>CM059600.1:163889016-168889016 GCA_030412105.1 Cyclura pinguis
CCTATTCCAACACTGAAATCACTATCCCACACTGGATCACCTTAAATCATAGGAATGGGCAACTTTTGGTCCAACAGATGTCACCAGACTAGAACTCCGATCAGCCTCCTTCATCAATATAGCTAATGCTGAAGGGGAATGGGACCTGCAAATTGGCAATATCTGGAAGGCCACAATTTTCCCACTCCTATTAGATCAGAACTCTTATCTACCATGTAGTCCATGACTCTGACTTGCACAGCCAGAGGCCTTGTTCATCACCTGCTGCTACCTGATGCTTTTAATGGCAGATGCCAAGGAATGAACCTGGGACTTACTGCAAGCAAACATGGGCTCTATCAATTAGCCATGTTCCTTCCCCAGCTTGGCAGGATCAACACGGGAAAAATGTTTCTAAAGTGTCAACTCTGAATTGTTGGACTCAGGATCAGAGTTCCAACTGTGAGCTCAAAAGATAGTTTCAGATCTTGTTTCTCAAATCCTGAGTAATTAGGCATCTTGGGTTATTTGAACCCTAGATGGTGCTGTCTTTATGACCAACACCACCCACCCTCCACTTCCTATTTTCTTATGTTGGGCAGGCTAGTGACTCTGTACTTGTGAAATAGCCTTCAGGTATACATTTTTAAATCTTGGTGACAATATCTGAAGGGTTATTTAAAATGACTGGCTAGAATTATTCATTCGTTAATTAAGTCATTACAGGAGTTTTGTCAGATGAAATCGGTTGCCCTTCTAGGCCAGAATGCCATCTCTGACTGTGGGAACACTCCGTGCCTTAGGGAAAAGTGTTGCCATTACAAAGTAGCTAATTAATTAATTAATTAATTAATTAATTCTGAGATATCTATCTTGCGCAGTTCCCTATTGAGATGGCTAATAAAATAAACAAACATCAACAATATAAACATTAATCCAGTCATTTTATTTATATGTGTGTGTGTGTGTGTGTGTGTGCGTGCGTGTGTGTATGTATGTATGTACATACGTACGTACACACACACACACACACACACACATCTTCACTGTCCCATGTAGAATGAATGGCTTAATTTTGTCAGCTTTAAAAATCCATGTTCATTTCTGAGTTTTATTACAACTTGATGCCTGGACTTCATTCTGTGGCAAGAGAACTCCAAAAACTGACAAGCCAAGGGAATGGGCTGGCCTTACCAGTAGACAGAGGAAGGGAGAAAGTCAAAACTGTGGGTAGTGGCAAGATGCTGGAGGACAAATCAGAGTGCTCCCTCACTTCTGACTTTGTCTCCCCGAAGTTGGACTGTTACTCACAGGTACACTGGAAGACAGTTTCCCATCACTGGTGTTGAAGTCAGATTCATCTTGCAGTCTGGTTGGTTCCTGCTTACTGAATGGGCGTGGGGGCAGAGATGCCATCTTGTACTTTGCCTCCAGCAGTGAAATGTCCCTTGAGTAGACCAGGCCTGTCTCTTGCACAGTCAGAAACCTACTGCTTTCCAGCATGAGCATCTCCTTTATCCTGTGCTCAATCGTGGTTCCTTCCCCCACTCCTCTTTCTCTTTTTTTTAAAAAAGGAAGCAGGTCTTTTTTTCTTCTTTCCTTCTGCACACAATTTAGTCCTTCCAGCTCTCACTCCAACACCTTTTCCATTTTCCTGGCACCTTTTCTCCTTCCTTGTAAGAAGGAGAAGGAGGACAAGGGCTAACATGAAGGAAGCTGCAAAGATAGGCACAGACCTGCCTAGGAAAAGTATGTAAGAAGGACTGAAGCCAGAGGTCGGAAAACAGCCTTGTGCACAGAGTTCACTGTGGGATAAACACTGGTGAGGTTCAATACTAGTGGAGAACTTTATACTCCCTGATTAATGTTTTTAAACTGAAGTGTGCCAGGACACAAGCCTGTTTGGAAAGCATTTTGATGGCCACAGAAATCCTTATCCCTGATATGGCTGCTGATTGTGATTCCTCACTGGTGGAGAGAAATACTTTGCACATACTCAAAGGCCTTTACATTTTGGGGTGGGGGCTGGTCATGGTTCTAGAGATATATTTTAAAATGGGGTTAGCAAGATATGGGCTTTCAGTTATTGTAGACCTGCAACTTCCTATCATTCTTCAACTTTGCCTATGGGCTGATGGGAGTTATAGTCCAAAAATATCTGGAAAATTGCACTTTACCCACCCTATTTTTAAACTTTCTGGTGGGTCAGTTTAGGCTCTGCTGTGACCTATACGTAGTTCTAAACTATAAAATAGATGGGTGACTTGTGGCCCCAAGGGTGTTGATGGCCTGCAGTTCCTATTAGCCCTAGTCAATGGTGACAGAGGAGGAGAGCTGTGGTCTAACAATTCGAAGGCCAGGCAGAAGTTTCCCATCTGTACTGTAAAGGAAAGCTTGGCAACTCTCCACTCCAAGAAACTGTCAAAACAGCAACTGTTTGGTAACACGCACTATAAAAAAGCTGCAGCAGAGGAGAAAGATCCTGGATAAAGTTGCTTCTGACACAGAGACCCTTCGGCACAAACAGGCAGTGACATTACAGAGCAAGGAAGGGAGGCTGCTGGCTGGCAACTTGACCTAGCAATTGGGTTTGCAGCACAGGGACCAATTTACTATACCCATGAGGGACATCTTTGCAACGGGGGCTCTTGTCCCCAGTATACACACAGCACAGGATGAGTCTACCAGCGTCTTTAATGAATACACCGCTACAAGTAGGAGCAAGCTAGGATCACAATCCTTCCAGTGACTCACTGGCAAGACACATGGTTAGATTCTGCTTGTACTCTCTGACCTCCCAGCTGGGTTTCTGGAGTTTTCTCTGACAATTACCCAAACTTGTAGGGAGGACAAGATTATGTACAATTCTAAAGCCTCCTCAAAGGGCAGCTTCTGCCACTCCTGTCTCCAAAGATGGCTGTATCCATTTCAGGAGATGACCACTTCTGACCATATTCTGAACAGATATTTATGTTCTCTATGTACAGACCTTAGGGAATTGTTCTGATTTTCACTATAATTACACGGGGTCTACATGGCACCTGGCCAGGACTATGTCTTCAGCTGGTGCCTCCTTTTTAAAACAAATCCCCAGAGCAGATTTGGGAGACTTAAAAACACTCCTCTGGAGCCTTGATCTCCTCTAGTGCCGTTCTGCCACTCTTCTGGAATCCAGGAGAAGTAATTTCAAAAGAAAACAAATATGTCTCAATTGATGGGACATTTCCTTAAAATATGAATTAACGCAAGATATCATCAGATATTCAGAATATTCTCTGTCATCACAACATGTTTCCTAACCTCTGTCTTCCCTTGGCATTTTGATCCAGACTAACATGGCTACGTCTCTGAATTAAGTAAGATTGGAAAAACCTTAAGGAATGAATCAATGAACTAGAGAAATCTCTGGTATCTGATACTTATGAGGTCACAAACCATTGTGTTATGAAAACAGTTAAGCTTTGCATGAAAACATCAGTCCCTGGACTGCATTCAAATAAGACACGAAACTATAGTTTTGGTTAGCATGACAACTGTGAGTTATAGTGAGCTTCATGCTAATGCACCCCCTTCTCTAGCATGGCCAAGGGAAGGAATAGAGACGCTTTTGCTTCTGGTTTAGATTCACCACAGATGGCTAAGCCCTTTCAAACCACACATTTAGAATACTATGGCCCTTTCCGCACGAGGCGAGGGAATCACTCTGTGCCGTTACCTACCGCTTCTTCTGGGGTCCCAAGCAATGCGGACTGTCCCCGAAGCCCTTCTGCAGGGCTCCTCCTTGGTCCAGGGCGAATCGAAGCAGTGCGAGGGCTTTAGATCCGCACTGCTCCGGCTTCCAAAATGGCGGCTCCAGCTTCCAGAATGGCAGCTTCTGGCTTCCAAAAGGGCGGCTTCCAGCTTCCAAAATGGCGGCTCCTGGCTTCCAGTGTGTCGTGGGACCCAACCAACCGCTGGAGCTCGCCACGCCTAAAGCCCGCCCTCCGCAGATTGCAGGCTCGCATTGGTGCGAGCCTGCGAATCTGCACAAGCGAGCAGGAACACAATGGCGTGTTCCAGGAAGATAAAGACCTGTTTTTTTGCGGTCCTTAGAAAACATGCTGGAGGACCACTTGGGGTCGTTTTGGAGCGGACTGAGGTGCGGATCTCCAGTAAGTGGTTTGCTCCTAGTCCGCTCCAAGGTGCAGACGAGCTCCGTGAGAGGACACACTGCCCCATTCTAATTGCCTGGTGCGGAAAGGGCCTATGATTCTATTTAAACCGCGATGGACCCATCCTGTGGAATCCTGGGAATGCCAGTTTAGGGAGAGGCACTTAAAATTGTCAGCCAGTGAGTTCTAACAGCTCCTCCAACTAGAAACCCCAGGATTTTATAGTGTGTTGCCATGGCAGTAAAAGTGGAATATAGCACTATAATTATGTACCATGAAAGGGTACATTGGGTCATCCAAATCCAACAAACTATAATTAATGTCAACCATGGTTTGGGGGCTTACAGGCCAAAATACATTATGAAAATATTGATAAATAAAATAACAATAAATAAATGAATGGAGATAGCATCATCCATAATAAATTCACAAAATATTCAGATTATATACCATGATATACCACAATTGGATAAACAAGACTTTTTTTCCCTGTTTTACTTTGCTCTATTTTGTGTTTGGGAGGAGCACACTGAAACCAGAGAACAAGCCAAATTTACTTGCTAAAAGATTCAACTGAAACTTAAAACCAGTTCATGAGCTATATTTCCTATCTGCACAGGCTAACCATCATTGGGACATTGTACTAATGTAATGTTGAAACAAGGTGATTGTGACTGCAAGGGGTTTAACTATGATAACAGGTTTTACAACTGTGACAATCACAATTATAGATGTATAGCCATGGGTGCCAGAAACATTCAGTTTGCGAGTATATGTGTGTACCCGTGCACACATGTGCATGAACATATTTACAATAGGTATTTCAAATGTTCTCCCAGCCATATCAGATTCACTGTGAGAAGCAGGATTTAATTTCTCAACAGACTGATGCCATCCATTGTATAACCTGGATGGTGGTTTGTCATTGCCTTACCCCTGACAGCAATTAAAAAAGGCAGACCACAAAAGTGAAACACTTACTTTTACTTACTCTCTGTTTTGTAACCAGAAGTGCTGCCCGTATCATTAATAAATACATGTCATTTTCTTCTTGCTCTTCTCAGTCCCATCTGTGCTTTCGAGGGGGTTGGAAAGGGGGGTGGGTGGGTTGGTTGTTGTTTTTGTTTCCTGTCAGGACCTCATTTTAAAATATTTGGCAAATAGGAAATAAGTGTAACAGAATTCTCCCTGTATTATAATTTAAGATTAATCCATATTGTTATGGCCCCAAATAAATGTTGTAATATTGAAATGCAGTTCAAATTAGCTTGACAGAGTGCCAGAAGCACAATTAAAATGTTATCCAATGGGTAATCACAACCTAGTCTGTACGTTATAAGTGCCACTTGCAATCTGCTGGCTTTTGACAGAGAGAAAGGCGGAGGGGAGAGGGAGAGAAAGGGAGAGAATGCAAAACAGATATCCTGATCGATGCCAATAGTTAAAAGCTCCAAGTAGCTCCTGAACTCCTCTGGCAACTCAACTATAAAGTGCTCTTAGGAGTCCGGTAGAGGAAAAATATTAAAGGCAGGAGGTACATAATTCTGACAACTATCCACTAGAGACAGCTGCCCTCCCCCTCATCTTGAAACTGGTACAAAACGGACATCATTGCCCATCATTCTTACCGAACTTCCCCAGATAGATCCCCTCAAGATGTGACCGACTACAAAAACTGCCTTCACCCCCGAGCAGGTTGGTCAATGGCTATGCTGGCTGGGAATGATGGGCACCATGGCCTTCTGTATCTGTAGGCCTCTATCCCATGAGGCCTACAATCATCTTTCTATCATTTCATGCCACGGCCTGTTAAGTTACAAGTAATTTGTCACATAATTTGTTGCAGAGGCCAGCTAGGTGGTGGAGACAGTGCTTAGAGTTACAATCATATGTATTTCAGTACCTCATTATGATATTCATTATGCTGCTAATTATAAAACAGAGAGAGACATCTTTAAAAGGCATGAAAATAGCATATATATTTTTTTTAAAAAATTCACAGTGCGCCCGAAAAGCATTTTTAGCTCCAAAAAAGTAAGAAGGAAATGTTACTCATCGTATGGAAAACACTGTAATGTTCCTTTACAAAAGGACCATCTTTGCCCCCTTATTACCCCCAAAGTAACATGCTATGGGTAACACAGTTACTTTTAGCACACAACATCCCAGTTTTCTTTGCACATTTTTTGGTGTTGTTCCAAAAAAACTTGTTTGTCAGGAGATTACAGCCAGGACACATATGCATATTCAATATGTAACACTAAATTATCTCTTTAAAAACTACCATCTGACTTTGCCTAACCTCTGTTAGGGCAAGAGACCTGGTCTACCTACTAAGAATCATACTGATCACACTGGATCTCTCCCAGTTTGTTTCAAATTCACGCACAAAGATGGAAAGGGAAGAATCAGTTCTCAGAGCCCCTCATTCCTAATGTGTTGCAAAGTTTCTTCAGCCTTCCCTGAACATTTAGCTCCTTTGCTGAAACAGCTTCACTGGCTACCCATATTTCTGGGCACAATTCAAGGCACTGGTTATGATCTATAATCCTCTATATCGCTTTGGTCCTGACTATCTAAAAGATCACATCTCCCTGTATAAGCTTGCCTGAATCCAAAGATCCTCCAGG
Source organism: Cyclura pinguis (assembly GCA_030412105.1). Taxonomy (NCBI): domain Eukaryota; kingdom Metazoa; phylum Chordata; class Lepidosauria; order Squamata; family Iguanidae; genus Cyclura; species Cyclura pinguis. The sequence continues at coordinate 163,895,777 of CM059600.1, forward strand.
GAGAGCTCTCTTTGAATTCCACCACCTTCACTGGCTTGTCTGGCGAGGTGACACAAGAGGGCCTTCTCAGCGGCTGCTCCCGGGCTGTGGAATTCACTCCCACAAGAGACTAAACTGTCCCCTCTCTGTTCTCTTTTTTTGCCAGCAGGTAAATCTAAATATGCATTTTATTATTAACAGTTCCTGAAAATCAGCTTTTACTAAGGGATGTGTGCCATATTTTTATCTTTATTGTTATGCCTTTTAAATGATTTTATATGACTTTAAATTGTAGGTATTTTTACAAGCTAGCAAATTTTTTAAATCATCAGATGCTTATCTATATCTTGTTTCAACCTTACTGTAAGCCGCCTTGAGTCCCTTGTTGAGAGCACAGCAGGATAAAAATTAAACAAATTAAACGAATACAAATAAATAAATCTATAGCTTCTGTTTATATCAGGAAGAAATACCTGATTGTTGTGGTACTCTATGTCATCTGCTGGCTTGCCAGCCAGTGTGCCTAACAGCACCATTTTCAGTCCTGTAACTAAGTAGCAAGAAATGGATAGATACGCCAAACTATGTGGACAGACTTCTTCCCATCATTTGCTGTGGCCCAGCAGGAGAGCCACACGGGATTTCAGCTAGAGACTCACAAGGAGGGCGAACCATCTCCAGCATTCTCCAAAGCAAGAAATTGCAGCAGAGAGTCCAAGGGGCATGACTGGGGCACATACATTTATGGTATGTGGGGGTGGGATGTCAGCCTAAGATACCCCCTTTACAGTGGATTAAATCCTTATTTACACCTGAATGGACTCCAGCTGTATGGCCAGTAAAGAAGCTATAGCAGCTTAGCAGTATAGCCAGGTGCACTCAGCACTTGGCCATTATTTTTCATGTATGCATATCATTCATTGCATGTGCATGTCATCATGGCCTGCATTCTAGCATCGTCTCTGGATACTTGTGCAGCCTCTAACTACTCTTGGGGGTGCCGTGGAAGGAGGTAATCACTACCTTCCACAGCATCCTTGCCCTGGGTGTGCAACAGCTGAGGGGCTTCCTATGCATAGCTCCATTTCCCCCTGGCTACTGATTGGCTGAAGGGGTGACCCCATCCCACTTGTCCTTGAGTGTCCAGGGAAGCAGGCTTAATACTGGGTATGGAGCATCCGCCTTCTTATGTACGTGCACAAGGGCAGCAGTCTCCAGCCAGCTGATCAGCGTCCAACAGTTGTGCCTGTGCCAGAGAGCCCCTCAGCCGCTGTTGGGCACCCAGAGAGGAACCAGGGAAAAGGAGCAGCCTCTGTTCCTCAGATGACAAGTATGCTAGTGGAAACTTGTATTCTGCCAGCAGGCTAATTGGAACTCAGCCAAAGAGGGGGCTTTAAATAATTATTTCATGAGAAGTTGTGGGGGGTGGGGGTGGACTAAGCCATTCTATAGAACCCATATGTATCTTTATCCAATCAGCCTTCACTTTTCAAGTAGAAAAGAAGCAGATGAGCTTTACAGAGTTTTGAAGGAACAGAAGTAGAAGATACTGAACAGTGGATATATGCACACTGCACAGTTATAGCAGTTTGATCCCACTTTAACTGCCATGGCTCTTTCTTCTAAATCCTCAGATTCTCAGTTCTGTGAAGTACTTATACCTCTGTAGTCCACACCCCTGAACTACAGCGCTGAAGCACTCTGATAGAGAATTGTAAGTACCTCATGAAACTACAGATCCCAGGATCCCATAGGATGAAGCTATGCCAGTTAAAGTGGGATCAAGCTGTTCTAAGTGTACAGTGTGGATTTACTCAGTGTCGCCCCAGACAAGATCTCACTTCACATGTCATAAAATGGTTCTCTGGATATACACAGGTCCCTTGCAACATTCATGCATCATCCTTACAGAAGCATGGAGATAAGAGCATTGTCTATAGCCCTGGCTTTTCAACGGTTGGTGTAATCATGGGATATTGTAAAAACCACAAAAAAACAAGCCCTTCTCCTACAGTAACATGTCTATCCAGAGTTTGTGTTGCTGTAGATTACTGAATGGCATTTGCAGAGGAGAACTGCTGGTAAGATCAGCAGCATCTTTACAGCTCCTTTACTGCGTACAGTATTAGTTCAGATATCGTTACAGTATGACAAGAATACAAGGGTTTGTGTTCCTTTACATTTATTTCCATCCAGCTTGATTAGATGGGAGAATGCATGGTTTTGGCTTCGTAGAGGCCACATTAAGACAATTGCAAAAGAGATGACTAATATTAAATGGCACCACAGCCTACATGATTAGTACAGAAACTAGGATCATAATAGAACTGTCATGGAAGGTATGAAATAATTATGCAACAGTTCATATATAGCTGAGGCTCATATATACTATATACCATCATGTCTCTGAACAACTGGATTATAATCTGCAAAAGTTCATGCCAAAATACATCTGTTAGTCTTAAAGGTGCCATAAGCTCCCTTCTCTCCCTTTTCTTTTTATACTAATCTTTACATTGGTGGATCAATACATTAGTTTTCCAGAGGCTTCTCAGAGTAAGAGATACACTATCTTAGCTTCAGACCACACCTCCATCTGAGCAATAGAACTAATTATATTAATATAACAAATTTAATGCAAATTGATGAGTGAAGAAAACACTCAAGAGATACTGCAACTATACAGATTGCAAAATATCAAGCTTTAGAAAGGCAATATGCAAAAAATATGCAAGGCCTGCCATTGGATTTTGCAAAACTCTGGGTTAGAAATCAGGGCTTCAAGCAGTTGATGTTCTGAAATCTGCGCCATGGGAAGAAAACGGGTGGCTCAAGGATCAAAAGAGATGAGTAAGTACATGCTCAGTAGAAGATTCTTGTTTACATGAAGGCTGGGAACCACTGTCACTGAAAGCCAGGAAACTTATGAGGTAATGTATCTGAGTAAGAAAGAACTACTCTACTCCAGAAAATGAATGAGCACAGAAGAGCATATGTCGTTTCAGTGCGAGAAGAGAGTTGCTGAGTCCTGTACAAGCCAAACTCCCTTAAGGTCTCTTGGTTTTGGCCAAGGTTTTCAGACAGACTCCATATTTGCTACAAACTAATGGAGACGCCAGCCCACATAGGCAGCCAAGATTCATTGGTGGGCCATCCTTACGTTAACATTTCACATTTGGGCCTATTTAATGATGCTCTTCATTAATGTATTGCAGCAGGAACAAGCAACTGTGGTCCTCAAGTTGTGAAAACTACTATTCCCTGGCCACCACTGTCAGTGAAAAAGACAGTGTGAGTTCATTAACATTTGGATTACCACAGTTGCCCACTAGTGCATTCCTTCCCAGAGATGGCTATCAACAAATTCTGATGCAACCATTGAGGTGATGATTTGCTCCTTTGAATTACATGGGATGTGATTGTGATGGTCACTGTGCATGTTCTTTGCTCTCAGTTGCAACCACAGCGAAAGAGTAGCTTGAGAACCACTGCACTAGATTCAGGAGATACAAACTGACATAACAGCCATCTAATTTCCTTTTATTGAAAGGTGAGCGTTTTGGTCCCCAAGGAGCCTCTTGGTTTGCAGCTATGGAGAAGGAAAATGTATTGATTATACGTGGCCTGTCTGATCGAATGTGCTGGATACTGTGTTGTGGATAAAAGTGTGAGTTTTTAATCCTTTATTAGAACATTGCTTTAATTCTTTTTGATAATTTAATTATGATTATTATCAATAAAGACAGTTATTAATTATCTTTTTGATAGCTTAATTATGTTTTAACTTTTGTATTCTGTGGGTTTTAACTATGGCCATTTCCGCACTAGACTGTTATAGCGCTATTATTCCGCACTAGACTGTTATAGCGCTATTATTCCACTTTCAACATCCTATCAGCCCCTCCCGAAACTATAAACCCCAGGATTCCATAGGATGTTGAAAGTGCTATAGAATAATAGTGCTATAACAGTCTAGTGTGGAAATGGCTTATGTATTTTTAACTGTAAGCTGCTTTGAGTCCCAACCTGTGAAAAAAAGCGAGGTATAAATGATGATGAGGATGAGGATGATGATGATGATGATGATGTTTTACTTTATCCGTACTCCGAGCTGCTTCGTGACTGACAAGGGGCATGGCATTCTACCTACAAGAGCTCTCCTTCTAAGATCATCTTAAACAACAGGTTTAACATCTCAGGCAAGATAACAGCTCTGTGACTCTCCATCGCTACATTTCCCCTCCTCAAAATAATTTTTAATATCTATGTTTGACAAAGAAGCTTCAAAAGCTTGCATAAAGTACGCTGAGCTTTTCGTTGGCCTAATAAACGTCTCACCATAATATACATGGCCAACACAGCTACTTCTAGGTATGTAATCTTTTGATTCTTACAGGTTTTTCTGTCAGGGTATTCTTCCAGGCTTTGGTTTATTCTCATAGCTGTACTTCATTCATACGTGCATGTACACACACTGCATGTGTGTGGATGCACATGCACACACATTTTATTTATTAATTTCTATGCAGATAACAAAACTCTAGGAGTCCTAGCAGCAGCTCTATATGTGAAATGAACACAGACTACTCTCCAGTAGTCAGCAGTTGCTCTGTTCTCTCAGCTAAGGATACCATTTGCCTTTTATGTTGCAGAATATTGTAAATAATCATGCAGATGGGCAACCAGTCTTCCTTAAGCATGCTTTGCAGTGGGATTTTCTTAGCCAATGAAATCAGAAGGAGAGCTGGTTCCTATTACAGCTATGTAGTTTCTTGTATCAACTTCAGCTTGTGATTGTTCCTTCTTCACCCTGGGTGGTATAATTCACACTCTAGAAGACCAAGTGTAAAACTGCTATTACTGTGATGTCGGTAAGTTTCACACCTCCATAGCAGCAGTGTGAACTAGCACATCTAAGGACAAAACGGTTTTGGATCTTGTTCCTTTATCTCCAGTCTCTTTCTGAATCTCCTTTGGCTTCAACAGAGACAAGAGTCTTGTGAATACAAAGGAATTATATATTCAGGATAAAGCTAGACTTTCTCCTAAGTAGGTTAATTAGTAAATTCTTATTTCCACGGAGAGGCAATTTTCCAGATGTTCTGGACCACAATTCCCACCATCTAGAATAATGGGAAAAGTCATCCAAAGCATATGGAGGATGCCAGTTTGCCTATCCTACTTCCTCCTATATTTCTAATTCTCACCTGAAAATTTCAGTTTCCCCTAAAACCAGCTTAGGGAGTTTAGGGATGAAGTGAGGGGCAATGACGCCTGCTGGACAAAATAGCAAGTTGCGTGTGGAACTGCTTGCTGGGAAAGGTGGGCCAGAAGGGCTGATATGGAAATCAAACAATTGGCCCATGAATTGGCCATGCTTGGGCATGTCAGGGTTCTCCCTCCTAGTGTGGATTTGTACTCTGGAGTGAGACTTTGAATCCATGCATGTACATGTTCTATCCAGGTAGGTTCTGCAGCCCAAGAGATCCTGGGTCCCATGAATGGATCCATGGGGCATAGGTCAGATGAATGCCCCACAACACAGCTGGTACCCATCCATGACCGGAGCCCTGGGAACTCTCTCTTTTGTCTGGCATGGCTACCCACAGCCAACATACAAAAGGGGAATGATGTCACGTAGCCTCTTTTCACCTGGTGGAGCTTCAAAGTCATGTCTTTTACTTTCCAGCATCCTAGTCAATGCACAACAGCTAACAAAGAGTCACTTATGGGACCCTCTAACCCTATAGCATGCACTTAAAGGATGCAAAGTCAATCATGTACTTCAGGTCGATCATGTGCTATCATGAAGCTCGGTATGTTTAGCCTGATGAAAAGAACGTTAAGAGATGACATGTTGAAGATCAAGGAAGCTGCTTTCTGCTGCTCCAGAGATTAGGACATGGAACAATGGATTCAAACTACAGGACAAGAGATTCCACCTAAAAACAGCAAGAACTTCCTGATGGTAAGAGCTGTTCAACAGTGGAATATGCTGCCTCAGAGTGTGATGGAGTCACCTTCTTTGAAGGTTTTTAAACAGAGGCTGGATGGCCGCTTGCTGAGGATGCTCTGAGTGCGTGTTCTTGCACGGCAAGGAGTTGGACTCAATGGCCATTGTGATCTCTTTCAACTGTATGCTTCTATGAATCTATGGTGCCTCTCTTTGGACATATTCATACAGCTTCTGAACAAATGTATAAAGACATGGCTCTAAGTACCAAAACATGAAGATGTACATACACTATACCTGCAGGGATCATGCAAGAGGTGGGTTTAGGTAGTGGGATGCACATTTGATTGGCTCTGTTGGTGAAGAAATGCCTCAAAATCTATGGTAGGACTGTACCCATCTGTATTGGGCACTTGGCACAAGTGCATCTGGTATACTCTGAAAATTGGATATAAGTAATTTTTGCCCACAGTTCTGCTCAGAGAGACAGCGTAGGTACAGCTCTCTTCCACACTCCACAGTTATAGCATATAGACTGCCATGGCTCCATTCTGTGAAATCCTGGAATTTGTAGTGTCACAACGTATTTAGAATTCCCTGCCAGAGTACTCTAGTGCCTCACTGAACAACAAATCCCAGGATCCCCTAGGATGCAACCATGGCAATTAAACTGGCATTAAAATGTTATAACCGTAATGTGAAAGACCACAACACTGGACTGGCTGATATCAGATTCCCATTTTCCTCAAAGCCCAGCAGGCTAAGGGCCAGTTACACTTTCTTGGCCTAACCAATGTCAGGCAGTTGGCACTTATCCTACCGTGTGTGACACTACATATACCACCTTTAGCCCCTTACCAGATAATAGTATGAAAGCATAAGCAAATTTAACACCATATCACTGCACAATGCCTGACTCCACAGGCCAAGTGCAGCCCAGCAGCCATTTAACACAGGTCACCAGAGACTTGATAAAACTCTTCTGTAGTAGGAGTAGTAGTAACAGCATCAGCAACAACAACAATTAATTAATATCCTGACTTTTTCCCTATAATAGGACCCAAGATGACTAACAACATATTTAAAAACATGTTATCTGCATGGAGGAAGAGGGCACTGCATAAACAGCTGGAATCAACTGAATTGTTGAATGAGTCAACACAAAGGTAAATCACACTGATTCAATGGGTCTACTCTAGTTAGGAGTATTGCAATAAGATTACAGCCTGTGTGTTCACATATATACAGTTGCAAGATTTAGCTTCTTTGGAGCTAAACAGAAGCTAAACAGAGGCTAAACATGGCTATAGCTTATGCAGACAAATCTCTTCACCTGGTTGTAGGTGGGACACTATTGGTATTATTGCCAATAAGTCAATGGCATATAAGCCAAGGATGACTAACTGAAGATCTGAAAGTCCCCAACCCAGCCAAACTAAAATCAAGCTATGTTAAGCAGTTTCTGCAGAACTATATTATGAAAAGCCCGGTGGCGGAGCTTGGAGTGTGTGGAGGGGGGATGGGGCAGGGCTACGGCTCATGGGAGCATGGCCTCAGTGCGTGGGTCGTGGTTGTGGTGCATGGGGACATGGCAAGGGCATACAGGAGCGTGGCTGCAAGATGTCCCCAAAACGTTGCCGCCCGGGGCGAAGCATCTCCCCCCCCCCATTCCTACGTGACTGGAAAAGCCTGAACATCTGTATGATAGTTACCTTGAGAACTAAAATAAGAATTCCTATGCCATCTAGAGAGCAAAGTAACCTTTGAAAACACAGGAGGCGGCTATCCTCAGTACATGCTACGATCATAATGCATGTGTTCAAAACCTTTGGCCTTCCAATATTTCGACTTACAACAATACATGGCTAGCATAGCAGTTTATGGGAGCTGCGGTCCAAAACGCCCAGAGGGCCAAATTTTTCCCATCTCTTTCACAATGCCTACTTACTGTTCTTTGGCTACATATTGTGTAAGTCTGTCAGACAAATGCACACTACCACTGTGTCTTTACAGTTTGCTCATTTGCTCATCATAAAAGTTAGAAACTTACTTTTTCAGTGAGGACCATGTCTCTTAGTTTTTTAAGGTGAGCATCTGGGAACCACAGGACAAAGGCCTTAAGTGGAGCAGTCACAAGGCATTCTACAATAAAACAACCTGCCAATCTTTTTTTTTTTTTTAAGTAGAGGAAAAGAAACACTGAGTCCAAGGTTTGCAGCCTGCCTTTGCCCTCTGCCCCATCTAGATAAATAAGGACCTTTCTGAAGGCTCGAACTGAGGTACTTCTAATGGCTGAAAATTTGTAACTTCTGTGAAAGGGTTTCTAAGAAACAAGACTCCTGCAAAGAGCTACTTAAATCTAATAGTTGGCGAGTTTTTTTTAAAACTGACGCCTCATATGAGAAGAAGGGGGGGATAAATTACCAAAACAGGCTGTATGCAATAAAGCAAAATTTATAGATGTGTGTCTTCCAACCACCAGTAAGATAAATATTGGTTTTATTCTGTGAATCCCACTTCAGCTTTAAGAGGAGGGCTTCTTCTTTGCTTTCTTATTAGATTACATACAGGTAGATGGGTGAAAAGCAAAATGCAAGTTAAGAAAATGTAACCAAATTTGGAACAGTGAGGTTTAATTGAGAAAGATAAAGATATACGTTAGGAAAGATACAGATGCAAGTGCCTCAGAAGGGAATACTGCTTACACAGAAAGGCATGACTGAAAAAGAAATGAGGAATCCTCATTTCTGGGATGATTTCAACAGAAATTAATTCCATCCTGAAAAGGCACAAAAACGTAAAAAAACCCACATAATTTTTAGTTCTTTTGAGAAATCAGGCACACTTTGCCAAAACCACTCTTCCCAACCTTGTTAATTTGGCCAACTTTAATTAGCTTTTGGGGCTGAAGTGTTTGGTTCAACCCACTCCTGCTGCAAGTCCACAAATAAACCGCATCACAGGTAAGCAGATATTTCTTATAATTCGCCTGGAATTTGGCATCTGGGCAGCAATGGAAGTAACCATACACAGCCAGTTACAGAGTTCATATGTACGTTTTAGGAGCACTTGAGCACTGCTAAGGGCCTAAATACCCTAAAGGCAGCAGATTCCATCTGATCTGAGTAGGTTCAGCCCTGGCTAGTAATCGGATGGGAGACCACCAATGAATACCAGGTGCTGTAGGCTATACTTCAGAGGAAGAAACTGGCAAAACCATCTCTGAGGATTCTTTGCCTAAGAAAATCCTATGAAATTCATGGGGTTGGCATAAGTCAATAAGGAACCTGAAGGCATAGGCATACACACACACACACACACATACACACACACACACAGAGTACTACTACTACCACTGCTAGTAATGATCATTACAAGTTTGTTTTCCAAATATGCCCTGACATGGATATCATCATTTAGGGAAGACATGTTCTCTCTAGTTCAGTGTTATATATATTTTGAACTAACATTCCTGCTTCCTTAAAGACATCACCTAGAGGGCTTTGGTCTGAAATGAACCAAAATGAATAGAAACACATGAGAAATGTTAGTGATAGTCGGGGGGGGGGGCTTAAAAAGTGCCAGGTCCCATTCCAGGACTGCTTATTTATTTTAAAATAAAACCTACAAAATATTTAATATTTGAAATAAATGAAATGCTTTTTAAGACATAGTTTTATGCACTCAAAATGTGCCTTAGGGAGATTTTTTTAATGTAACGCAATCTACAACAAATAATTTCTGGATATTCTATACAATTCTGTTTTCTCAATGTTACAAAGCATATATTTGTATTCAAATACAGTGGGCCCTCAGTATCCGCTAAGGTTTAGTTCCAGGACCCCCCGTGGATACCAAAATTTGTGGAGGCTCAACTCTCATTACGTACAATGGTATAGTAAAACGGCGCCCCTATAAAATGGCAAAACAAACTTTGATTTTGGATTTTTTTATTAATATTTTCAAGCTGTGGTTGGTTGAATTCATGGATACAGAATTTGTAGATATGGAGGGCAGATTGCACATTATTAGCGCTCCATATTGTGACTCTTTGTCTGATCATATTTTCTCTTGTTTGCTACATATACTTTTTATTTTCAACTTTTGTTTTTTCCAGATTTTCAGATGGCAATAAATAAGATAAGATGGCTAAGACAGATGGGTAACATAGGATGCATCAGTCTTCCACCTTTTGGTGTTGAGTGTATTTCCAATGCTGCTCGCACTAAACTAAGAACAATTCTAAGAGGAGGGAAGGAAAAGAGACTTCCTCTAACCAAGTGGTACTGGGCAAAGTGTGATTCCCCTGCACAAGTTGTTGGACTGAATCACCCATTGGCCCTAGCAAGCACGGGCAATGATGAGGAATGCTGGAAGCTATGGTCCAACAGTACCTAGAGGGCACAACTTTGCTCATTCCTGCTCCAACACTTCCAAAGCCCATCTGGGTCACACTGGACAAAGTAAGCAGTTGTGGGTGGGGTAGACAAGTCACTTTTTCTCTTTTCCCTTTTGTTTATCTTCTTTGTTACTCTTTCCCAATGGTTCCAGTGGTGTAGTTGGCGAAGGCAAGGGTCTTATTCTAGAACTTTCCAGGGGAACAGAGGTGCAGGAGAGCCAGTGAATCTGAGGTGACCTCTTCTGCTGGAATGCCCTGTTTTCAGAGTCTGTCACTCAAAAGAACAGCAGCAGTAGATGTATACCTGGGCAAGTGGAGACTCTGCATTTACATGTTGGCAGAGCTTCTCTTCAGTGATGGAGAGGTGCTGCTGCTACTGCCCTTCATCCCTCCAACAAATTATCTCAAACAGCTGCCCATGGGATTTAGGATGGCTCTCTAAGGCACTTTAGAAGCTACAGCCCTGTACGCACTTGTCTGGGAATAAGCTACACTAAACAGTGTGGATCTGAGTAAGCGTGCATAGGATTTCTTTATACAAGCTGCTCTGGGCAATTCTGTATCCTTAAAGGTAGCCTGAAAATATTTAAATACATACAGGAGTAAAACTGATCTGTAAATTCATAAATATGCCAAAATTCTACTATTTAATCTGCTAAATTATAACCAGTGTGTTTTACATTGCTGAAAGCACGAAAGTAACTTCACATTTGATAAGAAAGCAGGTTTTACATTCATTTCTGCCCAAAATGACCATCCTCCCTGCCATGGCCTTAAGATTACTAAAACTTGTACCTTCTTAAGAATGGGTGAGATCTCAAGAGCTACAATTTTTCTTTCCTCTTAAACAACCAAACCTGACAGATTTGAGTAAAATCCTGCATATTTGCATTTGAAAGACTCAGAGTCTGCTTTTGACATTTGTTTTCTTACTCCCGTCTTAAAGATGCATGTAGAGAATGAAGGAGGATGTGGTGAGGGACAGAGAACCTGGCTGCTTGCTTCTGACATACATATGCCCTGATAATGTCCAAAAAGTTTCAACAAATCTACCCTGTTGACTAGGCTACATATGCTCACAACTATCTATACATTTCAGACACTGCCAGATCATGATTTACTTCCCTGTCCCCTCTCTGCCTATGTTCCTTCAAATCGCCTGTTGACTTATGATGCCCCCATGAAGTTTTTCTTAGTGAAGGAATACTCAGAGTTGGTTTGTCATTGTGCTCCTCTGAAATATAGCCTACAGCATCTGGTATTCATTGGCAGTTCTCCATCCAAATACCAAACAGGGCTGATCTTACATAGCTTTCACTTGTACTTTTAAGATACAAGTTCAAACACAGGAAGAGATAGTAGTAGGTTTCCAACTCACTAACCAATGACCCATGGAATATCTGTTTTGTTAAGATGAAGAGTACAAAATGGAAGCCATCATCACTGAAGCTTCTGATGTCCCTTCCGTCTGAAGTTGGCTTGAAGCAGACAAAATACAGTATTTTCTTTATTAAACAAGATCTCTAAGTGGCCTTGGTGGATTGTGAGCTTTGAGGTATCTGAATGGATTCCTGAAGACTTGGCAGAATAGGGAGAAATGGAGTAAAGGAAAATAATGTGTTCCCTCTGGATTAAAAAAAAAATGAAGAAACAAAACTGAGGTCCAAGAAACAGATCATGGGCAACAAATCACAGACACAACTTGCAATTCCATACATTTGCCTTTTCGTCATGTTTCATTTTCTTTCACAAGATGCATGAAAAATAAGACTGCCTATTAAAGTGATCTTTAATATTTCCAGAAAATTTACTAGCCCACGTGGCAACGCATGCCAGTTTCAAGTCATCTTTAGCATTGCAACATGCTGAATGGGAAAAAGTCCCCTCTGATTTATAAAACTGAGCTCAGTTACTAAACAATCTTTAGCTCAAGACCAGTGAGTGGCTAGCAACAAATCTGTGTTAAAGTACTCCTCATGGTGAGGTTCCATGTTTATTTATTTAATGAAAAGAAGCCTATCAGTTTGATCCTATTTATGTTTACTAAGATGTAAGGGTCACTATGTTCAGTTGAAATTACTCTTAAGTGGGAATAGGTTTAATCCTTGGCATTTAAAAAGAAAAAGGGGTAAGGAATATTTATTTAGCTGCTGAACGCCTTTCCCTGATGTAATCCCCGAATTTTCTGTAATATACCACAGCTCCTGTAACACACATGTGCCAATTGAAGCATATTTGTATCTCTTTGTATTCTATGTAAAATAGTGAGAGCAACTCAAATAAAACTTTCCAGCACTTTATGGAAATAGAGGTTCCAGAATGGATATCAAAGCGCTGGGCTGACAGGCACCCTATCCCCCAGGTCTATATTTAGTATGGGGACATTTCTTGAGCTGGATCTCAGTTTACCTATGTCTGTCTTAGTTATAGGAATATCCCTTCCTCTCAACTCCATTGCCCATCAAAGGTGGTTATCTGATAGTAAGAAGCAGAATGACACACGCTTGTATGCATTCCATTTTGTGGAAGTTAAAAGTCTGATGATCACATCAAAGGCCTACTTAGTCTTCTGTTCCTAACATGACCAACCACATGCCTATGGCAGCCCCACAAGCAGGACAATGAGGTACCTGTACTCTCTTGTGCATATTCTCCAGCAACTGCTGCTCACAGAACCATAATTACTCTCAGGTTTCGTAAAATACATAATTATCATGATGAGGAGCATACCTACACTACACGGTTATGGTGCTTTGACACCACTTTTACTGTCATGGTTCCATTCTCATGGAATCCTGGGATTGGTGGCAGTGCACTGGCAGAATTTTTTAAGAGCCTCTTCTCCCGTCCTCCTTCCTTACACAGAGGAATGGATCCAGGGAGATCTGCCTGCCAAAGATGAGTTCACCCCTTTCCGGGAGACAGCTGAGTCAGTCCTGACAGAGATGAGCTGTCATAAATATGCTTCTGAAAAGTACATTTTAAAAATGCTGTAATACCAGGGTGTTTTAATATTTAATTATGCTATCACCACATTGCACATGGCTCTCTGTGTGTCTGTCTGTGTGTGTGTCACACACACATGCACACCACACACAGACAAAGCACACAGCTTCAGACTGAACCTTAACAATATATTTCTGAAGTCAGAAAGAGACAGCAAGCAGACATTCCCAAACAAGAGTGAAGAACAGATGTTTCTTGGCCAATGCTGTTGCCCACTTCACACTCTTCTGGAGTTTGGGGAGTCATGAAGTCCTGTAGGAGGACAGCCGCCAATCTTCCAACTCTTTCTTCTCCAGGACCAAGCACAGCTCTGGGATGTGGCCTTTGTTGGGACAAAGGGATCATGTTCACAGAAAGCTTTTGTTGTGGTGCAAGCAACAATTACAATGTCTTTGTTGAAAGATTCTTCGTCTCACAGATCTAAAGGCATTCACATGGCAGGCTGTACAACTTCTTTAGGCCTAGGCATCATGAAGAAGGTGGCCTCTGAATCACAAGATTTGCTTAAAATTAATCAAAGAGGAGAAGGAGGCTTCTTTCATTGTTACATGAAATCTTTGAAGCTACAATCTTTTCCAATATACTTGAGTTTAACCTTGGGCTTCCTTTGGACTATGTGCCTTATCTACTGCAGCTGCACAAATCTTGATAAAAAAGAATGTAAAAGCTGGATGGGACCAAAGATTGATTTGGTCCTGCATTCTCTTTCAACAGTGGCCAACCACTGTGCCCTGATTTGGGGCAACCAAGGCAGCATGAAGCAAGTCAGTCCCTGTGTGCTCCCAGTATGTTTCAGGTATATTGCCTCTGAAAATAAAGATATTTTATGACTTTGTGCATACATGGCAGTTGATTTATTTCAGTTTTTAGAATGAGAGCTTGGAAATGGTGGCATGGCTACCACTGGACTAAGAGGACTGCTGCCCACTCCACTCCCAGTCCCCTGACAGAACAGGGCACTGCCATGCCAAGGGAGCCCATTTGTACTTCTGGCCCCTTGCCATATAGACACAGAGCTGTGCCCTTGTCTGGAAAGATCACTTTGTCACACTATAGCTCCACCTATATTGGCTGGAGGATTCTGGATGTTGTATTTGAAACAGTAACCCTTACAAGTTTTGTTCAGGACTGGCCTTAAGTTACATTTCCACATTTTCTAGTCCGTCTGCCAAACTTCCATTCACCTTCTCGGCCCCTGAACAGAAACCTCTGTCCCATTTAAATGAGTTCACAGCTGAAACATGTAGTAGGTTTTACCCACTAGTAAACCAAACAACTTTCTTTCTTGCACCAATTACCACAAAGACTCCAGGAAAATTCACTGGTGCTACCCAGTGATCTACAGTCTGTATACTTGAATGAGATCTTTTATTTCACTGGGAAGTCACCACTTTGGCAAAGCAGGCTACACTTATTTCAAGATATTAATTATTAAATTAACAATGGCTTAGCAAAAAACCCTGTTCACATGTGGCTAGTTCGTACTTATTTCTCTCTCTCTCTCTCTCTCTCTCTCTCTCTCACACACACACACAAACACATAAAGCTTTAGCTCACATGCCACTGCTTGAATTTACACCTCTGACTTTCAACCATGATGACTCACAACATAACAACAAAACCTCAATATATCAAACAGAGAACTGTAACCAAATGCAAAGTCCCTTTCTGAAGCAAAGTCCAAATCATATCAGTCTCAGAGTTCTCTCTTCTACCAAATTTTGGGAGGAAATGGATGGGTTGCCCAGAGCCCTTTAGCATTCAAAGACAACTACTTGAAATATGCCCCACAGTTAGTCCAGCCCTAACCCGTTGGTTTTTCACAGATGCAAGCAGACTAACAGCATCTCTGGGAAAATCCAAATAATAAAACTAATGAACAGATGAAACCACTCAACTGTAATTCTGCAAGATTTTGGTTTTTCAGGATTCTGCTTTCTTTCTGCCTGACACATGTGTCTTTACCTCCCTCCACCCCCGCCCTGTCCTCTCTAATCTTCAGAAGGAGTGTCACTAATAAGGAGTAGACAAGTTAATCTCAAAATCTGTTTTAACTTTGACACACACTTTTATTTTCTTTCTTTTTTAAGGGGAAAAAATACACAATTCATGTTCTCAGGAGCCTACTGAAGCATGAGGAGGAGGGGGACATAAGAGGAAGGGGAAGAAGGAAAAGATAGACTAGTATGGGCTTGGGAGGGGGGTTATCTCCTGCCAGGATGATAAATAGCTAAATGAAACTTGGGGAAATCTTCAAGCTTGCTCCATAAAAGATGACGGGTTATCATCTCGCACTGCAACTGGCTGGCTGTAACTGAGGGTGTGTGTGTGTATTCTCGACCCATGCTTCTCTAATGACTGAGATGAAATCTTAAAGTAATTTTAAAAGAAGAAGAAGAGGAGGAGGAGGAGGAGGAAGTTTCAAGGCAGCTTGTCTCAAGATCTATTCACTCCCACCCGGTGCTTCTTTTGTTCCTTTCTGCCATGCTCAGTGGACATGCATTGGAAACATAGCTGCATATCAATGTGTGAGAGAGATCAAGGGATCCTGTCTCTCCGAGCCACCAGTCTCCAGTGACTGGGCTCTTGCTGCTTTTCAAGGTCTTAGAAAACTGAAAGCAGCAACTCTCTCCCTCAAAAATTTAAAGCAGTACACAATTCCACCTGTTTTGGCCCCATCACTTTCCTGGCAATGCCATACTATCCCTCCTTAAAAAAAAAAGCTTTTGATTCCAGTTTGGAATTTAATCCTCAGAGACAGCTGTAAGGAAGGAAGGAGAGACAATTGCAACTTTGGCACTGAATGCAACCATCTGATAGGCAAAAGAAATAAACAAATTACCAGGAAGACTCAGGCCAGAGAGAACTGACACTGTCTCCTTTCCATCCAGCCATTTGCTAACACCCAAGTGATTGCTCACATAGAACTCCTACAGTTTCTTATGCAAACCCCTTCTCACCAAAACAATTTGCTGCACCATCATTCCCAAATATTACTGAGTGTGTTATGCTGAAAACTTTGCCTCAATACACAGAATTACCATATGCAGTATCGTATACAGCAACTTCTCATTTATCCACACGGTGTGGAGGATATCCAGACTGTATGGATAATCAGAGACTTGGATAAATGACTATGCAATTTACATAGGGGGTTGAGTTAACATGGAACTACATGGAAGACCCACAGCAAGTTTTGATAGTCATGAGCTTCAGCTAATCAAAGCTTTGGGAGAAAACGAAGTTTCTACTGTATTTGCACTGTTAAAATATCCAAGAGGGAGAAAACCAATTTCAGGCCATTGTACAGTATCAAGTTTGTGGGACACATCAACCCTAAGTGCTCCACCCACAGCCTGGTCTTTCTCATTCTATGTATTCATCCAGAGCATTAAAATGACATTCTAGAGTAAACACAACGGGACAGGACCCACTTGTAAAAGGACCAGAGGGAAACTAGAGTAAATTTCACTAATTTACCCTATCTAAAAATCAGCATCCTCAAGGCTTCTCCCTTTATATCATCTTTCCAGTTACAAGGTGACTGTGGGCCTGTCTTAATAGCCCTTCTGGTCACTTGAGAGAGTATTAATTGCTCAAAGGCTTTTCTACCATTATATGCTATTAATTACAACATTCTGATTAGACTTTTCAGGTATTTCACCCGTTTTAGAAGAACTATCAAGACTTGATCTTTTAGCTCTGGAAGCACAAAAGTATACTGTTCGTGATTTTTGCAGATTTCTCATGTTTAAAAAGAACAGGACAAAATGATATACTAGTAATAAAATTCTCAGGAGTACAGGTGCTATATGTATCGGGTGCAATATTCTGAGCATGTTTAAGGACAGAGCATATATATTTGGTGCAATCCTTTCGTTTCATGCACAGTCCACAAACAGTGCCAATGTGATATGTAAATGGAAAGGGTATTTTTGTTGCCTTTATTTTCTGTTTCTCACCAACACATCTGTACTGGAAGATTTTCTAACGTTTAACCCACAGTCCTAAAGTCCAGCTTCATAGTTTCTAGGAGGTGCTACCCCTCAACTGATGGAAGCTTCTTTTATTTAGCCAAGATATCCCTCAGCTGAAGGTACAACAGTCAGTTTTCATCAACTTTCCATATCAGTACTGCTCCTCTGATCTTCTCTATGTCCAGAGATTTTTTGAGGTGGGGGAAGCTTTGAGAGGAGAGGTAAAATCACCAGAAAAAAAGGTCTCCCTCCCTTGTTTGAAATACAGAAGCCTCCATTGGATCAAAGACCATTCCATCAGCCCAGGAACACAACTGGATACAATACTATATACTGTTTTTCTATCTGTTGAATGTATTTAATGATAATATGATATGAATAGACCAATAGTAATGGATATTCCTGAGAAATTACACAAATCAATAAACCACAAACAGGGCAATATATTACTTGTACATATGTGTGTGTGTGTTAAATTAGAGAATTAAGAACCCTTTGAACCATTGAAGATTTGCTCACATTTTTCTTTTGTTCTCAAACTATTAAAAAGATATATATGAAGAAATGCTTGCAAAAGCACAGTCATATTTTATATATGAGTTTGACATATTATTGCTGACTTTACCTTGGTTTTGATTCAATATAGATCACCGGACAAAAATGTCTTTAATATTTGTATTCATATCTCATGTAGATGGAAACTCAGACGCAATGAGATTTACATGAAAAACTCCC
The DNA here is from genome assembly GCA_030412105.1 of Cyclura pinguis. Classification (NCBI taxonomy): domain Eukaryota; kingdom Metazoa; phylum Chordata; class Lepidosauria; order Squamata; family Iguanidae; genus Cyclura; species Cyclura pinguis. Next base: position 163,913,826 of record CM059600.1, read on the forward strand.
AAAAGAAAATCCAGGTTATAGTTCAGATGTTCACATGATCCTGATTATATACATTCAGATCCTGATGATATGCATTCATGCTTATTATCAAGAAAGCAGAATCCTGGTTGATTCTAGAATTAGACATAGATTAGGCCCTGCTGCAAACTAAATTTTAATGATCATTAGGCCTGCCTTAAGTAATACTAAGTCTGGATACAACCCATAGAGACTGTGATGACCATTGAGCTGCATGCAGTAAACAAAGCCAAAAAGAGAAACAATTTTCGGCACTTTCCATATAGTTTAGATGGCTTGGACTTTTCTGTCTAAATAGGAGATACTGAGCCACTTCCAGTATCACAGAAATAATGTTGAGATTGATCTCCTTTCCCTGCACATACCCCAAATCAGCTCTGCAAAATCTACCAGCTGTCCGAAGCAGATGGGGGCAGGGGGAATATATGGAGACTACAGAAGTTTAAAGGGAATCCTGTTTCATCAGCCTTTTACATTCCACTGGAGGACAGCCTGTACAGGATACAACCAACTGTAGGTCTTACTTGCAAGAGACATATATAGCTGTAAGAAGGGGGAATGCAGATAAAAAAAAAACAGACAAAAGTCTTGCCACTTTCTTTTCACTTTAGTCTACAAGGTTGCCTTCGTACAGTTCTGAATTTTAAAAAAGTCCAAAACTGACCCTTAGTTTCAGTCTTCAAATTATCAGAATATAATTGGCTAATGCTGCAAAAGGAACTGGTCTAATAAGAGTGGGTTGATCTCCTATGGTAAATTTTACCCACTCTCAAACACACAGACACACACACACACAAAACATGCTTATGAATTACCATGAAAGTCCTTTCTGATGTTCGCCCGTAAGTCAAAACTAACTGATGGTTTTATTTTATTATTTATTGAAAATGATTGGTGTTAATTAGCTTGGTCTAATTAATTATTACATGCTGTACTTTAAATGCCAGTTCTCCCTACACATTACACACACACACACTCCCTCCTAGTTTTACACACGACAGGCAAAACAGTGAAAAGAATGTAACTGCGCTATGAGGTAAAACTGAAGTGAAAGGGAAGCAGTTTTCATAGCTCACAGGGTCATTCTCTTGCTCTCTCTCATACACACATGTACAGGGGTTGGACCAGCCTGGTGCATTTATTATTCTTAATATGTTTCTGGTTTAAAAGCACTCTGCTAGAAAAGTCTGTCCTTAAAGAGGAAGAAGAGAGAGGAGCCAGAAATATAGGGATTTTTGGCTTGGAAGACCTCTAGTTTAATGGGTAAAGGGCTCTTTTGTGAGTGGGTAGTGCATGGAGAATTGAAGGGTAGAGAGAGGAGCTGTGCTTTCACATTATTTATGCGTGCAGTCTGCGCTAATGGCATATGCAAGTTGACAGCATACATCCTATCAACTTGCTGAAGTGTATCTTGATTGTTCAAACACACTCTTAAAGGTGCCCGATCATTTATCAAATTAAAATAACTGTGCTGTGTTTCAAAGGGCTCTGAATATCTAAATTGTGTTCTAGCGTTCCTAATACCCCCTGCATTTCTACATCTCCTGAAGTCTCCTCCCACCTTCCCAAGCACTCAAGATGCAAAAGGAAGGGGGCTGAAGGGGAAGAAACAGAGAGAGAAAGCAGTAGGGAGGGAACACGGAATGCTCCCCTCCCCAGCAGCACCCCTTTGCATGTTCACCCAGAAATGTGCCATTTCATGATTCTCTCTCTTTTTGTGTGTGTGTGTGTTCTCTGCTATGTCACAAACCCCAGTACAAATCTACTAATCCAGCAGGAAATGATGGACTCCAGAAGCCTGACCAATTAAATTTAGACTCATGAAAAGCTTGGTGGCTAGTAAATTATAATTTTTATTAGCTTGAACAATGTTCTTGTTAAGAAAAAGTGGAGTCTCTCCCATGAATGGTTCTTGTATAATTTATTTAACTTCATGAGCCTTGCCAAAGCCTCGAATATTTTTAGATCTTTCTGTTCTAGGGTTTGGCATTTTTCTTCCTTTTTTTATACATATAAAAGAAAGTGTGAGTTTCTGAAAAGATATTTTTAGGCTTCTGCCTGTTATTTTAAACAACTTTTTGTGAATTTGGATTCCCATATGTTGAACAGCTTCTGCTCTAGGGTTAAGCCTGTTTTGAAGAAGCAGCGGTGTAAAATTTCCACTGCAACACTTGTCTTGAGCATGGAAATGCTGCCTTGCTTCTAATGTAATATCACAGTCATAGTCACATAGTCTCTCTCTCTCTCTCTCTCTCTCTCACTGTCTCACACTCACACACACACACACACGCATGCGCACACAGAGCCTAGTTGCTCCCATGGAAAAAGAAATCTAGCTCTTATATGAATAATTAGACATGATGGTGGAGCAACTCCCAGTGGGATAATGTACATTTCAAATTTGAACTTTAATTTGTGTGTGCATGTGTGTTGGGTGATGGTGAGCGTGCGCATGCAAGCTGGTATACAACCACAACTGCCTTGCATAACCACGTGCGCCTTGCAGTTCTTGTGCAAAAGATCAACTCTGGCAGTTCCTAGCTGTTATCTCTGCATTGCCTTTGATGTCTCATGCTACTTGTCATTTATAAGTAAAGATGGTTAGAGTCTTAACTCCTTTAGCACCTATTTAATGCTGGCAACTGTATTGCAGAAACATCCACTGGTGTCACATAGTTAATGAGATATTTACTAAAATGTATTTTCTTTAAAGTATTTTCTTCTCCAGAGGAGAAGGCAGTGGCAGGGGGCTGTATGAAGTCCATCTCCCCAGGAATATATTGTTTCCCCTTCTCATTGGATTTAATGATAACTGAATATACACAAAACTCTTATTACTCCAAGAAATCTTCAAGCTTAGGACAACTGCAACAGTTTCTGTTCAAAAGAAACACCTCTTCTGAGCCCTTTTGCTAGGTCTGCTGGAGATCTGTTCTTTTTGTTTAATTACCTACGCTCAGCCTACTTGTTCTATAACTTTATGCACTTGAGTGTGTTCATTCGATTTACTACTTCCAGTAAACCTTTAAGGAAAAGTATCAGACAACATGCAACTACCTTGCTTGGGTGTGGGAGGGCATCCTTTCTCTCAGCCCTCTTGGTAAGATTCTCTCCGGCATACTAAATAAGAGTCAACAACAATGAGAAAATCCAAACAGCTCCAGGCAGGAGTAATGATGACTAATGCTACTAATATCCTCTTCTTTCCTTTTCTCTCTTTCTTTTGCTCTCCCTTTTCATAATTTTCACAGCTTTGACTTTGCACCATCTGCATTAGAGACGTGCACACATACACACAAATCTAATGCTGCACAAAAAATAATGAGACAAAACATTTTAATTGCACCTTTTGTGACAAGGTTACTATAACAGCGCTTTACCATAAAATTTCTACAGCGGGATTATAAAACTATCAGCACTCCGCTTTAAGAAAAACAATTGGCTAAACACTAAATGCTAACTTCAAACATCCAAGGTTTCTGTGGCCAGCTTTTTTTTTTTTTAAAAAAGGAACTGCATGAGGGGAGGAATAAGGAGGGTACAAGATATCTCCAGTGGGAAAGAATTTCAGGGAGGAGGAAGTGTTAGAATACATACTTGATCAATGAATGCATGCGTTGTGGACGTAAAAAATTAAGCACTCTTTTGCAAAGCACTTTGCCTTCCAGTCTATTCTCAGTAGATTTGCCTTGCATCCGGCCTTTTGGAATTCTGCATTTAATTTTTGTTTATGCCATAGCTGCCTTAAAATTAAAAAATGGCTCTAGGTGTTCAGGATGTGGGTTCAAAGCTGAATACTCCCCTCCAAACTTGGCCTTTTTAACAGGTAAGCTTCAAATTTTTTAATATACCGTGGATGTGCGGTACTGGGAACTTCTCCAGCATAGCTCCGTTAAATGAATGGGTGTTACGGAAGGACATAAACATCTTGCTTATTCAAAGCATAAAAGCAGATGTGGATGTTAGGTATGATTGTTCTTTACAGAATACTACTATTACTAGTACTACTACTACTGCTGCTACTCAGCTACTGAAATAATGCAACTGGCAAAGATCCATTACAGTCTGGTCTGTACATTCACATATTGTGACCTCCGGTTCTGGAGAGGTCTTTCCCTATATTATAATTGTGCATCAGTGTCAAGAATCTATCAATAATTTATTCTATGGGAATTGTCAGTTTGCTTCTTCAATGTAAAAGAAAAAAACATGCACACAACTAAAAGTGCTGAAGACATATTCTACAGAACAAATGGAAGGAATGAAATTTCTTCCTAATGATATTTCTAATTATGAGATTAATCACAATTTCCATTCAACACACACACACACACACACACACACACACATGTATATATATATAAAACAGAAGAAAAGGGGAAAATAAAAGAGATCCACAGAGGGATTTCATATGTCTTGGAAGCAGGACATGGAGTATTGAATCCAGGCGATGGAAGAACAGCACAATGATTGACACAAATCATACTCCTCGTCCAATTTGCCTGGGTTTGCATTTTAAAGTACCTTCCTGGTATTGCTGAAACCAAATAGTTTTTGAAAGACTTCATTCCAATGAGCATCTTTTATTTTATACATACACAGGACAAAAAAGAAGGAAGGAAGGAAATTTTTAAAAAATAAACCTTGGGAAAACCCTGCTCAACTATGATTCAGTCATTTCAGATAAAACCAGAATAAGTGTACAGAGCTTTTAGTATTGGTTACCACTTTAAAAAAAAAATCTCATCATAAAAAACCCATTACTAATTATATCCATGAGTATGTATGTACAAATAAACTTTTTTTGAAAAAAAAAGTGTCTGCAATCCTGGTTGATCATTTTTACCCTTTCTAGCCTACCGCATGCCACTCGTTTTTAATCCATGTGCTAATTGTAATCCCATTAAAGCAGATATAATTTTCTTAGCATTCATAGTTCATCAAGCTAGCAATAACAGCCGTTACTGTTGAGTTTAGAGGAAAAATAAAAACGGCAGCACATTTTATCCCTCCAATGTTTAAAGTAATTTGTAAACAAAACTTAAGTGGCTGTGTGTGGTTTGGTAAATCCAAGATTAAAATCTCATATATATAATATATATACCCCCATACAAAACCTATATACACAAAATGAAGGTGCACACTAAATACACAGAAAATGCGACTGGATCTCAAAATCAGACATATGGGGGGAGGAACCCCTTGAAGTCAGAAATATATATATTGACTCTGAGATAAATATAGAAGTTGGTTGCGTTACACTATTTTTTTTTTTTAAAAAGTCAAATATCCACAGTGGAAATATTTCTAATTGAACCACTTATTCTAAATAGGACCCCTTTTTAAAATGTCTAAAAATAAATTCAGGGACTGCAAAAGCAATGCCTTCGAAAACATAAAGAGTCTGTAATATTTAGAAACAACAGCAAAATATTAAAAAGCCATATCCCCTTACTCAACTATATCCCCTTACTCAGCATTTCCTTACTCTTTCCTTAGGAAAACAGTCATCAAAGGGAGGTTTTGCATTCCAGCCTCTGTGAGTTTGTTGCTGTTGTTCTGGTCTCTTTCTCTCCACTCCTATACAAAGGTATTAATGAAGAGAGCCAGTATAGATCTTGCCCCTAATGAGCTTCTGGATTTAGGAGATGGGCCGCGTACAATGGAAGCGTAATGCTCTGTGTGTGTTCTGTACCATCCAGCGATGCAACTAGCTGATACCTACGATTCCGCAGGCCTCCCCGCTCCCAAACAATTAATTGATTAAAAGGGATGCCATAAGACAATCGCCAAAGAACCTGGCACAGAGAGCCGCCCTGATTTTTCTTGCCAAACTTTGTGTCTTTAGCAAGATACCACAAGCACTTGTTAAAGCTAACACATGCGCTGCAAACCCATTCTCACCCTGACACTTCAGGGCTTTATATAGAAACAGGATTTTCTAGTCTTACACCACCGGCTCTATTAAGGCTAACCCTGCACATACAAGCTACCCCTAATCTGAAAGAGCAGAGCCGGCTCCTGGATGCTCACCCTGCCCGGGCGAAGAACAGCCTTTTTGTTCAGCCAGAAAGTGCCTTCGTGTTCCGGCAACCCAATGTCTTAAGGACGTTAATGCAGAAAAAAGGGTCGCTCTCCCCCTGCCTCTCTTTCTCTCTCCCCCTCTTCCGTGGGATTTATTTTCTCTCCGTTCCAGCAAGCAAGGGAGGGGGGAGACTGGGATGGGGAAAGCCCTTATTTTAACCCTCTCCCCCTTCTCACCACTCCACATTAGAAAGTAAAATAAAACAAAGACTCCACGAGGGAGAATATCTGGTGGGGAAGCGGGGAGGGGGTGGGAGAGTCGGTCCACGGCTCCTTATCAGTCTCGTCCATCCAGATTTGCTGAGAAATCTACAGCCTTTCCCGCTCCTACATCCGCTCAGCCCAACTGCACGTGTGCCCCCCGTCATTATTGAGTTATTAGCCGGAGGCGAAAGGGCCCGCTTCCCCCCTTCCCCAGTTTTCAGGACCGGATCTCTCTCTCTCTCACACACACACACACGGATATATACATATGTATATGTATATCCCTGCGTGTGGCCATTTCCACACTACACTGTTGTAGTGCTATCGTTCCACTTTCAACATCCTATGGAATCCTGGGGTTTGCTTCTGCCCCTCCCTAATCTACAAACCCCAGGATTCCATAGGATGTTGAAAGTGGAACGATAGCACTACAACAGTGTAGTGCAGACAGGCCCCGTGCGTGCGTCGCCCCCTCTTCCCACCCCAGGCCCTGCCCGACCGAACGAGGCGGAGGGCCTTCTTTCCCTCTGCCTCTCCCCGCCGGAGGCGGCTCCACGCCACGAGGGCGAGTGGCGGCTGCTTAGCTTCCCCCTCCGCCGTCCGGGGCTGATTTTTTTAAAAAACGTGGCAGAGAAGAATTCCAAGAGCCTCAGAGACCCGCGGAGGCCGGCCGGCCGGCCGGGCAGGGGCGGAAAGCGGGCAGCCGCCTCCCCTGCTGCCGGGAGCACAGAAGGCGACTTGGAGGCGCATGTACATATACACACCCACACCTCTCTCCCCCCGCCGGCCCCACACGCTCTCGTCGCCGCCCCTGCAGCTCCACACTCGGCTGCTGGACAAAGCTGCACCCCGGCGCAACCGGCGCTCGGATCGATCAGCCGCAAGATCGCTTGGCAATTGAAACAGGGAGAGAGAAAAAGCGCGGGGGGGAGGGAGTCCTTGCACCTTTGCGCGCCCCCTACCGCTGCCCGCCGCCCCTCTCCCTCCCTCCCCCCAGCGCCCGGAGAAGCTCCCGGTCCCCTTCCCCCGACTCCCGCCCCCCTCCTCTCCGCCCCGGGCTCCCGCCCGCGCCGACTGACCTGTGTGCGCAGCCATGGAGATGTGCGAGGGGAAGTATTTCCCGGGCTGGAAGTGTCCGCCGCCGCCGCCGCCGCCGCCTGCTCCCGCTCCCGCTCCTCCTCCGTGCGGCACGGCGCTGGGCCCGGCGGAAGCGAGGCGGCTGGAGCCGTTGCGGTGACCTCTCTCGGCCAGGAGGTGAGGCGGGGGCGCGAACTCCCGGCCATCCATGCCGGGCCTCCGCTCCCGCAGCCGAAGCCCCGGCAGGGAAGGGGGCCGAGAGCCGCCAGGGAGGGCGGGCGGGCGGGCGGCGCAGACCCCGCTCCGGGGAAGGCAGGCGGGCGGGCGGCCGGGCGGGCGGGCGGGGCTCCTTGTCTGCCTCTCTCTCAGCACCACGCGGCTCCCGATATTCCTCCGAGGCTCCTCCGCGGCTTCTCCTGGCACCTGGGATCGAGCCTCATTCTCTGCAAGGGAGGACGAGAGAAGGGGAAAGGAGGAGAGACGGGGGAAAGGAGACAGAGAAAAAAAGGGTGAGAAGGGCACCGGGGCCGGCGTCAGGCGGCGGAGGGGGAGCAAGGCTGAAGACCCTCCGGCGGGGCGCGGCGCCCACAATGGGGAAAGGCACGCCGCAAGCCCCCGCTCTCGGCCTCCTCCCCACCGCATATCGCGACGCCTTCCCCCGACCCACACACGCAGGGCTAACCGCTGACTGCGAATACGGCACGAACCCTTTTAAAAACACCCCCCCCCACGAAACATCCACCTTTCAAAAAATCGTTTTGGGGGGCAAAAAGGAAGAAGAAAAAAAGCCGAATAATGCATCGTTATGGCCGGCTCCAACTTCTGCGGAGGGCAGAGCTTCCCGGGTAGAGAAACGGTTCAAACGGGGCGCGGAGGAGCCTGTGGACGGATGCCGCCCCCCCACACACAAAAAACGAGACCTATGCCATCCAATAATGGGGGGCAGGGAGGCTGGGAAGGACGCGAAAAGGGTGCCTCGGTTTCTCCACCTCTTGAGTTTTTGTTTTCTGGCTTTAACGTACTTATTTAACCATTGCGATTTAAAATAATGTCACTAAGGGATGTCTATAGAGCTGGTCCTTTGACTCCCTTTGCCTGCTCTCGTCAACCTCGATAGAGAATGCCGTTTTGTTTCCAGAAAGAAATTGTGGGGGAGGGAGCATTGCCAGGTTCTCTGGTTTTGGGGGGGGGCGAGCCCTTGCCTTGCCAATGTGTTTGGGGCCGTTGAGCGGATCTGGAAGGCAGGCGATTCTTCCCCTCCGGCTCTCTCAACAGACGGGGCCTCCTCGCTGGGACCGGCGAGCAGCCCGGGCAGCCGGCGGCCGAGGGAACCGGCAGCCTGCGAGCGCTTCGGCTCCTCGTGCCCAGAAATAAAATACTCTGTTTCACGGCGGACTGCGGAATGGCTAAGTCCGGCATGCCTCTTTCAAGGACAGGGGCTTAAATCCTACAACTGTATTTCGAGACAAAACAGTTATGTAAGGTTCTTCCTGTCCATTCATTCCATTTACATGTTTAAAAAGGGGCTTGGCTAAGGCCCAATGTGGTTAACATTAAGACAAGAGAAAGAGAAGGGGGAAGAGAGATACATAAACGGTCTTTCTGTTCCCCACCCCTCCAGATTTACCAAAGAATAATGTTTTGCCCTGGAAGATTTTTCCCTGGCTTCTAACTACCAGAATGTTCATCATTCATATAAACAAAGTACTGTAATTGAGATGTTAAATGGGGAAAACCTAATATTTCTGCGATGGGGGAAAGACTCACATTATTACACCCTGACTCGCTAGGCATCCAGAGGGTTCACTGAGCCCACTTCGTCTTTCCTAGAACTCTTACATTGTCTAAAAGTATTCCTAAGACCTTCCTCCTCCCACACCCCAAAAGGTAAAACTATTGTGAACCTACTTGTTAGAGGGGTTTTCTAACACATACACTCTACCTTAATTTGCCCTGGTAATACCAACCCTACAATTACTATTCTTTTTTTTTTTTTTAATTACTGTATGCCATTTTAAACAGCTAGATTCAATACTTCTAGCTCTTAACAGTGCTGGTGGACTATTTGGTGTTTGATTTAATCTATAAGGGAAAACAAAATGTATTAAGTGACTACATATTTGCACAGCTGATAAGCTCTCTTCTGTGTATGTGTGAATGAGACAGGAAAAAAAAGAGGGACAGAGAAATATATTGGCAATTTTGCACTATAAATAAAAGCAATACCGAAGTACAAAAGAGCAGCGTTTCTCGCTCTTTATTCCCCTCATCAGCGACTATAATCAACTAAAATGCTGTAACCTTGCAATTATAGAGATTTTTTTTCTTTCAGAAAGTATTATTTGTCATTGTAATATTTTCCCCTTTTCAACAGTCAATGAAAATACATCCCAAAAGAGTCAAAAGAGGTGGGGAAATAGGCCGGAATAGAGGGAAGTGTCGAAGACAAAAGCTAAATTAGCAGCTTCAGCAAGTTTCGGGTTCGATTGATCAACGGGAACGGAAACGTCGTGTGCCGCCCCGTCCTCCTGCTCTCTGGAAGTTAAAAAAAAACATTTTTTTTTTAAAAACCCGATGGGTCCAGCTGAAATAAAGCAACTGGAAATCCTGATTGCAGACCGACAGATGGAAAGTTTCGAGAGGAATGATCAGGAAGGGCCCCTCCCGCCGCCGTACCGCAGCGACGAGCGTTGGTTTCGAGATGGAACCGCTTCTGGTTAGCGCAGGGTCCCGGAAGGAGGTGAAGAGCCCAGCGAGGTCCGGCGGGTTCAACAGCGGCACGGGGAAGATTTCCGGATGCAGTTATCAGGAAGGGAGAAAACAAAAGGGGGTGGCGGAATTCCTTCTATCTTTACCGGATTCGTCTTCCAACAAGCCACGACGAAAAAGGCGACTCTCGAGGTGAGGCGAGCGAGACAACGTCCGGTTAAAAACCAGTGGGCAGAATTCGCTGCAAAGGAACAAAAGGGTGCTGCAAATTTGCACGGTTCGGTTCCAGCAAGTGAGGCCCCCGCCCTTATTTTCTTTTTAAATTGGGGGCAGGGAGAAAAGATGCGGGGGGAGGGGAGAGAGAGAGAGAGAGAGGGAATAATCCAGGTTTATGCTCTGCTGTCTGTTCTGCCGAGTCTCCGGGGTTTGCCGTAGTGAACAGAGCAGCATTTCCTCTCTAGGCCAGCCCCACGGAGAAAGAAAGGAAGATCCGGCGTGTTTTTCCAAAGGACTCGATGCGCCGTTCTCAGGCCTCGCCGGAAGCCGAGAGAGAGGAAGTCTCGGCGGGGCTCGCCAGCGACGAGGCCTCTCCGGCGGCCGCCATCGGTACGCTCTTCCGCGGCGCAGACCCAGGAAGCCTCCGCCGGGCCGCCTTGGTGTGCGAACAGCTCGCCCCCGAAAGGCTTCCTCTTCTCTCTTCGCCGCCGCCGCCGCCGCCTAGCCCCGACTGCTTTATCCTCGTCATCGCCTTTCCTTTTTTGTTTGTTTGTGGGCAAATCGATTTTTAAACGCACATAAATGTTTAGATCTTTCAGTTACTTTAACAGCCAAGCCACCTCCCAAAGTCGCCGGGGCGTTTAAAAATCAGACGAGTCTTGGAAAAGATCGGCCATCAGCGAAAGGCGTCGGAAGGCGAAGAGAGACAAAGCACGTCCCGCCGCGGGCCCCCTTTCGAGATGGCTTCTCCTTCCGTCGCAGAGCAGCCGCCGCGGCTCAGCCTCCCGAGCCGAAGCAAAAGCCGAAGACGGACCGTACCTCAGACCTTGATGGAACGAACGGTCCTTGCTGTAAGAGTCCAGCGGCATCTTTCTCCCGCAGGGCAGGCGTCAAGGGGTTTCTCCCATGCAAAATCAGGATACATGGACGCGCACGCGCAGCCACAAAAATAAATGAAAATGCAGCTATTCTAAGTCTTTTCATTTTCTTTGTAATTCGGAACCCCTAATGCACGGAACATTTTCAGCCCTAGAATCTTTAGCGTCTGACGCAACCCCCTAAACGTCGCCTACAACCACCTACTGTGATTTAATTTTTAAACAGGGAGGTTAGAAATTTGCATGTTTTCTTTCTTTTTTAAAAATAAATACAATGCTCGTATTTGTTTTCCTTGCAATGCACCCATTCACAATTCTATTTTTTTTTTTTCTTAAAGAGCAACTAGAATTACAGTAAGAACTACCCGAACAATCGCCGGCTTTGTTAGTGCTACCCGGAGCTGGGTACAAAATTTGCAAGAAATAGCCACCATTCAAAATAAAAAAATATATACACATGCATATTTTTCGCAGATTTTCTTTTCCACAAAAACGATACAGTCTGTATCTCTTCTCCCCAAGGATGTCTTTTTGAGGAGGGGAAGACGTCAATTTAATTGAAGCATTGATACAATTGTTACACAATTCAAGCAGTAGATGCTCGAATTGCTTTTAAAAAGAAAAAAAGCCATATTTTTCTCGCAATAATTTTTGATACGCCAATAATAATAATTTCAGAACTGACGACCATGAGTGTACTTGATTTTAATATAATAGTAAAAATAATAGTAATTTAAAAACAAGTAATGCACGTTTCAACAATACTAAATAAATTTCAGTTACTTACTGGAGGGAGGGGTGTTCCTTTGCACAGAGGGAACGCAATACAAATTAAATCAGTGAGTGGGACTTTGTTGTATTCCTATTGGTATTTGCACTGTGCAGACTGTTGCACTGTAAATGCACTGGCTGCTGCTCCTTGCAGAAAGGAAAAAAGACCCTGTCGCGGACTCCAGCTTCCCCAACCTCGCAGCTCAGTCCTGCAAGCAACTCTCCCTGCATACTAATAAGCTCGTGCCACTCACTCAGGGTGAGCAAGCTCGCTGATTGGACGCCCCGTCCTCTACGGTAATAAGCTCGTGCCACTCTCCTTGCGTAAACAGGCTTCCCAATAGGCTGGCTTGGGGCCAGGGAGCTGCCAATCAGAGAGCAGCAGGGCTACTACTCAACCCAATGGCGCCTAATTCAAGTCCCTCCAGTTGCGCAGCTTCCCTCGCGCAGCTTCCCTTGGCTTAACTGAATGGGGATACGTAGCCACGTGAAGGCGGGGGGAGGAAGGAAGGAAGGAAGAGAGCAAGCAAGAAAAAAAAAATCCCTCGCAGGATGGGGGAGGTAGAGGGTGCCGCCAGAGAACTGCTCCGGGCCCCCCGCACGTACACACGCACACGCCAGCTGGGGGTGAGGCGTTGTTTTCCGTTCCTTTCGCTTTGCTAGGCCGAACAGTAGGCTGCCTCCGCCGCCGCCTTCGGACGGAGCGCTCCAAGGGGCCCAGATCTCGCTATGCGGGAAGCCAGTGACGGTACTTCGCCTCCCGCGGCTCCTACCGGGGACGGCAGAGCCTTCGCCAAAGGAGAGATTTACGGCCGTACAGGTCCCAGGCATCCCTGCTTTCGGTGCTTGAGGATGAGTCTATAGAGAACGCTGGGACACGGATTTTCGAGTCGGGGGTGGGGCGGAAACCGCCCTTGTCAGAGCATCTGAAACGTGTCTTTTGCAAGCTCAGGAAAGTCCCTTTGCTGTGTTCTTACTCACAAGCACTTCTGGGCTAAGGCACATGTAAACTCCCAGGTGGGTCGTCATAAAACGGGATCTATTTATTTATGCAGTCATTCCTTTTCTTTCGCACCCACACTTCGCATCGTCATTTAACTCATGCTTCTCCAGACTTCAAGGAAAAGCCCCTGCCAACGCGTTTCCTCCAGGCGGGGGGAGATAAGGTTGCGAGTACGATTCTCCTCTAAATTGCCCTTGACACCAACGTACGTTTGTTTCCCTCTGCGGTTTCCCACTCTACTTCTAAACGGGCTGCATCGTCTTCTCTGATTCCACTTGCGTTCACGCTTCTTAAAATCTATTTTAAGCAAGTAAACGCTGTATCCGTGCGCGCGCACAAAACCACTCCTCGCACACTTCGCGCCGGCCACGGAGAGGTTAACCACGTAGCTCCGGTTTCTTCAGTGTCCCCCCCCCTCCCCGTCCGTCCGTCTTCCAGCCCTCCCTTCCCCACTTCCAGGAGACGCCTCGGATTGGTTGGCAGTCCCCCAGCCCGCTGTCCATCACCCAGTGTAAACAAGGCGCTGATTGGCTGCTCGCCAGTCCGCACTGGGCTGCCTGAAAAAAGCAATTACTGGCCCCGCGGTTTGCAGGGGGCCCGGGGCTGGTTTGATGAAAGGAGATAAGCTGGGGACTGTTTCCAGCACACCCCCCCCAATGGCCCCCCATCCCCGAAGCAGAGCCTCCCGTCCCTTGAGCCAAAAGAAGGTCAAAGAGTGGAGCGGATCAAAAGGAGCAAAAGAAAAGGGGAAACGGCCCGAGTCTCACTCCTCGCGATTCTGAAAGCACAGCCGCTCTGGTCGAGGCAGGGTTGGTGCGTCGAGCACCGCCGGCCTCGCCTCCCTTTGCAGGGCTGGGGACGGGGGACCCTGCCGTAGCGGAGAACGGGCCAAGCGGCCGCGAAACGGACGGCTCTTGGAGGGGAGAGGGAGACGGGGCCCGGGGCGCTCCGTTCTGGGGAGGCGGGAGACACGGCGGGAAGAAAGCCGGCGGGATCTCCTCTGCGTGGCCGGCCTGGGCGCGATGCCCCGGGAAAGCGCCTCCGAAGCCAAGGCGAGGCTGGCGGGGATACTGCCGCCCCGTCGCTTCGGCCGTAGGGGTCTCCCCCGCCCCCACCCGTGTTCGGAAAAGGGCGTCGTCACGTGGGTCCCCCTTTGGCGCGCGAACTGAGCCCCTCGGGCTGGTGGCCTGGGAGGACGCGGAGGGGGAGGTCCCGCTGTGGCAGCAAGCGCAGGGTAGACGCCGGAGCTGACCGAGGAAACGTCGCCGCGAAGGCCCGAGGAGGAGAGCGGAGGGCGCGTGTGCGTGTGCGCGCGTGCGTGCGGCGGGGCGGCTCAGAGACGGTCTCCCCTTCTCCTTACACTAGTGATTACTACGATTTGGGGGGGGGGGGCGAGAGAGAAATTAAAGGACCGTAATTGATTGGAAAATGCAGAATAAATCAAAATAACCCGTAAGAGATATTAGATTACAAAGAAGCTATTCATTAACCGGAGGGGCAAAATTGAATTAAGGGAAGGGAGAAGGAGAAAATGTGCGCGCGCGCGCCTGCATGTACACGCGACGTCTGCGGAGGGGGCTGCATTTGTTGCCCTCTTAAGGGGGATGGGGATGTGGAAGCCACCCTCGGGTTTAAAACCCGGAGGAAGACACAACTGGGACAAAGTTGCCAGCCCAGGAGATTCTGGTAAACGGATCGACAGTGCTGATCTCCCTCTCCTTCAGATTTTGATTTCGGCTAGTGAACACTGCGTGACTTATATTAAATTGTTAACAAAACTCTGATATTCCGGGTAAATGTAGACACCTACCGAAACGGGCGGAGTAAGGAAAAAAATGCCCAAGAAGAGGCAACTTTCAACCCCTGGGTTACTTTACAGGCGATACCCCCACGTAGACATGGAATACGAAGAGACATCCAAGACGAAACTAAAAATGTATAAAGCAAAAGGAAAGAAAGAAAAGTAGGAGTGGGACTCAGATCCTATTGTGGGAAGGGAAGGAGAGATTCCTGGAAGCCCAAATCCAGGCTCTTGAGTGCCTCTTACAAACATTGCCAGGGGAGAGAGAAGGAAGGACTGGGGGCAAATAGACTTCCAACGAGGCAGGCCCCGGAGAAGCTCAGCCGTTTTCCGAGGAGCCCCGCGCCCACGGCGAGGGAAGGGGAAGGCGAGAGGCCGGGCCGCCGCCCGTCCGACTCGGGCGAGGGGGCGACGCCCGCGGAACACGCGCGCCAAAGCCCGGCGCCGGCCTAGGGGCGCCGGGGCCTCCCTCTCTTCGGCCGGCCCGTCTTTCCGCTGGCCCACCAAAGGCAGGCCCTCCGCCGAGGCATCGGCCGGGAGCGGCGGAGCGCCCGGTGTCACAAGGGCTGTCATTGTCTGCCGGTATGCATCTGCGACGGGTCTGAAGAAAAGGCTGCCCTCTCAGGATCTCGAAATGGGCGGCATATAGATCCACTCCTCCACATTAAGCTACAGGCGGAGAGATTTCACTCAGGGAAGAAAAATTCAGGCTTACCCTTCGCTCAATATAAGAAAATGGCGGGGAAACTTGAGAATTTCACCGGGGCTGGGGGAAGAAAGGCAGCATCTCCGTCCGTCCCTCAATCCCTCTGTCTGTCTCACTACTTTGACTCGACGTCTTCCGAAACAACAAATGAAAAGAAGGCGGAGGGGGAGAAGCTCGCGGTTCCCATCTAGTCCTTACAATTTCGGCAGCTCTCTTGTATTCCCATTGCTGGGATTTCCCTACGGCCTGCCCTTAAATTTGCTCTCCCCAGAAAATTTCGAGCTCAGTTTAACCGTGGCTGCCTGGCAAAGGATCCCGCGTCTGCCTCCCCTCCCACACTCCTCGGTTTTGTTCGGATCAAGAGTTCAGCGACTCGCAACCCTTGGGCGAAACATGAGGTTGCCCTCGCTCCTACCCCCAAACTGTTAGGGACATTCAGCTCGCCCCCGCCTCCCAAATCCTTTCTGTTTTCCAAAGTCTGGGGCGTTGTCTTAAAGCTCAAAGAGAAGCTTTTCTTTCTGCTGTCCATAAAGCAGAGGAGTAATGGGAAAAAAAATGTGATCTCTAGTTTTTCTTTCTCTCTTCACACCTTCGGAGCGGAGGACTAAAACATTGTCTCGTAATTAGCACGTGTGAATAAGACTTTGCCCCTAGATACTAAACACATTTACTTGGGATTAAACCTCGCCAGTTTGGCTAGAATTCTAGAAATGTAGAACGTGTAAGAATTAGGATTCAATACGTTTAGCGTCAAGGAAAGTCTAGCGGTCTTGATGGAATCCCTTTCCAAGTCAGGATGTTTGGGAAGATAGAGAGAAAGATCCTAAAATATGGGCCAGGAAGACCCACTGAAATCCGCTCAACCTCCTCCAAATAGACATGGCTAATTGGCCCGGGTTGGGCGTGTTCACCGTCCTAAAACGTGAAAGTTTTAGAACGCAATCCTGTGCAGGGTTCCTGGAATACAACTGCTTGCTCCCAGGCCAGCGTTGGTGAGGATACCGCTTAGGTAGCCACTGGAGGTTTCTGGAGCCCGATCCTTAGCAGCTTCACACGGAAATGGAATGGGGCTTCTCTCTTGGCCACGGTGCCCAAGGATTGCACCCACCCTGAGGGAACTTTTGCGCAAAGCCCTCCCAAATGAGACTGTCGGTGGAAACCAAAAGAAGGCGGGGGGGGTAGAGGCCTTCCACCATCCTAGAGTGCTTGCTTTGTGTGTGTGTGTGTGTGTGTGCTTAAATTATTTGGAAGGGGAAGATTACAAAACTTGGACCTGTGGGATGGGCAGTAGTTGGAGGGTCTCTTTTCTTTTCCTGAACTTTTTGTTTTGTTTTGTTTTGTTTTGTGGGGTTGCGGAGAGGGGGGTCGCGGTGCAGGGAGGGTTGCTGCCCATTCTTTCAGGTGGTGTTTTGCAATGAATGCGCCAGGTCTCGAGAAAGCAGCGGTTGCCCTGCAGTGGGGAATGGATGGAAGGGTAATTAATGCAAAGTGACTGATTGCTCTTGAAGAAGACCAGTCCAGCAAAGGGGATTGTCCCTGGTCACTGAAGCGGCGCTTGATTGACACTTTCCTCTCCATCTCCAAGCCGGAGGCACAGGGACCCCGGCGCTGCATTTTGTCACCGGCTTAGGCCAAGGGTCGCCAAATCTCAAACCATTACCAATGATGGGGCTTGTTTTGGTTTTGCTTTTAAGGGGTAATATTCTTTTTTTTCCAGCAACCAGGAATAACATAGAAGGAAGGGCTTTTCAAACACCATCATCGACAACGCAACAACCACAACCAGCACCACAATACGATTTTTCCCCTTTTTAGAATTAAAGGGAGAGGGAAATCTCACATTTACAAACTGGAGGCGAGGAGGTGGGGGTGGGGGGAATGAAGTCGACAGGCAGAGATGGGCCGCAGAAAAGATAAAGCGAAGCTTCAGAAATGAAACTGACCCGACGCATCTTGGCTTGATTAAAAGAGAATCAATAATCACCCATTCCGAAGCGTCTGGGTTTATTTCTTCTTGTTTTAACTGTTCTAAGTTTCCAACCAGGACAATCTTAGGATTTGCCCTGAATGAATCAGATTTTTTGCGGGGTGGGGGAGGGTCAAATACTGGTTTTCCTTTTCTCCAATGCACACTTCTAAACGCCGAACTTTTTTTTTAAAGGGGATACGAAAGGTTCCTCTAATCTATGTACGGTATCTGCAAAGCAGACTTTATACCCCCTCTCCGTCTCTCTCTTCCGTTAGTTCACTTTTAAACAGGAGTGGGTGAGGCTGAGTTGTTGTTGTTGCGTGTATATGGGGGGGCGGGGGGCTTTCCTGGTTGTTCTTTTATTGTTTCAAAACAGTTGTTACAGCAAATAACTTTAGACAGGACTGGTGTATAAACCAGAGGTCTGTTGGCAAATTACCAGTACACTCGTTTTCTGCCTGCTCACTTACACAATATTGGCCGGGGCAGTGATAGCGACGTTGTGTGTGTGTAAGATCATTTTCTATTCTACATGAAGGGAACGGTGCTACCGGGAGACGGCGGGTGGGGGGGAGAAGAGGGAAATTCCATTTAGCCTTTAGATGGGCGGCAGTACATTGTCAGCAGAAGTTACAGCTTTTCCCTCCCCCCTACCTCATTTTTTAAAAATCTGTCCAAAGCTAACAAATGTTTTTAATTTAACAGGAGCAGAGCCTCGGTATCTCTTAGACTTCCTCTAAAAGAAAGATAATGCACCTAGAAATAAATATTTTGTCGCGTTCGGAAAGATCGCCAGAAGGAAAGGTCCCCCTCAATGGTGACACTCAGCTCTGAATTTTGTCATTTTTAAACAGTAATAACAACAACAACATATTTTCAGGGGTGTCAGGATTCAGGGCGAAGAACTAAGGGGACGGGCTGGGGAACACAGATCCGGGGAGGCGCTGCGATGGCTCTTGGGGGTGGTGGCTGCGATTCCTTCCTTCCCCATCGGTGGGAATCGAATTAGTGGGCGCCTACTCGTGAGTAAACCAGGCGTAGCCTTGCGTTGCAATTAAGCCACGTCTGTGGGACTCAGTTAATATAGCCAGACTCTTGGAGAGAATTAAGCTCGTTTATCTCGGGACACATTAAGGAGATTTGGTTCATCTCTCACGGCCAGATTTAAAAGCCGAACTGCCTCCCCTGAAAGGTTTGGTCAGCAAAATCCTGGTTAACGTTTCCGTTTTCAGCTCGCGAGGAATTTGTCGAAAACAAAACGGCAATAAATAAATAGATAATTAAAAATAAAATCTGAAAAACCGCCTTGCGAGTGTAGGTGTAAGTGTTCGAGCGTAATACACAGACCGGCCTGCAGCGAAATCCAAGTATTTCGGAAGATTAAAGCAAATCTGAAGTAAGATGATCTGGAGTAACTTGATGGGAAGCCGTCTGCCTCCTCCAAACCAAAGTGAAATCGGAGGCATTCTCTCTCCCTCTGTCTCTGGCCACCCCACCCATAGGACGAGTTCAGGATCGGGCTGCCGGGCTGTAGTTTAGGCAAGCAGACCAGCTTTCTGATCAGTTCTGTTTATATTAATGAAGACTGATTTTACACACAGACAGACACATTTGTACGTCCTTTTTATATCAGTGGGCCTGATTCTTCAGGTATATGTGCGTGTATCTGTGAGCCTCCACATACGCACGCACACAACCTAAGGATCAGGATCCGACTCACAACAAACAACTTCGAAAAAGCACTTTTTAAGGTGGCTTTTGACTTAGATTGTTTTCAGAACACACCTCTTCCCTTAAGCCTGGCCCCAGCTGAAATTACTGAGCCTATCTAGGGGGAAAGGCATTGGATCTCGTCCATCTTGTTATGGTCTCTCCCTTTCCCCTGAAGTGCTCCCTCTTAACTACAATATACATTGTATACAGACTGTATGGATTCACATAGGTGCTATATAGAATTATACTGTAATGACGCTGTAACTTCTTCGGGGCAGGGATCAGTCGAGCTTCTTTTGGATTGTCTTTGGGGTGCCCTGTATTCTTGGTATTGTGTTGTGTTGTTAAATTGTCCCACACAACTGTTTTAGGATTAAGCTCACACTCTGGCTTCCTGTTTTCTGAGGAATTTAGGCCAATTCGCATCTCCCCTCCCATTCTTTTATGAAAGGTTGAGAGAGCAATCTTCACCTTAGCTTCAGCATCTAAGCCAGCTTGGGCTGGAGGAAATGGCAGATTTCCCTTCCCCCTTTTGCTCAAGGTAGCCAACATGAAAACATCTCCTTTTCATGTCCAAATGAATATGCAGTCGTTTTAAATTCTCAGACCTCGGCTAACCTTCACACTCTGGGGAAATGTGTTAAAATATTGCAATTTAATATCTTTCCATCTGGAAAAGAGAGAGAGAGAAAGAGAGAAGGAGGAAAGGCGGGAGACAAGCCCCCCAGTATGTTAAATAAAATTATGGATTAACTCAGCACGCTAAATAATTGCCTAATAAGGGCTGGGAGACGCAGGTCTTTACGTTTGGGTAATTGTATGTTGGGTGCATCGCTTAATGCAATTGTTTGGGCCCGGTTCATTGTTCCATGAGGTGTTTGGTCAACGAGCAAATTAGGAACAATTTCTCGGCTAGGAAGAATTACTGTACTCTTAATTCTTCGGGGGACAAAACGCTCGTCGTGAAGCGGGAGGAAGTGCCCAGGACTGAGAAATCCGTCCAGTTACGACGCTGGACTAATTAGAAAACGAAAACAAAAACAAAAATAAAACGTTCCCGCACTTGAAAAATTAAAATTAAAATATATTAATCTGGGTTTGCGGCGAGAGCGGAATGGAAGCAGAAAGAAAGGGCGACGACCCTACATTTACACGTCAGTAAGTCTCCCTGATCTCTACGATCAACAACAACGAAGAAACGGAGCCAAAAGTTGCACCTCGTCTGCGGGGCCAACTGCAAAAGTATCCGTCCGGGGCGGCGGGGGAGGGGGCTCTCCTAAGTCTGTCCAGCTTTATTTGTTCAAACAGGCAACCCAGATCTCGTTAAAGCCAGGAGCCACCTCGCGATCCCTCTCCCCCTCCCCCTCCCCCTCCCCCTCCCCTCCCCCCCGCGCTCCGATCCTTCTCCTGCGGGGGGGGGAGGGAGAGAAGGGGAGCGAGCACGTGCTGCGCCTTGGCTGCCAATAGCCCCGCGCGGAACATGCCCTGTTTTATATTACTTGTTAAAAAACAGACTACTGGAGGATTAAAAAGAAAAAAAAAACCAGAAGAAAAGAAAAAGAAACCACACACCAAACCAAACCCTTTTGGGACAGAGACGCCCCCGGGTTTGGTAGAGCTTTGCCTTCTGCGCAGTGTGTGTATGGGGGAGGGTGGCTGAGTGGGTGGGGGGAATAATGATCCATGTGCTCCTATAGACGGTGTGTGTTATGTCTGCAGGGACCCGGATCCAAAGCCACTAAAAGAGAGCCGTTTTCTGGACTCCCAGGAGGTCCCGCCTGGGTTCCGAGTCCGAGCGCTTCGACCGAAGGGGGTCTTGGGGGCTGGTATGCCTTCTAAAACGCAACTGGGGATGGTGTTGCGTGGTAAGCCCAGCTGGTGCTCATTGGGGAAGGGCATCTCCAAAGACAGTCCAAGGCGAGTACGAAGAGGCCCTCAGGCTTCCTTTTCCCCGAGCCACGCGCGGTGGGGTCACAGTTCATGCTCTCTACAGCCTGAGGCTGGAGTCCCACGTCCCGTGGAACCGAGGGTTTTAACACCTCCCTGCTTTTAGCTTCGCTAACCACGAGCAAGGGTGCCGGGATTCCCGGTTACCTCGGTTGCTCTCTCGGGCCTGCGCGCCCTGCCTTTTGTGCGAGGGTGCTTCAAGGCTCCCCTTTGACCGAACCCCGCCTTCAAGATAGAAACGGAGGGGTCAGATTAAAAACATTCTAAAAACACACCTTTTCGGCCTGTATTCCCAATGGCTGACTGGTCCAGTTTAAAGGAATCCCTTTCCCATCCATCCAGCCAAAGGTAGCCCTAAACCGTTTTCCAGAGAATAAGGTGACGGGGGAGGAGAGAAAAAGAGGAGCGGGGGAGAGTGTGGACGTGGACGCGCGATTTCTGGGGAGCAAAGATCCGGTGGCTTGAGCGTCCGAAGGCTCCTGAAGAGAGGTGGGGTTCCTTACTCTCCTTTCTTAGATACGATGACCCCCCTCAAACACGCGCGCACACACCATTTCATCCCCAAAGCATAAGCTGGGGGAGAAGGGACTCGAGAGCCCCGGGACGAGAGGTGATTCCTTGTTTCCACGGTGGCATCGCTCTGTGCAATACGACATACAAGAGAATGGGGATTTCTCCCTTCCTAATCAATAATAATAGTAATAGTAATAATATCATCCTGTTGATAAACAACAGAAAGGAATTGCGAGGTTTAAGACAGTTTTTCTTTTTAAAAAAATACCACTCTCCTTGCTCACACGACGAGGTGGCCCTGGCTGGGAGCAGCAGCGAGGGTTCAGGGGAGCTCGGCTAAGCCGTCTCTGCTCGCCCTGGGATACCGAGGCAGAAGGAAAGCGCGATCTTGCGCCCAGAGCCCTCCGAAAGCCGGTCCCGCGAAGCCCCCGTTTGCGAGACGGGAAAACGGGCAGGAGGAGGGCCGAAACAGGGCGGCCACCTCGTCGGCGCCTCCCTGGCCAAGCAAAGGCATCCGCCCGCTCCAAAGGCAGGGGCCGGTGTCCCTTACGCGAGAGACCCCACAGCCTGGAAGTGGTGGGTCGGGGTGGCTGGATTTCATCCCTTTCGCCGGCGATCGCCAAGCGGAGGTTCGCTCCCAAAGGAAAGAGCCCATATCCGAGGACGGAACAGGCGGCCGCGCTTTCCCCAACTCGCCCTCCTCCTCTTCGGTGACCGAATGCCGCGTCGAAGACTGGAAAACGTCCAAGCCTTGGAGAATTCCCCTCTGCAGCGACAACACGCGTCTTTCGCCATTCTTTGCGAAAGGGGGGGACGGAGGGAAAGGCCTGGAGAATTTAGGAGGTTACCTTATTTACGGGGGTTGCTAAAAATCGTCTTGTTGCCCCTCAGAACGGGAACGGAACAGGGGGAGACTTCTTAGGAGAAAAAGTGTGTATGGAAGCCTTTTTTGAGCAAATGACCCCTAATCCGGACAGCGAGAGACAGAGAACCAGCCTTGGGATCCAATAGATAACGTTGTTTTTTCTTCTGATCAAACCAGATCCAGAATTGGTCAATTCTTCCCTTACCACCCACCCACTCATCTACCCTTAAGGGGGGGGGGCAGAAAAAAAAAAGAGAGGGGAAGACGAAGACACATTTATTTTTCTCCACGGAGCTGCAGTCAAAAGCAAAGATTCTAGCCCCGATTGTTTTTAATATGCCTCCACAAGGGGAAACTGACAAATGTGTTAATCAAATAAATCTACATAGATAAAGTTGATGGTGGGAGACAGGCCGAAATTGCGAAGGAGGGTCCAACACATTTGTAATCTCAAAAGAGAACTCTCTGCTCCTTCCAGCTCGGGGGTTTGGGTTCGTGAGTGTGGTTGTTGCGCAGGGCAAAGGGTGATTTCTAATAAATAAGGGGGCGATCTTTGCGCAGAGGTAATGAGCATTTGTAACCCACTGAGAATTGTAATGCTCGCCTACTGCATGTACCCAAGCGCGCTCAAGATATTTGCCTCCACCTGGGCCATCCCGGAGAAGGCATCAAAGGGCCCTCTCCAATCCAGATGAAATGTACACACTCACAGGAGTATTTGAAAAATACATGGGTTGGGGGGAGGCGTGGCATCAGTCGACGTGCTATGGATTTTTATGTCCTCCTTCATGGCTTTCAGGGGCCCATCACATGCTTTTTTGGGGAACGGGTTGTTGCTTTATTTTTTTTTAAATGTGCTCAGGACTTCTCTCAAACCTTTAGTTAAAGCCTGTTAAAGGCAGAGTTGTAATTTGTAACTAAATATATCCCAGTGCGTTCACACACGGAAAGAATAATTCAATGTGTTTGTTGTGTGAGGTTATCAAGGAACCTGCCCATCTGGGTTAAATTAAGGCGAGTTTAATAAATGGGACCGGGCGTAGGCCAGATCTCTTTCTTTCCATTCTGGCTATGGTAGGGCGAGAGACAGACAGACAGACAGACAATTAGTTACAAGAGGAAGAAAACGTGGAGCTTCGGCAGGCTGTAAGTGGACCAGATTTGCGGGAGCATTCGCCTGGAAAGGGTGGTAGCGTCTCTCAGTGTTATTTCCAGTAGTGAAATAAATTACCCCAGACGGCACTACTTGCTTTCTATGCCAGCGTGCACTTTGGCATGAGACGTTCCCGGGGACATTTCCACAGTTCCACCAAACGGTTAGCCCCCTCCCCACCTGCAAATATAGAAATAATACTACTCTGATAAGGCTTGTCATCCTCCGCCCCCCCCCTTCCAAGGACAGACGAGATATTCCAAGCAAGATTTGGAAAAGGGTGCGGAGGCGGAGATTCGCGCGGGGTTCGTGGGTGGGAAGGTGGGGGCACGCACGACGAGCGACCGTTTTCCCGCAAACATGTTGTGACATGTCAAAAGGGTGCCTGTTTTGATAAACACATAATTAGCGCCAGGATGTGTGTGCAGCTGGGTAGAAAGGCAGAATTTAGATAATAGCCACGGCAGGACCCGCCCCACCGGAGCGGAGTTACCAAAGGGAACTTTTAGAGGGATCCCGAGGCCTCTCGAGTGGAAGAGCCGAGGGGAAATGTCTTCCCCCTAGAGATAGGAGCACAAACACAAAAAAAGGGTGACGGAAACGCCGGAAAAGGAGGTGGGGGTGCTCGATTCCTCCGGGAGGCCCGGCCGGACGGGAGGCGCTGTAGGGAGGATAAGACGGCCTTCCCTCTCTCTTCTCGTGGGTCCCTTGGGGGTTAAAAGGGGAGCGGGACGGGGAGGGGGACGCGGCTGCTGATGCTTAAGTACTTTTATTGTCCTGTAAAGTGAGGGCCCTGAGGTGTCAAGAGTGCGCGCGCGCGCGCGCGCGCGTGTGTGAGAGAATGATACTGTGGTTGTGTGTGAGGAAAAAAATGAAGGATTGTGAGAATGAGAGAGATTGTGATTGTGTGTGTGTGTGTGTGTGTGTGTGTGAAAGAGAGAGAGAGAGACAGGGAGACAGAATGAATGAGAGTGAGAGAAAATGAAGGTCTGTGATTGTGACCGAGCGAATGAGATAGCGATTTTGATGGTATGTGTGCCAGAGAGGAAGAATGAGACTGTGATGGTGTGAGAGAAAGAAAACGAGAGATTGTGATGGTGTAGGAGAGAGAAAATGAGAAATAGCGGTTGTGTGCGCGTGTGACAGAGAGAGAGAGGGAGAAATTGTGTGGAGGAGAAGGGATTGTGATGGCCTCTACCAGTATGTGTGAGAGAGGGAGAAAGAAACGAGAGGATCCAGCCAGTCTCCACCGAGAAGCAGGCAAGCGGCCGCCGTCTGGAAACTCTGCAACCCCCTTTTAAATCTTGCTGAGTATCTAGAAACTCTTTTCAGAAGGGAAACCCTTTTTCCCCCCAGAAAAAGCCCGCTCAGTCCCAGAGCTGTCGCCTGCCACAGAAGGTGGTAGCCACCAAGCCTTTCCCTACCAGAAAAGTCGGGAGGGGGGAGAGAAACCCGACGGGATGGCGGAGGGGGGCGGGGGCTTTCCGGCGAAGGCCCTGTATTCCAGAGGCAGACCTCTCGCCCGCCCGCTCTGTCGATCCCTCTCCCGCTGCCTGGCTAAGAGTCAACGCCACCGAGCTGGATCCCCCAGCGCCTGGCTGATGGGATGAAGGGCGGGCGCCCCGGAGGATGGGGAGGGGGCTCCTCTTTCAACCGAGCCTTGAACTCTTTTCTATCCCCCTTCCGGGCCGCAGCTATAAAGGGGGTCCTTGGGAACCCCAGACTTCTCAGGGGAGCATCCGAAACGCTCCGCGTCCGGAAGAAGGAGAAATGAAGCCGGCCAAGAGCTTCGAACCGAGACTGCCGACATCACGCCCTTTTAAAATTTCCCCCAACTTCCCTCCTCCCTCAGCAACTTTTAACGCTCTTAACTTCACGGCTCTGTAATAAAAAACAGCGGCGAGGGTTTGCTCCAGATTGCTGGTGAAAGACTAAAAGTCACTGGAACACCCTCTGCGCCTGTGTGTGTGTGTGTGTGTGTGTGAGGGAGATTGAGAGAGAGAGAGGCGACCACATACACAAGGGGGGCACGCGGGAGCTCTGACAAAGCGCGATGCATTATTAGTATTATTTCTTTTAAAGATCAATGAATTCCAATCGAAAAGGCAGGGTTTCTTCTTCCCTTAAAAAGTGCTCTTTTTCTCTTTGATTGCACCACTCTTTTCAAAGCTCTTCCACTCCCCACCTGCGGGCAAAATCCTCCTCCCCCCGCGACGAATATAGAAGCATTGTTGTAAAAGCTGTTAAAACGCACCACGCACAAAACTCAGTTCGGGGATATTTTTTAAAAATTGTGTGTGTTTCTTCTATTTCAGACCGAAAGCCCTGTGTTTGTTAAAAGAGAGGTCTTGAGCAAAAATTGCAGAGGGCCTCTCCCGTTCTACACGTCCTCCCCTCTCCCTTCACTAAAAAGACGAGTTCGCCATCCTCTTCAAGCCTTCCCCCCCACCCTCCACTTTCGGCCTGAAGTAATCAATGAAGGAAATATCATCCGCAATTATGTCCCTGGAATTAGCTTCCACCCAGCCTTGGGGATGGACAATGAGGATCCCTTCTTAAGTTCTCCTCTTCAGTCCAGGGCCCGGAGCAGGCGATCCCTTCCTGTAGCCCTTTGGCTGATTTCTGTCCAAATAGAGGTGAAAAGGACAAGCAATCGGGGTCATTCGAAACCAGAAAAGAGGGAGGGGGCAAAGGTGTTTTTATCAGGGAGGGAGAGGGGAAATCAGCATCCTTCTTCAAGGGGTGGCGGGAGCTGCTCCCCCCCCTCCATTTCTTCCTTTCCCCATCTCTTCTCTCCGGGCTCCCAAACGGAGCCGCGTCCAGTTTCCTGTTGCAAAGGGGCGGAAGAAGCGGAGGAGGGGAGGCAGAAGAAGGGCAGGCAAGCTTCTTGGGTTCAGGGCTCCCTTTTGTGCTTTCTCCCGCTCCTGATCTCTCTCTCTCTCTCTCGGCTCTGCAGACAAAACAAATCCCCCTCTCGGCTCTGCCTTCGCCAGGGCGATCATGTGGCGAAGGAATCAGACACCAACGCTTCGGAAAAAGGTTTGGAAGAACCACGGGAAACTCTCCATTTCGCCCCCGCCGCCTCAGCAAAGATCCCAGGGCTCCCCCATCCAAGGTTCGAGTCCGACTGGGCTCCCCGTGGCAACTCGGCCAAGGCGAAGGGCCCTCCCCGCCTCTCCCCGGCAGCCCCCTTTTGGCACCGACGCGTTCCCCAGACCTCGAGGCCGGCGGGGGCGCCCGCGGAAGAGTCGGTGCCCGCTCGGAGGCGGGTAGGAAGCGGCCCGCCGCCGGCTTCGCGAGCCTTCTCCGCCGGCCATCTTCCCGGCCTCCTTCCCGCGCCGCGGCCCCCCCCCCCCCGCAGCCCTCCTTTATCCTGCTAATCCTCGGGTGGGTTAGGGAGGGGAGACCGCCTTCGGGTCAGTTTCCTGGGCCCTGTTCCGCTGGGGACCCATCCGGCAGGAGAGCGGGGAGGAAGAAGGGCAGTGGCGTGGCCTCGCTTTCTTCCACCCTCGCCCTCGGAAATGGGAGCGGCGCGATTCCTCTGCCCGGGAGAGGCGCCCGCCTGCGCGGCCTTGGAACATTCCTGAAAACGGCCTCTTCCGACCGCCCCGGTTTCTCCCCGGCCGGATCCTTCTCGGTGGCTGTATAGTTAACGGGCAGTGTGAGCGGCAAAGGAAAGAAGGCGGCGCTGGAGTTGGTGATGATGAAGAAGAAACTCCTGTCGCAGGTTTTGGGCTTAATGGTAAACAAACAGGAAGGCAGGGTTGGGAAGGGGAAAAACTGGTCAGGAAACCAAAACAGAAAACCCATCTGACTTTTCCCCGCGTTTCTCCTGACTAAAAATCCGTGCGCGCTCAAGAAACATAAAGGGGGTCAAAGAAAATGGGATGTGTCCCCCCCCTCCCCAAACCGACGCGAAACCACTAGGCGCGCCGCGAGGAGAAGCGCGGAGTCTCCGGGCGGGCTGCCGGGCAGGAAGAGGCCGCGGCCTGGGAGCGCTTCCAAGGCCGGCTAGTCTGCCGAGAGAGGCCGCCTTCCCTCCCGGATCAGCAGCAGCAGCAGCACCACCTACCCCAGCCTTTCGTTACCTCTTTTGTTAACAGAAAAGTCGATCCCTTTAATTAAAAATCGTTAAACAAATCTATCTCTTTACTCGCACAAATATACTTTCTATACCGAATTTGCAAAGATATCGATAGAAACTCGAGCGGCAGGGTCCTGAGATAATTTGATTTGAAAGAATAAGACGAAGGAAGACGGAGAAGGAAACCAGAGTGAGTTTTCAATATACATACACACGGACACATCTATGCACGATCGCTGTTAAAAATATCAAGGCGCTGCTTGTTTACACACACACCGAAGCGGCTCGTACACCTTTGGGATTTTCCTCAGACGTAGGGAGTCTTTTCACCTTTGTTTTTACAACGCCGTCGCTGGCACGTTTCCTTGGAAGTAAGCCCCCATATTTTAAGTAAGGCTGCCTCTTAGGGTGAGCAGGAATAGGACTGCAATGCGACCCTGTCCACCTTTTCTCAACGGAATGAACTTACTTCCGAGGAGACAAGACTCACTTGGTGCTATGAATTATCCTTCTGGCTTCTAGCGGGAAGCAAAGCTGGGCCGAAACAAAGCAGGTTTTTTTTTTTTTAGTAGAGGAGGAAAGGAGTTGACCTTTCAAACAGGCCTGAAAAAGAATCTGGGATTACAGGGATCGGGGATCGAATTTTAGAAAGGCCTTTTCCTAGCAGCTTTAAATCGGAGTCCTCATTGTCCAAAAGGAGTTGGCGAGGGAGGGAAGAATTGAGAGGCAACTTTTTCATATAATCCTTCGTGAAAGCGGGCGGCAAAACTCGTGGATGGCGATGCCGGCTCTTACTTCTTTACACGACAGAAAGGCACTGAAAATTTTGACCCAGGCCTCTTTCAAGGCTGCATTTCGAAGTATTCTTGCCCGGGAGTAAGACCCACTGAGTATTCTGGGACTTACTTCCGAGGAGATACGCCTAGCACAGCGCTATGGGAAGGCTTTCTACCAAAGTGTGAAAGCAGCCGTAGGAACAAAGTCCTTCACTGGAAAGAGTAACCATTCAAATCCGTATTAAATTCTAAGCCTTGTTTTTGTTTTTAAAATATAACAACAGGCGGAGAGACTCATGAATTATTTTGTACCTTCAAGGTCTCCTGAAAAACTTTGGGAGATTCTCCAGCAGCCCGGTCCGAGGTATATTTAGAGACAGACAAGGCATCTCTCCGTGGGGCGCCAACTCAGTTTTCTAAAAGAAGGATCTATGAGCCTCTATTTCTTCTTCTTTTAAAGGTTTAAGGGGAGAGATATCTGTACATTAAGACTCTTTCATCTTCTCTAAAGACAAGGCTTTAATTTGGAGGATAATAAATTTATTCACACGTAATGAATATAAGTTTCCAGGCAGTATTAAAGCAAATCTAGAACAAGCTGCTTTTTGGAGGGAAAGCTGTTGTAGGCCGCCCCCCCCCCCCCAAATAACATTGTTTTCTTTTGGGAAAGAGGGTTTTGGCTTGGGTTTTTCCAGGAGAATCTGCAAGAACCTTCTTGAATTACAAGATAGGGACAGAGGGAAAAGTGGCGCTGGGAGTGGGCGATGTGTGTAGGGGCGTTATTCGTGGGGTGGGGAGAGAAGACTACATTTTGCTCGCTTTCGAATTTAATCTCCATTAACGTGGCAATTAATGGGAAGAAGGAATACAGAGGACGACAATGCGTTGGGAGAGAAAGGGAAGGAGAGAGACTTCACAGATACAAACAATGAGAGCAAATCAAGACAAAACAATTACTTACAGACCGCTGCTTTCCTTGGTCAAAGTTCTGTTTAACAAACCACAGAAACAAAACGCCAAAAAAAAAAAAAATCCACTTCACGGCGAAAAATGTGGGCCAGCGGAGAGATTCAAATCCATGCCGTGGGTTTGGAAAACGCTTCGATTTGAATACAGGTGGGAGGCTCCCCCCCCCCCTTGTCCCCTGTAATATAGATCCTCACTCTCCACTCACTGGAGTTTTCTTTCGCTTCCTACAAAGCGGAAACTGGAGGTGGTTTTTGCCTGTGCGCGCCTAAGACCCCAGATATTCCGCCTTTCTCCCCCACCCCCGGCTGAGGCGTTGGAGGATTTGCTTTTACGACGACGGCGGCGGCCGCGTCTTCCTCGCTGCTATTATGAATTTAGTATTTAGTCGGTAGTATTTTTGCTCCAGCTCCGAGGTCCCCCCCCACTTGCCTGTGTGGAGTAAATCCATTCAATTAGGGCACCAAGACGGAGCTGGAGGCTCTATAATCTCAAATTTATGGCCGGATGACGTGCCTCTCTCTCCCACAATGGAGACTAGTGACATTAAACAGAAAATTGATGAGAGAGAAGCGAAATCTAATCTCTTTTCCCCACTTCTTCCACGCCATTGCTGCCGCTGCTGGTCGCTCGCCTTTTTTCCACGGTTTGCGGAGAGAAAAGGCGGGGTGGGGACGGCGAGAAAAGGATTTTCTCGTCGTTGGCTGCGGTGGGTGTGAGACGGGGAGCGCGGTACGGTTTAGTCTCCGGAGGTAAATCCGATCCGAACCATTTATTCATTACCCTCTCGCGATCCCGGTGCAACTGAGGTATGTGTTAGGCCGGGCTCGGCGGAGGGGAGGGGGGAGCGGAGGGTTACCTTAAAAAAAAAAACTCTTTATCTCCCCACCTCTCTCTCTCTCTCTCTCTCTCTCTCTCTCTCTCTCTCTCTCTGTCGGTTTCCTTCCCCTTTGAACCTGTGGGCCGTGGGCTCCGGGGACTTACCTGACTGGGCTTGTGCTTTTGAGTGCAGGGTTGCATTTTCTTCCCGGCCCAAGAGCGCCCGTCGGAACCGCCTGCTTTCAGAAGGGGAAAAGCGAGGGCTCCGGAGGAGGAAACCTTCCCGGGCAAAATGGGAAGTTTGAGTCCTGCATTTCAACGCGGTTACATTCCGCTGTGTGTTACCAGATAGGCGCTAGCTGGTTCTTCAGCACACCCGCACACCACGGGGAAGGGGGGGGGGACGGGGGTGGGTTTGTGGGTGGGTAGGCGGGCGAGCGAGTGAGAGAAAGAGAGAGAGGCAGCCCTAGCAGGATCTATTGGAATAAAGACCAAGTAACGTCCCTGTTGCAGCTGCAAACGCCAGCGCCGAGAAAGAGGGCGAGCAAAGCGGCGGGGAGGGGGGTAGAGAGGAGATCCCAGCTCCTCTACCTTCCAAACAAGAAGAGGAAACTGAGATTTGCAGTTCTCTGGCTACTCCTGCACAGCGCGTGTGTATGTACGGGCGCGTGTTGCAAGCCTGGCCGCTCCACGCACGTACTTCCCAGGTGGAGAATCTCCCACCGCCCGTCCCAGCCGCGAGCTCCTCTACGCGGAACCTCTTCCCAGCCCCCCCCCTCCAATGTACACCTCCCAAGAGGCGCTGCGAGAGGGGACAGAGGAAGAGAAGAGGACACTGAGGTGCCACCGACTTTCAAGTTTCTCTCTTTCCCTTCTTCCTACCACCCCCATCCCATAACACCGTCCTTGTCTGGGATGAGTTTACAACACGGCTGCTGTAACCCTGTCTCAGACATAACAAGGATGTGCCGGATCTGGATCTTGCAGCCTGCCGCCGGCGTTTGCACGCTCTGGAAGGGGGCAACCAGGAGCTCTCTCTCCCTGGCTCCGGGGCCTCTTTTGTCTCTTTTCGCCTGGAAGGTCACTGACATCACGAGGGGGTGGGGTGGGGGAAGCGTCGGCCCCAGGAGCTTAGTCCTGCTTCCCCGGCCCCTTAACGCTTGATCTTTCTGCCTTCCATGTTTCCCCCTCGTATGGAAAGAACACTTTGATTTCACTAGAATACTCACAATGTCAACAGTTTCTTGGATCCGCCTGATACAGAAGCAGATAGTCTATTCCCATTGTTACACAGGGCAGGCCCAACATGACAGAAATCCAGATCCCTGTCCCGTATTTTTTTTTTTAATTTGTTGACATATTTACATATCCTGCCTTCTCTCCAAGGATCTCAGGGGAAATGATTTAAGAATGTGGAGAAGGGAAAATGTATGGGGGTCTCATCTTCTATCTCTCTTCTCCACACTGGGAGAAAAGCAGGATATACATCTGGTCACTCAGTGTGCTCTGCTGCAACAACTAGGGGAGAAATCCCTGTGGCACTCCAGAGAAAGGTGGCCTACAACTTCCACTATCTTTAGATGAGAGTCATATCTGGAGGGTCCCAAGCTTCCCCCTCCCATACTGCAAATCTGTATAGGGTGACCTGATTTTTTTACTCTTCTGCAACTTCTGGACAATCATATCAAGATGCATTGTCACTGTGAACTTGATCCATTATCCAACCACTAGAAGCCCAGCCAAAATTTCAAGTCTCTCATAATGAAGGGAACACCCAATATAACACAAACTATAACGATATGTGTTTTTAAAAAAAGAGAAGGAAGAAATTAAAAGGGACCCGGCATGGAGAACAGGGTAAGCGCTTTCTCAAACCAGCACCTCAAAGAATTTGAGACTCCAGGTGAATGCTTGCTGCAGAGCATACAGACTGTTCCTTTATCCAGCCCTCTCTCTGCTAGAGCTCAAGACTGTGCTCCTGCTTCAGAGCAGCTGATCCCTCTCAGTCCCACCTAATCTCACTAGTTTATTTCCTTTCCCATTACTATCTGCAGTTTCTAGTATCTTTCCCTCAGAAGAAGCTAAAGCTGCAGACAGAGAGAAGAGAATGATGCACACAGACAGCTATATCGCAGTGGCTTTAGAACTGGAGTGTGGAGGTGCCCAGTCCCAAATCTGGAAACATTCAGTAAAACAATCAACACAATTCCCCAATTGCTCCACCTTTATGCACCCTCCCACAGTAAAAGATTATTGGCTGTGAGTTCTACCAGCTACTTCCGGACAGCTAGGAAAGGAATATGCTGTCATTGGCTTGGCTTGAAATCTGTCACTTTAAGGGAAATGTATCTGGGATCATGGGCTACAATGAACCAATACAAAATCCCCAAAAAACTAGCCCACATAGGTTAAAGAATCAAGCCTGCTTACTTTGGACTTTGTGTGGAAAATTCCCATTAAAACTCCTCTGGAGTAAGTACATTTTCAAGACTGGATCCCAAAGGCAGCTAGTTTGGAGGAAGACAATATTGTCAGTATCAGTGTATGTGTAGGGACTCTCAGCAGCACCACAGTCCCTGAGGCTGTAAACCTTGCTACTGCACAGTTCAGCCCGTTCTTGTGAGGGGAAGAGTGGGGAGTGGATTGTCAAGGTCCAGCCTCAAAATCAGGGCATAAGAATTTTCTCTCCTCCCCTCCCCGCCATCAAGAGCCACATTAATTTGTTATCCACTGGGGTCCACATGCACTGTCAGAAACAAAGTCAGCAGAAAGTCCAGAGCCAACAGTGGGTTGAACCACCTTTCCTTCTGCCAACCTGGTTTTTCCGTTCCTTCTGACACCTCTTCTCTTTGCCATTTTTCTACAAGAAATCAGAATGAGTTTGACCACTCCTTGTTCTAAACACTTCCTGTGAACAGTACTGATGCAAACCCTTATATCCTCGTCTCTTGCATTTTGTTTCACAGCCAGTAAGTGACTCTGGCTTTTCTGACCACGCCTTGTCTTATCCAGTACTAAAGGGCTGTAGTTCTACAGTTTGCTTTCCAAGTACTACCTCAACTCTCTGTCTTGCCTACTTTCCATTAGTGTTGCAGGGACTAAGTACACTCCTGGAACTCTTGGAACCTGTTGCTTCTTTAATGGCTTCCATTCCTATGTGACTGAGATCAGCCCTGGCTATACTGCTACCAGCCTCCTCACAAGGACCATGTTTCAGGCTGCCCTGTTACTTATTATCCCTGTAAAGCTGAGAGTGTAAGCATACTGCAACGCCACTGGACAGCTTGCTTCCTTTGCATATGGAAAGAAGTTCATGCAGAGCTTACTATGTGAAATGAGAGGTGCTGAGACACATTCATGTTGGAACAGAGGAGAAGATAGTTTTTTCCGCATTCCCAGAAACAGTCTCATCTCATCACATATTCCTAAGGCTCAGCAATGCCATTGAAATCCTGGGACTGAGCCCTAGAGATCTGTGCCTGACTCCATTCTTGGTTTGTTGACTTGTTTGGCTATAAAACTAGAAGCCAGGGCCAGCCAAAGACAACTAGCTCTCTGAGGCATAGTACCTATGTCAGCCAAGCTATTTTGGCATCTGGGACAGAAGATCCCAGAAGAATTTCTCCTTTCCCCTGGCTGTGAAAATGAAATAATAGAGTAAATAAGTTAACTGTTTGCTGCCCTCTCTTAACACCCCTGAGGCAGTTGCTTCACTCTGGCTTACGGTAGAGTCAGTCCTGTTGGAGGCCATTATGAATTGCCCCATCAGCCCTGCCCTGCCTGCATGACATATGACCCATCAATCCAAACAGGATTCACCAGACGCATATGGCAGCAGCCCCATCTGGATTTGTTGTCTGTCACGGGCTGTTTGAACAGTGGGTTGTCAAACAGCTGCCAGGTCCTAACACAGGGGTGGGTAGCATCCGCTGCAGTCCAAAAACATCTGAAGGGCAGCATTTTGCCCATCTCTGCCTTCTTATGTAGGCTCAAGCGGACGTGTTCTGGAGCCCCGAGGGCTGCGATGCCCTCTTTTGATGCCCTCTGGAGCTCTGTTATACTGGACTGAGATGTTGCAGCTGCCAATTTATTTATTGAAGGCATTTATTTCTCTCATCTCAACAGGCTGGGCCCTCAGGGCAATGCACAAATTTGCACGACCGGAAGTGATATCATGTCATTCCCAGTGGTTTTTAGGGCTGTTTTGGTGGATGGGGGCTAAAATGGCTAAAACCACTTTGTAGGGCATTTTAAATCTGTTCTAGGATCTTTGTTTCAGTTGAAGAACACGGGAGGTTTCACATGAATTTGGGAATGGGGGTGGTGCTAGAGGCTTTGGGGGGAATATTAGCTGTCCACAAGGATTCAGTGGACCCCTCTAAAAGGCCACAGAGGTTCCACTCCTGATGTTGCTGATAACTTGATAGACCTAATATAATTAAACACCAGCAGAATCTAGGTGATGATTTGTTGTTGCTGT
This sequence comes from Cyclura pinguis, assembly GCA_030412105.1. Taxonomy (NCBI): domain Eukaryota; kingdom Metazoa; phylum Chordata; class Lepidosauria; order Squamata; family Iguanidae; genus Cyclura; species Cyclura pinguis. The sequence goes on from CM059600.1 coordinate 163,948,578, forward strand.
TGGTTTCTCAGAGACCTGCATCTACATAAGCAAGATGTCCCTCTGTGGTACTTATCTGCCCCCCTTCTCTGCTGCTATGTCGGAGCATTTCACAAGCCTCCTATGGAGGCAAAGCAGCAATGCTCAGCTCAGTTCAGTAGCTGAAGGCCAGAGAGACTGTCCTATGAACACTGTAGAAACCAAAGACCATTGAGGGAAATGTCCCAGAGTACACTGCTTGAGAACTGCATCTTGAATATCTTATCCACTTGGAGAAGAATGTGAGTATTTAATTGAATTCAGAAGTACTCTCTGTGCTAGATTGTAGACAAGGATGGTGAAAAATCTAGAGAGTTTTCTCTTGTATAGCTTCATATGGATAAGGACAGTATGCCCTTTTTCCTGTCTTTATCTGGGAGGTATCTGGGAATACTCTTTGCCCTGCTTCGACTCTCCTTGTCACTTTTTCTTCTCAAAAAAAGCTCTCTTTCCAGTCCTCCTATAAGGCTTATTAAGACAACATCCTAAGGCAGATGGGCAAACCAGTGTGTGATAAATGGGTCATCCTGCACCCCTAAATTGGGTTGCTGCCCTTTTGTGTAGCAAAGAACATTCGCCCTTGTGCTAATATTCAGCTGATTTTGGTATGTGGAAATGGACAGCAAGGACTAATACTATTCTTTGCCTCAGGCAGGGACAAATGCTATTCTTTGCCTCAGGCAGCAAAACATCTCGCGCTGCTCTCAGCTGCATTTTATCTCTTTGGACAGGCCTTTCTGAAGACTAGTTTTACACTCAATGTGGTGGACATATCTTTTTGCAAACTAACAAACAAACCTTTAGTCCAGGTTTATCTACCTTAATTAGATCAAATACAGGCTGTGATCATACAGATTACTTTAGACTATAATTCTAAATATACTTTGCTGTTGCTATTTGCCATCAAATTGGTTTTGACTTACAATGACCTTATGAATGAGGAATATCCAAAAGCCCTGGTCTTCAAAGTTCCTACTCAAATCTTGCAAACTCAGGGCTGTAGCATCCTTTTTTGAATGAATCCATGTCGTGAAATCTTTCTCTTTCCTACTGCCGTTAATGTTTCCCAACATTTTTGCCTGTTACAGCGAGTCATGCCATCTCATGATATATCCAAAGTGTGATAGCCTTAGTTTGTCATGTTGGCTTCTGCAAGGTTTGCAACCTCTTGGTAGTCCCAACCAGATCTTACAAAATCACTTGTTTAATTGTGAGGCAATACTTAAGTAAACTCCACTGATTCAATGGGTCTGATTCAGGCCCAGGGAGTAAACTTCACTACATGCAAATGAGACTTACTTCTCAGTAAATTTGCACAGGATTGTTCTGTTAAGCAGATTTTAAACCTCCCACTTGTTTTTGTTTAATCTAGATATGCTTCAGACCAATCTAGATATGCCTGAGGTTGCTCTGGGAACCTGCCAAATAAAGAAATGAACCTGGAGCTGCCATCTAAAACCACAGTCAATGGGTTTGGTGTGCGATTCTAAGTCAGTTGCTGAGCATGTGGGAAAGCATTCTTGTTTGAGTATTTATTTTTGGTTTAGCTTTATGGTAAAGCATATGAGAAGGCAGATTGATGCAGGAACGTCAGGAAAGCTTAGAAAGTGTGTGGGTGGCATGAAGTGGGGGCAGAAGAGCTAGGGGAAAAAATGCTGAAATCTTCTACAGATTATTTATAGCGTTCTGTTTTGAAAGTGGCAAAATATCACCCTTTGCTTTCTATGTTTCTGGTGCTCATCTTGGAAGCAGCTGTGGTGCAGTCCTTACATGAGGGAGGCCTGGGCTCAGATCCACGCACCGATGTAAAGCCAGAGAGCCAGGGACTATCACTCTTAGCCTAGCCTCTGGTTCTACTGATGACTGGCAACTTCACTGTTTTTTGAGCCAGAAAACAACTTTCAGTGTTTTTAAGCCCCTTCCATAAACATGGCTAGAAAGTTGCTTTTCTTGCAATTAATAGTAAAAACCAGAGTTTGAATCAGTAATCGGAATCAGATGTCATCTGGGATTTTGCATATCTGGAATACACTGACGCTTGATTATAACTGGTTTATCCAGTGATTGGGTTTAAATGGCCTGGCTCATTTGGTTGACAAGCCGATTAATTTTGTTAAGGTCAGCTTCTATGCTGGACAAAGGTCATTGTTATCAAAGGGCACATATTTAAAAGACTTCTAACATGTGTAAATGCCCCTGTCCCTTCCCTGTGGAAAACAGGCACAAGCCCCAGGAATGCAAAAGGAGGGCTTGATCCATACTGGAAAGCTCACATCAGGCTCAGAGTCCTGTATGTTCTAACATATGCCTAATGACATTTATAAATATGAGCTGGGAACTACAGACCCCCAAGCCAGGAACCTGAACTAGAATTAATCAAGGAGTTCTAGATTAAGGTATCTACATCCATAAGATATCAACAGAATTCATCTGGTTTCCTGGAGTGATTCTGATTAGACTGAGACAGTTTGCCTATCACTACAAGCAATCAAATACAATGGTCTATTGCTACATTCTTTAGTACCAGTGGGTCAGACGTCCCTGATGAACTAGATAGATTTCCAAAGATTATGACTATTTTGCACATCTTGAATATTGCTTCCTTCCATAGAAATGGTAAGAGTAAAACCCTAGCCACTCTACCATATTCAGGAAAACCAGAGCCAAGAAAACATTCTGCTCTTCAGACTCATTTCAGATTTACCCAGAGAGTGCTTGAGTCTGATTAAGAAATGTAACACTTCCTTCTAGTGTAAAACTTCAGGGAAAAAAATTCAATATAGGTCTTTCTTCAGATGTCAAACTCCTATATCACGTCATCACTACTTTACTATCATAGAACACATTCTTCATCCATTTTTCAGAGCATGGGAGGCTCTTCAGATTTTTCAAGGCTGTGTCTGCCATCTTCCCTTACAATTGTCCATGCTGGCTGGGGCTGATGGGAACTGGAGTTCATCACAATTTTAGTCTCACAATTTTTCTAATCCTCCTTTAGATAATGTTACTAGATGTGGTCTCATGTTATTTAAACACATTCTTATGAGATTCCGTAAAGTACACTATCAGCAAAAATGCTAAAATGCTTTCCAGCATAATGTTTTAAACCTGAGTAGGTGAATTAAATGTGGCTTCTTTTGGTTTGTTTGGAAACTCCAATTCAGCACAGATAAACAGCTAGTTTCTTCAAGGGTTATCTCATTTTTTTTTAAACATGAGGGTATGATAAAGTCTCCCAAGGAAATCTTCTCTGGTATTACAGATGCATTTGGATGTTTGTTTTTATTTTCTGGCACTGTGGCCACTGTTAGAAGCAGAATGTTGGACTACTGATCAGAGCAACTTGTTTTTCTTATGCTCTTAATTGTCTTGCAGTGGACCTGAGATTTTCCAAGAATCTCCTGCAAGGTGGTAGCCAGCAGGTTCCTTCATTTCAACACCCTTGGCAGGTCTGCAGGATGGTAATCCCCTCTTTCCTCTAGAAAAAGTGAATCTCTCTCTGTATTCCTGCATGGCTATCTGAGAATCCCCTTCTCCCGTGAATGGGGTAGATCTTTAAAGCATGAATTGAGGGCTATATGGAATCATATTTTGTGTAAGGAAGAATTTACAGAATAAGGTCAAGAATTAAGTAGATTAAGTAAAGAGAAGATCAGGACCAGTGTCTATGGCAGGGCTGCAGATTGTTTGGCTCTTGAGGTGTTCTTGGATTCCCACCAGCAGCGGTCAGTCTGGTCAATAGCCAGTAATTATAGGAATTTTTGACCAACAACACCCATAGGCCCACAGTTTCCCCACGTACAGCCTAAACAGTACCCAAGATATATGTGTAATTTAATGTGTGTGTGTGTGCATGCACTTTCAAGTCACCTATCCACTTATAGCAACCTCATAAATTTCATAAGGTTTTCTTAGGGAAAGGAATACTAAGAGTGGTTTTTACAGTTCCTTCCTCTGAAATATAGCTTTTACAGCGTCTGGTATTCATTGGCTATCTCCCATCCAAGTACTAACCAGAGCTGAACCCTGCTTAGCTTCCAAGATCAGGCAGGATCTGGTGCCTTTAAACTTTAGGGAATACATTGTGTTTAAAGTGGCATTTCAGCTAATAGGCAACACACAGGAGAGTGGATTCCTTCACTATAAGGTCACCTTTCTCCTGCACTTTATCAACTGTGTTTGTCGTATCTCACTTCCAGCCTTCATTAAAAATACTGTTTCAACCATTAACTACAAACTTTGGACCAGCATACCTGAAACACCACTGGGTTCCACATATAATAAAACTTCAAAAGAGGCTCTTTTTGGGGTTTTCTACCAAAAATCACATTCAAGTGGTAGGTATAGGAGAAAGAGTCTACTTGGTGGTGACACCTAACTATGGAAAACTCTTCTCAGTGAATTTGCCAGATGTCTTCTTTGATGTCTTTTTGGTGCAGACCAAAGACCTTTTTTTTCCGTTTCCAAGCCTTTTAATTATCTTTGTATTTGCTTTTAATACTTCTGATTACTTTTATATTGTGTTTTTTTCTACACATTTTTATTGTACTGTTTTGTCTGGTATTATAATAATTAGCCAGCCTGAGAACCCCCTGAAAAGAAGAGTATATCTGCCTCATCTAGCTGTTTGCCAAATTAAAATCCTGCTGTTACAACAAGCTTCTTAGCTTTTAGAATCTTTCTTTCTTCTCAGGTTATGCAGGATATGGATGATAATTTGATTTTTTTTTAAACACACTTTCATTATTTGGGGGAGAAAGTGCTGTGACTGAGTCTTGTTAGAAAGGTGGCATGGAACAAAATATAATCTATAAACAGATGGGAAGGTGCTGGTGTACAAGGGCACAGGACGGAAGGGAACTGTGAAAGGGATAGTAAAGCAAATCTGGAGGGAAACCTTTAAAAAGGATGAAAAGGAAGACGAAGTTTGGTGATGGAGGAGTGAGCAGTGCTAGCCAAAGCTTGGAAACATGGCCCTTCCCCCACTCTTTCCTTTCTTTCACAACCAGGGAATGTGGCAGTAGAATAGAGGCTCCAAAGGAAGCCAGTTTAAATATCCTTAATTTGCATAGTGTTTTCTGGGTGAAAAGGAGTAAGTCCAAAGTTAGTCTTGTTTAGCACAGAGCCAATGGGGGGGGGGGGGTAGGACTTGCTAGTTACAAGTAATGCAAGTCATATATTTCAGTGGGTTTACTCTGAGTAGGTTACAGCCAGCAAGGTGGTAGTGCCAGGGTGAGAATCATGAGGTTCTCCAGATGTTGTTCAACAGCAACTCCCAGCAACCTTAGCACAATCAATGGTGAAGAATTAAGGGAGCTGTATTCAAACAAAACTTGAAAGACTGTTGCCTTTCCCCATGTAGTATTTAGAATTTTGGACTGATATTTGAGAGACCAAGATTCTAGTCCCTAGTTAGCCATGAAACTCACTGACTGATCTTTGCCCAGTTGCTCTCTCCCTCTCTCAGCCTGACCTTCTTCACAGGAGTGTTTTGAGGATAAAATGGAGAGGAAGGAAGCTAGGAAGAAAATAGGAATGTAACAGTAAGAAATATAAATAAGTGAATAAATAAATAGTAGGACTATAGTGAGCCTATGTAATTTAGTGGTTGGGTCTTGGCCTTAGACTCTTGTGGAATCCCCACTGAGCCATGCAAACCCACTGGGTAACCTCAGGCAAGTTACATTCTCTGGGTTTTAGAGGAAGGCAATGATAAACCTTCTTTCAATAAATCTTGAGAAGAAAACGCCAGGATAGATCCACCTTTGGGTCAGAAAACAATCTGAAGGCATAGAACAACAAGAAACAAATGCTGAGTCTAGCCCAAAACAATTGTTCCTCGATAATATATAATTTTGGGGCGGGGTTGCAAGCAGCATGCAGCCCCATGATGATAACCAGGTTGATTCCTGTTTAGGTAATGATAGAGAGGGACAGGACATTTCTCATGGATTAGGCTCCGTTTCCTCATTCAGCTGAAGTCCTGCTCGTAGTACAGGATGAAATGTTGTCCTCAGACTGTCTTCAGGGTCTATTTTGCAGTTATGGTTTGCAGGCTGTATGGCTGACAAGGATGAACTGACACCAGAGGAGTTTAAGCAACGGTATTTTTGACACATAATAGAAGACCCCTCTCCCTGATTTCTGAATGCAGGCTTTTGATCTTTCAGAGTTGCATCTATTCCTTTCATCCACATTCATGTCACAGGAAATCTGTTCCTTGACAAGGAATTTGATTTCTTGAAGTAAAGTTGGAATTTCTGCCAGAGAGATCACTGAAGACAGGGCTACTACGCTCTGCATAGCTTCCTCCCTTCCGCCAACTGCCCTTTGCTACCCTGTTCCCACACCTCTCTCTACGCAGCCTGTGTCTGCCTCCATATTTGCTTTCCATCAACACAGCCTTGTCATAATATTGGAATTCTGCAAAAATCCAAACACTGCAATCAGATGGAATAGGCAAGTCACACTCCCACTGTTTCAACTTCCCAGCTGTAAAATAGGGGGAAGAATAAACACCTACCTCAAAAGGTTTTTGGAAGAGAAATGATACAAAGGAATAAGCAAAAACGTCCAAGGCTGCTGTACTTGCATGAGAGTAGAAACCAGTGAGGACACTGGGACTTACATTTGAGTAAGCATGCTTTGCATTATGCTGTAAGGCTGTGTAACCCTGTTTATCTTCATAAGATAAGGCTATGTTCTTATGCACATTCACTTGAAAGCAATAAAAGCAAAGGGTCTTACTTCCATGACTGTGTGCTCACAGGATCAGGCTGCTAAAATGTTACATAATTTTTTTCATAAAGTAAATAATTATAACAACATCAGCAGCACTCCTGTACACAGTTAGGCTGCTTAACTCCCACTGAAGTCAATGCAATTTTAAGTGGCTGAACTGTGCACAGGACTACAGCTCTTATTCACAATTAGCTTTAATGCAGAATGTGCTTTACATGTTTTTATTAATCACGCAGGTTTCATTTCTGTGTGATCAGAGCTTTCCATATTACACATGACAGTGAAACGACCATTGTTGCAAGGAAGAACCTCACCCCCATTTTATAGACAGAAGCCTGGAGACTAATTTGCCCAGGGGAATGAAGTGGAGCCTGTAGTGAAGCAAGAAGGGAATAATCTCCTGCCCTTCGGTGTATGTGTCCCAAACCACTGGCCTATCTTTGTGCTCACCATCCTGATTAAGCACTTCCCGCTGACACAAACATGCAGATTTTGGCAGTGTCTGTGATTTCTGTTTTGGAACAAGGGCTGTGGCCCTGAGAGGGGGGAAGAAAAAAGAACCAACTTAACTCCTATTAGCCACTGCTATTGTATCAGATGTGTTAATAATCGGGTTTGCTAATGCAATTGCTACCACGATGCGAAAATCCGACTGGAAAATGTATTAGAGCAATTATCCCTCTTACTACCTCAGCCTGGTGTAGCATTAATATTCAATTTTGATGTGGAAGTCCTATTATGTTAATGACTTTTGTGACAAAAGTCGTTAATGTAAGACTTTTTTTTTAACGGCACAGCATTAGCCGGGTTGAATACCAACGTGACATCGGGTAAGTCTAACAAGATAAAACAGAAACTTGCCATTGCTGCACCGTGCAGTTCCTTAACATATTCCAAGTGTGTTAGCGAGAGCTGCCATTACCTCGCTACAATGGGAAATGATATACACTACAAAGTCAATAATTCGACAAGACCGAGCCTTGTCTAGCGAGAGCTCTAGTTCCTCAAAACCACAGCCTGTTATTAGAATCTCAAATAAAAGCCTGTGGCAAAGGCAGTTTGTTGCAGCTCTATGATTACAGAAATAGCCCATCTAGCTGTACTAGAGGGCTGTTTAATTTGGTGTCCCTTGGAGCAAAGCCCCTCAATGTCCTTCATTACAAGGCACACACTTACAGTTTTTCCAAAACCCAAATTTCCGAGTGTCCTGCATTAACTACACTGTCTGCTGCTCTAAATAACAGGTGTTTAAAAAGCTGGATCAGGAAAAGAAGGGACAGATAGGAAACTTTGTAGATAGCTCGGAACCTCATTGTCTTGGATTGATGCATTAGTGGCAGGTTGTAATTAACTCTACTATAGAGGCTCAGACCTCCAAGATGCAGCCTGGCCAGATGGATAGGTGGCCCTCACTCCTTTTCAAAAAATATTGTTGAACAGAGTTGGTGTGGGATTGTGGCTAAGCTGGTGAATGTCGCCTTCCTACCACAAAGATGCACGGACACACTCTTGAGAAGGAACAGAAGATTTCTCATTGATGTTACCAACATTTCGAATAAGCCTTCCTAGAGAAGAGAGATATTTGGCATCTCCTCCTTTCTTGTTTTTAGTGGATTTAGAGGCAGCTCACATGTGAGAGATGTATTCTTCCTCTTCTTCTCTGTACATTTTAACAAAGTCGGAGCTGCTGCACCAATAAATAAACTGAGAGGCTCATGTTAGCTGATAGGAGGACACATACAATTTCAAAGTTCTACATTAAGTGCTAAGCCCCAACTTCAAAGATGCCATAGCAGTCTTACATTGGCTAGTATCTGTTCTAGACCTGACAATCAGGGATCAGCTCTGGGAACAGACTTGATGGAACTGAAGAGTGGAAGCACAAAACTGCAGTGAAGAATTCTAATTTGTATAAAAGAAAAGCAGATGTGAGAAGAAAAATAGTTGAGATACTTTAACATGGCCTCTTACAGTTGCCTGCATATCAGAGACTCCTATAGAGCATGGGCATGGAAAGTACAGCCTGCAATCCTTTTTCTGCAGCCCCAAAGACTCCTGACCTCCCTCTGCCATTTTTTTAAAAAAATCTGCTCTAAAATAGCCCAAATAGCTGCAGAATGGCTTTAACAATGTGGCATTTTTCCTGGATTTGATTTTCCTTACTTCCCAACGTCCAAAATATACCACCCTAAATGGCCTATTTTCAGTCAAAAATTAAACCAAAGTGGATAAGACATGACCTGTGGTTTGCTAGAGATGCATTGGGTAGCCTGCTGGGTGAAGGAACAAAATTTGGCCCTCACCCAGGCTCAGGTGTCCACTCCTACTTATGGGATCAAAGGGAATCAATTGCAGGTGGATGGAAAGGGAGTGAAATCAAAGGTCTCAGTTTGGACCACCACTAGTGCTAAGGCTACAGTTTCATTTGCAACTGTAATGAAATGGAGAACAAATGAATGTAGTATCTCTCCCCCTGCACACTTTCCCTCACTGCCTTGCTATCTTGCTTGTAGCATGCCTCGCTGTGCATCTTTGCCAGACATTTTAAAGGTCAGTGTCATCCATGCAGGTCTGGGAAAGTTCGGAGCAATGTGGCAGAGCGAGGATAATGTCCCCAATTCATTATTCTGACTCAGGCCCTTTTCTTTTCTGCACTGAATCACCTCTCCATCTCCCTCGCCCCACCCTACATAAGCCCTACCTTCTCATCCTTCCTTTTCTTCTTCCCCACCCTAAGAAACAAAACAGATATGTAAGTCTGGCAAGATGAAGTGCTCCCTGCTAATGTCTGCCTGTGATTCAGCCCAAAGGGCTTGGCAAAGAGACTGCATGGGAGATGCTGTGAAGCAAAAGAACACAAATGAGTTTAAGAGACACCTTGATTTATTTCTGGAGTGAAGGCATAGGGAGAGCTGGGGATTGGGAACTTAGCTACTTGATGGGAGGTTGGAATTTTTTGTGGGGAAGGAGATTGAATATTTGGGGGGGGGCACCTTTTAAAGAACTAGATGTGCAGACAGCGGCATTTTCCTTTTCTTGAAACATATTTTCTTAAAGATGGGGGGAAGCAGAGCAGCAAATCCTGCCACCACTATCCCTAAGCCTCCCTTGACCTATCTGGGTTTATGTCTTTGTCTCTTTGTTTGCCTGTCTGGTTTTTCACAAATTTTTCCAAGATATTATTCATCTAGAGGGGTCAATCAGCTCAGCAGACCACTCCCTGCTTTTAGTTGCTGCTGGGATTTCCTTCCGCTCTGACTGCAGAAAGGTCAGTCAGCAAATAGGAAATAGGGGGTCTTGAAGTGAAGGAGAATACATGTCCTTTCTCTTCTGGGAGACTGTACAAAGGCATTTGTTACAACCCATTTCTATGGAGTAGATAGGTGGGAGAGGTCTGCACAATGTCCTTGGTTTTGGAAGGCCAGTGTTCAGTCTTTGAAGATATGTCAAAGAGGGAGGCCAAAGGGGTCTGTATCTCCATCTTCATTTAGCCATCATCTAGTAATTCATCGGCAACATCTATTTTTCTGGCCAGACCATAGTTTTTTCCTGCTGAGTACTCATTGTCATTTAACAGTTCTTTGGGTTTTACTGACTTGGTGTTCATGCCAAAGGAACAAATCCCTCTGCTTATCTAAAAACAGTGAGACTGTCAGGGTTGGTCTACCTTGACAGCATTTCTCATAATTTTTTAATGAGGCCCTAGAAAGTAACCACCACTCATATTCATAAAAATGATATCTTTCATGCAACTTAATTTTGATTTTGGGCAATAACGAGTTTTTGAACTTGCTGAGAATCTTGGCCCCCTCCTACTGAGATGACCTTGTCATTAGGCAGCTGCCTTAGGCAGCAGATGCTTGAGGGTGGGGAACAGTGATGAGGTGTGAAGAGGACAGAGATGTGTGGGCCAAGAAGCTTGCCTTGGGACCCCTGTGCTAGTTTGCAGTTCTCAGCAGAATTTTGTTCCACCTCCCCCACTGAAATAAGATTTAACTGCTCCTCTTAAATCAGGGGAGAGGGTGGAGAGACATCATCTTGTCCTTTGTCCTTTGTCTCAGATAGCAAAATGTCTTGGTCTGGCTCTACTCTCCCAAAATCTCTTTATCTTCTGAAATTCTTTTTGGGGGGAACAAAGACTGAAATCTGTGTCAAAGCCAACCAGTATTGTTTACTGGCAGCTACTAACCTGCTTGCTTTAGGAATGAACCCAAATCAGGCATAAGAAAAGAGACATACTGAATGCTAAATTACACAACAAAACAACAGTGGTTGTTCTGAGCTGAAAACAACAGTTCTCTTGCAGCCGCAACACTACTATTGTTCCCACTCTCCCCCAGACACCCGCCTCTGGGCCTAACATGATTCAACATATATATTGATAGTTTGTCTCTCTGTAGAGGCTCTGGCAACACTTCTGTGGCCTGTTATGTCAGCAGAGTCTCAGCACAACAGCCTGACTTACAAAGAAAAAAACGGTGAGCAGAGACGGGCTTTTCTCTGGACCTTTTACTCCAGCATTTTGGATAACAAAGAAGCTGGTAGAAGAAAGGGACAGAATATCAAGGTGTTATAATGCTGACATGTGATTGAATTGTTGTTGTAATTGAGTCATAACCCCTAATAGGAGAGCTTCCTGCATTTCTTCATCAAACAGGGAAGGGGCGTGGGAGATCATTTTCATACCATTTCCCCCTTAGTGTTCCATTTTTTTCTTCTGCCGCTTGCAAACACCTACCAATGGATAAATGAACATCAACAAAAGATCATAAATCGTCCAAATGAGGTGCCTACATACACCTGTTGGCAAGGGATGGTGTTTCTTTAAAAAAAAAAAACATCAATGAAACAGGAGGAATCAAATCAACACACACACACAGATACAGACACAAACACAAGTAAATGAGTTATACCAGTCCTATTACTCAGAAGATTCTCCTTGTTCCTGCTCACTACTATACAAAAGCAAAACAAATTTTACATGTACTGACTGATTCCCAGGAAGAAGGGACAACAACAGAAGTGATAAGCAGATAATGATGCTGAAATTTTGGAACAAAGAAGAGGGACACTGTTAAAATGACCCTACACATCAGGCAAAAAACAAGGATAAGAGAGGACACAGATCTGGATAAAATAAAATGTTATGGATAGAGGCGAATTCAGTAACCAGTAGAAAATACAATACACTCACCATAGTGGAAAGACTGTGACCAGGTGATTTGTATCCTGACTCATTCTGTTGTCCAGATGTGAACTGTTGTTGGGCAAATTCAAGTCTCCTGCTCTTTTTTCTGAAGGTTCATGATCTTTCAGACACACCTGGACTAGACCACCCTTCAAAAGAGGATGCCTTCAACAGAGGGCTGTCCTTTGACAGCTCATCAGACAGAAGACTTCATCTGTAAAGCTGGATCTGTGCAGACCTTGGATGCTGTTCATTACTTTGTGCACTGAGATGATAATGTGCATAAAAAAGGGGGAAACATGCAAAATGATGTGCAGCAGAGTGCTTTAACTAATGCAACATTGAAATATTTGTAAAAGTATTTACAAGGTTTGTCTGTTTTGCAAAAAAGTAATATTTTTGAAATATTATATTTTCTGGTTTTTTAAAAATACAAATGTATTTGTAAAGTATTTAAGATTTGATGGGAAGTTTGTGGTGATTTTTGTCTTTCTTGTGTCGGGTTTTCTTGATAGCAGAAATAGATATTGCCCCCTGAGGATCAATGTCCATGTTTCCAAGGAGAGAGGAGCCTTATCAAATATCTATCAGCCCCAGCTAGTGGGATGTGATAAACATCCACTTTCCACTTGGGCCATTTCCACACTAAATTGTTATAATGTTATTATTCCTCCCTAAACTGCAAACCCCAAGATTCCATGGGATGTTGAAAGTGGAATAATAGCACTATAACAGTCTAGTGAGGAAATGGCCTTGTGCTCTTACCATCCATATTTATCAGGAATACTCCTCCCAATTTTTTCATACCTGGATAATCTTCACTGTGTCAATTTTTTTTCTCATGTGTGGATTAACATTCTTTTACTGTTGAATATAGGAAACAGCATTATGCCTTGATGCATCCAACCAATAGGCTATTTCTCACTATCTCCTGGATTGCAGATTGACATCTGGTTTGAAAGAATCACAGCAAGTAAACAAGTTTTCACACGCGCTGGTACAGCCAAATCGGCCCAGGATTGCTCTGTTGCCTCTGAGGAGGCAATACAAGCCCTAAGGTCTCCTGCTAGCTTCTGCCTCCAAAACTGAAAGCATTCCCTTCAGAACAGAAAGCTGAGCATAGCCGGTGACCTACTGAGACTTTTGGGGATGGCCTTTTAAAAGGCCAATATACAACCGTTACTGCGAGTGCCTAGAACTGGACTTTCTTCAGGCATTTAGCTTCTCCCCCAGTAGTCTCTGGAAGTTAAATCTCAGCATGGGGAAGGGGTGTTCATCTTGTCTCCCGTGTGGACATCTCTTTCCAATACATTCACATGAACACTAAGGCTTTATTCAGTGCCCAGTCAGCCATTTTACCCGCTGCTACTTCTTCAGGCTAGTTTGTTCATGGGAAGCTGTTTTGGCCTTAACACCCCTCACTATGTGGGCATCTAGAGTCTAGACAGAAGGCGAAACTTACATCCAGCTGCTCTGAGATACATAAAACTTTCAACTTTGTTCGATAACTTGGGCAGTATCTCAAAAGTGACAGCCATACCGAAGTGTGGAAGACGGAAATGGCAGGTCGAAGGTAAGCTGGTACAAAGCGATGGTCAGTTCAGGCAAAAAGAGGGTGAGAAGACCAGGCGCTCCAGCTACAAAACATAAATATCTGCGGAAAACCCTCAGCCAATCAGAGAGTGGATCTTGCCGGGGACAACCAGTCAAATTGACACAGAGAGTCAGGCCAAATCACTCCTACAAAAAGAGTACCGCAGCTGTGATGACAAAGCTAGAACAACCGAACGTGTACTGTAGTACCTAGTTGAAACACATAACTATATTGTTTTTCACCATATTTTTTAATCCAATTACCTTTTGGGGTTTTAAATCAGTAGGATATAGGCACAGAGAGAGACACTGTGGTGTAGTCGTTTCAGTGTTAGACTACAGCTCTGGAGAGCAGGCCTCGATTCCCTGCTCAGCCATGGAAACCCCTTGGGCAAGTCATGCTCACAGCCTCTGAGGAAGGCAAACAAAACTTGCTAAGAAAACCCATGATAGGTTCGCCTTCGGGTCAGAAAATAATTTAAGGTACACAATAACAATACTGCAAATTACTAAGCAAATACAATAACATCCCGTAATCACTGGGGTGGCTCTTCATTAGGCAGAGTGAACAGATTGCCTCAAGTTGCAAATATGAAAAGAGAAGCAGCAGTTCTTCAGCAATTCCCCTGTGTCAGAGAACAAAGGTGCATGTGCCATACAGTTACCCTGTAGTTTCTAAGTTAGCCTGCTGCATTCAGACGTAGTGGACGGCACTAGAGTTGCCAGCATGAAAACGGGCAAGGCCTCCTGCACCTTTCATGCTTGTGTAGAAGAGGGAATTTCAGCAAGGTTGCTTAACCCTTGACAAGCAATACCTTCCGAAAATCCCACTTCTGCACACCACTAAAGATACAGAAGCCAATCCGCTTTTTCATCTGGCAACCTTAGAAGAGTCTGTCCAATTATCAACTCAACAGCCGGTCTGATTCATTGGTGTAATTCACATATGTGTATGTATGTGCCTTCAAGTTGCCTGTTTATTTATGTTGACCCCATGAATTTCACAGGGTTTTCCTAGGCAAGGAATTCTCACAAGTGGTTTTGTCGGTTCCTTTCTCTGAAATACAGCCAATAGCACCTGGTATTCATTGGCAGTGTCCCATCCAAGTACTAACCGGGGCTGAGCCTGCTTAGCTTCCAAGATCAGAGGGGATCTAGTGCCTTTAGAGTATTTAGGCCACTAATTCACATAGCTTGCAAGAATCATGGATTAGATGGGATGACCACAGCTAGCCTTTTGCATTCCCTGATTCTCAGCTAGTCTTAAAGAGTCCCAGTTTCCATCTGCTGCCACTCAGTCACATGTTACTTGCTACAGTCAACAGACTTTGTGCTCACTTCAGCTCAGCAGGCGGGAGCCCGCAGGCCTGCTTTAGGAGAGGAGACAGTAGAGTTAGAGCAAGAGTAAAGGAGGCAGTGCTGCAACCCGTTGGAGATTTGTACAGTTTCTACACCTTTTATGCCCCTAGTAGCCTTTGCGGGGTGGGGGACAGGTAAGCAAAGGAATAAACATAACACACAAGCAAATGGAGAACCCTGACATGAAGGGGAGTAACCTTGAATTACAATCACAGAACATTACAGGAGGTTCCCTGTCCCTCACAGATGCACAAATCTCACTTCTAGATTTTAGATTCACACTCCACCTCTAACTTGCTTAAAATAAGATCAATACTGCAGAGGAACATTTGTGATTTGCAAATATTTTTCTCCTCTCTTCAGTTTTGTTGTTTTGTTTGTTTTTGTGATTTGCAGGAACCTTACGTTATAAGGCTTAACTGGTTTTCTTCCTTCCTTTCCTTTGATTTACTAATCCTCAGTGTATGTGTGTGCACATGCACATGCACATGTGCTGGACTGTACAGTCATAGGAAATAAACTGTAACATATAAGTTCTAGAACTTGGAGAGATTTCCTGGTGATTTAATTTGAGAGAATCTTTTGCAAAACAAGATTCCATTTACATTACCAATGCAGCCATACACATCTCATCTCAAAAGTCCCAATGGTCCCTAGGAGTGGGACGTACTCCTACAGAAATGAGTACAGGATTGTGGCCTCAGGTATTCTAAAACACTTTGGAATGCATGGATTTCTTCATGATAGTCATGCTTTTTCCCTTCCTAATAACTGTATCGCTTTCTTAACTAATTTAATTTCACTTATTTCTTGGAGCTAAAAGCATTATACATTATTTTAGTCTATACACCCACTCACTCCATCCAGATGCTGAAAAGCTACGATTGCTCAGGGTGACCACATGAGGGGAACCTGAGATTTGATCTAATATACAATATGTAGGTAAGTATGAATACAGAGCACATGTAGTGACATGGGTGAGCTCTGTGTTCATACTCTTCTGCCTATAAGCATTGGACTACCACCCTGGAGACCAGGGTTGGATTCTTCCTCAGCCATGGAAATCCATTGGGTGATCTTACAACACTCTCAGCCCCAGAAACCCCTGTGATAGGTTTGGCTCAGAGTCTCTGTAAGTTGGAAATGACTTGAAGGCAAACAACAACAACAAGTGACATGGATATGAGAGAAAACTACATTTTTGAGCAAGGTCTGATGAAGACATTTTGATGTTACAGTAATATTGAGAGAGAGACTTAATTATGTTGTGCAGAATAGTGTAGTTTAGTGATTGAGTTATTATTTGTTATTTTTACAGGTTTTCCTAAGCTCAGTACAAAAATTCTGAGGTTTTTCTTGCATGAAACAAAAGTTTTGGGTGTTTGTCTTCATTACAACTTTAGCCCTCTTGTTGGCTGGCCACAGTCTTTTGGCCACATTCTGATGTTGCTCGGCCATACACTTACCCTGCTCTGCATCTGTGAAATGTTGGACAGTATGAATTTGCTGCCTTAATGTAGAATGGGGCGGCGGGGATGGGGGGGGGGAGGCTGAACTTTGCCCCAGGCAGCTCAGCATCTTCAGCCAGCCCTCCCCATAATGGAGAGAGTGGAGCTCACAAAATGATTCTTGTTAGAAGATTGTGGAGACACATTACAAGCCTAGAACATTTTATTGTCTGAGACTGAGCTGCAAAGTTTGCCTCCTCCTCCATGTCAAGATATACACTACTCAATGCTTGTAAAGTTATTTGGGCACCTGAGGCAGAAAATACCACAAACCTTTGTCCTTTTTCTGCCAATAAACATACCTTAATAATAAATTACTAGGGCAGGTAGGGCTTGGGAGGCAGGCTGGAACTGCTTCTGCATCAACTGGTAAAAATGAGCATGAGGGCAATAGGTCCAGAATTTGGGTAAAACCAGGGAGTGAACATGGCAGCTCAGAGCTAGAGAGGGTGTATTTTTCAGCAGCCACCAAACTTCCTCCTTTGGTGCTATTCACCCTGAGATTTGTCTCCCCAGCTGTAGAGCTAGAGAAGCACAGCAGTTTCCTGAAACTTTGGCCAGCACCCTGAAACCTGCAAACAGTTCTCCCACTATACCACAATGTACTTGATCATTTTCACTAAAAATAAACAGAGGAATCAACTATTAGTTAATTGTGTTAGATAAATATCCAGTGCCGTATTCTCAGCTCATGTCTGTAAACAAAATAGAAGGTCCAAGTCTTTGAGATTTTGGAGGCAGAAAAGGCTATCACCTTCAAGGTAGTGGGGAGATAGTGTGGAAGACACCTAGACTTTGAACCACTGCCTTAGGTATTGCATCAATCAGGCCTGAATACTCTAAAAGCACCCAATTCCATCTGATCTTGGAAGTTAAGCCAGGTCAGCCCTGTTTACTACTTGGATGGGAGACCGCCAATGAATACCAGGTGCTGTAGGCTATATTTAAGAGCAAGTAACTGGCAAAATCATTTCTGAGTATTCCTTGCATAAGAAAGCCTATGAAATTAATGGCGTCACCATAAGCTGATAGGCAGCTTGAAGGCACATAAACACACAGGATAATATATTAGTTGTTTTATTTGCATAGATATTTGGCCATTTCCATACCGGGCTTCTGAAATGGTGAAGAGCGACCTCTCACAGAGGTCTTCTACACCCTAGAGTGGACTGGCGTGGACTACTTTTTGTAGTTCCACACCAGAATCCACTCAGGAGCAGCGGGAACTAGCCGCGCTGCGTGTTTTTTAAAAACCTCTTTTTCGAGGTTTTTAAAAAGCATGGAGCGCGCAGCCCCGCGCCGCTCCGTCGCCCGGCTCCGAAGTGGATTTGCAGGGGCGTGCAAGTGTGTGCCTGCAGATCTGCTGGGTTCCAGCTGGCGAGCCTCCACCAACCGGAAGCCGCCATTTGGGACGCCGGAGGACTGCGGAGCAGCATACTCGCGCTGCTCCACGTGGCGACGGACTTACTCGGTTTCAGGTAAGCTCCGTTTTTGGCCGTTTTCACCCGTTCCCCCCCCCACATGTGAAAAGGGCCATTGATTTGTAAATCTGAGTCACAGTAAAGCCAAATTGTAGCCAGTAAGATATGAATCAGAATTCAAGAATGGAATGGACTGAGAAATGTTGTTACAACGACTCCTCTACTTTTGTGAGGGTTTGGGGTGCAGAACCCTTGCAAAAGTGGAAAAATTGTGAATAACTTCTCCCATTCCCTTGCCTTTTGCCTGGGTGTGCCTGCCTTCCTTCTCTGCACTTGGGCAAAAGGCAAGGGAATGGAGGGGGAAGGCACATGCGCCTTCCTTCTCTGCACACAGTGCTCCCCCTCCCATTCTCTTGCCTTTTGCCCATGCGTGGAGAAGGAAGGCAGGCACACTCAGGCAAAAAGGCATGCAGAGGCCTTGCAAATAATCAAATTTGTGAAGATCAAACCCGTGAATGTGGAAGGAGGATTGTAACTGGTAGATGCAATTTCTTATTACTGTACTAATATAACAGAGGTTTTGTTAAAGTATCTCAGCCTATGAATCCTGGAAACTATAGTTCACTGCTCACGAAGCTCACAAAGGAACTCTCAGAATGATTTCAGTACGATAGTCCCCGAAATGTCAGGACAGCTATGTTAGCTTCAGACAGTTTTATATTCGCATTGCAGACATATCCACAGTTAGGTCATGTAACATCCTCCACCAACATTCCTAAGAAACAATTAGAGATAATAAAGCAAAATTAATCAAGGAAAACTTCTCAAGGAGGACAATTTTTGAGCCATTTTCTATTGTTTGAGAAGCTAACTTTGAAATCAGAGTGTTTTTGAGAATTGATTGTGAACTGCTTAAGGCAGGACTGAATTCCCATTTCTTTGTATCACATGCTACTATTCACATCTGCCTCAGACAACACTCATAAACTAATGTTCTGTAAGGAAACACAGCTGCATCATTGTATTTTGTTGCATAAGGATAAATGGCAAACGCATCACAAGCAACAGGACAGAATCAACGTCCTTATCTTTTTCTAAGTCTGAGGAAATTACTCAGTCTGATCATGGGGACTGTTTTTTCAATCAGGATTCTTTTAGGAATGACTGATTCACTGGCCTTAAATGGAATTTGCCTTAAGAGTTCACATACAAGACAACAAGACCTTCTATAACTTAATAAGTTGCACAGAAGAGAAATATTTAACATAAACATCCCAGAGCAAGGGTGGGGATCATGCAGCCTTCCAGATGCTGTTGCACTCCAAGTCCCATCAGTTGTAGCCAGCGTAGCCAATATTGAGAGATGATGGGACTTGCACTC
The DNA here is from genome assembly GCA_030412105.1 of Cyclura pinguis. Lineage (NCBI taxonomy): Eukaryota > Metazoa > Chordata > Lepidosauria > Squamata > Iguanidae > Cyclura > Cyclura pinguis. The sequence goes on from CM059600.1 coordinate 163,967,787, forward strand.
CAATAATATTTGGAGGACTTTAGGTTGTTTTTCCTTTAAGAAGTTGCTAGCAAGAGAAATGAAAGCCTGCACCTGCTGAAATTCTTGCTAGCTAAAAATGAATGGCCTGTGTCTTAATTTACAGAAGATAGTCCCCTACTTGAATGACTGTCCAATGCTTCAGAGATAAAATAGCCCTTTCCCCAGAATTATTTTTAATGGTGGTGGTGGCTGAGTGGCTGCAAGAAGGCGTTAATGGCCACAAATGGGGGCCTTTTACACTATGCAATGATTTCACTATAGCAGCCATGGCAACATCCTATGGAATCCTGAGGTTTGCATTGGGGGGGGGGGGTGTTTTAGAATTCTCAGCCAGAAAGTTCCTCTGGTGTCTGTGACCAAACTACAAATCCCAGGATTCTATAAAGTGCAGTCATGGCAAAGTTAAAATGGATTCATAATGCTAATATTGTGTAGCCCGAAATTGCCTCAAGATCCATAGGCTGCACTTTCACCACCATTATTTAATTTATGAAAATGGCATCAAGTTTACACGTAATATATTTTATTATCCAGAATATCCTATAACACTGAGAACTACAATTTCAAAAAAGAAAAAAAAACTTGCAGAGAAATTTAAAACACTGAAACAATGTCATCAGATGTTAAAGTGCCTAGAAAAATGCAACAATTTTCTCATGATGCTCAGATAATGTCAGAGCAGATGCGGATGTAGCTATACCAGGAGGAGTGTTTCACAGGTCTGCCAGAAGAACCAAGAAGACCCTTGCCCCAGTCAACTCACCTCAGACGATAGGGGCATCTGAAGAAGCCCCTTGGAAGATCATGTCAGGGCAGAGCTAGGCTAATATATTCTTTTGCAATAGCAAAGTGTAGTATTGATCTGCAGTTATCTTGTTGAAATGGAATCAGGGGTATCTAAACCTGAACTTGGAAAAAAAAAATACTTTTTTTGGACTCTAACTCCCAAACTTCCCCAGCCAGCTTTTTAAAAAAGTTAATTAGTTGAGTTTTCCAGTTTCCCTAGGTTACACCATTTCTGAAGATTTTTTTTAACATGCAAACATAAAGCACCAATGCTGGAGTTACATTATTGGAAACTGTAAGGAGTACTAGGTCAACTTCAAGTTAGAGGTGGCCTTGGACAAACTAGTAGGTTTCCTCTTCTCTTGATGAACCCTACTGTCTGTCCCTGATAACAATGGCATTATGGATTCAGCTGGAGAGGCACTTTCTAAAATTTCCCACAATGCCCCAAAACATCTTTTCTCAGTGTGATGCCCTACAGAAGTTTTGGGCTATAGCTCCCATCATCACAACTGGCCATGCTGGTTGGGAACGATGGCAGTTATTGATTACCTAGAGGGTACCAGAGCCAGTGTGATGTTGTGATTTGGACGCTGGACTATGACTCTGAAGACCAGGGTTCGAATCCCCACTCAGCCATGGAAACCCTCTAGGTGACTTTGGGCAAGTCACACTCTCTCAGCCTCAGAGAAAAAGCAAGGACAAGACCCCACTGAACAAATCTTGCCAGGAAAACCCTGTAACAGGGCTACCTTTGGGTCACACCAGGCTGGGAAAGGCTGTCCCATAGCTGTGTTTCATCAGACCATTGTGGAAAATTATAATGACTGGTAAACACTGCCAGCTGGTACTCCTCAGAGCATGGGATCCAGAAAAAAGTAGAATGCAGAGGCCCTGGCAGTTACTGAAGGATGCCAGGTACTGATACCACTCCTGAAAAAAATTATATGTGCACAGACATATATACAGTTCCAGCTATGTCACTCACCACAAATTATATTACATGAAATTGCCAATAGATACTTGTGATACTCCTTCAACCACATTCCATATACCAGTAAGAATAACAATGCATAATTTATCTGTGGGAAGTTTCACATTTTCCCAGCTACAAAGAAGTCAAGCACAGAGCACTCATAAGAGGTAATCACCTCAGCAGAGTAGAGCAATAATGAGAAATGCTTTCTGGACTGTGAGAAAAGCTTTTTCATACATTACATTTTAAAAAATGTACATGTAAGGGCAGTGCTACATGTCACAGAGCAAGCCATGTTTGCTCGTAACACAAAGAGAGGAGGAGGATTTTAATTTTTTTTCAGAGCAGAAATATCAGACAGAGAAGGAAGCCTAGCCAATCTTGTTTCTTCTTGATCTTCCCCTGCAAATACCCCCCCTCACATTTTTTACTGTCTCCTTACATGCCAACCAGACTCTGAGGAATGTTCACACTACACAGTTATAGCACTGTTATTCCACTTTAACTACCATGGTTCCATCCTATTTAATCCTGAGATTGGTAGCCTAGTGAGGCACGAAAGCTGGCTTACAGTTCTAAATGTCCCTCCCTGAACTACCAATCCCAGGAGTCCATAGGATGAAACCATGTCAGTTAAAGTGGAATCAAGGTATTGTAATTCAAATGTGTAAATGGGTCCTGAGGGCAGACGAGTCATAACTGTAGGAGGAAGTGGTGGAGTAGGGAGCTATTTGCAAAGGAAATTTCAAGAACACAATTTCTCACACTGACCTCTTCCCACCTGCTGGAAATGTTCCTCCCCTCCCCTCTTCACATGCACACAAACCAGTAGACATAAGTTTTGTAGATAAATGGATTTTACCTGAGATGTATACCCTAAAACAGAACTTTCCAAGCTGTGTGTCGCAACACGTTAGTGTGTTGGCTGCAGTGTGTAGATGTGTCGCACAAAAGTAATGGGTGGAGGGGCTATCTCTCCCACTTCCGTAGTGGGCCAGGCTCAGGTGAAGGGGCTGCCTCTCCCACCACCGCCGCAGCTGCCCCAAGCTGAGAAAGACCCCGGCGAGGGCAGTGGCAGTGACAGGCCAGGCTTAGGTGGAGAGGCGGCCTCCACTTACTGAACTGCTTACTGAATTACTGGGTTGAGAAATGATGTATGTCTAGAAAGTGTGTCACCAACATGAAAAGTTTGGAAAGCTCTGCCCTAAAACATATATGCTGAATGTGACAAACAAAAATCTGAACGTAGCTGTGCTGTATAGCTCAGCAGCCAGAAGGCCAGGCTTGACTGTAGTTGACAGTTGAATACCCACTCGGTGGCAAGCCTTGGTGTTTGCAGCTGAGTGAAATAGCCATTCTAAATAATTATTTCTTATACAGTAAGTGCAACAGCCAGCATGGTGTAGTGGTTTGAATACTGGACTATGACCCTGGAGACCAGGGCTTGATTCCCCACTTGGGCATGAAAACCCACTGGGTGACCTTGGGCAAGTCACACACTCTCAGACTCCAGAAAACCCTGTGATAGGTTCACTTGATCGTCACCATAAATAAGAAACTACTTGAAGGCACACAACAACAACAACAACAAGTGGAACACACAGAAGGGAGAGGTTCTTGATGTTTCTAACTTTATCTACAGTGGCTGGGAGCAACAGATGTCCCATCTCTTCTTTCCAAAAACCGTGTCAATATCTGCAATTGTTTCCATAACAGTCCCCCTGACCATTTAACCATCGTTTCTCTAGGAGGTCAAGTGGAGCCCATTTCTTCAGGTCTTTCTCATAGGAACCTTTTTAAAAAAATCTAAGCTCTTCATCATCTTTGTAGCTATCCTCTGAAGCCTTTCTAGCCTGTCAACACCCTTCTTGAGTTTAGAGTCCCGGCAGACTACTTCAGGAACTCTTTATTTGAAGCTAACAACACCCCCCCGACGCCAAATCCTCTCAAAGAGTTATGCTCATGTGTCATCTGAACATCCCAAAGTAGGAGGGTGTTTCAGATAGTTAATAATGGGAGTTATACATGCCCTATGGAGAAACATCCTGCCATGACTTCATATGCATACACACACACACAATTGTAAACAGGCAAGAGGTTTTTCTGGGGCAACCAGTTTCCTCTAGATTTCACTACATACACTCTTTTTGGAGAGGGGGACTGATTTAATCAAGGTGCAAAGACAAGCATTTTCTGAAATAATAGATTTCCCTACCTCCCACCTAAGGTTAACAGCTCTCAGGGCCTAGACCGGGGGGGGGGGGATGTGGCCCACACTCTTTATGTGTGGCCCTTGAGACCCCCAGAAGCCCTGCGAAGCCCCCCTGAATTTAATTGGGGGCATTTTTGTGTGTGTTAAAACTGGCACAAATCTGCCAAAACCACCTTAAAATGTAACTGTTTGCGTCCTCTAACCCCACAAAACCCATCTTCCTAAAACATATACAAAGACAAAAATCAGCCACATATCATTTAAAGTAGCAAGTGGAGGTAACATTGTATCACTGCTGGTGTACCAAAACATGCTGGTGCAGTCTGCTGGGTGGATGCAGGGAAGAAAAATGGCCCCTGCTCTGTGTGCAATTGGCTGCCTTTGATCTTCGCCCTCTTCTCCAGTTCTCAGGACAAGGAGAAGGAATCTCAGGGCAAGAGTACTACCTTGAAAACCCTATTCTCTCTCTCTCTCTCTCTCTCTCTCTCTCTCTCTCTCTCTCTCTCTCTCTCTCTGTATTTTATTCATTACTTAGACTTGGGCCCTTACCACATGAAGTTGTCATCCCAGCAAAGCCACGTATTGTTCCCAGTCCAGGGTTTGGAAAAAATCTGGTAATGGCCTCCTTTCTTGCCACAAGTCTGTCACTTGGGTGAGCGTGGCTTCTAATTTGCTCTTGATAGCACTTCCTGTGTGATAGAAAGCATTTGGAACCCAGAAACAACACAGAAATGCTGGAATTGAAACAGAACAACATGCTATTGAGGTATGGTGCAGTAAGGGCCTTGGTATTTTTTATTAAATGATATACTCTGCGAATTTGTTTGATGCTTAATTTATTATGCTTAATGGCTTTACTGGGGCTGCCCCTTCCAATATCATCTTTGTAACATTTCCAGGGCCCCACCTCCCATCTCCCCATAAGTGGTCAGCTTTAGGTCTCGTGGCTTAGCCCTGAAATCTCAGGGCCTGGGATAGTCCTCACCTGACAACTTTACAGTCTTGCCCCACACATTGGGACTGAACTATCAGCTTGGCTTTTCATTCTGGAGGCAGGAATGAGAAGGAAGAGACAAATTTCCTTGCAAAGCACAAAATGAAAGACACAGTCGTATCTTGGGTGGGGCAAGTAGGACATGTGCCCCAGGTGCCAATGCCAGGAAGGCACGAAGAAGCAGTGCTGGAGGTGGCAGAGGAAGAGGAAGAGGAGAAGGAGGAAGCAGCCCTGGAGGTAGGGGCACAACTTCCACGCTTGCCCTAGGGGCTGTTTATGCCAGCTACACCTCTGGTGAGAGATCCTCATACCGGTTTCACATCTACTAATGGATCTAGTGTTGGCGCCCCATCCTTACTTTCCATGTGCTCTAAAGCCTTGCTTCCCTTTCTTCTCTGTTCTCAGAGGCTAACACGTCCCAGCTGCTCCTGATCTTTCTTCCTCTAGCATCATATCCACTAGACACGTATTTAAGGACTCTTGATTTCTACCCGGCTGTGCTTCCGCTTGGAATTGCTAGCAATGCCTCTTCTTTCCTTAAAAATCTTTCCTCAAAAAATAAAAAAATAAAAAATAAAAATAAAAATAAACCTTTTCCACAAAGTTGTTCTCTAACATGGTGGTCTCCGGCTACTTGGAATTACAACTTTTGCCTTCCCAATGCTGGCCTTGCAGCTGTGCACCCCTTGCCCCTATGGAAGATGCCACATATGAGAAAGCTCTCTTAGCCTGCATACTCTTTATCAGACCGAGGCAAAGAATTGCCCACTGGCCACATATGGCCTCCCAGGGCTGTTTCTATGGTCCTTGCACCGCCATGCTCAATGGGACCATTGTCACCACATTTTGGAGCCTCCGGGCCAGTTTAGGTCCTGAAAAGGCTGTTTTAAAAAATGGATGTAAATCAGAAGTGACTTCTGGTTACCTCCTGTTCTGGGGGAAAAAAAGTGTCCTCTGAGCTTAAGATGGCCAGAGGGGGCTAAAATGTGGCAAATATGCCCCCACAGCCCCTATAGGATGTTGGGGGCATTTGAGGGCAAAAGAGTTTTTTTTCAATGGGTGGTGTGGTGGAGAGTTACAACATCCAAGGTCTCCTGGGAGCTAATGAGACCCCCTAGCTTTCCACAGTTGTCCACCTCAGCCCTAACCATAAGGCCAGTCATGACATCATGTAGAAGGAGTCAACTTCCTCAGCCAGCAGAACAGTGATGGCATCAGTTTTTGAGCCCCTTGATAATTCCCCTCTCTTGGATAATAGCACTGTGTGGGCCACAGAGCTTCCCTTCCATCTCCCAAATTAGTGTGCCGTCTGAGGACAGTGAAAGATGGTGTCTCGCTGCCAATATTGAAGTCAGTTTGCTTCTGTACATGAAATTGGGATGCAAAGGGACACCTTGTCCTTGATGCAGGCAGCAAAATGTCTGGGCTCTGCCTGCCTGAATATTAACCAGCACCATATACAGTTGGTCCTCCCATATTCACTAGAGTTGGAGGTGTAGGATCCTTGCAAAAGTAGAAAGAATTGCAATGATCAGAATGTGTGTTTGTGTCTACGGGAAGGGTCCTGAGGCATGGTGGGAAGAACAGGCATGCAGGGTCCAAATCAGGTCTGAGAAAGGAGAGTGAAAGGAGCTGGGTCAGTATGGTGACCCCATACTTCCTCTCTCTTACCCATCTTCTTCCTTGGGTTTAGGGGGGAGCTCAAGGGGAGGGTTTGTGGTGCTGTGAGATTGGGCAGCAAGCCATCCTTAGCTGGGCAGGCAGCAGCCGGAGGAGGAGGAGAACCAGAGGCAGGTTTTTAAAGGGCTGTGTGACTTCATTGGAGCCACAGAGGGGAAGATTCCTCCAGAAAAGAAGCACCTGAGGTAGAGGGGCAGAGGTTGGAGAAACTCACAAATAAAGAAATCCATGAAAGTCAAAACCAGAAATGTGGAGGCCTGACAGTGCATATCACCAAATAACATAACCTTCTTATTTTTTTTCCCTGCTATGTAGTCCATGAACAAAATCTAGAAAAGTCCAATGGTGGGTAATACCTTTATTTAATTGCCAAAATATAGCTTTAAATATTTAGAAATAGTTTAAAAGACAAGTTGTTGATCCTTCCAGGATTATTCATCGAGCTGGCTATGGCAGGAAAGTCTCTAAATCTTCCCATCTACACACTGAAGTCATAAGATCTGTAATTAGGCTAAAGTCCCCAAATGAAGGCTGCAGGAGTGAGGAATCAGGTGGAAGTGTGCTTAAAGAGAAGTAAGAGTGTTAAAGGAAAACATTCTGGTATTTTAGGTCCCATCCTTTTCCCTTTGGGTCCTGAGAACGCTGCCCCATGAAGGTCTGTGAAGTGGAGTTTGGCCCTCAAGCTGAAAGAGTTCCCCGCTGTTGTGATAAGAAAAGGATCTATCCCTGAATTTCAGTGTTCTTAGCGAAAAATGAAGCCACAGCTTTGAGTGATGTAGAGGGAAGCTGGGCTATAGAGAAAAAAACAGAGTCTGCCATACACACTTTGACTGAAGCAGGGACTTCCTTGTTCATTTTGAACCCATTTTTCCTGGTAGAGAAGCAATTGTTACTTAGAGAAAACAATTAAGAAGTCCTAGATTTTAGTGTAGCTGTGACAGGATAGAAACATGCTTACCCAAAAGCAGAAGGGAAGAGCAAAGACATGAACTTCAGTTCTTTCTCAATCAGGTTTACTTTCTTGCAAAAGAGAGGTTATTATTTCTGAGTATGGATGTATGTATGTATTTATGGTAAGCATGAACTAAATTACCTTGTCAATGTCAGTAACCTCAATCACAGTTTCCCTATTGCCAGGGAAAAGCATTGTGGGAGAGATTGTGAGTAACCTCAGTCTTTCAAAATAGCCCAGTGTTATTCTACCCATGGCCATTTCCACACTACACTGTTATAGTGCTATTATTCCACTTTTAATATCTTGTGGAATTCTGGGGTTTGTAGCTTACTGAGAATTCTAAATGCCCTTCCCTAAACTGTAAACCTCAGAATTCCATGGGATGTTGAAAGTGGAATAATCACACTATAACAGTGTAGTGTGGAAATGGCCTATATGGGCCTGAAAGGGCCTACTGAAGAGGAGACCTACTATCAAGGTTTGGGGGGGATGCACTGGCTCCTGAAGGGTCATAGAGGACCGCCGTCCCACACAATCTTTCATTAAAAGAACATTTTTGAACTCAAAATCATTCTCCTCATCCCCTGGCCTGTTTAACAAGGAAGTAAACCAGAACTTGAAATTCACTTTCTCATTAAATAAAGCCCCTCCTAGGTCTAAAACAGCCTGTGGTGGGGGTCCAAAGCACGACAAGATTGTCTTCCACACTTCCTATGCAAAATGTGTGTGTGTGTTTTCTGTTAAAATGTTTTTTAAAAAAAAATGGAGAAAATTGAGGAGTCTTGAGGGCCTATAAAAATGGTGCTGGAAGCAGCTTGCAGCCTCTGTGGGACACACTTTCCGTACCTCTGGACTAGTGCATGACAATCCTACAAGGTAGTCCAGTACTGTTTTCCAATATTTTGGAACATTAGGTTTGTTACTGAGATGCAGGTGGTAGGTAGGTGGGTGGGTTAAATTTATCAGCAGCAACATGCAGAAGTAAGGCAATCCATTTCTTTCACAACTATGGGGTGCATGTGTGTGTGTGTGGGAGATAGGAGGACTCTGGTGGATGGGTAGTTGCTAGTAATATACAGCAAATACTTAAATTAGCATATTAATGTCAAAAGCTCAAATTCTTTGTATACAAAAAATAAGGGGAAAAAAGGAAAAAGGGTAATTGCCTGACTTATGCTGATAACACTATGTGAAAACACCGTCATTATGAGATATAAATAAAATGAACACAACAAGTGCTCTTAGAACACATTGCTTGCTCTTCACCATTTTAATCTAGAACATACTCCAGCATGGGATTTGAACTATTCTTGTTACGAATTTTGACTCTTTTTTTTTAACCACCTACCTCTCTCCAAAACACCATGTCCAGATCTGCACTGAATGTAGTATTTAAGGATGGGCCAACTGAATCCTTGACAAGGATTTGAGATTCGCAAATCCGAATCCCTGCACCAAAATAAGCAAACCAAATCTTTCGAATCCACCAACCAAATAGTTTGTTGGAGACTGGGACGCTTGAAAATTTGGGAAACTAGACACACAAGGGGAGATGGCAAGTAGGTGACTTTTTCCCTTGGAGTAATAATGGCCTTTGCTAACAATTTCAGAAATTACATCTGGGGTTGTGTTCTAAGATATTTAATTTGAACATTTAATATTTCAGTTCAGCACTTAACTGGAAGGTACAGTCTTCTTGAGATCTCAAGGACAGCTGAAACATTTCTTTGCATAGCTCCCTTGCAAAGCTCTTTCATACATAATTCTGGGGTTTGTAGTTTTACAAGGTGTCACAGCCTTCTCTGCCAAAGTGTGCTGGTACATCATCAAATCATAAACCCCAGGGTGCCATAAAGAGCTATGCAAAGAAAATCCAGTTTTGATCTGGATTATCTCTGTGCTGTAGTATGTGGTCCTGTTTACAGAGGCGGGAAAATGTGGGATTAATCTACATTTTCCTCCCTGGGTAGAAAGGGCTTTCATGTCATTTTCAATCTAGGGAGCTCCTGAGGCAAAAGTATGATATTTATCCTGGCCAGATTTCTTCAGAGGGAGGTTTGCCTTTGCCTAGGTTTTTGCTAAGGCTGAGAGAGTGTGTCTTGCCCAAGATTATCCTTCTCTCTCTTGTCTTTTAAACCCTTTTGTAAAAAAAGTATTCAAAAGATTCGAGATTTGTGAGATTTGTGGATTCCCAGAACCTTCCAGGGAATCAGATCCAGACTTGGATTCGGAAAATTCTGGATTCATCCCATCCCTAGTAGTATTACTTCCTTAAGATCAACTGATAGGAAATCTACAGCAGGGCTGGCTCACACTTGGGCCACCTGTTGATCTCTTTCACACTATACAATTAGAGCATTATGATTCCACTTTAACTGTCATGGCTGCATGCTATGGAATCCTGGGGTTTGAAGTTTGGTCAGAAGCACTATAAGTTTCTGATGGAGAATTCTTAAATGCTTCATGAAAACTACAGATCCCTAAGATTCCATAGGATGGAGTCGTGGCAGTTAAAACAGCATCTAAGTACTAAACTTGTGTAGTGTGAAGGAGCCCTAGAGAATCAGGCCCTTTCTGCAGGACGATGCTCTTGCGCATCGTCCTGTTGCAATCCCAGGCATGCCTCTGCTGGGATGGGAGTGTGTCCCCAGCACTCCCCTCCGCACCCAACCAGCTGCCTGGGGAAGGGCGCACGAGGGCGTGCCTCTTTCTTCTGCATTGCAGCTGATCTTCTTCTCATGCTGCAATGGGGAAGAAAGCGCATGATAATGCTTTCAGCCCTTCTGCATGGCTGGCAGTGACAGAAGGCTTGTGCAATCAGGGGTCATTGATGGAGTTTTTCTGTCACTGATATACCCCATGATCACACTGACTGGTGACACGAGAAGAGTGGGACCATGATGACGTCATGCGGAAGAGTTGTCACAGGTCCCATGTCTCTCATGTCCCCATGCCAGCATGGTGCCGTCCTGCAGAAAGGACCTCAGTTTCATCCAATCATACTTGGAATGGAATCACTGCTATTCTCTCAAGTGCTATCACCTTCCAACCTCTCAGGAGGGTCATATGTTCCCCATTCATGACCTATAATATTATAATTGGTTGCATAACCCATTAAACTTGACTTCTTCGCATGGTATAGTGCTTCCACTAAAAGACAGCAGGGTTTTTATGACTTAATAATGGTGTGGCAGGCAGAAACTCTACAGGACAAACATTTCCTAGTAGGAAAATACAACTATGAGGAAAACTTCATCTGTTGGTGTTCTGTCTGTCAGATATTTTATTACTTATGCACAGCTGATTTTTTTTCTTGAGCCAATGGCCACACACACACACACACACACACAATTTCCTACTCCTCCCTGAAACTTATCAAAACACAGAGGTACACATGGGCTAAGTGTCACTTGGTTGACTGACATAGGTTTCCCTCTGTGGTGAAATGAGTGGTATTTCTCTTCAAACCATGGTATATGTATCTGTATGGATAAATAGCCTCATAAAAGTTTTATGGAGGTGGGTGTCTACTTTCAGAGCTGGGGCAGAGCTCCCAATTCACTTACAGTGCACTAGACCCAGAAAATCCTGTTGGTAGCCGTGGTGAGACGCACAGAATCTTTCAAAAGGGACCAGTGGATGGCTGTCCAAAAGTACAAAGGCTGCTGGAAAATGGCAGGTGACGAGTTTTTAGAGAGAAAGGTTTTTCTCTGCTGTCCCAAAATGGTTCTTCTCTTGCTAGTGGGTGGCAAATATGGTTTGGTTGTGCAAATTGGGGAAGTTAGAAAGAGGCTGTTCTGGAAGATCAGAACAAAAATAGATGAGAAAACAACGGTTGGGCTGCGGTTAGCTTGCCTGAATTTCTATGATTAGTTTAAGAGAGGCAGCGGTTTAGGCACTTGACTAGTTACACCTCTCCCAGGAGGGAAAAGGAGGGGACTGTTGCATATTTTTTATTGGACTCTTCAAAATGCCTGCAGACCGCAAAGTCACCATTGAATTATATTAGAGCTGCATTTTTTAAAAAAAGTTGGATTGGAGGCAAAACAAAACAGGGAGCAATTAAAAGTTTAATCTTTGTCCTGTTTAGCAACTTTGGTCAGGTTTTCCCTCTTTTCTGTGCCTGCAAGGGCACAGAGGTCTGTCTGCTGAGTTAGGTCTGCCAGCCTCAGACACCATTTCTACTGAAATACTTTCTACTGTAGCTACATGAAAGCAAATTCCCAACATACCATCCCAATCATATGTCACAGTCAAGAATGGCCAAGAAACAAAATGTAGAGCAGTGCTATGGAAATGGATAGAGTCACAAAAGTCCCCGGAACAGAAGGGCAGGTATAACTGGATCCCAATCCAGTGATATGTTTGAAAGTATCCCTTCACTTTATCCCATAGAAATAAATGGCAGCCAATTATTGTTGTTGTTGCATGCCTTTGTGGGACACACATAAGCTATTTCTGACTTATGGCAACCCTATAATGGGATTTTCTTAGCAAAATTTATTCTCAGGAGGTTTGCCATTGCCTTCCTCTGAGGCTGAGAGAGTGTGAGTGGCCCGAGATCACCCAGTGGGTTTCCATGGCCAAGTGAGAATTTGGCTGGCCCCTCCCAAAACTGCAAACCCCAGGATTCCATAGGATGTCGAAAGTGGAATAAGAGTGCTATAACAATCTAGTGCGGAAATGGCCCCAGTCTTACTCCAACACTCAAACTGCTAGACCGTGCTGGCTCTTGGTCATTCATTCCTATGCGGGTATGGAATTCTTTGCTCTTGAGAGCAAAGAAACCACACTGTGCTTTAAAATGAGGGGGAAACCTGTCTTTGCATAATTTAGTAGTGACCTGTGGCAATGCTATAAGGTGTACCCTGACAATGGAGTCCACTGTAGGGGCCTTGCCATATACAAAGCTTGCATTACATGCACACACATGTGCATAATAACATGCATGCACACACACTACCTATAATAACAAGTATTTTTGTCACTATATTAGAATGACTGCAACAGACTGAAGAGAAGATTGTTTATTCCAGACAGAAATCAAAGGAACAATTACAAGTGCAACATATGATCAACATGAGTTATGTGATTTTTTTCCTCTTGGGCTATAGAGAATCCATGAGTCAAACCAAATGGGAGGTTTTAAAATCATATTCACCCTCTATGGTGGGGGGAAGGTTTTCCAAAGCATTATTGACATTGCAGTACTGTGTACTGGAGTGGAGAATGTGTACTCCTCCAGATGTTGTTTGGCTACAGTTCTCATTACCACTGGCCATAGGAGAGAACATGGTACAGGACGATGGGGGTTGCAGTATGGCAATATTTAGATAGTCACATCTTTCTCATCCTTTCTATAAATGTCTGATTAGATGGAAACTCCACTGATTGCAACTAACAGGATTTCTTAGGCAATAGCACTGCAGCCTAAAGTTCTTTGCAGCACTTTTAAAGCATCATGTGAAAACCATGCAGGGTTCATAGCCACTTTGCAAAAAGCGAAACAGTTGTACATGCACTCTAACTCTAGGTAGGTGTTACATTCCAAGTACAGATACAGGGAAGATGGAGGACAACTTAAGGTATCAAATAAAAACGGTTTAAAGCAAAATACATACAGCACTAAGGACCTTTCTGCATTACACTATTATAGTGCTATCATTCCACTTTCAACATACTGTGGAGTCCTGGGATTTGCAGTTTAGGGAGAGGCATTTAGAATTCTCAGGCAGAGAGCTCTTTGGCCTCAGTAAACTACAAACCCCAGAATTTCACAGAATGTTGAAAGTGGAATAATAGCACTATAACAGTGTAATGCAGAAAAGCCCTAAGAGGTAAAAACCCTGTTTGGATTTTTATTAAAATTTAAAACTACAAGATGTAAAACATGGTTTTTAGTTTTTGGTTTTTAGCCTTCTGTGTCAGGAAAACAGAAGAGAAAAAAAAATGGACTTTTTTTATTAAACTGTTGTGGTACAGTCACCCTCCTGTATCCATGGATTCTGCATCCACAGATTCAACCAATCACAGCTCAAAAATATATTAAAAAAAAATTCCATAAGGCAAATCTTTGACTTGTTCTCCATTTTATATAAGGGATGCCATTTTACTACACCACAGAATATAACAGGACTTGAGCATCCACAGATTTTGGTATCCACAGGAGATCCTGGAACCAAAGCTCAGCAGATACTGGGGGTTCTCTATACTCACTCTTGATCAAACAGACATATCCATGGGAAAGAGCTGACTGGACCTCCTGAATGCTTCCAAACTGTTAAAGAGAAATGCCAGGCATGAGTATACCAGGATGTGATCACAAGTTCTGAATACATCATACTTACAATGGCTTTGTGAGTAAACTGGAATGTTTGTGGATTGACGTAAAGACCTTCTCGAAGTCTGTACTCATCAAACCAAGATCTTGTGGTACATGTGACTACTGGATCAGAGCTTGGCAAGTTGCTGTTTAAAAAACATTTAGTTCCTATTACATATTAAAGTATTTGAAAAGAAATCTGGTTGCCTGTTGCTCAGTACAGTAGTGCAGAAGTCTCTTGTTCCGTTACTTGCTATATTCCTTGCTACTTTTTCTGTCACTTCTTGTTGCTTTTCTTAAGAGACAAGTCCTTAGGATTCATAAGAGAGTGACATAAATCTTGAAAAGTTTTCTGTCAACATTCCTCTAAAAATGCCCTTTACAACCAGCTGTTGAAAATAGAAACTGTCACATATTGTACTAGTAAAGTAACTCTGCTCTTATTTTTATTATGTTACTTTTGAAAAGTAACTTCATTGCACTTTGTCATCCAAGAAGGCAACTAGAGACAGGTAACTGATTACTTGTGACTTGTTACTTCTGAGTTCTGCATCAGGTTTTCAAGCTTTTGCTTATAATTATGAGGGCTGAAGCCAAACAAAAAAGTAGAAAGGATTTTCAAGTGTACATTATGCTGAAGGTCTTTTGCTGGTTGCCCTGGTAAGTCCTTTAGTGATCCTTGCTGGATGATAATTTTCCAAGAAAGCATCCAGTTACCAACAGAAAGAACAGAGGACCAGGCTGAGTACATAAATACCATTTTCTTCTGAGAGAAAGAGGAAAGATGAATTGTTAGTATGGACTGTTTTGCCCCAAGGACACAGGACAAAAAGAGTCAAGAGAGAAGAGTATCCAGAAACTAGGTAAGAGGAGCCAGACCGAAGCAGAAAAGTACAGAGCAGCAGAGATAACTTCTGTCTGGAAGATGAGAAATGGTGATGCAGGGAGGGGTTCCCAGGAGAGAGAAAATGGGGGAAGGAGTATCAGAAGAATGTGGCTTGAGTGGTTGCTCCAGTGGGTGGGATCCCCCTTGGGGGATTGCCTGCTGGACTCCCAGTACCGCTGTCTACCTCCCCATCTGCGTTTATTATCATCACAGACATTTGTGACATTAATTATCTTCTCCAACATCAAAAGCTTCCCCACTTGTTGAGCGACTAAACAGAAGGCCTTTTCTTCCCATTGCTGCGGGGCAATTCCCCCCTCCTCTCTAATCTCAAGGGCAGTTTTTGTATCTCTCCCTCCCCACCCCAGGGACATGCAAAGTGCTGACACAAGGCCTTTGTCTCTCCCCCTCCTTTCAAATAGCCCACACTCTTTTTCATTCCCATTCATCCAAAAGCTCTCCGCTGCCTGCAGTACACCCACCCGATCGTCTTTCTTAACAGCATTTACTGCAGGGCCTACAGAAAGAGGCCAGCAGTACACTGTTCCTAAGACTGTGCTGAGCTGCCTATGAGATATTATTTAGGTAAATTGGCAGACTCCCTCTATAGCAGTTCCCCTTTGTATCTGTCTGGAGGAGCAAAGAATGCAGGTCAGTCCAAAGAGAACACAGGAAATCCCTTTGCAAAGAGATCTTGTAGCATCCTTGTAGATCCTCTGAGACTAACTGAGAGAAGAGGTTGGTAGCATAAGCTTTCTTAGACTTAAGCCCACTTCATGAGATGCATCAGTAATTGAAGTTTTAAGTTACTGCAATACTAGAAATTTGGAGACTGAAGGAAAATTTCATTAGTGGGGGAGAATTCTTATTTGGGAGTGCATGCTCTTATTTTTCCCCACCCCATGTAGCTACATTTGTACCGCAGCCCTATATCCACCAACCTGGGAGGGAATGTGTTCCATGGAATTCAGAGGGATTTAGTGCTGAGTAAATACATCCAGGATTATGCTCCACAGCAGCAACCTTGTATCACTTTCCCAAAGGGAGGGTAAGCCCCATGGGACTCAACAGGACTTTCTTCCAAATAAACATGTAGAACAGAGGTAGACAACCTCATCTGGATGGGCTGGACAAATGATGCCTGCATTCATAGCTCTATGGATAGCGGGATGACATCAAGCAGCAGGGCCAGGGTATTAACTGGGTCCCTGTTTTGTCAGGAACCTGACTTTGGCTAAGGAGCAATTCTGCCACCAGTTCCTCAAGCAGGGAAGCAATGATACTGCATGATATGATGCTCTCCAATTTATGCCATTCCCTCATCTGCTGATCTTAGCTGGATCATGTCCTCTGGCATGTGCTTCAAATTTTAATTTATTTATGGCATCATCAGTACTTTTCAGAGTATGAGAGGACTCTGTCCCAGGACTTCACCATCCAAAATTTGATACCAGAGTAAGAGGAGAGAGGTAGGTGCAATGGAAGGACGCACAATTATCACATATAAACATAGTAGCAAATCTGACTGCTTCTTCTCTGTTCTGTTTATTTGTTTGCTTGTTTTTTGTTTAATTTGTTGGATTTATACCCAGCCTTTCTCCTGGGATGGGATACAAGGCAGCTGCCAAAAGTTTAAAACACAATTACATTAAAATCCCATTTTACATGCACTGACAAAGGAATTAAACAACAATATATTAAAAACCATGATTAAAAACAGTTATTAAAACATAAGTACAAATGACAAATAAAAATAAAATACAGCACACCACATAAAGTACTGCCACATAATTTACAACTCAAAAGTCTTCACCTCCCGACAGAAAGGGAGCTGGGAGGGGGCAAACTGGACTGCACAGGAAGTGTGTTCCATAGCCTGGGAGCAGCTACAGAGAAGGTTCTCTCCCATGTCCTCACCAGATGTGTCAGTGAAGGTGTTGGGACTGAGAGAAAGCCCTCCCCTGCAGATCTTAACACTCAGGCTGGTTTGTATAAAGAGAAACAATCTTTCTGATAGACTGAACCCAAGCCATGTAGGGCTTTCAAGTACTACCCAGAAACAAACTGGCAGCCAGTGAAGTTGCTTCAATGGGAGGAAGGTTTCCCCTGATCTGCAACACATCCATGACCAAAAGACGGCCAATTATGAGCAGATTTCTGTAGTCATCCAAATCTGCATTACTGTACCTCTGAGCATAACTCCTTCATCTTTCTCTGCCACATAACGTAACCCTTTATAAGACACGTACAGGAACTTCCTGAAGGCTATATGATTAGGGCCATTTCTGCACTAGCCTGTTATAGTGCTATTATTCCACTTTCAACATCCTATGGAATCCTGGGGTTTGCAAAGGCCTCAAAGGCCCCTCCCTAAACTGCAAACCCCAGGATTCCATAGGATGTTGAAAGTGGAATAATAGCACTATAACAGGCTAGTGCAGAAATGGCCTAGGTCACCTCAGACTCCTGACTGGTCATCACAACATAAAGAGATCCCTGCTAGATCAGACCAAAAGTCTACCTAGTCCACGGTTCCAAGAGTGGCTAGCCAAAGCCCTACAGGAAGCACACACGGAGGCCATGAATGCATAAGCACCCTCCATCTCATGTTCCCTGAAACTAATTTACAGAAGCATGCTATAACCACTGTCTCTAGTAGGCACTGATAATGTTGTCTTGCAATTTCCCTTTAAAGGCAGCAAGGCTGATGGCTATCACTACTTTTGGTCATAATGAATCCCACACTTTATCTATGTGCTGTGTGAAGACATCTATCCTGAATTTTTCACCTTTCAACTTCAGTACATAACTGTGGCTTCTGGGACAATGTGAAAGAGAGGTAAACTACTCCCTAGTCACTTCTTTTCACTTGTTATGTGCTGTCAGGTTGATTCCAACTTATGGCGACCCTATGAATTAGAGACTGCCAAGAGCCCCAGTCATCAACGGCCCTGGTAGCTCTTTCAAACTCTGAGGCTGGGGCTTCCTTGACTCAATCAATTCACCTGTAGTAAAGTCTTCGTCTTTTCCTACTGCCTTCCACTTTCCACAGCATTATCATGTCATTTTTTTCTTTCTCTTTTTTTTTATTTATACCATTTCTTTACATATTTAAAAGGAGCTTTTCATATGGTGCAAAAAACATAGTTTCTGCTGTCTCTACATATGAATGTATTAAACAGAGAAAAAGAAGAAAAAATACATACACAGTTACAAAAATAAAATATGAAATCATCTGTTCAAGATAATAAGAGAATAAAAATAATATATCTCCTTAATTTCCTTAGGTAATTAATTCCTTATCTAACAAAAACTCACACAATGTATTGAAGTTATAAACACCTCCAGATTCTATTATATTGTTCACCCTAAATCCATAAAAATCTGTATAAAGAGAGAAAGGACAGAAAAGGGGAAAGAAAAGGAAGAAAAAGAAAAAAAAAAGGAAAAAGAATCTGTGTCTCTACATCTATTACTATCAGTCTCTCCCATTTTTCTCTCCATATTTTTTTAATACATTCCCATTCCTAATTCACTTTTTTTTCATATTTTGTTTATTTAAGATACAGGTTAGCTTATCCATTTGAAACTTGTCAAATATTTTTAAGATCTAATCTTTGATAGTTGGATTAACTTTCTCTTTCCAGTTCCTGGCATATAATATTTTTGCAGCTGTTACAAAATACATCAAGATTCTTCCATATTTTCCCTGGTGAGAGGCTTTGATTCCTTTCTTTATATTTAACAAATATAGTTCTGGAGACATAGGGAACTTAAATCCTAATATTTTAGTAATAAGATTATGAATTTATTTCCAGTAGTCTTTTGCTTTTTGACAGAGCCATCACATATGGTAGAAAGTGCCTTTTTTATCTTGGCAGTTCCAGCGTTGATCCACTGTTGTTTTATAGATCTTAGCTAATTTTACTAGTGTTGAATACCAATGAATAGCATTTTATAATGATTTTCTTTCAGTTCTAAGCACCTTGTACCTTTTATATTTTTTGACCATGCTTTTTCCCAATCTTCTGATAAGATATTTTCTCTAATATTTAGAGCCCATTTGATCATATTATGCTTAATGGTTTCTTGTTCCAGGTCTATATTGATCAATAATTTATAGATTTTTGATATTATATGATCTTTTGCTTGCAAAATAGTATTGAACTGATTTGGTTTCACTGCTATACCTTCTGATTTTGAATCAATTTTATATCTTTTTAAAATCTGTCTATACTGTAGCCAATGGCATTCAAATCCATCTTTCTGTAATTCTTCCAGAGACTTCATCTTATCTCTTAATGAGTTTTTGATCAGTATACCATCATAAGTTAGCCAGTGGGTCTTACATATATACTCTTGTTTATTCTTAGCCTCTTGACAGGATATCCATAGTGGGGGTGGGCCCAGCATTACCATCTCATGTGGTCTCATGATATGTCAAAAGTACAGTCAGCCTTCCACATTTGCGCATTTTACTTTTGCAGATTTTATTATCCACAGATTATTTGTTGTCCCCTCTGCTGCCTCCCTATGCCATTTTTAATTGGGACTCCAAGCCTCATCAGACTGAGAAACTGTGAATGAGGCTTGTAAGTCCTTATTAAAAGTGGTGTGGGGCAGTAGTGGAGGTAGCAGTAAGCCCCACCAGCCACCCACTTCTGCATTGCGAAGGAACCCTGATGCCTCAAAGGAATCCATGGTGGGTTGAATATGGTGAACATACTTTTTGTGTGTGTTAAATATGGTTTGGGAGGGTTTAGAGTTATTCGTGGTTTTTCCACTTTCACGGGGGTCCTGTGCCCCTAACCCTAGCAAATGTGGAGGGATGACTGTACAATAGCTTCAGTTTAGTCATTTTATCACTTTGTTCACTCCATGCATAATTGTCTACCCTACTATCATGTCTTTCTTGGCTCTTCTTTTTTCTGTGTTGAAGGCTGAATTACCAAGTGCAACCAGAGAGATCTGCAATGTCCACAGAAATACCTCTGGCTATGAAGTCTTGTCTGATCTTTGTGGTTGCTGGCTGAGGGCCATTTGCTTCATTGCCACCTGAAACGTATGGCCCCCCTAACACACACCTGCAAGATGTTTTGGTGAAATATTTGTATGATTTCAGTTCCTGATGAATAAGCTTTACTTAACTAATTCTGTGTTTCACATTATTTTAAGAAGCAACTAACCATTTCTGAAACTCTCTCTGCTAGGTGCTTAAATAAATATATTCAGTTGGAAACTGAGGCTGATTAAGTTATTTTGCCTAGCCTGAGGTTGGTCTTACTCATGTCTTGGGATACTTGGCTTCCACGCTTAACCTAGTTTTCACAAAGATTAAAAGAAGCTCTATAGAAGGGGGTCTCTCCTTCTCCATAAGTGTAGGCAATAAATCTGAATTGTCCATCTGCTCAGGCTAAGGGTTATTAGTGTGGATGATTGTGGTAGTCCCTAAGAATATGCAACACACTGTGCCAGGAATTTGTCCCACTTCACAGAGACATATTTAGGACACTTTCACAGTATATAATTATAGGGCTATGATTCTACTTTAACTGGCATGGCTGCATCCTATGGAATGTGGAGGGGGCTAGTTTGGTCCAAAGCTCCAAAGGAGCTCTTTGGCTGAGAATTCCAAAGGCCCCTCCCTCAATTGCCAATCCCAGAATTCCACAGGATGGAATCATGGTGGGAGTCATACTGCCTATAACTGTGTAGTGTGAAAGGACCCTTAGGCTTAGTTTTAGTGAGGCTTCAGATTGATGGGTGACATAATGTTAGACTACTACAATACACAAGAACACACAAACAACTGTCATTATAAATCAATGGTGGGAATTGTGTGGCCCTTCAGATGCTATTGGGCTGGAGCTCCCAGCAGACTCAGCCAAGAAGGTGCTAAGGAATGCTGGGAGGTGCAGTCTAACAACATCTGAAGGGCTACAACAATACCATTCCTGCTATAAACTTTGCAATCTAATTGCATTTATGATGATTCTAAATAAGAAAATAAGGCTATTTCCGCACTATACTGTTATAGTGCTATTATTCCACTTTCAACATCCTATGGAATCCTGGGGTTTGTAATTTAGGGAGGGGCATTTAGAATTCTCAGCCAGAGACCTCTTGGGCCTCAATTAACTACAAACGCCAGAATTCCACAGGATGTTGAAAGTGGAATAACAGCATTATTAGCAGTGTAGGGCAGAAATGGTCTAAAAGTTGCCAACTGGGGCTGTATCCAAGCTGAAGCCATATAGGGGGTGAGATGGCTTCTGGCCACATTTAATGGCAAAGGAGGAAAATGCCTGGAATCAGATCAGCTGCCTTCTTGTCATGTTGGAGGCTCCTGCTCTTACACAGGGTAGCAAGTTCATATTCCATCCTATAGAGCAGGTCCGATGAAAGCAAAGCAAGCTGAGTGAGTCATCTTCCTCCCTCTTCCTTTTCTAGGGTTGGCTCAAGACATTTTACTCTCTGAGGAATAGCCATCCAAGCCATGTTATTTTCACATGACGTAGAATACTCCACAATGCTTCTCCTGCCAGAAATGCAAACAAAATGATTTATTCTTCATCTTTTAGGTCACATTGAGGTCACCACCTCTTTTGTAGAAGTCAGTCCACACTGGCCCTGTTGTAGTGCAGAACAGTGTGTTCACACTGCAGAGTAATAGCAGTTTGATACCATTTTAACTGCCATGACTCCAACTGACAGAACCCTAGAATTTTTAGTTTGGTGGTATACTTAGAATTCTGTCGTCTGCTTCCCCAAACTACATTAGAGCTGTCTGGGAGAGAATTCTAAATCCTTTATGACCCTACAAAACCCAGAATTCCACAGGACTGAGCCATGGTAGTTAAAGCACTATCAAAGTACAATAACTGTGCAGTATTACTACACTGCAGGTGGAAGAAATGCTGGGAGCAGCCACCAGGGATGCCTACCCACTTGCTCCCCATTGTACATTTTAAAAAGAAAAGATGGTCGTGGCAAGATATGAGAAACCTCTGGAAAGTTTTGGGTGAGAAGAGGGAGAATACAAAAAATGGTGAGTTTGCCTTTTGAGGAGATGGAGTGGTGTTGTGTTTGTTACCCTGTATTCTGGGGGTCCCGGGAGGAACACCGAAATAACCTTGCAATTACACAAATTGGAGAAATTAGTCAGAGCACTGGTTGGCAAAATGAGAGGCAGGGCAACGTAGCGGAATCTTCTAACCCAGTGTCTACGCCAAGTCAAGAAGCAGACCGGTTTGAAAATAATGAATGATCTTTATTAAAAACAGGCACACAATGTAAGCAACACACGCACACAGATAACTAAGGAAAATAAAGGTGTGAGTAAGACAGTGGGATCTTCAGAAGGATAGTTGATTCGGGTGATATGAAACCTGTCCTGAAGTCTGGAAGAAGATGGACAGCGAGGCTGGGGTTCGATGTATCTCAGCACGTGGAGCTGAGAGGAAGCTCGCCAAGCAAAGCGGCAGCAAGGCGGTCTGGAACTCGGGAGCGATCCAAGGAAGTGCTCAAAACCAGGGGTTTTTATAAGGAGAATTGTGACCGCAGGCTAGGTCGGACTTTGGGAAAACAATAGATTTGGAGCTGGAGACAAAGCCTCCGAAAGGTCAGAAGTTGAATGATTGAGTTAGAGCCAAATTGTCAATAGGATAGCCGGTATGCAAACGCAGAGTAAACTTGAGCCTTGTATAGTCAGATCATCAATCTGCCAGCGCCAGGCAGAGGATCCTTTTGAAAGTTGCTTGCATACGTAATGGAGGTACTTGCCTTGAGGTCTCCTAAAGCTGCGAGTCAGCTATTGCTGGCCTGCCTGTATTGTTTTAGAATATTATGGTGATTATCGGCCAAGCCTGTATGCGTGATTGTCCGGGGGCCTCGCAAGCACGTGGAAGGGATATGTGAAGCCGAATTATTGATATCAAAGATATCTTTTTATATCCCCAAAGCTCGGGCTAGCCAAGGCAGTAACATGTTGATGTTTGTAAGAGGAAAACAAAAGAATGAAAAGAAACTTCTGGCATCCTTATTTACATTCATGCATTCATGATGTAACAGATTAGTTCTCTATTTAACATAAAGGAAGGAAGCAATCTTGCAACAACTTAAGAAGACAGGAGAGGTTTGAAAGGCAAGGATTCCCTGATCAGAATGAGATACAATCTTATTGGACTCTGGAGTTCCCCTCTCTTGCAGGGTCTCTTACAAAAGCCTTCAGAGGCACATTGAGAAGAGGGAAGGAGGAAGGGAGGGATGGTCTGTGTGAAATGGCTGATTGTATGAGCCCTTTTTCTAAATAAGAGAAAGAGCAATCTACATGCATTGTCATCTCCAGGTTTTGGTGTTAATCCTATTTATAAAACAAGTGTATGTCTTCCAGGAAATCTGCTACACATGTAATCATATAAGAAGTGAAATGGCCTATAATCTATGGTTTGATTTACTTTCTTGAGGTTTCTGCTCTGTGTGGAGGGGATCTTCCACACTCTTTGTGAACATAGCACAGATATAACCTGGTTTGAGTTATGCTGATCTGTGGCAACTTTCTCCAAACTGCCTCCATCCAAATGTTTTAGAACGCAGTTCCCAGCATTCTTCACCATTAGCTGTGCTGGTTGAGGCTTTCTACCATCTGGTTGCTTTGAAAATTACAGCAAGCCCAAGTCAGTTATTACATGAAAGAACCAGTGTAATGCATGGTTTGTCCCTCAGCAGCTCAAGCTTTCTTAAGATGAGAAAGCTGCTAGATGGAGCAGGATGACACTGCCTTTTCCGTCATGGTGTTAAGCATGCTATTCTTATACCAAGGTGCACAGAGAGGGCTAGGCCCTACCATTAAGCAAAAGATGGTAATCACCCAAGCTGGCAGATACTGGAAGGAGAGGGAATAAGTAGTGACAATGCCCTGGCTATTCCCTCTGTTGGGTTGCCAGGTTAGGACTTTCCAGGCCCAAACATGAGATCTAGGGATGACCCTTGTGATGTCATAGAGGCTCAGCTATAGAGATATTAGAAGGTATGTCATAAAGTATGACACTTTAAGCATCAATGACAGTTGCACAAAGTACACCATTCAAACACACACACACACACACACACACACACACACACTAAGTCTAACAAATGAGGAATACACAAAGATATACCTCACACTCACTATTACTTCCTTTTCAAGACAGCATTCGCGCCTTAAGATTTCTTGCCCTTGCCCTGAAAACAAGAGGGCCCTGAAAGTCGGACAAACCCTGAAATATGGAAACCAAAGAGAAGACAGAGCTCTGTGATGCCCTGTGCCCAGACATTATCCCCCAAACAAGTCTGCTGCCCCCAGGTATGGTGGAAGATGCTGTCCTATTGTTAGTACTGAAATGATATTCAACAGGGAATCCATTCAGCTTTCATATGTGGAATGGGGGAGAGGGAGCCATCTTGTCCTTTGCTTCATTCCGCCCGCAGCACATAGTTCCTCCCCTTTCTCTCCCAAATGGTCTCATATTTTTCAATGAGTTCCATAGCTAAAGCACAGGTTTGAAACAAGTGCCCTTTTTGCACGCCAGTCCTTTTGCGAAATGGCCTCGGGAGCATCGCGCGATTGCGAGGGCCATTCCACATGATTTCGCAATTGCGCGACGCTTTTGAGGCCACTAGGTGGTGATTGCGCATTATATCATTTTCGGCTCATTGCCGAAAATGATGTGCGATCACGCGTCCCTCCCGTGCCCCACACGCACTTACCTTGTGTGCGGAGGCTCCAGATGCATGGCCATCGCGCTTTCTCCTCTAGCGCAGCCTGGGAAAGTACCCGGCTGTGCTGCGGAAGGAAGGAGTGGAGCGCTCATGCTTCCTTCCAGCCAGCACGGAACTGGTGCAGAGGAGAAGCGGAGGGGACACGAGTGCCTCCTCGACGAGGCTTTTTGTGCGACGCCAGCAGCACCAGGTAAGGTGTGAAAAGGCCCAAGGTCTCATCAGACTCGGGCCATTTCCACACTAGACTGTTATAGTGCAATTATTCCACTTTCAACATCCTACAGAATCTTGGGGTTTGTAGTTTACTGAGGCCAAAGGGTTCTCTGGCTGGGAATTCTAAATGCCCCTCCCTAAACTGCAAACCCCAGGATTCCATAGGATGTTGAAAGTGGAATAATAGCGCTATAACAGTCTAGTGCGGAAATGGCCTTAATGTGACATTTTATTTATTTATTTACTGAATTTGTACCCTGCCTTCGTCCTGAGATGGGATTCAAGGCGGCCTACAATAACTTAAAAAAGATTAAACTAAGACATTAGTGTAAAAAGTTAAAAAAGAATTAAATAACACTATTAGTTTTTAAAAAAAGGACTAAAGATAATTTAAAACATTTAAAACATAACCTGTAATAAAAGATATTAAAAATACGTGCCATTTCAGAAGCACACTATTGCTCCATAATTAAAATTCAAAGGTCTGCCTGAATAAAAACATCATCTGCCAGTGGAAAGGGGGCCAACTGGACCTCCCGCAGAAGGGAGTTCCACAGGGTGGGGGCAGCCAGTGAGGAGTCTCTCTCCTGAATTCCCACCAAGCACAGCTGTGAATGGGTGGGAATGATAGAAAGCCCTCTCCCAAGGATCTTAAAACTACTGGACCACTATCTGCTATACCATTCTGGCTGTCCATCCAGAGGGAAATATATCCCAGTAAACCTACATGCTGTAAGAATGGTGGGCATGTGAAATCCTTCCTAGCAGAGCGGCAATCTTTCTTTTCTTTTCTTTCTCTCCTTCTTCTCCCTTTCTTTCTCCCTTTCTTCTCCAGCTCTGGATTGTTTGTGCCATAAATGAGTCCTGGGGTGTTCTTCTGTTTTTCTTTACTTACATTCACCTTGGAGATAGAGCCAATTCATTTAATTTTGGACCAAGTCTGCAGTTGTGCAGTCTGTGCCAGTTTCCCACCCGCACCCCCATTCCAGATTGAAATTTATATCTGGCAAACTGGTCGAACGAATTAGCCCTTTGATCACAAAGCAGTAACATGCTTACATGGCAAATACAGAACAAGAACCATTTGTGTGAATCAAGCCTTGCCCACAGTGGGCTGAATCCAAAGCCTGAACAAGTCCTTGAATCCCCAAGCCAGCATGGACACTGGCCATGTGCTAGAAGGACCTGAGAAGTTGTAGTCCAAAATAGCAACTTTTCCAGAATCTGAGCTTCAGATATTTGTCAGTGTAAGCTTGAATGGTTTCAGACCCAGGATCTACTTTTATTTAACTTAAACGTGCATTTGAAGACCATTTCTTAATTATTTTAACTGTATGTTAACATGGTGTCAATGCTGCTGTTACAGCTCACCTTGGATTATAATGTAACAGAAGAGGGTCCTCACCCATCTGCTGAAAAAGATTTTTTTTTTTTTTTAAAAAAATAACCTCTGCAGCAGAGGAAAACAGCAGTACCTCATCCCTTTTTCTGTCTGACTTTGAAGTTTGTAACACTGAGAACCCCTTCCATGTTTTACACCCAAATTACAACCATGTTTAACACCCAAATTACAATAATGGTATCCCCAATTACCCAGATTTCTGTGTATCTTCTTTTACAGTAGCTTGCTGTGCACATTATGCACGGAAATCGGATCACAATGGACTGTGGGGTCAAGCCACAGGAGAAGACTTAGATAAGTGCATGTTAACTACCAAAGGATGGTAGACACAGCCCTTGCACTGCAGTATGTGGCACAGAGTGTATTTGCCAACATAAAGCAACTACTACCTCCTTTTCAATTCACCATAATGTGTGCAGACTTCATAATCTGTACTGTGTTTAGGATTAGTAGACTAAATTCACTTGTCCCAACTGGATCAGTGGAAACTTACTAAGTCTACACTTATGTAAATTTCATTGATTCAACAGGTCTATGCTAGTTGGAACCACAGGACCTTTTTGTCAGCCACCCCCAGACTGTGGAGTAACCTGCTAGAAGAGACTTGACAGCTAAATATGATGTCTGATTTTTTTAAAAAAGGATTAAAAACCTCTCTCTTCTGGCAGTCCTACCCAGTCAATTATAAACTATGAATTTTAAAGTGGTTGTTTATTAATCTATATTTATGCGTTTAATTGATTTTATGCATTTTTAGTTACATAGTTTATTTTAATCTGTGTTGTATCCCACCTCGAGCCTTGGGGAAAGGTAGGTAAGAAACCATCATCATCATCATCATCATCATCTAACAATTGGATTCAGACCTATGTATGCATGTGGATGTTTTCTTTTCCTTTCTGACACACACACTTCCTTCTCTGTCCAAGGTAATATACAATGCAATCAAGCCAGAAAGCTTTTCATGGACTTTACCACTTCAGGCTAGACATAGAAGAGACATGTGTAAACACTTTTACAAACAAACAAACCTACCTACCCACCTATCTGCCTACTTTCCTACAGGGAACCAGGTGCCAGGGAGAATAGGATTTTGAACAAACAATCAAAATGGAAATAACTTTATCCCCTTGGAGCAGTCCTCCTGAGACCTTCTGCAGAAGTTCTCCTAGTGCTGTCATATACTCCTGAAGTCCACCTTGCAGGAATTTGGAAAAGGCCGTTTAGCACAGTGGCACTCACTATGTGGAAGAAATAAAAGCCTTAATTTTTGGCCCATGTTGCTTTCCAGTTTTGTTCAGCTTTATAATAGTTTTGTGGATAATGTAAATATTGTTTATTTTTTTATATTGTTTTCTATTGCGTGTTTGGCATCTTCAGATATAGGCAGTTTATACTTATCAATCAATCAATCAATCAATCAATCAATCAATCAAGGCTCTAGCATAGCCTTCTGATTAATAGGCCAGATTTCTGTGGGCAGGGGAGTTTTTACAAATGTCATTCTTCGGTGGCAGCCTGAACTAACACAGTCTACATAAAGGTTTACCACTTTTTTCTGAAAAATGTATACATTGATACCTCACCTCCCCAAATTTCTGAGTGATTACATCCAAAGCCTAGAATTAAATACCTGACATGCCAGTGGTAATATGCCACTATCTCTCATTCATGGCTGAGTTGTGTATACAAAGGCGTAGATACTATTAAGATCTTGGAGTTGTCATGTTGTCATGAAATTAATCAGTTTATTGAAAACAGGAATCAAAAGAAGAAGCACCAGCAGCAGCTATAGATGTTTGTGACATTGGTGGGAGTTGTACATTGTACATTATGCTTTGCTAGCTCTCATGGGATACAGGAAAAGAAAGATCAATATCATAACTTGCCATGATGATCCATGACTGCAGCAGAGTTCAGATGATATCTTTTATTGGGCTACTGTCTGTTGGAAAAGAAGTATGCAGGTTGCACAGAGCTCTTTAATCTGTCCAATGAGTTTGTGTAAGCTTGTAAATCTGCAAGCTTCTATAAAAGCTTGCATATTCTTTTACGTAGAAATCAGTCCACTGAAAATAATATAGTGTTTCATTCCACAAGATTTCTGTTTTAATAGAAATTTTAAAAAATAACTTTCACCTTGCTGCTTTTATATCACACAAGGAAAAGGAGACACAAACTAGAGCAGGGATGGGAGCCACACAGCCCTCCAGGAGTACTTGGACTGCAACTACCATCAGCCCATAGCCAGTAGTGAGGAGTCCTGAGAGGTGCAGTCCAACAACATTTGCAAGGCCACATGATTCCCATCCCCATTGCAGAAGGAATGGTAGGAACTCTTAATAACAGTTTGACATGGATGGAGAAGCTGCAGGGGACATTTTACCCACGATATGTTTTTCTGTGCCCCTCAGTGGGTTTCATAATTGCACACTGAAAACTGAAACATGTAAAAATTAGAAATGCTGGTTTGGAAAAATGTGGAACTCAACAGGTAAAGGCATACATGATTGGTTATGGCTTCCATTTGAGTATGTATGCACTCCGTGGAAAACTAGGATCATTTCTGCACTACACTGTAATAGTGCTATAAGTCCACTTTGAACATCCTATGGAATCCTGGGGTTTGCAGTTGAGGGATTGGCATTTAGAATTCTCAGTCAGAGAGCTCTTTGGCCTCGGTAAACTACAAACCCCAGAATTCCACAGGATGTTGAACAGGGAATAATAGCACTATAATAGCGCAGCGCAGAAATGGCCTAGGTTTAGGGCTGTGCAAGAAATGAGATGCAGAAATTGTAAAAGTTAGCAAGAAGTTACAGGCCGCTGGGAGGGTTCGGGGAGCTGCAGTCCAAAATAATAATGTTTTCAAGCTGTGATGAAATAGCTTAAATGGACACATGTAGGATGCTGAAGTTGTGCTCACACATGAGCATATGTGTGTGTATTTAAACTTGCCTGTCATGACCATAGCCTTAGGGGAAAATTAAGACAGGAAAGCCACTTGTCATTCTCTCTGGAGTTGTCCGGAAGCTCCTCTGGGTCTGGATTAAAGGAAGTGACCCTTACGTGGATCAGGAAGCCCTGTCCCATTGGAAGCAAATTTCCATACATGACTGGGAGTTGGCAGAGTGAGGTTGAGTTCTCAGTTTGACAAACAGACCATTCCGGTGCTCTAAAGGGGATTTGAAAAGTCAAACACAGGAGTCAGACGTCGCCTGTAATGGCAAAAATTACATTGCCCTTCACCTTTTTAGCAAAGGACTCATTTCAAACAGCAGTAACTTACAGAGTCTATTCTACAGAGAATTATTCCATATATTAGCTTTGCTTTAGACACGCCACAGTGATAGGCAGCTGTGTGGAGCGCATAGCCACTCAGGGGACTCTTGCTCAGGTTATAGCATTTGGGCTGCAGCAGTACGTTTTGCCAACAGGAAGCTTCTGTAAGAGAAGCCGTGGAAATAAATGCACAGATGCAGCCCTGGCAAAGAGGGGGAGGGGGAGGAGAGAAGCAGGTTTTAATTCCTCAGCATTGGATAAGAGGGAGACTGTAGTGCGGTTTAATGGTGTTAAGGTAGCCACTGCTGGATAAGAACGCTTACAGGTTTCAGAGGTATTTTATGCTTTAAAATATGACAATATTAATTCAAGACTCTCAATTAAAAAGAAAAGAAAGCTTCCAAGGCACCCTGTTGAATCCCAGCATGTTCACTGAAGGATGTCAGGTTTGGTTATGCAAGGTTGTGGGTTTTTTTTTCCCAGGGGAGGCTGCGCTCCTATTCTTTTACAGTAACCCAGCACTAATATTTTGAACAGATCAGGGTTTTCCTGGCATATTTTACATATTTATTAATTAACATATTTATATTTCATGCCATATCCAAGAAATAAAGGGGTGATTGATGGGGAAAGTCTCACTTACTTATAATTAATTACTTAGTTTAAAGGTTGGGGGGAAGAAAACAAAGTGGCAATCCTAATTTTGGTTAGTCAGATTGGGAAGCACACTTCAGAGGCAAAACTTTACCTGGACTTGAAGTCTAGGTCTTCTCGCCCAAGCCGTTAGCTTTATTATGTCAAGGAAGGAAAATTGAGGTTACTTTGTAGATCATGCTTGAGGGGATTTATGGAACCTTATTTCCCTGTATTTGTGTGTCTGTAGTCCAGATTTGGAAAATTAGTGCTAATCACTGAGGCAGTGTCACAGAACATCAGGTAACATTCTGAATGGTCGTTCCCTTTGTGAAATGCTCTCTATGGAACTACCAGTCCCAGAATTCATTGTGTCTAGACAGGAAGGAAGACCATCTTGTGACAGTGATCAAGTCACCATAATCAGGAACGTGGATTCTAAAGACAGCGAGAACTACCGCTTCTGATTTACAGGCCCCAAATATATATGAGTACATGTCTAGTTCACATCCATACCTTACTGACATGTCATACTATACATTCAAGCAGACAAAAATGTAAGGAAGTTACACAAAGAGAATTACTGAATATGAACTTGCAAGAGAAATGGTCTTCAGGGAGATAATCCATGATTTTGTAATGAAAAACACTATGAAGCTATAAACTTAATCATTCTGTTTATAATGTTTTGTACTCTTGTGCATCCCTTGAATTTTTTTTTTAAATGAAAAGATTGGTAAGATAATCAAGTAAAGAATCAAGTAAAATGTTAACAAAATATTCAGCAAGCATTTCAAGCTAGACATTATATTAAACAAGAACAGCAAAAAGTATTAATATGTTTGGGAACATACCAGGACAATCCCAGTGTGGGCCATAGTGTAATTTCAGAAATGAAGGAAGTGTAATGATTCAAAATGTAAATCATTGCTCATGACTTCTGTGTAGAAGAGGATAGGCACAACAGAACAAGGTGATAATTGGTCTCACATAATATACTAAACTGTAGCATAAACTTTTATACCAAAGAGTCAGCAAAGAGGTGGTAATGAAATCATAACATTAGTAACTCATTTCTGAACATCTGTCATATCCTATTTTGAGCAATAAAGCATAGATATGAGAAGCAAACATGAGCCTGAAATCCAGATTTGGGAAGAATCCGTTTGGGACCTTTATAGAAATGAGATTTAATTATTTTTTCTGCTGAATTCTTTCCCCTGCTTCCCATTTTTTTTACCCAAGAGGATTCATAAAGTTTTGGAATGGTTATAACATTTGGATTTACTTAAAAGATGCAGATGCCCTTTAAAGCTCATGGAGGATTCCAAAGATACTCCCTCACTATACCCACTATTGCAACTGCAGCAAAAAGTCTGTTGGCATTTTAAGGAAAATGCTTTAAGACAGAGACTGAAATGATTTTTTTCTTGGGGCATCCTGTAGGAAGAACAGAGCACTGGAAACTGGAAAGGATCAGGGATCGTGATGAAGCCCATCGTACGGAAATTATAAATCAGATCCTGAAACAGTTACTTCTTTGGACTATAGCCCACAGGACCCCATGCCTACCATTCTGGGGAGTGGTCCTGGGAGGTGAAGTCCAAGAAAAGTAACTTTCCTAAGACATGGTCTATATATCAAATGATCAAAAGACAATGTGAAACCATCTTTGAGTATTCCTAGCCTAAGAAAACTGTATGAAATTCATGAGGCACCATAGCGCGCGCACACACACACACAGAAGTAATTACTGGAAAGAGGACATCCACTATGATTCAAAATCTATCATGGAGCAGGCTTATCCAATTATGGATAGCACTGGGGTTCACTGAAGAATGCTGCTGCCACCAAGAGCTAAGAACACTTGACCATTCATTGACCTTGCCAAATACCGAGCTCTCTCCTTACCAGGTAAGCAGCTAGCTGCCAACTGCTTCATCTTCTGGAAATGATTAAATGGACCACTTGCCCCAAGCAAAGTGTCATCTTTCATTGGATGCTGTGAACAAACCTGCCTCCTGTCTATCCATGCCTGCCTGAACCAGCCTTTGGTTTGGTTTGTATGCCCCAAGAGTTCATACTGTACCATCACTGCTGTGTTTATTCTACCCATCGCCACCGGTGGGTAGACAATCAGAGGCTGACCCCATGGCCCTAGGCCTGCAATATTTCCTTAATGACACCTTGTGAGCCCGTCAATACAGAAATGGAAAGATGTGTTTTTAATGAGATGCAACTTCATGCTGGGTCACAGGTCACCTCCGTTGGGGTTGACCCAGCCAGGCTGCCTTTCATTGTCAAACATGTAGAGGAGTGTCACGGACTTAACCTCCTAAGATAAGGGGAGGGGGGTCAGACTCCAAGGCCTGACATTGGGCCCCCTTCCTTTCTGGCCAGTAGCAGGGCCTGGCCCATTATCGGTTCCTGTGGCCACCAGAAGCAGCAGCAGCAGTAGTGGTGGCAGCAGGAGTGTTCACTTGTGCCATTCATGCTTCTCCCATTTCATGTATGCTCATTTGTGTTTCTTTAGGGCATGGGTAACTACAAAGACAGGGATCCCCCCCACCTCTTCTCATCTTCTCTCCCTCACCTCTCCATCTTTGGCTTTTCAATCCTGTCCTGTGCTTAAGGCAGAGAGGTACTACCACCACCTCGCAACTCTTTTTTAAAAGGATGCTGCCTCTCTCACAGCCATCCATCTTGAGAGTCACAGCACTGAGGCTACAATAGAGAAAATATCCAAAATGTGACTAGGGACTCTGAGAGACTTGGTTACTCTGATATGCTAACAGATAATGAGATGGCACCAGAGGCCTGTTTTCTGAAATCTCTTGCTGAAATTCAGCTTTTGTGGACTACTATGAAGATTCAGGAAAGGTAGCTTTGGCAACCCAGCCTTCAGCACCTGAAGCCATGTCTCTTGACCCCATACCTTCTTCCATGCCCATGGTGGCATTCAGGTCCCCAAGGTTTAGCCATGGCTTTTGGCTTTAAAACAGACAGAGTTATGGTTCCAGGGTCTAAGGCCTTGGCTCTCTTCTTTGGTCCTCAGGCCCAGTGGGAGGAATCTTAGGTCAAGAGCACTGCCTTGAAGTGTGTACCTCATTGTTTCAATATTTGAATTACGTATTCTGACCAACATTTTGTGGACTCTTACTGTATCAAAGTTAATGACATCAACAGGATCCACCCCTTATGACATTATCAGAGGGCCATCCCTTGTAACTTCACCAAAAGGTGCCTCCATGACCTTTTTTAGCTGTTTCTTGATCTCAGGTTTTAATCCTGAAATCTGAGGGACAGTATTACCCTGCCAACCTTAGTCAGAGAGCCTGGCTCACACCCATGGGTACTGACACTTCAAGAAGGAAACCTGAGCTCAGAAGTGTCAAATACTTCCAGAAGTTATGACTGACCATAAAGGTCCTAAAATATAAACTCATATATTGCCAGCCAAAGAAGCTGAATTTATCTATCTTGCCTATGGCTACTGGAAGTGTCAAGTACTGATTAGGAGGTGCCCACAACAATGATGTTTGAAGGGCCCTATTTAATGCATATCCCCTGATAACCAAACTTTAGCTTCCAGAGGGTTAGGTGTTCCTAGTGGGTTAGAAAACCACTGTCTTTATTCACGTCCAAATAGGCAGAATCACATATTGTGAAAGTTATAATCCAGCAGTTTACACTGGACTCTTCCTTTGAAGATCTTCAGCAATGATTTCTCATAGATTCAAAGCTTCATCTGAAAGGAAGGATCCAGATGGGGCCCTTTCACACTACATAGTTATTGCATGTTGATTTCACTTTGCCTGTCATGGTGCCAACACATAGATTCATATCCTTTGGAGATAAGGGAGAGGTTTTTAGAATTCTCAGCCAGGGAGCTCCTCCCTGGTGCCTCTGATTAGGCTGCACAACCCAAGATTCTACAGGATGTTAGTTAAAGTGGAATCATAGTGCTATAACTACATAGTGTGAAAGGTCCCCAGAGCTTCAAATATTTTTCCATTTCCAGGCATCAGACCTTATAAAGAAAGTCCCTGAGCATGAAGAGAGTGTGGATGTCTTCTGGCCGCATAACTGCAACAAGCCCATCACTGCTGGGACCAAGAGTCAGACAGTACAACTATTCAGCAGAATTCACACAGATATATCAGCTGGCCCAGGATTATTTTACTTCCTGTGGCAAAAGTTAAGGTCCTCACCTCCACCATTCCATGTATAAAAGCTGACTGGACTGACAGTGGAAACTTTTTCCAGCAATGACTACGGAATAGCCTCCTCCATTGTTCCTGAAAGTAGCAGACTGGTTTAGAAAGTGCAGGATAGGTTGTGTGGCACACACAGTTCTGCATAGGGGGCTGCTGCTGCCAGTGCCACTGCTGCCGCCGCCCCGCCCCACTGTCTGTCTAATGGTAGGACTAGTCTTTCATAGAGAAGAGTCTGAACTTTTTAAAAAATCCAACAGAATTGTGCAAAATGTATATGTCTGTCCCTCAACCAACAAATGTTGATCAACTATTTTTCTTTTATTCAATCAACTAATCAGCTAACAAAAACGCAAATTCACATAGGAATCCTATGCACACTTACCTGCCAGTATGCTCCATTGAACTCCTGTGCATGTAGGTGCCTTTTTTGAGAAACAGAGGAAAGTACAACATACTTTACAATTTAGTAAAGAAGTCTACTGCCTCCTATTAGATGGACAGGTTGTCAGTAATATTTTCTAAATCACGATTCGAACAAAACCCAACCCAACCCAGGTATGCCTTTAACCCATAGCCTCAGTGTTTAAAAATTTCCCCTACTGATTAATTAACTAAAGCTTTAGCCACACATTCTCTTGTCTAAAATGATTAAAGCTCACACCCTGAAGAATATTGTTTCTTTAATCTTGTTTTTTGCAACTGGTCTAAACATTTGGTTTAGACCAGTTATGGGTCTCTCTGTTATAGTTTTCAGAAGTTGAACCTGACAACATTGGATTCTTTTCTCCTATCTTTCAGTCTCTAAGATGAGAAACAGTCACAGTTTCCTCTTTTGTGACTAAGGCTCCCATTGACAAATGAGCCTCAGCCAGGCAATTCCATCTCCTGAAGCATGCTACTGTTCTATCTGTGTTGTGGCAATGGGTTTTCTGCAGTATGCAGTGTGGTCAGGTTGTGAAAGTCACAGGGAAATGTAGCAGCAAGGAGCAATGCTATTGCAAGTGGCATGCTGCCACAGCTGGAGGCAGTTTGGATGTCACAGCAATTGTGGTGGCTGCTGAAGGGTGTGGTGGATTGTGGGGCTTGTGATGTGGTGTTGGCATACAGGCTGGGCTGCAGCAGAGGGCTGGGGACGGTGGCTGCAATTGGCGGTGGCTGCTGCTTTTGCTGCTGCCTGATTGCTCAGCGAAATATTGAAGAATCCTTCCCTGCTGCCAATGGGAACAAGCCACTCATTTCATTTTCGGAGTGTCAGTGTCTGGGGAGGATCGATGGGAACACTGTGTTACAAGTGGAGTGGAAGGGGCCAGTTGTCAACCATTGTAAATCTCTGCTCCACTTGCACACATCATCTGTGAAAAGGAATGGCACTCAGCGCGCAGCAGGGAGAATCAATGCAGCCAAACAAGATGTCAGCAGAACACTTAGATGCTGGCTAGATTTCGTTTCCCAGGTCCTTTCTGAACAGGACCAGGCCACTGAGGCTCAGTCTGGAGGACTTTTGTTGCTCTGTTCTAGCTGCTTTAGAAATAGGCTCTTGCTACAAAAGATACCGCACAAGATCAACCTGCGATTCAGTGTCTTTACTTGGGAAACAAGGGTTGACATGTTAGTTGAACCACAGATACCTTGGGTAGCAGTGTTCTCCTTTTACTCATGGGAGAAAACTCAGAACATCTTTTCCAAGAGTGTGGGCTTGAGCAGCCATTAAAGAGAGGTACTGCAAAAAGCATATGAAATGGTCATGGTCACTTTTCCGTTGTCCCATATGTTGATGTTCCTGTATGCGTTCAATTCATTTCTGATTTATGGTGACCCTAAGGTAGACCTATGACAGGGTTTTCCTGGCAAGATTTGTTCAGATGGAGTTTGACATTGTCTTCATGGCTGGATGGCAGTACGTGTGAAAGGGATCTAGGAGTCTTAATAGACCACAAGCTGAACATGAGTCAGCAGTGTGATGCGGTAGCCAAGAAAGCCAATGCAATTCTCGGCTGCATCAATAGGAGCATGGTGTCTAGATCGAGGGAGGTACTGGTACCACTCTACTCTGCTTTGGTTAGACCTCATCTTGAATACTGTGTCCAGTTCTGGGCACCCCAATTCAAGAAGGACATGGTCAAGCTGGAGCAGGTCCAGAAGAGGGCGACCAAAATGGTGAAGGGCCTGGAAGCCAAGCCCTGTGAGGATAGACTTAGAGAGCTGGGTATGTTCGGTCTGCAGAAGAGAAGGTTAAGAGGGGACATGATAGCCATGTTTAAATATTTGAAGGGATGCCATGTAAAGGAGGGAGAGGGCTTGTTTTCTGCTGCTCCAGAGACCAGGACAAGGAGCAATGGATTCAAGCTGCAGGAAAGGAGATTCCACTTGAACCTCAGGAAGAACTTCCTGACAGTCAGGGCTGTCCGGCAGTGGAATATGCTGCCTCGGAGTGTAGTGGAGTCTCCTTCCTTGGAGGTTTTTAAGCAGAGGCTGGATGGCCATCTGTCGGGAGTGCTTTGAGGGTATTCCTGCATGGTAGGGGGTTGGACTGGATGGCCCGTGTGGTCTCTTCCAACTCTACATTTCTATGATTCTATGATTCTATGATTCATCTGAGGCAGAAAGAGTGTGATCTGCCCAAAGTCATACAGTGGGTTTCAATGTCTGAGTGGGGATTTGAACTCTGGTCTCCCAGAGTCCTAGTCCATCACTCAAATCCTCACTACTATGCTTCATAATACATATACCTATCTACATAGTTTACAAGAAATATATTTAGTTATTTCCCTGTAGGAATAGGAATACAAGAGTAGGGCCATTTCCGCACTAGACTGTTATAGAGCTATTATTCCACTTTCAACATCCTATGGAATCCTGGGGTTTGCAGTTTTGGGAGAGGTGGCCTGGCCCCTCCCTAAACTGCAAACCCCAGGATTCCATAGGATGTTGAAAGTGGAATAATAGTGCTATAGCAGTCTAGTGCGGAAATGGCCTAGGTCTCAGCAAACAGTATTGGTGGCAGCAACAGTTCAGGTGCACTTGGTTTCCATAAACCACATGGCTACAATGTCAGTCTTTGTGCTGATTCCTTGTAATATAGTCAGCCCATCACCATTAGTGGAGCAGTGTTAGCTCAAGTGAAGAAATCATTGCAGAAGATTCAATAGAGTATTGGTAACTTTTGGACTGCTAGCAGCCATTTGTTGTGGCAGTCCCCATAACAACTTCCTCACTCCTAGGAGTTGTATGTCTCACACATTATCAGCAAACCAGCTGTAGCAGTTTTCAGTTCCACTAGCAGCAGGTTTTTGTAAAGCTAACGGGATTTGTTAACTCTAGACCACAACACCCTAATATATTTTGCATTATAATAACAACCGTTTGCAACAATATATCGCTGTTGGGAAAATTCATTTCCCTTCAGCTACTGCAAGGGTTGCAGCTTAGAGGGAACATGGAAGTTTGAGTGGGATGCCAGATGATATCATGGTTCCTTGCTAATCAGAAATTCTACTGGGAATCCCAGGTTCCACTGCATCGCTGAGAAAAAATCCTGTAACAATGTGCTCCTTGGGGGGGGGGGAGCCATTATTCTTTTTGCCCTTCTGTTTCTATACTGAAATATTATACTGACAGTATAGGAAGCAAAGGCAGAGGCCTTAATCGATACATTTAAAAAATGGCCAGCACAATGAACTCATGAATTCTACTGATTTCTATGAGGATCTGTTAGGTTGTGAAATCTCTGGTTTTCAAGGGTACTGATTGCTATGCTAGAATGCTGTTCCATTTGGAACAACTATGATTTCTTGAAATTCACTCTTCTGCATCATTTTTTGATAATAGGCCAAATTCTCTGACAATTTTTAGTTTTCCTCTGTTTCCTACTTTTGTATTTCAGTTGCCTATTATTACAAACATGTTGAGTTTGAGTGCGTGATCTATTTTCTTCTGGACATAGTCACAGACTTTTTCAATTGCTTCCACTTCTGCCTCTGTATTTGGAGCATAAACTTAGACTACAGCTATACTGACAAGTTTTCCATTAAGTCTCATTGGTATTATTTGGTCAAACTATGTATTCTATCACCTGATTGCTTTTTCTACATTTTGCCTTACTGTTAATGCCACTACATTTCTTCTTAGATTGCCATTTCCAAAGTAAAGCACTGTGCAATTATCTGATTCAAAATGTTCCATTTCTGTCACTTTAGCTCATTTGCCCTAAGTATTACAATGGTTATATGCATCATTTCTTGTTTTACAGTTTCTGGCTTCCCTGATCCATGATTCTCATGTTCCATGTTCCTATTACATGCACTGTGTGGAATCAGAATTTCCATTCCTTGCGAAAGGGAACACAAGGGACTGTCTAACCACTGGACCATTGCAAGTAATCTCTCACCTTAGGAAACTGATGCTCAAGATTTTACAACAAAGGTTTTTACCATATATGGAGCAAGAAATGCAAAATGTCCAAGTTATGTTTAGACAAGGAGGAGGCACTAGAAATCATATTGCAAACATACGTTGGCTAATTGAGCACACTAAAGAATTTAAAAAAAAAGAAAAAGCCTGTGCTTTACAGATTATAGCGGTGCCTTTACGCAGATCATGAAAAGCTATTGCTCATTCTGTAAGAAATGGGAGTGTTCCAACATTTGATTGTCCTGATGGTAGTCTATATTTGGAAAAGAGGCCACTATCAAGACAGAATATTGAGAAACAGAAGAATTTCTAGTTGGCAAGGAGGTCAGACAAGACTGAATTTTATCATCCTATCTGTTTAACTCATATGCAGTATATATATGGGAAGAGAGATTACACTTGAAGGTAATATGAAAATTGGAGGAAGGAATATCAACAGTTTAATATATGCAGATGACACCATATTACTAGCAGAAAACAGCAGAGCTAAAACAGCTATTGCTGAAAGTTAAGAAAGAAAGTGCACAAAAACAGAGTTACAGTTGAATATTAAGAAAA
Organism: Cyclura pinguis; assembly: GCA_030412105.1. Taxonomy (NCBI): domain Eukaryota; kingdom Metazoa; phylum Chordata; class Lepidosauria; order Squamata; family Iguanidae; genus Cyclura; species Cyclura pinguis. Next base: position 164,007,093 of record CM059600.1, read on the forward strand.
CAGAAATAATGCCCACAGCTGGTTTGCATAACTTAAATGAAGACACTAAAATAGAGACTTTGTATACTTTGACTCAGTCATAAATCAAAATGGTGACTGTAGTCAATAAATCAGAAGAAGGCTAGGACTTGGAAGGGCAGCTGTCTAGGAACTAATTAAGATCTTCAAGGGCAAAGATGTATAACTAAATATCAAAATTAGGATCATCCATGCCATAGTATTTCTGATTTCTAAATGTGCATATGAAAGGTGGACAGTGAAGAAAGCTAACAGGAAAAAAGGTAATCTGAAACGTGCTTCTGGAGAAGAAGTGTATGGATACTGTGGAATGCCAAAAAGAGAAATAAATAGATCTTAGGGCATGCCAAGCCCGAACTCTCACCAGAAACCAAAATGATTAAAACTGAATCTATTGTACTTCGGGCACACCAGGAGACATTGTGGCTCTTTGGAAAAAGTGACAATGCTTGTTACGAGCAGATGGCAGTAGGAAAAGAGGAAGACCATGTCATCGATGGATTGACTCAAATGAGCAAGCCATGGCCCTGAGTTTGCAACACCTTAGCGGGGCCATTGATGAGTGCTTTGAGGCCTCTCCTTTGTAAGGTTGTTGTGAGTTGAACTAACTGGCAAGCAAATAATAACAGCAAATGATATCTTGAAAATAGGATGCACCAAGCAATGATTAAGATGGTTGAATTTGCCACCAATCTTTTTTAGCTGAGTCAAATGTCTTTTATAACTTCAAGCATTCTTGGCCACAGTTCCGTCCAGTATCAGAGCATTCTACATGCTAAATTTACCACTACAGGACAAAAAAGATGTTTCTTTGTTAGAACATTGCTATCTTTACGATTCAATCATATTCCCATGCTATAAAACAAAAAGAAACAGCTCCTGATATGCCTTCTTGATACCATTCATTATTTCACAGACCTTTAGCCTTGCCACTTTTAATCGTCTAGTCTTTAAAGTAAACAATCCAGATCTTTCAAAGCTTTCTCTTTGCAGGAGAGCTTCCCCTGGTCCTTAATCATTTTTGCGGCTCTCCTTTGAACACTCTCCAGTTTGACAATATCCTTTCTGAGATGAGTCGTCTAAGTACATACAGTATTTCAGATGAGGGAGAGCTCTCTGTTTGGATAATAGCATATAAAACACTTCCATCTGACAGGGTAAAGTCCTATTGCATATCACAGACTCCTGTTAGCTTAGGCTCCATCACCTTGTCTGCAATTTGTCCCTCAAATTTAAGATAGCTGGGACTGGCAATGAGGCCCAGTGGGAGGGGACATGACAGGAACAACTGTACCCTGCCCGATATAAATTGTATTTATTCAGCAAAAGAAATTTGTGGTTGTTATCTTTCTGCACAACTACCAAAAAATTAAGACAGAAAATGTGAAGTAACTAATCTTCTGTGAAATGTTACCAATATTCTCAAATATTAATGTACACAGTAAACTAGTGGTAACAAAGGTTTGGCCCAACTGATCATACTTAACACATTAATGATGATGACAGTGTTGTAGCGTTTAAAAGTATCCAAAGCACTTCACATATATTAATAGGAATTTGAACTGCATAGATAATCTTGTATGAGGAATGTCAGTATTGTTATCATCCTATTCCAGATGGGAGGCAGTCTGAAATGAGAAAAAGTAGCTTGCTCAAGACTGAGTAAACTCATAGTAGAGCTGAGTCTACAGTCCCTTAGGTCAGACTGAACCATCTCTCTGTATAACTGTGGGAACCATATATGTGTGGTATATGTGTGTATGTTATAGACAGTGTGGTGCAGTGGTCTGAGCATTGGACTGTGACCCTGGAGACTAGGGTGCGATTCCCTGCTTGGCCATGGAAACCCACTGGGTGACCTTGGGCATGTCACATACTCTCAGCCCCAGAAAACCCTGTGATAGTCTTGTCGAATTACCATAAGTCAGAAATGAATTGAAGGCATACAACAACAACAACAACAACAACAACAATGTGGTTCAAGATTAAACAATTTTCAGGTTACAGGTTTTACATTTAACTAATTTGGGAACACAATAATAATTATTACCACTACCACCACTACCAAATGTTTTGTTTGGGGAAAATTTAGACACTTTATTTTTTATACTTCGTTCCCCCCTACTCTGCACCCAGTAAATTCTTTTTGATGTTTCATTTCTGTCTAATGTAGAAAATGTTCAGAAAACAAATGAAGTACATCAATTTTTTTTTCTGCTTTAGAAAACAATATAGGAATACCCAGATGAGGAGAAAACTCTAATAATCCTTTTCCTCTTTTGGCTTATTAGCATACTCTTCCCTCATGGTCGCTGTGTATCTTAAAGTCATTTCTGACTTATCATGGCAACCCTAGCATGGGGTTTTCTTGGCAAGATTTGTTCAGAGGGATTTTGCCCTTGCTTTCCTCTGAGACTGACAGAATATGACTTGTCCAAGGTCACCCAGTGAGTTTCCATGGCCAAGGAGGGATTCAAACCCCGATCTCCAGTCATAGCCCATTTGCACATAAGCCTGCTATAGTGCTATTATTTCACTTTTAACATCCTATGGAATCCTGGAGTTTGCAATTTAGGGAAGGGCCTTTGAGGCCCCTCCCTAAACTTCAAACCCCAGGATTCTATAGGATGTTGAAAGTGGAATAATAGCACTATAACACGATAGTGTAGAAATGACAATAAATGCTTAAACCACTACACCATGCACTTTCTCTTGTTACATGTTGTTATTGCTGTTGTTGTGTGCCTTCCACAATATGTTGTTGTTGTGTCCATGGTGACTCTAAGGCAAACCTGTCACAGGGTTTTCTTGGCAATATTTGTTCTGAGATTGCCTTCCTGTCGTCTGAGGCTGAAAGAGTGCGAAAGAGGCCACCCAGTGGGTTTCCATGGCCAAATGCAGATTTGAACCCTGGTCTTCTAGTTTCTTAATCCAGCACTCAAACCACTATACCACACTGACTCTCCTGGTTACATGACTCTCCCACATTTCTTCCAGTGAGCTCAAGGCAGCATACATGGCTCTCCTCCTCCCCACAACCCTGTGAAGTAGGTTAGGCTAAAACAGAGTGACTGGCCCAAGCTCACCTAGTGATTTCCATGGCTTAGTGAGGACTAGAGGCTGGACTGCCCAGCCAGACAGCAGGATCTGCATTGGATCAGCATTGTCACTAGGGTAAGTGTATCAAATGGTTCTTCCCCAAGGCTGCAGACATGTAGTGAGAGAGAGAGTAAAGGGTATTACATTTTTTAGTCTGCTACATTTTCCAGGTTAGCATTCTCAAAACAATGAACATTAGAGGCCTGCAGACAAACATTTGAGTTATTATTTCAAATCAATATTTAATGCCCAACTCCCTTCTCAGTAACAGCAGCCAATCTACCTTTTCTTTTTCCTAACCAAAGTTCTTTTGTTTCAGTGTCTACCTTCCCACCCCATTTTATCAACATTTCATGACATCACAGTAAGCATCTGGTGATGTCATAACAAGGCTTGGGAAGGGAGGCAGCGAAACACCTAACCACTTCATGATGTTTCAGGTCTTGTGTAGAATACAACAAAATTCACAAAAGAGCGATACCTCTATTGGCCAGCCAATTGATCTTGTGTGTATGATACCAGAGGGTTGAAATATGATATACAGAGCAATACAAGTGGGACTTCAAAGGAAAAGTAGCTGTGTAGATGGATTCTGTTCAGTTTTCCAGGCTACAGCACCCCCAGCATTAGAGTTCTTCATCCAAGCTTGCTGACACCTCTTCTTTGTGAATAGATGGTGCTGTTTTGGCTACATAGGGATCAGGGTTGGGAGGATGGGTTTGCTAGCAGTATATACCTTAAACAAGAAGCTGTTCCAGCTCTTCTCAGAGGTTTCACAATGTTCATATACAGCTACAGACATGAAGAAAGCCAGTACAGTGCAGTGGTTTGAGTGTTGCACCAGGACTCTGAGATACCAGGGTTCAAATCCCCTTGGTGGTCACAGGGTAACACTGGGGAAGTCACACTCCCTCAGCCTCAGAGGAATTAGTTCTTTGAACAAATCTTGCCAAGAAAACCCAGTAATAGATTCACCTTAACCCTGTTACAGGTCCGAAGCTATTTGAAAGCCCACAACATATACACGTCCCTACTGGCTCACATATTCAGGACTTTTGGCCACACTGGTTGGTGTCTTCTGGGAGCCGTGTTCGAAAAAATAACTTTCCCCACGCTCTCTTGTTAGGGGGCGAGAGTCAACCCCCTCCCCCAAGTACCCTCAGCCCTCCCAGAACAACACAACACGATTCCTTTCGGGTCTGACACCTTTTGGCCGCTACTTTTTACTGTCCGTCCTTCTCAGCATCAAGGCAGAGGAGGGGGAGAAACTTCCTGGCAAAGGGGGAAGATGTGGGGCGAGGGCGGACCGGGGGAGCCCCGTTGGCCGCTCCCGCCTTGGCGCACAAAGGGTGTCCGCGCCCGAGCGCGGGCTGGGGTTTCCCTCCGAGCCGTTTTCTGCTCCTCTTCACACCCAGTGCCTCCCGTGAAGCGGCTCTCCTCCTACTGGCTGCGAGTTCTCAAATATTTACCCGCGCCGAGAGGACACGCCGCCGCCGCCGCCGCCGCCACGCCTTGACTGGCTTGGAATTCGCTCCACAGCCAAGAAGAGCGCGGCGGCGGCGGCGGCGGCGCGGGTGTGCGTCGTCTATAAATAAAACTCAGTGTCTGCGCTACCTGGAAGAGTCGGTTCCCTTGGAGTTTATTCACCCGCCAGGAATCCACGACGGCCAGGGAGGGAGGGAGGGAGGCAAGCAGGCAGGCCCTCTCCCAGAGGGAGCCGACGCAGGGAGGGAGAGGACCTGCCTGGTTGCTTCCCTCGGCTGCCAAGGAGCGCTGACGGACACTCTCTCGGTGAACCTGCCTGCGGTTATGTTGGCAACCGGGCTGGAACAGGAAGTTAGCATTGTAAACTGGGGGCTCTTTCAAGTTCCGACAAATTCCGCAAACAAACGGAGCTTTGTGTATGTACACAGGCACGTGGGGCGGCGGGAGGGCGGGAGAGGCTCGCTCGCTCGCTCCGCCAGCCCCCTTTTTTTTTCCTCCCCTTGGATCCCCAGCCGCATTTCACGCGTCTGAGGAGATTCGGGCACCCGTGAAGTTGTTGGCGCCCGAGGACGACCCACAGGGGTGAGGATGAGGACGCCCACCCGCCCCGGCGACCCTCCTTCTTTCTACCCCGACGACGGTGGGCCTGGCTGCGGGTGTCGCTTGGCCGAAGGCGAGACCGGGCCAGGCCCGCGGCTGCTGCGGAGCGAGAAGCAGATGCGCTCAAAATGCCCAGCTGCTCTTCCAGCAGCTGCGGGTGGGCAACGGTGGAGCCAATTCCCGCCTTCACCAGGCCCATTCTAGCAGCCCCAGAGACAGATTAATGGCCCTGGCCACCTCGTCTCTTCTTCTTTGGCTTGTGGAAGGCCTCCCAGTTCTTGAAGCACGTGGACACTGGAAACATTCTTTGCGGAATTTGGCCACTATTGTGCCCGTTTTACAGATGGACACTTCGAAGTGAGAGGAACGGATTTATTTTGGCCAAGGGCACACAAGGAGCCCATGAAGTAGGTGGGACCTGAAGGGGCTCTCTGTCCTTGAATTTGTTGTTGTATGCCTTGGAGTCGTTTCTGACTTATGATGACCCTGAGGCAAACCTATCATGGAGTTTTCTTGACAGGATTTGTTCAGAGAGGATTTGCCTTCACCTTCCTGTTGATGGCCCCTGTGGTCTCTTCAAGCTGTATGATTCTATAATTCCTCTGAGGCTGAGAGAATGTGACTTGGCCAAGGACACCCGGTGGGTTTGCATGGCCGATCAGCAATTTGGCTCCTGGTCTCCAGGGCTGTAGTCCAGTACTCTAATTGCTATACCACATTGGCTCCTGCCTGTGAATACTTATTTTTTTGAAGGGAAATTTCTTGTTCTCAAGAAAGGTGTCTTTGTTTACCACTGGGGGTACTTCCAGACAAGGCTTTCGTTGTGTGACCTCTTCACCTTGCAGTGCATTCCATCTGTAATTCCTTAGTGTTTTCCTACTAATTGTTTTTTTCCTGACACACATCTCTTAAGGAAGGAAGGATGGGATAGCTACACATTGTCTTCTAATTGGTGCCCTTAGGGGCCCTCCATCTAGAAGCACCTCAAGGAGGAGGAGATGCGCCTGACATCCTTGTGCCCACGTGGCATTTATTCTGAGGAGGAACATCTTCTGTGAAGAACTTCAAACTGTGAACTGCTTGCTTGGAAGCCATTAATAGGAAATGGAGCAGCTGCTGGATCCCATGTGTTGCTCTGCTGCCTGTGTCTCTATAACCCTTTCCTCTTCCAACTGTTTCCAGCTGCTTCACCCACAGCTGCTACATCGAGAGAGATTTTAGAAGCAGGACTGCACTCTTTTCCTCTGTAACCATCTGCAGAATGTGATGTTGCTGGCAGCCCCACGTCCTTTTGTAGAGAGGCTGGTCCTAGCTAACAAGAGGGACCTCTCCCAAGGAACCATCAGAAGAACCAAACAGAAGAGAAAAGACCAGGAAAGGTAACCTTAGGAGTTATCTAAGTGTTTAGTCCTGTGCTTGCTCAACTTCTGCTTAAGGGCCAGAACAACTGGGAAACCGGTCCTCTAAAAATGCACTTGATCACCTTTCAGCTACTGTTTGAAATATCTGTCTGTCTGTCTTACTGGCATTCATTTTCTTATGATGAATTCATCACTTGCCAGCTCCTTTTTTGTCCTAACTTGATTATTTGCTGCACACATATGACGCAACATTGAATAGGGAAGCTGTTCAATTGTTGGTTCCTATCAGTGATGTTCTGTATGGAAAGAAGAGGACCCCTGATTGCCTGCTTTGTTTGATACTCTAGTAAGAGCAACAACATCCAGTGGAACAGTTGCTGCCTACAGGGGAACAAAAAGACAATTGCTGAAATGGTCCCTCTTTGAACTCCTAATTTTATGAAGAATGTCTGATAGGAGCAAACATATTCAGGGGTAGCCATATTGGCCATGAAGCAAAGTACAACAAAAGCCCAAATCAACAAAAGAGTAATGTACAAAATGTACAAAAAATGTACAAAATACATCATGCAAGCCTTTGAAGCTTCACTGGCTTCTTCATCAGGCAAAGATGTTAGAAATCATACAGGAGAGGAAAAGCGATGCTACTAGAGTGAGAGCCCTACATCTTGTCTCAGATGTTATTCTGTTGTCAGTTAAAATGACCTAGCAAGGTCTCTGCAGGGAAAGGCCACTCCCCTTCCTGGCCATGTCCCTCCAGGGATAAAGGGTAATGAATTTGTGTGTATGTGGATTTCATATTCTTTTGTATTTTGCTGCATGGCTGACATGCCTACCTCTGAATATGTTTCCTGGATTTGAAGAACAAGATTTTACTGAAACAGGGCAAACTTTAAGAAGAGGAGCTTAAGTCTGTGAGGTTTTATCTCCAGCAAAGGCAAACCTTTCATTTGGACTATAGTTGGAAAGTTTTACCCATACAGCACCTAAAAATTTTCCCAGATCTAACAGTATAGGAAGGGGCCTAAATACCCTAAAGGTACTAGATCCCACCTGATCTTAGAAGCATAACAAGGTCAGTCCTGGTTGGTACTTAGATGGGTTGCCAACAAATTCCAGGTGCTTGTAGGCTATCTTTCAGAGGAAGGAACTACAAAACCATGTCTGAGTATTCCTTGCCTAAAAACACCCTATGATATTCATGGGGTCACCATAAGTCAATAGGCAACTTGAAAGTGTGTACACACACACAACAGTACGGGGACTTCTTGAAAGATTCAGTGTTCTCTGCCTAAGAAAGGGGCAGTTAGCTTTGCACAAGGCAGAGACAGCCTGGATCTCAAGGGAAATTACCTTTTTGTTGCTAATGGAGTTAACATTTTATTACTTTCCCATTATTGCCCTTTGTCCCTGGTCCCCACATGGCCAAGAAGGGGAGTGGCCTCTACCTGCATTGAGATCTCTCAATACTAATATAACAGACAACAAAGTAACATCTGAGGCAAAAGGTAGGCCTGTGGCTCTGACATCGTTTTTCTTCTCCTGTATGATATTTTCACATCCTTTGCCTGATGAAGAAGCCAGTGAAGCTTTGAAAGCTTGCATGATGTATTCTGTGCAATTTGGTTGGCCAATAAAGGTATCACTCTTTAATAGGACCAAAGGAAGCTATCCAGTTAGCTATATCAGAGCCCTGGTCCAACTGGTTTAGTATAGTCTGTTACAGAGACTGACAGTAATTCCCTGAGGTTTTAGAAAACAGTCTTTCTAGGCCCTACCTGAAGATGTCAAGGATTCAACCTAGGATCTTGCGCATATAAATAATGCACTGCGCTACTAAGGTATCGCCCTTCTTCATACAATCCTTGGATTTGCTGTATGATGGTGACCACTAGGCAAAATCTACCAATTCTTCTTATGAAGAACTGAGGCTCTTATGAAATTGCCAATGGGGAATTAAGTGTGTGAAGGCACATGCCCAGATTTCAATTCTATGGGTTTAACTACCCATTAAGAAGAGGAGATACCAGTTTGTAGGACTGGAGGTCTTACAATGATTAATCGATGTAGATGTGTTAGCAAACACATGTGTCTAGGCCATATGAAGGCAGCTGGAAGCAAGCTTAAGAGCAAAATGAAAGAGCTAACAAAGCCAGAAAGATGAAAAGGAAATTGCAACAGCTGAAATGCTATCACATTGATCAAGCGGGGCATCATGCAGCCCTCCAGATGTAGGACTTAATTCCAAGCATTAGTCATGACTGGCACTGCTGGCTAGGTTGCTGGGACTTGCGGTCCAGCATCTGGAGGGCTACTGCTCTAGCTAGTGAAACGACAAGGTGTGTAAACCTGGACCAAAGGCAGAAATGCTGCTTTGGTGTGGGGGTGCTAGTCTATCATGCTGTGGTGTCTTGAATGTTGGACTAGGTGATGGAAACCCATTGGGTGACCATGGAAAGTCACACTCTCTCAGACTTAAAAGAAGGCAATAAATCTTGTATAAATCTTGCCAAGAAAATGCTAAGATAGGGTTTGGCAAATGTTGGAGTCAGCATGAAGGCACATAACAACAACAGTAGCAATGCTGGCCTACTGGTGCCACCCTTCTTTTACTGCTAACAGAAAATAGAGATTTGTTTAACGTTTGATGTCTTGCTTGGACCAAGAGCATTCCAAACAACTCTCCTCTCAAATCCCACTGGATTTACCATAAATCTTCCCTGTAGGATGACAATATGGATCTGAAACTATTAAGAACTGAAAAAAGGGCATTTTCTCATTCCTTTTTCTTGTCTTTTAGTTCCTGCCCATATTCTGTTGCCAACATGCAGAAACTAAGGATTGTTTCCTTGTGGGCTCAGTGCTAATCTTGGTCAGGGTTTCATGAAAAGCCAATTCACTTTGACCCAGCAGGTTCAGCCCACTGAAGCCTAGTGCTTGGAAATGTAGCAATGGGAGTTATTTGTTAGGGGACAGGAACCCAAATATCACTGATAGAAGAAAGGCTTTCATGGAGAAAGTGAGACCAGTGTTCTTTGATTCTGTCCCTCTCTTCCCCCCTCTTCCATTTCTGGCCTCCATTTCTGTTTGGCTGATCAAAGGGTCTGATTGTGTGAGAAGAGCCTCTTCTTGCAGCTTGCTTAGGGTGGGAGGAAAGATGCCAGAATGGGGGCAGGAAATGGGACAACATAGAGAGGACTGTGCAACAGCTGATCTCATATGAGGAAGCAAGGAATGATAATTGAAGAATGTGCGTACTACTTACTTATTATCAATGGTGTATCATCACGGGCATATCTGTCTGTCCATCCATCTCTGTCCTCAGTGCTGCAATATGTAGCTTTCAATGCATCCTGCCTCATGAATAACACTGCCCTGGTGTTAGTGTCCTTGTGACTCCAAGCAAACAATGTTACTTCCCTTCTAGAAATGAGGCTCTGAGTGTGGTGGGGAGAGAGAGGGGGATTTGATAGAAAGTTTTTTATTTCCAGCATATCTGAACTTCTCTACTTCAGTTGATTCTAGGTCAGGCATGAACAGGTGCTCTGCAGCTTCTAAAGAAACATTTTCAGGCTGGACTGAGTTCAAAGAAAAGGCATTGGAGAAATCGTTGTGGACTTGAAATGGAAGATTTTTGAAGAAAATTGGCAGAAAATCCTAGAGAATATAAGGCTAAGGTGGTATGTCATACATCTTTGTTCTTTTCCCAATAACTTTTAAAACAATAATTGCATTGTTATTATTCAGTTATTTTCAGAGTTCCCAGACATCTTTCTCCAAATAAAGAAAGCAGAAATCTAGGACTAGAAGTCATCTCCAAGGTCATCTAGACCAAATCTTTGTCAATGCAGGAAATTTTCTCCTACAGTTCCTCAGTGAAGACTCCATGCAGTCTCTGCTTTAAAATCTCAAATGAAGAAGAGGCTACCATCTTCTGCAGAAGTCTTTCCATTTTTAACATCGTGTACTATCAAGAGGCTCTTACTCATATTTCGTCAAAATCTTTTGGGCGTAGGAGGTTTAATTGAATAAATTAATTCAAGGCCTCCCCTTTGGAAAACAGCAGCAACAATAACAGCATTACCCCCTCCCCAATTTTGCTTCATCCTTTACATGACAGCCCTTCAAATCTTTGAAGAGTACTGTCAGATCAACACTTAATAGTCTCTTCTCCATGGTAAACATGACTGTTCTTTTAACCTTTCATCACAAAACGGAGTTTCCAGGACCTATAGTATCTTTGTCACCCTCCTCTGGATCTTTAGTATGTCTGTTGTGAGAAGATCTAATTTTCCTAGCATTCAGACCCCAATATTAGGAAGAGTTGTGACATCCTTCGCAGCAGCCGAGCATCTGTTTTGGTTGTAACGGTGGTGTGGCATGGGGCTACATGGTCACAAAAACCTATAGGTTCACATCTGTAACAACACATTCTTCACTGCCAGTATGGCTGTGACTTTTTAAAAGCCTATGTGTGGACAATTATTTTACTTTTAAAAAGGCTGAGGGGAGAATCTTAGAGGGGAAATATTCCTAGACTTTATCATTCAGTATATTTCTGCATACAAGAGGACAGAGATGTAGAAATGAAAGAAGCCTGGTGTCTGCACAGTAGTATCTGAAAATCAATGGAAACAGGATGCCTGGCTTGGCTTGATCAAGGAGGGGCTTTCTCCATTCTTTTCTTCAAGTAAGTGCAGAAAAATTCACTCTATCTGTACTCACATTCCCACTATTTTGCAAAAATGTTGCTTCACCCATTTTTAAATCTACTATTTGGAGAACTGTGTCCTCTCTTCCTTCAGTTCATACCATCAACAGATATGGCTTGATATGATCAACATCTCCATGCATCAAGTAAGTTGTGGTGGTGGTGGTGTGCTTTCTAGTCACTTCTGACTTATGGCAACCCTAAAGTGAACGTGTTAAGGGATTTTCTTGGTGAGATTTATTCAGAAAGGGGTTGCTGTTGGCTTCCTGTGAGGCTGAGAATATGTGACTTGCCCAAGGTCATCCAGTGCGTTTCTATGTATTTGGACCCTAGATTCCCAGAGTCCTAGTCCAGCACTTAAACCATCTCACCATGTTGGGTCTCATCAAGTAAGACAAAAGGCCTTATTCCCCATTCATCTAAACAAACACACATTATAGATGTTACACTGGCAGAAATTACAGTCAGCCCTCCATGTTTGTGGGTCTGACATTCATGGATTTGATTATTTGTGAGTTTCTCCAACACCTACCCCTCTACTTCAGGTGCTTTTTTTCCAGAGGAACCTTCCCTCTCAGCATTTCCAGTCAGGCTGTGCAGTCCTTTAAAAACCTGCCTCTGGTCCTCTTCCTTCACCAACCACTGCCTGGCCAGCTAAGGATGGCTCACGGTCCAGTTTCTCAGCACCACAAACCCGCTCCTGATGCCCTCAGACACCCCTAAGGAAGGAGATGGGCAAGAGAGAGGAAGTACAGGGCCACCATGCCAATTCATCCCTATCTCTCACCTGGTTTGGACCCTGGGTGCCCACTCTCCCCACCATGCCTCAGACTTCTTCCTGCAGAAACACACACATTTTGGTATTTGTGATTTTTTTCACTTTTCCAATGGTTCTGCGCCCCTAACTAGCAAATATGGAGGGACAACTGTACCAGCCTTTTCTTTCACTCAGCCGTTTATTCACTCAGTCACTCACCTTTGCAAGTGAGATGGCATAAGCCAGAGCTTAGAAAAGTTAGCTTCTGTAAATTACTGCTCCCAGAATCCCCCACGTGCTGGTGGAAATACCCATCAGCATCTGTCCTGCTTGGCAGCTTCAATGTAGTTCTGACTGGCCACTCCTGGAAATGGAATCCTAGATAAGGTAGCTCTTCCTTTGATGCAGCAAGGTTGCTGTTATGCTCAGTCTTGGGTGGAAGCTTTGTTGTTTTGCCAGGAATTGTGGGAATTTGGTATACAGCAAGAAAACCAGTGCTCTCTGTTTTCATTCATGCATTCTGTATGCAACTATCTTCATATCAGAAACAGGATGCGTGTACAGCTGAAATAACTCCTTGACTGAATATTCTGAAACTCCGTCTGTGCCTTGCTGTCTGCTGAGATTTTGACCCAAGGTTCCACTGCCACTCATCAGACAAACAATGCTGCTGAAAATTCTCAGTAGTAGTGAATCGAGTATTAAGCATCTTCCATTTTCATTTGTTTTTTTTGAAAGATGACTCTTCTGTGTTTCATGGGAACAGATTGCACAGGAGATACTGATCAGTGCTTTCAGGATTCTTGGTAGTAAGAGGAGAGGTATGCTAGAGTTGTTCTAGTGCTGTATATCTGCCTGCCATTGGTTCAGCTGGTGTTTGTGATAGGAAAAAAAAAGTTTTAGCTAGCAGTCCTGTACCTCAGCATAAGCCTCATTCAGTTTAGTAGGACTTTCATCTGAGTAGAAATAGAGTTGTGCTGTGAGGCCTCAATATAGGCAATGTCAGCTACAGGTGCATGGCAGTCTTTAACTATAGCTGTTTGTTTTGACAAGTTGCTCAGGGTTTCATTGAATGTGTTCAATTGTAATATCTATGTAACACAAGAGATAGCGACTTTGGTGGTTCTGGGGCCAGCCTCCTGCTCCTGCTGTGAGATGCACCTTCCCCTTGCCATGGCATGTGACTGAAATTTGGAAATGACGAGAAATCCACTTCTGATTTGAATAAGCAACACCACATTTTTGTTGTTTTTTAAATATCTTCCATAAGACAGATACTTTTTTTTACAGGAAGATCACACTTCTCGTGGGCTTCCAGCCACAGGAATGTCCTTGTTCTTAGCCAGTTTGTAAAGAATTAAATCAGCAGTTGTGGTGCTGTTGGTAGGTGCTCTGTGGCTGCAAAAAACAGATGGGACGGGATTGCATGCAGACTCTGGAGTGCAGGTTGCCTGCGTCTCTTGTAAAAGAAACCATAGTGCCTCACAAGATGGAAGTTACATTGCACAACCATACACTCTTCAACTTTGCCACCAAAATCAGGTTCTTATGAAGGTTCCATGGCTTCTAGCCTGCTGATGAAGAGAAGTGCCAGGTTGTGCCCTAGGTGGAAACAAACAAACATCCTCCCCTCCCCAGATGTCTCCCACGTGCTCTTCAAACTGATACATTTATGTGGCAGTGATTCTGAACAAGAAGAAAATTATAGTCTCCTTGTATTTTATAAGAATCTCCATTCTTCCTGCTTTCTCATTCCTGGCAAGGAAAGCAGTTTGTGTTTAAAATCCTTCAGTTTCAATAGATGTAAAACATTTCTAGAGCATTTGCAAAAATTGTGGTTTTGTAGGGTTTTTTTTTTTTTGAAATACATACGGTCCCTCCCTGATAGCAAACAAAGTCACATCGGATGCTAGCCCAGAATCCTTCTTCTCATTTCCAACTGGCAATTGTAGAGACAAAAGAGGCTTTTGTGGAACATAAATGTCAGCCAAGGCCTCCCAAGCGCCCCTCTGGTGCTGAAAGAGTTAACCTGGCACCCTCCCCAGTTCTCTACCAGGGAGTAGCTCAGTTAATTGGCCAGGCCTCTCTTGTACGATCCATCACCGAAGGGGAAACACGGGATAGATGGGGGTAATAACAACAAAGTCTCTGCTAATTTGGGAAAATTGCTCTGATTTGGGAAAATGACAGTGTTTTCCCCCCAGGTGATTGACGAGCTTTGGAAAAGGGAGGCTTTTTGGGCCCAGTGCCTGTTCGTGTGGCATTCCACTGCTGGCTGCTGTGCTCCGCTCTGCTCTGCTCACTCTCTCTGCTCTCAGTTGGCAGGGGCGAAGGCAGGGGAACTGGGAAGCCAAGGAGACATTGACATCATCTTTGGAAAAGTCTCCTTCCAAGTGCTGCTGAAGTCGTTCTTCCCCACCCTCTGCTCGGCTTCCTATCTGTGGTCTCAGACCTTCTTCTGAAAGCTGAACATCTTTTCCTTCCCTCCCTGAGGTGTCAGAAGCCGGCTGCTGGAAGGGAACCAGGCCTGTTTAGTCTAAGGAAAGAACTATAGGTCTGTAGCCAAATCTTTGCCCCTGGCATCCTGGCTGTGTCTGGAAGGGCTCCCTCACCTGCACTCCTTTATACGCAAAGCTTGCAAGGGTTACTTTTTGGGACAATCACAGATTCCCCAAACCAGCACAGTTCTGGCCATGTTGTCTGGTGAATTCTGAAACTTGCAGTTAAAAAACAAAACCCCACCCCCTTTATCAAGCTCTCCATATATTTGTTGTTTAATTGCTCTCAAGTCAACTTCAACTTTTGGAGACCATATGAATGAAAGCCCTTCAGGTCTTTTCCCTGTTATCAACAGGCTTGCTTCTTCATTACAGACTCAGTCAAGGGCCATTTCTGCACTACACTGTTATAGTGCTGTTATTCTACTTCCAAACTCCTATGGAATCCTGGAGTTTGCAGTTTAGGGAGGGGCCTTAAGAGTTCTCAACCAGAGAGCTCTTTGGCCTCAATAAACTACAAACCCCAGAATTCCACAGGATGTTGAAAGTGGGATAATAGCACTATAACAGTGTAGTACAGAAATGGCCAAAGATAGGCGTTGCTGTATTGCAATATTGCACTATTCCTCAAATCTGGCCAATTTTTTCTAATTATTGTTTAAATTGTGTAAATTACTCAAATTTGCATTGTAATGATGAAAATTCAGCACATTAATTGTTGCATTTTTCCACTGTGTTTCAACCTTCACATTAGTACTGCTGCTACTACTACTACTACTACTACTACTATTATAGTTACAACTGGTCTGAGAGAACCAGTACAAAGGAATATTTATTGTGCAAAAAGCCCCAAGATCAAATCTCTGCTTGGTCAAAGAATTTATCACGTGATCTTAGGCCATCACTCCCTCAGCAAACCTACCTCACAGGTCCCTTGTTGCTTCTTATACTTCAGCTGTCACAGCACTCATTCTCCTTTCCCTCTTAGTCCTTCCTTCACTTCACCTTGGGTGCTTGTGGTACCCTCAGTTCTGTGCTGGCAGCGTGCCAAGGCTTCACAGCTGTGTAATCAGCAGTAACTAGCAAACAGCATTTGTTAAAGCAGTCCAAAAGCAGTCCAGAGTTACTGAGTTTGAATTTACCAGAGTCCAGGGAGAGAGTGTCCACAAGCAGAATCTATAGTCCAGGCAAAGGTTGAAGGTCCAAAAAACACAAGCAGAGAATGCAAGAGTCAGCAAGGCTGTCACCACCAATGGAATCAATAGATTCCAGCAGCTTTCTGCTGTCCTGACCTCTGATTATATATCCTCAGCATCCTGGCCAGTTGTGGCCTAATTAACAAGCTCTCTCTTTTCCACCTGCACTGGCTACCATAAGTACTGTTCCTCTCATGTCTCTAGGGCATGGCTGTTGGGAAGAGTCCAGGGGCTGGGGCATGACACCTCTGTCCCTTGCTTTATGCATTCCATCATTCATATCACCCACTTTCCCTCCTCTCTTTCACTTCACCTCACTCCTTCACAATGCATCCTGTCCTTGCTTCTTGCAAGCTGCTGTTGCAGCTGTCATCCACATTTCCTCCTTTCCCTTCTCCTTGCTCCTCCTCACTCTCTTGCTCACCTTTCTTTGTACCCTTGCATGTGTCCCTCCTTTGCTTCTTGTACACTGACACCACTCTCTCTCTTTTTCCTTCTACTGTCTCCTTCCCTCACCTCATATCCTTCCAGTGTGCCCCTTATTTGTTTCTGACACTCCACCGCTTACACAACTTAGTCTTCCTTTCCCCTGGCTCCTTCCTTCACCTCGCAGTTCACGCTTCTTTTACTTCTTGCGCTTTGCCACTCACGCTGCTCCCTCTCCCTTGCTTTCCTTCCTGTTCTCCCTTGCCTGACGGTGCACCCTTGTCCTGCACTCCCTCTTGCTTTGTGCACTCCCATTTCTCACACTCCTTTCCCCTCCTACTCCCTCCCTCCACTCCATGCTCTTACAATGTGCCTCATCCTTGCTTCTTGCATTCCACTACTTGCACCCTCTCTCTCCCTTCCTTTTCACCCAAAAGGCAGGGATAGAATGTTTCATGCGGAATAGTTTCACAGAACAATGCCTCCACATTTTGTTCCATATCTTGGCTTCCTCAAGGGCTAGGGACTTCAAAAAAAAAAAGAAAAAAAAAGCTTGGAATCTGAGCAAGACTGATGACCCAAACCAGCACCATGTCACACACCTAGAATCTGGGTAAAATCTGACCAGAACTGGGATATGGAAACTGTAGCCCATACATTCTCATTCTGTCTGTCTGTTTGTCTGTCTCTCTGTCTCTCTCTGTCTCTCTCTCTCTTCTCCCTTCATGTCCCTCTCTCCTACAGCCTCTATGGCAGGGACAGGAATGTCTTTGGCCTTCCAGATCTTGTTGAGCTATAACACTCAGTAGCTTTAGCCAGCATAGCCAATGGGGAGGGATGCTGGGAGCTGCAGTTCAGAAACATCTGGAGGGCCACACAATTCCCTGCCCTGCTGGATTGACTGTTTTATAATTGTAATGCCCTCTCTGCAGTCCATAAAACATGGAAGGAGGGAATTGGTAGGCATTATCAGGCTTACCCTTTTACATTTCACTGCAGCCTGCTGTGAATATGTCACACTCAGTAAATGTTCAAAGGCCAGTTCTTGGCTACCTTCAAAGTTAAATAGTGAGTAAGAAGAACATTTATTTTAGGAGCCTTTCTGTGAAAATATTTTGTCTGTCCCTGCTACCTCATAGCAATGCAGCAGGGAAAGTACAGAAATTCCATTTAGACTGGTAAAGTTTGCCATGCCAGCCACAGTGAGAATGTGTAAATGTTTGCTGACTATAATTTGTGCATTCTTCTGAGCCCAAGAAGTAAGAAGTCAGAGAGTTAAGGGCCAGCTCTACTATTAGGCTAAGTGAGGCAACTGCTGTTGTTGCAGGGGCGGGGGCGGTTTCAGCTGCCACAGCTGCCAATACCTTTGCTATTTTACCTTATCACTCCAGTCAGTCCTTTATTGGAGGTGAGAGCTATGTGACCCATATGACCTGTCTTATAACTGGCTTGCTGCATTCAGCTATGTTTTTATAATCCTGTTCTGTCGTCAATGTTGAAGACAGATTCAACCACCAGTCCCGCTAGCTTCTGTGCATGGTCATGGGAGAGGGGTGCCATCTTGCCCTTTACCTCAGGCAGCAAAATATCTTAACCAGCTTTGTCAGACATGGCTGCATGTATAAAATGTGAAGGCTTCAATTCAGATATCATCTCAGCCATGAGTTCAGCAAGTAGTCTTGGGCAGTTTTGTAGCCCTGCCTAGGTAAAGATGCATCATTGAATACTAATGTCAGGATCATCCATATTTCCAATTTCTAGGTATGGATGTGAAAAGTGGACAGTGAAGAAAGCTGACAGGAAGAGAGTTAGCTCATTTGAAATGTGGTGCCATAAAAAGTACTACATCATGGACTGTCAAAAAGACAAATTAATGGGTCTGAGAGCAAATCAAGCCTGAATGCTCCCTAGAAGCCAAAATGACTGAACTGGGACTCTTGTATTTTGGACATATCATGAGATGACACGATTCATTAGAAAAGACAGTAATGCCTGGTAAAATGGAAGGCAGTTGGAAAAGAGGAAGACTGCACTACAAGTGAGTAGGATCAATCAAGGAAGCCACGGTCAGGTTTACAGGACCTAAGCAGGGCTGATGCTGACAGGGACTCTTGCAGATCTCCCACTGATTGGCCACTATAAGTCAAAGCTGATTTTACAGCAATTAACAACAACTACATGATTGCGATTACTGGAGATAGTACAGTAAGCTGTGCAGATGCTTGATAATCTCACTAAATTTATTTCGGGCCAGACTCTCGCCTCTGACTAGGGCCGTTTCTGCACTACACTGTTATAGTGCTATTATCACACTTTCAACATCCTGTGGAATTCTGGGGTTTGTAGTTTACTGAGGCCAAAGAGCTCTCTGACTGAGAATTCTAAATGCCCCTCCCTAAACTGCAAACCCCAGGATTCCAGAGGATGCTGAAAGTGGAATAATAGCACTATAACAGTGAAGTGCGGAAATGGTGTTGGTTGGCCTGCTAACAGGCCTTGGCTTTCCAGCAGAGACCTTTTCTATTGCCTGCCTCCTGGCCTCTTTAAATGGAGATGATCAGGTGTGAAGATGGGGCCTTCTGCAAGCAAAGCAAGCCAACTGGAATATGGGACTTTTCCATAAAGATACAGCCTACCTCTACATCTACCTCTCAGGCAAGACTTGTTTTTAACATGGAGGAAAATTCAGTCACACAGTCCCCACTCCCTGTCCCCCCACTTGCAATCTAATGCCTGATTTTTCATTGCCTCATCTGCTTCTTGTGAGAGGAAGGGTTAAGTGTTCCAAGAGGAGAGCCAAGAGGGAGAGGTGAGATGCTGGCATGGGGGAAATGACAGCTGGAACAACAAGGAGTGGTTTGGCAATGCAATCCTATAAAAATCTTTTCAGAAATTAACCCCAAAGGGTTCACTGGGGCTTATCCCCAGGTGAACAGGTACAGGATTGCACTTTGCATAAACAACAGTGCAGCCCCAGTCCAGGAATAGCAGCCGAGCTGGTCAAATCCCTGGCATTCTCTGACAGAAGGCAGCCAGCCTGAGCCACAACAGAAGCTCATTTCTTTAAAACATTTTAAACCACCTTTCCAAACCTCAGGCCAGCTTACAAAACAGGCAGTGAAAACACAATATAAAAGTTAAGACAGAAAAAAATTATGTATAACACAGCATTCTCTCAAAAGGCTAAAAGGAGTGGCTGGCAAGACCAAAGGCCAAATGGAAAAGATGTGCCTTGCAGCGCCTCCTAAAAGCCAGCAGGGAAGGGGGACAAAGTACCTCAGGAAGCGGATGGGGAGGCAAATCACTTTTCAGCCTTGGAACAAATTATGTAAAGGCTTTGCTTCTAGCTGTGCTTGCTTCATGCAACGTTGAAACATGAAGCAGGCTCGAATGAAAGGACAGAGGTTGATAACTGAGGGAGGGAAAGGCAGCCAAATTATGCGGGTCCAGCCGGACCTTTAAAGCAGGGCCTCTGCCTCTGACAGATATTTTGGACTACAGTTCCCATAATCCTTTCCACTGGCCATGGCAGGTGGGACTGGTGGGAGCTCTAGGCCCAACAGAGTTGCCAGTTAGGGATCTCCCCAGGCCCTGAGGTTTCCAGGCCAAAAGCTGAGACTGCAGGTAGACTCTGGTGGTATCATTCAGTGCTGTGCATTAAGTACTAACCTCAGCTGCTCACGGCTTGTTATCACGCACACACGGACACAGAAAGAGGGAGAACACGTTTTGCTGTTTGGAAATTAAAACAGAAGTCTTCGTGGCTGTTTCCAGATCAAGGTGAAATGAGATTGTTTCTTTTCACTTGAGATAGGATAAGGACACGTAGTTTAGGCTACTGGCTCCTAGCTAGAAGGTCGATGCAGATCAGATCAGATCAGAGAGTGAGTCCTGGCACCACAGTGACTAGGGCGATTTCCGCACTAAACTGTTATAGTGTTGTTATTCCGCTATCAACATCCTATGGAATTCTGGGGTTTGCGGGTTAGGGAGGGGCCTTTGGGCCTCTCCCAAAACTGCAAACCCCATGATTCCATTGGATATTGAAAGCAGAATAACAACACTATAACAGTCTAGTGCGGAAATGGCATAGGAGAGAAGGAAGGGGCTAACTAAGTAAATACACAAGCACCTGAAGATTCTTTGCAAATTGCAACAGCAAATCAACTAAGGCCATTTCCCTCATTCACTGTTATAGTGCTGTTATTCTACCTTCAACATCCTGTGGAATTCTGGGGTTTGTAGTTTGCTGAGGCCAAAGCACTCTCTGGCTGAGAATTCTAAATGCCCCTCCCTAAACTGTAAACCCCAGGGTTCCACAGCAGGTTGAAAGTGGAATAATAGCACTATAACAGTGTAGTGTGGAAATGTCCTAAGCCTTCCAGATTGTAGCAAGCTGCCGCTCTGTTAGCTGAGCTGTAGATGTGCACATGGCCCTTTCCCCTTGCTCAGAGCTGAGCCCCCCGAAACTGGGGAATTTACACCCTCATCTCCTGCTTGGAGATGACCCATGAAAACTGGGAATCCTAAGCTTCAAATATTTGAAAGGCCAAAGATTCCCCACTCATCTTTTCAAGATTAATCACACCAGAACTTTGAACTGGAAATATATGGAAACATATTGGCAGCAGTCAGAGCAACTGAGATTCTGTAGGTGACATAGCCATCTGTATCTTTCAGTATCCATACAATGTATGCAGCCACATTCCATATCCTCCCGCATTTGACAGCGTGAAAAGTATGGCCAAGCAGCTTCACAGTGTGGTCAGGATGGCTAAAATTATTAATAAGGAAGAACACAAAAGCTAAGAGAGGCTTCAGCAGTTTGCTTTTGCCTGAACCTACTGGGAAGGGTAAGATTCTGCCCCTTTCTTTCCTCATCTGTTTCCCCTACTGAGTTAAGTGAGTGCAAACTACTTTTGCATTTTGAACTGAGTTTATAACAATTGGAGTAAGTTGAGGACAAAGGGAAAAGGAGAAGGTGAGAGAAACAGAGACATTTTAAAAGTAGTTGAAAAATTTATTAATCAGGACTATCCCTGCTAAACTGGGACAGATGGGATGAAATTCTGTAGTTGCTCAAGCATCTGGATTATGTGAGCTCCATCAGTCCAAAGGTGGAAATTGTGCAGCGTTCCATATAGTGTTGGACTGCAAGCCCAAGCAATCCTTGCCAGCATATTGAATGGTGAGGAATGCTGGGATTTGCAATCCAGCCCAGTCTTGAGGCCCACACCATTCCCACTCCTGCATTCATCACTCTTGGAGATTACAAAAACAATTGCCAGTATTGCCTGGTCCTTTCCTGTCAACACTCCTGAAATGATCATTCTGTGTTTATTTATTGATGAATATTTGGCCAAGCCAAGCCAAACCAAGCAATTGGGATGTTGGACTAGGACTCCGGGAGTCCAGGTTTCAAGTCCCCACTCAGCTATGGAAACCCACTGGGTGACTTTGGGTAAGTCACATTCTCTCAGCCTCAGAGAAAGGCAATGGCGAACCTCCTCTGAATAAAACTTGCTAAGAATACCCTATGAAAAGGTTGCCATGCATTGG
This sequence comes from Cyclura pinguis, assembly GCA_030412105.1. Taxonomy (NCBI): domain Eukaryota; kingdom Metazoa; phylum Chordata; class Lepidosauria; order Squamata; family Iguanidae; genus Cyclura; species Cyclura pinguis. The sequence goes on from CM059600.1 coordinate 164,028,803, forward strand.
AGCTGACTTGAAGGCATATAACAGCAAAATGATGAGGCTCTGGAGGGAAAAGCAGTAAACTCCAGAGCTCAGGGTCCCAGTCTCCTCTCCTTTCCTGTCTTCTGTACTTAACTCTGCAAGGAGTCTTTTCCCCTCTTCCTTCCCCCCTACGGCTGCTTTTCTACCTCCTTCTATCTTTGCCATTGAGCTCTTACTCCATTTACTATTGGAAATCTCTATCACAGTAAATTATGTGTCCTTTGCAGCAAGAACCTTTCTTGTGCTTTGAGAAAGCCTTGAGCTTCCATCCTTGTACAGGGAAATGGTATAGGGATAAGATCAAGTCAAGATTTGGGGTCAGATGAAGGCCAAGGGCTGCCCAGAAATGAAACAGCAATACAAAATACAATGGAATAGAAATCCTACCCCCCAAAAAAATTAGACAGGCAGAGGAATCATATTTGACCCGCAGCTATTCATGAACTAAGCTGCAAAATATGTGTTGAGAGGTACAGTAACTCTTTCTTCTCCTTTTCAGAGAAACCAGCAGAACAGCAGCAGCTGAGAAGGACATGAAGAAAGTGAAGTAGTTGGGAGATCTGAGTACATTTAAGTACACCAAGCTCTAGCCAAGTCCCAGTACACTTCTCACATAAACATTTGTTACTGTAGTTAGCCTGGATCTCACAGTTGTGCCAACTGGATGGGAAATGGGCGCCAAGGCCTTGATCTCCCCTGCTGTGTAATGGTTGAAAACAGTGTATGTGAAAGAGGGCTGTGCGTGAACATGCTTGTAGTGTAGGCTGCACTAGGCTCTTCACTTATGCAGCCCATGAGAAAGCACAACTGCTTGTGGAACTGTTTTTACCCTGCTGTAGTTCTGCAGTAGGCTTCTGGGTTCTGTGTTTTAATATATGCTGCCTTTCCACTTTGTTACTTGGGTATCTCCATCCATCTAGAGATCTGTTTCCAGTTGTTCGTCCATCAAGTATTAATTGGATCTACATTTCCTCACTGAGGCCGTCTTCTCCATAGCCAAAGCTTCCTCTCTCTCTTCCCTTCAGGTTTTCAAAGGATTTATGTCTTAGTGTGTTCTTCAGATCTATAGAAACTCTTCCATTGTCAGGTCTTTCAGATTCCAGTGCATGGGGCTGCCTGTGACCAATATGAGCATTCAAATAATAGGCTAGGGAGCCAGTTCTCAGACTTTCCCAAAGAAACCAGCATTCTTGTATTTTTGGTCCACTAATCACTAATCATCTAATCATAGTCATGCCAGGCTTGCTTGTGTTTGACCATCATCTGCTTTCCATTTAGAGAATTATAGAGCCTCCTTTATTTATATTTCTTTACTATCCCTCCCTTGAACCCTTGTCTGCTTAGAATAGACTGAGGGGATAGTGATGGCAAAGATGTCATTTCATCTGGTGCACCAGGTGATGTAGCTGTTTCCTGAGTGCATTATTCACCCACATAAAAAACTCCCTAGACTTGCAAACTAAACAGGGGATCATAGAGCTGGAAGGGATCCTGAGGATCATCCAGTTAAATTCATTCTCATGCAGGAATCCAGAGCTAAGGCATCCCTGACAGATGGCCACTCAATTTCCATTTAAAAACCTCCAGGTAAGGAGAGTCCAGCACCTTTTCCCTTATCAGGGCAAATGGCTACTTTAGAAATTTTCCCCTGGTTTGCCAATGTTATATGTTTTGGGCCTGTTTTACATGGGAAAGTATTCAATATTTCATATCCCACTTGTATCAGTTGTTAAATGATAGTGCCCGGCAAGTGATACATGAGATTCGTTCTTCTCCAGACATCTAGGGAGCTGCCTTGTACCAAAGGGGTAGGTCAGTTGTGGCCCTCTAAATGTTGTTGGGCCACAACTTGTATCTGCCGTTCCTAGCACAGCCAGTGTGGTGAGTTGCATTCCAACAATATCTAGGATGCTGCATGCCACTAACACTGCCTGATACTGTCCCAGGCTTTATGTCTACTGAGTCCAGCATTGTCTACTTTTGACTAATAGCAGCTGTACAGGGCTTCAGCCACATAGTCTATTGCACCATCCACTTGCTGCCTGAAAACCAGTTGTGCCAGAGATGGAAACTGGTATATTTTGGATGTAAAGCACATGCCCTGCAACTGAGCAATGCAGCCTCCCCACCAGGGATCACAATTAATTCAAGCTGGGTTTTTTGTTTGTTTGTTTTGTTCTTTTCTGGGTCTGAGAGATCATCTTGTTATTCAGCACTGGAAATGGAGCTTTTTGGTGACGGATGAGGGTAGGGTTCTGTAAGAAAAGGACTACCAGGGCTCAGTCCTCCTATGCTCTCTGGCCTCTTTTCTGATGGCCAGTAGCAGGGGCAGGAAACCTCTGACTTTCCAAAAATTGTTGGACTTCAGCTCACATCAGCTCCACCCAGCACAGCCAATAGTCATGGATGAGAGGAGCTATAGTCCAACAATACTGAGAAGGCAACAGGTTCCATTCCTGTGGTCCATAGTTCTAAAGAAGCAAGCCACTGGCATTTTGCACCCTCTGCCCTGTGTCCCCCTTTATAGGACTGAATTGTGAACCATGGTTTAAACAAAATTATGGTGTTGAGGCTGAAATTATTGTACCTGCTTCTAGTTGTTGGCTCTTTCTTTCATTAGTTTGCAAATCTTACAGTAGATAGGTCAGGGGACCTCCTGAAAAAAAGAGATATTCCTAGGCTGGAAACAACATTCTTGTCATCATCATCATATCATCATCATCACCATGAGCTTTCAAATAAACCCCAACTCATTGTGACCCTATCATTGAGTTTCTTAACAAGATACACACAGAGGAAGTTTGCTGTTGCCTTCCTTTGAGGCTGAGAGAGCACAGCTTGCCCAATGTTGCTAAGTGGCTGAATGGAGATTTGAACTGTGATCTCCCAGAGTCTTAGGCCTCAAGCCACTAGATCATGGTGGCTTTCAGATGAATGTATACCAATGGTCAAGAACTAGAACATAGCAGGAGCAAAGACTGTTCTCATACTCTGTTAAGGTAGACATCTAGCAACCTAGTATTAAAGGCCTGGCCTGGCCAGTGCACAGGCCTTTTCCTGCCTGTGTTGCCCATTCTGTTCCTTTTAGGGCCATGAGAGTGAAAACCGAAGATGACTTCTTTTAAGGCTAGAAGAGGGAATTTCAACAGGTATTGCTTGTTACCTGATTGTGTGACAAGCAACATCTGCTCTAATTCCCTCTGCTCCACAACCATTAAAGGGGCAGGATCCATCTACAGTTTTCAGCCTGGCTACCCTAGTTCCTTTCTGTGTACCTGAAAAAAGGTTATGGGGCCTCAGCACACAGAATTCTAGATCAGAGCAATTTATCAGTTTTTTTCTACCAAAGAGTCATGGCTTGGGGATTGTTGGGTACAGTTACAATTGTTGTACTGCCAGAGCTTGGAGACTGGTCCTTTTTTGGGACAACAGCTCCCGTAACCCTCCAACCAGCATAGCCATTAATGTAGGTTTTGGAGGTTATAGTGAAAAAAAAAGAATATTTCAAGATTTGCTTAGGGCTAGCAACTAGCATCATAGGAGGCACAGGAGTATAGGATCGTACCTATTAGGCTTTATCTAGCTCAGGGCTGCCTACATTGATTGGCAACAACCCTCCAGAGGTTTGGGCAGGAGTCTTTCCAAGTCTTACCTGGAAGTGCCAGAGACAGAAACTAAGGCCTTTTAGCCTGCCTACAAAACACGTATTCTACCTACTGAGCTACAGCTTGTCCCCTCCATTGTGAAATCTGACTTGTGGGTGTCAGTTGCTTTGAGAAAACGAAGGGAGGAAGCTTCTAGTCACATTGTAACCACATTTATTTAGCCCAATATGTTGTGAAGAAAAATCCTCTTCGGGACATCATACAAGGCAAGTAAAGCTATATTATATACTTTTAATATAGTGTGAGTAGCAAACTCAAAGAATATGGTTTTCATAAAAGACATTTGGTGTGTTCCCAGTGATGTTTTTCTGACCCTGATTTACCGTGTTTGATATTCTCAAGCATCTCTGTATAGAAACAGCCTTGTGTGTGCGGTTGATTTTCCGTGCCTGTCTGTTCTTTCTCGTCCTGTGCAAGAAGGATGACAGATACAGCTACTGCATCAAGAATGGATTGGATCTGCCCTGTCTTAAACTAACCCTTCAAGGCTTCATTTTCCAGAGTATCTGAAAGACTTTATATGAGCTGGCCTAAGCTTTAAGATCTTTTGGGAAAGGCTTTCACTCGGTCCCACCACTGTCACAAGCCCATTTGGTGAGGATGTGGGAGAGAGCCTTCTCAGGAGTGGCTGTTCCCAGGCAATAGAATTCCCTCCCATGGGAGGCTTGCTTGGCCCCTTCTCTACTCTCTTTCCAATGGCAGACAAAGATCATTTACTTACTTACGCAGGGCTTTGACTTTGAATTTATGTGTCAGAAAGGTGTTTTAATAGAGCGTGCTGTGCTTTTATCTTTTTATTATGTTTTACATGTATCTTAAACTATTTTATCTTTGTGTTTTTAATAGAATTGCTTGTTCAATTGTTTTTTAAGTTTTGTATTGGTAGTACTTTGTTTTAATTGGATGTAAGCCACTTGGGGTCTTCTGCTAGGAGAAAGGCAGAATATAAATTAATTAATTTGAGTGGGCACTCAAATTAGGTACTGACTGATTTTTTTTTTCATGTATAGCTTCCCAGAACTGGTCCCAAACAATTTTTTGCCTGAGACAAAGGACAAGATTGTGCTGCTTTCCCGTTCTACTTTTAAAATCCAGCAGCTGACTCTTGCTTCAAGACTGGTAACTGAACTGTGTTTCTCCACAACAACTGAATGCGGCAGGTTGGTTTGAGTGGCCCAGCACAGGCGGCAACCTGTGCTGCTCTGCTGATAGACAGCTGTGTCCATCAACAGAGGGGAACAGCTGGCTACTCTAAGGGAACAACCGTCTTCCCTAGAATGAGTTCTAGCTTCCTTAGAACCCCATTCATTACATTCCTCACATGCTTGAGTGCATTGAAGAATACTTCAAATTCCACCAGTGTGACCATCACAGACACTGTCCTTGGACAGTCCCAGACTGCAAGGACTCATGTCTGTCATCATAGTAAATTATTATGCTTCCTCTGAAAGAATCGAATACCTTTTCAGTGGTTGGGATCTTGCAAGGATTAACATTTTAAGATGAAAATGCATTAAGTAAATTCATTGTTAGAAATGATTCAGGGAATGGATTAATAACAACACGGCAAGCCTCATAATGCCAGCATGCAAATCTGTGCTGTGGAGACACTGGCAATAGTACACACTTCTGCGTATCGCGTTTCAAAAGGGGTAATGTAGAACTAGAAATAACACAGAAAAGGATGTGTTTGCCTCTCTGGTAATGTCAACAGCCAAATTCTGTCCAACCCACCCAGCACAATGTACTCCAATCTGGGCCTTTTTTTTTTTAAGGTAGCAATTTCTATCTGAGTGACAGCTAATAAATATGGAATAACCTCATTGTGCTTTATTTGGGCTTCTCAGAAAATGAAAAGCACCGGATCTGATGGAATCATTTGCTTGCAGTACCACATATAGCCCCAAACACAGCTCTTGAATCCACTGGCAGTCCTGCTACGTGTGGATAAATGAGTCTTGCACTTTGCATCCCCTCCAGTATGGAGCATGTTTTCAAAAATCTGTATGAACTTCAATATGATGTAAGTCAGCACTTACCATGGACTCAGTTTTTTTGCTGAGCCAGTACACAAAAGCAGTTTAGAACATATATGAACTTTAATCAGACCTGGTGCCCTGTAGCTGCACTGCTTTCCAGCTGTATTACAAGCCCCATAATTCCCCAACCAGCATGAACATTTCAAAACAGAACTTTAACATAAGTATTGTTCCCAAATAAGTTTTTTTAAAAAATTTCTCTATCCCATTTATCCCATTTTGCCTTTGCCCCTTACCTCATGGAGCAGCCTTCCCAAACAGCCACCTTCAGGTGATGTTGGACTACAGTTCCCATCACACCTAGGCAGGCAACTCCTCTCACTATAAATTTGTACATGTAGATTTGTAAACCAATGCTTCATACAGCGCATACGTAACTTAGGGCATATAACCTTACTGCAAAAGAAGGGGATGGCCGTTATTTACCAGTCCCAATGACTTTTTCACAAAAGGAATTAGACTTAATCAGGGAGGGCTGGACTACCAAGCAACTACTAGCCATGATAGTCACACTGATGTCTTTGTTTCCTTTAAAATGGTTCGTCCACTTGGGTTTTGAAAAAAAAAATGCAGGGCAATTTACAATTATTGTAAATGTTTAGGAACATCAGCAAATAGAAAACAAAGCAATATTAAACAGCAAATTAACAAAAGTGGGAACAGCATTAAGAGCAAAATTTCTTTGAAAACTATTTTAAAGGCCTGGGAAAATGAGAAGTTACTCAGTGAGGATATCCACATTAAGTACCAGGTGACCTCACTTGGGAAGATGTTGCAGGAAATCATTTCCTTCATGGCCTGTTTCTTTGAGAACTTTCTAGATTCACCTGGCTGCTCAGTACTGGGGAAGCTTAGAAATGTTCCTGTTTTTGGACTACAGATCCCAAAATCCTCAGCCAGTGTGGCAACTGGAGAATTCTGGGAGTTGCAGTAAAAAAGAGTGAACATTCCAAGCTCCAGCTGCTGGAAACAAAATACTCCCCTGCATGACTCTTGGTCTGACATAACAGCAGAAAGTTCTTGCCTCCTAAAGCAAGACAGTGATGTCCTTGTGTCAGACCTAGCCTGAGGCATGGCTGGGCACAGCAGTGAGTCTGTGTGGAATGAAAGCCAGAGAGGGCAGGGCTGAATGTGCAACTAAAGGGAAAAGCCAAGCCAGGAGCCATGTCGTGCTTTGGTCAGAAGCTGGCAGATCAGAATCAGAGACAGAAAGCCAAAGGAACTGTAAATCAAACTGAGGTTAGAGGAAGAGCCAGGAACAGAGTGAAGACTGGGAGGGAACACGGCTGGAAGGAAGAACGAGGCAAGGAGCAGGAAGATACTGGAACAGCCCACACGTGAAGCAGATGGTCTGTGGCTTTCACACTCAAAACTTGGAGGAGCCTTGCATTCTCCAAGCAGCCTTTTTCCCCTTGCTGCCCAAAGCCTTATGCAATGAGTGCCCTTTGGTAAATTGATACTACAAAGGCCTGATGAGGCCAATCAGGATGTTGCATCTGTGTGGTAGGGAGCTCAGCAGCGTTCCAAACAGTAGTGCAGTTTGGATTTATGTATAGACGACCCTGTTGTGGTGTTGGTTCTTTTATTTTTTTTATTTTTTTGTTTTAAATTAATGTTACTGTTTATCATCACTGTGCCTGTTGTGAATGCTGCACTCATTTGTTCCATATTTTGCTGAACTAAAGTTGCTCACAAAGACAGCTGCCCTGTGGAACATCTTTAACCATCACGCCCCATTTGCAAAAGTTCAAAAGGGCAAGTACATACCAAACTGAGTTTGAATTTAGACTTTTTTTTTTAATGGTTAGACATTTCCCTAACCTCCCCCAGAAAAGCTAACTGGATGGGTGGGTTATTCAGAAACCATTTGTCTTACTAGTAGCAAAACTCTGCATAATTATGCAAATATGTTGGCCAACCTGTAGAATAGGGAAGACGCTGCTAGCTCTATTAAACACTCACAATTTACAAGCTTCTGGGCCACATGGAAGGCAGCTACCTGGAGGCAAAAAAGGTGCTGGAACACAACAGCCTCCCCTGATTCATGGAAGCAGGATCGGGAGAGCCAATCAAATAATCGTTTTGGGAGGTGCCTACCTGCTTCCAAAATGAATCAATAAAGTTGGTAGTGTCAGTCAGCTTTAAAAATGTATTTACCTGTAAATAAGTCCCATAAAACTCCAGACAAACTGGTGAAAATGGCTAGCCACACCAAAGAGAAGGAGACACGGGTTTCTCTTTATTGAGCTTCAGACATGCTATATCATTCAGCCACAAAGTTTAACAGGCCTTGGCCAAAAACCATAAACAGGGTTAGAAAAGAGTAAGGCAGATTCATAGAGAGCAAGAACATGAGCAAAGAAACAAGGCTGGCTTTGTTGTATGCATGAAGGAGGCAGTGCCCCTCTGCAAGAGAAGAGGTGCTCCTTGGGCTGGAAGCAATGTTTGGCTCCCAATTCCTGTGAGCTGCCAATGAGCCTCTGCCTTTTCTGTAATCATGATGAGGCTTAATCAGAGTTTGAAAAGTTACTTTTGGATTACAGCTCCCAGAATCCTCCCACAAATGTGGCCACTGGACCTTTCAGCCCTTCTGTCTTATAGTATAGGTTATGCTGGTTAAAGACTTCTGGGAACTGTAGTTCAAAGAAGTAGTTTCATAAAATCATAGAGCTGGAAGAGACCACAAGGGCCATTGACTGCAACCCTCTGCCATGCAGGAACACACACTCAAAGCACCCCCGGCAAATGGCCGTCCAGCCTCTGTTTAAAAACCCCCAAAGAAGATGAAAAAGAAGGTCTTCCAGACTCTGGACTTCAGAGAGCAATGTATTGTGCTATTTGCATCACCAGAGCGATGCAAAACATGAAGACTGGAACGTACATCAGGAGAAGTACATGTTGCACATAGGTATGTCTTGCAGTTGCTTCTTTCCCCAAACCCAGTTCTTAAGCCAACATATTCATTCCCATGCCATTGGAGGGCAGGGGGGATCAGCAGAGAAGATCCAGCCATTTTCCTGTTGCTGGACACACTGCAGGAGGCATCTGCAGGAACCTTTGTGGATTGTTGGGGGGGTGGTCACTGCACAAGATGTCCTTACAGGATCATGTGGCAACAGGAAATTTAGTTAGCTCTGTCTCTGCTGACCCTTCTGCAACAACCAGAAAAGTGGGTTACAACTGCATAATTTGGAATACCCTCTTCTAACCCACTAACAGGATGTTGAAGTTTAGGATGCCCCAGACTAGAGGAGGCAATCATACACTCCCCAGATGTTGTTTGACTGCCATTCTTAACAATCCTAGCCTCTATAGCCAGTGGTGAAGAACCTTGGACACGGCATGCTCTCTGGAGGTGCCACAATTCCCACTCCTCCACAGACTGTCAGCATGAAGTCAGAAGACCATTTTAAATGTCAAGTTTCAGTGTGTGCATGTGCATGTGTATTTGTGTTTTAACCCAAGCAGTTCTGGATATTGTTGCCAAGCATGGAAAATTATAATGTTGATGCTTGGAAAAGCCAAGCCATGCTGGCTGTAAGATTCTGGGATCAATCATCATCATCTCCAAATTTTGGTTTGATATTAATAAACACCACAAGTCGCCAATAAAAGAGCATTTGAATTTTTCTCTCACTTGTGATGAAGAACACAAAAGAGGTAAAGAGAGACTTTACTCCTGAAAGTACATTCCAAACATAGTGTAGGTTTTTTTTTTAATTTGCACGCACGCACGCACACACATACACATGCTTGTATTACAGCTGTGGAAAATGCAAACTTGTGTAGAAAACAGCCAACAACTGCATAGGCTAACGAAGTGCAGAACTAGCTTCTACACCTCCACAGTTCTAGATCAGACTTCCTCAATCCAGCACCCTCCAGGTATGTAAGAATCATCCCACCCAGGAAACACAGGTGTTGCTGAGGGATGATGGGGGCTGTATTTCAGTACATCTATAGAATGTGAGGTTGGTGGAAGCTCTTCCAGATTATGAACATTGTTGCAAGACAGAAGGGCTCTTTTCTTGAGATTACGGATGCTACTACCAGTGATGTGGTCAAACACTGCTTGCACACGTAGGGAATATTATCCGAACCAGTCCTGAGAATGAACGCTAAAAAGAAAAAGAAAAAAAGATTACTTGATTACTACATTGTGTACTTACATACATTTCCTCAGGCATCTGGATCTTGCCACTGTCAGAGATATGATACCGGGCTTAGTGGCCTCCTGGGCTGACTCACTGCAGCTGTTCTTTTGCTCTTAACAACCCCCTCCCACCCTAGATTATAACAAAGGTGAGAGTGGAGTTTGCCAAACAGGATCTCTTTAATTGCCTTTAAGATTCATTTCAATGCAAATAGGTTGGGTTGGGTTTGGTCTAAAGAGCTCTTGCCCAACCCAAGATTGCAACATGATTGTAGCAGTGCATGGAAATGAGTAAAGAAAGAAAAAAGAAAGTGAAAGGAAACTGAAAGGAATAGGATCTTTTTTTAAAAAAAAAATCAAATCTCTTGACATGGATATGCAGAATAAATGCTGAGCAGCAAATTACTGCATTTAAAAATGTGTTGATTTTCAGTCTCTCAAGACAATATTAGGAACTCAAACAAAGTACTTGCTTTATTTTAAATAAATAAACAGCCAACCCATTAAAATGCACTCAGATTGGAAATGTTTTTGTCTGCTTGCAAAATTGGAACTGACAGCATATAGAAGAGGGAAAATATTCTGGGATATTTCAGTCTGGCGACTTTGGTAACATTTTTCTGAAGGCCCCATTAAAGCAATCCTGAGAGTACAGAGCTGGTATGAGAGGGGTGTTTAAGATTAAATGGGCTTGTGCCAAAGAGGTATGTGAGTTTCTCATCCATATCAAGCTGGGCCTAAGGAGTACCCATGATTTCAGGGGTCAAGAAGTAACCAACGGGTCACTCACAAAGCTGGGAAAAGTTGCTTCTTTGGACTATAACTCCCAGAAACTCCACAAAGGATCTTCCGTTGGCCAGTCCAAATATAAAAGATTCTCAAGCTTTACTTGTCTCTAAACTGTGAGATGTTGCATTAACAACTGTACAATCACATTTCCCCTAGCTTTACCCAATGCGGTGTCCTCTACTCATTTTGGCTAGAAATGGAGAGGATGAAAATTGTACTCCAGCACCTCAGGAAGGCACCAGGTTGAAAAAACCCAAAAAACCCAACAACTGTTCTTTCACCTGCTGGGAGGAAACTGAGATATAAGACTTACCTAAACTGTGATAGATTGTCAGTGGTATGTTTTAGAAAGTAAAAGCACAAGCAGTTTGCAGGGTTGGGAAAATACTTCAGATTCCCAGCAGTGAGCAAGAAATATTTAAGGACAGGCCCTGAACAGAACTAAGAAAAGATTTAAATACTTAGGCACCATCAGCCAACAGTTAAGCTCTTGAGTGACCATGTGTCTGGAATTGTTTTCTCAGTCCTGGTGCTTCATTGCTAAAATGAGAGGCAGCTGCTATGTGGATTTTAGAATGTACAGCCAACAATATCTGGTGTGTATCTTGCACATATAGGCAGCATTGGAACTCTGTAGCAGATGTTAAGCAAATGTAGTCAGAGACAACCCATGATATTTTGGTGCCTGAGGCAGAAGATTTAAGTCTCCACTCCGCAGATTTTTTTCCAACACCAAACACACAATAACTGACAATTTGCTGCCTTTCAGTTGTAACTACCACCACCACCACTACTCCTCATGCCCCAAATTTGCTCCTGAAGACAAGCCACCTGTACCTTGCCTGGCACTAGGTATGGCCACTCCAAATTGTGTGACTGTCCAATACTGCGGATATTACTCTGGATTAAAATCAAGAGATAACAATCCCATGACCCAGTTTTTTTCTACTGAAAGTGCTTGGAATAAATGCTTTCTGAAATTTATGGTTGACTTCCTCACATCACATGGCCCGTATTTGCTCCCAGGGTGAATTCCAAAGTGCCTTACTCAAGGAAAAATCTGAACCAGGAATTATTACCCCAGGAGAATGTTTGTAAAGGCAATAAGAACAGTCATGTGAATGGATTTAAGGTAGGCGGACCCCAACGCTGCTTATTGACAGATGACAACACCAAGTCAATTTCACACTGTCCACAGCATCAAGCTTGTCTTTCTTTGCTATTCTGAAAAGATGTGTGCAGGAAATAGGTCTTTGTATGGCTGGAAGAACTGCTTGAGGGTTTCTGGGGATCATTAAAGAGCAAAATCCAGTTCTGATTGACAGTGGATTGTTTGGAATGTTTCAATATAGCCTTTTTAGTGACTCCCTCTCCCTGTAGAAGTTTCTATCACACAGAAAGTAATTCTAGATCCAAATACACTCAAAATTCTATTAGATCTAATCTGATATTCAAAACAGCAATGCAGTCCTATGCATTTCTGTTCTAAAATAGATTCCATTGAATTTCATGAGATTTAGTTCCAGGGAAGTATGAAGAATTTATGTTAAAAGTACTATCCTAAGGAATGTTTACTTAGAACCCCTTTTTTATTAAAAGGAGCACAACCACAGAATCCTTTGTCACTGTCAGTTCAGATAACATTTTGTCATTCACTCAAATTGGTATCTGACTTTCAAGTAAAATCAGGATGGAAATCATATGTTTTAGCAGGGCTTTCTCTATTTTTTTTTAAATCTTATTTTGCCTGGATGCTGTTATTACAACTTTAAATTATGAAACTGAAATCTACTATCTGATCTTCACGAATGAGATGTTTAAATCCTACCACTGTTTTTTAAAAAAACAATGGTGATTTACCCATGATGTTTAAAAGCAGTGCAACCCTTACAAATTATTTATAGGAGCAATATACAGACATAGACTGCTAAGTGTATGCTGCTTGTCACAAACATAAGAGGACAGTAGGCTATTTAGGGTAATTTTTTTTCCTGGCCTCGCTTCTTTTGGAATTAAGCTGCAAAAAATAAGCATGCATTGGGTTACAGGACAAGTCTTTTAAAACTAAGTGCAGTTTACTTCCGCGTAAACAGAGGTAGATGTCTGAAACAGCAACATTACCTCAAAAATCTAAATACAACTCCAATTGTTTCTACAATTTCATCTCCTATGAATTCACATTTTGTAGGCCCCCTATTTAAATAAAAACAGTAAAGACAAAGGAAAACGAGTTCATGGTGTTCATTTGCAGACATTCCTTTCAGCAAACAGGCTAGAATTTAATTAATGTTGGTCTTCCTCAAAGATATTTAGTGCCTCAACTGATTTCTTAGAACATCACTAAAATAAAAGTTTTTATTCCTCTGTAACAGATTTTTTTTTTTTAAAAAAAGAACTTCATCAAGTATACTAAAAAGATCTGTGCCCTGTATTGGGATACCATCTTTGTTTTCATTGACTAAGGCTACAGTACTATCCATACATATCTGGGAGAAAATCCCACTGCAATCAGGATTTAATCTGAGCAAACAATTAAAAGTTTTGCACTGTAATTGATCTATTAATTGGTTAAAAGCAAAAGAGTTGATAGACATAAAACCATTAACTGGTTTGAGTGCCCTGGTTTAAAAGCAACAACCACAAACAACTCCCAGACCAGACGGATAGATTGATTCCGAAATGTTAACAACTCTCTTAACTTGTTATTTTTCTTGGATGGGATTGATTTGGATCTGACACCACCCTTCAAAATAAAAGAGAAAGAGATGTGATTTTTCTCCTCTCGGTTCCAACCAGGAGGTTCAACTGGAGGGCGGGAAGGTCACCAAGGGCGGGGGGGGGGGGGCGCCAGCCATAAAGGAGACCCGAGTTCAACCCGTATTACTGTGGCAACCTGGCGGTGTGGCCTCTTTTTAAGGAGACATATTTGAAATATCAATCATAATGCCTTTTCCTTGAAATGGCCCTTGTTTAAACGGTCACAAGCTGGAAGGCCTGTTCAAACATTATTGCCCTAGACAGACAGACAGCCTAATAGCTCTGCGGACGAGTGGAGTTGGAAAGGCCAGGATAAATAAACAAAGGAGCGGCGGAGATTTGCAGCGCCGCTCCGAGAGGAGGAGGAAGAGGAAGAAGAAGAAGGGCATCCCCGGCTCGGGCCGGGATCTCTGCGCGAGCACACCCGGGCCGCGCGGGGCCGGGCCAGGCCAGCGGCGGCCGCCGATTGGCTCGGGCGCCTCCGACAGCTGGGCCCCCTCCCGCCGCCGCGCGCACCTTTTATCAGAGGGGAGAGCGAGCGAGCGAGCCTCCCTCCTCAAACAAAGAACAAGAGCCGTTCAAGCGAGGCGAGGCGGCTCGCTGATTGGCCGAGAGCTGGCAGGAGAGAACGGGAGAGAACGAGGACTGGCTGGTGCGGGGTTTTAAGGTGGACGCGGGTAGAGGACTTCCTCCCCCATGGAATAAAAAAAGGGGGGAGGAGGGTGGCCGGCCAGCTAGCTAGCTACCTACCTGCGGCCGCTTGCGCAAGAGAAAAAAGGCGGTGGCCTCGAGAACAGGCGCTGCCTGGCTTGCAATATACCGGCAAAGAGGAGGAGCAGCGAACCAACCCGTTCCTCCTTAAGAGAAGCGCGGCGGCAGCGGCGGCGGGGTTCCCATTGATTAAAGCTAGGCGAGTGGGGGAAGGGAAGGTTCGGAGGCGGCTGTTTCTAGCAAAGGTCCCCCTCCCCCCTCCCCGGCTGTCTCCTTCCTTCCTCCCCGCCCGCCCCGGGCGCTCCTTCCCCAGCTCCGTGGCTGCTTCTCTCGTTTCGCCGCGTCCCTGGGGGTGAGACCTGAAGCGGAGCCGGGCGGCGGCGGCGGCGGCGGAGGAGGAGGAGGAGGAGAGGGCTCCCGGGCAGCCGCCTTTCTTCGGCCGAAGCGGACCTTGAGTTATTCTGCTCCATCCTGTGGGCAGACCCGGTCCTTCAGCGCGCGCGGAGAGAGTTAAGTCTTCTCCCGCGGCTCCGAGGAAGGAGCGGGAGGGAGGCGCGGACCCGGAGGCGCCGCGCAATGGCCACCGCCGCCGAAGCTCGCGGAGGGTGGAAGGGACGAAGAGACCGGACTCTGCGGCCGGAGGCATGGGGAGGGGTGCCTCAGGACGAAGACCGGGCTACCCGGAGACGGAGCGCGCGCGCAGGAGTCACCCCCGTCTTAAGATAACTTCTAACCAAAGGCATCGGGGGACGTTGCTGGGGGCGGAAACGAGCCGCGGACTCTCGCTGAGCGAAGGAGCCCGCTTGCTTCGGAGAGGAGGAGGAGGAGGAGGACGGGTGACTCGCCCCCTGAACCTGCGCCGGGGCGCGCGCGGGAGTGAGGGGGGCTCTTCTGTCCTCAGACGCCACCCGGCGCTGGGGTTTCGGGGACCGCTTCCCTCTGCCGTCTCGCTCCGGCCAAGCGGCTGCGCCCTCTTCGCCTTCCCCCCGAGGGGAAAGCTGCCCGGCTGCAGGCGGGTGAGGGGAGCTGTGGGCGCCCGCGGTTGGAAAGGCTGCAGAGGAGCCCAGCGGAAGAGCCCCGCGGCGGGCGCAGCGCAGAGGCGGCGAGGCCAGAACGAGGGGGAGAAAGAGACCCGGGAGCTGCCGCTGGCGGGGCGTCGTCGCGCGCGCTTTGCCGCCGCCGCCACGAGAGGAGCGGGAAAGCCCTGAGAAAGACGTAGGCGCGGCGAGCCAGAGACCCGGATGTACCGAGACTGGGGGCTTGTGCCTTTTCTTTTTTTGAACAACAAAACCGAGCACGTGGTGATGGTAGGAACGGGAGAGGGGTCCTCTGTAGTTATCCCTCGCTTCCAGGGCTCCTCTCCCCCACCTCTCCAGCTGAGGTTGTAAAATATTTTGGCCAGAGGCAGTAAGTCCAACGAGGGAGCGGGTCTGCCCTGCTTGTGGTTTGCAGAGAAAATCCTCGTTGAATTTTCATATTTTTTTGGGCGCGCCCCCGTGTGTGTGTGTTGGTGTGTGCGGCCCCGTGCGCGTGTAAGTGGGTGGGGAACAGGGAAAGACGGGAAAAAATGATCTGTGCAGCCCCCTGGTATATTAATAACTCTTCGCGGGGGGAGTGGGGAGGAAGGGCCTGATTTCTGGATTTGCAGGTAGGTAGTTTATATGTACATATATTTAAAATGTCTTCCGCCACCCCGTGATTGCCCTCCTCTCCCCATATCTTAATCAAAATAGCAGATCCTCCCACAGAAGATCGCTCCAAAGGTTTGGACCTTTCTCGTGCATGCAAAGCAGGACTGTCAGCTAGTATTTGCCTCTCGCCTTAAGTGTCTGTAAGGAAAATGTAGAGGGTGGGGTAAGACTCCAAAACCTTGGCAATTTCAGGATTATATTCAAATAGAGAAGAAGTCCAAATGCAGGATTTTAACGGTGCCTACATACCGCCTAATCCACAGTAAGAAATTCTAATAGTCTTAATACTGGGGGTAGGAAAATCTTATTGTTTTTAAACCAGTAGTGTTTCTTTCTAAGCGTGGGGTCAGGATAGACTTAAACGTTTGATTTCTGAGCATTAAAAACATGTATTAAAATTCGCTTACCGAAGTGGGGAAGTCCCCAAATCCAGATTTAGTAAAGGCTAACTGGCACTTGGCATAATTTTCCTCCACAATACCAATAATAATATTACTAATTAGATTGCGTTAATGAGATATAAATAACTGTTAACTCTTAAGACCACTGTGAGCCTGAAGTGGTCTTTCATTTTTCTTCCTTTCTGGATTCGAAGAGGTTAGTCATGCCATTGATCAGTATTCAAATACCTTGGAAAGAATTCTGATTCAGGTCTTCGGACGGCCCAGATGGAAACACTTATCTGAGGCTATGTAACCGTACACCTACTTCCTGGGAGTAAACACCGTTCACCGCGATGGGACTTGCTTCTGAGTAGGCTTGGATAGGATTTTAGCCTAAGGATACTGTTAACCTGAAAGTAAAATAATTTATATTAAATGCTAAGTTTCGGATAAGAGATCTATCGTCTTTAAGTGGAAAAAAAAACCTGTTTAAAATGTTGAGCAAAGGAGTTCTAGATGCCCACTTCTTTTGAATTTTAAAAGGAAGGATGACCCGAAAACGAGAGGAATAACACGGGTTACTTCGGAGGAAATAACGACGTACTTATTCTCTCGTTCATAATGATGCGAACAAAGGAACACAGATTTTATGGAGGCGCTCCTTTTTTTTCTTTAAAAACTTAGAATGCTTAATATGAGACACCTCAAACACACAAAAGGCGCCTCAGATTTCTTTCAAGTTGCCCACGATTTCTAAATTTTCATAAAGAAAAAAAAATGTTAGTCGTATGCCGAACAAAGGGCCACATCATATACAAATAGCAGGGTCACTCGTACCATTATATTATCCGGGCTTTTAAAAGGAACATTTTTTTCCCTAAAGGCGTGGGAAATTTTCGCTTGAATATATTCCAATTTGAAATGAGAAAATACTATGTATTAACTAGAATTCACACTTGTGAGGAAGTCGATTAAAAACCTGAAAACGACCAGGAACCTTAACTTTATAATAATAATAAGATGGGAACAATTTTGGTAATTTTTTTTTAAAAACAAAACATGTCTTTAAAAATAATAATCTAGCCATAGCTACAGAGAAGTTTAGGAATCCATTTCAGAATAATGTTCTCCTCTTTTCTTATTGAAAACCTCCATTTAAAAAGCATGATTTCACCAGAGCGAGGGGACGAAAATCACATCCATTTTTTGATTGTAGATTTGTTTGGAATAATTTTCCTGAACATACAGTTATTTCTGTTGTAGTTTGTGGATGTCTCATATTTTTTATCTTCTCTCGCTAAGGTGCTTAAAATGATTTTATTCCATAAAGACTAGGGCCACAATCCTATCTCCATTTACCTGAGAGTAAACCACACTAAACTAAAATCTTAATTTCTGACCAGTCACCTATAGGATTACACTGTTAGGTTGTAATTTCATGATGTTTGTTTGGGAGTAAGTCCCATTGAAATACTTAGGGTTTCACTGCAGCCTTCCTGTGGAAATAAGTGGGATTTGGGGCCAAGTAAACATAGATTGGGGTGTAAATCCTTTTTTCCTCAGCAAAAGAAAATTGGAGTATATTAATTGAAAGGCGAGAGTCCTCTCCCTACGTTCCTATTTTGCTTTTGAACAGATTATTAGACAGTGGCTTGCTTCCTTTCTTCCTCCCCCAGTAAATGTTAAATGCTTTTTCTCTGCTCCCCACTGCAGCAAACTGATTGCCTTTGATTGTAGATGAAAGAAATACAAATTCTTGTGCCCCCCTCAACTCTGCACTGTTGAATCGTGGTCCTCCTCATTCTGAATTAGACGATTGGAACATTAATGACATTAACGTTTTCCGGGAACACTAATTCCGATTTAATTAGAATAAAAAAGGGGAGGAAGGCTCTGAATCATTCTTTTGCGCACCATTCTCTGTGCTTATTTACATCTGCTTGTTTCACAAAATTTTTGTATTTTCAGTGTGTTTTAAAATCCTCTCCGTCCATCTTCGCCGCCTGGCCTTGGTTAGGCGTGTTTACTTTTATTTAATGTCCTTACCTTCAATTTTATTCTTTTATTCCATTTCCTCCCCCACTCCGGTTTTCGACCTCCTAATCCTCCCCCCTCCCCAGAATTATTTACGATCCTTTTGATTAACAACCTTACCTCCCACTTTTAAAATGTGTGGGGATTTGATTCGAGAAACCCTTGTTAGTTTTCTGTAGGTGGGATTGGGACTTTCAGGTTTTCAGCGGCAGGGAAGACTCGGGAGATTTTGCAGAGTTCAAATTGAAAGGTTTCCTCCTCCCTCTTTCTCTCCCACCTCCTTTCCCCCCTCTCTCTTTTAAGACTTAAGTTGGAAGTGGCAGGGAAAAAAATAATTAGATGGAAATAAAAGATTAGACTAGGAAATCGGGCAGGGCTTTAGGAGGATATAACACTGGGGACATTAGCCACACATTAATAAATCTTTCTCCCAAGATCTGACAAATGCTGCATCCCACAGAACAGCATCCCCCCCCCTTTCCACCCACTTCCCCCCTTAATAGTTAAACTTCGGTGGGTCTGCTTTGTAAGTGGTGTTTGTCCTTATGTCTCCGAGTGGGGTTACCAGGCACGCGGGAGTGATTTCCTCCTTTTTTTTATTAAAAGGATGTAATTTTGAAAAGGTTTTTAGAAGTGTATTCTGTGGATGGATACATTGGAGGCGGAGGGGGGGAGTTAGGGTCTCCTTTTCCTTTGCCGGAAGCAGGATCAAGCCAGGCGTCCGATCGCTGGGGCTTCTCCTCTCCCAATATTCAGATCTGGGGCAGGGTTCTGGTCTCTCTCGCCCCCCCCCCCGTTTCCCGCTCCCTCTTCTATTTAGTCTCCCTGCTTTCTTAAGATTTTAGCTTTGGGTTTTAACATTTCCTTACCGACATTTTTCAGCCCAATCAGTAATAAAGCGGATTCCCCGTTTGCCCATTGTAGTTCCACCATTGGCTGCTCTAGATTTCCAGTTACACGTGTCTCTGTAAATGCCGTTTGACCGAACACCCCCGACCCCGCAGAGTTAAGGCTGAGTCGCATGCCTTTGTTGTGGGTGAAGATGGTGTGTGTGTGTGTGTGTGTGTGTGTATTGTGTGTGTACACATACGTATATGAATGAATGATTTTTTTTTGGTCCAAATTAATCACAGAACCTCGGTTGCAAAGGGCGGGCATAATTTTGTGTGTCTTATTCTTTCCTGTGTTGTTGTTGCCCGTTTATGACCTTTTCATGCTGTTAAAAGGGACGTCTTGCCACATTTAATTTCGGTTCCAATGAGATATGGAAAAAAGGGGAGACCGGCGTTTTGAAGTAATTTGATAAGCCATCAAGTAGCAAATCCGAATGAGGAGGGGGAGCGGGGAGGGGGAAATTGTGGCGGGGGGGAGAGAGAGCCTTGGCTGCTCCAGGTAGAGTTTTCTTTATAACCTGAATTTACAATGAAAGCATTCTCCTTTATGGATATAATAGATTAGATTTCACAACTTAATTCAGCGGAATGGTAGCGTTTAAGGATCTCCGACTGATTTTATTACACTGAGCCAAATTGGATGCTTGTGCTTTTAAAAGGAAAACGGTTGTGACATGAAGATATATAATTTTTAAAGTAAGAAAAAAAAAAGCGGGGTGGCGGTTGTGGGGGAGGGAAAGCTAGCGGCCTCGGAGAATCAGGGCGCAAAGAACTCCAAGCATACTTTAGCCAGGCAAAGGCGTTGCGAACAAAAGCCTCATAGAGGGAAATGAATTCGGCGAAGGTTCTTCCACGCCGTGGCTTTGAAAACAGACAGTTCTCGGTGCGGTGCGCCTGTTTTCGTTCATCCATCTCTCGATTTCGGCTTGAACAGCTCATGATCTTCAGGAAGCGTTGGGTTTAATCGCACGTTTAAAACGCCGTTGTGGTGTGTTAAATTTGGACGAATTCTTTACACTAGTTGATTCGCTTGGTAGCCAAGTGTCCCCCCCCCACCCCCAATTGGGAAGCGATTTTACCTGAAGCGTTAAGAAGTGACCAATGCCTTTCCCATCCGATTTGCGTTTTGTGAGGAGCGAATATTTCTTTTTCTTTTTTTGATCTGGCGAGAGCAGCAAATAATACTCTCTCGCCATTCCCCATTCTCTCCCCATTCGCTACCTTCATTTCCAGCTTTAACATCGGGAGGAGATGGGGGGAGGCCAGGGCAGAATCTTCCACAGGGAAATTTGAAAAGATTGATCCGGTGTTCGAACTTGAGAGCGGAAGGGAAGTGTGTGTGTGCGCGCGCACCACCCGTGCCTGCGTGTGTTCTGGGGCCGGCGGCTGTGGTGGCAAACGTAGACCTTTAAAAAGCAAGGATGAACGTAAAATAAATAAAAGGGATCCCTTGGCCTACCCGGAACTCAGCTCCTACAATTTAAGAGACCTGGTACAAGGTAAAAATTAAATCTGTTGGGCTGTCTCTTGTCTTTCTTTGGTCTCAATCGCCGTCCGCTCCCACCCTGCCGGTTTTGATCCGTTGCAGTCCTTTATTGCTCCACAACGCGAGCGCCCTCCCGTTCCTTTGCAGGCTGCGGGGAACGGCCAAGCCTGGCCCGGGCAAAACGGGGGTGGGGTGGTGGATGGGGGGCGGCGTTGGCAGTCCTCTTTTCCGATTAGTTTCCCGCCCCCCCCTTCCCGTCTAAACGAAGGCAGCAGCATCCGAAAAGGCCAGGGAGAGTCTAGAACCGGCTCCCCTCTCGCTGTTCTCCCCTCCCAACGACGACGGCGGAGGCGCAGAACCATCCGGTCCAGCCGGGCAAGGAGGGAAACGTCCTTCTCCCCACATCCACTTGTGCCCCCGAGGCCGACTCGAGGCGGGTGTTTTCAAGCAAACGGCTGGCCTTGACGCGCGACCTTCGAGGCCCGGTTCCCACGGAGGCCGGGCCCAGATGCTTCCGGGAAGCCCACCCGGAGGAGGGCGGCAGGAAAGCGGCGGTAACAGAAGCCTTTCTCGGTCACCGGCAGACGGAAGGTCGGTCGGTCGGTCGGCTGACCGGCACAGCCGCCCCCACGTGCAGCCGCGTCGTCTGCGGCGCTGGGCTTCCGCTCCTCTCGCTCCTCTCCCCCCGCCCCGCGCTTGTCTTTTCCCTCCGAGGCGCTCTCGAAAAAAAAATTAAAAATACAAGGAGCCTGGCAAATCGCCGCTTTGCCGGCCTCCGTGGAGCGCGCCTGCCTTGTCCGCCCTCGCTGCGGCGTCGCCTCCGATGGGGCCCGGGAGCGGCGGGGTGGGCGCCCAGCGGAGGGCTGCCAGCCAAGCCTCCGGCCTCTCCCTTCCAGCCACGGATCGGGCTCGCCACGGTCGCCTCGGCCGCGAGCGGGGTGCGTACTTACTTACACACACACGCACACGGTTTGACTCACTCCTTTGGTTGCCAACAAACAGAATCCAAGGGGGGAGTGTGCGAACAGTTTGGACGGAAAGCCCCCCCCACTCCCCCCCCAAAAAAAACCACGACGGCTTGGGTAACTTCTCTGATAAGGCAACAGCATGAGCACACATAACCGTCCACGTGTGAATGTGGCTAAGCGACCCCCCCCCGCCCTGGGCCTCGGTTCAGATGCCTTGTTGCACGGATAGGGCAGGATCACCCTAAATTGCCGATTCTTGGTCCCATTTCAGTAAGAGAGGCTGGGTTAACGGCAGCCTAGAACTGGGACCCGTAGGCCTGAGACAGATTGGATAGGATGGAGGGGGAGGCATGTGCGTTAGTTGAAAATCCTATAGGCTAGAAGAGTATTTAACGTTCCTGAGGTTGACCCCGGCACAGTCAGGCGGTGTCCTCCGGCAGCACAATTTGCCCTGTCACCAAAGTGCAGCAAAAGGCTCCTTACTTCGTGGCTGTTGTATTTTTTTTCCCTGCCAGCGATGGGGAGAGGGACCTGTGGGATTTTCCCCTCTTTGGGTCGCAGAACAATAGGGCGCCCCTTACTTTGGGGAGAGGGGGCGGCAGTAGCTGTTCTGCCTCAGGCAACGAAATATCTTGGGAGCCTGGTCAGCCTCCTTCCTTAAAAAGTCAATAATGCTTGAGAGCGAGGCGGCCACCAGGTACTGTCCACCTCCACGCTGCGCGCGTGTTTGGCGAAGAGCGGCCCTGGCTGGGGATGTGGCCGCGAGTCAAGCGAACATGGAAGACAAACGCCTCGGACGTGCAGTCGAGATGAAGGGTACGTGTGTCCCTCGGCCGCACCGCCCGTGCTGGATGCCAGCAAAAGCCCCCGGGTCTCAGTTTCGAAGGGGCGGCCCTGCTCCCCCGCTCAAAACCTTCCTGCCTGCCTAGGAAGACGGTATTTTGAGCCAGGCTCGTTATTAGCTGAAGTGCAAACAGCCCCATAAACCTCGTCCGTCTGAATCTTTTAAATTCTTCTCTTGAATCTCCCCTCGCTCGAGATTTGCAAGCTCATACACACCCGCGGAGCTAAGGAAGGAGTTGGGTGGTGGGGACTGGGGGAGTAATTTTAACAATTTGCATGTATAAATATGTGGAGGGGGGGTTAAGAAAAAAACCCTGATGTTGGACGTAAACAGTTCGATCGAATGCGTGTGTTTGGGTGGGTGGCTAAGAGAAAGGCAGAGTTCTACAGGGCATCCCCCCACCCCCAGTGTGTTTCGGGCAAAAGCTGCTTCACCCCTCGTCGGAGTCCTTTTCCAGTTCTGTCCCTCTGCCGTCGAGGGAGGAAGGGAGAGCGGTGCTGGTGCCGCCTCCGCTGTCGTCGTTCCCGCTTCCATTCAGCCCCCGATCCCGGCTGCCTTGGCGGCGGCGGCGCGCCTCTGGAGCGCTGGACGTGGCGGGCCAATGCACACAGCCTTGAGCGCGCCCTGGCCGGGCCGCTCTCTTCTCCCTGCGACACCCCACCCGCCTTGTGTCCAAGACCGTTTCCGCACTACACTCGGGCCGGCCCCTCCCTAAACTGCAAACCCCAGGATTCCATGAGATGCTGAAAGTGGAATAATCGCGCTATAAGAGTGTAGTGCGGAAATGGCCCTGGATTCTCCCCCCCCGCCCCGGGATCCTCCTTTCGGGCCTGCGCCCCTTCGTTTCCCAAGTGCCTTTGGTTCCCCCGGCTTCCCCCCGCCCTTCCCACCACCCTATGGCTGGCTGCTGCTGCTCCTCCTCTCCTTGAGCCCCGGGGAGGGGGCGGGGAGCACCCGGGCAGGACTGGGCCCCGACATGTCCACTCGTGTGTGTGCGCCAGAAAGCGAGGGGGCGGCCGTGCGGGGCCCTCTCCACCGACTGGTCGGCTCAGCAGCCGACGGCCGCCGCCGCCGCCGCCGCTTCTGTCAACTCGACGCTTTGCATCTCTCCTTTTGGCCGAGGAGACAAACAAACAAAGCATCTCTTCCTCCTCCTCCCTCTCCCTTTCCAACATCCCCCCTCCCGCCTTTCAAAGTCCTCTCAGGGACAAATCCTGAGTTGCGAAGGCCAATTCTAAGCACACAAAGAGAGAGAGAGAGAGAGAGAGAGAGAGAGAGAGAGAGAGAGACCACCCCATCCACCCCTCTCTCCTTCCTTCGGCAGGAAATCCGCTCTCCCCCCCTCCACTCCAATTCCTTCAAGGCCACAGTGATATCTCTGTAGGCTTAAAACATTCCTCTTGTCAGTGTCAGGATGCCTCCCTCCCTCCCTCTGAAACCGTCGTCTTGCCGTCGTGTCGCCCTGGCTGCCTTGGCCGCGGAAGAAGCCAAAAGAGAGTTCTTATCAATATTTTTTTTTTTAAAAAAACGTCCTTTCCTTCGGCAAAGCCTCCCTAGCTGCTTCTCTTTTCCCCGCCCCCCTGACCTGCATCCCAGTTAAGCAGGCCAGAAAGAGGCGCCTGGTTCAGGGGAAAGCCTGATTAAGCCCTTGGTTATACTGTATTTGATTATTATTTTTAAAATGAATCTAGGAAAAAACATTTTAAAAGAAAAGAAGGAGTGGAGAAGCTCCTGGCTCTTTGGAAAGTTATGTTTGGCTCATCTTTGAAGAGGTAGTTTATAAATGGATCCTGAATGTGCACAGAACCATTTCCATTCTGATTGCTCAGCCTCTGCTGGCAAGAGCAAGAAGCTAAAAGATGGGTTGCTTTTTTGGCTCCCCTTTGAAAAGGAGATGGAGGTGACCAGATGTTCAAGCTTCAGATGAAGCCTTTATATTATAGAGGGACATACAGGCCTGATTTCTTGCCATCTTTTCTTGAAATCAGGCTGCGTGCTGCACCATGGCCTAAACATGTTTTCCAGCCCCTACTGTGTTCTCTCCAGCCCAAGAGTAAGTTCATTTGCAGTTGTATTTTCTTGCTGTTTGGACATGAAACAGAGAACTGTGCCTTGAATGTGTGTACAACTTCCACTATCACTCTGATATTTAGGTATCAGCCGGTAACAAATAAAGGAATGTACTGTGGAGCAATGATGTTGATTCTAAGGTCTCATTTGTTCAGCCAACAGCTTCACAGAATCATAGAGTTGGGAGGCCGCTCCCCCCCGACACTGAGTTCAACCCCCACCCCCGCTCAGTACAGGAACTCTGGCTAGAATATCCCCAACAGGTAACTGTCCAGTCTTTTTTTGAAGACCTCCGAAGAAGAAGACCCCAGAACCTCTTGAGATAATTGGTTTCACTGTTGAATCCCTATTACCCTCAAGAAACTCCTTCCCATGTTCAGTCGAAATCTACCCTTCTGTAACTTAACTATTGGATCTGGTCCTACCCTCTGCGGCAACTGCTAACAGACTTGTCCCCTCCTCTTCATGACAACCCTTGAGATATTTAAAGAGTGTAATCATGTTAGTCCTCAGTCTTCTCATTCATTTGGAGACATTCAGAGCAGTACATTTCATATTTACACAGAGTGGCTGGTTATCGGAAGTGTACAGAAATAACAGAGGTTCTGAAGGAGGAGATGGTATGAAATATTTTGAAGCTACAATGAGGAAAGACAATCCTAAAACTCTGAATAGGGCACCACTCTTGGTTTACAAAGCCTGAGTTCAAATTCTGACACCTCCATGGATTCAAGTTCTGTAAAGCAGGGATCATAATGACCTACACTGCAGGGTATATCATTTTAAGATGCCATACAGATCAGATCTAAAGAGATCAACATTGTGATAGTAACTACACTCATTCTAGCACATTGGCCAAGACTTGTAGTCCACTTTGCTGATGCTGGTGGGACTTCTAAATGAATGAGTTTAGAACAGGTTGATAAAGTGTTAACACAGACTTCACCATAAAGGGTTTGAGGCAGGGGAGGGAAGCTGCAATCTAAACAAGGCATGGCACCACCACAGCAAACAAGAGGAATGCACCAGTATTATAAACTTACAACACAATATACTTAAGTTCTATTTGCTTAAGCACATTGAATTTCCATACAATTTGTCTGTTTGTAATATAAACTTTGCAACAAACCTTTTTTTTTTTTTGGCAAGAGACTCACAATTGTATTTGAGAGAGCTGAAACTGATTTGAGAGAGGCATTGCTTCCACAGTCAGCACACATGTCTAACCAGGTCCTGCATCCACTCTACCCGCCCTTCTCAGTTGCCATTGATCAAACAGGTTGGGCTGGTTCCGGAAACAACGGAGAAATCTGCCAAATCTGTTTCCTAGAGGCCATAGTGGATTGAGTACACATGTCAAGCAGTGATCCACAGTAGGAAGAAAATAAAAATAATAGCCTAGCTGCTTGCAGTAAAAATTGTCACTGTGATACCCACAACATAAGGCTTCAGTTCTGATCCACTAAAACCACTGGATGTAACCATAGAATCATAGAATCATAGAGTTGGAAGAGACCCCAGGCGCCATCAAGTCCAACCCCCTGCTATGCAGGAACACCCATCAAAGCACTCCCAACAGATGGCCATCCAGCCTCTGCTTAAAAACCTCCAAAGAAGGAGACTCCACCACACTCCCAGGCAGCATATTCCACTGACGGACAGCTCTGACAGTCAGGAAGTTCTTCCTGAGGTTCAAGTGGAATCTCATTTCCTGTAGCTTGAATCCATTGCTCCTTGTCCTAGTCTCTGGAGCAGCAGAGAACAAGCCTGCTCCCTCCTAAACATGACATCCCTTCAAATATTTAAACATGGGTATCATGTCCCCTCTTAACCTTCTCTTCTGCAGACTAAACATACCCAGGTCCCTAAGGCGTTCTTCATAGGGCATGGCTTCCAGACCCTTCACCATTTTGGTCTCCTTCCTCTGGACACGTTCCAGCTTGTCAACATCCTTCTTGAATTGAGGTGCCCAGAACTGGACACAGTATTCCAAATGAGGCCTAACCAATGCAGAACAGAGTGGAGCATTACCTCCCTCGATCTAGACACCATACTCCTATTGATGCAACCAAGAATCGCGTTGGCTTTCTTGGCTGTCGCGTCACACTGCTGACTCATATTCAGCTTGTGATCTACCAAGACTCCTAGAGCCTTTTCACATGCACTGCTATCCAGCCACACGTCCCCCATCCTATACCTGTGACTTTCATTTTTTCTGCCCAAGTGCAGGACCCTGCATTTCTCTCTGTTGAAATTCATTTTGTTAGCTTTGTCCCAGCTCTCCAATCTGTCAAGGTCGTATTGAAAGTTGATCCTATCCTCTGGTGTGTTAGCAACCCCTCCCAGTTTGGTATCATCTGCAAATTTGATCAGCATGCCCTCCACTCCTTCATCCAAACCATGACTAGTTATACAGTACATCTTGATTGTCCCTCCAGTTCTGTATTTATTGCATAAGAATAATAGTCAGCCCCTCTTGAAACAAATGGGTTTGTTTCACAGATTAAATGGGGCAATAAAAATATAATTTTCTGAGGAAAGGAGAGTAATGCCACATATACTCCCAAAATTTAAACTGGAACAATATGGAAATCTTCAGACAAGATTAGCTGAATGCTGTTGGGGTTAAAGAACAAAGCAA
This sequence comes from Cyclura pinguis, assembly GCA_030412105.1. NCBI lineage: Eukaryota > Metazoa > Chordata > Lepidosauria > Squamata > Iguanidae > Cyclura > Cyclura pinguis. Next base: position 164,055,945 of record CM059600.1, read on the forward strand.
TAAGGGTCCCTTTTTCCATGCAAGATCCAAACAAGAGCCTTATTCCCACATTGTTCAGTCCGGGAAAGGCTCTGCAGTCTGGCTTAAGCTAAGCTATTGGGACACAGAAGTGGAACTCAAGACAATTTCCTGCTTGAGGTAAGAAACACAATTTGTTTGATGTATTAGTTAGAGCCACACCCAACCTGTTCTCCAATGAGTTCCCGGCAATAGGTAGGGTTCTGCTCCCTGTTTATCTTCCCAAAAAATCTGTAAGGTAGGGCAGGCTGGAAGCAACTGGTTGGCTGCTGGATGCCTTTAGGGCTTATTGAGAACTAGAACCTGGATTTCCCAGGTCCCAGTCTGACTCTCTAATCAATGCCCTGGCTGACCTACCTACCCACTGCTAAATTGTACTGCAAGGCCGTTTCTGCACTAGACTGTTATAGCACTATTATTCCACTTGCAACATCCTATGGAATCCTGGGGTTTGCAGTTTTGGGAGGGGCAGCCCGGCCCCTCCCGAAACTGCAAACCCCAGGATTCAATAGGGTGTTGCAAGTGGAATAATAGCGCTATAACAGTCTAGTGCAGAAATGGCCCAAGACCAGCAGTGAATCAGAGTTCACCCCCACACTTGAGGGTCACTGGGCAGCTTAGGGGCTCCATGGGCCACATGACACACACAGCTCTGCTCTTTGAGTCCTTGCCATTCTCTTGGACCTCCAGTATCTTTCACTTGATGTAGCTGGTTCCTTCTGCCTAATGGTAGGGCCCGCCTTCATTTCTAGCCTCTCATTCTAGGACTTTTTCGGGGGAAGCACTTTTCACCTTTGGACCTCCTCTGCATTGGCAGTGAGCTCACCCACATGAGAAACTGGGCCTGACTTTCATGTGGGGGGATGAAATGCCTAGATCCTCAGATGAATGAAACAACAGCAGCAGCCCCAGCAACAATAAAAATGGCTTAGAGGGAAAGCAGCTTAAGACCTCCTCATTGTCCTTTGCTTAATCCATTGAATGACATGATTCCGTGGCAGCAGGGGTGATGGAAGACATCTCAAGATGGAAGTAAAATGTAGGAAGGCCCTGCTAAGAAAAGGCTCCAGATGTTTGGGCAGATATATTACTGCAGGGCAGCACAGGCCATTGATTCCTATAGGGGTCAGGGTGCCTTTCCACCATCCAGATGCTCCTAGATGTAGCAAATGGCACCATTTACTACATCTAGGAGCATCTGGATGGTGGAAATATACCCTGACCACTATACCACACTGTCTTCCATTCCGAGTTTATATTTGTGTCTAGAAATAATCTCTGGCTGAGCTGACACCACCCTCCTCTCCTTTTTGATTCCTGAGAGAGAGAAAGAATGAAAGTGAAGTGTTCCACCCCCCCTCCCCCCATGGTGGTACAAATATATGAAAGAGCAGCAAATTGTTTGCTACTTTTAAATGGAACCCTGAAGTATCTTTGCTGAGGTAATCTGCTTCCTCTGTCCTAACAGAGGGATGGCCCTCATGTGTGCTTTGCCAGCATTTGTATGGAGCTGAATATCCATTCTTTCAGCCTCTTGATTCACAGTTCTTTTGGTGGGGGGGGAGAGGAGTGAATAATCTCGCTGACCTCAATGCACAGGAATGCCCAGAACATTTATGGAAGCCTCTCCTAGCATCCAGTCTTCAGATGTGCTAGACCACAACCCCCATCATCCTTAGCCAGCTGACTACATTTCCCAGCATCCCTAGTCAGCTGGCAAGGGAGGATGGGGATTGTGATCTAGCACATCTGGAGGGCATACCAGTGGGGGAATATACCGATTTGGGAAAACTGAAGTAGATCTCTTGCTGGGAACCCTGCTGTGGCACCCTACATGGTGGTCTAAACAGGGGTCTGGTGAACATTTTGGCAAGCAGCGGGGGCAGGACAAATGGTATATGCAGGAGCTGAGGCAGGGGTCTCCTTGCTTTGTAAGCCTTAGGCAAAATAGTTGAAATTCTCCCCTTCCCCAGAAACTGGAAAACTTACCCGGGGGGAGGGGGGAGCTAAATTCAACTGTCAGCCCCAGCGAGAGGAGATCCATGAAATCAAGAGAACTTGCATAACGGTTGGTTTTAAGGTTGGTTCTAAGATTTCCAGGCACTAACACAGGCTCACTTGGTGAGGACATGAGAGAGAGAGAGAGAGAGAGAGAGAGAGAGAGAGAGCTCCTTCTCAGTGACTGCTGCCACCCTCTGGAACTTCCTTCCATGGGAAGCTAGGCTGGCCCCCTCCCTGATCTCCTTTTGCTGGCAGTAAAGAACTTTTGGTTTCAGCAGACTTTTACTGTGTAAGAAGGCAACCTTTCTATTGAAATTATTTATTTATCTTTTAAATTTTAAAAAACATGTTTTTAAAATGATTTTTATGTGGTGATTTCAATTATTTTTAAATTTTATTGTGAAAGTTTTAATTGACTCTCTGGGAGACCCCTTGAGTCCCACTCTAAGAGAAAGGCAGCATACACATGAAATAAATAAATGGCAAGTTTTACCAAGTTCTCATTGATTCAGTGGGTGCCCTCTAGTTGGGACTATCAAATGGATTTAGGCCTTGAATGACCTTTCCCCAAATCCTCCAGCCAGTGACCGTGGTAGCTGAAGAATTCTGTGAGCTGTAGTCCAAAAAGGAACCTTCCCAAGCTCTCCCCCCGCCCCCAAATCATTGGGGCAGCCTTGTTAATGGGATTCCATCGGCGATAGCCTTTCAGCAAAGGATTTGACATGCATGGCTTTGGGATGCTATCCATGAGGAGGTTCTCCAACTCATTGCAATAGAACTCTGAGTCCCTAGCAAGAGACCTGTTTCCATTAAAGGTCAGTCACTGGTTGATGGAAGTGACTGGTAGGACTTGTTATAAACACTCTTGAAGTCTGATCACATTTAATCTAAAGCAGAAGACTGGGGGGGGGGCAGGATTACTTCCCCCTCCTTACATAAAGGGCACCCTGTTGGTTAACATTATTCACAGTCCAGAAGCTTTCCATCTAAATATTACATAAAACAGCAGACAGGTGCAGACAACTGATGGACAGATACGTGTGTGTGTGTGTGTGTGTGTGTGTGTGTGTGTGTGTGTGTGTGTGTAGAGGTGTTCAGGGAGAGAATGAAAGGACTGGATCAGCAGTTCTCAAACTTAGCACTGAGCCATCCTTGAGAAGGTTAAAAAGAAAAAGAAAAAAGTTTGACCGTCCCCAAAGACATGTCCGATCCATGCAGCAGCTGCCGGTTAGGCACTGTAGTGTCACACCAAAGCAGGTGGTGTGAAAACAGGTACCTCCTGCCTTCGCCCCCACTCCTCCCCAGGACTCACTTGGGCTGCTAGTAGGAGTCCAGAGATGTGCATGGAACTGAAGAACATGAAGGACAAGTGGGGGAAAACGAGGGACAGACTCTACCATTAGGTCAGGTAGCATGGTTGTCTTGGGAATGATCATGGTCAATGTCAAAGGAGAGCTAATGGGCAGCTGTTTATTTACAAACTTATTTATTTAGAAGGAGAAGGGTGTCATTTGAATTTTCTGCCCCAAACCTCAAAGATACTGGACTAGAAGCAGAGGAAGCAGAGGGATGGATAGAATTAACGTGCTACCCTTCAACAGGGCGTTCTGGATTATTGTTAGTGTTACAAAAACGATGAAATTTTTTTTAAAAAAAAGCTAGAATATGAATGCAGCTGGTTGAAACAGCCATATTTAAAAACCTTGGGCAATTAAAACCAGTATCTTTCCCTGGCACCCAGAAGATATTGGTGGCAGCAGAAGAATGACACTCAGAAAGGAGCCTCATGATGGGATGTCACAGCCATGAGAACCATCTTTAAATATGCAACTGTCTAAGCAGGTGTAACAAAAACTTGTCTTTTGTCTTGCTTTTCCCTTCATCCATTTCTCTTTTCCTTATCTGCTGTCTCCTTGGTACCAAACTTTAGAGTGCAAGCTCTTTGGGGCCGAGGTCCAGCCCTTTCACTCTGTAAAATGCCACATACCCAAATGACTGGTGATGACAGTTGCACCTAGAGGAGATGCCAAGATAACCCACAGATTACTAAATATTTCTTTTTGGCTTTGTCTGGGGGGGGGGGGCGCTGCTATTTCCACTGTAGTACTCCATAGGCAAACATTATTGTGAATTTTAACTGTTCTATTTTGTCTTCCATGCTATTTAACAAATATGTGAAACTGCTGAGAGTGGTTGTCTGGCGTTTGGGGGCAGGGTCTGGTGTCATCAATTTGCTGATGACTCCCAGTTCTGTCTCTCCTCTCCACCAAACTCCAAGGAACTGTTTCAGTTCTAAAATAGTGCCTGTTGTCAGTGATGGACTGCACAAAGGTGAACAAATTGAATCGTAATCTGGACAAGACAGGGGTGCTCCCAGTCAGTTGAAATGCAGATCATGGGACAGCAATTGAGCCTCTACCAGATAGAGCTACCTTCCATATGAAGACAGATTTGCAGTTTGGGTGTTCTTCTAAATTCAGTCCTGAGCCTGGAGGCCTAGGTTTCTGTAGTGGCTGACAGTGCTTTTGCACATTTAAGGGTAGTGTGCCAGCCTTGCCCTTCCTCACAAACACCTGATCTCATCACAGTAACACATATCTTAGTCACATTTCATTTGAGTTCTGCATGGGGACAGCCTTTGAAAAGTGCTCAGAAGCTTCTGTTGGTGCAAAAGACTGCAGCCAAACTATTGAATGTGGTTGTTTATAAAGAACACATGCTTCGCTTGTTACAACAGCTCCACTGACTACCAGTCTGTTTTAGGCACAGTTCAAAGTGCTGCTTATGGTCTATAAAGCCCAGACTGTCTGAGGGATTGCATCATCCAACTCTTCCACTATTTGGCAGGGAGAGTCTCAATTGATCATCTGTTGTCCCACCTTTTTAGCAACTTTTAAAATGGCCCAGTTTCTCTCTTCTTTTCTCACTGTCCCCCCTTTCCATCAGCTTACTTCAATCGCTGTAAACTGAGTTCAAAATGCAAAAGTAGTTTGCACTCCCTTAGCTTAGCAGGGGAGACAGGTGAGGAAAGGAAGGATGGAATCCTGACCTTCCCAACAGGCTCAGGCAAAAGCAAACTGTTTGCCTCTCCTAGTTTGTTTGTTTGACCACACACTGATTTTGCTCAGCCACATTTGTCCCAGTTTTTACTTGTGAAATATTGGAGGGTATTATCATCTGGCACAAACTCTAACTTCTTCAGACCTTCTTTCAGTCTGGGAACATAGGAGAGGGTCTTCTTGGTGCCTGCTCCCAGGTTTTGGAATTCCCTTTCTAGAGATGATAGGATGGTTCCATCTTTACTCTCTTTTGTCAGCAAGTGAAAGCTTTGCTATTCCAACCAGCTTTTAGGTACTGACTGCAAGGGCTTTTAAGGACTGCTGTTCTATTGATTTGTTTATATTTTGCCTTTTAATGGGTTTTCTTTAAACAGTTTTAATTTTATAGGTGGTTTAATTACATTTTATCAACAACTTTTTGTATGGTTTTACTCATGTCTTCGTATATGCTTTTATCTTTGTTTTATTCTTTGTAAGCCGCCTTAACCCAGTTTTGGGAAGAAAAAGGGAGATAAATGAATTAGCAACAACTCTTTTCCTCTGCTCATGTGAAGCTACTCACTGTAGTAGGGTTCTAATTCTTTTTTTAAAAAATGGCTTTCATCTTTTGCATTTGTTTAGCATCCTGAGATGCAGACATTAACCATACAAAGTTCTTCTCTTGACTTTATCCCAATTGCAGGAAAAGCTTAATTTTGCCTTGTGAGGGTACAACAGGTGGAGGTGAGATGCCTATGTGTCCTGACTGTTTATCTTGTCTGTCTGTCCACCTGCCTGTCTGTGGGCTGATGAACTGATAACTGCCCTGGCTGTTCTGGAGCATAAGCTTGTAATCTTTCCCATTCCCATTCTTTTCATTTCATACGATTTTTTTTTAAATAAAGTCTTCTTAGGCTAAAAACAAACAGTAACAAGTGGAGAAATCACCATTTTATGTTGCCACCCTCAAACAACTTCCTTCTATTTTTGGGAGGACTTGTTTATTCAAGTGGTGACCTGGCTGAGGTGTTTCCTAAGAATATTTGAATATATAACCCAGTGTACAAATAGGAGCAAGGCACAAATAAAAAATTCAGAAGATGGTGTTGGTGATAAAGGTGATGATGATGATGATTTTGAAGTTACCTCTGTAAAAAATATATCAGGTACAAGAAATGTGAATTCTTAGGCCATTTCTGCACTACACTGTTATAGTGCTATTATTCCACTTTCAACATCCTACAGAATCCTGGGGCTTGCATTTTAGGGAGGGGCCTTTAGAATTCTCAGCCAGAGAGCTCTTTGGCCTCAGTAAACTACAAACCCCAGAATTCCACAGGATGTTGAAAGTGGAATAATAGCATTATAACAGTGTAGTGCAGAATGGCCATAGCATTTATAGCAGCTTCTCCTAATCTGTTGCCCTACAGATGTGTGAGCTACAATTGCCACTGTCTTCAGCCAGAATGGTCTATGCTGTATGGGAATAATGAGAGCTATACTCCATCACATCTGGAAAGGCACCAGGTGGATGAAGTCTAATTTACTAAGGACCATTTCACATTGCACAATTACAGCACCCTGATCCCACATAAACTTCCATACTTCCATCCTGTGGAGTCCTGGGATTTGTGGTTTCATGAGGTATTTAGTATTCTGTTCGACAGAGCTCTTGTGCTTCCCAAAACTACACATCCCAGGCTTCTGTAAGATGCAGGCATGGTAGTTCAAGTGGAACCAAAGTGCTATAACTGTGTGAAGTGAAAGGGCCCCAGAGTGCTTTAGGGTGACACATTTTACCTTCCTTCTATCAGTAACTCTTACAAACAAACCAGTAAAGTAGGTCAGAACAATTGTCCTGATGCTGCACATCTGCAGGGTGGGAGAGTCCTGCAAAACAGAAGGTTGCTGAAGACCACTTACCAAGTTCATGTCTGGGATGAGATTTGAATGAGGGATTTCTGAGCAGCCACCTCAGAATAAGCCACACTGCTAGCCCACTGCTCAGATGATCAGAGAAAAATTAAAAAGTTGTGTGTGCTGTTCAGATTTCCATTTCCTTTCATCACTGGAGGGTCAATATGAATCACTGGATAAATTGTGGCCTCATGAGACTCTAGTTCAAGGGAAAGTACATGAAAATTAAAGATGCCTGTTGTCTACCTAATGATTAAGCAAATTTAAAATTAGCCATATGACAATCCAAAGGACTGATCTAACACATGTCCTAGATGGAGCTGGGAATGGAAACGGCATCTGCCACTGTGGTTAAAGCTCTCCGCTTCTAAAATGGGAAATTCTCCCTTCTGCTAGAAATATCACCGGGCTACTGCCTCATGCTATTATTCCAAGTGGCACTTCTACATTCTAATCATATATAAAGAAGTTCTACTTCCAAATTCTAATCTTATGCACAGCCCCATATAAAATATGCACATTTTTTTTTAAAAAAAATCACAATTTTATGAAAACTCTTTAAAATGCAAAGATCTGCAAAACCCTCCATGATGTCAACAACCTAGTTAAATATCATTCCCATTTTACAGAAACAAGATGGACAAGTGCCTGACATACGTGAGCCCCAAAGCTCAGAATTAACGTAATGATATTACAAGTAATGCATTTTTTCAGGATACTGAGAAGATAGTCAATTTTTTAAACACCCAGTGCAACAAGTGATAAAATCATTCTTTTTTAAAGGGATAGCCTTTCCTCATTGCTTTTAAGGTGTTGTTTGGGGTTATTGGGGGGGGGATTTGGGATCATTTTTATGTTTTAAAGTATATTTTGTCAAAAGAATGGAGTAATGAAGTAATACATTATTAATATACTACTAACACAATACTCATCAAGTAACAATTAAGAACTTATTTGTAAAAAAAATAGCAATAATTCAGGTTGCCATTTGCTCAGGCTATCTGGGTACTGATATTGTCGTCGTCGTCATCATCATCATCATCATCATCATGAAGAGCGCAGTTCATCTGCAGATGGCTGCCTGAATCAAGTGTATGAAATGAGATGAAGGGTTTGTTTTTTTCCAAGGCCATCAGAAAAAGAAAAAGGTAGCCAGTACTATATGTGAATTAGTTTAGTTACATGCTTCTTCACGGTATGATGAAAGGAGGGTATGACTGCCTCCTTGCTTACGAGTATGAGTAGCCATAACAACAAAAACAATTTGCACAACATTTTCAGACGTTCAGACTGCTCCACATACAATATCCAGTCATAATTCTTCCAACAGCTCTGTAGACAAGTCAATATTATTACTCTCCCAACCTCCTTCCCATATTACATGTGGAAGGGAGATTGAAACTGAGTAGCCGTGGCATTCCAAAGACCATCTGATGAGTTCCTGGCAGAGCTGAGATCTGAATGGAGACCTCCTTACATGCGGAAAGGATCAGAGAGTTTTAACAGACCACAGGTTGAACATGAGTCAACAATAAGATGGGGTGGCCAAAAAAGGTAGGTGCAGTATGATTGATTTCTTTATTTAATTTATATCTCGCCTTTCTTCCAGGGCTAGAAGGAAAGGCAGCTTCCAACACAGAATAACAATAAAGACAACAACAATGACATCAGCAACACCACCACCACCAGCAGCACAATTACAAAAAGTGACACCGGCTGAAACATGCCACATTATCTGATGGTACCTCACTCATTCCTATATTCTTGGATAGAATCTCAGTCACTGTTGGTCCAGAACTCCAGGCAGTAACACCAAAAAGACTGTGAAACTGGTGATAATACAAATCAAATTTGCTACACTGTTGAAACACCCATACTTCATACTAATGATAAATAAGCAGTAAAATATCAAGAAGTTCTGCATTCCCCTTTTAAAAAGCTCTGGCCAGAAGAGACTGAAGGTTGGCCTAAATAGAAAGATCTTTGCTTGCTGACTGAAGGACAAAAGAGAGGGACAAGCCTAACCTTCCTTCACAGGGAGCTCCATGATGTGACTGCCACTGAAAAGACCTCTCTTGCTTCTGCACCAAGCATACTCCTGAAAGTAGTGGGACTGAGAGAAGGGCCTTTTCTACAGATCTCAGAAGCCTTATATGGGCAAAATGCAGCCTTTTAGATAGCCTTCTGGGTGGCATCAATGAAGAATGGAGCTCAGATCACAAGAAATAATGCTATTCCCCTTCTCTGTTTTGGTCAGATCACACCTGATTTTCTGTGCCTGTTCTGGGCAAGCCAATTGAAGAAGGATAGCAGCACATTGAAATGTATCCAGAGGAAGATGGCAAGTTCAGTGAGAGACCTAGTAGCATGCTAAGGAAAAACTGAAGGAGTTGGAGAAGTATAGCCTGAAGAAGAGATATTTGAAAGGCAATATGTTAGCCATTTTTAAATAACTGAATGGCTGCTATATAGTTGACAGAGCAAAACTGTTCTCTATTGCTCCAGAGGACAGGACTTAAATTAATGCATTGTTTTTGGTAACTTTTGCATTTGTTTCTTTTAACCTATGGTACACTGCTCTGAAATCTCTGAGACTGGGTGGTTTATGCTTTCAATAAATGAGGTCAGATTACAATAAAGGGATTTGATGGAGTATTAAGAAAGACAGAAGATGATGGCACAACCTCTTCAGCAATGGGACAGGCTGCCTTGGAAATTGGTAGTCTCTCTTTTGTCACAGGCTTTTAAGCAGAGACTGGATGGCCACTGCACAGAGATGCTGAAGTGGTCGATCTCCTGCATTCAGGAGGGGTTTAGAGTACATGGCCTTTGAGGACTACTGCTCAGCTCTGGGATTCTATGAGTGTTGGCTCAGCTTCTCAGTTACTGTGCTGCTCCAGCCCTTCACTATACCCACCTTGTTTTGTTTTGTCTTCTTTTTAACAAGCAGAGGAAACATGCACTACAGCATCACTGAAGAGGTGTGCAGACCCTTCAGTCAACTAAGCCAACCCATGTACAATTAAAAACAAAAGACTCTAAAATGGTGGACTACTGGGGATTTTGGAGAGAGAAAAAGAAAGGACTGTTTTCATGCTGTTCTGATTACTTTTGCAAAATCGGCAGATGAGCTCCTCTGCTGGAGTGGGTGTTCAGCCTCTAAAAGTAGTGGAATCAAAATTACACATATAAATTTTTAAAAGAGTCACAAACTGGTTGGCACACACAGAGGCATCACTCCTAATTTTTGATGTCCTAATCCTTACATGAGGGAGGGTCATGGCACCCATATTCTTTCTGACAGCCCACCTCTATCGCACCCCATGTGCTTGCTGTCCCTCTCTGCTATGTGTGGAAAAGGAGATTTGAATCTCCTGAGTCTGGAAAAAAATGTGTTAATGCAGCAACTAAATTGGTATCTTGAGGCTAGACACCTGGATCCCTTGTTATACTTCGTTAAGAGCACACTAATTTCTCTAGATCCCTTGGTTGCCTGGGAAGACCCCTGTCAGGACTGGTTGGGATAGGGCTGGTGGGGTGAAACTGCCTTAGTTGTCCTGTGACTTTTGCGAAAGGAGAGATGGGAATGGGGAGAAGTGTGACCATGTTGACTTTCTTGGATGTTTCAGGCCATTTCCGCACTAGACTGTTATAATGCTATTATTCCACTTTCAACATCCAATGGGATCCTGGGGTTTGCAGTTTCAGGAGGGGCCACCTCGCCCCTCCCAAAATTGCAAATGCCAGGATTCCATAGGATGTCGAAAGTGGAGTAATAGCACTGTAACAGTCTAGTGCAGAAATGGCCTCAGTGGCTTTCGAGGCCATCAACCATGTTTTTTGATCAGGAGGGGTTTCAGGTTCCCCACAAATTAACCATAGCAACATTAATAGCTCCACCTACCACCTCACTCAATTAGACAAAATAAAAAAAGAAACCCATGACTGTTTTTTATGTGGTAGAAAACTGTGAGCAGAAAACATAAAGGCACCCTGTCCTTCAGTGCTAAGTATAAGAGGATCTCCCCTTCACTAATCTTGCACCTGACTCCTGGTGGTGGATATCCTAAGGTATATCCCACCGACAGCAGTGCTGCATGGTCTTTCAAGCTGCAAAGGGGGTATTCTTGCTCTGTACCTTAAAACATACTGGGAAATTAGATTGTATGTATGGAATGGGTTCAGCTAGATAATTGTGCATGATTGTGCATAGCGTCAGAGTTCTGCAGGTAGGATTCTGCTACAGCTCCCTTGTTACCACTCCCAGGGCCATGTTACTACAACAGCCTCCTCCCAAAAGCCATTCTGTGGCTGCTGGAGGGCAGGGTTGCAGAGGTTAGAGAAGCATTCGGCAATGTTCCCATTGTTGTCGTCATTCTGCCTTCAAGTCCTTTCTGACATATGGTGACCCTATCATGGGGTTTTCTTGGCTAGATTTGTACAGAGAGGGTTGGCTATTGCCTTCCTCTGAGGCTGGGAGAGTGTGACTTGCTGAGATTTGGATCCTAGTATCCGACTAGTGGTCCAGCACTCAAGCCACCAAACCATGCTGGTTCTCAAGGCCTTGCCACCTTGGAGTAGATTTAAATTTTCTAGCAAAATGTTTATGTTAAACAAGAACTGGTGCGGGCTTCAGACATTGAGCCAGCATTCATTCAGTCCAAAAATGTGCAAGCGAGGTCCATGTGGTGCCACGGACACAAATGAGTATCCGCATCTACTGCAGCTGTTAAAGCGGTATGAGGAGAAAAGGTGGTAAAAAGTGACCGTGGAGCGCAGAAAACACCTGGGACCACAGCTTGTGCATTCCTACTTTGTTTTTCTTGTTGTGTGGTTTCAAATAATTTTTGACTTAAGGAGCCCCTAAGGTGATTGTATCACAGGGATTTTCATGGCAAGATTTGTTCAGATAGAGTTTGCCACTGCCTTCCTCTGAAGCTGAGAGAGTATGACTTGCTCAAGGTCTCCCAGTGGGTTTCCATAGCCAAATGGTCCAATGGAGTCCTTCAGAGGTCTCAAGCAGATGATGTCCTCGGTTTCATCTGGCTGTGGGAACATAGCTGGATGCTCCTCTGATTGCCACCCCTCACTCTACCAGCGATGGAATTGGTTGCATGTGGCTATCACAGTGGCACAGTGCCTTGGGGGCTAGTGGGCTTTGGTCATTGGGGAGGAAGCGAGGGAATACCAACTTCTACAACAATGCCTCTGCTAAAATACACAAGTATAAAGTAGAATGAAGCTTGCATATGCCACTGACAGAATTCCAGCCATCACGCTTTCAAAGCATGATTCCTCTGATTTTAGGCCTTCGACTGAAGGGAAGCAGACAACAAGCACAGCTTCCCTACCCATCTTGGGGTCATTCTTATTTGCAAAGCCCCTTTGTCCCAGTCCTGCCTCTCCTTGGTCCTTCTTAGGCATCCACCATGTCCATATATGGGATACCCTCTTCACAAGTGAAACAGTTCCATATGGAGCTTGGAAGGAATTAGTTAAAAACAAAAAGTTATATAATGAATCATATCTAAGTTATATTACCATTGTAACTGATGAGGGACAATGTTAGTCATTTTGTAGCATAGTAACTGCTTTCTTTTAGTCATTGTTGTTGTTACATGGCTTCACTATTTATGTGTGTTTTGTACCATAAACAAGTGGCTTGAAGCCACTTTAATGTGTGCACTTTAATGTATATGTTTTGTTTTAAAACTTAAAAGAGTTTAATTCCCTTTTAAAATTCACTTTTTGTATTCTTTTTATTGTATTCTTTTAAATTATGAACTGTTCTGACTCCCAATTTTGGGAGAAAAGTGGGATATAAATACAACAACAACAAAAACAAAATATGTGTGCTTGCAAGTTACAAAAGTAACTATTTTAATTATTCTGATTAAGAAGAAAGTGATTTTTTAAAATGTAAGTATGAAAGTAACTACCTGCTTGTTTGGACCTTGGAATGGTGACAGTCACTAACTTTAAAATATTGCTAACAAATACCAGGTACTACTGACTATGGCCCTTTCCACAGCTTACCTAGGTTCACAGTCGTCCCAGTGTTGTCCCGACAGCGCCTTTGCAGGGACAGGAGCGCAGACACCAACACTCCTCTCCGCACTGGCTTGCTCACTCAGAAGGAAGCGTGATGGCCCTGCTTCTTCCTGCCACAGGGTATCCAGGTACTGTCCCAGGCTGTGCTGGGGCAGGAAGCATAGCTTTTACTCTTGCAGGGCCTCCACAGCTAAGGTAAGTGTGCGCACATGGCAGGACGGTGGCACGATTGCCAGTCGCTGATGGGGAAAACCTATCAACGATTTGCAGCATGATCACACTGCCTGGGGATGAGAGAAGGACCGGACCGCACCAATGTTGTGCATTAATGTCGTTGCGGTCCCGTCCTTCTTCCATCTCCAGGCAGGTTGGGTGGGTGGAGCAGAAAGGGCCTGTATCTCAGAGGCCTGACCTGGCAAACCCACATTCGAGGATTCCTTGCCTAAGAAAATTCTATGAAATTCATGGGGTCATCATAAGTTGACAGGTGATTGGAAGGTGCATACACATGCAAGAGTTGCTTTAAAGTGTCTTTCTAAGCTCCAGTTCAATGCTAGGCTGAACGCCCCTTGTGTATGAGTGCCAGTGGAGGGTAATGAAGAATTCCCATTAGCCTTCCTCTCGATTAATCACAGAGACTCTTGGCTCAAGCATACTGTGAGTATCGTCTGTCCTGCCTTCCCAAACCCAGCCCTGTTCTGCTAAATCAAGCCTGCTATCCTGAAGGGAGAAAGTAACAGTCTCTCACCCACCACCAACATACTCTAGGATGGGCAACTGTGGAAGGAGGCTATAGGGCTACATTGGTCTACTAGGAGACCTTGGGGGCTGCATCCCTTTGTGCCAAAAGAGACGAGGGTTTACCCCCAAATGCCCTTGAGGGGACACATAGAGGCATTCTTGCCATTTTTGGGGGGTCCTAGCGGGCATTTTGAGTAATATTGAAGCAAAAATAATTTTTTGAAAAAATGTGCAAAAATTTGTTCTGATTTCTGGGGAGGTTTAGGATGGGACTCCAAATGTCATGGAAATGCCCCCCCCAACCCCAAAATTCATTTTGGGGCATTCTGGAGGGAAAAAATGGAGAAAGGAAAAATGTGGGGGGAAAAAGGTTGACTCCTGAGGGCCCAGGGGACACAAATTCAGCACTGGGCTTGTGGGGCACGCTTTGCCCACCCCTGCTCCAGGCTGTGAATTCATTCTGTTTTGCCTCCTTCTCCATTACAAGCTTTGTGGAGTGATGGAAGAGTTGCATTAAAAGGGAGAATTCTGCCCTTCCAAACCCAGCCTCTCTGCAAATCTCTCCCCTGGCTTCTGTTTCTGCTTCACTCCAAAATCATGAAGTAATTTTCAGGTCTACTTATTATCTTTGCATCCTCTGCAAGACAGTGTATGTGGTACCTCCTCTCCATTATTGTCCTCATAATGACCCTATGAAAGCTGAAAGAGACAGAGGCCATTTCTGCACTACACTGTTATAGCGCTATTATTCCACTTTCAACATCCTGGGGTTTGTAGTTTACTGAAACCGTCTAAATGCCCCTACCTAAACTGCAAACCCCAGGATTCCACAGGTTATTGAAAGTGGAATAATAGCACTTTAACAGTGTAGTGCGAAAACGGCCAGAGCTTCATGGCTGAGTAGTGAGAGAATTTTGAACCCAGGTTTCCTCACGCATTCTAACAATTACACCACATGGGTTATCAACTCCTTCCTTCCCCTTCTTCCACCTCTCCTGATCTCTTCTACATCTGGAGGGCTACATGATTCTCACCTTTGTTTTAGACAGACAGACAGGTTCACTTTTGGTCTGAACAAAATAAGTCACACACCACATAATTCTGCTACAGTCAGATTTAGCATGCCAAACAGAGAGAGTAGTGGCCCAAAAAAAAAAAAAAAAATTGGGTTGGTGTTTCAATTTCACTAGTGGGGAAATGTAGAAAATTTAAAGGCATCCACCAATTCTTCTCCACGTTGCAATGTTCATCCTGAACTGGCTGGATGTCTCCTTCAAACAACATGGGGATATGTATCCACCAGACTGACAGCCATCGAATGTTATGTACACCTAGTTGTTCTAACTCAAACTGAATCAAGCTGTGTGTATTTTGCCAATATTTGTTGTGGCTACACACTTTATACTTAGCAGTATTGTCAACACAGGTCAAACAGTTACCTTCTCTTAAAAAATGATTTTAAAACGCAAAGTGATTTATTCTTTTGGCATGAGTTTGTACTCTCATTTAATAGTACACGGCATTAGTCAGCATGTAAACTCATTGCGCTGGCCAGGAGAACACGGTCCTAAAAAACAGCCATGTGTTGTCTGAAACAGTAGAGGCAGGAATAGAAAGTGACTAGCTAAAATCAATTACATTATCCATTAAGTTGGGAATTTTCTAACCTAAAAGGGCAAATTATTTAAACATTTTTGTAACTAAAGTGAGTGAATTAAGTTAGAATTTTAGCGTTAACCTAATTCCAGTATTATGGTATTAAATAATTAAATGAGAGAATGTGAGGACAAATGTTACATTTCACAATTGTTCTTTACCAAAAAGCAAAAATCTCTTGCGTTTTTCTTAAACTGCTTCTTGGTTTTTGTTTATCTCACAAGGTGGGCAGTTACAAAGTGAGGCCACGAGATCTAAGCCACTTAATGATAGCTGATGATTAGAATATGATAGTTCAGTTAATGCCAACGTCAAAAGATTTTAAACAGACAAGTAATAAGAACAATGTGGAAGGGATGATCTTTGCACGCACACAATCATCCTGCATTCTGTTTCAGGCTCCACGCACAGTTCCTCATCTGTCCCAGGAAACTGACTTTTGAAGCTATAACCCTGGAACCTTTACCAGTATCTATGTGGGAATTAGTAAGCCAAAGGGATGGAGTATGGGGGGGGGGCGGTTGAGGAGAAGTTATTGACGGGGGGGGGGGGAGGTAAATAACAGAAGAGTTTGAGGTGGATGGATTCAAGACTGGTTTTTCAAAAATGCATGCAGCTGTTTTCCCTCTTTCACAAGCTCAAAACCAGGACAAGGAGATGAGAAGAGTAAAATAATGGACTCCAACGTCTTTCTGGCGAGGCTTTTAATGCAGGCATTTAATTTCAATTTAAATTTAGCAAGAACTTATTAGTAAAATCTTTCCCTCTTCTAACATAAATGCAACTGAATTAGATTGTTTAGCTTGTTAATGACTAACTAAACACATTAACCCTTCCCTACCAACTTTCCTATCTCTGATTAGGTGCAGGAGACAGTGAAAGCCACTCAGGACCTGCTCTGCAAGAGCCATCTCCAATATTAGGCAGAGTACAATGCATGGATGGGTGGATGAACTGAATTTATATCCTGCCTTTCTCCTGAGAGGAGATTCATGGTGGCTTATTGTATTCCTTCAAGTCATTTCCAACTTAAGGCAACTTCAAGGTAAGCCTATCATGGGGATTCTTGGCAACATTTTTGGGCAGAGTGGGTTTGACTTTGCCTTCTTCTGAGCCTGAGAGAATATAACTTGCTCAAGGTCACCCAGTGGGTCTTCGTGGCCAAACAGGGATTTGAACTCGTGTCCCCAGAGTTGTAGTCCAGTGCTCAAACCACTATACCACGGCTGGCTCTCCTTAGGTAGCTTAGAATAATTTTTAAAAGATTAAAACAAAACACTAGTTTATAAAAGTTAAAAAAGAATTAGATAGCAATATTGTTTTTAAAAACCTGATTAGAAACAATTTAAAACATTTAAAACATATTTAAAACATAATTTCCAACAAAAAATTAACAATTCAGCACCACATTTCACACACACACTACTGGTCCATAATTAAAATAGAAGATCTGCCTGAATGAAAACATCTTTACCTGCCAGTGGAAAGTAAGAAGGGAGGAGGCCAAGCAGATCTCCAGTGGAAGAGAGGACTCAGGCGGCTGATTTCAGGTGTCATGAAAGGACAACAGAGAGTAAGAATTATTTTTTGTCACTGTGTTTGTATTGTCACGGAGGGGGAGAGTCACTTATGGGAATCTTTAGGAATTTGGCTGACCTTGAGTATTCCATTTATTCATTTCTTTACTATTATATCCTTCCTTTCCTTCAATGAGGTCAACCCATCATCTTGCAACAACTCTGTGAGACAGGCCACTCAAAGCTGAGAGTGAGTGACTGGTCCATGGTCACCTGCTGATTTTCATGGCTCTCTGGGGAATTAAACCTGGATCTCCCAAGTCCCCATCAAGTGTTCTTAAGGACTGCCAATGGTCTGGTTCTCTAGCTATTATAAAGCACATTGACTGGGTGGGGGCCATAATTTGCTGCTTCACCTCAAGCAACTAAACGTTGAATCCAATGCAATCCCTCCATAAATACTGGACTGGTCTTTGTATATTCCATCAAGTTTAGAGTTGCTCCACTGTGTAATAAATTTGGAACTGTCTTCCAGGCGGGGTCAGTTTTATTTTGCTTTTGCAACCTGGTGGTTTCCTTTTAAGATCAACTTCAGTGCTAAGCACGGCGCTGCTTTCACGTGGAGCAAAGTCTGATAAATGCACATATCCACTGAAGTAACAATTTAGGGCAACCTTTCCCAACCGGCATGACCTTCAGAAGTCTTGAACCTTTTGGAGCTGTACCAGCTCGAGGACTATGGGAGTTGCAGTCCCACAGGCAGGGAGCATCTGGTTGAGAAAGGCTGATATAGAGCTGTTTTGGTGATGGTTCTTACATGAGTAATTATTCCAAACCAGCATGACAGGCAGAGCCCAGCCTGTTGTGGCAATTCATAAATAAATCTGTTTCTAACAGGAGAAAAGTCACTGTTCCCATTTTCTTCTGATGGCAGGCAAACAGGCTATTCTTCTGGAATGTCTTTGCAAGCTTCATATTGGTCCCCACCCCTCATGACTTGTTGTTTCTAAAAGACAGATAGGGACCCATCCACCAGTGTTTTAAGATTAGTTTCAAGTCTGAGGCGGTGGGGGGTGGAGTTTGAAGTTCTGTGGTATTTTTTGAACCCCCTCCCCTTTCCAAACAGCAATCAGAACTTCGTTAAAAATTAAACAAGCCAGCCAGCTTTGCTAGGGCTGGTATTCTATGGAGAGCAGAGATAACAGGGCTGCGCAGTTACCATTTCAGCAGCTGAGCTCCTTTAGCAAAGAAGGGCCTCTTTGTTTTGATGTTAAACATTACAGGACTTACCCCCCTTGTGGGAGAATCTCTGAAGAGAGAGACAAGGTCTTCGGCTTCCCTTTATGTTGACATTTCTAAGCCCAGAGGGCAGGAGGGTGTCTGTCCTGCCAGGGAGAAATGGGGGCAGGGTCTGCTTCCCCCACCCTGGTTAATTGTACTGCCCCCCCCCCCATTCAGGATGCCAGCTCCTTCTGTGCATCTTGAGATATCTGTTCTCATATGAGAAAGCATGAACCAAAATGAGATTGGTTCCTCCATTGTTCCTGTGCTCCAGAGTTGCAACATGGCCCCACTGCCCAGCTTCTTCATTGTAGGGAATCTGGGGTGGGTGGGATGAGGTGTGGGGTGGGGCAAAGCAAGCATTCTCATGATTCCACCTCAGGTTTCAGGCTTTATCACGAAAGCCACAAAACCTCAAGGCCATCAGTGATCGCATTAAGTCAGTCAGCAACACCAAGGGACTGCCGCTTTCTTCTAAAAGCAGTTGTAGAATTACAGATAGAGATCAACAGTTTTGTGAGTAGATTGGTTTTTCTAGGAAGCTACATACAGTTAGCCGGAACACTGCAAGCTTCCCTCCTCTCTCTGACTGAAGGTCCTGATAAGGCCAGCAGAAGGAGCACTAGCTCATCCCCAGGCTCAATGCTATCAGTAAAGTGTAGGAAGCCAAGGGCAGTGCAACCCATTGTCCAGATTCTCCATGTTGAGGAAGAGCAGCAGAGCAAGCAAGCACGGTTGGGAACTGACACCCAAACAGGGCTGAGCAAAGTCAGATTTTGTTGGATTGTGGGTCCCAGCATTCCCTACTATTGGCTATGCTGACCCTAGGGCTTGTGTAAACTGCAGTTCAATAACAGCTGGAGGACACATTCCTTTGGTATTTAAAAATAATTACAGTTAAGATACTAAAGTCCATAAAAGAAGTTTGTTGCCACTAGGGTTATTTTTTTAAAATTCTCAGTTCCTCAAAAGGTAACTAGAATAGTTCAATTACTTTGGAGTTATCCCAAAAGATCTGGGTGCTAAAAACTGCTGGCTCATGGTGCCAAATAAACACTTCTGCTGTCCACCTTGCAGTTACCCCAGCATCTGCAACGGAACACAAGGCAGTACTTGATCCATGTGATATTCCTCCTCCCCTCTTCAGTGAAACTCCATCTTTGTAACTATGGGCTGCATTCACCTGGGAACTTAATTCTTCATAAGTGGACCTCTGCGGGAAATAGAATTACGTAGTTTTGCAATGTCCATATTCAGCATGCCATGATGTTACTAGATAGGGGAGCCAATGAAGTGTCTGTTGTAAAGTGGGACCAAAGGATAACGGGACCAATGCACAATAGGTGCCAATGCTCATTGGTGCCCTAAGATGCATCTTGTAATTCACTAGGAAGGTCCCTTGGTGCCTCTGCTATGTAACTAAGTATGTGTGAAGTTATGCAAAGTAGATTGTGATATAGAATTAGATATAGAATTGTAGACTGTGGTATAGAATAGTCTGGAATTAGCTAGCTGACCTAAACCAGTTTAAATCGCATCCCAAAGTAATGAAAGAATATGCTGATGAATTAGATTGTTTAGATGAGGCACGAAAGGATTGGAGAAAGGCAAACATTGTCCTTCTCTTGAAAAAAGGCAAAGAAAAGAGAAGATCTTGGAAACTATAGGTTAGTCAGCCTGACTCGAATACCAGGAAAAATATGAGAACATATTATACAAGAGTTTGTCTGCAAGCAACTTGAGGACAATGAAGTGATCAGTGGAAGCTAGCATGAGCTTATTAAGAACAAATTCTGCCAAGCTAGTTTGATATCTTTTTAGATCAGGTCACTGATTTTGTAGATAGTGGAAATGTTCTGGATGTCACTTACCTGAATTTCAGCAAAGCATTTGATAAATTTCCCCACAATGTTTTGATTATCAAACCAATTACATGTGGAATAGATGGGAAAATTGCCAGATGGATTCATAACTTCTTGGAAAACTGTGTTCAAGGAGTCATCATCAATGGCAGCACTTCAAACTGGAAAGAGGTCTCAAATGGAGTGTCCCAGGGCTCTGTCCCAGGGCCATTACTCTTCAACATTTTTATCAATGACTTAGATGACAGGGTAGAGGGAATCCTTAGAAAGTTTCCAGATGACACAAAACTGGGAGATGTGGCTAGAAAGGAAGAGAATGTAAAGGGACCTAAATAAATATTAGAAGATAAACAGAGAATGCCAAAGGACCTAGACAAACCAGAAAATTGGGCAGAAATTAATAAAATGAAGTCCAATAGAGACAAATGCAAAATTCTGCATTTAGTCCACAAAAACTAAATGCACAGATATAGGATGAGGGATACAGTACTACATGTAAAAGGGACCTTGGGATTATTGTTGATAATTTGATAGTTATATTGATTGATAATTGTTGATAATTTGAACATGAACCAGCAGTGTGATGCTGCAGTAAAGAAGGTGAATGCTATTTTAGCCCACATTGATAGAAGCATAGTTTCCAAACTGAAGGAAGTAACAATCCCACTATATTCAGTGCTGGTCAGACCTCATCTAGAGTACTGCATTCAGTTCTGGGTGCCTTATTTTAAGAAGGATATTGACAACTTGGAGCAGTTTCAGAGAATGATAATGAGGATGATAGGAGGTATAGAGAACAAATCATATGAAAAAAGGTTGTGGGAACTGGGCACGTTCAGCTGGGCGAAGAGAAGACTGAGGGGTAACAGGATTGTCCTCATTAAATACCTCAAGGGCTGTCCCTGAGAGGAGGGGGAAGGCCTGTTTTATGCTACCTCAGAGGGTAGGACCAGGTCTAATGGCTCAGAGTTACAGGAGAAGAGATTTTGATTGAACATTGGAAGGAACTTCTTGCAGTAAGAGTGGTTTGGCATTGAATCACTTCCCTAGTGAGGTGCTGGGGTCTCTTTCTCTGGATGTCTTCAAAAGGAGGCTGGACAGCTACTTGCTGGGGATGCTCTAGCTGGAGACCCTGCATGGAGCAGAGAGTTGGACTCAGTGATCCATGGGACCCTTTCCAGTGCTATGATTCTGTGACTCTACGGCCTATAAAAGTAATTTACTGTATTAAAGGAGTGATGCTATCTCTCATTTACTCATTTGTTATGCTTTAGTTATTGAGGGGAAGGTTACTGGGAAAAAATAACTATGAACTACTAGTTGCTTCTAACTAGGTACTTCTAGGCCTTGGTGTGTGCGTGCGCGTGAATCACTTTCTGCCAGAAACGGGTGCTGAGACATCCCACAATTTGCTATTGCTACCCTCCTTGATTGTGAGCTTCCAGAAGATGTGGTAACACTGCCAACAGCAAGATTTCCATATTCCTCATTGGCCAGCCCCTGTCAGGAAGACATCTTGTGTAGCACTGCATGTAATGTGTAGCATTGAATGTAATCTGTCTACTGTATTATGTTGAATGTGTTGGACATAATGTACTAGACGTAAAGCTGTACACGATCAGTTTGTGATGGAATGGGCACAACTGTATGTTATGGGGGTTTAATGTACTTCTAGTATTTTGTTATGTGGATTAGACCTGTCACACTGCAAACCTGAGTTAATAAATGCAGAAATATTAAATTTACATAGCCTCTGTCTGAGAGAGTGGTTGGCATGGAACAGGAACTGGTGCAAACTCTCCAGCTCTGATAACATAAGGCTAGCTGTCCTCACCAGCTTCTTTCCTTGGGTTTGGGATTTCAGGCAGCCCTTAGTATCACTGCAGGCAATTAGCATTACAGTATTTACTAACTTGCAGCAGGGGCATCAAGAGGAAGAGGCCTGCCTAGTTTGACACTACAGGCTGGTCCTGGAATGAGTGGAATGCAGGGTAGGAGAGAATTTGCACTGCCTTTCCTGTCCCAGGGTGGCTTGCTAATGCAAACCTCACCTCCCCTTCAGGCAGTAAAAGGCCAGCCAAGACATTTGCAGTTCCAAGCAAGCACACCACCCAGTCCTGTAGAGCAAGAGACAGCAGAAGTTAGATTGGAATCTGCTAGTAGTAGATCTCTGTGTGATTTGCAGCAGATCAGCAAGGATATCTGACTCCCAGTTGTTTTTAACATTAGCAACAACAAAATTACACTTGTAAGTCTGCACACACACATGCACACACACACACATACATGTAACATTAAGGAAGCTTGGGGTAACCAGGGATGAATTTGGGTGTGGAGGAATGGTGAGCTCAATTCCAGTAATGAAAACAAATCCTCGTGGTCACTTATTAACTGCTCAGATGCATAACAGTTATGAGTGGTGAACTGGGATTTGGGAGATCTTGGCTCTACCGATCACTGGATAATCTTACCTGAGCCAACTGTTTTCTTTTAGAATGTCCTACTTCACAGGGTTGTTTGGGGATAAAAGGAGGAGGAGAGCCATGAACACTGGAAGAAGTGTGTAACGTAACAAATATACATTTGTCTATTTTTACTGTGTATTTTTACTTTATTGTATCTGGCTTCCACTGGTGGATCTCAGGCTTCTTGTAAGACAGAAAGTAGCCAACCCCTCCCCCCCAAAAAAATAGCCACAAGCCCAAAATCTTTCCTCCCAATTTTTTGGCAATCCTATCTATGCCTACTCAGAGGTAACTCCCATGAGTTCAGTGAACATTAATCCTAGGTGACTGAGTATAAGATTACAGCCCAAGAGGAGCGGGTGGGATAGGAGCTTATGAAATTATTGGCAGAAGTACCCAGCTACCCAGCTTCAGTTTCACATAGATTAAAAACCCTTAGTTTCCTCCCTTCCATGTTCTTTCCCTTATACTCACCTAGATTCTTTCTCATATTATGAAAGTTATATGCTCTTTGTGCAAATCATGATGTGCGTGGCAAAGAAGATGCCCAGCAACATCCCTCTAGTAATTTTTCATCCTGAATCATTTTATTTGAAGCTGCTTTACAAACAGGAAATAGAAACTTGGACTTTCTTATATTCTTTCCATGTAATGGAGACCTCCTCACTCAGCCTTAGAAACCCACTGGGTGACCTTGAGCAAGTCTCACCCTCTCAGCCTCAGATGAAGGCAAAGGCAAATGCCCTATGAACAAACATTGCCCAGAAACCCCTGATAGGTTCACCTTATGGTCACATTAAGTTGGAAATGACTTGAAGGCACACGACAACAACAACAACAATGTAGGCGTGTACAAATTGTGATCCTAGGTGTCTTGTGTACACCCGTGCCCCCTTTTTACCAATTTTACTCTTTGTACAGCTTTAACAGCCATAGAAGAGGCATAGCTTGCCCCAGAAGGGGAACCAACAAAGTTTGGATCCTGTCTCAGGCATCCAAATGAACATCTGCAAAATTTTCATTGGCGGTTAGCCATCAAAAGCCTTGCAAATACCCATTTCAGAGTAGCTGTCAGGCTGAAATAGGTACAGCGTGTCTAAGGCACATCCAGCATAAGCTACAAGATGCATGTCCAGGTTGTAGACTGAGTCTACAAAAACTTATGCTACAACTAGTCTATTTTTTTGTATAATAATTAAGAAATTTTAAAATACAGAAAAAGAAGAAGGATAGAAAACTGTGATAGAATAAGATGGGAAAAGAAAAGAAAGGAGACAGGAGAACAAAAAAGTGAGTTTTGATCTTCCTCTCACTGGCTATATGTGTGTGAGTGTACACATTCATACCTCTCTCTCCCAATTACAACACATTCCCTTCTTTTGATAGCCTGTTCTTTCCATTCATCAAAACAAAATGTTACCAAGTCATTTCCTTTTTTTTGCAAAAAGTCTATAAGGAATTTCCAGTCATTAAGAAATGTCACTAATGACCTTTCTATAATCAAAGCAGACAATTTGTCCATTTCTGCTAAATCTATCAGCAACCATTTCTCCATCGTGGGTAGTGTTGAGTTCCTCCATCTTTATGCATATAACAATCTTGCTGCCATGATCATATGCTGAAGCAATCTTCCACAGCTCTTTTCCAGCTGTAGATCCATCAATTCCAAAAGAAAAAGTTCTGGTTTTATTTGAAAATTGATCTTTAAAATCCTTTGCCTCACTGTGTATATTCAAATCCAGTCTTTTTAAAAAACTTTTTCATACGTTTAAGATACCTAGTAAAAAGTCTCTTCATGTTGTTCACATTTCTAACATGCATTACATACACCTTTATGCACTCTAGAATTCTCCAGTGTCATATATCAATGATACATCAATTTCTAAAAATTCTTCTTCAGATCAAAGCATAATATAAATTTCAACTCCTTTGCTCACATGTTTTCCAATTGATCTATCTGTATATTATAACCAAAGGTCTTAGTACATTTTATCATACACTCTTTAACTTCCATTTCCATTTTCAACAAAAGTTTATACATTTTAATTATATGCTCCTAATCTGTATACAGCTGCATTTCAAATTCTGATTTGTTTTGTTAAAACCATAAATCCTTTTATCCATTTTAAATCTTTCCAACAACTGTAAGTAAGAAAACCATTGAAAACCCTATCCCTCTGCTACTAACTGTTCTTTTGATTTAATTTTATATTCTTTTTGACAAATCTCCAGGAAGTCCTGATACATCTTTTTCTTTCTTTCTTTTTTTTACCTATGATGCTATAAACAGTCTTAACAGAGTTGCAAAATTCCTTTGTGTGCTGATACAGACTAACATGGCTATGTCTTTGAATATAAATTGTATAAGGTAGTCAATACTGTAATTTCACAAAAGAGTTGCATTCCAGACCTGAAAAAAACAAAAAAAGATTTTCAGACATAAAGACCTCCAGCATGATCAACACACGCATGGATTATTCAGACAAAAACAACAACTGTTGCTATTTCAGAATAACAAAAGCTCCCAGAGTTGAAGCATCCCCCTCCACATAAACAATATGGGCAACCAGGAAAGAGTTGCCAACATATTTTGAACTGACTAAATTAATAATTGTCATGACCCCACAAAGGAATCCAGGGGAGGAGAAACGCAAGCTCCCCCACTTCCCCAACGCTGAAGATAGTGAAGGACATGCAGAACTCTGTGGATTCAAAACCTTCAGGGGGACCAGCCTGGACAGAAGCACCTCAAGGGGGAATCTATTGTGGTGTGTATGTGTGTGCATTGTGTGTTGCAAATTCACTCCTGCAGACACACTAGATTCCGGAGCAGGCGTTCAGCTGCTGGATGCTGCTGTTTCCAGCACAGGTTCACCACCAGGGGAGATCCTGTACAACCTGGAACAGCTACAGGAGGAGCAGCCAAAATAAAACCAACAGTTGACTTACCACCCCGGCAGCAATGGATCCAAGGGCCACTCTGGCCTTCCTCCTAAAGAGAATTAATGCAGGAATATTTGTAACTGAGCTCTGCTTATGGTTCAGGCAATCCTGCACATAAAAGCCTCACAGCTGGTTTGGTGGCACTGTGGAGGACAATGCTGTTTCCTGATTTCCAGACTCTGTATATTGTTCCTCCATTTCCTTGTGTCCCATGACCTATATTGTGACTACAGTCATCCCTCGACATTCATTGAGGTTATGGTCACAAGACCCCCATGAAAGTAGAAAAACTGTGAAGACCTCTAGCCCCTCCAAAACTATACTTAACACACACAAAAAAGTATGACCAGTGTATTCAACCCACTATGGATGCCTTTGAGGTACTGGGGTTCCTTCACAAGGCAGAAGTGGGTGGCTGGTGGGGCTTTGCCCTATACCATTTTTAATAGGGACTTACAAAGACTTTGAAGCCTCTCAGTCTCACAAGCCCTGCAGTCCTAACTAAAAATGGCACAGGGCAGAAGCAGAGCTGGCAGCAAATAATCCATGAATAATCAAATCTGCAAAAGTGAAACCTGAAAATGTGGACAGCCAACCGTAATATGCCTTGGCCCTACCTTGGACAGTGTTTGACTTCACCTTTTGGAATATCCCTACCTGCTTGCTTTTCTAAACTGCCCTGGTTAGACCTGAGATTGTTGTTTAGCGCTGGGCCCAGCGTGGTATAGTGACTTCAGCACTGGACTACAACCCTGGAGACCAGGGTTTGATTCTTCACTCAGCCATGGAAACCCACTGAGTGACCTTGGGTGCACCACACAACTCAGCCCCCAGAAAACCCCATGATAGGTTTGCATTAAGGCCACCATAAATCAGAAACGACTTGAAGGCACACAACAACAGCAACAACCTCATTTGACTCACCTGATTCTGTGAAAGGACTCTCTGTCTCGAACCCATGTCTATTCTCAGACTTTGCCTCTCACCTGACTTTTCCAGGTTTGTTTCCCAGCTGTGGCTGACTTTACCGGCATTGGCTGTCAGCTGTTAGACTAGGGTTCAGTAACTGTGGGGGGGTACGGAGTGGGGATAAATTTATGTCCCTTCACCCTGTGGGTGGTAACAGTGCAGTGTGGCATGCTGGAAGAGTCATCACATCACATCCAGTTTCCATTTTTAGCCAGTTTTTACCCAGAAACAGAACACTGGGAAAGCGGTGCTCAGGTTGGGAAGTTAGAGACAAACTCCTCCATCTGTATGTAATTTTGCTGGTTTTTGATCGGTTTTCAAAATTGTTCCAAAACCTTTCACATTTTTTAAAGGGTGGGGTCCATGGGTTTTGAAGACACCCAAAGGGCCTTTGGTGGCTGCAAAAGAAGGATCTGGGGGTAATTCCCCCACACCATGTTAGGCCCTGCTACCCGGACCTGCCTACCTGAAAACAAGACAATAATACTCTCTAACAACTCCACCACTCCCATCACAATTAAGAATAAAGTCTGATATGATCAAACCGTACCTATGCTAAGCCTCAGGTCCACATCCACCTGCAAAATGGAACAAGTGAACTGGCCTGATTCCGGCTGCAAGAATTACAGAGACTATGTAGGGAAAATGTTTTGCATGCTCACGAATATATTTAAAATGCTTATTCTTCCTCCTGCCACCGATAATACTGTATCACAACAGACAGCCTCTCCAGATAGCCTTCTGTTTCTGAATTGCTTGCTGTTTTCAGAAATACACCTAAGGACCAATAGTTTCAGAATATGTGCAGACAGCTCACTAGCTTTGACACAAAGTTAACATTCTATTTAAACAGTACACTAACAGTGCAACCCTATACTTGTTTACCCAGAATTAAATTCCATTGTTCACAGGGGCTAACTTGTGGGTAAGCAGATGTAGGATGGATTGACATCTGAAAGACAAAGTGATCATAAAAGGGTTTCTTGATTCCCTTTTTTTCTCTGTCTTTTACACACATACACACACTCATTTTAATCTTCCCCTCTCATCTCCCCACAAACCAGTGTGGTATAGTGGTATGAGCATTAGTCTATGACTCTGGAGACCAGGGTATAAATCCCTGCTCAGCCATGGAAACACACTGGGTGGCTTTGGTCAAGTCACACTTTTTCAGCCTCAGAGGAGGAAGGCAAAAGCAGCCCCCCCCCAACAATTCTTGTGAAGAAAAGCCTGGTATAGGGTTGCCTTAGGGTTGCCGTAAGTCAGAATTGACTTGAAGACACACAAAAATTACCCATATCCCAATGCAAGCAAAATGCAAAATGTAGGTACAAAACGCAAAAACCAGTTGCTCATCTAAGGAAACACGGGTAATATTTTGCCACCTTCTATCACCATCTGCTTGATCTATTGTAACATCCAGGGTTGAAGGCTGTCACTATAACCCTTTAACAGCAATGCTCCTTAGTGTAGGGTATCTGAATGTGAAGCTGAATTCAGTGAACCACTCTACAGTTTAAATCTCTAAGGCCTGAAAATGCCAATTGGCTAAATATGCTGAAAGGCAATAGCTGGCAGATTTCTCACAAAAGAATTGAACAGAATAATGGCAGCATATTTTGCCTCATATCTTAGCTTCTACAAGATCTAGTGGTCTATTTTAAAGGAGAAGAAAAAAAAAGAAAATAAGCTGTTAATGCAAGTTATCTGATCAAAGTTTTGTCTAAAATACAGCCATCTGAGTAGTCCAAGCTTCCATTCTCCCCCACCCCAACCCGCCCCCAGTTCCCTGTTCCCTCCTATCCATCCTGCTGTTCATTCAGGCTTTTCCTTTCTTCACTGTACTTGACCCATGTACCTGGCAAAATACATTCTCTGTCTTGTTTTTTCTCTTTTTCCTCCCCCTCTCCTGTTTGAAGAGTTCTGGATCCTGCAGAGGGAGCCCTGCAAGGCATTCTATAGAGGTCTTGTGAAGAAATAAATCTCACAGGCCTGAAACTAGCCTTGTCTTCAGAGAAGATGAGAGACATCTAGTGTCTAAAGATGCTACTGATGACTACACAGAGAGAGTAATGATCTAATATTCATTAATTTGCTTTTATAAACATAGTACTCCGAAAATGTATATATCTGGGGAAATCAGTGTGGTGTAACAGTGGTTTGAGGGTTCGACTATAACCCTGGAAACCAGGGTTTGATTCCCTGCTTGGTCATGGAAACCCTCTGGGTGACCATGGGCACATCACACCCTCTCATCCTCAGCAAACGTTGAGATAGGTTCATCTTAAGATCACCATAGGTCAGAAACAACTTGAAGGCACACAACAACAACACATATTTGGTGTCCCCTCTGTATCCATGCTGAATTCGTCTGGCCAAGTTCCATTATGCTGGAACTATCCTGGAGAAAGACAATCACATATGTACCTGCTCCCAAATTATTATAGTTCTATGCCCTGAAAAGGGTAGATTTCTCTTTGATTTCCAGTATTAGAGTTTGTGGGCACCCAATGAACAACTGATTGGAAGAAGAAGACAAAAGCAAGTATGTTCAATTTCACAGTATAAAATGGAGGGATGTTGGTGGATGGGGGAGATCAAACACCACTTCTGCAAGTTACAATTCTTGTGAAAATTTTACAGGGGCTGCATTTACCAACAACTGTTCATTATGACAGCTAAATGGGGTGACTGTGCCCCCCCCCATTTGGCAGACACTGCTGGGGCCAGGAACAGGGGAGGGCTG
Source organism: Cyclura pinguis (assembly GCA_030412105.1). NCBI lineage: Eukaryota > Metazoa > Chordata > Lepidosauria > Squamata > Iguanidae > Cyclura > Cyclura pinguis. The sequence goes on from CM059600.1 coordinate 164,085,150, forward strand.
TTGCTTTCATCATGTTCAGCTTGCAGTTGTCCCAGAAGCATCTGGCTAGTCTCTGCTGTAAACAGAATTCTAGACTGGTCTGACTGGATAGGACATGTTCTTAACTTCAAGATACACACTCTGTCATCTCAAAATTACAGAGGATATTGATGGGCAATGCTTTGGTACCATCTCGCTATGGACAGGCTGGGCTCTGCAGCATCATCCTCCCACTGTCTACTTCTGGATGGGTTCAATAAGTCACTGGAACTACACCCAGATTCTTCTGCAATATTAGAAGGGATTTGAAGAGGAATTGGAAACATAAGCTTTGTGGGCTGCAGCTCCCAAAATCCTTCAGTTATCTTGGGGGATTCTGGGAGCTGTTGTTACCCTGTGTACTGGGGGTCCCGGGAGGGACACCAAAATGTGCTCAACTAAAGGTGGGGAAAATCAGCTCAGAGCACTGCTTAGCGTTACGAGAGGCAGGGTAACTTAGCGAGATCTTGAACCCTATGTCTACGGGGTCAGGCCGAGTCAAGGAGCACACAGAAGTTGAAGCAATAAATGATGTTTTATTAAAACATAAGCAAAACAGTGTACGCGGCACACTCACACAAGATAACTAAAGAAATAAAGATTTGAGTGGTATAGAGGGATTTTTACAGGAGTTGCTGGTTTGGGTGATACTTCACCTGTCCTGAAGCCCGGAAAAATAGAGAGCGAGGCTGGGGTGCGAGGTAGCTCAGCACGTCGAGCTGAGGGGAAGCTCGCCAAGCAAAGCGGCAGCAAGGCGGGATGAAACTCGGGAGCGATCTGAGGAAGGTCTCAGAATCAAGGGTTTTTATAAGGAGAATGTGACTGCAGGCTATGCCGTACTTGGGGGAAAACAATAGATTTTGAGTTGGAGACAAAGCCTCTGAAAGGTCAGAATCTGAGTGATTGAGTTATCACAGAGGTTCTCAATAGAGTAGCCAGTATGCAAATGCAGAGTACTTGGGTATTGCATAGTTTACCCATCAAGCTGCCAGCGCGGGGCAGAGGATCTTTTGAGAGTTGCTCGCATACCTAATTAGAGTACTTGCCTGGAGGTCTCCTAAAGCGGCGAGTCGGCTATTTTCTGGCCTGCCTGTATGGTCTAGGAATATTATGGCGATAATTAGCTGAGCCTGTATGCGTGCTTGTCCAGGGGCCTCGCAAGCATGTGGAAGGGAAGAGATAAGTGAAGCCGAATTCTGATATCAAAAGGATATCTTTTAATATCCCCAAAGCTCGGACTAGCCAGGGCAGTAACAATCCCCCCCCGAAAAAGGGCGATGTTGGGAACAATATCGGACATTCTCCAATCAAAAATCAAAAATCAATTTAGAGCCAAATCGAGGCTTGCAGGTTGGTAGCCATATCACTCCTCAGGAAAGGGAATTTCGGGAAGAGCAAAGGATTTCTATTTTATAAAGACAGTCCTAACTAAAACCTAAACCTAAACACACACACACCAATGTCAATAACGCAATAATAAACAATTAAACAATAAACAATGTCCAATGTCCCGTCAATATGGAACTGTCGAAGAATGAGCAATGGTAGAAAAATAGCAAATGCAAAATGAAGCAATCAATGAAATATGGTAAATCCGATGCATGGGTTGGCAATGAAAGCAATCCAAGGAGCAAACAGTTCAATGTGGATGAAAGTTTGTAGTCCAGGGGAGGTGAGGTGCAAGCAACAGTCTTGGCACCCCCCCCCCGCAACAGGAAAAGTTTTGTAGTTGGAGGGGGCGAGCAAAACATAAGTCCATCCAGGCAACAGAGCAGGAACAACAACAAAATGTCCAAGTCGGTGCAGCCTGGCTTGCTGTAAGTCAAGGAGCAATGAGTATTTTGCAGAATTTGGAGCCTGGAATAGTCCATAGGTTTTCTCGGGCGAGTAAATGATAGCAGGAATGGCAAAAGTTCATCGTAGCATGCGGAAGGCCGCATGGTCACCTTCCCTCACAGTTTCAGGCATCGTTGAGGAACCAAGAATCTCCAAGCATCGGCCATCAGATGGAGCGGCGACTTCTTCGTCACCCCCCCCACGGTACTCGGGGGCGATGGTACGACCTCGGGATCTTCCCAGTCTTCTGGATCAATTGACCTATTATAGCTTCAACAGAAGAACTGACATGATCATTATCCAATGTATACCCTAAATCCAAATGGCTGGCTCAAAGCCTACTGGGAATTCGAATTGAAACTGGGTCATCATGACTGAAAAGACTAAGAGTCCACGGGGACATAAATAGCAACTGAGATTAAGGCTGTATTGGTCGGAGGGTGGCTGTTGGTCAGGACAGTGAGACTGCTGGTTCGGGTCCCGCATTGGCTCATGGGTCTAGAGAGGTCAATGTTAACCTCCTCGCCCTGCGAGGCTGGGATCTGTGGTTTCCATCTGCACTCCGGCCCCTTCCAGAAGAAGGTAGGCAGCAGACCAAGAACCAAAGTCCTGCCTGCAATCACCCTAGCCTCTTAGCTCCGACTCAGAGCCAAAGCTCCAAGCCTGATGATGTTCCCGAGGGCTTGGGGCGGCTTAACAACCTAGTACCGATGGTTCGATGCTGGCCCCGAGCAAGCAGTATCACTAGCCCACAGATATAGCTGAACTCCAAAGGCAGACCTGAAGACTGGTCGCCTTCGGATAGGCTTTTGCAACCAAGCGGGACATTCAATTCAAAACAATCTATACCAAAAATAACACCACTTCCCAATCACCCGAATATAACCAGGAAATTTGTACATAAGCGGGAGGTCAGAGAGTTGGCCATTTCTCTCCGTCCCGTGCAGACAATGTCAATTTAACCATTGTCATACGCCTCATAAATTGAAGCAAACGTCTTGGATAAGTTAATTTCTGGAATGTCCTTGTAATTCAGCGATACTTGAGGAGCAATTACATTAATGGGAGTCTTCCCAGTAGCTTCCTCAAGCGAGTCTGTATCGGCAATGCCTTTCGGGTCGACTAGCTGACCCTTCCACTCTTCAGGTGAGAGACGTGGAAGAACTTCAGCCAGTCTCCCTTTTTCCTGGGAATCCTTACCTGATATACAGCAGGGGAGATCCTCTTCACAATGGGGACAGGGCCAACCCACTTGGCAGCGAGGGAGTGCTTATCCTTATAGAAGTTTCTATATAGGACTAGCTGTCCCTCCTCCCACTAGTAAGGGTGATGAACCCATCCCAGTCTCTTGTCCATTTTCTGCAGGTTTTTGCCCAGCTGGGCAGCTACTTGCCTGTGTACTTGCCCTATATGCTGCACTAGGTTCCTCACCCACTCGTTATTTAGAACCACCGGCTCTAAATTGGAAGGGAGGCTAGTGTCTATCCAAAAAGCCTCGGGCAGCATCATCTTCCGCCCAGTCATCACCATGTGCAGCGTGAAGCAGTGAGAGGCTACTGTGCCTCGGAAGGCCATCAAAATAATTGCCAACTTATTATCTCAGTCCTTGCCGGAGGAACGCACCATCTTCCAAAGCGCTTCCTTCAGAGAGCAGTTCGTCCTCTTGATTCGTCCTGAACTCTGAGGACGGTGGGCGATATGGAAGCGCTGGCGAATGCCCAGTGCCTTGCATAACTCCTGGGTAACTTCACCAGTGAAGTGTACCCCTAAGTCTGAGTCAAGGTCACGTGACACTCCCCACCTCGCCCAAACATTGTTAAAGAGCAAGCGCGCTGCTGTGCTTGCCGTGTTGTCTCTACACGGAAAAGCCTCGATCCATTTACTAAATGGATCGATGACAGTTAAACAATATTTGTTCCCCCATGGGGTTGTAGGTAACGGGCCTATGAAATCTATTTGAATGCGCGACCAGGGACCCTCGATGCATTGGTGCTGGATGGGTGCCTTGGGGCCAGAGGTGTCAGCGTTGACCATGGTGCAAGCCAAGCAGTTGTCGCCCCATTGGTCTACATCCTGCTTGATCTGTGGCCACCACCCGGTTTCCCTTACCCTATCCAGAGTCACACTTCGCCCTCGATGTCCCTGCTCGTGCACAAACTGGATGATGTCACTGCGGAGGTCTTGGGGCACGATCCAGTGGCGTTGGCCACTGGCATCAATAGCCCAATACACTCCTTCTAGTTGGGAGATCTTGAATTGACCGGACTTGTCCGAGCCCTTCTTGGCCAATTCCAAGATCTCAGAATCTCCCTTTTGCAACACTCCCAGGTCAAACATGGGAGGTATCATGGGTTCCTTAGGGTTGACATTTATAGCGGCGATGGGGGCCCCATCGTCCTGTAAGGCGGCATCCCGAACTATGGCGTCTGCCCTGGTGTTCCCAATACATGTAGCCATGTTCTTTTTCTGGTGTCCTCGGACGTGAGCAACCCACGTAGGGGCAGTTCGTTCCTCAATCTGGGCAGCGATCCTGACCCATTTATCGAGATGGGCAATGGGTTTCCCATCGGATGTTTTGAGGTCGTTTTGGAGCCAGATCGGTAACCAAACACTGGCTGCTTTGGCAGTCCAATTAGAATCTGTATAGATGGCCAGGGGGCAGTCAAGCGGTTCGTGCTCCAGGATAGCCCTTAGAGCTTCTACTTCTGCCGCCTGGCTGGAGTGTGGCCAGGCTTTTCCCTGTAGGGTGAAGGAGTCTGCGACTCGGATCTCTCCATAGCCTGTCCGTGGGCTACTGTCCACGTGCATGGATGACTCATCGCAGAACCAACAAACGAAGCCCTGTAACTGAGCTTCCTCAAGGGAGGCTCCCCATTCCACTGGCCATTGACTAGTATTCAAAGGTAGTAAAGGGCACTCATGCGTGGCTTCGGTCACAACTAGACCATAGGGAGCTGGTGGTTCCTGCGGTTGCTTCTGAAAATCCACCCCATGTGACACCAGGGAAACAGTCCATTTGGCAATCCTGGCATTGGACACCTGGCTATTCTGAACTTTTCCTGACAGGATGTATTTAAGCGGCGTGTGGGGGGTCTGGACAATCACACGGGCACCTCCGATCATAAACTCCCAGTGCATTATAGCCCAGACCAGTGTGAGGCATGTTTTCTCGCGTGGAGTCTCGTGTGGGTCCAAATTCCTGGAGGCGTAGGCTATCACACGCTGAGTGCCGTTTTGTTGTTGTGACAGAACTGCTCCCATATTCCTATCCGAGGTGGCTAGTTGTATGAGGAACGGCTTAGCCATATTCGGGTGCGCAAGGGCAGGTGCTTTCATCAAGTCCTCCTTAAGTTGGGCAAATGCCTGCTGTTGTGCCGGTCCCCATTCCCACTGGGCATTCTTCTTTAATAGGGCATATAGAGGCTTCGCCTTGGCTGCGAAAAACTCTATAAAGTCCCTGGAAAAGTTGAATGTCCCCAGAAGAGAATGCAAGGAGTGCACGTCTGTGGGGGCTGGTAACTTCGAGATCACTTCTACCTGCTGTGCATCGGGAGTGCGACTTTTGGTGCCTAAACAAAGCCCTAGATATTTCACCTCGGTGGACACCAATTGGGCTTTTTTGCAGTTGGTCTTAAAGCCGGTGTCGCGGAGGATTCCTAACACCTCGTGGGTGATCTCCTTGGTCTTTTCCTCAGAATTGGAATGTATAAGAATATCATCCACGTAAGACAAAACGTGAGACCTTGAAGCTGGTTGCAGCTTGTTCCACATCCTTACCATGTGGGCATGGCAAATGCTTGGGCTGGAATGGAAGCCCTGGGGCGTGTGTTTAAACACATACTGTTGCCCCCAGAACGTGAAGGCAAATTTATACCAACATGCCTCGTGCAATGGAATCGAATGAAACGCATTAGCCAAGTCCAAGACACTGTAAAATTTGGCTCCTGCCACAATGGCGGACAGGATTTCATTATACTTAGCCACGACTGAAACAACGGGCGGGGTGATGGAGTTCAAAGCTCTAAAATCTACCATCATTCGCCATGTTTTGCCGTCTGATTTCAGCACTGGCCATAAGGGACTGCATAGGGGTGACTACGTCCCACTTGATGAGTCCCTCAATTGTTTTCCCAATGCCTTCCTCTGCTTTGGGTGGGTATTTATACTGTTTCTGAGGTGGGGGGTCCTGTCTTTCTATCAAGATGCAGGCTACCTTTACGGTCCCACACTCTATTTTATCCTTTATCCACACCTCTGGGAAAGCTTTCACCCACGAGTCGCTGGTCACACAATGCACAGGGGCAGGAGCTGTAATGGCGGCACAACGGTGCACGGCCGAAATCTCTACTGGTCCCTGATCTAGCTGCCATAGAAACCCGTTTGCGTAATCAACCGTGAGCCTGTTTCCCCGGAGAAAACCAATGCCCAAAAGGCCGTCATCTTCTCCCTTGTTCTCGCACGCCCACAACTGAAAATGAAACGTCTCTATAGACATTGGGATGCCTGTCCATGCCCTAGCTTGGTGAGCCCCCCCCGCCATATCCAGAAAGCTGGACATGCTGGGGCGTGGGTTCACCGTACCTTGCAAGTTTGGGGTGTAGCACGTTTACTGCTGCACCAGAGTCTACAAGAAGGGTGGCAGGAGTCTTATCCCTCTCGGTCCCTATGCCTGCCTTCACTCAGAACCTTCTCCACCTGTCTGGCTTTAACCTAGCCACCACGTTGCGGTGAAGCCTCCTGGACCGAGGGCACCCCTATGCTTGCAGTTCCAGGTTAGGGTAGTATCTAGCCGGAGGTGGGCCATCAGTCATGGCCTGGACCGGCTGTTTACTTCCTGCCTGAAGCTGCTTCTCTAGAGCTTCCAAAAGCTCCGATGTTGGCCGCTTATTGAACTGGCTCATGTCCAGCCCGAACCTTCTGAGCATGCCCCAGACCCTTACTCCGTCTGAGGAGTACGTCTGGGCCATGGGATCATACCCGCCAGACGTCTCCCAGGGAGAGCCCGAGTCAGAGTGCTGTTTGGGGGCAGTTGGCTGCTGTGGGGGACTTCCTGCCTTGCCGGGCTGGCTGTGGAAATCCCGTCCCTGCCACTGCCTGTTGTCCTGTCTGGGTGGCGGTCGCGAGTTCCAATTCCCTCGCGGAATGGAATTCAGAGCCGTTTTCCTATGCTGGGAATGGGGCCCATAGTTCGAGTAGGTAACCTCGGCTATAGGTTCCCAATTCCCAGTGTCCTTCCTATGCGTCTTGGGGGGAGGTCTTAGGGATCCTGCCTCGCGCAGCAGGTCGGAGACCCGCCAGAGGTTATTCCCAAATTCCTCCCAGTTGGTGGTGGCTGGATCCACCAAACCGAGAGCCATCTTGGTCTCGTGGTTAAGACCTCCGTACAAGAGCGTCTTAAACTCGAGGCTGTTAAAGTCATATCCACGGGGCGTCAAGGGGACCTTCTCAGCCAGAATGGCGAGGAGCTGCTTCCGTGCCACGTAAGCCTCAGGGTTCTCTCGAGGACCCTGTTGCTCCATGACGTAGAGCACACCTGCACTCTGTCCGGGCCACAAAATCCTTGCTACCTCCCTCATCCAGTTGTGGGCCTCGAGCCGCCACGGCTGATTCAAGAGTAGGGAGCTCGGAGGGGGACATACAAAGCCGAGCCAGCTAAGTCAGGTCCTGACCATTGGCTGTTGGGTGAGAGTGTATCACCACGTTCAACCACATGATCCCAGTGGTTCTGTTCAATGGATCTAACTGGTCTGCTATGGCTTTGGCCTCAGTAGCATGCCAGGGGACCCTAGTCTCAGTGACCTGAGTCTCCTGCGTCTCTTGCCTATCTGAACTACCTTCTCCAAGGGAGATGGTCCGCCTAGTCATGGACCGTGTCTCTACCGGGTTGACTGGGACCTTAGGGTCACTCCAGTCTGGATTGTGGTGAACAGTTGCCTAAGCATCCTCGGGCAGCGACTGCCCAGAAAAGTCCTCCGCAAACGTTGGGAGCAGCTCCGGGCACACAATCGAAATTAAGGCTTTGCATGTTTGGAGCTGGCTCTCCAGTGCAGCTATCTGTTTCTGGCAAGCTACATGACTAACAGCCTCCTGCTGTTCTCTCACTTGCCCCACCATGAACTTGGCCGCAGACCGGGCATGATCCAGCTCAGCCTCTAAGGCGTGGGCTTTCTCCTCCCAAGTTTGCGCCACTACGGTGATATTGCTAAGCTTTTGTGCTGACGCCTGCGCTATGAATGCAAAAGTTACCTTATCTGCGCGCAACGTCTCGACCTCGGCCTGAAGCCGGGCTCACTAATTTCTCTCTGGTCTCTACCAGGGCACTACTAGCGTCTCTGGCCGTGAGCCAAAATCCCCAAGCGGCCAAAGCGGCCTTAGACGGCCCGAATGGGTTCTTTGATTTCCGTGCCAGAGTGTACGCTTCACGGAGTGTGGCAAAGGGATCAGCTGTCTGGAAGATGGAGTCCTTCCAGGGGCATTTCCCCTTACTCAACACCCATCTCTCTAGTTTACCTCTGACCTCTTCCTCCAACATGAGGTCCTTGATGGTGACCTTACTACTCTCTGCCATTTTACACACAAACCACAACTATCTCTAACACTACCTACAAGCTACAAACTACAAAACACAAACGGGACCAGGAACTGGAGTGACGGGAAGGATCACCTAGACCCCTGGGGGACTGAAGGGAAACGAACTCAACAGAACTATTCTAGGAAAGAGGTATTTCATAGTTATAGATAGGTATTGCATAGTTTACCCATCAAGCTGCCAGCGCAAGGCAGAGGATCTTTTGAGAGTTGCTCACATACCTAATTAGAGTACTTGCCTGGAGGTCTCCTAAAGAGGCATCTTCCCTAATCTAGGGCTGGGAAAAATTACCTATCTCCAGCCTGCCCAAACAAAGTCACTTTGGTACACCCAAGCCTGGTTTTCCACCTCGACAGCACTGGGGACCAAAGGATGAGGAAACGGTTCAGGGACAGGGAGGTCACCTAGACCCAGGGAACCCTCAGGAGTACTCCGCCTGCCTGAAGGGGGGGAAACAAACCCAGTGGAACTTACAGCACCGCCTGGCCAAACAGCAGGGGGAAAGGCCAAGGAACCAAAACTGAACCGTCCCTAACTGGTTTTCTGGGTGAGGGGTACCTTCCTCTACCACAGGCCAAACCTCTAAACCCTAGGCTAGGTCAGGAATCACCACCCGCACCTAGTCGGCTAGCCAATTGGGACGCACCCGAAACTACACAGCGGGATGCACCCACGCTTTCCACAACAACCACCACAAGGAGCGGGATGCACCCGCATTCTCAATTCTAAGGGGGGGGGATTTCTTCCCTAAGTGCTATGGGTGCCTTACTGCTATGGTGTTGGATGAGTGTAGACTGTTCCTACCATGCTAACACTCTAACACTTTGGATCCCAGCCCACGATAGACTCCAAGTTAGGGGTGTGATTCCCAGGACAGCTTGTGCACACCCCTTGCTATTGGACAACGGTTCACCGCCTAGTGCTAGTGACCACGCCGGGGCGACTGACATACACAAACCAAGCAAGAAAGGGGAACAGATTTCCACCCAGATAGAATAGCTCTAGAGCTCAAACGCACAGAATTCTCACACACACGTGTTCCTGCCTGACTGCGCTCTAACGACTTGACCGACCGTCACCTAAGTCAGTACCAGCCTGATTTGAGGAGGTTCGCGACTCCTTCTCAAACTAGGGGTACCGGGGCTGCTCACGTTGCTCCACCACTCTGTTACCCTGTGTACTGGGGGTCCCGGGAGGGACACCAAAATGTGCTCAACTAAAGGTGGGGAAAATCAGCTCAGAGCACTGCTTAGCGTTACGAGAGGCAGAGTAACTTAGCGAGATCTTAAACCCTATGTCTACGGGGTCAGGCCGAGTCAAGGAGCACACAGAAGTTGAAGCAATAAATGATGTTTTATTAAAACATAAGCAAAACAGTGTACGCGGCACACTCACACAAGATAACTAAAGAAATAAAGATTTGAGTGGTATAGAGGGATTTTTACAGGAGTTGCTGGTTTGGGTGATACTTCACCTGTCCTGAAGCCCGGAAAAATAGAGAGCGAGGCTGGGGTGCGAGGTAGCTCAGCACGTGGAGCTGAGGGGAGGCTCGCCAAGCAAAGCAGCAGCAAGGCGGGATGAAACTCGGGAGCGATCTGAGGAAGGTCTCAGAATCAAGGGTTTTTATAAGGAGAATGTGACTGCAGGCTATGCCATACTTGGGGGAAAACAATAAATTTTGAGTTGGAGACAAAGCCTCTGAAAGGTCAGAATCTGAATGATTGAGTTATCGCAGGGGTTCTCAATAGAGTAGCCAGTATGCAAACGCAGAGTACTTGGGTACTGCATAGTTTACCCATCAAGCTGCCAGCGCGGGGCATCTTTTGAGAGTTGCTTGCATACCTAATTAGAGTACTTGCCTGGAGGTCTCCTAAAGCAGCGAGTTGGCTATTTTCTGGCCTACCTGTATGGTCTAGGAATATTACGGTGATAATCGGCCGAGCCTGTATGCGTGCTTGTCCGGGGGCCTCGCAAGCACGTGGAAGGGAAGAGATAAGTGAAGCCGAATTATGATATCAAAAGGATATCTTTTAATATCCCCAAAGCTCGGACTAGCCAGGGCAGTAACACTGTAGTCCAAAAAGTAATTTTTCCCAGCCCTAGATTAGGGAGAGATGCCTCTCAGGCATCACACTGGGACACTAGCTTCCCTTTATAAAAAGAAGATGCCACCCTTGGACCTTTACAGGATTTTAATGATAGTTCTGTTCCTCCTTTCTAATTAGCTCTGGCATCAAGAAGAGTTTGGCAAATGGGAGAGGAAACACATTCAAATCCTCTCTGCTTCTGCCCTCACTGTCCTAAAGCTCTCTCTCTCTCTCTCTCTCTCTCTCTCTCTCTCTCTCTCCGTTCACTTCAGTTCCTTGAGATGGATTCCATGTCCTCATCTTTAGCATCTCAGGTACATCTCATTGTTATAAAAGGGTTTCTGGTGTCTTTTTTCTCCACTTCCAGGAGTCTTTCTCCTGTGCTGTTTAACCACTCTTTTGTATAAATAGATGGGATAAATAGAGCCCCTTCTCTCCCATTTTCTTAATAGGGACCATAAATTTATTTACATTTCTAATATGCCAGGAACGTGACCAATGACACATTGCATCTTTCTGGTGTGTGCTGAAGATATGAATTGAACTTTAGTCTCTGAGCAATTAAGGCCTCCTGAAACTGCACTTCATTAATGGTTGTTATGCAATAAAAACTATAAAACAGCTCTTATTTGTGATATAAAAATGCAATTTGTTTTAATTTATGTTGGAAAAATCCTCACCGAGTTTCTTCATTGGGCCGTGCCAGGCATCTGTCTGACGCCAGAGGGTTTTGCATCCAGCAAAAGGGGAGGAAAGAGTGGGGCAAAATTACAGTGGATTTGCATAGAGAAGTCTGCATGTTCCTTCCACAGCTCTTCCTTAGCACATTCGGAGAAGATGATGTTACTCAGCACTGATAGGAAACCAGACACACACAGACACCCTCCTGCTTTGCTAGGACTCTTCGTGGGAAACCAGACAGAACTTGAGAGAGTGCCAAAACACACGTTCATGATGGGAAACGTTCACCCCATTCCTCACCATGAAGATGTGGGTGGGGAGAGAAGGAGAATTATAGGCTCACACAAGGAGTTTGTGCTAGCTCTCATAAAGTTTCAACATCTTTTTGTTCAACATCTGACCACCATCTCCTGACAGCCTGCTGTTGAAACTGATATCAGTCTTAGAAGCAGGCAGCTATGCAACATGGAGTGAGTGAGCAGGGGAGGGCCTGCTGTTTGAGGAAAAACAAGCCCAAATCTCCCCTGTTTCCCACAGGTGTTTAGGCACTGATCCTATCAATCTGATTTCATTTTGAATTTCATCCGCTGCTACCGCAGACCACACAGTTGTGTTAGCAGGGCAGTTGCTAAATCTGTGTTCAAGATCCAGTGCTTGGAAAAGTTGCTTTTTTGGAACTCTCAAGTTCTTTCACGCAGCATTAATGGTAGCCGTGCTTTCTAAGAGCTCTGTAAAATCAGGAACATTCTGGAAGTTCATTACCACTAACACAATATATTTCTTATGTTCTATAGCAGTATGGGCTGAGCTGGGAAAAACCCGTGCCAGCCAAAACAGAGATTCTGCTCTGACATAATGATAATCCATAAGAAAACATCACAAAATTTGGTATTAATTTAAAAATATTAGAAAAATATTACCATGCTGGATCAGAGTGGATGCTTCTGAGAAATGTTTGAGCAGGCCATGATGAATACAGACAACCCATGATGATTGGTATACAATGGGCATATAGCATCTGAACATTTTTAGTTGTTGTAGCTGAGGGTAGGTCTAGTTATTCTGTGAATTTCTGTTCTGTGATTCTTTTTTTTTCTTTTTGCCTGCATCACTCAACTTAAGCTATTCCAACTACAAAGGTAGTGTTGAGACTATCTAGGGTTGTCAGATGAAAACTAGAGAGGGCTCTTGTACCTTTAATAGATTTGTAGAAAAGGAAATTTCAGCATATGCTGTTTCTTACCTGCTTACATGACAAGCCACACCTGCCAAAATTCCTTCTTCTACACAACAATGAAAGATACAGGAGTCCTCTCCTGCTTTCTCTCTGACAACCCTGTAGCTTAAATCTAATTGCTAGTCTCCAACTAGTATAGACCCATTCAGTCAGTTACCGAATGGTAAACTGACACTCGTGCAAAATCCTATTTATTTCATAGGTTTGCTCCAGTTGGGACTTACAATTGGATTGTAGGCCTAAACCTTAACTAAATAGGGTTGTAATAATGCTTATTTGATTAAGGATGCCAATGTATGGTTCATGGGAAGGCATAGTGGAAAACTCTGCTGCCATGGCTGCTCCAAAAGGGAGGTATTTCAAGAGTGTGATGATGGCACCTCAGCGGCAGCTTTGGATCATTTGGCTCCCAAATCCCTTGCTCCCCAGGCAGATTCTCCCACAAAACAGGAGGAAAACTATGCCAACGCTGGAGGTGGCCTAGTTATTTTCATCCCCAGTAGAATCAATTGGAAGTAAAGTACTGGAAAGCAAAAACATGAACTGATGAGAATTAAGAATTTCTAAAAATGAAGAATGCCAACTCCCCTCTGCCTGCTAATCAAATACCCCTTAATCAGAGCTTGGAAGAAAGTTTTCCCAACAATGAAAATATAATTACATTATACTACAACTGTAACTTGATGTGAGATAACTTTGCCCATTTTGTAGTGCAGCTATAATTGTTTAAAGTTACTTTTGTAATTATGGGGGAGGGAGGGAGGTTCCAGTAAAAGGTTGAAGAATATCACATGGTCAAGTGCTAGAATCAAAAATATTGAGATGATTTTTTAAAAAACTAACAAAATGGTATCATTTTAGTTACTTTTGAGAAATAGGGAAGTAAAGATTTTCTTTTCAAAGCTGTAACTGTAACAATAACAAATGACATTGGGGGTGTGGAATTATAAGGGTCACTGACTACTTTTGAAAAGTAGCTTTCCATGCTCTGTTCTTAACCACACAAATACATTTACACACATCAGTGCATTTCCAAATCTTCCTTTTAAGAAACAGAAGAAAGGGTAAGGTAACATATAATTTAAGAAAGAAAATGTACCACGCATTGGAAAGGAACATCGTTAATATTTTCTTTTTAAAATTCCCTATTATGTTTATACAATGCAATAAAACAGGTACAACCGTCCCTAACTCGAGGATCCACTAATTAAAATTTGCACTAGTAGTTATGCTTTGCTATACAGTGTACAGAATGGTAAGCCGATGATGATGACGACAACAATGATGGAAGAAACTTGAAAAACAGAGCTTCACAAACCTCTGACTAATAAAGGTTCACAAAGCAACTGGGAAAAGTCATGGTTGGTTGAAAGGGAAACTCATCATAGCTTAGGCTAGATACCCATCAGCCCCAAAACAGTTTGCCACAGTTCAGGACAAGAGCCGGCAAGGAAATCATATGCTTGTAAGAAAAAGAAGTGAGCAAGTCAGCCGTTAGCCATGCATTTTGGCTAATAGAAGAAGAACAGGAGCCAAACTTTCAGATACATAGTGAGATGACAAATATGTTCCCCATTCAGTGCAACCAAAGAAGTATGTGGGCACCATACTCTGATTTCACTGCCTCTGAACCAATTCTGCTTCTTACGTACAGCCACCAACAACTTGCATCTACAGAGGAAGGAATACACAGACAATTTGTTTTCTGCTACCCTTCAGTCATATCTCCAAGTATAGTAGGGCAGACACATTCATTAGGCCACCCCAACCTGCCTGAACTCTTGTTTCCAATTAGCCTACAAGAGCACCAAAAGCACTGAGCATCAGCTATACCTCATTTCACAAGCACTGAGCTCCCAGGCAGCCAACACAAAAGCTGGGACCCATCCTGTTAAAACAGGAGGAGGAGGAGGAGGAGGAGGAGGCGGCAGCGGCAGCGGCCAAGTAACAGAAGAGCAGGTCTGGCAGCAGGATGCAGCAGGAAAAAGTTTCTGGGTCTTTGGGACAATTGGCCCCTTTGTTTCTAGGACAGGCAGCTGGAGGAGCAGCAGTATAGAAAGGAGAAGAAGGAGAGGTATTTCTTACGAGCAGAACTTCCCCCCTTCCTACCTGAGCCCCAGAGAAGCAATGGAATTCCTCTATGGTTGAGCACCTTCTCTCCAGGTGATTTCTTCAGATGTGCTGCTTGCCACAGTTGTGGTGGCTGTGGCTAATGCCAGCTCCTGAAAAATAGGCCAGTGCGTATGCATCACTTTCCTCTCTAGCTCTATCTCCCTCTGTCACCACATTCTTCTAGTTAACTTCCCAGTCAAGGTAAATAGACTTTCTCAAGCTTTCAGGTTAGATTGCTCTAGAGCAGCCGCTCAGCCAGCCAAGTCTTATCTCCTCACATTGCTGACCAGCACTCAGCTCCTCCTCTTCTTCCTTGTCTCAGCCAGTAAGATAAACTCCAAGCAGCACAACTCTGAATATGAGGGGAAACAAGTCCCTCTTTTTACCCCTTGAAGATATAAATAGGAAACCAATGCAGCCCAATAATCAAATTAAGAAAGTTTATTAAGTAAAGATAAAAATGGATTTGGAAAAAATAATGAATTGGTATTATAATGAAAGTAAGAAAAATCCTCAGTCAGGAATCCTGGTCTTCCTAAACTCCAGACGGAACAATAGAAGAGCAGCTAGACTTGTCAGGATCTCTTGTTGACTTTCTATAGAGCCAACTGCTGCTCTAGAGAGTAGGGGCCTTTCTGCACTACACTGTTACAGTGCTATTATTCTACTTTCTTTTTTATTATTATTTTTTATTTAAATAATCAAATATACTAAAAAAAAGAATAGGTAAGAATACGGTTCCCCAAATGTGAATTTACCAGTCCATCCCTCTGAGATATAGGGCCTTTCTGCACTACACTGTTAAAGTGCTATTATTCCACTTTCAACCTCCTATAGAATCCTGGGGTTTGTAGTTTAGGGAGGGGCCTTTAGAATTCCTAGCCAGAGAGCTCTTTGGCCTCTGGAAACTACAAACCCCAGAATTCCACAGGAAGTTGAAAGTGGAATAAGAACACTGTTACACTGTAGTGCAGAAAGGCCCACTGTTATAGTGCTCTTATTCCACTTTCAACATCCTATGGAATCTTGGGGTCTGTAGTTTAGGGAGAGGCATTTCAAATTCACAGCCAGAGAGCTCTTTGGCCTCAGGAAAACCCCAGAATTCTTCAGGATGTTGAAAGCAGAATAATAGCCCTATAACAGTATAGGGTAGAAATGACCTAGGGCATAGAGCCATGGCTTCAAACTTCAGGAAAAGAGATTCCATCTAAACATTAGGAAGAACTTCCTGATAGTAAGAGCTGTTTGACAGTGGAATGCGCTGCCTCAGAATGTGGTGGAGTCTCCTTCTTTGGAGGTTTTTAAACAGAGGTTGGATGGCTACCTGTTGGGAATGCTTTGATTGTATACTCTTGCATGGCAAGGAGTTGGACTCAATGGCCCTTGTGGTCTCTTCCAACTCTATGATGCTATGATTCTAAGGGTGTACAAAGTGATATCTCTGGGCCATATATGCCCCCAAGACCATTTTTGCAATAC
This sequence comes from Cyclura pinguis, assembly GCA_030412105.1. Taxonomy (NCBI): domain Eukaryota; kingdom Metazoa; phylum Chordata; class Lepidosauria; order Squamata; family Iguanidae; genus Cyclura; species Cyclura pinguis. The sequence goes on from CM059600.1 coordinate 164,101,189, forward strand.
TTCACACTTCCCTACTTTCCCCAAAAAAACTTTGCCCAGAAATAGTCACTTGTACTCCTTCATTATGCCCCACAAGTTTAGGCTGCTTTCCCCCGCCCCTAAAACCAGAAGTGACTGGGTGAGTCTAGCTTACCACTGACTATAGCTCTCCAACCCCTGGCAGTCCTGCCATATAGTATGTCTTCTCTGTCCAGATGGATGGAAGGGACAACTCAAATGGGCATTGTGTCAATTTTTACATTTTTTGCTAAGTGCATGTGAGTGACCTTGACTGTCAGCAGCTTCTTCCCTGGCCAGTAGGCAGACAGCCACATTATCAGGAGATGGCCAAAACAAAGGGAAATCAGCACTGCAGTTTATCTTTGGCAAGTGAGAACTGGAGAAAGAAGATACTGATCCTTTGCTGCCAAACTTCTCTGTGAATAGCAAAGCAGGTACATGATGGTTTGCACCACCGGAGGCTGCAAATCCAAACTGTTAGCCTTTTAGGGCATCGTGACATTGCTAACACCTCTGAGATCACTGAGACACCTTCCCTCACCCCACCATCACCAGACAGAAATCGGGAGATGACAAGACCCTTCTTGCATTTCAGTTCTGCTGAGGTATCTGCTATTGAAGGTTTGGCTCAGCAACAGTTTGCCTCAGCAATCCACTGTGCTCTCTTTCCCCCTGCATCCTCTTTCAGAACATTTAGTGGGATCCTGACTATGATCCTGCTGCAAAATGGGAGAACCAGTGGCCATCCAGATATGGACGAACCACAACTCTCATCAGCCCCAGTCATCATAGTTAATGGTAAGGGGTGATGGGGCTGTATTCCAAGACCATCTGGAGTGCCACAGATTACCCATCCCTGCTTTCTACTCATTTTCTGTACCTGTAAACAGAGGCCTAACCATGCAAGAAGCGGTGATCATCATGTGAGACTTTAAGGCAGGCTATATCCTAATGGAAAATACCACAGCATTTGCCTCTCTTCTCAGTCTTTCTTTCCTTCTTTCTTTCCTTCTTTCTTTCTTTCTTGTTCTTTCTTTTTCTCAGGGTCCTCATAACACCAGGTGGCTTAAAAGAAAGGATAAAACCCATAAATGTTCACGATTAAAAGGAAAGCACAAAAGAAAAACCACAATAATCTAAGAGATCATATAGGAAGTAAGATTTTCAAAAGCATATTCTGGTTTCTTTATGGGGTTATTCACACTGCATAATAACAGCAGTCTCATTCCACTTTAATTGCCATGATTCCATCCTGTGGAATCCCGGGACTGGAAGTTGAGGGAGGGGCCTTTAGAATCTTCAGCCAGGGAGCGGCTCTGGTGCCTCTGACCAAACTACAAATATCCCAGGATTCCCTAGGATGCAGCCATTACAGTTAAAAAGGAATCATAGCACTATAACTCTGTATTATGAAAGAGCTCCATGGTCAAGGTTTAAGCCAGGGTGGGCAGCTTCATGGGACCTGGGGGCCAATTTTCTTCTCTGGGATGCTGTGGATTCCATACTGACTGCTAAAAATGTGGAAGAAAAAGAAAAATCAGAACCAAACCTGAAGTATCCAGAAGTCCCACTCGGTTTTTGAAAACTATATATTCTTTTTGATACTGAAGGATGCAAGAGGCTCTGCAAGTTCTTTAGAAGGCAAATTGCTGTTGCTGGAGTCTTCCAGGACAGGCAATTTACCTCTCCCTTTCTGTTTTGGCTAAAAAAAGATGATCTCAAGGAGTCTGGAGGAGTCAAAAGCAGGGAAAACAGCCCTTGGGGCTGCATACAGCCCTAGGGCCACTCTTGAAAGGAAAACAAGAGTAGAAAAAATCTACAGCATTCCATACCTGAATGAAGTAATGTGTATTTACTACAAGAAGCAGTTATTATAACAGGATATTACAGTAAGCAGGAGGGTGAGGTTTTGCACCATGTTTCCCAGCCCACTCATTTGCTTGCCCTGGCAGGTGTCCCTGCTTCCCTATGAAGTCCTGCTTAATACTTCCAAGAATTGCTGCTCTCAAGAGCCAAGGGGAAAAGAAATAGTGCAACCCAAACTGAACAGATGGAGTAGACATTCTTCTATGACGTCTGCAGGCACCTTGACAGAAGTGCTAAATTACAAAAGGAGCCTCCTTCTTACGCACTCCATGGCCCAACCCCTTATAATGTGCCATGCATAAATCTATCAAATGTCATAACTAATCCCAGGATCTTTATGTCTGACAACCTGGCGTAGAGCTCTCACCACCTGGACGATGGGGAAATCACAAGCAGAACTTCCCCGAAGCTCGGCAAGATGATGTAAAGGAAAGAGATGATTACAGCAATCTGAGAAATGACGTTCCCAAACCAACAAGATCGTGGGCAAAAGAGCCATTACAGAGATAAATGAGCAACAACCTTCTCTCACTTGGATTTGTCCTGCCATGTTTGGAGAGTTCTCGCAGCTTCCAGAGGAGAGAGGGAAATGTTCCCATTTGTTGTATTGAACCTGAGGGGGAAAAGAGGATGGGGGATTGGGGGGCTGTTCAGCTGCTTCCAGAGCCAATGTCTCTGATTTGGCCACTATGAGGGCTACTTACCGCTCCCTAAGTTGAGATGAGAGGCAATGAATGCATAGCATGGTTTGAAGGATGGTTATAAATGATGGAGCTTCTGAAAGGCCCACTATAAAGACGGAGAGTTGTTGACTTGTTTCCTCTCTGTTTCCTCCTCCCACAGTCAAGATTAATGGATGGAGAGAAGAAGTCATATGTTTCTATAAAAGCTGACCAAATGTCCCAATGTAAGTCCATTTGTATAAATTTCATCTATACAGTTAACCTTCCACATTTGCAGGTTGAACTTTTATGGATTTCATTATTTGCGAGTTTCTCCAACCCCCATCCTCCCAAAGTACTTCTTTTCCAGGGAAATCTTCCCTCTTGGCAGCTCTGATCAGGCTGTGCATCCCTCAGAAATCCTGCTCTGGTCCTTCTCCTCCTCCTCCTCCTCCTCCTCCTCCAGCAGCCACTGCCTGGCCAGCTAGGTAGGTCAAATTGCACTTAGTGAGACAATATTTGCCACACAGTTCTAACTGCTGAAATTGTTGGCACAACACTGCCTTTGTTTTTTAATAAAAGGAGAATCAAGTGCTGTCCACTTAAACAGAGATGCCAGAAATGAAGATTCCAAGGCGGGCCATGGTGGATTTCTTACTTTAAGCAGATATGTCAAAAAATTAATACAAGATAATATATATGCCTGAGGGCATGTAAGAAGATCTGGAAGGCTGAATCATCTCTCTTTGCTTGGAATTTACACCCTTTTCATTGAAATTCTAAAAAGAGATGAGCCTCCCTCATCTCTTAAGCAATGCATTTAGTTTTTGAAAATACAGTCAGCCCTCCACATTTGCAGGTTTCCGTTTTGCGGATTTGATTATTCACGGATTATTTGCTGTCACCTCTGCTGCCTCCCTATGGCATTTTTAATAGGGACTGCAAGCTTTATGATACTGAGAAACTGTGAATGAGGCTTGTAAGTCCTTATTAAAAGTGGTGTGGGGCAGCAGTGGAGGTGGCAATAATCCCCACCAGCCACCCACTTCTGCCTTGTGAAAGAACTCTGATACCACAAAGAAGTGCATGGCGGGTTGAATATACTGATCATACTTTTTGTGTGTGTTAAATATGGTTTGGGAGGCCCTAGAGTTATTCATGGTTTTTCCACTTTCATGGGAGTCCTGTGCCCCTAACCTTAGCGAATGTGGAAGGATGACTAGAGGAATTCCACATATAACATAAATAATTTTAGGTACAATATTCATTTTAATCATGTTTACCTTACCTCACAGACTCACCTTTAAGCCTGCCCCTTTCTCTAAATCTTGTGAATATCTTTTATCAGCTTTCTTATATTAAGAGCAACCATCTGAGATAAGTTCCTAGGGATAATTATACCCAAATATGTAACAGAATTTGGGCAATATAAAAACTGGCGGTTAAGGCAGCTTGCTGGCATAAAGGTGGATGCTGTCCCCTCACCAATGTTGAAGAAAAGTTCAAATCCTCATCCAGTGGGCATGAGACAAAAATGGTTCCTGTCTTGTTCTGTGCCTTAGCATTTCACCAGTATAATGCAGGATCGTGGGAGTGCTGGTCTAGTGCTTTAAATACACAAAATGTTAATTGTTATTAGCAGAATGACCTTCTTTTTAATCTACAGCAATCTCATCATTTCATCAAATTCTTTTTTTTTTTAAACAGCATTTTAGAGTAGGCTGTAAGCCTCACACTCCTAGCTCTTTTTTTTTGGGGGGGGGGGCTGCATTTCAGAAAAGGCTCTTGCCAGTTTCAGTCTTCTGACTTAAGACAGGGAGAAATGACAAAGCTCCACAACAAGGCACTGCCTCTGATATCCACATCATGCCCCATGATCAGTAGAGGAAATTTCATCAAGAGGAAATTGCAGGAATATTATTGAAAGCGAGTGGTGGTGGTGGGGAAGAGCTGAAGTCAGAGTTTGCTTTGCAGGATCACCTCTTGATAAATCTTTCCAGCTCTCTCAGAACCAGTAAGTTTACAGGTCGTCTGAGTAGCATGCAATCTTGAAATAAGTGCCAAATGGACTTGGCATACGCATTCTTTACACCAGTTTCAAAGCATCATGTTCTGACTTATGGCGAGGTGGTCCATGACACTAACATAGACTTCCTTTCCCCCAAATTTTAAAAATGTCATCAGCAGGAAATCTCTCTATACTATGATGCACTCTTGATGCTAAAGCCTGTGGCACTGAGTGGCCAAACAGCTGTGTGCAGAGAGGTGCTGGTGGCAGTACTGCTTAGAAAGAAATTTTGCTTATTCCATGAACTGAATAGTTTGCCACTCAGATTTTTCTGACTCGGAATGTTGTCAGTCTGGGTGGATTTAATCTGGGGCACACCTGAGAACAGGGAAGTGGGGATATAAGGAAAAGGACATGATAAGCAGGAAGGAAGAGTGCAAACAATTAAGAAACAACAACCTTAAGGGAGGGAGGTGTAGAACAAAGCCCTTTACTGGATCTGGACAGCATCCCACAGGGATCCTGGCAGACCCTCTCCTGGGAGGGGAGCATGACAGGAGCGCTCCCCTCCGCATTGGTTGCCTACCAGAATGGAAGAGGTGCAATGGCCATGCCTCTTCCTTCCGCAGTGCAGCCGGGCACTGTCCCAGGCTATGCTGGGCAAGGAAGCACGGCCATCATGTTTCCTGATCCTCCAGAGCTCGGGTAAGTGTAGGAGGGTGGCAGGAGGGCGGCACAATCACTGGTAACTGATGGGTAAAACCCATTAATGATTTGCGGCACGATCACAGCACCTGGGGACAGGAGAACTATGACACATGGACAACATTGTGCATAAGCATCGTCTGGGTCCCATCCTTCTCCCATTCCCCTTGCAGGATGACAATGTCCTGCAGAAAGGGCCCAAGTCTTTGGGGGAGAGTAGAAAGAAGCCACTGCCCTCAGTCTGCAAGATCTGGGCAGTGCTGTTGATGATCTCATTCATAGGGTTGTTATAAGTTGAGGTTGGCTTGAAGGCAATTAACAACAACAAAGAAGGAACTAATTCATGGAGGTGCTATCTGAAAAAGCAGTAGAGTTGTTAATAAGAGAAGGGACTGTCTGAGGAAAGAATGGTGTGATGTAGACAGTTCAAGAGACAAAGCGATTCAGAGAAATAGCCTGTTGCCTTAAAAACAGAAAAGTGAGGGTAGAAAAGGGTGCTGGAGACATGACGCTGAAGAAAAGAAAAAGCAAGAAGAAAGGAGGACTGAGTAAAACTATAAACGGAAAATAAGGAGAAGGAAGGGAAACTCCTTTGGTCCACAAGATGATTTTTCACAATAAACTTCTTTAGTATACTGACTGAGGAAGATGGGAATTGTAGCCTAGCGTGTCTGGAGGGCACCGGGTTGGGAAAGCCTGGCCTTGAGGATAAGCCTGAGAACTGGCATCTGAGTTTGCTCTTTCCCTTTTTCTCCCTGTCCCATTTCCTTTTGTGTCGTGCCTGTTAAATTGTAACCTTGAGCACAGGCCCTGGCTTATTGCTTATATGTGTAAATCACCGTTGGAGCTTTCTTCAGCTGAGGAGTGGGATAAAAAGGCTTTAAGGATATATAAATAAATCCTGGCAAAGGCATTTTACCTGCTATAGTTTCTATTGTCTTTTCTACATAGTGACATTATGCACCAAAATGGGCAAGGAGGGTCAAAAAGTGGTATGGGGAGGGGGTGAATTTCACATGAAGGGTTTAGGTTAGTGCAGTTTAGAGGAAAACCAGGACAAGTGTGACCGAGCCACATTGGACTTTGGTCAAAATGGTATAGCCAGGCAATACAAGACAGCTAAAGTTATTAATGAGGAAGAACACACAAAACTGCTGTTTTAAGCAGAGAAATCCTGGTAGTTATGCTGTGATTTTAAGAAGAAAACTTTTATTTCAAGTTTATTTAAACTTTTAAAAATTTTAAAAAGAAAACTTTTCCCCCTCTTCTCTTCTCCCTCCTGCTGTGTTAACTGAGTGCAAACTACTTTTCCACTTTGAACTGAGCTTGCAGCAATTGAAGTAAACTAAAGAAAAAGGGGAAAGTGGGAGGAGGAGAGATAGGCTGGGACGTTTGAAAAGCAGCTGAGAAGGTGGGAAGCAAAAGGATTAGTCAGGACCGTGCCCACAAAATCAAGACAGTTGGAATGTACGCTAATCAGGCTTTTAGAATTATTTCCACGTCCCTGCCAAGGGACTCCTCTCAGAAGGATGAGCATAAGCCGAGAGAACTGGACCGCAGAGAAGTGGGAAGCACCTGACTGTGCTTGCCCAAGGTAACATCCCAGGATAGGTACAACTCAGCTCTGGAGGCAAAAGAGGAGGCTGGAATCTTCCTAATCTGTGTGAACAACAGGGACTGAAGGCCCAGACTTGGCCTGAGGCAACCAGCTGGGGTTCTTGGCTACAAGATTCCTTGAGAGTCAGGGTTTTCCTCAGGAGTAGGAAATGTCTGCAGCTGAACTCTGGGATAGGCCTCAAAAGCTCAGGAATGTAAGCTTCAGTGTTAGGCCTGTAGGACTAGTGGACACAATGGCCATTTCTGCACTACACTGTTCTAGTGCTATTATTCTACTTTTAACATCCTGTGGAATGCTGTGCTTTGCAGTTTAGGGACAGCCATTTAGAATTCTCAGCCAGAGAGCTCTTTGGCCTCAGGAAACTACAAACTCCAGAATTCCACAGGATGTTGAAAAGGGAATAATACCACTGTAACAGTGTAGTGTGGAAATGGCCAATGTCTGTCCTGAACATCAGACACTCCTGCAAACCTTGTCTCTGCTGTTGCTATCGTGCCCTTCTTATGCCTTGATTTCAGACTTCCTGACCTTGTCTTGGTATTTACTCCTGACTTGTTCTCTGGGACAACATGGCTATTTGATCTCGACTTAAACACTGACCCTGCTGTTAGCTTTCTCATCTGAAAGGTCTATAACTGTGCTTTTTTTCTCTGGCATTGCCTCTTGTACTGGACTGTAAGCTTTATTGCTGGGACCCATGTACCTAAGAATAGGACAGTTATATGCCAGCTATGATAGTAACTGACCAGATCCATTGGGCTACTACCATACTAACATTTCCCCAAATAACAAATTCTTGATAAAGAGTTTTATATGGCCCTGAATTTTATACCTAATGATTAGAAAGAGGCAAAACCTAATAGCCACCAAACCTTGGCCCAGTTATCATCTTGGGTCTCCTGCATCTTCTTTGCTAAGGCTACATCAGGAATATTTGACTTACAAGCCAAAACTAATAACAAAGCAGATTTCATCATATAATATGGGGGGCTTTTACTGTTCTTTCAGGATTCTTTCTGGAAAGGAGCACTGGCTAGAAATGTAAAGATTACATTCTCAAACTGAAAGTCAGCATCTAATGTGAAAATTACTTGGAGTCCCTCTGATTTCTCAGTGATTTCAGTGGGACTTGCTTCCAAGAAAACTACATTTAGGACTGCAGCTTTAGACTGTCAGAGAATTCTGCAATATTGCTGGACCTGAAATAGGGTTCAAACCTTGTTCCCATGAAGCGATGACTGTAGGATTAATTAGGTTGGTGGAAATTTACTCACATGGAAAGAAAACACTCGAGTGATATGAAGGCGTGTGTGTTCCTGTTTCTCCAAGATGCCAAATAGGGATGTTGCCATGGAGACAGACGAGGAGTGATATGCACAAGTTAGTTAGTGGAGGTAACCCTATATAGTTAGCCCCTGAACAGTGCTGGCTGAATATCAATTTATGTGGGATGCCACAGTGCAGCAAGCTGAAGACAGACACATCCTGGGGAATACAGTTGTCTTGGGCCTCCAAAACATGCAGGGCCATGGTAGAGAGCCACACAATACCCTCTGCTCATTCTGCTCACCATGCCACTTTCTGCAACTGGGCAACCTTCCTCCATGACTTGAAATACTTTGCTTCAGTCATTCTGTATTTGCATCCTGAAGATACGAGATCATTAAATATATCTGAGTAGATGTACAGTGTGGAATTTTCTCTGCTGTTCCCTCCCCATCTCTCCCCATGTAGGCTGCTCTGGGAGAGAAGGTGTAGTGGGTGTCAGGGAGTGAAGAAAATGCTCAAATCTGAGATGCTTCTTCACATTACAAAATTAGCTTTGCATTGGCCTGGCACAAGGCGTGATTCTGTGAAAGGTAGCTTCTGCAGGGTCATTCTAACTGTCTGTGTTCAATGATCACAAATTCTCTTGCTACCTGTCCAGAACATAATTCTCTTGCTACCTGTCCAGAACTTAGAAAAGTCGTTTTTTCGGACTATAGCTCCCAGAATCTCCCAGCCTCTAAAAATTCAGTTTCCCAAACTTTGGCTGTCACTTAGGTGTCTTTGCTTCTGACTGCAAAATTATTCAGTTGCCATGACTCATGTGGGGAACTGGATCTTATGACCATATGGTGATGCTTTATGCTGAATCAAATGTTAGCTGGTGGCTCTGTGTCAGCGGTGGTAAATCAGCCGGGGTGCTGAGGATGGTACTTGGGTCTTTCTGAATGCGAAGCATGCCTCTGAGCTATGGGCCATCCCTTTTCTTGTGGCTTAACTCCAGTACAGTATAGCTAACTTTTAAATTCTGAAAATGTCAATATATTGGCAGCAAGATGACAACAACACTTCTATATTTATAAAGTCTCAGTTTTGAAAGTGCTGCATCTGTTGGTAACAAAGTAAATGCACTTGATGAGGTTACTATTTGAAAATGTTATTTAGCAGGGGCCACAAGGCCTTTTCCCCTGCCATGGGCTTGCTCATGTAGGATTCTTCAGGGCCATAGTGAAGTAAGCATTTTTAATTTGCTTGATGTAAGGCAAAATGCATCCATTTTCAGCTGTCAATGGAGGATGTATCAGTAAAGGAGAGACTGGGTAGTTGTTAGATGGGGGATCCAGGGCAGATAAAAGAAGCACTTCTTGGAACACTGCATAAATGATGGCATTTTCTACCACGAGAGACTGTGATGCTGAAAGCCACCAACTCAGATGGCTTTAGAAGAAAACTAGACAAATTAATGGAGGATAAACCTACCAATAGTTATTTGCTGCCATGGTTGGATGTTCCCTCTGGGATTAGGGAATGTTCTTCAATTTCATTGCTGGCAAATAGCAATTGGAGAGCTCACATATCCTACTCGTGGATTCTGTGTAGAGGTAACTAGTTGGCCATAGCAGGAGCATAAACCTGGACTAAATAATCCTCTGGTCTTCCTGTGTTCTCTTGGTAGAGTAGAATCTCTTGGCAGACCATAAAAAAGGAGCTTTTGCTAGACTAAGAACCCCAGAGTTCCCTACTGGCTTGATTAGCCTGAGAATTCTGGGAGCCATTATCCAAAAAGTAACATTTCCTAGTTGTGTTCCCAGCTTCACAGCACCACATAACATACTTTTGCATCTTTTTTGAGTCTCAAAAGGCATATCTTGTGAGGCTATAACTTGAATTATACTATGGTTGGTCCTTGACACCATTAACCACGTGTATTCTTCTGCCAGTAAACCAGGGAAATCCCATAAAACCCTCTTGTCCAGAACACCCACTCACACAGCCACCTTCCCATTCACTCTATCCCTATTCAGTATGTATGTTTCAATTTTGCTCATAGCTCTTGGCTTTTCGTAGCAAGCAGATAGAATTTCCAATGTTCTCATACATAGAAATGTAGCTCCTCTAGCATGTGATAATATAGGGGCCTGTCAGGACCAGATCTCGTGGTCTTTCTTGCCAATTTTAAGAGCTCTGGAACAGAAAGATAATATGCTACCAGGAATTTTACCACCCTCTATTCTGATTGTTCTTTCTGTTTGCAGAACTTTCTATTCTCTTGCATGGGGATGGAACTAGAATTGTGGTTGCTAACTACCATCCAGTCTACTTCAACTTATGTCAACTCTGCGGATGAGAGACATCCAAGTAACCCTATTATCAGCTGCCCAGCTCAGATCTTGCAGATTCAGGGACATGTCTTTCTTTATTGAGTCTATCCATCTATAATGGGGATATTCCTCTTTTCTTACTGCCTTCCACCTTACCAAAGGTTATTGTCTTTTCTAGTGAGTCATATCTTCTCATGATATGGCCGAAGTATGACAGCCTCAGTTTAGTCATCTTGGCTTCTAGGCAGAGTTTAGGCTTGATTTGGTCTAGGATCTATTTATTTGTCTTTTTAGCAGTCCATGGTATTCATAGAACTCTTCTCTAGCACCACATTTCAAAAGATTTTATTCCTCTCACCTTTCTTCACTGTTCAACTTTTCCAACCATACATAGAAATGGGAAATACAATGGTATGGACAGTCATAACTTTAGTGTTCAATGATATACCTTTACACATCAGGATCTTGTCTAGTCCCTTCATAACTACCCTTCCAAGTCCTAGGCCATTTCTGCACTATACTGTTATAGTGTTATTATTCTACTTTCAACATCCTGTAGAATTCTGGGGTTTGTAGTTTACTGAGGCCAAAGAGCTCTCTGGCTGAGAATTCTAAAGGCCCCTCTCTAAACTGCAAATCCCAGGATTCTATAGGTGAAAGTGGAATAATAGCATCATAACAGTGTAGTGCGGAAATGGCCCTAGTCTTCTTTTGATTTCTTGATGGTGATCTCCTTTCTGATTAATGACTAAGCCAAGGTATGGAAAATCTTGAACTATTTCAATGTCATCATCATCCACTTTGAGGTTATATTAATCTTTTGTGGTCATTGTATTGATTTTCTTAATGTTCAGCTGTGAGCCTGCCTTTGCACTTTCTGCCTTGTCTTTCTTCGGTAATTGTTCCAGATCTTTTCTATTTTCTGCTAGTAGTACGGAGTCATCTGCATATCTTAAACTGTTGATGTCCCTTTAGCAATTTTTATACATCCTTCCTCCAAGTCTAATTCTGCTTTATGTAAGATATGTTCAGCATACAAGTTAAATGAATAGGATAATAAAATGCAGCCTTGCCTGACCCGCTGTGTGACTTTGCTTGCATGGGAAATTAATGTAATGGTCCTGTGGTTACTGTAATCCCTGGTGTCCCCTTTCTTGGAAACTGGAATGTATATTGCCTGTTTCCAATCTGTGGGCCAATCTTTTGTTTTTCATGTTTGTTGACAGACTTTAGTTAGAACTAGAGTAGATTCTGTCTGTTTAGACTGAAGCAGCTGTATTGGTATACCATCTGTTCCCAGAGATTTATTTCTCTCAAGTGCTCTGACTACAGCTTTCACCTCCCTTTTTAAAACTGGGCGTTCTTCTTCATATGGTTCTTCCTTGTATGACTCTGTCAACCTTCCATCTCTTCTATATCATTCTTCAGTGCACTTTTTCCATCATCTTTTTATTTCTACTCAGTCATGCAATGTGTTCCTCCACTGGTTGTAGAGCATCCCCACTCTTGTAGCCTTATGACACTACACAGTTATGGTGCTATTATTGCACTTCAACTGCCATTGCAACATCCTGTGGAATTCTGGGGTTTGTAGTTTACTGAGGCCAAAAAGCCCTCTGGCTGAGAATTCTAAGTGCCCCTCCCTAAACTGCAAACCCCAGGATTCCATATAATATTGCCATGGTGATTAAAGTGAAATAACAGCATTATAGCAGTGTAGTGTGATAAGGCCCTTGGTTTAAATTTCCCTTTGATTTCTCAGATCTTAAGAGGTCTCTTGTTCTTCCTTTTTTTGTTATCACTTTCTATTTCTCTGCATTGATTATTACAGTAGTTCTCTGTGCATGCACGAAAGTCACTGAACAGTTGCACTCAGGGTTCTGATTCGATTTCTATCATCTTTTAATTTTGCTTCTTGTCTGTCCTAAACTGCATGAAGAGTTTCATCCATCATCCACTGAGGCTTTTTTTTTTCTTTTTGGCTACGGATAGTATCTTTTTGCACTCCTCCCTGACAATGTCCCTGGCTTCAGTCCAGAATTCTTCTGGCTTCTGGTCAATTAGGCTTAATAGTGCAAATCTATTTTTCATATTATCTTTAAATTCTATGGCAATGTTCTTCAGGCTATATTTTGGCATGATGATTGGTTCAATGTTCTTCCTTAGCTTTACTCTAACTTTTGTTATTAGTAGCAAAAGAGTCCTGTGTACTAATTATGAAACTGAGCAGATTCAGACTAATTTGAACCAGCTCCAGAGCATGTTAGATTGGCCCAATTTGGTCCCAGAGCCCAATGTCACAGTTCAAAGCACTTTGGACCAATCCAGAGATCTGGATTTCAAAATTATGTGGGGAAAAACTAAATAGCATTTCTCCAGCATAACCATCTAAGTAAGATAATAAGGTACTATGATGTGAATGGAGAAGGATGAAACTGGGCTGTGCTCTTTGCCAGCTCTAATGTACAATGCGCATGAACTTCACTGGCACTTTCCAATCATGTAGTCCATAGACAGGGATCATGTGAGGTCACTGAAGTTACATATTCTGTATTCAGTCTTGTCAAGTTTTTCTTCTTTCTGTGTTAGTTTGTTGTTGTTCTGTGCTTTTGAGTCATTTCTGACTTATTGTAACCCTAGGGTGAAGCTATCATGGGATTTTCTGGGGGATGGGAGTGTGTGACATGCCCAAGGTAGATTTCCACAGCCAAACAGGGAATCAAACCCTGATCTCCAAGGTTTGTAATCTAATGCTCAAACCACTACACCACACTGGCTCTCTTGTAGCATATCACAAAAGAGTTGTGGTGAAAGGCAGGTAGTTGTTGGTCTTGCTGAATCTTTTTTTAAAAATGCTTTTTTTTTGTAGGGTGGCCTAGAGTAATCTTCTATTGATTTCTTGTTAATTTGTCTATTTAATGAATCTATGCATTTGGCCTATCCTACAGACCAAGAAAGCTGGAAGCAATCAAAGGCCCTTTCCGCATGTGGAGGGGGAAACGGGGGAAAACGCGCTGAAACGGAACTTACCGGCAGCTGGGTAAGTCCGTCCCCATGCGGAGCAGCGCAAGCTCGCTGTTCCGCAGTCCTCCGGCATCCAAAATGGCAGCTTCCGGCTGGCGGAGGCTCTCCACCAACCAGAGAAGCTCGCCAGCCAGAAGCCCGCCCCCGGCAGATCTGCAGGCACGCACTGGTGCGCGCCTGCAAATCTGCACTGGAGCGCGGGAACGGAGTGGCACGGAGTGGTGCGCTCCATGCTTTTGAAAAACCTGTAAAAACAGGTTTTTAAAAAGCACGCTGCGTGACCACTTCAGGTCGCTCCGGAGCGGACTGAGGTGCGGAACTGCGACAAGTAGTCCGACCCAGTCTGCTCCCAAGGTGCAGACGACCTCCGTCAGAGGTTGCACCACGCCGTACTACTTACCCCCTGCGGAAAGGGCCAATCTCTTTGCTTTCCCTCTAGTGATAATAAGATAACTATCTATAACTTACTGAGCATCACGGTTAACCCAGACAGAGGGGGACCCACAGAAGAACCAGCTCACTGTTCCCGACCATCCTCCCTGGACGCAGACCATTCTAATCTAGTTCCTTAAGACTGTTTAAAACACGTCTATTCCAGACTTTCTCACTCTTAGACTTTTGATCTAGCAGGCATCGTCTTTTCTGAATTCTTCTGTCACTGGGCTGACCCTTCATCCGGGAGGAAAGAAGAAGGGAGAGACTGAGGGAAGCAACATCTGTTGTTGTCCTATGGGACGGCTCCCTCCTTTCTCTTCCCAGGAGTCCCAGCCTGTTCCAATTTGTGGAATGCCTTTAGGTTTGGCCTCACCCCACCCTAACCCTGCGTTCACCACACCACTCCATTCCTTTGTCCCCCTCCCCCTGCCTTTGGCTTTCCGATGCCTTGTGTGTTTCAGAACCATCTTCAACTAAAGTTAATTGCTGAACTTTCCCAGAAGGAAGGTTGAGTGATTGTGATGGAGAGCGTGGAAGGCGGTCCTCTCCTTACTAATCAGGCCCAACAGGCCAGGCTGAGGATAAGCTGTTAGTCAAGGAATGAGGCTAAAAAGTCACACACACAGGTGGCAAAGGTGAACAGCCGGGCAGGGCGTATGGTCATTTCATAGTACCTGACTTCAAATTATAGCATGCATTATCAAGAGTTTAGAAAAGTTACTTTTTTGGATTATAATGCCCAGAAACATTCAGGTAGTCTTGCCACTAACAGTTGTAGCCCAAACGAGCAACTTTCCTAAGATCTGAATTATTTGAAGGAGAAGCAACAAGAGGTTGCACACAACACAATGTGCCCTCCATCAGCTAAGCAGGAGAGCTTCTGCTACCAATATTGTGACAGGAGATGAACCCACACTGCACACCAGCAGCAGTTTAATAGCACCTTAACTGACATGGGTCTATCCCATGAAATTGTGGGATATGAGTTTGGGGAACTACTCAGAATTCTCTGATAGAGAGCACTAGTCCACTACTCTGAACTACAGCAGTAAGGCTCTCTAAAAGAGAGTTCTATGTACTGCATCAAACCACAAATCCCAGGATCCTGTAGGATGGCACCATGGCAGTAAAAGTGATATCAAACTACAATAACGTATAACCTGGGCACACTCACGGAGAGGCACTAGAGGAAGACAGCAGGGGCAGTGAGTCCTTGCTTGAATTTATACCCATTTGGCTATGCCCCAAGACAACTTTCTGCATCTATTTTATACCACTGTGACCTGTTTACTGAACCGGATGTCACCAGTATCAGCCTCAGAACCTGTTTCAAATGTTAGGACCCACTCCTCCCTGCAAGAGATGAAGTCAGGGCAGCCAGTGATTCTACCGCTGTGGGAATGACCAGTTCACTCTGCATTTTACTGTTGTTCCTCTCACAGCTGCTCCAAGTTAAATGGGAACGCTTCCTGTTCTGGATCCAATTTTGGCAGGGGTATATCTCTTGTTCAACTCAGCTGCCCCGGGATAAAGTGAAAACAGGATCCATCTGACAATATGCAAAGATCATGGCCTGTGGTCACTGCAAAGTCACAGCCAGCCCCTTCTTACTCATCAAATACCCAGCATGGTTTCACTTGGGGTTCACAGGCTACTGACAGGCTTTACATCTAGGTATATCCACACTATCATTTATAGCAGTTTGATGGCACTTTTATTACCACAACTCATTTCTATGGAATCCTTGGAGCTGGACTTGGAATAGCAAAGAATTCCAAGTACAAAGAATTTTAGGGAGTGGACTGGAGCTATCTAGTAGACAAGTCCCTCCTCAATCTAAAAATCCCAGGATCTCAGATGGGGAAGCTATCGCAGTTAAAGTGGCCACAAACTTTGAAGTATGGACACAACTTCTGTTTAGGAAGTGAGAACTGGTGATCACAACTTTAATAACCTGTTATATGGAAGCTGACCAAGGACTAATATTACATTTTTAAATATTCCACTGTATCAATTGCACCAGTTTCATTCTGTGGAAGGGCAGGGTTGATTTAGTATTCATGGTCCTCTGCCTGAATTGGTTAAGAAGTTATTTCCTTGCCTTTTCCCCTCCTCAGTCGCACCCTCTCCCTACACAATAGCTTCTTGCCAATTCAAGATTCACAAGACTGCCCAGAGAGAAAATCTTTCTTCCTGCTCCCAGCCCTTTCCCATCAGAAACCAACCTCATCAGAACCACCATTCCCTGTTCCCTCCCCTGCCCTCCGCCCCACACCTCCAGCTGGGAGTCTTAAACCTTTATGAAAGCCTCCCTCTGCTCCTGCTGACCTCAGCAAGGCTTCTCCGGGAGACACTCATCCCACGGAAGGCAGAGTGGGGCGGGGGGGGGACCTCTCTAAAATTTGAGTTTGGGGGAGGAAGGGCTCCCTAGCTATTGGACATCCACCTGCCAAGAAGATGAATGCCTGGGGTGAAAAATATCAGCTGTGGGAATGAAATCAATTGTTGGCTGGGAGGGCCGGTCTGGACATGAATCCCAAACTCCAGCAATTGGGTTCCACCAGGCCAAACACAAATCAAGTTGTTTTCCCCAGGAACAGCGCTACAAATTAAAATTCCAAATCCACCTCTATTTCCTAAGCTGTCATGCTCTTTTTATATCGCCTTTTTAAATACACACATGGGCGCAGGCACAAAAACCCTATTAAGCCGTTTAAGACAAAAGGACAGTTGTCGGAGGAAGATTTGTAATCAGTTCACATTTATTAAGTGCTAGACCTCCTGGTGGTTCCCTCCCCTCCCTCCCCCTTGTATTTTCATAAAATAGACTGAAACCCAGGGACTCTCTTAGGCCACCTTTTCTAATTAAAATAATTACAACCTCCCAGCATCACTTTGGGGCATATTTATTCACTTTAGCTCTCAAAAGCCAACTCAAAAGAATCTGGAATTTCGAGCAGAACTTGAGCAGTTGCTTCTTTTCTAAAAAGGGCTGAATTTTTGCTCTGCCCTTCTCCCATTATTGAAACAGAAATGATCCTTATATTCATTCTCTCTCCTTAATTTCTCAAATATTTACATATCACTCTAATCTGGCTTTCTGGAAATCATAGAAAATGTGCAAATGTACAAGGAAAGCATTATAAAACTTAATTTTTTGAAAAACCATAGTAGAGTTGGCCCTACTGTTAGGTAAAGTACCACCAATTCTTACAGTAGATGCTCTTGATATTATATCTCTTCAACTTACATCATAATTTCCTATCATGCCCTGAGCAGTGAAAGGAATAATATGGTTCTCTAGATATTACTGGACTACAACTCCCAGCATAGCCAACGGTGAAGAGTGTTGGATGCTACAATCCAACAACATCTGGAAAGCTGTGGGAATCCAATCCTTGCACCATATAGATGATGTAGGCATCATAAGTGGGAGGAAAGATAATATTGCTGATCCATGTTGCCTGCACTGATCTCAGTACTCCTGCCAGAGCATGAAAAGTTACTTTTGGGAACTACAAATCCCAAACTACCCCAGCAAGCATTGCCACAGACCATGCTTGTTGGAGTGTTCTGGGAACTGTAGTGATTTCTTTTCCTAAGCCCTGGTTTCTGCAAGTAAGACCTCCAGGGCTTATCCTAACAAAAGGGGTCCACTCAAGGAGATATGATCTAGATCCCTTCAAACCTGGAGCTAAGATAGTAGAGATGGGATTTAGTTTGAATCAGTGGTCATTGTAACTTCTCCCTGATGCCACAGCTCAAGCCCTGGAACTTGTGAAAGAAAAGGTGTCAATTCCATAGGAAGTGCCTTTCCCTGATTCACACATACATGTACACTCATGCTTCATATAATATTACTTGGTGATACAGCACTCTGTGACTTCTAGTGGAAGAATGATTCGCTGGGAAGCAACGACATACGTTTGCGGTTTCCATTTCCACAGATCACTCTTTGTCAGCAGATGTTGCCATCACTGAATGAGAAGTAGCTTTACTGGGAACTCGCACCTGTTACAGCAAGCAGCCCCAACTCCTTGAGACTTGAAATTTCCAAAATGAAGTGTCCTGTCAGAACTGGAATGGGGACGTGGAAAACAGTACCTCCAGTTTTAGACAAATGCTTTTGTATATTTATTTACTGGTTATACTTATATCCTTCTTACCCTTCAATGAGCTCAAGGTGGTATCTATGGCTCTCTGCCTCCCCATGTCACCCTCACAAGAACAACTGGTGTGAGGTAAGTCAGTCTGGCAGATAGTGACTGGCCCAAGATTACCAAGTGAGTTCCCATGGCTCAATGGAGACTTTTGTCTGGCTTTCCCTAGTCTTTAACCACTACTTCACACTGGTTCTCTCAAATATGAGCTATGAGTATTGAACAGCCCTTAGCAAACCCCATTGCCCCCAAATTCTACCTCATAGATCCAAGCTACCTAGAAAAATCAGAAGTCTGGAGAAATCAAAGTCTAAAAGCCAAAGGCTATATTCCAAACTACAGACTATGGGACCACACAGACAAGTCATGCACCCTAATGCCTATTTGCTCTCCTCTCATCACAGGTTTGCAGTTTGTAGGTGCTCCTGCATACACATCTGACCCTGGAGGCCCAGGCTTCTGCGGTATCCAGGAGTATTTTTGCATACTTAATGCAAGTTTGCCAGCTGTACCAACTCCTGGAGATGTCTGATCTGGCCATGGTTACATCCTGTTTGGATCCTGTTTAGATTACTATTGTATACTCTGCATGAGGCTGCCTCTGAAGAGTGCTCAAAAACTGCAGTTGGCCCAAAGAACTGCAGCTAGATTATTAACTGCCACTGGCAATAGGGAGCACACAGTTCCCTTGCTGCAAACACTCCATTGCCTGTTCATTTCTGGGCACAAAGTGCCAGTAATGACCTATAAAACCCTGTACAGCTCAGGTCTAGGCTATTGGAAGGATGGTATTTCCCCATATGAGCCTATTCAGACTCTAAGATCTTTGTGGGATGCTTCTCCTTCAGTTCCATCACTTTCCCAGGCACATTTGGAGAATAAGGAAGATGGCCTTTTGAGTGGCTGCTCCCAGACTTTGGAACTCCCTCCTAGGGATGCTAATTTTTCACCAGTTTTGCTCTTGAAGTAAATAATACATAGTTTTAGCAGTTTTCTTCCTACTACAAGCAGGTCTTTGAAAACCACACAGTTTTCAAAGCCCATTTGCAATCTGTGGCATTTTATGCAGGTTTGCACACAGTTGTTTTGTACAGAAAACAGAATTGTCTGCACAGATGATAATATTCCTTTGCAGAAATATCATTTTCTGCATCGAAAAAAGCTGTTTTCAGTGCAAATCTACCACTTCCAAACTTTGTGCAGAGTAAGTCCCCAATTACAGCATTTTCTGCTCAGGGAACAGCTTTTTTTCCATACCGAAAATAACATTTTTTGTACAGAAATACTATTTTATGTGCAGAAAAAACTGTTTCTTGCATAGAAAATACTGTAATTAGGTTTGTTTTCTGTGCAAAAGAACCATCTGCAAACTTTGTGCTGAATAAGTCTCAAACTAAAGATTTGAGTTAGTTTAGGATTTTTCTCATCAAAACTTCTCAACACTTGAAAAGCATGTGTTTTACCATTTTAAAATATTCTTTCCATCCCTACTCCCTCCCTAGGGAAGCTAGGCTGGCTTCCTCCTTGCTGTCCTTTCTTTATTCCAATAGGCTTTTAGGAATTGATTCCAGTGGGCTTTTAACTCTGTGCTGTCATGTTGATTTTTATCTTCTGTTTTTAATGGATTCTAATTGGTTTTAATTCCACTGAATGTTTAATTGCATTTTGAAATAGCTTTTATAGATTTTTACTGAAGTCTTTGCGTGTATTGTCATCTGTATTTGCTTTCATGTCTGGTAAGTTGTCTTGAGTCAAAGTATTGGGGGAAAGGCAGGATATAAATGAAGTGATGGTGATGATGGGGTTTGTTTTTATTTTTGTTTGCCAGTAGGAGAGTCAGTTGTCAGCTGGAAGAAATTTGAGCTGGAGACAGATTACCAACCCATGCCCAAGGGCTGAAATTGAGGGTGCTTCCAAGTGAGGAAAAACATACCGGAAAGCTAGGGTTTTGTTATCTAGTACAAACCAATTATATTTTGGAGATCTACATGATATTTTCCTCATTCTGAAATATTCTGAGGAGTCTCCAGTATTACCAAAGCCTTTTCATCCTTAGTCCCCAGGTTGATTTAAGTCAACCCAGTATTTTCTGAAGTGCGATAAATCTGTACTTGAGCAGCAAAAATGGCTCCTGTCAAGTGAATACAGCTATTGTTTCCAGGACACAGATTCAACAGAGATCAAGCAAGAGAGAAAGAAATGGCATGACAGAAAATGATCTTAATGTTTAACTAACATAATACTGCTAGAGCACTTCAGCACTTTGACTGTAACTTCTGCTTTTTTCCCCCGGTGAAAGTGGATGAAAATCAATTTCTGAAATGTTGCATGAAGCGGGATGTGACACACAATCATTGGGAGGGGGAAAGGAAAAGATACAAAGGAGGGAGGAACCCTGGCACATTTTAAGAAGGGCCTTAATGCAAATCCATGAATACGTAGGTATAATCAAAACAAAAAGAACTGGAAACTCTCAGTACTTTGAAGAAGCCTGGCTGAGCCCCCATTTTAAAGAACAATAGTTACCCATGGTACCTACACTCATCTCAACTTACTGCTCTGCTAAACAGGTTTTAGCCTGTTATACCCTTGCAAAAACCTGTGTGACACCTTGACCAAAGATGATGGATTATAGCAGCACACCTGAGGATAGGGTGGGGTTTGGCTGAGTAGCTGCAAGGAAGGACAGAGTTCTTTCACTTCTGAAAGGTGACAAGACGAAAGAATCGTCAGATGAAACAACATCAAAGCAATCTATGAATGAGAAAATGGCTATTGAAAAAAAGTTACCCCCTTGTTTTTACACAATCATTTGCATTTCGAAGCCCTGCCATCTATGTAATGGTATTTTAAGATCTGGAGTATATGTTTAACTCACAGCCCTTAGTGCCTGACCCACCTTTCATGTGTTGAAATACTGTATTGCCTATCTTTTACCTTGTTCTCTCCTTGTCTGACTTATTTTCTCAGATGGAAAGGAATTAAGCAAATTAAGCAACCAGGGGTGGTGGCAGCACAGGCAATATTAAGTCAGAGCATGGACTCAGGGCTTGTTCCTGATCCACTCCCTGCAAGTCCAACAGTCTATAGCAAAGGAAGTTGGTGGCTTCTGTGTCATTGATGTGGTAAATTCACTTTGAGTTTTTGTCTGAAATTTAAAATATCTGCCCCAAGTACTAAACTCTACCTCCAAATATTTTTCAGAATAAAATTCCCAGGAGATACACTGATACATGAGCCACCACTGCTCTGTAGCTTACACTAGCTAGGTCTAATCATCCTGCTTGCAATGGCTTATGGTAGGACAGGAAGGTGGAGTTTGTCCCATGAGTCCCCACAGCCCAATGAAGTTATGCTTCACTGTAGGGAGATCCAGCAAGTTAAACATGGGATTGTTGAAAACTGTTCTCACACTCAGCAGAGTCTGAGACTACTCATTCACACTGCCATGTCTATAGTATATTGAACATAGAGTTAAGGCAGGGGTATGGAATGTGTGGCCTTCCAGAGATTGTTGGTCTGCAACTCCCATCATCCCTCACCGTTGGCTATGCTGCTGGGAATTGCAGTCCAGTGACATCTCAAGGGCTACAGGCTGCCTGCTCCTGCTTTAAAGGGTTTACAACAGAACCATCTGATTTCCACTTTAAAACTTCTGTGGCGCAGGACAGTCCCCACTCCCCCTCCTGATGCTTTCCAGACATAATGGACTACAGCTCCTGCCATGGTTCCTTCCACTTCTATGTTTGCATATTGCAGTAAGTGAATGGCTCCAGGATTATACAGAATCATAGAACAGTAGAGTTGGAAGCAACTTGATGAGTCTAATCCTTTTGCTGAAGCAGAAAAGAGACAACAAAAGCATCTTCCAACCCTTGCTTAAAAACCTCCCATGAAGGAGAGTCTACCATTGTCTGAGGCAGGCTGTTCCATGCTTAAGCAGCTTTTCCAGTCAGGACATTCTTCCTGATGTTTAGCTGGTAACTCCTTTCTTGTAATTTGAACCCACTGGTTCAGGTCCAATCATCTAGGATGGCAGAAAACAAGCTTGTTCTATCTTCTCTGTGACTTCCTTTCAAGCTTTTGAAGGTGGCTTTTGTTTCACCTCTCAATTGTCTCTTCTCCAGGCTAAACATACCCAGACTCCCCAAACCCTTCCTTACAGGGCTTGGTTTCAAGCCCCTTTGCCCTCTTTGTCATACTCCCCTGAACATGTCCCAGTTTCTCAATATCCTCCTTAAAGTATAGTGCCCAGAAACACGTATGCATAGCTCTTCAGTTATATTTTCCATGTGTTTTTCCTAACTAAAAAGAAGCATTTCTCCGCCCAACTATCTCTGTTGAGTACTCAACTGAGAACAGACTGATTAGGCCTTGGAAGCCTGAGTGAGGAGACTTGAACCCACAGGCAGGCAAAAAGGAAGGATAATCGTTGCCCTGGAGGATTACCTTTTCCATTCCTCTCCCCAGATTTCTACTTGGTTTCTTTTAAAGGACTAATAACATACATTAACAATCAGCAAAGCCAGGGCTTTAAGGCAGCCTTTAAATTAACAGAAGATTAAAGCAAACTAATTACACTTCATACCTGCACAACTAAAGTAGTTTTGGGGACAGCAGGTCTGTTTGGGAAATGGTGGAAGTATTATTATCCAGGTATTCATAGAACCATGGTGGTTTTTCCACTGTTAAATTCTAAAGGACAATAAACATGGACAATATGTTTTCAACTGTATATCTTTGGAACACTGGCGTTTCCTCTCTCTCTCTCTCTCTCTCTCTCTCTCTCTCTCTCTCACACACACACACACACACACACACACCCCACACACACATGTACACACAGAGCCACACCACACATCTTTAGAATTTCTACATAATTGACATCACTTGATACTGAATTTGGTATTTCCAGAGTATCAGCTTGCAGTAGCCACCATGAGTTTGCTCAGTCGGGGCAGAGGGAGGGAAAATGCTAACCTGTCCAGAAGAAGAGAAACAAAAGAGTACCTTATTAGTTATTCCATATCACTGAAAGAAATCACATTAAAAAAAATTACCAGGTATTATCATTGTAACACTGAAGAAGTTACTGTGTGTTTCGCAACCATGATTCATTTTAACTCAGCCACAGTTGTTCATTTGTGTCTACGTGCATATGAGCACACACATTCTTCTCTTAGTATGATGATAAACAGAGAGAGAGAGAGGAAACACCACACTCTTGTATCTAGATACCGTTTCAATTCTACCAGTTCTCTTGTTTTAAAAGGAAGGTGTTTTTTAAAAAGCTGTTGATGTTGTACGCCTTCAGGTGACTTCTGGGTTATGGCTGCCATAAGTCACCTTAGGGTCATCATAAATCAGAAATGACTGAAGGCATAAAATCACAAGGTGAACCTACCACTGGGGCTGTTTCCACACTAGACTGTTATAGCGCTATGATTCCATTGTCAACATCCTATGGAATCCTGGGGTTTGCAGCTTAGGGAGGGGCCGGCCGGATGTGCATTTAAATGATGTACATTTAAGACACATGTTATTGTAAAAACATGTTTTTAGAAAAAATTCCAGTTCAGGGAAAAAAGCTGCTGAATTCATGCAACAGTCCACGCTGCAGTTTAAAAAGGGGCGGGAAAAAAGCGCAAAGAAATTAGGGTTTTTTTTATAGATAGTGTATTTTGAAACTTAATTTTTTTTCAAAGAGAAAAAGTCTCTCTTTTCAGTTATTTGTAATTCATTCTAAAAGCAATCTTCCACAGCTGCAAGTAGCTCAAGGGTCTATTTCCAATGACTATTTGGAGAAATAAAGATTATGATTTTTGGACATTTCCTCCCCCAAATGATTATGTATTGAAATGTTCCGTGAAAATAAAAGGACTAGCTGGGCAAATGGTTTCTCTTGTGATGGAAGGCTGTTATTTTTTTAAACACATGTGTTTGGCCTGCTGTTGTGAGGGGAAAGTTCAACCCATTTTTTAAATCATTTTGAAAAAAAATAACGGTGCATATTTTAAATAAATTTTATTCTAACTTAAGCAATAATCCAAAACATTTTCTGATCAGACATTTGGTGATTACGTATGCTTCAACATTTCACAGATGAAAACCACAACACATGTGGTCAAGCAGTACCAGAGTAGGATCACAATGGCCCAGGTTATTAATGAGGAAGAACACGCAAAGTAGGAGAAGATGCTGCAGTTTGCTTTTTTGCCTATGGGGAAAGGCAAGATTCTACCTTCCCCTCTCTTCCTCGCCCCCTCCCCGAGAAATGAGTGCAAACTTCTGCTGCACTTTAAACTTAGTTTGCAGCAATTGAAATAAGCTGGAGATAGAGGGGTAAAGTGGCAGGAGGAGGAGGAGGAGGGGGAAACTAGGGTATTTTAAAATCAGCTGAAAAAGTGGGATGCAAGAGGATTAATCAAGAGTGTCCCTGCCAAACCAAGACAACTGGAAGGTATGAAATTAGCTGAAACATATATGAATAGCCTTTGCAGAGTTAGATCTGGAGAGAAAGAGACTGCAAATTGGAGTCTGAGTGAGAAGCGGTCTAAGGTGGAGGCAACCAAGACCAAAGGCCTTTCCTTATTACACTGTTATGGTGCTCTTATTCCACTTTCAACATCCTGTGGAGTTCTGGGGTTTGCAGTTTACTGAGGCCAAAGAGCTCTCTGGCTGAGAAATCTAAAGGCCCCTCCCTGAACTGCAAACCCCAGGATTCCAAAGGATGTTGAAAGTGGAATAAGAGCACTATCACAGTATAGGGCAGAAAGGGCCTCAATTTAGGCAAGAAAAATTATATAGGGACAAGCAGATTAAAAATATAAAATCCAGAGCAGTGACTCTCAACCTGTGGTTCTCCAGGTGTTTTGGACTTCAGCTCTCCAAATCTCTGATTACTGGCCTATCTAGCTGAGACTTCTGAGATTTGAAGTCCAAAACTGCTGGAAGACCAAAGTTTGAGAACTGCTGCCTTAGAGGAGGTTCAAGGTCATATTTAATAGAGCATGGTGGCATGGTATAGTGGTTTGAGCATTAGATTACATCCCAGGAGACCAGGGTCTGATTCCCTGCTCAGCCATGGAAACACACCAGACCTTGGGCACATCACACACTCTCAACCCCAGAAAACCCTGTGATAGGATCACCATAGGGACACCATAAATTGGAAATGACTTGAAGGCACACAACAACAACAGCACCAGCAGTAGCAACAGCGTGGTATAAAGCAAGGGTGGTCTAAAGATAGACTGGGGTATATTGGTAGATCTCTGGGCAATATAAAGTAGGTTGTGTGGGTGGGTGAGTGTGCAGAACCTGTGGGCTTAGTTCTTATATTTATCACAAATAAATATCTGGTACTGACCCCAACTTAAGGGATTAAGGTTGTATTCAAAGGGATCCTGGTCCTACATGAGACACAATTTTGACCTTGGCTCTAGTTAGTGAACCCAGGCTTCTGATAAATAAATAAATCAGCTCCCACAAGCTAAAGGTCTCTCCAACCCCTGACCTAAACTGTAGGTAAGAAAGTGGAAAAGAACTCTGTCCCTTTCCCACTTCCTTCTGTAGGGTTACTGAAAAACTAGAAGCAAGCAGGACAGACTGACTACATTGGTCTCAACCATGCCTCACCAATCAGGTGCAGCAGCAGAGCTCTAGCTATTAAGCTCAACCTTATTAATGTGAATGGCAATGTGGATGGCATTCATAATATCTGGTGATTCATTTCCTATTTGCATATGTTTACATTTATATTGGGAACATATCTTAAATTGAAATGTAATTCCTTGTAAGAGACATCCATCTTGCATTCTTCTTTTTTATTTCTTCACATTTTAAAGCTATCCTTTTTCTTTCTTTCTTTCTTTTTAAAAAAAACACCTTTTCACTTCTTTTCATCAAACAGTCTCTGGCAAGGAGGTGAGATTTTGCTAAGCATCTGATACAATGAACGATGTTTCAGAGGTATGAATAGAAAATGCGGTCAAGTAAGCAGGAAGTAAAAGATTTTTTTTCTTCCCCAGAGCAGTTATTTAAATGTATAGCCTGTAAATTCAGAGTAGTTTACAGCATTAAAATAATAATCAAATAACAGTCAGCAATAAGAAACTTAGATGAAGGATCACTCAGCCAGTAGTTGTATGCATACTTTGCTGGGAATAAAGTTAAGCCTACTTCTGAGTAAGTAGGCATAGGACTGCATCATTAAGTCTACTAGGATCCCTGCCACACCCCCATTAATAAGTCTCATAGCTTGAGTAAGGTGGAGTCACCCCAGTATTTATCTGGTCTTGATTTGGTTACAGGCCACAATGCATACTACAAAGTATTAACAGAAAATCAAAAGTGCCCCCTGTCCATCTACCTCCTGCCCCTGCAAAGTCTGTTCAAATTGCAAGATGCCATTTAATTGCAGCTGGGGCTTTGTACAGTTGAGTTTAACATTTTGCATTCTGAAAACCTCTGAATGTACTCCAGTGTCACATAAGCAGTGGGATATTGTGCAGACCCTTACTTAAACTTTGTCAGTGCTTCATTTGGATGCCATGGGCCATAAAGCAGTTGAAGATAATTTTTATTTTAGGGGGAATCTACATGGAAACCTTCCTTTGAGAGAAAAGGTATTCAGATTAGTTTTCATTCCAGGTGTTTTTTGTTGTTGTTTTTGGTTTTCACTTGCTGTAAGGGATTTCTGGGTAAAGCTAATTAGCTAGATTGCAGTGTGGCTCTGTAGATGTTGTTATACTGCAACTCACATCAACCCTAGTTAGCACAGCCAATAGTAAGGAATGCCATGATCTGTAGTCCAATAAATTTGACCCTAGCCTATCTTGAGCTATACCCTTATCAGCTGGCCTAACTTTGGAATGGAAACTGCCTGACGCTACGGCCTTGAGCACGTTTAACAAGCAGTTGTTGTTTGTCATCATGTTGGCTTCAGCTTGTAGAGACCCTAGGAATGAGAAATTGCTATTAGCCCCAGTCTTCAACGGCTCTCTTCACTTATTGTTGTTATGTGCCTTCAAGTCACTTCAAGTCACATGGCGACCCTAAGGCAAACTTATCATAGGGTTTCCTTGGCAAGATTTGTTCAGAGGTGGTTTGCCTTTGCTTCTTTCTGAAGCTGACAGAGTATGACTTTCCCAAGGTCAGCCAGTGGGTTTCTGAGCAGGGAGCTGAACCCTGGTCTCCAGAATCATAGTCCAGCACTTAAACCACTACACCATGTGGATCTTTTTCACTTAGTAAGTCTGTCAAATACAATGGGACTTCTGAGCAATCACAGAACAATGTTGTCACTTAAGACAGGCAGGGGGAGAATGACTCTTGAATGTCCTGGTCTCCATGGCAATGTGCAATACCGTAGTCTCCTTAGGGCTGGGATGGGAGACGCTTTGTTCTCACTGTTTTTCCTCTTGTTTGGCCAATCTCAGGAGGTAATGCTGGACTACCTCTGTTCAGTCCCTCCTTTGTGAATGGGATTGGTTATCAGTTGGGTACTTCCAACGTGGCACAGCAACCCCAGTTGCCTGGTAGCTTCGGTTGTGCCAACTTTACATGTCTGCTCCAGTGAACAGAGAAATCTGGACCTTAGGCAGTCCCCTCTCTGACACTGGGAGCCATCCATCACCAAGGCAGAAATAAAACAGGAGCTCACCACAACATGGGATAACACATGAGGTAGCCTTATTGCCTAAATAAAGTACCTGTTATGAGAATGGCTGCAATTTTCCACCATTTTGGAGTTTGTGTAAATGTGGAAAGCTCTTAACAAACATGTTAATCTAAAAAGGGGATGGGATTTGTCAGCTGAATAATAACAATTAAAAAATAATTCTTATATTATGTTTCTTAATGCATGTGGAAGTGCTGGTTGTAATCTTTAATGCCTCCAAACAGCCATGGTTGATCTTCCTTCAGATGATGTCTTGCTAAGTTCCCCAGATTAATTAAGTGAAGAAGTCAAAGGCCATTTCCGCCCTACACTGTTATAGCGCTAGTATTCCACTTCTGAAATCCTGTGGAATTCTGGGGTTTGTAGTTTACTGAGGCCAAAGAGCTCTCTCAGTTTAACTCTCCATTTAACTATCATGGCATTCCTTAAAGTATCTTGAAAACCATAGTTTGAACAAACTAAGAATCTGTAAAAAATTCTCAGCTCCTTATTCTTAACTTCCACTCATAACATTACAGTTCCCACTGTCTTGCATAGAGAAATAATGACTATTCAATTAGTTTAATGTTTCAGCCTTATTTCACTTATTTGATCTATCACAGCATACGCCATACCTGCATATACAATCTCATCCCTGCCTCCCAACTCTGTCTGTTGTCCAACCTTTAATTTAAGGGCTTGTAAATCAAACGCTCATTTCATGCTGGTGATATGGCAACAGACAGACATGAATGCATGCACGCATACACAGAGACACATTTCTGTGTTATCAGAGAAATCTGGGTGCCTCCACAGGTAGGAGATTTGACAAGATGAGGCAAGTAAGAATGAAGGTCTGGCTGCTAATAAGGATGGTCAGGGATGCAGCCTTCCCACCCACCCCCCTTTTTTGTGTCTGTCTATGTCAAATGTAGAACAGGTTATCTCTTGTTCAGGTGTTCAAGCAAACCTGAAAATGGGAAGAGGAGGGGGAAGAGAGAACGTGTTAAAGGAGAGAATCAGGGATTCATCCCCACTCTAACACACACACACATATATGCCTCTTTAAGATCATGCATTTCATCAAATGCTAGTACCCCTAGCATTGTGATATATTGCAAGTTCCTTTCATCTGAGAAGTTGAAAGAACAACTGAATGAAGTCTGTTCCTTTAGACAGGTAAAATCAGTATAGAATAGGAAACCTGCTTCAACAGAGTAGAAGACTATTCTTGATTAGCACATAGGGATCTGACAATAGAAGGAAATAGAATCTCTGAGGTCAAATTTTTCCCCTTGAAAGTCAATGGCCATTAAGAAAAACCCACAATACCACAATGGAGAAAGAACAACTAGTGACAGGTCAAATGGCCTTCTTGTCTCTGGGTTCCTATGTGCACGTCTCTTTCTAGCGATACCTCTCTGATCCATTTCTAACTAGTCCTGAGAATGGTGTGTGCAGGGGCATCATTTCAGATGAAGTAATGGATGGACAGTGCACACTAAAATTCAAAGGTATTCAGTTACAACACAGCAAGCCTATTTCAAGGACAATTGTGGCTATGTAAGGTCGAAGGCTACACAAGTATATATATACTCTGTTTCACTTCCATGCCACCATATCCTCTGAAAATGCCAGCCACAGATGCAGGCGAAACATCAGGAGAAAATACTAATAGAACACGGCCTCAAAACCCGGAAAACCCACAACAACCTAATTGTGGCTACTTTTGAAAACTCATAATAACTGTGGCACGGTCATCCCTAGGATTTTATGTGTACACATGCTTATAAAAGTATTCTCCAACCTGGGTGTCCTGCTGCTGAGTTGGACTGTCACCTCCATCATCCCCCAGATAGTATGATTGGTGCTGGCCAGGGATAATGGGTGTTATAGTCTAACACATTTGCAAGGTCTCTGTTGTGTTGTGGAAGGTTCATTTATTAGGAGTACCACTCAATGTGCTAGCCTAAGGCCACAGATTTGGTGCTTCTGATGAGCCTCGTAACATCATAAACAACTTTATAATGGAATATGCCTTCTGATGATGTGGACTCGAGTTCATGAAAGATTATGCCGTAATATACTTGAAAGAGTTTAAAAATGATACCAGATTCCTTTGTGAATTTTTCCTAGGGTATAAATCCCATTGAATTCAGTGGGTCTTAGAAATAATTGTGCATGAGATTGAACTGTAGGAACACCAAAGCAGCTGTTCTAAGCTAATTCCCTTGGGTATAAGATTGAGTGCATTCTATGGGATTGCTTACTCCTGCACCTATGAGACCAGGTTGCAGGTGAAGCCTTTATAAGTGTTCAGCAGTAGGCAGAAAAGAGCAGGGGTGAGGAATGGAGGATGGGAATCATCCTGCAGTTAGAGTGGGAAATAAATAAACAAGATGTGAAAAAAGAAAAGTTCCTCCAATTGTTGGTTTTGTGATGTGCCTACCCTATATCTCCCTGGTTTTTAAAAACATTGAAACTACTGCATGAGTAAGTATAGGATGAGCTCTAAGGATTTTCTTTTCTTTTCTCACTTGAGGTTCATACCTGGGAGTATTTGCATGGTATTCAGCTTAAAGCAGGAAGAGAGAAGAGTGTATTTACACAAAAGGAAGGCCTTTCTGTCATTGGAGAAGAGTGTGCTTTAACCAGAACAAGAAATGTATGACTGCAGAGAACAGGCATGGTGTCTTGCCTAGTTCTGTTCAGAAGAGGTCAGGGAAAAAATAAAGAGAATGTGTAAGAGAGAACACAGCTACATGTAACTGCAGCTGTGTCAACCAACGTGTAACTGCAGATGTAAGACAAATATCTGCAGTTCTTTAGAGACCAGTGACCTGAGAAGAACCCATCTGGTGGCACCTTGGGGGAATAAACCAGGATTCCTAGGCTAGGGATTCCAATTGATTCATTGATCGCTAAGCTGATATGTCAGGGCTGTCTGCAGACTCAGAAAAACACCAGACTCCCATTAGAAATTTTCTGTGCCTCTGGCAGCAAGATAAAGATGTGTATAGCACCCAACATGTTTGATGTGATCAGATTAAATGACAGACACATTCCTGGAGCAGGGGCCAACCTAACACCATTCCCCTCTAGTTGCTGAAACAGTATGTTCCTCTTGCATACAGGAAAGGAGGGAGAACGCTCTTTAGGACAGTACATGGAAGGCCATGGATTGTACAAGCCAAAATGAATGACTTTTCCTAGTACCTCATGTTTGCCCAATTTGCTTGACAGTAACTCTTGGACAGCAGAACATGAGGGAGAAATGCCAGGACTTCAGTGACTGAGGAACAGAATGAAAAGAAGGAAAACAGTGAAACTTCCTTTCTGTAATTTTCATATGAATCAGAGGCTGGAGGACATATAAAGTATAAATGTTACATGGCCCTACCATTTTGTTGACTGTACTATGAAGGAACTGGTTGAGAACTTCAAGTGTAAAGATAGATTATTACATTCTTATGTCAGGATTGTCCATGCCATAGTATTCCCATGATGGCTGTGAAAGCTAGACAGTTAGGAAAACTGACAGGAACAGATTCAACTTATTTAAACTATAGTGTTGGAGAGGAGTTCTATGGGTACCAAGGACAGCCAAAAACAAAAAAGAGTAAGTGCAAGAGCAAACTGAGCCTGAACTCTCCCTGGAGAACAAAATGTATACATTGAGGCTATTGTATTTGGAACGTATCATGAAACAACATCATTCACTGGGAGAGAGACAAAATGCTCAGTAAAGTGGAAGGCAGTAGAAAAACAGAAGACTGAAGTAAAGGTGGATTGATTCAGTCCACAGTTCTAAATTTGCAAGACAAGAGGAGCGCTGTTAACAACAGCATCTCTTTGAAGTTCTTCATTCTTAGAACCACTGCAAGTCAGAGCTCGCTTGGCAATTAGCAACAGACCATTAGGATGGGGTAGCCACCTGAGAGGGCAGATGCTAATGAACAGCAGTGGCTGAGTCATGGCCCTAGAAAGTGGTATATAAATCAAAATAAAATTTATCTTCCCAACAATAAACTGTCCCATTAGCCAGCAGACCTAGTATCTTAAACTAGCCACGATGAGGAATTGCCTACCCATCTCCCAAACTACCAATGTACAATTGCCAACAGTACCTCTTTGGTAGTCTGATAGAATAAAGGCCACTTTACTTCCCAACTGTCTTGTAACCTACCATCTTGCGGTTATTTAAAAAAATTGCCCTGATTAGTTTAATCTAAACTGTTTCAAAGTGTATTTATTCAGAGAGGTTCCCTAAACAGTATTATTGGCAACTGGGCTAAGCAAAATAAAGTTTTGCAAGATCTCAGTTGTTAGATTAAAGGAGATCTCTTTGCCAGAGTTTGGCTTCTCTGTGGGTGATCTAACAGAACATAGTTAATGTGACCAAGAAAAGCTTTGCAACTAAATTTGGACTTAAAATAGTTTTTTTCTTTTTTTGATGTTCCAAGAAAAATGTTACAAGACACTTTTAATATTACTTAGCATGCTGAACTCAACAAAATTTCTGAGTGAGTTTCACATTTATCAAAGGTCAAAAGGTGGGTTTATTTTGGGCACAGAAAACTATATAAATTACTTCCTTTTGCACTGTCAATGTTGGCAGGTATTCTAATGTTGCATTTTAAAATGCAATACATGGATTTGCATTGTCCACTGCTTCTGCAGAGTCATGTGAACTTCCAGAAGTCTCGTTTATTGGAGTTCAGTAAAGCTTAACTTGAAAGCAAGTGATGTAATGTTAAAAATGGGTAGGTATGAATGTTAAGTAGCCACAGCCTTATATGACTTCATGTCTTTGCAGACTCAGGCTTTGCATCACTAACCTTCATATATGCAATGAAGAATTAGTCAACCTTGTTTCTAAAGTGCCTCCATTTTCAGCATTGCTCCTTGTGCCATTTTTTCCCCGCAGTGTTGAGATCTCGAGAAACTTTTTCTTCATCAGAGCAGCAGGTTCCCCAGCGTATGAACACATGGCCAAACAGATACATGAAGAAACCTTACATGGTGCTTTCTATACCCATGTAAGAACAATATTGTTTGGAAGAAAGCTTTGAGCACAAGTCATGGAGCATCAGGGAACAGTTACACAAGACACAAGAAGCACAAAATAAGGAAGCAATGACTATGCACTAGCAGTGTAATGAGAACTTATTTATTAATGTATTGATTTGCTAAGACATTTATATACCACTCTATAACATGAGATCTCAAGACAGCATACATGAACAATTTAAAACAGCAAAAATAATTTATATAGACTAATATTTCATAAGTTGGTAAGTTAAAAACAGGTAAAAAGAACTAAAAGCCAAGTGCATAAAGCGCATGTTCTTAATAAGAATACAAAGCCTCTTAAATTTGGCAGAAGATCCAGAACGGTATAATTGTTTGAGTTTGGACGAGGACTCTGAGAGATCAGGGTTTGAATCCCCCCTCAGCCATGGAAACCCACTGGGTGACCTTGGGCAAATCACTCTCTCTCAGCCTCAGAAGAGGGCAATGACAAACCCCTTCTGAACAAATCTTGCTAAGAAAACCCCATGATAGGGTCACCTTAGGGGTGCCATAAGTTGGAAACGACATGCACACAACAGTAGCAAGCAACTTGGCAGAGCTCAGGCCCTGATGTACTGAAGGATGAAGATCTACAGGAAGGAATCATTCCATTGCCCTTAGAGGACTGACTCTGTAGCACAGTTGTGATAGACTGTGATCTGATTCTCTTTGGACTTGCTTTAGGTATCAAGCCACATTTTCTGCTGGAGGAGTTGTATAAAATGCACGTTTTTGAAAAATGGGAGCACCCTGTTGTTTTGTATTCAAGAGTAGCTGCGATGAGAGTTTTCCTTCCTACTACCACTTGTGTCCAATGGCACTGACTGTATTCGCAAAGGCTGACGCCATAACAAAATGTGTTAGTCTTTAAGGTGCAAAAAGGCTCTTGGCTGTTTTTCCTGCCACCTTAGGCCATTTCTGTACTGGGCTAGTAAAACGGTGCAGAGCGACCTCCAACAGAGGTCTTCTGCACCGTGGAGTGGACTGAGGAGGACTACTTTTTGTAGTTCCGCACCTCAGTCCAGTTCAGAGCGACCGGAACTGGTCGCGCAGCGTGCTTTTTAAAAACCTCTTTTTAGAGGTTTTTAAAAAGCACGGAGCGCGCGACTCCATGTCGCTCCGTCCCTGCGCTCCGGAGCAGATTTGCAGGCGCGCGCAAGTGCGTGCCTGCAGATCTTCCGGGGGTGGGCTTTCCGCTGGCGACCTTCTCCGGTTGGAGAAGTCTCCAGTTGGAGAACTCCACCAACTGGAAGCCGCCATTTTGGATGCCGAAGCAGTGCTGAGTGACAAGCTCGCACTGCTGCTCGTCCCGACGGACTCGCCCCGACGCTCAGGAAATCCGGTGAGTCCCGTTTTTGCGCGGCTCCTTCCCCACGTCTGGAAAGGGCCTTAGTCCCTGACTGACAGTGGATGGAAACATGGAAGTGCTGGGGCCTTGCTACTGTGAGGATGAGCCAGGCAACTGAAAAAAGTTGGCAGTAATAGAGGCAATCCATAAAGCAGCCACAGAGGGTTATACTGCAATCAAAACCTAGTCCTTGGGATTGTTGGCCAACACAAGATCTAAACAAATGAACTCTTTCACAGAGCCACTGCATGGCAGGACCTGGAACCTGAGCTTACTGGACAAGTTGACACCACCAAGTACTGTTTAGCATTTTGGTTCTATGTTTTCCACAATGGCCCTTCAAATAACCTTCCTGCATTTGAGTGGGGAGCAGAAGGCTTGTTTAAGGAAGAGGGGTCCCTCACCCCATATTTGGCTCTTCCGGTACTTCAAGAGTCTCAGCACGCCCTCTAGTGGACATTTAACAGACTTAACCAGAATACATGCTCAAGAGCAATGCTTCTTAAGCTATGGGATGTGGGTCACAGGCAATTTTTATTCTTCCAGCGTGCCAAGGACTGGTACTATATTTATGCTCATTGGCTACAATTTCATTCTTTGCTGGAAACTCTCTGAGAACCAAGCTGGTGACTTGTGGACCAGCACATGTAGCATTGCTCTAGATATTATTTTATTTTATTTTATTTGGCTGGCTCATGGTGTTGTTGTTGTGTGCCTTCAAATTGTTTTCAATTTATGGCTACCCTAAGGTGGACCTATCAGAGGGTTTTCTGGGGCTGAGAGAGTGTGATGTTCCCAAGATCACCCAGAGGGCTTCCATAGCTGAGTGGAGGATTAAACCCTGGTCTCTCGGATCCTAGTCCAACTCTCAACCACTATGCCATGTTGGCTCTCAGCTCATGGGCTACCAATGCATAAAAATATTTTTTGTAAATTAAATTCGGTCTCCATCACTCACAGTTGCTATTCCACTTCACTAAGTCACAAGGCCTTCACTCCATTTCTCCCCCTGTGCAGCTTCAAAATATTACTGCCTGGCTGTAAAAGGCAAGCAGAATTGATGCCAACTCTGCCATGGACTTTTGGGTCCAAAGTGAGCAGGAACTATACGGAAGAAAGAGGATTTCTGTAATCCTTCCTTTGGATGATCTTGGGTATTAGAGGTTCTCACAAAGAGGGAGGAAAACAGCTGTAAATAGAAAGCATATTTGGAATTCCCCAGGATATCCAGATAGTTAGGGTGAGGCCTGCAACTGGACTACAGCCCCTTGTGTTGTGCTGCTCTCCTTTAGACCTATTTTAAAGGACTAAATTATTTCCAGTGACTTCAGATGTTATTTACTTTTCAAGGAATGAACACAAGATCTTCTCAGGGAGCTTTGGAAAATGTGCAAGATGGAAGAGCATATGTAGAAGGTCCTGTTTACATTCAGAATAAGCAGACTTTATGGATCACTGGCCACTGAGTTGTGACTATATAAGCCAGGATTAAGAACAATGGTTTGGGGGCATGATATTAAATATTCATCCTCCCTCATTCCAGGGATGGTAAGTATCCATATTCTAATAGTGACCAAGGGCCTGAAGTTACCCAGTTCCTTATAGATCCAGACTGGCCAGGCCCTAGAAGAAAGTTTAGACTAGTGATGTAACACTATGGCCATTTCGGCACAAGACTGTTATAGCGCTTTGATTCCGCTTTCAACATCCTATGGAATCCTGGGGTTTGCAGTGTCAGGAGGGGCCAGCTGAACCCCAGGATTCCATAGGATGTTGAAAGGGGAATCAAAGCGCTATAACAGTCTCGTGCGGAAACGGCCTACAGTTTGGATTAGATCCTATACAGCTTTAAGAAGAACATTTTATTTTCATTATGACTGAAATTGGAGTCACTGATCACATCTTGACTAGCTTGGATTGAGACCTTAAGCTCTGCCAAAATTAAAAGGCCTCATACCATCACTAAAAATGTATATTACATAAATTTTGAAATTTAGTTACGGGGGAGAGTATTCAGAGGTCTAAACTGTTGCCACATTTGTATATAAATCCTGCAGTGATTTTTTTTTCCATTGAGAACGTGCCTCAGGATGTTAAAAAAAAGTAGATCTTTATTATATTTACATTGAAGTAAAACAAATATAATTCCCCAGCATCTTCTTAATTTTTAAAAATGCTTTATGACAAAAATAAATAAATAAATAAATAAAAATCCCCTAACAAACCCATATAAGCAGAAAACAAAATAAAGCAAAAGACAAAAGCAAGACACAATAACAACAGTCACCCAAGCATCGCAAACATTAACTTTAAATTTGGCTCTGTCCAAAAATGGTTACATGATATCTCTGTAAGTTTTTTTTTAAAAAATTAAGATGACAAGTGTTGGCTGATGTGAGGGTGGACCACACAGCGATTCTTTCTAAGTTATGGGTGAAAGAAAAGGTGACCAAACAGTAGCATTTTTCCTGACTGAAATGTCGTAGGGCTAAGTGGTTAAGATTCGTAGCCAGTCAGTTTTTTTTTTAAAGTGATCTTTGTAAATATTACCACCAGCATTTGAGGCAAAAAAGGCCAGAGTGGTCAGTCTCCCTTTCCAGGAAAGCTATTGTGTTTTGTTCAACTTTCTATTGGCACATGTGTGTATGTGTTAGAAAGCCATGTGGGATGCCGTCCAAGACGTTTCTCCGTCCTGCATTCTCTTCTTCCCATAGTGGCCAAACAGAAACCTATGGGAAACCCACCAGCATGACATGAGTGCAACCATGCATGTGTGCGTGC
This sequence comes from Cyclura pinguis, assembly GCA_030412105.1. Taxonomy (NCBI): domain Eukaryota; kingdom Metazoa; phylum Chordata; class Lepidosauria; order Squamata; family Iguanidae; genus Cyclura; species Cyclura pinguis. Next base: position 164,138,117 of record CM059600.1, read on the forward strand.
GTGCATGGAGGGATCTTTTCAATCTTGCTTTCCTTCATGGCTCCACTTCTTACCCTGTAGCATTCCACACCCAAAATATGACAATAAACTGCAAGATTTTTGAAATCAGAACTTGGCAACCTTACCCATAAAGGCCCAGATAAAATTACATGGTTGTGGGCTGCCACACGGACATTCCTGCGTTACACAACGTGAAGAGTTGGTACAGGCAGAGATTTGTGTTTCAGTGTGAGGTGCCGCTAGATAGCCAGGCCACACAGAGATGTTGCCCCTGTCGTCTCTCCTCTACTGGTGGTGGTGGACAATGCAGGTTTTATTATTCTTGGTCTCTCTCTAGTGGGGGTTGGAAGCCAAAGGCATTTTGCCTGAACTATCATCTTTTCTGGGGTTAAACATGGTTAACCAATACCATGTAACAGCCATTTTGGTTTGATGCTTGGTAGTATGACCAAAAGGCAGTGACTTTAACTAGTAGTGAGCTCATCAGCTACTCAAAAGAACACTTGCTAAACCCCAGTATGTCAGCCTGCTATTAAATCTGAATCTGCACTTCAGGGCACAAGGCCTTGTTTTGTTGTTGTTGTTGTTGTGTGCCTTGAAATCATTTCTGATTTATGACAACCCTAAGATGAACCTATCATGCGATTTTCTTGGCAAGATTTGTTCAGAGAGGGTTTGCTACTCTGTTCTCCTGAGGCTGAGAGAGTGTGACTGCCTCAAGTTCTTCCAGAGCATTTCCATGGCAAACAGGGATTTGAATCCTTGTCTCCAGAGTCATATCCAAACATTCAAACTACTATAGCACACTGACTCTCAAGGCTTTGTCACCTTGGCTATATTTAAATTTCTACGTTAATGTTTAGGCTAAACAGGAACTGGTATGGGCTTCAGACATGAAATAGCATTCATTCAGTCCAAAAATGTGCAAGTGAGGGCCACATGGTTCCGCAGACACAGAACGTGCTTCAAAAATGGTGGCTAGTCTGGTCTGGATGGTCATAACCATTACTAATCTATTTCTTCTCCTGTTTTCGGGCCTTGAGGCTGTGAAGATAACTTTGAAACAGTGAGTCAGACAAACATACCAGTCTGAACCTGCATGCAGCCAGAAACTTTTTTGTTCATTAATTAAATTGTGAAACAAAATGGGCTGTCTTTTTCTCAGTTTAGGCTTCTGATTTTTGTGGTTTTGAAAGGTGATGCTTTGCTTCTCACAAATGGGCTGGATAGGATGTGGTTTAGCTCCACAGAGGCTAGAGAATGGAGAGGGTGGGGGTGGAGAGGCCCAACCGTGAGTTGCTAAATGTGGGCTGGGGAGATTATATGGGAAAAGTATATGGAAAAGTTCAAGAGCCCTTTGTCTAGCAGACACATTGACCTTTCTCTTCAGCTGTGTATAACAAAAGGACCCCTCCCCTCTCAAGGGGCCCTTGAATCATCCTTTCTCATAGCTTGAGCCTGAGATGAAAGATATTTGCATGGAAACACAAAAGCTCCCAGTCAATTGCTTCATTTCACCTACAGGGCAAGAATCAATAGCAATGGACTTCCCTTAGTCAGGTAATGAATGCCTCCACCCTTTCTTGCCTAACTGAAAAGGGTGTTCCTTAAAAACAAGAAAAAGAATCATAGAGGGAACCAATAGGGGGTGACGGGAAATTCTGAGTGCAAGTCCTGTTTTTCAGCTCTCATCAAGGCAACACAACTCAGCCAAACAACCTGTAAGTTCAGCTTTTGGCAAACCCACTAAAAGTAATCCTTCCCTGTTGAGCCAAACCGAAATTAAATTTTCCTTAAGCCAAACAAAGTTAAAGTGGCCCCTCCACGTTTATCCTGGCCTGTCACAACTTTAACTGAACTATGTCACTCTAACTACCTGTAAATGAAATGAATTTTACATACCATTGGCCAAATTGTGGTTGAAACTCAAAAACTAAAGACCTATTCTCATTTAACAATTACAAGAACAGGATTCCATAGTAATTGTCATGGTTCCATCCCATGGAATCCTGGGATTTACGAATTAAAGAAAGGGTAATTAGAAATCCTAGTGCCTCAGCATACTCCAGGATTCCACAGAATGTTGCCACAACAGTTAAAGTAGAATATAGTGCTGTAATTGTATAGTGTGAATGGGCTCCAGCTCAAATTTCCTGCCTTTAAAATTCTGTGTAAATCAGCCAATTAGAAGTCAACTAAAACACAAGACAAAATTATGTATCGTTTTGGCCAAACTATGTTACCCCAATGAACATGTCCTACCAGGATTAACTAAACCTATGTTGCTATATCAAGTCTGTTCCCTAGAGCTTTTGGACTACAATTCCCATCTTCACCAGCTGATAAGTTCAATGGAGATCACCAGAGATATGTCCCCACTCCACGGTTTTGCGCCATTTCATACCACTTCAGTTGCCATGGCTCTGTCTACAAGATCCTGGGATTTGTACGTTGGAAAAATGCTTAGAATTCCCTGCTAGACAGCTCAAGTCCAATCACCTCTGAACTACGTTACTAGAATTCAGAAGCAGAGAATTCTAAGTCACTCACCAAACGAAAAATCTCAGGATTCCATAGGAGACCGGATTGGCTTTTAAAATGGTATCAGACTTCTATAATTGTGTATTGTGAAGGCTTTCCAGGTTAGGAAAAGCTGTAAATGATCTTAGTAATACCAGCCACACTAAACACAACAGTTGCAGTATTTTTGCTCCTGTTTCGTTGTTCTTCTTCTTTGAATGTGGATATATTGTTGGGAGATGTCCACAAAATATTTGGACTCCAAATGTTTTATGACTGGCTACGCTTCTTATGATAGCCATTTTATGACTAGCTATGCCTCCCACAGCACCCATTTTATGGTAGAAGTTGGAACCCTCAAAGTCCCAAACTTCTTACTGCCATTTTTACTGCTGCTGCTGCTGTTTCAACAGCCACAAACAAACAAATGAGCAAACAAACAGTCCTTTTCTTGTCATCAATATCTACTGCTTCCACTTTCAGTCTTGCTCTCTGAGTGTAGCTACCAGTGTATCTTCTAATGAATGCTCTGTCAGCTACCCCAAGAGAGCTCTGTGGTGAAACGTCATAGTTGCATACCCTCCTACTGTCTTGATCGAGCAGGAACAGTCCTAATTAATCCTTTGCCATCCCACTTTTGCAGCTTCTTTTAAAATGTCCCAGTTCCTATCTCCTCTTCCCACTTTCATCCTTTGTCTTCAGCTTACTTCCATTGCTTCATACTGTGTTCAAAGTGCAAAACTAGCTTACACTTAACTCAGCAGGGGCTATAGACTCAGGCAAAAGCCAACTGCTGCAGCCGCTCCTAGCTTGTGTGTTCTTCTTCATTAATAACTTTAGCCATCTTGACCACACTCTGATGTCAATTGGTCACGTGTGTTCTAGTTTTCCTCTATGAAATGTTGGAGAATAGGCGATTGCTACTCAAGCATTCCACTAGAGCAAAATTTCAAATAAATAGTATAAGTTATGTTGTCATGAGTCACAAGAAGAAGAAGAAGAGGAGAAGGAGGATTTGAAGAAAACAGAAAACCAAAGAAACAGGGCTTCTGAGTGCCTGTTTCATCTGAGATGGCAGTGGTAGGGGAGGCCCAGGAAAAATGGTGATTTTCAAACTGGGCTAGACATGCTTTGCTTGCTTCTCTGTATCTCTCATTTCTGTGGAGACATGCTCTAAAAGTGCTCTAGGAAAGGTGGAGGAAATGTCTGCTGTTTATTTCATGCTTGCTCCACCTGCCCGGCTCTCTGGTGTGACCAATATTGTGGCTTAAATGAGCAAGGAGGACTGAACACAGAATATTATGAGGAAATGGGGAGCGGGGTATTGGTGCTAAATGTCTTTGGTCCCAATGTCAGCCAAAAGGAAAAGACAAATAGGGGGGAAATGTCATGTTTTCCAGGAGAACTAGCCCCAGCCCTGCCAGCATGTAGCCCTTAGCAGGTCACCAAACACTGAATGTTGCTCTTGACCCTGAAAAGATTGCCCGGCCTGCTGTAAAAATGGATTGCTACAGAGAAGAAAGAAGAATATAGTACTTCAGGTGAGCAACTGGCTACACAGGTGCTCCCAATAAGAGAGGCTGAATTTCTGTGTCTGTAGTCTAGTGTTACCCTGTGAACTGGGGGTCCCGGGAGGGACACCAAAACGTGCTCAACTAAAGTTGGGGAAAATTAGCTCAGAGCACCGCTTAGTGTTACAAGAGGCAGGGTAACTTAGCGAGATCTTGAACCCTATGTCTACGGGGTCGGGTCGAGTCAAGGAGAACACTGAAGTTGAAATAATAAACGATGTTTATTAAATACAAGCAACACTGTGTATGCGACACACTCATACAAGATAACTAAAGAAAATAAAGGTTGGAGTGGTATAGAGGGATTTTTAGAGGGATTGCTGGTTTGGGTGATACTTCACCTGTCCTGAAGCCCAAGAAAAAATAGAGAGCAAAGCTGGGGTGCGATGTAGCTCAGCACGTGGAGCTGAGGGGAGGCTCGCCAAGCAAAGCGGCAGCAAGGCGGGATGAAACTCGGGAGCGTTCCGAGGAAGGTCTCGGAATCAAGGGTTTTTATAAGGAGAATTGTGACTGCAGGCTATGCCGTACTTGGGGGAAAACAATAGATTTTGAGTTGGAGACAAAGCCTCCGAAAGGTCAGAATCTGAATGATTGAGTTATCGTAGCAGTTCTCAATAGAGTAGCCAGTATGCAGACACAGAGTACTTGGGTATTGCATAGTTTACCCATCAAGCTGCCATCGCAGGGCAGAGGCTCTTTTGTAGGTGGTGTGCATACTTAATTAGAGTACTTGCCTGGAGGTCTCCTAAAGCAGTGAGTCAGCTATTTCTGGCCTGCCTGTATTGTAGTTTGAATTTTACGGCTATTAACGGCCGAGCTGTCCGGTGGCCTCGCAAGCATGTGTAGAGGAATAGAGAAGGGAAGCCAAATTATGATATCAAGAGGATATCTTTTAATATCCCCAAAGCTCAGACTAGCCAGGGCAGTAACACTAGCCTTCCTCAACAAATCAGAAAGAGCAAGTGTTAGCCCATACTTTGGAAAGACTCGGTAGGAGAGTACATTTGGCAGAAGCATGGTGAACAAGATTACGTGGGAGATGGAGAAAACAGCCCAAAGGTAAGCAGTAAAGATAAAAATGCAGCTACAATAAGAGAAACGGGGTGGAGGGAGTTGAGCAAACTTCAAAGTCAAATATCAGGTGAGACACTGGAGCAGAAATCCCCCTGCTTTCAATGCCTATTCAGTAGTATGCAAAGAAGAATATAGAGTAAGCAAGATGAGATTGACTGCTTAGTACAGGAAGGTAAATACAGCTTGCTTAGGTATAACTGAGACTGGATGGGATGACACCCTTGTTTGGAATGCAGCAACTGAAGCTTATAATTTGTTCAAAAAGAATAGATGCCACAGAACAGGAAGGTGAGTAGCACTGTATGTGAAAAAAATTGTCCACCTGTTCATAAAGTCGAGAGAGCAAACACAGCCGCTCTGCAGAGAGCAACAGGGTAGAAAAGAACAGACAATGGAATAAGAACAACTTTGTGATTAGAGTCTACCTGCTAAACAAAGAAGATACAGAGGATGCTTTATGGAAACAAATTACAGATGTTTCAAGGAAGCAAGAATTAATACAAATGAGGAATTTCTGTTACCCTGATACCTGCTGAAAGACAATCTCTGCAAAGCATGGAGTCATCAACAAATTTTGGACATGTCTTCAGCCAGTGGAAACCTCCTGGGAAAGTAACTGTGAAATGCTGGAATTCATGATCTTACGTAGTCAAACATAGGCCTTGGATTTCAGGGAAGTTGATCTTAATAAACATAGAGCAATGTTAGGCAGGATTCTGTGGTCAGATAGATTAATAAAGGAAGGAGCCTGTGACAATTCCAACTCTCCCCACACCTTTTTGCAAATTCCTCTTAACAAAGGACATGTCCAGACAGTAAAATCTCTCTATGGCTTAGCCTTGATGTTAAATAAAATACCTGATAAAACATTGGGAGAACTCTTGACTAAGTCCTCCTGCATTATTGGCTGGTCAGCATCAATTTCTCTTTATGCCACATGCCTAGCCACCGGAGAAAAAGCCATGTCTATGAGCAAGATGTTCATTTTCACCTGGGCATCAAAGAAACAACTATGGTATCCAAGGCTGGGCAAGTTATTTTGACATATGAGAAAAGCCTCCTCAAGTTACTCTCTCTTGGCAAGAAAAGTACAATGTTATTAAATTAAAGAATTAATATTTTGTTTCCCTGATTTCACCCCAAATCTGCTACCTGAGGTGATGGCCTCACTGCCTAATGGTAGGGCAAAGTGGGAGTGACTGATCTTAAAAACTAACATCAGAGGTTCCAGGGAAGTCACCCAGACCACAAGAAGCACAGACTGGATGGCCATTTGTTGGGAATGCCTTGATGTGTGTTCCTGCATAGCAGAGAGTTGGACTGGATGACCCTTGTGGTCTCTTCCAACTCTGTGATTCTAAGTGATGCCTGTTTTGCCTGGACATCCTGGTGAACAAAACTGTTCACTTTCTTATAGAAGCAGGGAAACGAATAAAGAAAAGCAACTGTAATATTAGGCCAGTTATTGCCAGCAATAAATAATTGTGATCTCTTCCAGAATAGATCTATATAACGGCTGGTAATTATGTTTCTAAGTCTCTCCCACACATTTCACTCTGAGGTCTGCATCTTTAAGTTCCCATCACCTGACCGACCACCCACAAGAGCAAGCTTTATTGCCATGGGTCACTGTATTTTGCCCTGGTTTATTCCTTGTTTGTTTAAAATTATTGCATTATAGTCTTTATAACTCTGTCCCCACCTCCTTACCTACTGGAACATCAGGGCTTACTGGGAAGGCCTTTACTAACTTATCATAGGATCATTGAGTTGGAAGAGACCCCAGGGGCCATCCAGTCAAACCCCCTGCTACACAGGAACACCCATCAAAGCATTCCCAACAGATGGCCATCCAGCCTCTGCTTAAAAACCTCCAAAGAAGGAGACTCTATCGCACTCCAAGGCAGCATATTCCACTGCTGGACAGCTCTGACCATCAGGAAGTTCTTCCTGAGGTTCAGGGGGAATCTCCTTTCTTGCAGCTTGAATCTATTGCTCCTTGTCCTAGTCTCTGGAGCGGCAGAGAACAAGCCCACTACCTCCTCAGCATGACATCCCTTCATGTTGCGAACAGACATGACTGTAGCTATACCTGGTGTTTCTTCAGTAATAGGCCTACTTATTGAATATATGAAGGCAGACGTGCAGCGTCTGCTCTGGAGCCTTTCTTATGGATCACATTAAGGACCTTTCCACACTACACTGTTATCATGCTATTATTCCACTTTCAATCTCCTGTGGCATTCTAGGGTTTGTAGTTTACTGAGGCCAAATTGCTCTCTGGCTCTCAAGGCTCCTCCCTAAACTGCAAACCCCAGGATTCCAGGATGTTGAAAGTGGACTAATAGCACTATAATAGTATAGTGCGGAAAGGCCCTCAGTCTTTGAATAATATCTTATATAGAGACTGGCCGGTAGGCTGGTAAGCATTAGGTTTAAAACCTCGTATGACTGACAGTGTAAGGTTCCACACCTCTTTTGAAGGACTCAGCCTCCGTTATACAGTTTAGTTATAAGGAATCTGAGCTCCAATAAAATCAAAAAGAGGAGGTGGATGGTGGAGACATGATGGAGCAGCAGGAAGAATCTGATTCTGAAACAGTCATGATATCGTGACTAAAGCTAGGAACAATGAAATATTTATGTTCTGTTATTGTATGCAGTCATGTTAACTTCAACATACAGTGATGCTGTGAATAAAATACTTTTATTAACAAGAAACTGTTATTAACAGCCCTAGTCTGGTTTTGCAGACACAGGGCTGTGACTTCCTTGACTGAGTCAACCCACCTATACTGTGATATTCTTCTTTTCCCAGTGCCATTAGCTTTCCCTAGCATCATTGTCTTTTCCAATGGTCATTTTTTGTGATAGGTCCAAAGTACAATAGTCTCAATTTAGTTATTTTGACTTCTAGTGAGAGTTAGGTTTGATTTCCTTTCATTGTGTGCTTTCATGTAGTTTCTGACTTACTGCAATCCTAAGGTATGGGGTTTTCTTGGCAAGATTTCTTTAGATGAGGTTTGCCTTCATTTGAGGCCCAGAGAGTGTGACTTGCCCAAGAACACCCAGTGGGTTTCCATGGCTAACTGGGAGATTTGAACTCCCGTCTTCCCGAGTCCTAATCCAGCATTCAAACCACTACACTGTGCTGGCTTTGGATCCTAGATTTGTTCTAAGATCCTAGAGGATCCTGGATATCCTCTAGAATTCCTTTACTTGTACACTTGGTGACTTGTGGTATTTGTAAAACTCTCATTTGAAACACATTTCAAATGAGCTGATGCCTCCTTCCATCAGCATTCTTCACTGTCTAGTGTTCACAACTGTACATAGATATTAGAAATGCCATAGTATGGATAATCCTGACTTTGGTGTTCAACAATATCTTTACACCTAAGGATCTTATCTAGTTCCTTTATAGCTGTCCTTCCAAGTCTTAGCCTTCCTCTTATTCTTGACTACAGTCTGATATTGTCTGATAACCAAGTCAAGCTATGAAACGTTTTTCACAATTTTAATATCTTCTTCATCAGCTTTAAACCTATGTACAGTTAATTGCTTTGTGTTTTTCTTAATTCTTTCCATTAATGTGGGCCAAGTGACTTAACAAAAACTGTCCTAGGAAGCCATGGACAGTAAATACCTGATTAGGCCATGATATTTACACCACACAATGTGGTCATAGATGTGTAGCATGTCAAAATGCTCAGAATGTCAAATGTCTAGAAGATGTTAAGGGAGCTAAATATTCATGCAAAATAGAAGCCAAAATTCCACATTACTTTATATGAGGCTTGTACTGGAAGGCTATTGCAAAGTTCTCCTGCATCCAGCCATACAGCTGGTGCCTCAGAAGCTAGGAAGGGCAGAGTATGACGAGTTTTGTTCTTGATGAGGTTACATGTTCAGCTATCATCACACCAATACCAGCTGTATTGGCTACCAGCAAATTCCCAGGCCCAAGTGAAAGAGCTGCCTTTGACCTATAAAAGCCTTGATCAGTTTAGGTCCAGGTTACATGCACAATTGACTTTTGGGGCAGGTAGAGTACTCATCACCACATAAACATTAACTTACATAATACTTAATAGTCTGTTTCCCCCCAGTTTTGAACTTCAGCCCAAGTTTTATTCATTTTCAAACAACTGATGCCTATAGCAACATGGGATTTACAATAGTTATTTGAGTTTATGAACTTGTCATATTGATTTAGAAGTAGATGGTTTATAGTGTAAGCTGCGATGAGAAGAATGTAGTCTTGAAAGGCAGCTAAGACATGTATAAAATAAAGAGTCCAAGTCAATTTAAACAGGACAATAGGAGTTTGGCCACATGATACTTCTTTTAGACCTACATTGTTAGCTGGGACAAATAGGGTTGCCCAGCTGAATAGCTACAGAAAGGGATATCTAGCTCGAGCCCCCAAAGTGGTTGAAAGATTGCTTGGACTCTGGAAAACCAGCTCTGGGCTGGTTCACAGATGCGAGTGTACCACCTGATATCTCATCACTCAATGGCTTTCAGGTGATTGGATGACTGACTCTAAAGAGGTGATGTCAGGTAGTAAGAAAGCACTCTGACTGAGAGGCTTGGTCCCTGGTGGCTGGATCATCACTTAATTCTGCTATTGCTGAGTGATGAATAAGCATGTGTTAGCTCATCTGAAGAGGAAGGCAACTTTGGCAACATTGTGCTTGTGTCACTGTTGGATCACAGATATTCCCCATTAGACGACAGCCTGATGTCAGCTGCTTCTTATATATTGATTCTTAATCTGCACATTTCTAAACAAGAGCTTTCTGCAAAACTCCATGAGAATGCAGAAACATAAGAAGGGCCTTGCCAGATCAGGCCAAAGGCCCACCCAGTCCCTCATCATGTTTCCTGCAGCAGCCATCAAGATGCTCACCAGAATCCTACAACAAAGACATAAGAGGATAATAGCTGGCCTCCCCCTCCTAGTCACTGTTGTTTATCAGCAGCTGATATTCAGATATGTGCCCTCCCTGATCCTCCATGTCACATACTACTAGCCTGTGATAACCCTCTATTACAGCTATCTAGATTGGTGGCCATCATATCCTGTGGAAGCAAATTCCATAGCTGAGCAGCACTGTGTCAAGTAGCCATTTGATCTACCCTGAATTTCTCAGCATTTACCCACATTGGATGACTCTGAGTTCAACAGTGCAAGAGGAATAAATGTTTCCTCTGATGTACTTTCTTCATAGTGTGCATAATTTTATACATATTTACCATGTTTTTTTCTTTCCTCCTTGTAGTTATGAGCCTTTAAGTTGTTTCCAACTTGGTGGACCTATCATGGGGTTTCATGGAGCTAAGAGTGTGTGACACACCCAAGGTCATCCAGTGGGTTTCCGTGGCTGACCAGGGAATCAAACTTTGGTCTCCAGGGTCGTAGTCCAATGCTCACGCTGGCTCACTCTCTTGCTTCCTACCTTCTTACATTTTTTTTCTGATACAAATATCATCCAACACTGTAGCCATTTGCAGTAAGTTGGGCCCCTGCTAGCAGGCAGAAGGGTTGTGGAATCTTTGTTAGCATCATGTGGCCAAACATGTAGAGAGACAGTCCATTTATATTAGTGACCTTGCTTGGGAGTTTTCGTATTAGCTTGACAGTCTGAGGCTGGGAAATGATATGAAGGCTGGGAATGGATTAGGGAAATGAATTCTCCTATGTTGCTCACCTGTTTATGCAGTTCTCATGGCTATGAGCAGGAGATGGATTACGCTTGCACACTTTGGTTTTCTTTGTTTGCTTCTTGAGTGTTCATTTTCCATCAGCCTTGGCCTAGCAGGGTGCATCCCAACCCAGGTGCTGCATATACCAGCAGTGGGGACCAAATCTGATTGGAGCCATTTATTGTCTGGGTAGAATTGGTTTGGGGACCTCATTCTACCACTGGCTGTGAGGGGATGCTGGACGCCATCAGTGAAAGGGCTGGGATGCTTCTGTTCTGTGAAGCATCTGATGCATCATTTACCACCAATAGAGCTTATGCTATAGCAGTAATGAGAGCCAACTTGGTGTAGTGATTTGAGCATTAGACTACAAACCTGGAGAGCAGGGCTTGATTCCCTGCTCAGCCATGGAAACTCACTGGGTGACCTTGGGTGCATCACGCACTCTCAGCCCCAGAAAATTATTACGGTTCTGCAGACACCTGGAGGATTGGCATGGCCTAATTGGCAAGTAATATTCGACTGGCACTATATTAATTGGCTTCCATAAAAATGATACCTGAGGTGACGGCTTGGTCATGCTGGAAGAGGAAAATTCCTGACTGTAAACATGACATGGCAAGGAAGGTCAGCCTTACCAACCTCTAAGCAGAAGACCAGTCAGTTCAGGACAATAGTGCAGCTGCTCTGAATACAGAAGGTGTGAAATATCTAGCTGGACTCTCAGAGCTGAAATAGGGAAGTTTCCCACCAAAATGTGATTGACTTAACCCTGGCCCCTGTGCAACTGGATGCTTTCTTATTGTTTCCCCACATCTCCACAAAATCCAACTATTAATGACAACCATTATCCCCTTGTCACTCAAACACGAAACCCATTGACTCCGTCCTGACTTCATTGTTTGTGTTGCAACTCCCATTGTCCACATAGCTGCGAGTGCAAGTCACAATCATAACTCTGGGACATTTTTCAGGTGCAAATATCTCTGATTTTAGGTTGCTCAGTGCAGTCTTTCACTGATCCAACTGCCACTCTGTCTGTCTGTTTCCTGAACAAGAACTATCCTTAGGTTTCTTAGGTTTGATCTCAGTCTCGGAAGGCAGGAAGGTTAAGAGGGGACATGATAGCCATGTTTAAATATTTGAAGGGATGTCATGTTGAGGAGCGAGCGGGCTTGTTCTCTGCCACTACAGAGACTAGGACAAGGAACAATGGATTCAAACTGCAGAAAAAGAGATTCCACCTGGACCTCAGGAAGAACTTCCTGATGGTCAGGGCTGTCCGGCAGTGGAATATGCTGCCTCAGAGTGTGGTTGAGTCTCCTTCTTTGGAGGTTTTAAGCAGAGTCTGGATGGCCATCTGTTGGGAATGCTTTGATGGGTGTTCCTGCATAGCAGGGGATTGGACTCGATGGCCCCTGGGGTCTCTTCCAACTCTATGATTCTATGGTTCTACCTAAGCCATGTTGCTGCTTCCTCTGCTTCTCTCCAGACTGGTACATATTTCCCAAATCCCTCAAGGTCCTCTATTCCATTTTCCTTCCTTACCTTTGGTCAGCCTTGTGTGAGCGAGCACATGCTGGAGCTTTATGTGCGTGAGTGAATTTATTTCAGTAAAACACATTTGGGCTCGTTATTTTCCTGTGTGAGCCTGTAAACAGGGATAGTCAGATCTTGCTAAATTACCCCCCTCTTCTAAGCCTTCAAACTTTGAGCTAGTTAATTCCGCACTCTTGCACGGAAGTGTTGGCATCATGAGGTGGCCTTTGTGGTATCTATGTTTTGGGTAACAAAACCCCATGGTTACTTCACCTTAGGGTCACCATAAATCAGAAACAACTTGAAGGCACACAACAACAACAACAACAACAACAACAACAACAGTTGTAACATGTGTCAGTGTTCAGCTGCAGAAGAAGGCCCAGAGGGGCCTGGAACTACAGTTCACTTCCAGAATAGAAGAACTCTCTTAGCAAAACAGTTGCTTGACCCATTCAGTAACTTTCTTCCATCACCAGTATCCATTGTGATTTCTAAAGTCCAATATTCTGCCTAAGATGGAAAAAGAAAGAATAGTCCAGAATGGTGGTTTTTTGTATAATGCCTAGATTTGCATAAGGATCATATGGGATTGGATGATGATGAGGGTATTTACACCCCCACACACACAACTGGGACTCAAGGTGGCTTACAAAAAATTAAACAGATACAGATAAAAGCAAATAGGCAAAAATGTACAAAAATGTTGCTAAAATGTCATTAAAGTATCTGTGGCATCAAAACCATTTAAAACATACCAGTCTTTTTAAAAGGGCAACAGCATACTATTATGCAGTCAGTTCTCAGCAGCCTGTTGGAATAAATAAGTTTTCACCAGCTGACAGAAGGACTACAAAGAAGCAGCCAGTCTGCCTTCCCAGAGCCTAGGGGCAGTCACCTGGAAGGCTCTCTCCCTTCTTCCCACCAGATGTGCCCTTGGGTCTGAGAGAAGGAGCAGTAAAAAAGAAAAATTCCAGAACAGAATTTTCCCTTTTCACGGCTGCTGTACTCTGGGCCAACATTTTAACTGAATTAGCCACCATAAACAGATGCCTCTTTTCCTGGTCTGTCACTGCCATCTCAGGATGGAATCCTGAAGGTGACTAGTGGTGGTATAACTCATGGTTATGCCAGTATAAGTACTTTTAAGGCCACTGTGGAAGGAGGTACTCTGTACCTCCTTGTGCAGCACCACACTTCCAAGTGTAGCTCTTTCCCCCTGGCTCCCAGGTATAGCTCTCCCCTGCCTCCTTACATAGCCAAGAGCAAAATAGCAGCAACCTTCCTTGTTTACAGGGTGATGGCTACTTCTGTACACCTGGGGAAAGAGAAGGAACATCACACGTGTCCCCCCCGGACCACCGGCATAACTATGGTAGTGGAGAGTTATGCTCCACCAACATAACTTTTTGATCTCAGTCTCAGAGGGCAGGAGGGAAACTTATGTCACCAACAGGGTTCCATCTGATGTGTTAAATGTGCCTCCCATGTAGGAATAACAATCAAGTGGAACCAACAAGCTACCTTTTGTATATGAGGTTCCATACAGGTGGAAGTCGGAAATCCAAAGCTGCAAAAAATCAAATTACTCCTCACCTAGATGACCATAGGACAAATCTGTATCTCTTTTCAGAGATAGAAATGTAGGGAAAAGAAAATACTATCTTCTACATTTGATCAAAGCAATATCTATTATTGAAGCAATAAAGCTGAGATATATCACATATATGGTGCTACTGGCTACAAATCTGGTACCTATAATAGGAGACAGCTGGTAGAGAGATGCGAGATGTTCACCTGCTTCATGGGGTTGTATGAAAGAGAAGCATATAGGGAGAGGCTGAAATTCTGTCCCCCAGTCGACTATGGATGAAGAAGCTCACATTTTCTGAGCCTGTTTTACTGCAGTTGTTTCTCTGATTTGCCGTTCAACTTTTTCTCATTTTGTTCCCTGGTTCTACTCACAAAGGTGATGATCACAGCAGCTCCCCCAGAGATTACACAGCAAAAAGAATGATATCACAATGTGATATCACAGCTGATTATGTACTGACATCACTTCCAGCAAATGCCACATTTTCTTGGAAGAAAGTAGAATGGATGGGTGAAGAATGAATGAAGACGCTTTCAGGAAACAGTTCCTTCCTTCTTAGGCTTGTCTTAGGACTTTTCTGCCCTACACTGCTATAGTGCCATTATTCCACTTTCAACATCCTATGGAATCCTGGGGTGTGCAGTTTAGAGAGGGGCATTTAGAATTTTCAGCCAGGTAGCTCTTTGGCCTCAGACAACTACAAACCCCAGAACTCCACAGGATGTTGAAAGTGGAATAATAGCACTGTAACAGTGTAGGGTGGAAAGAACCTCCGTTTTGATACCTGGAAGCTTGCCCAAAGAGGTGTACCTTTTGATGCTGACGACAAAGTTGGTGGAAAAAGTCTACCTTTAAACTCAACCCTCCTGTTTTTCGTGTTCTTTCCAGAAAGATCTCTGCCACAGCTCTCTGTTGCATTATGGCTATGGAGGCAAGGAGGATGACAAAAGAGCACAGGCTGCTGAGAAACTGCCCTCACAAAAGAGAAAGCATTTCTTTACAAGTGTAAAGCATTTAAAGCATTCAGTATGCATTTAAAACAGGGTCGGGCAACCTATGGCCCTTCAGATGTTGTTGGACTACAACTCCCCTGAGCCGCAACCAGTGGCAAGGGATGCTGGAATTTGTCATCCAATGACATCAAGAAGGGACACAAGTTGACCGCTTTTGGTTTAAAACATTTGTGTGGGCTGGGGTTGGGCAACTTCCAAGGGCTTCCCCCTTGCAGCATTTTTGTTTTGAATGTAAATCTCTATTCCTTTGCACTCTGTTGCATATTCAGGGGCAATTTAGCCATATTTTCATACACCGAGAGGTATTTAAACCGAGCAGGGGGATTTTCTCTCCAACTGGAAGTGACTAGATATGACAGAGGTGGGAATTGGGGAGCCCTCAGGATGTTGTTGAACTAATGGCAGATCCCGGCATTTCTCGTTACTGCCACTGCTCTATAAGGTTGGTGGGAGTTCCAGTCCCACAATTCCTGGAGACCTACACGATTCCTCCACCTACTAATGGCCACCTAGAGCTGAGCTTCTCAAGCTACCTGATGTGGGAGACCAGGGTTTGTTTGTGTGTTTTCTAGATATGTCAGAGACCAGCACTTTATTTGTGCCCATTGGCTACATTTGTTACTTTCTTTCCTGTAAACCTATCAGGGACTAGCAGACAGTGGACATTTTGAGTAGCACTGACCTAGAGCATTTGTCATGAAATGAATTATGTAAGACCTATTAGGTACATAACAGGGCCACACTTAATTAACTGGATTAATTGCTTGCAATATGCTGAGCAGCTGTACATCTCTCCCCTCACAATGAATTAGCCAACAAACTTACATTTTCAGAATTATTTTTAATGCAAATACTTATAAAAACTGCAGATGGCAAACAATATATAAGAAAAGGCATCCCATTTTCTTAATACTGGACAGAAAAGAAGAGTAAGTCTATCTCTGAGTGATTGCTTTTGCTTTTTCTCATGCTTATATTTGATCAATTAATAAACCCAAACTCATACCATCAATCAATCAACTACTATTTCTTTACAAATAAATAAATGCACTACAACTGACGGATGTGAATTCATTGGCAAAAGGGAATGGTATGAATAATAGAAATTTGTTCACAGTGTGGCATCTTAGAAAGAGAGACTGCTGCCAGCAGTTCACCGCCTCCCTCAAATGTACCATAACTGTTGGCCGCAGCTTTTCCCAGACTACTTGGAGGGTCAACCAGTCTGCCCACTGCTGCCTTCTGGGTCCTTTCCAAGTGCCCAGAAGTTTCTTGCTGCCGTGTCATCCTCACCCCTCCCAAACAGAAAGCTGCATTTCCTTCACAGCATATATATGGAATAGGATGTTGGTGCTTCAGTGAAACACCAGGCAAAGGAAGGCCAAAAAAAACAGCTGCCCATAAATATTTAAGCGAAACTTCCATCAGTTGGGATAGAGAAATCACAAGAGGGACAGAGACATTTGGGACAGGAATCAAGGAGAAAAAGTAGCAGGGCTTTCTATAATGCAGAAGGTGATTTATTGGATGGTTGGAAAATCTGCCTCAGGCAATGGCCATGAAGGAGATGCTCAGGAAAGTACAGGGCAATTTCTTGGGATAACTGGGGTGCATTTCAGCTTTTGTGGTGCTTGTGACAACATTTAAAGTCCTAAATGGCTTGAGACTTGAGGCGTTGATACTTAATGGTGTGCCTCTCCCTATATGTGCCTGCCTGAGGAATGAGGTCTGCTGGGAGGCCCTCCTCTGTGTCCCACAAGTGAGGTCAACCCACTGTGCTGGGACACAGAAGAGGGCCTTCTCAGCTACGGCACCCCAACTGTGCAATGCCCTCCTTCTGGAGGCCTGATGGGCATCAACACTCATTTTGTTTAGATGTCAAGTGAAAACTTGGCTGATCGTCAAGGCTTGTGGAGCTCATTAATTCATCTCAAATACTGAGGCACATAGTTTTAAACAAACTTTTAAAATCTTATAAATCTGTTTTCATTCACTATTATCTACTATATAAAAGTCAAAGTTTGTGAGCAATCTTGTCTGTTTTTCTGCGTCAGGCAGGCAAAGACCTCATACAATTTGCTGTGTGAGGCGAGAGGACTCATATGATTGGCTGGCTATGAAGATTCTATGGAATCCTGGGGTTGGCAGTTTAGGGAGGGGCCTTTAGCATTCTCAGCTGAGAGCTCTTGCACCTCAGGCTGGTTGTTATGGAGACAAGGCCTACGAGCAAGAAGAAGGGCAGCGTATATTCCCTCAGAAACCAAACCCTCTATATGTTAACAATTCTGAATACAGATTGGATTGGAGAATATGGGGATAAGTTATAGGTACTGTAATAGGCCACTTGCTATGGAGACGAGGCCTAGCAGCAAAGAGAAGGACAGTGCATTCCCTCAGTAACCCAATCTCTGTATGTTAACAACTCTGAATACAGATTAGTTTGGGGAATATGGGGATAAGTTACAGGTACTGTGATAGACCGGTTGCTGTGGAGACAAGGCCTAGCAGCAAGGAGGAGGACAGCACATTCCTTCAGGAACCCAGCCTCTGTATGTTAACAACACTGAATATAGATTGGATTGGGGAATATGGGGAAAAGTTACAGGTACCGGAATAGGCCGGTTGCTATGGAGATGAAGTCTAGCAGCAAGGAAGATGACAGTGTATTCCCTCAGGAACCCAAACTGTATATGTAAATAACTCTGAATACAGATTGCATTGGGAAATATGGGGAAAAGTTACAGGTACTGGAGAAGACAGTTTGGTGAGTTCTTAAGAGGAAAATAAAATCCTGGGCAATGCTGTGTAAATATGCTAGTGTTTAATATATTTTTAGCTTACAGTGGTCCCTCCACTTTCACAAAGGTTTGGGGCATAGAACCAGTAAAGCTTATTAAATCATATTTGCTTCTCTGTGTGAAGAGTTCAAGTTGATCTTCTTTATTTCCCATGGTTTGTGCTTTAATACAGAGGCATCTGAAACGATGGTCATTCCTTCATTCCCTCCGGTAATTTTCTCATCTGTAGGTGGATTTCCCTCCCATTTCCCCAGTTCTTCCACCTCCTTGGTGCTATTGTCAATAATACCTAGTGTCTTCTAAAATACCGTGTCTGTCCCCTGCAAGATTTGTTTTAAAGTCTCCCTGATCAGATTTGTGATATTCCTAGCAAGCATGTTGTTACCAGAACTCCTTTTTCATGAAAGTATAGACTATGGTCCAAGAAATCAAATCTTTTTCCAGTGACACCATCCCTGCGAGCAGTTCACTCCAATATTATTGTCTTCTTTACTGGACCGTAACTTTCAACAGGGAGGAGAAGGGGAAGTGTTCTTTTGACTGACACAATGGTCAGCCAATCCAGACTGTTCCGTAAACCAGCTTCTGCTGTAAACAAGAACATCCCTCCTCCCACTCTGATCTGTGGAAGAGGATGCACTACCTGTTTCTGAATGGATTGAGTACACTTTAGCTCACTGCTAAAACTCTCTTAGTAACACAGGATTTTAGCTGTACTTCGTTTTAATTTGTTGTGAGCCACCATATAGCCTGTTACAAGAGAAAGGCAGGATATTTGTATGTGTGGATGGAGGGAGGGAGGGAGGGAGGGAAGGAGATGTGTGGGTGTACACGTTTGCGCCACACTGCTTTCAGATACTTTCAGATATGGAAAGTGGTATAGAAATGGATCAATCAATACTAATGCTAAAACACAGGTAGTTCCTCAAAGTCAGTTCTCAGTCTATTTTGTTTTTATGTTCTCAAAATGAAAAACAACAACAACAACAAGGCAGAAGCCCTAGATCAAAGTTCCTCATGGTTGACCTCCTTTTCAGGTGAGTTCAGTCCTTTAGTTCTGGGCGAGATAAGAGATGGAAGGGGGTGGCAACACTCATACAGGGAGTGGGGACAATAGTGCAATTACAGCCAGCTATGTTATTGAACAGTCTATAAACTGAATAGATGGGGAGGGCGGCAATGAATGAACGAACGAACAAATGCCCAGGCACAAGCAGGAATGCATGGAGAGATGGGAGCATAGAGTCATTTAGGATACCAGAAGAGGGAAGATCCCAATAGACATAAATCCTAGTATTGATTAGAATTGGACAGCATGAAGTGCGGGCTGATACTTGCCAGGAATCCTCCTTTGGTTGCTAAAAGTATCCTCAATCTTCTTCCCTACTGATGCTCTGGAGCGTATGGCTACACCTTCACAGCCAGCAGAAATGTTGCAAGAGCCATGGTGCTACCTAACATTTCAAAGCTTTCAATTATTTTAATCCACTGGAAGTTACCCTAGAGAATTCCTGTCAGCATGAAAGATGTGATAAGTGAAAGCCTGCTTTGTGTTATGAGATTATACTGTTTATCCCGTTTTCAAGTTAATTTTAATAGCAATTATACCTGCACCTCAGATCTTCTGGGATTCTTGTCTTAGAGGTGGGGGTGAGTGAATGGTCCCTGAAGATCTTTGTTGGATTGTCAAAAGGCTAGATCAGGTTTCCCCTTTCACCACCGCTTTCCTATTGAGTTTCTCCCTTTAGAGAAGACAGGAAAGGACTTTATCTCTGAGGCAGGAAGGCTTTCTTCTATCAAAGACTGCATTCTTTCTGGTAGAATTTTGTCGGGACTACATACCTGTAAGTGGTCTGGGCTCAACCAAGTTGTAGATGAGACCAGAATCAGCCCTTTTCTCTCTGTGCATTTCTGTCACCCTTTTTTCCCTGACTCTCTCTGTGCCACTCCCACTTCTTCCAACCTTTCCCCATCTGTTTCAACTGGACAAGGACCTGAACTGATCACTTGCAGAGGGCTTTTGATATTAATCTGAGGTGCTCAACATATTGGAAAGAGCACATGTGACCTTGAGGGCACTGGTTGTCCAGCCATTGGTTTAGGAGCTCAGCTTCAGCTTCTTTGCTCAGATGGGGCCACAGCCACTTGCAAGCCGCCTTATATAATGGATGGGGTTGAGTTGAGTAGATTCCTCAACCCTTTTTGGCATTTTGGAAAGATCTTGGATGAAGCTAGTCTTTCTGTGTCCTCCAAAATGAACTGAACCTTTGAAGGCTGCACCCTGCATCAAATTCTTCTTATTCATGTTGTCACACCAGAAAGGAGCTTCATGAATAAATACCAAAGCCTGGGAAAGTTACTTTATTGGACAACAACTTTCTGAATCCCTGAATCAGCTCTAACATAAAGAAGAAGGAGACGAAGAAGAAGTAGAAGTAGTAGTAGTAGTAGTAGTAGTAGTAGTAGTAGCAGTAGTAGTAGCAGCAGTTAAATTTGCTTTTTTCACGAGAGCTCTGTGTGTCACCATATGTACCTTTGCACCTTGGGCACCACCTTTTTCTTTTAGTTACAATCAGTA
Source organism: Cyclura pinguis (assembly GCA_030412105.1). Taxonomy (NCBI): domain Eukaryota; kingdom Metazoa; phylum Chordata; class Lepidosauria; order Squamata; family Iguanidae; genus Cyclura; species Cyclura pinguis. The sequence goes on from CM059600.1 coordinate 164,158,513, forward strand.
ACATCTAGCTGTTTGCCCTGACTGGCTCCAGTCATCAGAGTCTACCACAGTTACAGACAGGTGCATCTCACCAGATGGATAGTTTGCTCAGGGACTCACTGATACCTCTATTTGGCATTAGGGAAGCTCTGCTTTGGGATGCTTTTTGCCTTCCTCTTCAGCCTCTTCTTCAGCAGCATCGTGCCTAGCATTTATCGAGCATTCTTGAGCATTCTAAATGTTTTAGCATGGATGATGGTGGTGGTGAAGATAGTGATGGTGATGAATTTTCCACAGAATCCATATGGACTTAGAGATTGGAGGCAGAGAGATAGCAGCCTGCTCAAGAAGGCCGATTAATGAGTTAGTAGATGAGATGAAGTCTTCAGTTTGGGACTTCCAAGTCACAAGCTTAGACCAAGTTCTTTAGGCTGAGATGAAGCTTGGATATGCAAGAATTGCTTGGAGTTATTTGCTCAGCTGCAGGCATAGGAAATATATAGCCCTGGAAAAATTACATAGTAGACTCCATCTGTCAGCAGCCCTAGCCATGACTGTTTAGGGATGATGGGAGCTGTAGTCCAGCAATATCTGATGGGCCCAAGATTGCACACTCCTGTTTTTCACTGATTTTAGGAAAGGAACATTGTTTTGCCATATGATTATGTTGTGGTTATGCTCTTGACTGAATGGGTTGGCTTGTGGTTGGCTAAAGAGTCCCCAAAGGCAGGGCCTGGAGTTGATGATCCATGCTTTTGATTTACCCCATGATTCTCACAGCACTCCCCCTCCCCGCACTAACTGTGTCACTCCCTTCCCAAATGAGACAACCCACTCTGCCAGCAATGTGTTTCCAATCGCTGCCTCCTAAATCTCACTGAAATCCAAACCATGTGCCATCGGCTCACCTGCAACTCATCAGCCCCAAGCTACTGTACAAACACAGCCCATGCTTCAGCCCCTGCGGTGCTCCCCTAATGCCGCGCCAGTGGTGGCTCAACACCCCATCCCCACTCGTCGCATTTGTGCTGAGTGTCAGAAACTGGCAGCTCCAGTAAGGCGTGGAATGAGGCCCATGGTTGTGCTTGGCAGAGACAGAGAGAGACTGCCCTGAAAGCCAACTCAAGGAAGGGGGCTTTTTGGAAAACAAAGCTGGCTGCCTCCCAAGTAAAGCAAATGTTAGTGCCTTCCACCCTGGGAAACAGTTGCCTGCCACAAAGGGAAATATGACACAAGAGCTGGCCTTTGTACAGTTGCTGACTGCCCAGTAGTTTATAGCCTGACCAATAAAGTTGCATTGCATAAGGTAACCAGTGAGGGAGTCTGGAAAGCCAGCAGACTCCACAGCTTGGCAGGGGCCATCCCTAACACCCTAGCTGATTCTGTCCTGACTCCTCTGCACTCTCCTCACATAAGTTCACCAGCAAAGTGGTTTATATTTTAAAATCAAAATGTGACAATCAAAGCCTAAGCATAGATAGCACTACACAAATTTCCGCTAATACACACCACTCTTTTAGAATGGTCAAATGTGGGTTGAATTGGCCTGCGTTACACATCAAAAGGTGATGAAGCAGTCAAATGGTCAGCCATGGCCAATTGCACATTACACTTTTGGAAGCTTTGCTGTGACAATGCATTGTGATCAGAGTGATGCAGCAACTACTGCTCTCCAGAAGCTGGTGGACTGCACATCCCATCAACCCCAGTCATCATAACAAATAGTGAGCCATAACTGGAATTGCAATCCAGGAACATCTAGAGGGACCACACAGCCCTGATCCCAGATGTAGTAGATAACAAGAACTACCATCTGCCTGAGGCCATAGAAAATCGATCTCAAGCAGAGTAAGGCAATACTAGGCTGGATGGACAAACAGGCTGGAATCCTGTGGGCCACTACACTACTGTGCAACTGGTAGGGTTATATTACGGGATCTACTTTTTCTTTACTTTGCATAAGGAGGTGTGGGGTACCTCCTTATACAAGTGATTGGCAGAACAGTGTAGCAGTTGCCAACAAGTGCCCAGTCACAGCTTTACCTACCCTGATCCAAACTGATAGGCTACATGATATGCTGGGCATGCTTCCTCATGCCACTGCCAGGCTGGTTGCCTTCGTCCTCCCTCTTTGGGAACGCTCACTCTGCATAAGTACATTGGCAGAACTTTATGGTCTGCCAGTGTTATGTAGGAACTCAGCAATAGGCTGGCTTGGTGTTAGGCAGCTTCTGATGTCTGGCCTTTGTCCAACATCAAGTTTATGGATGCCAATTAATTTAATGGTGTTTTCTTCCCCTCCTCTGAAAGCGTTCCCAGACCTTTGTGCTGCCCAAAAATCAGCTCCAGAGGGGTTCCCAGCCCTCTGGAGCTGGATTTGGGGGAGGAGATGCAGGCCTCTTCAGGACAGAACCTCTTGGTTCCTCTTACAGCAGCTGTTCCGTCACTACTGTGCCAGATCTCTGGATTCTGGTTGAAGTCTCAGGGAATTACTATGGTTCCCCAGGTCTCTAAGCAAGCAAACAGGTAGATCTCAGGGAGATCCATCTTTACCCATTTCTAGGTCATTTCAGGGCTCTCTGGCTCAGTGCAAAGGTACTGTAACTTTGCAAAGCTTAGTGCACCTAAAAGGCAGGAGCAAGGAGAGAGGAATGGGAGATAGGCATGCACTTGGGCCTATTGTACCATTTGGAGCAAAGTACAGAATGTCAGTTTTCTGACTCATGAGCTTTTTAGTTGTGCAATTTCTGGCAGCAGTAGTGTGGGGCGTGGAGAAAAACTAGTGAGCTTTCCACAAGCCCCAATATTAGCAATGAACCTGAAAAACCATAGAATGTCATGTGTGCCTCTCCCTACCCCACACACATGTGATGCAAGATCTAGAAAGACAAACAGCAACTAATGCATCTTCTGGATGTACTTTGCCATCTGCACAGCCACAATTAAAAAAAAAACAACCTTTGGCTTTTTTTCCTTTCTGTGTCTGGATTGCCATATTACAAGCTTTGGGTCCAGTGTTCTCATGTCCATTTCTACCACTGGCCGACCAAGAAGCAGTTGCCACCTACTTTGCCCGCTCTGCTGCTCTGTGACAGAACAAAGACCCACTCTTGGTCTCAAGTTCTGGCCCTAAAACCTCATGGACTGGCAGACAGATAATTTTGCCATCAGTGACATTAATCCACTGGATACTGGTCTCTATCTTCAACTCAACATCAGCATAGCGGGCATATCCATCACTAATTTTAAATGGTCTTCTGGGGTTTCTTTCTCCCTCTTCACCTCATCAGATCTTTATATTTACTCCTCAGCCTTATTAATAGGTCATCATTATTTAATGTCTGCATGCCTTGTAATAAATAAGGCTGGCATTCCTAGAATTGCAGTTATAGATTTGTAATCCAGAGTTACAGATCTGTATCTGCTGTGTATTCAGTAAGGCTATGTAGTCTTACTGTAAGACTATGTAAATGCCACCACAGCCCACCTTAAGAGCCATGAGCCATATTGGGCAATGGAAGTCTCTTCAGTTTCTGATCAGAGTGAAAGAAGGAGGACGTTTCCATCCCACTCCTGCTGGCAAATGAGGGTATGACAATCAAAAGCAGGACCCCATCACAAGTCCTTGTCACAACCCTTCTCACTGGTTGCAGGGGGTGAAAACCTTATCTTCTTTGCACCCCAGTTAGAAGCTGAATGGACCTCCTCCACTTGATCTGACTACTGGCTCTTAACTGTGGGGGGCAATGTAGAATCAGTATAAATCTTTACACAGGTAATAAAATCAGTCATTATCACCAATCCTTTGCATTAAGTTAGGTGCTGTAGACCAGAGGTGAGCCTCAAATAGCTGAAAAAAAATCTCAAAAACGTGTAAGTATATGTAGGTGTGTACACACACAGAGATGTGACCAGAAGTCATCTTCTAGGTTTGAAAAATGGATCACTGATAGTCTACATTGGCTACTCAGTTACATATGTGTAACTGTAATATTGGCTGATCCATTCTACCCACCAAAAAATCCAACAGCCAGACTGGGCTGATCCTTCTGCCCACCATCAGAGCCAGCAGCCAGACTGGAAAGGAGGACCTCCAGACTGGAGGTCCAGTCAGCTTCCAGTCAAGGTGCAAGGAGGAGGAGGACGTTTCCATCCCATCAGTGATCAAAGCTGTGACAAAGACTTGTGACAGGTGTCCTGCTTCTGATTTTTGCGGCCTCACTCATTGGCAGGAATGGGGTGGAAATGTCATCTTCCTTGTGCTCCAATCTTCACTTGATCCAGCTCTTGGCTCTTAAAGTGGACTGGGATGGCATTTATGTAGTCTTACTGAATATAGAATAGTTAACAAATTTGTAACTCTGGGTTTTGAATCCATAACTGCAGAACTGAATGTCAGTGGATATTTTTAGTGTTAGACAGTGGAAGCGGGTACTGTAACCTACTGAAAAGCTGAATCATCATTCCTGGAGGCTCTCAGGAGAGGTAGTATATGATATCTGTACCCCATTTTTGGCCAGTGAAAGAGTGGTCTGGGGAGTTTGGAGGTCTGCAAAAGCAGCCATACTCAACCCCAGGGCTATACTTTGTCCACCCTTGCTGCAAACTCCATTCAGTGACTTGTCACATGGGGATTCAGCGTCTCATATTCCTTTCAGTATGACAAGCCCACTTTATACTCTGCCTCTTTTGATCCTCCACTTCTACAATCCTACATGTGCCAGGATAAGTCCTCAGGTGAGAGGCAGTCAGCAAGGCACCTGGCCTGTAACATTTCTCTTCTGTACAAAGGATGATCTGCTTGTCCTCTCCATCACTCTCAGTGCAATAAGCGTGAACGGTTAGTGTGCTCCTCTGTCCTGCTTCACATCTGAGGCCTCAATAGAGAACACCCTGGAAGTACATGGGTCAAATACATCATTCATTGGTGCTTTCGGCTTTGTTTCTAGAAAGTAGGGGTCTTTAAAAATGCTTACTCCCCCCCCCGCCCCAGTCTCTTTCTAGGTATAATCTCTCCAGCTATGTTATCTGGAACAAGAAGTTCTCCGGAGGATGTGTATGAACAAGCTAATGTCATTCTCTCTTTTGCTCTGTTCTGGAGGAACTAACTCCTTCTCTGTTCTGCCTAGCAGGAACTCCCTATGAACCTGAAGTTCTTCTGGCCAGGCAAGCTGCTGACAGTCAGGCTGAGTTGCTATGGAAGGGCTTTTTATTAGGCACTGTGTTTTGTTTGTTTGGTGTGTTTTTAACTGTGTTTTTAATTTGTTTTATGTTTTAAGTGTATTTGTTTAATTTTATCATTTTTAGCCTCTCTGAGTGCCACACTTTGGGAGAATGAAGTTGGGTGGTACATAAAATTATAAACAAACAAACAAATTAACTGTGGTTGTTTGATATCAAGTCAGCTTTGACATATGGTGTCCCTACGAATGAGAAGCCCAGGTCATCAATAGCTCTACATAGATCGAATAAATGGCTTCCCACCAACATACTGACAGCAAAACAGGTAGGAGCTGCAAAGAAACTGTTGTTACACTCAGCCATGCTCTCTTCCAGATTTCTCCATTCCATTCTCTCCACCCTCCTCCTCATTCATGTCCCCCATTCAGACATCCCACTTGAACAGGCATATAGCATACTGCGGCCACTGAGCGTGATCAATCCTTACAGGGCTGGGTTACTTGAGAGTGCAAGAGATGTTGTCCCCTTAGGTTCTCCCTGTCAAGTTTTTTCTTTTTTTTGTTCTGCAAATCTGGGGATGGGAGGGGGAATGGTGTGCCCTTGGGTGTCAATGAAGCAGGAATAGCCCCTTGTTGTAGAACACAATGTGTGCCCAGAGCTGGAAGGGGAAGTGCCACACCTGGCTCCAGCCTTTAGGTGGTTCTTCCACCACTCTGTCTACAAGTTTCTGGACTACTTGAAGGGAATCTCAGCCTGTCATTCCAAGAACTGATCCATCCATCTCTTGTTTCAGCACTGCCAAATAGCCAGAAGGGGCTTCAAACCTGAGTGAAGCACAGAGAAAAGAAGAGAGAGGAGGAGGGCACCACACTGCTATATGAGACCATATTTTGGATCTGCCAAAAAAAGGGAAGACATGTTGAGTCACCCAGATTTTTCGACAACACAGTGTTACCCTGATTTCTGGGGGTCCCGGGAAGGACACCTAAATGTGCTCAAGCAATGGGGAGGGAATTAGCACAGAGCACAAGTTTCCAATGCGAGAGGCAGGGTAACGTAGCGAGATCTTGAACCCTATGTCTACGGGGTCAGGCCGAGTCAATGATAAGGCAGATGTTGAAATAATAATAATTGTTTTATTGAAATACAATCACACAAGTGTATGCAACACACTCACACAAGAAGCTATAGAAATAAAGGTAGGAGTGGGATAGAGGGATTTTTAGAGGAGGTTTGGTATGGGAAATACTATACCTGTCCTGAAGCCCAGTTAGAAGCAAAGAAGCTGGGAAGCGTGGATTCTCAGCACGTGGGGCTGAGGGGAAGGCTCGCTGGACAAAGCGACAGCAAGGCGGGATGGAAGCCAAGAGCGATCCGAGGAAGCGCTCAAAGTCAGGGGTTCTTATAGGGAAAATTGTGGCTGCAGGCTAGTCCGTACTTGGGGAAAACAATGAGTTTGGGGCTGGAGACAAAGCCTCCGAAAGGTCAGTACTTTAGATGATTGTGTTATAGCCAGATTGTCAATAGAGTAGCCAGTATGCAAACGTGGAGTGCTTGAGAATTGTATAGTCCGCTCATCAAGCTGCCTGCGCGGGGCAGGGGATCTTTTGTAAGTTGCGTGCATACATAATGTGGTACTTGCCTTGAGGTCTCCTGAAGCTGCATTCGGCAATGACTGGCCTGCCTAGATCGGGATGTGAATGGTTCGGCTATTGTCTGCCGCGCCTGTGTGCGTGCTTGTCCGGGGGCCTCGCAAGCATGTGGAGAGGAATGGGTACAGAAAGCGGAATTATTGATATCAAAATGATATCTTAATATCCCACAGGCTTGGGCTAGAAACAGTGCTAACAATCCCGCCCCCCCGAAAATGGGCGATGTTGGGGACAATATCGATCATTTTCCAACTAAAAATCAAAAATAATTTTAGAGCCAAATAGGGGTCTACAGGTTCAGAGGTAGTATTTCTCCATGGGGAAAGGGAATTTTGGGGAAAAGCAAAGGGTTTCTATCTTATAAAAACATTCCTAATTAAAACCTAAACACATTCACACAAATGTATAGCAATAATAAGCAATAAAGAACAATAGATCATCCCAACAATTGAGAAATGGCAGTAAATGAGCAGTAGACGCAAATGGCAAAGTGCAAAACAATTGAGTCTTTGAAACAAAGCCTGCTTTCCAATGAAGCACTGCAAGTCTTGAGCAAAGAGAAAGTGGTAGCGGTTACAATGTATCCAATTTTGCAAAACTAGCTAACAATCGCCAGCTGACTATTAGCTGCTTGCATCTTGCAGATCTTGCAAAAAGGAATAGTCCATGTGAAGCTTCTTCGGTGAGCAAGAAGGCAAAAGTCTTTCAAAAATGGGTTTTAAGTCCAAAGTCCTTTGTCTCTGTCAGGAGGTGTTTGGGTCACCCCCTCCATGGTCCCACAGCTGCTGCAGAGGGCTCGGGCATCTCCTTGGACCATCTCCCGATTGGAGCTACGATTTTCTTCTTCACCCCCCCCTCGATACCCGGGGGGACATAGTCAGGTCCGGGGGGTCTTCCTGGCTCTCCAGAGCTGTGGACCTATAGCTATTTTGGCAACAGAACTGACAACAAGGTTATCCAATACATAGATGAAACGCAAATTACCAGCTCAGCGCCTGATGGGAGTTCAAGTTGAAACAATTTTTGCTTGCTGTGAGCTGAAAGTGTATGTGTGAGCAAGGATTTAAATAGCTCCCAAGTATAAAGCTGTTTTGGCCGTAGGAAAGCCGAGAAGGGAGCGAAGTTGTGAATTCAGAACCCGCATCAATCTGCCGGCCCCGCGGCCGGGTTAGCTAAAGCCATTCCAGAACAAGGTTGGATAGAGATATCCAAAGTCATTCAGGAACACGGTCTGGTTCCAGTTAGCAGACAAATAGCCAAAGTCATCCCACATAGGATGAGATCTCACTTGGCAGTTCGCCAAGGTCCCCCCATTGCTCAAGCCTAGAGCCTGATTCCAAGCTTGATGATGTATCCCGAGGGCTTCGGGGTCTGCAGGTACGGTGCTGGTAGCTAGATGTAGGTTCTGAGTGCACAACTTCCCTACCTCAAGAAAGCTGGATTCTGAGGTAGGCCAGAGACGGTTGCCTTCGGATAGGCTTTTGAAACCGAATGGGACATCCAATTCAAAACAATTCACATTATCAATTAACTATTTACAAACTACTGAGGTGGGATCAACAGGCTGACCTTTCCATTCTTTAAGTTGGGAGACGTGGAAGTACTTAAGCCAGTCTCCCTGTTTCCTAGGTATGCGGACCTGGTAGACTGCGGGGGAAATCCTTTTCACAATGGGGACGAGACCCACCCATTTAGCGGCAAGAGAGTGCTTGTCCCTATATAAGTTTCTATAAAGGACCAGCTGCCCTTCTTCCCACTGGCACGGATGATGAACCCATCCCAGCCTCTTATCCATCTTTTGCAGGTTCTTACCTAGTTGTTCTGCTACCTACCTATGTATTTGTCCTATATGCTGAATCAGATTCTTCACCCACTCGTTCAAAACGACGGGCTCCAAATCTGAAGGCAAACTAGTGTCGATCCAGAAGGCCTCTGGCAACATCATCTTACTCCCTGTCATAACCATGTGTGGCGTAAAACCATGTGATGCCACGGTGCCTCTGAATACCATCAAAATAATGGGCAGTTTGATGTCCCAATCCTTCCCCGAGGAGCGCACAACCTTCTGGAGTGCCTCCTTCAAAGAACGATTGGTGTGTTCTATCTGTCCGGAGCTTTGCGGGTGATGCGCAATGTGGAATCGCTGGCGTATGCCCAGCGCCCTGCACAACTCTTGGGTCACTTCTCCAGTGAAGTGAACTCCAAGATCCGAGTCAAGGTCACGTGACACGCCCCAGCGAGCCCAGACATTGTTGAGCAGCAGCCGTGCAGCTGTGCTAGCTGTATTGTCTCTGCAAGGGAATGCCTCTACCCATTTGTTAAAGGGATCAATTACCATCAAGCAGTACTTGTTCCCTCTAGGTGTAGTGGGCAAAGGACCTATAAAGTCAATCTGGATTTGGGTCCAGGGACCCTCAATCCATTGGTGCTGAATGGGAGCTTTGGGACTGGAGGGGTCAGCATTGACCATGGCACAAGATAAGCAATTGTGAACCCACTGGTTAATGTCTTGCTTCATCTGGGGCCACCACCCGGTTTCCCTAACTCTGTCCAATGTGACTCCTCGTCCACGGTGTCCCTGCTCGTGAACGAACTGGATCACGTCTCCGCGGAGGTCTTTGGGCACTATCCAATGGCGCTGGCCACTGGCATCGACGGCCCAAAATACTCCGTCTAGCTGTTCTATCTCAAAGCGGCCAGACCCATCAGAGCCGTTTCTGGCCAGTTCTGAAATCTCTGGGTCTCCCTTCTGAAGGGTGCCCAAGTCAAACATTGGGGGAAGTAACTGCTGTTTGGGATTGACATTGATGGCAGTGATGGGAGCCCCATCGCCCATCAAAGCTGCGTCCCTGACAAGGGCATCTGCCCGGTTTTCCAAACACAAGTAGCCGTGCCTTTCCTTTGGTGCCCTCGGACATGAGCAACCCAAGTAGGGGCAGTTCTCTCTTCAATTTGGGCAGCAATGCGAACCCATTTGTCCAGATGGGCTATGGGTTTCCCATCTGCAGTTTTCAAGTCGTTTTGGATCCAGATTGGAAGCCACACACTGGCTGCTTTAGCAGTCCAATCTGAGTCAGTGTAGATGGCTAAGGGGCAGTCAAGTGGTTCGTGCTCTAAGATAGCCTTTTGGCTAGAGTGGGGCCTGGCTTTTCCCTGTAGGGTGAAGGAGTCTGTGACACAGATCGCTCCAAAGCCTGTCTGTGGGCTACCGTCCACGTGCATGGAGGAACCATCACAGAACCAACATGTAAAGCCTTGTAATCGAGCCTCTTCGAGAGAAGCTCCCCATTCGACCGGTCAATTGGTTTATACATAGGTGATAAAGGGCACTCATGCGTGGCTCTGGTCACAACTAGACCATAGGGAACCTGTGGGTCTTGTGGTTGTTTTTAGAAATCCACCCCACGTGACACCCAGGGAAACAGTCCATTAGGCTATCCGAGCTTTGGATACCTGGCTGTTCTGGACCTTTCCAGATAAAATGTACTTAAGCGGTGTGTGTGGGGTCTGGACAATCACACGGGCGCCTCCAATCATAAACTACCAGTGTGTTAGAGACTAGTGCGAGGCAAGTTTTCTCGCAAGCGGTGAATTTAGCCTTGTGGGAGTTCAAATTACGGGAGGCATAAGCTATCACTCGCTGACTGCCATTCAGTTGCTGTGATAGGACTGCTCCTATACTCCTATCCGAGGTGGCTAGTTATATGAGGAACGGTCTAGACATGTTCGGGTGTGCCAATGCTGGCGCTTTCATAAGGTCCTCTTTTAACTGTGCAAAAGCCTGTTGTTGTGCAGCTCCCCACTCCCACTGGGCATTCTTTTTCAACAGGGCATACAGACGCTTTGCCTTGGCGGCAAAAGACTAGATAAAATCCCTGGAAAAATTGGAAGTTCCCAGGAGCAACTGAAGAGAATGCACGTCTGTGGGGGCAGGTAATTTCGCAATTACCTCAACCCTTTGTGCATCAGGAGTGCGTCCTTCTGCTCTTAGACAAAGTCCTAGGTATTTGACCTCCGTGGTCACCAACTGTGCCTTTTCCCTATTGGCTTTGAATCCGGTGTCTCTAAGGATGGCCAGTACTTCATGGGTAATGTCCCTAGTTTTGTCTTCTGAATCCAAATGGATGAGGATGTCATCCACGTAGGACAAGACGTGGGCTTGTGAGGCTGGCTGCAGCCTAGACCACATCTTGACCACGTGCGCATGGCAGATGCTGGGGCTTGAGTGAAAACCCTGAGGTGTTCTTTTGAATACGTACTGTTGCCCTCGGAATGTGAAGGCGAACTTATACCAAAATGCTTCGTGTAGCGGTATTGAATGGAAGGCAGTAGCCAAATCCAATACACTATAATATTTGGCGCCAGCCACAATAGCAGACAAGATCTCATTGTATTTGGCCACAACTGGTGCTACGGGAGGAGTGACGGAGTTCAAAGCTCTGAAATCCACTGTCATTCGCCACGTTTTACCGTTGGCCTTCAGCACAGGCCACAAGGGCGCGTTACAGATGGACTGCATAGGAGTGACTACGTCCCACTGGACAAGTCCTTCAATTGTCTTTCCTATGCCTTCCTCTGCCTCTGCAGGATACTTGTACTGCTTTTGTGGCGGGGGATCCTTGCCTTCGATTAACACGCAAGCCCCCCTTACCTTGCCACACTCAATTTTATCTCTAATCCAAACTTCAGGGAACGCTTGTACCCATGGGTCAGTAGGCACACACTGCACGGGGGCAGGGGCCTTAATAGTAGCACAGCGGTGTACCACGGAGATCTCGTGGGGTCCCTGGTCTAATTGCCAAAAAAACCCATTCGCATAATCAACTGTAAGCTTATTTCCCCGGAGGAATCCGATGCCCAAAAGGCCTTCATCTTCCCCGCGGTTCTCACAAGCCCACAGTTTAAAACCGAACGTGTTGATGGACATAGGGATATTAGTCCATGCCTTAGCTTGGTGTCCCCCCCATATCCAGTCAACTGGACAGTCTTGGGGGTGGGCTCACTGTGTCTTACTAATCTGGGGTGCAGCACATTCAGCGCTGCACCAGAATCCACAAGAAGGGTGGCAGGAGTCTTGTCCCTCTCGGTGCCAATGCCTGCTTTCACCCAGAACCTTCCCCGCTTATCTGGCTTCAGCCAAGCCACAACGTTGCGGGGAAGCTTCCTGGACTGGGGGCACCCCTATTCCTGCAGGTCCAGGCTAGGATAGTATCCAGTCGGAGGAGGGCCGTTGGTCACGGCACTGACCGGCTGCTTACTTCCCACCTGAAGCTGCTTCTCCAGGGCCTCTATAAGCTCCGATGTTGGCCTCTTGTCAAACTGGCTCATGTCCAGTCCAAACCTTCTAAGCATATTCCAGATCCTTACTCTGACTGAAGAGTACATCTGGGCTGTGGGGTCATAACCACCAGACGTCTCCCTAGGAGCACCAGTGTCTGGGGTTTGCTTTGGGGCTATGGGCAGCTGAGCGGAATTCCCAGTCCTGTTGGGTGGATCACGGGAATCCCTAGCCTGCCACTGCCTGTTGTCCTGTCTGGGAGGAGGGCGCGAGTTCCAATTCCCCTTGGGAATGGAATTCGGAGCTGTCTTCCTATGCTGGGAATGGGGTCCATAGTTGGAGTATGTAACCTCCTATATGGGCTCCCAATTCCCGGCGTCACATCTATGAGGCTTAGGAGGGGGCTTCAGAGAACCAGCCTCATGGAGCAGGTCAGTGACCCACCGAAGGTTGTTTCCAAATTCCTCCCATCCAGTAGTTGCAGGGTCCACCAAGCCCAGGGCCATCTTGGTCTCATGGTTAAGACCTCCATAAAGGAGAGTCTTAAACTCTACCTGGTTGAAATTATACCCTCCTGGGGCCAAGGGGACTTTCTCAGCAAGGATGGCCAGAAGCTGCTTCCGCACCATGTAAGCTTCAGGGTTCTCTCTGGGACCCTGTTGCTCCATGACGTACAGAACGCTAGCGCTCTGCACAGGCCACAAAATCCTAATTATCTCCCTCATCCACTCGTGGGCCTCGAGCCTTACCAAGCCTCGAGCTGCCACGGCAGACTCCAATGTGGGGAGCTCAGACGGGAACATGCACAGCCTCGCCAGCTGGGTCAAATCCTGGCCGTTGGCTGTGGGGTGGGAATGGATCACAGCATTAAGCCACATGATCCCTGTGGACTTATTCAGAGGACCAAGCTGGTCCGCGATGGCTTTGGCTTCGGTGGCTCTCCAGGGGACCCGGGTCTCAATTTCTTGGGTCTCCCGCACCTCTGCCCTATCTAAACCTCCTTCTCCCGAAGGGCCAATCCTTTTTGTCATGGACCAGGTCTCAACAGGCTGGACTGGGACCCTGTGGTCGCTCCAATCTGGGTTGTGGGGAAGAGTGGCCAGAGCATCCTCTGGCAGCAGCTCTTCATGGGAGAACGATGGGAGCAATTCAGGGCAGACTGCAGAGATCAATGCCCTTCGGGTGTTAAGCTGGCTCTCCAATGCCTCAATCTGTTTCTGGCAGGCTGCATGACTAACAGCCTCTTGCTGCTCCTTGACCTGCCCTACCATGAACTTGGCTGCAGACCTGGCGTGAGCTAGCTCGGCTTCTAAAGCACGAGCTCTCTCCTCCCAAGTCTGAGCCTGCAGAGTAGCAGCACTCAACTTTTGTGTGGTGGTCTGCGTGACGGATGCGAACGTTACTTTGTCCGCGCGCAGAGCCTCCATCTCATGAAGCCGGGCAATTTCTTTCTCTGACACACTAAGCTTGTCTCTGGTCTCTACCAGGGTCCTTGAGGCATCTCTGGCCGTCAGCAAAAGTCCCCATGCAGCCAAAGCATCCTTTGATGGCCCGAAACGGGTTCTTTGAGTGGTGTGTCTGAGCATACGCCTCCCTTAAAGTGGCAAAAGGATCTGCTGTCTGAAAGCTTGTCTGCTTCCAGGGGCATTTCCTCCTTGCTCAATACCCATTTCTCCAGCTTTCCTCTGACCTCCCTCTCTAGCATGAGGTCTTTTACTTCCATCTTACTGCCTTCAGCCATTCTAACCTTACACACGGGACCAGGACCTGGAGGGACGGGTAGGATCACCGAGACCCCGCGGGATTCTAGGGAAACGAACTCTACGGAACTCTATTAGGAAAAAGGTGAGGGAACCTAACTCCAGCCTGCCCAAAGAAAAGTCACTTTTGTCTGACTAAGCCCGGTCTTCCACCTCAACAGCTTAGGGACAAAAGGACGAAGAAATGGTTCAGGGATGGGGAGAGTCACCTAGACTCTGGGGGAAACCTTCACGAGTACTCTGCCTGCCAATGAAGGGGGGAAACGAACCCAGGAGAACTTACAGCGCTGCCCAGCCGTGCAGCAGGGGAAAAGGGGCAAGGAACCAAAACTGAACCGTCCCTAACAGTTTTTTGGGTGAGAGGCACCTTCCTACACCTCGGGCAAAACCTTCTGAAACCCTATTCTAGTTCGGGATTCACCACCCGCACCTACTTCGCTAGCGGTCGGGACACACCTGAATTCAAATTCAGCTGGGACGCACCCGCGCTTTCTAAACTACAAATGGGACACACCCGTGTCTCAAACAAAGGGGGGGGGATTTCTTCCCTAAGTGCTTTTTGCCTTGCCTGTTGTGTGCATGTGGACTGTTCCTAGCACCCTAGCGCTTCGGATCTGAGCCCACAATAGACCCCAAGTTAGGGATGTGACTCCCAGGACAGCTTGTGCACACCCCTTGCTATCGGGCTGTGATTCACTGCCCGAGAGCTAGTGACCAAGCCGGGGTGGCTGACATACACAAGCCAAGCAAGAAAGGGGGACAGATTTCCAACCCAGATAGAATAGCTCCTAGAGCTCACACACACAGAGTTCACGCACATGTGTTCCTTCCTAACAAAGCTCTAGAGACTTGACCGGCCGTCACCTAAGTCTATACCAGCCTGATTTGAGAAGGTTCGCGACTCCCACTCAATTTAGGGATACAGGGGCTGCCTGCGTTTCTCCACCACTCTGTTACCCTGATTTCTGGGGGTCCCGGGAAGGACACCTAAATGTGCTCAAACAATGGGGAGGGAATTAGCACAGAGCACAAGTTTCCAACGCAAGAGGCAGGGTAACGTAGCGAGATCTTGAACCCTATGTCTACGGGGTCAGGCCGAGTCAATGATAAGGCAGATGTTGAAATAATAATAATTGTTTTATTGAAATACAATCACACAAGTGTATGCAACACACTCACACAAGAAGCTATAGAAATAAAGGTAGGAGTGGGGTAGAGGGATTTTTAGAGGAGGTTTGGTATGGGAAATACTATACCTGTCCTGAAGCCCAGTTAGAAGCAAAGAAGCTGGGAAGTGTGGATTCTCAGCACATGGGGCTGAGGGGAAGGCTCACCGGACAAAGCGACAGCAAGGCGGGATGGAAGCCAAGAGTGATCTGATGAAGCGCTCAAAGTCAGGGGTTCTTATAGGGAAAATTGTGGCCGCAGGCTAGTCCGTACTTGGGAAAAACAATGAGTTTGGGGTTGGAGACAAAGCCTCTGAAAGGTCAGTACTTTAGATGATTGTGTTACAGCCAGATTGTCAATAGAGTAGTCAGTATGCAAACACGGAGTGCTTGAGAGTTGTACAGTCCGCTCATCAAGCTGCCTGCGCGGGGCAGGGGATCTTTTGTAAGTTGCGTGCATACATAATGTGGTACTTGCCTTGAGGTCTCCTGAAGCTGCATTCGACAATAACTGGCCTGCCTAGATCGGGATGTGAATGGTTCGGCTATTGTCTGCCGCGCCTGTGTGCGTGCTTGTCCGGGGGCCTCGCAACCACGTGGAGAGGAATGGGTACAGAAGGTGGAATTATTGATATCAAAGTGGTATCTTAATATCCCACAAGCTTGGGCTAGAAACAGCAGTAACAATAGTCTTTACCTATGCTTGTCTTCACAATGGTCTGGTGCTGTGACTATCATTTTCCAGTTTTCACACAGGGAACTCAGATCAGAAACCTGTCCAAGGCTGGACTACAAAGTGAATGCAGAACAAAAGTCCATATCTTTGAGATCCCAATTGTGTCCTTCTAATTCATTATAAAGGAAGGCAAGCCATAGTCTGTATTCTTAAAGGAGAGAGCCACAACTGAGAGCTAGAGTACATGCTTTGCAGTAGGACTAGACCAAGACTTTTTAGAGCCTGAGATGAATAACAAGATGGTGTCCCTCTTATATTTCATGTACAAAAGATGACTGGACAATTGAGCAGTTGAATTATCCAGCCCTTGTGATGGGGTAGCATTCTCTACTACATTTAAAGTCAACAGGCAAATTCAGTGTGCATAGAGCAAATCACATGGCACATAGTTCTCTCCCTCAGTCTCTTTCTGCTGCCTGTGATAACTCCCTCACTGTGTCTAATGGCAGGACTGGTCCTGGTTGCAATACAAAGAAGCCAAGCAGAAGTTCTAGTCGATTAATTTGCCTCTGAAACAAAACACATCCTGACTCCTACTGAGAAGAAAGTACTGTCTCAAAGCAAAGTTCAAATAGTATGGCTGCTCTGTATATTCTGGACCTCATTGGCTCTAACTGTGTACCAAACAGAGGAAGGACAAAGGGACAGGTATCTCAGACAACCCGGTACTTCTTGCTAGTGTTAAACAAACAAACAAAAAAAAAATCAGTGAGATGAGTAAGAAACTGGGTGCCACTTATACATATCCCACCCTCCACAAGAAAAGAGGACAAAAGTGAACATATTTACAGATGCTGATTCTTATGAATTATTACTGCTATACTTCCATTTGAAACATAATGGTCTGCCATGTCCTGTATGAACCTGTCTGGAATTTGAAATAATCATTGGAAGCCTTGTTGTGTCCTCCACAACACAAAGAGATCAGGCTGGCGAATACATAATCTTGAAAACAGCACATCTTGATTGTGGAAGTTAGACTGCCACTGTTCCTGTTGAGCCTCTGGCAAGGAGCCAAAGCCATGTTAGTTCAGATGGACGTTGGTCTTTAAAACTGCTTTTGCAGTGGGCTTTTAAAATCAGTTATATGCTCCTATTTTTTAAAATGTTTTTTAAAAATGTTTTTACTTTTTTTAAGAATATTTTTATTTTCTTGGGTGTTACACTGAGAACTCCAGTGAGCAGAAATAGTATAAATTATGTTGTTAACTGCCTTCAAGTCAATTTTGACTTCTATGAGGATGCTATGAAGAAGAGACCCCCCACCCCCGTCACCCTCTCTTCAATAGTACTGCTCAGATTCTGCAGCCTGAGAGCCATGGCCTCCCTCATTGAGTCTATCCATCTGTAATGTGGTCTTCCTTTTTTCTTACTGCCGTCTACCTTACCAAGCATTATTGTCTTTTCTAGTGAGCTATGTCTTTTCATGATACAGCCAACATGTGACAGTCTCATTCTAGGCACCTTGGCTCCAAGGGATAGTTCAACCTTGAGTTGCTCTACGACTCATTTATTTGTCTATTGTATTCATAGAACTCTTGTCTAGCACTACCGTTCAAATGAGTTGATTTTCTTCTTATCAGCTTTCTTCACTCTCCAGTTCTCACAATCATGCATAGAAACTGGAAACATGATGGCATGGACAATCATAACTTTAGTATTCAGTGACATATCTATACACTTCAGGATCTAGTTCCTTCATAGCTGACCTTCCAAGTCCTAGTCTTCACCTGATTTCTTGACTGCAGTCTCCATGATTAATGAGTCAGCCAAGGTATGGAAAATCTTTGACTGTTTCAGCGTCTTCATTGTCTACTTTGACGTAATACAAACCATGTGTGGTCATGTTTTCTTAATATTCAACTGTGAACTTGCCTTTGTACTTTCTTCCTTAATTTTCTTCAGAACTTGTTCAGTCTTGCTATTTTCTAGTAGTAATATGGTATCATCTACATATTTTAAACTGTTGATGTTCCTTCCTTTGATTTTCATGCCTCCTTCCTCTATGTCTAACCCTGTTTTATGTATATGTTCAGTGTACAAGTTAAACAGAAATGATGATACAATAAAGACTTGCCTGACCCAATGGCCAACTGGAAACCATTCCGATTCTCTGTATTCTGTCCTGATGGTAGCCTCTTGTCTTGAGTACAAGTTACACAACAACCAAATGCTGTGACGTATCCATTTCTTTAAGAGCGATTCATAGTTTTTCATGTTCTATCGATAAAAGACTTTGCTATAACCTACAAAACACAGGCTGATTTTCTTCTGAAATTCTTTGGTGAGCTCTATTGTCCAATATATTTGCAATATGATTCATAGTGCCTCTTCCTTTTCTGAACCCAGCTTGGACATCTGACATTTCTTGCTCCATATATGGTAAAAATCTTTGTTGTAGAATTTTGAACATCATTTTGCTTGTATGGGAAATTAATGCAATAGTCCAGTGGCTGCTACCATCCTTGGTGTCCCCTTTCTTGGGGACTGGAATGTATATTGAGCATTTCCAATCTGTGTGTCATTGCTTTGTTTTCCATATTTGTTGACAGATTTTAGTTAGAACTAGTGTAGAATCTGTCTCTGTAGCTTGAAGTAGCTCTGTTGGTATGCCATCTGTTCCTGGAAATTTATTTCTCCCTGGGACTCTGTGTGTAGCTTCACTTTCTAAAATTGTTGGTTTATCTTCAAATAGTTCTTCCTTGAATTAATGTATTATCTTTTCATCTCTTTTAAATAATTCTTCAGTGTATCGTTTCTAGCAGCTTCTTATTTCTACTTGGTCATGTAATTTTTTCCCCCCTGTGGTCTTATAACATCTTCACTCTTCATTTAAATTTCCCTTTAATTTCCCAGATCTTGTGGAAATGGTCCCTTGTTCTTCCTTTTCTGTTGTCATTCTTCTATTTCTCTGCACTGACATATGACACTGACATATTAGTTCTTCCTATCCCTGTGCACAAGTCACTGAACAGTTGCATTCTGGATTCAGACCCTATTTCTATCACCTTTTATTTTTTGCTTCTTGTCTGTCCTTAACTATTTGAAGAGTTTCATCTGTCATCCATTGAAGCATCTCTTTCTTTTTGGCTACAGACCGTGTCTTTTTGCATTCCTCTCTGACAGTGTCCCTGGTTTCAGTTCAGAGTTCTTTTGGCTCCCAGTCACTTAGCCTTAATAGTGCAAATCCATTTTTTTACATTATCTTTAAATTCTACAGAGATGTTCTTCAGGTTTTATTTTGGCAGAATGTTTGGGTTAGTGTTCTTCTTTAACTTTACTCTATTTTTTTATATTAGCAGTTCAGTCTTTGATTCTGCTCTTTTTCCTATTTTTGCCTTCCAATCACCCATGATTATCAAGAAGTCCTGTTTTAGTGTGGGGTCAATTTCCTCCTGGACTTCTGCACAGAATATTTCAATTTGTACTTCTTCTGTCTCTGTAGCTGGAGCATAAACTTGGGTTGTGATTATATTAATGGTTTTCCCTGAAGTGTTATTTATATTATTCAGCCAGACTTTACATTATATCTATTGACTGCTTTTGATCCATCTCTCCTCACTGTTAACATCACCCCACTTCTTCTTAGATTTTCATTTTATGAATAAAACACTTGAAATCAATCAGTCATTCTTCAGGGTCCCAATTCATCCCTTTTAGGACTCTTGAGCTTTAAATAGAGCTGTGCTGGACAAATTTGTTGTTATTTGCCATCAAGTTGACTTTGACTTACGGTGACTTGTGAATGAGAAACTTCCAAGAGCCCTGCACATTAACAGCCCTGCTCAGTTCTTGCAAAACCCAGGACTATGACTTCCTTAATTGAACTAATCTATTTATAGTGCAGTTTCCCTCTTTTCCTACTGCCTTCCACTTTGCCAAGCTGTTGAAAAATTCTAGCATTCTCTCCTCTTCCCTTGTTCCAAGACAAAAGTCTCAACTGTTGCTCTGCATTATTTAAATTCATTGGCTATGGTATCCAGACCATGTGACCCAGGAGACACTCTGGAGTCAGTCATTGGCCTTGCATAGAAGACCATGCCTTTCTCTCTTTTTGCCACTTTGCAATCTTGCTTCTAGAATCTTCTCTTTGCTATGCTACCTTCTCCACCAAAAAATTGGTGAGTTAAGAATGAAGCTACTATCTTCCCTAATCCTTTTGTTAGTTAGTTAGGATCCAGTTTCTCCAATGCATATGTAATTGTAACGTTTATTAGTAAATCTTTTAAGTTTGGAACCTGAAACTGCCTGGTTTGTTTTGCTTTCAAGTCAGCCTCCAGTTCAGAGAAGCCACACATAGATTGGGACATGCTTTTTCTGCAACTCTGCTAAAAGAAGGCTAATTCCTCACAGCTTTAGCTTTCATAGAATTTCCCAAAGGGCTAAGACTCTGGGAAACTCTAACTCCCAACACAAGCATTATTGTCTTTTCCAATTAGCCATGTCATCTTATGGTATGCTCTAAGTACAACCACCTCTGTTTAGTCATCTTAACTTCTAATGAGTGTTAGGCTTGATTTGATCTCAGACCAATTTATTTGTCTTTTTAGCAGTTCACTGTATCCATAGTCCTGTCTTCCAGCACTGCATTTCAAATGAGCTGATTTTCTTCCTGTCATCTTTCTTCACTGTCCAGCTTTTTCAAGCATACATAGAAATTGGAACTGTTATGGCCAGACAAATAAACACCTTCAAGTAGAGGAATGACCTCTGTAAAATAGGACACATGGCCATTGCTAGTAAGAAACCAGGATTCTTTAGGGTAGCAGATACATGGGTTCAATACGCCTCATACTTCACTCTTAACAGAATTGTCTTTCTCACTGGTGTCTCACTCTGATGGCTCTCTCTCTCTCTCTCTCTCTCTCTCTCTCTCTCTGTGTGTGTGTGTGTTTCAAATTCC
This sequence comes from Cyclura pinguis, assembly GCA_030412105.1. Lineage (NCBI taxonomy): Eukaryota > Metazoa > Chordata > Lepidosauria > Squamata > Iguanidae > Cyclura > Cyclura pinguis. Next base: position 164,179,168 of record CM059600.1, read on the forward strand.
TTGATCCATTACTTCACAACAAGGTATCAGCCATTGTTAAGAGCTTCCGGTGAAGTTTTTGCAGGATTGTTAAACAAATCAAGTGGTGGCTTCTAATTCCTTTGTTTTAATGAGAGAGGGAAATGGGGTTTTATTAATCATTTGGGGCTTTCAGAAATTGCTTTAAGTGCCTCACTTTGTTAAGGGAAAAATCAATAAAGAAAAGAAAAGCTAAGTTTTTAAATGGACACAAGTGACAAAAATGGGGCCAATTACTCCCCCCTCCCCAAAATGAGGCACTTGCTGAGTTTCCATTAACTCAATTATACTTTCAAAAGCCTCCCCAAACATCTACTCCACCACTTCCAGTCCCAACCCAGCCCAACCCATTCTGCATCATTTTTACATCCAACTCCACAACCATTATCTAACACAAAGTTATTTATTGGGGGGAAATGTATGCTTCCTTTGCATTTCAATTGGAGGGATTTGATCTCAGGCTGCTGTTCTGCTATTTCACAGAGACTGAGCACCCCACTGTAAGTTCAGAGACTGGGCACCATATGAATAGATAGTGACTATCTAAAAGAACCTGTTTTATGGCTTAGGGCAGCCTTTCCCAATCTGCTGTCTCCCAGACTTATTAGACTACAACTCCTATCAACACCAAGCCAACACTATCATACTCAAAGGCATCTGGAAGGCATGAGGTTGAACAAAAATGGCTTAGGGTTGTGCTTCCTGGAAACAAGAGGATCTGAGAGAACATTCAGATAAGACTGCTTCTTGACATGGAAAGTGCTGGGTACACAGGATTCCAGGGCTACTGTTTTATAAAGAAAGACAAACATAGGCCACAACTATCTCTTCCTTGGCTTCTTTGGGGCAAAAAGTGGACTTAATACATTTTCACTGAAGAGTTGAAGGCTCTTATATAAAGTTCTTAGGTTGTCTCCCATCCAAGTTCTGGCCAGTTCTTGTATCAGATAGTCCACAGCTACATTCTTGGACACTACTGTGTTGGCTCACAGTACGTTGGCATATTATTCCAGGGAGCCCACAATGAGTGAGGATTAAGAGAAGAATATGGCAACTGGGGAGAAAGAGGGTGGAAGGCTGAGGAGACTTATAAGCAAGATGGTTTGTTTTTTGGGCTAGAAGAGAGGGTGAAGGTTAGAATGGAGAAGTATCAGTGGATCAGTTGGGTGAGAAGATGCAAATAGACTGTCTTCTTCAAAGGGCCATCTATGATCTATCTCCTTAAAACTGCCTTTGAAAGTTTGTCAGGGCTGTGGTGGAAGGGAATGGGAGGGGCAGAGAAAGGTGGAAGGAGAATCTGAGAAGGAAGACCTAAGAAAGACCAAAGGCAGAGATCTAGAAAGTTAAGAATCAAGAAGACAGGTAGGCATGGGGGGAGAACACTCTTTGGCCTTTTAATTTTAAAAAAAAAAGATATGCCCAGCTAAAATAAGAATTGCTTCAGTGCAAGAGTGAGGAATTTGTGGCTTTCTAACATTCTTGGACTACAACTTCCATCATGTCCAATCCTTTTGTAGTCATCCTTGTTGGGATGGGTGGGACTTGGAGTCCAACAAAATCCTAAGGCCTGTGGCCTCAACCATCTAATCCAGCATCCCTTTGCCAATAGCAGCCAGCCAGATACAGTAGGCTGGTCACAAGATTGACATGAGTGTGGTGGCCTTTTCCAGGACCTGGTGTTTATGGGAATGCTCTTTCTGTAAATGAAGATGCCATTTAACATGGGGCTGGTAGCTGGCAAGACAAGAGTAATCTGGACTGTTTTTATACCTGTAATAACAATGATGGGGTGAGGGAGAGAAAAAGCTTTATACATTATCTTTGCTCGTAGAATGGATACACAGGCAGAATGTTCTGTCAGCATATCTTCCTCAATGAGAAAGCTAGAAAAATTATTGAGGAAAAGTGAAGAATTAATCAATTGTTAGTAAGCTACAAAAATCTAATTTGATTGCATTTATATTGAAAAGGGGACATTTTAATTCCATTAATTTTAGATTGGTTTTTACATTTACATTAGTACACTAGAAACTTTATCAAAGTGAAGGTGAAAAGTCCAACTCATGGGTATGTTCCTTCCCCTATTTGTTACTGTTTTGAACTTTGGAGAAACAGCTGGTTGAAATTTTGAAAACCTCTTTTCTCACCCACCTCACCAAAAACCTTTCTCTTGCTTTTCCTTTCTTCCTCTGTTGTAATCCGAACTCCCTGCCTCTTTTCTTTATCTTACTGACTCCCACATGAATTCTAGCAAAAATTCCAGGAATAGGAGCTTCAAAATTCAGTTTCCTGGGGCAGGTAAGGAACCACTTAGTTACATCAGTCTGGAAGACCCAATGGATATAAAGACCATACCTCTCCGAGGCTTCCCTCATCATCTATTGGCTTAAAATACTTTAATATCAAAATTAACTAAGCTATCATTCTCCAATGATGAACAAAGATAAATTCTTTCCATTTATTAAAACGCCAGGTGGTAAAATGTATAATTAGGCACACATGCTTGTATGATTTCTTAACTGAATTTATAATATTTTTAATCCTCATTTAGATGGAGTGGGTTGTATTTAAAGTTATTACTGCCCTGAAATCCCCCTTAAATTGCCAGAGAAAAGTCTTTGGAGGAAAATATTTACTTGATTTATTATTTACTAGGAGCTCAAAGTGGCCTGTGCCATGCTCCTCCTCTCAGTTTCTGAGACTACTCACCTCAAAACCCCACTAACCCAATTCATCCTGTATAGTCTGCTCTTGAGTAAATGGTTGAGTCTTGTGGCCTAAACCATGAACTTCCTCAATCCTAAAGGACAAGCTAAGGCAAAAAGTAGTTTTACCAAAAATCAGAAAACTGGGCTTTGGTAAAGAACCAGGTGAGTTATTTAAGATTTGTTGGTTCTTTGCTATTTTATTTAGTACTCTTTAATAACTTTGTATAAGTCCTTAGGTTGTTCTATAGTATGAACTTCCTTTTCAAATGTGCCAAATGCTTTTTTAAACTCCCGTTTTCTGTGACTGTAAGTTTATAATGTTTCTATGTTTATATATTGTATGTCTATCTTGAAATAATAAAGTTCATTTTAAATGTTTAGCTTTAGATCTGAAATCTGATTGATTGGCTGCATGATTAGGGCTGATCTGATCGATCATATTAGGAATTACAAAGCAGGAGTGAGGCAGAGGGCTAGGCCCAACATATTTTTTTCAATTTAAGCTATTACACCAGCCTTGCCATTAGGCTATGTGTGGCAGTCACTGCAGGTGATAGATGCTGGGGCAGGCAGCCAGGCAGAAGCAGTAGGCCCCTGGTGATTGCTCCTGCCAATGGGCCATTAATCTCTGGTGGCAGACCAGGGTATCTATGTGTCTGTATGTCACATGGCCCATCTTATGCCCTATAAGCTAACCTACTACACAAATATTAAAGTAAAATTAAGACACCAAGCAAGTATACAGAATGGGGAGGAGGCACCACCTTGACTTTCACCTAAAGCTACCATATATCTTGAGCCACCCCTGCTGCCCTCTGTACTATCACTGACGTTTGTCACATTATATCAATCCAGTAGATCATCCTGAATACAACAATCCCATCAGTAAAGTACAGTAATACAGGAGGACAGTGTATGAGTGACTGTCCCAAAGTCACTCATTGAGCTAAATGGCTCAAATGAGGATCCAAAGCCAGGTCTTCCCAATCTAAATCTAGTATGCTGTCTTCTAAATTCACCCTAGCTCATCACTGATACATTATGGCTTCCACGCTGCTGAAGTGCCCATGGAAGGAGATCTTTGTGTGCCGAGGCACAATGCAGTGAGTGAATGGTTTTCTTGATGCTGTAGTGAACATTCAAACAAGAAGGTCTGGGTGGCATTCAAGATACTGCATTATTCTATGGAACCGCTGTCTAGGTCATTGTGGCTGCTCAAATATGAACCATGTGGAAACCATCAGTGCATCAGTGGTCATCAGCCTTAAGTCTCCAAGATCCGTTAAACTTGATTTCTTAGAACTCCTGATCATTAAGCCATGCTGGCTTGGGTTTCTGGGAGGACATCCAAAACATCTGGACCAAAGGTTGAGAATTTCTTCACTAGATGGAGCAGTGCAAACATCTTCAGCATGGGAGCCCAGCCCCAAGGATGCAAAGAGTGCCAGTGTGGTGGAGTGTTTGTCTGGGATTTGGGAGCTCCAGGCTGAACTCTACACTGAGCCACACAGTTCAGACAGTGCCTTGAGCCAGGTACTCTTTCCTTGCTTGATGTATCTTACCAGATGGCTGTGAAGATAGAGGGGGAATCAGGTCTATGTGGTGGGGTGGGTATTAAGCCATTCTGTCAGGGCTAGAAATAGAATAATGGTACAGTGGGCCCTCTGTATATGCAGGGGTTCCATTCCAGGTACCCTACTGAATAACGGGATTCATGAACACTCACATCCCACTATATTCAATGAAGGCAATGTGCCTGCACACATGTCAGTGCATCCGAACACACACCACTGCCATTTTTTAAGTATAGGAATGCTACAGTTTGTGCAAACATGAATTTGTATGTGTGGAGATCATGGATGATGAGCACACACTGTACGCTTTATAGGGGAGAGCTAGCATTTTGCAATGGTTTGAGTGTTGGACTACAACTCTGGAGAAAAAAGTTCAAATCCCTACTTGGCCATAGAAACTCACTGGTTGACCTTGGACAAGTCACACTCTCTCAGGCTTAAAGGAGGGTGAAGCAAACTCCCTCTGAACAACTCTTGTTAAGAAAATCCCCTGCTAGGTTTCCCTTAGGGTTAGCATAAGTTGGAAATGATTTAGAGGCACACCACCACCACCACAACAGCAGCTCATTATAGTCCATTTGTTTGGATTCTTTGGACCCTCTTCTACCCAACAGGGTTTGGTTCAGCAAAATTCGTTTAGTTTTTGTTTGAATAAAAAGTTCAGTGGAATTCACAAAGACTGTGGTAACAATATGAAGGTACAAAGTCACATCCTTTTTTGTGATCAGAAAAACCCATGGGTGTCCCAGTACCTGCAATTAATAATGCTCTCTGCCTTCAATACCTCAATGGTCCATCATGCTCTAGAGATATTATTTTGACCTGCCAGGCCCAACTGAAGCTAGATCTGTGGAGATTTGGGGGAAAAGAGGGGGGCTCTTCCCTCTCAATGCTGACTTTGGCCTTGAAAAAAGGAACTAGGGATTTTCCCCCCAATTCTCTTAATTCCGAGCTGCCACCACTCTATTTAGCCCACTCTACAGCAACGCAGTGGGGCATTGCGTGGGAAATCACAACCTCTATGCTCAGAGATCCTTTCCCTTCCCTCACCTCCCCTTCTGAGTGAGAGGAATCCTATCCACGCGTGGGCTGAGGAATGCGTGGGAATGGAGAGGGAACAGAGCCTTACAGAAAAAGTATTTATTTTGAACATGCAATATAAAACAAGAAAATAATACTCATGAAAGGGCTCCCCAAGCCCTCAGGTACGCTTGATAGTGAGAAGTAGTTATAAGCACAGATAGATTCTCAAGATCAGCCAAACTGTCCAAAATAACAAAGCTACAACGCAGCCAACCAGACACATTCTAAGCCACTCACAACAGTTGGTCATTTCTGAGATAGTATTTTGGGGAGGGCCGAGAGGCGGCCTTCTCTGCCTCAACTGGCTTCCCTCACCCTCCTCATGGTCTCTTGAGGATTTTTTTTCCCCACTTCTCATGGAAGCATCTAGAAGATTCTCTCCTTTCTTCTCCCTGATTGGGCAACTATGTCATGTGACCTGTCTTATGTGACCGCCAATCAATGTAACCTAACCCTAGCAGTCCACTAACCCTTGTATGCCTGAGGGAGAACTATCTCCCTTACGCTCTGTTACCTAGAATGTGTCTCTGTTACTTAGAATCAGATGAATGCAATCCAACTCCCTGTCAGTGGGAAATCCATACTGTAAAGAGCTGGCCCTACTGTTGGGCAGAGTGAGGCAGCTGCCTGAGACAGAGGATGCTGAATAAGATATTTGAGGAGAGAACTGTCCACTATGGGGCTTTCCCTGTACCTTTAAACTCGCCTGGTGCCTCAGTGGGGTATTGTTGAACATCCCAGTCTGAAGAAGGATTCAGCTTCTAGTACTCTTGGCTTTCGCACATAGATTGTGAGGGGATGCTCTCTTCCCTTCATGCAGCACTATGGCTCAGGCCAATCCTGGCTGGGGGCAAGATGTTCAGCCAAAACTACAAATATCCGTAACAGTGGACTATGTCAGCTGGAGTGCAGATGTGTAAACTGGACTAAAACATGAACATCTGTAGAGCTTTCTTTCTCATTAACAGGATGATCTGGCCCTCAGGATTGATTGGTTTGATATTTTAGTGGAGATTGGTCCATAGGAGGTGCTGGAATTAATTCATCCACTCAAATGACATCATGAGAAAGCCAAGTGTGGCTCAGTGGGCAGAGTGCGTGGGATAGAGAGCAGCAGATCCAGGGTCAAATCCCAGGTCAGCTGAGAGCACACTCAGCAGCCTTGAGCAATTTACTGCCTCTCAGCCTCCATTTCCCATCTATAAAGTGGGAAGGATAATGACCTGCCTCCTCTCAAGAATTGTGAGGACACACAAGATAAATATGGTAAAGCACAGTGTGCATTAACTGTGTGCTATATAAATGATAAATTGTAACATGCCCTGGGCCATGTGACACGCACTAACCAATCTCAAATTACAGAATTATTGATTATTGGGCAGCATATATCACACGAAACAAAAATAGGCAGATGTGATTGTTCCAGGGTATCATTTCTACCACTTTGAATATCCATTTCATTGTTAATCATAGCCCTACCGTCTTCATAGAATAGGATATCAGAGAGCCAATATGATGTGGTGGTTTGATTGTTGGACTAGAATTCTGGGAGACTAAGGTTTGAATCCCCACTCAGTCGTAGAACCCTACCGGGTGACCTTAGACAAGTCACACTGTCTCAGCCTCAGAGGAAAGCCATGAAAAACCTCCTCTGAATACAAAAAATCTCACCAAGAAAACCCAAGGATAGGGTAGCCATCAACCAAAGTCACTCTGAAGACATAGATCAACAACATGCATGTATGTGCATTTGCAAATGCAGAGGAGTTGGGTGTGTGCCGTCAGCCACGCACTTTTCAAAACAGGTTCCAATTTGCCAGCCTCTTGATTTGGATTGTCTGGTCCCCAGAGGATGCCTTTGCAGTGAGGACCATGAGATCTCCATGCAGAATGCCTGCAGGAGAGATCTGAAGCAAGGACTAGAGGGTATGTGCATAATTCCTGTTATATTCCATTAGTATTATGCACCACTGTTCACGTTTTGAGCAGCATCACAAGGGCATGGCTCAGATGGCTTTCCCTTAGTATTGAAAAGAGTTTAACAGCCAGAAATCTAAGCAGACAATGTGCACCCTAGGAACTGTGGCCACTCTCTGCTTGTGGCAATCAGCTGCAGGAAGAAATAGAGTGAGTGACAGTCTTTTTTTGCAGCTTCCAAAGCCAGTCACATAACAACAGCAGTCTGTATCAAACATAATAAGTTGTACTTATTATTTCTTAAAAGAGCCAATGTAGTGTAGTGGTTTGAGTGTTCGACTATGACTCTGGAGACCAAGAATTTGAATCCTCACTTGGCCATACAAACCCACCGGGTGACGGTGGGCAAGTCAGACCCTCTCAGCCTCAGAGGAAGGCAAAGGCAATCCCCCTCTGAACAAATCTTGCCATGAAAACCCTGTGACAGGTTCATCTTAGGGTTGCCATAGATTGGAAATGAAGACACACAACAACAACACAACAATTGTTTCTTTGCTATTTTGCCTTCACTAGAATTAAATGGGTCACTGTAATGCCAATAACGATGGCGGCTCTGGGGCAAACTTCCTATAATCCACAGTATAAATCACAACACTTCTCCCAAGATCAGTGGAGGGGAACCTGCAGCCCTCTAGGTACTGATTAGCAATTGACCGTATGGTCTGACACAACTGGCCAGGCTGTCTGGAACTGGTGGGAACTCAAATCCAACAACATTTGAAGGGCCACTGTATATAGCCGGTATATATGGCAAGGTGGGGTTGGAGCAGAAGAGATTCTCCTTTATTAAATAAATGGACACAGGTTTCTTAACTGTTTGGTTTATTCCTTGTCCTCCAGAGACATACATAATGGCAAACTTTGCTCCTTCCTCCTCTGTTTTGGTGCTATGCACAGTCAGAAAAATTTTGGCTTATCATTTTGAGAGGAAATTATTTTTTGATCTACAGTCCACATTTCTACTTTCATTCTTCCAAATGAATTTTCTCTCATGTTTCATTCCCTTAATCCAAGTGTAGTGAGTTTAACTTCTGCTCCAGGCAGAAGAGATTTAAAGTCCTTGCCACCATCATGCGCCGTGTCATCAAAAGGGTTAACTTGTACTTAGAAGGCTTGATACTGGCACTTTAGCTTGGCAGTTCAAGGCTAAGAACAGGCCAAAAGCTAGGAACAGAACAGGGGAGTAAACATTCCTCTATTGCCAACCTGCTTGGACAGCGTACATAGCTAGTGACAGAGAGATGGCTAATGTCTGTACACTTCTCTTTCTTTGTTCACTTCTGCATTATATAACCCTTGGGAATCTATTTTCTGTGGGCCTTATCTGGGGCAGGGTGTAGAGTTACCAGATTGAAAATTGTAGATGGCTCCTGTACATTTAATGGTTCTATAGGAGAGGAAATTTCAACAGTTGCTTGTCATGCAACCAGGTAGCAAGCAACATGTGCTGAAATTCCCACTTCTACATAACCATTAAAGACACAGGAGTCCTCTCCAATTTTCACTCTAGCAACCGTAGCACACCACAGTCCAAGAATAGTCTGGACAAGAGTTAGCTTCTTAGTTCTACCAGTCCTACCATTACTTGTGAGAGGATACTGGGCTCTATCAATAAAAGGACTCAAGTGCTTCCCTGCCATAGACAACTACTGCACTGATTACCACCAGCTTATTCTTAGCAATGTGTGTCCGTATTCAATATTGGATATGCCTGGAATTTTGGCCAGTTTCAGCTGGGTCTTTCCCAAACTGTTGTAATCCTGTTTTCCCAGAATCACTTTAGGTCTGTTAAAAGTGCTGATTTATAATGGTTTTAGTTGCTTTGGTTACAATTGTAGCACAATACATTTCAGGTGAAAATGCACTTTCGAGGCATGGCTTGCAATGTGCTTATGTAACTCCGCCTTTCTCCATTACCAGGTCACTATTACTTGCTTCAGAATGCTGTCCTTTTGCTATGAAATCCTAGAACTGAAACTGCAGAGCTGTATTATAATTTCAAAGGAAGAAAAAAGAATCGGAAGGAAGGAAGGTTGGTTCGTTGAAAACTGAGAACATTTATGTCAGTGACCTTTCTTGGCCTTGGAACTGTAGGGGACTGCAGAGGTGGGGAGTTAGGGACTGAATCCAATGGATAGTACGACACTTACATGGAAATACTGTTGATTCAGTAGGTCTGAGACGCACAATGCAGTTTAGATCAAACTTTGTGATTGTCACTTCTTAATTAAAAAAATATTTAGTTTGTACTCAGAGAGCCAATTTGATGTAGTGGGTTCAGTGTTGGAGCAGAAATTCAGGAAACAAAGGTTTGAATCCCAGGTCAGCCATGGAAACCCACTGAGTGACCTTGGGCAAGTTATACTCTCTCACCCTCGTGGGAGGGAAAGACAAACCCCCTCTGAACAAATCATGCCAAGAAAACCCCATGACGAGTTTGTCTTAGCATCACCATGAGTCAAAAATGACTTGAAGGCACACAGCAACAATAAAAAAAAATGTGCCTTTGATGGAAGAATAGTAACATTGACAAATGTTCTTTATTTATCTCTACAGATAATCAAGCCACAGATTAAGTGTCTCTACACTAACACGCAGAGTATGGGAAACAAGCAAGATGAACTTGAACTCCTAGTACAACAAAATAAATACAATTTGATAGGCATCACTGAGACCTGGTGGGATGAGTCTCATGACTGGAATGTAGGAATAGAGGGGTATAGCCTATTTTGTAGAAATAGACCAAACAAGAAAGGAGGAGGAGTAGCCTTGTATGTCAAGGATGTTTTCACCTGTGAAGAGATCCATGACTTGAACCCAGAAAGCCAGGTCGAGAGCATCTGGGTAAGAATTAAGGGAGCGAGAAACAATAGGGATATTCTGGTGGGGGTTTACTACAGACCTCCAGCCCAGACTGAGGACCTTGATGACGCCTTCCTCAACCAAATGACTGCGCATTCAAAAAGGAGAGATACAGTAATAATAGGAGATTTCAATTACCCGGATATATGTTGGCAGTCAAACTCTGCCAAGACAGCAAGGTCCAGCAAGTTTCTTGCTTGTCTTGCAGACAATTTCATGGTCCAGAAGGTGGAAGAGGCCACAAGGGGATCAAATATTCTAGATCTGATCCTGACCAACAGGGATGACCTTGTTAATGAGGTAGAAGTGGTTGGATCTTTAGGGGGGAGTGACCATGCCCTATTGGAATTTGGCATTCAGTGGGAAGGAGAAGATAAGTGTAGCCAGACACTCCTCTTAGATTTTAAAAAAGCGGACTTCTGTAAACTTAAGGAGCTGCTGGCTGAAATTCCGTGGTCAGGAATAGTGAAAGAGAAAGGAGTTCAGGAGGCATGGGAGTTCCTTAAAAGGGAGATACTGAAGGCACAGTCTAAAACTGTGCCAATAAGGAGGAAAAATGGAAGGCATCTGAAGAAACCAGAATGGTTGACTAAAGAACTCTCAGCTGAGCTAAACGTTAAGAGAAACCTGTACAGGAAATGGAAGAGGGGGGAAACCACCAAAGAAGAATTTAAGCAAGTAGCCAGGAAATGTAGGGAGGAGGTCAGAAAGGCTAAAGCACAGAACGAACTTAGGCTGGCCAGAGACATTAAACACAATAAAAAGGGCTTTTTTAAATATGTCCGCAGCAAAAGGAAAAAGAAAGAGGCGATGGGGTCGCTGCGCAGAGAAGATGGCGAATTACTAACAGGGGGAAGAGAAAAGGCAGAACTACTTAACACCTTCTTTGCCTCAGTTTTTTCCCAGAAGGATACAAGCACTCAACCTGGCGGTTGGGGAGCAGGTGAGGAAGCAGGGGAAATGCGGCACATAATAGGTAGAGAGGTGGTACAAGAATACCTGGCCACACTGGATGAATTCAAGTCTCCGGGGCCAGATGAATTGCATCCTAGGATATTAAAAGAACTGGCAGAGGTCATTTCGGAACCGCTTGCTATAATCTTTGAGAAATCTTGGAGGACAGGAGAAGTTCCAGCAGACTGGAAGAGGGCAAATGTTGTCCCCATCTTCAAGAAGGGAAAAAAAGAGGATCCAAATAATTATCGCCCAGTCAGCCTGACGTCTGTACCCGGAAATATCCTGGAGCAGATCATTAAGCAGTCAGTTTCTAATCACTTAGAAAGCAACGCGGTAATCACGAGAAGTCAACATGGATTTCTCAAAAATAAGTCATGCCAGACTAATCTTATCTCTTTTTATGATAGAGTTACTAGCTTGATAGATGAAGGGAATGCTGTGGATGTAGCATATCTTGATTTCAGTAAGGCCTTTGACAAAGTTCCCCATGACATTCTTGCAAAGAAGCTAGTAAAATGTGGGCTGGACAGAGCTACTGTCAGGTGGATCTGTAACTGGTTGACTGACCGTTCCCAGAGGGTGCTCACCAATGGCTGCTTTTCATCCTGGAGAGAAGTGACTAGCGGGGTGCCACAGGGTTCTGTCCTGGGCCCAGTGCTGTTCAATATTTTCATCAACGACTTGGATGAAGGAATAGAGGGCATGCTCATCAAATTTGCAGATGACACCAAATTACGCCAGGGGACAGGATCAAAATTCAAAATGACCTGGACAGATTGGAGAGCTGGGCCAAGGCTAACAAAATGAAATTCAACAGAGAGAAGTGTAAGGTCCTACACTTAGGTAGAAAAAATGGAATGCAGAAATATAGGATGGGGGACACGTGGCTGGATGGCAGTACGTGTGAAAGGGATCTAGGAGTCTTAATAGACCACAAGCTGAACATGAGTCAGCAATGTGATGCGGCAGCCAAGAAAGCCAATGCAATTCTCGGCTGCATCAATAGGAGTATGGTGTCTAGATCGAGGGAGGTACTGGTACCACTCTACTCTGCTTTGGTTAGACCTCATCTTGAATACTGTGTCCAGTTCTGGGCACCCCAATTCAAGAAGGACATGGTCAAGCTGCAGCAGGTCCAGAGGAGGGCGACCAAAATGGTGAAGGGCCTGGAAGCCAAGCCCTATGAGGATAGACTTAGAGAGCTGGGTATGTTCAGTCTGCAGAAGAGAAGATTAATAGGGGACATGATAGCTCTGTTTAAATATTTGAAGGGATGCCATGTAGAGGAGGGAGAGGGCTTGTTTTCTGCCGCTCCAGAGACCAGGACAAGGAGCAATGGATTCAAGCTGCAGGAAAGGAGATTCCACCTGAACCTCAGGAAGAACTTCCTGATAGTCAGGGCTGTCCGGCAGTGGAATCTGCTGCCTCGGAGTGTGGTGGAGTCTCCTTCTTTGGAGGTTTTTAAGCAGAGGCTGGATGGCCATCGGTCGGGAGTGCTTTGAGAGTGTTCCTGCATGGCAGGGGGTTGGACTGGATGGCCTGTGTGGTCTCTTCCAACTCTACATTTCTATGATTCTATGATTCTATGATTCTATGATTTACAGAGGATGAAAAAGGAGGTAAAATGGACAGGGAAAGGGACTGCTAGTCAATGTTTTGAGGGTCAGCAACACTAGTGAACACAGTTGTCAAGAACAGAAAGTGGGATAAACTTTTCCTAGTGCACCTATTCCTTCTGAGGCAGGTTATCTGTTGTACAGGGACTCCATATTTGCCCCACCGGCACTGAATCATTGCTGCCTTTTGAACAATTAGCACAGCCTCAGACTAATGTTTGTGTACCTTGAGGGGAGGGAGACGTGAACACATTTTTTGCATCCCCATATGGAAGCATTCTGTGTGTGTGTGTGTGTGTGCCCACACTTGTCTTGTGAATGCATGGCATCAAATTGGTTTTCTTGTCTTGGAGGGGCAAAAACACTAAACACCTAATTCTTATGCTGAAGAGCACTCTGTTACCATGATTTTTACATTTATTTTAGACTGTAAGCTGTTTTGGCAGGCACTTAACTTGTTTTTATTTCTTGTTCCATACTTCATATAATTTTAAGCACTTAACAAATACAGTAAATAAAATATCCTTGCTGAAGAAAGTCCAGGGAAAGAGTACCTCTTGTCTTCTGGGAAGGAAAGAAGCAGGAGAACCTATGCTGAGTCTGCTGTCTGTGGAGCAGAAGGGAGAGGTCTTTAGTCAAATATTTGGGGGAAAGGCCTATCTCAATTTTTTAATCCTGCTGTAGCAAAACAAACAAACAAACAAACAACAGCAAAACATCACCGTCTAACAACACCAGGGCAGAATTCCTAACCTCATTCTAAACCTTATTTATTCCTGATCTTATTTTAACACTTGGCTGCTGTAGAGTTCTCTCAGTGTTGTCCAGACAACCATTTTGTTTGGAAACGGCATCCTGGTAAACTCCATGTGAGTATGGGATAGCTTATTGTCCTCCATGGATCTGGGCTGTAGTTTTTCTCTTTCCTTTCTCTATTGAATTCAATGGAGAGGAAGTTCCTTGTCCCAGCTCCCAATCATGTTGTTGATGGGGGCAAGAACGATGATTTTTATTCCCTGTTTCACTTCCTCTTTCCTTAGCCCTGATTTGGCTGCTCTCAGAGTAGTTATGTCTATACCGACACAGTATATGCATCACCGACATGTTCAACTTCTCTTATTTTCATGGAGGTGTACTATACCCTTCAGTCCTTCAGCCAGTGTAACTGAAACATAAGAATGCACTCTTTAACAACAACAACAAAAATAACTCTTATTTTTCAAATGTTCATTTCTTTTTCTTTTCTGATTCATCCTCTATTGAGCAAAAATCATATTAAGATTACCAAACAAGAAATTAAAAAGAAATGAAACCAGCTTAATTAAGAAAAAGAAGCCAGCAGATAGCAAAGTGAAAACACACCAGCTAGAAACTATTAAAAAACTCAAAAAAATGAACAGATATCCATATATGTGCGCCTGTAAAGTTGAAGTCTATATTCTACACTTTCAAATGTTGAAAGAATTATGAGGTCCTCCATTCACTGAATAATAGAGTGGGGCATTTGTCTTTTCAGTGTCGCAATATAAAAGTTTTAACCATTGAAAGGGCATGGAGAATCCATTTCACTGACTAGATGTCAATTTCCAAGATATGGGCAAATAGTTCAAGAGCATGTGTATAGCCACAACATTCTAAGATTGCTGCAAAACAAAATTAATTTGACCAACAGAAATTCCTGCAAAGGAGACCGCTATGGAGCATAATCAGATCACATGTTCTGCTTAATCATTTTTATTGAATAAAATCTACATAGAATAGAATAAAAATTGAATAACACGTACAACTAATGCCAACTACAAACTGCAAGGAGAAACTAAGCACAAAACTTATCACATTTCGTCACACTCCTCCTGCCTGCTACCTGTACATATAACAAAAACTACAACAACAACAAAAAAAGGAAAACTTCCAGCTACATTTTCTGCAGATATATTTTAACTCATAAAAACTACCTCTCTCTATCTTATCTATAAATTATACTTCATCTGTGTATTTAGCTCATATTCATTAAGAAAAAAATAACAGTCATCAAATCACCTTTATTTTTCAAAAAAATCAATCACGGGTTTCTAGTCTTTCAAAAACATTGTTAGCAATTTTTCTTTAATCAAAACAGTCAATTTATCCATTTCCGTTAAATCATTCAGTTTCAGTAACCATTCTTCTTTGGTAGGTACCAGGCCATTCTTCCATTTCTGAGTACATAATATCCTCATGGCTGTTATCTCATACTGGAGTATTTTTCCATAACTCTTTTCTAGTTGATCATCCATCAATCCCAAAAGAAAGAGTTCAGGTTTTAATTGAATATTTATTTTAAAATCTTTTGCCTTCTACTATGTATTTGGACCCAATGTTTTTTAGCTTCTTCACAAGTCCACCACATATGATAGAAAAATCCCTTCTGCTTATTATAGTTCCAAGATACATTTGAAGATCCATCCTAGTGCCAATAATCAGTGGTTCATCATCTTATAAAAATGTTCTTGAAGACTATAGCACAAAGTTCTTGAAGACCATCGCATCCTTTGACAACAGCCTTTCCCATTGCTCCATTTGTATATTATATCCAAAGTTTCTAGTATATTTTATCATACACTCCTTCACTTGTTCACCTTCCATCTCAAACCTTAGTAAAAACTTGTAAGTTTTACCAACTATCTGTTCAACATTTGTACATGATTGAATTTCAAATTCTGATTTAGACAGTTCAAAAACATTTTTTCAAATCCAATTTAAATCTATTGAAAAACAGCCTGTAAGAGAACCACTGAAATCATATCCTTCCTTCAATAACTGTTCTTTCATTTTCATTTTATACTCCCCTCAGCAGTTCTCCAGCATGTCTTGATACCTTGACCACTTTTCCTTACTAATTACTGTATTTGCTGACATATAAGACTCACTTTCCCCCGCAAAAAATACTGTTTGAAAATAGGGTGCATCTTAAACTCTGGTGTGTCTTATAGACCAGCAAATAGTATTATAGTATTATAAATAGTATTATAATAGTATTGTAAATAGGGTGCATCTTATTCATGGGTGCATCTTATATGCTGGCAAATATGGTATTACTTTTCTGTAAAAAATTCTTCAGCTGAGACCCATAACAGCATTTTCTGACATAAGCTTGGTTTAAATCTCATCCATGTTCTCAGTAAGGCATGTCTCTTGTAGTGATTATTATTATTAACCTCTACACTCACTTTAACTTTGTCATACTGTAGTTATCTGTGCCACCCAAACCTTAGGCCATGACCTTCTAATTCTAAAAGTCTTTTATTTCTCAACATTATCCACTCCTTTAACCACATTAAACAATAAGCAGCAAAGTATAATTTCAAATTTGGTAACCCCTAAACCTCCTTTTGTTCAGCATCTTGAAATACTTTATTCTTCATGTTTGGTTTTTTTCTTTTGTTAAATGAATCTCGACAGATCCTTCTGCTATTGTTAAACATATCTTTTGAAAGAATCAGCATTTTCTGGAACAAAATTCTAGGTAGCATATTCATTTTTACAATGGAAATTCTCCCCAAACTAGAGAGATTTAAGATCTCCCATCTCTGAGTATCTTTTTAAATTTTATTCCACAACTTGACATGTTTTGGTGTAGCATACAATTTGTCATTGTAATACCTAGATATTTCACCTTCTTTTCAAGTCTAAAACCAGATTTTTTGTTCAGTTCCGTTTGATCTTTTACCCCAGATGCGAACATACATCGCATCTTTTATTATTATTATTATTATTATTATTATTATTATTATTATTATTATTATTGCTACAATGGACATCCTTGTGTAGTTTCTTTGTGTGTCTTGCACAGGTTAGACAACTCTCCATTGATTATTATTCATGCTGTTTGTTAGAGCTGTCTAAAGAAACCAGGATGGATGTCTAAAGAACTTTCAACTGAACTAAGATTTAAAAGGGCGATGTACAAGAAATGGAAAACGGGGAAATCACCACAGAATTCAAACAAATAGCCAGCAGGTGTAGAGAAAAAGTCAGAAAAGCTAAAGCTCAGAATGAGCTCAAGCTTGCTAGAGAGCTTAAAAGCAATAAAAAGGGCTTTTTGGGTTATGTCTGTAGCAAAAGGAAAAACAAAGAAATGGTAGAGCAACTGCGAGGAGAAAATAGAGAAATGGTAACAAGGGACAAAGAAAAGGCAGAACTACTCAATGTCTTCTTTGCCTTGGTCTTCGCCAAAAATAAAAACAGTGTTCAACCTGGAGAAAATGGAACAAGTGATGTAATAGGGGAAATGCAGCACAGAATAAGTAAGGAGGTAGTACAGGAATAGCTGGCCACTCTAAATGAATTCAAGTCTCCAGGGTCAGATGAACTACAGCTATTTCAGGTGGGAAACCAGCAGGTTTTTTTTTTTTTTTTTTTTTTGTAGCATGCCAGAGACTGGCACCATTTTTGTCCTCATTGGCTCCAACTCCTTCTGTCTTCCCTGAAAACCTGCAGTGAACTGACAGCCAATTTCTTGCAGATCTGTACCCGTCCTCAGGCCACCATTTCAGTAGCACTGCTTGCAGAGGTGTGTGTGTGGGGGGTACTTCTACAACTTTTTCAAATGTGTACAAAAACCTTGAAAAGCCCAGCCAAACCATCTCCTTACTTTTGAGATGTCACACACTTTTTTAGTTCTTAAGGAAATAGGTTTTAAGATGAAACTGGTAGAAGACCCAGACTATTACATAGTTACATCATGCCATTTGTTTTACATACTTCTTTGTTTTCCTACCATCTGCTTTCTTGTGTAGATAAGTGGCTGCATATCTTTACTTCAAAGCTGTTATTTTTGCTTGGTCAGGAAAAATGAATGATTTTGGACATTTAAAAAACAAACAAACAATGCATCTTATCCTTTAAAAGCCAGCATCCCAGCATCCCTGTCCCAGTCTTTCAAGGTAAAGGTGAAATTTAGTGACATGCAAGTGGAGTTCTCCTCATGTAACAGGACCTTCTTTTTCTTTACTCTTTCCCGGATAACCACAGAAGCCATCTCAACCTGCTCTGGATAGCCTCTAAACTCTTTGAAGTACATTTGGGATACACATAGTAGGTGCAGGGAAATTGTCTCCTCTCCATTCTACCAACGAAAGCCATTTTGTCAGTAGGAGAAATTAAAGGGGGGTAATCCAAATAGACCCACATCTTTCCACTATGGGTAATATTTTGTTCAAAGGCCAACCTCAGTATCAGAAACTGGAGCTGATCTGAAACACAGCTACCAGAGTGTTGTGTGAGGTTCAGAAGTAGCTCCAAGAAAACTAGTTTGCATGCTCTTCAACATTTCACAGATGAAAACCAAGATATCTGGGGCCGAGCAAAATCCGTGTGTGGTCAAGATGGCAAAAATTATTAATGAGGAGAAATACAGGAGGGGCTGTGTCAGTTTGCTTTTGTCTTAGCCTACTGGGAAGGATAAGATCTCTCCATCTCTCCCTCTGATGAGTCAACTTAGTACAAACTATGCACTTTGAACTCAGTTTGTAGCAATTGAAGTAAATGGAGGACAAAAGGAAGAAGGGAGAGAGAGAGAGAAACTGGGACATTTTAAAAGCACCTGAAACAGTAGGATGGCAAAGGATTAACTGGGACTGTTGCTGCCCAATCAGGACAGTTGGAGAGTATGCAACTATGATGCCACACCACAGAGCCCTCTAAGTGTAGCTGATAGAACATCCATGAGAAGACACTCTGATAGCTACACTCAAGAGGGCAAGGCTGAACATGGAAGCAGCAGATACTGATGGCAACAAAAGGATTGTTTGTTTTCTCTTTTGTTTGTTTGTGGCTGTTGAAACAGCAGCAGCAGCAGTAAAAATGGCAGCAAGAAGTTTGGGACTTTGAGGGTTCCAACTTCTACCATAAAACAGGTGCTGTGGGAGGCATAGCTAGTCACAATATGGCTGCCATGGGAGGCACAGTTAGTCATAAAATGGCTATCATAAGAGGCATAGCCAGTCATAAAACATTTGGAGTCAAAATATTTTGTGGACAACCCTCAACAATATATCCACATTAAAAGAAGAACAAGAAAGAAACAAGCACAAAAATAGTGCAGCTGTTGTGTTTAGTGTGGCTGGTATTACTAAGATCATTTACAGTTTTTCCTAACCTGGAAAGCATTCACAATACACAATTATAGAAGTCTGATACCATTTTAAAAACCAAGCCTGTCTCCTATGGAATCCTGGGATTTGTAGTTTGGTGAGGGACTTAGAATTCTCTGCTGCTGAGTTCCAGTACCGTGGTTCAGAGGAGAACGGACTTCAGCTTTGCAGCAGAGAATTCCAAGCACTTCACCAAACAACAAATCCCAGGATCTTGTAGGACAGAGTCATGGCAGATGAAGTGATATGAAATGGTGCAAAACCATAGTGGGGACATACCCCTAGTGTTCTCCATTGATCTTGTTAGCTGGTGAAGAGAGGGATTGTAGCCCAACAACTCTAGGGAGCAGGGGCTAGGGAGATCTTGGTTTAGTAACATAAGTTTATTTCATCCTGACAGGAAGTGTACCTTGAGGTAGCATAGTTTGGCTAAGATGATGCATAATTTTGTCTTGTGTTTCAGTTAACTTCTAATTGGGGGCTTACAATGAATTTAAAACATGAGGGAAATTTGACCTGGGGCCCAGTCCCACTATACAATAATAGCACTGCATTCCACTTTAACTGTTATGGCAACATTCTGTGGAAATCCTGGGGCTTGCAGTTTGAAGAGTAATCCTTACAAAACTGGGACAGTTGGAGGGAATGAGTTTGCACAGAGAAAAAAGAGATTGCAAGGAGCATTTTTTTTAATGATCAGGGCTTCAATTGTCTTAATATATAGTAAATATCTTAATATATAGTAAACTGAAAGGTGGGGAAGACAATCAAAGCAAATAACATACTGGTATTAGATCATCTGCTCCAATTACCTGTTTGTTTTGGGACCCTGTTTAAGGTGCTTGCAGCTTTTCAGTTTTTATTATTGCTTGTTTTTTATTATTATTTTATGTACAAAGTAATGCTTAACAGTACTTTTGCAATAATTTTTTATTGATTTAATCTTCTCTAAACCACTTTGAATGCTGTACAGAACAGCGGGATATAAATACATAATAATGATAATGTGTGTTTATTCAGGAATAAATTCCAGGCTATTGAATGGGCTTCCACCTTGTTGCTGTTGCTAACTGCCATCAAGTCAACTTCAATTTATGGCAACCCTGTGAACAAGAGGCTTCCAAGACACTCTCTTATCCACAGCCCTGCTCAGGTCCCACAGACTCTGAGTCTATCCATCGCTAAGGTGGTCTTCCTATTTTCCTACTGCCTTCTACCTTACCAGGCATTATTGTTTTTTTTCTAGGGAGCCATGTCTTCTCATGATATGGCTAAAGTATGACAGTCTCAGTTTAGTCATCTTGGCTTCTAGGGAGTGTTCAGGCTTGATTTACTATAGGACCCACTTATTGGCCTCTTTAGCAGTACTGTCCTCCCACACGTTTGCTGGTTTGACTTTGTGAATTTGATTATTCACGAAGTACATATGTACCTTCCCCCTCTCCCCCACATTCTCCACTTTCCATTCCCTTGCCTTTTGCTTGGGTGCACCTGCCTTTCTCCATGCTTGTGCAAAAGGCAAGGGAATGGAGGGGGAGAACCACATGTGGAAATGAAGGTGTGTGCATGCCTTCTCCCCATTCCCTTACCTTTTGCCCTGGTGCACATTCCTTCTTTGCAGCCAGGCAAAAGGCATGGGAATGTGAGGGGGGAGCACCGCACATGGAGAAGGAAGGTGTGCACTTGCTTTCTCACCCATTCCCTTGGTTTTCAACCAGGCACATCTGCCTTCCTTCTCTGAACCCTGGCAAAAAGCAAAAGAATGGAGGGGGATGCGTGTGTACCCCCCCCCATTCTTTGCCTTTTGCCCAGATACTGAGAATGCACACCAACACAAAAGGCAAGGGAATGGGAGTGGGTGAAGACACGCTTGGCTGCCCCTCTATTCCCTTGCCTTTTGCCAGAGTGGGGAGAATGCATGCTAGGGCAAAAGCAAAGGAATGGGTGTGGAAGGCAGCACACCTCCTCCCACTCCCTTGTATTTTGCCCAGGCACTGAGAATGTATGCTGGGTCAAAAGACAAGGGAATGGGAGAGGAAGGCACATGCGGCTTCCCTCCCCCATTCCTTTACCTTTTGCCTGGGTGCTGAGAAGGAAGGCATGCACACTGGGGTAAAAGGCAAGGGAATGGGAGAGCCCCAGAAGCAAATGGGAGGGGGCATTAATGGTTTTCCCACTTTCATGAGGGTTCTTGACCCAAGCCCTTGCAAAAGTGGAGGGGTCATTGCACATTGTATCCATAGAACTCTTCTCCAGTACCACATTTCAAATGAGTTGATTTTCTTCCTATCACCTTTATTCACTCTGTTTAAGAGTGATTCATAATTTTTCATGATCTACACAAGGCTTTGCTGTAATTTATAAAACACAGGATGATTTTCTTTTGAAATTTTTGGTGTACCCTATCATCAGTATGTGTTTGCAATATGATTCCTAATTCCTCTTCCTTTCCTGAACTTAGGAAATGTTTTTTCATTCCATATATGGCAGAAGTCTTTGTTGTAGAATTTTGAGCATCGCTTTGCTTGCATGAGAAATTACTGCAATAGTCCTGTGCTACTGTAATCCCTGAATCCCTGTTGTCCCCTTTCTTGAAGATTGGAATGTATATTGAGTATTTCCAGTCTGTGTGCCTTTGCTTTGTTTTCCATATCCGTTCACAGATTTTATATAGAAGTAGAGCAGATTCTATCTCTGTAACTTGAAGTAGCTCTCTTGATATGCCATCTATTCTTGGTGATTTATTTCTCCCAAGCACTCTCAGCACAGCTTCCACTTCACTTTTTTAAAACTGGAGACTCATCTTCAAATCATTCTTCCTTGAATGAATGTGTCATCATTCATATAGTTCTTCAGTGTATTGTTTCCATTAGCTTTTTATTTCCACTTGCTCATGTAATATATTCACTTGCTGGTTGTATAGCATCCCCATTCTTGGTTTAATTTTCCCTTTGATTTCTCAGATATTGTAGAAGATGTCTTTCGTTCTTCCTTTTTTGTCATCATCATCTATTTGTCTGCATTTTCTACTATAGTAGTTCCCTTTGTCTCTGTGCAGAAGTTCCTTTAACAGTTGCATTCAGGGTTCTGACTCTATTTCTGTCACCTTTCACTTTTCCTTCTTGTCTGTCCATAACTGCTTGAAGAGTTTTGTCTGTCATCCACTGAGGTTTCTCTTTCTTTTTGGCTGCAGGTAGTGTCTTTTTGCATTCCTCCCTGACAATGTCCTTGACTTCAGACTAGAGTTATTCTGGCTCCCAGTCAATTAGGCTTAACAGTATGAATCTGTTTTTTACATTATCTTCAAATTCTCCAGGGATGTCCTTCAGGCTGTATTTTGGCACCATTATTGGTTTAGTGTTCTTCTTTTGTTTTACTCTAATATTTTTTTAATATAACAATTTATAGCCTGTTCTAAAATCTGCTTTTGTTTTTGTTTTCGCTGAGACAATAGAGCTTCTCCATCTTTTACTTCTAATTATGTAGTTTATTTGATTTCTACATTTGCCATGAGATTATGTCACTGTATACAGTTGTCTGTTTGATTGGTTGAAGAATATGTTTGCAGTGAATAAATTGTTGGCCTTACAAAATTCAATTGGTCACTCTCCCACTTCATTTCTTTATCTTAGACCAAATTTGCTCTCTTTCCTACTTTTGCATTCCAATTGCCTATGATTATCAATAAATCTTGTTTTGATGTCTGTTTAACATCCTCCTGGATTCCAACATAGAGTCTTTCAATGTTTTCTTCTTCTGCATTTGTACCTGGAGCATAAACTTGGGGTTGTGGTTATATTAATAGGTTTTCGCTGAGGTCTTATTGATAGTATTCGTTCAGATTTTTGTTATATCCTTTGACCAGTTTTGTTACATTTCTCTTCTTTATTAATGCCACCCCATTTCCTGACAGGTTTTCACTTCCTAAGTAAAACACTCTGTAATTATCTGACTCAAAATGTTCCATTCCAGTCCACTTTAGCTTGCTCACCCCAAGCATTGCAATGTTTATATGTTCCGTTTCCTGTTTTACTAAATCTGGCTTCCCCTGATTCATGCTTTTCACATTCTATGTTCCTATAATATGTGTTGTGCAATTTAGGATTTTCCTTCCGCCTCTGAATATGTCAACAACTGGACGTCCTCCCAGCTTGAGTCCAGTTGCATCATTAGTCGCAATAGTACTTGCAGTTGTCTGCTGTACCCCAGTAGTTCATTGAGTGCCTTCCAACCTGGGGCTATCTCCTGTTTCATTTTGGATTGTCTCATTGTAGAGACATTCAAAAGGGTTCTACTGTTCCTCCTTCTGCACAATACTAACAAGTGTTAGCCAATTTCATGAAGCCTGATCCTCTGATAGTTTATTCAGAAATAGGTATCATTCAGCCCAGCAAAATTTTTTCTTGAGGAAACATGCATCCATTCAGTACTGGCTTATTTATGTCAACTCACAAGTAAATCCTGTGACTTATTGCTGAGTAAATATGCATAGGACTCCAGCCATACAGAACAAGCTGATAAATGTCTACTCTGCAGTTGGCTCCATTAAGTTCAAGGGTGGATAAGTGAGTAAAAGATTACAGTACTATTTACTCTTATAGGATGCTGACTCAAGATATTCTGCTCCCTAAGGCAGAGTAGCTGGTAGTGCTCTCCTTGTGACATGGTGGAGTGCAGTAATGGCAGTCATTTTGGCACCTGGGGCATAACATTCTGCAGGCATCTTGCCCCATCTCTGACTGTAAACACACAAGGACAGCACAGTAAATATTAATTACTTCCTGCCCTTTGATGATACACAAAATCTGCCCCCTGAGAAAATCACCTCACTCTGCCTAATGGTAGGGCTAGCCCTCTTTCATATTGTACTCCTATGCAACTTATAACCTGTCTGCACCTATTTTTATCTGGACAAAATATGCTAACTACTGATTCACATATCCACTTTTAAAAATCTAATATGTAAAAGTCAAAGTTTGGCTGTGTCAGGCGAAGAACTCATAGGATTGGCTGCCTAAGATGATTCTATGGAATCCTGGCATTTGCAGTTTAGGGAGGGGCCTTTAGAATTCTCAGCCAGGGAGCTCTTCGGCCTCAGTGAACTGTGTCTGTCTTGAATAGGCTGGTTGCTATGAAGATGAGGCCTAGCAGCAAGGAGGAGGGCAGTGTATTCCCTCAGGAACCCAACCTCTGTATATTAATAATTCTGAATACAGACTGGATTGGGGAATATGGAGAAAAGTTACAGGTACTGGACAAGACAGTTTGGGGAATTAGAGACACAGGATCTCAAATTTTTCTAACAAGTATTACCTATGAGAAAATAAAATTCTGGGCACTATCCGGTATATACGCTAGTAGTTTATATAGAGCCTAGTAACCTGCTTGAACTTGGCAAAGTTTAAAGTTCTGCCAGTGTGCTCATGTGGAGGTCTGGATGCCAGGGCGAGAGGATAAAGGTGGCCAGTTATGTCGCAGTACAAGGGAGCTTTCCCAAAACCCGCCCCCCCAGCTAATCAGTGGCTATGCAGGTCCAGGAAAGGAGTCACCGCTGAGTGCCAGCTGAGAGACACTGCACTGCCAGGCAAAAATGTTGCATGTGGAAATATTGGATACCTTATTACACAACACTGAAAAAAGTAGATCCATTAACGTAAACCCCCAGGTAAGCTTACATAAAAATGTCCAATATTTCCATTCAGTGCCTAGGATCCTACATTGTGCTTGTTTAGTGTAAATCTACACTCATGTAATGACACAATGGTTGTACACCCTTCTCCTCAATACCACCATTTACAACCAACTGTGTTAGCTGCCAGCATGCCATCGCACAATGGAAAATACACAGTAGCTCTTTCTGCAGTCCCCATGAATAAAGTGGTACATTGAAAGCACCGATGAATATGTTATACACTATCCAAGAATATGCAACTGCATGGCTGGAATTCTATTGGTTAGTTGCAACTTGAGCAGAGCCATTCAAGCAGTTGTTGAATGACGAGTCCACACAGGAGTAAATCCAACGGACTGAATGGCCCTTCTCTGGTCAGGACTAACAAATGGTGTTTAGCCTGATGTGAAATGTGGACCTCCACTTATGCAACCACAAATATGCCCATAGCACAACAGCCAAATAGTACAGCCAACATACCTGTTGGCAGGACACCAACAGACTTCAGGAGCATATATAACGCAAGTAAAAATTCACAAGTATGTAAAAATACTTGAAACTATATTTAAGACAATTATACAAATATTTTATAGAATAACACAAAACCTCTGTTTTTATTTGGCCACAATAATATATTTTCTGTCCACGCACACACACGCCCGCAAGCCAAACAAAAAATAAATAAGGCACAAACAGGACGTCCTACTGGAAACTTGTGTGTCTTCAAATCATCTGCTGACTTTGGCTTGAATTTGATACGGTTTTCTGAGGCAACGAATACTTAGGGGGTTTTGTCAGTTCCTTCCGCTGAATGATACCCTGCAGCACTTGATATTCATTGCCGATCTCCCATCCAAGTACGTGCTAAGAAGGGCCGACCCTCCATAGCCTTCATGATCAAAGTGGTGCCTTTGGAGTATATAGGCTTAACTGATGGCAATTAGGACGAAACAAGTTTTTTACTTTCTTCGCCATCCACCCCCCGCCCCTTGGAGTGCCTCTGCTCCAAGCTCAGAAAGGTTCTTTCTTCGGACTGCAGTGCCCAGAATCCTCCAGGTGCCGTGCCCCCCCCCCCCGCCGCAAGACTTCCAGGCCCTGGTCCTACCGCTCAGCCTTCCTTCCCCCGTGGCCTTGGCGAGGGCGGCGTCCGCTGGTCAAGGTGAGCCGGGGGACGTCCCGGGGCCGCGCTCGCCCTTCCCGGCCCCGCCCGGCAAATGCGCAACAGCAGGAGCCGGGAGGACACCTGTGACACCGGGGTCAATCAATTGCACCGGAAAGAGGAACGAGGTTACGGAGAGGCTACGCTCCTTGGTTCAAGGGGGTGGGGAAGAGCTTAAATTAAAGAAAGGCCCTATAACTGTCTGCTGACAGGATCGCTGGTCTTCATCTGTTTTATTGTCTTATTTGCTGGTACAGCTGTGCCGCGGCTGGGCCGGAGGACGGGAGGCCCCGCGCCCGCCCCCTCTGGAAGAAGGAGGAGGAGGAGGAGGAGGAGGAGGAGGCCTGTTAAACGCATCGCTTCCCGTGGCCTCCGTGGAAGGAGCGCGCCCCTCTTTCTGGACATCACCACCTGGATTTTCCAGGGAAGGCGCTGGCGTGGGGGGGGGGGGGCAGGCGTTGATCTCACTGTCCATCTATTCCCTTGACAGGTCAATTTTCTCCTGTGTTTTACAGGGGCATTTTTTTCCCTCTGGTGCACCGGAAATTTGATCTCATAGCTGATTTATTCGCCTACCTGGTCTTTGTTTAAAAGGGACTATGTTGCCTCTTTGTGGCTCCGGCTGGACACGGGGAAAGTGTCCCGTTTCAAGTGGTCTCCTGGCTTGAGAGCCCTGGTGGGGAGCAAAATGTCTCCGGGGTGCTGAGATTTAGATTTCCACTGTGTGATCTCTCCAGTTATTTTTTTGAACCCGGGAAGCCAGCTTGAAAAGGGGTATATGCTGCTAGAGCAGCAGAGTGAGAAGAAAAACCAAGGCTGCTTAAGTAAGGGATGGGGAAGACTCAGCACTCCGGGTATCATGGGAGTGTAACTCATGTCCACCCTGGCCAGCATACCTCATGGTGAAGGATGATGGGAGATGCAGTCCATCTCAAGGGCCAAAGGCACCCTAGGCCTGTGCTGAGTGTTTGGGGGCTGCGGGAGCCTATTGCTACCCACATAGCACAAGAACAAATGCTTTATCTCCCACCTTATTCCTTCACCAGAGGGATGGCAGCTGCTGGTGCCTGGATGTGCTGTTACCATCACACCTGTATCTTTCCTCAAGGGGCACAGGGGGAAAATATGAAGTATTATCCCATGACATACCCTCTTGACATTTAGGAAATGAAAACTGGTACATGTATGGCTAAGCAACTTCAGAGTATGGGTCAAGATGGCCAAAGTTATTAACAAGGAAGTACACATAAACTAGCAGAGGCTGCAGCAGTCTGCCTTTGTCTGAGCTTACTGGAAAGGGCAAGATTCTGGACCCTCCCCTCACCCTCCACTGAGTTAACTGAGCACAAACTAATTTTCCACTTGGAACTCTGCGGCAATTGAAGCAAGCTGAGGATGGGGGGGGGGAGTGGTAGGAGGACAGAGAAACGAGGACATTTTAAAAGCATCTGAAAAAGTGGGGAGAGAGGGGATTAATTGGGACTCTCACTGCCAAATTGGGACAGTTGAGGAATACGCCAAGATAAGCACCAAGGCCAGAAAGGAAATCAGATGGGCCTCCATGTGTAGTTTAGCTACAACTCCCAGCATTCCTCACCATTGCCTCTGCTGGATAGGGTTGCCTGGAGTTGCAGTTTGACAAAAACTGGTGGGCCACAGAATTCCCATCCCCACTTGAGGATACTGACTTTCCCTCTAGCTGTGCAAGACTTTGAACCCAGATCTTCCTAGTCTGGCTCCAAGATGGCAATTCCTACTGTATACAGTAATGTTCAAAAAAGTGTAACAGTGAGTGACGCTCTCTGGATTTACTTATACCAAGTTGTGCAGTGTATACCAAGTTGTGTAGAGCAGTCACTCAGCACCCCATGGCTGCAAAACACATGCCATCCTGACAGGTCTGTTTACAGCTAGGTTCCCTTCCCCCTTTCCCCCTGCAGATTTTTGTACTTCTACAAACCTGAGGATTATCCAAACCTCCTGATATCTTCCTCTTGTGCATGGATGGTGCTCTCTGGACTAGATACCTGCAAACAGTTGAAGAGAAAAGCTGGAAACCAAAGCCCTGTGAGGAACAGGTGAGGGAAATGGGCATGTTTAGCCTGGAGAGGAAAAGACTGAGGGGTGATAGGACAGCCATCTTTAAATATCTGAAGGGCTGTCATGTAAAAGATGGAGTGAGCTTGTTTGCTGCTGCTCCAGAGACTAGGGCCATTTCCGTACTAGACTGTTATAGCGCTATCATTCCACTTTCAACATCCTATGGAATCCTGGGGTTTGCAGTTCAGGGAGGGGCCAGCTGTAACAGTCGGCCATAACAGTCTAGTGCGGAAATGGCCTAGAATACAAACCGATGGACTCAAATTACAAGAAAAGAGATTCCGCCTAAACTTCCAGATGATAAGAGCTGTTTGTCAGTGGAATAGCCTACCTTAAAAGGCCAGGGAATTTCTTTCACTGAAGGTTTTTAAACAGAGGTTAGAAGCTAACTCTCAGAGATGTTTTAGCAATGGATTCCTGCATGGCAGGAGGTTTGATTCGATAGCTCTTGGGAGTCCTTTCCAGCTATCTGATTCTACAATTCTAAGGGCTGAGCTCAGTATTAGTATCTAGAAAATGTCTGTTTTTATATTTGAATTAAAACCTTCACATATGCATGAAACTCGTGTTCATCCAATGATATACCTTGAGCTGTATCAATGGAATGTTCTGGCTGCCCAGAAGATGTGTTTAACACGGTAGGACATGCATAGAGTATTAACAGGATTAATTGATGCCCTGTCATTCATTCTTAGGTGCTGGCAATCTACATTTTTCAGGACTCCCTTGGCATAACAACACATGCCCTTGTCAACCAAGTACATCTGCGTTCTATTCTTACACAAGTTGAACTGTCATGGATTTCCACAAGAAATTTGGCAGGCTTTAGTTTTACAAAGGCACAGAGAATTCAGCATTAGAAATCCTTCATCTGTGGTGGCCATTTATACTTCTCTAAAAGGGGAGGGGTGTGTGTGTGTGTGTGTGTGTGTGTGTGTGCGCAACTCTCTCTGTGTGTCTCTCTTCATATATATATTTAAACAGAGAGAAGGACAGAGAGGGACCAAATCCAAAATGAAAGAAGATACAGATTTACATAAAATCTGCATGTGCTTAAGTACAGATGCAACTTTGGATGTGATCCCTATCATTCTAGTAGAAATATACTATATCTCACCATATATTATACCACCATGGGGAAAACTAGAACCAGATGACTCTTGTTCCTGCTGAACCTGCTCTCCAGGGGCAAACAATGGCCAAGTACAAGCCCTCCCTTCATTTTTCCTTCTTATTGGTCTGTATCTTCAAACTTGACCAATGCTACTTAAAGGATGGTTCACAGATCAGTGCCAGTTCCCGGGCCATTTGCTGCCAGTCTCTGGAGAGCTGCCTGGAAAGAAAGAAAACATTGTAGCCATGGGTATAAATATGGTACTAGTCTCTGGCATGTGAGGAGGTGGGAATGCCACACCATTGTATCAGATAGCTTAAGAAGCACTGAACTAGACAACCCTTCCAACAGAAGACGCTTTCAACTAGACAGTTCTCTTCTGTTAAGACAGCTGTTTGGCCACCTTATCCTGAACTGCTTTTAGAACCACAGAGCCTAGAGATTTGTGGAAGGAAGATGTGACACTTAAATCCACAGCATCAAAATAAGCTGGTGATCAGTTCCTTCAGCACTGATGCTGAAGAAACTGATCACCAGCTTATTCTGATGCTGTGGATTTTTCAGTCTTCCATCAATGGGTAGATTTTTTTTGTTTTGATGATCGTTATCAATATGTCTTATGGGAGTAAGTTCCAACAACCAGTTACACTGAGTCGACCAACAGAATCTTAATTGCAACATGTGCCTTCTAGAGCAAATTCCCATTCCACAAAATGAGGATCTGTGCAGATTACTGGAGTGAGAGAGACAAAACAGGTGTATGTAACTGGGCTCATCGTGCTGTTTGGAGCAAGACAGGGAGTGGAAGTCCTTTGATTTCTTGGATCTTGTGGAAGAGTTCTGTTGTTCTTCCTTTTTTGTTGTCATCTTCTGTTTCTCTGCATTGATTATTATAGTTGTCCTGCACACAAGCTGCTGAACAGTTGCATTCAGGATTCTGACCCTATTTCTTTTGCTTCTTGTCTGTCCCTAACTTCTTGAAGAGTTTCATCTGTTATCCATTGAGGCTTCTCTTTCTTTTTGCTTGCAGATAGTGTCCTTTTGTATTCCTCCTTGATAACATCCCTGGGTTCTGTCCAGAGTTCTGGCTCCCAGTCAATTAGGCTTAATAGTGTAACTCTGTTTTTTGCATTAAATTCTACAGGAATGTTCTTCAGGTTGCATTTTGGCACAATAGTTGGTTTAGCATTCTTCTTTAGCTTTATTCTAATTTTGGATATCAGAAATTCAAGGTCTGTGCACAATCTGCTCCTGGTCTTATTTTTGCAGAGAATAGAGCCTCTCCATCTTCTGCTTTAATTATGTAGTTTATTTGATTTCTTTATTGGCCATCAGGTGATGTCCATGCATATAGTCAGCTCTTGGATTGCTTGAAGAATGTGTTTCTGATTAACAAAGTGTTGGCCTCACCAAATTTAATCAGTTACTCTTCTGCTTCATTTCTTGATTCTAGCTCACTTGCTCCTCTGTATATGGAAAAAAAATGCTCTGGCTTACCATATAAGCTGGTTAGCTTGGCCCATTTGCATAGACTTTGGACATGAGAATGAAGACAATTAGCTAGCCCCATAGCAATTTTGGCCCCTCTTCCAACTCTTGCCTGCTCTTTGTCTGTGACATAAGGATCTACATCCTGAAATTTCAGGAAATGGGATGCTGCTGGACGAATGACTATACTACATTTTGCCCTCAGTTATCCTATAGGTATCCTGCAACTGTCTCTGTTTGCTATGGAAAGACCCAATTTTCTGGTAGCTTGAGCATTCATGAGAAAGCACAGTCCCTGCCCTGTCACATACCCAGGAAGATGCTGAGGGTACTCTTTCCGCACATATGAACCAGAGTTTTTCAGGTTTCAGCTTTCCTCCCCGAGTGTCTATACTTTAAATATAGGAATCCCAGGCAACTTCTGCACTAGAGTGGTATAGTGCTATTATTCCACTTTCAACATCTTATGGAATCCTGGGGTTTGCAGGCTCCTCAAAGACCCCTCTCTAAACTGCAGACCCCAGGATTCCATAGGATGTTGAAAGTGGAACAATAGCACTATAACAGTCCAGTGCGGAAATGGCCCCGGTGTACAAACTCTACTAGAGCTTTATACTGTATCATACGACTGTTGGACCTGGGCCAGAAGCAGCTGCACTTTGACCTTGGCGGGCATGTGTTTTCATGCAAGTGCCTGGAGACCATGGCCCAACACATCATTGCCTCTCTGTTCGCCTTATAACCACCTCCTCAAATTGTAAAGGTTTCCAAATGTGTTTTGACTTACTGCTGTTTTATAAGCGTCGGATTTTATAAGGTCCTTTGTGAGATTAAATATTTTACTGAATGTGTTGAAGCTGTGTGTGTTTTCCAAACGAATGTTTATGGTTGCTGTACGCCACACCCCTGATTCAACTGCTTCCAGTCAAGATAATATGGAGGAAGTGACCAGAATGATATGGAGGTGGAGGAGAGAAATTTGGGTAAAGATCTTTGTATAATATGAAAATAGCAGAGCTTTCGATGTTTCTTTTTTGGACTATGCCAGAATCCCCTAAGCCAGCATGGCTATGCTGACTTGGGGCAGGGGGTTCTTAGTGTAGTAGTTCAAAAGAGGAACTTTTTCCCCAGCTATGCTATTAGCAAATGCATAATCTGATTATCTATCCTTAAGTAGCCATAAGGCATCCTCTGCAAAGAAGAGACAGGCTATCAGCAGATATGGAGGAATGCCAAGGTTTGCGAAAGTACCAAAGAAAGAAAGAAAGAAAGAAAGAAGAAAGAAAAAGAAAGGACAGACAGAAAGGACAGACAGACAGAAAGAAAAACCCTAAGGTGGCTAAGGAATTTCAAAACAGCCCAAATAAGACTGGTTGTCTCGCTGGAACTCTGAGCAGCAGCACCCCACTCTGCAACATTTTGTATGGATCCATTTTCATCTGCAAAAGTCAGGTGACAGAACCTTGGCATGACCAACAACTTCAGTGGAGTTCAGTGTGAAGGGCCCGGTCTCTGCTCTGTGTATGCACCCACACATGTGTGCCTTGGCTGGAGAAGACTTCAAACAGCAAAACAGATGAACCCTCTTAAGAAGTGCAGATGCTGTTTTCTGGCAAAGAATCTTTCTGTGGTAAGCAGCCTAGGAAGGCGTCGCAAGCAGATGAAGATGTGCAGGCTCTGGGAGTGGGAGGTAAACAGCAAGGTGCCCCAAGGATTTGCATCGGGGAGTGAATTATTTTGTAAAGACTTTATTTGTTGATGTACAAAAAGAGGTAAAGAGATCAAGATAAAGGCCAAGGAGAAAAGAGGGCAGAAAAGCAAAACCCCTGAGGGTTTCAGCTTGGCATCCTCTGGGGCCCTGGACAGTGAAAGAAGAAACAAAATGGTACAAAATAAATGTTGGTATCTCGGATGGCTAGAAGATACTCTCAAACAATTAATTCATCAGCTGAGGGGGAGAGGAGAGGAGGGGCAGAATCTTGCCCTTTCCTGTAGGCTCAGGCAAAAGCAGACGGCTGCATCCTTCCCAGTTTGTGTGTCCTTCCTCATCCAGAACTTTAGCTATCTTGACCACACGCCAATCAGTAGCGTAGGAACATGGGGGTAGGGAGGGCAATTTGCCCTGGGCAGCAATGTTTCTGGAGTGTCCCAGCCCATAGCCATGCCCCTGCATGCCCTGGCCGTGCCCCATGCAACACAGCCACGCCCCTGCACAGTGGCCACACCCCTCACATTGTAGCCCCCCCCCCGCACACTCCAAGCTCTGCCACTGACACCAATGTTGTTTGGCAATTTCCATCTGTGAAGTTTTGGAAAGCGTACTATAACGTATGTTCTTAAATGTTAGTCTTCTGTAAGCATTAATGTTAATATGATCATACCTGCCAACATTTCACTGATGAAACTCGGCACAGTTGTGGTGAAGCAACATCAGTGTGTGGTTAACATGACAAAAGTCATTAATGAGGAAGAACACATCTGTTAGGAAAACCTGCAGCAGTTTGCTTTTGCCCAAGCCTACTGGGAAGTAGAAGACTCTGGGCCTCCTCTCCTCTCCTCTCCACCCTGGTGATTTACTTAAGCGCAAACTACTTTTGCACTTTGAACTCAGTTTGCAGTAATTAAAGTAATCAGAGGACAAAGGGGGGAGGGGGAGGGGGAGGGGGAGGAGCAAAAAGGACATTTTAAAAGCTTTGAAAAAGTGGAAAAACAGAAGATTAATTGGAACTGTCTCTGCTAGATCAGAACAGTTGAAAGATATGTAGGATTTAGAGATGGAAAAGCACAACAGACACCTGGAGACCAGAACTAGAGGGCTCCAACAGTATACCCCAGTTGATTAAACCTAAGTTGCTTAAAAACTTATTTGTAGCAAGTAGTAACATCTGGTCTATAGAGAGATAGGGGCCTAATTAAGCATCTTGTTCCAGTCCTAATGTCAGCTTTCAAGGGAGCTGCTTAAAATTACACAGAAAAGAGAAATGATTCTATCAGAGTACCAGCAAGATCATGCAAAAGAAAACTGGGCAACCAATTGGCAAAGGTAACATACAGAAGAGTAAAGCAGGGTGGAAAAATAAACCTGATTAAAAAAAAAATAATCAAAGTGCCTGCTGACTAGGTTAGCTCACGAGACTGAGATTTTCAAATGCTTAGAAACACTGCAATCTTTTGCACATCTATTTGGGAGAAAGTCCCACTGTATTCAATAGGGCTTACTTTGGAAGGAGGAGTATGCCTAGGACTAAGCCTAAAAACGCCAAGTAACCAATATTATACTGCAAAGCTAAGTTTTTGGAAGAGAGACCCTTATGGCGAGGATCTGAGGTCAGTGTACTACCTGCTGTGGTTTCTTTATTTTTCCAGCCACATTCCTGAGAAACAGCTGGGATAGAAAAGGAAGTAAAAGAGGGAGGGGACCAGAAATAGATTCCAGCTCTTCAAAGGCACAGTATACCCAGCCTTCCTCAACTAGGAACTCACTAGATGACAGGAGTTTTGACTATAGACCCCACTATCCTCACACAGCGTGGCATGCCAACCTGGTTAGGGATGATAGAGTTCAAAGGAATGCTAGATTGGGGACAAATCAGCACCAAAGAATTGGCCAAAAGAACAGGCTGGCAAGGAGATCGTAGAGAAACACAGACTACCCTTGCACTACTTTGTTGTGTTCTGAGAAGCAAAACCCAGGCTCCCTTAAGAGGGATGGGGAACACAACAGAAAGGGTTCGCTAGAAGTTCTTTTAGCAATTAAGTTAATATTAGCATCTGTTCATCTTCTTTGCTCTCAGATGTCTGAACCTTTGAGAAACAGTCCATCATTTCACTTCCAAGTTTTCCAGACCACCAGGATTGTTAGTATTTTTTAAAAAATGTAATCTTTATTCTTTGATGGCTGATCTCTCATGTGGACAGCCTTGAGACTGCTACGTTGAGAAGCTATTCTCAGGCTCTTCCCCCCAGGATTACAGACTGTGCTATGTATGTTTTCTTGCAATTAAACCTCACAGTGTTCAGTCAGGCTTACTCCCAGGTAAATCCATATCCTCAACAGTCCCTATTAGTCAAGTAGAGTCCCAATTAATCCTCTGTCATCCTACTTTTCAGCTATTTTTAAAATGTCCCAGTTTCTCTCTCCTCCTGCCACTTTTCTCCTTTGTCTTCAGCTTGCTTCCGCTGCTGCAAACTGAGATCAAAGTGCAAAAGTAGTTTGCACTTAATTAACCCAGTAGGGGAGAGGAGAGGTGGTGGTGAAATCTTGCCCTTCCCAATAGGCTCAGACTGTGGCAGCCTCTCCTAGTCTGCCTGTTCATCCTCATTTAATACCTTTTGTCATCTTAACTACATTTTGATGTTGCTTGGTCCCATACATACCAATTTTCATCTGTGAAATGGTAAAAGTATGAGAGCCAAGGTGGTGGTTTGAGCATTCAACTATGACCCGGGGGCCTGGTTCAGTTCCCTGCTTGGTCATGGAAACCCAACTGAGTGACCTTGGACACATCACACACTCTCAGCCCCCAGAAAACCCTGTGGGAGGTTCACCTTAGGGTCTCCATAAGTTGGAAACAACTTGAAGGCACACAACAACAACTTGTAAATGTATACATGA
Organism: Cyclura pinguis; assembly: GCA_030412105.1. Lineage (NCBI taxonomy): Eukaryota > Metazoa > Chordata > Lepidosauria > Squamata > Iguanidae > Cyclura > Cyclura pinguis. The sequence goes on from CM059600.1 coordinate 164,214,244, forward strand.
TTGCATTAATCAGTGGAGACAGACAGGTTAAGATGTATTCAGGCCCTGTAACCATAGCATCAAGCCTTTCCCTGCAACTGTTTTATTCTAACAGATCAGGGAGTAGGAGGGTTTATGTTGTTAGTGTTGTTTAGTATTTAGAGCCCCAGGCCTCACATAATCTGACAATCAGTCCCAAAGCTTGCTTAGCACGTGTACAGATCTAGCACTGAACGGAGAGCTTGTAGGCCAGCCTTGTCAGAGAAACCAGCATCATGCTTTTGGTTACAGGAGGACCTGTTACATTCCAAAAATGCATGCGGGTTCATGGGGGTGTGTGTCCCAAAATCACAATAAAGTGGGCAACACCTTTGTTTGGACCAATCAAAATGCCACAAAGGGGTGCAAAAGTAACCTATTCCCCAAGTAATCTGATGACAAGTTCTGGAGAACTGAAACACTTGTAGAGGTTTTCTTAGGGGAGGGCGGATATTGTAGTTAACCAGAGCCAGGCCAGCACATTGTGCCGCCTGAGGCAGAGCAGCAAATGGTATCACCCACCCACTCAAGTTAAACTTTACATCCTACTTAAAGCCAGCCAAGTTATTTCAGTACTTGACAGAGAAAATCCCTTCTTGTTCCTGACAGTAAGAATATAATAGCAACCAATCAACGATGTGCTCCTTCTTTTCTGACATGCAGATTCTGCCATCCAAGGCTGTTGGAGCACTTCTTAGTTCTTCTGAAGGTCTTGCCCATTTCTGATCCTGGAACTGCATTCAACAAGTAGAGGCAAGACCCTGCTACAGGCTCTAAAAGTAGTCCTAAGTTGGCATGGAGATGTTGGTGACTTTTACATCATTCTCTTTGAGATAATTCTTGGTGCTTATCTGTTTGTTTCTCTGGAGCATAACGCCACCCCTGTTTATCACAAGGGACAAATCACAGTTCATGGATGTGACACTTATTTCTCCTGAAGTGTATGATGTGGGCGGGGGTATTTTGGACCATGTGGTCATCTCTGTTACTGAAGCCATTGCCAAGAGGCTTTGTGAGTCTTGCATCTGCCTGAGTCAAGGGGACAGAGGCCACCCCGCTTGCTCTGTCTGTGTGAGGATGCGCAGTGCCTCTCTCTCTCTCTCTCTCTCTTTCTCTCTCTCACCCAGCTGTTCTGGTCCCCTTCATTATGTGGCTCTGACGGCATCTGTCTGACCTGCAGCTGGAGAGCTACAAAAGGACTTTGTCAGTTCCTTTCAAACACAGTGGAGAGGCCTGTCCCTGTTGGCTTCGGGAGCCAGCCTATTGTTCCAGAGGCGAGGCAGGGAGAGGCTGGTGGGGCAGCCAGTTTTATATGATCGGTTCCAGACAGAGGATTCTGTGCTTACTGTGAGGAATGGGAGTTTGCGGAGGCGCGGGATGGGGAGAAGAGGGAACATAATGAAGCAGTGAGGTCAAAAGGGATACTGGCTGAATGTCCAATGTTTCTTCCGATCAGAGGGGGCTCACTGAAATGAGAAGGCTGAATGGCTTCCAGGGAGGCTGCTGTTAGCTTTCTTGAAGAAACAGCTGGCCTTGCAGTCAGCAAATATTTACCACCAGGCATACAAGCAACACCTACATACTCCATCCTGCTCAGTGTACTAAAAAGTGGATACTTATCTCTCTATGTGGTGTGTGCATAGCATGTACCTCTTCAGGTAGCACCATACCTATTAGTCATTACTAATATGTTGGACAAAATGTACGCAAAGAGAAGACTGGCATTGTTCCAGGCATCGCAAGGATGTGAATGAAATTTTGCTCTGTGACAATCTCAGCACATTTCTTCAATCCTTCCCCCACAATCCGCTGCTTAAAAGGCCGAGCTGTGGAGAACCGAAATGAATGCCTCCTCTTCTCCTGGTTATCTCTGCTTCTAATTTTCTTCCCCTCTGCCGTCTCTCCTGTGATGGATTTTAGACTGAAGGCTCCTCAAGGCAGGGACTTGTCCACTTATACTTGGTATACCACTAGAGCTAAGTTCTATCACAGCCATCATCTGTACCTTGAGCACATATTCAAGGAGATTCCTTTCAGGGAATACCAGACTACCAGCTGTCTATTGCAACATGACTGCCAGGTGGAGGGGCTGTTTGTTTGCCCCAGATAAGTGAATGTCATCCATTCATTTCTGTGGGAGAGAAGATAAAGGAGTGCGCCTAGGAACAGTGCAGTGTAGGATTGGGCTATAGGTGCTTCCTTCCCTTTGGAAACCCATTATCTGGAAAGAAGACCACGTCTGGGGCCTTCTTGTCCCTTCAGATAACTGTCTTCCAGACTGTTTTCAGTCCTTCTTCACAAACTTCATTTTAATAATCCCACACTTGGTTTAAAGCAGGAGAAGAAACACAGTTCCAGATATGTATCTAGGGTGGGGCAAGAAGAACATGTGCCCCAGGCACCAATGTTGGGGGGGGGTGCAAAAAAGCAGTGCCGGAAGCAGCAGAGGAGGAGGAGGCTGATGCCGCGGCGGTGGCGGTGGCAGCAGCTGTGGAGGTAGGGGTGCAACTTCCATGCTTGCCCTAGGTGCTGTTTATGCTAGGTACACCTCTGCAAAGTTCTTCCAGGCACAGAACCCCCAACACCACCAAATAGTCCTCATTCTGGAGTAAGAGGAAGAACTTTTCTCAGCATTTGGGGATTAAACATCAAGTGTTTCATCTGCTGCCTGGAAGAGCTATCAGTGATCAAATACGATGTTGCCTCCAACAAAATGTCTCATTTTTTATTTTGGTGGTGACCATCCACATGTTCAGCTGTGCTTCATCAAGTGCACCTGTGACCCAGCCTTTAGATATTTTGTGGAAGAGAGTCAAAGGGTGAGCAGATTAAACGACCAGATAGACTTTCCAAACTTCCTACCTACAGTTTCAGTATCCATGGCAAAAAGTGTCATGATAGGCCACATTTAGGAAAGGGGAAGGGTAATTAACAGAGACAGAAAGGAGGGAGAACCATCCTTCCGGTGTAGAGCTCTGGTCCAAAATATTTTGCAGCCTGGGGCAATAAAAGAGATGGGGCCTTCCTCTCCAAATCCATGTGGAGAAGTTAACTAGATTGGGTAGCTGAAGTTCCTTTCAACACTGTCAATGAAACAGCATCCTCAGCTGCACCTGAGGCTATATTAGGAGGCCCAGAACAGACTGAGTACACAATTCAGTCTTCAAAAAGAGGAGAACAGCCAGATGTGGGAGGAGCTGAGGAGCCACTGATACTTCTGCCCCCCCCCCCGTACTTGCTGCCTGAGGCAGTTACTTCACTCTGCTACTTGCAGGGATGGACCCTACCTCACTGGCTTTTTAATTAGTCCAATGTCAGTGCGATGTAGTGGTCTGAGCGGTGGACTACGGCCCTGGAGACCAGGGTTTGATTCCCAGCTGAGCCACGGGCTGGGCCATGGCACCAAGTGACCTTGGGTGCATCGCATACTCTCGGTCCCAGAAAACCCTGTGATAGGGTCACCATAAGTCAGAAACAACTTGAAGGCAGACAACAACAACAACATGAAGAGAACAGACACACTATTTATCTAAGTTTTCTAGCTGCAAAGCCACAGACGCACAATGATACGCTCCAAAAGCTGTACAGCCTCAAAATAATCCCTCAGGGCAACAGTAAAAATAGCAGACTATCAAAAACGGGGAGAGGGAGCAATCCGAGCTCGGTTATGCAAATAGAGAGCCAAGGTATATCTCAAAACTTTACCACCATCACCTCAGTGATGCCCAGTTTGAGTGAATTTGATCACTCAGATGAACCTATTGCAGAGATCTGTGCAGATATTGGTAGGACATCCCCCAAATACACCCCTCAAGCTAACTTGCTTCCAGTCTCACAAGACCGTAAGAATTTTCTCCTCAAAGTTAGTACATGAATCCAGAATCCAACAAGATGTGTGGGGAATTGGATGTATGCAAAACATGTGTTTGTACTGATCTCATATAAAAGGGGGGAGGCAGAGAATGGCTTACATTTTAGAATAATAAAGACAGCACACAAAGGAGAAGATCTTCCCTTGACCTACTGTAGTTTTGAAGCAGTTCCACTTCCAACTCAGCTCCAATAACAAGAATGAGCCAGGCAAGGAGAACTATAAGCTTAAAGCAGCAGAGGGCAAAGAGGGAAGATGAGCAGAGGTAGGTTTCATTCTCTTCTCTGCTTGCTCCATTTTGTGGAAAGGGTAGAACTGCCCCACCACACATACACACATAGAGCCAGTATGGTCTACTGCAGTGGTTCTTAACCTTTTCTTTACTTGGGACTTCCTGTAAATATAATTTGTTGCTCGGGACTCCCAAGACTTAACTCAAGTTTTAGACATTTAAATTAATATGGAAATATTAAAATATTTATTTATTAAAGGCTTCTGGAGGCTAGAATTCAAATCCCTGCTCAGATACTGGGTAACCTTGGACAAGTCTGCAGCTGTTGGTATCCACCAACAGGGCTTTGCGGACCCCCCCGCTACGGTCTCTGGACCCCAGGTTAAGAACCACGGGTGCAGTGCTTTGACCGTTGGACAATGACCCTGGAGACCAGGGTTTGATTCCCTGCTTGGCCATGGAAACCCACTGGGTGACCTTGAGTGCATCACACACTTTCAGCCCCAGAAAACTCCAGGTTAGGATCACCATAAGTCATAAACAACAATACACCTTTACATATAAAATAGGAACATACATGTTGATTTAGCATACATGTGGTTGCCCCGCACACCTAGAAGCTTCCAGAGAGTTGGTTCCTAGCAATACCAGTCAGAAGGCATGTTGAAGCTATTCCATCATTCCTCACCAAACGGTTTGTAGTAAACAAATAAAATACACAGAAGAGTTGGTGGGAAAACATATAAGGATTACAAACAAAAATGCCAGACCTTTCATAAAATTCTATGTTTAAACCAAAACAATTGCTCAGTAAAAGGTGCATGTGGCAAAGCATGCACGCACACACGCGTGCATGCACACACACACACACACACACACACACACACACACACCATTTCCCCCTCAGCTGCTGATCACTGAGTGCTAAGAAGTCATCCTGGAAAATCTGTGTGGGAGAACTTGCCACTGGAGGTACCGTTGTGAATTCCCCTATTTTGGAGCTGAGCTCTGCTGCTGAAAAGGGGCCACAGCAGTCAACTCAGCATCAGATTAACCCAGAGCTGAGAAATATCCACCCCTCCAGATGTTAATGAACCACATCTCCCATCATTCCTCACTATTGGCCAGGTTAACTTGGACTGATGGGAACCTAGGATTCAAGACCATAGATTCTCCCAGCCTTGGGTTAAACTCTGTTTCTCTAAAAATAAACACCCACTGTAGCATTAAAAAAAAAGTCTACCACAAAAGTTTTCTTTGGGGACACATGACGGCTAGGAACAGACAGAAAACAACAGATGTGCCACAGAACTGGACACCCAACTGATCAACAAGTAATGTTCCCCCAAATAATTCCCAAGCTGGGGTGGCAGTATCCAGTCATTACAAAGAGTTGGGCAAGAGGCCTTCTGTACTCAGCCTTAATTAAAGAAGGGACTTGGTACAGTGTTCACATTGTGATCTGTGAGCAATCTTTCTGAAATGTTATACCACTTAGGTGCATGTGAGTGTGCAGCAGTTAGCCACATTCGTATATAACCAAATGCCCTGACTAACGTAATTTCCCTACGTTCCCTAAGGCCAAGCTAGAATAATAAAGAATTTGAACTGTCTTCTCCAATTCTTACATTATTCTGCTTCCTGAGCTCAAACAGACCCAAGTGTGGCCCGTGTCCCTCCCTCCCTCCCTGTCATGCTTTCCTGAAGCCTCCTTGCCCTGCGTCTCCTCTCTCCCCTAGTTACTTCTGCTGTCTCTCATTGACCCCCTCCTGGGTGCTTCCTGTTAGGAAGCTTTTGCAGCCAATGCTCAACTGTTTCAATCTGAAAATGTGTTGCATCCAAAATCATCCCTCCTGGTACCTGAACCCCATTTGTGGTCACGCTGTTCAGATTTCAGATTCTGGAAGCTAAATAGAGCTTTTATGGCTCTGCCTGGCACTTATCCAAAGCCAAATGTAGAGCCCTAGTATTTACGCCATTCAGAATAGAGGAAATATGACAGTTTGAGGAGCGGGGCTTAGGAGGCAGCTCACAAAACTGTCTTTAATAAACTTGGGCTTAATGCCATTGTCCCCGGAGGGCCCAAAATCATGAGGTTGGTTTAACAATTGCAGGAGTTCAAGCGTTCCTTGGGTTTTCTCCGTCTATGTTCTCTGGTTTCCCAATTCTTGGGGTCATGTTGCAATTATTCCAAAATGTACTGTGAAGTCAGGAGGTTTGGAAACTTCCCTTTTGAAAAGCTACTTTTATTCCTCTTCTTTTTCCTGAATTTGCAAAGAGGTGGCGGGGTGGGGAGCTGAATAATTTCCCCATTGCCTTTCTGGCAGAGATAAAACAAACTGGAATGAGCAACTTTAGACATAATGGACTAACTTCAAGTAGGTCTTGATCAGCAGTCTCCATCCTGCTTCCCTTTTCTCCATTTCCAGTGAAGGTGAGTGCAGACAATGGGCACCTCTCATGCTCTGTAAACACCGGTCCCCCAAAATGGGATGGCTTGCATGTTAAGCCCAGACACTGGAAGCAGAGAAGCCGCATATCCAATCTGACAGAGGTAGGACAGTCAAAGGCCATTCTTCTATATGCAAGAATTGCCTTTTTTTTTCAAAGGTGGGCAGCCAATGGCCCCCAGAAAGGGCAGATGATGGGATTCGGCACCCTACAGAGTCTCCAAAACAGACTCTTCCTCCTCCCCGCTTTTTGCACTTGTGCAAGCAGCCCTGTTGGAGGGCTGGATTAGTACTATGGCAGATCAGATTTGGTAATGCTGCTGACCCAAGAATAGCTGCCCCCCTGGGATCAGAGCCAGTCCTTTCCAGGCCAAAGGGAGGAGCAGCACTGGGAATCCTTCACTCTTTTGTCCCAGTTGGCATGACCGAAGCTGGAATCTCAGAAGCAGTGACCAGAATGCCGTACAGGCCTCTTCACTCCCTCTGTAGCTAGGAGATCCAAACATGTGGGTGATAAATGCTATTACCTTTGGGGCAGAGAAAAAGAGAGCTCGATCTCTGAGCTTCTTCTCCCCAAGAGCATTTCTCTCTTAGGATAGCTCACTACAAGATGTGTGCGTGTATGCACAGTACTACCATCAGCACGGAGCCCTTAGCCACAGAAGTCCTTGGAACATTTGCTCCAATTGCACCACCGAAAACCAAGCCTTGGCCCTCAGCCTACTACCTCATACAGCTCTTGTCCTAATTTCAAAATCTTAATGCAAGCAGTTAGTTCAGCCCCCTGCAAGAGTGATCAGTCCCTTCCCCAAAAGCTTACAAGGTGTCAAGCAAGAGAGGAAAAAGGGGTGGCAGATGGTCCCCTAACAGATTACCTTGGAAGGACTGTGGCTGTTAGGAGGAAAGAATCGTCATCGTCATCACCATTGTCATTGTCATCTTTATTTATACTCTGCTTTTTTCCCAGGTTGGGAGTCAAAGTGGTTTACAACAATTAAGAAGACGTAGTTAAAAACCACAGGTTACGAAAGTTAAAACACAATTAAACAATCGAAAAGAATTACAACAAAGTTAAAATGCATGTTTAAAAACTCACAAACCCATACACATCAGCAACACAATTAACAATCTCCAGCACATTCTATCATATAAGCATATAATCAAGCCTTTACTTTACTTTACTTTAGAAAGAAAGTAGAGAGGGTACCAATTTGACTTCTCCAGAAAGGGAATTCCAGAGCCTGGGAGCAACCACTCAGAAGACCCTCTCCTGTGTTTCCACCAGATGTACCTGTGAGGGTGGTGGGACAGACAGAAGGGCCTCCTCAGCAGATCTCAAAATCCAGGCTGGTTCATAAGGGATAATACATTCCTTCAGATAACTTGGACTTGAGCCATGTAGGGCTTTAAAGATCATCACCAGCACTTTGAATTGTAACCAGAAATGTACCGGCAGCTAGTAAAGCTGTTGCAGCAGGGCAGTTGTGTGATTGCTGTAGACAGCCTCAGGTTGTCCATGCCTTCTCTCTATGAAATAAATCTAGTCAAAGCCTGTTTCAAAAGATAAAAACCCATAAGAAAGGAGATCAGTAAAGGTCTTGAAATTGCCCTACCATAGTTAGCAGTATCCAGACAGTAGACTGAGAAGGTCCACAGGCCATCTGATTACAGTCTGCCCCACAGTTGCATTTCTATATTTAAATATAGTAAATTCTATATTTAAATATAGTATCCTCTTTGGGAGAGGGTAAAGTTTAAGTGCCCATGCTACCTAGAAGGTAAATATTGGTTCAAATCTTCTCTAGGCCAAAAAACTTACTAAGTGGTTTCGGGCAACCTCATCTTAACATTCCTTTACAAAGTTCTGAGGGAAAGCAAGAGAATTTGAGGAGAAAGGAAAACTTCCACAGAAGTCATCACAATTACCATCTCTAAAAATAAAAGTAATGTGTGATTGTGTATGCGTATCTCAGCCATAGCTTCAAGACCATGAAACAAAATGACTGAAACTTGGCACAGATACTAAGGGGGACCCTAGAGGTGTGAACCTTCAGGATATTTTTTTTAAAAGATTGAATTCATTTTAAAAAATGGCTGTAGCCTGCAGAATAATTTTGATCACTAGGTGGCAGACTTTCTTAACCTTCCCTAGAGGCAAAACTGTAGTCAGGCCTGGAATACTTGTAGTCAGGCCTTGGGATACAGAGGCCCCCTGGGGAGCTCCATGTGTTCCCTCCTTCTGCAGAACTCTGAATCTTCAAACAGTCATGTGGAAGAGGAAGGGGGGTGAGCAGTGGGAAAAGCTACTGGGGTGGGGGGTGGGGAACAGTGTAAAAGAGAAAGTGACGTGGGCCAGAGAAAGAGAAAAGAAGAAACACTGTGGTGAGAAGGGCTAAGCAGTAACAACCTTTGCAAACCTGGGTGCTTCTGCAGCTGGTTAGTGGTAGTAGCAACAGCAACAATAACCATAATAGTGGTGGTGGAAGTAGGAATAATATAGCAACAATGAGACAAAGACTAGCTGTGTATCATCTCTGGATGTTACTTATTTTATCCGTTCAGGGCTGAATCCCAGCGATGAAAAGTTTTGAGGGTTTCACTCTGTCTAATTTAGAAATACAACCTCTATCTCTCCTATAATAAGATAACAGTCCAATGTGAGTCGCACACTCTTCAAACTAAGTGATGATTTACTTCAGCCTTCCTAAACAACCACCACTTGTTGGCTGGTTATGGTGAGAATTTTAGGCTGACACATCTGAATTTGTGGGCATAGCTGGAGGGTGCTGTGGCCTATGGAATACTACAATTTTCCAGTCCTCTACAGTGCATCAGTTGATTTCACAGGTCTACTTCTGATTTCAATCCTTTGTAGAGTTGCCAGAGTTTTTACTGGCTTAGCTGCCGTCAATATGCCTTTAAGAATATTCTGTCATGGAATAATGCCATAGGAGATTCTTTTCTTGGTGTTGAAAAAAAATGATGGAAAGGCCATAACATTGGTCGGGCCTGCTGTTTAGGACTATGAGTGAGGATACTAAATTGTTGAGAATCCAGAGCTTGAGAGAAAATGCAGAAATCATAGAACTGGGAAGGATCACTATTCCAAAAGGATATATAAAAGGCCAGCCCAGGACACCAGAGCTAACTCTTCCTAGAGTCTGCAGTGCAGACCCAACCTGGCTTGGCTTATAGGATCAAAAGCAAAAGCAGTGCTGAAGTGACAGGGGATTTTTAAGATTAAAGGTTTCAAACAGACTTTGGCCAAGAATAAAATAAACAGTCCATCAGCCACGATGAGTCAGAGGAATCTACCCAGATCAACCTGACTGGGAATGTCTTTGTGCTGACCTACCCCAAACACAGTCTTTGGTACGCACAACTCTCTTCATGACTAGCACAGGATGATATCAAACCAGCCCCAATGGAAATGCTTCCTCCTCTCTGATTTTGTATTTTTCTCCTGGTTGGTTCAAACTGGCCTCTATGTCAAATTTCCTTGGCTGGGTGGGAACCTCAGTGGAATTGTTCCATTGGCAAGGCTGGACACATCTCAAGAATCCTGAAGGATCAGAGAAGCTGGGCTTGGGTCATCTCACCCTTCTTCCGAGCTTGGCCAGTCAGTGGAAAATCAAGGAAGAAACTGGAGGACTGAGGAGATCAGGAAAGCATACTATGCTAGCTGGGAGACTCTGGGAGCTGCAGTCATAAAAAGGAACTTTTCCAATCTATGCTAATGAGAAATGTTTCAAGCCTCTGGATATGTATGTGCAGGTGTGCAAGTTTGTGCAAGTTCATCCTAACCTATGGCACATTTGCTATGTCAAAGTTTGGATTCAGCTTGGCTCTCATCTGCCCACCCAGTCCTCCTGAGGTGACTGTTTGAGCTGGATTGATCTGCATGAGCTGGATTGCTTACTTTTCAGTTCTTCCCTCTCTGTCTTTGCCACCATAACAATGGTAAGAAAGGGAGAGCAAAAGGAGAGCAGCTGGATTCCCATAAACATGTACATACAAGTATGGTGCGCGTATAAATGAAGGGGTCTCCTCTCCTCTGCTCCATTCCTTTTAACAAATATATCTGCACACATGAGAGCCAGCATGCTGTAGTGGTTGGAGTGTTAAACTAGACCCTTAAGACCAGGGTTTGCTTCCCTGCTTGGCCATGGAAACCCAGTGGGCCACCGTGGGCGCATCACACATTCTTAGCCCCAGAAAAATCTCATTATAGGTTTGCCTTAGGATTGCCATAATTCAGAAACTACTTGAAGGCACACAACAACAATGATGTGTGCGCACACATTATAAAGGAAATGGAGTAGGAAGCAGACCTCCCATTAAGCAGAGCAAGGTGGTTAGTTTTAAGTTCCATGGAAGGGCAGCAAATTGTTAGCTGTTTACGTTGTTGTTACCATGCTGCCACTGCCAGGAATTAGGAAAAGTGCTTGTGGGATTTTTTTATATCTATAACTAGCTTGACCTAAGGCACCAGGCACTTTGACTTGGAGGAATATGGATAATGTTTCATGGCAGGCTTGGAGATAATCCTAGAAGGATAGTGCGACTCCCTTTTTGCCTTATCTACTGCCTCCTCATTTTCTTCCTCCTCACAGTGGAAGGTCCTTCCCGCTTTGTCCCTAGTGTTCTCTTCTTAACAAACAATCTTGACACTTTCAATTTATGTAGCATGTGTGTATATAGAATGCACATGCTTGCTTGCAGACATGCCCAAACACATGTATTGATGAGAAATGGGGGTGCAGGCTAATTCTTCTAGCTCCTTCCCACACTCCACATGCTCTCCATGCCTATTTATGAACTAGATGAAGCCCCTCTCCTCACTGACAAAATACTCCATTAGCCAGCATGGTGTATCTCCCAGTCAAATTCAGTCTGATCCCAGTGAGCTGTAGAGACAGAGAGGTCAGCATATCCTGTCTAACAAGAGAGAACTGCATTATTTATTATTATTGTCCATATTGTCAAATTTTCCAATGGAAGACATTCTAGGTTCAGTGTAAGAGCAGAACAAAAAACCATAGGTCTCCATAGGAAAGAATTTCTAGATTTTTTTTCTCCTTCGTTAACAATTAAACTGAAATTATTTCACACAAACTGATACGTACTAAGCAGCATTTTCAGAGTGCTAAAAACAAATCAGTTGATTAATCCATTTTTAAGATGTATTTAAATCTTATTTACTGGCCTACACCACAGGCAGCTAAATGATGAAACACATTCCTTTCTGCCCTTTGCATTGTCCTGATGCATTAGGATCTACCTGAAATTAGCTACCTGCTAAAGGTATTGCATATCAAGGAATTTGCCTTAGTGGGCACTGTATGAGATAAGGTTGCCTCAAGGTACATTCCAACTCTCCAATAAATCTATGAACAAATAAAAGAATACAGGCTCCATGGAGCAGGGGTGGCTAACATGTAGCTTTCTAGATGTTGCTAGATTGCAACTCCCATCTCCCATGATCCCTCATCATTGGCTGATGGGGGATACAGTCCCACAACGCCTGTTCTCCATCTATAAACATGCCTCAGAGTATTTTGCAAAAGAGAGAAGCTCCTTGGCAGATATCAAAGAGGAGAACACTCAACAAAGACAGAAAGTTTGCAAATCACTGTAGTATAGCACTGCATACTAGATATCAATATGGCTACATCATAAATTCTATTCCTCCTCAATATTTATCTAATGCCTCAGCATACTTAAGTCAGATCTCATAGAGGTACTAAAGACTGAGAGACTACCAAGGGCATCTTTTAATATCTGGTTCATTCCACATGTTCTTACACATATACTCCATGGTCCATGGTCAGTGATTATGAGAGCTGTACTCCAAAATATCTGGTGGGACCCAGGAACTATCTCCCAACTTTGTCCTCAACTTCAAACTCAAGAGGAGAGCTGACATTCATCATATGCACCAACAGGGGCACACTTACTCACTTTGGCAAGCAAATTTGTTAACCACTGTCTCCAACTGATGTTCAAAAAAACTCCCCAAAACTTAGTGTTACAATTTTGTAGCTTGACAAGGCTCGGCATTCTTTAAAACAAAAAAGAAATAAGCAAAGCTGAATCAAAATTGCACCCCTCTCCCTACACAGAGTTTTGGAAACTATTTGGCAATTGTCAGACCAAATGGGTGAACATTGTCAAAAATGTTCACCCATTCAAAGTGAGGACAGGAAGTACTGTATTGTCTTCACTCTGACTTGGCTTTGAAAAACAAAATCTGATTAAGCTCTCTGATAACACAGAGTCTGATATGGACTTGTGGCATCATGAGGTAACCACACCTGAGTCTCTATATACTGCTGTGATGTTATCATTTGGCAACATGAGTCCTGATTTACAGGGATCATGAGCGAATGCTGTAGAGTAGGAATCAAAATATGACTGATAACAGGGAAGCAAGCATATGAACAAAATAAAGGGGGCATGAAAAAGGTAAAAGGACTTTCCCCCTAAGCTCTCTCTCCTCCCAAAGTCTTCTTTCACCCTGATAATTTTCAAGGATGAAAATCTGGTGCAGTCCGAAATTTAAAAAGGGACTAGATTGTTCATTTCAAGCTGCCTGGCCCTGATAGGGGGATCAGATTACTCAAGGCCCCAGAAATAACTCAGCCAACACGCGCAGGGACAGAAGGAAAAGCTTCTGTGTCTTAGGAAATATTCTTGCACTGTTTACTGTTTAGTGGAGGTCGGTGTTAAGCTGACCTGAATAAAAATGCCCTCTTGATACATTTGGGTGTGCACACTACCACCGAACCTAGGCATCAAATCTCCCTCAGGTCAACTTCTGACATGAAAGGGATGATTCCGAATCTTGGTGGCTCAGAGAGGGAACACAGCACATGGACAATGTAGTTTAGGGGTCCCAGAACTTTGAAGAGCCTGCGCTTGTAAAGCTGCCTTGCTCTTTCCTGACAGACATCGGACAGAAATTCCATAGGCGTAAGGGGTTTTTTACCCCTAAGGTGGAGCGATGCGTCAACCGGTGAAGCTTTTTTAGTATCGAACTCCTGCGTGCCTTTTTTAAAGGCACGGGCCCATTGCTACGAGACGAGGCCAGGCTCCTTTTGCTGGAATTAACTCGACTGCCAGCTGATTTGCTCGGGGAGGCTGCCTCCCCCCCGCTTTTGCCTGTTACTCAGGGACGAGGAGCGCTTTTTGGAAAATTCTCCTCCCCAGCGCTGGCGATTGCCCAGGCTCCCCCTTCCTCTCCGCTCCGCTACAGCTGGCGGGGATCCACGTGGGCAAGTCAAGAGCGTGGGATCGTCGCAGCCAGGGTGGGTGCAGTCAGTCCCACCCGCCCACTCCCGCACCCGCACCAGCAGCTCCTGCGATGATTGGCGACCACTTCTGATGACAGACTACAAAGGCAAACTCAAGGCTGGGATCTCCGCTTCAGCCGCGCGCCCGCCGGAGACGAGCCCTCCGCCTCCTGCGCCGCAGCCTTGGGCAGCCGCTCCGCTCTCACCAGGGGTCTCGGTGGATTGGAGCGCCCAAGCGGTTCGGAAGCGGAGAGAGGCGTCCGCTCCTACCGCCTCCCCCCGGACCTGAGCCGCATCCGTAGGGCAGCAACGCAGCTCCCCGCATAGGCACAGCAACCCCCCCCCCGCGTCACTACAAGGTCTTTGCGCCTTTAAATATCCCGAGCTACGGCTAAGCAGGCACCTTCTCCAAACATTTAGGCCCATTAACATTGTTAAGCAGTGAGTTAGGGAGTGTCAGAAATGTGCTATTTTCACACGCAGGCTGATTGATGAAGGGCGACGCGCGCAGAGCCCCGGGTTGGCAGCGAGACAGGCTTGAACAATGAGGGGGCCCCCAGCCAGCCAATAAATACCAGCCTCTAATCTCATTCCCCCCACGTGGGGCCAGACAGGCAGCCGAGGCGCCGCAGCCATTGGCCGAGGCGCGGCCAACCAGAGGGTGTCGAAAAGAAGCTTCGCGCTCCCGTTGGCTACCCGCGTTCCCTTTTGTTCTCGCCACTCCGGCGGGCTTAACTCTTTCCCCGCTTCCCCAGGAGGAGGCAGGAAGGCCGAAGGGGCGCAGGCGGCGCTGGCCTCGTCTCAGGGCGGCGGGGGCGGGGGGGGGGCGGCTTGGAAGGAATCCGGGGGAGGAGGAGGCCCGTGGGGTGGGGAGAGGTTTGTGACATCCCGTGTCTCAAGTGGCCGCAGCCACTGACGCGGATACCGCCTGCCCCCCAGAAATACCGCCATCCATGAGCCAGTAGAATGTCGCGTGAACTTCGTTTCACACGTGCGCACGTTTAGTTCCCCATATCTTTTCGCTGCACCGCGGGGTCCTCCTGGTGCAAGCCCCACGGGCCAAAAGCAGAGGCCCAGTCGGCCTCCTTTTTCTGCCCTTAAACCGTGCCCAACAGGCAGAGAAGCGGGTCGCGAAGACCTGGAAAAGAAGAGGTTTTACTGTAGAGTCTGGTTACTGGAAGATGGAGCTTTCACTTGCGAACCTCTGCTGGACCAACCAATGGAGCTGGGTCGGCGTATATTCGACAGTCACGTCTAACCCACTGTTTCACGGGTCTTCTTTCTGTCGGATCGCTGCTAGTCCTCTTCGGAGCGGGGAGAATGAAGGCGAACTCAAGCAGCAGATGCTGGGAGGCGGCAGCACCAGCAAGGTGCTTCAGGAGAGAGCTGTGGCCGTTTCCACACTGGAGTGTTATAATGCTATTATTCCGCTTTCAACATCCTATGGAATCCTGGGGTTTGCAGTTTAGGGAGGGGCTCAAAGTCTTTAAGGCCCCTCCCTAAACTGCAAACTCCAGGATTCCATAGGATGTTGAAAGCGGAATAATAGCATTATAACACTCTAGTGTGGAAGTGGCCTGTCTTCCATGCAGCTGCCTGAGCTTCTCCGCTGCCACTGCTGCCGCCTCCAGGGGTGGTGATCGGGGCTGCTGAACCCTAACCAGTCTTCGAAAAAGGGTGCAAAGGGGCGCTGTCTGGTACTCCTCAAAAGGTCCCAACCAGCCCTGTGTCGTCCCCTTCCCTCGGCTTCTTTGGGATCTCAATTAGGACAAGGAGGGAGGAAGCCGTGCAGCTGCAAGCATTGCAAGTCGAGACGGCCGAATAGGAGGCCGAAGGAGAAAAAGGCTCGACTCGGCTCGGGAAAAGCCTGAACAACCGAAGAGTGCGCGGGCCGAGTGGCCGGTAGCTACAGCTATGTCCGTCACTAGCACACTGAGGCTCCTTTGGAACGGAACATCCACAGTTATGGCTCCGGAGTAGGGCAAATCTTTTATCAGCTGAGATTGCCTTGGGTAAAACTAAGCCGAGCCGGCGTGGTGGAACGCTGCAACAAGACTGGAAAAACAGAGCCTGGGGAGGGGAAGGCTTCCTTGTTTTTGCTGTGCGCCTTAAAATCGTTTCTGGTGCATGATGATCCCGAAGGAAAACTATCACGGCATTTTCTTGGCAAGATTTGTTCGGGGGAGGGGCTTGCCTTTGCCTCCCTCTAAGGCTGAGAGAGCGTGACTCGCCTAAGGTCAGCCAGTGGGTTGCTATGGCAGAGCGGGATTCGAATCCTGATCTCCAGAGCTCTAATCCAACGCTCAGACCACTCCACCAGTTTGGGACCCCGGAGGCTGTCAGCTATGGAAAACAGTGACCTGCAGCAGCCACAGAATAGCTCTCCCTGCGCCCCGCCCGCCTTAGGGTTCAGTTCTGCTGGCCGACACTTGGTGGCGGAACACTTAAGGCGGCCATGACGCCGGCAGAGCAGAGGGCAAGACTGCCAACTGTTGAGGATGGAAGCACCTGGAAAGGGTTCCCTTTTATTGGGCTGCGACTCCCAGAATCCCCCAACATGCTGTTTAAGGGATTATCGGGGTTGTAGCCCAAAGGCTCGTTTTCCCAAACTACGGCTCCCTCAAGGGAGGAGGCCAACTGGGTAGGTGGGATCCACACTGGACCATGTTGCCCAAGTGAGAGGGTAGGTTTCTCATCGCTCGAATATGCTAGGCGGGAACTTGAGACCCAACGAAGGGTAAGGGAAGGAAGGAGGACAGTGGGCCTCCAGATATTTTGGATTTCAGCTCCCAGAAATCCTAGCCAGGAGGATCACAGATTAGGAGACTGTGGGCGTTGCGGTCCAAAACACCCCCAGTCCTATTAAGAAACGAGGGTTATCCACTGTTCGGTGTAGGTATCCCAAGATCTGTTGCCAGGGCGAACAGGCCTTCTCCCTGCCAACCAACGCTACGGTTTGCCTTGTACGTGAGGTACACCAACCGGGGTGGGTTGGGAATTGAGTCCCCTCTCCTGCGGGACGTTGCTAGACTATAGTCCCCATCATTCCTGATCGCTGATTATGCTAGCCAGTGCAGATGGGAGCTGCAACCCAACAACATCTGGAGGGCCACAGAGTTCCATCTCTGATGCGCACCCGGAACAGACTTACGTTCCTCTCCCATGCGCGCAGGGCGGATTGCAGCTGTTCTATCAGCCAGATACCATTTCCAGTTAAAATGCAAGCGCCTTGCCTCTCCGTTTTCTTGGCCTCGCCTGCTTTTTTTTGGGCCGGGGGGATCGTGGCAAGGGCAATGACCTTTTCCCCCAGAAGTAGTTTCTCCAAAGCCTGGGCGCGCCCTAGGGCAGCACTCGGCCGCGCACCCTGACAAAGCTGGCAGAGGTGGGGGGACTCCTTATACTGGCTGGAGACACCATGAGATGCCTGCAGGTTTCCTTCCCAGCTTCTGGCCTTCGGGCAGCCTCCTAAAGTCCCCCCTCACACTTCTTTTCACGGGAGAAAAAAAAAAATCACGACTGAGTTATGAATTATGCTCTCAGCCCCCGGCATCTGTGCCAGCGACCCACCCAAAGGCGACTGCGTCTCCCCCTTCGAGAGAGAGAGAGAGAGGCTGCAGTTGAGATTGTGGGATTCCTTCCCACCAGCTTTTGAAGAGTTAAGGCTCCCCACTCCCCCCGCCCGCCTGCCCGCCCCACTCCCCCCCCATATGCGGAATAGCAGCCTAGCAGGGATTCCTTCCAACGCCACGATCTAAGAAGTCACCGACTAAGCAAGTTAACAAGTGAACAATCAAATGCAGCCAATTTGGCTAGAGCTGTACTGTGAGGGATGCCAATAGAGAGAGGTTTAAAAAAAGAAAAAAAAGGGGGGGGGAGGAAGGAAAACTGGCACTAGCAGCTTTTGTTACTGCCTGGGTAAGGACAGGACACACGCTGGCAAGGGTCCACCATCACCTTCTCTCCCCCGCCTGCCGGCCTGCCCCATCCCTTCCCCGTTGCCCCCCTTTGGGCTCCATTTGATTTCCAAGACGATCTTCCAGGACGTTCCTCTTTCGGAACTTTCTGCTGGCCACTCAGGGAGGTCAGCTCTGGACAGGGCAGTCACCTCCTTTAGACTAACTCAAAAGGAAGTCCCTTTGACTTCCACGATGCTTGGTTCCTGGTAAAATGGGCATAGGGTTGGAACCTCAAGGTGGAGTGTAGGTGTGAGCTGCCCTAGCTTCTAGCCCCCACCCCACACATTTGGACAAACTTTGCCCAGACTTTCAACCCAGATTTCTACCACTTCCAAATCAATGCTTCTAGCACAATTTGTTACAAGTGTCCATGAAATTACCACAGGTGGCCTCTGCATGTTTATATGTTGCCCATCCCTAGAATCTAGGTGGGCTACCAAAGCTCAAATGCTCTAGCCACGAACGGATGGAAGGAGAGTCTTTTGTGTCATTTTATGGTCTCCTCCCCTCCCTGAGTGCATGGATTTTCCCAGTTCTCTTGCGTGCATTAAGTTCCTACAGCCGGTCAGTGCCCTCCCCCATATTGGACCATAACTCCCAGTACGCTCAGCACAGAGGGCTTGGGCCAGTTCAGATGATGGGGGCTGTAGTCCAACATGCCGAGAGGCTGTTAGTTTCAACAATGTTATTATCATTTTCCCCACCAGCTAGCCATTAAAGCCCAGTACCAAGCATATTTACTTGGAGGCTCCACTGTATTCAGCATACTTCAGACTGCAGCTTGAGTCTCAGATGCCATGTGCAGCTACAAACAAACAGGCCTCTTCTACAACCAGCCACCTACAAGGACACCCATCAAGGGAAAAAAAAAGCAGTTTAGTTTCTGCCCACTTGGGCACATTTTGTGTGTCTGTTGTTGAGATGATGAGTCAGAAAGCTCCTTGGATGCATATGTAAAATCAAAACCTCTCACTCTTGCATAACAAATCAAATATGCTCATCATTCTCCAGGTTTTGTATCCACAGTCTTAGTGCTGTTTAGAATCCAGCTGTGTTCAAGGAGGTGTCCATGGAGAGAAGTGTAGGTGAGTGCAAAACTAGGGAAGATCCATCCTTTTGTCTTCTTTTGATATCCTAAGTTATCATGTATTTTATTTAAAGGGGATATGTTGAGGTTGTGCATGAATTCACTGGTGACCTTGAATTCTTGAAGTCACTTATGTCTAGGGCATCAATACCAAACCTTGGACTCCCAACTTTTGTCAAAGAATCCCAAAATGTTCATGGCCAACTTCTTCCTTGATTCTGACATTCTGAGGAGGGATCTGGTAGAAATTTTCTTTTCAGAGTACCGATATGTGGGGAATTGTTGATAGTTCTCATAGTTGTAGGCATGAACATTTCTGCTTTGAATTCAGAAAAGTAAGATCTGGTAATCATAGTGAATTTGTTAGTACTTTTTTCTTCTGCTCTGAGCAAACCAGTTTCGCTAATCTTCCTTCTTTACCTCTTTTTCTGTCTGTTGGCGTCAGTGCCCCATGGAGCCTACCTCTCTTTCCCAGTCTTACCCCACACTTTTCCTTCTAAAATCATAGGGAAACCCCAACGTTTACAACTCAAAGCAAGCAGACGTATATAATTTGCATCTTGTATCCAGTCAAAATAATTGTGCTTTCTAGACATTTTTAAAGCAAAGGCCCCCCTGGCTTTGAGCTCCTTAGAGCACAATTTGCCAACGGCAGACTCCTACATCTATAACCACATCTCCATGGCAGCCGGTTGCTAATTTATTACATTTATGTATATTGTGGTTGCCACCTCTTCAAGAGAACAGGGGAGGGGAGGGGAGGTCGTGATGGGGGGCGGAGAGAGACCCATACTCATTTGTATATGTTAATCCAGTAAAAATGGATGCAAACTTATTGTCTCACACTGAGGCTAAGCTTCTGAAAAATGGGGAGGGGGGATAGGAGCAGGAAGAAAAAAATAGTCAGACCCAGTCAATATATAAAACTAGTCAGATGGCAATCTTCATGCAAATTTAAAACAGAACATTAAGGTGGTACTAAAATACCCATCAGGTGGTAGCCTTCATAACAACTAACCCTATACAAAGTAATGGTTAGCATCATCTTTGTCTGTCGTATAATGGAGATGGGCAAAGAAAAGGTGCCTGGAAGACTTTCTTGGTATCTAAAAAGGATATGAAATTATGCCTCCCCCCCCAGATGTTGTTGCACTGCAATTCCTAGCAGCCCTCACCATTATACTGCTGGGAACTGCAGTTGAATGCCATTTGGGCAGTCTTTATTCCTGCTGTACAGAACTTTGAGTCAGACATAGTCCCTAAAGGCTCTCGAATACTCACATCCTACCTTCACTAGCTCTGTGTTTCCTCTGTGGCTGGTAGAGCACATTTCAGAACCTGTCCGAGAAAGAACGGAACAAGACAAATGCAGGACTTCTCAAATCTTTCACCCATCATGTGCACGTGACAGCCAGTCCTCTTTTCCATCAGTTGTGGTTGTTTGGAGAGGAAAAGAACATATACACGCATACATACATCCCATCACCACTACCAGTACCAATGCCTCTTAGCAGGTAGCCCTTGCTGTCTGCTTACTTTTGAGTCTTACAAAGTTTGGAGGTGGAACCAGCTCAAGACATTCATGAAGTGAAGGAGAGCCCCCATTCCCTGTCCATGGAATGACCAAACTGGCTGTTGAAATTTACTTCATCACAGGAGTAGCCCAAAATATTTAGATGCCCAAGATTACTAGTGCCACCAAGTTAATTTGGTACATGAGGCAGAAAATCCCGTAACTCTGGCCTTCCTTGGCAGTAAAACTATAAGAATAACAAAGTAACAAAGAATTTGTTGTCCTTTCATGATACGCTGAATCTGCTTCCCAACTTGGCCACTGATGGTTGTACCAGCCCTGGTTCAACACTGGTGATGGGAAGGTGCCCTTCATTACACCTGAGGGCTGCAAACTAGCTTCTGCATACAAGGTAGGTTGCATGGTGTACACAGCTCTCTCCTTTCAACACCTTGCTGCTATTCCCATCTCTCAGCCTCTTCTATCTGGCCAGAAAACAGAGCTAATGAACACAGAGCCTCACTTTACCTAATGGTAGGGCCAACTCTTTCTGGAAAAATGCACAGCAGGTTGTTGCCTAGCCAGATTTCCAATCCCTTTTTTTTTTTAACCTGCCCACCCTGGTGCTCTTCCTGAAGTCTCCTAAGGAGGATGGGTTGCAGCAAGGAACAGTTGTCAGAACAGATCTGCTGCCCATCTGAATAGACATGAAATGCAACTGGGGTGTGTCATCTCATGCTTCATTGCTTTCATGGTCCATCTAGCAATACATGGACCTGGGTAGATAGTCAGCCCAATGTACTAATTGCCAGCGACTGACTTGTACTTCTTACTAGCATGCTCCCTTAGATCAGGGCCATTTCTGCACTGGGCTGTTATAGCACTATTATTCCACTTTCAACATCCTATGGAATCCTGGGGTCTGCAGTTTAAGGAGAGGCCTGAAAGGCCCCCAGGATTCCATAGGATGTTGAAAGTGGAATAATAGCACTAGAACAGTCTAGTGTGGAAATGGCCCAAATTAGATCACTTGGCTCCATCGAGATCAGTCTGGACCCAAAGGTTCAAACATGAGTGTGGTCCAGCTGTACCTAGCTATATGAGAGTGAAGCTGGGACCTTCTACATGGAAGATTTGTGCTTTCTCATGAAGTTCAAGCCCTTGTCAATACTTCCATCTCATATGTTTTCATCAAAATCTATATATGGTGCTCAAAGGTCAGAAAAGTTATTTTGGGAGTCTACAGCTCACAAAATTCAGCAGGGATTCTTGATGTATTCACCCAAAATAACTTTTGAAAGTTCTGCAAATGACCATTTGGAGGGGAATGTTTGTGGAGAATACGGAATGTATCAGATCCATTTTGTAGTCTATAAAAAGAAAATGAGAAATAGATCCAGTGGTAGTCCAAGAAAGCAACTCTTGAAAGCTCTGCAAGTCTCTATTTGTGGAAACCAGAGGGGTATCAGATCCATATATTTCAAAATACAACATGCCATTCTCAGAAGGATGGAGAAATAGCATCAAATTGTACATAACCCGTTAAATATTGTGTCTGTCCACTGGCATGCCCATCAGCAGATAAGGAAAGTATTGGCAAGGATGGGGACTGCCCCGCCCAGACCTGGCCATGCAATTCCATTCATTTAACACTTATTCCCAACAAAAGGTGATCTCTCAGTGTGTGTGATGGAGGAGGGACCATAGGGGGAATTGTCCGGTTATTTGTGACACAGCATTTTGAATGGGAAGGTATGCAGTTCCACTCATGCCCTTGTGGTGGGTTTTCCATAGACAACCATCTGTGGTGACTGGGGGAACTCAGTGCTGAACTAGTTTTGTTTTTGGTCTGATCCCAACGGGCTCTTCTTATGTTCTTAAGATGGCATACTAAGGACTGTGTTCCCTATGTCACTTAGTGGAATTTATGTTTGTACAAACATTTATAGGATTGTGTTGTAAGGGCACAAGATTCCAGTTTCAGCTTAGTTCTCTCCAAGTGTGTTGAACAATAACTCCCATTATCCCCAGCCAGCATGGCAAACAAGAGCTGGCAACCAAACTTGACTAGAAGACACTAGGCCAGGGGCTCCTAACCTTTTCTTAACCAACTCCCTTTAAATATCTTTTGTTGTTCTGAACCACTATAACTGAACTCAAGATTGAAAACATTAAAGTGTATCAATTATTCATTTAAAATTGTTAATCAAGGATCTTCAAATTTGGAGAGAAGGGAGAAAAAAGGAAACACCCACTCTCCTAATAGGAAGGTGGCTTCTTGCTGTATGCGCAGTAGCAAGAAATGTCACATGCTTTCTCTTAGCCACTCAACTTTATTCGCACGTATCTTCTCACTGCATGAAGAAGTAACTTCTGAATATGTATATATTTTTTTGGCTATCAAACAGTTATTTTCATAACTTTTGAATGGTTTGAGACTTTGTACAAATGATGCCTATCACTAGCAAAAGATGCCTGCTCTCTGAGAACAACGTATGACCATCCATCTTTCTTTCTTTCTTTTTGATCTGCAAAAACTCATAATATTTCTTCAAGCCTTTGCAGACCCCCTGTAAGGACACTGCAGGGTCCGTGGACCACAAATTAAGAACCGCTCCACAAGGGTGCTGAAGGCTGTCTGAGGTTATATACCCTTTACCTTTACCACAGAATAGAGTGGGAGCCTAAACAATTACAGCGCAATGGAAAATAATCCTGGGGCCATTTCCACACTGGACTGTTATAGTGCTGTTATTCCACTTTCAACATCCTATGGAATCTGGGGAATCCGGCTGGCCCCTCCCTAAACTGCAAACCCTGGGAATCCATAGGATGTTGAAAGTGGAATAATAGCACTGTAACAGTCCAGTGCGGAAATGGCTCCAGTTTCAATCCTGGTAGCATTAATTTATCTACAAAATGACAGCCCCATAATATGAAGCTTTCTACTCTCGTTTCCCTGATGAGCACAATTTCAGTCACATTTTCAACAACACACTGTTATGAAAGGATTTGCTTCCATGATTTTTCTGGTACATTTGTTTAAATTCAGTCCTTTCTCCAGGCTGTATAGTCCACAATCCCATAATTCATATCTTCCCCTTTCTATTTTACATCTATGATAGGTGAGCTTCTGACTTAAGTTTGCACACAGCACTGCTGTGTGCTATCTCTCAGTGTGACTGGGGGAAAGGGAGGACTCCAGAGTGACCCAGATACTTGGTGGTGACTTTGAGACCCCTTCAGGTGACTCTGCTTCCTTCTGCCTCTGCCCGGCCAGTAGCAGCTGCTGCCCCTCTGTCTGCTCCAGCTTTATACGTTAATCATTTCACTCCACAGCCGGGGTATGTTTACCCATTATTAATAAGGCCTGTCATCTCACTTCTTTCATCCAGGCCACCTCTGTGCCAGCGAGATCTTGGACTCAGGGCTTTTCATTCTTTAAAGGGATAGCAGCTTCATGTCGCTCTCAGAATAATAAAATGAAATGAGTGGATCTGTGCATCCCTTTGCTTTGCTCTTGAGTTTCTTACTCATGAAATTTGGGGTTAACTACGGAAACCATTTTTTTCATATGTAATTTTGTGTTCCTCAAGCTTGAGGCATCCTGCCTGCTCTCCTTCCTTGATTTAAGCTCTGCTTCTACAGTCATTGACTGTAACAACTCCCTTCTTATTTCAGGGAAGAGGCAGCTTTTTCAGCCTATGGGCCAAAGAATCTGGAAAAATCCTTTTGCTGGATTAACACTCCCAGAATTTCCCAGCCACCCAGGACAGTGGCATGCTGGCAGGGGATTCTGGGAGTTTTGGTCCCAAAAATAACATTTTCTCAACTTTGCTAGCCCCAGGCAAATAGCCAGGGGCTATATGCAAGCAGTGAGTGGGGACCACAGCCTCAAGTTGGCAGGTCTGTGCCATACCTTGCAGGTGGTTGCTGGCTCCTGGCTGAGCCACCATCTTGAACAATGGTCCCTAAGGCCATAATTCAGTCAGGGGTCACTAACTTCTCCCCTCTTCCTTCTCTGTTGGGCACAGGCCCTTCACAGGTCAGATGAGGATGCCTGGTGAGCCAAAGCTAACCTCTGGAGCTGTGGGTTCTTCACCCCTATGTTATTTCCCAGATGTCAAGCCTAGAAACCTCACTGATCCACCTAGCCAAGTATTCAGTCTATAAAGATGACACAAAGAAAATAACACAGGTCCTCATCTGTATACTTCAAATTAGGCACCCTAGTTTAACTACCTCCCTCAGTGATGTTTTATATACTACTACTGTAGATTAGAATCCTCCATTTACCCATATTTATTTCTCTTCCAAGGGGGGCAAAATCTCTCCCTCTCCACCCTCCCCACATTTACCATCTTGATTGTGACTACCAAAGAGTTAATGAGTACTAAGACATAGCTAATCAGTATTAAGTGATCTTCAGCATACATCCTGGAAGTAGCCAGCTGCAAATTCTTCAACAGCCTAAGAGTTCCATGGCAAACAGGAAATCATGATCCCATCCCTCTCGCTCCAGTCATGTCACAGTAGTTACAGGTCTGAAATCTGTCCCATTTTATCCAAACACTTCAATCTTGCCTGCTTCCTGCCTGGTTCATGACCCAGTGGCATCAGATGCCTTAGAGTCAGGCTGAACCGATGTAGCCGAAAGCCCTAGAAAGACTAACAGGGGGTCTGAGATTAAATGTTAGTCCAGCCCACAGATTCAGTGTGGTTTTCACCAAGCCAATATTTTTCCCAGCCTCGGAGAAAAAATTACACACCTTCCTGGACCCGGAAAGAAAAAAGAAAAGAAAAAGAAGTCCTTTTTGTGCAACAAAACCCTTTTGCATTTTATACGTAGGCACAGGATTTCACTCTACTTATAAGGGAGTCTCCCTAAATGCTGTGAAACTGACTTCTGAGTAAAAATGCTTAGGTTTGTGTGGCACATGTTACCTTCTTTCAAACTTCAGTTCAATACAGTTTGAAATCCTCTCTGATGGATGTGCTTACAGCATGATCCTAGGCCTATCTGTTCAGGACGATATGCATTGAACTGAGTGAGAGTTCCTCCCTTGTACTTGTATACAGAATGGCAACATTAGCCTTACCACTGGAGAGGGACCCATGCTTGTACTTTGTTGTTTAAAAAAGGGGGCTGCAATGTGTGTTCTGCAAGGAAATAACAAACAAACAACGTTACTGTCTCTCAAAGCAACAGGCAGCATTCGTAGGAAGGGGCTGCTCTTATTTATCACCTCTGCACCTGGAACCTTCCTTTTTGTACACGTGGGGCAGGGTGAGGTTTTCAGAACTGAGAGGGATTGGCCTTCTTTAATTTGGCTTCCTCTAGATATGAACGCTCCAGTCGCCTTACCTCCGGCAAGTCAGCTGGAGATGACAGTCCAACACATCTGGAGGGTGCCAGATTGCGGAGGAGATATTAGAGAGGAAAGTTTTCCAAAAACCTAACACTTAAACGAAAACCCTCTTACACAATGACACAGGCATTTGGGAGGGGGTGTTTGTGTTGTCACTCAACACATCTCACATGAAGTCCCTGATACTTGCAGAACTGCATTCCTTATTGCAATCAAAATGGCAATCGATGGATTTATCTGGAGGATGAGCTAAATTTTCCCAGGGGCAAAGTATCCAGTACAGTGAAAATGTCATGCACGTGGAATTATAGGAGCAGAACTTGACAGAGGCACACACTGGACTACATGCAGCGAATGGTGTAGCCCAGAAGCACGAATATCATGCCCCAAACTGCTTGTGTTTTGAAAGGACGTTAAGAACCAGCAAATCATTTTGCATGATCATTTGTATTTTGTGTGATAAAGAAATCATTAGTCCTAATGACTGGCCAAGCTATGGAAGGCGTTGCAGCCTTTGTCTGTTGTTTTGGCGGATGACTCAAATTGGTCTATTTCCCTTTTTTTAAACAAGCAAAACAAAAGAAAATGAAAGTAGGCAAAGAGGCCTTTAGCCCCTCCATGTCAAAAAGACTTAGGATGTGAAAATGAGAGGCTCCTGGTTCTTCAACTTCCTGCTTCGGGCTTTTCTCAGGTCCCCTTTGCTGGAGTCTTCAAACTCTCCTGTAATGATGCACAAAGACTGTCCAGGGCAGCTAATGAGTGTGGAGATGGTCCGGAGGTCAGAAGAGGTTTCAAATGATGCTCACCCTTCGTGTGGCTCTGTTGCCCCTCTTCACCGGATGAGTTAAAACTAGCAACTGAATGTACTGATCAATGGCATACATGCAGTCTCTCTCCTCCCCCCCACGCCCATAGATACACATACGCATCAATTGTGGCAGTGCCATACTGCCCTCTAGTGTTCATCTCCCACGTTAAAACTATGATTCCTATTAAGAGTTGAGCGCGGCCAGTTGACTAAATTTGGAGAATCCAGGAACAGGAAAAGTGGCATTACCGTCAACAGTTTGAATCAGATCATATGATCCAACAGTCTTTTTCTGTCCTTGGAGTACTGCAAAGGAGACAGACAAAAAATCAAACTCAGTTTTTTAAAAAGAAAATTCTATGTATTGTGTGTCTGCAGTAGGAAAATCTGGACCAGAAATTCTTCTACTAAAGAACATCAATTTGGCCATGTCACCAGGCCAATAGACAACCTGGTTATGAAGAGACTTAGCAAGAGTTAAGCTGTTCCATACCAGTTGAGCACAGCTGTTGTCTTGCACGCAATATCCACCACATGTTAGTTTTTCATGATCACTGGGGAGAGGTGAATGAGGAAGGAATAAAAGAACAAAGAAATTAAAAAGTCCAAAATCTACAAAAGAGCAATACTTTTATTGGCCAATCAAAATGCACAAGATGCATCATGCAAGCTTTCCAAGCTCTGCTGCTTCTTTATCAGGGAAAAGATGTTTTAACAATCATATCAGAGAAGAAAAGTGACAATGTCAAGAGTTGCAGGCCTACATTTTGTATCAGATGTTGTTTCTGTTGGAGTTCTTGGCCTTTTGGCTAAGATCAAGTATAGCTGGAATTCCATTGATCTGGAGGGATCTATAGTTCGGAGGGATCTCTAATTCGATGATTTCTTGATTTGTTTCCACAGTTAGAAGGAGATTGTGTTTGAGCAGTCTCCCCTAACATAGCATTCTTCAGAGATATTGGACTACTACCCCCATTATTCTAACCAATGAATCCATTTAGCATGCTAGTTGGGGATCATGGGGTTTCTAACCAAATACTAGATAAAAAGCTTTACCTGCTGAGTACTGCCTGGCCAACCTCTGTGGAAATCATGGGTGTAGGACTGCCCACTCCTTTTTTCTAGCTGCTTGGCAACTCTACCAAGATGCAAAAACATTTCCATCTCCTTTCCAACATCACTAGACACTCCTTTCTCTCTTCTACATGCCATGTATCTCTTCAAGTGTTTTTCAAAGTTCCATTAGCTTCAAAAGTCGGTTGCCATGTGGTCCAGGGAGAAAGCTGCTTTTCTGGAAATATAACTCTTGGCCCCTAGAAAACTGATAGAACAACAATCCAATTTCTTTACAAAGAGCCTACCCAAGATCAAGGAACGGCTAAGAGTAACCCTCTCAGTGTATATATTTACCTACTGTACATATTCCCTAACTTCACAGTTTTTCTGAAGCCTCTCAATGAATCCTTATGCGTTGAGCAGGGTTTCTAATGAGTAATTGGAAATTGGGAGCAGGGGAGAGACACTAGTGGGTGAGGTGGCTGGTAGTGATCTTGGATCAATGCAAGATTCTAGAATGAAAGATTCTTCCAGGGTCTGGATGAACGTAACACATGGCTGTACTTTGGCCTTCTCTATTGTTATTGAATGCATTGCAAGTAATTTCTGATTCATGGCGATGCTAAGATGTCCACCGTAATTTGGAAACAACTTATCACAGGGTTTTCTTGGCAAGATTTGTTCAAAGGGGGTTTCCTGTTGCCTTCCTCTGAGGCTGAGTGTGTGTGACTTGCCTAAGGTCACCCAGTTGAGTTTCCTTGGTTGAGTGGGGATTCAAACCCTGATCTCTTGCAATTGTAGTCCAAAGCTTAAACAACTACAACCGCAGAGGCTCCTTCTCAACTATACTAGTCCAAGATCATTCACTTAGAGATGTTATCTGTTGCCCCTCCATAAAATAAAATATCATATCAGGCAGATCCAGTAGCTCCTCTGCTTTCTCCAGGAGTCTGCAACTGCCCAATGGATGTTTCTGCCCTGAGGAATTTAAGCTTGTGATATGCCGTCTATCAATCACTAACAGCATGTCAAGCAGGCAGGGATTGTGATCTGTTTTGGACAGACCCCTCCTGACGTAGCCGCATACCCAGGTGACATCATTCTCTTCAGGCCCTACTAGACTGCGCACAGTTTATCATACATCTATGATGAGTAGCTTGCCATCCTTTTCTTCATATCAATCCATCATTCAGTCATCTCACTTTATTGGGGGCGGGAAGGGAGAGACTCAGAAAGTGAGTCTCCTTCAGCAAGAGGTGGGGGAGGGAGATCTATCCAAAGCCATCAATCAATGCTAAAACAAAAGACTTGGGTGGTGGTACTGGCCCTGGCAATAGGGAGCAGGCAGAAGGCATGGAAGGACCAGGGCCACAGAGTTCCTCTTCATCCTATTTTGCCCCCCACCCAAGGAACATGAGAGCCCTTTCTGTTCTAGGGATGACAGCACTGTTGGCAGAATTTAACAAAATCAGGCTACTGATTGGGACATTAAGATGTAGGGGTGGGCACCTTCCCTGGATGAAGGGGCCATTTTTCACATCCCCCCAAAGATGGCCACACCATCTTTGGCCATTTTCAGCCACAAAACTATCCAGAAATCATAACCAAACGTGACTTCCACTTGCAACTTCTGGACTGCCAGCAGGAAACAACATTTAGAAGATCACCAAAAGTATTTACGTGGAAGTTTGATATCAGTTTTGCTTTTGCTATTGCCAGTGGTGAATGAATTTCAAAATACAATGAAAAAGATGAAAATTACTACATTTTCCATAAATGCAGATTGGGGGCATTCCAGAGTTGCAAGCTTCTGTCAGGATTTGTGCAGCTAATTCTACAAACCGGCAAGCTGCTTCTGCGAATGGGTGGGTAAGGGGTAAAGTAAAAGTAAATGTGTTACATGAATGATGGGTGGCCACTGGGAGACAAAAAGAATAATAAAAAAATTAATATTTTTTTTATTTATTTAAAGAAGGTCTACGGACTTTAGAGGAGCTCAGAAAAGCTTGGGTGTATGAAAAAACTACCATCCAGGCATTAAAAACTTTCCCAATAGAGAGCCAATCATTGTCTCCATCCTGGGTCTCCACTGTGGTCACTCCAGAGCTTATTTGATTTTAGAAGGTAAGCAGAGTTGAGATTAAATAATGCCTGGATGGGAGGCTGCCAGGGAGCACCAAAAATCTCCAGGAAGGGCTAAGAAAGAGTCATGCCTGAAACCCCAGACTGCTTTTGACAGTCAGAGTTAGAAATACTGGCCGAGATGGACCAATGTTCTGACTCCCTGTACTCCTCCCTTGATATAGTATATCTACTAGGGTTGTCAGATCTCAGGGCCACTCTGTCATCAGCCACCCTGCTGAGGCCTTACAGATTCAGGGATGTGAATTCCTTGATTGAGTCTATCCACCTGTGGTGTGATCTTCTTCTTTTCCTTCTGCCTTCTACCTTACCAAGCCATTATTGTCTTTTCTAATGAATCATGTCTTCTCATGATACGGCCAAAGCTGGACTATCTCAGTTTAGTCATCTTGACTTCTAGCACTCAATTTGATCAAGGACTCACTCATTTGTCTTTTTAGCAGTCCAGGGTATCCATAGAGCTCTTCTCCAGCACCACATTTCAAATGAGCTGATTTTCTTCCTATCAGCTTTCTTCACTGTCCAGCTTTCACAACCATACATAGAAATGGGAAATATGATGGCATGGACAATCGTAACTTTAGTATTCAATGATACATCTTTACACTCCAGGATCTTGTCTAGTTCCTTCACAGTGCCCTTTCAAGTCGCATGGCCTTTCCGCCTTACACTGTTAGAGCGCTATTATTCCCCTTTCAGCATCCTATGGAATCCTGGGGTTTGCTGTTTAAGGGAGGGGCATTTGGAATTCTCAGCCAGAGAGCTTTTTGGCCTCCGTAAACTGCAAACCCCAGAATTCCACAGGATGTTGAAAGTGGAATAATAGCACTATAACAATGTCATGCAGAAAGGCTTCAATCTTTTTCTGATTTCTTGATTGCAGTTTCCATGACAAATAGAAAAATGTCTGTCTGTGGGTGTGTTTGAATGACAAACCATGAGCAACTATAGTTGGTACTTAATGCATAATGCTTAATGACATCACCAGGGGCCATCTCTAGGGCTCAGGTGTTACATGAAACAGAAACTTCTGGGCCTGGGATGATCCTGAACTGGCAACCCTATTATCTACCATCCTCTCTGAGACATTGCCAGGCCCCTTGCAAACAGAGTGAACTTCCAAGATCCCTAAGGGACGTTGGAATGAGACAGGGCAATTATTTCATTCATGTAGCATTCTGCTTTCTGCCCTTACCACCCACTGACCACGTTGCATTTCCCAAAACTCTCAGTGAAAGGACCTTTCCATGAAAAGGTGTTTGAGAGGGGCTTGCCTTGCCCACAACCCATCCTGACAGAATTCATTTGCTCATAAGAATGAAAAGAATATGGTCTACTGGGCTATATAAAACCCACTGGCCAAAGAAAGATTTGAGTACCAGAGTGGCCAAAACTAAGCAGGGCGGGAGGGGGAATATATTAACAACAATAACAAAAATGACTGAGGTTTTAGTACACTTTACACTTACAGATTGTTATGTTTACATGCCAAATGAAGAATAATTGTTTTTATTTAAATATCGGTACAATGTATTTCTCCATAGTGGAAAGGAATATGGTGAGATGAACTATCTGATTGGTTGATTGGCTGTTCAGGTGCTAACAACTGAACAGTGATTTCAGGACTCATGGGCCTGGATTGGACAGCTCTTCAAATAGAGGACCGGCTGGTGTGAAATAGGAAACTGGCCAACCCTTATCTCCATAGGGAGATGATGGATCCAGACTAATATTCTAGGAAGTGAGCACTTACACTATGCAAAAAGACAAACGAAGCATATGCGGGGGGGGGGCGGGGAGTGAGGGAAGAGCTGAAGCTGAAGAACATTAATTTCTCCCCAAATTGCAACAGAATTGGCTGTAAGAGTTTCAACAGAGTAGGTACCATTACTAGGAAGGCTCTGCTCCTTGTCTCCAAGTCTATTTGGATGAAGATGAAGGTCAAAGAAAATTCTCCTTTGATGCTTTTATAGGAGGGCTGGGGACCCTGGGGACCTCTAGATGTAGTAGATGACAATTTCTTCCGTTTGTGATCAGTTTCCATGCTGGCTGCCTCCATGAGAGTTGGAGTCCAACTTAATCTAGTTATCTGTTTGCTGCCCCAGCCTTAATTTGTGCGGACATTCATATGAGAAACAACATTTATTAAAGCATACTGTGTTACCCTGAAAATTGGGGGTATCTCAAGGACACCCAAACAGACTTCAAATTAAGGGAATTAACAGAGACACTCAAAGCTTGCGAGAGGTCAGGGCAAGGGATCTTTAACCCTATGTCTACGGGGTCAGAACCACGCAAGAGTCAGAGGAACAGTCTAAAGTAAATTTATTAAAACTAACGAAGAAAAGCACAACCCATGTTAACAAATAATCCTACAATCACACAAGGGCTACAGAAACAAAGTTGGAAATGAGAGACAGTTGGGGAGAGAGGGCATATGGACCTTAGTCTAGGTGTCCTGGAAAGAAGAAGATTAGCGGAGGCTCGGTGTAAAGCACCAAGGGGAGGCTGGATCCCGGGGCTGGAAGGCTGGAAGCAGCGGAGTTTTGCGGCGAGTCAGATACGTGAGTCGTGTTTAGCTGTCAGCAGCATCTGAGAGGCTTGAGTGGGACACCTCGATAGCAGCGAAATAGGCCCTTGTCCAGTCTGGAAGGCTCTCCGAAGAGGTTCAAAAAGTGAGGGTTTTTATAGCCAATTTCTGTCCTCAGGCGGTGTATAGGTTAGCAAAGTGGCGTTAATGGGCGATGATTGCGGAATATAATGTTAGGCAAATATCGCGACCTCTCCTCGGTGTTGTTTCTCCTGGGAAAGTCCAGGTACGTGATAGGATTATCATTCCAATTTGATAGACGTTGATTGTCTATCCTCGCAAAGTTCATCAGCGTGGCTTGGGGCTGAGACAACCTTTTCGTTAATCAAAGAGAGAGTCTATGGTGGCTGCCTAGAGAGCAATCGGTCATTGTCCCTTAGCCTAAGGGATACTGTCTACGTCCCCATACAGCAGCAAGACCAGCGTTGTTGGTCTTGAGAATTTAATTCAAAACCAATTTTTACTTGCAACTGACCTTTGCTAGCGAATATCCAATATGGGGGAAGTTATGCCAATTTAGGGGCCCTCTCTTAGGGTTACTTTGGGGTGTAACAACTGGACTCAAGCTATTTGGAGTTATGAAGGGTAAAATGAGTATTTTGAA
This sequence comes from Cyclura pinguis, assembly GCA_030412105.1. NCBI lineage: Eukaryota > Metazoa > Chordata > Lepidosauria > Squamata > Iguanidae > Cyclura > Cyclura pinguis. The sequence continues at coordinate 164,247,232 of CM059600.1, forward strand.
TTGAGCTTGGAAACAGATTAGGCGCCAATGGAGATCTTTTTCGGCACCATGGTTATATGCTCACATTCCTGCTAATAAACATGCTGCTAAATTCTAGGCTAACTGAAGTTTCTGAATCACCTTCAAAGGTGCTCCAGATAAAGCACATTCCAGCAACGGCAGCAACAGAGACTTGAGAAGTCCAACACCTGCTCACAAACACATAGAAGAATGAGAAAATTCATGTCAAATATAGTCTAATGAGGAGAGGATTTGCGCAGAATAGCGATTTTGACTAACCTTCTTTATTTATGCATCTAGTTCCTTCAGATATTGTTCATTCTTATGGCTTAAGCCTCAAACCCTTCTCCTAAAGCAGCAGCAGCAGCAGCAGCAGCATTGTTGTTGTTGTTGTTGTTGTTGTTTCTGTTGCTGTTAGCAATTTATATCCTGCTGTTTTCACAGCAGCCCAGGCCAACTGACAGCCTACACAAAAACACATTTTTAATACTAAATTACAAATTTATAAAAACCTAATTCCAAATACTTAAAACTACAAATATTCCACAAAATAAGACAAAACCAACAATATAAACAAACAGCCTCCCTGAAAAAAATGTTTATACCCCAAAAGCTTATAATAAATAAATTTTAACTAAGATGTTAAATACATTTTGAAAGGAACAAGATTCTTGTCTTTTCTTTGTATCTGTGACCTGTCTGCTCTTTATCTGTATCTTAGCTCCCTTTAAGCAAATATTTAAACATGAAGAAAAGGGACTGGGATCATGGTTACCCATTCCCTGTGGCATCCTGCTAAAACTGTGTATATTTCAGATCTTTTCACCAGTAGCAAATGCTTCGCTCCCTTGGCTACTGAGAGAAATTTGGAACGTGGGTAGCAAATCAACATCTCAAACAAAAGGAACATTTTATGCAGAGTCTGGGTGTTCTATGCATTCCTTGGGAGGATATTTCTCTGCAAATTGTCTGAAAGTCTCTTCTTTTAAAATGACATGTTTTAAGGAGTTGTTAATAGTTGTGGGGGGTAGTTACACCCTTTTCAATGTTTGTTTTTAATTCTCCTTGGAAACAGACAGATGTGTCTCCAGGAACACAGAGACAGATTGAGTTCAACTAAGTTAAATTGCTCCCAGATAAGTGTGCACATGGTTGCAGTGATGTGTGTGTGCATGGCCTCAAACAAATAACTTGATTCCAAAATTATTCCCTGCCATTCAGTCTTTTTCAAGGGAAGATGTAACTTTTTCAGACTCAGAGAGAAAAATTAGCTAGAAAAAGCAGCAGCAACAAGGAAATGACTCACAGGTTTCACCTCACATGTTGTTATTTTGTCCAACAAGAACAAGATGCAAAGTACCAGCTGCCAGTATTGTATATGTTGAGGAACTAGGTGATGTAGACCTAGAATCAGGCATCCCTCTTTGACTGGTTTTTTTAAAATTTATTTTTAAAAACAACAACAAATAGAACATTTACAAATTCATTGTTTACAAACAATTTATTATAATATGGTAGTCAAAAATGATTATCAGTTCCTATTTAGGAAGGGATTTCTCCAAAAATTAATCATTTATCTTGGGGGTCCATAACCTATTTTGTGCCTGATGGCAAAATTAATTGATATCAAAGCATGTTTGTAATGTGAGAATTTTTGGAACAAATGAGGAAGGCTAGCTACAAAGATGGATGAGGAGGAATGACAGAAAAACAGTCTTGAATACTGCAGCTTCTGTTCTCACCCACCCACTTCCATGTTTCTGAGCCACTCCAAAATACCATTTGGAAAAGAGCGGATTAAAGGGGACTTTCAGAGAGGAATTAATTCCTGAAAAGAGATGCTGGTCTCAAGCCAGCACAGGAACCATGCATGGTCTTGAGCAGAAAGCTCCATTATCTAACTCCAGGTATGTGTGTACTGTTAGCTGCATTCCAAGGGAAATGTCACAGAGTGAAAACAAATTCCACATATGAGTCCTGGCCAAAAATTGCATTCTGTTCCCTTGACTGTTCCTTGGAATGTTTCAGATCAAGGCTTGTGATGGTCTCTAATGAGGTTCTCTTGAAACTATTGAAAAGGTTCAGTTGAAGCCAGCATCATGACCTTGGTTACAGCTATACATATTGGCAGGTGGGGAGCTGTCACCTACGTGTGCTCTAGAATTAGACCCGTCATCTCTACCCCACCTCCATCAACTCCATCACTATGACCAGGATCACCAACCCTAATTTTCAGAAATGGTTTGGGTTCAACATCATGTTGTTTCCCACTCAAGCTTCTAAAGATCAACTGCCAGCAACATGGTGACAGGGAGGGGCGGGGGGGGAGAAGGAATAAATCACAGCATGGGTCTTATAAAGGCACACTGCAGGGTCTTAGTACTGGTCCCACAATAAGCTGCCACTGCATGCTGTTAAGAGCTCTATTTTCCCACTGCAAGATAACAATAAAAAACACCACATGGGGGCACTATTTCCAAGTCATCCTGGGAGAACAATGCACCGCTTCAGAAGAATGTTCTAGACACCAGTAAGCAATGTAAAGTGGTGAGGAAAGAGGGAACCCATACATCCCAACCTCTTTAAAATAGCCACGGCTCTGAAGACTGAGTTCTATGACACCACTCTTCAGTAAAATAGCCTTGTCTTTACGTTACCAAAATTATGTTGTGAGAATTAGTTGCATGAAAGAGTTGCAATTGGTGAATCACCTCTATGGTTAGGGTGCACCCACGGGGCACATGTGAAGGACACAGAGATGGAGAATGGAGCCAGAAGGTTATGTCGCAATTCAGCATTCTGAGCTTTTCCATTTCAACTAACTGAGATCATATAACCGGAGGTCCTTCTCCAGGAACCATCTTAGACAGGAGGCAACCAGGAGCGGAGTCTTCTCTGTGGTGGGGCCTCAATTATAGATCAGTCCCACTCACAGTAATTTGGTAATTTAGTTTTGCAGGGCCTTATTTGTTTATTTAGTAAGTTATTGTATCAATGCAATGGGAATATCTAGGTCAGCATTGTCTGTCTTAACTGGCAACAGCTTGTCTGAGTTTCAGATAGGGTTTTTCTTCAGGTACACCCGGATATACCAAGGAACCAAACCTAGGATCATTTCCATACCAAAGACATAGAGGATGAAGAAGAAGAGTTCCTATACCAAATTACAGGCACTTTCACATTTGCTTTTTCTAAAGGCAAATGTTAATTGGATGCAGCAAAAACAACCAAGAACTCTGAGGTACTTGAAAGATCATCAGATTTATTATAAGCATGAACTTTTGTGGACTGTAACCCATTTCATTAGATACAGAATCATAGAATCACAGGAAGTGCTGTCCAGAATTTCGGCTATATATACATGAAAATGTAAATAGTGAGGTCAAAGGATAACTGAATACAAAAATTATGTCAGTGAAAATTATGTTATCAACACTGGCTGGTTGCTGATAAGACAAACATCCTGGTGTAATGTAGGCCGATTAACACGTGCATTATAATTACAGATGATCTTTGTGGTTCAGTTTGAGCTTCATGTTTTAAACTATTGTTTTTCTGTGTACATTTTAATGATTTTAGTTTAGACTATATGCCACTCTGTAGTGAAAAGATAAGGGGAAAATTCAGATTACATTCTACTTTAAAGATAGTGCCAATATTTATTGGATAGAATAATTTTAAAGACAGGGCACTGGATGTCTTTCCACATGGAGTGTATGTGTGTACCCAAATCCCATTAACTGGGAGGGGGAGATGCAAGTTTTTTTATTATTTTTGTCCATTTCTGGCATGTAACAAGCAGCAGGTGAATATATAACAGTAACTGTACCATCTATCTTCAAAATGAGGCTGAGATTCTTGTCATGCAGGGGTAGCGAGTCTAGCCTTGCCCTTTAAATCTTGAACTGCAGCACCCATCATCCTTCACAATTGGCTATGTTCTCTAGGGCTGATAGGATTTGCAGTTGAAACTTCTGGAAGACTACACATTCTTCATCCTTATCCTTATAACTAATGAGGATCCTTGGGTGTCCTGTTATTTTTAGGTTAAGGAACAGTAAACAAGAACCCCATGCCAATTGAGTTGTTCCAAGGGGGGTGATTTAGGCTGCAGAAGGAGCAGTGATTGTAATAACAAGATTTACAAAAGGCCTCATCTCACATGCTATTTTCAAAGTGCCCCCACCCCTCCCCGCCCCAGTAAAACTAGCTGCTGACTGGGGCATCAGGCCAATTCTTACGTGCAAGTACATGACTTAATTTCCGGTTATTTGGTGACTCAGGAGCTGAAAGTATGAACTCATTCCACCGAAAGAATTTGTGCCTGAGTTTGGGTGAGCTGCGATGAAGTTCCAGCTGTAGTGTTTGAACAGTGATGAGTCAGTTCAACCGTGGAAGTAATTATATTTTTAAATAAACAAATCGGGCAGAGGAAGTTTGTTAAACACTTGAGAAAATAGGTGGTCTGTACTTTTTGGATTAAAAACAGCAAAATTCTGTCTGAAATTTTTACATCTCAACAAACAAGTCATCATTTAATGCTTCAGTGATGGCCATGCTTGTGTAACCCAGCTAGTATGGGCAGGGGGGACTGGTCTTCTGTTTCCTCTCATATTTTGATCAGGGATTGTTAGAAGGTAAGTTACAGACTACTAGTGAGCTTTGGACAAGTTTTCATTGTGGACAGGATTCTTACAAAGAATATTTTTGTTAGCGGGCCTTGATCTGATTAACAAGCCTACTTTTTATGTTCTGAAGCAAAAAGGCCTATTCAAGGTCATTTAACACAGGTAAGAATCAAACTTTAGCAGATCAGGGAAAGGCTACTCAAGTTTGTTTTTTACAAGAATGTGCAAAAGCAAAGGCAGCCTACCCCTCTTTTTGAGCACAGTCCAAATTCCTTAGGTAGCGATTTAAGGAAAGCAGGCTAAGGCCATTTTAGCACTACATTGTTATAGTGCTATTATTCCACTATCAACATCCTATGGAATCCTGGGGTTTGCAGTTTAGGGAGGGGCCTTTGGAATCCTCAGCCAGAGAGCTCTTGGGCCTCAGTAAACTACAAATCCCGCAATTCCACAGGATGTTGAGAGTGGAATAATCACACTATAGCAGTATAGTGCGGAAATGGACTAAGATTAAAATTGGGTGGCACTCTTCCTGATTGCGGGGGGACACAGAATAGCAGAGATCCAATGTAGGCACCCTGGCAGAGTGTAAATCTTGCAGGTGCAGCTCCAACTCCCTTATTAGCTTCAGAGGTGCATTCCAACTACCTTCTGCACTCAGGTAAAATGTACAGTCATCCCTTCACATTTGCGGGTTTCACTTTTGCAAATTTGATTATTCACAGATTATTTGCTGTTACCTCTGCTGCCTCCTTATGCCATTTTTAATAGGGACTACAGGCCTCATGAGAGTGAGAAAGAGTGAATGAGATTTTCAAGTCCCTCTTAAAAATGGTGTGGGGCAGCAGTGGGGGTGGCACTAAGCCCCACCAGCCATCCATTTCTGCCTTGTGAAGGAACCCTGATGCCTCAAAGGAATCCATGGTGGGCTGAATATGGTGATCAAACTTTTTTTGTGTGTTAAATATGGTTTGGGAGGGGCTAGAGTTACTCATGGTTTTTTCACATTCACAGGGGTCCTGTGCCCCTAACTCTAGCAAATGTGGAGGGATTACTGGGATTTATGAATGCACCAGTTGTAATAATCCTGGCCAATTTAAAACAACTAACCAGTAACGAATACATGATATAATACTTCACTACGAAAGCTGGTTTAAAAAAATTAAAATTCAAAATGTTGATTTGGGGGGGGTCGCCATTTTCAAACACACACTCATTAATAAATCTGTGTATTTGTGTGTATTTATGGAGAGCCAAGATGGTATAGTGTTGGGCTAGGACTCTGGGAGACCAGGCTTTGAATCCCTGCTCAGTAATGGAAACCCACTAGGTGATGTTAGGAAAGTCACACTCTCTTGGGCCATTTCCACACTACACTGTTATAGTGCTATTATGCCATTTTCAACATCCCGTGGAATTCTGAGGTTTGTAGTTGACTGAGGCCAAAGAGCTCTCTGGCTGAGAATTCTAAATGCTTCCCACTATACTGCAAATCCCAGGATTCTATAGGAGGTTGAAAGTGGAATAATAGCACTATAACATTGTAGTGCAGAAATGGCCCTAGTCTGAGAGGATGGGAAAGGCAAGCTTTCCCTGAATAAATCTCAACAAGAAAACTCTATGCTAGGGTTGCCATAAGCGGGAGTCAGCCTAAAGGCATATAACAACAAATCTATCACTATTTTTGATATCACAGCAGTATGAAATTCTTTCTTCAACAAGGTTATTTCTCAAGAACACTTGAAAATTTGGCATAGAATACCCCTTCCCTCAAGTTGCTTTAGTATTAAGCTATAGAGGGAAGTGCCACTGGTCTCCTAACCACTGCAGATATACCTTTAAATGTTGACAAGAATGAAGAAAAGAAGATGCTCACTGACCTCAAATCCTGTGAAGAGGGCAAATTCTACTTCCATGCCTCTGAAAGGAAATCCACCATTAATTCTGATCTGCAGACAGAGCAGGGATGAATAACTTGTGACCCTCCAGATGTTCTTGGCTGGAAAGTCCCATCATTCTTCATCAATGGGGGTGTAGCACAACATCTGGAAGATCACAGGTGGCCCATCCCAGGAACAGGGGAATGCTGCCATAGATTTAAATAATGGGAATGCTGAGATGGAAGACTCAGTACTTCTTATTTCATCACAGGTGAGGCAGTACTTTCCTCACAGTCAGAGTATTCCTTCCCCGGGGGCGGGGGGGGGCAGAGCTCTTCATCTCCTCATGGTTTGACAGCAAGAGTGCACAATTACAGTTTTGAGCAAGGTAACTGGAAGAGGTGGGAGGAATGCAAAGGCTGTTCTGCACCCACAGCTTTAAGCAACACAGGTGTGTGTCATGAAGAATTATAATTATCTAATGCAAGGATAACCTACTTTGCGACATTGGTGGGGTGCACTGCCTCCACAAACATTGGGGGCTTGCCCCCTTTGCTCATAGGTGTTGCTGCGAAAATTCACTGGCAATGACAGAGAAGGCTGGATTATGGTGATTAAGGCCATGAAGCATTTCTAAAAACTGAATCCGTTTTATGTGAGTTTGTGAGTTATAACAAGTAGTGGCATAGAGAAATTCGTTAAATAAATGAATAAATAATTAATATGATCCAAAGTGCAATGAAGGATAACGCAGAAATCTTCATATATGAATGTATTTTTAGTCTTGCAACTTCAATGAGATTCACAACCTAATCCCATGTATTTTTACTTAATTATTCAACCAGTATATAAAATGCTAATGACAACAGAAACACCAGAAGATCCAAGAAATTACTTGGAAAGAAAAGGAAGCAAGCTCCTTCTTCCTGTTTCCTTCATCACTGGGACCCTAACCAGTGAGGTGTGTGTGTATGCATGCACATGCCTTCAGGTCAGCCGTGGACTTATGGCATCTCCACAAATTTCATAGGATTTTCTTAGGCAAGGAATCCTCAGAGGTGGTTTTGCCAGATCCTTCCTTTGAAATATACCCTACAGCACCTGGTATTCACTGGCAGTATCCCACCCAAGTAGTAACCAGGGCTGACCCAGCTTAGTTTCCAAGGTCAGTCAGGATCTAGTGCCTTTTGGATATTTAGGCCTGCAACCAGGAGGGAGAAGGAGCAATTGCATCAATCCTACGTATAATAATTTGGCTCTGATGGCAGTGCTCTATGGCATAGGAAGATGCTAGTGCATACTTCAACACCATAGAGCAATCAGATGGCCAAAGAGAGTGTGTTGTAGGATTCTGTTGCCAAAGGAAGGAACAAAGAGCAATGTGGAAGGAAAGCACTGTTCTTTTGCTGAGAATTTCAGAACTGGGACTTGCTGTGGGAACAAGGAGGGTGCAAAAACTGGGTTCAGGAACTGTAAGTGGCTCACAGGTTGCCCACTCCTGGATACAATAGATTTATCACTTGTTTTCCAGGGGGAAACCCCCTTGTATATTGTCTGCTTTTATCACCAGAGCACAGCAGTGCTTCATAAAAGATCAGGACAGAAGATATTTTGCTCGATTGTTAAGAGTGCTAGAAGAGAACTGGGAACAAACCAACATTTCAATAGCCACGAAGGGAGAGTGGAATTTATTAGCCTGGCATCTCTGATGCTTACTACATGACATCTGGCTGCCAAATCCCCCAGGATGAGGGTCTCTTTATCCCCAGACAAAGGAGTTCAAGGGTGTGGAATGCAGGGAGAGGGTGGAGAAAGAGCCTTGAATCAAGGGAACAGCGGGAGGCCCAGTACAGTGCTGGCAGCAACGCACCCTTTGTTAATCACATTACTCAGCAGCTTATGCACACACAGTTTAGCATACTGGCTTCCCCCGTTGTGACCTCTGTTCCCAACCATTACTGCTCAGACCTCCTCTCTCCCCTCTCCCCATTTTTGCGATGGCTAATCAAGTGCAAAGGATAGATTGGAACCTACCTAGAGAGTGTTGTCACAGCTTAGACAATCCATTTTTAAGAGTTAAGCGGGACACGGTTCAGTGACAAGAATTCACAGCCAATTACAGGATGTTGTATCGGTCAACCTCTTACTGTTTTTCTCCCCCTCTGAATAGAATCAGTGTTAGTTGCACAAGCCCTCTGGGTGTGGCTGGTTTATTTTATGTTATCCTGATGAGCAAGCGGTGACTAAAATACAAATGTTGAATTTGGCAGTGCTACTAGATCATCATTTCCTTTCCATTTCCCTGCAGAGGAAAGCCTGGGGCTTTTGGCTTCAGCCTGACATGCAAAGCTATATAAGTTTATCACACAACAGTCACACTGTGCAAAATGCTGTAAACAGCTTCAGAGCTGATCAACCTGCAGTGATGTTCCTAGCAGGACAAGCAAAACATCTGGAAACATCTCAGTTTGCCCCAGTAATTCTTCTGGAATATTTTCATAAATATCTGAAGTAATACATCTCAAGAGAGATACTTTCAATACTGAGATGGAACACAGACGTCCACAAAAGGGCCCTGGGTATTTCACTTTTTGAAAGGAAGACTAAGTAGAGAGAACATAGCACTGGGGAGTAGCGAGGTGGAAACAATTTGGAAGGACAGAGGGCAACAAAAGCAACTAAAACCATAGCATTAGGAACTTAACAAAAAGAAATGAAAAGGCAGCATTAGAGAAATCTGTGGCCCAAGTGCTGTTGAACTGCTATTCCCATGCAAGCCAAAGTTGGCTGAACTAATGGTAAGGAAGTGTGAGGGTTATGGTCCAACAACATCTGGACAGTCACATGTCCCCCAGCTCTGGAGTGAAAAGTGAGCATATTATCCTTAAAGGGGGTGGAGGAGATCACCTTGTTATAGGCCAGGGATAGACAGATGAAAAGTGGACGGGGCCATTTTCGCCCCTGTGCCCCCTGGTGGCCCACATGAGCATACTGCTGCATACTAGATGCATAGTGGATCACTCTCTTTGGATGAACTGCAGCTTTAAAAAGAGACAAAAAGAAACAGCACATCTGAGTAGTACATCTGAGTAAATGCCATGCAAACTTCTCCATATAACATATTCCACAGAGCTGGGATGTGAAAGTGTGCCCCTCCTGATTTTGAACTTCAACTCCCATCATTCCCCCGATTTTGGCAAGAGCTGAAGAGACTTGCAGTGCAACAAGAGGACCACAAGTTGCCTGCTCCGGCCATAAAGCACAGCTCTATCAATGAAAATTTTATCTCATTGCCCTGTGCCTCACTATCAGGAGGCTTGCATTATTATGGGATGAAGCTAGTATTAAGTAAACATTACTAAGGACAAGTTTCCTTCATCCAGCAGGCTCAAAAGAGCACCAGCCATTCATAAAACATGTTTGTAATCTTTTCAACTGGGGAAAAAAGGCTGGAAACAAGTTTGTTGAACATTCAAAGTCTGGAAACCAGAGCCTCAGTTTTTACCACCCTTTTCCCCTTCTCCATGATTTTTCTTTTCACCTAGTGCCTTCTGTTTCCATGTTGCTACATGGAAAAAGGAAACAGTGTGGTGTAGGGGTTCAAGCATTGGACTATGACCCTAGAAACCAGGGTTAGCGAGTCCCAGATCATCCATAGAAATCCACTGGGTGACCTTGAGTGTGCCACGCACTATCAGAAAGGTTCATGTTAGGGTTGCCATAAATGACTTGAAGGCACACAATAACTCTCATTCGTGGATATCCGTGGGTATCTGAGACAAGGCAATTTTTGCGCTCTCCTTTATTCCTTCCTCAGAGCCTCGCGGAGCAGTGGGCGTCTGGGAATTTCTCTCTTTCTGCAATTCTGGTATTTTCTTTTTAAACTCCTTTTTCCTCCGTTTTCTTTTCCATACTAAACTTAACACATCAACTTGTTGGAGAAGGGCTAAATCCCGACTGGTTCACTCGCCAGGTAAAAGAAAACTGTTGGAGAAGGGAGGGATTCTAACGGTCGTAACTGAAAGATTGGGAATTCCTGCCGGTTCTGGTTGGCACATGGGGATAAACTCAAAACGTAGTGGATTTCTCCTCTGTGCCATCCCGCGAATATGCCTACATCCTTACAGAATCCTAACATGTTGTGGCTTCTTTGTCCTTACTTTCTGGATTTTAGGTACGGTATGGAGTACACAAATCAGTGTTGTTGTTATTTAAAAGAGCAGCCTTCACCAATCCCATGTGTTGAGACATTTTGCACTGTAATTCCCATATTTTGCACTGTAATTCCCATAACACCTGGCTACTGCCTATGCTGGTTAGGACTTACAAGGGCAGTAGTGTAAAAGTATTTCTTGGGCTATCTGATGTGGGGGACTAGCATTCCTCTCCAATGTACCAGGAATCAATACCATGGTAATGCCTATGGGTGAATTTTTTTCCCATGAAACTTGCTACAGACCTGCAGCCCATGGCTAGAGACTGCACTTGTTGATGGGCTTGCATGTTGAGCAGCTTGGTCTAAAACATCTAGAAGGCACTAGGTTGGAGACGGTTGGCATAGGGGCTAGCCATGGCATCCTTGGCATATTCCCTCAGAACTACTTCCAGTTGATTTTTGTGATGCTTACTCCCTAGTTTTGTAAAACCATAATCTATGGCATAATCTACCAATTGTTGCTACTTGCCCTGTTTTTGGACTGCAGTGCCAATAACCCATCACTATTGGCTATGCTGGCTGGAGATGTTAGGAGTTGCAGGCCTGGAACATTTAAAGGACAAATTACTCACTCCTGCCTTAAGGTAAGCCCCGTTCTCTCAGCTGCAGCAGAATAAGCAGCTTATACTGACCTGCTGGACAAGACTGTTGGGGCAATGCAAAATAAAAAGGAGGGGCTGATGATGATCATTGTAGGCCAACTTTTCCCAACCATGAGGCCCTAGATGTTAAAATTCTCCCTATTAGTATGTTGGCTAGGGAGAACGGGAGTTGCAGTCTAACACATGGGGATAAAAAATAAGCAAAGGATGGCATAAACAATTCTGAACTGAATGGGGCAGTTGCAATTTTTAAACAACAGATCGAAAGTGCAGTTGCTAAACATGCCCTTGAGACCCTCCAAAGGAGCTATTCTCTGTACAATGCATGTTTTTTTTAAATTGCATGTTTTTTTAAAAAATCCAATCCTTACATCAAGAAGGAAACAGTCTTCAGGACATCTCTGATAAAAACTCAGAAACCAATCTGAATACCTCACAGTTCATAGGAAGTAGTAACTCTTAAAATTATAAAACAGGCTTGATTTGCTCCTCTGCCAACCCCCTATAAGGCAGTGATTTAACAAGGACCCAGTTCCTCAACTCTCCCATTTCCTTCCCCTTAGGTCCTGCCCCCTCCACCAATACCTCTTGTTCTCCTTTGTTCCTTGCTTTTTATCCTTAAAGACAGCTTGGACAAAAAGAGTACAAAAGAGAAGGGCAAAGGGTCAGGGTTCCAGAGAAAAGGTCGGGATGAAAAAGTCTGGAAAACAATGCTCTCCTAAAAACCAGTGAACAAAGCTAAGCCTTTCCTTCAGCCTAGGGTGAAGATAGAAAGTTGTTACACCCCACTTCCCCGAAATACAGCTTCAAATCTACAGCCTACTCCCTGTAAAGAATCTGGATTTTGAAACGCATAATCAGTACAGCTTTTACCTCTCCTTATCTTTCCTATCTGGTTTTGTGACTATTAACCAGCTAGCAAGGCATTTCTTTGCCAAACCAAATGACATCTGTAGAATACACTAGTTTAGCTTTATACAGCCCAAATTATGCATAAATTACTTTTTCTTGGAGTGATTCATGCAAATAAGATCCCAAAGGGCTGGGAATACTGCATCATCATCTGCTTTACTACACTAATACTTGAACAGGGATTCAGGACTAAGAGCTTTGTAGATACTCACACAAGCAAGCATCTGTCAACTTAAAATTTCTCCAACCAACAGATCTTGCTTATTCAGCCTGACATCCGTTAGGCATCTCAAATGGCATAGCAATTTCTCCACTGGAAGGGAATAGATCACTTTTCTAGGAGAAAAATATTAGTCTTCATAGAAAGCCAATTTATCAAGACACTCAAAAGGGTAAAGTCATCCTGCCCACAGCTCCTTAATCTTCAGAATAAGGTAGGTTGAGGATGAGTCTTGCTATTAACTGCACATATTCCGAGAATGAAACTCAATGAAACTCTAACCTCTAGTGGTGAAAGCTCAAGCAGAGAAACTAAAGATGCATACAAAAACACCAGGGTTTCTTTTTTTCAGCACAGAATAAAGGTCCAAATTAAGTTTGCCCAAGCAGCAAATCAGAAGAAAATGAGGTAAGTACCCCTTGTCTGCTCCCAGCTTTCAAAGACATTAAACCTAGAAAGACATTGTTCATGTGTATTTCCCATCTCCTAGTACAGCAATGTAGCCAGTTATAAAGCCACCACCTCTGCCAAGAGCTAAGTGGTGACTGAAGTTGTCACATCGCTATCTTCTAGGAGTACATGATGCCAACACTCCCAGCTCCAGCACTTTACTGGGAGAATTTTACAGCTGTCCTCCCTTATACACAGCTGCTCACAGTACAAAGCATCATTTCCTGTGGCATCATATGTAGTGTGTGGAATTTATTCCACTACCCTGACAAATATATAGATTGAAGAACACTTCACTCTAAATGCCTAATATTCCTTACCATCAGAGCTATCTTAGCTGGGCTGCATGATTCCCAAAGTAGGAAAGAATTCATCCAAGATGCATACTAACTGTGGCACTGTAGAAGACATGCCATCTCCAGAGACAGTGGCAATAGATTAATTCAGACAGTAACTGTCCACCAATTTTATTAGCACTCTCCAGATAGAAGAGATCCTTCTTTCATGAAAGTTGTCACTAAAATGTTCTCTTTTCTCTGTTGTCCAAACTCACCATTCTAGCAGCAGGGTAAAGTTGCAGATTCCACAAAAAAAAAAACAAGAAAAAAAAACCAAGCATCCCAAGAACACATTGTAAAAATGCAATTTCAGCTCTTCTGATGGTATGCATTGTTTATAGGGATTGTACAATGTTTAACATAAGGTTAAACACGGCCATCCTCAATTTGGTGCAAGTGCTGTTAACTATACTGGGAAATCCAGTTGGGAAAAGGGCAGTGTATTGTCTTACCCTTCTCCCAGTCGTCATGGTACTTTCAGAATTAGCAGTTTTCTTACCTAGTTCGGCTGTTCACGTGAGCATTCATCTATACATACTAGTATGCAAGAAGCAACATACAGGAAAATCCATTTATAAATAAATCTAATCTTTTGATTTTGGAACACCAGAACAAACAGGTCAAAGCCAGGATCTACGTCATTTATTCAATTGGAAAGTCTGAATTAAAATTATTGCAGACTTTCAACTATGAGTTCTCACATTTCAGTGGGTATGATACTGACTTAATTCCAAGGCTGAAGGGCAAAGAAAATTTTCTTCAGAATTGGATTTGGGATTAACAAATCTGACAGATGCTGAGGAGCAAGCAATGGCTCTCTTGTATACACACTTCTTATAGTTTGACAGATAATCAAAGCTTCGGTCTAAATTTAGCACAAAGTGGTTCACCTTTGGTCAAAAATTAATTTAAATAGCACCCAGAGTAAGGGCCAGCTGGAGTATTTCCCCCACTAAACAAACATTAGGCCTATTTCATTTACTGCAGCGCTTTATTTTCCTTTCACAATGACGTGTTTGGGCATTACAATTCTCAACTTCTGGATGACTTACAAATTTTGGTTTTCTACTGTCATATGACAACATTAAGGCAACGTACAAAAATCTTACATAAATTAAACCTGATGATTAAATTTACAGGTGTCAATGCAAACACTGGAGCAACTCAAGTTGAGCAACTTTTTGCCCTGTGATGTCTTGCTGGGATACAGGTGGGCAAGGAAAGAAAAACAGGTTCATAAGGCTTGGATGTGATATGTTTCCAGCCCTGTTAGGAATAGTGGCAAGACAAAAAATGGCCATCCTTTTCACAAACCCTTGCCAGCCTCAACAATAGTGATCTGGAATTCTTAGCGCTTTGTGTAGTGGAAAGTCTGATCTTTTGTTACCCTGTACAAATCTAGCCTCAAATTCCATTGTTACACTGAGACTATCATCCCAGGCTGTAACAGACACAAGTTAAACCTTTGTATTGTATAAATGCCATCTGTACTACATCCTAGGCCAGATGTGTATAGGGTACAATTATACTGCCATGTACAAAGGGAACAGTTAACTTGAGTACAGATCATATCAGCAACAAGGTAGACATCCTCACAGGATTATTGGAGACAGACTTCCCAATGACAAATGTTTTGAAGAGAAGGCTTATTCCAGTTTCATGAGGCTAGCATGAGGTGTATATATTTGCCCAGGCAAATTTATACTGGTGAAAAAAAACTCATGCAGCAAATGCTGCGCATCTGCCAGTAGTCCATTTAGAAGCATTTACGGTGAACAATAGATGGGCCAGACTCATCATATTCCTGCTTGCTGATCCACATCTGCTGGAAGGTAGAGAGAGATGCAAGAATGGATCCACCAATCCAGACTGAGTATTTGCGCTCAGGAGGAGCAATAATCTAAAAATAAGGAGAGCAAAACAAGAGTTAGAATACTCTGTGTTTGTTTCTGTCATCCACCTTACAGAAAGCAGTCAAGCACTTACAATGTGTTATCACGTGTGCTCACCTTGATCTTCATTGTGCTGGGAGCCAATGCTGTGATCTCCTTCTGCATTCTGTCTGCAATTCCTGGGTACATTGTGGTACCACCAGACAATACTGTGTTGGCATACAGGTCCTTCCTGATGTCTACATCACACTTCATGATAGAGTTGAAGGTGGTCTCATGAATGCCACAGGACTCCATACCTGAGAGAGAGAAAAAAAGAAAAGATCTCTAAATATGCTACACAACTGCCTTATCAGAAGTAGATCCAATTATCTACTGCACAAGCCATGGTGTGCACACAAACACACATTACACACACTACAATGTAAGAGCATGTTATTGATTTTGTTCTTGTTACAATTAAATGTTTACCTAGGAAAGAAGGTTGGAAGAGGGCTTCTGGACACCTAAACCTCTCATTTCCAATGGTGATCACCTGACCATCAGGCAATTCATAGCTCTTCTCCAGGGAGGAAGAGGAAGCAGCTGTGGCCATTTCCTGCTCGAAGTCCAAGGCAACATAGCACAACTTCTCCTTTATGTCACGCACAATTTCCCTTTCAGCTGTGGTGGTGAAGCTGTAGCCTCTTTCTGTCAGAATCTTCATGAGGTAGTCTGTGAGGTCACGGCCAGCCAAATCAAGTCGCAGGATGGCATGAGGAAGGGCATAACCCTCATAGATTGGTACAGTGTGTGTAACACCATCTCCAGAGTCCATTACAATACCAGTGGTACGACCAGAGGCATACAGAGACAACACAGCCTGAATGGCCACATACATGGCTGGAGTGTTGAATGTCTCAAACATGATCTAAAAAAGAAAACAAACTGTTGTAAGTAAGCAGACACTCCTATAAGTGAGACACACACACATGCTGGCATGCAAAGTATCAGATGGAGTTGGAAACCAAAGGAAAACAGGCAGAAATACAACAGAAACCTGAGACTTCAAGAAGGAAATGCCAGGACAGGACAGAACCCTGAAAATAAGAGAAGAGAAAATGTAACTTGAAAGAAAAATGGTGGGTGAAATGGGTGAAAATAAATGAAAACTGCTGTATTAATACCATACCTGTGTCATCTTCTCTCTGTTGGCTTTGGGATTCAAAGGTGCTTCTGTAAGCAGCACAGGGTGTTCCTCTGGAGCAACACGAAGCTCATTGTAGAAAGTGTGATGCCAGATTTTCTCCATGTCATCCCAGTTGGTGACAATGCCATGTTCAATAGGGTACTTCAGGGTCAAGATCCCTCTCTTACTTTGAGCCTCATCCCCTACATAGCTATCTTTCTGGCCCATACCAACCATGACACCCTACAGGAAGGGAAAAGAGAAAAATTTAGCATGCTATAAAGATGAAGCAACCTAATCACAGAGAAAGAACAGTCCCGCTGCTTGCTTGACAACTAACCTGGTGGCGTGGGCGCCCAACAATTGAGGGGAACACAGCACGAGGAGCATCATCTCCAGCGAAGCCTGCTTTGCACATACCAGATCCATTGTCAATGACAAGCGCTGCAATTTCTTCTTCCATTTTTTAGATCTGCTTTTAAAGAATGAAAATTCTTCATTAAGGAACATTAACACAGACTCCTATCTAGCAGTTCGGCAATATCCCCTTAGACACTACAGCATCTGGCCGCTAGAGGCTGCTCTAGCTGCCTGCCATCCAATCTGGGGACCCCACCCTCTTGACTACTTTTTCACCAAGGTCTGGAGACTGCCATTGGGTTCCAGACCAACAGGAGGCATTCACATCTCTCAGCCTTCACAATTGTCCAGGAGATTACTACCACAGCCTTGCATTTAAAAATCCCACCATGCGCAGTGGGAGATTGTTCCCACACAAGTAGGCACACAATTCAAGTCTAGATGACTGCATACATGCTTTAACACTGGTCCTTTATACCTTCCCAAAGCTCAGCTGAAAAAAGGACTACCCTGATGACACTGAAAAAGGTGGCCTTATCTCTAGGTGTTGGTTTAGTCCTCAAGTTAGTGCTAAAAAAAAAAATCTGCACCTTCTCATTTTAACTAGAAGTACGGTAAACCACCCTCAAGGAAAAAAAAGTGGTATATTCCTTGTTTCCCAAACTGAGTTTTTTATGCCCACAGGAGTGAAATCTCTTGAATCCACTCAGGCCATAAAAGTCGCCCGCAGCCGTCACTTTTCCATACCCACTCCATCAAACCTCACCAGAGCCAGCGGGGTTTATGGGGGCAGCCCACTGGACGCCTCTTTAAAAGGAAGGAGACCCAGTGGCAAATTTAGGGCAGACAATCATGCCGTGGAGCCCGCCACACATTCGTAACAGGGCAAGTGGCTCCAGCCGCAAACGCTCTCACAGGTTCTCCCTCTCCAATTTTGCCATAAGCCCCCCCCCACGTTTCCATCACTCGCCGCTCACCCCCCCCCCGCGCCGCCAGTTTTGGCCAGAGCGAACACGCCTCACCCCCCCCCGCACACACACTCGACGCCCCACCCAACGCCGCCTGAATTAAGAAGCCGCTGCTGGCCGGTCCCATGCCCACCCCTCCCATTTTCTGTGAAGAAACGAGAGGAGACTGAGGAAAAAGCCCACACTCTCCAGTTTCCCGCCTGGTGACGTCAGCGCCCGCGTCCGCCCAACCGGGTCCCAGATGCCCTTCGAGCAGCGCCCGCCCCGCCCCATTCAAAGAGCCGTTGCCGGCGCGAGGGGGTCGCGCGAGCCCGCGGGGTTGCGCCGCCAGCCCTTAAGAACGCCCGGTCCTCCCGAGGCGCGACTGGTCGGCCGAGGGGAGCTAAGAAAAGGCGGGGAAGGAAGGGGCAGAAGCCCGTTAACGCCCGCCGACTGAGAGAAGATGGCTCTATAGACACACGCGTATAATCTAGAAACGTGAAAGATACGTTTCGCATCCGCCCCCCCTGTAAAACTACGAAAGAATAGGGAGGATTTTTTTTTTAAGGAAATTGTAAAAGGTCCCTAAAGATGAGCGTCCGGGTGGGCACGTTACCTACCTGTAAGGAGGCGGGAGCTTTCAAAGGTGAGAAGAAAGAAAAGAGCCGATAATGCCAGATCCGCTGCCGCCGGCTGAGTGAGACCGTCCGAACGCCAGCCCCGCCCCTTTTATACCCAGGGGGCGCCGGCCCCCGCCTCGCCAGCCGAGAACATCGCCATATATGGAGATCTTTCAGAAACACGAGCTTCGATTGGCTGGCGAGGGCCTGGCCACGTGGGGCAGACGAAGGGGGCATGGAGACGCCTCCTCGCGCGGCCCCGGAATCTGCATGAGAAAGGAGGCTGGCGGGGGATGGGCGGGTGAAGGTGCTGTTGTCTTTGCAGAGCGACCCCCCCCCCGGTTATCCCACCCCACTTCCGCCTCTCGGTCCCACTTGGGGATCCTTTATTTAAAAGGAAAAAGCACCGATATCGCCTGGGGGATCTTCTGCCCCAATGCAGTCGAGAGCCCAGATCACCTCTACGATTGCTTTTGATGATGGAGACAAGGGACATCTGGGGGTTGGCACCCTATGGGGCCCATTATGCCCGCGTGGTGGTCTGGGATACCCGCTTGTCGAGGCATTCACATGCCCCGTGGCCGCGATTCTGCAGCGTGGCTACTGATCCGATAGCCTCGTAACAATGGAGGGGAGGGAGCACGTTGTTGTATGACCGTTCTAGGCTGTCCCCATCCATCCATTAGGAATCTGCAATGGCCAACTATGATATGGGACCTCCAGTCCTAGGAAGGCCACAGGGCTGCCTGAGCTGCCCTTGGTATGGCGTGATTGCTGTACCACTAACATGGGGGACGGGGGGGGGAGAGTTCATGTGGTAGGCTGGCCGCAGTGATTGGGCGCTTCCCCTGTAATGGGTTTAATGTAGGGCCGGTGTGGGAGAACTTGGAATCTCCGAATAGTTTGCACCTCAGCTTCCAAAAGCCCTGGCCAACATCGGCAGTGTTGAAGGATTATGACCGTGGCAGTCCATGGCGTTTGGAGGGCCAAAGCTTGCCCACCCCTGCGCTGCTAGGATATATTCAAGAGATGCTGCAGCCTCTCTATAAGGGAGACTTGCTGGCTCTCTCCAGAAATATTCTCAGCCTTGAGGATCCCCAGGGGAAGCCAACTTGCAGCTGTGTCAAGAGCTACCGGCCACCTTGTCCTTGAACTGTCATCCCCTAAGTTCTGTGTTGTAACGTTTTCCCTGTTTACTGCCCTCCATATGGTCATCTCGTTGTCAAGTTTTACCTGTGCCACCACCATGTTTTATCTGTCTTACTGCATCTGCAGTGCTGAATGCCACACCTTACCATGTGATTTGCTTAAATGAAGAACAGAGAACTATTATGTTGCTATAGTCACAGTAGTGTTGTGTTTTCTATACTGAAAGATACTGACACTCTTGACACAATGGTACTCAGATATGCTTTAGTGGACTTCTAGTTCTAGGAGAGGTATAATAACTTTTATATCACTGCTATTTCAGGAGAGAGCAAGTATTAAAAAAAATCAGTATGCTCTCCACTGAAGAATGAGAAATGGTTCACAAGTCATTAAAGAGAAAGATCATAATACATATGTGCTATACAGAGCTTTCTTTAGCAATGGTCTCACAAACACACAGACTATAGCTATGGAACATATTAGATAAGGCAAAAAGAAAAATCTGGTCCTGTAAGGCTGGAGGAAGAGAACATTTTGTCCAAGTCTATCTAGGGTACAATGCATTAGACTATATGCAAAGCAGGAGACTACTTCTTTAAAGAACCCTCCCCCACATCTGGTGCTCTCCAAGTATTATACTATAATTCCCATCCTCCCCAGCCAATATTAGGGAATGCAGCTTTAAAATACCTTTTTAATGACTTGACTTACAGCATCTCTTTAGGATTTATGACTCTCCAGAGTTAGGAAAGATGTAGTGCATTTCTGTCTCTGCGATTAGCACTTCTGGTTCCAGGGGATCTGAGTATCCTGGCCTGCAAAAGTGACCATTAATTTACTGTTGAAATGGGGGAGGCCCTAAGTTGCCTCAGATTTTTTTAATCCTTTGAATCAGAATGTGGTGTGCAAGGTGTTTCTAATAAATCAGGCAGAACAGATCCAGCAAACCCCAGAAGACCCATGTGGTCCTTACTGTCTCAGGTTTTCTCTTTTAAAGCGATGAATATGGAGATTGAGGAAGCCTAGCTGAAGATATGAAAAGGGTAGCTGTGCCCTTGGCTGCAAAGTCTCTTTCAAGTTGTGCAGAGTATCGGGAAACATCACTATGTATGAATAGTTACCCCGCTGAGTTCTTCCTAACAATAGAAATCTCTTTTCAGAGCATTAGAAGTGGAGCATACCTCACTTCCATTACTTATTCTCTGTGTACAGATGGGGGGGGGGCGGGGCGATGGACTCATCATTTAGTTAGCAAAAACACAACCTGTTTCTTTTCATTTTTTTTTTCTAAACATGCATTTTAGCTGTTGACAGAAACCAACTCTGTCAGAGTCTAGAGAGAAACAGGAGAACATCTCTATGAATGGCTTCCTTGAGTCACACAAAACTGCAGTGTTGCTTGCAATACTAGGCTAAAACTCTCAGCACAGGTAAAACAGCTGAGCTCTGCACACACCTAGAAAAACAACCAGACCTTGCCTATGAGCAGGTGACTAAGCTCTTCCTACCCACGGAAGCATAACCTACTTGTCTTCCTAAATTGGGAAGCTGCCTGCCAAGTCAACTGATAGCTAAGCTACCAATAACAGAAGGCTGCAATATGAGTAACAACCACTGCATCAATGGAAATCAGACACATCATAAAATCGGAAGGAACGATGATTTGTTTGGTACTGACCATTTCATTCTGAGGGAATATTCACAGGATTACTTTGGATTATTAAATTTTGGGAAACAGTCGCATAAGAAGATTAGCAGAGCCATGGTGGATCACACCAAAGGGTCTACCTAGTCCAGCATTCTGTTCTCACAGTGCTTATGGGAAGCCTACGAGCAGGAGAAAAATACAAGACAGCCTCGCTCATTGCCAGCTCTGTACTCACCATCTTAGACTAAAGCCACAGTTTCATAGATGTGTAAAGGGACTGAGATTATTATTGTTGACTCATGCTAGGCACTTTGGCTTACATTGGTAGTCACGGACACTTTTCAGTTTGCCTTCCTTATATGGCAGTACCAATACAGAATTACACAGTACCAATAGTCATATTGACTTTCCGCCAGTAGCCCTGAAGGGTGGAGAATATTAGAATGGGGCACAGTCTCCTGGGTTACTCAGTTTCCTCCATCCTTTATTTTCTGCCCTCCCTGTTACTGCTTGAATTACCTTAAGTGTGGACTTTTATTTTTAAAACTGAAAACATTTAGAGGAAAGGCAGGCATGGTGGCTTTAAAAGAAAGAGGAAAAGATTGTACGTGCTTTAAGACTTTCTGAATTTATTCTCAACATGAATTGAGAATTTGCTAGGATTTTGGCTGTACCTTTCCCATCAGTTATTCACCAAGGATGCACAAAATTCTACACTGGGGACAAGACAAAACTGGGAAGAGAAAGCTGAGTGCCCCCTGAGTTTTTAAATGACTTACAGCCAATTCCTTTCTGGTCACCTAAACTCCAATCATGACTACTGGCAGACCCTATAGGGAACATCTCAAGGTCAGTGGGTCATAGTTCTTTCGCTGGGTTTGAAACCTTTTTTTCAACGTCCCTTGTTTCTCTCTCTTCTCCATTTCCAACAACAGATGCCGTGTTTGTGAACTGACACATCATTACAGGAGGGCAAACATTAGGACAGATGTGGCACATGCAACGTTAACTCTTGTGTACTCGGTGAGACAAGCTTTGTTCCCAGTCTTTACACTGCAGGAGGAAAAATGCTGAAGAATGCTCCAAATCGTGCGTGCGTGCAAGCCTCAAGCCAGCGCGGGGCTCCTTCCTTGCAAGCATGTGCATTCCTCCCAGATTCTTTTGTGCTGAAGAGAGGAGGGTGTGTTTCCTTCGGAGCAGCCAAGACCAAGCGCGAGAGTCACGCTGCCGCCGCGTTCTGATTATTACCAGAGGCTAATGCTCAGAGCTGCACAGAGCGGCAGCCGAGGGAGTCCGGTTCTCGCTCCCCGCTGGTGGCGCGCTGGGCCAGAGATGCCCCACCCAACCAATGGAAGCACGCAGGGGCTGCTCTTCTGGCCGTCGCCGCTCCTCTCCGGCTCTCCCGGCCATCTCTGGAGGAGAAGGCGGCAGCAACAGCAGCCGCAGCAAACGTGCCGTCCGGCGGCCCGCCGCAGACAATGGCCGTGAGCGCGGAAGCGGGGAACAGCCGGGCCCCGGAACCTGCATGAGGCATAACGCCCACCGGCCTCGGTACCTGCCCGCTGGCATCCTCTGCGCGCGGGAGCTGCCGGGGCGGCAAAGCACGCAGGGCGGCTGCGCGCGCTCGCTCGCGCGTGTCTAGGGATGAACGGACGCGTGTGGACAAAGGTGACTGATTCGCGGCCAAGTGTAGCGCAGAGCACGGCAAACCCCCCGGGGGCTGGGAGCTCCGGCTCCCCAAGGCGGCCCGACCGGCCTCGCTGAAGGACTGGCATGTGCGCCTCTCTCTACGTCACTGAAATGCAGCAGGAGCGGCCGCGAAGGGGGCGCTTCTGGTGCTGGGGGGGGGGGGGGAGGCGGGCAGAGCCGGTACCGACTCCCGAAGGCCGGCCAGACGTGCGTTGCTGGAGATGGCGGGGCAGCTTTCCCTGATTCAGCCCCTGTGACGCACGAGGGGAGGGCAAAGGGGCAGTTTCACGCTCAGGAGGGCCCTGGCTTGCTCTTCCTTCCAAAATGCGCTGCCCCCTCCCCCGCGAAACCTTCCGGGCCTTCCCGCTGCCTCCCCCGCCTACCACCCCATCCGCCTTTATTTCGGGCCGCTGAAGCGTGTCGGCGCGCCGCATCCCGCGCCGTGGCCCCACCCATCTCCCCCGCCCCTCTGGGATATGGAGGTCGGAGCTGCTCCCCAAAGCGTGGCCTGGAGAGCGCAGGGGGCCACCGATTCGGTCACGCCTTTCCTGGGGAAGCTTCCTCCATCACAATTCTGCACATGCCCAAAGGCACTCTTGCTTTTATTGCTTAAGGATTCCCGGATTTCGAAACCAGGATGTGGGTCCTGCAAGTTCCGGTTCAAGTGAAATCCCGGCCTCCGCCTGGACCCGTTTCCTGACTAGAGTCACATCTTTCCCCTTAGGGACCCGGGTCCGCACGAGACTGTTACGGCGCTACGATTCCACTTTCAACATCCTATAGAATCCTGGGGTTTGCAGTTTAAGGAGGGGGCGGCTCCTCCCTAAACTGCAAACCCCAGGATTCCATAGGATGTTGAAAGTGGGATCGTAGCGCCGTAACAGTCTCGTGCGGAAATGGCCAGAGGGCCCGACAAGAATGCATGCGTGTGGGTTCCAAAGATGAGCCGATGCACGCGCTCTTGCCCCGCCGCCCCGGCGCAGGGATGCTGCATTTCCTCGTCTGTCCCGGCAACCCATCCCCCTCCCCTCCCCTCCCCTCCCCTCCCCGCCCCGCCCCCGAGGAAGCCGTGTGGTTCCCTGCAGACCCAGCGTGACGAGGTCGGCAGGAACGGGAGGGCAGGAGCCGGCGACCGAAACCCCGTGGGCGGGGATGTTGGAGCCAGGTGGATCTCGGTCGCCCAGGTGACCCGGCGGCGGCGGACGGGGTGGGGAAACAAAGGCCCGTCTCCTTCGCATGCCTATATTTGGCGATTGCGGGCCTCCGGCTCGGGGATCCGCCCTTGCGAGGGCTCGCCCACCTCGGATGCCTCGCGCAAACGTAGCCGGGCGGGTGGGGCGGGGGAGGGAGAGGTCCGTCCTTCGTTCCTTCCTTCCTTCCTTCCTTCCTTCCTTCCCGTGGATTGAACGGGCTTTCGTTCTTGAGCGAAGAGAGAGGGCGAAGTCGGGGGGCAGGCAGCGAATGGGTGGGTGGATGAGATTGTCACTGGAGAGCTTTTTGAGTCCTAAATAAGGTTGTCTCTCAGCTTCCCTTTTCATCCTGCCCACCTCTGGCGTTTTTGCAATGCCAGCCGTGTGTTTACTTGGAAATATCAGCACTGGGATCGGGGGGGGGGCTTAATCTCGGGGAAATAAGACTGCAACCTCAGGCTGAATGCAGAGATGGCAAAAATTAACCCGTTTATATAGCAGAAATTATCACCAACGATTAATAATCCTAACAGTACCGTGTATAACATGGAGACTTTAGTCCTGCGCAGAAGTGTGTGGAAACAAGTTGCGTTGAGCACGGTGGCCTTGCTCCTGAGAAAACGTGCCTGGCGTCGGGCTGCATTAGTAAGCATCAACCCCACGATCTTTTCAAATGTTAACATTCTTATTTCTGCACAGGGATCAGCAGTGTCTACCATATGTGCTGGTCGCATGCGTTGCACGGAGCATACACATACCTTACCCTGTAGGTGTTTTGTAATGCCTGAAAGATGCCTTGAGGAAGTTTCGCCCACAGTAGGGCTTGGAGGTTTGAACCACCAGTCGTTTTCCCTCATTCCTTCCGATCGGGCCAGGCAGCAGCAGTCTGGGATTGTGAAATGGTTTCCAAGGAATGAGAACCCCGGACGGCCATAGGAACTGGGCATATATAGTGTATCATATTATCCACATCAGTTTTTCAGGGAGCGGAGTCCATTCTCTCTCCCTTCCCCTGCTGACTGCAGCACCATAGGTTAAGATACTCCAAATGTACCTGTGTCATTTTACCCCATCCATCAGGCTTAGGGGAAGTTACATGGAGAATCATTGAGGGCCTTTGCGGAATTAGGTAGACAGCACTGAGTCTTGAGAAGGGGTTTAGTTGTGTATTCCTGCATGGCAGGAGGTTGGACTAGATAGCCTTTGTGGTCCCTTCCAACTCTGTTTCTACGAATGAGGTGAGGACAGAAACAACATTATGAGTGAAAACAACAAGCCCCTTATGTGGTGTATTAATACTCTTAACTTAAAAGCCATGCTAGGCCTGATGTACCAATCATCATGCTATATTATATCCCCCTGGAGTGGACACATGACTCATTGCCTTAATGGCAGATGGAGCCAGCCTTGTGGTAGACTACAATCCTCATCATCCCTAGACTACATGTCAATTGGGGATGGTGGCCATTGGAGTCCAACATATCTGGAAGGTACCAAGTTCAGGAAGATATATAGGGGGTGGGCATAGGTATTATCTGAGTGCACACATGTCCTGCCCCTTTTAGTAGCTGCATTCGACCCCCTCAGTACATAAGTCTTGCATAGGAACTAAAGAAAACAAGGAGACAGGAAATAATTGTTCATAGAAGGATCATTGCTGGACACAGAGTTAAAAAACAGGGAATCACACAGTCCCTAATTTTTATTTGTTTTTTTTTAAGCAAGGACACTGAACCTATAGCTGGGATGTTCTTGTAATCACAACCCAAATAGAAACATAGAAACATAATTGTGATTGTAATGGGGGAACGGGATGGGAAAACGGATGAATCATATATTACCAGAAATGTAATGTTGTGGTTTCCGTCTTTGATAGAAGGGAACCCGCACTCACTGGACAGGAAAAAGTCAGCTGGATGCTGTGCATTATTTAGCGGCCACAATCCTTGCACATTTTCTGTTTGTTTTAAGCCCTGTTCTTAAGGGGTGGGAATAGTAGCCTTCCAAATATTTGTTGCAGTACAACTCCCATCAACCCCAGCCAGGACAGACAAAGGTGATGAATGCTGGGAACTGTAATCCAAACACATTTGGAGGGCTGGATGATTCCTGCCTTGTCTCAACAGCTTTCAAAAAGGGTGGGGGGCTAAATAGATTTTAGATACCTTTGCCATAGGAAGATCTGTGGAACAGAAAGGTCTGAAGGGACTGGTACGGAAAATGTTCTAAGGTATGTCTGTACCTTTAAGAGGCTGGCTAGTTCCAATAGACTCAGAAAATGTAATAAGCAAACAGAGGTTAGTCTAAAGGGAGGAAAACATTAAACAGACTCTTATATCATAAGCAAACTCAGTCTCACAGCCTCCACCATCCAGTCATCTCATTCCATTTTTGCTGATTTCACACATTAGATCATAGGTCCTTGGATACTTCCCATATAGGGTCAATGTGGGATTGGTTTCATGATGGATAACAATACCCCACAGGACAAACAAAGGTGAAAGTGGCAGGGAGCGTGTTTCTCAACTTGGCTTCTCTTATCTTTCCAAGGTTAACCACAGTAGTGTTGTTCTCTATGTTCAAGAAAGCACGGACACACTGGCAGGAAGGGGAGGCAGATGGAAGGACACAAACCATTTCCTTGGGTGGGCTTCTTCCCTCATGTGCCTCCACAGGATATGCCCCAGAGCATTTCCTGACAGATTCAGGCCAGTTTCTTTTCTGTGGAAGTAAGCACTGCACGCATGCCCCCTCAATAGCATTTCCAATGGCTGGGACTTCTAATGTTGCACACTGCTCCCAGTCTGATGCTAAGTTTTACTGAATTCAGTGGGACTTCCTTCCTTGTGAGGGGATGTGCCCATGTGTGAGTGTACTTGGGGTTGCAGCCCTGAGTTAATCCAGAGAGCTGCTGAGCTCCTATTAAGAACAGGCTTATCTTCACAGGATGGTGAGCCCAGAGCTTTGTAAGACATAGGCTTTTGAAGAGAGAAGTAGGGAATTCCCACAGGCTACATCTAGCATGGCATTTATACTGTAGGAGAGCCAGTGTGGTGTAGCGGTCTGAACGTTGAACTATGACCATGGAAATCAGGGTTCGACTCCTTGCTTGACCATGTAAACCCACTGGGTGACCTTGGGTGTGTCTCACCCTCTCAGGACCCAGAAAACCCCATGACAGATTCACCTTAGGGTTGCCAGAAGTTGGAAACAACTTGAAGGCACACAATAACAACAAGCTGTAGCAAAAAAACCATCTGAGGGCAAAAAATTGTTCAAAGTTGGAATTAGCCAGTTAAACTTGGGTCCCATTAAAACCTGTCTGTCAAGATAAGTCTGTCAAGACAAGTCCTATGTGCAGAGCAATCCAGCCCCTTCATCCCCCCGCCCCCACGGCCATTTCAGGGAGTGGTGTGAATGGCACGGAGGTGTTTGTCCTCCAGGCCAGGGTGCAGGCTACAGTTTAGCCTGACACAAACTGTGGATCTATCTACACTAACTGTTCTTTTAGCTGTGGCAGGCCCAAAACATAGCCTTTCAGTTGTGAAAGAGCCTCCAAGATATGTGTGTGGTGGGGAAGGGAATATAGTCTCCTGGAGCTGGCATGGCATCTGAGAGTTTACATTTTAAAGGTAATTTGTTGTGTAACTCATTGCAACTTAACTTGTTAACATGTTGTCTAAACAATGTGATACCATACTATGTGGCTTGTTCAGTTGTTCATGACTTCTCTATTATTTTAAAGCTCCTTCTTTTTTCTTTTCTTTTTTTTAAACTTTATAAAATAATAAGAAAATGGCTTAAAACAGGGGTAGGAATCTTGTGTTTTCCAGATGTTGCTGGGTGGCACCTCCCAGATTTTTTCAACATTCGCTATGCTGGCTAAGGCTGATGTGAACTGCAGTCCAAAAATATTTAGATTTCTACTGTTGGTTTAAAATTTGGGGGGGGGGGAATCCTCTTCAAATTATCCCCCAAAAGCATTTTGGCTGCTAAATTATAACTTACAAATGTTGCTTGTTAACATGGAAAATTAATGATATTATCAATTGTTAAATTATTTGCAAAAGTACTGTCCTTGTGTGCTTGTTTCCCCAAAAAGGAATGTGTTACAGGTAACATTTTTTAACTTCCCAGCTCTGAGCTGGTATAATTAATATAGGATCTCTGATGCATGATCAAAGCTGGGGCCCTTTCACAGCAGGCCATAATAATGCTGTGATTCCTCTCTAACTACAACCTGTGGAATCCTGGCATTGGTAATTTGGTCAGAGGTACCAGAGGAGCTCCTTGGCTGAGCATTCCAAGCTGCCAATCCCAGGATTCCATAGGATGTTCCATAGAGAGCTAAAGTGGAATCGTAGTGGGACATTCAATTGAACTAGAAACTTGGGAGAGAGCATGGAAAACTGATATAAAATTTACACCAAATTTAAATTTAAGAGAAGGTTTTTATAAAATGTTTCATAGATGGCATATGACCCCAGAAAGATTACAAAAAATAACTAAAACTGGGAATGTGAAGTGTTGGAAGTGTGACGAAAAGATGGAGTCTTTTTTTCATATGTGGTGGACTTGTAAGAGGGCAAAAAAGTTTTGAAAGTGGATACACGATGAAATTCAAAGAATTTGTAATCTGACTTTTGAAATGAAACCAGAGTTTTATTTGCTAAATATGTTAGGGCAACAAAGAGAGATAAGAAATCACCAGAAGATATTGTTATATTTAATAACTGCTGCAAGGCTGATATATGCGCAATATTGGAAAGAAAAGAAATATATTGATTTAGAAGAGTGGAAGTTAAAAGTTTTGGATATGGTAGAGATAGAAAAATTAGCATTTTCTTTGAAGAATATTCCTATCCAAAACTTTGAAAGGGAATGGAAAGGAGTTCTGAATTGGATAAAGACATAAATGTTTAAGAAATTAAATAAATAAATAAATGCAACTATTCTTTTCTCTGTAAAATGGAAACATGCTTGTATTTTCTCTTGTGCTATTGGAAACAAAGTTGCTTCAAATGGAGAATTCAAGCTTGGACGTGTGTGGGGGGGGAGTGAGATACATCTAGCAAATGGTGTATATCCACTTATTTTTTGTTTTATCTTTGTAATTAAACTTTTAATAAATATACATAAAGTAGAATCATAATGCTTTCAATGTGCAGTGTGAATGGGCCGCTGGTAATTCTGCCCTTCCCCATACTTCCTGTGGGAAGGCTTAGCAACATAATGGGCAGTTTATCCATCTACACAGCCTGCCAACCCCCTTCTTACAACTGTGCTGCGGTGCAACTAAATTAGTTTGAATTAACCCATTGCTATAGCAATGGTAACATTATATGGTAACATTATTGCCCTTAAGTCCTTGCTCCGCTGATTAAAAAGTAGCTGCACCAATTCCAACTGGCCCTTCTTGACCAACCTATGAAAGCTTCTGTTAAATCACTGGGACCTTGCAGCCTTACCTAACACTTCTCACGTATATTTGGGTTTTTCTCATTGGTTTGAAAGTAATTTCTAGTCTTAAGAGTTTCTGCTTCAAAGCTATAGAATACCACAAACAGGGACTTGCTGTTCTAGGGACTTGGAACAGCACTGTAGACCAAGCACCAATATAGAGCATGTCTATAGTGGTTGTAGATAACCTCCCTACATGAGGATGTTTAACTATTAAACTATTATTTATTTACTTTTCCTGTGCAAAGAGGAGGGTTAAAATTTAATGAACAAGCTGGAACTCCATATTACTCACTGTCTTGTGGTTCTATAACTCTCAGACTTTCTTGTCCTAGTGTTTGCATCCCATGCACCCCTCTACATATGCACAACTAGTCAGAGAAAGGCGTCTTGGCTCTATAACCATTCCCACTCTTGCATGTGGAAATGCAAAAACCAGGGAGGTGTGCTTTAGCACTTGTGCTCTGCCAGCCAGCTGTGCCAGTTCTCCTGAAGACATGGGTCAATCTTTCCATCATTTCTGTCTGGGGATATCTTTGACACCCATGTCCTTTTTGGTGTGTGTTCTTCTGACTAACACATGACTCTTTCGGCGCCTGGAAACCCAACCTGTCAAAAACAACAAATAGTCCAGAGGCACCTTAACAACTATGACATTCATTATAGCAAAACCATTATAGCAAAAATCATGGACTACAGCCCATGCCGTCAGATGTATATAGAGTGATATCCAGAATTTCAGGTATATATAAGTACACATAGTTGGGCATGGGACTCTATACAATGAGGCCAGAGGAAAATTAAATATAGAAAGCACTGACATGATAATTATGTTAATAGTCTATAATTACTTTAATTGTCTTGTGCACTCTCAATGACCGCTCCCCAAATTCTGGACAATAATACATTGGATAAAATGGACTACAGTTCATGAAAACTCATACTATCAATATTTTGTTAGATTTTTCTTTTAAGTGGTCACAGAACACACTTGTTTTTGCACAGCTACTCCTTGGAAATTATTATAGTAGAAAAGCACAAATTTCTTGCGAGGGAGGACTTGTTAAGGTGAAATAATCATGCAAACATACTGGGGAGTCAAGAGAAGCTACCTTGAGTCTTGGTGGAGGGAGATGTGGGAGGAGCTGACTTGAAAAGCCAAAGTTCCACAGATTCAGAAAAATAGAAGGAAAAAAAAAAGCTAGAAGAAATCTGGAGTCTGGAGAACTTTCTATGCCTCTTCAACCCAAGGTAGCTTAGTGGAATGTCCTCACCCTATGACCAAATAGGGCTGGTAGGAACAATCTTATTTTGCAAGCCTGGGCATAATCTCAGTTTAAGCTATATTTTAAGATATTTGTCAATGCTTGGCTCAGCTCCTTTGTCCCAAACTGGAGGAGGAAGCAATGGAAGCACCAGCTCCTTGACTGAGTAGTTACTCAATTTCTGTTTCTACATTCCAGTACATTGAACAACAATTATTAACTAACACTGAATGCACTATTCTAAGTATATTTACACTGAACCTTTTATGGAACTCATATTGAGCAGCAAGCTTTGAAGGACTGGTTAAACACCCTGTGAGACTAGATAGAGCTTATACCCTTCACAGTCCTTCCTAGAGATGTAATATTTTCAGAAATGTTGAAGCCATGGGGGGGAAGCAGACGTTTCTTTCCAGCCCCTCCCCCCCCCCGGCCCCAGAAAGAAATAGGACTTTGGGGAAGAAAAGAAAAGAACGGAAAAGAAAATGCAATACCAGCACCTTTTATTGTTGTTATTGTGTGTCTTCAAGTTGTTTCTAATTTATAGGAACCCTAAGGCAAACCTACCATAGGGTTTTCTAGGAGGTGAGAGTGTGTGATACACCCAGAGCCACCCCGTGGGTTTCTATGACTAAGCAGGGAATCAAACTCTGGGTTGTAATCCAATGCCCAAAACACTTCACCACGCTGGTTGTCTAGTACCTTTTACTTATTATATATATATATATTTTAGTACCCTTTACTTATTAAAAATCATATTGTTCCTTTAGGGAGATAAAATGCACTACATATAACTTCGTCAGACATAAAATCATCATGTTCAGTATATTAGAAATACATGCACCTAATTCAAAAAATAATGATCAAAATGAATTTATTTTTTATTTTTCAATTTTTCGTACAAGTTGAGTTGTAAAGGACAGCTGAACTATAAGGAACTTTTTTTTTGGTTTGAGAGTTCATGAGAAAAAATAAACCCCCAATAAAAACAGAAAAGTGGAATAATTATTTTGTCTCTTCTAATTTTCCTTAGTTCAAAGAAGACATAACACACCCAAAAAAAGAACTGAGAAAAAGGAAACAAGACCAGAAATTGTAATAGTCTGATACTGGGTATAGTCATACATAAAATTCTTCTTAAGTAGTTTTTAGAAATGATTTGGGGGCACTAGTATGTCAAACCTTTATCTTAAACATTTATTCATAATTTTAAAAACATTTGATAATGCACTTTTTTCCTCATTTTTTTTTTCTGGAAAAAGGCATGAAAACACGTTCCTTTTCAACCTCCCTGATTTTTTTCTGCATTTTCTGCATCTGTAGTCTTTTCTGATTCCAACCTAGCTGTGGGTCTTTCCACCCTACACCTTTATAGTGCTATTATTCCACTTTCAACATCCTGTGGAATTCTGGGGTTTGTAGTTTACTGAGGCCAAAGAGGTCTCTGGCTGACAATTCTAAATGCTCCTCCCTAAACTGCAACCCCAGGAATCCATAGGATCTTGAAAGTGGAATAATAGCACTATAAGTGTAGGGCGGAAAGGCCCTGTGAGTTGTGAGGACAGGGCATTTGATCTTAAGCGGAAAAAAAATTTATCCTACAGGGAATGGTGTAGTAGAGCTCAGGATCAGATCCCAAGAACACTTTTATCAGGAGGGATTATGGCATCATCTGTTGACCCCCTCAGTCACCATGTTCCTTCTTAGTGTATTTGTAATCCCTACAGTAGCAGAAAAGTTAATGGATTTTCTCAGAAACAATGGATTGTCCCCCCTGTGGCAATCTGAAGAATTTTAGGATGGCATGGTCTTGAGTACATAAGGTCCATTAACTTTACAAAAGACCTTCCTGATAGGGATTAAAATTGCTAGTTTTTTAAAACAGAGACCAACAAACCTATATTTTTAGACATTGCTAGATGCCTAAATACCCTAAAGATGCCAGATACTGTCTGATCTTGAAAGCTAAGCAGAGTCAGCTCTGGTTAGCAACTGGATGGGAGACTACCAACGAATACCATGTACTGTCAGCTATATTTCAGAAAGAGGAACTGGCAAAAGCTCCTTTGAGTATTCCTTGCTTGAGAAGGCAACTTGAAGATAGGTGACTTGAAGACACATACACAGTGCATTGCTATGAGAAGTATCACAATGGCAGGCGTTTAATATGTGATAATTGTGAAGAAAGGTGCTGGTTATTTTAATTGTGACTGGTTTGTTGTTTTTAATATGTATTTTAATTTTGTTTTAATTACTACTGTTGTTTAATATGTGTTTTAACTTTTATATGTTATAGTTTTAACTATGTTTTCTTTTTAAATTATTGTAAGCTGGTTTGGGTCCTTTCGAGGAGAAAAACAGGATATAAATAAATATAATGATGATGATGATGATGATAATAATGACAATAATAATAGCCTGTAGCTCAAAATTTACTACTATGCTGCTTGTTGGTGCTGTTTCATATAACGGTCAATACAAATGTATCCTGATTTGAAATTATTACAGATTGAAAAATGGCGTGTGTGTTGGAGTGACTGCAGCATACTACACTTGTTTCTTTCTGCACTCCAACAGGAGGGTTTAAGGCCTCTACCACTCAAAATCTAGAGAATTACCACCACCAATGATAATGTACAAGCATGATGACAGAAAGGTCTTCAGAGGCCGATTTTGAGTCACAGGCAAACATTCTCTGCAAGGGCAGCAGCTGCTGCTGGAAACCTCTCTCCCTGCCCTGAATCACACATTTCACATGCACAGTTTAAAAGCACCAGGAAATGACTTCTCTCCAAGAGGAACAGCTTGCATGGTTATGGGGGCTGGCAGAATGGATGGTTGAGGTTGAATACCTCCAGTTGTAAGCAAATCGAACCCAAACCAATCTCTATTGTAAACAGATGCTCTTGGGTAGGACTAGAAGCCATTCATTCCCTTCCTGCATTTTGGTTCAGTGATCACCTCCCTAGAGAGATCACATTTCTCTTATGAAAGCAGGAAGCTTATTGTTTTTAGGACTCTTTTGCCTAGTGTAGCTTCCCTTCCCCAATCTGTTTCCTGTTACCACAAATAATGGTGTGTTTTTTTTTTGGTTCCATTTCCACATTTGTTTCAGAGCAGAAAAGAGAGGGTTATCTGGAATATACATGAGCAGGTAAAAGATGCCACTGGCTAATTTAGAAGAAACTGAAGTCTTTTTTTGTTGCTGTGTTTGTCATCAAAGCAGCAAATTGGCACAGGACGCTGTTTTATGGCAGGTCAAATTGTTTATCCATTTTGAACACTATTGCCTACTCTTGACAGTAGTTTTCTGTGGCCTCAGTCTCCTACATTACCTGTTACCAGGTCCTATAGACTTGATAGGGTTAGGCCCAAACACCTTAAAGGCCTCAGATCCCATTTGATCAGCCCTGTCAACTGACAGTGACTCCCATGAATTTCATAGGGTTTTCTAAGGCAAGGAGTCCTCAGAGGTGGTTTTGCCAGTTCTTTCCTCTGAAATATAGCCTACAGCACCTGTTGTCCGTTGGCACTCTCCTACCAAAGTACTAGCCAGAACTGACCCTGGTTAGCTTCCAAGATTAGATGGGACCTGGGACCTTTAGGGAATTTAGGCCATAACAAACAGCTACATTTTATCTTTCAGATGTCCTTAGGCTGAAGCAAAGACTCCTACCGATACCACACAAAGTTTCACCTTTGGGCAGTGCAGTGCAATGGGTCATAGAATCATAGAATCATAGAACTGTAGAGTTGGAAGAGACCACACGGGCCATCCAGTCCAACCCCCTGCCATGCAGGAACACCCTCAAAGCACTCCCGACAGATGGCCATCCAGCCTCTGCTTAAAAACCTCCAAAGAAGGAGACTCCACCACACTCCGAGGCAGCCTATTCCACTGCCGGACAGCCCTGACTGTCAGGAAGTTCTTCCTGAGGTTCAGGTGGAATCTCCTTTCCTGCAGCTTGAATCCATTGCTCCTTGTCCTGGTCTCTGGAGCAGCAGAAAACAAGCCCTCTCCCTCCTCTACATGGCATCCCTTCAAATATTTAAATATGGCTATCATGTCCCCTCTTAACCTTCTCTTCTGCAGACTAAACATACCCAGCTCTCTAAGTCTATCCTCACAGGGCATGGCTTCCAGGCCCCTCACCATTTTGGTCGCCCTCCTCTGGACCTGCTCCAGCTTGACCATGGATGATTTGCCAAGAGATCACAGCAGTAACTTCAATTTTATGTTCCCTGGCGAGGTAAACAATAGGCTAAAAGAAGAACCAAAGAGACTTATGAAGGTCCCTCAATGTGGCACAAATTGCCAGCATTTATAATAACAACCATTTGCTGTAAATTGTTCAGGAAGATCTAGGCAGCGACAGGTGATTCGGCAGAGTGTATGAAAGGCCGTTGTCCCATGGGATAGCTCACAATCCTCCAAACATTTGTTTTGGAGCGCTTCTAATTACCTGATCTGTGAAACTATGTTGGAGTAATTTGGGAATCTTCTCTGCCAGAAAGCTTAAAAAAAGAAATAGCAGTCAGAATTCAAGCTAGACAATCACCTGTCTGAAATAAGGCACAAAGTAGCCTTTAAAAAAATGATGAGGTTGAAAAAGTGGTAAAATGCAATCGAGGGCCGGACTTTTACCTTTTAAAGTATTGTTTGCAGGTGATTTAACTGTTTGGGCTTTCTTATCTTTTCCTCTTGCAGCACTGGGCTGTGAGAACTTGCATCAGTTGATGTGTTCTTCTGTACCAGCCGGAAATGCACAGGCTATCTGTAAATTCTTATTTACTTTGGCAAATGACAGCTGTAGCCACTCAAGAGAGGGATTTTCACTTTGCAGGGAGATTATCTTTCAGATGAGCTGAATGTTCCCTATGGAGGAATCATCATGCCTTCCGAACCACTAGCTGACACTATCTCATTTGACTTCTACTGGATTTGTCCCCACTACATGACCTAAAATTAATTTCAATTTTTGCTAATGTATAGATTACGGAGCAATCTTTTTTCCCTACTGTTTTTGTCTCCCAAAGAAACCTGTGTGTTCTGAGCAGTGCTAAAGAGAGAACTGGATAACTACTGGCTGTTTATATTTCCCAGAGAAAACAAGCCATGCTATTTTATCTGTGTAGTCTCTGGCAGAACTCAAGTGCCTTTTGCAGAAGTCTAAGTCTGCTCAATACCTTTTCCTTTCAATTTTGAGACCATCACAAGCTGCTGCTTTGTGGGGATGCGTTTTTCATGTTGCTCCGCAACATTCTTTCCCACCTCACTTTTTATTCTGATATTTGAAATAAGACAAAGAGGTAAAAAGAGATGATGGATTTGAGAGCTCTTTGTAACTACAACTGGCCATGCACATCCACTAGGATTAGGGGTGCAGGACCCTTGCAAAAATGGAGAAATCACAAATATCAAAATGTGTTTGTGTCTGTGGGAGGAGGGGGGCTGAGGCAAGGTCCACACCAAGTCAGGGAAAGGAGAGGGAGCGGGGTCAGCATGGTGGCCCTATACTTCCTCTGTTTTGCCCATCTCCTTCCTTTGGTGGGTGTGGGGAATCGGAAGAGGGTTTGTGGTGCTGAGAAATTGGGCTGAGAGCCATCCTTAGCCAGCCAGGCAGTGGCTTCTGGAGGAGGACCAGAGGTGAGTTTTCAAAGGGCTGTGCAGCCTGATTGGAGAGAAGGAAGGTTCCCCAGGAAAAGAAGTGACTGAGATCTGGGGTGTGTGTGTGTCAAAGAAATTCACAAATAATCAAATCCGTGAAAGCCAAACCCCCAAATGTGGAGGGGCAACTGTTATTTCCAATTTCTGTATTAGTCTGTGGCAGTACAAACAACAGAGTGCTGTGGTAGTTTAGAGCCTCACAAGATTATGGTAACATAGGCTATAATGGGTTATAATCTTCTCTACCAGATACACGTGGTGAAGTGGACTATAGTCTCCTCAAATCTATGCTGTGATAATGGTAGAACTGGCCCCCCAAATTCCACCAAGCCTATCCCTTAGCCGACAATCAAATTCAGTTCCCATTGCTAGATATGTGGGGCACTTGGGTTGGGATGCACTCTCCCCACCAGGTCAGAATCAATGAAAAATGGACTTCCAAGGGTTATATAGTGAGGAAGCAAAGAAAGAAAATAAAGTGTGCCAGCATGACCTATCTCTCCTGTCTCCTCAGCTAAGAGAACTGTGCGAGCAGGTTAGTAACAGAGAAAAATTCACTCCCCCAATCTGTTCTCAGCTTTCATATATTTTTCCAGCCTCAAACTGCAAAGAAAATGCAAAAAGTATCCAACAAGCTTACCAATACAAATGAACCCTTTCATGCCACTGGACAGCTGTTAACGGTCAGCTATGATGGTAACAAGGACTCCAAAACCCATTGGCCTGGTGGCAGAGGCCAAGCTCACTATACTTCCCTATTGGCTATGCTGTCTTGGGCTGCTGGGAGTTGCAGTTCTGCAGTTCTGGATGTCTACATGATTGCAACCCCTACTTTTTTTTTATATCATTTTATTCAAATTTCACATATAAAACAAACATTATTACTGTTAATTTACATGAAATATTTTTGATCTTCCACGCTGATCTAGATTTCATTTCCAGCATCTCTTAACATAGTTGTATCAATGTACTGCGTTATGCTGATAATGTTACATGATAATTTTTGCATTTCATTCTCTACATTACAGTTCCATGGTTTACATCAGTAGCCCCTTCATTAGTTATCTTAACCATGAATCACTCATCTTCATTTAACAGTACCCAGCAATTACCCGTTACAATCTGCCATTCCTTTTTGATCTCATCGTCTGTTTTCCCCTTTAGTTTCTGTGAAACTATATCAGCATTTCTATTTTCCATAAATGTTCCCCACCATTGTTCTATTGTAGGTATCTGTTGAGTTTTCCAAAGCTTTGCATATTCTATCCGGGCTGTTGTTGTCATATAAAGAATTATTGGCCAATATTTCTTTACTTCAGTACCATCAAGTACCTTTGTCATATTTAACAAATACAATTCCGGTATCTTGGCAAACTGAACTTTCATTATAGCACAAATTTTATTATGTATATCAGTCCAATATTTCTTAGCTTTGGGACATGACCACCACATGTGATATATCGTACCGACCTCTTTCTGACACTTCCAACACAGACCGGTACCTGTATTGTAAATCTTTTTTAATTTGTCTGGTGTCATGTACCGTCTATTGAACAGTTTGTAATAGTTCTCTTTCAAATTCTGAGCAACTGTAAATTTTTGTGTCTTTTTCCAGCTTTCTTCCCAGAATTCTAACTGAATTGAATGTCCAATATTTTGAGCCCATAAGATCATTACTGACTTGATTGTTTCTTCTTGCCTTTCCTGTTGTATTATTTCTTGATATATATGTGATAATAAATGAGGGGGATTTTCAAACAGCTGTTTAATAATCCCCGTTTTCTCTTTTGATTCTATTCCATATGTCTTTAAGTCCATTTGAAACCTTTAGTTAACTGTCTGTATGGGAACGAACCTAACGTTATTCCTTCTAGTTCCAATTTTTCTCTTGTTTTGATCTTGAAATTATTTAAGACTGATTTCTCTAATATGTCTTCATATCGCAACCATTTATCTGTTTCAATCCATCTACTGAAGAAGGCTTCCTGAGGGGACACATTTGCAACCCCTACTTTAAGGGGATTTAGGACATCTTTTATGAATTTTTTTAATGAACAGAATTTCATAAACGTATTACCCTGCTATTGTTCTGGATACTCTTTCCAGATGAACCAATGCAGCTGCCTGTGATCTCTCCCCGCTGGGGTGCCCTTACCCCATAGCAGAGTAAGATGGCCAGGGGGCAAAGGTTACTAGGAAACCATGGCAGGACACCGCTGTGGACACTGTGCAGCATGCCTTGAACTCTCAAAGCTACCGGCTGCTTTTTCAATAGAGGACACCATCCCATTGGTGGCTTTGAAGTCAAGGCCAGCCCTATCATTAGGAGGGGGTAACTACCACAGGCAACTGATTTGGGGTGCCATAAAAGGGCAGAAAATTGAGTTTTTTAAACAGTCTTTTTATTTTTTTATTTTTACTGTGAGGGATGAGCACACACTCTTGTGATGGCTTTGGCTTTGCATCCCATGTCGGAATAATATGGCTAGCCTAGGTGACTGTGTACCTTGACTGGGTGGGGCTGGATACAAATTGAAGCTCTGCCTCGGAAAGGAAAAAGTCTTGGTTTGATCTTGGCTGACCTTGCCACCTGCCCAGTCAGTTTCTCTATATGGAAGGGAAGGATGTAGGCATATTTTGCTTTTTACCTCTGGCAGCAGAGATGGCAGGGCCCAGTCCTGGCTAGCCCTAGGTGGGAATTAAATTTCACCCCATCACAAAGGACACCCCTGGCCATGCTAAATTGCTTGGAAAAAAGTATGTCAGACCTGTGTTTCCTGCTCCTGTAAAAAGACATAGAATCTACTAAACATAATTCTTCTTTCCTTAGTGCATGGACTCTGCCTGCCATCTCATACATCTGATTAAAAAAAAATAAATCTTATGGCCTAAATCCTATTGTTAGTCCTGACGAGAATAGATCTATTGAATCAGTGGGATTTGCCTATGTGTTGCCTCATCATTCAGCAATTGATTGGGTCTAACATATATAGACTGGCATCCTGTTGGTTAATTGAGACTAACCAACAGGATGTCAGTCTAAATGCAGAATTATTAGGTAAAGCCTTCTGAAAGTTGCCCACCATCTTGTTTTTACAGGATTAAATGCTCTTTTTAAATATAATGTGTTTATATATATATATATATATATTTATATTTAAATATAATGCTTTTATTCTTAAATCTCTTTCTATTATAAAACAACATATAAGAAAATACAAACACAAACTACAAAAACTACTATCTAAACAATCAACTACTAACTAAACTAACAAGAGCATAATATCAAGGGATAAGAGAGTTTCACACTTGACTTCCAACTCCCTCAAGAAAGGTTTTCTATGAAAGCTTGTTATACTTCTTCAAAAGCTCTCCTAAATGTTCTTACAAGGGCGGCCAGAGATTGAAAAGAGCATGAAGTTCCCACACCTTTAACAGGTGTGTAGAAAAAGGAATTTCAGCAGTTGTGTGACCACTGTCATGATCTGCAGAGGCCCACTCCCCTTTCTCATCTCCCACGCTTTCTCAGAGAA
This sequence comes from Cyclura pinguis, assembly GCA_030412105.1. NCBI lineage: Eukaryota > Metazoa > Chordata > Lepidosauria > Squamata > Iguanidae > Cyclura > Cyclura pinguis. Next base: position 164,287,067 of record CM059600.1, read on the forward strand.
CAGAAAGCGCTGTTTTGAGAGTTGGACTAGGATTCGAGGTGGGTAGGATTGAATCACCACTCAGCCATGGAAACCCACTGGGTGACCTTACGCAAATCATGCTCTCTCATCCTCAGAGGAAGATAATGGCAAACCTCTTCTGATTCAATCTTGCCAAGAAAACCCTAGGATAGGGTCACTGTAAATCAGAGTGGTCCTGAAGTCACATAACAACACCAACTCTTTCCCAGGGAAACTACTAGTGGAGTAAGGTATTGCTGTTTGGAAAATTCCCTTTAACGATAGTGGATCTGGATTCATGCAGAGAGCTGCCATAAATGTAGCAAAAGCCTCCTGTGGCATTGTGCTCAGTGGGCAGGGCTCCAGTATGTCCCATCTTCCCTCCCAGACTGAACTCAGAGGAAACAGGTTCTGCAGAGTTGCAACAGGAGACAGGTGTGCACAGCCCTATTAGCTTGAACCAGTGACCTCGCAAAATCACTTACTCTTCCCTTGAGCTCTTTTTCAGGTCTTTTAAAATGGATTATGTGCTTATGTTTTTAAAGTCAAATATACATGGCTCACTTTAAAAAAATAAAAGAAGCAGACAGCCCACCTAGAGCATGAGGAGAGGGGCAAGATAACTGACTAATTAGTTAACCCATTAGCAGTTTTTTTCCCCCCTGCACTTCAAAGCAAAGATTGCCCTTTCTCCACAAGCTACAATTCTTGGGCCTCTTGACACATCTCTATGTGCCCTTATGTGGGGTTGTATGGCTCTGAAATGGTAAATATCCCTCATGTTCTGTAGCACTAAAGGGTGAATTAAAGGAATGCTTCCTTCAACGTAAATAGCTGAGCAGTCTTGCTGAGAGCTCTAACCATTCTGAGTTCTATATGGCTGTTGAGCTATAGCACATGAGTGCAACTTACCTCAGCCTAGTACCTTCCAGAGGTATCAGATTACAATACTCACCACTGAGTCATCATTGCATGCTGGGTGGGAACGATGGGAATTGTAGTCCAACACACTTGTATTATGCCAGGTTACTTGCAGGATTTTTTTCCCTGTATCCTGTGTTTATTCAGTCTGTGACTGTGCTGCCACTGTTTTTTTTAAAATCCTGATTAAACGTACAATAGAAAAAATCTATACGGTTTGGCTTTGGCTGTTGTTCTGAAGAGACTGTACTTCACAAGCCTCATCACCTTGGCAAATTCAGCCAATATTTCAGTAGATGGGAGTGGACATCCGATACTCTTCTCTCTGTGCCTGTTTAAAGAAAGCTTCCTTTGTGATTCCATAAGGAAGTTCACTAGTAAAATACTTTCATCACAGACATCATGGCTGTGACCTCTGGGTGCTGCTGGCTGCCTTTTGGTGCCTTTCCTGTTCTAATGTTTTTGTTGGGGCACTGTAAAATGTATGCCTGCCTAATGCACAAATGGTTGGGATTACATCACAATGCAAAGCCTGGAAAAATAAAGTGAATCTGGGAGTGTGTGTGATAGACAAGCAAGCCCTTCCTACTCCTCCTAAAGGAGAGGCGCACTGAAAAGGCAAGTGACATGTGCACACCCTCATTTCATTTTTTTTTAAACTGACACACAGAAACTCATGTTGGAGGTGGGAAAAGACACCTCTGCTGAAACCAGCCCACCCAAAATGGCTGCACATCACTCCCAAAAAGGGTCAGGCCTGGTGGAACCAGTCTGGGTGAACTGCAATCAGACAGGCATTGCAACTCAAATCCAACTTTCTTTCCTCGCCCTGGGTCCCATCCAAACTCCTGAGAGTAAATCACAGGCAGTTCCCTTCCTCTTGCTTCAACAAAGAGATCACCCTCTCCTCCCGCCTTTGTTTTGTTGGAAGACACTTTTCACACACTCCAAGCACATGTCCTTATTATCACCAATTACTAGAGACTGAGAGCGAGAGACAAGCTCCCCATGGACTAGCTGCATACATGTTTGAATGGGGGACAAGGGCTCTGGCGCTGGAAGGAGCTAGGCTCTTTGCAAGCGGCCACTGCCACTCAACTTTCCCACCTGGCCTCTTTCTGCCTCCTTCTGCATGGGAAGATCTGAAACATTCCCTTCTCACCAGTTACCACTTGTATAGTTCTTCCACTCCCCTCCATCCTACCAACCTTTTCAAGGAAAGAGCCTTTGCAAATAGACAAACAAGACACTTCCCTTGTGGCTTATGCTCTTCAGTTGCAACAACTACCCACCTAAACTGTTTAGGAGGTCCCAGAAAACTGGGCCATGCCCAGAACTTATCAAACTGCACATCTGTGGGCTCCCTGGCAGGGTGTACAAACTCCAGGGGCCCATTCGCACTACAGCATGATAGTACTATTATTCCACTTTAACCCTCAGGGTTCTGTCCTACGGAATCCCGGCACTGTTTAGGGCGCAGCATTGAGAGTTCTCAGCCAGTCCCTCACCAGACTGCAGATCCCAGGATTCCATAGGATGGAACCATGGCAGTTAAAGTGGAATAATAATACTATAATTCTTCAGTGTGGAGAGCACTGCTACATCATCCTGCGTGTAACTTTTTTTTTTAAAGTGTCATATTTTGCTGGTTAAGAAGAGGTTAAGCTGTGGCTGCTGCTCACTTCATCTTCCCATTCCCCACTTTCAAGCAATTCTGGATTTGGCCATTCTGAGACTGGATTGTTAAAGCCGAGAGAAGCCAGACCAGAATTTGCGTAGGAACAAGAAAGGGGCTGCGGTTAGAGAGCAGATGGCCTCTGCCAGGGAAAAAGAAAGCAACACTGCAACGGACCAATGGGAAGAGGAGAGAAAAAGCAGCATGAGCCAACCAAGCCTGAGCCTCAAGTATATTAGGTGTTGCTGGAACCGGTGGCATCTTTGCCCGTGCAAAACATCCCCCTCTCTGTCGGTGTCCAACAGGTGGGGATGCAGCAGCTGACAATGGAGGTGGAAAGCGTCTCAGGCTAAAGGCATCCCCCTTCTTGTGTCTCCTATAGCCTCGCAAGCCATCTCAGGCAAGCTGGCATTCAGCAATGAGGCAGGAAAGGAAGCTAAGTGTGGAAGTTTTGCTTCTGCTTCAGAATCTTTATCCTCACCTTCACCCTGTCAATAAAATAAGTGAACAAACCTAACTGGTCTAAGTTGTTAGTGACAGAGTGCCTATGAGCTTGTGGGGAAATGAATGGGGAGACTTACATTGCGAGCTGCCATGCTTCCTGCACTCATTTTGTTTTTTTCAGGCTCCCTGGCTTGCCTGCATCTCCCCTACAAATTTTGTCTTGGCTTCTGCCTGTTCTCAGGCTCCAGAAAGTCTGGATGCTATCAGAAGGAGGAAGGGGAAGGCTCAACCACCTTCTTTGGGCAGGCAGGGGTGTCTTCAGTGATGCCTTCTGGAATGGGTAGGAATATGAACCTATTACCGTGGAGCACGTATTCACTGTAACCTTTCTGAAAGGTGCCGTTTTATCACTCTTATTTTTAACTGGTCAGTTAATTAGAACTCTTAAATTAAAAACACTCTTCTGTGTATAAGCTTTTAAAAATATTATTTATTTAATGATTTGATTTAATTTAATAAATAATCTCTGTATATTTATTTAGAACATTTTGACCCTGCCCTTCAACCAAAAAGGCTCCCAGAGTAGCTTTTTGTTGTTGTGTGCCTTCAAGTTGTTTCTGACTTATGGGGACCCAAAGGTGAACGTATCACGCGGTTTTCTGGGGTTGAGCGTATGTCACACACGCAAAGTCACCCAGTGGGTTTCCAGGGCCGAGCAGGGAATCAAACCCTGGTCTCCAGGGTTGTAGTCCAACATTCAAATCACACACCATGCTGGCTCTCTAAAAAATGACTTGCAGCAACTCAATGAATTTCATTGGGCTTTCGAGGCAAGAAATACCCAGGAGTGGTTTTGCAAGTTCCTTCCTCTGAAATATAGCTTACAGCACCTGGTATTTGGTGGTGGTCTCCCATCCAAGTAGTAACCAGAGCTGATCCTGCTTGGCTTCCAGGATCAGATGGGATCTGGTCCTTTAGGGTTTCTAGAGCCTTAGAGTGGCTTACAAATTGTTACTCTGGCTGTTCCCTGCCCTAAATTTTACAATCTGAAAAGACACCATAAGGAAAAGGGGAGGGCAGTGAGGGAGGGGATTAAGTCCAACAGATACTGGCTGCTGTACTCATAACACAAGAGTGTTTGGTTTCCTTGTCTGTTAGTGACAATAAACACCTTGTCTATCCTTTTTATATAGTACCCTTTTAGTGTTGCCATATTGTAAGAACGCTTCAAATAAATAAACAAATAAAGTAATAGCACAGGTAGTGCAAACTGCAGCAGCTAGATGGCTGACCAGAGTACCACAGAGAAGCCACATAATACCAGTCTTGAAAGAATCTGGGCAACTGCCAGTATGCTTCTGTTCTTAATTCAAGGTAGTTGTGATGACATTCACAGCCCTAAATGGCTTGGGACTTCAGTACTGGAAGGAGAGCCTCTGATATATACCTAGGAATATATACCTAGGGAGGGGGAGAGCTGTTCTTTGCCCCACTAGGGGAGGGAATATGCTGTGAAAAGACATGAAGATGTTGGATGTGCCTACATCTGGCAGTGACTTGATTCTGGCATCAAGTGAAAACATCTCCCTTTATTTAAGCCTTTGGGGCCTAGTTGATTTTTCCCCCTTAATTCATAAAGTTTTAAACTGTTCTAACTTTTTAAATCCTGTTTTAATTTGTTAAATAGTGTAGTGTGGCTTCAGCTCATTTAAATTATTTCTAGGGCTTTAAAGCTGAAATTGTTCAAAACGTTTGAATTGATTTTGTTTGTATGCTGCCCTGAGATTATAGGATATAGTGTGGGTTATATCTATTTTAACAAAAAGTAAATAAATCAAATAGCATTTTGAAAACATTTTTGAAAAGAAAATAGGTTGGGACAGCATCTTAGCAACAATTAAAAGATAATTTTTAAAGACTGACAGAGTGAACTGCAAAGGATATTGAATGTTTGCTGAGTTTCAAATACATGATCAATGGAATTATTTCTTTCTTCCCTGCAAAGAATTATTTATCTATGCAAGAAGTTGTTGACTATCTGAGATCATGTGGGGACTGTTTCGGCCTCATGCAAAATAACATTTTCATGCCTTCCTGATAGAGTTTGGACACGTTATTTTGATTGTGGGCTGACCACATGTACATGCCCAGAGGTACTCTGGCCAACAAGTTCACATCTCAACAGAAATCTACTTTTCTTGTGTCAGAGAAAAATCAAAGAGCCAGTGTGCTGTAGTGGTTTGAGCACTGGACACAGGAGGCCAAGGTCTGAATCCCTGCTTGGCCGTGGAAATCCACTGGGTCATTTTGGACAAGTCACACTCTCTTAGTCTCAGAGGACGGCAAAAGCCAATGCCTTCTGGTCAAGTAAACCCTGTGATAGGTTCCCCTTAGGGTCATCATAAGCTGTGAGGAACTTGAAGGCAGGTAACAACAACAGGGTAAAAGTAGTGAAGGTTAATATAGTTGTTTTTGCATATTCCTAAACTGTGACATAAAACTGGAATAGAAAGAGCAGTGTTATAAATTTTAGCAGGCAACTTTAACAGTGCTGGGACATGATTCTTGAGAGGGCTTGTGGATCAGGCATGGAGAAATGTTAAGGCTAGAGAATGTGGTGTCTTGCAATAACATGGCAGTAGATGTGAGAAAGGCCTCTCCTTTCAAAGGGCAAATGGGTGCACATCATGGATGGTTAGGGAAGAAGACTGATGGTGTTGGTGATTTCAGCCAAAGAGAGCAAGCAGCCCATGAGTTGGCTGCTGGCTCCTCTATCAGGCTGTAAGACTAGATTTTGCACCTATCCATGCTCCAGGGATAGCCCTAAACAGTCAAGAGAGTGGTAATGAGCAGTATCTCATTAATCCTTCCAAAACACTGGAACACATTTTGCCCTTATTAAAAGAACTGTGCCTCGACCAAGGCTGTCAAAAATTAACCCTCAGATTGGCTCTAGAGAATAGGCTTCATTAAACATTTCCCGGGCTCTCTGAGCAGGTGAGGAAAAAACGATTCCATCACTTAAGTTGAAGCTGGGAACACCCCTGTTTGTGTAAGATTTCTATCTTAATTTCCAATCAAGGAAGCATTTTCTCTTCTGTTAGACTTTGTGTTCTTTATTTCAATAAGACTGTGAGCACCCGGTGTTGATGTTTAATGTATCATTCTTAACGACATTACCAGACCCCATCCCATGACATCACACATGCTTGTGACATCACTGGGGGGCTCACCCAGGCCTGAGAATTGCTCCTGACCTGGCTATCCCGAGAGTAGATTTGTTTGTGGGAGATGTGGGCCAGCCCAAGTCATGCTGCTGCCTGAGGTAAAAGAGCAAATGGAGCCTCCCAGAAGTCCCAAGTCAAGATGCACGTTGCCCAAGTCTGGTCAAGTGGTTTTAGCTCCGAAGGCAGAAAATTCCAGAAATACCTCTCCACACCACTGTTGCCCAGTCTCAGGACACTGGCTGAAGTCCCAGAGGATTGCGGTGTTTTTCTGGGTCTCTGGCTTAGGCCAAGAGTCTCTGGAATAGTGGTGCTAAAAGAGAAGAAAGTTTGATTTTTGTATGTGAGGTGAGTTTCAACCTGGCACTCATCTCAAAAAGGGTTCAGTGCCGAGGTGTTTGCATTTGTGTGGCAGTAATGCACCACCAGTGCCCCAACAAGCCAAGGATGAGGGGAAGGGACTGGGGAAAGTGAGCCAAGATATCTTAAAAGCAGCTGGAAATTTGGGACGACAGAGGATTAACCAGGACTGTACCTGCCCAACTGGGACAGTTTAAGGATATGCTTTGACTCCCTGGATGTTTTGGACTACAGGTCCCCAAATGCTTTACCATGGACCATCCTGGCTGGGGCTTCTGAGATTAGCAGTCTTTTGGCCATCCAAAAGTTTCCCCATCTGTGCCTACAACCTACAGATGCCTTTTTTTAAAAAAGAGAATAAAAGCAGCTTTTCAGGAATGGGCTCTTTTGAGTAGAAAAAGAGAAGAACACCAATCCTTTGGCTTCCTGGCCATCTCCCCACTCCTCAAGACCCTTTTCCTTCATCGGGTGTCAGATGTCCACTTGCTTGCTTGCTTGCTTTCAGAAAGACCCTCCTGCAGAAACCTCAGTTCTAGATGATGAATTTTATATTATCTAATCTTCTCTCCTACATTCAGAGAGCCTGAATGACACTGTTAGAAATTACTGGACTGAATAGGAGGAGACTCATACTGATTTCACACCCATATTGGTCTGATTTGCTCCAGGGCTGGCCATCAGTATGGTGTCATTTGATGGTGTCTGTTCCTTTCCTGGAAGATGGGACAAATTAAACAGCTTTTCTTTTTTTTAATTCTCGCAAACTCCCAGACACACATACGCATGTCAACCTAGCTGTACATCTTTGAGTCATAGATTCAATCCTGATTCTCTCTTTGTGAGAATACCTTCCAGGAATGTGGTAAACCCCTTGCTTCTGAGAATATAGATTCTGTTACTGAAATGATAAATGCCTTGTTTATTAGTGAATTTCGGTTAACAAATTGATAGCCCTGGCTGCCGTCCTAGTACAAATACATCTTTCCACCCACACAGCTCTGGCAGTGCACTTCAGTCCAGCTTCCCCCCTCTCTGTCCCTTGGGATCAGACATGGCAATGCTTTTCAGCGCTAGCCCATTTATCACTTTATGCCAAACGTTAGAAGTAAATCAAACAAACCCTGGATTCAGTATCCTGCTTCGTGCAGACCATCAAGCAGCCCCTAGCACTGCTATTACGGGATGATTCAGCACACAAAGCGAAAAAGGTTGTCTTAGAAACAAGACTTGGCTCTTAATTCTGTAAAAGCCTTCACAGGCATTTTAGTCCAGTCCTCAGCCTACTTCCTGAAACAAAAATCCCCTTGACTTCATTGTAGTTTACTGACAAAAATGTCCCTGCAAAATGTAGGGGTGGCATTTAAAAATTAAAACATATTTGTTAGTGTTACTCACAGCATAAAACTGCTGCTTTAGATTGAGGCCGTTTCCATACTACAGTGTTACTATTCCACTTTCACCATCATGTGGAATCCTGGGGTTTGCAGTTTAGGGAGGGGTATTTAGAACTCTCAGCCAGAGAGCTCTTTGGCCTCAGTAAACTACAAGCCTCAGAATCCCACAGGATGTTGAAAGTGGAATAATAGCACTATAACAGTGGAGTGTGGAAATGCCTCAAGTCTATGACTCTTCTAGCCAGCAATCTCTCCCCCCCCCCCATCCATCCATTTCTTTGGACATGAAAAGAAACTTCTTATCTCCTTAGTCACAAAGCTGCATCAGATTTTGTCCTCAAAACTGTTATTTGCCTCTTTACATAAGTATTATGGAATCTTGAGAGGCAGGATCCAACAGATTAAAGGAGAAGACACACAAAGGTTGTTGAAACCTTGACACTGCGGAAAGAAGAATGAGGTTCATGCCCCTTTTAAGCCATTGGACTTACTGGCTGCAGCTGAGGATCCACATCCTCAGCTGCATCTGTGCAATGGGTATAATAATTGCCCGGATTATATATAACTGTTTCAAACCAGAAGGCCACAGAATTGTTTGCAAGTGTAATAAATCACCAGCATCAGTGTTGTTGGTTACTTAGTGCTACATATTACTATTGTTTCCTGCAGCACTGTCTCACAAAATTATTCCCACGATCACTTCTGAGACTGTGGAGAATTGCCAACAGCCTCTTGCTTGCTTGGGAGTTGAGGTGCTGCAGTTTCTTATCCATTCCACCAGGTGGGTCCGTGGGCTGGCACAGCTCAAAGTCCACTTTCTCTCAGTCTTTCTGGTGGAATGCATCTCTACTGCAGCCTGTCTCACACAGCCCCGTATGACCTTACCACATGCCTAAGAAGGGAGAGAAAATGCAGGTTCACATTCCATCCCAGAAAAGAGAACTTAAATGACCCCAAGCCAGCTCAGTGAGGACAGAAGTGAACAAAATGCGACAGGAAGGCAGGGACATCATGTGCTATAGGAATAGTTGGAAACTACACACACACCTCTTTGCAAAGAGAGTGTTCCTAAGCAAACTGGGGAAGGACCAAGTTAATATTTTAATAAATCAACAATGCCTCATTGAACTCAGTGGGGCTTACTTCTGTGCAGATATGGGAAACAGAGTTATAGGCTACTCTCTCTCTCCTGGGATCTGCTGCAAGTACTGCAAAAATGCAGCCACTTCTGGATGAGAATGGGGGTGGTCAGATATGTGCGTGTGTATGTATGCCTACATATATCTGTCTGTCTGTCTGTCTCTCTCTCTCTCTCTCTCTATATATATGTATGTGCATATGTATGTGTATCCTTCTCTCCTTCTCTCTCTCCCTCTCTCTCTCTCTCTCTCTCTCTCTCTCACACACACACACACACACACACACATCTCCCAGATGGAAAGAAAGACAGGGTTCGCGTATCCTTAACAGGATTTCAGCAGAGTTGCTTGTTATGCAAGTGATTTCCGTGGAAGTTCTCTCTTCTCCACAATTATGAAAGGTACAGCAGCCCTGCACTTCCTTTGTGTTTGGTTTTCCCTAGTGAGAACCTGTTACGAAAGCATAGTAGATTGCACTGGACAAGCTAATGTGTTCTTAAAAGGGAAGGGAGGTTTTGAGGACAAAGGAAGCAGAAAGGGCAGGAATATGGCAACCTTCTTCCAGATAGGATTATTTTCACCCTTTCTTGTGGCTCAGAAATGCTTTAATGTGCAGTGGTTTAGAGAAGAGGAAAGAGAGGGAGACTTACCCAAGGTAAGACAGGAACTCAGTGGCAGAGAGACTGTCCCTCTATTTCCCCATCACTTTTAACTCACCACAGCACTACTATAAAAAAAAGGTGAGGTCTAAATATGACACCCAACCCAGTCCCACATTGCTCCATGCATCTCTGAAAAAATAATCCACGGGCTGTGTATCCATTACAGTGCTCACTTAGCTGCATTAAGTGTTACAAGAAGCTGTTACATTAAACCCCATAGCAGTGCTGCCCAGGTAACTTACACTTACTTGGAGGGAGGAGATCAGCCAGACTCAGGCGATTGTAAACGGAGCCTGGGGAGAAAGAGAATGCTCTCAAGCATGAAAAAATTATTAGGCAACCAATCCTCTGGACTTATTTTCAGCAACAATGCCTGCCACAGGGTACCAATGAAACTTGAACTGCCCCTCCAGGGAGAAATCAGAGCCTGAGCCTATCTGAATGCCCACCTCAGGAGAGCAGCCTACACGGAGGAAGCTGCAGTCCACTGTGTCATCATTTCTTAGTTTCTGTAAGGGCAAATTGTTGCTATTTTTGTTTGTGTCGGCAGTGTGGCTTCAAAATTTGTGCCATCAGATTTAAGGCATTTACAAGCATCTTCACGACAATCGATTTCAAAGTTGTGGATTCTGACAGATTTTGGCCAGGACACATGCTAACAGGTAGCATCCATTTTGCTGGTGGAGCACATGGTAAGAGATATAAAATGACTCTAATTGAAAAGGCATGTATTTCAGAGCCTCCCAAATAAATAGGAGTACAGGAAACTAGAAAATATGTACAAGTACAGAAATATACTTTGGGGGTACACAAACGCACACACATACACACTTGCTATCTACAGTTGAAAGCAGCCTTGCAAATAAAGGTACTAGCCCACATACGCCTACATTAGTCATTTGTGGCATGTTTACATTCTGTAAGCAAAAGCAAACCAGTCAAGTCTCTTCCAGCTTACAATCACTCCTCCGCCTAGGCAATTTTTACTGTCCAAAATGAAGGGAGTGGCCCTCATAAGCAGATGGTGGCATGATGACGCAGAGTACCGCTTGTAGCACATTTGTCCCTCTGTTATGGTTGCTTTTGCCTGAGTACCAGATCAAGGTTGATATCTAAGAAAAAGGGTGACGCGCGGTCTGTAATTACTACCAGTCTGTAGATGAGAGCCCCATGCCAGAACTACACAGCTCAAGATGAAAGAAGGCAGGACTCGTACAATTTGTGATAGTTGGGTACAAGAGGGACTTTCAAGAAGTGCTTCTAGTGAAGACCTGATGAAATTTGCTTTCCTACATGCCGGCTACAGGAGCCCTGTCCCTCTTTGTAGCTGGCTACAAAGGAGGCCACAATATGAGCCTAAGTCAAGGCTTGTGTCATCCTTTCAGAGCACAGAACCATGCTGTCAGATGGCAAATGGAGACCTGAAACTGAGCAGTTAATCCCAACATGCAGGATACAAACAAATGCCCAGAAAGAGGGGCTGCAAAGTGAGCAGGAGGCAACTTACCTCAGTGTTAAACTGGGGGAAGAAAAGATGACACTGAGACCAACCAGACTCAGACCGATAGTCTGCTCCCTTCAGTTTTATCCTACCTACCCAGCCATCTGATTTCTACAAACTGAATAGAGAGCCAGGTTTAGTGGAATCAGGGTTTGCAGGATCAAATCACTGGGACTTCTTAGTCAGCAGGGACAAGGTCATCGTCTTGTGAATCCCCATGCCATTCAGTCTTCCCTGTGCTTAGCTGCAATCCTCATATTAGCTGGATGATGGGGAAACAAATTCTCCCAGCAATCATGTATTATTATGAACTGTATTCCTGTGGTAATACAAAGTATTTTGTATGGGCTTGGTCTTGAACCAGTGATTAAGGACTCTTAGCTATCCAAAGACCTGCTCCTGGTGAAGAGGAAAAGTGCCAGAACAGGTTTGTTGATAGGGGTTTTGAGATTCTCCTTGAGGGGGTATGACTACAGGGACTTTTAGACTGAGTGCCTTCACAGGTTACTCCTGCAATCCTGGTGTAGGTGACATTGACCCTAGAAAAGGGGAGCACTAAGCCCTCCTGCTTGAAATGATCTGGCAAAATTTGGACCACCAAGACTCCTATGTAGTTGAGCCCCCTCAGAAATTATCAATCAGAAGTGTACTATATGAGCAAAAACTAAGAAATAGTAAGCGTGTGATTGTTGTTGAGCCCTCCCAAGAATAATGAAGGCTGCCTGCAAGCTAACCTGTGCACGATTACTTGGGAACACATGGAGAGTACCTAAGTACACACTTTGCTCATATGAGTCTTCATATTTAAAGATGGATGACTGATAGTGAATGGGAAAAGTAATTTGCCTTCCTCTTGCAAATACCTGCAAAGGGGCAAAATAAATAACAACCCACCTGCCAATGTTGAGTCCTCCCTTCCATTGTTAAAACAGTTCCAAGGATAAGGGCCATCACAAAAGACAATTTGAGACCTATATGAAGTAACAGAGAATCAGCATGGGGTAGTGGTTTGAACATTGGACTACAACCCTGAAGACCGGAGTTCAATTCCCCACTCACCCAAGGAAACCCACTGGGTAACCTTGGGTGTGTCACGTACTCTCAGGCCCCAGAAGACCTCGTGATAGGGTCATCTGAAGTTCACCATAAGTTGGAAACAACTTGAAGGCACACAACAACAACATGAAGTAGCAAGGACTGGGCACAGACACAAGGTTCAGGGAGAAAGTAAAATAAAGCACCATTGAGACTCATGAACAAGACAGAGTAGCTGGTTATACAGGTTTGACTAAATTAGGATTAGACAACCTGAGCACTTCCAGATGTCATGGAACTACAATTCCTACAGTTCAGCACCTTGGCTATGCCACCTGTGGCTGGTGGGAATTTCAGTCCAACATCTAGAGGGTCACACATTTTCCATACCTGATGTTCAATGAATGCATTGCTAACAAAATGGTATGAACCCACTCTCAAGCTAGGCAGAAGAGGCTGATGGTCTATGAGCAGGATATAGGTGGGGAATGGGCTTATTTAGCACAAGATAAATATACAATTGAGAGCAAAGAATATGCTCATTTGTGTTTGAACACCCCTTCAGTTTCCACTGACTTCCCACTCATTTTTCAAAGTAAGGGAAAGGCAGGTGGGGAAAACCCTTCCAAGTTTTCACTGTTATTGTTTCCCCAACTTTTTTCTTTAAAGAAGAAGAATAGAAAATGGACAGCTTCTACATATTCTGACTTTGCTGACCGGTGAGAAAAATACATTCTATTAAGAGCCGGAAACAGGCTGTGCTAGCGGAAATATCTGTGGTTTCCTTCAAACTCCAGCTAAGAAACCCACTCTCATCTGAACAAAGGCTACCCAGCAGTTACAGCTGTGGGATTCATTCTGTATATTCTAGGGTCACATTTGTGCAAGTGATGCCTTCCTGTTTGTTACAGTAAGAAGGTGATAAATATACACTCGGGACACTCTCTCGTTAGACAGCTGAGAAATTATTTTGATAGACACAGACAGGTAAGAGTTTACTTCACCATCCTGTTATCATCAGGTGGAATAAAAGATTCTGATTTTTAAGCAAAACATGAACAGCAGTAGATGAAGACAAGCTTTGTGAAGGATATGAACAAACTGGTTGGAAGGAGCAAGACTTTATGGGAATGAAAATATTTTTCTTTGCCTTTGAACACTGACTGGCAGGTAGGGTTGAGTCAAAATGGGACACCCCCTTCCACAAAATTGTTTGCCCCTTGCAAAAAGGCAGAGTTTCAGGGCCAACCAATCAATGGAAAAGTGTTCACTGTATGCAACACCTTGATTTCCTCACCTCTCTTGACAAGAAAGTGCTTGCTGTGACCACTTCAAGGAAGGTAGTCTCTGGCAACCTGGATTTAGGCCAATTTCTCCATGCCCATGTATGATGATAACAGTTTGCAATTGGGTAAAACTCCCTTAGTGCTGAGGAGTTGGTAACCTGAAAACTTGGAGGAAAAAATAACAAAAGGAAGGAAGGGAGGGATGGAGGGATATAGGACCTGATTCACAAAACCACTCAAAAACAAGCAAACAGCCAGGAAATGAATGAATGAATGAATTAAAAATGTATTAAAAAAATTGCACTAACTCTACTATAGTCTAGGCTTAATCAGATAGGAGATAGGAGAAAACAGAAGCTTATAAGAACTTTAATGTAGAAATGCATCTTATCCTTGTTTTATTGTTTTATTATCCTTTTTTATGCTTGTTTATTGAAGGCTTGTTTAATGTTTAATGTAGGAATGCATCTTATCTTTGTTTTATTGAAGGCTTCCTTCTGTGTAAGATTCATGCCCAGTGAACCTTTACATCTCTTGTTACTAAAATAATTTTGAGACTTGCTCTGAAATCATTTGTGGAGCCTTCAAGTTGTCTATCGTCTTATGCTGACCTCATGAATTTCATAGGATGCTCTAAGGAATATTCAGAGGTGGTTTGCCACTGTCCTCCTCTGAAATGTAGCCTGCAGCACCTGATATTCATAGGTGGTCTGCTATCCAAGTGCTGCTCCTGCCCTCCTCCTCCTCTTCCTCCTCCTCCTTCTTCCTCATCTTCTTCCTCGTCCTCGTCCTCTTCCTCCTCCTCCTCCTCCTCCTCCTCCATTTATATCCCACTTTTTTCCTGGTAAGGACTTAAAGCATCTTGCAGTAATTTAAAAGTACATAATTAAAAATAATAAAATACAGAAGTTAAAATACAAATTAAACAATCAGATACAGATTAAAAACAAAGGCCCTTTCTGCACCGTCCAGCCCCTCTTGAAACTGCAAACCCCAGGATTCCGTAGGATGTTGCAAGTGGAATAATAGCACTATAACAGGCTAGTGCAGAAAGGGCCATAGTTTGACCTTGACCAGGTCCAGATAAAATCTGATGCCAATCAACATTACAACGTACCTGAAGTCTGTCCTGAATCTGCCTCTGTTTATTTTTTGATCTGATTATGGTCTCTTATAGATCACACAGAGGTGTTTTAGGATGATCCTGCACTGGGCTTCCAAGCCGCATGGATTTTTTCAAATGTCAATTCAGAGTAAGGGGTGGGGGGCCTGTGTGGGGAGTCTATGAGTCTGAAGAAATAGACTCAATCTATGAAAACTTATCTACCAACTTCTTTCCCTCAGTTAATCTCAAAGGTGCTACAAGATCCCTTTGCATAGTGATCCAGACTAACATGGCTGCATCTTTGAAGCGTATTGTACCCTGCACTTTTCCCAGCTTGGCGAGGATGGCCCCCATTAATCCATTGCTGTCCCACTTTTTCAGCTGCTTTCAACATGTCCCAGTTTCTCTTTCCACCTTCATCTCTGGCTTATTTCAGTTGCTGCAAGCAGTTCAAAATGGAAAAGTAGTTTTCATTCCGTTAACTCAGCAGGAGGGAGATGGGGGGACTCTTTCTAGCAAGCTTCTTGCCTCTTTTTCAGGCTTTTCTAAACTCAGTACATAAACTCCAGAGTTTCTCTGTTTAAATTAGTCATTTTGTTTGTTCTTTCTCCTTAATAACTTTTGCCCTCTGGTTGCTTGGCCACACCCTTTGACTACACTCTTATGTTGCTTGGCCACCTGCGTCCTAGTTTTCATCTGTGAAATGTTGGAAGGTCTGGCATTGCAACCGTTTACCAGTTTCCTGCCAATTTAACTATCATGCCTTTTCCCAAAGAATTTTGGTTTGCTGAAGGTGCAGGGCAATGCTTCCTAGAGATCTCAGTTCTCTCTGACAGAACAACAGCACTCAAAGGACCAGTGAATGATTGAACTAGTTAGTACTATAGGTATGCCTGCCCAGTAGTTGCAGCAACTTCAGCAGCCTGGAGAATCCCAGCTCTACAAACACATCCTGCCCCAGGGCCTTTTGCCTTACTGAGGGTGAAAATAAATTCAAGGCTGGACAAGTATTGCAGGCAGGGATGAAAGGAGAGTGATGGATTATTCAAGGAGAAATGGATTCTGCCAACTGCTGTGCTGCCTCCCAGCTCTTAGAATGACAGATGTATGTTCCCTTTGGACATGGAAGTTGAGTGGGATTGGACCTGCTAGCTATGCCCTTGTCCCCTATATAGATGCACCATCTCCTGTGAAAGAACATGTTGCATTCCAGAGGGCATTTTAGCAAAAGTTTTCTGTTATGACACAACGCTGGGGGAGGGGGTTAGAGAGAAAAGGGTCACAGTTCAGTTCAAACCGTGCTCTTCTGTGCAAGGTCTGTTTTGCAAGATTATTAACCCACATGGACACTTCAGAGACCAAACAGATATGACACTGGAGAGATATGTAACTTTGGAAAATGAGAGGTGGCTGAAGGATAACCAGGTTGAGGCAGCACCACTGTGTGTGTGTTTGGGGATGTTTACCCAGTTGTGGGCACCACAGTTCAGGAAGGATATTGACAAGCTGGAATGTGTCCTGAGGAGGGTGACCAAAATGGTAGAAGGCCTGGAAACCATGCCCTGTGAGGAGTGACTTACAGAGCCAGGTATGGTTAGCCTGGAGAAGAGAAGATTAAGAGGGGATATGAGAGCTCTGCTTAAATATTTGAAGGGATGTCATATGGAGGATGGAGTAAGCCTGCTTTCTGCTGCTCCAGAGACTAGGAGCTTTTCCACCCTACACTGTTATAGTGCTATTATTCCACTTTCAACATCCTGTAGAATTCTGAGGTTTGTAGTTTAGGCCAAAGAGCTCTCTGGCTGAGAATTCTCAATGCCCTTCCCTAAACTGCAAATCCCAAGATTCCATAGGATGTTGAAAGTGGAGTAATAGCACTATAACACTGTAGGGCAGAAAGGCCCTTGGACATGGAGGAATGGCTTCAAACTTCAGGAAAAGAGATTCCCTCTAAACATTAGGAAAAACTTCCTGATAGTAAGAGCAGTTTGACAGTGAAATATGCCGCCTCAGAGTGTGAAGAAATCTCCTTTGGAGGTTTTTAAACAGAGCAGAGGCTTGGATTCAGTGGCTCTTGTGGTCTCTTCCAGCAATTTGACTCTATTATTCTCCTACTATGGGTTCTTCCTGATCAACACCCTCCCCCCATACATTTCCTGTTGTCCCCACTGGAAGGGAAAAGAAGGCACAATACAAACGTAATTTTAAGCACATTTAAGAAGAAAGAGACAGGAGCCCTGATCAAAGTTAGATTTCCTACATCATTGTCTATTTTGATTATAAGTGAATCATTTGTCATATACTAATGTGTGGTGTAGTGATTTGACTGTTGGACTATGGCCCTGGAGACCGGGTTCAGTTCCCCACTTGGCCATGGAAACCCACTGGTTGACCTTGGGCACGCTATACACTCTTAGCCCCAGAAAAAAACCTGTGATAGGTTTGCCTTAAGGTTGGCATAAGTTGGAAATTATTTGAAGGCACGCAACAACAAATGGCTTTGAGAGGAAAAAAAACAACAAAGTGTTTCTTTGCTCTCTTGGAATGAGTTCTTACTCACCAATGGCCACCAGGAAAATGGCTATGCTGATGCAAGCATGAAAATAAGAGTTGCTCTGTATCATTCACTGCATTTGCAGTTCAGTTTACAAAGTTGTGATTTATGCTCTGCATCGTCCCCAAAATAACAGATATTCACCACCTCTCTCTCTGTCTTTACTGAGTATTTGATACTGTGCTTGAACTCTGCCTTCTATCCACTTCATTTCAGTATTTCATAGTTGGCTTTCCCTAGCAAAAGTTGGGGAATGTGATTTCTCTGGAATTCCTCAAAAATTAGGGAGCGTAAAATTTGTTAGGACTATTTGTTAGCACTATTGGGATCTTTTCCCCTGACCTTTGTCTTAGCAAAACAGGCTGAAAGGGCCCCTTCTAGCCTTTACATCTCTGTTCTTTTTCTCTCTCAGTGTAGCTGTTACTACAGCTGTTTCATGAAAGTAAATCTTTGGTGATATATGGAGAATAATCCCTAGCCAGACTGGAGGCTTGTGTCAAGGTGTTTCCAATTTATAATGAATGTATCACAGGGTTTTCTGGGGCTGAGAGTATGTGACACGCACAAGGTTACCCAGTGGGTTTCCATGGCTGAGCAGGGAATCAGATCCTGGTCCCCAGGGTCATAGTCTAGTGCTCAAACTGATATATCATGCTGGCTCTTAGCAGCCCCTTAAAGCAGGAGTAGGCAACCGTGGAAGACTAGAGACCTGTATTAGCCCTCCATGAAACTTTGGAGGGCTGTACACCCTGCTGCAGCTGCTCTTGTAAAATTAATTAATTAATGACATTTAAAAATTGCCCCTAAACACTTTCCAGAGGACAGAGGGGCATGTTTTTGGGCCTTCATGGGTCCCTTGAGAGCATTTGGGGGGCTTTTTGAGGCAACCCCCCCTTTTTTGAAAAAAGATTCAATTTTCTTTTGATCCCTAGGGTGCCCAGTGGGTCCAGTGGCTCACTGTATTTTGGTCAGGCGTGCCATCTTCTCTCCTGGACTGAACTCCAGCAAGGCAGAAGGAGGGGGCCGTTCTTCCAGAAAGTGTAAAAAGCATTAATTGTCAAAGCTTCGTTTAGAATCACAGGGCTTCTTCCCCCTCCTCTCAAAACACTTTTCTGGTTGTTGTTTTTTTTTAATTAATAGTTAACCAACATAAAAAAGCTGTAATTTTTCTTCATTACAGATCAGAAACACAGAAGATGACACACAATATGTCTTATGGAACACAAGTGGAACACAAGTGTAAAGAGTTATCTGCTCATTTGTTCATGACAGGACAGTATAAAAGAAGACAACATTACCATTCAGTCAAGATATCCCATCTATAGATCCATGTGTAATAACTTTGCAGGAGTGAAGTCACCACCGTCATTCATGCAAATAATAAAAGGAAACCAGGTTTTAAAGACAGTTGACTATGGCTGGTCATTTCTCTTCTCTTGGATGTTAAGTGTTAGCTTTTCCATTAGGTCAAAATCTTATGATAATTTCTAATAGTTTTTCCACAGGAAGGTATTCTAGGTTGCTCCACCTTAGTACAATTGCTCTCAAACTATAAAATATCTTTAAAATGCTGTGCAGAGAAAAAGTTTGATTAGCTGCATGGGATGGAGAACAGACATCCCACCTGAAGTATGGGAAAATAAGGAAAAGAAAGAGCTGATTTGACCGTTGTACTTGTGTCTTTTGAAAGATGAGAGCAGCTCTCACCCACAACACATGGTCCAGGATACTGAATGGGATGTTGGCCTTGCCTGGGTGCTCCCAAAGAGAGGGCTCCCATCACTCACAAGGAAAGGACATTACACAGATGTTCTGTTTTTTCCCCTTTGTCTTCAACCCAAACTTAAAATGATGCTAACTGGGCAAGTTGCATATTCCTTTACTAAGACTGGAAGGGAAAAAAAATCTAGGAGAACACATATTGAAATGCAAATAATAGGCTGGATCCCAATTTAATTTACTGAAATCGGTGAAACCTGGCTAAGTTAAATTCCATTGGTGTCAATGCATCTGCTCAAATTATGGCCAATTCTGAATCTAACCCATTATGTATAGTAAAAAGTGTTTCAGAGTAAGTAAGAGAAGCCTCAACTTAAAACCAATTACTAGTCCCAACTAGAGTAGACTCTTGAAGCAATGGGATTTAAATAAGTGTTGCCTTACCATTCAGTAATGGGTTCTGTGGGTATTTTCTGGTTGAGACTAGCAATTGGATTTAGGCCTTAGGATCCAACCTCTGTGCACACTCTGACTGTCTCATACAGCTTAGAGATCGAACCAGGGAATTAGCATGTACGGGAAGCCTCTGCCTTTCAACAACCTGTTACCTGATGACTCGCTCTTATGATGCTTATAAATTAAAGACATTCCATTAATTTGACATGAGTTCTGCTCTTTCATCAGTTCTTCTTGCCTATGGAGGCTTGCTTGGTACTGTTTGTGCATGCATGCTGCTTTCAAAGGGAGCCGAGAAGGGAAAAAAGGCACCAAGCCTGCTGAGAAACTTTGAAAACAGTGAGTGCATGGTCAGTCCCAACTGAGCCTCCGTAAGTCCTTAATACTCCTGACAGTACAGTACATAGGTTCCATTTTTCAACCAATTCTGTTTTCTAACAGTGCTTTGGTCACATAACCTGTCACATAAGTGGGGGAAGCCTGTAGATGGAAACATACTGTAGTAGGTCTGATTTATCTTGTTCTCTCTCCTGTCTCTTTCATAACCACTTGGTCTTCACCATCTGCTGGCATGTTTTCCCCAGCTCTGTTTTTGCTTGCTGTCAACTGTAGCATCACCAACCAAACTCTCTTACACGTTAGTCTCTGGGGCTTAATGGTGCCCAGATAGAGATCTTAAAAACATTTCTTGTGAAATCATGGCAGGACAGGCCTCCTTTCTGCCTCCAGGGAAAGAGGGAAGAGCCAGACTATTTGGTGTGGCCTCCACTTGTTTGTATCCTAATTTCTTCTTCAGCAGATTCCAAGTTACTGTGTTTAAATCCATCTCCCTTTCTTCAAGAAACATCTATCCAAGCAGTGGCCACTGCAAGCAACGGCTGGTTCTGTTTCCCTGTTGGCCTGCCCTGGCTCGATTCTTGGCCAGTCGATTTCATTGGCTTCAAGGGACCAGGCAATTATCCTTTTTAATAGAGCTCTGGATTTGGGGCTGCAGGACAGATGGAGGGAAAGGGGGCCAAAGGAGGATCAAAGATTTACACTAATAGAAATGCCCAGCTAATTGTTAAGGAGATTAGAGACTGGATGGAGGAGGCATTCAGCTCAGAGGTGACCTACCGCATGGTCTCAGAGAACCCTGTAACATTACCCAGGTGTAAAGAGGAATAAATCCTCCACCAGGGGAATCAGAATTAGAAGGTGGCAGATTGGGTTGCCAGGCAAGTTTTCCACCTTAAGCACTGGGGATATGAGGGAGTTTGGGAATCTATCAAGCATCAGGAGGAGGAAAGGTTGAGTGAAGCCGCCAAGGCAAAAGGAGACATAGATACAGTGTGGAGAACATCTAACATGGGGAGCAGGCTAGCGCTGAAGAATAGGGCCTTATCAAAAGGCCATTGTGTAGCCTGTCAAACCTCCATTCTTTGTGGCTTATGCAGAAGCCCCACTATTGGTTACAGAAGGCGGGCAGCTCACTGAAAGCTTTGTAATCCTAGCTGTGCTAATTAAGCAAGACTGCGGGTCGGGTCGCCTAAGCATGTACTTTTTCCTGAGCGTTCTGCCCCCACCATGCTGGCGAAGGCAAGGAGGAGGAGGAGGAGGAGGAGGAGGAGAAGGAGGAAGAGGTCACTCTGAGCCGTGCAGGAGGCAGCAGTGCTGCCAGCAGGGGGGAAGAGACAGCCAACGAGATTGGTTTTATGGGCTGCAGCAGCGGCAGCAGATTAAATGAAGGAAGAGCTGGGGCTGAGAGACCAGGAACTGGGGCACTTGCACGTCACGGTGGCTTTGACTGAGGTGTAAGGTTCGTTTGTGCTAATCCAGATCGCTTGATTGTGAAGTTCGGCGTATGTACGTACACATTTTTGTACCATAGGAAGGACAGGGAAAAACCTAGACTTTTGCCCCTGTCCTTAGGGCTATTTGCTTTCCAGACAGAAGATGCCAACAAATGGGATCCACCAGGTCCTGAAGATCCAGTTTGGCTTAATCAATTCTGATAATCGGTACCTGACGGCAGAGAGTTTTGGCTACAAGGTGAACGCTTCTGCACCCAGCCTGAAAAGGAAGCAAATATGGACCTTGGAGCAGGACGGCGACAGCTCTGTGGTCTTCTTGAAGAGCCACCTAGGTAGGTACTTATCTGCTGACAAGGACGGCAAGGTCTCCTGTGAGGCGGAGAAGCCGGGAAGTGATGGGCGTTTTATAATTGTTACTCAGTCGGATGGGCGCTGGGCTCTCCAGTCAGAGCCATACAAGCGCTTCTTTGGCGGCTCTGAAGACAGGTTGTCCTGCTTTGCCCAAACCATCACTGAAGTTGAGCTCTGGGCTGTGCATTTGGCCATCCACCCCCAAGCAAACCTTCTGAGCGTTAGCCGGAGAAGATACGCACACCTCAGTGCCCAAGAGGACGAGATCTCCACTGACAGCAACATCCCCTGGGGGGTGGACTCACTCATCACGCTCACCTTCCAGAACAAGAAGTACTGCTTGCGCACCTGTGACAACCGCTACCTGCGTAACGATGGCACCCTGGTCAAGGAGCCTGACTCCCGTGCAGGCTACACCTTAGAATTCAAGGCAGGCAAGCTGGCCTTCAAGGATTGCGATGGGAAGTACCTGGCACCCATGGGACCTACCGGCACTCTAAAATCGGGCAGGAGCTCCAAGCCAGGCAAAGATGAACTCTTCGATCTGGAAGAGAGCCACCCACAAGTAGTTTTCATTGCCTCCAATGGCAGATACGTCTCCATCCGGCAAGGTAAATCCATATTGCTCTTCATTGATTGCCAGGCAATATTCTTCTGCCCACCCGTCTCAATCAAGAGATTGAGATTGTTTGCCTGCCTTCTGGAATGGGAAGAGGCAGGTGCTGACTAAATGCATATAGGAGGTAGAGGAGGAGGTAGTAGTAATTATCATCAGTTTCCTTTCTCTCTCTCTCTCTCTCTCAATCAATTTTGCATTTGGTGTTTGAGATTCTGTCTGCAGCTATCTTCCTGATACTCATGGGCACCTCCAGAGGTGGTCAGGGAGGGAGGGAAACAGCTTATTCCATGAAGTGTACAATGCAGCTTCTTGTAGGTGCAGATCAACCCACTGTCAGAGAAGATTACTCTTTCTAGCAGAGGGCAAGGACTGTTGTACAGGCGGGAAGTTAACATCTAAAGGTACTGTGGACGGGAAGGAATGCAGGGCCTCAGAGCCAAGGGCAAATGCAGTGCTGGACAACAACAGGAGAGTCTGTGGGCCAGTGGTTCATAGTTTTGCTGCACCTTTTATGGCTTTGTGTCAAAGTGGGGAGGCCTCTAGTCCACAGGACAATCAGCTCTAATCCAGGGGGCTTCACAGAATCAGAGGCAACTCCTGCCACAAATTAAGACACAGCTGGCAGCTGTCCTCCTCTGATATTTCAAGGAAGAGAAACAGAGAAAGAACCCATTCTCCTTTCGTTTTAACTAATATTTGTACAACAGCTCCATAGATATGCCAGTAAATCTGGTGGCTCTTTAACAAAACAGGCACTTGTTAACTGTCCTCTGGTTCTGCATATGCATGCAACAGACTGGCCCACAAGGAAAGCAAACAAACAAGCAAACCATGGCTGCTCCCCCCCCACCCCACTGCCCGCCTTCACTGTGAGCTTCTTCTGTACAAATCCTCCTAAAATGAATGGGATTTGCAAGAGTGCACCCTGGCGGCACATGGATAGATGATTTGCTTATTGCATTTAACTTCCTTCTGTGCCATTAAGCAGTGGCACTTAGATAATATCTTCTGATCTGGTGTGTGTGTGTGTGTGTGTGTGTGTGTGTGTGTCAGAGAGCGAGAGAGAGAGAGAGAGAGAGAGTTCTTGTCTTTAACAGTCAGCGCAACCTCCTATGTTTCACTTTTCCCAGGTTGTTTTCAGTGGTTCTAGAGGTATTCATCAGCAAGGCATATCTTTAGCTGTCCCTTTTGCACAGCTGCAAAGCAACAGTAAGCAACAGTGTGGTACTGGTTTTATACTTTGTGCCAGCTAATCGAATCCATTCCTTTTCCAGATTTGTTTGGCCAATTATCATTGTTATTATTATTGTTATTGTTGTTGTTATTTAGAAAGAAGATATTGAGCAAGTACTAGGCAACCAAAGAGGCAGACATTAGTTTCATACCCAATTTCCAGTAGGAAATACGGTGCCCTGCCACACCAACAAGGAGGAAAAGATGGAATAGATATATAATGGTTGAAATCCTACATCAGGATTGCATAGCATAAATATCCACATGTGGAATTGCACATGGACTGTGGTACACTGAATGACAGCTTTGAATATCTCAGTGCTGACCTAAATGTGTAATGGAATACACATCCAAGGATGCTCATGCTCTCCGTGCCCACCTGCACGTCCCCATGCCACCACATATGCAATCCTGCTTCCGTAACCTTGAAGTCAAGATGCATGTTCTGTATCAGAAAAAAAAGGTCCAACTGCTGCCACAGGGGTGCTTATGCATGCATGATTCACCAGCAGGACTGCAGCCTTTTGTTCGCTAGTGCTAGGAGCCCTGTGTCTGGAAGCTGTCCTTCGGCTCCAGTTCCAGAGCTTGCAAATTTGGTTTTAAAAAGTAATCAGCCATCATTATAGTGCCAAAGCTCAAAAGTTATGATTAGCTGCAATTTATAATTTAATAATTTACATACCATACACACAGTTACATTCATAAGGCAATTCTTTACTTGCCATTTCTTAAAAATAAATACATTTTTAAAGCTACCAGATACTCACCCTAAAACACACTACAGAAGTCTGAATGTGGCAACCTACAACCTGGGGTACAAAACTTGCTCTCCTCCTGTCCACCTCATCATGGTCCCAACATCCACAGCATAGCATACGCCAGCACTTGAACCGAGCAATATTCCTCTTACACCATGTAAAAGTAAAAAGATCACCAGTTACAGCATGAAAGGGATGGTTCTCTTTTTTTATGTTACAGTCAAAATACAATGCAGTTATATCTTTTGTTACTGAGAGAAAGAATTAATTACAAATAACAACTTACTTATAACTACTTGTTTCCCAGTTCTATTTATTTCTGGTATCAGGATGCTATCTTAAGTAGCACAGAAATAGAAGCAAGAGGACCAGGTAGTAGCCCCATCTCAATGTCTGCCATAGTTTGGAATCACAAGTCCCCCTATAAATAGGCATTTGAAGAGTGGATGGTGAGAGGGCAGGAAACCAGTCTTTCACCATTATTTAATGGTTGCCTGCATTAAAGGCTGGGTAACAAATCCACTCCATTCCTGCCTTTAATTGCTTTTTTAACCAGTTTCTGCATAATTGCATGTGCCTCTTCTCTCATGGTGATTGTTTTCCTAGCCTCCTCATAGCATTATATAGAACAGAAAGGGGGAGGGAGAGGAAAGGGCAAGTCCTACTTGCATATAACAATTCAATCAAATATATGGAGATTTAAATTGCCCATTGCCTAACACAGAAAATGGAAACTCAACCTGGAAATCTAAAGAAAAACAAGAAATCCCCAGCCAGACAAAAAAGAGCATTGAGAATGATTTGAGCTTGCTCTCAGACACCAGCATTCACACTCCTTCCTTCCAGAGAAAAGTAAACTGAATACAAACCATTATTCTTTTTAATGCTGTTTTCAGAGTCCAAGCTCCATGGGATGATGATGGTAGCCCATTTCTTTTCTAATGTTCTGTCCACTGTGAAGCGAACTAGCACTCTGTACTAAAAGCCTCAGTTCTGCATCCCTAACACAGCCCTGTAGAATTGCCAAGGTCTGAAGCAGCCTCTTTAACAGCAGCAGCTGCTCTCTCTGTCAATTCACAGGGGGTGATATTTAACTCTCTACCAGGAAAAGAAAGTTTTACCTGCCGGCTTCTGCACATGAAACCTCTGTCAAAGATGCAGAAGCTTACCAGACTTGTTTCTTTCAGTGGCCAACTGTGTCAGCATGAATACGTTTTGATTATTAGAATTATTTTGATTAATATTACATACTATCTTTGTATATTTTATTCTGGTTGCCTTTCTTCAATATATGGCATATGAATGGGAGAGATTAGAGGAGCTCTAGGGGGATCAGTATGGATATAAATATAGAAAGGCAAGGAATCAGGGACATAAGTGTATGCAATATCTTTGTCCCACCATTTTATTATCAGAGACTGAGCCCTAATCTGGTTTCCCAAACTACAGCAGACTGTGTCCATATGTTTTATATTTTCACTTGTGGCAGCATAAAGGTTATGAGGAGTAGAACTTTGCTTTTAAAACCAAAGGAAAAACAAACAGAGATCATAGGTTTCTGGAAAGGGAATGAAGCTAGAGATCTAGATCTGCATAATATGATAAGACTCTGGCAGCCTTGTAAATTTATGTAGGTCAAAATATATATGGGTGTTTGTGTTTCTTCAGCTTGCCTACCTGTAGATGCCTTTTACATTCTTGTAATGGAGTTTCTGAGAACAGGAGCAGCGCCAGTTATTTCAAGCAGTCCACTGTCATCACTTCTGTAGAAATTACTTTTTTTTTTTGTTTAAGCTCCATCCTCTACAGCAGCGAACCAGCTGTTTTGAATTGTAGATGTATATAAATAAATTGCCAGATGCAAATAAGATTATGCAGTCAGCGATTTCCCCACCACAGATACGATACCTCCCTGTGGTCTCCAGCAAAGCTTGCCCGGGAGGTGTTCCAGCTGGGCAAAGTGTTGTGCTAAACTGCCTCCCCTCACCCCCAATCCCAACCTACTGATTCATTAACATAGTCTCTCCTGACCTGGTGCCCTCCAACCCTTTGGGATTATAACTCCCATCAGCCTTAGCCGACAAGGTCAATCACAGAGATGATGGAATTGGTCATCCAAAACATGGATGACCAAACAGGAGCTGAGTGGTAGGTGGCAACCAGAAATGCCACACTGCTGGTGGGCTAATGGTGCCACTCCAGTCTGCACCATCATTATACTACCCCATGGCAATTTCAGGCCAGAGACAGGCTAACTAGATTTACAAGAGAGGAATAGGCCTGGAAATCATCACACAGCGTGGTCCCCTTTCCAAAGGCAGATAACCTGCTAAGAAACAAATGAAATATGCTGCTCACACCGTCCAGATTCTACTGCTGCACCAGCAGAGCAGAGTCCTGAGGCAAAGAGCCTCTCACACCAAGGGTGTCTTCAGAGGTCCCAGGAAGTAGCAGTCACGACCATGGGCTACAAAATCAGAAAAATCTCAGTTTATTGCCCACAAACCTCCTGGACAGCCTCAGGCAAGTCACTATTCTCTGAGGCCCAAATTCATGTTCCTCATATCTGTTATCTGCGGATAATAATAACACTGCTTGGCTGTTTTACAAGTTGTCAGAAGGATTACTGAGATTATGCCTGTGAAGTGCTGCAAGGAAGACAAGAAAGCCATGGGGTTACTAGGAAATCTGTCCTAGGGGGAAACCTGTCAGTGCCAGCTCTAAATCTGGGGATTCTTTGATACCACCTCCAACGATATCCCCTCTAGATGATTTGGACTGGATTCCCATTCTCCCCAGAAAGCATGAAGATTGTAGTTTAATACATGGGGAGGGTATCTTATTAGAAAATGGGGAAGCTGACTATGAAGATTTTAAAAAGAAAGCTCTTAGAGTGAGGATAATGTGCTTCCCAGGACCCCAAACAATTGTGAAAGTGAAGTTCTCCCCTTAGCAGCCATGTGCCCTGCTAGGCTTGAATGCACCATATCCCCAGCCATGTTCACTGTCACAAGATGTGGTGATGGCCGCAAGTTTAAGTGGCATTCAACAAATTTGTTACGGCCATTCTCCCTCCCACTGATTATCTGTTTCCCTCCTCACCACATCAACCCATGGCTACAGTCCTTGTTGTTACTCTTTTTCCTCTTCCTTGACCATTATGGGTTTTTAAAGTTTTTTTTAAACTTCTGAAAATCTTAGGGTTCTTCTAAGCCTGGTGATACTTTCTCCTTGTGCAAGCATGGTGGTTTTTTGGCTACTTAGGAAATGGCACTCACAGCCTGGATTCTGTGTGTGAAATGTATTTTTTCCATATGAAGAGACGCATGTGTTTTAAACATCTATTATGTATCTTAACAAGTGCCATACTATTTCAGGAACCTGGGTCTGAAATTTTTTTAATTTTAAAGTGCAGGAGCCCTTGCCAACATTATAGTTCCTAGGCCAAAAAAGTAGTTCTTTACCATTATAGGTTTTGAAAAAAAACAAGTTTAACTTTTTAAATTCCAGTTTCTCAAAAATAACTAAACAAAAATAACTAAAATAGGCACTGGCAGTTGAAGGCAACTGGCAAGTGGCAGTTGAATCTTAGTGTTCAGGGCGGGGTGGCATTTTCCATGTCACTTGAGGGCAGGGGGCTACCTTGGGGGGCACAGGGAACAAACAGGTCTCTCATCCAACAGATAAACCAATACTACTCAGAGTGGTGGTCTGTGGACCGATGCTGGGCCATGAGATATTGGCTGCTGGTCCACAGCGAGTTTCCAGGAAAGAAACAAACAGTTGTAGTCAACAGGAAAAACTCTGCCAGTCCTTCCCATCAGATAGCCTAAGAAGCGCTGAGCTAGGCGGCAGCTGCTGTTGGTCCCTCCAAATAATCCATCGTCTGTTGCCCAAGATCATTGGTTCACGCTGCCTAATGTTAGGGCCAGCCCTGTTCAGTCCTTATTCCTAAATGACCTCTTCATCCTTTTCAATATAGCCATCTCACTTTGTAAATTTTGTCATTATCTATGTGCCCATGCGCTAACTATAGGCTTTGCCATTGGCTGTTGTGGAGCCTCCTGTGTATCCCATGACTAACTTATGATAGGCCTGGATCACTTTTTAAATTCAGTGGTAACCTATTTTATGCTGGTGAAATTAAGCTAGCTAGGAAGCAGGAGAAAAAAGTGCTCAGTGTTGCGGAGAGGTTAGCAAGCCCAGTTCTTCTGCTAGCGTCATTATTATCTTGTCCAAGTAGCACCATCTCAGCCCACCTGCCCCAACAGATGTGAGTCTCAGCCTCAGTCTTTCCCCACCACTTTGCCAGGTCTCTCAGTCACAGCTGCTGGGACTGTGGGATACCAGAGATACCAACACACTGGTGAGAGCCTTATTTTGTTGGCAGTGGTGCACAGGACTTCTTTGCTCGCTCCAAGCCACTTAGGAGCTGGCGAGTTATTAATAGGAGGCTTGTGTGTCAGCCAGATGGAAACAACAGCAATCAGATTAATGAGGCCAATTAAAGCGATTGTTTGAGGATTTTCTTGTAAGGCAGCAATGAGGGAAGGGGATGCCCACAGATCAGTGCTAAAGGAAGAGGTCCAGTGGGGGACTGCTGAGAACTATGATGTGGGGGTAATTTCACGGGAATAGCAGAGAAGGTCACATCCTTTTCCATCTGGACAATTATCCAGCTCCCTCGTCAACTGCAACCTGGCAGCTGCATGGATTCAGATGAATCCACCTCCACAATGTGTGTGGTCTTTTCTGCTTACATGCAACAGAAGAATCCAATTAAACTCGTTTGTCTGAAGAGAGGGTGAACTCAGATACATTTAGCACATTTGTCTTGCTTGCTAAGTCCTGGGTATATGGAATCTGCTGGAAAATAAAGGGACCTCTTCAGATAAAATTAGCCAGCCTTACCATGACGGAACAATACAAAGCAGTTGCTTCAGGTAGCAAATTCTAGGGGAGCCTACAGTCTTCATCTGCCATTTGTTTATAGGCAGTCATTATACTGTCAATACATATTATATTATAATTATAATTATTAATATTATTATATTAAATAACAATATGCAGCACTAGTTGCTGTGGAGCCCATTGTATAGCTCAGACAAACTAACTCATGGCAGGTCTGAATCACGTGAAAATTGTGTGCTGGGAACTTTAGGGCTGATTAAATGTCAAGCAAGCTTGAGAAATTTTCCGTGTGGCATTGGAAGGCTGCTAACTTAAAATGGGTTGCCTTGACACAGTGTGCATCTACACCTAGTTATAACAGATTGATACCACTGTAACAGTCATGGCTCTCTCCTACAGAATCCTTGGATTTGTAGTTTGGTGTGGTACTTGGAACTCTGTGATACAGAGCGTTAAGGGAAGTTCACTAGAGTTCTCTAGCAGAGAGGTCTAAGTATGTCCCCAAACTATAATTTCTATGCCTTCATAGGACGGAGCCTTGGCAATTAAAGTGATATCAAACTGCCATAATACTGTAGTGCAGTTGAGCTCCAGGTGCATTTTTAGCATGACAGAGGATTCTTAGCCTTGGAGGAGACGGGGCCATCCCTTCTTCCCTCTCCTCCTCCAAGATTTTTATCGTTTCGTTCTTCCAAAGAGCTCAAAGTGGCTAATAACAAAGACAAACCATTTAAATCGGGGGCAGACAACTGTGATGGGATTGGGGGCTGAGTTCAGGCATCTGGAACTATTTGGGGACTGCACTTTTTAAAAATGTGATTTTTTTTTTAATCCAGCCATAGATATAGTAAATAATTTTAGGCTCGAACTGGAGTGAGGGCAATGGAAGGAGGTGGTGGGAGCTTTTGCAAGCGAAGGAAGAGATTTTAAGATGGGACTTGGAGTGAGTGAGTTGGAGGAGGTGGGAGTGTTTGCAAGGGACAAGATTTTAAGCCAGGATTGAAGTGTGGGGAGTGGAAGGAGTGGGGTGGGAGCATTTGCAAGTGAAGGAAGAGATTTTACACTGGGAGTAGAGTGAGTGAGGTGGATGGCAGGGGGTGGGTGGAAGCATTTGCACATTTGTTTACTGCAGCAAGCCAAGGCTTGTCCTTGGTGAGATGCAGCAAGTATTATTAGTGGTTTAAAGTATGGGGGTCTCTCCACTTTGTGGGGGAAAGGGCTCTAGGGGCTAGAGGGGAGCTGCACTTTTGGGTCTGGTAGGCCACATGCAGACTTCAGGTCACAGTCCCGATTTAAATCATACTTAGCTGTCTAACACTATAACAAGAGGAAATATCAGAAAGTACCAGGAATACAAATACTTTACCACACACAGACAATTAAAATCAGTTTCATAAAACAGCAGTTTACATCATAAATGCCTTCTTCAAGAGAACACTGGAAAGAACTGAAAATGAGATGGGCATCCCTTGAACAGGGAGTCCCATAATCTACTAGCAGCTCTTGAAAGCATATAAACCATCACCAGTTTGATGGCTGAGGGCCATTTTGTGTAAATAAGATGCCCAGCATATGCCATGTTGAACAGGCTTGTTCCTCTTGCCTGCCTGGGATTATGTTTAAACTGGGTCTCAGATTTGGTAGAAGAGCAAAAGAAGTCCTGGAGAAGCTGATAGCAAATCATATTTCTTGCTGTTAAGGGTCTGATTGCTTTCCTTGTTTGTGATGAACAGATGCTGAAGCTCTGCTTCCAGCCAACTGAAATTGCCTCCTGGGTAGGGCGAGGACTGGGTGTCAACACTCTAACCAGCCTTTTACTGTGACACTACACCCCAATCAGCAAGGAAAAAGGGAGACATGGCATACATGCATGCATGTGTGTGTACACATACATACATACACTTCTGTCTCTGAAGGATCCTACTGTTGCTGAAGTTGTCTGTGTGCATTCACATGTAATGAGTAGGTGAAATGGCATAGGAAATCTGCAATCAGGTCTTGTGATATTTTGCTTTTGCTTTGAAGCATCCAGGGGAAGCTTATGTTTTTGATCAAACAAAGGAAGGGTTCTTTAACACTCCGTTGTGCATTTGTATGCCCTGTATAGTTAACGGCTGATTTGGGAGATAATTAGATTCAAACTGGCAAGTGGTAACCTGTTAAATGTACACATCCCACCACTGTTGCTCTGATAAAAATTGGAGTCACTTGAAGCCTCCTGAATTCAAAGCAAAAATACTGAGAGATCCAGTTAAGGATGTCCCAGTATCACATGTAGTTTCAGCCGGAATATAAAAGTGGTCATGGGACAAAGGAAAATCAAATTTAATCCATAGCCTCCAGTCAGTTTTTGGTGTCTTGAACGCCCAGTGCTGGCAGGGGAATTCATAAAGCCCCAAAGGGTATGAAAGTAGTTCTCTGTGGATCACATTTCAGTGAGTGTGGTCAAAACTGAAAGAGGCAGCCCACTGAGAACCTTGGTTCCAGCATGCGTAGATCGCATAGACCAGGGTTTCTCAGAGTGGTAGTCCATTCTGCTCCTTGAGCTATTGTCTACTGATCCATGGCTAGTTTCCAGGAAAGGAGGAAACTGTTATAGCTGGTTTGGCTCAAGCATGGTGTTGGTCCTGGGAAATGCAAAGGGAAAAATGTGTCAGTTTCCCATATCAGCCTGGAAAGCTCCAGTGCTCACAACACTCAAGGTTACAGAAAACAAGGTCAAACAGAGAAGTGCGGAATGATTCCACTCATTGTCTGGCATTGTCTGCCTGTGGTTACCAACAGAATTTTCAGGCTTAGGGATAAAAGTGACCAAATGGCTTCCAACTGATCAGGAGTCCAGGTGAAAAGCCAGTCTGAATGTCTCCCAGTGTAACAGAGAAAGAAGTGTTGTTGTAGGCCTGTGAAGATTACCAAGAGGCTCTTAATAGGTAATGCCTCCATGCAGAGATGGTATGCGTGGAAGGGTCGAGCAATTACCATTCCATTCCATTCCAGCCCAGATCACTTAATGAATGCTCAGAAAGGATAACCAGCTGTATCTCCAAACAGTTGTTAGGCTCTCCTTTTGAATGGCATGTAGTATCAGTGCTACAACAGAGTCAGAGCATGGGTGAACTTCGTGGGAAGAGACTCAGTTGCCTAACGATTCTGACTGTAAGCACTTTTACCTGGAAGTATGTGGAAGAACACTGAGGTCAACCCTGCCCTGCACTCAGTGAGCGTGGACAGGCAGAACACAATCAGTAGCCATGACCTCTCCAGAATCAGCCTGTTATGTTGTGCTACCTGAGTTCCTGATTGGAACTTTGATTGGTCAAGGAGCATAGGGGTCCTTCTCACCCCCCAGAATGGGTGGTTGCTGGGGGTAGAATGGTCAGCCAGCACATTGACATAAGAGGTATACGAGTCAGTGGGAAAATTATATCCTCCATTAAATGAACAAAAGAGCTGTTTGGAGTTTGTTTTACATATTACCAGAACAGTGGAAATGGCCACTCTTGGCTTCCTTCCATGCCATTAAGTCTACATAAATGAAACTTGTAGAAATTTGATAAGCATCTTCCTTCTCATCTGAATGTTTGAGTGCAATATACAGGTAGGAAAAGTCACACCTTCTTGACTAATTATCTAGATTAATTAAAGAGAATCAAGTAATGAAGAACTTCTGGAAAGTGTTTCCTAAAAGATGGGACAATAGGGACCTACAGCAAAATATCAGAATGCAGCCTTCCTGTTCGGGAACCAACCATTCCCTTTCTTAGGATATCCCATTCCATTCCATCCACCCCAACATACATTCTGTTTCTTGTAGCCAAAGACATACCCTCGAACATTTCACAAATTAAAACTGGGACAAATATGGCCAAGCAAAATCAGAGTGTGGTCAGGATGACAAAAGCTGTTAGTGAGGAAGAACATACAAGCTAGGAGAGACTGCAGCAATTTACTTTTGCCTGAGCCTATTGGGAAGGACAACATTCTTCTTCTTCCTTGCTTGTCTCCCCTGCTGAGTTAACAGAGTACAAACTAGTTTTGCACTTTGAACTCAGTTTGCAGCCAGTGTGAAGTAAGCCAGGACTAACAGGGAATGTGGGATGAGGAAGGAGAAATTGAGACATTTTAGAAGTAGCTAAAAAAGTGAGATGACAGAGGATTAATTGGGACTCTCTGGGCCCAATCAGGACAGTTAGAAAGTATGCAATGAGCATGCTCAGTCAGTCATTCTTGGATGGAAAAGAAACTTCTGCAATTCCTGGAGTCTTGCCTAACCAGCTTATACCTCTCCGTTGTATCTGGATGGCACCATTTTGATTTCATGAGGATCAGTACTCAGAGATCACTATTAGTACACAGCAACAGTCTTGTGGCATGTTAAAGTTGAACAGATTTATTATAGCACAAGCTTTTGTGGATTACTGCCCACTTCCTCAAATACATGGGGTATAATCTTAGATTATACTCCATACATCTGAGGAAGTGGCTTGGAATCCATGAAAGTGTATGCTATAATAAATAAATCTATCAGTCTTAAATGTCTGCCAAGACGTTTGGTGGTTTTGCTGCAATGGACTAACATGGCTACCACTTAAAATACTGTTACATAGGATGTTGGGCCTTTGTTAAAACTACTATAGTAGATGATCAAGTGGCTTGGAGGAAAGCACTACGTCTTATCTCACCCATCACATGGGGATGAGATTGACTCACGTCACTGGATCTTTGGAAGGGTGAATGAGATAAAGCCAGGAGATCTGTGTGTAATATCTTTAGCCCTAGTAAGCGTGTGACATGATCGACAGAAGCATTCTTACTAAGGCAGTGGGGATGCGGAGTCAGATGGACAAGTTTCTGAAAGTTTCTGAGGGTCAAATGAAACATGAGACCACTCACATGGTTTTACTTAACGGCAATGCCAAAATGTGTGGTCTTGACAGGGAAGAGGGGTTTAACCCTTTGCCTCACACTGTGCTTTGGATCCAGCTCAGTGGCCCTGAACCTATGATTTACTCAGTTCATTTTTTTTAAAAGGTATTCGTGCAATTGCTTACCCTTAGGGCGAGAACGAAAATAACCCTATAGCCTGAGCCTTTGTTTCTGCGTTTCACTATCTAATATTTATTTTTATTGACATGTTTTAGAATGTTTTTTCTTTATTAAGATAGGTAGGTAGGTAGGTGGATGGATACTGTTTAATCCTCCCCGCTGTGTAGCTGTTCCCTACCTCTTCCGTGTGTCTGAAGTGCTCTTTCTACTTGAACCCTTCTTGCAAGTCTTGACATCTGCCCTCGGAGGCCTTAACAGCGATGAAGGAGGGGGTGTGGTGGCGAATCTCAGTGATACGAAAGGATGTCCTTCCTTCTAGGTGTCAACGTCTCAGCCAATCAAGACGAAGAGACACATCATGAGACCTTCCAGATGCAGATTGACAAAGAAACCAAGAAGTGTATCTTCCATTCCAACACAGGCAACTACTGGACTTTGGTGTCACATGGGGGGATTCAGGCCACAGCTGCGGAAATGTAAGTTGGACTACATCCACCTTGTTTCTTTGGCAGGGCCCAAAAGTGTTCAAGGAGCCAGTGTGGTGTAGTTGCGTGAGTGTTGGGCTACAACTCTGGAGACCGGGGCTTGAATCCCCACTTGGCGGTGGAAACCCACCGGTGGATCTTGGGCAAATCACACTCTCTCAGCCTCATAGGCAGGCAAAGGCAAGCCCCTTCTGAACAAATCTTCTGATAGGTTAGCCTTAGGGTTGCCATAAATTGGACGTGACTTGAAAGAACAGAACAACAACGTAAGTATTCAAGACTTCAAAAGACAGAACAGAACTTTCTCTGTAGGTGACAGTGAAAGAAGAATGTGGAGAGGAGCAAAGGATATGTTACGAACATACAAGAACAGCCCCGCTGGACTTAGGCCCAAGGCCTACGCCAGGGATGGGCAACTGTGGGAAGCCAGACGTCTGCATTAGCTCACTAGGAGACCTTGGGAGTCCATATCCCCCACCAAAAAACAAACACACACGTTTTTGGACACCCAAATGCCCCCCCTATGCCTTCTAGGGACTGTAAGGGGCATTTTCACCACATTTTTACTCCCCCTCATCCATTTTAGACCAGGAGAGACCTCTTTTCGAAACAGGAAGTGACCAGAAGACACTTTTGGTTTACTTCCAGTTTTTTTTTTTTGTAAAAAGGCCTTCTCTGAACCTTTTCTGAGGGTATATAAAATGTGGCAAAAAATGCCTCCATACACCCTAGAAGGCATAGGGGGGAGAAAGAAAAAGTTTTTTTTTTAATTTTTCAAAATTTTACAAAAAAATGCATTTTTTTAACTCTTGGAGGGCCCTGAGGGGCTGCCTAGAAAAATAGCCCTGGGGGCTGCCTAGAGCCTGTGGACTACACTTTTCCCACCCATGGCCTATGCAGTCCAGTGTACTGGTCCCAGACTGGCCAACCCGATGCCCCTGTGAAGCTGGCAAGCAGGACATGAAAGCAATGGCACCTTTGCTTAGTTCCTAGCTGCTGGTACAGGGGTGTGTATTTCTTCTGATACTGGAGGTAACAGAGAGCCAGCAGAGGGGGTAGCCATCATAATCTTCTCCTCTAGGAACAGGCCTAATCCTTTATAAAACCATGTAAATCAGTGGCTGTCCCTCCATCCTCTGACAACCAATTTCCTTGTTTGTGCACCATGGGGGAAAGTACTTCATTTTGCCTGTCTTCAAGGAAAGGGAGAATGTAATTTGTGTTGCATTGCCAGATGTATTCCTCCCCCTCCCCAATCATATATCTACAAGAATCTAGAACCATCGCATGAAGCAGAGAGCTATTTGAACAAATTAAAATAACTTAGGCTTGCTCGTTGTGGTTCTCGTTTGGGAAGATCCTCTGGCAGCAGCAGTGAGTCCCAAGGGAAAGGATACAGGGTCCTTCCGCACTGCACTGTTGTAGTGCTATGATTCTGCTTTCAACATCCTGTGGAATTCTGGGGTTTGTAGTTAACTGAAGCCCAAAAGCTCTCTAGCTGAGAATTCTAAAGGCCCTTCTCTAAATTGCAAACCCCAGGATTCCATAGGAGGTTGAAAGTGGAATAATAGCACTATAACAGTGTAGGACAGAAAGGCCCGCATACAACTGAAGAGTGTTCGAGATCAGCAATTGAGACCTAGGACCCACCTTTTGTCAGTAATATACATTAAGGGACCCATTTCTTAACTTTAAAAACAAAAACCAGAAGTTTGTACAATTGTAGTGTACAACTGTGTAGCTGAGACCAAGCAAAGGTTGTGACCCACTAGCTGAAATTTAAGGTGCTAGATCAGTACTACTCAAAATGGTGGTCCATGGTGTAGTGCCAGTCAATGAGCCATCAGCTGCGAGTCCCTGGAGAGTTTCCAGGAAAGAAAGAAACCATTGTAGTCCAGGGACTTACATATGGTGCCACTCTCTGGGACACTGGGAAAAAACGGTTTCAGTTCCTCACATCATATAGTTTAAGAAGCACCATGCTAGACAGGAAAAGAGAAAGCAACTCTGATCCAATGACTGTCCCAGTCAAGGGGTGGGTGCCCTCCTCATGCAGCAGCAGAAAGCATGAGAAAGAGAGAGAGAGAGAGAGAGAGAGAAGCCGTCTGTGCCTCTTCCATTTTTATTTTCTTTCTTTTCCCTCCTTCCTGAAACCAAGAATTTTGACATGCTCACATAAGTGAGGAAGGTTTATGGATGACCTATTAAAATTATTTGATATCAGTTTGTATGTCAAATAGATGGCTTCTATCTTTTACTTGAGACAGTGGGAAATCAGTAACTGGTCTCTTGCAGGATTTTTAGTAGTTAAAGGCAGCTTTCAGAGAGGTGTGTGTGAGGGGAGTGTGGTAGGGACTACCTTAAGTGCAAGGTAGTCCCTACCAGAAGTTCCTATTTGTTTGATGGAGGTAAATTTACAGGAATCCATATAGGTACATGAATGTTTTCCCCAAGCAAGGTTTCAAGGAAACAATTTAGATCAGACAAAGCAACTTAGGGAAAGCCAGTTAAAAGCATCATTACCTCAATCTGATTCAGTCCCCTCCTCACACACATAGCTGCTTAAACTATGGGCTATCAGCGTTCTTTCAAATCATGGGTGACCCTATCACTGTTCTCCTATCATTCATCTCATTGTGCCCTCACTTTGCCTTTGGTATACAGCAAAGCTTGATGTTTTTTTGTTTTTGTTTTTTTACAAAAAAACAGGCAGTCTGGAAATACTTAAGTACACTCTAATCCAGAAAAACATGAACCGAAGGCTCGAGGTTAAAGCTGGACAAACACAGATTAGAATAAAGCAACAGGAATTTATTTAACCGAGAGGGTGTAGATGCCACAGAAAAGTTGTTCTATCCAAATGCACTTTGGCACACTTAATTTGCCACCAAAAAGGAGGTTGGATTGAACTTTCTGATTAGAGGAGACTCAGGGATGTCCTCTGTTCTTAACATGAATTAATCTGGACTGAATAAATTTCAACAGAATGTGGCAAAGCTTCATAGATATTGCCCCTCCCTTGATATGCTGCCTGATTCAAATTTATGCAGAAGTAAATTGCACCGATCACAATATGACTGGCTCCTGTGTTACTATGTGCAGAATTACAGCCTCTGTACCTACAACAGAAGAGCAATATTTGGGAGTGAGAGAGTCAGTTCTTTCCCTTTTCTGGTTCTCTCACTGAACCCTCCTCTGCCTTGGTCCTCCAGATCTGCTAGCACCATGTTTGACATTGAGTGGCGTGGCCGACGCATAGCCCTCAAAGCTGGCAATGGCAAATATATCTGCACCAAGAAGAATGGACAACTGGCAGCCGTCAGTGACACAGTTGGTGAGTCTCACAACAGGATCCTCAGCTTAAGTCTCTCTGCTGCCTCCATTCCAGAAGCACAGGTCTGACACAGCAAGAAGCACCACCTGTGTGTTGTTATAAAACACAGGTGAGGAACCTGTGACTCTTCAGGTTTTGCTGGATTCTATACAGCCTTCATCATTGGCCATGCTGATTGGGGCTAATAGCAACTAGAGTCAGAAAACTCCTACCAGATGACCAGTACCTCAATTGCATTACAAAGCACAATACAAAGTATCTCAACTTCATTGGTTTGCCACTACAATCATCCCTCCACATTCGCTTGGGTTAGGGGCACAGGACCCCCATGAAAGTGGAAAAAACATGAATAACTCTAGGCCCTCCCAAACCATATTTAACACACAAAAAAAGTATGATCAGTTTATTCAACCCACCATGGATTCCTTTGAGGCTTTAGGGTTCCTTCACAAGGCAGAAGTGGGAGGCTGGTGGGGATTACTGCCACCTCCACTGCTGCCCCACGCCATTTTTAAAAGGGACTTACAAGCCTTGTTCACAGTTTCTCAGTATCACAAAGCTTGCAGTCCCTATTAAAAATGGCATAGGGAGGCAGCAGAGGTGACAGCAAATCCGTGAATAATCAAATCCGCAAAAGTGAAACCCGCAAATGTGGAGGGAGGACTGTACTTTCTTATTGAAAATGGTGGCTGCAAAAACCAGAAAAGCCCCAAGCCATACACACCAGAGGCAGGGAACATGCAGCCCTCCAGATGTTTTTGGACTACATATTCCATTGTCACCTCCTCACCATTGTCCAGGGTGTCTAGGGCTGCTGAAAGTCACAGCCCGGCAACTTCTAGAAGGCCACACATTCCCCACTCCTGCTCTTGATAGCTGCTTAAAATAGAGAAGACTGTGAAGTGCAACCAAGCCTGAGGGACCTGACAAGCTTTGCTGTAGCTTCATAGGTTGGGTATCAGGAGGGGGAAGAAGTGAAGCGGCTGTGCACAGACAGAATAGGGTCCAGATGTGCCGTTGAGTGAGTGGAGGGGAAGCTCTATGGAGAACAGATGAAATGCAGTTTGCAGAAATCACTGGTTTGCTGGAGAAACTGATTGTGAGATTACAGGCTAACCAAGACTGAAAGCATAGAAACAGGGAAGAGAGCAATGACATGAAAAGGAATATAGTTTTAAGAGACCCAGTTATTGGGATTTCCTCCAACATGCTCCGAAGGTGAGGAGAACAGATGATTATAACTAGCTCCCAGAACAACCATCAGCTCTGGAGAAGACATGGTGAAGGTGACATGCCTACTTAGTCCTACCTAAAGCTAAATGGCTTTCTTGCATCCCTGAGATGAATCCAAGGTCGGAAAGGATTCTCTGGTTAGGTTTAGCTGGACGTTGGGGTGGGCATCTTGTGTAACTTCAGGTGTTGTTGGTCTGCAACTCCCATCATCCCTCACCATTGGCTGTGGTGGCTCAGAGTGATGGGAGTTGCAGTCCAAGCACACCTTCCCCCCACCCCTGCAATGCACCAAAGCAGTATTAGAGCTAATGGATGAATGCACTGCTAAGGCAATAGCAATCTGGTTTCAGAATAAGGAGCAATCCTAGGCTTTAATTGCCCAAGGATGGCAAAAGGCCAGATTCTTCATCATTTACAGGCTGTATGACTTAGGCTGAAGAATGACAGGCACGTTGCCAAAATTAGTATCCCAATTTCAGTGCTCTATCTGGGTTGAAGGAACTGAAGATAGGTAGGTTTTCCCTATATCTCACACT
The DNA here is from genome assembly GCA_030412105.1 of Cyclura pinguis. Taxonomy (NCBI): domain Eukaryota; kingdom Metazoa; phylum Chordata; class Lepidosauria; order Squamata; family Iguanidae; genus Cyclura; species Cyclura pinguis. Next base: position 164,326,841 of record CM059600.1, read on the forward strand.
GAAATGCAAATGTGTCAGCTTGAGGGCAGCAAAGGGCAGGGTCCCGGAAGTCTATACAAGGCTGGGAAAGTAATCTTGTACTCTAATCCAAATGTATTCACAACCACATATTTTGCAGCTCTCTTCCCATTCCCAGCCACTCCTATTAGTCTCAGGTCTCACTGACCAGCACTTATCTGAATGCAGGGGAGGACGAGGAATTTGTTCTCAAGCTGATCAACCGGCCCATCCTTGTTCTTCGTGGGACCCATGGCTTTGTGTGCTACCATCGCAACTCCAACTTGTTGGATGCCAACCGTTCTGTCTACGATGTCTTTCACATCATTTTCAACGATGGTGCTTATCAGATCAAAGGTAGTTGGCAGCACAAAGGGAGGTGGTGGGGATGAGGTGGGGAATTTACTGACTTTCTTCACATCATGGAGTAATTTGGGACCACATGTTGGAGGAATGCTGAAAGCATATTCACTTGCCAGCAGTTGTGGAGTTCCTCCATAGAGGTCAGAGATACCATCCCGTAGTTTAGCACAGCTGCTGACAGCCCCTTACTCTCCTCACTCCACTGCCATTCCTTGCTAACATCTCACACGGCTCCCAACGTCCCTTTCACACCCAATATAGCTTACTGTTAGCAGTGCAGTGGAAAGTTCTGAAGTGCAGGCATTTGTCTACAGCCAGATCCCCAAGAGGAAACCAGAAATGCAGACAGCTGTGTAGATCTGTAACATTAAATTATTTGCAGTAATTTTCCTGTCCTAGGAACAGATCTTTTATAAAGATAAGGGCTATAATTAGCCACACAAGACTAAGCCAACCCAAACTATATTGCATTACAACAGGGACAACTCACAACAATATATTGCTGCTGGAGAAAACTCCACCTCTTGCCCCACTATTGCAAGGATTTCAGCTAAACTTAGAGGAAATAAGGAGGCCACAATGGGTGGCAGACAGTATCCTCAGACTTCCTAATAGGAAGACTTTAGCCTTGTGAAGTCATCCTTCTGCTACCTCACTACTTACTGTTCCTTATAATCTGATCAGCTTTGACTGCATGCAATCTGACTAAAGTGTCTTACATGTTTTAAGTGTTGTACCATACTCAGAAATTAAGAAAAACTCTTTCTGTAGGCTCATACTCTTTTGTCCTTCAAATGATGAAAACCATCAAAACCATCTGAGGATCCTCAAAAGTGTCTTCCCATCTGGGACTCATGTAATCATGGGAAGTTACCATATTGTTCTTTGCATGTGTAGATTGGACCTTGGGTGGCAGCATATGTGAACATAAGATGGAGTCACGTCTCCCACTGCGCCAAAAACCCAGGCCAAAAGAAAGTACAGATTTGCATAAAATGTACACATGCTAATTTAACTATATAGAGGCAAATCTGGAAACAATGACTAGAATGTTAATGGAAATACAACATGTTCACCATAGCAATGGAGAAGATTATACTCAGCAAGCTAGTATGCCTGTTCATCCTGTGGTCTCAGTGTTAACTGTTGATGGGCATCTTCAAGGATGCTTCCAGCTTTCCCTCTTACTGGTTCTTTATGTTACCTTGGGTTGAGACTATAGAACTGCTAAAGTAGAGGATTGCCATCTATAAAGCAGACAATGTAGCCACTGTACTTGTGATTGGTATTCCATTCTTTTTTAAAGGAGGTGGGTGGACGGCTTTTTTTTTTGGCCTTCCTTATGGGACGACGTGGCTTCTTTTCACCATGGGGAGCTATTTGGTCCCTAGGATGGTGTCATCCACCAGTTCTGCTCCATGGTCTTGACAATGCTGGTTGATAATAAAGGGAGCAAGGGCATAGCTACGAGGGTGGAGGGCAAAAAGAAGGTACTGCCGCACCAAATAAGAATTCTGTTCCCGTCCCATTAAAGGTTCCTTCCATCCCCAAATTTCTAGCTTTGCAGTAACTTAAGACATCAGCAGAGCATTTAGAAATATTGTTTCAGCATCCAAAGAAAAAGAGAAGAAACACTTAGAGAATGTAAACACATCAATAATAAGAGTTGTAGGTGAAAATGATTTTTGTTTTCTCATTCTCTGCAATGCTAGAAATTTGGGGACTGAAGGGAAATATCATTTGGACCAGCATTCTTAATTGGAGTGGGAAGCCCTCATTTTGCCCCCATATAGCTACACTCCTGTAACCAGCCATGGGAAGGGAAGCCCTGCATATGTTTTTATTCCCTCAGTCTCTATAATGCCTTTTCTGTAACTGAAGACACCAACTCACCCACCTTGAAAAACTGATCATTACAAACTTCTATCCCTGATTTCTGTCCTCCATTATAGTGAGACTGAAGGTGTTTTCAACGTAGTGTATTCATTTCTGTGCATTCTTCACTGTAAAGGGAAACAGAAGAAGTTTCTAAGCAAAAGAGGGAAGGAGATGGAAGCCTCCATTGTTTTATTGTGTTAATTTATATGCATCCCACTGACTCCTGCTTCTTGGGTGCTCCTAGGCCTTGGAGGCAAGTTCTGGTATGTGGCCAGCAATGGCACTGTGTGCAGTGACGGCGAGATGTCTGAGGATTTCTTTTTTGAGTTCCGCGAGTGCAGCCGCGTGGCCATTAAAGGGAAGAATGGCAAATACCTCCGAGGAGACCAAGCTGGAACCCTGCGGGCTGATGCTGACACCTTGAACCGCGCCACGCTCTGGGAGTACTGAGCACCGCTGACCCCCTGCCTGCCGCGCCTGCCACATAGCACCTTAGAAATGCTCTAGGGCTCCACCCATGGGGGCCAAGCCAGCTCAGGGTGGACACAGAGGTGGAGTAGGAGGGGACGTATAGTGTTCCCCATATGGACTCCAGCAGCGCTTGTAACATTCCCAGCACCCTCCGCGAGGGAGGGAGACCTGGGCTATTCCCTCTTGCCCTGTTCCCAGTAATCATCTCTCTCTAGTTTTAGGAGACATTCCCAAATAAACTTCACGGGAGGAAGATAACTGTCAGGATTAAAGCGTTAGGAAGCCCATGTCAGAGCCAACACAATATGCCTATGTCTCGCTTCTCTGCTCCCCCACCCCCTACCCATCCTCACCTCCTGGAAGTGTCATGTGCTGTGAAGCTGCCTGTTTCCCCCTTGATGCTGTTGAAGCTTCAGAAAATTTGCTGTGACACACAAGTGTCGTCTGCTCTGCACCTCAAACAAGGGAGGCTTGGTGGGAAGAGAGCAGGACACTTACAGGTTCCACGAGGTGTTGTCAGTGTGGGAATTCAACTTGTGCCGTAGCCTTGAGGATTCAGATCCTGAGTAAAGGTGCAAAAGAAGAAGTGACAAAAACTGGCGAGCACCCAATAGAATCCACAGGAGGTGGTGGCGGGGAGACAGGTCTCAAAGTGCTCAGTGAGTGGCTGTCTTATTTCAGAAAAAGCCCAATGTGTTTTGGCCTATATATATTTCAGTGGCCTTCTTCAGGGGTGATGTGAAATCTAATGGCAGAAATTTCTGAAGCTGAGAATCTCATTCCATTTGCCAGACAGAAAAGAAACCCTTCCTGTGGATTCTTAAGGTGCAAAAGGCAAAGATTAGGAATGCTGACAGGAACCATCAATCCCCATTGTATGCAAAGTGATGAGAGCCTGATGTGGGCTGGGGAACCCCAGTCCTCCCCCAACCTTAAACCTGGAGAATGGCAAAGCCAGAACTGTCTCCCCCACTTACTCCCTGCTCTGCCCGTATCCTTCAGTCAGCTCATCTGACATCCATCTCCTGTTTCTTAATGCATTCCTTTCTCTGACCAAGAGTGGTAGTTCTAGTAACGCCCTTACCTAATGTTCTGACATAGAAATTGTAGGCTATGTTCTTTCATGGGTTTTCTCTATGGGGGAGGCTTAGCAGCTGAGGTGGCTTTCTCCCTCCCCCCAGAGGTGAATGAAAGCCACATGTGGCACTGGAAGTTGGATGCAGTTCAGGAACAAATCCAGCCACAAGGGAGTTTTCAGGAAGGAAGGAACAACTTCCATGGGGTGGTCTTGCCACAAAGAGCTGCTTGGAATAAAATGAAGGGCAGGGGGGAGGTTGAAGAAAACTTGGTAGGGGCTGAAGGCTCTGACAGAGATTTAAGGAAAAGGAAATTGGAGGAAAAGAAACTCGTAAGTTATTTTTTCTTGACAAGAGCACCCAGAATCCAGCAACCAGAAGGGCCACCTTCCCAAGCTCTGAGTAAGCTTTTCGTATGAAGATTGGGAGAGGGGTAGGACGTGGGGAGCCCTACCTGGGACTGCCACGGCTTTAGTCAAACCTCCCAAGATTTTTGCAGCCTTCCAGGCCCTTTTGACAAGATGTAAACCACTCTGGCCTTCAAACACAGCTGCGCTCAGAGACGTCACCACACTGCCCCCTCACCCAGCACATTCTATATCCCTTCCACAAATAACCTAAAGATGAGGAAGGAAGCTGCCTCAATAGAGTTTTCTGTTCCATCCGCTCTATATGCTCCCTCCCCACCTCACTTCTATAGACACCATTTTTTTTACTGCATACCCTCCAACTCTCCCAGTTTGGCAGGAATCGTCCCTATTCGTCCTGTTTTGTTCCACTTTTTCAGTTGCTTTGAAAATGTTCCAGTTTCTTTCCCTTCCTCCTATTTCCCTCTCTGTCCGCAGCTTACTTCAACTGCTGCAGACCAAATTCAAAATGCAATAGTAGTTTGTAGTCAGTTAGCTCAGCAGAGGAGAGAGGAAAAGACGGGGGCAGAAACTTGCCCTTCCCAGTCAGCTCAGACAAAAGCAAAAGTACGGCAGCCTTTCCTGGTGTGTCCACTCTTCCTCATTAATATCATCATAACCACACTCTAACATGACTTGGCCACGTATGTCCCCATTTTCATCTTCAGAAATACTGGAGGCCATGTTATTCCTGCCTGATCCTCCTTCTCTCATTATTGTACCGGAAGGAGAAAAATCTTTGTTCCGGAATGACTGGCTTGAACAAGCAAAGCCCTGTGAAATTTTGACTTGTTTTTTAGATTTCCACACGGTTTGTTTTCTAGAAGGCCTCTCCCTTCTGGCTTTTACTTTCACTATTTAAATGGTGCTAGCCCTGATCTAGTATCCAAGCTGCAACATTTCACCTTTATGGTGGACTCTTTTCTTGGGATGCTTTCCTCAACTTTCAAATTTAATGTATTAATTATTTAATATGCCCATGACTATGCTCATCATTAGAAAGTAAAGACTTCTGTGCTGGACAGGGAGGACTCACAACTTCCAAAGATAACTGGTTGGATATACAGGTACTAATGTTCAACAAATACAGAGGTAACAATCTCATAGGTCTTTGGCACTCGCCCCCCCCAACTCAGCTTTATGAGCACCCATGTACCAGAGTCATTGTCACTTCTTCAGTCTCTACAGAGCTTTTAAAAAATGAGATCTGAGCATGCTGAGGTAGTCTGTGAAAATATTTGCATACCTGGATCACATCTGCATTCTACACATAAGTGCTGTAGTTGTCACAGTGCCCATAAAATAGAATATCTGGGTGAATCATGCATAGAGGTTTTTATTGTATTGAATATTTGATTTTTGTACATACTGCTCTGAAATTGGGGTGGGTTTTTTTTTTTGGACAATGGCGCGATGTATAAAATTTTAAAATAAATAAATGAAGTAAATAGGTAGAGGTTTACAGTTTGTACTTGGCAGTCTATAGGTTTTTGAAAAGGCTTTGGAGCATTCCTGTTTTATCGTCTTATGCAGCACAAGAAACAACGGCCCTTCTTCTAAGTGGCAATAGCAGCTAGTTCTTACTAGGCCTTGACAGTTTTTGCTTTACCAATGTGAATTCATCATTTCATCAACCAGTGCCAGCCTTAGGCCCTTTTTCTAGGGCTTTTAGGGCCAAGTCAGAGCCTATATGGACTCTTCTGGGAACTGAAGCCATGGGTGGAGTTGCTGGCACAGGATGGTCTTTTTAAATTCCCTGCCCCACTGGAATGTCCATGGAAAGAAAATTATTTGCACCAAGTATGGGGGGTATCAAGCTAAACTACTGTGGCCACCATTTTAGTGTGCTCCTCCCTCAAATTTGGTTGTTCTGCCAGTGTCTCTTTGCCAGAGAACTGTTTCACCAGTGCAATAATCTGTCAGATGGTAGTATATTGTCCATATCACCAACATAGCAGGACTCCTTCTGAATCCTGTAGCTCAGTGGTTCTTAACCATCACTTTGCTGGGGCCCTTCTATAAATATAATTTGTTGCCGAGGTTCCCTAAGACTTAACTCAAGATTTAAATATTTAAATTTAGATTTAAATATTCAAAGCTTTATTTAAATATTCAAAGATTTGTTTCAAGTTGCTCATCAGTTGCTCACCCTTATCCCTTACTCTTTCAGTGACAATGCAAAGAAAAGGAGGCTTGTAAATGGTACAGTAAAGTAGCTGAGATCCTTCAAGTGTTGGGAGAATGGAATAAACTGGAATTTCCTGAAGGAAGCTCCTACATGCTGTGTGTGAATGGACAAGGCCAAAATATCCCAAAGGCACCAAATCCTGTCTGATCTTGGAAGCTAAGCAGGGTCAGCTCTGGTTAATACGTGTGTGGGAGACTGCCAAAGAATACTAGGTGTCTGTAGGCTATATTTCAGGGGAAGGAAGGAACTGGCAAAACCACTGCTTATTCCTTGCCCAAGAACTCTATGAAATTAATGGAGACCACTGTAAGTCAACAGGCGACTTGAAGCCACATATACGTACATACAGAGTGAATGAATATGCCTGGGCACACCCTCTAGAGGCAACTTCGCTTACAGGATCCTGGAATCAGAGAGGGCAGTCCTTGTTGCCACTGGCCCAGTTAGCCCTAGCCCTTATAAAGGCAACTTTGGGGGAGCTGTCAGCAAGAAAGGGAAATGGAACAAGCACAGGCAGGGCCATATAAGGAGAAAATAGTGACAGCACCCACAGGGCATTAGTCACCAAGAGCAGCAACCCCGGCCAAACAACCACTTTTCCCCACATAGAAGAATCCTAGCAGGAAGTGCAACTGTACACTGAAGTGTGCAAATCTAGTAACAGACTCTCGTCAAAAAGAGAGCCACATTTCTGGGGGAGCCAAGTGGCACTTCCTTCTGAGTAAACAAAGGCTGGGATCGTCTGAGTTTGAGGGGGGGTAATTGTGCAGCTACATGGTGAGGTGGAACAAGAGCGCAGGTACCTGCAGATTCCAGAAAAGTTACAACTGGTGTATGTGGGGTGGGAGGCAGATGGTGCTAAGTACTTCTTTGATCTGAAACATAAGCACTCTCTCCTTCTCTAAATATTCCCTTTGCCAAAACCTAAAGCAAATTCCACCAAGAGGAAGAACTGTGCTACAGCAAGCAGTTCTCTCATTAAAGACCCACCATACCAGAGCTGCAAGAAGAAGCAACAGCTACCTCTAGGGGCAGTTGGTGCACATTGCCAGCACCAAACATGAATGAAGTTCTGTGGACCCAGTAGTGACTCCCCTTCCCCCCCTACATGCACCCCCCTCGCCCCCCTTGAGCAGCAATGGCAGCTTTCAAGGATGCGGTTCTCCCTTAGTAGCCAAGTGAGGATCTTCCAGCATCCGTAGCTATACCATCCTCACAGTGTTTCTATGGAATTTAATATACCATGTCTTGCTTACTGTGGGTCAGCTGTGACAGAAATGGGAACTCACATGGCCCTTCACAGGTTGGATTGCAATGCCCATCATCCATTAACATTGCCTGTGTCAGCAGTGTCATCCAAGGTTTCTTGATCCACATGTTCCCCACTCCTGGGCCTAGTAGCATTAATATTACAATGGGCAGTGCATCCAACGCAGGTTTTATATTCACATTTAAACAGCCACTGACTCCTCCCATGTGAACTGGTACACTAGGGAGGAAGGCAGGGCAAAGCCTATGCCTGTTTGCACAGTAGGCGTCCTCTGGTTTTCTCATAATGCCACCACCCTCCTGTTTCAGTATGGACATAGAACTCATGATAGCAGCTTTTGGTCTAATCGGATTCAAGAGTAGGAGAAAGCACCCTTTTTCATAAGGACTTTTTTCATATCTTTTAAAAATCATAACATTAAAGCACCAAAACATTTTAACTCATGCTCCAAGTAAGTGGGCAGGCGCATTATCTAATGGGCACCAAGAACAGTAGATGCTTATTTGTCCAACTCAAACATTGAATTTACAGGGTGGGGAAATGGATCAGAGGTGAAGCAATCCATTTTGCTGCCTGAGGCCAGCAATGCTTTTTCCCTTATCTACTATATGAAAGTCAATGTTTGTCTGTGAGTTTGTCTGTTTGTCTGCGTCAGGCAGGCAAAGACGTCGTATGACCGGCTGAGTGAGGTGAGAAGACCTCATATGATTGGCTGGCTGCGAAGATTCTATGGAATCCTAGGGCCTTTCGAATTCTCAGCCGCAGAGCTCTTGGGCCTCAGGCCGGTTGCTATGGAGATAGGGAAAAGTTACACATACTGGATGAGGCAGTTTGAGGAATCAGAGACACAGATTCTCAAATCTGTGTATTTCAACCACATCTAATTCCTAAGGTAAGGTAATTCCTAAGGTATTTCTAACAGGTATTGGCTCACTGTGAAGATTCTGTGGAATCCTGGGGTTTACAGTTTAGGGAGAGGCCTTTAGAATTCTCAGCCAGAGAACAGGCCAGTTGGCATGGAGATGAGGCCTAGCAGCAAGGAGGAGGAGGGCGTTGTATTCCCTCAGAAACCATACCTCTGTATGTTAACAACTCTGAATACAGATTGGATTGGGGAATATGGGGAAAAGTTACAGGTTCTGAAATAGGCCAGCTGCTATGGAGATGAGCCCTAGCACTGAGGAAGAAGACAGCACATTCCCTCAGGAGCCCAACCTCTGTATGTTAACAACTCTGAATACAGATTGGATTGGGGAATATGGGGAAAAGTTACAGCTACTGGAATAGCCTGGTTGCTATGGAGATGGGGCCTAGCAGCAAGAAGGAGGACAGTGTATTCCCGCAGAAACCATACCTCTGTATGTTAACAACTCTGAATGCAGACTGCATTGGGAAATATAGGGAAAAGTTACAGGTACTGGAGAACACTGTTTGGTGAGTTCTTAAGAGGAAAATAAAATCTCAGGCAGCACCGGGTAAATACGCTAGTTCTACATATCCAGTGGGGACAGTCCCAATGGGGACAGTCAGCACCACCATCTCATCTTCTATTATAAGATGCTATTCCATTAAGGGTTTAGGCCAACTTACGGGCACAAAGCAGGCCCTGTGGCACACAATACTTCATCATCTGCTCCTTTCCTGCCTCTCCTGGCTCCCCACCATCTGTTACCTGAGGCAGCAACCTCAGCCTACCTAAGAGTAGGGCCAGCCCTGAAACAGCCCTCTCCCAGCTGTAACCTTCTGGTGTATCCTCACCAACAACAATAGCAATTAAGACAGGAAAAATCTGCACAGCTGCACAATGCCTTTGAACCATCAGGTGCACCCCAGGACACCCAAACGGACACATTTACCTGCACACAGTGGCTTGCTTCAGCTTACTCAAAGACCCCGCAATAAAGAGGTATTAAGGAGGGAGGGAGGGAACCAGACCATGGCACAAAACCCCAAACTGTATAGTCCTATAATGCCTTACCGGAGCTTTTATAAAGCAACAGCTGCATTCTTAATGACATAGTTCCGATTTAAATGAACTGGGCTTTACAAAAAGTCAGCCTACTTAGAACTCTGGTGCAAACAACCATAGGCTCAGTCTGCATCTGGATGACTGTACCCATTTCTGCACTAGACTGTTATAAAGCTATTATTCCACTTTCAACATCCTATGGAATCCCGGGGTTTGCAGTTTAGGGAGGGGCTGGGTGGTGTAGAAATGGCCTGTGAAAGCCACATATGAGAGCTACTGCTACCCACTGTGCATATACGCATAGCCATTTTCTTCTGTAGCCCAACAGTTTGGGTTTAAACAGGTTTTTGAACTACAACTTGTTGAAGGTATGCAAATTACCATCATCCACTTGGCCAAGGACTAGCACTGAATCTGCAAACTGGACCAAACAGAAAAAGACAGACGAAAAAAGGGGGGAGGTGCGAAGGAGCATGTACTGTGGACAATGACAGCTCTATCACATGGTTAGTTTTCAGAAACTTGAAGTTATCCCTCCAGAAACCAGGATATAGCTATAAGGTCTATTGAAAATGAATTTAGGAGAGGATTAGCTCTTTGAGATTTTGAAATTCAGTAGGTTTCAGCATTAGTTTTACCCTTGTAAAGCTTCTTCCCAGGCAAAGAAAGGGATAGAAAAGAAGGGATAGAGGACAGATGGGAATCACACACACACACCCCAGGTGATTTTGGATTTCAGTTCCCAGCACTCCTTCATCACTGGTCATGCTGGCTAGTGCTGCTGGGAACTGCACACCTACTACATCTGTTGTTGTTGTTGTTGTTGTGTGCCTTCAAGTTGGTTCTGACTTATGCCATCCCTAAGGCGAAACTATCACAGGGTTTTCTGGGGCTAAGAGTGTGTGACATGCCCAAGGTCACCAAGTGGGTTTCCATGGCCAAGTATGGAATCAAACTCTGGTTTCTGAGGTCTTAGTCCAATGCTCAAATCCCTACTACACACCATGCTGGCTTTCAACATCTGGAGAGCCACAATTTCCATTCAAGATATAGTGTGCTTAAAAGGCCCATGCAAGTACATGAAGGTTCAGCCAGATGCAACATATGGCAAGAAACCAGAAAACTAGTAAGACAAATAATTCAAGCAGCTTCACATTTCAGCTAGAAGAAAGACCCACTACCAGGTTAACAAATCCAGTGGTGAAGTACAAGAGAGATATGTCCATAGTAATTATGAGAACAAAGATGCTGTGGCTTGCTGTATAGTCACTACAGCCTGACTTGGCCACTGAGCACACAAGCCAACCTGGAACTGCACCAGCAGTTCAGCTGTCCCTTCTGCCTGCAGGCAGCACTGTGTGTGTATGTCTGTGCAAATGAGAATCATTTTGGTGGTATGATGACCCCTGCTGCCAGCACTGGGGTAGTGCAACCATCCTAGCTCTCTCCACCTAATTTGTCCTCCTTCAAGGACTGCTGCAGAGTTCCCAACACAGCCGTTTGCACAGGACCGCCGCCTTCCATTCTTGTAAAAATGCAGGCAAAGCAAGGTGGTGGAGGTGAACAGGTGCTCTTCTTGGCCAAATCCCTCATGAGGTGAAAGGCTGTGCTGGTGGTGGACCAACCATGAAGCAACAGTAGACTGTGGCTCAATTTGAAAGCAATTGCCATGGCAGGGAGCAGCATTCAGGCAATTCATTTATAATCAGCTTAGGGAGAAATGCCATGAAACCAAAGAGCGGCTGTGACTAGGTCACACACTTTGGATTCTGTTTCCAGCAGAGGGGCTGATGCAAGGCTGGGTAGGTTACAAAGCAGAGCTTGGAAAGTTATTTTAAAAAAATAATAACTACAACTCCCAGAATCTCCCAGCCAGCATAGCTACTGGCAGTCCCCAGAAATTAGCACTTCTCAAGTTCTGGCTCACCAATTTGTCTGGGCTGGAATCCCTCATTCTTTGGCCGGGACAGGCCCAGATAGGAAGCAGCCTTTCAAAGCCACTCTTCCCATTTGGACGTGGGCCAGAAGTGATTAGGACTTAAGGGGGCAGGGGGGTTCCAATGGCTGCTTGCTTTCTTAAACCTCTCAACTTCATTTCTCTCCAGCTCTGGAAACAGTTCATCTCCACAGAAGCCATCCACCTTCTCCAATTGCGGGGGGGGGGGGGCAGTGTATGTGAAAAAGGGCTTTTCTTGCTCCTGGTGGAGCCGGCTCCCACCAATCACAGAGCCAGTAGGGCTTGGGCTCTCTGTGCGCGCTCGCCTCTGAGTGGCGGTTGGCTGGAATCCAATTAGGTTAGCCCTGCGGGGCAGCTGAGGAGACCGAAAGACCCAGATCTGTCAGTTCCTCCGTTCAAGACTCGCTGAGCAGGAGGGGGAGGCAGGCAGGCAGTGGGAGCGCTCGAGTGGGTAATCGCAACCGACACCAACCACCGGCAGCCGCCTAAACCTTAACCTTCCCAAACCCGCACAGGAGGGGGTGCTGTGCCCACCCTCCTGCCCCCCCCCCCGTTCCTAGTGGTGGGATGGAACCTGCCAGCTCCTTCCTGCTCCAGCCTCCTTGGGGCAGCACTGCCTGGCCACCTTGGTTCACACCAGGCAGAGGAGAAGACAATGGCGCTTCGGGACCTTTCTGTAGGGACAGCTCCCCTCCCCGCCCCTGCCAGCACCCATCCGTATGTATTAAGAGAAGGAAGAAAGAAAAGGGAGGAACAGAAGAGGCAGAAGGTTCCCCTCCCTATGGTTCGGTGCACACAAGCACAGGCGCACGCGCACACACACGCACACAGGCCCCTCAGTCCACCCTCCCTTTCAGTTCCAATTCTAAGCTCCGCACCTTTGCGGAGTGGTTTACGCATGGCCTCTATATAAGGGGGCCAAATGGCATTTGAGGGGGGATGCTCCTGGAGAAAGAATTAGTGGGGGCATCCCACCCATCCCCCAACTTTGATGGGAGGAGAAAAAAGGCCATGGGGGTGCTGTCGTCGCTCCCACCGCTCCGTAAGACTCAAAAAGAAGGTCTGCCGAAGGCAAAGGAGAGACACTCCATCTTTCAGTGTCATCCCTGCTTTCTTTCCATCTCCAGACTTCCATTTGCAGGCTGACCTAGCAGTAGCTTGAGGGGGGAGCAGGACAAGGGGGTGGGATGGAAAACAGCCCCCATCCCGCCTGCAAACAGCCTCTCTGAGGCTCAAGGTGAAGAGTCTACTGGGGGTCAGAGGGCAAACGCAACATCAATTATTCCAGGTCGGGCAACAGAAGAGTGCACCCATCTTTCACCCCTGAGTGTTGGAGCATTTCCTAATGGCCTTTAGTGACGGCCAGCAAGTGCGCGGAATGGCTTTTCAATTATTCATCGGGAGCAGGCTGCTTTTAAAGTGGACGCAGCAGCATTAGCTCTGCGGGGAGGCTGAGGCCAAGGCCCCCGAGCTCCCAAGGACCTGCCCATAGACAGAAAGAGAAAGGAGAGGCTGACAGACGGCATGGCAAAGACAGCCTCTCACAGCAGCTGAGGGCTTGGCAAAATACTGGGATTTTCTTGTTAGATTCGTGTCCTTTTTGAGAAGGAAGTTAAGCATACACACACACACACACTGAGGCGTGAGGAACAAAATGAAACACACAACCCTGTATGAGTCTCCACCATGGAAATAGACAAGCACATTGTTTATAGAAAGGACAAATACTGGAAAAAGGAGTAAAACGCCCCATTAGAAAAAGGAGTACAATACTAAGAGCACCCCCAAGTTACCAAGTGTGTGTGACATCTGTTTTTTTGTTTACCACAGTGTTTCTGAAAATTTGACACAGCTAGAGGCATAGCCCTTTTTTGCTGTTGTTGCTGTCTAGAGTGAATAAGAAGTGATTACATTTCCAGCGTACCCCGTCCCCTCCCCTTCCCACATACAATTCACCAGACTCTGGCCTGCTACAGCAAAGCAACCGCCACCAAAAGCAAAAGAAGCTAAACTAGCAACGTCAAATGCAATCCACAACACACCACCCACACCCACTACAGCACCTTGCCGGCCGCCCAAGCGACACACAAGTACATACAAATGCTTGGCACGCGCTTGCACACAGGCCATCTGCTCAGACTCTCTGCCTGTGAGACTGCCACAATGCACCAATCAAACCTGCCAAGATTGGGCACGAATTCAGGACCCTGGGGGAAAAGAAATGGCCACATTAAAAGGTGGGGAGTGAGAGACAACTGAGAAAAGCAGGGGACAAACGGAAAGGCTGAACCCCAGAGCTCTCAGCCTTCGGAGTTGACCCATTTGGACCCTAGGCTTGCCCAGCTCAAAATTTATCTCCCTCCTCCTCTCGCGTATGCCTTTGCATCTCCCTCAGTCAGTTGGCAAGACGTACAGCCAGCTGTTCCCTTTCATCCCACACTGGCGTTGAGCAGAAATGGCAGTGAAATCTTCCAAGACCCGTCCTGAAGGTGGGTCAGCAGCCATGGCTTGGTGCTCATAAGACAATGAGGCTGGGGTTGCGCAGCTGCCGATAAACGTGCAGGAGCTTTTCCACTGTCGCATCTGAATCGTTGCCCAAGCACAGTTGGTCACGAAGGGACTGGGCCTCCTTTAGCAGCATCTAGAGGAGAGGAATGGCTCTGTCAGAGGGCACAAAGGAGGTCTATTCTATTAAGCTCGCCAATAGCCAAATAGGGGAGGATTCCTTTCTAAGGAACATGGTGCTCTTGGTTTCCTCCTCATTTCTAAATTTCTAGCTTTTCCCTCTCCCCCACCCAGTCTTTGTGATCCTCCCTGCACCACTGGCAAAATATGCAAGCACCAAAGCACTGACACATAGTATTTGCAGAGTGTGGAAGGCATCTTTCCTTGCTGCTGAATGCAGTCGATAGGGGCGGGAAAGAGAAGACAAAAAGGCAGACTTTAAGTGAAAACCTTAGCACCAAAAAGGGTTACACTTCCAGCTCCTGCAATCATATGGAATGCATTATATGAATGTAAGCCCTAGGCTCAAAGGAGGTGGGGGGAAAGGAGCGAGAAGGGGGTTACTAATCAAGTTATGGAAAGCGTAAACACAATGAACACAGCGGCTGCCAGATTGGGTCAGCCCAACTGCCTGTCTCAGCCCAGCAATTACAGAACAAGCCATAAATCCATTCCCTGTCATTTACTCTGTCAACCCAGATTCCTGTACAAAGGTGGTGCCGCCTGGCTTGACAAGAGCTGAGGGGTCTCTCAAGGCAGGTGGGGAAGACCAAATCCCTGCTCTGTGCAGACACAACCCCAGGGCTCAGCCCCCAAGTGCAAGACGCTGCGGTTGCAAACACTTTATTCTGTCTCCTCCCTTCCCCCTGTTCCACCCCCACCCCCATTAACTCTGAAACAATCCAGGCACAAATACGTGATAGCTATCTGTTCCTGCAACACATGGAGGGAACCCCAGTTGCTCCAGGGCAGAAATGCTGCTGCTTACCTCATGGTTGGCTTGGATCTGGTGGAGGTACTGCACACGGATATCTGGAGGAGAAGAATCCTGGGCTGCTTGCTCCAAAACCAGAGCCTGCACGAAACAAACAAAATAAAACACCAACTTGTTAAAAGCCAGAGAAAGATTAGCTAATTGGGAAATCTTTTTTGTTTATCCAGGCCTTTGACTGTTAACTGCCTGTTTCAGAAGGCCTTTTAATTGAGAGGTCCTGTATTTTCTTTTTTTTATCATTGCTTACTATTTTTAACTGCCTTAATGTTTTTAATAGGATTGTTTGCTTAATTGTTCTATGCCTTTTGCATCATCAATAGTTTTAACTGCGTTTTGTTTTAACTTATATTATGAGGTGCCTTGGGAACACAAGGATATAGAGATAAAGGGTAAAGACAAGTTATTAAATAAATAAACAAAATTGGCTCTTTCTCGTTTAATCAAAACACCTGCACTTTCCACATAGGACAGAAAGAGAAACAGAGAGCCCTTAGTTGGCTACTGCCATTTTTCCCCTTTCCCTTGGTCAAATAAGGATCTTGGTGAAATAAGGAAAGCATTAAGTAATTAACCAAACTGTGTATTGCTATCAACTGCTGGAAAGAAGGGAGGAAGGAACTATCCACATTTAGAGATGGTAGTATGAGCAAACCTGTTGTAAGAATACATAAAGAGAGAAAAAGAAGCAAAAGGTCACACGCTCATCACTCATTCTTCTTCCTGCAGACCAACTCCTTTGGGACTTCAGACCAGATCTGTTTTCTGGTGTGAGAAGCAAGGCAATGTTCATCTCTGCTTTCAAAAAGGATGGGTGGAAGGAAGCTGGGCAGGTGGCGGGGGGCAGGGGAATGTACCCAGAAAAATGCCCAGTGTGGCAAGGGGCTGGGTCCATTTAATGTATCAACCCCAATTTACAGAGGATGGGATTAAAGAGAGATGCTGTACAGCCCCTCTTCCACAGTCCTGCTGGATTAGATCCAATGCCACCTCTGGTCTAGCCTTCCTTTCCCACAATAGCCAGCTGTGCATCTATGGGAAGCCCACAAGCAGAGCATGAGGGCAGCAGCACCCTCCACTTATGCTTCCCAAGAGCTGGTGGGAAGATGTCATCATCATGACTAGCACCTACTGATGCCTCACCGTCCATGTGTTTGTCATTCCCTTTTTAAAGTTATCCAAATTGGTAGTCATCATTACATCTTGTGGTGGCATATTCCACAGCACAACTACCTCCTGTGTGCAGTAGTACTTCCACTTGCCTGTCCTGATTCTCCCACTACCCAGCTCATACTAGAACCCTGGGTTCTATTATTGTAAGAGAGGCTGCTGAATTATGCCCACAGCTTTTTCTATGTGACACAAGTTTCCACAAGCTGTTGGATGGACACAGTGATCTCTCTACCTGCCTCAGGCCATTCCTCTCAGGACTCTCACATACCTGAATCCGCCTGACCACAGCATGGTGCAGCTGGCACATGTTGGCTAGTGGGGAGCTCTGGATGACAATCTCAACAGCTTGGATGGGGCCTGCTGGGTTCATGTCACTGACAGCCACCTGGAGTAGGACAAAAAGTCATAATTGCTACAAATTCTGCTGATTGGTGAAAATTAAAAGGCAAGTGTCTCAATCTTTTTCTCTGCAGCTTGTAATTTATTTCACATTTATTTATTTTTATTTTTTATTCTACATGTAAAAAGAAGCTGGAGTTGCAATCCAGACCACTGAGTGTGTCTACAGTTGAGCCGGGATTTACTCTCCCAGGTACACTGTTGGCCAGTTCTACGGATTGTGAGAATCAATCATTTGTCATTCTTCCAGCATTTAGGAGCTGGAAAGTATACAACATAGAACTCACAGGAATTTTTAAAAAATACTGCTCCAAAGATCTTACAAAGATTTTTTTACTAAGTTTTTTGTCATTTTATCTTAGAACAATTCTCAGTGCTTAATGAATTCTAAAAACTGATTATAAATCTTGACCCCTTGTCAAATTGCAAGTTACATACAAAAATATGCAACAGTGAAACAACAAAATTCTCCTGGTTTTCTGCTCCAAAATAGTCCTCTCACAGCCAGTCCCTCCCATGGAGCTCTGTGGTCTGTAACACAGAACTCTACAATGCATATTCAAAACCGTGCTAGGGGAAAATGCTTCTAGATGCATGCACAGATTTGGTGCAAGGAAAGGGTTAATTGCCCCCACCCAGATAAGAGCAAGAGTGAGAACAGAATTGTAGTCCTTGAGTGCCCAGCCTACTGTCCTACCCATTTGTTTTCTTAATGGTAAAAATGAATCATCCCCAGAAGAAGTATCCCAGTACACTGCCAGTCTCTTCTAGCAGTTAGGGAAAAAAAATATACACTGCTCAGACTAGCACAGGGAATCTGATGCATCTCAGCTTCCATTTCTTTAATGGGTGGGAGGAGCTGGCACTATCCAGTACTGATCCTAGACATCAAAGCTATTACAAACTTGCTCTACATAATGCAAATTTTAATGCATAGCTGGCACATTAGTAGCAAGAAAGTCAAGCCATATGCTCCAGGGAAAGGCAAACCTCTGAAGAAGTAGACTTGTTTAGCAATGTAATTGGCTGAATTTTAAATACCAGTATTATGCAAATGAAAGTTAAGAAAGAAAGTGCAAAATCAGGGTTACAGCTGAATAGTAAGAAGACAAAAATAATGACTACGGATGATTTACCTAATTTCAAACTGCGTAACTGTGTGACACTGAAACAGTGAAAAATTTCCTATATCTTGGTTCAGTCATTAATCAAAATGGAGACTGCGGTCAAGAAATCAGAAGAAGAGTAAGATTTCAGAAGGCTATGAAGGAAATAAATAAGATCCTCAAACGTAAAGACATTAAAGCATTAAGCACCAAAGCCAGAATCACTCCAGGTATAGCATTTCTGATTTTTATGTACAATTGTGAAAGCTGGATGGTGAAGAAAACTGACAGGAAGAAAATCAACTCCTCTGAAATATGGTGCTGAAGAAGAGTTCTGTGGATACTGTGGACTGCTAAAAAAACAAATAAATGGGCCCTAGAGCAAATCAAGACTGAACAATCCCTAGGAGCCAAAATGACTAAACTGAAGCTGTTGTACTTTGGACATATCGTGTGGTATCGTATCACTGGAAAAGAAGATAATGCTTGGTAAATGGAAGGCAGTTGGAAAAGAAGGAGAATGCACTACAGGTGGATTAATTCAATCAAGGAAGCTACAGCCCTGAATTTGCAACATCTGAGCAGGGCAGCTGTCAACTGGAATTCTTGGAGATCTCTCATTCAGAGGGTTGCTGTAAGTGAGTCAAAATCGACTTGACAGCAAATAACCACAAATTATGCCAATTATTGCTGAGATTTTGCTATCTTTGGGGGAGGTGTAGTTTTATATAACTGAAGATTGTAGATTTTTTTTGGTTAATGTTTATATTATTTTAAAATTACACTAAGACAGCTTGCTTCTTTCTTAAAGAAAAAGACACTTAAAAATATAAAGGTAGTGAGATGGTAATTTGATTTTAATGATGCTTCTTGGCCAGCCTGAGTGCTATATTTTAAGTGAAAAGGTGGGTAAAAATGTAATAACCAAAATAATCATGCAAAACTCCTTCCTGGTCCCAGACAGGGCAGTGGGACCCTTAGCAATCAGTAGCAAGCTTTCTGGACCTGTACAAGAACACAACCACATTCAGAAATGTCTCTTCCCAATCATGACAATCCCTGATGACCCAAACATAATGTTCCTTCTATCCTAGAAACTACACAGACCCCAAAGAGATGCCAGATTAGTATATTTCATTAATATGTTCAGAATTTTGCTGTTTCTACATTCCCTAAATTTATCAGGGTTATGTCCAGACCTGTCAAATATATATACTTAAGATCTGAACTGGTATCCCAGGGGGGCCCGCTTAAACACTAGGACAACAGCCTCTGGGCTCTGCTGAAATGAGGTGGGGCTTCCTGTCCCAATGAGATGTGCCCTCTCCACACAAGCTTAATCTAGGAAGTTTAGTGGGAACCAAATTAGCATGGCCACTAATCACTCTGCATTATTAATGCTCTCCTGCGCACAGCCAGAGGAGCCTAGTTGCTGCCAATGCTCAGCTGAACCTCTCTCTGGAGGGTTAACTGGCCATGGCAGAAGCAGCAGCTAGCAATTAACGTCCACCATTTGCTGCTCCAAGAGGATTAAAGGTGGGGGGGGGCGTAGTTAGGGCTGAACAACTCCAGCCTGACTAGCCTCCCCTTTGCACAGAAGAATGAACAGAAACAGAACAATTCTGATAAGCAAAAAAAGCCAGCCAGTTGAGGCTACAATGCCGTGCCTCAAGAGCCAGATGACAGCAGTGCACCCCATGGTCCTGGGCAAGGCAGACTAAGCAAGGCTAGAGTCAGGATGTGGGTACGAGGAACAGTCAGACTGAAAACTCTTGCATACCATGTGCTTTTGTCCAAAACTCCACCAAGCAATGATAACTTTATTGGGCCAACCAAAAGGCACAAAAAGAGGCTTACTTTGCTGCTGCTAATGGATTTAAAATCTTATTGCCTGTGCTTAAACAGCCCTTTGTGTCCAGCCCCTACATGGCCAAGAAGGGAAACAGCCTCTGCCTGCACTGACACCCCTCTAAACCTGACAACTGATAACAGAAGTAACACCTGAAACAAAAGGTAGGCCTGTGATTCTACCATTTCACTTTTCTTCTCCTGTATGACTTTTTAACGTTTTTGCCTGACGAAGAAGCCAGTGAATCTATGAAACCTTGCCTGACGTATTTTGTGCCTTTTAGTTGGCCCAACAAAGGTATTGTTGTTTTGTGCATTTTGGATTTTGTTGTATTTTGCTGCATGATCAACACGGCTATCCACGAATATGTCCTTTTGTACCACTGGCTGCCAGAAAAATGACCATGGATCTTACGGATACACTGGAGAGTCACTCTTGCTTCTAAAACAATAAAGACTTCTTTGGTTAAAGTCCGTTTAAATCCTTGTTTGCTAATGAAGCACCCAAGAAGGAATGGCAGCCAAGAACAAAGGCTGTAGCCAGAAACAGAAGAGATGGGCCCTGGCAGTCTCCCCACCCCCGCTACATTAATAGAAATGATCAGCCAAGGGATTTTTATTTCTCTCTTAATACTGGTGATGGGGTGGAGATGGGGATGGAGATGGGGACCCACACCTAGGCTTGGATTCAGCCAATGGGGTCTTCCCCAGCTGGCTTGCAAGACTCTTGTGCTGGGATCTCAAATCAGATATAAGAGGCTATCTAAAGCCCAAAAAGCTCTTGTATGGGAGAAAGTCATGCTTTGCAGCCCAGGAAGTTGTTACACAGCAGTTTAACTCCTTAGTAAACATGCCCAGAACTGAGTGGTGCCTTGCCTTCCTAACAGTTATTGCACTGAGATTTAATCCTGAGCAGGTTTGCAGAGAATTGGACTATGCTTTATCATGCTTGTTAGGATGAAAATGCTCATATAGGTAAGAACTGCATCTGGACCCAACCATTTTGTTCTGGTCCAGCCACTAGTGAAATGCCAACCCTCTCTCCCAGCCACAAGCCTTTCTAAACTTGGCTGCAGGATAAAAAAAGGTCCTCTGCCACCCACTATAAAGAAACAGTACTCAGTGAGGACCACTTTCACAGCCAGTCTTTTCTCCCTGAGATCCAGCTACTCCAGTGAGTATGCAGAGATGCTAGTGCACACGCAGTTGTCCTGTTGTTCTTCTGCAAGCCTATAGTCTTCTACACTGCACACGCACCAGCAATTTCCCAAGCCAAAGAAGCCACAGATTGAGTCACACACTATAATTAAAGAGCTGTGAATGTGTCCTGGATGCTGCACAAAGCTATGGGTCATTCTTTCTCCCACCAACCCAACTGTTCAATATGTAAGACCTCAGAGAAGGAAATGCCTTAATTCAGTTGCAGGGTGATCAAAGGAAAGACTCCGCCTCTCCGACTCAGATATTCTAGGACAACTTTTTCCTTCCTCAGTTGTGACACACAAGCCTGAATCCTACTGTTAGTCCAAACTAGAGTAGGCCCATTGACTCAATAGAATTTACATATGTGTTGAGTGATGATTCAACAGTTGATTCAGTGGGTTTACTCTAGGCAGGAGTACTAAATGGATTTAAGCCTGAGACCCCCTATAAAATAAGGAGGACTGGGGTCATACTCACAGGTTTTCTGAGACAAGAAGCAGTACTGCTTTTGCACAGGAACTCCGGCTGCCCCAAACAAAAGGCTAATTCCACAGGCAGGGCAGGACTTGGCAAGTGGATCTTTTAAAGCTGAATCAAGACCACATCCCAACCCTCACCCTTCTGCAGGCCCCATCTGCAACTCATGCCTTGCCTCTCGGATGTTCAGCCGCACTTCGCCTCCGTCTGGGGCCAGCCCCTGCACTTCTGTTCTTTCCTGGCTCTGAAGGGCCTCCGCCTCAACATTTTCTGCCAGGAGCCATCGCAGCACAGCACAGGACAGCGACACATCTGAGCAACAACAACAAAAGTAATGAGACATCATGACTGGGGCTACTGGGGCTGGGCAATTGGCCTTTACCGTTCCTGCCACTGATTTCCAAACTGACTGAGAGGGTTCAAATGCAGTCAAGGAAGCTGGGGCACCAAATGTCCTCAGTGAAGGCATAAGGCTATTTTGATGAGAGTTTGACAACCTGAGTGCAAAAAGTGGCCCCGTATACCATGTTCCAGGGCTGGGGACCTCCCGGCCAGCAGGTGGAAAGGTTCTGGACACAGGCAGGCAGTGGCAGAGATGCCCTTTACTATGGTCTTGGTGGAATCACCTGTCTAGGAGCTGGATGTGAGTGTGGCATCCTAGCTCTTCAGGACACCCCCTTCCAAGTGCTGCTGCTACTTTGGCTGAAGAGCTTCCTTTGTTTTCCTATAGCACTTGGGAGGAAACAAAAACTGGGGAGCACCCAAACAGAATCAGCAGAAAACAGAAGATACGTCTCAATACGGTCAGTGATGAATGATTTATTAATCAGAAGCCCAATGTATTTCAGCATGTATATACTCTCAAAAGCCTTTAGTCATTCTTCTTTTTGTCCAGTAAGAAATGCTATGTAGAGTGCCAGCTCCAGAAATTTCTTAAGTTAAATTTCAAACAGACTCTGAAGAAGGTCTGTGAAAGTACATACAGGCCAAATGTGCTGGGCTTTTTATTAATAAATTGTTCATCACTGAGCACCTTGAGAAGTGTCTCATTTTCTGCTATAGAATTTGGGAATCATTTCTTTAACTGAAGGTGCTGGTCAGCAGTCAAAATAGGCCTCCAGGTCCTTTGGTCTGACTTCCTATGATCCCAGAAAAGATTCTGCATGAATTTTGTCAACAATGTTAAAAATGAGTTTTAGAAACAGTATCAATGGAGAACTCTCATCATAGGTCCTTCCGTTAGCTTTCTTCCTATGCCCACAATAGCTATTTTGGGTCTTGAAAGAAGACCAACCACTTGGGGATAGAAGAAGAATCAAATTCCAATTCCAGTTCTGGGCTCAGCAAAGAAAATGGTTTCCCATCCCTCTGGGGATACCAGTTTGAGGCTTTAATCCATACCACTGATTCCCCTGGAAATCCACCAAACATTTTCATTCTGGCAAAAGAGTGGCCATGCGCCACCTATCAGCACCCTAGAAATACATTTCAAAAAGGATTCACCCAGGATCAAATGGGATCTTGCAGCAACATCCAAGGGAATGGGGCATATGGGTACAAAACCCACTAAAAACACTCCAGAAGATGGGTTCACAGAGGTGGGGTTGGTGAGAGATGGTCATGAGTTTATTAAAATCAATTGGAAGCCACCTGCATTAGGAATGTGGCCCAGAGACAGAGCAGGAACAAAAAATGACTTGGGCAGCTTGCATTTTCATCAGTGACAAGAGGGGGAAAACTGGGAGAAAGAACAGCCAGAAGGTACATCACATTGGTCTAATATGGAAGCAAAGCAAGTCTGGCCGAGTAAGCTCCTTCGACAGGGGCAAGGGGCAAAGCAGACACCTCAGGAAAGCTTATAGAAGCTGTATGAAGCTCTTCAGAGGAAGGGCAGGACATAAGTGTGGTTAAACAAAAACAAAACACCAGGCAGCTGAACGGCTCAGACTGAGGCTTCCCAAGAATGAGATAAACTAGTCTGCTGCCAAATGAACCATCTTCCCTGTTCCCTCCTCCCACCACCTTACAACAGCCGCTTTGGCAAACAAAGAAAATGGCTTCTCCCTGTGTGTGCAGAACACCAAGAGCTCAGGAAAGCACTTTTTTGGACCACAACCCCCAGAATTCCACCAACTAGATTTGTAGTCTTAAAAAGCAAGTTTTCTAAGATCTGCAAATGTCATCTGGAAACTGCCAGTGAAGGGAGAGCCTGCAGATGCTAAAACAAGAGTGGAACACTGTGGCAGATCCAGGGGCACATTTGTAACCATGAGACCCTCCAAGAATTGCACTGATTGCCCCCCTAAAAAAGAATTTTTTGATGTTAAACTGGTGAACTGATGCTCCTTGGGGCTTCCAGGAAAAGCCATTCAGCCCCCACCTTTTTTTTTTTGTCAGAAAAAGGCACTCTAGTGATGTCTATAGCTATTGAGGGCTGCAAAAACAGTCTGGGGGAGGCACTCTGCTAACTTTTCACAGTGAAGGAAAAGCACAGAGGTCACCTGCATTTGTCTGAATCTCACACCTGCACAGAAGTCCTTCAAGGCAGTTCTCAGCAGTTCAGAGGACACCTTGATTGAAGCCACTGAGGGAGCCAAGTAACCCTCTCCCAGGGTGTTCAGTGCTTTTGGAACTAACTCATCACTCCCTTCTATGCCATCAAGGTCGGACTCCATCTGGGACAATTTCAAGAAGGTGTCGAGCGGGTCCCCAGGGAGTGATACAGCAGCTGCAGGTGGGCTGCCGTCAGATGTACTGCTGCCACTTTCCAAGCGAAGGCACTGCAGGAGGTCAATGGTGACTTCCTTCAGGGGCAGGCAGATGCCTTCTCTGTCTAGACAAAGGCCTGGAGAGTCATCAGAGAATAGGTCATCCAGCAGCTCAGTGGACTCCGAAACAGTGTCTAGGATTTCCCGTAGGCTGTAGTAGAGAGAACAGGAGACTATGAAAGGCAGCTCTAGCTTTGAGCCTTCAGTAGAGCCCAGTGGGAGGGTCACCTCCGTCTTGTTTCCAGGAAGGAGCTGATCTATGGGGAAGGTATAGGTAGTGGCAGAATCTGAAGAACCTTCATCAAAGTCACAGGAACTGGCAAACAGCTGGACACAGAAGGTCCAGCCTCGCTCCAGGCTGCACTCACTCAAGTTCTCCAAGATGCAGGAGACTGTCAAGGTATCCTGAACCAGGATGTGGCTCCAGTGGGCAGTAATGGTGCAAGCGATGGGCTTTTGACCATTCTGGCTTGACAGCAAAGCTGCACTCACGCTCATCACCTGGTTCAGGCACGTCAGCGCTTGGTTCTTCTGGTCCACAGCCTTCTTTAAGGATGACACTCTGTAGAAACCAGGAAGAAAACAACGTTGTATTGTACCAATTCTAATTTATCACAACTAAAATGGACAAAATCTGGCTTGACTATGAAAGAGAAGAGATGAAAAGCAACATGAGGGCAATGGAACCCATCCAACAAAGGCTTAATACCTCTGTCAAAATACTGGACAGCCAACTTCTCCCAGCTCCCATCTTTTGCCTCCCTTGAACCTGGACTGCTGTCCAGCTGCTGACTTCACTAACTTCATGCTATGCAAAAGTGTCCAAGCTAATCTAGTCAAATCAATATACCATAATACATCCAGAGGGAGGGAAAATACATGTATCTTTAAAGATAGCTCGCAATCAGTTCTTGCTGTTGTTAATGCCTAATGTACGAGACACAAAAAGTGGTACAGATCTGTGAGGGGGAACACACAAGCACACACACAGTGGACCATATTGCTAAGGCACATCCCTCCGTAATAACTGCCAAAAGATCTAACAAAATTAACTGGCAGATTTTTAGCACCAGTACTGTCATCTGATCTCTAAGGTTAATTTCCCATGCTCAGGCAGGTTTAAGCAAAACTGAGCTTGGTTGTACAACATTTCTGTGCAAGTGCGCACACACACACACACACGTATATATGTACACAGTCAATAGCAAATAGATATTACCTTTCTGAGACATGACCAATCCCAGACAGCAGTTCTTTGATCCTCTGCCCTGCTTTGTCAGGGTTCATTTTTACAGGCTGTGTATCATCTGGACTGCACAAGCCACAGGTCATGAGGCGGCCTTTAGCAGATAAAGCCAGAAGCTCCGACTCACCTGAGGAGAGCAACATGAATTAGAGAGGGAGAAGAAAGTGGCCACAGGAAAACTGTGGTTCCCCTTGCAACATGCTGTCACCCTCCCACACACACACACACATTCCTGAGGCATTAAAAGATGTTCAGTCAACACAGCAAGTTACTTTGTTGGAGTTATTCTACCACAAGCATTTTGCTTGTTTAGTCTTCACACACATTACATTTCCTAGCAAGCAAGGTCATACAGCAAAACTATATAAGACTTTCTCATGAGCCCTCCTCTATTTCCTCTTCTCAAGGGAAAATAGCCATGTACTTGGCACGAAGAGCACTCTGAGAAGGGATGGAGGGAAGGGTAACTTGATAATCATTGCAGGATCCAGCATGTCAGGAGCTGCACATACTCCTCTCCGAATGGATTCAAGACCAGGATGCAGGATAGTGGCCTCCTGGATGCTGCTGCACAACTCCCATCATCCTTCACCACTGTCTATGCTGGTGAAGGCTGATGGGAGCTGCAGTCTAACAAGATCTGGAGGGCCACACATTCATTACACCTGATTTAGAAACCAGAATTGATTCATTTAGGTGAGCTAAATATGTGAACCAGTCCTAACTTGGTGTGGAGGCCTACAGAGTGACGTTTTCCATCCTTAAGTTGGACTGGGAAGTGACACAAAGGGGCTGCTACTTATTTGAGTCTCTGGGCCAGCATACCTGGCTTTTGGGATGGTGTGTCCTTCTTGACTAATTCCTACACTCTGTTTCTGTAGCATGGAGTAACCTTCATGACAGGGGTTAACTGGCTGCAAAAGGCTTAAGGTCTTGCTCCTGAGCAGGGCGTCAGACTAGCCAGCTCCTCAGAGTGGAACTTTAAGTCACAGGTGGGCAACAGTATGAACTGCAATTCTTCCAGGTTGGATGGGCATCTGTCTGGAGTGCTCTAGTTGTATATTCCTGCATGGCTGGGGGTTGGACTACATGGTTGTTGTGGTCCCTTCCAACTCTGTGATTCTATGGGTAGTGCAATAAGCACAGGGTCCTGGATCAGATTATATATACGGCTGCAATTTTCCCAGTGAACTAATATCTGTAAGAAGAACCACACCAACTGGCCTGTTCTGAAGGTTTTGGAGCTATGGATACACCTGTGGGGTTATTCTACCCCTACCTCACCCCTCTTGAAAGAAAGCTACTTCAAAAAGTGCCACTCTTCCAGTGGGAGCCTGGGAGCCAAGATTGTAGATCAGAAAGGAGTGCATACAGAATCGATGGCACCAGGAGGCTGCTCACAGAGGGAGTGGAAAAGATGCACAGCAGTCAGTCCTGGGCACCACACAGAGAAAGGGAAGTGTGAGAAATGGCAGCTCCCTGTGGCTGCATCAGCCACCTCACTACAAAGCCAGCTTCCAGCTCTTGCTGCCTGGCACCCTATGAGGCATGGAGCAGGGGCTTCCATTTGCTTCTCTCCCCACAGACAATCGCTTTCAGGAGGGGTGCAGAAAAGCAGTAGCCAGCGACCCAAGTGTACAGGTTGGAAGGGGTGTATGATGAAACTGCTCTCAAAGAGAGCTCTGTAGCACCCAGGAAAAAGAGTGTCGAACGTGCACAGAGGCAGCTTCTCTAAGACTGTGCCTTAGATGGATACTTCAGTCACTTTTTTTGAAATGCATCTCTCAGAATTCCCCAGCTAGTACAGCTGTTGACCATGCAAGTTGGGCAATTTGGGAAATGGTACCTCCAAAAAATAACTCTCTAGAGCTCTGGCTCATTTGGCTCTTGCTGCAATCCTTTTTCATTCTGTCATGGAGATCAGTTTCATGCTTGTCTGCATTGCCCTGGTGATCAGAAGAATCGATGCAGAAGCTGAAGAAATCACCCACGACAAGGATGAAGTGTGTGTACACCAAGGGGCAAGGTCTAGGATTAGATCCGGAATCTGGCCTCTTGAATTTGTCCAAATTCTGCTGGAGGGCTGCCACTCTCAATGCTCTTCTCCTCTGCCCCAAAAAAGTTGTCCCAAAATGCCACTCACCAGGCCATTTTATGCTGAGAAGGGGCCTTTTTTTTACAACAGGAGGTTGCCCATCCGCCTCCTGATTTTTCTATGAAGTTCTTGCTGGTTGCTCACAGGATGTGGGACTCCCTCCCTAGGGTGGCTAGGCTGGTTCCTTCTTTCTCGTTCCTTTGCCAGCAAGTGAAAACTTTTTTTATTTCTACAGGTTTTTAGGAACTGATTATACTGGACTTTTTAATGGTGTACTGTTTTAATGGATTCTGAACAGTTTTAATTCTACAGCTGAATTGTACTTTAAAAATCACTTTTATTGTTTGTATAAATGATGCCTTTGTACATATTTCTTCAGTTTTAATAGGCTCCCTTGAGTCCCAGGGGCCTGTTCCCTGGGGAAAAGGTGGGCCTTTCGCCGGCAGAAAAAAACATTTCTCCTTAAAAAGGCTTTTATGTGAGCTGACGAGCTTTTTTTTTATTATTAGTTTTAAAATTGTACACTGTTTTAGATTTGTATAATTTTATATGTTTTTAATGTTTTTAAATGTTTTTAATGTTTTTAACTTATTTTTGGAAGCCATCTTGAGTTCCATTCTGGAGGAAAAAGCGGCATACAAATATTATAAATAAATAGTGAATGAACCACAACAGTAGAATGAGTAACCTTAGGCTGGTCCCTTCTACCTCATCAGTGAAGTGATCTAGCAATAAATGGGCTGTTGAGAAGAGTGGGTGCAAAAGTCCTAATGTTCCTAATCCTCTCCTTCCAATTTGCAAGGCACCAGCCCACTCCTCCTCTTCCCAAAAGGCAGAGACAAATGGGAGTTTTGGCTCCCTGAGCTTATACTGCTGTTTGCTGGGAAGAAAGGCTGCTTCTCACACACAGGATATAGAAACGCCTCTCACATGGCAAGCAAGCAGAATGCAGCTGTTCTGCATGAGAAAAGAAGAGGTTCTGAATAGCTACACACTCTACTAGGATCTCAGGATTATGGAACTATTTTGCCAGAAAGAGGCAGAACTCCTCAGCTGCTACTCAATGCCCTCCTTGTGCTGGCTTCGAGTCACCCTCTGTGCAGGATCAGAACTGAGACACAGCTGTGACACCCTTGAGCCACACACAAGGGGCACGGCTTGCTCCAAATCAGCCAACTCTCCCTGAAGAAGAAAGCAACAGGAGGCAAAGACAGGACTGGGGAAGACCTGGTCCTTCAGATATTATTGGACTGCCATTCCTGTCAGACCCAGCCATCATGCACATGCTGAAGGATGATGGGGCTGCAGTCAAACTATATCTGGAGGGTCATGTGTTCCACTCCCCCTGAGCTATGGAGAGCAGAGAAACACACAAAAAGGCTTCAGAGAACCCCTTTACTCCACCCTATTCCAAAATAAACTATTCACCTCATTCAACTTCCTGCTTGAAAGACCTGGTACACTTGGTACAGGGACTACAGGGGGAAAGATGCTGAGTATTAGCCAGAGAAGACTGTAGGAAAGGCGGACCTTTAATTAGATCTGAAGACACTGCCCTGAGCAAACTCACGTGCCACAAGCTACTCTAGTCAGCTGTCATCTCTTTCTGAGCTAAAGGCCACTGCCCAGGATTTACTTTGCACCAGAATGACTGTATTCTTCCCATACACACTAGGCTGCAGCACAGACATACGTCACACCATGCACAGAACTGTGGCCAAAAACTGAGGTAAAGAGAAGTCAATAGCCCAGATCAGCAACCAGGGTTGCCAGAGACCCAAATTTCCCCAGTGTCTATAGACCTGGTTCCCCTCTCCCTGAAGTCCTATTCCCTTCAAAATCCCGCTACCCAGTTGGGTTCCCCAACAGCCAGAGCAGGGAGGTAAGGGCTTGGCCAGTCACTCTCACCTGGACTTGCAAGCTGTGACTGAGTCCCAGTTAGGACCCAACCACAGCCCTTGAGAATCCAGCCCTGAAGGCTGGGCACTCCCGTCCTTTTCCCTGCCCGGGGAAGCCTGCAGGTACGCAGCCTTGGAGGCAGCCAGCCAAGAGATCTTTGCTCTCCCTTGCTTTTGTGGTCACTCCATAACAGGCTTTCAACTCTCACTGGGATTTAGCCACAAGTATTGCAAGCCCACCCCCTCCCTGTGTCAGGGAAGATGGTTCCCTATCCAAAGTACTTTGGCCAGGGAACCCAATGACATAGGGGACATGGCCACTTCTCCTAACATTATCCAGCCCTCAAAGGGGTTTAGGTGGTGTTTTCATCCCCTCAAAATATTTCCCCATACTTTCCTTTCTCACCCTCTCAGGCCAAAACAATTGCCAGGGGAGGTTTTGTGATCTGTTTTGTGGCCTGCAGTGGTAACATATGGACCTCTTCTATAGCAGCACCCAACCTATGGAATGGTCTCCCTTCTGAAGTACATTAGGCCTCAATACTAAGATACTTTAGGCATTTACTGAAATCATATCTTTTAAACTTCGTTTACTCTCCACTGTGAACAGCTCTGAAATCTCTCATATGTTGAACAATCATGCCCTTTTTGTACTTCTGCACTAATAACTGAGGGCCTGGTGGGACATCTCTCTCAGGGCCAGATTTGGCTTAGGAGAAGCAGTCCACAGCAAACAAAACTTCAGCATTGCTTGGCCTGCTTTTGAAAGCAAACGGGGTCCATGCTGGCTTTGCGTAATTATATCACAAACCAATAGGAGCATGCTAAACAAAGCAGATAGGACTAAAACCAGCATTCATGAACCTTGGCTAAGGCACATCGTGGCCGTAGCAATTCTCGTTCATCAGTTTTTGCTTCTCAATTTATCTGAAACAGTTCTGAGGCCTGCATTCACATATGTGCCCAACATCCCCATAGAATCATAAAATCATAGAAATGTAGAGTTGGAAGAGACCACACGGGCCATCCAGTCCAACCCCCTGCCATGCAGGAACACCCTCAAAGCACTCCCGACAGATGGCCATCCAGCCTCTGCATCCAGCCCATGTCCAAGTTATCTCTACCACAGAGCAATTTTCATCCTACATCTTTGTACCTTCTGACTCCCGGGAAGATAAGGAAAGCGCCACCACACTGCAGATACTCAGGCTGGCAGGAGACAAAACTGATGGAAGAGTCCCTGGTGAGTCCTCCACCTTCTCAGCCTCAGGAGTGTTGCTGTCCAAGTCAACAGCATAGATGTCAGAATGGGTGCTGTAGTACATACGGCTCCCCCCGCTGCATGCTGCACAAAGAACAGGCCCCTGCAGATAATACTCTCGGAGCTCTGGGACCTTGACTTCTTCTCCCGGAGCTGCCTTGATAGCCACCATTTTCCCATAGTGACCCAGGGCCACAACACAGTCACAGCCCAAGTCTCCATAGGCTGGCAGCTCCTCAGCATCTGGAGATTTCCGCTCTGTCCTCAAAGCCCCAATGAAGACAACCGGTTCCTCCAAATGATGGAGGATCTTGACAGGTGAGTCTTCACGGTTGCAGTTGTCAGGAGAACTCAGAGCCTTCAAGGGCACAGAACACAGCTGCCCATCTGGGAAGCCACAGAGGATCATGGGAGAATCCAGCATGGCAGCATCTACCCCAAAAAGGAGGCTGAAGAGAGGCTCCTCCAGCACAAAGCCCCCTGAGTGGCGAAGGCCCTCCTTGTGGTCACTGGCACCTGGAGAAGATGCGCAGCACAAGACTGGAAGAAAGTGGGCTAAGGACATGTCCCCATCACTGCTGGTGCTGGTGGTGATGTCCACATGGCTGATTGGTTGGCGTGGCAAGTTCTCCTGGTCCTCGGGGCCTGGGAGCTCATGGAGATTCATGCACCACTTTCCCTGGACTTGGGATAGGGTGACAAGGACGTCACTGAGCAGCGTGAAGGTGCAAAGCGTGGCATCGGGAAAGGTGCAGGCACTGGAGCCCATGGGGAGAATGCTAGAGAAGCAGTCATTTTCCTCCCCATCTGTTCGCTTCGCTAACCTTCAAAGCAAACAAGGAAAAGCTCTCAGTCTAGCCACAGGGTAATGCTCAGAAATGAAGTCAGAAAATCAAAATGTTTAGCATCCGCTTCACAGAGCTGAATTCAGGAGCAGCCAGCTGGATAAAGTGGAGGGAAGCTGCTGCTCTGGAGGGAGGGCCCAAAACTTAACCCTTCTGCTGCCTCTAAGATCCACGTGCCTTTTTGAAAAGGAGCTTGGAATGGGATAATAAGAGCAGTGGAGAGTAAACCTTGACATGGCACAAGGGATTCACAAACAGCAGCTGAGTGGGAGAGGGCAAGAAGGAAAGATTCAGACTGGGGCTAAGGGTCAGGGGAGGGCCTTAATACTTTACCCACTTAACCATTTTCCAAATAGCAATCACACTTGCATATGCACACACAACTGCTATTTGCACTATGGTGTAAGGTGTTTTGCCACACAGCGGTCAAGTAATCTGAATGGAGAAAGGGGGGGGGGGCAGGGAAGGATAGACCTCAACCTACTCAGTGTTGCAACTCCCGTAAGATTTACCTCTCTATCCAGATACCATAAACAATTAAAAAGCTGCCTGGGTTTTCAGGAAAAGGCCATGGTGTGTCACAGGCAGGGTAAAATGTCACTAGCTTCTCAGTACAGAAAATCCACTAACCAACCTGCCCCCATCTACCTTTCTTAGTCATTCACAGTATACTCACAAAGTGGTAGTACTCATGCTTGGCATGCACAAGGTCCCAGGTTCACCTCCACATAAAGTCAGAACCCCTGGGAGGGAGGGGCAGCTCTGGATACAGATCCTGGATACAGAGCTAAATAGACCACCAGGCTAACCTGGCCTTCACATTACTTCCCCAGCATCATGGCAGAAACAGAGTTTGAAATACCAAATTGGGTAAGCCCCATCTCTCACCTGCTTGGGTAGTCCAAGGACACACAGTAAATGCCAACTCCAGCACACAGGATATATAGCTGCTGGTGGAAAGGCAAGAGTTCCACATGCCAAACTTGATCAGGAAATCGGTAGATAGCCTGAGAATGAAACAGACCATGGGAAAAGAATAGAGATCTTAGAAGGCACATGCAAAAGAAGGCCCTGAAACGCGCTACTCTGAACACATCCAGTCTTGTCTGATTTTGTAAGCTTAGCAGGGCCAGGGCTGGTTATACTTGGATACAAGGCAGTCAGGGAATACCAGGGGTCTCCAGGCAGAACTAAGAAAGAATCCTGCCTGAAACCCTGGGGAACTAGGTCTAGATGAACCAATAGCCTAAGGCAACTGTCTATGTTCCTGTCCATTTGTTTAAACAGCCACATTGTGAACTCCATCTAGAAGGTCTAATGTACAAGTACCCAGCCAAATCTGGTTGTCAACATTCTGAAGCAAAAGAGTTTGGATCTTTCTTGACACAAACTGCCCTCACTCCAAAGAATCCTAAAAGGACAGATCATCCATTTAGTTTTCTATCAACCTTCCTTCCTTACAGGTGAAAACTGCTTGCACTATTATTACTAATTTTTCTGGCCTACTTTTGTGCCATTAACTGAAGCCAGGCACAATGAAATGCAGTGACTGAAACTTTTCTTGCTATAAAAATGGGAGAAGTTTCACCCTAATTTCTCCATGTTACATGACTGCAAGAAGTATGGACTGCAGTGCCAATAAAAAGATAGTGACCTTGCTTACACATATATCACTGTACATATTTGGAATTTAATTGGGGAGAGTATCCAGCGAGTTTCTCACCCTGAAATGCTGTAGCCAGACATGTTGGAAAAGAGACAAGTTCCAGAGGTATTTGTTATCTCCTGCCCACTTTGCATCTGGCCAGACACAACATCCTCTGGGTATCATTTCATACATCCAGTAGCATGTAGTCAGAAGCCATTATGTCTGTACACATTTTGATTTAAAGCAACCTCTAGTCTCATAAATCAGCTGGATCTTATTTTTCCCCTCTCTAACTGAGAATGTACAACTTATGCTCTTGTCTCTGAAAAGCATGCAGTCAGCGATGTTTATGTTACCCAACAGTTTCTGGGTAATTTTTAACCTCTAAGCAACTGCCACCGCTGCTGCACTGTGCCAATGAACAAGTGACATCTTTTATCCAAAATGGGGTTCTGTTTCAGAACAAGCAGGAGCCCACATGTCTGCTTGCAGCCAAAGCTGGAACGGGAAATCAGCAACTGAGAAATGAGCATGCTTTCAGCATGAGAAAGCCAGTAAAACCTAGATTTTTAGCATCACATGTGGCATTGAAGACCTGTAATATATATATTTTTAAAAAATGTTCTCCCATTTATAACCTACTTCTCTGCTTGAGAAATGTGTAGGAAGCTGAGCCAGATATTACCATAATAGGTTCCTTAGAAACAATCAAGGGCATAAATTTAAGGGATACATTTAACATAATACTAAGGTTTGTCATAGAAATTACATGGAGTCCATAGAAGTTAAAAAAAAAAGACTTTTCACTGTTCATCAACACAGACAACGAACAAAGCAAGGAATGTGCTCTTTATTTAACAGTTCCAAAGCCTTTTACAAGACTAATCAAGAAAGGAGAGGCACATGTACAACTGACAGAAGTGAGATGTCAAAAAAAAATCCCCAAACCACTACACAAAGATGTCAAGAACTGGATTCAGTGTGCCAGTTGATCGTGAAGCACAGATAACCAGTCTACTATAAAATGGTGCTGTAGTAAAAGAATGCATAAACGTCAGCAGAACATCTAATTAAGTGTTCAAATTGCTAATGTTAGGTCCTCGCATTGGGTAGTCCTGCCTATCCATTTCCCTGAACACAAACATTTAAAAAATCAGAGATTTTTACACTAAGCTAAAGTTTCCAACAAGGTGCTCTGTAGAATTAAGCCCAAAATTATTTGTTACTGTTTCCTTCACTGCTCACTCTCTTAGAGGAATTTTCTGTATTTAACTAGATGTTCTGTTTGCCTGTGGCAACCAGGGAAGCGGTTAAAGACTGACACATGCACATCCTAACGTGGTTTCAAAACTTGCAAAACAAGCACAGAACTGGACCAAGAAAAACATAGGCTTCTGACAGCCCTGAGCTTGGAAAGGATATACAGAGCCTGGCACTTGCAGGAAACCTCCTGCTGCCTTCAATGAGCAGTAGAACACTCAGTCAAATTTCCCTTTGAGTGGTTAAGCCTCTGCAAGTGCAGGGTTTAGGCTGCTAAAAATCACATGTCTATTGTTTCTCCAAAGCTATTCCTCTGAACAGATCCGCAGAAAACAGATCATTAAAGTCCTACTGAAAAAAATATTAAATGGTTCATACAATTTCTTCTACTTTATATAATTCAAGAAATAGTTGTGGGGATTACCTTAAAACTAAAAGTAGAAAAGTGAAGAAACAGCATGCATACAATCTGATCTCTTGCTTATGCAGAAAATCATTTAGTAACTGTTCCATTAGCTATTGCTGTACGATGCTGCAATGAACAAAGCCCTTTACATAGAGACTGCTCGGGTTTTGTTTTATTTTGGATTTTATTTCATTTTGCTGGGAAACTGAATGACTGAGGGAGTAAAAGCGTATCTCCAACACAGTGCCTCCTTCCTTGGGGACTTCTCCCCAGCACTCCACAAACCTTACATTGTGGTCACCGTATGGGTGTCTTCACGTTGGTTTTTTGCACACCCCTGCGTGATTTTTAAACCAGGGCAGCAATTACAAGCATGGAAGAGAAGGGAAACATTACTGCACATTAATGCAGTTTACAGGTGTGCAAGAGACATCTTGGCCTCCAGAGTTTGCTTCCGACTGAAAAAAAGGGAGGGTGGAAGGATCAGAGAGGCTCCCTGGCATCTTCCTTGGATACCACTGTTAAGCTCCTCCAGCAGCACCGCCTCACAGCATCTGACCTCCTTTCTGGGACCTCCGCATCGCTTTCGTTTCTCCCCCTCCCTCCCTCCCTCCCATGAGGTCCTAAATTAAGCAATCCGGACCCATCTGGTCCGGCGGGCCCACCCCGTGGGGTGCCCCCCCCTTTACCTTCATCAGCCGCCCTTCCTGGTCGTAGACGTAGACGTACTCGGTGCCATTAGAGAGGTAGATCTGGTTCTCGTGGCACAGCACCCGGGGCTTCCCGGCGGCCAGCCCCCCCACCGGGCAGCAGAATCCCGCCAGGTAGTCCACACGGTGCCCCACCTGTGCCATGCTGAGCCCCCGGTGCCAGCCCGGAAAAGGGACTCAAGGGAGACGGACGGGCGGACACGCGTGCCCACGGAGGACGCCTGGCGAGCGCGGGCGGGCGGCCGTCTGGCGCAGCTCTTCCCCCTCCCCACGCGGGAGAAAGGCGGGCTAGGAGATGAGGAGACACCCGCAACCCCCCCCCACACGTACCCTCACACGCCCCGCGCCCCAAATCACACAAAGGGGCCTCCGGGGAGACGACACGGACTCACGCTCAGGCGGTCACCCCTCTCTCTGGAGGGGAACCAAGCTGGTGGGGAGGGAGGAGCCCCATAAGCTCCTCTCCCTTCCCCCCCCCAAAAGGAGCCACTCCCAGTAGGGTCCTCCCCTCTTCCCAGTAAGATGAAGCAACACCACCAACCCCCCCCAACGGAAGACCCGCTAGGCAACCAATGCCACCCGCCCCTCGGTCCCCCTCCCTCTGCCGGCACGGGCGGGGCTGGCGCGCTGACCCCGCCTCCCCCTCCCTCCCAGGCAGCGTTGCTAAGGCCGCGAGGGTCCCGGCGCGGGCCTCGCCGGCGCCTTCTCTTTACGGCGCCCGCCCTTTCTCTGTTCTGCAACTGCCGCTCCGTGGTTAGCAGGAGAAGCCGGCTTGAGGAGGCGAGGTTTACGACAGGTGCCGTAAAGCAGCGTGTCCTGCTGGGGCAGTCTTAGCAGCCCCTCTGATGAGTCTCGGTTGCCATGGAGAGAGGGGGAGGGGGAGCGGGCAGGGGGCAGGGTTTGGTGCGCGGGAGAGGCTTCTGTGTGTGTGTGTGTGTTGGGAGGGGGAGCGCGGATCTCATTTCGGGGGTCCTGGCCAGATCGGTTAGGAAAGGAGAAAGCTGGGCTTCGAGTGAGAGTGGACGAGGCTGGGTTAGCTGGCTGTGCTGCTGCGGGGCGTTTTAAACGACATTTTCCGCTCTGCAGTCCAGAAGATTCTTGAGTGGACGCCTGGCCGCTGCATAGTCTTGACATTCAGATACTATTTTTTTCTTAAACGAAGTACAGTCAACCCTCCTTATTCATGAGGGTTGGGGGCACAGGACCCCCAGGAAAGTGGAAAAAACCGTGAATAACTTTAGCCCCTCCCAAACTATATTTCACACACAGAGAAAGTATGATCATCATATTCGGCCCACCATGGATTCCTTTGAGGCATCAGGGTTCCTTCACAAGGCAGAAGTGGGTGGCTGGTGGGGCTGACTGCCACCTCCTCTGCTGCCCCACACCATTTTTAATAGGGACTTGCAAGCCTCATTTGCTGTTTCTCAGTCTCACCAGGCTTGCAGGCCCTTTTAAATATGACATAGGGAGGCAGCAGAGGTGACAGCAAATAATCAAATCTGCAAAAGTGAAACCCACAAATGTGAAGGGATGACTGTAGTCAATACAGAGTACATGAATACACATTGCTATCCTGGCAGTTTTTATTTTGCCCACCACCGTACTCCTGAATTTAAAAAGAAGAAAAATCACTAGATCTCTGATCAAAACTTAGAAAAATTGTTTTAAAAAGCGACTGAGGGGCTTTGCAAAATATACATTTGGGATTTTTTTTTATTTTATTTTTGGTTTGCAGCAACCTGCAGAAGGCATTGAAACAGGTGGGGATCGGTCAATGCATTGATTTCATTGTAGGTGTCTTATTTTTTCTCCACTGGATGTCCAAAGACCAGGACTGGGTGTCTATTTGAACATAAAACTAATGGCCTTAGTCTGTGGTCTAAACCAGTGGTTCTTAACTTTTTCTTTACTGAGGACCCCCTGTAAATATAAGTTGTTGCTGGGGATCCCCAAGGCTTATGATCAGAGGCATATCTAGGGTGGGGCAACTGGGGTGCATCTCCTGGGATTCAATGCTGAAATGCACCCTCCCGGCTGGGCCAGGCCTGGCCTGCTGCTGTCCCCGGCCCCCACCGGGGTCCTTCCTGGCCTGATGCGGGGGGGCGACGGGCGGCAGCAGCAGCATGGGGTTTCTCAGAGGTATCTAGCGGGTTGCTAAACCTGAAAGACTGCTAAACTACTGACCCTGCAAATCAGAGAGTCATATTGCTGGAAGACACCACAAGCGCCATTGAGTCCAAGCCTTTGCCATTCAGGAATACACCATCAAAGAATTCCCAACAGATGGGCATCCAGCCCCTCTTTAAATTGTATAAGTAAATTGTGTAAGTAAAGAAGGAGACCCCACCATACTCTGAGGCAGTGCATTCCACTGTGGAACTACTTATACTGTCAGGAAGTTCTTCCTAATGTTTAGGTGGAATCTCTTTTCCTGTAGTTGGAAGCCTTTGCTCCATGTCTTAGTCTCTGGAGCAGCAGAAAACAGGCTTCTTCCATCCTCCATATGACATCCCTTCAAATATTTAAACATAGCTATCATATCACCCCTTAACTTTCTCTACTCCAGGCTAAACATATGCAGCTCCCTAAGCCACTCCTCATTTGGCAGGGTTTCCAGGCCTTTTCCCATTTTGGTTGCCCTCCTCTGGACACATTCCTGCTTGTCAATATCCTTCCTGAAATGTAGTGGCCAGAACTGGACACAGTGTTCCAAGGTGGGGTTTGAGCAAAGCAGAATAGAGTGGGTACTATTACTTCCCTTGATCCTAAACACTATACAAATC
The DNA here is from genome assembly GCA_030412105.1 of Cyclura pinguis. Lineage (NCBI taxonomy): Eukaryota > Metazoa > Chordata > Lepidosauria > Squamata > Iguanidae > Cyclura > Cyclura pinguis. Next base: position 164,365,042 of record CM059600.1, read on the forward strand.
TTCCATCAATTATAATTGCTTAAAAATCATTACAGTAAAATTCCCATTTTCCAGAGCTGCAGCAGGCAGGTTCCAAACACAGCAGTTAAGAATAATGCAGTATGTGTGTTTCACAGCTGCTGGTATCATGGATTCTTTGTGCAAAAGAAAAAGAAATTGGTTACCGTGCTTATAGAACCAGTAGATGGCATTGCTGCTTGCAGTGGGAGGGTGCTGTCTTTGAGAAATACTGTGTTGTAGAACGAATGAACAGAAGGAAAAATCACTGAATCTGATGGATTTGAGTATAACCAAAAGGCTGATTTTTCCTTGCAGCACAGACCTGCTCATTGAAATCAGTATTATTTGCCCTCAGCCCTTAAGTTTCCTTAAATCCCAGTATTTCTTTTTCAGCTCACCATCAAAACTACTGCTTTAAAAACTGAAAAGGCCAAACAGAACCCACTCTCCTTTTCTCCAGAAAACTGTACAGCACGGGTGTGCACACTGGAGGTACTTTTAGATGAATCTGCATATCTTGTAGATTAGAGAGTTTTGTTTTGTAGAATTGTATAAGTAAAGTGAGTTTGGTGTTAGTGAAGTCATCAGAGATAAAGGCAGTAATCAAACTTACGTCCTGGTGAAAACCTATGGACGCACATGGAGTAAAATATATGAAAAACTACTGAACCATTCTCAGATTCTACCAATCAATTTTAGAGAGCCCATACGCCGCAGCTGTATCTGCATAAATAAGAGACTTCTAGATATATAGTCACTATATAACAAAGATGGATGGTTACTTTGTGCTGTTGTTGATAGATTTGTCCTTCAGGCTATAATATAAACTGGTGTTGACAGTGTTAGGCTGAGATAAAGATGGGAAGTGCCTATAGGGACAACTCTATCAGGAGTTCTGCTACATTTTCTCAGACTTTGCTCATTTGGCACTACTAATATGTGTGTATAATTGTCTTTCGATGCAAAATGCTAGATTGCTGTGGCTAACTGTAGAATCATCCGCAAAATGACTTTAGAACAGTAGATTGCCCTTTCTGTCTTTTAACATACAGCTAAAAAAACTGGGCAAAAAGTATTTGCATAACATTAGATACAGGGATTGCAATGCCAATGTTCTTGTACTATATACTAAAAGAATTTCTGCAAATGTATATGTATAAAGGGGTAGAAAACTTCGCAAAAATAGTTCAAAACAGGTGAGAAAAACTAGAAGTGACAGAGCCCAGAAGACACACATTTTCAAGTCCTAAGAGAAAGAAACCTTACTGTCTTAACGGCAAGAGCTGAATATAGCATTTTATCTGTGGCTTCAGCATACCAGTATACTTTTTCAAGACTACCAGGTCAGCACCCACAAACTAGTGTTTAACAGGAACCTCATGGACAATATACTTCCAGGATAACTGCTAACGTAAAATCCCCTTTCTGTGGGAACTGCAGTCACTTCCAAATTAGCTGTTCAGCTATGATCGTCTGGAACTGTTCCACGCAAGCTGATTTTGTCATTTGAACTAACATCAGGCAGCTCAGAAAATGGCGAATGCTGAAGTTTTAAAACACATACTTGGAAGTAAGCTCTATTAAACAGCACAATACAGTTGGCCCTCCCCATTTCCCAGGCTTAGGGGCACAGGGCCCCCACAAAAGTGGAAAAATTGTAAATATCAAAGTGTGTGTGGGGGGGGGAAGGGGGCTGAGGAATGGTAGGAGAGAGTCCAAACCAGATCGGGGAAAGGAGGTAGATTGGAATGGTGGCTCTATACGTCTCTCTCGCACATCTCCTTCCTTGGGTGTGAGGGGCACTGGGGGAGGGTTTGTGGTACTGAGAAATCAGGTTGCAAGCTGTCCTTAGCAGGTCAGGCGGTAGCTAGTGGAGGAGGACCTGAGGTGGGTTGTGAAAGGGCTGTGCAGCCTGATCAATCCTGCGGAGAAGGAAAGTTCGCCCAGAAAACAAGCACCTGAGGTAGGGGGGCAGAGGTTGGAGAAATTTACAAATAATCAAATCCGTAAAAGTAAAACTCGCAAGTATGGAGGGCTGACAGTACTTGTATTTCCTTTTAAGTAAACATGTATGGAATTGTGTCTTTTATGACTAGGGTGTGTAGGCAGATGCGCTTATATCGTTGCTTCTGACAGAAAAGCCATGTGTATGAAAACCTTTTGGGCATAATGACAACAAGGATAGCAGTTCTCATTTTCCCTATCATAGAGCCCAGAAATCAATATATAGACACAGGCAGCATAAGTGCCTAGCAGCCATACATAGTATCAAAAAGAAGAATGCCTGTTAGCTCCCAGGGGAATGGTAAGTATTATATAAAACTCCATTACTCATACTCTGGCTTAAAATTATCCGTGATATTTGGCTACGTGGCAATTTGGCCTAAAGTTCCCCATTTCCAAGAAAGGCCTTTGGCTGGCAGAGTAAGCAGGGAAAGAATGAAGATTCTTTTTGTTTGCAACTCACTCCTCTTTACTTTCTCGAGACACTGGGTGGAGGGGAAGGTGATGGTGGCTGTTTTTTTGGTTTTGTTCTGTTTTTTTGTTTTTTAATTGACATTCCAGAAACCAAGGCTAGCTCATTAACAAATTGCAGCCAGGAGAGTCAACTACCTCACTCAAGTCCCTCTCAAGAAATGACTTAAGTTTCCAGTCAACGTGCCATTTAGGCATAAAATGCTTGAAATTTTCAAATCTTCTGCTCACAGATTTGCTGCCCCAGAATATGACACATACACACTTCTTCGCATACATTTTCTGCAGCAGGTAGCTCTTAACTATTTGGTGCATTATTCTGCTTGTCACTAATAATATTAAATACATGAAAAATATAGATTCTGCTAGGTAACCATAAGGGCAAGCCTGAGCATCTCTCAGTTTTGCCATATACTAACATACATACACATGTACACATGTGCATTTACACACACACACACACACACACACACACGAAAAAGTAGGATTCTATGTTCAATGTAAACTGCTTTCCTTCGCAGTATCCACAGGCACAGTTCACTTGTGGTTTATTGACTTCCTCCAATTGCCTCCAGTAGCGTAAAGGGAAAATAGTTGTGGCTATTCACAGGTACATTAAGTATTGTTAGAGGCTGTATACATTAATGCTTAAATGAATTCCTACACATAGCATCTTAAGAGATAAGAAACTATGCACTAGCATCTTACATGAGATTCATGCCTGTTGAAGATCAATGGCTTTTCTACTTCTTGGAATGGATAGATTATCAAATAGTCTACAACTGTAAGGAACAGATTCATGTACAGATGTTGTTTCTTTGAGTTGACATACTACGGTTACTGCCTATGATTAAGTGTGCAGCCAGTCCATGATTTGGGGGATGTAGATACAACCTTTCCACAATGTTCATTGCTACTGTTGAAATTTGCGAAACAAAGAACATAACATTTTCTGAGATGCACCAGATAGTGCTATTACTGAGAGGCGGAAAGTACAAGGTTGGCTGGGGGCCTGCTGCTTTGACTGTCCAGAGCAGGTTCACATCTTCCCAATGAGGCTGAGCTGTGCACAAATATTTTAAGGAACAGCCCCTTTTGAGACTGAAACAACCCCTGTGTAATGCCTCCTTGCTGGAACCATGCTGCTAGATTTCCATTATTTCTTGGTTGTACCTTATGGCTGTAGACCCACAAGCCAAGGAAGAGATCCTATCTATTCCTCACATCTAGGTCTTTTAAGCTGTAAGCTCCTTCAGGAACAGTATTTTAGGGGAAAAGACAAGGACAGACAGACAGATGCATTCAGCTTCTAAGAATAAGTAGGAACATCCACAAAACTCTGGGACCAACCAGGGAACTCTCTGGAATAGTTTCTATTGTGTTGCATGTGCCAGAGACTCTGCGGGCTTCCTCCCATTACGGACCAGGACCCTCCGCCGCTTGGCAGGCAAAGGGACAGTTGCTTTCTCTGACTCTGGCTGGGTGACCCGGATGGGAGTCTTAGCAGCTGATTGGCTCTGGCTTTTGTTCATCTCATCCACAAAGGACTCCACTCCCTCAAAGCGTGTGGTCAGTTCTCCAAGCCGTTCCTTAAGGGCATTGAATTCCTTGTATAGGTCATCCAGGGCATCAGAAAGGGGCTTGATCCTAGACAGAAAAGACAGAAGGGAGGAGACAAAACTTTCTTGTCATTTGCTAACAGTGGCCTAAGCATCTTTACTTCAGCCTGTAATGTTGAAGGGAGAAGCAGTCTGGCAAAGTTCAGCCAGCATCTTCCCATATTGCCGAGCTGCACAGGGAGTATTCTACACCAGTAATGGGGAACATGTGACCCTCCAGATGTTGTTGGATTGCAGCTCCCATCACCATTATTGGTTATATTAGTTGCAACTGATAGGAGCTGCAATCCAGCAACATGTGGAGAGCCAGACTTGATTTAAATATAATATGCTTACTCAAGAATCAGTGTAGTGTAGTGTAGTGGTTTGAGCACTGGACTGTGACTCTGGATAATAGGTTTTGAATCCTCATTTGGTCATGGAAGCCCACTGGGTGACCTTGGGCAAGTCACACACTCTCAGCTTCAGAGGGAGGCAAAGGCTGAACTAATCTTGCCAAGAAAATCCTATTATAGGTTTGCCTTAGAATCGCTGTAAGTTGGAAACAACTTGAAGGCACACAACAGCAGCAGCAGCAGCAACAATACTGCTGACATAGTCCCAAGCCAGCCACCCCAAAGTGGGGAGGAAGAGGAGGAGGAGGAGGAGTTGTTCCTGATTGTTACTACTACTATCATCATCCCATCTTTTTCCCAGTTTGGGACTCAAGGCACCTACAACAGTTAAAACAAGTATGGGTAAACATTTACAACAAACTAAAGTTAAAAATCTAGTTAAGCTGTCAAAAAATCAAAACCTATTACAATCACAAACTGTTTAAAGGAAAACAGCAAATAGAAAATCCCAGATTAGTTACACAGTGAATCTTAATTCTATCCAGTTTGTAGCAGGTTTTCCAGATAGATTTGGTTACTTTTTCCTACCCTTCTTTCTGAATTCATCAAAGAAATTACTTTTTAAGGTGGCAAAAGTTTATGTTTTCACATCTTCTACTAAGAATCTGATTGCTAAGCGTTCTTAGTAATTTTGTCAGTACTATGAGGTTCTAATAGTGTGCTTATTGAAGACAGTTATGTTTCTCTTACTGTGGGCACACACCTTGGAATTCTCCTGGACTTGTAGTTTCTCCTTACTTATTTTGTACTCATTTGGTAACTGTAAAGGCTGCTCTTTGACCTTACTAAAGTTATGAATGTACTTCCCAGACAGACAGTAAACCCTGGATATTGCCTGGCTGTGATACATGGCTGGCAGGTCTCGAGTCATGCAGCCCATCTGCTACAGGCTCAGCAAACTATACCAGAGGTCCATTCCACACTCTGCCTTCCCCTGCTGCTCACCTTCCATAGTCAGGCAAAACAGTCTGGTGATCAAAGAGAAGAAGATTCTTTATCTGAGACATGATAGCAAATTTCCAGTTGTCCAGGACAACAGTGAGATTGGCACATCCCTTCATGTTGACCTTTTCAGCTGAAAAAGAGGAGTGAACCTAATGGGAGTGTCTGACAATACTGTAGTAATTATATCAAAGAAGCCACAGCTTTCCCTGAACTATAGAACTGTACTTTAATTTCTGGATGTGTAAATGAAGCAAGTCACTTTCAACAATTCACTGTAATTAGAACTTTAAAAACTGTTAGCCAGGCTTATTGCAAACAAAAAGTAGATTTACAAAAGAAAGATTAAATAAAAATGGAGTAGAGTTATGAATGGTGTTTTTGAACCTTCCACCCATTTCATGTGGATTCAGAGAGAATAAGATTTGTGAAAGCCTTCCTAGAACAGATTAAATAAAAATAAATTAGGTTCATAAATGGCATTTTAAAACTTTGTACCCCACCCGTTTCACATGGGTTCAGGGTAACAAGAAGCTTATTGGGAACAACATTACATTATTATATAATGGCCCCTTGACCTTCTTGAGGGTTCAGGGTGCAGAGCCCTCAAAAAATCAGAAAACCATGAATAATTCCCACCACCCTAGTGAGCTTTTCCCCTCCCATTCCCTCCCAGGGCTTCCCCCTCCATTCTCTCGCCTGTCACCTGTGCCCCTGCCTGCTTTCTGCTCACACAGGGGACGGGCAAGTGCATGGAGGGAGAAACCGTTTCCCCTCCCGATCCATTCACCTGCCTGCTGTCTGCATGCCCTGCCTTCTTTCTGAGCACGTGGGTGGCAGACAGGAGGTGGAGAGGCTTGCCCATACATGAACCTCTTTCCGTTTCCCATTCACTTGCCTTTGGCCAAGGTGCAGAAAAGGCAGGCAGCACACCTGGGCAAAAAGGCCAGGGCATGGGAGGGGAAGAAGGGAGAAGGGAAGGCAAGCAGGCACCTCAGGAACAATCAAGTTTGCGAAGGTCAAACCTGTGAATGTGGAGGGAGAACTGTAATACCAAATACACACATTGAGAAAGTGAAGCCCCATTAATAACGGGGGTGTTGTTATATACGATGAGAAGATTTTCTAGAGCAGGAAATACACAGAGCTGCCATTCTTTGAAGGTTCATCTTTAGGATGGTTTCTTCGGGAGGCCTAACTCTCTGCAGGCATATCTATAGTGACAGGTCATGGAGACTAGGAACAGATGTAAAGGTGGATACAAGAGTGCTCAAAGGGATTTAATTTTGGAGGATGGGGAATTTGGAAAAAGAGGTTTGATGTTTGTGTGTTCACATGTGTAAAAATAAATATTAAGAGTTGAGATGCAATTTGTGTCTCAGTAGTCATTATGAAAAGTGGGCTTTTACTTTCACAGGTGAAAAGCAAGCTTACCTATTTATCTACCTAATGTCACGTAGAGAGCTAGAACCCATGCACCCTAAGGTTGGGTGTTATCTCTTGCAAAACCAAGAGATCTTAACATGGCCAGACATGGTCAAACCTGGCCAGCAGGAAACCTAACACACACTCAAGCCAGAGCATTTTTTTTTTAACTTCAGTTCTCAAAATCTCCCAACCTACCCATTCTGGGAACTGTAGTCCAAAAAGGAACATTTCTGAACACACATACGGGTGCACAATTAAAAAAAAAAAGACACACCGATTTCCTGAGGTGCTGAGGGCAGAGCAATTTGCAACACATTACCTTCTGATCTGTAATCCCATTCAGATGTTTCTGGTTGCCGTTTTGGTTTGGCAGCATAGCTGACTGCCACAAGAAGCAGGAGGGGGAGGATCTGCTTCATGGCACCCTTGTGGAACAACAAGAGGAGGAAGAATGAATCAGGAGAGCCTTCCATAGTCCCTAAGAGTAGCCTTGTTCTTTCCCTACCTCCATCCATCAAAAATTACACACACACAGAGGATGTCCCACCATCTGGGATGGTCGCAAGCTCCTCACCTCAAAAGGAAGACAGGTGAGCCCTCTGGCTCTGCACCCATGCCACAGCCGTCTGTCCACTGGATCAGTCCTAGCAGGCTGAAAATGTGGCACATCAGCCCAACCTAGGGATGTGAAAATCTGGACCCTGTCTCTCCCCCCACCCTCCTAATTGGATCCTCACTTCCTTTGGTCATGAGATTTCCTCTATATATATCCACATGAACGGTATTGAACTTTGCCACATTCAGGATTTGGAAGAAAGGCTGGGTGCTTTAGTGGTGATGGGGAAAAGGAAAAACAGTTGAGCAGCCAGCAAAGTGTTCGCTAAACCTTTTCAATGGAAGCAGACCTGGAAAGGTCTGGCAACAGACAAGGGGCATGACCAGTTCTTGCTTAACCATGGCAATTAAGAGGCTGAAAGCCAAGCAGGTCACCTGCAGCCCCAGAAGGGACCAAGAAATAACTTTCACCACCCTGGAGGGGCAAGCAGTTGGCTCAAACAGTACTGCAAGGCAGACCAACTTGCATGTGCTGCCTTATCCTCCAGTGTTTTCTATTCCCTCCTGTCCTCCTTCCTCCAGCATCCTCCACTGGAAATGGTCATCTCACTCTGCCTAATGGTAGTGCTGGTCATAAACACTAGTTATCTCCTTTCAAGACGTCAGAAAGAAAAGGGGAAATGGGAGTTCAGAGAGACAAGAAACCAAAGGAAACACCTCCTCCAAAGAATAATCCCCCCCCAAAAAAAAACAGTAGCAAAAGGTTTCTTGCTGCATACTTCGTGTTGACTCTGACTTGTGGCAACCCCACCACAGGGTTTTCTTGGAAGGATTTATTCAGAAGACGCTTGCCCTAGCCTTCCTCTGAGGCTGAGGGAGTGTGACTTGTGCAAGATCACCCAGAGCGGTTTCTATGGCTGAGCAGGGATTCAGCCTCTGGTCTCCAGAAGCCCTAGCCCAACATTCAAACTATTATACCTGCACAAGTACTGCAGCACCTTAGGAGAATATGAAAGCTCTTTCCCTGGAGCTCTAGAGTGGCCATCCTCAACCTGGTGCCAACCAAATGTGCTGGACTAGAGTCCTGATTCCATGCATCTTCCCCCAAAAACAAAGCCACGGTGTGTGTCAGTGGTGGGTGACAGGCACTGTAGTCCAGCATAGCTAGAGGGTTGAGGGAGGCTGCTCTGGAGCCTTCAGTGCTCAGAACTAGGCTTAAGACCTGCAAAGGGAAAAAGAAACCCAGAAAATGGGATTGGGGGGGACCCCTTTCCTACCTGCTGAGAGAAGATCCTGGGGAGGCAAGATGCAGTGGTGGCTCTTTCAAGTCTCTGCTTTTCTCCTCGCTCTCTGGCCAAGATCGGCTGGCTCTTCTTCACCTTATAACAAGCTGTCCTGGAATGCTGCCAAGCCACACAGCAGCCCTCTAATTGCAAACAGATCTGCTTGGCCGACGGAGGGGCCTCCAAGCTGTGGCTTAGTTCCCTCAAAGGGAAGGGAAGGGAAGATGCCTGCAGGACAGCAAGGCACCTCCCAGAAAACTCAAAAGTACAATTCAGGACACAAGAACTTGGAGAAACAAGGGAAGAGAGAGCTCTCTTCTGCCCCTTTAAGCTGTGTTTAGTGTGTAAGAGAGTTTTTAAGGTTCAAGAGAGTTTGGCAAGCCCAGGTGCACAACTAGCATCTGGGCACTGTTTACACAAAATACTTAAAATTTGCCCAGCACATGCTTGCTATTGGATGGAAGGATGTGAAATTTATTCAAGGGAAAGCGGCTGGGAAAGAATAATACCACACAGGCTGCCTTATTGCTAGTTTTTTTAAAGGATAGGTAGTGCAGTACAACTGACACCAACAAGCCATGCTGGGGCACATTTCTGTCCCGTTGCCAATCCTAGTGAGTCTGAACAACATATCAAGGCCCAACAGAACCAATGTGGCCGGTACCAATGGTGGGCCTACTGTTTATCTACTGGAATACCAACACTCCTCCCAAGAAGGAGAGGAGTATGTTGTGTACTTTATGCCTTGCAAACTGAATGCAGCTGCTTTTGCCTGTGGTGACCTCTTTGGATTCACATGTGGTGGCCCTAGTCTCTGCCCGTCGGCCTCAGTGGACATCAGCTGCCACTGGGTGGTGCAATTCAAAATACACTAACGCAAGCTCCATGTGCTAGCTGGTACCTTTTTCTTTTCCACAGTGTTCCATTTACTGTAGAGAAGCTAAGTAATCCCTAAAGACATGTGGAAAGTATTTACTGTAGACTTGTCCTCCAGTTCCTCTTATTTACATTTATATCTTCCCTCTGCTCCAATGAGCCAAAGGCAGCATCCATGGCTCCCCTCCTCTGCACATTAACCTCATAACTTCTGTGGGACAGGTAAGGCTGAGAGGGAACAACTAGCTCGTGATCATGGTGGAGGACCAGAACATGGTTCTTCCAAGCCCCAAACCAGTGTTCTCATCCTTCCCCCCAACGGAATAGCAACTGGCTTCAATAAAAGCACTGGCTGCTGCAGAAGCAAGTGAACAGAAATCCAACCATAAACACACACACACTCCCGAGCAGGCATGACAAGATACTCACTCTCCAACAGAACAGCCTAATCAGCCAAATTATAACGTAAAGGTCACTTCTGTTGAAGCAATCCATATTGTTGGCATAATCTTTCATAGGAATGGGGGAAGACTAGACATGTTGTTTGGTATGTGAATTGGTGAGTGGAAATGCATACAACCTACTGTTATGCTGGCTGTCACACCTGTTCCATGTTTTTTCCCTCACTCCAATAAGCAATTTACTTAGGAATCAATTCACTAGTGGATAAAATAGACTTTAACTGCCACTATGGATGTTAGTCTTCCTGCACAGGTAGAATTAGGTTAATTCCAATCTCATTTCTTTCATCTGCTGTGCGTCAGAACTATGCTATGAGGGTGACGCAATGGTTTCACTTGACTGTTTCACTGTCAAGCAGCTCTTACTATTAAGAAGCTTCTCCTCCACAAGAATAAACATTCTGAACTCTGAGAAATAGATCCAGGGCCCCGGAATCCTTGGGGTTCAGACCTAGCCACACTTCTGCTCCTAAGTTAGTCCAAATCTCATCTTCCTAAAAGGAAATATGATCTCTATTTGGAAGAGAAAACCCAAGAATTCCACCTGCCCTTTACTTATTGTGTCCTGTAACATAACTATCTGCTGGAGGACAAATGATTTACGCACCTCTTTCTGCCATCACACTTATTCCAACTGCACAAGAAACAGGGGAATGAGAGGGATAGTACTTGGAAGATTTATATAAACTCCAAGTAGTCAGGAAAAGGGGGCATTCTTTACTATCTTGCTGGTGCCTAAAGTGCCAAGTTAAGATCAGATAAAGTCATTGGAGAATTCTCACACTGACTGAGGATTCTGTAAGTTGAATGTTGTAAGCCTGAAGAGTATGCATGTTGCACAAAGAAACGTATTTCCTTTTGCAGTTAATAGTGCTTTACTGCCACTTTGCTGTGTGGACAGTAAAACCAATACAGGTCATCAGGCTTGCAAAATGTTTTCAGGTGGTTTCAGTATGCTCTTGCCAGGAGCTCTCAAGCAACAGTTCACATAAATATAAGGCAAAAGCTGTATTCCTCAGACTTCCAAACAGGTGGAGTAAGGATACCAAAACTTTGCCTAAGAGTATCAGATCTTTCTTTAGATAAACACTGGCCATCCTCAGATGTAAATACTGCTTAAATGCCACAATTTGATACTTCCTGCATCAACCAAGATACAAAGGAAGCATTAGAGGGTAGGCATGAGCACTAGGATTTGAACTGAAGAGGCTCAATTGCCAAAAATAAAACTGCCCTGAAGAATACCTGAAGTTTTGTCTGGGAGAAGCAGTTGTAATTAGAGATGGGCCAACCAAATCCTCAACAAGGATTCAAGATTCCCGAATCTGAATCCCTGTGCTAAGATAGGCAAACCGAATCTTTCAAATCCCCCAAATAGTTTGTTGGAGACCGGGATGCCTGAAAACCTGGGAGACCAGACACACGAGAGATGGCAAGTAGGTTAGTTTTTCTCTTGGAGTAATAATGGCCTTTGATAACAATTTCAGAAATTACATCTGGGGTTGTATTCTAATATATTTAAATTGAACATTTAATATTCGAGTTCAGCACTATTTTCTGTCCTGAAAATCAATGGCATGTATAAATGCTGGGGTCAGTGGGTCTGACAGCTATCAGAAGTAGTGGGGCAGAGGGCAAGGTCACACAATCTTACCCAGTGATTGCCACATGTAGGCTAGCGTACCTCTTTCCACAAGACCAGTGCCTGGTTGTAAACCTATAGCTAGAATAGGATGAGAAGTAAAATGTCTGTCACGGTTTCTCATGAACCACATGACAAACCACATGTGGCAAAGGAAAAGTTGTTTTTAAAAATTGGTGCCTCTGGGGCCCGCCAAAGGCCTAATTGGCTGAAGGTCTTCTTGAGATTTCAAGGACAGTAGAAATATTCTTTTGCATTGCTCCCTTGCAAAGCTCTGTCACACATTATTCTGGGGTTTGTAGTTTTACAAGGTGTCACAGCCTTCTCTGCCAAAGTGTGCTGGTGCATCATCAAACTATAAACCTCAGGATGCCAGAAGGAGCTATGCAAAGAAAATCCAGTTTTGACCTGGATTATCTCTGTACTGTAGTATGTGGCCCTGTTTACACAGGCAAGAAAATGTGGGATTAATCCACATTTTCCTACCTGGGTAGAAAGTGCCTTCATATCATTTTCAATCTGGGGAGATCCCGAGGCAAAACTAGGATAATTGTCCTGGCCAGATTTCTTCAGAGGGAGGTTTACCTTTGCCCAGGCTTTTGCTAAAGCTGAGAGAGTGTGTCTTACCCAAGGTTATCCTTCTTTCCCTTGCCTTTTGAACCCTTTTTAAAAAAAAGGATTCAAAAGATTCAAGATTCACAAGATTCGTGGATTCCCAGAACCTTCCAAGGATTCGGATCTGGATTCAGAAAATTCTGGATTTGTCCTATCCCTAGTTGTCATCTGAGAGTTGCACAAGCTCCAAGTGGATGGAAGAGAAGCAGACACTGAGGGCCAGGAAAGGAAATAAAAGGCTCAGGAAACTGTCATTTTCCAGATGCTTTAATAGACTTTTATTTGCAGGGCTGTTATTCAGTTAACTCCAGTCCAAACCCAACACACACCTCTGCAACCCATAGAACAAAGAGGAATAGCAAGAGCGGCTACAGCCCAGTGAGCTCAAGAAATTTAGTCAAAATGCAAACCCATGTCACATGTCCTGTCACCAATAATTAGGACCAAATGAAGTGTTTTCAAACACTTGACCAACCAAGCCCAAGATACTTTTGCCATGGAAGACAGAGAGACCACATCCCTCATGGCAGTTGTCTGGGAGCCAGGCCTACATGCCCATAATGGGAACAGGGAGCTGGAGTGGAGGCAATTATGCTGTGATGATGGGCATCTAAAAAAGATAAAACTTGGGAAGGTCTACAACAGGATGCGTTCTGTCCACATAACCAAACAGATGTCAAACATGCCTTAGTTTCTCTGTAATAAAGTTGATGGATTTGCCTGGGTGATAACAGTTTAGCTGTCCAGAAATACTGCTGCAAGAGGAACCATATGTGCCCTTATACCGCTGGCAGAGATACTGAGAGTTTTTGGATCATGAAAACACATCTCTTTACTGCTGGGAATTGATGGACTCAAACTTCCAAAGAAATAAGGAACTTGAGAGCACTGCTACGTTGTGGTTACATGAGCAGTCAGCAAGTTTAGTGTTCTTGAGTCAAGAGAATTTCTGGTGCTTTGGATGCATTGTGCCTGGTGGAGTGAGACAAAACTCCAAGATGCCAAAAGATACCCCTTTAGCTTTGCCTTGCTGAGATGATCTTCGGGTCATTAACAGGCATGTGGAAGGTACTTGTAAGCTTTACCTGCTCAGTTACAGATACCAAAAAACAGTTTCAATGAAAACGGAAGATGGCATGATGAGATCTGGGGCAAATAACTGCTTGTGAACTGTTGCCTGCCTAACCATGACACAGCCCAGGTGATTCTGGTCAAAAAGGTATTTGCCTTCAGACCAAAGAGCCAATTGTTTGCCGCTGCCTGATCTGGGTGCAAACTATCCTTTCTGCTGTTACACCTGCTAGGTGAAAAGCACCAGGAACAGCTGCTGATAGAGCTGCTGTCATTATGGCTGAGCTGGTCAAGAAATGGATCAACAGGCAATCACAGACCCCCCTTCCAAATTAAGAATTATGCTCTCTTTTCTTTTCAGCATCAAGGTGCTTTGGGGCTTAGCCTCTGTCATTGCAAGTCACTCAGTCTGGAAACTATAGTTACAGGGTGGACTGCAGTGACTCAGACACCACTGACCCAGTGACTCTAGGGCTAAATGCAAAGCATGTCAAGAGAACAATGTTAGGCAAGCTAGCCCTCGGGGAGCAAGTCATCCCTTCAACACTGCTGCCTAGCCTCACTGACTGACTTAAGGCTGGGGAAAGCTTGTGGCATGCAAGCTAATGGGGGGCATGGCCACTCTGCCATGTGCCCACAGAGCTGATGAGCCACATGTGTGACTGCAGCTCAAGGGAAACATGACCTCTGGCTTTCTACAATACTGAGAGCAAAGAAAAGGCAAGGCAGCAGCACTGGGCAGAAGGGCTGTGTCATCTTCTCCCAACTGGAATATCCAGTTTCAACTGCAAGCTGCCACCCTCTGAATGGCGCTGAGGGCCCGTGATATGGGTCACCACCCCACTTGCTCATTCTGCCCCACCCCTCATGGTGCATCATCCCAGGAGGAAGAACAGTCCTGCCTGGCTTAAGGGTTTGCCTCTGTATTTTTGCCAGTTGGTCTGTAACGGCCGCCCTGAATGCCAGGCCAAATGGGGCCTAGCTACGTGGGAGGCTACACATCTCGCAGTGATCTGTGCCTGGCTGGTTCATGAAGGTGCAGTGCTGACAGGCCCACATGGAAGAGGTGGCTGCATGTGCTGAGCCTCCCACGGCGCCATATTCTTGGAGTCCTGGCAGCTGAACACCAACTGTGCCTGAAAGGACAAGGCAATGCAAACAGGAGAATGTCAGAAGGAACCCAATAAGCAGGGAAATCCTCACTTGAAAGCACTACCAAAAATGGAAGCTATCTGAAGTTAAGGTAGAACCTGTCTATGTATCACAAACCACATCCCCCATCCTCCCTGCTATCTTGTCTAACTGCACAATTTTCCTTAATTACATCACATTGTGAACACCTTTTCTTCCTTGAGCTAAATCAGTTACCTTGTTACTCTTGTACAGGTGCTATACCTCTGTGAGCAATGCATTGCAAATTTTTCTCTCTTTGGCCCAGGAGACTGCTACTGGCGTTCAGTTTTCCTTCCCACATACTGAACTATCCCATGAGTGACTAAGGAAGTTTGAGACCCTAACTCCAAACATATGCAGTCTAATGTAGATAAAGCAAAGCTCTCCAGTGAGGTGTCTTAAGCTCACTATTAAAAGGAGAAATATCAAAGACATACTACAAAGCTGTTCGATGGTGGCCCATTGTTCTGATTTCTTCCAAGTCTGTGCAAGCTCCTCGTTTCGAGTCCTTACTGCATCCAGCAACAAGCTGATGCTATCCTGAAAGAGATGAAAGATCACATCACAAATTCATTTAACATCAGCTATGTGAGGCAGTTGCCTATGTTCAGAAGAATCCTTCTTCCTCATGAGTTGCTGCCATCTCTCAAGAACTGCAGAAGTTAGTAAAATAGTTATTTAATATACTTATATTGTCCTGCAAATAATAATTTACAACCCACAAACTAAGATCTGCTTTCCATTTCCTCCGATTAAGATCTCCATTTCCATTTCCTTCCTTCAACAATATATCAGGCTTTTGAAAGCCAGAATTGGAAGGCATGACAGACTTGACTTTAAAGTCCCTAAAAGTAGTATAGTGACATCTGCAGCATGCAGTTCATTGCTCCAAAGGCTTAAAGGGCCAGTGACATTAAAAAGCAACAAGAGCCACATCCCAGTCCAACACAGTGTCATCCAGCAGTTTTGAATCCTGAATCATTCTTCAGCACTATGGTGGCTGGATGCCTGATGATGGCTCCCCATGTCTTGAAGGACTATTGGCAAAACAGTACACACACAGCCAACATGGCACAAAGCTGTATGATGAGGGAAAAACCAATTGGAATGAACTTTTCCATACAACACGCTAGATAGTGGTGGGAGTGTATAAGGGGAAACAGACAGATGGGCAAGACAAGGTACAACTGAAGTTTCACGTGTTTCGAGGCAACTATTAGCTGCCATCTGCAAGTGGCAAATTGCATATCTGCACTAAAATGGCAACTGACAAAAGCTTCTAGTGCTACAAACAGCAGAGGGTGCTACGTACAAGTTACGAACTTTCTCTGTGTGTTTATGTGTCTTCCAATCCAGGGTGGAAATATAAAGTGCCTACATCCAAAAAACTTGGAGTGATATGTATTGTGTGTACATATCCATCACTAATAGTCCATCCCAACAAAGAAACTGTGAACTGGCCTCAAGAAGTCAAAGACATTGACAGTGAGAGGTACACCTTTTTCCTGTTGACTGTTGTGTCTGTATTCATGCCATAAATGTCACGGTTCTGTAGGTAAGAGCAAGTACACAACCAAACCATCAGACAAACAAAAGGGTAACACGTAGCAAATCTGTTTGGCCCTGACCTCCAGCTGTCCACTGGCAGCCCAGCTGTTCTACACATGGCTAATGTTTACAATTCTTGAACCTTCTGGAAAACACATGGCTTGATCTTTTTTTGGTGTGTACTTTCATTTTTTTTTTTATGGAAGAAAAATGTTGCAGATGTTATAATCAGAGCCTCGTGTGCAATTTTGCTCTGGCTGTCAAGCCAGTAAAAGGGGGCGTAGGCGTGAGGGGAGAAGCAAACACAGGAAGTTGCTGGCCTTGATGAGACTTGGTGACTGATGTTGTGATCGTTTACAACAGGAAATTCTGCTTCAGAGAATTTAAAAACATTTCCAGTTGTCAATGAAACATCCAAGTTGGCTTCATCTAGGCTGAGAATGTACTGATGCAAACATTACCAGCTTACAGTTCCAAACGACACAAAGACTGCCAAAGCTCAAATCCATGGAGCACTTTTGATACTAACCTTGAAGAGGAACTTCAACAGCAAGGACAGACTTTGGTGTCTGAGAAAAGAATTTGCCAAATTAACAGAAGGTCAGTCTCCCCTCTAAGCATGCAAGATATTCTGGAGGCCAGGGACGCTTAGCACCTTCCTCTGCAAATTCTCATGTGAGGTTCCAGAATAAATTCCTTCTCATTACATACCCTTAAAGGCATCACTTCATTGGTGACCAAGAAGAGGAGCAGATGGAAATCAGAGATGATGTCAAGGAACACAGAGGAGGTGTTCTGGGACAAATATGTAGCCAGACTATGAAAGTCCTGTAAAGTTTGTGAAGAGGATAAATATTTCAGTATTCATATGATTCTTAAAACGTTTGTTACACTCACGTTAGCCAAACCCAACATTCTTTGCTATTTGCAAATACATATAGCACAAGTTGTACATCTGTATCTTCCTGATGTCCCTGATTTATTCTGGCAAATGAAGACTTAATGGAACACCTTCTAAACTCAGGCGGAAACTTCATATATTCCAACTGCAGCCAGCCCCATGAGAGAATATTGCAATGACACCAGAATTCTGATAGCATTATGAGTTTAAAAGCCAACCAGGCTGGCAGTTCAGTCTTACAGGATGGCCTTCTCCATGACACCTCAGAGCAGTAAGCTAGATTAGAGAGTACAGGGCAGCCCAGATGCCACATGGAGCCCTTCGTCCTCCAACATCTCATCTCATCTCCCTGACCATCAGCATCTATCACCTGAAAGTAGTTGCCTCACTCTCCTTAATGACAGTGCCAGAACTGGACAAGCCCTAAAAGGCTCACAAAGTCAGTCAGATCTATCATTTGGATCTAACTTCTGGCCAATGATTTAAGGAACATTCCAAGCCTGTTTCTATGGACTTTCCTGGTTGCCAGGGTAACTAGAGTGAAAAGCCAAGCTAATCTAACGTGTTTTAGACCCAGCAGTTTGCCACCAAGCACACAAGCTCAAGCTGAAGCAGCCAGAACAGAAAAAAGGCAAGCCAGACTCCTCCTACCCCTTCGGAAGATTATTTCTGTTTCAGTCAGGCACTGCACATATTCTTTTTTCCAAGCAGCATTAAGCAACCATACAGACAATACATACATACATCTATGTATGTTTGTAAGAAACATTACTGGGACACAAAATTTAACATCTTTCTTTAAAAAACCAAGTACTATGCCGTGCTTACAGGGTAAAAGTGTTTCTCTTACAGACATCAGTGCAATCTTTGTTTTAAATTCTGATGCACATACTTCACAGTCAGAGTTCTACTTTACATGGTTATGTGCAATTTGTCCTCCCAGAACTGCTCTTCCCACACACAAATTTAGAACTAAAGAAGGGACGAGAAATGAAAGTTTACTACCTAGCATATGCAGCCCACATTTTTCTGCATGCTTGATGAACACCAAATATTAAAATCTAACTCAGTGCCACTGTACAGAGCCACCGCACCCTACCAACTATTACTCACACTTACCTGAGTTTCTCCCAGCACATCACGGTTCTCAATAGGGAATGGATTTTGAGAAATAGAAAATGTATAAACTGGATCTTTAGGGAACGTGGTAGTAATCTTTAAAAAAAGGGAAAAAAAGGACTTAGATCACAGCTGGCATAACTTAGCACTGCAAGAAATAAAGCAAAAGCAGATGTACGGCAGAGGAAGGCCTCAGCTGAGCATCTTTAATATCTAAAGATTCAGAGGCCCAGCTGGGAAGGCCAGAGGGAGAAACTATGAACTGAAACTTCTCAGAGCTTTTCAGATTTACACACATTCTGCTTAACTCTCACATATTTCTTTTCCCAATGAGATACTTCACCATGCATAGTTGAACAAACAGCTCACAAGAAGGGATCTCAGTTCAAACGGCAAGGCGTATTTGGGAATACGAAGACCTGCTTGGGTTGATCAAGAGTGGGCTTGCCACCTGATACAGATGCTGTCAAGAGTGCCAAGCATCCTTCAGGAGTTCAAACTTCCGCTCTCTTTCCCCATTTTAAAAAAGTCGACTATGATAAGACAAAGACATCTTCCTCTGGAGTGGCTTGTAAGCTGTGCTAACATGCGACAGCC
Organism: Cyclura pinguis; assembly: GCA_030412105.1. Classification (NCBI taxonomy): domain Eukaryota; kingdom Metazoa; phylum Chordata; class Lepidosauria; order Squamata; family Iguanidae; genus Cyclura; species Cyclura pinguis. The sequence continues at coordinate 164,383,742 of CM059600.1, forward strand.
ATGACTACTCCTCCAACAAAAACAGGAGCATACTTGTTGAATCTCATACAAGCTGCCCAAGGTAGGCTAATATTATAGACTCTTGTATTTAAAAATGAAGAGCTGTCAAATCCCAGCTGGGAGTCATTGGAATGGATAACCTGACTAACAAAAGGCTTTTCAATCAGGGTTCAGTACAATTTGTAACCAACACCAAAGCTGTAGAAATAGCTCAGTTTGTAAGAGAATAATTATAAAAAGCAGAATTGTGAAGAGAGGCCTCAGAAATTCAGTTTTATCTCTTTTCAGACACCTCTTAAGTGCATGCTCTGTCAATCTGTTTTCATCTTAATTATACCCCAGGTAGTCCAAAAACAGATGCCTTTGCTGCTTTGGTAATACATGAGTTTCTGGGCTGTCATTTAGGAGTAGAAAGTCTGCAGGAGCAACACAATGGCTGCTGTTACTGCAACAAGCAACATCTCACCCCGTGAATCAGACAGCAAATGCCTATAGCCCAAATTCAAATATGAGTAGCAATGTAAATACGTGGAGGAGGAGGAGGAGGAGGAACAAGTGAAAATCTGAGATTACCATTACAGGCTACTATGGCAACTTGCTTTGGATTCAGCTCAATCTGGTGCTACCATACTTCTTCTCTGTGTTCTTCCATCTTATAAAATGCCCTTCTTCCTTATTTTTAATGTTAAAGCCAAACACTGTAACCATTTTCACAGAGATTATCAGGTGTTCATTATACTAAGATACTACATACAGCCCCCTACTTCATGCGAAAAATAAGCCCATACTTCTCCAGAAGAAAAGCAGCTGGTCTCTCCTATCCAACCTAAGGGGACTGCTGAGGCAATGGAGACACCACAGGTAGCCAGGTCATATCTGATTCAGTCCCTGTAAGCACCAGGTTGCTTAATCACACCTCTGAAACACTTGCTCACCAGGTCCTAGTAATGTGATCACCTACATCTCTGTAGGGAGCATGTGTGTGACAATTTCTACTTATCTAATGGATAAATGTCATTTTATAAGAGCAGTGAGATGCTCTGAGAATGTCTAACAAAGACAGCAAAATGCTTTCCTGATTTTTTGCATTGCTAGTGGCCCAAAACAAAATTGCAACCAGCATGCTTGCTAATATTTCTAATTAGAAGGAAGGGAGAAATTAAAAGTAGAATTTCAAAGCTCAGCTTTGGGATGAATTTTGCCCATTTTTATTTTTCCCTGCAGTACTAAGCACAAGGGATACTTACATCTATGATAAGGTACTCAACAGGAAGAGGACGAGCTAGCTGGGTGATCTCATTGCCAAACTTGTCTATATCCTGAAATGAACAGAAGTTAACCAGTCAGGCAGAATGATTAACGTAGAATAACTGAACAGCAATAAATCAAGTAGCAGTTAGATCACAAGCTTCCAGACCCACACGACAATTTTGAATGGATTATTTAGTGTCAGCTTGTTAATAGGATTCCTGCACTCAAAATCCTCTATCTGACCTACTGTGGAACATATATTTCTTAAGCAAGAGAGCACAGTCAGCATTATCTAATACACATTACAAACATCTTAACCATGAAGCAATCCCAAACATGAACTCTTCCTTTACAGATTTTAAACACATCTCCAATAGAACATGGGTTGTGGAGAAAACCCCCCAGTAAATTCAAAACAAAGTCAGTTTGTCTATGTAGTCATCATGTCTGTGGAAAGTGTAGTAATATGAAGGAACATTATCCATAATCAGTAGTTTGACTACTATCAAGAAAAAAAGCAGGGAGAATATCATAATTAACTTGATCTCCATATGGAGTAACACAGATGGCTCATCCAGCACAGTAAACCATCTCCTGACAGTGGCTAGCACAAGCTTTAGACAACGGGTTGCTCAGATACTGATGACTTCACAGCAGGTTTTACACATGGAAACAAAGTGTAGGGTTTTGTTTCCCACTTTCCAATCAATACCTCCTGTGCACAACACAGCATAGAGAATTATCAGCATGAACTGAAAGAGCACACAGCCATTTCTGTTATCTAGTGGCAGTTTTTAGAACCTCCTATATAAAAGGTAGAGACAGTTTGGAGGGACATGGGAGGCTGCTGGTTCACATCTACAAACTGGCCTTTAAGGGCCCCTTTTGAGTCACACCATACAAATGATTACACCATCAATCATATCTATTAAAGGATATAGGAAGGTTCCCATACCCTGCAGATTCCACTTTTCCTATGAAGGACTCCAATACCTAGCTGAACCTTACAACTTGGTTTATATGATTTAAAACTAGCACACGTTATGTTACGGCCAAGCTAGATGTGATATGTATTGTTAATGTATTTGTCCCATTCGTGTGCAGAAAATCCAAGCGAGGGAAACTTTTTTCAATGTTTAACACGAGAAGGGAAATCTGGTTGAAGGCAGTTGAATTCTTGCTTGCTTTATTTACTCACACATCATTACTTTAGCACCTTCTTCTGACTCAGTCCTGATACTGGCCTTTAGTCCGTGTTTGTGTGTAGTGACAAAGCACTTTGGCTGATAATTTGTGATCACTGGGAACTTCTCCCTTAATGCTTCTAGCAGACTTTCCCAAACTAATGCCCCTGTGGATGTGCTGGACTCACACCCGGCTGGCTGGGGATGATGGAAGTTGTAGGCCAACAGTTTCAGAGAACACTGGGTTGGGAAGCCTACCTTACAAATTATAGAAGAAGATTTTAACTGCCTGAACGTAACTGGACTCCAAGCAGACAGGACTCTCCTGTGTCTTTGCAAGCTCAAAAGGGAAAGACATGGAAGTTTTCAAATACTTGGAGCACAAGGCTGTCCTATACCTCAATGAAGGAAGGTTCGCTACAGGCTCCCAATATGAAAATGTCTCATCTCACATCAGCTTGGTTAGAGCTTCAGTTCCTCCCAGCTCAAGATAAATGAAAGATCCACCATCTATTCAGTAGTAGAGGATGCTAGCCATACTGATATAGATGTACCTGCATGTTATTTGCCAGTTCCACAGGAGGCATAACAGTATTACTGTATCCTTCAAGACAGAGACAAAGCGCCTAATTCATACCCAGTTCAAAGCCACATACAAAAGAAAAGGCAAGGAGGTAACTTCTGCCAGCCTTGTATGTCCTTGTGTTACCTTTGCCTCTGAAAAACTTAGCAAACCAGCAGTTTCTTTGACACACTGCCCCTGCTGAACCTCAAAAGTGTAAGTAAGCCTTTAGTTGGGAATCATTTTCCTATGGGTCTTCAGTATCAAAAAGAAAAAGCCCTAGGCATTCTTGCCATCCTTTTCTTAAAACAGGTACCTGGAAAAATAGATTCTGCTAAATCTAAGCTTGTTTCACTTTGCTGGATGAAATGAGCACAAGTTCAGTTATGGGGAGAAAATGGCTAGCATATGTTCATTAATCACAATGTGACAATTAGACCTGATTTATGTCAAACACACTGAGCTTAAACATTGCTTCAGAAATAAATTCATAAGAACAGACATTTTTCATTAAAGATTCTGCAAGTGGGGGTTGTATTTTCCAACTAAATCACCACTTAACAGGATATAAATCACTCACTCAGACCTATATAAATTATACATTGGTAATTTCCAATCAAGAGAACTTACATAAGAGTTTACATTCACTAGGCTTTCAAAAGCAAATGTGGCTATGAGGCAGATCCCAAGGACAAGTACTTGGACACTCCTGTCAGTTTGCAGATGTGATTTACTGCAAGAAGAGAAGGGCTCATGCAAATGCATACAGACATACCCTCTCACTCTGCACTGCAAGTCACAGGATAGGGAAGGGAGGTCATGAAATGGACATTTCTGATGAGCATTGCTAATCAGCACTCCAACATGTTGTCAAGTGATTCAGTCACAATTATAATCTGGAAAGCTCCAGGTTCAAATTTCCTTTGGCCCTTAATATACCTGGTGCTAAAAGTATCTCTCTCTATATATAATGCAAATCCTAATGAAAATCTATTAGAAGTAACAATTTTGTTTAACTGGGAAGAGGCTGTACCTCCAATTTGGGGATAAATCTTGTCCCAAATTCACCAAAGTTTGCTTTTTATTTTTAATGAATGAAGCTTGTTGGCCTTCAATGGATTTCCACCCAGCTTCAAAACAGAGTATTGTACCCTATCAGATTCAAGGACTTTCTTGCCCTTGGTGGCTGGACAAAGAAGTATAAGCATGCCAAAATTTACTAGTGCAATTTGATTGTAAGAAGTAAGATAACATTCTTTGGTTTGGTGAGAAATGAGCAAATGAATGGATGACTGGGAACAAACAATATATTGTCATCACTGACTCTTTCTCTGCAGGAAAATCCATGACACGCTCAATCAGACACCTGCCCAAAACATGTGGAGCCAGTAAATCCCCCCCAGGCATCTCTAAATGAAATGCTGAATATAAAGGAAGTCTCACAGACACTTCTCATTTCTTGAATAAGACAGCCTGCTTGGTATAACAACAATAACAATAATAATAATAAAATTTATTTCTATCCTGCCTCTCCACATGGATTGAGGCAGCGAACAACATGAATACATTAAATACATTAAAAACATTAAAACATACCCCAATCCTCCCCACCCACCAGCCCACTTAAACAACCCCTTAAAACACACAACAATTAACAGTCATCAATTAACTATTAACAAAACAGCAAGACAGTTGATGGGAGGCGATGGAAATGCTAGTCTTGGAAGGCCTGTCGGAAGAGATCAGTCTTGACTGCTTTTTTAAAGCAGTCAAGACCGGTAATATGCCGGGTCTCCTCTGGTAGGCCATTCCATAACTTGGGAGCAACAGAAGAAAATGTCCTCTGGGTAACTGCAGCCAACCTAGTTCTGACTGGCTGCAGTAAATTCCTCCCAGAGGACCTTAATGTGCGGGGTGGATTATATGGGAGAAGGTGATCCCACAGGTAGGCTGGCCCCAAGCCATGAAGGGTTTTAAAGGTGATAACCAACATCTTGTACTGTGCCCGGAAACTAATAGGCAGCCAATGAAGAGAATTTAAAATTGGTGTTATATGGTCAGTTTTAGGTCTACCGGTGACCAACCTGGCTGCCATATCCTGAACTAATTGAAGTTTCCAGACTAAGCACAGGGGTAGCCCTATGTAGAGCGCGTTGCAGAAGTCGAGCCATGAAGTTACCAGCGCATGCACCACTGTTTTTACGTGTTCCACCTCCAGAAAGGGGCGCAGCTGGCATATCAGCCGAAGCTGATAACAGGCACTCCTGGTCGCCGCATCTATGTCAGGGATTCCAGGCAGGGAACCCTGGGAAAATGATCAGCCCACTGCAAAGATGTTGCATCATGCCCCAGCTGTGGGTAATTGCAAGGTTGCATGAGAAACTGGGGTCGTGTGCAGATGGTAGAGGGAGGTGTGCAAACCTCTACCTGATTGGTTGTAGATATGTATATAACAAAGCAACGCCAGTATGTATTTGTCTGTTGACCAAACCTGGTGCCTGGCGCAAGCTTTTGTCCGTCTGTCCTATGTTTTGTATATAATGGAACTTTGCTGCAAGATAAAGTGCCTCCTGTTTTGGAAGAAACTCCTCCGTGTGTGAGTACCCTTACTGGGGAACAAGGCTGCTGCTGTTGGCTCTCTGAACTCTGGCTTTTCCGCTGCATTTCTGTGGGGCTGAAACTCCTATCATCCCCAACAATCTATCTGAGCTGTCATCTGAAGTGGCGAGTCCAGGAGCACCCCCAAGCTGTGAACACAGTCTTTCAGGGGAAGTGTGACCCCGTCTAGGACTGGTTGACAGACCTCCATGTCTGGGCTAGGGCCCCTAACAGCGAGTACCTCCGTCTTATCTCGATTCAGATTCAGTCTGTTTTTCCTCATCCAGTCCATTACTGCTTCAAGACATTCATTCAGAGGCAAGATGCCACCCTTAGTTGATGCTATTATCCGAGGCATGGAGAGATATATCTGGGTGTCATCAGCGTACTGATAGCACCTTGCTCCATGCCTCCTGATGATCTCTCCCAGCGGTTTCATGTAGATATTAAATAGCATTGGGGACAAGACAGTGCCCTGAGGGACGCCAGATTTAAGCTCCTTTTTCAAGGAGCAGCTGTCCCCAAGCATCACCATCTGGTACCTACCTGAGAGATAGGATCGGAACCACTTAAGCCAGTGCCCCCGATCCCTAACCTTCTCAGGCGTTCCAGAAGGATACCATGGTCTATGGTATCGAAAGCCGCTGAGAGGTCCAAGAGTACCAGCAGGGTCACACTTCCCCTGTCGATACCTAGGCGAAGATCATCCACTAAGGCGACCATGGCAGTCTCGACTCCATATCCTGCCCTGAAGCCAGTTTGAAATGGGTCTAGATAATCTACTTCATCCAAAACAGCTTGGAACTGAAGACCAACAGCCCTCTGATGCCTGCAGCAACAGGCTCAGAGGCTTGCTATTTAAGTTTTCTGAATTCTAGCAAGAGAAGACAGAGAAGGAAATACTTGTTCTAAGGGAATTTAGTGTCTTAAGCCCATTTCTTTTTATGGGTATGTCTTTATAGTGCTTACTCAGGGAAACTGCATTTATACAGTGCGGCCAATTCCGCAGTCCTGTACAGGATTTCATTCCAGGCTGATCCTCCTCACTAGGCACAGTGTCATCCGGGGAAAAAAAAGATAGCTGACTTTCTAGGAGTACTTCCCACACTTCTGGATATGCACTGCAGCACCCAGCCAGCCTCTCACAGGCTGCTATTGTGCAGGCATTCCCTTAATCTTGACAAGACTGTAGACAGTAAAATAAAACTCAATGAAACCAACTTGTAGACTTGCCCATGCCAGAAACAACTTGCCACACCACCCATATAATTAGCCCATCTGGAACTCATCTCCAAATCCAATTAAGTTCTAATATGCAGACACATTTTTCTCCAGCACCTGTTCACTTTCATCTTTCCCTCAAGGGATTTCCACATTAAATGCCTTTTTTAAAAAGCCAGGTTACTGAAATTTGAAATATACTTGCTTATTTTGTTCCTATGCAACAGAAGCTTCCATCTTCATACTACAGAGTGGTATCTGTAAATCCAGAACTTTAAAAGAGAAAAGCCTCAGTGAACCACTCCTGCCTCATTTTATTAAGCAATTACATTTTTGAACGTGTTCAAAAATGTCAAGCTGGGAGACTGCTAGGAAAACACCATGTTCATTGTTGATTTGGCTGTGAGTGTGGTGTATGCATTTGTTAAGCACAAACACTTTGCTGACCAACGATGGCTCCATGCAGAGAGAAGTATGGAGTTAAGTTGGATCTGCATAGCAGCTAGACAATATTTAAGCAACAAAAGAAACTGATAGTGTAAAGTTTAGAGAAATGGAAGGCTTGGCTTGCAATTAGCATGTTCTTAAAACAAAATTTATTCTGAAAATAGATCCACTTCTGTCTCTAAAACATGCAGGAAGTGACTACCCCATCAAAGAAACAAAGATTGAACTGGTCAAGGAAATAAAGCCTTTGGGTGGGAGCTCTGGGCACACCCAAACTGACACATTACTCCAAATGATCTGTAGCAGGCATCTGAACAGGTAGGTGGCTCAGTGCTTGCTGCACCTTTGGATTCATCTTTATTTGTTCCTTATGATCTGTCCATCCATCCAATATAAAAGATGGCACTGAAATATTTAAACAGTTCATACAGGGATAAGCCTTGTGCTGAATTCTTTTTACCACTTCGCTGCCAATTCACCTTCACTATTTTATTAGTAAAGACATTTTTTACACTGTCCTCCACCAGTTGGTCCCAAAATGATCTAATCATGCCTATTCTGTCCTATGGGGCAGAATTGTGGGGTCAAATGAAAGTACCCCTTTTGGAGCAGGCTCAGAGCTGCTTCTTAAGGAGGACACTAGGAACAGATAAGAACATTCCGGCACAAGCAGTGAGAACAGAACTAGGGGCACATTCTATTCAGTGCCAGGTTTTGATAAAAGTTTTTAACTATTGGCTAAGGATTCTTAAAATGGACTCAGGGAGACTCCCTAAACTTTGCTTAGATGAACAGTTAGATCTCCAACGTTCAAATTTTTGGATATGCCAGCTGTTTCAATTAATGCACCAGCTAGGCTTTTCCCCGTCTTATTTACTAACTTGTGGACACTCAGCACAGGAAATATTAAAACAAAGAATTTTGGACATCAGTGCCCAAACAGATATAGCTCTGCTGGCCGGTTCTAAGTCTCTAAATTGGTTAGCTAAAAATAACACTATATTTGGTCTAGAAAAGTATCTTAGGCTGAACCTAACACAGAGACAGAGAATAGCTTTCACCAGAGCTAGATCTGAACAACTTAATTCTATGGTAAGAATAGGACGGTTTCAAAAAATTCCATACCACGAAAGAACATGTATCTGTGGTGCATCAGCCATAGAGGATATTGTGCACATCTTGTTTGATTGTCGTATATATACCAAGGTGAGATCTCAATATTTACAACCACTTCTGGTCAGAACGATCAATTGAGATCCAACTGTCAAATTGTCCTATTTTCTTTCCGTAGAGAATTTACATTCAGTCTGCCGGATTGCAAAATTTATTACAAAAGCTGCTTACCTGAGAGATCTTTTTATCACACAAAATGGAGTCCCCTGTCATGGCGATGAGCTTATTTAAATGTTATGATTGAATTTTTATTCTTGTTATCTTTCTTGTTTACCATGTATTTTACTTCCTATATCAAATCCACTACTTATTAAGTTTATATGTTTTAATTATTTTAGCTAATTCTATATGAGTTGAGTTTGTGTATGTAATTTCTGTATTTGTATTTCATATTATGTATCATGTATTTTATTGTTGATATGGTCAGTCGACTAATCAATAAACGTTGAAAAAAAACAAAAAAACCCCACAAAATGATCTATAAGAAATCAACAATGCAATGTGTAATAAAAGTTAGACAATAAAAGTTTTAGAAGTAAAAAATAAAAACAGCAGGATGTAGAATACAGAAATTCAGCTATTAAAATGTTTGTTTAATATCCTCCCTTTCTCCCATCATGGGATTCATACACCTAAAATGGCTATGAGACTCAAAATACTTTTTTCCTGGTATTAAAAAAGAGGAAAAAACCATGCAGTCCTACAGTTACTGCTGGATTGAAACTCCTAGTATTCATCCCTCCTGGATGTGTTGGTCAGGGCTACTGGGAACTATAGTCCGACATCATCTGGAAAGGTTGCATGATTTGCACCCCAGTGCTAGAAGATAACAAAGTAGGTGCCAAGCAGTGCTGAGATTGTTTTTAATTTTTATTTTTAAGGGTAAATTTCTACAATTACACCTTAGTACCCAGCCATCTTAGGTGCCACTTTCTTTCAGCAAAAGCTAAGTCCGACAGTGCCATGCTAACACCTGAAATATCTGCCTTGCTCTGTTCCCTATCCGCACCAGGAAAACTGGGCACAAATAAAAAGGAAAATCAAACCTATAAGTTAAAGGTAAACACATCAGAACCCAGAGTTCTAGTACAATGAAATGCATCTGGATGAGATCATTCAAAAACTGATTTGGGGAACAGAAGAGACTAAACAAAATGCAACATGCTCAGTGCTGCTCTTGATGTTTTCTTGCTTTGAGAAGAAAAGCAACTTTGCTCACAAAAATGATGCCAGTAATATTGCAAGGAGGGAGGATGATTTCCTCTTAGTTAAGCATATCCACCTTTGCTTTGCTTCTAGAAGAGAAAGAAGCAGGCTTTCAGCTCTTCCAGAAGGTTTTTCAACCCTAATCAAGCTCTTTAACAAGGAGAAAATAATCTCTTATCCACTTTGAGGGAGAGCTTGGTAGAACTTCTGCAGTTATTCACTTCAACTAGCTGATGGAACATTTCTGCATTTTAAACCATCTTCCAGCTTTGGAAAGCAAGCAAGAAATGGAAGAGTGGTAGGAAGGGGATGGAGAGCTAGAGATGTTTTCACTCAATATTGAGTTCAGCACTATCATAAACCTCACATCTACTGTTTCAATTTAATGTAACACATGCAGGCAAAAGAACAAAGTTGCCTTTTTTTTAAAAAAAAAACTATATCGCAGGATTCTGTAGTGTGCAAATTTATGAATTCTTTTGATCAGACTATGCTTATGATTATTTAATCACAGTCAAAATACATACACAGAACAAGTCAATCTAGTATAAAGTCTGCTAATATGTGGTTATTAGCATATCTGAAAAATGAGTACATGACAGCACCAGACAGCTGCTACAGGAGAACTTCTTCCTCTCAACAAGCCAAGACAAGATATCTCTGAACATCCAGGATGATCTGTAACTAAAATCCCTGGCAAACTCTGGCATTAGGACTTACGCATTTAAAAATATCGGTGGGTGAGGGCAGAAAAAAGAGGGACATTCTCTGAAAACAAGTTGTTGGTAAATAAAACTCTGCATAACAACATCATTAAGATTTAGAGGTTAAGATAACAGTGCTTGGCTGTGACCTGATGCTACTAACTGAAAATGTCCTTCCTTGTTGGATCAGACCAATACTCATCTTGCCCATTACTTCAGTCACACCTTCCAAATGCTCATAAGCAATAGCTCAAATAGTTTTTAAGCAGCACATAATCGTGATAGTTATCTGTCTCTCTAGCATTTGATAATTATAGATGCCATTTAGCTAATACAGCTAACAGTTGTTAACAGATCTCTTCTATATTTGGATTAAGTAACATTATTATTCCACCTTGTTTGGATTGAATCATATGAAAGTGTGAGCAGGATTTGTCTCCTTTCAACTTCTGTTCCATGTTTAATTTTTAGCTGCCACGAATTAAGTTTTCTTTTAGTGTCTATGAATTTGTCAAGGGGAAGCTAATTGTCCCCACAACATCCTCTGGCAATAAATTTCACAGGTTGATTGGACAGATCAGTGCAATGGCATTTTGATTGTTGTTGTGTCCCTTTCAAGTTACTTCCAGCTTATGGCAACCCGAAGACAAACCCATCACAGAGTCTTCTTCAAGATTTGTTCAGATGGAGTTTGCCTTTGCTCTCCTCTGAGGCTGAGAGAATATGACTTGCCTGAGATCATCCAGTGGTTTCCATGGCCAACTGGGGATTTGAACCCTGGGTTCAACACCCAGACCACTGCACCATGCGGGCTCCCAACATTTTGATACCTGCCAGTTCATTAACTTCCCTACTAATTCCCAACATCTGCCCATGTTACAACTGTAACATTAAGGTGAAAATTTGAGTTAAAGGTCAAATGCTCACATTACTATTTTCTGCTCAGTTATTACTAACAACTCTGATAAGAAAGAACAGACCACTGCTAAAACTTCGGGAGATGCGATTAAAATTCAAAAGTGATGCAAGCTGGATAGCTAATCTGTAAACAGTATAACAAAATTCAGCCTGTATCAAATATTGGCAAAATGTAACCAGCTGCATCGTTTCTCCTGGAAAGCACGCACAGTTGGTGTGGCCATGTAGCAATTTCAGTTTGTAAATATAATCTCTAGCTCTCTTTGTTATAAAGGGGAAAAATTCTAAGACAAGTACATGCTGCACGTTCTAAGAATATACGCAGCTCGATTTTTAATGGTTTAAATGCATTATTATCAACATTTTGTATCACTAGCACAAGATCTTCTGGAAATTCCAGCTTGTAACAGACCAAGGCTATTAAGATGACCACTGAATACAGCTTATGTCCAGGTATCCAATAAAGGACTGCATAGTTAGATCCTAATCTGCAATCCTGTTACAGGTACCTGATGCTAATTGTGCACACATGTGCCTGAACACACTCATCCTCTCTTTCAGTCATGCATGCACGTACATATAGTAGTAAATGCCAGACACAACTCTGAGTCAGGAAGCAATCTAATTCTGCTATAGCCAAGCTGCTATGATGGGGAAGTAAAGTTTCAGCAGACTTGAGCTAGAAAGAGTACTACTACCACTACTGCTGCTATTATTACTACTACTAATTCAATCCCAGCTTTTTCCCAGTTTGGGATTCAAAGCAGCTTACAACAAATTTAAAAAGCCTTGGAATTAGTTGTAAGCCCACAACACCTAGCTCCCAAAGAAATTTTAATGTGATCTCTCCATATGGAGTATGTGTAGGAGAACAGGTAGATCTTCTCTTTACATATGCCCAGTATGCCAGAAATTGTTTCCTTCAATAAAATGTCACAGAAGTTACTGAACAAAAGACGCACTGCTATTTGACATTACATCTGTAGTTTTACTGTTGAATCTGTGCATCAAAAATTGATCTGTGGGGAATCTTATCAATCTACCTCATTCTGTAATAATACTCAAGTTGGTGCAAGAGATATGCTGGTTCTCAAGCCACTGAAATGCAACATGCTATCATCCAGCCTTACCTGGAAACTACAGTCTTGTTTGTAATGTCATGACACAGCAACATGAAACTTTCAGGGCTGACAAAACTGCTTTTTCCTGATCCAAATTAACAAAGAATGGGGTTGTGCTGGTGGGAAATACAGAATTAGACAGTAGCACTGAAGGGAAAGATGACGGTATGGGAAATGACAAATAGAAAATCAGCCAACAGAGAGGTTCTATTGCAAGAGACACATGCTAACTAAAAATAAATGTAGAGAACAGAATAACTCCATTCTTGCAGTAACTTAGCCCATGGTCAGCTATTTGGTAGATTTCCTCTTTCTTCTTTAAAGAAGAATTGAAAATGAAGGAAATAAAGGGTAGTAACAAAAGACTATAAAGGAGCCAGACAACTGTCTATAGCAATACAGAATAAAAAGCAGACTGCATGTAGAAAGATTTCTCTACAAATCAAAAGGCAATATGGGCATTGAAAACTGGTAAGAACTTTAAAGACAGGTGTTAAGTAACATCTGGATTCAACAGTGGCCTAGTGGAAAAAGCTACATGCTGCTTTCTCTTTTGGGTGGGGGGGGGGTGGCTGGGAAGAAGTTGGACCAGTTTGATAGCTTTTGCTGGACTACAGGAACCCTGAGCACGATGAATTATTCTTGCACTGCAGCTCTATATTTGGTACATCATATCCCTGTCCCTAGGCAGAGAATCACAAATGTGAGCAGAATATCACATTTCTCACTCTCACTCACTGCATTTCTCACTCACATTTCTCACTCTGTCTGTCCAGATTTTATAAAAGGGTCTTGACATGCCAAGCAGTTGTATCTCAGAAATCCATAGGAATATTGCTTTAGAATAGGACAGCAATCCTAAGTAGCTCTTAATAAAAGTGCCAGGCCCTCCAGTATTGTCACAGGAACATCTTGCCAGGATGAAACCTTATAAACCAGACTTTGTGCTAAACTAAAATCCAGCAGCTTTCAGTTATTCAGACCAGCACACCACGGGAGGCTCAAGCAGCAGCCCAAATGCAAAAACCTTACCTAGATTTTGGATTTTCAAAAATGACAGAGGGACTAAAGGTCCCTTTGTAATATAAGTGTTATTGGGTATCTTTTGTCTTTTACCAGCCCCAAGCAACTGCCTAGGCATTAGAATATCAATAAAAACATAACTCGCTGCAAAAGATGACATTTTTGCACTCATACTAAGATCACAGGTATTTTTCTAATATCAACAAGGGAATAGCGTCCTGCAAAAGCATTAAACCTCAACTTCTTTGAATGCTTCAAAGGATCCATAAAATTCAGAACCCCTTTGCATTTTTTTTTTTGGCACACTGTATTTGATGGAATGTTGAGACATCTATGAAATAAGTTTAGAGCTGGAGTCCTGCGGTGCTGCAACCAACTTCAAGAGTGCACCACAGCCTGAGACTCACAGGGGTGCCCCAATAAGATGACAGCTAGATAATGGAAAGTCAAACTTGGCAGACTAGCTGAATACTGTTTCAGGAAGAAGAGAAGGTATTTTAACACCTAGAACCATGATATATATATATATATATCATATATATATATATCATATATATATATCATATATATATGAGAGAAATGTTCACCATACACATAAATTGCACGTTGACATATATACTAGGCTTTAAGTATGTTCAGCATTCACAGCTACCAATGACTTAACCTCTTTATGTTATGACAACTAATGCCAATATCTCCTTGGAAAAGACAATTAAAATTCAAAGATAATTTACTGCTATGCTAAATGTAGGCCATAGTTGCCTGTCACAATTCTTCCCCCCGCTTTACAAAACTTGTTCTTTCAGCCACAAATAGACACTTGATAGAGGATTAAAAATGAACACGAGGTTGGATATTCTTTTCTGAGACTATCAGTATCACAAAGGCAAGATACTTCCTTAGCTTAAATGTGATATTCATAGAAGAGTTCAGACTGAGATACGAAGGAAGTCTTCTGATGGACCCTGCATGCCCAAGCTTTCTATATTTTTGAAAATGAAAATACTGACTGTTTTTCTCTTTTAAATGATGGTCCAGTATTATTGCTCCTAGTGGAGATAGTCACAAATGCTTGTTCATACATAACCAAAGAGTGGAGCAGCGTTTTAGGGGTTGTGTAGATAGTGCTGACAGAACCAGCGTAGTACAGCAGCTTCAGCATTGGACTACTACCCTGGAGAGCAGGGTTTGATTCACTGCTCAGCCATGGAAACCCACTGGGTGACTTGGCATGTCACACATTCTTAGCCTTAGAAAACCTCATGATAGGTTCACCTTGGGGTTGCCGTAAGTCAGAAATGACTTGAAGACACACAACAACAACAACAACATGCTGCCTGCAGGACACTGATATAAAGGCAGTCTTGTTACCACAGGAGGTTGGGCTGTTCCTATTCCAGAAACTTACATTGGGGGGCCTTCCCCATTCAGTTGAGTATGGTGAGAACTGCTCTTTATAAGACAGTATTTTCATCCTGGTTCTATAATCTTAGTTTTCACATTATGGTAAGATTCAAGTCCTTTATATTAGTTGGATTTGAAAATCCAGAGGAAGTTAACAACCTTCTGCCAACGCTGACATGATCTTTAAAGGGGCCAAGATAAAGAGTATGGTAAAGACATAAAGGACTTGCACTGCCAGAGGCCTGGAGAAAATGCCTAGTTTCTTAAAACTGGAGCAAACCTGGTGCTGTTGGTTTTCCTGTTTTTGTGATATTTTAGATGCAAGTGAATCATATTTGTTCTCACAAGAACCGGCAATGCCTGAAGCATGCTGTCATGGGTGCCACAGCCTCTGGTCCAGTCCCACAAACAAATACTGATGCACATCACACAATGGTGGCTTGAGAGAAAAGAGGTCTGTTATTTTCCCTTTAAAGCACCTCTTCACTCACTGAGGCCCCTATAGACAGTAATACTCTCAACAATTTTTCCCAACTGTGTGGCTTTGATCTTGATATGGGTTTCTATTTGTATAGCAATACTATTCAGAAACTGTTTTCCAAAAGAAAAAAAAAATACCAAGACCACATACATTATGCAATGAGCAGCCTTTGTATGGGCACTGCTTCAAATGTCTCTCCTTTTACATATATCACCTTCTCTCTGACTGCAGGAGTTTAAAGAGCATCTGTATTCCTACCCAGCTAGACAACACAGGGGCTCAATAGCTTCTGTTGTATTTAAACTGCCACTAACGCTGTGAGATAAATGCACTCCACATTACACAAACATTGGTTTCTTGGGGCATATCCAACAAATTTCTAAAAGCTCTTTCATATGAGAACTACCAAAGTAGACTACTCTGCAAAAGCTCCCCCATGCAGACCTTTCCTTATTTTTCAGAAGAGTAGCTGTGCTGGTTTGTAGCAGAAGGCTACTAAGCGGCCAAACAGTGAAAGCCTTTTAGTCCAGTACATTAACTAAGCAGCTCGTTAGCTTCTTCCTGCCATATGCATGTTAACACCAAACACTGTATGACAAGAGTCTTCCTTATCTCTAACCTGGACCAACACATACTCTTCCATCTGCAAGTATTGTTGATTCAATAAGCTGTTTTCCTAATGCGAAGGCAAGGATAAAACAAGGACAAAGAAAGATAGTCTGTTCTTTATTAATGGAGCAGTAATATTCCTTTGATAGAATGAAAAGCTCAGGAAATTTTGCATAGGTCTCAGTAAAGAAAGCACTGTTTCACAGAATAACTGCGTGGCTTCTTCTCGTCTTTTCTGTGAAGTGGTGTAACTCTCTTGTGTCTGGACTCTATAAGAAGGTGACCACCACTTGCACCTACTATCTAAATACAGCTGTCCTGAGGTCATAAAAGTAACATTTCCCTACTGTAAATTACAGGTACTAAAAGTACAGAGGGTATCACTACCAGATAAAAGAAACAAGGTAGAGCTAAATAAGTGAGGTTTTGCATTGTTAAGCTGCTTGGTATTCCATGAGGGCCCAAAGAGATGTTCCACAGGAGTGACCAGCTGTAGTGGGTTTTGCGGCTAATTTTCACCTCTACGAGGTAAGCTGCACCCCCTCCATTTTCCACTGAAAATCAAACAAAGATAACACTCTGAAGTCACCAGAAGTCCACTTCACATTTCAATATCCAGGCTTTTCAGCCAATTTTGGGATGGTTTGGAGAGTGCTTGGCTCAGGGAGGGTAGGGTTATTTAGAGGAAAAGCACCACTCCAAGAGTGGCAGCTTACAATTTCAGAGGTTACAATTTTGGTTTTGGTTTTTTTTTTCACCCTTCTTTTATATGGAAGAGGGCTTTGGAGGACCATAAAAAGGAGTTACAGCCCATCCTTTCCTCTTCAGCAGCAAGAAAATGCGTCAATGATTCCTTACGAATCTTGACTTTTAACCATCATTACCAAAGCTTTATCCTTTACACTGATCAGGTACTAAATGGCACTTGTTTACTATGACTTCCTGTAACTTAACACTGCAAATGGAAAGGTGGAAACAGCAACCTCAAATTAGTATACGAGGCCAAAACAGTTCATGAAGCTGAAGGATTTGTCTAAATTCTATGTCATAAATATATCAGAAGCAGCCTAAAGGTTAATAAAGTCACTGGTTTGGTTTCTTTTTCATTCTTAAGGGATTTAGAAAGAGTTCAGGAAATAACAAGGTAACCAGGAATAGTGTGCTTCTCCATAGTGACAGACAACTTTGAGCATAACATGACCAGATCTGGAGGTCCGCATAGAAAGAAAAAAAATTGGTCATCTGGCTCTATAGTATTCCCTGTTTATCTAGTGATAGGTAACATGAATGACATTAGAAAGGAGAAAGCTTAAGTGCAACTTTCATGTGCTGTATTCCATTCTCAGTGCAGTTGAACAAGTACTTTAGACATAAGAAGTAATGCCAACAGGTATTGTTATGACTCAGGAAATGGCCAACACAAAACAAACCAGGTTTAAAATTATTTCAGGCAATGGCAATCTAGCTACCTTGGCAAGCTTGCACTCAAAGGAGAAAGAACTTCTGAGAAGCAGTGTTATTCTGAAGTGCAAGCTATAGCTACAAATTTCTGCAGACAATTGTAGGAATGAAAGGAGACTCCTACACCTGATGGGTTCAGACTGCACACATAAACAGTAAGATTGATAGCTGTACCTTCTTCAAACTCCTGTTGCAAAATGATGCCACTTCTACTGCATGACAAAGAATACTTTTGCGTATTAATGCCAGTCACACATAATTAATTACAGCTGGTTAAATATTGACAAATTGAGAAGATCTGAATTTATGGAACAAGAAACATAATTAAAGAGCAGTACATTTTGCCACTGAATTTCATGTTTTTTCAATTTTTTCTAACTTAGAAAGTACACACCTACAAAAGAAAATCACAGGGAAAAAGGCCATGTATTTTCTCCTCGAACCATAGCAAGAGAGGCATATAAGTTGGAAATATTCAAAATGAGATATAATTTCCATGGTGATTGCTTGCACTAGCAAAAAAGGGAATTTTCTGTATCCTCACTGGGATCTAATCTTATAGATCTATTGATTCTTCTGTTACATAGTTTTTTGCCTACATTCCAGCTTCCTCATCATGACTGCACCCACCTCACCCTCTGGCTCGAGGCTTATATTCCACTTTGTTACTTTGCACTGTGCAGTAACTGATGTTGCTCACCAGGAGTCTGATAAGCATATTCCCCATAGCAAAATCTATTCTCATTGGCTGTCAAGAAACCTGCAGCTCTCACTGTTATATCATTTGCTTCAGTGAACATCCCACCAAAGTGTAAAAGTAAACATCAACCAGGGATTAAAAGTCAATGGGGGTGGTGGTGGAAGCCACTGTCAAACACAAGGGTATAAATAATTCAGAGTGCTGGTAAGGAGGCACAAAGTAGCACACCACATACTTCACACTGAGGATGAATGGGGCCGGAGAATGATACTTTCAGGAAAAAAGCAAATAAGCTCAAGCAAAGAAGTATTGCAATTATCTATTTCCACATGTACTGCTGAAATAGTGCTTGTAGGTTGTGTGTGCAAACGTGACTGCTCCAATTTCAATCACACAGCTTACTGTAATGCCTCTCTGACAATCTACTCAGTTGCCAGATTCAGAAGGACCTGACAAGAGATAACAGCCAAAATAGCAACAGTATCTTGGCAGAGCTGTATTTATGATGGGAAACTGCAACTCATGCAGCTCTTCAGAAGCAGGCAAACCCAAAATGGAAAAAGATGACAATAAGTTATCCTCCTTTATTTATACCCCACCTTTTCCCAACTTTAGAAATGAAAAGTCATGAGCCACTTGTAGTAGTCCAGGGAGGAGAGAGCCCAGCAGCAATAGCATACAATGTACAGGGGAGGCCAGAGAAATTATCTCCAAAGCTAGGGTGGAAAGAGATCAGAAGGTGTGCATCCCATGCAAAAACCAGTCAAAAGAGCTGTAGTACCTTAAGGCAGAGGGTGAACATTAAAAAAAGCTAACACACTTCTTGCTCTGAAAGCTAGCATGGGCATAAGAAGACCTTGGCCTAGGTTTCTAACATCGAATTAGGCCCTTGCAGCTGAGGGTTATTTCACCCGTTATAGGAAGCAGATAACTCCAGTCTTCGAGGATTGGGTAAATGCTGGTCCATTGTTTGCAACTGTTGTTTCACTTCCACATGGAAGAGCAAAAGGCAAACTGTGCTCTCTTCC
This sequence comes from Cyclura pinguis, assembly GCA_030412105.1. Classification (NCBI taxonomy): domain Eukaryota; kingdom Metazoa; phylum Chordata; class Lepidosauria; order Squamata; family Iguanidae; genus Cyclura; species Cyclura pinguis. The sequence continues at coordinate 164,402,833 of CM059600.1, forward strand.
CTATTGTTATTTCTAAAGGAGGGCAGCAGAAGTCATATGCCAAAGGAGATGGAAGTTACTGTTACTTGCCTTATAGAACACATCAGGCACGTATTGTTCACTGCTGGATTCCTTTGCATAGCCAAGTTCAGGAGCATCACGGCATGGCAACAAGCATTCGTCACGTACTAGAGCCATACACTGGTTGGATACCTGGTAGCCCTCAAAATGGACTTGGTTATCTGGACCCCCTGAAAAAGAAGGCACCCCTCTTTATCACTTTAAATGTTTATACAATAATTTATTTGTACTTAACCACAGGCCACCGCAACAGAATTGCAAAAAGATTAAGTTAAATCTTATTCTTCACAAAATAACTACGTTAATTTCTATGTAAGTTAGTAAATAGAACTACCATGTAACAAAGGGTTGACAAGCACTTAAAAATTCTGCTAAAATATTCTGACATGACTAAGATAGTGAATAATGATCAATGAGAATTTTGACCTGAGTTTTGCATACAAATGACAATACTATGCAATGTGCAACTTCTTCAACCTGACCACAGCAGTAAAAGTCTGTTTTAATGGCAATATATTCAGATATCTCCTCTAAAAATAGGCAAAGGCGATTGAATGTAACATTAGTTCAGTGAAAGCCCTGTGAATCTGATGAAGAGTTGTTTGAAAATAATTTTCCCTGGAATGCCTCTCTTGATCTTAATGAACGGAGAGAAGAAACAAGAACAGCTAGTAACTCCCCTGTCTTTGCATCCTAATCAAAGACCCAGTCTCTTAGACATCCGGAAGGTAGCAAGGTCTCCTTTGCCAGATTTTGATAGTGCTGTGGCAAGCTTCCAAAACCAAGTTCTTCAAGCCAAGGCTGCATCCATTCTGCTCAATTTCAACCAGTATGAGAAGTACAGCAGCTTAGTTATGGCAAGCAATACACAGCATTGGCTTAAAAGGGGCTAAGGGTTTCGCTGGATGAAGTTGGAGAATGTTTGTTACAAACATATTTTGGAGGATCTCTAAAAAACACCCCAGATTAAATCCTACACCACATGTGGGTTATGACTTTACCTTTAAAAAAGATTAACTACTGGCTATGTGACCTTCCGGTCATGATCTCTGTGTAGGCACAAACCCATTTGTATAAAGCACAGACACCACAAAGAAAAACTACTATACACAGCTGGAGGAAAAAAATGGCAACTGGGTGATAAACATGGGAGAAGATAGATGAATACACACTGTAGCATACTTGAAATTGCAGTGATCAGATGTCACTGATTATATAAAGTAATCAGGTCACTTCATTATGGATCAAGCCCAGAGGTTCTGCCTCAGATACAGCACACTCCTGCCTGGCTAAAAGGCTCTGAAGAGTAAACAACACACTACCACACTACATTCCAAAAGATTTATCCAGACAGGGGACTTTTTTTTTTTAAAAAAGTCACACACATCAATGGGTATAATGCATAATCCACATTCACTCTCTTGTGTGGTTTTAAAGATGGTTTCTCAAGTTCGTTCCATTCCCAGAGCACTTGATAATGGCTGAGAGACTGCTTCCTTGTGCTTTTTATACTGTGATATGCACCTATGCCTGTAGCACTGAGTGCTGAGGATAGCATTATCAACCACAATTTCCCTCCCTTCTCATCACCAAATCCATTCCTATGACTAGGCAGAAGGGTAAAAAAATCAGATGCACCCTAGCCATGAGAGATTTATTTTTAAAGGTTAGTTTTAAGGCACAAGAAAACATGCATTAAAAAAAATATGCATTAAAAAAAAACAGGCTACAAAGAGCATTTCAGCAGAATAGCAATAGCCTGTTTTTTAATTACATGTACTTTCTATTATGTTTAGGGTATTTTGGCTACAGTATACCCAGCCCTTGTTTTATCTAATAATCTCACTGTATATTACATTAAATATTCTGGGGGGGTGGCATCTGTGAAGTTAAAAACATTTAACAGAAGAGATATTAAGCCTGAGGCCAATGGTGTAATTTTTCCAGTAATCACATACACAGAATACAGAGAAGGCATAATGACATACTTTAATTTGCATACACAGACCTATACAATTTTAAAATTATTACCATAGGTGTTGTGAAATTAAAATCAACACCAAAATTGGTTCTATTCATTGTGCATTGGGGATGACTAACAATTACCTGGTATTTCAAGGCAGACTAATCAAGGTTCAGGAATTTTTTTTTAATATTTCAGGCGTCCATTAACTGGTTGCCATAAAGTGAAAGGAAGGTCTTTCAAAATTACTCTCATTTAGCCATGTGTGTGTACACAAGGCCAGCAGAGTCCATCACCCCTGAAACAGACTAATTCCTATGTTCAGCTTGAATGTCCCAGCAATCTTCAATCATATTTTCACTGCTCAGAGACATATGGTCTCTTTGTTCCACCAAAAGGGGAAAGGACGTTGTCAAACCCATTCTTTTACTCTTTGTACTTCCTTCACCTCACTGTACCAAGCAATAAGACTTGTTTCTATAATATCAAAGTCAAGCACAACTTTAGCTGTGCATACATATATAGCACTTTACCCCTTATACTGCAATGGGCAGATAGGGACAAGCACGATGCACATCAAATGAGTAATTATCTACAGCTGTTTCCGCAGAATCAATACTGTTAATATGAGTAGCATAAACACCAGCAAGTTAGATGCTAGGAATACCATGTCAAAGGACACCAAGTACCTGTAAACAGGAAAAAGGATGTCACTTCTGGAGACTTAAGCTATCATGAGACATTAGGAAAATTTCATTCTACAGATTACACAGAATACATACATTTACTTTACAGGTAGTATAGAACCCAAGTTCTTAAAGACACATGATTAACAGAAGAAACATTATCATAGAATCATAGAGTTGGAAGAGACCCCAGAGGCCATCGAGCCCAACCCCCTGCCATGCAGGAACCCACATCAAAGCACTCCCAACAGATGGCCATCCAGCCTCTGCTTAAAAACCTCCAAAGAAGGAGACTCCACCACACTCCGAGGCAGCAGATTCCACTGCTGGACAGCCCTGATTGTCAAGAAGTTCTTCCTGAGGTTCAGGTGGAATCTTTTTTCCTGTAGTTTGAATCCAACGCTCCTTGTCCTAGTCTCTGGAGCAGTGGAAAATATGCCCACTCCCTCCTCAACATGACATCCCTTCAAATATTTAAACATGGCTATCATGTCCCCTCTTAACCTTCTCTTCTGCAGACTAAACATACCTAGCTCCCTAAGCCACTCCTCATAGGGCATGGCTTCCAGACCCTTCACCATTTTGGTTGCCCTCCTCTAGACACATTCCAGCTTGTCAATATCCTTCTTGAAATGAAGTGCCCAGAACTGGACACAGAAAGGAATGTTTCAACAAGCTATTTTCTAGCTACTAACACCCATTCAGCACAAGCTCACAAAGATTAAACGCAAGCAAATACAGTAAAATTCAATAAAGCTAACCACTGGTTCTTGCTCTGACAACTGAACAATTTGTAACTTGTAATCCAAGTTTTAAAAGACTGAAGAGGAAGTCGTACAGTGACATTAGCTACACGTATGTGCAGTTCACAGAAACCAGCTGTTCATGTATGTGTCTTCAAGTCCCTTTACGGTGATCTCATGAATTTCATATGCTTTTCTAGGCAAGGAAAACTCAGAAGGGGGTTTGCCAGTTCCCTCCTTAGAAATATAGCCTACAGCATCTGGTATTTATTGGTGGTCTCCCATTCAAGTATTAACCAGGACTGAGCCTCCTTAGCATCCAAGATCAGATGGGATCTGCTGCCTTTAAATCTCTCAGGAAAACGTCTACATTTTGGTGCTCAGGGAAAGGTAACAATATCAAAGGAATTCAGTATTTAATATAAAATTCAACAAATTCGTGCCTTATTTTAATAGAAGCCAGGAAGAGGCCCAGATTCAAATGCTAGTCCCACCAGAGTAAACAATGAATTTATGGGACTTGCTAACACTCAATAATTGATTCAGTGGTTTTACCCAAGTTGGATTAAGGCCAAAGTGCTGACCTCAACTCAGAATGATTTTGCTTCCACAGCCCATGCTTCTATATAGGCCTGCGATGGTCACATGGAGCAAAAATTTTACAAGAAAAGGTCTCAGTAAGAGAAGCTCTCTCAACAGGAACATGAGGTTATAAAAGAGGAATAAACGGATATATACATGTTATATTTTATTTCTTGGGATCAATTCAGATGACATTGTATTGCCCTATTCCACCATTCTCTAAATAGTTAAAATCAATGCACAGGCAGAGGAAACATGCTAGCCCCCTCACTGCCAGTCCTTACTTGAAAAAAATTGTAGTCTGAAAAAAGAGAACTTTCTCTATCCATGAGGACTCTTCACATAATTGGGAAAGCTTCTTCCAAGGTTTTGTACTGTATGGAATGCTTCCAAGGACAGTGGATGCTCTCCTTTTGGGCCCTCCACTCTCACATAAGGAGAAGAAAAGAAAACGGGGCTAATACTCCTCCTTACATGTCTACTCTAACTACTTAGAAAATACCTGAAAAGGACTTTTTTTGGCAAAGCAGAAAGTGGATTACATAATGAATAGTGAAAACACAGAGCAGCAGTTATCAAATTCACAAAAGGTGTGTGATATTATCCACTCAGTTACTGGCAGACCAGCAATCCTGTGACTTGGGTCACTGTGGTTTCAGACAGCACATTATTTATCCATTTATTAGTAATCTATACACAGAATTCATGAATCTCTGTGTTTTAATTATGTTATTTTATCTTTGTTTTAATTCCTATTTGATTAGTGTTTTAACTCTTGAATTCCATGATATTTAACTATTTTTTTTAATTACTGTAAGCTGCTCTGAGTCTTCACCAGGAAAAAAGTAGGATATCAATCAATCAATCAATCAATCAATCAATCAGACTTCATCACATGAAAGTAGACCTGTAAACTATCCTGAAGAGGAATACATCCATCATGAGAGAACTGGAGTCTTTCATTTCATTCCAGGCTTTGCAACAGTTCCTAGTTTTCATTGCCTAGAAGACAGTCTCCAACCCACACAGTGGAAGGAGGAAAGCAGGACAAAGCTGAACAAGGCAAAACATTCAACAGCAACTAGTAGGTGTCAAGAAGTTTTTTATTCCTTTCCTCACCTTGCAATATTTTGAACATGATAAATTGTACTAAATGATCTACATTTCTAATGCAGAGACCACGAAAGCCCATGTCAAGGTTTTGAGTGGAAGAGGCATGTTAACCTTTATTCTATGAGGATTTTATACCGATGTGTTAGACTCAAGTCTGGTGGAAAGAATTAAAATAATACAAGACAGTTGGTCGAAACACAACTGGCCTCTGCTTTATTGAAGGCCACGTATCCTTCAGGTACAGATTTATGGCTCAGGGACCTTCACTTTTACAACTATTTATCAGTTTGGACTGTGCATATTTTATACAGAAACGATCGATTATTTAACTGATTGATCATATTGTTTTGTTATTTTTATATATCTAGTTATTTATCCTCTAACTCAATTTTCCATTGATTTCGTGAGTCAAGTCCTATCACCTTTTTGTGTGCGTATGCAATAGTTTACTGTAACATTTTAAGGAGACATATTACACTCCAAATTAAGCATGCCTTAATATTTCTGTGAGCAAGACAGCAAAACTGTGAGGGAGTATTTTAGAATATTGGATGAAAAGCAATCTCTCAACAGCTCTCAACAACTGAGAAATATTTTAGGCATTACCCTTGAAGAAAAAATTCCTTTCAGGCACCCAAAAACTGGCTGAAATGTGCACGGATATCTACCTGTAGCTACAACAGTGACAAACTTGGATCCAAAGTGACCATCTGGAGATAGGCGGCATATGTTTGGCTGCTGATTCTGAAAATACCCAGCCGTGATGCACTCTTCTGCACTTAGAAAATATGTGTCCTAGAGAAGGTGAGAAAAGAACACTTGTAAGAGCTGATCCATTACACTGATTCCGATAATACATTCTTAAAATGAAGAACAGATTAGGAACTTCAAGTCCAGCACACGTCACCATGATGGAAAATCATGATACAGTACACCATATGATTTTCCTATTTCTAATCTGTTCATTTTACCAGCCACTAGTCCACACTGCAGCCCTATGATGCCATTTGTGCAAATACATTAGTTTCTAATGGAAGAATGGAAGGGAGCTCGAATGCTTCTTCACACGCATATACACGGAGTTCTGTGCTTTGATTAAAGTTTTAGTTTCCATAAGTAATTCCTAGCATACGAGAAAAACCCAAGCTCAGAAATGAGATATTTAAAAGCAGAAACAAATCAGGCTTATTTATTTGGCTTCTGGTTGCTGAAGCTTTGGGGCCATAGTTTATGATCTCTTTCCAAGATCAAGACAACTCAAAATTTACTGTTGAAGATTCATGGACGTTTAGATTGTCTGGAACCCAGGAAGAGTCCACGAGTTGGGGAGAACAGTATCCTGAATGCCACATATGGTTCAAGATCTTCCTGTTGTCTGCCTGCTCACATCTGGTAAATATAAAGACTGGTAGGTGGCAAAACTAAGGCTGAAGGAAAATCAAGTCAATGATTTTCCCAGAAAAGGTTAACTTTAGCCATGTGTGCTTCTTCCATAAAATGAAGAATGCAATGGGATGCACTTCACTGGTAGAACACACGTGGGTTTAGATTCTGTTTAAATCTCTCAGTTTCACAGTGGTAAAGGTAAGTGAAGCAAAAAACCAGTTAATGTTGCTGCACTACAGACAAAGAATAGTGTCTAGTTAGGAGATACACTATCAACTTCACTTTCTGCACTCATCATTGTAGGATCAAGCTTCAGCTGAAACATTAAGCAAGGTAAGGAGAAGCATTCCTAAGTTTAGCTGGACACCAAGATGCTACGAAGAGATGTCAGAGTGTTCACCCAGCTGGATGCTTTAAAAACCAACCGAAGAAGATGAGTATCAGTGAACTCATATTTAAGGAAAAAAGAAAAGATGGCATGACTTTGCAGTGCACCTCCTCCAAAAATCTAACCAGCTAGACAGAAAGCAAGCCTCTCTTCGACACACTCCCACAACTCCATGAAAAGCAAATCATGTCTCCTCTAATTTCTTCCTGGATTCATGTATTGTGGGAGTTAAAACAAAAGAGATCAATCCTGAACAGCAAGGCTGTTCTCACACTGCTTTCTGTAGAAACATTTGTTTGGCAAAGCCTGCATTCACGATGAAATAAAAATAGTAAGAAACAGAAAAGGACAAGAAATAAATAACACTTGCTCGTCACCTTGTTCCGGCTGTAGCGGACAGTCCCCTTCCGTGTGTCCTCTGAGATCAGATCAGTGAATATCCAGCCAACCTAAACACAATGCTTGTTATCACTTTTATGATGTGTATTTTTTCAAAGGTGCCCTTCGCCCACAAGTACAAAGTGTTCTTGGCTTGATAACTCCTTTTGAAAAAGTCTGATCAACAGCAGCCTGAAGAAAATGACTATCTTAGCTGGGGAGAAATTTGAACACAATTTACACATTTGCAAAGCCAACTGGTGAGATCTGCAGCTTTATGTGCCATCACTGGGGACTGAAGCCCCCTCCCCCAGCTCTCTCACTGCCCACAGGAAGACATCTAGTTTTCTGTGTTCTCACTGCAGAATCAGAGACAATTCACAAAAATAGTCTCAAGATTTCATACTTCTTTGCTAGTCAATCTAAAAGGCAACAAGTTATTGCTCAAATTTCCTCCTTCCTGAAACCCATTTGATCATGCTGAAATAGTTCTCCAGAAGACATTCTGAAATATAGATGCATATCCAAATACTCCTCTATATATAGCACTACTTTCAAACACTCCAGGAAATATTTCTGTTATACTTGCAGAAAATCTTATAAGCTAAACCAGGTGTGCCTTGCAGATAGAAGAGCTTAGTGGTCATTTATATAACAGAACAACTTTAACAGAAGACAGGATTCCAGAAAGTTCTTTGTTGTAAATACAGATATCTATATAAACCCGCATGTTTTCTGATGAATATTCTGCCCTATCTGGTCCACTGACATGATCCTTGAGAATATTAAAACTGGGGACGGGGGGCGGGGGGCAATGGTTTTCATTCCTTTATTTTAGCAAAACAAGCAATGCCTTTATAAAGATTTTTTAAAAAGTGTGGATCTGGGGGGGGTATCTGCCTACAAATAGTGCTACAATTAATGCACCTATGAAATCACTGGCAGTTTGTAGATAAAGGAAAATCAAGATTCAAAAAATGGAATTTGATTTACTGCAAGCAAGGGACATGAAACTGCAGCTCACAGGTCATGTGCAAATCCCAATTCCTTTTATTGTAGACCCAAAGTCTCCCTAGCTCCACAACATAATAAATAATCATCAGAGAAATCTGAAAACTGGTGGCAAGCTACGTCAGCTGTTTGCCACTAAACTATGGATGATTTCTCTCTCAAGATCCAAGCCCTCCTGGAATTCTAAACTCCCAAGTCAGTGGCCAGAAACACTGAGATTGAGACTACCATTGTTCTGCTCATCACCACTGCTGTTCTTATAAGACTGCAGGTGCAAACAGAAGCAGATTCTGCTCAGTGCTCCTGCTGCTTCACTGTTTCTTCAGCTCCAGCAGTAAGGAGGTGTTACCATAACAAGTTCAAAAGTGTAGTAGAGGTATCCATTCATTGCTGGCGCTGCTTTGTCTCCTCTCCTTCTCCATCTCCATCTCGCCAACAACTGGAGACAACTCATGCCACTGCCAGCACCTGGCTCCTCCTGAAATGCCTAGTTATATGAGTTTTCACAGCAAGCATTCAAGGAGGCTTGGTTATTGGCAGTAGGTTGAGCCATCTCAGGCTGTTGGTGGCACACAGCAGGGCTGGAGGAAAGAGAGGAAGGTTCGAGACTGGAAAGCCCCTGCTAGCTGTCACACAGTGAGCCTTTACCTGTTTAAGGAGAGGAGAAAGAGGGGATGATGAAAGAGTCTGTGTTTCTGCCTGCACACATGCACACAAAACCCCAGTGTGCACCCCTTAAAGACAAAAGTGGTCCTTGGACAGTTGCAGTTGCCCACCACTGCCTGACATATCAGAACAAAACATCTGGGTGTTTAATATCTTCAGCTAAGATTCCTGTTTCACTTGCTCTCCTAAGAAACAGCTGAAAAAGTGAGAGCCTGTGGAACAGGCTGTAGAATTCTGAAAGATTTGCAAAGGTAAACATATCTGCATTTTCTCTGCACCACTAACTAAACCGGTATGCTTTAGCTGCAGCAGCATGTTGTTCTGGATAGAGTTGAATACAAGAGATTCAGTACTCCTCAGATATGCTGTGAAAAGCACATACACACAACCATATACACATACAGGACTGAGATCCTCAGCATGTAAGGGTAAGAGTAATGTAATGTTCAGAGTTCAGAGTAAGGTAAATAAGATAAAGCAAAGAAAGAAACTAGGACAGCTGCTGAATATAAGCACTGGTGGGGGCCATGCTGGCCGGCAGTAAGTTTTTCTTCTTTCATTCTTCTACAGTATTTGGAATAATCTTCAAGACTACTAATTAGCCACTGTGAGGTTACCAACATTTCAGGCAGCTGCAATACAGGATGGCTGGCCATCCAGTCCCATGTTGGTTCAAGACCAGACAACATGATGAGAAAAGGCTGCACGAACCACAAAATCACAATACAGTCTAATGCCTCAAATCTACAGTTATTTGCTTCCAACTCACTACATCCCAAATTCTGACGAATCCTAGGTTCAACAAACACAATTGAGAACAGTGGTGCCTAGTAACACTCCTTCCAGTCCAGAATGTTCCCAGGATATGCTGGCTTGCAAATGTTTTGATACCTTTCTCAGGCCAAGCTTGGCAGCAATCTCATCCACGATCTCTGCTTTTGGGTCTTCCAGGAGCTCCAAAGTGTTCTGTGTACCAATCTAAAAAGAAAAAGACATTACATGACTGGTTTACAAACAGGAATGAATATTTAGCATTCTGAGAAAACAAAATGTTTCATTTTCAGCAATGACATAATGGACAATGTCAGAAGAATGGGACCTGATAAGTAGTCTCTATAATTCAATCCAGTTGCACTAATATATTGGATTCCAGAAGGCAGCTATTTAATATTCTATTTAAGATTATTTAGAACCAACAATGTGTTATGCTTTCTAACTGGAATAATCCATTACAGAGAAGAAGCTAATGCTTTGGCACTGATGCTAAAATCCTCTACTGCAATGCAGAAATCAACCATTTTTTAATAAACCCATTACAAAACACATTCCAGACGTTGTTACTTGACAATCAAACAAGGTTTCAAAGACACTAGCGCTTTTACCTTTGTCATCATAATTTGAACATTACATTTCCTTCATAATTCAGTATGAATACTATTCTGATGCAGGACACCCAGGAATGGTTTTATGATGATTGAACATTGATATGCAGCAATGTTAAGTTTAAATGACCTGATTCCCAACTTTTTGCCTTTTTGACTCCAATGTACTGATTTCTTATTCTTTAGCCTCTTCTCCTTAGGTCTTATCTCTTATCTGACTGAAAACAAAAGGCTCTCTTTTCAATGATCTATGCATTTATTAGGTCCAATATTTGTGTAGCACCAAATGAGAAAATGCATCATTTTCTAAAAACTAGGTTTCTGTTCAAGTTTTAATTATATTTCTCATTCCTCTGTATATTTATTGTTACAAATACTTCATATTATTAATAAACTATTATTAATAAACTACTGATAGGAAAATTTGACAACTAACAGAATGGTAATAAATAATTTACTTTTACATGTCATTGGAGAATCAGCCATAAACATTACCAAATCCAAGCAATCATGAAGGCTAAATTTTCCAACAAATGGAAGCATAAAATATGGGAAAGGGTTCAGAAATAAATCTAAAGTGTACTATAGAACATATGCCAAATGAACATTGAGAGACAGCAGTTTAAGCAGAAAAGGATTACTTGTGATCACCAGACTTGATTTATGTATGCAGCAGAATGTTAGATAAGCTGCAATACCTCAGATGGCATGTTGGGAGAAGCTGGTCTGCACACCTTCGTGTTCAGTAAAGGAAGCAAACTTACTCCTAATAGTAAAGGATTTTTTAAGGGCGAGAAATGCCAGCTGACTGCTTGTTGCAGTAGCTTTCTATCCTTTTTTCCCCATCTAGGGAAACCTTCAAAAACATCATGCTTCATTTGCACTTTGAACTCAAATGACTGAGAATACACCATCCATTATACCACAGGCTGCCCTCCACAGTCATGGGTTTGACATTTGTGAATCTGATTATTCGCAAATGTGCATGCTTCTCCCCAGATTCTCTTTCTCCTTTTCCTATGCATTTTGCCCCAGCACGGAGATCTTATGCTGAGGCAAAATGGGAGGAAGTGGGGCAGGGTGGGGCTCCGAACAGGTTTCCTTTCCTCCTCTGGAGTTTTCCTCACTTCCATTCATTTTCTCCATGCTGGGGCAAAATGCATGGGAAGAGAAGGGGAGCTCCGGAGGAGGAAAGGAAGGCTCTTCGGAGCCTCTCCTCCACCCCATTCCCTTCTATTTTACATGGGAATGGGAAGAGAGGAAGCCCCAGCAGGGAATAGGAGGGGGAGCAGATGGGGAAGTTATTTGTGATTTTCCCACTTTCGCGAGGGTTCTACGCCCCGAACTCTCACGAATGTGGAGGGAGGACTGTAGTTTTAAACTCCATTACCTCACTCGTCTACACATACAGAACAGGCCTATTACCTAATGCTCTATTTAATGTTTTCTCACTTGCTGAAGATGAAATTGCATCTAGTTGACTTGTGACTAACAACATTCAACATTTTCACAGTGGTAGCTCTTTCAACCTAAGATATCCCACTGGAGGAACATGCTTTAAATGGAGTGTCATCCCACCCAAAGTCTAAGATTGGTTCAACTGGGTGAAGGACTTCCGAGTTCTATTGACCACTAATAGTTACCGTGACTTCCATTTGGCAAAATCAGCAGAGATTTGGAAGCCTTGCAAGAATGCCAAGGAATATGACATCTCTTACCAGTCACAGAAATACCACTTGCACAAATCCCAAATGTAATACTTTTTTATTCTTATGCTGACGGTGACATGGTATTTACCAATCTCAAGTCTAAAGAGCAACTGTAGACATTACCCATTCGTCTTGGACTGCAAAAGCTTCTAAACAGCTCTGATACATCACAAAGGAGTCTGGAAACTGAAGGACAAATCCTATAGCCCTGCTGCATGGTTATTTCTATGCACAACACCATGACGCAATATGAGACACACGAGCTGGCAAGACATCAAAAGCCTCAACACTTAACTTCATGGTGTGCAGAGAGTTTAAGGAAGCTGATGTAAGTTTGCTTTGCAGCTTTACAGAAACTCATGAATCTTGCCACTAAGCAGGGTATTGTAATGAAATATTACTGCTTACATGTCTCAAGTCACTCAAGATACGTATATTTTATATGCAGTATATGTGAGGGCAGCCAACCAACAGCTGAACATACAGGACAAAACTACAGGAGTCTCTCCAACACATTTCAGTAGGAGCTCCCCATCAGTACTTCCAAGGTCACTCTGTGTCAAAATGGCTTTGAATAAACAAAAAAGAGACAGCCAAATGGATCAAGGGAAAATAGATTGTCCACTTTCATCATTACGTGCTCTAAAAAATTTTGCCCCAAGATTTAATGCCTTCAGCCATCGCTTCTCACTCTGTTAACACTATAACGAAAAATGCTGCATGTTTTAAATTTACTGGCAAGCAAACTAATGCGAGAAATGCTTTTATCAACAAGAATGATCCAGCATCAAAGATGCTACTAAGTTTGTTACAATTTTCTGTTACTTGTAGCTTTCAAATTCAGAGACAGTCTTTTAAAGCAAATCCTTTCACTAACTGCAATTATGTTAAATCTGATGCACTACAGCCTGAATTACAAGACATCCCTGTGCTTCTTATCCAAACCTATCTTTATGGGGAATTGCCTTGACTTTACTCCTTCATTCCCAAGAGAAAAGTAAAGGCACCCACTTGCCTGCAAGATGGGCTTTTGCAGGGGAAAAAAAACATCAAGAATGCTGCTTCCTGAAAAAGAAAAAAAAAAGATGCACTACTTATTCTCCTCAAAGGAAAGAAGAGATCTTCCACATTCCTTCAGTTTCTGCAGGAGGCAGAAGCAAGGTGCTGTTGGTACTTTCCATAAAACTTCAGTATTTGGGAACAAAACCCTTTCTAATCCACAAAAAGCATGTTCAGAAGGCTTTTCCCTCATTGCTGCCTTTAGCAAAATCCCCCAAAGGAAAGGAATAACTTTTCCCCCAATAGAGTCATGGAGGGGCGAAGGAGAGAATAGTTTCTTAGTTTCTCTTCCTTCCTACTTGCTCTCACAAGAGGCCAGAGCAATGATATACAACTGGTGCTTTCTCTAAACACACAATATAGAGGGGAAAACACCACTCCTCTCTTCTCCCTCCATATGGTCTTTACAAAAAGATCGGGAGTCTATCTCCTTTCCCATTGGACTTTAATAGGAGCAGCAACAAGAAGCTACTTGCACATTCTGCACAACTAGCAGCAAAAACGCTTCCTTTGACTTCTGTGCTTGCCGCAGGGCTGAAGGAAAGATGTCCTTCATGCCAAAACTACAAGTAATGGGTTTGGCTAGTAATCCAAGTTAATAGATCTCTATATCTTTTTCTACCTTACTCTGTAAATCTATGAATTATATAAAATTTCTATCAGTAATTTCTATGCAACAATTACTACAAAACCTAGAGCTGTAACTTTCCTTGATGGTTATCTCAGCCACTGTACTCAGTTATATTTCATAGATATAGCAACTCAGTGACCAGTGCCATCTAGTGATTTCATGTGGTTTTACAATTTAAAAAAGAAAGAAGGAAAAGAAAATCCACTATAACCACTCCTTTTGACATCATACTTCCCAGAAATACCATCTTTACATATTACATTTCTGGTTGTTCCATTAAAGATAAAAAAAAAGGGAAGTCTGAATATAGCAGGTGTTATGAATTATGTATTATATAATTTTCAACAATTTTCAATCAGATAATTATATTAGTCTGTTCTAGCATAAAGACATGAGAAGAAGGAAAATTAGAAATCTTGTGGCATCTTTTAAGACTAATTTACTTCAGCCTAAATTTTCATGGCCTGCAGGCCACTTCTTCAGTTTCTCAGTAGGGAAACATCACTCTGTGCGTGTGTGTGTGTGTGTGTGTGTGTGAGGGGGGGAGGGGGAGGGGGGAGGGAGACAGAGAGAGAGAGAGGAAGAAGAAGAGGAAGAGGGGGAAGAAACAGAAATGCAAAGTGTGCCAACATGGTAATGGATCTTCATGGTGATTGTTAACACTATGTAAGAAGGATGTACGCGGGAGACAAGCACATTTTGTACTTCTGTTACATTTCACATCTCCATCAGTACCATGGATGTATAGATGTTTGTTTACTGAGGCTGCACACCATGGATCTGAAGAAATAGGCTGCAGCTCATGAAATCTTAAACTGAAATAAATTGGTTGGGCTTAAAGGTGCCACAAGACTCCCGATTTCCCTTCCATCCTTTTTATGTACTGAACTTTTCACAGAACTGGGAATGGCTGTCCCCCACCACTGCACATGAACAGGGTAGCAGACCAGAGTTCTGTGAAATGGCCCACACTTCCTTTGCTTTACACAATGCCTAGCATTTCTACATAGCGCACACTGAGTATTCCATGTACTTTACAGACATTTTCTAAGTCACAGACTTTGTAACATATGCCTGTTTGTTCAACTTTAATGAAAGAAGGGGTCTTCACAGACTTAGAAAGATCCCTTCTTTCATTAAAGTAGACAAGTACTCTCACCACCACATTGTGGGTGCAGAGGTTCAAACTGATACATCATGATTTGTTTTGGGCTCTGCAAGCTTATGAGTCAGGAAGTTTTGAACCACAAACTTCCTTTCTCACATGTTCACCTTTATCTACCATGTCAAATTTACAATGTGTTAAGTTTAGACACTACAGGTATTAATTTAGAAACGGGAAAGTAGCCAGTTGGGCAAGGAAGGTTTTTTTTTCTTTACACAGAAGAAAATCTGAAGGAATTGAAATATTCCCACTGCTCTCTGAAATCATAAGCATGGATACTCTCTGGAGGTCATGGGAGATCCTCAGAAACAGATGTCAGCACACTGGGGAAGGAGACAGCAAAATGCCACCCATCATTTTAGACTGCGGGATTGCTTGAGTAACAAGCAATCATGAAATGGGGGGACCTGCGGGGTGAAGACAGAATTGGACTCACAGCAAACTCTTTGAACCAAGCTTTTTCCCCTGCTGTATTGAAGGCTGGAGGAAACTAAGCTCACTCTGAGGAATGGCAAAAATCCCCAGCAATTCCTTGTAGGCTTAGGGCACTAAATTGTAAAAACCAGTTTTAACATAAAATCATTTCCCTGAGTGCACATTATCACTTAAAGAAAGCACTGGAAAATGCTCCCAAAGCCACAACCCTTTTGGTATTCATAAAATGCAGTGTTCATTCTTCAAGACTGAGTAATGTTCCACTCCCACCACTGATTCCAGTGCTTAAAAGGCTAAGAAGAGTCATATCCAGTGCGGTTGCACAAAGAAAACACTGACAGGTGTACCAGACACTACTACACAAAAAATATACAAGGTGCTGGATACTTTTCATGCTCCCTGTGTTACTTGCAGAAAGGCATACCATCAATCCCATGAAGATAAGCATGACTCTCTCATTTGCAAGTTTTACGGTAAGCACAGAATAAAGAAGTGCAAGTCATTCATACGCCCCTTTACAATCCTTTAATTTGCAATGCCTGAAGCAATCCTAAATGAGGCTTGGATGCCTCTCTCTACCAAGGACTACTGATAGCTCTGGTCAACTATTTAAATTCATTTAACTGCTGAACTTTCAGCAGGAGCAACTGGCTTCTGTGGTGAAAAATCTTTTCTGAAATATAATCAGATAAAATTAATTTCATCTGATAAGATGTAATGCTGTGTCAAGGTTGCTGCCAGGCAGGCAAAGGTTTCCTCTGAGTGGATGGCAGAGGGAAGAGGCAGTGTGGCCAGACAGTCAGGTGCAAGGCCAGCAGGATTGTTATGGCTATGTCTTGTGTATTAGGGAAGGCCACATGCCAGAGCACTGACTGGGTCACCCCACATGTTTCAGGGTGACAAGGTACCATAAAAAGGCTGGTGTTTGCCTTGACCAGTTGCCAGTTAGATTCCTTAGCTGGACCTGCCATGCCATTGGCAGTATACTGTTTGTAAGGGGAGATGCTGCCCGATTTTCCTCCGTTATCTTCTGTTTTTCCTCTTTGTCTAATTGCTGGCAAGCTAGCATGTTTTTGCTAAGTCTTATTTTAGAGTGCGGCAATAAATCAGTACTCTAAGCCTAACTAGTGAGCCTCTGGAATTTTTTCTCCTTCACTGGGATTCTCTGCTGCGGCGAAGCCTTGCTTCACAGATAGCACTCTGCTCATGCTCAGAGGAGCCAAATCCTGCCAACCCTGACATGCTGGACCTCTGAATTAGTACTACGCTTGTTAAATTAAAAACTTCCAGTTCTCCTATGGACAGGCTCATTATCATCACAGATGGTATATAAGGAAATACTCTGTTTCCATCCTTTCTAAAAGAAGCAACCCAAGATATTTTAGGAAGGAATCTGTGTTACCTGCGGAGGTTCATAGATGGCAGCAACCTCAGCTCGGATACCCAAAGGGATGTCTTTGTGCTCTGTATACCTCCCGTACAAGTATCCAAAATGCTGGTTTCCTGTTTTTCTCCAGAAGTCCAAGAAGCGATCTGCAATGGTATGGTTCTCAAACATGATGTTATCCACATGCCTGTATTTCTGTCATTTGGGGGAAAACATAATATTGTATCAAGCAAGGGTCTCAGTTAGGATCATATACAGCAGGATCTACAGAGCATGGGTGGGAACTGTGTAGCCTCTTGTATGCTGGTGAACTGTGACCCTCTAGAATCCCTTGTGACAAAGCATGCTGGGAGTCTTAATTTAACAACACCTGGAAGGCTGTACAATACCTGCATCCTCTACAGTTGCCCACCTCTGGGATAAGGAGCGAAGCCATAATTGTAGACTTCACTGTAAAGCTGACCTTTTCTATCCACTATAGTTAAGACCAACTATAGCTTGCCCAAGTTTGCATATTCACATTATGGAAAGCCATAGGATAATTGGTGGAAATCTGGCTTACTGCAATGTGCAAGCCATGGTTTATTAGCCAATCTCAAACCACTATCTCAAAATATGGCTGGCTGTGGTCTTACATACTTAGCTGTAACTTGCCATATTTGAATCTGCAACCGTTGCTTGTACCTGATTTTCCTTCCCTAAGCTGCCTGCCCTGAAGCAGGAACTGGCAGAGGGGGTAGGCAAAAACCCCCCCCCAGAAATTGGAAAAATAAGCCATGGTTTGTGGGGCATATATAATCATTTTCTGGCTTAAGCAACAAACTACAGTTAATACAAACCTTGTGATGTGTGTGAACCTATCTAGCAATAATCGCAGTTGACTGAAAATGGAACTGAAACCCTCTAATTTTGTTCATGTGGTTGCACCAGCAGGTCTGAGGTCCATTCGTGCAAAACTAAACTATGGCATTATATCCTTATACATTCAGTATGTTTTAAATCTCAGAAAATGCCATCCCGGAACCCCTCTCACTAAGCACTTATTCCACTTCCACATTCCTTTATGACTGCCTTACTGAAATTCTGAGCAGGAGGTTCTTAAATTCACTAAAAATTGTTCTCCTACCTTGTGCCCAAAGTAACTGTTTTCCAATTTTCTTCGTAAATGCTAAAGAAGTATATCTTCCTGTCTCCCTGTATATAAATTTACCAACATTTGCTTACCAAGCAACTGCCAAAAGGACAACACTTTCAAAATGAAGATGGACACTTCTTTCCAAAAACAACCTGCAGACGTTAGGAAAGTCTCTACTGTCTTTGAATAGCAAGTTTCTCTTAGCAGCTGGGCCAATCTTACCTGCCTGTTGAGTGTGATGGCACTTGGCTGGCACTTGGTACAAATGCCTTCAGGCCATGGGGGGTGCCCTTCACATCCAGATTTAATCTTGCAGCTAATGTTTTCAAGGGCAACAAACTTTCCTCTGCACAGAAAAAAAGGAACATACTAAATCTCTAGATATTTCTTAAAATTACAAGTGCCTACATTGAACAGTGTGCGTCAGACCATTTCATCAGTCTCAGGGCTCTAGTAGATCACAGATAACTTGACCCACCGGAAAAACAAGCAGGGAATCCAAGACAGCCTGCCTCTTCTCTCATTTAAGTTGATGTTAGAAAAATTGCCATAAACACAAAAAACAGTTAATCTGGACTAAGCTACATAAAGGCTGTAGTTAATGTGGAAAAGATTAACACTGTCTGTTACAGTTTTTAATGCCAATTTTTTCACAGTGAAAAGACCATTAGATGTACAGCATGTAATCTGTATCTCACACATTTGTGTGCACATAAAGTCTTTGCTGTGGAACAACCAGTATGTACATGAATAGAGTAGTGTTTGGTATTTTCTAATAAACAAGGGGGAAAGATTATGCTTCTTTGCTATTATGATACAGAAGAGGCTTGAGACTTTGCAATATACTGACAACGCAACAAATCCTGGGCTGAAATAAAACTACTTCCAGCTTCCCAAAATTTCTTAACTGCATCAATCTTTGGTCTAAGCTGGGGGAGTGGGTACTCGTGAACTACCAAATAATGGAGATAGATAAACTTCTCAATCTTCACACCTATCGGCTCTATTGGCTTTACAGTTACTATCACACCACTGGTTTGAAACAAATTTGATTTGTCCTATAAACAGCATTCTAATTTTTCACATTTTATTTCATCATCTATAACAGGATTCCCCTGCAGAAATGGTGCAAATTTCTTACTTGTCTGCGCCTCCGGTCAGTTTCCTGATGTAGGCATGGAATGACATATGCTTCACAGGAGGCTCCAGATGGTTTAAATAATCCTCATCAAAAGGCTGCCAAAAACCCACATACACAAAGGAAAACCAGGTCAGACACCTGCTTGATAATACATTGATCACTGAACAAATGGATGTTTTAGTCTGAGCCCTCTGTTGGCATTCAATGTGGAAACAATTAGGAAGCTTTGTGCTCTTCTTCCACAGCAGTTATTACTTTGACAGTAATAGCAGGGCGCTTTCTCCCAACCCCCTCACACAGTATGGAGTTTTACTCTTGCTCAAAATGGTTCCAGAAATCCAACCTGCCTCATGGGCATAATATTCTTTTTCTCCTTCTTCTTCTGCTGGCAGAGCTAAAGGCTAACTGATCAAAGATAGCTAGAGAACTCTGGCATAGTTACCTGAAGAATCTGTGCAGAACTGAGAAGAATACCACAGGCCTCTTATTGTACAAAGTCATAAGATCAAAACAGAATGTAAAAATATACAGTAAGTAAGTGCTTTTGAGATGCCACTGTAAAGCAGGGGGGGCAGGAGTGGGGAAGGAAGATTCACAATGCAAGTGGGAGATACCAAACGCATATATGTTTGCCTGAACTTTTAGCAGTATATCTTGTTAAATCCATTACTGCAAAAAACAGATGTCAAAATCCTGATGAATCCTAGTCCTGCCCAGACAGATATATCCAAGGGACTTGTTTAGCCTCTTTTGCCATTATCAACAGAGACAAGAGGCATTAATGTTTCAGCAATGTCCTCTCAACAGCTCCATTGAAGCAACCATATACATAGTAATTTTCTTCCTAAGTAAAATGTTACCATAATAGTTTTAGTTTAACTCCTTACCTCTAATGGTACACAGTGCACACATTTACCCAATGGGCTATGTCGACAACTGTGTGAAGAGAAACAGGAATTAGTAGCCACATTCAATAGGAGTAATAGAAAAGGACTCTATTTTACACAACTTTATAGAGCTAACAAATTTGGAAACTGAAAATATAACTTGTTAAACCATTCACAAAATAAGTCATTTTGAGGGGAAATACCCTATTCATTAACCAACTTACATTTATTAAACTACTGTGCCAACAACCATCTTTGAAATGACTCCTAGGTAGCTGAAACACTCCGCTATAAAGAACGGTGTAGTAATCCACCTTAAAAACATGCACGCACGCACACACGCACGCACGCACACAAATGGGTTGGCTCTTTTGTAGGAAAGGCCCAGTGGGACACTCTTCTGTACCATCTGCCTAAGGATAAGAAATACATGCTGTTACTCAATGTAATAAGGTTTTGTTTCCTTAACACTCATTTGTAGCAGCCTTCTTAGAATCATTTTCCCCTACTGTTGGTTCTTTCCTTCATAAATGTCAGTGTATTATCATTTTTGGCAAAAGTGTAATACCTTTATTCTATTAGAATATACATGCAGAAGATTAGATGTAACTTCTAATGAAAAAAAGCATTTTTTTTCTTTGATGGTATTATACGCACAATTTTTCCACTGAAATACTACTTTGAAAAGATGAAAATACTTCATTAGAGAAACATTTCCATTTGAATCTAGATCTAATACTCAGGTACTAGTGATATAGAGATATGATTGATAGACAAATAGAATAGCATCTGGATGCTTTATTATCTCTCATTCAGGGGGAAATCAGGGATGAATGAAGAAAGAAACTCGTGAATGTAGGTTGTATAAAATAATGTACACTTTTTTGTTTCCAAGTTGGTATGAATGTTAATGTTATCTTTTGTTCGTTTTATTGATCAATCAATTTTAAAAAATAGGAAAAAAAAAGAAAGATTTCCACTTCTCTTATCTTCACTAAGGCACTGACTCCTGTGCAAGTAAAGTCATATAAAGGCACAAAGTGGAGCTATTACATTTTTAAGATGAATCATGTATTTTGAATGTTTAAGTCAGACTCACTGGGGAATGATTACTAATAGGAAGTCTGCTCTCCAAACTAACTGTTGAAGTGAATCAGTGGCCATTGGGTGATCATAATGCCCCTTCCCCTAACACATGCCAAACTCTAGGATGCTTTTGCTATACCCCATGAGGCAACTACTTTACAGCTTCCAGCAAGGAAATATGCAGTTATCAAGAATAAGTCTGAGCTGGAGTTCTAGCTTGAAAGATATTTAAACCTGTAACACTTCTACAGATTTGAAGCTATTCCGATTTTAAACAGAGTAAAAACAGACATGAAGATTTGTAAGAGAAAAACAAGGCAAAGACCCCAGAATCATGCTGCTCCATTCTTTAGATTTGAATTCCACAGCTTCTTTAATACAACTCCTTCTGTTGTCTCTACAGGCATAAATTTAAGCAGCCTTTACATTATTAAGTTTTACTGCTTTCTGTGGCTTGCATATAAGAACACTTGAAACCACTCCTTAAAAAGGCACAAGGGCTACCAGCAAGCCCAGTTATCCAATTCACTCTAAAACATGAATACTTGGCATCTTAGGTAACTGGCCCAGGAACACAATTTGGATTATAGGAGACCCACCAGTATTTCATTCAATCTGCTCATTATTTCTCACTCTTTAACTGGTGAAAATCCATTTATCCACCAAAAAAAATGCTAATCAAGTTCAGAACTGACTGATCTTTTTTCCAAAGAAGATATAAAGCAGGCAGACATTAGTTGAGAGGGAACAGCAGCTGAGAAGCAGCACTGTGCCCAAAGCCAAGAAGCATTATTGTGCTCCTTTTCCTGTAAACCATGGTGGTCAAAGTGCAGCTCTCAGAACTATTTTGTGGTTACAGGACTACCAAAACAATTTTCTGAATTTTTTCCTCTCACTATGGGGTGTGGGAGGCAAGTTTGGCATGTTTTTCAAGGGGGAGCGGGCAGTTCGAGGCCCAGGAGAGACCCTTTTTCCACCATGAAGTTTTATTTTATTCGCTGGCTCAAATGCCTCAGAACAGGCCAACAATGTGAACCTATTGTAGTCATGGGGAGTGGGAGAAATTGCCTCCAAAATATCATGACTATGGTAGGCAGGCATACCCAGCAAGGCCTTGTGAGAGGGCCAAAGCAGCCATCTAACCTTTGACAGCTACCAACCCTTGCCATTGACCAAACGCTACTATTTTTTTCAGGTAAGTTTTTAAGAAAACTTTAGGTATAACTGGGGTCTACTGTTAAGGCCCAGTAGTTCTGGTCTCCAGGTATATGCTATGCTTTGCCTTGGCTGAATCATATTAATTCAGTGCTGGTAGAAGACTTGGATATGCCAAGATTTAGCAACAGATATTATAACCACTCTCTTCTCTGTTGGAATACCAAAATTTTGTAATGTATTGGTTTTTTAAATTTTCCCCATTGCCCAAGTCCCCAAAGACCCAGGCCTTCCATAGCCATGGGCCCCTGGAGATCCCTTCTCCGCCTGCACGCCCACACCTGCCCTGGGGAACAATGACAGTGCTGAAACTATTGCTATGTTGCCCTCTGATCTTTTCGGCTAACTGAAAGTTTGGCTAGACTGAGACATTTGTCCTTGCATGTTTCTACAGCTTATTTATATCTGATACATCTAGAGCTGGCATTCTGTCTTTGGTGCTCCAGGTGTCTTTGACTTCAAGTCAGCAGACTAAAAATCCTGGATGCAGACTCTGAGAACTCTCACTCAACTACACTACTGTTAAGCAGGCCTGTGAAGTTGGAGTCAGAGACGTAAGCAATTCTGGGTGAACCGGAAGAAATGTAGCAATTCTAAAAACTTACAATATTAAATGCCTAGTTTGTTGTATATTTGCCTTCAAAGGAATTGAGGAAAGTTTTCTGGTACAGAAATTTTAATCAAATAAATATATTTTATTGGTTCTTGTGGGTTTTTTATATTTTTATATTTATTTTTATATTTATATATTTCATGTTCTGTCAGTCTAAGTAACCAGATGATTAAGGTCATGCTGATGAATTGCCCTGTGAAATCATTTTGCAACAGTATATTTACTAATTAATGTACATTTGCCATGTATGAAGGAGTCAGAGTCAGACAGTAGGAAAGTAGAGGAACTGGAGTCAAAGGCTTTGTGTACCAACTCCACAGCCCTTGCTGTTAATACACCACATGGAACCAAATGGATGACAGCACACATACTTACTGATACTATGTTGACACTAGCTAATATTTTTCAAGTTGCTACTTTATTTTGCAAAGCCATAAATGGATGGAGACCAAATAGCTGTCAAAGTTGATCTGATCTCTTCAATAGCAGTTACAGATAAGAGTGACTGTTAATTCTTTTGGAACAAGGTTTACATCAGAGCTTTCCAAACTGTATGTCACAACATGTTAGTGTGTCGCCTGCAGTGTGTAGGTGTGTCGTGCAAACGTAATGGGTGGAAGGGCTGCTTCTCCAGCCACTGAGGCGGGCCAAGCCTAGGTGAAGGGGCTGCCTTTTCTGCTGCCCTGGGCTGAGGAAGACCCTGGCGACAGCAGCGGTGGGCCAGACCCAGGTGGAGGGGCGCCTCTGCTGCCACCGCTGCCCTGGGCTGAGGAAGAACCTGAAGAGGGTGGCAGCAGCAGGCCAGGTTTGGGTGGAGGGGCTGAATTACTTACTGAATTACTGTGTCACAAAATGATGCATATCTGAAAAGTATGTCACCAACATGAAAAGTCTGGAAAGCTCTGGTTTACATGTTGCTGTTTTTTAACGGTTTAGGTTGACAAATCTTCAGATTTTTTTTTTAAGTGGGAAGAATGTCAGGATCGCTGGGTTACTGACCATATGACTTTATATTTATTCGTCCCCAGTCATCTAGTTTTTGTGTTACGAATTAGTATTTTACAGTTTGGACTGCAAAGAAGCAAAGGTGGAAGCTCTATTACAATGGTTCTCAAAGCGGAGAGTTGACTTTTGAAGGGAAATCCCTAGCACTTTATCCACTATCTGTGATGGAAGTCAATGAAGTAATTTTCTCCTTAAAAAAATAATCCTTCCCCAAATTCTGTCTCTTACTGGGGCACCTTGAACCATGTAGCATGCCCAGCTATACCCTATTACCATTGCTTTCTATGATTTGTTTATCCCTAGGTTGAGCAAAAGATTGGGTCCTGAAAAGTGAACCACAAAGCTTTAATATTACCTACACTTAGAGGTGGGTAAAAAAAGGGAAGGAGCATCATTATGAGAGGACAAGGAGATCTGTAATAATCCCTATGGAACAATTTTCAAATTTTGGATAGGAAGCACAATGATATTTACAGTTGCTGGTCTCTGTTTCTGTAAATCTTCCCATCTTGTTTTATTAGGTACTGGTCAATTTCATCTTCTACCACCTGGGGAATGCCTATTTGGCGCACTCCTTGAGAACCT
The DNA here is from genome assembly GCA_030412105.1 of Cyclura pinguis. NCBI lineage: Eukaryota > Metazoa > Chordata > Lepidosauria > Squamata > Iguanidae > Cyclura > Cyclura pinguis. The sequence goes on from CM059600.1 coordinate 164,427,244, forward strand.
GAGACGTCCATATTCTCAGAAGAAGAACCAGGTGGACTTGAGGGAAAGAGAAACAGCATATCTCCATGCCTACAGAAAAAGACACGAGCATGACAGAACTGTTACAGAATGAACACCATTTTCATAAGATATTACCATATCTGAACATCACAGTCTTTAATTCAGAAATACTCAAGTGAGCCAAGCACAGTTTGTATGATAGGCAACTCTACAACAGTATCACTTTACATTATCCAGAGTGTCCTTTCTTGTCTATTTTACTCACAAAAGAGACTGAAAGTGAGCAGAGGCTCCTGATGAAAGAAAGGAGAAGGGGGCAATTTCTGTTGATTCCCTCTTCTGCTGCTGGCACCCTGGGCTGTCTCCAGCACTGTTCTGGAGGATCCCCCAACCTGCCAGAGTAGTTTTGCAAGGATGTATAGGGAGAAAGCAGTGAAATCCACATTTCCTCCCACCAGCAGGAGTATGCCAAAACTGGAGGTTTGTTCAAGGGACCTAGAGATCCAAGCCTGAGACTGAGGAATTAGAGTAACCTGGTGCTGAAATTAAGACCTACAGTTTCAGTGGAGCACAGTCTTCTTCTTTATTTTGCTATTATTTCATGGTGCTGGTGCTTTTTAAAGCTACTTTACTCTGAGTAAACACCTTTTTCCAACATGAGTTAACCTAGTAGTACCCTGCGCTACATACTAAGGCACTCCTGTCTCTCAACCCCATCAAGAGTAGGAAGAGTAAAGATGCTTAAATATGGCTGAAACATTTCTAGACTCCAGTATTAAACAGCATCTTTTCTTTCTCATCCTCTTCCACAATTACTGACAGGCTGCCAAGACTATCAGACAGAAAGGTGATTCACCAGGAAGCTGATGACTAACCTATTCCACCAAGCTACCTTTTTTTCTCTCAGTAGTAACACCAAAGACTGACACAGGAGCCAAATGGCTGCCTCTCCCTGAAAAGAATTCCCTTCCAAGGGAAGATGAAAACGTCTCCTCCCTATGGGTCTGTCAGAGGCAAGTGGATACTTTTGTTTGTTTCAGTCAGTCTTTGGGAATGAATTATTCTTCTTCCCCTTTTCATTGTTACTTAATAATTAAGAATGGTATGGAACTGTCTGCATACCCCCTTATTTCATCATAGCTAAATACTTGCAGAAGTTGCAGCTGGACTTCCACAATGAGGAAGGGGAAGGTAGTGTGATTTAATAATGCCTCTCAGCCAAACACATCTTTGATGGAAAGACACGGACCCATAAATTAGAAAACTATGATAAACATATGTGCTTTGTCAGCTATGGGGATTCCACATCATGATACGCACTTCAAATAATAGAATGCTACTGTAAACAAAGCTAAAGGAGTTTACAGTCTCCCAAAGTTATGAAAACTATTGCAAAATAAGAAGCTAAACCCAAAGTCACAGCCAAGAACTTTAAAGACAGATTGTTCTTCATCCTGAAGAACATACTGAAGGATCAGACAGGAGAGAGGCAAAATAGATGTTACAGAGTGCCTACTCTGTATGTTATCTGAGATTATAATATTGTCTTCTTGTGCTTCCTCCTTTATCAGCTATTTGCTTGAAAAATTCAAAGACCCCTTTCAGTCTTCCTGCACAATCCATAGACTTCAAAGGTGTCAAGTTAAAGCTAAATGAATTATGATCAATTATAAAGTCTAAAGAGAAATACATAAGCAGTTATTCTGTGAACAAGACAAAGAGGTACCATTGACAGCAGACTGAACAGATCAGGAAGACGGTGTGTCACTATCTCCAGAAAAAACTAACCTGGCAACCTGAGGACTGTGATAAATCCAGTATTGTCACTGAAAGCCCAAGTGGCATCCAGAGTACATCTCTGCATTGTGCCAAATGAAGCTGGTACATCAGCTGCACCTCATTCTGCACAGATACAGCAGGGCCATAGCAATTCATCCCACTGCAAGCTCTAGACTGGACTATAATAATGCACTGTGTCTGTGACTGCTTCTGGAGACTTTTCAGAAACTTCAGCTGGCTCAACAATGCAGCTATTAGGTATTAACAGAGACCCTGCTTCCCAGATGGCTACATTAGTTGCCAGTACATTTCTCAGCATAGCTCAAAATGTTGCTCATTATAAGTAACATCCTAAACAGCTTGAGGCTTAGATGCCTGAGGGACCACCTTTTACTACATGAGTTTGCACAGACTTTACAATCATCTGAGGCCTTCCTCCACATCACCCCATCCGAAGTTGCACCGACAGTAACCAAAAGGAGCACTTTCAGGCATGGCACCTTGCTTTTGGAAAACCCATCCTAGAAGCTTGCATACTACCTGCTCCCATGGCTTTTCTGAATCACCTGAAGAGGTCATCTTGCCTCCAGGCATTTTAGCATTTTGGATAGCTGACTGATTGCTGCTGTTCTTGGTATGGGCACTCTCATTTCTGTTTTTACCCCCTCTTGTCAAATTTCATGTTATTTTTCAAACCATAAGGCACTCTGTGAAATTATGCTACAGCATAGGTCATAAATTTACTAGATAAATAAACATCTACATTATATTCCAGTCAATGGAAGACAGTTATTGTTATTCTGCGTTTCTAACGGTTTCCAAATCAGCTTACAAGAGAAAAATCTATAAAATATGTAATAAAACACACTTCGAGATACAGCAGCATTCAATCAGCAAAAAAATATTTTTAAAACCATAGAAGCATAACCACTGTGTAGATATACACCCTTGAGGCTTCAACCTAAGCACCAGGTATCCTCTCCAGGAATATAGGTGATAGTATAGTTTTGCAGCAGGTTTGGAAATGCTTATAACTAAAGAGTGTAAATTAATGTAAAAAATTGAAGTCCATTAGTTTAGTTAATGCTTCCACTTTCTTTAAGAAACAAAGGATTTACAGTTTTCCTGTAACTTTGCCTCTTTCAAACAGAAAATGCAAAGGAAGTAATTTCATTAAGAAAGGAAAGAGAGCAATCACTAAAGCAGGAAAGTTATATGAATAAATGTTCTAGGAAATTAGAAGGTTCACTGGAAAATGTGTTAGCTATCACATACTTTCCTAAAGTAGTTCTGACAGCACTGGCAAATTAGTACTAAATCAGTATAATCAATAAAATAATCAGAATTCACTTTTTTCTATATTCACTGACAACTCTTCTCTTCTGATTAGCCCTATCCTTTCATAATCACCAATATATACTAGCAGCTGATCTTCAAACAATTTTGAAGTTGCTAATCATTTTGCAATAACAAGTTAGCCTGCAACAATACAACACACAAGACAATGGGCTGAAAAAAATGGTTTTAGCCAATAAAATGCATATAAATAAGTTGTAACCTATAATAACATGTTCTTAACAAGTAGCTCATATTTCTGTAATATCACAAACTAAAGTATTTCAGCTACCCTTAGGCTTAAAAAGGAGAGTCGACACTACACAGAGAACAATGTAGCAGTTATTTCTTCTCAGTTATCAGACACTCTAGGAAAAATCTTATGCAGGCCTTCTAAAGAGAAGCCAAACCTACTTTAATTCAACACCATTTCTATGTCTTTTGCTGAATACTTACTTTATTTTTAGTAAATTGAGGGATTTATTGGGAGATGATGTGATCTCACCAGTCCTGTTTCTATTGATGTATACAGAAAATCCATTATTTCTGAAACCAAATTCTTTTGCAACCTAGGAAAAAAGAAGAAATAAGATATTTTCTGGGGCTTATGCTGCAACGAAATGAAACTCTATATGCACTGACAGTCATATATGAAAAGACTATATGAAATGTCTGCTATAGATATTTCATGAAGATTAATTAATTACCAAGTGAAGAGGTTCAAAAATGCACGCTAAAAGCATCTCCAAGACAGCAATACACATAAAGAAAAAAGAGAGTGAATCGGTTGAGCTTATAAATTAAGCAGCAGTCCTAAATTGCCTAAGCAATTGACATTAGCCCAAATGTTAATGGTTAACAGTTAAAACAGTTTACACTCCAGAAGGAAGAGCTATGCAACCTCATGATCCAATTAATTTAACGTGATTAAACAAATTCACAGCTAAAAAGAATATCAAGATCGGACTGTAAAAAAGAAGAAATAGTCACTAAAATATTTCAATCCACCCTCTTGATTGCTAAAAGTAGATGAAAATAACACCAGCTGTTTAGTAATATATGCACTGAGACAGCAAATGACTTTATTTTGAAACACCCAACTGCACATAATGTCCATTAGAACTTTCTTCTAGTTGAAAATGAAGCCTTGCACAAGCAAAGACATCATTCCTTTATGGAATTTGCTCTAAACACAGATTCCCTTTGCCACTTCCCATAAGGAGTATTTCCACTATTGACAGAGATCAACAGCTCTTAAATGGCCTTAATTCTCAGTCAAAAGTTGTTCTCACCAGGATCTTGCACCTTCCCAGATGGAGTGAACAGGATCTTCTGAAAGCACCTCAAATGTAAAAGTCAGCACAACGGGGTGTGTGTGTGTGTGCATGGGTGGGCATTAGCTTCTATTCATCTCTATAGTTAAGGAGAGGTGTCAGAGCTCATTCTCACAGCAACAATCTTCAAATATTCAGGGGAAAAAACCCCAAGATGTTTCATGGCTTTTTAATTTCCTTTGAGGCTGAATGCAGAAACAGTGTGAGTCTCTGACATTCTTTTGTGTGGCATTAAGGAGAGTTTTCACATATTCCCAGGCATGGAAGAAGCGCAGAACTCTTTCAAATTCTCTGTACTTACTGGAAGAAAAAGAAAGCAGTTGCAAGTGGCAAACTGGCATGTGCATTTATAGATGCTAGTCAACTGGAAAGCCTACCATTAGAAGTCTGACGCAGGCTGCTGTGGAGCATGTCGATATGCTAATTTCATATTTGTTGCAGCTCTACTACAGTCTTAGGCCATGCCTAAACTGTGATTTTAGGCTATTTTTTAAAGTTTAAATTGAGTGTTAATTTTGGTTTAGTGTGGAATTTAAAAACTGAACTATTGCAATTCTGCTTTTTATGTTGCATGTAACTGTAGTTTTTTAACATTACACAATACACATAACAATATAGGTCCATCACAAATAACATTCACTGACCTGCAAGTTTCACTGAATTCAGTATGACTCAGTTACTGGTATATACATTTAGGACTGAAGCCTGAGGTCATATAAGGATAGCTGGTTTTGCATGGCAACTAAACTAAAGGAAAGATATGAACTAGCATGGTAATTTTCCACTACAAACATGGTTTCGGATTGTAACCAACCATAACAATCTAGCAGCCTTCTAAAACCAATCAGCATGGAAAGTACACCACAACCCTACACATGTTGTGGATACCATGCTGTACTGAACCATCATGTCTTACCTGTTACCACTAAAAGTTTAAAATAACTCTGACAAGAAACAGCACCTGTGGCATGTCAGGATGAGTTATGGATAGGCTTGGACGAAGACTTCAAATGTGGGTTAATAAAAAAACAGAATTTACTTTTAATTTGAGAGATTAACATCCTGACTAATGTGTGCTGATGTGCAGAGCCACCACTACTCCCTTCTAATTATGTTAAATCTTCTGTGTAAATCCAACTAAATCCTAAAGAGCAGGTGTTGAGAATGGCAGTGACCAAGAGCAAAGAATATACCAAACTAGAATACCTTTTTCAGAAATGTTGCTGCAGTCTCCCGTTTTGTTGCTGTAATCCGTTTCACTCCCTCTGGCGATTGGACACGGATTATCTATTAAGAATTTTAATAATTTTGGAGAAAATTAGACAACAAAAATTTCCATAGCCCAATAGCTTCTGACTTCTGAAGAAAAAGAAAAAAACCCAAAGAGAGAGTACTTCCTCTAGAACGCATAAAACAAACCTGTGTAACTTTTGCACGTAATGTTTGAAACTAGGATAATTTCAGTTTAAAATATACATTCAGCACTGTATAACTGAAAAGAGGAGAAATAGTATTAACAATCAATTATAACCTATTTTCATATTATTTTTAAAATACCAGAGACAAAACATACAATATTGGGACAATTTCAAAGAACATTTTACTGACTGAGCTTTGACCTACTGAGTTTAAGAATCATAAACTGGAGAATTATGCATGGGCTTATAATCAACACTGATCTTCAATAAAGTAAGTCATATACATTGTGTTGGATACAAAAATAATGGAGGAAACTCCCATTATTCCTCTACCCAAGAACACAGTTCTGGAAAGTGACCTGGGCCCTGAATTAGTGGCTAGCTGTCTTGGATTTTTGAGGTGTGCAGAAACACCTTGCACTCACAAGTTGCTACTGCAACATTCAAGCACACTGGCAGGGAAAAAAAAAAAACAAGCAAAAACTACTGCAGTACACACCAGTAAAAATACTGCCCAGATTTTGCAGGTGAAGACGTTGGGTTGGCAATGTGTCCAAGAAGAACTATTCTGAGTTTACTTTCTCATTATGATAAGCAGCAATAACCATGTAAACCAGAGTAGTATGATACTCTTTGTTGCTTTTTTATTACACTACATCCTGTCATCTCTGGCGGAATTATAAAAGGCAAAAACAAACTACATTAATTTTGTGGGGGAATGCAGAGAAATTCTAAGTGTATGAATGAAGCAGATTTTATCATACAATGCTTTAAAGATGTCTGCACATGTCAGTATTGTTCGTCATTTTGACTGTGTTTGGAAAAACTGCAGAACACTTTCTAAGCTACAAAGATAGTGACATTTACTTTAAAGAAGTTCTACAGACTAGCGAGTTCCAACTTTAACATGTAACAAACATGATGTACCTTTTATAAATATACAGGGCAAGAAAGTATCAGGCATACTTTTCCAGCTCTGCTTTTTGTGAATTTTAGTGGGCCACATCAATTTGTTAGTGACAACTAGAATAGCCTCAATTAATCAATGGGTTTTGTTAAGTCAACATCTATATAAGTACCAATGACTCAATGAGTCTATTCCAGTTAGGACTAACAACAGAATTTAGTTCACTGCCAAGAAATGAAAGATAATCTCATTATTTTATTAACTGTGCACATATATCTGAGGTATTTACTGGAGATTTAAAATATTGTTTTTAAATCTTAGCTTCCCAGTCTGCTCCTACTTTCTCTCCCAAAAATATTAGGGCAAAGAAGCAATCATATACACTCTTAGCTGGGAGTAAGTCCCATTTAACTCAAAAGAACTTGTATCAAGTTAAATATGCATAGCACTTGACTGCAGGACCAGCAGCAAAGCTGAACGTTTTCCTCTTACAATACCCCAAAGTGCAGTATCCATGTAACTCCCCACAGTATATTACCCTAGAGTGGAAATTGAATGACTAATCCTATGACCAAGTCATACCATTATCTCTAGCAACAAGCCCTGTGAACTTTAAGGTCTTATGTAAGATGTCTGTTCTTTTCCATTTGAAGAATCTCCTTCGTACTGGATATCCTACTGTCATACTGTCTTCAGCACGGTTACAAATACAAAGTGGCTACAGTGGACAAAAAGTCTTTTAAAAGACAGACACTTTTAAAATGCTCATGCATAGAACAAAAAAAGGACTGAAAGGAAAACTGAAAGGCAGAAATTTCCGCAAGTGGATTCGTTGATAGTTGCCGGCTGCTGCCTCAGCAGACGCCCTAAAGTACAGACACTACCATCCAGGAAACCTGTCAAGTTAAATGTCACCTGTAAGTCAGAATCATGTAACAGTGACATGTGTCAAAACTTACACCATCAGTAAGAGCACCTGGTTTCCAGGATGGGTTGTTGTTGCTGTATGCCTTCAAGTTCTTTCTGACTTGCAATGTGACACAAAGGTGAACCTATCATGGGGTTTACTGGGGCTGAGTGTGTGTCATGTACCCATGGGTTTCCATGGCCAAGCAGGGAGTCTGCTCTCCTGGGTCACAGTTCAAGAGTCAAGCCACTACATCACGCTGGCTCTCACACCACGATGGGTACTTACTGACAACTTGTAGAGAAGCATTTCCAAAGATTTATTGATCTGTCAGTCTCTCTTGTAATTTGTACTCCCAAGATGAAAACTATTTTTATTTATCTCCAAGAGAACTATGGTTATTGGGCAGTTCTAGGTAATACATGAGGTAGCACGCTGTAGTGAACTAGGACACTGGGAGATCAGGGTTCAATTCCCTGCTTCACCATGGAAACCCTCTGGGTGACTTTGGTCACAGTCACAGTCTCTCAGCCTCAGAGAAAGACAATGGCACCCGACCCCCCCCAATCTCACCCAGAAAACCCTCTGATAGTTTCACCTCAAGGTCACTCTAAGTCAGAAATTACTTGAAGGCACTGAACAACAACAAATAAATATTTTGAATCATTTCTATAAATAAACTGGCTTAACAAAGAGAACCAGGCTTTACCAACACGTAGGTATAAATAATCTACCTTTCAAAACAGGCTACGAAGCGGCTTTAAATTCTTAATGGTCTTTAGTTTAAAAATTCTTAATGGTCCTTAGCAAAATGGCTGATTCATCTCTTAACAGAAACAGGTTTAACTAGAACTACATTTAAGTCACAGCATAAATAACCTAGTTTCTGAAACTGAAGGCTGTGACTGCACACCAGAAGTGTACAAACAACTCCTTGCCTCTTTTTTCTATTCATATAGATTACTATCTTTATTAGTTTGTCACCCATGAGATATCCAGGCAATAATATCACAAAAATGAGATGCTGGCAACAATTTAGTATCTGTCCTTTTAAGCAAAAATGGGATCTAAACTTGTGCTACCCATTCTTGCCCACATTCAGTACACCTGACTGCATAGGGTCAGGCTATCAACAAAAACAGACCTGGAAGTATTTGGGATACCATTGATGTAACAATTCTATAGAGTATTTCTTTCCACATACAAATGTTTTGTGCAATTTGGAACAAGAAAGGTATTAAATTAGAATGTGAACACAAAATCTAGAACAGAATAAAACCAGAAACGCAGACTATCAACACAATGGATCTAAAAGGGGTGTGTGTGTGTGTGTGTGTGTGTTCAAAGATTTAAGATACAGCCTCTGAGTAAAGTATTCTATAAACAGGACACCAGCACTGTACCTCTCTCTAGTGACCTGCTTCCTGTGGTTTCTCTTGATTGTGCATTCATGCCTATGTGATACGAACTTGTATGTACTATGAAGCCTGTCTTTAAAAGCCAGTTATTCAATATCTTATATGTCACACTTAAATAGTCTTCAAAAATCTCCCATAATTTGTGGAAGGATAGTAGCTCAGCTGCAAGCACAGAGAAGATCCCAAATTCAATTTATGGCATTTCAATTTTAAAAAGAGCAGGTCAAGCAACAGGCCAAGCAAAAGGCCTCTGCAAGACACAGGTATAAAACTCTGGAAACTGCTGTGGGTTAGGGCAGACAATAATGGCTAGACAAAGAATCTAGACATGATATAGTCTGGCCTATTATAACATCAGCTTTCTATGTTACACATACATGTCACTATGTTGAAAGAGGGTCTTTCCCAGATAACTCAAACAACTAACACTGGACATTTTCTTCTTTAATCATATCAACAAACCCCTTAACTTAACCTTCTCACTGTACATATAGGTTAGGGAGGAATTTCTCACATAAAGTAAATTTCCCCAAGTTTCCTCACATAAACCACTTTAATGCAAGCCAAGTTTCAGCACAGTCACCCACTGTAAGCTGTTCTTACTCAGTTGGAGCACAACCTCCCCTACTTTCTAGAGCTGCGGCTTAGATAAAGATGTTTATGAACTTTCTAAAACGAGTTTGGCCTCAAGTCAATTCTTTAGCCTTGTCCCCAGCCTATCAGGTTACTTCCAAGATGACACAGAAACTTCAACTTTGAATAGTTACTTAGTTAATCAGTTACTTATAATTAAATTTGTAGTTAGTCAGTCTATCATACTACACTGAAGGATACCAATCTCATGAGGCAATGAGTTAGAAATCCTTAAGAAACCAACATCACTACATCTGCATACTGAAATTGTCACACTTATTCTCCTCCAACACACACACAATGGCCTGTGGACAAGTAGACAATGGTCCTAGCAACACAAGTCATCACGAAGTGTAACAACGGGTACTGAATCTGGATACTGAGAGACAGACTAATCACTAAGCAGACAGGGAGGGGGGCAAATGATGTTATTGAACTCTTAGCTCCAATGAACAACTGAACAACCAGATTTCAAGTCTGTCCCTCTTAGAGTGGTTGTCTGTTGGTAACTATAATATCCTCCATAAGGTAAAATGTTTACACGCATTTGGTCTAAAACACAGTTCCTGCCCCCATCACATCCCAAGAATAGAACCAAAAGCAGAGATTATTAAAACTAGCTAAGCATATCTATGCTACAAGTTTTTATCAGTTTTACATTAGTTTGAGTCATGGTTCCGCCCCGAAGAATTCTGGGAATTGTAGTAACCCGGTTTAAGTCTTTTCGTCCGTCTTTTGAACAGAGGTAGAATTCCCCTCTTTCTCTGTCGAAAGTGGAAAGCGAAAGCGATATTTCAACTCGTATGGGAAGGGGGGCGACACAATCCCCCCTTCACAGAGAGAGAAAAAGGCGGGCTTAAGGGCTGGATGTTGGAAAACTATCCGTCCCTTGAAGAGTATTTATATTTAGCAGTCGCTTCCTTTTTCCTCTTTCACGCAACCTGCGCGAAGAATTCAAATCCCGATATCCAGTGCCTCCCACCCGAAAGGGAAGATCAAGCCAGGGCAGACATGTCAGCACCAAGGTGAGGCACTGGGGGAGGGGGCAGCACGAAATCAAAGTGGGACACCCAAGTCAGGAGGCAAAACGGGCAGGGGGAGGAGGGAGGAAGGAGCCGGTCCGGACTCTCCGCCTCTCTCTCCCTCCCTCCCCCTCTCTGACAAAGACCCGCCAGGACGGCGGCGGGGGAGGGGAGGGCGAGACAAACACGCTCACGGACTCCCCGGACAAGGAAGGCGGGAGGGAACGGGGCGCCTCCGCTCCCCCCACAGGCCTCCCCACGGCCGGGGACCCCTCCGAGGCGCTCCCTCCCCGCCGCTTGCCTTTCTCTCCCCCTCCCCCAAGCTCCACTTACAATGGTCTCCGCCATCGCCGCTCCCGACCCTCGTCCTGCCCCGGCTCCGCGCGCGCCGCCTCCCTCCGCCCGCCCTGGCGCTGGCGCTGGCGCTGGCTCTGGCTCGTGCAGCACCAATACTGCCGCGTCACCGTTCCTGCCCGGTAACGCAAGCGGAGGCAACAAGGTTCCGGAGAGAAACGGTCCGGCTCGGAAGGGGGCGCCTCTTCTCTGTTGGCCCCGCCTCGCCAGAACGCTCTCTGGTTTACACAGTAGAGCCGTGCAGTCTGAAGCTTCTGAGGCGGCCTTTTCGCCCTTCAGAGTTCTCTTCTTTTGCGCGTAGTTCGAGAGGGATCAATTTGAAAAGCTGAGGACCTTTCGTCTAAAAAGAGAAGTTGCTCCGGAAAGAAAAAGAAATCCAGATAATATCTTCACTTTGTCTGCCAGTTTTACATCCCGAGTCTTTTGTCTGCAGATTCCAGAGAAGCAGCAAAACTGGTTTTGTTATATACGGAATTACTCCTAAATGTTCTCGCAGGGTCTTATCACACTACACTGTTACAGGGCTCTTACTCCACTTTAACTGCCGTGGCAATATCGCGTGGAGTGGAGTTTGGGAGGGGCCTTTAGAATTCTCAGCCAGAGAGCTCTAGTGCCTCAGCAAACTACAAACCCCAGAATTCCACAGGACATTGCCATGGCATTTAAAGCGGAGTAATAGCGCTATAACACAATAGCATGATAGGAACCTGAGAGAGAGAGGGGGGGGGGAGCTGGTCTCTGGTGATCTCAGTCCAATTGTTATCCAAGCTACCATACAGCCATTGATTCAGCTGCTGAATGGCAGATCAGTACTCGTATAAATCCCATTGAGTCAATGGGTCGACTCCTCTTTGGGCTAGTAGTTGGATTTAAGCCTAGTTTTCCGTTACTTTCTCGGAATATTGTTTATAGAGAAACTTTTTCTATAAAATAATGGGTTAAATCCAGACATGGACATAGAGCTGACCTTTTAAAATTTTGTTGCTGTTAGGAGCCTTCAAGCCAACTTCGAGGTATGGCGACCAGATCCAAGGGATTTCTTGGCTAGATTTATTTAGAGGTGGTTTCTCATTGTTTTCCTAAAGGGCTGAGCGCCTTTCTGCCCTACAGGGCTATACTGCTATTATTCCACTTTCAACATCCTGTGGGATTCTGGGGTTTGTAGTTTACAGAGGCAAAAGACTCTCTGGCTGAGAACTCTAAAGGCCCCTCCCTAAACTGCAAACCCCAGGATTCCACAGGATGTTGAAAGTGGAATAATAGCAGTATAGCCCTGTAGGACAGAAAGGCCCTGAGAGTGGGGGATTTGCCCAAGTTCACCAAGTGGTCCAATGGTAATTGAAACTTTGGTTTCCTGGTATTAATAAGATTGAAATAAGTCGACTGACAATTTCTGTTCATTTCAGTAGACTAAATCTTTATCCAACCATCGCTTTCTATTTCAGTTTGTCTTCTGTATACTTTTCTCAGTCTTGGAAAAAGAATATAAGACTAGTCCGTGATGCATTATTTGAAGTTTGGGTTTGGGGTGTTGGTAAACCTGCTACATTGGGAAGGTAAAATTTTGCTGTATAGAAAATGATCTCTTTGGTTTATATAATATTAATTTTTCATTTAAAATTCAAGAGTGGGGGTATAACGAAAACAACAGCCATCTTTGACTTCAGTATGTTGACTCTATATCAAGAAGCTCATCTGGAAGATGGTATTCTTTTTCCTTTACACTAATAGACCGTCTCTCACCTTTTGTGCTTGAGGCAATGACTTATTTATGACATCAGAACCGAATAGCTTTTTTAGACAATTCATACTCTAGTATCTGGAACATTTTGTTTGCAGCTGTTATGCCAACAAAAGGATTGGAGGGAGATTTAAACAAATAAGAGAACTGCCCTGGGCACCTTCCAGTTGCCTCTCAGCTACACACAGAGCAAAATTGACAGCAAAAATTCTATGCACCAGTTCAAAGGGACATTGCAGATTATGCACTATTTTGAGAAAGGTAGTGGTAAAACTGGTTAAAATGTGGTGTGGCTGAAGTGTAGGTACAGGGTGTACAAAATGAGGACATTTCCCCTAGAAATAAGAATTTTGTCTCTCCCATGAAAATTTTTCTGCGGTCCCCAAATTTTTAGCATTGAAAGGCAATGAATCTGATGGGATTTCTCTAACTGTGAAGCCTAATTAACTTTAATATTTGATATAGATACCTCTGAGCGAGTAACTATTTCATCCTAAGTGTGCTGAGTAAATATGGTTAGTAATTTCAGTATTTTAGGTTTATATGGACTGGTCTGGGCAAGAAGTGGATAGTTTACCTGTAGACATTGGTGTGTGCTCTTTGACATTTCTGCAAACACTTTTTGAACTCTGTTAAATGTCCAAAAAGCCATCATTAATCCTTGATATGCCACAGCAATGGTATCCAATCAGAATGTATGGCATCCATTGCCTCACAATCTCCTGGATTGTGTAATCCTGCAGTGGAGAAGGGAGGATTTTGGAAGATTATCTTGCTTACTAGTGATATCCTTGTAGAGACCCAGTCCAACATTCAACTGATAGTATAACTATTCTAAGTATAGGGCTTTCATGATGAGCAATGTTTTACACAATGCTTATCACAGTCACCCTGTAGCTCAGTATCTCTATTTTACATTTGGAGAGCCAAGACTAAGATGCAGCAAATTTATGGCAGAGTGAATCTGAAGCCCTATCTCCAGGTCCAGGTCAGAATTAGGCTTTTTCTGTAGGATTTTTATCCCACTACTTAGTCAGGAAGTCTCCTAGAGAGGCCTTCATAAAATCAGTAAACACAAGACAACAAAACAAGCCCATAGTCACTGCTAAGCTATAGAGCAGAAGTTCAGCATACTGTAAAATACCCTTCTGATATTTAGCACACCCTCCCCCAGTAACACTAACAGTGAATGGGCAAGGTGAGGTGAATCAAATTTTAATCTTGTTAATTAGCTCTCTTACAAGACCATAAGGCAGAAACAGAGCTTAAAATTTAACTATTTGACGTTAATATTTTGAGTATGCAACCTGAACAAATTGCGTGTAACTACTTACAGTTAAATACACTCACAGCAAGCAAGACAAAGCCAGTCTCTTTAAGCCCCAAAATGTGATTTCTCACATGATACGAGTATGACTGTGGGGCTTTGCATTAAAGCTTCCCTCCCTGGTACGACATATGATGCCTGGAGTTACTGTTTCTTTCTTATTTGGCACAGGACTGTACAGAGTGAGTTCAAATTAATGAAACCATAGCCTAGAAAATATGGCAAAGAAGTTTACTATATTTTCCAGGACTTTCTGGAAGGGACTGTCCTTTCTGGGCAACAAGGAAGGAGATAATGAAACCAGACCTTTGCTACCAAAGGTAATCACAAAGATATGCAGTGTGTTTTTTGCTGTTGTTCCTGGCTTCTTACAAAATTGTGTGTGTGTGTCTGGAGCTCTGGTGACTTTCTTCTTTGTATATGGTGTTGCTTTCCAATCTGCTGTTTTTCAGTGGTGGGGGGAAAGAATTTTTATTAATACTTGATAATTATTTTCAAAGACACCTACTTGGAAATAGGCCCCATGACTATAATGAGACTTTTCTCTAAATAAATGTGCTTAGGATGGGGATCAGCAAACTGTGGATCTCCAGATACCGCTGAACTACAGTTCCCAGTATTTCTCACCACTGGCTGTGCTGGCTAGGGCTGATACAAGTAGTAGTTCATCAGTATCCAAAGGGTCACACATTGCCAGCCCTGTCTTTGAAAAACTCAGAAGTAGCCCCTCAGCTCATGAGAATCCCTTACGTTATTAGGCTAGGGCTTTCTTTTTTTTTTTTTTAAAGGAACAACTTGATGTAATAAGATTGCTAGCTTGACATTTTTCTCATTTAATCATTAGAATTTAGTGTCTGAAGACCTTTGCCTCTGCTTATACTGTTTGGATCTACCTGGATCCCTTTGCACAAGCATTCAACTCTTCTCATATCAAGCTTTTGCTTGGATATTTTAAATACTTCTTTCTCTTTTTAAGATGATCACATAAATTTGTCTATTTGATTACTATTCCCCTGTAATCTGACCTCTGGGCCACAGCCTCTCAACAGTGACATGGAGTGGAATATTTTCTGAATGGTGTTAAATTGGACAGCTAGAAATCAAACTTATAATTATCTTATAGTCTTTTTCAGGTGCTTGTTTCTAGGAAGCATCTCAATTATGAATATAGTACTTCAGCATGACTAACATTAGTATGTCAAAAAGAGTTTACTGATTGGTTGATTTCAATTGCCCCATAACCATTATTCTTAAATAAACATGCCAAATTAAAATGAATAGCTAAATCAGATCTGTTGACAGAAAGCAAAGAAAGAACTTTGAATTCAAAATTTTCCAGAAAAACAAACAAACACAAATCCCTCTCATTTTATGCATCTCTCATGTGAATCTGTCCAACAGTAAAGATCTTCATTGGGGCCCAACCCAGAGTATTCCCATCTGAGATGGGCCAGTTGGTTGCATCTAGTCACAGGGCTTTCTTGGCTGTAGCACTTTGCCTGTTGTGAGACATCCTCCCACTGTCCATTTGACTCTCTCCCAAGGTACTGGCAGTGCAGTCCTGTACCTGTACAATCAGAAGTAAGCCCCATTAACTTCAGCGGGTTTTACTCCCAAGTAATTGTATGTGGGATTGCACTATGGTTAGGAGATAGAGATACAGATTTTTTAAAAGAAGCATCTTATTACTTCCTTCACAAGTTTTCTCTCTTTCATGAAGTTACCATTTTCTAGTGGTACACCCAAGCCGGTGGAGGCCTAGTCCTCTTACAAAATTGGACTTACATACTGTACTTCTAGGCTGCCAAGGCTGAAGATAGCTTTCTCTCTTCATTTTCTAGTTTTCACCTGTAACAGAGAGATCTGTCTTTCTCATAGATTATAACAGATCAAAAATATGTGTCACTCCTGTATGTACACACACTCCATCCATCTGCCTCCAGCTTATTTAAATCGCAGCCACAGTAACATCAATTTCTGCTGATTTTGTTAATCCAGCCATAATATAAGGATATTCCTTATCAGAAAAATCTCTGCTCTGTACTTCTCTGTTGCTTTGCCCCCTACCCTCATGACGGTTTAAGAAATACATATGGATATTGCACAGGGAGGAAGAACCTTTACTCTCCCTCTCTTTTCATTGTATTCCCTCTCTCTGACATGTATTTCTCATGTTCTGGTTCTCTCCTTTGTTGATCAGACAGACAATCTGGATGCGCAAGGCTCTCTTCCAAATCCCACAACAGAAGAAACTGGCTGTAATAAGAAATGGAAAGGCCAAGGGTGTCTCCATCAGTCTTCTCATTATCACCTGGACTCAGTTAGCCGCTGTGTTAAATACTTGACCCTTGCATGGAACTTGACTTTCTCCATTACAGGATTGCTCATTTTGGCTGTAGGGATCTGGGGTCTTTCGGACAAGGAATCATTAGCAAGTGAACGAATAGCTCATTTGGGCAGTGACCCAATGCTCTTTTTTTTGTTAGTGGGCCTAGCAGCCAGTACTATGTCTCTGTTGGGTTGTACAGGAGCCCTCTTTGAGAACACCTGCCTCTTGAAGGTTTTTTCTGGAGGAATTATCACCTTTATAGTCCTGGAAGCTGTTGGTGGAATTACTCTCTATTTCCTAAGAAACCAAATCAAGGCCTCCTTGGAAAATTCCCTCATGGTGGCAGTGCTGCGTTACCAGGATGACCTAGATCTCCAGTTCATTATGGATGAAATTCAGACAGGCTTTCAGTGCTGTGGAGTGGAGTCTTACCTGGACTGGGAAACAAATCTGTGAGTAGATGCCTACTTGGAGTGCACTTCCTGCCCTGTTGTTTCAATAGGTAGGAAGGATAGGAGAGCACTAATACTATAAGACTGTCATGATAAACATTTCTGGGATGAAATTGTTTCAGATTCTGAAATGCTGAGAGCAAGTTATTGCCAATTTTGGCACTGTCCAGCCCAGCTCCACAGAAACGTTCTTCCTCCTGCTACCTTATGGTCCCTTAATCTTAGAAAAGCCTTCTGTTTGGTTTCGTAAAACTAGGACATGTTCCTTTGTATTACAGCTTCAATTTGAAAGTGCTGCCAGGCTGAATAATATTTAATCAGATAGATTATTATTCCATATAGCTGGATGATTATAGAAGCAAACATGTATACACTTAACAGTAAAGCTTATAAGCAATCATAATCAGGATTGGGCTGTACAGCTGTAATCCTGTAAATGCTGCAAAGGATAGCAGACCTCTAAACATAGGTCACCAGTAAGCAGCTGGAAAGCAGTAGAGATGGGGCTTCCAGCAGAGAGGGAACAAGCAGCAGAAGGTTCTAAAGTTTCTTTTAATCTGTCAGTTCCGTGTCCTGTCTTGCTCTCTGCATCTCCTGCTCCACCTCTTTCACACACCCGTGCTTGGGCCCAAGCTGTTTGTCATCTGAACTGATTTTGGGTCCCTGAGGTTGTCTGAGGGAAAAGTGGCTGGGGTGAGGAGTTTCAAAAG
The DNA here is from genome assembly GCA_030412105.1 of Cyclura pinguis. Classification (NCBI taxonomy): domain Eukaryota; kingdom Metazoa; phylum Chordata; class Lepidosauria; order Squamata; family Iguanidae; genus Cyclura; species Cyclura pinguis. The sequence goes on from CM059600.1 coordinate 164,444,910, forward strand.
AAACCGGTAGACAAAAAAGTTCAATGTGCTTCCCCACAACTTTTTCACCTCATATTTCTACTTCCTTCTGCCTTCCGATCCCCACTAACCTGCTGTTTTCCTACTGTTTGGCAGCAAAAAGTGTCCAAAGGATCTTCAGTTTACTACAGAATTCGGCTATTAAAACTTAAACGTTTGTTTCATATCTCAATTAATCTTCTGTTCAATACTCCCTAGCTAGCATGGCCAGGGCCTGCAGAACTAGTCCATTGACTTATTTATTTGTTTGATTTCTATCCTGTTTTTCTTCATACAGGATAGAAGGCTGGTTACAGCATTTAAGAAGCAATGTATGTTTAACACATTTATATGAAAGTTTAAAAAAACCAATTACACAATAGTTCAGTTAAAAACAGAAGATTAAAACCATATGAAACACAAGACTTAATAAAGATAAAAACACAATCCCAGCAAAAACTCTTTCTGTGACATAAATTATAAACCAAAGGCCTGTGTAGATAAGAAGGTCTTTACCTGTAAGGAAAGGACAGAGAAGGCCAGCTGAACCCTCCGTGGAAGGGAATTCCACGCCCTGGGAGTAGCCACTGAGAATGCTATCTCCCATGTCCTCGCCGAAAGGGCCTGTGATGAAGAGAACCCCTTTCCCCAAACAACTTAAAGCTTGAGCAAGCCAATATAGAGAAATACGGTGTTTCAGGTATTCTGGACCCGAGCCATTTGGAACTTTAAAGGTCATAACCCACACTTGGAATTCTGCCAGAAATGGATTGATAGGTAATGATGCTGTTTCAACAGAAGGGTTGTATGTTCCCTGTAACCGGACCCAGTCAACAATGTGGCTGCAGCATTTTGGACTGTTGAAATTTTCAAACAGTTTCCAAAGGCAGCCCCACATAGAGTGCATTACAGTAGTCCAAACAGGATGTAATCAAGGCATGTATTACCATGGCCAGATTTGAAATCTCCAGGAACAAGTCCAGCTGGTGCACTAGTTTTAACTCTGTAAATGCATTCCTGGCCACTGCCAAAAGCTGGGCATCCAGACTCAAATCAGAGTCCAGGAGTATACCCAAGGTGCTAACCTGAGATTTCAGGAGACTATAATCCTGTTAAACATAGGCTGAATCCCAGTGATCTGCCCTCCAACTAATTAGGAGCACCTCTGTCTTGTCTGAATTAAGCTTCAGTTTGTTTGCCCTCATCCAGTCCATACTGACAATAAACACTGGGTTGATAACAGAAACAGTGTCCTTGGAATTAGGTGGGAGAGAAAGAGAGATTGAGAGTTGAGTGTCATGTGTCATTAGTATACTGGTGACACTGAACTCCAAAACTATGGATGACCTCTCCCAGCAGTTTCATGGACAGGTTAAGTAGCATGGAGGTACAGAGCCAAGCCATGAGGGTGCCCACAGGCCAACAGCCATGGGGTAAAACAAGAAAACAGGAACAGCACCACCTTCTGAGTTCTTCCCTCTGGGAAGGACTGGAACCACTGTACAGCAGTGTTCTCAAGTTCTGTCCCAGACAGGTGGTCAAAAAATATACCATGGTTGATGGTATTGAAACTGCTGAGAAGTCCAACAGAACCCACAAGGACACACTTCTCCTGTCCAGTTCCCTGTGTAGGTCATCCATCAAGGCTGTGTAGGTCATCCTATAGTCAAGCTTGAAGCCAGGTTGAAATGGACCTAGATAATCTGTTTCATCCAGAAATCCCTGGAGCTGAGAGTCCACCACACAGTCCAGAACTGATCCACGAAAGAAATGTTGGAAGCTGTTCAAATCTTCTCACACAGTGATGCCTGCAGTTGATCTTATAAAGGCCAGGAGACTATTGAGGTGAGGGTAATGCCTGTCTTAATTCACTGGCATTGTCTTCATATTTCTTTCAGCTTTACCTGGTGCTACAAATCTGTGTCAATCTTCTTCCTTGCTGTAATTTTGGATTAATTATAGCCTAACTGATTTTATTTCAAATGAGAATTTTACTGAAGAAAGCCCCAGTCCAGAAACTGCTAGTTACTCTCACTTTAATTGGGCAAATTAGTTGTGAATAACTGAAGTATAAGCAGTTTTCTCTGGATTGGCCCTGAAGTGTGCGAGATAGTTCCAGCTGTAAGGAAAACTTTTTGTATGATGTCTGCTTTTCAGGTATTGGTCTCTCTTCTTCATACTAGTGTTGTTGTTGTGTGCATTCAAGTTGTTTCTGACTGATAGCAACCCTAAGATGAAACTATCACAGGGCTTTTCTTGGCAAGATTTGTTCAAAGGGGGTTTGCCTTTTCCTTCCCGTGAGGTTAAGAGAGTGTGACTTGCCAAGGTGACCCAGTGGATTTCCATGGGCAAGTGGAACCTTAATCTCCAGAGTCATAGTTCTGTGCTCAACCACTACACCCTGCTGAGTCCCTGTAATAATGTCTCAGAGACATTCTAACTTCCATTATCAGTTTATTCCCAATTGACATGATTAACTAGTTTTCACCAACAGATTTAACAGCTTTCAGCAGGCTCTGCATAAGAATGTTCATTGAACAGAACACTGGCCCAGTCAGTTTGACCAGTAGCAGTAGCCTGCTCAGCAGCAGTAGAAGAGCACAATGTGGAAAGTTGCTTTGTAAGAGTAGTTACCATTACTCTATGTAGTGTTTGAAAAGTAATATACTGCTGTTACTTGTTATACTATTGCAAAGCAGCTCATTAAATTACTTTAGTTGCATGTTGCTATTCTGTTACTTTTTTTCGAGAAAAAAACCCCCATAGAATTCTTAGTAAATCATCATAAATCTTGAAGTGTTTGCAAATGTGCCCGTGACAAATAATTTGTGAAAGTAACCAGAAAGTGTTACTCATTACACCAGAGAAGTAAGTTGCCTCCTCCTCATTATATTGCTTTTGAAATGTAGCTTCATTATGCCCCTACCACACCATGCCCACCGCAAGTAACTAGTTACAGATGGCTATCTTCACTTGTAATCTGTTACTTCCAAGCTCCAAGAAAGAGACAGGATTCAATTCACTCCTGTATGCTGTGAACATTCTAATGCCCTTAGACTTGGTTCTTGTCAATGTGGGAGCAAGGCAGCAGTTAGTCATCCCCTGGAGCATTGGCCCCTTTGTTGCTTGAACCATTGAGTTGGGAAGCATCACATGAACTGCTCTGGAACATTTTGGTAAGAGACTCTCTTGACTGGTCTAGCTCTTCACTTCCTTCCTTCAGCCTGAGGTTGAATTTTGTGCCTGCTACCCTCAGGTCCCATGTTCAATAATTTCTGGACCCAAGTCCTTACAGGTACTGTTGTAGTTGACCATGTTGTCTGTCCATTAGGTCAGTGATGAAAAAGGTGTGGCCATCCAGATTTGAAGTTAGAGTCCCGTCACGCCTCACCTGTGTACGGATCATTGGCCTTGAAGCTGCAGGTCCTAGATGGGGGCTTTTCCTTTTGCATGCATAGATCCTTATCAAGTCAGGAAATCCTTCCTCAAATTAGCCTTACTAGTTGGGATACCATTCTCTCTCTATGTGTCCTCGATGTGTATTTTTCAAGAAACAAGTGGATGCTGCAAGAACCTTAGCAGTGAGACAGGAGCTCCATCTTGCCCTGGCAAGTGAAATGATTCTTCTGGTTTCTTAATTTTCAGGTATTTTAACTGCAGTTCTCCAGGAGTCCAAGCCTGCGGTGTTCCGGCTTCCTGCTGCCTGGATCCACGGGAAAATGGCACTATCCCAAATTCCCAGTGTGGGTTTGGTGCCCTGGTCCTGGAGGAGTTTGTGGCTCAGAGCACCATCTATCTTGGAGGCTGCGTTCCCCAGCTGAGCAGATGGTTTAATAATCATGCGGGAGCAATTGCCTTCTGTTTTGTGTTTCTGATTCTGATTGAAGTAGGAAGCTTATTACTGGTCACTAAGCTCCTGGCAGGCATTGCCTTTGCTACAACTCATGGTGACAGTGGGTAGGAGGGAACATACTGGCTCTCCTCTTACCAGAGACAAAAGGGATTTTATTCCTGATCCTTTGAGGACAGCAAATCCAGAGTACTGCAGAACCCTATCATCTTATACTTATTAATTTCCCAAAATAGGATATGGAGGATTGGGGGCACCTTTACCCTTGAATTTTTCTTGCTTGTACCCTTCCTTATTCTCACTGTCTTTGGCTGGAATTCGTTCTCTCTCCTCTTTCCAGCCATTTTCTCTTTCATCGACGCTACACTTTCGTTCAGTGCACTGTCCCTCGGGGCTTCTGAGTATGGTGTAAAAAAAAAAAAAAAGGGAAAGGTACTGTAGAACAGAATGTCATAACTTGGCTTTAATTGCTGGGAGGAACCTCTACACCCAGGCAGCTCCCCTACAAACTGATTTTCCATCATCTTTTTTGAAAGCCAGCTGCTCAACTGGGCGTAGGAATGAATTCGAGCCCAAAAGCTGGCTTCAAGAAAAATGTGGACAGAAAAAGACTCTCACAAGTCTCCCTCCCCCATCTTCTCAAAGCCCCTATGGCAGCAAAAGTTATGAAAACTCCCCCAAAGGAATTCCACTGTTTTCCATCTCTGTGTGGCTTTCAGCATATATTAACTTATTCATTACAGTGGACCATTGTGAATGCTTTTTACTATATATTATAGTGGCATGTTGAAGCAGACTTTTTTTTTTTTACTTGCACTGGCATCTAGACATTCAGAGTGCAGATGTGTCAGTATTTGCCATATGCTGACTTACTTTCTCTTGGCATGTTTTCCTTTTCTCATCACATGCTTCATTCAGTTCCAGGCAACAACTTTATTTTATTTTTGCATCGTGTACCATTCTTTTACCATTGAAAGTTGAGCCCTTTGAAGATAAAAACTTCTTTGGCTGTGAGGGGTGACTTACTCCCATATGCAGCTCTCCTGGATCCAGTGGTAGCTTCTTGCTTCTCATTAATTATACATCATAGCAATGGACTCTGCTCCCTAATCCTTTCCAGTTTTATATGCTGGCCACTCAGGCAATAGCTCTTAGCTCACAGTCTTCCTTTCTATGGTATTGGTTGCTGTGCAGTGATGGTACCTGCATCTTGTCAGGAATAGAAACTGTTGCCCTGTATTACTTAGACATTCCAGTAAATGTCTGCATCTCCTAGCATCTCCCAGAACTGTCTGTTTTGAAGCAAACTGCTTAGGCAACATTTTGCACCAAAAAGAAAATGGTCTGATTTTACGTTCTCCTGTTGCTATCATAGCCCAAAAACAAGACGGGGAGGAGGCAGTCTATCTTCCTTTCTTCCATGCTCCTCCTAGCATGCTAGGCATAAAGGAAGGCAGAATACAACTTGCCATAAAAGCAAGAGGTGTATCTCTTTTCACACCCTGCTTGCCTGGCCACATGCAACTGTCTTATCCCCAGATTGTCCTGTTGTAGCCATGCTGGCTCAGAAAAAATGAACCAACGCAAAGACAGACAGAAGCAGCATAAGAGGGGGACAAGAGCTAATTGCCCTATTCTTGACTAATTCCATTCCAAGTGTAAGAAACAAGGAAGATGCAAAAGAGGGTAAAGTCTCATGGAGAACATGAGCTGTGTGCACCAAAAGGCACTGCTTTATCTTTTGGGTTTCCTCATATAGTGGAGCACCAGAAAAAATGTTGGAAGTGAGCAGGGATTGGTCAGTGAATTCCAATTCACATTGACATACCTGAGCAACAAGGAGGAATTCAGATTACAATCCTACACCAACCTATGTGGAAATAAGCCAAATGGAACCCTGTGGGAATTCTTCTTGAGTAAACATGTATAGAATTATGTTTCCAGTTTCTTAGCATCCCAAGACATCCCAAGAAATCATGCAGATCACATGTGGCCAAGAGAGATACTTAACCTCTGTGCAAAGCTATCTATGAAAATTCTCATGGCTGTTGCTTAGTCTTTCTATGGAAGCTATTTATTTTCTACACATGTAGTAGGGATATCTTAATATTTTCAGCTTTCCTGCTTTCCATTTCATCATTCCTGTCCTATCATCCTCTGAATCTAAAGCCTCTTTGTTGCTACTGCAGTCTCACTGACCTTCACTCCTTGGCCTCCTATTTCTTGGTTTTATCTTAACAAGGAATTCTGGAATAGCTTTCATTGTTTGAAATCACCCAATGCCTTATACCTTTTACCTTTTATTGTTCAGATAAGAACAAAGAGACAGTCGCAGTAAAATGATGGAACCATTGTACATGCAAAAAAAAAAGAAAAAGAAAAAATTCTGAGTCTTACAGGTATCTTTTTGAAAAATTTTACTAGAAGTAGGAGACAGGGAGCTCATTACAGGAAGTGCACTGTAAAATCAAGCCTATTGCTTGTTCATTTGAATTTTCTTTTAGTTTTTTCAGTTTCTTGGAGTTGAGCTGATTACTATTGGGATAGTTAACTTGCAGGGTTAAAGTAGCTACTGAAAGCTAGGTGTATATATGTATATGTCTATGTGCAGCCTCACTCCTGGCCTCTCTGTAATTAGATGATACCATATTGTGCCAACTCATGGAGCTCCAGGTGGCTGAAAGCTTCCCATGGACAGATCACAGTGATATCTGAAAGACAGAGAGAGAGAGACTGGCATTAAAGCAACCCATAGATACTTAGTGCCAAAAGTCATCACATTGCTAGCTGGAATCTGCCTCAAAGCCCATTATGACAATTTGTAGAGTGAGCAATTACAGGAGATCATAGTCATAAATAGAACCAATTCTGAGTATCCTCTTGAGATGTGCTAGGGAGACAAACTGCCAGACAGTGTATGTTTCTGTGGCCATAGTAGTAGTTTGACATAGCTGTGTGAGATGGTTGAAGGCCAAGAGAAAGCCCACAGCTAATGAAACAAGGCCATTTGGGTAAGGAGACAGGCTGACATGGAAGGTTAGCTATTACATGTTACTGAAAGAGCCTGAGAACAAATGTTCTCTTTTGTATTTACATAGATTGAGAGCTGTCAACCAACCAGGAAGGAAAAAACAGCCTGGATACTCTTTAAATTTTGGGAAGAATTGGCATCATTTTTATTTAGTGCAAATGCTTAAGATATACTGTGCAAATATGCACACTGGAGTGCCACATTTGTGGTTCAGCCCTAACCCTTATTTCACACACTGCTGCATGTGAGAATGTAGGACACTGGTTCCTCCATGGCTTCCCCCACAGGTTCTGTTGAGCCGAAAAAGGAGTTATTGCAAGTGCAACATGTGATGTGAGAGGACCAGCAGTAGGGATTCTTAATTCCCCACATGGCCCTGCTCCCCAAGCTGCCTCAGGATCCATTCAGATTTTGTAAAAATTGAATGTTGTCCATCCTATATGGAAAAAAGCCTGATACAAATGGAGACCTAAGGGGAAGAAAACAGGAAGTCTTCTTCCCATAGTCTTGCCTAAGCTTGCTAAGCTCACTTGCTGGCAACAGTGCCTAAGAAAAGCCAATGAAACTTAGCTATTTTATCCAGAGTATCTGTGGGGAGAGTGACAGTTTCCTGTTAATTCAAATATCTTGCAGAAAGAAGAGATTAGGTACATAGTATGGGTATGCCTGCTATTAAAACAGTCAAAATGTGGTTAGGATGTTGAATAATCTGGGACAACTCTGCTTCTTAGTAGTAACTGAGATCTAAGATTTGCAGAGATGACAGTGTTGAAAGATATAGTAAAGTTGCTAAGATTGTGGAATGGAAAGTTACTAATAGCAGGAATGCTTTAAATTGAGAGGATAGTAGGCCAGACTTAAAACATTGGGATGAGGCTTTGGCAGTGCTGCGAGGAATAGGTTGGTTTGTAAGGACCCCGCTCTTGCTAAGACTTGCCATAGCAGATCTTTCATTATTGGAAGAAATCCACATACTAACAAGATAGATAGATGGTAAATAGTCACAACATGGCTTTTTAGTAAAACCTTTGGGGCCTAATTGATTTTATCCGACTTTGTACACGTGTTGGGGTTTGAATTAACTGGTTTTAAATTATATTGTTTTAGTGTTATATTAAATCATTTACTTTTAGTCTTTTATATTATTCTCATTGTTTCAATCTGTTCTAAATTCATTTTATTGTACATCACCCTGAGATCCCCGGATATAATGTAAGATATAAACATTTTAATAAAGGATGAAAAATATATTCATTCACACCTGTTCCCAAGCCTTCCATGCCAGGGATGTCATCACCAAATCTGCAAAGGGAGGAGGGGGGAGGGAGGGAGAAAATAAGAGAGAAAATAAAAATGAGAATGTGTATGTTTCTAATTTCTAGCTTTTAGCCACTTGACTTGGATCATCACTCCAAACATGAGAAATAAAACTTCTGATAGAACTGTATGTGGGTGGTTCAAGCGGAATTTTTGTTCCTCTACCCAAGTGTTTTCTATGTCTCAAGGCAACCACTGATGAAGTTAGTCTTATACATAGGAGAGGAGAAGCTCACATGGCAGGATTAGCTCCCCTGGCTGGGCTAAAGTTTCCATTCCCTGTGCTAGAGCCTTATTTGCACACAGTCTTCCACCCACCCACCCCCGCCGCAAACCATTACAAGTCTGTGACCATGCAAATCAGCCTCTTTCTCCTTTTGTATAGCGTCTTGTCACTTGCATATTTGAATGACTTTTTGTGAGCAAAATAATGATATTTATATTAGAATCATTCTCAAAAGTTAGCTCTGACTTGTTGAAGGAAATAAACTAAGCAATGCAAAGATCACCTTTGCATTATTGCTTTAGTTAACACAACATGAGGTGCATTAACTATTTATCAGCAGCAGGAGTACTACTACTATTGTTAGATATAGTGTTACAAGGAAATGAGTGGTATACTAACTTCAGTTTCAGTTTTCCCTTGTATTCTCCTGTCAAAATCTTTTATTTTTTATATAGATATCAGAACAATGCAAAAAAACAGAAAAACCACATGTATCTTAACTGCATGTGTCTTGTTTTTAAAGAGATGTACATCTACACACAGAGATATGTGCATTTGCATGTGCTAGTTACGTGCTTAAGTCAAAAAAGAAACAAAATATTGAGATTTACTACTGCTCTTGTACTTTTACTACCTCAGTAAAAGCTGTGTAATGTGCCTTCAAACACTATCCACACTAATTTCTACCTGCTGTAGTGCTAGCCTATAAGACAGGTGAATCTTTGAGTACAGTACATTGCAGGAAGACCCATAAGAGCCTGGCTTACACTGCCTCAGATCATTGGCCTATTTAGTGTCCTATTATTTGTACCAGGGATGATGATGACTCATTTATTTATTTGCTCCTACCTGTCTCAATGCAGCATTTTCATCCAGTCAGCATCAGAAAGCACAGTTGGGAGTGCATGTCTGTGCATGGTTTTCAAGTTTCTGCCAGCTCCAGGATAAAAAAATTGTACCTCACATGGAAACAATGATGCTTCAGGAAGTTTTGAAGAACTGGCAGGGGGCTTTACTGGTCACAGAAGTGGGTTTTGCACCCACACTTAGTACTGGTGAACAACAGAAAAGCCATCCTTGTCAGGAGATACAAAGACATACAGTAAACTGCTCTGCAGCCTCTTGATCAGCTTGGGAGCTAATGGGACAGCTCTCTTCCTCCTTACGGAAATGTCATTGCCTGCCCCTCTCCCCACATTGTTATCATAGTGCCCATAGCCCCTTTTCTTCTGTCACACCAACACCACCACTACCAGGGTAGTTACTCCAGCAAATAGGCTGTCAGCCTTCATGGTCTAAGGCAATGGTTCCTAACCTTTTTTACCTGCATACTCCTTAGCAGCCCATTTCTATAAATTGTACCCTTCCTATCAGCAAAATGTTTGTAGTGAATCCAGTTGCTGTATGTATGCTTGCTCTCTGTCTCTCTCTCTCTCTATATATATATCTGTCATCCCTCCACATCTGCAAGGGTTAGGGGCACAGGACCCCTGTGAAAGAGGAAAAACCATGAATAACTCTAGGCCCTCCCAAACTATATTTAACACACAAAAAAGTATGATCACCATATTCAACCCACCGTGGATTCCTTTGAGGCATCAGGGTTCCTTCAGAGGCAGCAGTGGGTGGCTGGTGGGTCTTACTGCCACCTTCACTGCTGCCCCACACCATTTTTAAGAGGGACTTACAAGCCTCATTCACAGTTTCGCAATCTCACAAGGCTTGCAGTCTCTATTAAACATGGCACAGAGAGGCAGCAGAGGTGACAGCAAATAATCCATGAATGATCAAATCTGCAAAAGTGAAATCCGCAAATGTGGAGGGCTGACTGTCCATTCAAAACCATAAGAGTAAAGAAGGTTACATGCTACCTTTGGATAATACTTCCTCACACACTAGACACTGGGGCTTAGGACAGTCCTCATCTCCTATATATGAAAATCCATACTTTATGTATTCATCACAGTTTTCTTTTTACCTGTTCAGAGAACCGACGACTGTGCTTTCCCACTCTTTTGTACTAAACCGTTTTGTACTAAACTAGTGACTAAAGTGTTAAATGCGTCCTGAGAAATTCTTGGTGATTGGTCACTATCCACATTATGTTCCGCCTTTTTTACTCTACTAGTTTTCAAGCACTGATCCATATCTGATAATACACATATTGAAAAATCGATTTAAAACTTAAAACGATGAGAAAGAGAAGAGACATAGAGAAGACATGGAAGAACTCACTCACTGAACGCAGCTCACAGGACTGACTGAGGTGCGCACGTATATATGCACCGGTACTAGCACGATAGCATTCGAATGTTCGCGAACTGGAGGACAGCGAAAGCTGAGCCTGTGAAGGGTGTGCTGCTAAGCATGCACACTGTAGTGGTGTGGTTGCAACACATTGTTTAGGGAAGGACTCCTCACCATTTGCCAAAATAATGAAGTCTTTGCGGAAACAGAGCTTTTCTTGAGGTTAAATAATGAAGAAAACTGCTCCACCTCTTGTCATAAAGTTCAATTAGTGTCATTATTACTTTTGGCCAGTATCTTGTCTTACACTGTTGACATACCTGCCTTTTTCTGCCATTGTTCTTTTTTAAATTTATTTTTATACATGTATATATTTTGCATACCCCTAAATGTCCTGGTTCATACCTCTGGTTGGGAATCACTGTTCTAAGGGTCTTTTTACAGGGGTCTTCTGGACAATCTGCTGCATTACCTATGGATGCTCTTTTTCTGGGTTTTGTCATAGGAAAATCAGTTCCTTATTTGAGTCACACACTTTTCAGAGAAAAAAATGTTCTTGAGAGAGCAGGTGTGTAGTAGATTCACTCCTGGGAAGGGATCCAAACTGCTGAGTGTAAGGAACTTTTTTTCTCAGCCAGGAAATCTGTTACAAGCAGCAGGATGGAGCCTTCCCAGTCCTGCCCACAGACTAAATACTCCAACTGGCTGCTTCACATGACAGCCTAACTTCTGAGAAATTGTTCTCTTCTTTGCACTGGCAAACTTGACCACTTTTCTCATTTCTTCTTCTGGAAGAAGGGATTTTTTGTGAAAACCAAGTAACAGTAGGTTCAGTAGTTTTGGGAGACACAAAACATTCAGAGCCCAGTATTGCAGGAAACGGACTTGGATAGCATTTGCATATGCTAATTAATATTAAGATATGCAAAATAATTACTAAGGTTTATTTAATTTTCACACGAGACAAGACCAACTGATTAATTTCTCATCCAAATCGTCGTAGGAGGTTTATTTAAAACACAGGCTTTTAAGAAACACTCCACTGTACTGCTCACTGTTTTGTACACTTTTAGTGGTATTACTCTTGTTTAAAATTGTAAGCCATCACATGTCCCAATTTCGAGGGAAAGGTGAGATGACAACCTCATCATCATCATCATCATCATCATCATCATCATCTCCATCTCCATCTTTTGCCCCAGAAAGTAGCTGGTAGAGTTTTGCAATGAGCCTTTTAATACCCCATCACCAGCAAAATGGGAGTTTAAAAATGGCACTCCCCAGAGAACTAATCTAAAATCAAGCCAAGGGGAAAACAAGTGATCACCCCTTGATTCTTTCCTACCTGCATCCTGATCTGAAATTTAAACAACCTGTTTTAATCATTGATGTTATTGGTTTATCTTAATTATTGATTTATTTCCAGGTTATTCTAGGAAAAATGCCAGTGTGATTGGTTAATTATTTGGAGGACAAGAGTTCAGCACTGTGAATAACTCCTTTAGGATCTGAATTAAAACTCAGAGCAGATTCACCATCCCAGCAGCCCCACTGCCCATTTGCCAATCAGCCTTATCAAACGAGATTTGTCCCTGCTTCATATCTTCAAATGTCGATAGTAGGGAAGAGGGCTGATATTGTGTACAATGACAGGGCAGGGGCACAGACCACAAAGCCCCCACTCTCCTCACACTCAGTGGGAGGGAGCCATGCAGGTTCTCTAAAGCTTCTCTTTGTATTAAGAGGTCTGGGCCTGAAACGTTGCCATAAAAGAAGCTGCTGGACTGGTAGGGACGCCGGCTGTAACAGTGGTGCTTAGATGCCCATAGCTGGTTCCAGGGGAAGGTGGAATCAAAGCACTTCTCCTAAGCAACATTTCATTTCTCACCCTTGGATGCCCTTCTTTGGTGGCTTGCTCTTGAACTGCCTAGTTTGCCTCTGCTTGAATTTGGCAGGTCCTTTCCTAGGAGTCACAGGCCCACCAGTCACTCTGGTGGCTGATTTGATCTCTGGCTTGGGAGGCTCCAGGCTCATGGCTGCAATGAAGAAATCTCTCCTTGGCAAACCCTGCGGATTCCTCAATCTGTTAAGGAAAACGGGAGGAAGAGAAGGGGGAAAAAAATCAGAGCACAGGTCTCAGAGGAAATGTGGCATTTCTTGGATTCTGATCATATATCCTGATGGATATATTTCAGTGATCAAAGGAGATCAAAAGAGGAACATTCCAGTTTGAGAAAAGGCATATCTTTGATCCCTAGGTGGAAATTTCCTTTTCTACTTCAAAACATTCACATTTGGATTCATCCTTTAGGACTGGTCCTCCTATTAGGCAGAATGAGGCAGCTGCTTCAAGTGGCAAGTGCTGCAGGGAGTGACACAGAGAGGCAGCAGGATGCTGGAAGATGGAGGTCTGTGTTCAATGCAACCTTGCCCTACACAAGTCTGCTGCACTCAGGTACAACAGGGAGACCGTGTCCTCCCCAAGGTACAAGTAAAATTTAGCTACCAGTCCAGTTTCTGTTTGTGAATGGCTGGGCAGAGGGATCTTGTCCTTTTCCTCAGGTGGCAAAACTGGGCAGACCCTGTTCACCATTACTCATAAACTACACAGTGCATGGTGGAATATTTTTTCAGTTGTTGAATAGATTCCCTTTACCATCACTCCACCAAAATGCTGCACTAGTGCCATTTCATTTGGCTGTGATACACACACTCTTTCCCACTCTCCTTGGGCTTGCGGGATTGGTTTGGCTTTTCTATCTCTGTTTCCCAAGCAATCCTGATACTTGAAAGGACTACAGATCTTCCATATGAAATTATAGAGGATGATTTCCAGAACTGATCGAAGGTAGCAGTCTTGGATCCAGAAAGTATCTTTTTCTTTCTCTCATTTGTCTTTCCAAAGTGCAGCTCCTTATGCAAACCTTTTCCTGTTGTAGCACCACTCACATGGGCCTTTTGGTTTCAGCTTTCGTTTTTAGAAATGAGAACGAGACACACAGGGATGCAAGAACTATGTTGCATAAGACAGCTACATGAAAAATTTGCCTGTAAACTACGTGTACTCTGGAGCACAAACAGAGAATGGGCCAGCATGTATCACAAAGTGGACAAAATGGGCACAAGGCACACTGCTTCCACAGGCAACTACCCACTAAATTTGATCTCATGCAGACTTGCCCACAGCAGATTGGGTCTATTGGGAAACCCTCCATCTGTTCCTGGCTGCAATCCAGTTAGTGCACTGAGACGCAGTTTTTCCAATAAATGGATCACTGACCTGCTCCAGTGCTGTATTTCTTATTTTCACATTCAGATTCTTTAGACATATGTTAATCTGATTAGCGTGTTCCCACCTCACCACATCTTTTCATATATTCGCCATCCCTATGGCATCTTTTGTTAATAGGTATGCTTGCTTACAGGATTAACATTGGAGAGGAATGAGAAAAATTTCCTTTTTGTTCATCAGCTATTTCCAGGGCTGAATCTCCCTTTCTGAAAAGGTCAGCTCTATTGCTCTCACCCTCGGCAATGTTCCCCCTTTAGATGGAATCACACAGACCTTGGAATAAGATTGTGCAGGCTTTCTGGCAACTGATATAAAGACTGTTTTGCTCCTATAACTGTCATTTTGAGAACTTTGCTCTGTGTTACTTAAAAACCCAAGCCATTTTGAAAATTGTGCTTTAGATCTATCACATATGTAATTACTAAACATGTGCTTCAATTAATCTCATTAGTGATTCTCTTAAATAACACATTTCTTCACATCTTCCTATGCTTCAGTATTTGTTAATTTCACTGTCATTTGTTACAGCTTTAACTTTTCTCAGACTACAAAATAGCTATATAATTTTTGCAGCCCGAAGGTAGTACATATTGTCAATTGGCAGCCCCACCGGGTTAAGTCAGACTAGCCTAAGAATAGCCCTACAAGAAAGGTCCAGCTGAGAAATGGTCCGGAGCTAGCTGGTGACATTACATGACTGAGCAAACATTTCTATAAAACACATAATCCATTTCGTCTAAGAGTCTTCCTGAAGCTAGATATACCCTTTTGGGAACACAGCCCCAAATAGGCCCAGGTAAGAAGAGAAGCTGGGTAGTTGGGGAGTAAACAAGCTATGAACTATAAGCCTGGTAAACAAACTGTTACTTACCAGATGTGGAAAGTACACTAGTTTGTAACACAGCAAGAGACCCTTAACAGTGACCGGTGTCTCTTGCTTGCAGAATCTCTGGAGGCTTGAAAGGGGTTGCTAGATTTATTGTGCTTTTCATAATAGGATTATGACTCCTGTTTTTAATCCAGTGTCATTTTCAATGATAGGTACATTGTTTATCATCTATGTATCCAGGATGAGGGAAGGGCTTTGGGGTTCGAACACAGGGGAAATATTTCAGCATTACTGCAATAGGCTAAATATCTGCCTCTGTTCTTTCTAGAACCAACACTGTGTAAAAAGGAGAAAGGCATGGGGAAGGGGAAAAAGAAGGAATGTACCAGCACCTTTAAGACTAACTGGTTTTTATTTTAGCATGAGCTTTTATGGACATGAATCCCCTTCTTCAGAAGTAGCAAGAGTGCATCTGTAAAAAGTATATGATACAGTTTGCATCTGAAGAAGTGGGTTTATGTCTACAAAAACTCATGCTAAAATAAAAACCAGTTAGTGTTAAAAGTGCTGGTACATTCCTTCTTTTCCCCACTCCCCATGCCTTTCTCCTTTTTATGCTGCAAGAGACTAACAGGGCTAATTCTTTGAACATTACTGGGTGTGTCTTATGAAGTCTTGTGTAGCTTGAAGGGCTAAATACCCTGGGCCAACAATTTCCTGAAGGGTGGCTGTGTTGTGTCACACACTCTCAGCCCCAGAAAACCCAGTGATCGGTTTGCTTTAGGGTCACCATAAGTCAGAAACCACTTGAAGGCACACAAGAAGAAGCTATATTAGTCAAAAAGAGAGGAACATTTCAGTCTCCAAAGACATTCTGCTGCTAGCCTTAAAACAGCCATTCTGGACAAATTCAGTTCAAAAGGCAACTGTGGCATGAAAACTGAAGAACTACAATTTATTGAAAAGTTCTGTTCTTTCATCTGTGACCTAAATCAGGACAACAGGTTTTTATTATATGATCCATGGCCCAAATCAGGTTATCTTGTGTATTAATTAGCTTAGCAAGGGCAGGGTGTTTTGTGTTATCAACACTGCCTTATGAACAGTCACTCTTAACCTAACTGTTCTTGTTTCTTACCGCAACTACTGTTTTTACTAGCACGTGACAAGTTGGGATAAAATTTCCAGAATCTGATGAAATAGACTCTCGCCCATGAAACCTTATACCATATTATAATTGTTTGTACATTAAGTTGCACATTTTTAAAATTCTTAATGCAATGTCATGCTCTTAATCTAGTGTCTACTAACTTCACTTTGTACACATTTATATCTATACTGTCAAAATTCCAAGCTCAGTTTAAGCAAAACCAGTTGCAAGGTTCAGTAAAAGGAAGGCAGAAGCACCCAGCAGAGAACCCAAACTGTCAGAAATCTAGTGCCACTGTATGTCTGTGAAATGATCAAAGGGTTGTCTAGAAAGATTGGCAGTGATCTACTGCAGGAAAGGCTATGGCTAGTGGTAGGACTTCTTGAGGCACCCTAGAAGGGTACTGACTGCTTTCCATAATTTTTTGAAGGTTGTTTTAACATTCTGGTCAACAAACTTTTCCTGAGACCGGAGTGTTTGAGACCTGTTTTAGAACCAAAGGGTTAGAAAAGGATCTATTTTTCTAGTACGAAAGGACAGCCACTTGCTTTTCCAGAAGAGATCAGAGGAAATATAACATTTTGCACATATTCTCTACCAAGCTTTGAAATAGATCCACTAATTTTAGAAATGAGAAAAGATGTGAACCAATTTGATCTTGAATTTAGAGCTTAGACATTTCCTCTCTCTAGTCTTGCCAACTTTTCAACTGGTCGTTTTAACAGCAGCATGAAATACAGATAGGGGAAGGTGAGAGAGCTTCTGTGCTTCTGATGAGAAATTTCACCTGCTGATTTCTGGTATCATGCTGATGCTAAAGTAGGAACAGGGAACACAGTGCTGTTAAATTACAAGTCCCATGAATGTGCTTGCTAGGGTTGTGGGAGTTACAATCCAGCAATATGTAGAAGGCCACATTTTCCCCATCTCTGTGCTAAAAGGTAAAAACCAACAAAGCCTGTTTTTCTCTGATTAGTAAGCAACTCTGGCACTTACGAGCACTGTGGGCTCTCCATCCTGCTCTGCTTGTGTTGCACTAAGAAGACCTCCACTACATGTATCTCTTCTGATGCATTTGTTTTCAGCATCCGATCCCTTTGCAATCTATTTTTTTTGAACTACAACTCCCAGAATCCTCCAGCCAGTATAACCAGTGGCCATGCTGGCTAAGGGATTCTAGAAGTTGTAGTACAAACTGGAAACTGCTCCAAGTTCTGTTTCTAGGCTAGTGGGGTACACGTTTGGTACTAGTTTTCCTTCTCCATGGAAATCATCTCAAGCCCTTCAGTTCCGTGGGGAAATGTACAGGTTGCTGGCACTTCTGACCCAAGAATAAAATCTGTCTCAGACCTTCCCAATCATCTCTGGTCTTTGGGGCATTCATTTCTGTATTCCATCCCTGATTTATATTATACAGCAGCAGTAAGCATTACTGAAATAATGTATGCTAAATGCTTTAAACAATCCAAAGCACTATATAAATATCATTATTATATTCATGGTCCTGTTAATCCTCTCTCTGGCCTAGTCACTTTTGCATCTCTTACCTTTTCCCATTATAACATCAAAATATTGCTAATCTTTTAAGACTCATTTGAAAATCAGTGATGAGAAACACTTCATACAAGTATAGAATCATTTATTTTATTATAAATAACATGCAAATGTTTATAAATATAAATAGAGCCACTTTAGCTGTAAGCTCTTCGGGGCATAGATTTGCCATTTTTGCCAGTGTGGAACAGTGGTTAAGATGCAGGAGACCTAGGTTCAAATTCTGCTCAGCCATGAAGCTTGACTTCCAGAGGGCCTTCACATGCCTGCCCTGGGCTAAAGAGACCATGTAACTCATCTGACTAGAGTGTGCTCTCTTCATGTTTACTCAGAAGTGACTGGCACAGTTCAAATAGACTTATTCCTAAGTAGGTATGCACTGAAAAGTTTCTCATTTCTACTGAACTTTCCTATTAGTATGAGTGTGTGCGCACATATACATGATCTTTAATCCAGGAACTATTCATCATGTTTTGGCTATCTGACTGAGAGAGAAAGCCTCTCAGCATGTAAGGCATCATCCAGAGATCTACATGCAGAGGCAAAGGTGTTCTTCACAGGCACACGATACAACAACCTTCTTGAAGTTTGGCAGATTTGGGTCTGTTCAGCATCTGGACAAGAAACTGCCTGGGAACCCCACTGACAACAGTTCAGGTTCTCCTGAAGGAAGTCAGGCTATAAATCAAATCAATAAATATGCAACTTTGGAGAAGCTGACCTGACTTTGACTGCTCCAATTAAATCAGGTCCTTGGCAATAACTAATCCTCTTCCATGAGACCAATATGCCACAGAGAAAGAAAAAAAATCCTCAACACAATATAGTTAATAAAAACAACAAGGGAGACACTGTTAAGAGCCACACCTTTTCAGCACAGTAGGCTAAAAATTATGTTACGACTCATAGCAATGCATCACATCAATAGGCTTGAGAACACTATAACTAATAAATAAACTTTGCACCTTCTCATTCAGAAGGACAACAGATCAAAGAAAGGGAACCTTTGGTCCTTCCAGTATTTTGAACCTCAGTGCCCAGAAGCTCTACACAGCACTACTGATGGTAAAAGACTATGGGAGCTGTAGTTCAAAATATCTTGCAGGTGAAAGGTTCCCCATTCCATCTTCCATAATCCCTTACCATTGTAATTCTTAGAGCTGATATTAGCCACACTTGGAGGACTCAAGATTCCCCCTCCTTACCATAAATAAAAAATTATTTTCCTTGTGAGCCTACTATGGCCTGAGACCACTGTGTGTGGTCTCTAGCTATGCTAGCTGAGGGTATTTAGTTTTAATTCATCACAAATCCAAAAAGCTTCAGTCTTTCTTCATGCGGAATTTGATTTCCATCTTTAAGAACATTTTTATATTCTCATCCTCTATGTGTTTCTCCACAGCTGCTAATGCCTTATCACCACCATCCTTGTAATACTTCAGCAGCTCTTCTGCATATGCAATCCACACACAGTTGTGGCATCCACTCATGCAGCAGTTTGTGGGAGGGGTGAGTGCTGAAGGTATGGCAAAAGGACTTTCAGTAACGTCTGGAGAAACAGCCTTCTCCTCAGACGCAGAGTCTTTGTCCATTAGGAAAGCAGCATTTTGGGAAACGTTATCCTTGTCATTTGCATGGATGTGACGTTGTCCACTGTCGATGAGCACTGCAGGGAGCCTCCACACAGTCACTAATCTCTTGTGACAGGATCTGTCCAGGAGCAAGGGCACTGTAACATTACTATCCTGGGGATGCTTGTACAGATATAAGCACTCCTAGCAAAAACAAAAACAGTATTACATTCCAGCGCTATGTTCCTTCTCGTCTCTTCAGGAGTCAAACCAGTACGTGAACTAGCTTGTCAGATTTCATTTATTTATTCCCAGAAGTTGTAGTACAACTTTCAACCCAACACTTTTATGATAGAACACAACAAAAGATAATATAATATATTAATAACATCATCAAAAATTATTAAACCAGGATACAATGCAACAAAATCCATAAAAGAGTGATATCACTCTTTTATAGATTTTGGTGTATTTTGCTGTATGGCCAACATGGCTACTCCTAAATATGCTTCCTGGATTTAAAGCAGGAGTAGAGAACCTATGGCTTTCCAGAAGTCCTGCAGTCCAGTACTTTTGCCCATGCTGGCTGGGACTTCTGGGAGATGGCACTGAAGACATCTGCAGGGTCAAAGGTTTCCCAGCAAATAAAGCTACTCAAGCATATATCACATACAGGCAGGTTTTAAAAACCCATTTAAAAGGGCTGGCATCCTAGCTGTGAAAGACTTTAGGTTCCTTCATTGTGTGGGGAGTTGGGTTTGGGTTCCACCTGTGTCATGGAACCAACTGTGAACTTCAGTTAGTCACTCTTTTCTAGATTCCCTGAGAGGGTTAAAATCTACCAAGTCCTGGTGAAATCCCTTTTTTTTTTAAGTGACAATTTTGAGTCAATTTACATAGATATGAAATTCATATTTTTTGCCTAGGTTATGGATTTAGAAACCACTCTGATTCATGATATGTTTCAATAAGTCATGTCAATACAAAAAAATGGATACTTTAGGTGGCGTACACTGTACATTATGTTACATATGCATGCCGGGAACATCTTGCAGAGCTATTTTCTTCAACATGTATCTGCCTCCTCTTTAAGATTTAGTGCAAAGAAGCTCTTTATGGCTCTATATCATCCATTAGGCTAGTGGCCAATGCAGAGAGAACATTCTCAATGCTTAGCCTAGGATCTTCTTCTCCGGACCAGGCAGGTAGGCAGGCAGGCATGAAGACAGTCTGGTTGCTTAGCAACTGGTATTCAGCATAACACCAATGCTTGATCATGGATGCAGCACATAGCCACTGTGACAAGCAGCCATTGATGGCCTTATTCTCCAAGAATTTGCATAACCCTCTTTAAACACCAGTTAAACCACTAACCATCCCCCTATCTTGTCGCAGCAAACTGTTGCCCATTAGTTAGTCTTGTATCAAAATAAAACACGCAAACCATGTGGTAAAGCCTACAATAACAAACAGCAAAAGCCTCCTCCTCCTCCTCCTCTTGATCTATATGCAGCATTTTGCCAGAAACCGGGACTGAGCTCCAGGAATGCTAGAAACATTGTTTCATTTTTGACTGGTTCTTATAAAGATATCATATTACTAAAGATTTTGTAATTTTAAATTAAGGACCAACATGACTTCCTGATTTAGTTTCTCTTGGAGACAACACAATTTAGCTATTCAGGAGTGGAATCTCAACTGTGGAAGATTTTCTGTTATCTGAAGGCAGAATTTTTAGGGGATTACATTCCCACCACCAGGCAGTGCCAGTGCCTTTGTCTTCCGCTGGCTTTTTAACCTATTACACTCATCTCCACTTTTGCTGACACTTGTACAAACCACCTTTTTAGGGGCAAAAAAATCTGGGTCACTGCTGCATTTTAATTATCAAAAAGAGGGAAATGGCCATCTCGCACTTCTTTTTCTGAACTATTCCATATGTCTCCTGAAAACCAGCATATCCACCTTGGAGTCTTAATAAATACAGGTTTCCTTCCTTTCTCCTTGGTTTCCTTAATACCCAGCCTGATGAAGAGTTCTGGAGAACTCAGAAACTTCCTCACCCTTTGGTGACATTCTGGCTGGCCCAATTAAAGTTACTGACTGACAGTGGACTTGAAAACCAGAGGCGATTATTTAACACAGGTTTTTGTCCAGCTGGGGCTCCAGCTACCCTGCATGCTGGTGTCACCCCGCAGGCGTCCAGATCTTATAATGCTTACGTTTACGACCACGACTCCCAGAATCTCCCTACCGGGCTGGCTACTGCCTGGGGGATTCTGGGAGCTGCAGTCGTCCATGATCACTTGGAGATTCTGGGCGCCGCAGTCCCCCAGAAAGGTAAACTTTCCAAGCTCTGCCCATCACCCTCGGAGGGTGGGCGGGAACAGAGGGCCTTGCTTCCGAGTATTTGTGTACAGAACCGGGCATTTAACGCCCCACTTGTTTGACCCACCCAGCAGCGTGACGTTGGGCCTCAGCAGCTCAGCGTACTTTGCCCCCTCCCCTCCCCTCTCCTCCCCTCCCCTCCGACTCTCACCTGCCCGGTGGCCGCCCTGCCCCGAGACCCCACCAGCCCCCGACCACACCGCACGACCCCCAGCGGCAGCATCTAGGCAGAACCCGGCCTTCCAGCCAAGCGCCCGCCTCCTACCAAAACTGACACCTCCGCTGTCCAATAGCCGCAGCGGTTGGTACCGGTAGCGGGGGCGTGGTCAAATCGACTCACGCGAGCGAATCATTGGAAGAGAGAAACGGAGAGACCTCAAATGGAACCTGAGGAGGGAGGCGGGGAAAAAAAAAAAGAAAGAAGAGCTCTTATTCGATTGGATTGTGACGCAGGAGAACCGGAAGCGGAGTGCTGGCACGTGGATGTTGGCGGCCTCGAGGCGCGATGGGCAAAGTGAAGCATCAGGGGCGGGGGGCATCCCTTTCGCAGAGCAGGGGTGCTCCAGCTGGCCGGTGAGTAT
Source organism: Cyclura pinguis (assembly GCA_030412105.1). Taxonomy (NCBI): domain Eukaryota; kingdom Metazoa; phylum Chordata; class Lepidosauria; order Squamata; family Iguanidae; genus Cyclura; species Cyclura pinguis. The sequence goes on from CM059600.1 coordinate 164,466,943, forward strand.
GCTGTTAATGACATCCCTGCCCTGCAAAGCACTTCACGTACATGATCACGGTGGTCCTCCTTACCAGCACCCCTGTAAGGTAGGACAGTGTTAAGCTGTTTCCGCGCCACACTGCTTTTGGTGTTATTATAATACTTTCAACGTCCTGTGGAATTCTGGGGTTTGTAGTTCACTGAGGCCAAAGAGCTCTCTGGTTGAGAATTCTAGAGGCCCCTCCCTAAACTGCAAATCCCAGGATTCCATAGGATGTTGAAAGTCGAATAACAGCGCTATAGCAGTGTAGTGCAGAAATGGCCTTATTCGTATCATTTCGCATGTATGATGGGGGGCAAGGACAAAGATTTAAGAAATAACGGTTTCTGTAAGCCTCCCCAGAAGGTTTATTATGGCCGATGTAGGGTATTGGGTTGGATACTTTTTGGCTCCAGTTGGCATTCTTAACCCTAGCTCTCATGTTTCCCCTTTTAGATGCTTGTCTTCCCTTCAGTTGGTTACATTTTTAAATTCTCAATGAGTTAACTGGGTCTGGGGATCGTCAAAGAGTTTTCTATGATATATTGTTGGGACAAATAAGAGATCCTTTAGCCTTCCAGATTAATCTGTTCTGTTTCCCATTTCTAATCCCAGCCCAAGAAGGCAACATGGGGAAACATTTTGCTTCATCCTGCAGAAAAGCTTCAGTTTCTCTTTGCATGTTGTGTATGTCAAAAACATGTGGCACGACAAGATCATCTGCAATTAACTGTGTATAACATCACTGCAGAAGCATTTAAATCTGTTTAAACCAGGGATCATGTGGCAATTCATGCTGCTTACACGTGTCCACTCCAGTGCTGCTCCTATATACGTGGGCTATTGTATCTTTTGAAGGGCTAACTGATTATCAGACATATTCTGGCTCTGCTAGGGATACCAGCTGCACCTGGAAGGAGGCTGAAGATGACAGATGCTGCTATCACTAATCTTGTTTTTCTGTTTTGAGAGCTGGGCTTAAACTCAGGCTCAGTTTAGCAGCATGAAAGTAGACCTGTAGACTGGTGGTGGGTGAGACATCATTTTTCAGTCTCATTTCCCCATTCTGTGTTGTACGGCTGTTGAATAAAACAATTTTCACATTAACATTGGAACGATTGTATTAATGGTTGAGACTAATGTCAGTGGCTGCTGTTCATGTGCTGAAACCCTTGAGAATCCACTGCAGTTATGAAAGTAGGAGGGGAAAGTGTAATCTACATGCTGACTTAGGCCATTTCCTCACTACACTGTTATAGCGCTGTTATTCCACTTTCAACTTCCTATAGAATCCTGGGGTTTGCAGTTTAGGGAGGGGCCTTGCGGCCTTCTCTAAACTGCAAACGCCAGGATTTCATAGGAAGTTGAAAGTGGAATAATAGCGCTATAACAGTCTAGTGCAGAAATGGCCTTAGTAATGAGTATCTGTGCTAACCCATTCTTCCCCAGCCCGGGAGCTTCCACAAGTATTGGTCTAGATCCAGGTTTATCCCAAACTATCATAGCTGTGTTGACTGGGGATGACGGAAGTTCTAATTCAACCAGATTAGGGAAAACTAACCATATGCCCTAATTGGAACTGGCCCTTCACACCTTGTAGATCCAAGGCACACTTCTGATATTTCATTTATGTGTGTGTTGAAATTAATGCTACTTGTGTGTCTGATGAGACATTTTGTAGATCCTTACCAGCTCTTTTTTAAATAATTTTTTTTTAGCCAGATGAAGAAGAAAATCAATTCAAAACCCAAATGCCTGGATGAGCAAGAAATTCCATATCGGTTGCGGGAAATCATGAAGAGTCGTGCGGAATTAAAGAACCCCAAGACCAAGAAAAAAAAGAAAACGGGTAAAAAAATAATCTCCAGCCATGTTTTCCAATATGCATTACAGATTATTCCTTTTTCAGAGTAACTGATTTATGCATACAAATACATGCATATATATTCACACAGTTTTGCAGTGCCCACTTTGTTGACCCTGTTGGGGGGGGTGTACAAAGGCTGATCAGATAGTGATAGTGCAGAGTCCATATCTCCAGTGCAGACCACTTCGTTATGAATTGATTTTGCTTTATGATGTTAACTTCATTTACGTACCCTTGGCAGAGTGTTACTAAACATAATCTTCTATAAGAGATATTGTAATAATAAACATGTGCATTAATAATCTGAAGTTAACAAGTTCAGATGTAATTTAATCCCATATTTGAGTTTTCCATGATCTCTGAAAAAGCTGTTCTTGTCTTGGAGAGATTTGACTGGCTGTGTATGATCTACTTGTGTAGCATAGGTCTCAGAAACTGCTTGATGCATTGTGCTTGCTCAGCTAGGGGTGTTTGTTTTACAGAGAGTCAGGCTAAAGAGTGAAGAGTGTTTAAAAACCTTTCTGTGCCTCCTCCTTCTGAATGTTGCTGGCCAGAATAAGACTTTAATGATCTCTGTTCTTGTCTCAGTGAATGAACAAAGGCATGATATAGCAGAGGCTGACATACCTGTGCCAAAATTCAAGAGGAAGGAAAGGGAGTCAGAAGCTTCCTTTATGAGGCGCATGGAGCGAGAAACTCAGCATGTGCTGTTCCTCACCAAAAATCAGCTGCAACGTGAGCCTGAGAAAGAAGAACTGGTACAAGAAAAGTCTCAGAAAAAAAAAGAGTAAGTTTAAGGACAAATTAATTTGCAGGACTGAGCTTAGGAAGCATTGCAGTTTAAGAGGGCAACTGCTGAGATGATCCCTTTAGCCAGTGAGTGCAGATTGGGTTAGAAACATAGGGAAGTAGTTGATGGCCTGAGTGATTCTCTAAATCCAAGAAAAGAGCAGGGTCTTAGCAAGACAACCAGCTAGAACTATGGGAAACTTCCCAAGAGAAGGGGAAGCATATTGATCCCTCTGCCTCTATGGGTAACCCCCTCCAGTTGACAAAAATGAAATGAAATGAGATCAAACTTGATTAGGAAATGATTCATTAATGACAAAAAAGATTATTTCTAGCTCCTACATCCACTTGTTATGGTCACTAAACCAGCCATTCCCAACAAAATAGCCTTGCAGTGGATGTTAAAAGCCCTCAAGGCTAAAAGCTTAGGAATCCTCAACACTGTTTCTGAAACCACCATGGGCAAGGAGACTGTTAGGCTGTGGAATGGTTAGTACCCCAGCAGGGTTACTGAGAGACAGGGAGTTGGAATGGGCAGATGAGCAGGAAAGACCGAGGAGATAGATATAGATAGGGCAATCCAAGTAGAACTACAGACCAACAGGGGGAGGGAAAGTGACTTTAGTACAGGACTTCAAGGAAGGGCACATGATCTCAAGTGTCTCTATACTAATGCACAGAGCATGGGAAATCAGCAAGATGAACTCCAACTCTTAGAACAACAAAATAAATATGATTTAATAGGCATCACTGAAACCTGGTGGGATGAATCTCGTGATTGGAACGGAGGAATAGGGGGGTATAACCTATTTCGCAGAAATAGTCCAAACAAGAAAGGAGGAGGAGTAGCCTTATATGTCAAGGATGTTTTCACCTGTGAAGAGATCCATGACCTAAATCTGGGAAGCCAAGTGGAGAGCATCTGGGTAAGAATTAAGGGAGCGAGAAACGATAGGGATGTGATTATGGGGGTTTGCTACAGGCCTCCAGACCAGCCTGAGGACATGGATGAGGCCTTCCTGAAGCAGATGGCCACACATTCAAAAAGGAGAGATGCAGTGTTAATGGGAGATTTCAATTATCCTGATATTTGTTGGCAGTCAAATTCTGCAAAGACCTCAAGGTCCAACAGGTTCCTCACTTGCCTTGCAGACTATTTCATGGTCCAGAAGGTGGAAGAGGTGACAAGGGGATCGGCTATTTTAGATCTGATCCTGACCAACGGGGATGACCTAGTTGATGAGGTAGAGGTAGTGGGATCCTTAGGGGGGAGTGACCATGCTCTTTTGGAGTTTGTCATTCAGTGGGAAGGAGAAGCCAAGTGTAGCCAGACACACATCCTAAACTTTAAGAAAGCTGATTTCTCTAAACTTAGGGAGTTACTTGCGGAAATCCCATGGTCAAGAATACTAAAAGAGAAAGGAGTTCATGACGGATGGGAGTTTCTTAAAAATGAGATACTGAAGGCACAATTGAAAACTGTGCCAATGAGGAGGAAAAATGGCAGATGTCTAAAGAAACAGAATGGTTGACTGAAGAACTCTCAGCTGAGCTAAGTGTTAAAAGAAACATGTACAGGAAATGGAAGAATGGTGAAACCACCAAAGAGGAATTCAAGCAGCTAGCCAGGATATGTAGGGAGAAAGTCAGAAAAGCTAAAGCGCAGAATGAACTCAGACTTGCCAGAGACATTAAAAACAATAAAAAGGGCTTTTTAAAATATGTCTGCAGCAAAAGGAAAAACAAGGAAATGATAAGGTCGCTGCGTGGAGAAGATGGCCAGTTAATAACAGGGGGAAGAGAGAAGGCAGAACTACTCAACACCTTCTTTGTCTCAGTTTTCTCCCAAAAGGATAGAAGTACTCAACCTGGGGGGTGGGGAGCAGGTGAAGAAGGCGGGGAAATGCAGCAAAGAATAAGTAGAGAAGTAGTACAGGAATATCTGGCTGAACTAGATGAATTCAAGTCTCCAGGGCCAGATGAATTACATCCAAGGATATTAAAAGAGCTGGCAGAAGTCATTTCTGAACCATTTGCAATAATCTTTGACAACTCTTGGAGAACAGGAGAGGTCCCAGCAGACTGGAGGAGGGCAAATGTCATCCCCATCTTCAAGAAGGGGAAAAAAGAGAACCCAAATAATTATCACCCAGTCAGCCTGATATCAATACCAGGAAAGATCCTAGAGCAGATCATTCAACAGTCATTTTGTAATTACTTAGAAAGCAGTGCTGTAATCACTAAAAGTCAACATGGATTTCTCAGAAATAAGTCACGCCAGACTAATCTTATCTCTTTTTATGATAGGGTTACAAGCATGATAGATGAAGGGAATGCTGTAGGTGTAGCATATCTTGACTTCAGTAAGGCCTTTGACAAAGTTCTCCATGACATTCTTGCAAAGAGGCTAGTAAAATGCAGGCTGGACAGGGCTACTGTTAGGTGGATTGGTAACTGGTTGACCAACTGAACCGAAAGGGTGCTCACGAATGGCTGCTTTTCATCCTGGAGAGAAGTGACTAGTGGAGTGCCACAGGGTTCTGTCCTGGGCCCAGTGCTATTCAACATCTTCGTCAATGACTTGGATGAAGGAGCAGAGGGCATGCTGATCAAATTTGCAGATGATACCAAATTGGGAGGGGTTGCTAATACACTGGAGGACAGGATAAAATTCAAAATGACCTTGACAGATTGGGGAGCTGGGCCAAAGCTAACAAAATGAATTTCAACAGAGACAAAAGTAAGGTCCTACACTTAGGCAGAAAAAATGGAATGCACAAATATAGGATGGGGGACGCATGGCTGGATAGCAGTACGTGTGAAAGGGATCTAGGAGTCTTGGTAGATCACAAGCTGAACATAAGTCAGCAATGTGATGAGGCAGCCAAGAAAGCCAATGTGATTCTTGGTCGCATCAATTGGAGTATGGTGTCTAGATCGAGGGAGGTAATGGTACCACTCTATTCTGCATTGGGTAGGCCTCATTTGGAATACTGTGTCCAGTTCTGGACACTTCGGTTCAAGAAAGGTATCGACAAGCTGGAATGTGTCCAGAGGAGGGCGACCAAAATGGTGAAGGGTCTGGAAGCCATGTGCTTTGAGGAATGGCTTAGGGAGCTGGGTATATTTAGCCTGCAGAAGAGAAGGTTAAGAGGGGACATTATAACCATGTTTAAATATTTGAAGGGATGTCATGTCGAGGAGGGAGTGGGCTTGTTTTCTGCTGCTCCAGAGACTAGGACAAGGAGCAGTGGATTCAAGCTGCGGGAAAGGAGATTCTACTTGAACCTCAGGAAGAACTTCCTGACGGTCAGAGCTGTCTGGCAGTGGAATATGCTGCCTTGGAGTGTGGTAGAGTCTCCTTCTCTGGAAATTTTTAAGCAGAGGCTGGATGTCCATCTGTTGGGAATACTTTGATGGGTGTTCCTGCATAGCAGGGGGTTGGACTCGATGGCCCCTGGGGTCTTTTCCAAGTCTGTGATTCTGTGAGATGGAGAACAAGCAAGCATAGTACCGGAGGTACCTCAACAATGGTCAGTGAGACGTAGTGAGCAGTGGGAGGAATATAACTATTTGAATCTATGAATATTACTTTTGTTACACTAGAAAGAGAACAGGGCTCTGGTGGCTCTTCAAGCCGGGCAAAGAGATGATAAAGTGGTAAGAATGATGGTAACCACATCTTCCCCTGCCTGTTTTTTTCTGTAGGAGTGGCAGATCCTTCTTCTTCCTAGAATCCATATTTTCAGCTTGATCCTGTAGAGGTTAGCCAACTGTCATCCCCAGATTTCAGTGCACATTCCCAAATATGTGACCATGGATTTGCACTGAAAGGTTGATTTTTGAGTTCTCTCTAACATGCTAAATAGGTGTACAGTTGTTCTTTCCATTCTGACTGGAGCTCATAATAGTTTTCCCATATTTCTCTCTTGAAGTGCATATGTGTACTTTTAATAAACTTTGTTCAATGAAATTGGCTTTTTAGATTTCAACGGAAGAAGAGGGATAAAATCCGTAAGCAAAAAGAGGAGAAAAAAGCAGCAATGCTGGAAAAGGAATTACTCAAAGGTAGAGGATATTATTATCATCATCATCATCAATATAGAGCAAATTATTTCACAGAACAGCACATAACTTTGTAACAGATTTTTGTACATTTTAAAATCGTGGAATCTTTGGAGATGCTTTCTGTAAGGTTTCCTCTACAGTACTGCTTTGAAAGTTTTTCTGTGTTATGGGTGACAGTTAATTCAAAACCAAATGTACTTTTTTTCTGGTTTGGAAGAACTAAAAGTCCCAATATAATCACACTTTTTAAAAAAGGAGTTTGCACAACATGAGATTATATTATGATTGTTTGTGTCTAGCTGCGTAAAATTTACAAACCATCCTTCATCCCTAAGGGATCATGAGTCAATATGTTTAACTTTTATAATAATACAAATACAATAAGCAACAGTTAAAAGTACAGAAGAAGAGAAAATTGTTGAACAAGTAAACAAGCAAGTCCTACAGTCTTTTAAGAAATCCCACATATTTAAAATGCCTGGACAAAGAGAAATTTTAGATTTGGTGCCAAAAAGAAAGCGTAATTGACATGAGTCTATCTTTTTTGGGAAGATATTCCAAACTCAAGGTGCCATCACAAAGGAGGCCCTCTCCTTTTAAAATTTGTAACATATTTCCCTCACTTACAGTACCTGAAGTTCTTGATACATGGACAGGATGATATGGTAGAAGGCATTCCTTCAGATGGGGGTCAGTGTGGTGTAGTGGTTTGTGTTGAAATGCACCTTTGGAGACTGGGGTTTGAATCCCTGATTAGCCATCGAAACCCACTAAGTGACTTTGGCCAGGTCACATTCTCTCAGCCTCTAAGAAAGTCAAAGACAATCTCCCTCTCAACAAACCTTGCCAAGAAAACCACATGATAGGTTCACTTTAGGATTGCTATTAGAAATGACTTGAACTCACACAACAACAACAATAATTCTTTTAAATAATTGGGGCCAAAACTTTCTAGGACTTAAGAAGGATCAACCAACGCCTTGAATTGGATACAGTAGCACAAACAGGGAGCTGGTGTTATTTGGTGTGATGTGGCTCCCCTTAGTCAGCCTGTCAGAATTCTAGCATGCAGTGCCTTCAAATGATGAGATTTAGATGGGGTTGCAGTATACTCTGTTTAGAAAGCAGTTCAGCTAAAGAAAGTCTATTATTATTTAACTTTTAAATTACTACTGACTTAAATTGGTCCAAAAAGTCCAACAAAAGCATCTTGAGTAGAAAGAGATAGTTGCTCATCAGTAGAAGAGCAGGGTCATGCTTACAGATTAGAAGAGCAGGGTCATGCTTACACTGTAGACAGCCTATTACGTTAAAATGGAGGACAGTCTAGATGGGAGTGTCTGAAGCATCAAGAAGTGTTAGTAGATAATGAATGTATCTCAGGTAGTTGCTACTGAGCAAATAATGGCTCATATTTATCCAGAAGAAGCAGCAGCTGGGTACTGGCTTCAGCTTCTTTTCAAAGGTCAATTTTGGACCTGCTAGATCTCACCTAAAAGGGTTATATCTTTATTATATTATATTATATTATATTATATTATATTATGTTATGTTATGTTATGTTATGTTATGTTATATTATATTAATATAAGCTATATATACTATACTATGTTATACAAGCTATAATACTATGTGCTTGGATTGTGCAGAATTCTGCAATAACGCCAGGTGCATTAGAACAGGAGCTTAGTCACAGTGTGGATGGCAACTTCGCAAGGCTCTGCTTTTTTCTTTGCTTAGCAACTTGGTTAATCTGCAAGTTCAGACTGTGTTTGTCTCACGCCGTGCCATGGTAAAAGAGAGACTGTGATGGAGTCTAAGACTTCAGGCCAGAGTGTGTTTGCATATGGATTTCTTTTAGAGCTGTTTCCATCTCTTCAATTATCTGCCTTCTCATTCCTTTCAGACTCAGTGAAGTTTGGAGAAGTTGCTTTACAACCCCCATCACTTACAGCAAAACCTAGAAAGAGTAAGGAAAAGGTACGTTAGAGATACATGATCCTATCTGTGTTTTCTGAAAACTCTGCAAATGGCCTATCTTTGCCACCAATGTGGAAGGATTTTGCTTGATCGGCAACTAAGCAAAGGAAGTATCACTAACTGGTATTACCCTTAATGTGTCAACCATTCCCCGAATTTGGGGTATTGGAGACACTGTCCTTAAAGCTGGTCCTGCGTTTGCAGTCATACTCTGAGTTCCCTGCATCATCCTTTCCCAGTCATGCTTCTCTAATTTTAGCCAATCTGTCTTGTCCTCCAGGCTGGCCAGAGACAGCTTCTGCTCATGTCTTTCTTAGACTCTGGTAGTAAAGCATCCACCCCAAAAGCAGTTCAGGCATCCCTTGCTCGCCAAAGGATTGTGCAGGAGGAACGTGAACGGGTCGTGCAAGCCTACCGTGACATGAAGAAGCGAAAGCAGCAGCAACAGTTACTCGTAGAGAACCAGCTTGCTATGGACAAACTGAAGAAACCAGCCTGAGTTGTCAGAACGCCTCCACTGTGGCAGAGAACACCGAACTTCTGTAATATGAGGATAGAACGGCAGAAAAGACTGCTGTGGATTGCAGTGGTTCCTCTTTGGGTGGGTGTGCCCATCCATTCAAACAGAGTAGACCACTTTATTTGTGATGGATAACTGAATTGGTTATTGGACTGTATCTGTCTCTCCTGGAACTAGAGTGGAATCTGTAGGCATTTTTCTCAGCCCAGCTTTGGCATGTAATGGTAGCAGTATGTAGACTGCACACAGGGGGTTCCTTGTGGCAACTACCAGCGGTGAAGGGGCTGCAGAAGGCCGTGCTGAAATGTTAAAACCCTTTTCATGTATTTTTTTATTTAAAAGGTTGCTTTCCTGCCTTTCAGATGGCCTTCTGGGCCTGAAACAGCCAGGTGGGCATGGTAAAATTGTCCACACCCCTTGTAGAATGTGAGGGGAGGCCATTTTTAATTAAAAAAAAAAGTTTTTTTTCCAAAAAAGAATGGGGAGGGGCTTTAGAGCTTCAGAAAAAGTGTTTCAAGGAACATGGCCTACATTTTGCCCCCCTCATGAAGGTGACCATTCCTGACTGCAGTGTAAAAATGGATATGATTTGGTCACTCTGCGCTCCCCCTTGTTTTTGCTTCTGCCGTGTCTTGGACCCTTTCTGCAACACCCATTTTTGGTGCTGGGGTGCGGTGCTCACGCGAGCAGCCTCCGGCGAGAGGCTCTCACTTCCCTGCTTCTTCGGCTCCACACGAGCTTCCTGCTTGCGTGAGAGCCCTGCCTTTCCTTTCGCAGTGCAGCCTGGGATCTTCCCAGGCTGCACTGAGACAGGAAGCGCGACCGGCCCGGCTCCCGAGGCTCCGCACGCAAGGTAAGTGCGCGCGGGGCCCCAGAGCAATGCACGACTGCGCAGCATTTTTGGCTTCAAGCCCTGGAGCCTCGTGCAAATGTGAGTGTGTCGTGTGTTGTGTGGACCACTCCTACATTTGCGCGACGCTTAAGGGGCCCTTTCACATTGGAAATGCCATGCGAAAAGGACCTTAGAACCAGGGATGGTATTTGTGTGGGCTTCCAGAAGTTTTTAGATTACAGCCCTCATAACCCTCTCTATAGAGCCACTGTGGTGTAGTGGTTTGAGTACTGACCAGGGTTTGAATCCACAGTCAGCCATGAAAAACCTATTAGGTACCTTGGTCAAGTCACGCCCTTTTAGCTTTGGAGGAAAGCAGTGGCAAACCTCCTGTGAATAGATCTTGCAAAGAAAACCCCATGATAGGGTTGCTGTAAGATAGAAACGACTCAAAAGTAAACCCTGACTATGAGCTATACTGGCAAAGGCTGCTGGAATTTTAGGCCAAAAATAGCTAGGGGGTCACAGTTACTCCCTCTTGGCTGTGAAGGATCTCAGGAAACGGTTCCCCATTTCAATGTTGTTGGATTTCTTTGAATTGTGCTTGCTTTTTCTTCTCTTCCCCATCTTTGCTGAAAGGAAGAAAGTGAAATTTTGAGTCTGAAAGACAGAAAAACAAATTTGCTGAGATGCAAGCTGTTCCCTTTTTTAGAGTATTGTGGCTGGTTGCAAAACCAGAGAAGGTAGAAGAATGCTGATACTGAGATAGCTGGACCTTCTGCTCTTGGCTCATGCCAGATAATACTATTGTTATTTTAGCTATCTATCTTCTCCTTAATAAAAATGATCCTTGAGGACCTTGTTATGTCCCTGTTCTGTTTGCTGTTTTCTACCTTTGGGGCAGAAGTAGGTGAAATGGAGGAATCACAGTAAATCAATTTTGCTTCCAGTTTGATCTGTTGGCCTTCCTTCCACCACAGTTGGGAGCCATGTTTTCTTTCTTCTCTCCCAGCTGCAAAGAGAGTTCTCCCCCACTGAAGAGAAATGAAGTGCTGCTCCAGAGCAAGATACACACAGGTCTCCCTCTGATACCTGACAACAATCGTGTTGGGATGCAAGTCCCTCAGAATACAGCTACCTGGAAGTACCTTCCCTTGGAAAAACATGTTCATAGTGGAATGGGGGAGCAGTGTTCCTGTTTGGAAAATATTTTATTCAAACCTAGAATGCAGAGCTAGTAAAGTTGGAAAGTACAAACAGTGGTCATTTCTCCCTCCAAATCCTGGCACAGCTGGGTGAGAATTAAAGTAAATGACAGCCTATGCCTAATAGAAACTGACAGGGCAAAGTTGTTAGATCTTCTGTATATAAGACAACCAGTGTTCTCTGCTGCAGTGTATTGAAGCCTTGAGATGTTGTCTTTCTTACCTTGAGTCCTTAAAGATTTTCATTCTCCTTAGCCGCTTCCCAAAGTTGGTTTAAAAGAGGAGCAATTTAACTTCTTTTAGTGAGAGTGGCATTGTAAGAAAAAGCAGTTAGATGTTAGGTGGCATTAAACAGCGAGGTGGTTGAGAATTATTTTGGCACCATCTTTGAACTGTTTTCACATGGATCAGTCAGTAGGTGGCAGAATGCACACACAGGCCATGGGGAATCCATGCTTAGCCGTTTCCTAGTTTCAAGGGTTTTTCAGTCTTGATGCTAATGCTGTGTGATATGAGCAGCACTTTCTGAGTACTCTCAGAGATCCTCTCTGTTTCTTCTGGGCAGCCCTAAGGTAGAATTGGATTGTAGCTAGTAGCTGGACAACTGATGCACTGAGATTGTATCCTGGATAAACTATTTAACTGTATAGCAGCCACATTAGTGTAGTCTCTCAGTTCATGGTATATTCTTCAAGTCACTGACTCTGTACTCATCTGACCCATCATTGCTTTCAGTGACCTCTCACAGAGCTTATTTTATTTACCAGCTTCTCCCAGTTTATCCTTGAGGTTTCTAAAAGCATAGGTGCCATCAGACTGCTGGAAAGATGAGAAAGAAAGAATCATTCTTCCCATTCAGCTGTGTTCATAAGGGTGAGCCTCTCTGAAACAGGAGTGTACTTGCGCCTAGATGGAAGCAAGTCTCACTGACTTCACTGGGGCAGAGAAGAACAGTGATAGGAAACCTTTGATCCTCTAAATGTTTTTAAGAACAACTAGAAACTCTTAGCATTGTCCATTTGGAGATAGTTCTAGGCCAAAATATATGGAAGGCCAAAGGTTTCCCAGCCCTAAAACACAGACCAAGTGTACCGGTGAAAGTAACATTGCAGCATAATCCTCTACATATTTAGCCAGAAATAAGTGCTACAGTGTTCAGAGGAGTGGAAATCCCTCGTAAGCATGTTTAGGATTGCAGTAACTGCCAGATGGTGGCACAATGTTTGGAGTGGTTCCAACTGTAAAATGCATTTTGCCTCAATACTGCAAGAATGGATGCTCAGCTTGTTCCAAGGAACAAGACTGAAAATTGCTGTGGTGATGCTTTTGAGTGGGCTGTGTTAATAAAACCCACAAGGAGGGCTTTAGACTTGCACAGAACTCCTGTCTGAAGAAATTTTGTGCAGGCTGCAAAGCCCTTACCACCTTCAAATAAAATGCGCATCCCTTGTATAATCTTTGATCCTGTGTGTTTTGATTGCCACATTCTTTCAGCTTTTTGAAAAATCATTGAAACACATGGTTTCAATTTGGTCTTTTAAATGGCTTTTAGTGGTTTTACTATTGTGTTAAAGTTTTGGGATTTTTTTTATTTCTGGTGTCTCTTTTTTATGGTTATGTTTTATTTTCCTTAGTTGTTTCTTCCCCTGGAGAAATGGTATGAAGAAATTAATTTGTCAATCAATTAAGGCAGTTCTTTTAAGGGGAATGTTCACAAAAAAGGTTGTCATTTCTGACAAATTTGTTCACAGTAACAAAGGCTAATTCATCCCAGTGTTGAAGAATAGGCGTTCTTAGAGCACACGGTGTATTCTGAGTTTTATTCAACTGCCGTCTCAAACATGAAGGTATTAGAATTTTGGAATGCTCTGTAGATTCCAAATGTGTGGAGCTGCCACCTCACATGAATGCAATGCTGTTAAAATATCCAAAACTCTCTCCTAGGAGCTCTTCCATTGTGCAATAGGAATTATGTAATGCCAGAGGAAAAGGCCGACTTTACATCCCAGAAACTAGCTGCATTTATGAGCACCCTCAGTTGAGGACAGAACATCCACAGTGTCATCGTTTGTACAAACAAGCTCAAAGTGTTTTTAATTTAAACCCCTCTGAGGCAGGGACATCTGTCATATTGCCAGCAATTACAGGAAATGGAATATATTTCTAGTAGTTGTTCCTTCCTACAGAGATGGCAGAGTAGACATTGGCCTGTTCATTCTTTTGTGGAGGGGGCATAAATAAATGTAAAGAACTGCTAAGATGAAGAGTATCCCCAGAACTCCACACTTGTGAGGCTGGTCTTGCTCGTCCCAGTGGTTTAGGACGGCACATCTAATGACCACGTTTGTTGGCTCACATAAAAAAATAGGTGGCCAGTCTCTGGCCCTCCAGATATTATTGGACTATCTCTTACCATTGGTCAGGGTTAACGGAAACTGCAGTCCTATAGTTTCTGGAGGGGAGGTGGCCCAACTCCAATATTCAGGAAGATACACGTAGATTGGATGCATTCCTGCCATAGATGATGTATCTAGGTATGGAATTGATGCATGGGTAGAATTCATGTGAGATCAGCCAATATATGACTGCTTAAATGGTTTCAAGCGTCAAAAGCTGAAGTGGTGTCCTGGACGGTTTTATACAAATGATCCATTTTATTTATCTTTTAACCTGCAAGCAATGGTGTGCTATGTCCTTTATAAGACTCTATTTCCCCCATAGATCTTGAACGTAGTCTTTAGCAGGAGAGGGGAACATGTGGACCTCCAGTTGTTATTGGACCACAACTTTCCTCTGCTCTGGTTAGTCCAGTCAAGGGTGAATGATCAAGGGAAGCTGCTCTCCAACATCTGAAGTTCCACATGCTGCCCAGTGTTGATCTATAGTTGCTAGGCCTGTTGGGGATGCCATCTGCTAGATTAGGGTGGGCAAATGCTGAAGGGCTGCACTTCTTTTTGTTTCTTAAGATTTTAAAAGTCAAATGTACACAGAAATTAACTGTTGTTGTTCATCATCAAGTTGGCTTCAATTTGGAGTAAATCGTGTAAATGAGAGACCTCTATAATCAACTGTCCTGCTTCAGTCTTGTAAACTCAGGCCCATGGATTCTTGGATTGATTCAACCTACTTGTAGCAGTCTTCCTACTTTATTACTGCCTTCTGCTTTACTGAGCATAGCCTTATTTTCCAGCGAGCTGTGTCATCCTGTGATATGTCCAAAGTATGATAGCTTCACTTGAATCATATTTGCTTCTAGTGAGATTTCAAACTTGATTTGCTCTTAAGACCCATTCATTTGTCTATTTAAGTAGTCCATTGTATCTGTTGAACTCTCTGCCAACATCACATTTCAGATGTGTTGATTTTCTTCCTGTTAAGTTTTGTTTCACTGTCCAGCATGCAAAACTATACATAGAAATGGTAAATGCTGGTGCATGGGTAATCCTGACTTTGGTATTCAGTGATACACAACTTAGCATCTAGTGTAGTGTAGTGTATTTAAAAAAATAATATTTCATGGTATAAATTAGCTACACATATATTAGATGTAAAATTAAAATAAAGCTATAAATGAATTCTTACATATTAAATTCATTAAAATTTCCCCCACTGATTAGCAAATGAAATTCCCCATCATACTTGCTTGAGTGAGAGCCAGCATGGTTTGAGTGCTGGACTACCATTCTGAAGACCAGGGGTTGAATCCCCGCTCAACTATGGCAACCCACGGGATAACCTTGGAAAGATCACATCTCTCAGCCTCAGAGGAAGGCAAGGGCAAACCACCTCTGAATAAACCTTGCTAAGAAAACTCCATAATAGGTTTGTCTTATGGTTGCCATAAGTCAGAAACGAAGGCATACAGCAACAACATCAAACTTGATTGATTATTACATTTATATTTACATATATGAGGATCTTAACTATACTTAAGTTGACATTAAGAAGATACTAACTATTGATATTAAGGTAAATTGACTGTGATATTGGCTATCTCATTGACTGTAGAGCACAGTTCCCTTTTCCCCTGATGGTACTGCATTTAGCAGTGTGCTACCATATTTAAATAGCAAACCATGATAGGAGTTTAAAATAAACATAAAAATGCTAGGTGGCCTGCAAAAATGGAGAGACTCATATGCCCCATGCACCATACTTTGTCAACCTCTTTCTGTACAATCATCCTTTTAAAAAAATGTAAAAATTACTGGGTAACCAAGTGGCCATCATGGTGGTGACTATATTAAAGGTTTGCACACAGAATGAAGATGGGAAATTTGATCATGAATTTTTCAGTAGCAGCTAAAAATCAGTACTCTCTACGTGCTAGCAATTGCCCAAAAATCAGTCAGGCAAGAAAGACTCGAGCATTAGCAGAAAGAGGCCGGGTATGTACTGTGGTTCATCCAAGGGCACAGGAAAGACAATACTCAAGTGTTGTCGGAATGCTGGTCCCACGATGTAGATGTAAATACTTTTAACAGATTAAGGATTGAAAGTCATTAATTTTTTGTTAGAAATGAACCACAGATAGCCATTGACCAGAAGATGGGAGTTGGAGTG
Organism: Cyclura pinguis; assembly: GCA_030412105.1. Taxonomy (NCBI): domain Eukaryota; kingdom Metazoa; phylum Chordata; class Lepidosauria; order Squamata; family Iguanidae; genus Cyclura; species Cyclura pinguis. The sequence goes on from CM059600.1 coordinate 164,482,779, forward strand.
CTGGTAAGGACAGTCCTCCAAGCAAAGTCCCTTTGGAAATTTAAAAAAAAAAAAAACCCTTCCGAGTGAGGAGAGTCCAGCAGGTAGTCTCTCTATAAACAGAAACTTTTCAGTGCCTGTAAAAAAAATGTTTTGACATAGTAGTCCACCACACTGGGGCAGGTGGGTACCAAACCACATGTTCCCATTTCTATCTAGTCTCAGAAACTCTTGATAATTTTCCACTCTGGTTAGTTAGTAATCTCTTTCTAAATTAGTAACCCTTGTAATTGATTAGTATCTTGCTTTAAGGGTATTTCCTCTCTGACTTTAATAGTGGTGTGAAATACATTTGTGCATACTCTCCCGTATTTTAATTGTAGTATTATGCTTTATTATGTGCTGTCTAATTTTGGAATTTTGGAACTATGACTTATTCATATAAGTTAGTATATAATTATAAAGTAAACATTTATGATGGTTAGATCATACTTGAAATAGTGTACTGTTGGATAAAAACTTTAGCAACTAGCTTTTGAACAAAGAAATGGGAACTTCAACAAAATACTGCAGCACTGCTCACGTTCCAATGTTTCTTCCAGTCAACCATGCCTTTTTTTTCAGGCTGTTCTGTTCTATTCTCCCCATCTCTTCCTCCAGCATGCATGCCCCTCCCTCTGCTAAGCATGAGGTTTCCCCTTGCCTGCTCATAGCTCTCACTAATGTGGGCTATTTTGGCTTTGTTGGGACTGAGATTTTGGCTGTTGGGCTTGCAAAATGGCCCAGTCATGGAACTGTAGGGCAGTAGTTTTGGATTTCCATATGCATGGGAAGCGGTTTTCGACAATGCACATTACTCATAATGCAGATTGTGTTGTTCTCATCTGCCTTGAAGTTGTTTCCGACTTACAGTAACCCCAGGGTGAACCTATCATGGGGTTTCTGAGGTTGAGAGTGTGTGATGCACCCAAGGACACTCAGTGGGTTTCCATGGCTGAGTGGGGAATTAGACCCATGTCTCCAGGGTTGTAGCCCAATGCTCACAGTGCTACACCACACCAGCTCATAATGCACATACCCTGCAGCTATAATTGTTCACTTGAGGGTCTTTCTGCAATGTATTTTACCCCACAGATTAGGCTGAATCTCCTCCATTATAGAAGATTTTATATACACGTGCTTCAATATTACACTTCACCATTTCTTTTACTGCATTACTTGCCACAGAAATACCTCAGTTCCTCTGAACATTTGAGGGTGTTCCTTTTTAGTTCTCCTATCATCTTAGATATATGTAAGAGGCTGGGCAGGTATAAGAAGTGTTTTTTTCCCCCAGGATAGGTCTTTTCCAAGCGTGTGTTGTTTGAGTAATGGGTTTCTAGTTTATTTTCTATTTGTACGGACCATGAAAGCATTTGCTTTGCTTTCTTCCAGTCTGGCTTACCAGACTGTGATTCTGTGTATTTGTCTTAAGCCTTTTCAAGGAGCATTCATTGTATCCTATAGGTTCAGTTTCTGCTTAACCTTATCCTCTTCCTTCCCTGCATTCATTTATTGCCAATTTATGACTGAGTACTTTAAGGATCGTTGTCATATGATAAGATAAATTGTATATATTAAAATTTGAAGAAGTAGCAGAGAAGGTGTATAATTTTTTGAAAAAAGAAATCAGTTGGCATCTAACAAAACTAATAAGTGGCACAGACAAATAGATGAGGTTTGGTTCCATTCTGCTAATACCATGCATGCATAATTGACGTGTGGATACAGCTGCCCTATTGAAGCTTCAGAAGTAAATGACATTTGAATTGTGATGGCTGTTCTACCTGTGTGCTGTTGTATGAAAGGACAAATTGAAATTCAGGCACATATTCAGTATGCTTGGTGAAGCTATCCCATTTTAGTGTGTAAGATAATTCGTTTCAAATTAAGCGACTTACTTAAGCCTGGTTGCAAGTAGTGGCACTTGAGGCTCCAAACTAACAGAGAGTGTGATCTATATCTGCTTTCTAGACAGTTCCATTAAAAGGCTGCAATAAAATTCATGAGGTCACTGTAAGTCAACAGGCAACCTGAAGGCACGTACACACACAAAGGCTCTTCATCTCTATCTGTCCCCATCCCCTGCACCATGTTACCCTGTTTTCTGGGGGTCCCGGGAGAGACACCAAATTGCTATCAAAATTATACAAGTTGGGGAAATTAGTTCAGAGCACACGTTGGCAAAACGAGAGGCAGGGTAACTTAGCAGGATCTTGCAACCCAGTGTTTACGGGGTCAGGCCAAGTCAAGAAGCAAACCGGTTGGAAAATAATGAATAGTCTTTATTAAATACAGGCACACAATGTGAGCAACACAAGCACACAGATAACTAAGGAAAATAAAGGTGTGAGTAAGATAGCGGGATTTTCAGAGGGATAGTTGGTTCGGGTGATATGAAACCTGTCCTGAAGTCCGGAAGATAATGGGAAGCGAAGCTGGGGTTCGATGTATCTCAGCACGTGGAGCTGAGGGGAAGCTCGCCAAGCGAAGCGGCAGGAAGGCGGTCTGGAACTCGGGAGCGATCCAAGGAAGCGCTCAAAGTCACGCATTTTTATAAGGAGAATTGTGACCGCAGGCTAGGTCGGACTTAGGGGAAAACAAGAGATTTGGAGTTGGAGACAACGCCTCCAAAAGGTCAGAATTTGAATGATTGAATTAGAGCCGAATTTATCAATAGAGTAGCCGGTATGCAAACGCGGAGTTTTTGAGCGTTGTATAGATAGATCATCAAGCTGCCAGCGTGAGGCAGAGGATCTTTTGAGAGTTGCTCGCATACCTAACGGAGGTACTTGCCTCGAGGTCTCCTAAAGCGGCGAGTTGGCTGTTTTCTGGCCTGCCTGTACTGTCTAGGAATATTACGGCGATTATCGGCCGAGCCTGCATGCGTGCTTGTCCGGGGGCCTCGCAAGCACGTGGAAGGGATATGTGAAGCCGAATTAGTGATATCAAAAGATATCTTTTATATCCCCCAAAGCTCAGGCTAGCCAGGGCAGTAACAACCATCAGTTTCCTGCATACAGGCAACACTTGCCTGTGCTGTTTTGTTTATCTTTTTTATATATTTATGTATGTACAAAAAAACCTTGTATCTGCTCCCTGAAGCCGTATAGTTAGTTGTTGTTGTTGTTGTTGTTCACCTACTTTGTGAAGAGTAAAAATGTTAGAAACGTCAGTTGCCAGTTGTCTCTAGCAACTGAGGTTGTTCGGGCCTCACTTTGCAAGAAATACGATACAGGCCACACTCCCACCACCACCTGGTTGTGGCATGCTTGAACTGCCAGGGTGCTCTGGAGACGCCTGCTCTACAAGGATAGCATTGCTGTTGATGCCTTGTAAGTCAGACTTGGGTCTCAGAAAGTGCCCACTCATGACGGTTGCCACTGTGGCTTCTGGCCTTGGAGAAGCAACTTTCCCTGTTAGTAACGTGCCCATCTTCTGCTTCCTGCCTATTGATGCCTTGATTTATTATCTGTAAAAACAGGTAGTTATAATAACCTGTGGTAGTTGATACTGAAGCTTAGGCAGACCTGACCTTATGCCAGTACTCTCTTTTGGACTCTGTGTTTAAAAAGAGGACTCTCATTGTTATAATGACATTGTATTTTCAGGGGCTTTCTTTTTTTTTACTACACCTACAGCCCAGCAGGGTCAGCCTGATTTGTACTTGGATGAGATCACCAATGAATACCAGATGCTGTAAGAGATATTTCAGAGGAAGGAATGGGCAAAACCACCTCCGACTATTCCGTGCCTAAGAAAACCCTTTGAAATTCATAGGGTCCCCACAAGTTGACAGGTGACTGGAAGATGTGTGTGCACGTATGTGTGCACGCACATACAAACAGAGCCCAGCTCTGAGCAAATGTTTCTCAGCCTATGCGGAATGAATATTCCACCCCGTTGTGTTACCCTAGACCTCTAGGATTAAGCAACATGGCATCTAAAGTGATACTAATGTTGGAGTTTCCTGTTTTAGGAACAGGTCTCCGGGCTCAGGCCAGGTAACAAGCGGTGCATGAACCACCTAATGTTAAGCACCTTTCTAATGTCCTGCTGGTTTGCATAGGAGAGAATGGGTTTAAATCTTTTCCACTAAAATCAATAGGGCTTGAAATCCAGCCCAACCTAAGCATTTGTGACATGCCTAGTATTTCCTTTGGATGAAACTAGGCTATAAATAAATGCATCTTTGCTTGTGGAACACATTTCCATGGGGACGTTAAGAAGGCCGGTAGCACATAGTTGGAGTTCTTTTGTGGAAGTGTTTTCGTAGCAACATCAGTGCCATTAGTTATTTGAACCCGTTGCTTGCTTCGTTTCCAATGCACTCATAAATTTTCCGTCTGGTTGCTTATTGTGCAATCTATCACTGGTTAAAAGGCAAGCTGATCTGTTAGAGCCTTTGTTTGCTTCCACCACTGTGTTCAGCAAACAGGCCTCTGCCTTGGCAAAGAATGGGATGGTGACTCTTCTGTGTTTGTGCGTGTGGGTGGTTTTTGCAGCCACCCCCACAGATCCATTGTGCTGACAGAAGAGGCTCCTTGGAGCACCTGGGTCTCCTCCCAGGGATGGTGAATGTGCAGGCTTCCAAATGTTGTTGGATTACTACTCCCAGCAGCCCTGGCCATTATAGCCAATGATGAAGAATGATGGCAGTTGCAGTCCAGCAATATTTGAAGGGATATAAATTTCTCATCCTTATAAATGTCAGTTTAAACCAACTCTATGGAGTGGACCACAAGGAATATTCATGGAGAAAGCTGTGTTCTCGTTTCAGCATAGGAGGAAATAAAAGGGTGCACACAGGTCTTTCTTTTTTGGTGTTTTTGTATCATGGGAACAATAATGACAAAGTATTATTTTTGTCCTCCAAAGTCTGGTGGCATTTTAAAGGCTGGCCTGCACCATTATGTATCAGGAGGCAGGAAGAGGTTTCATCAAAAGCAGGAGGTGGCTCTATCAGATGCAGCCTCAAGGGAAGAAACACAGAAGCTACCTTGGCTCAGGCCTCAGCTCCCTCCTACCCTACTGAAAGGTCTCTTTAAAGAACTCTGCCCCAGAAAATTCTGTGGACCACACAGATTACACAAAACAAGTGCAACAAAGTGAGGGTGCCTCTTCAGGCCCTTAAAACAGCTGCTTTGCATTTGCACAAAACTATTCTGCCTGCCTACTCTCCCCCCACCCCAAAGCCAGTACTGTGACAGCTCAGTGAGAACAGTATTGTCTGCCCCACTTTCCAAGCTTAATTCCCCCTTTTAAGAATCTTATCGTAATCTGGTTGAATAATCCTCCAAACCAGACCAGGCTTTCTACTGTTAATTCCTCATTAAACCATGTTTCTCTGCACTCCTGGGGAACTTGTGGAAAGAGAAGGACTGGGCAGTTTTTGTATCTAGATTCTGCTACCCAATGCAGTACTACTGGCTATGAGAGCTGTAAAAGAAAGAAAGGAGACCCCAGAAGTGATTTTTGGTCTTTCTGTTCCTGTCCTGTTGCTGTAGCAAGGGTAAAGCCCTTTTGTGGAGTAATTCTGGAGCAAGGTTGATTGATGGATAGTAGTTGAAGGGGAAATCAGCGCTTGCTAACTCTATGATCATTGCAAACTCATAAAACGGTTGAGAGAGTATAGTGAAGCTGGAGGAAAGTTCTGTAATAGGGAAAAGGGTAGGTAGGAAGCCATGCGTGGCTGTGTAAGTAGGTCAGCTTTCCTTGTACAAAGAGCCATACATGAATAGTTACGTGTTACTGGCCTTCTCACTGAAGGCCCTTTAATAAAAGAAGTTCCTGTCCTGGTAGAGGATTTTTTAGGGAATGAAACAGATCTTCTTGTTCCTGGGTAGGTTTCACTGGTCTTTTATATGCATGATGGCACAATGTGCATGGAGAAAGAGAACTGCTGTGATCTCTTCCCGAGGAAGAGGAAGTCACCATCCTGCCCAGAGATTGATCATGATGCTTTCAGTTCCCAAAAAGAGTTCTTTCTCTGAGGCACCTTATCTGGGACTCTCTACCCCGACTTGCCAGAGCCAGCCAAGGGCAGTTGCTGGGTGTCAGTCCTGCTAAAAATCAAACTTAGATACTGAGTGCTGGCAGAAATGGAGTTACTGAGAAAGAAGAGGGAGGTATCAACATGCTTAGCATGTCCTCAAGGCTTACTGAAATGTGCGCCTGTGTGTGCATGGGCATGCAGTACTCTCTTATCCCAAACAATCCAAGGAGCACTGAGCATGTTCAGCTGCTACAAAACATTGAATGTTAGAAAAGAGAAATTGTGTGCATTTGGAAATTTGGAGGGACAGCATCAGAGTGGACAACTTGGGGGCTTCCAGTTGTTGTTGAAAGGCCTCTTCTTACCATTGGTTATGCTGGCTAGGACTGATAGGAGTTGCAGTCTGAGGACATCTGGAGGACCACAAGTTGCTTGCCCCTAGGGAAGTGAAATTCAATTGATTAGGCTCTTTATAGTTGATGATAATCCTTGAGAAGGTCATGACTAGTGGCTGTGAAGAATCCTGAGCAGGAGCTTTCTCATACCCTCCAACCATCCCAAATCCTCCTGTTTGTCTCTCCTCCTCCCTCTTTCCTCTTTTGTCTTCAGCTTACTTTCATTGCTGCAAATGGAGCTCAAAGTGCAAAAGTATTTTACACTCAAAGTGCTACTCAAAAGTGGTTTGTAGAGGGGAGCGGAAAGAAGGGGGCAGAATCCTACCCTTCTCAGTAGGCTCAGGCAAAAGGAAACTGCTGTAGTCTTTCCTACCTTGTCTGTTCTTCCTCATTCATAACTTTTGCCATCTTGATCACACACTGATGTTGCTTGGCCACACATGTCCTGGTTTTCATCTGCTAAATGTTGGAGGGTATGCGTTCTAGTTAGGAGGAATGAGAGCCCTCAGTTGTGGTCTCTACTTATCTGCCATCTTGAGTTTTGATATCTAGGACTAGGAAGGGTGAGGTATGTGGTAGCTCCCCCTGCCACCTTGCCAGGGAGAAAAAGCATCTGTAAGCAACGAGAGGGTCAGGTAGAGAGCTTCTCATGTCCTGCATGCCACCACCAACAGCCTCTCCCACAGAGAGCTCTGAGAGCCAGGAGCTGTCAGTGCCTTGTGTCTGGTTGGATTCCAAAAGCCAAGAGACACTGTGATGAAAGGAAGAGAGCAAAAGGTAAACTGTTGTGAAAATTTAGACTCAAAGATGTCCCAGCTGTTGCCTGATTCCGCTGAGTCTAAAAAACTCTTTGGTGTCTAAAAAGAGTCTAAAAAACTCTTTGGTGAAAATTGGTAGGTAGATTTTATGTTTTTTAGAACAGCCTTCCCAAGTCGGTGCCTTCCAGATGTGATGTTCTGCAGTTCTCATTGGCCCCAGCCAGCATAGCTGGAGGTGAGGGGTAAGATGAGATGCCGTCCAGCAACATTTGGAGGGTCACCAATTGCCCCTCTCTAAGGTGACTCTCTATGACTACTGAGTATGATTAGTCTTCATGGTGGGTGGAGAGAATAGAATTGTAGTCTAGCCCACCTGCAGGACCTAGATTTGGATAGGTTTATTAATACTATCTAAAATTGTATCAGGCTGGGCCTGCTGACTTGCAAATACAGCTTCAGCCCTTGCCTTAACAGAATTGTTTGCAAGCTCCCCTACTGTGACTTTTCCTTTCTCTGTGGAGCATTCCCATTGTTAGAAAATTACTATTTCCTTTCCCTTTCCAGGAGGTATCTGAAATGGCAGAAATCTATGGGTCACTTTAGTTGAACTGGTGGAACATCTATTGTTCAGTTCATTTGCTGCCAATCCTAGTACCTTGGTAAGACTTAATTTTTAAAGAGTCCATGCTTTTTGATTCTTGGAGCACAGTTATCCCTCGACATTTTCTAGGGTTAGAGGCACAGGACCCCCATGAAAGTGGAAAAACCGTGAATAACTCTAGGCGCTCCCAAACCATGCTTAACGTAGAAAAAAGTATGGTCACCATATTCAACCTACCATGGATTCCTTTGAAGCATCAGGCTTCCTTCACAAGGCAGAAGTGGGTGGCTGATGGGGATTATTACCACCTCCACTGCTGCCCCACACCATTTTTAAGCGGGACTTACAAGCCTCATTCGCAGTTTCTCAGTCTCACGAGGCTTGCAGGCCCTATTAAATATGACATAGGGAGGCAGCAGAGGTGACAGCAAATAATCCGTGAATAATCAAATCTGCAAAAGTGAAACCCGCAAATGTGGAGGGCTGACTATATTACCTTCCAAATTGTGTGACTCCCAATTCTTAATCATACTGAGTGGCATTTGACCAATCCTGATCAGCCAATGGCTTTCTGAGATCTTTGTTAGGGGTTGGTGGGAGAAGGGGAATGGAAAAACTGAAATTGTAAGAAAAAAAAGAGTGTTTAATTCTGTTTTGTTTGTTTTTTGTTTTGGTGATATCTAAGAAATGATGTACTTTGGCCATATCATGAGAAGATGTGACTCACCTGAAAAGACAATAATGCTTGGTAAGATAGAAGGCAGGAACAAAAGTGGAAGACCGTATTACAGATGCATAGAATCAATCAAGGAAGCCATGGCCCTGAGTCGGTGAGACTTGAGCAGGGCGGTTGAGGATAGGATGAGTTAGAGGTCTTGCATCTGTAGGGTTGCCATAAGTCAACTTGAGTTAATAACGACAAAGGAATGATGCCAGAGAAAGGAAGCCATTACATTAAAAAAACAAACAAACCCAAACCCTCCCGATTACTTTTGCAACAGGGCTCCTGTGCCTTTGCCCCTTGTATGTCAAGCACAAATTTGGATGTGTTTCTGGCTTGGAGATTGCCATGGGTGTTCATTACACTTGACAGTTCTTGCTCTGTTTGGAAACTGCTTCACCCATACTCATGAGGATCAATGAATGCTGGCATTGTTTCTTGCACCTTTACCACATTTGTGCTTTCATAGCATAACTTTCACTGGTTTTTTTCAGTAGCAATGAAGCCATGTGCACTGCCCACCTTGCCCCATCTTCTGTGTCATTATTTGTTTTCCTTTAATTTTTTTTTTAAATTAAGCAATAATAGTACAGTTATGGACTTCACAGTGTAATTACACTACTGCCTTTAAAAAAAGTTTTAACTTAATCATAATTAAAAATTGCTTTTGTTCGTTTTTTAAAGTAACACTGTGGTGGTAACACATGGTACTGCAGGAAAGCAGAAGAGAGATCTTCAGAAAACATCCCTGTGCAGTAAAGGCATATGAATAGGCACTTACAAAGGTTAACAGATCAGGACTGCACCATTCTTGCATTATAACAACAAACCATTTCTATTTAAAAATTGCAAATAATTTAAAAAGGATTTCAAGAGTGTAGAACATAGAAAATAGATCAGAAGCACAGCTATTCTCTTGGAAAGTCTTGTCCTCCCCACCCAAGCACCAGAAGTAGCTTGTGGATTCCCTACCAGAGATTTCCTTGGGAACCCCCAAGAGAGGGACAACCAGACCACACCTCCACTGTGCCCACCTATTCAGTAGTTCTGGCACTGAAACGGAATGGCACATTCACACTCAGACTAGTTAATGAACTATAGTGGGAAAGGGATAATCAATGGATTATTTTCAGTATGAAAAAAAAATGGAGGTCCCAACAACCCTGCAGCACAGGAGAGCCATGAACTCATATGATAAGGCTGAGACAATGCAGGGTGGGAGAGAATTCATCCACTGCTTTAACGGTATAGCAGCATCATGTGATAAGCAGCATCATGTGAGAAACCTCCCTTGCTGAATTTCTTCTTGCTATCCAACTGTAAAAACAGGCTTGTGAGCTCTGACAGAAAAAGAAGTCACCTGACCAGTTTGTGAGACCATCCTGTAAAACGTGTTTTTAATTGTATTTTTAAACTGCATCGTGCTTTTCAAATGTTATACAGTGCTTTATATTCCATGTTGGGCAAAATGCAGGACATTAAATAAATAAATAAATAAATAAATGGGGAAAAAATAAACATAGGGCATGCATATGAGCTTGCTTCATTCTGAAGTCCCAATCCGGTGTCATGCTAGAAGGCATTCATTGGCGTAACCAAACTTCCTCTCTCTTCTCTTCCTCCTGCAGCCTTCAATGCCACTCAGAAAATCTGTTTGGGAGAGTTTCTCAGCCCCAGCAGTTTTTGAGAATGCACAGAGAAAGTTGAAATTATCTTCTGCCAGTTCTACCAATAGAAGCTGTTTTATTAACAAAACAATGCTCTTGAATCCCATCCTATGTCTATATATCATTGACCACAATGGTTGACTCACTGTATTAGTAAATATAGCTGCTACTGTCAGAAAATGTGGAGGGTTTTTTCAGTGCAGGAGGGGGATGGGTCTAATTTAACATTTAGCAGATGCATGCATCTTCATCTATTTGTCATACTTGCAAAGTATAGGATCAAGTGTATTTGGTGGATTTTGCCTACACAAAGAGAATAGCTTCGTGAATAATATGGTATGGACTTGTTGGTAATGGAAAGTGTAATGAACCAGAGCTGGAAAAAAAGTGAAGAAAAGTTTTTTTTCCTCACTACAACTTACAGCTAGCATAGTCAGAAAGGTAATTTTCCAGCCTTTAAGGTTTGGATTGTCCAAGTGGGATCCCAGGTATAAGTAAGCTTCCTTGAGGCTTACCTGAATAAAAAAGAAGGACACCGACTGAGACCTTAGATGTTGTCTCAGAATTAATCTCTCCTTTTGAATGATTATTCTCTCTCACATACACCTGTTTTCTGTTGTTGTTGTGGTGTGCCTTCAAGTCATTTTCAATTTACGGTGACCCTAAAGTGAACGTACCACAGGGTTTTCTGAGGCTGAGAGCATGTGATGTGCCCAATGTTATTCAGTGGGTTGCCAGGGCCAAGCAGGGAATTGAACCCAGGTCTCCAGTGTCATAGTCCAGCCTTCAAACCACACCACCACACGGGCTCAAAATAGTTGTGTTGCCATCCTGCATCACCAGGATGATGCCATTTCTTGTTGTTGTGTGCTTCAAGTCATTCTCAACTTATGTTGACCCTAAGCCAACTTTATCATGGGGGTCTTCTTCGCAAGATTTGTTCAGATGGGGTTTGCCATGGCCTTCCTCTGAGGAGGAGAGTGTGTGATTTGCCTCAAAGTCACCCCGTGGGTTTCCATGGCTGAGGGGGGATTTGAACCCTCCACAGTCCTAGTTCAACATCCAAACCACTATACCACATTGGCTCTTTTCTTTTTCTCTCTGTCTCTCTCTCTTTTTTTCTGTTATGAACATACCAAAAGTCCTGACTCAGACTTGCCTGCTTTTGCCCTCTGCCTGGTGGCTGCTTCTTAAAAGCAGTATCAGCATTTCAGGTGGGGAGCAGAGCTGCATAAGGTTAATGGTGAGTTGGGGACGTCTCACTCATAGGATTGCCATAAGTTGAAGTTGATCTGACAGGCAGTTAACAACAACAACAGTGAGGAGGAATTGGTGGTGGTGGGGGTAAGTAGTTAGCTAAAATCTCTCCCAAGACTTGGAAAAAAATGTGATTAGTTGGTGATTTTTTTAAAAACCAAATCTACTGTCTAGAGCAATCTATTACAAATCAGTGCTCTTTGGCATGATTTTCTGAATAACAAAGGGCTTACTTGTGCTTATTTGGCAAAAATTTGAGATCCTGATCAACATCCTTTCAGAATATCAGAGCTAGTAGAGCACTGTCATACTGTGACCTTTAGGGCTGCCAGACCTCAGGGCTTGGACCTGAGTCTCCACTTTTTGCCAGTTATCTCCAAGTGGGAAATGTAGGTACAAATTCTCCAGTTTTGGGGAGCTCCTCTCTGGGAAAAGCGGAAAGAACCCTGTGCAAATCTCCAGCTCAGCTAGTAGTGCAGCAGCTTGCTACGAGGCTTAATTGATTTCTTGCTGCAACTGCTAAAGGCTTTCCAGGGAGGTCTATGTGTTCACTTAGTTATTTCTTTTTAATCTCCCCATCATTTTGGCGTCAGGGCTCACCTTCCACTCTGCTGTGCTAGAAGCAGAGACTAGATTAAATCTTCCTCATCCTGTCTTCCTAAATAAGGGTGAAGGAGTAATCCCTTCATTTCACCTTGACTGGAGAACAGTTTTTTGGCTAAGAATTCTGTATTAATTTCCAAACAGGAGAATATATGTGCGCATTCTCTCTCTCTCTGTTTCAACAACAAGCTGTGAGCAACTCTGGTTGGTTGTTAATGCAGAATGCTTAATGACATCACCAGGAGCTGTCCCTAGGTCTCAGGTTTTGGCCCAGAAATCTTGTGACCTGGGAAGATTTTGAACTGACAACCCTAGTGACTGCAACTTCTGTCAGCATTAGCCAACATAGCTAATGGTGAGGCAACTCTAATCCAACATACGGAGAGCCAGAGGAATGAAAAAGTCCTGCAGCCAATTCTTAACATGTCCGAGGTGATATTAGTAGGTTCAAAAGTCCTCTGCATGAGGCCTTTGAGAGTTGCTGTTGTTCAGAACAGGCCATACAATTGGGGGGGGGGGGTCTTCTGACTTTCAGCCTCTATCTTTGCATGACCAATGACAGGGAATTATGGGACTTTTTGTCCAAAACATCTGTGGGGGCGGGGGTGGGTTTGTCAAAGGCTTCCAATTCTTTTCACTCAGGTTTAGATGTAGAGAAGGGCCTCTTCCCACTCAGAGTCAATGAGGTGGGGCTCACAGATTCAGTTCAGAACAGTTTTATAGCCATTTCATAGGTTAGTCTATGAACTGTAACCAAGGGTATTGAGTGTGCTTAAGCTCAGATGTTTTCCCATTCTGAGGGGGCCCTGTTGGTTGCAGAGACCTTTTGCTACTCTCCTTGCCCATACTGCAAGGCCTGCAATGGCATTTATGGAACTCTCACGGAATTTACAGGCCGGTGCCAATGTGTTAAGTGTTAGGGGCAAGCCAGGGTCAGGCTCTTAGTAAATAAACCTGAGCTGTGGAAAGAAATAATCTCAAGGAAACAGCATGTGTCCTGGTTGCCTACTCTGTTGGGTCAGCATTTATTGCTGGCAGGAGCTACAGCCTATGGCTGTTGTTGCTCAAGGACAAAGTTCCCCAGAGCTGCAGTTGCTGCCAAGTTAGTTGGAGCCTTCTTTTTGGCTAAGCTTCAGCACAGAAGGTGTTCTAGTGCAGAAATGGCCAACTTGGGCAGTGGTAGCAGATATAACACACTGCAGTAGAGGTGTGTCAGGCCTCCAGTGAAGAGCCTGGAAAGCTTACTTTTTGGTTTACAATTCCTCAAAATCCCTCAGTCAGCAAGGCACTAAGTGTTCTCAGTTCTGCTTTAATACTGCAAGAGAAACATATCGTTGAAATTTAATGCCCCATTCTTTTCACTCTCTGAGCCTCTCCCTGGTTTCACCATGTAACATATTACTGGAGAACCTTCCACACCAGAGCTTTCCAAACTTTTCATGTTGGTGACACACTTTTTAGACATGCACCATTTCCTGGTACAGTAATTCAGTAAGTAATTCACTAAGTGGAGGTAGCTCCTCCACCCAGACCTGGCCCACCTCCACTGCCCTCGCCAGGGTCTTCCTTGGCCAGGGGTGGCAGCTGATGCAGCCCAGCCTTTTCACCTGGGGCCTGGCCTGCTGCTGCCATGGGAGAAGCAGCCCCTCCACCTGTTACATTAATGTGACACACCTACATACTGCAGCCGACACACTAATGTGTCCCGACACACAGTTTGGAAAGCTCTTTTCTACACTGATGTATTAATTTGTTTTGCAATAGTCTATTCAGAGTGGTATAGTAGTTTGACTGTTGAACTACAACCCTGGACACCAGGATTTGATTCCCCCTTCAGCTATGAAAACCCACTGAGTGTGTAACATACCTTGGGTGTGTTACACACTCTCAGAAAACCTGCAATAGGTTTGCCTTAGGGTTGCTGTAAGTTGGAAATGACTTGAAGGCAAACAACAACAACAAAGTCTATCATATATCAACTTTAGAGCGACGAGAGTGTTTCTTCTTTCAGCCACAGATAAATTAGAGAAACTATAACTACACTGTGGTATGTTCTTGCAAATTCAGAATAATCCTCTCTGGCTGCATTGGGCACCACGAGAAATTATGTGGGGCCTTAGCATTTGTCTTAGCATTAGGATGCATTTCCTTCAGCACAGACACTCACACACCCCAACCAACATTTAATTTCTAGAAAACAAGCAGTGGAGATAAAATTTGACTTATGGTAATCTCAGTGCATATATATGCACATTAATAACATGTGTTTTCTGAGGCAAAAAACAATATTTATTAAGTTGTCATGAAAAAGTCATCCTACCCCAAATAAGTAAGCCTTGGAGCATCCCATCTTCTTCTGAATCTCTTCCTGCTGAGTGGATCCAGGGGTGTAGCTAGTGGAGGTGGGGGCAAAATGAAGCTCATGCCCCCCAAATAAGGATTCTGCTCCCTCAGAAGACATTTTCCTTCAGCTCCTAAATTTCTAACTTTGCAGAGAGTGAGACATTGAAAATCAGTCACACCTTTAACTCTTCTGTTTGCTACATGTGGTTTCCCTTTGTAACTTGGCGTACTTCTTTGCTTTTGATACAAAGACTGTGTTTCTAAATGATCGATTTAAGTTTTAAGTTACTTTACTGCTAGAAATTTGGGGACTGAAGGAAAATTTCCTTGAGGAGACAGAATTCTTATGAAAGGGAAATGCCATCATTTTGCCCCTCTCCCCCGTAGTTATTCTTCTGAATGGAGTCTCAGGCTCATTTTAGAGGGTAGTCACTGAAGATACTCTTGTTGTACATGAACATAATCTCAAGTGGGGTGTAAAGCAAAATTCTCTTTTACTGGCATTTTAAATACAATAGGAGTATCTTTCTACTTATAAGCAGTACTGAGTGAAGGAAAAAATGTGGCTTTGAGCATCAGAAATATGTGTCCAAAGTTGCCTTAATTGACCCTCTTGAGTCAGGAGATTTTTTAGACAACAGCCTACTGACATCAGCCGATCATTATATCCATCCTTTGGTTAACCACAGAGATGGAGGAAACAGATCATGTTGTTCGTTACCATCCACATGGAAGACAGAGACCCTAGCAACTCTATGAAAATAGTTTTCATTTCATGTCCTTGTCCCCAGATATTGGACAGTATAATTTGATGGCATGTTGAGACATTCCTGTTCCCCCGCAACCTCTGAACCAGAAATTCTCCAAGTTACATTTGGACTATAACTCCCCCAACCAGTTTTCTCTAAGATCCACCGTGAACTACAGCAGTGCTATCCAAAGTGCTTATCCGTGGACCAGCACTGGTTTGCAAGCCATTGGTACATGTTTTCAGGAAAGAAACAGTTGCAGCCAACCGGCACCATGATGGAACATGGGCCTGAGTCAACATGGCATAGTGATTTGGGTGTCGGACTAAGTCTCTGGAGACCAGGCTTTGAATCCCTGCTTGGCCATGGAAACCCATAGGATGACCTTGGTCAAGTTGCACTCTCTCAGCCTCAGAGGAAGGCAATGGCAAACCCCTTCTGAGGAAATGCTACTAAGAAAACCCCGTGATAGGTTCACCTTAGGATCATCATTAGTCAGAAATGACTTGAAGGCAGACAACAACTACCCTGGCACATGGTGTGTGTGTGTGTGGGGGGGGGGGAGAATTACCAATCCCCCACATCATATCACATGAGAAGCACTGAGGAAATGTTCTCAGGATTCCTGGAAAGGAAGAGTGAGGCTGTTTTTGAAGTCTGTCCTATGGGCCTGTCCTTTAGACAGCATCTGGCTTCCCCAGTAACTCAAGATGAGTGATAGCTGCCCTTTGGACTAGTTACAGGCCCAGATCCCTGATCTCTCAGTCTCTCAAGGCAGCTGCCTCATCCCCTGCTGTCAGCCGCTCAGCCGAGGTTTGCTATTTTGAGTATGAGGCACCTAGAGGGGAAGGATCTGGCTGAAATTTCAACTTGGCTATAGCAGTGGCCGGTACTTCCCCTGTCCCCTTCGAGAAGATTAGCTCCTGTGTGTTCTGGGGTCACATGCACTGCTCCCACGTGTAGCATGCCTCACTGAAGGTGTCCCTTCTGCCCCCTCCCCAACTCCAGCCAAAAGTTCCCCAGGAAATCCTTTAACCCTTAAGACCGCATTAAGGTTGTGAAACTCGTTTTGCTGACCTGCTGTATTGGCAGTGCCTTTTAAAAGAGAACCTATCTTAAATTTGTTGGGAGTTAAGAGTTATCCAGGCAATTAGTCTTATGATAACTCTGTATCACCAAAGTTGCAGAGAAAAATGTTTCCCATTTTAGGTGTGGCTTCTTAAAATACTTCGCTGACTTCAAGGAGACAAAGCAGACAGCAGATTTCAAAATTTAAAAGAAAACATTTACTAAAAATGTATGTATAATAATATGTTCACCTTCAGTTAAACCCACCAGCTAATAAGTTGAGAGGAAAGCATAGCCTATTTGCGAAGTTACGGCATGTAGATCAGTTGACAGTGCGAAGCAGTTAGATCAGTACATATGTAGTTATCAGAGCGGTCAAAGGAGAAGAGTATTCTTTGAGACAGAGTTACAGGAGTGACCTTCTAATCTAAGCCAATCACAGACTTCAGAGTGCGAAGTCTAGATGCCTCAGCCAATAATTTTAAATATACACACAGATTTACAGTTGAGAGGTTATCCTGACCAAAGAGGTGGGGAAGACAGGATGGTGTCATTTCCAACAAAAATTTTAAATAAAAGCTTTTTGAACCATACAGTCTTCAAAGCTAGCAAGAATTGGTGCGGTGGTGGATTGTTTTATGTTGGAGAAATATACGCCAAAAAACATAGAGGCAGGCTTTTGGATAAAAATTTGTTGCCTTATGCCTGGCAGGAAAGGCAAGAGGAGAGGGGTGTGTCTGTAGTGGAACCCAGCTAATCAAAAAGTCCTGGGACTTTTTGATTAGCTGGGATTATGTCATCTTGCTACCCCCTCTTGCCTCTTCCCTTTCCAGTATATTTTGGGATGGCCTGGTCTTCAACGGCCATTTAGTTTGAGTAAAGGCCTGTTCCTGGTGGAAAAGGTAACTCCTGGAACTGATTTGGTGAGAAGAATCAGCACACCTACCTCTGCTTTTGGAACTTGAGGATGCAGTTATTGAGTTTGTCATGAGGAGCATCTGCATTTCAGAATTTACCATGCCAATGTAGGGGTGGGAATCATGTGGCCTTCCAAACGTTATTTCCATCTCATTGGAGCAGTGTATCTGCTCTTTCTCTTAGTCTGAACTTTAAAGGAACTATCCATGGTGGTGAATTTTGTCACCCAAATGAGTCCAGCACTGTGGACAGCTTCTTAAAAGTACAGTCTCAAATCTGGAGCAGATTCACTGCCCCAATGACATGAAAGCCACCAGCCGCCACTGGTTGTTGGACTAGACTGGTTATTGGACTGTCCCAGCATTCCTCACCATTGGCTATGCAGGCTAGGATTCATGGGAGCCGTGTAGTCCAACAATATCAGGAGAGGTGTACTCTTCCCACCCCTGACACAAAGAAAAACACTGTGATTTGAGAGTATTAAAAAGCATTGTAGATGAAAGAGTTTCTCAGGAAAAGAAAGAGAATGGCTAGTGCTTAAACGGTGGTTTCTCCCCATCCCAGTGCTTGTTGCTGCATGCCTTCAGGTCTTTTTTGACTTATGGGGACCCTAAGGCAAACCTATCATAGTGGTTTTTTTTTTTTTGACAAGATTTATTCAGACAGAGTTTGCCATTGCTTTACTTTGAGGCTGAGAGAATGCAACTTGCCCAAGGTCACCCAGTGGGTTTCACTGGTGAAGCGTGCATCCGAACCCTGGTCTCCCAGTGTCCTAGTCCAACACTCAAACCACTGCACAATATGAGTCTCACTCAGTGCTCATCAAACATTATTTTAGTTAATCCTACATCTAGGTAATGTCTCATTTTATAATTTAGATGGGGTGACGGATGGTAGTTTGCATTACTCTTTCTCCTTAGTTCATGGTTGAGATTTGAAATGGTGACTTCTTTCCTCATAGTTTATGCCCTTAAACCAGGGTGTGTTAATGCAAGTGGATCAAGAGCTACCTTTTTGCTCCTGGGATTCTTCAAGATCTGGATGGATGACGACAAAGAAACATTGGAAGTGGCCAGAAGACCATTTCTGGTTCTCAAAAGGAAAAGGAAAAACACACACATATACATACACAGAGGAAGGAAAACCTTGAACAAATCATGCCAAGAAAACCCCATCCTGGGAGCTTCCAAGAAAGAAGTGGCGATCTTCTTTTTAAGCCAATTGCAGAAAAGAGGAGGGTTGTTCAGTTTGCCATCAAAACCTTGTTGCTGTGTGCCTTCAAGTCATTTCTGACTCATGGCAACCATAAGGTGACACTGGCCATTTCTGCATGGGACTGTTATAGCGCTATGATTCCACTTTCAACATCCTATCGGTCCCTCCCGAAACTGCAAACCCCAGGATTCCATAGGATGTCGAATCATAGCGCTATAACAGTCTCGTGCGGAAATGGCCACTATCATGGGGATTTCTTAACAAGATTTGTTCAAGGTTTTCTTTTCTTCCCAGGAGCAAAAAGTTAGCTCTTGATCCACCCTCCTGCTTTTTGCCAAAAAAAAAAAAAGGTAATCTAGGGAGTCAGAGATTGCAAAAACAATCTTGGAGGACTCTACATTAGCCACCCTGTCTTAACCACTGTTTTGATGACATCTGCATGTAGAAAGGGCATACATATACACAGGAGAATATTGTAAGCCTACCCGGTGTTGTGTTGTGAGCAGGTTCCCATTGTGCCCTTCTCCTGATGCTAGAAGCAAGAGCCCTATAGGATGGTTAGATGGTTAGACATGGCCAGCTGGGGGGATTATGGGAGTTATAATCCAGAAAGCAACTTCACCAGGCTCTGCTCAATTTAGCAAGAAAATGAATGAGTGTTATTTTCTGTAAGTATTACAAAGAAAACAGAGGAATTGATATAGTGGGGAGAACTTCCCTGAGTTTTCCACATCTGATACTATGGTAAGCAGCCATTTCAAAAGAAAATTACCATGAAAGGTGGCAGAACTGGGAATTATTAATAAAACTGGTTGTTTTCCCCAGCTCCTGAACAAAGCTTATGTATAGATGATTCACTCATTTCAAAAATTCCCATTCAGATGGTTATTGTGCTTGTAAATTATATGTCCAGATGGATGCCTTTTACTTTCTGGCAGGGCTTCTGTGTCAGTTGCTGTACAGATGCCAGGTCACATTCAATACACAAGGGCCACTTTTTTTATTGTTAATGATGCAAACACAAGCCATTTTCATTACCAAGGGCTAGTTACATAGATCCAAGGACTATTTGGTTAACCTTTCAGACAACAGCTGGCTACTTTGGTTATATTGGGTCTCAGACTAAAGCAGTTTTCTCCTTAGAGAAAATAGAATTTTCTTTCCCAGCAGCCACAGCCAACAAGGTGCAGATCAGCCCACAAATGAAGGCTCAAGCGTAAACCACCACTTAAGAATCTCTGCTCTGGAATGTTAACACCCTTCAGCCATTCTTTGAATTTTTAAGGAGATACTTCTCTCCATGGTAATCTGTGACCGGATACCTGTCTTGTATGGGTTGCCAGCTCCTAAAAGCATTTCTTCCTTCTAGCAAAATCCTTCCTGTATGTCTTTCTGTTCAGGCCTGGCTGTCCTGACAATTTCCCAGCTCCCTGCTCATTGGCTTTTGGTTACACTTTCAAGAAGAGCATTATTGGATGAGAAGCACACTCAGCAAAAAGTTGTCTGTGTGATTTGTGGTGAGCAAGTAAGACAATACCATGTGTTATAGTCTTTTTCTTTAACTGAGCCATATAGTTTTTAACACTCTGAAAGGATGCCTTCATGTTATACTCTTCTTTGTAATGGATGTTTGGGGTTATTAGGGGTGCAGGTAATAACTGGTGCTTTCTTAGACTGGTGCTTAGACTAGTATCAAAGTGCAGGAAGAGGGTTACAGCATATATAGGTATACCTCTGTTAATGATTAAATGTGTTCCTGGGCATTGCTTCTTTAACAGAAACTTCGGTACCAAGGGTAGAAGCAACATGGGAAGAATAGTGAGGTCCTACATCATAAAAAAGAAGAGCTATTCAGCATGTTTCAGCAGACTTTTTATTTAAATCAATATGCACATGCGAAAGGAAACAACCAAGTCAGGTCAGCCTTGCAAAAGTAAACAAAACCATTTTGAATCTTCTAGTGACCATATGAAAGCTTCTTACAAAACATGTCCAGGGGTGGTTCCCTCCCACCTTTCATCAGCTTCTGCTGTCCTTATCCATTTTGGTGGCCAGTCTTATAGATCAATGCTTTTTCTTTTTTAACATGCTGGGGTGAGGCAAACACATTTGCTCTCGCCTTTTCTCTCTGTTTTGCCGTTCATGCATGTTCAGTAAGAGATTCCGGAAGCAGCTGCTGCTTAACTTGCCTGTTGTAGCAGGCACACATGGTTATGGTAGGATCAGCTAAGGTGGAATCCCACTGTTTCCTATCTGAAGCTTTATTACATTGTTTACTGCAGACTGTTGCAAACCAAAATAGAAAATCTGTGTTTCTCCAGCTCTCCTGTACCATCCTCCCAATGCTAAAAAATTAAAGGGCAAGGAGGAAAAAGAAGACTGGGTGGCCATAAAAAGACTTTGCAGAAAGGAGCATCTTTGTCAGCAGCTTTGTTAACTGAGGTATGCCTACATAATTACCTTAAGAAATGATGCTGCTGGTAGAAGAGCTTCAAGTTAAATAAAACCCTGTGTGTGTATATGTCCTTTTCTTTGAAATACAGCTGCCAGGAATAAGCCATGTCTGCACCTTCCCTGTCATCAGGCCTTTGCAGAACTCTTAGAAACAAAACTAAACCAAGACCAGAAGCTTTGAATGCCACAGTTTGTCCTGAGCTTTAATAATCCTCATGAGTTTAATAACAGCTCCCACTGGAAGTCTGAACTAAAACACAGAGAACTCTTGCTTGAACTAAGAGGCAACTACAGAGAAAGAGATGTGTGCATGTCTGTCTGTCAGTGTGTCTATGTATGAGTGTGTGTGTGTGTGTGTGTGTGTGTGTATTTTCCTAAAACAGCAGCATAGAGATAGATAAGCTTATTGTTCGGTTTACATAGTTGTTCATTTGAAATAGATGAGTCATCAGTCATGATCATAGTATCTAGTGAATCAATGGCTACAAATAAGCAACCAACATGTTTTATTGATCTTCATTAATATCTAGTTCTGTATAACAGATTTGTTTTTCGTCACAACAATTTCTGTGCCTGAAATGTGTCAAGATTGGTCTCTGAGTCACAAGGATCTGTGATGTCATTCTTCTCATAGGGAAAATACATATACCTACAACAGGAGCCAATCATGAGTCAAGTCCACTCCACACGAGCAGTGTAGGGGTTGACTGGGGATCAGGTTCATAGGTAAAAGAGGAAGGGAGCCTAGCAGCAATTTCATGTTGTTACCAGTTTTAACCTTTGCACAACACTGTAGTTCCAAAAAGGTGTATGGATCGAGGTTGCACTTTTGTGTTGTAAAGGGTAGCGTTATTTTTTTCCCCCAGAGGCTGAGGCACAACATACAATATAATTTTGCATTGAGAAATACTGATCTAATTGCTCACTATTGCATAAAAGAGAACAAAGCCAACTTTACAATTACATTCTGAACTAATGATCATCTTTAGGTAAGGATGGCTGTTTCAGATGACTGTTTCCTCTGCTTTTCAGTGGTTTTCTCCCTGAAGGAAAATAATACTTGAAGGGGCATTAAGGCCCAATTGAGGAGGAACATTCTGCTAGGAAATAGTTTCTCAGAAGATGTTGGTTGTGAATGACAATGGAGTTAAAGAATACTGAAGGAGTAGTGTAAGAAGGTGGTAGGGAAACCACGTGAACCATTTCTATCAGTCTGTGAATCTGAAGGGAGGGGGAATTAGACCATCCCTAAGGTGGCAATAGGATATGTAAAGCAATTGGTTGCATGTGTAGAAAAATCCTAAGCCAGGAAGGTTAGATGGAGCCTTGAAAATACTGTTGAATACTTGTGAGGAGGACTTGCAAATCTGTGGTTCACACTGGTCCAGGGACATTTCCAAACGTGTGTGTGGAGTCACCATGCCACATCCATGGAATTTTAGGCAAGGTGAATTCCCAGAAACCTTTTTCTTTTCTTTGCAACCCTCCCACATTTTCCCATCCTTGTTTCTATTTTGACTCTTACCACATTGAGGAGGAACAAGGCAGAGTAGTTGCACAATATCATTTGTTTGGTAGCACTGAAAGTTCTCCATCTGCAAGCATCCCAATTATGTTAGGCTACATTTTTGACAAACACACACCCAGCTCTATCTTGAAGTATATAATCATCTGACTCACACAGCCATTATGACTATAAGTAGTAGTAGCCCTTTCCTCCATGAATTCACCTAACATCTCATTTTAAGCCATTCACTTTGGTGGCCATCGCCACATCTTCTGGTAATGAATTCTACTTTTTGACTATGCACTGAGTGAAGCAGTAGTTTCTTTTATCTGTCCTAAATTTCCTACAATTCAGCTTCTCTGGGTGACCCTGAGTTCTGGGTCCCCTCTTTTATCATGTTGCCTCTAACCTTCCTTTTTTCTAAGCTAAACAAAGCTGAAACCATTTTTTACAGAGAAGTCGAGCATTTTGATTGCCCACACCCACTTTTAAAATCCTTTCTGTCAAACAATGTCCTTTTCTGGTGTAATGTTTAGAACCCTATACCTGATTCCAGATTTAGTTGTACTGTAGATTTCTATCAGACTGTTATGCCTTTAGCAGTTTTATTTTCAATTAGTCTTCTAATTATGTCCAACATGGAATTTACACTGGGTCAAAATTTTCATCAAGATATTTCCTTCAGTCCCAAGATCTATCCTCTTGGTCTGTTACTACCAGCTGAGATCCTACCAAACTTTTATGAGAAGGTGGAGATGTGGGGAGCTTGACACAAAATGCACCACTTTATGCTTACATAGATTAAATTTCATATGCTATTTTAATGTCATTTCCCCTAATTAGGAAAGATCCTTTTGGAGCTCTTTGCAATATGTTTCTGTTTCTGTTGTTGTTGGGTGCCTTCAAAATCTCCGCCTAAATTTCAGAACTCCCGATCTCCCTGTCTGTGGCTGGCTTTATCTCTTCATTGTGGCCAGGAGGCAACTGTGAGAAAACACTGGAGGTGGGGGCGGAGAGTGCCAATCTACTTCTATCAGTTGCCTCCTGGCGACAATGAAGAGATAAAGCCAGCCACAGATAAATCTGATTTTCTTCCCTGCTTCCTGCCTCACCCTTCACCTGGGGTTTTCCTCAGGTTTTAATAGGGAGGTCGGGAGTTCTGAAATTTAAGAGGGGATTTTTGCCTACGTCTAAGTGATTTCTCAGCAGTCTAAGGGGGCCCATTCACACTACAGAATTATGGCACTATAATTCCATTTTAACTGCCATGGTTCCATCCCATGGAATCCTGGTTCTTGTAGTTTAGGGAGGTGTATTTAGAATTCTCAGCCAGAAAGCTCCAGTGCTCCTTTGTTGTTGTTTACCTTCAAATCCTTTCTGAGGTATGGCGACCTGAAGGTGAACCTTTCGTGGGGTTTTCTGGGGCTGAGAGTGTGTGACGCACCCAAGGTCATCCAGTGGGTTTCCAAGGAACGGGAAATCGAACCGTGGCCTCCAGCGTCATAGCCCAACACTCAAGCCACCACTACACCATGTTGACTCCCTCCCCTGCCTTACCAAACCAAAAACCTCATAATTTCATGGGACAGAACCGTGGAATAATAGTGCTACGCCGGTAATTCGTTAGGGGAATAGCCCTCAGATCTCGGGATGTCAAGGAAACTCAAAGAATCCTCGTTCAACAGTGACGCTGGGGATGCTTCTTACTATCATCAATGTCATCACGGTGATATGGATGATGCAAAGCGTCTCATGAGTATGTACAAAGCCCCCATCTCACCCGAAACGCCTTCACCCGATCCTCACACGTTTCTTGGCATATTAAGCAACGGGGGCCGCTTCCGTGTAAACGCAGACAGACCGAGAGGGAGACTGAAACCTGATTTCAGCAGCTCTACGGGTGAGGTTTGAGATTTGTTGTACCTGGACGCCCCGAGCACAATGAAGAAAGAGGGAAGGGGCGTAGACGCAAAAGGAGGAGTGCCAGGCAGAAAACCAGGTCTGGAATCGCAGCGCCGGAGAACCTGGGCGAGGGATGAACCGACGAAGGCGGAACTGCCATCTGGTCAAAGTAAGGCGAGCTCGGTCAGGGCGGCGACAGGCACAAAGATTTAGGGAGCGCGGAGGTGATTGATTAGCCCGCAATCTGGTGGCACGGGGCTGGGCGAGGGCCTGATAAGGGAGCCCGGAATGGGTCTGATGTCACCGTGATGTCAGGCACGTAGCTCCCCAGAGCCGAAGGCGAGGGAGCGCCGATCAAGGAAAGAAAGCCCCTGCCCAGCCTCGCTCTCTCCCCCCGCTCCCAGCCTTCCCTCCCCGTCCGCCCCCCACCCCGGCTCTGCCGCGGCACGCCCCCTGCGCCGCCTGGCTCCCTCCCCGCGGCTGAACTTTCGGATCCGGAGTGGGGAAGGCTCCAGGTGCTGGCCAGAAGACCGCGACTCCCTCGGAGCGCCGGGCACCCGGCGCGGCGCCGCTCCGCTTTGTCCTCCTCCTGCGGGAGAGGTGTTTTCTAACCTAACGCAGGTAAGATTCCCAAAGGACGTGGCGATCGTCGAGGTGGGGGGAGAGCAGGGAGGGAGGAGTGTGTTGACCGCTGTACAAAAGTATACCAAAAAGTTTGTGACCGCCCTTTCACGGCTGACCCCCTTGGAGGAGCCTCCGCCAGAGGTGTTCCCTGGTTAAATCTAAAGGGCGCGTGTAACTGTGTGTGTCGTGCGAGTGACACAAATACAAGAAACCTGCCCAAGGTCCTATTACTGTTTTTTTCTTCCAGCCTCTGCTTTAATGCAAAGACTATCCCTTTAAACTAAACTAGCGCCATGGCCTAAGTGCAATGGCTAGTCCCAGCTCAAATAGACTTACTGAATCAATGGCAACTAAATAAGTCAACACTTATCGTAAGTTCAGTTGATTCCCTGAGTTTACTCTCGTTCCCCCTCCACACAATACTGAATTAATAATCTGCCTGTAATGTGGAGTTTGATGGCACAGTTTTCCCCTGAGAGGTAAATAAATTATTAATAATAATGGCATGTATTAGGTTTGGGTTTTCCGAGATTTCTATTTAAAATCTTTATGAGATGTTGAGGCTTCAGAAAGTTTAGGGCTTTAAAGGGGGAAAAAAAATACCCTACTACATGATAGAGGGAAGAAATCCTGTATTGTCTTTTAGAAAGGCAAATTGCCCCTCATGCAAATGTTAAATTTCAGTAAGTAAACAAGGGAAGGAATTGGTACTGTAATTTTTGGGTTGGGCATTCATGAGGCAAAATAGGAAGTGGCCACTCTTTTTACACACAGACATGCAAATAATAGCAGATTTGAGAAATGCCTGCTAAATTGTCCTCCCCACCCCAACTGGTGCTAAGTAGTGGGTTATGAATCCAATAGTGTGGGTTTGTGTTGAATTCGGACAAAACAAAACAGTGGATCCAAATATGTGCCACCATCAAGCTGACCCAAGCCATGTTTTTCTGTTGAGCTTGAAGTTCAAATGGTGGCCCCTTCCCATTTCATGTACTGAAGTAAACTGGGTAGCAGAATGTTGCTATTACACTGCCCTGGGGCAGGAGTCTCTGTTATAGCTGTTGATAGCAAGCTAGTTTGTGAGATACAGGACAGGCTGTGAGTGTAATAGCCACAACTCTGTCCTCTTCTGGCACCTCACTTCTATCCAACCCTTTGCCTCTGCTGCCTGTGGTGACTGCCTCACTCTGCCTAAAAGCAGAGCCAGCCCTGGAAAGATAACATGGAATAACCTTCTGTGGGCCATACCAAGACCTTTGTGGGAGAGGGTGTGTGATCGAAAGGTAACAGATAAATAAATGGGTATACCTGGGGCACTTTCACACGGCACATTTAACAGCACTATGATGCCACTTTTGCAGTGTCCCGTGGTATCTTGGGCTTTGTTGTTTGGTCAGAGGCACCAGAAGAGCTCTCTGACCAAGAAATCTAAAAGCCTTTCCCTAAACTACCAATCCCAGGATTCCACAGGATGGAACCATGGCAATTTAAGTGGAATCACTGTGTTACGGGAAGGAGTTACTGAAGTAAAGTGTGAAGTGATAACTAGGCACTGAGAACTAGACTACTGGGCTGAGTTCTCATCTTGGTTCCTGGAAGGAAAAGGACTCCCATGTGGTAGCCAGGTGTAAACCCACTGAACAAGGATTGGTAACTTATGAAACAGAGGGAACATACCTCACCTTCCCTCTTCTTCTCTACAAATAGAACTCCGTTGAGTAGACGGGGAATTCTGGACTCTTGTCAAGGGGGCAACAATTTTCCAAGCTAAACACTATGGGGAAAGGAGCAGACCCAACACTACTAAATGGCTTCACCAACCTTCCCTCTATACACGCCTGGTGCAGCTAAGTGATCTTTCAATACTAGACATGGTCGACTTAGGTTTGTTCTTCTTCCCACAGCCCTGGCCCAGCTGGCCTTTAAGCAGACATTAGTTACAATACACGTAATTACTAGTTTTCTTTTTTGCCACTCCCTGGGCTGCCGTTCCCTGCTTTACAACTGCTTCTGGTGATATGTTAGTGGAAACAAAGAAACAAGATAGTTTACCAACCCCAGGAAGGCAGACAGACCATGAGAATGTGCAATTTCGCATTTTTAGATGCACTTAGGTCATGACACCATTATGACGACAGGGACAGAAAATGGAATCTGCTTCTTCTACCTTGATGCTAGAAAAACATTTACCTTGGAATAAGCACCATTTTATAGAAAGGGATTTATACCTATTTAATGTAAAAATAGTGAGCATCTGTTAGCCATGAACATGCCACCTAACCATTCCTCTAATTATAACCTAACTGATCAACTAAAATGAGAAGTGCTGCGGTCACATGATCCAGGTGCTGATGCTGGGCTTGGAGGCTACTCCCATCATCTGCTGGTACTATAATTCAGGGTCCCCTTGGCTGCAGGACCCAAAACCACAACACTAAGTTGTGGCCCCATTAATACCTCTGCTCTGAACCAGGCCGAAACAAAACAAACAAAAACATACCACAACCATATTGTTCTTTGTTTAATGCTGCAGAACTGTTATAAGTTCTGGTGTCAGCTTTATCTCCTCCTATAATAAGAGGCAAATATCTTGGCCAACAGTCCTAGGCTATTGTAGCTCACTCAGAACCCATCAGAAGTATTGAGTGTGGACTGTACTGCAAAGCTGCCTCAAAGCCACTCTTTCCCCATCCATTCCAACCTTTAAATGTGGGAACAATCAACTGTGCTTGCTTTGGAACTGGCATTAGCAGGGATCTTTTTTAAAAGAATGTTTCATGTGAAGTAAGAATTATATTAGAAAGAATAGGCTTTTTTTTTGTTACGTGTGTGTGTGTGTGTGTGTGTGTGTGTGTGTGTTTGTTTGTAGAACACTGCCTTTCAATAGGTAAGTACTGTCCAAGTCCTGGTTCTAAATTTTGGGTTTAGGCTTAATTTAGGCTCAAAAAAAAAACCAAAACAAAACATCAATGCAGAGTCGGTAATAGGTGATCCATCTGTGGGAAAATAGCTCACCATGGGGGAAAGGTAAGGCCTCCCATTCTTAACAGGAACACATATGTCTCAAGCTGAACCCTTACTTATCTTTATGATTTATTTGCTATATGGAAGGGTTGAGGAATGTGTGGCCTGCCAGATGTTGTTGGACTGCAGCTCCCATCAGCCTTTGGGAGTTTAGCCAATGTTGAGGGATTGAGGGAAATTCAAGGCTAGCAAAATTTGGAGAGTCCCACTTCGTCTGTCCTGCCTGTATGGCCTTCAAGCACTATTTCTGTTCTTACCTTTTGGCCTGAAGTAGGAAGAGGTGACTAATGAGCTGAGGCATTATGCACACTTACAAGGGAGTAAGTCCTGCTGAGCTCAGTGGTGCTCACTGCTGAGTAAACCGACATGGAGGAGAGCAGGCCTTTTTGCTCTCTCCTAAGGAGCCATGGAATTGGAATTCCGAGCTCTGGTGAGAAGGGTTGCTGGGATCTAAGAGGAGCTGTTAAGCCTTTCCCTGACATTCTTGTTTCAGGCATGCCAAAAGAAATAGTTGCTCACTGCTTCCTCCTCCCTCTATGCCATCTAACCTCCCCCCCACCAGACTCTTAGGCTGAAGCCATCCAAATCTCTTGAGACGGCTCCAGTAACAGCCTCCCGCTAACTAAGCAGTGCTTCCTTCTTCCTGAAGAGGAGTGAATCATACAGGACAGGACAGGCCTCTGCAGTCTAACTACAGGGGGGTCTCCTTATCCGTCCTGAGACAGATTTGCATGTGACAGCGCAGCGGTTTTCCTGCTTACATTTTCCTGATCCCCTTTTCAAAAGGGCAGCACAAAATGTGCCTTGGCTTAGGATTGTATTCATTTATTTACTGCATTTATATGCTACCCTTCTCCCAGAGTGGGACCCAAGGCAGCTTCCAAAACAGTTACTTTTTTAAAAAAATCTTTTTATAATTTATTTAACAAGACCAACTAGTTGTTGAACACAATACAAAGGTTATTGACTTCTCAATTTTAAAAAAGGTAAAAATTATAATATAGTTGTTACTAGATTTTTACCTTCATATAGAAAAAAATTACAATAAAATTTTAAACAATTAAAATTAACGAGATGAGACAGAATAAAAATATTATAAAAATATGCAAAAGTTGGTGGCGGAGCTTGGAGTGTGTGGAGGGGGGCGGGAGAGGAGCATGGTTGCGGTGCGTGGTGGCGTGGCCAGGGCACATGGGGGTGTGGCTATGGGCCGGGATGCTCCAAAAACATTGCTGCCCGGGGCAAGTCATCCCCCTGCCCCCACAGCCCTACGCAACTGGCAAAATTGAAAGCTAAATAGAGCTCTCTAATGAAAATAAAAGCTCTTCTGCTCAAACATTCGCCACTTCTGCACTACACTGTTATAGTGCTATTATTCCACTTTCAGCATCCTATGGAATCCTGGAGTTTGCTGTTTAGGGAGAGACCTTTAGAATTCTCGGACAGAGAGCTTTTTGGCCTCAGTAAACTACAAACCCCAGAATTCCACAAGATGTTGAAAGTGGAATAATAGCACTATAACAGTGTAATGCAGAAATGGCCATTGAAAGCTTGCTTGAAGAAAAATGTTTTTTTCTTGCTAGCAGAAAGAAAGCAGGGAGGGGGCCAGCCTAGCCTCCCATGGAAGAGAATTTCAGAGAGTTGCAGAGGGTGGGAGTTGCCATTGAGAAGGCGCTCTCCCATGTTCTCACTAAGCGAGCTTGGACAGGTAGCGTTACTGAGAGAAAGCTCTCCATCCTGCAGGTTGGATGTTTCTTTCTGTTGTCTTCAAGTGCGTTTGTGGATGATCTACCAAAGCCTTTGGTGTGTGGTATATCACTCAGTATATGGGAGTGGGGAAGCTAAAAAGAGACGTGTCTGATAAAAACAGTTTGTGCTTCATGAACTGGCATGGAAACCAGAGATCAGCGTGAAAGTTTCTCATGGGTACCTGGTTCTATTGCCCTCAAGTCATGCCCATGCTACAAGATACCCTGCCTGTGTCCCATGTCATTTGCATGGGAACTCCTGAAAAACATAGGTGTGTGAAGCTTTCTGGCACTGAGTCAGACTCTTTCAGCCACATGGCTCACATGCTCCATCTTCCCTTTTAAGATGATTTATTTCTTGAATTGTGTTTTGAACTTGTGTGCAAAGAAGGACCTGGAAGTCAATAACTAACTTAAGGAAGGTCTTTCTTTTTTTAACAACTCTGGGTTTGAACTAAGCGGAAAAGGATGAAAGCTAAGCTGTTTTACCATCTGTAGCCTGAAGAACTTTATTAGGGTAAATTTCTAGCGAGTCAGCAGTAATGTTAACATGAGTAATCCCTAATGCATCTTCTCTGTAATAAGTCTCACTGAGGCTTCTATGGCTGGAGACTGCATTGGTTAATGCTGATGCAATTCTGTTTGTTGGTGCCTGTGAGAGGAGGGCAGAAAGTACTCAGTCTGTGAAGAGAAGGGACAGCAGCAGCTGGACAATTCACTGAACTATTTCTTATTTGTTACATTTCTACTCCAACTTGTTTGTTTGTTTGTTTATTGGCAGTACAGAACTCAAGGGCATATGCGGGTTTTCGAAGTGGTTACAGAGTTTAGGCATTGACCAAACTTAGATTGGCTTAGGTCCAGCTAAGAGGCCTGATTATAACTTTCAGCACAAGATTGGGAGGGACTAGGAACATGCCACCTCCCAATGCATGCACAAAACTAGATAATGCGTATGTGTGTACCTTAATGTGGGCTGAAGATGCTTTTGTGATCAGTCTGCTTCCTGAAGAGTCTGTGGAGAGCCCTAAAGCAATCTTCCCCAATCTAGAAGCCTTCAGAAATGTTGGGCTATATATCCCATCATTCCTATCCACTTGTAGGTCTTGTAGTCCAAGATATCTTGAGGGCATCAGATTGGGTAAAGCTGCCCTAATGTCCTGGATAGCTTGAAAGCTTTTCTTCACCCAGAGGGGTGATAAAATAAGCCCCCTAGAGAGGTCATAGGTTGTGAGGGCTGTACTGGCCACCAGGGTTCTTGAGGGTTGTGCCCCCCTGTAACCTCTATCCTTCAAAAATGTGGGTACCTTTGGTATCTGTAGGCCTCAAAAATGGCCTCGGAGGGGGCTAGATAAAATCTGTGGCCTGCACGTTCCCCATTCCTATAAAAAAAGATGTGCTCATCTCTTGAAAGGACAAAACAGAAGTAAATCTCAAATCAGAGCCTTTGAGAGTAAAGTGTAGCTGTGGGTCAATCTATGCATATATGTACTTTAACATGAACAAAGAGTGAATCCCATAGCTATACAGTGTTTTCCCCTTGGAATAGGGGCACTTTCCGCACTGAAATGTGTTACAGAATTACATGTTTTACTCAACATATGAGTGATAACAGTGGTCCTGGTTTTGATTACAACCCCCCAAAAGCTTGCAGGTGCTTTAAAAAGGCGCTTGCTGGGATCAGAGATGAATTGTTTTTCCATTTAACTGTAAGATTATTGAGAACTAAACCACATGGATGAAGACAATGCCCTATCCACCTGATGTGTGCAGGGGAGAATTTTGCTTGGAATACATGTGTTGAAATGGGATATGTGGGCTGACACCCAGCCAGATGAGAAAACAAATGAAACTATTAGTAAGCTTTCGATAGCGAGCAATTGCTCAATCTAGACTTGTGTCTCTACCGAAAAGGTAGCACTTTAGCATTCCTAAAGCTTTATGCACGTATATTCTACCGTACAGAACTCTTTAGCTTTGAGGGATACAAAGTAATTTCCAGCAGGTAGTCTAATATACAATACTGTAAGAACTATCCAAGTTGTACCTGCTTTGGACATGTTGGAAACCACACAGATAACTAGCTGACAAGGTATGCAGTGAATTTGTATTCAGGGCTGACAGTGGTCAAGTTTGGGAAAGTTGCTTCTTAGACTGCAACTCCCAGAATCCCTCAGTCAAAAAAATAACTTTCCCAAGCTTTGACAATCTTTCCCTAAGCAGATGAAAAGAGCTTCTATAATATTCCTTATCAAAGTTGTAATTTTATGGCACTGATGTATTTTGGTCCTTTAACATTACAGCAAATTGCTCTTCAAAATTCCTATGTTAGTCTGTAAAAAGGTTACTATGAATAGGATGTTAAAAATTAAGTCTAAGACTGCAGAGTTCAGAGAATAAATGGAGGGGTAAAGAAACAAGACTGAAATATTTTAACAGGAGCAGCCAAATAAGCTCTTTTGGGAAATGTTTGAACTCTGCAGAGGCCTTCTCTTGGCCTTTTCCCTGGGACTAGAGAGCTTGCTTATGGGAACACAGAATCTGCTACCTTCTGGGTGTGTGTGGACTGCAGGGTTTTGGATGTACCCCGGTGCCAGTATTTGTAAAAATAATCCAAACTGATTACCTTGCAAAAGTAATCCAATCCAATCCATGCTCAGGGCTGAGTCCCTGCATTTCTGGCTTGTTGGGGGAGGTGCCTTCCTAAATAAAAGCAGGCGGGTGTGGGAGCAGAAAACAGAATGAGCTCTCACATGGTGAAGTCTAAAACCCCAATCCCCAGAAGCAGGGACTAGCCCCTGATCCAGGCTGCAGGACAAGCGGATTTGGAGGGCATGTGAGACGGGGAAGGGGGTGGGGAGTGAGAGTGTTCCCCTCTCTAGGAAGCCATCTGGTCTCCTCTGGGCCTGGGAACCAAGAAGTGTTGAGCAGCAGCCAGGCGAAAGCCAGCGGCCTGAGCATACTGACAGATTCTCTCTCAGGGGAGCACAGCCAGTCTGGGAAATATCTTATAGCACATGTGCGGTTGGGAGTAGGAATCTTGATTAGTTATAAGCATTAGTAGTTGAACTATAGTTGTTTTGAGCAACAACTTTCCCTTAGGAATATTCCTCCTTATCCCACTTCACACGATTGAGCTCTGTTTTCTTGAAAGGCAAGAATCTCCTACCCAGCTACTTCCACTCTGATCCAAAGCATGGGATGTTCCTTTTAACAGTTCCTCTGAAAAAAAGTAATTATAGTGCCAGCCAGCCCCTGCTCCCATGGTTAGTTGCAATTGTAGGTACAGTTTTCCTGTAACAGTAATTCTTTCTTGTTTTACAAAAGTAACTAAAAGAGGCACTGTCAGTTATTTAAAAATAGCCCTAAATGCTACAGATCACTGGCTTATGGTTAAGAATGCATTTAGTTCCTGTTTATCTTGTCACTTCAGCCTCCTTAGCCTCCACAGGAAAGCATGCAGCAGCATGAGCCCAGCATTTGGACTACAAGATAATCATTTAATGAAACCAAGCTCACATAACTATAGCAGTGAATAAACCAATGTGCCATAAAAGGAGTGATGTTATCTCTTGTTATATTATAATTATAATGTAATGTAGTTATACCTTTGTCATGGCAGAAAGGAGAGAATTAAGTTCAAACCACTATTTAATTATAACAGCTTCCAAACTCTACTTCTAGTCTCCAGTCAGCTAGTGGTGAGTGAGTGAGTGCTGTTCAGAAGTGGGAAGACGATCAAGACTCTTTCCAGTCTTTTCCACACTGTGCAATTATTATATCTGATACCACTTTAATTGCCACAGCTCCATCCTAAATAATCTTGGGAGTTGCAGTTTGGGAGCTATTTAGAACTCCCTGAAAGAGAACTCTAGGGCTTCATTAATCCACAAATCCCAGGATTTTGTAAGATGTAGCCATGGCAGTTAAGATGGCATCAAAGAGCTATAATTATGTAGTGTGAAAGAGACCCAGGTCTTTCCAGTACAGCATGTGCTATAGGCTTTCTCCTTTAAAAAAAACATGCAAAACAAAACACTCCTCCCAACTTTATCACTGATAACTTCTCTATCTGCACCAGTGAACACAAAATAATAGCAGCAACTTCTTTAAACTTGGTGTAGTCTAATCTAGTATTGTTTACAGAGAGTGCTTGGGATAGCAGTTATAGACTAGTATTAACATTGTTATCTAGACAGGCTCCACCAAAGGAAGCATAAAAATGCCGAAAGCCCTAAAAGTTCTGTCAAAAATACATTGTGTTATGGATCCTGACATAGTTTTCCTTCTTTCTTATTTTGTTTAGTACTTTCCCAAAGCACCAAGGAATACTTCCCATCCTTCCAACAATGGCATCTGCACCCGGGACAATACTGCCATGCCTTTGGCTCCTAGCCCTTCCTGTCAAAGTGTGCTTGGCTCAGGTGACTACATCACTGCCACCAGGGTGTGGTAAGGACTTGAAATCCATCTACTACAATCTCTGTGACCTGTCAATAGCCTGGGGCATTGTGCTGGAGGCAGTGGCCACGTTTGGTGTTGTAACCACCTTTGTCCTCACTGTTGTTCTGGTGGCCAGCATGCCTTTTGTCCAGGACTACCGGAAGAAGAGCTTGATAGGGACTCAGGCTTTCTTTCTGTTGGGAACTTTTGGGCTCTTCTGCTTGACCTTTGCTTTCATCGTCAAGCAAGATTTTTCCACGTGCGTCTCACGCCGCTTCCTTTTTGGTGTCCTCTTTGCCATATGCTTCTCTTGCCTGGCAGCCCATACTGTCAGCCTCAATTTCCTTGCCGGACGAAATCATGGTCCACGGGGGTGGATCACCTTTGGCATGGCTTTGCTCCTGGTCTTGGTGGAAGTCATCATCAATGCTGAGTGGCTCATTATCACTGTAGTGAGGAGTGACAGTGCATCCAAGGACCCCTGCAATGTGAGCAATGAAGACTTTGTCATGGCACTCATCTACGTCATGGTCTTGCAAGTGGCCACCTTTGTTGCCGCTTGGCCTGTCTTATGTGGCCGCTACAAACATTGGAGGAAACATGCCATTTTCATTCTCCTCACCATCTCACTCTCCATGGCCATCTGGATAGTGTGGATTGTTATGTATATTTATGGCAACCAGCAGGAAGGGGGCACAGCTTGGGATGACCCCACAATGGCGATTGCTCTTGTCTCCAATGCCTGCGTCTTTGTTTTCTTTTATGTCATCCCTGAGATTTCTCAAGTGATCAGGCCAGGACCAGAGCAGGCCTATGAGGATGATGTCTACCCCACCCGGGGTGTGGGATATGAAACCATTCTCAAGGAACAAAAGTCACAGAGCATGTTTGTGGAGAACAAGGCCTTCTCAATGGATGAACCTTCTTCAGGTAGGCTTTGGCTGTTATCTCTAGTGCGGTTGCTATACATAGGTGTGTGCACATGTGTGTTACAGGCAGAGTATTATGTATGAAGCACTGCTACTGGAGGGGATGGCATTCAGAGTTGTGCTTTGCATGGGATGGGGAAAGAATTGTGATCTTTTCCCATCACGTGTATGAAAAATCAAAAATGGTTGACACAATGTTGTAGAGTCCGCAGGTGGCTGGATATGCTAGAAATGGCTGAGGCTGTGGAAGTAAGCTGGAACAGCTGTGGCCCTGGCTATGGTGTAGATTTGTGCTTAACTCTGCTATGTTCTTGCTTATGGTCTGCTGGTACCTGTTCCCTGGATCAATAGACTAGTAAGGAAAGTGGCCCAAGTCATGAGAGGGCTGAAAGACATACTGTAGGGTACACATGAATGGCACTGTTTTATTGTTGTAGCCTCCTTACAGTGGAAAAAAAAAAGCCTAGTGTTGACATAGACAGACCTTCTGTGTGTTCTGCTCTGAATAAGAAGACAGACACACTTGTCCTTTCTTACTTAATTTTCTGACTTTGGCTCTGTTCTGATCAGTTTCACCTTCATTTAATTAGCCTTGCATAGAATTGGAAATGTGAGATCAAAGCAAAGCTCTTTTGTAGGAATTTGGCTGCTTGGCAAATTTGGATCAGCTTTGCTAAATCTGAGCTGCTGAACAGCCTGGAATTCAAGTTTTGTAAACATTGTGCAGAGAGGGTGCTTGGCTCAAAATTCATACGCGGAATGGAAATATAAAGACAAAAGACTAGACTTCTGCACACTTTCATGGAAGTAAGTTGAACTTACTTTAATTCCATGGAATTTACTTCTGAGTAAACATGTGTAGAAATAGGCTGTAAACTTAATAAATTAAGTGGACCACATTTTAGAGCTATGCCTTCACATGGTAATTTCCAATATACAAAACACAATAGATCATTAACCCCTATTTTGTGAACTACATGGAGATTTTAAGTTCTTGGTTGGCATACTAATTTTTGTAAAAGAAAAACCTAGATGATTATGTGAATATATTGGATCATCATAGCCCTCCAGTACAGTCTGACAATAATTAAATTATTAGTGATTACACTTAGCACAGAGTCATTGAATCATGGAGTTTGGACATTTCCACCCTACACTGTTATAGTGCTATTATTCCACTTGCAACCTCCTGTGGAATTCCAGGGTTTGTAGTTTATTGAGAGGCCAAAGAGCTCTCTGGCTGAGAACTCTAAAGGCGCCTCCCTAAACTGCAAACCCCAGAATCCATAGCATGTTGGAAGGGGAATAATAGCACTATAACAGTGTAGTGCAGAAAGGCCCTTGGAAGAGGCCTCAAGAACCACTGAGTCTAACTCCTTGCTCATTGGAAGATGTTCAGTTAAAGCATCCCCAGCAGATAGTTGTCCAGCCTCTCTTTGAAAAGGTCCAAATATGGAGACCCCAGTACTTCTCTGGGCAATTGGTCCCATTGACAAACCACTTGTAGTATCAAGAAGTGTAACTTGAAGCCATCAGACCTGGTCCTACCCTCTGGGGCACCGGAGAACAGTGCTGTCATGTTATCTTCTCTTCACCAAGTTGAACCTGCTTAGCTCTTTCAACCTTTCCTCTTATGTTTTGTGCTCCATCCCTCTTATTATCGCCATTGCCCTTCTCTGAACCTGTTCCAACTTGTTGATATCCTTCTTAAAATGAGGTGCTGAGAACTGAATGCAGTACTCCAGATGAGGCCTGGCCAGCGCAGAATATAGTGGGACTGTTACTTTCCTTGACTTGGAAACTATGCTTCTATTAATGCAAGTTAAAATGGCATTCAGCTTCTTTGCTGCAGCAATAACATTAACAACTCAGGTTACAATCTCAGGTTAGCAAAATTGTTGGAACTGTATCTAGCCAATGTAAAACCAATGTAAAATTGTGATAACCAATACATGACTATGAGAAAGCGAAACAGATGAGACTTCAGAGTTTGCTTGAAGACCTGAACTGATAGAGTCAAATGTGTTTCAGTTCAGTAGAATTCCAGAAACATGTGGCCACCATCAAAAAGAACATTTCTTTTTTTCCCACCATGCTAATTGTTCTTGCTGGAAGATACAGAAACAAGAGCAATTTCCGCACTAGACTGTTATAGTGCTATTATTTCACTTTCAACATCCTATGGAATCCTGGGGTTTGCAGTTAACTGCAAACTCCAGGATTCCATAGGTTGTTGAAAGTAGAATGATAGCACTATAACAGGCTAGTGTGGAAATGGCCTAGGTCTCTGAAACTGATCTCGATGAGCACTTCCAAAATTAAATGTATTACTTATAGGGTTGCTAGTTGAGGGTCATTCCAGGCCCTGAGATGTCTGGGTCAAAACCTGAAACCTAGAGACATATAATGATGTCATTATATGCTATGCATTAAGCACCAACCACAGTTGCTCACAACTTGTCATTCAAACACACAGATTGGGTGTATGTGGATGTGAGAGAGAACATATCTTCCTGTTTGGAAATGAAGACAGAAATTTTAGCTAAATGGGTTGGTCCCGAAGCAAGGTAAAATGAGGGGATTGTTCCTTCTCACTTATTTCGAGAGTCCGGATAAGGAACATATAGTCTAGCCTACTTCCTTCTAGCCAGACAGTGGTGCATAGTCCAGCAGAGGGTGAGCCCTGGGGCCAGAAGAACTAGGAAAGTCTTTGGAAGTTTCAGCAACAAATCAATTAAACCTTGTGAATTGTAGCTAGCTGCTGTATTAAAAGCTGAACTGGAGATTTGCACACAGTCTTTTCCTCTTGCCTGGAACTGAGCTGGTGAATTTGGACTTTTGTCTCCTTCCAGGAGATGACCCATGAAAACTGGGGACTTGGGACCAGGTCCTGAGATTTGGCAACTCTAGGTACTTTCTCCTAGAGCAATGTTCCCAGGGGGAAGGAAGGCAGTGCACCCAGGCAAAAGGCAAGGGAATGGGAGGGGGAGAATGGGAGGGGGAGAATGGGGGGAGGCGTGTGTACGCTTTCTCTGGGTGAAGGGCTGCCCCCTCTCATTTGCTTTTGCCTGGCCGCATGGAAAGAAGGTACGTGCCAGGGCACACAGCTAGGGAATGTGTGTGTGGGGGTCTGCACACAGGGCTACCCCCCATTCCCCTGCCTTTTGCTCAGGCATGTGCAAGGAAGGTAAGTGTGTGCAAACAAGGGAATGGGGAGGAAGGCGGAAGCATACCTCTTCCATGTGTGGGGCTGCCCCTGCCATTCACTTGCCTTTTGCCCAGGCATGGAGAAGGAAGGCAGAGGTGCTGGCCAAAAGGCAAGGAAATAGGAAGGGAGAGCCCTGGAAGAGAATGGGAGAGGGAGTGCTCGCTTGGGTGTTGGGGGGTTATTCATGGTTTTTAAAACTTCTGTCAGGGTTCTGTGCCCTGAGCCCTCACAAAAGGGGAGGGAACACTGCAGTAATTTAATCTGGATAACAGCTACTATGACAAGAAGTGGTTGAATGTCTTTGGCTTTACATTCATCATGGGCAAAGCAGTTGTACAGGAGATGATAACATGAAGATTAAAACTGAAATCCAAGTCCTTTGGATTTTCAAATGATAGCAGTACATTTTTAACAAGGGAAGAAATGTTTTCTTTGCAAAGAGAAGACTTAGCTTTTTTCTCGCAAATCTTACAATTTTCGAAAGTTAAAAGTCAATAACTTGGAACTCTTGTTTTTTAAAAAATGGTTGGTTTCACTTCTCCCAGCAGTTTTGTAACCAACTTGTCCCAGCTGGACAGGACCATGAACCCATATAGATATTTTTGAAAATACAATATTTTTTGACAAGGAGGGGCTAGATTACCTTTAGCTCTCCTCTATTCAATACAATGTACATTGTTTCTAAAAAAAATCTACAGTTAGGCTTTGTAAACCCTTTGCATTTTCTCTATGGAGCCTCCCCTAAAGGACACATGATTGTTGCTTGTTTGTTTTCATTATGGTGAAAGTATAGTGTATATTTTCCTCCTAGGCAACACTGTGTACACTGCTGTGGGACTGTTTGTGAGTGAAGAGCATACCCTCCACTGTCCTCATCTGACAAGGACGGTCCCAGTTCATCCTCTGTTGTCTACTTTTTCAGCTGCTTTTAAAATGTCCCAGTTTCTCTCTCCTCCTCCCACTTCCCCCTTTGTCTTCAGCTTACTTAAGCTGCTGCAAATGAAGTTCAAAGTGCAAAGGTAGTTTGCTCTCCATTAGTTCAACACGGAGGAGAAGAGAAGAGGAGGTGGAATTTTGCCCTTCCCAGGAGGCTCAGGCCAAAGCAAACTGTTACACCCTTTCCTAGCTAATCTGTTCTTCCTCATTAATAGCTTTTGCCATGTTGACTTCACTTGGTTGGCCACACGTCCCAGTTTTCATCAGGAAAATGTTGGAAGGAACAGAAGGGTGATGTATACATTTTTAGAAATGAACAAATTACATACTACCAGCAAACTCTGAATTTGGATACATGTTGCCATTGCACCTCATCCAGAATCTTCATGTGAGCCTCTCTGGCCCTTCCAAATGAAGTTTGGAATGTTGGATCCAATAGAAAAAGAAGATGGTTCCTCAGTGTAAGGAGGAGATATTTCCTGTGTTAGTCTCTATACTACTTACTCTTCACTGATTTTGCCTCAATTGTTTGTTGGTGACCTCACACCACACACTCCATCTAAATCTCACGGCAAATGTCACTGTTAAAACTCTGACCTGCTTTAAGCCTTCCGTAGTATCAAGAAGAGGAATACTTGTAGGTGCCCCTGCTCAGAGGCAACATTGCAGATAGGTGTTTTTGCCAGCTTTTAACAGTTTCCCTCCTCCTGTGCCTTTGAACAGGTGAACACACTGGGAAGTGTGTTGTGTGTAAGAGTGGGCAGCTTTACTATTTTGTTTTCTCATGTCTGCCTGCTTTTAGAGGTCCAGGAACAACAGACAGCCTCAGCAGTGTGAATCTTGCTTACATTGTCACAGCCAGAAAAAAATGAAAAACAGTCTGAGAATAGCACCTCAATCCTGTGTATGTTTACTCACAAGCAAGTCCCTCTATGTTCACTCTTCCTCTCTAGTAAGTTTGTATAGGCTGCAGTCTAGGTCAGTTGATAACCCATGAGAATAAGAAGGAAACCTCTTTTTTGAACAATAGGCTGTGAGTGCTCTTGTTCTGGGTACAGAGGTTCAGAACAGAAGGATATAGAACTCTGATTAGCATTCCCTTGTCTCCTTGTCATACAGGGCCTTGAGTGTTTTGCTTCAGGTCTCACAAGCATTCACAATTCACTTTAGATTTCCAAAGTACCTGCTTGCTTTCTCTGTCTAACAAGGAATGGAACACTGGGAGGCTTTTCTTGCTTCCTGCTGAACAGAAATTGGAAAGATGGCATTCAAATATTATGGAGAAGACCATCCTGAAAAATCAAGCCATTTTTGGAAGTGCAACTCCAAAGGGTCAAGAGTGTATTTAGAGCAGAAAAAGAGGAGAAGTAGAGAGAGGGAGTGGGTTCTCAGAAGTAGATACTAAAATCCCTTAGAAGAACATATTTTGATATGTCTCAGAACAGGTGGACAGAAACTTTGCCGGATGAGCATACCATCTTTTGTAGTTTGACTATACTATTTGGGGTTTTGAACAGAGAACGCCTAGCATTTATAGTCTGATCACTTTGGGATCTAGACATCTGACATGAAGTTGGCTATGGTC
The DNA here is from genome assembly GCA_030412105.1 of Cyclura pinguis. NCBI lineage: Eukaryota > Metazoa > Chordata > Lepidosauria > Squamata > Iguanidae > Cyclura > Cyclura pinguis. Next base: position 164,523,447 of record CM059600.1, read on the forward strand.
CCCCCCCCCCGCCGCAAAGCATGATTTCACAATGAACTTTCAGATTTTCTTTCCTTTGAGTAAATCTCCCCCATCACAGCGATGTGTGCAGATCTGTTCTGCATTGTTTCTATGCCACATTTTCTCATAGCATTCCTGTGAAAGAATGTTCTGCAGCCACATTTCAATGCTGCTGTGAATGAAAGTATGTTTTTAAAATAGGTATGACTGCAGTCCTTCCTAGGAAGGAAATCACAGTGCATTTAATGGAATTGCTACATAGTAGCATAAATAAGATCGTGCTGTTCATATCCTTATGGCAATGAGCATCGCCATAAAAAGCTTTTGCATGCACCTTTAGTTCATTTCTCTGTATTTTACAATCACAACTTTATGCTCTTAGGAGGAAACTTTTCAGACTTATCTAGCAAGTTTCCTTTCCTTTCCAAGTCTTCATCTACCATCTTCTGGAGAGTAGTGTAGACATGCCTACTACAGTAGTAGTTTTACTTTTATTACTCTTCTGCAGAAGAGTACAGCCCAGTTGCCAAGAGTGGATTATAGCACAGGCAAAGAAGCAGAAACTGGCTGTGTGAAAGTCCCCCCGCGTGAGGCTGATGAGAGTGCTAAGATGGCTGCCATTTCTCATACACTGAGAAACCTCAATTAGTTTACAGTTCTTCATAGAGAACCTGAGTGGCTAAAAAACAGGCATGTGACTACATGGCTCCCTGCAGTTTCGTGACAGCAAGCCTTGCCTCTTAAGTTCCATAAACCCCAGAGGACTCCCTGATTTAAGGAAAGTCTCTGAGCACAGCTTGCTCATTAAAACCTACTTTGTCTGTAGTTACCCACAAACAAGGCTTTGTTTTATGGCTGGCTTAAAAAATAAAGGCCCCAGCAGGCTTCTGATGTCTGCTTCACTTGGGTACATTGATTAGTTGATGCTTTCTGCTTAGCTTCCAGCAGTAAGAAGCAGCATGGAAGAAATATAGCAATCACGGCCCGTTTGTAAAGCTATCTGTGTGCAGAGGTGAAGGTCCTTGGTGTCTCCTAGTGGAATATGAAATGAAGCGTAATATATAATGGAGAGGATATCTGACAGTTTAATCAGTCATAAAAATTATTCATGAGAGAGTAAAGTTTCTGCATGTATGTACTTCTTTTTAAAAAGAGCTGAAATGGATTCTGGGCATACATATGATGGTTGCTCATTCAGTCATTTAGAGTTAGCCCCTCCCGACCCGCTTTTAAACCCTACTTCTGATGCTTTAACAGCAGGCCAACAAACAAAAATATAACATGTGAGGCTTTTGATGAGACACTTTTTTCAGTGTGAAGAAAAACCTTAAATATTGATGTGTAAAATGGCAGGCTGCTGTTCAAGCTGCAAGGAAAGGGTTACTGTACAGGGGGCAAACCTGTAAGTGCCCAAACAGAAGATACTGCTGTGAATCTAGAAATCTGTCTAGGCATGAATATGAACTGAATGGCGCATTGAACATGAATCCACAGACATTCCTTTGATGTTCTTTATGCACATCTTTCTCTTTTTTCTCTTTAAGTGTTAAGAGACTTTCATTTCATTGTTTTAGACTTCCTGTATATGTTCCCCCCCTTTCCCCCTTATTTTTTGATCCAGTTTGTAAAGTTCTGAGCTGATGTGTTTGCTTGGGAGAAATATGCCCTGAGGCATGAATTTCAGAGACGTATCCCTTCATGCCTGCCTCTCCCAAAGCCAAGAATACCTTTTCTGACACCATATAAGCCAAGAGTTCCTTTTCTGACACCATATAAAGGTTGAAAAGACAACTCTTTAAAGACACTGGGGGTTGTGAGAAGTATAGAATCATAGAGACTAGAACGGCCATCCAGCCCAACCCCCTGCCATGCAGGAATAGGCATTCAAGGCACACTCGGCAGGTCAGGGAGAGATATATGAGATTTTACACTCTCTGAAAACATCTGTCCCACGGCTGACTGCCCTTAGGCCTCTGACTGAAGGAAGTCAGCCGAGCCTCCAGCTCCGGGCAGGAAGTGTGTGGACTTGTACTTGTGGGCACACTGAGCTGTGTTCTCAACTTTGCCAGCAGCATGATTGAATTGGACAGGCCTAGCCTTCTGCCTTCACCATTTTGGTGGCAGTGGGGGACTCAGGTGGGGAGAGGATTTCTAATATACTTTAGGATCCCTCACACTTTTAGGAGCCACATCTATCTCCTTCCTTACCCTTTATCACATTTGGTGATTGTTATATCAACATCTGAAATGCTCCCTTTCTTTTTTTTTTAAATTAACTTACAAATAGCATTTTGTTTTTGGATATTAACTAGGCAATACAAAATTTGAAGCATTTAGCTTGCTTATTCCAATAGACAAAGGGAATAATATAGTTGGCTAGAGAATTTAATATTTTAGACAGCGATAATACCCAATTTAAACGCTTTATTACACAAAATGAAACATCAGGCACCCGTAAATGAATGATACATTTTGCTAAATAACTTTAATCTATAACTTTAACTGTAGCAAATTAGATACTTAAGAGACAATGAAGCATGGATGCACATTAATTCCTAATTGTCCATCAGAAATGAGTTGTAGGCAGCTGTCAGAGATGAGCTGGAAACTAGGAGCTGAGCCAGAGCCAAGAAGTGCTGTGTGGCTCAGTCAGTGCTCCAGCCCAACAGGAACTCCTTTGAGCTCCTTCTGTCCAGAGTGCTCCAAAGGCCAGGGTAGGTAGATGGGACCAGTCTAAAGCCTGAGAGTATTGTGCTGCCAGGAGATGTTCAAAGCTGCCATTCTGAAAGCTCAGTTCATGGGGAGCTGCATGAGACAGAGCTGGGGAAAACTGCCACAGTAAAAACTGGAGAGGGCACCTGTACCTTTAATGGTTGTGTAGAAGAAGGAATTTCAGCAGGTGTTGCTTGTTACCAAGCAATTCCTTCTGAATTTCCCACTTCTTCATAACCGTTAAAGGTGCAGGAGCCCTCTTCAGTTTTCACTCTGGTAATTCTAGGTCCCCTTTGTGCCTCATCCATATGAAGGGCCTCCATGCGCTTAAAGGGTAATGGGGCTGCTCCCATCTTCTTGCTGTTTACAGCTGCTCCTGGCCAATGTCAAGGCAGGGAAAGAATAGCAGCCATTTAGTTTTGTGGAATATTCCAGATTCCAACCCTGGTGGCTCCTGGCATAGTAAGAGTGGTGGTGGCAACCTTGTTCAAAAGTGTTGTGAATCATAGAATCATAGAGTTGGAAGAGACCCCGGGGCCATTGAGTCCAACCCCCTGCCATGCAGGAACACCCATCAAAGCATTCCCAACAGACGGCCATCCAGCCTCTGCTTAAAAACCTCCAAAGAAGGAGACTCTACCACACTCCGAGGCAGCATATTCCACTGCCAGACAGTTCTGACCATCATTATCTAAACATTATCTAAATTATGTTTAGATAATCTATTGCCTCATTTGCTTATTTGTCATTGGACACCTGCCTCCTTGGGAACAAACACCTGCTTCAAGAGGCCATGATAACAGATACATGTGATATTAACTTTATTGTGTAGCTTCATTTTACTGTTGTACGCCCACTGTTCTGTCTCTATAACAAGCCATTTGACAGAAGTTCTTTCATTCCATCTAGCTTAGTGCGTGCTGTCTCTGACACTAGCTTTGTCACTAAAATGTGTCCAAGGCCTTGCTTCAAAATGCCGTTGACCTGTGGCTTCTCTTTCTTTTCAGCCAAAAAGCCTGTGTCCCCATACAGTGGCTACAACGGGCAGCTCCTGACGAGTGTGTACCAGCCCACGGAGATGGCACTGATGCACAAAGGACCTGTAAGTGAGTGTGTGGCCGTGCCGCCTTTTCTTATCCAGCTTTGCTTTCTGAATGGTTTTATGACAGGGGTTTTGCTTTGTTTTAAAGGACTCTCTGTTAGCTGAAGTGGAGCCTAACTGAAGACTAACCTTTCTATTAGCCAAAGGATTCAAAGCTTGCCTGAAATGTTAAATCTAGACCCTTTCTACACAGGAAGATATGACAAACAATGGCAATATTTATTCAGATTATGAAAACCTACAGTCTTGTGTCAGGTCTTTTGAGTGTAGACTTCTTTCTGTCTAGGGACCTAGTTGTCACATACAGAGCAGGAAGATATGGTAATCCTGTCCCTAGGCTGTACCTAGGGATACTAGAGTGAAAACTGGAGAGGGCTCCTGTACCTTAAATGGTTGTGTAGAAGAAGGAGCCAGTGTGGTGTGGTGGTTTGAGCACTGGGCTGTGACCCTGGGGACACTCTCAGCCCCAGAAAACCCCATGATAGATTCACCTTAGGGTTGCCATTAGTTGGAAACAACTTGAAGGCACACAACAGAAGAGGGGATTTAAGTAGGTTTTGCTAGTTATTTCATGACAAGGAACATCTGCTGAAATCCCCTCCAGTATACAACCAGTAAAGATACAGGACACATCTTCAGATTTCATTCTGGCAAACCTGCCCCTTTGGACTAAATGCCTAGATCTCTTCCCTTTAGTGCCTGGTTTTCTATTCATAGGCATTGTAATTTAATTTTGTCCTGTTTCATGGAGAAGTGATCAGTTATATGAGCTCTCACCTACCTTTTGGGGTTGTACCATTCAGAATCAAATTTACTACCACATTTATTGTTAGAACTGGTCCTGATAGGAGAGGAATTAATTTGGCTTGATCCTATAAGTTGATATAATTTTGGCACAGAAAGGGTAAGGGTGAAAAAAAGGAAGACAGTTCCATAGTTTGTCTTATGGCCTGGTCAGGATGCATTAAAAAATCTTCAGAGAGTGTGCAAGAGAAGTTTGTGACTCCCCTGACAGATATTTGTGTCCATATAAAGTTCTGCCCTAAATGGTCACAGCTACCAAACTGTGGTTATTACCTCTCAACATCTTAATTAACATAACATATGCTGTATTTCTCCTGTTTCTCAAGCTTTGATAACTATACAGTGCAGAAATTAAGATGTACCTGAATATGGCATGTTCCTGCCTTCCATGAAAGGTCTGAAGTGCAATGAAGCAAATGGAGTTCTATCTGGCTATGAGTCATTCTCTTCAGGAACCAAAATAAATAGCTAACTGAGTAATGATGACTTCCCTTCCTTGCAATGTGTCAGTCTTCCTTGGGTTTGTTCTGTTCCTTTCTCTCCCCTGCAATCCACACCTCAAATCTATTGTATGAGTTGCACATGTCTGAGTAGTACAAAAGATATGAAAACTGGGGAACTTTGGCAAAGTTTTGAGAAAATATTTTAGACAGTATAAATGCAAGTCTTCTAAGAGAGTTTTCCCTAATGGATCAATATTTTGGTCTTTAAAAAAAAATCTCCTGTATTTGAGATACAAACTGACTAGTGGCTTGTTTTTTTCAACTTTCTGTGTCACTTGCCCCCTTGCCTGACTATATTCTGTATTCAGTTCTGACTGTTTAGCCCATTTTTCATTGCTGTTCTTTTGCTTCCAGTCTGAGGGTCCCTATGATGTCATCCTCCCACGTGCCACAGCCAACAGCCAAGTGATGGGCAGTGCCAATTCCACACTGCGTGCTGAGGAGGCCTACATTTCTCAGAATAAACAGGCAATGACCCAGAAGGATGGAAAGAGTGGACAGGTGTGTAGAGTACTAGGCAACTGCATTTCACTTCAGTCTGGTTCCAGCTACTGATGCATTCAGTGAATCCTACTGTTCTGCTGTTCAGAATGGCAGCTCCCTCCCTGCACCCATTTTATATTTGTAAATGTCACCTTCAGGTCTTCTACAGACATGCAAATCTTGCCTCTGGTTTTATTTCCATGGTCTGGAATTCACTGATGTACCCATGGTGTAGTAGTTTCTGCACTGGACTACAACTCTGAAGGTCAGGGCTCATATCTTCGCCTAGCCATGGAAACCCACTGGGTAATGTTGGGCAACTTACATTCTCCCAGCAGCAGAGGAAGGCAAAGACAAACCCTCTCTGAACAAATCTTGCCAAGATAACTCTGGCCAAGGGGGAAGGAGCCAGGTGCAAAATACTAACTTTTGGTAGGTGGAGACAGTTGGTGCACGCATCTGTCCTTCTTTATATTCAGATATAAACCTGGGTCTGCATTACTGCAGATCAGGGATTGTTAATACCACTCTGTAAAACTAGATGTCAGAGCTGTACCTGGTCAAAGGCAAAGAACTGATATTCACATTTTAATGGTGGGCAATACAGAGACTGAGAGGCAAGCAATTAGTGCAAGATGAGCCATGGCAGAAATATTTTTTTTTAATGTCTAGGTTTACTAGCAACTTTTAAAGTGCTGGAAAACAGAAGCCCTTGGAGATCTAATGTTAATCACTCAGATCACAATCTACCACTACAGCCCATTCCCTCCCTGTTGTTGTTGTGCATCTTCAAGTCATTTCTGATTTATGGTGATCCTAAAACAAACCTATCACAGGGTTTTCTGGGCTTGAGAGTGTGTGATGAATCCAAGGTCACCCAAGTCTCAAACCCTGATCTCCAGGGTCATAGTCCAATGCTCTAACTGCTACACCTCACTGTCTCATTTCTGCCCTACTGAGCTCAAGTTCTCTCTGGAGGCAAGGAATGGATCTACAGAACTTCTTTCTCTATCTCACACACTGTCCTATACCCTTACTTTTACTTTGTTGATCTGCAAAGAACCTTCCTACTGTAAGTAACCAAATGTCTTGATATTGTCTTTTGCCTCAGACTTCATCTCCATACAGCAAGAGCAGATGGTAGAAACCTCAACCTTGATTTCAGAAGGCCCTGTTCCTCAAGGATGCCTTGCAAACCCTGCCTTTGAGAAAGAGCATCAAGGCCTTGGTTTGCCTTTGAGATGTCATCATGGAAGCTGTGATAATGCTTAACCCAAGTGCTTTGCTTGACCTCTGTTTGTTATGTGTAACCCAAGTGCTCTGCTTGACTTCTGCTGTAGGAAATCTGGATCAACTTTGCTGGGATGTACCGCTGAGGGATTTTTTTGTATATGTTTAACAGCAGGACTTCTACTCTCCTTGGAAACTTCAGTCAAACTCTTCTTAGTGCCATCTCTGCATTACAGCCAACCAGCACTTTGGAACCCACCTTTTTTTTTTAAACCCCACACCTTTTGTTGGACCATGTTGGTTCTCTTGTGTCTTGCCTTCTCCTACGCCCCCCCCCTCCGAATTTATGCTATACAGTTAGGCCTTTTCTGGCACAGTGAAGATATGCCTAGGATACAGCTGAGCCTCTTGGTGGATAATGTGGTGTCCCCTCCTTTCCACCTTGTTGCCAGATACCACAAAGGACTGCTTCAGAACTGAAAAGGGTGTTATTGCACGTAAGCTTTAAAGATGCTGGTCATTCTGCAGAGAAAGAGACTTGCTATTTACAGAAAGAGCTCTGGGACTCTAAGCTCTCCTGCAGCCCTCCTCCTGCCTTTGGACCAAGCCTGAAGTGTCACAATAATATGTTGCTCCTAAATTCTTTGTTCATCTCCTCCACTCTTCCTACAACACAGGTTAAGGCAGCATACAGCCCTTTTATGCATGGACTTCTCAATTGCGCTGAATCTTAGCAGAAGAAACTGGGGGGCACGGCTTGAACTTACCTTCTGGGTAACATCATAAAAGACTTTTTTGAGTTACTGCTGTCTGACATGGTGCCATCCATTGAACACGCAGGAGGCAACAACTGATGAGCAAAGCATGGAGTTATAGGTCATGTATAGACTCCCCAAATATTCAGATGGTACTTCCTAATTCCCATGCAGTTTGGCAGTTGTGGGTGACCTAGCAGTTTCTAGTCAGCAGGGAACCTTCTCAGTTCTCCCCTCCCATCTTCTTGCCATACCTACTTTGTCAGATACATGAAGTATTATCTTCAAGTTGTGAATATAAGTAGAGCCTGGAAATGTTATGTTTTGGATTACAGCTCCCAGAATCCTCTAGCCAGTGAACTGTGTATGTGAGTGTGAGCTTTGGGAGTTATACTCCAAAAAGTAACCCTACCAAGCTCTGTATATAAGCTAGTAGAGAGTAGAGAGGCAAGGAGATGGAGCAGTCTAATTACAGAATGAAGCCAGAAGCCCCAGCAGTGAAAGAGAGGAGTGTGTTGCAGAACTATGCACAAAGTTACTATACTTCACTTTTGAATGGTGAAGCAGCTGAACTGGAATGGGAATTTTTGGCAGACATGATTGAGCTCCAGAGCAACTGGGTGTGGCCAACTCACTGCAGAAAAGTCACCGTCTCTGTTCAGTGGCTTTTGTCTATTTGTTACCAGTTGGAAATAGGTCACACCCACTCTGAGTCTTTTCTTCTTTTGACAGGATCTCTCTTATCTTCTGAGCTGTGTGCAATAAAGTGACATTCCAGTTCTGGTCACACTTCGTAATGACAAAACACCTCCCCCATCCTTCAGCTTCTGCCTTGTACCATGAGTGTATCTACCAACTGAGGATGGCACTTTTTGCATCTAGTGAAAGGGGCTCTGGTCCACAAAATGTCTGCTGCAGTAAATCTGTCAGTCTTTAAAGTGCTGTCAGATTCTTTATTATAAGAAGCTTCATGGTGTGACATTTTCACACATGCTTTTATGTGCTAGTTGTTGGGATATGTTTTGAGGACAGTCTTTATACTCTGAATGCATCCTGATGTGCCACCATTTATCCTCTCCTTACTCTGGAGAGGAAAGAGATGCTGTTCCTCCCCAGAATACAGGCAGGAAACAGTCTTTCCTGTGGCAGGGGCCAAGCTGAAGGAAGGTTTGAAGAACAGGAGTGGGGAAGCACAGCATGCTCCTAGTAATGCCTTCTCACCAGTCCTCTCCAGGCCTTTGAGTCTGGTGTCCTTGGTGCCTTTGGCCAATGGGCCAACCTTTTCTCTTATGCTCCCTTTGCAGGCAGGCACTATCTACAATGGGAGGGAAGGACCACATCCTCCCTATAGGATTCACCCCACGTCTTTGTGCTCAGAAATATGACGGGCCAATTTATGCTTACCGTGGCAAGTCATAAAGACTTGCCCTGAGTCATGATTTCTGCCACCCTTGCTGAGAATGAAGTTCTAGATCTTGCTGTATGTGTGCATGTGCATACAGCATTTGAGTGAGAGAGTCTTTATACAGATAATAACATATGATATGATCTTTTTCTGTTTTTTTCTTTTTAAATGATTGTGAGTGAATGGCAGGAAGAAAAGGAAAGCGGTGTGTGTGTGTGTGAGAGAGAGAGTGTGTGTGTGAGTGTGTGTGTGAGAGAGAGTTTAATACAAGTGTTATTTAAGTGAGCGTGGGGGAAGGAAGTGTGTCCTCCTAGGACGTAGCTTTTTTAGCCCAGAGTTATCTGACAAATTAAATTGATTTTTTTCCTAAATGTTGCTGTTGATTTCTTGCTTTCACATTTCCTTTGATAAGTTTGGAGTTGAAGGGGGCATGAATAAGGAGATGACAACATGGAGAGGGGGAGAAATCAGACAACAGAGTGTGCCACCACTAATGATCTCATTAAATTTTTTGAGCTACAGTCTGCTTCTGTGAAAGCTTGTGCTATCCCAAATTTGCCAGGCTTTAAGGTACCACAAAACTCTGTTATGTTTGCTGCATAAGCAATTCTGCTCCTCAGAAAAGAATTTTAAAAACTCTTCTCCCAATCTCTCTGCTCTTTCTTGGCCATTTTCTAATCTACCTGGCTTCCAGGTAGAGTCCTGAGACCTCAAATTTGCAACTCTTTGCTTTAAAATATCAACCCTTTTCAGAACAAGGAGTAGAATATAACAGCCTTGTTTCCAGCTAAGGCAACCTCTATAGTATAAGTTAGCAATGTTGCTGTTCGTGATCCTGTTTTATTTGTTAAACATTGGATAGATAAGGCATTGGCTCGAATATTGTCTTTTCTTGTAGTAGCTATCCTAGTTGTAACTATAATTCTGCCCCAAATGTGAAATGAATTTTTGGATTAGTTCCCCCCCATTCCCTGACCATCCCATTCCTTCTCTCTCAGGTGGTGTGGCAGGACCCATTTTCCTGCTAGCTGGGCTGCTGAGTTGAGCCTGTTTTCAGGTGCTTCTGCTAGAAAGAATGCTAGCCAGAAGGTAGCAGGTGAGATGGAGAGAGATCCCAGTCAGCTTCCTGCCTTAAGACAATAAGGTCAGCACCATGCAGACTGCAGGTGGTAGGACCTCATTCAACTACTGAATATGATTTGGTGGGAGAACACAAGCTTCCCATGCAGAAGATCTCAGATTCAGTCCCTGTCACCCTCAGTTAGAAGGACCAGTTAGTTGGTGATGTGTAAGCTGTCTGTTTGAGCTACTGCCAGTGAAAGTAGGCAATCCAGGGCTAGATGGGCCAGTAGTCTGACTTGGTATAAGGCAGCTTCTTATGTCCTGTGTTCTTTGTGCCTCACTGGTGCTTGCTTGATTCGCATACTTCAGGTTTTTAAGGCAAGTTGATGTCCTGCAGCTGCTTTGGACCATATTTTCCCATAATTCCCAGCTAACATAACTAGTGGCCAGGGATTGTAGGAACTGTCACTCAGCCCATGTGGAGAACTCCAGGTTTCCCACGTCTGCCATCCGTGGTATCTTGGTAGTTCATGGGCTTGTCCAGTCCAACTGTGCCCCACCTTATTATCAGTCTTGAGGGTTGGAACATTGGTTTCTTGCCTGTCCTAGGAAATTTGTGCTGCCTGCCTGCCTGCCTCTCACTTCTGCTCAGGTGTCTTGAGTAGAATTAGATGGTTGGCTGGCTGACATCATGGCCTAGAGATGAATCTATAGCAAAGTAGATCACAACAAAAAAGTCTTCAAAGGTTAAGGTGGGCAGGAATTATTTCTTGAGTCATAAACATGGATGCTGGCAGGCTGTATAGTTGCTTGTTTTTAATGTCTGCATTCAAGGATCCCATGAATTAATTGAAATATACACAAAGTGACATTTGTTTGCTTCTTATTAAATCTTCACTTACTCCCATGTCAACCTGCATTTTGTCACTTGACCGAAAGAGTCCTTAGTCAGCTTCTTCTCAGAGGCCTCAGCCTGGCACTAAAAACATATTCATTTTTGTTTGCATTTCCTGCAACTGCAATGCAAATGCACTTATGTTTTAAGAAACAATTATGTATTGCCTCCCCTCAGTAAAGATCCTGGAAGTGAAATACTTAAAATGCACAACAGCAGCAAAATCTATAAACCACCATGTGACAACTAAAACACCAAAATAGCAGCAATGTGCTGGCAGTGGCAACAGTGAAATGATTCTCAGATACCCATGCCCTGGAAAGTGAGCCCAAACAGAAGCGTGTTATATAGTTCATCTAAAAATAACCAGCATGTGCATTCATGGACAGGAAAGATAAAATTTTCCAAAACCCAGGAGTTTAACTACATTACACAGTTTAGTCACCATAGTTCCATCATATGGAAGCCTAGGATTTATAGTTTGGAACCAGTGTGGAGGTATGGTTTGAACATTGGACTATGACCCTGGAGATCAGGGTTCGAGTCTCTGCTCAGCTGTGGAAAACCACTGGGTGACCTTGGGCAAGTCATACACTCTCAGCCCAAGAAAACTCCATGATAGATTTGCCGTAGGATGGCCATAAGTCAGAAACTACTTGAAGGCACACAACAACAATAGGTACTTAGACTCTAATGGCATCCAACTGCTATCATTGTTTTGCTGGTGCATATCTGCACTACACAAATTGTGGCAGGCCTTGAAAAAGTGCTGCTGAACCTACTTATTGGTGCACTCCAGAATGATGTTAATGCTGGATACGTTTTAGCAGAAGACATGAAATGATCATTGCCTCTGAGCATTACATTACATTATTCTGAAGAGGCATCCAAAACAGCAAGTTTTGAGAGTGCTTCACTAAGTAGGCAGATAGACACCGAAGGTTATGACAAGGGCAGCTTGGCTAGATCCTGACTGGATATTCTTTCCTTCCTGCAGCCATTTCTCTGCCGCTCAGGAAATGGCAGTCTGAGCAAACAGAAGCCTCATGAATTATGTAGCACCTGAAAAGCCTTGGTCTGTGGCTGGTGGGAGCTCAGTGACCTCTCTTCCTCCTTGAGATCAGCCAGGCGGGAGCTCTTAGCTTGCAGGAGCTAGCATGTAGGGCTTCCTTTATTGGCTTTGTTTACTGAGCCTCAATCAATTGGAGATAAGCTTGCTTTCTTCCCGTAACAGGAGTGGACCTACCTGAGCTCTAATCCAAATGAAGTTTTGGTAATCTGGCCACACCTTTAGGCCTGAGGTGATCTTTCCCAGGTTGAAAAATCCTCCCAAAGAGGATGGTACGGTCATAAATTTCTTCTGGTAAATTCCTATTGTTCGTCCACATTTCTCTCGGGTCCCTTTTGGTTTGATCAGACTCTGCCCTGAGGCCTCTCATTGGGACTGCTTAACATCAAGATGCACTGAAACAATTTGTGAGGTGACTTTGTTGCCCTGGTTACACAATAACCGTTTATGATGATAGCATCTAGATGCCAAGATAAAACAACCTGAAATTGCTGTAACTGGGGGAACTGACATACAGCAACTAGCTTAATTAGGGTTTGCCACTCATTCTTTCCAGCCCTTGTCTTTTTCTTTTAAGTCTGCTCATTAGATGAGGAAGGAAATTCTCACCATTTGCCACTGAGCAGGGAAGGGGAGCCTCGCTTGCCAAAATATCTTAAGTGTTAGGGTGCTAAGAAAGAAACAGGACCAGGCAGGAGTAACGCAGGATATGTTTGGGTACATCAGGCCACTCTTCGTAGACCTTCCTTGCCTCCTTCTACTTCCTCCACAGAGATCCAGCAGAGGGTGCAGGGGTTTGAGTGTTGGCCTAGGACTCCAGGATACCAGGGTTCAAATCGCTGCTTGGCTATGGAAGGCCCCATGCGTCTGTCTCAGCCACAGAGGAAAACAATAGCAAGTCCACTCTGGACAGATCTGACCAAGAAAACCCCTGTGATAGGGTCGCCTTAATGGTGCCATAAGTCAGAAATGACTTGAAGGCCCACAACAACGCCCTTGTCCCACCTGTTGAAACATCTCCTAGGAGCCATGATAACTAAACATTCAAGGGCAATATCTGAATATCAGATGTTGGGTACAAATGACAAAAAAGAATGCTGTTGGTATTGGTCTCTGTTTGGAAGAGTGGTGTAATGTGCAGCCCTCCAGATAATGGATTGCAGCTCCTAGCATTCCTCAGCACTAGCTATACTGACTAGGGTTGATGAGAGCTGCAGTCCTCCAATGGCATCTGCAAGTCTTGTCTTTGTTTACCTCTAGTGTAGAAAGAGAGCTGGTGTGGGGTTGTGGTTGGAGCGTTGGACTGTGATTCTGGAGACAAGGGTTCAAATAATCCCTCAGTATGGAAACTCACTAGGTGACCTTGGACAAGTCACACTCTGTCAGCCTCAGAGGAAGGCAAAGGCAACCCCCCTGAACAAATCTTGCAAAAAAAAAAAAATGCTATGTTTGCCTTAAGGTTGCTATGAGTCAGAAATAACTTGAAGACACACAACAACAACAACAACTGTAGAAACTGGGGGTTTCTACCTGAGCACAGTTAGAAAAATCAGAGTTCCATCTAGAAGGAGACAAGGTCTACAAAACACTGTCTAGAGGAAGACAAGTTTTATAACAGTACGAAATACATAGGAGGTGGGTCTGATCAGGCAGCTGTGTAACCCTGAACAAAGCAAATCCAGTCCCCCAACCATTCAGATCACTTCTATGTGCTTTGATTTGGCACCATGTCTGCTGGAAACGTCCCACTTTTTGGCAGTGTTTGTCAAATTCCCCCAGTCCTCAAATCATTTCAAAATGCCTTCCTGATTCTCCTACTAAATTTTGGCATATACAAAAAAAAAAAAGGTCATTAGAAAAGAAAATTAAAGAAAAGAAAACTTATTAAATTACCTGCTCAGAAATTATTTCATTGATGCCTGAAGACTCTAGGCAGGAGTTTATATAACTAGTCTGTGCCACAAACTGTTTCGTGTTTGGTGCTAAACATTACAACGGTTCTTGGAGCTGCTGGAAATATTTAACCAGCTGGGCTATTGTCAGGCCAAACACCACTTAATCATTATTTTCTAGCAGTTGATAGCCTTGTTGCTTGAACAGTTGGAGCCTAAGGCAAAATGAAGGGAACTGGCCATCTTGAACAAACTGTGCATGTTTACCTTCTCTCTCACATCCTCTTTTCTCTGAGCTGTTGCTGTTCCTACAACTATCCTCCTGTCCTGCCTTCTTAATTCATATGCTATCATTCTTTTCTCTGGGAAAGTGAGCTGAGGTACAGGCTGCTACAGGTTAGATCACATATATGCAGTATGATTAAGCAGATAGAAACCTGTATCTATTTTGCATGTGGAAACACTTATACACAGAGGGAAACAGGAGATATGTTGAGACACAGAGAAGTAATCCCTTTCACTTTATAATGTACTCATGATACAGACAAGAAAGAAGGAGACCAAGATGGGAGGCTTTTTTTCTTATGTATGTAACACAAAGAGAAACAGAGAACATAGCACAGACAGCATAAATCTATAATTTCCCAAACAGAAAGACAAGAGGAAAGGGAATGGGCTGAACCGGTCTCTCCAAATGAATCTCAGCTTTCAGTTAGCTATAGGGAGGGTAACCTGTAGATTCACTTTCAGACTGGGGCTAGAACTCAATAGTGGTTTGCTGCTACCTACCACTATCATCCTGGGCCTCCGTTAGTCTGCACACAGGTCTTCCTCCTTTTTCTTCTCACCGTTAACTTGCTAGTCTAGGCAAGCCATTACACATCCTTTCAGCTGTTCCCCTGTTTGAGCTTGATTCCCCCTTCTTCTCGAGTGATACTTCTGGCTGCACCTGCTCCTCCTTCTTCACCCACCAGTATCCTGTGTTGTGGACTGGGGGCAGAGGAAGAGGGCAAACAACTGAGTGGGCTGGCAGCTGCCATTTTGCATTTTGCAAACTTCCTTCCTGTCTGGTGTGTGACAAGGGATGCAGCATAGCAGCAACAAGAAGATCATCAACAGGAAGGGCCATAATACTCAGCTGGCACTCTTCTGAAGCTGTATACTCTTACATACAAACAATGGATGGTGCCCTCTCTCACAATAGTCTATTTGTCCATCTAGCACAGTATCATGGACTTTGACTGACAGTAGCTTTCTGGGATTTATGGCAAAAGCTTGTCTTTCTCCATCATCCCCCTGTTGCCCTGTTCTTTGAAACAAAGATCCCAAGATACTCTGCATTGCCCTTTGCCACTGAGCTGTTGTGGTTGCCTTTTTCCATATTGAAAGCATGCAAGCGCGCGCGCGCACCCCCCCCCCCATACAAAAGGCTCATGTCTGGCAAACAGCTTTTGGAATTCGTAACTCTATTCAGCTAAGGGACCCCTCTTGGTTCAGGGAGGGTCTAACCATGACAAGCTAATAACACCAAGTTTGTAGAACCCAGTGTGGTTACAATAAATAAATTCAGAGCTTGGAAACATTTCAGACTATTGGCTGAGGGATTCTGGGAGTTGCAGTCGAAGAAAAGCACTGGACATACTCAAAATGCCAACTGATACAGACTCATTGACAGCATCTGCTGGGCAGTTTTCGGTTCTTTGCAGGAGGCTACCAGTGGAAAGCATCTGAACAGTAATACTTAGACAAGAGAGAAAGCAGCCCTTGGTTTGGATTGTCTGCCATGAATTAAAAGAGAACATTAGCTTGCAATGTTATTGTATTCTGCAATCTGAGGGTGCATCCTGTTGCATTTTCTTCAGAGGAGACGTGTAGGGTTGTGCCCTAAGCCCCAAGGGAAGACCAACTTGATAACCAGATTCACCTGCCACTCTGGTTTGTCTAATATGAGTGGAAAGGGGAAGCACCCTCTTGTCTTCTTCCACAGACAGAAAAATGACTTATACCAGCTCAGTCTGCACTGGCAGTGAAAAGTGGATTAACTGCAGTCAGTTTTAAAGATACCCAGTCCAACATCCCATTCTTCTCTTTGGTCCCTGGACAATTCCCCCCCTTTCCCAGTGCACAGTGTATTTCCTTGGCCAAATTATTATCCCTTACCCTCCTCTATAGCTTGAGGACCAGAGTTGCCAAACTATTCAAGAAGGAATGCTGTGAGAGTGAATGAAGAAAAGCAACACTCCCTGTCAGCTAATCTGCCCAGCCTACCAACAAGTAAACAAACAAAACTGTAGAGGAAGCAAGGGTTGCCATCTCCTGGAAGAAAAATTTCTGTTGGAGCCCAGATGGTTTCTGCTGGTGGAGCTGGGTTGTGAAGCTTTGTGATCCTTGGTAGATCCCCAACAGACTTAGCCAGAGTGAAAACTGGAGAGGGCTCCTGTACCTTTTACTGCTGTGAAGAAGAAGAAAGCATTTCAGCAGGTATCTCTTGTTAGCTGGTTGCATGGCAAGCGACACTTGCAGGACCTTGTCTTTTGGGGGGATGGGAGGAGGCCCTTTAGATCGAAACAACAGAAAACAACAACAACAAAGAGCCACATTTACGTGGGGTGGAGGGGCTTGCCCTTTTCTTTTCTGACAGTCAGCTCCAGAAGGCTGGGGAATGAAAGTGGAATAGTCAGGCCATTTTTTTTTTAAAAAAAGACCCTGACTGGTGGCAATCCTATCTCTTAGTGACAGATGGATTGTCACTGGCCAGCTATTTGTCCTGTTCGACACTGGCTTTTGGCAAGAGAGGTGGCAGTCACGTGTGACAGGAAAGGGATATGAATGGTGCCCTTCATTTAGTCTTTGGCAAGCAGAGAATGCTGCCCCTTCTCTGAGCTGGGAGGAATGCTTCCCTGAGCTTATCACCTGGAGCAACCCACGCCAGGTTGATGGATCCCAGCAAAGAACGGGAGCGACAGAATTGGGTGGTGGGAGGAGGTGAGGTTTAGGGGGCAAAGTAAATTCTGAGGGGACAGGCTTTGTGTTCTTGCATTTACAAAGTGCAGGGGAAGAAATGGCAAGCAATCCTTGCTACTTCAGCACCTGCAGTCCTGGCTGCAAGCCTGCCAGATGCCAGAAATCTGTCTGCTCTTAGGGGAAGAGCACTTATATGGATAATACACAGTGTGCACATGTGTGTATGTATGTGCAACTCTGCTGTTCTTGGTCAGCTTAATACAAGCCAGCTCAACTGTCTTGTTTGGCTAATGAATGTTCCATTGTGTAGCTGAACCTTGGAGGCAGTCGGTTTTGTGGGTAATGCTCTATCTCTGGGCTCCTAAGAGGACAAGATTCAGGAATAGGGCAGCGGTGGTATGTACCTTTGTAAAGTCTTACAGCCTGTTCTAGTCAGGATAAACAGACAGGCGGAAAAATTCTGGGTGGAAAATTTTGCCTCTTTATTCTACATAATACCAATTCTTCATGTCTTTGTTCACATTATCCATGTGCTGTAAAAACTACTGGAGTACAGCTTTTGCCTTTCCCACAAAAACAACATCAGATGCATTGATGGAATAGAAACCAGTTAGCCTTAACGGTAGCACAAGATCCCTCCTCCTTTTCCTTCCCTACCTTTATACTAGATCAGATGGAGATGGCTCTCCTTTTGGGGGAAAAAGCAATGTCAGTTTCAAAGAGGAGCGATCCTAGCATGGTGTGCGTGTGCGTGTGCGTGCATGTGTGTGTGTGTGTGTAAGTTCTTCATATGTAACCCAGGGCTTCAGACATTAATTAATTACTTTATTGATTTCCCACCTTTCTCCCAGCACAGAATGCAAGGTGGCTTGCAGCAAATTAAAACCAACTGTGTGTGTGTGTGTGTGTGTGTGTGTTGCGTGCCTTCAAGTCACTTTGGACCTATGGGAACTCTAAGGGGGATCTATCATGGGATATTCTTGGCAAGGTTTGTTCAGAGGAGGTTTGCCCTTGCCTTCCTCTGAGGCTGAGAGTATGTGACTTGCCCAGGGTCCATGGCTGAGGGTGGGAATTGAACCCTGGTCTCCCAGAGTCCTAGGCGAACACTCAAACCACTACACCATGTGGCTAAACAAGTATAGCTATAGTCCTATTAGTACAAAAGTTTTTAAAAAACAGTTAAATAAAAAAAATTCTATTAGAAGCATAATGTTGAAACAATTTAAAACACATTCAAGGCATAATAAAAAGGATAAAAGCACAGCGTGCCTCATTCAAAGCCCTACTGCCACATGAGTTAAGAGCCAAAGTCCTGCCTAAATGAAAAGATCATTGTCTGCCACTGGAAAAGGAGCAGAGAGGGGACTAACTGAACCTCCCTGGGGAGGGAATTCCACAGTCTTCTTTGAAGGCTCTTTCCCATGTCCTCACCACATGTGACTGTGATGGTGGTGGCACTGAGGGAAAGCCCTTTAGCAGTGCAGGAAAAGCTTTGCTCTAGCATAGGAATGTTCTATGGCCCAAATTCAGCTAACAGGAGTACTTCTGGCTTCCAAGGCTCTTCTGATGCTACCTCTAATTGATGATTGGAGAATAAGAACCAATAAGTTATTTAAAGGCTGTGCAAGTGTTGTATGGTATTGTAGCAGCTTCTGCTTTGTGTAGATAACATGGGAAGATGCCCATAAGAAGACCTGAAAACCGCCTTTTCTGTGCTCTACTCCAGTGCAACCACGTTTTGTCATAACAAAAAAGACTTGACAGAAATGCAGTGTAATTCCATATGTGTTTACACAGGAGCAAGCTCTATGATGTTCAGCAAAGCATTCTTTCAAGTAAGCATTCAAAGGACTGCAGCTTGAAATAATTGAAATTGCCCCATTTCTGGCTTCTCTTCCTCTTGCCTAGCTGTTGTTGTTGGTTTACTTATTAACTACAGCAAGAGTCTGCTTCAGTGTTTGAAGAGGGAGGGGAGAAAGAGGAAACGGTGTGGTTTCATCTCAAAATAGGCCAGATTTAATATAGCTTGTAATGCATTTGCTTGATTCTCAAAATGAGGTGGGGAGGAAGAGAGATGATTTTAAGCTTAGCTGAAAGAACATGGGACGTGGAGTTCAATACCATTCCATCTTGTTCCGCTTTGAGCAGAGGTGTGTGTATACAACAGAAGGTCAACTCTGGATTTCTGTGGGTCATTGGCTGTGGCCCTCCTGATGTGCCATGAGCGGTGGCATTCCAGACCCTTCCTCACAGCTTCCTCCCCCACCCCAATAATACCTGCTGTCAATGGCAGGCCTACCAGCAGAATATCCCTAAACAAGCAGCTGGAGGAGGGAGAAAGATTTAGTGTCACTGCCAAAAAAAACAACAACCCCAAAACAAAGCAAAACAAAAGCACAAAACAAACAAAACAGAGATGGCAGTCCACCAGCAAACCAAAAAGGGAGCAGCATGTAGCTGATACTGGGCTTTTGGCAGATTTTTGCATCAAGGGTTTGAATCAAGCCAGGGCTTACATCTGAAGCCATGTCTGCACTAGGCTGTTATAGCGCTATGATTCCACTTTCAACATCCTGTGGAATCCTGGGGTTTGCAGTTTCAGGAGGGGCCAGGCGGTCCCTCCCAAAACTGCAAACCCCAGGATTCCATAGGATGTTGGAAGTGGAATCATAGCGCTATAACAGTTTAGTGCGGACACGGCCTGAGTCTCACTAAGTGATAGTGGTGGTGGTGATACCGATGATGATGAAACTGATAATGATGAAGCTGAAGAAGAAGAAGAAGAAGACACATCTCTTACTAGTGGGAGCAGCAAGAGCAGCAGCAACAACAAAATATCTTTGAGCAAGTGAGGAATTGTTGCTATTTGCCAACAAATCAACTTCAACTTGTGGTGACCCCATGAAAGAGACACCTCCAAGAAACACTGTTGTTAGTAGCTTTTTTCCAGTCCTGCAAATTCAGGGCAGCCTTGGCTTCCTCGACTGCATCAATCCATCTGTAGTCCGGTCTTCTTTGTTTCCTACAGCCTTCCAGTTTTCCAAATGTTATCATATTTTTCAGTGAGTTATGTTGACTCATTATATGTCCAAAGTACGTCAGTCTCAGTTTAGTCATCTTCAGATATTCAGTGGAGAATAATTTTCCTTTTTCCAGTGGAAGCCAGTTCTGGGTGTCCAGGATTGGTAAGGGAAGGGGCAGGTCTCCTAGTCAGAGGATTTGGCTTCTACACAGACTTGCCTATTGACATCTCTCTATGGAGATTAATCACTGGACTTCAGTTATAAAAATTATATAGGTACCCACTTATGTTGCCTATATTGGAGAAAGAGTAGACATTAATGGAACTACCAGTCAGTGGAACTCTCTGACATCAGTTGAGGAGGGGAAACAACAATGTGACAATGACAAAAGGAAAAATGGGACACTGATTAAAAGAGAATGAAGTGTGACAATGAACCAGAGTTCTAAATGGATGGCCCACTTTAAGGGTACCCTTGGTTTTATGCTGGAATTGCTACAGCATGGAGATTAATTGGCTTCACTTTTAAAAAGTCAGCATTATTGGAATAAAGTGGCATGTGTATCTAGTCCCCCCCGCCCCCAATTTAATGTGATTTAAGATCCTCTCCAAATTTGCTTTTTATATGTTCCATGGTTACTTTTATGTTTTCTGTATTTTATTGTTTTGTCAACTTTTAAAAATGTTTTGTTCTTTTATATTAACTCATTTGAAAGATACTTTTCAGGTTTTAAAACAGAAATTTAGACAGAAATACTATAGAAAGGTGGCTTCTTTTAGATAATAGAGGGCAGATTTTCCAAATGAATCAAGAATGTGCAATTGGCTCCAAAATGTGCACTTGTGGAAATAATCTACAGCTAGGAAATTGATAGATGTGCAGCTGGAGGAAAATAAGAAAAAGTAGACATGCCATGTATTAGAAACTGAATTTATAAGAAAAGGAGTATGAAGATATCCTTGCGGATGATTTAAATGATTGTGAAGGGGAGGAACAGGGAGCATTTGACAGTTCCCAGTTTTAGCAGTCAAACTTTGAGGAGGTAACAGGAGTAGACCGATCTGCTACTGTTGAAGACTGGCAGAATCGTAAAAACAATGGCTCTGTGCTAGATAAGAACAACTGACTGCTACAAAGCAGTGATGTAGACTTAAGTCGATAGACTCAAGTCAGACTTAAGTCACTTCAGTGACTTGACTTGGGCTCGACTTGGCAATAAATGATGCATTGACTCAACTCGACTTGAGACTTGTATATTTTTAATGACTGACTTTCTGCCCTTGGTTCAGTAACATAACGCATTTATCCAGAAACCTTACAACTTTGAACAATGCCTCCATCCCTTTTAGCCTACTGGTCATGTGATGACCTGTTTCATCAAGCCCAATGTATGGGTGCACTTCTCAAAGGGGAACAGCAAACAAGTTAGGCAATGGGCTTGAGGCAGGCTTGAGGTCTGCTCAGCAGCCTGTCCCTGTTGTACATCGGAGGAGCCTTCTAAAATATTTCCTAAGAGCAAAAGACAAGACTCCCCCCCAGAATGCAGGATGCATTTCTCAGAGGGGAACAGCAAATGTGTTAGGCAATGAGCTTAAGGAGAAAGGATCCTTCCTTCTAAAGCTTTTGAAGCTTCAGTAATGGGTAGTAAGAAGGATCCTATTCCTCACTTCTGAAGCTACAGTTGGCAAAATTGCAAATGTGGAGGCCCAACTCTGCTTAAATTGTTATAACTGATTTTTTTTTGACTCTGTCCAATAATCCTGGAATTTTGGTTGGGGTATAAAGTTGGCTTCCTGATTTGAGACTTGACTTGAAAGCATCTTCAAGGACTTGAGACCTGACTTGAGACCTGAAGGTAGAGACTTGAGACTTGACTTGAGACCTGAAGGTAGAGACTTGAGACTTGACTTGAGACTTGGAGTAAAAGTCTTAAATACATCACTGCTACAGAGAGCCCACAGTAAATAAAAGCTGTAAGCAAAGAGCAAGCCAGCCTTCCCATCCCATTTTAGTAGGGTATCTGGGCGTTTCAACACTGGAGTCTGCTTTTAAATAACCTTGGGAATCCAAATGCATGCATGCACATTCAACATCTCCCAGAGCCATAGCATCATCTTTCATGATCATGATGTGTGTTTGGGGGAGGGCAATGGAACTGCCCTCCCCACCCCCACCATGGCCATCAATGCCAGCAAGCAATTCCCTCAGGACACATCAACACACTGAAAGGAAACCCTTTGTTCAAATAGAACAGATGAAGCTGAACTGACACTTTGAGCACAAGCAACAAGAGCAGTGCCTTTGTTCAGGACTTGCCCAGTGAATCCAATCAGCCTCTAATGGCCCAAGGGTTCTTGGGAAGACTGGGAAGTGTGCTAGTCCCTTAGAGGCAACCTTCTTAACTGAGATCCTTTAAAAAAATGGGCAGGGTGACCTTGCCTGTTGGATTTTTCCATTTCAGGGATGAAGAACCTGCCCCTAAACAGATTAAGCTTAATGCTGGCAGCACAATTGCCACCACTGGGGTAAAGATTGTATGAAAGGGGACATGTTGCCTTTCCTACTGGGCCATCCTCTCGAGGCTGGTTCAAGACATTTTACTGTCTGAGGCAGATCAGCAAATGGCACTTGAATCCTTCCTCCACTCGTACAAATCAAAGCTGCATGGCATTCAAACTGAGGCACATTATTTTGGGCCAAGTGGCAGAAAATCCCTAAATGTTCCCTAGCCTTGCAAAAAAGACCCCCGATCAAGGGATGACAGCTGTTCCTCCAAAGAAGGCAAATGAAATCCTACACAGTGGGTCAGGACGGACACAGACTTTTCACTGGGTGTTTGTTGTGCTGCTTCCAACCCTACCACATTCCTTTGCTCTCCTGTCAAAGTTGCTCCGTTAAATGAAGGAGCACCAGTCAACCCCTGGAACGGTGCCTGGCATTTCACAAATGCAGCTACATTTGGCAAGTGGTATTAGGCCCATACACACACATTTGAAATCTGCCATAGGTGGGAATGGCAGCCAGAAGAAATGAAGCATGGACTTTTGGGGAATGCAGTTCCCCAAAAAGCAAGAGTGGTGCTGTGATGCAACTAAAAACAGTCACTGCGGGTTCTTTGAAGCAATTAGTTTTTTGATAAGATATTGTTGGACTGAGCAATGGAGGATTTGACAAAATAGCTACAATTTTGGACCAGTTGAGTTACCATCTGTTTCAGAGAAGCCTTTGAGGCGGATCCTTTCTGTTGGACAACGAATATTCCTTCATCACTGCTCAGTTTTTATCAGAAATCTGGGCAACATTTCTTCTACAATCACACTGACTATGAGGAAGCTGAGTTTCTTTATATCTCTGCTTTTTCAGGCAAAAGCCTCAAAGTGTATATAACCTCAGATGTACTTAGAATCATAGAATCATAGAACTGGAAGAGACCCCAGGGGCCATCCAGTCCAACCCCCTGTCATGCAGGATTACACAATCAAAGCACTCCCAACAGATGGTCATCCAGCCTCTGTTTAAAAACCTCCAAAGAAGGAGACTCCACCACACGCCTAGGCAGCATATTTCACTGCTGAACAGCTCTGACTGTCAGGAAGTTCTTCCTAATGTTTAGACGGAATCTCTTTTCCTGAAGTTTGAAGCCATTGTCTGTGCCATAGTCTCTGGACTTGCTCATGTATGTATTTCATGCAGAAGCAAGAAGCTGAAATTCCCAATCAGGAATTAATCCAACATATTTTGAAGACACTACCTATCCAAAAGTGTGCTCTGCAATACACACACGCACACACACACGCACACACACATATATATACTAGAGCACATGTTTTGCAAGCAGGAGCCAGATAGCCAAGAAATCAGCAGCGCCATAGAAACATATCCAAAAGCCAGCCTGTTAAAGTGGGCAGGATGCTGGTCTGGGATGTGAAAAACTAAGCTATTGCAAATAGAGCAGTAAGAGGTTTGCTACAAACATAGATGAGTCAAGGGATGTGCAGTGGGATGATATCTCTAGCTGAAATACACACTTAGTATTTTAGTAACCTTTAACATCCCTCCTTAATAACATTTTATAAGTAAGGCATTTGAAAGGTAAGTGAACAGTTTACATGTTGGTGAAGTTGGGAAGGGGTAGAAAGAAGAGGCAAAAAAGACAGAGTAGTGAGACCATTTCCACATTAGACTGTTATAGTGCTATTATTCCACTTTTAGCATCCTATGGAATCCTGGGGTTTGCAGTTTAGGGAAGGGCCTTTGAGGCCCTTCCCTAAACTGCAAACTCCAGGTTTCTATCAGATATTGAAAGTGGAATAATAATAGAATAATAAAATAACAGTCTAGTGCAGAAATGGCCTTAATGGAACAGGTTGTAAGTTGAGGTCTCATGCTCTAGGACAGCCATTCCCAGACTGATGGTTTCCAGAGGTTAAACTTCCACCATTCCTAAGTAGCAATCATACTATGCACTTCATAGTCCATTTGAGGGAAAAATTCAGGTTGGAGAAAGGCAACTTTAAAGCAACAAAATAATATTTTGAAGGTGTCATTAATAAATTGTGATGACAGTCTCTGTGGCATTCTCTGTAAATCCCATGTTTTGTTTTGAGAATAATCATTTTAAATAACAATTGCATTTATTATTGTTAGTGGCAATGAATTAACCCCCCAATTTCTAGCAGTTAACATTATCAGATTAATTTTGAAATCTAATGTTATGAACTCTGTCTCCACCACACCTGCAGCAGGCTAGGTTAGAGGAATAGAATAGAATGGTTGGGACATGCAGCCCTGTCCTCCAATAAAGGGAGACCAGCTGGGGGCATCCACACCTGCCTGCTTGCAGTGCTTGTCTGTTTCAGCTTCGTCCTAAAGGGTTTTGTAGTTTTCAGTGCTATGCTTGCAGCCACTGGCTGCTGGTGTCTCCCCTGTCTTTGGGTTGGTGAGTCCACTCCTGGTTTTGGATGGCTTCAAAGGAGCTATCCAAAGTGCTGAAGCTATTTGGCGATAGGATTTAGAACCTTGGATAACTACTTTGAAGCCTGAGTTAAGACGTGGAATTGATTCACTGCCTCTCTGGCATGGCTGGGAGCCACCAGCCACCACTGCTTGAAGTGCCATGTGGCTGCATGGTGCCTTTGGTCAGCCATTTGATCATTTCTATGACATTCTTGGGCATAAACCAAATACTTTGCCCCCAGGCCCCAAGAAATGTCCACACCAGTTTGATAATCTAAACAGGTGGAGCAGTGAGGAAAAGCTGTCTTTTCTTGTTTTATACGTTTGTGGCTTTGTGTGCCTCTCTGTACAACTCTGAAAGAACAATTCTTGTTTGGTCCTGGACCCTACTCCAAACTGCCTACTGCCAGAATACATCTTTTTTTTTCCCTATTGTGCTTTTCCAAAATGAAAAATGAATAGGCAGCTTGAGTACCCAGGAAAGTCAGCTATTCTCTGTCTGCTTATGGGCTTCCCAGAGGCATCCGATTGGCCATAGAAGAAAGAGAAAATCTGGACTCAATAGGCAATTGGTCTGGTCCACTTGTGTATGTGTTTGTGTGTGCTGATGTTTCTCCTTTCTTTTTCCTTGTGTGATGTTGTCCACATTGTTCTTTGATGCTTAGGGCAAAATTGTTCTATTTTGTTTTTAAGGGTTAACTGGAAAGAAAAATTTCTATCAACAAAAGCATTTGTGCTTATGGAATCAAAGAGTATAGCATGTGTTTGTGGCACTGTCGGCAACGTTAAAGAGCAAAACACCTAAATCAATGTGTAGTAATACCTGTCACTGCTGTGATTGAGCAGTGGCTCAGCGATCTTTTCTAAAGATCCTTTGCTCAAAGGCCAACACCCTCTTGTAGCAGAAATCCTCCATAGGGAGAGGAAATCATTTCTCCTTTTGCTTTCTAAAGAAAAAGCCTGTAACAGTTTGTCATAAAATGCGTGTTTCCTTTGTTTATTTTAAATATGCTTTTCATGGCTGGAGCTACCAAAATAGCATTCTGGTGAAAAGCACACCCAAGCAAAGCTATTAGATCTTCCTCAGCCTTGTGGCCTCCTCATCTTCTGAACTACAAACTCCCATCAGGGATTGTCAAGATGGCCAAAATGGTCAGAAATGAGGGAAACAGCAGTCCAGCCCATTTGGAGAGAAGGAGGGAAAAGACTGCACCAACTCCGCTCCTTAGACGAATTTACTAGTGGGAGCACAGAATGTCCGCCCCACCCAGTTCCAGAAATTACTTCCTGAGCTACCTGCATTCAGCGAGGGCTCCAATCAGATGACTGAACTGCAATTGTGTGTGTTTTGCTCAGACAGAGCTGGGGGGAGGGACTTTTTGGACTACAACTCCCAGTATCTCCAAGGCATTTTGGCTGGGAAATTGTGGGAGCTGTGATCCAAAAAAGCAGCATTTCTAAGCTTTGATCAAAATGCACACACAGGTATTGCAGGTTGGAGTTGTTTATTTGAACTCAAACTGTGATTTAGTTTTTGCATCTCTCTGTAGCAGCCAGGCATGGAGGCAATGCCCCTCACTAAAAAGGAAGTTTTCTCTCTCCTCCTGTTTCCAACACAAGAACACAAATCTTAGGCTTTTGGAAGCTCCGGTGCAACTCAAGATACCACTTGTTTAGCCCCTGCCCAGACCCATCCTTCTGCTCTTTGCTGACTCTGCCTTTTCTGCCCTCTTGAGGCAGCAAAGAGAATACACACTGAGGATGGTTTTTTTCCCTTTTTTAAAGCAGGGCTCTACAAGTGCATCAGTCTAAACCCAAATCAGAAACAAATTTGCCCACTTTGGGGATATCCAGACCACCTCCAGATGTGAGACTACTTGGTTCTGAAGTGGGTTGAGAAGAAGCTGGTCAATTTTGCAGTGTTGGGTCCATCTTGGAGAGGAGCTGTTTGGCCTCAAAAATGTCATTTTGAACCTCTTCTGAGTTCTGCGTGCTTTCCATAAATAAAAACATAACTATCTAAGAAGAATCATGGAAGATCATACCAAAGGACCGTCTTACATTTGGCTCTGGGGAGAATAAAACACCCCACTGTGGTACCCACAGCTGCCTGCTTGATACTACTCAATAAGACTGTTCATCTGCCAGCTTCCAGCATGGTGCCTAAGGGCACCTTTCCTAGGACTCTTTCAAATTGAGCACCAACTCTCAGAAGGTCCCAGGTATAATCCTTGGCATCTCCACTTGAAAGGTTCAAGTACCAAGTGACAAGAAGAACTTCAGCCTGAGACCCTGGAGAACTGTTGCTAGTAACAGAAGACAGCACTGGGCTCTTGTAGTCTCTTGTAGCATCGAGAAATATGTGGCTTTCCTGTTGTTTTTGGACTGTACTTCCCATCATCCCTAGCCAAGATAGCTAATGATGGGAGTTGCAGTTCTATAGTACCTGGAGAGCCACATCTTCCCCGTCCCTGTGGAATGATGTGGCAGCTTCCTAGAATTTCTAGGTGAGCTCCTACCTGCGGTACGAAGTGGTACCTTTGCAGCCCAGAGTTAATTTTACCTGCTCAGTGAAGCTGTACAGTCTGGGATGTAAGGAGGGCTCTTCTTCTCTTTAGCTGGCACCTCAAACAGGAATTCTCAGCTTCTGCTTTGCATGGTCAGAGATATGTGTATAGATACATACACGCACAGATGTGTGTTCCTGATTTATGTATACAGAAACCTGTATTCACACACAGTGCATGTGCTTGCATCTGTATGCTTGTGTGTGTATGTATATATGTCCACACATGTATCTAAAGTTTAAATGAATCCCTCTGTTCCTGAGAATGTACCAATGATGGATAAGTGCGCAGGGCAGATTGGTGAGGATAGAGCAAGCCTTTCTCCCAGGTTTGTGGTGCTTGGAACTGCTTGGGATGCAGCCAGATTAGACAGGCCCTCAGAAGGAGCGTGAAAGGAGCTTTTCAGAGAGGGAAAGCAGCCCAAAGAAACGCACCCAAAGGCAAATATTATGGGAGTAAAAGCGATGGGGTGGGGTGTGATGTGATGAGGAGAGTGCCTGCAGTCTCAAAAGTCTGGAACGGATCGTCGTGCCTCGGGGATTTATTGAACATGCTCATGTCATGGCGCACTTCGGTCTTTTCTGCCGGGCCTTTTGTATCCTGCCAGCAGTCCTCCTCAGTGCTGCTACTTGCTCCCCCTGTGCTCAGTTGATGCTTTAAGCAGCTCCCTTGTAAGGCCCTGCTTTGGGGGTCCCTGATATTAGTATGGTTTGGATGGGCACCAAACCTATTGGGCATCATATATAATTGGCAACACATTTTATTGGTTCTGATATCAAATTCAAGCCTGAGAGGTGACAGAGAGGTCAAACCGAGCGAGGGAAAGAATTTGACTGTAAATGTGAGAAGGATAGGTCAACCCAAAACTTCCTCCAGGTAAGACTGAGGCATTTGTCAGGCAAATACACACCATTCCTGTGGATAATAGGCTTAAATAGAAGCTGGAATTTTCCAGGGAATCCAATTGTGAGGAGCCCACCAGGACACTGACAGATATCCATCCGCTGTACACCTGGATTCTTTCCTTTTTCCTCACAGCACCCACAACAGACAGCTATTACAACACCCATCATGTCTTTGTCAATCAAAGCACTAAGCCCATCAACAGGTGAAAGACCCGTTACCCACAACAGGTTTCCTTTTCTTGCATCTGGAACCTTCACAGCCAAAGCCATTTTCAGGATACAAATATCCCTGATTTCAAGATCCCCAGTGCAGTCTTTTGAAGGTCTACCCGTCACTCTGTCCATCTGGCTCCTGAATGAGAACTGTCCTTAGGTCCTACCTAAGCCAAAATACATTTCTGCTCTTCACTACTCTTCTGGACCGGTAATTATAAATCCCCCAAACCCCTCAGTCTCTCTATGATTCCCCCCACCTTTCTCTTTCAGTTAGTTCGTGTGTGAATGTGTGATTGTGTATGACTGTGTGATTGTGTGTATCTTGTGAATTTCCCTCAATAAAACACATTTTTTTGCTTACTTTTGAATCTTTGGCTGGTTCTTTTCCTGCGTGTGCCCGTAAACACTGGTAGAAAAGATCTCGCTAAGTTGCCCACCTCTCATAGCCTCCTGATTTTGAGCTAATTAATTCCTCACTTTTTCAAGGAGGTATTTGGCATTGCAGGGCGGCCCTTGTGGCACCTACATTTTGGGGTAACTCCCTGCTTTCTTCTCTTTTCTGGACAGATGCTGAGCTCCATCTCTGGAGTTCATCATCTGAATACATCACATTGTTTTGATTCCTTCTCATTCTGATTAATCATGACTCTTCCAGTGTGTTTGCGTTTTTATTTGAGGAGAACTTGCAGAATGTGGGAAAGTTGTGGATAGTTTGGAAATGTCCGGTATTAAATAATAGCAGTTAGATTGCACTATGAAATATGTAGTCTCTTTTCCTTCACAATGTATCAGTTCTGAGTGCTGGGTAGATTCTAACTGTTGTGACTACCACAATGTTGTTGGGGATTTTTTGTTATTCTTTTTTTTAAAAAGCATTATTTAAAGAGGCCATGTAAAGGGTGGGCAATTGCGGCCCCCCAGATGTTTTTGGTCCACAACTCCCAGCAGCCCTAGCTGATAGTGAGGGATGATGGAAGCTGCAGTCCAAAAACATTTGCATACTGCTTGGACCTGAAGTGCTTTTCAAGAGTCACCATGATCCTCTGTCCTCTAAAGACAAAAATTAATTGGCAAACATTGAGAAAGCTCTGGCAGAAATGCCCTGCCATTTTATAAACTTTTTATGAGCTCTGGATCTTACTGTACATCTGCCTCAATTATAAAAAAAAGGTCAAAAGGATTGACAACAATTCTCCTATTGTCAGACTGATCCATTAGTGAAAGGTCCACCCTCGTTCCTTAAATGGTTGAAGATGGTCCTGGGCTTTGGGGCGAATAAACAAAATGTCCCTGAAAGAACCATTCTCACCTGGTACCTTCTGAATGTGTTGGCCCTACAATCCACATTATCACCACTGGGCATGGATCACAGGAATTATAGTCCAACACATCCTGAGGCTGCCAGGGTAGGAAAGGCTGCCTTAAAACATATTGTCTGTTTTGTTCTACTCTTTACAAAAAACATTTCAGAACACTAGCACTGTTACCCATCTCACCTCTAGTGCAGCTAATAGCTTGCATGTCAGTAGGGTGATGGGTTTGTTTTGGGTTTTAGTCTGAACTTTAGAGCTGCTATTGAAGGGGCTGAGCCTATTTTGCAAATAGGGGTTAGCACCTTGGATAGCCCCTTTAAAATTCAGAGTGGATTCACTGCACCACTGACATGGAAGCCAACCTTTTTCTCCTCCTTTCTCAGTGTCACACTTCTTCTTCAAGACTTCTGAGTATCTCCACTTTCAGTGAGATGGAAACTGTGCATCTACT
The DNA here is from genome assembly GCA_030412105.1 of Cyclura pinguis. Lineage (NCBI taxonomy): Eukaryota > Metazoa > Chordata > Lepidosauria > Squamata > Iguanidae > Cyclura > Cyclura pinguis. The sequence continues at coordinate 164,553,754 of CM059600.1, forward strand.
CAGCAGGGACGCAGATGTGTGATAGTCTATCCCATTTGTGTCCCACATCCCACACCAATATGGTTCCCTGTTTGTCTAAGAAACAGGCACCCAGAGATATTTGATCACAAACTCATGGTTTATTTGTCAATGGGAGCTGAGGCTTTGCTCTTGTACCACATACGAAAAAGTGCCAGGTGTCATCAGTGCAGACAACGCATCCATCTCACCTTGTTGGCTGGGGTTGGCTGACCTTGGGTGAGAGGGCAGGGTGGGTCTGCTAGGGTTTCTGAAGGATGACTCCACTCACCCGTAGCAGCAATGATACTTTCAAGACCTCTAAGCAAGAGGAGGAGTTTTTCCTCTCCTCCACAAGAAATCAAAACAGAACATAGAACGGGGACACAAACAGAAGGCTCAGCATTTGGGCATCTTTCAGGATGAAGCCACATTCCTATTTCATTTAAATGGTATTTATTATCTCACCTTCTGTCTTCCAAGTTGGTTTGGACAACAAAGATCTCACTTCCTCCACTTCATTCTATCCACAGCAGCCCTGTGAGATAGGTTAGGCTGACAGTTTGGCCAGAAGTCACCTGGAGTGGGGATTTGAACCCAGGTTCAAGATCAACAGCTTATTTGCCACCCCAAATTGTCTCACAGAGTAGCCACTTGAAAGATTTCTATGTGATGCCTCCCACTGGGTGGCAAGCCAGTCCTGCCACATTTGCAGAGTGAATGTTACCTTTGTTGCCTCCTCCTTTTGGCTATGGATGTGGGAGAATGGTGGCTAGATGTGGCAGCAACCAGCCCTCTCTGTCCCACTGTGTGGGATGTTCCAGAATACTCATCTCCCTTGTAGATACAAGAACCCTGTAGACAGTTTCCATTTCGCAAATGGTCACTTACAATCCCACAAGCATATCTGTCTCTCATATATCTTCTACACATAAGAAATTGAAACATGAAAAAAAATGGACTCCAGCTTCCAGAATCCTACAACAAGCCTTCTAGGAGATTCTGGAAGTTGTAGTCCAAAACTAACATTCCCGAGCTCTGCCATATACATGCACACAGATACACAGATACGCAAATACATATAAATAGATATCCATGACTACAAACACAGAGATAAGACCAGCAGATCCTCCAGTGCTGTTCCAAGTCTGGACCCATCTGACCACTGTGCCAAGCCTGTCTCTGCTAGAAAGATAGTGACTTGTTGGGCTGTAGGATCTTCCCATAAAGCTGGACCCAGTTGCAGAAGGATGATAAGTCTTCCTAGACTGAAGTTCCATCCAAGAGCCCCAGTGGCTTCAGGGATGGATCCAAGGGACTATTCTTCCTTGGCGACTGAGCACATTGCAGCCTGTAGGATGCCAACACCTCCCGGATGGTGCGTCTGAAAGTCTTGCTGACAAAGCAATAGAGAAAGAAGTTGAGGGAGGTGTTGAGCATGGCCACCATGTTGGCGACATCTAGGGCTAGATGTACTCGCCAGTCCTGATTGACTGAGGTCACATAGAGGTGGTAGATAATGACAAATGTTCTTGGAGCCCAGAGGACAATGAAGGTAGTGGTGACAGCCAATAGAATTGCTGTGGTTTTGCTGAGGCGCCGGGTGGGCCTCCCTGAGTTTTTGAGCTTGCAGATAATCACTGAATTAGTCACCAGGAAGATACTGCAAGGAATGAAGTAGACGATGAAGCAGTGAAGCCATTTCAGGACCTTGTCCATGGGGGTGGGTGGGTAGTCATCATGCCAAACATCTAGCCACCAGTAGAAGGGGATTCCAGTGGCCAAGGACACTGCAAACACGGTACCAATGATTTTCCGGGTGCGCTCAGGATAGGAGACGGTCCTGTAGTGCAGGGGGTGGCAGAGGGCCACGTAACGGTCCACAGTCAGCAGTACAGTCACCCAGATGGAGGCATGATTGGCTGTGAACTGCAGCACATTGACGGTGTGGGCGAACGCACCGGGAACCTCATGGGCCAAGATGGCCGCCTGGACAATGAAACCCGCAAAGACAATAAAGACTTGCGTCAGCATGTCGGAAGCCGTGAGGGCCAGGAGATACCAGTAGGAGGATTTGTGGGTGCGAGCAGCCAGACGCGACAGTGCAATGACAGTCAAAATGTTAACTGGAACAAAGAAGAGAGAAGCACATGGTGACAAAGGGTGAGCAGAAACGGGATGTGAGTCGGATGCAGGGACAACTAAGAAAGACACAAGATCACAATTCACATTCTTGTTCTGCAAAGTTAAAGCTGAGTTAGGTTCTGGGTGGCTCAGCTAGTCTCACCCCCTCTTTGCCATCTTTTAGCAGCAGGCAGATAAATTTCACTCAGACCTTTAGCAGTTAAGCTGGATTGCAGTGAAAGGGACTTTCAATTTGGGTGCCAGCTGCCTTTTACCCTATCTCTTTGAAGATGGATTTAATCCTTTTGGATGTTTTAGCCTATCTTTTATATTTTTAACTTACTTTTTAAAAATATTTACATTGCTAGCCACCTTGGGTCCTGTTTTCTGAGACGGGGCAAGGGCTGAAATCAAGTACAGCCCTCCCTCCACATTCACTAAGGTTAGGGCCACAGAACCCCTGTGAAAGTGGAAAAACCATGAATACCTCTAGGCGCTCCAAACCATATTTAACACACAAAAAAAGTATGGTCACCCTATTCAACCCACCATGGATTCCTTTGAGGCATCAGGGTTTCTTCACAAGGCAGAAGTGGGTGGCTGATGGGGCTAACTGCCACCTCCACTGCCACCCCACACCATTTTTAACAGGGATTTACAAACCCTGTTTGCAGTTTCTCAGGCCACTTCCACACTAGGCTGTTATAGTGCTATGATTCCACTTTCAACTTCCTATGGAATCCTGGGGTTTGCAGTTTCGGGAGGGGCCGCCTGGCCCCTCCCGAAACTGCAAACCCCAGGATTCCATAGGAGGTTGAAAGTGGAATCATAGTGCTATAACAGCCTAGTGCGGAAGTGGCCTCAGTCTCATGACCCTTGCAGGCCCTATTAAAAATGGCATAGGGAGGCAGCAGAGGTAACAGCAAATAATTCATGAATAATCAAATCTGCAAAAGTGAAACCTGCAAATGTGGAGGGCTGACTGTAAAATCAAGCAAATAAATAATAAATAAAATCCCATTTATGATCAGGTACCTTGCACTCTTGGTCATTGCCAGATTATGTAACCTTGCTTGGCCTGGCTCTGAACCTGCTCTTCTCACTGAAGCTGACATGGTCCTCATTCACACTTTTCCTCACGGCCACTTGGCTAATTCCACACCTGCCTTTCCTCCCCCAGCACAGATTCATAGAGTAGCTGCATCTGCCAAACTACCCAGCCCCTGGTGCTTGTGGGTTCTTTAGATCTACATGGGATCATGGCCCCCTCTAGTGCTCAGCACTGGAATTAACTCTCAGGATTCCATTAATGCCACTCAGAATTCTTGGTGTTCTTTCCTTTCCTTTCCTTTGTTTCTTAAGAGCATGCCACGTGTGTTAGTGTTTCTTAGGACTTCTGATTTTTCTTAGAATATCAGGAAACATGTGTTGGGCTATTCTTTGCTGGAAGAATTCCAGCTAATAATGAATAATGCTATCCCTGTCCATTTTTCAGATCCTCGTCTTGTGCTGTCCCTCCTCCCAACTGGTGGTGGTTGAAAATAAAATGCATTTTTGATCTAAAATAAGGCATGTAGGGAGCATCCACATCCTTTCAAAGAAGACTTCCCAGAAGCAAAATGCTACTTTAAAGCCAAGGACCCTTTCATTTGACACACCTAACACTTTTAACTGTGATGGAAGAATCCTATGGAATGTTATGGCATCTTGGGGACTGTAGTATGGTTAGAGGCACTAAAAGAGGTTTCTGGCTGACAATTGTAAATGCCCCGCCCTTAACTCATACTCTCCGACAATTTCACAGACACATGTGGCCAAATAACGTCAGAGTGTGGTCGAAATAGAAAAAGTTATTAATGAGGAAGAACATACAAGCTAGATGAGGCTACTGGGCAGCTTACTGAGATGGACAGGATTCTGTTCCCTCTTCTCCTTTCCCTCTTCTTGAGTGAATGGAGTGCAAACAAGTTTTGTGCTTCGAATTCAGTTTGAAGTAAGCTGAGGACCAAGGCAGGGGAGTGGGAGGAAGAGAGAGAAACCAGGACATTTTAAAAGTAGCTGAAAAAGTGGGATGGCAGAGGACCGTCCCTGGCAAATCAGAACAGTGGGAGGATATTTAAACTTTGAATACCAGGCAGGATTCCAAGATGGAACCATGTCAGTTCCTAGATTGTGGTATCCACAGGTCTCGTTTTAAAGCAAAAGTGTTCTTTTTAGAAAACACTTTCTGCTTCCATGCTGCGCATGGGAATGGGGATTGCAGATTCCATGGGTCTCAGAAGGGGTGTGAAATTGGCCCCGGAGCTTCCCTTCCACTGATTTAAGGACACACTGGATGGCCGTCTGCCGGGACTGACGTAGCTGCATTCCACCTTGCAGATCCTGCACTGAGGAGGAGCTGCAGTCCAATAACATCTGAGGGGCAGCATGCAATTTCCACCTCTAGAAAAAAAATAAAATAAAAATGACTCTGTCATGAGGTCTTGCTCCTCCTTTCTGCTCTACATTCTATTCAAAGTTTCTCTCTGACACAGGTTAGGGAGACAACACTCACTTTTCTGCATTTTCTTACCTGGCAAACCAACACCCAACAGGACACAATAGTAGATGGGGGCACCCATGCCAACAATGCAAGGTGACCTTTCTTCCTCATCTGGGTCTTTGACATTGTTTTTCCAGGTTGAGTCAGTCACATTCATCTTCTCTCCGTACCTTTCAGCTATGGGGGTGGGTTGCAAATGAAAAAGGGGATCAAGAATCCAATAGAATCACTTCCTATCATATCACCAAAGCCAGATCCCTTGCAATTAATTTTTCCCTTCACTAAACATGGAGGCAAATACAGTGGTACAAGAGTGGGGATCAATACGGCAATTTCCACAGCAGCTTCAGGCAACTGTTGATTACATTTTAGCCTCTCATTCCACCCTACCGCACCTCACTCCAGTGTATTCTCTGTCACTCCCTAAACTGGTCCAGTTTTCCCTCATCGTTGGAGCAAGCACAACGCACAGCAGACTGTATTGTCCAAGATGAAACTACTGGTCGAGAGACAGATTTCTGTTCTTTTCCTCACCCAAACCCTTGCTAATATATGCTCCCACTTCCATCAAGATACACAGCCAGGTTGCTCCATAAGCATTGCCTTTCAGGACTTCCCACTCATTCCCATAAAAGTGCTAACTGGCATAGCTGAAACACCTTTCCATGCACAATCTATGGTGAATGGGGGCCACCATCAGTGAATTGCTGCTTTCTCCAAGGACAACAACCCAGTGGAGGCTGGATAGCCTCTTTAAAGTCTAGTGTAACATTTGGAAAGGGTTGGAAGAAGCCATCAGTTATCACTGAAAAAGTTCTCAGTCAGGGCGAAGGTGGTAGCAGGTGACTACAGAATAAATGCCAGTTTAATTAGAGACTTAGCCAATTCGTTGAGATAAAAAGAGACCAGATGTCATGTGTGTTTGAGAGACTGGGTATAAGAGGACTATATCTGATCTAAATTGTTGGTCCATGTCTCTGTCAGAAGCTGAGAGGCCATCTATCTTAGATGCTATACAAGCAGATTTCAGGCACTGGCAGTGCATTAGACTATGTGAACTCTGAGGCACCTTTCTTACTCTATGCTTCTATCCATCTGAGATCCAGTAGATCCATAGAGCTATTATTACATATAAAGAATTGCTTTTATAAAAGATTCTAGTTACTTGTTTTAGCCTTTACTAGTAAGTGAGACTCTTCTATCAGTCTGTTTGCTGGTATTGAGTAAGATAGCATTGTGCCTCTGTTTATTCCAGGGTATGTGTCCTCCTCCCCTTTGTAGACATGGACCCTAAACTAGGCAGGGGGCCCCTCCTCAGACCTCTCCCTCAAGCCCTTCTCTAGGTTAGGCTGCAGGTAAGGCGTGAGCTTCCCCTGAAATTAACAGGCACCAATTAACAGGTATCAGGATCACTGAGATTCTTGTGTAGTTGAGCCCCTGATGAACTCCCAATCAGAAGTGTCTCAGGGCCTATCCTGCACTGTTATAGTGCTATTATTCCACTTTCAATATCCTGTGGAATTCTGGAGTTTGCAGTTTACTGAGGTCAAAGAGCTGTCTGGCTGAGAGTTCTAAATGCCCCTTCTTAAACTGCAAACCCCAGGATTCCACAGGACGTTGAAAGTGCAATAATAGCACTGTAACAGCAGTGATGTATTTAAGTCTTTTACTCCAAGTCTGAAGTCAAGTCTCAAGTCTCTACCTACAAGTCTCAAGTCCTTACAAGATACTTTCAAGTCAAGTCTCAAGTCTGGGAGCCAGCTTTACACCCCAACCTGTATTACAGAATTTCTGGACAGAGTCAAATAAAGTCAATTTTAACAATTTAAACAGAGTTGGCCCTCCACTTTTGTGATTTTACCATCCGCATCTTTGGAAATGAGGAATAGGATCCTTCTTACTTCCTATTTGCAAAGCTAGAGGCTTTTTCAGAAGTGGAGAATAGGATCCTTCTTATTCTCTATTACTGAAGCTTCAAGAGCTTTAGAAGGAAGGATCCTTCCTCCTCAAGCTCACTGCCTAACCCATTTGCTGTTCCCTCTGAGAAATGTCTCTACACTTTGGGCTTGAGACAGATCATCATGTAACCAGTAAGTTATAAGATTTCTGGAGGAATGAGTTATGTTGCTGAACCAAGCGCAGCAAGTCAGTCACTAAAAATATGCAAGTCTCAAGTCGAGTTGAGTCAGCATGTAATTTTTTCCAAGTCAAGTTCAAGTTGGGTCACTGAAGTGACTTATGTCTCACTTAAGTCTACATCACTGTGTAACAGTGTAGTGCAGAAAGACCCTTAGTTAACTGTCAGTTTTGTATTTGTTTAAAAGGAATATTATATATTTTCCCCTTTCCTTGATACATTAATTTTACACTTTAAACAATTTTACAATATTTCAGGTATTATATTGTCATTGTCCTCATGGTAGTCACATGGTAATCACTTCAGTTGTTGTTGTTATTCACTGTATTCAATCTTTTTACTGTTGTGCAAAAACATACTTGCAAGTATGCGAAAGTCAGAATGACCATACTGCCAGTCTTGAGCCTCCTCCCCTACCTTAAAAACTGTTCTGGGTGCCCTGTATCTAGATCACAGCAAAACAGTCCAGTTTACCTTGCCAGTCACATTCTTCAGTGTCTCCCAGCATTTGCATCTTGGTGGATTCTTACCTTGATGCATTTGTTGTGGAAAACCCTGTCTTCTATTCCCAGATGCAGTCTCTGATGATTCTCCTGGATCAGTCTGTGAAGGGGTACATGTCTTCCCTCTCTGTGCATCGACTCTGCAAAGCCTGTTCTTAACAGCTGGAGGTGAGAGAGAATGGGAAAGAGGCGGCAGAAGTGTGAAGTGGGCTGTCTGAGCCGCCAGCAGAGACTTGGAAAGAGGCAGGAGGAGGAGGAGGAGGAGCAGGAGCAGGAGCAGGTGTGTGCTTGATGGAGAGATACCCAGCCTTAGTGCAAAGAGTGTGACTGGGCCGGCTCAGCACAGATGGAGAAATAGGCCACACAGGCACCCTTGCCAGCCATATACCCAGGCTTCTGTTTGTATGACATAAATTAAAGAAACTCAACATTTTATTTAACTGGGAAACTGCCCTACAAAGAACTGGCAAATTTACAGTGTGTGCTCTCCTCTAACGAGTAAGTTAAAAAAGCCAAGGGCCATTCTTGTATCTGACTACAAAGTTTTAGTGTAACTTTCTGAAGGAAAATTGTGCTCATGTTATGCATGAAACTAGTAGCTAAGTATTTCTGATTTTGTTTAGATCTGGGCAAAGAATGTGTTATCCTAACATTTTGGCCACCATTTGTGGTCATCTGAACCACCAACCAGCCAAGCTAGGTGCACTCATTCCCACTGGAAGAATCAGCGAGGTGTGACAAAACTTGGAACAGTCCTTTTTGGACTATGACTCTCAGAATTTCCCAGCCAGCAGAGCCCATGACTTTGCCAGCTGAGGGGTGGTGGTGGTACAATGCCTGGGAGATGTAGTCCCCCCAAAAGTGACCTTCTCAGGCTCTGTTCTGGGGTGGATCATTACTATTTTCCTATTCTCTGTTTAGGAGAAAACCTTGGCAATTGTTTCTTCAACACAACACATGAGTTTCTTTAGCAGGATGTTCTACTTGGTTTGAGAAAAATGATGTGTGAAGTGAGTTATTTGTTTTCTCATTGATTTATTTAAAGTGTGTGTGTGTGTATGTGTGTGTTCTGCCACTGAGACAAAAAGGCTCCCAAAGCCCTTAGGAATAGTCAAACTGAGAGTCCTTGTCCTCCAGCTTCCAGTCTAAACATGGCATGGCATACAAGAAGAAAGGGATGGGGAGGGAGGAGGAGAAAAATTAAGTTCAGTAGCAACTAGGTTCGGGGCAAAATGGAAGTGTGCGCAGCCACTTTTTTGCCTCTGTGGACAGAGTAATGTATGACAAAGCACTCTCCATTGACAAACCATCTGCATATCTATGAGTATGTGTAGATGTAGGTGTCTTCCAGTGTTACCCTGTGAACTGGGGGTCCCGGGAGGGACACCAAAACGTGCTTAACTAAAGTTGGGGAAAATTAGCTCGGAGCACTGCTTAGTGTTACGAGAGGCAGGATAACGTAGCGAGATCTTGAACCCTATGTCTACGGGGTCGGGTCGAGTCAAGGAGAACACAGAAGTTGAAATAATAACTGATGTTTATTAAATACAAGCAAAACAGTGTATGCGACACACTCATACAAGATAACTAAAGAAAATAAAGGTTGGAGTGGTATAGAGGGATTTTTAGAGGGATTGCTGGTTTGGGTGATACTTCACCTGTCCTGAAGCCCAGAAAAATAGAGAGCGAAGCTGGGGTGCTTCGCATGTGGAGCTGAGGGGAGGCTCGCCAAGCAAAGCGGCAGCAAGGCGGGATGAAACTTGGGAGCGTTCCGAGGGAGGTCTCGGAAGCAAGGGTTTTTATAAGGAGAATTGTGACTGCAGGCTATGCCGTACTTGGGGGAAAACAATAGATTTGGAGTTGGAGACAAAGCCTCTGAAAGGTCAGAATCTGAATGACTGAGTTATCGTAGTGGTTCTCAATAGAGTAGCCAGTATGCAGACGCAGAGTACTTGGGTATTGCATAGTTTACCCATCAAGCTGCCATCGCGGGGCAGAGGCTCTTTTGTAAATAGCGTGCATACTTAATTAGAGTACTTGCCTGGAGGTCTCCTAAAGCAGTGAGTCAGCTATTTCTGGCCTGCCTGTATAGTAGTTTGAATATTACAGCTATTAACGGCCGAGCTTGTTTACGTGCTTGTCCGGTGGCCTCGCAAGCATGTGGAAAGGAATAGAGAAGTGCAGCCGAATTGTGATATCAAGGGATATCTTTTAATATCCCCAAAGCTCGGACTAGCCAGGGCAGTAACATCCAGTCACCTGTTGACTTGTGGCGACCCCTTCAATTTCATAGGGTTTTCTTAGGCAAGGAATACTCAGGGGTAATTTTGCCAGTTCTTTCCTCTGGAATATAGTCTACAGCACCTGTAGATTCATTGACAGCTTTCCATCCAAGTACTAAACAGGACTGATCCTGCTTAGTTTCCAAGGTGAAACAGGATCTGGTGCCTTTAGAATATTTAGGCCCTCATCTGTGAGTATACTCATCTCTAAGTTGTTGCTTCAGGCAGGCCAAGGCACAAGGCTGATGTCACTGTGGCTTGGTAGGTGAGGGGCCCTCTTTCTAGACACATCTGCCTGCTATAGCAGCTTAGACCATCCACTGGCTCTTGCTGGAAGACTCTTCTCTTGGGTAAATAGTGTTAGGTGCTCAGTACTGATTTGATGGGCTGATATGGTAGCTTTGCACTCACCTCATCTCAAAGCAAACAAGACATTCTGCCACTCAGTTAGTGAGGGCTGGAAAACTACCAGCAGTGAAAGAAATGTCACCCCATCCTCCCAAATGCTGACGCATACCCATCCCTTCATACCCACAACACCTCATCCCCCCAAAAAGGCCAAACATGGAGAGCATTCATTGGGTTAATAATGCATATTGGCCACTCATGGTGAATTCCCAGGACAGTTTTGTAGCTCTTTTTAAAAAAGTATCGTGATATTTATTTTGGCTGAGTGAAAAAAGGATACATAAAATGAATAAATATGTGCTATAGTTTTTTTAAAAATGGAAGGAGTGCCTCTTTGCTGTATTAGGGAAGAGCCAAAACTGACAACACGTCTGCCTCTTCTCTTCCATGCATGTAGATGGGCAACGCAGATAGGAAAAGCCGGTTTCTCTATGGAGGTAAAGAACCCACCAATTTTCCTCTCTGTCTCACAATTACTTGTTTCAATTCAATTCAATTTGTTTCTCTGAAGACGGTCATCAGTGAAAATTCCAAATTCCAACTTCCATGCCAGCTGATAGAAACTGTAAGTTAAAGATTCCTGCTTTAGAGCAGAGGTGGGAATCATATGGCCCTTGAGATGTTGTTGGACTGCATAGTCAATGGTGAGGAATGTTGGGAGCTGCAGTCCAACAACAACTTGGCTGCATAATCACCACCCCTTTTTCAGAAGGCCCCACTTTTTCATAATACTTATGAGGGAGGGAGGAAAAACCTGTTCCCCTAGTTCATGGTCAGCATATGCAGAAGGATAAATAATGAAATGTTCTGCAATTTCTTTGCCCTTTGCATGGAACAGCACAACACAAATTATTCACTGTTAATGTAAAATCTAGTGGAAAGTGAATTGGATTACTGCTACTCAGAGTGATGATCTGTGACCTGTGCTGGTCATCCAGCCATCATGGCTGGCTGGAGATTCTGAAGAGCCTCAGACTGGGGCCATTTCCACAGTACATTGTTATAGTGCTATTATTCTACTTTCAACCTCCTATGGAATCTTGGGCTTTGTAGACTAGGGTGGGGCATTTAGAATTCTCAGCCAGGGGGCTCTTTGGCCTCAGTAAACTAACTACAAACCCCAGCATTCCACAGGATGTTGAAAGTGGAATAATAGCACTATAACAGTGTAGGGTGGAAATGGCCTGGGTTGTTACTCTAGCACAGGTCTTGATTCAAGGAGCTTCCAGGCAAAGGTTTTTTAAAATGTGCAGTTATCCTGCCTCATCTGTGGAATTTTGTTGGACTGGGATGTGGTAGTTTCCAGATGTTGTCTTTCCCCAGTTGTAAACCCCCCCCCCATGTTTTCTTTCTGCCTCTTCCTTCTCTGCAAATAACCTAGGAAAAGGTCCCCCATCTGGAATCACTGTCAGTCAGCTAAGAAGTGAAATAGCACTTTCTGTCAGATTTGGTGCTCCTGGCTAACTGGGTGTTGTTGCTATATATTGTCAGGTTGGCCCCATTATGGTGACCTTATGGATAAGAGACCGCCATGAACCCTGGGTATCAACAGCCCTGCTCAGGTCTTGCAAATTCAGGGTCATGGCTTCTTTGATGAAGTCAATCCATCTGTAAGGCTGGCTTTCTCTGTCCCCACTGTCTTTTATTTTCCTGCATTATTGTGTTTTCCAATTAGTCATGTTGTCTCCTGATAAGTCCAAAGTATGATAGCCTCAGTTTAGGCATGTTATCATTTCTCCTGGGTAGTGCTGGTGCTCAAGGGGATTGTCCTCGTTTTTCAGGGGCCAGTTCTGGTTGGTCTGAAAGTCTTCGGTTCTGCCAAGGAGTCTGAAGAGAAGGTGGTGGCAAGACTGGGTCCTGATTTTTTTCCCCCTCACACATATGTTTTTGGGGGTGTAGTAGCTTTTGGTGTCCATCCTGAAATTCCCTCACATAGCCTTCCTTCCCTCAGGATCCAGTCACTGGGCCATGACTTGCCAGTATCAACATAGGCAAGGGATAGAAACTGTGTAAAGATGTTGCTGGAGTGCAAACTGACAGTATTACACCTCATTGGCTATGCTGGCCAGGGCTTCTGGGAGTTGCAGTTCAATAACATCTGGAAAGCTGCATGACTCTCCTCCTTAACATAGCCCAAAGAAGAATTCACACCCTTAGGTTTTCCATATGAGGTTGTAAACATCATTGGATGGCCTGATCATTTGAAGCTGTCATTTTTTAACCCCCCTCCCTCTGTCTCTCATTCTCTCCATGAATTACAGAGTATTCAGGGGTAGCTGTGTTGGCCATGCAGCAAAATACAACAAAATCCCCAAATACTGATACCTTTATTAGGCTAGCTCCAGAGCATAAAATACATTACGTAAGCTTTCAAAGCTTCATTGGCTTAGATTGTTGTGGATTTTCTGGGCTTTGAGGCCGTTTTCTATTGGTATTTTCTCCTGATGTTTCACCTGCATCTGTGGCTGGCATCTTCAGAGGATCTGGTGGCATGGGAGTGAGGCAGAGTATATATACTTGTGTAGTATTAGTATTCTAAAATTGAAATGCATAAGCACATGGACAATTTCAACAGGAAAGAAGAAACTAGGAAAGTAAACAAAATTTGGCTACTAGTACTGAAGAATACTAAAATCAAGGCCCTTTCCACATGTGTGTGTGGGGGGGAAACAGGTGAAAACGCCCAAAAACGGAGCTTACCTGAAGCCGGGTAAGTCCGTCGCCACGTGGAGCAGCACGAGCTTGCTACTCCGCAGTCCTCCGGCGTCCCAAATGGCGGCTTCCAGTTGGTGGAGGCTCTCCACCAACCGGAGAAGCCCACCAGCCGGAAGCCCGCCCCCGGCAGATCTGCAGGCACGCACTTGCGCATGCCTGCAAATCCACTTCAGAGCCGGGCGACGGAGCGGCGCGGGGCTGCACGCTCCGTGCTTTTTAAAAACCTCAAAAAAGAGGTTTTTAAAAAACACGGAGTGCGGCTAGTTCCGGCCGCTCCTGAGTGGATTCTGGTGTGGAACTACGAAAAGTAGTCCACGCCAGTCCACTGTATGGTGTAGAAGACCTCCGTGAGAGGTCGCTCTGCACCATTTCAGAAGCCCGGTATGGAAATGGCCCAAGACTCAAAATATGCCAATGAACACCACCCAGACTCTGGAAGTCCCTCTACAAGAAACAATACAATAGATTGCTAATGTATTTAACACACTGTTATACATATCCTCTGACTAACAACACAACCTTGGGGGGTATCCCATTCAACAATAGGCCATCACACAGGCCAACTGTAACACATGCAAATTGCTTCCTCCCACCCGGGGACTACACAAGTATATATACTCTGTCGCACTTCCATGCCACCAGATCCTCTGAAGATGCCAGCCACCGATGCAGGCGAAACGTCAGGAGAAAATACTAATAGAACACGGCCTCGAAGCCCAGAAAACCCACAACAACCTATGAATTCTGGCCGTGAAAGCCTTCAACTTTACTTCATTGGCTTCTATGTCAGGCAAAGGTGTTTAAAATCATATAGGATCAAAAAAGGTAACAATGTTAGAGTCACAGGCCTACATTTTGGCCGTTTCCACACTGTTATAGGATATTGGAATAATAGCACTTTAACAGTCTAGTGCAGAAATGGCCTCTGCCTCAGATCTTACATTGTTGCCATATAAGATTGTAGCGAGAAATTTCATTGGAGGCAGTGAACACTCCCTTTCTTGGCCATGTGTAAGAACTAGGCACAAAGGACAATAAAGGGCAGGTGATAAAATTTCAACTCCATTAGCAACAGAAAAAGTAATTTCCCTTGAGATCCAGAGAGCAGCAACAAGAAAAAACAACTTTGACTCCAAGAGCAAGAAGATGCTAGTCCAGTGCTGGGCAACCTGTGGCACTTCAGCTGTTGGACTGCAACTCATATCAACCCTGGCTAACTTAGTCAATGGGTGATGGGAACTGCAGTCCACAAATTGCCCATCTCATCCTAGTCCATTCACCAAGCCAGCCAGCCTCTTATAACATGACTCCTTTGACGGAAATCCTGAACACTTCAAGCTTTCCAAACTGCTTCTGATTCTTTTCATCTGAGTGAGAGAGAAAGAACGGGGGGGGGGGAGGACGAAAGAGAGGGGCTGTGAAAGCAAACCTTCCAAGGGATGACCCAGGGAGAAAAGCTCCCAATGGGACCCAAGGGGAAAACGACCCTATCTAAGAAGAACTCAGCATGGCTCTCACTTGTCTGACCCAAGTGACAGCAACAGTGAGTCTTTTCCCCCTTGTTGCCCTTTGGCAGTAGGTAATGGAGCCTTACCCACAAAAGGAGGCTCACATCATCCCCCAGCCTTCAGGGATCGCCTAAGGCCCAGGGCTGCTTCTCCTCACTCCCCCTACCTCCTTTCTCTTCTTTTCCCTATGTGGTCTGACCAAGCTGTTGTTTTTCACACCAGACAGCAACTAAATGAGCCCTCAGCAGATGGAACGTCTAGCAATTAACCCACAAATGGCAGGCAATGCAGAGCGCTGTCGCCACTAGTAATATAAGAATCCATATTTACCCAGTGTGGCACTTTCGCTGAGCAGCAGATAGTGGAGTGAGCAGAGTGACAATGCAGCCACACTTTGCATCTAAAAAGGCCAAGGGCTAACTTTGCTTTTGGCCTTTGCCTATCTTCCTCCAGCCAGAGAGCCACATTCTCAGGGCTTTATTACATGCCCTTATGCCAGGTTTTTCCATTTGAAGCTCACTCCAGCTCTACTCACAATTGTTAATGCTGTGTATCACACAAATGCCAGATTTGGATTTTAATACCATCTTTTACACTTTTTCTCATCTGCAATTATATTATTATTATTATTATTATTATTATTATTATTATTATTATTATTATTGATTAATTTCTTAGCTGCCTCTCCCCATGGATCAAGGTGGGGGACAACAACAGATTAACATATAACATATGTCAGTTAAAAACAGAACATCAATTAAAAAACATAGTTAAAATGCAAAACACAGTCTTAAGAGAACAAATACTACAAAAACAGTCGATACACGTTTAAAATCCATTGTCAAAATTCACAATTTAAAATCATTTGGATAGGCCTGCTGGAACAGATTGGTCTTTAATGCTGTTTTAAATTTGGACAGCATATTCAGCTGTTGAACCTCTTCCAGCAGGACATTCCACAGTCTAGGGGTGACTGAAGAAAAGGTCCTCTGGGTGACCAGTGCCAGTCTAGTCCTGGCCAACTGAAGTAAATGTCTCCCCAGAGAACTTGAATGTGCAGGGTGGATTATACAGGAGGAGACAATCCCATAGCTAACCTGGACCCAAACATGTAGGGCTTTAAGGGCAATAACCAACACTTTGTACTTTGCCTGGAAACTAATTGGCAGCCAGTGGAATGACTTTAATATTGGTGTGATATTGTCACTTCTAGATGTACCAGTAACCAATCTGGCTGTTGTGTTTTGAACCAATTGAAGTTTCCAAACATGGTACAAAAGTAGCCCAATGTACAGTCCATTGCAAAAGTCCATCCTTGAGGTTACCAACCTCTGTACTACCATCTTTAGTTCCTCCAGCTCTAGGAAGGGCACAGCTGGCATATCAGCTGAAGCTAATAGTAAGCACTCCTGGCCATTGTATCTATTTGAGCTGTCATTGAGAACGATGGATCCAGAAGCATTCCCTGGCTGCAAACACAGTCTTTCAGGGGAAAGTAAACCTGTCCAGGACTAGTTCCAAACCAAGGTTAGGATCCTTGACAGTAAGCACCTCCATCTTGTCTGGATTCAGCTACAGTTTGTTTTTTCTCATCTAGCTCATTACCTCCTTCAGGCATTCATTCAGAGGAGACACACCATTCTTAGCTGAAGCTGCTATTGAAGGCATGGAGAAATATCCTGGGGTGTCGTCAGCTTACTGACAGCACCCTGTCCCATAACTCCAGATGATCTCTCCAAGTGATCTCAGGTAGATGTTGAATAGCATTAGAGATAGAAGGGCACCTTGTGGTTTGATTTATAAAAGCTCCATTTTTGAGGAGCACCACCATCTTGAATCTACCTGAGAAGTAGGGCCAGAATTATTGAAGGACAGTGCCTCCTATTCCCATACCCCTCAGGTGTTCCAGAAGGATATCATGGTCAATGGTATCAAACGCCATTGAGAGGTCCAAAAGTACCAGCACGGATACACTCCCCGTGTTAGTGCTCTGGGGAAGATCATCCACTAAGGCAACCATAGCAGTCTCAACTCCATATCCTGCTCTGAAGCCAGTTTGTGTTGTCAATACTGTTCCCTTTATCCCACCCCTCACTTCATGATCAGTTTGTATTTTTCATTTTTTTTTTATCCATAATAGCACCATGATGGCACAATCATGGCCCCTCTTTAACTGCAAACCCCAGGATTCCATAGGATGTTGAAAGGGGAATAATAGTGCTATAGCAGACTAGTGTGGAAATGGCCATTTACTGCACGTTACTATGCCTGCATGTTTCATAGCAACGCTCTTCAGTTTCTTGTGCAGGAAAGGCATCACTGAGGCCCTTGAAGCATGCTGTAAGCATTTCCCAAGTCACTTGGTATCTGCCTACTTGCCACACCATTTGATGTTCCCTACCGGCAGCTAGAGTACACTCACTCTCACAGAGCTGCTCTGGCTTTGTGGCAATGTAACAGAAAAGGAAATCTGATTCTCACTGTGATTATTATGTGCATTCTATAATCGTCCAGAAAAAGAGAGTTTGGCATTATTATTATACCTCTCTAAATCTTGGGCTTCCACAAATAATGTCAGTCTTTCCTACTCACATAAAGATGGGACTGTTTCCATTACCACAGAGGAACAGTAAAGCAGGATTTCCAGAAACTCATATAATGGACTATCATACATTTACATTTTGTTTCCCAATTGAGAGCCATTGAGATGAGCTGTACTACAACTTCCATGACCCCTTGCAAGCAGTAGATGAAAATTCACACCCATCTGACTCTGGACAACTTGGTCTACCTTCTTCTATATCCTTTCCTTCTGAGGCCATTTCCGCACCGGGCTAGTAAAACGGTGCAGAGTGACCTCCCACGGAGGTCTTCTGCACCGTAGAGTGGACTGGGGCGGACTACATTCTGTAGTTCCATACCTCAGTCCACTCCGGAGCGACTGGAACTGGTCGCGCGGTGTGTTTTTTAAAAACCTCTTTTTAGAGGTTTTTAAAAATCACGGAGCGCGCAACCCCGTGCCGCTCCGTCGCCCGGCTCCGGAGCAGATTTGCAGGCGCGCACAAGTGCATGCCCGCAGATCTGCTGGGGGTGGGCTTCCGGCTGGCGAGCTTCTCCGGTTGGTGGAGAGCCTACACCAACCGGAAGCCGCCATCTGGGATGCCGGAGGACTGCGGAGCAGCGAACTCGCGCTGCCCCTCGTGGCGACAGACTCGGCTGGCCGGAAAACAAGGCCAGTAAGCTCTGTTTTCAGCCTCCCCCCCCCCCCCCACATGCGGAAAGGACCTTAGTCTCTTTCACCACTCTGGTTGCCTGCAAAATAGGTAGGTAGGTAGGTAGGTAGGTAGGTAGGTAGATAGATAGATAGATAGATAGATAGATAGATAGATAGATAGATAGATAGAATAAACATTCATACCACAGGGAGCATTTCATCTCATCCCAGTGATCCCACATGGACCATGTTGCTCACTGGTAACAATATGGGGGTGCCCATTAATGTCTGCCAGTTCATAATCCTGTCTGGTGGGGTCTCCCACCTCATCCATGCCACCATCTACCATGGACCCTGGAAAGGGTGCAAATAATTTTTTTTCTTTTTATATGGTGGTGGAACAGGACACTATATCTCTTACATTATACATTGGGAAAAATGCATTTTGTGTTAGGAGAGAGCAGTAGGAAACAGTAAGGCCTTGGGAGGACGATACGTGCAGGCTGGCTGGTAACAAATGCCCTGTGCAAACCCCCTCATTACTTCCCCCAAGACAAGTGAAGGAAAGATGGTTGTTATTATAGTAGAACTTTATGATGGCTATTATGCATTGTAAATAAAAATTAGGTAATGTATAAAGTACATTACCTGCAAGGTACTTCCGTACCAGGATGGAGAACAATTAAGGCACTTGCAAAGGAACCCTCCCCTTACTTCACCCAAGACACGTGAAGGAAAGATGGTCTGCTAAATGCGTTTAAGAGAGTTTTAGATAACACACAAGGAAAAAGCTTTATCATTTCTTCTAGAGCACTGTAAGTGGTCTGCGGCTTCTGTGCCTGAGATTCTTGGGAATATTTGAGTGGGAGACAACCTGGCTATTCCCACTCTCCACCCACTAATTGTTCATTCATGCAAGAAAGTGAAAGGAGATATCCTGACTGGTCACTAAACTGTGGAGGAAAAGGGGGTCATTATCAGGTTATTCCCAGCATTTAAAAACCAAAATTTTGACCATTTCTACAATCCAACAACACCTTGAAAGCAATGACATTGTGCAACAAATCTGAGGCAAAAGAGAGACTAATGCATCACTATGGTGGCATAATGACATGGTAGGATAAGCCTCTCAGTTTGGAGTGCTCTGCTCATTTCAAGAGCATAAAAAAAAATTCTGTTGCTAAACTTGGTGGCTTTCTCTTACCCAGGGCCAAATTTTACTTACCTGCTGTTTGTTTGTCTGGAAGGAGGGATGGCATACCCTTGGCCAAAGGAGATCACTGGAGGACTGTTTGCAGCTTTCTTTATTGCCTGTAAAGAATTCATGAGAGTGTTCCAGTGCTGGAAAAATGTCCATCTGCAGAATCTGCCAAGATCTATGACATTCCAACTTTTCCCTCAAATTCAAGACTTAAGGCAGCTCACAATCAGATTTTTAAAATTTTCTCTGGAATCATGTTGGTGATTTACAATGGTGTGAGTCAGACTGATGCCATCAGAACTCGCTCTTTTGGTCATTTTAGAGGTCAGAATTCTGTTCTGACCTTGCAACAATCAACCCCCAACCCACTTTATAAACAATGCAGCCCCTCCATGCCCATTTCTGTATTGTTCAAGAGCAGGGCGAGAGCAGTAACTCATCCAGCTATTTTCATGTCACTGTACGTGCTACAACACGTGTGTCAAACACAAGGCCTGTGGGCCAAATGTGGCCTGCCAGGCCATTTTGTGTGGCCCTCGCACCTCTCCTCCAGCTGCAGCACTCACTTACCTGGCGAGCCTGATCTTCACAGTGTGGGCCTCTGGCTGCTGGTATTCTGAAGAGGGAGCAGTCTGAGGAGCAAAAAGTGGCACACTTTGGATATACTGACCAATTCGCTATCACTTTACAGAGGTATATTGACCATAAACTATGATCATATAGCCACAAAATGTCCAAGGAAAGAAAAGTTGATGCAGAGGGAAGGCAACTTAAAAACCAGTAATAATCGAATGCAGAGGCGATTGTTTAATATGATAAAAGAATAGATACATGTATATAGTCTTACAGATACAACCGGCCCTTTGAGAGCAACCATAATGCTGATGTGGTCCAAGATGAGATTGAGTCTGACTCCTCTGTGCTGCAAGGACATATTCCGCAGGGATCTCCTGAGGACCCCCAGAGATCCCTGAAGATGCCCGGCACAAAATACCCAGCTAAAAGAAAATAGCTGGACACATGTCCGCTGATCCCCAGAATCTCTAACAACATGAAAATGACCTTGGTAGGGAGGCTGCACCGCTTACAAAGTGGGTTTTTGGGGAGCTGTAGTTAGACAGATGCAGCAACAGAGATGTAGATATGTGCAACATGTAAGCCTCTCAATGCAGGACTCCAGCCAGTCTTTTAAAAAAGGCAAATTAAAACAACATATATCATAATACAAAGACAAAATAAAATAAATTCTCTGAGTCTGAGGGTGCTGGAGGTCCAGAAGGTGATGGTTGTTCCTTTTTTTCAGGCGGTGTGTCTGCAACTGGATGGTGCTCAGGATTCACCCACCCACTAGCCACCAGTCTCCTGTGGGAATATATCCTGGTATCTTCAAGCTGTGTTTGCCCATGGGGCAGGGGGGTTGTTGTGCAAGGAAGTATTAGACAAAGGAGGTTTTGCCAGTAAATGTCACCAACAGGATTCCCACCGTTATCATATTGAAACACAACTGAATTAAAAGACAAATTTTCCAGAATTAGTAAAAAGTATCGACCCTCTTAAAAGCCTCATCTCAAAAGCCTCTATGAACAGAAAGGTCTCTGCTTTCCCATGGAAGGACAACAAATTAGGGACCCACCTTTCCCAGAAACAGTCAGTTCCACAGTGGCCATTTCCACACGGGGTAAGTAAAACAGTGCAGTGCGTCCTCCACGGAGGGCGTCTGCACCTTGGAGCGGACTGGATCCGGACTACTTACCGTAGATCCGCACCTCAGTGCGCTCCGGAACGACCCCAAGTGGTCCTCCAGCGTGTTTTTGAAAGACCTGATTTTTCCGGTCTTTCAAAACGCTGGCGCGCGCTATTACATGCCTGCTCTCCGATGCAGATTCGCAGGCTCACAGCAATGCGAGCCTGCGATCTGTGGATGGCGGGCTTTAGGCTGGTGAGCTTCAGCAGTTGGTCAAGACCCACGACCAACTGGAAGCCGCCATTTTGGATGTTGGAGCAGTGCGCATCTATGACCATGCACTGCTCCGCCTCACCCCAGACTGGACCGGACCACCAGAAGATCCCGTGAGTAGCGGCAGGGAGCGATTCCCTCACCGCATGCGGAATGGCCAGTGTAAGAGCAGCCACTGAAAAGGCTCTCTCAATCCAAAAGGTCCAGAAGGGTAGACTTCTACCTTGGAAGAAAGGGATAACTTTGCTAGTATTTGCCATCCATGTTGTTTCCATTATGATAGCCCACACTGCACTCACAGCAGCCATGGATGAGCTTGCTGAATACAAAAAGTAACCTAATGTTTTCACGCACAGAGTATTGCAGTTTTACTGCTGGGTAGCTCAGGAGAAATGTGCTACCCCCCAACAACAAGCATGGCTTTTGAAGACAAGACATCTCAGTCCCCTGCTACAAATGAGAAACAACTCAACAACTGTATAATTTATTGCATGAAAAAATGTGTACAATCTGGAGCCCAGCCAGGCATTCAGTGCTGGGGCCCAAGTCACAGATTGCAAGCATTGCTGGGCTGAGGCAGAACATCCAGGAATGGTTTTGGTAATGGGATATAGGTTCAAAGGTGCAACGATCAACCAATCACCACTTTGTTGTACATATTCTTACAGAAACAGTTGGCAAGTATAATGCGATAGGGATAAACAACTGGCAAACCAAGACCTCATTCTATCTCTGGTGGCTTCTCAGGGAGCTTCAGGACTATGCACTTCACCTTATTTTCAGCCTGGTAATGTTTGTGTACTGGGCACTGACATGGGCAAGATGTTCCTTCACTCCTTCCCTCCTTCCCCCCCTCACCACCCCAGTGTGATCACTGCAGATGTCTGGGCAAAGTTCTCCTCCTGGTTCAATCTATCCACCATGTCTTTGGTTCTGAGAACAGAGAAAAATGTCTAAGCAGAGAGCACTGAGGAGGAATGGGCTATCCAACAAGATGGAGAGTAGAATCTTCTAAGGTAGGCTACTTTTCCTTGAAAGTAGGTTTGCATCTAGCCATCCAAAAGGAATCTTTCAAGCAGATGGCTTGCCCCAGCTTGCTTCTCCTAAAAAAACAGAAAAAAAACAAAACAAAACAAAAGGCAGGAATGGCTTATTCTGCTGTTTGGCAAGCTAAAAGAGAGGATCAGCAGTCTTTTCATCAGGCCAGTAGGAGACACTCTTAGTCCAGAAAGTAACTGGATGAAGTTTATTGTCTACCAGTCCAGAAATAAAGGAAGAGAAAATAGCTACTCCTCTCCTTCAAATCATACATCTAGAGCCCCGGACTCCACAGTTTCAGAGAAGGAACTGGGCCACATCTAAGGAAAGTGGATGGCAGCCAGGGGTTGGAGTGGTTATCTAGGCAGTCTCTTGTTGTCTCCTGTCTTTGAAACTCACTTTTGGAATGGTCACTTTAAGATCTGCAATGTACATTATCCCTTCCCTCCAGCTGTCTCAATTTGGCAGCAACAGTCCCAGTTAATCCTCTGTTGTCCTGTTTCTTCAGCTGCTTTTAAAGTGTCCCAGTTTCTCTCTCCTTCTCCATCTTTCTTCCTTTGTCTTCAGCTTGCTTCAATTGCTGCAAGCTGAGTTCAAAGTGCAAAAAGTGGACTGTACTCAGCAGAGGAGGAGGAGAGGAAGGGACAGAGTTTTGCTATTCCCAGGCCTTTTCCACACCTTGGCTGCATCCTGTGCCATGCTGGGGCCGTCCTGGCAGTCTCATTATTGGGAGGGAAGCGTGTCCTGAACGCATCCACATCTGGCTGGCTGCCAGTGGATGGTCGCAATTGAGACATCCTCCTTCCTTCCAAAGTGCAGCCAGCTCTGTCTGGTGCTGCATTGAGGAAAGAAGCACTTTGATAGTGCTTCCACCCTTCCCGTATGGTCCAAGCCGACGCGATCATTGCACAAAAGGGCCCTGTTATTGGATTTTTTCTGGTAATAGTGTAATGTGCCATAGCGATGGCTGAGACATGACAAGGGCAGGATCGTAACAATGTTGTGTGGTAGCACGTGCCATGGCCTGGCTGGGATGGGGCCGTAGTGCGGAAATTCAGCTCAAGTAAAACTCCCCTCTTCTTTTTTTCAATCGTAGCTGCGAAACAGCTACCTAGTTTCAAATTCCTGACATATCTCAAATCTTGAGTTCTAATTCGAGCTTCTTGCAGACATATTATATCTATATTCTGTTTCTCTAAATGGTGAAAAATTTGTCGTCTTTTGTATTCAGAGTTAAACCCCTTAATGTTCCAAGAATAAATCTTCAAATCCATTTTATGGGTTATATTAATATTTTATTACTGAAGTTTAGCTTATTCCTTCAGTATGTCTCCATCTACCTCCCCTTCTTGTTCCACGGTTCCTTGCACTACTTCTATTACTTCCTCTTGTTCTCTGTCTTCTTCTTCTCCTTGTAGTTGTTCTCTTTCCTCCTCTGGAGGTAGCTGTTCATGATCTTTCTCTCCTTCAGAGGTGTCCTTTTGTAAGTCTTTCTTCAATCTATCCATCATTTCTTTTGCTTTGTGTACTGAGTTAATCCTATATCTCTGCTGTTTATAAGTAAAGGACAAGCCTTCAACCTTTTCCCATTGATAATTAATCTGACGCTTTTGCAGAAGGTTGGCCAATGGTTTATATTCTTGTCTTTTCTTTAGGATTTGATAAGGTATATCTTTGAAAATTCTGACGTTTTTATCTTCAATCTTTCAGTAGTCCATTGTAGCTTCGCTGTAATATTTTGTCTCTAACCATAGTCCTCGCGAACGTTATAATAAAGTCTCTTGGTAATTTCCTCTCTCTTGCTACTCTGGAGGAAACTCTGAACATTCTGTCAATATATGTCTCCATCTTTTCTTCTTCAGTGTCAATGAATTCTGCCAAAGCCGGTACAATTTTTTCGTACAGATTCTCTGCTGAAGCCTCTGGAACACCTCTAAATCGAAGACATCTTTCCCGATATCGTAACTCCTGCTGAGTAATTTGAAATTCATCTTCTTGTTCCTTCCCCTTCATCTCAGTCATTTCCTTTTTGACTTGTTTAACTTGTTGTTTTATCTCCTTTGTTTCTGTCTTTAGCTTTGTCACATCCTTTGTTATATTTTCCAATTTCTTCCCCAGTTTGTCTATTTCTTGTTTCATGTCAGCTCTCATCTCTTTCCTTGTTTCTTTTATATCACTTCTTATATCATCTTTCATGCTTTTAAACTCTTCCATCATCTGTAACATGAAATCTTGAGGTTTCTGGGGTATATCCACTGATGTCCATCTGGTTGCCTGGGAAGTTGTTGTTGTTGCAGCTGCCGCTGCTCCTCTTCTTGTCCTTTGGTCCATTTTTGATTTTTTTTTTAGTACCTAATGCAAATTGCTTTTTTGCTTTTTGTTACCTTAATCAATATTCAATATAAAAATCAATTCCTTATACCTATATTTTTTACAGTTAGCACACAAAAAGCTTACTATTTATAACCTTGGAGTTTTCAAATTCTAATAAAATTCAAATTGTTGTATCTATAATTCCTTCACATTAGATCCAATTCATTGCATGTATAAATCAATCACATCAATCACATATATTCTTAGCTTGAATTAATTACTTTAAATTGAAATTAACACTGCTACCCAGTCACTATATCAATGAAATGGAAATAAAAATAGCTGTATATATGTAGATTATGCAAGTATCTTATGTATCAATTTATATATGTAGAATTTGGATAGATAGATAGATAGATAGATAGATAGATAGATAGATAGATATAGATATATAGATATATAGATTTATTCTATAGGATTATATATAGCTAAATAGACAAGACCACTTATTTTAAAATCTAGTACATTGTATTCAATTCATTCATCAAATTCATTCAATAAAATCATACAGTGAGTTCATTCAGTATAATCAGTGGGCTGTGCCTAGGCCCAATTCTTTCACTTCCCCCTCCCAGTGGGTGCTGAGTTTCCTCTCTCTTCTGGAACTGTTCGCAGACCTTGACTGTGAGAACTTCTCCTCCTTCTCCTCCAATGTTGATAACAGGAATCTGAGCTGCTCTGCTGCGTGGGGGCAAAAGTCTCTCTGTCTTTCCTGTCCTTCCAGTACAGCCTCAAAGAACACTCCCTTATGAATATTTTTAAATCCTCGAATTGTTCTCAAAAGCCAAACGGACAAATAATAAAGGAAACAATGCAGTTGCAAAGCAAAGTCCCCGATTTTAAAAAAACCACAATCCAAATGTCACAGTCCCAAATTTCAATATTCCATGTTCATTGTTCCAAGTTCAATGTTCAGTAGACCAAAAGAAGAAAAAAAAAATCCAAAAGAGAATGCCGATGTCCCATCTCGTCAGCAAAAAAGGTACTATAATCCACAAGAGTTCGGCAGCCACGTCTTAAATCCTATACTCCCGAAAACACAGATGTAAGGTCCCAAAGAAACACAGATCAATTATGTACCAAGATTCCAAAATTCCAAGTCAGTTCAATCAAAACAGATGGCAAAAACAGAAAGGCAAAAGCTTAAGTTTAAACCAAGGGTAACCATATTCTCAATCCAGTCCAGTCTCTTCGTACCAAGCAAAGGCAAAAAAAGCACAAACTTCGATCCCGTCTCTGTAGCTCTCCGCTTATGCTCTTTTAATCAAAACCGCTAGCGAAATTCATCACATTCTTAGTATACAGTCTATCTTAAGAAGTTGTAGTCTTCTAAAAATTTTTTTTCCACCATTACATACTCACAGTCTGCTGGGTCAGTACGTATTGCCACTCCTGTTCACCGCTGCGAGTTCCAAATTGTTGCAGTATCAATGAAATAAAAACTAGATCAGATGCTTACAGTCTCGAATCGTGTCTTCTTTTTTAAAAAGTCGGCGGCGGCACTTGTGCCGCAAACACGGCGTCCCTGCTGGATCCATTCAGGCCCCCCTGAAGACTCCCGCTCTCTCTTGTCAGAAGGAGCTCAGCACCAGTTACGGAGCCTCCATCGAGCAATCTTCCGCACCCCCTTTACCGGTGTGTGTGTGTGTGTCTAGCCACTTATCAGATGAAAAAAGTGGCTGGATTCCAGCGGGAGATAGCACGCAGTTGCGGAGCTCACTCCGTGCGACCACTCGCACGCGCCATGCGACTGGAAGTCCATTCAGCTCAAGTTAAAGTAAACTGCTGCAAACTCTCCTAGCTTGTGTGTTTCTTTGTCATTAGTAACTTTTGCCCTTTTGACCACACACTGGACACTTGTCCCAGTTTTCATCTGCCAAATGCTGGAGAGTATGTTATTGCCTCTGCGCAGGAGAATAATTGGAAACAAATGTGACATTAAGACAGCATATAAGGGAACAATGTAATTTTCCCTCCATTCAACTGTCAAAATCTTATTTCACTTTCCTTCAGAAAGGTTATTTGGCAATGTGAAATTGACTTAATTATTAGCACAATGGCTCTCTTTGGTAAAGGCATAGTTGGAGTTGCTGAGCCAGTCCAGAGTGCCAAACTGATACCGTTTCAGAGGAATGAGCAGAGGTCATAGCAGTGCAGTCTTTTTCTTTTCACTTTAGACTCTTAAGCAAGTATCCAGGAACTGCGTGCAAGCACTTTGAGGGGCAATTCCCTACACCTCAGAATTGGCCTCATGATGACAGCTCTCATAGCCACACCACAAAGAAAAATCCACTCATGCCATCAGGAATAGACAGACAGACAGGAAGACAGACAAATAGGTTTTGTTAACACACTGTTTTAAAACCCCACAGACATTTCTAACAAACAGTTTACTAATAAAAGTGTATAATTGGATTTATGGGGCTGACTGCAAGTATGTTCTGAGGGTCAGGATGGTACAGTGGTTTGAGCATTGGACTATGACTCTGAAGGCCAGGGTTCGATTCCCTGATCAGCCATAGAAACCCACTGGATGACATTGGGTGCATCACACTCTCTCAGCCCCCAGAAAACCCCATGATAGGTTCTTCTTAGGGCTGCTGTAAATTGCAAATGACTTGAAGGCACATAACAAATATGCTCAATAGTGCTTATTTCTGCTGCATAGGTTCAAAGAGTAAAACACACTCAGACAGCTTAAATAAGTAAGTAAGTAAATGAATAAATAAATAAATCTATCTATTTTCACTTTTAATTAATCATGTAAACCATCTTTTCTATTGGGGGAGGGAATTTTACAACAAAGTCAAACAACCCTTTATTTTCTCCCTAGCCACACCGCCGTTCAACTCAAGCCCAGATTAAGCTGACTGGAGCTTTAGAATAGTGCCAAAAACAGGGTCACTTTGGCATTCATGTGTGAGTTATGTGTGGAGTGACAGAACAGAAATTAGATGAATGAGTGAGTAAAAAATAAAATACAAAGTACAATAGGCAGAAGCACAAACCTCTCATTACCAGCCATGCAATGTCAGTGGGGCTAATAGCCTGATTTCATGTGTTATTGCTCAGTTAGTCCAGTAACACCAATATGGTGATGATAAGAAAAATAAGCCACCTTTTTGTGTAGAGGGCCAATGACCCTGTCAGACAGGTGTACATTCTTAATAAAGTGCTACACAGGTGAAAAAAATATTGGCAAGCAAGCACAAAGCCTCAAATAATTGCCCTTGCTTTTTTCAGAAATATAGCCCATAGCACCTGGTATTCCTTAGCGTTCTTCCATCCAGGCCTGACTCTGCTTAGCTTCCAAGATCGGATGGGATCTGACGGCTGCAATGCATTTAGGCCTTATTACCTCCAAAAGCAGAAGTAGTATGCTTCTGTATAGTGGCTGGTAGAGAATATGAGCACTGGACTAGGTGAAGACATTCAGAGGCAGAGCCATAAATGGCACCCACTCCCCTCAAAAGTCAAGATACATAGAACCTGAGACCAGTTAAGTTATTTAGGTACCCTATGAGGCTACAGGAGATCCCCATCTATACACCATATTTTCAAATATGTAATGCTGCATTTTGGAGATTTCTGTGGAGTTCCTCATAACCATTGATTTCCCTAAGGAGAATGCAGCTTCTAGCTAATGGATTTGGTTTTCCATATCTTAAGTCTGTATCATCAAACCTACTTATTTACATGTAGCGGATGCTGGCATTTCTCATATGTACTGAATCCTCCATCTTGGGCTGTGTTGGAATATTCTTCTCTGATGTCTCCTTCTAAGTGTTGGGTGTTGGAGGTCTATCTGTGTCAGAAGAGGTTTTAAACTTCCCAGAGTTTTAGCAATTGGGTACCTTTGGCGTACAATACCATGATAACAGCTATGATCTGATCTGTTTTCTTATCCTAAATTAATCTCTTGGTAGTCCAAATCTGAAAGCTGGAAACAAGAGTTGTGCAAGAGCAGTGTGCTATAGAAATTCTTACACTGAATCAGTTGATTTGTTCTGATTACGAGTTTATTCTGTTTACTGGATGAAATGTAAATTACTAGCTCCCAGCTTCTGCGGAATGGCAGTATTTTCGCTGCAACATATGTTGGCATCTCAATATGGCTCTGCAGCTTTCCATGCCTTAGAGTCTCTATTTTTGCAAACACTTGCTGAATAATGTAGAAAGGAAAGAAGAAAGAAAGAAACAAAAAAAGAAAGAAAGACTATGATATTTGTTTATTAATATGTCTATCGTCAGTCAATAAATACGAACAATGAAATGTCAAGTTAGATAGTCCCGTTTTGTCCAACCAATAGATTACAAATCTGACGTCTATATCTACCATATCTATGGATTTTAAACTGTGTCTCATACAACAAAAACTCTACAACATGGACTCTATAACATTTCTTTAGCAGGGGTTTGAGTAAATTTGCTAGTTGCTGATGCAGCTCCTTTCATCATGTATCTCTTGAATACATGACCTAGTTATGCCCAGTGAGGCCATTTCCACACCGGGCTATTAAAACAGTGCAGAACGACCTCCGACGGAGGTCTTCTGCACCGTAGAGTGGACTGGGGCGGACTACTTTTTGTAGCTCCATACCTCAGTCCGGTTCGGAGCGACCGGAACTGGTTGCGCAGTGTGCTTTTTAAAAACCTCTTTTAAGAGGTTTTTAAAAAGCACGGAGCGCGCGACTCCGTGTCGCTCCGTCGCCGTGCTCCACTGCAGATTTGCAGGTGCGCACAAGTGTGTGCCTGCAGATCTGCCGGGGGCGGGCTTTAGGCTGGCGAGCTTCTCCGGTTGGTGGAGAGCCTCCACCAAACGGAAGCCGCCATTTTGGATGCCGGAGCAGTGCGGAGCGACGAGCTCGCACTGCTCCTCGTCCGGACGGACTCACCCGGACGCTCAAGAAAGCCGGTGAGTTCCGTTTTCGCGTGTTTCCTCTCTCGCGTGTGGAAAGGGCCTGAAATTCCTTTCAGGGGAAGTTCATCAACTGAATTCATTTTGGGTTATAGTAATCTTTTAATTTTGTGCTCTTGAACCACTTCCCAATATCTTGGGAATTAAATTTTGGTCGGTGAAGACAAGGAAATCTCCATGTCCTGTCAGTGGTCAAAGTGTTATACCGTAGCATTGCAAAGACAAATGCCCTCCCTCTATTATTTAACGGATGGAGGATCTCAGTCCTTTTCAACATTTGTGCACATGTCATATAGATTTTGCATGGGCATCTGCTGCATATTTGGCCATCTTTTCCAGCTGTTTATGCACAGATGTTTTCTCATTGCTATACTTTCCATGTTACCTTCTAATTCATTCCTCTGAATTCGTTAGTTTTCCATTTTTTTTCTTCCTTTTTTCTGCTTTCAGTTTAATTTTTGTACAGTTGAAAATACAGTTGGGCCTCCACATTTGTGGGCTTCACTTTCCAAATTTGATTATTTGCAAGTTTCTTAAATTACTGCCCCCTCTACCTCAGATGCTTCTTTTTCAGGGGAATCTTCCCTTTCAGCAGCTCTGATGAGGTCTCACAGCCCTTTAAAAACCCCTTCTGGTTCTCCTCCTCCTCTACCAGCCGCTCCCTGGCCAGCTAAGGTTGGCTCACAGCCCAATTTCTCAGCACCACAGACCCTCTCCTGATGCCCCCCCCCCCCCATTCTAGGAAAGTGATGAGCAAGAGAGAGGAAGTATAGGGCCCATCCCTCTCCTTTCCCTGAGCTGGTTTGGCTCCGGGGTGCCTGATCTCCCCACCATGCTTCAGTCCCCTTCCCGCAGACACACACATTTTGATATTTGCAGTTTTTCCATTTTTGCAGGGATCATATGTCTCAACCCTAGCGAATAGGGAGGGTCGACTGTAAATGAAAAAGAATTGGCACCTTAGTATTAGTGCTTCTCATCATTCCTAGTAGTAACAATACTATAGTCATAAATTGAATAACAATTTCCTGGACTCGCATGACACCTAAAATCTGCCGGCTGAGGCAACCTCCTCATTATGCCTAGTAGCACAATGTGCCTGTGCATATGAGAGGGCACTACTGTACTTACATTGTCTTTATGGGCACAATATAGGTGTGTAGTTTAAAACTAGCTGTACTTGAAGTCTGAGCCAGGACAGCTTCTCTTATGTTCTTATGGGTGCTGTGAGCCAGCTTAAAATCAATGATCTGATTCTAAATGATTTTCTGAAACGGAGGGGTAACTCAGACATAACAATTTGGTATCTAGTGTTAACATGCATTTATTTCTTTCTGCACAGAAACAAAGTCTGCCTAGGAAAATCCTAGGTGTTTGAATATGCACAAGAAGCTAGCTGGTTCTTTCTTAATTCTTTCATTTTATGTGCCTCACTTGCACAATGGACACAGTGAAGAATGTGATTGTGAATTGTTAGCATGATCCTCTTGTGACAAAAGGAACTTGCTTATGTTCACAGGTGTTTCACCAGCTGATTGAATTTTAATGGACTGAAATATAGAATGAATCAAATCCATGGTTAGCAAACTAATGAAATTTAGCTGTTCGCTCTATTACAAATCAAAACAAATTGAGCATAGAAATTTGCAGTCAAACAGATTTGGTAAAGTTGAGTCGAAAGATCCAGTATGTGGCTGGAAATAAATTTTTGAACTTGTTCAGTGAATCAGAAAAAGTCCAGCTGGTGTTTGCCATACTATACGTACTTAATGTCACTTAATGCAGCTCAGCTACCCTTTTATGCTCTTTAGCCACCCTGTCACATTCACAGTGAGGCTGGTAAAGAGCTAGATTTGTTCTTTTATGCATGCTTGCTGCTGAACTAATTTCTACTACCGGCTGAATGTAACTACTGGTGGAGACGGTGCAGATTAGAGATCTCTAATTAATCAACTTGCACACTGATCCTGCCCTAATCATGGTTCCAAAAAGTATTTACACGTGACCTATTGTACTGGAATGCAGACAGACGTTTGGGAAGCTGCTTTGGACTGAATCAGACTGTTGGTCTCTCTAGCCCAGTAGTAACCGGCAGTAGCTCTCAAAGGTTTCAGGCAGAATTTTTCCCTCTCCCCACCCAGAAACAGGTAGTATAACTCTTCCTGGCTCTAAATGGAGACAGCAGGGATTGAACATGATAGCTTCTGCATGCAAATCATTTTACTATTGCGCTCTGACCCAATGTGGGTGACAATGTGCATTTAAAACAGGAATGGAGAACCAGTGGCCTTCAGATGCTGATTAACTACTACTCCCATCATCCTTCACCATATAGATAAACTAGCAGGGCCAATAGGAACTGGAATCCAATGGCATCTGAAGGGTCATCAGTTCTCCAGCTCTGGTTTAAATGGAATGCATTGAGACATGCCTCCTGACACATATTTCCCAGCACTCCCCATTTTTGCCTGAGGTTTTTGGTCCAACAGGTGATACATGTGCAGGTACTGCTAGAGAGTAATGAAATCTTGGAGAGATATTGGGTATATGATAGCATTAAAAACTTTGCCAGTCTAAAACTGTTACCCCCTTGCTTCTATATACAGCCATTAATGTGGATGTGGCCAAGATGGCGTATCTGCCAAATTGGCATATAAGTCTGTATTGAGAGAACAACCTTTATTATTCCAATCTACTTTGTAGCCACACAGAAGGAGCATAAGATGTATAAATGATGTATAACTAATTAGCTCAGCTTTTTATTTGCACCGTTTCACACACTAGGTACTTGTGGATTTCTTTTTGACACGGGGCAGGAAAAATTGTGTGCATACGCCCCACGTAAAGCTTGTGTAACGACCACATCTCATGTACAAAGAACCTCACAAGAATGCATTTCACCGGCTTATCTGTGTGCTCATGACAAAATAAACTGATACTGCATTTCACAGATGACAGTGTCTCTACCTTAGTCCTCACGGAGATGATCCCTCTGTAGGAAAAATGCCACATGGGGGCCACCAGATGAACTGGGGGGAGGGAGTGTTTCCCGAGTCACTTTTGTTCCACTGCCTGGGAATTGCTGATGGCTGTACGCTCTGCTCCTATCAGCACATCAATTTGCTACTGAGTCATGCATTAGAGTGCCCAATACCTCAGCTCCACGGCGGCTGTTCTCACTCCCTTATCACCAGTCTTTTAGATCCCATTAGTGTGTACCAGGGCACGATCCTACCTGTGCTTCTCTTCACCTACAGAGAAATAATTGGCCTGAGTCAACAAGCCAGTGGTGCTAATGGTAAGTAAATGTAAAATCTGTGGGAAGTGGTTCTCACTGAAGGCTCCAGCACTCCCCCTGAAGGCTGCAACAGGTTTAGGATGCTGTGGCAGCAGTTGTCAAATTGGTAGTGGTGCCTTTCAGGTGTCACAGGACTTTCTGTTGTTTTTTCTGCCACAGGCTTACCCATTTATTACAGCACAAGTTTTTGTGAACTACAGTCCACTTCGCCAGATACATGAAGGATTATCCAGAATTTCAGGTACATATGGGTATCCCTGGTTTATGGTGGGATTGCAGACAGTGAGATCAAAGGGAAAGTTAATACAGAAACTACTGCCAGGTCGTTGTTTTTTAAATTAACACTGGGCATTTGCAAAACTATTGCGGATAACGCAAACACCCTAGGACTAAGTAAGCCAATTAGCACCACTAATTGTCACTTACAGCTCCCAATTGAGATCACTCATTATCAATGAGCTACAATAAATTCTGTGGCAGGTCTTTAATTGCCTACTGACAGCCTCTAACCTTAAAACAACTTCTGATCCACAACAGGACATGAAATGTCGATGGAAATACAGGGAGAAAATCTTGCTACAACCTAGATGCCAATTGTGTCCCCACATCTGTTCTGGCAGCAACACTATAGGTCCTAAAGTCACCCACAACATCAAAGGTGCTTTTTACTTTCTCATCTTCCAATGTGATGCATGTCCCCTCTGTCAGCAATGCCCCTCTGAACTGCGTAGTGGATGAACAGGACAGTTGCTACATAAGAGGATAAAAGGACATAATTTTGACATTAGAAATAGCAATACCAAAAATGGTACTAAAGCATTTCAGTCTTCTTGGATATTCAGTTCATGACCTATGAGTAGCAGTTCTGTAACAAAATAAAAAGATAAAATAAATAAATAAATATTAAAAACCTTTTTAAAAGATTGGAAAGTGAATATACTGAATTCACAAATTCCAATTCATTAGCAGAAGTACGAATAGAAACAATAGTTTCTTACATTACAGTACTACATTACAATATTAATATATGGTTTTACATTGCAAGGAAACAGATTTTCAAATAAGCAGATCCTATTGTTTTTACACCCCAGGGCAAGGCCAGCCTCTTGATAAATCTGTTTCCTCTTACATAGCTCTTTGAAGATTTATGATCGGGATCGCAATTTGCATCTTTCTATATCTTATTAGACCTTACCCCACTCCTGAATCTGTGTAACTGTGCCGAAATATGTGTGGCTTTAATATCACTCCATCAGTGCATCCGAAGAAGTGGAATGAAATCCACAAAAGCTGATGCTGAGATAAATCAGTCTGAAAGGTCCTGGTAGATTTCCTTTTCCTTTTCATGGTATAGCAGACTAAAACAGCTTTTTCTTTGAATCCTAGAGCATGCTTACTCATCAGAAGCACCATTGGTCTTGTTGATTCAAGGTTATTATTCCTTACTTCAGGAAGAAGAAAAGGACTGAATAGGGAGCTTTCATACAGGGCACTGAGGCAGAGCTTCCTCCTAACAAGAACAGACACAATGCATATTTTATAACACCCAGAGTTCTGGGGGGATTTAGCTGTGTCTCTGGAAGACTGCCCTAACAGTCTTTCCTCTGCCTCATTCTTGATATGGACAAGAATAGATATGACTAGTGAGCTGAGAAAGAGACATGGCTTCTGCATATATCCCTTGGGGCTCTCCTCTTAATTGTCACTTCTCCTGTTCTTGGGCTAAAGCTATAAGTGGGAATTATGTGGCTCTCCAGATGTTGTGGGACAGGCAACTTCCAGCATTCCAAGCCGTTGGCTATAATGGCTAAAGCTGCAGCGACCTGCAGTCCAACATCATCTGGAAGACCACACAGGCTAAGCCACAATGTCCCCAGTTCTTCCACAATCAAGCTCTGGTGAACTTTTTCTCAAATTAAAGTCCTACGTTGAAAATGGCCATTTTTTAAAAAGAAAAATTATGGAGTGATTTTGACAAATACTGGTATGCAATTTAGGCCCAAGAGAAGAAGAGATCACCGTCTTCAGCCCTGCAGGAACACAGAGAGCTCCAAGCGTTGAAGGTTACCCTTAAGACACATATTTGCTTCTACCAGCTGGGTAGGATTGAAGAGGAATCAACAGCTATAGTAACTGTGTCAGTAAACAAACATCTGGAAGCTCCATTTCTAAATCCATGCTCAAAAATAGCAGTCCCCGCCCCAATAGGGATTTAAACCTACATGTGGGAATTTTCAGCACCATATATAATGTAGCCAATTTGTCCCAGAACAGGAGCACTTTGATAGCAAACCTCCCCTACTTCCTCTGCCTTAGGTCCTCTGATGCTTTCAGACACAGGCAATGTCAAGGAATGGCAGGCCAGGGGCGTGTGGTGCTGACTTGAGTCCAAAGCCTCTGTGGGGCGACAAGCGCACACATCCTAAGGCTGGCTGTGCTCTGGCAGTTAGTTCACATTTTAAACAGGGCTTAAAACTCTTAATATTAGAGATCAGGACCAAGGGATTCTGAGACCTGGTGTCCAAAAAGTTATTTTTCCAACATCTGATTTTTAACTGATGGAGGCCAGGGCCATTTTTGTCATGATCCTGCTGAACTGTTACATTCCCAGGGCCATAGCCGCAGCCAGGCCTAGCTCACTGCAGGATAACCCCTTTTTATAGTTTTCACCTTTCATTGACCATGTCTGCACTACCCTGTTATAGTGCTATTATTCCACTTTCAGCATCCCGTGGGATTCTGCAGCTTGTCGTTTATTGAGGTTTAGTTTACTAAATGCCCCTCATGGCAATATGAGGGAAATGTGCAGGCAGTATTCTGGTGATATGTTCAGTAAATAAGGACTAAATCTGGTCCGGCTTTGATTTGGTTTAGCCAACTAGTACAAAGATCCTGGGGCAGGATTCTTGTTTTCAGAAAGTATTTACCCCCCCCCCCCAATATGTAATATAATTAAAAACATTTATATGTATCAGACTACCTAAAGGCCTGGGTTTTTTTTGCACTGGTATACCCTTAATGTTTTATCAACACAAAACATCTGGTTATGGGCCTGCATGTTCATAGTTTCAGCACATCTAGGCTATGGTACAAAGGTGTGAGAGTCTGGAAGATAGCATCACAATTGTGCTGGCTGCAGAGGCAACAGCAGCAACTATAGTGAGCCCATTAAGAGCCAAACAGGCAAATGCCTCAGTTAACTGATGGAGAGACATCCCTTTATCTTCTTCTCAAGGACAAAGGCTCTTTCTCAGTCATCTCCAGGCCAACAGACGACACACTTTTCCATTAGATAGACAGTATAGAGATCTGAGTATTACTGGGAATTGTTGCAGCGGTAGCATCAACCATATTTGGAACGAGGTTGCTGTGGCTTGTTTGAAAGGAGGTGATGGCCAACATGAATGGAATGTCCTTTGTCTCGATCCCACAAAAACCTGGAGCTATTATCCTTTGGCACATTGTCTCAGTTCTTGGGAATTTAGGGCATAAGACTGCACAGTGCAGTAGTTGTAGGTCAGAACTACAAGTATATGTATGGAAAGAAAGATAGTGTGCCTACACACATAAATAGTTCTTCTCATTTGGTAATACTGAAAGTATCTCTAGTAGTTTATCTCGACAAGGCTATAAGTAGTTTTTCTGGCCAATGGCACTGAGGAGCTGGAGACAAAAATGTAGTTACACTTGAGGAGTAAATGTAGTTACACTTAAGGAGAGGTGGCTACTGACTTCGACGGTCTTGTGCAGGGAACAATAAAGAGCATTAAAGGGTCATTGTTGATTTTCTGTGAGGGCTGCTAGAGCTTGGGGCACCCAGTTATGCTACTGAGTATGCAGTCATATGATGATGGGAAGGTCGAACAGAGGACACTGGTGAGCCAGGACTTTGTTGAGTGGGCCTGGATAAAAATCATAGCCAGACTCTCTCTCTCTTTCTCTTTTCAAGCTGAGTAGCTGTGGGCGAGGGTGTCCTCTTGGCAGCAGGAGTCACACTGAGGCTTCCGCTCCACATGAGCATGCATTGGGCCATTCCTCCCACCCAGTGGCACCCCTGCCCCAGGGCCAGGCTCCAGCAGACTCTTCATCCATCCCGTATGACCTTCATCCATCCTGCATCCTCCTGTTTAGTGACAGCTGGGGAAATATTAGCCTGTTCCCATTTATTGAGTAGCTGTCTGAATTGATGGGATTTGTGCTGGCATCTGCTTTTGTATTAAGCAGGCAAGTGAAGTGTAAATTTACCCTGCCCGCTTCTGTACAAGCGTTTGGCTTTGCAGCACGATTCCCATCTCCTCCCCCAAGTTTCTGTTGTGGCCTTTCCTTCAGGGTCTGTTAGCCAAACTATTTTCCTAAGTGACAGACCCCTGTGCAGCTGTTTCTCTAATGCACACCATGTGAAATAGTTGAGATTATATTCCATTCTACAGGCCGCAGGTTTAAAGTTGTATTTTACTTACCCAGGGCTAAACCCAATGACAGTCCTAATTGAAGAAGATCCATTGAAACAAGCTCTGTTCATTTCAAGGGGTTAGCTAGTTTGGACTGACATTCAATTTACTCTGTAGTTTGTACTATACAACTTCATACCTTCTGATATTTCATAGATGGAACACCTGTGGCCAAACAATGTCAGAGTGTGGGGAAGATGTCAAAAGGTATTAATGAGGAAGAACAGACAAGCTAGAAGAGGCCACAGCAGTTTGCTTTTCCCTGAGCTTACTGGGAAGGGCAAGACCCCACTCCCTCTTTTCCTCTACCCCCCCACCCTGGCTGAGTTAATTGAGTGCACATCATTTTTGCAATTTGAACTAAGTTTGCAGCAATTGAAGCAAAACAGGACAAAGGGGAAAAGTGGGAGGAGGTGAGAGAAAATGTGACATTTCAAAAGCAGCTGAAAAGGCAGCACAACAGAGGATTAATTACAATAATGTTTATTTATAATGCCCTTTTCACCAAAGGGTGGAACATTGACATACAATCAGGGACAAAGACAATTAATTGGAGCAATCCCCACCAAATTGGGACAGTTGGAATGTATGGATAATGTACATGCATGTATGTTTGCAGAACTTAAACTGACCACTCCATAATTGAGTTTCAAAGATAGGTGACAATGGGATACAGTTTAGATAACCACTCTTGGCATTTTATAAATGCATTGTGGCAATCTGGGTTGCTATTTGTCTCAGTCATGTGAGTCCTGTTGGGAGCATTCAAAGAATTAAGGCTTCAATTCTCAGAATGTGTATCTGAGAGTATAATCCTGATTGCACACAGCTGCACTTACTTCCAAGTACATAAATAATTGTATCATCAAGTTCTTGTAAGTAAATGCCACGCTCACACAATTACTGTATTGTCATGTCACAAAACATCAATAAAACTGGCCTAGAAATAGGTAACCACACAGTGTGAAAGCTTTTCTAATACCAAATGATTTTGGTTTAGGAAAAAGCATCACAGATGAAATCAGCACAGTCCAAGGAGTCAAAAGAGCTTCAGACATAAAAGGTTCAAGGCCCATCAGTAACCTGGGAGATCTGGGTTATAAAAGAAGGTCTGATACTGATGTCAGTGGTCTGGTATTCTTACCTGTGGTTCTGGTTCTCAGTTCTGTTCACACAATGCCTTCACGGTGCATGGACAATCGGTTGCATCTTCCTAATGCCACTGGCTTCCTGTCTGAAGGTGCTGATGGGATAGACAAGGTCCATGCAATCACCTCTGCTCTTCTGGTCACATTATTTGTATGTAGGACCCCTGTAGTATGATCTACACTGTATTAAAGGACTTTCCCTGCAATTGGCTGCATATTTCACTGAAGAGAGGGGGGAACATTAGAAACCTCCCTCTAAAAGCCTAAAATCCAAATATCCATTGGTGATACCTCTATTCGGCCAACCCAGAGGCACAGAAAACATTACTTATGCTTTTAATGCTCAGTGGTTTCTTCATCATGCAGGAGAAACAAAAGTGATGCTGTTGGAGTCACAAAAGCCTGCAGGTCTGTATCTTCGGTGTGGATGTTAGAGGGAGGGTTTCCATGCAGGCAGAAAGCTGAGCCTCCATCTCTGCACCCCAAAACAGAGGGTGTGAACATGTGAAAATTTTGTGTATATTCAAAAAAAAAAAAAAGCGTACTCAGGAGGGTTTTTAGACCACATTTGCACAAGACTGAGAAAATGAATATGCTTGTGCATCCAGCCCAATGGCAATCCTTCAAGAGTGTTGAAGTCTTTGAATAAAGGATGTGAGAGAATTCTAATTAGTAATTAGAATGGTAATTGGATAATTATGTGGATTAATCAACTAAAGCTTGCAGACTTAGCATTTTGTCATCTCTGTGAACAAGGCGCCAAAACATGTCTTTTCTCTGTTGCAAGCTTTCAAATTGTTCACAGTCCATACAGTTGGGGAGACTGCAGTTCTTGGCTACTAGTCCAATGCCAAACAGTGGTTAAAGGAGGAAAGGAGGAAAGGAAACACCTAACTCCATAGGTTTAATACTGGCCAACATTCACAGCGGAGAACCAGTCTAGGTTTGGGGCAGGTGTCATGAGGTTGCACTTACAGGGCCCTGTTTTGACAAGGAAATGAGCGTCTGGCTGGGATATCAAACATTTGTAATCTAAAAAGGCAACTTTCCAAAGCTTTGATGATGATGAAGTCAATTTCTGCATGACAAGGCTAACCCGCTTTTGGGACAGGATGGCAGTGGTCAGCAGGACATCATTGGCCTGTTGTCATCCAGTCCGCAAGCGTCATGCTTGCACAGTTTTTGCAAAATGGAAAAATCTTTTGCGCCTGTGATTGTGCTGTGCTCCCATCGCTCCTGACTGTGTGGAAGCTGCGGAAGTGCAATGGCGATGCTTCCTTCTGTAGTGTGGCAATAGAAAGTACCCAACTGTGCTATGGAAGGAAGAGAAGGTGCCATCCTGCTCCCTTCTGCAGGGAGCCAGTGAGGTGCCGAGGCCAGTGTCGCTGACGTGCTCCCTTCTGGACTTGGGATTGCAGTGCAATGACGTGGAAGAGTGTCATTGTGTGGAAATGACCAAAGTCTTGCATCTCAAGTTGAAGTTAAAGGGATTTCAATGGGGCAGGGAAATTCTCTGCTCTCTTAGTGGTTTTTATTGTGCTACTGCTGGCCTGGGAAGGTAACCTCTGCTTTCTTCAAAGGGAGGTCTTGGTGAAGGAACAGATTGGAGTGGGCCAGTCCATGTTTTTCACTTGAAAGATCTCCCTGTTTATAAGTATGGCAGCATTTGCTCCTGTCCTTCCACATAATTCTGGGCCTTTGTCACTGGGCAGGTGGGCTTTGGAGTCCTTGTTAGCATCATGGCCTATGTTGTTCTTCAACAACATAGGCCATGATGCTAACAAGGACTCCAAAGCCCACCTGCCCAGTGACAAAGGCCCAGAAGTATCAAACAAAATCTCTAGTGCAAATTGGCTATGTTGTTCTTCAACAACATAGCCAATTTGCACTAGAGATTTTGTTTGATACTTTTGCATTAGCTTGGCAGGCTGAGGCCGGGAAAAGATCTGAGGGCCGGGAATGGGCTGAGGAAGTGAATTTTCCCCCGTTAATAACCTGCTTTGACAGTTCTTCTAGCTATGTGGGGAGAGGTACCAGGCCCCCGCGCTTTGATTTTCTTTATTCTGCACTATATAACTCTTGAGAAGCTATCTTTCTTCAGCCCCACTCTGGAGGGGCTGCACCC
Organism: Cyclura pinguis; assembly: GCA_030412105.1. Lineage (NCBI taxonomy): Eukaryota > Metazoa > Chordata > Lepidosauria > Squamata > Iguanidae > Cyclura > Cyclura pinguis. The sequence continues at coordinate 164,593,693 of CM059600.1, forward strand.
CAATCTGAGGGACCTATTTACCCAGCAATAGGGAATTTGATTGCCAGACGGCGATAGTCTGAGTAGCATTTGTTGTTTAGGGGCCCAGTTCACTCGGTGTGAGGGGATGCCAGACCCTATCAACAGAAACGGCTGGAATGCTCCTCCAGTGCGTACCATCGGCTGCATCATTTACCATCAAGAAAGCTTAGCTTATAGCAGTAATGTGTGTCTGTGTCTTACAATGAAGAAACTCTTGGAGAAGCCTGCAACTACATTCAGTTCCAGCAGGGAAATCTCCCCCCTTGGACTCTAGGCCTGGTGGATTCTGGCCTATTAAACAAAGGGTATATCAATACTACACGCTTATAGCACTTCAGCACCATTTTATCTGCCATGGCTGCACCCTAAAGAATCCTTTTGGTGGTGGATTCTGCTGCCCAGTTTCAGTCCTGTATTTCAGAAGAAGTGTATTGGAGCCTGACAGCAGAGAGTTCTAAGCACCTCACCAAACTACAAATTCCAGAATCCCATAAGAGATTGCCCCAGCAAAGTGGTATGAAACTACTGTTACTATAGTTGTGCAGTATGGACATATGCAAAGTGGGTCAGAAGGGATATAATGAAACCTGCAAGCAGAAGGCTTTCCCAGTCATAGCTTGGAAAAGTTTTTAAAAGTTTTTACCTTTTGGCCTACAGCTCTCAAACTCTTTGCCCATGGCCATGTTGGCTAGGGGATCCTAGAAACTGTAGTCACAGCCCTAACTTTTACGAGGTTTGTTCACAACACATTTAGTCCTATACCTTCTGTGCAGGCTAGGGGCCAAGAGAGGCCCATGCTTGGGTACTTTGTCAGCATCTCTGTGTATCACAACCAGGCTTTCCTTGGCTGCTGCTTGGAGAGTGTAATGGCTTCGGCTGCAATCCCTTGTATTAGAAAATCCTCTGTTCAGTATGGTTACCTGTTCCTAGAGACGTTGAAAAGGGCAGCCCTCTGCTTTTCCTCATCTGCTTTTCGGAAGTGTGACTGTGGAACTGCAGCTCCCATCACTGGTCCTTCCAACTATCCTGGGGGGTGCCATGATGCTGTGCCAAAGCATGTGGCTCCTTCCAGTAAGAGGCTAGAAAACCCAAAGGGTACCTTTTTCTTCAGATCAAACGCCAAAGCACACTGCCCTGTGCTTGAGCACACCAGGTAAATCAGACACCTCCTGCCATTTTGTCAACCTGTCCTCATTGCAGCCTAAGAAGGCCCATGTTTTGCTCGAGCGTCGTAAACTGAGGCCTCTGCAGCATTCAAAATGAAGGGAAAAGAGGGTGCATTATCTCGCCAGTCACCCTGGTTGGAGGTATTTCTAACAGGTTACCGAAAGTGTGCCGTTGATAGCGTGTGTGCGAATTGCAATTTTTTTTTCTCCAGAAACTTTGAAGTTAGGAAGTTAAGAAACTCCAAGAGCCGAAGTACAGAGACAGGTCCTCCCCCTCGTTTCCCTGTACAGCTTCCTGCCTTCTGGGGGCTCAAGGTAGCCTTGTTGTCCCAAAGGAGGCTCTGCTTGCGGCCCAGGGACTCCCACACGGCCCAACAGGCATCAATTCACCATCTTAAGTGGTTTCCTTGGCAACGGCTGTTACCAGTTTTCCACCAATCAATGGCGAGCGGGGCCGGGAGAGCCAGTGCCCTACATAAAGAGTCAGACACATTAGCACGCTCAGTCGAGGGCTTATTCCCTCTGCCGCGCACACTCTGCCCAGAGGAGAAGCCATGGCTAAAGGGACAGGGGTCCGGCCGGCCACCCCCAGGCGATGGACCTGCTCCTTTGCGGCGCTCTCGCTGCTGTGCCTGGCCGTCCAAGCAGGTAAGGGGAAGAAGGGCTTCTGGGAAGGAGCACGGCCAGGTAAGCAGGCAGGGCGGTGCAGGAGGGTCGCGAGGAACTCGGGTACGGCACGGCGAAGGGTGTGGCTCAGAGCCACAGATGTTGCTAGGGAGGGGAACCTCGTCTTGCAGGACTTTAGAACTGTAAAGCATCTTTTGAAACACGCTTTGGAGAAGTGCAATTGCCGAGGACCGTGTGATTTTTGAATGAACCACTGAGAACAGAAAAGGAATCTATTGATCTAGCCCCCTGAGAGTTCCAGCGATTACGTATCTGAGTTTGTGGCTTCAGGATCCCGGTTCAATAGGGACAGGGACTGCGCTTTGTACCCGAGCAGATTATTCCGCACAGCCGATCCCCCAGAGAAGTGAGTGATTTCCCCAAGGCTACACAAAGAGCCTGCCTGAGCAACAGAAGCCAGCTTGCCTGGGTCTCAGATTTACTTCTCAGTGGCTAGACTATTCGGCTAAAGAAACAGCTTAAGAAGTCGTGTTAATGTGTGCATACTCTCAACAGGTGAGGTCATTCACTGCTTGACCTTGAAGATCTGCCCCATTCTGTCCTCTGCCCAAGAACGCTCCCTGACAGTTTCAGAAATCGGCACTGTCCCCTACAAAGAGTTTACAAACGACCATTTTGCCAGGGGTGGTTTGATTATCACTGTAATAGAAACTGAAGTCAGAAATAAGTGAGTGAATGAATGACTTCAAAAAAAAAAAAAGAAAGAAAGAAAGAAAGAAAAAGAAAAAGAAAAAGAAAAAGAAAAAGAAAAAAAAACTTTTCAGTGCCAAATTTCATGCTGCCCCTCTGAATAGAAAGGCTGCTTCTCCCACTTCCAATTCCCAACTCAGCTTGATTTAACTGTGCTGTATATGTGAAGAAGCTAATCCTCGGGATAAGACAAGGATTTAAATGATGTGATATGTGGTCCAGACTCATTATCGGCATAAACAGGGCAAGGTGGATGCAAGAAACTGAAAGTTAACACTGGGTTTTGATGCCTTCCAATTGTACAACCCCACAATGAACAGGACTATTCGTGAGGGACAATTTCAGCACCGGAGCTTATGGGTTGACTGTATCCACCTCACTGGCACACTGTGTCTCCTCTCCTTTTTTTTGCAGGGCGTGTACTGGAAACTAGATCTCACAATTGTGCTTAGGTAAATGTTGGAAATCGGAACCTTATCAATATAAGAGAGCAAGACTTTTATAACAAATTGAATGGATGTCTCTAATGGAGTTTTCTTGGGATTATGAAGGGAATTGGCATTTTGAAGTATATATTACAACTTTGCTTGGGTAGAGGCAAAGGAGAGGGTGATCTCATTCACTTGCTGTGCCTGGATATACAAGAAGCACTCCAATTGTCTTCTATTAAATGCTGGAAATTGTTGGCTGCTCATGCAAATACTAGATCAAACTGGAATAAAGGTAGGCAGGGAACCGTACAAAATAGGAAGACAGGGAAATGGACAAACTGAAGGTGAAAAAGAATATTTTGCAACTGTGAGTTCCCACCACCCCCATTCTCTGGAGCTAAGAGTCACAAATGCTTTCCTTTTAAAAGCAGCTTCAACAAAAGTGATGTTTTCATGGAAACAGCCACATTTGGTGCCTGTCCCCTTGAAGTTGCTTTTTCCCTCCCCACTGCGCCTCTTTGTCCTTAAAAGGGGTAGGATTTGTTTGCCTTTGGATTTTAACCTTTTATCCCTGCCCAAGTTGGATCAGGCAGGAGAAGGAAGCCAAGAAACAGGGAGAATAGGAACAGGCTAAGCTTTCTTTCCCAAGGGAGACCAAGAAGTGTAACTTGGCTCAGTGCAAGCATTTCATTCATCCGGTGGCAGTGATTTCATTGAGTTAATGATGGCTGTGAAACTGCTGGCTCAGCTCCAACTCCCCAGAGTAGTAAAGCGAATGCTCTGATACCCATAAGGGCTAGCTAGGCTTAGCTGGAGCATAGGTTTGTGTGTGTGTGTGTGTGTGTATGTGTGTGTGTGTGTGTGATAGGCTGACTTTAATTATCACCTTCAGTGTCAGGCACTCAGATGGGGCTATCAGGCCCTACTGGCTTCAATGATTTCACTGCAACCCTTGCAACTTGGAGGACGAGAAATGGTGAGGCATACTAAAATCTTGAAAATGTCAGCCTTCAGTTTCTTTCTAAAAGTCATTAACTTATAGGTTTAGAAATCTGCAGTTCATCAGAGGCCAAAACACAAGCCATGTGAATAAGCATAAATAAAAACATAAGACCCATTATTTTCCATGAGAGAATTAATTCCATGAGAGAGAGCTTTGGTTGGAGCATATTCATCCGTTCCCCAGTCAGCTTGTGCCATGCTGTTCCCAGTGTCCTCTGCAAGGGGAGACATTCCAAGAGGCAGTGCTCCTGGGTCTTCCTTTGGGTATAAGAGCACTTGAGAATAATTTTTCTTTCTGCAATATTGACTTCATTGACAACAGACTGAGAGTGGGAGCAAATAACCAATATCCCTATGAGGCAGTAGACAGTAGACTCACTAGAACCCCAACAGGTCCCCATAAACAGGCTTTTGCGCACACACACACACACACACACACACACACATCCCTCCCAGTATCTTGCACCAGTTCACATCTCTTTGTTCTAAAGATACAATTTCATGTGCTTATAGTTTCACTCATATACACTCACACTGTGGTGGGTGAGGGCTCTGAAGTCAGTGGGGTAGTGAATCTGCTCTGAGTTTTAGGCCTAATTTTAAAAAGTCCATCTGACGCAGTGAGCCTATGGGGCAGGGTAGGGTTCAGTACCTTGGCTAGCTCCTTTGAACTTCAGAGTGACTCCTGGCCATGTTTGGCTGAGGGATTCTGAGAATTGTAATTCTCGAAAATAATATTCAAGAAAGATATTGACAAGCTGGAATGTGTCCACAGGGAGACCAAAATGGTAAAAGGCATGGAAACTATGTGTCATCAGCTTAGGGAACTGGGTATGTTTATCCTGCAGAAGAGAAGGTTAAGAGGTGACACAATAGTTATGTTTAAATATTTAAAAAGATGGAACAAGATGACGGGGCAAGCTTGTTTTCTGCTGCTCCAAAGACTAGGACATGGAGTGATGGTTTCAAACTTTCAGGAAAAGAGATTCCATCTAAACAGGAGGAAGAACTTCCTGATGGTAAGAGCAGTTCAACAGTGCAGTGCACTGCTGCCTGGGAGTGTGGTGGAGTCTCCTTCTTTAGAGTTTTAAACAGAAGCTGGATGGCCATCTCTTAGAACGCTTTGGCTGTGTATTCCTGCATAGCAGGAGGTTGGAGTCAGTGGCCCTTGTGCTCTCTTCCAGCAATATGATTCTATGATTTTTCCAGGCTCTAAAATTGCCACAGCAATGGAAATGCTCTTAAATTGGTGTGTGCATTTCCATTTAGCCTTCCACTGACACTATTGACAGCTATTTCTTAAAATAAATTGTATTCCCCCTGTATCTCCCTGGCCCAGCCCGCTCACCTCTGATTCATGCTCTTCTGTGTCATGTTCTCTGCAGTCCAGAAGGCAGACCTCGCTGGGGACTCCACAGTGGCTACCATCAACCACTCGCTGTCATTGCTACAGCGACTACAGGAGCTCCTACACAACGGGAATGCCAGTGACACCACTTTGCGGGTGCGCACGGCTGGTTCTGATGAAATCAAAGTCTTTCACACCCACCAGTTGATGCTCAGCTTGCAAAGTGAGATCTTTGAGAGCCTCCTGCGCAACCAAACTGTCCTCACCTTGCACGAACCTCCGGACAGCGCAGCCCTTTTTGAAAAGTTCATCAGGTGAGAGGTTGGTTGCATGCTCAGAATCAGGGAGAACTAACAGGTGCAGTAAACATAGGACTAAACCCCTTGCTTGGGCCCTTAATCTGATTTGAACAGCCTGAAAAAAAGGTTTGCCTTCTTGCATTTCCTCCGTTTATCCGTATGATCTTCCTGAATCTTGTTGAAACTGTTGTTAGAATGTTATTACCTGCTGGCTGGCTTTGACTTATGGTGACCCTCTGACTGGGAGAAACCCAGGAGCCCCAGGCATCAACTACTAATGTCTTACACACTTAAAGTTGTGGCTTTTGACTGAGTCAATCCACCTGCCATGTGGTGTTCTGTTTTCCTACTTTTTCAACATCTTTTCCAGTGATGTACAATGTCTCATTATGTGTGCAAACTATAACAGCCTCTGTTTAGTCATCTTCTTTTCTATTGAGCATTCAGGCTTGATTTGCCCTAGGACACATTTATTTGTCATTCTGGCAATTCGTGGTATCAGTAGTACTCTCTTCTGGCACCACATTTCAACAGATTGTGTTCTCTCCCTTACTGTGAGCTTCCCTCACTGTCCAGCTTGTTGAAAAACGAACTCAAAATGCTATTGGAATCCCAGCGCAAGCAGATACAACTGAATCATCATTCAGTTGTTGAATGGTGAATCAAAAATTTCCAGAGATTCAATGGGTTTAATTTTAGTTGGGACTGCCAATTGGATTCAGACCACTGCATCTGTAAGAGGCAAGCTGGGAAGCACTACTTGGTGGCAGATATAGTCAGAGAAGAAAGGAAATGGAAAGGGATTGCCTAGTCACAAGGGATACACACTACTCGTACAAATTTTTGTCTTCTAAATCAGTGCTACTCAAAGTGGTGTTCCCTGGACTGATGCTACTCATTGAGCCATTGGCTTCAGATCCCTGGTGAATTTCCAGGAAAGAAAGAAACGTTTGTAGCTAATGGATACAAATACAGTGATGGTCTCTGGCACACTCGGGAAAAATGGCTAGTCTTCCACTTCCACATTTAGAAACACTGTTCTAAATGAAATTTGATGGAACTTTAACCCTCTGCTCTACTAGGAGAGGCCAGAATGGGTTTGCTGTAGCTGAGAATAAAGAAAGCATAACTGAGCCTCTAAAGGTTAAGTTGGCAACACATTGGTGATCCGTGACCGGATCTCCCATCTCTTGTTTTTTGAAAAAGCATTTTTGGACCCAAAGTAGCTGGTCTCTTCTGGTACAGAAAAAGTGGATAAAGGCCTAAGAATGCAATGGGGTGGGTATAGTTCCTGACTCTCTGTGGCTACCCACCCCCGGCTTTAAAACCTAGTGGTGGTGGGGAAGCCAGAGAAGCTCACTGCATCCAGAACTGTGTTTAACTGCTGACTGCCCCACTTTAAATTGTAGAACTCCTCCAAATAAATCTTGCCAGACTCAGATTAGTGATAGATTTCAGTGTTATCTGATAGATAAACAAGGATTTCTGACTCCCAAAAAGAGCCTGGAAATGTTAGATTTAATACTACTGTTTTAATATGAAATAGCTAGAGAAATTTAATTAATTAGTATTGGCACATTAAGAAGATTCTATCAAATTAATCTGTTAATTTAAAAAACACCATCTAAAATGTCTAAATATGGCTATTAATGAATTAATATAGACCACTAACTGTTACTTAAAAAAAAAAATCTCTTAACAACATTGGTGTTTAATGATTAAACTAATGAACTTAACATCATGGTTAAAAGGTTTAACAAGCTAGGTGCAACAAATTATTTGTCAAAAAATTATTTCCAACTTTCATACCAAAAGCCTTTCTGGGAAACAGGGGATCTTAAAAAACTGGGGAAAACAAAAGAGGATTGCCATCTGAAGTTCAATTCTGGCACATATCGATAATTTTCTGGGCTGAACTTGTGCTAACAGTACCTCATTCTCACAAATTCTAAGTGTACAATTACTCACAGCCATTCTCTTAGTAGTTGTTTGTGCCTGTCTTTTGGTGGACTTTGAGATTATTGTGAAAAACGCCAACAACATAGTAAATCCTAGAAGCCTAAAGTCTGTCCATCTCTGTCCTGGATCAATTCATCCACACATCCGAATCTTCTAAGCTGTTCCTGTAATTCTATGGCACCCCATTTGTAGCCTAGCTTCCTGGTAAATTCTCACTTGTTTGTCTTTGATTACTAGATCTTCTATTTCGGGGGGAAGGTATAAAAAAAGGAAGTTGTGTATCAAGCCAGCCCAAATGAGAAACCTGGGTGTGTCTCCCCCAGATATGTTCTATACAGCTGTCCCTTCCTGTAGGTCCTAATGCTAATTTTCTTTATCCTGATCTGACAAAATTATCAGGAATTAGCTATATCATGGCTATATCCATTTTCCAAAAGAAGGTAAACTTCCTTTTATGTTATCTAAATCAGTGTTTCTTTTCAAAAATTACTTTGTTAATAATCCTTAGGCTTTCACTGCCTACATATGAAGTTAGAATCAACATTTCTTTCAGACAAAAGCCGAGAATCTTACACGACTCTGACAATAAATTTTGTGACTTTAGGTCAGGGACAGGAAAAGTGTGACCCAAAAATTGTTGAGCCCCAAGTTTGCAGCTGGGCTCCAAATTTTGCCAATTTAAAAAAAATCAATTTATTTTGATTGACAGGAAATTGACAGGAAAAAATGCCCAAAATTCCACAAAAATATGGCAATTGGGTCTCCTTGCCTCCAGGCAGCTCACCAAAATGCAAGAAAGCCCCTTTGTCACCCTAAATGGCTCAGTTGAAAACCCACACCACAAGTGACATGACATGACATCTACTGTGTTGATAGTGATGCTGTGACCCACTGGAGATGTGCGGAGGGACTTGGTCCTCATCCTCTGCTGAGTTGCCTACCCATCTCTCAGGTTATAAAGACGGTGCCATAAGGTAATCGTGATTGTGTGTGCCATGGGAGATGAGATAGTGAGTATGATATAAAAGTAAAATGATGAGGGTTGGGGTAGTAGCCTAGCAGCATCTTTTAAGACTGATTTATTCTAGCACAAGTTTTTGTTGGTATCAATCCACTTCTTCAGATGCACTGATTTGATGTAATATTTAATATCACTCTGTCTGCACATCTGAAGAAGTGGATTACTAGCCAGGAAAACTCATGCTAGAATATACCAGTCTTAAAAGGTACTGCTAGATACCTCTTTTCATTGTTGTTGTTGTTGTTGCTGTTATGTGCCTTCAAGTCATTTCCAATTTATGGTGACCCTGAGGTTCAGTGGAGGCTTGTCAATGCCTTCCTCTGAGGCTAAGAGTGTGTGACTTGCCCAGGGTCACCCAGTGGCTTTCTGTGGCTCAGCGGGGATTCAAACCCTGGTCTCCAGGAGTCCTAGACTAACTGTGATAGATGATGATGCTGTGATTGAGGAGCAACTGATTGTGCAGGGGGCTGCGCCAGTGAGTGAGCAAGTCAACCTGCAAACATCCCCTGCACTGGAAGGTCAAACAGAGACTGAGTTGCCCCAGCCAGTTTATGACGGAGAGGGAACCAGCAGTGATGCAGAGCAGTTGCAGCCAGCTGTGCCCATCAGCCCTCAATCACGGAGAAGGCTGAAACGGGCTGATGAGAGGGAGGCTGCTTGGACTGGGCTGAGGAAACAGTAACGAGCAGCACATGCTCACAGGGGCTGTTTAAGTCTGCCGGTGTGGCTGTTCCTTGCTTGCAGCAAATTATTAGCAAGCCCTCACAACTTTTGTGTCTCCTGCTCCCTGAAACTCTCCCTACGGATCTCTGCCACCTGAACCTTTGGACTGGACCTTGACCTGGCTTGGCTTGTGTTTTCCTGGTGTTTGGTATATTCGGACTCCCCAAGTGTTCCTGACCTCTCTCCTCCCTCGCTGGCTGTCGCCCAGCACAGAGAGATTCCTGACACTAAAACTTAAACCACTACAACCACACTGGCTCCCTTTTCTTATTATGCTGCAACAGACTCACACAGCTCTCTCTTTGAAAACAATGGGCATGATAGTTATTGAACCAAGTGTGATGAAAAATGGTCAACATAATCTCTCACTCCATCCCCCCCCCCTTTTCTAGGTATCTATACTGTGGCGAGATCTCCATACTTCTCCATCAAGCCATCCCACTTCACCGACTAGCCAGTAAATACCGTGTCTCCAGCTTGCAGCGAGGGGTTGCTGAGTACATGAAGAGCCGCCTGGCCAGTGAGTCAAACCAGGGCCACGTGGTGGGCTGGTACCACTATGCAGTGAGGATTGGAGACGAGGCTCTGCAGGAAAGCTGCCTCCAGTTCCTGGCCTGGAATCTCTCTGCTGTGATGGGGAGTGCTGAGTGGGCCTCGGTCAGCATAGACCTGCTGCTCCTTTTGCTAGAACGGTCTGACTTGGTTCTGCAGAGCGAGCTGGAGCTCTATACAGCCGTGGAGGAGTGGGTTGCCACCCATCAACCTGAGGATGCTGTAGCAGAGAAGATGCTGAGATCCCTGCGCTATCCTATGATCTCCCCCAGCCACCTCTTCCACTTGCAGAAGCAGTCTCCAGTGATGGTGAAGCACTACAGTGCTGTGCAAGACCTCCTCTTCCAAGCCTTCCAGTTCCATTCTGCTTCCCCGATCCACTTTGCCAAATACTTTGATGTCAACTGCAGCATGTTCTTGCCCCGCAACTACCTCTCCACCTCTTGGGGCTCCCAGTGGGTCATCAACAACCCTGCCCGAGATGATCGTAGTACCAGTTTCCAGACCCAGCTGGGACCCAGCAACCATGACTCTGCCAAGCGAGTGACTTGGAATGTCTTATTCTCTCCTCGCTGGCTCCCAGTCAGCCTGCGTCCTGTTTACTCAGACTCCGTCTCTGGGGCCATCCAGTCAATCCGGATTGAAGATGGCCGCCCCCGCCTGGTTATCACTCCAGCCACAACAAGCTCTGACTTTGCTGGTGTCAGTTTCCAGAAGACCATTTTGGTGGGGGTTAGGCAGCAGGGAAAAGTTTTTGTCAAACACGCCTACAGCTTCCACCAGAGCACCGATGAAGTGGCCGATTTCCTGGTACATGCTGATTTGCAGAAGCGCACCTCTGAATACCTCATTGACAACTCTCTGCATCTGCATATCATCATCAAGCCAGTCTATCATTCACTAATCAAGGTGAAGAAGTAGAAGAGAGTTGTGGAGGCAAGGGGAACAGCAGAACAAAGAGGGGGTGGGATTATAGGTTTGAAAGAACAGCAATGACTCTGCCATCTTGTTACAAAACTGACATTGGCTCTGTCATCTTACAGTCTTTGTATGCAAGAGCAGCCTCTTTGGAGAAGCCTGGAGTGCTTCTTGCTTTTTTGCCTGCAAATCTGAGGATTATTTTTAACAGATGGAGAATTAAAACACTTAAAATCATGGAAGGATAGAGACTTTTAATGCTGTTTTGACTACTTATGTTTAGTTCACTACTATCTTAAGGATCTCAGGTAGAATGAGGGAACTTCAGTGGTGTTTGGGCTTAGGTCGTTTTCAAAAATAACCCCTTAGAGAGATCTTACTGTCCCTGGCCTCTTTATAAATTGCCTTAAGCATTCCATGTCTTGCCCATGGGATTGTAGTCCCACAAGATTACTGGAAGCTGATAGATGTAGACACAGAAAATAGCACCATGTAGAAAAAGTTCCTTAGAATAATGTTAAAGTTTATCTCTTTTAGTCACTCTTAGTTGATACATTCAGATCTTTCAGCCTCTCCCAAGACACTTCTAGTATGTTACATACCAGCTGGAAGGATCTTCAAGAGAAAGAACTTGCCGTACATGAATACAATAGAGCTTGTTTATCAGTAGAATCTGGCTTTACATAAATTTCAGATGGGGCCAAAAGTTTTTAAGTGCCAGAAATGACACTGCCTTTGGTCTATGCCCACATACAGTTCTTTTCTTCCACTGTCCTATGTGGCCATGCAGTTTCTGCTGACTTTTGAAAGACGAACAAAATAAACAAAAGGTTTCTTTAAAAAAAATCTGCAGAACCTTCTCATCAGGGATGAAAGCAGGCTGAGTAAATATAGCGTTGGTAATGCTGTCAGATCACTTTTAACACTCTAAAAATATTGTTCTTCTTCTAATGGTCATCTCTCATTGCTAGAATCTTGCAGATTTTGTTCGTGTTCCAGTTATGCTTCCCAATGTGTGGACAAATTCTTAAAATCAAGGATCAGATAATAACAACTGGGAAAGAGGAATGGATCCAGACTCTATAGCAGTGGTTGCAACCTCAGCTGAAACTGAAGGAGAGGATGAGCTGGTCATAAAGACTACACAGGCTGCAGACTATGGGGTAGGTAGAAATATGGGGTTTGTGCTGTTCCCTGCAGGTAATATCCTCAGCCTCTTGAATGGAACCTCAGCAATACATATTTCTGAATTAAAAAACGAAAAAACAAAAAACAGGAAACATGTTGTGGTACCTGTGTGGTGTTATTTTGTGATACTGATGGCTTGCCAGTTTTGCTTGCAATGTACTGTTCATGAGAGCCTCTGAGGAGATGTCATGGTATTCTGCTCAAGCTTCACTTCTACGCTTTACCACTCCTTCTATACTAACTCTTAACATCTCCTATAAGATCATCCCCTGTGCTTCTTTTCTCTGAAGTTCCCTTTTTCCCAATGTTATGTTTTTGTCTTCAGTCTATTAACTTTAATGCTTCAAATCTGCTCCATGGGTATGGTATGCTGCAAATTCCGCAAAAATACTCTTTTTCTCCCTGAAAGTTACTTTGGGACACAAAAAGTTCTAGGGGTGGGAGAGTAACATCATCCAGCACGCATTGTGAGTGAACTGTATTGCACTGATTCAAAAGCTACTGCTTATCGGTTCTGGCAGTGTGGGAGAGAAAGACTGTCATAATTAAACTGCAATAAGTTTAAATTGCACTAGAGGAAACATTTATAATTTAATGGCAATGGGCTTGTGGAAGTCAGCAGTACATATGGGTAACGATTCAGGGGAATATTATTTGGATAAACAAAAAGCTACATATGTTGAAATTAAGTATGAATATTTACAGATCTTAGTTAAAATAGTGAAGGCATGAAATCTCAGATGTCAAGTTTCCCTAACCCTATATGAAAGAGAAGAGAGAGAAGTGGAATATTCAGTTATTAGTCTTTGTTGTTGTTTTAATGCATCTGACAGATACAGCTTTTTCAAGTGAGGTATCTATCTAGAAAGGCCACCACCCAGACAATGATACTTATTTGAGCAAACTTTTGAACCACATGTACACATGTTCCTTTGTACACAGCGGTAGCCTGAAACATTTCCAGAACTACTTCTCTAAGCAATCCCCAGTGCAGAATAAAATTCCCAGCTTCCTAACCAAGCATTTGAAACAAAAAGAACCTTTTAACTACTCATGATCCAAACTGAGGGCATATACTGTTAAAAAATGCTGCCAATATATGCTTCGCTCACACCAATGCATCACTGCTAGCCATCTTTGATCTCACACACCAAGAGTTCCTGTATGCTCAGGGCAACCATCTGACCCATCTCCATATTATGGAACTGATGTTCAGGCTCACTGTAAGGATCAGCTCATGCATTACATGAGTACTTATTAAAAGTGAACAGTATCACTGACTAATGTGGCATGTGCATATGCAGGGTAACTTTTCCTGGCAAGATACATACAGTTGGGAGTCTAGTAGGGATCAAGATGACTCAAGATCAAGTTTGCACAGTGGCTAAGAGCATGGTATAGAAGCCTGATTTCCGAATGCAACTGAGCCATAAATTTGCCAAGCAGGTTAGGATGCTCTCAGCCATAGCCCCACCCCCACTTGTAATATTATTTGCCTAATTAAGGCATTGCAAGCCAGGATTGGTTGTCCCACTTTCTTACTTTACATCAGAAAAAAAATGAAGCATGGAGCCACAGGTGGTGAAGGAAGCAGATTAGAATCACAGTGCTGGGGAAAGGGGGCATTCATCCTTTCCCTTGGCACCACAAGTATCTTTTTGTATTTTAGCCCATAGGGCACAGAGGAGCATTCACAAAGTTATTTCAACTGGAAAAATGGCACTGAAGATGTGCAGGGAAATGTTAGCACCCTTCCCCCTGAGGCCAGAAGCACACTGTCCCTCTGTCTTCACTTGCATTTGCCATTTAAACAAAAGCACATCACCCTTCATCTCACTTAGAGAAGGAGGAGTTGTATTACTGAATCAATGTACATGAAATACGCACAGTATGTGGAAAAAGGTTGCCAAGAACTTCACATGTGTGCCAGTCATAAAAAAAATGCTATTTTCACACATTTGGAACTTTCTATAAAATACCTGGTACAATACAGCCCTGATGACAGGAAAAGTGTATGGGATGAACACTAGGCCAAAGACTTTTAAAGCATCCCAAAGACCTTCTGTGCCATCATTAGGTGGCTACTGTAGGACTTACACAATACGTACACCTGTATAGTATCATAAAACTTGGACTGTGTACCAGTGCCATGTGAACACAGGCCATGTCAAATATTTATTTGTGGAATGTCAGGTGTTGGTATTCTAGGTAACCCAAGTCTAAGGCTAAAACAAGCCCAAAGAGAATGGATAATAGAAGTTTACAAATCTAATTTCAGCTTATCCTCTAGCCTGGCTAGTTAAAAATATTTTGCCTTTTGACATTCCTGAAATACTGGTGTGAAAAATCCTGCTTAGGAGCGGCAAAATAAATTAACACCTGTAGGAAAACAAACGAGTAGGTGGAAGTGATTCTAGGACAGTTACCTTGTTCTCTTAAGAACCACAGACAAACCAGTCCCACAATATGAGTGATTTGAGAGAGAAAGGTGTCCCCAAATCTGTCAAATCATCCTCAAGCACAGAAAACAAATGGCTGTCTTTTCATCATTTCATCTCCCTCTTTCAGGCATAGCACTAGTTATATGGAAGAAGGAACAGAAGAAAATTAATAAAAGTCTTTAAAAGGGAGTGATTACACAAGCAGCTGCATCTTGTGTGGGAAATTATGACTGTCAGAGTTGAGTAGGAAGAGGATAATTCCAGTGATATGCTGCAAATAGCTATTTGAATAAGCTGGGAGCCTACTAGTGTACTATACCCATATAGTCCTACTGTAGGCCAAATCTGAGTGAAAGTGAGGCCTTAGACTGCTGGATATGGAGCACCCCTACAACCTACAGTAAGCAGGAAAGAATACAGAGGCCAAAGAGGATTCTCAGAATGCACTGCAAGTTGCTAGTGGTTCTATCTTCTGTCTTCTGCTATTGTGTTGTAACTCATGAGAGATGCAAAAGTCTCCCTTACACACTTTCCAGAACCATTTTCCAGCTTTCCTGATAACTAACTTTTGAAGGAAAGTTCATAGCAGTCAACAGACTGGCAGGCTCATCAGAAATTCCACGTAGTCTCAAAGAACTATACAATCCTTTTAACTAGGGCTGATTAATGATTGGCAAGCAGCTGCTTTGCCTCCCTTTTAGAAGAAGGACAACCAGACTGGGGGTATATATCTGCCTTCACTACTCCCATGATCACAACCTGAAATTGTGGTACTACCTCTTTCTATTCTAAGGGATGTTCTGGCTAGGTGTCAATTTAAAAGATTCAGATTTACTTGAAATGTATTTCATTCCTTAGAACAAAGCAAAAATATTGCAAGCACACAGCACATGTAGTGATTTATCTCAAAGCAGGGGTCCACACAGATGTGGCACTCTTCCCCCCCCTAAGAAAGGCATAATACAGCTGCAAGGTGCTTCCACTGAAAATAGAGATATGTCCCTTCAGCACAATGAACCCTCCAATTCCATCCTGGTTTCAGGACCAGATGTTGCTGGGGTTATATTTATTCCCGCCCATCCAGAGAATTACTTATTTCGGTCTGGAAAAGCCAGTCGTGCAGCTGATAAGACTTTTGTAGCAAGATGAAACCCTGACAGTCATATCTACAACCAACCAGGCAATCCTTTGGGAGCTTCTCTTGGGTTACTGCAGCCATTTCTGCAGCTATCTTCCCACAATGCCTTTGGCTACTTTGCCTCCTGAGTGGGCAGCAAATGGAGCTTCTCACCCTGCCCATATGTCCTCTGTTTTTAGCATCGCCGGGTCCTGCCATCCTTGCCGTGAGGATTGGTACTGTGCACTGTGACACAGTTCAGGCGTAGTGGGCGCTGGCTGGGTTGGGAGGGTTTCTTGATTATACCAGCTTGGCTGGCAGTGACAGAGAGAAAGGAGGCCTCAGTGGGGTCTGAAGGACAAGAACAGAAAAAGAATAAGACAGTTATTAGAACTCATGTGTGTTCACATTGTAACCAAAGCCTGACCTTATCAGAGTGGTGGGCAAAGTGCAGGCTGTGGGCCACACGTACCTCCAAGCCAATTTTTTGCAGCCTCCAAGCTCCCCCACCTCTCCACAGCCCAAGAACTTCTCCTCCACTTTTAAAAAAGTCTCTGTGAGAAAATTTCTGGAAGTGGCCCAAAATGCCATAAAGTTGCCTGAAAGAGAGTGGCTTTACTTCTCAATCCACAACACTTAAAAAAAAAAGTTCAAAATACAGTAAGTGAGAAGTGGGGGTATTTCTAGATTGCATTTCTGGCCAATTTTCTACCAAAAATGCAATGACATGTATAGAGGAAAGCTCAAGTGCAGACTGACCCTCATTGCATTTGTTAGCTCTTGTACTACACTATGCCTCAGTTCTTCGTATTCCTCCATGACACAGGTTTTTATTGTGGAGTTGCCCTGCCTTATTCACATAATTTTATAAGGGTTCAGACACTGTCCATTTGTAACCTTCCTAAATTTTCCTGTCATTTCCTCCATGTTTTCCCCTAATTTATTAAAAGTGGGAAAAAGCATAATAACAGCACAGTGTGTTCTGGCGAGTAGTACTAGGCACTCTCCCCCTTGGAAGTACTCATACATACCTTGATTTTCACACCAGTCTGAGGGTGAAGAGACCCAGCGTACTGTAGTGGTTTGAGCATTGGACTAGCACTCTGAAGACCAGGATTTGAATCCCTGCTCGGCCCTGGAAACCCACCGGGTAACCTTGGCCATGTTACACTCTCTTACCCTTAGAGAAAGTCAATGGCAAACCCCTCTGAACAAATCTTGCCAAGAAAACCCCTGCCAGTTAGTCCCTGCCACTTTCTAGCCTTCGAGTATGTGGTGTTGTTTATCACAGATAAATTAAAGTAGAAGCTTATATGTGGAGACAGAGAACACATGTTTTCCCTTAAGCAGTGACACCCAAATGCTATGCTGTGACCACAGCAACTTTATTATAATGGGAAACAACAGCAATTAATAGCAAGATCTGGTCCCTTTTGCTTAGCCTCACCCACCTGATGATGGCTGCGCTGGTAAAAGCTTTACTCTAGACAACTGTCCTGCAGCTTTTCCAATTCCACGGGTATTGTGCACCCCTCCTGTTGCCATAATCTTGTGCTCAGAACTGCTTTCCAGTGGATGTCTGCGGCCAGCATTGTTCTTTGGACATGGGAGCTGCACAAGAGATGAGGGATGGGGCGGGGGGAGACACATACAGATTGGGAATGTGCCTTATAGGTAGGAGAAACTGTCACCACACCTTCTTAAGGCACATGTGCAAGGAGGATTTGAAAATGGAGAGTCAGTGGCAAACAGAGGGACCAGCAGGCATCTGTGCCAGTAACATATTCTGAAAGGTCAGCTTTCTTATTTGAAACATAGAAGGAAAGGTCCCCCTTTCAATGAAAGTTGCTAGTCTTTAAATTACTACAGGAATCCTTGTGGATTTTCTGTGGAGGGACTGTTTCTGAACACCAGAGATAGGTGACCTACTACAGGAGGGGCACTCTATGCAGTAGTAGACCGTGACTGAGGAGGTGAATATGCAGGTACATACATGCCTTCTCATGCTCTCACCCCCCCACACACAGAAAAGTGCATAGAATGACAAATACTCCCATGTGGATTCACACATATTCTCTCACACAGAAACATACACTTCCTTGTCACAGTGAACTTCAGAACATGGCAGGTAGAAGCTTTAACTTCCCCTCCCTGCAGCAATTCTGCAATGATTTGATGATTACTGTTTCCTGCTCGTAATATAGCACCAGGGAACTATCAACCCTGATGAGATTTACTGGGGGAACCTTTCACCCCCCACTCCAAAAAATTCCCCACTGTCCTATCCACAATCCTAATCAATACCGCTATTTCCTTCCTGCTAACAGCAGGCAGCAGGCAGCAGGCAGCAATTTTGAGCAGGATGCCTGAAGAGACTGTAGGAAGGGGCTGAAAACACTCTCCGCCTGTTGTTGAACTGCTGAGGGGAGGGAACATTAATGGTCATAGCAGCAGAAAACAAGCAATCTTGCTCCGGTGGATGGCTGATCAGATGGATGGTGGGAAAAATGGACGGGGGATTCTTAAGAGTTATGGTCCAGAAAAAGAGGAAGGCTTCCAAGCTGTGTCCAGCACTAACTAGGAGTAAGCAATCAGGTGGTTATCTCATTTGGCTCTGATTGACTAGAAAACACCAATTCAACACAACTATAGCTCTGGGGTCCTGATGACATACCCTGTGGCCAGTGACCTCAAAGGATCGTGATCTCCGCTTTCTTCTCTTGGCTTCCAGCGATTCCTCTCTATTCTCGACTTTCTTGCTTCCCTTTTTGCTAACCCGAAGCCAGGGTCCAGGGGAGCGCCTGGAGGCATTCCTTCTTGGGACAGTCTCACCGGTGCTGGTAGACAAGTTATCCTCACTGATGCCATGCTGCAAGTGAGGGCTGGCCGGCCGGCCAAGAGCCGGGGTCTCCCGAGACAGGGGATCCTCACTCTCGCTCAGCGAGCGGAGGGACAGGCTGCTGTGCTCCTTGCTTGGCTCTAGCATGTTCGGCTGGTCTGACTCCAGCACTCGGGAGCGGCGTCGGGCAGCCTTCACAGCAATGCTCTTGGTGCCAGTCACTATTTCCTTGCGCTCTGCCAAGGAAGAAGGGGGGTGCCAAAGAAAGAGAGGAAGTTTTTTTTTTAAAAAAATACCAAATACATTGGCATTCACATCTAACCACTGTATTTTCATGTCATGCTTCCTTAGTGCAGATTTTGGGTGCTGGCTGAGATTGGAGGTTAGAAGGGCCAGAGCAGAAACACAGCTGGATTTTGACAATGTGTTGTGGTAGAGGGTCCGCTCCCTGCATCCCACAGTTATGGATGGCAAAAGCGACATTTGAATTTTGCCAACTTGAGTACATTTCAGTAAATAAGTGAACTAAAATGAAAATTGTCATCTATCCACGTTCATTATGGAGCGTAGGGGCACAACAGCACTATCCCTCTGGGACAGTTTGCCTCAGCTTCTCTCAATCTGTGGTATAAATGAGAACAGGCACAGGAACCGCAAGAGAATGGCTTTAGTTACCTCCATGTGTCAGGATCCCATCTGAACAGTGATCGCTGCTGTCAGGAGAGGAGTTTCGCTGGCTACCCAGACTAACCAGACTTTCCCGGGCTGCATACTGTGAAGATTGACAGGAAGTCAAATCAAGTAAAATCAAGTCAAGATAGAACAACTTCTATAATAGGACCAGCCCTACCATTAGGGAGAGTTAAACAACACATCAAGAAGTGGCAGGGGGCAGCAGCCCCTCTCCCACAAATATTCCGTTCTCATTTTCCTAATTGGATGCCCCATGGCCTGTCCCAATCTCTTATACAAGTCCACTTTCATCAGAGTGGGATGTGGAAAACACTGTCCCACTGTTAGTGCTGAAGCAAAATTCAGTTTCCAGTTTTGACATGGGCAGGTGCCTTTGGGCCTGGAGTTCCCCCAAGACTTCGGAGCCACCCCTCCTTTGTCTTCCCTGCCCTGTCTTCCCTCCCAGCATGATATCTCAACTGCAGCTTTGAAAATATGCCTATCCCATCATGATTACATTTCTAAATGTTTGGTGAAGCTTCTCATCTTGCACCTCAGTATGCTCTTCTGTAAACATGGGTGTGCTTTGCAATTGGAGGTTTTTGAAAAACCCTATCTACTACGAAACCCTCTCTCTGAAGAGACAGGAATGCCCACACACCTCCTCTCTGTCTCAAGCTACCCGCCTCCTTACTGTTCGCACCTCTTGACTGATCATGCCATTAACATGGATAGGAGGTGGCGTCACTACTGCTGAATTCTTGATTTGCCGGGCCCGAGGACTGGTCTTGAACACTTGATTTGCTTCACTACTGAGAAGAGAGACATAAAGACAGCCTGTCAACATTAGAGCCTGAAACCTAGGACGAACAAGATCTTCAGAAGCAGGCACTCATTGCCACTGCAAAGCAATGAGAGATTTTTGTAGGTTATGATGAGGAGGACAGGAAAACTTTCTCCACCTGTTTTTCAAATCTGCAAATTCTGTTTTCTAATGTTGACAGAGTGATGTTGTATAACTGTGGTTCCCAATACTGGGTCCCCAGCTGCTGCTGGACTACAGCTCCCAGAATCGCTGATCCTTTGGCCATACTGCCCATTGTTTCTGAGAGGTGAAGTTCAACAACACCCAGGGATACAAGTTTGAGAACTAGTGTTATTTAAGATGAAAAATGCAGACAGAAAATGGCTTAAGATGTACATACACATACCACTTTGCTGCAGCTATCCAGGAGTAAACAAGAGTTTACACACAGAGCCTATACTGTTCTGTTGTAGTTCGACATTTTAGTACAGTTTCTTTGTAAAAGGTCTCAGGTTCAACCCCACAATTTTTAGTTCTTTACCAAAGCTCTCAAAAAGACTCTACTTGGGAAAAGCCAAATATCACCATCAGCTCAAGAGTACCAGCTGAGATGGATAGTTGGTTGCAGCCAGGTATGTACATTGCTGCTGTAGAACTGCCAATCATTTTGCTAACTTCATTCCTCTTTTTGGAAACCTTTGTAGCCTTTTCCATACAGCAAGCAGTTCACCTATACTTATCAACTACATCCATCATGCATTGTGAAGGAGCATCAATATAGTACAAAGTGCCAGCAATTGCTGACTAGCCAATCAAGTACCTCAGTTTCATGCAAGGATCCTCTGAGGTGCAGCTGGCCAGAGCAGCACAACTTGCCCACATGAGGATTTATTTTCCAGGAAATTGTTTCACTTTCCAGAGAAAGGAAAAGAAATAAAGATGAAACCCAGAGGTACAGAAGAGAATGTCTGCTGTGAAGTAAGACTGAGGAAGCTAATACTGGAGAGGCTAAGAGAACTTGGTGTGAGAGAGTGCTAAAACAAAACGGTGAATGTGATAAACGGGATGGGGCAGAGCTGGCAGAGTGGAACAGACTTATTTTAAGAAGGAGGTAGGCTCTCCTTCTTTGAAGGCTTCTCAATGGAGATCATATGCTTTAGCTATGAATACTATACTAAGGGCCTAAATAGGCTAAAGGCACCAGATATCATCTGCTCTTGGAAAGTAAGCAGCATTAGCCCTGGTTAGTACTTGGATGGATGGCCACCAATGAATACCAAGTGCTGTAGGCTGTATTTCAGAGGAAAGAACTAGTAAAACCACCTCTGAGTGTGTCTAAGAAAACCCTATGAAATTCACAGGGTTGCCATGAGTTGAAAGGTGTGTGAAGGCACACACATGCACAAACACAGTTGCACTAGCAAGGAGATTGGCCTAGATGACCCTTGAGATCACCTCCAGCACTACAAGTCCATAAGAACAGAGACCATGGTATGTGCTATGCATTCTCATCTTTCTGAGATGTTTTGGCTTTCGCTTCTAAACCAACTTGCTGTCTCCCTAAAGCATCTCTGGTACCAGTAAAACCTTCAAGGTGATGAAAGCAAAGAAGTCCTTACACCATGAACTTCTGTTTTAAGAACTACACAGAGGCCCAAAATAACTTGTTCGTTTGTTCGTTCATTTGTTTGTTCATTCATTTGTTCTCTGAGTTTGCTTTAGCTGCGGACGCCTTTCTTAGGAGCACCTGTTTGATGCAGTCCTTTGGCTCTGTAGTCAGAGCCTGCTTGGGAACAGCAGAGTGGCAGCAAATGATTCTGCTCGAGATGCAGGGAGTGGAATGCCAAAGTTCTTGAGAGCCATTATTCAGGTGTTTTGAACAAGCATTTTTTGTATACTGGGATGTTGTGTAGCCCAAGTCAAACACTTGTTGAGAGGTACCACATGGATCTTACCTGTCTGTCTCTGGAACAAGGGGTGGGAGAGTGCCTCTTTGAGAATCCCGCCATGGTTGCGGTTGATACTCGGAGCCCAGTGTCCTTACACTCTCTTGGTCAGAGTCTAAGATACTTTCTGCTGGGAGTGCAGGGAGCTTTGGCACAGATGTGTCCTGGAGCACAAACAGCATATGTATTGTGATAACCATACACCTGTAGGCAAAAGCAATGTAGCAAAGCATTCCTCTCCTAAAACACATAGCTGATGATTTAAAGAGTCCTATGCAGAGTGGCAACAGTGGCTCAGACATCAGGAATCAGGTGCTTACCTTTGTTCTCTGACTGGATGAGCTGTTTAGTTTCTCTGGTCTTGACATTTTATTATTTTTTTCCTAATGATTTTACTCAAATGCAATGATGTGCCCAAAAAACAAAAGTAAAGATGAGGCTGTTATTCTTTGCAAGAGCTGCCTCTTATTTGAATTCCACTAAAAGTGAATAGGCTAGACAAACCTTCTGCTTAGTTGCTCAATCCCATTCCCAATGAAAGTGACCAAGTGGATCATGATCTCCAAGAGGAATGACTGAAGATCCACTAAAACAAGCAGCAATAGGAGTGGCCGGGAGCACCTTTCAAGAATATTCTGTTAATACTTTATCCTAATTGGCTTGAAAGAACCAATCAGGAGAAAACAAAGATTCTGGTCTTTTTGAAAGCTTCACCTTATTAGATAGTCTATCAAGGTTTGGGACTGAAAAATTGTTTGCAACAGTGAGAGAGAGAAATGCATGAGCAGTAGTAACCAGCAGGAAAGGGAAGAAAACAAACCCCAAGCAGGTAGAACACAAAGCAAATGATGTGACAGGAGATGGAGTCTTGGAATGGAAAATAGCATCTGGAAAGCTCTTAATAAGAAATCAACCATGGCGCAAAAATTTTGCCTTACAAGCTAAAGCCAAGGTAGGCATTTCGTACGGATTAGGCCTAGACTGTGCTATGTGCAGATATTGTGGTCTGAGAAATGAAATATGTAGGTAATGGATTTTGTTCTAGATTAGGAACAAAGAATTTTAGACACAGTGGCAATATGGTACCTTGAGAGCCCTAGCAGCTACGTGGTCAAGAACGGCAACCCGATCTAAGCTGCTCTCTTCCAAGTCTTGCAGGTAAGCCTGATACAGTTCTTCAAGGTGGGATGGCACCAACAGCTGAGACTCTAGCATGAGCAGAAGAGATAAGAAAGAGATATACCTTGGAAGAGCAAGCATCTCATACAGGTTTCAGTTCTGGTTTGCAACTGCAGCTATGTCCCCGACAGCCATTAGTGAAATAGGTTAGACACCTTTATTTGAAATGCACCAAGAAAGTCCAATGAAGGCTTTCAGGGTGTGTGTGCGTGTGTGGAATCAGTGCCACATCAGCATCAGGCTGAGGCAGGGCACAAAATTGCAAGGCAACAGCATTGGATTACGCCATAGAATTAGGATGCAAAATGTCGTAGCTGTGCACAAGGGCAGTCTTGTGCTCAGTTGAAAAGGGAGGGGGAATGTTGCTCCACACTGTGCTTTAAAACTCTTCAGGAAGGGATTCTACAGAAGTAGGTTTCTACACTGACATCTCTCTCTCTCTCCTCCGAAACAGCCCCCCCCCCACCATTGGCATTAAATGCAAGTTGTGGGAAATGCAGCTTCCTTCTGTACCGTACTGATTCAGAGTGCAGATGCAGCCTATGAATGCAAGATGCAGCTGATCCAGTGTGTCTACACTGATCAGCAGTGGGCCCATACCATGAATTATCTGCCGCTGTTCATGGATGATGCGATGGCAAAGGTTGTGGTGGCGCTCAAAGCGGCGCACAGTTCGTTCTTGGTGGCGGATGAGGTTATCTTTGAGCAGGGAACCAGACTGAATGGCTGTGTTCTCCACCTCCAGCTCATGGACCTTACACAGCAGGCTCAGAACCTCCCGTTGTTCTTCTGAGCTGATGCGCCATGGCAAGGCCTCTTCCAGCCGGTGACCTCGCTGCCGAACTTCCCAGAACCGCTTCTCTAGCTCTGCCTGTCACAGGAAAGAGTCACAAAAGTTCATAGTGCCAGCAAAACAACAGAGGTTGTACGAAAGGATTTCAAACTGCAAACTGCTCCTCCCCATTGATATTGCCCAGTCCTCTCTTCACCCTCCATCACTTCCTATTGCAGCTAATATCCCTTAATCAGTCTCCTTGACTTTTAACACCTTCTGCTTATGTAGTTTATCCTGCTCTCCCAGGAGGGTGGTGATGTGTTCCCGAGCTAATGTCACTTCCTGTGGCTCTGGCACATCTGATAGATCATCACCGGTGTCAGAGTCCTTCTCGCTTTCATCTTGGGTGTAGCTCTCTTTCCTCTGTTCCTCTCGCCATTTCTGAGCCCGACGAGCCTTCTCCTGCTCCCAGCTGTGGTATGGGGGGGTTGGAGAGAAGGAAGGTGGAAGGAATTATTAGGATCAAGAGCTGGCCAAAGCCAGGTGGAAAATGGATGCCCAGCAATATTTATCTGCCACCCTTGCAAAGATATAGCAGCCTAGACTCCCAGTGCTGGTGGACAATGGCATTCCAAAGAACTGGTGAATGCATCCTTCCCACTCTTGGCTTTGTGCTTACTCTGCAACGACGAGAAGGTGGCGGGAGCTCTCAATCTGGATCTCCATGTAATTATTCTCCAGTTCCATGAGGTGGCGCCGCACATCCATCTGCTCTCGAAAGGTGCTGATGAGCTGTTCCCGCAGCTGGTCCATCTCCTTCCTCTCAAAGGGGTTTCCATGGAGCCGCACTTCAGCTGTGAGATACAAGGGGTGGAGAAGAAGTGTTGAACTGATGCAAGAAGTCCAGTCAAAACTCTGAAAGAAAAAGCTAAAGGACAGATAACAAAACAGTGGCAGAACACCCAGCATCGCACTTACAAGGCTCTTTATCTCACTGCCTCTACCTAATCTACCTGCTAGTGCAGAGGTGGGAAAACAGCAACCTACAGGCTGTACAAAGCTCTTTTATAAAACCAATAGAAGGAGTAGGGGGCAGCAAATGGAAAGTTTTAAAAAAATGTTTTTCAAGGATGGTGAGTGTTGGTGGGCAGCTATGGCCTTTTGAGATCCAGTGAAGGGTGCATGTAGCATCTGTGTCTCAGGCAGTTGCCCAGTCCTGTGCTAGTGGAGTTCTTTCTATTCTCAGCATAAAGTCTATGAATTATAATGCCACCTTGCCTCCCACACCACAGTACACCCAACTCATTTACTTTGTACACCTGTCATTTTGTACAGCACAGAACGGGAACCTACAGCACACAGTGCTATCTTGCCCAGAAGTTTCTTTTCCTGTTATTTCTGATCAGTGACTAAGGATAAGATGCTATTCAAAGGTGTTTAAACTTTAAATGCTCTGCTCTTAAATACCCTGCATAGAACTGAACTTTACGCAAGCAGTAAAACTGGTTTACATGTTTACATTTCAGGAAACGTAAACAATTGAGCTACGCTGAAATCTATGCCTGAAATCTGCTGTGCTGGGGCTTACATCAGAGTAGACATGCACAGAACTGAGTGGTATTTTGTAAGTTTGGAAGGAATATATCCAAAGCTGTAAGCTTTATATCTGGTTCTTACCATTTTGGACCTATTTATGTACCCTTTCGACCTGCCCTCTTTAACTTTCGTTAACTTTTTTTTTTTACAGCCTGCCTTTTCCCCATTTTGTGGACTCTTCTGCCCTTTGCCATGCTCAATCCTGGAGTATGGCCCCCAAGATAACTCCTAAATTGGCATTTGACCCCAA
Organism: Cyclura pinguis; assembly: GCA_030412105.1. Lineage (NCBI taxonomy): Eukaryota > Metazoa > Chordata > Lepidosauria > Squamata > Iguanidae > Cyclura > Cyclura pinguis. The sequence continues at coordinate 164,619,318 of CM059600.1, forward strand.
GGCTGAAGGGGGCTTCCTAGGTGCTCCTGTAAGTCTTGAAGCCACCACAGGTCAACTTCAGGAATGCTGGAAAGGTGAACAACCTAACACAGCAATGTAAGTCTGATGGCTCAGACCCAAGACCTATACGGTATATTCATCTGTTCTTTTCCTGCAGACAACCAGATGTCTTTGGGAAACCCACACAAAAGACATGAGTGCTGGAGCAAGCCTCCACCCCCATCTGTGACCTCCAGTAACTGGTATCCACAGAAGCATACTATCTCTGATATGGAAGGTAATATTACGACTAGCAGCCATTGACAGCCTTCTTCTTAGATTTGCTTAATCTCTTAAATGTTTATGTCTGTGGCACAACAGGAACACCCCTCACTCCTTGCAGGAGTCTTTCTACCTTGAATACTCCGGATGTCAGGCCGTGCTGGCCGTGGCTCTTGTTGTTCAATCTTGCGCTGGAGTCGGTGAATCTCATTCCGCAAGTCAGCAATGATACTTGTGTACTGGGCAATGTGGTAAGAGACATTAAGAAGGTTGCGCTTTACCTGCCAAAATAGAAAGAGAGGGTGGACGTAACAGAAGTGTTGGAAACATACAGAGATTGCAACCTCCAGCGTTACTTATATAAAGATTTATAAGCTGCCCTTCAAGAGCTTATGCGCTACTCAGGGAGGTTTACAACAATTAAAACACAACTTTCCATAAAAATAACAATATGATCAAATAGGGCAAGCTCAGCAGATAAAGCAAAGACTTTGGGAAGGAAAGCATTTACCCAGGAGAATAAAAGCCTGCTCAAATTAAAAAGTCAACTATCAACTAAGTTGGGACATTTTTAGGATAGGGTTGGAGAAGCATTTTGTGAGGGAGGAAGAAAAGACAGCCAGCCACCAGCAGTTCTTGGGAATGCCTAGAGCATTACATCACATGACTTCTTCAAGAAGTGCCTCAGAGGGCTGTACTTCCTGCTGTGAGCCCCCTCAGGAAGAGAAAAAGTGCTATGGCAGCACAGTAGAACAGGACTCTTGTTTTAGAATTTTAAAAAACATAGGAAAACACCCTCTGATCACTCTATAACTAATTAAGAGGGAATGCCTCTATCCTCCAAAATTAGTATGCAAAAATGGTATCTGTGCAAAAACCACCAGTGGTTAAAAAAACAAAACAAAATAAAACCATAAGCCCCCAAATAGTGTCCCTCATTAAATCCACCCACCCACCAACCCAAGTAAGGTGTTACAGACAGCAGTCACAAGGGTAACAAATTACTTCCAAGTTCTGGCATTTAGGGGCCTGATATGAATATAGGAATGATAAACAGGGCTTGAGAATAGAAGGATTGGCTTGAGTCAAACAGAACAACTAGGCTGCCCACCTAATACATGGTGTAAGGGAGAGGTCAGAATTCTAGACAGGCAGTAAGACTAGGTAGAGTAAGGTGCAGGGGCTGCAGGATAATACCGTGGTGCGGATACTCTTGGCACGCTCAGCATAGGTCAGGGTGCTGCGCGACTCCTCAAAGGCATTGCTGGCAGGGCTGATGTGAGCAATCATCACTGTCCGGCTGTTCCCCCCCAGTGAGTCCTGAGTTAAAAGAGCAAGACCAGAGGGGCTTAATGGAGGTGTCCTGAAACTCTCAGCAACTGACACAGAGGAAGAAGAAACAAAGTGGATCAGGAACAACAGAGGTGCTGAACCCCAGTTCAAGCCCCGACACTGAGCTTGAACAAGACAGATGGAAGCCCTTAAGGAAGAGCTCACCAATGGAAATGGGCGTCCCCTGTGCCCCCTCTCTTTCACTCCAGGGGCCTTGTCCCTTCTGTGCCTGCTCATTAGTGCAACCAATATATAATGGGGCACTCCAGCAACAGGTGACAGAGTGCTAAGCTCCGGTCAAGAGAACAATTCCTTTAAGAGTCTTCAGAAAGGGTGCAGAGCCTTAAAGGGGGTCAGCTGGATAAAGAAGGAGAGAACACAACTTGCCCACCTGCAGGCTTGCAGTCCAGGGCTTAAACTACACGCTGCTTTAAATATGTAGTATACAACTGAGCCGTAAACACTACATTTCCTCAAGGTAAGTTCACACAAGCTTAAGCCTTCCACTCCATCTATTCCTTTTCCTCTTAAATTCAATCTGTCCCCCATCCACAGGTTTAAAAAAATCCAGATACATGCACACAACTCCATTAGTACCAATGGGATTTATTTTTCTTTTTAAACTTCCACACATGAGGTAAGAGGAAATTAAAAGGAAAATGAGCTTAGGGAAAAGTTTAAACCCTACTAGCCATGTGCAATAGTTTTGATTCTGCATGTGCTTACTTCAAAGACAGAAAGTAATTGAAGGGTCCACAGCACAGTTCATATTTAATGCAGTGGGTAGTTTAGCTTTTGTAGATATGCCAGGTGTCTGCTTGGAGCTATCCAAGGTTCTGCAAATGCAGACTGACTCCCAAGGGTAGCTATGCTTAAGCATCGCATAAACTTCAAGGGCTCTTGGTTAGTGTCAGCATCGGACAAGAGCTGGCACGGTAGTTCCCTAGTCCACATCAGCACAGGGGACGTGTCGTACCAAAATGGGAGGGGGGGGGCAGGAACGCCTTTTTTGTTATTAATATGCAAATGATGCTCAGATCTACTACTTAATCCAAACAAGACAGAGGTGCTGAAAGGCAGGTCAGGGAATAGGGATTCAGCCCACGTTAGACGGGGTTACAATGCCCCTGAAGATACAGGCTCGCAGTTTGGGTGCACTCCTGGATTCAGCTTCGAACTCGGAGGTCCAGGTTTCTGCGGTGGCCAGGAGCATTTGTGCACCATTAAAGCCTGTGCACCAACAGCACCCATTCCTTAAGACTTTAGATCTGGCCACAGTGGTAGATGCCTTACTTACTAAGTTATGTTTGGACTACTGTACACACTCTGTAGGGGGTTGCCTTTTAAGAGCGTTCAGAAAATTCAGCTAGCTTAAAGAGCTGCAGCCAGAGTGCTAACCAGGGTAGGTTACAGGGACAATACTACTCCGCTGTTAAAACAGCTCCACTGACTCCCAGTTTGTTTCCACGTACAATTCAAAGCACTAGTTATGATTTATAAAGCCCTATATGGCTCAGGTCTAGGCTATCTGGCAAACTGGATCTGCCTGTCTGTGCCAGCCCTGGCCCTGAGATCATCCGGAGAGGCCCTTCTTTTCGTTCCACCACCTTCAAATCCACAGCTGGTAGGGACACAAGAGAGGGCCTTCTCAGTGGCCACCTACACTCTGGAATTCTCTTATCAGTGAGGCTAGAATGGCCTTGTCCCTGCTGTCCTTCAGTCAGCAGGCTTTTTACTCCAACAGAACAGAATACAGAAGTTTTAAAAGAATGGGCTGGAGGTCTTGTATTGTTTTAAGGCTGCTTAATCTTTTTAATTGCATTTATTCTTTTAACTAGAGATTTGAAGAGTTTTAATACTGTGACTAGTTTAATTCTATTTTAATGTGCATTTTTTGTATGTTTTTAATTGCATTGCTCTTTTAACCTGTAAGCCTCCTTGAGTTCCGATTTTGGAAGGAAGACAGGCTAAAAACTGACGATGATAATGATGATGATGATAATAACAATAACAAAGCAATAATAACATCTTACTGATTACCTAAATTTAGATCACACCTTCCCATCAATATGGCACTCAAGACTAACAATAATATAATTATAAAAAACATAATAGAAACCAATTAAATAACAATTAAAAGCACATTGACAAAAACAACTGAAGAGCACCTAATCAGCTAAACCTTCCTCCTTCAGTAGCAACCCAGTTTAAATGTCAAATGTGAGCCTCGATAAAAATGTCTGTGCCTCAAACCAATGGGCAACAGGGAGGGACAGAGCCTCACTGAAGCCAACAAGAAGGTGCTTCAGACTTGCCTTTGGAAGTGGTGTGATTAACAGAGCCTTCCCCTGAAGATCTTAACACCTGGGCAAGTTTCAGCAGGGGAATACAGTCTTCCAAACAGCCTGATCCCAAGAAATACAGAACTTTATGGATCACTAGTGTACATACTCGGCATTGCGCAGGATTTTATTTTCTGTTAGATAATACCTGTTAGAAAGATTTGAGATCCTGTGTCTCTAATTCCCCAAACTGTCTTGTCCAGTACCTGTAACTTTTCTCCATATTCCCCAATCCACAGTTCACAGTTACTTACACACAGAGGTTGGGTTCCTGAGGGAATACACTGCCCTCCTCCCTGCTGCTAGGCCTCATCTCCATAGCAACCGGCCAGGCCCAAGAGCTCTCTGCTGAGAATTCTAAAGGCCCCTCCCTAAACTGCAAACCCCAGGATTCCATTGAATCTTTACAGGCAGCCAATCATATGAGCTCTTTGCCTCACACAGACAAACTCACAAACTTTGACTTTTATTTATTAGATAACCATCACTTTGAACTGTGCCTGGAAACAGACCAGTGAAGCTGTTAACAAGGAGTCACATGCTCCCTGTAACTGGCCCTGGACAACAGTCTGGCTACCCAGCCAACACTTCTAGACATTTTCCAAAGAGAAGTCCACAATGAGTGTGTTATACCAGCCCAGATGGGATATAACCAAGGTATGTGTCACCATAGCCAGATAAAGCTTAGTTATACTTTCATAAATGTTAGAATGAAACTTTCCTCAGCAAGTCATTTTAGCCTAGTTTTCCTCAAGAACAGGCAACAGAATGTACAATTTCAGCTATGCCCAACTCCAAACATGCCAACTCACTGCCCTCCTCCATCAATTCCACCCACTGGCATGCTTACCTTTAGAAGGCGTGTGAGTTTGCTGTCCCGGTAATTGACATATTTGACGCCTGCCCTATCACTGAGTGCATTGATGCAGTTGCCAAGAGCCAGCAGGGAGCGGTTGATGTGAGCCCCCTCCTTCATTCGCTGCCCTCGGTTCTGTGTCTGTGGGAGAAGGAAAGTAGGATGGACAGGAGAATGAAGTAGTTGTTTTGGCAAAGACCAGGCATGGAGCATGCTGTGACATTTTTCTGGCCTGTAATTTTGAGAGTAGGTTGGAATCTGCTTCTCACATCCAGCATTTTAGTTGCCTTCAAAGGCGCATTCACAGGAGAAAAGGATGGCAGATAAGTAATGTGACCTGAATTAAGCCAAGAGGACAGGGACAGTTTTCCAGGTAGAAATACTGGGACAGGAAGCTGGGACAGGATAATAATATGATAGGCTGAAGAAGAAGATGGAGTTGTGGGGAGAAGAAAGCAACTGAGCAAGAGAACTTGGACAGAGTTTTTAAGATATACCTCCAATATTTGGACAAAAATAATACAGAGGTTGTTTTCATGAGCACAAAAGCTGATCATCAGATTTCATTCAGAAGAATAGCTGTTTTAATACCAAAGTGTTGCGATCAATACTCAGTGTGCTTTACTACTCTTTTCTTCTGTGCTTCTTGTTCTGTATTTTCACTGGGGTGTGTCTGTGGGCATTCAATATTGCGAAGACTTCCCCCTGGACCTCATACCTGAGATGCCCGCTCTGAGCCAGCTAAGTCAATCATGAAGAGTCTGCCAACGCGCACCTCCTGCATAATATTCTTGACGCGGCTTTTCTGGCGCACAGTGACCTGCAGTACAGCATGGGAGCGTGAGGAAGTCTGGTTGGCCGCTGTGGGCTCCTGTGTCCGTTGCTTGTTGCCCTTCATTAGCAGCTGCATTATCTACATGGAAGAGAAGCAGCTGAAGGCATCCCTGTAAAACCATCCAGTACTCATGAACATAATTTAGCGTGCATGGAGGTTTGTCTAAGCGTGGCAGTTCTGTACCAGTGCCATCAGAAAGAGAAAGAAGCCACAGGAAAAAAAAAGAGCACGATTAATTAATCTGGACTGTAAACCTCTTGATCCCCGATAACATGAAAAAAGGCTAAAGGAGTTAGATAATATCTGTAGGCATAACTGGGGAATGTGTCTTTTACTTGAATATTGTTTCCATACCAGATTTACAGAGAATATATTCTCCACAGAAGATTATTTTCAGTGACATCACAAGACACTATTTCATAGTCTCCCCCTTATAAGCTCTCAGAGATCAGAAATAATCCTTTTCTCTTGGGTGGACCACAGAAATCATGGGAGCAGCAACAGTAAATAATATGTTGGTAGTTATACTTATGGAGAGCTAGCACGGTGAGAGCTTATGGAAAAGCTAGCATGGTGTAGTAGTTTTAACACTGGAGACCAGGGATTGAATCCCTGCCCAGCCATGGAAACCACTGAGTGACCTCTGGCAGGTCACGTTCTCTCAGCTTCAGAGAAAGGCAACTGCAAAACCCCTCTGCACTAATCTTGCCAAGAAAACCCCATCACCTTAGGCAATACTTTTATAACTACAACAGTTATACTTCTGTAAATGGATAATTGAGGAGAAAAAGGAATCCATCCTCCTCATTCATCCCCATTTTATTTTCTCTCAGTCAGAACAGTGCAAAAGTTCAAGAGTATTATGCTTCCTATATGTCTGTTAGTAGAACTTCAATCATCTCAGAGTCCATCCCATGTCTAAAACTTTGCAAACCCAAGTGACCTCCAACTGTAGTGATGGGAAACTAATCCAGGTGGAGAGAATCCCAGAACAGAATGATCGGGATATCCATGCATGATGTAAATCTCTTGGGAATTTTTATGAGGGTTTAAGGAACGATATCTTGGGAACCTGAAGCAGCTAAGGAATGTAAAGGAGAATAATTCACCGCAAAAATCCCTTCACTCCATAACTGAACTGTTTCTCATTTGTAATATCATTCATTACTAATACGAGCAGCTCAGAGATACCAAGTTCTATACAAGGGTACAGGATTCCTCCCCCCCCTCGACTACTGTGATTCCTCACAAGTGGTTAGCTCATTGCTGGCCATCCTGCTTCTGTTCTATGGCTGCTGGAAGTTGCAGTCCAAAAACATCTGCAGGGCCACAGCTGTCTACACCTGCTCTATAGAGTCATTGTCGTCAACTGCAATAGAAACCAAATAGGAGAATCTGTGCTAGCGTATCCATATCCAACTTTAAGGCAGTGAGCCTGTGCACACGTGTCTGAAATGAAGCTGCCCTGAACACTGAGAGACTTATATGGGTAGGATTTAGCTGTCCATGCCTCAACGCCCCAATACTAACATTTGCCAAGAAGAACTAGGCTGATTCTTTTCCCTCTTACCAAAGAAGATAAAGTAAGATGCATGAAACAAGAATATGAAATTCAGTATCTCTTCCACCTCAAAAACTAAATCCGAATGCAAACAAGAACCACCGTTACAAACTCAGCCTTATCCCCAGCTTAATGGCTTACTAGGAGCTTATAGAAAGCTATGTCACCTTTCAATAAGCAAGAGAACAAACAATAGTATTGGCTAAAAGTACTCAAATCTTTAGCAACCAAAAAGAACTAATCTAAAACTGAAAAAAGAGGGTAAAAGCATTTGTCAGCCATTAATGAGGATGCTTTGGAGGGATGCTGGGATGAAAGAATTTTTAACAAGAAAGGCAATCTATTCCATCCCAGCCACTGTGGGAGAAAGGTGTGCTAGACAGACCCTAAGCCTGACCAAGGCTGGATCTGGATCTTCAGTTGAAAAAGACCCCAGAGAGCTACAGTCACAGGTACAAAGCTATGCTAACTCTTTGGAGATCTGCTCTTGTAGAATACGAAATTAGTATTGGTATCACTACTCTGCAGAACTACATTTGGCAGCAGTGAAATTTATGGCCTTCTGGTCCTCTCCACTGGCATAATTGGTTTATATCTATTCACCTCCTTAGCATTGATGGTGGACACTTCAGTGATGCCAGCCACTTGGATTACACCTTTGGCATCCTCACGCAGGTCCAAGTAGCCCAGGGATGGGTTGAGCAGGTCCCGGATCATCTCGTTGTAAATCTAGTTCAAAGAAAGACAACATTTGTCCATGACCAGAGATGAAATGTCATGTCATCATGCACTTTAGGTATTATTTCTAATTCAGGGCAGATGTTGTTGGACTCCAGTTTTCTTCAGCCTGAGACCACTTGTCTCAAGGTGTAAGCATGGTGGGAGTAGCAGTCTATCAGAACATATGGGGCCAGTTTCCCCAGCCCTGTTTTATCTGGTTCTGAAAAGGATGTATATTGAGTTATTGGGTATCAGAGGCTTGATCAGGCAGAATAAAATAATGTTTGAAGCTCAGCTACAGAGATAGATGGTCAGTGGGCTCTGCTCCACCAGTCAGCCCTACCATTAGGCAGTGATGCATCCACGTCAGGCAGCAGATTTTGGATGTCAAAAAAATAGGCTGTAGATGGTTATTTAATTTCTTAAATTAACACTTGTGTAAAATTAACCTTCCTGAGAGCACCTTGAGGAGATCCCTGGAAGTCACAGTAGGATTAGAAACTATATTTATAATAGCTACAATTACAGAACCTGCAGTTATAGTTGCAGTTTAGGTATAAATGCTAGATAACAGTGTATTTGCTGATGTATTAATTTCCTGCTCTGCCCAGGACATTTGGCAGCTTCACCTCAATGCCATTGCTTCTCTAAAATGAACAAACTAATCCACTGGCAACAGAACTATTTAGAACATTGTTCCCCGTGCCACTTATGTCTGAGTAAGCCTGGAGAGAGAAAACTGGTTTGGGGGAAGAACAGAGGAGCTGGGAGCCTGGATTCAACACAGAGCAGATGCTGGAAGCAAAGCTGGGTGGCTGACAGGATAAGTCCCCCACTGTAACATTCTCTTGGAGATGGGAAGAAGCAGAAAAGAACTTTTGTTCCTTTGGCATGTTCTTACACAGCGGTGCTCATTGTACTCCCTGTTTGTTGCTGGGTGGCTGTTTACTCCAAGCTGCCAACATATGTCAATATTATATTAGCTTGAGCCTGATGTGTTACCAAGGAGATTATCTGTGCACACTAGCGCGTGTACAGCAGCCATAAAGGCAGAAAGGATGGAAAGGGTGCCAGAGGAGAGCGCTGGATTAAGATGAGGCTCACAGTTAAGACAAGAATGTATTTCTGTTGGAAAAGCTGCTTCCCATTCAGTCTTTTTCTATTCAGGTCTTCAAGGGGAATGTAGGTGAAGACGTGCATTGATGTAAAGTATACATAGTAGAAATTCATATTTACCAGCTTTCAGGAATGATTTCCCTTTCTGTGTATCAGACCCATACTTCTGTGTTTGCACTACAGACACATGGTTCAATCTCCTGTCCACATCTTATGAATCAAAGTAAGAAAATGAGCTGAAGTGCCTCTAACTATGGGGCAGCTCAAAATGGCACTCCTGTGCACTGTGTACACTAGTGCACAGGAAACAGAAAAACAAACATCATATATGTGAGCAATTTTCAACTAATTGTAGCCCATGATGACAAGTCACTGGCCATTTCCACACTACACTGTTATAGTGGTATTATTTCATTTTCAATATTCTGTGGAATTCTGGGGTTTGTGGTTTCCTGAGGCGAAAGAGCTCACTGGCTGAGAATTCTAAATGCCCCTCTCTAAACTGCAACTCCCAGGATTCCATAGGAGGTTGAAAGTGGAATAATAGCACTATAAGAGTGTAGTGTGGATATGCCCGCTGTCCCCCTTTGCCATCTCACTTGCAAATTCTTGACTTATCTCGCAGACAATTTAATTGTTCGAAAGGTGAAAGAAGCAACAAGAGAATCAGCTATCTTGGATTTGATCCTAACCAACAGAGATGGACTGGTAAGCAGTGTGGAAACAGTGGGAACCTTGGGTGGGAGTGACCATGCCCTCTTGGTATGCGTCATACAGAGGAAAGGGGAAGCTAAATGTAGACACACACTCCGGATTTCAAGAGAGCTGATTTTAGAAAACTTAGGGAAATACTGGGTGAAATGCTCAAAGGGAAAGGAGTTCATGATGGATGAAGTTTCTTAAAAGTGAGAAATTAAAGGCACAGTCACAAACAATCCCAACAAAGAAGAAAAGTGGGCGGTGTCTAGAGAAACCAGGGTGGATGTACAAAAAACTTTCAGATGAGCTGAGATTTAAAAGAGACATATACAAGAGATGGAGAGGGGAAACCACCAAAGATGAACACAAACAGACAATATCTTTAGAAGGACTGTCACAAAAGCTAAAGTTCAGACTCAGCTCTGACTTGTTAGAGAGGTTTAAAATAATGAAAATGGCAGGTTTTTTGGCTATGTCTGAAGTAAGAAGAATAACAAGGAAATGGTAGGGCCACCACATAGAGGACCGTGAAATGTTAACAGAGGGCAGAGAGAAGCCTGAATTATTTAGTATCTTCTTTGCCTCAGTCTTCTCCCAAAGGAAAAAGTGCTCCAACTGGTGAAAATAGACTAAATCAGGCAGCAAGAGGACTATGGACTAGATTAGGTAAAAAGATAATAAAGGAATGCCTACCTACTCTAATTAAACTCAAGTCTCCAGGCTGGATGAGCTTCACCCAAGAGTACTCAAGCAATGCATATGTAATCTCAAAAATACTGTCAATAATCTTTGGGAATTCTTGGAGGACAGGAGAGATCCCAGCAGACAGGTGGTGGTAGTGGGGCAAATGTTGTTCCTATCTTCAAAAGAGGCAAAAAAGAGGACCCAAGCAACTACTAGCCAGTCAGTTTGACACTAATAACAGGAGAGGTTCTAGAATAGATAATTAAAGTTTGCCTGTCTGTATTTAGAAGGAATGTTGTGATCACTAAGATCCAGCTTGGCTTTCTCATAACCAAGCCATTCCAAGCTAATTTCATTTCTTTGTTGATAGAATTACAAACTTGGTAGATCAGGGAAGTGCTGTGGATGTAGCATATCTTGATTTCAATAAGGCTTTTGACAAGGTTCCTCATGATATTCTTGCAGGTAAGCTGCTGAACCGTGGGCTAGAAGTGCTTCAGTTAAACGCTTCAGAGAACACCCGCCAGTGGTTGTTCTTCATCTTGGAGAGAAGTCACGCAGAGTTTTGTCCTGGGCCCAATGTTTTCAACATCTCTATAAATGACTTAGATGCTTATCAAATCTGCGGATGACAAAAAACTGGGGGAGGGAACAGCAAATATCCCAGAGGACAGGAACAGAATTCAAAGTGATTTTGACAGATTGGAGAGCTGGGCCAAAACTAACAAAATGAACTTCAACAGGTATAAATGTAAAGTACCCCAAAGGCACCACATCTTGTCTGATCCTGGAAGCTAGGCAGGGTCAGCTCTGGTTTATACGTGGATGGGAGACCACTAATAAATATCAGGTGCTGTAGGCTGTATTTGGAAGGAACTGGCAAAACCATCTACAACCATTCCTGGCTTAAGAAAACCCTATGAAATCTATGGTGTCTCCATAAATTGACAGTTGACTTGAAGGTGCGTGTGCGTGCGCACACACACACACACACACTACATTTAGGTGGGAAAATAAAATGCACAAATAAAGGGTGACAACCGGCTTGGAAGCAGTACATGTGAAAGGATCTAGAGGTCTTAGTAAACCACATACTATACATGAATCAACAGTGTGACGCATTGGTAAAAAATGCCAATGCAATTCTGGACTCCACCAACAGCAGTATAGTGTCCAGTGCACGGAAAGTATTCATCCCACTCTATTCTGCTTTGGTCAGCCCTAACCAGAAATACTGCATCCAGTTCTGGGAATCACTTTTCAAGCAAGATATTGACAAACTCTAACACATCCTTGAGAAGAGCAGCCAAGGTGATCAAAGATCTGGAAACCAAGCCTTATAAGATGGAGCTGGGTATGTTGAGCGTGGAGATTGAGAGGTGACATAATAGCCATCTTCAAATATCTGGGATTCCACATAGTAGATGAAGGCAGATTGTTTTTTGCTGCTCCAGAGACTAGAACACAAACCAAAGGAGTCAAATCACAAGAAGACTTTCCACCTAAACAACAGAAGGAACTTTTTCATTGTGAGAGCTGCCAGAGAGTGGAATAAACTGCCTCAGAGAGTAGTGAATTCTCCATCTTTGGGGAGTCTTTAAACAGAGGCCGGAAGGAGATCTTTCAAGGGTGCTTTAGTTGTGTATTTCTGTATGGTGATGGTTGGACTAGACTGCCATCATTGTTCCAATGACCAATGGCTGCTTTTCATCCTGGAGAGAAGTGACTAGCGGGGTGCCACAGGGTTCTGTCCTGGGCCCAGTGCTGTTCAATATCTTCATCAACGACTTGGATGAAGGAATAGAGGGCATGCTCTTCAAATTTGTAGATGACACCAAACTGGGAGGGGTTGCTAATACGCCAGAGGACAGGATCAAAATTCAAAATGACCTGGACAGATTGGAGAGCTGGGCCAAGGCTAACAAAATGAAATTCAACAGAGAGAAGTGTAAGGTCCTACACTTAGGTAGAAAAAATGGAATGCAGAAATATAGGATGGAGGACACGTGGCTGGATAGCAGTATGTGTGAAAGGGATCTAGGAGTCTTAATAGACCACAAGCTGAACATGAGTCAGCAGTGTGATGCAGCCGATGCAATTCTCGGCTGCATCAATAGGAGTATGGTGTCTAGATCGAGGGAGGTACTGGCACCACTCTACTCTGCTTTGGTTAGACCTCATCTTGAATACTGTGTCCAGTTCTGGGCACCCCAATTCAAGAAGGACATGGTCAAGCTGGAACAGGTCCAGAGGAGGGTGACCAAAATGGTGAGGGGCCTGGAAGCCATGCCCTATTAGGATAGACTTAGAGACCTGGGTATGTTTAGTCTGCAGAAGAGAAGGTTAAGAGGGGACATGATAGCTATGTTTAAATATTTGAAGGGATACCATGTAGAGGAGGGAGTGGGCTTGTTTTCTGCTGCCCCAGAGACCAGGACAAGGAGCAATGGATTCAAGCTGCAGGAAAGGAGATTCCACCTGAACCTCAGGAAGAACTTCCTGACAGTCAGGGCTGTCTGGCAGTGGAATATGCTGCCTCCGAGTGTGGTGGAGTCTCCTTCCTTGGAGGTTTTTAAGTAGAGGCTGGATGGCCATCTGTCGGGATTGCTTTGAGGGTGTTCCTGCATGGCAGGGGGTTGGACTGGATGGCCCGTGTGGTCTCTTCCAACTCTGCATTTCTATGATTCTATGATTCCTTCCAACTCTAAGATGCTATGGTTCTATAAACTCCTCACCTGCTCTGATGGTGACCCACCTCCAAGTAGGACATGGATACCTCATATTCCATGTCATTGCTGGTTTCCTCAATAGCACGGAACAGATCATTGAGTGTGCGTACATAAATGCCAGGTTCACTGTCTGTGCCAAGCATGGTATAAGTCTTTCCACATCCTGAAAAGAGGAATGAAAACATGTTCAGTAAACAGGTAGTGTATTTTCATTCAGGAGGGCACTGAGTCATAACTCCATCTTAACAATTGACTTTTTAAAGGGACTCTTTGCTCTTTCACCTCTTCACTTTCCAACAGAGGTCATTTCCTAATACACTGAAAGCTACTGGAGGCCATGGTAAAGTGAGATGTATTGACCAATACACTCGTTGAACTAGAACAAATTAATGGTTCCCTGGGTGTCCAGCTTCTTTGCTTTTATATTCATAAAAGAAAAAGAGTGAATGACTAGGGATAAACTATGGAAGCTTTAAAGGGTTTCCCTGGGACAGAATGATCTCCTGTATGGTTGTTCTGGAATGGACAAGGGTACGTTGGACAGATTTTGCTGGAATAAGATATGAGAGTGGTATAAATATTACTTTGTTCAAGGACGGAACAAGAGAATTTGGACTAGCTTTGTGCTTTGGATTTCTTCTGCTATTAGTTAAATAACTGTTTTCAGATAGTAACAGAGTAAGTTAAGAAAAATGCATTACATTTGGAAAGGACTGAGGCACTTGGTGAAAAGATATCTCTGTTAACCTTACTCTAACTGCAGAGAAGGTCGCTAGACACATATCCTAGAGGGAGCAATTTTGAAGTTTGCCCCACCGCTTCCAGTCCTAAAACAGCTTTTGCTTAAATCTGCCAGTTATTAAAAAGGAAAGTGAGAAGAGACACACATGATGAGCTCTCATTCAGAGCTGAGCTTGTCTCCTTACCAGTGGGTCCATAGGCAAAAATGGTAGCATTGTAGCCAGAGATGACACCTTCAATGAGGCCTTTTGTGGTAGCACGGTAGACTATCTCCTGCAGGGGAAGATGAACAGATGAGGATATCAAAGAAACAACCTGTTTCCCAGGGAAGCAAATATATTGGACAAGAGCAAACAGATGGCAATAAATTGTCTTTTACTCGAGGTGTATGTGCTCTTTGTTCTTCCCCTTAATTACAGTCCTGCTGCCATGCAAGCACAGCCAGACAGAGGTTTCTAGATATTGCTACAATGACCTCTCTTGGGGCTGAAAGAAACCGGACATTCCTCAAGAAAGAAAAATGTGGTCATGAATTGGGATTAGTTTCATGCAGCAGCATCCCCTGTTTAATATTCATTCATTATTTTTCTGTCTTATGATAATGATGTTTTAATTTAGTGTTATGTGAACCATCTTGAAAAGAGTTTAATTGAAGGAAGGGACATGTGATGTCTACAAGTATGGGGTATCTACAAGTATGTGACATATTTCACAGGTTGTACACCACCCCATCATAATTCCTTGAAAATTCTTGTGATGAAGACATTTCTGGATGCTGAATGATTCTGTAGTTGGATTAGCCTTGGCTCCCTGTCTGTCTGTTTGCAAACATGATAAGAAGCAAGGGCTAATCCAACTACAGAATCATCCACCATCCAGAAACATCTTGGTCATCAAAATTTTCAAGGAATTATGATGGGGTGGTGGTACAGCCTATGAAATATGCCACATACTTGTAGATACCTCATGGATATGGAGATTTATGTAGATACATATATTTATGTCTGTAGATATCTCATAGGCCATATATGGCCCCCCAGCCATTTCTGTAGGTCTCAGAGCTCCCACAAACTGGAGAACATTTTTTAAAAAAAGGGGGGGGTCATGACTTCACAGACTGATTCTCCCCTAAAAATACGCCATGACCCCCCATTAACAAAATATCATCTTCTTTTCTTCCATACAGGATTTTTCAAACCAGAAGCAACCTTCTGGTTTCTTCTGGCTCCACTTAAAGAGGCCATATGGTCTTTGGTTGTTGCAGGTGCTAGGGAAATGGCCTTCAGAACACACAGAGCGACCACTTGGGAAAATATTTTACACTGTTCCTGCTCATCTCAGCTTTACAGATTACTTTTGTTTACACATGAAGCAAGATCTGCATAGGAAATGCCTGCTGTACCTTAAAAATGGTCAGGGATCATATTGTTTCACTGCTTAGGCACAAACTGGACTTCTGTCCAAACCTCCTGAAGTTAGACATGCACCTTTGGAAGAAACAGAAATATCTTCGGCCATTTTCATGTTACAGCAGACATTTATTATTTAGTAGTTTGTTGCATTTATATGCCTCCTCTAATGAGATCTTCCCTATTTCAGCCTCATAGAAGTCCTATGAATGAGTTGAGTTAAAGAGACTGGCTCAAGCCAACCTAATGAATTTGAACTTGAATCTTCTACATCCCAGTCCTGTATTATGCCACACTGACATGTACGTCCTTCTTAGAGGCATGTTGAATCTCATCTGGGGAGAATTATTAAGAAAAGCAACCCTAAATATCAAACCTCTGTACACTCTGTAGCCATACTTATTGAAAGGCTGGAGGCAAAATCGGCTAAAAAGAATCAGTTTCACACAGCTGAAACTGTTTAAAAAAAAAAAAGAGGACTGGAGTAATTAAATGGCTGTTCGAAAATCCGCCTCATTTACTAGCCCAAATGCATCAAGAAATATCACATCAGGAGAGGCAAGAAGAAACAGTAAAGGCAACAATGATTTCATGGGCTCAAAACATCGGACATTCAATTCAAGTAGAGTCTTGGGAGCAGAAAAAAACACAGAAATTTACAGTAGCTCAGAATTTGAAAGAGAACTATTATAAGCTATTTCATAGATGGTACATGACACCAGACAAATTAAAAAAGATTTATAATACAGGAACCGGACACTGTTGGAAATGTCAGAATGAGGTCAGTATGACATATCACATGTGGTGGACATGTCCAAAAGCTAAGAAATATTGGACTGGAATACATAACAAAGTTTGTGCATTAATGAAAGTTCAGTTTGCTAAGACACCAGAATTGTATTTGTTAAATATGACTGATATATTAGAAGGTACTGGTATAAAGAAGCATTGGAGAATATTACTGTATATGAGAACAGCTCGTACTGAATATGCAAAGTTGTGGAAAACTCAGCAAATACCCACAATAGAACAATGGTGGGGTACACTTATTGAAAACAAAAATGCTGATATGGTCTCTCAGAGATTAAAAGGGAAATCAGAAGATGAGATACAAAAAGAATGGCAAATTGTAACGGGTAATTGCTGGGTTCTATCAGATGGAAATCTGTAATTCATGATTTAAGATAAATTATGAGGGGGCTACAGGATATATATCATGAAGCGGGAATATGGAGATTGAAATGCAAGAATCAACAAGTAATATTAGCAGCAAAATGTTGTACAATATTTTAAGCATTAAGAAATCTTGATAATGAAATCTAGATCAGTGTGGAAGATCAGAAATATTTCAATTAAGCTGACAGTTATAATTGTTTGTTTTACATGTGAATTTTGAATAAAATGATTATAAAAAAAAAAAGAGGGAGAAGGTAGCAACTAACACCACCCATGTATCCAGACAACTGCTCTTCAGATGCACTGGAGGGTAGGGCAGGCCTAAACTTTTCCTGCCAAATGAATCAAGTGACCTAAAGCCTTGGCCGAGGGACTTGGCTTTCTGTGCATGTGTATGTGTTCTCATTCCCTTTAGCAAATGCTCCAATCTCCTTAGTAAGCTTACTTTCCAGTCATAGCATTTTGAGGGAGCTGCTATACATCCACATGAAGGAAGGCCAAGAGGACTTGCAGCATCAAGGAGATTTTGATGTTACTTCTTCCACATCATGCCCTGAGCAACAACCATTAAGGGCTGCAAGGGAGTGTCCAGCCTAGGGCAATTGCACGGTCACACACCTTCACCCACTGCCTTTTCACAAAAGTCCACCCTCTGCCTCTACTTGCTCCTTTTCCACACCAACCCCCTTCCCAATTCTCATTCTAGGAGAGACAACTGGCAGAGGAAGGAGGGAGCTCCAGTTTCACTCTAATGTGCAAATTAGCTTGAAATGGAGCGGTTGAAACTGGAGCTTGTGGTTTGGCCCAGCTGTCCCACATGCCACCTGGTACTACATTCAAGACAAACAGGAAGGAGAGGCTGGGATTACAAAAGTGCCTTCGAGCTGAACTAGATGTAACATGACAGACGTGTGTAACACTCTCTTGATTATCTTTTTAAAAAACGAAAAGCAGGTGGGGGGCTGCAAATGGGGATGGAGAAGAGAGGGAATTGTTTAACCCTTTTTCCTCAAGAAATTTCCCTACTCACTTTCCCCACACTTCAGCAATATGCACAGGGCAACTGTAAGGGAATGTATAAGATTCTCCCTGCAAGTTAAAAAGTAGATGGAGATTTGGAATAGAAAAAGCCTTATTGGGGTAAAGATTAGTGATTCCTTGAGTGGGTTTGGATACCTGGCCCCTTACCTGGGTAGCAGCAAAATCAAAGGCTACATCAAACATATAGGATTTTTCTCGTGAGCGGTTAGCACGGAGGACATCATCAGGATCCTCCAGTGGGTCCATCAGGACAACCATCTGAAAAGAACAGTATCAGAATTTTTTGTTTTGTTTTACTGTACATTTTACACTGGAGAAGTGTGAACAAACTATGAGAAAGCAGCCAGAAAGAGAGAGATCAGGCGTACACCATTCCTTCTTGTAACTCGGTTTCTGAAGTTTGCTTAGAAACACCAAATGGCTTGGAGTCTACAACTAACAATCGATCTGTAGAGCAGACGGTGTGGATTGTAACATCAAGGTGTTTTTTTTAAGGACACAGCTGGACTTTGGTCAATAAAATTTCAAAATCTGATGACATCCTTTCCAAGGCAGCTGTAACATCCACAGCTTCTCCAACATCCACCTGTGATTTCCCCCCTGGTATCATCTCCCTTAAGATATAATGGCTTTTAATAACCAGCAAAGTGCACTTGGATCCCCTTGGGTACTAAGCCTGAAGCTGTGAACTGGCTTCTGCCTAACTAGACTGCCCAGGTGTAATAAATATAGATGTGCTGGAAAATACCCAGAGGGACAAAAATTAAGTAGCAAGACACTGGGATCTAACGGGGAACCTGCAGGATTGCCATAGTTACTGGGAAGTGGAGCCCAATAACTTATATATTACTTATATATTATTACAGTATATTACTGTATATATTACTTATATAGCTTATATATTACTAGAGTAATATATAACCCACTGCTGTGTTTACAAGCCTATTGTCAGCAGGGATGTAGATATATTCAATGGGCTTTTGGTTTTAACTACTGGCTTAAAACCAAATAGCCAGCATGGTCTAGTAGTCTGAGGGCTGGACAAGAACTTGGAGAGACCAGTATTTAAAGTTCCTGATCAGCCATGGAAACCCACTGGGTGACCCTGGGCAAGTCACACTCTCTCAGCTCACTGTAAGGCAATGGCAAACCCCCTTTGAACAGAGCTTGCGAAGAAAACCCTGTGATAGGTACTCTTAGGGTCACCATAAGTCAGAAATGAGTTGAAAGCACAAAATCATAATAAATTGGCTTGAAAAGAGGGCAACTTTGTCATGGGACTCAAGAATTCAACCTTCACTACAAAGGAAAGACTCAAGGGATAGATCTCTCCATGACAGTAGGGTCACAGGAATCAATTTTATACCTGGTCAGACTTTTTGTCCATTGAACCCAGTATTGCCTACTTGGACTTGTGGCAATTTTCCGGAGTTCTCAAGCAGAGGTCCTTCCCATGAACTGCTTCCTGGGTGTTTGAACCTGAGTTGCCAGAGATTGGGCAAGGGGGACCTCTGCCATGTGAAGTATGGATTCTACAGCTAAACTACATTTCTTTGCTCTGGGCAGTCCAATCTGAAGGGCATCTCCAGGACTTACATGGTGTGATAGAAGAATGCTACACAGTAATACAATACGGTAGTAATGAAACAGCAGAACACCCGGATCAGCAACTACAGCTTCAATGCCAGCCGTTTCTCTTAATCAGGTGTCCACCCACCTGTCTGAAGGCCATTAATCTTCCTTTGTGCTCCTCTGATCCCTGCCAATCTTAATCTGGGGTGACAAAGGGGACAGGTCTGTACTAGCCATAGGGACGCCATTGGTAGGCTTAGATGTGGTGTCTATTTTTTTGGATTTAATCCCTAAAAGATCAGCTGCTGGAGGGGGAGAAGAGGTTTTGGTGCATCTGCTATGGGGTCAACAGTGTTGGAAGGTGATGCAACTCCACTACTGCCTACACCTCTGCACATCTGCTAAAGACTGTGCAGAATTTGGGGGTCTTTTTGAGGCAATAAAAAGTCGAGGCCATTATTGGTTTTACACTTATTTGTTTTTATTGCTTGTACTGAAATAAAACCAAGTCTCTGTGGAGTTTAACCATATATATTCAAGAGTTTCCCTGCTGTGCTTTAGCTGGTCCCCTGGGAATACTTCTCAAGGTTCCCATAGTAAAATTTATTTGCCAGACTGGAGATGGTTCTCTCATGGGCCCAACTGAAAGTGACTCTATCCATGTGACCGGTACTGCCCACATAGGCCAAAGACATATGAAAGCTCTCAGCAAGGTGAGGCGAGGCCTTTTCTTTTTCTTTTCCGTTGAATGAGCTATTTAGTAGCAGAACTGGATACCTGCTACACAGAAGGAGCTACTGATGGTACAGGAGATGTCAGCATCTGTCCCCTGTGAGCACAGCTTGTCGTCCTTGCGTTTGCAGGGATCAGATTGCCCTGAGCAGCAACATTAGGTTGGGTTTCACCATTTCCAGGAGGCCTTCAAAGGGGCTCTGTGTAAGTTGATCACCAACTAGGCAACAGATAAAAGAGGGTGGCATGGAAAGATGTGGGGAGAGATTAAGCGGTATGGTGCGAAACAGTGATCAAAAGCCTAGACTAGGACAAGGAAGACCCAAGGTCAACTCCCCACATTGTCTTAAAGCACTCCATGACAGCTTGAGCTTATTATGGTATTTTAGCCTCTCCTACCTCACAAGGTTGTTGTAAGGATAAGACGAAGGGAATCAGAAACACACACTGTGTTTGCAGGAGCATAAATGTATCAAATAAAGTAAGCATGGGATCTCATACCTTTAGGACTTTCCTTAAGAGGACAGATTCTTCAAAATGAAGTTAAAGCTCCACCTATACTTACAATAAGTCATATAAAAGCATTTTGACGCACTTCAGTGGTACTAAAGCACCATTACTACTCCCTAGCATAAATGAGGTCTGTAGAAATGGCAGCTGAACATTTGTACCAAGGAAAGGGAAAGAAATAGTTCACTTTGCAAGGATTGAGTTCCTGTTGCTTTATGTCCATTCTACTAGGATAAGCTGCTTGCTCACTAGTCATATCTCAGTCAGGTGGGGAATATATGTCCCTCCACATCCCCTTAGCCAGCACAGGCAATGGTGAAGGATTGGGGGAAGTGTCATTCAACAAATGAAGGGCACACATTCTTCATCCCTGCTCTAAAATGTTTGATGGCCCAGGACTCCTTTAGCATTCATTAAACCCAGGAGACAGTTCTGGTTATAGGGGTCATTTCAGTCTGTCCCCCTTTCTGTGCCAAGAGGAGGGCTTTAGAAGCAACACTTCTTTATAATGAATACAAGGATCTATTAAGCAAAAAAAAAGGTGTTTTCTGTAAGGAGTATCTTACTGAAACAATGACTGTAGGTATAGTGCCTCCATTTCAAAAAGAAAAGACTGGAAAGAGATCAAAGTTTAGCGCAGGCATGAAACACCAGCTTTATTATGAGAGTCTTAACGTGTACGTATGTGCCTTCAGGACACCCATTGACTTATACTGATCCTATGAATTTCATAGGACTTTCCTAGGCAAGGAATACTCAAAGGTGGCTTTGCCAGTTTCTTCCTCTGAAATAGAGCCTACAGGCACCTGGTAATTGTTGGCAGTCTCCCATATAAGTACTAATCAGGGCTGCCCCTGCTTTGTTTCTAAGATCAGATGGGATCTGGTGCCTTTAGAGTATTTAGGTGTGAACCTTAATGATCAACAAGAAACTGGAGGAGTAACAATGCAGTTCAACTGCATTCAACAATGCATTTCTAAAACCCTAGCAAGTGGACACTAGCAAATAAACCATGGATAAAGGTTCACACAACAGCATCCCCTCTCCTTATTTTCTTGCTTCACTACTGAGTTGTGGTCTCTTCCCCTAACTAGGGTAGTTCTCTAAAAGAGTAGTCCCCAAGCTTGGACTGCTGGGTACTGTTGGACTGCAACTCCTACAGTGTCTGAGCATTGATCATGGTGGCCACAGCTTCAGGGAGCTGTAGACCAACAACATCCAGGGAACAAAGTCTGGCAACTACTAATCAAAAGAGATATTCTGATTTGGAGATTGCATTTGAATTTCACATTACATTTACGAATGCCACACACACCCTGCCCCATTAATGCCTACTGAATGAAGAAAAAATCTAAACCAAAACTTGCCTTATATAACCTTCTATTTATAGTAGAACATAACAACATGTACAAAAGAAGGCGACAATACTACGCAGTTATGACTGTATTATAACTAGAATTAATACACATTTATTTTAAGTTATATTTGACGACAGCTCATTCTCAGCATTCTGAAATACAGATGTTTTGGGATTTGGTGATTTTCTTCTTTTAGATTTAAAAATATTGATTTGATAACCTGTAGACTAATACGCTTTGCATTCCCAATAACAATCAAACAGAGAAAGGGAAAAACAAAAACTTATGATTAAAATACAATAGCTTCAGCATAGCCATTTTGACTGGGAGGTGGAGTTCAGGCTTGATTTGCTGTCAAGCCCATTCATTTGTATTTTCAGCAATCCATGGTATCTATGGAGTTCTCCTCCAGCAGTACCTTCATATGAGTTGATTTTCTTCCTGTCAGCTTGCTTCACTTGTCCAGCTTTCACAACCATTGACAGGCATCTTAAATTCTATGACATGGATGATCCTGACTTTGATATTCAATTGCGTATCTTTATAGTTCCTTCAGAGCTGCCCTTCCAAGTCCTAGTCTTCTAGCTTGTTGACTATGGACCATTTTGATTAAGTTTGAGCCAAGGTACAAGAAATCTTTAACTACTGTAATGTCTTCATCATCCACTTTAAAATTTGGTGAACCACCTTTGGACATAATATTTGTTTTCTTAATATTCAGCTGAAATCCTGCTTTAGTACTTTCTTCCACGACTTTCCTCAATAGTAATTCCAAGTCTCTGCTATTTTCTGCCAGTAATACATGTGCATATCTTAAATTGTTGATGTTCCTTTCTCCAGTTTTCATGCCTTCCTCCTCTAAGGCCACTTCTGCCCTACACTGTTATAGTGCTATTATTCCACTTTCAACATCCTGTGGAATTCTGGGGTTTATAGCTTACTGACCCCAAAGAGCAATCTGGCTGAGAATCCTAAAGGCCCCTCCCTCAACTGCAAACCCCAGGATTCCACAGGATGTTGAATGTGGAATAGCAGCACTATGACAGTGTGGGGTGGAAATGGCCTAAGTCTAACTCAGCTTTCAGTGTGGTAACGTTTAGTGTGTAAATTAAGCAAACGGAGTGATAAAATGCAACTTGGTCTGACCCCTTTGTCAGTTGGAAACAATTCTGTTTCTCCATAATCTGTCCTGACAGTGGCCTCTTGCCCAGAGTATAGGTTATGCATCCGGATAAACCAGTGTTATGGCATACCGAATTCTTTAACAATGTTCCACAGTTTTTCATAATCACACAGTCAAAGGCTTTGCTATAATTTATAAAGCACAGGCTGAATGGCGCATTCCATTTACCCAACATATGTTTGCAATATGATTCCTAATGTTGTTGGGTGCCTTCAAGTTCTTTCTGACTTATGAAACCCTATGGTGAACCTATTACAGAGTTTTCTGGGGCTGAAAGTGTGTGGTGGGCCGGTGGGCCCCCAGTGGGTTTCCACAGCCAAGCTGGGAACTGAACCCCCATCTCCAGGGTCACAGTCCAATGCTCAAACCACTACACCATGCTGGCTTCATGATTCCTAATACCTCTTCCTTTCCTGAATCCAGCTTGGATATCTGGCATTTCTAACTCTGTGTACGATAAACATTCTTTGTTGTAAAATTCTGAGCACCAATTTGTGTGGCGAATTAATGCAATAGTCTCAAGTGTACTCTCGTGTCTCCCTTCTTGGGGACTGGAAAGTATATCCAGCATTGGGTCATTGTTTCATTTTCCATATTTGTTGGCAGCTTTTACTTAGAATCTGAATGGATTCTGTCTCTGTAGCTTGAAACCATTTTTTGGTATGTCATCTGTGATTTATTTTTCCCAAGTGCTTTGACAACAGCCTCCGCTTTACTTTCTAAAATTGTGAGTTCATTGACAAAAGTTTTTTCCTTTAAGGAATCTGTCATTCTTTTATCAATTTTATAAGGTCCTTTAGTATATTGCTTCCACTGTCTTTTTCCCCCCTTGATCATATACAACAGGCATACCTCAGTTAACAAACTGTCAAAGAAGCTTATTTTTAAAAAGTCTTTTTTCACCTCGCCTCTCCTTTCTTCTTGTCATCTGTCAAGCTGGAGGGTATTTAGCAGCACTGACACTGGGAGGATGGTATAAGAGGCCTAGAAAAACACAGATTTTTCAGTATCAGGTTTCAGCAGCACATCTGCAGAAAAAAATGAAATAAAGCTTTATCTGCAGAAAAAAAATAGATTCTTTCTAGGCAAGACAATGAGCAGCTGCCTTCAGAATCCCTTAATAGCATGCATGAGCAGCAAAACAGAGAGAAAACAGGAGAGCAGAGAACCCTGCCTCACCAGCTCCCGGGATGTTAAAAAAGAACAGATCTGTAAGTCTGGTCACAAAAATGGAAGTCAAAAGAAAAATGGAGGCTGGTGAAAGAAAAAAAAAATCTCAGGATACATTTTGTCCTGTTAAAGAAGGAATGTCCAGGAACACATGTACTTTGTTAACTGAGATATACCCATAGTGTGTTCCCCTGCTGGGCATATAGCACTCCTACTACTAATTTAAATTTCCCTTTGATTTCTCAGAACTTGAGGAAAAGTTACCTTGTTCTATCTATGTTTGTAGTCTTCTTTTATTTCTTTGCATTGATCAATATAATAATTCTGTGTGTCTCTCCACAAAAGTTGCTGAACTTGTCAGGATTCTGACTTTATTTTTGCCACATTTTAAATTTCATCTGTTGTCCAATGAGGATTTCCTTTCTTTTTGACTTGCAATTAGTGTCTTTTTCCACTCCTCCCTGACAATGTCCCTGGTTCTGGTCCAGACTTCTGGCTCACAGTCGGTTAGTTGTAATAGTGCAAATCTATTTTTTGCATAGTCTTTAAATTCTACAAGGATGCTCTTCAGGTTACATTTTGGCATATTTATTGATTTAGTGTACTTCTGTAGCTTTTACTCTAATTTTTGATATTAGCAGTTCATGAGTCTGTGTCATAATCTGCTCATGTTTTTGCAGAAAGAATGGAGTTTCTCCTGCTTCTGATTATGTAGTCTATTTTATTTTTGTACTAGCCATCAGATGATGTCCACTATACAATCTTCTCTTTGGTTGCCTGAAGAATGTGTTTGCAACGAACAAACTGCTGATCTCACAAAACTAAGTTATTCTCCTGATTCATTTCTTGATCTTAGGTCAAATTCTCCATCAATACTTGGTTTAGCTCTGTTTCCTACTTTTGCATTCTGACTGTCAGGGTCAGAGACCCGGGCGGCGAGACAGCCCGGAGAAGGGAGTGGGAGAGCTAGCAGAGTCCTGCTGGGAAGAGTCAAGGAAGCACTTACTCAAGGGAAGTCCATTTACCTAAGCCAGAACGACAAGCAAAAGCCATAGCCAGAGTTCCAAAAGCCAGGGGTCTGGAGCCAAGAGATCAATCCAAGGTATCAGGAGCCAGGTGCTGGAAGCAAGGAACAGGCAAGGAGAGAGCTTGTAGAAAGTTTGCCACAAGCAAAGGAAAGCTTTCAGGCAGGCAGTTGGATAGCCCAAGACACAGGTGTGGCTAGTCACTGCTTCTTGAACTTAATCAAGGAAGCC
Source organism: Cyclura pinguis (assembly GCA_030412105.1). Classification (NCBI taxonomy): domain Eukaryota; kingdom Metazoa; phylum Chordata; class Lepidosauria; order Squamata; family Iguanidae; genus Cyclura; species Cyclura pinguis. The sequence goes on from CM059600.1 coordinate 164,644,601, forward strand.
TCCCTTTGCTCAGCTCTCCTGAGTCTCCGCCTTGTTTGTGGGCTGATTGACACAGGCTCCAAACCATCTTCAGAATCGGATCCCTGTTGCCCTAAAGGAGCAGGCAGAGGAACGTCCGAGCCTGCTTGGTCCATGGCAGCAGGGAGAGCTCTTGAGCGGCAGGACTCATCTCCAGCCAGAGCCACAGGGACCGACAGCTGCTGCTCGTCACCAGTAGCTCTGACAGGGGCTTCAGTTATCACACCAATCACCTATGATTATCAACATATTCTGTTCAAGCGTGTGATCAATTTTCTCCTGAACTCTGGCACAAATTCTTTCAGTTTCTTCCTCTTCTGTCTCTGTAACTGGAGCACAAACTTAGATTATGGTTATATTAATGGGTTTTGCCTGGAGTCTGATTGATAATATTTGTTCACACCCTGCATTATATCCCCTGACTGCTTTTTCTACATCTTGTCTCACTGTTAAGGCCACTCCATTTCTTCTTAGATTTTCATTTACAAAGTAAAACACTGTGCAATTATCTGACTGAAAGCGATCCATTAGTTCACTCACCCCAAATAATGCAATATTCACATGTTCCATTTCCCATTTTATAATGTCTTACTTCCCCTGATTCATGCTTCTCACATTCCATATTCCATATTCCATGTGTTGCATAGCTTCAAACTTTCTTTTCACATCTGACTATCTCAGCAGTTGTGTCATTAGTCACAGCATTGTTTGTATCTGTCCTTTGCTCTTCCCAACAGCTGGTTGATTGCCTTTTGACTTGGAAGTCTCATCTTCTGACACTATCTCTTGCTTCATTTTGAATTGTCTCACAGAGTTTTCATGATAAAGGACATTCAGAAGTGGGTTACCAGTGGTGGTTCTGTGTGGTACTAATGCTTTTAGAATTAGCTAAGGTGCCACTGCCATTGTCTCTGAGATATACTCCACTAGAGCCCCCGCTCCCTTGCTGCTGCCTACAAGCTGTTTGGTACACTGACAGTCTGGCTCCTCAACAAAGGCCTGTCTGCCTTGGAGACCCTATCAGTAACAATGCTACAATCAGCACAGCCTCTTGCCTTACAGAGGCAAGCAATCCAACCACCACAGAAAGGTACTTGTTACTAGAGCTGAACTCAAAGTACTGTAACACAGAAACCCACTCCTGATTTCCTTATGCTAAGCGTTCTTCTGCATCCCTCCACCTAATTTATAAAGAGGGGAAGGGCATAGCTATTGGGAGTCAAAAACTCTTGCCCATCTTCTATAAATCACCCACAAATACACCAGCAAATTACCTTTTGTCCATCCTGCCTTAGAATAACTACTGGATTCCTCTCCAGGTTCCCTCCAACTAGCAAATGCACACATCAGTGACTGCAGACACATATACATTATTTCCTGTGAAAATTGACCATGAAGGGAGGTCAGTGCTTAGGTATAGGGTGACTTCCAAGATGTGGATTAAAATCCAAAGGAAGAACATAACAAGATTGGGAGTGGTGTGACTTGCTGTCACGTGGATGGCATGAAGGCACTGAAATTTCAAAGGAACAGTACAATTCTGTTAAGATTTGGCATTTGTACATGTGTTGTGGTGTAGTGTTCACTTCTATACCGCAAGAATGTGTCCCCTTCAACTTCCCCAGCATTTGGACCTGAAACAGTCATCTTGTTTCAGGTGAAGCTGCAGGTAGCGCTCAGCAACAAGAACAGCCTGTGCTCCTGGCAGTTCTTTAGGCCATTGTGCCCAGAGAAACAAGACATTGTTTCAATGGGCATTAATGGGCGCTTTGTGAACAATGCCAAAAACTTTGCTGGCTAGCCCTGTAACTTCATTTGGACAATCAGGCCTCTGTGAGATCCTGTCATGAGTGCTGAGTAGGCGATCTGAAAGAAAAGAGAAGGTGACCTACTATGAAGAGAGACATAGTGTGGCCTCCTTTTCCTTCATTATGTTTTTTACAAAACAAAAAACAGAGCCCAGATGCACACCTTCAAGAGTTACAATGACAGGCAGCAATGCAACAGGACATGCTTTACCTGACCCTTCCCCACTGCATATCTATGCCAGGGAACAACTTGACTAGTTGGTTTATGCCCGTATAATCCAACAGTTTGAGGCATAGCTCAACAAAAAATTATCTTTAATGGGGTGGATTTTGATGGGAGGGGTGGAGATTTTTAAAAGGTAATAAAATTGTATGTGTGCTTGTATGTGTATATTCTTCTAAATAATTTCTCTACCATGAAAATTGGCCTGCTAGAAGGCCATAATACCAATGTAAAATTCTTCAGAGCTCTTTTTATGAAGGAAGCTGCCTATGTATCTCTGAATGATTCACTGTCAGGACTAACAGTTTCCTCTCCGTCAGCTTGTTCCAGAGGCAGCTGCTTCTGCTGCATCTTTGTGTGGAGTCATTCAGTCACTTCCAATGCAAGAACCTGACACATTATCCAGTCTCTTGAGGATTCCCATTACATCTCTACACTTAGAACAGGGGCTAACATCAAAACACAAGTGGTGACATCCCTTTCTTTAAAAAAAAAATACTGCTTTATGTTTCACAGATTGCACAGGCTTACTTCACTGCTGCATTGCATAAAGTGAGAGACAGCAACTTCAGAAAGTCTGAGGGCCAGTCTTCTGCCTTTGGAACTCTCAGAGGTAGTATCTGATTCCAAAATCAAAACAGCAAAAAATCAAAACCATATAGGGCTTCCAATCCACTCTCAATTCTTCTCTGTTTCCTTTTGCATTCTGGGGACTTTAGAGGCCTGCCAACTGCAAAAATGCCACAACTAAAACATCTCGGAAAGGTTGAACGGCCTTTTGGGCCCAACTGGAAAGGGGGGGCACAGGGAGATGCATGCCAAAAAAATAAAAAGCTTTGGGGGCTAGGTATGATCCACTGGACAAACTCTCACATTCAGAGTAATGAACTGACAAAAATGAAACTGAGATAAACTAGGTACTCAGTAAATAAGCACAGCATTAAAATTACAAAAAAGAGGAGAAACAAACAATACCACAAATCAGCAACTACAGTGTAGTATATTTTGAGTTGTTCTTTTACCATTATCTCAAATCAATGATAAGGAATCAGATATAAGGAGCTATTTGGAGCCTGGGAATATTTTGTAGTGAAATGAATTCTGGTGTGCACCCTTGAAAAGTTTGAATAGAACAGGAAGGTAGACTGCCTATTGTTTCTTTAAAATTAACACTCAATGTTACATTTCATAGAATTCAAGATTTTACACCCATGTAAATTGATATATAAAATAACAAATTAACTTAATAGTACTCATTCACAAAAAAAAATTGATTCTTAAGCTAACATTCTAAACTCTAAGATCAGCTATTAGGTGACTAAGAAAAACCCAGGAAACTGAAAAGCAAAAGAATTCCTTGGGGAGGTGGGAACTTGTTTGCCATGTAGCAGTTTAGAAAACAGCTTAATCTTGGGCTTTTTTCTTCTACCCACACTTCTAATAGGTTAACCTCAGTACTGAGCAACGAGTAAATTGAACTGTGCATATATTTACCTTAAAAACGCATATAGAAATGGAATAAATTGTTCTGCCTTATCTGGAAAAGATGGCAAAGTAAACAGGGGATGTCTGGTAAGAGGAGAAGGGGGAGAAGGCACATGCATGTTTTGTGAATAATTAAATTCACAAACATTAAATCCACAAATGTGGAGGGAGGACGGTAGTCCATTTTTCTTTTGCCAGTGAAGCTGTGTCTGTTCCCTTTTCTTTTGCAACCTGCTTCCTAATTTTCAGTATGCAGCATCCAGCAATAATCCCACATCACATTAATGTTCCACCAGCTTTGGTACCTCTTTTCCATCTCTTGACGGAAATGTTCTCCTTGTTCCTCACTTGTTACACCTAGACTTTCTGGGGAAAAGTCCAAGTGTGCATTCAAGAAATGAATTTTAATATGTATTAAAATACTCGGTGATCATCTCAAAACTCTGAATTTTTCCAGCAAGAAAGGGTTAAAGTCTTCTAATAGACTGTCAAAACACTTCACAAAAATCTGTTCAAAGGTACTAAAAGAAATCACACTGAAATATCAGCATTTGCACTTAAGCAAAGCTGTGTAACAAATGAATTTATAAAAATGATTAATGTGTGAAAGAACTATTTTTGGTACAACATTCTTATTGTGTTTTTCGAATTCTACATCCCAAAAATACAATAAAAACAGCTACAAAACAGAAAACATTTTTTCATGACAGGTCTGTGCTGGAATATATTTGGGCCTTTAGGCACCAGAGTAGATGTTAGACATAATTTTTTCCAGGAAATTTTCTGATGCTATATTTTCCTGTGGAAAAGCTCCCCCGTTTTCCGTTCAAACACAGTTGTCTGGGCTGTTTCGCTGCAATCAATTGTGTAAGATGTACTAAATACAGGATATGAAATTCCGGTTATTCTTCTTAAAGATGGTTGCACTAACAAATATTAGCAGTCAGAAGATGACACTAATAAATGAACATACTGTTAAGCCCGTTTCTGTTTCACAAAATTGCTTGCTTCTCACTCACTAGTATAAGCAGTCAAAAAAAAAATGTGATAAATTGCCTGGGGCTACAGACACATATATATTCTACTGGTGCTGAATCAATTGACTTTTTTCTCAACTTCAAATTGTACTGAAAAATGAGTGAGTGAAAGAAGCTGAAGTTATTACAATTATACCTCAGCCGAAAAAACTATTGAGATAAAACATATCAGGTACAACTCTCTTTTGCTGGTTGTCATGGCGGTTTCTGGGAGTGAGAGTATCTGACACACCAAAGGTCACCCCATGGGTTTTCATGGCCAAGCGGGGAATCGAACCTTGGTCACAGTCCAACGCTCAAACCACTACACTATGCTGGCTCTCTGTGACCTTAAGACCATTTCCGCACTAGACTGTTATAGCGTTGTTATTCCACTTGCAAAATCCTGTGGAATCCTGGGGTTTGTAGTTTCGGGAGGGGCCAGCCAGCCCCTCCCGAAACTGCAAACCCCAAGATTCCATAGGATGTTGCAAGTGGAATAACAGCGCTATAACAGTCCAGTGCAGAAATGGCCTAAAAAATGTGTTTTCAGGAGAGTAATTTTATGTTAAATATAGGTATGTGTTATTCTCTCTACATTATTACTAATATACCAATAAAATAATTCCAACATAAAGCTTTGAGTGTGTTTGAATACAATATTTAAACTCAGCATGCTATACTAGGTAATATTACTTAGAGTACTTCCAGATCTATTTTTTCGGGAAAACCCACATCACTACCCTACAGAGAAAGAACAGCAACACTTTCCAGGTTCTGAAATGAGCTCTAATATTAATCCCTGGGCAGTAGCCACAGCACGGGCCACTGGGCCAGCCTTAAGTATGTGTGCAAGAGGGGGTGTATATTGTTTTTAAAAGGCTTGATCCTTTCAGTAGTCCCAGTCCACACCCCGGAAACAGCCCTGGTGTTGTTCCTCCTTGCTGCTTAACCCACACCCTGAATCCAGCGCGTTACTGTCATGACAACAAATCGCTCCCATAAACAATTTGCTGGCCTGACCGTTAAAGCATTGTCCTCAGCTGGATGGGGCAGAGAGGGAGGCTGTCTCCCGGACGACCCTGGTTCTAGAAGAAAAGGAGGGAATCCTCCAAGCTATCATTGGGGGGGATAGCGAATTCCAATGAACCACAGAAATTTGTAACACCTCACAGTCTGCAGCCGGCTTCTATTCTTCAGTGAACTCTTCACCTGCACAGCTTCTGCACCAGCCGTTGCCACAGAGAGAACGAGCAGCTGAAGGTCAAAGCGAAAGAAGCAAAGAGGCACAATGACAGAATATGCTGGAGGAACCTGTTAGGAGGAGCTCGCTGATTGGAGGTGTCAATTTATCATCAACACCAGCCTTCTCATCCATAACTCTGGGAGTCCTCATGAATCTTTTAACTCACCACATTCGGTGATTTTCCATGTGCATATCACATCCGTACAGGAAATTGTTACATATGCCATTATATGTGAAGATAGACACATATCTCTGTTTTTTTGTCCAGAAGCACGTGTTGTGGATGTGCAGTTGAAAGCCACAGCTGGTTAGGACACTTTATCAAATGTATGTGCAGTAACATAGGAAAATAACAAGATGGTTTCCTATAGGCAGACAGAAAGAATAGTTTGGATGCAAAGACTTCCGTTCTTTCAGTCTTCATGTCTGCCAATCATTTGTCATATCCTGAATAAGCTGCTCAAAACTATACAACTACCCACATTTTTGTTTTCAATTTCACTTTTTCCCAGGGTGCTCCTAAATACAGTACATCACACTGTGATCTCATTTATAAAACCTCATGTGCAATAACAAGCAGTTTCCACATAATTCTGAAATTACATTTTCTACACTTCTAAAGTAGACTGCAATTGGCCCATATTAGAGTTCTCATATCATGTCCCCAGCCACTTCCCCCGCTTGCTATTTTTCAAAGCAACACCAAGAGGTCGGCTGGCCCCTCCCAAAACTGCAAACCCCAGGATTCCATAGGAGGTTGAAAGTGGAATCATAGCGCTATAACAGCCTAGTGCGGAAGTTGCCTATATCTTAAAGAGCTTACAATGTCTTTTCAAGAGTCAGTTCTGCCAATGTAGCGTAGCGGTTTGAGTACTGACACTGGGAGACCATGGTCTAAATCCCCACTGGGCCACGGAAGCCCACCTTGGGTGCATCACACACTCTCAACCCCAAAAAACCCAGTGATAGGTTTGCCTTAGGCTCACTATAAGTCAGAAATTACTTGAAGGCATGGAACAACAATAACCACGTTGATATCAGGTACAGTAGGATATATTTCAGAGGAGGGAACTGGCAAAACCACCTCTGAGGATCCCTGCCCTATGAAAACCCTATGAAAGTCATGAGGTTGCCATAAGCTGACAGATGACTTGAAGGTACATAAACACATACTACCTTGTTGCAATAAAAACAGTATAACACCTTGCGAGACCTGTCTACCACAGGTAAAAATTATACCTCCCATGAGAACTGATTTCTCCTTCAAACTGTCTGCAGCTCTCTGAAAAAACTACCACCTGCCTCCAGCACTCAAAAGATTTCAAACCCCGCTGTGTTGCCAAGACATAATGCAATTCTTCAAATCTAGGCATATGGACACAAGAGTTTGGCTCCCACTGGAGACTGTCTGGGTCTCATGAGCAAAGCTTGCTGGGCCAGTCATAAAGAGTACTTCCCAGCAACTCTCAAAGGGACTGAAAAAAATATTCTACTAATCAAGGTACCTAATTTCCCTCCTGACTCCAATGAATGGGAAACAAACACAGCGGCTTAGCACCTGCCAATGAGAGCACATTTCTGAGAATAATCAATGACGGAGAGGAACCATGAATGGCATTGCTCAGAGACAAACATGGTAGGAAACTGGGGATTCTGATTTATCTTTGTGCTCTGAGCAACCTTAAGTCAGCAAAGTTTGAGAACCACTGGCATGCCCATGTGAAGCCAAACAGAAAAAGACACATACCTCAGGATAAATTAAGAGCATTCAAATTTGGTAATGTGTTGGTCTATGCCATTTTACTGTCTAACATAGAAAAACAAGTGGCATCCCTCCAATTCACCCAAGTCAAAATGCATGGTAGCCACACCTAGCCAAATTATAAATGGCACAAGAAGGAAAATTAAAGCTGAAACTTCCATTTTTTAAAAATATGATACTAACAAATTAAATAGCCAACAACCTATTGTCCTTTCATGAAATCCAAGATCTGGTGTCTGAGGCAGGTACTTTGCTTTGCCCAATAGCTGGGCCAGCCCTGAGAAGACATCATCTTCACCCCCCCCCCATCCCTGCTTTAGTTTTGTGTAGCTCAAAATGGCAGGTATAAGGGGAACAACCCGAGACAGAAGGAAACAGACAGTAGCACGGAAGAATAGTAAGAGCAGACAGAAGATCAGGTAAAAATTGGTGAGGAAGAGTAAGGGAGGCCAAATGGAAGTGAAGCAGGGATAGTCTATTGGGGCAGAATACAGCTGAGGTTTGTAGTGATGTAGTGGTTTGCGTATTGGACTGTGACCTGGAGGCCAGATGGCCCCTCCTGAAACTGCAAACCCCAGGATTCCATGGGATGTTGAAAGTGGAATCATAGCGCTGTAACAGTCTAGTGCGGAAATGGCCCCGGGTTCAATTTTCCTGCTTGGCCATGGAAACTCAGTGAGTGACCTTCGGTGCATCACACACTCTCAGCCCTCAGAAAACCCCATGACAGGTTGAACTTAAGAGCTGCCGTAAGTTGGAAATGACTTGAAGGCACACATCAACAACAACCTAAAGAGAGTTGTATCTGATATGAAGGCACACAACAACATTGAAGAAAATTTTGATGATCTATGGGAACATACAAGCTGGGATGGGAGGGAAAAAGATATGAAATGGATTTCCTTTGAATGCACTGGGGTATGGGTATGCACTGTATTACCCTGTGAACTGGGGGTCCCGGGAGGGACACCAAAATTTGCTCAACTCAAGGTGGGGAAAATTAGCTCAGAGCACTGCTTTGCGTTATGAGAGGCAGGGTAACTTAGCGAGATCTTGAACCCTATGTCTACGGGGTCCGGTCGAGTCAAGGAGAACACAGAAGTTGAAATAATAAACGATGTTTATTAAATACAAGCAACACTGTGTATGCGACACACTCATACAAGATAACTAAAAAAAATAAAGGTTGGAGTGGTATAGAGGGATTTTTAGAGGAACTGCTGGTTTGGGTGATACTTCACCTGTCCTGACGCCCAGGAAAAATAGAGAGCGAAGCTGGGGTGCGATGTAGCTCAGCACGTGGAGCTGAGGGGAGGTTCGCCAAGCAAAGCGGCAGCAAGGTGGGATGAAACTTGGGAGCGTTCCGAGGAAGGTCTCGGAATCAAGGGTTTTTATAAAGAGAATTGTGACTGCAGGCTATGCCGTACTTGGGGAAAACAATAGATTTGGAGTTGGAGACAAAGCCTCCGAAAGGTCAGAATCTGAATGATTGAGTTATCGTAGCAGTTCTCAGTAGAGTAGCCAGTATGCAGACGCAGAGTACTTGGGTATTGTATAGTTTACCCATCAAGCTGCCATAGCGGGGCGCAGGCTCTTTGGTAAGTGGCGTGCATACTTAATTAGAGTACTTGCCTGGAGGTCTCCTAAAGCAGCGAGTCAGCTATTTCTGGCCTGCCTGTATTGTAGTTTGAATACTACGGCTATTAACGGCCGAGCTTGTTTACGTCCCTGTCTGGCGGCCTCGCAAGCACGTGGAGATGAAGAGAGAAGTGAAGCCGAATTGTGATATCAAGAGGATATCTTTTAATATCCCCAAAGCTCAGACTAGCCAGGGCGGTAACAACTGGACTCCCCACCTCTTTGGTAGAAATGATGCTTCTAAATTTCCCAGCCTCATCAAACACATTGCAAATGGACTGCTCCATCATTACCCAACTGAAATATTTAAGCCAACTAGTTTGCCTGTTTCCTGGCTTCTTATATGTCACAAATTTTTAAAGGTCTACAAACCACTCCAGTAACACTGAGCAGGCATGAAGCATTCATTTATTGATGCAGTCAGATGTGACAATTAACTTGCATTCCAGATTTTACCCATTGCTGCTGTTACGCTTTGGGAATATTTATTTGTGCATAACAAAATGTATTTTGTCTTTGCAACCATAAAGGGATTTTCAGTGACTGGAGCCTCACACGATATCTGAATGAAGAAACCCATTCTAAATCCTGATTGTTGCATTTAAACTTTTAGAGAAGACCAGGGAATCAATAGGACTACTGGCAAGAAAATAAGGGAAGGAGGGAAAGAGGGCAGAGCAAGTAGTGGGATGAAAAACAAGAACGGAGGGCAGGATAAATGGAAAATCCAAAGGGCCAAGAGGGCTGGAAGAGGTCTGCATTAAAGGAAGGGCAGACTAAGGAAGACTGTGGTAAGCTTCACAGACATGTGCTCTTGGAAAAGGAAGGTAAATATTAAGTAGTACCTTTTCCTTACAGCCTCATTGTTTTAATATTAAAATAATATCAAAAATAATATTTTTTAAATGATTCCATCATAACAACATTGCTTTTGCTACACTGGTAGGCCTGCAAAATATTTTGCCTTTCCGCCATTTTTTAAAATGCTTCCTGTTGTGAAATGTTGTCTCACAATGTACAAACATATAAAAACCCTGCATTAGAGATTAATGTACTGGCCAGCTATTCCAGTTTTTTGAGAAAGAAAAATAGGCACTCTAAATTCCAGAACAACCTGCTTTGTCCCTTCATCCTGGAATGTTCAAAAAGCCTGACTGGATCTTTCAACAATGAACAATAACAGAAGGGCTCTACGTTTTCCACTGAGGCCTAGGGCATGGGGTTGAAAAACAAGAAATTGAGTTCATGTTCTGCTATGGGAAATGCTGAGAAGAAAGCTGGGCAAATGCAGTGGGGTTGGGGGGGGGCAATTTTCTGACCCTGAGACCTCCCCCATAAAACAAACAAACAAACAAAACAGAGCAGAAATGGCTGGAAGTCCACTTACAGCTTTGAAAAATGCCATTCTTTGATGTCAAGCAGTAGAGGGAGGGCCTGCAACCTATTAAAAAGTGAGTTGCTTCTCCTTCAGGCTTCCACAAGAGGAAAATTAGTCATTTTTTGAGCAGATCTGCTGCCTAAGGTTGATTGGGGGAGTCTGGAGGGGTCAGAGGCTACAAGAGCAGCCCACTCCTGGCATGAAGCCTTACTCCCCTTAGAAAGGACCAAAGCTGAGCAGCATGTGCTTCATATGGAAAATATCCTACATCTAGCCTCTGGCACTTCCAGGGCAAAGGATCAGGTCACCAGTCACGGGAAAGACTCCTGCTAGAACGCTGGAGGGCTGTGACAGAGAAGAAAATATCTAGGTAGAAGCATAAGTAATCTGAACTGTTACAAAGCAGCTCCTAATGTTCCCATACACAAAATGCCTTTTCCTCATCACTCAGCCACAGCCAGTCTCCATCTTGATGTGAACAGCCCTTCCAAACCAGACACTGTGGGGGGCAGACAGATTCGAACCTGCAGAAACTCCCCTTACATGGACTGATTACACCACCAGCCACCCCTGAAATCAAGCTTCTTGTGTTACACTGCCTGTCAGTGCCTAGCATCACACCATATGTGTTTAAAGGAACAAAACCCAAATGACATCTTGACATTCACTCTGATCCTCAGATTCAAAGTCCAGCTCCTTACATTCTCGCTCCTTTACCAGAAGTTAGAAAAGGATCCCATGATACCTGGTCATCCACTTTGTGAGCTATGAGTGTAGCTCCTTCTTCCAGTTCTGCCATGCTGATCGGCCGTATGCGAAGTGCCACCTAGAATATAAGGAGGAGATGGGTTAGCAACAGAAGTATCCTGCAGTGAAAGAAGCCAGAGAGGAGAGACCACGAGAGACAGGCAGAGTGAGCACCTGCATCGGAGTCATAGCCCTCCAGAGGTACACTGTACAAAGAATGTTCCTCCCACGTCTAAACTTTACTGAAGTTATTGATGCTTCTGGCCAATATCTTCCAGGCCTTCCCTGCCTCATGTGCCTCACCTGAGGCACTGTCTGTTAGAGACAATCATCTGTGGCTCTGAGGCCCTGATGGGTCGCAGCATACAAACAATTACAGTATTTTTCCTGGAAGAAAGGAAACACTACCTGCAGAACAGCATCTCTGGCTTCATATACCAGCTCAGCCACTGATCAGCAGAGGCTGCTTTAGCCACGTGAGCCAAACAATGTTAATTTCTTCCCCTCACTCCCCCTCTCAAGCCAAGAATCTGAATCTGCAAGATGTTCAAATACTTGCGCTGCTTGCTGACTAAAATAATCAATCTTAGCCATAACAAAGGAAAAGATGCTTGCGGCACCCTGAGGATGAAAAGGGTTTGTTTGGCAAAAGCTTTCTGAACTGTAGCTCCATTTCATCAGATACATCTGATGAAACGGGCTGTAGCAGTCCATGAAACCTCATGCCAAGTAGCACCTGTTAGCTTTTAAGGTACCACAAGAGCCTCTGCAGCCCAACTGCCACCCCTCTCCCCATCCTTTGGCACACAGATGCTAGCACAACCAACTGCACCCAGACACATGCATTCCCTAGTCTGAAATTCATTTCTAGGGCTTCATCTGAGCACGAGGCAACTTTAGAATTCATTTTAACACGGAATGGCGAGTTCTTGAGGAAAGTGCCTATAAGCATATGCAGAGCACTATTCATAGCACACTATGTCTGACATTTGGAAGAAAGGCTTCCAAGACAGAACTTAGAAAATTGATGTTCCAGGCAAGCCATGTCCTGGCATTTTAGAAGTTTAGCACTACTAATTTCAGCAGAAGTTAACACCAACTGTTCCTGGAGAAACAGGTTCTTTTTGCTATGCTGTGTTCTGTCTGCAAGATAGGCTTGCTTCTTTTCCTTTTCCTTGCAGCTCTGGAAATGTTCTTTCATGGTCCTTTCACCTTCAAAGCACATTTTACTTAACACTACATGAGCTGTTCACAAGTGACTCTGCTTGTACATAAGTAACATTTTAAATACATCCCTCTAAGTTCCGTTTAATGTATACTGTTGCACACACACAGTAGAACTTAACTGTCTCAGGCTGCAAAATCATTCAAAACCAGTTCTAAAGTCTAAGTCTGGATAATTGAAAAGAATATGACTGACAAATTAAACAGCATATATGGGGAATCTAATTAGTTTAGATGACTAGGGCCTGGTTTACAGATATATTTTAAATGTAACACTATTCAATAGTTCATACTATCCTGTATGAACTACAATTGCAGCTAACAGGCTTTTTATTCACAAAAAGCACTCTTTTTCACAATCTGTGTAATTGTACATTTATTTATTTATAATATTTATATATTCTATATATACATTCTGCTTCCAATACACGTTCTCAAAATTCATGCATTACAGCATGGTTTCTAAAAAGCTTTGTACAGGGTCTTCCTTTTTTTATGGGGAGTGGTTCCACATGAAGTTTTTCATCCCATGCTTACATTCCCTCTCCAGCATTCCCGTTTACCATTCTACATTGCTATCTTACTCCATTGTTTAATTTTATATTGGAAACTCCATACAGAGAGCATGTTTTTCAACAATACTTACTTTCTATCCATGTGTGTTAATGGAGCTATACTCATAATAAGATTATAAGTATGTTGCAAACAAGAACTTTAATGTCATGAATACTAGTAGACCACAAGCTAAACATGAGTCAACAGTGTGATGCAGTAGCAAATGAATAAATAAATATATAAGAAAGAAATTCTAGGCTACATCAACAGGATTGTAGCGTTCAGATCAAGGGAAGCAGTAGTGCCGCTCACTCTATTTTGATTTGATCAGACTTCATCTGGAATATTGTGTCATTCTGGACATCAGAATTCAAGAAGGATATTGACAGAACTTGACCGTGTTCAGAGGACAGCGACCAAGCTAGTAAAAGGTCTTGAAACCAGGCCTAGAAACCTGGGCATGTTTAACTTGGAGAAGAAGAGAAGATTTAGAGGTGATATAACAGCCATCTTTAAATGTGTTAAGGGACGTCATATAGAAGACGGAGCAACTTTGCTTTCTGACACTCCAGAGACTAGACCATGAACCAGTGGATTCAAATTACAAGCAAAAGGCTTCAAACTAAATATTAAGTTCTAGACGGTAAAAGCTGTTCAACAGTGGAACAGATTGCTTCAGAGGATGGTCGATTTCCTTTTTTGGAGGTTTTTAGACAGAGGCTGGATGGGCACCTCACAGGGGTACTTTAGGTGTGTATTCCTCCATGGCAACTGGTTGGACTAGATGACCTTTGAGGTACCTTCCTATTATAGCTTATGAATACTGATTACCAATCCTGATGGTGCATAATTTCTGAGCTATTGTCTTCATATTCTGTTATCTACTAACCAGGGCAGTCCACTCTACTCCTCATCCAAATACCCATTCATATACACAACACGAGATTGTACAGGGTGCTACAACGCACGCAACAGATGCACAGATCTACTACTGCAAAACATCTCTTGCTCATCAGGGTGCAAGTGAAGAAAACTCTCCATCAAGACACACTCCAAAGGTTATTAGCTACCACTTCCTTTAGCAATACTGCAAGATGCAATGGTTTGCCATAGTACTTGGTTAGCACCTTGGCAATGAAGTCCGTAGGAAGCACACATCCAGACATCTTACGCCAGGACCCAGGTCATTATTTGCACCTAGAGGCATATACCGGAGCTTGACCTCTTAGGTCTGGGTCATGAGAGGATTTAGCCGAGTCTAATGCAATCGCTACTCTAACCTGCCAGAAGGCATGTGCTGATCGAAACGCTCAGCTAAGCTCTGGATCCCCTTTTGACACGGGAAAACAAATCTTTTACGACCAGAGGGCATCCTTCGGACGACCCACGCTGACCCTTCGTGTATGCTTACTGTCTGACACAACTAGGCTAAGTCTTTTTTTCCGTTGGATTCGGCGGGTTCCTTTGTTACTAAGATTTTTTTTTTAAAAGTATTTGCAAGAACGAAAGGGGAATCAAGCGCGAAACGTCCCCCGCCGACTTCCAAGCGCCCAAGAGGCAGCCCCGGAGGACTCCGAACTTTCTCACGCCCTCAGCCGTTGAGCAGCCCCTTCTCTCGATCCCACGGAGCCCCCTCCTCTCCCCCGCAGCTTCCACTCATTTTGCGGGGACGGCGGGGTGGGAACGAGAAAGGCGGAAAGGAACGGCTTTTACCCACCGTGAGCTGCTGGTCCTTGGAGTCGCCCGGCGCCTCCTTCATGATCATGGCCGGGGCGGTGGGCTGGGCGCCGCCGTTTGGGCGAGGGCCGCCGTAGCCTCCTCTCGGCCGAGCGACCCCCGGCCGCCCCCCTCTCCTCCTCCGCTCCCGCTTCGGCCCCGTCGGGGCAGCTGGAGGCGCGGAGTCTTCCCGTCAGCCCAGAGCAAGCGCGTCCTTATCTGAGGGGCGAACGCGGCGCCGCCACTCGACCGAGAGGAGCCTCTCCGCCCGCGCCGCTCTTTGTAAACTTGCGCCCCGGTTCGACAATCACGCCGCCGCTCCGGGCTGGGCGTCTGCGCAGGCGGGCGCCTCTCTCCCGGCCGCAGCCGTGCCCCATCTGGGCCGGGCAGAGAAGCTGAGCCTTGTCCCTGCCGCTCCCGCCCAGCCGCCCCCCGCTCTGCCCGGCTTCCCTCTCCCTCGCCCGCTCCGTCCGCGTGTTTCTTTCCGCCTCCCCGGGAGACCTTTTGCAAACTGTACACAAACAGCCCGGCGCGCGGGAGGCTTTCTCTCCCTCCCGGCGACGCCGCCGTGGCCCAGCCGGGGGCGCTGCGTGTCCCCGTCGCCCCCTGCGGGCCGGTTACAGCAGAGGGGAAGCGGGGCTGCCGTCCTGGCCGCCGGGGTCGGCCTCTGCGCTGGAGGGGAAGGTTCGTCGCGGGCACCCTTCGGAACCCGATGTGGGTTTTGGGAGAGCGGACGTCGTCGAGGAAAGAAAGGTTGCCCTTGAACATGTACAGAGTGCGTCTACATACACAGGCGAGCGAAAGCCGCCTCCCGTGCCGGTTTCCTGAGCGCATGATCTGGGAAAAGGCGAAGGGGTTCGCGGGGAGGGATTGCTGGGCGCCCCCCGCCCTGTTTCTTTTGTCGGAGGCTCCCCACCTTTTAGCTTTTCTGTCCGGCTTCCATTTCTAACTGGCGCTGGAGCTGCTGAGTGGAGAAGAGACCGGCTGACGGGCCTCTTCTCTCTGTGTGAGGGGTGTGAAGGGCATTTCACGCAGGAGAAAGCCCAGGGCATTCAACAAGCGGCCCCGGAGGCGACGTGACTGTCTACGGGCACGCGTTTCAGCTCCGTCCTGGGCAGCCAAGGCTGGAGAGACAGACAACCGGCATGGCTGTTTTGAAGGGCAGGGCTGTTCCACAGCAATGGCGGGTGGCGGTAATGTCCTTTCTCTCTGGCCTGCAATATTCCTGAAAGAGGGGTGCAGAACCTGTGGCCTTCCGGAAGCTGTGAACTTCTACTCCCACCGTCGGTCACCGCTGGCCAGGCTGGTGGGTCCTGAAGTCTAATGGCGTCTGGAGTGCCACAGGTTCCCCAGCTCTGCTGTAAGGGGGCAGGACAGGTTGGTGGAAGCTTAACGCCTTGGGTGAAAGCCTGGAGCAAGCTTTTTGTTGGGAGATCAGCTGCAATCCCCAACATGGAGCTATGTTTGTGTAGGGCTCTGGTGACCAATGGGGCAGAGAGGGTCAACAGTATATGCAGAGGCTGAGGTTGGGGAGTTCTTCTTTTGGGACAAAACTGGAAACATGGGTCTGTTTTCATTACTCACATTCATCTTATACGTCAGGAGTAGAATGCTAGGGCCCTATTTTTGGACTCCATTTTCCATCGGTTTCATCCACCATAGCCAATGGCTAAGGATAATGGGAGCTGGGAACTAGAAACATCCCATGAGAATGAATGAATGGCACAATTGCTGTAGTCAAGGGACCCAATGACTCCAGACGCTTCTGTCAGTCACAGGTATGGACCAGAGGACAAAAGGAAGAAATCCTTGCCACCAGGAAATGAGATGATTTCAAAGTTTTGAAGCTGTATGTTTATCGTAGACCATACCATATTGTGTCACCAAATCCATGTTGTCCATATTAATCTGCTAATTTCTTCCCACCCATCCCTGCCTGCAGCATGGAGCTTGGCGCCTTTCACAGATGTGCATCAGGCAACACTTCGGCTAGTTCAGTTTTTCTTGCCACTCCATTTACAAAAAGTTTCGTTTGTTGAATATATCTCAACTCAGGCTTCCTCAGGTTCACTTGAATACAGTCAGCCCTCCACATTTATGGGTTTGACTTGATAATTTGTGAGTTTCTTCAACCACAGCCTTTCCCCACTTCCAGTGCTGCTTTTCTGGGTGGGGGGGCCCCTTCCCTCTTAACAGCTCCAATCAGGCTGCTTAGTCCCTTAAAAACCTGCCTCTGATCCTCCTCTTCAACTAGCTGCTGCCCGGCCAGCTGAGGAAGGCTCGCAGCCCAGTTTCTCAGCATCACAAACCTTCTCCCAATGCTCCACCCCCCAAACACAAGGAGAAGATGGGCAAGAGAGGAATTACAGGACCACCACACTGACCCACTCCCTTTCCTGGACCAGGTTTGGACCCATTCTCCCCACCATGCCTCAACCCCCTTCCCACAGATATACACATACATTTTGATATTTGCAATTTTTCCACTTTTGTAAGGATCCTATGCTCCTAGCCCTAGCAAATGTGGTGGGTCAATAACAATGATGATGATGATGATGATGTACAGAAGTCCTGTACCATCACCATGATCTCTGTATGAGAAAGATCTAGAACACAACAGGAAAGAGAGCTTGGATCTGTTCAGCCAGCAGATGAGATGCTCCTGGAAAACACTAGATGGCAGATAAAAAAGGAGTATTTGCAGAGGTGCAGAATAAGGTATCTGATGTGGCAGATTGGCAGGGATTTTTCTCCAATGTGTTGGGGAGCAGCACTATCCTTATGCCCATTGGCTACAGCTGTTTCTTTCTTTCTAGAAATCTTGCGGTGGACCATCATCCAATGACTTGCAGACCAGCACCAGATCACCACTTAGAGTGCTGCTGTCCTAACTGATTGACAGAAAAGATCACTAGTTAATTTTGACAGGATCTGTCAACACTTGCTTGTTCATCAGTTCTGAATCAATGTCACAACACCGTAACGTAAGACAGCCATTTGAAAAAAGTCCTCTAGTACATTTAATTTGCTTGGCTGATCAGAGATTTGAAATTGGTAGTTCAAATGAACAAGCTCAACACAGTCTGCCATTCACAGGCATTCCTCTGTCCCCTTAACATACTCCAGATGGTGTGGGGAGATGATCAGAGTACTGGGACTTTGTCTGAGGTGCGTGTGTGTTTGTGTGCGCACATATATGTGTGCCTTCAAGTTGCCTTTTGACTTATGGCAACCCCATAAATTTCATAGGGTTTTCTTAGGCAAGGAGTACTCAGATGTGGTTTTCCCAGTCCAAATCCCCATTCAGTCATGAAGCTCATTGGTGGACCTTGGGCCCATCATTATCTTTCAGTCTGGCCTTCTCCACAGCATAGTTGTAGGGATAAAAACAGAGAACCACATATGTCTGCCTTCTTAAGCTCCTTCCAGAAAGGGGCAACATAATTGTAACAAGCAGAAAAACAAACAAAATTCCCACTGGATCAGCAAGGCACTATTCAACTTCCAATGATTTCAGATTTTGAAAAAAACACACAACTCTAGCCTCAGCTAGGTCAGTCGATCGCTCTAAAAAATGGCCCAAAGTGACAGTCATGCCCTCTAGAGGCTTCTTGGGGGCATGACTGGCCAATTTTGGGTAACCTGTTTTTGGAACTGGGGGATATACACAAAAGCAGCTTTGGGGACTGCATATGATCACATTCTACACACCCCTGGCCTAAAGAAGCAGATTCTCTATGGATGATTTCTTCCCCCAAGATTCACTTTCTTCTGGAGGCAAAAGCTCTGCACAGATGAAGCTGAGTGCCAGATTGCCTTAGTAGTAGCCCCCCTGCTATTATTTCTAGCTGTTTCTGGAGCTGCTGACTGATCAAGACTGAGCTCTGCCTGGCTTCCATTCAGTTCATCTCAACATCCATGAAATACTTCAGCAAAGCTAAGGATCTCCTGAGTGAAATTTATAACATGGCCAATCTGAATGAAGTAACGGCAACTGAGCTTTGACAGCAAATTATGTTGTCCTCAGATCTTTACAGCTATTGTGCTACTCACCTTGCTCATTTTGTCCATTGCCAGTCACTTTCAGTGCAGAGCATGGCCTTTTTGGCAGCTAAAGTTTGTTGCCTGCCCAAGACAGCCATGACACACTTCACCCTTTTCAAACAGACTACTGTCTGATCTTGGAAGCTAAGCAGAGTTGGCCCTGGTTAATACTTGGATTGGACACCTCAAATGAACAGCAGGTGCTGCAAGCTATATTTCATAGGAAGGAACTGGCAAAACCACCTCTGAGGATTCCTTGTTTAAGAAAACCCTATGAACTAAAATGGGGTCGCCATAAGTCAACAGGCAACTTGAAGTTGTATACACACAGAGAGTTCAAAACAAAATTTTAAATCCATTTATCCATACCTGTTTAGAAAACAGAAAATCTTTTTCCAATCAATCAAGAAGGTATGAAGTATCAGACTGGGCAAAGTTGGCTTCTTCACCCCTTTCTAGGCTCTCTTGCTGGCAAATCTTAAGACAGAAAGGAAATCCTGCCAGAAGACTTCTGAGATCATCTGACAGAACAGGGTTCTGCCCTGCAAAGGGTCATGGGCCTAATCTTAACTTGTTGCAGGGACACACCTTTATCATTTCTTTAATGATGCAGTGTGAATATTCCAAGTTTTATCTGAAGATTTTATCCTCCTATGCTAGATTCCTCCTATGCTAGATTCTAAGTGAGCATGCAAGAGCTATGCTGTTTTTAAGTCACTGTACAGCACTTAAAGCGGGCCTAAATATCCTAAAGGTACCAGAGCCTGTCTGATCATGGAAGCTAAGCAGGGCCAGCCCTGAATAGTACTTGGATGGGAGACCACCAGTGAATACCAGGTGCTGCAGGCTAGATTTCCAAAGAAGGAAAACTACCTCTGAATATTCCTTGCCTAAGAAAGCCCTATGAAGTTTATGGGGCCATCATGAGTCAACAGACAACTTGAAAGCCCACACACACACATTACCTAAAAATATTAGGTGCTTAATAAACAAGGAAGATTTGCACCAGGAGAGGTCTCACAAGAGAAGCAGCTCCTATGAAAGACAGCGGGATCAATGGCATGCTAATTCCTTAAGAACTAGGCATCAAGATTATGTGGATGTCAGTGAGCAAATATGGCTTTACATATAGAGTTATTCAGTAGTGCAGGAAGTATAAGAAAATGCTGTCTAATATCTAATAAAACAAAGATTTCAGTTCAGATATTTCCCACTGTATAAAATAGTACACACACAACCCATTTCACCATAGACAGGATTTTTTTAAAAAAATAGCAAATGTTTCTACCTCCAGGAGAAAGTGTTTTTCATGAGCTGCAAGATGATCACCCCATTAATAATTTAACCAACAGTGACTGGCAGTGCTGTCAGTCTACAATAATAAGCACTGACTATATTGACATGGCTGTGACAATGAGCATTCATTTCTGGTTGGATGGCTGTTGGTGCCAGCTCCTTCTGGATGTACTACTCTTCACCCATTTGTGACCTTTGCCATCAAAGCCACTGAGAAGGAATAACGGATGTTTTCCCTTGTCACTTTGGAAGCACTCAGTGAGAAATTGTATTTGGCTCATGTACAGGGAAAAGCAAGATAGTAGACAGCATTTAGATTAAACAACAGTTAAACTACAGAATATTACTATATCACAGAATGCAGAGAACTGATATCCCTCAAAAAGAACAACAAATCTGTGAATGGGCCTAACTAAATATCTTGTTAAGTCATATATGAAAAAAGGGTATTTAAATAGACACTTTTATTTGGAGGGGAAAAAAACCATATGGGAGAGGAGAAGCAATCATACATTAAATAGTAAGCAGCAGTCTTGTCTTTCCCCTGGCCTTTCAGTAGGGAGAGAGGGAATCTACAACCATCTAGGATTCCAAAGATCATTCTTTCAGGGCAAAGTTTAGAAAGCAACACCTGGCCACAATGAGGACTACAAGTAAACAACTTCATTAGTTTCCATCTTCTTAAAGGATGCTGCTGCTGCTGCATGCCCTCAAGTAGTTTCTGATTCATGCCAAAACTATCACAGTTTTTGCTTCACGATTTGTTCAGACGGAAGTTTGCCCTTGCCTTTCTCTGAAGCTGAAAGAGTGTGATTTGCTCAAGGTCACTTAGTGGGTTTCCACAGCTAAACAGGGATTCAAACTCTGGTGTCCTGGAGTCCTACTCCAACACTCAGATCACTACAACATGCTGGTATGTACAGCATGTTTAAGATTTGTACTCTTTCTCCAAAAGGGTTCTGTGTAAGCAGAAATACCAGGAAAAAATGACCAAGGTATTTCTGAAGGGGCTCTGCAAAGTAGACAATGTACAGCTGGATCTGCACTCACATTTTTCACTCTGAGTCCATCCAGGCAGACTTCTCCAACTGCAATACCTTCCAGATGTGTCGGACTACAATTCCTATCATTCACAACCAGCACAACCATTAGATATAATAGGTTCATTAATGCAAAGATACTATATGGTAATTGTAATTCTGCAACCATGCTATGTTGCTGATTCATTCATATCCGGACTGAGTCAACAAAAAATACGCCCTTTGCAATAAGACCCCCCCAGGGAATTAATTTCTCTCATTTTGTATTTACACATTTGTTCCTGCATGTAATATTTTAAAAAGTTGCATGCTGAAATTCCTCTGGCTGTTTTTGGACCAGTGCTATAATCCAACCATCACAGATATTCTGAGTGTTATTTTTATCCCTCTAGCATTGAGAATTTTTGTGAGTTTCCATGGCAAAGATACTCAGGCGCTCAGCTAGACACTGGTTCCGATTAAGGCAGAGTAGAGAAGAATGGAATAAAAATGTTCCGACATTTATTGATGTAGTCTCTTGTGTAAAAAATAAAAAAGAGAACAAAGTCCCAAAGGAAGTAAGCAAATTCCATGAAGCAATTTCAGCAATCACTCCTCTTCCTCCTCCTCTTCCTTCTCTTCCTCCTCCTCCTGCAGTAAAAAGTAGACTTATTTTTCAAGTTGTTCCTAGCAGAGAACCTCTCTCAAAATCATTCCGTGCAACAAGTCCTTTCTTTAAGACTTTTAGATCAAAGTTACTAAAATGACTTGTTAAGCTCAAAGTTCAAACACACACTGACTGCATGCAGAGGTCTTCAGTGTGTAGAAACCAGCATTTTTTTTTTTAAAAAAAATATATGCAGAGAACCCATTTCTTATGCAATATGGTAGTCCAGGAACACTACCCCATATGCTTTGCTGAAAAAGCAGGCTGGACTTCAGCATTAAGCAAATGTACAACCTGGTATGGGAAAATCAGCAATGAGAAATTGCTAGTAGAATTCATCATTGTAGGTATGGCCAGGCACTACTTATATACCTTAACACAGTTGCAGCCATGTACCGCATATGGATCTACCAATCCCATCTCTTTATTCTAGGTCACTAGGGGCCATTTTTCTCCTAAGTTGGGCCATTTCTGCACTAGACTGTTATAGTGCTATTATTCAACTAACAACATCCTATGGAATCCTGGGGTTTTCAGTTTAGGGAGGGGCAAACCTGCAAACCCCAGGATTCCATAGGATGTTGAAAGTGGAATAATAGCACTATAACAGGCTAGTGAGGAAATGGCCTTGGACACTCTATTATGGACACTGGCTTTCCTGAACAGTACTTATCCGTCCATAAATGATTTTGTAAATGTTCCTGGACTCTTTGAGGGAGAGGAGGAACTAAGAAACAGTCATCTGCCTGTCTTTTAATTTTACCAGATAGAAGTAGTGATCAGTACCCCTTCTTCAGCAAAAGCAGCATTACCACTGACTATTAAGCAAACAAAAATAATGATCACAGATGATTTAGACAATTTTAAGTGGGTAAGGAGGGCAATGAAATAGTTAATGAATTTGTATACCTTGACTCAGTTGTTATCAAAATGAGACTATAGTCAAGAAATGGGAAAAAGACTTAGGAGACCTGGAAAGGCAGCTATGAAGGAACTACATAGATCCTCAAGTGTAAAGATATATTGTTAAATACCAATTGCGTTGTTTCATGATATGCCCAAAATACAAAAGCCTCAATTTAGTCATTTCTAGGGAGAGTTCAGGCTTAACTTGCTTTCTTACTCATTCTTCTGTCTTTTTGACAGTGCATAGTATCTGCAGGATGCTCCTGCAGCACCACATTTTAAATCCATAATACTGTATTTCCAGTTTATATGTATAGTTATGAAAATTGAACAGTAAGAAAGCAGAATAGGATGTAATCAATACATTTAAAATGTGGTGCTGCAGGAACGTCCTGCAGATACCATGCACTGTCAAAAAGACAGAAAAATGGGTATGAAAGCAAGTTAGGCTTGAACTCTCCCTAGAAACGACTAAATTAGGCTTTTGTATTTTGGGCAGATCATGAAATAACATGATTCACTGGCAAAGACACTGATGCTTCGTAAAGTGGAAGGAAGCCAGTAGGAAAAGAGGAAGATCACATTACAAGTGGATCGTTTCAATCAAGAAAGCCACAGCTTTCAGGGTACATGACCTGAGCAGGGCAGCCGATGGCTGGGGCTCGTGGGGATCTCTTATTCATTGGATTCCCATAACTCAAAGTTGACTTGATGGCAAATAACAAATGAAAAAATGACAGAGACGTATATACCTAAGCTTTGGGGACAAATAGCTAGAAGTACAACCAATCTAATATTTTGTATATACTGAACTTACTAGATGACAAATAGGAGGGAGAGAGAGAGAGAAATGGAAGGTATCAGCACCTTTAAAACTAACTGGTTCTTATTTTAGCATGAGCTTTTGTGTTTATAAATCCAGTTCTCCAGATGCAGCACAGAGTGAGATTAAAGCCTCAAGTATAAAGCGTATTCATCCAGTTGTGTAAGCAGAAGAGAATCCCTCTGCCTGTCCGCCTTGCTTGTTTTCCATACTACTAGGAGTTACTCTGGGTGAAACCTAAAACCATCACGACACTGGCTAGACTCTAGGAGCTAAAGCTTCATTTCAATGTCTGCAGACCCCTTTGTTTTCATTCCACCTCAGGTCACCCTGGTAGACAACAGGATGGATATCAAGTCAGTCCCCTCTGCACGCACCCCAGCCCTGCCAAATTAATTGATTAGGAGATCTCAAAAGCTTGGCCCTTTAATTTTGCTTAATAAGCATATTACCTTAACATGGATTATGGCATTTTTCTCAAAACCAGCACAGCTATTTTAGAGAAATTAATGATAATGCTTGCTTGGTCAAGTCAGTGAGAAAAGTGCTCACTGGACAAGCTCCACTAATAAAAGGATTCTAGACATGTCTCCCAAAACAGGAGGCTGTGGATGGTCTTGAGCTTTCTAAACATCAGGAAGGTCATGAGCAGGATACTCTGTAAACGAAAGAATATTTGGGAACAGGAGAGGAATACTGACCTTCGGAAGGATTATTTCTTCCTCATCTTCTTGAGCTTCTTGCTCCTAAAAAATGAAGAGCATGGGGTAACTTGAGCGATTTCTTGGAAAATTTATAACCACTGATGGAAAAAAATGGCTGCAGAATTCTGGGAGTTGTAATCCAAATAGCTAATTTATCCCACCTCTGTTGATAACATACAAATATTGATCATTAAAACCTTAAACAATCTGGCTGCTTAAGGACAACATTTGTTATTACAGGATTGGGCAACCTGTGCCCTTCCAGAGGTTGTTGGACTACACATACCATAATCCTACACCTCAGATTAGACTGGTTATGGCTGATGGGAACTGCAGTCCCAGGAAAACCTCAAACTCTACTTTAGATTTAGGAATTGTCTCTGTAGGAAAATATGCCTCTTCTCTGTTGCTTTTTCATTTGTTTCATTGTGTTTTAACTATTGTCTTGTATTTTTATGGCCTAGAAGCCACAGGGAAGGAGAGAATTTTTTTAAGGCAAGGTAGAAAGGATTAAAAACCAACCAACCAAACCAATGAATACATACATGAGCACAAATTATGCTTGCATATTGATAAAAGAGATCACAAGTTTTATACTCTGAAGCAGAGCCTGGAAATGCTGTTGCTGTTGTTTTGAGCAGCCATGCTGGTAGGGGGATTCCAGGAGTTTTAATTCACAAGAGTAACATTTCCGCCCCGGCTCTATCGTGGTATTTTTGTTTGTTTGTTTGTTTTGTATAATTTTATTGAAATTCCATCATATAAAATAAATACATATAATTGTACATATCACTGAATTATTTCTGCTAATCTTCCACCCCTCACTAGATTTCAATTTTTTTTCTATATAATCAACATGTTGAAGTTAAATGTACCACACTAGCAAATGATAATATTTCATGATAGATCCTGCAATACATCTGATACAGTATATTATGACATAATATCCATCCTTCCATATTGCATTTTCTTGATATACAGTCTATACTATTTTACATTAAGCATTGTCATCTGATAGTACCCAGCAATTACCCAACACTATTTGCCATTCCTTCTTAAGCTCTTTCTCTGATTTCTCCTTTAACCTCTGCGAGACTATATCTGCATTTCTGTTCTCAATAAAAGTTGCCCACCATTGATCAGTTGTAGGAGTTTGCTGAACTTTCCATAGTCTTGCAAACTCAATTCGAGCCGTCGTGATCATATACAATATTATTCGCCAATATTTCTTTTGAACAATAACATCAATCATATGTGTCATATTCAACAAATACATTTCTGGTGTTTTATCAAATTGTACCTTCAATATTGTACAGATCTTATTATGTATTTCTCCCCAATATTTTTTTGCTTTGGGACATGTCCACCACATATGAAACACTGTACCGACCTTGTGGTGGTATGTTTTGATGCTTGTTTTGACTATCTGAAGTGGTCCTAAATAGGCAGAAACAGAACTTTCTTCTGTTGTATCAACTTGTTCCAAAGATCAGATCATCCTCTGAAGCCCTTCTCCAGTTTTTTTTTTTTTTTTTTTTACCTTTTGACATCAGACAGGGAGTTCTCTTTAGTTGCCTCTCCCCTGCAATGATGACAGAAATATCTACCAAATGATGTTTGCTTAAGACCATCATTGCTACCTTTTGGGGCTTGGCCCTGTCCTTCTAAGCTTCTTGGGGTGTTTAGGTATATAGTTTCAATTATGTTAACTGGTGTTGAGATTTTTTGGTCTGCCATTGGTTTGTCCTTGGTTTTACTTTAGCTGCTTTTCTAGCTTGGGAATCTCCTGTTGTTATGATATTGCTGCACAAATAGTGTTTACATTTTGGTAACAATATTAACATTTGGGTTATTATTTCATGATTTTATAGATGTGAGTATGCCTCCTTGGATGTAACCCAAGAAAAGATATAAGTGTATTTAATGAGTGAATATCAATCTACTATTTAACCTTTCAAATGAATGTTAGAAACTGAACACAGTGATTTGCAACCCTAAGCATAGTTAGGTTGCTCCTCTGATAGGGAGGGCTAATTACAATGAGTAGAAAAACTTTGTCCTGCCATTACAATATTACTGAGCAGACCTCACTTCCATTCACTGCAGATTTGAGAGCTGCACTACTCAAATTGGTGGCCTGTGGACCAGGGCTGGCCTGCAAGCCATTGCCCACAGCAAATTTTCAAGAATGAAAAACATCAAATGTAGTGAATAGGCATAGCTATCATGCCAGTTCCTGGTACTTCGGGAAAAACACCTGCCAGTCCACCACATCAAATAGTTTAAGAAGCACTCCATTAAGGATATGTGTAGTCCCTTCGTAGCATAGTTCAACATGGTATCTTGGGACCCTCTCTCTTCCTCATTTGTACCTTGATTGGATTAATTAGATTTATCTGAATGACACCTGGTAGACATTTTAAGACTCTTCACCTTCCTTTATCTTGTGTTGTACTAAACATCATTGTATATTTCATCTGGGAGAGCATGTCTAGGATTCTCTTCCCCTTTCCCCAGGTCCTCCCTTCTCAATGGTCTTGTTACCTGGCCTGCAGCAGATTTCAACTTGGTCCGTGCTCGCTCCCGGCGCCTCAGCTCTCCTTCAATGACCTCAAAGAACTCCTTCCGTACACGTTCCAGGGTCTCTTCAGGCTTCTCCTCCTCCACCTCTTCTTTGACTTCCTCCTCTTTTCCTTCAGCCTTTGTTCTTTCCTTGAGACGCATTTCACGGTGCCGTGCCTCCAGAATCTTCTCTCGCTTGGTCTCTCGCTCAAACATCTGGGATACAAGAAGGGTTACAGTTCAAAAGGCTGAATTGCCTGTAATCCATGCCTTCCTTTCTCTCCAGGAGAATTCTCACATTTTTGTTGGGCTGATGTACCAGCCAACCTGCTTAAGAAATTTTTGCTGGCATCAGGATTGCTGTTGCCACATCCCTACCTTCTACTCCTTCCCACAAGTTCAGCCCTCGCAGCAGTCACTATTTTGCCTGAGGTAATATACACCATTTCTGCACTAGACTGTTATAGCATGATTATTCCACTTTCAACATCCTATGAAATCCTGGGGTTTGCAGTTTAGGGAGGGACCTTTGAGGCCCCTTCCTAAACTGCAAACCCCAGGATTCCAAAGGATGTTGAAAGTGGAATAATCGCGCTATAACAGTCTAGTGAGGAAATGGTCCTGGTTAAAAGGAAAATGGGAAGAGGAGTTGGCACTTTCCAGTCCAGGGTTCTATATGTTCAGAACACTGAGGAAGAGCTGTATTCCACCTTCATGTATATTCCTGGTGCAGATGAAGACTGATGTGGAAAGATGGGATAGACTTAACATCTCAGTCTTGCTGGGCATCACAACTGTGATCCAGAGATGAAAGAAAGGGGCCCCTTTCACACTGCACAGTTATAGCACTTTGAAACTACTTCAACTGCCATGGTTCCATCCTATGGAATCCTGGCACTTACGGTTTGGTGAAGTGTTCAGAATTCTCTGCCAGAGAGATCTCTAACGCAACACGAAACAACAAATTCCAGGATTCCATGCAGCCACAGAAGTTAAAATAGTATCAAACTGCTATAATCAGGCAGTGTGAAAAGGGCCCTGAGCCCAACTCCCTGCTAAGCCATGGATTCTACTCAATGCCATGTTAGAGGATTTTTGCTGACACAGTGGGGCTTCTTCTTCCTTTCCTGTTCCTTTCAGCCCACCAACTCTACTTCAAAAGGTTTCCCAATCCTCTGGAGTAGATTGGAGGAGGCATGGGATGCTATATTGCAGAGGAGGAATCTGTTTAGCCAGAGGCATCCCTTCCAATGGTGGATAGACCCAGCTGAATATATCCCCATGATACAGTCCCTATATCTCTCAATCAAGCCAACCTCAAAGAGCTGTAAGGATGTGAAAAATAAAGAATGTTACATGGAGATTTTTTTTCCCCAGAGGAGGCTGAAAAAAGCAAAAAACTGACCCAGTGATTGTGGTGGTGAGGATCAGCAAAAGGCTGTTTTAGAACTAAAGTCAGATATGGATATCAGGCAGTGAGAGAGCTCACCACTGCTGCCACTGCCCCAAGGCTACCATCCCTCTGCTCCTCAAGAGAGATGCGTCCACCTTGGTCCACAATCTGCCACCCACAGGCAGAAAATACTCACTGCTGAGGCCAGGTTCTTCTCATTCCGTTGCAAGGTGCAGAGGCCAGAGGAGAATTCCAGTAGTGTCACTGTGCCTAGCTTGGAGCCACAGCCAATAAAACGCCCATTGTCCTGTAAACGCAGGCTGAAAAGAGGATCATCACAGACCTGTTGCAGAGAGACCCAGTTTAGGAGAGAAAACTGTGTGTGCACATGTATGATATATTGAAGGAGGATTATAACATTAGTACTTTCAAACCTTTTCAAGGGGCCCATTAATCCCATTTTCTCAGAAAACTGACTAACAGCAAAATAGATGTTATTCAGGATTTTATTCTTGTGCTCCCTTCAATCCAGTTACAGTGGATAGCTTCCTGACATAATTTGCTTAAACAGAGATCATCCCCATATAAGAAGAAACATGTTTGTAAATCAGTCTTCATCTATTATCTGTTATATAGGCTTAGATAATAAGTACCCTGAAGTCACCAGATCCCATCTGATCTTGGAAGCTAAGCAGGGTCTGCACTGGTTAGTACATGGATGAGAGAACACCAATGAATACCAGGTGTTGTAGGCTATATCTCAGAGGAAAGAACTGGTAAAACCAGCTCTGAGTATTCCTTGCCTAAGAAAAATCTATAAAATGCATGAGGTTACCATAAGTTGACAGGTGACTTGACAAAGGCACATGCACACACACACACTGCTTCAGACAGAGACTTTCAAACACATGTAACCATAACAAACTAAGGACTTGTGCCACATTCACACATAGCCATGCACACGTGTTTTCCCAAAAAATGACTAAGAGTGGGCAACAAGTTTTTGAGACCTACCGTTAACTCAATGGTACAGCCAATGAGTCTGTTCACTACAGCCTTCCATAACCTAATTCCTCCAGAGATACCATACCACAACTCCCCTCCCTGACCAATATGGACATTTGCTGTACTGGTTGGGACACTGGGAATTGTAGTGAGACCCATCTGGAGGCTACGTGGTTAGGGATAGCCAGTTTAATGGTTAAGAACTACTGCAGAGCCCAGCAAAAGCAACCTAACCAGTGACTTCTAAAAGTGTAAAAACACCTCCCTCAAAAAAACCTCCCCAAACCATGAGAGTAGAGATCTTACAACAAAAAGACCAGGATATCTAAACCTAAGGGCAGTGGGTGCATATGTGTGTTTCCTTCCCTGCAGTAACCTTCAAGTTGAGCGTTGGGTCATTCTGCTTGAAGAGGAAGTCCCAGACATCCAGGGTCCCATCCATTTTGGTGGTGAAGAAGACAGCTGGTCGAGTGGTGCTCCAGCATCCATCTGTGAGGTAAGCCATATGATATCTGCACAAACCACAAAATTTGGTAGTTTTATTTTTGCCACATACATTGCTTTTTGTTGGTTTTTCCCAAAAGACTGGTATAGATATGATATAAATGAATAAATAAATGCCCATATACATACATACAGTGGAGTTGCTTCCCTTCCCCAAAGGCTCCATTTAAAAGAGCTGCTGCTTATGTGTCTGTTTTTAAAAAATAAAATATTATTTTGCACAAAGTAGATTTTTAAAGGAGGGATCAGACATAGATGTGTGTTCACTAAGGGGAAGATGAACATACAGATTTCCTATCTTTTGTGATACAAATATCCACCCACTTACCTGTGCATTTTGGGAGTAAGCATACAAGTTAACTTCATCATCACAGCCTTTCTGATTACTGGACCATGGCCCTCTAACCTTTGCTAAACATCAAGATTCCATATTGTAACAAATTCAACATAACATAGGCATGATAACATGAATTAAACAATGGCTTTACTGGCTGAGAATTCAAACAAAGGTTTAAACTGCTTTCAGGCATTTGGATAGCCACTAAAGTATGAACCTATGAAGACGGCATCCAACTGGAGACTGGATTTGGGGTGGCAGACTGGATTTGCCATTCTGCAACTCTCTGTAGGCCAGATGACTATAGGTGGAGTGGCCCTACCACTGAAGTCACTGGGTTCCCAACCAGAGTGCCAGGTGTGGCTCTTCCACCCAGCACCCAACATGAGGAGGAAAGAAGCTTCATATCATTTCTCCTCCTGTTCCTTCAGTTTAACTTGTGCTTGCCAACCTAGTGGAGAAAGCCCGGCTCTGCACCTTCTGTCCATTCCTCCATGGCTGCAAGCACTGGCTGATTCTTGATAACCAGGAGTCAGGGTCTCTAAATGGTTGGATTCTCAGCTTCTATAGGTGGGATTAGGCCTGTAGGCCTGCTTTTACAATATACCAGGTGAGACTACTGGTCACATCTTCGTCAGCACTGATAAGCAGTTGCTCTCCAGGTTTTCGAGCAGCACCTTTTTAAAGCCTGGACACCGTGAACTGAACATGGTACCTTCTCCATGCACCAGGCTAAAGTCCTTCCGTAGTTATAACCTGCTTCCTGTCTCTACTGTATGTGCCTCCTGCAGCAATCTGTAATCTAGGCAGTGGCCTTGGTTTTATAGCAGTGTCTAGGCTCTGCTCTAAGGCTTATTGTGGACAGCAAAATGGGTAGGGACCAGGAAGGCTGAAGGAAGCAAACACCACTAGCACACTCATTTTTCTCTTGACTTAAAGTAGCCTTGCATATTATGTACAGGGAAGCAGGTCTCTTCCACTAGTTAGCATTTTGTTGCAGTGTGCGCAATCATTTGGTTAGAAAGCATATGATCTATCCAAATGACATAAAAATGTAAGTCAAAACGGCAATCAAATGAGGAAAAGATGAGGACAAATGTGATGCATTGTTAGATTCACAATCCAGTTGCTATGTTGATGTACTTGATGAAGTTGTATGGGAAAAAACAGGCACTCTCAGCTAGGACTGGTCCTGGCAACACTGAAGCTTCTTAATTTCTCATAGATACTACAAAGCCATCTGCTGCCATCATTAGTAGCCTGTCTATATTATTAAAATCATCATCATCATCATCATCATCATCATCATCACCACCACCAAAAATTAAAATAGGTTACCTACTTAGTCCACATGATTGAGGATTCTCTGCTTTCTTCTGACCAGATGCGAGCAGTCCAGTCTCCCACTGTCAGAAAGTTCTTGGGGTAGAAAGGATTCCTAGAAAGAGAATAGATGGGTCCATGGTGCCCACTGAATGTGCAGACAATCTTTTCAGCAGGAGTCTTGGCTTTGCGGTTGCAAGAAATCACCATGCCTTGCTCTGTCCCCACCATGAACTTGGTTGGCTGTGGAAACCCAACAAAACACTACCGTTACTTAAGTGGGCTGGAACATTTTTTCACAGGACAAAAAACAATCTCATGAAGGGACACTCTCACTGTCTTTGCAAGGCCGTCTGCTGCCTGTGATGTGTACAGACTAAAAAGGGAAGTGATTCTGGATAAATACTGCTACTGCAAAATTCACAGTGAAGATAATAATAACAAAGCCTAGTTGCAGAATTCAGTACATAGAGCAGTAATTAGGACTTTGGGCAAAGGACAGAAGTTAGTTTTTCTTAG
The DNA here is from genome assembly GCA_030412105.1 of Cyclura pinguis. Taxonomy (NCBI): domain Eukaryota; kingdom Metazoa; phylum Chordata; class Lepidosauria; order Squamata; family Iguanidae; genus Cyclura; species Cyclura pinguis. The sequence continues at coordinate 164,676,519 of CM059600.1, forward strand.
TGGCCACCAAGTGGTGAAGAAGTAGGAATTTACAGATAATTAAAAACTCGGATATTTTCTGCCAAAGCACTATATTCATGTTGGCTTTGGCCCAACTGTAGCAATGCAGTGTTCCCATAAAAGGGAAATTGGGATAGCCATTTCAGAATCCAAAAACATATTACAACATTGGATGTTTGTTTGTTTGTTTAAAACTGGGATTCATAAAATGATTATATCAACAAGAAGAGCTAGCTTAGTAAAAGTCAGGTTACTGATGGTGATGACAACAATGACAGTGTATATATTACTGTTCTTTACTGTGGTTGGCTGAACCTTGATAAGTTTTGAGAAACCTGGTCAAAGCTCGGTGGGGCAGCACACAGATGACATAATGACAGCATAGCTCCGTGAACTCATTTTCTTCTCAGATCTTTTCAAGTTAGGTTTGTATAGTGGCAATACTGTGTATGTGATGTACTTATCAATTTAGCCTTCCCACTGGCTCTCAGAAAACCTGCAGCCTTGGTGATTAGGGGCTTGCTTGGTCATGTAACAAAGAGATAAAGATACTTATCAAGATTCAGTCCCTACTGGCTCGAGAGATTAGGTCCCTAACAAGCTGCAAGTGATTTCCTGCAAACCAATCAAGGTCGCTACCATTTTATGACCAGAAGATTTAACACAGTGTTTGAAAATGCATTCCCTCTAATATGGAGGTGAGCAGTATTTTATTACTTAAAGTTGCACAATTCCCCCATTGGTGTTCTAATTTTCAAAGCATGAGTGCCAGTTATTAAGTGCTGAAAAAGAGAACTCCTTGGCTAAAAATCTTATAAAAAGACTTGGAGGTAAAACAATACCACTGTTCAGAGCAGATATGCCCAAAGGCAGTTAAGCTACGATATTGTCCAACCTCCAACCAAGACAGGAGTGAGAAGAGGAAGACTTAGCAGTAGCACTTATAGTAGTGACAGTGTGACAACAGATGCCTCAGGCTTCATAATAACAGCAAAAGCTGGGTAATCTTATTACATACCATTATGCTCAAAAGGATCTTAACTACTTCAAGTGAAACACGATCTCAAATCATCTTTGTAGCTCAACTAAGTTTGGGTCCTACTCTGCCACAGAGGGAGTTGAATTCTCTGCTAAAGTCAGGGGTGCCCATCTGAAATTGAATGACTGCAGCCTGTATTCAGTTTGACATTCCTTAAGACCCAGTTTGTTCTCCTATACTGATCCAAATTCCTTGTCACATTTTAAGGTTGTGGGAATACCAGCATAGCATTTTTATACTGCAAATTATGGAGCTTCTGTATGTATATAAAAAGGAAACCCTGTTCGATGCTAGATATAAAATCTGTCTTGGTTTCATAATGTATTATTCTATGAAGATCTCTTTTGGTATTTTAGTCTTGACCAATCACCTTTACAGGCATATGTTTATTCCACTTTATATGTTCTTTTTCCTTCAGTCACTAAGAAGGTTGTTGCTTTGAAGCTCAAAAATTGATTTGCGTTAGTATTGTAAGCCTAAAGAGGTAGAAAAAGGCAACCAATTTGCAAAGCCTGCAGGTAAGAAAGTATCCAGAAAACACTCACCATAGTTGGTTCAAATTCCAGGGAAATGGCTCCTAAAGCATTTTCCAAGATTCCTTTCCTGCTGATGTCCATCACCAGTGTCTCTGTGGGCTCTGACAGCTTACGAATGTCCCACCACAAGACCTGAAAAAGAGTAATACACATTACTACTGTTGATTTTCTATTCTTTTCTGGCCCACACTATGAGTGATTTCAGACCTCAGTATCATCCCTGAGCACAGAATACGTTGGGGCTCATAGGAACTGCAGTCCAACAACCTCTAGAGGTCCCCAGTTCTCACCCGTCTTCTATAGGTTTGGTATAGCTGTTCAATACCTGTACTACACAAAGGCACTCTATTATGTCAGCATTAGCAATGGCAAACTGTACAGTCCTATAGTGATCCTGCTCAGTTCTTTACCTGTCCATCTGTGGAGCCAGAGAAGCAATCTGTTCCAGTTTTTGACTGCAGCCAGATCACATTGTACACTGGATCCCTATGACCAAGCTCAACAGTGGTCAGTTCCACTGGCAAACCTCCTTTTCGGGTGTCCCAGTAAGCTGAGGGACAGGAAAAGACAGACAATAAGCATTATCAATAGTTTTATAGCTTCTTTTTCCTTTCAGCTCTTAGTCACCTTCACCACTTCATGCTGTCAGTCTTTCACCTTAAAACAGCTGCTAATACTCTTCTGCCTACAGTTCCCAAAATCAAGGTTAAGAAATTTATTTCATTTGGCCTGCTGCATTCCTCAAGAGCCTAGCCTGTGTTATTCAATATGTCAGAATTATTGGTTTGAAATACATAGGAAAACCACTCCTAGGAAGTTGATCTAATTTTCTCTCATCAAGGACACACAACCTTCCAAAACAATATTGATTCCCAGAGTGTGATTACAGGGATCTCCAAATAAATGAATGAATGAATAAAACCTCTTCATTAATAAGAAACAGAGAGATAGAGTCTGTTCTAAAAATTGAGAATACAATCTAGACTATGTAGCATTTGCATTTAGTTTTCAGACACAGAAAAATAAAAAAAAGATTAGGTGTCACACCAGCCTCATACTTGCCACTTCTATTTTGCCAAGAAGTGTTTTGCTTACATGCACCAGTGACATGGGAAAAGTTCAGGTGAGCTTTTCTCTAACGCATGCTGAAAAAACAGATACGGTGGGTTGCAAGACTCCCCTTATTCAGACACATATAGTAGCCACACATGTTGCCTTCTGCATGCAAGAGCAAGGTGTGAAGAGGCTATCATGCTCTTCAACATTATTGATTATGCTATTCCAAACAGGAGTGGTATGCGGGTGCATCATTATGGGCATAGAACCAATATGCTGGCCAAACATGTGGTTGACAGGAATGTGCCCACTGCGCATATCAGTAGCTGAGGCAGGTCAAGTCCATGTGACCCTGTTGCACTCTCCATAAGGTGGTAGAGAGGTCATCAGTTTTATTTTCCCCAGGAAAAAACGCCAGATCAAAATGGAGGCCTAACAAAATAACAGCATTATTGCAAAGAACAATCTAGAATAGCAACATAGCTGGCTATCTCTGATTGTGCATAGTGGCCACCTACAGTTTGAATAGGAACATAGCAGTATATCTCCTCACAAGAGATACACAACTGAGCTTCTGTTTCAGATGCAAGTAAACCAATGGCCACCTTTTCTCCAGAAGCTCCTTCGCATGCCATAATTTATTTCTGTGTTATTTTTCAAGGGCAAGAAGGGCATCCAAAGATCAGATAAAGACAATACAAATGACTCTCTTGAGGCTGCAATCAATGGATTAACTTACTCAAAATGATGACTGAAATGATTATTATTTGGATGTACTGATCGCCTTTCTACAGGGAAAAAAAATCATCCCTAGTTTATGGCAAAAATAGAAATCTGCCCAGTGTTTCAGGCATGTGTTGTATACTTCAGGCCCATGTCAATACTGGTCCATTACTAAAGATTTATATTATGGAGGTCCCCCTCCCTTAAAAAAGAGGAAAAAGGCCTGATTTCTGCAGACGCAGCAGGAGTCTGGTTTCGCCATCTAGAGCTCAGTTATAATTAAACAATTGGAAGTGACAGAATGCAATTCAGTGGGCCATTACTGCATGCCTGGGGAGGCTTCTGAAGGACGAAGTGGAATCTACTCTCTCCTCCATCACCCAAGGAGTGCCTGATAACATCCCTCTAACATATACTCTGTCATATCTGATTGCTGCTGAAAATGGCAACCGAAACAATAAAAGGCAGTGTAATTAAATCAAAGGGCACAGGAGAATGAAAAAGTAATAGGATCATAAATGGAGCTGGCAAACTGGGAACTGTATAGATCGCTTAGAACAATGGCAGATTCATGTTAATTAAATGGGGGACAATTATGAATAACAAGGCCAGGCAATTCTAAAGTAACACTTCGCTGTGCCAGCGATACATCTTGCTGGTCCCATCTGAACAGCAGGGGTGGGGGAACTGCAAGCCTTGGTGCTGAATTTGGCCCTTCAAGGGTCCCAACCCAACCTCTGGGGTTCCTCTGGCAACCACATTCCATCATTGTATGGATTTCTCTACTTTTTAAAAACTTGGAAAGCCTCTCTGAAAATTTAATTGGTTATTGGCAGCAAATGCTTTAAACTCAGTAAAAAGTGCCAGCATTTTGGACACCATTCTTTTGCATGTGGCCCTGCCCACCACACGCCTTCCCTAAAATTGCATGAGGCCTTCAGACTGAAAGAGTTTTCCCACTGTTGAAGAACAGGATCCCCAGCTCAGCCTCGCTGCTACAGAACCAACTTACTCATTCACACATTCCCCTTGGAAAGCCCCTGTCTCAAAAGGCTCTGGTCTGAGAAGAGAATCAGCATATTGGTAAGGAATGATTTATGCTCAGAGTGGTAAAACTAATTCCTATGGGGATATCTATGGGGTACATGGGGAGAAAGAGAGTGAGTCAGCTGTTTTCTGCTTCCGACAGTGGCAGCCATTTCCCAAAAGAAAGGCATGGGAGAGAAATGTGTGTACAGCCAGAGCTTCACTTCCTGTTTTCTTTGGAGCTGTTCCTCCTGCTATAAAGTGTGCGTGTGTATGTCCCTTCAAGTCGCCTGTCAACTTATGGCAACCCTGTGAATTTCATAGGGTTTCCTCAAGCAAGGAACACTCAAGGATGGCTTTTCCAGTTCCTTCCTCTGAAATATAGCCTAGTATTCTTTGGCATTTTCCTACAAAGAACTCCTGCTTATTCACATTGCAGTATGGGAGGTTGGCTACAGAAACTCCTGTGAAGAAGTAGGAGGTAATGTTCCATCTGCACACAATGCTCTACAAGTGTGAGAGATCACAATGATTCTGCAACTGTAATGTTCTCCCCACTTTTTCTCCGAAAATGAGGTAAGTATCACTATCATGCAGTGAAGCTCCTTCTAGCTCGAATGGGTGCAATTAAAAGAAACACATGTTAGACATTGTTTGAAAGTGCATGCTATGGTTGTGTTAGCTACTTTTCTCATTTCATTTGAATACTCCCATTGTCAAGACTGCTTCAGTGATCACTACAGCTAGAGCCAAACAAGAGTAGAAATTAACACAGAGAATCATTGCTCCTTTCTCATTATTTTTGCTTTGTTTGTGTTATCTACTTCCTCTTACCAATCTGTCCATTGTAGCATCCCCCAATCAAGATATGTGAGTCCTTGGGGTTGTATTCTAAGCAGACAAGGGGTGACGTAGGCCGGATAACCATTTCTGGTTTGTTGGGGATTTCTAAGAAAGAGGAAAAACACATATAGGTTGCTATAGAAGAAGAAAAAATGTCTGGTATAGAATTTCAAATTCTAATATGAGAATTGCAAGATTTATCAGTTTTATTCCTGAAGGAAAACCACCAACTTCTCATTATCCAGTTAAATCACAGAGAACTATAACAGTATTATGTCTTATTCTCTCACCCCCATTTGCAGAGATGTATAACTTCTGGAAACTTTGAAGCTATGAGAGATTTTTTTTCCTGGAGGTTTTCTAAGAAAACCCTCACAAATTTGGGTAGAAATTGGGAAAATGCAAATATGTTATTTTAGAACTAAAAAAGGTATTATATATAATTTGGTTTGTATCATCTTTGGGAAAATGAAGTGTAAAATTATGGTTTATTCAGAGTATTACTATAATTAAAGTAACTAAATATATCTTACGTATCTATTTTATTTTGGCTACTAATTGAATTAGAATGATAAACTGTAAGAAATCTAGCCTTTCTTGGGTTTTGCCTGATGCTCATGAACTGGCAAAAGGCTAAAACTGTAAACGGAAGGGGGAAAATAACAAGTTATTATATATGCTGAACTTACCCTCCTCTACAATGTCAGAAGGATGCAGAAAACATCCATTTTCAGAAGAAAAATAAAAGCTGAGAAAAAAGGTGTGTGGGAAGGAACTCAAGAACTGATTACTCATTTTACTTCATGAAATGATATCTAATTAGTCTCATTTTTGAGCTATCACAATCTTCTGTTCCTCAGTTTTATGTTATCTTCATCGGTATCTTGGAAACTGAAGGTTTGCTTGGGTTGAAACAAACTTTTCTACCTTTTTACGTATCAGTTTTTTTTGTTAATGTGGAGTATTTATTTATTTATTTTGTCATAGGTCCACTTCTTTCACGTGGTGCTGAAAATAGAGGGCTCTAAAGCACACAAGAAGTGAAAAGAGTCAGAGTGTTATAAGAAGGGTTTGCTGACATGTTGCAGGAAGGATATGTTTGGCAGAACCCTGCGCTGCATTCTTGGACCAAATAGATGGTCTTTATTCTCCAATATCTGAAAGTTAACTTCCAATATCTAAGTCCTGCAAGGGCTTAAAAATAATCCCCGTGAAATAAAAGCCAAGTGGCCTTATAAGAACATCTTGTAAATATTTTATACTTTGTTCTAAAATAAAATATTTCTTATTTGTTTTTTCCCCCAGATACTTACCCCTCCAATCTCACTGGAGGAAAAGATGGAAGAAATTTTTTTTCTGATTTTTTTCCCAATTTTATTTTTGTTTGGAGGGGGGAGAGGTTTTCACATTTTTAACAATCCCTGCTCCTAAATATGCTTGAATTGGGAGGTGAGGCAAACTCGAAAATATAGGTACAGAACAAGATCAGGAGATAAAACTTGTATTGAGACTATCCTAGGAGCCACATTACAGAATGCTTGAGAGTAGGCCCACAAAAGTGACTAACTGGCAGGAAAAAATATTTGCCAGTTAGAATACTAGTAGCCCACATTTCCATGGCAGCTGCAGAGGAGCAGCCAGCACTGATATACAGGCGACCTGCCTCTTAGCAAGTTCTCTCTCTCGATCAATCTTTTTAAGCCTTCTACAAGGGATTTGGGAGAGGAGGGACACAGCAAAAGATCGAGCCTCTAGCAGCCTGTTGTTTTTCCAGCCTTGTCACAGAGGTAGAGGCTTCCAGATAAGTTGGTAACTACATGAGAACTGGGCAAAACCAGAATCAGAGAAACTTTCTGCTTTCTTTACTTCAGGCAGAATGGACAAGCAAAAAAAGAATGCTTCCCAACTGAGATTCATCAACAGATGGAACAGTACAGCATATTCATACTGATCAAAAAGACCAAAAAGTCCCATATCTTGTTCCTGTTCTTTCCTATCTTGTGCTGGATATCCATACACATTTCATTTATTGCAGAATATTTTCTGACAGCTGTTGGTAGGATCAGAGGCTTTTTATACAGCTCCCTAGGTCAGTTTATTTTAACCTAGTGTAAAACTGGAAAGAACAGGAATCAAATCTGGGACTTTTCAATCAGTCTCAATGCACCCTCAGTCTAGGAAAATCACACAAAACCTGCAGTGCCTGCCTTTGTGCTCTTACCAAGATCCCAAATGTATGAGTCATAGCTCATATCTTTTGAACTCCGCTGGAACTCCAGGCAGGAATAAGCTACGGCCAGCTTTCGGCTTCTATCAGGGTGCCAGGAGAGATGTGTGGCTGTTCTTTTGATAATGTTTGGATCCCTTTTGAATAAATCAAAAGACAGTGGCATTCATTGGCTAAAATGTTGCAAGCTGTGCCAGGAGTTTAATATATATCTCAGCATTGTGAAAAGGCACTACATAAATCTTTCACTGGGGTGGTAAGTGGAAAAACTATATGAACACTTTCTATTTTCTATCCCAAGCCAATTATTTCAGAAGTCATTACTATTGATTGATTAGCACATGCTTTCTCTCTTACTTCTTCATCAAATATACCAAGACCAGCGCTTGGAAAGCATACTTGTTTGGACTACGGTTTCCATAATTCCCTAGCCAGCATGGCTAGTAGCCATGTTGGCTGAGCGTTTCTAGGAGCTGTAATCCAAAGGGCAACTTTTCCAAGCTCTGACCAAGCCTACAGATCTTGAACACTGAATCAATTGGTCCATCCAGCTCAGTGTTCTTTATGTCATCATCTTCCAACAATGCCCTTCTGCGTGGTTCACAGTGCAAATAAATCAGTCTCTACACAGAAGAATGAATGGATGCAAATCTGGCATCAGAAAAAGCAATATTCAAAATCACTAAGGATTTCAATGTCTTGGAATACTGTATCAGGAAACTTAATGGGAGACTACAAGGTGAATTCGAATTCCATATATATTTCTGAAAAAAAAAATCAGTTCCTATGGCTTGAAGTGGCACAGTGACAGATAGGAAGACAGTTAAGAACCCTGCCTCTCACCTGCCACTTTTGCCTTCCTCTTTCCCTGAATGTTTTCCAGCTATTTAGTGGTGAAATGAATCTCCAGCCCCATGCCTGCCGTTGGATTCAACCCTGAGTAATTGAAAAAAAGGGAAGGGGAAAACCCATTATGATAAACACACCCAAACTTAGAGGACTAACTATGTTCATATGGGTCGTTTTTCAATGACTTTCAGTTCATAGTCAATGAAAGCATTATCCAGCTTTACAGAAAAAAAATGGAAGCCAACATAGAAAGTGCAGTTGCAATTTTCAAAATGATGCAGATAATTTAGGACTAGTGTAGCGGTATGGATGTTGGGCTAGGACTCTGGATCCTAGCTTGGCCACAGAAACCTACTAGGTGACTTTGGGCAAGTCACACCCTCTCAGCCTCAGAGGAAAGCAATAGGAAAACCCCCTCTGAACAAATCTTGCCAAGAAAACTGTGCATTAGGGTCCCCATAAGTTGGAAATAACTTGAAGGCACACAACAACAACAACAACAACAACGACACCCATGGTAACTTTCTGGACAGTTATTGCAACAACATTACTTATGCACTTCATCAACCACCTACTATAGCATTCACTAAAGGCAAACCAAAGATTATTTCAGACTGGATTAGAAACAAATAGTGAAAGCAGAGAGTCTGCTAGCTCCTAAAGAGTTACCTGAAAACATTGATTGTTTTTGCTGAGGGAGGCTCATCAGTAACTCCTGCTGTCTCCTCTTCTTCAAAGTATTCCTCATAGATATTGATGGCATTATTCTGTTTGATGCAGTGATCCATCAACTACAAAATCACCCATGGAATCAATCAATGGATGGCTAGAGAGCAAACTCTGGTGTGTTACAGGGACAAAAAAGAAAACAAGGAAAACTGCCAGCCAAACTTTGGTATAGGCTGCTGCACAGATAGGGTAGTGCCAAGGGAACTTACACTGCCAAGCTGTGTAATGACGTTGATATAGTTCTCATCCTTCTCAACTTTCTTCCGGAAACGAATGGTCTGTTCCATCTCCAGTGGGTTGACATCTTTAGGCCAGCCACCTTCCAAATGGTTAATGCCTCGAGTTTCCATTTCAAATCTTTCTGTGTTGACCTGATGCAAAGGAAAGACATTAACTTGCCTCCAGTTTTAAAAAGTGATTATTTATTAAAATATTTCTAATTCACCTGTATCAGCAGGGTAATCAATCTAAAATAAAGCAAAATAAAACTTGCAATCTGACAGCTCAGAACCAAAGCCATAATCTCATGAGATCCCAAGTGCTTGGGTGAACAGCCAGATGTTAGCTTGTCACTAAAATAAGGGCAATCTTGGTGCTAGTCAGGCTTCCAAGGGGAAGGCATACCCCAAACTGGGATGGCAGGTGCTACAAAAGAGGAAGCCCTCTCTTTTAAGTCCAGGTTGTGCACTACTTACAACTGTGTGACAAAGAACGCTGTTCTTCCTGGGCAGATCTTAATGATTAAACAGGTGTATAGCGAGAGAGCTATACCCCCAAACATCATAACAGGATTCATATATAAAGCCATTATTAATAACAGTCATAGTCCAAATGACATGACACCAATGTTGTCCCTTCTTCAGTGTGTGTACTTAAACTAGGAATAACAATGGCTGTTCTAACTACCCCACCCCCAGGCCAAAAAGTAAAGTACAAACACTCTACCTCATGCTCTGACATGTCACTGGCACATTGCACTCCAGTGTCAATGGGATCTCTTTCAATAAAATTCATAGCTAGCACTGGATCTGGTTGAATGTCCACATTGACTTCTGCCATCCGGTCAGAAAAGTTGCATTGTCGCCCAAATTCACTGCGCTTCTTCACGTAAACATAGACGATCTCCATGGTGCTTGCTTCAAGTGGGAAAGAAAAAACTCACATTGCATTTCTGGCACCATTTCTGAATTGTTATCATTTTAACAGTGTATGAATTACACAAGCTGCAAAATGTCGCTTGGTGAAGTAGGAAGCCAGGGAGCTACCAACTGGGGCAAGGCTTAGGCACATTGTAAAGAGTGGAACAGTCAGTTTTAATTAACTGATGGGTAGATAATGAAGGGAGATCAATACAGCTGAAGTGATCACACTGCATTGATTTTTTTTACACCTATGGCAGTGACACAGTCACAACACCACTCTAAACATCTTCATCCAAGACAGCTTTTCTATTATGTGGATCTTCTACTTTTCCATCATTTATTCCAAATACATTCTTTGTTGCTGGGAAAAACTGCTTCCTCCCTTCAGACTGGGACTGAAAAATTCCATGGGGAGTGTGACTGTATAAATGTTACAGGCACTGACTGAACAGTAATTATGACATCACTGATGAAGAGTAATGCAATGTTCCCATATGCGCTTCATGTTGTGATCTTAAGTATTTGCAGAAAACACAGCACTGTTTGAAATTATGGACTATGGTAGCATCTGTGCTCTCTTGAGCCTGACAGATTCCAGCATGAAGGAAATGAGGCAGAACTACAGTAGCCAAAGCAACTGCAGCCCTCTAATATTTTTGACAATAGTTTCTCAAACACACAGTCAGAAGAAACCAGCTGAAAAGAAATAAAGCTTTTCAAGATTAGAGGAAAACAGCTGAAGTCACTATCTGTCCTGGGGGAAAACGGCTGTGAATCTAGAATGTTTGCCTTTCACAATAATCAGTGGCTTCAAGCAGACAATTTCAGAGTGGGTCACCACTAGCTTGTCTTTACAAACCGCTGTCTATTTTATGTATGTAAGTACGTATGCACAAGGCCTAGATACCCTAGAGGCAGCAGATCTTGTTTGATCTTGAAAGCTAAGTAGGTCAGCCCTGGTTAGTACTTGGATGGGGGACCACCAACAATATCAGGGGCTGTAGGCTACAGTTCAGAGGAAGGAACTGGCAAAACCCTATCTGAATATTCCTTGACAGGAAACTTGAGGGGTCATAAACACAAAAATATATGAATGCTTGTATTTATTTAAGACAGAACAAGTAAACAGGCTGCCTTTAGACTATCTTCAAAAACAGTATAAAACAACCTTTTCGAAACAGTTTTTAAAAGCATACAATTAAAATAATCAGAACAGCCACCTTGGTTTTTAAGGACCAAAGGCTGCATGACAGAGTACAATCTTGGCTGCCCACCAGAAACTCAAAGGAGCTGGAGTCAGCCTGACCTCCCTTGGGACGGAGTTCCACAGCCCCAGTATTATAACAGAGAAAGCCCTGTCTTGTGTACTCATCCATCTAGCCTCTAAGGGTGATGGGACATGCTACTGGGCCTCCTCTGAGGAACTCAGATTTGAGGCAGGCTCATATGGGAGAAAAAAGTCTTTCCTTTCCTCCTTATCCTGACCTCAAGTTGTTTAGAGCTTCATAGGTCAAATCTAGCACTGTGAATTGAGCTTGGAAGCAGACTGGAAGCTAGTGCTGACACTACAAGACCAATGACATGTAGTCTCTGAAGCACACACCTGACAACAGTTGTGTCACTGTATTTTGCATTAGCTGTAGCTTGTGAAAACCACACATCAAGCACATTACAGATCTGCCCTCGCTAGCAAGGGATGCAGCTGCCAAACAAAGTTGGGCAAAGGCACTCTTGGCCACAGCAGGCAGCTGGCCTTCTGGGAATAAAGCCAGATCCAGGAGGACCCCTCAGCTGAAAACCTAGTCTTTCAGAGAGAATGCAAAACCATCCAGAACAGGCTGTAACCCAAACTATAGGTTAGCTTTTTCCACTGGGTTAGCTTCCTTATTTGGACAGGAAGTTGAGAGATTTTGGAGGAACTTTTAAGGTGGGTCAGTTCTATAAATAACAACAGTCAGTTTGATACAATCACTGTAATGAGATCCATTTTTTGGACATCACTATTTGGAAAGAAGGAACAAGGTACATCTCTCTATTAAAAAAAAAACCCTACTGACTGAAATAATTTATTTAAGGTTTGCTAGTTCACACCCCAAATATCTGAGAAATAAACTACCATATAGTCAGTTCTTGAGAATTAAAAGAAACAATACAAGCAGGAAGACTTTTCAGATTAATCAAAGTCACTCAGCTGCCAACTGCATGACAGAGGCTATCCAGAGTGTATAGTTAATAACAGTTTCAACAGGGCTGCACAGACAACACACATTGATCTTTCCAAAAAACAAGAAAGAAAAACCAGTTCCAGAATAAACTGCAGCCTGACTTATGATAGTGTAACCCCAAAATTACAGAGCAACATCAGAAAATATTGGCACAACTTGTGGGAAATACACAGGCGCCAGGAAAAACCTCTTATTTCTTTTAAGAGGGCTTGTAGCATTTGTGATATATTGATAGGAAGTGATTTCAGCATACATCAACATGCCAATTCCAACATTTTACCATCAGCAACAGTCCCAGGAGGGCATCACTCATACAGATACTGTACTTGTTGTAAATACACATTTAAGGTTACAGAGTTTGTGAATCATAATGAAAAAACATAAACCCTTAAACAGTTTTCAGATGTTCCTGCAACAAATTATATACAGGAAAACTTGTATAGAGCTTGACATGTGTATAGGGGAACATAATATCAGGATCAGCTGCCCCGTTGGTTGACTGGTTTCTGGAACATGATCACTGTTTTAAGGATCTGCACTTTTTGGTGCTTGAAAACATTTTTTCCCAGAATGAGAATATTCTGCTTTAGAAAGAAAAAGATTGCATATTGAGACTTGACACATTTGACTCTTACAGTGTAAATGAAGACCTAGAATACATCTATCTACTCTGAAACTTGAGTTTTCACATATCTCTGACTTTCCATCTGCTACGGTAACAGGATGTCCTTGGTATACATGGGAAAAAATGGAATAGTATAATAAAGTCCTCCTACTTCTCCAGCTATCAGTTGCCAGGCATATGATTGGAAAACACTCTATTTGGAATCCCTGCAAGCAGATTTAAAGTTGCATTGCAAGTTATATTTTGTTTTTGTATAATTTTATTTAATGTTTTTTAAGAGGTGTTTTTTTTAAATTGAGACATTTTACATGTATTTTTACATGTAAGATACATGTACATATAATTGATAACTGTTATAATTTTTGCTGTTTATGTACTATCCCTTTTCTTTTCTTTCTTTCTGACTTATGGCAATTTTTCATCAGCCCCTGAAGAAGGCCATTAAATATTACACATTGGGCTAACCTGAAGAATAAAATAGTCTTTTTTTAACACCCTGAGACTTTATCTCTTCTCTACTTCCCTAGTTTTTCTACTGACCAACAAAACTTCCTCAGAGAATCTTGTTAACACCAGTTGATTCACAAACATTCCAGTTCCCAAAGGAGTATCCAGATTAAGCCTGCCGTAGCAAAATGATTAAAAAGTCCTGTGGCACCTTAAAAGACTAACAAATTGATTATAGCATATATTTTCATGGATTCTAGCCCACTTCATCAGATGCATGAAGAATAACCAGAATTTCATGAAGACACATGGTGGGTGGGACACGATCAGAGGACAGATAGTGAGCTCAGATGGAAATCAGATGCAAAAAGCATAAACAGTTAACACTTAGCGTTATTAATACTAGCCATTCCAGTGTCTATGGAAAATTGCTACAAGCAACACACTTCTGCAAATGAATTCCTGTTAGAAGGGATAGTTTAGTAGGATTGAAGTGGAGAAGGAAAAACTATATGAGGCAGGCCAAAGACTAGAAGCCCCAAGTGATAGAAAACAAACAGTGACACAAGGGGGCTGAAGGAAAGGTGGGAGTAAGCAACAGAGGGAAACAAAGAAACTTTAGAGCAGTGGAGGGAGATGAAAGAAAAAAGCACAGAGTGGGTTTGGGAAGCCACAGCAGGGAACCTCTGAGCCCCAAAAAAGTTAGAGCCATGCCAATTGTGCTTTGAGTCATTGCTGCAGCCTTGCGGCCTTGGCCTGGAGACCCAAAGTGTGTAATGAAACCTATGTTGTTGTTGTGCCTTCAAATCATTTCTGACTTCCGGCAACCCTATCACAGGGTTTTCTTAGCAACATTTGTTCAGAGGAGTTTTGTCCTTGCCTTCCTCTGAGGATGAGGGCACGTGAGTTGCCCAAAGTCACCCAGTGGGTTTCCAGGGCTGAGTGGGGATTTGAACCCTGGTCTTCCAATGTCCTAGTCCAATAATCAAATGGAGTAGAACAAGAGTGGGTGCCAAGCTGTAAATATTGATTTGAAGTAATAAGCCAATTTATGGGCTGCAGGCTTCTAGCATTTGTTTGCTTGTTTTTGTCTTAACTTAAAAATAAGAGAGCTGCAGTTTTAACTATATGAAAATAATGTGTGGAAGTAAAAGGTAACCTTTCCAATAGATAAATAAATAATAGAATGGACAGACAAAGAAAAAAATAACATCCTGCAGTTGAAACGAGACTGAGGTCTCAGGGAGGATCAACACCGGGCTGGGGAATCAATGGCCCTCCAGATTCTGTTGGATTCCAGTTTCCATCATCCCTTGCCAGCCTGGTTAACAGCGAGGAAGAATAGAAGTAGTAATTCATCAACATCTGAAGAACGAGAAGCTCCTCAGCTCAGATTTAAGCAGAGAAGAGAAGGCACGGGGGTTACAAAAGAGGGAAAACAGTCAAAGGGGCCATGGGCGTGTGTGATTAGGAGCAATTTACACCATGTCATGTATCTGTAATCACAATTACTGGCACAGTGGATCAGATTAAGCGTCCAAGTAGCCAGGCATCCTGTTTTCAAAGGGGGATCTGCCAGAGAGATGACTCTGGGACACTCACAAGAGTAGGATGGAGGCAACAGCACTGCTCTGCCATCATCCCCAGTGCCTGGCATTCAAAAGTAGACTGCTTCTGTCTATGGAAGTTCAGTTCAGTTGTTTTGGCAACCTGCCACCCTACATAAGCAGACAATAAACTGCTATGCCAGTAGACAATACAATCCATCAAACGTCTGAAAGTCTAAAGGACAAACAACAGCGCCGATACTGGCCAGAAGGAGTGAAGAAAACCAAAGTGGTAAAAGGGATTCAGAGAAAATGTAGGTGAAAGGAAGGGAGTAGGGGAGGCTGACTTTGAGCCAAGGCTCACTTCGGCAGAATTCTGGATCCGTATCACTTCAGCCTTGGACCACGAGAAAACTAAAGAACCGAGTGCCCCTGAGCATGTGCAGAATTGCCATCCTGTCCCTCCTCGTACAGGGGCGCCATAAGCAGCCTCCTACACACTGGGGGCGAGGGACTGGTGGGCTATGAGCCCCCGGCACTTGGCACCGGTCCGGGCAGAAACCTGCGGCCGGAAGGGGCGGAGGAAGGAGCGGCGAGGGTTGACGGGAGCTTGGCCAGAGGCTCCGAGCGCGCAGGGGAAGGAAAGGGGCTGCCGGGGTCTGTACCATTCCGCGGCGAGGGGAGGAGAGGGGGCCACGCCGAAGGGTGATTACGCGCGTTTACGCGCGCGCTGAGTTCGATACGCCGACATAAAAAGTCCTCAGGCTCTCTGTGCCCCCCCCCCCCGCCGCCGCCGCGCCTTTTACCTTCGCTTCTCTCAGTCGGACAGATCCCGCCGATTGGCGTAGCGTTTTCTCGTCTCCTAGCAACCGCCGGGCGACTCGTGTTTCAGGCAGGGCAAAAGAAGAAGGTGTTGGAGGGAGAAACCATCTGAGAACCAGAGGGGCGGGGAAGAGACGACAATGGAAGGAAGTGAAGGAGGCATATTCCTCCCCCTGCCCCGAACGTGCTTCTCCCCCCGACTTAAGAATGGGGCGGAGGATTGTTTGTTGTCGTTGTGTGAGTTCAAGTCGGTTTTCTGGGGCTGAGAACGTATGACGCGCCCAAGGTCACCCAGTTTCCATGGCCCGGTGGAGAACTGAACCCTGGGCTCCAGGGTTGCTCCTGTGGACCTCAAGCACACTTTTGCCATTTCTGCCCTGCACTGTCATAGTGCTGTTATTCCACTTTCAGCGTCCCATGGAATCCTGGCGTTTGCAGTTTAGGGAGGCGCTTGGGATTCTCAGGCAGACAGCTCTTTGGCCTCAGGAAACTACAAACCCCAGAATTCCACAAGACGTTCAAAGTGGAATAATAGCACTATTAACAGTGGGGGGTGGAAATGGCCTTTGCTGCGGAAGAGAAACTGAGCGTCGAATAGTAGAATAGCAGTTCATTGGAATCATGGAACAGTGGTTCACAAGTCCAACTCTGCAGTGTTTACTTGAGAAAACTTACTGCTTTCCAGCAAGGGGGCCTCCTCCCACATGAGCCTGCGTAAGAGGGCCACTTCAGACTCCTTGGAGTAAGCAGCCGTCTGAGTTTTTGGCTGGGCTTTTACGCCTTTAAATGACAGCGCTGTTGACAGGAATTTAAAACATGAACTGTCTTTCCCCTGGGCAGGTAGAATCAAGAAAGGAGAACTTAATCTGTTTACTTTCTACCAGATGTTAAAGGCACAGAAGATCTGGCTCCTAAAAATGTGTCAAATTCTATCTTGGCTTGCCAAGTGGTCGCAGTTTTAGGCTGCTTTGACAGAAGTGCCTTTATAGCCAGAATACTCAGCCACCATGAGGGAATTCATTGTTAGACATCTTCATTAAATCTTCTGAAGAGGAGAATGTCTCCTCTCCCAGCTAAGGACTGTATAATCTATGTGAGTTTGAGAAGATAACAATGGGGACTGATGGGATCAGGAGAAGGCTCATCCAGACTGGTCATTTGTGCTGATGCCCCATTTAATATTGCTTTTTGATGCTTCCTTATGCTTCTTGTCATTACCTGCTGGTCCTGCAATCTTATTTATGTGATTGAATGCAGACACATAGGATGTCATCTGCAGTCTTGGGGAAACAACCAAATACCTGCATAAACACTTCAGGAACCCCAAGCCTGCAGTCCTGACCTGGATGCTGAAGCAACTCGTGGCCGTTTAAGCTCGGAACATCACAGCTTCTCTGACTTGTTCCTGTTTGATACTGAGGTGCCATCTCTTTCAGGCATTTTGGATAAAAAGGACAATTTCTGGATTCATAGACTGAAGACCCTAACACTACACAGCCTAAACCTCTAAGAGAGATAATACTATTCTCCACTGAAGAATGTTGCAAATAGAGTGTCCTAAACTGCCACCTTAGATGCACTCAGTTTCATCTTTAGCAACTGAAGAAAGTGCATTCTGAAATGTTTTGTTCATTTTATATTTTTTTTGGTTCTGTTTGCTAATTGTAGGTGTGTGTATAAACCTTCAATACAAAGTCAGCATATTTCTGTTTGTTTGTGAGCATCTTATATGAAGAAGCCAGTTCACGAAACGGGAAGATGGATGCTTGGAGGAATGTGACACACAGGAGTAGAAAGGCAAAGTGCTATATGGAGACTCTTGAGCTACAGAATCGCTTCCAAGTTCTTGACCTTATTAATGACAAAGTGGGACAGCAGGAAGAGGTCATGGAATGTCATCCAGAGGAAATCCAACGTCAGCAACAGGAATCCCAACACTAGCAGAACAGCATCCAACAGCATCAGCACCAACAGTCTCAGCACGACCAGAAAGTTCAGGCAGCCATGAGGGAATCTGCTCGTCGAGTAACCCCAGACAAGCCTCAGAGGAGATTAGTTCTAGTGGTTGGGGACTCTTTGCTGAGAGGAACAGAACTGACTATTTGCAACCCGGACAGGATCAATCGTGAGGTGTGCTATCTCCTTGGGGCCAAAATCAATGACATAATGGAGAGGCTAACCAGACTGGTCAAGCCCACTGACTGTAAACCCCTTCTTTTGGTTCACGTTGGAACCAACGACACGGCGAGGCACAGCTTTACTGCATCACGAAGGATTACGAACTTATGGGTAGGAAGCTGAAGGACATTCATGAGCAGGTTGTCATTTCATCTCTTCTTCCTGTGGAAGGACATGGCCCACAAAGAGAAAGAAGAATAGTGGAGATCAACAACTGGTTCTGAAGATGGTGCCACCAGGAGTGATTCGAGTTTTTGGATCACGGCCTCCATTTTCATGAAGATGGTCTTCTGGCAAGAGATGGCCTGCACCTTACAACTGTCGGCCAGAACTCTTTTGCTAACAGTCTCGCAAAACGGATGTCTTTAAACTGAGGTTGACTGGGGAGGGAGACAGTATTATTCTGGGCAAGGATTCAGTGAGTGCTGCAAAAAATAGCCCAAATGATATAGATAGGGCAGGCCAAGTAGAGCTAGAGACCAACAGGGAGAGGGAAAGTAACTTTAGTACAGGACTTCCATGAAGGGCACATGGTCGCAAGTGTCTCTACACTAATCCACAGAGCATGGGGAATAAGCAAGATGAACTCCAGTCTTAGTACAACAAAATAAATATGATTTAATAGGCATCACTGAAACCTGGTGGGATGAATCTCATGATTGGAATGTAGGAATAGGGGGATATAACCTATTTCACAGAAACAGACCAAACAAGAAAGTAGGAGGAGTAGCCTTATATATCAAGGATGTTTTCAGTTGTGAAGAGATCCAGGACTTAAATCTGGGAAGCCAAGTGGAGAGCATCTGGGTAAGAATTAAGGGAGTGAGAAACAATAGGGATGTGATTGTGGGGGTTTGCTACAGGCCTCCAGACCAGCCTGAGGACTTGGATGAGGCCTTCCTGGAGCAGATGACCACACATTCAAAAAGGAGAGATGCCGTGTTAATGGGAGATTTCAATTATCCTGATATTTGTTGGCAGTCAAATTCTGCAAAGACCGCAAGGTCCAACAGGTTCCTCGCTTGCCTTGCAGACTATTTCATGGTCCAGAAGGTGGAAGAGGCGACAAGGGGATCGGCTATTTTAAATCTGATCTTGACCAACAGGGATGACCTAGTTGATGAGGTAGAGATGGTGGGATCTTTAGGGGGGAGTGACCATGCTCTTTTGGAGTTTGTCATTCAGTGGGAAGAAGAAGCCAAGTGTAGCCAGACACACATCCTAAACTTTAAGAAAGCTGATTTCTCTAAACTTAGGGAGTTATTTGCTGAAATCCCATGGTCAAGAATACTAAAAGAGAAAGGAGTTCATGATGGATGGGAGTTTCTTAAAAATGAGATACTGAAGGCACAATTGAAAACTGTGCCAATAAGGAGGAAAAATGGCAGATGTCTAAAGAAACAGAATGGTTGACTGAAGAACTCTCAGCTGAGCTAAGTGTTGAGAGAAACATATACAGGAAATGGAAGAATGGTGAAACCACCAAAGAGGAATTCAAGCAAATAGCCAGGATATGTAGGGAGAAAGTCAGAAAAGCTAAAGCACAGAATGAACTCAGACGTGCCAGAGACATTGAAAACAATAAAAACGGCTTTTTAAAATATGTCTGCAGCAAAAGGAAAAACAAGGAAATGATAAGGTCGCTGCGTGGAGAAGATGACCAATTAATAACGGGGGGAAGTGAGAAGGCAGAACTACTCAATACTTTCTTTGTCTCAGTTTTCTCCCAAAAGGATAGAAGTACCCAACCTGGGGCGTGGGAAGCAGGTGAGGAAGTGAGGGAAATGCAGCACAGAATAAGTATAGAAGTAGTACAGGAATATCTGGCTGAACTAGATGAATTCAAGTCTCCAGGGCCAGATGAATTACATCCAAGGATATTAAAAGAACTGGCAGAAGTCATTTCTGAACCACTTGCAATAATCTTTGAGAAATCTTGGAGAACAGGAGAAGTCCCAGAAGACTGGAGGAGGGCAAATGTCATCCCCATCTTCAAGAAGGGAAAAAAGAGGGCCCAAATAATTATTGCCCGGTCAGCCTGATATCAATACCAGGAAAATCCTAGAGCAGATCATTAAACAGTCATTTTGTAATTACTTAGAAAGCAATGCCATAATCCCTAAAAGCCAGCATGGATTTCTCAGTAATAAGTCACGCCAGACTAATCTTATCTTTTTATGATAGGGTTACAAGCTTGATATACGAAGGGAATGCTGTAGACGTAGCATATCTCAACCTCAGTAAGGCCTTTGACAAAGTTCCCCATGACATTCTTGCAAAGAAACTAGTAAAATGCGGGCTGGACAGGGCTACTGTTAGGTGGATTTGTAATTGGTTGACCGACCAAACCCAAAGGGTGATCACGAATGGCTGCTTTTCATCCTGGAGAGAAGTGACTAGTGGGGTGCCGCAGGGTTCTGTCCTGGGCCCAGTGCTATTCAACATCTTCATCAGTGACTTGGATGAAGGAGCAGAGGGCATGCTGATCAAATCTGCAGATGATACCAAATTGGGAGGGGTTGCTAATACACCAGAGGACAGGATCAACATTCAAAATGACCTTGACAGATTGGAGAGCTGGGCCAAAGCTAACAAAATGAATTTCAACAGAGAGAAATGTAAGGTCCTACACTTAGGCAGAAAAAATGGAAAGCACAAATAGAGGATGAGGGATGTGAGTTAGCAGTGTGATGAGGCAGCCAAGAAAGCCAACGCGATTCTTGGTTGCATCAATAGGAGTATGGTGTCTAGATCGAGGGAGCTAATGGTACCACTCTGTTCTGCATTGGTTAGGCCTCATTTGGAATACTGTGTCCAGTTCTGGGCACCTCAGTTCAAGAAAGACATGGTCAAGCTGGAACGTGTCCAGAGGAGGGCTACCAAAATGGTGAAGGGTCTGGAAGCCATGCCCTATGAGGAAGGGCTTAGGGAGCTGGGTATGTTTAGTCTGCAGAAGAGAAGGTTAAGAGAGGACATGATAGCCATGTTTAAATATTTGAAGGGATGTCATGTTGAGGAGGGAGCGGGTTTGTTCTCTGCCACTCCAGAGACTAGGACAAGGAGCAGTGGATTCAAGCTGTAGGAAAAGAGATTCCTTGAACCTCAGGAAGAACTTCCTGATGGTCAGAGCTGTCCAGCAGTAGAATATGCTGCTTTGGAGTGTGGTAGAGTCTCCTTCCTTGGAGGTTTTTAAGCAGAGGCTGGATGGCCATCTGTTGGGAATGCTTTGATGTGTGTTCCTGCATAGCAGGGGTTGGACTCGATGGCCCCTGGGTTTTTTCTAACTCTATGATTCTATAATTCTATGATTCTGTGTGATCTAGGTTGTGACATTAGATGTATGTCTTTCCAGTTATGAAGCAATACTCCCATGGCCCTCTTCTCTTTTTCCCACAGTGGATTCTTAATTTTTTATTTAAACATGTTCTCTAGAGATACAGGTGAATATCCTTTATCTAACATGCTTGAGACCAGAAGTATTTCATTGTGTTTTTTTTTTTAATATTTATTTATTTGGATTTTGGAATACCTATACTTGCATATACATAAAATACAGTACTGTACAGGAGATCTCTGGGGAGCCCATGAATCAGGAGTACCACAGCTGCTGCCTTGAAGGCAGAAGTGGGCAGCTGGCAGCTACAGTACAGGAGGTGTGGATTCTTGCTGGGCATTCTGGTTGGATTCCTGCCATTTCACAGATCCTCGTGTCTCTCTCCAGCGTTGGATCTCTCTTCAGCCTCATGTCTCATTTGTTCACTACTTGTGTTGTGTGTGAGACATGAGGCTAGAAAGAGACTGAGGATCTGAGAGACAAATAAGCAGGAATGCTGCAGCCACTGCCCCAAAGATGGAAGCTGGTGGCTGGTGTCAAAAATTTTGGTTTTTGGAAGTTTTTGGATTTTGGATTTCCAGATATGGGATTCTCAATCTGTAAGGTACTGAAATAATAAACTGTAAAGTGATAAACCCTAACAGTGAATACTGTGTTTCTTTCCTTGCTTTTTTGGGTTTCATCATCTCCTCCATGAGTAAGTTTTCTCAAGTGTCTCAGTTCATACAAGGAGTGTACTGTGATCTCACTATAAGGAAACAAAGGAATGGCACCATTACACTGAACAACTTTAGCACTGTATATCGAAGTAATAAAAACAACAACTGCAAAAACAACAGATCTCTAGCACTTTACAACAAAAACAGTAGGCTCAAATACTTGGTAAGATCCATACCCTCAAACTGTCTTGATTTGGCAGGGATTGTCCCGAATAATCCTCTGTTATCCCACTTTCTCATCCCTCCACCTTATTTTATATATATATGTGGACTATATATACTATATATAGTCTTTCTCTATATAGTCAACATAAACATAAAAACATAAAAAACCCCAGCATTCAACACATTTTCTTTCATGGCTTAATACACACATTGACTTCCTTCTGACAGTCTTTGGTTAATAAATCACCTCTAAAATAAGGTAGAGCTTTCTCGCTAGTTGAAACATGTCTGATTCTAGCTCATTTGGAATTAAGTTTTATAAGTTATTTTTATATATAATATATTTTACTTGAATTACTTCTGAAAATGTATTGAAAGATCTGAATTTGCTAGAATGTAATCTCAATCTAAAAAGCTAGCTATCACAAAGTCACTCCATGTGCTTCTTAAAAATTTAATTACTGGATCCCAATCGCTAATAAATTTCTCTATGTGACCATCTCTTATTAAGATTGTCAATTAGCAAATAACAGCCTTGACGTGGCAGTCATATAGAACAAGATTTTCCCACACCTTTTTTCTAAGTCATCATTAATCATACCTACTACATTTTTGGGGTAATTGGTAAGGTAAAAGCTAGTTTTTTTTATTAACAGATGAATTGCTTTTAAATATTTTTTAGTGTTATGACAGGACCACCAAATGTGATAAACATTCCTCTCTCCTTAGAGCATTTCCAACATCAATTATTACAATTTTTATGTATTTTGGAAAGTTTATCTGGAGAGAGATACCATCTATAATGCATCTTATATGCATTCTCCTTTATGTTCTGATTTGCTTTATATCTCTGTCTTTTGTTCCAAGTTTTTTCCCCACTGACCTAGATTGATAGAATAGCCTATATTTTGGGCCCTTTTTATCATTTGTTGTTTAGTTGTTTCTTTTTCGGTGTCCCATTTCAATAATATTTTATAGATTTTAGAAATAGGTTTTGCATTCTCTTTCAAGATAAATGTCTCTATCTAGATCTGTACTTTCTAACTGGATGACATTCAATTTTGATTCAGTTTTCCATTTTTCTTTAAGCTATCTATATAAAAGCCAATGACAAACGCATCCTTTCTCACCTGCTTTTAAAATATCTCAATCTCTCCCCCCCCCCTTTTCCCCCTTTGTCCTCAGCTTACTTTGGTTGCAACAAAGTGAGTTCAAAGTACAAAAGTAGTTTGCACTCAATTAATTCAGCAAGGGGGAGAGGAGAAGAGCAGGCAAGATCTTGCTCTTTCCAATAGCCTCAGGCAAAAGCCAACTGCCCCAGCCAGCCTCTCCTAGCTTGCCTGTTCTTCCTCATTAAGAACTTTTACCATCTTGACCACACAATGATGTTGCTTGGCCACATGCGTCCATGTTTTCATCTGTGAAATGTTGGAGGATATATGAAATAGGACTGCTATATTTTCCAGCAGCATAATCACTAATGTAGCTGCTCCTGCTTGCTTCCTGTTTTTATCTGACAAATCCTACAGCTTATTCAGAAACCTCTGAGATCCAAACGCACATTGGAACGTCCTAGGATTGGCTTGAAGAAGAAACAGAGCTAGGTCACAAACAGTTAAATGAGGTAGGCATGGTGCTGAGTTGGTAAAATGAGCCATTCTGTTTCAAAATGTTATTGGGGAATCCCTTATATCAGGGGTGGGTGGCACAGGCTGCATGGGCCGAGCCTTGGAATTGGCCTTGAACCCTCTAAGATTGTCCACTTCTGCCCTACATTTTTAACCTAGGGTCCCTACAAGGAACACCTCCCCATTCATTTGTTTCTTTTTATTCTCTTTTGGTCATACATAGTTAAGAGCTGGGGTTCCCAAACGTGGGTCCCCAGGTGTTACTGAAGTTCTGTGCCCAGAATCTCCAATAGCACAGCCAATTATGAAAAATCCTAGGAGTGATGGTTCAACACCATTTGGGGGTCCAAATTTGGGAGAAACTGGTCCAAAGCAGTGTCCATAGGGCAACATGGGGAATGAAGCAATGTCTGGAATTTGAGGAATTGTGACATCACCACAGCTCAGCCAATCCCTGACGCTCACCCAGCTCTTGTTTTTTTGTGACATCATAAACCCAGCTGAGCCCATGGCTTCACAGGGCACTCAGACAGACTCACTAAAGCACACAGACCAAGATGGATGTCAGGTGGTGGTGCAGGGGATCCAGCAGACTGAAACCAGCCATGTGGGATGAAAAGGCAAGTTCATTCATTTTGTGGACTTGCTAAGTGGGGGGCAAGTTTGCAGTCAGAAGCTGGTGGAGATCCAGAGCCTGAAGCTGGCTGATGTCAGTTGATGGACCTGGCGGAAGCCAGTGGATGTTGGTGGACAGAAGTTGGTGAAGTTTGCATCTGGAAGCTGGCTGAAATCACAAGGTGGAAGCTGATGGGTGCTTGCAGATGTAAGCTAATGGAAGTTCACCTTCAGAAGCCAGCAGATGGAAGCTTGGTGGATATCTGTGGATTGAAGCTGGGGTGTGCATGCACGTGGAAGGACAGTGACTGTTATTTGGATAACATTCCTTGGGTATATTGCCTGGGGTGTGTTTGTGTGTGAGGAGGCATGCTGCCGAATTAGATTCCCTTTAGCCCCAGAACAACATGTTACTTGCAGATAAATTGGCTTTCTCACCTGTGGTGCAAGAGGTCCAATCTAAATTAGAGAACACCCAAATTCAAATTCAGTTGCTTCAGGACAGAGTAGGCACCGTTGAAGAGAAGCATGCAAAGGCACAGCGTGCTGCCCAGTACCTAGCTAACCAGACAAAGGTTCAGCATGCATATGTGAGCCATGAGGGTTGTGATTGCAAGACTGCTGAACTGAGCCAAAGATTGGCCACTAACAAAGCTGTAATTGCTGCAGCTTGCCCTGAAGTGGAGGCCCCACTCCCCATGCACACTCTAGAAGGGTCCCTGCTGGAGGATGCATTTCCCCATTCCCTGTTCAATCCTGACTGGAAAGGGCCAGCCCTTCTCCATCCAGTCAAGATGAGATCTGTCACCGAGAGAAGTGGCAATGCATTCAATGAGGTAGAGGAAAGGATCTCCTGGCAGCTACAGAGGCAAAGGCCTTTTCCAAATTGTTAGGCCTTCTCAACAAAGACATGGGCATCATGTGGCTCAATGCTGCTGCCCACACAAATCCCACTGCAAATGGACAGGACTTGACACATGTCCCTGTTGGATCTGTCAGCCCTTGAGTCAGTGGTGGCTGCTTGCAATCTGGTTGGGCTGGACATGCACGCCTGGATGAAGGAGAGGGTCTAGATCCTCTGGCCAGGTCAGACAGCCAAAGCGTTGTATGTACTGGAGCATAAGGGTCTGGGAGAGAATCTGAAGGTTTACAGAGCCAGGGAAAAGCTGCTTGCTATCCTCGCTTGGAAGGTCTGGATTCCTGCAGAGCAGGAGACCTATGATTTCAACACTGAAGAGTTTAAATAGCTCCTTTATGGAGGTTTGAACTCCCAAACTAAGACCATTTCCGCACTAGAGTGTTATAGCGCTATGATTCCACTTTCAACATCCTATGGAATCCTGGGGTTTGCACTTTCGGGAGGGGCCTACTGGCCCCTCCCGAAACTGCAAACCCCCAGGATTCCATAGGATGTTGAAAGCGGAATCATAGTGCTATAACACTCTAGTGCGGAAGTGGCCTAAAATGACTTTGGGCTCTGTGGATATTGGAACACTCACATGGGCCACCTTTTCACAGCAGATCCACAGGGTATCAGATCTTCTTAGAGAGTCAGGCACAGTCAGAAACACAAAGGTCGTCTGGTAAAGGCATGGATCCCAAGTCATGGGAACCTATAGCTATCATGCCCCGGCCTCCACAATACCATAGAGCAGGCAGTGCAGGGAACCTGGTTCCTTGCAGCAGCTGGAGTGGGGGGAGGCTGGCCGCTCAGGGGGTAGCATGGGCGGTCAGAATTGGAGAGATCAGCTGTGCCGAAACCTGAAGGGAGGGGCACGGTAACCGAGCCTCCATAGCAACCAGGAGTGGTTTAAAAGGATTGGTCGGTAAAATTGAACCCCGGGGAGCTCACGGGAGGGGCAGACCAAGGCGGGAGGAGAAGCGGAGATGCAACCGACACAGGAGGGAGGGAGTGGGAAGAAGAGTCCAGTGAGGGACAAGGAGAAAAGAGCAGTGTTAGAGAGCTGAGAAGCAGAGTGAATAACTGACAGTAAACGAGCTGAGCCCAGTGAGAGAGAGCGAGAGAGAGAAAAGGGGTGTGCTGTATTAAAAAAATTTAGTTACAAACAAGTTACAGTAACGGTGTTTCAATAAAATGTAACTTTCTGTTTTTATAAAAGCAGTCTCACGGAGTGTCATTCTACATACAGGATTGTACACGCTACCATTTCAACATTAGTACCAAGAGTACTGCTTTCTTTTAGGATTAAAAGTCTGCTTGTTCTTATTGCTGAGAAGGGCCAGAGTTCAAGGAAAGCAGGGAGGGAGATCAACCTGGTAGGAGGAGGCCAAAGGGGGACAATAGTGAAACGGGTGCTGCAATTCCCAGTGGGGGGAGGATAGAAGCAAGCCTGTGGGTGTGTGCCCTGGCTGGATCCAAAAATCTCCCAGGCTGTGCAGACCTGTGCACAAGACCAGGTTGATCTCCCTCCCTGCTTTCCTTAAACTCTGGCCCTTCTCAGCAATAAGAACAAGCAGACTTTTAATCCTAAAAGAAAGCGGTACTCTTGGTACTAATGTTGTAATGGTAGTGTGTATAACGTCACCCCAGTGCAGTAGCTCCTCCCTCCACAGTGGCTGTGAATAAGCTGGAGCTTCTTTTGCTCCCATGCAGTGGTGAGTTCTGCGTCAGGACCCTGGAACTCCAGGACACAAGCTCTGAGTTTGAGCCAGAGGCCCTGGAGCCTGCTGCACCAACACAGCCCGTCCCAGAGGCTGCCCCAGACACAGAGCCCTTGGCCCCAGTAGCCCCAGCAACAGAGCCAGGGGTTGCCTCAGACCCAGCCAAGCCAGAAGAGTCAGATAGTGAGATTCAAGAGCAGGTGCCTACTTACCAGCAGCATCGGGAGCGAAAGAGTGCTCTCAGGAGGTCAGAGCGTTTAAATAGAAAACGCCAGGCAATCAGGGTCCAGCTGAGAGAACACCTGGAGAAGTGATCTGCCTATAAAAGCACTCACTTAGCCTTGGGTCGTTGTTGGCTCACAACCGTCCTGTTTGGGGGGGGGGGGGGTTACGTGTTGGGTATCTTGGATCCCTGCCTTGCCTCCTGGAACGCTGCCCGACCGGCTGGAACATCGCCTCCTTTGGACCTCGGACCGGTCCTGGTAACTTCTCTTGCTTGAGCTAGCTCAGACTGTTCACTGAGAACCCGGCTGTGACGTAACAGCCAGGGAGTCTCCTTGCTGCCAGAAGCTCTTTTATTTACTGCTGCCTTATCTATTCATTTGCTGTTCGCCTGGAAAGCTCTTTGATTTATTGCCTTATTTGCGAGAGACTTGTTAACCGGCTCTAGGCTGCCTGCCAGGCCTAGGAGCGGACATTCTGGACCAACTGAAACAAGCTGTAAACCCTAGGCAGCAGTCTGGAGGTTACGATCCTCAGGGATTGGTTTACAGTGAGGCATGCAGACATGTCTGGGAACTGTTGAGACAAGTGGGAACGAAAATGAAGCTGATCATGGAGTTGATAGATGCACTCCTGAAGCTGCAGAGTGGCTCTGCTGCCACTGCACAGCCAGTGAACTCCATCTTCCCACCCAACACATCCCATTGACAGGACACAACATGCCAGAGATGTCTGAGGTCTAAAGCGCTTTCCGGAAGAGTCGTGGCGTGTCAAGGCCCAACGGCTGGAGAAGACAGCTGGTCAAAGTGGGTGTCCAGACCTCATGGGCAAGATCCTCCATTAAGCTCCCAGTGGACAACAGAGCAACCTGAAACATCCATCACCCCAACTTAGCTGTGACTGTCAAGCCAATCTCCAAGGCCACTGCACTTTCAGAGCACAGAGAAGGCTCGCACCAGGATAAGGTCCAGGAAGAAATCACCAATCACCACTCCAGCATAGTGCCATGGGCCAGGACTCAGCTTCCCCAGATGAACAGCAGCCTCAAAGGAGGAGCTGTGGAAGCAAGCGCACCAGGAGCTAATGAGACTGGGATGAGAACCAGCTGGCTTCAGCCTTCTGAAGGAAGACACAGAGCAGTAGTTCAACACCAGAAACAACTTGTGTGTTGCCAGCCCTTGCCTTATGTTATCTAGATTCCTTGCTCACTGCCTGCCTTGATTTTCTGAGCCTGGATTGTCTGACCGTGTTGCCCACTGGATTCCTGACCTTTGGACTGTTTCTGGACAATGTTTCTTCTCACCCTGAACAGGCAAGCTCTACTGACTGTTAATGTCTCTGTTTGACTGTGAATGGCTTCCTCCTTACCCTACACTCTGCTGCCTGGCACAGCCAGCCAGCATAGACACATAGAGAAAGAGCAGGATACCCCCAGTGTGTGAGAGAGTCAGGAAAAGCAGGACACACAGTGGGTGGAAGCTAATCCCAAGCTTCCAGCCCTGAATATTGTTCCCTTTCAGAGAGCCCTGCTAGGCACCCTCAGCTTCTCTCAGGATTTCCTTGAGTCCTTGGCAGAGAGAGTCCACTTTCTCTATGCCCTGTATCAAGGAAACGTCCCATGGGACTGGAACCACAAACATCAGAATGCCTTAGCAGAATCAGAGCACAGCATGGCAAAAGCACCCACACTAGAACATCCAGACATGACACCACATGCTCCCTACACATGATTTCCTTCAGGGAAGATCTCCATGATTATAACTGCAGGCATGAAACAGTACAGTGAGGTGGACTTGGCTACTGCCTTCCCTGCTGCAAAGCTCTATGATCTCTACTGATACCAGGCTGTTTTTACATTCTGTGGCCTAAAATACATTTTTCTCTTGGTGATCCTGAGAGGAGCCAAGGTAGCCTGTGGCTTCATCTCACTCACTGCCCTCCAAGGAGAGGCATTTCCACTAGAGGCATTCTGGATAGCCACTAGTCTCCCCTCTAATTCAAAGACACTGACAAAAGACACTGAGTGGGCAAGGTCACTCAAACAGGTGATTCCAAAAATACACTGTCAGGCAGCTCCAAGAGACTGGGAGGACAAGCCTCCAGACTGGGCAATCACCTTTTCTGTGGAGCAGCTGACAAGCAAGGCGATTGCTTTATCTTCCTTCACAGTATGGCAGCCACCTTGAAGAGATACGCTCCAACATTTACAAAGCTTTCCCCCTTTGTGTATATAGTCTGTGTCAGTGTTAGTTGTAGTTGAAGATTTTAAATTTGTTTTTCCCCTCTAGCAACAAAGGCAACATGACTCCAACCTTAGACCACAGAGTGCCATTCTAGCATTTTAAATTTTGTCTTGTAACGTCACCACCATCAGCAGTTGTGACATCGGTTATGCAGTCCCAATTTGGACGAGCCAGGAAAAGGCAATGTCTATCAGTCCATCTCCCTAGTGTTCTTTGGTCTCAATTTACACATTTGCCCAGCTGGTCTGGCATATTGGGTTTGCTACCAGTTGATCCAATTGACAACTCTTGAAGAATTGGCTAAGTTAGCCAAGGCTCAATCTTTTCTTTAACCAGTATTGTTTGGGAGCCCAAAGTCCCCCAGGACTCCTCAAAGAGAGCCCTTAGATGAGGTAGGCCAGTGCACCAGAGTCAAGAATGACCAAACTGTGCCCAAGAAGGAACATGGAATCCAAAGAAGGGATAAGGAAGCCTAGGCAGTGTTTTCCTTATGCGGTAATAATTCCCTTCTTACTGAAGAGGATTCCTTGTGGGGTGGTAAAATATAGTGGGACTGAAAAGCCAGCATTACCTCTTGGAGATGGAGTGCAGCAAGGAGTGACAACCTGCCCAGTGCATGGCTGATCAGGAGGGGTTTCTCCAAGTGAGGTCGGGTCCAAGAGGGCTGGTTGACCCCCTGGAGCATCAGAATTGGAGTCTCTCTGATTGACCACTCTGGAACAACCAGGAGAACCTGGCACACACTGCACTGTTGGGCTTCTCCAACAGACTGCCTTTGCATCACCTGATGTAACTGCCTGTGTTAGGGCTGTCTCAGTAATCCTGGGCAGTCACTTCTGACTCTGTAGTACTGACCTGCCCTGACTGCATTACTCTCCCATTTTTCAAGACGCCCCAATACTCTCATTAACAATCCAAGCCACGGTGGACTTGCGTGGATCTAGCACCCTGCTAGATTAGTCAGCTGACACGCCAAGTGCCATCTCCTCTCTTCCAAGTCTCCCACACTTTTGGCCCCAAAACACCAATTTTCACCCCCCGAGTTACATTCTTGAGAGGCTTGACTGCCCAAATTTCCATAAGACACCAGAACCTTTGTATGGCTCGCCTCCCAGCTATGGCTGGAGGGGCTCCCCCTACTAATCTTTCTCTCAGTTTTTTTCAAAGTACAGGCCTTCCATCAGCTTTGCCGTGGACAACCTGAAAGATGTTGGCATGATGCGTCAGCTACTTGAGAACAGCCAACTGTTGGTGTACGCTGCTCTAACGTGCCAGGTGTCCGCTGACCCTGGAAAGTCCTGAGAGCCAAATAATGTGGCCCCCTCCACCCTCACTGCACCATGATTTCTTGGATATAAGGGGTGGGGGGAACTCTCAATCTACCTCTCCAACTATCCAAAGGACTAATTTCATGAACTCTCTTAGACCCAAGGGGAAGGTAGAATTCACTCTCCACCCCATACCCAGGACTCTTTGAATCAAAGAACTGTTGGACTGTGCTGTGAATTGCCTGAGTTGGACTTTTCCCTATTGCTTCTGTTGAATGAGTGCTACCCACTTGATTTCTACTTGTCAGTTGCTGCATTTGAATTTGGAAGCTCCAACTGCTGGAGCAATATTTGCATATTGTATTGTATCATGGTATGTGTGTTGTTAGATACTCTCTTCTATAATTTTCTTTCTTTTCTTTTTTCTGGAAACTGAATTGGACATTTGCTAAATTGACCACCCAACCAAGTGATTAGCTGACGAGATTAATAGAGGTAAGATAGCTCTCACCGCAATCCTCTTTCCTACATGTTCACTCCTAATCATCTCATATCCCATCATCCAAAATTCACCAAGTTGAAGGTATACAGCACCTTCCTGGAAAAATGAAACTCCATGGCTCTGCCCAAAGAGTTCCATTTTTTGGAGGGGGGAATTGTTAGTTGCCATATATCCCCACACTTTGCTATGGTTTAATTGGCAAAATATGATTTAATTGGCAAGATATATTAATTGGTTTTGATATAAAAATGTACGCTGATGTGACTGGAAGGCCAAGCTGGACAAGAGGAAGACACTGGCTGAACATATGCATTGCAAAGGTAGGTCATAGATCACCTCCAGGCCGCCAGACCATTGTCAGGAAATCCCCAGATAGCTGCAGAGGTGATCAACTTAAGCTAAGCAGCTATAGCTCTGCTGTGAGACAATAGTGATTGATGGTTTCAACCTTCTTCCCGCTGACCTGGAATCTCCCTTCCTTGTACCCAAGCCTGTCCACTATTATAGAGCTATCATGACATCTATTAAGTCCCTGTCACCTAAAAGTAAGACCATCAACTCATTCTGGACCCCATTGTGTCTGTTGCAAACTCCTTTGTTTACTTGGCCAGAGAGGCATTTACACCCATGTCCTCCAGGCAGATTTTGGGTATAAAAATCCTCAGTTTTGAACAGTCAGATGCAGTACATCAGATGCTATGTCACTTTGAACCCCTGTTTGTACTCCCTTTAAATGCAAGTCTAAGCCACATCACTGTTTCTTCGCTACTCTTCTGGACTGGTACGTATCACCCCTAAACCCTGAACTTTGCTATCAACCTTTCCTCCCTTTCCTTCAGGTAGCTCTTGTGTGAGTGCATGACTGTTTGAATCTCGTGTGTGCGTGATTTTGAATTTGAATTGAATTGATTTTGAATTGAATTGAATTTCCCTCAATAAACACATTTGAAGTTACTTTTGAGTCTCTGTCTGGTTTTCCTGCAAGGACCCAGTAGACATTAGTGGAAAGATCTCTCTGTGTTACCCTGTCTCTCTCAGCCTTCCTAATTAGAACTAATTAATTCCCCATTTTTGCACAGATGTGCAGGTACTGCTGGAGGACCTCACCTTTTGGGGTAATAAACTAGTGGATTTTCATGGATCGAAGCTGGTGGAAGTTGGCAGGTGGAAGCCAGGGATGAAGTCACCAGACATAAGCCAGGGGATGCACCTGGTTGAAGCTGGTGGAAGGCAGTGGATGAGCTGGCCCCACTTACCCTTTGTCTTCTTGCCTTGCAGGACTGAGAAACTAGGTCGCCAGCTGTGGTCTGAGGACTCCTGTGATACAGCCATCTTGCTGAAGCCAAATCAGTATGTGCAATGTTTGGCAACATAATTGCATAGTTTGCTTTCAAAAATCAATAAAACATTTTTAAAAGCTTTTGAAAGGTTTTCTTTTTTAATTATCTACTATTATCTACTATTCCCATCATTATTTGCATTGTTCCATGTCTGGCTCTTTCTATAGCACAAGAAGACAAATGCCTGCCCCAAGGAGCTTGCAATGTACCTTTCGGTACAGATACAACAATAGAGGTAGGGGAAGCAAGTGGAGTTGGGGTAAACAAGTAAAAGAGAGAAAGAAAGTGTGTTTTGAGTAAGATGAAAAGAACCTGTGAACACTGAATTTGTGCTCTGTAAAGCAAGAGTGGGTGGTGTTACCCTGATTTCTCGGGTCCCTTGGGGGGACACCTCAATGTGCTCATGTGATGGGGAATGGAAACTAGCCAGAGCACAAGCAATAGCAATGCGAGAGGCAGGGTAACCTAGTGGGATCTTTTTACCCAGTGCTTACGGGGTCAGGCCAAGCCAAAAACCACACCAAATTGCCAAATAATGGATTTTATTGAATGCAAGTCTCACACACCAATGCAATCACGCACACACTCACCCAAGAGCTATTAAGAAATAAAAGAGAGGAAATTGGACAGGGGAGTTTTGAGGGGGGTGTTGTTGGGGTAATACTGCACCTTGTCCTGAAGTCCTGGGTCCGAGAAGGCAGCAAAGAAGCGGGGCCCAACACAGAGAGGGCTGAGGGGTTCACTCAATGGATGGAGCAACGGTCTGCTGGGATGACTGGGAGTGATTCAAAGAACTGCTCAAAAACTGGGACTATTTGTAGGGGAAAAAGTACCTGGAGGACTAATCCTTTCCCGGGGAGAACAATGGGTGTTGGAGCGATAACGAAGCTCCACCGTGGTAATTTCCTTTGCGTGATGAGATTGCAAGGTGTTGCCAAAGTCTCAGGATCTTCAGCTGTGTTAGTTTGTGGTGTGACTTCATGTAAATGGTCCTTGCTTGATGGAATATTTGCTCAACTTCGGGCAGACACGCTAATCTCCTCAAGTCGGCTTCCTGGGGCTGTGGACCCTTTGTTTATTGTGGGTTTACACATCTTGAGGTCTCTTAGGGCTACGTGACTGGGGATTTTACTGGCCTGACCTGGTTTTCAGGCTTTTGACCATTGCTGCCTACGTGCCCCTTCAGGGGAACTCTCTGGCATACAGAATTATTTAATATTAAAAATTGTAGACCCTGGGATAGGGTTTCTCTCTCGCAGTAACAGTGGGATGGGCTGGACTGCCTTTCTTTCTGGATCTGACGCAAGCACAGTAGCCAAAACAGTCTAGTATGTGCAATGTCTGGATAAATCCACTGGCAAATCCATTTCCAAAAATCAATAAAACATATTTTTAGACATTTATGAATTTTTTTAAAAATTATTTTTTTCCATCATTATTTTGCATCACTCCATGCGTGATTCCATGCATAGAGCACCAGAGAACAAATGCCTGCCCCAAGGAGCTGAAAATGTCACCTTTGCCACAAATGTGACAATGAAGGAAGAGGAAACAAGTTGAACTGGGGTAAACAGAAGGAAACACATCTTTGTTGCATATTACTAGCCTTGTTTAGAGTGAAAGATTCAGAGTCTTCCTCAATTGCTGTTAAAGCTGACAAAGCAAAGCCCCATATTAGAAGTGACTCGTGGATTTTCCAAAATATGCAACACTAACAAAGGCAATTGTACAAACATGTTCCCACTCTTTTGTGATCCATGTTTGGTATGTTTCCAGCTGATAATGTTCCTTCATGGAACCAATCATGTCTGTTTTGGACAAACAGGAGAATGGTGTTTTAGAAAATACATGGTAAGCAAAACCAAAATGACTGCAGGTTTCCCCCTCTTATCTGACAAGTTAGGGACCAAGACAACAACGTTGTCTTCTGTGTTGCCTGCAGCCTCTGTGGATCCTTCAGTGGTCCTGACTACTGCTGACTGCTGATGCCTGGACTCTAACCTCTTGCCCCTTGGACTCTTGATACCAGTCTGGAACATCTGCAACAGCCTTCTTGTGTCTCCAGTAGGCTAAGCCGATATACAGGCTGGGGGAAGATGGCGGCAGCAAAGTAAGGGGTGTTTGTTTTGACTCTTCAAAAACTAAGCCTTAAAAGGTAAGAACCTCAGAGTTGAATTTTAGAATTGGAAAATTTTGGAAACCAGCCATAGGCCGTTTGACCAGAGAGCTGCTGGATACTTTATATTTTGAAACTAAGACCTTGAAGCTTTTTGAGTTCTTATCTCTTCACTGTAAACTGAGAGGTGGGAGATGAAACAAGAGAATAACTGTGATAAATGCTGACAGCATGGTGTTTACCAGAAAGATGTGTAAAGACCTAGGAATTACAACTACCTTGCAAAGTAGTTCTCCAGAACCTAGGAAAAGGCAGAATAAAATCACACAGTATTTCCAGCAGAAAAAGAAGGGTGTTGAAAATGTGAGTGAAAATGTGCTCTGTGAATCCTTGCAGAATTGGTCAACCTCTATACCTCCTGTATTAGACTGGTCAGTAGATCTTAAAGGGACAATACAAGAATGCAGGACTTTAGGATCTTCATTAGACCTGGCCACAGAGTTGAACCTTTCAGAATGTATGTCTACTATGACAGAATCACACCAGGCGGATAAAGCTGAAATGAGGGACAAAGAACTCATCGAAGATCTCATGCAGAGACAGATTCTTGAGGTCAGCCTTAAAATATAAAGCTATTTCTACTCAAACTGAAGAAACAGAACTAAGTGATCTTCAAATCCAGGGACAATTCCTTATGGTTTGTAGTGAATTAGCTCTTACCAAAAATTTTCTTTCAGACAGTAATGGACTGTTAACAATACTGGTTGAGAACTATATAACCCAAGAGATGAGATCAGGACTAGAAGGAGCTGACAAATACGCCATGCAAATGCAGCTGGAAACCAAACTGTAAGGAGTCATCCTAAAGATATTAATAAAGGGACACATAAGGGAGAACATAAAAAGCAGAAAAAAGTAAAAAACATTAAAAATATAAGAAAGCAAGTGAATAAAGCACATTGCTGTTGATCAAGATTGCTAAAGAGGCTGATTAAATTGCTAGACACATATGCAAACTCAAACTCAAATTTGGATTTAAACAAGCCCTCTCAGAGGGCCTGTAAGAAGAAAAGGAGAAAGAAAAAAGGACCAACCAATGTCACAAATTCACACCAAATGCCAGAGGAAGAAGGCGTGATAGAGGAAAAAACAGCAATTGCCCCCAGTGAGGAAGAAATGCAGGATCCATGGGCAAATGTACTTAGCAATATGGGGAAGATGGACGACAACAATTGTAATGCAAATTTAAGCTCAGCACATCATCACATAAAGCCAAAGACAGATTTTTACTCAATAAATGCTTGGAACCTGTTGATCATTCCACATAAAATGGTATTTGCCAGCTATGCTAAACCTAAAGGTTTTCTTGCACAGAAAGAACGTATATTACACTTCCTGCACATTTTAAATGTTTTCCTCTCAGGACCAATGAGGTTTGATGATATTGTTTACATAAAATATCTGTATTTTGATGGAATTAATGCTCAGGCTGTGGTTACATTTAAGGACCAAGATCCAGCTAGCTTTATTTACAAAACTAGGGAGATATTTTCAAAACATGTATTAATAATCCTAAGATTTTTTGAAAATCGGGTCCCACCAGTTCCATTATTTGGAGTTTCTGCCACTGTTTTCAAGGATAATAACTCTGAGACAATGAATAACATTGGAAATCTTATAGATTTATTTTTTATATATATATATAAGTTTTATTAAAATTTTGAGTACAGAATAACCCCCCCCCCGCTTCCAAGCATCTTTTTTCCAGTTGAATCTGAGTTTACATTCCATACATACATTGCTTCTATTTAACAAACAATACAGTATTACTTTTAACGTTGTTACATTACAACTTATGCTTTATCTTTTACAACATTAGCTTACCTTATCTACCTTTTCAGCAATCTTTCTTTATTTCTTCCTTTTCTTATTCTTTTATCCAATTCATCTAATGCATGTAGACCATGCATTAGTCTTGCAATATCTTGTAGACAAGTATACAGCATCTTCTGGAGGGTGCACTTTATGCTGCCTTTCTTGATTTCAAATCAGCCTTTGATCTTATTTTAAGAGACAAATTGTGGGAAAAGTTTGAGGATACTAACATCGATCGCTGGCTGATTTCTCTCATTCATGGTCTATCCGAAAATAATCAATCAATAATCAAGGTCTCTTGCGGGTGGGATGATGTATTCTTTGCCTTTTATGTTTTGAATCTTGCTAATTGCCCCCAGTTCACTCACTGAAGTCCTGTACGATGTATCACGCTCCTAATAAATAGTGTTTATGCACTGTTATATTTGTGTATGTGAATTCAGTTCCCGACAAACTCTGTTTAATTTTTATATTGATTCCTTGATCAAAAGCTCAGCAAAGGTGCACTCCCACCACCTCAGTTTGTCAAATAGACCTTGTCAATACTGCTTTATGCAAACGATACAGTGCTGTTATCGTTGACAAGTGTTGGATTAAGGCATTTGCTCAGGGTCCTGGACAGCCATTGTAAAAATGAACAATTACAAATTAATTATGATAAAACTGAGGTGGCTGTGTTTTCCAGGAAGAGGACAAAGTATGAATGGTGAATAAATCACTATAAAATTGAGCAGATGACCTCTTATAAATACTTAGGAATAATTTTTCACTCACATGGAACCTGGAGGGTACATTCAAAATGTGCAATTACAAATGTGCAGAGAATTGTGAAGGCACTCCTCTCCTTTTTTTATAACAAGGGAGGGCAGCACATCCCCTCAGTAATCCAGGTTTTTATGGCCAAGGTGATATCCTGGATGTTATATGGCTCAGAAGTATGGGCACTTGATAATTTTGTCCCTCTGGAAGCCATGTAGACTAAATTCTTGAGGGTAATATTTGGCATCCCGAGCTGTGTTCGAAATGCAATCACCTGCTTAGAAGCAGGACAAATCTCTGTGGAGGCCCGCATATGGTTACATAAATTTCATTTCTGGTTAAAGATGATGTTTGCACCAGTTGGACTCGCTCCACTTACACTAACCAATTCTTATCAATCAAAGTGGAAAAATGTCGGGAGATTGATTTACAGCACCAGCACAAAATCCTCCCTGGAACCACTACGCTCTGGACAAAAGGTGTCCCAGAGGCAAGCATAACATAGCAGAGTTTCAAAACAGCAACAAGCGTGTGCAGCAGAGTGTAACTTACAGCATCAGCTCTGACCCCTTAACCCACTGGTTAGTAACTCATAGACACAGAGTTTGTCATCCAAAATACCTGGAGGCTTTAATCTTCACTGTTGCAGTATATACAGCTGTACACAGGATACGCAGATCCACACTCATAGATTCGGCATCATAGACACATCAAGCAGAGGTTTGCTCAGACAGAGGTTCAGAGTCAGAGAGTTTTCCCACTCCTCTTTTATACACACCTGCTGATAGGTCATCAGCTGGGGACGATGGCTGATGCAACCCCTTGCCATGATTTCACATTATCATGACTCAGCCCTTACTACATGTCCCCTAGGGATTACATCATGACTTGCCAAGTCATTCCCCAGGTGCTTCCCCACATGCTCATCAAAGGTATTTTCAACTGGAGCAAATGTCACAGCATTTCTATCCAACAAAAAAGTCATTAAATATGAAATAACAAATTTTAGGTTTTTCAGCAACGGCCATTCACACCCTAGAGTATACCAAAGCTAAAATACCTATCTCACAGAGAATTCAAGACACTGAATTTCAACATCATTTAAGCCAAACAGTATCATATCCTGCTCTATCTTAGGATAGAGGGCCATTTATATTCCCAAATTATTTGATAGCTCTGACCATTCCTAAATTTAGAAAGGCATTCATGTTAGCCAGATTTAATGTGTTACCATCTGCATTGCTGGTAGATAGAAAAAGATCCCTTACAGTAAGCGGGCTTGCCCATGTGAGATGGGAGAAGCAGAGACAGTGGGTCATGTCCTACTTCACTGCAATTTTTATCAAGGTCTAAGATCTGTTTATATAACCCCAATCATACAAAAGATCCTAGGTAGGCCTGAGGAATTTAGACTATCTTCTGTCAGACTGGAATCCCAGGGTCACAACTACAGTAGCAAACTTTTGTGCAGCAGCCATTAACCATCAAAAACAGTTAATGGGTTAATATTTTTATGTTCTTTGCAGATGGGTTTGCTGTTCTTCTCCCATGGTGGCTGCATGTTTGTTTTTTAAATATATGAATTTTAGCTCCATCTACTTGTTGCTAATATCAATTGTATTTTATGGTTGAAGCTTCTATTTTAACACAAATTTTAACACAACTCGTAGATAGGTTTGTTATCTTCTAGTTTTAAATCTTATAATCTTAAATTTTACAATTTTAACTCCATTTACTAGTTGTTGATCTTAAGTGTATTTCATTGCATTTTGTGGTTGATGCTTTTAACAACTTTTTAATGGAATCTACTACTGTGTTAACTGTACTTTATTGTTGTTGTAACTTGTAACTTCTGCTGGCTGTTTGCTGTAATAAATGAAATGAATGAAAAGTTAGAGACCAAAGCATTGTCAGAAAATGGAATTGGTTGAAAAGTGCAATTCATGTACTGTACTGTAGGGAGCATGAGGGACTTATGGAGGTTCACTTGGGACTTACTGCGTCCACATTGCTTGTAAAGTCTGTCAGCTGGCTTTGTGTCTCTTCCCCTCTTGTTTGCTTTGCAAGCAGTATGCGTGTGTGAGCAATTCTAGGCTCGCTTCTGTAAGCAAGAAGCACTGATGAAAGAGTAATCCCCACTGAATGAATGGAGCTTGTTCTTAATTTGAAACATCCAAAAAACAAGTCATCAGATAACAGAGTGTTAAAATGTGGGGGCTTCCTGTAACCTGAGGCTATCATACTTTGGACACATTGTAAGCTAACATGATCCTTTGGAAAAGATACAGTATGTAATGCTTGGTAAAGTGGAAGGTAGTAGGCAGAAGCAGAGCACATACAAATTCTGCCTTCCCATGAAATTTTACTTCTGCCCCCAGATTTCTAGCATTACCATAATGTAAAACTTCAGCCAAGCATTGAAACCAAAGGTATTCAAAGAAAAGGGACAGGCAAAGTGACCAAGGAAAATGTGAACACAGAAATAGAAGAGTTCTAGGTATTTTTCATTCACTATGCCTTCTTGGCATGCTAGAAATTTGGGAGCTGAAGAAAAATTTTGTAGGTGACAGAATTCCTATGTGGAGGAAGGAATGCCCTCATTTTCTGGCCCCTCCACCAGTGGTTATACCTCTGGCAGAAGGAATAGAAGGAGACTGCAACACAGGATTGATTCGATCCAGAAAGCCACAGCCTTGAGTTTGCCAAGAGCAAGGCTGTTGATGAAACAGGCTCATGGAGGTCTCTAATTCATATTCATAAAGCTGATGCCGATCCATTGGCAAATAATCACAAGGTTAGTTGGTTGTATTCAGTTTGGCTGTTCATCTTTTCATTCTGACATATGGTCTTACTGGAAGTCTGAGGTCTGCTGCAAGGTCTCCCCTCTGTGCCCTGTGGAAGGACATTCTCTGCTGTGGCACCTTTGTTATGTAACAGCACCACCACTAGCTGGTGCCAATCTTTTCTTCATTCCTGTGCCAAGCCTTTTCTAAAGTGCTTTTTAATTAAAACCTCTGGGCATAAGTGATTTCTTCCAAGATGTGTATAGACATGGTTTAAAACTTTTGAGTTGATTTAACTTGTAAAATTGTTAATAATGTTTCAGTCTGCTTAAATTATTTTTACTGTTTTAAATTTTAAATTATTTTAATCTGCTCAAATTGATTTTACTTGTATGCTGCCCTGAGATCCCATGGTAGAATTGGGGTATAAACATTTTAAGAAATAAACATTTCTAAAAGGATTTGGGAAGTGGCATTGAAATTAGGTTCTATCAAGAACCAGGATGGTTTTAGGTACTGTGTCTGGGACTGTTGTTGTGGATTTCTGGGAAGAAGAAGAAGAAGAAAAAAGTTAGTATCTCATTTTTGAGAATGTAAAAGTCTAACTGTTCTGAGAACCACCTCCATTCTTAGGCAAAACACATAGGTTCCTGGATGGTGGACAGAACTAGAGATAAACTAGATCATTCTTAAATAAACAGAGCTATTCATGTACTACAATGACATAAGAAAGCAAGGTATTTGCTTGGCCTTTGGTTCTTAAAATTAAGGGTGGCTACTTTGGCTGTTCTTAGCTATTTTGAATTTTTTAAAAATATTGTCTGGGGTTTAAAAACTATATTTAAAAGAGAGTTTGTCTTTAGACATATATTTAATATGCATCGCGCATTGCCTTGGGGCCTGGGTGGGTTGAGAAGTTATAACCGAAGAAAAATCTCAAAAGCCATTCCTTCTTTTAGTCCAGGTTTTAGGTTTCAAACTATACTGATCCCTCCATATATGCGACCTCCAGATTTGTGAATTCCAGCATGGAGTGTTGTGTCCTGTACCTAAAATGGTGGCAACATGAATGAGGACAAGCTGAGGTGTCTACAGGCACCTTGCCACCATTTAATAATATGGGATGTGAACATTCACTTTTTGCTATTCGCGGGGGGATCCTGGAACAGAACCCCTGCAGATATAGAGGGTCTGGGGTACTGTACAAGCTTTATAGAGAAGTGAAAAGCTTTTCTATTGTTTGTGAGCTTTGTGCTGACCTAGTCTCAATGCAGGGAATCCTTCAAAAGCTGTTCACTGACAATTTTCATCACACTCACAACTGACCATGATGGTTAGGGATGGGCCCTTTAGGGCTGCCAGAATGAGAACTGGAGAAGGCTCCTTACCTTTAATGGTTGTGTAGAAGAAGGAAT
This sequence comes from Cyclura pinguis, assembly GCA_030412105.1. Lineage (NCBI taxonomy): Eukaryota > Metazoa > Chordata > Lepidosauria > Squamata > Iguanidae > Cyclura > Cyclura pinguis. The sequence goes on from CM059600.1 coordinate 164,718,139, forward strand.
TTCATCAGGCATGGCTTGTTACCTAGTTGTGTCAAAAGCAATACCTGCTGAAATTCTTTTCTACATCATCATGAAAGGTACAGGGTTTATAGTTTATAGTTTATAGTCCAGTTTATAGTCCGGTAGCCCTAGATTAGGGGGAAGAGTCCAATACCTCTGAAGGGCCTCAGGTTCCTCAGGGATTTTGAGACATAGAAGGAAGGGATTCTACTACTGTAATTTGAGCTCCAGGGATGGGGGTCGTTCGACCGATCAGGAACTAAATTGCTATGCAACCACACACTTCCTAGGACAGTGCAGAAAATATACCTCAGAGTGTGTGTAGAGTGCATTATCCCTCCGCAATATCGCTGTAACTCATTCTCCAGCACCTGGGATTACAGGAAAGACTTATCACAGATAAAAATAGCAACAAGTACATCAACGGTAGCTTATGTTTTTTGTGAATGAGAGAACACATTGCCACATGCATGCAGTGTTACCCTCATTAAGTATTTCTAACCACATTAGGAGATGAGGCGGCTAATTGATCTCTGATGTTGTCGCTGAATGGATGCATATGAATTGCATGGGATATGGGGGCAGGGTTGGCAACTTTTATTTTTTTAACAAGTCTAGTCCCTCTGTATCTACGTACTGTACAACCTGTTGTTGCTAGTATGTAGACATTTTAGATTAGGGTGGGAGCTATCTGCAAGCAGGGACAGGCCTGCACTTAAAAGGCCAGAAAGAGGGGAATATCTTTGACCGTGGCTCATAGATGACACATTAGAATGTTACAGGGAACGCTGGCCCGTCCTTCAGCAGAGGAGAAAAGTTTAAAAGGAACAGCAGCATGGTAGTGGGTTGCTGCCACAAACTGGCCACACTCCACCCAAGGGCTGTTGCTTTTCACTACATCAGGGTGGCCAAAGCATGGCCCTCCAGCTGCCAGACTGTAGCGCCGATCTGCAATAGTCAGCATAGCCAATGGTGAAGGATACTGGGAGATGTAATCCAACAACATCTGGAGGGCTGCAAGTTGCCACCGTTGCTCTCCTTAATCATATGGCTGGCCCTATATCTCAGTCAATATTCACTTGGAGAGAAAGAGAGAAAGAACAAGCAAGCAAAGCAAAATCTTCTCTTTAGAAAAGACATTTGAGCGAAGAGAGCAGCTTTTAACATTAGGCCTCACAGGGGAACCAATCTCATCCTAATCCTATGGCTTCTCACAAGCACACAATGTGTTTTTAAAAAAGAAAGAGAGAGAACAAGAAGAATATCAGACAAAAGGACTGTTCTTTCTTGCAGGTTCTTGATGATTTAGTACAGTAGTGAATGGCTTTACAACTGAGCATTGAAAACAGTCATAACATTGCCATTTGCTATCAAAACAGTTGTCATCTACCTGTGGCAAGTTTCCAGGGACTGCTGCAAGCAGCATGAGAGAACAAAAAAGTAAGCGCGACGAAGGCTCAGGCTCAATGTGAAAATGTGTCGTTTCCTGGAAGTCATTCAGAAAAAAATGGGGCATGATGTGAATCAAAGGAAGGGAGGAAGGGAGGAAGGGAGGAAGGGAGGAAGGGAAACATTCAAGTTCCTGAATGTACATTAGAATATGGCAATCTGCTTTTCCAAATACACAATGTTAAATTATTTGGATTCAGTTGTAAATGCAAGAACTCCATGGAGAAAACCACAAAACACTGTTGAAACAATGGATTTCACTGTCTCAAAATGTAGTGATGCTCACCAACATGGACGGCTTTAAAAGGGGATTAGGGAAAAAAACTAAATGAAGGAAAAAGACATCAGTGGCTACTATTGTGGTGGCTGTACGCTATCTCTAGGATTCAAGGTCATTACACCTCTGTGACAGGGTGCAATTGCCTGCTTGTGAGCTTCCCAGAGGCATCTCATTAGCTACTGTGGGGTCAGCACCTTGGACTATTTAGGCTTTTGGTTGATTCTATGGGGAACTCCTTATGTTCTTAAAAACAAAGAAACAAAATAGGACGTCAAACCAAACAGCAAGTGAGGAAGAAAGAGACTCTTGTCTCACTTAGAAGAGTAACACATTTACTATGCCAAAAGCTTCAGATAGCCAGAGCTGACTTTGTTAGGTTTTACTGAAATATGTTATTGTTCTAAAGAGGGAATGGGCTGACTTCAGCCTGGCAGGATCTAACTTGATATTTCTGAGCATAGGGATTTGTGATCAGTACCAAAACCAAGCTCATGACTGTTTTGTCTGTGTTTGTGTGTGCATCTGTACCTCCAAATTGCCTATTGACTTATGGAGACCTCATGAATTTCATAGGGTTTTCTCAGGCATCGAATGCACAAAGGTGATTTTGCCAGTTCCTTCCTCTGAAATATAGGCTACAGCACCTGGTATTCGTGGGTGATCCCCCATCCAAGTCATAACCAGGGGTGATCCTGCTTAGCTTTCCAAGATCAGATGGGATCTGGTACCTTCCGGTATTTAGGCCAGCTAAGCTCATTTGTCCATTCACATAGAAATCCACTCCTGGTTTTCACCCCAAGAGTTCTTTTTCAGCAATCTTTTGAAAAAGGCCTTTAAAAAAAAAGGTTTTGCTTTTGTCAGACAATGGAAAGTCAGGAATGCTTGCCGATTTGCTACAGCACAGGATCTATCATATCTATCATCTGTTCTCAACCTACCTTCCCTCCATCTGTGCTAGAGATACTGTTAGTAGCTCTGTAATTTCATGCTTCCTCAGTGAGCATATAGGCCTGTCATGTGTCAGCTGCAATGAACAGGGGAAAAGATGCCTGAATTCTCAGGGAAACATTTCTGTTTGGAGGATGCAAGTTTTTTCTAAAAAATATTATGATTAATTCTAGTTTTAGTTGTTTCTGTTGTTGTGTGCCTTTAAGTCGTTTCCAACTTATGGTGACCCTAATGCGAACCTATCACAGAGGCTGAGACTGTGGCCATTTCGGCACTAGACTTTTAAAGCACTATGATTCCACTTGAATCATCCTATGGAATCCTGGAGTTTGCAGTTTTGGGAGGGGCCGCCTCTCCATAGGATGTTTCAAGTGGAATCATAGCGCTATAAAAGTCTAGTGCCGAAATAGCTCAAGTGAAGTCATGCAGTGGGTTTCCATGGCTGAGCGGGGAATCCAACCTTGGTCTCCAGGGCCATAGTCCAGCTCCCAAACCACCACAGCACACTGGCTTTCTACAGTTTTTAGCTGTATCTATGTTTTAATTGTATTATGGATCCCATACTTGGAGAAAAATACGATATAAATAAAACTGATTTCCCCTCAATTTTGTTACACTGCTAGGATAATTTCCATAGGTGAAAGAGACAAGATAGTGGTCTAGTTCTTAGTGGTCCCTTGACTCCTGGTTTCACTGCTATTCCCCTGGCCAAGCAACAATTTCCAGACATTCAAAAACTAAACACCTTGGCTTTACTGGCACTGGAAAGAAGCAAAACCAGTCAGTGGCTTTGGATTTTTTTAAATGTATAATGCTCTTTAAGCCTCTTGTGATTAACATTTGTAATGCTTCATGCTCCAGCTGCAAGCTCAGATGTACAAGCCAATGAAAATGCAGACGAATAGCTACAGTACTACCATGGATGTTACACTGAGATGTCTGTTTAACGGGAGGATGGATTTTGCCACAAGGTGGCTCTCCTCTCCACCAGAGAGGTAGATCTCAGAAACTGTTTGAGCGCCTGCCCTAACATTCCCCAGCTCTGAAAGGCAGCAGCAGCAAGGCACAGGAATTGCCACAGTTATTCAACAACACAGTGAAATAAATGAATGCTGACCCCATATTCATTCATGTAACTCTTGCAGCACAAATGCCCACACGTTAGGTGGAAGGAGGCCAATCTGAATGTGCCTCTCTCCAACACGGCGGGCACAAGATGTTGCCAGGGGTGGGCGGGCAGTGAGGCTGCTTTTCTTGTGGGAAATCAAACATGCATCCCTCCTGCTTGAACTGGTGCAGACCAAGAAAAGCTGCATTATGTGATCCTGCCAACTGTGTTATTAGTCCATCAAAGAGACACAGGCAATGGGCATTTTAGGGACTCCTCCCTCAATCCAAATAAAATTAGTCACATGATCTCTTTTTAGGGCTAAGCCAGCTGATAAGTTAAACATATCAAAGCACTTTACAGGCTTTGCTTTTACTCCGTAAGTTTTAAGTTTTGGGTGTTCTTTCACCCTCACTTTGACCAAGGAAGAGACAAAAAGAAAGTTTTTCTTAACCGCTTCCCTTTTTTCTAAGTCCCAGAGAATAATGCAGAGATGCCTTTGAAGGAGCTATCCACCCCAAAGGAAAACTGGCACTGCGACTTGTTGTTGTTGTTGTTGTGTGCCTTCAAGTCATTTCAGAAGTATGGCAACCCTAAGGTGATCCTATCATGGAGTTTTCCGGGGCTGGGAGTGTGTCACATGCCCAAGGACACCCAGTGGGTTTCCATGGCTGAGTGGGGAATCAAACCCTCGTCTCCAGAGTCATGGTTCAACAGTCAAACCACTTCACCACGTTTATGACCAGTGGCATTTCTGCTCACCTGTGAATTCAGATGCTGCAGAATGTGTCAGATGGCCCCGGAATGAGGCTGCAGCACTATTTCAGTCGGCAAATCTCACAGTTAAACGCTTCTGAGTGTTCAACAGTAAAAGTGCAAACTAAACTTGCAACATTAAGAAAATGGGCCTGGGAGCTTCCAGGGCTATGGTTTGGGGTGCCAAGGGCTAAAGGCACTCTACCCATCCCTGTTTCAACTGTTTAACCAGCAATAGGAAATAATATATGTCATATCATTCTCAGACACCCTACTGCACTTGCCACTCCACGGCTTTAAGACAAAACATGAAACATATTCCAGGAAGCATTACTTAAGGCTGAAGCCGCTCCTGGCCTGTTGGTTGTTGTTGGTTGCTATCATGAGAGAGGTGCTGAAAGAGCAGAGCCAGGTCCAAAGGGTTACTTGCTGGAGCCTTTCTCCCCTTAATGTAGAGCCACCATCCCTGACTGGGTATCTTCAGATAGGTCTGACTACAAACTCCCATTATCCCCAGCCACTAGGGTAAAGCTGCTGTGGAGAAAATAAGCTCGCCATGTACATTAGCAACAAATTTTGCACTAGGCTATTGATATCTAAGTGATTTGCTTAATTAGAGAATAGAATGAAACAGTCTGTAGGGAAGTATACTTTTCAGAAAAAACAGTGTCAGGTTTTTCATTTACACTAGACAACTGGATCTAGAAATCAAAATGCAGTTTCCCATTTTACCTGTAAGGTTAGAATTAATGTCAGACACAGGGCTAAACACGCATACTTCAGGCTATAGACTTTGACAAGCATAAATGTGCTGAATTTTTGTAATGGACTGTGCCCTTTTTCTACCTCAGCCTGTACAAAAATAAGCGGGACAAAGAGTTCAGTGCCTGTTCAGCACTGGATTTTGTCCTCATTTTTTGCTTGCTTTGCTAGATTGCCCCTCAATCTACCCCGTTTATCTTTCCTCATTTTTTTCTGCAATTGTTTTTGCTTTCAACAGCCAGCTGTGAAAGCAAATGGTTTCCTCCAGTTTGTAATCCAAATCTTGGATCTGCTGATAGCTTACCTCCAAGATTTTTTTTCTTATTTATTGGACAATTCCAAACCCATCACTTGAAAATTGCAGTGAGACTATAGACCATTCCATCATATTCATTTTACAGAAGCCTATTCATCTTCACTCCAAAAGAACCTCACCAAATTCTAAACAGAAACAAATCAAACCAAAAAGCTTGTTTTTTTTCAAAAAATAAATGTATTCTACTAAAAATTAAAGCGCACAACAGCAACAGATCACACTGGCTGTGTCCTACTGTTCATTTAGGTGTTATTGTTGTTGTTGTTTGTGCCTTCAAGTTAGCTCTGACTTGTGGCAACCCTAGGAGACAATGTAAGTCACTGGAGCCTGCACTACAGGTAGATTGAATCAATCAAGGAAACCACATCTGCCCTTGGTCTGCAAGGCTGAGTAGGGCAGCTGATGACCAGGGCTTTTAGGGGTCTCTCATTTGTAAGGTCACCGTAAGTTGAAGTCAACTTGATGACAAATAACAACACCACAACAAGCTCAAAGGGGTCTGCCATTGCTTTACTCTTAGGTGGAGAGATTGTGATTTGCCCTAGGTCACCCAGCAAGCTTTCATGGCTGAGCAGGGATTGACCCTTGGTCTCATGAAGTCCTAATACAACACTCAAACCACTACACCATGGTAGAAAAAGGTGCAGAACACTTCTGTAAGGTATTTAAGCCAGTTTGCAAGACTTTGGGGCAACCAAGGAATGTTTCTGGCAGTCATGATGTAATACATAGATGGCATTGCCAAGAACACTTTCCATTTGCTCTGAGATCTAACTTGCCCAGGGAAGAAGGTCAGCCAGTTGAATGAGACACTTTAGAACTCATCAGGTCAAAGACAATAGGCCTAGTGGTTAGCCCTGGATTAGGACTGAGTTCAAATTCCAACTCTGTGACAAAATTCACTGGATGTAAACTTGGGCCAGTTAACAATCTTCTCACAGAGCTGTGGGGAGAAGAGCCATGTACACTGGCCCAATCTTTAAGGGTAGGAAAAAGGAGAGGATTTTTTAAATAGTCAAAACAATAAATATAGTATCCTAGGTCACACTAAAAAGACAGAACAGTGGCACATGCTGTGGCCATGATGCAATATCCTCCTGCCCAGGCACAACCATTTTCTGCACCAACGCATGCTGCTCAGGTTGTCCATACAGGCAATCATCTGTAGAGCAGCCCTCAAGCCTCAGTATTAAGAAAGGTAGGAATGATAGTCAGCAGCTCCACTGTAAGCATCTTACTTGTGTAACAAGTTTGTACGTAGGCAATTTGGTCTGGAGAATATAGTGATCTCCCCAGTCACAGGTTCTCACTGTACTGTATTACCATATGATCTTGAATAGAATCTCTCTTGAAAAAAAATCCATTTAAGAACTTTCCTCATAAACAGAAATGATAATGTGTTTGTGGTTGCTCAGTGGTTTTGGGTTCAGTCTGGGTGGGCAAACTGACTGAACATGCTCAGTTATCTGGCAGACAAGCACAATCAGGCTTTTTCAGTGACAGATGGTTTCCAATTCTTATGTACACAATAATAATTCTTTAGGGCAGCCCTTCTCAAGTTAGCACAATACAGATCTTTTCCTAAGGTTTGGTTTCTGTATGAATGTTGCATGATTGTTAATTTAATGAATATATTTCAGTTAATAACATTCAAGTTTTGGTTGTGTTGTACTTTTTGGTTTTAGTTACATTTTTTCTTTAACAATACAGTGAAAATGCTATTATGGAATGTGTTATGAAAAACCAATGGTATCCAATTCACGGTGGCATTTGTACCCATGTCATGGTCACTGCCTTAGAACAGCATTCCCCACCCTTGTGCCCACTAGATTTTTTTGGACTTCAGCTCTCATCAGCCTCTGATAACATAGCCAGTAGCCAGGAATGCTGGGAGTTGTAGTCAAATATCTGGAAATCACCACACTGGAGAAATGTCTAATATTGTTCTGTGTAACTCTGTACTGAAAGGACTCTAGAACATAGGCAGCTGAAGGTCATCTTTTTAGTACAAGTGTTTATTGTTTCCCGGTCAGTACATACAAATCAGGCAAAGCTCCAAAGAAGCCTGAGATGAGGTTAGTTTACATGCGTTTTTGTTGTTGTTGTTGTTGTTAAAAAAAAAACACTTTAAACAATATTGTTACAATGACACAATTAAAAGCATCAAATCAGGGTTCCCCCTGCCCCATGCCTTATGCTGTAGTTAGTCACATATTAAGATGAATGTACAAATTATGTTGCCATACATGATATGTACAAGTCAACCTCGATAAAAAGACACAGTGAGTCAATGCTGTCAAGTAATTAAAATTGCCATGTGGCTCTGGATGCTAAGGAGGGCAACTCTGGACCTCTGCAGCTTTTAGCACTGTTACTCCTATGTAGCAGTTGTCAGAAGCTATTCTGAATGATGCACAGTTCAAATATCACTATTCCAGAATGGTGCAACGTAGGAAGCTGCCATTTGTAGTGTTGAGGCTTGAGAACGTTTTCTGGGTTGTTTGTGCTTGAGTGCATAGGCCCTTTCATTGTGTATTCCCATGAGAGTTTATAATATTGCTTTCTCTTCCAACTATGTCAAGGTATATGAAGTCAAACAACTCAGTGGGAAAATTCAACAGCCTAAACAAATTCAACCTCACTGCCTTTTTTTTTTAATATAAAGAATGACATACTTATGAAAACAGCTGAAATTAAACCAAAAAGTATAGCACTGGAGAGAATCTACAGGTGAAAGGATATTAAACTCACCTGTTAGGGACATCTTTTGATGCCTTCCCTTCAATATCTTTCCCTACTGTTTAGAGATCCATGACAATTAGATAGTACATTCTCCCTTTCCTCTCACACAACATACACGCACAGAGAAAAGGACAAAGAGGATCCTGTTCTCTGATATTCTGGAGTGTTGATCAGATTCTGTTTGTACTGATGGCCAAAACTGAGCTAGCAACTCCTGCAGTGACAAACAGGTCAAGGTTACAGGCTTGACACAGCAAGAAAAACTGCATAAGACATTAGTGAAGGAAATGTGCTACTGTCTGTTAATATCTCTGCCATAATGCTCTAGAGCAGGAGTGGGCAATGGGGAAGGGCTCCTTGTTTCCCAAAATGCCTTTATTTCAGCTGCGTATCAGCAATAATTGCAACCAATAGTGACATGCCATAACTGCTGACTGCCATTTTGGCTCTTTATGACTGAAAAAGTAATATGGAGGATTCAAGGTGTGGGAGAGAATTTTTTCACGTTTTAAGGATTGGGGCTGCAGCTTTTGGGCTCAAAAATATGCTCTTGGAAAAATGGGGGGCTTGTATGCAGTTTGGGGGGTCTACAAAAATGGGGTTGCAGGGTGCTAGTGGCCCATAAGCCACACTGGTGGCACGCTTGATGACCTCTGAGCAAGGTCATCTCTGACCGCCAACCACAATGCTTTCCTGGTAGGGATTCCCCCGCTTTGAACAATTACCTTTTTGGATCACAACTTTCAGAATTCCATGCTGGCTGGGGAATTGTGGAAGGTATAGGACCCCAAAGTAACCTTTCTGCATTCTGCTCCTAGCCCAAGAAGTGTCCCGTCTGAAGCAGCTGCAGTTGCTGCTGCCATCCTGTTCCTTATCCTGAAAGCCCTGTAGTGTGATATGCTTTCTTCTCTGCGCAATGCTGGACCACTAGCAAGTAAAAGTAAGAATGGAGGCAATGCAACGGGCCACTTACGACTCAGGCACTTGCCCCACCATCCCACATGCTGACTCTATGAGGAGAAAATAGAAGACTATCATTAAAGAAGTTGATGCTGTATTTTTAATTTGCAATGTTAATTTAATTAAGTATGGGCCCTGTGTGGTTGAATGGATTGTAAACATGATACAGAGCAGGGAGGAGGAACTTTTGGCCCTCTAGGTACTGCTCTAACCAGCACAGCTCATGGTGAGGGATAATGAGTGATTCAGTACACTGACACCTGGAAGGTTACAAGTTCCCCACGCTTGGCACAGACTGAGGTAATGACCCTGCCTCTTAAGGTGGCCGCACATAATGTTGTGTTGTCAGCACACTGGAAGAAAAACAACCAAGCACTGCATAACCCAGACCTTTCCAAACTTTTCATGCTGGTGACACACTTTTTAGATATGCATCATTTTGCAACACAGTAATCCAGTAAGTGGAGGCAGCCCCTCTACCTGGGCCTGGCTGCTGCTGTCTTTGCTGGGGTCTTCTTTGGCCTGGGGCACCAGTGGCAGAAGAGGCAGACCCTTCACTCAGGCCTGGCCAGCCACGGCGGTGGGAGAGACAGCCCTCTACCTCTTATGTTCGCGTGACACACCTACACACTGCAGCCAACACACTAATGTGTTGCAACACACAGTTTGGAAAGCTCTGGCATAACCCATCCAGGAATGCCACAAAATCCATTTGTGGATCCCTGTCCTACAGTCTAAAAACCACTGCTCTAGAACAGTTTTCTTATGATCTACCAATCCAATCCAATGTTCTAGTTATTGTTACCTCCAAAAGTAGTGTGAGACAAGAATGGTTGAATATGTCCAACTTTTGACACACAGACATTGCTTTCAAGGAGATTAAATTTAAAGTTTTCATTTTTTTTTCTTTTTGGAAAAAGTCAGTGCTAAAAACAGAAGTCAACGCTTAAAATATTCATACACACATAGATATATATATTTAAAAATGTAATCAGTAATAAAAATCTTGTAAAAAGAACAACAAAAAAGTTATGTTCTTTGGATAGTTGATATAAAAACAATAGAAGGAAAAAACAAAGAATAATACATGCAACAATAAATAATAATAAGAGAACAAAAACTTCAGCTTGTTTCATATAATACCTGAGGCCACCACAGCAACAGTTGGTGAGTTTCATGTCGATTCTAGAAGCAAAGAAACAGATGACAAGGGAGAACACTGCTTATGGATCTCGTACTGTACACACCACACCAGTGTGTTCAAAAGGGGATGATGATCGTGGTGGTAATGAAGTAGCATAGTGTCAAGCCTGGCACAGGCTTTGTGAAGAAGCCTCTCCAGAGGAGAAATGAAATTCACTCTAGTGGTTGGTATTGCATCTGACTCAGAGGTGAGGAGCGTTTTCTTTCATGGCAAGCGCCTGCATTCCTTAGATCACGGTACACCACAAGTCGATCTTCGTTTACTTGTACAGTGTACTGGTCTTATTATTTGCTCTAATAAAATAATAACAGAAAGGAAGCCCAAACCACACCATCAATGATGGACAAAAGAGCCCCAAAGTCAGTGCAGAGGAAAATAAGATAACCTGTGCACAAACGTGACAGTCCAAATCCTAATTCTACCTCTCCCCCTGCCCTACCATCAAAAATGGTCAGGAAGGTAACAATGCACTGGTGGCAAGAAGGGAGCAGGAAGAGGTGACGAGTCAAGGAGAAGACTTCAGAGCTGTTTGGTCTGGGGAAGGAAGCACTGGGCACCATCATATGTGTACAAGAGAGGAAGACTATAAATACCGTAAGAAAAACAGCTGCCAGTTGAACAGATGGGATAAACCCTGGAAGACTATCCAGGTGTGCCAGTGAATGTCTTCTTTGGCTGACTCTTCCTATGAGCACCCTTCTCTGCCACTTCCCCAGAGAGGCAATCCTATTCCCTCCACTCCCCATGCCTTCTGTTGTCACTGGGTTCCGCTACAAAGTTTGTGGGGTTTTCCTTACAAGGTGGGTGCTAGGCTGGAAATTCGGTGCCGTACTGTCGCCTGTGATCATCATTAACCGAAAGATAGGTTGCTCGCATACTTGGAGAATACTACAAAGAGAAGAAAGAAGTGGAAGAAAGTGAGACTTTGTGGTTCCAACAACCAACTTAGATCTCTAACTAATAAAGACCACTTAGACCACTTAGAAGGCCTCTGAGAAGGCCTTTCATTTTTTTTTTTTGCAAGTTTGTTTGAAAGTTTGCTTATGTTTCATATGGTCGGAAACAGGAGGACTGCATCCTGACCACTGGCACAGAGGGAGTGGGGGAGTGAAATGAAGTGAAAACAAAAATGCAGCCAGAAAAAAGGTAAGCTGTAATGCTAGCCAGAACTACATATCTCGAGGCAACTTTGGAAAAAAAAACTGTGTTAGTTGGAGAAAAAGTGAAGCACACACAGAGGATCCAGCGAAAGAGATGGAGGCAAGACAAGTGGGTCAAAAGGAGCAAGGGGAGGATCTGCCTTGGAAGTGACCATTTGGAAACACAACATAAAATGCAGCAAAACCCAATCTGTTTGCAACACCATTATCAATTTGTTTTGGCAAGTATGTTTTTTTAAATTAATAAACTTGTTTTAAAGAAGGCGATACATGCCTTCCTCTAGCCCTCCAAACGACAACAAACCTTCTTCTCTGGAAGTGTTTAGCTAGCATAAAGCAAACTGCCCTTTCTTCAGAGAGTGTCACCAACTCTGTTTACACAGCAAGGAGTCTTTAAAAGGCTGATGTGAAGGATATCCTCTTAACTGATTATTACAAGTGCATGGCAGAACACTTCAGAAAAGTTACTTTTTGGACTACAGCTTCCAGAATCCCCCAGCCAAAACGTGTCTTTTCTGAGTTCTGATCAGTGCCTGATTAAATCCAAATATCCAAGATGTGCATTATGGGTAAATGCCAAAGGACTCTAGATTTTGAGGTCAATTCTCTCCCATATGTTCCTGTATGGGAATTCTCCATGAAATGTGTGAACTGGCCCTAAGATTCAGGTTTCTACTGCTTTGTAGTTTTAAAGAGTGGAACTTTTCTTCCAGTAGAATCACTACCATCTAAACAGGAGTGGGCACCTGTGGTTGGCTAGAGAGGCATGTTAGCCCTCCCAGGAGGCATTGGAGGGTTGTACCCTATCCATTGCATTCACCACAAATATGTCTTCTTGTTTACTTCCTGTTTTTTAAAACCTCTCATGGTCTCTCATGGCCTCTCTCTCTCTTAAAACCTCACCTCTCAGGGCCTACCTCTCCCAAAATGGCAAAAATGCTGCCCATACCCCCTCCAGGGCACTGGGGACACTTTTTTACACAGATGGCCACAAAAATGGCCACATGGGATCCACTTAGTTCACTCTGATCCACAAGATCTATTAAATTAAAAGTACCCAATCAGGGCCAGTAATTCATTTTAACCATGAAGGCAGGGATGGGGAACATGTGGCCCCATAGAGCTTGTTGGACTGCAATTCTCATCAGTCCTAGCTAGCACAGTCACAGTTGTTCCTCTTCCTGCACAGACTTGCAGGAAGAGGAACAACAAAAATTGTCCATCTTAAGTTAAGGGAGATCCTCAGTACTATGCAATCCTGTTGTACTATGTGCTCTTACATATAAGAATAATCCTGGTTACTATGTACTTCTACATAAGAGAATAGGTGTCACCTTTCAAGATCAACCCAAGTTCCAGCTAGCTCAGGACACTTTGCAAGAATCCCAGCAGCCAGCAGATGTCAATAATCTATAGGAGACCAGACAACCATTCACTGGGAAACTGCCTAATCCCAATGAAAACACATGGCATTTAGAGCCAATCAAAATTTATTGCCAAACGGTTGACTTTCCTATAAAAAAAAGTATGGGGTTTCATATTCACTAGAGTGAGGTCTTCATGTACTTCCAAAGCCCAACTTCTGCTGTGGGGATGTCATATATTCCCAGTGCTCAGCAGCCCATGTAGTATAGAAGACTGAGTGATGGATTTTGATCAGAGAGTTTGTCTGTGCATGTGCCTTCAGGACATCTGCCAACTTATGGCAATCCAATGAATTTCATAGGGTTTTCTTCGGCAACAAACACTCACAGGTGGTTTTGCCAATTTCTTCCTCTGAAGAATAGCTTACAGCACTTGGTATTCATTGGTGGTCTCCCTTTTGGGTCAGGAAGACCTGGCTTTTATTATCCTTGTCCCTGACTATGTAAGTTGATGTTCTGCCCTTTGGTGAAAAGTCTACTTAGACAAGCTATATTCACCATTACCTGGTATTATATTTATTATTATCCTGTGCAACTCTGCTTTGCATAGCCAGCTCAAGAAACCATTACTACTTCTTCCTACGGTAGCAACCTTAGGAAACCCTATGTCATCCACAATGTAGGGCAAGACCACAAACGGACCTCAAAAGCATGAAGAATTGGCCCTACCATTCTACAGAGTGAAGTGCCCTCTCAGGCAGGAGATTTGGGATGTCATAAAAGAACTTTAAATGGCCAATTGTTGTTCTATTTATTATAACTGCACCTAAGAAAGGGAGAGCTGCTTATGGGATTTATGAAATACCTTGAGTTTGCTGAGTGGAGGACACCATTTGCTACTCAGGCAGCAAAATGTTTTGAGCAGGCTTGCAGCAGCAGTACCATTGGAAAAACAGCACTAAAGAACAGCTGGTGTGTGTGTGTGTGCATGAGAGGGAGAGGAGGGTGAGACAGAGCAAGAGAAAAAATGAATATGAATTGAGGGGAAATAAGTATCTTTCAAGTCACAGCATTGAGGAAAATTATTCACAGTCTATTTTTCTGGAACTCAAAAAAGCTTGAAAGCCTCTCCTTGGGGGATTTAAATCCTATTTAAATTGAACAGTTCAATATATGGAGGGTGGGGTCTGAATTAATCTAGCTGCACTTAGTTTCATCATCCTTGAGCTTTTGTAACTGCAAACTCTGCAACAGCAAGATTAAAAGCTCCCAAGCTGGCACAGCCCCAATGCTTCAACACCTGATTTATAAATAGCAACTGTAAAAGACGGAACAACTGTCACTTAGCCCTCAGAAATGAGATTGTGGCATCCTGTTATTCAAAGCTCAGTGACGCTGTTCCTCTCGACCTACTAGTTTACAGGCACAGTCTGGGCTTTTAGTTTAGTTCTTATTTACTAGGTGGCCATGGCTACCTTTTTGCTGGTCTACATAATGCAGCTTTCTTCTCAGTTGAATGACAAGTTACTTGTAGATGTCTTATGCATGTATATGCACAGGTATATGTGTATGCTGCAGTTGGGTAACCAAAAAAATACAACGTGCACTTAAACTGCGTTTCTATAGAATGCCATACCACAGATGTGGCTCTGTTTGCCCTGCTGATGGAATCAGGTGTCACAGAGTAAATGCATACCTAGGTCAACTTTAGCTTTGACACTGGAAGGAACACTTGCACTCCTTGTTCCATTTTGGCAAAAATTATGCACTTCTCTGGCTTTTAAGATATGCAAACTGGTGCAGCACTAGAAGTCTGTATGTATCCCAGCCAGGGGAAATAGCAGACATTGTATTTCAGACAGAGGAACAGCAAGTGGAGGAGTCAACTGAGCTTTTCATTCCCTCTGCACCATTGTTGCTTTCTGAAGCAGCTCTCAGTCTAGTAGATATTGCGGGGTTGGATTACATTTGACTTATTACAACTTAGATTACAGAAAGTTATTTTCCTTTTTCATCCTATCTTCAGGGCTGGCAGACAGGACTACTTTGGGGTTTTCTTTTCATTTGTGGTATAGAAGCTTATTTCATCTTATCATAAGCAGGGACTGAAGACTAACTAGGTGCTGTGTCCACCTGAACATCCCCATTGCAGACCTAGCTCTGAATGCAGATTGCTTGCTTCAAAAGACCTTTTTTTGCAGCAGTACACTCATCTGGGTTCTGGGCTTGTGAAAAATTATCCCCTCTCTAAAGGCAACTATGTAATTTCACCTTTAGTAAAAGGATGATGTACATAGTTTTATTGATGCAAAGACTTCAGTGCATGTTTTATTATAATGAGAAGTTATTCAAGTAGAGAAAAGGATGTTGGATCATATTGTAATATGTTTGTTTTCTTGGAAGAGTTGCTTCTCCCACTATTTCCAACAGGCAGGAATATGCATATTAGGCTTGAAATGCACTCCCCAACAGAGGAACAACCTACTTCCAGTTTTGGAAGGTGCCAAAACGAAAAGGACAAAAATAATGAAGAAAAAAAGCTCCAGAACTAAAGGCTGCAATTTCAAAATAGTAATGAAGAAATATCATGGATTTTTAGCAAGGATTAGAGCTATGTTCTACACCAGTGATTCTTGAATCCTATGCAGAAAGGAGAAGCAAGCACACCTGGGAGATGAGGATATGCTCCAACCACTGTAGAAAACAAAGGTACCTCAGGAAGACCCAATGTTCCTTTGTCTGCAGTGGGGAAGGATACTCCCCAACACAATATATACCAGTGATATCCAGAAACAGTGAGACCTTTGACACTGACACCTCTTTAAAAAAAAAATAAACACAATACATGCTGGGGAAGCCACTGTCTGAAGGTGGTCTCAGCTAAGGTCAAATTATCGAAATTCACAGCACTGTATGAAACACAGCACTGTGGCAGTCCTGCAAATGTCTCCTAGAGATGGCAGGATTCCTCATCTAATAAACAGATATCCCCTTCAGGCACAGTAGAAACAAACAAAGGCCTCTTAACTCAGTGAGAGGCACACATTTATCAACCTCACCACGATCATTAGGAAGACCATCTATACCATCATGTAAAGCTGAAAACAACTAAATAATCAGAGGCCTTGAATGCCTTTGGTGTGCTTAAATTAAACTTTGATATCCAATTTATGTCATTTTTTTCAGTACCTTTTAGCTGGATGAGTACAAAAAGGTAGTTACCCTGTAAAACACAGAATTGGCCTCAGAAGTCCAAATACAACACACTAAGTCTTGCTGAAAAAAATACACTGCCATGATTATTAATAATCTCATAGTACTGAAACCTTGCATGCTGAAGCAACGATCACTAACAATGATACTGAAAAGCACTGTCTTGAAAAGAAGTGAGAAACACCTCATACAATGTCTCAAAAGGAAACTGGTCAAGATCCTTAGAACCGTTTAATGTTTCAAATGAGGAATA
Organism: Cyclura pinguis; assembly: GCA_030412105.1. Taxonomy (NCBI): domain Eukaryota; kingdom Metazoa; phylum Chordata; class Lepidosauria; order Squamata; family Iguanidae; genus Cyclura; species Cyclura pinguis. Next base: position 164,734,654 of record CM059600.1, read on the forward strand.
TGAACTGTGGGTGAGTCCAAAAGTGCTATTACTCTCAAGAAGATTTGATGATGTGATGGGGAGCCATACATCATCAGGGGCCTTGGGAAGATCAGAAGGAACTCTGACGCTGATGGATGTTTGTTTTCAGAATACTATGGTACAGGTCTGTCTCAGTGCAATGCAGTGCAGAGGAAGACAAGGATGTTGATCACTGGCCGCAATGTGTCCACTTCTTACAGTGCATCCATCTGGTAAAGGTCAACCAGGTAGCTTAACAGATACTATTAATGGAAGCCCTGAAAAAAGCTACTATGACCTTATATTCACAGGTCCTAGATTCCAGCTTCACTTTCCAATCGTCAGCTGCGGAGCTGAAAGCAGTTTGCATCTGGATTTATAGTTGCTCCCTGGCAGAGGGAGCCCCTCATGTTGGATGAGGCAGAGACTCTTTGATTTCTGGCATTAACAGATTTCAGTATCAGGATATTTCTGATTACCTGTACGTTCTCTACTGAAGTCTTCAGTAGTACTCTCACTTATCCAGGTTGTTAGTGAAAGGGCATATTTTAGTCTTAAGGCTGAGGATGAACACTATATCTATGCCTTCTGGAAGCTCTACAGTAAACTTGAGAAAAATCTGCTCTCCTTATTTGTTGAGGTAAAATGATCCATTATGATTTGTGATCAGCTCCTGGTAAGGGTGCCTAAGGTGCTAGAGAGGAGTTGAATGAAATCTGGCTCAGTCAATTTTGCTAAGGTGCAGCCATCACGTGTTTCTTAGGTCAAAATCTTGAAATGTGATTTAAAAGGCTGAACTGCCAACTCAATGGCTAAGGTTGCAGCTGAACTTTATCTGCTGCTCTGGAACCACAAAGCTGTGAACCAATATAGCTATGGGGCAATCCAGTAGGGGAACCTTGATCTCCTCAACCACGAAGAAGTTCTCATCTATTGAGTTATTTTTTTAAAATCATGACAATTTTAGAGAAGAGAGGCTCTTCTGCTGTTGTCTTTAGATACACAACCAAGATCTCTCATGACTTGGAAAGAGGGGGAGACAAGCAGTTCCCTAAATAGCACAGACTCCTGCTCCTGTTCTAACATATTCGGAGAAAAAGGAAGGGAAAATCCTCAACTATTATTTTATTCCATTTATATTCCACTTTCCTCCTGGGAGGGGTTCCAAGATGGCAGGGGAGAATGTTGTTGTTTCTGTCCTGAGTTTGAGGGAAAAGTGCTTGAATTCCTTACATTTCTCACTAGACAGTTCATTCACCCCACCTTCAGCATTAGGGAGGAAGGAGTTTAACAGCTTCCACAGAACCCCTTGAATTTTTTTTTATCAGAAATGTTACCTCTATGTTTCTCAGGGAGAAAACCTCTAGCACAGTTAATCTACTGAAGGACAGCCACCCCACGTTCACTCACAGCATGGGGTACCTTAGACTGACAAGTTCTTTGTGGATTCCCTTGCAATGTCTCAGATTTCTGGAACCACCATGAGCTGATAAGGCCAGTCTGAGAAAACAAAGAGGAAGGGAGAGAAACAGCCTTTTCTCCTGTTAAGACTTCAACCTGTGACCCTTTCCTTCCTTGCTGCAGAGGTGTGAGGGAATACCTGCTCTCTTCCTAGGCTGTGCTTCAGAGATGCTAATCATCTGTTCAATCCCTTTTCTCAAAGTCTGGTATATCTAGTAGCAGAAACTCCAAATGAAGAGCTTTCCCATCTATCCAAAGCCTCAGCACTTAACCTCTGTTAGTTCAGCTACTGGTACTCCCTCACCTGCAGCTGGGTTTGACTGGTGCCTGCTGATGATGGCCACCATCTCATGGGAGCATATGTCCAGGGAACTGGTGGTGTGCTCTGAGGACGGGGAGACAGGTGCATTGCTATCAATGGATTTTGCTCCACAGACACTGGCCCCTGGGGAAGTATGTTCACTTCCTGAATGACACAGGCTGGTGGATGGACTGTTTTGTGGATGAATCCCAACCTCCAAAAAGGCCCTCCCTGCTTTTTGTCATGAGAAAGGGCCTGTTGTCTTTGGAAGACAGCTTCCTACTTCCTGCCTCTTTTTCATCAACACTTCAAACCCAATTCTGGCCAGACCCCACCTCTGAGAGAGGTCTGCTCTGCTCTTTCTGGAGCTGCTTATATTTGAAGGCTTGTGTCAGGTTGGAATGAGGTTTCTGAGGGCTTTTTTTTGGGGGGGGGTGCCTGAAGGCAGGCAGTCTCATACAACATCCCTGTGCTCTCTTCTTTTGTGAAGGCTGCAAGCATCACATATACCAAGCTGAATGGCTCTGGAACAGAGTAAAACTTCCTGAGAGACTGCTGTGCAGGCAACAAAATCAGGTGAAGGCTGGGAGACTGAGGTGAAGAAAAGCTTTTTTGAAAGCTGCTTCACAAAGGAAGAAAAGAAATGAAAGTCAACAGTAAGAGAACAGAAAAAGAAATAATTTTTCTCCTTTTCCCAAAATAATAGTCAGGACACAGGAGAGTTTCTCATACAGAAACAGAAATTATGTCCTGGGAGGCAGGAACCAAACTGGAAACATGTTGTTCCACCAATAAGGAGTGTACTTCAAGCATTATTTGCATATTCCTGTCAATCAGAAGTGTGGGACGAGCAACTGAGCTAAAGATATTCCCTTCCACCACATGAAAATGTATTGTCAGTGTTATCTCTCTCCCTCTCTTCAGTTAAAGAATCTTGTTAAACGATAAGGGAAGAACTACACAGAACAGCAGCCCTCTGGGGCCTTTGGTCTTTGCTTCTGCAAAGTGCTTCCTGATCTTGGTTTTCACAGGATTATGTCTTCACAGCATAGAATGAAAATGCCAAATTGACCAAGCTTTCACGAAGGAGGAAGATTTCACTGTATTACACTTGTCTTCACTAGCCATGTAAAACAGTATTTGCTGGAAAATGTAGTTTTAAAAACTCTTTTGCATCATAGCATAATGAGGGTTGGGATCATTTCACTTGCAGACTTCTACCAAATAACTTTTAAAATTTGGTCCAGTTAAAGTACCACACCCAAAAAACATGAACTAGGTCCAGCAATAAGTCATTTTACTAGAAAGCCTAATCCATCTGAAATTCTGAGGGAAAGTGTTAATTTTTCTACCGCTACTGTATACTTTGTACAGAGTTGGGAAAATCTCATCCGATGTGATTCTTTAATTGCAAATACACCAATAAATCAAAGGAATAAGTAAAGTTCTGAATTTTTTAAAGGTTCAGATTCTAGCAATTCCACTGCTTATGAAGGAAGGGGAATTCACATCACAGGGTAGAAAATTACAGTTCCTCAGGAAGGGCAAAAACATACAACCCGCCTCCAAAACAAACCCCAGCCCCAAATAAAGAAAAGATACAACAAAAAATTGAAGAAGCAACTTACTCTTGAAGGACAACATAGCTCCAAAACAGTTGATGCAAAAACAAAGCAAACGTTAGCAGGCAAGATGTGATTTAGCAGAACATAATGCCAAACTCAATAGTGCGCTTTTGCTCACAGTGAAATAAGTTGGAATTAAAACGTGGAAGGACTATTAAAAAGAAAAGAAAAATCAAGCAAAGAGTACATACTCATCTTCTAGACGTTAGAACTCGAAACTCTTTTCTTCAGAAGCAAGACAATTAAACAATATGTTAAAATGAGCACAGGGTAAATAAATTAAAAAAAATATGGCACTGTGTAACATGATTATATTAAAAAAAAAGATAATACAAAGATATAGATATCAGTGGGCAAAATCTGCCCATGTGATAAGCTTGCAAGGATGGCCTCACAACAGATTGTGGGTATAACCGTGAGGCAAATTCCAGTGTCATCACATGAACTTGCTCTCTGCCTTACTGCCACATAACTGCCCATAGCTGGCCTAGAATTACACAGTCTCAAGGGACTGTACCCTACATTGATGCACATGATGGCAGCTAAACAACTGTGGGAACAAGAAATGCCAGCCTCCAAAAAGGTAGGACTTCCTGCAGCCATTTTCACCTTCCAGCAGATAAGAACCAATGGGTTCAGGGCTGTCATTTCTGGAAAGGTCTGCATTCAGAAAGAAAAAAAAAATGTTCTTTTCCTCATCTCTAGCATCAGAAACAAAACTATTTTGGTTTTTTAAAGAAATGCAGGAAGCTTTCTCGTCCCAATTTTTTGGAAAAATGTGTTTGCATATAGAGAGAGTGTTAGTAAAAGCAGAGAAAAACAAAGGGCTTGTTATAAAAATGATTTAGCCTCTGACGCCCACCGTACCGTGGGGGGAGGCGATCCTCTTCCAATCAGTGGGACGTTTTCGTACCGTGGATTCCCACCAAAGAGCACAGCTTGGTTCCTGCAGGTAGAGAGGAGTTAAGATCAGGAGGACAGTCTTATGAAAATTAACTCTGTTGTGAGCCTCTGGCTAAGAAATATCCCTGTCACATTTCTATACAGAAGTAGCCAACACTTGTCAGGGTAGGAGCTGGGGGAAGGAAAGAAGGAACAGAGGAGGTGATAAATCTTACAGGGTGGCTGCTTAAAAAAATGCAATGATGCTAAACCTAGTCTCCCTTTATAATTAAACATATTTGGGGGCGGGCGGAACTCTGGTACAGCACAGCGGTGGCAGAATGTCAGCCATAATCCACTAAGTCAATTGCTGTGCAAGTTCCAGCTGACAACTATGGATCTTACTGCCTGTTTTCTCCTACAGTGCTATGAGGAAGCAGGAAGGGGAAGAAGAAGGAGTGCACACTCACATAAGACATTGTTTCCTCTTTCTAGTCAACTTATTTTCATTAGCTCTGACCTTTGTTGGTGCACCTCAGTGAAGGAAAAGCACGGACACCAGCACAAACCCCTAGCTGCACTGCATCTGGTACATTTGCATGCCTGAATCAAAAGTGCTGGTTTTAAGCTTTAAAACTTTACACAGCTTGGGATCTCCATAGTTGATGGAATGAACCTCTTATCATGAACCTGCCCACACCCTGAAATCAGTATCTGAGGCTTTCCTCCAAAAGATTCAGAGGGTAGTGACAAAGGAGAGACCATTCTTCAGTATTACTCCCACGCTTGCGGAATGCTTTTCTCAGCAAGGGCTTCTTAGCCTCAACATTATTGTCTTTTTGGCTCCAGGTTAAGGTGTTTCTATAACATCCTACACTCAAGCCTTAACTCAGGTAACTAATGGGATGTGACTGGCTGATTCCAAAATATCGGCCTTAAAATAACTATCAACAGATTATTCCTATCATTTGTTCTTGAGGGGAGGTGCTGTTTTACTTCTTTTTGAAAAAAAACTTGTAAGTCAGCCAGTCATGCATAAAATGGACTGATCTTTGAAGTCAGCATTTTATCTGCCTTTGGCTTACCAATTTTAAAATATTATCTTACCAAGCCTCCTGAAGGGGAAGGTGGATGGTGAAGTAGAGAGTGATGATGATTGTGTGCTAAACTCTTGAAGATCTAACTACTCTTTCAGCTAGGTGAAAGAATGACAGCTCATTAGTCAGCACTCAGTCAATTCTACCACATGTGGCTATCCATGTGGTACGGTCCTTTCATGGATTTGCGCCATCCTTGAATGTTCACAAGGGAATCAACATATCTGAAAAATTTCTCCATACTTCAAAATCTTCTTGCAGTTTTAGATGGCTTGAACTTACTGCAGTATGTCAGAAACAGTGCATTTGAATCAGCTTCCATTTGTCTTAGTTCCAGAACAGCAAACTAAGGGGTCTTTCTGAAGTTATTTTTTTTGGGGAAAAACATGCAGGAAAAGTGAATCTTGTATTTTCTCCTTTACTTTCTGCATACATGCAACAAGAAAAAAACTGGACCCAAGAGCTCCAAAAATGGAACACAGTTTAATATTACTTTGCAACTTGAAAAGAAAAGAATATTTGAATAATTAAATAATAAGTTTCAGCTGGGTTTGTAATGATCTTTCTAAACAATAGGTTTCCACTTTTTGCTCCCCACATTCTTCGTGGCCAGTGTGCTGCTGCCATCTGGCAAACAGCAGACAAGTGCTAGCCTCCTTTTAGGGGCAGTGACCATGCAGCAGCTACATCTGCTGGAGAGAAAAGACAGATGGTGGTGGAGGTGGGTCTTCTTTGGTTACATGGTATTATATATTACTTATAAATGTATATAAATATGTTAAATTAAAGGGTTGTCTCTTAAAAAGGGTACTGGGCAGAATACTGAGACATAACAGCAAATGCAAAGAACATATATGCTTTCAACTAGGAAACACAGATATTCCTCTCCAGTCTTTGGCATGTCCCTTCTACACTGTATCCCCACCACCCCAGCTACGGCAACCCAATGGTAGATTCATCTAATGAAGGAAAATAGTATCACTATGTAAGCCTGTAATCAGCAAGTTGCTGAGACCTGAACTTCTTGTTCCTGAAGACACACAGGTGCTACCAGCCTCTGCCTCCTGTTTTAACTAAAAAGGAATCATAGAATTGGAAGGGCCTCATGGACCATCAAGACCAACCCCCTGCTCTCCAGCTAGAGCATCCCCAGCAGGTAGCTGCCCAGCCTCTTTTTGAAGATGTCCTGTGGAGACCCCACCACCTCTCTAGGCAACTGGTTCCATTGCCAAACCACTCTAGGCAATTGGCTGCATTGCTGAACTAGGAGTTCCCCCCAGTTCAGCGCTGCCCTGGTTCCCCCTCGGTGGATGCTGCTTTCTAAGGAACAGAGAAACTGTACCACAGCACATTGACTTCAGTGGAATATTACCACACATGCAAAGGCTTGTGGTAGTTCAGGGACAAGCAACTCACTTCCCTCCAGATGTTTGGACTACAACTCCTATGAACCCTGTCATTGGCCACATTGGCTGGGGGGTTGTAGCTCCAAACACATGCAAAGATCAGGTTGTCCAGCCCTGTTATAATGTACAGTGTGGACGCAAACCCCTTTTTCTCATTTCTTTACAGGTATACCTCAATTAACAAAGCCTCTAAGAAAAAAGCTTCTTTTGACAGATCCTCCAATGCCCATCCAGCCCCTCGTGCCTCCTTGTCTTCTCTCTGGCCAGAAGGTTTTTTTTTTTTTACTTTCTGTTTTTTTAACTGGAAAGATAATGAGAGAGAGCTGGATAAATACAAACTTTCAGCAGCAGCATGTTTGAAATAATGCAATAATTTGCTTTCCTACTGGTATCTGCTCTAGCTGATCCTATTGCAGCTGGGTTTGTCAGGCTACAACGGGCAAGGCAGACATCAACTACCTCCAAAACACCTTACTAAACATGTGTGAACAGCAAAACAGAGGGGAAAAAAGAGACCAAATAAGCTTGCCTCATCAGCTATTTCCAACACATTATAAAGTGAGAGATATATAAATATGGCCACCAACATGGAAATCATTCAAAAGCGGACATTGGTGAAAGAAAAAAATATATCCCTGGATGTATTTTTGAAGAAGCCTTGGTCTCTAGAATGTTCAGAGTGTTTTTGTTTATCCAAGCAAGGCTTATCTGACCTAGTTGTTTCACTTCACATGTGCATTATCTTTTGTTCTGAATAAGAAGTCTGCTGAAACATGTCCACATGTTTTGTGATGTAGGAATATATCCCTACCGTTTCAATGTCATTTCTGCCTCTGGTACCAAACGTTCTGTTACAGAAGCAAAGCCTGGGGACACATTTGCTTTGTTAACTGAGGTATACCTGCACTTTACTTCATTGATCCACTCCCTTTTACTCCACTGGGAGTCGGCACCAAGTTAAAAAAATTAGTTGGGAAGTTGGGAAGAAGCAACCAGGGGCTAAACAGGCAAGTGTCTCATCAGATGGGGGCCTGATGGAGACGTGGTAAAACAGAGAACTCACGTGTTTCTCATTCCCTACGTAACAAACTGCCAAGTCTATGTAAATGGACAAAGACCTTTTGGTAAGAGAGCGAGAAAACTTAGATGTTAACACAGTATGGACAACAAAAGGCTCTGTGTTAAGTTGAATGATTGTGGCATATTTGCCAACAACATCTGGTCAACCAAGTAGAACTGTTTTATCTGCTTTCCTCTATTATGGCAACAACTAGTTTCACACACCTTCTCCACATACTAGCACTTCAAGGGCTGTAGCATTTTTTTTTAATTCAGAAAGACCTCTGGGTGTCTCATCACATATCTTATGAAAATTGCAAGGCTTTCTTTTTCTTTTGTTTTGATGGGGAAAGCAACCTCCAGAGTTTTAGGAGCTACGGATGATTTAGAGCAGGCTCATCCACTGGGTGGTTGGACCATCAATTCAGGATATGAAGTCAAGGGCAGGCAAATGGGTGGAACAGAGAGACTTAGTGGATCTCAAAAGAGGGGTAGAGCAATGGAAGCAAATGGGAAAGTCAGCATGAATCCCAGCAAAGGCAAATGGTACTGGAGTATGGAGAGCTAGGAAGTTTGAATTGTACATCCAGGGCACCCACATTTTTTTTGTGACTCTGGCAGCCCAACAAGTCTGGCCATGGGCTTAGGTGCTTTCCTACTGGTATCTCAGGCACCTTCTACTTACATGTATTCAGACACTGGGGCATTGGAGATGGTTTGTGCTGGAGGCTGGAGGCTCGTCTGACTGCCCAGGCTGCTACTGTAGCTACAGAAACTACGGAGCTGTCCACGGGTGGGATTGTGGGAAGCAATACGTCGGGCCTGAGGATTGAAAGGGTCTTCTTCATCTATGTCATCATAATCTCGATCCCTGGAGAGAAGGGAAAAACATCCAGTAAAAACTGTGTAGTAAAGGCAAAAAGTGATACTCGGGAGCCAAGGAAAAGCTTGTTTCAACTGGATACACCAGTGAGACAAGAAGATAACAGTATGCCAGTACTGGTCTGGGGCAACATTTTGCATTTGAGATATTGAGAAAAGTTAGGCTTTGGACTACAGCTCCAGAATCCCACAGCCAGTGAAGGATTTGCGGAGTTGGAGTCCAAAAGCTAATTTTTTGTACGCTATGTTTTAGAGATCAATTTCATATAAGGGTCCTTATAGAAAAATCAGACATGAAGAGGCAAGAAGCAGTAGTGTTGGAAAGAAAGAACTGATTCTGTCTTGTTCTGTGGCAATATATCCTCATATCTCCATGGAAATCCAACCCCAAGAGCTGGTTTGTGAATTAAACAAGAGCACAAAAAGAAGTGTAAGAATGTCATGATGCTTTCTGCCAGCACTATTTTAATATTGGAAGTGGGACAAGGACGTTGGAAGTTCTAGAGGTCATCAGAAATCCATGTTGCAAGCAGCAGGAACATACAAAGACAGACACATGTAATATAGAGGAAAGTCAAGAGAACCTTCTTTTGATGCCTTCTTCTCCCACACTTGCTCATGTGTCTGCCTGTTTCATTCCTCCTGTTAACTGTTGCTTCTCTTCCCTAGCAAATGAAGGGTGAATGCAGAGGGTCTACAGATATGTAAGGCTGTTGCTTGGCAACAGACTTACGTGTACCATAAATTGCTTCCAGGATGCCATGTGGAAACATTTCTAGGTAACCCCAGTGTCATGCTAGCTAGACAGTTTTAGGCAACCTGGAACAATTGCCAGCGGGTGGTATCTGGGGCACTTCTGCAGTCTCTTTCACAGGAACCCACAAACTGCAAAGCTCTAACATCTGACGAAAAAGGATGAAAAGAGATTACGTCTGGATTACAGTTACAGTGCTCCTGACTTGCGATGGCAAGCATATGAGGCTCCAAACGTTTAAGCACAAAAATTCAAAACACACATTGTTTTTATATTCAACCTCATTAGAAAATCTCCACCTCCATAATTGACAAGGGCAATTTTGGCCCTGGTGTGCATTCTTAAAGGACTCTTTCATTTACCTGCTGGCTAAATGTTTCCAGGTACGTGGCATGGCACAAATGACGGTGGTGAAGGACACAGCAGCCAAGAGAGAGAAGAGAATGAGGTAGAGCAAGCCTTCCACTCCATCGTAGCAGATCCCAATCAAGGCATCCAGGTAATCCTTCAGTTGGAAGGGATGAAAGAAGAAGAGAGGAGTGTCTTGGTCCTAATGGTGCCAAGAGGCACTGGCAGCCGATGCCCCCAAAGCACATTATACCTTACACACCGCTGCTCACCTTGTGCAGGCCTCTGCAGTCCAACATGGCAGTCAGCTGGTGGAGGCTGGTCTCAGAGTAATTCAATAGCTGCTGTATGCCAAGCAGGTCTTTCTGTAACAAAATGAAAATCAGTGAGGGAAGTGACATATTCACACCTGGAAAAGGAGTACGGCTACCATATTCAGTAGGATGGCCTAGTAAGAGGGAACACCTTCACAAATAAAAGTGGAAACTAAACTAGGGGCACTGGCCCTGTAGAGTCTGGAAAAATACTATGAAAGAGCTCAAGGTTTCTACTGCTTATGCTGCTGTTTTCCACTCATACCCTCGTAATCCATTCTCTCACAACCAGGAACCTCCTGTGAATGTTGAGCTATTAACTTCATAATTCCTAGCCAGCACAGCCCCTTAGCATGCTGCCTGGAGACTGTGTGATTTGTAGTCCATAATATCTGGCAGGCATGCATTTGGGTAGGGCTGGTATAGCTCTATTCAGGAATTGTTTCATATATGCTTAACAAAGGAATGAAGAGGGAGAGCAGGACCACTCACACCGTTGTGTGGAAGGCACATCTGCAGAAGGGAACCTAGCGTATGCATACAGTGCCCTCCCCCACAAAGCATGCAAGTTTTATGAGTTATGCCTGGTAAGTATTAATTGCAAGTAGACTTTGATGCATCAGGAAGGGAGTTTCCTTTTGCCATAGACTGCACACATGCAGAGCAGGGCAACCAGTTGCCTGGACCCCACGTCCATCTTGGAGAAATCAGGTCCTATTTTAAAATATAAGCTGGAACTCTCTCACCAAAACTCTCCCTCTTGCTGACTAGAAAATGGCTCCTTGATGTGTTTGGGAGAACTATCGGTACTTAATTGACTTGTTCACTTCCACTGAATGGAAGCCTTGCAAAACTGGTTCAAACTGGTATAACTCCCATTCCATCTGGATCCAAAAGAGAGCAAATGGATCTGTTGGACTGGCTTTGTCCTATGTGTGCAAAATCTACTGTTTGCATCTCCTCAGACTAGTCAAGGCTACCTCCTGGCTGGGCCCTTTGACCTTATAAAGCTAGACTTCCTCTCTGTTCCGAAAATGGCTTCCAGTTGCTATGGTGACTTGTAGACTCCTGTTTCAAACTCTCCTACTGTATGGTCGTGGCATCTTTGCCCTTTCACCTGCATGTTTTTTCCCCCCGCTTCTTGCAGGAAAAAAAAAAAAAAGACATGAACATACATAAGATGAAATTGATCGTCACAGCCCTGTTCTAGAGGACTCTGGGCTCTCAATGTATGGTACATGTACCACCAGCAGGATCCACAAGTAGACACAGCTACTTCGCCAGAGCAGTAACAATTATTCCCAGTAATGCTACTGCAATGTTTATTTCTATTCTTTATGTTTTTTACTACCATAGCAGCAAAAGTTATACTCAACAGTACGATTAAAATTTTCCATTACTAAAGAAATTACTACTTTTCTTTCTATTTACTCCCAACCATGCTGCTTATACCATTAAAACATACCACAAATGATAAATAAAATAATGGAATGCCTATAATATATAAGTCGGCTTTTTGTTTCAATCATGGTGACCAGGTTTGTCAAACACAGATTCTTTGACAAGGCAATTGGTAGGTTTTAAGATATGAAAGGTTGAAATTGACCACTATATAATGTAATACAGTGCTGTGTCATTTACCTCGGCTGTAGGGAAAAGAGGCACAGCGAACTGCATGAGGCCCTGAATCTGGATTTGCATGGTCGTAAGGGAGCGCTGGTAAATAGTCAGGGCCTGCAAAAAAAAGAACACATTCAATGCATTAGCAATGTTTTACTCAAAGAGCCAAGAATCCAAATTCAAGGAGAACTTCACTACCTTCAGGCAAGAAGATCAACCCTAGCCCTTTTCAAGTCCTGGGAGTCAGCCCTTCACTCACCCCCTTGCTTATGCAGCAATACTCAGAACATACGGTATCCACCCCCTGCCCGAAGATGTCGCCTCTAAAGGCCTTCTTAGGATCATTTTATGGATCTTCCCAATCCTTTCCACATAAAGGAGCAGAATGCTAGGCAGTGAGTTTTAGGGAAGCCAAAGATTCCATGAGAGGACATGGATCTGGATTTCGTGATGAAACAATATTCAAAGACCATGTTCTCATATACAAACTTGCCCCACGTTTTGAGATCTTCTGGGAAGGCCCCTTTCTCTGTCCTGCCACCTTCACAAGAATGCCTGAGAGGAACACAGGAGAGGACCTTTTTGGTGGCTGTTCCCAGGCTCTGGACTCCTTTCCCAGAGAGGTTAGACTGGCTTCCTCCTTGCTATCTTTCCACAGGCAGGTAAAGACTTTTTTTTGTTTGTTTGTTTTGGTCAGCCTTGGAAGACTGATTGCTCAAGAGGAAAGGGCTTGCATAATACACTGGATTTTCTATTTGTTGTGTTCTTTTTAATGGTTTATGCTTTAAAAAGGTTTTTTTTGATAATTTAATAACATTTTTAACTTTTGTACATATGAATTTTCAGATATGTTTGTTTTTAACAGCTGTAAGCTGCCTTGAGTCCCCAAGTGGGAAAAAGGGAGGATAACAAATACAGTCACCACCACCACCACTGTGGTCAAACAAATCCAGTCGGCCCTCCTCCAGGTCTGACTTTCATGGATTTGACTATTTGCAAGTTTCTCCCACCCCTGTCCCCCACTCAAGCCCTTCTTTCCTGGGGGACTGTTCCTTCTTGGCAGCGCAAATCAGGCCACGCAGCCCTTTAAAAACCTACTTCTGGTCCACCTGGCCAACTAAGGACAACTGCGCCATAATTTCTGAGCACCACAAACTCTTTCCTGATGCCCTGCCCCATACCTATGAAAGGAGATAGGCATGAGAGAGAAAATATAGGGCCACCACGCTGACCAGCCTTTCCCTCTCCTTTCTCTGACCTGGTTTGAACCTGCGGTGCCCTCCCCACTATGCCGTGGCCTCTTCCCACAGATACACATACACATTTTTATATTTGCAGTTTTTCCACTTTTGCAGGGGTCCTGCACCCTAACCCTAGTGAATGTAGAGGGCCAACTGTAATTCCTTATCTAGAATGACTTTATTGGAGAGGGTAATGCTCACCAGTCCATGCTCCACCTCCAAACAGAACTGAACTTAGCAATGGTTGAACAAAAATTGATTCATCGCTGCTTATACGTCATACATTTTCAATAGTGTACAATAAAATCCATTATTTTAACTGCTAATGATGTTTAGTTTTTTTCTAACAATTAATGATTCATTTTGCTTGGGGTTTGGCAGTTTTTAGTAATTTAAAATGTATTTCAATTTAACAGTTATGTCAGTGATTAACTAAATGAATGAATGAATTTTCCTTTACTGATCTAGCATTAACTGGTTAGCTTGGAAACAGAAACTATAATCTAATGACAAGTTCATTCCTAAAATAAAATTATGAGCATCCTCATCCCACTACCAGTGGACTGGAGACAAACCAATGGAGAGCTTACAACATTTGTGTGTACAGACATGCTAAAGTACTCACCTGTTGGAAGGGGTTGGTGAGGCTTTGGCTGCAATACAGGTAGTACTGCACAATCCCTACAAGGCAAAGCACAGAGTCAAGAGTGTAGCACCTACCTACAATGTGGCAACCTCACTTTAAAAATTCTTAATCCAAACACAGCATTGGTCAGCACTAAATGCCACATTTCTGTGGGTGAGCTGGCATCTCCCAAAGTGTCTCCTCTCCACAGCTGGCTTTGACTAGGGTGTGGAAGAAGAGATGCTGGAAGAAGGGTTATATCAGTTATTGATATATCAATAAGAGTTATATCAAATTGCTGTCAATCCCAAAAGGGAGAAGGGAAGCAAGTCTAGTATGTATTTTCTATGTGGCATGTAGCCAAGGATCTGGGTGACAATCTGGCTCCATAAGAATTTCAGCTTTTAGAGATGGTGAAAACTACATACATATTGTACAAATACGCCCCTGTATATACCAGCTGCAGAGGATCAATGGCTACTGAAAGGGTTAAATCCTCTCCCCCATTCTTCCTTAATCCCTCCTACACTCACCGATTCTTTCCTACAACTGCCCCCTCCCAATGTGTAAAATCTCTTTTTGAAAAAAAAAAGGGGGGGTTGGAGAGGGTAGCCTGAGTCCATAGTTTAGGAGACACATAAAGATCTTGAATGCTGAGCAAACACTAATTGAATACAACTTTCACAGCAGTTTCCAACAGCTAGGGGTAAAACATGCCCTGTATAGTGATCTTGTCCCACTGCATAATAGTACACCACTGCATCCCTTCTTTTTTATCATTCCCATTTTTGCATCCAAAATGTTTGGAGCTTGGCAAAACACAAAAAGAAAACTTCCAATTCCATCTGTAGTCAAAGCTCAGCACTATGCTAAACTATCCAATCTGTATAATTTATTACTTGCAAATGACTTGGTTTTTCTTTGAGAGAATCAGGTTCAGAATACCTAAACCCTTATGAAGAGCCATTAAGTTTTGGCAGAAAGGATGCTCTCATAGATTTAGGCTATATCCAAGGATCAGCAGAAACCTTACTAATGCAAAACAGAGTGATGTGAACCCTGCATTGCCATTTCATGTTTGCTGTAAAGAGCAAATAACAGCTTCTGCATCTGTCAGTTTTTGAGAAGCAAATCAGGAACTCTTCGCTTCTAAGTTTATCAGCTATAATAGAGAGAAAGAACACATGTATGCGAGAGAGAGCAAGAAGAAGAGAAAGAAGCAAGTGAGAGCTTGCTATGACAACAAAGGATGAGGATTAACTGGGGAGGGAGGCTAAGAAACCATACTTCTCAACTAAGCTGAATATTCTTTAAGCCAAATTCAAATATGATACAAGCAGAGCTATGACCTTGGACACCCACTACAAGGCTATATATACACTCTCACCCTCAACCCAAGTATATAGATAGCTTCGTTCTTGAGATATGTACGTGTGTGTGTGTGTGTGTGTACACATTACATACACACACTGTGATACTTTCTCTAAACCAGGTGTTCTCCAAATGTTTTGGACTACCGCCCCCAGATCTCTGACCATTTGCTATGTAGGCAGGAATTGATGGGCCTGGATTCCCAAACACCTAGAGGTCATCAGGGGAATGTTGCACTACAGATTCTCCTTGGCAGAAGAGGCCTGTTTGTGCAGGGTTTGAGGCTGAGACTTACAAACGCAAATCAGTTTTAGGTTTCATCAGTTAATCCTTACTGCATGCAAGACTTGCCTGCATGACATCTTAAATAACATCAAAAACAAGTGTCCTTACCTGCACTGAGGTCATCTTTTGTCATGTTTATGATGAACTTATCTGGCGCCACACAGAAGTCACTAGTACCCTGTGGGAATCAAAATGTTTACAAGAAGTCACTGCAGTAACAAGAAGTGGGTCTGAGGAGGCCACAGGATTAAACAGCGGTCTCTTTCCCTTTCCACATCTGTCACGAGAATGTGAAGTCTACACCATAGACCGTGCATCTAATTTTAAGTTCAGGAGACTTAATATAAAAGGTGCAATTAATTTAAATATTATTCTCTCACTTTCTGTCCTCAACAATTTCCATTTACATGTGTGAGCAAAAGGCACTTTTAACATCCTACCAAAACAAAAAAACAAAGAGCCAGAAAATCATCCTTGAAATGAAAAAGCAGAGTAATGAGAAGAACACACAGACAGTGAAATGCCTCTTGTTCAGCTCTTATCTCTTAAAAACATCCACCTACAGAGAAAAATAGAACACCCTGGTGTTTGTAAACAGCAGGAAAAGAAGTTGGTGAAGGCCTCTGTGCATTCCCCAAATCTAATTGCAGTTGTGTGCTATGGCTGCACATAACTAGAACTTGTTGAACTGGGCTGATATATCCAGCAGGGTTGATTAGGCTGGCAACATGGTGAAGTTCACTTTGGGCCAAAATGCAAGCTAGGGCTGAACAGTAAAAACAACCTTGCAAAGGAAACTCAAGATTACTTTTCACGCACTGGACTCACAATCAGAGTGGCAGAAGGAACCTCAGAACATGCTAGGCCCTTGTTCAGACATCTGTAAGGGCTGCAACTAGGTAGAATAATATAATCACAGAGTTGAAAGGGGTCCCACATGCTATCAAATCCAGCCCCCTGCTCAATGTAGAGCAAGGATGGGCCATAGTGGAGGGATCAGGGGCTGCCATTCCCACCCCCTTGCCCTGGACCTCCGCAGGCTGCATTTGTCCCTTTTTTCAAAATTTCCAGTGACCAGAAACTTTGGCATCTGATTTAAATAGCACTGAAATGAACAATCACACCCCCTGCAGCCTTCTGGGGTATAACTATCAATTTTTAAGCTGGGAGGGGAAAAAAAACTTTTTTCAGTAATGGGGGGAGCTCTGTGAGCCCTCTGAGGCCTGGAGAGGAGTGCATGATAGCTGCATGAGGCATACATGCTACTCAGTTCTCACCCAGAGGGACAGATCTGCATTCTTGTTTTGTTCCCTCCCATCTCCTTGGTTCCATCTTTTCCTCTCCCTCAGTCTCCCAACTCCATGCATGGAGCAAGGGGATCTGAAGTGGTGCTCTGCCCGAGTTCATTTGAATGTGAGTAGAATACTTGGCATTGCTCAGGAGCCATTCTTTCAAAGGATTCCCAATCACAGGGACCTTCCTACTTGTGTAAAGATGAACAACAATAAAGCATCATTTTTCACTTCAGCAAGGTCAAGGATATGAAGGTGAGGCCACCATGTGTAGCACTGTCCCACAATCCCCTTCTAGCCTTCACACATTCATGGAAGTACTTGAAAAGGACAAGAGCGCTAAATGAATAAAGAAATCTGATTGGAAGTTCCTGAATGCACCAAATGTAGCAGGAACAGCAAAGGGACCAAAATCTCTTCTCTATCAGTGCCACATTCCCCAAATCAGAAGGATACTTGCATAGGCATTTTGGAGACTTCTGAATGGTCCCCACTGCTAGTGGGACATAATGGATTAGTCTGAAAGGGGGCACAAAAGAGGCGCATAAACCAACACCAAGCAGCAAAAGCAGTTGTAGCAGGGGGAGGCAACCTCCCACTCTCCACAGATATGTGGGACTAGAACCACCATAAGCCCTAGCCAGCATGGCTACTGCCTGGGAATTATGGGAGCTGTAATGCAAAAATCTCGTGGACACTACACTGCCTACCCTCAAAGCTACAGTTTCTGCAATTAGTGCAACCTCAGCTTTGCCATAAGGGAGACAGAAAGCAATCATCTATAGCCCAAAACATAGTGCTTACCACTGCTGCTGAAACATCCACTGCAAAAGATGCCCAGCTGAGAATGAGTGTGAAAAGCCCACAGCACAGGATCCTGTAGATAAAAAGCAAATAATAGCAGGGAAGAAGTGGGAAGACAACAACGCCGGGAACATGGTATTCCAATAGCACAGATGTACACAGCACTTCAATATTCTTTGAAAGCAGTTTTACAATACTTACTGCCCTTTGCTTACCTCCTTTTAGCAACTCTATGAAGCAGCTTGCTGTTACACCCATTTCACAGATACAAACGGGTGAAGCAGACAGGGGAAGGGTTGCCTAAAGCTACACAGCAAATCCACAGCTGAGGTGGGAATTGAAATCCACTGCTTGGTTTCAAGCCCAGTTAGTTGGGCTACACGTGCTTATCAGGACATACAAAACAAATTGGATCTTACTCAGGTCATACCTTCTTGGCGTATCAGGAGCAGAGCATGCTTGCACTGGAAAATACGGTGTCAGAACAGCTGCATAAGCACTAAATTTCCCCACAATTTGGGGAACTGACACAGCATTAACATTTACGCACACTAAATTTTATCACAGAAAAAGAAAGCAGCTGCCCATGCCTGATCAAACTCTCTATCTTTATCCATCATTCTCCATTTTGCCCTATTAGTCTATCTCGGCTGTAGCCTTGAAAAAGCAAAAAAAAATTGAGAAGGCTAAGAAGAGGAGGGAAACAGCCCACGATCCCATGCAATAAACAAACAAACAAACAAATAAAATTAGAGCCTAGGGAGTGCTCTGTAACACGTAGCTGGGAAACTTGCTAGTGTCCTTTTTACCCTTGACTCAGCTCCCATTAATTAAGGGCTTTTCATCAAGGGAAAGCAATCTGTGGCTACATCAATGCTGAGATGAGCCTCAGTTCCTATGTGCATGATGAATTAATTCAGAAAAGAGAAGGCAGGGAACAGAAAACTGTTCTGCCAGGGCCATACTGACCACAACAATTCTAAGAATTCCTCAGTAAAAACCACCAGGATAGCAAAACACGAATAAAGAAGTCCCCAGGTACAGGACTTTGCTACCTCCCACTTTGGGGTGTGGTGGGGCACCCTATTAGCCCCCAGGACATTTGACAGTGATGAGCTGCCTGGCAACGGAAGTGTGCATGGGTGTACTGAACACCTTCTCCCCTCTTCAACCCCATGCAATGTGTACTTACGTAATAAGCAGACATTTGGAGTGCTTAGCTAGCCCCAGGCAGGCAATAAGGCAGATCACCAGGTTGAGAATGAACAACAAGAGGTAGGAGAGCCACCTGCAGAGAGAGGAAGCTGATAAGACTCAAGAAAGGCCCGCAGAAAGTCACGCTAGGGATGGTGAAATAACTTAGCAAAGCTATCAGTGTCAAGCATCAGAGATCGCAGTCCCTCAAAACCACTGAATTAGCTGTGGCACCAGCACCATGGAGGCATTACAAGAAAGACTGAAACTGAAGAAGCACAGCTACAGCAATGAACTGAAAAGGGAGAAATTATTCAAGGGATTTTGAATTCAAAAAGTTGAAGTGCACTTTAAATAGCAGAATAAGGTGTAGATTGGCGTAGCAGAGGCTCTAATTCTGTGCACTTGACAGCAGAGCTCAGAAATAACTAGCTAGATTTTGTTAGTTATATGTTGTTTCCTCCTTCTCTCAAAGAGGCTTAACAAGTACATTTGTTGGTTAACAGTACTCATGTGGCCCAGTGAGTAAGAGACTTTGCCTCTTTACTGATTGCATGAGGTGGCTTCGAGAAGAGGAGGACAGTCAAGAGAGCAGTTGGGGTATTAGAAACTGGAGATGGTAGGAACTGAAGTTGGGGGTCTTGCATATAATACAGGTACTCTACCACTTATATCTGCACACCATGTTTCTTGCTTCTTCTAAGTGAGTAAGGAGACAGGAGATCCTGTTATGCAATAGTGCAGAGAGTAATTCTGCATATGCTCATAGGCATGCCATATAATTCTGATTACAGATTCTCAGCCTTGTCTTAGCAATGGATCTGTGTAGTTACTTTTCGATGCACTTCCATATTGCTATGGAACAGTGTCTTCTAAAACACTATTATTTATTTGCCATTTCCACTCAAGACAAACCATCATCTGAAGGATGAGTGAATGGTGTATAGGTTGATGTGGAAGGAAAGAAAAAATATGCTCATCAGTGACAAAAACTTCACCAAGCAGGCTTCTAGATTCCATAATTCAGGATGGTCTTCTGCAGCCCAGAAGTTTCCAGATGTATCACACTACAAAACCCATAATCTCCAGTCTTTTGTAGATGTGTACTCCAATACATCTGAAAAATCTCCAGCTAGGAAGGTTATTTAGAAACTACACACAGATTTCTTTTGAAGACACCAATAACAAAATGTACCACTGAGAGCAATGATGACAACCAACATGCTGTTCTCTATATATGGCCTACGGATTCTTTTTTTTAAAAAATCAATTAATTAATTAAGTATAAATCAATGAATTAAATCGCATCCCTCCAAACTTAAAAAACAAATTAATTTCCCCACTCCTAACTAACATTTCAAGCTCTGTCTAGAAATAAGCTTCACTGAACACTCTGGGGCTTACTTCCAAATTGTTGCTTTCCTTCCAAAATATCATGTCCAGTTTGTCAGTGAAAGCATAACTGATATTTTTAGTATTGGCACATTTTTGTTAGATGCTATTAGGGGAGGTGGCAATTACAATGGTGTTTTTTTTTTATCATGAAGTAATCTTTCATAAATTCTTACTGTAATGCTTCCTTACACATATATACATGGGTGCTATAATAGTCCTCATTAGAGCATGTACATGCTTAGCTTAAAGACAGGAAAGTGTCCAACATTTATTTTTACTGGCATCGTTATGCAGAGGAATGTTTCATGGAAAAGTGGGACATTATTTTTACGCTGGGCTTAGCGTGTCTCTCTCAGCTGAGCCAGGAGCGTCTGTCTGTTCCTTGGCCAAGACAGGTTTGGGAAGCCCAGCCATGCTCCACTGTTTGCCTCTCTCAGCTGGTGGCTCAGAGAAAGGATCCCAGCCAGTGGCAGCAGCCACGGCCCTGCAGTGGATTGAGGGTAAGTGAAACTGTGGAAACCAGTCATGTGGTTGTAGAGGAGCTACCGTATTTTCTGTTTTCATCTCTCAATCAACTCGCAGAACACAAGAGCTTGGAGAAATGCAGCACTTTCTAGTCTATATGCCTGCAAGCCTAGGCTTGACAGCACGCCAGGAAATGAAGTCTCGGAAGCTGAGGAGGGAGGGAAGGTTGGGCTGAACACTCAACAAGCACGGCTTTAGTCCCTCGCCCAGTAGAATTCCAGCTGTTTTCAGAGAAGGCCATATACACTTTGAACAAATTATGCAGGTTGCAGAAAAGTTCCTTGATAGGGAATAACATCCAGTTGCCACAAACAGAATGCCTACGTATGGCTTTGGAAAGACTAGCTAGATTTAGCTGGTTTATCTGGCTTCCTCATGCATGGTGCTCCTTCCGCTGAAGGGACGGACTCAAGGCCAGATGGCAGCTTGTACAAAGCTCTATGAGCAGGACTGTGCACGAGAGATGTTGTCCAGCAGCAGCAGCTGCCGCCTTCGCCACCCCCCTTTCCTAGGGCATGTGAGGCTCTCTCCTCCTCTAACTGCGGCCACTGGCAAAAGAGGGGCTTTCCATCCCTCCCCCCACCCTGCAGATGCTGCTGCTCTGTTCGCGGCCAGTAGCTTTCTGCCTCATTAATGCTACAGACGAGAGGAGGAGAGAGATCAGTGGATTCTTCCTCTGTTTCCATCACCATCTGAAGTAGGAGAGGGCCCAATTAACAATCCTTCACTGTGCCCAAGAGCTGAGCACAAGGAAGAGATGGTTTGGGGGTCCACTGTGACTGCTGGGATTGTGTGCTAAATTTGGAAAGGAAACAACAACGAGATCATTAGCGGGGAGGGGTGCTCTAGCCTTACTGCTGGCCTCCACTGATGCACTCGTTTCACACTTGCCATGCTTACAAAAAAGGCAGCACAATTTACATAGCATGGGACCAAGCCACTCTCCCTCCTCCAACTCCACCCCCTCATGGTGAAATCAGTGTAAATTAAAGGTAGAGAATTAATTCCCGTTACAGAGCCAGGTGTATTAATCAGACTGTCCTGAGACACCCACAGGCTGCACAATTATGAGAGGAAGCTGATGGCTCACTGGGAGAGGCACGCTTTGTGTTTCATCCCTGGCATCTCCATTTAACAAGGAACAGAGAGCAGGCGAGGGGCTAGAATCTCTGCCTGAGAATCTAGAGACCTCCTGCCAGTCAGAGCAGACAATACAAGTTAGATGGGCAAAGACCCTCAACTGGAATAAGGCTGCCTTCTATGTCCTAAAATCAAGGCATGGCGGGGGAAGGGGAGATTTTTTTTGGCCTCCCAGAACTTCCCAAGTTTCAGGAACTCTCTTTTCCACAAAATAAAAGGGGGGGAGAAATCTAGCAGCATTCTTGCAACTGCTAGATTCTCTTTTCTTTCCCCCTTTTCTTCTTTTTATTCTATGACAGATTAACACAGTTATTTTTTTTTTTTGAAAACTCTCTCCAAAAGGAAATTTTTCAGGCTTTGTCCACAATTCATCTGGTGACATGGCGGAACAGCAAGGTGCTGTTCAGTTCATGCTGCAGCCACACGTAACATGTACCGCATGTTACTTGGTTTCTTCTTGCATTTATTAGCTCGTATGTAGGTGGTAGGAACCAAAAGTTTTTCATGCTTACACTCTTCAAGGGACATTTGCCAGAGAAGCACGTGCAGAGTTTACTGGAACAAAAGTTCCTTAATTCATACACAATGTATCAAACATACAAAATCAGATTGCCATTAAAACATTGATTCAAAAAGGAATGGCTAGTACAGAATTCTAAATGTGTTAATAATTATTTAAAACACCCATCTAGGATTCCTATTGTGTTTTAAAACAATTTAACTTCCTGCATGGGTGGCAAGGGACGGTATCCTCTTTCTCCCTCCTCACACTCCCCCATCCTTTCCCCGATACCACACTCATATGAGTGAGCAAGTAAGTGAGGGAATGCACATGCAGCTGGGCCCAGCCACCCTGCCAGTACCGGTACTTTTTGTTGTGTGTTAAATTCAGTTTGGCAGACTTATGATACTCACAGTTTTTCTACTTTTGCAGGAGTCCTGTGCCTCTAACCCACATGGGAGTGGAAAGTGGAGCGCTGACTGTACTTGGGAATAATACTAGCTTGTACCACGTGCTCTTACATCTAAATGCGGTAGAGGTTCACCACTACCATGAATTGCAACAAGCTGCCCTATTCAGAGCCACTTACTGGCATGGTTGCCCAGCACAGACAGAAGATACCATCAGCTGCTGCAAAATTCCAGCTCATTTTCATGCACAGAAATGTCACTAGTGCTGTGACTGAGATGAGGGTAAAGGCAGTGATAGACAGACAAACACATTTGCTTTTCCTTTGACAAAGCCCTGGGAGCAGCTCTGCAGGAAGGAGGTGTCTTGAGTTGGACTAAGAACAGGAGATTAGCAAGGCCAAAGCTCCTCACTGAACCTAACTCCCCGGCCGCTGTTCGCAATCAGCTTGCCCTTCACCTCTAAACACACAGTCAGAGGGCTCACAGACAAGAAGACATGTCAGAGCTGTGCTGTCTTCCCCATCATTTAAACATAATTTTGCTACCCATTATAAGAAATAATCAGCCAAAGAAAGGGAACTGCGCTCCATAATCCCTTGAGCCCTCTTTTTATTGCTGGATTTTAATCACTCTCTCCTGATTTTGAGAGAAAGTGAGAGCAACAGAGTAATATGCACTAGCGTGCTTTTTCACTCATGATATGCCAGAATTTTCAGCAACTCTAGTTCACTTTGAGTTCCTAGATGGGTCACAAGAACCCACTTTTGACTGATTCAGGCCACTGGTACAGTTTGGTAAGTACTTCTTATACTGACTGGTAGTGGCTCTTCCAAGTTCTCTCCCAGACCTACTTTGACTGAACATGGGACTTTCTGCGAGTAAAGCATGTAGTCTACTACCAATTTACAAGTCTTCCCAATAGTTTCACAGATCCAGACAGGAACCTGTTTTGCACCTTTTGAGACGTTCTTCGCTGGGCACACGCTCTGCTTTCAAAAGGACAAGCAGTTTCAAATCAATTATTTGGTGGCTTGTGAGAGGCCACAAATCTCTCCCTCTGTGACATCTACTCTCACCTATAATACTCCACATAGCTGACCTCACTGGCAACCTGGGACAGGTCTACCATGACATCACCCCAGATGGGGAGCCCTGAGAGCTGCAGCACAATATTGTCTGCCATCTGTTGCAGGAACTTGAGCGTCTGCACATAGTCGCCTCGGGTGGCAAAAATCTCATTCAGCCGGGCCAGGTGCTGCTCCAAAGCGATTTTCATCTTTGTGGTGGTGCCTGAGACCTGGCAAAAGACAGAAAACGCAGCCATGAGAACCAACAGGCTGTATCTGTGATTTTTTAAATATTTTCTATGTGTTAGAAGGGGAGGCCAAAATCAGCTTGAATTCCTTGACAGGACAAAGAATTTCCTTCACTTACTACTAAACACACAAAGGTCCAGGATTTTGACTACATCTTTTCAAATATGCTTAATATTGTACTCTAAAATAGGTAGTTAAGCCAAAATAGTTACAGGCACTTCACTTTTATAATGATGACAGAGGCATCCTTGAGTTAGTTATCACACAAACATTCATTGAACACTTTCCAGAGGCGCAGCCATGCTAACTGTTGCAGGAAAAACAACAAAGCATCTTGTCCACTTTAAACACTAACAAATTTATCATGACACAAGCTTTTGTGGAGTCCAGCAACTTCAAGAAATGCAAGAGTGGCTATGTGGAGTTACACACATGTACACACATATTTGCATTTCATTTTCCTCCGACCTTACTGTTTACAATTTTACACACCTGTAAGCCAATCAGATATTATATCTATAAATCAGTAATATTTTAAATATCAAATGAAGTAGACTCCAGTCTGTGAAAGCTTATGCACTCCAAGAACAGGCAGAAGTCTATGGTTGTACAATTTGAATGAAATCTCCTTCCCCTTCATTAGGTGAATAAAGAGGATGCTTAAAGGCTGCTTTAAGTAACTTTTCCTTCTTGATGGTTATTGAGCAGATATCCACAACAAGATATTTCTTTCCAATATATAAAAGCAGCTGTACAGTTAATGTGTAGTATACATGCTGGAATTTCCCTTGCCCCTCAGTTATCATATTAACATTTGTTCCTCTTGTTCTTTGCCTAAGGCAGAAAAAATATTTTTGGGTAGCCTCTTCTAAGGCTTTTTGGTGCCTTTTGCCATTTGGGAGCTTCCAATTCAGACCTCAAGCACTACTATGGGTTTTCAGGTGTGATTTTTTTCCCCTTTAAATTCCTGAGGAAGTCACAAGAACCATGGACTCAAGGGATTCCCAGGAAATGCCCTATTAGCACCTCTTGGGCACAGTGCTATCTGGATTGTTCTTAATTTGTGCTCTCAGTGGGAGGGGGAAAGGGAAGGTGCCCAGGGGACTGGCAAACTGCCTGAGGTTCAGAAACCTCTTTGAAAAGGTTGCTCAAATTTGCAGATGCAGGCCACAATCAAGCTGAGATGAGAAGAGAAAGGGATCTTGTACCACCAGCTATCCCAGTCTTGGCCGTAGCCATAAACCCCATCCCACAGACTTGACACATTCAGTCCTAGGCTCTTTCACTTCCTGGTACTTCTGGGGTCCAACAGTAGTCCCTTAGCTATCACAAGCTCTGACTTATCTGAACCCTGGGTTCTCACAGGCTTTGTCAGCCCATAACTTCCTCTGTGACACCAAACCCTTTCCAGTGGCAAAACAGAATGATACAGCTGCTGAGCTGTGACAGTAACCAGAACCAAGGCATTTTCCAGTGCTACAAAACTCCATTTTCTCACACTAGCTAGCAAAAGAGTTTCCAGTCTTAAGCATCACCAGTTTTCCATTTTCGCAGCCAACATGCCCTGTGCAAAGGGGAAAGTTGCCAGTATGGCCTCTGACCAGCAGACACCATATGATCCTGGTAATCTGTGGAGGAAAACAGCTGTCTCTCCAAGACCCAGCCAGTCTGAAAGGCAGATTACAGAAGCTTAAGGAAAGAGGTACTGATACACCCTGAAATAAGTGGATACATTTGAACCCAATTCCTTGCACTGATATACACACCAAAGACTATGATATGTTGTGTAATGAAAGACAGGGGGAGTGGAGGTTGAAGAGAGGGTAAAAGTGCCCTAGAACAGTGACAGGAAATGTGTGGTCCTCCAGATGTTGCTGGACTGCGACTCCCATCATGACTCATCACTTGCTATGGGACTTAGGTCTAATGGACATTGCAGTTGGCAGCTTCTAGGGCACCACACACTCCGCATCCTTGCTTGAAAAGGGGTGGCTATGGTACAATGCCTCTACAGCAGTGGTTCCCAAACTTTGGTCCTCCGGGTGTTTTGGACTTCAGCTCCCAGAAGCCATAGCCAGCTTGGCCAACAGTCAGGAATTCTGAGAGATGAAATCCAAAATATCTGCAGGATCAAAGTTTGGGGACCACTGCTCTACAGCTATGGGGCAGCAGTTTTGCCTCTTTCATCTGGATGGATTTGATTTGACTACAATGGCAGTCAAGGTAGAGGATCAGATACAGGTGGGGAGCTTATGTCTACTAGATGGGGGAATCCATTTCCCAGAAAAGGAATTATCCTTCTACTTTGGTGAAGGGCTTCAGCCCTACCTCCCAGATGGGGCAAAAGGAGGAGGTGCTGCAAATGTGACCAGAAAACACTATGAACAGTTTTGTACCTAATATTACCGAAGAGGGAAGCACCAAGACCTCTTCCCTTCTGTTTCTTCTTGTCTCTGTCCCAGTGGAACAAAACTGATGAGTATTTCCTACTAAAAAATGCACAAGCTCCCAAAGGAGACAGTTAAAGCAGGACTAATATGCACTTTCTATCCAGAGAAAATAGAGGTGGAAAAGGCTTTGGCAACAGCCATCTTATTTGTGTTGGCCCCTACACTCTCATCTCAGAAGAGACATTCCAATAGGTGATTTTTCAAAAAAAAACAACAACTGAGATTCTCAGACAGCTACTTCCAACTTTGAGCATTTTAGAAAAACAAAAACCTGCCAGAGAGAGAATATCTGTATTAGAGGAAGACAAAAATGGTAGCAATTCAACCAATCTGATGTCTTACCAGTGAATCAATCCCTGAGAGCGTGTGATTAGCATTATCAAGGGCGTAGATCAGCTGATAAACCCCATCATTCGTTTCACTATTGCCATAGAAACCAATGCCAACAGCAGCACTAGAGGGGAGGCGGGGAAGCAGAAAGAAAGCAGAAAAACACCAGTTAGAAAAGGAAACAGCCAGAGCAGTTTTATTTGTATCAAGATGTCTTACCATCAGGGTTCACTCCGACATGTAACAGGATGTTCAAGCTGTTGATATGAAAAAAAATGACAACTCTCTTAAAGCACTCCTGGAACTGTAAACTGGGTGGGATGCATCTTGGTAAGGGCGGACCACAGGGGTAGGGGGCGGGGATGTCTTCCAGACTGTGAAGCCTCTAAGAGACAAAGGAATAATACTGGGCTTCAACAGTGAACCCTCCCCTTCATCTCAGCTCCCTCTTCCATCCCAGTGTGTAACATTTTAAGTCTTAACTTGCATACTCTGATTGGGAAATATGCGTAGTAGCTATTGGTGTGGACCACTAAATCTGGAAGTCTACTCTGCATCTTATCTCAAGTAACTCCTTGAATCCAAGAATGGATCATTACTCCAAGCTCCTGTTAGAGTCTTTCCTCTGACATTTGCTTCATGCAGACAGGTACACTTGTTCTGTGCCATTTTAAAGATTACAAGTACATTTGTTCTATGCTGTACTAAAGGCTACAGTTTTGTTTCTGTTTTAATCTGATATGGGAAGAAAGGATAAACCCAGCATATGCATCTATGCATGGAGATACACGTGTGATATTCACACAATATTGTACTGGTTTATAGTGTGTGTCCCTCCCCTGCACTACACAATTGTACTTCAATGTAGGTTATACACTGGACAACGACATGGCAAGGCCATGTAACCAAAGTGTGCTGATTGCAAGGTGGAAATTTTCCTAATTGGGGTGTGGGGAACTAAGCCAGTGTTGCTTTTAAGAGACAATTGGGATGCATGTATGTGCACAACGGCTACACAAGATAAGAATTTTAAAAATGACTTCTACTTTACTGGAAAAATCTGCTTCCATATGGATTCGTAACCCATATAGTTCGCAAGTGAATCCCAACAATATTAAACTACAACTAGACATGCCCCTTACTACCCAGGTAAATGCATTATAGCTTAAATCCAATTGCTAGTCCCATCAAGAGTAGACCCACTGAATATTACTCAGCAAGTTTCCACTGATTCTAGTTGGGATTAACAACTGGATTTAGGCCTTTGTCTTTAAAAACAAACCCACTGTTCCCAAACACTTGTGGCACTACTGATAAACCCATCAGATAACCAAGCAAATAGGGAACCATCCTAATAGTGGTTTTTTTATAATTGAAGAAACCTACATCTTAATTCATTAGTCTATGTTCCAATCAGCTAGTTCCCTAGGTAACTGTGTTTTAGGATTGCAGCCCTTAGAGACGCTACACTTCAGGTCTTGATGGACACCAGAAACTGTTGCTGTTTATATAATGCCAATGTGCACGGCGCTGTACAATCCCATAAAATCTAGAATCTGATGCAGAAAAAATGACAAAAGAA
This sequence comes from Cyclura pinguis, assembly GCA_030412105.1. Classification (NCBI taxonomy): domain Eukaryota; kingdom Metazoa; phylum Chordata; class Lepidosauria; order Squamata; family Iguanidae; genus Cyclura; species Cyclura pinguis. The sequence goes on from CM059600.1 coordinate 164,762,865, forward strand.
AGGGAGAGAAATGGCAGCAAATGTGTTGGTACTTATTAGACGTTTACTGTTCTTATTTGCCATCAAGCAAACTTTGACTTAGGGCAACCCTATGGGTAAGAAAGTTCCAAGATCTCTGGTCATCAGCTGCTCTGCCCAGGTCCTGCAAACTCAGGGCTGTGGCTTCCTTGACTAAATCAATCCACCTGTAGTGCAGTCCCTTTCTTTTCATATGCCTTCCATTTTGCCAAGAATTATAATCTTTTCCAGTTAGTCATATTGTCTCACAGTATGTTGGTGGTTGCTGCTGTGTGCCTTCAGGTCATTTCCAAGTTACGGTAACCTTAAGGCAAACTTGTCATGGGGTTTTCTTGGCAAGATTTGTTCAGAATGGGTTTGCCTTTGCTTTCCTTTGAGGAAGCCCAGTGGGCTTCCATGGCCAAGTATAGATTCAAACCCTGGTCTACAGAGTCTTGGTCCAATGCTCAACCCACTACACTATTGTGGCTCATGATATGCACAGGTGTGCAAATGTTGGGTGTTTCAGATAGAGAATATGGCTAGGTAAATCAACTGAATATATCTACTGATACACACTTTTCTGTAATTGCAGTTGGCCCTCCATATCTGTAGATTCTGTATCTGCAGATTCAACCGACCATGGCTTGCAAATATTAAAAAACAACAACAAACAAACTGAAAAAGCAAACTTTGATTTTGCCATTTTATGTAAGGAACACCATTTCACACCATAATGGGATCTGAGCATCCATGAATACTGGTATCCACAGGGGCCCCTGGAACCAAACCCTAGTGGATACCAAGGGCCTATTGTACTGTTATGTGGGACAAACTACAAGTCAATCTCACCCCTTTTTTTCCTTCATGAAAGTGATTTCAAGCAGAAAGAATTGAAGATATGAAGGGTGCCAGTACAAAACTGCAAACCCTGAAAGACAGTCAGTATTGGAAATGGAAGAAAGCCAGAGAAAAACTGTTGACGTATTTCAGGTGTCTTGTTGCAATGATGTACTGACAGCTTTGGAGCAGTACAAGGTATTTAAGCCCAAAGCCTGGAAGCTGCTTTTAAAATGTAATAATTTCAGGTCCTGCACTGTTCCCACTCCACAGTAGTTAAAGATTTTAGTTATGAGGTAATACTCATTGGTTGACCTTTCACAAAAATAGCTAAAACAGTCTTTAGTTACTTAAAAAAAACCCCAACAATATCTATCTGCTACAAACTGCTTGTGTGTGGTACAGACACACTCACCTCCCTTGGAAGCACCTATAATACAGCACAAGGCACACCATGAGCTGGCTATGGAACCATGTGTCTTTCCCCCTCCACCTTTTATTGAGGTTGAATCCTGTAATAACCAAAGTAACTAAAAATGGGGAAGGAATCTTGCTGCTCTCCAAATCTTTTTATCCTTTTATTAGTGAAGTTAATGAGTAAAGTTACCTCTCGTTAAACAGAGAGTTTTATATCTAGAAAAAAGCATAAATTATAGAATGCTGACAGAACTAGTTATTATGTTACTTCCCAGCTCTGTTTAAGCCACAGGAACTAATTAATGAGTTGATAATTTCGTATTTGTAAAATAAAAGATCATTTTTCTGCCCCTGCTCCTCCTGGCCCCTTCCCAAGGGATACAATAAAACATATCCAGCCTAGTTTCAATCTTTCCAATTCTAGGGCTTAAAAGGATGCAACAAGCCGGCAGTGCCCTGAATTGTAAGCCAGTTCTCTCTCCATTGATGAGAGATTTAGGCCAAAAGGCAAAACAAAAACACAGAAAAAAAGACTAAGCAGATTATGAGAATCGCTAGAGAAAGAAATATTGTTCTGGACTGAAGCTGCTCCTTGGTTAAGCCTCAAGAGAAAGCATGCATGGAGAAAGGAGGGAGGGAGGAAGGGAACACATGTCAGGGAGCAAGGGAAATGAATGAATGAATTCTAGGTTTTTTGGCCAGTGTCATCTACAACCCCCCTCTATCTCTCTCGCCAGAGTAAAAAGGTCTTCTTTTGGGATGAAGGATAACCTTCCAATAACTGAAAATGTGTTATCTCATTCAAAGTTCATAAAGCCCTCTGGCTTTGTATTCGCAGTCATAACAGATAAAAATCCCTGTCCCACATATCAGCATACATTAGGTTGGAACCTAAGAATCCATCTAGCTATAAACACAGTTTCTGCAGTCTCATATTTCTTTACCTGCCATGACTCCATACTATGGGATCCCTGGAATTCTCTACTGGAGAAATCATCTAGTGAGATACTTCAGGGGAGAATGGAGACTACAGACCTTTAGAAGAGAATTGTAATGACAAATCCTAGCATTCTACAGAATGTACCTGTGACATCAAAAGAGGTATCAAACTGCTACAACTGGTCAGTGTGGACACACTCTTAAGTAAGTAAAGCTAACAAGGTCCATAGGAAAGCTTCCTGTTCCTTCTTCTTCTACTCCATACAGCCACCTGTGACCATTAGAAAGCTTCACATGAGGGCTGGGGTGGTTTCCTGAATAATGTGGGATAGGGTTGAGGAACTGCTTTGGGGAAGGGGTAGGATACAAAATTTTCCTTTGACAAACTTTCCCTCACTTCACTTCTCTTGAAATCCAAACCACTGAAAATGGGTGTTTGGTAGAGATGGTGATAGCACACCACTTAGCCATCCTGACTAAGCAGAAGATGGTGACTCAGAAACATGTTAAAGGGCAATTAGACTACAGTAATCAATCATCATTTTTGTATTCAGGGACAATTTATTTAAGGAAAGACTTAGATCCTACTGATTCTAAATGCTGTTGTAATTATATATCCAGGTAGATCTAATGCTGTTCAGTTACTTGAGGATGATTAGAACCACTTTGTGAATTATCTGAAAAAAAATCAAGCAGCACAATGTGATGATGTATATAATAACTATGCATAATTTATGCTTAAAGGAGGAGAGTCCAGACTCCATAAATTCAACCACAATCATGCACTGGGTACATTTTTGGCAAAGCCATGGCGCAAAAACACCAATCCAAGGTGCAGATCTTCATGGATCCAGAAGACTTTTCTATGGGATCCATTCAAAACCATGCCCAAACCTTGTGTCCCATCCTTAGAGATCCAACAGAAGTCAGATCTACAAAGTCACAAAAGGGATCCTCTTGATCTTATCTGCTTTCTGCAAAGGATGCCACCAAGCCCACCATCCAACAGGGCACCTGCCTAGTCTGCGCAGAATGAACCAGGACATTTCCCCCTCCCCTTCAGCACCCTTTGGGCCCTGCAGTGGCACAGAATTTGTTTTTTTTAAATCCAGGATCCCCCTGAACCCACAGCCCCATCCCATGGGCTGGCCAGCCACAGGATGTCCTCTTTCTGCCCTGGGACTCAGGGGGGTGCCTTTCCTCCTTTCTGGTAGACCTCACAGCCATAACCTTAATGGGAGTGACCCCACTGCACCCCTTCACCTCTCCACTGATTCCACAGCTGGGAAATAGAAATGGAGCTGGCAGTAAATTCTATAACCACTGGGGATGTCACAGGAAGAGAGATCTATAGCTTCTCTTTTCCCAGGAACACTTTGGAACATCACAGTGTGCTGTGTGTAGATGTGCGTGCATCCGGCACCAACAGCAGCAAGGGTCCCATAGCTACCAGAGCTATGTGCTCCAATTGCCATTAGAAAATGCAGTCTTGGCTACTTGTTAACTTGGGCATAATTTAAACTATTAGCACTTCCTATTTAAATATCGCTTCATCCTTCATGTATCATGTTATTGTGGGTTCCAATTAGACACATTTTAGCTACACATACAAACCGAAGGGCTATCTAACCAAAATCGAAGATTAATTTGTGCATACACAAATAAACAAACAAACAAATAAAACAGGTATGGGTGTAAAGGCATGCTGAAGCAGATTCACATAGCAATGTCTTTGAATTCTACCAGTTTTGAGTACAGCTTATGTAATAAATGCTAGTCTGTGTACACTGAATTTTTTTAAAATATATATTATTGAAGATGTTTATGATATGCTTGTAGATTAGACTACCTGTCGGTGCAGCATTACTTCTGCTGCCACTTTTTAGAACTTCATTTGCAAATATTTAATGACCTCCAGCAGGTCTCCCCTCTTTCTTTGGCTGCATTTTGCAAATTCTCCCTCTTGGCACCTTGCCTTCCCACTGACTCTTCTTTTGCCATTTATACATCTAATGCTGCTTCTTACACCAAGGGTGGGCAAAGTTTGGCTTCCCTGAAGGCCCCCTCCCCCCCCGGCCCAAGACATTTTTTTTTGCCAAGGGTGATTTTTCTCCCTGAAAACCAGACAACTCCACCCCAAACTAGCCACTAATGTAGCAGTTGCAAACCACCCCCCCAAAAAGCAGGAGCCCAACACCCCTGAAAACTTGACCTGCAAATGAGCAGAAGTCATTCCACTATCCATTTCTAGGACTTGCTGGAGCAGGGGGAGGAACTGGACTCAGAGGGGTAAATTAAATAATCTGACATTTTTGTGGTGATTTTCCCCACCCGCAGGGGGAAGCTGTAAAACAGGGGCTGACCTCCATGTGGCCCATGAACCACCTTTTCTTCATCATTTCATATAATCTAAGACAGAGAAAAGGAGAGGCCACTTATACATTGAAAAAAGAAAAGGAACACACACACACACACGAGAAAAGTGGTTGCATAAAATGTCCGCATGCCAATTTATGCAAGCAAAGGGGGGAAATGGAAACAGTTAATCTAGTTTAGAAACAAAATAGCTCACCATGATGAAGAACACTATGATCAGGCAGACTGCATGCCCAGAAAGTCAACTAGTGAAGGGCAACTTCAAGACCCCATTTTGTGCTTTTTATTGTAAAACAGACAGGCTCCTTCAAACAGAGTTTCCCTCCAAAGCGGGCATACAGATAACCTAGGTTAATGTACCTGTGTGCTCTTTTTAGCTAGTGCATAGCAGTAGCTATACATCTATTCTGTATCGGGGTACTAGCAACCAAGTTTGAAACACTGCCTTGAAGTCCAGTCCCTTTTTGCTTTGTTGGTTAATTATTGAGATTTCCTATTTTATTTGTAAATACCACGAAGAGACTAAGGGGTTTTTTTTTAAAAGGCAAATTCCTGTCCAAAATGAATTTTTCTGAGAAACCTGTCATCCTGGCATTGGCGAGTGCCATGTGAGAGTGGAACGTGAGGATAGTTCTAAAGTGGTGCTGGTTGTTCTTACAAAATTCTGTAGCACAGAGAGCAGAAAAGGGATCTTCTCTCTGCAAACTCTCTCTGCGTCTTAAAATAGTTTGCACAGATTCACAGTGCCATTAGTCAAGCCTGGAGAGAGAATTCATGATGATGCAGCCTTGAAATAGAAAAAAAGTCTGCAAAGAGTGGGGAGAACTCCAGCTTAGAAAGGCAGACTTGACTGATCTCAAGGTTCAGCATGGGCCGAAACTCAGGAATTGCATCCCCACAGATTTGGCCAAGTCATCCATTTAGTAGCATCTGACAGGCAGAAAACAGCAGGGAGTTAGATAAGCACAACAAGCAGGGGGGTACTTCCCCCCTCCTCCGATCGATGCTTTTGCTCTGCATTTAAGGTTCAAAGAACCTGATGCCCAGTGGTTGGCTAAAGCTGCTCCACACAGTTGTGCCTGCAATCAAAGCACCCTGGGAACTGAGAAAAGCACTTAGATATTTATTACTCTGCCTGCTCCTTGTCTCGCTCATCCAAAGGTTATGCATTTGTCTTATTGCAGAGGAAACAACATATCCAGAGTTTTAAGAAGCCCAAAGCCCTCAAGATCACGTGCCTAGGTAAGGAAAGAAAGCAAGTCATGGGAAGAGCATGCTGATTTGATCAGCATGTTTACTCCGAGACACAGATAGCTCTATTCAACTAACAGCACAAGATGGGGGTGGGGGAATCCTTCCTCTGCATTTGGAGGCTCACATCACCCTCAAACAATTAAGCATGAAAGTTCTTGGAACGGAAGTCGCTGGAACAGAGATCTGAATGAGCTAATTGAGAATAGAGCCAAAGGGACAGCCAACTGAATGCCATATAAGCCTTCCAAGAAAACATATGGAAGGGGGGTATAGCAAGATGATACAAGGATATGGTCTCCTCTGTGTTTGCATTGGGGATTATCAGAGACTGAAACGGTGCTATTTCAACACTCTAAAACTGCCGAGGATAGTTCAAAGCCCAATGATGAGGGAAAAATATAATAAAATACTAGAACTCAGGTTAAAAAAGGTTCAGGCAGCTTCAGATCATTTGACCACTTACCTTTCCATTAGAAGAAAGGTGAAAATTAACACAGATCACATGGGACTTTCATATGCACACATCAGGTTTAATTATAAGAAGTGTGGAAAGAGGCCTCAGTTTCTCCATTCCACCCAGAATTACATTCTCCTTCAGTGCAGACAGAGAGGCAGTGTGGCCTAGTGATTAAAGAGCTGGACTGGGACTTGAGAGAGCCAATCTGAAGTCCCCGCAGAGCCATGAAACTCACTTGGCAATTCTAGGCCAGTCGCTCTTTTCCAGCTTAGCGTAGCTGTTCCACAGATAAATCGGGAAAGAGGAGCCATGTATGCTGCCTTGAAAGAAAGGCAGGACAGAAACATAACTAACAGCTAATAAATAAATCACTCTCTCAGTTGCACATGGACTCTATGATCCAAGTGGATAGCCATGAGCGAGCTACAAAAATGAGCTGCCATCTAGAACTCAGAGGTGCTCAAAACTAGATGCAGCTCTCTGCAACGTCCAGACCAAAGTAAAGAACTCAATCAACTACAGTCAGAGTGAGGAAAATGTGGCCTTCCAGATGTTGTTAGACTGCACATCCCATCAGCCCTAGCCAGCATAGCCAACAGTGAAAGATGAAAGGAGAGGAACCCCAACAACATTTTGGTGAGACCCAGGTGTTCCCCGCCCCCAAATGACGGTGGTAACCAGCTGTGCATACCTGAACTACACAGGTACTCCCAACAACTGTGACTGCTTTTTCTTTCTGTGCTCTTGGCAACTACTTGTGAGGCACCTTATTGGGGTCTTTTCATCACTGAACTCTAAATCACAGCAAGGCCATATGCATCTGCGGGCAAGAGTTCAGCTCCTAACTGGACAGCTAGTTTCCCATGAGCAGGTATCAGCCAGCCCAGCCACAGAACAAGATGTCAGTACCATGAGTAAGGCATGTGCAGCACCTGCTCTAAAACAGGGGACAGAGGCAGAGGAAAACTGGCCTCTCATTACATTAAAGAGCCTATTACCCCTTGATCCTGCCTTGGCTGTCTTCCATGACTCACTGCTCACTGGAAAGCCCCTCCAGGCTTTTTTTTTAAGGGGCAAAGGGAGAACTGTATCTTATTTCTTAATTTTAACTGGGATTTATTACCTCCCCTCTAGTCATTAGTTCTTGCCACATCCTTTAGATAGGCTAAATACCCTCTGGCACTTTACAACACGTGCCTCATTAGTGGCAAGTCAGGGAAGTCATGGGAACAGCAGTTCACAAGCTGTTGAGCAAATGCAAGATCTGGCTTGCCAGGGCCTCCACAAAGACAGCCCTAACCAATGCCCTGCTTGTTGAAACTGCTGCAAAACAAAGGAAGCAATGCAACAACATTTCCTTTGTGCTGCTGGGAAAAGGGAGTGATGTTGGCAAGAGTCTCTGAAGCCCTAACACAGGATATGGGTATTTGCAGATGCAAAGACAGGGAGTTATGTCCACAATTTGTGCAGTGCCACCGACTCCCGGGAAAGTGATCTCCTCCTGATGGCAAACAATTGCCCCCACTGGAGGCAGGACACTTGGGAAAATGAACTGGATGTCAAGAGCAAAATTTGTCTTTTGCTCTTCATGAGATTTATAAGGTTGCATTTCCATGTGTGTGTACGTTAGGGAGGGGACAGAACTGATGATTCTAGTAAGATGATTTGACACACTGCCCATGACTGTAATATCAGGAGCAACAGGGCAAGTGCTGCAAGGCTGGCTTGCAGGGAGCAAAAACCTCCTTACAGGCCATGCCAGGGTTGTGTAACTGTCTGTAATGACCTCCCCAGCAGCGTACCAGCAGCCAGATGACCCTGTATTGCACAGATTTCAATGAAGAACATGTTCATCCATAGAAGATTCTGACATGGTGAGAGGCTAAAGGAGACTGCCTTCAGGTCTCACTTCCCCTCGCAGTGTTCAGTTTTGCTCTATAAATATGTCCTAGCATTGTAAATGCTCGGCTAATCATCAGTTATTTTGTGCATTCTTATCATCTTCCTTACTGACTCCTCATTATTACCAGTCAGAGGGAGAATGTGATATTTACTGAATCTCAGATTTTACATGAATATCAAATATTGTACCACATGCAGCATCCTTCCATGTGCATGCCGGAAATCTTTAAAGGAGAGTATTCCTGTTCTTGGAGAGGGGAAGGAGAAGACAAGGACATGGGGCTTTCCCTTTCCAGGGACTCCCAACCCTGCCTGTCCTCCTTTAATTGATTCAGACTCCATATACAATTAACCTCAAGCCTCACATGAGCCCTGGCAGCCAGCAGTGCCATCTGCTCAGGGGGTGGGATTAAAAGCTAAAGGACTCCTGCATACCCCAACCTCCTTCTTCCTCCCCCTTCTCTTGGGATTAGCTACAAGAGGAACGAGTATTGGAGCATAGAAACCCTTTCTAGCAAAACAGCACTGAAGTGGATCTGAGGAGCATCTGCAAGGAGACAGGCCATACCTGTTCCTCTGAGCAAAACAGAAAAGGACAGTCAAGAGCAGCCAATGATTTATAACCTCTGCACGGGGTGGGTGCAATAAGAGTGCTAGATGTTTTTCAGTTCAGCAATATGAAGGATCAAAGCTATGTCTCCTTTCGCAAACAGCCATTGAAGCTGCTGGAGAATCAACTCCTTTTCCCTGACAGGTTCAACCATATTGCATGACAAGTACACACTCGGACAAGGGAAGTGAGTGCAAGATGACCATGTGTACACAAGGATGAATACAGGTTTTTGCCATATATCATCATCTACAGCAGCAATCTCAACATGGTTTTCCCCAAGATATGTTGTGCTACATCTCTCATCAACCCCAGCCAACATGACCATTAGCTAACAGGAATATGCTGTTGGAAACACTGATTTATAGAAAGTTCTGTAGAGGAAAGGCTACCTGTACAGGAAATTAATCCTGAGTAAAGTGGTAAGTTTTTCGGATACTTACCAATATTCAGTACAGAATTGTTAAAAAGCAATCTTTTTTGGCTTCTAAAAAATCAGAAATTTTGAAGTTAAACTGGATTTTTAAAAATTAAAATCAGATTTTAAAAATTCATTAAAACAATCAGGGGAAAGTCTACACCAAAGATATCACCATGAATGCAAATTATACAACCTTTAATGATATTCTATTAACACAATTGCAGCAGGATACAGAGATGAGGGTGCTCGTTAAACTATTTGATGTGGTGGACTGGCCATTTTTTCCTCCCAATATGTCTGGTAACAGTACCATATTTGTGCCATAGTATGATCATATTCGTATAGCTCCTTGAAAATTTGCTGTGGCCCAGTAGATGACGGCTTGTGGACTGGTAATGGCCTGAAGACCACCACCTTTGAGCAGCATTGGTATTCATTAAGTACCTCTCTGTCAGTCTCACACACGCATACACACATGCATACACCTTACCTTTCCTTAGGTACAAAGACAGAGAAGGCCAATAAATGCAGACTTTGGGGAGAGGTACTAGATCTGAACAAGAAGAAGTCTGGCTATAAATGCAAGGGATCCTAAATGAAAATTAGTCTGAAAAAATGCTCAGTGTGTGCCTAGCTTCAAATGAAACCTACATCTTTGAATATGTGTTAATGTTGCAATATTTAAATAAGAACACGCTTCTACTAAAAATGATTAAGTAGAATCTTCTTCTCTAGTAAGTTAAATTATTAAAACTGAGTTCTTTCAATAAATGATTTCAATCAATTTGATTTAAATCAAATCAATCATGCCAGGAAACAATCTGGTGTTTTAGTTAATGAGACCTATCTATATTGGATTACTAGCCATCTCTTTGTCTTTCTGGTATTAACTGGAAGGTGGCGGAGGTCAAGGAAAAGATGTAGGGGTGGTTTGCTGTTGGTGTTCGTGATATTGTGCTTCAGCTGTTTTTTTTTCCACATCATCCACCTCTTCTACCTTACTAGCTGAATGAAGAGGAAATACAGCAGCAGATACACAGCCCAGAAGTACAGCTTGTCACTGGTCAGTTTTCCCAGTGACTCTTTCAATCAATCTATGGCAATTTCAAAAATGCTCCCTGGGGCATAGCCTCCACACTTTCATAAATTTGAAGTCATAATCCACCATATGCAGCCTTCTCCTCTCATTAGAAAGAAACCTCCAAAGAGAGTGGAAAATCACTGGGTCTTCTTTATGACACAGGATGGGTTTCATGCAGCGTGCAGCCCCTCGGGGTTCCCAGGCAAAAATGTCCTTCTGGCCCCAGTGACGCCCATCCCCATTATAGCAGCTACCATCAAAGTGGCAGTAGAGGCCTGGTGTTCTTGAAAGATCACTGTCTGAAAGAAAGCAGAGTTTGCAGGGAAGAGCTGGCTTTTAGAGCACTAATGAGTCAGTAGTGTGATGCGGCAGTCAAGAAAGCAAACACGATTCTTGGTTGCATCAATAGTATGGTATCTAAATCAAGCGGGGTAATGGTGAGTAATGGTACCACTCTATTCTGTTTTGGTTAGACCTCATCTGGAATACTGTGTCCAGTCCTGGGAACCTCATTTCAAGAAGGATATTGACAAGCTGGAATGTGTCCAGAGGAGGGCAGCCAAAATGGTGAAGAGTCTGGAAGCCATGCTCTATGAGGAGTGACTTGGGGAACTGGGGATGTTTAGTCTGCAGAGGAGAAGGTTAAGAGGGGACACAATAGATATGTTTAAATATTTGAAGGGATGTCACATCGAGGAGGGAGCGGGCTTTTCTTCTGCTGCTCCAGAAACTAGGACAAGGAGCAATGGATTCAAACTGCAGGAAAAGAGATTCCACTTAAATCTCAGGAAGAACTTCTTGATGGTCAGAACTGTTCGACAGTGGAATATGCTGCCTCAGAGTGTGGTGGAGTCTCCTTCTTTGGACGTTTACAAGCAGAGGCTGGATGGCCAGCTGTCAGGAGTGCTTTGATGGGGGTTCCTGCATGGTAAGGGGTTGGACTGGATGGCCACTGTGGTCTCTTCCAACTCTATGATTCTATGGTTCTAATGCTTTGGAGCTAAGAACTTTCCTACAAGTCTAGTTGTAACTTAACCAGTAAAAGAATAGCGCTCTCTCCATCTCTCTCTCTCACACACGTAAGGAGCCCACATTGCCCTTCTGCTCCCTAGTCAAAAGAAACTCACCAGCAAATGAGACCAGCTACCACAGCAGTCCAGGTGATGCAGCAAGAATTGGGCCTTTTTGTTTCCGTTTCTTCTTCCCTCTTGCAACAGCACAGGCAGATCAGATAGATGCCAAGAAAGAGCAGGTTGAGGCCCAAGAAGATAGCTCCCACCAAGGCCAGGAAGATCAAGGACTGAGAGGAGACAGAAAAGGGAAAGATGTATGACAAACATTTCCTTCTGCAAAAGCAATCTCACATATGCACACCTGAAGCTATAATGCTGAGCATAGCCAGTACTCCTTAAGCAATTTTGTGATCATCAGAAATTAGTTGTCATAACACTTCCTCCAAACTTCAGATATTGATTTAGTAATTCTTGAAATGTACAGATGTCCACACTTGCCTTTTTGCCAGAAGAACAGTGCTTTTCAGCACTTTGCAAATGTATATAGTTGTTGTTATGTGCCTTCAATCTGACTTCAGTTGATTCCAGCTTTGTGGTGACATTATCTTAGAGTTTACTTGGCAAGACTTATGTAGAGGAGGTTTGCCATTGCTTTCCTCTAGGCTGAAAAAGTGGGACCTGCCCAAGTTGCAGCACTGAGAAAGGGGGAAAAACTCAACGAAGCATCACACAAGAGGCAATAAAAAAGGACAGCCCATTTACACCAAAACCACTCCAGGCTGTTTACAAACTCACTGCTATCAGAATGAAAAGTCAGATATCTTCCAGAAGATTTCACATTCTCTTTATCTAAAGCTTGCTTTCTACAAAGTAAACAAATCCTTCTCCTGAGGTGCTTGACTGAATGTATGCATCTTTTTCTCACACAGTATTCCTGAAATGGAGACTGAGCTAATGTCCTAAGAAAATCCAACAAAATGGGAACCTCAAATAAGCCACCTAAGGCCCTTTCCTTCTACACAATTATAGTGCTATGACTCCACTTTAAGTGCCATTGCAACATCCTATGGTATCCTGGGATTTTCCGTTTAAAGAAGGTCACTTAGAATTCTCAGCCAGAGAGCTTCTCCTGTGCCTCTGACCAAACTACAAACCCCAGGATTCCATGCAATGCAGCCAAGGCAATTAAAGTGGAATCATAATATTTGCATAGTATGAAAGTCATTCAAGAAAAGAAACAACTGAATAGGCAAAAATTATTCATTACTCCAATATCTTTCAGACCCATTTAATTATAATGGTACGCAGAAATTCTGATCTCTTTTATATTATGCAATTGTAACACTTTGATACCACTTTGTCTTCCATGGCTCCATTCTATGGAATCATGGGATTTGCAGTTTTATGACCTATTTAGGATTCGCTTTGTCAGAAAATTCTGATAATTCACAAAACCAAAGATTCCATAGGATGTAGTCATGGTAGGTGAAGTGGTATCAAGGTGCTGTAACTGTGTAATGTGAAAGAAATCTCTAAGTTATGAGGCTATCCATTTTGAATGTCTTTGCTCTTAAATGTGTTGAGAGCACTGTTTGTTGTCTGTATAGAAAGCTGAAGGGTGAATGAAGGAACATTATAATGTAAAGTATGTTGAAAGAATCCATATTTTGGCTCCCCCATTATTTTTCTTTTTTAAAAAGGGTATTTCCACATATATTCCAACACCCACAACTTATGTTGACTCTGGACCAGGGCAAGTCACCAAAGCAGATCTATCAGGGCTGGCTATCACGTGGCCCTTGCTAGCATACTGCAAGTCTCAGCAATCCTAACCAGCATATCCTACGAGGAGCAATGCAGCATCTGTGTGGTTAACACAGTTTCTGCATGAGTCTGACCTGAGATACATTAAGCCATAAGAACATGCTCTGGCAGAGATGGTTCCATCAGGTATATACCTAAGGACATATTTCTGCACTGGGGTGGGCACTTGCAGGGAGGTCTCCTCTACCAATTTCTCCTCTACAAGTAGTAGCCCCCTCAAAACGTCTAGACATGTCTTTTTTCTTTGACCATCTCCCAGGTGAACTGACAACCAGAAGGAATGCTGTGTCAATTCTGCTTATCATCTTGGCAGGGAAATCAACGAGAAAGGAGGAATCTGGGAGCAGGGACATTCTGTGGTGGATGTGTCAGGATTCTGCAGTCACTGCTGACAAAACGTGCACTCCCCCAAAATTAAGAACTGCAGGTTCAGGGGAACTTCGGACCCACAAAAGTGGGGTCAGGAAGCCATGCACAGACTGCACTTTTCCCATTTCTGCTCTATTCATCAGAGCAAACGATGGCTAGACAGCACATTTAAGCTGTGCCAGAGTACACCAAGGAAGTCTTTTTTATGCTATAACTACTCCCCTCTTCAGCCTTGGGGAAAACTGCCAGCGTGGGACACAGGTAGTTATAAGATCATCTCCACTTCCGCATAGGCTTATTTCCATTAAATCCACATATCAATCAGCTTTTTAATTTAACTAGATCACTCATCTGTAAACCTGGTACAATATTTGTGCCCAACTCTCTCACACTCATATCTGTGCAGCCTTCAAGCCACCTGACGATTTATGGTGACCCCACGAATTTCATAGGCAAGGAGTACCCAAGAGGTGATTTTGCCAGTTCCTTCCTCTAAAATATAGCCTACAGCATATCCCAAATAAGCTAACCACTGAGGCACAAAAAGGAATAAACTGCAAGCAGCAGTGCAGAAAAACTTACCCTTATCAATCTGCACACCTAAGTTCTGCTACAGCATCTCTCCAAATAGCTATTTACTAGCAACATAATGCAATGGCATTCTGTAGTAGGTGAAGAAACAGAGCAAATTATGACACCTGGAGTTAAAATAAGTACTCAGGAAAAGACAGGGAGTTCAAAGCCAACCTGTAAGATGAACAAACAGTATCCCTTTCCCCCTCATTCTTAACTGGTGCCATTTTTCACAGCTTAGTCTCAGTACCAGAGTACAAGCCATATTATACCGTATTTGCCAGAGTATAAGATGCACCCACATATAAGACGCACCTCATTTATACACTGGCAAAATACTATCTGCTGGCATATAAGACACACCTTGTGTATAAGATGCATTCCATTTTCAAACAGTATTTTTTTGGGAAAAAATGAGTCTTATACACTAGCAAATACAGTATTTACGAATATGTGGGTGAAATAAGCTCACACCATACAAACTGGAAGCACTGATGACAAATTTTGTCAAGCTATGCAAGCAGGTCTGAAGGACACTTATAGTAGCCAGGCGCATAGAAATCTTGAACGCGTACTAGAAACTTGCACCTAGGAAGGGGAAAAAAAAGATGTGCAGCTATTTTCCTAATGGGTACTTCAGCTTTGCAAATAAGGCCACACACAGCAGGAGTCTGCCCAGATATACATGTATTTGCTTTCTCTGCCACAAATAATTAAAAGGAAAAAAACCCAAGAGCCACCAGTTGTTTTCCTGCCTACAGAAATCATTCAAACTTGCCACAGGCAACGAACCAAGTGACTTTTTATAAGACCACGCAATTAAACATTGGGCCCTATTACAAGTTTTTCCTTCCTGTTAAAGAGCCAGCATAGTGTAGTGGTTTGAGTGTTGGACTATGAACCGGAAGACCAGAGTCTGATTCCCCGCTCAGCCACGGAAACCCACTGGGTGTCCTTGGGCACATCACATTCTTTGCCCTCCAGGAAACTCCGTGATAGGTTTGCCTTAGGCTTGCCATAAACTGGAAACGACTTGTAGGCACTTAATGAATGCCTCAAGCCCACCGTATTATAGGCGGCCAAATATTAGTTACCCATGTTGATTCTCTTGAAGAACTCTTTTGGCTGATCATGATCTGACTTCATATATATAGCTAGCTAACTAGCTAGATAGCCAGCTATTTATTTATTTAGTAATAATTTTTATTAAGATTTAATCTCAAAAATACCCCCCCCCCACACACTTCCAGGCTTAAATCTTCCAGTTGCAATTGCTTATTTCCATTACATACAAACATAATTTCCATTTTACAGAGAAGAGAACGATTACATTATTTCTTCTTGATTTCTTATACATTTATATCTTTGCCCAATCCAATACTTCTTTCTATTCTCTTTCAAAACTCTGGATAGATTTATTCTTCAAAGAAAATGCTAATTTTTCCATCTCTATCATATCCAGAACTTTAAGCTTCCACTCCTCAATATCAATATATTTCTTTTCTTTCCAGTGTTGCGCATATGTTAACCTTGCCACAGTTATTAAATGCAATAATATCTTTTGATGACTTCTTATTTCCAGCTTTTTTTTTTAAGGTTCCTAAGACTATCCAGCTGTTCTGCAACACAGATGAGTTTGTATGTGTGCTTTGTGGAAACAATTGCACATCACATCTGGAAACTGTGCAGGCAACTAACATAATGGCTGCACTACAAAGTCACCCTACTTATGAGCCAAGTTTTCTTTTTACCACAACCATAACTGCAGCATTCACAACATCTTAAGTTGGTCATTCATAATAGCTTATGGGTTAAAAAAGGCCAACCGCTTAACTCCAAAGTGACGGCATGAATTACACAGAAAAAAAAAAGACTTGCTCTGATAAAACAAAGTAAAATAAGTGAGCCTTGAAGTACCAAGGAAAAGCTCAACTAGCCTTCAGAATCTTGTACACCCTGTTTAACCACACGACTTATGTAAAAGCTATCTTTCTAATCAAGTCAAACAGGATATTGGGGAGGGTTATAAAACAAGCAAGGGTAAAGTTCTCTTGAGGAATCAGTTGCAATATTTTCTTCTGAATGAAACGACAGATGCCAGGCTTTGATGTAAATGTGACAAGAATGCAAGGTGATGGAGTCAGAGAGACAAGAAGATTTTAAAAAGCAAGATTACTAGTGGCAATCCTTTGCAAGTCAAACTGTGATATGAAAGACCCCAGGGCACCATTAGGCCTCCTGCCTGAGTGACATCTTGCCAAGTTTCTCAAAGGGACAGTTTTTTTTTTTTTTACGTTCTTGATTACAAAATAATGAACCGGAAATATTTCCAACTCAGCTGGGTTTCTGTTTGCTTGTTAGGATAGAACTGGATTTTCCTAAGCACTTTATCAGAAACTTGTAATCCAAAAATGGGGGGAAGGGAGCTTCAGCTGAAGGGTAGATTTGGTGAGCAGGAAGAGGAGATCAACTCTTCCTTTACCTAGCAATTGTTGCCACTGTTTTCATTCTACCCAGTGCAGACACTAGAAATAAACCTGTCTGCAGGGTGGGAGAGGTTTGGGAAGAGGTTGTCAGGAACTACTGGCAAGAACAATTCTCAATTCTCCCCTTAAATTTTTGCCCACTCCATCTTTCTGCTAATCAATCAAAGATGTCTGTAAGTTATAGGTACATGCACCCTATGTGTTCAAGCACCGGCTGTCAAAGACCACAGATAGGTAACTACAGTTAGGAGTGACTGTGCTGTTAGAGAAGTGCACGTGAGAGGGAGAAGGAAAAGGGGAGTTTCATAAAGTCAGTATAGGATCACAAAATCTCAGCAAGACAAACAATTTTTTTGGAGGTTTTTAGTTCTTGATCTGGCACGCACCTTACCAGTTTACAAGGTTTCTCTTTATTCTGCTAAGACTCCTGCCCAGCAATTACTTTGACACGAGGAAAGGGCAAAGTAGGGATGGGATGAATCCAGAATTTTTCGAATCTGAATCTGGATCCGAATCCTTGGAAGGTTCTGGGAATCCACAAATCTCACGAATCTCGAATCTTTCGAATCCTTTTTTTTAAAAAGGTTTAAAAAGCAAGGGAAAGAAAACACTTCTACTAAACAGTGTTTTTGAAGCAGAATTTGACATCTTTGTTTAATGAAAACCAAATTAAAAAATAGTTTTCAGTCCAGGAAAACATACCCATACTTCTTATTGAGAAGATACAAATGCAAGTGACACATTCATCTACTACATGAAGTACATAAGTCTCAAATCAAAAGTATAGAGATTATTACCTTGCAGAGGGAGGCAGCTGAAGGGATGGGCAGCAGGAGCAGACACGGGCAGCAGGAGTGAGTACAGGCAGCAGTCCTGGGCACACGCAGGCTCTGCCATGCGCACGCGGCTTTAGAGTTTCACGCCAATTTTTAAAAACATGGCTGAGCCCAGTCCCAGGTGTGCAAGGACATGGGGATAGCCAGCCTTGCAAGCTCCTGTAGGTCCGATTCATGGCAGTCCGCTCGCTCAGTGCTTGTGCTTGCAGGGGCCGCAGGATCTGCAGGAAGCTGGCCATTGCCAGACCTGCATGCCCCTGAGAGCCTCATCCGGAGCGCCTGCGTCAACGGAGGCCCCGGGACCTGCAGGGACCCAGACATCGCTGGGGCCACTGCGGGCACCGGATTCAAAAGATTCACGTATTGCCAAGGAGTCGAGGATTCGTGGATTCAGTTGGCCCATCCCGAGGGCGAAGGCCAAGTTGCCAGGTCAGCAGCATCCCATCCTCTGAGATCTCAGGGCCAAAACATGATGCCAGGGTGGGTTTTTTTGACGTCAGAGAGATGAGGGCATGCTAATGTTGTCCAACTGTCTGAAGAAGGGCCAAAATTGGGAAAGGGAATCTAGGGAAAACTCAGCTAACCAGCTAATGTGGCATCCCAAGTGAGGGGACCTTTTCGCAGCTGGCAAAATGCAAACTGCAACTTTAATGTCTGCTGCCATTCTTGCTCTTCAAATCCCATGCAGCCTTACATACGGTACATACCAAACATGACAAATATCTCCAAGCTCTACACGTCTGCTGGGGAACGCTCACTGCCAGGCCACAACAGGGTTTTTGAGGCCCTATGCTGCTGTCGGCTGTCAGGTTTTTTGCAACAAGGACATTGGTGCTCAATGTCCAAAGAAGTATGACAGGCCCAAGTCCACGCCCTCACTGGCTTTCTTCCCAGCCCTCTCTGCTCATTGCTGGCTTTCTGGCATGCCAATGCTACACACGCACAACATACATACAAACACCTTCACACTCACCCAGTAAGCCCCAGCCTGGTGTGAATGGTTGGAGATGGATGTCTGGGCTTTAAAGTAATCTCACACACACAAATCAAACTTCCTCTTCTCCTGCCAATCCTGAGATGGGCACCTGGGGAGTCACAGTAATTCCCTGAGATTTCAATCTGGCACCCTTTGACCTGGACACAGTAATAACAGCAGGCAAGCCAAGCTTCTTCTACTCTCAGAGAGTCAGGTAGCAAGTGGTGTTGCCTCAGCTGAACTCCCACTTCCATACAACTTCCTTCCCTCTAGGATTGTGGCAGAGAGGGCTGGTGAAAACATAAGAGCTGGAAAGGACCTTGGACATCACCTCTAGTCCAATCTCCTCCTCGGTGTAATAACTACAATGCAGCATCCTTGAGAGATGGCCACTCAACCTCAGCTTAGAGTGTCTCCAGCAGTGGCAGAACTTGGAAATGGTACTTTTCTTGACAACAACTCCCGTGCTGGCTAGAGAATTCTGGCAGTTGTCATCTAAAAAAGTAACTTTTCCAAATTCTGAGTTTCCCAAAGCAGTCTGTTTTACTGTTAAAAAAGAGACTAATAATAACCCCTTAGAGATCTTGAATTAGTTGTGAGGCCTGTATTTCTGATATCTACCTAAGAATACTTTGGTTTTAAACCACGTGTCACCAAACAGAAGTGATTCTGATTTCCGAAGGTGAGCTCTCAAACAAGCAAGGAACTCAGTACAACACATAAACTCAGAAGCAGGTTACCTAAGTGGCCCAGACTTTTAGAAGAGGGTTCCATTTGCCATCTCTTCATTTCCAAGGCAAACTTAATCCCTTGATGAAGAAATTCTGTATCTTAGCCCACTCATCCACTCACAGTGGACCAATTAAGATGGCAGAAACTGCTCAAGATATTTTCGTGCCCAGGGCACAGCTTTAAATAGCACCTACCTACTCCCAAATTAAAATGCAAAGTAAATTATTCTTGCATTTCTAGCTATGTGCCTTCAAAACAATTCTGACTTATGGTGTCCCTATTGTAAGGCTTTCTTGGTAAGATTTACTCAGAAGAGGAGGTTTGCCATTGCCCTCCTCAGAGGCAGAGAGTGTAAGACTTGCCCAAGGTAATCCAGTGGGTTTCCATGGCTGAGTGGGGATGTGAACTGTACTCTCCTGTAGTCATAGTCCAAGGTACAAACCACTAAGCCACACTGGCTCTCATAGAAGACAAAACACATGCATACACCATGCCACCCCGAGCACTTCCTGCCCAGTAAAAATAAAATCAAGCAAATTACTAAGCATTTACTTCCCCTCCCTTTTTTGTGGGACATCCAAAAATCTGCCGCCTGGGGCAGCAGCCACCTTTCTCTGCCTATTAGTAAGGCCAGCCCTGCAAAGGGCAACTGTATAGATCAGAGAGAACTCTGCTTAAATTTTCAACAGAGGGACAGGAGCAGGGCAATTCAAAGTCTGCTTGGCCAATATATCTGCCTTACCTACTAAATCTCACTTTCTCATCTACAGTATATTTTCTGCATCTTGCATCTTAAGATATTTGTAGTTTCAGGATGCTTCTTTATTATGCAGGAAAAAGCATCATGGGGTGCAGGGATGAAGACACAAAAGTAAATTGCTGGCGAAAAGTCATTCTGAGGTCAAGGAATGAATTCAGCAAGAGTCACAATTAAGATGTGGACATGGCTTCTGAGGTCTCTCTTCTTCCCTTGGAGGCACTTTCTGCAAAATTATCCATAGCACTGCCTGGAACAGACTTTTAAACACTCATGACTTAGTAAATACAGTAAACTACGAAAAAGCAAGGCTATCACTAGGTTGTGTTCCTAGTAACAGGTCCAGAAATTAGGCCAGCCTTTAAACTCATTAGTTTTGGTCCATTACCCAACATGGCACCATGGGATGTTGGCAAAGGCTAACCAAAGGACTGGAGATAAGAGCAAGCAACCCAATGTGATTAGAGACAATGAGAAATGGGTAGGTTGCTGGCTGGCCTCTGGAAGGCTAGATGGTGCCCAGATTAAGGTCAGGGACTAGAGTCTGTCTTCTAGAGTCTGTCTGTAAGACTCTCGAAATTCACAGATTAAAGTAACTGGACTTGAGCCACACTCTTGCACAGAGATTAAAAAGGGAAGGTCCTTTCTCAGTTCATTCTAGGTTTCTCAGTTCATTCAATACAGTCAGTGGACCGGACTGAACTGAATACTACATTCAGTTCAGAGCACCCAAATCTAGGTTCACATCTCTATTTAAGTCACTGAAGTCAAAACATACTGGATGAACTTGACCATTAACCATTATTGCCTAGAACAGTCCACTTTATAGGATTGTTTTAAAGATAAAATATGATAATTCCGACATTTGACTTTAGAATGTTTATGGAGGAAGGATGGTAAAAGAATATAGTAATAAATTAGGGTAAACTGTTCAGAATCCAACATTCAGCAATTTTGCTTATTCTGGATTAATCCATTTGAAGCTTCTAACCCTATTTATAATCCCAGATTCTTTCACTGAGTACATGCACCACTTTCTGTTTAAGTGACTAAAATGATATCCAGAAATCCACACTTCTTGAATCACTAACTCACTAGTTACAACTTCTCCTCTTTCTGCTTCTTCATAGCCAAATACTGCAACCGAAAAGCAATATTTGTCCATAGGTACTCATCTAATCCTTTGTAGATAAGAAAAGGAAAGTTAAGAAAACAGCCACCAAAACCACAGTTGGACAATATCTTTATGAGGGTACCAACTAAATAGCATGGAAACTTGAAAGTTCTCCAGGACTTTTCAGAGGCTAGATTGTGAAAAACAACATGCGAGATGTGGATAAAAAAGAAAACTTAGATGTTGCAGACTTCACATGGCCTAGTTTCTGTACATTTTTGATTTTCCATCCCTATTCCTGGCTTTTCATTGGTAATATAGCAGGAAAAAAGAACACTTGACATTCTTTATTTGGATAGGCTTCTGGTGTGCTAATAATGAATAGTTTTCAAAAAAATATTCTTACAGAAGATTTTACAGATTCTGACTCACTTCCTCCACTGGGTATAGAAGCCACACATATGTCAAAAGATTTCTAAATAGGTCTCTTCTCTCCCCTGACCCCCGCCCACTATCTATTCCTTGCAACACTCACTGAAAAGGATCCACACTGCTTGGAATGCATATTAACCCATTCTCTACAACTGCAACCTTTCAAATCCTGCATATTATCTAAACATCTAGGCACACAGATTAATTTCTGAGCCTTCACTCATAGAAAGCCTTTAAGCAAAACTGGCGTTTCAAATGGAATGAAAGGAACAGAGTGAAAAATGCATTAATACATGCAGGGCAGTTTAGGGGGAAAACAGACAACAAGCAAACAAGCAATATAAATGGTAACCTTTTTGCTCCCATAGATGGTCCTTTGCTGAACCAGCCTTAGAGATGTTACAAGATAAGAGTTAAGAAATGTGTGACCCTCCTGATGTTGCTGGACTACAATTCCTCTAATCTCTACTGCATTGCTGGCTGGGGCTGAAGGGACATCTAGAAGGCTAAAAACACCCAGAGGCCCACGGCTGCAGAACAGTTTGCATACTTAGTCTGGACTGACTCATGACTGTCGCTATTTCTTGCCCCCAGTGGATGATTCCAGCCCCACCCCTCAACTCCTTTGTAAGAAAGTCTCTCTTTTTCAGAAGGACAAAGAGGTGGAACTTCTCTTTGGGTCTCTTTGGGTCAGTTTGTGTATCACCTGGTTTTACACCAAACAATGTGAACGTTAGCCCTTCCAGGTAGCATGCTCATGACTAAAGACTGTTACAGTGTTACGCTGCCAGGTCCCTGCCTAAAGGGTTAAGTGTCTTGTTCCTCTGCTGCGCTCTGTTGGCATGGTAACTGAACTGATAAGAAGTATTTGGTATGTCTTTCATGTTCCTGTGGGAATGGAACGGGTTGTTTGGAAAACAAACCTGCCGCCTGGACTTTTCCCACGACTTGCTAACTTTTACTTAGATTTTACTGTATGTCCCGCTTGCCAGTCTTCACAGTCTCTTCTGTCATGCTGTGAAAGACACAGAATGGATTTTACCTAGCCTTTGCTTTCCTTTGTACTGAAGCTATAATAAAGACTAGTTTAGTTTATTTTTGGCCTCACTCTGGTCTTTAAACCTGTGCTGATTTTTGTCTGCCTGTTTTTGAAGCACTGGCATTCTGTGGGTCATACTGGCGCTCAGCATGCCCCCTGGAGTCCCCCAACAGATTATGGGCCCAGCACGCTTCCGCTGTGCCAGAGATTGACAAGGCTTATTGCATCCTGTTTTCCCTCAACCCGAGTTGGGACGTCATAGTTGCTACCATGGAAGCTGTTCCAGAGCAGACCCTGACCGTGTCCTATGTCTCCTCTTGCTTGCTGGAGGAGGAGGAGGAACGTCGTGCCCAAAGAGGTCCCCTGCAGCTTCCCCTGCAGCCTGCTGCTATCGAGCCAGGATCTGGGAGGAAGTCTGCCCAGGCTGGTGAGTCCAAGCCAGAGGGGTTAGCGAGAGCCAATGCTGCCAGGAGGTGCTACAGATGCGGGTCCACTTCTCATCTCAGAAAAGACTGTCTGCTGGACAAGCAAGGAGGGAGAGGTGCCCGAGGCAGAGGCTTCAGAGGTAGTCATGGGAGTCGTCCATGCGTTGCCGTTGCAACAGACTGTGTGGTCTCTGAGAGTTGCCAGGACATTGATGCAGCTTTTTGGCTGCTGGACAGTGGTTGCTCTCACCATCTTGCGAACTGTAAAGGTCTGTTCAAGTCTTTGAACCAAGCCAGTGTTGCTACTGTTGCCCTGGCTGATGGGACTAAAGCAAAAGTAAAGGGAGCGGGGTCTGCGTATATACCCGCTTTAGATATGTAAAACAGGAAAGGTTATGGGATCTCCCCATCTTGATGGATCATAATGAGCAGGATTTATCCAACTGGAAAGAAGTAAGTGGTGACTGCAAAACAGCTGAGAGATATACTTCTTACGCAACATTTGCTATTTCCTGGGATGTGACTGATCTAGCACACACTTGCTGCAACCCCCAAAAATTACCTTTCAATTTATGGGTAGTTGGGATGTTAAATATACAGTTGGCTCTCCACATTTGCTAGAGTTAGAGGCACAGTACCCCCCGCAGAAGTGGAAAAACCACAACTATCAAAATATGTGTGTGTCTGTTAGTGGGAAGGGGGCTGAGGCATGGTGGGGAGGGCAAGCACCCAGGATCCAAACTAGATCAGTGAAAAGAGATGGAAATGGGGTGGGTCAACATGGTGGCCTATACTTCCTCTCTCTTGCACATCTCCTACTTTGGTGTGTGTGGGGTATTGGGCAAAGATTTGTGGTGCTGAGAAACCAGGCTGCAATCCATCCTTAGTTGGCTAGGCACCAGCTGGTGGATGAGGAGGTCCAGAGGTGGGGTTTCAATGGGTTACACGGTCTGATCAGAACCACTGAGAGGAGTTTCCCTGGAAAAGAAGCTCTTGTGGTAGGCGGGCAGGGGTTGGAGAAACTCACAAATAACCAAATTTGTGAAAGTGAAACCCACAAATGTGGAAGGCTGACTCTAAGACCTGGAGAGCTTTCACCGCTACCGCCTTCCTCGGTTTTGATACTAAGTTCCATTTCTTTGGCATGGCATAATAGAAACAATGTGGAGTCTACAGGGATTACAATGAAATATTGGTGGTTATAACAAACAGTGAGAGCCAGCATGGTGTAATGGTTTGAACACTGGACTATGATCTTGGAGACCAGGGTTCAATTTCCCACTCAACCACAGAAACCCACTCTCACATCATGCACTCTCAGCCACAGAAAATCTTGTAATAGGTACACCTCAGGGTCACCATACTTTGGAAAGAACCTGGAGGCACACAACACACAAAAATGACAAACAGAAGAGCATAGCTGATATCCCGAGACTATCATGTCTGACCGAGAGCACAGAATGGGAAGAGATCAAGCAGCTCACACCACTTGCAAACTTTCTTTTTTCTTTTTTAAATGGTATAGTAGACTATTTGTGCAAAGATTTGCATTACAAAGCAATTACAATGGAGGACAGAACATGACAGGCAGGCACACAAAGTGCACTTTGGTCCCTGGCTTACAAAGCAGACCCATAGCTCCACACAAGTGGGTTCCATCTTCCTACAATGACCTAGCAGGCCAAAGCAAATGTACTGATCCTCTATTTACCCCTTATTTATTTAAAAATATTAATAAAGTTACCCCTTCCTCATCTGATATGATCATCACTACTACCTCTTATGCCCTCTTTCAGGTGTCACAAGGTAGTTGCCTCAACACTGTTAAATACAATAACTAGACTTATACCACCACTCTTCCTCCCAAGAGCTCAGAGAGGTTTAGATAGGGTTCTTCTCACAGTCATGGTGAACACTTGTTAACAGCTCAGCTTCCTCTGTGGATCACTAGCTACAGGGAGGCAAGTTTCACCAGTAACCCAGGATGACCAAAAGTATTCTTGACCTTTGTACCTATTTCCAGTGACATAGGTTTTCCATAAAATTTTGAATCTGGACATTTTCCACATACTTTAAGTAACATGCTTAGTTTATATTTTGTAAACATAACTATTTTTTTTAATGAGTAGGCTATCTTCAAGAGCCAGCGTGTTATAGTGATTAGAGCACTGGAACTACAACCCTGGAGACCACAGTTTGATTCCTCGCTTAGCCACGGAAACCCTGGGCATGTCACACACTCTCAGCCCCAGAAAACCCTGTGGCAGGTTCACCTTAGGGACACTGTGAGTCATAAATAACTTGAAGAACACAACAACAAATATTAATCTTATTAACTGCACATATCTCAACAGTGTTTTCCAACTGCCAGAAGTAGTAGAAATGGTAACTGATTAGGAAAAACTGAATCCAGCACATTCAACATGTTTTAAAGGTTATATTCCACCAGATTCAAAAGCCTGATTTGGAAATTATTTTTACTACAATAGATGGAAACATTTTAAGACATGACAACTCAACAGTTTCCACTTTCCTATACCTCTTCATTATTAAGGAACAAAGAGGTTTCTGAAAACAGCTAACATTAATATCAGCTTGCCCTTAAAATTCAGTATTTATACACAGAAACATGCTTCCTAGGAAGAGATTTGTTACATGCACATACCGTTGAAACAACCCAGCTTGGCTGGTGCTGCATTTGTTCATTATGTTGCAAATTAATTTTATGAAAACAGAAACAATTCAGAAGGAAAACACAGGGACAACAGCGGGAAATGTTCTGTTCTACTGTTCCTAATAGTTTTCTTCAATGCCTATCCTCTTAACCTGCATAATTCCTCTTCACACCATATACTCAAGGAAGCTTCACACATGCAATTGAGAGTCTATCTTGGTGCTTTTGGTTTGTTTTTGTTTTACAAACATGTCTTCTCCCATGCACAGAAAAGCACTTCTGAAGTATTCATTTCTAGAAACATCCTGTAAGTTACTATTTCACAAACAGAATTTAGCTATGTGCTTGAGGAGCACCATGCTGATATGCTGGCCCTTGCCCCAGGAATGAGATTCTCACAGTTCTGATATGCACAGCTGTGTTGTGGTCAATAGCCTCCTAAACTAAAACACCCATTTCCTGGAGCAAGGGGCCAGAACTGTCTCATGGCCCTGCAAATGCTATTTCTCTTTCCCCATCCTTCTCCCTGCAACTGGTCCCAGTTTAGATTGAAGTCTTAATCCTCAGCGCAAAGATCCTCTGGGGCAAGTAGAAGTAGCAAACACCCAGCCCTCCTCCTCCTGCCTATGTACCTGTTCTCCCAAATCAGAAGGACAAGGCGGAAAGGTCTTCCAATTCAGTTCAGCTTAAGACACAGGGATGACAGGGGCGCCACAGGATGACACAGTTCGCTCAGGCTATAAGATGATTTTGCAAGGGCCGCAAGTGATGAGAACCCTGCCAGTCTACCACAAGCTTCATGCAACCAATGGCAGCTTCTCACATGGATCACTTCCAGCCCAAGCTAGGAACAGTAACTGCAAGAACAGCAGCAAAATGGTATCATAAGATAGCAGCCCCAATGCCAAAATGTAGCCCTCAGCAGATTTAGAAACATAAGTTATTGAGACCAGAGGACACCTATCCTTCAGCAGCTGTACTGGTGATCAGTTTGTTTCTCAATCCAATCCAAAGAACGGCTTTTGTCCCAAACAGTTTGCAACCCTGTTTCTGGGAGGACTGTCTGTCTTCATATGAACCTTTCCCATTGGGCCATCTGAAGACATTTTGTGACCCAAAAAGAAGCCACAAATGACACTCATACCCTTCATGAAAGTCATGGTGCACAGAACCCAAAGCTCGCCAAGTTACTTCAGCACATGAAGCAGATCTTCAAAGTGCTTCCCATCCTCCTAGAAAGTAAAACTATGACCATTGCAAACTAGATAACAAAACATTTGCTGTCCTTTCATGACACCCCCTAATTTTAGTCCAAATCTTTTGTGAAACCCTACCTTACTCTGCCTAATGGTAGAACTGGTCCTGCTACCAGTCTTAAGATCTTCCTCCCAGGCTATGTTCTCTGATTTTTTTTGAGGAATCAGACTTATGAGGCAGGTACTTGAGATAGGCCTAAATACTCCCAAGGAACTAGATCCCATGTGGACCTGAAAACTAAGGAGGGTCAGCCACAGTTAGTACCTGGATGGGAGACTACCAAGGAATCCCAAGCACTGTAGGCTGTATTTCAGACAGGTGCAGTGGCAAACCACCACTGAATAGTCCATGCCTAAGAAAACTCTATGGGGTCATTGTAAATCTAGAGGTGACTTAAAGCGCATATTTTGCTTTTACTCCAGAGACAGGCCATATCTCTAAAAGGCAACTAGGTGGCTATCAAGAGGGCCCTTTCTCTCTTAAGTGTGTTAGAAAAACATTGGCAGTTAGGAGATGCTTTACGACTAGTCTTCCTTTGGACGTGTTGGTATGACCTAGAAACCACTGCCTTGTAATGTAGGCCATCTCACCACAGATGGTACCCGTAGTGGGAAATGAGGCACAGGAAGTAGCAGGTTACTTCAGAACATCAGAGCTGATGCAGAGTACGAGCTGGAAGTGCTCCAGTTCATAACTGACATGCTTACCAGCATCCCTCAAAAGCACTTTCTAAAGATGGAGTATTCTACTCAGTTGTTATTCCCCACATAATCTTTTCTCATGCATATATAACACATACACACAACTTATAATTGGTAACAAGGGGAAATGTATTAACTCACACATCAAGGCAGTTCTTTGCAAAGAAGAGGGAGTTTTCCCACACTTTTGCTGAATAAAGCTTTGTTTATCCTAGTGCCTTCAGCAGTTGTGGGGCTGTTTTTCATCATCCAAGCGCGGAAACAGTGAAGGTCTTATAGGGGGAGAGAGGCTAAACATGAGTCCCCAATGGGAGGGAACCTGTTAGGGGGGAAAAAAATCACAAGGATTGCTTCAGGCACAGAGCAGCTTTTCTAGGCCTCTTCCTAGCTCCTGTCAAGAGGCGTCTTTTCCGCCCACTGGGAAAGAAGGACGCTTTGTCAGACTGGGTTAAGATCAGAGGCTCCCATCAGCAGGTTCAGACCAGTGCTAGAGCGGAGGGGTGGAGGGACGCACAGGCTGCAAAGGCACACGGCCAAGCAACACCACTAGAAAGCGCAAGCTCCAATCTGGATTATATGGAAAGTCAAATGAGAGAATGTACGACAAGAGGTCTGCAAGGTCATAGTTGGGCGGGGGGGGGGGTATTTTCCCCAGAGCCCTAATCTTACTGGCTAACAAAAAGAAAGTGTTTATTAACCAACAGAGCCTTCTGTGGCAAAGAAGACCTTACACATGAAGTGAAAGAACAAAGACAGGCCATATACTCAGTGTGATTTTTTTTCTGCCCCAGGAGCAAAATCCTCCAAGGTCCCCACAGCAGACATCAAGAACTTGTGATCTTGGGTCTAATTCCTTTGACTCAAACCACTCAATTCATCTCCTTACTTCAGATATTTTAAACCACCCCTTTAAAAACCCACTCTGAAGGGCATGGAAAAAAAATTCTAGAGGGTTAGGTTTTTATCTGCTTCTGTCCGTATTTATACCAAAAGTGAAGACCAATGTTTTCTGACAGGCCTATTCAGATTATTTTTAAATTACTGCTTCTGTTGATGAAAACAACTATTCTTTTTTGAAACAGGAATCAAAAGAAAGGATTTAATAAAGTAAAAAAATTATGGTTTTTAAAATATTTACTGATGGATTTTAATATGTGTTGGTTTTATATGCTTTCTTTTAACTATTGCATGTTGTGCTATTTGTTGCTGCTCCTTGCCTCGATCTACAGGGAGAGGCAGATAAGAAATACACTCAGCCCTCCACATTTGCGGGTTTGACTTTTGTGGATTTGATTATTCATGAATTATTTGCTGTCACCTCTGCTGCCTCCCTATGCCATTTTTAATAGGGACTGAAAGTTTTGTGAGACTGAAAAACTGCAAACGAGGCTTGTAAGTTCCTATTAAAAATGGTGTGGGGCAGCAATGGAGGTGGCAGTAAGTCCCACCAGCCACGCACTTCTGCCTTGTGAAGGAACCCTGATGTCTCAAAGGAATCCATGCTGGGTTGAATATGGTGATCATACTTTTTTGTGTGTTAAATATAGTTTGGTTAGAGTTCCACTAATAGTTAGATTTTTCCACTTTCACGGGGGTCCTGTGCCCCTAACCCTAGCGAATGTGGAGGGATGACTGTAAGAACAACAACAACACCACTTGACTGTGTGTAAAGGCACACACAAAGCAGCCCCTTATGTAAATCACATGCTCCATTTTAAATCTTCACAGAGTTAAATATGAAACAGCCTCAGAGCAAAGTGGGAGTTGCGGGAGGATGCAAGGAAGATGACACAGACATTTCTCTGATTTGTACTGAAGAGGCTCCAGTACTGTCCCTGCAATGCAATTGTGAAGTTCTGGGAGACACAACACTCTTAAATGCACCAGGCCCATCACTCAGACATACAGTGCCTTATGGTACGTAACAGCTGTCCACAGTGAGAACAGCAGGCAGAGGATGCTGCAGAAGTCACATGCACGAGAGAGCCTTTAATTGGCAGCAAACCCCAGAGCCTATTATCCTCGGCCTTCAGTGAAAAGCGTTGCAAGTCCACATTTCCCCACCACCACGAAGTGCCCTTAGGAATGAAGGATAAACAGCAGCCATCCTCGAGTGAGCAGCTGTGCCACACTCCGTTTCCCTGCTGGCACTGATCTTTCCATGCAGTGCCAGGCTTCTAAGAGGCAACACTCCACAGCCTGGGCTGTGTAGATCTGCTCCCACTTGGGCCATTTCCAATCCTTAGCTCAGAGCAGTGCTTCACAAAGGGGTGGGTGAAGAGAAGAAACAGGAGGGAGGAAGAATAATTCTATCCACTTCCTTCCCCAACCGTCAATGACACACACACACACTTGAGGGCTGATAAATGGGTGCTCAGTTTCATCCTGGCATGGTGCCCCACAAACAGCCTCTATACAGCCACTGATGCAACAACCGAAACAAGTGGTCCAACAGAATTCCCGTCTTCCATCAAGCAGGGTGAGTCCTGTGGTCTTGAAAATAGTGTGCTTCTCTATCTGTTCAGAAACCCATTAAGACACTGCCATCTTTGGAACTGCCACCACACATCCTCAGGCTGCAACAACCTGGTGCATCCGCTTGCTACTCTACCTAGCTTGGTAATTCAAGCAATCAACCAAACCTTTACCTCAGCATCTCAGCAATTTTGACCTTTCTCTCCCTCCCTGTTTACTTCCAGGCTCAGCAGTTATCTCATTTTCTGAAGACCACACAACTATTTCTTTGGCTATTCTGAAGCTAGCATCTAAAATAAGGAGGTCAGCAGAAGGGAGTATTTTACTATTGGTTTCATTATTACTCAGCCTACATACCCAAAATGGGATTCGAGGAGACTGGAAATAGAATCATAACGGTTCCAATTTTTTTTGGATCTTGAAAAAAAATGAACTTAGCCATTCTGCTGATAGGTAAATATCGTGTGGTCACCCTTATAATGAGACCCACAAACATATTCAAGAATAATGGAGATTTAACACTGGATATAAACAGGGTGCCTAAAATTCTTTACTAAGTACCTCCATATTCTATGAATGGACCAAAAGAACTCTGTAACAGAACTGAATTGTACTGAGCCCCAAACGGCTAAATGAGATGCTCAGCAAACTAGGTAATTTGGACCAAAACATGTCTGTTCAGTAAGCACAAGATCAACAAGACTTACCTCAAGCATCTAAACTTCTGGTACCTTAAAAAAAACAACTTTGATGTTAAAAAATCAGAACATTTTTTAAAATGTAAACTGCTTTAAGATTTTTTTTTAAAAAAGAAAAGAAGCATAGAAATGCTCTGAAATAAATACTTTTTATCCAGCTTTATACTTAATATGCAATATC
Organism: Cyclura pinguis; assembly: GCA_030412105.1. Taxonomy (NCBI): domain Eukaryota; kingdom Metazoa; phylum Chordata; class Lepidosauria; order Squamata; family Iguanidae; genus Cyclura; species Cyclura pinguis. Next base: position 164,793,721 of record CM059600.1, read on the forward strand.
AGGTAAGGGGCTGTGCCCCTAGAAGCATCGGGACACAGAAGAACTGGAAAGCACCTATGTTTTGAACAGGGGCTGGAATTGTGCCACAAAGCTGTTGCGCAGAATTGGCAGGTTTCTCTCCTCACCACCTTGCAGCTGTAGCACCTCCCCCTTTAACCAATCTTTCTAATGGATCCACACAGCTACAATGTCTAGAAAAACGAGTTCAAGTTGTGATTTCACAGGATTCAAACTAAGGTAATTATACAAATTGTGATAACATAGACCATTTCCGCACTAGACTGTTATAGTGCTATTATCCCACTTTCAACATGCTATGGAATCCTGGGGTTTGCAGTTTCGAGCTGCAAACGCCAGGATTCCATAGGATGTTGAAAGTGGGATAATAGCACTATAACAGTCTAGTGAGGACATGGCCATAGCATTCATTCACAATAGGCTGCTGTACATGAGATGTGACAGCTCTGGCAACAAGGCACCATTATTTATAATCCACACATCAGTGATCATGTTCCATTCATCCATAATATCCTAAAACTGATTTAAATCCAACTGCTAGTCTTAACTAGAGTAGAGTCACTGAATCAATGAAATTTTCATAAATGTCGAGTTGCCATCCAGCAATTAATTTGGTGGGTCTACTCTAGTTCGGAATAGTCACTGGATTTATGCTTCACCAAGTAATGATGCTGAAAGGGGCTGGAAGCATCACTCTAATTACACCTTTGAACCAGAGGTCCAAGCTGTCAAGCGAAAACCCAAGTACAAATCTGAACTGTCACAGTACTTCCTTCCCTTCTGTATGTCTTGGTATACAGTAAAGCCTTCCATAGCTGTGGGTTTAATATTTGCACATCTGATTATCCACAGATTATTTGATGTTGCTTCCCCTGCTGCCCTACACCACTCTTAACAGGGACTATAAGTCTCAGCAAACATTCAGTCTTTCTGCAAACCATGTAAGACTGAAAGAGACTGAGAGAGACAGAGAACGTAAGGCGAGCCTTGTAAATTCCTATTAAAAATGGCATGAGGCAGCAATGGAGGTAGTGGCAAGCCCCGCCAGCCTCCTGCTCTGTAAAGGAACCCCACCAACTCAAAGGCAGAACTGGGCTGATGTGCTCCTCAACCAGATTCAAATGTATTGTGTAGTGTACCTTTGAATCCACAGTGGGTTGAATCTGCTTCACTTGCCATTAAATATGGTTTGGGGTGGCTACAGATATTCACATTTTCTCCACTTTCACAGTGCTGCAAATCCCTGCAAATGTGGAGGGCTCATTATAATACTACTCTTCATATATACACACATGCATGCTGCCAAGGAACATTACAACCACCTAAGCTTCTTGAATAGAATTGGGCAATGACTCTGCACCCTGGATGTTACCTACATGCACATGCACCAACTACCATTTTCTGGCTTTATGAGCTGTTGTATTTTGTGCTTTTTTGGGCAGGGGGTGGCTTTTTTGGAAGCCTATGGATGAAAAAGTCTTAATATAACTTTTACTTAGACTGTCTGGCAATAGAATCTCTCTCCTCTAAAAAGCATATGATGCCACGTGTCAGATAAAATTCTTGGCAGTTCTCAGGCAATAACTGTAATCCAGGCATTCTGGAGCTGGTACTTCAGGGATACACTTTTACTGATAATTGCAATGCAGCACATTTCATATAATGTGGCAGCTATTTTGGAAAATTCTGAGATCTGTCATCAGAAGGCTTTAAGCATATTATCAATGAATTCTTAAATGAACATTCAGCCAAAGGCACTTGTTACTTTGCAATTCCATGCTTTAGCAATGGCATTTATGATGTCATTTACTGAGCACAGCCTTGCGACAGCTAATGCACAATCCCAGTATCCCATACATTTTAATGTATTTTCTATCAGCAGTAAGAAGAGAGGGCTCAATGACACTGTTCACATTTGTGGGTCCCACTAAAACACGGTTTTATATAAAGTTCACAAGCAGCAATGAACTGCGGTGTACCCAGGGTTCCTAAGAAATTCTTTTCTCTCTCTTCCCGGGAAAAGGAATTCAGAAACACCTAGTTTCCCTTTCAGTTAATCACACCTTCCTGTGTTTAAATTGGAAGCTATGATTAGCATTCATGATGGTTAAATTAAACATGGCAGGTTCAGAAACCATGGCTTGGATATTTATTTATTGAATTTATAACCTAGTTTTAAAGGTCAAAATCAGCACTTTAAACTGTGATCAGAAATGAACTGGCTCCCAGGGGAATTGCTTCATGGAGGGGGAGATATGATCCCTGATACCCACAGCAAAAGCCAAGTAGCCATTGACAGTGGCAAAGAAGCCTCCTCATAAACTGAAGCCTTAGCCTTGCAGATGTTTCCAGATGAAAACTAGGCTTTTTTGCATTCATCTGCAGCTGTGTTGAATGGACAGGTGAAAGTGAAGAAGCATTGCTGGAAAACACCAAATGTGCCAAACAGCTCAGAACAGCTGAAACAGAGTACATAAAGAAGCCAAGTTTTCATTTGGCATTTCATCAGTCTTGCTCAGGGAAAGACATTTGGCATTTTCTTTCATTGTTTTTTTGACATTTCACAGAATGCATTTCTTAAAATAATGCCCCAGTTATTATCATCTGTTTGCTCCCCCCTTCCCATTGCAAAGGAAGATCCATAAATGCTTGGTCCAGGACATGATACTCTTAGGAGCTATTTTGAAATCTGGGCCCATACAGATTCTGGAAAAGAGCAAAGATACAAAATACACACTACCACTACCATTAGCGTGACATGATTTCATAATTATTTTTTTTTAAACAAAAATGTGTTGGAGGACATATAGGGACAATGTTAGGATCCAGAAGCATTTCTTCCAGAGAAGCTTCACAAGAGTAGGTCAATGGAGGAACAAGCTTACTGACAATCAACATGACCTTAAGTGGTAATTAGATGCAGCACTGAATATGCTTGCAAAAGTCCCTCCTGGGATAGCTGATAAATAATTCTAGCCATACAACCAAGTTTCAGTCCAAACAAAAACAAGCTATTCTAAAGAGGGCCATGACTTACCAATGGATGCCAACTATCTTCTTAAGACAATATACTAACAGTGCTCCTATGAGCAGCATGAAGTGGGGGGCAGGACATATTTCTCTTCCTCTCTCTCTCCCTCTCTCTTTTTTTCTTTTTTTGTGCGCTCAATAGACATCTTACACGAGAACTGCTTGCCACAAACACCACATCTGCAAACCTCAGTGCTAGCCACGATTTCATCAGTCTGTTATCTATCATTGTTGCTTGCTCTGCAGCAAGAGAAGCTAAGCACTGTCAAGTTCTGAGTGCCAGCAAAAGGCACCTTACTTGGAACCAGGCCTTGCAGGCTGTTTGCCAGTTTCTCCTTCCAGCTGTAGATCCTTTTGCTATATCTAATACGGCTTTGTCGCATCTCACCTCATCACCACTCCAGGAGCAGCATTTTAAGGAATGTAAGGGAGAGTGTTTCTGATACCTACATATGGTTGTAAAAGCTGGACAGTGAAGAAAGTTGAGAGAAAGAAAAATCAACTCATTTGAAATGTGATGCTGGAGAAGAATTCTAGAAATGTGATAGACTGCCAAAAAGACAAATAAATGGGTCCTGGAGCAAATCAAGCCTAACTCACTCTAGAAGCCAAAATAACTAAACTGAGAGTGTTGTACTTTGGACACATCATGAAAAGGCAAAACTCACTAGAAGAGACAATGAGGCTTGGTAAGTTAGAAGGCTGTAGGAAAAGAGAAAGACTCCATTATAGATGTACAGACTCAATCAAAGAAGCCACAGCCCTGAGTCTGCAAGACCTGAGCAGGGCAGTTGATAACAGGGCTATTGGATATCTCTCATTCAAAGGTTCACCATAAGTTGAAGTTGACTTAACAGCAACAAATAAAAACAACAAGGGATGGTGTTGCAAACAGGGCTCCTCAAAAGCCAATTTATCCCACACAACACTGTGTGCAATTACCCAGATCATCACCTTCCATGGAATTAAAGTACAGCACAGAATTTATATTAAAATTCTGCTTCAGCCACAATCAATTTAGCAACTTTACAACTTATAATAGTTGCCACAGACTATCTATAGTCTACATTACTCAAAACAAGACTAAATGATATCTGCGCTTCCCTTCCTGAATTGAAACCCCATCAGTTTGCTTTCCAGGCATACACCTAAAGATTGGCCTCAATTATGTCCAGTTAAGTGCTGTTCCCCACCACTCCAACACTTTCCCCTACAGATCTGTCAATACCATTACCCACTTTTGCGGACTGCAGTGCTAGCTCTTGGCATAGCAGAGATGAACATGTCTCAGCCACATGGGGAATTATTTGAAGTCCTGGATTTAATTAGCCCAGTTTGGATTCAGCATACCTTCCAACATAATTGGAAAGCTTTTGCCTACAAACTGCCACATCTACAGCAGGCGAAATGTTGAGACGTGCAGCCAGAGGCAGTACATTTTGAACTGCACATGGACATAAAAAATTAAATATTGGCAGTACCACAAGAAAAACATAGCCAACTCCCAGGTAGACGGTTGCAGCCTACTAGCGTGCTCTGCAATGAGTGTTAAGTGGGCATCCACCCCCCTACATCTGGGCAAGCAATATCCAAAGGGACAAAACAAAGTCCGCTTCTGGAATTGCCACTTATTTCCTCTATGCTTTGGCTCTGCATATTATGCTCTGCAGTTGCACAAGAGATTGTCAGTCTTGTGCACTGACCACTGATCCATAAACATTGTGTTATGCTGGTACTGAATATAGAGTTTGCGTAATGTAACAATGGATATTTATTTTACACTGTAACAATGTACAGTCTTGGCTGTACTGCATTAGACAAAGGCACTCATGTATAGATCAGTGTCTTCCCCTTCAAAATACATGTGAGCAGTGAGTGGAAAAGGATTCTGTGTTTGGCTTCTTCCTGCAGGTTACGTTCTTCTTTTTGAAAAGCATGATCAGCGTTTCTGGACACAGCAGGAACATATAACAGGACAGGGGGAAAAGGGTTTAAGAATGCCAAGCTATTTTAAAAGCACTGAAGTCTCCTGGACTGGGTGAATTATTTCCCAGGACACAGAAGGAGCCTGCAAGTGCTAATTCTGAGCCATATCTGCAGTCTTTTAGAATTCTTGAAACCATGCAAGAAGCCTGAAGACTAGCAATAGCCAATATTGTTATGTTCCCTTATCCAAAAAAGCCCGGGTGCTTCCAGACTTCAAAACCCTTAGAATGGAAAGGACATGTATGCTCCCTCTCTGTTGCCTTTATTCACACAGGCCTTTGCCAACAGACTCACCTACAACAGAAAAGGATTTTAACTGGATAGGTAGCGTAGCTTTCTTTTACTGGAGTATTTACAATTGTCTTTTCTTAATATTCATTTTATGTATTTATACCACTTTAAGCTATCTTGAATTCTATTTCAGAGTGAAAGATAAAGAATGAAGAAATAAAATAAATAAACGGATTAAAGGGTAAATTCAACAAAGCATAGACAGACTGCTATTTTTTGTTGTTCATTTAAAGTATTTCTGTATCACCTCCCAGCACACAATGGCTCCTGAGACAATGAACAAATAAAAACAATTAAAACAATGCAAAAAGGTACCACAGTTATATCAAGAATAAGTTGTTCTGGACCATTCTCTCCCCTAAACCCCATTTTCTCTGATAGTTTATACCTAAATCATGGGAATGCTACCAACTTAATTTAGAGACAGGGAACACGTGGCCCTTTACATGTTGCTGGACTACAACGCCCATCAGCTTTCACCAACACCACTCATGGTGAGAAACAACGGAAGCTGAAGACCAACATCCAGAGGGTTACAGATTCCCATCTCTGGGTTAATATACCTTGATATTAGCAAATTATTTGACAAAAGTCTCCCAAGGGCTCAATAATACTATTAGGAAGATCCACAGCTGGTTGACTAACTACAACCAGCAAGCATTTGAGCATTTGTTAATGACTCTGTATCAAGCTAGTCTTAAAATGAAACGCCACAGGGCTCTGTCTTTGGTCAGCTGCTGCTCCAACATTTTATAAATGACTTGGTTGAGAGCAGGGAGGCAATCCTTATCAAATTTACAGTTGATATGATGCTGGGAAGGACAGTTAACATCAACAAATATAGAATTAAAATTCAAAATGATCTTGACAGGCTCCAACCCTGGTAAGAAAACCAGAAAGATTAAATTCAACAGCTAAATATAAAGTTTGTATTTAGACACAAACCAACAGCAAAACAACAACAACAATAATAATAATTTTAAAAAAATCAAAGACAAGAGCACAAGATGAAGAATTGCTGATGTACTAGTACAACGGCAAGCTAGGTGTCACAGCTAAGAATAAGTTGAACCTGACTCTCCATTGGAATGCAGATGTTAAAAAGCAAATGAAATCTCAGGCTGAGCTGACAGAAGCACAGTGTCCAGATGACAACAACAAGAGTCTCTCTCTCTCTCTCTATTCTGCACTGGCCAGGGTACATGTACCTTCTCCAGGTCTAGGTGCCATGTAGTTAGGACAGAAAAACTGGAATGTGACCAGAATATGGTGAGGGATCTGAAAACCAAATCCGATGAGTAAGTGTTGAAAATAGGATATGGTTTGCTGAGAGATGATCATGTGTACACATGATACCAGTCCTCAAACATCTAAACGGCTGTTTGCAGAGAAGATGGTGCAGATGTGTTGTCTGTCACTTTGGATGGCAGAAACAGAAGCAACTGCTGGAAATCTCAGGTAACTGATTTTGGCTAAACATCAGAAGAAACCTCCTAAGTGTATAATTTGCTCATCATGAAAACAGATTGTTTGGAAGGTGGGGGCCTTTTCTTTGCTACAGGCACCTTTGTAGAGGCTGGAGAGCTGTCTGGCAGTGATGTACCTACTTCCTGTGTTGCAGACCCTGTAATAAGCAGGTGATTGAATTAAATGACCTGCAAGTTCACTTCCAAATTTATGATTCAACAAATCTCCTGGGGCAGCTAAGGTAACATGATTCTAAGAAATCTTGGAGAGGAACGAGCTTTACCAGGCATCACCTATTCCCTGATAGCTGGAAGTAGCTTTTGGTCATCTTCTAGATAAGTAACATGTGTGGTGAATGTCCCACCTGAATTTAAGTGCAAAGGACATAGAAATACAATAGCAAACTATACAAAGGGGAGCCATACATTTTTGACATAGATACTAAGGAATAAACTCTTTCAAAGTGCCCATTCCTCTAGTATTGGAGAATTTCACCTGTAGAACATCTGTACAAGCTTCATTGCTAGCCAATCAAATGCAAACAAACTGATTTTTAAAAAAACTAATTATAAGAGAGATGTGAATAGCCTTAATGGCAATCTCAGCTGCAACTATGACATTCTGGCCAACACACAAGAAGATTTCTATGGCTAAACTTATTAGATCCAATTACTTTTTGCAGATTAAAGAGAAAGCGAGAGCACTATACACCTTTGGTATTTTCAGAATCAACAGCACATTTCCTAACTGTGGGAACTTCGATTACCACAGAGGTTAATTATGAATAACTGCCAATGACAAAGGTAGATAACATGAGAAAAGACCCTAAGTGCCAAAAAACAAAGCAAGCAGAAGATGCTATTACCACGTGCTGGTAATCATGCAAGGAAGTCCTGGAATGAGACTCACAGTAAGGATGTTGGGTTTTTAGAATCAGCATACAAAGCATAAAACTTACACAACTTCCTACCCACAGAATTATACAACTAAGTACACAAACAGTACCTAAATTAGAACAAACCACAAACAACTCCAAACAGACAGAGGCATAAGTAGATTTAGACTTTAAGGGAAGGTTAAGGATTCGAAGTTGCTGTCCCATCCTCTCTAAAGCCTCTTTCTGCTGAATTTCTGTACTCTGTGTGCTCCCTTTTGTTACCTGAACTGGCATGTAGCCACCCGAAAGAAATACTTTAGTCTTAATAGTAATAAAGGAGACAGAAAACATTTTGCTTTCCCCCCAATTATTTGGTTCTATAAAGTTTTTGTTGTTGGGCAAACAGCCTAAAAGAGTTCAGCCTCTACCTAATGTGTCTTCTCCAGAACTGTACTAAACCTGAAATACGGAGAAAAAACTTTGCAGAAGCAATCTGCACAGAAAAGCTGATGTTCAGATCCGTTCCAAAACAGAAAAGACAAAATATATCTTTAATGGTCAATGACATTTCTGAAGGATTCAGCTAATCAGCTGAGGTTAATGGGATCACTGCTTACATAGGTTTCCACCAGCAAGTGGATATAGAAGGAATTTGAGAAGAGATACTGGCTTGAGCTATCTGAACAACAGATAACAGGAGATTTCTAGCATATCTTACAGCCAGATAAGAGATAGAACTTCCTTATTTTTCTTTTGTGGGTCTGAGGTGAGATAGGGTAGATGAAGGTGGGAGTCAAGTTTCAGAAAGCCAATGGAAAAACTCAGTACCCTTCACACAGACGAGAAAAAGAAGAAATGTAACCTCCCCAGGACTCCACAAAGCCATGATACCAAAACTGAATTCGACCTCTTTAAAGCATTTTTTAAAATGAAACATTAATTATTTAGGCGACAACAAAACGCCAGAGGTTTCATTAATTAGCCATTTTAGTTTTCAACTCGAGTCAATGCTCCGGAGATCTAGAGAGGGATGAAACAAATCCCTAGTTTAAACACTGAACCCCACAATACCTCCACAATGCGCACAGCCCATTGGAGAGGGAGAATTCCTCTCTGGTACCCAGGCTCGGGGGGGGCCGGATGGTACATTAGGAACGCGAGGTCAAGGGGGACACTGCGGGACATTGGATCCCCGTTTGCTGTATACTCACGGCCGACAAGCAGACGGGTGGTGTTTGGACAGTGAAGGGAAGGCACGGGCCATTTCCCCACTGGACTCCTATAGCGCTACGATTCCACTCGAGGCCCCTCCCTAAACTGCAAGCCCCAGGATTCCATGGAATGTTGAAAGTGGAATCATAGCACTGTAACAGTCCAGTGCGGAAAGGGAAACGGCGGGACACCACGGCAGAGCGAGGGCGAGGCGGGACTAGAGCGCCTCCCGGTCTGTGCGCAGGGGAGCGCACCACGAGGATTTCATTCTTCCCGCGCCCTGAAGCCGAGAGGCAGCCATCAGGGGTGGGGGCCGGGAGAAACAACGGGGGCGGCGAGGACACTGAAGTCGGACCTCTCCTCCTTCCGATGAAGAGGCAGCGGGGCGGGGAGGAGGGTACGGAACGCCAACACGGGCAGCGGGGCACCGGCAGCACCACCAGAACTGCAAAGTGAAACGCCACGCCAGCGCGCCCTGCCCGGGGGCCCCCGCTCCAAGATTCAGCCCGAGAGACGGAGGGCGAGGGAGGATCGCTTGGGCCGGATTCATTCCAGGCAAGGGGACGCGGAGACGGAGGATGCGCCCAAAGGGGAGCGGGGAGGAGACGGGGCAGGCCAAGAAGGCATTTCGAGGACTTCGGAGGCTTCCCGATGCCACAGGAGCCCACGCAGCCCACTCTCGCAGGCGTCGAGAGGAGGGGAGGCGAAGCGCGGCGTGCGCCGAGTTCCGCCGCCGGTGGATGGTTGGGGGGGCTGGGGGACTGCGCGGAAATTCCGCGGGTGGGCGGAAAGGGTCGCGGGAGGGAGGGAGCGCGCACCTGCTGGTAGTCGGCGTCCTTCGGCCGGAAGGCACTGGACACGGGTTGCAGGCTCAAGCTCAAGTGGGGCAGCCCGTGGAGCCAAGACGCCCACCAGGGCGCCAGGTAGTCGGCCCGCGCCGCCGGCAACATCTCTCCCTTTCCCCGGCTTGCCGCAGCCGCCCCCCGGGGCCTCCTCTCGCCGAGCCGGCCGGCCGAGCGCGCACGCCGCGCCTCCGCCGTCCACTCCGCGCGCCGCTCGGGCGCCCGGCCTCCTCCTCAGCCTCCTCCTCCTCCTCCTCTTCCTTCTTCCCGGCCCCTCGGCTGATCTCACCCGCCAGGCCCGGCCCCCGCTTTTCTCTGCCAGGAGGGTGGAGTTGGGGGTGGGAGCGGGAGACGGGGTGGGGCAGGGTGGGACGCGGCGACAAAGGGCGGCGGGGAAGATGCGGGAAGCCGCGAAGCCTTTCATCGTTCGCGGGGGAGGACGCCCCCTGCAGGATCCGTAGAGCCTGCGTTGCCAACAGTCTTCGCTGCCTCGCTTGCTAAGCCCACAGAAGGGGCGGTGCCTTCTCCGTGGCCATCGCTAGGGGTGGCGGGGCGGGGGCCCTCCGCCTGCAGAAGAACACGAACGGACACGTACGCGCGCACGGTGCTGCTGCTCCTTTATGGCACTGGACACGGGTTGCCTTAACACCAGGCTGGCTGTCGTTTAGGGGCCTGGCAGCTCTTTCCTTTAAAAACAAGTGGTTCAAACCCAGGCAACATGATTGCAATCGTAAATATTTTTAACTTCCCGGCTTCTCATTGTGTTTTGAAGCTGCCCTTTAGCTCCGTTGTTTTAATTTTTATAAACCAACTTAAAATCCTGAATAAAAGTCCATGTATCAACGTTCAAAGTTGGGGTGTAGCTGCAGGGAAGGCAAAATGAAGGCATTACCTCCAGTAAGAAATCTGCCTTCCACCATTAAAATTTTCTTTGGTCCTCAAATTTCTACATTCTAAAAAGAGAGACACTGAAGATCCTTCACATCTAGGACTCTTATACTTGCTGCTCACTTTGTTGTTGTGTGCCTTCAAGTCATTTTCGACTTATGGTGACCCTAAGGTGAACCTATCATGGTGTTTTCTGAAGCTGGTAGTGTGTGATGCATCTGAGGACACCCAGTAGGTTTCCATGCTGGGAATTAAACCCAGGTCTTGAGCATGGTAGTGCTATGCTTAAGCCACCACACCATGCTGAATCTCAGTTCCTTGGTACCTTTGGCCTGCCCCTTTTCTTTTGATGCCCAAACTATTTCTAAATGCTCAACTGAAATTTTAAGTCACTCTCTACAACGCGAGACATTTAGATGCTGAAGGAAAATTTCTGGAGGGCAGTCAAGAGTTCTTATTTATAGGGGGGAGGTCATGCTTTCATGTTGTCCACACCTCTCATTCAAAACCATCTCTGTAAGGTTTTTTACCTTAATTTTTTTCAACCTCATTTCAGTTGTTGTGCTGCATAGCTTGCCTTTAGGACCAACTGAAAGAACATAGTTGAAATATGAGATGATGAATGAACAGGAGAGAATTACAGGCCATTTCCACCCTACACTGTTCTAGTGCTATTCTTCCACTTTCAGCATCCTGTGGAATTCTGGGGTTTGTAGTTTCCTGAGGCTGAAGAGCTCTCTGGCTGAGAATTCTAAAGGTCACTCCCTAAACTACAAACCCCAGGATTCCACAGGATCTTGAAAGTGGAAGAACAACACTGTAACAGTGTAGGACAGAAATGTCCTCGGTCTCCATAAGGGAGAGTTGACTGGAAGGTATGTATGTAAGTAACAACAACATCAGTAGTTGTGGTACAAAGGAAGGCAAGATCCCTGTCTCAAGGAACTCCCATTAAATTTTCGGATGGACAGAATCACAGAGGTTGCAAAGGATAAATTTGAACAAGTGTTACTGTGTGTTCTTAAGCTTCATTTCTGTTTCATATGAAGACTACACACTGAGCAAAATGTTTTGGACCATAGCTTCTACAAATCCTAGTCAGTATAGATGATGATCAGAGCTTATGGGAGCTGCAGTTTAAAACTTCTAGAAATCACCAGCTTGCCTGTCCCTGGAGGCTTCCTAAGTACAGCTGATTTGATTTGTACTCATTTAAACAGAGAAGGGGGAGAGGGTGCTAAGGATCAGCTGCTGTGGCAAAGTAGCTTAGTGCTGCATTCACCCACTCCTGACCAGTTTGTAAATACTGTTATCTGAGGGGGAGGGGGAGCTTGAGGAAATGAATCATTAAACCCAGTCTTTACGATGAAATCATATTCGCCACCACACTTCTCCCAAGCTCTGATCATCAGCAGAAGCACTGGGTGGATAAATCACATGAAGCCCATTAGGATTAGCAACTCCTTTCAGGCCTGTTTTCTTCTCCCTCACTCTGATATCTGGAGGAGGAAGAGGCTATGAAAGCATAAGCAGGATCTAAGCTCCATCTAAGCTAAATCTATTTGCCACCTCTAAGTCTTTTTTGGATGTCACTTACCTAATAAGCGCGGTTTGGAAGTCCAAAGACTTTGGACTGCATATTTTGTTGTTGTTGTTGTGTGCCTTCAAGTCATTTCCAACTTATGGTAACCTTATGGTGACGCTATCATTGGATTTTCTGGGGCTGAAAGTGTGCGACCCACCCAAGGTCATCCAGTGGGTATTCATGGCCAAGCGGGGAATCGAACCCTGGGATCCAAGGTGGTAGTCCAATGCTCAAACCACTACCCTATTCTGACTCTTGCACCATGTGACCATTTGTATCAGTCTGATTTGAAAACAGACTGGTTCTCTAGCACAGAGCTACTCAAAGTAGTGGTCCCTGAACCAGTGGCTGCTGGTGCCTAGTGAATTTCCAGGAAAGAAAGAAACAATTGTAGCCAACGGACACAAGGATGATGCCTATCCCTTGAACAGTGGAAAAGAACCATTTTGGACCTCCCACATCAGACAACCCGAGAAGCACTGCTCTAGCAAAATCTGTGGGGAAATAAGCTAATGAAATCAAACCACACCTGCTGGCCACTGGGCAGGAACATGGCTATTTTGCACTGTGTAAGTAGCACAGGCAAATTCTGGGGCAGAGACAAATATATTTTCCCTTTAGCAATAGCAATAGCATGTGTATTTCTATACTGTTTATCCGCTAAGTGCTCTCTAAGTGGGTTTACAATATGTTAGCTAATTGCCCCCAACAAGCTGGGTACTCATTTTACTGACCTCCGGAAGGATAGAAGGCTGAGTCAACCTGGAGCTCGGCAGGATCGAACTCACAACCTTGTGGCTGCGATACTGGCATTTAACCACTGTGCCGCTTTATTGGGCCAGCCCAAAGATGCAAAGTGCATTATATGTGATGTATTTTAGACATAATGTATTTTGCATTTTTAGATGGCCTAATTAAAGTATTATTATGATATGTATTTTGGAATTTGTGGAATGTTGCTGCATAGCTAATACAGCAATCACTCAAAATATTTTTCTTTTGCATCACTCAGGGATGCAACCATACAATCATTAGAGTATTACTAGAGTATTTTCCCTGGTTTCTTTCCCATTCAGTTCCAGGAGAGTAGCCATGTTGCAGCAAAAACATCAAAGAGTGTGACTGAACTGTAAAGGGCAACCCATTCTGCAGTGACACAAGCTTCTACGGTCATTGCCATGAAGTCTCAGATCCATGCTTATCTTCAATTGGCAGGCGCAGAACCTGCTATCTCGGGGAGCAGAGATTTCTCTCATCCCTGGCAAACAGATTCAAGAAACTGCTTTAACTATGTCTTGTTATTGTGGCCTTCCAGGAGCAGCTATGATTGGCTTGGCAAAGGCAGTAAAAGCAAACATCCCATCAAAAAGTGTTCAGGAGCATGCAAGGTATTTGTTTGTAGGCTGAGCACTTCAGGAGATTGGTGCTTAGTGCTTGGCAGGGCAGAAGATGGAGGACTGGGGTATCATTTCCCTTCCCCAAAGCTAGATGGTTTTAGCACCCAGCTTTATCTTATGTGTTGATTCATGCTGTATGCATATATGCCTGCTGATGTCTGTTGGAGTAAGGAAGGGAAAGAAGGGCTAGAGCTTTGTATTTGTCCCACAACCACTTCCACCTGGTAATGTATTCACGTGATGGCGTTAATCCTGCAACAGCAGAACTGTTTCATTGACCATCACAGATGATGTCCAAAGAGACAGCTGTAAAAAGACAAAGGAATCCAGTAGCACTTTTGAGACTAACTTTCGTAGACTTCAGTCTTCTTCATCAGCTGAAACTTCCCAGTTAGTCTCAAAAGTACTGCTGAATTCTTTATGTCTTAATCAGAGATAAAGTTATCCAAAGTCCTTGAGAGAACATAGGTGGCAGCTATGTGCTGAGTCAGACTATCTAGCTCTGTATTGTCATTTCTGACCAGCAGCAGCATAGGAATGGTCTTATTTTCTGATGGCCTCCCATCCAAGTCAGTATTAATCTAAAATCAGATGAGATTAGGTGTGCTCAGGGAAGTTCACTGGTCATTTCAGTTCTTTACAAAAAGGACAACAGACTGAAACAGAGTGATTATCACCAATCCTATGTTCTGATTCATCATTCTCGGTATTCAGCAGCTCCAGTGGATGAGCTCTTCCAAGCAAAGCAATTGATCTTACCTGTGGTCACCCGCCAAACAATTCCACATGCCATGCCAGAGATGGTCACAGAACAAAGTAAAGCCCGATGGCACCTGTAGAGTTAATTATATGAATTTCTGAATCTGCAGTCAATAATATGGCACAATCCAAGAAGAAATAAAAACAAACAAACTCAGAACTCAAACATTTCTTACAAATGATTAGAGAAGGTATAAAACCAATAATGTTGACTTCTCTGGGTATTTTTCAGGGGTTTGGTTGGATTCCTGAGTTAATCACGCAAGCACCTTGAATATTCTTGTATATAAAATATTACTATTATTAAGTGTTACTATGATTATTCCAGCTCAAGGCTATAAAAAGAGCACGGAACGGAACTTATGAAGACTCACTGTGGGGTGAGGGGAATTGTGGGGAATATAAAGCTACAACTACCAAATCCATGTTTGTAGGTAGCACAGATGTTTCCCTTGCAGCAAGGAGATTAAAAAAAAGAAGATACATGTTGTCATAAAAGTTTGAACTGATATTCCTTTGATTCTTACTAAGAATTTATATATGTATAACAGCAGGTGTCTGCATATATAGTATCCCCAGCGTAGACAAGATGCTGGCTACATCTCTTCTCTAACCAACTGAAATGAATTTCCAGTTCTGGTTTGGGTTGCTTGGTTGTTTATTCCCTTGGAACATAGAATATTATGCATGCATATTGTCTGAACTCTCCAGAGTCAGGAACGCAGATTTCAACCTTGTAAGAAGATCAGTATCAATCTGTATATTCAAGGCAGGAGACTGAAGCTGAGTAATGATTTGCCTAAAGCCAATCAGTTCAAAGTTCTTTCTTTTCTGCTTATACATGCCATGTAAGGAACACCTATGCAATGAGACCAAAGTGGCTTACGAATGAGAAAGCGTGAACAAAAATGACAGGGAAGGTACGTTTCAGGGAGGCTTGCTTACTACTGCTTTCTTATTCAAGAAAATCTTCTGTTTCTAAACCTGTATTCGTTTTTCTGTCCACTGGCCCCCCTCACCCTCTCTGCTAGGAGCTTAGATATATCGGCTGGCCTTCAATCATTCTGAAGATTATCATACAGCTATTGAAGAAGCCTTTTCCTGCTATATTTTTCTCCCTCGTTCCCCACATTCTTCTTATTGATTTCTCTCAAGACTCCAATTTGCTCTTCTACGCACACCACAGATGTGAGAAGAAATCTCTGAAGATTACACAGATATAACATCTCATCCAAGAAAAGGCCTTTCATATCTCACATAATACATTTTTCAGGGATATATGGGTTTACCACTCAGCCATGAGGAGCTCAGAAGGTGGACCCTATAAACTCAGTTTCAGTCCTCAAGAGGAAATATTTGCCACTACAGACGTATGTAGTGTATGGCGGTCAGCAGAAAGGAACCCAGTTTCCACTTATGAATGAATATTTAATAAGTGTCATGGTAAATTAAACAGTGCCATTGTGGCCTGAATTTGACCACTAGCAATGTTTTTACTGATTCTTACTGACTCTTGCTGACATGGAGAACAAAGTCACTCATCCTAAAGAGCTCGCTACTTACATGCTAAACTGTAGCAAGAATTACCATACCTCTCTGCAATTCAGTACATACACAGGACTTGGAGACTTTTGTAACTTCAGCCACATGCTGGTTTGGGGATTCTGAGA
Source organism: Cyclura pinguis (assembly GCA_030412105.1). Taxonomy (NCBI): domain Eukaryota; kingdom Metazoa; phylum Chordata; class Lepidosauria; order Squamata; family Iguanidae; genus Cyclura; species Cyclura pinguis. Next base: position 164,809,743 of record CM059600.1, read on the forward strand.
GTTGCAATCAAAAAGGAGCTTTCTCAAGTTATATTCTTATATGGGAGTCAGCCTGATAAAATTCAGTGGGTCCTTGTTCTTTTCCTCTTTCTCCTCTGAGTAGACATACACGGAATCAATGGCACACAAAAGTGCTCAGTGCCCAAATAGAAAAGCCAACTAACCAGGTAAGAATAGCTAATGGATGCCAGAACGACAAATTCTTAGCAACGTGGTTATCTTAGATATCTCATATAGAAGTTCAGCATTAAGACTACAGTAATACCCTTTCTGATATATTATGACCACCAAAGGGCTGTTTACTTGGCAAAGCTTACATACTCAGAACCTAGGCAAGCTTTTACAGCCCTTTGTTTTCAAACTATGCCTACAGCCATGATTGATGGCAGATATTTTTATGTCCCATTGGCCCTTCGTTTATGTACTTGTGGGGCACCAGAAATTGAGGATTTGCCACACTAGTTGTTCTCTTGTTCACCGTACTCTGAACCAAGAACTAAGGCCTTTTTCACATGCCATTTCCCACACAAAATGGCCACGGGAGTGCTGCGGGATTGCGAGGATGGTTCTGCACGACATTCTCGCCATTGCGTGGAGCTCCTGTAGCGATCCCTCAGCAATCGCGGATTATATAATTTTTGGCTCTTTGCCAAAAATGACCCACGATTGTGCATTTCTCCCGCGTCCCTCCCGCACTTACCTGGTGTGCGGAACCTCAGGAAGTGTGATGGCTGTGCTTCCTCCCCCAGCGCAACCTGGGCCATTTCCGCACTAGCCTGTTATAGCGCGATGATTCCACTTTCAACATCCTCTGGAATCCTGGGGTTTGCAGTTTCGGGAGAGGCCAGCCGGCCCCTCCCGAGACTGCAAGCCCCAGGATTCCAGAGGATGTTGAAAGTGGAATCATCGTGCTATAACAGGCTAGTGCGGAAATGGCCACGGAAAAGTACCCAACTGTGCTGCAGAAGGAAGGGGTGGAACTATCGTGCTTCCATCCGTCCAGCACAGAGCTGGTGCGGAGGGAAGCACAGGGGACGCGATTCCCTCCTGCAAGAGGCTTTTCGCCCGATCCCCATGTGATGGCAGCGAGAAAAAGTAAGGTGCGAAAAGGGCCTTAGTTTTTGGGAGCTATTCTTTTTTCCTCACGTGTGAATACTGTCCCAGAAAATATCTTCTATCTGCTGTCTGACATTAATTCTATGGTAACCTGCAAGGTTTCTCTTTTTGCCCTGGCAGCAATGAAAATTAGGGCAAGATTCATTATGGATATCACAGTTGATGATTGCTCTGGGGATGATTCTCACTAATTGTAGAGTTGTTGTTTATATTTAATGTATATATATTTAATGTATCTTAATTGTACTAGATGCCTCTTTTTCTTATAATATGCAAGATATATATGCTCTTTATTTCATGTTGCATTTTTATGCTGCTGTGTTTTATTGTTGTATCTTGAGACTGTATTTATTGATTGTATTACTATGTATGCAAGTGGCCTATGGCCCAAGCATTAATAAAACTAAACTGAAACTGATATATTATGAAATAATCCTAATATTTCTGATATCCTTTTTGTATTTTATACATTCATATATATATGTGTGTATGTGTGTGCGTGTGCACACACGCACATGCATGTGTGTGTGTTTAAAACCCCATCCAAAGAAGTGGACTGATATTTACGAAAGCTCATGCTAAAATACAAACCAATTAGTCTTAAAGTTGCTGCTCAATTTCTTTTTTTCTTCTCCTTCCACTTTCCTTTTCTTTACACTTGTAAGGGGTTAATAAACTGTGAAGGCAAGGTATGAAATGAATAACTAGAGTGTTTCAGAAGTTGGAGGAAATGGAAAGATCTGTTATTTTATAAATTAAACATGAACATCATACGGCTTACGTTTAATGGAAAGCAAAATATAGACTTCAGCATGTGTACAATAATGGCACAAATGCTATTCACCATTAAGTCCGGTAGTGGATATTAAAAATTTTCCAGATAATTTGAGATGTTTAGAAAGGATATTAAGAGAAAAACAAATTATTAGATTAAAAGACTGGGTAGGAAAAATGAGGACTAAAGAACAAATGAAAGATTTATTAGGAACAGTGAAATTGTCTTCGTACAATTATACACAGTTAGAGAATTGGACGAAAGAATGGATAAAGAAAAACGGTAATTATAGAAAGCTTACAGAGTTTGAAGAAATGATAGTACAAAATGAAGAGATAGTTGGAAATAAAGAAAAGTATAGTGAGTAAAATTTATAAACTATTGTTGGTAGAGGAGGGATCACAGGAAGCATTTAAGCTGGGTGGAAGCATGATTTTAGGGAAGTAATAAATATTGAGAATTGGGTTAAAATATGGGATATGAGAATATTGAGATCAGTGTCGGTAAGAATTAAAGAAAATTTTTATAACGTAGTTTGGAGATAGTATTTAACCCTATTAAAACTAAGTCAAATAAATGCTGATTATTCTAACCTGTGCTGGAGGGGTTGCCGAGAAATTGGCTCCTACTCTCATATGTCGTGGGAATGTGAAAGTGTATTGAAATTTTGATGGTTAGTTTTTACAGAAATAAAGGAAATAACTAATCAAAATATACAGTCAAATCCTAACTTAGCTTTGTTATCAATATTTGACAAGAAACAAAATAAGGGGACAACAAGAGAATTAATTTCTATTTTATTAACTGCAGCAAGGTTAAGGATAGCTAAGAATTGGAAAATAAAGCAAGATACTCAGATGAATGATATAAAGAAGTATGGGATATAGCTATTAACGATAAACTGACTTGTAATATTAAAGTAAAGAAGGTGGAATTAAAACGAGACATTTTTATAGATATTTGGGGTGAATTTATTGATTATGTGTTAATAAAGGGGAAAGGAAGTAAACCTACTGAACAGTCATGACAATTTTGGAAGGGGAATGGAGCTTTTTGAAGAGAATGGATTATATCTGTAATGGTCCCGGTGGTTGGGAGCACTTATGATTTAATTATTAAATAGACTTTAAGTTCAAGAATATAAGGTATATAGCGGTTTGTTAGTTTATGTTTCTTATGTATTTGGTATTACATTATGGTTTTGTAATGTCATGTATTGTTATGTTGTTTAATTAATTAATAGCAATTATAAAAATTAATGGCACAAATGCTTTTTTCCTGTTTATGACTGACAACTCTGTTTTGATATCCATCATTTTTTTTAAAAATAAGGATCTTTCTACTTCCCAAAGAAATGTTGCAGTATTTCAGCCTTGTTTTGTCTTCTCCCTCATCCTCAACACCATCCCATGCAGAGTTGTGATACCTGTAATTCTCCTTGAGGAGGGGAAGCACTGCATCCCAGCCTTGTTAATACAGCCTCCTCCCTACACCTTGCCGGTCCCTTGTCTCAGTCTGCTAATGTGGGGACAATCCGCTTGCCACGGTTGAGAACTGAACTTTGGCTGACATTTAAACACTCGCTTAAAACAAATTATATTTGAGAAAAGCTCTTGATAAAAACCCTGCATTCACAGGAGGGTATTAAGCAGTGGGTCAGCAGGAAATTAGCCAGACGACTTATCTGTGAATCACAGTAGCTGTGCTCTGTATTTATAGCTTCCTGTATCTTTGATATAACAGAGTGTATAAATTCGCAAAGCTTTTTTCAGCATGATGTCATGGCCTCCAGCCTGATGCAGTGAATCTCGCAGGCCCTTCCAATTCATGGCTTCTTCTAGTGAATGATAATTATCACATTACTAGAATACCGCTTCTAAAATTGTACACTGCTGTGTGATGCACGTTCAAGAGAACATTTCTACTTCATCCTTTTGGACACATTGGTAGCCATAATGCCAACCCATGAGCACTCTATTTGAACATTTCTCCTTTCATGTTCCAGTTTCCTCCCAACCTCTGGTCTAGCAATGAGCCATGCTGCATCTCAACTTGGTAAGCCTTATTTTGCCTGCAGACCCAGAACTGCATAGAGTCATAGAATCATAGAGTTGAAGAGACCACAGGGGCCATCCAGTCCAACCTCCTGCCATGCAGGAACACACGTCAAAGCACTCTCTCCAGACGGCCATCCAGCCTCTGCTTAAAAACCTCCAAGGAAGGAGACTCCACCACACTCCAAGGCAGCATATTCCCCTGCCAAACAGCTCTGACCATGAGGAAGTTCTTCCTGAGGTTCAGGCGGAATCTCTTTTCCTGCAGTTGAATCCATTACTCCTTGTCCTGGTCTCTGGAACAGCAGAAAAGAAGCCCGCTCCCTCCTTGACATGACATAACTTCAAATATTTAAACATGGCTCTCATGTCTCCCCTTAATCTTCTCTTCTGCAGACTAAACATCCCCAGCTCCCTAAGCCGCTCCTCATAGGGCATGGCTTCCAGACCCTTCATCATTCTGGTTGCCCTCCTCTGGACACGTTCCAGCTTGTCAATACTTTTTTGAAATGAGGTGCCCAGACCTAGACACAGTATTCCAGATGAGATCTAACCAAAGCAGAACAGAGTGGTACTATTACTTCCCTTGAAGTAATAGGAACTGCAAATGTAGTTCAAAATGGGATTTCAAAATCAATCAGTCATTTGCTATCAGAAATGTGCAAATCAGCAAACATGAGTGCATATGCCATTGCTGATTATTGTATTTATTTTCTTATTAATTACATTTTTATCTTGCTTTTCCCTTAATGAACTCAAGGCAGTGTACATGGCTGTCCTCCTCACTTTATCCTCATTTTAAAAATCCCATGAGTTAGGTAAGGCTGAGAGATTGTGACTGGTCCAAGGTCATCTGACGAGTTTCATTACTTGGTGGGGATGTGAATTTGGATCATTCAGGTCTAGCATTCTCGCTACACATTGGCTATCTGGTTATCTGCATCAATCCATTAAGCTACTATTTATGGTGATGATGATGCTCTTCATAATGTATTTCAGAAGATCAAGTCATTCATCAATAAATCTTCTTTTGTGGCTTGTATTATCTCCACCAGCCTGTCATTAAACACCCCATATCATTACATTACCCTTATTTTTTTTCCAGGATTCCTTCCATGGAATGTGGGCAAGACCAGCCACATCCCCCAAAAAACATATTATCCTCAAGCCTGGGATCAAATGACTATGGAAAGATTGATCCATATCTCTCAGTTGTTCACATGGTTAACAAATCTAGGACTGCAGTATTAAAAGCAGGGTGCTTTTAATAAGGGAGCAGATTTAAGACTTGCATGATCAATATTATTTTTCTCTGGAATCCCAAAGTCCATCAATCAGAGCCAGATATGAAAGTGCAGCTCAGTACAGTAGACATGGAATTGCCTTACAAGGTGTCTCTGAGGAGATGCTCAGCTAAGATGTTTGTTAACAGCACTAAGCAATGAAGCTTGCAAATAAATCTTTTTGCACAGGAATCTACATCCCTAAACTTCATTTATTTCAGTACTCTAATTTAGGAGAGGCAAAAAGAAGTTTTTGTCAGCATTACTGAAAAATCATTGGAAGCTGGAAACCTTTGCCCATCTGCACATTACATGGAGCTCTATCAGTCAAGCCTCGTCTACGTTCTGCCGATCTCTTATTTATAGCATTGCAGGTTTCTCTGGCCTTCCATGAGCTGAACTCTATTGATGTGAAGGTCTAGCAGCAGAAGGGACAGGTAAACTCTGAGGCTGATCCCTGCTTTTCACTACAGCCTCTCTGCAAATCTGGTCTGGAGAGTTGGTGGGCCCTCCGCAAGAGCCTTTGATATGGGCCTGCAGAGAGGGGCGGGTGGGGGGAGGAAGCTTCTGATGGTGAAAACTGGAAGTGGCAGCAAGGATCTCACAACTGTGTACATATGTCTGAAAATTGGCCAAAATCCCATTCACAGAAGGGTGGCCAAAAAAAAAGGAGTCATGCAAAATCTACAACAAGCTGTTAAGGCTAGTTGTTATTTCTGAAGACAGAAAGGGTGCTTTTGAAAATAATTAAGAGGCCGTCTTATTTATCGTTGCACTCAATCTTATAAAAGCTGTTCCCACACTCAGCAGACAGAAATGATTTAAAGCTAGTTTGTGGCTGTTTCAAATCTATTGCCTCAAGAGGAAAAGCAAAGTAGTACGTATATCCCAATTCATGAGAAACAAAAAAGACACGGTCAGGGGGGAAAAGTATTCAAAGACTTGTATCAAAACTATATTTAAATGTAAAGTACCATCTAGAGAAAGTTCAAAGTTTAAAATCTCTCACTGTAGTGCTGATGAACCCCAGGCTCACTCTGTTTATTTGTTTCTATGGCTGATGCAGCTTTTGCTTTGGCTCTTTTCAGACTAAACCCCTTCATTTGCATTGCAGTTGGAACAATGAACAGAACCAATGATCGTTCGTTCCTGCGGGCGTATCAGAAGCCTCTGGAGTCTTACTTAGCAAATGTTTCTCTAGCTTGTAACAATACACAATGGGAAGAACTGTGGGCCTATTATTAGGCATCAATGCAGACTGTTTAAAAATGTGAAGCCAGAGCTTTATAGATATTACCTTTCATCTCACCCGTTGTATTCAGCTACATTAAGCAGTAACTAGAAAAGCAACTCTATGTGTTTCGGTCTGGTGTCTTGGTAATCATACCCTAATGGGGTTAAGAATCTTCAACATCCCGTAGTGTTACTGCCCTGGCTAGCCCGAGCTTGGGGGATATATAAAGATATCTCTTGATATCAATAATTCGGCCTCCTTTACCCATTCCCCTCCACGTGCTTGCGAGACTCCCGGACAAGCACGCATACAGGCTCGGCCGCTAATCGCTGTAATATTCCAATACAATACAGGCAGGCCAGAAATAGCCGACTCACAGCTTCAGGAGACCTCAAAGGCAAGTACTCAATTATGTATGCATGCAACTTTCAAAAGATCCTCTGCCCCACGCCGGCAGCTTGATGATCTGACTATACAATGCTCAAGTACTCCGCGTTTGCATACTGGCTACCCTATTGACAATTTGGCTCTAACTCAATCATTCAAATTCTGACCTTTCGGAGGCTTTGTCTCCAGCCCTAAATCCATTGTTTTCCCTAAGTACAAACTAGCCTGCGGTCACAATTTTCCCTATAAGAACCCCTGACTTTGAGCGCTTCCTCGGATCGCTCTTGGCTTCCATCCCGCCTTGCTGTCGCTTTGTCCAGTGAGCCTTCCCCTCAGCCCCACGTGCTGAGATCCACGTTCCCCAGCTTCTCCGCTTCCAACCGGGCTTCAGGACAGGTGAAGTATCACCCAAACCAACAACTCCTCTAAAAATCCCTCTATCCCACTCCAACCTTTATTTCCTTAGTTATCTGTGTGAGTGTGCTGCATACACTGTTTGATTGTATTTTTAATAAAACATCATTTATTATTTCAACTTCTGTATGCCCCTTGACTCGGCCTGACCCCGTAAACATAGGGTTCAAGACCTCGCTACGTTACCCTGCCTCTCGTATTGCTAGGCTGTGCTCTTGGCTAATTTCCCCAACTTATATAATTGAGAGCGTATTTAGGTGTCCCTCCCGGGACCCCCAGGAATCAGGGTAACAATAGCACCTAGCAAAATATTCTAAAACAAACGCAAATGCTGTAGGAAAGATAAAGAGCTCCTGGGAGTTTCAGCTAAAGCAGGGCTGGGAAACCCATGGCTTTCCAGATGCCATTGGACTTCAATTCCCATCAGCCCCACCTACCCAAGTTAATGAGGGATGATGGGAGTAGCATGGAATTCAAGGAGTATACTCTGCATCACTGGTCCATGCAGGCTAAATTCAAAGTGGTAACGCTCAGGCCTGAATGCCCGAAAGGCACAAGATCCCACCTGATCTTGGAAGCTAAGTAGGGTCAGCTCTGGTTAGTACTTAGATGGGGACCGCCAACAGATACCAGGTGCTGTAGACTATATTTCAGAGAAAAGAACCGGCAAAACCACTTCTGAGTATTCCTTGTCTAAGAACACCCTTTGAAATTCATGGGATTGCCATAACTCGACAGCCAACGGGAAGGCACATGCACACAGGTCATTATTGTCTTGATACTACAGGCTGGGATGCAGATGTCTTGGATCGGAATGGAAACATTGAACTAAGCTGAACCATTTGTCTGAGGGAACATTCTTAAATATCACCACAACCATGTGCACATTTTATAGGGCAGTAGCACATTTTTTAAAAAACCAAAGTCGCCTTGTCACATAAGCAATGGCTTAATTTTACATGGCAGTATGTCTGCTGCACAGCTAACAGATGCTACATGCTTTTAATATCATAATTGTAAAATGATTTCATTAGGCTGCAGCAGGGAAATGGGACTGCTGGAGCTCTCAATCAACTCTGCTAAGAACAGTTCTGTTGTGTTCTTCTGTTGCTCACAACAGTTTTCATCTGAAATGGTTGCTGTATGAATTTTGTAGCTTTGAGAACACATGCCTGAATTTAGTACTCAACCCTTACCCCTCACTATCCCTTTGTTCTTTTGTATTACTGATAAGCATTTTTGAGCAGGGCAAAAATGCCTTATATTAACTTTTCCCAGTTCAGAACTCTCCAGATGTGTTGGGGTACAGCTCATAATCTCCAGCCAGTGTGGTAAATAAATAAATAAGCAGCATGCCCAGAAAAAGGCTGTGGTTGTTGTTGTGGAGAGATTTTTTGTTTTGTTTTGGAAAGAATCTCTGCTTTGAATGTTCCCTCTGATGCAAATATAAATGTGGTAAATTTAGAAATTTATTGGTGGAGATTGGGATGGGAAACCTGTGGCCCTTCAGGTGTTGGCTTGATTCCAGCACCCACCAGCTAGAAGGATGCCAGGGATGAAAACTGTGGTTTATTGACATCTAGAAAATCTAGAAGTTGCCCACTGTTGGTATAGGTGAAAAGTTGCTTTTGATCTGAATGTTATTTCAGAGTTACAATTCCTTAAATTTGTTCCAAACTCAAATTGGTTGTCAGAGATTTACCACAGATACGTGCAGATTTAGGTAACATTTAAAAGCAAGAGCTGGTCTCCCAGGGCTAATGTTTTGTTTTTTTGCTTTTGGTTGGGCCTACTGCAGGTGAGGAAATGCAAACCCACTATCCCTTTCAGGACATCACAATCCCAATCCTGATAAATTCTACTCCCCCTCTATTAAGAGTGTGCATTTAGAATGAATCATCATGGGACAAATACAACATCACATGTGGTTTGGCTTTAATGAAGTAAGAGATCCTGAACAATATTTACTAAGGACTTCTGGTTCATTCTCTGGTGACCTCGGGATAATTCAGCATGTAAACAGTTTTCACTTTCTCCTCTGCTGTTACACAGTAGAATCCTGAGGCCCTGCAGCTTAGTTTGCTTCACATCTTGGAACATAAAATGTACTTTTTTTTGCTTAAACACATAGCACCATCTAATGGCAAGATTTTGAATACATATTTAACTTAACTGCACAATATACAGTCCTATCTCATTAAACAAAGCTGTGTTCCTGGATTTTACTACTTTAACAGAAACTTTTGCCACAGGGGTAAAAATAACATGCAAAGAGTAGAGATGTAGGTTCCTATACCATAAAATAGAGTTCAACATATCTCAGCAAACTTTTTATCCAAAACAAACAACATACACATGAAATGAAACAAACAGGTCAGGAAAGCCTTGAAGAAGTGAACAAAAACGTTCTGAACCATCTAGAAACCACTTGAAGGTTTCTTTCAAACTGCATGCAGGGATTATTGACCAGTTTCTACTTTTTATGATGACCTTTTTCCCCCCACCACTAGCTTCCACTCTTCTTACAATTTCTAGTTTTGGTGGCCAAATGTATAGATCTACAGTTTTAATACAGTACGGGGCTTGCCAGCCCTCCATGGCTTTCTTTTAGTGTTCCTTGCAAAGAGGGAGCTATTTCCTTGCCCATTTGCTCTTGCCTGCTGAAGGTGGTTGTGGATCACATAGCAATGGTAGAACTCTGCTCTTGCCCAGATGGTGCAAGTGTTTGTATGCTAAATGCTTAAAACTGGGCGAGCATGCAAGGCCTGAATGAAACCAGACATAGCCAAGAGGCTTAAAATTGAGTGAAGGGGAAAGGAATGAAGCTTGCAGGTAATAGGCAAAACCAAATCTGATCTGTTTACCTGTTGCACACCCATGACTTTGCTTTGTGCTTTGGCTATTTGGAAAGCGCCAGTTCTTCCCCTGCTTTGCTCCTGGTGCTTTACTGCTGCCCAGAGTGACAGAATAATGTATGCTGAAGGAGCTCTTCCTTGCGTGCAACAAGAGCAGGGAAGCAACATTTTACAATCTGCTTATGAAAGCAGGAGGGATGCCTCAAAACTGGAGAAAGACAGCTGAATAAGAAAGCCAGCACTGGCTTGTGCAGGGGTGTGGCAGCAGAACATAAGTTGAAGACTAAGAGAAGAAGTTTTGAGTAGGACCAGAAGCAACCCAATTCACAACACCTCACAAACAACAGAGGTTTCCTTGTTCCCCTCCGTGACTCATTTGGCTTGCCTGGTTAGGGGTAGGTGGGTAGATGCAATGTGCATCTGAATTTTTCTTTGTAAAAAGAAACCACCACCAGATGCTTCATGAACCAAGGTATGCGTGTCGTTTCAAAAGTTACTGGTATTATATTTTTGAGCTACAGTGAATATATGACATCTGTTCCAATAATTAAGGGCTATTCTGAATTCCCTAGGGTGGTGTTGAACACAATAGGTACCGTCTTGAAATGGTTGCTGTAGACTTCTTACTCTAGTGCAATGAGAAAGCTCAGTCTAACAAACCATCTGATCCTGTTCAATTGCGGAATTATCAAGTGCATCAGAATTGGTGACTCACTCTGTACCATTATGAAAATAGCAACCTTACCTCGCTTTGCTACATAGTTCCATCACAATGACCACAGATTTGCATTTTGCCCATTAGATTCTGCACCTTTTACAGTTGCCAATATGCCCTGGAAGGTGTATGTGTCAAAAAAATGGAGAACTACTAAATATCTGAATCAGAATCACTTTTAAGAGAACTAGAGATGCACAGAGTAATAACTTGGTTTTAAGGAAACACAAGGGAAGGAAATGTGAGGAGTTTCTCCAAATGGACATCAGTGCTAGTATAGGTAAAGTCAAAGCTTTAAAAAATTTTATCAGGTTTTTTTTGTAGCGCAAAACTTCTCCACAGGGATTCCACACTGTCATTCTGCTGGTGGAACAGCTTGTCATCAGAACCAGGGGGAAGGCAATCTCCCTTGTAGCCGCCTATATGACTTCAATACCTAGATGGCTGGGAAACCTCCTCTGCAGAAGGCTTTGGGTGGCACAGACAGCTGGGTGGGATCCTGTTCTGTTAATTTCAACTAGAGTACACTGACTAACATCAATAGGACTTGCACAAATGGTGACTATTTATTTCAGCTGGTCTGGTTGGGATTTATATTGAACGTATCATCTTTTCAATAATGTTTTAAAACCAACTTGAGCACATCTTTGCTTGATTAATTTAGAAATCGTGTTAAAATTTCCTAAAATTTCATGGTGGTTTCTTTTCTTTTCGAGAACTTGAATGAAATCTGCGACGAGCAGGCAGATGAGAGGGCTGCTGGGAGGCAAAGGGTAGATCTGTTTTTACTCAGAAGAGATTCTATTCTGGGAAGTTTAAAAAATGCAAGTAGACTTTTTGGGGAGAGTGGTAGCCCTACCATAGCTCTGTGCTATGGAATCTGTAGTTTCCTGAGTATTTAGAATTGTCTGCCTGGGAGCTCCAACACTATTGTTGAGTTTATTAGAGAACTCTAAAGTCCCTCACCAAACCACAAATCCCAGGACTCCACAGGATAGAGGTATGACACAGCAGTTAAAGTGGGATCAAAGCTCTGTAACTCTGCAGTGTGGATGTGGGTTTAGTAAGAGCTGATCAAACACTATCTTGTTTAACATGCATGCTCTTTTTTAGAAGTAAACTGCACAAAAATAAACACAGATCAAAATATTTTAGTGGTAAATCTTATACATCACTGAGATAATTTTTCAAATTGGCTCGTTGACAGAAATGTACTTTTCATACTCTTGGGATATTTCTGTTAGCATTAATATATTCTAGGGCTAAACTTGGGCTTCTGAAACAAGATCTAAATTTTTGAACAGATTTGAGTGGCTTTTCAAGCTGAAAGTAAGACAGAAACTAAAGAAGCAATTCTTTCTTTCTTGTAATAACTGCACCACATCTCTCTAAATCATATGGCACTATGCAATATTCTATAAACAAAGAACTCTCTTTCTGGACTTAAAAGCATAACTTTAGGGTTTCTGAAGACAAGTTAAGGTAGTTTAACAAGACAATTAAGAAACAGATGCAAAAAGTTCTTAGGCTAGTAGTTTTAAGGAAATAATTCTCTTTAGAACAATTTAACTCAAAATCTCGAGTCAGAGCTACGTCCTCATTAGCTTGAAAAGCTGCACTCTAAAATAATGAACTCTCTGATGCGTTGTTGCTTTTATAAAACTGGGAGCGGGGTGGGATGCTTTCTCTTGAATGGCTTTGCTGCTGTTTTGTCTCTTATTTGAGAAACGACGTCACTCGGAAACAGACTCTGGTCAAGTAAGACAAATCATGTAGCAGCTAACATTTATTTTTTCCTTCTCTTAAAGATTCTTCAGGCCTATATAGCCAACATATATCCTTGAGTACTGAATGTTAACTACTTGCTATAAGTTTACACCACTTAAATTCAAATACTGTAAGTGGGTACTTCACAAATTTCATTTTTGGTTCCCTTTAGCAGTTTGAACCCTGTACCAATTTCTATATTTACCCAAGGGCTCAAGGTCTTTTCATACTTGCAATGAGTGCGTACAGAATAAAAACATCTCACACTGATTTTTCTTAAGTACAGTGAGATCCTAAGTAAATCCTTTTCTTCTACAAAACACCTTAAGCTCTTTACAGAAATATTCCTTTCAACTGGTAGCAATGCAGCAAGAATGGAGAAAGTGCAACCCACGAATTGTATTTGAGGCACAAATCCCTGGAGCCTTTGGTCACTCCCAATTAGAAACAGGCACTGTCTGCCTAAATTCCTAGATGCTATACCTATGAATTCTACACTGCAGAGTTTCAAAATGCATTAGCGAATGTCTTGAGAGAGAGACACTGAAATTGGGTACTCATTTTAGTGTTTTCCCTACAGATCTTTTAACTATAGACTTTTCAGATAGGAAAAGGCCAATTCAGAATTAAAGCCTCCCCCCCCATTGCTCTCTCTCTCTTTCCTGGATGCACGCGTGGAAATCTTCAGAACTGTAGACTGGAGTCCACAAGTAGTTGCAACTTCCTAATGAACAAAAAAACCATGAACAGCTGCTACCCAAACTACTGTTTAAAAAATGACACTGAAAAGGCAGAACAGTTAACTCCTTTATTACAATCCATAGGTCAAATTCCAGGAATGACTACTTTACTTCAGTTCTTTCACAGCCAGACCTAAAGAGAAAAAAATACAGAGGGTGAGAATATGTGAAGAGAGAGATTTTGCCTAACTTCTGCTTGTAAAGCCAGCAAGTCTTCAGAGTTTTCACTGCATCCTGTACAAAAACTGCTACGGCTTGTTAATGCTTTCCCATGAGTGTATGCAAGAGGCATGGTCTGTTGGCTTGCAAGCCAAGTGACCTGAATGTTCAGAGGTCTTTTCATACACCTACTGCCTCTGTGGCTTGGTCTGAAATGCCAGTGAATATCCAATGTGTCACTTTTTGTCAGGTTGACCTATCTGTATTTTCCCACTGGTTTTCCTCCTAGACAAGTGATATTTAAATGCAAGGCTCCAAAAGCAAAGCTTATTAGGTCAACACTTCTACAATTTCTGGGGAAAAAGTGGGAATTTCCTCTCCTGCCATAATCCCAGTGCATTTTGACTAAAAGAACTACAGTACTTTCCAGTTAATTTTCCCTGAAATAGGTTTTTAATGCAACTGCTGAGGTATATACAAATACTGGTGCTGTTTCTGATTAATCACTACCAAAAAGATTCATCCATTCTAATATTACCGTTTTCTATGTCTCAGGTAAGTTTCAGTCACTCATTTTAGTTGTACTATGTGGCACTTAAACTGATAAAATGTATTTTAACAGGTTTCCTAATTTTAAAAATCACATTGTAACTCTTCAAAATGAAACCTGACTTTAATAAACATCAAGAGCCTTTGAAAACTGAGTCAAAGACGAGCACACACATCAAATTTACAGATTTACATGGAAACCCACTGGGTGACCTTGGGCACATCACACACTCTCAGCCCAGAAAAACCCTGTGCTGGGTTCACCGTAAGTCAGAAATGACTCAAAGGCAAACAATAACAGTATCAAAAATTAACGCCATGTTTTACTCTTCCATAGGGAAAGAAGACCAAGAAACATGCTGAACTTCAGTTGACAATGCCAGGGGAAAAAGACCTGTTCTATAAAAATAAATCCTACCATATTATAGAATTCTCCTATTTTTATGCAAAGTGTTTTAATGCATATTGTCTTCTCTGCTTCTGCTTATTTCAGAGAAATAGTGATTACCTACATGAACGTCAATTTGATTTTTAGATCCAGTTTTCATATGGGAACAGACCTGGTGGCTAATAGGAACAGGACAGAGGTTTCTAATTAGTTTCCAAAGCCAATTCAAACACTTGTGACGACCTTTAAAGCACTTAATGAGTTAACATTAAACCATCCTTCTTCTGGATAACCCTGCCCACCTATTAAGATACAGTTCAGGGCATTCCACTTTTTCCAGAAATATATGTAGTTAAGATCAAAAAGAGGGACTTTTATCTGGCTTTATCTTGAAATTCTCAGCAGAAGGAGGCTTCTGTAGAATTGCTCAGAATCTTCATTTCTCAGAAGGCTTCTGAGACTGTAATAATGGTATGTTGTCATTATTTTATCTTAGTCATTAAGGAGAAGACAGCTGTATGGGTGTTGGCCTACTTCCAGGTAATGGATTAAGGCTTAGAGACTTAGGAAAGAGCAAGATGTGGATCTTACCTAAATGGGATCTCCAGTGCAAAGCAAAGTGTGAAAACTCTGTTGTTGTTCTTGTTGTGTGTCTTCAAATCATTTTTATCTTATGGTAACCCTAAGGCAAACCTATTACAGGGTTTTCTAAAAACTTACAGAGCCTTAAATGGTTCCACATTTTGAAGCACTTTTCATTGTTGTACTTAAGTCATCTTTTGATGGGTTTGGGCTTAAAAAAACCCTTTTTCATTGCTTCTTGCATCTATAGTTATTTTACTGCATTTACTGTGATTATCAAATGGCTTTCAAAAAACAGGTCAAATCATTGTTTTAGTTTCTATCGTTAGCTCCCTCAGGCTCACTGAAGAAAGGCAGACATGTTTTAAACCCACAGTGGGAATGCAGGCAATGTGTAGACCACCAAGGCCATTTTTTGTGACCCCCAAACTCCCCATCACTGGGGTTTCTGTTAATGGAGAATTGTTCCTTGAAAAGCACAGGTTCTCAACTAAAATAAGATATGAGGTCCTGCTGCACCTAGTCTTGGCATTCAAAACTATTTCTGAGAACCTGTTAAGTGACTCTTGCTGGAAGTAGCATTTGCAGTCCTAAGCAGAGTAAAGACAAATGAATGTGTGGAAAATGGCCTCCATAGTTTCCCAACTATTTTAAATAAATAATTTGAATTTCATACTCAAAGATGGGGAGTTCAGTAAAACAAAAGGCATACAAACTGGGTTTTCAAATGTTTTTAGATTGTCCCTATGTAGTGCAAAGGCTCTTTCTTATCGCAAATCAGCATATTTTATTTGGTTTAGTAACTATGCCTCCAGGCTCAGGAAATTATATTGGAAGACAATGGGAAAACTATT
Organism: Cyclura pinguis; assembly: GCA_030412105.1. Taxonomy (NCBI): domain Eukaryota; kingdom Metazoa; phylum Chordata; class Lepidosauria; order Squamata; family Iguanidae; genus Cyclura; species Cyclura pinguis. Next base: position 164,825,615 of record CM059600.1, read on the forward strand.
TGAACCAAATTAAGCATTTTTCTCTTTTTAAGACAATCTACCTTGATTTTCACCTGAACTACTGTATTATTTTAAATTTTCTAAGAAAGGCAGCTGTTGCTACTCTATTAAGTGGAACAAAGTAAGCCTAATAAAGAGGGCTCCTTCTCCTCAAAAGAAGCAGAGAAGTTCCAAAATATTTGTTATACTCCTAGGCTAACAAAGTAAAAGAACTGGAGACCTCAGAAGTTTTCAAGAGGCTTTAGTTACCAACCCCCACCCTAGCACAAATTGGTGGCTGCTAAGGGAAAAAATTGCTGTATGACTTTAAATGTTAGTCAAATAAATTACTCTTAGTGCACCTCCGAGGTCACTGAAAGGCTAAAACACATAATTTCAGGTCTTTGAGCCAGATAATTTTTTTTTAAAAAAATTCTTGCTGCAATATCTGCTCTTCTTCTAGAAGTGGCAGGAATACCCTGTAGTTAGTTCATTTTTATGGTTTAGCTAAAGTCAAAGAAGCTCAATGTCCACAGCCATTTTCAAGAAAGGACATTACCATTAAATCAGAGGCCTGAATCCAACTGCTAGTCTCAATTAGAATAGGACTACTAAATGAAATATCAAATGATGAGTTGAAGCTTATTTAAATCTAGTTGATTCAACACGGTTAGTTTATTTGGAGCAAACAACAGGATTCATGTCAGAATGCCCAGAATATTCTGTTAGTATCAGTCAACAACTGATAGAAAGTGCATGAAACAAACACACACAAAAGGAAGAACCAATGAGCTAGTGTCTAATCGCTAGTGTTTTTCCATCTCCCTTACTGTTCAGTTACCTGGTGGCAGAGACTGCTTCAGTTTTTCAGCCTTTTCCTTGTCAGTGATGACCAAGGTATACAGATACCGGCTGCATCGAACCTTGAACTTCACATTATCTTTGTTCTTCTTGATCTTGACAGCTACAATGCCAGAACACTGGGGTTAGCCTTATATGCTTAGCATTCAAACAACAGTGGTCAATAATACATAAGAATCACAGCCTAGTATATTACAGATCTCTTTTTGAGACAAACCATTGATAAATAAATAACTATATCCTGCTTCATTCCGTGGTAAGCCAGTTACTACAGCAAAGTCCACACACCTTACCATTTTTCCTATTTGTTCTCATGAAAAGTGTACTCCCCTGCCTGCTCCTCTTTATTGAGTTTGAAATAATGTTTTCATCAGGGTAAACAAAACTGTAAATATATATGCATAGAAAACGTACATAAAAGTGAATCACATCTAGACTAGCTATTTTGTTCCCAGTAAAACATAATTTAAAAATAAATGCACACAGCTACAAAGATGAGAACACTGAACCTCACAGCACCCATCCCATTATTTAATAAATAGTGCTAATACTCACAACTATATAGCTATACATTTCATTTCTATCCTTCAAAACCAATTACAAAGGTGTCTACTTTGGATAGAATATAGTGTATAATCTATTCTGTTTCTGGAATTCAGCATGGATGGAAATAACTTTCATAGCAATTTTCCAAGAGCAGCAGCTGCTGGCACATAAACATACCAAATGGTGTCACAAAGTGGTATGGGATATGAAAGCAAAAAAGATACAAAAAGATGCAAAGCAAAACTCTTTTGTGGATAGTTTAGACAAGAGCTTTCCAAACTTTTCATGTTGGTGACACACTTTTTAGATATGTATCATTTTGTGACACAGTAATTCAGTTTTACTAGCAAACCAGAGGTTAAACTAACCCCTTATAAGAGATCCCGGCACATGCATAAATTGTAATAACGAAATGTACGGAGACACAACATATCTCATGGAAACCTTTCATTCATATTTTTAAAAATATATGATTTATTTATAACACATAACATACATTTCCAAGGCTCAGGTGGGGGGCTTGTTTTTAGTCCAGGGAGGTGACTTCAAGGGACATACCATTTGGAAAGCCCTGGTCTGGACCATCAGTTTCCCCATTTAGCTTTCAAGAAAACACATAGGCAATACCACTTAATATTTTTAAGAAAAAAATGCTCCCCCTATCCATTCTTTAATGAATCATTTGACACATCAGTGCTGTTTTATACACTAGAGGCATTTCCTCAAGTTTTTCAATCACATCGCTTATACTTCCTGGTATAATGCAAAAGCCCCTAAAGTCACCAGATCCCATCTAATCTCGGAAGCTAAGCAGGGTCAGCCCTGGCTAGTACTTGGGTGGAAGACTACGAATGAATACCAGGCTACAGCCAGAAGAAGGAACTGGCAAAACCACCTCTGAATATTTCTTGCCTAAGAAAACTTTATGAAATTCATGGGGTTGCCATGAGTCAACATACATCTTGAAGGCACACACATAATACAACAGCACATCTCAGTTTCCTTCCTCCATGCTGTTCATGAAACCCATCTGAACTGTGAAAAATTCTACATTGTTGTGAAATGGATTAAAGAAAAGGTGGAACACAGATAGTGCTATGTTAGAGGGCACATAGACATGTAATTTTACCAGTGAGCCTACTATGGAAACATACTAATTGCACAGAGGTGACAAATACAACCTGAGAGAAACTTGTTCTTTTGGTGTTCAACAAAAAAACAGATTTGCACAGCTCAAACATTGGTTCCATTTGTTACCAATTTGTTTCTGGGTTCCCCTGAAGATGCTAATTTGGAACTTTAAGGGCTCTTAACAATCAGTAACTTGGTTCTAAATGACTGCTTTTTCAGATTTCGCTCTGGTCTCCCATTAAATCTGAATCATCATGCGGCAGAAAAAAACACCCTGTCCTTCTTCCAAAAAACAAACATTGGCAAGAGAGCGCCTACTATCAAGAATTTACCAGGCCTCTGGATAAGGCAGGGATCTTAAATGTGTTTATAATACAGATGCACACTTCCTCATATTATTAATTTGGGGTGCCGTCGTATGATCCCACAGGCCATAGAACTTTATACACCTCTCTTCCCATTAGTAAAAGAAGTGATCCAATGTAACGGTTCTCCCTTGACTGGCATCAAAAAGCTCTGCTGTTGTTGCTGCTACATCATAACAGCTCCAGCAGCTGCAGACACAAGGAAGGGGGCATGCCACAGGCAGAACCTAATAAACTTTTTTAAATAGGAACTCACCATCACCACCATCAATTCTGCTAGGCTAGCTAGCCAATGCCAGCTTCTGTCCTAGCCAGTGTGAACTTTGTAGTGCTTACGTGACAACTTGTCTGGTTCCAAAGAACTGCTTTGTAAAGTTACTTCTAGCTTTTTCACCAAGATTAAAAAGTCTAGTTTTTGTGTCTAATCTCAGCTTGAGCTACTTTATCCACAAAGTGATCCAAATGAAATTATTTACTATAATAATTCATGGCACACATTATTGGCAGAATAAAATAGCCTCTAGAATTCATGGCATATTGTTTAGAGAATACCACAGAAAAGTGTTAGAAATCAAATCATAGCAAACTTGTGAGGCTGTAACTGTTTGTCACATTTATATCCAGCTTTTTCTACAGTAAGCTCAATTTTAACAATTAACTGGAGAATCTTCTGTAGAGTCTGGTATCCAAATGGTCAACATTTTACTGACAGCCAGATGACATGACACAGAAGAACCCACAAAGTCTAATGGTTGGACTAAGGCCATTTCTGCACCAGCCTGTTATAGTGCTATGATTCCACTTTCAACATCCTATGGAATCCTGAGGTTTGCAGTTTCGACCCTGCCAAAACTGCAAACCCCAGGATTCCATGGGATGTTGAAAGTGGAATCATAGCGCTGTAACAGGCTAGTGTGGAAATGGCATAAGAGTGGGGCAATGTAGATTCAGATCTCCACAGCCATGTCACTACAGTCCAGCACTCTTAAAACCTGTAACACAGTGGCTCTTCTATGCTTCTTTATGTCCTTTGGCACGTATACAAGGTAAATATCCAGAGACTAGGAGTTAGTTAATTGCATTTTCTTTGTTTGGATATGAATGTCTGTGTGTGCATATGTACATGTTGGTACATGAGACAGAGAACAGTTCAAATGAGAAAGGAAGAACATTTTTGCTAGCCCCTAAAGCAAAGAAGTCAAATATGAAAATTAGAATGAGAATTCATTGAGTTTCCAATGAGGCTTCTACTTTTACAAAAGTGCAGCCCTTCTGACAGAAAAAACCAGGAGATTAGTATTGGTATTTTATAATAAGCAGCATCACTATCATAAAATTGCTGATGGTACTAGAAGTACTAATTGATTGATTGAATTTCATTTATATACTGTATTTCTCCTGGAGTGTCACCTGAGATGGCTTACGAAAAGAAATAGGAGAGCAGGTACAGAGGACAGGTATGAAAAAAAACCCTGCCCACAGACAGAACTGAAGCTAAAAGTCATTACTCACATTTAGCATCTTTCCTCCTTGCTGTCAAGAGAAAGTCTTTGATCTCTTCAATTTTGCGAGGCTGCAATAAGAAAAGAAGACAGCCTGTGAAAACAAGTTTTCTGTCCTATACATTTCTACAGTATATTTAACTTCTAGTTCTGATTAACTTTCCCTCAAATTCCCACAATACACATCCTGCAACTACTAGGAACTCATTTTCTTCCTCTTCTTCTTTTTTAAACTAGAGTCTAAAATCTTGGAAAGCCTACCCAGACTAAGAGTGGGTGGGGGACTGGCTGGTTGGCTGAAGGTACTCAGATCTGTCCATGTCCTCCTTTAGGAGGAAACAGTCACAGAGTTCAAGGTTGGATGACTCTGTTTAATGGCTCCCTGAGTGCTTTAAAAAAAAGGAATACTTCTTTCCTGCCAGTCCATTCAGGAGCATGCTGGGTGAGCATCATCCAAGTACCTTCAAGTAGTTATATTTACAATCTAATCCTCGCAGCCCTTTTTCAAGGGGAAGGCTGATTACTAGCATATAACTATATCTATATCTATAGCATATACCTATTACATCAAGAAAAAAGTTCTAACTCTCTTTGATGGGTTCCATGTGCCTTGGTCACATCACCACCAAACAACCCCCAGCTTCTCAGCCAAGACTGAAAGCCACAAAGTCTCCACCAAGCCCTACTTGGAAGTAGGAAGGAAAGCGTAAGAGTTTGCCATGAGAGGATCATGTCAATCTACCACGGGAAGTAAGGTTTGTTCTGTAACTGAAATTCCTAACAGGAATTTGGATTATTTTGCATGTTAGCTTTTTAAAAGGTTTTCTAACTCTCAAGGCTGCTAAGAAAAAAAATTCAAGCCTTCCTCAAATATACATATAAAATATATATTTACAAGGAGATGCTTATGAGACTTCCGGACAGCTAGCCACTAGGGTTGTCATATCTCAAAGCTTGACCCAAAGTCTCTAGTTTCCATGCGTCATCTCCTGGTGAGAGTACAGTAAAGCTCCAGGCAAGAGGAAAGGTCTTTGTGGAAATATCCAGTTCATCTAATAGAGCATCAGCTCACTACAGTTTACAAAGACTCTCCAAGGGATCTGTCTATTTACTTCCTCCTGGTCACTGAGGTGCCAAAGCTCACCCTCAAGCCTGTTTTGCATCCACCTTCTGGCTAGAAGCAAGTTGTTGTGTGCTTCAAAGTCCTCACCAAATTATGACGATCCTACCATGGGGTTTTCCTGGCAAGATATGTGCAGAGGGCTTGCAGTTAAGCTGGATTAAATGTTCTTTATCCCATCTTCCAAAGTCAGAGTGAAGGAATAATATTCTCATTTTACCTTGAACTGGAAATAGTCTTTTTAGGTAAGATCTGTTTTCATTTCCAAAGACAAAAACATATTCTCTGTGTGCGCATATGTCTGAACGCCAAGCTGTGAATAACTGTGGCTGGTATTCAACGCACAACACTTAGAACACATAGGCCATTTCCACACTAGCCTGTTATAGCGCTACCATTCCACTTTCAACATCCTCTGGAATCCTGGGGTTTGCAGTTTCGGGAGGGGCCGGCAGGCCCCTCCCGAAACTGCAAACGCCAGGATTCCAGAAGATGTCGAAAGTGGAATCGTAGCGCCATAACAGGCTAGTGCGGAAACGGCCACAGAAGCAGCCTCTCTCGGTCTCAGGGATGATCCTGAACCGGCAGTCCTACCCGCCATTGTTGGAAACGGATGCGGCAACACAACCCGAAGCTGCAGAAACCGTTCTTCCCGAACGGCAAACACAAACGTATGGCGCGACACTCTCGTAATACGCATCACGGGGCTTGTTTGGGCAAAGAAATTTAGCGAAACACGTCCTCCCTCCACCAGTGAACTAAGCGTGCTTCGCACTATACTGGGTGCAGCCCAGACCCAAAAGTTCGCCCCTTCCCACTCACTCACCATGGTGACGGCTCCTGGCGGCGGTTACCTGCAGGAGAGAAAGCAAAATGGCAGATTCGACTGGGGAAGGGAGGGGGCACCACACGACCAGTAATTTTTCCGGACTGCCTCCTCCTCCGCTCACTCCAAAACCCACCCGTTCGCCTCCTCGCCACCCGCGCTTCCTCCTCGGTCCCCTCGCCCGCTCCCCGCAACCACCTCGGCACGGATGGCACCGGATCCAAAGCACCCCTCACCGAGAAGCTCAGCGCAACTGCCCCGGCGTCCGAGAAAGAAAAGAAATACTACTTCCGCATCCGGGTAATTTAACCGGCTTCGGGGGGGGTGTAGAGCTACGGAAGCAGACAGGGGTCAAGCTAGTTAAAGTGTGTGAACGTGAACTAAGTCGCCGTGTTTACGAACAGGAACAATACAGTTTGCGGGAAATTTGTATTCCCAGCAGGGTTATAATTAATCTTGCTAATTACATTAGTAACAACCATTCATTGGATCAGTACTTTTGAGAGGTAATGCTTGCTGTTCATAATTATAAGTGTTGCCAACAGTGAACGGAAAGATGATTTAGCATTTAGCGATCTAAATTGGTTACCTGGATATTAGCAGTTGCTTCTATTGCACGTGTGTACCTAATCCTTTACATGCGCGTTTATATACAGACGTACAGATTTGTTTGGAAGATGCATACTGGTCTATGACTGTAATAAAGTATTGGTTGATTGATTTGGAAGCTACCCCCATTGACATCAATCATACTCTTGAGTTGTGGCAGTTAGAATTGAACTTTGACTGCAGTAGAACTGGGATGGCTACGTGTGTTTAGTCTACGTTGTCAGCAATATTGCATTCTGCCACGTACATTACACTCCAAACAACCCTAAATGGAACACTAAGTCTGGGGAAAAAAATCAATTTTAAATTAAAAAAAGAAAAGAACGTAAAAATGGGTTCACCATAGGTGTGTGGATGAATACCAGTGATGTCTAAGCACTATAATAAGCCAAAAGGGGATCATGATGATGTTTCTCAGGAGACCTGCATGAGTTTTTTTTAAAAAAACACTTAAGTGAATGCATAACCAGGAGCAGCATTGGCCAATTGCAAATTTGTGCCACATGAAAATATACAGCATTTAAACATTTATTGATTTCCTAAGAAATAACCATGGAGGTTTTTTAAAAGCTCCTTTTGCCATATTCAGACAAATAAACGCAAAACACAATGTGTAAAATGCCACATGTGCTGACAGGAGCATATGTAACCATGAGGAGCAAACCGAGTCTTCTTTGGATGCTTCCAAACCAAGCAATTTGTACAGTTGCACTCTGTCATGTCCAGGATAGCTGGTTCTCAAAAACTTCACTCAGAATTTCTAAGATGAGTGCTTATTTTAAGAAAAGCAAGCTGAGTTGCTGAGACTACAACATCTAAGGCGGTTATAAGTTTTATACCTTGTTATATAAATTTTGGAGTACATATCAATGATTGGTTAAAGTTGTAAATGTCAAGTCACCCCACCAGCATAGGCATTACAGTTATTTACATACTTTCATTCTGGGAGCCACAACAAGTTTCTGGCTCCTTATCAATTCCCATACTACCTTTCTGCTACTTGGCTGTTCCCCCCTTTTGATCTTCCCTCCCGCCAGATACAAAGTGGCACATTACAGCTATTAACCATTTGGTGCCTTGCAATATTTTAAGAGTTTCAATTGGATACCTAGTTGCAGGTAGCAATTAGCAATGGATACCTAATAACACTTCAGCAAGCAATGTCCTATTTGATCTAGTACAGCTATTCTAATGCATATACAGATGCATACATATGACAAAAGTCATGCATCCTGACATATTTCCTTGTCCCTGGAAGTTCACAATTCAAAGTGTTATAATTTTCATTTTGCAGCCTTCTTGAATTTTCTCTCTTCCAACTTTTTTTCTCACCTGAGAAAATGGACTAGCTATACAGCACCTTTTAATTGTGACTGGCAGAGGCTCTCTGTCTGTAAGCATGCCTAACCTAATGACAAAGAGCATCTGAGGAACATGTTATGAGTCAGCCCTAGTCATTTTCTTTTTTCAACCAGTAAGCAAGTCAAAGTGAAAGAGAGTGATAGGCAGCTGAATATTTGCACCGAAGTTACTAGTCGTGAAGGGAGTGAACGAGGACATAACTTTAAACAAGGCATGTGATACAGCAGGAGTGAGGAACATGTGGTTGTCATACTACTACTTTTATCAGCCTAGACAGTATACATTCCCCAACCCTCTTATACAGTAGAGCTGTGATGGCTGGTGACTTCCATGTAGGTGGAGTAGTGAATATGTTCCAAGTCTTATTCTGAACTTAAAAGGAGCCACCTATCAAGGTGCTGGATCTATTTTGGGAGAGGGTTCAGTGCCTTTGGATAATGCCTTTAAAGCCTGGACTGAAACTCAGAGAATATTTACTGCCCTGCTGAAATGGAAATCACTAGCTGCTATTGCTGCAGTACAGTGATGATTATAGAACACATCTCAGCTTTTCAAAGTGATTCACTCACATGACAAAAACCCATGTACAAAAATGGAGAATGGTGTTCCTAAGTATGCCTAGAGTGGTCATGGCTAAAGTTAGGTTAGGGCTGGCCTGTGACATTTTGCTGCCTGAGGGAAAGGACAAGATGGTGACCATTCCTCATGCTTCCCACATCTTGTCTCCATTCCCTGTCTCTCTCTGCTATCTCAGGCTGCCTAGTGGCTGGCCCTGGTGAGATTTCAGCTGACATTCTACCAGCACAGCATACCAACTCCCTCCATCTCAATATATCCAGCTCAAATCCCTGGGGAAACTTAACCAGGACAGTAGATCTATCTTGTTCCTCTTTCTGGTACTTGTAAGTTACATTCTGCTGAGAGAGAACAAACAGCTTGGGATCAACCAACGATCTGGTGGGTGGGCTGGGGATTTCCTTTGAACTCTGGTTTCTCTGGTTAGATGTCCAACATGCTGTCCATTACACTACCCTGTCTAGATCTCAATAAGAGCTGTGTTTAACCACTAGTGGATTAAATGGGGGTGGGTCAGCATCCATCTGGACATTACTTTATGATATGGATGTACATCATAAGCACACCAAAGCCTATGTATGCTTTCACACTCATCCAGCAAGTTCTGCTAAAGGCTATATGCTAGCACTGGTCAGAGCCAGAGAACAGTATTGGAAGTTCCCCACTTTCTTTCTCTCTCTTTCATCCACTCCCTTTCTGCATCTCCCATCTCCATTCCATGCAGTGTGCTACGAGTCCACAGACAGATCATTCTCTTTCCAGGAGTCTGAATGGAGTGCTCAGAGAGGAAACTTTGAAACTGGGCTGAGCCAAAGGCCACCTTCAACCTGTCCCAGTTTGGAGGGGATAGTCTTGATTAATTTTCTGTCATTCCATTTGTTCAGCTGCTTTTATAATGTCCCAGTTTCTCTCTCTTCTTTCCACGTTTCCTCTTTGTCTTCAGCTTACTTCAATTGCTGCAGACCTGAGTTCAGGGTACTCAAGTAGTTTGCACTGAATTAACTCAGCGCTGGGGAGAGGAGATGGGATGAAACTTGGATTCCCTGTATTCTCATGCAAAAGCAAACTGCTGCAGCCTCTCCTGGCATGTGTGTTCTTCCCCATTAATAACTTTTGCCGTATTAATCACATTCTTATGTTGCTTAGCCACGTGTGTCCTGGTTTTCATCATGAAATGCTGAACAGTTTGCAGTTGTCCATCCCTGCTTTATGGAATTGAACAGCCTTCCCCAACCTGCTGTTTCCAGATGTATGGGACATCAGCTCCTACTAACTTCAGACAACCTGGGCAATGGAATATTTGGTGCTATATTCTAGAACATCTGGAGGGCACCAAGTTGGGGAAGGCTGCAGTTTCAAAGAGAGATAAAAGTTAATATGTGTCCTTGGAAGTACAGAATTTATTTCCCTTGATTCATTTAATCCTGCATCAAAATAAAATAATCTTTTTTTTAATAGTCATTTTATTCAAATTCAGATATAAAACAAACAATTATAACTGTCGACTTATTTGAAATATTTCTGATCTTCCACACTGATCTAGATTTCATTATCAATATTTCTTAACATGCTTAAAATATTGTACTACATTTTAGTGCTATTATTACTTGTTGATTCTTGCATTTCCATCTCCATATTCCCGTTTCATGATGTATATCCTGTAGCCCCCTCATAATTTATCTTAAATCATGAATAACAGATTTCCATCTGATGGTACCCAGCAAATACCCGTTACAATTTGCCATTCTTTTTGTATCTCTTCGTCTGATTTCCCTTTTAATCTCCGAGAGACCATATCAGCATTTTTGTTTTCAATCAGTGTACCCCACCATTGTTCTAATGTGGGTATTTGCTGAGTTTTCCACATGTTTGCATATACAATACGAGCTGTTCTTATCATGTACAGTAATATTCTCCAAAAATAAAATAATCTTGTGTGTATGCAATAACACAGTTAAGACACAAGAGGGCACACTGAATACAACTTTAAAATAAACTCACTCAACAGTGAAAGTAAGCATAAGTGCAGCTGCATTGGCCTTCATGGAAAGCAGGACCTCATATTGGTTGTCTCTGGTTCTTTCATTAAGCCTCATAAAAATTCCATAGGTACTTCCTCAGGTGGCGTTTTATGGAATTAAGATCATCTGCAAGGGGCACTGATGGATATAGATAAGGCCCTCCTTGGCAAATCTTTGGAAATGATAAGGTTGCCATGGGATGAGACAAGCTGATGATTACTAAAACCAACTATCTGCTTGTAAAATGGAAATATTTTAGTCTTACCATAGCTGTTAGTCTTAAAGGTGCTACACCAATTCTTTCCAGTTTTATTGTAGTGCAAGAAACAAGGATACATTTGGTAAAATGGAAAGAAATCTAGATTTAATCAAAGGCAAGAAATGATGACATTTTGAATTTGGAGTGGGCAGGAAGTTTATGCACCCAGGAGCTCCTATTTTTTACCTGTGACTGATAATGTAATTGTGTATCAAGTCTTTATTGAAATCCATGTCTTACAAAAGCCTGAAATATAGATATTTTCTTCTTTCCTTTCCATTTTATTGGTAGGGAACTGAAGCTGAGATATGGTGTCCTGTTGTGTCAAGCAGCATCTCCCAGTGCCTAGGCTAACGCTGTTTACTGGCCCATAAGCCAGTTCACATACGATATTGCCACCATTGCTGTGGCTGCTGCCAGACTTGGGCAAGGCTGGACAATTGCCAAGGCTCAGACCAGTTTAGGATCACGTTCCACTAAGAGTGCTTCGCTTTTTACATTCCAAAGAGACTCTGTAATCTGCTCTCATTTCTTATGGGGGCACCAGTCAGATCAGAAGCAGCCCCCTCACTCCCAGTCTTGCTTGGTCAGTGAGTTCATTTATAACCAACCTTTCCTGTCTTATTAAACTTCAGGCAGCATCCACTTGTCCATTTCCCCAATTCGGGAAAGTTTAGTGCTGTGGCTTATATGAGAGCTGAAGAGCTATAACAATTGCTTCACATTTCCTAGTATTTGGAAAAACTCCTTTCTCTCTTTTTTTTTTTTGTGTGTGGGACATTATAGCTTCAGGAATTCCTGTGCTGGCTGGCAATTTTGGGGGTGGTAGGGTCCCAAACGGAATCTTGCCAGACTTTGCTGGAGGACACAACTGCTGCCTGGTTTTCCATCTGTTTTGATCCTGTGTTCTTGTGGGTGCTCAAGGAGAATGCCTGAGAGCCAGTTGGGAATCGGAGCATCGTATGGAGATATCCAGTCAGTGTGATGTAGTGACCTGATAGTTGGACTACAATCCTGGAGGCCAGGGTTCAGTTTGTTGCTCAGCCATGGAAACCCATTGGGTGACTTTGAGCGTATCACACACACACTCAGCCCCCAGAAAACCCCTTGATAGGTTCACCTTAGGTGAACTTGGAAATGACTTGAAAGCATACAAAAACAACAACAATCCAGCCTGTGGACAGGCATGTTTGTATCTGGTAGATCCTAAGGGTTTCTGGCACAGCAGAGATTTGCTGGGATTGGGCGTCAGTGAAAGTGGAATTCTCTCATCCTCCAAGGAGAACAGCAGTCTTTTTCTGAATAGGCATGGCTGCCCCCAGGTAGAATGGGCTACCAAGTTGTTATCTGTCCAGGCACTGATGAAAACTAGACCTGCTTGACTTCAGCAAGGTAGCTGAAGGTGGCTTGTGACCTCAATCCATGCTCACGAACCTAGAGTCTAGCGCACGCACACGCACACACCCTTTTGATGACCTACTCATCTGTGATGTAGACAATCATGGGAACCTAAGAAGGGTGAAGCTGATAGTAGGAACAACTGATGGCTCCAGACTGACATGTGCACAAATAATTTGGGACCAGGCTGGGAGGTCATGGGGAAGAAATATTTGGAGGCTTATTTTGCTGTGAAGCAGGAGGCTCAAAAGCTGTATATACTCAAATGAACCCTCTGATGTATTCAGTGTATAGCTTATCTTCCGTCAAACACACACACACACACACACACAAAACAAAAACAAAACCTGGAAGAAACATAATTTGTACATTTTGTATAATTTTGTACAATGGCGAACAGTTTTGGACAAGGCTTTTCTTACACCATTGTCTTTTCTCACTGACTGAATTTTACAGGGATTTCAAGCAATGTCATTCTCTGCTCACAGTTTTCTTTTGTTTTTCCTTTGCTTCTTCCATCTTCTTCTTTACTGCAGAAAATCCATAAGGAGAGAATAATGGAATAGGTGTACCATGCCGTCCACTTGCTAGTGTGAGGTGCTTTCCATCTGGAAATACTCAAAGGTTATTTCTGCACTACACTGTTCTAGTGTTATTCTTCCACTTTCAATATCCTATGGAATCCTGGGGTTTGCAGTTTAGGGAGGGGCCTTTAGAATTCTCAGCCAGAGAGCTCTTTGGCCTCAGGAAACTACAAACCCCAGAATTCCATAGGATGTTGAAAGTGGAAGAATAGCACTATAACAGTGTAGTGCAGAAATGGTCAAAGACAGTGTACTTAATTTCTCCCTCAGGGAAAAAAAGAGTCATATTCACCACATTTCCTTAGGCTGCAGGTAAAAGGCAGCACCCTACAATACCTGTTTCACAAATTAGTGCTTAACTGGACATGAGGGGTGCAGTGCTGGGGCAGGGAGAAGAGCTACCATGTTTCACAAGGATTTATGCAAGATCCGCTGCCTGATCTCTCATTTGCACTTTATGTTGGTTTCCCCAAATTATCTATAGAGTTGTTTGAATTCATGGGAGTCAGCTGAGGATTGTTAGGATCCCTGGATGTCAAGTGCCTTCGTCCCAGAGGCTGGTGGGAAGCCTTCTCTCCTTTCCAACTGCCACTGCTGTGGCCTTTGAGGGAGAGAATAGCAGCCAGCATCTGCTGGACTTAATTCCTTCCCCCATTGACACCCTCGCTTTCTTGTGTGTCAGGTCTTACTAAACTGTAAATCTGAGGGCAGAGAAGTGTCAAATTAACTATTTGTAAGCTGCTCTGGGAAGCTTTTCTGCTGAAGCATGTGGTATAAAGGCTATCTAATATACAAAAGTCAAAGTTTGCTTGTCTGTGTCAGGCGAAGACCTCATATGATTGGCTGCCTAAGAAGATTCTTTGGAATCCTGGGGTTTGCAGCTTCGGGAGGGGCCTTTAGAGTTCTCAGCCGGAGACCTCTTGGGCTTCAGTCAACTGCGTCTGTCTTGAACAGGCTGGTTGCAGCAAGGAGGAGGATGGTGTATTCCCTCAGGAAACCAACCTCTGTATGTTAATAACTCTGAATAGAGATTGGATTAGGGAATATGGGGAAAAGTTACAGGTATTGGACAAGACAGTTTGGGGAATTAGAGACACAGGATCTCAAATCTTTCTAACAAGTATTACCTATGAGAAAATAAAATCCCGGGCAATGCCGGGTATATATGCTAGTAAATAAATAAATAAGTAAGTAACTTCAGTCACTGACCCTTTGGAAGTTATTCCAGCTGGAAGTAAACTTCTTTTTTCCAATTACACTGGAGGAATTTTGACCAAGCACGCATAGAGAGAAGGTAATGTTCCATCTCTTGTAACCTTTTAAGCTGAGATGAAACCTCTTTCTAAAAATGCTTTAATCTAAATGAGAAAGCTTCTGCAGAGTTCTGACTGGGGACAACAGTGATATCTCTCATCCTCCAAGACTCTGAAAGCTCTGACCCACCCATGCCATATCTGCCACAGCGAGGGAAATGAGGACATTTCCGTACATCTAGGGAAATGATTTTGAAATAGGGAAACATCCATCTTCAGCGTAAAAGAGATGGCATCTCCCAATCTATCAAAATGTGATGGAGAAAAGGAACATTAGCTACAGAGAAGTGTACCAGCCCTTCGGAGAGTAAGGGACGTGGGACCAGCCTATCGGCTTGTATATATCTTGCGTTATGTGGTGGTAGAAAGGAAATCAATAGAGCTGTCATGCCATTAATGCATTCAGTATTGCAAACTCTCCAATCATGGCAATCGCCAGATGGATGTTTCAAATTAAAAAAAAAGCGTGTGTGAGAGAGGAGGGGGGAGATAAACATCTGACATGCTGTAGGGGAAAGCAGGAAGAAGAGCAAGTGCTGGGGAAAATTAAAGACCATAAATCACAGTGACCTGCACAAAATCCAGAACAAGTTACTGACAGAACAGTGCCTTTAATTTTTTTTTAAAGGAGAGACTGCATTAGCATCACGTTGGCTGCTTTGTTCAGACATACATGTCAGCACCTTTCAACATACCAGCTCTTGGCCAGGGAGGAAGGGACGGGGTGTGGGAAAGACTGTGTAGTCAAGCCTTCATTCTTTTGTAAGGTCCAGAGCTGACCACAGAGTAACCATGAACCTAGGATAAAGCAGCTAAAGCTGCTGCCATTTTGAGACGGTTTACAGAAGTATCGTCAACAAAGCTCTGTGAACTCAGTGCCAACACCAAACCAAATTGTGTACCGCAAAGATTCAGATTATATGCCTGGAATGAACCAAGTACTCTGGGCTTAGTTTTGCCTAAATTTTTAAAAATAATATTTGCAATATTGTGACAATATTGTGATGAATACTGGCATCGTGGTTTTCAAAAGGATAGCTGTTTTGTCTGTTTCACCATAAGAAAGAAAAAAAAGATGGCTGGGGGAAAGAATCTAGCAGAACCTTTGGGATTATACTGATTTATTTTAGTATTTGTGGCTTTATGATGCACTAGCGGGGTGACATTAAAGCCAGAGGTATTTCAGCACAGTCACACAGTTATGGGAATGTGATAGAATGTAACAGGAAACTCCAAAGAAACTGACTTTTGCTGAGCAGATTGATTGCTTTCACATATTAGTACTAACAGACAAGCTGCTTGAAATGTTCCTAAAGAAGCTAGGATGGTAGAGGAGGGAAGATGGATTATCATTCAGGAGAAGGACTTAGAGCCATGGGAAGGGATAAACTGGGTATAAAACACTGCTAGTCTTATATCCTTATCCAGACCAGAAGTTGGAATAACCATCCTTCTGGATTTCAGCTTCCAGTATCCCCCATCTAGCATGGGTTATTTTTGTAGCCAGTAATATTTACAAGCTCTCATCCACACTAGAACAAGTCTGAATGGATATATAAATTCAGTAGCCCTGAGGAAAGGGATACATTTGATATAGGAAGTCCCTGCCTTTTGATGCCCCATTATTGGACTCACTCTTTTGATGCTTCCACATTAAGGACAAGTTCTATTAATTTGACAAGGGTTCTGTTCTTTCATCGGTTCTTCTTGTTTAGGGACTTGCTTGGAACTGCTCACATGCCTGGGTTGCTTGCAAAATTTGCTGAGAGGGGAGAAAAGGTGCTAAGTCAGCTGAGAGACATTGCAAGCAGTGCACGGATGGTTGGTCCCACATGAGTCTCTGTAAGTCCTTCATGCTCCCTACAGAACGATACATGGGTTCCACTTCCAATCAATTCTGTTTTCTGACAGTGCTCCAGTCCCTAACCTGTCAGATAAGTGGGGAAACCTGTACAGGAGCCAGAGCTGGCTCAAAACATTTTGCTGCTTGGGCCAGAGTAGGAAATGAAGCTGTACACCCATCTGTTTCAATACAAAGATAAAGCCTACCCAGTACCTAAAGCCACCCAATTATTTTGGTGTACCAGAAGAAAATCCCATAACCACCTTTCTAGCAGTAAAAATACAACAGTAGATCAAATAACTAATAACATGGTACCCTTTCATGATGCTCATCTTCTATTGCCTGAGGTGGGTATTAGGGCTGGTCCTGATGACAGTTTTCAACAGTCTTTACCTGTGTATAATTCTCAGGTTGAGGTTCTGAAGTTTGTCCAAATATCCTCAGGGGTTTCTCTAACCTAGGCCATTTCTGCATTAGACCGTTATAGTGCTATTATTCCACTTTCAGCATCCTGTGGAATCTTGGGGTTTGCAGTTTAGGGAAGGGCCTTTGAGGAAAACCCAGCCCTAGCTAGAGGGAGGGCTATGGTAAGACAGCAAGAAAGCATATATACTGGGAGAGTGGGTAGAAGCTGTCTTCCTTCAGTGAGATTCATAGAGAGAACTTTAAGTCAGAGTGTCCAGTAAACAAAAGAGCGGTTTCTGGGAGAGGGTTAACTTCTCAGAGGCCTAGTGTGGTGGCGGAGAAGTGACCAAGCCACCTCTGAAAGGGTCAGAGAGTGGAAGCAGACCTTTGTGCTGGGAGAACCAAAGGTGTGTTTGTGTGAAAGCTCTGTTGGTGAACACTGTATTTTGAGGGAAATAGTTAAATATCTTTAAGAAATTGTGATTTTGGTTGAATCTTCTTGAATCCATAATACCTTTTTCCTTGTTTGTTCTTTTAATAAAGATTTTATTCCATTTTTCTAGAAGTACTTCCTCAACAGAGTACTTTCTTCAGTTTTATTTTTAATAACACACTACACAGGTTATCCGTTCCTTTTTGGAGTAACCATTAATAAACTTTGCCTTTTATCCACAAAGGTTGTGGGTGATGAAGTGTGGAGAGGGAGCTAGAGTATGATAATAAGATTAAAAGGGGTGCTTCTTCTCCAGGGAGGGAGAAAGAAGGCAGGCCTGGTTTGTCTGTGCCCTGGGCTAGCCCAAGCAAGCCTTCCTTTATCTTCCTTCTCTCCACACCATACACACACATGCATACATCCACGATAGTGGTGTGTTCACAACACATTGTTCTGGGAGGAACTCCCCACCATTTGCCAAAATAACAAAGCAGGGGAATAGGGCTTTTCTTGAGGTTAAATAACGAAGGAAATCTATTCTTCCATTCATCATGATGTTCAATTAATTTCACAACTTGTCTTGTCTTGTATCTTGCCTTACAGTGTTGATGTATATACCTTTTCTCACTGTTGTTCCTTTTTTTTTTTTTGCACCCCTCTAAATGCCCTGGTTCATGCCCCTAGGGGTACATATATCCCGTGTTGGGAATCCGTGACTTAGGAGAACAACTGATCTGGCCTGTTCTTACTTGAACACACACAGGAATGTTAATAGAATGGTTAGCAACTGCTTCCTTTGAGTATGGAGCAAGAAGCTGTGATAACGGCTGACCCCTTTGTCCTTTGCCAGGGAAGGGGAAGGTGGGTAAGCTAAGCCTGTAGTTTTGAAGGCAAAGAGAAATGAGACTGAGAAAAACTCAGCAGGTGAGTGAGCTAAATGAGCTGCAGAAGCTTTTAGGACAATTTTTGGGGATGCTAAAGCTATTTACATCTACTAAGTATCAGCTTGGATGTTTGTAAGTTTGCAAATATTACAAAATGCTGTCAAGTCTCTAGTGGGCTAACTGAATGGAAACAAAGCTCCAGGTAGGTGCTGGGATGTGCATGAAACATAGGACTTACTATGAAAATAACAAGAAAATGTTATTATTAATTATTATTATAAATAGTAAATATTACTAGAAAACATAATAAACTTTGGTTACCATACATTGGAAATGACCTGAAGGCATACAAAATAAAATCAACAACAATATACACTGAACACTGTGAAGCCTGTTATTATTGTTGATGATGAATTCACAAGTACTTTCTAAATCAGGAGTGTGGAAAGTATGGCTCTGGGCCAGCATGTGGGGACCTTCAAGGCTGTTTCTGTGGCTCCTAACCTCTCCAAACTCCCCATACTGTCCTTTTCCTAGCCAAAAGAAGAAACAAAAAGAAAGAAAGAAAGAAAGAAAGAAAGAAAGAAAGAAAGAAAGAAAGAAAGAAGGGAAGGAAGGAAGGAAGGATTTGGGGGAGGTAGGGGAAAGCTGACACGAACCTTCCTTTCACCCTCTAGAACTCCCGTTGCCATTCCTATGCATTTTGCCCCAACATGGAGAACTTGTGCAAAATTTCCCCACCATTCCTTTCCATTTTGCTTTAGTGCGAGTTCTTCACAGTGGGGCAAAATGCCTAGGAATGGTAGGGGGAGCTCCAGAAGGGGAAAGGAAGACTGACACAAGCCTATCCCCACCCTCCATTTCTTTCTGTTTTGCCTCAACGTGAGTTTTCTGAGCTGGGGCAAAATGCCTGGGAATGGAGGGAGGAGAAAGACATGCACACTCATTCACAATTCACAAAGGTGGAGGGAGGACTATACGTAATTTGGTCCTGATGTTGTTTGGGCCTCAGTCACTGATAAGAAGTTTGTGGCAAGAGTACAGTGATATATGCAAGAGCCTATTAGTTGGTTACTGGAGCTCTTCCAAAAGAGTAAGGTTTTGCTTTGGTGTGAAGTAACAGGAGACCACCTGGATGGAGCATGTCCTTTCTACCAAAGAGACCCTTTGGAGTTGTAGTTAGTCTTCCATAGGAGACTTTTTACATTGGCTAAACAGCTCAAGTAATATCAGCCTGAAGAAGCTCCTGGTCAGCTGATTTTTCTACATTTCTTGTTTGCCACCTCACTGGTGGATTCCTCCTTTTTCAATGGCAACACACACCTTTTGAGAGAGTAAAACCAGAGAGAGATTAACAGACTGATATCTTCACTGTTTTACATCAGGCCCAGCCCAGGCAACAGGTCTGAACAATTAAGGCAATGGCCATATATTCCAAAAGTAATTACTGGAGCATCAGTGCAGTCCCCAAGGTGAGGAGATTAAGAAGATCTTCTTTTATAGTGGCTGGCTTCAAATGAAAGCTGGCTTTATATAAGGCTGGGGCCTTGTAAATCACTGCACGTGAGCAAGTTGCCTAAGCCATTATAGCAGTCTCCTGCTAGACATGGAGCTATGGGTGGCAGGATGAGGACATTGATTCCCCAAATAAAACCTCTTCCTTCCTCCATGAAATTTTCTGTCAGTCTCCAAATTGCTAGCATTACAGAGAGTTCGTGCCTATGCCCTGTGTTGGGAGAAAGGGGAATATGCATATAATAAAATCATTCAACAGAACTCTTTATGTTTGCTGGTTATGCATTCCCTTGGTAATGTTAACTGCCCTTTTGCTTTGGCTGCCACTGTATTTCTAAATGTTTGACTGAAGTTTTAAGTTGAGGCAGTGCTAGAAATTTGGAAACTTGAAGGGGCATTTCATGGGGGAAAAG
Source organism: Cyclura pinguis (assembly GCA_030412105.1). Taxonomy (NCBI): domain Eukaryota; kingdom Metazoa; phylum Chordata; class Lepidosauria; order Squamata; family Iguanidae; genus Cyclura; species Cyclura pinguis. Next base: position 164,845,560 of record CM059600.1, read on the forward strand.
CAGAATTCTTATTTGGGAGGCAATACTCTTACTATGCCCCCTGCCTCATAGCTGTACCCCTGGCTGCCACCACTCTAAAAGAACAACTGAATTCCATTTAAGAGAGATGGATATAGACAGACAGACAGACAGACAGTCAGTGCACAACCACTTCAGTGGATTCCTGTCGTGAGACCAAGAATTTTATATGTTCAGGGATCTATGGGTTTAATAATTTTCTTCTACTTAGAGGTAGGGGAAACTGCTCCAGAGGCTAAAACAAAGGACAGGCAGTAAGTAAAACTGGCTTTCTTGGGAAACTCTTTCACATTGTAATGTAAACAAAGCTTGGAAAAAAATTACTTTTGTGGTTTACTCTTTTCCGATCTACCTCACCCCACCTCGCCCATTGCTGCCAGCATGGCCATTGGTTATATTACATGATGCTTTCTGAGAACTGTAGTCCAAAAAAGCCACTTTTCCAAGCACTAAGCCTAGATTGGAAGTTGGTACGGGAAAGTTTAGTTGATGAACTAGCTGCTGCAATTCAGGTAAAACATAAAAGGGGATGGGCTCAGCTGCCAGATTCTGATAGCAATGGAGCGGTGTGCTTTCAATCGTTGAGAGAAGTTCTATGTGCTGCACTTTCTCCCATTGTGGTGGTGCCCCTGTTACACATCCATTAAAATGAGAAGTTTCCTTTAATTAACTCCAGATGTTGGCAACCTTAATACCAAGCTATTGATTGGGATAGGACATGAAGCATTCTTTTTGCTAAAGGCTAATTAAAACTCTACCAAGTTCTTTACTGGCTGAGGAAATCAAGATGTCAATTTCCTTCCTAGCCTAGAGTAACAGGTCTATAAGTCACCTGCCCTAAAATGTGCTTCCTCACATTTATAGCATTGATGACAGAACCACCGCCAACTTTTGCCTTGAAAACCTCCAGTGAAAGAGAATCCTAAATGCTCCCCTCAAGTCAGTCAGTTTTTTCTACTGATGAACTGCTTTCACAGTCAGGATATTTCCTGTAATGTAGGGCTGAAGAACATTTGACTCTCTGGTTGTTTTGGCTTACTTCTCTCACTGGTGTCACTGGTCAATGGTCAGGGACGGTGGGGGTTGTTGCCCCAAAACAACTGGAGGGCCAAAGGTTTCCTAGCCCAGCCTTAATTTCTTGTGCATTTCTCTGTAGTTTAAAAACCATTGTTTATAGTCTAATTCTTTATGGACAGGATCCATGACTGATCCTTTTCTTCTTTTAAATGTCAGAGGGGCCTTGAGGAACACCAGCTGATCCTTCTGTAAGCCTTCTTTTCAAATTGTATGAGAAACAGTAAAGCCACAATCCAAAACTGAGTGATATGCACTTTGTTGAATTTAGAAGCAGCTTTCTACTATATGTTACCCTCCAGATGTGTTGGACTACATCACCCATAATCCCCAGCCTCATGGCTTGGGAATCTGGTCCAAGGACATCAGGTTGAAGAAGACTGCTTTTTCTTCTCTGTATCAGATTGATCATTGAGACCAGTAGTTGTTAACTGGCAAGCAAAGACCTTTCTGTTTACCCAAGCTTTCAGAGTTAACTGTCTCTTGCAAAAGGTCTTTCAGTTGGAGATGTGTTGTATTTTTATTGTATTGTAATCATTCTTATCAAATTTTAATTGCCTTTTGAAGTCTGCTTTAAATTAATGTTTTTAATATAATTTTGTAATTTTTTTTAAAAAAAACTTTGTACTGTAATTGTTTTAACTGTATTTTGTTTTAACTCAGATTGTGAGCTGCCTTAAGTTCCATATTGGGTGAAAGGTGGCGTATAAGCAAGCAAGCAGACAAACAAAACTTACTGGGGTCACTGATCTCTTTGAAGATCCTGAGGTCCACCCACACTGCAGTATTATAGCATGATAATTCTGCTTTAGACTTGCCTAAATACCCTAAAAGCAGCAGATCCCATCTGATCTGGGAAGCTAAGCTGGGTCAGTGCTGCTTAGCACTAGGATGGGAGACTGCAACAAATATCATGTACTACTATAAGCTATATTTCAGAGGAAGGAAGTAGCAAAATTAGCCCCAAGTATTCTTTGCGTAAGAAAACACTGCAAAATTCAGGGGAGTCATCATAAGTTGATCAATGACTTGAAGGCACACATTCACACACACAATTCTACCTTAACTGTTGTGGCTGCATCCTTTGAACATCTCTAGGACTTGCAGTAGAGGGAGGGCATTTAGAATCCTCAGCCTTAGAGCCCCTCTGGCACCTCTGACCAAACTACAAGTCCCAGGATTCCACAGAATGCAGCCATGGCAGCTAAAGTGGAATCATAGTGTTATTAAGTGTTTAGTGAGTAAGGGTCGCGGTCTCCCACGCCCCCACTTCATAGACCCTGCCTGAAGCTCATCCTTGGAACCCCAGCTAAAAACCCCTGATGTAGACTCTAACATTTGTTTTGTTCACTCACACATCTTTTCCAGCTTATAAACATCCTTCTTAAACAGAGAAAGCCAGGATATCCTAGGATGCATGCATTAGAAAATATACGTGAATTTCAAAACTCACAGTATAAATTTGATGTGTGATTGAAAAGATACACTGGTTTGACATTTATGTCCCACAGAGTGCACCCAAAAAGTGGCAAAGAATCCCCCTCTTCTACACTCTCTCTGCTGGCCCATCTAATCTTTTAAGTTGCCCCTACTTTTATTGATCACTGATGTTCGGCTTTCACAGAGGTCCCACATCAAAGAACCTATCCAGTCTTTTCAAATGTAATCTCTGTGAAACAGTAGTATTTTTGGTTTCCCCTGTTATTGATTGCCTTCCCCAGAAAGCCTCCAATGGTGTCATTATAGAAGGGCTTTGGATGAAAAACCAAAGAGAAAACCGCAGCCTTTCCAAACAGCATTGTACTAAATTGGGGTGGGGGTGGGAATGTCAGGTATCCTAATAAAACAAGGGAAACTTTTAACTGAGATCCAGTTCCAGACATGGTTGTGTAGTGATGAGGGATAAATATTTAGGTGATCTGTTCTTAAGGAAGGCAGTTGGATTTAATGTTCTGTATTCAAGAACTCATGTAAAAAGCATTTGATAAAGAAAAGACTGGATATTTAATATTTAGAAATCTCTCTCCTTCTCACTCTTTCTCTCAGAAACTTCAATACACAGAAGAGGTTGTTAGAGCTGATCCATTACATTTTTACTGAAGGATTGGTGGTAACATACATGCTGGTTTTCCACGCTGGCATCTCCACACAATAACCCTGTATGGTAGATCAGACTGGGAGGCAGTAAATAGCCCAAGACTACCCAGTCAGCTTCCAGGCTAAACAGAAATTTGAATCCAAATCTTCCTTGTCTGAAAATGCTAAATTTCATCATGCAATCATGCACAAAAAGGGGGTAAAAGATACTGTGGAGCTCAAAGGGATGCAGGAAATGATCCCTGAATGATCAAGGGAGGAGCAAACAACTTATGAGGAAAACTTGGAATATTTTGGGCTATTTAGCGTGGGGAAAAGGTAAGCAAAGGAAAACAAGATAGCCATGGATAAAATTATGCCTAGTATAAAGAAAGTAGACAGAGAGGAGTCTGGCAATTTTCTTCCCCAGTGTCCCAGGGATTGGTACCATATTTGTGCCCATGGGTTACAGTGGTTTCTTTCTTTCCTGGAATCTTGCCAGGGAGCTATGACTGATGGCTTATGGACTGGCAGTGGTCTCTGGATAACCACATTGAGTAGCACTACTCTACAGTAATCAGGCTTCACAATGGCAGAAGTGATTGATAATTTTGATAACTTTGATAACTGATTGGAGATAACAGCAATGCCTCTCCCTCATCCCCAGAAGCTATGGAGCCTTGGACTTGGAGGAGGGATAGGGCTTGGGTAAGGGGTGACTGAGGCCATTTCTACACTACACTGTTATAATGCTATGATTCCACTTTCAACATTCTGTGGAATCCTGGGGTTTGCAGTTTAGGGAGGGGCATTTAGAATTCTCAGCCAGAGAGCTCTTCGGCCTCAGCAAACTACAAACCCCAGAATTCCACAGGATGCTGAAAGTAGAATAATAGCACTATCACAGTGTAGGGCAGATATGGCCTGAGGAGACTCTGGAGATCAGATTCTCATCCTTCATGGGCCGCATTAGTCTCTGGGTTGTCAGTTCCCTGCCTCATTCTGAGGTAAATGGCTAAAAAAACCATTTAGGTCATTATAGTTTTAGAATCCACAGCCTGAGTGGTGTTTATAGGTCAATGAGGATTTGCCCGTGTAGACATTTGAACGCTGGTTTAATGTTCTCTCAATGGCTCTTCAGCACTATTGGAAGCATCTGGATACTTTTCTCAGGTCGCTATTGTTTTTATGACTATTCAAGATGACTTTGACTTATGGCACCCTAAAGTAAGAGAGACTGCCAAAAGATCCTCTTATTACCAGCCCTGTTTGGAAATGAGAGACATAGCAATAGATCTCTCTAGCAGAGTAGTCAAACAGGTAGGGCAGAAATTGGATATACCACACCATGGATTTTCTTAGGGGGACCTCATTGTGTACATCAGTGCTACTCAAAGTTGTGGTCCCTGATCTGGTACCATCCCTAAGCCATTGGTTGCCAGGCCCTGCCACGTTTCCAGGAAATTAAAAACCTTTTGTATGCAATGGGAAAAAGTTTAGTGCCAGGAAGGCAATAGTTGCTGGTCTGACACATGAGATAGTCTGAGAAGCACTGATGTGCCTCATGCCCTGCTTCAAGTTATTGTTTCAGCTATGTAATGATAATGGTAATGATAACAATAATGATGTGAGAAGGGCTTCTCCAGAAGATCTTGAGCCCATTAGAGCTCTAAGATCTTCTGGAGAGGGCCTTCTTTCTCAATAGGCTCAGATTGGTGGGAACAAGAAAGAGGGCCTTCTTGGTAGTTGCTCCTAGCCTCTGAACTCAGAGAGGTCAGGATGCTCCTGTTCTTGTGCTCCTTCTGCCCTCAAGTTAAACCACTTTTTTCCATCAGGCTTTTAGAAATGGACCAGAATGGGCCTTTAATGCTATGCGGTGTTGTTTTTATGGTTTATATATAGTTTTTAATGTTTTGAACTTTTTAAATTGTTTAAGGTTTTTTAAAATAACTTTTATATTTATACTTGTATTGAAGTTTTTGTATAGTTTTCAATCTGTATCGTTTTTTAAAAATGTTGTTAGCTGCCTTGAGTCTCGTTATTGGGAGAAAGGCAGGATATAAGTTAATAGTAGTAGTAGTAATAACAACAACAACAACAACAATGAAACAATGTAGTTGCCTTATTTTGAGGTAACTGCAGCATGAATGATCCTTGCCAGATCCTCATCTGCTAAGAAGGGCCACAGCTATTTGCCAGATGGTAGTTGAAATTGTCCCAGGCTATCTGAGTTTCTTGGCCCAGCTGAAGATGCTAAAGCACCCTGAGGATGCAAACCTGAATTTGTCATCACCAAGAGTAATTTGCAGAGTGGCATGCTTAAAAAGACAGATTGCCAGTGAGCAGCAGTAATTACGGCTCTGTACCTGGGGGAGACGTTTATAACTCACTAAAATCTACCTTTTTTGTTGTTGTTGCAAGCCTATTAAACAAAGCTGTTTAACGGAGAACAAGGAATTACAGCTCCTCTGAGACCCCTCCATTTTGTAGCTCATATGGCAGAAAGCCTGTGGATCTCGATTCCCCCTGTTTCCCTTCCCGGGGGAGAGGTGGTGAGAAATCTCCTCAGGAGCTAGTCAATCCCAGCTTGTTCCCAGACTTAGTTCGGCTTTCGCTTAAGCACCAAGTGGGCATTTTGATCCTATTGATATGTGAGCTTCAGCAATGGATAAGCCACTCAGACTGATGGAACTAACTACAGCCTGATACTATGCTTAGCAAGTGACAGCGGCTGTTCTACAGTGCTGCCTGCCAGCTCCCATCACATTATGGAAGGAATGCCAGGCCAAGATTCAGAGGTGAGGAAAAGCACATGTTGTCACAAACAAATATCCTCTGTTACTTTCTCTAAAAGGTGTTAAGCGTATCATCTTGTTTGACTATCAATCAGCAACATGTTTTTGCCACCCCTAGCTCTGGCAAAGTGGTCAAATACCTTGATTTTGTTAAGAAAATACCACTTAAAGGATGGATTTTTCTGGAAGGAAATAGTCATTTTAGAATCAGGATGCAACTTCCCCTCCCTTCCTGTAGGAGACACATCTTTGGCGGAGAAGATCTTTGTTTTTTGGGCAGAACTGCAGTTGAGGCAGACTCAGGAAACAGAGAAATGGGTTTTGTTTTTCATCTTGAGTTCTGAAGGAGCTGGAAAGGTTCCCTAGAAATCTGATGAAGGTACAAGCTGCAGGACCCAATTTCTTTTTCATTGGGGATGAAACCACTCTTGGCTGGCCTGCTAGTGTTGAAAGAAGGCTCATAGGCTTCTGTACTTGAGATGGAAGAAGCCTGCCTCGGGCATTAAACTGTCTTGGGCCAAGGAACTGACTAATGAAATGAATAGGTCTGAATATCTGAGGATGTGGAGGTTTCTAGCTATGTTTAGCTGGTTACACAGCAGGAGGCTGCTATGGGCAGTTTATGGCAGGTCTTAGCAGAGTTTGAAAAAATCATTGTTTTGGGGGGACAACAGCTCCCAGAATCACACTGTCGGCATAAGCTGTGGTCATGCTGGCTGGTGGGGTGGGGATTTCTTGGAGAAGGAGTCCAAAGAAGTAACTTCTTTAAACTCTGGGTCTGAACAGTAAGCATTTGTGTTTTTCCCCTTGCTGATTCTTCTGCTACAGCTGCAATTGGCTCCCTGTTCTGAATATCACTCATGCTGATCATTTAAAAAAAAATCACAATTGATATTTCCATTAGTTATAATTTACAGAGCGATTACCTTTAATTTCTCTTTTATTGTATTTTAATGGCTCAAAATTTCTTCCTGATGAGATTGAGCATGCTGAGATGGGCTGTGTGTGTCTGGATATACACACAGCTTGCAACCTCATCCTCTCCATGCAGCTCATTTCAAAGGATTTTCCCATTGCCCCAGCACCAGGTGGGATCAGGGGAACTCGTAATGCAGATCCAGCTGGAGGGTGGAGAGAAAGAGACCATCTCCCTGCCATTCTCCCTGTCCCTACCCACCCCACCCCTCCCTGCAGCAATACGAATGCTGGTAGCTGCTTTGCTTTGCTCCGCTGCACATTTTCTTGGCAAGGTTCACATTTAAATTATCACTAATGGATAGGATTTCAGCATGAAGCAGATATAAATCTGAGCCTGAGAAGGTTCACAAGCCTGCAATAAAATAAACATTTTACAAATGTAATGGCTTAGTCTGAGGAAACCTTTTTTTTTTTTTTTTGGCTTGGTGGAATCTAATGAATTGCTTTTGATGAATAAGCAGAGCTTGGAAAACCTCCCACTTTTTTTGGACTACATCTCCCAGAAACCTCCAGCTGGCATACTCAGATCTTTCAAGTGGAGTTGGATTGGACTGGACTGGACTGCCCTAAAAACAGAGGGTATCTTCAAATACAGCACTGTTCTGTATAAAGTAGGACCCATGGCCTGTAACCATGTTGGTTGTGGGATCATAAGGAGCTATGGTCCAACTCCTGCAGTCTCTTTTCCAAGCTCTACAAACAAGGCTGGCTGTGAGGCTGGAACAGAGAATCATAGACTCATAGAGCTGGAAAGGCCCTTACGGGCCATTGAGGCCAACCCTCTGTTCAGTGCAGGATCTCCAGTTAAAGCATCCCCAGCAGTAACTCCCTAGCTTCTTTCTGAGACAGAAGAGAGAGAGAGGCTTCTGAAGGGGATGTTGAACAAGCTGCCCTTAAGTTTAGTTTAAGTCCCAGGTGCTAGGGGAAGAGCTCTTGGATACTTATGGAAAAAGATAGCTTGAGGAAATGTGATCCTAATTTGTAATAATATGAATAGTAATGCAATAAATCTTGCTGTAGTAAGACTGGAAGACTGTGACCAAGTAATTGGTGTACCTGCTCATTCTGCTGTCCACTTGCCCATTTGATGGTGGTTTCAGGTCCTCTGCTCTCCGTTCCAGTGGCTTTTTCCAATGAACTTGGACTACATACTCCTTTACAGGACACTTTCCTATACTGGACTGTCTGTATAAGGCAGGACACATGGCTACCTTAAGACAAACCCAGACCCTAAAACCAGCAAAACTAACCACCCCAGCCCATAAATGATGCCAAAGGCCAAAGGCTCAAGGACCCTTGTTCTCATCAATGTCTCCATCTAGGATGCTAGGAGGCATATGTTTCAGAAGAACAGAAGTAGAAGATGCCAAACCATGGTGCAGCAGCCTAGGGTCTCTTTCATGTTTTTTCACTCTGCTATACTTCTCAAAGATGTTACTCTGGTTTGCTATTTATCTTGCTTGTATTGGCTAGATTGACATCAGCAACTGCATGTTTACATTTCCATCCAAGAAGTAATGGTCTAATGTTCAGGATATGGAGCTTTTAACACTGAGGACTTTGTTCAGTTTTTAATAAGGGAGCACTTCAGTTAATTAGTTTGTTCTTAAAGGAGAACTAACAGTGTAAAGTATATGCTTTGCACACAGAATCATAGAATCAATAACAGAATCATAGAGTTGGAAGGGGCCTCATGGGGCATTCAGTCCAACTCAACAGTCAGTGCAGGATCTCCAACTAAAACATTCAGGTGCAGCCCTTCACATCCTTTGGCAGGCCTGAAATCCTGGAGAGCAGCTTGCTGGTCAGAGTGGACAATATTGGATGAAGTAGACTAATAGTCTGACTTAGTATGCAGCAGCTCCTACTGATGCCTGAAACAGAGGCATAGAATGAATAAGACAATGGCCTCTGTGGGTCTGTGTACAAATTGAAATATATGCAAGGTTCTGAGTACCACTGAACAAGTCATTGGGCTTGTTCATTGGGCTCCCATAGCCTGCAACATCAATTTCGTAACCCTATAAGGGCAGGCAAAGCTAAATCTAGTGAGATTTACGTTTTTGGGGTTTTTAAAATCAGAATGCTGAGGTCCACCAACCAGAACCTGGTGTCAAAGACAAACATTCAGATGATTAGAAAAACTAATCACATAGGCCATAAAATGTCAATTTAAGTTTCCATTTTTGATGGTTTCTATCAAGACAAATGCTTAAACTTATTTAATCTCATCTCTTTCATGAATGTGGAAGAGTCTGTGTATATTGAACACGCCATCCCATTGTAAAGCTCCCCTGTCCAAGCACTGATTACAGGCCCATCCGTGGGATACTGAGAGAGGCTTAATCCCAGAACCATTCACCTACGCAGGCTTATGTGTGGCTTCAAGGCATGTTTCACTATTGTGATACCTGCAATGGGATCTGGGGATTGCTGGATTTATGATCAAGGCCCATGCATCAGCCAAAGAATGTTTGAAATGTTAAAAGAAAAAGGATAATGTTTGTAGGATGACAATCAAAACACCCACACAAGGCACAGGAAGAGAGTCTGGGTCTAAAAGTTTTGGAGCTTCCCCATAATAAATATGACGTCTGGAGTGGAGGGTTCAACAGGATATGGATTTTCAAAGACACAGTTGTTTGTTCCTCAGAAACATGGTACCTGGTACTGGCTATGTGTGTGGGTGTACACATTTATTTAAAATTTATTTTATTATATTTCTATGCTGCCTTTCTCCTGGAGTGGGACCCAAGGTGGTTTCCAAGAATAAATAAACACATTAAAAACATTTAAAATGGTTAAAAACATTACAACATATAAAATTATAAAACATAAAAAAAAATCCAATTTTAAAGCAGTTTAATAGAGCTCCCCTATTCATATACATGCCTGGTTTGGTCTGCGGGCGGAAAGAGAGCAGGAGCGGCCAGCCTGACCTCCCATGGAAGAACGTTCCACAGGGTGGGAGCAACCACTGAGAAGGCTCCCTCCCGTGGCCTCACCAGGCGAACCTGGGATGGTGGTGGGACTGAGAGAAAGCCTTTCCCAGCAGACCTTAGGGGTCTAGTAGGTCTGTACAGGGAGATGTAGTCTTTCAAATATTCCAGACTTAAGCCATATAGGGTTTTATAGGTCATAAGCAGCCCTTTGAATTGTGCCCAGAAATGAACAGGTAGCCAGTGGAGCTGTTTTAACAAGGGAGTTACATGTTCCCTGTAACTGGCCCCGTTCAGCATTCTAGCTGCTGTGTTACGAACCCGCTGAAGTTTCCGAACATGCACATACAACTTCAGGGTTGAATTCGTAAGTACAGTTAAGAATAAGCCCAATATAATTCAGTTGGGTGCAAATTACTTCTCAGTAGAGATGTATAGAATGGGGCTGTGGGGGCTGTACACAGAACCACTGGTGGCAGGTGATTTCTGTCTTAGTGTCATGGTAAATCCTGTGCTGGGTTTGAACATTAAGGGAGCTCTCCAAGGTGGCAAACATATTTGGAGGACAATGTTCAGAACTTTAAATGGTTCCTTTAAAGTATAGATGGGATGGAAGCCATCAGACACCCCTGGACAGAACACCAAGGAAGGAATGGTCCTAATATAAGTACAGCAGAAAAATGCCTTGGTAGATCACCCTGAGGTTGCAGTCCTACCTTTGCTTTGTTAACTACTGGAACACTATGCAAGTGGTCAGAGACAATGGTGGAGCTTGGAGTCTGTGTGTGGGGGGCAGGAGGGGAGCGAGGCTATGACATGAGGGGCGTGGCCACTCTGCACAGAGGCATGGGGGTGTGGCCAGGGCATGTGGCTACGGGCCGGGACACCCCAAAAACATTGCCACCCGGGGCAAATCACCCTCCCATGCCTCCCATCTGTCAGGCATCCTACTTGCATTAGACTCCCTTCATTTATAAAATGAGTTCTTCCAAATAAACATGCAGAGGATCAAGCTGCGCAAGACTATATTGTCTAGTGTTCTGTCTCAGCAACAACTGGCCAGATCTCTCCCTACTCCCCTGTTCATAGGAACTTCACAAATGGCAGGAGCCAACATGTTTTAAATTTTAATACAGTGTTTAGAGCTACGAATGGATTCATAGTAAGTGCTTCAGATCTGTGTATACTGCAGAATGTCATGAACTGCAATGATGTGAGAGAACATTCAACTAATATGGCTAATACAGACAATGAATTGAGATAAAAGTCATTTTTCAGATAATGGCTATTTTGCTACCAGCATCCTTTCTCTTTTGAGAATTTGATTACACATACTTTAAAAGGCAAAGGCTTATTCACGGGGTCCATGATTGTTCCAAAAGGAGCAAGTGGTTTCCCTAATAGCCATGAGCAAGTTGATTTCCCAAAGAACACCCATCTGCCCCCCATAACCTGCAGCATCAATTTCGTAACCCTATAAGGGAAGGCAAAGCTAAATCTAGTGAGGTTTATATTTTTGGGGTTTTTAAAATCAGAATGCTGAGGTCCACCAACCAGAGCCTGTTGTCAAAGACAAACATTTAGAATTAAAGACTGTTAAGCCCAGGAATTCCTTTTTTGGTATGAAAACTGAGGCCATTTCAGCACTAGCCTGTTCTAGTGCTATTATTCCACTCTCAACATTCTATGGAATCCTGGAGTTTGCAGTTTAGGGAGGGGCCGTCCCTAAACTGCAAGCCTCAAAGGCCCCTTCCTAAACTGCAAATCCCAGGATTCCATACGATGTTGAAAGTGGAATAGTAGCACTATAACAGGCTAGTGCAGAAATGGTCTAAGTAAAGATCAAACTCCTTTAACACAAAAACCTCCTGGTTACCTGAAGTTTTCTTCTTATCAGTAGTGTGTTTTCTGAGTAGGGGGGAACAATTTGGTTGATGGTACTTTTACACAACTGGGAATTGGAAATCCATCTCAATCTACTGCAAATCCTTCAGAGATCTACTAGTAGCTCCAAACCAACCTATACCTGCTCTTGTTCTACTCCAACAATAACAGTTTGTGGACAGACTTTATGCTTGCTTGGGCTGCTGCAGAATCCATCACAGCTCATTCCCAATCATGTTAAGAAGAGGTGGGCAACACAAGGGATATATGTGGTTTTGTGACCTGTCACCACAGCTGCCTGCCACAGTTTCTGATGCTGTTGAATTTGGCAGCAGAACACCAACATTGGGTATGGTATTAGTGGTACCAAATTGTACCTGCACAGCTTGACTTGAATCTTGTTGCCATTCCAGCTAGAGTATACCCACCAAATTAGTTGTTGAATGGTAAGCTGACACCTATATAAATCCCACTGAGTCAAATTAGGACTAGCGATGGTATTTAGTCCCTCATTGAAAGAGATAATATTGAATATCTTTTTCAACTGGAAGTTGTGTTTATTCAATCACTGCATTTTAGAACCGTGCAGTGGTGCGAGGAAGAGAGCGAAGCTCCTGGCAAATGAAGGGAGTGGCCCTCAGACATGCCATAATTGCCTGTCTCTGAGCTAAATGTTGAACACTACACAAGGAGAGCACTAACTGTTTTGTAAGTGACTTTTGGGATGACAAAAGTTGAGGTATCCTATTGAATCCTGCCTTCATGGTATTCCTCATCTTCATTGTCTGTTTTTAAGTGTATATCTTATATTTGTAATAAGAGCTTTATAGAACCTCACTTTTCTTTTTGCTGTTGTGATGGGCCTATGACCCCAACTTATAGTGGCCCTATTCTAAGGCTTTTCTTGGCAAGATTTATTCAGATCGGATTTGCTATTGCCTTCCTCTGCAGCCAAGACAGTTTAAGATCAGCCAGGGGTTTCCATGGCAGCAGGGGTTCAAAACTTGGTCTCCTAGTCCTGATCCAATACTCAAACCACTAGACTGGTTTTCTATACCCTCTCTATATTTTCCCTTTTAGCCACTGGCAATCTCTTGGGCCATGGTGGGCATCTGCATTGGCCAAGTTCTTTATTTTCATCTGTCAAACAGCTGATTCATTGCCTAGATTCTAGTGAGTTAAATCTTCCATTTTGTAGTCCATAAAAAGAAGGTCATAAAAAGTATAGGAGAATGGAGGATAAACTCAGTACTTCACTGTATCCCGGGATGAAATTCAAAGAGCCGCATCTGAGAGCGATGCAGCAATGATCACCCAAATAGCCACTAGGTGCCACTATATGTCAAGGTATGGGAAAGAAGAACCGACACAGATTCTCAGGACAGGCCTTTCTGAGCATGTCAGTAATCTCTCAGGACAGTAATGCACCCTGAAGAAATGAGGTCCGCTTCGGCCCTTCAGTTGTGAAAACAGAACAAAACTGCTCTCCTGCTTTATGGGTGATAAGAGGCAACACTGGCCTTCTAAAGCCAGGCACAAAACAAACAGAGGGACGTGTTGTTGAAACAAGAAGCCAGGCGTAGAGCCGCAGCTTGAGTATTGATCTTGGGTATGTGAAGGCCATAGCTTAAAGGCCTGCTCTGTGAGGCGCTTTCACACGGCATGCAACACAGACATCAGTGCTAGAAGAGCAAGCACAGACCTTACTCTTTGATGTGCTGAGATGTTGTGATTGGCTCTTGTCTCCCTGGCCTGTGACCGTCACATGGCTGGGCCTATTTTAAGGCATGCATCTTTCCCGTCAGAAAGTTCAACATGACAAATGCTAGTGTGCAGACAGCAAGCATGCACTAAGCACATTGTTGTCATCTCACAGCCTGCTCTGCTTCCTAGAGTTAAAATTAGGTTCTGAGCATGTAGGGGAAGGGTGTGCTGGAAATGTAAGAAATGAATAAAGGCTTTGAAGCAGGGCCGAGTAGCATCTGGTCTTCCTGATGTTTTTGGCCCATAGCTCCCATCAGCCTCACCTATCAGCCTATGGTCAATGGTAATGGACTGCAGGAACTCTGGAGTGCCCTATACATAAAAGCCTAGCTCTGCTTAAGACCATGTCATAGACTAATAACGAGTTGCCACTGAGCATAGACAGAATATCCCTTTGCTTCACCAAAGCATAAGCACACAGAGCTGGCTGAGCCTCTGTTCCTTAGAAAGGGGAATGTGTGTTTTTTCATCGGAAAGTGGAAGCTGAGGACACATGTGTTCTTTTGAAATTAACCACAGCTTGAAATAATGATAACATCCAGAAATAAACTATCCTTGGAGGAACTTTCTGTATGGGTGGAATGGGTTTTACTATGAGGCAGATGTTGGAAAAGTTTTTTTTTTTTAGATGACATGGGCAATTCTGGAGCAGTAGTCCAGAAAAACCACTTGCTAAAGCTCTGAGCTAGGCTGTAACCACAATTGTTATGGCATCTGAATCATGGAGGTGGAAGGGCTGGGTCTTTGGAAAGGTTCTTGCTACAGTGAGCCGATCTGGGTTGATAAAGCATGCCTAACAGCTTGTGCCTTGCAACCTTTCTCAATAATTAACTTTTTATTTGGTTTGGTTTGTGTTGCCCTGTTCTTCTACATTGTCAAGACGTTTAGAGCCCTTACCTCAAGGCAGCGCTTCTCGTGAAGGATTGTCACATCATCCCACCCACATTCACAGAGTGGTATTTTCTTGCCGGGAAGGGGTGATACTCCCACTCTGAAAAATGATCAGGTGTGCTGCATGGAAATGACTGCAAGTGAGACACACAGAAGGACGAAAAAAAAAAAAGATTTATATTAGGAATTAGACACCTTGCATGATTTTGAGAGGAGCTCTTAGTCAGCAGCAAACCCTAAATTATATCATTTGTTATTAGTTATGGTGAAGATAGGCTTATTTTAAGAGCAAACGCAGCAGGTTCTTCACCTGCAACATAAGCCCAGCTTTGCAAATTGAACTAAAATGTATATTCCAACAAATTTTAAAGTTGGATCAGCTATCGCTATTGCCTTCTTTATGCATGTCCCTTTTCGTGGAATGCGCATGTTTATTTGTTCATCTTTCATCTTGTAAGCAAACCATAAACCTAAATAAAAACTGTTCTGGTGAGTGGTTTGAGGGAACGCTATTGATGATTGACTGGTCATAGAGGAGTCCTTTCTGCTTCAGCTCAATTGCCACACTACAAATCTGAAAAATTATTTTCCAGTATCTTATCCCAGAAGAGAAAAAAAATATGTTTTCTTTTGTGTACTTGTGAGGTCCTTTTAAACAGGGCGTATAGTTTGAAAACTGTTACATCCATTTTCACCCTAAATCACCATATTTTGATGACATTCTGGATTATGTTCCTCTGTGCTCATGTTGTTCTTTATTATTTTTATACTGCTGTGATTTTTAAGAGCAGAGGTGGGAATCATGGGACCTTTCAGATGTTGTTGGTCTACAAGTCCCAGCAGCACAAGCCAAGATAGCAAATAACTGGGATATTCTGGGAGTTATAGTCCAATGACATCTTGAAGGGGACATGATTTCCACTTATGTTTTAAACTACACAGAGAGAGAGAGAGAGAGAGAGAGAGAGAGAGAGAGAGAGAAGGAGGCCATTTCCGCACTACCTTGTTATAGTGCTATTATTCTGGGGTTCGTAGTTTACTGAGGCCAAAGAGCTCTGTGGCTGATAATTCTAAATTCCGTAAACTGCAAACCCCAGGATTCTATAGGATGTTGAAAGTGGAATAATACCACTATAACAGTGTAGTGTGGAAATGGCCGGGGGGGAGCATTACATGAGGGAATACAGTATAATAAACCATGTTAGTATAATAGAGGATGATGGTAACATACACTAATTCCTATTTCTTAGTCACATTGCCCCTGGATCTGCATAACATTACCACCTCATGTTATGAAAACTGATGTGGATGAACATTCTTGCAAGGTTTTCTGAGTGAGATGTAGTATAAATGAACAGCAGTTAACTCTGGTTGAACAGTTCCTGATACAGCAATCTTAAATCAGCTTTGTAGAGAAGACAAGAACAACACTTGCCTTCTCCTAAATCCCAAACAGTGATCAGTGCAATGAGAGATGAAGAAAACTACAATGAGGTTCCCTATGGAGTCCATCTTTGCCTTCAAAGCTGCCTGCTATTCTCCATATACCTTGTTAGAGAGGAAGAGAAACAGTCAAGGAGGAACAGCACAGATTCATCAACAACAAGTTGAGGCACTTCAGCTGCACAGCAGTGATGGTGCCTTTCATTCAACGTCCCTTGTCTTCTCACTCTTTCTTAAGGGCTTAAATCCTTAGCTCAATTTTATAATTTCAAAACAGTTCATAAAAACATGGTGAATCAGGGCAGGTTCTGTTTCTGTTACAATTTGACCAGAGTAATGTCCTTGGAAACTGACTTTACCATAATGCATTCATTTAGTAAAAAATATTTGCATAATCCCCGTACTTGGCAAGAGATCGTATTGATGACACAAGAACAAAACCTAGCCCTTTGTGCTTTAGTCTGGTGAGATAAATATAA
Source organism: Cyclura pinguis (assembly GCA_030412105.1). Taxonomy (NCBI): domain Eukaryota; kingdom Metazoa; phylum Chordata; class Lepidosauria; order Squamata; family Iguanidae; genus Cyclura; species Cyclura pinguis. The sequence continues at coordinate 164,861,901 of CM059600.1, forward strand.
TAAAAACTTGGGTCATTTTTACCACTCAAAGGGCCACTTTCAGATCATTCATTTGCCACGTGAAATTAAGATGAACTCTTACAGTATAAATAAACCAAGCCACAGCATCTTATCAAAGTCAATGCACTTGCATAGGGACAATAATGTGCCCAGTGTACCGCAGAGGGATACAATCTATCACTGTTTCCATACACTTGACCAGAGTGCTCTCACTCCATCTCTGTCCCTGCACAAGATGTGAGAAGACACACTGGAAAAAGCCAGAATATCTCTGGCTAAACCATTATCCCCACATCTGAAAGCTATTGAAGGCTTAATTGGACATTACAGTAGAGGTTACTGAGTTGCTACTGCTCCATATCTCTTTGCCACTCTTCTCTGAAATATTTAGAGAAACAAAATTCCATGTATTACGTCATCCTTTGGGGTGGCAGGCAGTGAAATGAAATGGAGGCAAGGTAAGGCTCAGGGCAATGATATCAAACCACACATCTAATATATAAAAATCTCATATGATTGGCTGCCTAAGAAGATTCTGTGGAATCCTGGGGTTTGCAGTTTAGAGAGGGGCCTTTAGAATTCTCAGCCAGAGAGCTCTTGGGCCTCATTCAACTGTCTTGAATAGGCCGGTTGCTATGGAGAGGAGGCCTAGCAGCAAGGAGGAGGGCAGTGTATTCCCTCAAGAACCCAACCTCTGTATGTTAATAACTCTGAATACAGATCAGATTGGAGAATATGGGGAAAAGTTATAGGTACTTGACAAGACAGTTTGGGGAGTTAAAGACACAGGATCTCGATTCTTTCTAATAAGTATTACCAATGAGAAAATAAAATCCTGGGCAACATCAGGTATATATGCTAGTTATATCTATGTAGATATTATGAGGAAGAACATGTGATGGAATATCAGGAGCTCTGTATCTCTTGCAGTGTTCAGTGACTACCTCATGAGTGCAACCAAGAATACGCTATCATGGGCATGGAAGTAGAATCAGTGAGTGAACAGTCTCCATGCATCTTTGTGTATGTGGGCTTCTGCACAGTGAAGTGGCAGAACACATATGTGTATGCATAAGCACTATTATTACTTTAAACTCAGAAGGACTGGTAACTTGGGGGTAGTGGATAACTCATACCTTGTTTCTGACTGCTGTGGAATCTGCCTGGAAAAGAGACAGACTCACCAAGTGCATGAACAGGTTATGTATTTGGAAAGAACGAACAGGCACAAAAGCTAGAAAGAGACAAGAAGCATGCAACAAGCTTTAGGCTTTGATGGGAAATAGGTTGATGAGAATAAAAGGCAAAGCTGTGGCAGTTATAATATGGATTTCAGAAAGATTAATCACACTGCTGGGCAATGTGTTGATAGATGGTTCTGCAGAAAGGTCTGGAAGGGAAGGGCACACTGTTCCAAAGAACAGACATTGAGTCAGCAAAAGATGCTAGAGGCAAGAGCGCTAGAAAAAGAATTGGACAGAATATAATTGGAAGGGATGGTCTGTCTAATTGAGAGGGACGGGTGGGGAAAATAGGGTGGTGGAGGGAGGAGGTGGCAGCGGTGGTGGGGAAGAAAAAGCAGAGTGATCTGGAGGCCATGTTCAGCAAACATAGGGCTTGCTTTTTACACACACATTCCCTTGCCTCAAGCAAGCAAGCAAGCAAGCAACCAATCAATCAGTCAATCAACCAACCAATCACTCACTCAATCCAGTATAGAGAATGTTGTGCAACAAAAAATGTTTGTTTTAGGCCCTCTGGACTGAGAGTGCTGTGTGTGGTGTGTGTGAGAGAGACAGAGAGTAATGAAAGCCTTTCTCCCTACAGCAATCCCAACTGAGGGCTTTGTTATAGTGCTATTATTCCGGTTTCAACCTCCTGTGGAATCCTAGGGTCTGCAGTCTAGGGAGAGGAATTTAGAATTCTCAGCCAGAGAGCTCTTTGGCCTCAGTAACCTCAGAATTCCACAAGATGTAGAAAGTGGAATAATAGCACTATAACATTGTAGTGTGGACAGGCCCTGCGGCTCCAGTTTCCATACCCTTAGTGGTGAGAGACCCACAACCTCCGCCCTGGGCTTCTTATGAAGGTAGGAGGTTAGCAACCCCATTCGAGATTACTGTCCCAGCAAAGTTAATAGTGTGGCTCTCTCCTGCCACCCAGGGGGAAGATGGGTGTGGTCCCTTGAGGCACTGGAAGGCTGCCCAAAGAACAACCAATGTTTGCATGCAACCTGCAGGCCACGGGCTGCCAACAGCTGTATTTCAAAAACTCAGATATGATACCAGAACTGCAGTCTGTAAACAGAATACTCATTCTAAGGCAGGAGGCTGTGTGTTCTGGTATATTGAGTACTTAGAACGTTGGCAGCAAGGGGCCTTCTTTGAAACAGCAGTGCCTATGAATTGTAACCCACATAGAACCCTGCCCACAGACTTTTCCCACCCTATTCTCTTAACGCTTCTTTTGTGGCCCACTTGTCTGGTTACCGTGCCTGACTTGCCGTCTGTCTCTCTGGGGTTGTTTGCCACCTGTCAGCAGAGTAATTGAGCTGCTTCTTCTGTGCTAGTAGGCTGACAGAAGAAGCTGCGTCCTCCAGGAATGGCTACTCTCCTTTTCAGTTCTGCAGATATGAGGCCTTCTAGGATTCAGTTAATGAAAACCTTGTTAGAAATTTCAAAATACACACAGACAGACACACACACCTGAGTAGATGATCCTGAAACCTCACGGCTTAATGGAAGCTTCATGTGTGACTCATCCTGCTGCGTGCTTCGTGAGGAACATGATTTCTCTGTTTTGGTTTTGTGGAAAAATGCCTTTGCAGGTACGCTCCTCTGTCTGTGTTGATCACCCATGTCCTAAGTTCTAATTCTCCTTTGTTTATGAAAGGTAGTGCTATATTTTTTCATAGTATAGATTTCTGAAGGATAGTTGAAGCATCTAGATCCTCTGCCTTCCTGTAATAAATGAGTAGAGGGCAGAATTCTGATAGTTACAACATTTCCTATCCACATGACTCAAGGTCCAGTAAGAATGTTTTGGCTATGCATGATGCAGAACGCCAAGTGAGCTCTAGTAAACAACTAGTGCTTGAAAAAGTTAGTGTTTGGATTATAGCTCCCAGCATCCCCCACCAACATGGTCAGGGGTCATGCTGGCTATGAGATTCTGGGAGTCATAGTGCTCAAAAATATTTTTCACAGGTTATGACTATGGCCATTACCGCACTCCACTGTTATGGTGCTATTCTTCCACTTTCAACCTCCTGTGGAATCCTGGGGTTTGGAGTTTAGGGAGGGGCATTTGGGATTCTCAGCCTGAGAGCTCTTTGGCCTCAGGAAATTACAGACCCCAGAATTCCACAGGAGGTAGAAAGTGGAATAATAGCACTGTAACAGCGTAGTGAGGAAATGGCCTTTGATTTGATTCCAGAGGAATGTTATTTAAAAGTCAAGCAGTTAAAGACTTCAATTATTAAGTACGCACACTCCAACACTCGTGATCTGGTAGGCACAGTCCCAATTAATCCTCTGTCATCCCACTTTTTAAGCTACTTCTAAAATGTCCGAATTTCTCTATCCTCCTCTTACGTTCCCTCTATGTCTTCAGCTTATTTCAATTGCTGCAAATTGAGTTCAAAATCCAAAAGTAGTTTGCACTCTGTTAACTCAGCAGTGAGGAGAGAAGATGGCGGGGTGGAATCTTGTCCTTCCCATTAGACTGAGGCAAAAGCAAACTGTGTTTGGCTTCCTTAATAACTTTTGCCATCTTGACCACACTCTGGTGCTGTTTGGCCACATGTGTCCTGGTTTTCATCTGGGACACTTTGGAGGATAAGTGAGTATGAGAAAGATGGACTAAAAGAAAGAGACAGAGAGCAAGAGCACGTTTTAATTAACAAAATTAAGATAGCTTTACTGATTTGTATCACTGTTTCATTTACCTGAGTGTTACTGCACTAACTAGCAGTGATTCTACAAGGTTTCAGAGAGGGGTTTTGTGTTGAGTCCAAATAGCCTTCTTGTCTGCCCAAGCTGCAGGACTGATGTGGGGACCACAGTACAATGACAGAGCACATGCTTTGCATACAGAAGGTTTCAGATTCAGATCCCGATCTCTCCAACTAAAAGGATAAGATAACAGATGCGTTCCAACAGAGATGCCAGGGGCTGAACCCAGGACCTTTACCATGCCCTGAGTGCCTTGATCTGTGGGTTCTGAGCCTATCCTAGGCTTCATTTTCCAAAGCAGGCTTTCTGGTGGGGTGTAATTTTCCTGCTAAGGCAGCTGTCACTAAACTACCCAGATAATCTTCCAACAAGTGTGTCTGTTATGGGAATGACTGCAATTTTCCTCCAATCCAAACATTAAATATAGTTGCTATTCTGAGTTTCATGCTGTTTGGAATACATTTGGCACTCCTGTCACAAGCTCTTCCTGGGTGATTCTGATGACAACATGGCTAGGTGTAACAGGATATCGCTATAGAGGATGTACACACCCACTGTTTCTGACACTGCAGTGCACATCCCAGGGATGGGAGGATGGGAAAGTTTTGAAAAAGTTACTTTTGACTACAACTCCCATGTTGATTAAGGCTTCTGTGAGTTGTAGTTCAAAAATTAACTTTCCCAAGCTGTAGCATGGCTGCCCATTTCAACAGCAGCAAGAACAGTCTAACTTCCTTGCATTTCATGGGCACAAGGACATAATCAATGATGGATTACCACTGGTGCAGCTGGAAGAAATGCTCCAGGTCCTTCAGTAGTCAGGGTCCCATGCTGTTGTTGGTAACACACAAATACCTGGTTCTTGCATGGTGATGCAGTCCAGAAAGAAACATTCCTAGGGAGAGAGGAGGAATTGTAGATCTCTCCATTTTCTCCTTTCTCCAAGGATTGGGAATATTTGCCACTTCCTATGACCCCATTTTCCAGTTAAAGAGTGAGTGTAGAGGCATGTGGTGTGTTGTCCCTGCGATTCCGCTGTTGGTCACACCCACTAGGGCACAGAAAAGGAGGATGACCAAAGTCACTCCGTACCTCAAGCTCGAAAGGGACAAGCTGTAGATCCATGGAAGTCTTTTCTTGGCCTGGCAGTGATGCCAGGCCTGATCTGCCACAATGCAAAGTCAGGGATCCAATGGGAGAGCTTGCACACATACATGCATGAAGTGGAGGTGGTGAGGGTTGTTTCTGGAACTGATCCAGTCATCTTAATTTGGCTTTAGACATCACACAACTGGATCTGTTTTGGGTTTATTGCTCCTCTGGGGTCACAGAAAGTATTTTTCAGGAAGGAAAGATCTGGAAAGGATGGGGAAACAAACAGCTTGCTTCTCAGACAGTGTCATGGGTTCAGTCACAGACATACTGTTAGACCCCTGCAAAGTTGTTGCTCAGCTGGAGACAGCTGGTTTTGCATTTTGAAATGTGGGAACTAAAGCAGAAAGGAAAAGAAGCCATTTGTAAACTAAAGGTTTCCAGCTGTTCTTTCTAATGTTCTGCCAAGATGCCAGAGAACCAACTAAGTGATCTGGACCATTCCTTTCTTTTCATTGTATTACTCATGGTTGTCTCTACAATTTCAAGTGTACTGTGATCATTCTATTGCTTAGTGTGGGGGTCATTTTTTGGCACAGTCTTTCAGTTTAAGTCAGGCCAAGGTTAGCCCAGACATGCACATCCACTTTCTCTCCTCATTTTTCCAAGCAATAACTAGTAAAGAAGTCAGATTACTATAATCTTATTTAGCGTATCCGTAGATGTAATTCTGAAGCATCCCTCAAGGGCCTGGGCAATTCAGTTCAAACCTATTTCTAACTGTCTCCACAAACACATTGGCCATTTTCAGCTTGCAGCATCATGTTATTCTTGTCTTACAGTTCAAGTTACAGTTGCCAGCTTGTTGCATTCCACAGGATTTTTTATTTTTATTTTTTGTCATCCTTCTGTCTTTTTTCAGGTTGATATCTGGTGAATTTTCACACTTAAAATAACATGGCAGTGTTGAGCTATCCATTGAAAGATGTTATAGATGCTTCTATGGATGACTGTGTCTTTAATTAGAAGCTTTCTGTTTGCAATGTTTACTATTAATTGCTTCCTGTTCAATGCAGAATGAGGTTTGTGTGAATTGCTCGGGTAATTAGTCATTTCCTTTTCCTGTTCTCTCTGTGTTAATTACTGCTTTCTGCTCTTTTTTAAAAATATATTTTGCTTTGCTTACTGTGAAGCAGAAGTGCTTAATAATTAAAAAGAACCTGGTAAGAGAGGAAACCAGTGGAGGAAACGGCTTTTGGAAAGAAAATAATTAGCACAAAGTAGTAATTAATATGCACACACATACACACACCAGGAACAGGAAATACGAACTTCCTCAAGAGCAATTCATCAATAACAGCATGCTTTTGCTGAACAGGAGTGTAAGCTGCAAGGAGGAGGCTTGCAATTAAGGTTGCAAGGGCTCTTTGCTCAATGGGACTTATTTCTGAATAGACACTACAGAGGGTTCTTATCCATGGAGATGCTAATATAGTACTATCTAAAGCTCATTCTAATTCCAAGTCCAGCTGATTGTGGGAAAAATAATGCCTCAGTAGCTCTATTGAAGCAAACTACCTCTACAACACTTCTGTTCCAAGGCCATGATTCTATTTGCTGGCATAACTCTGCTGATGTGAATAGTGGCTGAGTAGGTGCCTACACAATGGCAGGGTTAAAATGGCTGTTGCAGGGAGGCCTCTTAAAAAATAATCTCTGTCAAGAGAGAAAGGGGCCCTGTTGACTCCTAAACTGACTCAGGTGGTAGTAGGGAAGTTCTTCATGAAGACAGGGGTAGCTGCTTCTTCCATGTTGTCATTGAAGCTGCTTCCATTAAAATAAAATAAAATAAGGTTTATACTGGCATGCACTGCTTTCCTTTCTTCTGCCATCATACCACTGTCCCAGGCTTTCCTGGACTTGTATTTTCTCTATATGTCTAATGAGGAAGAACAAGGTGCTGAAAAATTTGTAGTGATTCTTATGCACCGACAGAGGTATAGTGAATTTTTTCTTTTTAGGGTTTTTTTTTTCTGGCTTCTGGGAATTGACAGCCAGCCTAGAACACACAGCTGCATTATTCTGAAGCACAACACATGAATAAATCTGTCTGAAAGCACTGTTTGTGGCATTTGATTTGTTAACTCACTCACCCTCAAACACCTGATGTCTCTTTTAGTCTGAGGTCAGCCTCTGGCCTCTTGTTTGACAGTGGGGAAAACACTTTCATCCCAACCATGAATGGATTTACTCAGAAGTTAATTCAGTTAATTCAGTCATGCACAGCAGATGGGGTGATACAAGTTTCTGGTGAACGTGATTTCAGACTGATGGCTGAGTATCAGGATAATTAAATATAAACAATCTCATTGATATAGAAAGGTAGAAGCAGGGGGAGGGGAAGGGTCTAGTACAGACCTTACATTTATGGACTTGGCTTACATTGGACCAAACCACTGGTCCACAAGGCCCTGGATCATCTACTAAAATTAGCAATGGTCTCAAGCACGGGTGTTTCCCCATCTGCTTGTACAGGAAATTGGTCAATGCTGAGATTTTCTGCATGCAAAGCATGTGTAGGACCTCTGAGAAATCCCTCCCTCCATATACCCTATTTGCTGGGATATAAGATGCAACTTTTTTTCCAAAAAAAAAAAAAAAATCCCTTTGGAAAATGGGGTGAATCTTCTATGCTAGTGCATCTTCTACGTTGGCAAATATGGTAACCACTGCACTGATAAACTAATTTTGTATGTCCCTTCATCATACACACCCACCCACACACATAGAAGAATTCAGAAAGGAATCTGGCACCTTGAAATGGTATAGTCCAGTCTTACAACTTCACTTTCTGCTTGTGTGAACTAGGAATAGCAGAGGAAAATTTTCTTAGCAAATAGTTGGGGCTGTCTTTATACACAGATAGTCTGTACATGCAATTATCGTTTCATCCTGTTCAATGAAAGGAACCCAAGCTGCTTAGGAAGATAGAATCCCCACCTTGAAGACTGTACAATCTTTTTTGTCTGTTTGTGTATGTATTTCATTTCACAATTTCTATCCCACCCTTTTGGTAGCTATCCACTGTCCAGGTTGGCTTGTAACTGTTTAAAACTACAGTATATAGTAGTATATACTACATTTGAAAACACTTTAGATACATTAAAACAGATTGGAAGCAAAACAAAAGCAGAGAGCAAGATAAAACCGAATCACATTGCTATATGGAAAAGCTGATACTTAGCAGGCAAAAACCTCCTGGAATAGCTGTGTCTTTTGCTAACTTGTGAAAGATCAAAACTTGGAAAAGATACATTTGTGGAGTACAATTTACAGAATCTCTAAGCCAGGCTTCCTAAGGGATTCTGGGGGTTAAGTTCAAATTCTGTGAAAACCGAAGAGAGGGCCATCCACACTTCACAGGACAAGGTTCTCTCTCCACAATACAAACGGCTGGACAATTGCAAGAATGAAACCGGTGTAGTTAATTCTTTGATATGCTTATCATCACAAGTGTCCTTCCACTAAAATTCACTTCTGCTTTGAGTACACCACCAACTGAAATGAGTGCTGCTTTCATTGTTGCTTTGTGCAACTGAGTGACATGAACTCTTTCTCCCAAATCAGAGACTGTGGCTTTCAAGGAAAGAGCATTACAGTTGCCTTGCTGACTAAATCAGACAGCCATCTGCTGTTTTACTGTCTTCCCAAGAAAGACCAATGCCACTGTCTGCTCAGCATCTTGTCCTATGAGTGGCATTGTCTGAAAATGGACATTTGAGGTTTTTATCTGTCAAGACTAAGCAGTGTGGATAGACCTCTGTCCCTCTGACCCATCCTCATGCATTTGGCTACAAACTATTTTAAAGCAACTTCTGTGGACGAAAAATGGATTACAGCTTGTATTGCAGTACTTTGGTATTTTTACATACATTAACCAGTGAGGAAGGTGTGGTGATCTATCATCTAGCAGTTTTCCATCAATCATTGCAACATGATTCAGAATGTTGAAAATCAGAGCATGAGAGAAAAAGATATATATTTTTTTACTACAGAGTCCAGCAGCCAATGTTGCTGGTCTTCTCACTTAAGTTTTTCTTGCAATATTGCTTTCATGCACAACTGTCATTCACAGAGGAGAGAAAGAAGAAGATAACCTGATTCATGAGAATGGACAATAGCACTGCAGAAAGCTTCATAGAATTCCTGTTAAACAACACACCCTTTCCTTCCCTGGGTACTTTCATGTTGCCAGGCTTTTATGTCACCAGCTTCCACACTGACATTAAAGCAGGAGTTGGCAAACTTTGGCCTTCCAGAATTTTTGAACCCCAGATCCCCTAATCTTTTACCATTGGCCATGTTATATGTGCAGTCGCATAGGGATGGAGAGTGATTGGAGCAATTCACCCCAGGCGGCAATGTTTTTGGGGCATCCTGGCCCGTAGCCACGCCCCCATGTGCCACGGCCATGCTCCCACATACCGTGGCCATGCTCCTTGCACTGTAGCCCCGCCTCTGCCTGCCACTCCTCCACACACTCCAAGCTCCACCACTGTATATGTGCTTGTTTATGTTTACATTGTGGCTGGTGGTACTAGTAGTAGTATTTATACCTTGCTTTTTCCCCAGTGCTAGGACTCAAGGTGACTTACAACATTCCAAAAAACTGCTATAAAACCAAATAATATACCTGTGCCCAAAGGGGTGTTGGGCAGTCACCAACTGCTCTACCACCCTAACCAAAGTAATAGTTGTTCTTACCTTTTATATCAATACAAAGGTTTGGCAGTTTGACAAGTTTGTACCTATCAATCAAAATGTTTTGACAGAGTTTCCCTAGTCCCTCATACGTCTCTCCTGTGAAAATGTCATGGGACAGCGTGATCCTCTACAGAGAGGTTTGGTTGTGTAAATCAATCAGAAAGTGTGACATGCCTGTTCTAGTGCCTTCATGTGTCATTCTTATGAAAAATACAACCACAACCATTCTTGGGATGTGGGCAGTAATAATTGATTACAGAAATACCTGCCACATGGCGTGTGATCTATGTTCCTTTATATTTCAGATATTCATCTTTAGCAAAATTTGCAAGACAGTTTGGCTTGAGTTTCTTTTAGTATTTTTCTTTGGTTTCAGTGTAATTATGGTGTTTCAAAAAGTTGTTAGATAAAAAATAATCTCTTGCTGCTAACACACACACACAGACACACATTTGCTTTTACATACAGAAAATAGCAATCAATCAACAATTTGCTGTTTAACCAAACAGTTTCTAACAATTACATTATCATAAAAAACATACTAAAATTGGTCACCTAAAACATTTTGTTAATGGTAGCATCAAAACAGAATAAAAAATATCTTTTTGCAAGGGAGATATGGTAACCAAATGCTCAAGAGTACAATCATTCACAGTCTATGGCATTTATTTCTATAAATCTTTGCCTTCTATATTACATTGCTGCTGCAAATGTAGCTTCTCTGAAGGTAAAGTATTTGTCTAAATCAAACAGAAGGAATTTCAACTGCATCAATCATTTTCCTTTTGAATATGTTTCAACAATCCAAACAAATCTTTCTTCCTTCTATCATATATGCCTAACAAAGCAAGAAATGGCCCAGGCTTTTCAGACACAAGGAAACTATGTGCATATGAAGAGCTGAGATGCTATAGGCATCATTTAATATCACCCTGAAGGTATTGGATTGGAATGGTTTGCAAATGTGGGGCTGCTAAAGGCTGAAAGAGTGAACTACATGATGACAAGGCATGTAAATTACTCTTTAGAACACATGTTGTTTTTATCAAAGAATAAAACATGAAAAACCTGAGGTCTGGACAGCCTTAAGATTTCTGGAGGAGTGGCCATGTTACTCTCTTAAGACAAAGACAAGAACGAAGAACTTTAAGGACTAAAGGTTGCTTTCAGATGGAGGCCTTCAGATCCAGTTATTCTGTTTCTTCTTTGAGAAATTTTTTTCCTGTTACAAAAAAAATGGAGGAAGCAATGGACATGTTAGTAGCTTGGGGGTGCTCTTAGAGCCAGCACTGCTCCTGGAAAGCCAGATTGCTACCATTGCCAAGAGCACCTTTGCTCAGCTTCAGCTGGTGTGTCAGCTGTGCCCTTTCTTATGGAAGGCAGATCTGGCCAAAGTGGTTTGCGCCTTAGTTGCCTCACAGTTAGATTACTGTAATGAGTTCTACAGGGGCTGCCCTTAAAAAGTGTTTGGAAGCTGTAGCTTATGCAATGCAGGTAAACATTTTAGAGACCATATACCACTGCTTCTAATTCACTTCTGAGCTCAATTCAAGGTTCTTGTGTTGACCTACAAAGCCCTAAATAACTTTGGCCATTTCTGTCCTACACTGTTATAGTGCTGTTATTCCACTTTCAATATCTTATGGAATCCTGGGCTTTGCAGTTTAGCGAGGGGCCTTTAGAATTCTCGGCCAGGGAGCTCTTTGGCCCCAATAAACTACAAACCTCAGAATTCCACAGGATGTTGAAAATAGAATAATAACTTTATCACAGTGTAGGGCAGGAATGGCCTTGGGCCCAAGACATCTAAAAAACCACCTGCTCCCATATGAGCCTCTCAGAAATTTGAGATCTTCAGCGGAGCCCTTCTTGTGTGTCCCAACATCTTGTGAAGTTAGGTTGGTGGGTAGATGTAACAGGGCTTTTTCTGTAGCAGTACCTCAGCTGTGAAACTCTGTACCCAAGGAAATTAGTCTGGCCCCATTTCTTTTAAGCTTCTGGTGGGCAGCCGAAACAGTGCTGCTCCTCATGGTAGTCCTTGTTTGAATTTGCTGTTTTAACTGTTTCAAAACTGTATTCTAGGATTTTTTTGACCACTTTAAGGGATTTTAAAAAAGTACTTTAAATATATTTTTAAAATGTTTTTATCTTTGTATTGTTTTAATTGTTTTTTTTAAAATTTGTTCGTCACATTGGGAGCCCTTGTGAGCTAGTAGGTGATACAGAAATACTTTAAATAAATAACAAGTAAATAAACATGGTGGGACTACAAACAGAAAATGTCCCCTGGATCCCTTGAAAAATTCTATGAATGAAGAGGATGACAAAATTTAAGCCCTTGAATAAATATATTATGGCATAAGTGTTGAAATGGGCTTGTCCATGAAAGTTTATGCCATAAAAACACAACCTCCAACACTGCACAGATGAAAACTGGGACACGTATGGTCAAGATGGTGAAATGTATTAATGAGGAAGAGAAGCTGCAGCAGTTGACTTTTGCCTGAGCCTTCTGAGAAGGGCAAGATTCCCATCCCTTCCTCCCCTCCCCATCTCTCATCCCCTCTCCCCTCTGCTGAGTTAATTTAGTGCAAACTACTTTTCCAATGTGAACTCAATTTGAAGCAACTGAAATAACGTGGGGTCAAAGGAGAAAAGTGGGAGGAGGAGACAGAAACTGGGACATTTTCAAAGCAGCTGAAAAAGAGGAAGGACGGAAAATTATTGGGAACAGTTGGCGTGGATGTACAAATGTTCAGTCTAAATCCAGTTGCTAGGGTTGAGCAGATCCCACTGAATCAACAGGACTGGATAAGCCAACACTTATGTAGCTGTAGTAATTTTGTGTCTGCTAGTAAGTGATTGACAGGCAGAAATCCTTAGCAAACTTTCGCAAACCACCTCAGGAATAGATCTAGGTCTACCTTCTGCTCACCCCAATGTTTGCCAAAGTCACATATCATGTGACCTTGGCAAAGAAGCACCTACAGCTTCAGTTTTTGAGATCTACATCTATTTTTCTGATCTACAGCTACTTAATGCTTTAATGCTTAACATAGATGCCTTCTCAAAGCATTTGTGCCTAGAACAATGCACCATCAAAGTCATAACAGTCCCCAATTCAGCAGGCTTACTATCTCCCCAACATGCATTAAAGGGGGTACTTCTAACCAAGATCTGAGCACTTTCTCTTGAAGAACTTCTGTCTGTTTTGTTGCTAGCACTTTGGCACCATGTGAGTAATGGAAGGGATTTCCTTAAAAGAAAACTTTTAAGTGGTGGTAAAATTAGGTTTCCCTCTTTAGTGTATGAAAAATTCAGTATACATAGACTTATGCAACAGCTTTTGACTGGTTGCAGGCAGATGGTACTTCCATAAGTGTTTTTCTGAAAATCAAAAGTCGGATAATTACTGTTTTTAACTTGCTCTAAATCATAGCTGTTGACAAACCATTTGTGGTAAGAAGGGCACATTTCAACTTACATAACATCTGTCCTTAAAAAAAAAAAACTATTTAAAAATGTCCTCTTTGACAATAAGTTGCATACCTCTTGTACAAATACCTCTGTGCAATTTGTATGGCAGATAACAGGACCATATCATCAGCAAACAAAGGCAGACAAATACGACAAATAAAACTGAGAAATCTGTTGGTGACTGATGATCAGAAACAGAATCATTAGCATAAATTGAAGCTAAACATGTTGATTTGGATTTCATGAGCCTGCTGAGATGGTAAAGTTGCCTTCATAATGCACAGACACAAAGTGAATTTGAGCAAAGTAATTTATTTTCCATTTCTCCTAATTCAGAATATGTGGTTATGCATACACAAGATTAGTACAAAATTATTGACCTTAATGCCAAACCTTGTAGTTTATTTATAAACAATGTCTTACTGTAGCTTCAGATCTGAATAATGTGTTTAAATGTTTTGTTCAGGGATAGGGGAAGGAACCCATAGATGCAACAATTCTTCACCTGTCTCTATAGCAGAGTAGAGGAGCTGTGTTATCGTTCCTAGTTTTTCCTGAACTTGGAAGTAATATGTGATTTACAACAAGTTACTCTAGTAACTAGTTATTTTTCTGGAGTAATAAGATAGACTCATGTTACTTTTTTGCCCTGTTAGTTGTGAACTGATTGTTATTAATATGTATGTTTTAAAAAACTGATTATATATTTTAAAATGGTATTTATGTTTTAAAACTGTGTTATGTCTATTTGTTGCTGTATTTTAATCTGTTCTTCCTCACCTCAATCCACAGGAAGAGACTGGTAAGAAATAAATGTTGTTTATGATGATGATGTTATTGTCCACATCTGTAATTCACTATTGATACAGCGGCCTTTCTTAACCAGGGCTTCCTTGATATAATTTTCAGATACCAGGGGACCTCTGCAAAGAACTTATTATATCCACAGCTTTTTTAAACATGTGTTTTCTGAATCTCCCATGGAACCCCTACCAACCTCTGGCGGAACCCTTGGTTTGAGAATTTCTTGTTACTCAGTACCAATAGGTCATTACTGAATAAGTTCTGTCTTAGGCTGAGCAACAGGAGGGGGAGGAAGAAAGGTCACATGAATGACTTCCCATGTGACTCTTCTTTGTAGAGTATTGTGCACCTGATGAGAAGCAAAGGAGCCATCAATAAAGAGAAAGGGAGGAAGAGGAGACTAATTGAAAACCTGAGCTATAGGACAGACTCAGGCTAGTTGGACTTGTTAAAAAAAAAAAACCCCTTCTAAAAAGTAGTCTGCCTTTTCTGTCTTCCTCTACTACGCCCAAATGAAAGAGACTGCAGCATCTACCAGAAGGGGAAAGAGAGAGTCATTGTGGGTGAATGGCAGGAGTGGGATAGGGGTTTCCATACCAGTTTGGCTGCTCCAAAGAGTGGCACAGGGCATGCACTTAGACCAGTGATTCCCAAATTCTAATCTTTCAGAGATTCCAATAATGTTTTGTTTTAGTGGGGGAACTAACAATCACACACACACAATCCAAGCAGTCTGGCAATTACACAAGTCTAACTGAGGTTTCCCCTCAGTTAGGAAAAATTGGATAGTGAGAAGTTAGGGCAAAGTGGTTGATATTTACCTATCCTGTAGAGATGAAGTGGTGTGGCTCAGACTATGGTTCCAAGGGTAGTACAAGAACAGGAATCAGAGCAGCCCATTGATGGCCTGTGTCCAGAGTACTCTGAGTTATCTGGCTCAGGGCCAGAGTTTAAATATGCTCTTTCTGCCCTGAGGGGGAAGGTGTTAATGGCTCTCTGGCAGAGGAGATAATGGGATCCAGACGAGCTAATGGCTTTAGTGTTAGGTGACAAAGGACTGATGAGAATTGTGATAGCTCCTTAGTGGCTGGGCACATGAGGAAACAAAGGAAAGTTCTGGCAGACAGAGGAGGCAGGTTGAAAACAATCAGTTACTTTGTGTTTTGAGTGCTATTGTTTCTAAACGTTGAGTCATTGAGGGATATTTTCAAATCCATTATCACCGGAGCTTCCCTGACTGTAACCTGGCCATGCCCTGAGGTCCCATCTGACCTACTTTCATATTGCATGTGTTCAGCCAGTCCTCTTTACCAGCATAGCTATTCAGTGTATAATTTATATTTTACACCAATTAAATGATATCTGCCAATTATACCGTATCATGGACTAGGGGTGTATGGCCTGGTAACATAAAAACTGATTGAGTGATCAAAGTAATCAGTAACATACACAGGTTTATGTTGAAAAATAACCTTCCAAGATCAGTACTCTTTTCTCAAACTCTGCTATGTTACAATATGTTGCAGTTAGTAATTGACAGATCCGTCTGTTTTCATTTTTTGTCTGTTTCAAATGTGTTCAGTTGTAGATCTGTTCAGCTCTGTTTCTTCATCTGTGATTTCAAATTAAAAAAAAAATTTAAAAGCAAGCATAAGAATTGCATTTAATTTGAATACTTTTCCTTCTAAGGTGTACAGATTTATATGCATTTTTGATATATAACATCTTTTGCACTGCCCATGCTGTCTAATTCTGGAAGTTGTAGTCTAGCAATAAAAATAAATAAATAAATAAATATTTATTTATTCTGCATCTATGTATATATCTCTTGTAAAATACACATGTTGTATGCGTATCTTTTTAAAAAACTGGGTTTTTTCAAAAGTTTTTTTGGGGGCAAGATCTGCATGACAAAATCCAAAGATGAGCACAGGCTGAAAGACAACTCACATGCACACATTGGTTTGGGAACTACAAATTCAGTCAGTTTAAAAGGCAGACCAAACAAAATCTTTCACTCTTATCCCTACCTGTTACAAAGAAGTTGCCATAAACCTTGGCCTTAATCCTGCCAGACTGAAATTGCTGGTGCTCTTCTAGCTCTTAACCTTGTTTATAGATCCCTGGTAAGCACTTGCTTAACACACTGGAGAGGGTAAAAAACACACTCCTCCTTTGTCTTGTTGCTGTAATGAAAGAGCAATAACTTCCTGCTGTCACTCATAGCATTAATCCTTGGAACTGTGACTTGGAATTAGGGGTTTGTGTCCAGCCTAGAAGTGCATCTGTTCATTGTCATAGTTACTAAATGCACCTTTTAACTTAAGTGGGGCTTTCCCCGGCTTCAAAGAAATGTGTTGTTCTAATCACTAGGAAGACGTCTGTGAACAAGGTACTCTGGCACCATGCTACATAAATAGAGTTATTACTTTTTCAGCAACACAGAATAGGGATGCTGCATTGTCTGACTCGGGCTGTAAAATTGTTATCTAGCTTGTCAGCTCCAGTCACTGACCTTGTGCAAGCATTTCTAGGGGAGGCTCATGAGATTTTTGAAAAGTGGTGATTAGTCATCAATTAAGCAGTGCTACTCTTTTCTGAGTGTTAAAAACTATTGATTGAGCTGGGAACATATGGACTGAAAGTTCTCAATGTATTAAAAAAAACAAAACAGAAAAGAATCATTATCTAGTCACCAAGAAAAGTAACTTTTTAGAGGGAGACAATACTACTGATCTCACAGCGAAGCCAGTCATATGGTATTACTTTTTGTTCGATGCACTGGAATTGCTTTGGGTTTTGCCAATTCTGGGAAGTTGTAGTCTACATTGAAGCAGAACATACCTAATTCTAAACTGTGCTATAAAGCAACAAAGCAATCCTAACTCAAAGACACACAAGCTATAGCAGGGTTAGGAACAGAGGCCTCTTGTGCTGACTGAAACAGCCTTCTTCCATTGGAACTGCCTTCATACTAGCACAAACCGCCTTCTGCTGGTTTATTTCAGATCTCAGAGGGCGGAGGGATCTACTGGCACGGTCACTGGGTAGAACAGTAAAAAAAAAAAAGGCAGAGACTAAAGGAGGAGCAGAGTTATGGTAGATCCAAACATCTCCCTGGTACACAGCAACTATGCCAACAGGAAGGTAGGACAAGGCCAAGGTAGACCTAAGTAATTTCCAGCATCCTTAAGCTGACAGGAGGTTTGATTCAAAACAGCTTCAGCTGGCCTCGTGTTGAGTCATCTAGCCCTCAGTCATCTTGAGGAGTTAGGATTTTGCTCTGTGCTGGCAATTCTGTACATATTTGATTGGAAATAAATTCCAGTGATCTCAAGAGGGCTCACCCCTGTGTCAACTTGTAGTATTATACTGCAAGAGTAAGATTATACTATGCAGCTTATTTTCTCATACCATAACAGTCTAGGTTATGGATGCTGTTGAACTGGATTCATTTTTGAAAAGGCTTCCTCAATATCGGTCTCAAATGTTCAAAAGGTATATTGTTTCAGTAGTAATCCAGGATCACTTGTGCACCAGCGTGGTACAGTTGTTAGTTTGCTGGACTAAATTGAGAGTCCCGGGTTCACATTCCCTCTCAGTCCCAAAGCTTACCTGGTGAGCTTGGGCCAGTCACTTTCTCCAATTCTAATGTTAGGTTATGCCACAGGGCTGATGTGAATGAAAAATAGTGTGTGTTTGTGTGTGTGTGTGTGTGTGAAACCAGTGGCAGAGCTTGGAGTGTGTGGAGGGGAGGTGGGAAGGGGCAGGACTATGGTGTGAGGGGCATGGCCACTGTGCATGGGGGTATGGCTGTGGTGCCTGGGGGTATGGCCAGGGCACACAAGGGTGTGGCTACTGGATGGGATGCCCCAGAAACATTGCCACCTGGGGTGAATCCCCCCCCATGTCCCTACGTGATTGTGTGAAACATGCATACCAGGCTGAGCTGCACGAGGAAGGATTGGCTATTTGTAATAGACATCTTTAGCATATCTTTGAAACTTTGACCATTTCTGCAAGACATTGCTGTCTCGCAGTGGGGATGCCTTGACAATGGTCCTCAAGCTGTGCTTTTGCACAACATCATCGTAGTTCCGCTGCCAACATGCCTCGGCCTGTCGTGATCACGGGATATTCCATTAATGGAAAAAATCCATTAATGGCCCATGATCGCATGACACTCCCATCACCAGTGGCCATGTGGAAGCATGATCTAGCTGCTTCCCCAGTGCAGCATGGGAGAGAGGCTGGCTGCAGTGTGGAAGGAAGGCACATGTCCTTTGGGCACCCATCTGCGGGCAGCCAGCCAGGTGTGGAGGAGAGCATTGGGGGTGTGCTCCCATCCTGGCAAAGGCGCTGACAGGATGACACTGGGACCATGAAGGAAAAGGGTAAGGTGTGGAAATGGCCCTTGACTGGTTATACGGCCTGTTTAATTGTCATGGCTTTCCTCCCAATGGTCCTGGTTTGGTAGGGACAGCCCCAGTTAATTTTTTGCTGTTCCATTTTTCCAGCTCCTTTTAAAATGTCCTAATTTCTCTCTCTTCCTCCCACTTTCTTGCTTTGTCCTCAGCTACTTAAGTTGCTGCAAACCTGAGTTCAAGGTGCTGCAAACTGAGTTCAAAGTGTAGGTGTAGCTTCCACTCCAGTTAACTCAACAATACATAAATTCCAGGTTTTCTTTGCTTCCAATAGTATTTTTTGTGTCTCTCTTCCATATTAATAACATTTGCCCCCTTGTTGCCTGGCCACAGCTTTTGGACTATGCTCTGATACAGTTCAAGTATAGGTGTTCCAGTTTTCATTTGTGAAATGTTGGAGGCTGTGATATTTTGGAAAGGACCCATATGCCTATATGTTAGATTTGTCTGCCTTTTTCTCCCATGGTTTCCCTGGGATAGAATGACCTCCTGTTCCAGCATAAAATCTCTTTACAAGCATCCAAAAGACAGCCAACACTGGAGAGTTTAATGCAAGGCAGTTTGTCATACACAGAAACAAAGGAATCACCATCAAAACTGATGTTAGAATATAAATCTTTTCAAGGACACTATGCACGCAGGCACCACATTCTAGCCAAATCTAAATGACTCTTAACTCCCTTTTGTTTTGAATGAATGTCGTTTCAGAGTCTGCAGAACTTAATTGAACTTAATGGTCTTTGCTTTTTAGCTGCAAATACTTTACATATGCTTTTGAAAAACTGTAATTAGTCAGTAAAGCCACAGGCAGGTAATCACAGAAGAGAACTAGAAACAATATTTATTTGCATATCTTTGTTTCTGTGTGTTTCCCACTGGCATGCTAGGAATAAGCAATAGGCAAAGTCCCATTTATAGAACGTACAAGATGTAACACCATCTTTGTTCTATAGTATTAGATGCTGCTGCTGCTACTGTTTATGATAAGAATAAGGGTGGGACAGAATTTGTTGCTGTGTGCTGTCAAGTGTCCCAAGGTGAACCTATCATGGAGTTTTCTAGGGCTGAGAATGTACAATGCACCCAAGGTTGTCCAGTGGGTTTCCATGGCTGAGCGGGGAATCCAATCCTGGTCTCTAGGGTTGTAATGCAACACTCAGACCACTACACCATGCTGACAGAATATTTCACCATAAATAAATATAGCATAAAGTGGATGGTGATGAGTTTTCTGCAACTCAGAATAGATCTATGTTGCAGAATGAGACTCATTGAACTAACTTTCATAAGATGCAGTAGACATGCACTCACTTATGCTGCTGACTTAAGACTGATTTAACAAAGGCCCTTTCTGCACCATACCTAGATCCTGCAATGTCCCCGTGTCATCCCAGCAATGCCATTGTCAGAATGGAAGCGTGTCCTGAACACTCCCCTTTGCACTCAGTTGGCTGCCAGTGGATGGTAGTGTTCGGGACACGCTCCTTCCTTGCCCGTTGTAGCCAGCCTCTTCTGGCACTGCACTGAGGAAGGAAGCACTTTGATGGCACAACTGTCCTTCACATATGGCCCCATTGATGTGTTCATCATGTGAAAGGGGCCTATTACTGGATTTTTTTTTCTGGTAATAGTATAACGCGTAATTGCGATGGCTGGGACATGACAGGAGTAGGACCGTGATGACATTGTGTGATAGCACAAGTCATGGACACCATCCACGGACTGGATGGGGCCATAGTGTGGAAATGGCCTAAGTAATCTGTTCTCTCTCCACAGAAAATCCTTCCAAAAGATTGAACCTGGGACCTTCTGGATAAAAAGTATAGGATCTAATAGCTACTAAGGTGGACCCTTCATAATTGGCTGCTTCCTTGGAGGCATTGAAAAAGGAAGAGCGAGTTAATGCATACGTGCCCATCAATTAGTAACTGCCGTATCAATTGGCAATTTGTGTATCCAAGTAGACCATCATGGATCAAATACCACAGGCAGCCATCAAACATCCTGTCTTGCATCATGTCAAACAGTATATTTCAGAATGCAAAGGGATCTTCTAGCACCTTTGAAACTAATTGAGAGAAAGAAGTTTGAAGCATGAGCTTTTGTAGACTGAGTCTGTTCCATTGGATGCATGGAGTGAAGTGCCTGTGGACAGACATTCGTGCTTGTGAATGAGGAGGTGTGTGTGTGTGTGAATAGCAAAACTTGTGAGTATGGTGATGAGGTAACAAGTTCAGTTTTAACCATGGATTGGGAGGAAGAATATTTCCAAAAGCCATGTTGAGTAGATAACCATATAAATGGTGGAGGAATGTAGTGTGATGCTGGCTGGGAACTAGAAAGGAGTTGTGCTAAAATAGGCAAGATTGCCCTCATGAGGCTGTGTTACCCTGAAAATTGGGAGCATCTCGAGGACACCCAAACAGACTTCACATTAAGGGAATTAACAGAGAGACTCAAAGCTTGCGAGAGGTCAGGGCAAGGGATCTTTAACCCTATGTCTACGGGGTCAGAACAACACAAGAGTCAGAGGAATAGTCTAAAATAAATTTATTAAAACTAACAGAGAAGGTCACAACACACGTTAACAAATAATCCTATAATCACACAAGGGCTACAGAAATGAAGTTGGAAATAAGCGACAGTTGGGAGAGAGGGCATATGGACCTTAGTCTAGGAGTCCTGGAGAAGGAGAAGATTAGCAAAAGCTTAGTGTAAAGCACCAAGGGGAGGTTGGATCCCGGGGCTGGAAGGCTGGAAGCAGCGGGGTTTTGCAGCGAGTTGGATATGTGAGTCACGTTTAGCTCTCAGCAGCGTCTGAGAGGCTTAAGTGGGACACTTCGATAGCAGCGAAACGGGCCCTTGTCCGGTCTGGGAGGCTCTCCGAAGAGGCTCAAAAAGTGAGGATTTTTATAGCCAATTTCTGTCCTCAGACTGTGTATAGGCTAGCAAAGTGGCGTTAATGGGCGATGATTGCGGAATATAATGTTAGGCAAATATCATGACCTCTCCTTGGTATTTTTTCTCTCGGGAAAGTCCAGGTACGTGATAGGTTTAAAATTCCAAATCGATAGACTTTGATTGTCTATCCTCGCAAAGTTCATCAGCGTGGCTTGGGGCTGAGACAACCTTTTTATTAATCAAGGAGAGAGTCTATTGTGGCTGCCTAGAGATACGTGACTTGGCACAACAGGTCATTGTCTTTTAGCCTAAAGGACGTTGTCTTCGTTCCCATACAGCAGAAAAGGGCGTTGTTGGTCTTAAGAATCTAATTCAAAACCAATTTTTACTTGCAACTGACCTTTGCTAGCCAATATCCAATATGGGGGAAGTCATGCCAATGTAGGGGCCCTCTCTTAGGGTTATTCTGGGGTGTAACAGCCGGGTGTTAACCAGTGTTATAATATGCATAGTTAACAATATGTGTCTCTCTTCCCACTGTCAATGGACTGGAGCTTGTGGATATATCTCAGTTCTGTTGTTCTTCTTTTTTGGTGTTCTAAGGTGTGAGAGGAAATGTCCAGGCAGATTGAAGTGTTCTGCAGCTGTTTTTTTTTTATTCCCCTTCCTAACATCTGATTTATGTCCACTTATCCTCTGGCACAGAGAATGGCTTGTATGCCCAATATAGAGTGCTGAAGGGTGTTGTTAACAAGAGGACAGCATACATCACATTAGAAGATGAACAAATGAAAGTACTTCTAATGTTGTGGGTGATGTGAATAGGTCCCGTGATAACATTTTCTGAGTAAGTGTGTGGGCAGAGTTAGCATCTGGGTTTGTTGCAAGGTCTTGTACCCTTCTCCCCATCAATGTTGTGTGTTTTTCTGTGGGTAAATAACTTTCTGAGATTGGGAGGCTGTCTGTAGGCAAGTAAAGGACTTCCACCAAGAACCCTTGAGAGGTTAGCATTATGGCCCAGAATAGGAGAATAGTTTATTGATGATATCTCTGATTGGCCTCAGATGGGAGACTACTAGTTGGATTCTATCATTTCTTGTCTTTGGTCTGTTCTGTAATAGATTAGTCCTGGGTTCAAGCCTTGCCTTGTTGATTTGTTTTTTTTAACTTCAGATGGTGGGTACTGTAGCTTGAGGAATGCTTGCTGTAATTCCATGAGTTTGGCACCCCTGTCTTGTTAGTATGAGCAGATGCAATTGTATCAGAGGGTTTGGCTGATATTCCATCATGGACACCAGAGATTGAGAAAACCATACCCTGCAACATTTCACAGATGAAAGCCAGGGCATGAATGGCCAAGGGATATCAGAGTGTGGTCAAGATGGGAAAAGTTATTGCACAAGCTAGGAAAGGCTGCAGCAGTTTCCCTTTGCTTGAGCCTACAGGGAAGGACAAGGTTCCACCCTCCCCTCTCCCCCCCCCCATGAGTTAAACCGAGTGTAAACTACTTTGAATTCAGTTTGCAACAACTGAAATAAGCTGAAACAAAAGGGGGAAAGTGGGAGGAGAGAGAAACTAGGATTTACAAAACAACAGCTGAAAAAGTGGGACTAGAGAAGATTGATTGGTTTATCCCTCCCAAACTGGGACAGTTGGAGAGTATGAAAAACTACTTTTCAGTCTACAACTTCTAGAATTCCCCAGACATTATGGACAAAGTTGTGGATTGTACTTCAGCAAGTAATATTTCCAAGCTCTGATTAATATTCATAAAAAGGTAAATAATTAAGTGGTAGAGATGCATTAATATTAAACCCTTGGGTCATCAAATAAAGCTGAGCAGTGGTGATTATGGACAGATAAAAGGAAGTACTACACATATAGCTATAGATTGTGGTTCCACAAAATGTGATGACAGCCTGTTAAAGAAGGCAGATTCATAATATTCTTGTGAAGTAGAGGGAATGGGACATGTTTCCTTCTGAAATCCATCCTTGCTGCCAACCACCGCCCCATAATCACAAAGAACCCCCCCAATTCAAGAAAACATGTGAAAATACCCCATCCCAACTCTACAAGCATTCCACAATCCCATCCGACCCCTACATATCTCCATTTTCCTCTGCAATCCCTCTTAAAAAAAAGATTGATAGGAAGTGACATGATATCATTTCCTGTTGTTATTTTGAGAGGGACTGCAAATGAAAATGGCAGTATTTAGGCTTGCTGAGGAGAGTCTGTGGCCCATGGGGGAAGGGTCAGGGAGAAATGGGCAACAAGAGAAACAGGAGATCACACTGAAATAAAAGATAAATTCTGTGTCTAACTAATCTTGACATTTCAATGCAATCCTATAAAATAGTTTGAATATCTTAAAGACAAAAGTGTAGCTTCTTCTTTCATGCCCTTAGCACGAGTCCTCTTCAAAATTAAGAGTTTCCCTATAAAAAACAAAAAAAGAAAAACAAACAAAAAATCCTCGAAGCCCTGGAGCTCAAGAAATTTGGGGTGGGAGGCAGGGTGAGGTCAGCATCCCTTCAAAAAGGATTTTGAGCTCTCTTAGGTTTTACATGTATACATGGATAGTAGTCCTTCACACCTTGGCTTTCCTGTAAAAAGTGATGTGCTCTTCACAGGAGAGAGGCAACTGGCTTTTGTTTGCTACAGTTGCTGACTTAGACGGCATTAAGAAGTGATTAGACGACATGTAAGATAGCAAAAAAAATTTGGAAGGGTGTACATGATGAAATCCAAAGAATTTGTAAGCTGAATTTTGAAATGAAACCGGAGCTTTGTTTGTTAAATATGTTAGGGCAACAAAAGGAAATAAGAAGTCATCAGAAGATATTATTATATCTAATAACTGCGGCAAGGTTGACATATGCGCAGCACTGGAAAGGAAAGAAACATATTGGTATAGAAGAATGGAAGTTAAAAGTTCTGGATATGATAGAGATGGAAAAGTTAGCATTTTCTTTGAAGAATAAATCTATCCAGAACTTTGAGAAAGAATGGAAAAGAGTGCTGGATTGGGTAAGGATATAAATGTATGAGAAATCAAAGGCCCTTTCCACATGCGGGGGGGGGGGGAACGGGCGAAAACACACTAAAACGGAGCTTACCCGCAGCCGGGCAAGTCCGTCGCCCCGCGGAGCAGTGCGAGCTCGCTGCTCCACACTCCTCCGGCGTCGCAGATGGCAGCTTCCGGTTGGTGGAGGCTCTCCACCAACCGGAGAAGCTCGCCAGCCAGAAGCCCGCCCCCGGCAGATCTGCAGGCACGCACTTGCGCGCGCCTGCAAATCCACTTTGGAGCTGGGCGACGGAGCGGCACGGGGCTGCGCGCTCCGTGCTTTTTAAAAACCTCGAAAAAGAGGTTTTTAAAAAACACGCAGCGCGGCTAGTTCCGGCCGCTCCTGAGTGGATTCTGGTGTGGAACTACGAAAAGTAGTCCACGCCAGTCCACTCTACGGTGTAGAAGACCTCCGTGAGAGGTCGCTCTACACCGTTTTAGAAGCCCGGTGTGGAAATGGCCAAAGAAGAAATAATGTAACTGTTCTTCTCTCTGTAAGATGGAAATTATGGAAGATTTAAGCATGGAAGTGGGGTGGTGGTGGTGATTTTCGAGATAAACTTTCAATAAAAATTATACAAATAAAAAAAAAAGGAAGTGATTAGACAAATTCGTGGAGGACAAGGCTATCCATGGTGGCTTTTAGTTGTGATAGTTGTAGATGGCCTTCAGAATCAAAGGCAGCATGTTTCTGAATCCCACTTGATGGCGACCATGGGAAATGAATGCTGGACTTAGTAGGCTTTTCATTGGATCCAGCAGGGTTCTTCTTATGTTTAGGGCCAGCCTGACGTATGAGAAGCCCTCAGTTTCTCTGCTTGCCTGACCTGGCTGGCCTTGTCCAATGAAGGGCAGTTGAAGTCAGTTCTTCAGAATGGCAAGCAGCAGGCAAAGGAGGAGGACAGCTGTGTTTGTCAAGAAAGGAGCAGGCAGACTGTTGTTTGAGTTAATGTAATATTCTGAGCGTAGGTCATAAGAATTGGGCTGACTGTAGGCTAAGTCCCCGTAATTCATTGTATGCTGGAGAAGAGTTTGTAACTTTATGACTTTGTGAGGAATAATTTGTCATTGTGGTATCTGAATAATGAATATTTCTGCTTGAAGCACATTATGAGTTAATCACACATCGGGATTATGAAGTGGAAAGCCGCATGTTACAAATAAAGAATTAAGAGCAAAGCAAATTAACTAAAGTGTGCAAAAGATTTTCAAAGTTCTGAAGAGGTGTGAATTTAAAGTTGCACATTTATTAAGGAAATCATACAAGGATTTGTTTATTATGCTGGCTGCTGGTAATGTGTAGGAATCCAGATAGAGAAATACACAGGAGACCTACAGTTAATTTAGCTAACAAAAAGATTAATCTGTGATAGCAGCATTTGGAAGTGGTCTCAGATATTTAGGCAATCCATGCAAAATATATTTTTTTAATGAAATTGTCTCTACAAAGTGCATTTTTTGTTTGTATGTGACACAATTATCTCCTTTGAATACTGATATTGAAATTGCTATGTATATTCAGGATACAATTCTGTATTTATTTTTCCTCTTAATCCCTACATTTGTTTTTGTGAGGAGAGACACAACACAGAGTTCTTCCTGAACACTGAGAGATCAAAGTGAAGCTTGGTACGTAGGTATGTTGATAAAGAAGTCCATAGCTGGTCAGGTGTGTCCCAAGACATTTTCAAGCGAGGGATCTATCATATTCCTCTCCATTCCCCATACAGATGGCAGCTTTGGGTGGGCAGTTGAACGCTTCAACGCTCGATGGAATAATGGCACTTCAACAGAACAGTGTGCTCCACCACACCTGAGGACAACTGACTAGTTTTAGAGAGTGCAGGATGGACTATGTGGCACACACAGCTCTGTCCTCCAGGCGGAGGATGGCCAATAGACTGCTTTGCAGTACCTGCTGCTTGGCATGGTAACTTCATTTGCTTAACGGTAGGGATGGCCCTGTAATCAATCCAACCTCCTCCCACCTCTAGTACAGTTTCAAGATAGCAAGGAACAGTATGAAATGCCTTAGCCAGGATTCAGATGAGTCTTTTGCTGACAGAACAAGCTTGTTAGATGTAGGAGAAGGCAATTTCCTTCACCATGCAACCCCTTTATGCTGGCAATGGTAACAATGTCCTGTCCCTCCAAATTCTCCCAGCCTTTTGCAAGACGTGGCATTCTGCTCTGGTGGGTTTCTCAACTGTCCAAGCAGAGATGGAGGACAGGCAGGGGGCTTCATAGACAAAGGGCAGAACATCACTTCCTTCTGTATCCATTGACATGCTTTTTTTTTCTGTCAGCACCATGTGTATTCACTTGGATCCTACCCTGGTATTGGGAGATTTGAACTAAGGTGTTAGCCTAAGGGGTGGAGGACACTGGGGTCTACCCACAATGCCAGCATCTCATTAGAATTTAGGGCAATTATAGTTCAAAGGACGCCTGCAAGAGGAGGGTAAGGGCAGGATATTTTCACCTGTGTATACAAGTACTAACTATAGGGAGGACTCCAGTTAAAAATTAAACAGAGTCTTATTTGGATTGACAAACGCACAAGCAATCAGACACTCTCAAGAACCATACAAGACTATTGGAAAATGAGGCATGAAAGACTGGATAGAGAGAGATTGGGTGGAATGGGTGATAGTTACCAGTCCTGAAGAAGGGGCCACAGCTGAGTGGCTCAGACAGCATCTGAGGTTAGCATGAGGACTGGAAGTCTGGGACACCACATGCAGCATAATATGCCCAATGAACTATGCCCAATGTACTACAATTTGCTGGGGCTGAATCTGGGGTTTATATACCCTATTTCTTACCCTGAAGGGGATTGTGTAGACAAAGAGGTAATTGCTTTCTCATAGGATTGACAAAGGAGTTCAGAATGGGCTGACTGCTTTAACTCTAGGTGACAAAACATTGATAGGAGTCATGACAATCTTCTAATGTCTCGGTTGGATAGGGTGTCATGCCCCTGCCTCAGGACCCTTCCCAACAGCCAGACCCTGGAGACATGAGAAGAACAGTAATTATGGCAGCCAGTCCAAGAGGAAAAAGGAAGGCCCAGGTTTCTCGCAGTGTTTATATTGGAAGAGCTTGTTAATTAGGCCACATCTGGGTAGGATGCTGAGACTATATAACCGGAGGCCAGAATGGCAGAAAGCTGCTGTAGCCTACTGATTCCATTGGTGGTAACAGCTTTGTTGGCTCCTGCATTCTTTGCTTGTGTTCCTCAGACCTTGGACCTTTGCCTGGACTACAGATTCTGCTCTTGGACACTCTCTCCCTGGACCCTTGGTAAATTTGGACTCAGTTACTCTAAGCTTGCTGCAAACCTGGACTGACCAGAAAAATAAATGCTGTTTGCTAGCTCCTGCTATCAGCCTGATTATACAGCTGGGAAGCCTTGGCTGGCAGCACAGAACAGTGGGAGTATAGGGAAGATTTCCATAGGGGTGGTCCCTGATTGCTTCACCTTGGCAATGTCATCTTCCACTGTATTATGGTGTGCATGGAGCCTGAGGTGTTGAAAGGATTATCACAAATCCATCAGTGCCACGTTTTCTCGCCTAATCCTCTCTGAATGTATGACCTGACCATGTCTAAGGTCACTATGACTTGGCACTCTTCCAGCCAGTGTGCCTTTGAACATGTTTTCCAACCATAAATATGTTCAATTATGAAAGTAGTACATCCTGCAGAATGGGGGTGTAGGATATGGTAACTGAGGGATCTTGAATACTGTAATTTGCCAGTAAATTATATCTATATCCCACCCCATTTGGCAGTTTCATCAGAGTTATCAGTGTCCTAATGTAGTGGTGACTGCTACAGTCACTACAACATTCTGAATTGGTAGCTCCAAATGACAACAAGGGCAGGCTTACCTGCTCAACCTGGTTTCTAATACTTAATATTATTGCCCTCAGTATCAGCAAAATCAATCAATCAATAAATCAAGAAAATAAAATAGAAAGGGAGAAAAACAACCAGAAAAAAAATATATAAAAAGCATAGGTTTCAGAAGGACTGAGGCTCCAATTTCATAAAAAAAAAAAAATCTGCATTTTGCATATATTTCAATGTAAATTATTCAAAGAATAATTCTTCAAAGATTGTGTGGGACACCAGAGCTGACCCTGTCATTAAGCAGAGTGAGGCAGCCACCTCAGGCAGCAGATGGGAGAAGTCATTTGAGGTTTCACCTCAGGCAGCAAAATATCTTGGGCCTTGAGCCAGGTACACTGAATGCATGGTGCGGGTGCAGAAAATGGTGACAGCAGCTCCTCTTGAACCTGTGTGCATTCATCCAATTGTTTGCCCAGGGACTACATGTAAACACTGTGTGTGCAGAACTTTAATATCATTTTTGTATGTGTGATCAGAAAGCCTGGGGGAAAAATTGTGACCAGATTATTATATGTGAAATCAGAAAAGCTGGGGTAGAAGGCAGGTCCCACAATCTGGCAACCCCTGGTCTATGCTTTTGTATGTTCCAAAAAATTATTTAGTATGCAGATTATGTAAATTCCCCCCGTCCCACACACACAATTGACCAATATCCCCTTCCGTCCTTCTTTTGGCTTTTTGCAGAATACTGCGTTCAAGAAGAACAAGTACCATGGGAAATAGTATGGTACTTAGCTGGTAGTGCTCCAAAAAAGCTAGTTGCTTGATATCTTATTCTCTCTAGTAGGAGGTCTTTCACTTGAGAAGAAACTCAGGAAAAATATGCACAACTGCGTTTTGTGGCACTGACTTTTCCGGTGTCCATGTTTCTTCAGCCGTCAGTGCCTGGAAAAGAAACATGAGCTTTCCTACACCTAAGAAACATTAAACTTTTATGAAACTTTTCACTCTATTCCTAGATGGGGTTTCTATTTTTTTTTCTATTATACCATTCTTTTTGTGTAGCCATGTTGGGGAACACGTGGCCTTCCAGACATTGTTGGACTTCAACTCTAATTGGCCCCTGGTCGGTAGCAAGGAATCATGTGACCGGTGTCCACATCTGGAGGGAGACAGGTTCTCCAGCTCTGATGCAGAATTCTCTGCCCAGCAAAATGTCACACACCGGTATGTTATTGGTAGGTATGTCTTTTTTAAAAAAGCAACTATAAAAGAACAATACATAATCAGTCTGATTTGTCTTCATGACATGGGTTTCTGAAAAAAGAGTGATGCTGCAAAAGTAAACAGAGACGTTTGTTAGCTGTTCATCCTAATTCTCCTGTGGACCCATACAGTGGATATCAAAAGGTCTTTTGCTACACAGCATGTAAATGAAAGATAGGAGAATACTTTGATGAGTTATTTTGTTCCACTAGCTTTATGCCCTGCCGAGAATCATGTGATTGGTTGGCTTGTATAGCATGTTCTCTGGACTGTAAGTCAAAGGTAAGCTGTAGGCAGTTGCGGAGGGGGTGGGACCATTTTTTACCCCCACGCTCCCCCAAGTGGGCCACAGTATCATGCCCAATGCATCATTTCCAGTTTTATTTCTGGCCCGTTTTATGTTGCTTTCAGATTTGGGGTATGGGACCAAACTGCTGCATTTTGCACGGACTTTGACCCATTTGGGGCAAGTTTTAGGGAAGAAAAATCACCTGAAAATATTGGGCTTTTGGAGGCTTTATGGGATCATGGGTAACAGTTTGCCCACCCCTACTATAGGCAGAAGACTGATACCATGTTGACCCAATGTAGTTGTCCTTCCTGTAGCAAAAAGGCAGCATGTAAACCACTTTATCCATAGCTTTGTTCCACGTTACTGCAATAATATTTAAAGATCTGAGCCATTTCAGCAGAAATTTTTGTGTTATGTAGTGGACATTCCTTCAGATGGACCAAGGATGATTGTCTTAAACGCAGTAGTGCATAACGAAAGATACATCTTCTGCCTGGCTTTCAGTAGGTATGGCAGATTTTTATGCTTGTAGGCCCAATTTGTTTGTGCTCTAGCTTGCTTGAGGTCCAGCAAGTAAAATCATTTGCAAAATAATGGCTAAGGTGTGTGGTCAGGAATACAATACCTTCTGAACCTCATGAACCATACATTGGGATGGCTTGCATCTACAAGTATAAATTTATCTTTGTGGGTTTCCACAGGTCAAAGATTATAATTTAGCCTTTATCTGTAGTCACCATTAAGCAACAAGGAGTCAGAAATCCTTGACCATCTGCTGTAAATAACAGTGATCTACTGGTAGTTGCCAATCTATTGTTTGCTTTCCTCCAATACATGGGGTACAGCAACACAAGTCTCTCCTCCAAATTGAATTCTCAAGACAGATGTCTGAGTGTTATACCATGTTGTCAGTATAGGCATGCTGCAGTGCCCAGAACTTTTCTGTCAGTCTTTTGGATACCACATGAAAGTTCCTTTAGGAGACCCTCAGCATGTAATATTTTTTACTACGTAGTAAGCTGGGTGAGAACTCTGTGGCACAGTGGCACTCATCTACTGGCAGTTGTTCCCATAAGCCCATGCTGTGTGTATACCCTAGATCAGAGATGGGTAGCCTCTGGTTCATGGGTGAGATGCAGTCCATGGAGGTTCCTTGTTCTAGTTGCAAGCTTCTTCTGTTATCTTCAAGTACAGATCAGAGATATTAGCATACTAAAACTTTAAATATGTAGCTGACTTTTACAGGCAGGAGAACTGTTCGTGGAGATGAACTATGCTTTGCAGGCAGGATAAGGGTTGGGTTGCCACTTACCTCTAAGTAGACACTTATAAACTTGTGCTGTGCTTTGTATGCTTGGTGAGAAAAAGTCCAAATGGGTTCTTTTGAAGTAGCGCCCACAAGCATGGACCCCAGTGTTTCTCTGTCACTGACTGCAGGTGTTATTAGAAGTGCTAGTAGAATATGTTGGTAGAGTAAGAGAAAGGACAGAGAAGGACACTTTGTATGAACAGAAATTTGGCTGCAAATTTATTGATTGTAGCTATTAAAGCTTGTTCTATCTGGGGCAGCAGCTCCATTCATTGGATAACTTACCTGCTGACCAGTGTAAAAACCTAGGCCTTTGGGCCTTACCCACTGGGAGCAAATCATGTAAAGACATGTAGGGGATTTCTTTG
Organism: Cyclura pinguis; assembly: GCA_030412105.1. Lineage (NCBI taxonomy): Eukaryota > Metazoa > Chordata > Lepidosauria > Squamata > Iguanidae > Cyclura > Cyclura pinguis. Next base: position 164,893,476 of record CM059600.1, read on the forward strand.
GGGTAAAAGGTCCCATGTCATTTCCCCATTATTTAGGAGTGAGGCAGGACCAACCACTTTCAAGTTGGCCATGTCCCCGGGAGTTTTCATCTCAAGGGACCCCCAGAAAGGGATGTTAAGCAGGCAGGCCCCACCTTTCCAAACTGGATCCAACCCCATGGCAAACTGCCCAAAGTTGTGACAATAGTAGATCTAAGAGAGGGAGATTGGGAAGATGGCTGAAACCCAAAATAGGGCAGGAAGACTGAGAAGTGGTTTTAAGCTCCCCAGGTGGGCCTGACTACAGCCACTCAGAGAGCCTGTCCTGATCATTCTGAAATCTGGCCACCATGAAAATGTGAGGACCTCACAAAAATGTGAGGGTTCCAGGGAAGTGAAGCTGAGTTGCATCACCTAACATTGCAAACAGATCTCAGGTAAGTGTGGTGGCCCTTGGTTATCCTCACAGTGTCCTTGTGGACTTTCAGGGAATTCATTTCCTTACCTTGAGTAACAGTAACTATTCTACAGTTGTGTGGCAAGGAATGAACAGAGCTAAGAGGCCAGACATGCTAAGAATGGAGGAATGTGTCTCAGAGAGGGAGCAATGCTGCTAGCAGAGTGGCCAATCAGCCAGAATTTTACTTGGCTATCTAGAATTTCACCCTTTTGATCTGTTGCTAGAATGTGAAACCAATGGGGGAAAATATATATTTGATGTTTTCCTGGATTCCCCCACTACTTTCAACAGGATGCACTGAGCACACTCTTTCATGCTGATGCTGTTCTTAGGGCCATACTTTAACCTAGTAGCCAGCTCTTGTTACAGTGGAAAGTCACTCTGCACATCTTGTAAGACACACAGCTTGCAGTGTCAGAATTTTTTTTTAAAGTTGGCAATGAACAACCAGTACCTTTCCCATTAAAATTCAAAAGTTGGGATGGACCCAAGCTCACCACTCTCATTGTGTGATAGAGCTTCAGAAGCCTTAAATTCTCCCAGCCATTTTTTCCTGTAAGCCCTAATCCTTCCCACTGAAATACCATTTTATTTTTGTTACTTTCTGTGACGAACCTGATGGGAGGGGGTCTTGACAACAGAGCCTCCTTGGCAACTGAGAGTGTTTAAGCTGATTGGATGGTGAAATGGAACCTTGGATAGCCGAGGGGAGGGGCTGGTGGAAAGAGGAAAATAATGGATTTTAACTGTCTGGAGAGTGATTGAAGAGAGTGTGATTTGTGGTGTGTTTGGGAGAGGTTGGAGATTTGAAGAGCTCTGTGGGAGAGAGAACTGAGACACTGGGTGTATGAGAGATAGTCAATGAATTGAAAGAGAAAGAGGGAGAAGAATGGTATTTATAAACATTTGAATACAAGACACATTTAAAGCAACAGTGTTACAATAAATGTTTGAAGGTCTGTGTTCCTTAAAACAGTGTCACAGAGTCTCATTTTGAATCCTGGAATATACACGCTACCAATAATATCATCTTGACCTTAGTGCCAACAGTACCACAGTCTTGGAAAATATAAATCACTGCTGATCCTTACATCTGGGAGAAGGGCAGATTTAGAGAAGGCAGTAAAGGAAGAGAGTCCTGAAAGGAAGAAGCCAAGGGGGGACAAGAGTGAGGAAGGGACTGCCTTCTCAGAGAGGGAGAACTGAGGCAGACCCGTTTGTCCTGGCCCTGGCTTGATTCAGAGATCTCCCTGGCTGTTCAGTTCTGATCACAAAGAGGTGTCAGGCTGGGCAGGCCTTGAGTGCGAGGCTTGGGTGTGCCTTTCGCACTTGGCACTGATGGGCAGGGTTTTTTTCCGCTCGCGTGTAACACTTGCCATCAAAATGGCCTAGACTTACGGTGATAAAATAAATGAGACACCTCGAAGGGACTCTGTTTCTAATAGCCCTGCTTAGGTCTTGCAAGCAAGTCAACCTGTAATGTGGTTATTTTTTTGCCCTCTTTTCCTACTGCCTTTCAATTTATCAAGCATTATTGCATTTTCTAAAATGCCATGACTTCTCATGATGTGTCCAAAGTATGACAGCCTCAAGTTAGTCATTTTGGTTTCTAGTGAGAAGCACAAATGCACACAAAGAAAGTAAGAGTCTTTCTGCACTGCACTGTTACAGAGCCATTATTCCACTTCCAACATCTTGTGGAATCCTGGGGTTTGCAGTTTAAGGAGGGGCATTTAGAATTCTCGGCCAGAGAGCTCTTTGGCCTCTGTAAACGACAAACCCCAGAATTCCACAGGATGCTGAAAGTGGAATAATAGCACTATAACAGTGTAGTGCAGAAAAGCCCGAAGTCTATGTGCGTGTGGTGTGTGGTATGTGTGAGCTACAGCAAGTAAACAAGCCCAAGCTTTAAATAAATCAATAGCTTCCCTCTTCATTACCAGCACATGGCAGTTCCAACACAAATCTGAAAATTAATTTTGTTTTCCAAGCAAGAAGCTTTTCACCCAAGAGAACATATATGCTACTATTCCCTTAGTATGTAAAGGTTCCTTCTGCCACATGTATTCCCAATCTCTCTCTCTAACATATATATAGACAGTCATCCATAAAAACATGAATATACACACTCACATGTGCATGCAAACACAGACACAGATTCATAAATAAACATACATACACCTATCTCAGTTATCTATGCCCAGCAGCAGTACTTGTTTCATCAAATGAGATTAAAAGGCACAATTTTCTTGAGAAAGCCTAGGCTGAGATGCAGTTCTTGCTCTGTCTCCCCGCTGCTGTGATGTCCTTCTCCAAGTGCAGCATCATATATGTTGTGGAAAGGATCACTTGTGAAATGATATGTTATTGATTTTAATCCAGTCTTTACACATGAAGCTGGGGAAAGCAGCAAAGTTTAAGTTGCATGAATAGGATAAGTGGGTTATTTTTTTTTTAAATTGCCTGAGGTTAGGTGTGTTTGTAATTCATAGAATCATAGAATCATAGAAATGTAGAGTTGGAAGAGACCACACGGACCATCCAGTCTAACCCCCTGCCATGCAGGAACACCCTCAAAGCACTCCTGACAGATGGCCATCCAGCCTCTGCTTAAAAACCTCCACAGAAGGCGACTCCACCACACTCCGAGGCAGCATATTCCACTGCCGGACAGCCCTGACTGTCAGGAAGTTCTTCCTGAGGTTCAGGTGGAATCTCCTTTCCTGCAGCTTGAATCCATTGCTCCTTAAATGTGAACTACTGGGAAATCAGGCTATAATAAGAAGCTTGTTAGGTGTCACATTCAAAAAATCTGGGGGATCCTTTTAAAAGCTGGAAGACAGTGATTTGGAACAATACTCTATTAAATAAGTGTTTCTTGAACTAGAAGAATTTTGCACATTTAAAGACCCTGTTTAAACTTTGACCAGTTCCACGGAGATCTATAAGGTGCTGATGTTTTCCCCACTGAAATTTCTCCCCGTCTCTCTGTTTCTACACTCCCACTGCTTTGTATACTGCCAGGGAGGCTGTAGTTATTCGTATATTTGTCAATCATGTTTATACCTCAACTTTGTACAAATTTCAACAGTGCAGTGTACATTGACTTAAAAAAATGTCTACTGAGAAATTAAAGCCAGTGAATTCAGTGGGATTTACTCCCAAACAAGTGTGTATAGGACTGCAGCCTAAAGCAACATGAAAATTGCTACTCACCTTTTAAACTACTAAAGAGATTTTTACGTCTTAGCACCTTTCCCAAAAGGGTGAAAGTGCAAGGTTAAAGACCCACTGCTGTGTATTTGGGAAGAAACTGCAAACAAGGTTAACTTACTGCAGCTACTTTATAACATCTCATAGTCATTGTTGTGAATCTAATGAAATTCTTTGGCATTTATATAGCTGTTAGGATGCTCGGGGTGTTTATGCATTGTGTCAGTGCTGGCTGGGAATGATGAGAGTTGTAGACCAATACATCCGAAAGGCCCCAGCTTCAGTGCTCCAGAACAAAGTTGTTTGTGGGACAGGAAACAGACCTCAGTAGTGTCACCAAGGCTGTCTGGTGAGATCAGGCAAATCTCCTCCGTTTGAATTTTAAATGTTCACAGAAAATGTTTTATTCAGGAAGGCTTTTTACAAGTAGCTTTAATTTATGGGTGCCAATTCATTTAAATATATTCTTAACTGTGCTGTTTTAATCCATTTTGCCTTTGTTGTTTCATTACTGTTTTATTGTTCTTAATTCCTTCTTCTTAGCCCTTTTGTAAGAATAGTAGTCCCTGAAACAAACAGTACTTCCATCAGCAGAAAAATATCTGGGAGGAAGTCATTTCAGAGTGAAAAAGTTTCAATAGGGCTTCAGCTGCTCCTCCCTTGTTATTGGGCTAACCCACAGCTTTTGGGATTTTGTAAAGATCTACCTTGAGTCGTCCTGCCGTTATGCGAATCTTGGCCCTACAGCTGAAGTCTCACAAATGGAGAGGTAAGGTGGTAAACTTATGTCTGTAGTCATGCTGCCACATCAGCCTGTAGCAAAAAGCTCACGTCCATGCTTGATTGCTCCTCTGTACAAAAGAAAAACTCTTCTTCTTAAAAAAAACTAAATGCCACGCAGACAAGCTCCAGCCTTTTATCTAGCATGTTAGTTTTGTAGCCAATCATTGTTCATGGAGTTCTTGGGATTGTGCGTGTGTCAAGATCTGTCTATTTTAATCCCATGTTTACTTATTTATTTACCTTTAGACTCTGCTTTTCCTCCAGCGACTTCAAGGTAGTGTACATCACTCTTTCTCACTTTCTTGGCACAACTCTCCTGCAGAGTAGATTGGGCCGCACACCCTCCAACATTACACAGACAAAAACTGGAACATGTGTGGCCAAGAAACATCAGAGTGTGATCAAGATGGCAAACATTCTTAATGAGGAAGAACACACAAGTTATGAGAGGCTGCAGCAGTTTGCTTTTGCCTGAGCCCACTGGGAAGGATAAGATTCTGCCCCCTCCTCTCCTCTCCTCTCCTCTCCTCTCCTCTCCCTGCCCCCCTGCCCCACTGAGTCAATTGAGTCTAAACTACTTTAGCACTTTGAACTCAATTTGCAGCAATGGAGAGAGCCACTGTGGTGTAGTGGTTTGAGTGCTGGACTACGACCCTAGAGAGCAGGGTTCACTTCCCTGCTTGGCCATGGAAATCCACTGGATGACCTTGGGCATGTCACACACTCTCAACTCCGGGAAACACTGTGACTGGTTTGTCTCAGGGTTGCCATAAGTTGGAAATAATTTGAAGGTACACAGCAATAAAGATGAAAGGGGAAAGTGGGAGGAGGATAAAGAAACTGGGATAATTTAAAAGCATGTGAAAAAGTAGGATGGCAGAGGATTGATCAGGATGGTCCCTGCCATATTGGGACACTTGGGGATGGACAGCTGTAGCTCACCCAGTGTCTCAAGTTTACCCAGCAAATTTCATGGCTGAATTGGGGCTTGGACTGGGATCTCCCAGGTCCTAGTCCGATGTTCTAACCACTACAGTACCTTCAGGGTTAGCAAAATTCATAACCATAGCAGCCTTAGCTTGATGCTCAGCTTGTCAGGGAGCAAGAGTACCATCTTAAAAGGGAAGGGAAGTTGGGCAATGACACCATAGTACACAGTAAAATAAAAGTGCTCTGGATTGAAAACGAGACAGGAAATATAGTCAAGATAATAGGTGTCTGACAGGGAATTGATGCCAGCCCCTATCCAGCCCTATTTAGATCTGCAGGCCCTTGCTTCCCATACAAGATATTTGAGGTAAAAATAGCCGCCATGTTCTAGCAAATGTGTGGCTCACTGGCAGTAATTATTTGCTCACAGGTTCCACTGCAGACTAGTAAGGAATATCATACAAATGAATTCAGGTGGTCCTTGTCTGTCTAGGAAGTCTGACCCAACTTCCTTCCTCTGTCTTGTTTCTATCCTTAATGAGGCTGAGATGATTTTCAGTCTTTTTACAGATTATTAGAGCAGTGGATGTAAGAGAGGGAGGCAGGGCTGGGGTGCAGCAGGGGAAATGGCCTTGAGAGAAAGAAATCAGTGTCTGCTTTGTGTTCCTGTGACTGAATAAAATAATGTTTTTCCCTATGCCATGAGTTCCAGGTCTTGCACTCAGACTCCATCTTAAATCCACTTGAAAGAAATTGAAAATGTTTATGATCTTTGATATCATTAGTTTTGGTCAGTTTGATTCATAATGAAACCAAGGTTAATGGGCAAATTACTCAATGGGTTGTAAGAGCTGGTGCTTTAGGAAACGAAGTGATAGTCACCAAGCTGACATATGTTTTATCATGTGACCCCTACCGACCAATCCCAGGCTGCCAAAAACAGCAGTTGTAGAATTCCTAAGTGCCATGTGTCAAATTAATATTTAATAAATGAATGCATTTTGCATGGCATTTCGAATCACTTTGTATACTGGATTTGCAGCATTTATAAATGAGGTGCTAGGGTTGATTTCCCTATGACTTGACATTTGCAGGGTTTGATTCTACTGAACTGGAAGCCTGAAAAGCTGTGAGAACTGGTGAGAGGCAATGGTGGTGATGGGCTGTCTGTTCCAGAGACAGAAAAGCTGAGTGCATTGTCTCTCCTAGCCATTGGCCACATGTAAAGGACCACCAGTAAAAAAGACTACACAAGCAGCTGTAACCATCTGTGTAAGAGGACTGGGTTTAATAAGCTTAAGAACAGCCTGTGCTCTTGGCTCCTGTCCTGGAAGTGGATTCTCTCTCCCCCCACCCACAAATTTAATCCATCGTTTCTTGGGTATGTGACCTACTCAACATTATTACACTTGGGTTATTATTATCATAAATCCTTCTGGTTTTGCTCATTCCATTTATATTAAATATAGTCGCTGTTACAATTGCCTAAATGAGCTTTCAGGATAGGAGAGCTCTTCACATTATTTAAAGGAGGCTTAAAAACAAGGATAAAGGGCAAAATTACCCTCTCGGCTGGCCTTTTGATTTCCAGGGGTGAGGAAACAAAACTACACAACTCTTTCTGTCTTCTTCTTCAAGCTGCCCTGGGAAGGTCCTGATAAGCTTTTTAACAAGGTGGTTCATTCCTTGAAGGCAGTCTTTCCTTGCTGATACTGCGACTGCTGTGAGGAAAGGTTAAGACAGACTGGCCCAGTTACACCTAGTGGGAAAATGGAAGCTTGTTCTTGGCTGGTGTCCCTGTTAGGCTAAGCCAGGTAGTCTCCTGCAACCTCTGCTGCATTCACTTAGGGTTGCCAGTTAGAGTGCTGGCCCTACCATTAGGCAAAGCAAGACAGATGCCACAGATATCATAAAAGGGAAGCAAGTTTTTAAGTGTTTAACTGAAGACTATACTGTCACTGCCAGGAATTTGTTGTTGTTGTTGTGTGCCTTCAAGTTGTTTTTGACTTAGGTATTTGGGATTTTCTGCTTTATATGTTCAAATAACTTTACTTACCTAGGAGGAATATCATTTCAATTTTGGGAGGCAGTATTATATTCTGCCCTGCTAGAGTGGATGCTTATTATACCATGAACCAATGATGGCATTTAAAATTCTCCAGTGCATTTTTGGAACAAAAATATTTGTGGTACCTCTAGCTGATTTTCCCCTGGCCTGTTCTCCTGTCTCTTCCTGATCTCTTGTGCTGAACACCTGGAAGCTACTAGCTTGCCACAGCAAGCAAGGAGAAGGAAGGAAAACAGGAAAAGACAAGTGGCAGCCATTTTTATATCCCAGTGTATCGGGAAATAATGGCAACCCTATTGTTTCTACTGTAGTTGTTGTCAGGTCTGATCAACTGCCCAGACTTAGGAAGGTGTATGTTTTATTTGCCAGACTCTGTCCCCTTCATCTGCATTTAAGATCTGAGCTACAATTCAAGCAGGGGGGTTCTATCAAGGTTTGTTTCTAGAAGCAAAGGCACTAGATACAAAAGTGGTGGCTGAGTTAAGAAAGAAAGTGGAAGCAAACTCATACCCTCCAACATTTTGCAGATGAAAACTGGGATATGTGTGGCCAAGCAACATCAGCGTGTGATCAAGATGGTGAAATTAATGAGGAAGAACATGCAAGCCAGGAGAGACTGTAGCAGTTTGCTTTTGCCTGAGCCTGCTGGGAAGGGCAAAGTTACATACCCTCCTCTCCTCTTCCCCCTGCTGAGTTAATTGAGCGCAACTCAATTTTGCCTTTGAACTATTTGCGGCAACTGAAGTAAGTGGAGAACAGGAGAGGAAAGTGGGAGGAGGAGAGAGAAACTGGGACATTTTAAAAGCAGCTGAAAAAGTGGGAGGACACAGGATTAATCCCTGCCCAATCAGGACATCTGGAATGTATGCAAGCACAGCGTGGAGAGACTATCTCTCTGATGCAGCATGGCATTGTGGTTTTAGTGTTGGATTATGACTCTGGAGAGCAGAGTATGAATTCCTGCTCAGCCAGGGAAACCCCTGGTTGACCTCAGGCAAGTTGCAGTCTCTCAATCTCAGAGGAAGGCAAAGGCAAACCCCATCTTGTTTGAACAAATCTTGCCTAGATTGCCACAGGGTTGCCATAAGCCCTGGAAATGAATTGAAGGCACACGACAAAAATTTGGTGCAGGCTGATCATGGGTTTTTTTCCAGTCGTACCAGAGCACAAAATAGCCTGGGTGAGTTGGTGTCAGGGCCCAAGGCCTGGACCAGTTCAGTATCCAGAGTCTGGAGAGGAGGAGCTCCTGGAGTTGGGGTGGAGGTATAACAGGCATGTAAATAACACACAGAGAGAGCCCAAGAGCTTCCTCCAGTAACAAGTCACTTAGGCATGGGAAATGTTGTTGCAGACCTTATACCATTTAGGAATGGCATAGAATTGGCCTTCCAAGCTCATGTGACTGATTTTCAGGGCCAGGAGGATTCTGGGCTGGACTCCCTGGAGTTCCGTCATATGAAGTGTGACCTCTGTGAGAGCCAGAGAGCACTGCAAGACTGGCGGGGCTCCAAGCCTTCATTCTTCCTTTTTTCTGATAATGTTAAACATGATGCTCATTTTATAGCAAAACAGCCTTTTCCTTAGAAATGCGTTGTTCTATGGTGCATATGGCAGGCTGACCTTTTTTGCAGAAAGGGTGATGGATGGACGATGCTTATCTTAGCTTCTTGCATGCAGTATAGACCATCTCCCTGTACACAAACATCCTTGTGCTGCTTCTGCTGATGGTCACCAGAAAATCATATTATCAGCATTATCAAACGGAATCAGCTTAAAGCAGGTGCAAAATAGAAGAATACTGTTATTATCACCATCAACAACAATTTCCCTCACTCCTTCTTGTTCAGAATGATAGCCATTCAAACACTCTAAACACCTGGAACTGAATTTAGTGTTGAAATAATGCATTTAAATTTGCAAATTATGTCACATTGCCAGATTTCTTTGGGTGATGGGGATAAAATTAAAACAGTAACTACTACTTTAGCTGTTTCTGTACCTGAAAACCAGAGCTCAGAAAAGAACTCAGAACTTCTAGCCTCACACTGATTGAGGAGTTTGGAACTTTGTAGTCCAAAAGTAGCTTTCCAAGCTATGCTGAAAACTGGTATTTGACATGAATGACAGGCTCAGTTGTGGAAATGGGTTTGTTATGAAAATGGTCATGAGGGATTTGCTGTGTTAGAAGAACATATAAAAAGAGCCCTGCTAGATCAGCCTGAGGTCCATTTTGGTCTAGCACATGGTTTTCCATGATGGCCAGCAGATGTCCTGGGGAAGCTCACAAACAGGATATAATGGATGCCTTCCCATGCTGTTGTCCTTCAGTGAGTGGTATTCGAAGACATACTGCTTCTGAAAATGGAAGTTTCTTTAACCACTGCATATAATAGCTCTTCATAGACTCCTCTTCCTTCTCCGTCATTGATCTGTCTGATTCTCCTTTAAAGTTAGTGACCATCAGACCTAGAGACAGCAAATTCTGTAACTTAGGCTGATAGTAAATTCTGTAAGTTAGGCTGCTACACACATGGGAGTAGATCCTACTGAATACATTGGGACCTCTTTCTCAGTGGACACTTTGTTTTTGCTTGTATGAAGAAGACTGTGAATTGTTTATCCCAGCAGTGGGAAATATGCGGGTCTTCAAGTTTTGTTAGAATCCTTACTCCCATTAGCCTTAACCAGTAAAGCCTATGATATACTGGGGATTGTACTTAGTGCCATCTAGAGCAACCCATGTACCCCAGATCACGTGCTTGTGGCTTGTCCACCTCAAGGTAAGGAGTCACATGCACATCCTTTAGTTTTAAAAAGATGATCTTTACTTGCATACAACACATAGCATGTAGTTTGAGCTTAGGAAAGTTAATATAAGTTCACAAAAGAAATGCTTTCCAGCTCCTCTTCTCTCAGTAGACTCTAGCAACCCATCCTGTGTAGTAGTCAAGGAGGGATCTCAACCCTACAGATAGGGGTTTGGGGGACTTATAGCCAGTGGCTTCAGTGGAAAAGGGGGATGGGAAACCTGGGTTTCATGCACGTTCTTTAAATTAACTTCCCTTAGGACCCATATGTATGTAAGGATGTTGGTTACCTGCATGCATCTTGGGGTGTACATGGCACCCAAAGATATGAGAGGCACTAGTTTGTGAGTCATATGCCATGATATTATGAATGTTCTTCAGCTTGTGTGTGTGTATGTGTGTGGACAGACAAAAGTATAACAATACTTTAGAGCTTACTGCTGAGTGGCCCAAAATGAGAGAGTTTTAAAAGGTCACCAAACAAAAAGAATTTGCTGTCTATGAGCACTTTTTTTACCCTACTTTTTAAAAAATAAAACACAAAGGGGAGTATTTTTCTTTTTTGGGAGGATGGTCTTTTATTTTTTTTTAACCAAACGAGTTTTTTAATTGCTTGATTTACTTATCTCGTCTGAGATCGCCTGATATACTCTGCTGCTTTTTAATTGCTTGAAAAGTTGAGCAGTTTTTCATGTTTTAAGGAGTGCTGAATTGTATAATTAAAACACTAACAGTGTAAATCAACAGCGCAGAAGAAAGACAGCAGAGAATTAAGCAAGCTTCTTGGCATAATAATAAAATCAAACCGGCATGAAAAGGCCCCATTAGAGAGGAGACACTGAATACTAATGCTCCCAAGTTTGGCAGGCAGGAGGTAGAGGCAGGGGGAGAGGAAAGAGAGCCTGATGAAGACCCCACCGGCAGCACAGCTATGGAGCAAGTGACTGGTGGCGGCGGCGTATGTGCTGGAGCGCAGCAGCAGACGCTTATCCATTGTGAAAGTTACCAAATGGTGACAGCATATGGTGGCAAACAGGATATGACATAGAAATTGCTTTTAATTAGGGCTTGCGTTGGGTTGCGGAATCACTTCTCTGGCATGTTGGGGTCCAGATGCTGGTGGAAATTGGATTGAGGGAGGTGGCAGCAAAAAGTCTCTTTCCCTGCTGTTCAGCTGCTGTGTTCTTTGGAGGACGTCGCAGCCTCATCAAGGAAGAATGGGTTTAAGAGGCAATTAGTTAGATTTAGGTTCAATATCTGGGATGTATCACTGACGATCTGCATAGTTGTTCGGAAGAATTTGAAAGAACTTAAAAAGATGCCAGGGTGGCTCAACACCCAGTTTAGCCAAATTTCCTTTCTTTGACCATGCATGCTGCAACCCGGCAAATGGATGGAAGACTGTAGAGTGGGCACAGAGCAATCTGACCCAAAATTATTCCACTTTCAATGTCCTATGGAGTCCTTGAGTTTGCAGTTCTGAACTGCAAACCCCGGGATTCCATAGGATGTTGAAAGTGGAATAATAGCACTATAACAGTCTAGTGCAGAAATAGTGTTAGTCACACAGCTGTTGTTGTTGTTATGTGCCCCCAAGTTGATTCTGACTGATGGTCAGAGGATTTTCTTGGTAAGGTTTTTTTCAGAGTGGGGTTGCAATTGTCTTCCTTTGAAGCTGAGAGAGTGAGACTTGCTCAGGGTCATCCATGGGGCTTCCAGGGCTGAGCGGAGATTCAGAGTCTGGTCTTGCAGAACCCTCGTTCCGCACCTTCAGCACTCAAACCACTGCACCATGTTGGTCTTCCACATATTCTTACATCTCTCTCTCTCTCTCTCTCTCTCTCTCTCTCTCTCTCTCTTAAAGAAATACATGTTTTCGTTGGTCTAAGAAATTCACTGTGATTTCTCTCAAGAGTCTTTAAGATCCAGACTGTCACAGATGCATTCAGAAGTTGCTTCATTTGTCTGTTTTAATAATTAATCAGTATTCACCTTCTGATGGTTTTCCTTTTGTGTTTATTTTCTTCAGACTTTCCTACCACCTCCTTGAGAATCCAGAAGAAATTAAATCTGTCCATTTGAGATCTGGATCTTACATAATTTTTTGTCTAGTTCTTTGTGGACAACACAGCTCTCTGAGCCCACCTGACACCCTCGTGCTCTCAGATGTCCACCAGTCTGCAAGGGAGCTCCCAGTTCCAGCCACGCTGCCATCTAGCTGAGCAACATCTGATGGAATAAACAGAAACTTTTACACTTGTTCTTGCTGCTCTCTTGTCTACTAGGATGAGATGGCTGAGACAGAGAGGCATTAGCATCTTCCTTTCGTGGGTGCTTTTCCTTCCTCTGTCAGCCACCTATCTCGAAAGTGTTTTGGGCAGATGACATTGTCTGGTTCAGTCAGGGTTAATGAAGTGACTGCCCTCTGTTGTAAAAGAAAAAGAACTGGCACAGACTGAACCCCTCTGCTCTCTTCCCATCTGCTCTTTGCTTTTCATTTTTAGATTAGTTTACAAAAGATGAGGCTATTGCTACTCAAGAATGTATTTCCTTAATAAATGTTCTTCCAGATGAGGATTCTAAACTGCTTGCAATTTGGTTCTTTCAGACTTACCATCCAAATGGGCACCTCCTCTGTGAATGGAGTAAAGGTTCTAACAGGCCTTAGAATCTAACAGTACTCTCTTACAATCCTTCTCCTTTAACAATGTTAAACATGGATCTATGTGAGAATCCAAAGCAATTTTTTGCCTGATAGCCATTTGACCATTTTCACTCCACTTTATACCAGTCCATGTGATGGGGAACTGGAGGTAATGTGAATATTGAAGTGGCATTCCCATCCTTAAATGGAAGGCATTGCTATCACTCGTGCAAACCTTTGACGTCCCATGCCTGGAAAAGAGGTTTCAGGTAAGCTATGACAAGTGGTTTTTGGGGGTGCTCCAATGTAATTGGCTCAGGGTGATAAAAAATAATCTACAACTAACAAATAGTCATATTTCTTGTATATAAATAAGTTAGCTACAAGCTTGCACCAAGGTTCCATGTTTTCTTTTCTTAAACACTTGTGGGTCTGTTTGTTCTCTTGGATGATCTAATGGACACATGTATGAAAGGAAAGGAAGGCACCTTCTCTTTCCTATAGCCTCACTTGGTTGCAGCCAACATAACAGCCTTTTTCTTTTGTATTTCTTAATCCCTACTGTCCTTGTCTACTCTGCAAGCACCTTTGCTTCGTAGTGCTCGAGGAACCACTACTCAAACAGTATCTCATCAATCATAGCAAGCTCATTAGCATGATGACAACATAGGCTTGATGTTCAGTGCGCTAATCGAAGTAGCCATGTTAGTCTTGTGCAGCATAAAAAGAAGGAAGAAAGGGGGAGGAAAAAACGTGGCACCACAAGATTAACTGTTTTTTATTTTCACATGAGCTTTCACAGAAATAAACTTGTTTGGAGTACAATCAAGTCACCCCCAAGTCTTCTCGTCAACAAGTTGAACACGCCCAGCTCTGCCAACCTTTCTTTATATGTTGTGTTCTCCATACTTCTTATCATCCTTGTTGGCTTCCTCTGAACTGGCTCCAATTTTTCTATACTCTTCTTAAAACAAGGTGTCCAGAAATGAATACAGTACTCCAGTTGAGGCCTGACTAGCACAGAATATAATGGAACGATTACTTCTCTTGACTTGGAAACGATGCTTTTATCAATGCAGGCTAAAATAGCATTTGCCTTAAGGGCTGCAGTATCACATTGCTGGCTCATGTTTAACGTATGATCATTGATAATCCTAAGGGCCTTTTCACATATGGCTGAGCCATATATTCCAAATCCTATATCTGTGCATTTGTTTTTTGTGGCCTAAATGTAGAATGTTGCATTTATCTCTATTGAATTTAATTTTATTAATTTCTTCCCAATTTTCCAGTTTATCACGGTCCTTTTGAATGCTGTTCCTACCTTCCACTGTGCTAGCCACCCCTCCAGTTTTGTATCATCTGCCAACTTGATAAGGATTCCCTCTACCCCATCATCTAAGTCATTGATTAAAATGTTGAAGACAGACCCCTGAGACACTCCACTTGAGATCTCCTACCAGTCTGAAGCATGATTTTCTAACCAATTATGGATCCATCTGAGAGTGTTCCCATCTATTAAACATTTAGTCAGTTTGCTAATCAAAATATTATGGGGGACCTTATCAAATGCTTTGCTGAAATCCACATAAATGATATCCACGACATTTCCACCGTCTACTAAATGAGTGACTTGATAGAAAAAAGATAGAAGATTAGGTCTGGCAGGATTTGTTCTTCACAAAACCATACTGGCTGCTACTGATCACTACATTGTCATCAATATACTTGCAGATAGATGTTTGTATAATCCATTCTAATATTTTTCCTGGTATTGAGGGTAGGCTGACTGGTATGAAGTTTTTTCTTCTTTTTGGCCTTTTTTGAAAAGGGGGGCAAGGTTTGGCCTTCTTCAGTCCTCTGCCACCTCATCTGTTCTCTGAGTTCTTAAAAAAAGAAAAAGAAAGATGGCAAGTGTTTCATAGTGTACCCCAGCAAGTTCCTTCAGTACTGTGAAATGTAGTTTGTCTGGCCCTGCAGATCTGAAGTCATTTAGGGTAACTGGGTGATTCCTGACTAACTTCCAAATCCCTTGCCATGGTCTTTGCTGCTGCAGGGAAGCACATAGTCCTCTTTCAGGTAGAAAACTGAAACAAAATAGGTATCAAGTAGTTCTGCCTTTTCATCATGATGTTAGTATTTTACCATCCTTACTGAACAGTGGCCCCTCTGTCTCCTTGGTCATTTTCTTGCTTTGGATGTATCTGAAAAAAATCTTTTTCTTGCTCCTTGCTTGTCAAGCCAATCTCAGCTCATTCTGAGCTTTAGCTTTCCTTATACTATTCCACCATCTTTGAACAGGGCTACACATCTGTATTTTTCCTTGGTGATTTGTCCTCCCTTGCATTCTTTGTGTGTGTGTATGTAGGTGAATTCAAGTCACCTGTTGACTTGGCTTATGTCGGTCCCACAATTTTCAAGAGGTTTCTTAAGGAAGGAATACTCTGAGGTGGTTTTGCCAGTTCCTTCTTCTGAAATATAGCCCACAGCACCTAGTATTCTTTATACATATACTCATTTTTTTTCTTTTCACTTCCTTCTTGAGTCTACTATGCAGCCACATTGTCTTTTTCAGATATTTTGCATTTTTCTGTTTCATGGGATTGTTTGTGATTGTGCTTTTTTGCAACTCTTTCTTCAAGAACTCCCAACCTTGCTGAGTGTCTTTTTCCTTTAGCATGTCTAGCCATGAGATTCCCCCCAGTTTTTCCATGAACTTGTTAAAATCAGCTTTCCTGAAATCCAAGGTCTATGTTTGACTATATTCTTCTTTACTCTGTCCTACAATTGTGAATTCTAAGATTACAAGGTCACTTCTCCGTACAGTATCGACTACTTTGATTCCAGTGACCAAGTCGTCCCTATTGGTTAGGATCAAGTCTAGGACTGCTGAGTTTATTCTTCTCTCTTCCTTTTGAAATAAAAAATTATCTGCACGGCATATCAAGAATTTGTTGGACAGCCGTGCTAAGCAGAGTTAGTCTCCCAGCAGATATTGGAGAATTGATGCCCCTCCACAGGCATCAGGGTAATTGAAGTCTCCTGTAGCTTGCATCTTTGATATTTCTGAGATTTGTTTCTGAAAGGCATCATCTACCATGTCATCTAGGTTTGGTGGCCTCTCGTAAACCCCTGCCTCAATATTGCTTTTGCTTCTTTCTTCATTTATTTTTACTCAAATGCTCTCAACTCTGATCCACTTTGATCACTCTCATGGATTTCTGTACAACTGAATTTGTCTTGGACCTATAATGCTGCACCCCCTCATTTTCTGCCACTTTTATTCTTTTGAATAGGTCAAAAGTGAATGCTTAGTTGAAGAGGTTCTGAATCCCTTCTGTATGATCTGCCCCTGACAACGAGCGTCCTCCAGGGTGTTTCCTCACTGTTACAGGCTTCTTCATTTTCCTTGGCAGTTTCTTTCTGTTGATGCTGTAGGATCAATTCTCCCTGGGTTGTAGGGTACTGACCTCCTCTTCTAGGAGAGCTATCAATGTACGCTTTAAGCAGGTCTAGTTGGTGAGGTTTTCTAGCAAGAAGACAAACATTATACATACACTGCAGCAAAGTATGGATCCTTCTGCCTCCATCTTTGCAGTTATTTCTCTCCCCTTTCTCCCTGTAATATCCATGAACGATACATGGAATATAACTCTGCCACTAGCTTGCTACCTCTCCCCACCTGGCTGCTTTTAGCTTCCTGTGACTTCAGCAAAGGCTGATGAGAAAAAATATGCAGATGAGCTGCTACTCTCCCAGAGCTTCATGCCCTCTACACTGAACTGTCCTACTGGAGGCATCCCTTGTCTTTGTTGCTAAGATACTTTTGCAAAATGGGTGGGTTGCTCTGCAGCTGTTGTAGTGGTTCCCTTCTCGTGGACACTGTTTGTGTCTGTGACTAATTCTACCCTGCATGGGCTATAGGCACTTCCCTAGGTAAAATTTTGGCAGAAAGATGTGAGCTTCTTGCAATGTAGTGGGTGAGGGATTCCTTGTTGTTTTGCTTTCCTTGCCTCTGGGGATTGTTCCTTCGGTGAAAGCGTAACCCTGATATGTTGGGGATTCCTGGGCGTTTGCCTGTACTTACTACTTCAGTTGAAAAAAAACATTTGCATTTGTCCCCTAATGCTTGCCATGGGTATCTGTAACAGCAGCTCTGCTCTCCTCATTGCCTTTTCTAGCATTGGATCAAAGCCTTCCAGGAGTACCTTTTCTTTTCTTTTTTTTTTCAGTTTACCATCTCTGACTCCTGGTGTTATCTGATCTCTAATTAGTGAGTTCAGTAGGGTCCCAAAGTTGCACCATTGACTCACCTATCTGTGGGGAACTCCACTGCTGATGCCTCCAGAGAAGAAACTTATATTTATCATATGCTCCGTTGCTCTTGGGTAGGTAATAATTCTTGTTGTTCTTAGGTGCATAATACTTCTCAGATTCTGAAAGTACCAAGAAACTAGCTCATTCCTCCTGCCTCAGCTCCGTGGCTGTATGTCAACTGCCTCGTGCCCTGCTTTATGCAATAAAAACGTCTATCTTTTGAAGCTCATCTTTTTCTGTGGTTCCTGTGGGGCAGAGGCCACAGATGGCATCCATATCAATGGGACAGTGAATGGTCTCTGAATTATAGGCCATTTACCTATACCTCAGAGGCCCCTCTCTAAACCATAAACCCCAGGATTCCACAGGATGTTTAAAGTGGAATAGTAACACCATAACAGTTTAGTGTCTGAACTTTAGAGAGGCTGTTCTAGTTGCTGCACCCTTTGCCTCAAATAGGTTCAGTTCCTGAGATATCCTTTAAAGTTCAGACTAAAACCCAGGGTGGATTCACTGGGCCACTTCCATGGAAGCCAGTGGTCTCCTTTGTCTGTGGGCTGCACATGAATGGAAAATTCAGGCTTAAATCTTTTCCGGGATTTGGTTGCATTGTTACTGATTCTCTGGGCCTTTGAGTCTTTGCAATGTTTGCCTCAATTTCTGCCCCTTTCTTCCTTTTTCCTTTCTACCCTCTTGATCACATTTGTGATACCAATGAATATTTGCTGTCCTGTTGGAAGAACTAGTCAGAGGATATGGCCAATAAGTTATTTCAATTAATTAGCTGTGTACAAAGCTCTTCTTTGCCGATGCTGTTTTTCCCTTTCTCTGTAGGCCAGAGTAGCAGGAATGAATTACAAGTAACAGAGGGCCTTTCCACACGAGATGGCAGAAATGCCTCATGGCGTTGTAGCAGTGGAGTTTATGGCTGTATTTCTGCGACGTTTCTGAGATGCGGCATTCTGCACCGTCCTCTGCTTGAGGCGGCGAAGACTGCTTTCTCATTCCGCACTACAGCGTTCATCACCACTCCCCTGCTCCACCTATGGCCTGCCCCAGCCCATTTCATTGGATCCCCTTTTTTTTTTAAATCTTGAGAAGGATGTTCCCACGCAAACACGACATCACGTGACTTCCGACCATGCGACATTTCACTGCACTTGTCCCAGTTGTCTGTCTTTCACTCTTGACTGGCGAAATGGAGCATGAGAGGTCACTTGCCACAGTGCTGCGAGTGCTCGGTACAGATATGGACATCCTTGCATTAGTTGCAGAATAAAAGAAGAAAATATAAAATATAAAAACCTTACCTGCAGACTTCTTCACAATGGAGGAAAATGGCAGCGACCTCCGCTCTGGTGGGCAAGGACAAATCGGGACGGGAAGTGACGGTGTGCCGAGCCAGGCCTGCCCTGAACCCGCCCATTCCTGCAAGAATGTGCTTCAACAGTTCCACATGTAGTTGTATAAATGTAATAGAAGCGGTCTCAGAGAGTGAAAACGCATTTTTTCCATTGCTCAAATACGACATTTTAGCAACATGCAAAGGTGCGCCAGCAACTTAACATCATGTTAATAGTGACGACATTGTGTGGATGCACGCCTTCTCAAGCTGTCACAGCTACGTAGTGACTACACCATGCGGAAAGGGCCAAAGTTACCAGTAGCAAGTTAGTGTGGGAGGGAAGGGGGAAATGAGGCTACATTTTAAAACTAAGATAATGAGAAGAACTAGGATTACACTGTTGAGTGTGACGAGTAATATTTTCTCATTATTCTTCAAAGTTACTCTTTAAGAGGATTTCTAGAGGCATTTTGACAATATGAATTTTCCAAGTTGTATGCCATTTTCTTGTCAATCTTGAGGGTTTTTTAAAGTAAGAAATTGTAATTATTATTATTAATGTTATTATTTGTAATAATAATTACATTAATAATTTTTTATAATTTATTATTATTTGTAATAATAATTTGTAATAATAATGGCAGCAGCCATGAGAGAGTGACATAACTAGTTACTTTCTAAAGATTGCAATGAATACTGACAATGAATTATTAAACATAGTAATTAGGGACAAGATCGAATTATTTTTAGAAAGCAACCTTCCAAGCTCTGATCCAGGCTTAACCTCTAACACCAGAGAGTAGAGGTGCCCTTAAAACTTGGGGGTGTGTTCATAAGACTAGTCGTATGAAGTTTACTGAGGTGTAAAAGCTATTACTTGTATAGGGTAGCTAACCAGTATTTATACTAGGCCTGGCAATACAAAGACTTCCTATGGCCCGTCTATAGTAGATGCTAATGCTGCACACCTTAATTCCTTCTGTGCCTGAAGGGACCTCTGAGGGTTGACCACAAACTGTCAATGATAGTATACTGGACTCAGTTCTACCTGTAAGCTAAAAGATTTCGGTTTATCCCCTATTCCTTCCAGCCTTGACAGCTGTTTATGGGTCTGCTCATCCCACCTTTTGAGAGCCCTTAAAAAACAACAATCTGTTGTTATTAATAACTCTTCATGGCAATTAGTTCCACAGATTAGTGATGCAAAGGGTGAAACTATTCAGACCAAAAGCTTGTGAAGCTTGAGTGTACTACACAGAATTAATTTTATTTTGCTGCCTGTAAACTTAACCAGATAAATCCCAACTCTTGAATAATATTATACTGTAAAGAGAAATTTTGTTCTATGTTTTTTCCCCCACACATTAAAATCATAAAAATGTTGAGGGAGCTACTTGTATTTGAAAGTGTGGCATATCTCTGAAGGACAATTAAGGCTGTAATCCTCTGCATGCTTATCTGGGAGCAAGTCCCACTGAACATAGTCTGGCTTACTTATGAGTAGGTATATACGGCATTGTACAGTTAATTTGCTATCCATATGATTCCTTTGGAATTTTACTTTAAGGAGAGATACAGGTTTACTTTGTGCTCTAATATGCATATTCTGTGTGATCTTCAGCAACATTCTCAAGTACTGGTGCTCAAGGGGCGTGGACTGGTGAAAACTGATTAACCTTTGTGGTGTTGATGTAAAGTCGAAGGCTTTCATGGCCAGAATCCATAGGTTGTTGTGGGTTTTCCAGGTTCTGAGGCCATGTTCTATTAGTATTTTCTCCTGATGTTTCGCCTGCATCTGTGGCTGGCATCTTCAGGATATATCCTCTGAAGATGCCAGCCACAGATGCAGGCGAAACGTCAGGAGAAAATACTAATAGAACATGGCCTCAAAACCCGGAAAACCCACAGTAACCGTTGTGGTATTCCTTAAATCACATGGGATTTGACTATCATGAGATCAGTTTCTATTTTTTTTATTTTTGCTGTTATTAAATTTATTTCTTAGTCTTCCTCCAAGGAGTTCAAAGATTTCTCATCACCTCCCAGTGACCTCTAATCTGGCCATTGATAAGGTTTCCACGTTTACCAATGTACATCCAAGACTGATATTCTGCATTATCCTTGGAGCATATAGCTGCCTTGCCCATAAGATAATTTTGGCATGAATAAATACCCTAAAGGCACCAGGTCTTATCTGATCTTGGTAGCCAAGCAGACCCAGCCCTGGTTAGTCCTTGGACAGGAGACTGACAATGATACCAGGTGCTATAGGCTATATTTCAGAGGAAGGACCTGGCAAAACCACTTCCGAGTATTCCTTGCCTAAGAAAACCCTAGGAAATTCATGGGGTTGCCATAAGTTGACAGGTGGCTTGAAGGCACACAAACACACAATGGCAGTCACCACTGGAGTTGGTGGCTTCTACATCAGTGGCACCATGCATCTTATCTAGGTTTTAAGTCCAGACTTTAAAGGCACTCTTCAAGGTGTTGAACCCTATCTTCAGAACTGGCTCAGTACCTTGGACAGCTCCTTTGAGAACTGGGTTAAGATCCATCCCGGATCCATGATGTCAACTGATGTACATTCATCATGTGGATGTAGCATATCTCGATTTCAGTAAGGCCTTTGACAAAGTTTCCCATGACATTCTTGCAAAGAAGCTAATACAATGCGGGCTGGACAGGGCTACTGTCAGGTGGATCTGTAACTGGTTGACTGAGCATTCCCAAAGGGTGCTCACCAATGGCTGCTTTTCATCCTGGAGAAAAGTGACTAGCGGGGTGCCACAGGGTTCTGTCCTGGGCCCAGTGCTCTTCAATATTTTCATCAACGACTTGGATGAAGGAATAGAGGGCATGCTCATCAAATTTGCAGATGACACCAAATTGGGAGGGGTTGCTAATACGCCAGAGGACAGGATCAGAATTCAAAATGACCTGGATAGATTGGAGAGCTGGGCCAAAGCTAACAAAATGAAATTCAACAGAGAGAAGTGTAAGGTCCTACACTTAGGTAGAAAAAATGGAATGCACAAATATAGGATGGGGGACACGTGGCTGGATGGCAGTACATGTGAAAGGGATCTAGGAGTCTTAATAGACCACAAGCTGAACATGAGTCAGCAATGTGATGCGGCAGGCAAGAAAGCCAATGCAATTCTCGGCTGCATCAATAGGAGTATGGTGTCTAGATCGAGGGAGGTACTGGTACCACTCTACTCTGCTTTGGTTAGACCTCATCTTGAATACTGTGTCCAGTTCTGGGCACCCCAATTCAAGAAGGACATGGTCAAGCTGGAGCAGGTCCAGAGGAGGGCGACCAAAATGGTGAAGGGCCTGGAAGCCATGCCCTATGAGGATAGACTTAGAGAGCTGGGTATGTTCAGTCTGCAGAAGAGAAGGTTAAGAGGGGACATGATAGCTATGTTTAAATATTTGAAGGGGTGCCATGTAGAGGAAGGAGAGGGCTTGTTTTCTGCCGCTCCAGAGACCAGAACAAGGAGCAATGGATTCAAGCTGCAGGAAAGGAGATTCCACCTGAACCTCAGGAAGAACTTCCTGATGGTCAGGGCTGTCCGGCAGTGGAATATGCTGCCTCGGAGTGTGGTGGAATCTCCTTCTTTGGAGGTTTTTAAGCAGAGGCTGGATGGCCATCTGTCGGGAGTGCTTTGAGGGTGTTCCTGCATGGCAGGGGGTTGGACTGGATGGCCCGTGTGGTCTCTTCCAACTCTACATTTCTGTGATTCTGTGATTCTGTGATCATCACCCTATAACATGGAAGCCACAAGCTATCACCAAGAAAGGTGGAAAGGGTAAAGTCAGAGAACAGTAAAGAGATTATTTCTCTTTATGAGAAGTGTGAATGTGGTAGTGCAGTGAATGGCCAACATTGTCTCACTCCTTCCACAGAGAAGGCAAGTGATCTGCTTATGGAGTGAAGTCAGATCATCTTATTCCCAGTCTCCACAGATATTTGCAGTTAATACTGCTGTGCTTTCTTGGTGTTTGTCAACATGGCCATGGGATTCTGGAAGATAAAGTCCAAAACGATAAGTTGTCCGAGCTCTGCTTCTGAGGCAGCTTTTTCCAACCTAATATACTCCAAGGTATCTATCACCATTGGACTTCTGTGATCCCTCACTGTAAGGTTTTGGGTCCCTGACTGAGGCCTGGCAGGATTCTGGCCGCAGGGGGCTTGGTCTGGATGACAGTCCTTGGAGGATTCTGCCTGCAGCAGCTCAGTTTTGACTATAGTTCTTGCAGAATCTTGCCCATCACCCCAGACCCAGCTGGCTGCTCTGATGCAGGGCAGCTGGAGCAGTTAGGAGCTAGCTATATAAGGGCTGGGCTGGCTCTGCAGTCTTTGCCACAGTAACATAGTCTCTTGTGTTGTCTGTAGCCTCTCCTAATGTTCCTGTGTTCTTGACCCTGCTGTTACTGCCCTGGCTAGCCTGAGCTTGGGGGATATAAAAAGATATCTCTTGATATCACTAATGTGGCTTCACATACCCATTCCCCTCCATGTGCTTGTGAGGCCCTTGGACAAGCATGCATACAGGCTTGGCTGATAATTGCTGTAATATTACAACACAATACAGGCAGGCCAGAAATAGCTGACTTGCAGCTTTAGGAGACCTTAAAGGCAAGTACCTTCATTAAGTATGCATGCAACTTTCAAAAGATCCTCTGCCCTGTGCTGGCAGCTTGATGATCTGACTATACTATGCTCAAATACTCTGTGTTTGCATACTGGCTACCCTATTGACAATTTGGCTATAATTCAATCATTCAAATTCTGACCTTTTGGAGGCTTTTGTCTCCAGCCCTAAACTCATTGTTTTCCCCAAGTACGAACTAGCCTGCGGTCACAATTTTCCCTATGAGAACCCCTGATTTTGAGCTCTTCTTCGGATCGCTCTTGGCTTCCATCCTGCCTTGCTGTCGCTTTGTCGAGTGAGCCTTCCCCTCAGCTCCACGTGCTAAGATCCACGCTCTCCAGCTTCTCCGCTTCTAACCGGGCTTCAGGACAGGTGAAGTATCACCCAAACCAACAACTCCTCTAAAAATCCCTCTATCCCACTCCAACCTTTATTTCTATAGTTTCTCTGTATGTTTGTGTTGCATACACTGTTTGATTGTGTTTTTAATAAAACACCATTTATTGTTTAAACTTCTGTGTGCTCCTTGACTCGACCTGACCCCCTAGACATAGGGTTCAAGATCTCGCTACGTTACCCTGCCTCTCGTATTGCTGGGCAGTGCTCTTGACTAGTTTCCCCAACTTGTATAATTTTAAGAGCAATTTGGTGTCATTCCCAGGACCCCCAGAAATCAGGGTAACACTGCAGACCCCTGGACTTGGAGCTTGCCCTGACTTCTGGACCTGTATTTGCTTCTGGACCTGTGGACTCTTGTTACTCAGTAGACTTCTACTGCTTTGAACTTTTGCTGTGACCTGACCTTCTGCCTGTCTCTTGGACCTGCCTCTGACCCTGTGTTTGCCTGTTTCCCAGAAGGCTCCTGTTACCTTTGATGCTTGTGTTCTGACCTATTGTCTGTTTCCTGGACCTGCTTCTTGCCTCTGGCCCCATGGAGGACTGCTACTGTGGACTCTTGTTGTGCCTGGACCCTTGGCTTCCTGACCTACTGCCCATCCTTTGGCCTAGCCACAGTGCCTGTACTGGATGGCCCTTGCTGCCCATGCCTTGGACCCTGACACTCAGCAGATGAAGTGCCCAGTCCAATACATCTAGAGGGTGCCAGGTTGGGGAAGGCTGCTCTGAGATGTTCTTAGCCAGTCTCCATCTTGGTTGTTCCTCCTATTGGAGATCGTCCAATAAATGCCTGGTTCATTTGCCTAGATAGCTAATGCTGATTACTTATAACATTCCTGTCTCAGAGGACTGAATGTGTCAACTGCCGCAGGCTGGTTTGGATCCTTACAAATGTTTCCTTTATAAATGGTCCTCATTTTATAAGAGCAGGAATAAGTACTGGAAAGCACATATAATGAATCAGCAGGAAAGAAATTCCATGTGCTTATAGATAGACCAAATTTTGTTCTTTTAAAAAGCCCTCATTTTTAAAGCCTTCATTTGATAAAGACAATGCTTCCTTTATAAATGGTCCTCATTTTATAACGTGAGAGACTATACTCACCTACTGTGGAACTTTGGGAAGCTAAGCTTGTGCTGTGTTCCCCTACTCCAGGATTTTGAACAACCTTTTCTTTAATTAAAAATGCCCCTGTCCCAGAGATCCTATGGCTTCACTGAAGCTACATTGGTTGTTTAGGACCAGAAATCTCTAAAAAAAGAAAAGGGGAGGGGGAGTAAACCATGCAGGGGATGCAGTGATAGTTCCCATGGCAGCATCCTATGGAGTCCTGGGTTTTCTAGTTTGGCCAGAAACACCAGAGGAGCTTCCTGATGGAGAACTATAAAGGCTCCTTCCTAAACTATCAAACTCCAGGGTTCCATGGAATGGAACCATGGTATTTGAAGCAGAATTTTAGTGCTTCATTTTAGTCATCATGTAGTGTGAAAGAGCCTCAAAAGTGAACTTAAAAACTTACAGGAAACACCCGACAGTTCTTGAGCTAAACACTTCCTTCTTAAGTACAATTTTTTAAAAAAACTTTTATATAAGAAACAGTCGTCATCAAGAACACCTCAAATATCTAAGCAAAGTCCAAAGACAGAGGTTATATCTTTGATATATTACCAAGGCTGTTAAAATAATAAAAATTCTTGGTACTTATAGAGCACTTTCATCTGCAGAGTACTTTAAAAATATTAAAGTGATTAATGTGAAGGTCAGGCACTTGGTGGTGGAAAGGGAAACTTATGCTGAAAATTAGAGGCTGACAGCCTATTGGGACGTTAACAAGACCTCATTCCTGTGGTGGAATGTTTCCAGTGAGGTGACTCCTTCGTTTGGAGGCATGTTGCAAGAATAGGAGACCAGATGTGGCCCACCTCAAATGCTGAATCAGCAGAATTAGCAAAATCAATGCAGTGCGACTCACATTTTAAAAATAAGTCCTTGGCACCGAATGGCACCATGGATAGCACCCCTGCCCACTGATGCTGTTGGGATTGAGGGGGGCCTAGCTGAGTTTCCCTCTTGTTCCCTACTTATACCACTTCCCGGATACCTGCTCTCCCCTCACCACTCAATCTCCTTTTTCTTTCTCCCCCGCAACACTCACTCTTCCGTAGCCTTTTCCCACTCATGCTCTCCATTACCAAACAATGGTAAAGCAACTTTCTTCCTTCTTCTTAACAGTATGACACCCTGCGGAATGAAGGCCAAGAGGTGTGAAAAGCCATCTAGGCAAATCAAGCTGCTGGGTGTGACAGCTTTACTTGACAAAGTGCCCAAACTCTTGTGTGTGTTTTATTTTAAGATGTGGTAGAGAGCCAGCATGGTATTGTTGTTTGAGCGTTGGACTGCAACCCTGGAGACCAGGATTCGATTCCCTGCTTGGCCATGGAAACCCAGTGAGTGACCCCGGGTGCGTTGCACATGTTCTCAGCCCCCCCAAATCCCCATGATAGGTTTGCCTTAGGGTCTCCATAAGTCTGAAGCAATTTGAAGACACACAACAGCAAGAGTGAGTATGTTTTGAGTCCCTATAGTCTGAGATGCCTTGGATTGGCAGCTGGTGGTCCACCCTTAGTGGCGTCTTGTAAGAAATGTCATGGTGGTGATAAAATTTGATGGGCCATTTCATACTGTACAGCTGTTGCACTCTGATTCCATTTTAATGTCCGTGGCAACATCCTATGGAGTTCTGGGATCTGCAGCTTAGGGAGGGGCATATTCAAAATCCTCAGCCAGAGAATTCTCCTCTGGTGCTTTTGACCAAATGATAAATCTCAGGGTTCCTCAGGAAAGTGGAATCATAGCACTATAACTGTTAGTATTAAAATGTCCAAGGTTTGTATCATTTAAAAAAGCATATGGTTACTCCCTGAACAAGCCATTCTCCTCTTCCTCCTTGGTCCATTTCACCATGGCTTAATTGTACCTACAGTTGCAGATCATCTATTATATTATGAAACCAACTTCTCTTGCAGTTAAAACATTCAAATTCCTTGTGAAGTAAGCCGGTGTGTATCAGCCCTGTTATCGCCCCTGTACTCTCTGACATTTCTGTTTGTTAATTTCCTGTGTCTTTAAATTGATTTTTGAATCGATAAATCAGGGGTGGATGAAATGCAGCGCGTACAGCAAAGTACTGTTGGAACTTTGTTTTAAAAATTGGGGGATTGAAAGGATTGATACATATTCATGTAGGTTTCAGGGAGACCTTAAAGGCAGGACAGGGCAACTTGTGGCCTTCCAGATATTACTGGACTGCAGTTAGCATCAGCCTTAGCCTGACGATACAACTTTTGTCAGTTGAAGGATCATGAGAGTTTTAGTCCAAGAACATCGAGAGAGGTGCAAGTTGCCCACTCCTGTTTTAGGAGGAAAATTTCTGGAATTTCCTGTATCTATTCTTTTATGTGTCTATATAGTGAGCCCAAAAGCTTTTGCCAACCCTCCATTCTTTTGTAAGGTACAATGGGAAACATCTGTAATTGGAAATTTGAACAGGTTTTTCCCTTCTCCTTGCAGTAGTGGTCACTCTCTTAATCCATTAAACTTGTATTGTTATTAAGATGTTAATCAAGATTATTGCTTCTGTAATGACTGGAAAGGGGGATATGACTGGTGTTGCTCTGAACAAATATACACAGATATGCCCTGATATGCACAGATTGTGTATTTTGTAGATACTGAGACAGGGATAAGCAACCCAGGTCCCACTCCCACCTCCAGGATTCTGGAGAATGCCAGCTGGTTCTCCTGTGGCATTGCAGATGAGAAATGAATGTACACATTCACCTAGTAGCAAAGGGTGTGTAAGGATGGAACAATGACCACAGCAATGGATTTTGCTGGATGTCTTCCATTTTAGGCATCTGGGCCAGCGTTCTCCATTTCTTTGCCAAATGATCTCTTTCATGAAACCTGTTGCTGGACAGGTTACTATGAGCTTTCTCATGTTGTCTTACCTAAATCTGTCTATCTTTATTTGTAAGGCAAGCTAGAAGTAAAAGAGAGATTCTTAACACACCTGTAAGCTTTGGGTCAAAACCATGGCCAAATTGAGAATCAAGGATAACTAGGCTTCTTCTCTGATGCTTGGTTCTTTCCTGACCTGGGCCCCAGATAGGATGTCTGGATAGTTGGCACTGAGGATTGCTAGAGTAAAAACTGGAGAGAGCTTCTGTACCATGAATGGTTGTGTAGAAGAGCGATATTTCAGCAAGTGTTGCTTGTTACATGGTTGTCTGATAAGCAACATCTGCTGAAATCCCCTTTTCTACACAATCATGCAAGATAGAGGAGCCCATTCTAGTTTTCAACCTAGCAACCCTACTGCCTCCCCTCACACATATGTACTCCAGCGAGATATGACTGAGCAACAGTATTATAGGCATAATACCATAAACAAAGCTGTGAAGTTATCCACAAGTTTCAAAAATCTCTCACCTTCTCCCAACATCTGGATGTATTAATAAATCCTCTGTCTATTGGCCTTACGTATAATTAATTTGGGGATTCAGCAGTGAGATATCAACTTTGTCAAGATGCAAAAATATGGGAGTTTTGCAATTTGTTTTGGTCCAGGTTTGGTAGCACAGCAGTCTCTAATAATTCCTTCAAAAATTTAGAAGGTTACAGTAACTGATCCAACCAACAGAAATTTCAAATGTGAAACCAGGTGTTAAAGCAGGTCAGAACTTCCATCCCTTTTTGAGTGGAGTTGTCAGAGTACAGTTGGCCCTCCACATCTGTGGGTTTGACTTTCACAGATCTGATTATTTGTGAGTTGCTTCAACTCCTGCCCCCCCCCCCACACCTTAGGCTCTTCCTTTCCAGGGGAACTTTCCCTCTCAGCAGCTCTGATCAGCCACACAGCCCTTTAAAAACCCACCTGTGATCCTCTTTCTTCTCCACCAGCCAGTTGCGTAGGGATGTGGGGGTGAGGGGGGGGGATGATTCGCCATGGGCGGCAATGTTTCGGGGGCGTCATGCCTGTAGCTATGCCCCTGTGTGCCCTGGCCACACCCCTCGTGCTATAGCCCCCCCCCACACACACACACTCTCCAAGCTCCACCACTGGCATTAGCTGTTGTCTGGTCAGCTAAAGATAGCTCTCAGCCTGATTTCTCAGCACCACAAAACCTCTCCTGAGGCCACTCACACACCCAAAGAATGTGTGTGTTCCTGCATAGCAGGGGGTTGGACTGGATGGCCCCTGTGGTCTCTTCCAACTCTATGATTCTATGAATGAGATGGGAAAGAGATAGGAGGTATAGGGCCCCCATACTGACCCCCCCGTTCCCTCTCCTTTCCCTGACCTGGTTTGGACCCTGAGTGCCTGTATTCCCCACCATGCCTTAGCTCCCTTCCCACATACATATCCAAACATTTTGACATTTGCAATTTTTCCACTTTTGCAAGGGTCCTGTGCCCCTAACCCTAGTGAATCTGGAGGACCAACTGCATGTGGTTCCCCAAAATAAGAACACACTTTGACTCCCATGTTTTGGGGATTCGGGAATAATAGGAGCCAATTTCCTTTCTGATTTGGAGTATAGTTTGAATGAGTGGTGCAAAATTGCTCCATTGCTGGGGTAACTGGATGATAGAGCCAGTCAGAAATTATTTGAAAAGGTGATTCCAGTTTCCTATCTCATCTGAACTTCCCTGAGATCAGATCCTTTCAATTCAGAACAGCTGGTTGTTGTGAAAAATGGAGTCAAGTAGATTGGATATATTTTTTAAAAAGTATATTTGTTTATTTGATATGTGTCTGCTTTCCCAGATGCATTAAGCAGAAGAGTGAGAACACTGTGTCTGCTCTCGCAACACATCTCTATGTGGTTCTGTTGGCCTGTATGTGAATTTAGGGGTTCATTCGTTGTTGTTTGCCTTCAAGTCATTTCTTACTTGTGGAGACCCTAAGGAAAACCTATCACTGAATTTTCTTGGCGAGATTTATTCAGAGGGGGCAGAGAGGGAGAGGGAGAGGGAGAGGGAGAGGGAGACTGTGACTTGCCCAGGGTCACCCAGTGGGTTTCCAAGGCTGACCTGGAATTTGATGCGTGGCCTTGCAGAGTCCCAGTCCAGCACGCAGAGCACTGCAACATGCTGGCTTTATGGGTTCATTACCCCTGTGATAACACCTAAGCATCTGTTCAACTCTCCCACTTTTGACAGCCTTTTTTCCTCTGTGATTTGCTTGCTGCAGACTCCTACCAGGCTATGCGCATAACCACTCCTGTACCTGAGCACATGTCTAGCATGGTCAGGTACAGGAACAAGATATTTGAAAGCAAAACACATTGCAGAACTAATTTTTTCCTTTTCATAGGCACAGATCTGAGGGGCTGTACAAAAAAAGTGCTGCTGGTATTTGATGTGGCCTGAAAAGATCTCATGCAAAATGCCAGTCCGGGAAATCTGAGGAGGTGGAAGAAAATTACAATCAGACTTTAGCTCAGTGCCCAGCATCTCAAGATGGATTTCCCCTCCTTTTCTCCTTGCTCAAATTCCTGAACTGGATCATTTATGATTCTATCACCAAAAAAGCTTAGAAATTACTAGTTGCAAATTACAAGTTAGTTGTAAACAACGACTTTTTTTTGCTATTTTAACAGCTTACCTAAGTTACCTTATAGCTATAGTATTACAAGGGATAATAACACTCCTCCAACTGGGTAACTGCAATTGTTTTTTGCTATCTTTATAGCTACCGGGTATATATAACTAGATGTATTTTATACTGTGGACCAGGAGTTTGTAGTGTTCTGATTTTTTTAAATAACTAAAAATAACTTTTAAAAAAATCAGACTATAACAGTAACTGGCTATTTCCAGGGTGAGATGAGGTGTTGGAGTTGGACATGTAACTGATTACTTTTAAAAGTAACTCTCTAAACTCTGAACCTAACTAAATTTGTTAAGTCCAAAGTGTTGCCTAGCTCAGCTGTCTTTCTGCAGCATAGCTGCTCTTGTGGAGTTTCACACATCGTGTCAAAAGCAATTCCCCAATAATAACATTGGCAGAACCGTATTCTATAAATCCAACAATCCTCAACAGCAGCAAATTCACTTCTGAGGAAGAGAAGAGTAGCATCGTCCCTGGAATGAAGTATTATTGGTTGATATGGGTTGGGGAAATGTTATACCTTTTTAACAGATATACAACATTGGAATGTGTGGAGATGCATTGTAACTGAGAAATAAATGTGCTGTGATTGTGTGAGAAAGGGATTGTCTGGATGGCCCTGGAAGTCTGACAGCTCTTCCCTTCCAGTGGGCCTGGTTCCTGGTAGCCTCCTATGTTCTACATTGTAGTCTGATGTTTGAAAGAACTATTCAGGGAGCTGAATTCTGTCCTCAGACTATGCTCAGCACTTTGGAAAATACCTTTGAAGTTAGGACTGGAGTGGCTTCACTGCTCCACTGACATGGAAGCTGCCAGCTTAGAGTTCTGATAGGGGAAACCTCAGGAAAGGCAGTCTACTTGTTAATAGCTCCACATTTTCCTGAAAGACTGGGAAATTTTCACTTTTTTCTTTTATCCAGCTTTAGATTGGAGACTTTTTATGCAGGCATGAAGCTTTAGATGTACTACGTTTCAGCTGAAATGATAATTTTATTTCAAATGAGGGACTTGATCTTCTAAAAGGGATAGGGCTAGTAAAGGTTCAGTTGAACTGAATGAATGTTGTGCTTGATGTGTGGTTGTGGATTATGTCATTCTAGAAAATGTGGGTTTGAAATCTTTAGTCCTCCAATAAAATTAGAAGATTATGATATTTCATTGGAGAGATCCACTGGCTTTCAATGCTGTATGCTTTTCATACACGAGAAACAGCATGCAAAGGCTATGAAAATCATACTTAAAACAATGTTGGCTTCTACAGTAGACACATCGTGCAGACTTCCAGCTACCCCAGGGACTTGTTCTCTCTCTCTCTCTGTATGTGTGTGAGTGCATGTGCGTGTGCGTTGGGCCTACATTTTGCACTTCAGCAATCCAATTCAGGTTAATGCACAATTATTTTGCATATTTATAACGTCTTATTACCCCTGCTGCTGATGGATTGCTTAGATATGTAAGATCAATAAAGACTTTATAATGCTTGCGCATTTATATTATTGAGAAGTCATAAGTCAGCTCCACTCCATGGGGTTTATTTAGGTGCTTTTATGCAGTTTCTTAATCTTTTATGTTGTCCTCTATGCAGACTGATAACTACCATTGATTGACACCATGTAACTAGCCTAATGGAACTACAATAGGGCAAAACAAAGCAGAACATTAATGCACTGAAATTAGAATCCTTTACTATGGATTATTGGGCACTTAAGATGATCCACAGAACCCGAGATATCCTTGGGGTTGTATATATTACCCCTTCTCTCACCACCGTCTAGGCAAGCAGCAGCTTTGAGACAGAGAAGCCTTGAAATTCAAGCATGCTAATTCAATTGCTTATTGAACTTATCCGAACATTCTGTGACAAAGAAAACATAAACAAGTGCAAGCTGGCCAGTGCTCAATTAACCACTTATGAAATACTGTGTATGAGCAACATTAAAGAGGTTTGAAGTTCATTTCAAACAGAAGGATTCTAGACTTCGGGAGTGGATGAGTCACACAGCTGAAGCCTTTCAATCCTGCAGAAAGATGCTGAGATGCAGGCCATGTCCGCACTAGACTGTTACAGCGCTACTATTCCACTTTCAACATCCTATGGAATCCTGGGGTTTGCAGTTTAGGGAGGGGCCAGCCAGGGCACCTCAGTTAGCTCCTTCAAACGTTAAGCAAAAACCTGGAATGGACTCACCACCCATCCCAAACGCACAAAAAAAAGCAGCTGCCACTATAATCCATATAGTTCTGTAAATCCTGGCAGTGAAGACTGAAGAAGATCCATGGATTCTACCCACACCTTGAAATAGTGACATTTTTGTAGTCATGAATCCTGTAGTCAACATGGTGAACCTTTCCAGACTCTGGGTTTCTGCCTGCTTGCCTATTTATCCTCTCTGGGATCCCAGGTAGGATGAAACCTATATCCCGAATACAATATAAAAAGGAGTCTTGTGGCATCTTTAAGGCTAACCAATTTATCTTTGAAAAATGCTGAATTCAAGTTTCTGTCCAATCTGAAATAGGACTGAAACACTTTAGGATTGATCGAAAGCCTGCTGAGGCTGCTTTCTTCTTCAGGAAAGCAAGTTAAGCAATGGTGCTGATGCCCTCTGGAGTTGCTGCAGTAGAGGAAATGTCACTCTAGGCAAAACCATTAGAGGCAGAGTTGGTGAGGGCTGACATCCCTGGAGTATAATGCTCCACCTGTGCAGTTCTGTGTCCCTTCTCCTGTGTATGACTTTTTTTTGGATGATATGCAATGAACTCTCCTCTAGCCCTTTGCAGTCCATCCAAAACAATCCCTCTGTAGTAGTGAAGCCTCTAGCTGGAAGGAGCACTGCCCCAGGTGGTCTGACATAGCATTGCTGGGGTAGGGAGGAGGTGGGGTGTGTAGGAAATAGACAATGATGTTGCCACCATTGAACTTACTTCCAAGGATGCCAGTGTAGGAGGGCCCCCCGACAGGGATGTATCTACCTAGGGCAAAATGAGGCAATTGCTCCTTAAAATAAGAAATCTGACCCCCAAATGAACGTTTCTTTCAGTCCCCACATTTCTAGCACTGCAGAATAAGATATTCAAACTCATTCACCCTGGGACGCTTATATTTGCGGTGTTGGCATCTCCTTGGTAGCTGTGCTTGCCCCTTCAATTTTAGTGTCTGAACTCTATGTTAACTCTCAGCTGCAGTTTTAAGCAATTATAGAAATTTGGGAAGTGAAGGAAGATTTAATTGAGGGTGGGGTAGGAATCTTTTTTGGGGGGGGGAGCGGAGCCCTCCTTTTTTCTCCCTCTGGTAGCTACACTCCTGGGCCCCTATCAGGCAACATCTTTCCAAGGACATCCTGAACCCTGGTAACAGTCGTTATCACTGTGGGGTGGTAACTTTAAGGCAGGGTAGGCAAAATACAGACCTGGGACTATACATGACCCTCAAGGCCCACACACTGGCCTTTTTGTGGCAATTGTTGTGCAGGAGCAGAATTTCACAGTTTTAACTTACAGCTCCCCCATGCTACACTGCATCAAATATGCCTGTTTTTCAGAATGGACTTTTGGCTTCATCCACTTTTTCTCCAGTTATCTAGTGTGGTCCCAGAAGGTCCCAGGGGAAGAAAATTGGCCCCTGGACCCACTAAAGTTGCCCATCCCTGCTTTAAGGCAGTCTGCTGATTATTCATTGCCTCTTGTGCCTCAAGCACTTTCTGATGGAAGGAATCCACACATCAAGATGGAGGAGGATTATGGGATGCAGGAAGGTGTTGTTTGGTCACATTTTCAAGCAAACCAACCCAATTCCCACTTCCTGCACTAATGTGTGGGTCGGAACACAGTTCCGCTTCAGATTTTGCTCTTCCTTGAGTTTGGAATCCAGTTCTTGGCTCAAAAATAGTAGACACAAATATGTATATGAAGGGAAAGTGGCATGCAAGAATATTCATATTAGTTTGGAGCATTTAGAGTAGAGCATGTTACTCCCTCTGTGCTGAACATTCACACAGGAAATGGCTTCTGGGGGGTAATCTACATAATCTCTTGTTCTGATATGGTGTTTTCCATCTCTAGCTAAGTCACAAAAGACCATTCTTGTGTTTATACTCCTTAAATGCCAGATTTTACATACTATTATCTTTTCCCCCCTTCCTTAAATCCTTTTCTTTGCTGATTAAGATTACTTCTTTGCTTTGGGTATTCTAGAGCTCTTGTCTGCCATTGAGCCTCATTACCACTTACTACTATTTGGATTTAATATTCTTGTGTGGAGCAGCAGTGAAGTTAGAATCTGCATGTGTGAAATAAAAAAGACACATAGAACCATTAGCTCTATCCCATCACTGCTATTATCTCCATCAATCTCAATGTGTGTGTGTGTGTGTGTGTGTGTGTGCGCGCACACGTGTGTGTGCATGTGTATTTGTGGGGCAGCAGATTAAGCCTTGGGAAAAGTTACTATTTTTGACTACATCTAACAGAACCGCCAGCTCTTCATTGCCAGCTAGGGAATTAAGGCCTAAATAAACTCATGGCACCCGATCTGGTTTGATCTTGGAAGCTAAGCAGGTTCAGCTCTGGTTAGTACTTGGATGGGAAACTGCCAACAGGTACCAGGTGCTGTGGGCTATATTTCAGGGGAAGGAACTGGCAGAACCAACTCTGAGTATTCCTTGCCTAAGAAAACCTATGAAGTTCATGGGTGTCATGCCCCTCTTTGAGAGTTTTTGCCTTCATTGGAAGATGAACTAGACTTACCTTTGGAGGAGCCACAGTAGATGCCTGATCCAGCCATGTCTTTCTTCTGTTCAGCAGGTCAGATTGGGTTCAGAGCAGGAAGAGGAGCTGGAAGAGAGGCACCCAGTCTCAGAGGAAGGCAGAGGCTCAGGGATCTGGCTCAGACCATTCATTGGGAGGAGCACATCTGTGGAACACTCTTCCTAAATACCACCTGGGATCTGGGAGTTGGCTGAACATGCTGCTTATGCCATCTGTCTTGCTGAGTAAAATTTCAGTCTTCCTCTCTACGGGTCAGCTTGCAAAAATGTGTTTATCAGATTCATGACCCCGGACTGTTTAAGGACTCGGCTATCCTGAATCCCTTGGAACCTGACTCTGATTTATGGCTTTGTTTTTTTTAAAAAATGTATTTATTAATTAATTTTAATACAAAATAACATAAACACAAACTGACAGTGTTAACATAAACCCAAATTAAAAGGTAATACTAAAACACCAAACTCAAAAAAAGAAAATACTAACTCACTAAAACTTTCTAGTGAACAAAACACTGACTCACTAAAACACTAACTTACTAGCTAACTAAATACTAACTAACTTAAACACAAAAGGGCTCTGACCCCCCCATGTCAAATTGTAATGAAAAAAGAAATAGAAAGAGAGAAAAAAGAATATTGTTCTACCATTGAAGACCTAACTAAGCAATTTTACTAGTATTACTATTAATTATATCCACAAATTATTGCATCATAAGTTTTCTTATTGCTCAAAACAGTTTCCAATCTTTCAAGAAATCTTCATTTGGCTTATTCTTTGGAACCCACTTCAATTTGGCCACGTGGGAAAACTCAGCAACCTTAAAAATTTTTCCATTTCCAGGTTTGACCAAAGTATTCTTGCAGCTGTTATCATATAGCACAGAAGTAATCCATATTTATTATCCAATCCATTATTCACAATATAGTAAAAATATTTCTTGTGCCATTACAAAATTCACCTTTAAGATTTTTTGAATTAACATATCAATCTTAAATTAATAACTTTTTGCCTTCTTACAAGTCTGCCACATGTGGAAAAAGAGTCCCCCTTATCTTGACACCCCCAACAATGACTTGAAACATTCTTAGACATTTTCGGCAGCTTAATTGGGGTTAAGTACTATCTATACATTACCATGTACATGTTTTCTTTTAGATTACAGTGCAAACTAAATTTTACATCTTTAGATCACATTTTCCCCATTCCTCTATTTGAACATGGTGCCCCAAATTTTGGATTCATCTCATCATAAACTCCTAGCTAGGTTCATCTTCTGTCTCTAGTTTCAAAAGGCATTTCTACCTTTTTTTAAATTATATGATCATCATCTTTATACAACTCTAGATAGAACTCATCTTCTCCAAGTTCTGTGGGGAAATCTCTTGTCATGATTACGTCTGTCTTTAAGTTGCATAAAGCAAGCCAGTTAAGATATTTACCTTCCTTAAGAAGCATCTTACTTGATTTAAACTCCCTACTGCCTTGCCAAAAATACAAGAGGTCATAATAATGCAACCATCTCCGATTTTTACCCGTTCTTTCCTTTAAAAAAAGCTTCCTGTGGTATAGTGGCTAATATTTTCTTAGAAAAAAGTCTCTGCTTATATTTATACCACACTAGTAAAAAAGTCTTTCTGATGCAGTGGTTTTCAAATTCAGCATGTACTTTGACTTTATCATACCAAAGATAACCATGCCACTCAAATCTTAGATCATGACTTTCAAGTTCCAAAAGTCTCTAAAAGATAATCATTATCCATTCCTTCAACCATACAAAGCAAAAGGCCTCATAATACAATTTAATATTAGACATTTCCAGACCACGCTTTTCTTTAGCATCATGCAATGTTTTTTATTCTGGGTTTTCTTGGCTGCCGAAGAAATCTGGAAATCTCTTTCTGACATTGTTCAAAGGGTATTCTGTTTCTTATGATGGGAATTGTTTCAAAGTAAAATAAAAGTCTTGGCAGAACATTTGCCTTTATTACTGCAATTTCCCCCCAAAGGCATAAATTTAATTTACCCCATTTTTCTAAGTTTCTTTTAATTTCTTTCTAGAGTTACTCACAGTTGTTTTGAAACAGTAAACTATTATTCTTCATAATTGTAACTCCCACTTCAATCCCACTTTTTTCCAGTTAATTCATTTTTTTCATCCAAAGGCGTGTTTTCAGTCAACAGTTTTGTTTGATCATAGTTCACGATAAACTTGGAACATGATCCAAATGTCTTAATTTTTTTTCCGAAAGACACATTTTTTTTCAAAGAAGTCCAGTGGATTTTGAATCATTATCACAAGATTGTCCACACAAGCTGTCAGCTTATACTTGTCTTTATTTACCTCTGATTTATGGTTTTCTTGACCTGTGACTGTTTGACATCGGGTCACCGGAAACTGTTTTCATGGCTTACTGACTTGGGAGCTCTAACCCTTGTTTGAGGTTGAGAGTAGGACAATGGGGTCACCATAAGTTGACAGGCAACTCGAAGGCACATAAAGTCAGAGTTCAAAAAAGTGCCTTTGCAAGGTCTAGTTAAAAGCCATTCCAGAAGATTGTGCAGAGCAGGCATGAGGGTGAATGTATGCAAAGGGAGGGATATAGCCTGTCTTTTGTTGCCTCTGCCCACTGCCTACTTTCAACATAACTTCAGCAGGACTCTTTGTTTATCCACACTGGGTATAGCTATACCAGGGTGGTCAATTTTCTGAGGTTTGGGGAGGCATTGCATTGGACTGACTCTGAGACTAGAAGGCAGCATCCGCTATTGCAGCTGCTGGCAAATGTGCAGCCACTGATTCAGTGGTGGTTCTCTGTTGTGAAGGAAGGTGCCAGAACATTGTTTTACTTTATGGAGCCTCTTTGGGGAAACAGTGTGGATTAAAAATGTGGTGACATTTGCCCCAGTTGAAAATACATTTGTTTTTTCAGATCTTTTTATTCAAAATTCAAAAATTTATATTCTCCTTCTCATCACAAATATCCTCAACCTCATCATAGACAACAATTATATTCAAAGCTTAGTCACAAAAATTTCCAATAAATTTTACACCCCAGTTGAAAATACATTTGATGAGCATGTCATGGGACACCTGGGGAATGACTGGGCAAAGTATGACTCATTCCCTGGGGGACATGGAGTAAGGGGCTGAGTCATGAAAATGAAATCATGATAAGGGGTTGCATCAGCTAAAGGCCCTGAGTGATGACGTGGAAGCAGGTGTGTATAAAAGAGGAGATGGAATGCTTACTCTCTCTCTGACTCTGCATCCTGTCACTGTGCTCCTGAAACTCTGATGTTGAATCTCAGATGCTGATTCCCTGCCTGTGGATGCTGTGTACAGATGTATATACTGCAACTTTGAAGATTAAAGCCTCCAGGTACTTTGGATGACAAACTTTGTGTCCGTTAGTTTACTAACCAGTGGGTAGAGGGGTCAGAGCTGATGCTGTAGTTGTACTCTGCTCCATATGCTTGTTGCTGTTTTGGAAAACTCTGCTATGTTATGCTTGCCTCTGGGACACTTTTTGTCCAGAGAGCAGCAGTTCCAGGGAGGATTCTGTGCTGGTGCTCTGAATCAATCTCCCGTCAAACAGAAGGAGGAAGAAGAACCAGAAGGAGGGAGAAGGAGTGAAGTTTGCTGTGTGGCGAGGCAGTGGTTTGCTGCAGAGGTACAGAAGGTGGTGATAAATTTATCAGTGCTACCGATTTCATTTGTGTGTTTCTGGTAGAGACAGTGGCAGGGCAACATAATGAGCAGAGGCAGGTATGAGACTTACTAGATCAGATTTGGGATGGCTGGGATGCATGTTGCCCATCATGGTCTATGAAGTTGAGAACTTGAGAAAAGACAGGCATGGGGATGTAGAGAGCCTGTATCAACTTTTTCAGACTTCTTTGGTGAAGGAGAAGGGACAAGTTGTTGTTGTGAGTCTTCAAGTTGTTTCTGACTTATGGTGATCCTAAAGTGAACCTATCATGGGGTTTTCTTGGCAAGATTTGTCCAGAGGGAGTTTGACTTTGTCTTTGCCTTCCTTTGAGGCTTGGAGAGTGTGACTTGCCCAAGGTCACCCAGTGGCTTTCCATGGGTGAATGGGGATTTGAACCTTGGTCTCCAGACTCAAAGTCCAATGCTCAGACCACTTATTGTTGTTGTTAACTGCTGTCATGTTGACCTTGACTTATGGTGACCCTATGGATGAGAGACCTCCAATCCGCCTTATCATCAACCATCCTGTTCAGGTCTTGTAGATTCAGGGACGTGTCTACCTTGATTGAGTCTATCCATCTGTAATAGCAATAGCAATAGTATGTGTATTTCTATACCACTTATCAGCTAAGTGCTCTCTAAGCAGTTTACAATGTGTTTAGCTAATTGCCGCCAACAAGCTGGGTACTTATTTTACCGACTATGGAAGGATACAAGGCTGAGTTAATCTGGAGCCCTGCGGGATCAAACTCCTAGCATTGTGGCTGCAGTACTGGCATTTAACCACTGTGCCACCAGGGCTCCATCTGTAATGAGGTCTTCTCCTTTTTCTACTGCCTTCTACCAAGCATTATTGCCTTTTCTAATGAGTCCTATCTTCTCAAGATGTGGCTCAGACCACTACACCATACCATATCTCTTCTCTGCCATGTTCTTCACAGGGAGAGGCAGCCTTGGCAGAAAGCAGTGAGTAGCCCCCACTCAGCATTGGGGAGAGAAGAGGGGAGGAGGGGTTGAATCTCGCTCTTTCCAGTAGGCTCAGCCAAAAGCAAACTGCTACAGCCTCTCACTTGTGTGTTCTTCCTTGTTAATCACTTTTGCTATCCTGTTGTTGCTTGGCCGAATGTATCTTTGTTTTCTGTCTGTGAAAT
The DNA here is from genome assembly GCA_030412105.1 of Cyclura pinguis. Classification (NCBI taxonomy): domain Eukaryota; kingdom Metazoa; phylum Chordata; class Lepidosauria; order Squamata; family Iguanidae; genus Cyclura; species Cyclura pinguis. Next base: position 164,933,383 of record CM059600.1, read on the forward strand.
GTAGGCGAGCTTGGCATTGTTAGTTGTTGCATAGTGCGGTGATTAAGATGTGAAATCTCACATTATTCCTTTGCCCTTTCTGTTCTTTTTATTTACTTTGTTAAATGAGCTTGAAATATTTCTGAGTTTTGGGGACAAAAGTTCATTCCCTTCTCTATGCCTGTATATCTTCCTCTGTCAGAAGGAAATAAGCCAGCTGTGCCTAAGATATGCTTTCCCTTCATGCTGAAGCCATGTGAAGCGATTTCCCATCCTGCTGTCTTATAAAGAGGCTCTTTTACCATGCAGGTAACACCGCCATTCCATTCCAATGGCAGTGACAAGGGAAGACCTTTGGCCTGAGTTCCCACCTTGGCTCTGATGGAACATTGCAAAGAGGTGAAAGGGAAGCCACAGGGCTTAGTCCACCCATTTTCAGAGAGGAAACAGGAAGGTGCAGAGAAGCAACAATTACTTCTGTCATGTCCCTGTGCCACCCTGGCTGAAAGAAGACGAATAGCACTGGAAGGCTCAATTTGTTTCATTAGCAATTGTGTCTGCACATAAATTTCTTTAGGAGACAGCATCCATGTTATTGTTCTGGAAGAGCCAGGGGAAGTCTGGATTGAGAGAACCAAATTCCTCCTAACACTAGGTAAAAATGAAAGGATCCAGGGATTGAAAGAAATGAACGTAGTGAGGAAAGCCTACAGAGATTCAGCCATGGCTTTGGTATAAAAATGATAACAAACAAATAAGGATTTCTAACTTACTCCCTGGCTTGTTTTAACAATTCATTTAAAGATTTTTTAAAAGAATGTTTTTTGTGCCCATTTTTTTGGTTGTGGGCTTAATCTGTTCTCCTTTTTCATTTCATTATTAGGTCATCTTTTACAGGTTCTAGGTATAGTTAGCTGCCTTGGCTATTTGGATTGGTGGACACAAATGTGTTAAAAATGTAAAGACTTAATGAGCCCCAGGAATTATAGTTCAATGAAAAGAGACAATAATTTATTATGGAGCACTGTTAGTATATTTACAAAATTAGGAGGAACAAGTTTGGGTGGAAGAATATATGAAGTTGATTTTTACCCTACATTTCACTTCTATCTGAAATGTCATTTGTCTTCATCATGGTTTATGATATTTCAAGGCACTTGTGGTGTCCAGTGTCCAAACATTTGATGTTCCTAATAGTCACATAAGTCCCTATCCATACTTGCTGACAGATGGTACTTTTTTCCTGAACAAGCCTCCCTCCCTCCCTCCCTCCCTCCCTAGTATGGTAGGAATAGGTTGAAACACAAAATCAAAAACCACAAAATGACCAAAACAAACAAACAAACAAAAACAAAAAACTATCAAACAATAGCAGTAGTTAGCCATCTTCCATAAGAGCCTTCTGGGAGAAAAGTGGCAAGGCACCATGCTGGCATGGATTAGAAGTAAGAAGGTAAAAAGGATTTATGAGACCAGCCCGTGTAGTGGTCTGCTGATCAATTAGGGCTAAAAGTAGCAAGTGCTGAGAAAATAGGGATGTGCAGCAAGGTGCCATGCCAGTGTGGCAAAATAGACCCCAGAAACAAATCCGTGAGGTCAGGGCTTTTGTACCTCTTGGTATTTTAGCATAGAATGTCCTAAAGCAAATAAAATCAAACCCCTCTGTGCTGCTAGGGAGAAGTGACAGAAAGAATTAGGGCTAGAACCTTGAAAGGAATATGGTGGTGGTGAGGCAAGAGGGTTACACTTGTCATTACTAAACACAGAGCTTTGTTCAGTGGCAGTGAAGATGCAGTCTGGATAACCACTGGAAATCAAAATGGGAGAAGTGAGGAGAGAACAGGGAGGAGAGAAGAAGATCCCTGCATACATCACTGGACATATCTCCCCTCAGGAGCATGGGCGGAAAATCCACAACTCCCCAAAGGGGAACAGACTGTCCAGCAGCAAATCCTCTTGCTGTATTAATTCTGAAGAGAAACAACACAAGTGAAAAAGGGAAGCACCATGTGCACTTTTTGGATCACGTCAAAGTGAACCCCAGAGTTCCATAGAGCAAAGTGTAACAAACATCTAGATTTCCTCAGGGCCAATTGAACTAGTTTTAGACCAGATTGCATCTGCAGTGTAGAAAGATGTGATGCAAAAATAGCAGTCTGAGAGTTTGCTTTCTAGGACTGCCAGATTGTAGCCCAGAAATTCCCTTTATATCTTCATTTTCAGGAGATAAGAACCCTGCATTTTCTCCTGCCCTTTCGTCAATACTTTCGACTGGCTTTTCCCTTTAATGTTACACAAGATGTCTGGAGTCATTACTGCAAGCAGAAAATGGGACTGGGATAATGCAAGAGAAGCAATGGGCAAGAGATGCTGCAGCTACTTTGCTTAGCAGTAGATTGAGCACCTGATTCAGAGAGACAGGGCAGGGGAACCAGGTTGCCAGCTGGCATCCCATTTGCTCTCCAATGGCTTCAATACTCATAAAACAAGCCTAATGATACATTCTGCCCCAGAGCCAGAACAAGAAACATGAGGTTCGAGTCAAGGCAATGGAGAGCTTACCAACTGCCTGGCAGTGCTCTCTCTAGAGTAGGGCTGGGGAAAGTGAAGTCAGTGGCCACCTTGTGGCCCCCAAGTCCCACTTTTGCAGTTCTTGAAGACCCCGACAATTCTTCACAGCCTGTCGAGCCTCCTCCCCCAATTTTAACATTTGCCAAGGTAATTTTCTTCCTGAGACCAATGTGGTGTATTGGTTCAAGTGTTAGACTATGACCTTGGAGACCAGGCTTTGATTCTCTGCTTGGCAATGGAAACCCTCTGGGTGACCTTAGGGCATCACATACTCTCAGCCCCAGAAAACCCCATGATAGGTTTGTGTTAGGATTGCCATAAGTCGGAAATGAGTTGACAACACACGGCAACAACAATTTTCTTCCTGACAATTGCCCCTAATGCATTAAAACCCTACAGAAATGAGGCACTTTGGTTCTCCCTGCAACCCCACAAAAACTCTCTGTTGTGTCTGAGAACTGGTTGAAAATGAAAACAAGAAGTGATGTGATATCATTTCTGGTGCATTGTGATGCCCCAGTATGGCCTTTGGGAGAGGGGTGCAGGAGCAAAAAGCCCCTGCTAATTTACTACCCTTCGGACAGAGAGATGGGAATGGCTGATTTTTTCCACATCATCTGAGATTCACTGCTTATGCTGATTTTTCATGTTTGCAGACTACATTTTGGCATTTTAACCTAACCTAACCTCTTGTGGCTTTAGTATCTGGCCCAGATAATTTAGATGATTTTTCTGTTTCTCCCCAACTCTCATGAAGAGTACAGGAGGACTCAAAGGCTTACTTTTTAAAATGATATGTTTATAATCCAACTGAAGTTTTATCCAACCCAGGTTTTAGACCAAGACCACACAAATAAGAGCTTTTTTCGTTGTTGTTATTGTTGTTGGAAAATGGTTTCTAACCAAACATTCTCTTTAACCCCCTTCACGCATTTGCTGTTAGAGCAATGGAGCTTCAGACAGTAAGGGTTTACTGCATGCCTCTATTCTATACATGCTGTCTCTAGAACTTTCCCCATTTGCTCAGTCACCCATTGTGGATGTATCTAAGCCACCACATGCTATGACCAGAGGGAAGGCCTTCCAGGTGTGTTTGCAAGTGCATAAAAGACTCTTCCCCTGTCTTCTCTCTCTCTCTCTCTCTCTCCCTCATCTCTCAAGCTGCTGAAGTGCTCCTCTGCTTGAAATTTTCCTGTAGTTGGCCAGGGCTTAGTATGTGTTTGACTGTACCTTTAAATGTACGTTAGTAAAGTAAATTATATTTACTATGTAAATGTAAATTAGTAAAGTTTTTAGCTATGAAGTTTGCATACTGCCTGTTTGCCCTACTTTGCTAAAACTAGTCTCAAGAGATTCAGTGTTTCCACTTGTGAACTTTGCTAAAGGAGGTTAAATCTTAATTGAACCAGTCTTCATCTTTCTCAGAAAGATGAATTCCCTGGGATTTTACTTCGAATCCAAATTCCCTGGGAATTTACTTCAAATCCAACACTTTTCAACAAAGATGCCATACTGATCTGTAAAATGGAGGCAAGCCATAAATTGGCAATGACAATAGATTAAGGAAAAGTGCCCCTCCCACCTGCACAAAGCTCAGGTGATCAGGCTTTGTTCTGAATGTTCACAGTACTTGGGGTGGTGGTATGTCTAGAAGGCAGGGGCTTTTTGGTTGTGGTGCCCATTTTATAGAACTCACTTCCTAGCGTGGATCAACTAGCTTGTTCTCTAATTATACTTTTGCAATATGGACATTAGTTTCCAAAGGCATTTAGACCCATCAGCTGAGCTGCTTGTCTTATATTTTGCTCATTTTGCTTTGCTTCTTTTGTTTCTGATGATGGATTGTTTTTAAAATGTGCTATTTGTTTATGTGAATGCAATTATAAGCTGTCTAGAGGCCTCCTTGTGGCTATATTCAATGTACATAAATTGAAAATTAAATAGCATTACTTACTCTACTACCTATGCCTGCCTCCACACTTTTCTGTCCCCTTAGCGGTACTGGAAGCTGAACTGTAAATGTCTGCTCAATTCTCTTCCCGCTTCCATGATTGGGACTGCGGTGTTTTGTTTGTTTATCTTAAATGGGAGACCTTATAATCCACTTTATTGAAATATTTGTGCTTGCTTAACAAGTGGGGAGAGCTCTTTGCTTTCCCTCTCCATTTTCTTTCCTTTTCTATAGTAACTCAATTGTGATAAGCAAAATGCATGAAATAAGCACATACAAATGCAAAGTGGATGTGCGGGAAAGAAGAAAATCATAATCTTAAAACTAAATTGGAATCCTAAAGCCAGAGACTGGAATATATGGAATCTTTGCAACAGGTTGGGAAAACTGCTAAATCTTCCACAGTTCCCAGATCAAGCAAATGCCCTTTTCCTTTACTAAAACTACTGGGCTTGTGGAGTGTGCCAGAGGAGAATGTCGGTTGAAGTTAACAACCTCAAATGTGTTTGAACAGAGCCATCGTTTGCAAGCAGATATTCAACCATCCACAAAGACATTGAATGGAATTTTTTTAAGCAATAAAAGTGAGGAGATGCTAACAGAGTCCATCAGAAAACCCATTACTTTCACCTCAGATGCCAAATCCTAAATTGCATGATTTATGGCACAAGCTATTCAAATTGTCTTGTAGCTGCCCATCTGTGCGATCAGGGGTGATGGAAGCGGGTTGATTGCCCTTACGGTCAAATAATTAAAAACAGTACAGTGGGATAGGTGTCTGATATTCTGTGATCATTTCCCTCCTTTTTATTGTTTCCAGTTAGTCATTCAGTCTTAGACATATTTATCACAGGTGAGGGTCATTTTTTTTTTTTTGGTGAGCATGCCTTACAAGATGGACTCATAAAGGCTCGTCTGAGATGTATAGAACCACTGATTGCTCCATTTTCATGACTAGCTTCTACTTAATGGCTTGTACAGGGTAGCCTGTGCAGAATTCACATAGCATTACCAGCCATATAAGGCAAAGCCTTCACATATTACCTGGAATACAATTACCAAAACTTGTGGGTTGTGACAGAACTTTTTCATGTGACATGAAGAATCATGGATATCATAATAGTAGTCATGATGATAAAGCTTACATTAATGGCTCCATTCACACTCACAAAACTTCCGTGCCTCTTGTTAGGCTGAGTAGCCTTGTATGCTTCTATTAGCAGTCACTAACTCTTTAATCCAGGTCTACCTTAGGAGCAACCCTGCTTAGACATTGGCTGGGGAGTGGATGAAAATTAGCTGTTCTTCTGAGAATCAGGGCCTAGGACAGAAATGAGTGGCTGCTGGATTTAAGACAGGCTGGTTATTGAGTGTAGTTCTGTTACTGAAAACAGATTGCTAGAATGAATGTATGCCCAAACTCTTGTTCCTTAATGCTAAGGGTAGGTTCCCTCTGGCTAGGTCTCTGTTTTGCATCAGGCTCTGGTTGGTAGATCTCAACAGTCCTGGTAAAAACGACAACTTAAAGTAGATATCACAAACCTGAAGTTGGCCACCCCTGGACTAGAATATTTTTCTATCTTTATTGAGAAGCTTTATGTCAAGGGTTGACAATTGTGCCCTCTAGGCATTTTTGGATGGCAATTTCCATAATCCCTTACCATTTTGTGTAGGGTTTATGGGAATTGTAAACAAGATTTTGAGGCCTGAAGATTTTGGGCCTAACTGGAGGACTGTGTAAAGGAGGACAATAAAAATATTTATTATATCGTGATACCTGTAGCAAGATTTTTCTGTTTCTAACCTGTGTGCAGTGCTTAATTTGAGGTTTGTTTATTTGTTGGTTGTTACTGTTGTTAGGCACTAACAGAAAACCTATGAGTAGGGCTGATGGTGAATAAAACATGGTTACTGCCTCTCAATGGCTCCATCCTATATATCATCTGGGCAAGGTGAAATTCTCCACTTGCATAGTTCTGCATTTCTCCCAACCCCCTGGAAGATGGTTCCAAGCATCTGAAATGTGCTGCTGTGACCATTTACCATATCTCTCAACCAGTCAGTAAGCAGCTCTGACAGAACACTCTGGGCACTTGGAAGCTGTAGGGTTTGCACAAGGAGATATTAAATAACCCTTTCTGCAACATCAAAAAATACATATGTATGCATAACACAGCTTACACATATGTATGTCACCAACAGCATTCTGGCCTTTGTCTCGTGTGTGTGAGGGGGCTGTGGTTCTGCAGAAGACAATTCCTTCCCAGCTTCTGAGTCCTCTGTATTCCAAGATCATTTGAGAATGATGCTGAGATGTCTGAATCCTGGACCATGACCAATTTTTAAAGATTTCATGCAGCTTTTATCTCCAGGTACTTTATCCTGATTAGGAGAAAACACTGACTCATCCTGTTGCGACTGATCTGTCCTCTGTTTCCTTAATCTTTTTGCCATTTTTCTGTGGATCAGAAACCCCAGGGTCTTCCTGTACTGGAAAAGGTTGAACTAGATGCTTGATGGAGTCCTTTCCAACTCTAAGATTCTTTTCCATAGGCCATTTTCTACTCAAGACAGCCACACATGTCTGTTACTACCTGACCGTGAATCAAGGCATTCTTAGCTCACATAATCAAGGAACCATAAATAACAGCGCAGTGCACAATGGTTCATATTTGAATCAGGGTTTCAGATGCAGTGTCCTATTTACCTGCTCTGCTTCTGATGTTCTGAGTCTAAATCGCAAGCAAAACTCAGGAAGTCAAATGTGAAATAGGAAGGAATGTTTATATGATACAAATTTGTGGCCAACAAGATAGAAAACATTTTATACAAACCAGCCAGCCTCCCAGACAACCATGAAATGGTGGTAGCCAATGTCTTTGAAGTTAAGGCATAGTGAATTGAGACTTGGATTTACAATGGGCCTTAAGTATCCACTAGGGTTTGCTTCCAGGGCCCCCTGTGGATACTAACATTCATGGATGCTCAAGTCCCATTATGTACAATGGTGTAGTAAAATGGCGAAATCAGTTTGTTTTTGGATTTTTTTAAAAAAATTGAGCTGTGGTTGCTTGAATCTGTGGATATAGAGAGCCAACTGTATTCCAGAGTTTAAATGAGCTAGCCAAGGTGCTGAGCTCTATCTCCCAAATGGATTCAGAACCTTGGATAGCTCCTTGAAAATCTAGTGGATTCACCACATCCCTGACATAGAAGTAAGCCACTGGCTCTCACTGCCAAAAGGTGTTAATCTTGCTTGCTACTCATATATTATATGCAGTGATGTGCAAAACCTGAAGTGTACAATATTTTCGTCATACTGCAACAACAGCAAAGTCTGTGTATTTTCATTTGCTTAGTTGTCCCCTCAGTAATGTCAGCTCATGTTTAGTCACACATCTGTTGTTGTTGTTGTTGTTGTTGATGATGATGATGTTTTGTACCTCCAAGTCAATTCTGACTGATGGTGAACCTATCAAAGGGTTTTCTGGGCAAGATTTGTTCAGAAGGAGCTGCTTCCTCTGAGGCTGAGAGAGGGTGTCTTTCCCAACATCATCAAGTGGGTTTCTTTAGCTGAGTGGGGATTCAGCTCTTGGTTTCCTGAAATCCTAGTCCAGCATTCAAGCTGTTAAACCATGCTGGCCCTATCATAAGTATACATAATTCTTATTAATACAAGCATTTCAGGAAGGGCCATGGGTCGTAGCGGAGCACACATTTTGTATGCAAAAAGTCTCATGTTCGGACAAGGAAAGACTCCAGTGTGAGACCCCAGCGAGCCACTCCCAGCTGGTGGAGATGAGGGGTGGGCAACTACTCGGAGCTAAGCGGTCACACTGCTGCACCTAGAGTCCTTCAGGCTGCTCCCTTCTCCTATGTAAGAGTTAATGGCAACATCTGTCCCAACAATATGGTACAGAAGAGTTACAGAATGCCCTTCTGGACCATAGAGCATAGAGAAGAGCTTCTGGGAAAAGGACCTGAAGTGCCAAAGGAGGGCATGTCACAGCAGTTCTGTGGGGGTAGGAGGAGAGAAATGAGTCATAGTGGTGTTTTTAATGCTCAGGGGTAAGGATGAGAGGGGAAAGCACTGGGAAAATGTGGTGATTTTGGCAGTTTTGTGGTGGCACTTTTGAAGTTTTGGAGCAGTAGAGAAGACAGTGGCTTATTTTAGCAGTGGAGAAGCAATAGGGTTTTAAAAAGGACTAAAGGGCTGCATCTGGCTTTAGGGCCACATGTCACCCCAAATAAATAGATGGACCAGTATCTGAATATATAATAAGGCAGCTTCCTATTGATGTGCATGGCAGAGGCTTTGAAGTTTCCTGGTATAATTTAAGGACACAGTGGATCCATTAACAAAGGAAGATTTCAGTATGTTTCCATTCATTTTCAATGCAGATTTTGAAACTAGTGAATACTGCAACACCTGATCTAAACTTCACTTTTTTTGTGAATTTTTGGGAGCAGTCTAGTCATATTTGGAATGGCTACCCATTGCAACAGGGCAAGGACAATTTGGTACATGGCAAGTATTTAAAACAAGTTAATATCAGGGCTAGTTAGTATGACGGCCTTCTTTCCACATGGGAACTGAATCCAATTTTTCTTTATTAATGTTGTTTAAAGTCAGAGTGGGTATATAAATCAACAAAAATAATTCATGAGAGTCATTAGCTCCTCAAAGTCAGTATCTTTTACAGCCAGAGCTGTTTCCCCCCTACCCACAAAATGGTGAAAAATAAGACATGCAACTGCAAGCTTTTAAAATACATCAAATGCATTTCCTGCCTCCCACAACTCGCTGCTCTGTGGATCTAATGAAATTAAATTAGCATCTTTAATTTACCCTACGGCTACTGGTTTTATATTTAAAAAGCCTTTCTCAGTTCCACTTCATGCTGGAATCACAGTGCATTTAACCTTGCGGTGCACTGGGACCTTTGCTTTTTTGGTGTGTGTGTGAGATCAGTGCTTTCAAGTTACAAAAATGCTCATGGAAAGAGTTTGCTGTCTTCTAGCCCTTCTCCACCCATTTGTGTATTTTTAAAACATTTCTCCAAGCAAGACAGGAACACTGGAGAATTCTTGATGGGTTAAACTTGGGTTTCTGCTAGTCTCTTTGATCCCTCACTGGCTGGCTGGAATAGTGGAGTTAGAACTGGCAGATCCAGAGGCCCCTTCATACGACAGGATTATAGTGCTATAGTTCCCCTTTAGCGGCCATGCCTGCATCCTGTGGAATCCTGAGGTTTGCATTTTGGCCAGATGCATTCCAGGAGCCCCCTGGCTTGGGAATTCTAAATGCCCGTTTCTAAACTGCCAGACCCCAGGACTCCATTGGCTATTGCTATGGCAGTTAAAGGGTGGAATCATAGTTGTACATTATTGTGTAATGTGAAAGGGCTCTTGGACAGGGTCCTTTAACAGCTATAGGTGGGTGTTTGGTGCTGAAGCAGGCACCCTTTCTCTTGGCCTCTTTCTTTTTGCATAGGCCTGAATGGTGCTTTGCTGCCCTAGAGCTAATACAACAGGAATAGCTGTGAACCTTATTGGAACATTAAGATTGCTAACTCTCTTCAAGAAATCACGAGAATATCGGACTGGATCAGTGTTCCTCAGGGAACATCGTGTCTGTGCTTCAAATCAACTCTCTCTCTCTCATCCTCTGTTTTAATTTGGTGCAGCTTGATTCAGCCACCATCCAATTATTTCGCTTGCTGTATTTTAATCATCTGCTTGCTCCTTCACAGTACTGGAAGAGTGTTGCTACCTTGTTTAACAAATGAGTGAATTAACAGGAGAGAAGCAGCTGGATTTTAGCATGGCCATATACTCCTCTCTTCTCTGCTGTAGATAGTTGCCTAACTGTGCAGTCCTAAGCATGTCTATGTTGAAGAAAGTCCCACTGAAGCGCAAGAGGGTTTAGTTGTGGGTGAATATGTGGCAATATTTATAGGTCAGGTTAGTTTTGAAACAGAGTTTCAAATGGTTGAGACTTACTTCCAGGGGCCCTTTCATTGTTGTTTGTTGTTGTATGCCTTTAAGTTGTTTCTGATATATGGTGTCCCTAAGGCCCCATAAAATCACTTGGTTTTCTTGGTAAGATTTATTTGGAGAGAGTTTGCCATGGACTTTCTCTGAGGCTGAGAGAGTATAACTTGCCCAAGGTTGCCCAGAGGGTTTGCATGGCATAAGGAGCAAAGGACTCTCAACTGGGCTTGCAAGTGTTAGTGAGCTTGCCCTGGTTGAGACTAAGGCCATTTCCGCACTAGCCTGTTATATTCAAAGGCCCCTCCCTGAACTGCAAACCCCAGGATTCCATCAGATGTTGAAAGTGGAATAATAGCAATCTACCGGGCTAGTGTGGAAATGGCCTAAGATGATACTTGAAAATGTTGACTTCACACACTCTTCTCTCTCCCAGTTGTGCTTCGCTGCTGCAATAAAAGTTCACCAACATCTACTTTGTTTGTATATACAGAGGAAGCTTGCTTAGAAAGATTTGCCCAGGTTTAGAGAAGGGGTGTCATTTCAGTGATGTGCTGTATGAACACAGGAAGTTCCTGCTTTATACCAAATCAGCTTGAGGGCTGGCCCTATCATTAGGCAAAATGACGCAAACATTTCAGGAACCAGATGCTGTGAAAAGTTGGGAGCCATTCTCCTTGAGCACCCAGCTGTTCCACTTCTGTTTGAACACAGAGCTATACCTGCTACGTAGTCTTTCCTAGGCCTTTTAGATTAGCCTGATCCCTCAAATGAAGTGGAAGGCACTGTCCTCTCATTTGTCCTGAAAAATGATTCAATGGTTAGTCCAGGAAACTTCTGCAGGTAAGATGGACGTAGAAGACCATCTTGTCCTTTGCTTCAGGTAAATAAATACAAAGAGCCAGACCTGGTCAGATTATTGGTCTGCCTAGCTCTGTGATACCTACACTGATAGTGGTCTTTTCCAGCCCTACCAGGAGACAGGAAAAGACAGAATATTCATTGTTATTCATCCCCAGATGGAAAAAAAGGGATTCTCTGCCACTTGGACACTGAGAGGTTTTTTTATTTTTGTATTTTTTTTTTTTTTTTTGGTGATATTTGCTCATCTCAAAATGCTCTGGTGGGTTTTCTGTGGACAAAACGTGATTTTTTTCCCCCACAGAAAACACTATTTTCATGCAGGAACCTGTATTTTGTGCAGAACACATTTGTTTCCAGCATAAAAAGTACAAAATTGGGAGGGAGGATTTTGGAGGAAAACCCATACACATTTCTGCACAGAGTAATTCCCCAGAACACTTTGGGATGTGTGAGTTTGGGAAGAATACTGCTGCAGGAGAAAATGCTCATTTTCTCCTGCAGCAGGGATGGAAATTATTTGGTCTTGTCTGAAAGGATGAAATAGGTGAAGATTTGCATCCCTATCTGGAGATGTTGAGGGCTAAATCTGAGGACCCTGTCCAAATATCTAACACTGGCATGGTCGTTCGCTCTCTTCTGAGTAAAAATGCCAGCAGAGCACCCAAAATATGGCGGTGGAGGAGCTTATAGTGAAGAGCTCCCATCTCTCTTGGATGGTCTGGGCCCAGGAGCCAAAAGACAGCCTGAAGAATGCAGTTGCCATTTTAAAAAAATCCGAGCTGTGTGCCCCCTCCCCTTGCTTAAAGTTTGTTAGTAACTTTCTGAATGCCTTCCAGTGTTCCTAGTCACCCCTGGATGTCTTTTGCTGTGATGATGATAAATATACAGCAAGCTGCAGAATCTAAATTTGCTCAGCCGAGGTCCTGCCAGTAAAAAAGCAACAAGGCACTTTAGTAATAACAATGTGAATCTTGGACCAAACACCTGCAGACCTGAGTCACGCAACAGAGGGAAAGGAGTGAGCGTTGGCTACAGCAGGACAGCTGGATCACTTTGCAAGTTATAAAGATAGATTCCTGACCCTCCCCTCCCTGCCCGCTGCCATTCTTGGCTCAAAGATAATAACCTTTTATTTTGGATACAGGAGTCGTAGGACATAGTTGCTGCATTGTGCTCTTCTGTCCAATATCTGCTGGTACAAATCCAATTGCCCCCTCAGCAAGAATGAAAGGCCTGGAAAGGATCTCATGAGACCATCTAACCCAGCTCTTCAAACTGGCTTAAAACAATGGCTGGCTCTGTGTCATTTCAAACAGGTGGCCTCCTTTGACAGACAGACACAAGCACCATGTAGGAATGTGGCTGAGAAGCAGTGTATTATAGGGCGAGAAGAACTGCAGTTGGCCCTGTGAATGATTTCAGAGGAGGTAGATTTTGGAGCAGGGAGAGAAGCAGTGATGGAATGTAAAGTATGTTGCAAAAGTAGATAAGGCATGTCATTTTCTAACTCCAGACATGGAGCCTACATGAGGATGGTGTTACTGCCCTGGCTAGTCCGAGCTTTGGGGATATTAAAAGATATCCTTTTGATATCACAATTCGGCTTCACTTCTCTATTCCCCTCCACGTGCTTGCGAGGCCACTGGACAAGCACGCCACCAAGCTCGGCCGTTAATCGCCGTAAGATTCCTGTATAATACAGGCAGGCCAGAAAATAGCTGACTCGCTGCTTTAGGAGACCTCCAGGCAAGTACTATAATTAGGTATGCACACAACCTACAAAAGAGCCTCTGCCCCGCGCTGTTGGCTTGATGGGCTAACTATACAATACCCAAGTACTCTGCGTTTGCATACTGGCTACTCTATTGAGAACCTCTGTGATAACTCAATCATTCAAATTCTGACCTTTTGGAGGCTTTGTCTCCAACTCCAAATCTATTGTTTTCCCCCAAGTATGGCATAGCCTGCAGTTACAATTCTCCTTATAAAAACCCTTGATTCCGAGACCTTCCTCGGATCGCTCCCGAGTTTCATCCTGCCTTGCTGCCGCTTTGCTTGGCGAACCTCTCCTCAGCTCCATGTGCTGAGCTACATTGCACCCCAGCCTCGCTCTTTACTTTTCTGGGCTTCAGGACAGGTGAAGTATCACCCAAACCAGCAATCCCTCTAAAAATCCCTCTATACCACTCAAACCTTTATTTCCTTTAGTTATCTTGTGTGAGTGTGTCGCATACACCATTTTGCTTGTGTATTTAATAAAACATCATTTATTGCTTCAACTTCTGTGTGCTCCTTGACTCGACCCTACCCCGTAGACATAGGGTTCAAGATCTCGCTAAGTTACCCTGCCTCTCATAACGCTAAGCAGTGCTCTGAGCTAATTTTCCCCACCTTGAGTTGAGCACATTTTGGTGTCCCTCCCAGGACCCCCAGTACACAGGGTAACAGAGGGGTCGGAATATCAATTTTTTTTTGTTTAATGTCTGATTAAGTCTATATCTTCCAACTGTTCTGGTTTGGCAGTGAAAACTGCAGTTAATCCTTTGCCATCTCACTTTCTCAGCTGCTTTCAAAATGTTCTGGGTTCTCTCTCCTCCTCCCTCTTTGTCCTTAGCTTATTTCAATTGCTGCAAATTGAACTCAATTTGTAGCAATTGAAATGTAGAACTAGTTTGTGCTCAAATCAGTCAGAGGAGAAGAAAGGACAGGGCAGAGGTTTGTCTTTCTTAAACCCAATACGTAAATCCAGTGGTTTCTTTCCTTAAAATAGTATTTTTGTGTATTCATTAATAACTGCTGCTGCTTCTTTCCCAGCCACACTTTTTTGACCAAACTTTGATGTGGCTCAGCCACACATGTCTCCATTTTTATTTATGAAATATTGGAAGGTATATAAGCCATCCTTACCCAGTCCAACATATGGATATGGATCCAAATGATCAACCTTCACTAATAACCTTCATGAAGTGTCCATATTTTATATTTAGAGCATTCTTGCTTGTATTTCACGTAAACCTGCTTTACTGTAATTTGATTCTTCCTGTGTGCGAAAATGGAGCTTTTAAGCCACACAGAGAATTGCAAAATAGGGGAGGGAGGAAGGGAAGGACGCAAGTGATCACAAGATCCATTATTGACATGCTGCAATGGGTGGCTGAGTGTGCATAGGGACCCTGAAAGGAGATCTACCAACCTTTTTCTTATGGCCTGTATGGGGAGATTTCTTATGATACTGTTTGCCAAAGTAAAAGGGTAAATGGGAATGTCGCTCCATAGATATTATGTGAAAACACAGCACAGAGGCCTATGGCACCGCTAAGACTTTATGACTTTAAGACATGAGCTTTCATAGACTGAAGTCCACTCCATTGGATGAATGCAGTTCTGTTCTGTTGGCACCTGGGATGAGGTAGGGATGGTCAATAGTGAGGTCTGAAGGAAATCAAATGCAGAAACAAGATCATTACTGGTACAGCCTGCAGTCTGTTTCCCCCTGACATCTTGCATTGACAGTTCTTCCCTACCAGTTATGTACATACCCATTTATATATTTGAAACCCAGCAAAACACTTGGTGCAGTGGCTGAGGAAGTGGGTTCCAGTCCATGAAAGCTTAAGCATTAATACATTTGTTAGTCTTTAAGGCAATGAAAGGCTCTTGTTTTTTCCTGTGACAGTCTAATATGGCCACTCCTTTGGAAGTCTTGAATAAAAAAGTTGCAAAATATTTGCTTGTTGTCCAGCTTTGGGAGGCATTTTGTTAACACCTGTGGATGCCCATAGGCAGTAGTAATGCAGACAGTCATAGGCCCTTTTCACATGTGTGTGGGGGGGAACGGGCGAAAACGCACAAAAACGGAGCTTACCTGAAACCAGGTAAGTCCGTCGCCACGTGGAGCAGCGCGAGCTCGCTGCTCCGCAGTCCTCCAGCATCCCAAATGGTGGCTTCCGGTTGGTGGAGGCTCTCCACCAACCGGAGAAGCTCGCCAGCCGGAAGCCCGCCCCCGGCAGATCTGCAGGCACACACTTGCGCGCGCCTGCAAATTCACTTCGGAGCTGGGCAACGGAGCGGCGCGGGGCTGCGTGCTCCGTGCTTTTTAAAAACCTTGAAAAAGAGGTTTTTAAAAAACACGCAGCGCGGCTAGTTCCGGCCGCTCCTGAGTGGATTCTGGTGTGGAACTACAAAAAGTAGTCCATGCCAGTCCACTCTACAGTGTAGAAGACCTCCGTGAGAGGTTGCTCTGCACCATTTCAGAAGCCCGGTATGGAAATGGCCATAGTTTGTCCTAGGTTCCCAGTCAAGAGGAAGAGAGGCTGAGCAATCAATTCCTCAGTGACTTTGGCCATTTCTGCACTAGACTGTTACAGTGCTGTTATTCCACTTGCAACATCCTATGGAATCCTGGGGTTTGCAGTTTCGGGAGGGGCCGGCTGGCCCCTCCCGAAACTACAAACCCCAGGATTCCATAGGATGTTGCAAGTGGAATAATAGTGCTATAACACTCTAGTGCGGAAATGGCCTTTGTCAGAGCCACACTAGATGTGTTATGAGTTGAGTAGATGCATTTAACATGCAAGAGAGGGGAGAAGCCAAAGCCCCATGGATGGTGATGGTGGGGGCCCTTTCACACTCCATAATCATAGTGCTGTGATTCCATTTTAACTGCCATGGCTGAATCTCATGGAATCCTGGGGTTTGTGGTTGGTCAGAGGTACCAGAGGGGCTCTTTGACTGACAATTCTAATGGCCCTGCTGTAGGGGAAAGTTTTATCTCGGTCCCATTACCATCCTAGGTTTGGCTGGTGAGGATAGGGGAGAGAGCCTTCTCAGTGGCTGCTCCCACCCTCTGGAACTCCTTTCCTCGGGAAGCTAGGCTGGCCCCCTCTTTGTTTTCCTTTTGCTGGGAAGCTAAAACATTCTTAATTACACAGGCTTTTAGTATGTCAGCAGGTGGGCTTTTAATTTATCAAGATGTTTTTACTATTTTTGTAGGTTGTTTATAATTTTTAAAATATTTTTAAAATGTTTTTAATCGCTTTAAATGTTTTATTAATATTTTTAGCTTTTTTTGGAAGTCACCTTGGGTCCCGCTGTTGGAAAAAGATAGCATGTAAATGTAATAAATAACTAAATAAGCAAGTAAGCAAGCTCCAGGTTGGAGCCATGGCAACAAAAGTGGAATGGTTGTGCGCTGTGCAGCGTGAATGAGTCCTTAATGAGGGAGTGTTTAATTGTTTCCTTTCCTGCTGCTGACAGTTGTCTCCAAGGGTGTTGCTGTTTCAACAAAAAGACTCCAGGGGCCCCAGTGGGAAACTCCATTGAAATGCAAGTACCAGCTTCCCGAGAGACATTTTTCTGGAGAATGGTGGTGGTCAGGGGAGTAGCAATGAATCATAGATTCATAGAGTTGGAAGAGACCACAGAGTGATCCAGTCCAACCCCTGCCATGCAGGAACACTCATCAAAGCACTCCCAACAGATGGCCATCCAGCCTCTGCTTAAAAACCTCCAAAGAAGAAGACTCCACCACACTCCAAGGCAGCATATTCCACTGCTGAACAGCTCTGGAAGTCAGGAAGTTCTTCCTGAGGTTTAGGTGGACTCTCTTTTCCCATAGTTTGAATCCATTGCTCTTTGTCCTAGTATCTGGAGCAGCGGAAAACAAGCCCTCTCCCTCCTCAACATGACATCACTTCAAATATTTAAACGTGGCTATCATGTCCCATCTTAACCTTCTCTTCTGCAGACTAAACATCCCCAGCTCCCTAAGCCATTCCTCATAGGCCCTTCACCATTTTGGTTGCCTTTCCTCTGGACACGCTCCAGCTTGTCGACTTCCTTCTTGAATTGAGGTGCCCAGAACTGGACACAGTTTTCCAAATGAGGCCTAACCAATGCAGAATAGAGTAGTACCGTTACCTACCTTGATCTAGACACCATACTCCTATTGATGCAACCAAGAATCACATTGGCTTTCTTGGCTGCCGCATCACACTGCTGACTCATGTTCAGCTTGTGATCTACCAAGACTCCTAGATCCCTTTCACACGTACTGCTATCCAGCCACGCGTCCCCCATCCTATATTTGTGCGTTCCATTTTTTCTGCCTAAGTGTAAGACATTACATTTCTCCCTGTTGAAATTCATTTTGTTAGCTTTGGCCTAGCTCTCCAATCTGTCAAGGTCATTCTGAAATTTGATTCTGTCCTCTGGGGTATTAGCAACCCCTCCCAATTTGGTGTCATCTGCAAATTTGATGAGCATGCCCTCTATTCCTTCATCCAAGTCATTGATGAAGATGTTGAATAGCACTGGGCCCAGGACAGAACCCTATGGCACCCCACTAGTCACTTCTCTCCTGGATGAAAAGCAGCCATTGGTGAGCACCCTCTGGGTTTGGTTGGTCAACCAATTACAAATCCACCTAACAGTAACCCTGCGCAGCCTGCAGTTTTTAAGCTTCTTTGCAAGAGGAAAGCCATGACACACAGCCAAAAAATTGCTGAGACCTCCCTGTGGCTGCTATTCCTCATAGTTTGCAAATGTTACTTCTTTTGCACAGTAGGTCCCAGAATTCTCTAGCCAGCAAGGCCAGTTTAGCTTTGAGAGTATTTGTTTTTGATGCCTAAAAAAGCGAGCAAGCAGGGACTGATCTGGATTGGGACCACCACTTGTGGGAATGTGAATAGTGAACTCAGTTCATCTTCTCCATCCACACCCAGAGGCTAAAAAAAAAGGCAAAGAAAAGGGAAAAAAAAAAGGACCTTCCTTTGGTGCCATTTACTTCTTAGTAAAACTTCAGTGATAGCTGGTGGCTCCTTTATTAGTAAGGCAATGACTTTGCTTCAGACTTTAATCTTTTGACTATAAAGGAGTGATTCAGTGCATCAAGCCTATTTAGGAAATGAGGTGCAGCATTTTGGTTAGCTCTATTACAGGTTAGATGAAAGCGTAGAGTGGATTTACTGCTCCCACTGACATGAAAGATGTTAATTGCCATTGGTATAAATGCCTAGAGTGGGGTTGCATAGGTTGCAGACAAGCAGTAGACCAGAAGAGATCTCTAACGCCACATCCTTTCATCAGCTATTGTGCATTTATCGCTCTGAGAGCTCAAGGTCACAGAAGGACACCTCACTGTGGCAGGGGAATGGAGCTTTTCCCCACCAAAGAGCCATCTCCTGCAATGCTGGCCTCTGAGCCAGTTGCTTCATTGTGCGAAGCAGACAGAACCTCCTCCAACAGCATCTCCTGTGGATGACAACATACAGCTTTCTGGACCTGCTGCTGCTGGTCCCTCCCTACTAAGGCTAAGCTGGTGTAGTCCCACCTGTCTCAGTAGGCAGAGCAGCTGGGAGAGGGTGCAGAATATTAAGAGGATTGCTCTGTGCCTTGATGCATGAGCTTCTCTAGGTGACTGGAAAGCGAGAGCAGGAATGGAAACAAGGGGCTTGACACCAGCGCTAGAGATCCGGCTCCTTGATTAGTTTTAAAATCCAACCTGCTGGGGCCATAAAGCAGGGGAGAGGGGGGAGGGAAAACCCATGGCAGCAACTGAAAGAGGATTTTTCTAATTACCAGAGAAAGGAGGGGAAATGTGCTAAAAATCTCATTAGGAAATGAATAATTAACAGTCAGAAAATTGCTTTGATGAGGCAGGGTGGGGTGGGGGTAAGGTGGGGGTTGCCTTCAATACTGTCATCACAATTCCCTCATGTCAAGTAGAGCCAGCTTTCTTGCCATCTTGGTATTTGCCAAAGGAAAGCTTCCTGTGACCCACAGCTTTTTGTTACGTTCTTTGTTAGCGTACAAACCCTCAGAATCTCCTCTTCTGTTACCCAGCTGCTCTCCATATCCAAAGCTGTGCTTATCTTCACTGTGCTGCCCACCAATATTCTTGGCTAGCTCAGATCCCACTCGTTTAAGCCCTGCTAGGTTTCCAGCATTAGCACTATATCGAACACTGTGAATGAGAAGCTCAGAATAGGAATGAATGTGCCCTCATTTGGGGGAGAGTTCTCAGAAATCTGTACCTCCTTTCTTCTTTTTGCCTTGCCTGGTCTCAGGGCTCACGGGGCTGGAATGGAGAGATCCCTCATCAACATTCCTCTCTGCCAGAGCCAACTGTTGTTATCTAAGGCAAAAGACAATATGGCACTCTCTCTGTTTTAAGTAGGAGGCCAACTGCACTGATGACGGAATCTCAGTCCCACACTGGCAAAGGGATTGGCTATACCTTCCAACTGTCCTGATTTAACAGGTATAGTCCCAATTAATTCTCTGTTTCCCCATTTTTATCAGTTGCTTTTAAAATATCACAGTTTCTCTCTCTGCTCACTTTCCCCTTTTGTCCTTAGCTTACTTCAACTGCTGAAAACTGAGTTCAAAGTGCAAAAGTAGTTTGCACTCATTTAGCTCAATGGTGGTGGGGAGAGAAGAGATAAAGAGGCAGAATTCTCCTTTCCCAGTAGCTTCAGGAAAAGCAAACTGCTACGGCCTCTCCTTGCTTGTGTATTCTTCCTCATTAATCACTGTTGCCACCATGACCACATTTTGATGTTGCTTAGTCATATGTGCCTGGTTTTCATCTGTGAAATGTTCCAGGGTAAGATAGGGTCCTGAACAGCACTGGAGGCAGGTGGCTAGTTAGGGGGTGCAGGTTAGGCTGTGTGTCACATACAGCCCTGTTGTAGATGGGAGGGAAATGGCCACAGGCCACAGGAAGGATCCACAAAGCATGCACCAATTGAAGTGATTGCCTCACCCTGTTAAGTTTCATGGGTTTTTAAAAAAATCTATGTTGCTAAAATGTTTTAAATTGTTTTCAAATACCAGCACTGTTTTCCATTTTAAGGCAGTTTTGCCTGTCACCTACCCTGCTGCTCCTGATCTACTGAAAGATCTGTGAGTTAAAAGTATTGAAATAAAATAAAATGCTCAGGTCATTCTGTGCTCTAAGAAGACTCTGGTGGAACCTAAAGCTCTGTCAAGAGTAGTTCTGCTCCCTTTCCATGTGTGTGCTGTCTACCTCCCTGGCATCTGGGTGCCCCATGCCTGGCCTTTTAGCAGCCAGGTGAGGACGAGAGGTAGCTAGGCAGCTATGTTCATGCAGCAGGATGCACAATGATGATGTCATCTTCCTGGACCCCCAGAGGACTCCCAGGAAAACGGCTGCGTCTCCATGTACCTGGATGCAGGAGTATAGCCAACTGCTGTCTGTCTGCCCTCTGCCTTCTCTGGATGCTAAATGGCCAAGGAAAGAGCACCCAGGTGACATGGTGACAGATGGCATGGGCAGGACATCTCTGCAGACAAAGGTGATGGAAACCTTTTCTGGGAGAACCATAAATATAGACATAATCTGACATTATAACTGCATATCTCACTGACAGGATTCTGTCCCTGGTTAATGAAACAACCCACAAGGTAAGTGGAATAAAATGTATCAACAGATTGGAAGTAAAAAAATACACATGCCTAATGGCAGAAGTTGCCAGAATGCTATTTTGCCATAAAGTTGGTGGAACAAGGGGTTTTTTGAGGTGTCCTGTACCACACACACACTGCACCCACAATTCCCTCAAAGTGCTTCTTGCCTTCATGTAACAAAGAGGAAGAAGGAGAATAACTTTCCTTCTGTGAGCATTTAATTCCCAGTAGTGCTGGGAATGAGTTTGGGACAAGTAAATACCAAAAAAGGACAAGGGACCTTCTGATGACTGTTTAAATATGAAAGCAGGAGTAGGCAGCCTGATACCATTCAGATGTTTTGGAATTCACCACCCTGACCATTGGCTTTACTAGCTAGGGCTTATGAAAACTGCATCCAAAATTCTGATTGTAGCCCTTTTACAACAGTGAATAGTTTTTGCAGACCAGCTTGCCTGAAGGCCTTCTTTGCAGAAAAGGTGTACAGATTGGGGTTTGGAAAGTGAGGATGTGGATTTGGATTGTTACTCTCTTTGTAATCTGTCACATTTGATTTTGAAATCTGTGATCTCTCACTGGGAAGGCAAACGTTTGTATGAGATCCCTAGTAGAACAGATCTATTAGAAAAGGGCTTACAAGATGCTGAAGTTGAGTTTCTGTCAAGCAAACAAGATTCCACTGTTGCTGTAATCAAAGTTTACTTTAGCTGAAGATAATGTTTGCTAGAAAGAAATTGTTTTAGTTTTTTTTTTCTTTCATGCAGAAGACATTGTGAAGAAACTCAAACCTTTTCTTGGGTCATGCACTGATCAAAGGTGTATTTGGAGAAAGGTGACACGAAATGGATTTGTTCACATAAAGTTATTCTTTCAGCTAGCTGAAAGGCTAAGGACTTTTCCATTACATCCTTGACATTATATATAAAGATGCTGCTCAGCAAAAAGCATCACTCCACCTTCTTGCACAAGAAGAACATCCTCCCCAGTTACGTAGTACCCTCTCTTGACACCTGGAATTGTTTTCTGCACTTAACACACAGTCTAATCTAATTTAGTCTGTATCACTTATCCTGCAACCCATCTTAAGACAATTACAAACTGCAAACTGTGAGGTTTTTTTTCCCACCATGGCAAGAAACATCTTTGCTGCTGCCTCTTCTCTTTTTTGTTTTAGTATCCAGCCTGAAGAAGACATTGTAGTTGGGTCAGTTCTTGGCAGAAGGGTGCACGTGTATGTGTGTTTCACTCGGAAATGCTGAGTGAGTCTTCCTCCCCTGCTCAGCATATGAGCTGATGCTGGTTCTGAGGAATTCAAAAGGTTGCTCAGTGTTTTCTGACATTTTTGTTCAGGAGGGTGTTACACACAGGAAGTGTGATGGAATGGCAGCAATATAATGCTTCATGAGGCTTCTCATTTATATTCCAGGAGATGACCAGAAGGAAATGTTCTCATTCAGGTCTACTCCAGAAGTTAACCAGTGGAGTTGCCTTAGAAATGGCTTTGTCCAGAGCACAGTCCAGCAACACACCAGAAATGGTCAGCCACTAGCCATGCTCCCACCCTGTCTCCCATATGGCAAGAACAACAATCCTCCCTGGATAAATAGGTACTTGGGGCTCTTTTGAATCAGGTACTGAATTCAAGGGCGGCCATTTTGTTGTCTATGGAATACCTGTGCCCTCAGTTATTTTTGTAGCTCCCATATTCTTGTTGCCTTTGCCACTGGCGCTGAATTTACTATATCAGTGGCAAAAAAAAAAGGGGGGGGCACTTCGCCTGTAAGTTTGCTACTGTGCTACTGAGGGGGTGGTGCCACCATAGCAGCAAACCCTTTCTGGAAAAAAAAAAGCATGGTTCCTTCAAAACAAGGCTTTCAGGAAAGGAGTGCCTAGTTTTGAAGGTGATTACTGCTTGTGGAAACCTCATGGAAACAGTAATGTGTTTCAAAATAAGCAGTATGTCCCTTCTGCTTATTTGCAATGGTTGTTATGTTTTCCCCCATTCCAGGGGAATGAATTTTGGCAATTGGGCACCAGACTGTGTACACCTCTTAGCGCATTGTGGGTGGTGAAGGTGGCAGCAATATAACTCCTGTCTCCCCAGAGGTCCCTACTTCCTGAGTTAGCTCCTGAAAGGTTGTATGGCAGCTTGCCAAAGTTGCTTTTGGGACTGCAGCTCTCAGAATCCACTGTGGCCACTCCATATTAGCTTGGAGATTCCTGGAGCTGTAGTCTTCCTCACCCAAAAAAAAAAAAAAAAAAAAGGCAAAGCAAACAACAAAACTAAACAAAAACAGCTCCCCCCCCACAAAAAAAAGTGACCTGAAAGCTGACCCATGTGTTCCAGGTGACAGTACATTCTGGTGCCAGAAATATAGGGATGTATTTAGTGTTTTCTCTTAGAAATGAAATCTCCTGTAAAAGGAAGCAGAGTTTTACTTGAATCACTCAAAGTCTCTGTCAGGATGCCTGAGTGTCGGTACATGCATCCTTCTTTCTGAAGGAAATCCCTTGGTAGAAGAACAGCTCATTGCCTTAGAACTTTGTCTAACCACGAGCCTTGATGAATAATGATCTAAGGGGACACACCACGCAGCCCTCTGATTATTAGGTAATACCCCCAAATTTGACTTCTATTGACTTGTTGCTTAGCATGCTTTCTAAAAATCAATCTCCAGCTTTGCTAATAAAAGGATGACTGTGTTTTCCTTTACTTCTGTTCTTTGTCTTACGAAAGACTCCATGTGTTGCAAACTGTGTTAAAGACAGACATGACTTATAGCTAATTTGCCTGTTTTCAAAGGGCGCTCCACAGTTTCTTCCTCACAGTGAGCTTCTGTGTTACCTGAGGTGCTTCACATGCAAAGCTCAAGCCAAATCAAGGCTACCAGGACTTCTTCCCATTCCTGTTAAGAGTGATACCATCTACAGGAAAACATAGGTAGTCTCTACACCATCTTGCCCAAGAATGTCTATTGTCTTACTCTTAAACAACATCAGCATTAATAGTTAATACAGCTGACTGAATTTTGCTGTAAATGACTCAATACTTGAATTTTATTCAAACAGAGGGATTTCCTCCAGCTGAATATGGGGAGGGACAAACTAGACAAGCCATTATAAATATGTCACTGCACTTAATAAGTCTGGTTTTAAAAATGACGATAGCAGCCAATGTGGTGAGGGGGCTGACCGAGACCAAGAGAGTTTATGGGTCCTGTAGTAGCCCACACCCACTAGCTAGTCCTAAAGAAAATCTCTCTTCTGAAGGCCTTGTTTCCTTGAAAGGAGGAATTTTCCCCAGTAGCATCAATGGAGGATTTCTTCCCACTGCAAAGAACACCTTAGAGGACAGATTTTCTCATGGTTGTCTGTGGCTCAGAAAAATCCTTTCCCATGTCTGTTGTAATGGCAATAATTGCCACTCCCTTCCTGAACAGATGCTATTTGCATTTTTAGAACACCAGACATAAAATGCAGAGGTGCATTTAGCGTTCAGTCTAGTTGACCCATTATGTTAAATACATAGCATGTGCTGTGAGCCTTAATTTATTTCCTACTTCAGATTAAATGTGCATAGCCCAAGGTTTTTTAACCTTTTGCCCTGTATAACTTCAGCTCATGGTGATCCAATGAATAAGAGACTTCTAAGTCTCCCTGTTATCAACAGCCCTGTTCAGGTCTTGCGAACTGAGGACCAGGTTTTCCTTGATAGAGTCTATCCACCTGTAATGCAGTCTTCCTCTTTCCCAGCTGCCTTCTACCTTGCCAAACATCACTGTCTTTTCTAATGAGTCATGTCTTCTAATGATACACCCAGCCTGAGTTTAATCATCTTGGCTTCCAGGAAGAATTCAGGCTTGATTTGCTTTTGAACCCATTGATTTGTCTTTTTGGCAGTCCATGGTATCTGCAGAAAACTTCTATTTCTAAAAGTTGTTCGTCCTCCCTCTTGTAAATCTCCTACCTCATAAACAGGCCAAAAGAGATATAAGCCAAGATCCTATAGACTTTAGTGCAGTTACCCTGGATCCCATAGCTGTGCAGCTGGATGTGAAATGGTCACTAAGTTGTTAAACTTGTCCATTATACAAAATTAATTAGCTCCTCACACACCAATGCAAAATGAGTGAGAGGGCTTTGCCTGTGTGCTTGTTGAAAGACTTGCTGCCCTGGTGACTACACTTAAGCAACATTTGAAAAAGTCATGGTGAAGGGTAAGGGATAGTGGGACTCATAGTCTGAAAGATCCAAAGAGTCAAATGTTCCACACTCCTGCCTCATAGGAGCCTCTGTGCTGAGCTCTATGTTGTTACTTGCTTTCAAGTTGCCATCAACTTATGGTGGGCCTATCAATGAGAAAACGCCAAGAACCCTGGTCACCAGCTGCCCTGCTCAGATCTTGCAAACTCATGACCTTTTTGTTACCCTGATTTCTGGGGGTCCTGGGAGGGACACCTCAATGTGCTCAAAATAATGGAGAATGGGAATTAGCTAGAGCACCAGTTAGCAATGCAAGAGGCAGGGCAACGTAGCAAGATCTTTTACCCCGTGTCTACGGGGTCAGGCCAAGTCAATAATCAAACAGAAGTAAATAATAATTGTTTTCCTTTATTTATTAAGTCACAGCAAACGTACACACTCACTCACTAGAAATTAAGGAATACTGCACAATTGCGCAGTCACGCACACAGTCCTAAGAAAATAAAGAGAGGAAAATAGATAGGGGATTTTCAGGAGGATATTTTGGGAAATACTACACCTGATCCTGTAGCCCGGTAAAAGGAAAGAAGCTGGGGAGCGTAGATTCTCAGCATGTGGAGGCTGAGGGGAGGCTTGTCAAATGGAGAGATGGCAAGTCGGGAGGCAAGTCACGAGCGATCCAATGAGATGCTCAAAATCAGGGGTTCTTATAGGGGAAAATATTCCCGCAGGCTAGTCTGTTCCTGGGGAAAACAATGGATTTTGCGCTGGAGACAAAGCCTCCGAAAGGTCAGTACTTTAGATGATTGGATTATGACAGCGTTGTCAATAGCGTAGACAGTATGCAGACGCGGAGTGCTTGAGAGTTGGATAGTCCGCTCGTCAAGCTGCCTGCTTGGGGCAGGGGATCTTTTGTAAAAAGCGTGCATACATAATATGATCTTAAAAGGGTACTTGCCTGGAGGTTTCCTGAAGCTGCAATCGGCAATTACTGGCCTGCCTGGGCTTGTTTTTGAATGGTTCAGCTATTTTTGGCTGTGCCTGTGTGCGTGCTTGTCTGGGGGCCTCGCAAGCACGTGGAGAGGAATGGGTAGTGAAGGCCAAATTCTTGATATCAAATGATATCTAATATCCCACAAGTTTGGACTAGAAACTACAGTAACATTTTACCTCCTTGATTCTGTCTGTCCACTTCAGTCTGCCTTTTTATGTATCACTGGGAATCTGTAACAGCGATTGTACAAACATCTGGCTGCAGATAAGGACTGACTTAGGCCATTTCGGCGCCATACTGTTATAGTGCTATTATTCTACTTTGAACATTCTTTGGAATTCTGGGGTTTGTAGTTTACTGAGGCCAAAGAGCTCTCTGGCTGAGAATTCCAAATGACCCTCCCTAAACTGCAAGCCCCAGGATTCCATAGCATGTTGGATGTGGAATAACAGCATTGTAACAGTGTAGGGCGGAAATGTCCTCATTCTGAAGGTTCTTTTTTTGTATATTTTACTGCATTGGGTATAAAAGTCAGATTCATAAGACTCAGCTTTCATTTTTTTTAAAATAAAAAGTTTTAGGGTGGTTCTTTCTGGATGCCTGGTGGATTATCCAACAGTGGGTTCAACAAGAGTTTAGGTGGTATATGTGTGTGTTTTTGTTTACATATGCCTTTAACTCGCCAGTTGAGTTATGGCGATTTGGCTGACCTCATGAATTTCATGGGGTTTTCTTAGGCAAAAAATATTCCAAGGTGGTTTTGTGAGTTCCTTCCTCTGAAATAAAGCCTACAGCACCTGGTATTTGTTGGTGGTCTCCCATCTAAGTACTAACCAGAGCTTGCCCTGCTTAGTTTCCAAGATCAGACAGGATCTGGTGCCTTTAGGGTATAGGCTAAGGATATGTACCAATTGCAAATTTTGCTTGATTCACCTTAGGGGCATTATCTGCATCTCAGTTCAGAAATCTGAAGCTTCATGCTTCCTATTGAGTGTACATGGAAATCCATGAACAGCTAGACCTTTTTTGTCCTGTTTAAAATCTGGGGTTAAACTCTGCTGAAATGGCAGCTCCTTTTGAGAGGATTAAGTCTGCCAAATCTCAGACAGTTATGGCAAACATTTTTGACTGTGGTGCTTTTATGTTTTGTCTTTCTTCACATCAATAACGCTTTTGTTTCTTGAAACACATGAATGAAAGTTACAGATACAGTTACCCTGGATCAGACATGGATGAAGTCTGCCTAGTTTCCTATGAATAGGTTCAGGAATTTTGTGCAAGGGCAACCAATACAGTTTGGATGTCCACTTTTTGCAAAAAATACTGTTGTTTCTCCAACATTTTTATGGGCAATAGTCATGGAAAAGTACATTGTAGAGGTGATTTTCACCCAGAAAACCAGCAATATTTCAGAAGGATAAGTGCAAGGGCTAGGAAGTTACAATGAAAGAAAAACAATTTAAGACAAGAAGGTATAATAGGACAACAATGATGGATGTGGAACACCCAGCAGCAGAAGCAGAGGGACTTGAAAATCTAGTGGTTTCCAAGCAACCACCTGATGCTACAACCTTCAAGGTCCCACAGACTCCATCAAAGCTCTTTTACTGTTGAATTTCCCAGGAAAGAGAGAGCCAAGAAAAGAGCACAGTGAAATAAACCTCTCATGTATTAAAACTAAACTGAGGGTATACTTTGTGAATATAGTGGGAAATATATTGGGCAAGACAACAATGTTGGAGAAAGTTAGAAGCAATAGGAAAAAAGGAAGATCACTTTATTGATGGATTAACTAAATAAAGGAAGTCGGGGCTGAGAGTTTGTGAGATCGGAGTAGGGTTGTTAACTCATTCAGAGTGCTGCCATAAGTTAAAATGGACTTGCTGGCACATAACAACAATTATCCCTGCCTCATAGCACTGAAATTGGAGACCCTTGATTAGAAGACAGAGCTGGCAGTCACAAAATGACACCTCTTCCTCCATGTCATCCCTCAAAAAAATACTTCTTAAGCCAGGCAGTGCCCCAACCAAAGGGTTTCTGAGGTGCTGCAGATTGGAGTGCTGAGAAATAATGACTGAAGCACTCTCCCGGTTGTGGGGTGCTTTGAGACTGGCAGCTAGAGAGACTCCTCGGGGTCCTGCTACAGTTGCTTGTTTCACCACTAGTGACCAGGAAAGTGCTACAGTCAAAACTTCCCAGCACCCCAGTCTTCAGTGCCTCAGAAACCCTTTGGCTGGGATGCTGCCGCTTAAGAGGTAAGTTGTGAAGGTTACATTTGGTCATTAATGACTGTCTGTTACCATGAATCCCAAAAGTTATGAGACTGTAAGTCCAGCTTACAATCTCATAAATATTGAACAGGGTGCCAGCCACAGTCTCACTGTGTCCTCCCTCCAAATCTCTAGACCTCTAAGGTTGGTCACAGAGGATTTGTTTCAAGATTGCGTCTGAGTTTTGCTTTGATTAAAAACTATGAACCTGCATGAATCAGGCCAATTCTGTACTGGATTTTGAATTCATCTGAAACTCTGATGCACAACCCTACAGGATTTTGAGTGCCAATGTGTATATTTGTATTTGTGTGTGTTATGTATTTGTGTGACTTCAGTGCCCTGCATTAGTCACTATCTGACAGAAACACAATAAATGCTGCCTGCCATGTGAATATCTACATTTTTAAATAAGTGGCAGAATGACCATTTCCTTGACACAGGGGTTGATTTCTTTGGAGCGCAGAATCCAAACAAAAGGCCCTCAGCCTCTCCTGAAATATAGAATCATAGAGTTGGAAGATATCCCAGGGGCCATCCAGTCCAACCCCCTACTATGCAGGAACACCCATCAAAGCATTCCCAACAGATGGCCATCCAGCCTCTGCTTAAAAACCTCCAAAAACGAGACTCTACCACACTCCGAGGCAGCATATTCCACTGCTGGACAGCTTTGACAGTAAGGAAGTTCTTCCTGAGGTTCAGGTGGAATCTCCTTTCCTGCAGCTTGAATCCATTGCTCCTTGTCCTAGTTTCTGGAGCAGCGGAAAACAAGTCTGCTCCCTCCTCCACATGACATCCCTTCAAGTACTTAAACATGGCTATCATGTCCCCTTTCAACCTTCTCTTCTGCAGACAAAACATACCCAGCTCCCTAAGCCGCTCCTCATAGGTCATGGCTTCCAGACCCTTCACCATTTTGGTCGCCCTCCTCTGGACACGCTCCAGCTTGTCGACATCCTTCGTGAATTAAGGTGCCCAGAACTGGACACAGTTTTCCAAATGAGGCCTAACCAGTGCAGAATAGAGTGGTACTATTACCCCCCTCGATCTAGACACCATGCTCCTATTGATGCAACCAAGAATTGTGTTGGCTTTCTTGGCTGCTGCATCACAATTCAAAGTGCTGGTGATGACCTTTAAAGCCCTACATGGCT
This sequence comes from Cyclura pinguis, assembly GCA_030412105.1. Taxonomy (NCBI): domain Eukaryota; kingdom Metazoa; phylum Chordata; class Lepidosauria; order Squamata; family Iguanidae; genus Cyclura; species Cyclura pinguis. The sequence goes on from CM059600.1 coordinate 164,962,795, forward strand.
CAGGTCCAGGTTATTTGAAGAACCGTATCCTCCCCTGTGAACCAGCCCAGGTGTTGAGATCTGCGGGAGAGGCCCTTCTCTCAGTCCCACCACCCTCACCCTTCTCTCAGTCCCACCACCCTCACAGGTGCATTTGGTGGGAACACGGGAGAGGGCCTTCTCAGTGGCTGCTCCCAGGCTCTGGACCTCCCTGCCCAAAGAGGTTAAACTGGTACCCTCCCTGCCTACCTTCAGGAAACTGCTAAAAACATTCTTCTTCCAGCAGGCATTTTATATGTGATTATTGATTTCTATCAGTGCTGGACATTTTAATTGTTGTTTCATTGATATTTTAATGCTTTTTATATGTGTTTTAACATGTTTTAATTGTTGTTGTGGTTTAATATTTGTTTTACCTTTTGTATATCACAGTATTTAATTATGTTTCTTATAATGGCTGTAAGCCGCTTTGAGTCCCCTCGAGGAGAAAGGTGGGAACAAAATCATCATCATCATCATCATCATCATCATCATCATCATCATCACACTGCTGACTCATGTTCAGCTTGTGATCTACCAAGACTCCTAGATCCCTTTCACAAGTCCCCCATCCTATATTTGCGCATTCCATTTTTTCTGCCTAAGTGTAAGACATTTCTCCCTGTTGAAATTCATTTTGTTAGCTTTGGCCCAGCTCTGCAATCTGTCAAGGTCATTTTGAAATTTGATCCTGTCCTCTGGGGTATTAGCAACCCCTCCCAATTTGGTGTCATCTGCAAATTTGATCAGCATGCCCTCTACTCCTTCATCCAAGTCATTGATGAAGATGTTGAATAGCACTGGGCCCAGGACAGAACCCTATGGTACCTCACTAGTCACGTCTCTCCAGGATGAAAAACAGCCATTGGTGAGCACCCTTTGGGTTTGGTTGGTCAACCAATTACAAATCCACCTAACAGTAGCCCTGTCCAGCCCATATTTTACTAGCTTCTTTGCAAGAATGTCATGGGGAACTTTGTCAAAGGCCTTACTGAAGTCAAGATAGGCCACATCTACAGCATTCCCTTCATCTATCAAGCTTGTAACCCTATCATAAAAAAAAGATAAGATTAGTCTGGCATAACTTATTTCTGAGAAATCCATGTTGACTTTTAGTGATTACAGCATTGCTTTCTAAGTAATTACAAAATGACTGTTTAATGATGTGTTCTAGGTATTGATGTCAGGCTGACTGGGCGATAATTATTTGGGTCCTCTTTTTTCCCCTTCTTGAGGATGGGGATGACCTTTGCCCTCCTCCAGTCTGCTAGGACTTCTCCTGTTCTCCAAGAGTTCTCAAAGATTATTGGAAGTGGTTCAGAAATGACTTCTGCCAGTTTTTTTTTAATATCCTTGGATGTAATTCATCTGGCCCTGGAGACTTGAATTCATTTAGTTTAGCCAGATATTCCTGTACTACTTCTCTACCTATTCTGTGCTGCATTTCCCTGCCTTCTTCACCTGCTCCCCACCCCCCAGATTGAATACATCTATCCCTTTGGGAGAAAACTGAGGCAAAGAAGGTATTGAGTAGTTCTATCCTCTCTCTTCCCTCCTGTTATTAATTGGCCGTCTTCTCCATGCAGTGACCTTATCATTTCCTTGTTTTTCCTTTTGCTGCGGACATATCTAAATAAGCCCTTTTTATTGTTTTTAATGTTTCTGGCAAGCCTGAGTTCATCCTGCACTTTAGCTTTTCTGACCTTCTCCCTACATCTCCTGGCTATTTGCTTGAATTCCTCTTTGGTGGTTTCACCATTCTTCCATTTCCTGTACATGTTTCTTTTAACACTTAGCTCAGCTGAGAGTTCTTTCTACCCTTGCTCGTAATAGCAGGCTTGACTGCTGTATTTAATGGATGGGGAAGATGATAGCATCGTCTTATCAGAATGCAGCAGTACCAAGGTCATTTAAAGAAATCTTGGATGGCCAAGAAACAGAGATGGGAGGGGTGGAGAGAGGATCAAGCTCTTCAGGGTGTTTTCTTCTTCTTCTCAGCCTTTCAGAACTCTGAATCAATACCAAAGACCAGGCAGCCAGACAAAATATGCTCCTGACTCAATTTGTCAGCGAGATTTTGCTCTATGAAAGGATGCCTCCTCCACCCCTCCCACTCCTGTTCTCCTTCTTTCCTTCCTTCTTGGGCACTTGGTCCTTCTGCTGCCAGCCAAGGCAAGTTAAAGAGTCACCCTCAGCTGCTTGGAAACCAGCCATATGTTTAACATGGTTTATTGTCAAGCTGTGGAAGCCAGAAGGGCTGTTTGCAAAAGGGTACTCAGTCATATCTGTGTTTACATATACAAGGGCAGACATACTTTTATTATGCATAATTACACTCTCCTTAATGTAGTCACACAGATTTTTTTTTCTTTTAAGGGAAGAAGAGATGCATGGCACACAAGAGAGGAAAGGAAACCACTTTTCAGTTAGGCATTAATATTAGCTTTTAAAAACTATTATGTGTATTGAGTGTGTTTTTGTGTGCATAGCGCGCGCGCGCGTGCATGTGTGTGAGTGGCTCGCACACCCATAAATATCTTTCTTCCTATTACTATGAGAGCCTGCATTAGCAAAGCAGCCGCTTGGCTGAGGAAATCTAGAGTCATTATAATCACTATTAAATCAGAATATATGAATGCTTAGGGCTCCATTATAGCCAGGCCTCCCCATCAGCTACTGACAGATGAGAATGGTAACCTAGTATCTGTGTGGCAATGTGATAATTACTAGCACACATAATTACTACAACGGTTGTAGCATACCCTCCACCTGTCCTGGTTTGGCAGGGACAGTCCTGATCAACCCTCAGTTGTCCCATGTTTTCAGCTGCTTTTAAAAAGTGCCACATTCTTTCTCCTTCTGGCACCCCCCCCCGCTTTGTCCGCAGCCTACTTCAATTGATACAAACAGAGTTCAAAGTGCAAAATTACTTTGCATTCAATTAACTCAGCAAGGGAAGAGAAGAAAGGAGAGGAGGGGTGAAATCTTGCCTTTCCCAGGAGGCTCAGGCAAAGGTAAAATGCTATAGCTTGCATGTTCTTCCTCATTCATAACTTTGGCCATTTTAACAACACTCTGATGTTGCTTGACCACATGTGTCTCACTTTCATCTGTGAAATGTTGGAGGGTCTGACACAGCAGCCTGCCCTTGGCCTTCAGCTGGGCTTGCACCCAACCTGAATGGGCCACTGACCAGGGACCAGAGCCATGGGTGAAGCTTGGGTCGAGATGAAGCACCTGCTTTACTATTGATCCTTTTTGCTGATTCCTTCCTACACCTTACTGTTACTAAAGAGGACCTCTCATTTCCTGCCTGGTGAGTTGGGATTCTTTTTTGCTTTTGTTTTCTATGCTTGGGATTTCAAGGCAAAACCCAGGCCTTTGCCACATGTGGGGGGGGGGGACAGGCGAAAACGCCCAAAAACGGAGCTTACTCGCAGCCGGGTAAGTCCGTTGCGACGCGGAGCAGCGCGAGCTCGCTGCTCTGCAGTCCTCCGGTGTCCCAAACGGCGGCTTCTGGTTGGTGGAGGCTCTCCACCAACCGGAGAAGCTCGCCAGCTGGAAGCCCGCCCCCGGCAGATCTGCAGGCACGCACTTGCGCATGCTTGCAAATCCGCCTCGGAGCCGGGCGATGGAGCGGTGCGGGGCTGCGCTCTCCGTGCTTTTTAAAAACCTCGAAAAAGAGGTTTTTAAAAAAACACGCAGCACGGCTAGTTCCGGCTGCTCCTGAGTGGTTTCTGGTGTGGAACTACAAAAAGTAGTCCACGCCAGTCCACTCTACGGTGTAGAAGACCTCCGTGAGAGGTCGCTCTGCACCATTACAGAAGCCCGGTGTGGAAATGGCCCCAATTACATAAACTGCCTTCTTGTTGAAGGGTGTTCAAAGACTCCTTTACCTTTTTAGCCTCTCTGTCAATACTCCTGTTTCTCTCAGAAAACAGACACCAGCTATTCACCATCACAGGCATGCCTAAAGGCAGGTGTCAAACTCTCTTTCACTGTACTCTTCATTCCCTATCAGCAACAATTCACGCTTAATCTGAGCCACATGCCAGGGAAACTATCAATATGATTTCATATCTCTATTTGAGACTGGTGGCTTTGGAAATGGTAGAACCAGTACAGTACAGTGGCTATTGCTTCCTGCAACGTGACCTGTAGTTGAATGGCAGCAAGTTTTAATAAAGTAAAGCACAGGAAGGAGGAGAAGAAATTCAGTGACAACAGTTTCCATATAATGGTGGTTTCAGTTACAGCCAGAGATTGTAGGTGGATTCCTGCTTGGTAGCATATTGAGAATAGTGTTAATTCATCCTTAGCCTTCATTCACCTCCAGCTTGACTTGTGGAACACAGGAAAACGGTATATACTGGACTATTTTTTCCATCTACTTTGGTATGACTTGTTTTTGAGAAACCCATGTTGAATTTTAGTGACCACAGCATTCCTTTCTACAGGCTTACTGACTGTCTGTTTAATGTTTTGTTCCAGAATCTTTCCTGGTATTGATATCAGTCTAAGTGGGTGCTAATTGTTTGGGTCCTCTCCCCCCCCCCTTGATGAAGATGGAGGCATTTGACCTCTGCCAGTCTGCTGGGATTTCTCTTATTCTCCAGGAATTATTGCCAGTGATTCTGAAATTACTTCTACCAGTTCTTTTAATACCCTTGGAATTAGTTCATCTGGCCCTGGAGACTTGAATTCATTTAGAGCAGCCAGGTATTCTTGTGCTACGTTTTCACCCGTTCTGTGCTGCATTTCCCCTACTGTACCAACTGCTCCAATTTCTACAGGCTTGGCACTGTTTTCTTTTTTTGGAGAAGACCAAGGCAAAGAAGATGCTGAGTTCTGCCTTTTCTCTGATCCCTGTTAGCATTTTGCCATCTTCCCCATATAGTGGTCCTCCCCTTTCCTTGTTCTTCCTTTTGCTACAGACATAACGAAAAAAGCCCTCTTTCGTCTTTTTAACCTCTCTGGCAAGCTGGGTCTGCAGTGTGGCTTTTCTGACTTTATCCCTACAGATGCTGGCTATTCATTTGAATTCCTTTTGGTTTCCCCACTTTCCTATTTCTTATAAATGTCCCTTGTAAATTGTAGCTCCATTGAAAGTTCTTTAGACATCCATCCTGGATTTTTTAGACACCTCTCATTTTTCCTCCTCATTGGAATTGTTAGAAATTGTGTCTTCAGTGTCTTGCTTTCAAGAAAATCCCATCCATCATGATCTCCCTTCTCTTTTAGTATTCCTGACCATGGGATCACACTCAGTATTTCCCTAATTTTACTGAAATCAGCATTTTTAAATCTAGAATGCATATCTGATTACGCTTGGCTTTCCCTTTCCACTACATAACAAACTCCAGGAAAACACAGTCATTCCCACATAGGGATCCCACCACTTCCACCCTATTAACCATTCATCACTGTTGGTTAGGATCAGATCTAAAACAGCTGTTCCCCTTGTTGCCTCTTACACCTTCTGGACAATTTAATTGTCTGCAAAGCAAATGAGGAATTTGTTGGACCTGATATTCTTGGCAGAATTTGACTTCCAACAAATATTAGGATAATTGAAATCTCCCATTACTGCTTCATCTCTCCTTTCTGCATGTTAAGTCATGTGTTCCAGGAAGGCATCATTGAAGCCCTCGGTTTAGCTGAGGATATGTAGCAGATCCCTGCAATAACACTGTTGTTATTTCTCTCTCCCTTAATTTCTACCTAAATGCTCTAACCTGGTTTCCAGGATTTAAGTCATGGATCCCTTCATAGCTGTAAACATCTTTGACGTATAGTGCTCCTCCGTTCCTGTTTGGCCTATATCTCTGAAATAGATTATACCCCTCTGTTACTACATTCCAATCATGAGACTCATCCCACCAGGCTTCCGTGATGCTTGTTATATCATATTTACGTTGCTGGGCTACAAGTTCAAGTTCACTGTATCTGGCAGTGGCATTCCAGGGTCTTGGAAAGGGATTTTATTTCAAATCCAGGACCATATTGTCAATTGAGACAATTGCTCCAGCCTTCTCACTGGCCAGGGGCCCAATGTTGAAGTGAAAAGGTGTCACTTGCTTTCTCTTCTTCCCAAATCTCCCAAGCCCTAGCCACACACCACAACAACTGAACTACACTTTGGGTGGAACGTCTGACCCCTGGGTTATGACGATGAAGATGAACCCACAAATGGAGCTGCCACTACTTTAGGAGGCTCCCGGCCCCGCTTGCTGCTCACAGCCTCCTCATTGGAAAGTTTGACCTTCAATGCCCTTGTCATTTCCCAGCTCTTCCCTCCTCCCAGTATTTACTTTGGGATCACTTCCCCTCTCAGCCCCCCTGCTTTTCTCCAGCACCAACCTCCTTATCTCCTGTTCTCCTTCTGCTTTCTTACCTTCCCTCTGCTGCCCAATAGCCTTCTTCTCTTACCTTCCTCCCCTGCCATATCCCTCTGCTTTGCTTCAGCTTTTTCCCCACCTTTTTATCTTCCCTGTTTGTCTTGCTGTCCCTCCTGCTTTCAACCTCCCTTCCATCCTTCTTGCTTCTCCCTCCTTAACCCCATCTTGTCCTTTCTGTGCCCTCTCTGCTTTCCTGTCTTGTTTAAATTCCCCTCAGTCCACCTATTCTTCCTGACTGCAACTGTGGCCTTACCTGAGCCACACCTGATGCTGGAGACAAGAGGAGCCCAGTGATGACATCTCTTGTGTTCTATGGCCAGTCTTGGTTTCAGAGGTAAAGCGGGTCTCCTGCTGCTGTGGGTACCCCAATGATGATGACACTTGGCAATACCACTCCATTTTGTACTTACCTGAGTACAGTGAGAAATTGAGTAATTGAGTCATTATGTTAAAAACACATTAGATCATGCTGTTGGTCTCATGGAAGTTGCAGAGCTGAAGATGGATTCGTGTGTGAAGACTTTTTGTGCTGCTATCTATTGTGCTTTAATGTTTATGATCATTTACTTATTTTGTTTCTCTGTCACTTCTGCTAAAGTGGCTCACACATATGATACAATGGGGGCCCCATTTTAGGAATTGCTCCAGGGCCCCAACCACCTCAATCGAACCTTGGTCAGATCAATAGGATACATGAAGAACCATACCGCATGAGTCATATGAAAAGCTGTCATATTTCTTTCCTTTAAACTGGTGTCTCTATCCATATGTTTTGCATGAGGATATAAACAAACAGCTTTTGGCAATTTTCTTATCGACCAGCTAGGCTTCTTTGTTTTATTAGGAATCCACTTATTGAGATCTAGCTCAGTCTGATCTAGGTTTCCACAGTGCAATGTTAAACTGCTTTCCCCAGCATTTTGTCACACCACACACCCAGTCCAAGCTGCTGTTTGTGATCTTGACAGACTCCATTTTAAAAACCTCCAATGTGAGGAAGCTTTCAAAAGACTGCTTTCTTTCACACAATACCTTACTTATCATTAATAGAGAAAATTAAGAACAGAACAAAATGGAAATCTTCAGTTATACTGACATCAGAACCACACTGAGCAACATTTGCTATCTAATCTGGTGGTTGCAACTGATCGTAGTAGTGGTGCTAGTAATGAAGCCAGGATCTAGAGGGAAGCAGGAGCCTGAGCTATTGTGTGTGGTAAATGATATGGAATTTCACATTCAGGATCTGGTTGAAGGATTTAAAAGTGAGAGTCCATTTGCTTAGATCAGCCTTCCTTATCCTGACACTTCCCAAATGTATTTTACAGCTTGTAGCACCACATCAGCCATGCAGGCTGGAAATGATAGATGCTGCTGTCCGACATAAATGGAAGGTACAAATCTGGGAAAGTCTGGGAAGACCTGGTAAAGGAGGCTGAAAGCCAGAAAATGATGATTCAAGTAAAGCGTCAGAAACTGCCTGCCTGCAGTTCCATAGTTCAGCTTGTTCGGTCAGACTTGCAACTACTAGGGTTAAAAGTGATGTGGTGCTATTGGCATCAAGAGAACAACAGCTTGACTCAGCCCCAATAAGCCCACATAAATCAGGGGAAGGAGCTCTCTAGGTACAGGGCCCCAGAAATGGCAAGCAATATCAGGAAGGCAGGATATCAAGTGAAAGCCTGAACAATACTACTCAAAGGCACAATAGGGAGGCAACCCAGTTTCATTCTCTGTAAGGCACAGAAGTGTAGAGCTAGAAAGGAGAACAGCAGCCCACTGGGACTGAGCACAATATAATTGTGAGCACTCCCTGACAGAAACATGTGAGTGTACACATCTACATACTCATCCTTTTTTAGTATTGGCCAGTGAGGGGATGAGTCTCCCCTTGGCATCCACTATGGTACTATATCCACTGAGGCCTGTTCATCTGCTAATGCCTTGGACTATGTCCTGTAAGGTCCTCCATAGTATGACTCATATATATGTATCTGAGCAACATTTCCAAACACATAGGGGCTGTAGTTTCCCATGGACTGATACAGAAAAACAGGTATCATTTCTGGTAGGCAAGGATGATTAGAGAGCATGTTGTCGAGTGGATCTGTTGTAACAAAAAAAGATGATTTGTGAAAGTGTGCTGTCTGTTGCAAAAATTTGAGCATCCATCTTTAGAGCCTCAGCAATCCCTTCTTCTTCAGACAGCATTCTGGAAAAGCAGAGGATGCCCCTGGGAAACAATAATATCTGCATAAGGTTTGTTCTTCTTAAGCAGAAAGTGCCTTCTTCTCTTCTGTGGAAATGTGTTAATCCTGGAAACTTAAGCTGAGGTAGGAAATAGATAGAGTTAATAGAAAGACATAAAAAGACAGGTTGGGATTGAACTTCCCCTATTCAATGAACAAAGTGCATTAGAAATTGATTTTCTCCTCCCTGTTTGCTATGGTTCCTTTTCCCCCTCTAGTGCTGAGAAGAAAGGCTTTGCATCAAGATGAGCTTCTCCAAAGAGAGAGCGTAATTTGCTGAATGCATTTATTATTATTACACGCATCTGAAAACTGTTCGCAATCACACTGTATTTTCTTTTCTGATTTTTGAAAAAAAAAAGAAGAAAGGAAAAGGAAATAGGTAGAAGGGCAGAAAAAAGAAAACTGTCCTAAGCAAGGTGGTTGAAGGAGACCAATCATTCTTATAGCTAATGTCAACCAAGCTGGCTTATCATTCATCATCCAGAATCTCCTAAGGCTGCTTTGGAGGCTGCAGGATCCATGGCTGCATGCAGGACCCTAAGGCTGCAGGAAAGGAGATTCCACCAGAACCTCAGGAAGAACTTCCTGATGGTCAGAGCTGTCTGGCAGTGGAATATGCTGCTTGGGAGTGTGGTGGAGTCTCCTTCTTCGAAGGTATTTAAGCAGAGGCTGGATGGCCATCTGTTGGGAGTGCTTTGATGTGGGTTTCTGCATAGCAGAATGGGGTTGGAGTGGATGGCCTCTGTGGTCTCTTCTAACTCTATGATTCTATGCTGAGGTCCAGAGGAGGTCTTCAGGAAGAAATGGGGCAGGTTGGTGGACTTGCTACACAACTGGCTTTGAGACTCCACCACACTCCCAAGCAGCATATTCATCTTACCAGTCTCTTTGCCTTTTTTACCCTTTATTTTAGGGAAGACAATCAAAGAAATTGCTTGCAGGTTGGAGAATAGTTAGATTAAACCATGAGGAACAAAGATCCTGGCTCTCTGCAGTTAGCTGGAAAGTGAGCATGAATGATGAAGGTAGAGGGGAGGAGGACAGGAAAGGAAAGGAAGAGAAGAGAAGGGAAGGGAGAAATGAAAACAGCTCAATCCTATTCCCCCATGGATCCATGCTGAATTTCATGCACATTGCTTAGACCAAAATCCAGCCTCTTATAGGATAAAAAGAGCATAAAACACTGTTCAAAGTTTTCCCCCAGGCACTGGAAGCTGTTTGAAGAGCTCAAATTTTATTTTGAAATTAGAGCTGGATTCTGATCTCAATTACTGCACTGAGAATCAAGTGCTTTATGGAAACCAGCAGTTAGTTAACCTGTTCCTCTTCACGATTCTTCCAACAGAATTCAGAAGTTGGGAAAGTTACATTTTTTGGACTACAGCTTCCAGATTCTCCCATCTATCAAGGCTTGCGGCCATGCAGGCAGGAGGATTCTGAGAACTGTAGTCCAAAAATAATCTCTCTGTGTTCTAGAATAAATGGAGAGCACGGTCAAGCCCTTTCCTCAGGATGTCGTCATCCTGCATTGAGGATGGGAGAAGGACAGGTTCTGGATGACACTTACGCACAACGTCATCCATGTGCCGTCATTCTCTCATCCCCAGGCAGCACTATTATGTCGCAAATTATTGACGGGTTCTTTCCGACAATGACTGGTGATCGCACGGCTCTCCCACTCTCTCCCACTGCCCTCCCGCACTTACCTGACCTGCGGAGTCAGGAAGTGTGATGGCCCTGCTTCCTGCCCCAATGCAGCCTGCCTCAATGCAGCTGCACTGTGGAAGGAAGAGGCATGGCCATTGCACCTCCTCCATTCCAGCAGGCAACCAGTGCAGAGGGGAGTGCTCCTGTTGTGCTCCCCTCCCAGGAGAGGCTCTACTGGGATCCCCATGGGATGCCACTGGGATCCAGTAATGTGCGGAAAGGGCCTCAGTCTTATTGGAGCTTACTTTTATTTATTTTGCAGCTGACAACAGTATTGTATTGAGAATTTAGTCTCAGAGGATGCTCTGCAAGATTTAATTCTTTTGAGTACCAGCAGCTAGGGATGGTCAAATCTGTCTATATCTGGTCTGGATCATGGTCACATGTATTCAGTCTTAAACTCATTCTGTTCAAGTACAGTCTGTTACATTTTTTAAAAAAATAAAAGCATGCATATATATTTGTGTGCAATTTTTTCCAGCATAACGTATGTGTGTTTATATTCAATTGTTGAGCTGAAGATGTGTTAAAACCTTTGAGAAGTGCTGGACCCAAGTTCTGATCTGCATGTTAGTCAAGGAATTGGGCCAGGTAACTTTCTTCCCCACTCCTAACACCAGCATGCTTTATTATCTCATACATATTTTGGTCCCAGTTACCAGATTGCAGATATCCCAAGAAGATAGCTTGGCAATAAACTTCCAGAATGAGGAAGTGAACAGTAAAGAAGAGAACAGAACAGCTGTTTTGAAATAAGAACTGAGCGCTGCACACCAGATCTCTGCAGAAACTGTATACAAGTATGGCTGTGGATTCGCTTTCTTTGGAGGTTAGGCGGTCATTTTTAAGGAGTATTTTATTGTTTATTCCTACAAAGCAGGGCATTGTACTCTAGATGTTCCTTGTGATCACTTCCAGTTCTATGATTCTGTAGTTCTATAATCTGATCCTATGGTTCTCTGCTTGGCTGCATTGCAACTAATAATAAATACAGGATCAGTAGGGCATGGCAGACTTAGGGGATCTTTGGCTGACCAGGGCCATTTCTGCAATAGACTGTTATACTGCAAACCCCAGTATTCCATAGGATGTTGAAAGTGGAATAATAGCACTATAACAGTCTAGTGCAGAAATGGCCTCGATATCCTTTGACTCAACCTCCATAATCTCTTATTTTCTGGGCAAAAAAATGTGCATTTTTTTTGTTTTTTGTGCAAATGACAAATAGCCCCAAAAACCTTCTCAAAGCATGAAGAATCTTGTAGCTGCTATTTTTCCCCTTCTGACAAGGTTTCTTGAGTGCCATGACCAGAAAATGAAAAGTAGTGAATATTTTTTCTATCCCTAGTTACACAGACCTGCAGAGCTGAGACACACTCATCTTTGTGGCGTCCTGTGTAGCTACAGTATTCAGGAGATGAGCCAGGACCAAGAATCTGCTAATATTGGAGGGGGGAACCAGGGGCTGGGCTTAAGCCCCTCTGCCCTTGTCTTTCTGTATTTGGGATGTTGGCCTGAACTTCTATATGCAAGAGACTTCTGCAGAGCTTGGAGAGTCACTTTGAAGAAAAACAGATATAATGGAATGCTGAAGCTGTCTCTAACAGAGCAGCTTTAGGGTTATGCTCTGGATCCCAGAGCATCATCCTACTCAATTATGAACAGCTTCTGCATGTCATTATAGTCATTCTTCTTCAAAGTAACTTTTCAAGTTCTGATTGATGGTCAACTGTCCTCTCTAATAGCAACCCTCCTCTCTGGTCAGTGAGAAAAGCTACTTTTTCACTAGTGCTGAGAAGATGCCATTGCCTGTGGTGTGCTGCAGTAGCTTAAGCATAACCTTTTTATATGCTTTTCACGTTCTGCACTCCTGGTTTTGGGGAAAAGAGGGAGATTCTCTTCTCTTGGGGCATTTGCCCACCTGCCCTTTCTGCTTTTCATGGGGTAGAACTGGAGTCTTGCTTGTCACAGGACGCAGAAGAGGAGGATGGGCCAGTGGGCCCAAGACAGGTGTCGGAATGCTGTCACTCTTGGAATCAGAGCTGCTCACACAACCATTACAGATAGATGGCTTTGGAATAGTTTGTGCACAAAGGCTGAACAAACTAAGTAGAAGTGGCAGCGTTCGCTCCAGGGACCAGGAAAGCTTCCAAGACTTGTGATCGTTTGTTATTATTAGCAACGTGGGCAATATATACCTGCCATAGGTGAGCTCAATTTATCAGTTTATTTCTCTATCAGCTAATATTGGCCAATGGCTGGTGCACAAGTGGGATTTTTCACTTCCAAATGGCTTCTGGTAAGGATAAATCTTGCCCCCAAAAAAGCCAGGGGGAGAAGAAAGCAGTCTTAATAAATGTCTTAAGAATTCTTTATCTTATCCCTATATGCTACTTCACTGGCATTAATTTGTAAGGGGGTGCTTAATTAGAAAGATGCACTAATTGCCCTTTTCTATGCGTGCGGGTGTCTTTTGGTTTTAACATAAGTAACATAGTTAATTGCTCAACCACTCAGGGGCTTTTACACCGTGCACCTTCCCACCTATGCAGATTAATTAAATTGATTTTCTGGTGTAGCAGTTTCCTTCCCCATAAGCCACTTAGCTTTTAGATGCTGTTGGCTTTCTTTTAATTTAATTCCGGAGTAGGGGAACTTCAGGCTTTCAGTGTTTGGTTTTTCCGACTCAGATTTCAAGGTCTGTCCCCTGGATCCACATGGACAATAGTGTCAGAGAAGCAGACATAGGCCATTTCCACACTATCCTGTTACAGTGCTATTATTCCACTTTCAACATCCTATGGAATCCTGGGGTTTGCTGTTCAGGGAGGGGCCTTTAGAATTCTCAGCCAGAGAGCTCTTTGGCCTCAGTAAACTACAAACCCCAGCATTCCACAGGATGTTGAAAGTTGAATCATAGCACTGTAACAGTATAGTGCGGAAATGGCCGTACATTTGGGCCCTGGGTAACTCCATGCAGCTGATCAGCCCAGGATGTATTTTCAGCACTAGAACTTTGCTCACAGTCCTTTCACATGAAAATCTACAATTGCTTCACCTCCAAAAAACTTTTTTCATGTCAGTAGCCTAATTTTGTTTTGAAAGGTGGAATGGAGTGTGAGAGGGTGGGTGAGCCATTTTGTTGTTGTAGCTGTTGTTGGAACAGGAAGCCTTTGCAAATCTATTGCAAATCATCCTGAAATCAATCAAGAGATTCCAATCTATCTTTTGCCTGTCCCTGATTTGTTTACCACAGGAATATAACAGGCATTCAGTAGAGGAGGCTGCTAGCTCTAAGGAAAGATTCCTAAAACCAGGGCTAATCCAAGCATTAGGCAGAGCAAGGCAGCCACATCTGGAAGCAGATTTCAGCTGTCATGAAATGAAAGAATATGGCCATCTACTTAATTTGTTACCATTCCTGTTTTATAGTTTTGGGGAATATGAACAGGGCTAAGTGCTTGGGAGATTTTTTCTTCAGGTGCCAAAATACTCTATCTGGCTTGGCTCTTATGAACTTTAGCTTGGGCAGGACATGCTGCTCTGCCTTAGACAGCAAAATGTCTTAGGCCAGCACTGCTTAACACTTCCATTATCCCATTACCCAGTTGTCTCACATTGGCTGGCATTCTGTTAGGGGCATAGGTTTCCTATGTCCTTTTTGGGGGCACTGCAGGATTGGTATTACTCTCTCTCCTTCTGCAGCACCCAAAGCCTCCCATCTTACTGAACAGCCTCTGAAGCCCCCTGCCCAGCTGTTCCATGCCTTGTGGTGAATAAGCAGAATTGTAGAAGTGTCTGGCCACATCCCTGTAGCCAATTGTGATATGCTGACATCAGTGCTGAGATTCACCAGGATCCCATGGAGGTCTTAGTGCTGCTGTAATAATTTTACATCTGATTGCAGGGAAATAGCCAGATGCTTCTGCAAGCTATGTGATCCCAAGAAAAAGAAAATAGCTGTCTGTGGCGGCTTCAGAGGTTGTACAGTAAGTTGGGGGTGAGGTATGTAGCTTAGCCTAAGGTAGTTCTGCATGCAGACCACTATGCTGAGCAATGCAGGATTCTGGCCAAAGAAAGATAGCAGCGGTCTTGAATCAGAGAATCTCGCCCTAGGACCCAGGTACCTTACTTTTTACAGCAGCACAGCAGCTGGTGGGAGGAAGAACCTGCTGGCCTGCTAACAGAATTCTGCCTCTGCTGGTAGGGAGTGGAATTGCAGCTGCCAGTCCAGCAGGGATCAGATGATACAGGATTCTTTGTTGGGGCTGCATTTTATTTGGAAAACTGTTGATTTGGGTTGGCTCCTTAGTCAGGGTTTCTCATGCGCTACTCACTCCAGTGAACTAGCCTATCTAAAGACCACCAGCAATTACATTTATCAGCTTCCCTTATTCGTCACAGCAGGTGTGTTTTGGACAAAGAAACGGTAGATACAAGGCATCCCAGGTATTTTGAGAAGTGTTCTGAATGTCTGAGGCCTCTAATGATGAGATATGGAATGCCTGATGAGTTTGTAGAAGTTCCTTGCATTTTTTGTGCAGCAGCCAAAAATATAGAATAAAATGCCTTCATTAAGTTCTCACTATGATCCTTATAGGTAATTTTTGGGCCTATACTGAGGGAACTCAGCAAGGGACATGGTATCCCTTCTTCCTTATTCATCATATTTATGTTATATTTACTAGAAATCGGTTCAATTAATTCTCTTTTTGAGCAATTCATTATTTATAGATTTATCAAACCTGTTTTTTAATAGCCTTCCAACAGTCTCAACAATCTTGTCTTCTGAAGAGTGTTTAGTATTTGGCAAACTTCCCTGTATTTCCAAATGCTGAAGTGTTGAAACACATTGCTGGTTACCGCTTACAAGCCAGTGAGATAAAGCAGAAGTTTATTTTTTCCAAGCAAGCTGCTATTCCTTATTAGAAATATATAAGAAATGTGCTCCTTAGCCTACACGTGACTGTTCTGAAGTATCATTAGAGCTGTATTACCAATTTAATTTAAGCAGAAGGCCCAACGTTCTCTTGTTTTGGTCAACATCATAGGAAAGGTGGTCTGGTACTTACAGGCAGGAGGACACAATGGCATGTAGAGCAGCCTGTGTCATATACAACAAGGCCAGAGCAAGAAAGTATAGCATGGTCATGCTTAGTAAGGTCAGGTCAAGGCAGATATAGCAGGGTTTGACTGGGGAGAGGGGTAGAAGCAGTCAGGACGTTGGACAAAACACTGTGAGACAACTGTTTGGAGCTCCCTCCCACAAGGGGGGCTGGTGTTTCACCAAGGTGCACAAACATTCTTACTAAGGCTGGCAAGACAAGATTTTGGGTTGGTTCTACCCCCTCCTGAGTAGAGCTTATGGGCCACTGGAGGTAGGGCTGGTGGGAGCCGCTATACATATTTATATCCCACCTTTCCCCCAGTTTGGGATTCAACATGGCTTACAGCCCTTAAAACAGACATAATTTTATACAAACGTTAAAAAGCAATTGAATGATCAGAAAATCAAAACTGGTTAAAAACCTAAACCACTATACAAAAGCACCACCACCACGAATAAAAGTCCAGCCCATTATACCACGTCTGTTTCCCCTAAAAATTTATTTTCAAAGGCCCGTTGGAATAAAAAGTCTTCACCTACCTATGGAAAGACAGCAGAGAGGGTGCCTGTCCACCCTTTCTGTTCATATGGGAGAATATGGTCTTTCCAATGACCTGGACCTGAGCAATATACAGTTTTATAGATCATAACCAGCACTTTGAATTCTGCCCAGAAATGAACTGGAACCAGTGGAGCTTTTTCAACAAGAAACTTGTGTGTTGGCTGTAGCCAACCCCAGTTAATAATTTGATGGGGTTAATTTTAAAATTAATTGGCTCTCTATACAATATGTCTAACAGTAGGCCTTTGAACAATTAAGTGAATCTTGTCTTTCTCTGAGTGATATCGCAAATGGCATCTGTGTTCATCACTTCCTGGCAGCCATGCCCTATGAGGAGTGGGTTAGGGAGCTGGGTATGTTTAGCCTGGAGAAGAGAAGGTTAAGAGGAGATATGATAGCCATATTTACATATTTGAAAGAATGTCATATGGAAGATGAAGCAAGCTTGTTTTCTGCTGCTCCAGAGACTAACATGGAGCAACGGCTTCAAACTACAGGAAAAGAGATTCTGCCTAAACCTCAGGAAGAGCTCCCTAATGGTCAAAGCTGTCTAGAAGTAGAAGATGCTGCTTTGAAGTATGGTGGAGTCTCCTTCTTTGGAAGTTTTTAAGCAGAGGTTGGATGGTCATCTGTTGGGAGTGCTTTGATTGTATATTCTTGCATGGCAGGGGGTTGGACTGGATGGCCCTTGTGGTCTCTTCCAGCTCTAGGATTCTAGGATACTAGTCCCTAAGCAGACAAGCTAGCTTGCCCCATCCCACACTGTGCACAACAGACTAAATATTAAATTGGGCTATGAAGAACTAGAGGGGGATAATTCTTTTTCTACTAATCCCCTGTTCCCCTACCATCTATCATGGAGGCCACTGCTGTAAATGGAACAAGGGGGCCAGAGATGGACCTGCTTTCTATACTTGTCGTTGACTCTCATTGCTCAATGCTAGCCCCAGAACCTGAGAGAAAGGGCCTCATGCCATTACTACTACTACTACTACTACTACTACTACTACTACTTCTACTATTATTATTATTATTATTAAGTTCAGCACAAGGCATGGAGATGCAAGATTAAAAAGTGGCTTTTATAATCCCCCTCTGTCTGTCTGTCTATCTTATCTGTCTGTCTGTCTGTCATCTGTCATCCATCCATCCATCCATCCATCCATCCATCCATCCATCCAACCATCCATCCATCCATCCATCCGTCCATCCATCCATCTATCCATCCACCTATTATCTATCTGTCTGCATAACTGTTTGGAGTATGTTTTCCCAACTCTTCCCAGTCAGTGGTGAGGAAAGAATCAGAGTACATAGACAGGTTAGGCCTTCCAGAAAACCCCAAAAACCCTGAACAAAAGTGTCTTAACCTTGGATAACCTTGCTATCTGGAGAATTTCTCCATTCTTTTTAAAATTGGGAAACTAGCCACAGTATGGATAACTACAATGGGAGAAAGAAAGGAAGGAAGGAAGGAAGGAAGGAAGGAAGGAAGGAAGATCTTCAAGTCAATACAGAAGTATCAGTGTATGCCATCTGAGGATTTAGACTCAGTACTGCACTGACCAGTAATTGGTTGGTGCAATCAGTTATGTGCCTTTCTCAGGCAAGGATGCTCTGTCTTTAGTCTCCCATTGATAGTGGGCTTGCTGCTGTCTTCTTCTCTGCAATTTTCTTTGTTCTGCTTTCTTATGTTGAGAGGTCATCTTTCTTGGCTACATGCTGGGGACTGGCAAAGTGAAAACTTGAAAGGGCCGATTGCATCTCTAAGATTAAGAGCAGGGAACTTGGATGGGGGGAAGTGTCACCTACTGACCATCTCACTTCCTCCCAATGTTTCTACATCTTCCGCACAGTTAAATTGCCCAACAACATAGAAAAGCCAGTGCCGTGGCATTTAATATGCTCCATTCTGTATGCTAGGTGCTGCCAACAAGAATCAATAGATCAACATCCCTTTAAGCATAAAAGCGAGGCGGGCAGGGGAAAAAAGTACATCAACAAAGCTCAGGCCTCACCAGATAATGGACAAGTCATTTTTTACAGAATGGGAGGAGAGAAGACAAAAACCACATTTTATGAAATGTTCAGTTCTCGCCAGCAGATTACAGCTACTGAAAAGAAAGTAGGACAACAGCAGTTGTCTATTAAATGCTGCCTATTAAAGACTTCCCTTCTGGAGTATTTTGTGAACTTTCAGGTCTATCTACTATTAGGTAGGCTTATTAGACTGGATATACACAGGGAGGTAATTTTAAATCTCTCCACATGGTGGCTGTCTCTATGCAACAACTCACCACATGAACTGGGTGATTTTCTCCATAACATTGCAAACATGTTTAAAATAGTGTATGTGTATGAGGCTGAAGGGGGGGGAAGTCACTGCACACCTGGAAGGGGGCGCAGGTGCCATGAGGCACGAATCAAAGAAATCTCCCTATGATAGCACCCACTTTTGCTGCAGGCCTGGGATTAACTGGTTTAGCAAGGTTCAGCTTTGAGATTATGGACATTATTCACAATGACTGATCCAAACAGAAAGTGAATCAGTTGGCAAGTACCTGGCCACATGGGATGAGGAGAATGACTTTCAGGTCTTGGGGACCCAAATTGCCCTCTCCAGTCCATCAGGCCTGCGTATGCCCTGCTCCTGCACTGCTTTGGTTCCTTCCAAGTGAACACTTCCATTGTGAAGTGAGGTGAATGGGGAATATACCTCCCCCTCCTGTTTTTTTGTTTGTTTGTTTGAAGACAGTTTGCACTTCTGGGAGACTTCCAGAAGTGCTTTTTTGTTGCTGTGTGCCTTCAAGCCATTTTTGACTTAACAGCAACCCTAAAGTGAACTTATCGCAGTGGTGTACTGAGGCTCAACAACGGCCAGGGCGAGGGGGTGGGGCAAGCAGTGGGTGGGGGGGAGGGCAAGCGGTGGCAGGTGAGGGCGGGGCGGCCGGCAGACAGGTGGGAGGTGGCGGTGGGGTGAGCGACAGGTGGATGGGGGTGGGTGGGCGGTGGCAGGGGGCCAGGCAGGGGGGTTCTGCTTTTTTGCACCCCCCCTCCGAGATTGGCATCCAGGGCACAAGCCCCGGTTGCCCCACCCTAGATCAACCTCTGATCTATCATGGAGTTTTCTTGGCAAGATTTGTTCAGAGGTGGCTTGCCTTTGGCTTCCTCTGAGGCAGAGAGAGGATCACTCGTCCAAGGTCACCCAGTGAGTTTCCATGGCTGAGTGGGGATTTGAACTCTGGTCTCCAGAGTCACAGCCCAGTGCTGAAACCAACACACCACACTGGCCAGAATTGCTAGTAGTTTTCAAACAGGCACATACGGCAATAAAGTCATGTTAAAGGCTTCTTTTTCTTCTTCTGCACACTGGTGATGCGGGGGCAATGGCAACCTTTGAAGGCCTGGAAAAACCATGTTGCCCATCCTTGTGACACAGTGTTTTTTAAATCATTCATTAGCTACCAAGTAAACATGGCACACTTCCATATAGACTTTACTGTCAGTAGAATACTCTAAAGGCACCAGGTCCTGTCTAATCTTCAAAGCTAAGCAGGGTCAGCCCTAATTAGCACTTGGATGGAAGACCAACAATGAATATTAAGTAGTGTAGGCCATATTTCAAAGGAAGGAACTGGCAAAACCATCTCTGATGCCGTAAGTCAACAGGCCATTTGAAGGCACATACTCATACAGAGACAACAAGTAGCAGGGTCCTGCTGTCCTTCCCCCTGTGACCAGGAAATGGCCAGGGAAGCACACAATGGGCACTTGAAGGCTGCCTTCTAGAGGAGTGAGAGACATGGACTTCCACAGGCAGAGCATTATGCTCCCAAAGTATGATGTAAGATGCTGGCTGTTGAGTTTCATTTGCCCAATGGCACCCCTACAGGATCCTCCTCACCCTCTTTAAAGGAGGTCTCAGTATTGCTGAGGTCTAAGTCCTGGTAAGTCTGACATTGACAGAGAAGGGAAAACAGCACATGCTGCAGTCAGTTGGCAGCAATCTAGCCTGGCCCTGTTCTGCCATATGCACTGTATACTTCTGCCTTTACATCTCTTGTGTGCATTCTGTCTATCAAGTCTCAGTTTGTCCAACCGCTCATACTCATTGGGAGTTCAGTCACATCAGATGCTGAACCTAGACGAAGAAAAAGCTATTCTTTGAACTTGTTCAACCAGGGAAATATCACTGGCCAGTCAGGGAAATGGATCAATTTCACACTTCGGCTTCACAGCTCTGGCTTCCACCATGCACATCTGTTCAGCAAATCTATCCTGATAAATATCTCCAGTGCTCTCTAATAAGACACAGCAGGAGGGAACACAAGGTGCAAGGTGTCTCTGTGCTCAGACAAAAACCTATGATAATAACACAGCACGTCTCCTCAGCCAAGACACAAGGGCACCTGGCTGCACACTTCTATATCAAAACAAAAGGCCATGGACCCCATGATCTACCAGAAAATTCACCTGTACAAATTCTATAAGTAGAGTCCCTTTTCTGTGTTCCAGCCACAGCAGCCTGCTGAAAACAAGATGTCCTCTTTAAAGCATGATTGTGAGATTCAAGCTCCCAGGTATGCTTTATGCTGAGCTTTGTAGCATGCTGCAACAGAAATCTGTATTCTGTGTTATGCCCGGGAAAGTGGACTGGCATTTTGCTTCTTTTTTGTTTTTAGTGTGTTAATTTGTGTACCCAAGAGAGATGATGACAATTTTCCAGAGATTTTACTTTGAAAGATTCAGACAGTGGATAGAGGTTAAATAGGTTGAATTCTACTGCCCATCTAATGTGTACTAACAAGTGTTTTAAAATGTATGTCCAACATCTCCTCATAAAGCAAAACAGGGGTATCATAAGGCCTGATAAGGCAAAATACAGCCAATTACCAGAAAATTATAACAGTTCTGGGCATGTTATCTATCTTTGGGAAGATGTGTGTATGTAAGTGATCTTTGTGAGGACACTATTTGTCTCTGATAGTGATGAGGGCAAAATTTACAATCAAGGATCTTGAAATATGATCATTTACAACCTTAAACAACCACCCTTGGTGACCTTACTGCCCTCAGGTTTGATGGAGGACACAGATCAATTGCTAAGCTTGTTCTAAGATTCAGCTGCCAATCTGCTTGGCTTCTGCACTTAGAATTGGAAAGGGATATCATTTTGTTCCTTTCCTCAAATACCAAAATGTCTCAGTAAATCCATGAGAGGTGTGATTTGTCCTACTGTTAGCCAGACCTCCTTGCTATTTTTTTCTGTTGTCTTCTTTTCCAAAAAAAGTAACATAAACAAGTTCTTTGTATATCTACCTTCTTTCTTTAGATACCTCTCACTTTTTTTCCTTATTGGAATTGTTTGCACCTGTGCCTTCAGCAGCTCACTTTTAAGGAACAGCCATGCATCATGAACTCTCTTTCCTTTGAGCATTTCTTATTATGGGACCTCACCCAATATTTCCTTAAGCCTACTGAATTAGCTTTCTTGAAGATCAGAGTGTGTATCTGACTACACTTGACTTCCCCTTTCCTCTGTCCCAGGAGGACATGGTCATTCCCACTCGAGAATCCCACTATTTCTATCCTATTGACCAGTTCATTTCTGTTTGTTAGGCTCAAATCCAAAATAATCAATCCCCTCTTTTTCCCTTCCACTTTTGTACAGTGAAATCATCTGTGAGGTAGTGAAGAGTTTATTGGACCTTATGCTTTTGCTGCAGACCGACTTTTAACAAATATCAGGGAGGCTGAAGTCTCCCATTACTACTATATTTATACCACATATAGTGGTAAGCTGTTTTGAATTCCAGTTGTGAGAAAGGTTGATATGAATGTAATAAATAAAGGAATAAATAAGAAATATCTCTCCTTTTTCAATATTTGGTCATTTGTGAAGAAGTTAAGGTAGTGGAGAATAGGGATGGGAAGTATATTTGTCATGATTTGTTTGTTGACTGAAAAATGCTTTCTCCAGCACTTGAGAAAATGGTCAGAAAGAATAACAAAGTGGTGAAAACTTTGTACAGTTTTTACCTGATATTTGCAGATTCCGACGTGCTTGGGGAAATTAGTCTGCATAGAAATACATGGGGTTTTTTTCTCCATGAAAGCACATACACACAAAAAAACAGTTTTCAGATAGCCATGTATTTTGTGCAAGCATCCCCATGTATCTACCTGAAAGGATGTTTTTCATGAAAAAAAACTGTCAAAAACACTTTTTGCAGGTAGCCACGTTTTTTAAAAGTACGGGATGGCTATTTTTGTGCAAAAACCCTAACAGACTTGCACACATACACATACAAAATGTGGCTACCTGGAAAGTGTGTGTGTGTGTGTGTGTGTGTGTGTGTGTAGAAAACAAGTTTTTCATACAGAAACCATTTTTTTGTGCAAGAAACATGATTTTCACCCCTGCAAAACCCCATGTGTATTTCTGCAGAGAATATTTTCCCAAAGTAATTGGGATGCATAGAAATATTCCTTCTCTCCTGAAGCAGGAGAAAACTGTTGAACCTATTCCTTTTCCCATGTGAAGATGAAATACAGCGTGAGTATCCCTTATCTGAAATGCTTGGAGCTGGAAGTGTTTCAGATTTTGATTTTTTCAGATTTTTGAATATTTGTATATACAAGAGATCTCTTGGAGATGGGACCCAAGTCTGAACACAAGATTCATTTATGGTTCACATACCCCTTATACACATAATCTGAAGGTAATTCAGGGAGTGAATCAAAGTGAGAGGAAGCAAACTGTGGGAAAGTCCAGGCAGCAGGTTTGTTTTCCAAACAACCTGTTAGATTCCCACAGGAACTATGAGACAAAGCAGATGTTTCTTATCACACCAGTTACCATGACTACGAGCGCAGCAGAGGAACAAGACACTTAACCCTTTAGGCAGAGATCTGGCAGCTTAACACTTAACACTCCTCTTCTTGTTCTGGAGCTGCCTTGTGTGTTGGTACTGTAGGACCTATCATTCCCATACGCTCAAGCATTTGTGTGTGTTTCACAGCAGACAGAGCTTTTGTAAATGCATCCGCGAGGTTTTCATCAGAAGTACAATATGTTAGTTGGATAACCTTGTTTTGAACAGATTGCTTTCCATTTTGATACTTAATGTCGACATGTTTGGTTCTAGATTTAACTCTTTCACTTACGGCCATCTGAATACAAGCTTGAGAGTCACAAAAAACGTTAACGGGCATCTCACCTGGCACCTTTAAATCTTTTACAAGCTGTGTGAACAAAATCAATTCATTACACAAGAAAGACAAGCTTGCAAATTCTGCTTCAGCAGTAGAAGTGGCCAGGGTACTCTGTTTTTTAACTTTCCAGTAAACGAGAGCACCACTGTACTTCACAATGCAGCCAGAGGTGCTTTTCTGATCTGACACGTCCTCTGCAAAGTCACTATCAGAATAGCAGACAATTTCTGGCGTTTGAACAGGAGTGATACACAAACAGTGATCCATGGTACCTTTTAAGTATCTCAACACCCTTTTCACACCTTGCCAGTGGTACTGAGTGGGCTGAGAGCTGGCCCTTCCCAAAATGTTTACACTCAAAGTGATATCGGGACAGCAGGTCTCAGCTAGATAGAGTAGAGATCCAATCACAGATTGGTACAATTTTTTGTCAGGAAACAAGGCATCTCCACTGTTTTTGTTGAACCCTTGGACCATTGGCATTTTTACACTTTTACAATGGATTTCACCTAGCTTTTGACTTCTTTATGTACCTAAGCTGTTTTGCAATAAACGCTTTAGTTTAGTTTTTTGGCCTCAACTCTGGCCTCTGTCTGGTTTTTAATTCTATGCTGTTTTTTTTTTGTTTGCCTGTTTTGAAGCACCGGCGTTCTGTGGGTCATGTTTACATAGAGCATGCTGCCTAGAATCCCCGAACAAATTTTATACAATGTTTTTAATAATTTTTGCATGAAACAAAGTTTGTGTACATTGAACCATCAGCAAGCAAAGATGTCACTATTTCACCTCCCCACTCCTGCAGACAACCTGTGGCTGTTTGACATCACCATCAAAAAGTTTCAGTTTTGAAGCCTTTTGGATTTCAGATTAAGGATGCTCAACCTGTAGTTAAATATTTACATTGTTGGTGGAGAAGGCTGACAAGAGGGAAGAGAAACCTTTTCAGTCATGAAGTTCTACTGAGCATGTTTGTGTGCCTCCCTTTCTGCCAAGAAGATGGGATTCTGTGACTCCTGAAGCACTTTATCAAGCAAAGAAAATAACAAACCTCACAGTCTCCAAAATCTAGTATTGTTTAGTAGTTTGAGCACTGGACTATGACCCTGGAGACGCGGAGTCCAGGATTCATTTCTCTTCTCAGCCATGGAAACCCACTGGATGACCTTGGGCACATCACACACTCTCAGCCCCAGAAAACCCAGTGACAGGTTCACCTTAGGTTTGCCGTAAGATGGAAATGATTTGAAGTCACAGAACAACACAGTCTCCACTGGGAAATGGCATTCCCAAATACACCATATTTCCAGTGAAATAGAAATCAGAAAGATATCTTTTGTCTCTAGCAAGTAGACCCCATCTTTGGTTTTCTTCCCACTCCCAGTCCTTCTAAAAAAGGAAAATATTTTGTTTTGGAAAGAAGTCAAGATTCAATATTTCTGAAGCCCCACAGTCTCTCTGTGTACTTTTACATATTCATAGTATAACAAATCGCATCCATAGTTCTTGAAGGAAAATATTATTATGAAGCTTGGGAAGAAAAAAAGGATCTGTCTATGTGGATTGGGTTCCATTGGAAGTTTTATTATACTTTGTATGAACTGTCCTATTTAGAGCACTGTATGTAGGAAACTATTGGTGGATTTTAAAAAGGCACTTTCAGTTCTGTTTCCTTAAAGTCAAGTTTCCTCTGAATGACATGTTTGCCTTCAAAATATCCACACTTACAGCCACATTTATAGCTCTTGCTGCCATGCTTTAAGAAAGATATATTCAAGAAGATGTCTCCACAGAAGAAATGGAGTGATCTAATGTATGCACATTTTTTGTCATTATGTCATTTGATGTATTGCTTTGAAATACATTTAGACCTGTTTTGTTGTGGAATTAATTTGGGCTGGCTTCAGTTTCAGCAATAAATTTGGGCAGGAGGATGAGGTTGGTGTGTGAGGTATAACTCTGGAGATAAGGGGTGGTAATAATAGTTGGGGTTTAGCTATGGGGAGGGGGCAAAATGAAGGCATTGCCCCCAAATAAGAATTCTGCCTCCAAATGAAATTTTCCATCAGTCCTCGAACTTCTGGCATGAAAGTAATCTAAAACTTCAGTTGAGCATTCAGAAATACAGCTAAAGTATCTAAAGAAAAGGGGCAGACAAAATTACCACGGGAACGCAAACACAGCAAGCAGAAGAGTTCTAGGTAAGAAAAATTTCAATATTTCACTGTTTTAAATGTCAGAAATTTGAGAGCTGAAGGAAAAATTTCAAGGGAGCACAGAATTCTTACTTGGGAGGCAATGTCCTCATTTTATCCTCTGTAGCTACACCCCTGAAAATATTCAAAAATATAGTCAATGCCCAGTTAGTCTGGATCAGTATGTAAAGGGAACTTATAGCACATTTGAAACTGGGAGAAAGAAGTTGGTAGCGTAAGCTTTCACAGACCAAGTATGCTTCACCAGATGTGTGGATTGAAGTGCTCAGGAACAGACCTTTATAGCTGTGAATGGGCAGCCTGTATGCGTGAATAGCGATAGCAATGTAAAACTCTCTGATGAGGTGACAAGTTCAGTTTTAGCTATGGTTGTTGGGGGACAAAGGCAGAAAGAGCGAAGTTGCTTAAAACCAAGGTGAGTAACCACATGAATTGTGGTGGCAATTATTGGGATGTAGTGTGATGCTGGCTGGGAACCAGAAAGGAGATGTGATAAACTGGCCAAGAGGGCCCTCATGGGGCTGGGGTGTTAACTACAGGAATCTCACCACATTTGTTAGGGTTAGGGGCACAGGACCCCCGTGAAAGTGGAAAAAATGTGAATAACTCTAGGCCCTCCCGAAACAATATTTAACACAGAAAAAAGTATGATCATCATATTCAACCCACCATGAATTCCTTTGAGGCATCAGGGCTCCTTCATAGGGCAGAAGTGGGTGGCTGGTGGGGCTTACTGCCACCTCCACTGATGCCCCACACCATTTTTAGTAGGGACTTATAAGGCTTGTTCGCAGTTTCTCAGTCTCATGAGTCTTGTAGTCCCTGTTAAAAATGACATAGAGAGGCAGCAAAGGTGGCAGCAAATAATCTGTGAGTAATCAAATCTGCAAAAGTGAAACCTGCAGATGCAGAGGGTTAACCGTAGTGCAAAATTGCACAATAGTATCCTGCACAGCTTACCTATTTCTTTTATGACTGTTAGCATTCTTCCCTGTAATAATTCTAGAAACATCAAGCAGAATAGGATGTGTGAACTTTGTTAAGTCTGAGGAGTTTCTATTTAGGCATAACTAAAAACAAATCCACCTTTGGATCAAGAAAAGCCTAATTTTAAACATAATCTTGCTCTTGTTTTAACTTTTAAAAAATTGTGGTATGTTTTGTTCTGAAAGGTCATGTGAAAGTCAAGTAAGTAAGTAAGTACTGACAAACAGGAATGCAAGTTAACCAATGCCTGCATAGAGTACTGGGCTACATAAACCAGATGTAGCACTTTGATTCTGCTAACTGCCATGGAAACATCCCATGGAATCCTGGCAGTTTGGTCAGAAGCACTGGAGGAACTTCCTGGCTGAGCATTCTGAAGTCCCTCCCTAAACAACCATTCCCGGGGTTCCATGGTATGCCGCCAAGTCAATTAAAGTGGAATCAGAGCTACAATTAGGTAGACCCCAGTTCAGAGAATGCAAGAGATTCTTGTAGTCAGTGGGTCAGGTGTTTGGTTAAGCGACATTCTGGAAGAGTTTGCACTCCCCTAAAGGATCCATTTTGTAGATCCGTGATTGTTACTAGAGCCACAAATGGCCTTTGTAGTTTGGACTGCTTTTTAATCTACCTGAAGAAAGTTAGATGGATTGAACTTGGTTTCTGCTGCTGCTCCAGACAGGAAGACCCAAACCAATGGATTCAAATGATAAGAAAAATTGTTTCAATTAAACATGAGATAGACATTCCTAATGCCAAGAGCTGTTCCCCAGTGGAACAGACTGAGAAGATGATGGACTCTCTTCTGTGGGAAGTTTTTAAAACAGATGGATGCTTCAGTTTTGACAGTGGTTAGACTAGGTGATCTTTGCTGTCCCTTCCAATTCTAGAATTCTATGATTTCGTCAAATCCTCATATCCTCCAAAGCCAACTGCAGGTATTATTAATGCCGTGACAATTCTTCCACGCTTGATGCCATTGGGGGAAACTGACAAGAATTTTCTGTGACTTGCTAGTGAAATAATTGATTGTACCATTTCCCCATTATACTTCCCCATTTCAAGAGCCTCCTCAGGTCAGAAAAACAGAATGAATAGGTGGGATAAACATGAAATACAAAACTGAGGGAAGAACTGAACACTTTTTAGTGTTATGGGCTAACAACTAGTTCTGAAAAGTGAAGAGAACAGAGAAGATGGCCTGAGAGCCAAGGCATTCAAGACTATTTTAGCAGTGGCTGTTTTACATCTAGGGTCAAAAGTTGTCTCAAAGGCCGCTCTCTAACCTGCAAACCCCAGGATTCCATAGGATGTTGAAGGTGGAATAATAGCACTATAACAGTCTACTTAGGAAATAGCCATGGTCATGCCGTTGTTCCCTGCTGATCAAAGGTCATATTTATTTGCTTAGAAAAGTTAAGATGCTCTAAAGCTCAAGCTGTTTCCAATTCAGATAGCAGGCTCAGGCTTGTGTGAAGAGGTCAAACAGTTTTATTACCCTTCACCAACAGCAAAGCTTTAATTTTGGAGCGAGTGTTCAGGCTGAAGTCCCAGAGGCTGTGGTTCTGAGAAGGACCAGGGTGGGTGGTGAAACTCATGTCAGTTCTTCTGAGGGTTTCAGAGTGCTTTGTGTCTCAGAAGTTAATTCTCTTGGAGAAGGCTGGGATTTGGGTGGCACGTAGGCCCTTACTGCACCATGCCTCAATAGTGTGCTCTTCTGTTTCAATCCCAGCCTTGCCATTTCCGTGATGGTATCGGGTTCTGAATGCTATCTACCACGCCCTTTCAACTTAGGTGGATGAGTAGCATTACTGCCACCAGTGTTCCCACTACATTACAGCGTCACTGGTGAGTTGTTTTCCCTGCCTTTTCCGTGTCCCACAGCTTGTGATTGGTTGAGGGTTTTTTTTGGTAAGCCGTGCTAGTGCAGCAACATTGTAACATCATGACATGCCGGTATGCTATTGCATTTTTGCGCTATAAGGCTAAAAAATGTTTTAAAAAATTAACTCAAAGTAGAAATTTAAAATAAACAGAGAGAGGTGATAGATTTTGAACTTACCAGCCATGGGAGTAGCTGAGGGAGAGACAACCTGGGAATGCCCACACTACACCCACTCCTAGATCAGTTACAGCAGGAAGTGCTAGCGAGTGCTATTGAGAAACTGCACTCTCACAGCTGAGGGGATTGTTGTGAGAAAGGGGGTCATTAATGTATTATTTCCAGCATTGAAAAAGGGCGGATTTCCAATAGATTGCAGTGCAATAGCTGCTGGCTAACAATGATGTTGTGCGGTAGCACGGATCCTGGACTAGGAATAACACATTGCTCTGCCGGTACGACACCTTCGTGTGGTAAGGGCCTTACTCACTAAAGGGAGTAGCAGTTCTCCTGGTTTTAATAGAAACAAGAGCAAGGAACCATCTTGGTCAGCTGATGATCTTCTTTTTGACTCAAACACCACACAGTGACTGTATAACCCTGATTTTAAAGCAGCTGTATTGGCTGCCAATATGTTTCTGGTCTGAATTGTGATTACATTCAAAGCCCTGAACGGCCTGGGACCTACGTATTTGAAGGACCCCCTCTCCCCATATATGCCTGTCCGAGGTTTAAGATCTGCTGGAGGGGACTTCCCCTGTGTCCCATCAGTTGGGGAGATATATTGTGGGAGGATATGGGACAGGGCCTTCTCTGCTGTGGCACCCTGGTTGTGGAAAAGTCCTGTCCTTAGAAGGCCCAATTGCTGTCAGTGCTGGTATCATTCTGGTACCAAGTGAAAGCATGGTTTTTTACTAAAACCTTTGAGCCCAAACTGATTTTATACACATCTGTGCATATGCCTCATTTTAAATTGCTTGGAGCTATTTTATCTGATTGTAAACTGTCTTGTGAATTGTTTTCAGTCAAGTTGATTTTATTGTATGCCTCCTTGAGATCATTAGAAACAAGGTGGAATGTAAGCATTTTAACAAACAAATAAATAATGAACTTCTGCCTGCTAAGGCCTTATGAGTTTCAGAGAATGAAGCCAGGATGTTTGTGACAGAAGTTCCTGGTTCAAGGGCAAAAGGCAAAAGAGAGGCATCAAAATGGAGGGCTTGGGAGTTGGTTTGTATGAACAGTTAAGATACTGTCCTTTGCCTAGCTGTGTGCATTCTCAGTGGAAGATATGATCCCCCATAGGTCTAGATAACAACACAGAATGCAGAGACTTCTCTTGTGAACCAAGGACGCATTGTTCTCTCCCAGAGTGATAAAGGCTTTGAATTAGCGTGGGAAATCACTAAAAATTGTAGACTTGGTTGTTAGCAGGACAGTTCTAAGAAAAGAAAGAGAGGGAAGAGTTTCTTTGGAACAAGATAGGCCTCTCTTAGGTGGTTAGCTTGTGTTCATAGAATCACAAAGCTGTTAAGAGAGACAAGGAAGGTGACCTTTACATACCGGATTAGGCTCATTGAGTTTCAAGAAGAAAAAAGGCTCATTGTATTCTTAACATTTTGCTTATTTTTAAATACTTTGCATATTTTTAGCTATTATGCCGGACTTTTCAGCCAGAATGTGGTGCAGCTGCTAAGAGACACAATGCAACCAACTTTTCAATAAAGATATTTACATATATCTAAACAGAGCTTATAGGAATATTATGAGCTCGTATAGAGAAAAATTTAGGACAATAAATTTTACAGTTTTAGGTTTCTTTAGCAACAGAAAAAAGTAGAGTAACCCCAGCATGTTTAGGTAGAGTGTGCTTTGTTTTAATACTATCTGAACATTAGAGGCTTTGATCAGGAGTAGAAGGAGACCCCAACTGTTGTTTGGAGATTTGGGCTACCTAAAGCTGGTGGGGACAGGAGGCCATGGAGTCAGTGGTGGTAGCAGAGCTGATAAATGGGGAGCAAGGGTGGTGGCGGGGGAAGGAAGCAGCGAACATTGCCAAGCTAGCGCGTTCGGCTGAGAACTGGGCCAGCTGCCCTTTGGATGCCTGAGGTGTAAAGTCATTGAAACAGACGTTGGTTCCTAAGTGATCATCAGCAAAAGCTCTTATTAAATTCAGGAGGGAGCAAGAGAGAGGAGAGAGAGGAAGATTAAGAGAGCTTGCTTTTAATTGCATTTCATTAGTGTGCTTGAGTTGCGAAGACTCTTCAGAGTCTGGCTCGCTTTCCCTCTGGAGAATGCTGCTTTGAGCCAGGTTGTGGGATTTCCCTTCTGAAACCTGAAAGATAAATGGGAGTTCAGCTGCCTTGGCTACATGCATGTGATTCTAGCCTTAAGGAGCTAGTAAGCTCTGGGTAGGGGAGAAAGCTTTCTGAAATACCCCCAAGACTGCTGAGTCTCTTACTAAGTGTTTTCCCTCTGATGTGGTTTAAGCGGATAAAGGTAGCAGGGGAGGAGAAGCATCATATTTGCCCAAGTGGTGCAGAGTGTTAGCATACCTTATTTGGACACAATGGCATCCTTAGGCTCCAGTGCAGAAAGGGAATATACTCTACATATTTGTCTTCCCCACCCTGACTTGGGGTAGGAATACAGCAGAGCTTGGCTTAGCAGGATTAGAGCACCAAGGTTAGGGCACCAGCAAGGATTATGGCTCTTTCCGCATGAGACAACAGAAATGCCTCGTGGCATTGCAAGAGCGTAGTTTATGGCCCTTTTCACATGTGTGGGGGGGGAATGGGCGAAAACACGCTAAAACGGAGCTTACCCGCAGCCGGGTAAGTCCGTCGCCATGCGGAGCAGCGCGAGCTCGCTGCTCCACACTCCTCCGGCGTCCCAGATGGCAGCTTCCGGATGGTGGAGGCTCTCCACCAACCGGAGAAGTTCGCCAGCTGGAAGCCCGCCCCCGGCAGATCTGCAGGCATGCACTTGCGCGCGCCTGCAAATCCACTTTAGAGCCGGGCAACGGAGCGGCACGGGGCTGCGCGCTCCGTGCTTTTTAAAAACCTCGAAAAAGAGGTTTTTAAAAAACACACAGTGCGGCTAGTTCCGGCCGCTCCTGAGTGGATTCTGGTGTGGAACTACGAAAAGTAGTCCACGCCAGTCCACTCTACGGTGTAGAAGACCTCAGCGAGAGGTCGCTCTACACCGTTTCAGAAGCCCGGTATGGAAATGGCCTATGACTGCATTTCTGCGATGCTGTGTTCTGCACCCTCCTCCGCTTGAGGCAGAGAAGACCGCTTTCTCCTGCACCTCAGTGTCTGTGACCACTCTCCTGCTCCGCCTTTACCCTGCCCCTGCGCCTTTGATTGGATGCTTCATTTTTTACTGGATGATATTTCTGTGTGGGAATGTCTCCATGTAGAAACGATGTCATGGAACTTCCAGCCCTGCTTGAAATGCGATAGCAGGGTGGCATTTTGCAATCTGTGGGTGCCTGGGGAGTGGGAGGATGTCTGCCCATGGCATGGCTACTTCACCATGGGCTCTACTTTGCTACCGTTGGCCTTGTAAAACACTTCCTGGGCATCAGGATGGGATCTCCAGTTCCCCCACAGTGCCCTTTGAGGACCCAAGCTGGCTGCTCTGCCCACTCTGGGGGCATCTCAGGGCCACGTGGGAGGGCCAAGTACAGGGGGAGGGTGGTCTGTGGGTGGCTGGGCAGTGGGAGGCTACTTTCACCAGCACGGCTACTTTCACCAGCATGTTGTTAATGGCTTATAAAGATGTTTTTTCACAGTAACTGTGTTTGTGTGGTACCTTTGCTGCTACACAATAAATGCCCCTGTCAGCTGGCCCACCCCATCTACTGAAAGGGAGAAGAAGCCACAGGGAGAGGGTAAAGATCAGCTTTTATTAGGAAATAACAAACAGCAATATTTACTAGCACAATACGTAAAAGGAGAACATGAATCACCCTAAGCCTTATGCATATTAGCCAACTCTCATGATGGCTTTAAATTTTTAACTTTGGACCACTAACATCCTGAGTAGATATGCTCTGAAGTCAAACTATCAAACTGAACAGTTTTCAGTTCTGCCCAGCGACTGCTGGAGGGACTGCAGGTCCCATTAGGCTTGTAGAGGTAGGAAGGCCTGTGGCTCCCATCATGCCTGTGTGCTGGGTGGCCTGCCCGCCCAACTGCAGTATCCCTGATGCTAACTATTGTTGGGGGCAGGGGATGCCTTCTGTAGAATCCATGAAGTCCCAGATCAGGTGGAAGGAGGTGCAGCCGAGTGTCTAAAAAGATGGAGAAGACACAAAGAAGTTGTGTTTTGGGAGCAACTGCAGGTCCCATGAGGCTTGCAGAGTGCATAGCAAGGAGGTCCTTGTGTGGAAGGGCGTCCTGGCCAGTTTGTAAGGGGGAGAGGGGTGAGTGAGGGGAGGTTAGTGGAGGTTTTGAGAGGGGTTGGAGTGACTTCGTGTCCCATGAGGCTTGCAAAGTGCATAGCGGTGGCAGCGGGGGGTGGCTTTGTGCAGCAGGGCAAGATGGGCAATTTCCAGTGGGGAAATGTGTGGCTGAGGGGAAGTTAGTGGATGATTTTGGGAGGGGGTTTGAGTGATTGCAGGTCCCATGAGGCTTTCATAGCCTGTTGACAGGGTATGTGTGCTTTTCGCTGCTGGGCATGTTGGGCAGTTTCCAGTGGGGAAATGGATGGGTGAGTGAGGGGAGGTTAGTGGAGTTCTGGGGGCGGGTTGAGCCACTCTAGGTCTCATGAGGCTGACAGAGTACATAGTGGGGTGGTCCTTTTTGCAATGATATCATTGTCATTCCCCTTGGACTTCCTTTCTCTTGAATTTAGCTGCAATCTTCAGAGTCATGGGGGTGGAAAAGTGGATTTTTTCCCCAGCAATAATATATTGTTTTGATCTGTCCTTGTTGCAATGCCAAATTATTTTGGCTTCAGTTGATCCTGAATGAGCCATTAAGATCTCTTCAATTACAAAAGACCTGCTTCCGGTGGAGTTGAGTCCTGTTAGATCTGGGATCTTTTTACTTTACACAATTGTAGTGCTATGATTCTGCTTTTTAATAGCCATGGCTGCATGCTTTAGAAACCCAAGGTATGTAGTCTGGGGAGGCATGAGAGATCTCTGGATGGGAATTCTAAATACCTCATGAAACTACAAATCCCAAGATTCTGTAGAATATTGCCATGACAGTTAAAGGGGGATCCTATGGCTATAATTGTGTAGTGTGAAGGGGACTCACATTTACTGATTTAGACTGATGCAATTGTCTGTATTTTTGGCCTCTCCCTAAAGACATGACCAAAGGGACTCTTAAGGTAGGTAACTGCATTTCAAGATTTATTCCACACCACTGCTTGTGGTTAAGAGAAGCTGCTCTCATATGTTAATGATGACCTATTCCCAAAGAACTGTACTCCAGCTCCTTGTTTGTGTCAGTCCTAAAACAGGATGCATGCAGAGGAGTGTGTGCACGTGTACGTGTAGCTGGGTGTGTGCCATGGCTCTGTAGCTGTATCTGTTATACCCAAGGTTGTTTTCAGGCCCATAGATCAATATGGTGAATACAAGCTGTGCGTACAAGGAATCTGTTACCTGTGTCTCAGTGTATGCTTCAGCAGGACCAATATAACTGTGTTTGCATGTGTGGGGCTCTTCTCTCTTCCTGCTTCAGAGCAAGTGCAGCATGCATGGCCTCATTCTTGCCTTTCTTCCTTGCCCCCTAGCAGAGCCAGGCCTTTTCCCGCTAAGCAAAGCAGGAACTGTCCTTCTTCAGCCTGGAGCCCTTCTCGTAACACTTGCTGCTGCCGCCCCACCTGCAGCACAGCTGCAGAATTGAACAGCTTTATCTTCGTTAGCGCCTGATGGGCTAAAGTAGGGTCGAAATGCTTTATGCTGTGTTTTCGCTGCTGATTGCTACACTGAGCGGCACAATATCACACTTCGTTGTCCTTCAGGCTCTGCTCAGAATGAGCTGGGGAGTAGGAGCACCACCCTGTTCCCTTCATCAGCTCAGTATTGCATTTACCTTTGACTAATAGCCCAGGTTGGGCTTGAATGGATTGCCATCTCCTGGGCTATTTATCTTCAGAGACATCCACCTTTATATGTATTGGCTGTGTAAACAAAAGCCTGTCTTAACAACTGGCCTTCATAAAAGGAGACAGATGTCTCCGGAACCTCAGGAGCTGCTGGGATCACAAATCTGAGAGAGTTCAGTGCTGGTTCATGAGACTTAAAGGTCTCCAGTAATCATAGAACACAGGAAAGAGTGGTAGTACACCCCCCTTTACCACAGTTTCTCAGATCCTCCACAATTTCACAGATGAAACTAGGACATGTGAGGCCAAGCAACATGAGAGTGTGCTCAAGATAGCAAAAGTTATTAATGAGGAAGAAGAAGCAAGCTGGGAAAGGCTGTAGCAGTTTGCTTTTTCCTGAGTTACAAGGAAAGGCAAGATTCCAATCCCTCATCTACTCTCCCCCCGCTGAGTTAACTGTGTCAAACTACTTTTGCTTTTGAAATCAGTTTTCATCAACTGAAGTAAGCTGAGGACAATGTTACAAGCCTGCACACCGCCCCCCCCAGATTTGATATGGTTTAATTGGTGAAATATGATCCAATTGGCAAAATATATTAATTGGCATTGATATATAAAAAAAGGATCCTCATGTGACTGTACGGCCAAGCTGGGCAGAAGAAAAACACTGGCTGAACATGTGCACTACAAAGCAGGTCAGAGATCCCACCTAGGTGTAGCCAGGTCATACTCAGGAAATCACCAGGTAACTCCAGACATAATAGGCTTAAACTAACCTGCAATGACTCTGCTGTCAGACAATAGTGACTGGGAAGTTCCCACCAAACCACTGATTGTTTCATTCTTCCCAAACCTTCTTCCCAGTGTATTTTCCCCATGTCCACACACCTGTCCACCCATACAGACCTATCAAGAGAGCCATTAACTCTTTGTCACCTAACACTGAGGTCATTAACACAGTCTGGACCTCATTGGCTGCTCTGCAATGTCCAATGTTTACTTGGCCAGAAAGCCATTCATGGCCATGCCCTCTAGGTAGAAAATGGGCATAAAAACCTGCAGTTTTGAGCAATCAGATGTAGTATCTCACTTACTGAATGCCATGCTATCACTCTGATTTCTGAATGAGTACTGTCCTTGGGCACAAGTCTAAGCCACATCACTGTGTCTTGGCTGCTCTCTGGTTCGGTAAGTATCACCCAATCCCTGAAACTGCACTATCAGTCTTTCCTCCCTTTTCCTCCAGTTAGCCTTGTGTGAGTATGTGAGTGTCTGGATCTTGTGTGTGCATGATTGATCTCCCTTAGTAAAACACATTTTAGTTTATTTTTCAAATCTCTGGCTTGTTTTTCCCTACATGGGACCCCATAAACATTGGTGGAAGATCTCGCTAGGTTGCCCCCCCTTGCAGGCATCCCAGTTTTGAGCTAAACAATTCCCCACAGTTATGTGGAAGAAGTGGCTTTGTGGGTGGACCCTTGCATCATCCACTTTGGGGGTAACAACAAAGGAGGAAAGTGAGAGGCAGAGAGAGAGAAACTGGGGCATTTTAGAAGCAGCTGAAAAAAAGTGGGATGACAGAGGAATAATTGGGACAGTTTCTGACAAACAGGGACAGCTGGAGAGTTTGTTTCTACATGTAGAGAGGAAACCTACAGTGCAGGCCTGAGATCAGAGGACCTTAGAGGTGTTGTTGCCTGAAAAGCTTCTAGTGTACAGAGTTCTGGGCTGTGCTTTGCCCACTCATGCTGTATGGATTAGACCTAGCCATTCTGGGGAGAAAGAGGGAGAGGACAAGGGGGAGGAAAATTAGAATAAGTAGGTTTATCATTGGCTGGACCTGAGAGCTGCAGGAACTGAGGCCATTTCCACATGATGACATTCTCCCACATCGTCCCTTTGCAATCCCAGCAGTGCCTCTGCCAGGATGGGAACACGTCTTCAACACTGCTCTCCTCACCTGACTGGCTGCCTGCAGAAGGGAGCATGAAAGACACGATCCTTACTTCTGCACTGCAGCTGGCCTTCTTCCCATGCTGCAGTGGGGAAGGAAGAGTGTCATTGCACTTCCAGCCCTTCTGCATGGCTGGCTGCGACAGAAGCCTTGTGCAATCAGGGACCATTGATTGAGTTTTTCTATCAATGATATACCCCACGATCACACTAGCTAGGGATGTGAGAAGGGCAGGACTGAAATGACATCATGTGGAAGCGTCATTGCAGTCCTGCTCCTCTTGTGTTCCCATGCCAGGACACTGCTGTCCTGTGGAAAGGGCCTAAGACACAAGCAAGGAGTACGGACAGGGGAAATTACCTATGCTTTCAGTGATATGTTTTATCCTGTCCCAAGTTTTCTAAACAATGCAGTTGACTTTGTAGGAACAAAAGAGCGAAGCCACTACATCCAGAGCTTGGAAAGTTACTTCAAGAAATGTAATTAGTTATGGTTATAGGCCCAAAGCCCAAGAACAGTAGTTTTTTCTGTTCTAGTTAAAAAGATAAACTCTGTACTCTTCTGTTATGGAAAAGTAACTAGTTTTAGTTAATCTTAGGCCATTTCTGCATGGGGTAATTAAAATGGTGCAGTGCATCCTCCACAGAGGACATCTGCACCTTGGAGTGGACTGAGTTCGGACTACTTACCGGAGATCCGAGCCTGTGATCTGTGGGGGTGGGCTTTAGGCGTGGAGAGCTTCAGCGGTTGGTCGGGACCCACGACCAACCGGAAGCTGCCATTTTGGAAGCTGGAGTAGTGCGGATCTAGACCGCGCGCTGCTCCAGTTAACCCTGGACCAGACCGAGGAGCCAGAAGATCCGGTGTATAACGGCATGGAGCGATTCCCTTGCCTTGTGCGGAAATGGCCTTAGTCACTTAAAGTACACATATATCTGCATCCAGAAGCATGAAGCACAATCTGAGTCAGCACTTGACCCATGTGATACCTGTCTCCCATCAGTGAGTGATGCTGCATGCCATAACAGTAAGGTACCAGAAAAATTACAGTTATATTACAATAGGAGTGATATTATCCTAAATTACGTTATACCTCTGCTATTGGAGAAAGGAACTAATTACAAGTAACTTCTTATTTGTAATTCGTTCCTTGCAAACTCTGACTACAACAAAGTATTGGTTTATTTCAAAAGCCCTTTGGTCATAGACTGCCATGTGAGCTTTATATCAGTGTTGATCTGCTTGCAACTGAATAGCAGAAACATCCATTTAAAGAACAAAATGGCTTTACCAATGTAAGTTTTTGTCACGCTAACTCCTTACACTTGACAGGATGATACCACATGGTTTACAGATCTCAGGGCCTGGCCCAACCTTTCCAGGACCCAGGGTAAGAGGGAGAATCTCAGGCCAAGTTATTCCAAAACAGGTTTTTGGGTTTTTTTTGGCATTTGTTCTGATTTTACATAGGCAAATAGTAAACGTTATGCTGAATGGGACTCCTTCCCTCCCATGTAAGTGTGCATAAGACTGCAGCATCAGAAATGTGACAGATATAAACATTGTAGGCCAAACCTAAATTCATGTTTGTTTTTAATGCATAGCCTTTTTCAAAGGCAAATAGCAGCAGCTGTGTATATGTGTGGGTGCGTATGATGATTGTCAGGATCGCAGCAGGCAGGCAAAAAGGAATCTGAGCCATCTGTCTCCTGCCATGGGCCTCAGAAAAATCTCTCTTCTAAATGTACTCTTTGCATTGAAAGAAAATACCCTTTTGATTTTGGATTGGAGTGTGTCCTCAGTTGTAGCAACAGGGCATTGATAACCAGGTTATATGACAGAAGCCTTAGGGTCTCCTTATCGAGTCTTACATTTTGACTGAAATGAGATCACAAGCAAGTTGCTTCCTTCTATAACATCATCTCATATTCAGGCTAAACATACCCAAATCTTTCAATTTTTCCACACAAGAACATGGTCTCCAGACTACTCACCAACTTCCTTACCCTCCTCGAAAACATTCCAGTTTATTTATATTCTTCTGAAACTCTGGTGGAACTCAGATGAGGTCTGGCCAAAGCAGAATAGAACAGTATCATTACTTACTATGATCTAAGCACAACATTCTGTTGATATAATCCACAGTGCTTTTAGTCTATTTAGCTATGGCATCTCACCGTTGACACATATTCCTATAGCTTATAAGGTGGACCCCGAACTTTCTGCTCTGACTGCACTAATGCCTCCAGCACTTCTACTTGTGAATGGATTGATCCCAGTCCTTAGAGCCCCTGCTTTGCTTGCAGAAGGTTCCACATTCATGCCTCAATCATCTGTAGCAAAGGACCACAGATCTTTAAGCCTGTCTCCCCTTCCCCTTGCACCACTTTGAAAGCATGGAGAAAAGGACTGGCAAAATACTAAGAAAAAAAAAAAGGAAAGTAATAAAAAAAAAGCAACTTTTCTCTAGAGTTATGTCCTGTTTCTTAAGAACTGCAGCAGAAAGTGACAATGTTTATCTTCTTTGCTTTACAGAGCCAAAAGTGCTTCAGTAACAAAATTAGTAGCCAGCTTCCCATCATTGCCTCATTCTTATTTACATGCTTAGCAACCAACAAAGCTCACACAATGGAAAGGGACAAAGACTGCTATGCTTAGCAGATTCAGAGAGAAAAGGTCAAGATTGAATGTGGGCATGCCAAATGAACAACAAGCAGCACACTTCACCCCATAAATATTCTTATCGCTTTTCTGTGAACATCTTCCTAGGTGAGCTTATTATACCCCTTAACCCCAGCATTTGGCTAGATTAGTTTATAATTCTTGATCTGCTTATTGAACTTTCCTCTAAAGAGTGTTAAATCCAAAGAACAGCCTTTCCCCACTTTTAATTTATTGCATTTATAGCATTTTATTACCTGTTTTCTATTATAAAAATAATTCCAAAGTAGGGTGCTAAGCTAATAAAACAAAATGAATTAATACAGTCTGTCGATAAAACAGTAAAATAGGGGACAGTGTATAGAGAGTTAAATAGCTGCAGCAGCATGGATTCTACCAAAAATCTAGATAAATAAACAGGTATTCAATGGATCTGGAAGGAGAATGTCTGCACTGGAAAGGCTAAGTTGCTGTGTATCAAATTCTGGCAAATGATACCTCTCAAGATGGCATTCCAGGAAGGTAAAAGAAAAGGTGGTCCTTCAGGCATCTAGGTCCTAAGCTACGCAAGGCTAGGTTAGGTTAAGTTAACACAAGGACTTTGAGTTTGCTTTCAGTACTGTTGCTTTCACTACTGATAAAATGCATTCCTGAGGTTTGCTCCACTTAGCAGCTTTTTCACAGAGTTTTACATTGAATGCAACTTCCAATCCTATCTCAATTGTGGGCCCCTGTGAAGCACATTGTCATTGTCCAGTCATTGTCTAGATCATCTGTAGATCACTGTGTCTGTGCTATCTGTGATCAGGAGTGGCTTGAGCCACAACTGGAGCTGGGAATATGTGCTCGAAGCTGCTTGGACCAGCATTGACTGTCATGGATCCAGGAACAGCTTCAATTTCTGCACCTGCTCTTTGAGAGGGTATGTGGCATATCAAGAACAGGAAATTTTCTTAATTCTCAGAGAAGGGAACTGACTATCCACATTGGCTCTGTCTTGTTTGGATGTAGTTTTAGCTCTTTGGCCCTCAATCAGCTCATTATTGTGTCCTCCAGACACTGGTTGAGGACCTCCACAGACTCTCTTCAGTCAGATGACACAGAAGTTGGTTTCATCATAGTATTTAAATATTTTATGTTAGATCTTCTGTGACCATCCCCAATGTCTTCATATAGATGTGGAATAGTGCTAGGGACAAGGTAGAACCTTGCAAAAATCCACAGTTTAATTGCAATGGGGACACAATATGATTGCACAGGGTTGTCCTCTGGACATAGTCCTGTAGATAGGAGCATAATCATTATATCACCCCATCTCTGAATCCTGATCCATAGAGCCAGCCCAGAATGTTCACTTCCTAGATGAAAAATCAGTTTTTCAGCTCTCAGCAAATGATAGCAAAAGTAGTTTGTGCACAACTAACCCAGTGGAGGAGGGGAGAGGAGAGAAGGAAGTGGAATCTTGCCCTTTCCAGGCAAAAACAAACCATTGTAGACTTTCCTGGATTATGTGTTTAATAACTTCTGCCACTTTGACCACATTCTCATGTGTCCTGGTTTTCATCTCTGAAATGTTAGAGGATATGTGATACCACTTCTACAGTCATGACTCCTTCCTACAGAATCCTGTGATTTGGGTTTTGGTGAGGTAGTCACAATTCTCTGCTCTACAGTGCTAGGCCATTCTCCTTAGAGCTCTCTGGTGGGCAGCTTTAAATATTGAAGGAGTCTACATATCTCAGGATATTACAGATTGGAACCATAGGAATTAGTGGTAACAAAATGTTCCAATGGTGTGGATGGACCCCAACTGAAGCACTGGACAGATACATCAACAATGGCATCTAAGCTGGCATGTGTATGTACATTTTAACCACAAAGGACTTTGCAAATATGCCACAGCAGGTGCCTATGGGCTCCAAAATCCCATTTAGCAGTATTAAAAGGTACTACACCCACATGAAACAGCTCTGCTGGACAGCTCTTGCAGTCACAGCACTGAAGAAGCCTCTTCTTTTTGTCCTCATCACAATGTGATAAGTATACTCATGCACCCTAGCCTGTGTTTGATCTTCATGGACAGATTTTTGTCTCCTGTGGTGTAGCCACTGTTTAATTTGCCTCATCACCAGTAGTTCTTCTGAAAAGCAGGAGGACACCCAGCCTCCAGAATAGCAGAGAAAGTGCTCAGAAGCCATTGTAGTGATGACCTATTTCATTCAACCATTTTCACAATAAGATTAGCATCTCAGGAGAATCACCAGCCAAACTAGCTGGGAAATCTCATGGAGCTTTGCCAACAGCCCTGTCACCTGGGAAATCTAACAGAGAATTCTGAAATCCCTAAGTATCTGGGATGGGCCACCTTCTTTACCCCCTCCCCAGCCTCTTAGCAAATGTTTTGTTCCTGGGATTGGGTATACATACCTTTCAAAACTGATGTCCCTCTTAGGTGAGTATCAGAAGCAGAAACAGCTTACAAGAATGCAGGATCATAAATACAGGCAACCTAGAATACTCAAGCATTTTCAGCTTTTTGCTGGCACTGTTTCTATCTGCAGCTTGAAATATCAAACAAAAATGGAGTCAGATGTGTTGCAGCTTTGCAAGGAAGTATTATGATAATTTCTCCCCTTTATGCATAATTTTCAGATTAAGTTACATCGATGCTTCAGTAGCAAGAGGCAGGGTGCAGCAAATGTCATTTACACTTGATTATTATTTTTAAACCCTCATCAAAATAAGCTTGCCTAATTAGGGCAATTACACTACAGTGCTGTACAGGGGGAAACAAGATTCTGATTTAGTAATCAGATGCTCCATAAATAAGAAAACTTTTCCATTTGGGATTGTACCACAAGAGAGTTACTTAATGTGGAGCCTTAGGTTTCTTGGACAAGGAGACAGGAATTGTTGTTGCTCCAAAACATTGTTAAAGGGCTGCCCTATGTCAGCCTAATGATACTTTGGGACTTTTTAATAACTCAAAGCAACATGAAAGGCAGGACTTATAATGTCAGAAGTCTTCTCCATGTTCTTCTGATAGTTCTAGCGTACTAGAATCTGGAAAAACACTGACTCAGGTTTTATATGGATCAAGAATGGGAACTGGACAACCCTCCAGAAGTTATTGGACTGTAACTCCCAGCATCCTTCACTGGCTAGAGCTGCTGGAAGTTAGAATCCAACAACATCTGGAGGGGTACCCAATTCCCACCCCTGATTTAGGACTTAAGTTCTCTGTCAATGCAAAAACTGCATGTCATCAGGCAGCCATTAAGGGTCCGATAGAGCTCAGTTTAAGTACTTTAGAATAGGGTGCTCCTCCAGATTTTGGAATGAAATGACCTAGATCTGTTCCTCCTGGCTCAACATGCTGATTGATGTGTGTGTGTCTGTATGTGTGTGCAAATAGTTAATAATAAGATTCATATTTCTCTGAAACACCATTGTAGTGCTAGTTGTACTGCTGAGCACATAGCAATTTGGGCTGGCTAGCTTGTGTTTTATGCCCTGCATGGTGAAAACATTAGTAACTTTTGCATACCTATACTCACTAACTGTGAGTTTGTAGACTTCCTCTGTGTTACTTTTCTACACCCACTTTCCTCTATTACTCTAAGCTGCAGCCATTTTCTCTTCTTTCTAACCCCTCCATTGCACTATATATTTGAATATGAATTAGTAATTTCTAAGTGAAGCTACTTTTGATTTTTTATGATGAATATTAAACTGTTTATTTTCTCTGCTAGATGTGTTTCTGTGTGTCTGTGGGACTGGTTATTGTTCAACTTCTCCCTTGTAAATCTGATTACCCTTCTTGACAGAGCCAGCAATATCTTTCATATTTCTTGGAAGAAAATAAGGTCACAAATGCTTCTGCTCCAGGGGCA
This sequence comes from Cyclura pinguis, assembly GCA_030412105.1. Taxonomy (NCBI): domain Eukaryota; kingdom Metazoa; phylum Chordata; class Lepidosauria; order Squamata; family Iguanidae; genus Cyclura; species Cyclura pinguis. The sequence continues at coordinate 165,005,710 of CM059600.1, forward strand.
ACCATCCCTCTTCCCTCCTTTGCTGTCCTTTTGAGGGATGGGACTGCCACATCATGGCACACTGTCCCTCACAGACATCATAGCCCAGTTTTCAATAGGCACAGCAACAGCTACACAGTAATTTCCTCAAGCAGATATTACCTGTAAAATGAACAAAGAAACAATGAAACAAAAATACGCTTAAACCTGTAAAATTTAACACTTTAAAATGTAAAGGCAGCTCTTGGACCACTTTGTTTAGCACTATGAGTAATGTTGTAAAAATGTGACTTTTTGGACATTTTTTAGTAAATGGGGAATGAGAACATAAAAGCAATAGAACAGACTTGGGACAGATTACTACATGCAGAAATGGCACACACTGGAAATAGGTTTATCTGTTCATCCTTGGGATTAAAACTGCTGTAATAAAACAATAGTCTGTTTAGACCACCTCTCAGCATTTTCCTGTGTTGGTGAAGAATCTTAAAGGGCTTGTCTATATTTAATAATTGCGAAGAAGTATAGATTTCAGTAGATGCAGCTTTTTGTGCACTGGTTGAGAAAATTCTAGTGTCCTGCTGGAATTTGTACACACCATTGACGAGGATCCTGTTAGTGACTTACACAGGTGTAAGTCCTTTTTTGGATAGAGTGCAGAGAGATATTCTCTTGCCTTTGTGTCTTGTCCAAAAATCTTCCACATCTTACAGCTGTCAAACCCAGGAGGGGCTGCTATTCTCCTTCTTAATAGAAGATACGAGAGGGGGCTGGTAATTCAGACCACTAAGATCTAGCTGCTCTGAGATCCTGAGAGAAGAAACAGGTGGGTGCACTCTGTTTGGGAGTGAAGCCTCATTTCTCTCCCTGGACCAGAGCTGAGACCAGCTGCTTCTCCATGGTTTGAATCACTGCCCCCCACCCCCTTAAGCAGCAGGGACTTGACAGCTGTTGGGTGGTGGGAGGATGTGGAACTGCATGTGCAGATCCATGTCCACACGTAGGATCTTGGCCACTAAAAGTACAAGATCCCTCTTTTTGTCTGGTTGCATTACAGATGCAACTTCATGAATATTGAAAAGAGTATCACCTTGGCAAATAAAGCAAAGATAGCATGGCCCCTAAGCTTCCCCTTAGAAGTATGAATCCAGACTGATGTTAGTAGAAGTGCCTCCCAAATCAGTGGTTCACTCACAGGAGGATTTTTGCTTTGTAGCCTACACTGCTGCTTCTTGGTCCATCTATTTCTGAGGTCCCCCTTTTCTGTGACTGTGCGTTGTTGTTGTTATGTGCCTTTAAGTTGAGTCTGACTTCTGTTGACCTTATCACAGGGCTTTCTTGCCAAGATTTGTTCAAAGGGGCATGCTGTTGCCTGCCTAAGTCTGAGAGAGTATGACTTGCTCAAGGTGACCAAATGGGTTTCCATGGCTCAGTGAGGATTCAAACCCTGGTCTCTCAAAGTCTTGGTCCAACACCAAACCATTACACTATGCTGACTCTCTGTTGCTCTCTTTACCTCTTCCCTCTTTCAGAATGGATTGTCCAAGCCAAGGTATTGTTAGAAGACTGTGAGAGGCTACTGTTTCAGAATTAAACCAGGATTTGGCAATCCAGTTAATTCTATTCAAGAAGTCTTAGCAAATGACCAAAAGGAAGAAGCCAAATCTGCTTCTTCTGAATTTATTTAACACTCTGGGAGCCATGTGCAGAATGCTCCTGTAGTGCAGTGGTGGAATCTGTGCTTTGTATGCAGAAAATTCCATGTTCAATACCTAACATTTCTAAGTAGGGATGGGAAAAACTCCTATGTGAAAATTCATAGAGTTGCTACAAATCAGGGCAAACTATATCATGCTAGATGGCCCAGGCACAGTATATGGCAACTTCCTATCTTACAGGGACTAGGTCTCTGCCTGAGCTGCAAGTGTGGTTAATCGATCTGCTGGACTGACTTGAAAAGAAGATAGTCAGGTTCCCCAAACTTGGAAGCATCTCCCGAGGCAGAATAATAAGGAATCATCCTGCAGAATGAATTTGGCATTTGTCTTGGTTTGTTGCTCCTCTTCCTCCTTGGAGTTAGAATGGTGTGGTGGAAGCAAAGAGGAAGCGAAATGGTGTCCTTGACTTTGCCACAATAGTTTGTAGGTCTCATTTTGATTGAAGGAGTTAGAAACACAATATACAGTCAGCTTTCATCCCTCCTCCATCCTTCCCTTCCTGCCTTCTGTTGGGATTCAGTCTGCCATCCTTGCTGAGGCTGGTGCTTCCTGTCATTGCCTGTCTGTCTGCCTCTACCAACCAGCTGCCTCAGCATGAGGATGGAATACTAATCAAGTGTATGGAGGGACTAGAATTTCATACAGGGAGATGAGCTCCTCACCTATCTATATGTCAATCTTTCTATCTATCATCACCCACAGACTCATTCTCTGCATCTCTATTTGGAAGTAAGTTTAGTCAAGATAATTTGGCCAAGTGTGCAGGCTTGGACTAAAACTTAGCCTTCTTGCATTTTTTTTCACAGCATATCAGTGAAGAAATTAATGTTTTTTCTCTTTTCATTGCTCATTTCTGGTTGTACTTTGATCCACTCATACAATGTAGATCCTTCAACAGGACCAGCTTTACCATGAGCCACAGCAAGGCAACAGCCTCACTTGGCAGATGCTGGAGGGCATCAGTAGTAGAAGCATTACCCAGTGCATTCCTCTCTGCCCCATGACCTACCTGTACCCTGTTAAATAACCTGCAGCCCTCAGGTGTACAGGAGGTTCCTATCCGGTCATAGATGTTGAAATAAGATTCAGATGACAGTCTGTTTGGCATTTGTCATGTGGTGTGGCGTGGGGTGGGGGGAAGAAGGTCACATTCTTTGTTTTGGGATGTGGAAGGTTTTGGATTGGCCCTATCCATGGAATGGGGGAAATGCTGACATGATTTTCTTCAATGCCACATTAAGATGTGTTATTCTGGCAATGGTAACCCAAGAAGAAATGGGTTGGCATTAACAGTAAGCTGTGATGCAGCAAAGGTAGTCATGGGATATTATGCAAAGTCTGCCCAAAGAATACCAATAAGACTGCATGAAAAACATATCACTATGGCCACAATCCAAGTTTCTCCTCCAACCGTGAAAGCAGAAGAGGAAGGAGTCAACAGATTCTATGCAATTGTCCATGAAAAAAATTGATCGTACACAAAACAGAATATGATCATTGTAGCATTCAAAAACAAGAAACAAAGTAGTACCAAACGGTGTTGGGGAATTTGGCCTCTAATCAAGAAATAAAGCACAAAAGCAACTTAAAGAACTTTGTTAAGCCAATAATTTCTTCATGCCACCCAACAGATGATTGTTTATATGTACATGGTCAACACAGGAACCAAATAGACTATCTAACTAGAAATAGGAGGTGCTCCATTCTCTGTGATATAAATAAATGAACAACCACAACCAACTAACCAGGAGTGGATTGTGGCACAAACCATGGACTGCTAATATCAAAAATCAGAGTAAAGCTAAAGAAGAATACTAAGTCACTGCCAGTGCCAAAATAAAATCTATAAAAACATCCTTATAAAATGTAAGGAAGAGATTTTTGGTATGAAAGCCAATTGACTATGAACCAAAAGAACTATTCACAGTCTGTTTCCATAGTCGAGAAAGAAAGAAAGAAAGGCCTCATTGGTCAAACTCTTCAAATTGTTAAGGACAGGCAAGAAGCAAAAGTGAAAGGTGACAGAATTAGGGCTAAATCCAAGATGCAACTGTTTAGCAACTTCTATTTCAGGACAAAGAAAACTAATAGAACTGTGTCAGGATGAAGAGTGCAAAGAAATAAAAGAAGACAACAAAAAGGTTGAAAAAGACTTCTTCCACAAAATCTGAGAAATCAATGGGAAATTTCAACCAAAAGTAAGGATGCTGAATGATCAACGGAGGACACATATGTCAAAAGGGGACATCAAGGACTATAGTAATTAGTGGACCATTGCATTAATCTAAGATGCAAGTTAAGTGATACTCAAGATTTTTCAAGAAAGGCTTTTACAATATGTGGAGTGAGAAATGCCAAATGTCCAAGCTGGGTTCCCAAAGGAAGATACATCAGAGATGATATTGCAAATGGAGTGTACGAAAAATCAATCAATCAATCCAAAGAAAATCAATCTGTTCCTTATGGATTATAGCAAAGCATTTGACTATGTAGATAATTAAAAATGATGTGTCATTCTAACATAAATAGCCACACTATTTGAATGTCCTGGTCCATAACCTATACTTTTGGCAATAGGCTACTGTTAGGAGAGAATGTGGAAAAACAAAATCACTCCATTAGCCAATATATGCTTACAGTATGATCTCTACTTGTCAAGAAAGTCAGAAAAGGCTTATTTTATCACCCTGTCTGTTTAATTTATATGCAAAATATATCATATGGATAGTTGAATGAGGCTCGGAGGAAGGAGGTATGAAACTGAAGGAAGAAATATCAGTAATTTAAGATATGTGGAATACTACAGCTTGGAAGGGTAGCTATGAAGGAATTACAAAAGATACTCATATTATTGAATACCAAGTCAGGATCACCCATGACAAAGTATTTCTTTTCTCTATATATGGTTTTGAAAGCTGAGCAATGAAAAAATTACCAAATAAGAAGATGAACTCTTCTGAAATGTAGAGCTGGAGGAGAATTCTGAAGATACCATGGACTGCTAAAATGATGAATAAATTGGGTCCTACAGCAAATCAAGCCTCAGATTGACCAGAAGTCAAAATGACTGAACTGAGGCTCTCATATTTTGGGCATATTATGAAATGTCATAACTCATTAGAAAAGATGATAATGCTCAGTAAAAGGAGAGGTAGTGGGAAAAAAGAGAGACCACATTGCAGGTGGATTGATTTGGTTGAGGAAGCCATGGCCCTGAGTTTGCATGACCTGAACAGGGCATCTTAGAGGGCCCTCTGTCACAGGGCCACCATATGTTGAAGTTGACTTGACGGCACATCACTGCTACGACAAAAGGGGTATCACAGAATCCTGACTTGTTCAGCTTTTCCAGGGGCAGGAGATACTTTTCACAGATAAGAAAATGCCTGTATGGATGTTCAGAATATATTTTGTCCTGAACAGATAGCATGGCAGCAAGATTATGCTTGCTGTTTCTATCCTCATCCTCTATAGCTCTGTTTACACATCTTCACGAAGTCATGAAGAGGGGAGCTGACACCCCCTTTCATCTTCACTTCCCTAATTCTCTTTACAGGGAGACCAATGAATCTGAATGGGAGAACTTCTATTGTGCCTGGAAACTCTCCAACCAATTGGGAACTCTGATTTTTAGGGTTCTAGGTCACATGGAGAGCCTCCATATGTTGTAGAAGCTCCATTGTTCAGACTCATGGGTTTCCACATGAGAAACTGTGGCCATTTCTGCCCGATACTGTTATAGTGCTATTATACCACTTTCAACACCCTGTGGAATTCTGGGGTTTGTAGTTTCCTGAGGCCAAAGAACTCTCTGGCTGAGAATTCTAAATGCCTCTCCCTAAACTGCAAATCCTAGGATTCCATAGAATGTTGAAAGTGGAATAATAGCACTCTAACAGTGTAGTGTGGAAATGGCCATAAAGTGGTGGAGCTAGTGAGCTCCCTTTGTCACATGTTGACTCAACTTATTGAAATTATTTTGTAAGCAGCTGAAGAGAGAGAGGAAAGGTAGTGAAAAACCATGTTTAAAAAAAGCTTATGTTGATTACATTTAAGTTAAAAAGGGGATGTTTATGCTAATTACATTGATTCTAATTTGGCATTGAAATTTATGTCACATTAATGCAAAAGACACCTTGCCAGAAAGCTGGTGAAAAATCCCTTCTTCACTTCATTTCTCTCTCACCTTCTGCCCTGGTCCTTTTTTAAAGCTTGAGAGAGAAGTAAATGGATGCACAAATTTTTGGAAAATCCCATTGCTTATCCACTCACCCACTGAAAGGCAATGAGAGAAATTAAAAGAAATACAAAAAGGCAGGAGGCAGAAAACAGATGTTACCCTGATTTCTGGGGGTCCCAGGAGGGACACCTAAATGTGCTCAAACAATGGGGAGGGAATTAGCACAAAGCACTAGTTTCCAATGCGAGAGGCAGGATAACGTAGTGAGATCTTGAACCCTATGTCTACGGGGTCAGGCTGAGTCAATGATAAGGCAGAAGTTGAAAATAATAATAAATGTTTTATTGAAATACAATCAGACACGTGTATGCAACACACTCACACAAGGAACTATAGAAATAAAGGTAGGAGTTGGATAGAGGGATTCTGAGAGGAGGTTTGGTATGGGAAATACTATACTTGTCCTGAAGCCCAGTAAAAGCAAAGAAGCTGGGGAGCGTGGATTCTCAGCATGTGGGGCTGAGGGGAGGCTTGTCAAACGGAGAGACGGTAAGTTGGGAGGCAAGTCACGAGCAATCCAATGAGACGCTCAAAGTCAGGGGTTCTCATAGGGAAAATTGTGGCTGCAGGCTAGTCCGTACTTGGGGATAACAATGAGTTTTGGGCTGGAGACAAAGCCTCCGAAAGGTCAGTACTTTAGATGACTGAGTTATGACCAGATTGTCAATAGAGTAGCCAGTATGCAAACGCGGAGTGCTTGAGAGTTGTATAGTCCGCTCATCAAGCTGCCTGCGCGGGGCAGGGGATCTTTTGAAAGTAGCGTGCGTACATGATGTGGTACTTGCCTTGAGGACTGCTGAAGCTGCATTCGGCAATGACTGGCCTGCCTAGATCGGGAAGTGAATGGTTCGGCTATTGTCGGCTGCGCCTGTGTGCGTGCTTGTCCGGGGGCCTCGCAAGCACGTGGAGAGGAATGGGTAAAGAAGGCCAAATTATTGATATCAAATGATATCTTAATATCCCACAAGCTCGTGCTAGAAATCGCGGTAACACAGAAACCTTTATCTGTTATATAAAAGTCAAAGTTTGTATGTTTGTTTGTCTGTGTCAGGCAAGCGAAGACCTCATATGATTGGCTGCCTGAGAAGATTCTATGGAATCCTGGGGTTTGCGGTTTAGGGAGGGTGGAGTCTCCTTCTTTGGAGGTTTTTAAGTGGAGGCTGGATGGCCATCCATCAAGAGTGCTTTGATGTGGGTTCCTGCACGGCAGGAGGTTGGACTAGATGGCCCCTGTGGTCTCTTCCAACTGTATGACTCTGTGACTCTATGAGGAGCCTTTAGAATCCTCAGCCAGAGAACTCTTGGGCCTCAGGCCAGTTGCTATGGAGATGAGGCCTAGCAGCAAGGAGGATGGCAGTGTATTCCCTCAAGAACCCAATCTGTGTATGTTAATAACTCTGAATACAGTTTGGATTAGAGAATATGGGGAAAAGTAACAGGTACTGGACAAGACAGTTTGAGGAATTAGAGACACAGAATCTCACATCTTTCTAACAAGTATTATCTATGTATGAGTGAATAAAATCCCAGGCAGCGCCGGGTATATACACTAGTTTATAAATATAATCTGTAAGCCAAAGCCACCTAACCCATTTCAACAATGCCCATACTAGACTACTCCCTACCAAGAATGTTCCAGAAGAACAATTTTCCAAAACCATTTAAAGAAACAGCAATAGACCCAAAATTAAAGTCCTCTTTAAAGTTTTCTTCATCTCCACTGATTGTTCCATTGTCTATCTGGGGCTTTTATGTATTATTAAGTTATAACTGTGATAAAATGTAGTCGTTAGATAACTTGTTATCTGTAACTAGTTACTTGCAAGTGCTTCAATATCTTCCAAAAGAAACATTCCAAGCTGTGATAAAATTCCAAATTGGATTGTTGATAACTGCATTTAAAAGACCTAAAGTAAAAAAACCCTAGAAACCTCTAGTTGTCTCTCCAGATAATAGTGAATTAGAAACACATTTTATGCTGTCCATGTCTGTGATGAGAAATAATATAGGCAAAATGAGTAATTATTTGCACGAGCACAAGACAATCGAAGTATGAGAGACTGGAGCAGAAAAGGCAGCCTGTACATTTTTCAATATGATTATATTATTGGCCTCTGGAACGTCCCATGGTCACTTGAGTTCCATAGATTAATTTAGCTGTATAAAAAGCATGGCCCTTTCTTTTTAAGCCTGCTGCTGGTTCATTTTAAGCAAATTTTGTTCAGTTTATCAGATGCTCTCCAGTAACTCTGTCCTCTCCGTATAATTTACAATAAGGCTTCTTTAAAATGCATTGAAAAACAAATTATAAAAGAGAACTCCTCTCTGTGGTGGAGCAAATGGCACAATGATCAAGGACAGACTTGTTCAGGAGGTCATCTATTTTTCTGTCTGTCTGTATATTTACCTGGAGATGAAAGAAAAAACTTGGGGATAATCCCTGGGTCCACATCCTTCTCAGTATCAGAGGATATCTTGCTGAGAATCCATAAATATGATTTCTGCCTCTCTGGGAGTTATTATTTGATAAATTAAAAGTTATTTGTTAGGGACTGTGCAAGCCCAGTGGCTGGTACTGAGCAGTTTCTTCCCATATGAAGCCAATCTTTCAAAATGACCTTCTCTAGATTGTCATAAGCTCACTCAGGAGGTTCTAATGAAGTTTGTTCCGCAGGAGTGAACTTCTCACAATTGGGTGTTCATTTACCATTTGCTTTGATTGCACAGGAGTAGAGAGGTTCAGTGAGTGTCTTCCCACCTGCTGGGCTTGCCTGTTGCTGTCACAGTTCTGAAGAGGCTCTATGTCTCTCATGTGACCGTGGGATTTGGCAGAGATGCAGGTTGGCTTGTCTTGCCTTTTGTACAAGAGGACTAGTGGAGTGGAAAACTACTGAGCGAGCTGCATATCAGATCACAGCACAGCCATCCTTACGCGTGGATAAACTAACATGTCAATACACGCGGCACGAGGCTGCCTTTCTTGGCCTTCCTTTCTGGCAGAAGAGCAGATGCAACTAATGAAGTCATGGGAGATAACAGACAGAAGGTAATAGATCTGCTGTACTTGATACCAGTTAGGCCTCCTCTTGACAACAGTCGTAGGATCTAAAGTTCTGAGAAGGAAACAGATATGCTGGAAATGACCTGAAGGAAAGCAGAGAAGCTGAGCAGGAATTTTCTGAAGCAGTTACTCCTGGAAAGGATGGAAATATCTTTGAGAAGATGAAGAGGGTAGAGGGGACAAAGAACCTATGAACTTATGCTAATAGTGACTGAGGTAGTTCATTTTCCCCACCATTCAAAGTGTTTTTTAGGCATATTCCATCAATGGAAAACTTGAGCCTCCAAAATATTTGAAAATAATCTTGTTTCTTTATCAGTGGTATCTTCTGCCCCATGAATGAAGCTTCATTTCCATTTTGTATTTCCATGTGTAAAACATATACACAGTACAGAAAAGTCCCTGCTTCAAGCAGCTTCCAGTCTAAAAACTGATACCAGATGAACAGCTAAGGGAAAGGAGAAATTTGTAATTGCTTTAGACATGTGTTAAAGTACAGTTGTGGAAGAGTGAGTTGCATTATGGATTTCTGAACAAAAGCTGACTCCCAAGGGCCTTTTGCTTCAACTTCTGCTATATTAAGTGATATATAAAGAACATCCCTTCCATACTGTTGGTTTATGGCTAAAGTTGAAATTGCCTACTCTTAGATCAAGCTTTACAAAGTTAGAAATGTGTAAGCTAAATCTTAACAGGCATGCCCCATGATCATTACAGGCATAGTTAGCAAAGCCTCGAACACTGAAGTTTCTGTTTACAAAGGTTTTTTATACTTGCCTCACCCCTTTTTCCTTTTCATTTTCTATCTAGCTGAAAGACTTTTAGCAGCCAGCATTCAGAGGATGGTGAAGGAGGGCTGGAGAAGCACAAATGATGAGTTGCCATAGTTATGTGTACAATATTCCATCCATCCATCCATCCATCCATCCATCCATCCATCCATCCATCCATCCATCCATCCTGCCTTTCTCCTAGCATAAGCAAGGTAGTAAACAAAGGCTGAGCTGGGAAAGAGTGGGATTCCGTTCTAGCTGATCCTACTGTAGCCATGGATGTCTTCTTACAACATGCAGCATAAACAGCTGCCTTTAGAATGCCTTACTGCACAGGTGTGAACAGCAAAGCTGAGAGGAAAAGAGAGAGGAGATAAGGTGGTGTCACCAACTACTACCACCCTGATAAAAATATAGATCTACAAGTTAGTCTACTAAAATGGAAATCATAAGAAAAGTGGAGACTGGTGGAAGAAAAAAAAATCACTGGATGCATTTTGCAAAAAGATTCCAAATGGTCCTTAGAAGGATCTTATGCAAGGTTTGCCTGTTCTGGTTGCTCCATTTCACAAGTATGTATTATTAGTTTTGAATAAGAAGTCTTCTGAAACATGTTGAACTGCGCTTCTCTTTTGTGGTGTAGGAACCTATCCCTATTCTTTCCATGTTATTTCTGCCTCTGGTACCAATTTTTCTGTTAAACAAATAATGCCCAGGAACACATCTGCTTTGTTAAGCAAGATATACCTGTAACAACTACATGTAATGTCACAAACTATGTTTGCTTGTAGCTTATCCACCACGTGACTTTGTTTTTCCTTGCTTTTTCAGGCCCTAATCCAGATGGGGAGGATAGAGCAATTGGTACCAGCAGAGAGGCCCTACCTTGGTCCTATATATATAGCTTGATGAAACCTCTGAGCCTTACTGAATTGCTGGCTGAATTTCTGTTTTCCATACCTGCTTGTTCCAGACCCATAATAAGAAGCTTGAACTTTTATGTCATTCACCCATATTGTAATACCATATAAAACTTTCCTTTTGTTGATACAGCTAGTGAAGGATGCTTGAAAATGGTATCCTCTTGCTGTTTAATCCAAAGACACATTGTTTGAATGGTCGTTGGGACACAGTGTACTCCAAAGCCTATGGGATCTGCATAGGACTACCTGAGTGAAAACTGGAGAGGGCCACTATCCATTTAATGGTTGTGTAGGAGAGGAAATTCCAGCAAATGTGACTTGTTACCTGGGTTATGTGACAAGCAACACCTGGTGAAATTCCTTCTTGTAAATAACCATTAAAAGTTTAGGTACCCTCTCTAGTTTTCCTCTTGACAACTCTAGGACTGTACTCTCCACTGAAAAAGGTGATACGACAATGAAAAATGTAGTCTTGTAACTTTAAGAGCCAGTCTGGTGTGGATTGAGCTTTAGACTACCAGTCTGAAGACCAGGGTTCAAATCTCCGTTCAGCCATGGAAACCCAGTGGATGATGCTGGGCAAGTTGCACTCTCTCAGCCTCAGAGGAAGGCAAAGACAACCCCCCTCTGAACAAATCTTGTCAAGAAAACCCTGTGATTGGTTCACTTTAGGGTCACAATAAGTTGGAAATGACTTGAACATACACAAAAACAACTTTAAGAGCACCATTTTGCTTTAAAATAAAGGGCATCTCCCTATGCACTTTGTTTTCAAGGAGATCAGAGCTTCCGAAAAATTTCTGTGAGTTTGAATCTGTGGATAAATGCATGTGTGGAGAGCATACTTTGTTTTAAAGCAAAATGATGCTTTTAAAGATATAATGCTTTTTTCATAGTGTAATCAGGAAGAAGTTTAGAAGGATACCCTCACAGGGCCTGGATGTAACCAACTGGCTTTTTGTTGTCCATCTGTGCTGAATCCCATCCTGCTAGCTGTGGATTTAAGCAACAAGTCATCATCTTCAGCTTTCTGCAGGAAAAATGTTCTGTCTTTTGCCATTCTATCTGTGGGTTGTTGTTGTGTGTCTTCAAGTCATTTCCCACTTTTGGTGATCCTAAGGCAAACCTATCATAGGGTTTTCTTGGCAAGATTTGTTTAGAGGGGGTTTGCCATTACTTAGCTCTGAAGCTAAGAGAATGTGGCCTGCTCGCAGACACGAAATCCCATGGCTGAACGGGGAATTGAACCCTGGTCCCAGGGGTCCTAGTTGAAACGCTCAGATCACTACATCCTGCTGGCCCTACTTTCTGTGGGTAGCAACTGGCAACTTCTCTGCCTTGGTTCTTCCTCTTTAAACAGTGAACAGAAGTAGTAATGACAATAGGCAATGTACAGCCTAATAAACACATAGTACAGACAAGCCCTTAGGAAGCTAAGATCAGTTCCTGCATCACTGCAATTGGTTGTTTTTTAATACAACCACAATCTTCAGCGCATTGGAACAGGCAATGTTGATCGCAATACTTCCTGTAGTCTCTAATATCTGCAGATGATGCGTTACTTCAAACAGGCCACTTGCTTAAGCCACGTTACTTAGCCTCTCAATGGAATGAATATATACAGTTGCTGTAAAATATATACAAAGACTGAGTGTAAATAGCCCAGGGAGCAGAAGTGGCAGGGGCTGGCAGGGCTAGGTTGGACACAACTTTCTGTAAGCACAATTAAGGGCTGTATAAATGATCAGACCCTGTGATTAACACAGCTTCCCAATTCACATGAATATTAAAACGCCAACAGGCCCAGGCTCCCCACACAATGAATTCTGTATGAATCTTAAGATAAATCATTTGGATAAGTTAGCAGCAGCTGTACTCCCTTGCCACCAGCTGCCTCAAAAAATCATTTCAAGTCAGGAGAGAGAGAGAGAGGGAGAGGGAGAAAGAAAGGGAGGGAGGGAGAGGAAAGAAACCCGGTAATTAGGATTCTGAGCTCAGAGGACTCGGGATCAAAGTTGATAAATGCAAGCTGCTTGGAGGTGTTTGGAAAATCAAAAGTAAAGGGAGGTCTCAGGTAAATCCGTGGCATGTATTTTATGCGGGCCTGGCAGCAGCAAATGTCAAGGCCTGTTGTAGGTGATTCAGTTTTTAACTCGCTTGCTCTAAAGAGAGAGAGAGAGAAGCAAAAGAATAGGATCAAGCCCGAATCATTCTGGGAAAATTAAGATGTCAGTGACCACTGCATCCTGTTCACTTGGTGCTAGAATTGCCTGATTGAAAACTGGAGCAGGTTTCTGTCCCTTTAATGGTTGCATAGAAGAGGAAATTTCAGTAGGCACCGTTTGTCATGCAACCTGCTAATAAGCAACATGTACTGGAATTTCCTCTTCTGTACACCAATTAAAAGTATAAGAGCCCACTCCAGTTTTCACTCTGGCAATCCTATCAGGTGCTTCCCTTCCTTGTGTTCGTGTCAATGGGCGCTGCTGTGGCACTGCACAGCTAGTAGCTCCTCTTCCACCATAGGGATGGTATGGGTGGGGGGCACTTAGAAGACTCTTTGTACAGAGTCCACTCTCACCAGGTACCAGCCTTGCTGTTGTGACTTTCCATCCCTTGTGGTTGTATCAGGTTATGGCGACAGAGATGGGACATGATTGCTGAAAGAATGGAGTGCTCTTGTTTTGAACCTGTGTAGCTACATCAGTGTACTGGCAGACTACCATCTGCTAGCAGCTGACGCAGGGAAATTGGCATACGTGTTTGTACTTTAAACAAACAAGAAGATGAGACAATGCTAGTGGAAAATAATGCTCAAATGAAAATATTTAGCATTTAGATAACACCTTTGGCTGCTCTCACACTCTTCATGTACATTATCTTTTTAAAAAAATCATCACAGTATCACTGTATAGTCAATATTATTACTCTACATAGGACTTGAAACTAAGAGAGGATGGCTTCGCTAAGGCCACTGAATGACTTCCTTCAGAAGGAAGGCTTGGACCCAGAACTTCTTGTTGTGGCCCTGTCTCTCTGATATTAAGCAACACAAGTGGTTAAGCGAATGATCTGTAAACTGGAAGATTCCTCTAAAATCCCTGAATCATGCATTCATAAAGTGGCAGCCCAATGAATCAGGCGAGTTTCCTAGCATCTCTAACTCTTCTTCCATCTGCAAACTGGGACATTAATACAGGCCTGCTTTACATAGTTGCTGTAAATATTATTGAGATAGTGGTCTAAACTCTGTTGGTGAGTTCCAGCTAGAGCAGACTCACTGAGTCAGTTGTTGAAAGGCAAGCCAAGACTTATACGAATCCCATTGACTCAATGGATATACTCTAATTTAGAGTATGAATAGGATTCAGACCAGTGTGAGTATGAGAACTGTGAGAACTTAGGGAAAGGCTATATAAGAGGTTGGGATCCTTTGGCCTTTCAGATGTTCTGGGCTATCATATATCTTACTACTGGCCATGTTGGGTGGGGTTGATAGGATTTATAGGCTAAAACATCTGCTGGGACAAAGAGGTTATCCACTCCAGCTTATATAATTATTGAAGAAGATGTTGTACGTCCATTTCATGGGTACCAGGTGAGGTGGCTTATCCTGCTTAAGAATTCTTGCAAAATTAATAATTTTCCCAGTGCACAGCATAAGTATTCCTATTTCAACTGCATACACATGTATGATTTTTGTTAGCGTCCATTTCATGTACAGTTCAGGACAAGCGACTGACGAGTGCACATGATGATAAAAAGTATTAAAATGTTCAAAGCAGCAAAATTCAGCTGTCACCACTGTCTTTCTGAATAGGCCAAAGCTGAAGGGTGCCAATGCAGAAAAGGGCTAAGGGTGTTTGTGGAGGAAACACTTGTTCATGCAGCAAGTGCTGGGACTTATAAGCCAAATCAGCATCTGTCTACGTCAGGATGGGCAACTGTGTGGGGACCTTGGGCCAATTTTGCTTCCCCCCTCCCTGCAGTAAGTACCCCTGTTTTCCTCTGCAGTCCCTCTCAAAATGGTGACAGGAAGTACGTGATTCCTGATTCTTCAATCTGCTGTGCTAAGACCATCCAGAGAGGTCTGATTACACTTTGTGATGTCCTTCTGGTACTCTACTGCACATGGAAGGAAAAAAAGATAATGCAGGTCCAGGATGAGTCTGGTACATTTGTGATTTGTTCCACTGAGACTTTTACGTAAAAGATCAGACTTCTGTCTTCTCCAAGGACACATGTGGTGCTTCTTTAAATATAATGAATAAAAGCTAAGCATTCATCATTTCATCTCTGCCATTATGTTCCCAGCCAATGCTTCTCCAGAAGTTTTCTTGAGATACTGCTCTTTGATTAAATAGGCTACACTGCATTTCCCCAAGTCTCATGGCATCACTCCTTCTTGCATGCTGAGTAAATAGAGAAGATGTCTTCCTTGGGAGCTAGGTGATCTCTGCATTAGCAAGGAGAAACCACCTGACTGCTATGGTGGAGTTTACATGAACAGGGGGGAAATATAGTCCACAGCAACCCTGTTGGATTTTTGTATTTGGTATGCAATAGGCTTTACAACTTTTATAGGCATTACTCCTGTTGCTGAACTGAGATCCTTTATCCAATATGTGGTACTGAATGGTTGGTCAATGATGCCAGCTGGGACATTGCCAATTACTTGTGTGGGGGAAATAAGAAGGATTGAATCCAGCTTTCTTCTCTCCTCCTAAAACAGAGGTGAGCAACTATCAGGAGTTAAGGGGCTATACTGGCCTCCAAAGAGACCTTGGAGGGCCATAACCCCCTACCACCCAACACAAAGCTTTCAAAATTTCTTTTTTAGCCTCAAATGCTCCAAACAACACTAGAGGTTGGGGGCAACTTTGCCAATGTTTGTGTCCTTTCAGGACTATTTTTTAATGGCCAATTGAGGTCTTTTTTTTTAAAATGTCTGGATGACTTCCTGTTAGAAAAGAAGTTCTCCTTGGCCAACATAGTTGCCCTTCTAGGGGAAAGAGGTAAAACTCTTGTATCCATTTTTTTTTTTTGGAATGTGAATGGTTGAGGGCCACAAAATGGCCCTGGGGCCATATGAGGCCCACAGCTTGCACTTACCCCTCCCCATCCTAAAACAAGGATTCTACTGCACCAACCAGAAAACAACCGTCTGTGTCATCAGTAGATGGAATTCTATTCAAGACTTGAATTCTATTCAACTACAACAAGGACTGGCAACACTTGCTGATTATTTAGTGGATATGTAAGTGCATCCAAGTCCAGAGAGGAAATAATATAACCCATCCATTGAGTTTATTATTTTTCCACGGCTGGGAACTGGCTCACCTTCTAATATGCATGCACTGACATTCACACGCACCAAGGCCATTTCCACACGAGGTTGATATATTGTAGCAGCGTTGAATTCTTGCCCTCTCGTCTGCATGTTGTACCGTTTTAGTATTGTCGTTTTCCTTGTGGTTCTGCACGTTTTCAGCTCCTAGAACAGTTCACTGCAGTTCACTGCAATGCGAAACCGCTGTATGTGAAAACCAGAAAAACTCCAATGTCAATCTCCCAAACCGGTTCTGCCTCAGTTTTCGCCTACATGCAGAAGTATAGCATCGAGTTACATCACAGAAGTGGCTGGCTGTGTGTGTTCCCTGGCTGTCCCTTCCCTTATTTCCATTCCTATGTCTCTCTGCCCATCAAAGAACAGACCGCCATCATTATTGTCTTCCTGTGTTAAACGGACAGCGAGAAGAGAGTGGATCTGGTAATGGACTGTTAAAACATGTTTTTTTCCACCTATCAATGAACATACATTCCTACGCACAAAAGTAGCAACACAGAAATGTGTTATAAATGTGTGTGTGTTTTTTAAAAAACAGACCAATCAGCGATGGCAGGGCAGGGTGAGAGAGAGGAACGGAAGTGGCCAGGGACCTGCTGTTGTGGATGCAGCAACCGCTGTTCTCCGCAGTAGTATGATGTAAAGGGGGGGGGGGGGTTTGCAGACAGCACAATTTCTGAATTTCTGAATTCAGTTTCCGAATCGGAGTATAAAAACACCGCTCTTGACACACAGTGAACTGCTCCTCCCCTCTCGTGCGGAAATGGCCCAAGACTGGCAATTTAGTAAAACTCAGGCTGCTCATATTTAACTTGAGTCTTAGGCCATGTCTGCATTATGCTGTTATAGTGCTATTGTTGCACTTTCAACATCCTGTGGAATCCTGGGGTTTGCAGTTTAGGGGGGGGGCCTTTAGAATTCTCAGCCAGAGAGCTCTTTGGCCTCAGGAAACTACAAGCCCCAGAATTCCACAGGATGTTGAAAGTGGAATAATAGCACTATAACAGTGTAGGGTGGAATGGCCTTAGTTTTTGGTGCTATGATAATGATAGCAATGATGACCATGACACAATGATGATTGCAATGACAACAAAGTAATGTAGGCAAAGTACCAGCTGAACATGTAGGAGGAAGCCAAAAAGAGCCAGGTGTCTGTTGCAAAGATTATAATATAAGAAAGTAATGGAGGGATACATTGCAAAAATGCATGGATTATTCTATCATTTACATATATATGTATGTATGTATGTATGTATGTATGTATGTATATAGGTATGTATGTATGTATGTGTATGTGTATGTATATGTATGTATGTATATGTATATATGTATGTATGTATATATTTGTAAGGGTTTTTTTTTTGATCTTCATGCAACTTAGGTCTGTTTCACACTACACAAGTATGGCTCTATGATTCTGCTTTAACTGCCATGGCAATATCCTATGGAATCTTGGGATTAACGGTTTAGAGAGGGGCCTTTGGAATCCTAGGCCTGGGAGCTCCCCGGTGTCTCTGACCATATGACAAATCCCACGATCATACAGGATGCAGCCATTGAAATTCAGATGGAATTATAGTGTTATAACTTGGTAATGTGAACTTATTCTTAAAAGCAGCTGGAGACTTAAGCTTTCTTTATTCAGCATAAAGCACCAGAGCTGTAAGATCTGGTTTCTAGGACAGTTGGACAGATCTGAACCATTCAAGATAGAGCCCCAAAATGAAATAAAAATCCATTGCGACTTTTATTTAAAATAAATAAAACAAATAAGGCAAGGTACTCTGACAAGACTGGTCTAAATACCTGAAAGGTACCAGATGCTTTCTGATCTTGGAAGCTAGGCAGAGACCACCTTTGTTAGTACTTGGATGGGAGACCGCCAATAACTATCAGGTGCTATAGGCTATATCTCAGAGGAAGGAACTGGAAAAACTACCTTTGAGTATTCCTTGCCTAGAAAATCTTATGAAATTCATGGGGTCACCGTAACTGGGCAGGCAACTTGAAGGCACACACATGTACACAGCCACTATTTTAGCATTATATACAAAAAGCAGAAGGGGGCCTCAGGCTTCCATACTCCCTCTCCAGGGATGGATGTAGTTAGGAATGTAGTTAGGAAGAATGTAAAATATTGGCTTTCATTTTAAAACTAAACAGTGTTTGTTTCTTGCTACATTATAGTCAGGGCATCCCATTCCTGACTGTAATGAAAAAAAAAAGAAAAAAGAGAAAAATATATATTATTATACTATTACAAATTCAGCTAAATAATCCTATTAAAATTACTAATAAACATAACCACAGTTTATTACATCGTTAGATTTCTTATTGCTCAAAAAATCCATAAACTATTTCTGATTGTGTAAAAAATCTTCAGTTGGCTTATTCTTCAAAACCTACATTAATCTGGCAATTTGAGCCAACTCAGCAACCTTAACAATCCATTCTCACGTTAGCTTGTTTTCAGGTTTAAGCAAATAATATTCTTGCTGCTGTTATCATATATTGAAGAAGTAATCCATCCTTACTAGGTAGTTCTTTATCCCTAATACCCAGTAGAAAAATTTCTGGTAAATTACAAAATCTACCTTTAAAATGTTTAAAATATAAATCTTAGGCCCTTTTCACATGTGGGAGGGGGAAACGGGTGAAAACGCCCAAAAACGGAGCTTACCTGAAACCGGGTAAGTCCATCGCCACGTGGAGCAGCGCGAGCTCGCTGCTCCGCAGTCCCCTGGCGTCCCAAATGGCGGCTTCTGGTTGGTGGAGGCTCTCCACCAACCGGAGAAGCTCGCCAGCCGGAAGCCCGCCCCCGGCAGATCTGCAGGCACGCACTTGCGCGCGCCTGCAGATCCACTTTGGAGCTGGGCGACGGAGCGGCGCGGGGCTGCGTGCTCCGTGTTTTTTAAAAACTTCGAAAAAGAGGTTTTTAAAAAACACGCAGCGCGGCTAGTTCCCGACGCTCCTGAGTGGATTCTGCTGTGGAACTACAAAAAGTAGTCCACGCCAGTCCACTCTACGGTGTAGAAGACCTCCGTCAGAGGTCGCTCTGCACCATTTCAGAAGCCCGGTACGGAAATGGCCTTAGACCTGTAAAATGTTTAAAATATAAATCTTCGACAAGTAATTTTTCACCTTCTTTTTTTTATTGTACTTTTTATTATAAAATATAAAAAAATAAAATACATAAATAAACTGTCGGTTTACAATGTACTGTAGCTCATTTTGATATCATATAACCTTCTTCCAATCCTTCCTAGAATCCAGTATTATACATGAATTGAAACTTAAACGTACTACTAAATAAAAATTAAACTAAATTGTTTGTTTCTGAATAATCACCTTTATCGGATCTAAACCTTTAGTCTAAATGACATATTCATCACGTTTATCATACCTAATAATTTATCTGTGATTTACTAAATCATATATTCAATTCTATTTCCTTCTTTACATTTCTAATTTAAAAGTTTGTTACCTCATTTCAGAAGGTTTCCTCTACATAATTATTAAGAAAAACATTTGTCAATTAATTCTGCATTTTCTGGTTTTGAAAGAATTGATTCAAGGGAGCCCATTCCTTGTCTATTTTTTCATCTGTCAGACCTCTAAGCCTTTGAGATAAAATGTCAGCAGTTTTTATTTCTGACAGACTATATAGCCACTGATGTCGAGATGCCCTCCATGTTAAGTTATGGGATATGTAGTCCAGTATAATGTAACACACTGCTTGTAGCTAAAGAAGCCTAGGTACCAGGGACCATTAGATAAACACTTGCTAGGAATGTGCTGATAAGCGCTGCTTGGCTCTCACGGCTTCAAGGTCTCTTGGCAAAGGAACGCGGGAAATCTTAAACTCATGTATTTCCTTTGAACCACAGTCTTCTCACTAACGTCTATTACATGTACTTCACTCCAAATAAATAGTGCTTATGCATTGTACTATTTGCGTGTGTGGATTCAGTTCCTGACAGAGTGAGAAGACTCAAGCAAAATTTTAAACCATGTTACAAACATCTGAAGAAGAACCACTGGAGGAGGGAGCAGCTGGCAGAACAACCGAGACCCAAGGTGATGAATGAGCTTAGGGAGCTGAATTGGACCCCAACCTGCCCACAGATGTACAAGTGGAGACTCGTCCTGCTATTCCTGCAACCACCCCTGTTGCTGGACAAACCTGGGCCTGGGGAGAATGTCCTGACATGGCTTGCAGATGATGCAGCCGCGCCACTCATTGGGATGTTACAACCAGTGAAAATGATCTGATAGAACAACTTATAGCCAAAGAAGAGCAAGCGGAGCTACTACGAGAAGAGATGTCTAGACTGCGAGCACAACTAGTCAACTGGAGAACTCTGATGCCTCAGCTGGGCTGACCCCAACAGCATGGTCCCGCAGCAGCAGCACCCATTGCTGCAGCTCCAGCACCTCCAGGCAGACTGGTGCCTCAACTTGGGCCAAGACCCTTCTGAGAAATGAAAGCCACTTACAATGAGGAAGCAGCTACTCTTAACTACTTCCTCAATGTGGCCTCCAATTACATGGTCGACTATGGGAACAGTTTCAGTGATGATGCTTCCAGAATGAGATATCTGAGCCAGCATCTGAAAGGCGAGGCACCAGAGTGGGTCGCCACTTTGTTCAACACCTGGGCTGAAGAAACAACAGACCTCCAACTGTTCATGAACCAGCTCTAAGAGAGGTTTGAAGATCCCTTTATACGCGAGCAAGCCAGACACCCACTCAGGAAACTGTGCCAGGGAAAAAGAACCATTGGAGAGTACGCCCAGGAATTCAGAAGACTAGCAGCTGAGGTCCCAGAATGGAAAGATGAAATACTATAGCAGTTCTTTCAGGATGGATTGAACCCCACCATTTTGGACTGGTGCCTTTCCCAAGGGAATCCTGCCAGCCTGCTGGGCTGGATGAAGCTTGCTGGCAAAGCAGAGAGCCTCCTGGAAAGTGTCCAACTTGCTCACCAAAGACAGGCCCAAGAGAGCAGCTGCAGAACCCCAACAGCCAGAAACCTCCCCATCCTGAGCAGTGACAAAAGGAAGAAATGACTGCATGAAGGGACCTGCTTCATATGTGGGAAAAGAGACCACATTGCTAGCAGTTGCCAAGGCCAAGGGAAGACTACAGAGGAAAAGTCAACGGCCCCTTCTACAAAACCTGTGGCCCGCAAAACTGAAACCCCAAAGCCGCAGTCCAAACATTTGGGCATAGGACCCTTCGCATGAGTCTGTGAGGATGAAGACAGCCCCCAGCTGGCCTCTGACTTCGACAGCGATGAATGGACTCCAGCCCAGTCAGAGACTGTAAGTACAGCTAAAACTCAGCATGTATATGTTACTGTACATTTACAAGGGACAAATGGGGAGTTGAGACACTACAAGGCGTTAGTGGACTCCAGATGTACTACAAGCTTGTTAAACCCTGTAGTGGCCAAAGAACTTGCAGCAGAATTTGAACCCCTCAAAAAGGCCATCTGTTTATCACAAATGGATGGTTCGCATATGCAGGGAGGCCCCATCAGGAAAAGGACCAAGCCCATTCCTGTCCAGGTGGGAGGCATCTGGGGGCGCTTGAAGTTCCTAGTACCAAACAAAGTTGGATTCCAAGTAGTCCTTGGGCTCAATTGGTTAAAAAGACATAATCCCAAAATCAACTGGATCCGAGGCATTTTAAAACAGAAGAACAATGTAGGCAAAGTGCCCAAGAAACGGATCACTCCCTGGAACAAATAACAAAACCAAACACTGCACTTAAGCTGAGCACTGAAGAGCTGCAGAAAATCCGAAAAGAGTACTGGGACCTGCAGACGGCGGTTGAAGAACAGATAAACTCCCGCCACACAGAGACTTTGACTGTAAACTAAGATTAGTAGATGGCATCAAAATTCCCAAACCAAAAAATCTATCCCATGAACAAACAAGAACTAGGGGCACTGGAGAAGTTCCTGAACAAAAACTTGCAATGCACGTTTACTAAACCTTTTTCCACCCAGACGGCGAGCCCAAAATTTTTCTGGCAAAAATGTGATGGGGGAGACCCCAGACTCATTGTGAACTATAATTTAATAAACCAGGCAGTACTTCCTAATGCTTACCTGATGCTGCTCACTGTGGACATAACAGCCCAATTGGTGCAAGGTAAATATTTCATGAAGCTAGACCTCAGGGAGGCTTTTCACCGAATTAGGATGGACACTGGCAGTGAATGGCTCACTACTTTCTCAACCCCCTTGGGAAATTACCAATGTACTGTACTCCCTTTTCGACTACAAGCAGGACCTGCAGTGTTTCAAATGTTCCTTAATTCTATCTTGCAAGAATTCCTGTAAGATGGCGTTGTAGTTTATTTAGACAACATTTTGATCTACTCCAAAACCCTACCTCAACATGTGAAGCTTGTTCACACTGTATTGAAAGACTTATAGACAATGACTTTGTTGTAAAACTCTCTAAGTGCGAATTTCACACTCAAACTTTTGACTACCTTGATACAGAATTTGTAACAACACCCTGAATATGGACCCATACAAAATTGAAGCAATTGTAAATTGGTCCCCTCCAAGAATACACAAAGAACTGCAACAATTCCTGGGGTTTGCCAATTTCTACCGGAATTTTATAGAAGATTTTGCCATGATTGCTCTGCTGCTAACACACCTCCTAAAGACAAATTCTGATCATAGGAAACCTGGTGCGGCAATCCTGAAAAAAATTACATGGACTAAAGTCTGCCAAGCTGCTTTTGATGAACTCAAGCACAGATTCACCACTGAGTCACTTCTCCTGTTCCCCAATACAGAAAAGGAGTTCGTGATACAAACAGATGCCTCCGATTTTGCTATGGGAGCTGTGATTCTCCAATACGACAAAGACAGCCACCTCAAACCATGTGCCTTCAGCTCAAAAAAATTCTCCCAAACCCAATGAAACTAGCCAATATGGGAAAAAGAAGCTATGGCCATTCACTTTGCTCTCACCACCTGGTGACACTTCTTCGAAGGTTCCAAATTTCCTTTTGAAGTTTGGACTAACCACTGCAACCTAGAGACTTTAAAAATTGCCAGGAAATTGAGCCCCAGACAAGCCCGCTGGGCTGAATTCTTGCAATGTTTCAACTTTAAAATTGTTTTCAAACCAAGAAAGACCAATGCACTGGCTGACCCTCTTTCTAGACTCCCTTGTCACAAGTTCCCCAGCCATTCCTCTCCCACTAAAGAACAGACTCTATTCACCCCTAACACCATGGGGATGCAAGTAACCACACGCGCGCAAGAACGCGCCCACTCCTCAATCTCGTCTGCACTCAATTCTGAATTCTGACATGCCATGAAAACTGCTTGCACCACTGATGACTGGCTGAAAAGCCATCCCGACACAGTCACTTGGACTAATGGCATTGCCTTTGTTGGAACCAAATTGTACGTTTCTCTAAACTGCAGATCTGAGGTGCTGAGAAGGTATCATGACTCCAAACCTGCTGGCCACTTCAGATTTCTCAAGATGCTTCATGCAATCAGGAAACTTTTCCTCTGGCCAGGCTTAACCAAATCTGTTCAAGAACACATAAAGAACTGCGCTACATGCAACACCTGTAAACCACCTACCTTAAGCCGCATGGACTTCTGAAACCCCTCCCAGCCCCCTCTGCTCCTTGGGACACCATTTCGTGGGACTTCATTGTCGGTCTTCCCAACTGCTGCAGATGCCATGTTATCTGGGTCATCATGGAACACTTCTCCAAACAATCCCACTTCATTCCTCTCAGAAAAGTTCCCACAGCAGAAAAGCTTGCTGACCTGTTCATCTCTAATGTCTGGAAACTGCACAGCCTGCCGTCCCGTATTATCTCAGATAGAGAACCGATCTTCACATCCAAATTCTGGACAGCCCTCCTCAAATCCATTGGAATTGTCCAAAAACTCAGCAGCAGCCATCATCCACAAACTGATGGACAAACTGAATACGTCAACCAGACTCTTGAACAATATCTTCGTCGCTTCATCAACTCCAACCAAAATAATTGGGTACCTCTACTCCCATTTGCTGAATTTGCCTACAATTTGGCTGTCCATTCCTCCACTGGGAAATCTCCCTTTGAAATTGTCTACGGCACCGAACCCAAACGATTCCCACCAATCTCAGAAGCAACAAACAACCCCTAGTTTGTAGATGCTTGGGTTCAAAAAAATCACTCAAAATTGGGAATTTGTTCGTTCTGCTCTTGAAGCTTCTAAAGACTCACACAAATGCTTTGCAGACAGAAAAAGGCAATGCAACCCTAACTACAACCCTGGGGAACCTTGTTTACCTCTCTACAAAGAACTTAACTTTTGAGGGACCCTCAAAAAAGCTTGCCCCTAAATACATTGGTCCTTTCCCCATCAAGTGGGCTGTAAATGAAGTCAGTTTTGAACTTTCTTTACCTCCTAAATACAAACCCATCCATCCTGTTTTTCATTGCAGCTTGCTCAAACCGGCCCCTTTGCGGGCTTCTTCGCAAACTGACTCTGGCCTCACAGAAGCATCTCAAGTCATCGACTCCAGAATCCACAAGGGGAAGCTACAGTACCTGATACTGTAGAAAAATCTTCCACTCCAATTTGCTGAATGGGTTTACTGTACTGATGTCTTTGCTCCTGAACTTATTTTCACTTTTCATAAATCTCACCCTTCCAAGCCCACTAACCCTTCATAGCTTTGCCAGTAATTACTTTGTTTCAAACAGCGTATGCCACCAATTTTTTGGGGGGAGGAGTAGGATGTTGGGATGCCCTTCATATTAAGTAATGGGATATGTAGTCCAGTATAATGTAACACACTGCTTGTAGCTAAAGAAGCCTAGGTACCAGAGACCGTTAGATAAACACTTGCTAGGAATGTGCTGATGAGCATTGCTTGGCTCTCACGGCTTCAAGGTCTCTTGGCAAAGGGGGAGGGAATGTGAGGAATCTTAAACTCATGCATTTCCTTTTGAACCTCAGTCTTCTCACTAATGTCTATTACATGTACTTCACTCCAAATAAATAGTGCTTATGCATTGTACTATTTGCGTGTGTGGATTCAGTTCCTGACAACTGATCTTTGTTTGGAATCTCTTCATTTTTCCAAAGTTTAGCATATTTGATTCTCACTGCTGTTATATATAACAATATCCCCCAATGAGTTTTCCCTGTATTTTGATTAATTGTATGGAGCATGTTCAATAAGTAGATTTCTGGGGACTAATTTTTCACCTTCTTGCAAGTCCACCACACTGGGAAAAAGGAACCCTCCTTATCTTGACATCCCAAACACTGGTTTGAACTATTCAGAGACATTTTTGACAACTTATTTGGGGTTAAATGCCATGTGCACACCATCTTATATAGGTTTTCTTTTAAATTACCACGCTAATTAAATTTTATGTCTTTGGACCAAATTTCCACCCCCATATATCCATATGAATTTCATGCCTTAAATTTTGAATCACATCTCTGTGTATATCTTGTTTCAATCATTGAAGGTGTTGGTATTCTTTTCCACTTCCACAACTGCCGAACTCAGCAGGTGATGTTATCTGAACCCTCACACACTTTCTAACACTCACAGAATAGCTGTTAAAGGGAACTATCACAGAAAAACCATGAGTCCTGAGGATGGTGAATAGTGAGCTGTAGTGTTCCACCTGTGGAGCTCTTACACCATACTGGACAATGTAGGATCCTGGCCAATGTGTATATAGCACCAGAAAGGATCACATGTGAAGGGAATAGTATACAGTAAGCCCCTCCACATTTGTGAAGGTTTGGGGCCCAGAACTCTCGCAAAAGTGGAAAAACTGCGAATAACTTCTCCCTGATTCCCCTCCCATTCCCCTCTGGAGCTTCCCTCCTTTCATTCCTTTGCCTGTGGCCTCTGGGTTGGGGAGGGGGAGAAAAAAGACAACCTAAAAGACTCACCGGTACTCAGACAGAGAAGAAGGGAGTTCTGGAGTTCTAATTACTTCCTGTGGCATCTTGAGAAAGGAGCACTCGACGAATCAGCAGCCAATACACAGCAGAATGTGCAACCACATCACAGAAAGGCCATGCCTTCAGGAGTGAGAGAGGGGTTTTCTCACCCAAAAGGAAAAAAGGTTCATTTTAAACACAAGCCTTGCAAGCCTGGGGTGAGGAATGCAAGGGATGGAAAGAAGAAAATGGGGAAGAGGCAAGCACATGCCTCATGAAAAATCAAATCCACCAAGGTCAAACCTGCGAATGTGGAGGGAAGAGTGTACTCATCTTTTAAAGTGTCTGTATGCATTGTGCGTTCATGGGGTTTTCTCTACAGTATGCATGTGGCTCCACAACCAACACACAACAATGTGCCAAGAATGCTACTAGTATGAGATTCTGGCTAGCATCAGTGTTTCTTTCCCCCCATTTCCCCTTTATGAATATCAATACCCCCTTTGCATGTGGTGTTTAACTCTCTCTAGAATCCTCTGCCCCCACCCCACTCTGCTTTGTATGGTTGGCATCAAGGCTCCAGGGAAGGAATCCATTTCACTCGTTCAGATGTCAAGGGAATTGAAAGCTCTGCAAATATTTCCACGATCTAAATTACATACCGACCCCAGCAGGGCTGAACTCATAATGTAATCCAGGTTATGAATTGTAAATCAGAAGCTGTGGGGGGAAAAAAGAAAAAGCAAAAGAAAAAAAAAACCACAATTCAATAAGTCCAACTATGCAGGCATGCTCCTGAATGGACTTGCTGTTGCATTGGAGTTCTCTGCACACAGCATTCTGGTCTAGGTCCTTAAAGGCCACAGAAAACTCATTTCTCCACCCTTGTAAAAGTCAAAAGGCTTCCCTTGCTGAGGCCACATGTGATCACCTTGGTTTATGACCACTGGGATGCTCAGCAAGTGTATTGTCACTTAGAAAAAGTGGCTCATGCCCAAGTTGAGTCAGGGAGCAGTTAATAGTTTGAGGGACCCCCAATGAATGTCATGACATGACATTTCAACCATCAGATCAAAAGTAGAATTGGACTTTGCTTTCCATTTCTGAAGGGGCAGCACATGCCAGAAACTCAAGAAATAAACACAAGGTACAGCAAGGGATGAGCTCAGAGGAAAACTTAACTAATAGCTCTTTCTTGTTTTTAAGCACATTTTGTGGGTAAAGTGTAGCAGGATGGCAAATACAGAGCTTGGCTTCTGCATGCTGTTCTGCCTTCTCTTTTTCTCCATGTGTGTGTCAAGGATGTGCACTGACCAACCACAAAATTCAGTTCAGATCTTGACATGGAAAATGGCCTACTTCAGTTCTGTTCAGTTCAGAGATATGACCATTTCTGTAGTATGCTGTTATGGTGCTATTATTCCACTTTCAACATCCTATGGAATCCTGGGATTTGAAGTTCAGGAAAGGGCATTTAGAATTCTCCGCCAGAGAGCTCTTTGGCCTCAGTAAACGACAAACCCCAGAATTCCAAAGGATGTTGACAGTGGAATAATAGCATTATAACAGTGTAATGCAGAAAGGCCCATAGTCTGCTTTCATTTGGGTCCTGAACCTGTGTTAAGATATTTGAAGCTTAATGCCTCTTAAGCGCTATCACGGAATATCAACAAATGGGGATAAATTTTTCTGTCAGAATTGGTTGAAATTTGCTGGCATAGTAGATCCTTAGGAGGGGATTATTCCTGCAAATTGTGAATGAAATTAAATTTTCTGCTACTTACTTTCAAATCTGTTGTTTTGTAAAAATAGAGCTGCTAGTATCTTTTAAAAATCTCTTGATATATTTAGGAGACATTTTGCAGGAACAGTTGCCTCTTTTGAGATGAATAGGTACAAGTATTTTTAAATGCAAGAGGAGGGTTTCCCTTTGCAGGGTTTTCAGAAAGGACACACATTTTCTGATGTGAACCATTCCTCTGAAAATATTGGTGATCCTTACTAAATAATCTGCAAAATTTCAGAAGGTTAGATGTAGCAGTTTATATGGAATGGAAGTCCTAAATGGGAAGAGGGAGGATGCACATGATTGATTCATTTCCACTTCAATTTCCATTGCTGTTTGTGTGTTTAGAAACTCGACACACCACACTAAGGTGTCCCCAAGTTTCAGAAGAAAAACTAGCAGCCAGAGAAAATTGCAGCACCTTGAAAGCTGTTTAAAGCTTTTAAAATAATGAAACATGGTTACACTGGAACAATGGCCATACCATGCCTCACTGCATCTCATCTGTACTCACCGCCTATTACACTTTTTCTGTCTACAGCATGGATGGGCAGCTTCAGATTTTTCTGTCCTTAGCATCCTCTGTGAGCCACACTAGGCCAATTAAACAAAACATTTTTTTTAAAAAAAAGAAAATTAGATGTCCATTTCTGGTTGTGATTTGGAGGGTTTGAAGAGCCCTGTGACCTCTTTAAGAACAAAGCTGCCACTCCCAGGTTCCCAGGAACAGAAAAGTCACTTCCTAATTTTTGGGGTGGGGAATCAAGGTCATGGGACTAGAGAAAACAGCATTGCAGAGCTGTGTGAAGATATGGGACACAGTTTGCCCACACCTGGTCTATTGATTTTTAAGGCAACCTTAGTTTTGAAGGGGAACAAATAATACCCACCTATTTTCTTTCTCTAATGTCTCATTCTACCAAAAAAAAAAAAAAGTATCAGGAAGTTGGAATCAATAGTTTTTTTTCAAAGTTACAGCCCTTTTGGCAACAAAGCATACTGACTGGAGTATCCAAGGAGTAAAATGTGCCATAGGATAAGAAAGTCAATTTTTCAGTCACCCTCACTGTTTGATCTGTCTCACTGTGATCTTCACTGTCATAGAAACGAATAATGAAGTAAACTTTTTTTTTTGGCGGGGGGAGGGGTTCTTCTGCCTTTCCAAGCCCTGAATCCAACACAAACCTTTATGAACTGCAGGTCTAGTTTTTGGTACTGGTTTCTTCAGATCTAACTGGCATCACCAGGAGAAGCAGCAGAACTGGTCTATGACAGCATAGTTTCATTCAGAATTCAGGCTGAATTTGAATCTGTGTGTGACTATTGTAAAGGGCTAGTGTA
Source organism: Cyclura pinguis (assembly GCA_030412105.1). Lineage (NCBI taxonomy): Eukaryota > Metazoa > Chordata > Lepidosauria > Squamata > Iguanidae > Cyclura > Cyclura pinguis. The sequence goes on from CM059600.1 coordinate 165,034,827, forward strand.
CTGCTACCCATTCTGAAGGCAAATGCCCATAGCTTTACTTGACTGTGGAAACTGCTTTAGCTCCCCTCCGGCAATTTCAAGGCAGAGGGAGAGGGGAAAAAAAATTCCACACTTCATGGGTGAGTCCTAAAATTTGGAGAAACATTTTTGCCAGTGCTGTTTTAGTCCTAAATATTCCAAAACCACTAGATCCTGTCTGATCTTGGAAGCCAACCAGGATTAGCACTGGTTAGTACTTGGATGGAAGCTGCCAATGAATACCAGGTGTTGTAGGTTATATTTCAGAGGAAGGAACTGGCAAAATTGCCTCTGAATATTCCTTGCCTGAGGAAACCCTATGAAATTCATGGAGTCACCATAACTGGACAGGCAACATGAAGGCGCACACACTATTTTAGCATTATATACCAGGAGCAGAAGGGAACTTCAGGCTTCCACAGTCCCCCTCCTCCAGCATAGCTGGGAAGAGCTTAGAAATATTTGCTTTCATATTAAAACTAAACAATGTTTCTTGCCATATCTAAACTAGGAGAACTGTGATTTATAAATAGTTTTTTGTTTTCAACTGAGACATGAATGTTCACAAATGAGACTGTTGTTGCGCATAGGTTTAATTGACAAACCTTCCATAGGCTGCCTGACTTCAGTATTTTGTAAACTCCCAGGATCTTATCAATGTCAATCACCCAAGGAGGACCTGTGTGTTCTTCTTTTCTAGTAAGAGTGCTCCCATCCATCCATCCATCCATCCATCCATCCATCCATCCATTCCCATACTTCAGGATACTCCATGCCATTCCTGCTTCTGTTACAGTTTTCTGATTTTTTAAAAAATTCTAATTGTCATTCAATATTTCATGGCTATCTCGTTAGGCCATTTTTGATTCATTACTTTCCTAGCTACAGAGAGAGAGAGAGAAAGTTTCTATACATTTATAAACGTTGGGACTACCCTAAATATGATGAAGATGAGGTACGTGCCTTTAAGTCAACTGTCATTTTATAGTGACCTCAGGAATTTCATAGGGTTTTCTTAGACAAGGTGGTTTTGTCAGTGCCTTCCTCTGAAATATAGTCCACAATACCTGGCATTCATTGGCGATCATCCATCCAAGTTCTAACTAGTATTAATTCTGCTTAGTTTCAAAGATCAGATAGGGTCTGATACCTTTAGGGTATTTAGGCTTTAAGTATGATAATACCAGCATCTTATTTCTCATTCAGCCTGTTTTGGCACAATTTCTGTCAGCACTTGCCATCACAGTTCACTATTAGAGCAAGTGATGATGATAATGATGATGGCATTTAGTACTGGCAGATAATGAATGGATATCTTAACAGATTTTGGCAGAATTTGACAGATAATGAAGGGGAAACATTGAAGGCAGAGTACAAACCCTTTCAAAAAGGGAGGGAGGGAGGAAAGGCAGAGTATACAATTGTAGCTAATGTCAGGCAATTGACAGCACATTAGATTATATATGGTACTGGGGGCTGCACATGCCAGGGAAGGGAAGGAGGGGATAGATATTTTTCTTTTCTTTTGGAAATAAATATTTTGAATTGAAAATAATGCAATTGTACAAAGTGTACATACCATTAACTTTTAAAAAACCCATTACTACTGCCTTGGAAAATACAGCTAGGATAGAATGGAAATTAAAAGCAAGATTGGTGAAACCTATGCTCTGTAATGGTCCTTCTCCATCCCTTAAGATCTAGGTTGCTCTTCAAGGACACTCTCTGGTCTGTTGATGCTCCTGATAGGGAATATCAGGTTGGCCCACAATCAAGCAGCTACCATCTATGACATGTTCATGGAAGAACAGGCTGAGGAGGTGTGTATTACTGAGGCATGGGTGAGTATGAAAGATGGGATGGACCTGTACTAGCTTTGCCAACCCAGGTATCTAGTGCAATACCCAATCTAGATGGGAGGGCTGGGGAGAAGAGTTACTGCCATCCATGAGCTTCTTAGGTCTCTCTCTTTTACATTAGGAAATCTACCCACTCTGGCACCAATTTTCAGGGTCTGTATTTGTGTTGTGGCACAGAAACAGAACAGGCACGCGACTGGTCTATTGCCCTTCCTGTTGCTCAGCAGTACCCTTGCCTGAGCTGACCTAGGTAGTCTCAGAAGGGATGTAAAAAAAACTCAGGGCTACGGTCTTGGACATCCATGGTGAGGCTGTCCTACATGGGCCTACTCAGGACTCATGGCTACACAGGGCATTGCTCGCCAATGCATGAGACAGGACACACCTTGGACCTGGTGTTTTCTGTTGGCCTAGTAGAATTAATCCTTTTATCATGGTCACCTCATGTCATGAAGTCTGGTTTGTGAGTAGCAGGTCCTTGGTCTATGGGTTGGAGAGAGATTAAGATGGTCCTTCCCTTGAGATTTATGGAATCTAATGGACTCGCAAATGCTCTGGGAGATTTTTCAGCTGATGGGACTGGTCTCATTATGACAGTGCCATGAATATGATTACTCCCATGTGCCCATTCCAATGCTCTGGAGCCTACAATTCATCTTGGTTTATGGAAGATCCCTGGTTAATGAAACAGGCTGTATGACAGGCTAGAGTACAGCTTTCTTAGGATTATGAAGTGAGTACAATTAAAGTGAGGATTGTTCATATTTATTAGGCACCAGTTGTACTTTGCCTCTATCATCTCATCCTCAACATATCAAGAAGGAGAGTTATTTCAAGTGGTGAGGAGTCTGTTGGGTGGAACCTTAGTTATCTGCTGTGATAAATTTGCTAGGCACTCCAGAGAGAAAAATACTCCTATTTAGAACTTCATGCCACAGTTACAGCAATATCTGGGGAAGTGTCCAGTCTTTCATCTGATCAATTTTTTTGGGATCACTTTCAGTTGCTGCAGCTTGATGCTTGAATTGTTGGTCCATCCCACCGCATGTAAGCTTCACCCTTGCCAGTATTGGCTGAAAAGATCTAACAGAAATGGATTGACTGGGTGGATCTAGGGAGAGACAATTCTTCTCTGTCAGAGGGAAGTATCTGCTGCTTTGAAGGAAGCTTTGATGTGTCCTCTCTTCAACATAAAGTCCATGGACTGACAGCTATATGGAAACTATTGTCCAATTGCTAATATCCCCTCTTGGGAAATGTGCTGGATTTTTTGTATGGTGTGTGGTGGCTGGGAAACTTAGATGTTCTTGGAGGAAATAGATTATCTGGAACCATTTCTACTTTCAGGCCAGGGTACAATTCCAAACTGGGCTTGGTTGTCCTGATTGAGAAGCCACTCCAGGTGGAAAACAGAGGAAATGCTATCCTGTTGATCTTCCTGGATCTCTCAGTGACTTTCAGTACCATTTCTCATGGTGACTTACTGAATCATCTCTGTTGAATGGGAGGAGGAGACACAGTGTTCTAGTGGTTCTGCCTCTATCTATATAGGCTGAGAAATTCCCATTCAGTCTCTTAGCCTTTAAGCTTTGAGGCGACACAGGGTTCCATCTTGTCTCTCATGCTGTTTAATATTGATATGAAGTCAAGGAATGAGGTCATTAGGAATTTTCAGGTGGGATCCCATCAGTATACTCAAACGCAGCTCTACCTCTCCTTGTCATAAGATTAAGTTGGGGCTGTGTGGGTGATGGACCAGTGCCTGGTTGTTATAATGGTCTGGATGAGGCCTGAGAAACTGAAGCTAAATCTGGATAAGATTGAGGCACTGTGGATTGGTAGTTCCCAGGTGTGGAAAGTGGGTAACCAACCTGCCTTGGATATGGTTGCATTTCCTCTGAAGGAGCAAATGCATAGATTGTGAGCATTCCTGGATTCATTTCTGTCACTGGACACTTGTGTGGAGGCCCTTTCCACAGGATATCGTCATCTTGCATTGGGGATGGGAGAAGGACAGAACTCAGATGATGCTTATGCACAAAATTGTCCATGTCCTGTCATTCTCCCATCCCCAGGCAGTGTGATCACACCGCAAATCATTGATGGGTTTTACCTGTCAATGACCAGTGATTGCGCAGCTCTCCTGCCACCCTTCCACACTTACCTGAGCTGTGGAGGGTCAGGTAGCACGATGGCTGCACTTCCTGCCCCAGCGCAGCCTGCGACAGTGCTCGGCTGCTCTGTGGAAGGAAGAGGCATGGCCATCATGCTTCCTCTGTTCTTGCAGGCAGCTGGTGCAGAGGAGCATGCTCTTGTCGTGCTCCCCTCCCAAGAGAGGGTCTACCAGAATCCCTGCAGGACACTGCTGGGATCCAGTAACCTGCAGAAAGGGCCTATGTCTTAGAGGATTTGAGGCCAGCTTTGACTGGACTACACTTATGGCCTTTCCTGGGCAGTTCATATACTGGTACATTACTCTCCTGATTAGACTACTACAATGTGCTCTACATGGGGCTGCCCTTCAAACTGACTTGAAAGCTGCAGCCAGTTGCAAAATGAAGCTCCTACACAGATAATCAGAATGTTTCATAGAAACTCCATTGACAACCAGTATATTTTTGGTTTGGATTCAAAGTGCTGGTGAAGAAACATCTCCTACCTATATACCTTCCTGAGGAAGTCTGCTGGAGGAGCTCTCCTCTGTGCCCCACAGCCTTCTCCATTATGGTACCTTGACTGTGGAATGCTCCCTAGGGGGCCTGAACTACACAAAGATGGTTTCTTTCCAAAGCCAGGTAAAAACATGGCTCTTTATGAAGAACTTTGAGGTCTGATGGTTTCCCTCAGATCTACACAGGTTTTAAACTGTTTTCATTTGCTTTAATCATTAAATCACTGAACGTGTTTTAGACATGTTTGTGTTATTCCTTGTCTCAATTTAAATTGTTTTAAATTAATCTTATCTGTCACTTCCCATACTTTTTTTTGTAAAAAAATAAGTAAACACATCCTACATATCTGAATGACATAGTCAAGAAATGCTCTCACATCTAAACATTTGAGTTCCAGGTGGAAAGGTAGACTTCCAAAAATGTGAATTTAAATTTTGCTTTGAAACACTCTGTTCTTTTGAATGATGAAATGATGAATGATGAAAATGGGGGAAAACACGCATTGGAGTACAGCTGCAACCACTTTGGTCAATTTATGGTCTCTCTCTATATCTGCGTAACCCCAGATTTTCCCTAGAACATACAAACAGATCACAAGTTTGATTCCCCGCACCACAAGAATTGCTATTGCAGGATATGCAGACCTGAATTTTATTGGTTAATCCCGATCAGAGTAAATGAAATTGCTGAACAGTGAGCAAACACATAAGTAAATAGCCCTGGTTTAACGGGTCTATTCTAGTTAGGACTAACCATACAACTCAGGCCTCAGTCTCCAACTGAGCAAATACATAAGTAAATCGTATTGGTTTAATGGGTCTACTCTAGTTAGGACTAAGGCCATTTCTGCACTATGCTGTTATAATGCTATTATTCTCCTTTCAACATCCTGTGGGGGGAATTCTGGGGTTTGTAGTTTATTGAGGCCAAAGAGCTTTCTGACTGAGAATGCTAAATGCTCCCCCGCCCCTATACTGCAAACCCCAGGATTCCATAGGAGGTTGAAAATGGAATAATAGCACTATAACAGTGTAGGGCGGAAATGGCCTAACTGTACAACTCAAGCCTCAGTCTTGAACTGAATGAGTTTGTGAAACCCGTGTCAAACTCTGTCCTAGTCATGATTTGATAGCACATGTTTAAACAACAGGGCAGTATTTAAAAGTGTACCTAAGTGTGTTGCTAATCCTCAAGAGTTGCTACATGAAACATAATGTAAGATTCTTTATCCAAAGTATCTGGGGACATGCATTTCTGAAGGATAAAAAACTGCTTAGTTGACGTTCGGAACCATCGACAGCTGACAGCTGTCATTGTTCAAACCTCTCCTACACAGCAAAAAACAAACAAACAAACAAACAAAAAAAAAACGCTTTAGTGTGCAGAAAAGTACCAGCTCATTTTGAAATAATGGCCATAAATGCGGTTAATTTAAAGAGCAGAGGTCCAGTCTCATTGAAGTGATCGGCAATTGCCTTGGAAGACAAACTGAAAAATATAAATCAAGGAAAATAAATGATATTTTAAAAAGGTATTTGGAAAAAATCAAATAAATCATAAGTGAAGTTGATGTTATGTCTATAACAGCTGTTCAGTTAATGCTTGCTTATATATTTTAAAACCAGAGATAATTTTAACATCAGTTTAACAAAAATTGATCTCTGGCAGCTATAAGCAGAACTCCCACAACCAGCGATATGAAAATGCTGTCAAATAAACAGATATTGCAAGTAGGTGAAATTAAAGCAGGGGTTTAACTCTCTTGGTTTTAAAAGGAAATCTGTCATTTGTTGGTTCTTTGGCTGATTTCTTTTTTATTGTTGTTTTGTCAAAGGGAGGGTGGCACAAGTGAGTGCTGAGCTGAAAGACCAAAGGAAAAGAAATGAGATATATTAAAATGAGGATCAGATAAAGGGTTTTGTGTTATAAAAACATGTCCTGGTTTTCAGAAGGGTTTGTATAATATGATCATAATGGACTGTTGGGAAATACTAAGGAAGTATAAAGCTGTCGGACGGGTTCAAAACTGTGAACCTTTCTCATAATGGTACCCGATTATTAAATGCAACTCAAGCGAATTAACTATGCTCCCAGGAATAGAACAAAAGTTGAACATTAAGCTGAAAGTAAACTGAGGGTCATCAGGAATTGGCTGCAGTTCATTCTTATTCATTCTTATTTATTTGTAATTGCTTATGAACCACTTAGATCTGGAAATTTCAAACTAGTGCATAGTGATAATGAAACATAAAATATACACAATACACAAATACACAATAATGAAATTAGCATATAATATTTACCGGGCCCATGAAATAGACTGCATACGGAAGGTTTGCATAAATAGGTACATCTTCAACATATATCTAAAACTCAGAATAGTTAGTACATGCTTAGCCAAGTGCATGCTCTCAGGAGGTCTCAGGCTGAAATAATCCTCTAAACTAGTCACCTGTTAGATGAACCAACTATCTGAATGGAGCAGTCTTCTATGTCTAAAACCTGTTGCTCCTTCTGGAATCATCATGCATATAACATGTTATATAACAAAGATGGGGTAGAAGACCATTAGGCATACACAGAGTCCCTTCACTTTACTGTTTTATAACATATACCATATTTTCACACAACTGGAATTCGGGTAGAAGCTCCAGAGGTGAAAGGATGACTTTGAGGTAAAAGTGCCTCATTTTAACAGTTAGGCTGTTTCTGCACTACACTGTTATAGTGCTATTATTCTACTTTCAACATCCTATGGAATCCTGGAGTTTGCAGTTTAGGGAGGAAGGGGCCTTAGAATTCTCAGCCAGAGAGCTCTTTGGCCTCAGTAAACTACAAACCCCAGAATTCCAAAGAATGTTCAAAGTAGAATAATAGCACTATAACAGTGCAGGGCAGAAATGGCCTTTAATACACTTTGGAATCCAGTGAATCCATTAACACAAAAGTAGTCAATGTGTGAGGTGTTTGTATTTGGTGAATATTCAGATTCATTTCAGTTATTTGTTTTGGCTCTATTTGCAACCACATTTTGTGGCAGAGAATTATACAGACTCCTTGGGAACAAAAGTGCATTTCCTTTCTCATCAGTTTGTGGGTTTTCTCTACATTTATTTCCACAGGGTACCTCTTTGGCTTGAGGTATGCGAGGGAGTATCATTTATCTGAGCATTTTGACTGCAGAAACTATACATCCTCAGACATGTTCAGTTCATGAAGACATTGTTCCTTTCCTAAGTGTGTACGTGATTAGAGAAATTGGTACAAAGCTCGAGCCATTACATCAACACCCAGGAACAAGTGTTATTATGTGCCGTGACAGTATTTGATGAATTCATATGTGCCTAGGGGAAGTGACTAAGTAGGTGAATAAAGTGAGAATATTCTTTGCGACAATCAATATGCCTTCAATTGAACCGTCTCTACTGATGTGACATTTTGATTTTTCTGCACAGGATGTAACTATTAGCTAGATTTATGGCATCTTAAAAGAGGAAACAGAAAGAAAATTGGTAGAACATAGACTGGCCTGTGCTAACATGCAGTGGGCAATGTCACAAAAACCAGACAGCCCTGCCAACTCGTCATTTATCGTGTGAGAGTTTAAAGAGCACCTCCATTTACAAAGGCAATGGGGTGGTATATATGGCGAAGGTTATGCAGCCTTTAAAAATAAACCCATACCATCTTAGTTCATAAGGGTGGAAAGTAAAGTGAGTAGCACAAATGGCAGATTTGGGGGCCATTCAGGATGACAGAGTGAACAACAGAGAGGTCCCACCAGAAAATTCTTCCACACAAACAATTCAGACCAAGAAATCCAAACAAAAGAAATGCTTTCATTTCAAATAGTTCCCAGTGGGTTGTTCCATTTGGTTTCTACCTGAAGCACTGGCATGACATGAGTTGGCTTTATGCTGTCTTGCTCAGGTCCCCATTTTGCCAGAGGCACATTATCTGATGTGAATTGGGCTCCTTCCTGTTCCTTTTTGGGCATTAGCCTCGGTGCAGGGGGAGTTTGCATTTGAATATTGTAATGGAAACAAGACATTACTTCATGGAGAGGGGTTGGCAGGGGGTTACTGGAAATTTCTACTATTCATCTCATGAAAATGACAGAGGAAGACAGGCTGAGTAGGAAGGAGGATGCTTAATGCAGTTTTTTTCAACAAGGCAGGGTCCCAACACGCCTGAAAGATGCTGTTGTGAGACCTTTTCTGAAAAACCCTTCTATGGGTCCTACTACTTTGGATAGCTGTAGGCCAGCCTCCAACATTGCATTTTTGGACAAGGAACTAGAGTGTACGGTAGCTTCTAAGCTCCAGGGGTTCTTGGATGAGGCAGATTATCTAAGCCTATTTCAGTTCATTTTCAGGCCCGGTTACGGGATGGAGACAACTTTGTTTGCTTTGCTGGATAACCTAACTCAGACCAGGATAGGGCAATTGGTTCTACAGGACCTCTTGGTGGCTTTTGATATCATTAACCATGGTATCCTTCTGGTTGGCTCACTGGGATGGGCCTCAAAGATACTCTTCTACAGTGGCTCCATTCAGTCCTGGAGGAACACTCTCAGAGGAGGGTGCTGGAAGATTTCTGTGACTCCTTGACTGTTGGCCTCGGGGTTTTGTCTTGTCCCCTATGATATTTAACATACACTTGAAAGCACTGGGAGAGGTTGTTGAGTATAAAAACACCGCTCTTGACACACAGTGAACCGCTCCTCCCTTCTCATGTAAAAATGGTCCAAGACTGGCAATTTAATAAAACTCAGGCTGCTCATATTTGACTTGAGTCTTGGGCCATTTCTGCACTATGCTGTGATAGTGCTATTATTCCACTTTCAACATCCTATAGAATCCTGGGGTTTGCAGTTTAGGGAGGGGCCTTTAGAATTCTCAGCCAGAGAACTCTTTGGCCTCAGTAAACTACAAACCACAGTAATCCACAGGATGTTGAAAGTGGAATAATAGCACTGTAACAGCATAGTGCAGAAAGGTCCAAAGTCCTAATCTTTCACTTCTTCTTTTATGGGTTATAGGACAAGTAGCAGGAATAGTTAGCAAATAAATACTGCTCAAAAATTCCAGTAAATCCAATAGCTACTCCCAGCTACAGTAGACCCACTGAATCGTTGGGAACTTGGTAAATTAATACTTATGTAAATCCCATTTATTCAATGAGTCTACTCTAGTTGGGACTAACAATTGGATTTAGCGCAATCATGTCATAAGATTAGAGGCAATTGCTAGGAAATAGAGTCTAACAGCTATCTCTGGGTAGTGAAGCTTCCATAAAGCGCTGCCTTAGCAATTGGCCAAGAAATCCAGCCTCTGGGCAGCTCAGCCATCCTGCTGATTATTTGTTGGGCTGCAAGCTGGCTGGCAGGAAAGGAGGAGAACATTTGGACCAGACAAAGACAGAATGTTTCCAGTGCAGGGTACTGACATCTAAGCCACTGGTTTTTAGATACAGTTGTTCTGTTTGGCAGAGAATGCCCATCTCTATTAGCTTTGGGCTACATGGGAAACATTGCAAAAGCTTGTGCATAACTGATCAAGCCATAGTGATATTTAAGATGTTTCCATAAGCCAGGAATAGAAGAAAGAAGATTTCACACATGCTCGCACAGGTGCGTTTTCCTTGAGGCACCTTTTCCTGGTTTAGCAACATAGTGCTAAATCAGCCATGGGGGTAGCTAGTACCTACAGACAGACTTAATAGGTATCTTCATATTTGCATGTAAAAGGGACAGCAGTAATTACATGCCAAATCAAAGATAACAAAATTATCCTTGCCTAGCTGGATGATACAGCCTGGACCTCAGTCCAAGAGGGAAGGTTGGTGTGGTATAACAACTTCATGCAAGAAAAGGGGAGAAGTCCACTGGGGAACAAGGTGAAGGATTAGCAGAGGATTTCTCCTTCATCATCACCAGTAAATTGGGATTTACTCTAGCAAACAACCAGCTCCTCAGTGGGTTTCAGGAGACAATTTTCTCTCAAAAGAAAAACTAGATAGATAGATAGTATTTAGAAGTTGGCTTTGCTAGTTCATGCTTCTTAAGTTAGTATCCATTCAGGAAGAGATATACTAGTGTTTGCATCTTTGTTAATGGCCATCAACAGTCTACAACAGTTACTTACCAAATACGCTACAACCCACTCACCAATAGGCCAGGAGTGAGAATGCCATTGATCTTGCAAAGCTCAGGTTTGCATGATAGTGCCTAAATTACGGTGTTAGAAAAATGTGAGTAGAGTTTGGAAAGACTCTTTGCTAGTTTTGAATCGCATCTGAAAAATTTCTTCTCTTTTCCTTCCTTTCACTTTTTGGGAATATTGCAGCACTGAAGGTTGAGGCGTCTGGCTGCACCATTTTCAGTTGTCCACTGGAGCAACTCAGCACTATAATTCAGTTTCAATCCTTCCTCATCTGCAGAGCTGCCCTTCTCCAATCTGTTTAGTTTCCCTTTCCCAGCATCAATTTACTGGACCAGCTACCCACTCAGCATGTTCTTACCACTTCAGTCCAGAGGCAGGTGGAATTTTTTAAATACCATTAGGAAGCTTGATTTGTATATTGATTTACTGAATCGGAGAAGACAAAGGGCAATTTCATACTTACCCCTTTCCCTTTCAGTCTTTGCATGGATACATTCTCTCCCTGTCAAAATAAAAAGTAGAACTTCTGCATCAACTCTAGAGGCTGATTAACAAACCAGCTGACTGAATTGTGAAGAAGAGTTGCTGCAGAGAGAGAAGAAAAATCTGAAATGGATTTCATTGAAAGAATGGAAAAGATAGTCTTTTCCAGCGTTTTCAGCCTTGAGTTTGAAGAGATGTTTGTCAGATTATGTTGGGGCTTGAAAAGGAAGAAGGGGCAATGATTTCTTTCTGAGATCTGCAAGGGGGTCAGACTTATGAAGAACAATTACACCAGTTAGTCCTTTTCCTTTACTATGTGGGAGAATCAGTCTGCTACTTGATGGGCAGAAGGAGAAAAGGGAAAAAGAAAGCCACCCAAAGACACTTTTTACTGTGTTCTTGCTGGCTGATAAAAATAACATTTGATTACTGAGCCTAGGTATAATTTGTGGATCCCTGACCCTATGTTCTCACTTTTGGAACAATGATATTTTGCATATGATCACAGTTTGAGATGAGTCATACAATTGTTCTGTATTGCTAAAACAAACATTCCATATTTGTTGCTGTATTTTAATCTGTTGTTCTCCATCTCAATCCACAGGGAGAGACGAGTAAGAAACAACAACAACAACCCACAACTTCAGTTGCATTCAGCTTCCCATTTTGCATAAGAGAAATATGTTTGGGTGACTGTGAATTGATCCATACAGCCAGCTGGTGTTGTTTAATAGCATGTTTGTGTGTAAGCATTTGTTTGTTTGCTTATAGCATTTATTTATTGCTTCTTGATCCACTGGAGCCTCTGAAGTGATGCACAATGAATAAAAACACTTAGAATATTAAATACATAACTAAAAACCAATTAAAGGCACTCCAAAACTCCTCTTAAAAATAGTTCTAAAACCAGACAATTAAAAACATTTTTAAAAACAGCAGGAACAGAACCTCTAAATTAAGAACTAAAAGCCAGACAAAATAGCATAATGTCAACTGCTCACTGGAAACTCAGAAAGGATGGAGCTAACCTGGCCTACTCCAGGAGGGAGTTCCTAGTCAGGGTGCTACTACAGAGAAAGCCCTGTCAGGTGTAGTCACATGCCTCGCTTCACAAGCATTGGTTCATTGTAGCAGAATAATAGCCCCCCCGTATCAATACATATTCAAGGCCTTTCCACTTTACACTGTAATAGTGCTATTATTCCACTCTCAACTTCCTAAGGAATTTTGGGGTTTGTAGCTTACTGAGCCCAAATTGATGTCTGGCTGAGGATTCTAAAGGCCCCTCCCTAAATTGCAAACCCCAGGATTCTACAGGATGTTGAAGATGGCATAAGAGCACCATGACAGTGTAGTGCGGAAAGGCGCTTAGTGCGGTTTGTAATGATATGCAAAAAGGCCACATCTTGTGCAGTGGGATGTACAAATGATTTTGCTTACCATGGCAAGTAGCCAATATCTGGAATAGTCTCAGGTGGCTTTCCATGTTCTGGATGGTTGGGTGATGCAGATATTTGTTACTTGGCCTCCCATCTATTCTCACCATCACATCATGATTTTCTCTTGTTCCATTTCATGTTCATTACTTTTCTTAGCCCAGTATGTAGTAGCAATAGAAGCCCAATAGTGTCAAGCCCACTTACTTCACATACAAAATCTGAAAATTTGTTACATTTCCACATATCACTGTATTCAGTTAACCCATTTAAAATGTTTTCATAGGCATCTGTATTCTTTGATGCTCCTAACTTCTACTTACAGAATTGTAGAATTTGGCTTAAAAATAGGCTACTTCTTAGATTAGCATTATTATTTCAAATATTTTTGTTATAAAAGATCTTGTCTCAGCACACAGGGGTTATGTTGGATTACCTCCAGAATTCTTCAAGCTCCTACAAGTCTATGAATTAATTAACAGCACCAAAAGTTTGACTTTGCTAACCTCAATTAACTCAGTTTTTAATGAAGTCTCCAGGCCACTTCCTACATTATTTTACAAAGATATTGATGTGCTCTGGGGAGGCATAGCTGAGTCTTCCGATGCATGGAAATGTAATGTGAGAAGGGTGGTGCCTCTGGCTTGGAGAAAAGGCATGTTAATGCCAGTCCATTTCCTCATCTTGTACTGTCTGAGCAAAACAAAACAACTCCCATACATGTACATGGCCTGTGCTGTACATAAGGACATAAACATGAGTATGGCTACAAAGTTATATATTACTTCCAGTATTGCTGACAATGTACATTTCAATACCAATTGCTGAGGAACACAAGTGCGAAGTTGCACTTTTTTTTCCTTTTCAACTTCGCATCTGGATGATACCTATGAGAACAGAACACTGAACAAGACAACCCTTTGGTTTGATCTGACAGGGCTCTTCTAGAGTTTTAGTGGGCTGCCCATCACTTCAGAGTTAAGGGTAGTTCACTGGGTGAAATAGGCAGACCTTCTCCAAACACTAATAACAATGAAGTGCCTCTGGTTTGTGTTGACGCTCTATAGGATCTTAGCATGATTCAGCCATCAGAAACCAAAGGGTCTTTCACTAACAAGGGCCATGATTTGGCTGCCTCAGACATCAGATTCCCCATATAGAAGGGTATCAGGGTTTGTATCGAGAGTAACAACTGTAAGAAACTCATAAGACAATTCTGCATTCATAGGACTGGGAATTCACCAATTAGCCAACATCCCTTCAGTCTGCAGGGAAAGTATTTTTGAGATGGCAAAAGGCACTCCAGGAGATATGCTATAACGACCCTTTAGGAGTGCTAGAGTTCATATTAAAAATGGAAGTAAAATCTCAGTGCATAGCTGAGCTCTAGCTTTGGCTGAAGCAATCCATGTCTGGTATTTTTCCCTCATTGCTGTCCAAGGTTCTGAAAAACCTGCTTCTAGCTATTTGTTGTCCACTACGTATTGGTTTGTTTGGTATTGTTTTGAGAAATCTTTTTCAGCTTAGCTGGGAATCATTCAGCTCTGACTCTGCAGATAATTGTGTTCCTGGGAATGAAACTCAACTATTGCTCTTTCCATATGTTACGTTTTCCATGTTACCCAAAGTAGACTTATGACTGATGAAATCTTACTCATCACTTGTAAAAGTAAAGTAGAAATTTGTCCAATATGCACCTTCAAAAAGTGGATTAAGTGCAATCTCCATTAAAATTCAGCTACTCAGGGCTTACTCTTTTGACAACTGTATGGTGTGATAACTTGGGAGAGAAGTTTTGTTTTATGTTGGTTTCTGACTGCTACAATTTGTGGTGGCATCTACTGCTCACACAAGATTTGGTACTTGGCACATACAGCACTTGTAGTGGTATGCCTCATTAGATCCTGTATCTGGTGGCAGGAACAAGCAGAAGCTACCATGGTAAAGACTTTTCAACAACTAGCTAGATAGAAATGGCCACTGAAACAAGCTTCCAGTTGTATAGGATATCTTTGATCTTGTGATAAAGCAGCCAGTCCCAAATCTTAGAACTACAGGATGATGGGTAGAATATCAGGGTAAGCAAGGCAGAATATAAAATGAACAAATGCGCATTTCAGTATAATAAAATCTGACAAAGACAAAATTGGCAAGAGGGTATGAATGCTGTTTTTCGGATGTGTGGCTTGTGTGCCAGTCTTGAATACCAATTTGCAAATCACTCTGGATGTTTAAACTGTTCCAAGCAGTTCATCCCCACTCTTGGATAATGTAATTGGATGGACTGGCTTTCTGCAGAGTTGTTCTCTTAGTTGTGGTTCCGTGATGCAGAAGCATAGCCTAAAATGAACCACCCTAAGATGAACCAGTTATGGTGTGAACTGGAAGGCCCTGGGCTCAAAACTCAACCACACACTCCCACAGAAGAGGGCTTCAGACAAGCCACAAGCTCACATCTTCAGAGTAGCCCATCTTTAATATGGGGTAATACTTGTCTATTTTCGAGGACAGTTTAAGACCTGCTAATATTTGTGAAATCATTTAAGCACTTTGGAGCGCTGAAATGATGGTCATGTGCAACAATGTGTGTGTATGTGCTTTGTTTTTTTTACTTATATGCCGCCTTTCCCCTGGCATGGGACTCAAGTTGGCTTACAAAGGCTGAAAACAAGATTAGCTAAGAACTTGATAAGAAAAAAGTTAAAAACACAATTAAATATTTAATTTTAAGAGATATAAAATCATATCAAGACGTAACAGTAAAGTTAAAAATATATCACCCTCCCCAATGAAAGTCTCCCTGGCATCAAAAAAATAATTAAAAGTGTGTTTGGGGGGAAAAAAAGGTCCTTGACCGTCAAGAAAAGGAGAGCACCCCCTGCTCCAGAAGGGAGCAGCCACTGAGAAGGCTTTCTCTTGTATCCTCACCAGACAGACCTGTCATGATGGTGGAACTGAGAGAAAGCCTTCCTCTGAGGATCTTCAGACAGATTTATATAAAGAGTTATGATCGTTCAGATAGTCTGGACCTAGTTCATCTAGGGCTTTGTAGGTCATGACTAACAATACCTACAGAGCCAATATGTATGCACATCCATAACTCATTCTCATTTTTCATCAGCCAGCCACACATCCTTCATTCCCTCAATCTGTCCCCTTCCCTCCTGTGCAACACAATTGATTCCTCAGCATTGCAAGATACCACCTCGACCACATCCCCTTTAACTTGTTGCACTTGCTAATTTGCAAAGATATTTCCCGGCTATTCCCATCACATCACTCAGCCTCTAAAACTAATGACTCATCCCCTGCACGGCCATTTGTTTGTGCTGGTTTCAGACAGACTAATGTTTTTAATGGCACATAATCATTTTTCAAAAGTCATTTGATGCCACTAATCATCTCAGTAATATGCCACGATGGAATGTGTAATGACATTCTGAACAGGAAAAATGGCATTCTGATCTCCTTGCTCTATCCTACCCTGCTCTATATTTTACCACATCACTCCTCCTAATGATACTTACAACTGTTAATAAACGGTGACTTAGGAGTACTCCCCCACACTCTTTTGAGGGCAATCAAATAGGTTTCTGGATTAGAAGAAAGGCAAGAGAAATGAAGGCTTATGGATCAAGTTTAGAGGCTGAATGCATTTTGTGCTCCCTTCCTCCAAACTAAACTACACTTCCAAGGCTTCCATTTTAATCTCTCCCCTCTTTTGTCTAGCTAATGGTACCATGAATTATCACTCCGCTACAAAGGAGAAACTAGGGATCCCACTGGTCCATACGACTGCTAAGTTGGAAAATTAATTGAAGAGTACTTCCCTTGCTTGTAACTTATTAGTTCTCTTCCTAAATTAACAAGTGTTTAAAAAAGCCTACATTAAAATAAAACATTTTCAATGAATTTTTTTAATTGCAGTAAGAAGTTCCTTCTTGGCCTTGTGCCTAACTTGTTAGGCATGAATTAACACGTTATTCACGCTCCAGCTCGTCTGATCGCTTAATTAAAGGGACGCTGTCAGGTTAAAAAAAAAAATTACACAGTTTAAAAATATAAAACAAAAACAAATTTTCTTTGCTGCATGGCTAATAGCACCTCACCTTATTAAATGCGAATGAATTTAAGACATCAAATACTATTCTGGATTTAGTTAGACGGTTTAGCTGTGTTGGGTTCAAAAAAAGAGATGAAACACATTCCTAGAGGAAGAGGGCGAAATGTGCTGTAGCTCATAAGGGACTGCCAGGTTTGTTGCAGCATGAGCTGATGTTCAAAGGCTATTGCCTGGAAAACTCAGGCTGCAATAGAGCTCTAGTCTCTAAAGATTCCATTAAACCTTGTCATCCTGCTGATTACAGCACGGCCATTCTTTTAAAATGCATGGGGAGTTAGGTTCCCAGCTTTGCTGAACAGGCCTTCTCCTGTACCTTTAACAAAGGCTGTAGGCTATATTTCAGAGGAAGGAACTGGCAAAACACCTCTCAGTATTCCTTGCCTAAGAAAACCCTACGAAAATTCATGGGGTCACCATAAGTTGACAGGTAACTGGAAGGTGTGTGCTCACACAGCCTGCAAACATCTTTTCTTCATTGGGTGATTATGCTTTTTCTCACACAATGAAGGATTTCACTTACTGGTTCTCTACAGCTCAAGCTGTCATTGAAGTCACAGGAGTGAGACACTTTGGTGTTACGTTTTGTGGTATGGTCAGTTGGCAAGCCTGGTAATCCGTCTTTGGAAAGCATTTGATGAAGTAGAAGGTGGAGCTGTGATCCATAAGCATTACTTATCAGGTAGACAATTATTCTAGTTTATCAAATTTTGTGGGATTGTTACATGCGGTGTTTCGTTCCGCCCTTACAAATCAATAAGCTTCATTTTTGCAGCCAAAGGCAATGACAAATACATACTTAAACTAACACAACAATACAAAGATTAACATAGCTGCACTTGCTGTGTAATGTCTGAAATGGAACTTGTACATCACCATCTAGGACAAGTTCTGTGAGCTTCAGATGCAGTGTCACAACGCATGAGCTTCAGTGGAGAGAGAGAAGGTCAAATGCCCATTTGAATATTATAGTCATGGTGTGGAGCTTCCTTCCTTTTCCATATGGCCATAAAATCATGGTCGGAACTACACATTTCTCCTGGCTTCCTTTGTATTATTTTTTTTTCTATAAAAGAATTCCTCAATCTGGTGGTCTGCATCTGTGCTGGGTTACGTCTCTGATAGTCCCCAGCTGTCCAGCATTGATATGAAACATAGGGCCATTCTGCACTACACAGTTATAGAGCTATTTCAACATCCTGTGGACTTCTCGGGTAGTTTACTGAGGTCAAAGAGCTCTCTGGCTGAGAATTCAAACTGTCCCTCCCTAAACTACAAACCCCAGGATTCCATAGGATGTTGAAAGTGGAATAATAGCACTAGAACAGTGTAGTGCGGAAGGGCCCATAGTAGTATCCTGAAGCTTAAAACTACCCCTTCTGCCAAATTTGCTCTCTTTTCTTTCCTATTTCTGGGCCTTTCTTCCAGAGCCATTGCCAGCATTTCGCTAGCCACTGTTGGAAACAGAATACTGGCCCTAACAAAGTTTCAGTCTGATTCACTCTTATGTTCAGGTTACACTAGATAAAACAGATTCCCACCAATGCTCTGTCAAAGTGGTTCTTTTGTGCTCCTGCAACCCCTTCTTCTTAAGCAAAGTCTGTCCTGTTGCTGATCCCTGCAGAGTTATTTGCCATTCTTTCAGCACACAAGGAATTTCCCAAACCTGTCCTTGTGGTTCTCCTTTGCCTTGCACATCTTCTGCAGAATATAAACTGCTTGGACATGAACTGTATCAGTTCCACCAACTAAGTAGTAAGTACTAACAGTGTAAGAATTAATAAGAGATGCCAGTACCAGCAGGCCCAAAGATTCAGAAATCAGAGCAGTGGTTATAACATCTGAAAACAAGTGGTCGTGGCAGCAGTGGTGGGTAAACAGAATTGTTTCCCAGGACTTCTTGCACCTGTGAGACTGCCACAAAGAGAAACCAAAGCTTCAAAAGTCGCCATCATCAGTGGTGTACATGAGGAAGCTCCACTCAGTGCCATTTTCTTCAAGATTATTTTGAACAGTAGAGAACATGGTAAGGGGACATGTATACATCTTTGCCCATGCCTAGTAATTCACATGTATTTTATTGCGTTTTAAAAATATTGTAAACTGTCTTCATTTAGTAAGTGGGGAATTTCTAGGGAACTGTGAGGTTTTAGATTGTTCTGAATTGTTTTCCACAGTCTTTAACATCTATGCCAAAAGCAAAATAAACCTTTGTTTTCTCCCTAAGGACTGCATCTGGACTCTCTTGGGAACCACACATGCACAGGTCTATATACACTCACGCATACATACGGACAGAAAGACAGATATGGGCGTGGACAGAAGTACATGTGTGCATGCACACACACAAGTTAAATTGACTCAAATATAATCCAATTTAATTCAACCAACTTATTTTAAACACCACTGTTTCCTTAATTTCATTTAAATTGTCTCTTAATTAATTGCATTAATTAAAATTTTGACAGCAAAATTACATTAAATTTATTTATTCCCACTTGATATACATTTACAACATTAAGTGCAAGTATATTATTTATCATTATTTCCTTCCACCCGACCCAACCACATGGATTCCAACTTGCTGTTTCCAATTCAGTCTTTGACTGCTCTCCCATCTTACTGTTTCTCCCAATTAGGACAGGAGCAGCAGTAGCTGTGGTGATAGGAATACCGGACAGGACAGAGGCCCTTCACATTGTGGCTACTGGAAGATCCCCTAGGATGGGGGTGCAGGGGATAGGATGCAGATTATTTGTTCTTCCAGCTGATGTTAAGACTATGGCCCTTTCCGCACCAGGCAATTAGAACGGGGCAGTGCCTCCTCTCACGGAGGTCGTCTGCACCTTGGAGCAGACTAGGAGTGGACTACTTACCTGAGATCCGCACCTCAGTCTGCTCCAAAACGACCCCAAGTGGTCCTCCAGCGTGTTTTCTAAAGACCACAAAAAACAGGTCTTTATTTTCCTGGAATGCGCCATTGCATTCCTGCTCCCTTGTGCAGATTCGCAGGCTTGCACCAATGCGAGCCTGCGATCTGCGGAGGGTGGGCTTTAGGCATGGTGAGCTTCAGCGGTTGGTCAGAACCCACAACCAACCAGAAGCCACCATTTTGGAAGCCAGAAGCCGCCATTTTGGAAGCCAGAGCAGTGCGGATCTACAGACCTCACACTGCTCCGATTCGCCCTGGACCAAGGAGGACCCCTGCGGAAGGGCTTCAGGGACAGTCCGCGTTGCTTCGGACCCCAGAAGAAGCAGTAGGTAATGGCACGGAGCGATTCCCTCGCCTTCTGCGGAAAGGGCCTATAATTCCCAACATTCCTAGTTGACTAGGCCTGATGGGAGTTGTAGTCTAATGGCTGGTCTGGCTTCTGAGGGAGAGAAACCAGGCACAGTTCTGTTGTGTTTTGGCCTGGGCCCCAGGGGTTGATGAGGGCCCCTTCCTTTGGATTCGAATTGCCTTTGCTCTGGCCTGGTTGGGAAAGAAGAGCAGCCAGCATCTGAAAAACTTAAAAAACTCTCCCACTGCCACCCCATTTTCTTTGTGTGTCCTGTATCATTTAGACTGTAAGTCTGAGGGAAGAGAATTGTGAAATTCATGACTTCTAAGCTGCTTTGTGAATCTTTTTTGGCTGAAGAGTAGAGTATGCATAGATAGATAGATAGATAGATAGATAGATAGATAGATGTTGCAGAAAAATCAACATTTTGGGTAGCAGAAGTGACAGCTGCTTTATTAGTTATAATTGTGACAAGTGAGGCACAAAGCACCCCAGGGGAGGGAGGCCACATGCAGCCTTTAGACTATGGCTTCTCTATCCCTGGTCTGAGAGAAGTGTCATCATAACACTGAGAAGCTGAGTTATGTGGTGACACCCAGCTCTTTTTCTCTGTTTTATCAGAATCAAGAGAGGTGTGACTGACCCACTGTCTGGACTCAGTAATAGGATGGGTGAAGGTGAAGAAACTGAGGATGAATCCTGTCAAGGCAGACATGCTGTGAAGAGATGGTTCAGAAGTGAGTCTGAGAAATGGGTGTTTTAACTAGTTCTGAGTCTGAAGGAATAATGTATAGTGTGGGAAGCTGTAGGGTTCCCTGGTGTCGCCAAGAGAGATCCTCATGGCCACAGTGGCTTAGACTACCTTTTACTAGCTTCTGCTGGCTTGCCAGCTGTGACCTTTCCTTGAAAGGGATATCCTGGCCACAATTATCTAGGCTTTGGTAGATCCAAAATGGTTTGAAAACTTGAAATGGTACTGAATTGCTGGAATTCTGGCTTCTTTATCTAGTTGGAGCCATATTACACTGGCTTCCTCTTGCCAACAGAGAGCAATGCAAGGTACTGATGCTTACTTCCAAGGTCCTAAATTCTTGGGTTGCAAATATGTGCAAGAGCATCTCCTGCTGTATCATTCTGCCTATACACTAAGACCTAATTCCTGTTGTTAGTCCTAACTAGAGTAGACCATTGAATCAATGGAATTTACCTATGTGTTGAATCACCATTCAACAATTGCTTCAATGCAAAGGATTAAAAAACAGGATGCCGACTTAAGACAATTAAAGTAGGCTCTTCACTGAGTTTCTTTACTGAAAGAAAACTGCATTTACATTTTACAAAGAGAAAGATTTCTCTATAGTAGTGTTGTAGCTCTGGAATACTCTCCCAAAGGCACCAGTTCTGTGATTGGAAATTATTCTTTATTCTCTTTGGTATGAGGTCAAGAGGCATTTATTTGCCCAGGAATTTTAAATTAACGTTATTGTTCACTGGGACAGCTTTGCCTCACATTTTTTCCTTGCATTGATTAAATTGGTACTGTTTTTTTGTGATATGCTTTTTTAAAATACATTTTCATGTGCACTGCCTTGGCTTCTTTATAAATTAAGGGTCAAGCAGAAACGTTTAAGGCAAAGACAGAATGCTACACACAAATCCATAAGGAAACAGCTAAATAAGGGGGAACTTTTTTTTTATTGTGCCTTAAAAAATTCTGCAGTGCAAAATCCCACTCTTTTGGTCCGTTCCATTTTTGCTTTTCAGGTCTCTCCCCCACCCCCTTTAGATTTAGGATTGTCACTAGCCTCTGGTCTAACTCAGGATTTTCAAGATGACTGGTCTGCTTCTGGACTTGCTGAAGAACAAAACCACCCTTTTTCAAGGTGGCCATTTCAACAAGTTCTATGTTTTAGTTTTCAGCATGGTGCTGAAATGGGAGGGATGCTGCTGGCTTGTCTCATAATGGGTGCAGATATATTTTTAAACATTTAATGACTTTTCTTCTCACACAGGGTACATGATCAGAAGGATAGCATACAAACATGAGTGATGATATTGATGGTGATGGTGGCTTTTGGCAATGAAGATATTAGAATAAATACTGTTTGATCAAACAGAATAGGATGGGATGTAGAAGAGCAGCCATTTTCTAAGGCATGCAGGGCTGTCATTCAGTCTTTGGGCCATCTCTAGTGACTTGGTCTTGATGACTTGGTCTTGGCATGTGAATAGTATCCTGACTCCAGGCCCTTTGTCCTTCAGCAGTGACTGAAGGACTGAAGGTCTTTCCAGCTCTGTGACTCTGACCAAGAGCCTCATGAGGCCCTGGTAGTAGACTCAGAATCCCATCTGTGCAATGTCAACATTCCAGAGATTCTAAGTGTATCTGCACAGTACAATTATAATGGTTTGATACTGCTTTAACAGCCAGGGCTCCATCCTAGGGAATCCTGGGATTTGTAGTGTGTGTGTGGGGTCTTAGCATTCTCTACTGCAGTTCAAGTGAGTGGACTAGAGCTATCAGAGGATTCTAAGCCCCTCCCTAAGATACAAAACCTAGGATTCTGTCAGGAGGAGCCACAGCAGTTAAAGTGATATCAAACTGCTACAACTCAGTAGTGCATATACACTCTCCAAGTTACACTGTGTGTATGTATCCTTAAACTCAAATGAGAACTCTTCTTCATGATTTTTACATTTCCACTTTGCCTTCTTTGCTTCGTGAAGATGAAGAATAATCTGCACTTGCATTTTTAATCTGACTTTAATTACCCACAAGCGTTACAAAGAGAATGCTAAGTGGTGATGCAGTCTTAGTGACTTCAGCATTGGTTTCACCCTCAAAAAAACCTTTACTGCCAAATTAAAGATAGACATGGGAAACTATCGAAAAACTCCCAACAGCAAGGCTCTCTACCATGATGTAGTGGTGGCTATCATCCTCTCACTTGTTTTGTGCTCAGGCCAAGGTTTTGAGCTGTGTCTCAAATAGCAAGGCATTGGACTGATGAGATATTCACTCATTTGGGTTCCAGTGCTGGACAAACAACAACTTTTATATGGGACTTTTAAATGTTCAAAGTGCTTCAAATGCAGTATCTAACCACCTTACACAGCCCAGAAGAGTAAACATTATTCATTCTCATATTGCTAATTCGGAGACAGAGGTGTGCACACATGTATGAATATGTGCATGCACGTGCACAAACATAGAGGGCGGGGGAGGAGAGGAGGAGGGAGAGATGCTTAGATTGCAATCCTATGTGCCCTGGGAGCACATCTCAGAAATCAGCATACATTTTGGATCTTCCCATCTGAAGGTGTATATACACAGAAAAAGGAAAGTCCAGCCTCACAAACTTTCTCCCAGACACCGTGGGAGACATTTAAAATACAACATTTGCCTCTCCAAGCTAGAGCTTTGATGCTGACAGACGCAACCAAAGAATACTCTATGACATGGATATTGCAAGCACATCAAGAGAAAGCTGGATCCATAGAGTCCACAGGCCTCCCATTCCTCCTCCCCATCCCATACGCCCCCAGAATTCAAGGAAATGTTTGCAAGCCTGGGGGCTCAGGTAAATAATCAATTTGCAAAAGTAAACATAAAATGTCATGGGTGAAGACTGGATTTCCTCCTACCTCCTACCCACCTGCCTGATCATTTTATTTTTATGTGAGATTCAGACCAAGGATGTCCTGTATTGTAATGTCTGTTATAGCAGCTTTCCCACCCTGGTGCCCTCCATATTTCTTGGACTACAACATTCAGGGCTGTGCTGGCTGAGGATGATGGCCTTTGCAGTATAATATATCTGGAGGGCACCAGAGAGAGTAGAATCAGAGAGCAGAATCAAAGAGTTGGAAGAGACCACAGGGACCATCCAGTCCAGCCCCGTGCCATGCAAGAATAAACATTCAAAGTACTCCAAACACATGCCCATCCTGCTTCTGTTGAAAAACCTCCAAAGAAGAGGACTCCATTACACTACAAGGCAGTATATTCCACAGTTGAACTGCTTTTACTGTTAGGAAGTTCTTCCTAAAGCTTAGGTGGAATCTCTATTTCTGTAGTTGGAAACCATTGCTCTGTTTCCTAGTCTCTAGAGCAGGAGAAATCAAGGTTGTTCCATCTTCCATATGATATCCTTTCAAATATTTAAAATATGGCTATCATGTCACCTCTTAATCTTCTCTTCTCCTGGCCAAATATACTTAGCTCTCTAAACCAGTACTTATAGAGCATGGTTTCCAGGCCTTCTTCCATTTTGATTGTTCTCCACTGGACACATTCCTGCTTGTCAAGATCGTTCTTGAATTGTGCAAGAGGTTGTACTACAATCTTTTTTGGAAACAACAAAGAGTCGGGGGGCAGCCTAACAGGGAAAGTCTAAGCAGTCAGATGGAACCACTTCCAGGACCTTCATATCTTCACAATGCAGCCTTGCATAAGAAAGAAAGAGGAAGGTGCTTGGGTTTTTTTTTAAAGTTTGGAAACTGTTTATGGACTTTTTGAGCAATAGTAAATCTAATAATGCAGTAATTTGTGACTATGATTACTAATAATCCTAGTAGGATTACTTATCTGGATCCGTAATGGCAGAATAATATATTTTTTTAAATTTTTTATTTTCTTCCATAACAATTTGGTGTGGGAGTCAGAGCCCTTTTGTGTTTTAGTAAGTCCAGCATGGTGTAGTAGTGGTTTACATGTTGGACTAAGATCCTGGAGACTAGACTTCAGCTCCCACAGTTCTACTCCCTCCTCAACCATGGAAACCCACTGGGTGACCTTGGGCACATCACACACTCTCAGCCCCAGAAAACCTCATGATAGGTTTCCCTTTGGGTTGTCATAAGTCAAGAATGACATGAAGGCACACAGAAAAAACAACAAGTTAATGTTTAGTGTTCTAGTTAGGTATTTTTTAACATCTTAGCCTGGTGTGTTAATTCTTATCTTGGTGTGTTAATTCTGTTTTTTCTTTTCCTTTTTAAATTTTTTTTTCACTGTGATTATGATTCTGACTGTGAATTAGATTGTTTGTTTTAAAATTAATAAATAATTAACCTAAAAATACAAGACTAGAGGCAGGAGCTTTATCATGTGGCACACGGGGCTAAATCCAATTGCTAGTCTCAATTACAGCAGACCCAATGAATTGATGGGATTAACATAATAAATATCCAGGAGGCTTGGGAGAAATAGAAATTTGATAAGTTTACACATATGTAAATCTAATTGGTTGAGTGAGTCTACTCTAGCTGGGACTAACAGATAAATTGAGCTCGCTGTATTTAGCTTTCCTGAAAGTTAGTTTCTAAGTTTTTCAGGTTTTTACTGGCATGCTTATTTCTAGGAAATCAAATTTCTGTGGTCATGCAAGTCAGAATTTGTAAAAAGGGATTCCAATGTGGTTGGGGACCACAGCAACACAAAGTACATGACATGTATTCCCCAGTTTCAGTGGTATAATAGGGGAACATGGAAGTGCGGGAGTTACCACAAATCTCTTGAATTTACTTGCTGATGAAGACTGTGTGGAGATGAGGGAAGACTTGTTCACTACCTACAGTACCTGGCTTGGCCAATATCGTAAGTAAAGTGAATGCTAGCCTGAAGGCTATAATCAGGTTGTAGGCATAGGAAAAATGATCATGGTGAAGATTAACTTTCTGCAGGTGAACATGCTTCATAACAGCATCATCCCAAATGATTTTCCTACCATTTTGCACAAATAGAGCTTCCCATCTCTCCTTGCTATGGTCAACATTCAAAACAGTCTTGCCATACCTTGCCATTCATACTTAGGGATAGGAGATAAACTATGTCTTTGTGCTAGTTTATTTATTTTCACCTTTTCAAACTAATAGGTAAACTGAAACTCTTGTTATCCCCTGAAATTTGCACTTCTCTGAATTTTTCAATGACATTCTCCAATCAAAAATGCATATAGAGTGAGTCTGTCCAAGAAACATGCACACACAAATGTGTATATTAGCGAAAATAAATTTCAAAATGAATTTGATGAGCAAAACATTGCGCAAAATTGTGAACAAAAGAGCAAATATTAGAAGAAATGGGCATAAATAGGAGCATTTCCAGTGAAAACCTGTGTACTCGAAGAAATGTATATACATTTCCACAATAAACCTAAAACTCAAAGTTTGGGATGAACAAAATTTAAAACTGGAAAAATGAGGAATTATGAAAAACCCAAATTGGTTGTTTCGTCCTGCCTTCATCTATTATCCTACTTTTTGCTGCAACCTAAATAAGGTTGCTCCATCTACTATAAGGCAAAGTCAGCCTGAGTCAAAACAGTTCAACTCATACTGAAGAATCATAACTCGTTTGCAGAAAAAAGTCCAAAAAGCTAAACAAGAACTTTGGTCTCACAGGAATTTACTGCTTTGAAGTCCCTACCTGGTTAATGTTGTGTCTTATGATGCTTCATAAACACTCATATAGCCTTAGAGTGAGCCAAGCCATTTTCCCCAATAGTGTTGTTATTTCCTCTTCTGTCTAACAGAAACTCCTCTGACATATCAGACAGAGATACCTGAGATTCTTTTGAATGGAAATCTGGGGGTGGAACCCAGAGTTTTCTGTATGCAAAGGGTATGGTCTTCTATAGAGCTTGTGGGCCACTAACAGTGCAGTCCTAGGCATGCCTACTCAGAGGTAATCCCGTCCATGTTCAATGGGGTCTTAATGCCAGATAAGTGGGTATAGGATTGCAACCTAAGTAAGTGATCACCAATTTTTACACATAATTAATATTTGGATAATTCATTTTCCACGTCATCTTTTGAAAAACTGTGCCATTCAAAAGGCTGACTTTTGCCTATGTTAATGGAAAGCAGTTCAGTAAAACATACTCCTTAATTGCCTTCCTTCTTTTGAATGTACAGGGGCATGAACACACACAAACACACACATGTAGCTATTTGTGCTGTGGAATGAATCAAGCAGAACAGATCAGCTGGGGATTTCGGGCCTGACGTGTCTGCTATCTTGCCAGTGATGGGCTGTGAATGTGAATATACAGGTTCCATCCATACAACACAGAGTAAACCTGCCAGGTTGCCAAATGTGCAAGGTAAATCCTAACATTCCACAAGTTTCCCATTAGCGAGGTGTCAGCAGCCCAGCAGGGTGAGGAAGTAATGGGATAAATATGCTCTATTTATGCATCGTGGCTGTGCAATGCAGCCCTCTAATGAAACCTATAATTTCATTCTTTCAAGGGCAAACAACTACAGTACACAGTACATTTATCCCTTGAGCTTTTTCATTTACCTCTTGGTATCTCCAAAGCCCCCACTGAGGTGTTTATTCTCCCTGTAAGGGATCCTTTGACAGAATTTGCATCCACAGAGATCACAAACCACATCAATGCTTGCCTGCCAACCCTACATCCCCCTTTTCTCCAAGTATTTATTGAAGACAAGAAAGCTGCAGACCGGAATAAAATCAAAGGAAATGGAAGGAAGGAAAAGAGATTATTAGAAGCAATATGGTCCAGTGGTTAGGGAGATCACTTTTCATTTGTCATACTGATCTTCTCAACGACCTTGGTAAAGGCTTTGCCTCCTTCTTGCCACAAATTACCCATCAAATGACATGAGCTTTTACAATTTGCTTATTAGAAATGGTTAGGGGTGAATAGAGCAACTGTGCTCTTTTGCAAATATTCTCATCTGTAAACAACAAAACAAAAAGAAAATATCACCCACTTGGAGTGTGCAATCCTCTGTGTGTGTGTGCGTGTGTGTGCGCGCGCGCGTGCATCTACTCAGAAGTAAGCACCATTTGGGTTAATATGACTAGGACAACAGGCTTACAGAAATGAATTGGCAAATCTCATGAAAATGTTTGCTTATTCTTCTAAATTGCCCTTACTTGCCCTCATTCGCAACTGCCCTCAGTGACATTTTCATGTAGACAGGCTGATTGACTATGTAGCACTGTAATGTAATTCTGTTCACTACATGATCCCCGATTGGGTGGGATTAGTCATAAAACTAATCCACAGAGGAGGATGAAACAGGAGCCCAGGGGGAAATGGCTCTGAAGTGGCAGCAGCCAGAAGAAACAGTAGCAGAGAACAGGATTAAAACGACAACAAACCTACGAAAATCATGCCATTTAAGAGGGTTTTAGGAGAAACTGCCACACTACAGAAACAGCTTCAGCTACCAAATCAAAGAGGAATCATTCTTTCGTACAGTCTTAGTCTCTCTATTTTAAATATTTATGTAATTGATGTGTCCTTGGTTGCTCAAAGAGACACCTTTTTTTTTGTGGTAATCAGCTGCACCATAAACAGACCATAAGTTAATATAGCCCAGCAGGGGCAATCAAAGACATTTTGCTGCCTGAAGCCATGGAGAAGGTAATGCCCCCTCCCCCCAACAATTGCATTTCATGCAGGGACTATCAGCCTCAAGACCGTTCTCTACTCAGAACTTAGAAATGTTACTTCTACAGCTCCCAGGACCCCTGAATTTATGTGGCCAATAGTCAGGTTGGCTGTGAGCTTCTGGAAGTGGTGATCCAAAAATCACCTTTCCAAACTCTGTTTGCCTCACACCTGATGGCAGGTAGTTAACTCAGGCAGGACAGCATAGCCATAGACCATGTGGCCACTCACTCATCCACCTCTGTCCTCCAACCTCCTTTGGACACTCCCTGCACGCTAGCATCTGACAGTGGAGATGGCTGTCTTTCTTTGCCTAATTTTAGGGCCAGCTCTGATGCCCAGTCACTATTATAGAGGCACTTTTAAAATTAGAATGGCTAGAAATCCCATTGCTGTACCATTATTTAAATGAGTAAAGTCACTTGGTTAGATTAATCTAATGGCATTTAGCCATCTACTCAAAGAGCACCCACCTGTCTAGTCCCAAATATCTGCCTGCTTGCCTAATTTCTTGTTGCTGATACTTATTTAACTGATACCCCACCTTTCCTCCAATGAGTTATAGCCACTTGGGTGCCTCATTATTATCTTGTACTTAGTGTGTCCAAGAAAGAAGATGCTTCTTCCCAAGCTCTCCTCTCCCTTGATACCTTTCCAGATCCATCAGCAATGCCACCATTTACTCTATGAGTCATGGAGCTTGGACTTCATCTTTCAGTCTTCCTTCTTCTTCGTTCCTCAATTTCAGTTGACAAGTTAATCCATTTAGCACTATATAAAACAGCAAAAATATTTTTGTTTTGCCTGTTCCTTTAGCTGAAAATCAGTATTATGCCCTGGTCATTTCCCATGCCAACCTGGAACTGCCCAAATGGGACAAATCTGGAGTCCACTTAATGGCTACAACAGTTAAGGCCCTTTCACACACTATACAGTTGTAGTGTTTTACCTCTAATCACCATGACAACATCCCATGGAATGCTGGGAAAGGCAATTTGGTCAGAACCCCAGAAGGGCTCCCTGGATGAGGGTTCTAAAGTCCCCCACCAAACTGGATAGACCCATGTCAGTCAAAGTGGGATCAAAGCACTTTAACTGTTAGTGCGAAAGGGCCCTGATTGAAAGTAAAAGAGAAAGACAGAGAGAGAGAGAGAGTGAAGGTCTTTTCTGCAATGTTTGTTGGTGTTGTTGTGTGCTTTCAAGTTGTTTCTAACTTATGGTGGCTCCAAGGCAAACCTATCATGGAGTTTTCTGGGACTGAAAGTGTGATATGCACCAAAGGTCAACCAGTGGGTTTCCAGGGCTGAGTGAAGAATCAAACTCAGGTCTCCAGGGTCGTAGTCTAATGCTCAAACCACTACACCATGCTGGCTCTCGTTTGCAGCCTATAGGTCTCTCTCTCTCCCCCCCCCCCTCTCTCACACACACACATGGTTCTCCAGTCTGGTGGTGGGTACAGTCTTTCCATAGTTCCTTTGCATCCAAAACCCAAGTAATGGACAGTCAGCAATCTTCCTGCAATACTGCAGAAGAGTCAATCTGAAACATCAGTCTGAAATGAATAATATCAATAGTTGCTGTGGGGGTATTAACAGGCTGTACACTCCACATTTTGATATGATCTACCTGGAAAAATATATTAATTGGCATAAAATATGAATTATACTTATGGCTGGCAAGGTCATGTGGAAGAAAGGGACACTGGCTGAGAGTAGGTCAGAGGTGACCTCAGCATGGCCAAGAAAGCCTGACTTAATGGCTCTGAGCTAATCCTATCAACTGCCAAAATCAGAACACAATAAGGTGCCCGGATGCAGAGGCCAGGACCCCTACTGTGTGCATATCCTACAGCAGCTTGCCCAGAAGCCCCCTCTCAACCAAGACATTGAAATCAATCAGTCCGTTCCAGACCTCATTGTCTGTGTTGCAGCTCCCATTGTCCACTAGAGTGGGAGAGCAATCAAATCACCCCCCTTCAGGGAGGAAAACAGAGTATATAAACCTTTGGTTTTGAGAAGTCAGATGCAGTCAGATGAAATGCTGGACTCCACTATGTCGCTCTGAATCCTGATCTGTCTGCCCTCAGACACAGGTCTAAGTCAACTTCTTTACTACTTTCCAGGATCTGGTAATTATAAACCCCAAACCCTCAGCCTCTCTATCCATATAATTTTTTCCTCCCTTTCTCTTTCAACAGCTCTTGTATGAATGAGTGATTGTCTGTAACTTGCGTGCATGCATGAGTGAATTCCCCTCAATAAAACACATTTTTAGCTTGCTTTTGAAATCTCCAACTGGTTCTTTTCCTGAGTGATCCCATAAACATTGGTAGCAAGATCTTGCTAAGTTGCCCTCCTCTCATTCACCTCCTGATTCTGAGCTAATTAATTCCCCACTTTTGCAAGGAGGTACTGGCATTGCAGGTTGGCCCTTGTCGCACTCACGTTTTGGGGTAATAGGGATACATGTTTAGATCACATGGAAAAAGTACAGGACGGGCAGCCCCGCTGTTCAATGAATGAGGAAGTTGTCTCTGATAGCAGGCTTTGGGTAGCATGGAAAGGCAGTAAGTTCTAGGTTATTTGCTTTGCTGTTACTGTGTTTTCACTCCTAAGGATGGATGTGGGATCTTCTGTTTCATGTGTCAAAACAATTTGACTGGAGCTGGATACTATATACCTCAATCAGGGGTGGTAAGAAACCAGTTTTTGTTCTTTCTTAAAACAGCAACATGTTTGAGGACAGCAGAGGTCATTGATGCTGCAACAACCAAAGGTGTGGAAAGGCTATAGTTGCTGGCATAACCAGAATCTATCTTCCATCAGCAGGCTTCACTGTAAAATGCATAAGCCTGCCACTGTGGACACCTAAATTATCCCATCAATAGTAACACAAGGTACAGCTGAAAGCACTCCTGACAGTCAAGACCTTGTGAAATGGAATGCTCCTCCTCACATGCACTTTGAGGGAAAAGGAGGGAAATGTGTGGTCCTTCAGAAGCATCTCTCTTCAGCCCTAGATAATGTAGCTAGAGAGGAGGAACAATGAAATTGCAGTCCAAGAGGATCTGGAGGGCCAACAGTTCCACACTCCTGCTTTAGGGCATGGAAGTTGCTGTAGCATCTACTCTTTCCACTGTGCTCCTGAGGCTTGGGAAGATCTGGGCCATGTGAGATCTTCTCAGTATTACTCAACTTACAAACAGAGTGGAGACATGGAGAAGAGCTGTGTCAGATCATTACAGATAAACTGGAGCAGCGCAAGAGGAGGCTGCAGGAGTTCCCATGTTATGAGGATAATATCAGAAGGGACCCCAAGAGCTGGGAAATCAATGCTGCCACATTTGTTCTTTTGTTCCTGACTGCTGGGATATTAATACCTCTCTGATAATTTCAGTCAAGCGGGAGTTAAGGTGAAGCTGGAATCGCACCTTCTGATAGGTCAATTTCAGTTCACGCAAGCTGCAAAAGGTCTCATTAGCATCTCCGCCATTAACCAATATGCACACAGGTAATTGGCTTCACCCTTGGAATTTAGTGTTAAATGACTCATCATTATCATATTAATGCAGTCAGGAGCTGAGAAGAAAATTGAGAGACACGTTGGAAGCTAGAAGCAAAACCTTAAAAGTCTGTGTGGATTCTAAAGACCCTGACTGGCAGGGGTGCCCACTGAGAAACAGATCTTGTCCAAAATTATACCTCAGGGACAGCGATTGCTTGGCTTTGCTTCATTTTAGTCCCTGGGGGAATCTGGATAAGATGACACTAAGCCTGACATTTCTCCATAATGACTAGGAAACAATCTTTCTTCCACTACCATTTGCACTGTTGGAGAAAAACCATTTTAAGGCATTTAAGCATGTGTGTATGCCGTGTGTATGGCTTTTGTATGCTATGTGTATGGCTTTTTGTGTGTGTGTGTGTGTGTGTGCAAACTCAGATAAAGTTACCCATAATTCTACTGGGGCCCATGCTATTTCCACAGCTGCCTTGACTGGCATCTGCCATTCCTCACCAATGGCATTTCCCTACCATGTGATCACTTTAGTAGGGGGAAGGTTGGCAACCAGTTTGACTCTATTTCTGCCAGAAAGCCCATTTTACTCTATGGCAGGGCAGCACCACATAGTCCAAATGTCTGTCCCAGGTAGATAATCCTTTTTCTCTCTTGATATACAGCATTTCTAGTGATCTCCTTCAGCTGCTCAAAGAGGGGGGAAATCAAAGATGAAGAATAAGAATAGTGATGTAAATCTTTGCTTTCAGAAGTTTTCTTCCTGCTGGTGAGGTTATGAGAGATTTTGCATACTTCTCAGTGGTAACTCAAATTTTGGGACTCTTTTTTTATTTTTTGCCAAAAAGATATATTAAAAAACCACACATCCTGGCATCCTTTTAGTGACGTATACTTGCACAAGTCACATTATGAATGTAAAGTAAAATGTTTGCCATAGTACAACAGGCATATTATGCTGACAGTGGCAGAAGTGGAGTTTCATGTACAGCAGGGTTGTTCACTGCATATTATGGTTGCTCACTGTGAATTGCAGTTGCAAATTATGCACTGCACAAAGGCATTCGGTCATTGACATGTGTTGCACAAAGTTGCTATTCTGCATGGGAGTTGTATAGTGCTGGTGCAAAATATCTCTGACTTAGGGATTAAAGCTGTCATTTAAAAAACACTGTTATGACCAATAGACTCCATTCTTTTCTTCTTTTCTTTTCTCAAAAATGTTTTCCACAAAGAAGTCCCAAAATGTGAAAAAAATCTTGCAGTTGTAGCTTTTTTTTTTTTTGGTGAGGCATCCTTTCTTGTGCATATTCGTTACACCCCCAAATAGGAACTGTGTTTATTTGTGACACTACACAGCTAGGACCCAAGGGACAGAAAACTAGGCCAAGAGGGAGCCACATTGGCTTGACTCCAGCAGCTTCTGCTTTCCACCCATTATTAGAAGGCAGATGGCTATGCTGCAGCATTAATTCCCCACACCCAGACTGTATGCCATGCATTCCTCTAGACATGCTGGCAAATATCTTGAAGTCCAGGTTCAAGGAGAACCTGTGTATGTTGTCATTAAATCTAAACCAGAAAGAACTACAAACCAATTTGCAATGATAGCTCACGAACCAAGACCTGAAATGAAGTAGGAGGTACCTTCTGCTCAGTCCACAAAATGTCCAAGCCAGCTTTCCCTGCTCCAAAGTTTACCAACTACTAAAATATCTTTCCTCCCAAAACTCTTCTTTCCCCTCAGTTACTAGTCTGAGGGGAAAGTGACTGGTTCAGGGAGCTCCAGAAAGGCTCTTTGAGAAATGGGTAGAGGAGGCAGGAAGGAAGTCAATCATTTCCTGCACCTTGGTTGGTTCGGACAATTCGCTGAGATGTTTCTGATTTTTAATGAGGAATTTGGGTAATTTCTGAATTAATTCAAGGTGAATCCACTAATCTCTACATCTTTCCAAAGGGTGATGATGATATAAGGAACCCATACGTCATTGTTTGCACATGCAACATTTTATACATTTACATAGGATAACTATGTGATCATCCGTAGATGAGTGACATATTGGTTTCTCCATGGAAACACTTACATGGAAATACAACACTGCACGAAAGTGTTAAGACCCTACTGCATTAGTTTTCATTAGATTTAGTAACTAGATTCAATCTTCTGTTTTTAACTTGGGGTAATTCTTAGGTGTTCCCAGAAGGAAGGCCTGCGGCATAATAAAAACTTCAAAGTCACTGTTTTTCCTTACTGAACAGCAGACTGATGCTCATTTAACAGATATTTTTTGAGCACTGAAAGCTGCACATGCACCCAATGAAAACTGAGTGTAAAATGATGTTCAGATGACTAGTGTGTCCTGTACAAATGCACAAAGAATGGTTTGATCTGAAGTGACTTGTCCTATCGTTAAGAGATTAATATTGCAGCACCAGGATTTGGGATTGGCCACACATTTCAATTGTATGTGGAAATCAATCAACTGCAGCAAAACACAGCACTGCGTAGCTCAGAAACAGCCACCAAGCCAAGCTCTTACATCTACAAAGGGCTAGCTGTCAAAAGTGAACTGTTCCTAAAGCCTTCCACTTAATTCTGCATTTTACATCATAGACAGAGATACTCCTGGTTTTAGATATTGCATCTGCCAAATCCAATTGATTCATCTCTCTTTCTTTTGCAACAGATGCCAGGTTGTTAGCTCCTTTTTGTTCTTTTTTATTTGCATTTTAAACAAGGGTTGGGAGGGTGCTAAAAGCCGATCATTTCACTAACCAGCAAAACCACGCTGACAAACCAAAAGGCAAACAGTTGAACAGGAAAGAATTAAAAATGTGCTTTCATGCTTACAAATTGTTTTCTCCAGGTTGCATTTAGCATCTGCAAACAATTGGTGACCTCAGATCAGTATGCACTGCAATATCTATTACTGATCAACATGGACTGTTTCCTTTCCCCCCTTTCCCATTCCCGTATGAATACTTCTGGATTTGTTAAGTCAGCAAGTACCATGCTTAATCTATGGCAGTACTCCCAGTCTGCCAGACTCAACTGGAATCCCAGGACCCACAGAGCCAAGAGCCACCTTTCTGCAGGGGACAGCCCATTCAAATACCACAGACGCTATGGCTTTACTTGTCCTAAATGAATATGAGAACTGAGTGTGGCTTTCCTTTCTCAGTTTATGCTGCTTTGCCTTTCAAGGAGAGCTTGCCATTAATGATTATCTGCTCCGTTTTCTGACATTTTCCAACTCTAATTTTTGTGCCTTTATTGGTTTATTTATTTATTAGATTTATATCTTATATCAAAAAGAAGGAGACTCAGATTGGCTGAAAAAAAGAAGAAACACAGATACAAAAACCATACAGGGCGCATCCAGTCTGGTTAAAAAGAATAGAAACTCCCAGAATTTGTTTGTTCTGATTGTATTTTGTTTTTTTTTGTTTTTTTAGTATTTTTATTAAAGTCACAAAGATAAAACATTATATAATTTTTATATAAACATAAGTATATTTCCACCATTTCTATACATTATATACGTAAAATAACATACATCCTACCTTTTACATTTATACATTTTTATACATTCTTATACATGCCAATGGGAGAGAAAAATCAAAATAATAAATAAGAAAAATAATATAATCTCAATACCTACCTACCAACCTTCCCTTATCACTTCTACATAAATCGTGGGCGATACTTTACCTTTAAGCGACCAACAATTCATTATGTTCCATACTCTAACCATCATACCACTACCTCTTTCCAATATTTCTTAATTCTTACTATAATGTTTACTCCTCCAAGTTTTTTTTTTAACCACACATCATCATCATCATCATCATCATCATCATCATCATCATTTATTTACTCCAAATTATCTAATTCATTTACTGTTGTTTTTCCCATTGGGCTTCCCAAAGGGGTTTAACTAAATTCCATTCTTCGGTAATCTGTTTTCTTGGTCTATCAGTCAATATTGATGTTAATTCATCCATTTCCCAAAGTTCATACAATTTCCATAACCAATCATCCAGATCAGGGACTTCTTTTGATTTCCATTGTTGTGCAAATATTAATCTCGCCGCTGTTACCATATATATTATCATTCTTCTCAATGAATTCTTTTTAAAATACTTAGAAACTAACATATTTAGTAAATACATTTCTGGACTCATAGGGGAATTAATTTGAAATGCATTAACAATACATTCATGAATACCTTTCCAATATTTCTTTGCTTTAGCACAAGACCACCATATATGGTAAAAAGTCCCTCTCTTCGTGCATTTCCAGCACACATTTTTCATATTTTTATTTATTTTGGCAATTTGCACTGGTGTGTAGTACCATCAAAAATATACCTTATAGTAATTTTCTTTTAAATTTGTACTTATACAATATTTTTTCACATCTTTCCAAGAATTCTCCCAACTCTGCAGTGGAACTACATATCCCAAATTTTGTGCCCATCTTATCATATTGTCCTTAACCGTCTCTTCTTCCATACATAAATTTAATAAGATTTTGTATATTTTGCCTATCAAATGGTCTGTTTCTGGTTTTAGCAATTTATCAAACTCCTTCTCCCTGATTTCAATTCCTTGCATCTTCATATCCATCTTAAACCTTTCTTCTAGTTACCTTTGCAGTAACCAATGTGAAATAATACCACCTTTAACGATATCCTCCTTACTTTTCCAAATTATGTTTTCACCTTGAACTTTGGTTAAATCTTTATATGTTAACCATTTATTTAATTGGGGTTTCTCTCTTCTATAAAACGCTTCATGCGCTGACACCCATTGTGGTATTTTTGCTTATAATTTATTTCTATATTGTAATCATACTTTTAACAAACGTTTTCTTATAAAATGGTTATTAAATTCCTTGTTTATCTTTACCTTATCATACCACATATAGGTGTGCCAGCCAAAAAAGAGATCCACCCCCTCTACCTTTAATAGTCTTGCATTCTCTAACTTAATCCAATCCGTAATCCAGCAAAGGCAACTAGCATGAAAATATAATTTTAAATCAGGTAATCCTAATCCACCTCTTTCTTGTGTATCTTTTAATACAGTCCATTTTATCCTTGGTTTCTTGCCGTTCCAACTAAATTTTGATAATTCCTTCTTCCACTGCTTAAAAGGTGCATTGTTTAAGATAGTCGGGAGGTTCTGAAACAAAAATATCATTTTCGGTAAGATGTTCATTTTGATCGTTGCGATCCTTCCCATCAATGATAAATCGAGTTTTGACCATCTTCTCAGATCTTCTTTTATTTCTCCCCAGACTTTCTTATAGTTGTTATCAAATAAATCTGTATTGCTATTAGTAATATTGATTCCTAAGTACCTCACTTTTTTTGATACTTTAAAATGGGACAATTGTTCAATTTCCTTTTCTTTTTTTTTTTAATATTCTTTATTAACATCATTGTTTTATCCATATTAACCTTGAATCCTGCTACCTTTCCAAAATCTTGAAAAATCCCAATTAATCTTAATATACTTTTAACTGGATCATCTAACATAATTACAAGGTCATCTGCGAAGGCCCTTAATTTATATGTTTGATTTCCAATTTTGACTCCTCTTATTTCTATATCTTGTCTTATTTTACAATTTAATATTTCTAACACCGTTACAAAAATTAGGGGTGACAGGGGACAACCTTGTCTTGTTCCCTTCTTGATGTCAAATTTTTCTGTTTTATCTCCATTAATTACAATATTCGCTGTTTGATTATTATATATCGTTTTTATCCAATCAATAAATCTTTCCCCCGTATTTATCTTTTTCGATACCTCTATTATAAATTTCCATTTTACATTGTCAAATGCTTTTTCAGCATCTACAAAAATCAGTCCCATTTTTCTCTCATTATGTTTATGATAATACTCAATTATATCTAATATCACTCTTACATTATCTTTTATTGATCTTCCCAACAAAAACTATTTTGATCCTCATGTATCCAATTCTTTAAAATTTTCTTCAGTCTTTCTGCCAGAATAGATGTAAATATCTTATAATCAGTATTCAATAGGGATATTGGCCTACTGATCTTTGCCCTCTTTAGGTATTAAAGTAATTGTCACCTCCCCCCATGAATCTGGTCTATCCATCATTTCCAATTTATTAAACAACTTTTGAATGGGGTCAATTAATTGATCTTGAAATACTTTATAATACCTTGCTGTGAATCCATCCGGTCCCAGCGCTTTTCCAATTTTTAATTTTTGAATTGCCGTTCTAATTTCAACTTTTGTAATGGGTTTATTTAACTCTGTTCTTTGCTCTTCCTGAATTTGGTCTACTTTAATTTTGTCTAAATATTTCTTTACTTGCTGTATATATTCTTCCGTATCTTTTGGGTCCTCAAATAATTCCTTATAATATTTGTGAAATATAGACTTAATTTTTCTTTGTTGTCTGTATATCTTATCCCCTTTTTTGATTTCTGTAATTAATCTTTTTTCTTTTTCTTTTTTCAGTCTATATGCTAACCACTTCCCCACCTTATTAGCGTGCTCAAAAAATCTCTGGCGTGTGTATTTTATTTTCTTCTCTATTTCCAGTCTGTCTTCCATGGACATTTGTTTCTGAAGAATTTTAATCTCTTTCAATAACTTTGAATTTCTTGGGTCTTTCTTTAATTCTTCCTCTTTCTCCTTAAGTTCTTCCACAATATTTTGATATTTCTGTTTCTTTAATTTTTTCTTATAGGTTTCCTCTTGTAAAAATAGGCCTCATATCACTGCCTTTCCTGCGTCCCATACTATCTTATTTGATGTTCCTTTTTCTGAATTTTCTTTAAAAAAAAGTTTATTTCCTGCTTTATCTTTTCTATTACTTTTTCATCTCTTAAAAGTTCATCTTTCACAATCCATCTATATTCGCCCTTTCGTTCTTGTATTGTCATTGTGATGGGACATTGATCTGATAAAGACCTCGGTAGAATCTCCATTTTCTTGACTTTTTTACATAAAATTTTAGATACTAAAAACATGTCGATCCTTGACCAGGTCTTGTGTACTTCCGAGAAGTACGTATACTCTTTCGCATCCCCATATAAATGTCTCCATACATCATTTACTGAAACTAAATCCATAAATTCATCGAATGTCTTTGGTAATTTTCTTTGTGGCGTTTTTCCCTTCTTTTTTAATGTTCGATCCAAATCCGGGTTTATCACACCATTCCAATCTCCCATAATTATTATTTCTTGGTAATTATATTCTAATAGCTTCTTTGTTAAATTTTCATAATACAAAGTCTTATTTTCTAGTGGTCCATAAATTCCCAGTAATAAAATCTTATTACAAGTTGTTTCTATCTCTATACCAATTAGCGTGCCTTTGTTATCTTTAAAAATTTCTTTTGCATTATATTTTTTATTCACATATATCGTCACTCCCTTTTTTTTCTTCTTTATTGCTGTTGAAAATTCTTATCCCATCTTTGGGTTCCTCATATATTTTAGATCTTTGTCCCTAATATGGGTTTCTTGTAAGCAAATTATGTCTGATTTCATTTTCGCTAGATGGTGAAATATCCTTTTTCTTTTAATTGCCGCGTTCATTCCCCTGATGTTCCATGATGTTATTTTCATATTAATTTTTTTCCTTTCCTTTTCCTTTTCCTTCTCTTTCTTCTTATTCTAGTTCTTGTTCTTGATCTCTTTCCTTTTCCTCATCTTCTACTTCTTCCTCTTCTTCTTCTTGATCTATATCTCTTTCCTTTTCTTGATCTGTTTTCTTCACTTCCCTTTCAAGTTCTTCACTTAATCTCCTTTGACAATCTTTTGGGATTTCTTCCCTATCTGCTCTTAATCTCTTGTAATCTCTTTCTTGTTTTTGTTCTTCTGTACGTCTTTTCCTAAGTTCTTCCTTGTATCTCTTTAAAAAGTCTTGTGCTTTTAAAGTTGTATTTAGTGTAAATCTTTTTTCTTTGTACATGAAAGTGACTCCTTCTAGTCTACACCAGCGATAAGATATTCCACTTCTTTTTAACACCTGGGTCAGAAAATAATATTCTTTTCTTTTTTTCAACACCTGTGTGGGGACATCTTTAAATATCTGGAGTTCATTCTGTTCGATCATAAGTTTACTTGTATAACTCTGTTGGATCACCAGATCTTTCACTCTTTCCCTCAGAAAATATGTTACAATGTCCCTTGGCAACTTCCTTTTTTTCGCAATGAATGAATTGATCCTGAACATCTTATCAATTTCAAGATCTAATTGTTCAGCATTCCATCCTATAAACTCCGCCGATGATGGTATCACTCTTGTATGCAACTCCTCCCCTTGAACTTCTCTCAGTCCTCTTATTTTAATACACTTATCTCTAAATTTTATCTCCATACTTTTATTCTGTTGCTCTACTTTTTCTATCTGTTTTTCCAACAGTGGAGTTTCGTTCTCCAATTTCACAGTTCTGTCTTGCAATTCATCTAGTTTTTTATTTATGTTCTTCATTTCCATAGTTATATTTTCCAACGTCTGTCCAACACTTCCCATTTCTTTCTTCATTTCTCTGATATCACTTACCATTTCTTTTATATCTTTTTTGAAGTCATTCCTCATTTTCCTGATTTCCTTGATAATTGTTTGTGTGAACTCTGATGCTTTAGGTTGTTCTTCTAAAGCTGGTCTCATTTGAAGTTGTTGTTTAACTGACATTGCTTTCCTCATTCCTGATGCCATCATGAAATTTTCCAAACAGTATTCTCGCAATCAACAATTAATAACAGATAGTAATAATTAGTTACACCCACTTGATCACTACTAACAATCAATTGTTCAATTTGATTATTTCCTCTCTTATAAATTATATAGTTGTATTCAATTAATCAGTCCCTTATAATTCCTTTGAGAAATCCAATCAATCAATAAATCATTCTATAAATACACGTATCAATCTTAATCAATCAATCAATCAATCCAAAAATCTATATCTCAATATAACTCAGATATAAATCAATAAAAATCAATATGAATCAATAACAATATCAAAATCAATATGAATCAACCTCAATCAATATAAATCTGTATAAGTCAATATGAATCAGTATAAATCAATATATATACTATAAATGTAAATCAGTCTATTATAAATTTATCTAATTTATTTCTTAATACCTACTTCTTAATATTTAATCCTTTATTCTATATCTTTTCCCCTCTATTCAATTAATTTCCAAATATTTCTCACTCTTTTCTCCCTAAACAATTAATTATATATTCTTAATTATTCTCACCATTCCTTAATATAATTATTTCAGTTAATTCAAATAATTATTCACATTCAAAAAAATAAAGAAAAAACAATATTAGAAAAACAAAGACAGTATGTAAATAATTACTACAATTACAATATTATCTATTACAATTTACTTCCTTAATTTTCCTTAATATTTACAAGTTCCCCCAAACCATATAATCCAATTTTTCCAATAAATATATTCAAATAAATGTGTTTCTTCTTATTAATAAGTATAAGCTATAATGTAATATAAATTACTCTAATTTAGTAAAATATACTGTAATGTAATTAATAAATCTAAATTGTAGAATAATAGTTCTCCACTAGATGGTGCTCCTTCACCGTTTTTGTCGCTTCTTCCAGCACTATAGAGAAAAGGGTTAATGCTGTTTTCGCCACTTAGTTGACCTTGTGCCACTTATCTTTTCTCTCCAAAACACTTGTACTAACCTTCCCGACCTTGAAATTCTTCCTTCCTTATCTGTTATTCCAAAAGCTTAATATCTTTAATGTCTTTATAAAGTAAATTTAACACCCACACATTGTCCATCGTCTTCCTCTATTCAATGTCCATTGTTAAATACCGCGTCTATACTTCTGTTTTAACTCTCAACCAAGTCCAGGATCAAACAAAATAATTTCCCCTTAATTTCAAAAAAAATTTCCTCAGTCATTCAGTTTCTCCAGCACTATTTTCTTCCAATGCTTTCTTACTTTCCCTTTACTTAATGTCCAATTCTCATACGTCCAGTTCTATCGTTTATACTTTTCTCTATTCTCATACAGTGGCTAACAGTCCACGGCTCTTCTACCAAACGTTGTCGCAAACTCGTACTGTAAGAGTCTTTTAATGGAATTTTAATTAATTAATACAGACACTTTTTAGACTCCTCCAACCTCTCTCCAACTCCTTTTATTATCGTCCAGGATTACGCGGTTTATAGCCGCTCTCTCCACTTCGCTCTCTTCTTGACTTTAAACTCGGAGCGATCAGTGTTTCAGAGCTCCTCTATTGAAGCTCCTAATTTATTTTAATTAGTTGTAGGGTCTTTGGTGTGTTGGTTAACCTTACCGTCCACGAAAATATGTAGTTTTGATGTTACTTGCCCTCAAACGGAATCTTCTATCTTCTTTAAATAGTGGTGGTGAGGATTTTTTCCTTCAGAAGCCTCCACGAGGTAATGGCGGCTTGCTCGACCTTTTCAGCGCTATCCATGTCCTGAACTCCAGGTGTTTCTTTCGGGTACCCATGCTGGAATCCCGGTCTTTCTTCAAGTGCCTCCGAACCCCTTTTCCCAAAGGGATTTTGTCCCTTTTTTTTTACCTCCGTAAAATGGGCTCACGACCTCGTGGGCGGTTGTCTCCCCCGGAGCTAAGCGGGGTGACAGCCAAGCTCCTCACCGCAGCCACCAGAAGTTGTTCTGATTGTATTTTGGAGAACCTTACACATTTTATTTGTCCCAGAATGCTTTCTGTCTGTTCCTAGTACAATCGGAGACTTTTTATATCAGTTCCCTATTTTGGTTTATTTTAACCTAGGCAATTTCCACATGGGGTTTTTAAAACGGGGCAGAGGGTCCTCCAGGGAGGACGTCTGCACCTGGGAGCCGACTGGGTTGGACCTACTTAATGTAGATTCGCACCCCAGCCCGCTCCAGAACGACCCCAAGCGGTCATCCAGTGTGCTTTTGAAAGACTGCTAAAAACTGGTCTTTCAAAAGCATGGAGCGTGCCAGTGCGAGCCTGCTCCCTTATTCAGATTCACAGGCTTGCATTGGTGTGAGCCTGCAATCTGCCAGGGGCGGGCTTTAGGCTGGCAAGCTTCAGCAGTTGGTCGAGACCCTCAACCAACCAGAAGCTGCCATTTTCGACGCTGGAGCAGTGCGGAGCGATGAGCACGCACTGCTCCGGAGCGGCGTGGACCGGACCAGGGAGCCTTAAAGTCTGGTAAGTAGCGTCACGGGGCGATTCCCTCGCCCTGTGCAGAAATGGCCCTAGTATAAAATCAGAAAGAACAGGAACAAAATCTGATACTTTCCAATCTGTCTGGATGTGTCTGCAGTTAAATTCATAACCACATTAAAATATGATTGGATTAAAAACAATTTAAAAGCACAAGAACAAATCGCAAAATCCATGTACCATCACAGGCCCCTTCTCCAGTGACCAATCAAAAACTCACCTGGTCTTTGCTTACTGGCAGAACGACAATACAGAGGAGGCTGGCCTGACCTTCCCTAGAAGAGAAATGCCACATTCTTAGAGCATTCACCAAGAAAACCCTTCTCTTATGCCATTTCTTATGCCCAGAAATAGGACCTCAATCCCATTACCAACTCACCAAACTACATTCTTGTCATAAGCACATTTCCTTCCTTCCTCCCCATTCCCTCCCCGACTCCATCTCCAACTTTGCCTGTAGCTTCCACAAGAAACAAATTAAAGTTTCCATGCCTCCACTGAGGCTCTTTCCACATGAGGCGAGGGAATCGCTCCGTGCCGTTACCTACCGCTTCTTCTGGGGTCCGAAGCAACATGGACTGTCCCTGAAGCCCTTCCTCAGGGCTCCTCCTTGGTCCAGGGCAAATCGGAGCAGTGTGAGGTCTGTAGATCCGCACTGCTCCGGCTTCCAAAATGGCAGCTTCCAGCCTCCAAAATGCCAGCTTCGGGTTGGTCGTGGGTCCCGACCAACCACTGAAGCTCGCCATGCCTAAAGCCCGCCCTCTGCAGATCGCAGGCTCACATTGGTGCGAACCTGCAAATCTGCACAAGGAAGCAGGAACGCAATGGTGCATTCCAGG
The DNA here is from genome assembly GCA_030412105.1 of Cyclura pinguis. Lineage (NCBI taxonomy): Eukaryota > Metazoa > Chordata > Lepidosauria > Squamata > Iguanidae > Cyclura > Cyclura pinguis. The sequence continues at coordinate 165,078,885 of CM059600.1, forward strand.
AAAATAAAGACCTGTTTCTTGCGGTCTTTAGAAAACACGCTGGAGGACCACTTGGGGTCGTTTTGGAGCGGACTGAGGTGCAGATCTCCAGTAAGTAGTCCACTCCAAGGTGCAGATGACCTCCGTGAGAGGACGCACTGCCTAGTTCTAATTGCCTGGTGCGGAAAGGGCCTGAATCTCCTTTTACTAAACTGTAGAAGTTCTATGGGGAAAGTGATGGGTGAAAATTTTCTTTGGGTTTGCTTTTAAAAAAAATATAAAAAAATAAAAATTCACTTTTTTTTAAATCATAAAAGGAATGGAAAGAATCTTTTCCTTTAAAAAAAAAGAACATAGAAGAGAGAAAAACTAATAGATTCATTTATCTCCACATCTGTTGCAAACTATTCATTTGACTCTTTCAGTCTATCAACTCAACAGTTGCAATAGTTCTTAAAAGAGCTGGAAGTATTTTAAGGGTTTTGCACATCTTTCCTGCCACATCTTTTCTCCCAACAAGTTTGGCCTGTTTTGGGTGTGAAAACCTGCAAAACCTGCTTACTGGAAGCAAAACTGAGATGAGTGCACATAAGCAGCAGTGATTCCCTTCTGGACCTGGATTTCACTGTCTGAAAGACAAAATTTCTCCTCCTCCAGCTTCACTTGACCCAGCTTTTTCCTAACTCATGAACAATTTGTAGGAATGTGAATGGATGTTAAATGCTAATCAAATCAAGCAATGCTGGATAACTCAACCAAAGAGAACTGAGAGTGGAAGCTACCTCATCGGACAAGTGGAATGGGAGTTGGAGTGCTCTTCCTCTGCTGTATTGAGCACCCCCTGTACTTTGTCACTCTTCTGTCCTTTGATCCATGTGGAAATACGTTGCTTCTAATGCTTACCAAAGTGGGAAATTGCGGTGGACCAACCCAGACAAAGGAGAGGAGGGCACTAGTCAAGGCTCTGATAAATTATCATTCCTTTTCACATGTGGCAGTAGCACCCAGAGTTATCAGCTTTTCTGTGCTGAATCTGAATGCTAATGCATTGCTGCAAAGATCTTTGAATAAACCACACAAAGCCACAGAGCTCTGAATTTAGCTCTGACCTTCCTTGATCTTGTGTACCAAAATTATCCACATCTTGCTTTTTGCAAACAAAAGCAGCTGCAATAAAGACACCTTCGTTTAATTCTCTTAAATGAAAAATGCAGATCCAACCCCAGGGATAATGGAAGTTGTCATGCTTAAAGCTTTGTTTTGTAATAGAAACACTACATGCAAGAGCTGAAAAAACAAACTTGACATATTTTCACTTCACCTGCCCTCCCCACAACCTCAAGGCATTTCCTCCTGCCCCAGTCTTTCTTTTGTCCTGCCAACATGTTATATTCTGGTTTCTATACCTGCATCTTATGCATTGAGAAGATAGTGTACACAATACTATCTAATCTTCTGTGAAAGCAAATGGAGGACAGGACCTGTGAGGAAAGGACTGCCAATTACTTAAAGAACATGAACACGGCAATGCCATTAATGTAATGGCAAAGAATGACTTCAGAAGCATTCACTCCACTCCGCTCGATACGACAGTTAATGCTACCAAGCTGATTTCCATGGCAAGCTTCTCATCTCTGAGAAGGAGATAGGCTTGGACCATTAACCTTCTTGGTGTCAAGGTGTTCCGGCACTCATGTTCGGCTTAATTAGTCTCCAAGGTAATATCACAAAAGTCCCTCTTCACAAAGGAAGATGTGTAGGCATCATTGATTCATAAATGGAGTATCTCTAAGTTGTACTGCAATGCTTTGGGAGTGATAGAGTGCAAAGCAGAATAAAGATGGAGGGATTTATCTTCTTGTATATCAAGACCTTCTGCATGCTGCAATCAGATCAGATATGTTTATTTTACTCCAGGGATGTACGATTTTTGCAAATGCTATTGTTTAGACTTCAGCTGATGCGACCGTGGAGAAACTAGGATGAAAGAAGACAAAGAGGAAGCCAACAAAGAGGAGGAGGTGGAGGCCATGACAGTATATAGGAAATGAAATTTGAGGGCATAATATAATTAAGAGAAGGACAACCATAGAAAATTGAGTGGGTAGTGTGAAGAAAGAGAGCCAGCATGGTGTAGTGGTTCAAGCATTGGTCCATGATCCTGGGTACTAGGGTTTGATTCCCAGCTTGGCCATGGAAAACCACTGGGTGACATGCTCTCAGCTCCAGAAAATCCTGTGATAGGTTCACCTTAGTGTCCTCACAAGTCACACATGCAACAACAGTGTAAATATAGGAGCACTGTGAGATGGGGATGCATGGTACAAGAGATGAACAGAATTCCTTTCCCTCCCTGCTCCCTTCAGAAAGTGGGAACTGAAAACCATGCCCTGAAAGTCCAGTTGCTAGTCACAGTTAGACCAGATCTATTGAATTAATGAGAACTTAGTAAGTGAACACTTAGTAAGCCTATTAACTGCACTGAGCCTACCCAAACCGAAACTAGCTATTGGATTTAGACCCACAGTAACTAGCAGGTATGCATGCAAATGACCACCTGACATTTTGCCAGAGCATGGAAAAGTTTTCCTTTGATTGCAGTTCCTGGAATCCCATAGGCAGCATGGTTGTGCTGACCGGGGACACTGACAGTTATAGTCCAAAGTATGTGGACATTTTCAAGCTTTTCATTTTGCTGAAGTTTGGCTTATGTTACTGCCCTGGCTAGCCCGAGCTTTGGGGATATAAAAAGATAGCTCTTGATATCAATAATTCGGCCTCACATACCCATTCCCTTCCACGTGCTGGCGAGGCCCCTGGACAAGCACGCATACAGGCTCAGCCGATAATTGCCGTAATATTACAACACAATACAGGCAGGCCAGAAATAGCCGACTCGCCGCTTTAGGAGACCTCAAGGCAAGTACCTTCATTAGGTATGCACGCAGCTTTCAAAAGATCCCGTGCCCCGTGCTGGCAGCTTGATGATCTGACTATACAACGCTCAAGTACTCCTCGTTTGCATACCAGCTATCCTATTGACAATTTGGCTATGACTCAATCATTCAAATTCTGACCTTTCGGAGGCTTTGTCTCCAGCCCCAAATCTATTGTTTTCCCCAAGTCCAACCTAGCCTGCGGTCACAATTCTCCTTATAAAACCCCCTGACTTTGAGCACTTCCTTGGATCGCTCTTGGCTTCCATCCCGCCTTGCTGCCGCTTTGTCCAGCGAGCCTTCGCCTCAGCTCCACGTGCTGAGATCCATGCTCTCCATCTTCTCTGCTTCCAACTGGGCTTCAGAACAGGTGAAGTATTACCCAAACCAGCAACTCCTCTAAAAACCCCTCTATCCCACTCCAACCTTTATTTCTTTAGTTATCTTGTGTGAGTGTGCCGCATACACTGTTTTGATTGTGTTTTAATAAAACATCATTTATTATTTCAACTTTTGTGTGCTACTTGACTCGACCCGACCCACATAGGGTTCAAGATCTCGCTACGTTACCCTGCCTCTCGTAACGCTAAGCACTGCTCTGAGCTAATTTTCGCCAACTTTAGTTGAGCACATTTTGGTGTCCCTCCCAGGACCCCCAGTACACAGGGTAACAGAGTGGTGGAGAATGTGGGCAACCCCGGTACCCCTAATTTGAGAAGGAGTCGTGAACCTCCTCAAATCAGGCTGGTACTGACTTAGGTGACGGTCGGTCAAGTCGTTAGAGCGCAGTTAGGCAGGAACACGTGTGTGTGGAGTCCGTGTGAGCTCTAGAGCTATTCTGTCTGGGTGGAAATCTGTTCCCCTTTCTTGCTTGGTTTGTGTATGTCAGCCGCCCCGGCGTGGTCACTAGCACTAGGCGGTGAACCATCGTCTGATAGCAAGGGGTGTGCACAAGCTGTCCTGGGAATCACCTCCCTAACTTGGGGTCTATCGTGGGCTGGGATCCGAAGTGTTAGAGTGTTAGCATGGTAAGAACAGTCTACACTCATCCAACACCATAGTGGCAAGGCAAAATAGCACTTAGGGAAGAAATTCCCCCCTTAGACTTGTATATGGGTGCGTCCCGTCCTTGTTAGGAGTTAGAGTGCGGGTGCGTCCCGTCAGTTGTTGTTGTTGGGTAACTTTGAGAGTGCGGGTGCATCCCGCTAGTAGTTGTGAAAAGCATGGGTGCGTCCCGCTGTGTAATTTCGGGTGCGTCCCGATTGGCTAGCTGACTAGGTTCGAGTGGTGAGTCCTGACCTAGCCTAGGGTTTAGAGGTTTTGCCCGAGGTAGAGGTAGGCGCCCCTCACCCAGAAACCCAGGTAGGGATGGTTCGGTTTTGGCTCCTTGCCCTTTTACCTGCTGCTTGGCCAGGTTCCTCAGGGTTCGTTTCCCCCCATTCAGGCAGGCGGAGTACTCCTGAGGGTTCCCTGGGTCTAGGTGACCTCCCTGTCCCTGAACCGTTTCCTCGTCCTTTGGTCCCCAGTGCTGTCAAGGTGGAAAACCGGGCTTGGGAGTACCAAAGTGACTTTGTTTGGGCAGGCTGGAGATAGGTTCCTGTCCCTCTTTCCTAGAGAAGTTCCGCAGAGTTCGTTTCCCTTCAGTCCCCCAGGGGTCTAGGTGATCCTTCCCGTCACTCCAGTTCCTGGTCCCATTTGTAGTTTGCAGTTTGTAGTCTGTGGTAGAGATAGTTGTGGTGTGTGTGGAAAATGGTGGAGAGTAGCAAGGTCACCATCAAGGACTTCATGTTGGAGGAAGAGGTCAGAGGTAAACTAGAGAGATGGGTGTTGAGTAAGGGGAAATGCACCTGGAAGGACACCATCTTCCGGACAGCCGATCCCTTTACCACACTCTGAGAAGCGTATACCCTGGCACGTAAATCGAAGAACCCATTCGGGCCATCTAAGGATGCTTTGGCCGCTTGGGGACCTTGGCTTATGGCCAGAGATGCTAGTAGTGCCCTGGTAGAGACCAGAGAGAAGTTAGCAAGCGTAGAGAAGGAGAATGCCCGGCTTCAGGCCGAGGTTGAGACACTGCGTGTGGACAAAGTAACTTTTGCATCTGTAGCGCAGGCATCAGCACAGAAGCTGAATAACATCACAGTAGTGGCGCAAACATGGGAAGAGAAAGCACACGCCTTAGAGGCTGAGCTGGATCATGCCTGGTCTGCAGCCAAGTTTATGGTGGGGAAAGTGAGGGAACAGTAGGAGGCTGTTAGCCGTGTAGCTTGCCAGAAACAGATTGCTGCGCTGGAGAACCAGCTCCAAATACGCAAAGCCTTAATTTTGGCTGTGTGCCTGGAGCTGCTCCCAATGTTTGCAGAGGACTTTTCCGGGGAGGCACCGCCCGAGGATGCTCAGGCAACCATTCCCCACAATCCAGACTGGAGTGACCCTAAGGTCCCGGTCCACCTGGTAGAGACGCGGTCCATGATGAGACGGACCACCCCCCTTGGAGAAGGCAGTTCTGATAGGCAAGAGACGCAGGAGATGCAGGTTACCGAGACTAGGGTCCCCTGGCGTGCTACTGAGGCCAAAGCAATTGCAGACCAATTGGGTCCTTTAAATCGGTCCACCGGCATCATGTGGCTGAACGCGGTGATTCATTCTCACCCGACAGCCACTGGTCAGGACCTGACCCAACTGGCTCAGCTTTGTATGTCCCCCTCCGAGCTCCCGACTCTTGAATCAGCCATGGCGGCTTGAGGCCTGGTTAGGTTCGAGGCCCATGACTGGATGAGAGAGGTAGTGAGGATTTTGTGGCCTGGACAGAGTGCAGGTGTGCTGTATGACATGGAGCAATGGGGTCCTCCTGAGAACCCTGAGGCTTACGTGGCACGGAAGCAGCTTCTTGCCATTCTGGCCGAAAAGGTCCCCTTGACGCCCCGTGGATATGACTTTAACGGCCTCGAATTTAAGACGCTCTTGTACGGAGGTCTTAACCACGAGACCAAGATGGCTTTAGGTTTGGTGGATCCAGCCACCACCAACTGGGAAGAGATCGGGAACAACCTCCGGCGGGTCTCCGACCTGCTCTGCGAGGCAGGATCCCTAAGACCTCCCACTAAGAAGCATGGGAAGGACACCGGGAATTGGGAACCTATAGCTGAGGTTACCTACTCAAACTATAGGCCCCATTCCCAGCATAGGAAAACGGCTCCGAATTCCATTCCGAGAGGGAATTGAAACTCACGACCGCCGCCCAGACAGGACAACAGGCAGTGGCAGGGAAGAGATTTCCGCAGCCAGCCCAGCAAGGCAGGAAGTCCCCCACAGCAGCCATCTGCCCCCAAACAGCCCTCTGACTCGGGCTCTCCCTGGGAGACGTCTGGCGGGTATGATCCCATGGCCCAGACGTACTCCGCGGACAGAGTAAGGGTCTGAGGCATGCTCAGAAGGTTCAGACTGGACATGAGCCAGTTCGATGGGAGACCCACATCCGAGCTCCTGGATGCGCTGGACAGCCATCTACCACTGGGAAATAGCCAGCCTGTGAATGTGGTGACCAACGGTCCCCCTCCAGCTGGATATTACCCTGACTTAGAGTTGTCAGGATAGGGGTGCACTCGGTCCCAGGATCTCCCCCAAAGGATTGTGGCTCAGCTGAAGCCCAACAGATGGGGTAGATCTAGGGTGAAGGCAGGCACTAGAATTGAAAGGGAAAAGACCCCTGCCACCCCTCCTGCAGACTCCGGAGCAGTGCCAAAGGTGCTGCTCCCTAACTTGAGAAGACAGGGTGAGCCCACCCCTGATGCTATCCGCTTGACTGGATATGGTGGGCGAGGGGACCCAACCTAAGCCCTCTAGAGAACACAAGTGCCCAGGGCTCACTAGAAATAGAGAGATTGCACCTCCTCCTGACTCAGCCCTGAGTGCGAATCCAGCTACCTCCAAGACCATAGTGCTTTCAGAGCACCGAGAAGGATCGCACCAGGCTAAGGTTCAGGAGGAAGCCCCCACAGAATCTGACAAGACACAAGATATTGCCAGCACGTGTGGGAGCCAGGAAGAGGAGAGTGCACAGCCAGAGGAAGCCAGCCCCAAGCTTCCCAAGCTCTCCATTGTCCCTGCTCTGAGCCCCCCGCTGGAAACCAGCAGTTTCCCCCGGGATTTCCTTGAAGCCTTGGCCAGGAGAGTCCTTCCTCTCTGCGCCATCTTTCAGGAGAATCTCAAAGGAGACTGGGGATTTAAACATCAAGAGGTTCCTGCCCAACCAGAGCACAGGCTAGCACAGGCACTCACTCTGGCACACACTGAATTGATGCTACGTACTCCCCTTTGCTGCAGTCCATCAGGGGAGATTTCAACCACTGTAAGCCCCAAATGCCACATGGAGGCGGACATGGCTACTGCCTTCCCCTCCGCATGGCTGCTTTGGTGCCAGCGTGTCTTCACACTTTGAGGCACCCAATTCATTGTGGCACTAATGATTTTGAGAGGGGCCAAGACAGTCTGTGGCTATGTTTCGGTCACCATTATGCCACAAAAGACATTACTTCGGGAGGCACGTGGATTATATACCAGCTTCCACTTTGATTTGGCCAAAAGGGTCTCAAGCAATGAGTGGGTACTGCCGCCCTTGCAGGTAATTTCAGAGACCTACCAACTAACACAATTTCAGAGACCTACCAACTAACACAATTTCAGAGACCTACCAACTAACACAACTAAAATAATGGAAGGGTCAGCCGGTTGATCCTGCATCGGTGGTCATCCCCGAGCCAGAAGATCCCGGTGCCCAAAGACCCAACGTAAGTTCCTTGATTTGCCAGACTTCCTTAAGTCGCAAGGAAGTGCCAGCCATTAATTTGTCCGAGGCGTTTGCCTCCATTTACGAGGCGTTTGACAATGGTTGAATGGCCATTGTCTGAAGGGAATAGAGGCAGAGTGGCGACCCCTCTGGATCCCCTGATACTGTAAATAGTTCCGCTATGTAAATAGTTGTAATAGTGGTGTTATTTTTGTTGTGGATTGTTTTTGAAATTGAATGTCCCCTTGGTTTAAAAAGCCTATCCGAAGGCAACCATCTTCCAGGCCTCCCTTCGGAGTCCAGCTTATATCTGTGGGCTAGTGGTGCTGCTTGCTCGGGGCCAGCATCGAACCAACGGCACTAGATGGACAAGCCGCCCCAAGCCCTCGGTTACATCATCAGGCTTAGAGCTTCGGCTTCGGTCTGCTTGAGGGAAGGGTGCGAGTGTGCAGGTCCATGTTATACAGACCAGAGTCCGAATAGGACCTTCATAGCCGTGGGATGTTAACATGGGCATCTCTAGGCCGGTGAGTCAATGCCGGTCCTGAACTAGCAGTCTCACTGTCCCGACCAATGACCGCCCTCCGACCAATACAGCCTTAATCTCAGTGGCTATTTATGTCCCCGTGGACTCTTAGTCTTTTCAGTCATGATGACCCAGTTTCAACTCATTCCCAGTAGGCTTTGAGCCAGACATTTACATTTATGGTATACATTGGATAATGATCCGGTCAGTTTTTCTGTTAAAGCTATACTAGGTCAATTGATCCAGAAGACTGGGAAAACCCTGAGGTCGTACCATTGCCCCCGAGTACCGTGGGGGGCTGATGAAGAAAGTTGCCGCTCCATCTGATGGCCGATACTTGGAGATTCCTGGTTCTTCGATGACACCCGTGACTGTGAGGGAAAGTGATCATGCAGCCTTCCGTGTGCCATGAACTTTTTGCCATTCTTGCTACCGTTTGCTGAAACCTATGGATTATTCCAGGCTCCAAATTCTGCAAAGACTCTTTGCTCCTGACTTGCAGCAAGCTAGGCTGTAACGACTTGAACATTTTGTTGTTGTTCCTGCTCCGTTGCCTCGATGGACTTATACTTTGCTCGCCCGCTCCAGCTAAAAGACTTTTCCTATTGCAAGTGGGGGGTGCCAAGACTTTTGCTTGCATCTCACCTCCCCCAGGACTACGAACTTTTCTTCCACATTGAACTGTGTTACTCCTTGGATTGCCTTCATTGCCAGAACATGCATTGGATTGCTTCATTTTGCATTTGCTATTTTACTGCCATTGCTCATTTTTCGACAGTTGCCTATTGACGGGACATTGGACATTGTTTATTGTTTAATTGTTTATTATTGTGTTATTGACATGAGTGTGTGTGTGTTTAGGTTTAGGTTTTAGTTAGGAATGTCTTTATGAGATAGGAATCCATTGCTCTTCCCGGAATTCCCTTTCCCAAGGACTGATACGGCTACCTACCTGCAAGCCCCTATTCGGCTCTGAATTGATTTTTGATTTTTGATTGGAAAATGTCCAATATTGTCCCCAACATCGCCCATTTTCGGGGGGGGGGGTTGTTACTGCCTTGGCTAGTCCGAGCTTTGGGGATATTGAAAGATATTCTCTTGATATCATAATTCGGCTTCACTTCTCTATTCCTCTCCACGTGCTTGCGAGGCCACTGGACAAGCACGTAAACAAGCTCCGCCGTTAACAGCCGTAATATTCAAACTACAATACAGGCAGGCCAGAAATAGCTGACACACTGCTTTAGGAGACCTCCAGGCAAGTACTCTAATTAAGTATGCATGCTATTTACAAAAGAGCCTCTGCCCCGCGATGGCAGTTTGATGGGTAACCTATACAATACCCAAGAACTCTGTGTTTGCATACTGGCTACTCTATTGAGAACTGCTACGATAACTCAATCATTCAGATTCTGACCTTTTGGAGGCTTTGTCTCCAACTCCAAATCTATTGTTTTCCCCCAAGTACGGCATAGCCTGCAGTCACATTCTCCTTATAAAAACCCTTGATTCCGAGACCTTCCTCGGAACGCTCCCGAGTTTCATCCCGCCTTGCTGCCGCTTCGCTTGGCGAGCCTCTCCTCAGCTCCACGTGCTGAGTTACATCGCACCCCAGCTTCGCTCTCTATTTTTCTGGGCTCCAGGACAGGTGAAGTATCACCCAAACCAGCAATCCCTCTAAAAATCCCTCTATACCACTCCAACCATTATTTTCTTTAGTTATCTTGCGTGAGTGTGTCGCATACACTGTTTTGCTTGTATTTAATAAACATCATTTATTATTTCAACTTTTGTGTGCTACTTGACTCAACCCGACCCCATAGACATAGGGTTCAAGATCTTGCTACGTTACCCTGCCTCTCGTAACGTTAAGCAGTGCTCTGAGCTAATTTTCCCCGACTTTAGTTGAGCACATTTTGGTGTCCCTCCCGGGACCCCCAGTTCACAGGGTAACAGGGGAAGAGAGAAATAGGAAGGAGGGAGTGATAATAAACACTCCCCATGCTTCTTGCTTTTCCCTCTTACCACTGCCATACTTCCCTCTTCTGGGGGAAAGAAGCTGATGGAGGTAGGGGAGGAGGGGTTGCCCAGTAGAAGATCCTAGGTTCAGTCCCTACCATCCCCAGTCAAAAACAGTGGGTGATAACAATGGTCTAAATGCCCTCCTTCCCTCCCAGCTGCTGCTGCCCTGGCCTTGGAGAGAGAGAAAAATAGCCAGGCCCAGGTCCATTAAGCCCATGCCCAAAAGCAGATGAAATTGCCTCTGTCCCAATTGCCTCTGTCCTGGCCATGGAGGGAGAGAAAAAGAGGCAGCATCTGCTGGACTTAATCCCCTCTCACACTGCCATTCCCCCTTCCTCTTTTGTGATATCTTAATTGAACTGTAGATAACGGGGGTTTTTTTTGGTTGGTCTTTCTCTTGCAAAGTACCATGTACAGTGATGGCTCAATATTAGTAGTAGTAGTAACAACAACAGCAGCAACAGTAACAACAACCCTAAAAGGCATCAGATCCTGTCTGATCTTGGAAGCTAAGCAGGGCTTCAGCCCTGGTTAGTACTTGAATGGAAGTCTATCAGTGAATGGCAGGTGTTGTAGGCTGTATCTCAGAGGCATGAATGGGCATACATGCACAGTGGGTGATAACTGCTTTATACCTTGGCAGAGCTCAGGAAGTTACTTGTTCAAAAATACTACTACTACTACTACAGTTGTAGTGCAAAGGCTTAGCTAGTTACCATTACCACTCTAGTTTTTAAAAAGTGAATCTTCATTTTCCTGTTTCTCAGAAGTAGCTAAAATGTATAGTTTTCGTTACATTTATAAAGTCTGAATGTTATAAGTCATGGACCTGTGATAATAATTATACGTGGTTTCCTATCTCTGTCTTCATCAACTCAACTGCAAACAACATACAAGACCATAGCATAAACAAGACACACAACTAACAAAAATATTATTTTTGCAGGAATATAAGACACACTTTTCCCCCAAAAAAATGCCTTCTGAAAATGGAATGTGTCTTATACACCAGCAAATACTGTAACTCCTGCTGGGCCTAAATGAAGAGGAAAGTCAGGGAAGTGAAAGGAGACTTCTCCCCACCCAGGCAAAAATGACAGCAAAGGAGGAAAAAGGAGCTCTTTTCACCCCCTCCGCCTTTCCTTTCCTTTTTGCCTCAGTGGGGACTTCTCCCTACCCAGGCAAAAATGACATGAACAGGGGAGAAAAGAGCTCCTTTCACCCCCCGCCTTTCCTTTTCTTTTCTTTTTGCCTCAGCAGGGTACTAATTTTTTTTTCCCTAAAGAATACAGTCTGAAAATAGGGTGCATCTTATACGCCAGTGCGTCTAATATGCCAGCAAATATAGTATTTATAACAATTATCAAAAATAAAGAAATGGAAATAGACACAGAGTTAAAAAGAATATGATATATACAACATGAGAAATTACTTGCAAGGTACCCAAAGGTGACAATACATATATGGCAAGAAAATACTGAAATCTAACTAAATATAGAAGGTAAATGTAAAAAAACATGAACCCAGATCAAATGGGATATATAACAACCAAGATCAAGACTTACTTAAGTAAATAAACTTCAGCTGTGAGACAAAGCAGTTCCTGTATCATTACTAATTATAATGTCTGAAGGACTTCAGACAAATTGTGAATAATAAACAACTCAACTATAATATGGAACTTGTTTCAATGGACCTTTCCACACTATGCTGTTACAGTGCTATTATACCATTTTCAGCATCCTCTGGAATCCTGGGGTTTGCAGTTTAGAGAGGGGCCTTTAGAATCCTCAGCCTGAGAGCTCTTTGGCCTCAGTAAACTACAAACCTCAGAATTCCACAGGATGTTGAAAGTAGAATAATAGCACTAAAACAATGTAGTGTGGAAAGGCCCAATGTCCAACAAACACGTTGTTGTTGTTGTGTTCCTTCAAGCTATTTCTGATTTATGGCACCCCTGAGGTGAACCTATCATGGGGTTTTTTGGGGCTGAGTGTGTGTGACACACCCAAGGTCAGCCAGTGAGTTTCCATCACCGAGTAACAAATCAAACTCTGGGTTCCCAGGTCATACCCCAGTCTTCAAACCACTATACCATGCCTGTTCTCCCAGCAAACAATTACTATTAGGCAATACAGTGACTGGCAAGCTGTAAATAATGGGTTTCATCTCAAGAACAGAAAAAGAGATGTAATACAAGCCAGTATTTTAACTGTGTGGTATTTCCTCTTCTACCATTTTATAATGGTTGCCCCTACGGCTATAATTGTAACTAAAAACTTATGCCCTCTCAAAGAGGCAAAGTTATCTTTTCATTAAGTTATCGTTTTAATGCAATGTTATTATACCCTTGAATTAAATGCAAGCAGCACATTATTTGTCACAAGCAACTTCTAAGTTGTGGACCCAGGGGACCTACATCAAGTCAAAATTGGAAATAGCATGTCAGATGGACAAATGTTATAATTTGATATAAGATGGCTTCCTACATTCCTAAAGGTGGAATATGTGAGAAAGGAGAAGCAATACACACCCCCTCCATTCCCCTCCTTCTCCTCAAATGTTGCGTGTCTTCAGCAAAGACTTAGGACCCTGGAGATGGCTTTGTAGAAATCCAGTTCAGTTCTCATTACTCCAAGCAATTTAATAGGCTTCCTCTGCAGCCATATTGATATCCCTGGCATATAGGCATAAAGAAAGAGAAGGAACAGATCAAATACTCATTTAAAAAAAAAAGAATGTTGACTATATCCAATAGCACTCACACCTTTAAAACTTGCTGTGAATGTTCCCTCTCTCCTTGGAATAATTGTTCCCTCTCCAAATCTCAAATAACACCCCCTGCTGAAGACATTAAAAGAGATGGAGTCCAAAGAACATTTTTAATTCTAAAAACCAACACAGGTCTGATTGTTAAAATGGGTTCTTCTTTAAATGCAGTTAGTAACTTCAAAGCAAAACCAACACATCCTGAAATATTGAGACCGTGTATTATCCAATCAGAATTTTATCCCTTAAAAAACAACACACATCTTGACAGCATTTGACCAGATAATATTACAGCAGAGGGAGCAACACCTGCATCCTTCTGAGGCAGCCATTTGTGGGAGCAATTAACAGTTATTGTTTAGCCCTCTGTTGCACTGGAATTATCTTTCATTCTCAAAGTAGCATTTTGTTGAGAAGGGATAGCACATTTTCCCAGAAAGAAACAATATTAATTGCTGCAAGATGGCATTCATTTTCCAGCTGTTATGATCTCTGATATTCTGAGCATTGAGTGGAATGCAGTTGCAGGGGTGTCATGTGTTAACTGCATGGACTTATTTATTTGCATACCTGAGTTCACTTCTGCACTCATATTAAACAATCATGTTCCAAAACTGTAGCATATACACACAGGGCATAACAGGAGTAATACTTTGGCTTTGGGGGATGAATGGACACTTCAAAGGCATCCTTGGTACTTGATTATTTTGGTTCAATGTAGAGCTACACTTAGGGTGGAAGGATACAGTACATCTTGAGAAGTGGCCAAGCAGTATTTTAACAAGCCTATCTATCAGAGCTTGGCAAAATAACCTTTTTTGGACCTCAGTTCCCAGAATCCTTCAGCCAGGATGGCTAGTGGTTATACAGGCTGTTAGATTTTTGTAAGTCATTTCCCCTACTCCCAAGTTTTGCTATCTATCTTGAGGTGAGGATGCCTCAGGGCTGGCTCACCAAAGCTCTGGATTAGTCAACTTAAAACAACTTTCATGGGCTATTTCAGGGGAGATGGTGATTTAAACTACAGGTAAACATTTGTAATTGTCTGGAGGTTCATGGGAGTGTGTCGGGTAGCCCTCCGTATTTTCAGCACAGGACACGTAGTATTAGTAGTAATTAGCTGCTTGCTTGTAACCAAGGAAACGAACCAGAGACCATTAGGTAAACAAAGGCAGGAATGCAGCTCTGATAAGAACTACCAGCCAGGACTTAGCTGCTTCAAGGTTTCTTGATATCTGTTTTTGTGGGAAAGTATCTTTCGCCATTTATGTTTGGATTCTGTTAAACTGCCTCAGATCGTTCACTGAAGTCCTGTACTATGTGTCACGCTCCTAATAAATAGTGTAATTGCACTGTTCTATTTGTGTGTGTGAATTCAGTTCCTGACAGAGTGACTCCTTGTAGTTCCATCAGTAGAACCACACATGGGTGAGCAGGTATTGCCCCTCCATAAATCTACAGTTACCATCTGTTATTCCCTTATTCCTGGCAGCATCCAAGACCTTGTTCTCACAACAAAACCAGTTTTTTCCTAATCTAAGAAAAGGGATAATTTCATTTTTATTATTTTTTCACAGGTGCTGAACAGGTCTAAACTGTATTATTGCAGGTGCAGTTTGGCTTAAGGGCTCTCAATTCATGCCTGTTTTATTCCCATGTCCCTCTACATCTATTTCCCTACCTCCATATCTATTTAGGGAGTTAATTTCACCAGATATTTTTTTAAGTGTCTGCAAGAACACAGGTGAAACATAATAGGGCTGCCTTCTTCATCCCGGAGTCCTTCAGATGTGTTGAAAGAGAACTCCCATTATTCTCAGAGACTTGCAGATGATAGGAGTTGTTGCCCATCAGAACTGGAGAGTGTCAAGTTCAGGAAAGCTTTGGTAGGTCTTCACTTTCTTTTTTCCTGCAGAAAAAATATCTTTACAAAACAACATCCTTACACTACTGTTGATTTTTCCCTGAGAGCCCATATATTTTTCTCAGCAGCCTCTGGCGAATCAATGTTAACATGGTAAGTACAAGGACATTAGGACTCGCTCAACCCTCATGTAGTCATTAAGTGTTCTCTATTTATCATTCCCAATTAATAATAAAGTAATTACTTATAGATTCCTCTTTCATTTATTTACACCCCACCTCTCTAAAGGTATTGCTTACTCATCCATTTTAAATCTCTTTGAATGTTTATCCAAAGGTATTTAAGCACTTGGGATGATATGCCTCTTTGGTAGAAGCACACATAAAATGGAAAAGCCCAGGGTGAGTACAATGAATGTGCTTCAGCCAAAGTCAAAATCTTGGCTCCAATCTAGTGAAGCACCAAGTGTCATCGAGGGCTGGGTTGAGACATTTTGAGGTCCTATGTCATGTTTAAGAAGACTCTTAGCATTGCTCCTCCAAACATATTACTTTAGCAGGTTCTTCATAACATGAGTTCCCTACTCTGTGGCTTATGTAGCTTGTGCATTAATCTGGCATGGGGTCACCACTGATCTCATGAACCAGTACTATTTATGTGGAAATGTCATTTGAGACCCACCAGCTTTGTATGGAGCTATTTTTTGGGGGCTACCATTAATTTCACCATTAACAATACCAGGTTTTCAAGATTCCTTTGCCCAGTCCTGGAGACACAAAGTTGTTAAATAGAGGAGGAAGGTCCTGACAGCAGTCACCACGGACGGAAGTAGGAACTAATTATATTGGAAGTCACAGTTAAGGTCCACAGAGTGATGTATGGTGCAGGAACCATGAAGGCAATCAAAAGATGATATAAGCAATTGTGATTAAGATATTGGAGAATACAATTCATCCATCAGGCCCATGGAAGCTGACTACTTGTTCCTATGAAACCTCAGCCCTGAACATTTACATCCCTGATGGCTTTCACGGTGTGTCCTGGGTTCCACCCTATTGCTAAAAAGTGGAGTTCTGTAAATAGATACCCAAGCCTTGTAGTGAGTATTAAGTCATCTTATTTTCAGTTCAATCAGTCAACCGATCAGTCACTTTTGATTGAGCCCTTAAGTATTGGATTCAAGGTGGTCCCTTTTTGTTCTTTTCAAGAGTATGGATTTCCTTATGTTAAAGAGAATCTGGCTTTGGGGGCAGAATAGAATTATGGAAACTTAGAGCTGAAAGAGAGCTTGGTAATCATCTAGCAGAGTGGAGGGAGCCATGACTCACCTTCCTTGATCTAGTTTAGTTCCCTATTTATAATTCAAGATTCAGCTACAGCAGCTATGGTAGATGGTTCTTCAGCATCTGCTTAAGTGACTTCAGTAAAATTGACCCAACCACCTCTTCAGGCAGTCTGCTCCATTCCCGAACAGCTCTCACTGATAAAAGTTCTTTCTAATATTCAATCAAAATCTGCTCACCTACACTTTCCACCCATTGGTTCTGGTCTCTCTCCCTGAAATAGCAAAGAACTAATCTGTTTCATCTTTTGAACAACAGCTTTCTATAAGACCTTTGATCTATCCAGACACCCCTGGATCATATAGGTCATATCTTTTCAGACCAAAAGGCATGTTTGTGTGTGTGTGGGAGAGAGAGGGGGGTAGTGTGTGTGTGTGTGTGTGTGTGTGTATGTGTGAGAGAGGTAGAGGTAGACTGTGTGTGTTCCTCTTTTGGAAGCCTTCAAGAGCAGCAATTCACCTTTGAAATAGGTTTCAGGGTGCCCTTACACTATTTCAACATAACTCGACGAATCCACAGGAGGAGGGAATTGGCCTCCAGATTCACAGCAGTTGCCAACTCCTGGGTTAGACCTACCTTGCAGTGCCAGCACACCTCCTGTGGGATTCAGGATACTGCTTAGCTCAAATCAGTATCTTTCATTTTGAGTTTCCCATAATGTAAAACTACAAGGCACCCAGCATTAAGTTGCTCTGTGGGAAATTGAACAGAGCCATCCTGCACTGATTGGAACTGAGCAATCACTTTGCTCCCTTGGAATGTAAGGAAGCACTGTTGCATTAGACATTAGGGAAAGTGGGCCATGGGTTTTATTGCCACTGGGAATGACATCAACAACAGTTCTGGAAAGACCAGCAGAAGCAGCAACAAGTCATCCATCAGTGACACTATTCCCAACTTAGGCCTTTTCAGTACTACACTGTTACACTGCTATTATTCCACTTTCAACATCCTGTGGAATTCTGGCATCTGTAGTTAACTGAAGCCCAAAAGCATTCTGGTTGAGAATCCTAAATGCTTGTCCCTAAACTGCAAACCCCAGCATTCCATAGCATGTTGAAAGTAGAATAGTAGCACTATAACAGTGTAGTGCAGAAAGGACCTATGGCTATGTCCAGTCCTACTATTTCATCTCTCCTGACTTGATTAGCCCTCTCCTACTGTAGCTGTGCCATGCTCCACATGACTTAATGTGAGGGTCACGGTAACTTGTAAGGCACTCTGGGAGCTTTTTTGACTGGACAGCAGATTATAAATATTCTGAGTGGATATTCTAAATAAACAAACACATAAGCAGAAGTGGCAGCCACAAACATGCAAATCTCCATGGTTGTGTGCATAATATGCTCCTCTTCCGACTTTCTACTTGATTGTTGCTGAGCCATGAGTGCTATGATATCCCTGCTCTTCTGTGAAACTAATGTCTAGATCAGTCCTGAGGTCTGAAAAGATTTGGTACAAAGTCCACATCTTCTTTTCATATTCCTCCCCTCCTGCCCTCCTCAGTTACTTCATACATATTCTGGTACACTGGTACAGAGAGAAGCCAAAGGGAAGGGAGACATTTCCTTGCTAAAGGTGACACAATTCAGTCTTCTGACAGTGGGAGTGAAAGGCCGAGAATATCCGAAGAGAGGAAAAGATCAGTCTCAAATGCTATTCCAAGTTCCCCAGTCAGTGTTATTTTTGAACTAAAAAAAAAAAATTACTGCTGTTCTAATGATGAAGAGTTACAATTTGAAATTGAGGTTCCTGAAGCCTGCTTTCAAAAGAATGGATTTATTCTAGGGTTTTCCTCTGAGAGCCAGGAAAGCTTTGAAGTCCTTAGGTTGTCAGATGAGCTGAGGCTGGATCCTATGTTACATCCCACACAAAACCACAAAGCAGTTGAAATTAATGTCAAGGAACACTTGCAAACACAAAGGCTTTAAAAAAGAGCAAGTATACCTTTTTTGCACTGTCATACCTGGCCATTTTGGCAATTACATCGGTTACATGATGACGGCAGGCTGAACATATCACTGGGAAATAAGCCAGAGGGGCCAATGTGTATGCAAAGCAGAGGTCTTTTCATTACAAATCTTGCTTTCTGGAAGCTTCTTAAGTACGTTTTCATATATGAGTCTTCAATTACCCTTGAGCCTCTCCCACAGTATTACTACTTAGCCTACTTGCATGAATGTCTGATCAATGTTAATACAGGAAGGAAAGCAGAAAAGAGGGATTTGTAATGCAAATGAGCATTCTGGCCATGGGAAGTGTGACATTTACCTTGCAAAGCAAAAAATGCTGCTTCTATAAATCCCTAAGAGTGTAGGAATGTTAGCAGAATAGACACATGTGTTTCTGGTGCCCTAGGTGACACAAATTCTGACTGTATAGATTGCAATAGTTTTAAGAGCCGCAAAAGAGTACTTCCTCCAGAGAGAGAGAGCCTCTCTGTTGTGGTTGGGTGGGAAAGAGGCTTCCAGAAGGGAGAATATCTCTTCTGCCCTCTCCTGATTTAAGGGTGGGAGATCTCCTGTGGAACATACTATCAGTTGGTCACAATTGCATAATAAATAGCCAGCATATCTGGAGGGAGAACTTTACGTAGAATGGGATGATCTTCCATTGCCCATTGTTCTCTAAGACTATGATATGAATCTTAGGAAGCAAATAGCGACTATAAGTTTCAGTCTCTCTCTCTCTGTTTATTAATGTCCTTTACAGAGGAAAAGAAATCAGAATAGGGATGCAGCTCAGTGGTCAATTTTATTGGCTCTGTCTTTTCTGCTGTAATTTCTATGTAGACAGTTACTAAATTGTGGCGATTCTCCTTCCCCGCATGCCTAGTGCTATTTCTATGTTGAATCTTTTCTGAAAGAAGACCTTGGTTCTGTTATAATGCAGATGACACACATGATGCTAATCTATTAATTAAAATGGCAGAGATGACTCCGACAGGCTCTGTTAAACAGATCATCTAATTATCAACCATTTGAAAATTGAGGTCTGGGTCATCCACCTCTTGGGCTGATAATTCTCATTCCCTGGTGGGAAAGAGTAGTTCCTTGACCCCCCCCTTCCCACCATCACCACCACCATGTAAAGTGTGAGGGAGGCATGCCACATGGAGGCAGATGTGTGCCCGATCCTTGCAACATCCTCACTTTTTAGAGGAAGGAGAGAATCACACAAATCTTTCCAATCTCCATGTGAACTTGCTACCCCACGTTAAGTTATATATTGGCTGGCACTACCTTTAGTGTACGAAAACATCCATATGAGGTGACAGCTCGGCACCAGCAGTGGCAATCTGCCCAGCCATTCCTTCTGAGCCTCTGTACTGACCTGTTGCTTTCAGCTGTTCTAGAGGACCCTGTTCTGTTGCCAGCACTGAAGAAAATTTCAACCAGCAGTTCAGGGGGCTCCTGTAGGTGAAAGTACTGTATGTGAGAGCGGGTACCATCTTGCCCTTTGCCTCAGGCACAAAAATGACTTGGGCTGGGTTTGTGTGTGTGAGTATGAATGAGATGGAGGACAGGAGCATATTTCTATTCCCCTCCACCACTACCACCACCACCACATAGTGGATTGCTAGCCCAGTGATTGTATGAACAAGGCCATTTGACCTTGTCTTGCTCTTCAGCTACTGACCCACAAGTCTGGATGCAAGCAAAGGCCTGTAGGTTATAACGGACACCTGAGACCACCTTAGCTGGATAGTTGGTGAGTTCCAAGACACTGGCCAGCCCCCTGCAAGACAACAAAGTCTCTTGTTCAGCTGAAGACTTCTATCAGTTACTAGCATATATACCCGGCATTGCGCGGGATTTTATTTTCTCATAGGTAATACTTGTTAGAAAGATTTGAGATCCTGTGTCTCTAATTCCCCAAACTGTCTTGTTCTGTACCTGTAACTTTTTCCCATATTCCCCAATCCAATCTGTATTCAGAGTTACTAACAAACAGAGGTTGGGTTCCTGAAGGAAATACACTGTCCTCTTCCTTGCTGCTAGGCCTCATTTTCATAGCAACCAGCCAGGCCACAGAACTCTCTGGCTGAGAATTCTAAAGGCCCCCCTAAACTGCAGACCCCAGGATTCCATAGAATCTTCTTAGGCAGCCAATCGTATGAGGGCTTCACTTCACACAGCCAATCATATGAAGTCAGGTCTTCACCTGATATAGGCAAACTCAAAGACTTTGACTTTTATATATTAGATTTTGGGCCACTCAGGCTCCACCCCCTTTCTGAAGAGTGAAGAGCCTTAAAGGGACAGCTGTCTGGCCTGGATCTTAGTATTCTACAAACTCTCACTCAGACTGGGATTTGTGTTGCCAGTGTTTATGAGCAAGTATTTTGGATGAGTGTGATGTCTTGAGTGTAAAGGGGTCTGGCTATTGAACAAAATCTGGTTCAAAGGGACACTGTTACTAGAGGCTCATTTTTGGGGTGAGGGAGGGGAAGTATATTCTACTGAAAGTGCACCTGGCTCACAGGATTCAGTTCAAAGTGAGCACTCAGACGTGGTAAAGCTCTTTCCTTGCCTTGTACTACTGGTGACTCTCATCCAGCTTGTCTGCCCATCACCACTGTTGTGTCAGACTTCTGGCTTCTGTTCAGGGTTGGAGCCATGACATCTACATCCCTGACCTGCCAATACATAATTGGATACTTAACATATTACAGAATAGGACAAAGCTTATAATCAATTAGGTCATCGCCTTGACAGGTTATTTTTAAAAATGTCCACTCCCGCCTACATTGTTTCAGAATGTCTGAATTATGGTGATTATATACTGTTAGAATTGTTGTTGTTGTTGTTGTCTGCCTTCAAGTCATTTTTGACTTGTGGTTAATTATCCTTAAAACTGTAAAGGGCTGACCCATGATATTTTGCTATCTGAGGCAAAGGGGCACGTTGCATGCAGCCGCTACCCCATCCGCTGTCCCAAAGGTGGTCAAGTTTTTTGGTAGGTGAGGCAAAAAAGTCACACATGCCTCTCCCAAGAGTTAAAAAAAATCAAGGAAGAATATAGCAAATTTGTTGCCATACTGACAACCACAATCTGCCCCCTCAGCAACATAAACCTCACTCTGCTTATTGGTAGCTCCAGCCCTGAAAGCATTTTCCATGTGTTGCAGATTGCTATGAACAGAATGCAAAGAGAGAGGGAATAGTCTCTTTCTTTCTCATAAATCATGGACCATGAGATCACCAATGAAACAGAGTAATGAATCTGATAAAGCAGATCTGCAACAGGAAATATTTTCTTCATGCAAGCAATGATGACCTTAACGGAACTGGTGGCCGTAAGATGGCCACTAGCCTAGAGAGGGGTTAAAAACGACTATTGGCTATCTCCCTGTTTCAAGATACCATTTGTGATAGGGTAAACGGATACATTGGATGAATGAATGATTATGTATAGTGTAAGGCAGTGCTATCCAAAGTGGTGGTCTCTGGACAAGTCCCTGTGTATGAGCTAGGGGTCTGAGGAGAACTTCCAGGGTTATTTCCACACCACAGTGTTGTAGTGCTATTATTCCACTTTCAACATCCTATGGAATCCTGGGGTTTGCAGTTTAGGGCGGGGCATTTAGAATTCTCATTCAGAGAGCTCTTTCGCCTCAGGAAACTACAAACCCGACAATTCCACAGTCATACCTAAATAAACCTGGCTTTCCATGAAGACAAACCCTGGAGGTCCTAATCACTGGCCTGCTGCTAGGATCAGTAAAATTGAAGGGCATTAAAAAAAGGGCCTTCTTAGCAGTGGCTCCTACTTTATGGAATTTTCACCCAGGAAACATTCAGTAGGTTGCCTCTATGACTGTTTTTAAGAAGGCTTTAAGAACACACTTATTTTCTCTGGCTTTTCATTAAAAAAGCTTTAAAGCATTTGCTGCTGTTATATTTTTGAGTTGTTCATACTTTATTCAGTTATGTTTAACCAGGCTGTTTTAAAATTGTCTAAATTTGGCGGTGGCTTACAGTGTGATACTGAATTTTATTGTCTTGTATTTTCAGCTGTTTTGGCAAGACTATATCTTGGAAAGTGCCTAGTAAAGTGTATCAAACCAACAAGAAATTTTATGCATATACCCTGCTTTTCTTCCACCAAACTTAAGGAAGCATGCATGCCTTTCCTTCTCCCCACTTTATCCTCACAACAACCTGGTGTTATAGGTCAGCTTGAGAGTGAATGAGTGGCCCAGTGATTTTCATGGATCAATAGAGACTTGAACCTGGATTTTCTGAATCCCAATCCAACATTAACCAATGGACCACCATGCTGTTCATATAAATAAATATCCATATCTATACCCCCCCTTCCTTTCTTTTTGGTGTACCCATTGTTGTAACCTTTAGCTTTTTATTTCAAAGAATAATCAACACTTAGGCTTCTTCATCAATTGAGTAACTTTCTAGGGAATGTTGTACTGAAATCTAGCCCATCCTATCTCACAGTTTCAAGCAGGTTTATTCACAAGTCCAAGGGCTGGCATTACTCCTTTGACTCCTTTTTTTTAAGCACATCCTGTCTCCTTATTCCAGATTGCCACTGCAAAGCAATTAAGTGCTTTCTTGCTTTCTTTTTGTCCAAACCCACTGAGTGAGAAAGTCTTAAATACTTTTAAAGAAATCTCAGACCAAATGAAAACTGTATCTGGAAAGTTTTCAGAAGTACCTGAATGGAATCCAGCTCAGCTGTCTTGCTTCCACATTTAGTGCTTTCATTATATGCATTAGATGCAGTTTTAACTTCTCTTCATTCAATATCTGTGTCCCCATACTGTATCCCAGCTAAATGCATGGTTAACTCTCCTTCTGATATCAAGTTAAAAATTGTTTTGCTTTTTGGGTACTTTGAATGTAAAATAATTCCGGTTCCCCTTTACTTTTCTATATCCCTTTAGTTGTGTCCCTCCACTAGGTAGCTCATATAATAGAAGTCAATACAGTCCTCCCTCCACATTCGCGGGTTTGACTCTTGCAAATTTGATTATTCACAAGATGCCTGTGCCTCCCCCACATTCGCCTTCTCCCATTCCCTTGCATTTTGCCAGTGAGGAGAAAGAGGGAAAGCATGCCAAGGCAAAAGATAAGGCAATAGAGCGGGGGACGTGTGTGTGCACGCTCTGGAGCCCTCTCCTCCCATTCCCTTCCCTCTGCCCCGGCACTAAGAACTTGTACCAAAGCAAAAGGTAAGGCAATGGGTGGGAGAGGGAGGGGAGAGACATATACACACTTTCCTTCACTCTTCCGGAGCTCTCACCTACCATTCTTTTTCCTCTGCTCCAGCACCGAGAACTTGTGCTGAGGCAAAAGGTAAGGCAGTTGGTGAGGGGAGAAACACACACTTTCCTTCAGTCTTCTGGAGCTCTCCCCTCCCATTCCTTTGCCTCTGGCCTGGTGCTGAGAATTCATGCCAATGCAAAAGGCATTGAAGGGGGAAGACATGTGCATGCTTTCCTTCACCCTTCTGGAGCTCTTTCACTCATTACTTTGCCTCTGTCCCAGTGCTGAAAACCCATCCTGAGACAAAAGGTAAGGCAATGGGGATTATAAACGCTCCTTCCTTTTCCCTTTCGGAGCTCCTCCCTCTCCATCTCCCTCTCTTGCCTCTGGCCTGAGTATGAAGAAGAAAGTCTCCTGCACCAGAGCTCCAGAAGTAAATGGGAGGGGGATTGCAGGAGGAAGGGAGTTATTTGTAATTTTCCCACTTTCTCAAGGGTTCTGCACCCTGAAACCTTGCAAATGTGGAGGGGCCACTGTAATTGTAACTACGAGTGAGTGATCTAACTCATATATCCAGTGTGACATAAGTGGAAGGGATTAGCATGAGATTCCAGTTTCCGTTCCATGACAGAACCTTTCACCTTTCAAGGAAAACCCTCTCCTGTAAAATGGCTCTTGTAAGGAGATCAGGTATCTTTGTATATTATTACATTATTACACATATTATTACATGATCTCCACCGAATCCTACTCCATCACTATGGTGTGGAGATGACCTTGGGATTCTAAAAGCCTACGTCTGTAGAGTATAACTTCTAGGCTGATAAAGCCCTAACAGGAGACTTTGTGTCTGCTGTTGATGAACCAGGCTGCATAAGAGGCTCATCATCAGAAGGTTGGCTACCAGATGACAAACTGGCCAAGTAACTATTAACACAAGTGGTGGTATGAAATGGTTGTGACTTGTATTGATGGAGGGACTACTTGCTCTGATAAAATCATGGATCTCTGAGTTATTCAGTGCATAACCCATGGTAAAAAAGCATAAAGAGATCCCTGTTGGTTCTGCTCAAATGTTCATCTGGTACAGCACACTAGCCAACCAGATGCACCTAGAAAGTGTACAAGGAAGAACCTGAAGGCAATAAATTTCTTTTGCTACTGTACACAGTAACATACTGCCATTGAATCTGGATTGGTTCTGACTAGGTATGGTGTGAATTGGTTGTAAGTTTGAATGACATAAGAATTGGTTCTAAATTTGTTTTCTGATGTTTTCATATTTCTGCTTAAACACTGTCAGTTAGTTTGATGATTGTGTCAACACTTTACTTCAACGTTATCAATGACTGGAATGAACATTCTGTCAACAGCCTGAGATTTTCTCTGTTTCTGATGTAGCAGGTAGTAGCAGGTAACCTAAGCATACACAGTTGAAAGTAAATAAATCTCAGTGGAATTAGTAGGTCTTAATTCCATTTAAAAAAAAAAGGCAGAGAGAGAGAGAGAGAGAGAGAGAGAATCAAGCTGTATGTTCTGGAAAGAGAAGTGTGAACTTCTTGTTTAAAACTCAAATTCAATTTTGGCTGTTTCTGTTTACAGTATTCCCTTCCTTCTGAATATCTAAATTATTGTTCCATTACATTTTCTCAGAAAGGAACTCAATATAAGTTCCTCCTTTGGCAGGAGAGTTAAACCACAAAAGGGGACATTTCTGTCTCTAACAGAACTTGCCTTCCACCTTCACCCATGCAAGCATCCAAGTTGGTCAGTGCTTCCTGTGTGGAGAGTAAATCCTTCATTCATTTCCTCTGTCCTCATGCTCATACAGTCTGGGCTTTATTCTCTTCTCATAGTCAAGACAAATAATAGTACACAGGAAATAAAAGAGTAAATTTGGACCCAGCGGGGAGGAGGGGGGGAATCCATCATTTTAAGTATGTTTGTTTTGTGATGTTACCAACAATAGACTTTCAAAAATTATTTTTAAATAAACACACCATGAAACGAAGTTGTCTTAAAGCCTCAAACCAGTTTGATTTAACAGTCTCGGTGTGTCAGGAGCGTGGTTTATTGCAAGTGGCGTCGCTCTCGCGTTTCAAAGGGGACCCTGGGGCCATCTTGGTTTATCTCCATTTCAAAGTGGCACAGGGAATGATCAAAAAGTAAAAAACAACAAGGGAAATAAAGGAACAGAACACCAGGCAGGATTCTAATAGAATTATGTTAATTAAGAGCTGCCAGAAAGCATAATCTTTCTACCCACTGTGCACAGTTTCTCTCTCTCTCTCTCTCTCTTTCTCTCTCTGGCATAGCACCAAACAGGTAAAGAGAAAGAGTACACATAATACTTTTCTCCAGTTTCAGACAAGCAGTTAACGAACTTGAGGACACATCTCACTCCATCAACATTAATCCACATAACACAGGGCAACGCTGTACCTACAGCATCGGAAGAACTGCTTTGCTGGAAATGGGCAGGAGCCATAGCTCAGTGGCAGAGTCACCTGTCTTGTGTGCATTACAAGTCTCAGCTTTATTTTTGGCATCTCCATATAGGGCTGAGAAATAATCTTGGTTTCGACCATGGGAATTTTTTTCCAAACAGTGTTGACAATGCTGACCTGAATAGACTAATGGGTGAATGGTAGCCTTCAGTACTCCTATGATGAAATCAAGGGCCTCATTATCTCTAGTTATGGCCAGAGAGATTCTTCCTTGGAATGGTTTAAATAGTATTTCCATGCTGTATTGTCTTCCTTGTCTGGTCATCAAACCATCTTGCCTGTGAACATGGAAGTTCCATTTTTAGCATTCATAGTTATGAGCCATTGCTAGATCAAGCTCATGCCAAAGCTTCTAGGGAGTAGCTCCATAGCATAAAGGTCTCTGGCTAAAAAGAGGCTGTGTAAAGAATATGAGAGAGGCCTTTATCTTTTCTGCTACAAAATTCAGACTTCAACTGTAGTCCAAACCTTCAACTATATGTAGACTTCTTCTTATATACAAGCCCAGGATGAGAAAAATATAAAGCATGGTCCTTACAGCTTACCACCCATGCAAACTACATCAAGATACTTGTATCAACAAGGACTGGTTGCAGAGCTACTTAGCAGGCCATAACAGACATCTGCTGCTCAGCCAAACTCTGTATTTGAGAGTCTGAGACTCCACGATCATTTTTTTTCTTTCAGCTGGGCACATAGGAAAGAGAAGTAAGACATTTTTTTTATTTGGATTACAACTCTTAGGATCTTACAGCTAGATTTTACAGCTGGCATAGCCACTGGTCATATTGGTGTGCTCATGCAGAGGGGGTCTTGGAACTTGTGTCTGAGAAAAGCAACACTTTCAAGCACTGAAGAGGATAGTTCTATTATGAAGTGGAGAACCTTTGGCTCTACAGATTACAAGTCCCACAGGCCCTTTTCACTGGCCCTGCTGGATAGAACTCATCACAAATGAAGTCCAACAACTTCTAGAGCATGGGATGGCAACTGTGGAGGGGCGAGGGGCCATTACCACACCCTTCCCCCCTATCACTTCCAGTTCTAGAAATCAACCAAAATACAGCTGATTACCACATTTTTTAATATTTTTTTTATGGAGTACTGAAGGGCAGGAGAGTCACATTGCCATGGTTTTGTGGTAGTTTGAGTGGGTTTTTAAAGTTTTGAGCATTTGGGGCCAAAGATATCAAATGGGGGGGGCATCTGGAGGGATGGTTTTTTGGGGGGAGCTTGTATCCAGAGAACAGGCCCCCAGAGTCCACACACAAACCATAGGGCATGCTTTTCACACTCTTGATCTAGAAGGCCTAAAGAAAGGTATACAAAAATAAGAAAATTCTTGTGTTTTGAGTCAGTGATATCAGCTGCTTTCAAATATCAAGGATCCCAAGTTTGAATCTAGGCAAGAAATTAATCTGAAGGAAAATGTTGTTGCAAGGGTTAGCATGCCCAGTAATGTCACCTAAATGTCCATAGAGCTGGTTCCTGGTTTGATGGATGACAGACCAAACAAGAGTGGTGGGTTCCCTCCCAGAACCACTGTCCACATCAACAACTCTAGCCCCAGCACAGAACAAGCTTCTGTCTCTGTATCTGACATGTCTTCTTCCTCACTTCCCTATGTGGTTTGTGAGGGACGCTGCCATTTAGAAATGCCCAATGTAATGCACTGTCAGTAGCGTGGATGTCTAGCAAGGCAAAAAAAGCAGGGCTCAGCCATACAGTCCTAAGAATCAAGGAGTGCTTTGGCAGCCAAGGAAACCAGCTGAGAAGTTTGAGTCTGAGGAGCTGTTGCACCAAACCCTTCCAGGCAATATTTGAGCAGTTGTATCATGTAGGCTGTTGCAGTTCCTGGACCACAATGAGGGCCCTGATCAGCCTCCACTCTTTTCTGCCCCTCCCTCTTGAAGAGAGTGGTGAGATGGCAAACCTTTTCAGCCATCCAGGGGCTGCATCCCTGAAATAGTTCTCTTCCTCCCTCCCTCTCTCCTCCAGGGCACTGAAGGTGATCGTGGTGGTACATCCAGAACTCAGATGTGGCTCACTCAGTTGTACAGCTTTCCTGGCTGGATTGCCTTCCACAGTGCCAGCTTGGGTTGACCTTCCTTGGTCCAAAAATCTGTGCTTTGGTGGCCACTTGTGAATCACAGAAAGGGAAGACATGCCTCAACACATGGATTGCATAAAATTGCATGTGCCAACTTGTATGTATTGTTCCTGTGTGTCTTCAAGTTATTTTCAGCTGATGGTGACCCTGAAGCAAAGATATCATAGGGTTTTCTCTGCAAGATTTGTTCTGCCCCTAAGGCTGAGACAATGCAACTTGCCCAAGGTCGCCCAGTGGGTCTCCACGGCCGAGCAGGGATTCATACTCTGATTTCCAGGATCCTAGTCCAACACTCAAGCCACTGCACTACTCTGGCTCCCCCAATTTAAATGCAAAGATGCTACATTTTATAATTTAATTAGTTAGTTAATTAATTAATTAGTTAGTTAGTTAGTTATAATTTAAATAGTTCTACAATACACCTGCCTGACCCAAATGTAGAAGACTGTGGCCTGGGGAACCTATGTGTTTGCTCAGTCTGCTGCTCAAGTACTAGACTGTGGATAGCCATCTCAAGGCCTCTTCCTATCCCCTATCCCAACTGGTCATTCTTTATCTTTCAATAAGATGTGGACAAGAAAACCCTTCCAATAGAGGACATCAATAAAAAGAAGACTGCCCCATTTAAAAAACAAACGAAAACAGGTGGGCACCCTAATTTGTCCTCAGGGCTGGTGATGGGATCCTGCGCTTTCCTCTGAAGAGGAAGTCTTACCACAGGTCAAGGTCTGGCCATAGGCTGACCTTGCTACAATGGAGGGAAAATCCCCACCTTTCCTCCAGAAAAGTAGAAGCCATGGCATTAGAAGAAGCCGTTCTTTTGCCACTTTAAGCTGGAACTGGATTGTGTTGGGTAGACTGCTGTTCTGTTTTCGCTACTGTTTCCTCCCCGCCCCTCATCAATTGTATCACATTTCCAGCACCCTCAGATCACCTGTTTTGAAAACCAAGCAAGGTTGCTAGGTGACCACACTGCAGTTCCTCCTCATAACGCTTATCCAAGCACTTGAAAAGCAAGCAAATGAATAGCTACAGGCCTTCAGAATCTCCTATCAGCCCACATAACAGAAAGAAATACACTATTCCTCATTTAGATATAATATATTGTAAGCCCAAACCCTGACACTCAAACTTTTGAGGTTACATTTGTTTTATTCCCATCATCTCTGTTCCAGTAGCTGAGTATTGTATATTCTCATGTATAAGTCAAAACAATTTTGTCAAAAAATTACCATCCCTCAAACCTGGATCAACATATCCATGGCTCAATGCTGAAAACAGGTGATACCACTGCCAGCTGGTTGAGTGCTGTACTCCCCGCCATTTTGGGTACTTGAGGTGGAGCGGACTAGCAGCCGCCATTTTTGATAGAAACTTATTGTGTAAGCCTTGCAGTCTGTCTCTTAGTTTCTTATTAAAAATGGCCACCAAGAATACATGGTGAGGCTTACACAGTAGGCCCTTATTAAAACTGGCTACCGCTGCTCTGCCGTTCCTGAAGCACCCAAAATGGCAGGTGTGCTGCATTCATTGGGGTCCCCATGCTGCTGCTGAATACCAATCTAGCCAAAAAAGGTTGTGTGGAAAGAGGGAGGGCTGCCTTTCTTTCTCTGATTTGGGCAAAGAGGGGTAATAGGGAGGGAAGTGCGACTTCTTTGGCCCACTATGCCAAGAGGGGCTTCTCGCTTCTGCCTCTTGTCACTGCCTTCGTGCTCGGTCCCTAATAGAGGCAGGTTGCTTTTTTTGCTCTTTCTTCCAGCCCACTTGTATTTGTTAGATGTAGACATTTTAAGATCAGCAATGTAATTTACATCCTCCCCAACTGTAACCCCTCAAAGTCTTCTCCTTCTTTTTCGCTTTTCCTAAGTATGTCCCCTCTATGCAGTTTTAAGAGGAGATGAAAAGATTTGTTTGTTACATGCCTCTTATGTTTCACCCTTGACTTATCCATGGATCATAGAAAAATTAAAAATTGGGTCTCCAAATCTGACCTCGGCTTATTTATGAGGTCAACTTATACACAAATATATACGGTAGGTTTGCTTCTTAAAGTTAAAAGACAATGTTAGAACAGAAATGTGTCTTGAGCTACAGGGTTGGACAAAAGATGGAGCTCAGTCTACTGGTAGATCCCTTTGTGTGTGTGATCAGCAGGGGTTTCTGAGCCCCAAATATCTGGCAATATGGGGGGAAAACATATCCCTTTCTGTTATAAGAACAGAGCTTAATTTCTATTGGCCATTCGGGAGCAAAAAACAGCTTTCAGTCCCTATTTTGAGGGAGATACAATGGAATGTGTGTGGCTCTCCAAGAGCCGATGGATGCGCTACCACATCCTACCCACCCTGGCCCTGTTTTAGAGTTTGGGGCAAGCAAGGGTCTTTCCTATTACTTCCTATGTGATATTTTTAAACCAGAGATGCCAAACGATTGTAAAGCAAGTGCTCTACCACTGAGCTATAGTCCCTAATGTCATGTAATGTTACAGGGAAGACTGGCTTTCACATTGATGATTAACTAATGGTTAATTCATCCATGGCAAATTGGCTGGCACAGTGAGCCAAACCACTGGTCTGCCAAGTCCACTGTGCTCTTTCCAGCAGTAGGCAGCAGCAGATGCTAACATGGGACCTGGCTAGAGCTGCAACTGAAAAGTGCACAGGGAGCTGTGAGGGAGACAGGCATGCCAGGATAGTATTCTACCCATTTCAGTTTTTGCACTCATCACTGATTCTCCTCTTTTCCCCAAGAGCTTCTCTCCCTACCGCCTGCCCTCTCATCTGATCTTTTTAACCCTCTGATCCCAGCTGCCTACATCCTCTCTCTCTGCACCATTTATTGGCAACATCTTTGCTCTGGAATTTTCCCCAGTTGTTACATCTGTCTCTTTCCTCCTGGTCCCAGCTATTCTTTTTCCATTAGGAAAAACTTCCTCCAGGCTATTTTGATGCTATCGTCCCAGAATCATATTTGTCTCCACAATGTCCACATTCCAAGCACCCCACAACTTTATTAAAGGGAAACCAAGAACCAACCACCCCCATCTTCCTACATTAGAAAGAATCCTCCTCTCTTTCCCTCTTTGTTTCTTCCTGCAGCATTATCCATCTCTTCCTGCTTTCAGCCTCCCTTCCAAAGCCATTCTCATTACCTCAGAAATACATTTTCCCCATTTTAAACCACCACCTCTTTCCCACCATGAATGAGATCCGGTGGTTTGAGTGTTGTATTAGGACCCTGAGAGACCAGGACTGGAATCCCTGCTCAGCCATAGAAACCCACTGAGTGACCTTGGGCAAGCCACATTTTCTCAGCATAAGGCAGTGGCAAACCTCTTCTGAATAAATCTTGCATAGAAAAACCTAGGATAAAATCACCATAAGTTGGACTCAACTTAAATGCATACAAGCACAGTAACAACAATTCTCTCACCATGATTCTCAATCACAGCACACTTCAAATTCTGCTTAAATGTCCCCTACACTCCTTGCTAGCTCCCTAAATTTTGTGAAAGTCCCTTTTTCTCGATTTCCATCATTGTTACCCCAATGGGTTTTTCTCTGTCGCTATCTCCCTTCTGTCTCTCTGCCTGTCAGACCCTAATCCCAACTGATCACACTAGTTAGTTGTGAACAACACCATTACTTTTAAATAATTAGTCCATATACAGGAATTTCAACTCTGTCAATGCCTGTTGCCAGTTAACAATTTGAATACAAGCCTTAATTTAATCCCCAAATGTATGCTGTAATTCTCCTCACCAAGTGAATTCTTGGTTAAGTGGCTGTGTCTTTAATTTTGTGCCTTTACTTGCTTAGTGTTAAGTGTTAAGAGATACCTACACATGGCAGAGTTACAAATCTGAAAGCTCACATATTCATGCAAACCTCCACCTTTGACAGCAAGTAGGCAGCTTTCTTCAAAAAGGCCTGAAGCGCAGCGTGCAACCAGTACAAGCAACCATTCAGCTTGGACATTTCTCCCCTTTAATTTACCACAGCCAGAATATGTTTTTCTCACAGTCCACGAAAGGAAAAGAAAAAAAAGGATCACCCAGGTTTGGCATGCCCTGGGAATGTGGAATTCAGCCTGGGTAGTAGGAACTCGGTTCTTCAACTCGGTTCTTCAGCTGCTATTAATAGCAGGGGCAGATAGCAGCATTAGGAGAGTGATAAGTCATTAACAGGCTGGAAGGTTTTTAGACATAAGAGCTCTTCGCTTTTCCAAACCACATCTCTTGGGGAGCCATTACAGCAGCCCACTGAACCTTAGCCTCTCCTTCTGAATGCCAGAGTGGTCCCCAAGAAATGCCTCTTATCCATGATTTAATTCTGGATAGGAGGCTGACCTGGTACATATTAAAGAGATGTGGTGTACACCTGGGGCCTGTTGTTGGCAGACAGCTACTTTCTTCAGGCGTAATATGAGGATGAGGGAGGCAAGGAGACATGTTTATAAGGGTCTCATTCTCTTTAACAGGGTTCCTATTCAAAATACTTTACTTTTACTATTTAAAAGGAATGTCTTTCATCTGCGATGTACAACACATTCACGTACACGCTGTATGTGTGCTTTACGTACACAACGGTAAGAACTACAATATAAATAACAGATAAGATCAAATCAACTAGAGATATGATCAGTGGCCCTAAGTTGAAAATCAAATTAATGGCACCATTAATTATCAAAATTACAAGCTAGATTTCTTTAAAAGGGTTTTCAACAGGCATGTAAGGAGTATGTGTTTCATTTCTCAAGAAGGATGTGCCAGAGAGCAGATGGCATCATGGAAAAGGCCCCCTTCTTCATTGTTCCCAGGTAGACAACTGCAAGAGATTGTCCCTGTGGTGAGATAATCATAAGTAGGCTTTCAGGTTGTGCCACAAGGCCTGGGATGTTCATCACAGTGGGTGGCCATACCCCTATGGAAGAAAACATTGTCTCAGGATATCGTGATGTGAATCTTTTAACAAAGGTGTTCTAATGTAAGTGGCTGGATACATCACACAATAAACTCACCATTGCCTTAAGCACTAGCTACAGCTTTCGGAGCAGGCATAAACTAATCCCATATAGAGTATATTATAATACCAGAGTCCTGAGATAATCAAAGTAGAGTTGAGTGTAGCTGAAGTTAACTCTGTTCAGGAACAGCCATGCCTGGTGATCCAGCCAGAAGATTCTTGTTGTCTCCACTGCTTTTGGGCCTCCAGTGACAGGGATGGTCGTATGAACATCCCCATGTTTTGTATCCAGTCCTTCAGAAGAGACACACTTTCCAGAAGAGATCAACAGCCTAATTCCTAGATCCAGGGACAAACCACCCAGATGACTCTGTCTTACCAAAATCTGTTTTATTGGCCTCCATTTCTCCCACCCACTAAATGCTTCCAGAAACTTATCTAGGGCACTTATCTAGGCCCTATTATAGTTTATATGTAGCAAAGAGACAGAGTTGTCATCAGCATATTGATGTACACCTAGTGGCAAACTGGAGGTTCCCTGTCATTATCATGAAAGACACAACGTTCCAATCCAATTTAATCTTGCCCTCATTATGGATAGTGAAGTCCCTCAAGACCATGTATGGCCCATATATTTGCATGCACATGGAGCTGGTTTCAGGGAACACAAGAGTTCTGCTGGAGTACTGACTACCCTGACAACTTAAATGGTTTCCTGGTTATGAGATAGATGTAGTTTGGCTGAGCAGATAACTGTTCCCAAAGTGTTGGTGAACACTTTTCACCCAAAGGTTGAACTAACACATTCTTCTTAAGGCTATGGTAGCCATGGATCTATTGCTGCTGAATATCCAGTTTACCTCCAATTACTAGTTGCACTCAGATTGGTGAGTGTTCCAGGTTCATTTTCTTTGTCAGGGGTGAATCAGTAGCTGGATAAAACTGGGATTTTGCTCCAACTTGTCAGAATTCTCCAATGTTTACAGATGTAAAAGATTTTCACATCACCTTGCGAAACTACTGAAATGTTGTTGCGGGGCACTCTGTGAAACTCTTGTTGACATGTAGAATAGGGCACTGCTTGGAGGTGTTGACTCATGACAGCTCATAGATGCCCACTTCTACCGCTCCTGAGTCCAGCATCTCCATGGGCTTTATTGTGAGTTAAGAGCAACAAGCCAGCAGGGATGAAAGTTTGAACAAAAGTTGAGGAAAGCTTGCATTGACTCTGGATGTCACTAGACACTGCTTAGAACCCATGACCAGCACAATTCCCTGTGTGACAGCGTTGAGCAGCAAAGAGAGCTTTCTTTTTTGCCATGCTTATATGTGCACAGTCTTGTCCAGCAGAGCTGTTTCAAATGGTTAAAAAAAATCATGGTGGACCCTTCCCAGAGTTTCCATTGAGCAAGCTACATTGTAGGGTTGGCAAAGTGAAAACTGCAGAGGGCTCCTGGGCCTTTGATGGTTATGCAGAAGAGCAAATGTCAACAGCTGCTGATTTGTACCTGGCTGCATGACAAGTAACACCTGCTGCAAATTCCCTCTTCTGTACAACCATTAAAGGAACAGAAGCCATGACTTGTTTCCATTCTGGCAACCTTCATTTTCATGGGTGTTTGTCTAGGTATGCCCAGAAATGTGAGCACTCCTATTTGAATGCTTGCCAGTGAGCTTAAGGAGAGCAAGGGAGACAGGGACTTCATTTTCTTGCTTTTTCACAGTTGGTCCACCTTCCCCCAACTTCTAATGCCTTCCCTGGGACAGGGTGGTGTAGATGAAGTAAGAGTTGGGTACTTCCAGATCCTGGCAGCAATACAGAATTGTCAGTGGGTGACTGATAGTGTTTGCAAAGGGAATGACTTCTCAGTATACTCTGTTTCTGCATTGCTATTATACTTCTTGCTTTTTTGTGTGGGGGAGCTGTTTTCCCACAGTGATTATTATGTTCCTGTTTTAATGTTGTGGCTTTGTTTTTAAAACGATTCTTCCTTGACAATTTGAAAAGTAAATGGTGAATTTTCTAAATAAATGAATTGCTTTATTGTTAAAACCATGGAATTAAAACAGCACACAAGCAAGCCCACTGAAAGATGCTGCGAAATCTTGATGAGGCCATAGCAGCTATTTGGCTGGGGGTGGGTGGGGAGGGAAAGCAGAGGCATATCCACAAGCCAGTAAATTAGCAGCAGATCTAACAATGTGCACAGAAGGTTTTCATATATATTCAAAGCATCTGCAAAGGAGCATTGAGCGATAGTTAAACATTTGCCAGTATGAGCACCTAGCCTTCTCAGATTTGTGCAGACGTTGGCCCCGTCCACAAAACGCTCTCTTCAGATAACATTGCCAGTTGGTTGGAGAAGCCCAGGAGAGCCCTGATTGATTCCGAAGGTCTCTTCAATGACAAAACATCCATTAGGTAATGATAAATTGTGCTGAGAGTGGCAAAATAAATAAATAAATAAAGCTTAAGACCATGACATAACACTTGGCACAATGCTGACCTCCAGTGGAAGCAGAGGGTTAGCTATATCACAAGGGCAGCCAGAAGGGCAGATCAGAGGAAGCCCTCTTCTCTTAGTGGCTTTGGGGACATGAGAAGGATCACCCACAACCAAGTCATTGTAGCTTCAGCCAGCAAAGAGAGGGCACTCTGTTCCCAATGGCATTTTGATGTGCTGATGGCAGTCCCAGTGGACTCTGCTGTAAAATGATTGATTTCAGCAGAATAGTACAAGGAGGCTTATTTGCAATTTGCTGTTAAGAGTCACTGCCAAGGAACTATCAACCTGAGGAGCAAGCAGATATTAAAAGGATTCACCACAAGATAGATGCAACAGCTGTTAACCCTTGCCATTCTCCACAAGTGTTGAAGGAATAAATCAGGTCAGGAGACAGAACATTTTGACTGTACACATCAGAGAACTCCACTTTCTCTCTGATTCACAGTTCCTAATCTCATATACCTTATATATTGAGGTGGTGGATATGCAGCCCTCCAGATCTTAAACTACAACTCCCAGCATACATCACTGGATGCCTGAGAGTGATGAGAAGTGGAGTTTGGAAACATAAGGAGGGCCACGGTTTCCTTGGCCTCTCTGAAGCTAGGAAGCTGTACAATTTGCTCTGGGACACATATCCTTAAGGTGCTTACACACAGTGTTGGAAAACTGAAGCACTGCTCAATGTATTATCCTGCTAGTGGAGCTCAGCCCTAGTTGAAGACCGTCAGAGTTCCTCAGTTCCATTCCTCCCATTTTCATTGTTATCTACTAGTAAGTATCTAGGAAGTAAGTATGCTAATTTAGAATGAGATCTCCCCAAACTCTTTAAGTGAGGATTTGTTTATAGAAAAGCATTCTTAATATTCCCACTGCTAGTCTTTCTCTGATGTGCATTCTGATATGACCCAGATCCAAAGAATAATGGGCCAGCGAATATGCATACAGATGAGCCCTCATGGGTTTCTCCCCTCAGGTTATCCAGAATGAATGCAGATGCTGAGTTAGCCTCTACAATAGCTGATGACTCAGATTCATTTGTGATCAGTCAAAACTGGGTAGTGTAAGTCACAGGTATTTTCCTGTAGGAACTGATCAAACTGATGAACACATATCCCATACAATCTGCTGTGGAACACACATTCTTGAGGTGCTCATACACAATGCTGGGAAACTGAAGCACTGCTAAGTGTGTCACCCTGCCAGTGGAGTTCAGCTCTAGTTGAAAAACATCAGAAGTCCTCATACCTATTTCATTCCCCATTTCATTGCAAAACCCTCTTGTCAATCTCTCTCTACCCCTGTTTTATGCCCATGGTGCTGTAGTATGATTCCTATGGAATCCTTCCTAAAAATGATTATCTTGCAAAGGAGAAAGGAGTGAAAGGCTAGTTCAAACACACAACTTATTTTTCTGAGATACAGATAATCTCAGTATGGAAAAGACATCTATACCATCATGTAGTGAAGGAATGAATGTTTTATTTTGCTGTGATAGCATGTGTTTTGAAACCATGGCACACAGTAGCTTTCCATCCTATGTAACCATGGCAAAATAAAAACTTGTGCATTCTTGTATCTGGCTTGTATACAGTTTTTCTTATTTTTGTATACTAAGTGCAAAGGTGGCTATATCAGACCATATGGGGAAAAAAATGCAAGATCTGAAATCAAAATATTTTGGTCTGAATAAATCTATTGTTCACGTGAAATGTGTAGTGTTTTCAGTTTTCCTAATGCACAGCTTTACACAAAAGACTTGTGACATAGCCAGAGTTTGAAAAAGTTACTTCTTTGGACTATAGCTTCCAGAATCTCCTATCTAGCACAGCCACCAATGATTCTGGGAGCTGTTGTTCTAAAAACTAACTTTTCCAAGGTCTGGAAATACGCCTAATAAAAGGCAAACCAGAAACCAGAGTGATGGATTGTGCATTTTTTCCTGCTGTTCCTGAATATATTCCTCTTGATACAGCAAGCAATGTATCTGGAAGAAATGAGTTTTATGTAGGCAGTACTGATGTAACATTGTACCTCACCTCACCTGTCTGAGAAGAAATGTGGGTTTACCTCCCATGAAATGAGTGGAGTAACACTGTTGAGAGGAATGTGTAACTAATTTTGCCAAACACTTCTGGGGTGTGTGTGTTTTAGTCAACTGGCAGTGGCCTTCACAGGAGACTTCTAAAAGCATTGCAAGAAGTAGGTGTTAAAGTAACCTCCAAGGATTATCTATTTTTGCAGACTAATGTGTTTTCTTCCACTGGGCATAATTTAATAAGCATGAATGCAGAAGGAATCCAATTTCATACAGGGGAGATGATTGCTATGAGCGCACACACAAATACACCCCCCCCTCTGTCAGCATTCACTTCCCCTGCTGCCATTTAATAAAGACAGGAAGACAAACCAAAGTGCAAGATGAAGCAAGGAAATCAAATTAGCAAAGACTTCAAAATACACAAAGAAAAAAAAATGAATCTGGGAGATGCCACAAATAACAGCAGTTCAAAATATAGTAGCTGAACTGCTAAATGGCAAGGGAGAAAGGGAATTCAATTATGAAACCAAATTTTCCCAGAGCAATTGACTGTCTGGGTGGAGGGAGGCTGCAGCTGGTGTGTCTTGAAGCTTATGGGAGATCTCTTATGTAGAAAGCTAGAAAAAAGTCAGTGAATATCCTCTGAGTCTTGGCTATGTGGAATAAGGCAACACACCCCTTCCTTTACAACAGAATGGTGTCCCCACTTTGGGAGTATGATGTAGTCGTGTGCTTTTGAGACGAGCAAGGTAAAACCAGCAGGAATCCTCTTGGCTTGTAGAAGGAGGCCATGATAGGTAACATTATGTTGTCTGGAGGAGTGGGAGGCAAGAGTGGATGATGAGAGGGAAAGAGGTCTATGGCCTTTTCCTTCAATCCTCCAGCAGAACCAGAGATAGACTATGGATGTTTCCACCCTACGCTATATCTGTCTTCTGGATAGTGTGTACAGTCCCTCTGAGAGTACAATCATCCTTGCAACTGATGCCTTTTTCCAAGTGTCTCTCTATCTCTACACATAGAATGTGTGTGCACCTCAAATGATCTTTAAGGGTTGTACATATAGCCCAGTGAAAGAAAACCTGAAGGTTGGGCTTGCTATGAACTTGCTTTTTTCTTCTCTGCCTGTATTTGCTTGATGTGCTTTAGTGACACTATAAGTGTCACTAGTTAGTGCTTTAATGACACTATTAGTGTCACTAGTTAGTGACATTGACTAGTTCCAAAACACAATGTATGCTCATCAACCTGTAGATGTATCATTGAGAGGAAGTGCTGTGGAGTTCACAGTTCAGCCCTGAGTAAGTGTGACTAGGATGAAGTCCAAGGCAGTTCAGAGGTATGTAAGATGCTCCCTTATATCAGGATAAAACTGTTTGTTCTTCTTGCCCAGTTCTAATTGGCAGTGAGTCTAAAACAGTGCATGCAAAGTAGAGATCTCTTTGCCATCACCCATTACCTAATCTTTTTAATGGGAGATGTCAGGGTGTGAACCTAGGACCTTCTGAATGCAAAATGCATACCTTTTCTTCCAATGGTCTGAAAAAGACAAGTCTTCTCTGCCCTTAGACCTGGAAATACTGAGGTTGGCTGTAGTGAAGGAAAGTAAAATTGCAGAATTTAACCATTTTAATCCCCATGGTAAGAAAGTCCTCAACACCCACTTCCTTTCTGAGGACTATTTACAGTCCAGGATTTATTTTGCAAAAATCCACAGATGGGTGTTTTCCTGTGTGTGCAGAAATGTTATTTTATACAGAAGTGAGGGAACCCAGACAGGCCAGAATAGCTGCCATCAGCAAGTCAAAAAGATTTTTATGCCATCAGGCTTTTAAAAACTAAGTTGGGTGGGTCTGTAATGCTGTGCAGTGTTGTTTTTAAAGGTTGTATGCTTTCTTTGACAATCAGCATACCATAATGGTTTGTGTGTTGGGCTACAACCTTAGAGGCCAGGGTTCGATTCCCTGCTTGGCCATGGAAACCCACTGGGTGACCTTCGGCATGTCATACACTCTCAGCCTCAGAAAACTGCATGATAGGTTTGCCTTAGGGTCACCGTAAGTCAGAAATGACTTGAAGGCACACGACGACGATTTTCTTTCAATGAATTTTAATGTTTTAATGTTTAATATTTTAACTTTATTAACTGTTTAATCACTTCTTAAATAACTCTTATAGTAACACTTTTATTAATGACTTTGCATAGTTTTTAATTTTTACTGTTTTTTAAAGATGTTGTTAATTGCCTTGAGTACAATTATTGGGAGAAAGCAGGATAATAGTTATAACAACAACGGCAACAGCAGTAATAGTAATCAGCAGTTGTTTTATGTGCTGAAGGGAATCCTCTTAATACATTGTGTTTGTGTAAAAAGAGCCCTAGCACTGAGAGGAATGAGCCTATTTTCTCCCTGCTGATCTCACCAGCTTCTTGCTCCTAGTTTGCCTGTTTCTTTGCCCATAATGAAGTCTGATGAATTTAGCTTGTCCTTGCTGTGCGTGTATGGGGAGGCTTCTAATATCTTGTTGCTGCTGCAGGCAGCTGGAGGGGGCAGCTCAGAACAGAGCTTCTGAGTTAGCAGGAGAAGGGTGAAGTATTTCATAAGGGAAGATAATTGCAATGCAAAGTCTACTCTGGCAATGATTTACGCTCAGTTTTAAAATGGCAGTGTGTGTTAGGAGGGAGGAATCTTTCCTACATTGACTGTTAGAACACCAATGCCTTGGGATCACACCCACCTAAAAAAGGTGCAATATAAGGGATGGTGTGTCTTTGGGAGTTTTTAAAGAACCAGTGCTAGGAGGTACAATTTCAAAAACCACATTGGGCAGAGCTAATTAGTGGTCCTGAGTGCAGGCAGAAAGAGTCAGGAGCAACTGGGTCCAAAATGTGGCGAACGTTGCCTAGCAGGCACATGGAGCTAGAGCAGTTTCCTCTTAACCAGTGC
The DNA here is from genome assembly GCA_030412105.1 of Cyclura pinguis. Taxonomy (NCBI): domain Eukaryota; kingdom Metazoa; phylum Chordata; class Lepidosauria; order Squamata; family Iguanidae; genus Cyclura; species Cyclura pinguis. Next base: position 165,119,419 of record CM059600.1, read on the forward strand.
TTCTTGTGGGTAAAAGTTAGCTTCTGTTCTGCAATATTTATGTCATTTATCAAAAACCAGTGTTTGCTTTGCTGAGCCTTCACTTTGTGGATGCAGTTATTTAGCCACTCGTCAGTAACATCCACATGAAGACCATTTTTAGCATCATGGCTGTCAATGACTGCCTTTCCGTTAGCTTGCAGGAGAGCCACAGGACCATGCTGTAAGTAGTAGAAAAATCCTGCCTTTTTAACCCATGGCCCTTGAATTTTGTGTTAAATGCTGTCGGTGTATATAGATCAATGAGCCTGGAGTTTATGGGAATTTTTATCTACACATCATCTTTCAGAATGAGATACCGGGTTTTTCACAAAGCGTAAAATAACAACAGACTCTTTCGCCCAGGAAGAAGCATCCTTTTACCCAAGAAGGAGTATTAGAAGGAATTAGATTGAGATGAGTTTTGCCTGTCTCCCAGCCCTTCCTTGATTACAGGGAATGATTGACAAGGGCTATCATTCCCTAGGAGGGTGACGGGCAGCAGTAATATCCTCCACCTTCACCTCCTCTTGTTGGAGTGGCCCAGCTCACTGTCACTTCGAAATGAGAAAATAAATGTATTTACAACTCTGTACCACATTCTTTAAAGCCAGGACGAACTACATAACACTTAACCCACAAGCTTATAGAATAAAGTGTGTGCAATAAAAACACTCAGAGTTTATCCTTATTGTAATAAAAGTGGGGGCGGGGGGGCGGGGATGAGGTTTGGAAAAAGCCAGCAACAAACCTCCTGATAGCAGCAAGGGATGAGATGGCTTCTCCTCTACAGTGATAGACAGGACTACTCCCTCAAGGTCAATTTTCCCCCTATATCCAAAGCTCCTTCTTATTTTCTGGGGCTTCTAGTCCACCCAGCCAATCCTAGCAGTGGTTGCCTTTAGCATGACAACATTCACTGACCACCTCCCCCTCCCATGTCAGTCCAAGCTCTTCTGGTACCTGTGGCAGAAAGAAAACTTCTCCTGACTTCTTCTCCCATTGCCTCCAACCACTACATCATGTTGCCCCTGCACTCCCTCTTTGGAGAACAGCAGAAATGCTTGGCTACATGAATCTTCCAGGGCACAGGCAATCTCCCCAGGCACCCTAATGCCTTCTTTTGAGAACTCTTCAGAGCCCAGGATGGCAGCACTTGTTTACTTGCTTTCCCTCAATGTCACACAGAGTGGCAGCCTGACATTTCTCATGATCTAAAGCAGAAGGTTAAATGCCACTGCTGCCTTGCCTCATGTCTCTCCTATTGCTACCATTTTCCCCTCCTCCGTGGAAGCCAGTGCTGTACGTATGGAACGGCTGGCACTGTTCTCCACAGAGCTGACTGGCTCTTGTGGCTTCCTTGTTCCTGGCTTTGGCGATCTCTCAGGTCACACCCAGAGCCCCTTCCTTTGAGTTTCCTTCAAAGCCAGACACTGGAGAGCTGGCTTGCTCTGGAGAGTTCGCCATTTTAGTCAATAAGGTTATCCGGAATGCTGTGGACCATCCCAGCAGGGCTAAGGGTGTGTGACTGGCCATCCTTTATGCTCCATTTTTTAAAGTGGGCACTTCAGCCTGTGAAGACCAGGCCTATTTATACAACTCTAATGCCTCTCTTCTTCTCTGTCCCTCTGAAACTGCTGTTCATCACTCTATGATCTTTCTACCTCTGTCCCTTCAGCTGTTTACCCTCTCCCCAATATCACTTCTCAACCTTTGGCATTATAGGTCTTGCTACATTCTCCTGTGGAAGGGGTGTCTCCTTCTCCCAAACATATTACCCTGAATGGCAACAGTGATGATGTTGTTTTTTTCTTTCCAAATTGGGCCAGATTTATCCCCTGCTCACTATGTGCCCATCACACCTTTCCTCAGCCTTTGTACTATACGACTCAATTTTCCTTTACATCTCTTTCCTGCTGTCTTATATTGGCCTCAACCTTGGCTTCTACCTCTTGGACAACACTCTCATTTTGCACCTTGATTATTCTAACTTTCATGTTGATAATCTCTCTGATCCAACCGCCTCTCGTTTGCTCTTCCTAACCTTCTCCTTTGGTCTCCACCTTTTGACTGATTCCCTCTTGGACACTTGCTTGATCTTGCCTTCTCTGAGCAATGCTCTGTTTCTATTGCTTCTTCTGGGAAATCTCCATCATCATCATTATGTCTTTCATCACTAGGAATGTAAATAATAATAATAATAAATTTTCTTATACTTGATGAGAAAGAGTGTCTAGCCAGATCTTGACATGTTAGGAGAGTTTTGCACATTTTTTTTTTCATTTTGGGAACTTTCTTCAAAAATTTTATTTAAATCAACAACATTTCATTTTGAGAAAAACAGAGTGTTTTGCACAAAATATACAATAGTTGCATAAAATATAGGGTGTTTTTTTTCATAAATGAAATTTTCACAAAAATGACCTGAATTTTTTTTTAAAAAAAACCCTTAAAAATACACAAATTCCTGTAATTTTGTCCAGCAAGGAGAAAATGTTTGAGGTTTATCATTCACATGTGCAAGAATGAAATAAGTGATGATTTAAATCCCTAGCTGACCTTGTTCACACCTCGTACCTCCCCTACAGTCTGCCATGTGTTCTGTAGCTTATGCCCCAAGGTACCTGCGCGCCCTGACTAAACCTTGGCTGTTGGGTATGAGCTTCACATAGAATTGGGCCAACATTTTGCTGCCTGAATAGAAGGACAAGATGGCGCCCACTCCATAGTCCACATACAGAAGCTGACTAGATAGGCAAGTTAATTTCATCTCAGCACTGATTCTGAGATAGGGTCCTTACCCTAACTGAGGCAGCAACCAAGTTGAGGGGGCCCAAGAAGGTTGTGTAGCATGCACTGCCTTTTCTATTTCAGTGGAACAGACAGAGAAATAATAAGGAATAGCTAGAAGGCTGTTATTGTAGACTCTAGGATCTGCTGCCTGAAGCTACTGCCTCACTCTGCTTAAAGATAGAGATGAGCCTGACCACATTGCTTGAGTCAAACAACGGCCGTTGTGTTACCATCTACCTTCATCACTGTGGGGAAAGTCTTCCTTGTGTGTTATAGGGAGCCCTGTGGAAGCTAGCTGGTCCTGGCCACATTCCACTTGCGGAATCTCTTCCTCCTTCCCTCCCTTATTTTTGATCTTCAGAGCAGCAGAGATAATCTTGAAATTATTATGACCATGACTAAGAGTGACATCTCAGAAGACAGTGGGACTCCAGTGCTCTTCCTGATGTCTCTTTGCTCTTGCCTCCTCACAAGTGTCAGGAGTTAAATAAATTATGTAGAATGAGCAAAGATGTGCCATGTTTTCCTAATTCGCCTAGTTTTGAAAGGTTGCAGAATCCAGCCGTTTCTGGTCACAGGGGTTTACCTTGCCTCAGTTTGTTTGCTTGCTATTTATTATTTATTTAGAGAGCACAGAGCACACACATACACACAAACCCACCCCTGCTCCTTGATATAGCTGCTTCGCTGTGCTAGGCTTAGCTTTCTAGGCTGCAGAAAGGCCCCTTATAGGATGCGAGCTGGAAGACTTCACTTGCTGTTATTGGATCCATCCCCAAATCAGCTTTGCCATCTTCTTAAACACATTAAAACTGAACAAAATCTGTTTTGCCTTTTAAGACTAGTGAAAAAGTGCAGCATTGTTTTGACAGGATCCCCTTTTGTCTAGTCCAAGCTGTCTCAATTTCCCACCCCACAGCTCTGCTCTTCCCACCTGGTCACAATTCTTCCTAGCATATTTACCACATTGAGATTTTTCTACCGCCTCTGCGACCCAGCCAAACATGCCAACCCAGTCCAATTATTATGCATTTTTTGTTGATGTTTTATAAATTACCACTTGGCTTGCTTGCTGTCAGTTATCCTCATGTATTATGTCATGTTTGGGTAAGTACAGATTGCTTTGATCAGAACTCAGATTGAAGAGGGCGGGGTGGAAAATGTGTGGTTCTTTCCCTCATTCTGCTCTTTATAAATAATTTGGCAACATAAATAATGTCCTCTGTGATTATCTGTAAATTCCTCCCCATCTTTTCTGCCAAATAATCAAATCCCTTGAGTGTTTCCCTTTAAAGAACCCAGGAAGCCAGCTAAAAATGCTGACAGCTGGCACGGGACCCATCTACCTGTTTGCTAAGAGCGAACATATATCTCAGAAGATCAGCAACGGAATAGAGGGTGTTTATCTGTCGTCGAGTCTTGTTCCAATCCCCGGCTTGGCTAAACACATTGGAGTGGTGCTGAAATCGATCCAATAGCCGCACCATCTGCTCTTGATTGTAAACATGGGCGTACAAAGCGACTGTCACTTAACTTAATTCTGGGAAGTGATGGCAGCTCATTCAGATGCCCCCTTCAAAATATTTTCTTGTAACCCAAAGGAGGCAAAAGGCCTTTTGACATCTCCTAGAAATTGACAACCTTCACAGACAACGACAAATAGTTTTTTTTAAAAACTTGGAGTTTCATTCCCTTTTGTCTCCAAAAGACATTGGATGAGTCACAATGGCACTAAAAATGGAGACGGTGAGAACATAACTATTAAGACACTAAAAAGATTAGCCTCTATACATCATGATCAAGACAAAACCATAGCTGAATAGTTTAAAGCCCTAATAGTATAAAGTCCCATTGCTTCCCTTTCAAGACCAGCTTAATGCCCAGCTACCAGGTGAGTAGCCAGTGGATCCACCACCACTGGGATACAAAGCCATTCTGGATAGTAATGTCACTCCTTCTGAAGCTGCTTCAGGTCAAATGGGAGCTCTGTTGGTCCAACACCAATAGAACTCTCATTCAGTCTAGTGGGAGGAATTACAATAAAAACAAGACTGAATTCACTGTCTCCATGGTAAAGAATTCACATGCCATTCCTATCAGCTACTACCCACTATCCCAAAGATTCAACAGCATTTTTGACAGATTCTCAAACTAGGAAGTTCTTCCTCATCCTCCCCTCCTCCTCCCCGCCCAAAAAAATCTAAGACAGTCAACTGTCCAGAAGAAAGGCCCAATACAGATGATATATTTCCTGTTGGTGACAGTCGTCAGAAGATTGAAGGCCTGGGCCACTCCCTCTTTCAAGTGCCCTCCTCCCAGTTTTCATGCCCACTTTTGTTTGGGGGTTTGGTCCAGATCCACTCTTCATAATGTCCAAAGCTTTAGCTGTGGCTGGCATCAAGGTTCAGTTTCAGAGGGCATCTACCAAGGCCTGAAGCAGTTAGCCCACTGCAAGCACCCTAGGCTTGCTGCTTCACTATGTTGACTTTGCTGTATCACCCAGGAACAACTTCCGGTCTGTCAGGATTTAGAGAAGAAGATGTAACCTAGCACTCGCTGCTCAACTCTCTCTCCATGCCCAGAGTGGACTGGACCTACAGGGAAAGATCAGCCAGGTTGGGCAGTGAGAACAGAATTACTGGGGGCCCCACTAGAGCATTTTGCCTAACCCTCCCTCCAAAACATGGTATGCTTCCAGATGGACTGCTCCTTAAACTAGCATTCAGAAGACATCTGGACTTTCTCCCCTGTCCTCAGCTGATTTTTATTCTGGGAAGATAAAAAGGACAGAAGGAATATGGGGAAGATGCCCCTGGATATCCACCTGGGGAAGATGACACTGGTTGGACATCCACCCTTCATAAAATACTGTGCATGAGGTAGGGGAAAACATTATAAAAGCCTCATTCCATGCCCTCCAACTGGCCAAGATTCATAGGGACAGTCCTAATTAATCTTCTTTCTGCTGCTTTTAACATGTCTCAGTTTCTTTCTTCACCTCCCACTTCCCCCCCACCCCTTTGTCCTCTGCTTAGCTTAGTTGCTGTAAACTGTGTTCAAAGTGACACTCAACTCAATACAGGGAGAGAAGAGGGGTAAAATCCAGCCCTTCTCTGTTGCTGTTTGTTGTTAAGTGCTGTCTAGTCAACTTCAACTTATGGTGACTTATGGATGAGAATACTCCAAGTCATCCCATCCTCCACCGCCCTGTTCAGATCTTGCAGATTCAAGGATGTGTCTTCTTTGACTGAGTCTCTCCATCCGTAGTATGGTCTTCCTCTTTTCATACTGCCTTCTACATTACCAAGCATTATTGTCTTTTCTAATGAGTCAGGTCTTCTCATAATATGGGCAGGGTATGACTGAACTTCCCAGTGGGCTAAGGCAAAAGCAAACTGCTGCAGCCTCTCCGGCTTGTCTGTCCTTCCTCATTCATAACTTTTGCTATCTTGACCACACTCTGATGTTGCTTGCACACATGCATCCTGGTTGTCATTTGTGAAATGTCAGGGGGTATGTCATTCTGAAGCAACCATGGAGTCACCACTCTGTGTTGGGATTGAGTCTGGGCATTTTAACATCACAAAATTCTGCCAAACTCCTGATAGCTAGAATAAACAGAAAATGCTTTTTTGGAAGATTTTGGGAGGAATCAGAAATGGCATGGAGAAGAAGAGATTCTGCAATTACAATCTGACAAATCTGAGAGAACAGAGAAGGAGGGAGCCTCTGGATCATCAGTAAAAGTAAATTGAAAACACTGACAGTGATCCATCCGTTTATTTGTTCCCTTCTGCAAGTAGAGAAGAAAGAGAGAGAAAGAGAGCGGGGGGAGGGGGGACTGCTGGGCTTAGGTAGACATCTTCATTCCCTGGGGCTGTGTTCACAGCACACTTTGACAGCAAAGAATTCACCCAAATGCAGTAACAAAGAAGGAGGAAAAGCAGCAATTGAGAATTTCACTGCCTAAGTCCTTAACAACGGGAAATTATGATTTTGAACAAAGCCTCAAGAACTAGTATTTTTCCCAAGGATGAAAGAGACATGGTGGCAAAAAGCATGATTAGATTCCCTGTAACGTGCAAAGAAACTTTCCCCACTTGTAATCCTTGCGAGAGAAAGAAATGACTAATCGTCTCCATTATTTTTTCTTATCAAGAGAGGGAAGCAAACACACAGGTCCTGGTTCACCTGCTGTATCTTGCTGACAAACTCAACTCTGTCAAGTGATGCAACAAATTCATAGTCTTTTAGGACATTCCTCTAACTGATGCTGAATACAAGCCTCTGCTTCACTTGCCTGCAGGTCTTAGGCCCCCATTGTCATTTGTCTCTCTGCACAGAAAGTTCGTCAATAGGATGCCTAGGAGGGAAGGATGGGCTTTCATACGCCATGCCTTTGAAGAATGGTTTTTCTCCCATACAATAGCTCCCAGAAAGTCAGAAGCAACTATTATAATTATAACCATCTGGTCAAGCCATAATTGAAAAATGTGTTGGAAAACACAAGGAACTGATAGGATGTAAAGCTACAGTGTAATGTAGCACTTGTCTGTGTGAAGTTAGGATCCAAAAAGATGAGAAGCTTTGTATTGGTTGCTAAAAAGAAGAGACCAAACCCACAGAAAACTCAGACCAAGACCAAATGAGATGGCAGAAGTTGAGGACACATGTATGTTTAAGTGCCATGATTACACTGAAATGAGCAAAATTTGGCTGGGTGAAGCAGGGAGTGTATAAAACAAAGCCAACCAAGTTCTAGTCCTATGTAGCCTCCCACTCCTTGAGGTGAGGTAAGCATCGTACAGTCCTCTGGATGGTGTTGGATTGCAGTTCCCATTATTTCTCTCCACCGACCATGCTGGCTAGGGCTGAGGAGAGCTGCAGTCCAACAACATATGGGGGGAGGGCTACAGTTGCCTACCCTGTCATTAAGGCAAGTGATGTTCATGAATATCTCTTGTGGCTCCAAGGATTATACTACATGGGTTGTGTTTACTCCATTTGCTGGGAAAGTCAAGAACCTCAGTGACATACGTCGTAGTGACAGCAGGGAAGTTCTATTGAGATCAATTGAACAAGCCAGTCACAACTAGTACAAGCAGCATTTTTGTGACTATGAATGATTAGCTGCATGAGCATAAAAGCTGCATTAAAAAAAATGTTGAGAAGCACCTAAAGAAGCATCTTGTTTGAAAGGACAGATTTATAAAGGAGTCTACATAGGCTGTATGAAACTCAAATGCAGCAGAAACCTTGAACTAAATAGATGGTGTATTTTTTCCTTGCCCATGAATTAAGGATATTATCACTATTCATTGAGCAAGGAGAATGGAAAAAGGTAAAATATTCCAAACAGTTTATGCTAAGGTTAAGATGAAGATTGCCAATATTGTTTTGGATGTTTGTCTGTGTGTGTATGAGAGAGAGAGAGAGAGACGAGTATGAATGAAAATATTGGCTTCCAAATGTGGCACAATGGGTGGTGAAGCTGTGTATGTGTGCATTCGGTATCACCAGTGGTATAACTTCCAATTCCCTTGTCATTTTTTTTCTCTTTAGCAGCAAAGCCCAACCACTACATTCTTTCCCCGTCAGAGCATAGTTCTGGGCAGAGCTAGGAAAGTTATTTTCAAAATGGAATTGGTTACAGTTGTAGCTTTGAGGCTCCCTCAAGTAGTTAGTTGCTATTATGGTTACATGTTTTCTTTAAATATAACGCTTTGCTTACCTGTGTTACTACTACTACTACTAATAATAATAATAATGGTATTTTTTACCCACTTCTCCCCAAGGCTCGAGGCAGAATGAGTGCAAAATGAGTACAAAACATGGAGAATGAGGAAATCAAAACAGAAAAGCTTGTTATGAAGCACATTGTCATTCCCAGAAAATTACACAGAAGGAATACAAATCAAATGAGTACATTCCTGTCATGTACTGGATAACCCACACTCCACAGAACTCACTCTGAGGTCAACAGAAGTTTATTGTTTATGGATATCATGGGCAACACGGCACAATTCAGAGAAGTTGCTGAAAGTGGTGGTTACATACAGTATACAGTTTACATTGGTTATCAATACATGTTTAAGCACACAAAGCATTCACTGGTCACTCCCCCTCCCGCTTTTCTTTCCCAGGCCAGTATTTGCGACCCCCTCATACACCCTTGGCCAAGGTGACCACCCCCTGGAATATTTCTCTGTGGTTATCGCCAAACACCTATGTTCTCAAAACTTCCTTACTTTCAGTTTTCTCTATTTTTCCGCTAACATGAAATCTACCATAGTGACAGGCAGCCTTTGAATTACAATGAAGCAGCAACTAGCAGTACTTAAGCATAGATACCAAATAACCACCTTTTCAATGGTAAATACAAAGGTAAACACAAAGTAGCAGTTAGCAAAGAATACATATTCAACCAGTTAGTATTTTAGTGGTAGGGAGTTTAGTTTAGCTTAGCAACCTGACAATTCCAAATCTATCCCTTTGCATATTGCAGTTATAATAATATTGAAGAACATAATAATATTTGTTTCCTGGTTGGTTTACATTCCACTCTGTACCTTGGGATGTCAGAGCAGTATACAAGCAAAATCATTTAAAACCATTTTCAAAACCATGTAGAATTTAAAACAATAAAGGATAATGTAATAAGACTAAAACCTATTAAAGAATTTAACAAGTTAAAATAGGTCACAGGGTTGAAGCACTTGAAAACCAGGTGGATGTACACTTGGAAAGAAATCCACTAGACCTGCAAAGCCATGTTTTAACTGGGAGCTTGAACAAAGTTAATGTCAGTGCCAATTTGGCCTTCAAGGGAGGAGGGACATCCCACAGTTGTGACACCACAGCAAAGAAGGCCCTATCCATGTCCTTGTCATCATCATCATCATGTTATTGTTACTGATATCCAAACAGCAATGTAAGTAACATATTCTGCAAATGTTTATATGCTAGCTGCTGGCTCTACACAATATTAGCTGGCTTATGCCTGATGCTCCACTAGCTACAATGGACAACACCTACTCATGTCCATTGTGTCTTTACCCTTTCCGTTTGGACTCTGCTGTCATTTTTTTTCCATCTTTGCCTGCTAAACTTTCCCTCCTTCCACTGCTTTTTCTCCAGTGCTCATTATTCCCTTCCCATCCATCCCATACCTAACCATGAGGTGGAAACATGAGGCACAAAATGGGCCAGCACTTGAACCATGTGATATCTCTCCTCCACTATTTAATGACTATATACCCCCAAATATTGCAGTTATTCCACAAAAGGGAATAATGTTCTTTCTCATTATATTGTAGTGGTAATATGATTTTGTCATACCTTTGTTAACTGGAAAAAAAGAATTTCAAGGAACTTGTTATTCATAATGAGTTATTTTCAACCTCTGGTTCCAGAAAGTTTGAAGGGACATGTGTGTGGAACATGAGCCCTTTTCACACTGCATTTCTTAAGCAAAAGGGCCCCTTGAGCATCACGTAAATGGGAGGAGTGGTCTGCATGACGCACTCCCATTTACGCGACGCTCAAGAGCCTCACGCACAGCGCATATGCACTTTTTTATTTTCGGCTTTTAGCCGAAAATGGTGCGCTCTTGCGCACCAGTCAGGGGCCTGGGGCAAACTTACCTGCCCTGCACAGCCTCTGGAGCCGGGCTGGTCACACCTGCTGTCCTCAGTGCAGCCTACAGCTCCCAGGCTGCACTGCGGAAGGAAGAGGCGGGGCATGGGCGGGGCGCTCACGCGACCAGGAAGCTGCTGCAGAGCCCAAGCAGCAGGGATGCGAAAGCCTTCCTCTGAAGGCTTCTCGCGCGAGCGCCGCCCCCCACCTCCGCAAAAAGGTAAGGTGCAGAAAGGGCCATGGTTACTGACATAAAAAAAAAAAAGATGACCATTGGTGGAAGCTAACAAAGGGCCTTACTGCCTACCGTGCTATAGTGCTATTATTCTACTTTCAACATTCTGTGGAATTCTGGGGTTGTAGTTTACTGAGGCTAAAGAGCTCTCTGGCTGAGAATTCTAAATGCCTCTCCCTAAACTGCAAACCCCAAGATTCCAGAGGATGTTAAAAATGGAATAAAGCACTATAACACTGTAGGGCGGTAAGGCCACAACATGTCTTGGGGCTTTAACCTTAAAGGTGCTCTATCTGAAAATACCGTTTTCCATGAATGTGTATTCTGCATATCTGCTTCTGTAAACAAACATATGTTATAAAAATTTGATTTACCAAGCAAGATAAAAATGTTAGCCACTAGTGAAACCTGCCATTTTTTTAAAAAATGGCAGACATGGTTTTCATCCCACAATGCCCTGGTACAATATTTTGTTTAGCTAGTGTAAGGGGGAAATAAAATGGTGGCCATGCAGCTGAGATAAAGAACACTTTTTTTTTTCAGTTGCCATCACAGATATTATCAAGCAAAGTAATAGACAGAGAGGGAGGAGCTGAGGCAAACGGTCCAGCATTACTAACAGAGGGAAGCCTTCCCTCAAAACTCTTAAAATTGTCCCCTCCATCAAAAGAGAAAGAAGTGATCTGAACCTAATACAACTAGGAAATGAAAATACAGGTGTAGCTCCATCATCATCATCATCATCATCATCATCATCATCATCATCATCATCCTTGTTTTCTCCCAGGTAGCAACCCAAAGTGGCTAACAACAGTTAAAAAGACATAGTTAAAAACAAAAGTTAACACAAGCTAAAACACACTTAAATGATCAAAAAGAATTAAAATAAAGTTAAAATACACAATTAAAACTCATTAGAGAGCTGCTTCTTCTAAAAGTTCCTTTCACATGCACACACACACACACACAGAGAGAGAGACATATGCCTGCACATATGTGTACACATACACACACACACTAAAAAAAGGAGAGAGAAAAATAACAGTCCGATCATAATTAAGCATCTGTAGGTTCTATGTTTTTCAACTGGGAAAGTGGCACTACACATATGCTTAAGCTTTCTGATAAAATCAATGAGCCATTTTTATTTTTTTTTACAATATGACATATTAGAAGATTTTTCTGTCCAGCAGTCTGGAAGAAGCTTTATACTATATACTCATTTGGCATTACCAGAAAGAACGCAAATGGTCATAGAATCATATTGCTGAAAGAGACCACAAGGGTCCAACCCCCCTGCTATGCAAGAATACAAAATCAAAGCATCCCTGACAGCTGGCCATCCAGCCTCTGTTTAAAAACCTCCGAAGAAGGAGACTCCACTACACTACCAGGCAGCAGCATACTCCACTGTTGAACTGCTCTTGCTATCAGGAAGCTCTTCCTAATGTTTATATGGAATCTTTTTCTTTCCTGAAGGTTGAGTCATCGCTCCCTGTCCTAGTTTCTGGAGCAGCAGAAAACAGGCATCTTCCATATGACATCCCTTCAAATATTTAAGTGCAGCTATCATGTTGCCTCTTCACTTTCTCTTCTCCAGGCTAAACATTCCCAGCACTTTGAGCTGCTTCTCATAGGGCATGGTTTCCAAGCCTGGTGTCCCCTCCATTCCTCTCTGTGTGTGTGTGTGTGTGTGTGTGTTTGTGTGTGTGAGCTTGCAGTCCTTAGGAAAGCCTTTACAGAGGTAATGGCCAGCTACTTGGCATTTGTACTCTTTTTATTCTCCTTGGGTTCATCCTTTTAAAAGAGTGTTTCTTACCTACTGGTCCTCTGAACATTTTGGACTTCAATTCCCAGAAGCCCCAGGCAGCATAGTCGATAGTCACTGGTGCTGGGAGCTGAAGGCTAAAACACTCTGAAGACCACAGGTGGAGGAACCCATTTTTAAGTCGAGTTTTCCATCTCTAGAAATCCAAGACCAGGATGCAATCTCATCCTATTTCCACACTGCTCTATTATTCCACTTTCAACATCCTATGGAATGCTGTGGTTTGTAGTTTAGGGAGGGGCATATAGAATTCTCAGCTAGAGAGCTCTTTGGCCTCAGTAAACTGCAAACCTCAAAATTCCACAGGAGGTTGAAAGTGGAATCATAGCACCATAACAGTGTAGTGTGGAAATGGCCTTAGACTGGGAAAACAGCTTGAAAGGAAAGAAGAGTTAAACACTCTCTCTCCCTTCAAGTTTCCCCTTCTAACCCACTGTGAGAAAAGGTGCTTAGAGGGAAATTTAGGGGATGGCAACAAGTGGTCCAGCAAAAGAACAATCAGGATAGAATGCCAGGTAGATGTACCAACCGCAGTGGATGTTAAGCCGTCTTGGCTATTAAAAAGATGCTGTGTTATATAATGCATGACAGGTCCATTAATTCAAGGTGGGGAACATATGGCTTTCCAGATGTTGCTGCTTGACATTCCTGCCACTCCTAGCCAGCGTAGTTATTGGTGAAAGACGATAGGAGTTGTAGCCAGAGCTAGAGAAAAGTTACTTTTTTGAACTACAAACTTCCCAAATCCACCAGCCAGCGTGGCCAGTTCTTGGTTGGGAGATACTGGAAAATATAGGCCAAAACATACCTTTTCCGAGTTGGGCTGGTTGCAGTCCAACAATGTCAGGGGCCTGCATATCTCCATCTCTACCAACTGTTAGCAAAAATAAGTACATACTCATTTCTCTATCTCTTAGCACAACTTTGCAAGCTTTTTCTCCACTCTCCGTTGCTAACCATAGCCTTAATCCTAGCTTCATGGCATGTAGCTACACAGGCCAATTCTCTCTCCCTCCTCCCCCCCCCCACTACAAGTTTCCCTCAGCACTATTTTTTTCTCAGCATATTCTGATGATGATCTGCGAATCTGTATGTACTGTGAGCATCGGTGTAGAAAATATGATGATTCCTACATCTGTATGGATTGGGGGCACTAGAGGAGAAAGTATTTCTTTGTTTCAACCTCTTCTCTGTCCCACTCACCCAGTAGAAAAAATGTTCTCTAAAAAAAAAAATCAGTAGGTAGACTTGGAGGCAGGCCACTAAATTCCTGTAAAATGTACATGGTGATTGATCGTGATATTAAGGTGGCGCGAACCAAGCTTTCATCAACTTATTTTACCGCCAGCACAAAAATTCACTGTGAATGGAGGATTTGATACATTTCATGCATCTTTTTGCACCTGTCAACTTTAATTAGAAACCTGCCAAGGTGTGTTGGGATGGATGAGTAGATGGGCCAGGTTGCACTGGCTAGGATGAACTGGGGCTGGAATAGCAGTAATACTTCAGGTGCTTTGTCTTCTTGCTCAGGTTCTGAATTGTCAGTTTTAGACTGGGATAGAATCACGTCTCCTGTCACTGTGTCAAACCACATCATCTTGGGAATCTTGTCTTACATTAACAGCCCATCACTCTGTGAATTACATCTTATTAGGCCTGCTCCTTCTGAGCCATACCTGGATGTTCATGGGAGGGATGTGTTGCCTCGCTAATTGCATTATCAAAGGAAACAACAAGTAATTTTAGCAATTTTCTTCCCATTGCAAAGAAATGTTCCAAAACTGAACAGTTTTTGAAGACAGTTTGGTTTTGAAGACCATTCAGGACTTGATTCTATGCAAATTCACACATGGTGTTTGGTTCAGAAGACAGCATTGTCTATGCAAACGATAAGACTTCTGAGAAGAACTATTCTTTTCTGTGCAAATGGAAAATGTCCTATGTGCAGAAAATACCACATGAATTTTGCCCAGAAGAAGTCTTCAGCTATAGTTCTTGTTGGTCCAGGTTTCTCCTTGTCAGAGTTTTCCAACACTTGACATATTTTTCAACCACTTTTCAAATATTTTTAAATATTCCTTCCATCCTTAGTTCTCTCTCAGCTTTTGAAACACATTTTTAATTGATACAATCATTGATTTAGGGTTTTTGGGTCTTTTTGGTTGTTAACTTGGAAAGGAAGATACGTGAGCAGTCTAAGACTGCAATCCTATAGTGACTTCCCAGGGCTTAAGTCTCGTTGTATTTAATGAGGTATACTTTTGGACTGCACTGCAAAGCTGTAAGTACTAGCAAATAAATCCCAGTCAATTGACAGACACACACTTCTGAATTAGCATGCTTAGTTAGGACTGTGCTATACACTTAACCAGGGAGTAGATTTAACTGACTACATAGTAAAACTTCTAAATGTGGGGGAACAGAGCCAGACTGTTAAGCAACATTTTGCATGATTCCTTCTGCAGTTTTCAATATCTTACTTATTTCATTCTGGCTCACTGAGTCAAGGAGAGATGCAAAGAGCTATGCAGGGCATTGAAGTCTAATCCCCTGCTTGCTAGAGATCTTATTCAGTCACCTCTTTCAGACTTCTGAGATATCGGTGGGCATTGCTCACACACTTTTAAGCATATCTTTGCAACCATAAAAGCTAGGAAGAGTCAATCCTTCCTTAAGCACAAAAGCTGAAATTCCAAAGAAGCCAAATCCTTCTCCACTACTTTGTTTTATACCAAATCCAAACTGCTGCAGAACACACAGGGAGGCATGCCTCTCCCCAGGAGAAGGAAAAAAAATGCCTGGTTTGGTCTTGTGCTGTTAACTAATTGCTTTGTTTGTTTGTTTGTTTGTTATATTTATATGCTGTCTTTCTCCCAGAGGGGGACCCAAGGTGGCTTCCAAAAAGGTTAGAAACAATAATAAAAGATTTAAAACAAACATATAAATGTATAAAAACCTACAAAAATTAAAAAAAATCTTGATAAATTAAAAGCCCACCTGCTTACATATTAAAAGTCTGCTTAAATGAGAATGTTTTCACATGCTGGTGAAAGGAGAGCAAGGAGGGCACCAGCCTAACTTCCCGAGGAAGAGAGTTCCAGAGGGTGGGAGCAGCCACTGGGAAGGTCTCTCCCATCTCCTCACCGGGCGAGCCTGTGATAGTGGCAGGACTGGGAGAAAGCCTTCCCCTGCGAATCTTAGGGCCTTTCCGCACTACACTGTTAACAGTGATATTATTCCATTTTGAACATCCTGTGGAATTTTGGGGTTTGTAGTTTACTGAGGCCAAAGGGCTCTCTGACTGAGAATTGTAAATGCCCCTCCCTGAACTGCAAACCCCAGGATTCCATAGGATGTTGAAAGTGGAATAATAGCACTCTAACAGTGTAGGGCAAAAATGGTTATAGTCTTCTGGTTATATCATTGTAATTTGTTCCACTGGCTCCTTGTTTGTTCCTAGGTACGATTAAAGGTGCTGGTTATAACTCTTATAATCCTACACTGGGAACAGAGGACCTCTGGCATTCCAGGTGTTTTAGACTTCACTTCCCAAACTGGCTTTTGTGTACTTATTCATGCCCTTGCCTTTCAAGATTTGATTCATGTAATGTCCTCCAGATGTTTTAGATGTCACTTCCAAATGGTCCCAGCCATCATGGCCAGTGAGGTGATATAGTGGGAACTGAATTCCAAAGGATCAGGAGGGCCGAAAGATTTTTCCATCTTTGCCCTGATCAGATGAGGACCATGTTCACTGAAGGGCTACCTCTTTCTCCACAAAGTTCCACAATGGTCATCAGAGAAGGCCCCACTATGTGTCCTGCTATCTTCAGAGTCATGGATCAGGGATTCATGGGATTTGGTCTTCTCTGCAGCCAGCACTCCAGCTGCAGAAAATCACTCTTCCTCAGAGTTGGATGGTGGTTCTGTTGCTTCTGGTTGGTGAATCCATGCAGGGTTTTATGGGAGCTATCTAATGTTATGAACTCTATTCCAAAAATAAGCTCAGCACCTTGGACAGCTTCCTTTAAACCCAGCAGGTATCTGTGGCTCTGAAGCAATGGAGCCACTGGCTAAGCTTTCCTGTTCCTAGAGGCCTGGCAGATCTCCTCATTCCAAACATTTGAGCCTCAAGTGAAAATAGCCTTGGTGGGCACTCTTTCTCCCTCTCCTCCTCTGGACTTACTTTATTTTGTTCAGTTTTACTCTTCTAAATTAATAGTGGACACACTGCTGCTGCATTAAAAACAAAAACACCCTGAAATTTTTACTGCCCATAGTTTTGTTAGCCACTATTTTCTTAGCATGGTGTGGTGGTTTGAACAGTAGACTAAAACTCTGGAGTTGTAGTTGTTGGGTGCCTTCAAGTCATTTCCAACTTGTGGCGACCCTAAGGCCAGGGTTCAAACCCCACTTGACCACGGAAACCCACCGAGTGGCCTTGGGCAAGTCACATTCTTTCAGTCTCAGGGGAGGCAATGGCAAACCTCCTGTTAATAAATCTTGCCAAGAAAACCTTATGATAGGTTTGCCTTAGGGTTGCTATAAAGCACACAACAACAACAACAATAACAACAATTTTCTTATGGCTGAAGATGTAGGGCATAATTAAATAAAGGAATAAATAAAGTGAGCCAGTTTGAATGTGTAGCAGCTGTGCATTGTCACACTGTATTTGATATTTCCTTAGAAATGTAACTAATATCACAGCGGCTGTGCACCTGTTATTTCCTTCATTTTAGGCTTTAGTAACCACTGCTTCAAACCTACAACCAGATCAGTTCTCGGAACATCCCTTTTGTGTAGACACATTTGGAACTAAGTGATTAAATCTGATGCTTGTGTTCTTGAGCAAACCAGTCTGGGTGGTGTGCAGCTCATTGGTGGAAAATATTTGCATGGGGCCAGAGAGGTATTTCCTGTTTCTATGCTTTTAAATGAAGGTTGCATAGTTTTATCCATGCCAACCTATGCTGGTTTTCCCTATTATGGAGAGGCCTTGCTTCAACAGCAGATTCCCTCCTGGCCAGGAAAGAAGAAAAGGAACTCCCTATTTTTTTCTGGCCCGCTGATGTGAGGCCAGCTGGACACTGAATATCCCAGATTCACCAGTATTAGAGCAGGATATAATTATTTGTTAATTCCATTCTTGAAGGAAACAATGAGTAATTTTAGCAATTTTTTTCCTGCAGCAAGTAAGCCCAGTTCTTATGGACAAAATGCGATGCTTTTTGTACAGTGTTTTTGTACCACCAAACTTTCCTGAAATTTTTGCAAATAACTACCAAAATGCAAAATGTCATTGAAAAATGCAGAAAGGCTCCCATGATCTCTTCAAATGCAGGGAAAACTTTTTTAATTTTTTTGTTCTTACATAGAATAACAAAATACTTGAAGATTTCCATCCCTTAAATCAAGGCTCGTATGTGATAATACATGGCCATGAACACAAAGCCATTAGGCAGCATATAGCCTGCCATTTCAAATGCTAGAGCTGGGAAGGCTGATGTTGAACTCTTGATAACAGACTATAGGATAATTACCTTTTCTATCTTTAGACTGAGAAACAAAGCTTCTTCTTGGCTTTGAAATCAGTGAAGCACAGGTTGTTCAATGCAGACAGAAGAGAGCCTTCAGCAATACAGACTTTCTTTTCTAGGTAATGTTGCTCTGGCAGCCTGTTGAGTGAAGAGTGGTGTAAGATGTCTTCAAAAGAGATAGAAAATGTGTGTGTGCAGCAGGGATCAAGGCCAATGATACTACTAGGCAGTGGAAGGTTTTTGTCTCAGGCAGCAAATTTCAGGAGAAGGCAGTGAGATGCCAGAGGCAGAAGGTCTGTGCCACATAGATTGCCTTGAGCCCCCTAAGCTAGTCTGCTGCCTTCATTTGCAGTGGAAGATACTCTCCATTCACCAATGCTGAAGATGCAACTGCCAGTCCAATTATCTTTTGTACATGGAATGGAAGAGGGAACCATTTTATTCTTCCTCTCAGGCAGTCTGCGTAGTGATTTCTCTCTTCTCAGAATATGGAAGTTAAAAGTCTATTTCCATTTTCTTATCTACAAAGGGTCAAAATCCATGAAATTGCCCTGTTTCAGAGTGGCAAGTGCCCGGAGGGTATAACAGTAATTCAGGAGTGCAAGTAAACCTGAAGAAACCAAGCCAGACCAGGTTCAAATGTAGAGAGTCCATTATAGTAGAAGCATGGTTGATGCAGTCCACAGTCTGAGCACAAAAATCAGTACAAACAGGTTCTGAAGTCAAGCAGGGAGTCACTGAAGGGAAGAATCTAAGCAACAAGCTGAAGATAAGAAAAAAATGAGAGAGTAATAACATGATGCCCAGCAGAGACTGTGGACCTGTTGCCTTGCAGCAAAGAAATCTTCTTGGCTATTCTAATTTATAGCCAGCTGTAAATCAGCACTGCTGGATTTGTTATCCCAGTTGTCCCTTTTAAAGAACACCACAGCTGGCCCTGCTCCTTTGTTGCTGCTGCTTTGATCTCTAGCATTGAGATGGGTGCAGTATCTCTGCCTCTCTTCCAGGTCCACATGGAATGGTCCAGATTCCAAGAAAGGGCTTCTAGCCTCCTCTGAGTCCAAGCCAGATGTACCAGCCACTTCTGGCTTTGAGTGGGGTCTGCCATTTGGCCTTTCCTGTTCCCCTCTTCATCAAGGGTTGCCAGTATGAAAACTGGAGAGGGCTCCGATACTTTTAGTAGTTGTTTTGAAGAAGAAATTTCAGGAACTGTTGCTTGCAAACTGGATGGGTGACAAGCAACATCTACTAAAATTCCTTCTACACAAGCATTAAAACTTTCCTATCCTCATCAATGTGGTGGGGTAGTTGAGTGCTGTATAAGGACTCTGGGAGACCAAATCCCCACTTGATAGCAGAAACCTGCTGGGTGACCCTGGGCAAGTCATATTCTCTCAGACTGAAAGGAAGGCAACAGAAAACCTCCTCTGAACAAGTCTTGCCAAGAAAACCCTGTATTAGACTTGCCATACCATTCCCATAAGTCAGAAATGAACTGCAGGCATATAATAACCACCTTTATGAGAGGAGCCCTCTTCCTGGTAAGACATAACAGAATCACACAAACCATTGCTACTACTCAGATTTAAAGCTGGGAGGGGGAGAGCTGGTCCAAATCCCTGGACTCTTTTTAGTGGAGTTTAAGGAATAATTTGTGTGTGTGTGTGTGTGTGTGTGTGTGTTTCTGTGAACCCTTAGCAATACTAGCCCTGAGGGGCAAAAATGGACACGTGCACAGAGCATATGTCCATGTCTCCCTGGATTTTGGAGTAGTGTTTGAACTCTGTGTAATCTGCTTACTTTAGATAAAGTCAAAATTAGATTTTGATTAGCTGAATTTTAGGTAAAATCAATACCAAATGATTGAATTAACTAAACAGGCTGAGTGAGCTCATGGCTCAAGACAGGCAAACAAATGAGCAAAGTTAAGGAGACGAAGATGGACACTGCACACAAAATCTAAAAATAAAGCAGATGCCAAGCCTCAAATTTTCTGATTACCTTTGGTTTTT
Source organism: Cyclura pinguis (assembly GCA_030412105.1). Classification (NCBI taxonomy): domain Eukaryota; kingdom Metazoa; phylum Chordata; class Lepidosauria; order Squamata; family Iguanidae; genus Cyclura; species Cyclura pinguis. The sequence continues at coordinate 165,139,483 of CM059600.1, forward strand.
TGTATGCAGCTCTACATAACTGTAAATGAATTTAATCACCCAAAGTTCTCTGAACTATGCAAACATCTTGAAATGTTTCCTTGGCTTCTAGATAAATCTCAGCTCTATTACATATGATAAAGGGAACAAATATTTGATTTATTAATTAGGAAATCCTTATCCACACTCAACTCTGTGGGCATTTTGAATGTAAAACCAGTTCTAAAACTTAAAATGTTGGTCTTTTCCTTTTTTTCTTTTTTTGGTCTTTTCTCTCTAAGCCTTAGGATCTGTAATTATCAGCAAAGGTGACAGAACAGATTTCCCTGCTGAAGGGAGGACAGAGGAAGCTGAGGCACAGCTCTATTAGATAAATAATGCATGCCACTAAATTGTAATTACCTGAAAGGCAAAGTTGGCCAGGTCATCGGTGGAAAACAGAAGAAATGAAAACGTTGGGAGGCAAGCAAACAATAACTCCAATCAAACCTCTAATGAGTGGCAATGACACAATTACATGCAGGCAAAACCAAGTCCCAACAGCTGCCTAATTAAAACTGGACTCAAACAAGGCAGGGAAAATAACTTCATTTGGATTCTACTTGCCTTGGTAATTTGGTGCTGGATTGTGCTTTTTTTTCTCTTCCATATGGGCCTGAGTGTTTATAAAAACTTAATTAAGTTGGAAGGGAGAGATTGATATAAGTCTTTGTCTTAATGGACTCTCTTCCCATGGGATATTAAGAAACCGTGAGCATGCTGCAGGACATAATGGAATCGGGGAGGGCGGTGGGAAAATGGAGAAGCAAGCCACCTTTGATTGTGTTCCAGAGAGATGGTTGATAGGTTTCTGGGAGGATTGTATGGTGGTTGTTTTTAAATCCAAACCTCAGAATTGGACTCCAAGAAGCTATTTATAAGCTGTCAAGAGAGGCCTGCATTTCACTATCAAATTTATATCAAATGCATTTCTAACTTCCTCCTAAAGTGGCAGATAAGCAGGAGGCAGAGATCAGTTGTGATACAAGATGCATTGGGGGCCACTGAGGCCAAGGAGAGGGCTGTGAATTACTGATGGTTGTAATTTGCAGTGAGGAATGGGCACACCGTTGGCACAGTGGGGAGGCAGCCAAGACTGGTGTTACCTCAGAGAAGAACATATCTTGATCAAAAAGACCAATAGTAATGGAAAGAATTCCAAATATGGCAACCTAGCAGGATTAAGCTGTTTGTGAACACTACTAGATTCTCACCCTGATTACTTCTCTCTTTCTCACACACACTCACATACAGGCACACAATCTCAAACTAATCACTGTTGTGCAAAAAGCTAGAATAATCAGCTTGCTGAATTTTCAGCTAAGGAAAGCTTCTGTGGCATTGAGGGTCCAATCAATTCCATCTAATATCTTTGACAGCTGCTATGAAAAGCCTGCAATGAATAACACCAATGTATTCTCATAAGTGCAGCAAGCAGTTACCTGCCCCCCATCTCATTCAATGGATCTCTGTAGCATAAATGCCGGACTGATTTTACCACCAGGGTGTAGACATCTAGTTTATTCTATAGAAGGTTATTTTTTTCCTCCTCAAAGATAAAGATGCAAAACATTTCTATAACAGTTGCTTCTTCTTTTGCGTTAGAACCAGAAACACAATTATTAAAAGGAAATGGGGGTTTCTTGATATCTTCTGACACTATACATGTTATTATAATTATGTTATCAATCTGTAACATGGATGTATTTGTTTGATTTTCAAGTGCTATGGCCTTCGGCTAATGCAATCAATTAATCTACAATACAATTTGCAGCCAGGGCTGAGCACAGCATTGGCACAGAAGCAAGTCTTTTTCATATCTAACTTCTCACTGCCTCCCTGCAAAAAGGCAGCCTGAGTAAGGCAGTAAGAATGGCTTTCTTCTACTGGTTAATATACATCTTTTTGGGAGATGTGCAGTGAGATATCCATAGGCAACATGAAAGAACTGGTAGGAATGTGGAGTCTGATGGAGGAAAGCTCCGTTAACTTTATTTGGTTGTGTAGTCCAATCCTATGTATATTTACTTAGAGGTAAAACCATTTGCATTCAGTGGCGTCTTGCAGTGTGTTTGTGATCCTGACATTCCCTGGAGGGTACTCCTGGGGTCTTAAAAATTGTTTTTTATTATCTATGTAGGCAAGGAAGAAAATCTGTGAGAAGAGTATGAGGCCTTTTCACTATAATGGCAGAAACCTCAACCACAGGGGTGGAAATCAGGCAGGCCTTACTTCTAGCCTTTGGGCATCCCACATGCCTCTTCTCCCCATGCAGCCTTTGAAGGATGTCTTGAACCTTGTTTTTTTTTTTTTTGTAAAAAGGTTGAAAATACCTGTTGGGGACTGAAAACAGACTTGGGGCAGTTTTGGCGTGCAAGCACTCTTTGGACGTTCCCGTCCCCTCCCCAGAGCAAAACAAATAAACAAAAACTAAAAAAAAACCCAGGCCCTCAGTCTAGGTGTGAAAGAACTAGCCATGACTTCTGATCCCTATTACACACGTACCAGTGTGGCCCACTGAAGACCTAGAGGAGGCAAAAATGACCCTCCTGCCTTCAGTATACTACCACCTTTGCCACTAGGGGATCAGTCCTGGCGGCAGGGAAAAGGATGTGCCATGTGCCACATCAAGAGAGGTCTGAGATCTTCAGCATCTAAATTCTTTAGGCTCCTGCGACGTCCCCCACTCCAAGGAGGGGAGAAACTATCCCAGGCCCTGAATCTGGTAAAGTCAATCTTCCTCTATGTCCAAGGAAGAGGCAACGAAAAGGAGGGAGCAATTTTCCAAAATAGTGAAAACACAAAAACTGCCTTACCACCATTAACCATGCCCACAACGAACTGACCGGTCATCAGAGGCTGTGGAAGCATGTGATGAATGCAGGAAACAGCTCTGCACACTGATGCCTCCAATCTACAGTTCTTCAACACAATCTCTTATATCTCAGAATAACATCTGACTTTAGAGAAACATGTCAATTTAACAAGTTTCCACAGTTGCTGGTACAGCTCATGGAGGTATACATGTCTCCGTCACTTTACATGCTTCAGCCTCCAAAACAGAAAGCATCTTCTTCTTCAGAACCGAAAGCCCTGGCATGGGCTGCTATGACTGAGGCCTTCTGGAATTGCCTCCGAAAGGGGCAATACAAAACAGAAGCTATTTAGCAGATAACCCCTTCACCTAGCTATACAGTTGTCCTGTCAGAGAAATTCAGAATTAATAAAAAAGCTCAACCATTCACAGTTAATTTAACACGTATGACATAGCCAGTGTGGCATAGTGGCTGAAGCATTGGCCTAGACTCTGGGAGACCAAAGTTTAAATCACCATTTGACCATGGAAACTCATTGAGTAACCTTGCACAAATCACACTTTCTCAGCCTCAGAATAAGGCAATGGCAAACCCCATCTGAACAAATCTTGCCAAGAAAACCCCATGATTGGTTCACTTTGTGTGTGTGTGTATGTATACATCTTCAAGCCGCCTGTTGACCTATGGTGACCCCATGAATTTCATAGGTTCAGAGAAGGGTAACAAAGATAAGAGATATGGGAATCAAAATATAAGAGGAAAGGTTGAGGGAGTTAGGCATGTTTAGCTTAGTGACGAGAAGACTGAGATATGACATGATTGCAGTGTTTAAATATGTGAAGAGCTTTCACAGAGAAGAAGGTGCTGGTTTGTCTCTGCTTCCCCAGAGGGTAGGACCAGGTCTAATAGTTTTAAATTACAGGAAGGTATATTTCAGTTGAACTTTAGGAAGGAATTCTAGACAATAAGAGCAGTTCGGCGATAGAACACCATAGCACACATATACCACTGTGACCCATTGACAATAAGAGCAGTTCAGCAATGAAACGAATTGCCTAGAGAGATGGTAGGGTTTCCCTTTCTGGGTGTCTTCAAAAAGAGGTTGGACTGCTACCAGACAGAGTTCTGCACTGAGTATAAGGTTGGACATGATGGCCTGAAGCCCCTTCCAGCTCTGTGCTTCTACGGGTTTATCTCATCTTTGCTTTCCACTCAGTCATGTCAGACTTTCATCCTGCCCATCATACCCCCTCACTGGCTGCAGTCTGCTGCTAACTGGGACTCCTCCTTGATTAGGATTGGATTTTAGATGGGGTTCCTGTAACTGTTATCCTTAAGGTATCTTGGAGGAGAAGGAATACAGTAAAGTGCTGTCAAGTGGAGTGGAAGTAGCTGTCTTCCCTCACCTTCCAAACTCCAACATTTAGCTTCAGCCATCCTCTCTCAACAAGACTCCTGCCTCACTGGGGGAAACTGGGGTGGGATGGAATAGTGCTTGCATTTGGCAACAGGTGCAGAACAAGGGTCTGTTCTGCATCTCTCCATCCACTCTCTATTGGGGAATAATAGCTGAACAACTGCTGCTGAAATTTACATAAGGATTAAAGTTACAGGAGACTCCTCCTGAATCCAGTCTGGCAAGTCTATGACGTTGGTCCCTTTTCCCACAGTTTCCCTGTACCTGAAACATTCATTTCAGAACCTTCAGTTAATCAGGAGGTGAGCCTGGGATAGTCAAGTGTCATGCCTGCCCGAAGACAGAACCTTCCTCTCCCTCAGGGAGCTGGGCATCTAGCAGGCTGCTTCTGCCTGAATGACCAACACAGCATCAAATACTTCTACTCAATGAAATATTAACCACCCTTCACAGAACTCCCCTTCGTACATGGCCTGTTTGTTTCTGCTTTGAAAAGCTAATGGGACGAGCTGTGCGCTGATTGGCTCTCTGAGGATTTGCTTTCCAGCTGGGCTGAGATGTTAAAACTTTTATTCCATGTGAGCAGCAGAACTGAGAAGCCAGAAAATCCTCTTGCATGCAAGTCACAAAGCATGAATCCACTGCTTCCCAACCAACCCAGGCTAAATCCTTCACTCATGGCTCTCACCAGCTTTGGTAAAAGCTCTTTCCATGCCCTGTTTAGTAATACAAGAGAATGAAATGAGAGTGGTAAAGCCTCAGTGGCTTTCTTTTATCCTCAAGTCTGATCATGCATTTGTATTAATATTTGCTGTGGACTCAGCTGCAAGGCATCATGGGAAGAAGGGCAGTATTGATCAGGTCCTTCCTCCAAAGAATGTCACTTTCTGAGGTTCTGTTGGTGCTGAATGCAAGATGAGCCACTTAGTATTTCATTGTCTAATCCTGGATCCCCCAGCAGGCTGACAAATTTTGATTACCATTTGGGATTCTCAGTGAAAAGTGAATGCCATGTCATCCATGTGCTTTTTGCTTGCGACAACTTTCATCAGCCTGGTATCTTTTAGAATTAGTGGACTATGGCTCCCACAGGGATTTGTGAGATAGATAATCCACCCAATGTTGATGAGCTGGATTCATGGAAGTCTCTTGTTCACAGGAATTCCACAAGCAGAACAGACTTGATGGCAAATAGTAACAATCCACCACAAGGCTGGAAAAGGATAGCTGAAGACCTTAGATAAGGGTGGTGCTTCAGATTTTTTGGACTACAGTTCCCACAATGCCTCATCAATGACCACGGCAGTTGTAGGTCAAAATAGCTAGAGAACCACCCCTTCCTTAGTCTAGCTCCATGTATTCCCAACATCTGTAGGTGCAAGGATTATCAGACTTTAATTAAAATTTTGATTTTCCTATCAGAAATTGTGAAATTATTTTTGGTGGTGCTTTATGTATGTTTACCTTTTTGTCGATTTTTTAAAAATATACTATTTGGGTCTTTATTTTTATGTTCATATCCCCTTATTACTTTCATTGGCTGTAGATAATATTTGAATGCAAGCATATTCCATTACATCAGTTATTGTTATTGTTTTGTTAATTTTTCGTGAGTTTGTGATGTTCTTTTCTAGTTTGTCCAGTTATTCACTCCTGTTTTTTTTTTAAAAAATGTCTTGATAGTAGGAAACCTCAAGAAGTAGAATAGACCAGTAAGAATTTTGTTCAGTTTTGTCCCAGTCTTCACATCAGGAAGGTTTGTGCAGGAAGTATTTTGTGAAATAGGGGGATTCATGCAGGAAACTTATTTTCTGTGCTGAAAACAACAGTGTGTGGGGTTATACACTTGGGCTTTTCCCACATAGAATAATTCTTTTGGATGTTTCGGTACAGGATGAATACTGCTGAGGAATATTTATTTTCTCCCACAGCAGGGAGAAAACTACTTCAGTTATTCATCCTTTCAGGTGAGGATGAAATAGTCCAGCATTTACGTACCAAGTATACACATATTACTGTGTGTTGCTGGCCCTGCTGCTTTAGAAATTCTGTTGTAGATCATCTGGGGGTTAACCTTATCTACTCCTCTCATCAAACATTACTAGGGACTGTCTCTAGGTCTCCGGATTTGGTCCTGAAATCTCAGAGCTTGGGGTGCTTGTGGCCTAGAAACCCTGCTGAAGTCTTGTTCTTACATATGTTTGTTTCTGTCCATTCTTTTCCTTATGCTACCCTTCCCTGGCCAGCCAGCCAGCCAGCTCTTCCTCTGTTGTCAGAGTTGCTAGTCAGATTACCAGAATTCAGGGTTTGTCCCAAATTTTCAAGGCTTTAGCCAGAATTAAAGTTCTTCAGGAGCCAAAATTAAATTTTAGGTTCAGGAACCTAGATTCAAAAGCAGGCAGGTTGTTTTCCATGTGGCTGGTGGTGTCCTATATTTCTGCTCTGTTCTAAGCTTAAAAGACAGTTTTTCCAGTCTCAGCAGGTTTTCATGCAGGAAACAGGGCCCTAAGAGACAAATGCCAATGCAAGTGTATGAAATATGTTTTTAACTCCCTTCCCCCACATAGGGAAAGTGTGTTATTCTATATTTGCCCTGAAATCTCTTAGAAAGAGATTTCTTATATTTAAAAACATTGGTCAAATGCCTGTCCACCTATTTTGTATTATTTTTTAAATTTTATTATTTTATTCATATCCCACCTTTTTCCCAATATGGGACCCAAAGCAGCTTTCAATAAAATTTAAAACAAAACAGCTACAACAATAAGTGGTACAATAGTTTTAAAAGCATTAAACAATACATCCAAATAAAACATTAATTCTACTCTGTTGAAAACACATTAAGCACATATTACATCGTCGTCGTTGTCGTTGTCGTCATCGTCATCATCATCCCATTGCACATCCTTCTACTTCAACCAGTTAAAGAATGAAGCCTTTCTTCTCCACTCAGGCCATCCTGGAGGTCCACCTCTCCTCCCAGGGTCATTGTCCAACAAGGAAACCAGGCAAATAAAAATCTGATACAACTCACCACAATGGAGGAGACTGTGACACAGGTGATCTTGTTACTCCAAAACATGGGTGACTCAGGAGTCAAAATCTGATACCAGTACCTTCGTTTAAAGGTGGGGAAATATTAACTCAAATTAGGAGGCCTGTGAGAGGGGGGTAACCTAACGAGATCTTTGACACCAATGTTTACGGGGTCTTCTGCAGGGAAGAACCAGCTGGAGATTCAAAAGAGAACTAAAATGTGTTTTATTAAGGGAAATTCAGTCTCCCACACACAAGATCCAAACAGTCACACACTCACACAAGGCTAACCAAAGGAAAAAGGAGGAAAGTTTAAGACAGTGAGATTTCAGGGTAAAATGGGTAATATTTATCAATCCAGAAGGATAATGAAGAAGCAGCAATGTGGCTTAGATTTGTGTCCAAGGGCAGTACACAACCAGGAATCAAAGTGGCATAGTAATGTTCGCCAATTTCATGCCAATTAATATTTGCTAATTAGACCATATTAAAGTGTGGGGGTGTATGGCTGCTAACAACTTGTGTGCCCTTTTCTGACTGCTCTCCAGGTCCTGCTAACTGCTGATGGGGCCTCTTCAAGGCCACTTCCTCTTCTGCTTTCTGAGGGTGCTTCATCCTTAAAATCGACTTAAGCTAGAGATACCTTGAAAGAGAGGACACCATCAAGAAGAAGACTGTCTTTTGATGGACCTTCAGCAGAAGGACATATGGGCACCCTACCAATGGCAATGCTGCAGTGGGGATGCTGAGTCAGTGGCAGGAAGGGCCCACAAATCCTTGATGGGGTCCTTTGGGTGCCAATGAGAAAGGGAGAGATTGAGGATCCTCCCTGATCTGGTGGCAGCCTTGGTCTCCTCTTTTCCTCAGAAAAAATCCACCAGTACTTCTTCTGAGTAGAACTGACTCCTATAGCACCTGCATCATATTTCCTTTCCTTTCCATTCCTTTCCTTTCTCAGATCCCAGTTTTTCTATAAAAGTTGAAATCTTTTGCACTTCCTACCTGGGAGAAAGATCAATGGGACTTTTTTCTGAATAGGCATGTATAGGATTGCACTGTTAGTACTCATCTCTTACTGAAATTAAGTGCATTAAATTAAACTGAATGTACATGTCATTTCTCCCTTGCTCATAGACACTCACCTCCACCCACCTTTCTTTCCTCCGTTATCTCTGGTTGAATTTCATATTGTAAACCTCTCAGGACCAGATCTTGTCTTCTTGCTGTTCTACAGTAAACGTTATCCATATAAGTGGAGTGTTATCTCTTCCTAGTCCAAGGCATTCTAACAAACTTGGGTCAAGGAATGGATTTCCTGCAAACTTTATAAGTGATGCCAAAATTTACTCCCCTGTTTGGTTGAAGAACTCATAATAAAACACAAAGATGTGTATATCTGCCTGGGCATTAGCCCAGCTATTAAGCATCTAAGTTTGGATTTGACTGGAACCAGAAAAGAAGGGCTAAACTCCCTCACGCTGCACACTTCAGTCCTACTGCTATTCAGCTCTCCTCCATTTTTTAAAAAAATGAAAAAAAACCCATTGAATGCAATCATGACATTAACATATTGTGTAACTTGTGGAATCAGTTCTGATCTCTATAAGATTGTACCAATGGAACAGTAGCCAGGAGAGTTCTCTTCCAATTTATTTTTTCAGTTTTCATCAAAATATATTGTTAATTATTATTTTTGTTTTGTAACTGTGCTTTATGTAAGTTTTATGTATTTTCTTTTCCCAAACTGCTTTTTAAGAAACCTCTTTCATTTAATGTTTGAAAAGAGGGAGTTGGATTCAGTGGCGTTTCTAGGCCCAACAGCGCCTAGGCTGAGCACGAAAGTTGTGCCCCCAGGTATTGCTGTGCTACTGCTGCAATGGGCCAGGAAAGACTCTGCCGGCAGCAGGTGCAGCGGGGGGGCAGCAGTGATGGGCGTGGTGGTGAGTGGGGGTGGCGGCAGCAGGCACAGGGGGTGATGGATGGGTGCGGATTTGCAGCGGTAGGCATGAGGAAGTGACAGGCAGTCACGGGAAGGCAGCGGCAGGCGTGAGGAGATGACCGATGGGCATGGGAAGGCAGTGGTGGGCGCAAGGAGGCAACATGCGAGTTGGTAGTGGCAGGCCCAGGGGGTGACAGGCAGGGGTTGGCAGCAGCGGGCACAAGGAGGCAACAGGCAGGCACAGGTTGCTACCGGTGGGCATGGGGAGCGACAGGTGGGTGTAGGTTGGCAGCGGCGGGCACAAGGGGGCAACGGATGGGCGCAGGTAGACAGCGGCTGTGAGAGGGGGTGATGAGTGGGCACGAGTGGCGATGGGCAGGAGACACCCCCTGGGGAATTTGTGCCCAGGGCACACGTCCCAGTTGCCCCACCCTAGATCCACTTCTGTTTGGGTGGTAGTTTAAGGAAAATAAGTTTATAATAAAAGGTCAGGAAACCAGATGTGTTCCTATTATTTTTGAGTGACATTGCTTACCATCTAGATACAGTATCATTTTTAAAAGTATCCTTTTTGGTCCGGAAGAAAATAATTTCCAAAATAAGGTTTTTAAAAGGACATCATCCTGTTCTATTCAAATAGTCTCAGCTAAGTACCAGCATGAGGAATTCTTGCTAAATGACATGTTTTTGAGGAGGCAGCCTGACTCGACGTATCAAGGCAGCTTGTCAAGTGTGACAGCAAGACATGTTTTTTTCCTTCATAAAGATTTCAGCCATTTGCACAAAATGTCTCTGTACTAAACTGAAGGCTTTTTGCTTTTTGAAACGAAGTAGATGTATACAACAAACACAAAAGAGTTTGCTATTGATTTAAAAATGCAAAGAGCTCTTGCAAAGCTTCAAATTCTTCTTTTTGTTTTTTAAAAAATATTTATTAGTTAATTTTAACACAAACAATCTAACTCACAAAGTAATAAGCATTCAGAAAAGGAAAAACCTGAAAAAGGAAAAAAAAAACCCTAAAATTAAACTAAAACACAAGACCAGAAACACTATCTTATTAAAACGCAAAAGGGCTCAGACCTCCCCCAGGCCAAACAATAATGAAATTTAAAAAAATAAAAAATGTATTATCCACCATTACAGACCCAACTAAATAATCCTACTAGAATTACTAGTAACCATTGCCACAGATTATTGCATTACTAGATTTCTTATTGCTCAAAAAGTCCATAAATGCCTTCCAATCTTTCAAAAAACATTCTTCAGCTCAATTACATCTTCAATTAAAACTCATACTAGTTTGGCAATTTGGGCTGACTCAGCAAGTGTAATAATCCATTCTTCTATCGTGAACACTTCAGTCCATTTCTAGGTTTCAGAAAACAATGCTGTAGCTGCTGTTAATAATATATTGAAGAAGAAATCCATATATACTATCCATTTCTTTTTCATAACACCCAGCAAAAACATTTCTGATGACATTACAAAATCCACTTTTAATTTTTTTTGATTAACATGTACATCTTGGACCAATAACTTTTTACCTTTTACAAGTCCACCACATATCGACAAAGGAGCCCTCCTTATGTTGACACCTCAACATTGATTTGAAACATTCTTAGACATTTTTGATAGCTTAATGGAGTTAGATACGATTTATACCACTAATGTGTCATCTTACATACATTGTCTTTTAAACTACTACTAAAAATTAATTTTATATCTTTAGACCACATTTTCCACATATATACATTTGAACATTGTACTCAAAATTTTGGGCCTACTTTATCATTTACTCATTTATGGGTTCTTTGTCCTTTAAGTTACATGGTCACTGTCTTTACACAACTCAAAATGAAACTCATTCTCTCCAACCTCTGTAGCTAGATCTTTCTTATCTTGATTAAATCTGTCCTTGAGTTGCATAGAAGCAAACCAATTAAAATTTTTGCCTTCCTTAAGAAGCATTTCAACTGATTTAGACTCCCAGCTGTCTTGTTCAAAGTACAAAAGGTCATCATAAAACAACCATCTCCAATTTTTAACACATTCTTTCCTGAAAAAGGCTTTCTGAAGTGAGGTGGTTAATATTAGCCATTTCTGCACTAGGCTGTTATAGTATTATTATTCCACTTTCAACATAATATGGAATCCTGGGGTTTGTAGTTTGGGGAGAGGCCTCAAAGGCCACTCCCTAAACTGCAAACCCCAGAATTCCATAGGATGTTGAAAGTGGAATAATAGCACTATAACAGGCTAGTGCGGAAATGGCCATTATCTTCGGAAAAAGTCTCTGTTTCTATTTGTACCAAACTCATAGATGAGCCTTATACAATGATTTTTAAATTCAGCATGTGACTTAACTTTACCATATAAAAAGACACCTATGCCACCCAGATCTTAAATCATGACCTTCAAGTTCCAAGACCTTCAAACTATATCCATTCCTTCAGCCATACAAAACGACAGGCCTCATAGTACAATTTAATATTGGAAATTCCCAGACCACCCCATTCTTTAATGCTTTAAATTTTATTCTGAGTTGCCTTGCCTGCCAAACAAATCTAGAAATTTATTTCTTTCATTATATAAAGGGCATTCCCTTTCATATGATAGGGATCATTTGGAAGTAGAATAAAAATCTTGGCAAAACATTTGCTTTTATTAGAGCAATTCTCCCCAAAAAGGATAAATTTGTCTTTCCCCATTTTCCTGAGCCTCCTTCAATTTCTTTCCATACTTTTTCATAATTGTTTTGAAATCAGAGACCATTATTCTTTGTAACACCCAGCTATTCAATCTCCCTTTCCCCTTTAAAATTGGAAAGAATAGTTTTATCACAGTTCACTTTAAACCTGTAGCATGTCCCAAATGCCTTAATTTTTTCCAAAAGAACCTTCATTGGGTCCAGCGGGTTTTGCATCATTATCAAAAGATGATTCATATAAGCCCCAAGCTTATACTGTTCTTTTTTCTTTTTTACCTTCATTCCACAAATTCTGTTATCTTGTCTGATATATCTCAGTAAAGTCTCCAACACCAAAATAAAAAACAAAGATGAGAGGCAACAACCTTCTTTATTAATTTGGCCATTTTCTTAGAAATTGAAAACATCTATTATAGAGAAAGATTCATGGCAATTTGAAAAAGAAATATAGTCTCTGGAATTTGGCTACAAATCAAAGTACTCTGTATATTTAAAAGAGGTTCTGGGTAGTCTCCTTAGGTCTTCCTTAATCCCTTTACTAAACCATGTATCTTTATTATGATCAACAACTCCATTCCAATCACCCACAAAGATGAGCGTTTATAAGTCCAGTTCTGATGTCTTGCTTAATAAATTTTCATAAAATGTTGATTTCTCATTATTTGGGCCATAAATGTCCATTACATGCATTGTCTTGCAATTTCAGGTGATTTGCACAATTACACATTTGTGTTGTCCATCAATTTATGTTGTTTCGTTTATATAAAACACTACTCCACTTATTTTGTTCTTGTTTGCAGACACAAATTCTAGGCCCATGCTTTTGTTCTGCAAAAACTTAGAGTCTCTTTTTCTTATATGTATCTCTTGGGGAACAATAATTTCATATTTGTGGTTTTTCTAGACAGTGCCATTTTTTCCTCCCCCCCCCCCAATGAATCTAGTCCATTTATATTCCATGAGATTATTTTTAAATTCATTTTAGATGTTTTATTAAAACATTTTATTATATTTTTATTCTTATTTCTTGTTAACAGTTCTCAGCCTTTGAAGATCTCCTTCTGAGGTCCTTCAACTTTTTGTACAGATCTCTTGCTCTTTCCAGAAAATTGATCATATATTTATTACTTGAATAAATGCTTATCAATTCTCCTGGGACCATCCAGCAAAATGCTATGTCTTTTTTTTTTTTCCTGATCACCTCCACCAAAAACTTGCATTCTCTATGTTTCTTCAGCATTCTTTGTGGACTGTTCTTGAAAAATAATTATTTCATTCTCATTTATTTTAAGCCTTTCCTTAAATGTGCTCTCAGTATTTCATCTCTGAAGCTTTTATGGGTGAAGTGAATTATTACGTTTCTTGGAAGTTTTTTCCTCTGTACATAAGTAGAATCTTGCCTATATATATCTACAATCTCCTTATGAAGCTGTTCAGGGGAGCTGCTTGTAAGATCTGCCATAGCTTTTAAAACTGTTTTAAATCATTCAGCTCCTTTGCCACAGATCTTAGTCTAATTTGTGTTTCCCTTGATTTTAAATTGATCATCATAATTCTGCCCTGTACCTTTTCCAAATCCTTCCATAAAATAGCAATTACCTTCAAATTATCAGAGATCTCCTGTTTGTGTTCATGTTCAGTAATTATGAGATTCTGAACTGACTCAATGACTTCTTTAAAAAGTTTTTTTCAGTAGATTGTTTAAACTGGGGAGTTTGTCCTGTAATATCTAAACTTAAAAAGTTCAATATCTGTTCAGATTTCTGTTTCAAATTCATATTACTTTCTGTCACACATTTGTTCAGATCTAAAATCTGGTTAAAAATCTCAGATACAGAGACATTAATTTTTGTAAGTTCCAGTTCAGTTTCATTCAACTCTGCTCTGGATGTTTTTTTTAGTTACCATTTTTATGTTACTATTTATGGCATGTTATAAAACACTTTCTCATTGAGTCCCAGCATCAGAGATGGTGTTTATTCTTCTTTTTCCAAAATGTGGTTTCCATATAAGCCTTTTCATTATCTGAATCTTAGAAATACTGAGAATATTTCTTATTTCCAGTCCAATTTGCCACTTAAAATAGTCATCAGTTCTTTTGAGTACTATGCTGTCAGTCTCTCTCAGCCCTACTTTTTGTTTACAAGTACTTAAATAATGGAGATTGCACTTCAGATTTTTATTTTGTAAATTGTTTATACTCACTCAGACACAGTAAATATCCAACTGAGTGTGGGGTTTCTCCTTCCCTGTTCAACATGGACCACCAAATGTCTTGTTAATCAAATTGTAAATCCCTGTTTGGAGAAGCTTCTGTCCAGCTGACCTTAATGAATCTTTTATGATTCTTCAGGTATGCAGTGGAGAGTTTTGCAACTTCTAGGCACATTTCTCAACTAGAGAGCTCCCAGGTCATTCCTGAGTCAGTGGGTTATCCAGGAGACTATGATTGTGCCCTTGTAGAATCTTTCATTATCTTTATAAACTTAGAGATAACAATAAATCCTCTAAAGCTGAAGTCACATGCAAATCATGCTGCTAACGAGCAGCCATCTTGGCCAGAGTCCCAAAGCTTCTAATTCTTGGAAGTCCATGCAACATAAATTGTGCAACTTAGCTACACAACTTGCACACAACTTATTCTCACTAATGCAAAAATACCCTGTCAAGATCAACAGAAAATATCCTATAGGCAAGGGGAAAAAATAGTGGTTTCTCTTTCTCATGTGCAAGATATGAAGCAAGTGAGACCGTAGGACATGAGTGAAGATATTCATCCTTCCATCTGAGAAACAAGAATAGCTTGCCCCAAGAGATAAAAATTGAGGAATGGTGTAGGGTGCAGCCATTCATAACATTGGCCATTTCCTCACGAGGCGAGGGAATCACTCCGTGCTGGTACTTACCGGATCTTCTGGGCACGGACCAATGTGGCCTGTCCCTTAAGCCCTTCCACAGGGCTCCTCGTCTTGTCCAGGGTGAATCAGAGCAGCGCGAGGTCTTAGATCTGCACTGCTCTGGCTTCCAAAATGGTGGCTTCCAGTTGTTCATGGGTCCCAACCAACCATGAAGCTCGCCACGCCTAAAGCCTGCCCTCCACAGATTGCAGGCTCGCATTGGTGTGAGCCTGTGAATCTGCACAAGGGAGCAGGTACGCAATGGCGCGCTCCAAAAAATTAAAGAATGGTTTTCTACCGTTCTTTAAAAAGCTTGCTGGAGGACCAGTTGGGGGTGTTTTGGAGCTGACTGAGGTGCAGATCTGAGGTAAGTAGTCTGGACCTAGTCCGCTCCAAGGTGCAGATGACCTCCGTGAGAGGACGCACTGTGCCATTTTAATTCTCTTGTGTGGAAATGGCCATTGTTTCTGAAAAACTTGGTTCTCCCATAATCGTGATGGCTGATTGGGTGCCACTGTTAATTCTCAGGACCTGCTTGAAAGAGTTCCCTTCTCTTCTCTTTGCATGGATCTTTGATTAATTTTGAACTTGATTTTAAATTTACATGAGCTCTGCTATTCATTTCCCTCAAATAAAGGTTTTCTCTTGCCATACTTCTACAAAAGAGAGTTTAATTCTTACCTCTGACATGCCATTTAAAACAGCTCCAGGGATCTGCACTGTCTCAGCCAGCAACTGTTATACCAAAAATTTCTTTTCTGGCAGGAGCTTAGCTATGTGGGGACAATGAAGGCATTGCCTGGTAAAGTGTGTGTGTGTGTATACACACACACACAAACACAAACACACACTGGGGATAGAAACAATATTAACAATTGTTTGTTTCTGCACTGTCTCATCCAGCAAAGGTCAGACTATGACAGTTTTCTGTTTTTGGGGGGGGGGCATGAAATGAGGGCATTGCCCCCAAACAAAATTTCCCTGCAGTTTCCACATTTCTAGCATTGCAGAGGGAGGCTCTGAAAACTGTTCACACTTACAGCTCTTACATCTGCTATGTTCACATTCCCCTGGTAACTATGCCTGCCCTTTTCCTTTGCTTGCTTAAACTGTATTATAGATATTCTCAGTGTTTAACTGAGATTTAATTCACTGCAAAGCTAGAAATTTGGAGACTGAATGAAAATTTCATTTTGTCTCCCCTGTAGCTATACCTCTGTGTTCCTAGGCCAAGCTGGCTTGGGCTGATGGGAACTGGAGTTCAGCAATATATGGATGGTCCTGGGTTTTCCAGTCCTGTAACAAAGCTTGGAAAAGTTACTTTTGGGGACTTCAGTGTTCAGAACCCCACACGGTCAGTAAACAAACAAAGAAGCAAACAAAAAACCCAAACTCAACCCACCTTTCTAAGCTCTGCTATTCAGTAACAGGAAGGAGGAGAACCAGTAGTCCCATGGGACTGTATTGTTGGCAGTAGTTCCTCTCCCTTGAGATGTGAGACTTTGTACAGTCCAAGTGATGCTAACCTCTGCTCTGCTGATAGCCTTTATATCCCCTGTCTGTTCTTCTACTATGTCTTCCTTTCTTCCCTAGTTACTGTTATTTTTTTTTCCAAAAGGAGATTTTCTGCCTAAGGCTTCCAAACATATTAATTCTTCCTCTGCATGGAACAGATTTCACAGGGCGGTAAGGTTTTTCTTCAGTATGGAGCAGAACTCTGTGAAATGTAGAAATTTGTATCATCCATAAGTATTGTTTGCCCTGAAAAAAAATGGAGACATGAGCTGTCATTGAAATGTTGTTCATTTCACAAAGTGCTATCATACAAGGTTTTGAACAAAAAAATTAAAAGAAAACCTGAACAGTTTTTCTATTTTGACAATTTTGTCCATATGCTTAATGATTTTTTTTTAATGGTTGCTTTATAGCAGATTAGTGGCAGCAAGGTAGGGGGCAGGTGTTAAATCATTTTCTTTTTAAACAAATGGCTCCAGTGACAGAAAAGCTTCATCAATTGCTGCCAGCACGTTGTTAAATGGTGGGTTTTAACCCACGTTCTGGCCATTTAGAAGTCGCAGACATGCACTTAGAGGATAATTAATCACTCACTCATTCGTTCTTGGCTGTTAGAAGCAATTTTAGGTGGCTTCTGTGAACTTTATCGACAGCAGTGATGGCCGCCTCACCATAAGGGAACATTCCTGAAAGGAAAACACAGTGTTCCTCTCTTCTTGGGGCCTTCCCCTCCCCTGCTCTGTCACAGTGAGACAAAGACTGTGAGCCAGCAGAGAGAGTCCAGCTGCTGGGCAAAGGGCAACTTGGTCTATAGTGGGACATGATTTTGCCGTCTGTGCTGGGACAGATCTCTGGCAAAACCACTCATCTCTGCACTTGCATACCACACAACATACAGAGCAGGGGTGTGCATGTATGGGGAGCAAGAGTATAGTTTCTGACTTTTTAAAAACTTCATTTATTTTCTTCCCAGATATGTAGGAATGAAATAGAATTCTTCCCCATCTCCAAAGGGGATTCAGATTCAATAGTTATAGATTGGAGAGTTAGAGATGGGGGAGAACTTACCACTATGGGTAAAGGGTCAGTCTCCCTTACAAGAAAATCCATCCATCCATCTTAGCTCCTGTTTGGAGGGTGTGTACCTTGTTCTGGGCCAAAGAGACAGAACAGAGCTGTTCCTGGAATATCATCTACCAGCAGTCTCCCTATCCTAGTTAAGTAGTAAAGAACCACAAGAGAGTCATTTTGGGAGAGTTCAGTGTCCACACTGAGATTGCGTGGGTGACTCAGAGGTCCACACTCAATGCTGGTGCCTCCATGAAGTGATGGAGAATTATTAACTCAAAAGGGAGGCCTGTGAGAGGGGGAAAACCTTACAGGGCCTTTTACACCTATGTATACCGGTACTAATTCAGGGGCACCAGTTGGAGATTAAAGTATGATTTGTTTTCTTGGGGGAATATCACAGACACACACAAGATACCAGCAGTCTCACAACCACACAAGGCTAACTGAAGGAAAGGAGGGAAAAACTGGATAGCAAGAAGTTAGGGCAAAGTGGGTGATATTTGGCTGTCCTGTAGAGAAGAGACAAAGCAGACTAAGGGTCTGACAGTACTAAAAGGACAGGAATCAGAGCATCAGAGTGAAAGCCTATGTCCAGAGAACTATGAGTTACCTGGCTCAGAGTCACGGTTTTAATACCCTGTTTCTGCCCCAAGGAGGAAGGCTCCCTGGCAGAACAGACTAATGACAATGCATTGATGGGAATCATGATAACTCCTTAATGGTTAGGCAGGTGAGAGAAACAAAGGAGAATTTTGGAGGAAAGGGAAAGCAGGTTGAAGACAATCAGTAGATAGTTTTGGATGCTTTTGTTTCTGAAGGTTGAGTCATTGAGGGTACATTTGCAAGCTCTTTGCCCTGAGGACCCATCTGTCATGCCGCTGCCCCAGGACCCAGACAGGACCTTTCCCAACAGCCATAACCTGAGAGGAACAATACTTATGGCAGTGAGTGCAGGTAGAAAAGGGAGAGCCCAAGTTTCTGGTAACATTTATATAGAAAGAGCTTGTTAATTAGGCCACAGCTGAGTAGGATATGGAGTCAGGAGTCAGGACAGCAGAAAGCTTCTGGAGCCTATTGATTCCATTGGTGGTGACAGCCTTGTTGATTCCTGCATTCTTTGCTCACATTCTTTGGATTTGGACCTTAGACATTTGCCTGGACTATAGACTCAGCTCTTGGACACTCCCTCTCTGGACTGTTGGTAAATTTGAACTCAGTTGCTCTAAGCTTGCTACGAACCTGGACTGCTTTAACTAATGCTGTTCTTGTTGCTGCTATCTACCTGATTACACAGCTGAGAAACCTTGATAGGCTGCCAGCACAGGATACCATCTGATTATTTTCACATGTGTTCAACAGTTTTCTTTAGCCAGCACAGCTTTTTAGCCATAGCAGTATATAATTTGTATTTCATGCCAATTAAATATTTGCCAATTATATCATATCATGGAGTGGGGTTGTATGGCATGGTAACATACTGATGAGGCCAGCTCAGGATTTCAGGACTACCAGGACAAGCATGGAACGTCTGAATAAACTGTTGGCCTGATGCATGTGGTAGGACATATTCCAAATGTGTTTTTGGCTGTTGGGCAGATGGAGGGTGATCTAGATTTTTGGCAGGAGGGAGTCTGCAACAATCGCACTGTGGTCTAATCACTTTCTTACAAAGTTTGAATTGGTGGTAGCAGTCCTTCCGTGCAGCGATGGGGAACTGATGAAGTTGTTCTGCTGTCAGGGAGTTATGGAATCTGTGAGGAATTTTCTGATTGGTATAGCTGGCAATTCAGTTAAGGCTTGATTTCACTATGATTTCATTATAAGATGGAAAAAGCCATTAATAAAATCACCGTTAAGCACGCACTCCAAGGCTGTGGAGCTCTGAATTCACCTTGATACACAGGTCTACAGGCAGTGCAACAGACTGGAGGATGCCTAGAATGCAGGCCATAGAGCAAGAACAATGGAAGATCAGTAAAAACTCATCCTTATACCTGTTATGCAGCAGTGAGGTTGGAAAAACAAGAAAATGTAGAACATATTATTATGCCTCCATTGTCTTAACCTCTACATGCCACTCAGCAGAACTATTCTGAATGATGAAGAGCCTGTTGGGATCCAGCTTGGAATGGAACTCTTGATTGCCTGCTATAATAAATTTTCCAGGCATGTTGAGGAGGAAGTTGCTAGTGTCTGTTCAAACTCTGACTCTCCAATTATGAAAGTTTGCCGTACTCAATTTGGTCAGTTTCCTGGGATCAGTTTCAGTTGTTGATGATGCAGACAAGGTCTTTGAATCAAGTTGTTCCACCACATGTAAGCTTGAGTGTTGCACATCTTGGCTGAAAAGTTGGTTCCAAGGTGTGGTAAATGAGGCATTATGTCAGGTGAAGGTGCCTGCTCTCTCAAAGGAGGCCCTAGAGTCCCCCCTCCTGACGAGGGCCTCTCTGGACCCAGTGGTGTGAAATGTATTCAGACAATCTTTTTCCACCAAGAAAGTCTAAAGTTGCCCAGCTACTTCACAATCAAGCACCTTGTCGAAAAAGAAGTTATTAGCAAAGGAGCATCCATGCTTACATACCTAATTTCTTCATCTATATCACTACTGCTGAAGTTCCCCATAGGTTCTATTACCAAGTATCATGCACTGATATCATGTTGCTTTCTCTGTATCTGTTTCTAAAGTGAATTTTTCATATATATATATATGTGTGTGTGTGTGTAATTTAATGAGTGTAATGTGATTCAATCCAGAAGAAGCCCTACAAGTGCACCCAAAGGATTCAGTACACTTGCAGCCTGATTCTATGATTACTTGAAAGTAAGTACCTTTGATTTGAATATAAGTTATCTCTATGCAGGTATGTCAAGGAGTGTAGTGAGACAGCACTATCCTTACTTGTTCAGGAGTTAAGCTTCCTTGAATTCCTATGCACGTATATTTATAAACGCATTCCACTAAAGATAATATTGTAGGGAACCCTCAATAAAATACAGATGCATGAACAGGAAAGAAAAAGCAACACCCAGTAGATAAAAACTTGCCTTAGCAGCAAATAAACTTAGGTGCCAAAATCCTGTATGAATAAAAATATCTTTGTCTGCCCAGCATAAGGACAAGGGAAATGGAGGTTTCCAGCCTCTTTTGGTGAGCAGTTCCAAAGTCTGAGAGCAACCACCAAGCAGGTCTTCTTGTTTTCCCACCAGGATCCCTTTCATTGTGGTAGAACAACAAGGAGGGCAATCCCCAAAGATCTTAAAACCCAGATGGGTTCACATGGGAGAACATGGCCTTTCAAATAGTCCTAAGTCATGTGGGGCTTTTAGAGGTTAGAGAAAGCACGTTGAACTTCTTTTGTTATTTAAAGCATTAACCTATCCCCTATCACAGTGTTAGAGCTCCTGATGCGACATACAACAGATAAAAACATTCAAAACTTTGAGTACACAAATATTTAAAAACAGATTAAAATGGCTTCTTTAAAAACCATTGAAGCCATACACAGTGAAAATACTCATAGCAGCTGCTTCTGGTTATGAGGGCCAAAGGCCATGGAAAATCATGCACAACCATGGAGACTTAGACGCCACCAGAAACTCAGAAGGGATGGAATCAGCCTCATCCTTGGAGGGAGTTCCATAGGAAGGGGCTGCTACAGAGAAAGCCTTGTCAGGCATAGTCACTAACCTAGCCTCATGATTAAGGGGAAGTCATCTGGAGTTTTGAAACAATCAATGTGGCTGAAAACAGACTGCCAGCTGGTTAAGCTTCTGTAACAAAGAGTCAAATATTGAGGCTGTAACACTGAGGTCATCTAAAGTTTCTGAATCCTTTTCATAGACAGCCCCACACACTTGACAGGAAAACTTTGGGACTCATTGCAAATAACCACGTGGAGGATCAGGGTGTATGCCTCAGATTCAGCTAAGATTCAGAGCCTGTGTACTTTCACTGGTGGTTGGGGGTGGGTACAATTGCTTCTTTTTCTCTGGATGTAAAAGAGTAACTGGAAACTCTTGGTTGTACCTCTTCCCTCCAGCCACCAATTTGTTCTCGGGTTGCCCCTGAGTGTGCATCCTCCAACTGTCCTGATTTGGCAAGGACAGTTCCAGTTGCCATGCCACTGCTTTTAGCTGCTTTTAAAATGTCCCAGTTCCTTTCCTCTCCTCTCACGTTCTCCTTTTGTCCTCAGCATAGTTTTACTGCTGCAAACTGAGCTCAAAATGCAAAAATGGTTTTTACTGAGAGGGTGAAGGGGCAGAAAATCACCCTTCTTTACAGACTCAGGTGAAAGCAAACTGCTACAGCTGTTATCATGCTGTACACCCCCACTCCATGGTATGATTGGTAATGAGCATTATTTAATTGGCATAAAATATAAATCATGCACTGTTATGGCTGAAAAGCTGTGCTAGCTAAGAGGACTGGATGAACATGTGTGAAAGTAGGTTGGATGGGACCACAGGGCATGGCCAGGTCATAGTTCAAGGAATCAGTCAGGAAGCTCTGGTGCTAATGAGTTTGCGATAATCCCCTCAACGGCTCAGTCTTCAAAGACAATGACACACGAAACTGTATCAATAGAGCAATTGACGGTTATCAACCTGTTTCCTCTTCCCACAGAGACTCTCCTTTGTTTCCTTATTCGCCCAGACATTAAAAAGCTATCAGAATTCCCACCACTGCTTTGTCACCTAATTTGCCATTAGCCTGTTCCAGACCTTATTGTTTGCTCTGCCAGAGAGCCATTAACAGCCTCCCCTCTGGGCAGAAACAGGGTATTTAAACCCTGGCTCTGAGCCAAACAACTTGTAGTACACTGGAAACAGGCTGTCACTCTGCTGCTCTGATTCTCATTCTTGTGCTATCCTTGGACCCTTAGTCTGAGCCATATCGCTTTGTTTTGTTGTTTCAGGATAGGTAAATATCGTCCATTCCATCCCAACTTCTTGCTATCCAATTTTTCCTTCTTTTCCTTCAGGTAGACTTGTATGGTTGTGAGACTGCTTGAATCTTGTGTGTGTATGTGATTTTCTCCCAATAAAACATTCTTTTAATCTCCAACTGGTGTCCCTGGATTTGTACAGATATACATAGCTGGAAGATCCTGTAAGGTTTTCCTCCTCTCGTAGGCTTCCATTTTGAGCTAATATTTCCCCACCATTCCATGGAGGCACTGGCACCATGGGTGGACCTCTGAGTCACCCACCTTTTGGAGTAACACAGCCACTCCTAGCTTGTGTGTTTTTCCTCATTAATAACTTTTCCCATCTAGACCACACTCTGATGTTGCTTGGCCACATGTATCTTGGGTTTCATCTGTGAAATGTTGAGGGGTATGAGTGCATCTACTTGTCCTTGCACATCTGGAGAAGGAAAAACAACCATTACCCCCTGGACAAGGGTGGAATCTGCCTCTTGTTTCCTGGGTGCTCAAAAACAGCTAGACAGTGTCTAGGCACACTCCTACAGGCTATCACTGACTTCAGGGAGGAGCTGTACTTGGGAGCCTCAGCTTCCCTTGTGTACCTAGGGCAAAGACAATGCACAAGGAGGTGTTGGATGCCTCCTTGCAAAGGCTGCAAAATGCATAAACTGGCATAGTAAGAGGTTATGCTGGAGTAAGCTACTTACAGGATTCCAGCTCTACATTTGGATAAATCCTATTACATTGAGTAGGCCTGCATAGGAGTGGGCTCTCAGTGACTATATCTAATAATATAGCAAATAGATGATCACTGCTTATGATATAGCAGGTATAAATTTCGGTTACACATTTTCTGTAAGCCTGGGGGAAAAAAAAACTAACCCCATAAAAGTATCCTGGAAACTATACTTTAATTTAAAATACAAGTTTCTAATCCTCATGGATTTAGAGCAAAAGCTTGAAAATACTATAAGAGCAATTAAAAAAACCACATCACAGTACAGTATTTTTACAAAAATTCCTCAAGATGCATTATTTTTATGCTCTAATTACATGATGTTTTATATCGTTTCATGATTTTTAGAGGCTTGAATAATGACTTCTGAGCATTTCGTGCTGCAGCATACTGAATAGCTGCAATAAAAATGGTTGGATTATGTTTTAAAGGCAGAATCGAACAAGAGAAAAACACTTTTTTTAAAGCTTAAGAGGGAGGAAATATTCTCCTTTTTTTATCTAGCTTTGAAATAGCAACACAACAATAGAAAGCAGGGAGGAGAAACGGCGACAGAACTGCAGGCAAAGTAAATTGCTTTCTTCTCACAATGTGCTTCTTATTCTTCCAGGTGGCTTCAATGCTCAGGTCCCAACTGAATGAGTTTCAATTGTCTGAATCTTTGCACTGATGGCGGGTCAACAAGGAGCAGGGAAGGAACAATACTGAGTTGTGAAGGAAAAAAGCCTGATGAGTCCTTATGCAGGACACTCTCCAATAGTCATAACCTCATTATCAGAGGGTGACTGCACACCTTTGACTTGGACCAGCAGAAGATGCAAAAGTGGCAGGCAAGTGCAGCAGAGGAAAGCTGGGTTGCATGCCAGAAGAAAAAGCCATATTCCAGAGTGGCATGGACTCTGTTTAAAAACCACAGCTCCTTGATAAAGCAAAAATTGACAAAGATTTTTCGCATCACTATATCAGAAAATCGCTTCTGAAGATATGGAATAAACATAAGAGTAAAAACATAAGGCAGCTACCCATGTGGGTATCCCCTCCAGAAGCTTTCTTTGGAAGATGGAAGGGAACAGAGAAATGGCTGAGATATGAGGATATATTAGAGAAAACAATGACAAATGCTTATAAGATCAAATCAAGAGAAAAATTGGAACAGGAAGGATTGCCATTAAGTTGGTTTCCGTACAGGCAGCTAAATGAGAGATTCCGGATGGACTTGAAAACCTATGGAATAGAATTCAAAGAAAGGACAGGAGTGATTAAATGGATCTTTGACAATCCACCACATCTGTTAACCCACATATATCAAGAAATATTAACACAGGAGAGACAGGAGGAGACTGTGAAATCTGCAATGATTTTGTGGGCACAGAATATTGGGCATTCAATTCAATTAGATGAATGGGAACAGAGCTGGAAAAGGACACAAAAATTTACAATGGCCCAGAATCTCAAAGAGAACTATTTTAAAATGTTTCATAGATGGTACATGACACCAGACAAGTTAAAAAAGATTTATAATACAGGTATGGGTATGTGTTGGAAATGTCAGAAAGAGGTGGGAACAATATTTCATATGTGGTGGTCATGTCCCAAGGCAAAGAAATATTGGAGTGAAATACATAAAAAGATGTGTGAAATATTGAAGGTTCAATTTGTAAAAAAACCTGAATTTCATTTGTTAAACATGACAAATGTTCTTGAGAATACTAATATTAAGAGGCATTGGAGATTAATATTGTACATGATAACGACAGCGCGAACTGAATATGCCAAATTGTGGAAGTCTCAGCAAATACCCACAATCGAACAATGGTGGGGGGCATTTATTGAGAATAGAAATGCGGATATTGTTTCACAAAGATTAAAGGGGAAATCGGACGATCAGATAAAAGCAGAATGGCAAATTGTAATGGGTAATTGCTGGGAACTGCCAAGTGAAAATGTCTGAATTATGGTTGAAATTAAATGGGAATAACTGTAACATAACAGGAGTTGATGAGAGAAATGCAAGATCAAACACGTAAGATGAACATGGAATTGTGAGGCATAATTTTTTATATGTGAGTAGATATCTAGAAAATGAAAACTAGATCAGAGTGGAAGAACAAAAACATTATATGTAAAAGTACAATTTGAGATGATTTTTTTTTATTTGTGAAAATTAATAAAATTATTTCATTAAAAAAAAAAACCCTCACAGCTCCAGAGATCCTTGTCACTCCCTGCCCCCACCAAATCTCTTTTTCTGTGTCTTTTCCTGAACATTACAGGTATGACAGAACACCCAACACTCTGTTGCAGGTACAAAAGTAATGGCCTTGTTTCTTCAAAAGAATGGGGACAAATTTTATTTTTACTTTTACAGGTGGATTAGTTCCTCACAACTGTGGGCATATAAACTGGGATTTTATAATTAAACTGAGTTGAACTAAGCTTAAGCAAATTTTCCTAAGAATTTCCTGAATGAAAAATAGTCAAATCCTTTTTGGGTATGTCCCTCCTTGTAGCATGTACAAGAAGAATTATGCTTACTTCATGGTAGCATCTGATGAAGCTCTCCTGAAGAGCATATTACTGGACGCCCATTGTGCCTTGTGTGCTTTGTTTTCTTCAGATGTGCTCATTGTCTTTTAACTGGCTGATTTTTTTCCAGTTGTGCCTCTGACAATGCCTCCCTCCCCTTTATAATAAGCATTTATGTATTGTTACAATTCTACATATATTTCATGCAGGGTTAATTGCCCAGTAGTTCTCTGGCATTACATACCTGAATTTGTAATAAATAGAGACTCCTTTTTTTAGATGCAATTGAATTTGGCATTCAGTTAGACCAGTGGTATGGTGTGTAGAATTTCTGAGGGGCTGCTTTTCCATTAGAGTGAGTGTCCTCATACTGTGTCACTTATTTACCTGCTTTGCACACCATCATTCTGCCTCTGCCCAGAGATTTGGTCCCTGTCTCTGGCCCAGCCCTCTCTCCAACTCACAGCACAGCTGCATGCTTCCCAGTACTTCTGAGTACTTCTCCACAATGGTCATTGTGTCCCTTTCCCTTCTGAATGGATCAGAAAAATGCTTGGAAGACATGAGATGTTGTCCCTGAACTATCTGAATAATATTTGAATAAACTGACAAAGTTATACAAGAAAAACCCAGTTGGAAGCACCCTTCAGCCCTATATTTCTGTCTCTCTCTGTCTTCTAATATCCTTTAAAACAAAACAAAACAAAACAAAGCAAAACAAGGCTGTACATGGAACTGATTGGGATCACTTCCTTGAAAACAGTGACAAAAATGAGCATACTTTTTGATTGCAAAAGAAGATTATTTAGTGGAATACAGAGAGTGAGCATCTCAAATGTGGCTATGGATTGAGTGAATTTGATAACAATAGATTTTCAATCGATTTCACCCCCCTGTTATGCATTGCCCTTTTCAGAGATTAACATTACCCACAGTTCAAACTTTCCAATCTTAATTACTAAATCAAACATAAACTTTTTATGGTGAAGAATAAAACATAATGTTCAAGTCCCTGTTAAATCAAATTCTAATGAGCCTTCAAATTTGATCAGAGGTTGTCTAGGGGCAATTCAAACATGATGACATGTTAAACTTGTAACTGTCCCTGGAACCTTAGGTATTGGGTTGGCTATCTGTGAGTTGTAGCCTCCTCTCCAAAAAAACCTTTCCAAGCTGTACCAAAACCCAACCAAAATTAGGGCTGTCCCCAAATTTTATGTCCATTGTATGGGATGGGACCTTCTAATGATGTTCTTCTTCTGTAAGCTGAACAGAAGTATATCTACACTAAGAGTTATAGCAGTTAGATTTCACTTTAATTTTGGCTCTCACCACACTATGCTGTGATCCTGCATTGTCCCGTCACAATCAGGATAGGATCAGAATCTGATCCTTCCAAACTGCACTAGTTGGCTGCTAGTGGATGGGCAGTGTTCAGGACATGTTCCTTCCTTCTGCAGTACAGCTGGCCTCTTCCTGAGCTGTACTGAGGAAGAAAGTGCTTGATAGTGCTTCCACCCTTCCTGCAGGCCTGCAACTGATGGGATCATTGTGCAAAGGGAGGCCATTAGTTGTTTTTTTCTTCTTCTGGTAATGGTATATGGCTGGGGATGTGACAGCAGTGGGACAGCAGTGATGTCATGTGATGGTACACATCATGGACCTGCAGCAACGCATCCCCATGCTGGGATGGTGCCGCTGTGTGGTAAGGGCCTTTGTTTCTCTGTTAGGAAGCTCCAGTGCTGTAGTTCAGGAAAGCACAGCATTTACTAGAGATGGGACAAATCCAGAATTTTCTGAATCCGAATCCGGATCCCTGGAAGGTTCTGTGAATCCACAGATCTCGAATCTTTTGAATCCTTTTTTACAAAAGGGTTTAAAAAACAAGGGAAACAAAGCACTTCTACTGAAAAGTGTTTTGAAACAGAATTTGACATCTTTGTTTAATGAAAAACACGTTAAATAATAGTTTTCACTTTCAGGAAAACATACCCATATACTTCTTATTAAGAATTACATATAATTTGGAAGTAGCTCCAGATGTTGGAGTTGACTCCTGAGTTGACTATTACAAAACAAAACAAAAGGGCAAGGATAATCTTGGGAAAGACACACACTCTCAGCCTTAGCAAAAGCCTAGGCAAAGGCAAACCTGCCTCTGAAGAAATCTGGCCAGGACAATTGTCATAGTTTTGCCTTAGGATCTCGCCCGATCGAAAACGACATGAAGGCCCTTTCTACACAAGCAGGAAAATGTGGATTATTAATCCCACATTTTCCTGTATGTGTGTACAGGGCCACATACTGGAGTACAGAGATAATCCAGGTCAAAACTGGATGTTTCTTTGCATAGCTGCTTCTGGCATCCTGGGGCTTGTAGTTTGGTGATGCACCAGCACACTTTGGCAGAGAAGGCTGTGACACTGTGTCCAACTACGAACCCCAGAATTGTGTATGAAAGAGCTTTGCAAGGGAGCCATGCAAAGGAATCTTCTTCAGATGTCCTTGAAATCTCAAGAACACTGTACTTTCCAGTCAAATCTCAAGTCCTGCAACAAGGAAGGCACTTTAAAAACACAAAAACACCAGCCTCTAGCCCAGTCTCAATTCTGTACCTTGATGTCCAGTCTCAAGTCCTAAAACAAGGAAGGCACTTAACAAAAACAAACTAATACCAGCCTCTAGTCCAGTCTCAATCCCTACCCTCCAGTCTCAAGTCAAAAGACTAGGAAGAAGAGAATAATTACCTTTCAGAGGGAGGCAGCCACAGGGGCAGGTAGCAGGAGCAAACTTGATCCGGGCTCTCATGCTGGCTCAGGCCTTCTGGCATGCAGGAAAGCGACTCTCGCTGGCCCTATGCGCCCACATGGGCCTGATCCGGGGCACTCAGGTCTCAGGGCATGCAGGGATTCGAAAGATTCGATTCGCCTGTTTGGGCCTAGGGATTCGGATTCACGAATCTCGAATCCTTCCCAAGGATTCAAGGATTCACGAATTCGGTTGGCCCATCCTTAGTATTTACCATGTTTAAATATTAATTCTAAGTTGCTCACCATACAACAGATCCCAGGATCTGAAGGACAGAGCCACAACACTTGAGGAAGGATCAAATTGCTATAACTCTGTAGCATAGACATACTCCAGAGTTGCATGTGACAGGATTTCAGCCTTTCCCCACAACATGCTGCAGAATTCAGTATGGGAGTACTTCAGTCAACAAAGCAGATATGTTCCTGGGCAGGACTTCTTCAACAAACAATTTGTACCAGAAGCAGAAGGGACACAGAAAGAATAGGGATAGGTTCCTGCACCACAAAGAAGAGCACTGAAATGCATTTCAGCAAAGCTTTTAGTTCAAACTAATAATATACACATGTGAAATGAAACTGCTACGTCAAGCAAGCCTTGCATAAGCAAACAAAAACATTTTGAATCTTCTGGGAAATGTCTGAAGGCTTCTTCCAAAATGCACCCCGGGATGACCTTTTCTTTCGTCAGCTTCCACATTTCTTGTAACTTCCATTCTGGTGGCCAAATCTATGCTTTTCATAAACAAACTAAAGGCTGCTGGTGAGGTAGGCTTATCTGCTCTCCTCTTTTCTCTTGGTTTTGATATTCATACACACTTAATAAGGGATTCTGGAGGAGGCTGCTGTTTACTTAGCCTGCTGCATGCAGGTAACGGGATTGCAGTAGGTTCAACTAAAGTAGAATCCTGCTCTTTCCCAGCGCATACTTGTTTATTGCTACAGGCTGCTACAAGCTGACATTGAAAATCTGTGCTTCTCCCTTCTTCCTGCACCATCCACCCACTCATATCATTCCCTTGAGATAGCGGTTCTAGTTGCACCAAAGCTGATGCTGCAAAAAACTAATTGAGACAGAGGATGAAGGGGAAAATATGTCTGGGCATACATAAAAAAGTATAAAAAGGAGGTTCTTTGTCAGAGGCTTTGTTAACTGAGGTATGAAGTTTTTTCTTTTGAGAGAGATCAGTGATTAATGGTCACCCTTCCATTTCAAATGGAGGGTGCCACAGGATAGCTCTTTAGTTATTTAGACCAACTGCAATCCTGTGACGCTGTCAATTAGCATGGGGCTGGGAGAGGAACTATTGGTTTTTCAAATGTTTGGGGCTACAACTCCCACAGTCCTTTAAAATTGGCCAGGCTGACTAGGATTGATCAGCGCTGTAGTCCAAAACATGGGGAAGGATGGAGGTTCTGTACCCATGAATTATCACATTGAAGTGTTATTTGGACCTCTGTCATCTTCTTTGGAGATAAGATGGCACCTTTCCATCTTTCTGAAAATGGTAGAATGCTGCTGGTTATAACAGCTGTAAAGCAAGACCTCACAATTATAGAAGAGATGTAGCCAGTCACATATCCCATGTTGAGAACTGGTTATACTAGTTATACTAATACCCATGGAATAGATTAGGAAGGACAAGAGGTTGATGAGGTAGTGGACGAGGCATCTAGATTACTGCCTGAAACCATTGATGGGGAGGTCAAAGGCAATGTAGAATGCTGAGCCAATGATTTGACCCCACGGCAACCAAGAATGCAGCAAAATCTGCAAAGTGTCCCGTCCAGCCTTTATTTGGATAAATGATTTAGACAGTTGTATTAAAATGCAAATTCCTGTCTTGCTTCCTAGTTTATCTTCTAACTCGTTATACAATTTGCCAGTTATAGAAGAAAAATTACCATAATGGGCCCCCAGGGAACAGTTATAGAAAGGATACCAAACATTACTTATCATCCCATTCTGCTACAATTATCTACCACTTTTGTTCTTTATATGTTAGAGGGTTTTTTTCCACCTTGGAAAAATTAAACTATCAATAGAATCCACACAGCTAGGTATAAATGGAATGGTAGGCGCACACTTAATTTCTGCGGGTTTCCCCCTCCCTTTCCCTCTGTAAAGTATATTCCATCATTGCACGTACAGCCTTTGTCTCCCACTCCTATCATTCCCCTGAGATAGCGGTTCTAATTGTTTGGAAACACCGAGGCACAGGAGAGCGGGTCCCCTTTGAAGGGACCCATCAGGAGGTGGGGGAGAAGCACAACTTTAATGTTACCACTTCAAAAATGTGAAATGGAAAGAGAAAAGCACTTTTTTTAGTGCATCAAGAATGGATCTCTGTCTTGTTATGGAAAGGAATTAAAGAATTCTCTTTCTTTCCCTTCCAACTCCACGGGAGTCATTTAACTCTGGCCCCATGAACTCTCAAGGAGAAAAGTTTTCCCGTTATCTGAAAGCTTTTTGGTCAGCATGTTACTTTTGAAAAACGTGCCACCAGGAAGCAAAATAAAATAAAATAAAATAAAATAAAATAATAAAATAAAATAAAATAAAATAAAATAAAATAAAATAGAACTAATACGTAGTATGAGGTTGCCAGCAAGTTATTCTCTCAATAAATAGATATTAACAGGGAAACTGTTCTCCTTGAGAGATTTATTTATTTATTTATTTATTTCAGAATATTGGCTTTCATTTCACCTACCAGGATTGCTTGGAAGTAAATCTCATGGAGTTTACATTTCTTAATCTGTTACAGAAGTCCAGCAGTCCAAAATAAAAGGCATTGGTCATGGTGGGACTATTCACCCTGAGCAAAAGTTGGAGCTGGAGGATTTTTTTTCTTTTTCTTTTACCTTTTCTTGCTTCTGATTTATTTTTATTTTTATTTGGTTTCCAGTGAATTGGTTTCCAATGAAAACAAAAGTAATTATGTCAGTTCTATTAGTCCTGCCTCCTCCACACCCACATGTTGGGAGATGAGAGAGATGGGATTTAGGTCCAGTTCTTTCCAGCCCCCATTCTAGCAAGACCCCTGTGGAGTAGAGCAATGGCAGCAGAAATTTTCATCAGCCTTTTGGCAAGGCTTTTGAAGTTTCATATCTCCCACCTGCTTTTAACATGCACTCCTCCCAGGGGCCATAGATGTATGCCCTTGGTCAATCTAACAGATGCATTTTAAGCCATGAGTTAACAATGCAGCCTCAAAAGTATGCTATCCTTCTTTCTCTTTGGTACAATAGTGCTGTAGGAGAATATACACCCAAGCTAGAGTAGTCATAAATGTTCAAGATGTCTCCTCTCCTATGTAGAAGAAAGGCCCACACGTCTTCTGAGATAGTACTTGCCACAGAATGGCTGGTTTTAAATCTTAGACACTCATAGGGCCTGAATCCTATTGGCTAGCCACAACTACAGTAGACCCACCGAAAGAATTACTGAATTGCAAGTCAACACATAAGTCAATCACACTTATTCAATTGGCCTACTCCACACTAGTCTGCACTAGTTGGAACTAATAATAGGGTTTAGGCCATGTTTCATGTGTGTGATAGCCCTGCCAGATGTACAATTCAAATGCATGGGATGTTTGGGAGCCATGATGTCATATGAGATCGTAATGATCAGCAAAACAAAGTGGTCTTAAAAGAAGGAGCACATTGCCGTGGGAACTAGAACTTGCATATTCTGAGCACATTGTTTTGAAAGGCACTGATCTAGTTTAGCATGCTTACTTGACTGCAACTGCCTTCATGGAGGAAGTGAAGAAACGGACATAGAAATAGGTCATATGAAAGATCAGAGTAGCAGTTGGAGTCAACACAGTGTTGTAGCCCTTCATGTTGAGCCTGATGGAACCTCTGAAGTTCCATAGATATATGTGCCCTATAGTATAACTTGGCTTATATTTAGAACACTGCAGGTTTTGGGCAATGTTTAAGCTTCTATTAGGGGCAGTGTATTGCAGTCTACCCAGGCAGCAGACCTTTTGGAATATTCTGGAGGCTGTGTCTTTCCCTGTTCCATTTCTCACTGTCAAACGGTTCCCCAGGAACTTATACAGGAGGAGGTTTTCTCCTTGCTGCTATCTGTTATCCTTTGAACTGAAGGTGGTCATTGATTGAAACAGAACTGTTTTCCATCTATCAACAGATAAAGGTGTCAGGATTAGGAGTCAGACTGGATGATCTCCTGGATTACCTTCTTGTGAGTGATTTTCTAACTGTTAAACTGGGAGTTGTACTGGAGAAGACTAATGGATCTAACAGTCCTGTACCAGACAACTATCTCTGAATGTCAGTTCAAAGTAGAAAATTCACCGTTTCCTGTGCACGTTCATCATTTTACAGGAAATGCAATGCCTAAATGTAAGAACAGACCTTCCAAGCAAAGGCATTAGCTCTCTATTACACTGAATCAAGACCAATTGCCCTGCTGAAAAGGGCACTGGGACAATACACAGTTTTATAGGCTTCCTATAGGAGAAGGTTGACACAATTCTATGGCCTGCACCATAAAGAAGTTCAGGCTGGACTGCCTCAGTGGGGGCCTCTGACCTTAAAAACCTATAAATCTCCAAAATGTGCTTCTTTGCTGAGCATGGGCACTCTACTGGTGTTAGAAACGCCCTTTCCACCTAGCCACCAGCCGCCCACTTGCCTTGCCTTGTGCTATGTTGTGAGAGAGGCTGATTCAATGCCAAGGATTTATAACCTGGAGCCAAGGCAATAAATCTGCTTTCAATTGCCCGTTACTCTGGGTCATTTCTTTCCAGCTGCACAGAGTATGATACGATATCCCCGGAAGCAGGCTGTGACTGTGCAGAATGGCTTCTAATCGTGTTATCTATGCAGCAGGCGCCATGTACTTAGTGTAATCATAATACTGGCACAAATTAATCCTCCACGATTACCCCCAAGAAGGGAGGTAAATCCTAGTAACCCCCTTTCACAGATGTGGAAGCTATGCTGGCTCGCCAGAGGGCAAACAGTATGTCAGAGGCTGCCTCCTCCCCACCACAGTCAGCACTTCTTGGCAGATTTCCTGGTTGTTCTAGTTCAAATTTCATTAGAAATTTCATTCAAGAACAGTCAAATGCACGTTGGCATTCTGGCCATAATCTTACAAACAAACTATATGGAATGACCTCCCTGTTAAATGAGGCTGTACCAAGATGTATGTGTTGGTTTGTATGTGTGTGTGTATGGGGGGGTTGTTTTATGAAAATGGGGCACATATCCTGCTATTTTGACTGCCCCAGTAGATTCAAAGTAGATTTTAGAATATCCGGTCTTCATTCTACTTCAGTGTCTCCACTCTGAATATGGAGTGATATTTGTGATCACTGCACAGTAGATTTCCTGTAAAACACTGGGCCCATTCAGATGATGTGTGATGTCTGTGTACATTCAAACCACCTGTCAACTTATGGTGACCCCATACATTTCATACATTTTTTTTTAGGCAAGGAATACTCACAGGTGGTTTTGCCCATTTCTTCCTCTGAAATATAGCCTACACCACCTGGTATTCATTGGCAGTCTCCCATCCAAATACTAACAAGAGCTGACATTGCTTAGCTTCCAAGTTCAGAAAGGATATGGATGTGAGAAATCTGTATATTTCATTCTTGTTGCATTTCTCAGCACCCTACCAAGACTCATGTCCCATTGAAATTCTGTATCAGGTTGTGAACCTTTTTTCTTCCTTCCTGCATGAAAATTTATCCATATTTTGGGACACATTTTTTTAAAAAGTACACATTGTTTACACATATTTCTCAATGTTTGCATTTCAGTGCATCATCTCATTGGCTAAGGGATAGTTGAACATATTTTTTTGAATTGCAAATTAGTCATTTACATTTACCTGTATATGATTTGAAATAGAGACAGAGAGAGAAGAAAGAATCCCCAGCTCCCAGTGTTGGGAAATAAAAAGATATGGGTGTGCTTTTTTTAACAGTGGATGAAGACTTAGATAACTTTGTAAAAAATGTCTCAGGTAGTGACATTCTCCTTAGCACATCGGGGTAAAAAAAAAAGAAGCCACTATCCCACATCAGATAGCTTGAGATGCATTCTCTTAATAGATGATATCCTAACTGAACTGGTGTCTCTGATGAAATCCAAGTTTGACAACATGGGTACCTGGTTCAACCAGCTAGACTGCTGCCCAAGTGTGTCCCAAGTGCATTTTTCATACTTTTAGTTTCCACAACATTTTTTACATGATAAAGGATGGAAACAAAAAGTTTATGCATAGCACAGAAATGAAATTTAGTATTGGCTATGCAAATTGCTTAGCTCCCACAAGTTATTGTTTTTATAGTGTTGCATATATACTGAGGCCTGGCTGTGAGTCCCCATCATGTGAAAAATGTTACCAGGGTTCTGAATGACTAGATCAGGTTGTATTCAGTGAAACCTAGGCATTACAGACACACTTGGGGCATTCAGCAGCGATCCATCTGGTTGAAATTCAGATTTCAGATTTTATATTGAACTTAGATCCCTTCAAAGACACTACTTCAGTTAGGATGCCATCTATTAAGAAACTGCACCTCAAGCTTTCTGATGTGGGGGTCTGATATCCTTCTGCATGTGCCAGGGACTGGTATCCTGTTTGTGCCCATTTTCTACAACTGTTTCTTTCTTTCCTGGAAGTGCATCAAAGACTAACAGCTCATGGCTTGTGGACTGGAACAAGTCCATGGACCAGCACTGTGAGCAGCACTATATTGACAAATGAGGGAAAATGGTCAGCTAAGTCTTCCTTTAATTCAGTTTCGACTCATTGTTTCTCCAGCAAACCTGGGACTCATGTCTAACTTATTCCTAAATACCTTCTTTTTGTCTGCCAAAAATGTGTTTTAGAGCAAATAAATGGGTTTTAGAGCAAATTGAGCCTGAATCTTCAGTAGAAGCTGAAATGACTAAATTAAGGGTATCATACTTTGGACGACTCATGAGAGAACATGACTCACTGGAAAAGACAATAATGTTAGGGAAAGTTGAAGGCAATAGGAAAGGAGGAAGACTGCATAAAAGATGGATGGACTGAGTCAAAGCAGCCACAGATTTGAGTGTGCAAGGCATGAGAAGGACAGTAAGCACTAAGATCTTTTGGAGATCAATAATCCATAAGGATCTGATAAGTCAACATTGGCTATTTCCGCACTACTCTGTTATAGTGCTATTATTCCACTTTCAACAGAGGGCCTGTGAGGCCCCTCCGTAATCTGCAAAGCCCAGAATTCCATAGGATGTTGAAAGTGAAATAATAGCACTATAACAGTCTTGTGTGGAAATGGCCATTGACTTGATGGTATATACCACGTACTACATCCTGTATAGGAAAAATATTATCAAAAACAACACAAGAGAGAGAAGGAGGCCCTTTTCGCATGGCATTTGCAATGCAAAAGGGCACCTGGAGCATCATGCGTTTGTGAGGAGTGATCTGCATGACGCACTCACAATCACACGATGCTCCAGGATAGGGCAGGCACCACTTACGCATTTTTTCAGTTTTGGCTTTCAGCCGAAAATGATGCGCAATCATGCATTGCTCCAGGGCTCCGCATGCACTTGCCATGTGTGTGGAGCCTCTGGAGGCACGGCGGTTGTGCTTCCTGCCCCAGTGCAGCCAGGAAAACTCCCAGGCTGCAATGTGGAAGGAAGAGGTGGGGCTCTCGCGCTGCCTGCTTGGGAGCAGGCAGCTTGTGTGGAGCTGAAGCAGCAGGGACGCAGGAACCTCTCACTGGAGGCTGCTCGCACGATCCCCGCACCCTAGCGCCGAGAAAAGGTGAGTTGCGGAAATGGCCGTAGTCAAGGCAGCCATAGAATGAATGGTTGAGGTGAATTTTCTTAACTTTCAATTCTTTAAATTCTGAAATTGAAAATAACTGATCAGTGAAATTCTGGTTGAAATGGCAATTTCAGGCTTTTTGCAATGTCTCAATTGAAATACCAATTTCAAAATGATATTTTCACTGCTACCTGTCAAAAATGTGGCCAGAAGAGTCTCTCTCCCTTTCTCCACTTGTAATGTGCTCAAGCATAAGTTTATTTGTAAGGCTGAGTTGGCAATTGTGCTCATGAAATGTTTGAACCTGTGTGTGAAAACAAAGGCCTTGGTACAAAACCTTAGGACTTGTCTGGGCAAAGTATATGAGATTCCAGGCTTACTCAGAGCAAGGGTTGCTTGGGCAAAAATGTTAGCATTTCCTAGTGAAGCCACAAGTCTAGACTATGGCCTTTTTCGCACAGCATTTGCCATGCGAAAGGGCCTCCGGAGCGTCGTGCGATTGCGGGGAGCGTTTCAGACAGTGTCCTCACAATCGCGCGATGCTGCTGGGGCCCCACACACACTTACTGTGTGGGCGGAGCCTCCGGAGACGTGGTCCTTGCGCTTCCTCCCCCAGCGCAGCCCGGGAAAATGCCTGGCTGCGCTGCGGAAGGAAGAGGCGGAGCCCTCATGCTGCTGCCGGCCAGCAGGCAGCAGCTGCGGAGCCAAAGCAGTGGGAACGCGAGAGCCTCTTGCAAGAGATTGCTCATGTGATCCCCATGCCCCAGTGCCGAAAAGAAGTAAGGTGCGGAAAGGGCTTATCAAATGAGAAGGCATGGTGGAGGGTGAGAGGTTGATTTACCTACTTTCCTGCTTTTCTGAACTCAGCTACAGATAAGGAATGGCTCACATTGTCCCCACCTCCCCCTATCATAATAGATCATGGAACTTCTTTCTCAATTTATCTATATGGGTCAAGGGTGAGAATCACAGGACATTCTAGAGTTTTCTCACCATGGGCTATGCTAGTTAGGGCTGCCGGAAGCTGCAGTCCAAAGCATACTTAGTTGTTGAAGACCAAAGTGTTTCTGTACCCATAATATATCACCCTGTCCCTTTTCTTCTGTTTATTGTTATCGTTCTTTGCTTTTGACTTTTATTCCTATCCTTCAGCTAGGATAGGGAATAGGAAATGGGAAGGCTGGACTTTGTTAAAAAATAAAGCATAACAAGTAAAGTGGAAATGATGTCATTCAGCGTCACCCCCAGCAGCAGCATGTCAAGATCTGAATCTGAACGTGGATTCCAATCATGGAAGCTGATGCTGATTCCCTAGCTCAGTTCTGCTGGGTCTATCTCATTAAGATGTTTTAATTAAGAACCCTTAATTATATGTTTTTAATATTGACCCAAGGTCTGATTCAATAAAGCTTTCAAGTGGCTTAGATGAATAGGTGGACAGAGTAGACTGGAATCCAGAGTAGGCATTGTAAAGCTGCTAGCCTAGACTTCAGATACTTGCCAGTTCTTGCTGTAATGGAAGATAAGGGGCTTTCAAGGGATAACCCATCTCTCACTCCCTTCATCAGCCTCTGCCTCCATTCACGGTTGCCTTAAGGTGATAGAAAAGATTTGGCTGACCAGATACACCCTCCAAGCCTTACAATGCTTATCAGTATATTAAATACATTATGTAGATTGTCAGATTATATAGAAGGCAGGCACCAGATCCACTCTGATTTTGGAAGCTAAACAGGTTCAGCCCTGGTTAGTACTTGGACGGAGGACTGCCAGGGAATACCAGGTGCTGTAGGTTACATTTCACAGGAAGGCAATGGCAAAGTACTTCTAAGTATTCCTTGTGTAAGAAAACCCTATGACAGTCATAGAATTACCATAAGTCTATAGGTGACTTGAAGGTGTGTGTGTGCGTGTGTGTGTGTGTGCCACACATACACATACACACATACACACAGAACTTCAAACAGTATTATGCAAAGAAACTTCCATAGTTGGAATATTTTGTTCTTCTTTTGCAACACAGCAGACTCTGTGCCTTTGCTGTGCCCAAGTTTCAGAAGACAAGTTTCAAAAGCAATCTTCTATAAGGTACAATGAGTCTTCCATGATGAAGAGGAAAGAGAGGGGGAGGAAGGACGAATTACATGGACAGGATATCTTGACTACAGTTCAGTGAAATGTTGGCCTTGTGGCAGTAGGTTGTGCTACTTCTCTACTAACTAGCTTAGCAGCAAGTTCCACTGATCTTACAGGGCTACACTTTGAATTAATTGCATCCACATTGATGTTGGTGACTGTGTGCATATATAAACTCTAGGAAAGAGGCTAATGTGCCTTGTGACAATACTGAGTGGGGATTTTGCACACCGCTTGATCCAAATGGATTGATGTCAGATAATGTGATCAGAGGCGTTCCATGCAACACACAGTTCAAAAGCTTGGTTCTGATGCAGAGACTATGTCCATTGACTGGCCAACATAACACACTACTTGACTAACATTGTCCCATTATGCACCTTGGCCAATATTATTTGAAGACTGCATATGTTAAGTAGGCAGTATGTGAAGTTCCTTGTTCACGCTGTCTGCTTTTGCAAATTTTCCATTTTCATGCAATCCCCAGCATTTATGTATGTATTTTCCATTTATAGCTCTGTGTGGCAGAGCACTCACTCTGCACTGAGAAGATCCCTTGCATGTTAAGGTAGGAACAGGAAAGATTTTTGCCTGGAAGCTTGGAGAACCATCATGTAGGTAGTACCCAGACAGACCAATGGTTTGAACTCTATTCCTATAAAATACCTATTAGCAGTGATGTAGACTCGAGTACACTGATTCAGACTCGAGTTGGACTTAAGTCATCTCAGTGACTTGACTCAGACTCGACTTGGCAACAAAGGTGCACTGACTCCACTGGACTCGAGACTTTTATATTTTTTAGTGACTGACTTACTGCCCTTGATTCAGTAACATAACACATTCATCCAGAAACCTTACTACTTTGAAAAATGCTTACAGTCTCTTTTTGTCTACTGGTCAAATGACAGCCTATCTCAAGCCCAAAGTCTGGGAACATTTTTCAGAGGGGGAAACGCAAACAGGTTAGGCAATGGGCTTGAGATCTGCTCAGCAGCCTGTCCTTGCTGCATATTGGAGGAGCCTTCTAAAACTTTTGCTAGGAGCAGAAGGCAAGACTTTTCCCCGAAGCATAGGACATTTTCTCAGAGAACAGCAAGTGTGTTAGGCAGTGGGCTTGAGGAGGAGGGATCCTTCCTTCTACAGCTTTTGAAGCTTCAGTAATGGGCAGTAAGAAGGATCCTATTCCCTACTTCTGAAAAATCCTCCGGATTTGGAAATGGGAAGTAAGAAAGATCCTATTCCCCCTTTTCAAAGTTGCAGACTCTTTTATGCCCATTGGCACAAAAGCCTCCAGCTTCAGGAAGGGGGAGTAAGAAGGTTCCTATTCCTCACCTCTGAAGCTATAGATGGCAAAATTGCAAATGTGGAGAGCCAACTCTGCTTAAATTGTTAAAACTGACTTTATTCAACTCTGTCCAGAAATTCTGGAATATAGGTTGGGGTTTAAAGTTGGCTCCCAGACTTGAAACTTGAAGATAAAGACTTGAGAGTTGACTGGAGACTTGGAGTAAAAGACTTAAATACATCACTGCCTATTAGCAACAGCACAGATAATACAAAGAAGCCATGCATATCAGTGGGTACCTTATTCTAAATGTTTTCATCTGAGTTACATCTGGGTATAGCCAGAAGACCAAACAGAAATCTATTATTTTATCTAATTGTGTTCTCCCATAACACCTGGATTGTGCCATGTCAACCGAGGGAATATTCAGCTGGAGAATCCAGAAATGAAAGCAAAATCAAACCGCTCCATTACTACATCAGACAGCAGTTTCTCAACAGTAGGCAGACACAGCTCTAGTCATCGTCTGTAGGTTTCTTTGTATATATTTCAGCTTGTCAAATTACATCATTTAGAGAATGCTGCTCTTCCCAAATGAAAGCATCAGTGAGAGAGCTGAATCACAGGGACATAATTACTTTGGACTTTCTCCAACAGAAGCTTTATAACTGGTAGCTTCTTCTGCCCTTAAGCATTGTCCTCTGCAGTTAGTTGATAGTGTTTCTTTCTCTTACCATTTTACAGTTCAGAGGAAGAGGAAGCTACAGCAAAATGACCAGGAAACCATGCACTAGACCTCAAATGAGTCAATATATTTAATACAGAGTGAGAAGGTGTTTTATTTCTACTTAGCTACAGGGCTTTTCAGACTGTATAGTGTGGATACAGTTGCCAAGACCCAACAACATTCCCTTCTCCATCCCACTCCCCTTGTCTCATCCTGTGGCTTTTAAAATACCAGAGTTACAGACAGCATAAGCTGAAGTGTTCAAGAATAGAAATGGGGGAGACTTGTGCTTCAGCCAGTGAACAGAGGAGGTTTCAGGTTCAGATGGTATTTCATCATTAATCACTTGGAGGGTTGTGAACCATCCCCCAGACCTTCTGGAGAACAACTGCTGTGACCTTAACATGGGTCACCTAATCAGGAGGTTGTAGAATCCCACTGGAATGGCAGGGAGCATCATCTACGTAGATGCTGGGCCTCCCAGCAACTCTGATGCACAGAGTTAGCATTCTGAAGGGAGGAGGCCGACATTCAGATGCATTGGGAGGAGGAGGAGGACAGCTTCTTAGACAGTGGAAGGAGTAGGAGGAGAAGTAAAGGGATTGTTAGGCTAAAGGTGAGGGGTTAAATACTGGACATGTTCTTTTATTATTCAATTGTCCGTGATCATTATTTATTCTGCTTCTATAATGCCTTGTGTCATGGCAGATGGAATTGTCAATGGCAATTAGCTTTAACAGAAAGAGATTTGTAAAGTACTCTGAGGTTATTGTCATATGGGTGGTGTTTACACCATTGAGAAATGTGAGAGCTACTACTGGATCTCTCTCGCAGAGTACTCTGATTGGCAAGGCAAAAGCTGGACAACAACCACCACCAGTCCCAAACCCACCTACACTCACTCAAGGTCTAGCGTTGAAAGATCCAAGCTTGGCTTTCTTTGTAAAATATATAAAAGCACTTTTACTTAGAAATACTTGTGCCTAGTCAAACATGGAGGAAAAATAGACAAGAGAAAATGGCTGCACGTTAGAGAGATGGAGGAAGGTAGTGGGCGTGATAAAACAATCAGGAAGTTACCATAAATATATGCTGTATCCCCTTTTGTATCCCCTTTTGGACTTCACAGAAAGAG
Organism: Cyclura pinguis; assembly: GCA_030412105.1. NCBI lineage: Eukaryota > Metazoa > Chordata > Lepidosauria > Squamata > Iguanidae > Cyclura > Cyclura pinguis. The sequence goes on from CM059600.1 coordinate 165,181,004, forward strand.
CAATTCCTGCTTTATCAACACCCCAGTCTTTGCGTTTTCAGTGGCAAGAGCAGTAAACCTTTTGTCTCACAGATGTTTTGGACTATGATTACTTCAGTTCTTTACCATTGGCTATTTTGGCTGGTAGTCTGGGAGACAAAGTCCAAAACTTCTGAAGGTGCAGAAATTCTCCAGCCCTGCTATATAGGATGGGCATCAAACCACTGCAGAGGAACACATATTTTCCAAGAGATCTGAATGCTCTAATTGTTATGCTACTGGCTTCAGCAAAGGCATGAAAGTGGTTGACTGAGAAAATGTGAGAAAGTGAACTCATCTACTTCAATTCCTCTGTGGTCAGTGTTGCAAAAGGTATTCAGCTCGCTCTCCAAGGAAGACCAGCCTCTTCAAGAATGTCATAAATTTAGATATGTTTTAAGTTACCTTTAATAGTGATATATAGAGAAAAAAGAATCTGCCTGTTTTTCTTCTTTTCTAAAATCTCAAGTTTTCCCCATCCTGTTTACAAGGATATTTACAAATCTTGGTTATTTATGTATATATGTATTCATTTATTTTTTAAAAATGGACCGGTTTAAAGTCTCACTCATTGGAACCAAACACATTCAACAGAGATTTCCAGCATGGAAACGACTTTGGCCCTTTCCACATGGTATTTTCCATGCGAAAGGGTGCCTGGAGCATCAAACGATTGTGAGGAGCGATATGCACGATGCACTCACAATTGCACGATGCCCCAGAGGCCAGCAGATGCTGATCGAGCACCTTTTCATTTTCGGCTAGAAGCCGAAAATGGTACGCCATTGTGCATTGCTCCCAAGCCCCGTGCGAACTTACCTGGCATGCAGAGCCTCCGGAGCCGCGCCGGTCGTGCTTCCTGCTCCAGCACAGACTGGGAAGGTCCCAGGCTGCACTGCAGAAGGAAGGAAGAGGTGGGGCTTTCACGTGAGCAGGCAGCTCATGTGGAGCCGAAGGACCCCGGATGTGAGCGCCTCTTGCCAGAGACTGCTTGCACGACCCCCGCACCCCAGCGCCAGAAGAAGGTTAGGTGCGGAAAGGGCCTATGTTGTGCCATATAGTTGCTACAAGTGAGGAACCTATCAGAAAACAAAGGTGGCAATCCTAATTCAACATATCAAATATGGCTGAAAACATGGGGATTCAAAGGCAGACTTTTAAGAACTAAACCATGGGCAGTGTGACATGGGACCCTCAAGGACCCGGCCCCAAACATCACAAGCCAATTCTATTTCTTAACCGTAAACGACAAAGACCCTGGGAGTATATTAAAATGGAATATTCTACCTCCTCCCCAGGTTCTGAGGTGTTGAAATTTGCTATTTTTTAATGGAATTGTTTTTGTGGTCGTAGAGGTTGAGTAGGAAGGGGTGTAGTCTTCCAAGGTCCAGGGGAAGGTCAGAATGGCCCCTAGAGCTTCAGATATAGTCCACCTCAAAGGGAAACACTCAAAGATCAGCAACTGTCAGTAAGCAACCAACTGCCACTCTTTCCAGGTGCATTCCTTTTTAAAGTTCAGTATAGATGTAGAGGCTAAAGAAATGTGAATTAAAAAGCGAAACAAAACAGCATTTGAGGCTTAATCCCTCCTACCTCAGACATTTGTTAAACTCCAAACTCACACACAGTGTAAATCTGATTACACTGGTGAATGTGGGGATGAAGAAAGCACCACTCACTCATCACAGGGCTGTATGTGTATGTTTTCTTTCTTGGGTGTGTGGTATATAGATGGAAAGAATATTCAAAAGTATTCAAATGAGAATATTCAAAAGTATTCAAGTGTTGAGAAGCCCTAGTGAGAAAAATCCCGGACCAATAGGAATCTTCACAGTTCAGAACTTATTCTCTGTAAAAAAAAAAAAGCACCTTTTCCAAATGAGAAGTGGCATTTGGTGTGCAGAAATCAAGTATCCTGTTCAGAAAATAATATGTACAGAAAACAATGCTTTTAGTAAAGAAAATGCAATTTTCTATGCAAAAAACCCTGTGCATTTTTTTTCTTTTTGCAGAATAAATCCTGAACTGTGAATAGTCTTCAGAAACTATTTTAGAAAAAAAATTGGTGGGCTTTCTCACAGGAGAAAGAAAAAGATTAAATTTATTAATTCTTGCCTATGAGAATGAAATTTACGAAGAACAAAATTTGCATCCCAAGTGTTGTGCAGTCCTACACATCAGGACTGTTTGGAAGTAAGTCCTATTGAATTCAAAGGGATTTTGCTGCAATCTCTCATCGAGGTACACAAATGGACTGTTACCCAGATCTACTACAGACTTCTGATTAGAATTTGCTTTTATGCTGAGATATTTGTTCAGATCCATAAAAAATATGAGAGCATTATTTGACGGCACCCAGTTGCTACTGTTAACTCCAGCAACCCCAGTTCTGCAAATCATGGTTCAGAATGGTTGTCCATCTTACAATGAGGGCTGCTGCTTCCATACTTTGCGAGACTGGGACTTGACAGAGTCCCTAGCTGAGCTTCTCAGCATCACTGCAAGCTTGGCAAGTGGCAGCCCTAGCTTAGCCTCTTTGTAATTTACTGCAACACTATAGTCCATCAGGGGCAGAAAATCATTTTTATCTGTTTAGCAACACGTTCATTAAATAAACACCTTCCTGGCAGCGAGCAATTTCCTTGAGCATTTTTGTGAAAAATGCCCTCAACCAGATTATGATGGGACATTTTTCACTGGCAGCATCCAGGGAGAAAGACAGAGCTGGAACAGAAACTCGTTCATCTAGCTTAACCCAAATGCGATTTTAGATTCTTGGTATATCACCGACTATCGTCAGAGAGACAGTGTGGGTCAGCAGGCCCCAAATCTGATTTACCTTGTTTATTATTTTGTCTGCTCCAAAGTCTGAACCATTCTCTACTGAGTGTGTGATTTGCTTTTAGTTCTATTTGTTTTTGCCCAGTTCCAAATGCTTAGAAATTACAGGATGTGGCTGTTCCAGCTTGTAAAAACTGCAAATTTTGGGGGCCTTTGTCAAGCTCTTTGTCAGGTTTATATCTGATACCCCTTAAAACACCGGAAGCAGGCTTACATAGAACACTCTGTGTAGCTCAGCTGCATCTACAACATTGACACGACATGGACTGGCAGTGAGTCTCCAGTCTTTTACATGGGAGTCTTTCCTAGTCCTACCTTGGAATGCCTGGAGTTAACTTGGCATCTTTTGCATGCAAGTAGGGTTGGGGGAGAAACTTACACTTTTGAACAAATTTGAGAACCAATTTTTTAAATTGTTACTCTAGATTGAAACTTCTTTGAATTCTGTAACAGAGTTCAAAACAGGGTTGTTGTTTTTTTGAAACTGTATGTTAAAAGAAAGTCCTGTCAACAATGAAATTAACATTCAGCATATTTTAGATTAAGAAAATTGCTTTCAAAAAATCAGTACAAGCAAAATTGTGTACAACGGTATTACAAATTAGGCACTCTAAATACTTCTGAATTTTCACTTGAAAACTCATCTTTCAGAAGAAATGTGCACAAAAACACCTATGAGTTTGCATGTGAATTTTTGAGAAACCAGAAATGACCATCAGCAGATTTGTTATTCCTTCTCTTGTGAAAGCATGTCATCTACCACTGAGTGATTGCCTTTTCTTGACAAAGCATACCACTTTTCAAGGAGCATCCCTAAATTCAATGGGCTAGACTAGATTATTTTGGTGCATGCCTTCCAGTTCAATGAAAGAAGTAATATTGGTACTAGTAGCCTTACCATGATTTACTTGGATTTCCAAAGAGTAGGTAGGCTTCGCTGTTTGTATGTGTGGGGCTTGTTCCCCATTCTTGACCACTGAGAACTACTCACACATTTCTTCTAAAACTCTTCTTTGTACAGTTGCTTCTATGCTCTAGTTGCAGGCAAAACACTAGATTGCTCTGAGCGTCATGCAGATGTGCGAGAAAGAACCCACAGAATGTACACTCAACATTTCCTATAAGAAGACAGGGTGGCATCTCATACTTCTTAACATACATCTAAAGGCTTTATTCTCAGAGGCCAAATTACTTATACCTAGTCCATATTCATGATTATCTGTACTACCAATGACTATTTGGTTAATGTAAACATTTCTTTTCCTGAAGCACTGAATAAATAATAAGCATTATTTTTTATTACTGTACAGTACTTAATTATACCTATTTGTAAACAAACAAACCAAGGGAATTCCAGGCCCCTGTTGTAACAAAATACCTCCTTTAGGTCTAAAACCACCTGCCCCCCCAACGATGAACATGTCTCATAGAGGGCATTGGGGGCCATTTTGGAGGAAAAAAAATTGAATTTGGGGGTTGTGTTTTGCAAGGTTGTGTGGCTCTCCGAGTTCTTCTAGGGGGTCAATGCAGCCCCTTGTGTCTAAGCGTTGTCGACCTCATTGTACATAAAAGCAATTGAAGAGCAAATAAAAACCATTCAGAGAGTAAAAGTTTAACAAGCAATCATTACAAAAACAGGGCATTTCTCAAGTTTGCCCAACACTTACTTATTTTATTTCGTATTATATTATTTTTTTCTTATTTGGAGAAAACAGGGTTGCGTTTTTTTTTTCTGCAACAGCTTATGGGAACCAGGTGGAAATGATTGCTCTTGGTTTAAATTGTTGGTGGTGGCTCTTTGCACTCCAGTTCTGAGACAGTCCTCTGTTTTTTTCAGCAGCTTACAGTATTTCAAATTCTCACAGGAGAGCTCTCAAAGAATGCACTCTGTTTAAAGGTGTGCAGTAGAGCTTGTTTGGTTCCTCCCCCCCATTCTCCTTTTTCTGATGTTGAGTACATGCTGTAAATCTGCACAAGTTCATGAACAGCACTGAATCTTCACATCCAAACCAATCATTGAAGACACAATGCCATTTCCTGTCTTCCCAGTGTTGCTTTGGGGAAATTATTTTGAAAATTCACAGATCACACTTGGGGGACTTTGAGCATCTGTAGCATAATAAGCGGAGCATCTTTATGTGGATATATTTGGTCTGAATAGTGCTGTGAGGATATAAGGACGTGTACATCAAATAACTTTAAAAATGAACTCATGTGATGGTAACTGGGAAAAGAGGAACTAAGTTCATTTTCACTTTGTTAGATCCTTCCTTTTCCTCTTTACTTGGCCTTACTATGGCCTAAATCCAATTGTTGGTTCCCACTGGAGTAGACCTATTGAAGTTTTCCAAGTTTTCATTTGTTCAGTGGATCTATTCCAAATGGGACTAACAATTAGATTTAGGCCTTTACATTCATATGACCACATGTGTAGATGGTCATTTCTATGGGGCATATCTATGCTGCTGGTATGGCTCATCTGGAAGGTCTAAACTGTGGAAGGTGGCAGCAGCAATGAGAGAAGAAACAATGTTGCCAATCCATGTTGAGGAACTGCCATAGTTGTGGGTGACTGTCAAGTCTCTGTGGCCAACAATAACTTCTATAATGAATGTAAAGTGGCATTATTTAACAGGTAGGAATCTCTCCTAGAGATATCATGACATATGGTAAGACAAAATGGTGGCATCATCAGTGGATGAAGAGAGAGCTAATCAGCAAAAACAGCAGAAACCCTCCTGTAAACAACATGATTTCATTGCTGAGTCACATGTATCAGTTTCAAAATACCACAGATGAGCATCTCTCCCTGCCACTGAAAACAAAAAGTGATAACGGAGCCTGAGATTTTCACCTGAGAAAAATCAACATGACATGAATGAGCAGTTAGAAATATACATTTAAATATTTTGCCAACAAGTCTCTGGAAAATTTTGCCAGGAGAGGCCTCCACCAGCCTCACAGGTGACTGTGGCAAGCTCCCATGCGCCATGTTCACCATTTTTGTTCCCTCACACTTTTCGTGAGTGATAAGACAAATTGGGCAATATTCAGCCCAGTATAAGTTTCAGCACAAGGCAATCGCCTGGCTTTTTTTGAGTCTCAGATATTTCCTCTGCAGACAGTGTGAACTGCATGAGAGTACCTTGAACCTCAGATTAACACAGCCCTAAAGAAAAGCAAACAGACCAATCTAGACTGAGAGCTACGCGGGAGGAGAAACGATCAGGCAACTATGTCAGATTGCAAGCAACTTTCACGGTTACTCTTTTCATCTGAACCAATTATACCATTGGAGTTAAACATTATAACATTCCACTTCATTAGAGCTCCAAGGCAGATACATAATGTTAATCACAAGAACTTTGGTATTCTATAGGCGTCTGAGCCTGGAAGCAGGGATAAAAAAAAAAAAGAGTAAAAAAGAAGAAACACTCACTTTCAACTGCTTCCATTCTACGTTGAGGTTAATAGAAGGCTAATTTGAAAGCATTCAGTTAATGAGAAAGCTAAAAATACACCCTCCCGGTGCAGACCTTCCCTCTTGGCGCCTGTCATGGTAGCAGCAGCTGTGAGGCATTTGTAAGTAGATGCGCCATGATGCTCCTCCGAGGGGTAAATGGCTATAAATCACACCGGGGTGGGTAGGTGGGAGGCAAAGCAGCTGTTCTGCCTATCTTTTGTAAGGGTTCCTGCACGCTGGGAGCATGAAGGGTTCATTAGCGATTTAACTGTTGCCATAAGGTTGCTAGACAGTATGCAGATGACTGAGGGCCTGTACACAAATGGGACACAGGGCTTGATGAACCTCATTCTCAAAGTTCAAGCTAAACTCTAAATATGCCTCACGCAAACTGAACTGCTATTGGGGTATACAATTTGCCACTGTGTTGATGATTCTAAAGCCAATTCGTTTCCTTCTTGTAACATTATGTTCATTTGGTTATGGGTCCATTGCAACTCCCTTATCTTTTAATAGTTCACTGTAGTGCCAAGAATTCCTCCAAAGAGACCTCTGAAATTAAGTCTTCCACCATTTGCATCAGAGAGGCAGGCTGGTATAGTGGTTTGAGTGTTGGACTACGACCCTGGAGACCAGGGTTCAGTACCCTGCCCAGCTGTGGAAACCCACTGGAGGAGCTTGGGCACATCACACACTCTCAGTCTCAGAAAACCCTGTGATAGGTTCATCTTAGGGTCCTCATAAATCAGAAGTGACTTGAAGCAACACAACAACAAACATTTGTATCAGTGAAATGCAACAGGAATAGCCATTGTATTAGATAGCGATGGATTGTTTTACATAGGGATGGATTTCATGTGTTCATGGAGGATGGCCTGAGAGTTTTATTTAAGTTCATGAGAATTTATAGAAATGAGCAAATGGGTTCATATTTGGGATGAGAAGAACATGAGATCTAAAACATTCAAACATGGGAGAAAATGGAAAGTTTCTTCAATCCAAGCCCAAGGTATTGTGTATTTAACTCTTAAAAGTCTGGGTTTGTATCTTGGGTATTCAGCCACATTACCAGTAGAGTTGCTCCTGCTCCTGCCTCTTCCTTTTCTTCTTCTTCCTCTTTTCCATGTCTTCTTCCTCTTCTTCTTCTTTTTGACAGGCTCCTCATCATTAGTACAGTAGGTACAGCCTGGTCCTCTCCACATTGCGAATTCCTGTACCTATTGAACTTGACCGGTGCAAATGGGATAGAATCTCATTTCAGAGATTCATTTTTGAATAATTCATCAACATTCATGAATTTCTTCACACTAGGAATGGAAAGAACTTGAGGTTTCAACAATTCAAGTGCAGAAGAAAGTGTACTGACAATTTTATCTCATCCCTACTGTTGGCCAACCACTTGGCAAGTGCACTTCCTCAATACCTGCACTGAAGTCCTGTTGCTTGTCCCTGAGACCTCTGTGGGTTGGGTAGTGTCATGTTCCAGTGCAGAAGTGTTGTCTAGCAGGATGAGGAAATAGTTCTTTAGCACTTTAAAGACCAGCACAATATATAGGTCTGTTGTTGCAGTGACTGCAGATGTTGTTGCCATCATTATCTTCTTGAACCTGCAAGGTGGGCATTATTTAGTTTTGCTATATAGGCAGCCACCCATGGGCAGCACATGACAATAAATGTCTGATACACCGGCTAATAATTCTTGCCCTCACTTCAGTGGCTAAATCCCATCCACAGACATAGGTACTGGGCATATACTTGAAGCTCCAATTTTACACCCCAGGCATCTGGTGAAGCAGATTGTGTGTACATGAAACTGTAGCAGAAATTATGTATCTTGGCTTTAAAGGTGACACAAAGTGTTGGAACAGACTTATACAGCTAACCCCTTTGAAAATTGCTGTGTTAGAAGTAATGTGTGAGTCCAAGTTCCTGAGTTTCTTTTAGCATGATCACCTCTCTACTGCACAAACAAAGAGGGTTCTAGCATCCACTCAGTCTGCAGAGGACTATCCTTCTCTTGCCTGTCTCTTCCCCATAGTTGCAAAAAAGGCAGTTTGAACTGAATTGAGTGGGCATCAGATGAACAATAGGTGCCTCTGAGTGACAACCATTTTTGGTTTGAAGTTTCTCAGTCCCAGGGCTAGTCTCTCTACATTTCCAAATCATTTTTTAAAATAAATTTTTACTAAGGTATTTAAAAACCTTCATGCAATGGATCAGGGCAGCACACAATAAATATACTATTGTTGTTGTTGTTGTTGTGTACCTTCAAGTCATTTCTGACTTATTGTGACCCTAAGGTGAACCTATCACAAGATCTTCTGAAGCTCAGTGTGTGTGTGTGTGCGAGATGTCCCCAAGGTCACCTAGTGGGTTTCCGTGGCTGAGTGGGGAATCGAACCCTCATCTCCAGGATCGTAGTCCAATGCCCAAAGCACTGCAACATGCTGGCTGCCTAATAAATATATGCAAATATATAAATATATTAAAGAACATAAAATAGCATTAAATGAAATAGAGACAATTTCATACAGTTGTGAAACAGCATTAAAAGCCAGTAAAATATAATAAGACAGACTTAACCAACTTAAAATGCCCAAGTTAATTTTTTTTTAACCTAGTCTCAAATTATTGCAAAGGTTGGAGCCAGCCACACCTTTTACAGAAATGGTGTTCCCAAAGAGAGTGTCACAACAGAGAAAGATGTTTCTTGGTTGTCATATAACCAATAGAAGAGTCTTTGAGAAGAGTCTCCCTTGCAGATTATAAGGATGGTACACCAAGAGGTGTTCTTTGACATCTTCAGGTCTTTAATCTCAAAGTGATTTTGTTGAGCAACTTTATCCTAAAAATGCCTTGCAGATTTATCAGAAGGCCTCTGAGGTTTCATATACACCCCAGTTAGGCTAAATTTCTTAAACGACCCATTCACAATCTGCTGGATGGCTCCTCTAAGGCCCCTTTTACGCCTTACCTTGTCCTGGAGACATGTGGTGTGGGTCCCGGCATCAGCATGACAGGAGCACTCCCCTCCGCACTGGCTGCCTCTGGAATACAGGAAGCACAATGGCCATGCTTCTTCCTGCCACAGTGCAGCTGGGTACTGTCCCAGGCTGTGCTGGGGCAGGAAGTGCAGTCATTGCACTTCCAGGGCCTCCACAGGGAAGGTAAGTGCAGGTGTGTGGTGGAATGGTGGTGTGATTGCTGGTCATTGATGAGCAAAACTCATCAATGATTTGCTGTGCAATTGTACTGCCTGAGGACAGGAGAAGGAGGGGACCATGATGATGTCATGTATAAGCATGGTCCCATCCTTCTCCCATCCCTATGGAGGGCTGGGAAGGTGGAGCAGAAAGGGCCAAAGATGCAGGAGATGAAGAGCACAAATACTTCCAACACACAACAGAAACTAGCTCAGCCAGCTTAAGTGGAGAGAAAGACCTGGTCAGCGTATTTGTCAGTCTGACAAAGAAAATCTTTACTCTGTCTCTCTGGACTAAGACCAGGTATGAATACTTAAAAATCATCACCTAAGCACCTCATGGTGGAGATAGATTCCTTATGGATGATAGCAGCTCAAGCCCTCCAGCCAATGTTGGTGTTACATTGTGTGCACATGGGATCAAGCTGGGACAGATCCATGTGACTCTGCTCACTCACGTAAGTCAGAGTGATACGTGCCAAATTGATCCTTTCAGAGAGATATCATAATGAAGGCAATTTCAGTTTTTAGACTGAAGTATCATTGACATGCAGTACCTTAAGACCAGAAGTCTGGTTACCAAAGCATTCCAAATGCTACCAAAAGAATAAAGGAGGGTGTAGATATCTAATCACTCTTCCTCTAGCCCACAGCTCTTCCTCTAGTCTGGATATCTCACCCTTCAGTTCAGCTGTTAACAGCCTGTCATTCTCTGCCCATTATTATTGCAGTAGAAACACACTACCTAGCTATTTCTGTGCTGCCTTAGCTATCCTAGGTGGTGTATATTGAAACTATATACCATTTCCACAGATTTACAGAAGATATTTTCCCCTCCCACTCTTCAAGTCAAATGACCCTTTGGTAGCCTGACCTCATCCTGAATTAAATCTCTCGCTGTTGAATTCTTCCTCTTGTCAGAGACACATGAGCCTATTTCAGTTGCAGCCTGTTTGCAGCGACTCCATTAATAGCCATATTGGATGTCAGAGACACATGCAAAGCATCAACTTCATTGTCATTTCACCTCTTCAAGCCCAGCATCCCAGGCCTAAAAAAAAAAAGAGAGAAGATACAGTGCAGCTGTTCACAATGAGGTATATATCAAAAGAATGATCTGAGACGATAGTGTCACCCAGTTGCCATCTCTCCTCCGGATACTCAGGTTCCAATGAAAGCATGGGAGACCGATTTACCATTTGTCTCTCCTGTCAGAGTGCCTCCCCTCCCCAACATTCATTGCAACTCTTCATAATAAATATATCTTCTCTTCTCCCCACCACTATCTCATTTCCACCCCCACCATCCTTGGCATGTCTCTGCCATTTCTAATATACTTCCGTCAAGGGAATACATTGTTTTATGGTACATAACTTTGTAATGTGAAACTAATGTTCTGTGGACAGTTATGGCGCTGTGCTGGAAACTTTGGGATACAACAGTGAAAAACTCCCATTTCCCTGAGATGCTGTGCGGCAGGTGGTTTGATACACACAGCTGTCATTGTTTTGGACCCAGGTGGATGACTGATGCAGACTTGGCATGGTCCTGTTTATCAGGACCAACTGTTTCTTCTTACCTATTTTTTTGCATCTCAAAAGAAAAGGATTTCATAAAGCCTGTATTAATGGAAACTATGAATTTTTGAAACATGTGATGAAAATATCAATGATTTTCCAGAAAGGAATTATCAGCTATTCCTAGAGCATTCTCCAGGAGACTACTGGAACATTATTGTCTTTTAATGCCCTGAACCTAAAGACTGTTGCACTGAAGGTCAAGATGGAATTAAAGGGAAGAGATATTCCCTATAATTAACCTGTTTTCCTGCCCAAAGCAGAGTTTCCTCAGCAGAATGTGCCTCAGCAATCAGACTTGCAAATTTATTCCTGCTTACTTTTCAAAGAGCAAACATAGCAGAAAACACTCCAATGAAGGATACTTCCATGAGGAAAATCATGTGCTATGATCAGTAGATGTCTTTCACCTCACCCCTTAGGAGGGCACCTCCACAAAATGAATGCCAAATGCATTGCATGGTTTGACCCTGAGATGATGCATTTAATATCAGGAATACAGAATACCCATCTGGCATTAATCAGAACATGAAAAATTACTCTAAAGAAGAACGAATATAATGAGGTACTGAAACCACCCATAACTGAGCATAGTCACTTTAGCACTGACGGTTTTAGCATCTTATATTTATTCTGCTTAAAAGTAACCATCCAAGCTCTTCGTCAGCTAGTCCAAGTTGGCACAGACCCCTTTAGCTCTCATCAAAGCATTGACACAGCTTTTACAGAACTACCATGCTGGAGATATAGAGAATGTTCACAAATTATCTCATCCTTACTGAGGCACATCATCATCATCATCATCATCATCATCATCATCATCATCAAGCCTTTATTGCAGTCAACAGACCATGAGGCGATATACATTCTACGCACAAGTAAAAATATAGTATAAAAATATAAAAAGTCTGTGTTAAAGTAAAGCACAGGGTATAATTAATTACATATAAATGCATTTTAAAAACAGCTTAATAAGTTAACTTTTAAAATTTGATAGAAAACACTACAATTTAAACATATCATATATAAATATTTCTATTAAAATCATACAGCCTTATTTCTGGTCTACAGCTTTTGGTGGCCCTACAGTTCCTAAAGCTATGTCCCCCGCGAGACAGCTCAGGTGTTTAAACCAAGGGGAATTGTCAAGTTGTTAACATTTGTGTACTATGGCCCTTCGAGTTTTGATAGCACAGAAGAAAAACTTTGCAACCTCCTCTGTTACTCTTTTTTCAGCATCCCCTAATAGATATACTAGGTACCATTCCAAAGGTCTTCCTGGGAACCTGCTCAGGAGAGGTATTACTAACTTTAATCTATCATCTTTATAAAAAGTACAATAGAAAAGTACATGAGAGAAAGATTCTACTAGTCCCTCCCCACGGGGGCATACGCAATCCTTGTTCTCAATTTGCTGAAAACGTCCCTCTAATACAGCGGATGGAATAATGTTGAATCTGGCTTTACTAAATGCCATCCAATATTTGGGGACCATTAAATTTTCAAGATAATTTGCACCCTTGGTTGCCAAACTCAAGCGGATGGGGGAGCAAGTAGTGCGTGCAACAAATGTAGAATATTGGGTGTCAATATCTTTAATCTGTTGTGCAAGGATCAGCTTGGCCCTGGGCCAGTCAAGAGTGAGGAGGAATGTATCTGAGAGGCCTAATCGCTGCAATTTTTCTTTCACGGCTTTAGATAGGTGAGTATCTCTCTGCATCAAGATAAACATATCCAGCCTCTGGCCCTGCAAAGAGAACTCCTAGTCAGTACCCTAAGGCCCACTTCCATGCAGTACATTCAATTGATGTACAACCAGCCTCCAAGTGTAGGATCTCTGATGGGACACAATTTGGCACAGCAAATAATTTTCTGAGAAACGCCGAGAGTACTCATTCTAATTTTGGTAAAAAACCCAGAATCCATACTGGGATACCAAACAGTAATTGAGGAAGAACCTTAGCCTGGAATGCAGCAGGGATCAGTTGTCCGCCTTTGGTATAAAAGAATTGGACAATTGTTTTACTATTGCAGGTTGCAGTCTGTATAGCAGTTGCCTGCTGTCATGGCCAGGCACCAGATGTGTGGAAAGTAACCCCCAAATATTTAAAATGTGTCACTTGTTCTATTTTATGGCCAGCTATGACCCAATTGAATATGAACTGCTTTTTGGAAAAAACCATGATTTTAGATTTATTATAGTTAATAGTTAGCTGGTTGTTTTTAACAATACTCCATGAAAGCTCTTATTACTCATCTCAAGCCAATTTTAGTAGAGGAAAGAAGAACTGCATGATCTGCATATAAAAGTAAGGGGATACTAACTGAGGCTAGTTTAGGAGGGAGAAAAAACTCTGAAGAGATAAATGGAGCAAGATCATTGAGATACAAATTAAATAATGTGGGTGCAAGAATGCATCCTTGTTGAACACCTCTTTTCACTGAGATGGTTTTAGTAAGATTACCCTGTACTCCACAACTCAATTGTATTGTACTGTTGCTATATAACTTCATAATTAACCTAAGTAATCTTTTGTCAATAGAGGAAACAAGGAGTTTAGCCCACAGTTTGTCTCTAGGTACTGAATCGAATGCCGATTTCAGATCCAAGAAAGCAAGATATAGGCTATTGCTATATGGTCCTGAATATTTTTCAGCCAAATGATTTAGGACTACACAATGATTTGTAGTTGATTTTCCCTTCTTGAACCAGCTTGTTCATGCCCCAGTATTTTTTCTGTCTCTATCTGTTCGATCAGATGATTATTAAGAAAGCGGCAATATAATTTGCCCACTACTGATAATAAGCTTATGGGACGATAGTTGGTGGGGTCCTTTTTGTCTCCTTTTTTGTATATGGGAATGATGATGGCTTGAGACCAGCTATCAGGTAATTGGGCTGTCCGATTAATGTGAGTAAAAAGAATCACCAGTAAGGGTGTCCACCATGAAATGTTTGCTTTTAAGAATTCAGGCATGATTAAGTCTGGACCTGGGGCCTTGCCAGATCTCATTGTGGAGATCAAAGTTGCAACTTCATGTTGGGTTACTGGGGGCCAGTGTGGAGTAGCCAATTTTTTTGCAGAGACAGTGCATTTTCCTTCCAATGGTCTCGCTTTAAGCTCTTCACAGTCTTTAAACACAGTGGAGAAATAGGCTTCCCACACATGTGCTGGTATGTTACATTGAGGTGCTCCCTCAAGGTTACCTAGCATACCTGTGACAATGGTCCAGGACTGTTTGGTGTTACTTTGTATGGAGGAAGCTAACAATGCTAACCATTGCCTGTACCTAGTTTCCTTTTTTTCCCCTTTGCAATCAATGTTTTGTAGTATTTTTTTGTAGTATAATAGCTCTTTGGCAGGGTACAGGAGTTGTCCTTCCTGTACTTGAGATACAATTTCCTCAAGTGATCCCTTGCCTCCAAGGATTCTTTATCTAATCCTGTGGTTATCCTTTTATGTCTGACAGTGCAAGAGCTTGTTTCTGTACTTCTTATCATCTTAGCCAACATTGCAGTGAGCAATGAATAGTTTTCCAAGGCGACATATGCATTCTGTGTCTCCATAATAGAGCTTTTAAGCTCCCTGTACCTTGGTGAATTTAATGATGTTGTGATCTTACCACTTATCTTATCAGACCATCTTAGCCTTTTCTGACTTATAGTCACTGCTGAGTTGTCCAGTTGTTGTTGAGGGCTTAGACGGATATCAAGAGCTGGAGCAGGTCCAGAGGAGGGCGACCAAAATGGTGAGGGGCCTGGAAGCCATGCCCTGTGAGGATAGACTTAGAGAGCTGGGTATGTTTAGTCTGCAGAAGAGAAGGTTAAGAGGGGACATGATAGCCATGTTTAAATATTTGAAGGGATGCCATGTAGAGGAGGGAGAGGGCTTGTTTTCTGCTGCTCCAGAGACCAGGACAAGGAGCAATGGATTCAAGCTGCAGGAAAGGAGATTCCACCTGAACCTCAGGAAGAACTTCCTGACAGTCAGGGCTGTCTGGCAGTGGAATATGCTGCCTCGGAGTGTGGTGGAGTCTCCTTCCTTGGAGGTTTTTAAGCAGAGGCTGGATGGCCATCTGTCGGGAGTGCTTTGAGGGTATTCCTACATGGCAGGATGTTGGAATGGATGGCCCATGTGGTCTCTTCCAACTCTACATTTCTATGATTCTATGATTCTGAGAGGGGTTCCTAAGCTAAGGAAAAGAGGTAAATGATCACGCTCAGTTTTGTCTGTCACAAAAACTGGACTATATGTTTGTAGATAAAGTTGGAGGCTAAAACATAATCTATTGTGCTGCTCCCTTTTCCTGATATGTATGTGTATTCTCCAGTTTGTTCAAACTTTGGGTCCCCATTGATTATTCCTAATGCAAGGCGCCCCTCCAGCTGTATAAGACATATGCCAGCATAGTTGATCCCTATGTCCTTAGAATGTCTGTTGGTGTTAAGTACACAATCCTCCAGGTTATTTAGATGCCAGGAATGGGAGGGAAAAAAGGGTCTTGTTGTTTGGCTCAACTCTAGCATTAAAGTGCCCCATCACAACTAAGTGTGATTTAGGGATCTGTGCTTCCAACTTAAATATATAAGCTTCTAATGTCCCCCATTGCTGGGTTATTTCTTCTGTAATAGTCATCAGAGGAATATACACATTAACCAATAACAGGAGCATAAATC
The DNA here is from genome assembly GCA_030412105.1 of Cyclura pinguis. Taxonomy (NCBI): domain Eukaryota; kingdom Metazoa; phylum Chordata; class Lepidosauria; order Squamata; family Iguanidae; genus Cyclura; species Cyclura pinguis. The sequence continues at coordinate 165,196,783 of CM059600.1, forward strand.
CAAAATCATTTAAGCATTCCATAGCAATCTGACCACATGGAGCTGGACATTTGTTAGAAACATGTAAGGAGGTAGAAATCAAAATGGCGAGCCCTGCTTTTGGTCTTCCTTTTCCAGTTGGGACTGCGGCGGGTTGCTCAGTAACAACATAGCCATTAATGTGTAGTTTTGTGGTGGAGCATATCTCTTGGAGCAAGATTATGTCAAAGTCCTGTAGGAAATCAGAGACCTCATGGTCTTTAGATTTAGAGTTCCACTCTGCTATGTTCCAGGATAAAAAATTAACCTAACGTTTTGCCAAGGGAGGTGATTTCATATTGTAACAAGCTAGGGAAACACAATGAAGTACAGTCCATTTAGTAAGTTTAGATTCCTCCACACGGTCCTCTGATTGTCACTTTGTTTTTTGAACCTGAGCCAAATGTCCACCTTCATCATGGAATATGGCTCCGTTAATCCTCTGGTGCCCTCTTTTTGATACATGATGCTCGTCCCTGGCTTGGGTTCCACATCTGCCACCTTATTGTATCTACATGCAGGGGATACCTCTGGCTCTTTGCTGCAGTTTATTAAATCCAGATAATCAATGTTGTGTGTTGTTTGCTTCCCCCAGGAGGCTCTTTCATGTATTTTGTTATTTTCTAAATTGTCTGTTACTGAAACCAACTGCATATCAATAGATTTTATCTTTCCCAAGTCCTCCTTTTCCCGTAAATTATGTAAAGTAGCTGTTAGGGAAGTTAGTCTATCTATGATTTCAGTTTGTAATAAAGGTGGCAAGGTCTGAAAGGTTTTCAATAAGGACTCCTCCTCCTCTATAGTCATTTCATTGAATGTATTTACTAAAGTTTGGTTATCTTGAAAGCACTGAGTTGGGCACTGTGCAGGATCTGAGAAATCAGTGAAGTTAATTGTCATACTATGGTTGTTCTCATTATTAGGACTTATGCTAGGAGTGCCATTAATTAATGAAATAGGAGGGACCTTGTTTTCAAAGAAGCGGGACGTTATCATACCCTTATTTAAAAGTCTGGGCCTAGAAAAGTATACTTTTTTTGCAGTTTGATCATTTTTAAAAGTTATAACTGCATGGGCATGAGTATAATTGTAAAACAAATGCTCCACATGGAGAATCTCCAAAGAGATAAGAATCACATGAGCCACAGATCCCAATGTACATGCAAGGTGAGCTCTTCGCACAGATTGAGATAACATGCCTTGAGGTTTAGGGTAATTACTGATGACCAATTTATTTTTAACTAAGATTAAGTTCCAGGTCTTACTTTTCTGGTTGTCCTGTGAATTGAGAGGTTGGAGATCCTGACCTTGAAAAGGTATCTTCTTCTTATGAGGCGAGCCATTTCTACTGGGGCACATCAAGAAAAAACCATTGAGAAAATGATCCTGCCATGAATTCTTTTTCTTTTTCTCGGGGGGGGGGGGGTAAAAAAATGGGAAAAGCTTGAATTTTGGTGAAATGCAACTTTTGACCAGAAAACTTGCTTTGCAATTTTTTCCCCACTAAAAAGTGTGTTTTGCACAAAATACATTGTTTTCTTTGGAAGAAAAATAAGAGTTTGTGCAAAAACAAAAAACAAAACAAAGAACAAAACAAAACAAAAAAACTCACATGTGTTCCAAGGTATTAAAAATCTTTGAAAAATGCACAAAAGCTCTTCCAAACTCTTAGTCTTCTTGAGTCTCATGCAAGGTGAAAGGCTGGATAAACATTAAATAAATAAATTAAATAATCCAATGGGGAGGTAACTTTTGAAATTCATTCTTGCCTGTGGGAATGTAAAAGGAAAGATTTGTATCACTAGCAAACATGGATATATGGATCAGGAATGGTGGTTAGCCATCTCTGGCTCAGAAAGCAAGTCTTTTTAACAAACACAGCCCTGCTTGTTCCTTTAATAGCTATGGTTAATCCACCTCAAGTATAAAATGAGTGAGAAATAAACATTTTCAACAAATTAAATTAACATAACATGAAAATCAAGAAGTAATAAAAGCATTATTCATGCTGTCACAATTCAAAACTAGGTTCAGAAGCCATGAATACTAGAGAAGGCACACATGACCTATTATGAATCATCAAGGTGGTGCTGATCAAATGGCCTGACTGTTTTTCTAGGTGTGTGCTAAGCATGTGTGTTTCTAAGGTGTGTTTTCTAAGCATGTGTTCTACCACTAAGATACATAGCTATCAAAAATAGTTGCCAGTAATCCTCCATGAGTTTGTCTAAACTCTCTTTAAAAGCCATTAAGCTAATGGCCATTCACTACATCATCTGGCAGCTAATTTTGTAATTATTCATGCTGTGTAAAATAGTTTTTCCTGTTGTCTTTCCTGACTCTCCTACAATCGATTTCAATGGATGACTCTCTTGGGTTCTAATATTATGAGAGAAGGAGAAAACACTTTCTGAATCCACTTTTTCCACATCACACATAATTTTATAATCCTTTTATCATGGTGCCATCATAGTTTGCACCCTACCCCAAATGGTCCACTGGATCATTTGTTGTTGTTTTTTTTACTTCACCCCCACACCCAAACTTGGTATCCCTCACATCAGTGTTACTTAGTGTAGTGGTCCATGGAATTATGTTGGTCCTCAAACCATCAGTTCCCAGATCTTGGAGGAAAGAAAGAAACAATTGTAGCCAATGGACACAAGTACGATATTGGTCCCTGGTCTAGTGGAAAAAATGAGTTGCTAGTCCATCACATGCTCTAAAAGTAAAGAAAGTCACTAGATATTAAAACACATTTAAAAAAATTCTTCATTATACACACACACACACACACACACACACACACACACCAGCATGGCAAATGACCAAGGAAGGTGGGAGTTGTAGTCTAAAACAACTGGAGGGCAGCTAGTGGAGATAGGACAGTTGTTTTGGGCAGAACTGTATCCAAGGCACTTCTGTCAATGTTTTTATCCATAAGATACTAACATAATTCTTTTAGCTGAAAAGCCATGGTAATTCCCCTTTGCAGGTGCAATGCAGAAATTGTGCTACTCATCTACGACCAGTCACAAAGCATCCCTTCCTCCTTTCGTGTAGCTATTGCCTCCTTCTCTTTTAGGCTGTTAGGTCTCCACCACTTGCAGTGGCATTCTGAATGATGGATGGTGCAGATTTGACCACAGCAGATGATTGTGCACTAAATCAGAGAATCCTCTTTTTGTTCCTGTCAAGCAGCCCTTTGAAAAGTCTGTGGACTTCTCAAGCAAAGCTGGCTTTTCACATTCGGGCTTCTTGCTTTTTCTTTTTCTAAGGGTCTCTCTCTCTCTCTCTCTCTCTCTCTCTCTCTCTCTCTCTCTCTCTCTCTCCAGCCCTTCCTAATCTCTTCCTCTGATCTCCTTCTAATTTATCTGGTATTCAGTCTCACTCGCAAAGAAAAGCCACAATGATTTTGTTAGCCACATTGCTCAAAGCTTGGGGGCCAACTGCTGTTCATGCTTAGAGGTGGCCGACTGAAAATCAATGGCATTTATTTAAACACTGAAAGGACACACTGAAGAAAAAGTCTTCAGCAGCATTGTGCACCAATGGAGCTACCCTAAAATATTCTGCTCCATGAGATGGAACATGCAAATGGTGACTGTCCCACAAGTTAAGATACACGAAGTTCAAGGCCAGTCAAGGTTTGGTTTTTTTTGGCACTTGAGGAAGAAAGTCCCACAAGCGTTTCTCCTTCTGTTTGGCTTTAAAAAATACAAAATTAATATATTCAATAGTAACTTGTCTACGAAAGTAATAACTTTCTAATCAATTGCCTGAGGTGGTCTAGTGCATGAATGGACAACTTGAGACTCTCCAAATGTTATTGGACTTAAGTCCCAATAACTTCAGCTCACTATACTGGATATGGACTGATGGGAGCAGGAGTCCAAAAATATCTGGAGAGACACACAGTGGTCACCCCAAAACAATGGATCTTTGGGAATGGCACAAGAACTTGTGGTAGCTATGTAATCTGTCCAGGACATTATCAGTGTCCACAGTTCCAACTGCTTCCAAAATATGTGAAGGCTTGGCATCTCCAAAGGAGCAGAAAGCATATGAAAAGACCCTGGTCTAAGACCCTGGAGAATTGCTGCCTGTCAGAGTAGACTATATTGGGTTAATAACCTTAAATTTGTCTGCACCACAGGCTTGACCTGGTATAAAACAGTTTCCTGAGTTGCTAGTACATTCAGCCCATTTAAGATGAGTAAAGCTCACATTTCCCACACTGAATCCAAAGCGGTAGTTTGAGGAAAGGTGGGAGGCAGTGGAAACATCTGTAAACTCCAGGGGAAAGTCCTCTACATGTTCCCCCACCCCATATGTCCTTATGTATATACCATAGTTCCAATCATATGATGAGATGTTGTTATAATGGTATGCCTTTTAGAAGCTGGAGTCAAGGATGAAAATCAAGATTGTTTTGATTATTTTTCATGTCTTTAGGGCCATCCTAAGACGTTTTGCTGCCTGAGGCCAAGAACATGATGACACTTAACCTTATTCTCTGTACAAAATTGTCTTGGCCTAGCAATGGAGCACTGTTCCGGTCTACAACAGAGGACAAAAGTAAGTGTAGCATGGTCTGCACTATAATATACAACCTTGTCCTCTCATAGAGGTAAATGGGAAGGAAGTGGGAAAGAAACAGCCTGGGGAGATGTATTGCTACCCCCACCTGAGGTAGTTGCCAAACTCTACCTATTGGTAGGGCTGGCTTATGAATTCCTGTGAAGGTTTGCTATTATTACAGTTGTTATTATTTGTGAATCCCACATACCACATGGAAAAGGAGTCACTTCCTCCTACAGGCTTCCATTGTGAACTCATAAATAATGCCTTGTGAGACCAAGATCAGTCCAGTCCAGCATATTCCAGCAGCACTACATGAAGATGATGGACTTCCTCAATTTGTCCACAACATCTACTATTCAACATTATATTATTTCTGTATATTGAAGCTTGTTTTAGCAATCATGATATATGGAGTTCCAATACAGTTCATCAGGTTCTGTACAAAGAAATTGAAGGAGGATTGCACTCACTTTGTGACTGACCTTTTCTCTTTAGTTATTGCTGAGTGACAAGATGACACTATTTCCTTTTTAGTGAACTCAGACCACCTCGTGCCCCATAAGCTGCACATACACTTGTATGGTCACTTGGCTACTTTGTTTGCAGATTTCTTTAGGGTGGATGGATGAGCATGCAATTTCTGCCATCTTTCTGCAAAATAATTCTCATAGTTTGATTCTTAATTGCCCCCGATTTTCCGACGTGTACACAGAGACCTCAATTTCTTTAAGCTTTTGCAAGCAATTGTGTGCACAGTTTTCATTTTGGTAAACCACTGAGACTACCAAGTTTTCCTTTGATTGATTGATTGATTGATTTAGATATCTCAGAAAATTGCAAAACAAAAACAAAAACCAAACAAAAACCAAAGTAAACTAAAACTCCTAAAGAAATAAAAACATTACTTTTCTGCAGTAGGGTGATTGTGTGCTCCTAAGAGGTAAGAGGCTAGGCTGAGAGTAGCAGTGCTGCTGGTAGGGTCTCCTAAGTCAGGCAGGCTTTTGCTGAGGAGCCAGGCTACATGTGCCAAACAGCTAGTGGGTAGCATCAATAGTGGGTGGATGGATGAGTATCTGTGACACTGGCAGAAGATCTGGAAAACTGGACTCAAGCCAAAAGGGTGTTCAGCTGTTGATATACTGAGAGGTGAAAGGAAAGTCTGAAGCTGCACAATACATATTATAGGAATATGGAATGTGAGAAGCATGAATCGGGGAAGCTAGTGTTACCGCTGTTTCTAGCCTGAGCTTGTGAGATATTAAGATATCATTTGATATCAATAATTTGGCCTTCTGTACCCATTTCTCTTCATGTGCTTGCGAGGCCCCCGGACAAGCACACACACAGGCGCGGCGAAATAGCCGAACCATTCAAATCCCAATCCAGGCAGGCCAGTCATTGCAGAATGCAGCTTCAGGAGACCTCAAGGCAAGTACCACATCATGTACGCACGCTACTTTCAAAAGATCCCCTGCCCCGAGCAGGCAGCTTGATGAGCGGACTATACAACTCTCAAGCACTCTGCATTTGCATACTGGCTTCTCTATTGACAATCTGGTCATAATTCAATCATCTAAAGTACTGACCTTTCAGAGGCTTTGTCTGCAGCCCAATACTCATTGTTATCCTCAAGTACGGACTAGCCTGCAGCCACAATTTTCCCTATAAGAATCCCTGACTTTGAGAATTTTATTGGGTCGCTCGTGACTTGCCTCCTGAATTGCCATCTCTCCATTTGACGAGCCTCCCCTCAGCCCCACATACTGAGAATCCACGCTCCCCAGCTTCTTTGCTTTTACCGGGCTTCAGGACAGGTATAGTATTTCCCATACCAAACCTCCTCTCAAAATCCCTCTATCCAACTCCTACCTTTTATTTCTATAGTTCCTTGTGTGAGTGTGTTGCATACACATGTTTGACTGTATCTCAATAAAACAATTATTATTATTAACTTCCGCCTTATCATTGACTCGGCCTGACCCCGTAGACATAGGGTTCAAGATCTTGCTGCGTTACCCTGCTTCTCGCAGTGCTAACTAGTGCTCTTTGCTAATTCCCTCCCCATTGTTGTGAACACATTTAGGTGTTCCTACCTGGGACCCCCAGAAATCAGGGTAACACTAGACATAGTAAAACAAGAAATGGAATGTATGAGCATTACAATACTTGGTATGAGCAAGCTAAAGTGGACAAGGATGGGACATTTTGAGTCAGATAATTACACAGTGTTTTACTCAGGAAATGAATATCTAAGAAGAAATGAGGAGGCATTTATGGTGAGGAGAGATGTAGTAAAAGCACTCAAAGTATACAATGCAAAGTCTGACTGAATCATGTCAATAAGACTTCAGGGAAAATTCATCAATATAACTTTAAACCAAGATTATGCTCCAACTGCAGAGGCAGAAGAATAAATTGAAGGAATCAATGGAGGAGTCCTGGGGGAAATTGATCACACAGCAAAACAGAACTTCTTGTTGAACATAGGAGTGAAAAAGTAGGAAACAGAGCAGAATCAAAGAATGTAGGAAAATCTGATTTAGGATCAAGAAATGAAGCAGGAGACCAACTAATGGATTGTTGTGTAACAGTTCGCTCATCAGAAACACATTATTCAAACAATCAAACAGAGACTGCAAACGTGGACTTAAACCTGAACGCCAATATAAAAATTAAATAACCTACATAACCAGAAGCAGAAGACGGAGAAGCTCTATTCTTTCTGCAAAAACAAGACCAGGACCAGATTGTGCCACAGACCATAAACTAGAAAAGGAGTAAAGCTAAAGAAAGACACTGAACCAACAATGATGCTGAAATACAACCTGAAGAACATCCCTGTAGAATTTAGAGATAATATGAGAGATTTGCACTATTAAGCCTAATTGACTGAGAACCAAAAGAACTCTGAACTGAAGCCAGGGACACTGTCAGGGAGGAATGTAAAAAGACATCATCTGCAGCCAAAAAGAAACAGAAGCCTCAATGGATGACAGATGAAACTTTTCAAGCAGTCGAGGACAGGGGATAAGCAAAAGTAAAAGGGGACAGAAATAGAGTCAGAACCTTGAATGCAATTGTTCAGTGATTTAGGATGGAGGCAAGGAGAACTACTATAATAATCTATGCAGAGAAATAGAAGATGACAAAAAAAAGGAAGAACAAGAGATCCCTTCCACAAGTTTCAAGAAATCAAAAGGGAAATTTAAACCAATAGTGAGGATGCTCTGTGATTAGCAGGGGAACACATTACAAGACCAAGTAGAAATAAAAGGACTATGGAAACAATACACTCAAGAACTATGTAAAAGAGATGAAAAGATGGTAGATTCACTGAAGGAAGAACCATTTGAAGATGAACTTACTGTTTTAGAAAGTGAATAGAAGCTGCATTCTGAGCACTTGGGAGAAATAGATCACCAGAAACAGATGGCATACCAGTAGAGTTGCTTCAAGCTACAGAAACAGAATCTATTTCTGACTAAAATCTATCAACAACTATTTTTTTAAAAAAAAAATATGCAGGTGATACGATACTACTAGCAGAAAATAGCAAAGATTTTGAATGATTACTGAAGAAAGTCAAGGCAGAAAGTGCAAAGGCAGCTGAACATCAAGAAAACAAAATGACCACAGAGGATTTACATAACTTCAAAGTGGATGATGAAGACATTGAAATAGTTCAAGATTTTCCATACTTTGACTCAGTCATTAACCAGAATGGACACTGCAATCATGAAATCAGAAGACTAGGACTTGAAGGGCAGCTATGAAGGAATGAGTCAAGATCCTGAAGTATAAATTGAGTGCCAAAGTTTGGATTGTCTGTGCCATGGTATTTTCAATTCCTATGCGTGGTTGTGAAAGCTGGAGAGTGAAGAAAGTTTATAGGAAGACAATCAACTCATTTGAAATGTGATGCTGGAGAAGAGTTCTATGGATACTGTGGGCTATTAAAAAGGTGAGCCAATGGGTGCTAGATAGAACAAATCAAACCTGAACTCTCCCTAGAAGCCAAGATGACTGAACTGAGGCTATTGTACTTTGGGTGTATCATGGGAAGACATGACTCACTAAAAAAGACAATAATGTTTGTGAAGGTAGAAGGCAGTAGGAAAAGAGGAAGACAGATGGATTAGATTCTATCTAGGCAGACAGGCTGTTGGGGCATCCAATGTGAGTGCGTAAAGGTTTTTCTAAGTGGACGGCAGGAATGAGGTGATGCGACCTTGAGTGCAGCTGCAAGAATGTTTTGGCTAGCCAGCCTCAGAAGGTCTTGCCTTGTCAACTTGAGAACGTTGTCTGCTGTAAATATGATTGGATTACCTCATAGAGTCTGGGGTGATGTTAAGCCCTTAAAAAGGCTTGGGTATGGCACTGTACTTTACCATTCGGGTCAATTCCTGGTGGTCGTGCTGCTCTGCTAACTGATTTATGGAGTGTATCTAGATATGCTGCCAGTCTGTGTTTTTACCTGCTGATTTATTGTTCCTGTCTTACTTATTGCTTCCTGGCATGCTACCAGAAGCCCTAACTTTAATCTCAGTGTGCTTAACTAAATAAATAGCCGTGAGTTTATATCTGTGAGTCTCCGGAACTTTTTTTGGCCTGCCTGGAGCCTCTTGGTTGCAGCTGGATGTTGCTGCCCTGTCAGCACTCTGCACATGCTCTGAGGAGCTACCTTGTGCTACCTTGACACAGGCTTGATCAAGGAAGCCACGTCCCTGAATCTTCAAGAGCTGTTGAAGACAGAGTGATTCAGAGGTTTCTCACTCACAGGGTCACCATAAGTCAAAGTCAACCTGACGGCAGTTAGCAACCTAAAGAAATCACAGAAAAATGTACATTTGTGTAGAATCAACCCCAAAAAAACCCAAACCCAAAACACCCCCAAAGATAAACTTGAGTGGGGGGGGGAGAGAGAGAAAGACAGACAGACAGACTGTAGAATGAATATCTTTTGTGCTACATCAAATACCTATCAGCAGCTTTCTACCTTTCTTTCGAAAAAGGTGATAGAATTTGGTATGCTTAGATGAAATTTTGGACAGCCTTCTTTTCTTTCTTTTCTTTTCTTTTTTTTTGTATAACCTCAATGATCCATCCCTTCCAATATGTGATGATAGTGAATTTCAGCTGCATCTCTAAAATATTTGCACCTGCACAAAGGACTTCTGCTTGAACTGTGCAAAAATGGCAGCCACTGATTGTCTGGTAAATTCTCCGTACAGAGAGAAAACTGCAGGTCACTTGTTCATTAAATGAAGTTTAACTTAGCACTGACCTGTGAAACCTGTGATGCAGGCAAGCTAAAAGAACCTGCGGGGAGGGCTTTGTGCCCGACGAATGACTGCAATATTCTACTACATGCTGGCTGCCACCGTGCAAAGGGTTAATTAACTGTCCGTGCCCAAATTAACTGTGTTAGCCAGAGCACATTAGCCTTGCAGTCCTTCCTGATATACCCTAGATATGAACAGTGCTTGATCAAAGTATGTGCACATCGAGAAGCTGATTGCTATTAAATGCAAAGCAGAAAAGAACAAGCAGATTAAAGCTGAGCTGGAGGAACAAAAACCCAGCAAAAATGGAAAACAAAGACAGAGGGGAAAGTACAGGGCCAAAACAACGCACACTGCAAACGTCCGCCCTGTAATTGGATATGCAGCTCATAGGTGTCCGCAGGCAACTTGCCAATTCAATTGATTACATCTGTGAGCACAGCTGCCTTTTTATTTCACACCAATGTTCACAGTCAGTCCTAGGATGGAAAAAAGAAAACGTAAGGAAGAGGCAGGAAATAGGTATTGAATGTTAAAGGAAGAAAGGGAGGGAGCTTTTTTTTTTTTAACAACAACAACTGAACATGACCAAAGCAATTTAAGCTGGAAGATGTTAACATTTTATCTCTGCTCTCCTTTGACCCTTCTGACTAACTTTGACAGTGGACATGAATCATCCACAAGCTCTGGGTAAAAATTCACACGCGCACACACACACGCACACACACACGCACACACACACACACTCTAATCACTTAATGTCTGGGGAAGGCCTGAGATGACTTCTGCTTAATGGCACCGTGATGCCCATAAGGTTTAGGAAGGGAAAAGGGAAAATGGCACTAAGCGAGAGGGAAGTGAGATCTACTGCTGCCACTGAGCATTCGTTCCCATGATCCTTTTTTTAGTGCATTACAAATCAGGTTGATTGCATCCGTGTGGTCCTGCTTTATGCAGCACTTGACTGCTGCTGCAGTGATGATCTCAGATAATGAGCAAATACATATAGAGCTGAATGAGAAAAAGAGAGGGAAGAAAGTTGTGGTGGGGGGCATGGAGACAATAGTCACTTGGCTCAATCTGTGTACTCACCTGCAATTTCAATTTATGATGAAGTACTCCAAGGAACACTTCATGCACTGGGAAAAAAACAAACTGTTTCCTTCTTGGTCCTGCAATTACCTTTTGAACTTGGGAGAATAGTGGAATCTATGCAGAAGCTTTATTTCCCCCACCTCCTCTTGTCTCTTTTAATTTTAAGACAGAGGTGACTTTATAGTAGCAGTTACATTTCTATACTGCTTATCAGTGTGAAGCACTCCCTAAGCGGTTTACAATGTATTTTAGCTAATTGCCCCCAACAAGCTGGATACTCATTTTACCGACCTACAGAAGGATAGAAAGCTGAGTCAACCTGGAGCCCTGCAGGTTCAAACTCATAACATTGTGGCTGTAGTACTGGCATTTAACCACTGTGACACCAGGGAGGTTCTTTGCTGCTTTCCATTATTCCAGGGATCAAACGGCAGACTCAGAGCCATGTCAGGCTAGGTTGTTTGGAGACAAACACTGAGGCTCCTTCTGCACCTTACCTTTTTCTGGTGCTGGGGTGCAGGGATTGTGCAAGCAGCCTCCAGTGAGAGGCTCTTGCGTCCCTGCTGCTTCAGCTCCACACGAGCTGCCTGCTTGCGCAAGAGCCCCGCCTCTTTCTTCCGCAGTGCAGCTGGAAGTTTCCCAGGTTGTGCCAGAGGCTCAGCACGCCAGGTAAGTGCGCGCAGGGCCCGGGAGCAATGTGCGATCACACACCATTTTCGGCTTCCAGCCAAAAATGAAAAGGTCCGCGATCGGCACCTGCTGGCCCCTGGAGCATCGCACGATTGTGAGTGCATTGTGCAGATCGCTCCTCACAGTTGTGCAACGCTCCAGGTGCCCTTTCACATGGCAAATGCCATGCAGAAAGGGCCTGAGTGCTAATCAAACAATATAGAATGACCAGTAATCTTATTTCTGTTAAGATTATAGACCATCGGTCCATTTAACTCAGTGTTTTCCACCTCAGCTGGCTTTTCGTGGCTTTCAGACAGGAATCTCACTCAGCTCTACCTGGACTTGCTGCAATTCAGCACCTCCTCCATGCAAAGGATGTGTTCTACTAGTTATTGATAGGCCAAAGAAGGATCAGACTAATCCCTTGCCACAAAAACACTAAGGATAGGCTTGCTCTTTGGAGTGAGGAGCAAAAACTCTCAGTCATTTGCAGATAAGCAAAGGTATGTTGAAGTTGCTTCAGCCTCGGAACCTTATCCCTGCTGACTTTGCAGGATCAGTGCCTGATAACTGACATAGTAAAGAAAATGCTGTGAACTGGAACTGGCTGCAGATCCATCTATCCTCAAGACTTTTGGTTTCTAGAATCAAAAATTCACATATATCATTATTATAGGATATGTTTTACTGCTGTTAATTCAATTGCAGCAGGCACTCTAAAATAGAGGAAAACACCACAGCTTTTTAGTTGATCATTTTTGGCATCCCTTCACAGCTAGTAGTAGAATTATGCTCTTAAACAACACATTCTACCCAAACCAATCCAGCGCCAACACTGACAATTTCTGTGGCTGGATGAGTTGCTTGGACCTGTATGCCTCTTGCCCCCTTCCCACCCACAATGAGGCAATTAGAAGATGAATCCATGGGATTATATAGGGAAGAATCAAACAAAGGAAGCAGAATTGCAGAGGCATGATTGGTCTCTGGCATTAGTAGATACTAGAAGAGTACAAGCAGTTGCTAACAGGAAGGTTTGCTCCCCTGGTCTGCTTCTCATCATGCCTATATCATTGAACTGCTATGATAAAACACAAACTATTTTTAGCAGGGGCCCAAATATCCTAAAGGCATCAGATCCCTTCTGATTTTGGAAGCTAAGCAGGGTCATTCCTGGTTAGTACTTGGATGGAAGACCACCAAAGAATACCAGGAGCTGTAGTCTATACTTCAGAGGAAGGAGTGGGCAAAGCCATCTCTGAGTATTCCTTGCCCAAGAAAATCCTGTGAAATTCATGGGTTGCCATAAGTCAACAGGTGACTTGAAGGCACATATATACATACACTGAACACAATATACCCTTCTAATGCCACAGGACAGCTGTCAGTCTCTGGCCATGATGCTGATAGAGATCCTAGAGAACATCTGCCTGAAGGCACAGGGCCACATATACTTCAGATAATTTCACATTAAATTTAAACTGTTTTTTTTTTCATTTATATCACTGTTTGAAAATATCTTGAAGTAGTCTAAAAAATTAGTTGGTATAACTGAAAATGTAAAGTCATATACACATGATAGAGCAAGGTATGGTTCCAAAGATATGTGTTTAACACTCATTGAGGAGGCAGGATTGCCTTCAGCAGCTCCCTCCTGTGCATTTCCTTGGTGAAAAACCATGTTTGTTCTCAGTGACATGTGGAGTATTTCTAAGAACCATTTTACAAATTACATAGGCTAGCATCAGCACCTCAAAACAGTGGAAGCTTGAGATGATTCCCATGAGTTTTGCTAGCCAATTTGTAAGCAGAAGCCATGGGCCTTTCTGCCCTAGACCGTTATAGTGGTATTATTCCACTTTCAACATACTGTGGAATTCTGGGGTGTGTAGTTTATTGGGGCCAAAGAGCTCTCTGGCTGAGAATTCTAAAGGCCCCTTCCTAAACTGCAAACCCCAGGACTCCATAGGATGTTGGATGTGGACTAATAGCACTATAACAGTCTAGGGCAGAAAGGTCCCACGTATGGTTCCAGAGCTTAGAAAGTCACTTCTAAAAAGTTACAGATAATCATCCCAAGGCTCAAAAAAGGTAGCTAGTTAGCATTATCAATTAAAAAGGGACTTGTATTTTCCCATTTCTAAAAGTTACCTAATATTTACTTTTAGTTACTTTTTAAAATAAAGAATCTGAATGCTGGTCTATAGTACAAAGCATACTCTCATCATGTCCCTCTGATTGTTCCTTGAGCACACATAACTGAGCACAAGCAGGCACCGTGAGGGCTAGCCCAAGCCAACACACTGATCCATATGTTATTCTTCTTCTACCATTTAGTGAAACCACACCCTCATAACTATAAAATTAACTTCAAACATTACAGTTACAAGTCCTCCCTGAGTGAAATAATCTTTTCTTAAGATACAGTATAACACAACTTAGTCATGACTTAGTTAGTGAGGAAAGAGATTAACTATGGCCCTTTCCGCATGATGACTACATCCCAGCAGTGGGACACGAGAGGAGCAGGACCACGACAATGCGTCTGCATGATGTCTTCACTGTCCTGGCCTTCTCTCATCACTAGCTGGTGCAATTGCAGGGTAAATCATTGATGGAGTTTCTCCATCAATGACCACTGATTGCACAACACTTCTATACTTACCTGCCAAATGGAAGGGCCAGATGTGCGATGGAGGTGCTTCCTGCCACAGAGCAACATGGGAAAAAGTTTGGCTGTGCTGCAGAAGGAAGAGACATGTCCCTCAAGCTCCCTTCCACAGGGAGAGGAGCGTTCCTGTTGCATTCCCTTCCCAGCAAAGGCTCTGTCAGGATTGCAACCGGAAGACAACACAGCAAGCTAAAATGTAGAAACGGCTTATGTCTAACTAGTTACGAGAGAGCTTCCAAGCTCTGTCCTGCATGACAGGAGGGTGATGCCAATTGCTCCAGAAGAGTCCTGGGAAAAGTTGAGTCTACGGTTGCTAGGAAGCCTTATTTTTCCTTCTAATATTTGTCAGAAAGAGAGGAAATCACCTGGCAATATTGTGCTGTTATGTGTGGAGCTCTGTAGCTATCTTTTTCCCTCTTCAATATAACAGGTGGTACAAAAAGCAATCATGGAATATACAATCTACTATTGCCACAATTGGCTAGAAGTACAACATCCCTCCAGAAAAATAATATCGATCGCATAAGCCATAATTCACTCTCTGTTTCCATTAACAAAACACTCTTAGGTGGAACGAGACAGTGTTGTATCCATTGTCTGTGCCTCAATTATATACAGTATTAATTTCACACCTAATAAATTAAATTTATCACATCCTCATTCAAAACCAGTGTAAACATGGAATAAAACAGAATATCCAGGACCCACGTATAAGCTCATATCGATGTTCTAATTTTCATAGTGACTTCACCTGTGGTTCCATTGGTATATCATATCAATAATCCTATACTTGTCTGCTTTTCTGATTTCCTCTCCCTACTGCTTCTGAATAATGAATGTTTGAAGCAGGCAAATGTTTTGTCATTAGATTGTGAACAACCCACAATGATCTAAAGTGCTTGAGGTTCAAAAGCTTGAATCCAATTTCACCAACATTAGTTAGCCCATTAAAGTATTATTTTACCTATTTTGAATCTCATCTTTCTCTCTTGATATCCTTTACATTGCCCAGTGGTTCTCTCTATGTGTGTATGTATATATGTGTATGTGGTGTTTCTTTGCAAGCAATGGTCCCTGCTTACCTGTTGCCTTGAGTTCAATGGAAAAAAGGGACAATATCAATGCAATTAATAAATATTAATGGAATACTTTTGTTATAGCACTTGTTGCAAGCTCTGGGGGTGCTGGTTAGGATTCATAGCAAGGGGAAGCACAGAAAGAGTCCAGTGGAGGATTCCTTAAGAGATAGGGAATGATATAAGATAAGGATGGAGAAGATGTTTTCATTAGATATGGTATCGTTGCCCCTTTGCTGTCTCCCTTGCCATCTTATTCAGAATTTTTCAGTCTGAGGTAGGAAGTTGTAAGAGGCAGGTATGATAAGTAAGGCACTGAAAAACAAAATCAGGAAAGGGTGGGGAAGTATGGAACAAACAAGAAAGAGGAAGAGGAAAGCCCACAGTGTATGAGAAGTAAGTGTGTTGCAGAGTATGCACCTTACCTTTTTTCGGCCCTGGGGTGCAGGGATCGCGCGAGCAGCCTCCAGCAAGATCCTCTCACGTCCCTGCTGCTTCAGCTTCACACGAGCTGCCTGCTCCACAGTGAGCAGCGCGAGAGCCCCACCTCTTCCTTCCGCAGCAGAGCCTAGGAGTTTCCCAGGCTGCTCTGGGGCAGGAAGCGCGACTGCCGCAGCTCCGGAGGCTTCACACGCATGGCAAGTGCGCGTGGGGCCCTGGAGCAATGTGCAATCGCACACCATTTTTGGCTGTGGGCTGAAAATGAAAAAGTGTGCGAGTGGCTCCTGCCCTACCCTGGAGCATCGCACGATTGTGAGTGCGTCATGCAGATCGCTCCTCACAGTCGCGCAATGCTCGAGGGCCCCTTTCGCATGGCAAATGTCGTGCGAAAAGGGCCTCGGAGATGAAGTAATGAGGCAAGGGGAGAGGAGAGAGGGAGTATGCATGGATGTGTGTGTGTGTGTGTGTGTGTGAGAGAGAGAGAGAGAGAGAGGAGAGGAGTTTGGGAGCAGAAGGACACACATACAGAGAAAGAGAGAAAGAAGGACAGAACTATGTATGGCAGGGATGCATGTCTGTGCCTTCAAGTCACCTATCAATTTATGGTGACCCCATGAATTTAATAAGGATTTAATTCTTAAGCAAAGACTCCTCAGAGGAGGTTTTGCCAGTTGCTTTCTCTGAAATACAGCCCACAGCACCTGGTATTTCTGGTGATTTCCCATCCAAATATTACCCAGGGCTGATCTTGCTTAACTTCCAACATCAAACAGGGCCTGGTACCTTTAGGATATTTGGATGCCCTACGCTTAATTATTTGGTCTGACAATTGTTTTGATATGCACTTTTCAAAGAGGTCTTGTGGGAAGACAAGTCTCCAGTAGTCCCCACATGATGTTGTGAGGTTTGCAATGGGAGACAAGTGAAGATCTTTCCTTGCTTGAAATTCCCCCACTCTCCTGATGTTGAGTGTGGGGTGGGCAGAGGGAGCCAAGAGAGAATAATCAATGGCAGAATTCTCCCACAATCTTCCCCTTTTCTTTGATTCTCCACAGCTGCCCTAGTGTAATATTATGAGGGTGTGGAGAAGGCAGGTAGGGACTGTGGAAATTATAGCTTTGCTACCTGTCTTCTGATAGCTGGTTTATGACGATGCAGATGCAGTCTTGGTGTGCCTGCCATCGGAGCATTGCATGCAACTATTCTCCTTGCTGGGCTGCCCCCCTACCTTCCTGGCTGGGGTGTGTGTGCAAGAAAGGAGTGGGGTGGGGGCAGGATCAGTTCTCAAGTGTACTCAAGGGCTGAGGGGAAATGAAATAGAGATTTGAGTAGGATTCTCCTCACCAGAATTTTTGGACACTTGAAATGTTCTTTTCTCAGTATTCCCCCCCTCAAGTGTTCAAATATTCTTTCCATCCCCAATGTATGGGTTGCTAGGATACTTTTGGTTTTCATACAATAAAAAAGAGTATGTTAGGGTTTTGAATCAGAAGTTCCTTTCTTTTCAATTTTGTTTTAGAGTCTATTTCATTTTCTTTTGTCTTTCAGAGAGCACATCCTGAGGAATGAGGAGAAAATGGAGATCATTGGAGGAAGAGGAGGACAGCAATAGAGTGCTGACCACCCACTCATGCCCTCTGCCACTCAAGAGAGCAGCAGGTATGGAGAACTATGGCAATTGAGGTATCTGTTTCTCCAAAAGATTTCTGAATGAGAAGATAACTATTATTCTTAACAATTGTTTCATTTTTTAAAAAAAGTCTACCTACCAATCATTTATGAATCATGTGTTGATGAAAGAAGGCTGAGTGTGTATATGTTACATTAATTCATATGTGATGATAAAGGGATTTCTTCCCTACATCCTTCCTGTGCATATCTGTCTTTCTAATTGCACTCATTCCCACTGAATGGGTGGGTGGGTAGGAAATGGGGCTTTCCAAAATTCATGCAGCTGTTTCCATTTTGCCCAAGCTCAGAACAGGGACATGGGCAAGATGGATGGGGTTGGGGGTGCAGTAGAGAAGTGAAATCTTGGATGGGATTTTAAAATCTGCATTCTAGTAAAGATTTTTTTTTTTTCTGGAAGGTAACACGAATTTAAACACCAGGTTAGAATTAACTGAATTAAAATAGACAGTCCCACTGAAATGTAAACTTAATGTTTTTAACTTTTCAGTGTGATTGCAGCATAGTGGCACTATTGCATTAACTTTCCAATCTGTGATCCTTATGCATCATGAAACTTTGTAAATGGAAGCCAATAAATGCTTTGGGCATTTTAAGCAACCTTTCCATCTGGACATAATTCTTGCTCTCACATTCCACTCAACTCTACCCTGCAGGTACAAAACCACTCTTTGTGAACTATAGAAAGGACCTCCCAAACCACATTTTACCCATTTAGTTGCATGCCCCATTACAAACAGGCCTTTTCTGTGTGTGAAAGATCACTCCATCCCTATGGAGAGCAAATACAAACTACACCCACAGAGGGCACTCATTATCTGGGAAAAAAGAAACCTAAAATAAATCTGAAGGGTAAAAGTAGTTGTCTATATATTTCTTTTCAAGTGTCAATCCCACAAATGTGAGAAGTTGCAAGCTAAGACAGAAAATATTATTTGCATGATTATTATTGGGCATTAGAAGCAGTGGAGTGATTCATGTACAGTGCTGTGCTGCTCATTGGAAACAGAGCCAACAGGACAACTTCAATTTTTATACAATGTGGAAGTGCATTTCTGTAGGTGCATTGGATATATTCTAATCATAAAAATTATACCTTTTTTTGCTAGTTCCAGAACAGCAATATTGTATTGAGTATGTGTACAAGAAGATTTTATTTCAGATTGCCTGCAGTAAGCAACAACTCTTTTCTCTCTTCTTATCTTCCAGATATGTAAACCTCATCCAACTACTAAAGGAAACAGTGGTGACTCATCATAACACAGAAATCCTTTCCTTTCAGTTTATGGTTATCCTGCATGCTGTATCTTGTTACAGATTACCCAAGGCCTATAATCATGTTCACAATCATTCATCACAGAAACAATCAGGAATGAATGTAAACTAGTAAAATGACCAGGTAATTCATAACAGTCATAACTAGTGATGGGTCCCATCCTGACTCCAAAACCCACATGTGGGAGGCTATGGACAAGTACAATAGAGGTGTGTGTGTGTGTGATCTTTGATAGGTACCATTTTTCTTCATCTACCAATTTTCTCTCCTCTCCTTTAACACAATTTAACATTGTCCCTTCCATTTTCGGCTATGCAAAGATGAAATAATATTTGTCCTGCTTAGTTAAGATGGTTTTCCCCTTCTGGATGCATCAGGTTACATGGACAGCTAATAAGTCTGGCGTAATGCAGCATAATTTCCAAGCGCTCTGCAGCAACTAAGCTGTGAAGCTGATAGTGGTGTAGTGTCTTCCCCTTGTTCAATAACAAGAAACTCTGATATATTATAAAGAGTTAGCCAAAGTCAGTTGGTAGCATTTTTTTATCTGATTTTTTTTAACTGGAGGTGCCAGCAACTGAACTTGAAATCTGCTGCATGCAAAACACATGCTCTGTCACTGAGCTACGGTTGCTCCCAATAAGGATTCTATTTTAGGCCATTTCCGTACTACACTGTTAGAGTGCTATTATTCCACTTTCAATAGCCTGTAGAATCCTGGGGTTTGCAGTTTAGGAAGGGACCTTTGGAATTCTTAGCCAGAGAGCTCTTTGGCCTCAGTAAACTACAAACTCCAGAATTCCATAGGATGTGGAAAGTGCAATAATAGCACTGTAACAATATAGTGCAGAAATGGCCTTAGATCGGCACCTCTCTCTCTCTCTTTTTCCCTTAAGTGTAACCAGAGCTTGGAAATATGGACTACAACTCTCCAGCCAGCATTGCCACTGTCAAGACTAGCTGGGAGATTCTGGTGACTCCCCCCAAAATAACTTTTTCAAACTCATTAACATCTCACTTATGACCTTTGACAAAACTGTGACAACACAATCCATTTAAAAGCATTTTAAAGCTTATGATGATAGTCCTATTAGCCTTCTAAGCCTGACATTGGCACTCTGGGACTGACTCTAAATGTACCTGCTCCCTTTCACCATTGACAGAGGCTTAATATCTTCTAAACTGGCCTGTGCCGTTATCACAGAAAAGTTACTGTGAGTTCAGGAACTGTTAAGCTGATATACAGTGAGATAAGGATGTGTTTTTGATACAGAATTCTAGAAATAAACCCTTGGCTTTTGGCCTACTCAGACGCAAATCTTGTAGAAGAAAGAGGCTGAATGTAGAATTGCGACTTTATCTCAAATAATGATCCCCCGTTGTAAGTTATGTTCTTCTATGAATTTGCAGTGAGCTTTTGTGTTATCTCACAATACTCAATTACAGATGCATTTCAAATGTTTGGCCTCAGAACCTTCAAAAACTAGCCTTTCACAGAATTTTCCCCTTCCTCCTGAGCAAAACAATTATAACAAAACAGTTATAATCTGATATAAATGTTTATTTCTGAGGGTCTCAACTGGGCTGGTTGAGAGTGAGCTAGATGCAAAATTCAGGGCAAAATACTACTTAAGCCTTAATCTTATTGTTAGTCCCAACCAAAGTCGACCCATTAAATTAACGTACTATACAAGAAGAAATTCATTAGATCTACTTTAGACAAGACTAACCAATAGGGCATGGTTTTATTGAGAGCTACCTGTTGTTTATGCAAATAGTTGTTGGAGATGTACAGCTTGCCATGTGTCTGGAACTGTTACATCAATGAAAAAAACATCATTAGCCAGGAGGAGCCAGCGGTCTATGCAGGGATCAGTCTTACTCTAACATTTTGGAATGAGTCCCTCCCTTGATTGACCTATAACCTGTCAGTATCATTAACTCTGTTCAGACATATTTGAAGGAAGGAAGGAAGGAAGGAAGGAAGGAAGGAAGGAAGGAAGGAAGGAAGGAAGGAAGGAAGGAAGGAAGGAAGAGAACTGTTGGTGCAAATGGACCATTTGAATTAGATACAGGGAAAAAATACTGGAGTTTAAATGTCACTTGGGGTAGAATTCTTTGTGAATTTCATTGTTCATGGAAACAAGGAGTAATTTAAGTAAATATTTTCCTGCTGCAAGAAAGTCTTTGAGAACAGTGCTGTCTTTGAAGACTATTTGCAGTTTGGAACTTATTCTGTTACTACTCAGGCCCTTTCTGCAACACACCTTTTCATGGAGCTGGGGTGCAGGGATCACACGAGCAGCCTCCAGTGAGAGGCCCTTGCATCCCGGTTCGTTCAGCTCTGCAGCTGCTGCCCGCTCATGAGAGAACCCTGCCTCTTCCTTCCACAGTGCAGCCTGGGAGTTTCCCAGGCTGTGCTGGGGCAGGAAGCGTAAGTGCTGTGGCTCTGGAGTTCCGCATGCACGGCAAGTGCATGTGGGGCCCCGGAGTGATGCGCGATCGCACACCATTTTCGGCTCAAAGCCAAAAATGAAAAAGTATGTGAGTGCGCCTGCCAGACCCTGGAGCGTCACATGATTGTGAGTGCGTCGTGTGGACTGCTCCTCACATTCACACGATGCTCAAGGGGCCCTTTCGCATGACAAATGCTGTGCTAAAAGGGCCTCAGTTCTGTATCCAAAGAAGTAGGTTTCTGTCCATGAAAGGTCATGCGAAAATTTAAAAAAACAGTTAATCTTAAAGATGCTGAGAGAGAACTGTGGGATGGCGTAGCAATCGGTCGTCTACTCGCACAGCTGCGAGACAGATGGCTGGTACACAGGATCGTAAGCCCGTTTTTGAAAGGGAAGAAACGGGACTTTTAATCCCTTTGGGAGAAGGGATTAAGAGGGGCTCTGAATGGACTAATTCTGGAGTCAGCATCCCCAAAAAATTCATGAAGAAGAGGGGAGCGGACGAAGCCGATGAGTCGAAGAGCCACCAGATGCTGTGTAACCATCGCACGAGCGACAGTGGCTGCGCCACGAGAAATTAACAAATAGAGGGATGACTAACAAGTAAGTTAAGTAATTTTCTGCTTTGCTGAAACTCAGGACATAAACAGAAGTGCCTTCTCATTAAGGGCACTTTCATATCAAGGAAAAATAACAAAAGGAAACATGGAGATTTGTAAGAAGACCGAGGGACAGACTCCATACAAGGAGGGGGAAAAAACCAACAACAAGTAAGTAAGCTTTAACTGTAAGCTAAAAAATAAGGACTTCTCAGACTGAAACTAAACAAATAAATTGAAATTGAAAACTGCGATAAGAAAGGGAAAGGGAAGGGAAAGAAACAGAGAAATTTATAAAGAGGATAGTTGAAGTGGAGAGACAGAAGTGGAAAGTAAAAAAAAAAGGGGGGGGACGAGAACTTTACAGGAAAACTGTAAATGGATGCTTAAGCCTCCCCTTTCCCAACACCGAGATATATAAAAATCCCTATCTGAGACGATTGATTCCAAGCTGTGAACACTGAACGGATACTGAAATTTACTGGATGGTGGTGTAGGATTTACGGACTTTGGGTTGTGAGAGGAGAGAGGAGAGACTGAAGAGAGGGGGAAAGTTGGATGGTGGAAAGTGGAGGCGGAGAGTGGTGAATGGAGTGAAGATGGCGAGAGGCAAGGTTGACTGTTTGATACTGACGAAGGAGTAAAAGAGAAAGAGACGGATTTGGAGTTTGGAGTGGGGAGAGTGGAGAGGAAACGGAGAGTGGTGGAGCTGATGGCTTGGGAAATGGATTGGGAAATGGCTGCAACAACGAAAGAAGGAGAAAGAAGGAGACGTGGGAAAGGAGAAGGAGCCGAGAAGAGAGAAGCAGAGTGGAGACTACGACAGACAGTGGGAAGAAAGGTAGAGAAGAAGCGAGACGAGAGAGAGAAAAGGGAAAGCAAGAAGCAGTGAAGTAGTGAAGAACATTTGTCTAAATAATTAAAAATATAAACATTTATCTACAGTAAATAAAACTGTGGAATAAGATTTCAGGGGATAGAGGACAACGAGCAAGGGGCTGGGGGAGGTAAAAGGTTTTTGTTAAAAGTAGTGATTTTGGAAAAGGAAAAGAGGTAAAGTTGGTGTGTCTGTTCTTTTTGATATGGTATTTCGTATATAGGTTGACTTTGAGAGGGGAAATTGAGTGAGAACGGATAGATTGAAAGTGGGTAAAGTAAAAGGGTATTTTACTGTATTTGTGTAACTGTATTTTGATAACCTTATGGGAGTTACATGTTTCTCTGCTCTCAGGTGGGCAGAAGGAGATAAGACTAAGGTTACAAGTCAACTGAACCAAGGGAAGCTGTAACATAAACATCTTTCTTAGATAAAGAGAACAAGTAAGTTTAACCCTCTAAGGGTAAAGGTATAAGAAAGTAATAAAGCAATAAAAACCCTTGGTTAAAAAAGCCTAGGTAAAAGGAATATATAGTACCACCTTAGGGAATCAGAGGCTTTTCTATATTAAGGTTATATTAAGGTTGGAAAAGGAATTGTATAACATTGAATAGGAAGTAAATATATTAAATAACAAGTAATAACATTGTAATTAACTTGGTTAGAAATAAAAAATAGAAATAAATAGAAGTAAATAAATAAATATTACAGATAAATAAGAATAAATAAATAAGGTAAAATATATTAATATCTGTTAATCTTTGATATTAAGACAAAAGGACTGAAGAAAGGAAGGTATAAATTGGAAATTTTATAATATCTTAGGGGAAGAGAAAGAATTTAGAGAAAAATAGAAGACAGAAGAAGATGGCAGCTGGAAGAAGAAAATTGGTGCAAACACAGGTGCAGATGCTATCCCAAAGAAGATCATCTGAGGAAATAGGCCCCTATAAGTTGTTATTAGAGGAGGTTAAGAAGATAAGAACAGATATGCGGGATGAAATGAAGGGATTATCAATGGAAGTTAAAAAAGAAGTAAGAGAAATGAAGAAGGAGATGGAACATTTTGCATATAGATTAGAAACTGTGACAAAGGATGTTAAAAATATGAATAAGGAATTGAAAGATGTACAAGAAAAAACGAAAAATCTGGAAAAAAAAGCAGGAGAGTTACAAGTAACTGTAGAGCGTTCAGAGATGAAGAATACACTCTCAGAATGGAAAGATAGAGAAAAATGTATTAAGATTAGAGACTTGGAGGAAGTAGAAGAAGAGGACATCTATAGTAGAATGATACCGGCTTTGGCAAAATTTTTGGACTGGTCAGCGGAACAAATGGACACTGAGATTGATCGTATCTTCAGGATAAATTCACCGATTGCGCGGAAGAGGAAGGTACCCAGAGACATCGTGGTTTATTTTGTAAGAGAACGGGTGAAGGAAATGTTTATTCATTTGAGCTACTCAAAAAAATTAATTATTGAAGGAATGGAATTGAAAATATCTAAAGATGTGCCGTCGCAAGTGCTCAAGAAACGAAAGGACTACGCATTCTTAATTCAAGAACTTAAGAAAAAAGATATTATGTACAGATGGGGGAAGTTGAAAGGTGTTATATTTACATACAATCAGAGAAGACATGTGATAAATTCAATAAGCAAAGCAGAAGAGTTTTTGAAAAGGTTTAAGGAAGAACAGAGGAAAAAACAAAATAGAGACCAAAGACAAGAGGAAAAAAAGAAAGAAGAGAGAGGTAATGAAGAGAAAGATAAAATGACCGGGCGAGCAGAAGAAGAACAAGCCGAAGGACAAGAGCAGCGAGAGGTTAGAGAGGAACAGGAATCTGAAGAAAAGGAACAAGAGGATACAGATCAGGAAGAGACAGGAGAAGAAATATCTTTGGAAGAAAAGATTTAAAAGGAAGAAGTTATAATCAAAATGAGAATTAAAATATTCTCTTGGAATGTCCGAGGAATAAATTCAATAATAATAAAAAAGAAAATATTTCATTATTTAGAAAAACAGAAATGTGATATATATTGTATACAAGAAACACATACAATTAAATCTAATAAAAAACTATTAGAAAACCCCAAATTAGGAAATTTGTTTGTAACAAGCATAGAAAAAAAGAAAAGAGGGATAGCAATTTATGTGAATTCAAAATATGTAGCTAAGGAAATCCTAAATGATAATCGGGGGAGATACATAGGTATAGAAGTAGAGATGTTAAATATAAAGATAATAATTATAGGGGTATATGGCCCATTGGAAAATAAAAATAATTTCTATGAAAAACTTTTAGGAAAAATTAAAGAATTGGAATGTCAAAATATAATTATTATGGGGGATTGGAACGGGGTAATACAACCAGAAACAGATAGATTTGGGAGCAAAAAACAAACGAAAAATAAAGGGAAATTACCAAAAAGTTTTTATGAATTAACAGAAAATATGATATTAGCAGATGCCTGGAGAAGTTTATATGGGAATCAAAGAGAATATATATATTTCTCAGAAATATATAAGACATGGTCCAGGATAGATATGATTTGGAATTCCAAAACTTTACTGAAATATTTAAAGAAGATGAAAACCCTACCAAGAAGCATGTCAGACCATAACCCCTTATTACTAATTATGGAAGATAGAAAAACTGAGTTTAGGTGGAAATTGAATGAGAACCTCTTAAAAGAGGAAGAGATAATTAAATAAGGAAAAGAAACTTTAGAAAATTATTTTAAGGAAAATATGAACAATGAAGTGTCTAGAGAAACAGTATGGGAAGCCGGGAAAGCGGTTATGTATGGCTTCTTGATACAACAGGAGGTAAGAATAAAGAAGGAAAAAAAGAGGAAAGAACAAAAGCTAATAGAGCAGATTAAACAATTAGAAAATGAACTGAAGAATACACCACAAGATAAAAAGATTCTAGATGAAATAAAGGTGTTACAGAAACAAATATCCTTACAGGATATACAAACAATAGAAAGAAATATAAAATTAGCAAAACAAAAGAACTTTTTTTATGCAAATAAAACAAATAAATGGTTAGCATATAAGATTAGAAAAGTAAGAGAAAAGAGATTGATATTAAAAATAAAAGAAAATAAGAAATTATTGGTAAATCAGGAGGAAATAAAGAAGGCATTTGAAAGATATTATCAAAATCTGTTTGTGGAGTCAAAGATTAATTATTTAAAAAGAGATAAGATTAGACAATATTTAAGGGAAGGATATATACCTAAGATTACGCAAGAACAAAGGGAAGAATTGAATAAAGATATAACGAAAGAAGAAATCCTGCAAGCTATCAAAAAGCAGAAAACGGTTAAGGCACCCGGTCCGGATGGTTTCTCAGCTCTATATTATAAAATATTTTGTGAACAATTAATTAATCCACTATATGAAGTAATAAATGAAATTAATACGGAAACAAAACCACCCTCATGGGGACAAGCAAATATTACTTTGATCCCAAAAGAAGGAAAGGATACACAAGAATTAGGAAATTATAGACCAATAGCATTGTTAAATGTAGATTACAAAATTTTCATGACTATATTAGCAGAAAGACTGAAAAAAGTTTTACAAGTAACTATACACAAGGATCAAAATGGTTTTCTACCCGGGAGAACTTTAAAAAATAATATAAGGATGGTATTGAATATACTAGAATATTATCACAGACATAATGAGAAAGAGATGGTATTATGTTTCCTTGATGCAGAAAAAGCATTTGACAGAGTAAATTGGATTTTTATAGAGGAAACAATGGAGGAGATAAATCTGGGAGATAAATATATAAGATGGATAAAAGCGATATACAAAGATCAAAAGGCTAAAATAATAGTTAATGGAGAAACAACACAGAATATATCTATAGGTAGGGGAGTTAGATAGGGATGTCATCTGTCACCTCTCCTGTTTATATTAATACTAGATATTCTAACTAACAAAATTAGACAGGAAACACAAATACAAGGAGCTAAAATCAGAAATCAAGAGTATAAACTGAGCGCCTATGCCGACGATTTAGTGATTATATTAGAAGACCCAAAAACAAGTATAAAAATATTAATGGAGATATTAACAGATTTCGGAACATTATCAGGATACAAAATAAATAAAGAAAAAACGAAAATGATTTTGAAAAATATAAGGAAACAAGAAGAGGAGAACATTGTAAAATTAATGGGATTCAAGAGGGATTAAAAAGTAAGATACATTGGTATCACTATAACAAAAAATAATGTAGATTTATTTGATAATAACTATAAAAAAATATGGGGAGAAATAAGAGAAGATTTAAAAAGATGGGGGAAATTGGATCTGTCACTACTAGGTAGAATCTCCGTAATTAAAATGAATATACTCCCCAAAATAAATTTCTTATTCCAGAATTTACCAATACTTATGAATGAAAAACCCCTTAGGGAATGGAATAAAGATCTAATGAAGTTTATATGGAAAGGGAAAAACCCAGAATAAAATTAAATGTGTTAGAAGATATAAAAGAGAAAGGAGGAATGGGATTACCAAGTTTAAAATTATATTATTATGCAAATTGCCTAGAATGGATTATAGAATGGATAAAACTAGAAAATTAAAGATTATTATATTTAGAAGGAGAGGGGCTATACTTTGGATGGCATGCATATATAGGGTATGGTAAAGAAGTTATAGATAAAAATTTTAAGAATCACCTTTTAAGGAAAGCCCTTATCATAGCATGGCAAAAATATAAAAGACAGCTATATTTGAAAACACCACTTTGGGTCTCAACACATGAAGCCTTTTATAATAAAGAAAAACCTAAGGTTGATGTGTGGATTAGATATAAAGATATCTTAAAAATACAAGGAGATAATATAGAATTCAAATCGGCAGAAGAATTAAGAAATGATGGTTGGAATACACATTGGCTACTATTTAGACAACTAAGGGAGAGATATAAAAAAGATAAGGAGAAAGAAGGGTTTGAGGTTAGAGAAAAAGAATTTGATAAGTTGTTAAAACCAGATATTGAGCATAAGGTAAGTCAGATATATAAGATTTTGTTACAATTACAAAATGAGCCGGAAACGGTTAAATCAGTAATGATTAAGTGGGCCCAAGATATTAATCAAATAATAACGATGGAACAATGAGAGAAGGCGTGGAAGACCACCTGGAAATTAATAAAACCAGTAAGTTTAAGAGAAAATTATTATAAGATATTGCACAGATCATATATAACCCCAACACAAATTACAAAGATATATAAAAATTCAAAGGATACATGTTGGAAGTGTGATCAGAGGGGTACGTTGTATCATATATGGTGGCGCTGTAAAGTTGCAAAAAATTTCTGGGAGGGGGTGCATGATAAAGTACAGAAAGTGTTTAGAAGTAAATTTAACATGTCACCACAAATATATCTATTAAACATGATTGAGGAACTGCAATTAGACAAATCACAAAAAAAAAATAAAAAAAAAATATGTATATGATAACAGCTGCCAGAATTTGTTATGCCCAGGTTTGGAAAACAAAGAGTGCTCCTAGGTTAGAGGACTGGTTACTAAAACTGTATGAGATGGCTGAAGCAGATATTGCGATAGAAGCTCTGGAAGACAGTATGAAAAGTAAATCAGAAAAAGAGTGGGAAATAGTTGGTCCAATATGGGAAGCTTATTGGGGGAAAAAAGCAATTAGCTTTTGAGAAAAATGAGGAGTTCTAAATATGTACAGAAATGTGATTTGTTGGAAGAAATTAAAGATAAGAAAATATTTAAGAGATTAAGTAAAAGGGGGAATAAGGAAGCAAAAGAGGAAATAAGAAAGTGAAACTCTTTTTTTAAAAAAATGTAAAAGAAGAGAAGAAGGATTGTTATAGCTAAATGAAGCAATGAAACCTGAGTTTCGGCAAGGGGGAGAACGGGGGGGGGGGATTGTTTTGTGTTGTATGTCATTTGTTATGTTTACTATTTGTTTTGTTATTAAATACGTGAATAAATAAAAATTTTTAAAATTTAAAAAAAAAAGAGAGAACCGTCTGCCAATTTACCTTTATACATATATGACAAAATGAAGCAGTTGCCCTCAGGTGACACGTTTTAAGTGCCATTAAATAAAATCAATTTGTCAGTTCCGTTTTTTCTACCATATGAGTGGCTTACAGTGGGGAGTTTCTGCCTCCACTTCCAAAGTATGTTAAGCCAGCCCTGAGCGTAAGTGGCTAGCAAAGCATTGGTTTAAAGCACCTTCAGAATAAATGTTATGAAAGTAAATAAATAAATAAATAAATAAATAAAGATGCGGAGACGTCCCTCCTCTTCCTTTCTCCTTTTTATGCTGCAAGAGACTAACATGGCTCTTTTTTTTGAAAATTCACATGTGATATTTTTGCACATAAAGCACTGTTTTCTGCCCTGGAAGCAGAATTTCTGTGCAAAAATATTACAGTGGTCCCTCCACTTTTGTGCAGAACACTTGCAGAAGTGGAAAAACTGCAAATTACTCCCCCTACTCTCTTGGTCCCATCCCCTTTGAGGACTCCTCCCTCCCATTCCCTTGCCTTTTCCCTTGGGAGGTGTACCTTCCTTCTCTATTCCCAGGCAAAAGGCAAGGGAATAAGAGGAGATAGCCCCATGCATGGAGAAGGAAAGCACGCACATGCCTCTCCTCTGTTCCCTTGCCTTTTGCCTTGGGCCATTTCTGCACTAGACTGTTATAGCGCTATTATTCCACTTTCAACATCCTATGGAATCCTGAGCTTTGCAGTTTAGGAAATGGCCTTGGTGTGTATTCTCTGCACCTGGGCAAAATACAAGGGAATGAGAAGAGAAAGACCCACACATGGAGAAGGAAGGTGCATGCATGCCTCCCCCGCATTCCCTTGCCTTTTGCCACACCACACTTGCATTCCTTCTCCAAGCTTGGAGAAAAGGCAAGGGAATGGGAGGAGGAGAATGGTGAGGGAAGGCATGTGTACACCTTGTGAATGATCAAATTCACAAAGATGGCACCTGCAAAGGTGGAAGAAAGACCATATTTCCTGTACAGAAAATTGCTAAAATGCAATAAACTTGACTTTACTTGACTTGACCTAGGAGTACAGAAAATTCTGTTTCCTGACAAAAATTCTGTAGCTGGGAATTTATTCTGCACAAAATTTGCATGTGGTGCATTTCCCACACAGAAAATAGTACTTCTGCACGAAAATGGTGATTTCTGCACAGGAAACAACATTTTCTTCAGAGAAAAAAATATTTTTGCAGAAACGCACACACACTCACAAACCATGTATGGATTTTGCACAGAATAAGTCCCAAATTGCAAAGATTCTTGTCAGTCCAGTTGCCAGAGTTTCCCAACACTTGACAAATACCTTTTCTGTCAAGTCTGGAATATTTTGGAATATTCTTTCCATCCCTACATCTACTTGTGCATGGGGAGCCTCAGGTAGATCAAGGTCATACATAATGACTCTAGTGATCTTAAAGTGCATGCTGTGGCCTCAACCCAATTGTTAATCCTGGCTAGTCAATTGATAATCACTGTTGATTATCATAATTTAAACAATAAAAATTATTTAGGTAGAATAAAACTATATTAAACAATTTAACAAGTTAAAACAGGTGAAAAATGTTAAAACCATATTAAAGGACATTTTAGAATAAATCAGATCCCCAAAGGTTTTAATAGCAGCCATGTTTTTCCTTGGTGGCAAAATGAAGCCTGGCTTGGTGCCAGCTGAGTCTCTATGGGAAGAGGGGTATTCCCTAAGTGGGATGCACAGCTGAGAAGGCCCTCTCTGGAGTACTCAGTTTAGTGACCCTTCTGGTGGGACACATAAGCAGGCCCTCTTACAGACCTCAGTCCTTGGGCAGCTGTCTTATATTGGGAGAGGCACTCCAAACCCTGTGTAATTGCCTCAAGACTGGTGCTATGTGGAATCTAAATGGTCTCTGATGAGTAATGTAGCTACTGTATTTTGCACAAGCTGTAGTTCTGAGTCATCTTCATGAACAGCATCACATAGTGTGTATTACAGTAGTCTTAGCAGTCTAAGGACGTTTCCAATATATGAAGTACTGTGGTAGTTTAGGAAACAGTATAGTTACCAGTCAAGGATAGCCCCAAGCACTCCAACCTATGGAGTCTACTTCGGCCTCAAGTAAGAAGGATGAATCCTGGAATATGTATCTGCTCCCTTGGGGGAGTGAACCACCATCCAGGACAGGCTGTTTAGCCAGTTCCCAGCGCAGTAAATCAGCAAAACCCAGGGCCTCTGCTTTATCAGGATTCAGTTTCAGTTTCCTGGCCCTCATCCAATCCATTACAGCATCCAGGCACTGCCCCAACTGACTCTGATGATGAGAAGTAGAGCTGAGTGTCATCAGCATACTGATGGTATCTAACCCCACAGCTCCTGAAGCTTGGGATGCAACTGACCCACTGAATCAATGGACTAGATCCACTGAATCAATGTAACTTGCATAATTGCTGACTTTTCAAGTTCCCATTGACTGAACGGGCCTACTTTAGTAGGGACTAATAATTGGATTTAGGCCTACTTGGGTATCATAGAATGCACAGTGACCACAGGGTTCCAGAGCTTCATTTATAGCAAAACAAACTACATAATAGTTCACTAAGTCACGATATACCTTTCTGAGAACCCAGTTGAAGGTCTTCTATAACTGTCCATCCAATACCAAATTGTGTATCACATCAGATAACCCAGAGAACCTCAATGCCATTTGTCAACCATTTCTAGAATTTATTCTTAATTAATTCTCATCTAATTCTCAAGTATGAGAAACAAGTTCTATTTTATTCACTTTCACTTGCTTGTCTGTTTTATTTCCCAGCTGGGTTAAACTTTCCTTGCCTTTTAAAATCAGTGGTATTCAACTGGGATGTTGACTAAATATATGATTTTGGTATATACTAGGGGCTAGCACAGACAAGAGGTATTAACCATGGTGTCTTTTCCCCATTTTTCTGAGAGTATCATAGGGGTATGTGCTTATATGTATTAGTGTACATGCTAATTTCCTCTCCGCATAGAATAAAATATAAATAGCCACCCAGTTCCACCTTGTCTCCTACCAGGAACATTAGACACGATTATAGAGAATGCTACATTATGACTTACTGAATTTGCTTGATAACTTACTTTCACAGAATGAAACACAAGCATAATACAGGATCTGTCAAATATTCTATCGCTCAGGTAGGCAAACTGTAAATTTTGACCAGCGAAAGGAATATATGATGACATCAAGGTTATGTGGTTCTCAGCTGACAAAATGGATTATCTCCCGTAATCTGTCATTTGCCAAGATCCTATTGGATTTTCTCTTTCTCTTCCTTCCTTCCTTTTTTTTTTTTAAAGAAAACATTTTTAGAGACCTTAATAACCGTAGAAGGATGTTGTAAAGCAAGCAAAGGTATCTATCATTTTTATTCAGTCGTGCCTGATAAAAAGTAAGTTCAGGCAATAAATCCTACGACCTTGAGAATTTAAAAATAAAACACTATGACCATGACTTCATTGTTAAAACAGCTCTTCTTTCAGCCCTTCATATGGGTGTCTCCAGCCTCTTTCCTATGAAGGTGCTTCTGTAAAATCTTGCTTAGAGTAAATGGGGGAAGACGACAATCTGTGGGGAGAAGAAGAACTTTTCCTCTCTGTCCTTAACTGTACACTTGCCAGCAGTGTCCTGGGGTCCTTTCACATGACACAATCAAAGTGCTATGATTCAGCTTTAACTGCCCCAGCTGTAGGATCCTGGGATTGGCAGCGAAGGGAAGAACCTTTAGAATTCTCAGTTGGAGGGCTCCTCTGGTACCTCTGACCAAACTACACACTCCAGGACTCCAGGGGATGCAGTCATGGCAGTTAAAGTGGAATCCTACCGTTATAATTGGGTAGTGTCAAAGGGTGCCTGATTGGTTACAGCAGAGAAACAGTAAGAATTACTAAACCAAGCCAGGAAGCATGTATAGTTCTGGCCTGGAGATTCTGCAAATCTCTCAAAAGGATTTTAGAACTAGAAAAGGTGCAGTTAGGGGATGGACTTCATTCCACAACAAGGAAGACGTACAAAGTTTATGGCTTTTTTATATTTAGGGGAGGAAAGTGGGAGTGGGGGCATGAAAATGGTAACAGAAGAAAAGAAAATTATTTATTATGTTGAAAAAAATAGATAAATAGATTCCCATGCCCTTCCTTCTAATAATAATAGAAACCAATGCTAGATGGTAGTTTCTGACTCAGAGGCTTTGTGAATCCAACCTGGGTTTAACTAAAATTTTAAAGGAGCTGTCTCAAATACTAAACCCCATTTTCTCAGTAGATTCAGCATGTTGGATAGCTCTTTTAAAGTTCAAGCTAAAACCTAGATCACATTGACCATCCTCTGGGAATGGAGGTCACCAGCAGCTATTGCTAGATTCTGGGGACATCAAATGAAAACGAAGGACAAGAGACTCAGGCCAGACAAAAAGAAGTCCATGCCTTTCTTCCTTTAAAATATGCCTTCATCACCTTTTAGTGAAATGATTCTAGGGAAGCATACAGACATGTGGACGAAACTTCTTTAGACTACACAACTACAAGATGCACTGAGTTATGATAAATAGACTGCACGCCACTGACCTTCCCTTTACTTTTTACTTACAAGCACTCTCAGCCCCAGAAAACCCTATGATAGTTTTGCCTTAGGGTTGCCATAAGTTGGAAACAATTTGGAGGCACACAACAACAACAATGGAGAGCCTGAATACCCTAAAGCTACCAGATCCCATCTGATCTTAGAGGCTAAGCAGGGGTAGCCCTGGTTAGTATTTGGATGGGAGACTGCCAATGAATACCAGGTGCTGTAGGCTGTTTTTCAGAGGAAGAGACTGGCAAAACCACCTCTGAGGATTCCTTGCCTAAGAAACCCCTTTGAAATTCATGGGGTCACCCTAAGTCAACAGGTGACTTGAAGGCACATATATTATATACACACACAAGTATGAAGGATCCAATGCATGTGGGGACCACAGCTCATAGGCGAGAAACATTTCAGCCTTCCCATTGCAGTCATTTCCCCCTCTTATCCCCCTGCCCCCAATTTGGTGCCTAAAAAGCAAATGGGGAAAAAAAAATCCTCCACTGGCACCAGCCATTCACTGATTGGTAGCTAGAGCTGTCAGTCACAAACCTACTCCCTGTCCTCTGTGTTGCCCTCCTCTCTACCGGGTATTATTCAGGTACAGAAAAGCTTCCATAGTTTGTGGGAGGGTTAAGATGGAACAGACAACAGTTTAAAAAAAACAACAAACACCTCCCAGGCAAGTCTGAAGTCTTAGAATTAACCCACTTTGCTTCATACTGCCTCAAAATCACCTCAAATCCCAAGGCAGTCTGAATACACACGGCTCTCTCACACACACCACAGGGAATATTTGCTTTGAACTTTTGTGAGGCTTTTGCAGCACAATCCTACTACATAGTAATAGTTCAAGGCTCAGAGGCAGCCTTCTTTGAGGATTACTCTCTGGGAGCAAAGAGTCAGAAGGTTACAGCCATCCTGTCCTGCGCTTGCATTCTAGCAGCATCTGAAGGGTCACTGTAGGAAAAAAGGCAGATGGAGAAGACAGATTTTTAGCAGAGCTCCTCTAATGATCAGATACCCCAACTCAGAGATGGGAACTGTCTGACCCTCCAGAGTTTGACTGCAATTCCCAGCAACCCCCTAGGCAGCATAGCCAGTGGTTGAGATGCTGGGAATTGCACTCCAACAGCGCGTCTCTCAGTGGTGCCCAAGGCCCATTGTGAGACATAAGTTTTGTTGCAGTTCCTCCAGCCTAAGAAACCTGGAAGGCTACAAAACTGGAAGAAAGATCCATTCTTCTTCCAGTTCCTTCCAATTAAAGGGGGAAAGACTGCCCGGAGGAGAAACTGCTGTGTAAGTTGACCTGAGCTGTTTGAAAGAACAATATCGTACAGATGTAATGCTGCTCACTGCCATGCATTCTTTCCTTCTGGCAGCAAGTCAAAACAGTTTTATTCAGTTCAGTAGAAAATATTTCAGATTACTGTTTCCTTCTCTTTATTCTGTTTTATCTGATACTCCTAATAGAAAGGTACAGGTAAACATTTTAAATAAAATAGATATGGCTTGGTCCATGTATCAGTGTATAGAAGAAATGGGCAAAGTAGAGCCCCCCATGACTGCTTTTGTGTACTGCAGGGTCCCTCTGAAGTTAAAAAAAAAAAGTGATTTTTTTCCCCAAACAATTTTTCTTTTTGTGCTCCAAAATGCCCTCTAGGGGATGAGGGGGTATTTCCACTACATTTTGGGCAACTCTTGAATCAATTTAGGCCCTGGAGAAGCCTTTTTTGAATCAGCAAGGGAATAGGGTTCGACTTCCTTTCATTTCTTATTTTTAAAAAGGGGCATCACTTGAGTCTACGGTGCTGCAGAAAGGCCCTTAAACATGGTGAAAGTGTACCCTATTCCCCCTATAGGGTGTTTTGGGGCAAAAAACTTTTAAAGTGTTTGTGGGGGAGGTGGATGTAGTTGGGGCTGTAGCCCTCCAAGGCCTCCTGGGGGACCAATGTCTCCCCAGCCTTCCACAGTTGCTCCCTGGTGTATACCATATATACTTGACTATAAGCTGGTCTTGTGGATCAGTCACGGCAGGTTTTGGATCGAAAATTATGGCATTTGCTATGACCTATGGACAATTCAATGAGAAAACATAAGGGCACATAACAAAGGATGTAAAAGATGAAGCAGAGAAAATGGCAACTATGTTAGTAATTTCTTCCTTTATTTTGTATTTTATAATTTTGCCTGATTTTAGCCAAGATCTTGGAAAAGCTGGCGGAGTTACACAAATGTCTTCTTCAACACCTCCAAAGCCCCATTCCTCATTGCCTGAAAGTGAGCTGAGAGGAGGGGAAAAAGTTGCCAAGCTAACTACCGAGGCTCACTTGGGACTGCAAGACAGCTGCTTGCAAAGTGTCAGTCCATTTGGCACCTTTTTTCTCCTCTCTCAATCAGCCAGTCAGTTGCTCATGGTGCCTCTGAGACTGTGGGCAGATACCTGAGATACCTTGACTCTCCCCTCCCCACCAAAGGCCAGATCTAGTGCAATCATTCTGGATGGCTTTTCAGGGACCTCTGGGAAATCCTTGCTGCTGGGGAGCAGATCATTGAAAAGCTGCCCATAAAACTCCTCCCAGCTTGAGGCACACACAGGTGGGCTCTAGGGCCTTTTTGACAGTCTCAGTTTCCCCCCTCCTTCTCCCATGAGCTGGATGGGCCAGCCTCAGCTGCTATGGAGACCAGTACGGACCCATGGGTAAGTCAATCCAGGGCCCTTTCTGCACAAGGCGAGGGAATCGCTCCCTGCCGTTACCTACCGCTTCTTCTGGGGTCCGAAGCAACGCAGACTGTCCTTGAAGCCCTTCTGTAGGGCTCCTCCTTGGTCCAGGGTGAATTGGAGCAGTGTGAGGTCTGTAGATCCGTACTGCTCCGGCTTCCAAAATGGCGGCTCCCAGCTTCCAAAATGGTGGCTTCCGCCTTCCAAAATGGTGGCTTCTGGTCGGTCATGGGTCCCGACCAACCACTGAAGCTCGCCACACCTAAAGCCCGCCCTCTGCAGATTGCAGGCTTGCATTGCTGCGAGCCTGCGAATCTGCACAAGGGAGCAGGAACGCAATGGTGCGTTCCTGGAAAATAAAGACCTGTTTTTTCCGGTCTTTCAAAAACACGCTGGACGACCACTTGGGGTCGTCTTGGAGCAGACTGAGGTGCGGATCTCCGGTAAGTAGTCTGCTCCTAGTCCGCTCCAAGGTGCAGACGACCTCTCTGCGAGGACACACTGCCCCGTTCTAATTGCCTGGCGCAGAAAGGGCCCAGGTTTCTAGGGTAAATTTTTAGACTAAAATTTCTTGACATATAATGGAGTATATATAGCAACATAGACTACAGCAGCATGCAATTAGATGGATCCTCTATGCCCAGTGCTCATTCCTGTCTGAATCCCAGATGCTGGGGATAATCAGCAGGTAAGGACTGCCCCTATAATGTCCTGTCTGTGAGACTCTTAGAGAAATCTTTCTGCCCACTCCTAGAGACCAGAGCTTGGAAAACTTGTTTGGTTTATAACCCAGAATCCTCAAGCTGGTATGGGAAAGTCAGGATATGTTTTCAGTTCAATAATATTAACATTATCAACAATCTTGACTACCCAGGGAACACTGGAAGAACCAACCCTCTCTCTTGCAATCCCACCCTATGTTCTCCCCAGCCTGTGAAACTTTTGAACTGCCCAGCTGCATTTGCTCCTTTCTGCTTGAGAGGTGTCAACGGCCTGCCTCAGACAAAATTACTGCAGAGATTAATAAGCCTTTTTCTTTTCTGGGAGCACTTCGTACCCCAAGTGTAGCAGCTGTTCACTGTCTGTGAGATGAGAGTAGGAAGTATGACCTTATGGCAGTTTTTGCTTTTTCCTGGAGGACATGCTATAGAGGAATGACCCTTGAATACGACTTAAAATACCACCTTCTCTAGGTGATCCTGGAGAACCAGTTATGGAGAGTGGTAGTGAGAGATTTCTGTTTAGTTCTATTATGTTCTCCATGCTGTTTAACATGTGTATGAAGCTGCTTGGTGAGGTCATCAGGGATTTTGAAACTGCGTGACATCAGTATGCTGGTGAGAGCCAGGTCTATGTCTCCTTGTCAGCTGGGTCAGGTCAGGCTGTAGAAGTGCTGGACTGGTGCCTGGGTGCTGTAATGAGTTGGCTGAGGGCCAATAAACTGAAACTGAATCCTTGTAGGCTCTGTGGTTTGGTGCTTCCTGAATCCTGGAACTGGGTAAGCAACAAGCCCTGGGTGTGGCTGTCCTCTGCCAGAAGGAGCAGGTCCAGAGTAGTCCTGGACCTGTCTTTGTTGTCAGAGACCCAGGTGTTATTGGTGGATTGGAGTGCCTTTGGTTGGCTTCAACTGGCCTACACAGCTAAGACTGCTTCTGCTGTGGAATAACCTGGGCAGCTTATGTACTGGTAACTAACATTGATCACGGTTATCTTATTTGACTTGCTCTGTGGGGTGGGAGTAAGGAGACACAGTGTTATAGTGGTTCTCCTCCTATCTGTTAGGCTGCTTTCAGAGTGAGAATCCCCATCTAGCCCCATGACCATGAAGGAGTGGAGTGACACACAGTTCCATCTTGTCTCTCATGCTGTCCAGTTTCTATACGAAACTGTTGAGTGATTTGGGAACAGGGTGCCATCAGTGTGCTCTATTTTTCCTTGTCAATGGAATCAGCTGAGCGTAAGTGCTGGAACAGTGCCTCAATGCTGTAATGGGCTGGATGAGGACCAATAAACTAAGGGTAAATCCCAATAAGATGGAAGGTTCTGTGGACTGAGGATGCTCAGAGCTGGGAACTGGCTAAACAACCTGTCCTAGATGGGGGTCCCACTATCCGTGAAGTTTGGGAGTATTCCTCCATCCATCTTTATTACTGGAGGCCTAGGTGGACTCTGTGGTTCAGAGTACTTGAGACCATTTTAATGGTCGATTAGTTAAAGCCTTTCCTGGACAGAGATAACCTTGTTAATTCCTTTATTTCTTTAGCTTAATTTATAATTTTTTTTTGCGTGTTTTAAATTTCTGTAAGGTACTTTTGGTCCCATGCCAGGAGAAAGGTGAGGTTTCAATTAAATTTAAAAAAGAAGTAAAGAAATTAATATGCTTATCCCTGTCCTTGAAAGGCCTTTCAGAGCTGGTGTGATGTTGTGATTTGGGTGTTGGACTATGGTAATTTCTGCCATACACTGTCATAGTGCTATTATTCCACTTTCAACATCCTTTGGAATTTTGGGGTTTGTAGCTTATTGAGGCCCAAGAGCTCTCTGGCTGAGAATTCTAAATGCCCCTCCGTAAACGGCAGACCTCAGGATTCCTTAGGGTGTTGAAAGTGGAATAATAGCCCCATAACAGTGCAGTGTGAAAATGGCCTATGACTCTGAAAACCAGGGTTTGAATCCCCAATCAGCCATGGAAACCCACTTTGTGACTTTGAGCAAATCACATTCTCTCAGCCTCAGACAAAGACAAAGGCAATCCCCCACCTTGAACAAATCTTACCTAGAAATCCCCATGATAGGTTCACTTTGGGTTGCTATAAGTTGGGAATGGCTTGAAGGCATACAGCAACACATTTTTTTTAAAAAAATAAAATATGCACTCTTCACGTACTGGTAACCTCCCAATTAGACTACTGTAATACACTTTACCTAAGTCTGCCATTGAAGATGACTGGGAAGGTACAGCTAGAGCAGTAGGCAGTGGCTGGTTTGGAAAGCAATGTGCTAAGCAAAATGGACTTCTAGGCAGCTGGGCTTTTCAACTATTCTGAAGTTCTCCAGAACCTTCCCTACCTGGGGAAGTGGCGGTAAAACAAGGACATGTGCGCATTAGCTTGATCTTGTGCCCAGGCTCAGGCAAATTTCTATCTTTTTACCTGCTTCCCCTACCTTTCCTTAATGTTTTGTGACTTTTTTTTTTTATTATGTTTTGGGCTTGTAATTGGCAGAGATTTAAAGATGGAGGGGGTCACTGTGAGCACATGCAGAGCAAGCATGCTCTGGACTACTGAGAAGTGTTGATCGTCACTGTTCCCGGATCAAATTGTTTTGACGGTTTTGCCAAATTGCAGAGATGGAGGCTCCTGTTGTGTGATAGGAAAAGAAATGACAGCACCAGGGAACTGCTCACAGCTCATTCCCCACTATATTCACCACTAACTGAATTTGCATCCGCTTAGTAATGAAGCCAAGCAGCCTGTCTCTTGGGGAGGGTCCCTTGTGCGTAAGAATTTTTGTTTGCAGCTTCTTTTGCAAATTGTTTGTTTTCTCAGTGAACCAAACTTAGAAGAAATAACACTGTTTTACTATGAAATCTACATGGTTGTCTGCAATTCCTGATGAGTTCTGGGCAAAGACTGGGGAGAGCATCTTTTTTATTTTGGAATTGCTGATGCCTCTCCAACTGTTTGGAAGATAGCAAAACGACCCTGCAAAGCCATCTCTGAACAACGGGGAGGAATACTACAGAGGAACAGCGTATCCCCATAACCTTACTAAAATAAAGCACCATGCCTAAATGCTATATTAATAAGACAGCTTATGCACAATTCAGGCAAATGCTAGTGAGTCCCGCATAGACAGGTTGCTGCCCAGATTGCTGCCTAGTTTGCTGAACAACCCTTCAAAATTTGATTTCTGGGAGACTTTCTGTGTACTTTATTTATTTATTTTGTATATTCCTTTTGTCTTTTCCAAGAACAGCACTTAAAGGGGCTTAGGGGGATAGAAACCTAATAAAGCAAATACAATTAAAACATAAAACAGACTAAAAATATCCTCTAAAAACACATCATACCATTGGGAAAAAATGCTTTAGTACAGCCATAGAAAGGATGTTTATTGATGTGCAAAGGCATCCACTAGCATGATTCAATGGGAATATTTTATTCATGCTCAAGGTCTGGTTGAAGACCTGAGTTTTCCCTTCAGAACTGATTTCCTTGTAATCTTCCCCCCATTTTATTTGTATTTTCACTTTTTGTACCCTCTTGCAGTGGTTTTGTTTTGGAGGGGAGTCATCTGGTGCTGTTTAAATGCAGGATGAATTGGAAACATTCAGTAAAACTGATGCAAAAGAGAGACTGCAGCCATTTCGGCACTACACTGTTATAGTGCTATTGTTCCACTTTCAACATCCTGTGGAATTCTGAAGTTTGTAGTTTAGTGAGGCCAGAGAGCTCTCTGGCTGAGAATTCTAAATGCCCCTTCCTAAACTGCAAACCCTAGGATTCCATAGGAGATTGAAAGTGGAATAATAAGCACTATAACAGTGTAGTACAGAAATGGCCTGTGTCATAGGATGGTATGTGTGTATTCAACAAATCAGCTCAGTGCATGTTGGTCAAGAAAGATCTGGAAGTCCTTCTTTAGGAGGTGTTAAGAGCCAGTGTTGTATAGTGGTTTGAGGGTTGGACTAGGATTCTGAGAGACCAGAGTTCAAATCTCGCATAGGCAAAGAAACCCACTGGGTAATCTTGGGCAACTTACACTCTTTCAGCCTCAGAGGAAAACAATGGGAACCCCCTCCTAACAAATCTTGCCAAGAATCCTTATGATTGCTTCACCCTAAGCTGGAGTCAACTAGAAAGCACGTAACAACAATAATCAAGGGCCTTTTAAAGGAAAAAGGAGGGAAGAACAATACATATGCATTTCTCCCTCATATGCAAGCACACATAAAAGTAAGAATGAATACAAAAATGCAATGCTTTGCCTCCTACCCTGAGAACTATCAGTTGCCAAGTGCCACCTCTGGAGACATTTTTTTTTTTTTGAAAGCTGATTTTCAGATTGCTTTGAACATATACAGAGAATGATACTTTATATGCATGTGACTATGTGGTTCAGTATCTTATTTCTTAATTATTGCATTTTATATGCAAGTTTATCTCAGGCATATGTGCAAATACAGTTTTTGTACCTTTTAATCTATGCCTTGCTTGTGATTATTAATGTATATATACATTCTGTCCTCTCTCCAACTTCTTTTAATGGTTCCAAAGAAGGCATACAAATAGTTCTTGGCAAAACATGTTGAGTTACTTTTGGAGGGAACCCCCTCCTCTTTAAATACATCCTGAGACTCAGTGTTTTTTTCCATCAGGTGCTGGTTAAACAGTTCTGATAGTATGATCTCCAATTGAGAAAGACTGGGGGCTGAATTTTGTAGGAGGGTGGTGGGAGGAGAGTGGGAATGAGGAGGGTAGTTATGAATGAACCAATCCTTCATTTTGAATTGTATGATTATTTGCACTCTACCCATATCTTTGGCTTGGTGTCATACAATAACAACAGAACAAACAGCTACCTGAAAACAGAACTCATTGTTTAAGACTTCAGAGGCAAATCATAAGGCGAAACTGCTGAGCAAATGTTTGTGCAGTGACAGCTGGAAGTTTCCATGTCAGTGGGATGATGAATCTAGTCTATGTTTACTCTAATCCTTAACAGAGCTGTCCAAGCTGATCAACCAATTTGAGGGATAGGGTTCAGAACCTTGGATAGTTCCTTTAGGGTCTAAATTGAAACTCAGGCCCTTTCCACTCGAGGCTGGTGAATCGGTTCGTGCCGTTTCTTACCGGATTTTCTGGGCTCAAAACAAGGTGGAGTTTCCCTCATTT
This sequence comes from Cyclura pinguis, assembly GCA_030412105.1. NCBI lineage: Eukaryota > Metazoa > Chordata > Lepidosauria > Squamata > Iguanidae > Cyclura > Cyclura pinguis. The sequence continues at coordinate 165,238,787 of CM059600.1, forward strand.
CCTTCTGCACAGCTACTGCATGTGTTCCATTCTGATTCGGAGGAGTGCGAGTTCACGAATCCACACTGCCTCTGCCATGGCCACTCTCGCTGCTCCCCTCACCCTGCCCCGCCGGACCTTTTATTTTTTTTTGGCATGGTTTAGTACGTCACTGCGTACGTGCATACGTGCGTAAGTCCATATTAGCCCCTGCCCCCTCCCATGAGCCCTCCCCTGATGACCAATTTGCATTGGCATGAATGTATGTGTCTGCACCGCTGTGAAAGTACCAGTTGGTTCAATCTGGAAAACTGGAAAACTGATTTCTTCTGGTTTTCAAATAGCGTGCTTTACGACCAGATGGGGGCGCATTTAGTTGGAATTACGTGCGGAACAAAGGTAAATAAACTGAACCTAGTCTACTCCAAAGTGCAGAAGACCTCCGTGGCAAGACGCATTGGCCCGCCTTAATAACTGTGTGCGGAAAGGGCCTCAGAGTAGATTCACCACCTCACTGACATATGAACCACCAGCCTCCACTGTGTCTGTATCCAATAATAGATGCTTATGATGTGTTAACTCACTTAATTTTTGCCAGGATATTTGTGCCATCACCAACAGTTTTGAATAGGGCCAACACTCAATCAGTCTTTATTGTTACAGTCAGTGAACAGCACTTAATATAATTGCCACTTTGTGCATTTAGCTTCTCTTTGATCCTATCCCAAACCATGTATTCTGTGCCTACACTCGAAACTTGTAAGATTATATACTCCATGCATCAGAGGAAATGGTTATTTCCAAGCTTTCCTGAACCCTGTATACTGCAAGATGGAACCCTTTTATATAGACAGTCTACTTGGCTGTCCTGGAACAATGTACGAGAAAAGGATGCCTTCTACATCTCTTCTCCCCTAATTGTTTACATTCCACCCACAAGTAGAGGTACTGAACAGATACTTGAAGATCTAAGTTTGCACTCCAGACATTGGGCTGTGTGTCCACAAAAACTCATTGAAAAAAACTTTGTCAGACTTAAGGTGCCCCATAGCTCTCTATTATCTTGCTAGAACAGATTTGCATAGCTAACTGCTTTGAAAAGCTTTCCAAAGGTAGGCATGTATGAATCTGTCAGTTTTACTGTCTCCCAAATTCAAATTGCCTTAACTGTGAGTTCCTTTTATTTCTGTTTATAAATTTTGCAAAAAAAAAAAAAAAAAAAATTAAAAAAAAACCCAAATGGAACAAAAATTCTCAATTATCTGCACTGACCAAATTCAATAGTTACAGTAGTCCCCAGAATGTAAAGGACAATATTGTACTGCATGTTTTTCAGCTATTAAAGATGATAAGCCTGTTTGTTTTTTAAAAAAAGGTGTCAATCAAAAAGGTGTCAACCTAGTTGTGCACCACAAAGATGGTAGAATTCACAGGGATTCTAACTCATACTTTTATGTGGTAAACACTTAAAGCTCTGAATGTACATGTTTGTTACCTTTGCTCTCTCAGCTTTTTCCATATTTTTAAAAACATTCTTTCCATCCAGTTTATGAAGAAATGTGTGCGCTAGGGATAAATTTCTGTCAGAAAAGGTGAACTAAATGGAATCATTGCTTAACTCATCTCTCCTCAAAGGACCATCTCAGAAAAGGCCGGGTTTATATGGATGTACTCTGAGCTAGCACTTCCATGTGAGTCCTCCACTGTTTTGGATGCTTAGACTCCTGTTTTGACTTTTTTAAAAAAATTAAACAGTTGCCATCACCATCATGGGAATCTGAATGTGCATGTATAGAACAACCTCATGGAGGTGCCTGTTCACCTATGAGAGTAGAACTGCCTGAGTGAAAGACCTGTGACAGCTCTACACACTTTGGACAATGCTTGTATGGCAGTGTTGATTGCTCATCCAACAAAGCTCAGTTTGGCTGAACAATCCAGCTTGTGTACAAGTCAAGCTTTTGCTTACATAAATGGACACAAGCAGTTTACTGATGTGTTCCCACTAAGCTACTCCTGTTCCCTTTGATGAAAAAAAAATGTACTAATACGATCATCCTGAAAGTGACCCTTCAAGAATGATTCGTGTTTCATACTCGTTTGAAAATGGGAGACAACATTCCACACATACAGTATGCCTTCAGTTAACATTGTTTAGTATAACAGAGCAATATCTGACTTTAGACAAACATAACAATAGAAATATAGGCCCTGCAACTTTCCTGGCCCCTGACAAAGTAATGTAGGCTTCTCCTGCTCTAACCCTAAATCAGACTTATGTCTGTCCTGACTGAAAGCCTTCCTTTCTCTTCTTCCCATAAGGCCACCTAGCACAGAGGGCTCCTGGAATTACCTCTTAAAATGGGGTAGCGCACAGCCTCGTTTTCTATTCCTAGCCAACCAAGAGGTATAGCAGTCAGATCTTGTTCTCTCCAGTGCCAGCATCTTCTTCCTGAACTTCTGAGAAGGAAAGAGTAAAGTCAGGCCCTTTTCACATGTGGGGGGCGGAAACGGGTGAAAACATGCTAAAACGGAGCTTACCGGCAGCCGGGTAAGTCCGTCGCCACGCAGAGCAGCACGAGCTCGCTGCTGCGCAGTCCTCCGGCGTCCCAGATGGCAGCTTCCAGTTGGTGGAGGCTCTCCACCAACTGGAGAAGCTCGCCAGCGGGAAGCCCAACCCCGGCAGATCTGCAGGCACGCACTTGCGCTCGTCTGCAAATCCACTTTGGAGCCGGGCGACGGAGCAGCACGGGGCTGTGCGCTCTGTGCTTTTTAAAAACCTCGAAAAAGAGGTTTTTAAAAAACACACAGCCCGGCTAGTTCTGGCCGCTCCTGAGTGGATTCTGGTGTGGAACTACGAAAAGCAGTCCACGCCAGTCCTACTCTACGGTGTAGAAGACCTCCGTCAGAGGTCGCTCTACACTGTTTCAGAAGCCCGGTATGGAAATGGCCTCAGTTTCATTGTTGACAACAGATAAACAAGGTAGATGGGAGGCATATGTTTTGCATTTTAAGAACAAGGAGGAGGAAAAGAGACATTCACAGTTTCACTTCTCCAGCTCCAAGCTCTCAAAAATGGCCACAGGCTTCCAGAATGCCACTAGCTATGTAGGAGCAAGTCATTTAGCAAAACTGTGACATGGAGAGACTGTATATGCATATTTGTGTGCCTCTGTGTACAAATATATGGAAAGGGGAACAGTTCTAGCAACATATGGATGAGAAATGTGTTTTAAAAAATGTCTCAGATTGTTTGGTTCCTTGCCTGCCTACTCTATGCAATCTCATGGCATCCTCTTCCTGTGACAGAGATGCTTTCTGATCACTTACACCAGTTGTGGGGAAAGTGTGGCTCACAAACTGAATGCAGCCACCAACGCCATTTTACATCCCCCACGGTCCCCTTCGTTCCACTCACCTGACTGTTGGGGGTAACTTTTTGTTTGTTTAGGTTGTTGTGGGTTTTCTGGGCTTTGAGGCCATGTTCTATTAGTATTCTCTCCTGACATTTTGCCTGCATCGGTGGCTGGCATCTTCAGAGGATCTGATGGCATGGAAGTGCGACAGAGTATATATACTTGTGTAGTCCCCAGGTGGGAGGGAGCAATTTGCATGTGTTACAGTTGGCCTGTGTGATGGCCTATTGTTAAATGGAGTTTTTGTTTGTTTGTTTTGCCACCAAAATAGCTACTATGCATGTGTGTCCACATGCATGCACTCATGCATGACAATGCATGATGACTGCAGGAAACTCATTGAATTTTCTTAGGCGAGGAACACCCAGAGGTGGTTTATCATTGCCTTCCTTTGAAATATGGCCTACAACATATAATATTTTTGGTGGTTCCCTTATCCAAGTACCAGCCAAACTGGATCCAGCTTAGCTTCTAAGATCAAATGGAGTCTTGTGCCTTCAGGGTATTTAGGCCTCAAAATAACCTCAAGCAAATCCCAAAGCTCTGGGGGGTGATGCTGTTGGCCATTTTGGTGCCTTTTGAAGGGGCTCCTTTCCATCTGTGATCCTGGCTGTTCTTTTGTTTTTCACAAGTAGAAAAAGACTCATGGTTGCAGTACTGTTCACCTATTTATAAATAAGGCCTGGAACAGATGAGGGGGTGCAGAATAGCTCACAGACACAGTGGAATGACCAGTAGCACCCCCAGGTTTTGGTGCCCCTATTTTACATTTTGGGGATAAAACAAAACAAAACAATAAATAAATGAAATCTGGTTTTAGCCTTTTCTTTTCTTTTCTTTCCTTTCCTTTCCTTTCCTTTCCTTTCCTTTCCTTTCCTTTCCTTTCCTTTCCTTTCCTTTGCTGGAGAGGACATAGGAAGATGTGGCCTTCCATTTATATAGTTACAGTCCACACTAGAAATCATAACATTCAATACAGTCAAGTGTTGAAATTTGAACACATAAATAACCACAGAGCAGAAATGAACCCATGTATAGATGGCATGTTTGTTTAAATATTCTAGTGAAAGTGAAATCCCATCCTGTTGAAGAGTTGTGTATGTGTACTAACTAGCCCTACAAATGCACCCAAACTCTAGGTATTGCCAGCATATAAGCAACATGACTGGGAAAGGGCAATACTCTCCTCACTTATTTTCTATCAGTATGGGAATATAAGAAGAACAAAAGAAGGTAGTTCTTAAAGCATGGGATTTAAGATGGGCCCATATTTCCCTAGAAGTCCCTGAACTGAGTGCACAATTATTATTATTTCCCCTGTTGATAAGCTCCCTGTTACTTTGAATCTGGTCACAGAGAATTTTAAGGTAAAAATGTAATGTTACCCTGTTTTCTGGGGGTCCCGGGAGGGACACCAAATTGCTATCAAAATTATAGAAGTTGGGGAAATTAGTTCAGAGCACAAGTTGGCAAAACGAGAGGCAGGGTAACTTAGCAGGATCTTGCAACCCAGTGTTTACGGGGTCAGCCCAAGTCAAGAAGCAAACCGGTTGGAAAATAATGAATAGTCTTTATTAAATACAGGCACACAATGTATGCAACACAAACACACAGATACCTAAGGAAAATAAAGGTGTGAGTAAGATAGCGGGATTTTTAGAGGGATAGTTGGTTCGGGTGATACAAAACGTGTCCTGAAGTCCGGGAGAAAATGGAGAGCGAAGCTGGGGTTCGATGTATCTCAGCACGTGGAGCTGAGGGGAAGCTCACCAAGCAAAGCGGCAGCAAGACGGTCTGGAACTTGGGAGCGATCCAAGGAAGCGCTCAAAGTCAGGGGTTTTTATAAGGAGAATTGTAACTGCAGGCTAGGTCGGACTTTGGGAAAATAATAGATTTGGAGTTGGAGACAAAGCCTCCAAAAGGTCAGAATTTGAATGATTGAATTAGAGTTGAATTTATTAATAGAGTAGCTGGTATGCAAAGGCGGAATACTTGAGCATTGTATAGCTCGATCATCAAGCTGCCAGCGTGGGGCAGAGAATCCTTTGTAGGTTGCATGCATACCTAACAAGAGTACTTGCCTGGAGGTCTCCTAAAGCAGCGAGTCAGCTGTTTCTGGCCTGCCTGTATTGTCTAGGAATATTACGGCGATTATCGGCTGAGCCTGTATGCATGCTTGTCCGGGGGCTTCGCAAGCACGTGGAGGGGAATGGGTATGTGAAGCCGAATTATCGATATCAAAAGATATCTTCTTATATCCCCCAAAGCTCGGGCTAGCCAGGGCAGTAACAGTAATCTTTTCAAGTGTTTACTGTATTTTTATTTATTCCAGTTTAGTCTGTGTAAAGGAAATCAATTTTCAATGCAATACAACAGATTTGTATGCAAAACGATGACTTGTGTCTTTTATGTGTAGCAGCAATTGTTATATAAATTATATTATAGACTCTTTCCTGTATTTGAGGGGCAGATAGCTTATCCCATATGTACATTCTGTGTGACACCAAAAATGTGGGGCATAATTGCTTTAAGAAAAGCTGAGGCTATGTTATTGGCAGCAAGACTAGTATGTACAAAGAACTTTAAAAAATGGGGGTCCCATCAATGGAAGAATGGTCTAACAGATTGATGGGAATAGTTGAAATGGATAACCTTACATATAGTTTAAAGAGACAAACAAACAAAAAGTGAATTCTTTTCTGAACGGGAATGTCTGATTGATTATTTAAAGAAAAATGAGGGTGAATTGATAATAACAGATTTTTGACTTACACTTTTAAGTTCTGATCTAGTGTTTAACATTACAAGAGATATGTAGTATGAAAATAACAGAAGACTTTAAATTGTTCCTCTTTTAGGATATTTATAATGTTCACAATATATAGTTTTAGTAATAATGTGTAAGACTTATTAATAATTTTTGAGGATTAATCATTATTCTAGTCATTATTGTTTATTACTGGTTTATATAATATGATCATAACACATGTTACAAGCATAAATATAATTAAGCGTAGTTGAAATAAATTTACTGTTTTTGATCCTTCCTTTTTGATTAGACCTGGAGTTTTGATGTAACTGTTAAGAATAGTTAGAATAAATCTAATCTAATCTAATAGAATAATGGTAACAAGTGATTTTTAATGATTACAACTGGTTCTTTTTTTCTTTTTCTTTTTTTTACTAATTAGGTAAACTCCCTTCTGGGTATACGGACAAGGTTATAGTTACTGTCAGCGACAAGAAGTAAGTGTGGTTTTAATTAAAGACTTAATAGTTGAGGATAATTATTTAGTAGAAGCTGTTTGCAACAAGGGTGGGAACCAACTCTTTCACTACAGTCAGTCCTCCACATTTGCATGTTTCACTTTTGTGGATTTGATCATTCACAAATTACTTGCTGTCACCTCTGCTGCCTCCCTATGCCATTTTTAAATAGGGACTGAAAGCCTTGCGAGACTGAGAAACTGTGAACGAGGTTCGTAAGTCCCTATCAAAAATGGCGTGGGGCAGCATTGGAGGTGGCAGTAAGCCCCACCAGCCAGCCCCTTTCGCCTTGTGAAGGACCTCTGATGCCTCAAAGGAATATGACGCTCATACTTTTTTTGTTTGCTAAATATGGTTTGGGAGGGCCTAGAGTTATTCACGTTTTTTTCGCTTTCATGGGGGTCCTGTGCCCCTAACCTTAGCAAATGTGGGGGGATGATTGTGTATGTGATTTTTTTTTAAGTTGGATGTAGTTTAGATAGATATTTGTCATTTTATTATGTGGTATTCATTTTTTCGTACGTATTGTATTGTTTTATATTTTTAATTTTGTGTACTGTTATATATTGCTACTGTTTATGTGTGTTGAATAAAAAAAGAAGGAAAAGACGAGGCTGAGTTGCACAGCAAGCAGACACGATCTCTCTTGCAGAACGGGGGAGAAACTAAGCGTTTAAGTCTTTGGTTTGTGTGTGTGTCAGAGATAGAGGGAAATGTTTATGGCTGGCATTGCCTGAGTGATAAATACATGCATATGTCTTTTTTTCAATGGGACACAAGAGGAGCTGCTGTCAGACCCTCTTGGGCCACTGCTCCATGGAAGCGGGGGGAGGAAAGTGAGTAGGCCGCAGTGGTGGCTTCTCCCTCACTCCCCATAGTTTGCAAGAAAGAGAGAAGGAAGCAGAGGAAACGTGTAGTCATTAGCCTGCCACCTTCTCCCACAAATTGCAGGGGAATGAGTTGCACTGTCCAGCTGCCTGCTTCCTCCTCCTCCCCATCCTGCCTTAGCCTTTAATGACCGGAGAACATGGGTGCTGGGTGGCTGGGTGAGCAGGCAGGCACAGAACTGTGTATCACTGAGGTGGAGATTCACATATGCTCTGCACCTGCTATGTAGGATCATGGAGCATGTGTGCTTGCTAGCTTGCGCTGTGTGTGTGTGTGTGCACGAGTGAGAAAGATTGAGAGAGAGAGAGAGATGGGGAAATGTGTATGCTTATATATTTGTGGGTAGGAAACAGGAAGGATTTGCTCTCTGTCCACCTGTCTGTCTGTCTGTTTCTCTCTTTCTCCCTGTCTGTTTCTCTCTCTCTCTCTCTCTGAGAGAGAAGAATTAGAATCTATCTCTACAAAGGAATATTCCATTTAAATTAACAACATTATAGCCATATCTACTCAGAAGTAAGCCTTCATGAGTTCAGTGGACTTACTCCCAGAAGAATGTGTATGAGCTTGTAGTCCATGTGAGACACCCTGAAAAGAATCGCTTCTTATATGACAGTCATTTTCCCCTGAATGTGTTATACATTATTTTTCCCCACTTCACCCCACTTGTATTTTAACAACAATCCTATAAAACAGGTTATGCTGACACACTGCAATTGGTTTGTGGGAACCACATGAATTTTATGGGAAAATCAAGATTTCAAGCTGATAAGGCAGTCGCATGAATCTATAGACTTCTAGAATTGTAGAGTTGGAAAGCTCCCAAAGGTCATCCAATCCAACTGTCTACCAGTGCAGGAATCCACAACTATGATGTGGCTTATTTGGTATTCTATTTTGTCACTTCAACTCAAATAGAATAGTGTAGAGCTAGGAAAACTGTGGGAAGGTGTACAAAAATGATCAGACAGTTGAAATACTTTCTTTACAAGGAAAAGCCAAAGTGTTTCAGTTTCTATAATCACCAGAGTAAGTCCCTTGAAGTCAAGTTGGATTGTTACGCTTGAGTGTGGGTTTGAGTGTAACTGTTGTTGGAGTTTTGTATTTGTTGTTTTGGAGTATTCCAAGGCCAAATGCTTTCATAGAAAATGTTTTTGCCCCATTCTAAAAACAAACAAACATATGGAGCAATGAGAAGATGGCAAAATGTTGTATAAAATCTAACTAAATTTGAGATTTCAGTTATTCTGAATTTTAAACCTTGGTAATCAAGCATTTTTTATATAATTAGAACAGATTAGAACTGTTGGTTCATGCCAGAAAAGAAAGCAAATATGGATATTGAAAAGATTTGTGTGCATCATTTAACTTATGTTTGAAGAATGGTAATATGTTATAATTTTATAGAGAAATTCAAGGCTAAGTGATTCCATTTTACATTTTTTTTAAATTAAGATTTTCTCACATACAATTTAAAAAAATTAAACAAAACAGCAAAGAAAGTAGGAAAAAGAAAGTTCATTTAGTTGTTATAGCTACCTTTTTTTTTTGGTATTTGGATAGAACACAATCTTGCTAGTGGCCACTTTCTACTTGTCAACTCTGTATGTCATGAATTTCGACTGTTCTTGCTATTTTGAACATCTAGTCACCTGAGGGTAAGTGAGTTCAGAGCTTTCACCAGGTTCTCAGCGGGGTCCATGACCTCCCAAAAAGTTAAGAACCACTGTCTTAGGGGATCCATGGGGCCTCGGGAAAGGTCTCTTTAAGGAGGTTTTTCTTTTATCCGAGAGACTGGCTCAGTTCAGCTCAGGTCTTAAGATAGGTTAAAAATACTGCAGGCTTAGGCCTGGCTCTAAAAAGTGTTGATGTTCATTTGGCAGGTCTTATTCCCATGATACTTCCTTATCCAGAGCAAATAATTTAGTTGGCTTAGCCATAAGTTCCTAGTGGTGATGGAGCAGTTTTTCATCTCACTGCAGATAAAATTACTCTTCTTTCTGAACTGGTCAGCCAGTATTTCCCTTTCAATAAGTAATTTTTGCTTCATGCAGCAATGGTGGACAAAGTTGATGTGCATGGGAGAGAAAGAAAGGCCATTGAAATGTTAGCTACTTTCCAATATAAAGAGCTTATTAAACACCCCCGGTCAGCAATGACAGGACAAAACTAACCTTTTCTTTTCTGCCTGTCAATTTCCCCCTCAAACGTCTTCCTCCAGTCAGTCTTACCGACCTGTTGTCAGGAAGAAGTAAAGGTCATGAGACCTTGATATTTGGCTATGATTAGGTGATGAGGAAAACCCACAATAGGTGATTGACTAACACACACAGGCACCTAAGGACAATCTACGCTTGTCCATCTCATTTCAAACTGAACTTAGAAGTGTGGCATGTCAGCCAACAGCTAGCGTATGTGGCCACTCTTAAAATATGGGCAGCCACCGTAAATAATAGTAGAGTGATGTGGATGTTGTTGACTTTGCCACCCTAAACTAAATTTCTATTACTGGACTTTTGGCTATCTGCCCAGATGCCATAATGCACTTTTTGTTTTCTTGTTTTATGTCAGCCGGCAAGGAGAGTGATGTTAATATGAACGGGCATGTCCTATGCTGCCACTGTCTCATCTTGACACTGGAGCATGTGATTAAAGGGACTGATGAAACTGCCATGGAGTTTCATTGCCTTTTTTTAATTGGGGTGCTGTGCCCAGACTTACTAGAAATCTTTCAGTGACATACACAATGGCTCTGTTTTTAAATCAACTCGTATAGATTTGAACAACATTCTTTATAGCCCTCCTGACATATTTCAGTCACTTAAATCACTATTTCAGCAAGGTGGATTGACATGTTACCCCAAAAGGTTGGAGACCTTGAGGTCTACCAGCGGTGCTAGAGTCTCCTTAGAAATTGGGGGAAGTACAGCTCAAATGAGGCCTGTGAGAGAGGGGTAACAGCAGGATCTTTTCACCTGTGTATACTAGTGCTAAGTGTAGGGCCCCAGTTAAAGGTTTAAACAGGGTATTTTTCTTGGAAATCAACAGAAAGACACAGAAGAAATCAAGCAGTCTTATGAACCATACAAGGCTAGTGAAGGAAGAACTGAGAAAGGTTGGATAGAGAGAGATTTCAGGTGTAGAGGGTGATATTTATCAGTCCTGGAGTGGAGGATTGAAGAGGAATGGCTCAAACAAGCGTTTGAGGACAGCACAGAGGAATGAGAATCTGGGGCACAGCATGACACCCAAAGTGCTAGCAAATTACCTGGGTTGGAGCTGGGGTTTTAATACTCTATTTCCCATTCTGAAAGGGTGAATGTGGCTCTCCGGCAGAGTAAAAAAAAGGGGTTTAGAATGGACTGATTGTCTTACTTTGGGTGACAAAACATTAATGGGACTCCTGACAGTCTCTTACTGTCTTGGTTGGACGATGTGAATGGGGGAGGTCTCTGTAGGAAAGGTGCACAGCAGTGGTGCTTGCCTGCCATACCTGGGCAGTTTCATTTAATATTTTATTTGAATGTCGGGTCATTGATAGGATTACTGGAAGCCTATTATCGCTGGGCTTTCCCACCTAATTCTTCTTGACCATATGACCTGGCCATGCTGAGGCTATCCTGACTTAGCCCAGGCTTACAGCCAGTGCCCTGCTTACCATATATTTCCCAGCAAAAGTGTCCAGTTTTCATATGAAAATGATATTTCTTGCCAATTTTGCCATCCTGCAGGATGGGGTACGTAAGGGCTGGCAACAATCATGTCATTTTTTTAAAAAAATGTATTTAAAATCCTATCTATAGACTGTTACACCTGAGAAGAGGACATGACACCACTGATTTGGGACAGAAATTTAACTTCATGTTATTGTGCTATTGTGCTCCAAGCAGCTGAGCAACAGCACTGGAGTGACAAACACAAGGAAGAAAGCTGGCATCCTCTATCTATTCAACCTACATCGGCCATGATCTTGAAACAGGTAAGAAGAAGAATGGGTTATACCTCACTATTACTGAAGAAGGGCAGCTGACTGTGACAGCCTGATGAATCACTCTGTTTCTTAATGGCTAGATGAGTCATCTGGATGTGATGTCAAGGAACTGTGTTGCTGCTATGGACTCTGTATTATGTGTCATTACAGATTTTGCACTCACAGTAGGGTTGTCATACTCCTGGGCCATTTCCATGGGATGACATCCTCCTGACATGGGGACACAAGAGGAGTGAGACTGTTACAACACTTCTGCATGACATTGTTGTTGTCCCACCCTGCTTGTATTGCCAGCTGGTGTGATTGTGGGGTATATCATAGATGGCAAAACTCCATCAATGGTCCCCGATCACGCCAACCTTCCATCGCTGCCAGCCATGCAGAAGGGCCAGAAGCATGATCATGCACTTCCTTCCCCACTGCAGCATGGGAAGAAGTGCAGTGCAGCAGGAAGGAGCATGTCCCTTGCTCTCCAGCATATCCCTTGCTCTGCCTTCCACAGGCAGCTGGCCAGGTGCAGAGGGAAGCGTTGGGGACATGCTCTCATCCTGACAGAGGTGCTGCTGGGATTGTGACAGGATGACACGGGAGAGTGTTGTTGTGTGGAAATGGCCCTGGTTTGGCTGGGCTTTACCCACATTTAGATGTGACACCTGGTGACCATTTGGACCTTCCTCTCTGGTCTGGATACCAAGCTTTCATTTCATTTTCTTTTCTTTCTTTTTACAAAGAAGTCTCTAGCCATTGTTGGAGCCTAGCTATGGGGCAAAATATGTAAATACTTTTCTATCGAATTATTGTGCACAACCCAAGTCTGACTCTTACATTCAAGTGTGAAGTAAATAAGAGTGAGCAATGCAGATGGTAGAGTGCAAGAAGCAAGAGAGGGAGGCATTGTGATGATGCTAGATGAACAGAGAAAAGAATAGGGAAGGAAGAGTGAGCAGCCTGACTGGTGGAAGGCAAGAAAAAAGGGAAGGATCCATCGCAAGGGTGTAAGTTAGGTGAGAAAGTGAGCTGAAAGGTGGGGAGAGTGAGGTGAGGGAAGGAGATGAAAGGAGGGAAGGTTGGGTGAGATGTGCAATGCCAGAGTACAAAGAGCAAGAAAGAGGTATATATGAGGAAAGGTAATTTACAAGTCACAAGGGGAGGGAAAGGGTGGGAGATGCAGCAGCAGAATGCAGGGAACCAAAGAGGGGAGTATGGCAAAGGCATGAGGTGAGTCTAGGGAGAGGACAGAATGACGTTTGGGGGAAGAAAGGAGGCAACACAGTAGATATCCTCCAGGAATAGGGGAATAGTGGGATTTGTTACTTCAGATGCTCTACTGCCTGCAATGGTCCCCACACGATGTTACCCTGAGGAAAAAGATTACTGGGGAAAGGGAAGAGGTAAGTACTTGATATGAGTGTTCAGATTGTGGGGATGTGGATCCAAACAATGATAAAGAAAAGATAAAAGTCTTCTTTTTTGGAGGGTCTAATTTCACATTTATTTGTCTTTGGAGTACATTGGAGACATTTGAGCTGTTTATTCACACATATGTCCTATTCAGTTAAATGTGCACAACAGAATTGTATATTTGTGTTTGTTGGGAATACCATTTAGCTCTATAGTATAAACTATTAGGAAAACAAAACAGCAGCTGCAAGGGTGAAGATGCAGAAAGAATTTATATGGAGTAGAAGTACAATGGTGGTGTTAAGGAAAGGGGAACACATCTGTCATATTGGACTGGAACTTGCTTTGAATTTTTTTTCCTTACACCAAGGAATACCTTTCATATTTTTCCGGGGAGCTGCAGTGTTAGTATTTCACAACAGAATGCAACACCATCTAATATCTATCCTTATCTACCCAACAGTATCTGTCCATAAAGGCTGATAAGTTTTATTTGGCACAGACTTTGGGAGATTGCAGTCCACTTCATCAGATGCATGTTTTGCCTCAGTTGGTGGATATTTATATATATGATTGGGGTAGGAGGGTATCATTAGTGAGATGAGAGGGAACAGGCATGTAAAAGTGCAAACATTTATCATTGCCTTAACAGGCTTTACCAAAGAATAATGGGGTGGGAGCACAGACATTCTAGCATAGCTATTTAGGATGTTTTGATGAAAATTCCAATAAGTGTGTGTGTGTGGGGGATCAAATAAGACTGTTTTGTAGCTGCAATAAAATATTTAATTTGTATCTCTGAAGAAAACCACACCACACTTTTTCGTTTCAGATATTGCTGTTTGTTCTTCCTTTCCTCTGATCTTGCACTGTGAATCAGTCGGCAGTCACTCTCAGGGGACTCCTGTAGTATTTTCATGGAGGTGTAATCTTTTTATGAGTAGTGCCCATGCATGACAAAAATGTTAACATTATTGCTGTTCTTTTATTTGTTCTGCACTAGAAATGTATATGCACACATTCTCCTTTCCCTATGAATCCTGACAACAACTCCATGAGGCAAGATTTCTGTCTTCCATGATCAAGCTGAGATTTGAACTTGGAACTTGTTCCAAGTCTAGCATTTTAAACATTAACCTATACATGTTCTCTAAGGTTAGCTTGAACTGTAAAAATGGTATGAAGGTTGAAACATGGTGGGGAAAAAAATAACCATTAAGGTGTGTAAATAGCTTAATTTGAATATACAGGAGCAATTTTGTGAAATGTGCATATTTCAGAAATAATACACATAATAAGATTATAGCAAAGGTATTCAAATGCAACAATTAGGGTGTCCAATTTGCATTTATTTGACACAGTATGCATAATAATTAGAACAATTCACATAATATGCAAATTAGATCAGTGGGTTTGAGGGAGTGGAATATGGCAATCCAAGCCCACAGTTCATTCAAGTTTATTATTTTGTTAGTAAGGGCCAGAATCCACTTCAGCACTTAGGATAATGTGTAACCATCTCATGCAGCTATACAGTGACTCCCAGCCCAATGCCCCCCATCCTCATTTACCAGACAGCAGTCACTGTGGTCAACAGGGGTCAATTCCAGTCTCTTAGAAAGTAACTGCCTGATGTTCCCAACTCCTCCTGTGAGAGATCTCTGTTGTGGAAGGCAGAAGCAGAGTCCCTGTCTCAATCTCCCTCACACTGGAGACCACTCATGCAAGGGCGGATGAACACATCAGTCAGCTGCTTCCTGAGAATCAAGGAATTATTTGACACTTAAATGAGAGCAGCTTTGGCACCAATTGGGCCTCCAAGTACTCAGCATTCGCCAGTTGGGGCACCACGGCTAAGAAGGCCCTCTTCCACATCCTCACACAGTATATTGACCTCAGTGGTGGGACACAAAAGACAACCCGTTCCCCGGCAGACCTCAGTCCTAGGGCAGGAACATATATAGAGAGGCATTCCTTCAAGTGTCTAGGCCTCAAGTCATTTAAAGTTTTAAATGTCATCCCAAGCACCTTGACCTCATTCCAGAAGCATGTTGGCAGCCAGTGCAGTTTCCTTAAGGTTGATGTTAAAAGGGGCCCATTCAGAAAGGCTTAAGAAAGTCTTATCAGAGATAATTGATGAAGATTAGAATGGCTTCCTACCTAAAAGATCTTTGAGAAATAATATTAGAACAGTTCTAAACATAATTGAGTATTATGAGAAACATAATGAACGGAAATTGGCCATGGTTTTTGTTGATGCGGAGAAGGCTTTCGATATGATCAGTTGGCCATTTATGAAGACTGTGGTTAAACAGACGCAGGCAGGTGAGAAATTTACTGCATGGATTGAAGCAATATACAGACAACAACAAGCTCGATTGGTCATTAATGGGGAAAGAACACAAATGATAGAACTTCACAGAGGGACGAGACAAGGATGCCCCCTGTCACCTTTGCTGTTTATTTTGACAATGGAAATACTTAATAATGCTATAAGGACAGACAAAGAAATAATGGGAGTTCAAATTAAGAAGCATCATTACAAATTGAAAGCTTTTGCAGATGACTTGGGTTTTTTTTTTTGGATGATCCATGCAAATCTATAGAAAAGTTGAATTCCATAATGGAAGAATATGGGCAATATTCTGGTTTTAAAATCAATAAGGAGAAAACAGTTCTTTTAATTAAAAATTTGACTGAAAGAGAGGTGAAGGAATTGGTACAAAAAACAGGATTTAAAACAGGACTAAAGGTAAAATATCTAGGAATCTGGATAGCTAAAAGAAATAATGAGTTATTTCAAAATAATTGCGAGAAAAAATGGAAGGAAATAACAAAAGATTTACAAAATTGGGCTACTTTACGGCTTTCATTGACGGGAAGAATTGCAGCAGTAAAGATGAATGTCTTGCCAAAAATGATCTTTTTGTTTCAAAATCTGCCTATAGTAACAAATATGAAACCTTTCATATAATGGAAGAGAGAATTAACTAAATATATATGGCAGGGGAAGAAGCCCAGGATAAAATGGAATATTATGACAGATCTAAAAAGTAGAGGAGGAATGGGACTACCAGACTTTCAATTATATTACAGAGCAGCAGCTTTTATGTGGATAAAAGACTGGATAGACCTTCAAGATATGAAAACACTGGCATTGGAAGGTGCAGATTTGAGGATGGGGTGACATGCCTATATGTTTTATGATAAAGCAAAAATAGATAAGGACTTTACACATCACTACATTAGAAAATCGCTTTTGAAAATCTGGGATGATTATAAAGTCAAAAACATGAGGCAGCTCCCCACATGGGTCTCACCGCAAGAGGCTTTTTTCGGCAGATGGACTGATACAGATAAGTGGCTGCGATATGATGATATGATTGAGAGATCAGCCTCCAATAATCTTAAGATAAAAACAAGGGAAAAGCTAGAACAGGAGGGAATAAGACTGAGTTGGTTCTCTTACAGACAACTAACAGAAAGGTTTCATATGGACATAAAAACATATGGAATTGAACAAAAAGAGAAAGCTGGAGTAATCAAATGGCTTTTTGAAAATCTGCCTCACCTCCTTGCTCAAATTTATCAAGAGATATTACAACAGGAGAGACAAGAAGAAACAGTAAAGGAAACAATGATTTTATGGGCTCAAAATATTGGACATTCAATTCAATTAGAGTCTTGGGAGCATAGTTGGAAAAAAACCCAGAAATTTACAGTAGCCCAGAATTTGAGAGAGAACTATTACAAATTATTTCACAGATGGTATATGACACCAGATAAATTGAAAAAGATATATGACGTAGGTACCGGACAGTGCTGGAAATGTCAGAAGGAGGTTGGTACGATATATCATATGTGGTGGACATGTTCTAAAGCTAAAAAGTATTGGAATGGAGTACATAATGTAATTTGTACATTGGTGAAAGGTCAGTTTGCTAAGACACCTGAATTCTACTTGTTAAATATGACTGATATATTAGAGGGTACTGGTATAAAAAAGCATTGGAGAATATTACTATACATGATAGCAACAGCTCGTATTGAATATGCAAAGTTATGGAAAACTCAGCAAATACCCACAGTAGAACAATGGTGGGCTACACTTATTGAAAATAAAAATGCGGATATGGTCTCCCAAAGATTAAAGGGGAAATCAGACGAAGAGATACAGAAAGAATGGCAAATTGTAATGGGTAATTGCTGGGTTTTAACAGTTGGCAATGTGTAATTCATGATTAAAGTTATATGTCAAGGGGGCAACAAGATACATATCATGAAGCGGAAATATGAAGAATGAAATGTAAGAACTATCAGATAAATTAACAGTAAAATGTTGTACAGTACCTAAAGCTGGTAGAAATCTGGAAAATGAAATCTAGATCAATGTGGAAGATCAGATATATTTCAATGAATCTGACATTTAAATATGTATGTTTTATTTGAGAATTTTTAATAAAATGATTTAAAAAAAGAAGGGGCCCATTCATACTACAGAAGTATAGATCTATTATTCCACTTTGCTTACGTGGATCTGCCCTATGAAATCCTGGGATTTGCAGTTTAGGGAGAAGTCTTTAAAATTTTCACCTTGGGAGCTCTCTTGGTGCCTCTGACTAAACTATAGACCCCAGGGTTCCATAGGGTGCAGCTATGGCAGTTAAAATAGAACCATAGCGCTCTAATTCTATACTGTTGAAAAGGTCTGTGTTCTCTATATGGTATTGCAGTCAGCAATCGAGCCACTGGTGCAGCTTCTGAGTCATCTTCAAGGACAGCCCACATATAGTACATTACAGTAGTTTATCTGCAAGGTTATCAGTGCATAAATTGTTGTGGCTAGGTTATCTCAATACTGCAGCTAGTTAATATGGAATTCATTGACCCAAGGTCAGGTGATGTATGGACTTAGCACCTTACCTCAGTAAGGGACCTGATGACAGCCTGAAAACTCCAGCTTAGCTTAGAGAAGACAAAGACTATGTTGCTCAGTGGTTCTTCTGTCCAGCTGAATAGAGTGCAACCCTCTGGATGGAGTCTAGCTTTCCCAAAAGGAAGAGATGTGCTACTTGAGGATTCTCCTGCATCTGCCACTGTCATTAGAAGCTCACATGGCCTCCACATTGTGGATCACCTCCTACCAGCTTTGTCTGGTAGCTCAGCTGCAATCCTATCTAGGTGAATATAACATCATGATTGGTTACGACCACTAGGTGAGGTTAATGCCCTAAATCCCCTAAAGGCACCAGATCCTGACTGATCTTGCAAGTTAAGCATAGTCAGCCCTGTTTAGTTCTTGGGTAGGAGACTAATAATGAATACCAGGTGCTGTAGGCTGTATTTCAGAAGAAGGAACTGCCAAAGCCATCTCTGAGTATTCTTTGCCTAACAAAACTCTATGAAATTCATGGGGTCACCACAAGTTGACTGGTGACTTGAGGACACATGAACATGCACACACACGCACACACACACGGTTAATGCAGTGTACTATATGCTGCAATGCCTTTGGAGATGCTTTGGAAACTACAGCTGCTACTTTATTCAACTGCAAGACTATGGACTGAAGCACAGCAAGAAGAACAGTAAACTGGCTCTCATGCACTAGTTGCCAGCTTATTTTTGGGCCATATTTGAAGTGTTGGACCTAATCTGTACACTATTGCACAGCTTGGGATATCAATACAATAATGAGATTACCTATCCCCATATGAATCTCCCTGCTTGGAAAGCTGGCTTTAGAAGTCTTTCTTAGTGTCTCTCTTTTCAATGAAACTCCTGACATGGATGTTCAGGAATTGCTTTTTATTGTGGTCCCTTGTCGTTATAGAACAGTCTCCCCAAAAAAGTTTGCACAGTGCCAACATTTCACATTTATTTTGTCAGGCATCAAGACATAAAATATATCCTAACAGTTTTGGGTTGCTTTGTTAGTTTGATTTTCATTCTAGAGCCCTTTCCAGAGGAGCCTCCCATCCCAGCATGGAGACAGGAGAGGAGTGGGACCATGACAATGCTTCTGCATGACATCGTCATGGTTCCATCCTTCTCCCATTGCCAGGTGGCATGATTGTGTATTAAATTATTGACAGGTTTTCTCCGTCAACGACCCATGATCGTGCAACCATCCCACACTTACCTGACCTGCGGAAGCACTGGAAGTGCAATGGAGGCACTTCTTGCCCCAGTGCAGCCTGGGAAAGTACCTGGCTGCTCTGTGGATGGAAGAGGTATGTCCAAAGCCACTGCCAGGATGATGCTGGGATGACACCAGAGAAAGGTAACGTATGGAAAGGGCCTAGGTTGGGATGGTGGTGGGTGTGGGTAGAGAATATATAATGTTTGATCTTCATATTTTAGATGAGAAAAAGAAACAAAAATTTGATTGATAGCACCTACAAACCCTTGTATTTGTTTCACCCCAAGTTCCATGCAAAATGGATCAATGTTAGCAATTTTATGAAAAAAAGGAGAGTTTGCCAGTGAGTTGCACAGCTTTAAAAAAATATTTTGTGTGGTTTAAATACTAAGGGCCTTTCTGTACTACACTATTGTAGTGCTATTATTCCACTTTCAACATCCTGTGGAATTCTGGGGTTTGCAGTTTAGGGAGGGGCATTTAGAGTTCTCATCCAAGGAGCTCTTTGGCCTCAGTAAACTACAAACCCCAGAATTCCACAGGATTTTGAAAGTGGAATAATAGCACTATAACAGTGTAGTGCAGAAAAGCTCTAAGTTTGATCAAAATAGATTCATAATTGTGCATTTTAAATGAAAAGAAATTGTACTCCCTTTTGCCTTCTCAGCATGGGGACACAAGAGGAGTGGGACCACAATGACACTTCTGCATGATGTTGTCATCATGGTCCCACCCTTCTCACATTCCCTGCCAATGTGATCATGGGATATATCATTGACAGAAAAACTCTGTCAGTGGGCACCAATAGTGTGAAGCTTCCATCACAGCTGGCCATGCAGAAGGGCTGGAAACACGATCACATGCTTCCTTCCCCATTGCAGCATGGGAAGAAGGCTGGCTGCAGGGAGGAGAGAAGGGTCGTGTCCCTCGTGCTCCCTTCTGCAGGCATCCAGTCAGGTGCAGAGGGGAGTATCGGGGACACACTTCCATCCTGGCAGAGGTGCTGCCAGGATTGCAATGGGACAACACGAGAGAGTGTCATCGTGTAGACATGGCCAAAGAAACCTGAAGTGTTTTGTTTGAGGGTTATCTGAAGTAGTTGTTGAATTAGGTCCAAAGCATTACTCCAGTCTTTATTTGGTACCCATTAAATAACACACTAAAGTTAATGATTCTGTCATTGTGCATATTGATTTGTATAGGAAAACTGGTACACAGAGAAACACTCCAAATTATAGTACAGATATTGTCTGGAATCCTGTTTCTTAGTCCCAACTAGAACAGACCCATTCAGTGAATTGCTGAACTGTAAGTCAACACATAGGTAAATCC
The DNA here is from genome assembly GCA_030412105.1 of Cyclura pinguis. Taxonomy (NCBI): domain Eukaryota; kingdom Metazoa; phylum Chordata; class Lepidosauria; order Squamata; family Iguanidae; genus Cyclura; species Cyclura pinguis. The sequence goes on from CM059600.1 coordinate 165,259,200, forward strand.
CATTGATCCAGTGGGTCTATGTTAGGTAGGACTGGCAACAGGCCATTATTTTTATATTATGCTTTGATTGAATTATAGAATTACATTGACTAGGGTTTGTATGGATTTGTCTCTTTTGTTTTATTGATTCTGGATTTTTATTGTTTGTTTGTGTATGTGCAAATCTCTTTGAGACTACTTTTGCATTGGAAAGTGACATAAAAATTGAACGAATGAACAATCAACAACCTTTTCTGTGACTCACAGAGTCATGCTGGCATGACGGGAGCAATGGGAATAAGTCTCTGAATGCTGCTTCCTGAGGAACAACAGGAGTGGGTGGCCCTGCTTGCAGGCTTCCCAAAATTAGTCACTGTGGGGGAACAGAACGCTGTACAAGACAAGCATATGGCTGGATCCAGCAGGACTCTTTGTATGTGCCTCCAGGTAGCAGGAAACCATGCAGCTTTCTACACTTGGCCATTTTCTTCTATTATGTGGTGGTGGTGGTGATTCACGTGGCCCTCCAGAGATTGTTGTAGCCAGCATAACTAGTGGTGAGGAATACTAGGAGCTGCAGTCCAACAACATCTAGAGGCTGCATGATTCCCACTCCTGCTCATTCATGTGTTTGTCAAAGAGACTATTGGAGGACCTGGGTGAGAGAGGCAGCAACTGCATATCAGAATTTGGAAAAGTTGCTTTCAACTCCCAGCTATGAGTTGTAATCCAGGGTCTAAATCCAATTGTGAGTTCTACTGAGTCATGGGACTTGTATTCAGAGTCTGAATCAGTGGGTCTGCTCCAGTTGGAGCTAGCAACTGGGTTTTTACATCCCCCCACCCCAATCTTGCCTAGCTCTGATTCTCCTATTATGTCAAGGCATTTACAGGAAGAGCCAGGATATCTGGCCAAGACTCTAGTAATGCTATCTGTAATATTTTCTTCTTCTTCTTCTGACAACAGTGCTGATGGAATGAGCTTTCCATGACAGACTTTCTTTGATAGATCTACTGTCTGATATCATGAAGAAGAAACACACACACACACACACATACACACAACCTCACCATTCAAACTTCTTTCTCAAACCCTTCATCTTTTCCTTTTCTTTTTTTAACCTGCCAAACTCAGAGAAATGTTTTAAGACAGGCCTCATTCAAGCTTATAACTGAAGGTTGATGCCGTTGGCAGTTTTTAAAAGGGAAAGCAGAAAGGCAAGCAGCCTCAAAGGAGCAAATGTTTTTGAGAACTCAAGCGACAGTCCAGAATGCTCAAAACTCTCTGTGAATCTGAATCGTGGTCTTATAACACAGCAGGTGCTGGGCAAAATTGCGACAAGTAGGGATAGACAAGAATTTAATTTTGGTTCATTTTTGATAGGAGCTTACTCAAACTTACATGTTGCTTAAAGTTTAGGACTGAAATAATCTGGTTAGGTTCATCCATCCAGGTTCAGGACATTGAATGTTTAACTGTTAAAGCTCTGTAACATCAATTTCACTATTGAATCTTTCTGTTGGTGCTAAATTAGGTTTACTCCCCCCCTCTTTTCTCTCTGAGACATTCGGGATCTTTAACATCTGTTTAGCAGACAGATACAAAATGGGTCTCTCTGTGTTGGGAATAGCATTACCTATTGAATTTGGTCAGTTCAAGTAAGGATGACTCTTTTTTTTTTGTTTTTCAAAAATTTACTGAAGTCTGTAAATCACAAGTGAAAGAAGATGGAGTTTGGAAAATGCAAATCCAGAAGAAAGCAAAACTGGCCAGTCTCCCAAAGCTTACATTAGAAAGTCACTATGACAGTACCATTCTGTAGTGGTGGGATTGTGTGCTCCTGTGAGGCCGGAGGCTATGCTGTTGATAGCAGTGTTGCAATTTGGGTATCCCATGTCAGACAGGCTTTTGCTGAGGAGCCCGACTAAGGAGCCCGACTAAATGTGTAGCAGAAGCAGCCAAAGAGTTCTGAATAATATCAATAAGACTTCAGTTAAAACCCATTGATATAACCACAACCGAAGTTTATGCTCAACTACAGGGACAAAAGATGGATAAATTGAAAGATTCTATGCTGGAGATGAAGAGGAAATTGATCCCAGACCAGAACAAGAATCCTTATTAATCATAGGCAACTGGAATACGAAAGTAGGAAACAGAGCAGAATGAAAGATTGTAGCAAAATTTAGCCTAGGATCAAGAAATGAAGATTGAAATTTTGTGAGACCAAGAGTTGTTCATCATTCTTCAGATAAACAAAGAGCTGGCTGTATACATGGACATCACCTGATGGCCAATATAGTAATCAAATGGACTACAAAATTGGAAGCAGAAGATGGAGAAGCCCCATTTTCTCTGCAAAAATGAGACCAGGAGCAGTCTGTGGCACAGACCATTAATTTCTCATATCAGAAATTAGAGATAAGCTAGAGAAGAACACTAAGTCAACCATTGTGCCAATATATAACCTGAAGAACATCCCTATAAAAACTGAAATTAATCTAAAAAAAAATAGATTTGCACTATTAAGCTTAATTGACTAGGAGCCAGAAGAACTCCAGACTGAAGCCAGGGACACTGTGAGGAAGAAATGCAAAAGGACGCTATCTTGCAGCCAAAAAGAATGACAAACCTCACCAATAGTGAGGATGCTATATCCCTATCACGGGGACACAATACAAAACCAAGTAGAAATAAAAAACTGATGGAAACAATGCACTGAAGAGCTATATGAAATTTGATGAAAGGACAACAGATTCATTCAAGGAAGAACCATTTGAAGATGAACCTACAATTTTAGAAAGTGAAGAGGGAGCTGCAATCAAAGCACTCAGGAGAAATAAATTCCCAGGAACAGGTGCCATACTAACAGAACTGCTTCAAGCTACAGGAACTCTAATTCTAACTAAAATCTGTCAGCACATATGAAAAGCAAAACAATGGCTCACTGATTAGAAATACTCAATATACATTCCAGTCACCCAGAAAAGGGACACCAGGGGTTGCAGTAAACACAGGACCATTGCATCAGTTCCCTATGCAAGCAAAATCATGCTCAAAATTATACAACTTTACATAACTTTAAAGAAGACATTGAAATAGTTCAAGATTTTCCATACCTTGGTTCCACCCTAATCAGGGTAGAGACTGCAGCCAAGAAATCAGAAGAAGACTAGGACTTGGAAGGACAGCTATGAAGAAACTAGACAAGATCCCGAAGTATAAACATATATAATTGAAAACTAGAGTTAGGATTCTCCGTACCATCGTAATTCCAATTTCTGTGTATTTCTATTTGAAAGCTGGGGAGTGTACTTTGGCCGTATCATGAGAATACAAGACTCACTAGAAAAAACAATAATGCGTGGTAAAGTAGCATAAAGTCAGAAAAGAGGAAAACAGAATTACAAATGGATGGACTCAATTAAGTAGACCATGGCCCTAAATTTGCAATAGCAGAGCAGAGCTGTTGGAGATCTTTCATTCATAGAGTTGCCAAAGTCAACTTGATGGCATTTAAAAATAAGAAATGACTGCCATGGCAGAAGGGGTCTGCAGCATAGAAGACTAGAGCAACATTGCCTAATACTGAATCCCCAGATATTGCTGGACTGTACTTCCCACAGTCCCCAACCATTGTTTATATTATCTGAGAATTCTGAGTGTTGTAGTTCACTACGCAGGTTTACAAACCATCTGAGGACCCAAGACAATGAACTACTGAGCTGAAGTAAAATCTACATATTTTCAGAGTAGAAAAGAAATAAGGACAGCTAAATGTTCCAGGTCAATGTGCTGGCATTGTGTAGGAGTGTACAGACATCTATATCGTCAGTATTTAGCTAGAAAATGTTAGGTGGGAAACTGGGGTGTGCTCTGAGCATTACATTTTCCTACATGGTTCTGTTCTGCATAGCTGTCTTTGCATAGTGGTGGTGGGGATGTACATTCATCTGATTGCTTTCATGTATGATGGAGAGTGCATATATCAGTAACTAGAAATTCTAAGGATCAGAGAGCTGTTGTTGTGTGCCTTTCAGTTAGTTCTGACTTATGGGGATCCTAAGGTGAACAGGGTTTCCTTGGCAGAATTAATTCAGAGGGTGTTAGTCTTTGCCTTCGTCTAAGGCTGAGAGAGTATGACTTGCCCAAATTCACCCAGTGGGTTTCCATGGCTGAGTGAGGATTGGAACCTTTGTCTCCCAGAGTCCCATTCCAGAACTCAAGCTGCTATACCACACTGGTTCTCAGGAACAGACAGATCAAGAGCTAAAGAAACAAACTACACTGGCCCCTCTATTTTTGCAAGGGCATGTGGTGCAGGATACTCACAAAAGTTTAAAAAACCTGCACATAATTCTCCCACCCACCAAAGTGAGCAAGTGCAGGAATGCACACACATGCCTTTGCTATCTGTGTTCCCCCTCCGATTCCCTTCTGGGGTTCCCCTCTCCAATTCCCTTGCCTTTTGCCTGGATGCGTGTGCCTTCCTTCTCCACATCTTTGTAAAAGGCAAGCTAATGGGAGATGGGAGACCTGCGTGCAGAGAAGTGTTACCCTATGTACTGGGGGTCCCGGGAGGGACACCAAAATGTGCTCAACTAAAGGTGGGGAAAATTAGCTCAGAGCACTGCTTAGCGTTACGAGAGGCAGGGTAACGTAGCGAGATCTTGAACCCTATGTCTACGGGGTTGGGTCGAGTCAAGGAGAACACAGGAGTTGAAATAATAAATGATGTTTATTAAATACAAGCAAGACAGTGTATGCGACACACTCATACAAGATAACTAAAGAAAATAAAGGTTGGAGTGGTATAGAGGGATTTTTAGAGGGATTGCTGGTTTGGGTGATACTTCACCTGTCCTGAAGCCCAGAAAAATAGAGAGCGAAGCTGGGGTGCGATGTAGCTCAGCATGTGGAGCTGAAGGGAGGCTCGCCAAGCAAAGCGACAGCAAGGCGGGATGAAACTTGGGAGCGTTCCGAGGAAGGTCTCGGAATCAAGGGTTTTTATAAGGAGAATTGTGACTGCAGGCTATGCCGTACTTGGGGGAAAACAATAGATTTGGAGTTGGGAGACAAAGCCTTCAAAAGGTCAGAATCTGAATGATTGAGTTATCGTAGCAGTTCTCAGTAGAGTAGCCAGTATGCAGATGCAGAGTACTTGGGTATTGCATAGTTTACCCATCAAGCGGCGATCGCAGGGCAGAGGCTCTTTTGTAGGTAGTGTGCATACTTAATTAGAGTACTTGCCTGGAGGTCTCCTAAAGCAGTGAGTCAGCTGTTTCTGGCCTGCCTGTATTGTCCAGGAATCTTACGGCTATTAACGGCCGAGCTTGTTTACATGCATGTACAGTGGCCTCGCAAGCATGTGGAAAGGAATAGAGAAGTGCAGCCGAATTGTGATATCAAGGGATATCTTTTAATATCCCCAAGCTCGGACTAGCCAGGGCAGTAACAGAAGGAAGGCACATGGCTTCCCTCCCCATGCTCCCCCTTCTCATTTCCTTACTTTTTGCTCAGGGGCAGAGAAGAAAGACAGGTACGCCCATCCTTCTCCACACCCAGGGCTCCCCATTCCCATTCCCTGGCTTTTTGCCTTCCCTTCCTAGGTTCTCCCTCCTATTCCTTTGCCTTTTTGTCCAGGTGTAGAGAAGAAAGACACATGTGTGCACTCCCTCTCCATGCTTCCTCCTCCCATTTCCTTGCCCAGGTGCAGAGAAGGAAGGCAGGTGCATCCTTCCTTTTTCTTACCCGAGGCTCACTCTTCCCATTTCCTTGCCTTTTGCCCTGGTGTGGAGAAGGAAGGCACATGCATGCCTTCCTTCCCCAGGCTCCTCCTCCCATTTTCCTGCCTTTTGCCCAGGCATGTGTGCCTGCCTTCTGCATACCCGGGGCTCTCCATTCCTGTTCTCTTGCCTTTTACCCAGGTGTAGAGAAGGAAGGTATATGTGTGCCTTCTCTCTGAGTGCACCCCCTCACATTCTCTTGCCTTTTGCCTGAGCAAGTATGCCTTCCTTCTTCTTTTGCCCAGATGAGAAGAAGGAAGGCAGGTGTGCCCTTCCTTCTTTCCAACCAGGGCTCCCCCTTCCCATTCCCTTGCCTTTTGCCTGGGCAGGCATGCCCTCCTTCTCTTCGCCTAGGGCTTCCCACTGCCATTCGCTTGCCTTTTGCCTAAAAACGAAGAAAAAAGGCAGGTGTGTTACTTCTCTCCAGGTGCTCCCTCTCCCATAGATTTCTCATTTTCCTGAGTGTGAGGAGGGAATGCGCGCGCACGCACACACACACACACACCTTTCAAACAATCAAATTCCTGAAGGTCAAACTCACAACTGTGAAGGGAGGACTGTAAGGCTTTATTGTAAGACTGGAGCAGGTATTAGTACTGGAAAACATGTGTGTTAAACCGGTGGGGAAAAAAGAGATTAGGGCCCTTTCCGCATGTGGGGGGAGGGAACACCCAAAAACAGAGCTTACCGGCTTTGTTTTCCAGCCGGCCGAGTCCATCGCCACTAGGAGCAGCGTGAGCTTGTCACTCCGCACTCTTCTGGCGTCCTAAATGACAGTTTCCGGTTGGTGGAGGCTCTCCACCAACCGGAGAAGCTCGCCAGCCGGAAGCCCGCCCCCAGCAGATCTGCAGGCACGCACTTGTGCGCGCCTGCAAATCTGCTCCAGAGCCGGGCGATGGAGCGGCACGGGGTTGCACGCTCCGTGGTTTTTAAAAACCTCTAAAAAGAGGTTTTTAAAAAACACGCCGAGTGACCAGTTCCGGTCGCTCCGGAGCGGACTGAGGTATGGAACTACAAAAAGTAGTCTGCCCCAGTCCACTCTACGGTGCAGAAGACCTCCATTGGAGGTCGCTCTGCACCGTTTAAATAGACTGGTGTGGAAAAGGTCTAGGTTCCACATACTTATAGTTACTGAATACTACTTAGCCCCATTGCTGCTGCTCTCTCTAAGACATTTTAATGCTGTTAAGTGCTAAGCACTGTTGCCTTTCCAACCATCTATATTTTGAATCAAATTGTACCTCTTGCATTAGCTGCCAGGATTTTCTAGAGGCGTCACTTAAAAAAATGATCCCAATCCCTGTATCTTTAACATCAGCCTTACAAACAGAAAATCAGGAGGTGAACATTTTCTTGGCCAAGAGTTAAGGTGACAATACCATGAGTTTTAGCCTCCTGTTAATGATTCAACAACAAGGCCTTTTTTTTTTAAAAGAGTAAATGAAAATCCTAATACAATCAGCCCTCCACTTCACTAGGGTTAGGGGCAGAGGCCCCCTGCAAAAGTGGGGAAATGGCAAATATCAAAATGTGTCTGTGTGTCTGTGGAAAGGAGGTCAAAGCAGGGTAGGGAGAGGAGGGATCCAGGGTCCAAACCAAGGCCCTTTCCGCAACTCACCTTTTTGTGGAGCTGGGGTGCAGGGATTGTGCGAGCAGCCTCTTGTGAGAGGTTCTCATGTCTCCGTTGCTTCAGCTCCACAGCTGCTGCCTGCTCGCGAGCAGATAGTGTGAGATCCCCTCCTCTTCCTTCTGCAGTGCAGCCTGGGATTTTCCCAGGCTGCGCTGGGGCAGGAAGCGTGAGCAGCACGGCTCCGGAGCTCCGCACACATGGCAAGTGCGCACGGGGCCCCGGAGTGCACAATTTTTGGCTCAAAGCCGAAAAGGAAATAGTGCACGATTGGCGCCTGCCAGCCCCTGGAGCCTTGCACAATTGTGAGTGCGTCATGTGGACCACTCATCACAGTCATGCAATGTTCCAGGGGCCCTTTCGCATGGCAAAAGCTGTCCGAAAAGGGCCCAAGTTAGGGAAAAGAGAAGGAAGAGGAGGTTGGCATGATGGCCCTATAGTTCCTCTTTCTTACCCATCTCTTTCCTTGGGTGTGGGAGGTATTGGTAGGGGATTTGTGGTGCTGAAAAATTGGGCTGAGAGCCATCATTATCTGCCCAGGCAGAGGCTGGCAGAGGAGTACCAAAGGTGGGTTTGTAAAGAGCTTAATGGCCTGATTGGATCCACTGAGAAGGAAAGTTCTCCCCAGAAAAGAAATGCCTGAGGTGGGGGGCAGGAGTTGAAGAATCTCACAAATATTCAGATCAAATCTGCAAATGTAAAAAGAATGTATTTTGTCTACAAAGGTGTTGATACTGTGAGTATCTTGAAGATCTGTAATTTCATGAGTAGTCCCTCCACTGGTGCAAACTACAAGTATTCTGTCAAAGTATTTTCATAGTTGTCCAATCCTATTCATCATCAGTGGCCAAACTTCTGGCAAGAAGCTTCTCTGTACTTACTTAGGGTGGTACTCAGATAGAAGATGTGTAGCTCACCACCAAGCTCACCACCACATGAAGCCTCAGAAGTTTGGCAGAACCTGCAAGAGCTTGTGCTCCATTGCCATAGCTTTTGAGGGCTCTTGGTCAACTCCATGCTACAGATGGCAAAGTAGGACTTTGTGGAGGACAAAAGTCTTGACGGAGTCTGCAGACTGATTGAAAAGTCTCAAATTTTGTTCTTTCTGATTTTATATCGGGTTAAAATAAGCCAGCCTGGGAAGCTGGTATAAATAGTCTCTGATCGTCCTGGGAGCTGACAGGAAATATTCTTGAATAAACAAAATGTGTATGGATCTCCAAAATAAAATCAGAAAGAGCAGGAACAAAATCTGGGACTTTCTAGTCTTTCTAATCAGTCTAGATGCACCCAATATCCCTGAAATAAGTCATATGTTAGCCTGTATCTCTGTTAGCATTGCCCCTATATTCTTTGCATTCTTTCGCTTTCTACAAGCCCAGAATTGTGATTCAACAAAGCCAAAGTTTATACATTATGATAGCAATTATGATAGCATTATGACAGCAACTGTTCTGTTAGCTGCTGTAGATCTCCACACTTTGATATGGTCTAATTGGCAAATATTAATTGTCATGAAATTACAATTACTTATGGCTGAAAGGCCATGTGGAGAAGGGATGCTGGCTGGGATGATGTACAAAAGTGGTCAGAGCTGATTTCAGCATGGCCAGGTCATAAGTTCATTGTGGATTAGCTGGGAAAGTCTGACTTAATGGCGCTAAGCTAATCCTCTTAACTGTCTGACCTCAGAAAACAATAGTAAAGGAAGCTGCCCAGATGCAGCAGGCAAGCACCCTGCTGTGTGCATTTCCTACTGAAACCTTTCATAGTCACATTACAAAGCCAAGACATTGAGAAGCTGTCAGGCCACCCATCAGTATTTTGTTACGTTAACAGTAAAACCATCAATCCATTCAAGACCCCTTTTGTTTACTCTACCAGAAAACAATTAACTCACACCCCTCCAGGGATGGAAATGGAGTATGAAAAGTTTTGATCAGCAGCTTGCAGTACATTGATTACTGGTATCTGCTCTGTCACTCTGATTCCTGATTTGTGTACTGTTCTTAGACACAAGTCTAAGCCACATTGCAGCTTCTTTGCTACTCTTCTGGATTAGTAAATATCACTCATTTCACCCTGAAATCTTGCTATCTTAAAACCTTTCCTCCCTTTACCTTCAGTTAGCCTTGCATTAGTGTGTGACTGTTTGGATCTTGTGTGTGAGTGGTTGAATCTTCCCCCGTAAAACACATTTTAGTTGACTTTTGGAATATCTGGTGGTTTTTGCCTGCGGAGACCCTTGTAAACATTGGTGGAAGATCTCATTAGGTTATCTTCCTCTTTCAGGCCTCCTAATTGAGGTAAATAATTCCCCACTATCATGTGGAGGTACTGGCATCACGGGTCACCCCTGAGTCACCCACGTTTTGGGGTAACAGTACTACTGAAGTTCACATAGATGACGGTTCAACTACCCTTCATAGGAACACAAGAAACTTATGCCAAGCAGCAGCATTGTTCTGCCTAGCTCAGTTTCAGCTATACCAGGAGCAGGTGGAAGGAAAATTTTGGTGATTTACAGTAGATCCTCTGGGGCTTTGAAATCCCAGGAGCTTAGTAATAATAACATCACAAAAGGCTTGACCTGCACCCACCTCTACTACATTTGGATGTTAAAATGAAGGATGCCTTCAAGGAAATCAACATTGTACTTTTCTGTGGATGGGCCATTCTTAAAAAAATAAATTCCTAAGCTGATTGAGTGCCTGGAGGCATTATGTACCTTAATTCTATACTCATCTCCTGAGCCAATTTTTCACCGGATTCCAGATGGTGGAGTTCAGAGATAAAGTAAAAATATAAAGCAGTCCTTTCAGATCTCAAGTCTGCCCATACATGTTTATACTTATGGTAGTGGCTAGGGCTGAAACACCCTTAAGGCATCAGATCCTGTGTGATTTTGGAAGCTAAGCAGGGTCAGCCCTAGTTAGCACTTGAATAGGAAACCACCAATGAATATCAGGGACTGTAGGCTAGATTTCAGAGGAAAACCTTGCAAATCACCTCTTGCCTAAGAAAACCCTATGAAATTCATGGGGTTGCCATAAATTGACAGGTGACTTGAAGGCATAAAAACACACACACCATACATACACACACACACACGCACACGGTGGCTCTCTGGAATCTGGGATAGAAGTTTTTCTCAGCCCTATCTGGAGGACCCAGGAATTGGGCTTGGGATCTGTGAGTCTCTATTGTTGAGCTGCAGCCCTTTGCTCGTTTCCTGTCTCCATACAAATATAAGTTGTAACCTTTAAGACACCGTACACAATTGCTTTGTAGCCATACAGAATCCTTCAAATCCTTGTCTGTGAACTTCCTTTTCAGTTACTTACCTGAGATAATGTTATTGTTGTTGTTGTATGCCTTCAAGTCATGTTCGACTTATGGCGACCCTAAGGCAAATGTATCACGGGGTTTTCTGGGGGCTGACAGTGTGTGAGCCAAGGTTATCCAGTGGGTTTCCATGGCTAAGTGGGGAATAGAAGCCCAGTCTCCAAAGGTCATAGTCCAATGCTCAAACCACATCACGTTATGATACTAATGTTATACTAATTTTAGATCTTTCAAAAAAATGGACACAAAGATAACTAGCACCTCTTTAACAGAAGGGTTTTTGTTTTTTTGGTCTAAAAATAATGTGGTTTGCTTGTAACCATCACTGATATAATATGGGCAAGGCGCTCTAATCTGTGGAATCAGAGATATTGTCTATGTACTAATTCCCTAGATGTCCCTGTAGGTCACAAGACCTTTTCAGAGAAAAGGATGGCATGTAGAACCCTTATTGCTGACTTCCTCCTGAAACAAGAGTAGCAGGCCAAGAGGACTGATGATCCAAGAGGATCCTTTCTACTAGAGCTGTCATTGTTTATGGCAAGAAGCCCTTTGTCATGAGCAGATACATGGCAAGAAGATATCAACAGAGGGGCAACACTTTCTTTAGGAGAAAATCAGTCTCTATAGTAGGGAATGCTTTGCCTGGTTGATTCGTGGCTTGCCATTAATGGAATGTCTTCCCATTCCCTCCCTTTGAAATGGCAGCCCTATTTTGATTCCACCCGGTTGTCTACTATCAACACTCAGCCTGGATTGTGGAAGGCTTTCTTTCGAGAAGTGTATTCCTGTCTAGGATGGACCCAGTGTGTGATCCAGTGAGTCATGAGATGTGAATGTTGCGACTCCTGTTGCTTGTGCAGCCTGAGGGGGAGACCTCAGAAGCCATTGTGTGTGCATGGCATGGCAGCCACCAAACGCTATTTGGATAGAGCCAGTTTGCCACCTAATTACATGCAGAATGGAAATAATAAGCACTGCAGCTGCAGACAAGTCTGGCAGCACGAATAAATATCGGGGTGGGGGGAATCAACCTATCACTTTAATAAGGAAATAATTCTGTTAGCCTGAATTTCCCTGTCAACCGCTTTTATTAAACACAAGGAGCAACTATGCTATTAGCAATACAGAGTGAGCCCAAAGCTGAGAAAATCATTCCTCCTGCATGCTTTGTTCAGCTGAGTTGGTTAAGCAGATTAGACAAGAGAAGAAAGGAAAAGAAATAAGCCACAATGAAAAGAGGAGGAGAAAGAGATCAGAATGCAGTCCAGCAGTACCTGCTCAAATCCATGACCAAAAAAGGGGACAAAATCCCCAGTGTTTAGTACAATATAAGTCTAATCTTCCCAGACTCACAATGAAATTGTGTACAGCTCCCAAGAGATAGTTTGTTCCTTCTAATTCCAAAGTTGTACCTTGTTGAAGGATCACATTTAGGAAGATGGCTTAAACTAGATCATTGTGTCTGCTCATCTAGTCCATTATTGGCCCAGCCTGCAAATCTGACTTCAGTTCCCTGCAACAGTTTACTGGGCTTTAAATAGCCTTCTAAAACATCTGTGTCGGTATTCTATATTAGCTACTTAGTTATGTATAAAAAAGAGGAAGGGAAAGGGAGAAAAAAGGAATCTAGTAGCACTTTTAAGACCAACTTTTATTTTTGCATGAGCTTTTGTGGATATAAACCCACTTCTTCAGCTACAGTATGGAGCAATAATAAATGTTTGGGTGAAAAGCATATTTACACAGTTGTGGGGGTTAGATGGAACATAACAGGATCCAGAAGATACAAATTGTGACCCTTGCCTTAAATTTTCAAAGGGTTGCATAAGGGGATACGAGTCTCTCACTTCTTTACAGCGGTCAGTTAGTGCTGATGTGTGAAAGCAATAAATCTCAGTTATGTATGTGCAACTAAATAAGGTCCCCTGGCTCATCCACCCCCAGCCTGCCTCAAGAGCCAGCAGCCAGATTAGGAAAAGGAGGCCCATTCGGCTTCCAACTGGAGTGCAGAGAAGATGATGTTTCCAACTCCCTCCTGCCAGTGTGCAAAGCTGCCACAAAGACCTGCTTCTGTTTGTCACAGCCTCACTCACTGGTGGCAGGGGTTTGGAAACACCATCCACTCTGCACTCTGTTCAGCAGCTGAACAGACCTTCATGGCCTGATTCAGCTGTTGGATTTTAAGGTGGGCTGAAGGGTACATTTACAGAGTCTTACAATACTGAATGTAAAGCAGTTATTGATTTGTAACTCTAGGTTATGAATCCATAATTGCAATACTGAATGCCAGTCCTAATATCTGATTGCTTGAAGTAAATAACATTAGGCAAAACCTGCAGGCCAAATGGAGAACCTTATAGACATATTATATACTGTAGCTAGCAGCAGCCACTTTTCATGGTGCCGGGGAGAAAGACGATTTTGAGATTCGCTTAATGGATTCCTGTGACTGGAGATGCCAAGAACTGAACCTGGCATCTTCTATATGGAGAGCATGCATCCTGCTGTGGAGCTATGGGTTCTCTCTTCAGTCTGCTTTTTTACTAATATACTTAATCAATTCAGGTTGAACAAAAGGTGCATGTACCAAGGAAGCTGCAGTAACATAAGGTTGCTAGTTTCTTAATTGAAGGGTAGGTCTCCTGTGCTTTTAATTGCAGATGTAACAACAACGATAATTTCATGGGATATCTCAGAAACACTTCAAGTCCAGGCTGTGATAGCTTAACTTGCTGCAATACCTTAACATAGTGGAAACAAATGACCGGCTCTTATGTAAATTGTCATGGATAGCCACACACTGAACCCAGTCAACGTGCTGCCTCTGGAAAAAAAAACTCAATTAAGTAACCAACATCTGCTCCACAAGAAAGCTAAGCCTCAGGCCATCAGAAGATTCTCCTGCTGCGTTCCTGACAGCTCCTTCCTTCCTGGACCTTCTGGAGGTAAAAAGTTGCCAGTGATGCAGCATAGCAAGAAAGAGAAGGAACTCACCCACACATAGGAAGAAGAAGAAGAAAGGGGGAGGAAGGAAGAATTTTCAATAGACCATTTCCCCCTACAATATCAGCTAGGAAAATCTGTCACAATTGTGCAAATGCTTGATCTAGTCTAAGTGGATGAATATCAGGGATGGTCTCTGGAGGAGTTCCTTCAGTATTCCCTCCTCCTTCAATCTCCTTATAGGTTTCTAATTACTTGTCATAGTTATAGTATTTGTATTGCTCTGAGGGCATGAACATACTGTCTCAGTGATAATGATAATGATAATATTTTATTTCCTCCCTTTCTCCCAAAATTGGGACTCAAAGCAGAACCCAGACGAAACCCAATCTGATTTTTATTTAGTATTTATCTATTATTTCTGTTATATATCCCAAACTTCACTTACGGGAGAAAGCAACAGCATTAAAACACCCACAATTTGATAATAATTATTATATAACGATATATAAAAGAAAGCTCTGCTAAATGGATTAATCAATTAACCAAACCACAGCAAAGCTAACAAATCACAAGTGCCTTGGTGAACAAATCATTCTTAGTCTGGCACCAAAATGAAAGGAGACGCAACGGCAACAGAAATACCTCTGGAGGGAGGACATTACAAAGTCAAAGCATCACCATAGAGAAGTCCCTGTCTTGTTTCACCAATTGATGTACTTCCCTCAGTGGTGGGACAAAGGAACAAGCTTTCTTTGCAGCTTTAAGAACACAAGGAGAGGCTTTCCACTGAATACTTTGGTCCCAAAACTTTCAAGGATTTAAGGGTAATCACCTTGAATTCTGCCGCATATCAGATAGGCAACCAATGCATCTCCTTCATAATTGGTGTTACATACCTTCCAACTGTCCTCTGTCATCCCACTTTTTCAGCCACTTTTACAATGTCTCATTTTCTCTCTCCCTCATCAATTTATTTCCTTTGTCCTCGACTGACTTCAGTTACTGCAGACTGAATCTGAAGTGGCAAAATAGGCCATTTCTACACTAGACTGTTATAGCACTATTATTCAACTTTCAACGTCCTATGGAATCCTGGGGTTTGCAGTTTAGGGAGGGGTCTGAGGCAAACCCCAGGATTCCATAGGAAGTTGAAAGTGGAATAATAGGGCTATAACAGTCCGGTGAGGAAAGGGCCATAGTTTGCACTCAATTAACCTGGGGTGGGGGTGGGGGAACAGAATTTTGTCCTTCCCAGTATGTTCAGGCAAAAACAAACTGCTGCAGCCTCTCCTCTCCTGTTCCTCATTAATAGCTTTTGCCATCTTGGCCACACTCTGATGTTGCTTGGTCACGCATGTCTAATTTTAATCTGTGAAGTGCTGGAGGGGATGATGTTAACATGATCACTGACAGCTGTACCTCTCAGCATCCTGGCTACTGCATTTTATGCTGACTGTAGCTTCCAGACTGCTTTCAAAGACACATACTTGAAAAGTATATTACAATAATTCAAACATGAGGTTACCAGAGGTCACTGTGGCTAAGCAATCTTTTCAGAGGTATATCAACACTACACAATTGTAGTGCTTTCATTCCACCTTGAATGCCATGGATCTGTCCTATGAAATTCTGGGATTTGCAGTTTCATTTGGACATTTCTGCCAAATACTTCTAAGGTTATAGTTTAGAGAATTCTAACTACTTCATCACAGGATGGAGCCAAGGCAATTAAAGAGATATCAAACTTCTGTAACTGTACTATATGGTTACTACTCCCATAACTGATGCACTAGTTGAAGCTGGGCCACAGCAATCTGTGTCACCATAATATAAAACTAGAAACTGAAAAAAGAAAATAATTGATATTAATCATTAGAATCTGACTTTTTGTAATTAACCCCCAGATAACCTGCAGAACTGTGGAAAAATGTTTAAAACATTCAGTCCCCCCCCCCCCCATCTAGCTTATTTCAGACACTACACTTAAGAAACACAGAGTCATCACACTCAGACAGTACCACTTTTAGCTCAGTTACTCCTACATATGTCACCCTGAAGAACATAAGAGACTCCATGTTCAATCCAAAGGATATTATGGGCTAGATGAGATATTTTTAAGGGGGGGGGAGAGAAAGAAAGAAAAAGAAAGAAAGAAAACAAAGGACTACTTTAAATACAGTTTGCAAGATTCTGGTTGGGACATAAACTGAAGAAAAGGAGGGTATTAATTGCATAGATGTCTAAAATATGAGAACAGAGAAGTGTCAGCCATAGCAGGGCAGAACTTCTGTGTTCCATGTAGGAAGATGTTGGAAAGTGCCAGAAGTTATGACTTCTGAAAGATTTGCAGTTTGAAAACAGCCGGGTCTTTCTGCTACCTATTTGGAATTTTCTCTTCTAATTCTGGCCCATCTTTGCAGCGTCTGAAATGGATGGCAGTCTCACTCCAGTGGCAAGTGCAAAAGGATAGCTTGCTGTGTGTTTTTTCATAAGAGAGTAGCAGTAGTACAACTGTTCCTTCAAGATGTATTAGTGTTGCACACAAAGCTCAGGTAGCTGTGACAACTGAGAGATCTTCACTGTGGGCCAAAATTAAGGGCTTTACATTGTAGGTCAAAAATCCCTCCAGACAATGCTTTTAACAATGTGTGTCTGCAGAGTTGAACAGAGAGCTTTTATACTGCAGCGCTATCTTTTTTGTGAGTACAAAGGAGCAACTCAAACTTTCTATAGTTGAATGACAAAGACGGTAATACTACACCTAGTTAAAGTGGGTGCAAGTAAGCCCCACTAAACTCAATGAAATCTAGGTATGTGTGGGTTTGCCCTGAAAGAGTTTCGTGAAAGTAGAAACTGGCAGATTTATTATGGAATAAGCACCCATGGACTACACTCCATTTTATCAGATGCACAAAGTGTTATCCTGAATTCATAGTCATGCATACATCTGGTTGTAGAAAGGAGGGAATGTAAGTCGCTGAGGAAACTTTTTAAAATACAAAAATCACAGATTGTGGCAGGCATATTTCTTGCAGCATGCTTAAATATATCTTGGATTTACCATTCACAAAGCAGTATTGATGAAAATAGAATTCGTAGGTACCATTGGTACTCATAATCCCAGCCACACTGTAGTTTTAGCATGGACAACCTAAATCACTCATGTAGCTGGCACAGTCCACCACTTCTGTTTCTCCAGTTCTTTCCATTGATCTGACTTCTTGTAATTGGTCCTGGCCAAGACATTCTTTGTTGTTGTGTGCCTTCAAATCATTTCCAACTTATGGTGAACCTAGGTTAAACCTATCGTGTGGTTTCTGTGGGCTGACAGTACATGCCCAAGGTCACCCAGTGGGTTTCCATGGTTGAGCGAGGAATCGAACTCTGGTCTCCAGGATTGTACTCCAGCACTCAAACCACTACACTACACTACACTGGTTGAAGACATTCTACCCAACAATAAATAAACAAAGGTTGTTGGGAATGTACTTCTACACTATCAGGTGAATTAACTGATCTGGGACTAGGTATTTATCTGGGAAAAAAAAAGAACTTGTGGTTTGTGCATTTATTTCAATCTTTCCTTCTTCCAGAGGGGATAGAAGGCTAATTGAAATCAGGGGAAACAAACATACAAATGTATCCATGAGTACCAAGTTCACACAGTTTTAGCCTATGGTCCTTTCCGCACAAGGCTGGTGAATCGGTTCGTGCCATTTCTTACTGGATTTTCTGGGCTCGAAACAAGGTGGACTTTCCCTCATTTCCTTCCGCTCAGCTACTGCGTATGTTCCATTCTGATTCGGAGTTGTGCGAGTTCATGAATCCACACTGCCTCCACTGTGGCCACTGGGTCAGAGACCCAGGTGGTGAGACAGCCCAGAGGAGGGAGTGGGAGAGCTAGCAGAGTCCTGCCGGGAGGAGTCAAGGAAGCAGTTACTCAAGGGAAGTCCATTTACCTAAGCCAGAGCGACAAGCAAAAGCCATATTCAGAGTTCCAAAAGCCAGGGGTCTGGAGCCAAGAGATCAATCCAAGGTATCAGGAGCCAGGTGCTGGAAGCAAGGAACAGACAAGGAAAGGGCTTGTAGAAAGTTTGCCACAAGCAAAGGAAAGCTTCCAGGCAGGCAGTTAGATAGCCCAAGACACAGGTGTGGCTAGTCACTGCTTCTTGAACTTAATCAAGGAAGCCTCCCTTTGCTCAGCTCTCCTGAGTCTCCACCTTGTTTGTGGGCTGATTGGCACAGACTCCAAAGCATCTTCAGAATCGGATCCCCGTTGCCCTAAAGGAGCAGGCAGAGGAACGTCCGAGCCTGCTTGGTCCATGGCAGCAGGGGGAGCTCTTGAGCTGCAGGACTCATCTCCAGCCAGAGCCACAGGGACCGACAGCTGCTGCTCGTCACCAGCAGCTCTGACAGGGGCTTCAGTTATCACAGTCACTGCTGCTACTCTCCTCACCCTGCCCCGTTGGCTGTGATTGACCCTTTTTTTCCTTTTTCTTTTGCATGGTTTAGTACGTCATTGCGTATGTACGTACATGCGTAAGTCCATACTACCCCCTGGCCCCTCCCATGAGCCCTCCCCTGACCACCAATTTGCATTGGCACGAATGTATGTGTCTGCACCACTTTGAAAGTAGAAATTGGATTGATCTGGAAAATTGGAAAACTGATTTCTTCCAGTTTTCAAATAGAGCGCTTTACCACCACGTGGGGTGCACTTAGTCGGAATTACGTGCAGAACGAAGGTAAATAAACCAAACCTAGTCCGCTCCAAGGTGCAGAAGACCTCTGTGGCAAGACACATTGGCCCGCCTTAATAACCATGTGCGGAAAGGGCCTATGTTATTCCACTGCAGCAAAAATAAAAGAGACCTTTAACAAAAAAAAAAATTATTTGTCATATATTTGCATAGACTTCAGCCCACTCCATCTAATGTAAGGGTTTAGCACACAGCACTTCATAAATCTGATGAAACGATTTTTAGACTGTGAAAGTTTATGCCAAACAAAACCTGCTTCACTTCAACATGTTGTAAGTCTCTTTGCTAAGTTCAGATGTGACACTATTTGTTCTGTTGAGGGTTATGGGTGTCTGGTTGTCTGGGCTCCGTATTTGTGCTACTGAGTGAGCTATCTGAAGCAGTTCCCAAAAAGGAAGATACAGAGAAAAATAGCCCCTTCCTTCAACTTTTTTCAAGACTTGTCTCAAAGTATTATTCATGAGCCCATACCATTTTTGAACTGAGTGGCATATAAGCACATCTCAAGATCCAACTTCTCTAATATTTACTTCCCTCTGGAATTCTGGAAAATGAAGCTCTCTCGATATGTGTGTAGAGATTCTGGGGTCTTTACAGAAGTACAAATATCTACGTCAAATTTTGTTCTTTTGGGTTACCCACAACAGCTAAAGTGATAGAGTTTTTGTTTTTGGTTAAGTGTAGGTGCCTTGGAAGTTGCTTGTGCTAATAAGAATGCATCTGCATGGGGTAACAGAGACAGAAACAGATAGCTCTCTATTGTGTCCCCTCTTTACCTTATTTTGCTTCCTCCTATAGAATGACATTCTCAGACTTCATTTCCTTCCACACACCACCTCCTTCTCCTCCTCCTCCTCTCTCCCTTTTAATGTAGCCACCAGTGACACATATCTACCTCTCAAGTCAGGCAGCCAGTGGTGACAGACACTCTTTTTTTTTTAATCTCTCCTTGGAATGTAGTTCTTTAATAAACATCTTTCTCTTCGCCGGAAATGGTCTTTTGTTGACAGTTCTAAACACTGGCTTCCATACTGGCTAACAAGATATACTCAGAGCACTGTCACTCTGTATCTCCAGTTAAATTCCAGCCCCATCATGCTGACTCTTCAGTGTTCCTTCTACTGTAGGCCTGATCCTGGAGCCCTTGCAGTCTCAGGTAAGCAATATGCCTTCACAGTGAAAAAAGTGATGAATTGTCAGTGTAGGGACTCTGCTGCAAACACAATCAGCACCTGCATTTGGGTTGGGAAGGGAAGGTTGCCCTCAATATTCATCCTCGAAATGGGGACTTTGCTCTGTCCTGACTTCGTTCATCTGCTGTAGACATAGCACTTGGTCCAGCGCTCTATTCAGATGCCAACTTAATTAATCATCTGTCAGATGTAGGAAAGGTAATAGTCCTGGAGGAAGCAGAAAGAGATGATTGGGCTGCTGCAAAACAAAAGAGAACAGTTAGCGTGTGACAGCTGATATTAAAATGACTACAACTCACTTCAAATCCGCAGCCTAGGCATTCTTTTCTTTTATAAATAGTGGGGTTACTTCAGGTTAAGTGTCTGCTGCTACATTCCAATTGTTGATATTTAATTAGCTCCAAAATTAAAGCTTCCTCTCATTGTTGTTAGAAAGCATTTAATTTCTAATTGATTGAGATGAAATGTCTCCTGGAGATTCTGGCATGAGGATGGGGCAGCAGATGAATAAAGGGAAGGCGCCTGAGAGAAAACTGTTGATATTTCAAGATGGAGAGCATGCAAGAAAGACAGGGAGAGGGAGAGCAAAAGGGAGATGGAGGGGGGAGAGAGGGAGGGACAGAGAGGGTGGAGAGAGAGACAGAGAGACTCATTCCCTTGGCACTGTTCTCCACTACATACAGGTGATTCCAATATGCTGGGAATCTCATCTGTGGTGTGCATATAGGTTTAGGTATTGAGGTCCCCACATTAAATTCAGCTACATGCATATACATATGAAAATATACGCATATAACTATGCATATATTTGTTTTAATTTTAAAAATGAACATTCTGCTTTTCTGAAAAAACCATGGCAGCCAGGGAAATATATTTTAAGAAACAATGATGATGAAACATATATGACTATCACTGTGGGGCAACCACCCTATTTCCTATGGGGAATCAGGAGCACAGAGCATGGATAGAGAACACGTGGTCCTCCAGATGTTGGACTGCAACTCCTATTATACCCTACTCCAAATCCCACCATCACGCACAACTGGCTGTGCTTGCAAGGACTCTTGAGAGTTGCAGTCTGGAAATATCTGCAGGCAGGGCCATATATTCCACATACAGAGGCATTTGCCAGGTAGGTCTCAGACACTAGGTCCTGGTGCTGAGTCTTGGGGCCTGTTCCTACAGCTAATAAGTAGGGGGTAGCTCAGTGCAAGAGTGCCACCTGGAACCTTTTTTTTTTTATTTAACAAAAACTACAGGTTTATGTTATAGACCATATGCTGCCTCTGTTGGTTCCTTCCAGCTGGCTGCTTTAGACTCTCCAGGAGTCAGCCCGGCTGTTTTCCCCTCCCTCATCAAAATCTCTTGAATTGCCTTATCAATTACCACTCAGTGTTGTCATGGCTTAGCAGGAAGGAGTTACCATCAGTGCAGAAAAAGAGTGAACTTGAAGTCCTTGTGGAGCGAGAAGGGTTCATGGCTCTAAGAACAGTCTGTTTGTGGGAAACATATTCAGGGATAGCTTTGTTGGCCATGCAACAAAATGCAAACATTTAAAATCCACAAAACAGTGATACTTTTTGAAGTACAAAATACATCCTGCTAGCTTTTGACATTCCACTGACTTCTTCATCAGGCAAAACCATACAAGAGAAGAAAAGTGATGGTGTTAGAGTTAGAGACCTACATTTTGTCTTCTGTTGTCAGTTAAGACAATCTAGAGGGATACCAATGCAGGCAGAAGCCACTTCCTGTGTGTAATTGTATGTCTGCGTGCATGTATATGTATGTGTAAGTAGGTAGGTATGTACATGAAGAAACAGCAGGACCAACCAAGAAGACAAAGCAGTACAAGAGGCTGGTGCTGCTGAGAGTTGCAGCAATGTTGGCTGGCTGCTAGAAGTAGTACCTAGTACCTTGAAAGCATTCTGTCTTTCTTCTGAGGCAAGGAGAAGGATGAACAAGATGATATGTGGGAGTGGGGATGCTGGACTCTGGAGAGAAATAATATCACTTTTCTGGCCAGGGGCTGAGTATCAGGGGGCAGCCTTGGATCAAATCAGAGGCACTAGCATGGAAAGATGATGGAAGGAGATGGTGGATAGGCAAACACATTGTCTTTCAATGAGTCCAGTCAAGCTCCTTCAGAAAGGGTGCTGTTGGTGTGAAAATCACAGTGTCCATCACCATCCCATCCCATGTTAACCCACAGTTTGAAAAGTTGGGATTGGGAGAGCTAACATTTTGTTTTGTGCAGATGTTCCCCCTTCCACCTTGTTTGCCAGACAGCTGGTTCTGCAGGTGATCTTTTATGTGCTAAATCTGCATGATTTGTGTGAACTTTATATAGTACTAGGCTATCTGACCATATATCTGCTGGACATAATAAGAGAGATGAGAGGAGGTGTTACTGTTAGTTCTAGGGATTCCCATGAATTTTCACATGTCTTTTTTCTTTTTTTGAAAAGACAAAGAATGGTTGATGCTTAGTGTATCAGGTTTAATAATATCAGAGCACCCACCTCTGTCACTTCACCAGGAAGCTCACCTTGGCCTCAGGTCTTGGCCCTGAAATCTCAAATCCTGGCAGCTTCTGACTCAGCAACCCTAATACTAGGGGAACTTGGTCATGGCATAAGATCTGGAGGTAAAACTGAGACACAGGGATGCAGTGGGAGAGAAAGAGAGAGTGAGAGAAGCCCAGGAAGGGACATAGCTGGGGAACCTGGAAACCTGAATAAAGAGATTTTAGATAGATTTTTAGGTTTTAGTCAGAATTTGTGGATTCTGCCTCTGTAGCCTGAAACAGCTCTGATGGTGTGCCAGCTGTTCCTGGTGACATATTTCTCCCAAGTGCTCAGAGAGCAGCTATCTATTTGCTTCGAAACTGTACGTTTGTCTTCAATGGTTCTTCCATGAATGAATCTGTCATCCTTTCATCTCTTTTATATAGTTCTTCAGTGTATTGTTTCTATTGTCTTTTAATTTGTACTTGCTCATGTAATGTGTTCCCCTGTTTGTCATATAGCATCCCCACTCTTGGCTTAAATTTCCTTTTGATTTCTTGTATCTTGCAGATTAGGTCTGTTACCCCAAAAGGTGGGGGACCTTGAGGTCCTCCAGCAGTTCCAGTGGTCTCTTAGAAAAGTGGGGAACTATAGCTCAAAGGAGGTCTGAGAGAGGGGTGTAAACATGAGACCTTTTCACCTGTGTATACCAGTACTAACTGTAGGACACCAGCTAAGAGTCAAAAGAATGTCTTTATTGGGGGAATTCACACACACAGAAGCAAGCAATCAAGCAGTCTCATAAACCACACAAAGCTAGCAAAGGTAGGGAGAGAAAGGTTGGATAGCGAAAGTTTAAGGTGAAGTGGGTAATAATTACCGTTTCAGAAGCAGGGGATTGAGGTGAGATGGCTCAAACCTGAGAGTCTGCGGGTAGCCCAGGGTGCAGGAATTGTGAAGCCAACAGACAGAGTGACACGCCTATGTATATCCACAGTGCTATGAATATGAAAAGGGTTTAAATACTCCTTTTCTGCCCTGAAGGGGACTGTGTTAATTGCTATCTAGTGTAAACAAAAGGGTCTGGAGCAGTGTAATGATCTCAACTTCAGGTGAAAAAGGACTGATGGGAGTCATGATAATCTCCTAATGTCTGGGCAGGTGAGGGGACAAAGGAGAGCTTCAGTGGGTACAGGTTGATGACCATCAGTTGCTCTATTAAGGCCCTTTCATTCATCACTGTACTTGATGGTTGAGTTGTTTAGGGGATTATTGCAAGCTCTTCAGTGCTGGGGCTTTGTAACTAATCTCTTTGAACTTGCGACCCAGCCATGCTGAGGTCATCTGTCTTAGCATGTGGGTTCCAACGAGAGTACTTTTTCCACATGACATTGAGCCATAAGTGTAAGATTTATATTTATTTCATGCCAACTAAACAGTATTTATAGCCAATCATACCGTATCACAGATTGGGGGTATATGATATGGTAACAGGTCTTTTGTTCTACCTTTTTTTTGTTGTTATTTTCTATTTCTCTGCATTGATCATTACAGAGTTCTCTCAGTCCCTGCACACGAGTTGCTGAACAGTTATGTTTAGGATTCTGACCCTACTTCTGTCATCTTTTTCTTTTGCTTCTCGTCGTCCTTAGCTGTTTGTACATGGCCTTTAAATTCTACAAGGATGTTCTTCAGGTTGCATCTTGGCACAGTGATTTATTCAGTGTTCTTTAGCTTTATTCCAATTTTTAATATTGCCAGTTCATGGTCTGTGCCACAATTTGCTTCTGGTCATGTTTTTAAAGAAAGAACAGAGTCTTTCCATCTTCTGCTTCCAATTATGCAGTCTATTTGTAATTTTTGCACCTCTGCATTTTATTACCTTATTGTTTTGATTTATATACAACATGTGGATTCTGTTAAAGATGGGAGAGTTGTAAGAAGGCACACCTACCAATTCAGTACACACACACACAACTTTAGATGGGTGTGGTGTAAAAGCCACAAAAGTTCCACAAGAACTATGTACTTTGCGCCCATTCGGACGTGGTTTCCTGGAAAGTTGGCATTCTGGGCCATGTTCTATAATAGAGATGTTTGGTCCTGATTCCTATGTTTTTTTTTCCTGGCTTGTTGCATCAGTCCCATTTATTCTTCTGCAACTGTTGAATTGGATAAGCGTGGCTGTTTGAAATGTTGTTGTGTTGTGGGTTATTTTCCAGAGCACAGATGTTTTTCCTAGAACATGTAGTAGAAAGTTATTCCTCAGCAATTTCTGTGACCTATACTGTCACTCCAATTCAGTCTTCTGCATCTGCTGAATTTCGTATCCTTGGCTTCTTGAAAAGTTGTCATCCCTGTCCGTTTCTTGGCTGTTTTGCCTGGAATGGGTACAAAAGATAGTTTCTGTGGAATTTTTGTGACTTGTGGCATCTCTGTCTCCTAGATTTGTGTCGGGTGAATCTGGTGGGTATAGCACCTATAATCTCACCCTATCTCTGCTTCCAGATGGGCTAGAGACTTACTTTGAAAAGAAATGAAGGCTTAGAATCCAGCCCAAGTAATAGTCCTACTACAGTGCCTAGAATCTCGATTTAGGTCCTTTCTGGACATGGTTATTAAGGCGGGCCAATGCGTCTTGCCATGGAGGTCTTCTGCACCTTGGAGCAGACTAGGTTCGGTTTATTTACCTTTGTTCCGCACGTAATTCCAACTAAATGCGCCCCCATGTAGTGGTAAAGCGCGCTATTTGAAAACCGGAAGAAATCAGTTTTCCAATTTTCCAGATCAATCCAATTCGTACTTTCACAGTGGTGCAGACACATACATTCATGCCAATACAAACTGGTGGTCAGGGGAGGGCTCATGGGAGGGGCCAGGGGGTAGTATGGACTTATGCACGTACGCACGTACGCAATGATGTACTAAACCATGCAAAAAAAAAAGGGCCAATCACAGCCGACGAGGCGGGGTGAGGGAAGTAGCAGGAGTGGCCATGGCGGAGGCAGTGTGGATTCATGAACTCGCACTTCTCCAAATCAGAATGGAACATATGCAGTAGCTGTGCGGAAGGAAATGAGGGAAAGTCCGCCTCATTTCACGCCGAGAAAATCTGGTAAGAAACAGCACAAACCGATTCACCAGCCTCGTGCGGAAAGGGCCTTAATCTGACCAATATGGTCCTTTGGGAACTCTATATTGTGAGCCTTGGATAACATGCTTTAAAATAAAATATCCACTGGACTCACCATCCTGAAGAGAAGACAAGACAGTGAATAAGGGAAATTATAACTTACCTTGAGGATGAATGAAAAGAAAAAAAAGGAAGGGAAGTAGACAAAGGGAAATCTACAGCCCCACTGAAATTAACTGATTTATATTCAGTGTGAGCTTTTGTGGGTATCAATCCACTTCCTCAGATGCAATGGCTGAGGAAATGGACTGATACCCACGAAAGCTTGATACTCACAAAAGCTCATGCTAAAATATAAACCAGTTAGTCTCAAATTTTCTGCCTTACACAGGGAAATTCCAAGGAAATGGGGCAGGGAGGGTAAAAGATAGGCTTGATTTCAGACAGGTTGAGAGTATCTCCTAGCTAGCCCCTGTCTCTCACAGCTGATCCCTCCTTTCTTTTGCTGGTACCTCTGTGAGAGAGGGGGCAGTGAGGAGCAACCAGTGTGTCTGTGTGTGCACCTTCAAGTAGACTGCTGGCTTATGGCGACCACATGAATTTCATAGGGTTTTCTCAGGCAAGGAATACTCGGAGGTGGTTTTGACACTTCCTCTGAAATATAGCCTACAGCTCCTGGTATTCATTGACAGTCTCCCATCCAAGTACTAATCAGGATTGATATTGCTTAGCTTCCAAGATCAGATGGGATCTGGTGCCTATATGGGCTGGAGCACTGCCCCTCAGTTCCTTCCTGGGATTTCCCTACTACTGTGAGTTATCAGAAAGACTGTATTTTCTACCATGACTTCCTTTCCCTTTTCCCCAGACATACCTGGTGGGAGGCTGGGATAGAGGCAGTGGTGGCTGTTTATCTCTCCCTCTTTCTATCTCCAGGGGCCTCTGTCTTCCTCACTGTTCCCATCCCTTGTCCTTAATCCTTGTCCTTAAAAGTAATTCTACAGTCTTTCAGTAACAGGTAGCAGCGCTCATACCCCAACTCACCTGGAATTCCAACATCGCTGTGCTGGCTGTTCTCTAAATTTTACATGCAGGAGAAGGATGTTTGTGAAACAAGATGTCACTGTAAACCAGGAGAGCAAATTTTAATTTGCATTAATTAGGCAAGGAGAGATGGATTATTGATCATGCATAAGTCTCCAGTAGTAATCTGACTTTATTTATCACAATATCTCCAGCTCCAAGTATTCAAAATTCATCTGCCAGTTGCCTCCCCCTATTCTCCTCCAAATCATGGAGTGGATCAGGCATCTGTGTGCGTGTGTGTGTGTGTGTGTGTGCGTGCATGCACACGCTAAACAATCTTCCTAGTTAGAAACCTTGTTCAGTAATGAAATAGCTTACAGAATAAGCCAATTGAAGATTTTTGAAAGATTGGGAACCGTTTATGGACTTTTTGAGCAATAAGAAATCTACCGATGCAATAATCTGTGGCTATGGTTACTGGTAATTCTAGTGGGATTATTCAGTTGAATCTGTAATAGCAGAATAATATATTTTCTCTGTCTTGTCTTTCATTACATTTTGACTTGGAGGGCTGTCACAGCCCTTCTGTATTTCAGTTAAGTTAGTGTTTAGTGTTTTAGTTGGTTAGTGTTCAGTGTTTTAGTTTAATATTTTAGTATTCTGGTTCAGTTTTAGTTTAATTTTAGTTTTTTATCCCTTTCTTTTCTTCTTTCTGCCTTTTCTTTTTTTCTGAATTAGATTGTTTGTGTTAAACTTAATGAATAAAGTGTTATTTTTTTAAAAAGTAATGAAATAGATGAAATTGTAGGATTTTCTTCCTAGGAAATTTAAATGGGAAATTTTAGACTGTTAAGTGCTTGCATAGCCATAGCTAGCACAACCAGTGGAGAGGGCTGCTGGAAGTTGCAGCCCAACAACATTTGGAAGCTACATGTCATCTACTCCTGCTCTGTGCCCCCAGCTCCCCATGGGATTAATAGTTTGGTGATATTTGTACTCATTTCAAGTTTTTTTTTAAAAAAAACTTTGTTCTTTAAAGGGTTTTTTGTTGCTGTCTGGGATTTTTTAGAGTTAAAATGCAGAGTCTACATCTTAAAATTGCCCTCTGAGGAAGTTTCAAATAGAGCTGGTGGGGTCTCCAGATGTAGTCCGCCAAATCCGACTGAGAATGTATCTCTTATCAGCCCTAAGCAGCATAGCCAGTGGTAATGGAAGGCAACCTGACAGCATCTGGAGCTCCAACTATGCCCCACCCTCATGCAGAGGATTGCCAACACAATTCTTGGTTGCATCAATAGGAATATGGTGTCTAGACTGAGGGAGGCAATAGTACCACTCTATTCTGCTTTGGTTAGACTTCATCTGGAATACTGTGTCCAGTTCTGGGCACTTCATTTCAAGAAGGATATTGACAAGCTGGAACATGTCCAGAGGAGGGCAACCAAAATGGTGAAGGGTCTGGAAGCCATGCCCTATGAGGAGTGGCTTAGGGAGCTGTGTATGTTTAGTCTGCAGAAGAGAAGGCTAAGAGGGGACATGATAGCCATGTTTAAATATTTGAAGGGATGTCATGTCAAGGAGGGAGTGGGCTTGTTTTCTGCTGCTCCAGAAACTAGGACAAGGAGCAATGGAGATTCCACCGAAACCTCAGGTAGAACTTCCTGATGGTCAGAGCTGTTCAGCAGTGGAATATGCTGTCTTGTGGTGGAGCCTCCTTCTTTGGAGGTTTTTAAGCAGAGGCTGGGTAGCCATCTGTTGAGAGTGCTCTGATACGTGTTCCTGTATGGCAGGAGGCTGGACTGGATGGCCCCTGTGTTCTCTTCCAGCTCTATGATTCTATAATTCTAGTTTGCCAGTGGAGGCTTGGCAAATCTAATGGTACATTGACCAATAATGTTAAGATTTGCCTTTAATCTGTTGTTGTTGTTGTTGTTGTTGTTGTTGTTGTTGTGTGTCTTCAAGTCATTTCTGATTTATAACAATCCTAAGGCTTATATATTACACTGTTTTCTGGGGCTGAAAGTGTGACACACCCAAGGTCACCCAGTGGATTTCCATAGCCAAGCAGGGAATCTAACCCTGTTCTCCAGGGTCATAGTCCAATGCTCAAACCACCATGCTTTCTCTCTTTAATCAAGAATGCACTATTTGTTAAATGCTGTTAAAACATCATAGACGGCAAAAAGTACCTGTTTTAAAATCAAATGTACATTTCCATCCATGTCCTTTTGATTTTGTAGCCTTGGGAAATACAAAAGCTAACATGCATGTTGCTTGAAGCCTGGTGCAAAATAAATCCCAGCTCCTTGGAAAGGCTGGTCCAAGAAAGAACTCCTCCTGATGTGTTACCTCCTCTTTCATGGGTTCTGGCACAGGGTAGATGGGCAGAACCACGTGAGCAAAAACTGAGGGCTGGAAAACAAAGTCAAAGAGCTCAGCATGCAAGTCAAACATACTTATAGACTGCTCTCTTTCCAAATACTAGACAGAGGAAAGGAACTTCTAAAATGGAGGTGGATTCACACCAAGGCTATGTACTGATTTAAAAATAATAATACTTCACTAGCCTCACCTGTTGATCAGTGCTGGCTAGTGTCTTCCATATCAGTGGGAAGGGATGCCAGTCTGTTCTAGGCGTTAGTCCAGAGTCTAAATAAGCTATTCATGGCATTGAACCATAGCACCAAAAAGGTTCAGGAGCCTGGATAGCTTCATTAAAATCTGGATTCATTGCCCTAACTACCTGGAAGCCATGAGAACTAGCATTAATACTAGTTCTACTTTTCCCTTCCCTCTGCAACAATGAGGGCAGCTGTGAAACACTCACTAGGGGGCTACAACCCACTGTACCTACTCCCATAAAAAAAAAATGTTTTGCCACCAAATGCTCTCTAGGGGACAGAGGGACATGTTTTTGGGCCTCCCAGGGCTCCCAGAGAGTGGAGGCAAAAACAAACAAACAAACAAACAAATGTAAAAATTTTGCAAAATTTTGTTTTTACTGCTGAGGGGTCCAGGGGGGCTTCAAATGTGGTGGAAATGCTGTCCACACACCTAAAGATCATTTTGGAGCATTCCAGAGCAAAAGACAGTTTTTGAACAGTGGTGTTTCAGTGTGTGTGTGTGGGGGGGGGCTGCCTGTGGCTCACAGACCTCCCTTTGCTGTTCCCTGCCCCATATCTTTCCATGATTCTTGTTTAAGGTCTGTGTTATCACCTCTATAATAAACTTGGCTACTGGAAACAAAGGAAACAGTGGTCTGATTCTCATGTAAAATGTGCCTTCAGTAGGGTGCCTTTGAAACAAATCATACAGAGGCCTAGACATTGCAAGCGTTACATTGGTAGAGAAACCCAAAATATCCAATATCACCCCACAGTCGTGTACGAGTCTAAAATCACAGCTCAGCTTCCATTCCTTCAATATCCCTCTTTATATTCACAATAGGAGCCCTTTAGACAATCACATTCCCGAGATGATGGGGAAAACTTATGTTTCATTCCAATCAAAAGGCTTCCATGTCCCTATAGCACCATGAAATAGAGAGACAGTGACTTTTTCATTGCTCTCAGTGGGATCTGAATGAACCTACAGAGGTCTTCAAATTTCTTTTCTGCTATCCTAATGGAAAAAAACCAAGCAAGCTTAAATCCCTGGATATGAAGTTTCTAGACTGAAGCAGACTCCTAGCACTCTCTGCTACCCTCAGGAGCCTTAAGTTATATCCCAGATTAGTTTCCCAACTCTCCAATCACTCAAGAAGCAATTTCCAAGTGAAAACGGAGCAGGTGAATAGTCAGGTAGCATCAGCCAACATGCAAGTGAGGGGCTCAGAAGAAATGCTTAGACCTTTGGTTTGTGCAGCATCTCCTTTGTGTTTTCCTGTCCCCATAGGTTTGGGTCCTTTTAGAAGCTGCACTGAGGAAAGACAGGAAGAAAAATAGTAACACCAGGCCTCCTAGAGAGAAACAGAGAGAATGACATTTTAGATCATTTCCATAAAGGTGATTCAGAACGGGGTAGGGAAAGCAGCACTCTGAGTAGATGGCAGTCAGTCAGTGCAAACCTGACTTTTAAGAAACCCTGCCCTCTTTTTGGTTTCCACGGTGCCCTGCCCATTGCTAGCTGCCAGCCTTTTGGCTATGGCTAACCATTCAAAAAGTAGAACTCAAATTACTGCTGACAACTATTGCCATTTCTGCACTAGACTGTTATAGTGCTATTATTCCACTTTCAACATCCTATGGAATCCTGGTGTTTGGAATCCTGAGACCCCTCCCTAAACTGCAAACCCCAGGATTCCATAGGATGTTGAAAGTGGAATAATAGCACTATAACAGTCTAGCACGGAAGTGGCCTATGCCCTCCATTTGCAGGCTGGTTGTTACTCTGTACAAAACTGTTCTTTCTTATGCAGCAAATTTCTCCTCCTTTTAGCGCCTGGGAAATAAGAATGAGTTACACCAGGCAAGGATGCAAAGGCTAAGGAGAAAATTCAAAGCTGTGATCTGTTATATGCTTCTTCGTTTTTTAAATAATATTTTATTGAACACAAACATAGAGAACAACAAAAAAGAAAATACACCCTTACAAACACCCAAACCTACACATATACATCACCTTACACATAAGCTACGCATAACTGAAACAAAAACTAGCAATACAAGACATAACTAAAAATAACTTCAACTTGATTCTTGCCCTCATTGCAAACAGTTCATATTACTTATGTTTACACCTAAATATTAAATCCTTCATTTTATGCCATATTTATTAATTGTTGCTAAGCACTTAATTCACTTATTCTCTACTCTATATTAGTTTATATTAATGATCAATCATAAAAAATTCCAAATAATCATCAAAAAATAGTACTAATCCTCAATATAAAATATAACTTTTTAAAGCAACAAACAAGGTCATCTTTTAGTTCTAGTTTTACACCTCTCATGTAACAGTACAAATTTTTAGTTTGAACTTTTTTGGTTTAAAAACCTATTATCATCAGATTGCCTTCATTCTTTTTTCAAAAAATCAATCAGCCATTTTCATTCAGGCAAGAATTCATTTTGTGTTCTGCCTTTTATCCTGTATGTAATATTATCCATTTCAGGAATTCCCATCAGTCTGTTCAACCTCTTGTCCACTGTTGGTAAGTCCATTTTTTCCAGATAGTTTGCACATATTAATCTTGCTGCTAGCAACATATTTTGTACCAATTTATATTGCCTTTTAATATTGTATCTTCTTCCCAGATTCCTAACATGTATAATTCAGGCTGTTTAGATTTTTGAGACTTCAAAATTTTTTGCATCATAGTTTGTATCTTCATCCAAAACTGTTTAGCTTTATCACATGTCTACAACATGTGATATAGAGACCCAACATGATCCTGACACTTCCAAAATTTGTCCTTCATCTCGTTATACATCTTTGCAGTTTCTCTGGTGTAAGGTACCAAAGATACATCATCTTGTAGTAGTTTTCTTTAAGATCATAACACAGTACATTTTTAATATCTGTTGTCCATAACTTTTCCCATTGATTCAGATGAATGTTATATCCCAAATTCTTTGCCCAGCTAATCATATATTGCTTTACTTGTTCATCTTCCATTTTAAACTTCAACAAAAACTTATACATCTTAGCAATTAAATGGTCATCACCTGAGCACAGCAATAACTCCAAATCAGATTTAGTCTCTTTGAACTGCTTAGCCTTCTTGCCTTCTTTAAATCTTAAATATAATTCTCTGTATGAAAGTGATTGCAAATTAACACCTTCCTCTCGTAATTGTTGTAACGACTTCATCTTATAACCTTGATCTTTTTTTCTCTAATAAGTTATATCAGCCATTTTTGGTCAGCTCTCATTTCTGTTAGATAAAAAGCCTCTTGTGGAGAGATCCATACTGGAGTTTTTGGACATAATCTCAATTTGTACTTATTCCAAATTTTCAATAAGATTTCTGATACAATGGTTATTAAGAACAACATTGACTTTAACTTTTTTATACCATAAATGAATGTGCCATCAAAATCTTAGATCATGACCTTCTAGATTCAAAACTTTATTATCTTTCAGTATAATCCCCCTTTTTTAATCTATGTCAAACAAAAGCAGCTAAATAAAGTTTCAAATTGGGCAAACCAAGGGTGCCTCATACTTTCAAATCTTGCATGACAGTGTGTTATATGCTTCTTGATGGGCACAACCTGCAGGCCCCAAGAATAATCATACAGTCAGCCTTCATTAGAGTGGCAATGGGCCTCATTTTACAGAGAACAGCCTTCTAATTGAAGTTGTCCTTTATTTGAATCAAAAAGGAGAGCAGAGGACTTGAATCTGCCCATCAACAGCATCACCACAGCAGGCACACTGGTCACCTGGTCCCATTCTTCCTCTGCTGTGATGAGGGCCATTTCTGCACTACACTGTTATAGTGTTATTGTTCCACTTTCAACATCCTATGGAATCCCGGGGTTTGCAGTTTAGGGAGGGGCCTTTAGAATTCTCAGCCAGAGAGCTCTTTGGCCTCAGTAAACTACAAACCCTGGAATTCCACAGGATGTTGAAAGTGGAATAATAGCACTATCACAGTGTAGTGCAGAAATGGCCCAGGTTTATGGTATGGTGAAATCCTATTCCTCTTTAAAATATATATCAGTGGTTTCTAAGCAGCAAGTTGTAGCAG
The DNA here is from genome assembly GCA_030412105.1 of Cyclura pinguis. NCBI lineage: Eukaryota > Metazoa > Chordata > Lepidosauria > Squamata > Iguanidae > Cyclura > Cyclura pinguis. The sequence goes on from CM059600.1 coordinate 165,292,199, forward strand.
AGATGGAAATGGCCTTCCAGCTACTGTTGGAATGCACATCACAGCAGTCCTAGCCTTATATGGCTAAAGGTGAAGTATGCAGCTGCAGTCCAAAAAATTCTGGGGGCTTGCATGATATCAACCCTGATCCATACATACTAACTTCATTAGTTAACATTCAGATGCTGCCATTAGCCATGCTGGCTGGGAGAATGTGAGAGCTATAGTCCAGACAAGTTTAGTTTCCAAAATCTGTCTGTACTCTTGCCCTATCCATTCCAGAAGCGAGTCTGACTTCAACCATCAGTAACTTTTGACCCCTAAAGCCCAGCAATCTCACCCATATACTGTCTCCCCCTCTGCACACTCACATACATATTTGCTCCTTAGAATGGTTTGGCTGCACGCATGAAAGATCCCAATGCCCAGCACTGAACAAAGCAACAAATAAGATCGCTTGCAGCCATGAATGGCATGACAGAGGGCTTAGGTATTTCGGTCGATGCCAATTCACACAATCCCTTTGAGGACATCACTTTCATCTGTGTCCACCAATCCCCACCTACACAGACTGAGCGGGAACATGCCAGACTGCTCATGTGCATCCATCTGGCATTAGCATAATCCTCCACCATACCCATGGTGACCCATTTTGAAAAAGAAAGTAGTTGAAACAAATCATTCGATACGATTCCCTAGAATTTTTTTCCACATAACTGAAGTCAGTTACTTTGATTTAGTTTCAGACTGGAAATGAATGGAAATCCTGGCCTCAAATGCATTTGCAACCAAAGCAGCATTACAAGATGCTGCTACATTCTCAATAAGGCTGTGCAACAAAGCTGAAATTCCAGACCGAATTGGTCTGGTTCCGATTGATTTAGATTTGGTCCAAAACAGGTTCTAAATCACAGGTGGAATGGATTAGCCCAGTCCAAAGCCATTTAGATTAATTCAGACCAATTAGGGGAGAGGCAATCCAGTAGTGCTGCATAAGGAAAATGCCATGGTGAGATGGAGGAGGGGAACTAAATTTTGCTCTGTGGCAGCTCTGGCTTCCAATCAAAGGCAAGTACCTCATTATCACTTTCCAATCACAGCACTTGGAGCAACAGGATGGTGTAAAATTACTGACCTCTACATTCAGAGCTCTCCTATTGGTCTGTGTTCTTTTGCCAGGTTTAACAGTTGGAGTTGAGCTCTGCTTGCCTGCCTGCCTTGCCAGCTGTAATGCTGCATGCTCAGGCTACAGCCATTTCTGCACTACATTGGCCCTTTTTGCATGGCATTTTCCATGCAAAAGAGGGCCTGGAGCGTTGCGTGATTGCGAGGAGCAATCTGCACGATGCACTCACAATTGCGCAATGCTCCAGGGGCCAGCAGGCGCTGATCGCACACCTTTTCATTTTCGGCTAGAAGTTGAAAATGGGGCGTGATCACGCATTGCTCCTGGGCCCCACGCGCACTTACCTGGCGTGCAGAGCCTGCAGAGCCACGCCAGTTGCGCTTACTGCCCCAGCACAGCCTGGGAAATTCCCAGGCTGCACTGCGGAAGGAAGAGGCGGGGCTCTCATGCGAGCAGGCAGCTCGTGCAGAGCCAAAGGACCCCAAACACGAGAGCCTCTCTCTGGAGGCTGCTCACGCGATCCCTGCACACTGGAAAAAGGTAAGGTGCGGAAAGGGCCACTGTTACAGTGCTATTATTCCACTTTCAACATCCTGTTGAATTCTGGGGTTTGTAGTTTACTGAGGCCAAAGATCATGCTTAATGAGTGTGGTGTAGTGGTTTGAGCACTGGACTACAACTCTGGAGACCAGGGTTCAGTTCCCCATTTGGCCATGGGAACCCGCTGGGTGACCTTGGGCGTAGCCCCAGAAAACCTTATGATAGGGGTTGCATTAAGTTGGAAAAGACTGGAAAGCACACAACAAAAACATGCTTAATAAGGTCACCAGAGGCTGCTCCTTGTGACTTCATTCCCGTACCATCACCAGAGCCTATCTCTGTGACATCATGAGGAGTAACCATAGGTTTCAGGTTTTAACCCCCATCTGAGAACTTGGGATAGTCTAGGCCTGGCACCACCTAGTAAGGGAAGTACAATCTGTCTAAATAAATTAATATAAACAAACACAACCTGATAATAGATCTTACAGAGGTGTGTGTGCAGTGGAATAATTATCTGCCACAGCAAGCAGGTTCACGTCAGATGGACAGAAGTCCTCTCCATTTGGTTTGTTAGTATTAGATTTCAGTCCTACATTTTCACCCAATGGTGCCCAAACTGATTAACAAAAATGCATAATGAAATACAATTGAGAACAATAACATGCAAAGTAAAAACCAAAACAAAAGCAAGAGATTAGACAAAACTTTTTTAAAAAAGACATAAAGACAACAAATAAGAACCAGTGACCTCACTACATGTTTAGAACTTAATTCATAAACCAAAGTCCTGTTTAAATACAAATGTCTTTGTCTGCTTCTGAAAGTTTATCAGACATAGGGCTACCTGAGTCTCCCCTTGACAAGAGGTTTCAGGGGCTGGGTGTGGCCACTGAGAACGCTTTCGCTATAATTCCATGTGTGATTAAAGAGAAATAAGACATTACTGGTAGTGTGGAGGAGTCTTGCTATGGAACTCTATAGTGTTTTTATTTGTTTCAAAAATGCATGTTTAAATTCTTCTGCTGTCCTTTGCTGCTGTTGTCCTCTGGTGTTGATTTTAACTTGGTTTGGCTCTATGGCTGCTTTTATTTGTTTCAGATCTTACCTTATGTTTTATTACATGTGTGCATTTTATGATTTTAACCTTTGCTTAGTGAATTGTCCAGAGACTATTTGCAATTGAGAGGTACAGAAAGGTCATAAATAGGCAGCAGATAAATACTACAGGGCTAAACAATAACATAAAAAAGAGATGATGATATAATATTACAACAGAAGTAAAAGAAGATAGTGTCTTATTTTCCTCCTGAGTGGTCACACTAGCAGTTCAAACATGTCCTCCAATGACATGGCAGCATTTACAGCTTTCTTCAGCTTCTACCTTTGTTCCTGCAAGGTTCAGGTGCTATCCCTGCTGTCACAGGGAAGCAATGAGAGATAAGATCCATCTATCCTCAAGGGTCAAGACAATGGATACTTACAAAGAAAAGGTTCCTTGCATTACAATAGTATTGCTTTTTTTCTCCAAATTGCAAAGGGAATTAAGGTTGACTGTGCAGATTTTGAAAAGCCTGGTGTTTTTGTTTTGTTTTGTTTTGTTTTTTGGTGTGTACATTTTGCTGTGTTTCATCCACATAGTGAGTAAGATATGACGGCAGTGTTGTCTCCTCACCTTTTCCTGCTTTTCATAATCATTGTGCACACCCTTCTCTGAATGTTTTGAAGCAGCTACTTTTTAGTATAATGTTTTGCATGTGTCTGTCCCTCTGTGGTTGGGTTTTTTTTTTTTGCATTATTGTAAAATATAATTGCAACATAATAGTAAAAATAATTTTGAATGGGTTTTGAATGTGCCCCTAACATACGTGGCAATGTGATTACAGACTAAACATGGTTAGGGACTGGGCAATAAAATCCATTGATTTCACTGCAGAATACGTAAACTCTCCTGTAGTCATTTTTGCTCTGTGTCTAATTGGACAGCCCAGTCTGTTTCCTTGCTCAATCTAGTAAGTGTTCAAACCGAACTAGAAAACTTGCTAGCTTTATTTTCTCTGCCTGTTGGTTATCCTGCCATAGCACAGTGGCAAAGAAAACAACTTAACCCAGATAGAAGAATAGATGGTTTGCTTTTTCCGCCTTGTTATTTCTGTAGAACAGAGTTGCAGGCCAGACTTGTGTTGCAGCTCATGAAGTAAAGTGGACTCTCTATATTTGTGGGGGCTCAGTTTCGGGATCTCAAAAATGATCATATCCCATATTATTAAATGGGAGCGATGTGCATGAGGATGCTTCAGCACATTGGTGTTCATGTCACCACCATTGTATATATATGATGCAATGCTCCATGGCCGATGGAGATCACAGATCCAAAGATCACAGACATGGAATGTCCCCTCTACAGAAGGAAAGAATCTTCAAAGATATTGATAAATTGGTCAAAACCATGTTTCTTGAGGATCAAGAAATCCAGACAGGAAAAATCCTGCACAAAGGAGAACCTTTTTATTCTACACAAAATTTGCCATGGTTATTATACACAGGAAATATCATTTCCACTGCTTCTTGTGCAGAAAATGCTATAGTCAAGGATATTTTCTGCACAAAATTAGAATACGGCTTTTTGTTTGCACAGAATCAACATTTCTGTACAAGAAACAGCATCTTCTGTGAAGAACTTAATGTCTGCATGCAGAAAATGCTATTTCTTGCAACAAAACAAACAAATATTTTTTAAAAATGAAAATCCTGTTTTCTGTGCAAAAATATCATGTGCAAATTTTGTGTGGAATAAGTTCCCAAACTGGAAATAGTCTTCAAAAACTGCAGTTTTCAAACTCTTCCTTGTGTGTGTGTGTGTGGGGGGGGATTGCTAAAATTATTCATTATTAGAAAATTACATCCCTACTGTGAATCAGCTTCAGCTTGTACACCGGCTACACCCCTTCCTAGAGCTGGAGGACCTAAAGATGGTAGTGCATGCACTGATAACCTCAAGGCTAGACTTCTGCAATGTGTTGTACATTGGGCTACTGTTACACTGTTTTCTGGGGGTCCCGGGAGGGACACCTAAATAACCTTGCAATTACACAAATTGGGGAAATTAGTCTAGAGCACTGGTTGGCAAACGAGAGGCAGGGTAACGCAGCGGGATCTTGTAACCCAGTGTTTACAGGGTCAGGCCAAGTCAAGAAGCAGACCGGTTGGAAAATAATGAATGGTCTTTATTAAAGACAGGCACACAATGTAAGCAACACATGCACACAGATAACTAAGGAAAATAAAGGTGTGAGTAAGATAGTGGGATTTTCAGAGGGATAGTTGATTTGAGCGATACGAAACCTGTTCCTGAAGCCCGGAAGAAAATGGAGAGCGAAGCTGGGGTTTGATGTATCTCAGCACGTGGAGCTGAGGGAAAGCTCGCCAAGCAAGCCGGCAGCAAGGCGGTCTGGAACTCGGGAGCGATCCAAGGAAGCGCTCAAAGTCAGGGGTTTTTATAAGGAGAATTGTGACCGCAGGCTAGGTTGGACCTGGGGAAAACAATAGATTTTGGGGCTGGAGACAAAGCCTCCGAAAGGTCAGAATTTGAATAATTGAGTTAGAGCCAAATTGTCAATAGGGTAGCCGGTATGCAAACGCGGAGTACTTGAGCGTTGTATAGTCAGATCATCAAGCTGCCAGCGCCAGGCAGAGGATCCTTTTGAAAGTTGCTTGCATACCTAATGGAGGTACTTGCCTTGAGGTCTCCTAAAGCGGCAAGTTGGCTGTTTCTGGCCTGCCTGTATTGTTTCGGAATATTATGGTGATTATCAGCCAAGCCTGTGTGCGTGCTTGTCCTGGGGCCTCGCAAGCACGTGGAAGGGATATGTGAAGCCGAATTAGTGATATCAAAAGATATCTTTTATATCCCCCAAAGCTCAGGCTAGCCAGGGCAGTAACACTACCTCTTTACCAAGTGTGGAAACATCAATTACTGCAAAACATAGCAGACAGATTGGTTGCCGCTATATCTGGGTGTGATAATATTACACCTATTTTAAAATCACTCCACTGACATCCAGTTAGTTTCTGGGCAAAATGTTAGTTGTTACCTTTAAAGCTCTATATGGCTTAGGTCCAGGTTATCTACAGGATTGCCTTCTCCTATATCATCTGCCCTGTACAGTCATGTCTTCTGGGGACATTTATTTTAGTCAGCCAGGACCAAGCTAGCAATTGTTAACCAGAAGACGTTTCCATCAGCTGCCCCCAAATTGTGGAATGACCTGCCACAAGAGAGCCAACAGCTGGATACATCGTCTGCATTTAAAACATATTAAAGACCAATCTCTCCCAGAATGCCTATTCAGATGGTTTTTAAATTGTGAGTCCTTAATGATGTTATGCTCTTTTAACTGATTATGTATTTTTAATTGCTGCTCACATTTTTAACTGTTATGTCTATTTATTGTTATATTTTACTCTGTTGTTCCCCACCTTGATCCTTAGGCAGGTAAGAAATGATGATGATGATGATGATGATGATGATGATGATTAAATACTAAGAAATGCTCATCAGGCAATATGGAAAGTTATGCCCATTATGACGTTCCCCCTCTTCAAGAACAAAGGATGCTCACAGTACCTCTGTTGCTCAGTATTATTAGTCACAACTAGAGGAGACCCATCAGATTAATGGAACTTACATAAGTGCTGAATTACCAAGTTGCCATTGATTGAATGCGATAGGACTGAAAGCAGAAAAGAGGTTGCACTGTTAATCTGCTCTTCCCCTCCTTAACTGATTTACTCTGGCCACAGAAAGCACAGAAAATATAACAGAGAAAGGTGGGGGATTGCAACTGGAGGAAGGCAAAGAGAAAGCCCCTCTGAGCAAACCTTGCCTAGAAAGAGCTTTGACTTAGGGTTCCCATAAACCAGAGATGACTTGAAGGCACACAATCACAATAACAACAAATGGCAATTGCAGTGGTTCTCTGGACCCCCTGTAAGTTGCACAAAGGAGGCACAGTGACTGCACATTAAAGTTTTATCTGCAAACACCCAAAGAAGAAATGAGGATCTTCTATTTTAGAAGAAATGTTAAATAACTCATCTTTTTCTCCTTTCTTTTCTTCATGGTTTGTTGTTATTTACCATCAAGTCAACTTCCACTTATGGTGATCCTATAAATGAGTGACCTCCAGAGCCCTTATCATCAACACCCCTGCTCTGGCCTTGCAAACTCAGGACCGTGGCTTCTCCGACTGAATCAGTCCACCTGTAGTGCAGTTTTCTTTCTGTATTGCCTACCACTTTAGCAGGTATTATCACCTTTTCCAGTGAGTCATAGCATCTCATGTTGTGTCCAAAGTATGGTGATAGCCTCAGTTTAGTCATCTTGGCTTCTAATGATCGCTCAGGCCTGTAGGAGCCATTTGTTTGCCTTTTTAGCTGTGTGCCAGCTCTGGTTTGTTCTATTTTTACCCCCACAATCCCTGCAAAGAGCTTAGGGTAGCATGCATGATTTCTCATTTGTCATGATTTCTCCTTTGTCCTCACAATAGCCCTCTGAAATAGATTAAAGTGAGGGACAGTAACAGGTGGTTGAAGGCTTCCATGTTTGTGAGGCAGCGAATCTCCTCCAGGTTTTAGTATGAATTTAAAGGAACCTTATCCTCCAAAGGATTTTGAGTTGAGGAAGTTGGACAGCTCCTTTAACAGGTCAAACATCTGCCTTTTGTGGTAAAGTAGGTGCTGTGGGCTGTATTTCAGAGGAAGGAGCTGGAAAAACTACCTCTGAGTATTCCTTGCCTTAAAAAACCCTATGAAATTTTTCAGGTCATCATAAGTCAACAGGTGACCTGAAGGCACATACACAGGATTTGAAGCCAAGTCTCTCACAGCAAAGACCAATACCCTAATTTCTGCACTCTCGGGGACTTGCAGTTGCACTGAGGCAAAGATTCCCCTTGCAGGCCTTTTTTCAGAAGAAGATGATGATGAAGGGAATAGATGGGCTTATTGGCTAATGATTGTCCCCAGCAGAAGGGAAAGTGCAGTTTATTATCTAGTGTCTATTCTGCCCCCTTGAATTTGAAATAGGTGCATCATGATCTACAGGGGAAAAACCTGGACATGTAGTGGGGGGAAAGAATTAAGCATCCCTGGCAGTTCTTTGCCCCTTTGTATTGAAAACCACTCATTGTAAAGTTAATATCACAGCCAACTGAGAAGAGGAAATTGAGTGAGAGCCAGCAAATTGGAATGCTTTTGTGAAATTGGCAGTGGAGGGGAGAGAAGGGGGAAATGAGCAATGATGAGGTCCACATAGCAGCTCACATACTGCATGGTGCTTGCTCCAGATAATCAAGTGCCCTCCCCTTTATTAGCACCGGTAAGAATAACAGTTGCTTCCTCTGGTCGCTTAGCTGATCAGCATCTCTGGAGCAAAGTTTTTGGAGCGTAGCATTCATGATGGCTGCTCATACAGCTAAATACTGCATGGGCAATATCCTTGAATGGAAAGCTTGCTGTCTGCTATGGTTGAAGTTAATAGCAACAGAGATTCTTAGCTAGGGCGTAGCTTTTTAAAGAGGATATAATATGCCTTAGAAGTGGGGCTTGGTTCAAACAGTCAATGCTCCTCAGTTCAGATTAAAAACCAGGTGGACACCCTTTGTTTCCTTTTAGAAATATATAACTTTTATCTAAAGAGAAGGCTCCCCGTACACAAATACACTTGAATTCTACACTTTCAACTGCCCCTGCCTTCAAAGGTGGGGTGCATAACAATCAGAAAAGGGGGCTTCTTAGTGGTGATGCTTTGTTTGTGGAATTTTCTGCCTGGAGAGTCATATCTTTCTTTCCTCTAGCAATAACTTTTTACAGTGTTCTTCACTGCTGCAGGCCTCTCATCCTTTTAATGTCACTGATCTATCTAGTCTGTGCTGTTGCTTTGGTCCTCATTTTATGATTACTGTATTTTTATCTGTTTAACTGTGCAAGATGTTAAACCTATTAACTAAAAAAAAGATATCATTTGGAACATCAGATCTTGGATTACTGGTCAATTTTGCAAGAGGTGTCCTTTGGGAAGTGATGGAAAGTGAAGCATTCTCTCTACCTCTTCTTCTTCCATTTGCTGCTAGGGTGATGGAGCTTCAGACAGTAAAGGTTTCCTGCATGCTTCTACTCTATACGTGCTGTTTCTTTAGATCTTTCCCTGTTTAATTAATCGCCAGTTGTAATGCATGGTCCTCCATGTGTCTGTGCAGTTAAGCAACTTGGCCATGTGACCCTAGAATCTTTAAACTATGTTTGTGGCCACATAAAAGATTTCTCCCCTCTCTCACTTCCCCTTCCTCTCTCAAAATGGCAAGTGCCAACTCTGCTGAGCTGCTCCTTTACTTAAAGTTTTCCTTTAGTTAGCCAGAACTTAGGCACTTCAATTGTGACTAGTAAAGTTTTTAGTTATTTGCATATTGCCTGTCTGCTTTGTTTTGCTGAAGCTAGCCTGAGGCCCTTTTTGCACACCAGTCCTGTTGCAAAATGGCCTCAGGAGCTTTGTGTGATTGCGAGAACCATTTCACATGACGTCCTCGCAATCTCATGACGCTCCCGAGACCAGTAGGTGTCGATCACGCATTATGTCATTTTCAGCTCATTGTTGAAAATGATGTGCAATTGCGTGTCCCTCCCAGGCCCCACACGCACTTACTTTGCATGCAGAGCCTCCAGACACGGGGCCATCATGCTTCCTCCCCCAGCGTAGCCTGGGAAAGTACCCGGCTGCACTGTGGAAGGAAGCGACAGAGCGCTCATGCTTCCTTCCGGCCAGCACAGAGCTGGTGCGGAGGGGATGCAAGTGCCTCTTGGAAAAGGCTTCTTGCCTGATCCCCTCACGACGCCAGCGGCACCCGGTAAGGTGTGAAAAGGGCCTGAGAAAGACTGAAGAGATTCAGCAGTTTCACTTATGCTCTGCTGAACTTAAATGAACCAGTCTTCATCTTTCCCCAAAAAGGAAACCCGAAGAATCCACCCCAGGTCCAAGGATAAGAAAGCAGAGAGGTGATGGATCTGCTTTGGCCATATTTGTTTTGTGTCTGAAGGATGGTTTAGACTGAACTTCTCTGGAGTCCAGATTTGGCCAAGCAGTGTCAGTTAGTGAGGTAAATCTTCATTTATCTCATTCTCTATGAAATAATGAATAATTTCAGTCATTTTCCTTCTGCTCTGGGAGAATACAAGAGTTTCTACACAATTTGGGGGCATTATTTATATTCTGGTACTTCATTGGGGAAAAATTGCATACAATTTTATACAAAAAATTTGGAGTTTTTTTTCTGTGAAGAAAATGTCTTTGAGGCAGAAAATGTGTTTCACTTAGCCAACTGAGGAAATTGAAAAATAAGACGAGTGGCAGCTAACAGAAATCAATCTTCTTTCACAGTTGGAAGAGGAATTGAAGAAAATCAGTGCATTTCCCCATTTTCCAATGGGAAAAAGATAGTGATTTGGCATTCACAGGTACCAGATATTCTCAACATGTTGTGTGTTGTATCTCTTAATAGTACTTATAACAATTTATAGGTTCCAAAGGTAAGAAACCTCTCAGGAAGAAAAAGATGGTAACCCTAATTTAGCACCACTAACGTAGGGTCTTTCAGCACCATACTGTTCTAGTGCTATTATTCCACTTTCAACATCCTGTGGAGTTCTGGGGTTTGCAGTTTACTGAGGCCAAAGAGCTCTCTGGCTGAGAATTCTAAAGGCCCTTCCCTAAACTGCAGACCCCAAAGGGTGCTGAAAGTGGAATAGTGGCACTAACAGCATAGGGCGGAAAGGCCCATAGCTGAATACACAGGCACTCAAAAATTATTCTTAAGTGTGAAGCATGCTAGATGGAGCCTGGACTGAGAAACCTGTCACTTTTGTTTTCTCCACCTTCATTTAAAAGAAAAAAATCTTTATCGCAAGTTGAATGTGATGAAAAGAACAGAATTTGCTAAATTCTTAAAGAACTAAGACAAAATTCAATCATCTATATTGGGTGGTACTCCATACGTGTCACCAAATTACATGCACATATATGTAAAATTCTATGTGTATAGGCCCTAATTCAGACAAGCAAACTAATAGGGAAAGTTTTATGAAATATACATGTGCTGTCATTTGCTTCCACCATTTTGACATGGTTATACGAGGAGGGGAATTCAGGAATGGCAGGTTGGATAGGGAAAAAGAAAAAAGTGAAGTGTCCATGCCTCCCTTTCATACAAAGGCTGGTCTTCTTTTAACCAAACTACCCAATAGTTTTGCATCTATGCTGCAGCATGGACTTTAACCTAAAAAGGCCTAGCAGGCCACTGTGGCCATAACCAGCATTCCATCGGCAGTATTAGTGCAGGTAGATGACATAACCAGCTGTTGTTCAACATGGATATTTTTGATCCTACACTTTTGACAATCATGGCACTTGGAAAATCATGGTACAGTAATACAGTTAGGATTACTGTAATATACTCTGTGTGGGACTGCCTTAGAAAAATGTTCAGAAACTTCTGTTCTTCCAAACAACTATAGCCAGATTGTTAGATGGGGCTGGCTACAGGGAGCACACAACTCTCTTGTTACAACTCTGCTGCCTGCTTGGCAAAATTCAACGTGCTATAGCCCGTGACCTGTGAAAACTTGTAAGGCTCCATTCCAGAAGCTCTGAAATACTGTATCTCCCTATATGAGCCTGCTTTGGCTCTGAGATCATCAGGAGAGGCCCTTCTCTCTGTCCTGTCACCTCCTTGGGTTTGTTTAGTGGAAACACAGGAAAGGGCCTTATTAGTGGCTGTTCCTAGGCTGTGGAACTCCCTCCCTAGAGAATGTTACCAGGCCATACACCTCCATGCTTTGATATGGTCTAATTGGCAAAATATATTAACTGGTAGATGTGTTGGCATAAAATATAAACTATACACCCTCATGGCTGGAAAGGCCATGTGGAAAGGGATACTGGCTGGGAAAAAGTCAGAGATGATCCCAGCATGACCAGTTCACTGAAATTAGCCAAGAAAGCTTGACTTGATAGTTCTGAGCTAATCCTATCAACTGCCAACCTCGGAAAACAATAAGGTGCCCAGGTGCAGAGGCAAATACCCCTGTGGTGTGCATATCCTACTGCAGCCTGGCCCAGAAACCACCACTCAACCAAGACATTGAAACCATGAGCACCATTCAGACCCCAATGTCTGTGTTGCAACTTCCATTGTTCAGTAGGTTGGGAGAGCAATTAACTCATACCCCTTCAGGGAGTGAAATAGAATATGTAAACCCTTGGTTTTGAGGAGTCAGAGGCAATCAGATGAAACGCTGGACCCCACTATGTCACCCTGAATTCTGATCTGGCCTGCCCTTAGATATATGTCTAAGCCATGTTTCAACTTCCTCACTACTCTTCTGGACTGGTAATTATAAACCCCAAAACCTCAGCTTCTCTATCCATAATTTTTCCTGCCTTTATCCTTCAGTTAGCTCTTCTGTAAATGTTTGACTGTTTATATCTTGTGTGCACGCATGAGTGAATTCCCCTCAATAAAACACATTTTTAGCTTACTTTTGAATCTCTGGCTGGTTCTTTTCCTGCATGAGCACGTGTACATTGATAGAAAGGTCTTGTTAAGCTACCCCCTCTCTTGCAAGCTTCCTCTTTGACCTAATTAATTCCCCACTTTTGCACAGAGGTCCTGGCATCACAGGGTGGCCCTCATGGCACCTATGTTTTTGGGTAACAGGAGGTCAAGATACTCTTCATCCTTTTTCTCCTTCCATTGGCAAGTTTTTACCTCTCTTTTTGTAACAGCTTTTAAGTGTATTTGTTTTAACCTTTGGTCCCAAAATTGAGAAAAAACATGGGGTAATAATAATAATAATAATAATAATAATAATAATAATAGTAGTAATAATGGTGGTAGTAATAATAATCACAATAATTTGTTGTTATTGTTGTGTGCCCTCAAGTCATTTCCAATTTATGGCACTCAGTAAAGTGAGAATTCTTGAAGAAGATGTTGCAAAATATACAATCATAAACAATCCCATGGAAGAAGAAAAATGGGAAACATCAGAAGAAGCCAACATGACTGTATGGAGAACTCAAGGAGGAAGTAAAAGAAAAAAGACTATGCATAAAGAATGGAAGCAGAACAAATTATGAAGGAAACGTATAAATGTGTAGCCCAGGAATACTACAAAAAGAGCTAAAGTTTAGAATGACCTGAGACTGGCTAGGCAAGCAAGGAGCAACAGCAATGGGTTTTTCAGACACTAAGGCAAACCTATCATAGGGTATTGTTGACAAAATTTGTTTGGGGTGGGTGCCATGACTGTCCTCTGAAGCTAAGAGAATGTGACTTGCCCAAAGTCACCCAGTAGGCTCCCAGGGTTGGGCAGGGATCTGAACCTTGGTCTCTAGAGTACTAGTCCAACACTCAAACCACTATACTACATTGGCTCTCAGCCTTCCTCCTCCTCCTCCTCTCTGTATTTACTCAGAAACAGAAGTCTGCTAAAATTCTGAGATCTTGGCATTTATATTCAGAACCCACAAATATATGTCCTGGCAACAATCTTTTTTTTTGGCAAAGGGTATGTATGTCACTATATATCATTTACTCAGACTGAATATCGCTTCCAGAATTTCACATGGTGGACTTTCCCCAGGAATACTGGGTAAGGAATTCCCAGCAGCTGTCCTGGAATAGCAGTTAATAGCTTTGTAAGATGGCCATGAGACTAGTGGGGAGTAGGATTTGTCCAGCAATAGTAAGGCAGGGTTAGCCTAGTGAAAGGCAGACTGGATTCAAAGCAGCAATAAGGTCAGACTTGTGAGTTGATCCATATGCCATGCTCTCCTCTGTGTCTAGTCAGAATTGTCAATTTGTGCTTCTCAATAAAGGGAGGACTTATTACCCATCTGATCCATCGGAGATGAAATTTTACAGCCTGAGGTGGGCATCAGGCACTGATAAAATCCATCTCACTCTAAGTTTAAACTGCTGTTTAAAAAGCTAATGCATAATTTAACCAGAGCAATTGAGACTGCCCTCATTTATAGCCATCTAGATGCTCAAGATGTCTGGAGTGAGCATGAGGCATCCTGGCTAGTGTGGGAAGAAGTAGTTTCACCCTGGCTGCTCGGTCACAACCCTAAAGTCAGATGATTTGAGAAGGCTCAGCTGCAGTTATGATCTTGAAAAGGCCGTCTGTCATTTCACCACATTTTCTAAGGTGCTGCTAACTAAACTGTCTGTCTTCAGAAATGATGTATGAAAGAATCTTCCTGCCAGGCTAAATGCTGATGGTATGGCCAATCCTGCTGGACCATGCCAACCTGTCAATCATTCAGTTTGATTGACAGCTGGTGATCACTTAGAATGCCTGACCATTTGGAAATGTGTTTCTCTTCCATTTCTGAGGACTAACATTGTAACACCAAACAAGCAAAAGGCCTTGTGAAACAACATGACTTTGTGAAGATTTGGTATAAATTTATGCTCCTTGCTAATAAAGATTGTTCTCCCATATGATCCACCTCCACATTTATTGAAATTCTGGGGAAATGCCTTTTAGCTTTGAGCTGGATATGAATAACAGTTCTGAAATCCAATGGCTGTACAATTTCTGGAAATATAACCTGAGCTACATTGGTTTATCCAAACAGCTCATGTTTCTCTTTCTGTTTTGGGTTATGTTAACTTGCTGTATACCTGAAAAATTTCAACAAAAAAAAAACATATATCAAAACTTAAAAGAAAAGAGAACATGCACACTTCACATGAATCTTACCCAGGCTTTGGGTTTAGTCGGCATGAGTTTTGCACGCTACATATAAAGTAGGTCTTGTTATGTGGATTCAAGCCCTGGAAGACTTCTTCAAACGAAAAGGATGATAAAGCAGTACCATGTCAACTCCTGCAGTCAACAGCAAGCTCGAAGACCTGCTGGACTGATTGGAGTCCAACCTTCTTCTTTCTTTACCCAGTCAACAGAGCAGGACTTTTAGCCTTGTGTATTACTTCAGTTATGAAGAACACAACTAACACCTCTCACCTTGCTTCCCTACTACCACTCCATGGTTTGCAATCATTTCTATAATCCTGATATGTTAGAGGATTAATAAAAGAAAAGCATTTGTCAACCTTGATGGGTTTTTTTTTAAAGAAAACTACTCTGATAGAATGACATTTTGCATTTTAAACCAATGCAGATGCTAGTACCATCATGGAAGTTTGATTCTGCTGCCTTGATGCAAAACACATTTACTTCAAAATAAACATCATTTTGTTGTTGAAAAGGTAATACATTTTTTGAAAAAGAATACTACAGAGAGCATCTATAACCATGCATATGCATGGTTGGCTGCACCCAGAGTATAAAATGTTTTGAGAAATAAAAGGAAGGATACTGGAACAAACAGAGCTAATGCTAGTGGATCGCATTCTAGATAGTCATTGATGCCAGGCCTGTTTGCTAGTGCCACTCCCTGGGTGGTCATTGGACCAAGAAGTTGCCTCTTTAGCTTTGAGGCCCAGTCCCGTCTGCATTATTGCTTGTCAGTGTTCCACTGCTGGGCTGCAAGTTCCCAACTGAAAAATTGCTAGGTGCCTGAGATGAAGCAGGATGTAATTGCCATCTCTTTTGCATTCTGGGTGTAGCAAGAATACCTTTCATGGGCAGATGGAAAACTCAGCAGGACTCATTGAAATTCCTCCCAGGCTAAAGACAACCATTTTGTCCCCCTTCACCACCACCCCCACATTGCTTGGAATAATGCTGTATGATAGTAAGCAAAACTGATAGCCACCAATGCAGTGCTTTTTCTTATTTGTACCACAGGCCAGCATCTTGTAGTATTGTGGCCTTTCAAATAACTGAAAGTAACTGTTATAGTTGAGCCTGCATGGTGTAGTGGTTTGAGCATTGGACAAGGACATCAAGAAACCAGCATTCAAATCCCCACTCAACCATGGAAACCAACTGGGTAGCCTCGGGCAAGTCTTGGTCTCTTAAGCCTAAGAGGAAAGCTATGGCAAACCTTCTCTGAATAAAACTTGCCAAGAAAACCCTATGAGAGGGTCACCATAAATCAGAGTCAACTTGAAGGCATATAAAACAACAATGGCGAATTGTTACGTTTACTTTTGGAAAATGAGTTGCATTTTAAAAATTGTAACAGTAACAAATTATCTTCTAGAGCCTCTGAAGTATATCTGTAACTAGTCATTTTTAAGAAGTCACTTTCCATGCTCTGTTAAAAATGCATATGTACCATGATGGATTGGGAATATTCAGTGGGTGTTAACTCTCCCTTCCCTTAATACTGGCCTCTTTCCCTGCTTCTCTTTTTGTAGACTTTGAAAAGCAGGAGAACATTCCCGAATGCCATACTCCTTGTGCAGTGGCCCCAGAGAACACTCTTGCTTTCTCATGCCACCAACATAGTTTTTCCTCCAAGAGCCACTGAACAATCCTTAAGCACATCCATAAACATAAATGGTGGTAAATTTTTATGGCCAAAGGCCATCCTTTCCCAGCCCTCAAGGTAAAACCTTTATCTGAATCAAAAGGAGGAAAGATTTAGAGGTGCTGTCACCAAGTATACAAGAACTTTCTGGCAATAATAGCATCTGGAAAGACTTGTATGTGAGGAGCTGGTCCAGGTATTAATTTCTCAAGAGTCTTGTCCCATACAAGGAGCTGACAATACCTAGGGGTTGCCACAGACAAATGATTCCTAGTGCCAAGTGGAATGGCTTTCTGCCTCATCTTTCTTTTGGAATCCAAAGTGTTTATCACCATGGTAAAATTAGCACTGAAACAAACTGTTGGGAGGAAATCTAGATCTGACAAATTACTGTGTTTGCGGTTGTCAGTTTCAGTTGTGAGTCATCTTGAAAAGATTATAAATCATGAAAAAATCAAGCAGGAGCAGTAAATCTCACCTTTTGCAATCAGGGAGGATTTGGGATGGGTACAGATCCTTGAAAAGGAGTCAAAGCTTTTTGATAGTCTATGAATTTTGCAATTCAGTTAATTCTTTATGCAGTTGTAACAGCCACAACAAAAGAGTAGTTATGTTAAAACCCATGTTGAGGTGGGAGTGTTCAGCTGCAAATTTCAAGACTAGAGTCAATTTAAAACAAATCCACTCCCAGGGGACAAAGCCAAAATCAAAGCAGATAATCAAATGTGCATACAGATTAGGAAAGCAGCTAGACTCTTCCAAACTGTTCTGCAAGATGTTGTACCTGGATGTTCCAGAAGAAAGCATGCAAGAAACTTCAATCTGATACATCCCAATGGTTTTCTAGGAACAGTTCAATCCTAATATAAAGGTTAGTCCCACTGAGCCCAATATAACTTACACCACGGTAAAATTTGCAGCTTTAGGCACAAGTACCATCTTTCTCATAACATATGTGAATGAATTGGCAAAGCCAAATACATCAACTGTGCAGAGGGCAAGGAACTATTGAGGAAAACCAGAACATTGCCTGTAACATCAGTTACATCTTGAAGTGCCAATATGTGCTGATTCTGTTCAGTGGCAGGAAAAGGACTGACTCATGATGTACAGACTGCAAAGGTGATACCTGTCCAGAACCTCTAATCTGCCAGTGAACTGTGGTTTGTGCAAAAACAGAGATATACCTCTATTGATTTATTTAGTTAGTGGCAACACAGTCCTGTAATGTCTACTCAGAAGTAAACCCCATTGACTTCAGTAAGAGTTGCTCCCTGATACATGTATATATGATTGCAATGGTAGTTAGGAGCACTACCGTCTAATACACATACTGGAAATAAGTCCAGCTGAATCTACTAAGACTTGCTTTTGGGTAGATGTGCAGAGAGCTGTGTAGTCAGTCAGTCAGTCAGTCAGTCAGTCAGTCAGTCAGTCAGTCAAAGAGGGCTCCTTCTCAAGCTTCATGTTCATTTTTTAAACCACATGAGTGGCTAAATGTAAATCTGCCTTTCCAGATATTGCGTAACTCTCTTTTAGTTTTGATTCTTATCTTGGAGGTAGTATATTATAAGGACCACGTGACTGAGGTGTGAACAATGGAGTCCCCTGCTTCCAGTCTCAAACTCAGTCGTGAACACATTGACTGATCTTGGGTAAGTCATTGTCTTTCACTCCCTCCATCTCCAGTAAGAGAATACTGTAAGAATACTCAGGGCCAGTGTAAGAAGTAATGTAAGTGAAGGTACTAGAAGCGCTTGATAAATATGTTGTAATGGATGAACCCTGTGTGCATTTACTCTGAAATAAATCCCAACAATGTCAATGGGACTTCCCAAACCAGTGTATATAACGAATTTGCAGTGCTTCATCCATCTTCACAACTGTTTCATTTGGTAGTAAGTTGTCCTCTATCATAGAGGGAATAGGCTGAGACTGCAAGACAGCAGTTTCCTGAGCCCTGTATCTAACATACTATCCTTTAGATCATGGGCAAAGTTTCAGTTCTGAGGTGGTCACCAGCTGCCTTGGGTTGATTAATCCCTTCTCAATTTTCATGAGTCCAGAGAGCTTGCCTCTAGAAATATTAAGCTCAGTTTTATCATGAGTTGTGGGGTTTTAAACTCAGTTAGTTACATCACCCCCGGACAATATACTCATAGCAAATGGTGTATGGTCCTCCTGCCAGACACTGTTGAGATGAGAAGATGGTAACTCTTCAGAGTTTCCTTCCTGTCCGTCCCCCCCTCCAAAAAAAAAGGTAGGGTGGTGGAGAATCAGGGAACAGAATGAAGCTCCTGACTTTGCACTGGCAGGTTTCCAGAATGGGAAGATGTTAATGCAAGTGAAATAGCAAACTGGCCAAAGATCAGGAGCTCAGCCAGAGGAATAAGGTGGTGGGAAAGATGTGAAAGGGGAAATAATAAGTTCCAAAAAGTTGGAAGAACAGTGCTAATTTTAGCTTTCTGTGCACACAATTTTGTTACTGCCACACACATATAGACTGCTTCTCCAGCACTGGGGGCGGGGTATAGTATCGCAAGGTTAAGAACAGTGCATGCACACATTATAGAAAAGCCATGAGTGCAATATGCCATCTTCAAGCTATCACTAGTTGTAGACTGCGGTGTCATATCGGAGTTACCACTGTGGTCTAGAATCAGGAATACATGAGTTCAAAACTTCACCCAGTCGTGGGGCATATTGGACCTTGGGCCCAGAAACATTCAGTCTGATCTGTCTCATTGGGTTGTTGTGTGGACAAAGAAAAGGAGGAGCTATCCTGTCTAGACAGATAGATAGACAGACAGGCAGGCAGAACCCATCAAATTATTATGGTATGCTTATACCACCAGCCTTGCATGCAGGCACAGAACAAACAAGTGCTCACAGTACCAAGCTGGGAGCATCATTATGTCACCATCAGCAAAGAGAAGATGGTCCAGAGAACAAATGGAAGTGGCAAATTTTGGACAGTTCCCCACCCTATCTAGCAGGCTTAGACCTGCTTTATTCCTTCTGAATCAAGTTTCATAATCACAATATAACACTACAGGTATACCTGTTTCTGTCTAACCATGGCTACCTTTTAGAGGCACTTATTTTATCATACAAGGGCACACTTGAAGCAAAGAGGTACGTAGGGAAAATCCTTCACACTCACTTTTGCCCTTTTATACCTATGCACACACCTACAGTTTTGAAATGGAAAGCCTTACAACCACATGTGTGCTAGGCAATGCAACCATCACAGAAGCAAACTTCAAGCATAATACTGGTTAGTAGAAACAAAGCAAAAAGAGCTACCAGATATGCAGCCAGGCTCGGTTCCACATTCACTACTGCGTTTGTCCAGCGCCAAGTATAACTGCACAATTTGTTCAGCTGGTAGGGGAGAATTTGAAGTCAGTGCATGAGGTTCTTTCTTCAGCAGACAGATGAAAGGACAAACAGATGGATTCTCTGAGGTAAGTGGAATGATACTGAAAAGTATAGCAAAAAAGAAATACCTGGTTATCAATGTACTAGATTTATGCATGTCTTTTAAACAGTTCCAGTTTCACCTTACACGATCAGGAACATGTAAAACAATTGAAAGACAATAAAAAATATTTATCAGTTAAAAAAAAAGAAATGAGACGCCTCACCAAAGATACAAGCCATTAAGGTTCAGATCAGGTGCCCAGAGCTCTGCAAGAAAGAGAGCAGAAAATTTAGGGCAACCAACTCCAACAGGCTTTCTCTCCTTCCACCTGCCAGTGCTATCTCCATCTGTAGGACACATCACCTCAGTATTCCAAGTGAATAAAGGGATGGCATTTAAGCCACATTCTTCCCCCCTCTCTTCTTTTCCAGAATTTCAAAACTATGTAGTGGGTCTGGTCAAAACTTCAGAATGTGATAATCCACAATAACAGCTTTTCATAGTACTGGGAAGCCCTCCTAGCATTTGGGAGATCATGTACCAAGCCTCAGACCTATTTGTTGAGCCTCTCCTACTCCCTCTCTAGGATGAGAGAAAAGAGATATGCAGCAGACTGTGACTGAAGGAGAGAGCAGCAATCATTTCAGCACCAAAGACAGGTACCAGTGTAAAATACAAGTGGCTTCCTGGCCGCAGTAGATACAGCTGCTGTTTTATGCCCTTCAACTGGGCTACCTGAGAAACTGGCACTTCATAGTGTTTTCTTCCAGTCTCAGCACATATATTTATTAGAGAGACGGAAAAGCTTGAGAAGGATCTCACCAAACTGGATGAATGAGGATTTAAATGGCAAATATGGTACAGTGTAAACAAATGCAGTGATGAACTTTGCTGGTTTCAACTGACAAAGCCCTAAAATGCCTTGAGGCCAAAATATCTGAAAGACTGGCTTCTCCAAAGCCTGCACAAAATTGGAGCCTGCCCAAAACTGAAAATCCCCAGAAGAGATCCTCTTGTGAATCACCCCACCCCACTAGGCCATGTTGGTGGATACATATGATGGGTTTTCTTTATGACAGCCCCCTACACTACTGTGGAACTCCCTCTCAAGGGAAATCAGCCTGGCTCCATCTCTTCTGAGTTTCTGGTGGGAAGCTATGACTGTGTTATTTCACTTGATCTTCAGTCTTTAAAACCAGGGATGGCTGATCTCGATGCTTGATCTGTCTGTGATTTTTAACCTATTTTGAAGGAGTCATTTTAGTCTGTTTTTATTTATGTATTCAGTGTTTTAAATGTTTTCATCCCTCGTATATTGGTGGGGTGGGTGTGGCTGGTAGAGTGAGAGTTGGTAGATACATGGTGTAAATAAATGAATAATGAATAAGGTTGAAGATCACTAGAAAAAGCATCAAAATAAAGCTATCAAGACCATAATACTGTTTAGGCAAATCTGTGGTATTACCACACGTGGAACACTGAGTGTATTTCTGGTCTCTGTCCCTCAAAAAGGATATTGTGCAGCTGGAGAGG
This sequence comes from Cyclura pinguis, assembly GCA_030412105.1. NCBI lineage: Eukaryota > Metazoa > Chordata > Lepidosauria > Squamata > Iguanidae > Cyclura > Cyclura pinguis. The sequence continues at coordinate 165,313,301 of CM059600.1, forward strand.
ATGCAGGAAAGGGCAGCAGTAATTTTCAAGGGGTTGAGATATTTCTCCTGTGAGGAAACTTTCTAATATTTGGGGCTAGAAAAATGGGAAAAACGACAAGTAATAAGAGACCAAATAGATCTATATAAACCTACTTATTCTATGGAGAACATGCAAAGGGAGTTCCAGTGTCTCAAAACTCTGGAAACTGGGGGTCTTCCTAAGTATTCAGAATATACAATGATTGAACTGTGTACTTTACTACCATGGGATGTAGTGATGGCAATCAATTTGGACTATTTTAAAAGGGCATTTTAAGAATTCATAGAGGATAAGGCTATCAGTAGGTGTGTCCACACTACAGAATTATAGCACTTTGATAGAACTCTAACTGCTATGGATCCATCAAATGGACTTAGATTTCCTCGGTACAGGGAGATCTAATGGTGTAATTCTGGGGATTGAGTTCTCTATCAGGAAATTCTAAGTCACCCACGAGACCATAATTCCCAGGATTCCATAAGGTGAAATCATGGCAATTAAAGAACTATCAGACTGACATAATTGTGCAGTGTAGATACACCTAGTGTTACTAGAGATGTTATCTATATATGATTTTCAACATCAGAGGCAGGATGTTTCTTTGATACCAGTTGGTATTGGAATATGAGCAAGAAACTTCTCATTGCCTTCATGCCCTGCTTGGGGGCTTTCCTGAGGCCTCTGGTTGACCCTGGCAGGAAACAAGATGCTGGACTAGATAGGTTTCAGGATGGATCCAGCAGGGCTCTTATGTTTTCTTTTATGTATCATTACTGCAATGTTTAGCAGATTGATTAGACAGCTTTAAAATATTTTGATTCACCAAAACAATGTCCCTGACTGAATTAGTGAACATGTTAAATTAAAATAAAATATAATATGCTAATATAACAATCGTAAACATTAAAACTGCAAAAGAAATGCCAGGTCTCATTGTAGAAGAGGCTTTCTTCCATCCCTAACACACAGAAAGGAATGCTGCTTCTTAGATCAAGATAGAGAACCCCTTTGGATGTCTGCATGGATTCCTCCCCTGTGAACCCTGGGAAGACTTGCACACACCTGATGCCACTGGCTCCCTGGTTGAGTCTCTGGCTGGAACTTTCCCACTTAGCACTTTGGAATAATTTTGGCTTCATTGTCAGTCATGTAGGGATGAGGGGGGGCATGGGGCTGTTCACCCTGGGCTGCAATTTTTGGGGGGCATCTCAGCTCGTAGCCATGCTCCTGTGTGCCGTAGCCACACCGCCTCATACCGTGGGCATGGCCACACTGTGGCATGCAGTATAGCCACTCCCCCACACCCTGTAGCCATGCCCCCATCCACTGTAGCCCCATACACCATAGTCCCGCCGCCCACCCGCCCCTCCTTCCTGCACTCCAAGATCCGCCACTGTTCATTGCTGCCCCAATCCCAGGCTCAACAGCTTCTCCAGGTGGGGTAAGAGAGAGAAAAAATCAAAACAGGCACAATCAATTGGCACTTTAGGAACTAGTTGAGTCCTGAGTTCAGATTTACCCTTGCTTTTGGGGTACTGGTTGGCTGTGCTATGCTCCTCTGCAATTAATCATGAGTTTTAACTGGCCAGTCAGACAGGTGAGGACACCATTTGATCAGCTCACAACCCAACGAATGGTTGGCTGCAGCTATTCCAAACACAAAGCTGCTGGGCAATGAAAATTCCAGCATGCTAATGGAGAAAGCGACAGCAGGGGCCGGTAGGGAAAGGTTTAATATTTGTTTGCTGCGCTGTAGGTGTAATCGAGATAGGGAGCACATTGAAAACTCCTCCAGCCTTGGCTAAGAGACACTTAGGAGCTGTCTTAAGCAGCAGGCACAAATGAGTCTGTCTCCCTGCTAATGAGGACATCAAATGCCCCATTAAGTTCCACAAAGCAGTGAGCTGCAATGGTAGATGAGCGGCTCATATGCAGAAGAGACTATGGGCTCTGGCTGAAGCTCCTGGCTTGGTAAGGGTGGGTGACAGGCCCTTCTCTCTAGTCACTAAATCTGGGTAAAAATATTTAGATGTTGCTGGTTTTGTGGGGAGCTCGAGCTGTAGTGGAGTTTGAAATAATAGCAAGGAAGCCAAAATATCATTCTTGCTATTACCACTTTCAGATTATGCTTGGAATTATCTTGTTCCTCCACCTCAGGGACAGAGAAAATAATCTGTTGGCTAAAGGCTGTAGCACTACTGAGTACAGCCTGCCATAGCCCCACCCTTTGTACCTCCAGTAGCTGATCAGAGGAGAGCTGGGGGGATCAGGATGATGGAGTTGGCATGCAGGTAGTGTCAGGAACTGAAATCACACACACAAATATAACAGTGCTAATACACTATTTATTAGGAGTGTGATGTGTTGTACAGGACTTCAGTGAGCAAACTGAAAACAATTAACAGAAATCAAACATTAGAGGCAAAAGATACTTTTCCCACAGCAATAGGCATCAAGAGACCTTGAAAGAGCCCTGCTCAGGCTAGTAGTTCTTATCAGTGCTGCATTCCTAGCTTTGTTTATCTAATGGTCTCTGGTTCCCATCCTTGGTTACAAGCAAGCAGCTAATTAACTACTACTACATGTCCCATACTGAAATATGGAGGGCTACCCGAAAGGTAGGGTATGCTTTGGCAGTGTGAGAGTGTGCCTGCATCTCTATGGCCTAAATACCTTGAAGGCACCTGATTCTGCCTAATCTTGGAAGCTAAGCTGCCTTGTTTAGTACTTGGATGAGAGACCAACAATGAATACCAGCAGGCTAAATTTCAGAGGAAGGAACTGGGAAAACCACCTCTGAGGATTCCTTTCCCAAGAAAACCCTATTTGTGGGGTTCTAAAATTCATGGAGTTGCTAAAAGTCAAAAGGTGGCTTGAAGGCATATAGACGCATATACAGATCTGCATCTCTATATGTTTTTTACAGGAAGGACCAGTCTAGCTGGGACCTTCTGCATGCTTTGTGTGGAGAAGGTCCCAGAATCAACCCCTAGTATCTCTGTTTTAAGAAGGATCAGATAACAAGCTATGGGAACGACCTCAGCCCAAGACTCTGGAGAGCTGCTGCCAATAGGAAGAAGTAATACTAGACAAATGACCTAACATGATATAAATTCTCTCTCTCTCTCTCTCTCTCTCTCTCTCTCACACACACACACAACGTCTCAGTTTTTCTCTTTCTCTCTGTACTCCATTTTCCTACACACTTTAGATTTTCTATAAAATACTGAATCTGGTGCCCAAGAAACAAGTTTAGTCATGTCCTTGAGCAGAATTATCTTCAGTTCATAGGTGATCAGTCTGTTGTAGATGATGTTAATGATCTTCCATCCACTGCATATGGGGTACCTTATCTATTAGGAAACAATAGGGTTGGCTTCAAATCCTGTGAGCTTTGTACAATGAAGTTTGGTAAATAAAGATAATCACAGATACTAAAATAAAATAAAATAACAAAAGGACAATGCTTTTATTTTTAAAAGACATATTCTAAGAAAATGTCTCCCTTCAGCTCGTTGTGTGCTGTTCTTTTCTCTCAAGTGTATGCTTTTGCCCTGAAGTGTACAATGCAATTAGAACAAGTGAATGTTTCAAATGGTCCTGCTCATCCTTTTGTTATACATTACACCACATATCGTGGCTTCCTTTTTTGGAAACACGCTCATAAAATCTTTTAAATGCACAAATGAAATTAACTTTAATTTGCAGCTTAGTCTTAATAGACTAGGCTTTCAGTTGGTTCCTTCAAGTGGCAGAGGTGTAATTTCCCACATTTTAATGAGAAGCCATTGAAACAGGAGATGGAGACTGCATGATCACAGGACATTTTCTGCCCAAGGTGAAGGACAGGACGGTGACTCTGTTCTTTCCATTCTGTTTACAGGTGCCAACTAGGCTGGCAATTGACTTCTTGTTCAACGCTGATGACCAAACAGTATCTTTCATCACATCTGACAGTGGATGGTACCTTAGGCAGCATAAGGAAAGATGCATGGTACACACAGTCCAGATACCCAGTGTCTTGCTGTCACTCCACACACCCTGGCATCCTCCACCTGATGTGGCTGCCTTGCTCTGCTTCAAGGTGGGGCAGGTCCTGCACATGACCAGTGTAAAATGGTAGAAAAATGAGTATGGGGATCAGCACCTGGAAATCGCACAGAGATAACTCCAACACCTTGGAATTCTTTGACTGCCCCTTGTTGTTGTTGTTGTTGCTGTTGTGTGCCTTTGAGTCATTTCCAACTTATGGTGACCCTAAAGTGAACCTATCATGGGCTTTTCCAGAGCTGAGAGTTTGTGATCCCCCAGTGGGTTTCCATGGCCAAGCAGGGAATTGAAACCTGATCTCCAGAGTCATAGTCCAACTCTCAAACCACTACATCATGCTGTCTCTTTCCCCTCCTTGCCAGATCAAAGACAGAGAGATGTATAAGAAAAGAGGTGGCCTTTAACATGGGACTGGACAGCAGCTGATGATGCCCATATAGATTCTCCAAAATAAGTCCCTAAAACATCTTCTAATACTTCCTTATTGTACTTCTACTCTACCATTTTATATTCAGACAGATTATGTCACATCCAGTATCAAAGCATGCTGAGATACACTGACTTAATAGACACCAGTGGATAGCAAAGGGTTCCTAAAACTGAATTTTCAGAAGCATCTATCTGTCAATATTGTTCAGTCTAGTTCAAGTGGGCAACACTTATGTGAACTGGATAAATGAAGACACAAGAAGAGCCCTGCTTGAATCACACGTAAGGGCCACTTAATTCTGTTTCCTGTTCCCACAGTAGCCAGTTAGAGGTCTCTAGAAAACCCACAAGCAAGACTTGCACACTGTAGCTACCATAAACTCTTAATTCATATATTCACTTAGTCTGGGTTATGTTTTAGCAAATTATAGCACAGATCATTGTCATGAATGGATTTCTCCTCCTCAAAAGCTAATGTGCTGGCACCTGAGCCAGTGACCCTCGTAGCATCCCGTGCAAGTAGTTCCTGTGAATTACATTTATGTATTGTGTGAAGGCAAATTTGGGTCATGGTCCTGTCCTGATTCTATCATGAATCAATTTCATTGGATAACTCCTTGTTTTTAAGCATTGGGTTTACTGCAAAGTATTTGAGTGTTGGATTAAATGGCCAATGAATATAAAATTGAAGAGAATCTGCATATGAAAACAGATTATCAGGGCTGGCCCTCACATTAGGCTGAATGAAGGGGCTACATTAAGCAGCTGATTGTGAGAACCATGAACACTGAGCAAGTTTTTACTTCCTCCTCCTCCTCCTCTTCCGCGTCCTCCCTGAATTTTTACTGTCAGATTGAGGGACAGGCATTTCTCATGTGTTTTGCCTCAAGTGACAGCCCAGTGCCTTAGACCAGCCTTGCATTTTATACACCTCCAGGACTTGTAAGGTTCAGAACATCCGACCCATTACCTCTTGGCTTGTTCTATAAAGTCTTGTATGAAGAAATTGTTCCTTTTTCTGATGAATAATATTTCATTTTGGAGCTCAGTTCATACAATCTATTTCTTGCTAGCAGGTAATAGATTTGTCACCAATCGTGCCGCATTGTTCACTGTGTTGGTTTTCCATGATGATTAGACAAAAGCCTGACAAATAAACTGTCAAGAAGGTTGCAGTTAAATGGTGAGGTTCCAGCTATGGAATTCTAGTTTGTGTCAGTTGTCTTTATAGATTTTTTCACCTTTTTATATAGCAATTAGTAATGTTTTGCACTCCATTCAGTCCTGCTGTCTAAACTTGGTCTTAATGCAATGTGTGGGAAACTGAGCGTGTGAGAGAACTTGTACTCAGATATGGGAAGCAGCAGCTCACAATGTTGCTTTCAACTGACTACAATTAATTGCAATCTCCGGGAACACAGAGCACTTCAGTTAATTTTCAATAATCCTCTTCTCACACCCTCATGTTGCCCTGTAAACTCAACCACAGACCTAGCTCCAGAGAGGGGACTGCCAGAGTGTCACCAATATTCCAGCTCATGCTCACTCACATGTGAAGCATTCCTTCTCATTTCCCTTTTCTCTGCTTTCCTGCTGGACATTCCATTGGCTAAAGGATCAGTCATCTCATTGTTGAGTGCCTTCAAGTCATTTCTGACTTATGGAGGCCCTAAAGTGAACCTATCATGGGGTTTTCTGGAGATGAGTGTGTGATGAGCCTAAAGTCACCCAGTGGGTTTCCATGGCCAAGTAGGGAATTCAACCCTAGTGTCCAGGGTCATAGTCCAACGCTCAAACCACTAACAAGAACTAACTTCACATTCGAGAGGATGAGAGGCACATAACCCTCATGAATGTCCAAAAATCAGATCTTCCTCCCTGCACCCTCCTGCCAGCTGCTGCCAGAGCACCTGCACAAGCAATGGGCGGGAGAGTGCAGGGGAGTGAAGATCTTTCCCCCTCCCTGCACCTGGGCAAAAGGCCAGGGAATGGCAGGGGGAGAATGGAGGGAGGCAAGCAGGCACCTCGTGAATAACAAATTTGTGAAAGTGAATCCTGCGAATGTGGGGGTGGACTGTACTCACTGGGAAGCAGTCTTTGCTCCCATACAGTAGTCAACTGAAACTTCAGAAGGAGCTAGATGGAGCCATAACAGTGCTCCTCACCTCTGATGTACTATTGTAATCTGTATCTGTGATTATAACTTGGCTGATTATCCAACTCCATATATCCGCTATTCAGTATTCACCAACTGCTCTATCCTGACCATAGTAAGAGACTTATAAAGGGCAGGATCTGTTGGCAAGAGTGGAAAAATGGATGAGGCTCTCTAGCTTCAAGGCACATAGTGGGAGCAGCCAACGTCTCATATGGCCTGCATCCACAGATTGCCCACTCCTGCTCTACCTGCTGTGGTGTGATCCTCCAGTATGTTTATGATTCAGCCTTGCATGTATATCACATTCTTTGTGCAGTTGTATGGCCAAGAATTCTCTTCCATAATGACGTGTTGAGATGTCATGTGGCACTAGCAGAAAGCAAGCAAAGGAAACTGTCACCCAACAGTTATGATGGTCTTTGACAGTTCTGCTGGGCAAGAGGAGATGCACCAGTGCTTCACCCAGAAAAAGATAGATGAAGCTGTGTTAGGCTTATAATGCCATTTAAAAAACAAAATGCAGCTCCAGAGTGGGAGGTGGAATGAAATGTCTGGGCTTCATCTTCACACATCAACAAAATCATCTAGGAAGAAACAGGACAATGGAAAAAATTGGGATGGTGGGGAGAACAATATGGATACAGGGTTGAGGCAGGGTGAAAACAACAGCAAGAATTAAAACCTGTGACATTTTATAGATTGGCAGATTTGTTATGGCATCTAAGGCTCATGCCATAATATATGTGATTTAAGTGTGATTTAAGTCTTTAAGGTGTCACAAGGCTCTGTTGATTTTGCTGCAACAGACTAACATGGCAAACCTTCCAGAAGTGATCTCAGGGTGAATCCACGCGTTATGTGCTATCAAATTAGCTAGGTCTGTTGTTACCGATGTCTACAATACTCCAAGGAATAACAAAAATAGTCCAAAAATTTATTAAATAACCAACTAGTAACAACCAGGTAATAACACTTCCCTTCCAAAAACCACCTTGTTAACATTCCATAAATGCGGTGCAAATTGAATTTGAAAGTGTGATGCTCACTCTGATCATTTGAATTTTGTACTATTTTATGCCATCCCTAGGTTTCAGCCTGATAGCTAGATAAATCTCTCCTGATATTAACAACAGGACATCACTTGTGAGTAATCTCAGGTAGTGTAAAAGGGGGAAAAATACCCTTGAAGATCATGTTATTTTCCTTCTTTCTGTTGCAGCAGACACTCTAGATTTTTCCTAAAATTGTGTGTGACCCCAACCTCACCTGTCCCATCATCTCTCTCTGGTACCCAAAAGAAATGGGAAAATGTTCTCTCTGGAAGCAAAGGTGGTGGCAGATAGAGCAACTACAGTCTGTTGCCGAATGATCTCTCACCCTAACTCTGCTTTTTAAAACAAGTTTGTGCTTGTCTCAGCACAAAAGAAATGGAGAGAAAAAGCTGGTCATAAAAGTCTAAAAACATTGTATCAAATGGTGAAATAATAAAAAAGGCTTGACCTGCTAAATGAATTAACTCGCTAAATGAATGCATTTGCATAAATCTGAATAAATGAATATATAAGGACCAGGCCAGACACTTACCAAGCCACTTACGTGAACAAGAGGGGAACGTGACAAAGGTGCAGATTTTGACCTGTTTGTCTTTTCACCGCTCTTTGCCTTACACTTCGGAGTTGTGGGTGAAAGGGGATGCTCCCATTACAGGAAAGAATTTGTTTAATGTGGGAGTAAGATACTTAAAAATATGATACCATAGCATTTTCCAACCCACCTGCCATTACATACCACCTTCAGCAGGACTGCTGTGTCCTCCTTGTCTTGGCCATTCATGGAGAAAGTGGTGGCTCAGCTGCAGAGAGGAGAGCAGCAGATGGCACCCTTGGCCATCTGGAGGAGCCACACTGGTGTGAATGCCTATCTGTTTCACACCATGCAGTGGTGGGAGGAGGCTGGGGAACAAGAGAAGGAATTATAGGGACTATGAAGGCAGAACGTAGGTGCGTATTCCCTTATGCTCAGGTCATGGACCAGTGAAGTTAGGTTGGTAAGTACACATAACAAGGCTCCCTCTGTTGCAGCACCTCAGTTGCAGAATTCCCTACCCAAGGAAGTTACACTGGTTGCATCTCTTTTAAACTTCCAGTGGGCAGCCAGAACAGTGCTGTTTTGCACGGCATTCAGCATTGAATGTATACCATTCAGTGTATGAATCTGGTGTTTTAACTGTTCTAAAACTGGATTCTCAGATTGTTTTTAGACTGCTTGTAGGAGGTTTTAAAGAGTATGTCAATGTGTTTTGAAAATGTTTTTATCTTTGTACAGTTTTATTTGGTTCTTATTTGCTCATCACTTGCAGAGCACTTGTGGGCTGAGAGTCAATACAGAAATACTTTAAATAGAATGATGAGTAAATTGTTGCTGTTATTGTGTGCCTTCAAATTGTTTCTGACTTATGGTGATCCCAAGGTAAACCTATTGCAGGGGTTTTCTGGGGCTGAGAGTCTGTGAGGCACCCAAGTGGCTTTCCATGGCTGAGTGGGGAATTGAACTCTGGTCTCCAAAACTGTGTTGCAATACTCAAACCACTGTACTACACTGACTCAAACAGATATCAACTCACCGATGAACTGGACAGCGAATGGTGGAACAGTCAGCCAGCTGTCATTCTATGGTCACTGATTGGGGTGGATAGGAATAGGCTGCAGGGAATGAAGACAGCCAGGTATGTGAACAGTACACTAGTTGCATTGATGAAAAATATTACATGCTTCTAGGAAATGGACTGGGAAGGGAAAACACTGCATCCTCTTGTATTGCCATCTGCGTCTGGATTCGCATATTGGATCATAGCAGGCTACTTCCGCTCTAGCTTCAAGAGTAGTCAGATTCTGCTGAAGAAGCTAGAAGAGAGGCAGATGGCAGAGGAAAGCCTAGAAAAAGAGGCAGAAAAGGAGTCAGGTGAAGGTCACTTAATTCTCCTCATAGCAGCAGCAGCACAGGGATGGGAAGAATATTCAAAAATATTTGGAAAATTGTCGGAGAACATGTTTTTGGAGTGTTGAATAACCCTGACCAGAATAATCCTGGACTGACAAGAATCTTTGCGGTTTGGGGCTTACTCTGCATAAAATTCACATTATTTTTACTATAGAAAAAGATATTTCCAGCACAGAAAATGCTGTAATTGGGGATTTATTTTGCACAAAATTTTTAAGTGGTTGATTTGTACAGAAAACAGGAAATAACGCAGAGATATTATTTTCTGCACAGAAAGTGCTGGTGGGGTTGCATAAAATTGCCACACGCCAATTTTTCACAGATCAACATCAACTAACACATGGAAGAAATATAAGTTGAATCCTCTGTCTTCCTGGCTCAACTTCCCTTGGCTTTCAGGAAGTGACTTTCCTTGTTTCATCCATTCTGTGACCTTCTTCTGTCTCTCCCTCCTTTATCCCCACATCTGTCCCCTCGAATCTCATTTCATTTTGAACCACACTGGAATTTTCCAGAACTTGCTAAAACTGGGATTCAGTTGTGTTGGGCATTATGTAAACAACTTTCAAAAGAATTGAATAGCTCAAGGTTCCAGCGAAGAACATGCTTTGTCCGTCTTAACAATGCTTTGGTAACAAAGCCTTTACAAGAGAAGCTGTAATATACAGAGGAAACTTAGGCAGCATCATCTCAGTGGGTTGTAGATTTTGGCTCTTTCATAGATGTGTGTGTGTGTGTGTGTGCGCGCACGTGCGCATGCATGCGTGTGTGTATAATGTACTTATTTTTGTATTGGTAATAAAGTGGTTGCAAAGATAGACCCAGTCCTAGCAATTCTTCACAATTGAGTGGAAAGATATGTTAAGCAGTAAATTGAAACAAATGTTATGAGCTTACCCTCTGCCAGAGCATGTCAGCTATCAGTAAACCTTGTTGTGCTATAAGTTACAACAGGACATGGCTGCATTTGATGGTATTGGAAAGTGGAACCATAACTGCTGTAGTGTCCAGCTTTCTCCTAGTAGGTAGGAACTGAAAGTGAAGCTCAGTTTTGTGAGACCCCAAGTCTCAGTAGGAAAATTACAAAGCAGAAGGGAAAGAAGTCCTCCAGACTAATTTACAGTGTTTATATAGACTTTCCAAAGTCATTGTTTTCTGAGGAGCTCACACCATAAATTAATAATAAACAAGGTTAAAATAGTGTGGCATAAAGCAACAAACTGCAGCACTGAAAAAATCTCCAGTGGAGAGCAATAAAAATAGTTTATAGCAAGACAAAAAAAAATGCACAGCACATAAATAATCCTTCAAAACACTAAGGTTTTAAAGAAGTCACCTTTGATACTGAAAAATTCATTTGGAGCCAAAGTGACTATAATGAAGGAGCTAGGGGGTCTTTCCTGTAGAAGACATTCTTTCCCATTGTCATCCATCTCACTTCACTTGGTGGTAGATCACAGAGTTTGGCCTCTGAAGAAGACTGTAAAGTTTGGGTAGGTATATGTAGGAAAAGGCATGTTTGTATCCTGCCCTCAAGGAATCAAGGCCCTCAAATGTGAAGACATGAAGTGTAAATTGATCCTGGAATGAACTAGAAGTTAACATAGCAGGCAAGGTATTGGTTTGCTATGACTGAATCAACTAATTATGAAACCCTAATTTGGAATAACTTCAGATTCCTGACCATATTCAAAAGCAGCTCCTTACACAGAATCTAAATTGGAGGCAACCAGAAAACAGGTTCTTGTGAGCAAGCACCTTCTGTCCAAGCCTGTCTGTCTGTCTGTCTGTCTTATATCAACTGACCAAGCACTAATCCCAAAGGTATAGTCCCAGACAACATATCAGATGAATTTATTTATTTATTCTATTTATTTAATCTATATCCTGCCTTTCTTCCCATGTGGGACCCAAAGTGGCTTACACTGTAAGTTACAACAAAATGGCTAAAACAGTATGTGGTGCAAAAATTTAAAAAGCAATAAACAATTTTTTAAAATTTTTTTGGAAGATTGTGGAAGGTTCCTTGTGTCATAGAGACCTTTACAGATGATGCTGGACCAGTAAGCTGAGAACCTGTAGGAGAACTAATATCATGTCTAGAACACTGTTGAGAAACATGAGAGATAGTCCTGGATACTTCAAGCAGAGTAATCAAATTGACAAGGCTGAAGCTGAACAACAACCAATCCCATGCTCCCTGCCAGTTTTAGTAGATAAAAAATACAAGTTTACTCTTCTATGTAAACTGTATAAGTTTCACTTACAAGAATGTGTACATACTCAAATACATGATCTAATTGAGGAGAGAGAAAAAATAGAACATAGCAGGAAGTTAGAATGATGCAGGGAGAAAGTTGGTATGGTAAAACAAACAGGAAGTCTGCAAACAAGCAGACTAGCAGTAAGCAATTATAGACATGCAAAGGTTGCAAACTCTAATGATCATTCACCTGCGTGGACAAATCACCCACCAAATTTGTTTTGCTTGCCTTTCTCAGTTTCATTTTACTAGCCTTCCTTGAGCCAATTAAGGTATCGGGACCCCAATCAGTCTCAAATGAATGTGATGTCAAAGCGAGATAAAGTTGCAGGTTACTGATAAACTGATAAATACGTGACACCACATACCAGGCATCCAGATCATCTCCCTCACCCCAACCCCAAGTTTCATATACTTTTTTGACAGGGTGGGAGAGAAGAAAGCTGTTATGAGACTAAGCATTGCTGTCCCAAAACTGTTCTTTGGGATCGGCTATCCAAGTCAGAGCACAACCACCACAAAGCAATGTCCAACTGAGACAGCCCATCTGGAACGGTACTATAACCAGTCTTATCCAAATCTGCTAAAGCATCTCAGAGAATCAACATGGTTGAACTCTCCCTTTCTCATTTTCAACAAAGGCAACATCTTAAAGGTCAATCAACACTGTTTCTTTTCCCCAAACAGGACTTAGGATGACTGAAATGGATCTCAAAAATCAGCAGACTTCAGAAACTTTGAAAATATACACATTTTAATAAAAATTCATGTAACAATCCAACAAGTTTAAAATACATTCCCACCTCCAGTCGTCGGCAGTCAGTGTGCATACGTATTGTGTTGGCTGTCATTAAATGGAGCTGGTCTGATTCCACCTTCCCTCTGCTATTTCACAAGTGTACAATTCTCACTCAGTGAAAGCTTCCCTAACAAAGGATGCCATTTCATCACTTGAGCACTATTTCTGAATGTTTTTCTTTCACTCGCATATGCTTTTTTGAATTATCAACTCATCTGATTACCAGATCACAGTTATATGCATTGCATTCTCTAAAATAGGCCACTTTCTTATTTTTAAGTAGCCACTCACAAATAGTTTGCCTTTCTTCCACTTTCATAATATTTCTGCATATATCCTCCAACAATTCACATATAAAAACTAGGACACATGTGTCCAGGCAACTTCAGAGTATGCTCAAAATAGAAAAGGTTACTAATAAGGAAGAACAAATAAGCTAAGAGAGGCTGCAGCTTTTGCCTGAACCAACTGGGAAGGACAATATCCCACTCCTCTTGCTCTTTCCATCTGCAGGGTTGGTTGAGGGCAAATTCCTTCTGCACTTTGAACTCACTTTGCAGCAATTAAAGTAAGCTGAGCACAAAGGGGGAAAGTGGGAAGAGGAGACAAAAACTGAGACAACAGAGGATTAATTGAGATTGTCCTTGACAAATAGTTGAAGGGTATAATGTTATTATGTACCAGCTGAAAGAAAGAAAGAAAGAAAGAAAGAAAGAAAGAAAGAAAGAAAGAAAGAAAGAAAGAAACAGATAAACAAACAAACAAACAAACGGCTTCCCAGGTCTCTTCAGACAAAAGCCATACAGGTTTATAGAAGGGATTGGTGACCCACAGGTAGTTCTTGTGGTTCCCTGGACAATCCAAGCCCCTCAATTTTTGAAGCCCCCTCCATGCCCCAAAAGAAGTGTAGGGTACATTTTGGGGGCATGTTTTTGCCCTCTTGGTTTCCTTTTTGGACTAGGAGAGGTTTTTCTTCCTAAAGGAAGTGGCCTAGAAATTGACTTCTGGGCTACTTCCTGTTAAAAAAAAAGAAAAGCCTCTTCTGGATCTAAAATGGCCCAGAGACAGCCCAAGCTGTGGTTTAATTGCCCAGTGAGTATTCAGGAGTCTTTGGCATGATTTCCCATCCCTTTCTTCCAAGGGGTCTAGTCAGAATGTGACCTTCTAACCATATTGGGCAACCAATGTGCCCTCCAACCACTGATAGTTGGCACCCATTGCCTAAGATAAGGGTGAAGAATATGTGATGCTCTGTATGTTGCTGGGCTCCAATCTCCACCAGTCCCAGTCAACATTCCATATCTTCCCAATGCTAACCTATGGGATAATTGTATGCATCTCTACAAAAGAAGAAACCCTTCCTGTTTTAAGAGGTTTGAGGGCTTTGCCCTGGATTTATTTCCCTGAATTCAAGTCATCAGAGATGTTTCTATGGCCCTTTTCGCATGCCAGTCCTGTTGCAAAATGACCTCGGGAGCGCTGCGGGATTGCGAGGACGTTTCCACACGGCATCCTCGCAATCATGTGATGCTCCCGAGGCCTTTCTGTGGTGATCAAGCAGTATATCATTTTCGACTTGTTGCCGAAAACGATGCACGATTGCGCATCCCTCCCGTGCCCCACTTGCACTTACCTTGTGTACAGAGCCTACAGACGTGCGGCCATCGCGCGTCCTCTTGCAGCGCAGCCTGGGAAAGTACCCAGCTGTGCTACAGAAGGAAGGGGCGGAGCCCTTGTTATCTCACTGGAACACCCTGTCCCAGGGTCTGCAATTTTGATATTAAAATATGATTCAATCTGCCTGAGAGGTCACCCGGATGGGCTCGTAGGCAGCAATGGTCAAAGATCGAAAACTAGGTCAGGCCAGTAAAATCCCCAGTCATGTAGCCCAGGAGACCTCAAGCTGTGCAAACCCACAATAAACAAAGGGTCCTCAGCCCCTGAGAAGCCAACTTGAGGGGATTAGCGTGTTTGCCCCAAGTTGAGCAAATATTCCATCAGGCAAGGACCATTTACATGAAGTCACACCACAGACTAACACAGCCGAAGATCCTGAGACTTTGGCAACACCTTGCAATCCCATCACACAAAGGAAATTACCATGGTGGAGCTTCATTATCTCTCCAACACCCATTGTTCTCCCTTGGAAAGGATTAGTCCTCCAGGTATTTTTTCCCCTACAAATAGTCCCAGTTTTTGAGTGGTTCTTTGGATCACTCCTGGTCACCCCAGCAGACTGTTGCTCCGTCTGTTGAGTGATCCCCCAAGCCCTCTCTGTGCTGAGCTCCACTTCTCTGCTGCCTTCCCGGATCCAGGACTTCAGGAAAAGGTGCAGTATTACCCCAACTGTACCCCTCCAATAGTCCCCTATCCAGTTTCCTCTCTTTTGTTTCTTAATAGCTCTTGGGTGCATGTGTGCGTGATTGTGTTGGTGCATGTGACTTGCATTCAGAAAAATCATTTATTGGACATTCTTGTTTGGTTTTTGGCTTGACCTGACCCCGTAAAAACTGGGTAAAAAGACCCCACTAGGTTACCCTGCCTCTCGCATTGCTATTGCTTGTGCTCTGGCTAGTTTCTATTCCCAATCACATGGAGCACATTGAGGTGTCCCCCAAGGGATCCCAGAAATCAGGGTAAAACCCTCACATTTCTTTCTGCCCAGCACGGAGCTGGTGCGGAGGGGAAGCGGAGGAGATGTGAATGCCTCTTGCAAGAGGCTTCTCACGTGATCCCCTCGCAACAACACCAGAACGAGGTAAGGAGCGAAAAGGGCCTATGTGTATATATGGACATATATTAATAAGGTAAGAATAAGAGAAGACTATAGCAGTACTTACGACGCAGAAGATGTGTTCTTGTTGTTAGACTTCTAGGTGGCAGTGTAGGGGAATAGATCTTAAAGATGCCTTTGGAGGTCCAACTAGGGATTAAACAAGTTAAACGAAGTGTGTTGTATGCAGCTAAGCCTCTTGTTCTCTTTTACTTCCAAGTAAATGTGTGAGAGCCAGAGTGTTGCAGTGGCTTGAGTGCTGGACTACAACTCAGGAGACCAGGGTTTGAATCCCTGTGCAGCCATGAAAACCTACTGGGTGACCTGGGTAATATGCAGATTAGATGCCTGAGTTTGAGGAAATGGAATATGGCAACCCTTCTTTTGAGATCCAGTATGGTTTAGTGGCTTGGATTTTGGGTTAGAACCCTGGAGATCCCAGATTGAATCCCCACTTGGCCGTGGAAACCCATTGGGTAGCCTTGGGCAAGTCACACTTTCTTACCCTCAGAGGAAGGTAAAGGCAACCTCCGTCTCTGAACAAATCATGCCAGGAAAAGCCTTGGAGTCACCATAATCAGAAATGACTTGAAGGTACAGAACAATAACGACAAAATGTGGGACACAATTTGGGCAAGGACCAATGTGAATAAAATTTCCCTGCCCCCAACCACTTGTTTTCCTATAACTCCCCTCCTACATAGAAGAGAAACAAACTACTGTCTTTGGTTTCAAATGGAGGTTTTGAAATATTTTCAAATGAAAATATGGGGGCTTTGTGTATTTAGGAAAACAAGCCACTGCGGAGGGGGGAGGTTTAAACTTCTTTACCCCATGCCCAGTAGTTCTAGTCCCAAACCATAGACTCACACACTTACATGTAATTACAAAAGAAGGATAAACTCAGCTCTGTATGCTGAATCATGCTGTACAGTTTTAGCTCAGTAGTTTACAACTCTGGAGCCTTTTCTTGTCTGAATGTCTCCCAAAAACACCTGCTCAAAGAAATTCTAGAGTCAAGATCGATCTTCCAGACCACTCCTAAATCTCACTCTATACCATTTCAGTAGATCCACTGAGATTTCAATTGACTTGGCAGTAGTGCCAGAGTCATCCCTGTGCTGGAGGATGGTGTGTGGCTGGACCAAAGCAGTATTGTGTAGGGGTCTTGTAGGCAGTTACTTCCTGGTGCCGTGGTATGTGTTACTTTCTGTCACAGTTGCTGAGATTAGGGGCTGGGGCAGAGCCTAGAAAAGTTACTCTTTGTGACCACAGCTTCCAGAATCCTTCAGCCAGCAAGCCCTTCGGTGGGACCCAATGGCGGCCAAGGATTATATAAATTGTGGCTCCCCAAAGTTGCTTTTCTGAGGAATAACCTTAGAGCAGGCCTCAGTGAGAGGGGCAGCGGCCTCTTCACAATCTGCCTTGGGCCTTCAACTGGGAATGAAATGTTGGGCTTTTTAAAAAATTCAGTATATTAAGCTATTCAAGAAAGTGGAATCTTGGATAATACAAAATGCATGTGAGAAGAAAAAGGGATATAGAGTTGCAAGCAAGCAAGCAAATAAACAAACAAACAAAACTTATCTTGGCAGGATGTCATCAAATTAAGATTCAACCAAATCACAAGAAACACAAGAACTACAAAATGCACAATGCATGCACGTGTGCACACACATGCAGAATCACCCAGCCTGTCCCCTGCTCACTATTCTAGTGTCAGTGCTACACAATGCGTAGCCCCTAAGGTAGAAAATATTTTTATATTTCCACCAGAGTCATTAATATCATTGTTACCTGCATAAAAATAAGGCAAGCAGCCACTAACCACTCATCAGTTCCTTTCAATTACCTCTCTCCCTTTTTGAACTTTTTTGAGGAAATGATACATAATGGCCAAATCCCCAACATTTGAAAGCCATTCTTCGAGCTGCCACAGGGTATCTTCTGGGACCTTGGCATCGAAAGAGACAGCTGTCACTGCCAGAGAAAACTGTCATTCATTGTCCACTGAAGACTGGTATGTGGACTCAACTGCCTCCCCAGTTTCTTCCTCCACAGCCCTCTTCAGGAAGCTCCTTTTCTACGATGCATTACATCAGAACTTCCACCATAGTTGTGTCTGTACGAACCTTCCAATTGTCCCAGTTTGTCAGGGAAGTCCTTCTTAATCCTCTATTGTCCCTTTTTATGAGCTGCTTTCTCCCACTTTCCCCCTTTGTCCTAGGCTTACTTCAATTGCTGAGTTCAGACTGTGAAAGTAGTTTCCACTCAACTAAATCAGTGGGGAGAGAGAGGATGGGGTGAAATCTTGCCCTTCCCAGTAGCCTCAGGGAAAAGCAAAGTGCTACAGCCTCTCCTAACATGTCTGTTCTTCCTTGTTAATAACCATTGCCATCTTGACAATTCTTTGTTGCTTGTCACACATGTCCCAGTTTTCATCTTTTGAAATGTGAGAGGGAATGTTTCTTCCAGCCCAGTTCTCACACTGGCCTTGCAATGAGTATCCATAGAGCTTGTTCCCATGACCTTGGCTGTACTGGGCACAGGGGAGACAAATATATAGTTATCAAGACTCCCCTCTGCAAACATCTCCCCACTCCCCATGAATGGAAAGTATAGGGGCTGAAGGGATATAGTAGCAAGGGTGGCTCTGGTAGAAATAGTTCTCCTGTGACTCCTCATGTGTTTAAGAGTGTGGAACAATGAAGTCTTGTTTTTAATTTCCTGTTTAAGACACTTAAGACACCCCTGATTAGGGCAAGTGTCTTAAGAATCATAGAATCATAGAAATGTAGAGTTGGAAGAGACCACAGGGGCCATCCAGTCCAACCCCCTGCCATGCAGGAACACCCTCAAAGCACTCCCAACAGATGGCCATCCAGCCTCTGCTTAAAAACCTCCAAAGAAGGAGACTCCACTACACTCTGAGGCAGCATATTCCACTGCCAGACAGCCCTGACTGTCAGGAAGTTCTTCCTGAGGTTCAGGTGGAATCTCCTTTCCTGCAGCTTGAATCCATTGCTCCTTGTCCTGGTCTCTGGAGCAGCAGAAAACAAGCCCACTCCCTCCTCTACATGGCATCCCTTCAGATATTTAAACATGGCTATCATGTCCCCTCTTAACCTTCTCTTCTGCAGACTAAACATACCCAGCTCTCTAAGTCTATCCTCACAGGGCTTGGCTTCCAGGCCCCTCACCATTTTGGTCGCCCTCCTCTGGACTTGCTCCAGCTTGACCATGTCCTTCTTGAATTGGGGTGCCCAGAACTGGACACAGTATTCAAGATGAGGTCTAACCAAAGCAGAATAGAGTGGTACCAGTATCTCCCTCGACCTAGACACCATACTCCTATTGATGCAGCTGATGTCCGCTCCAAGGCTTGGCAGGCAGCCAAGAGCCGGTTAACAAGTCTAAGGCAATAAATCAAGAGCTTTCAGCAGCAAGGAGACCCTCTGGCAGTTACGTCACGGCCAGAGTTCTCAGTGAACAGTCCAAGTAAGAGAAATTACCAGAGCCAGTCTGAAGTCCAAAAAGGGGGGGTGAGGTTCCAGCGGGTCGGGCAGCGTTCCAGGAGGCAAGGTAGGGATTTAGGAGATCCAACACATAACTCTCCCCAAACGGGACAGTTGTGAACCAACAATGACCCCAGGCTGAGTGCGTGCTTTTATAGCCAGATCACTCCTCCAGGTGTTTTCTCAGCTGGACCTTGATTGCCTGGCGTTTCCTATTTAAACGCTCTGACCTCCTGAGAGCACTCTTTTGCTCCCGATGCTGCTGGTAAGTAGGTACCTGCTCTTGCACCTCACTATCTGACTCTTCTGGCTGGGCTGGGTCTGAGGCAACCCCTGGCTCTGTTGCAGGGGCTACTGGGGCCAAGGGCTCTGTGTCTGGGGCAGCAGTATCCAGGGTCTCGGGCTCTGACTCAGAGCTTGAGTCCTGGAGCTCCAGGGTCCTGACAGCTGAGAATTGCATTGGCTTTCTTGGCTGCCGCATCACACTGCTGACTCATGTTCAGCTTGTGGTCTATTAAGACTCCTAGATCCCTTTCACACGTACTGCTATCCAGCCACATGTCCCCCATCCTATATTTCTGCATTCCATTTTTTCTACCTAAGTGTAGGACCTTACATTTCTCTCTGTTGAATTTCATTTTGTTAGCCTTGGCCCAGCTCTCCAGTCTGTCCAGGTCATTTTGAATTTTGATCCTGTCCTCTGGCGTATTAGCAACCCCTCCCAATTTGGTGTCATCTGCAAATTTGACGAGCATGCCCTCTATTCCTTCATCCAAGTTGTTGATGAAGATATTGAACAGCACTGGGCCCAGGACAGAACCCTGTGGCACCCCGCTGGTCACTCCTCTCCAGGATGAAAAGCAGCCATTGGTGAGCACCCTTTGAGAACGGTCAATCAACCAGTTACAGATCCACCTGACAGTAGCCCTGTCCAGCCCACGTTTTACTAGCTTCTTTGCAAGAATGTCGTGGGGAACTTTGTCAAAGGCCTTACTGAAATTGAGATATGCTATATCCACAGCATTCCCTTCATCTATCAAGCTAGTAACTCTATCATAAAAAGAGATAAGATTAGTCTGGCATGACTTATTTTTGAGAAATCCATGTTGACTTCTCGTGATTACTGCATTGCTTTCTAAGTGATTAGAAACTGACTGCTTAATGATCTGCTCCAGGATCCTTCCGAGTACTGATGTCAGGCTGACTGGGCGATAATTATTTGAGTCCTCTTTTTTTCCCTTCTTGAAGATGGGGACAACATTTGCCCTCTTCCAGTCTGCTGGAACTTCTCCTGTCCTCCAAGATTTCTCAAAGATTACAGCAAGCGGTTCCGAAATGACCTCTGCCAGTTCTTTTAATATCCTAGGATGCAATTCATCTGGCCCTGGAGACTTGAATTCATCCAGTGTGGCCAGGTATTCCTGTACCACCTCTCTACCTATTATGTGCTGCATTTCCCCTGCTTCCTCACCTGCTCCCCAACCGCCAGTTTGAGTGCTTGTATCCTTCTGGGAAAAAACTGAGGCAAAGAAGGTGTTAAGTAATTCTGCCTTATCTCTTCCTCCTAAGCAAGGAATTAAAAATAAGACTTATATCTTCTCCTTATGACCAAGAAACCCAAATACAGGTATTTATATGCATGGTGTGGGGTAGAGGGACCATTTTTAAAATTAGCTCTGTGGGTTTCAACTCTTTTTAGCTTTCAGCAGCCTAAATCAGGGGTGTGGTCCTGTAACCCCCCAGATGTTGCCTAAGGGCAACCGCTAGCATCTCTAGCCTGCAGAATCAATGGCAAAGAACACTAGGAGTTGCAGTTCAACCACATCTGAAGGGCTGCACAGTTCCTACCTGGGGGCATAAATCCTATTTTTAGTCCCCACTAGGGATATGCATTGATTAATAACTTGGTAAATCATGACTTATGCAAACTATATTGATTCAATGAGTCTACTCTACTTGAGGACTGACAATAATGTTAGGGTCACTGTCCTTGAAACCATCTGTCCTGGCAGATCCGAGTGGGTTTGTCAAGTGATCCACCTGAGGTGAACAAGTCAGTGGGGGCACAAGTTATGAATGGGTGCACAGTGAAGGATACTCAGTGGTTAAAAGAAATGCTTTCTACAGGGCTGCGGGATAGCACAATGACAGCAGCAAAGTAGTTTGGGGTAGCAGATAAATCAGTGAGGGACAGGGATGCTCAACTATTTAAACAGAAGAATTCGGCATCTTTCTAGGCAAGTTTGAACCAGAACCAAAAAATCCAGAAGGTGGTGATGGGATCAAAGGAATACATTGGTCTCAAAGGGGAATTGGTGAGGTTGTTTTCAAGTGAGATGAAAATGTTGGGCTGAAAGAAGAACCCTTTTGTTTTAAAAAAAACCCAATCAGGAATGCAAGCACACATATTTTGACATAGGTTGTGTCTTTTCCTCTGACAATGCCTCTTCAAATCCGCTCACCTAATTCTAAGCATTTCTAAATGCGTTTTAAAAATAGCCTCTAAAGGCTGAGGACCCAGAGATGGAGTAGAAACAATCTCTCTGCATAACAACAACAGCAAGGGATTGGCATGACATTTCAGTAAATGCTACAGCCATTTGTAAGTGTTCATTTCAGCCGGTACCCCATCTATTACATGACAGCTATTTGCTTAACATCCCAGGGAGAATTCACTTGGTTTACAGATAAGCTGTTTAAGGAGGCACTGGCATCAAGATGTAAAGTGTTATAATATGGACAATTTGTTACCACTGCAGTCGAACGTCTGTGTCATTACAGCTTGTGGATGTAGGGATACAGTTATCTGTTGTTGTTTTTTTAAACTTACAAGCTAATGGAGAAAGAGAGAGACAAAAAAAGGGGGGGCGGAGGGAGACAATGTTAAAGAAGCAAAAAAGAATATTGCCTTGAAAGAATCAGTGCAATTCAGATTTGTAAAGATTACATCCAACAAGGGCTGACGAGCATCCACAAGCCCTTGTACGGCTGCTTTGCAAGGCTCAGTAGCAGCTAGTGCAATGGAGAGCAGAGGCAGCAGTGGTTATTAGATGAAACAGACAAGCAGGGAATGCAGCCTCATTGCGCTTGCGGCAGTTCCTAAATGTCTTTCTGAGTGAATAGGGTACTGTCTGACAGGGACAAATAGTTACTCTGTGTCTTATTCAGAAACTGGAAAAGACACTTTATTTTTGACTATAAGCCTTATCACATGACATTGTTATGGCGCCATTATTCTACTTTAACTTCCACGACAACATCCTATGGAATCCTGGGATCTGAAGTTCAGGGAGGGGCATTTAGAATTCTCAGCCAGAGAGCTCTTGGGCTTCAGTAAACTACAAACCCCAGCATTCCATAGGACATTGCCACGGCAGTTAAAGTGGAATATAGCATCACAACAGTGTAGTGTGATAAGGACCATACATCTCTTAGGTTCCTATAACCAGCATAGGGACTGCCCATGTTAGTGGGAAGATTCTCTTTATTTTATTCATTTATATCCCACCTTGCTCCCAATAATGGGACTCAACGTGGTTTTTAACATATTTAACAACAATACAAACTTAAAAACTATACACAAACTTAAACAAAAATATAAATATAAAAATTATTTTAAAAGAATTTAACAATTTATAAAATTAAAAGTCTTTTAAAAAATCATTAAAAACTTAAAATTCTGGGAGCTGTAGTGCAAAAAAGCAATGCTTCCTTGCCCCTTCCTGCTCATTTCACTACATAGCATGAGGTGCTTGTCATCACTGAAGGCAGGATACTGGACTGGATGGCTGTACTTGATAGTGTGAGGGAAAGCTTTTAGTGTTATTCTATATACACTCCAGAAATAAGCATGTTACCTCATCCTTTCCAACTTACAGACGAAAAAATATCCATTATTGCTAGACTGACACCATGTTATGACATACACAGGGTTGGTGTTTTCTTAAAAAAAAAAAAAGAATTTAACATAACAAAAGCAAGCAAAATTCGAAAGTGAGGAGAACAAAAGAAGAAGAGGCAGCTAAGAACATATAATTATGTAAATCATGGTACATAGCCCTCTCTGTTAGTCATGCTGACATCCACTTTTACTTAACGTTGACATCCAATAACAGACAAATGGTGACGGTGGGTGATCTTTGGAGAATCCTCTCATTCAACTTTTTGAGCTAGGCTCAAAGCTGAGGATGGTGTGCAATGAGGTTTGCTGCCATGGATACAGGCCAGGTCTTCCTACCAGATCCCAGTTCTCCCACAAGCATATATTTCCAACTAAAGAGGAAGCCTCACTGGCCGCTCTTTCATTAGCCTCAGTAAATCCAAAGGTCTATCATTCAGGGATGCCATTTTCTTCTGGGGTGCATGGTCTTTATAGCTCTCTGTACCTCCAGAGCAGAGATAAATGAATCTTCTATTTTCTTTTTCTCCTACCTTCAATTTCTTAAAAAATAAATAAATAAAAAGAGTCTTTTTACAGATCTTGGTAAATTCCTATTAAAAAAAAATAAGTGAATGAAACTCTTATTCATCTGCTTTGGTCAAATTCAATATAGTTGTTTCAGGCATGGAGGGGGCCATGTTGTACTTGTCATGCCATGGAGGTATGAAAGACAACGATGCACTTAGAAATAAAAGAGAGAGATTGAGCCTAATTCAGTACCAAAAACATACCGGAATTCACTGGGATTCAAAGTCAGATTTCTATGAGCTTAATCAAGAGTGGGGAAAGTGCAGACAATAGGCCATATCAGTGGCATATCTAGGCTCAACAATGCCTAGGGCAAGTGTGGAAATTGTGCCCCTAGGTACTGCTGCCACCTCCGCCTCCTTGCCCTGGGCCAGGAAGGACCCCAGAGGGAGCGGTGGTGGGTGGCGGGCAGGAGGGCTGCTGGTGCTGCCACTGCCCCCCCCCCCACTGGACCAGGAAGGAGCCCGGTGGGGGTGGGGGCAGTGGTGAGCCAGGCCTGGGAGGGAGGGTGGGGGGGGTCAGCTATTTTGCACCCCTCTGGCATTGGTGCCCAGGGCACACACCTCAGTTGCCCCACCCTAGATACACCTCTGGGCCATATGCGATATATAGGGACTGACTGAGAGCCAGTGTGGTGTAGTGGTTTGAACACTGGACCATGACCCTTGGAGAATTTGATTCTCCACGGGGCTGTGGAAACCCACTGGATGACATTGGACACATCACACACTCTCAGCCCCAGAAAACTCCATGAGAGGGTCACCTTAGTGTTGCCTTAAGTTGGAAATGACTCGAAGGCACACCACAACCACAACAACAGCAGAGCACCAAAGGTTCCCAGACACCCCAAATTTATTTGTTTCATGGGTGATTTTCACCCCAAACCCATCAAAATGGTACAAAACTGCAGCAAAACATGGTAGTTATGTTCCTGTAACTCTGGCCCTTTCCAGACATGGGGGAGGAGCCGCGCGAAAACGCTACTCACCAGACTTCTTCAGCGTCCGGGCGAGTCCGTCGGGACGAGGAGCAGTGCAAGCTTGCTTCCAGTTGGTGGAGAGCCCCCACCAACCGGAAGCCGCCATTTTGGATGCCGGAGCAGTGCGGAGCGACAAGCTCGCACTGCTCCTCGTCCCGACAGACTCACCCGGATGCTGAAGAAGTCCGGTGAGTAGTGTTTTCGTGCGGCTCCTCCCCCACGTCTGGAAAGGGCCAAAAGAGGTTTTTAAAAAGCATGCTGCACGACCAGTTCCTGTCGCTTGGGAGCGGACTGAGGTGTGGAACTACAAAAAGTAGTCCGTCCCAGTCCACTCTACGGTGCAGAAGACCTCCATCGGAGGTCGCTCTGCACTGTTCAATTGCCCCATGTGGAAAGGGCCTCTGTCAAGATCCCAAGTACCTGGAAAAGGTTTTAAAAACCCAAACTGGCCAAAAATCAGCCAAAATCCAACCAAAAGGGACATGTATTTCTCAAGAGGATGTGTTTATGGAGGTGGGGAGTGAAAATTCATCCCCAGAGGTAAGAATTCAAAGTATTCTAGCTGGCTGGATGAATAAGCTTAGCTTCCTTCCACGTTCATTTTTTTTAAAATGAAGTCTGCCACATCTCAGCTTGTCTATGAAGAAATCTGCAAACTTTGGAAAGTTCTTCTAAAAAAATGAGCTGAATGAAACCCTCATCTGGCTCTGCTACAGGGCCTGATTACCGAACATGTAAGAAATCCCATGTACCCTGATAGGATGTAATCTTCTCACACTTGGAAGTTCAAGATAGGTTCAGGAGATACAGATGTGTCTCTTTCTGTCTTTAGTAAGTCCCTTGACCTTAACATCTGGTGAAATGGGCTGGAGTCAGAACAAGCTTAAGCAGAGAAAATTTGTTAATCTTCAAGGGAATACAAGACTCTTGCTATAAAAAACTAATGTGGCTCTCCTGCTCCCCTCCCCTAAAGTAAATAGGAAGGGAGGGAGGCTGGTACAGAGGTCTGATCTGGTAGAGAAAAATACATACAGTATTGTGTTAAAGCCATCCATAACTGAGCAGTAATAGGATGATACTCTGAGTCCCAAAGCATTAGTAAGATGCTGCTCAGCTATGGATGGCATTAGTATGTTATTATATTCAGTCTGCTTCAAGGTATCTTTCAAGATCTGAAGGTTTGTTCTTTTGAACTTTTCTAGAAAAGCTCAGAAACTTCCAAGTCTCTTCTGATAATTGTCCTAGAAAGCTTTGAAATACAAAAGACATTCCAAAATGGGGATGGTAGGGGATCTTCTTCATTATTGTTCACATGTTGAACAGAGATCATCTTTCCTTCCCAGATCTTGTATACTTTGTTTGGTACTTAATTTGTGAGCCTTAACTTGTTGGCAATCTAGCCTAATTTGTTGTCATTCCCTAACAGAAAACATGGGAGCCAGCATGAGGGAGCGCCTTGGGTGTTGGGCTGGGACACGAAGAGTTGTTGTTGTTGCTGCTGTTGTCATTGTGTGCCTCCAAGTCATTTCTAACTTATGGCAACCTTAAAGCAATCCTGTTACAGGGTTTTTGGGGGCTGAGAGTGGGTTACATGCCCAAAATCACCGACTGAGGTTCCATGGCTGAGCAGGAAATAAAACTTTAGTTTCCAGAGTCGTAGTCCAACACTCAAACTACTATACCACACTGTCTCTAGGAGACCAGGGTTCAAATCTTCACTTTGCCACAAAAACCCTCTGGGTGGCCTTGAGTAAGTCACACACTCTCAGCCTTAGAGGAAGGCAGTGGCAAATTACTTCTGAACAATTTTTGCCAAGAAAACCTTGCTACATGTTTGCCACCAGAATTTGGAAATGACTTGAAGGCTCACAAGAATAAGAACAACAGCAACAAACAGAAAACACACCTGCAGTTTTCCATTTTGTAACAACCAGAGTTTTTGCCATTATCAACATGCTTCCTATTAGTTGGTGATCATGTTTATTAATGGAGTCTTTTTTCTAATGTGCAGGCAAGAGTAAAAGAGGAAGCCTACATTGCTGATAAATTGATTCAATCAAGGTAGCTGTGGTTCTCAGCGTGCAATTGCTGAGCAGGGTTGTTGATGGCAGAGAATTCTTGGAGATCATCCATTTATTGGGTCACCATAAGTCAAAGCCATCCTGACAGCAAACTACAACGAAATGGAGTATTTCATATAACCAACTAATACCACTTTTCATCTCAGTGGAATTGTACAGCCAACTATAATTTTACTAACTTCATGATATCTGTTTTCTGGACCTTAATAATTCCACAGACTCACAAATATTTGCAAAATTAGCCTTTACTGCATTGTGTCTTCAAAATTTAGTCATTCCCAAACTCTTTATGTGATTTAATTAGTCCAGGGTTAAACACAGCTGATATTTGTAATGGTTTTCCTTAAAATTAATGCACAGTGATGCTGCACGAGCAGATGTAAAATTATTTTTCCATTTATCTCCTGGCAGTTGATTTCCCAGAAAAGCTTTGCATTTCCTTCTCAAGTTTATGCCTCCTACACCAATGCTATTTATGTATATATACATTTGATGGAAGGCCTTCTGTGTTTTGCTTTGTTTTTCTCATATAGTTGCTCAAATACAGTAAATATCATTCTCAATTTATTATTATCCATTAGGTATGGATCTCAGTCTTAACTGAAAGTATTGAAATCACAATGGTATCTCACCTTCATATGTAGAGATATATTTTGATATAATCTTATTTGATTGTCCTTTATTACTTTTTCTATAACTAAGTATATCATTTCTCCACCACCACCACAATTTCAGTTCCCAGCTCATGGTTCTTTTTCATTATAAAGATAAGATGAAAAGCCAGACATTTGGGGATGAATGCTGCAATCCTGTGCACATTTTCTTGGGAGAAGGCTCCACTGAATTCAATGGCATTTACTTCTGAGTAGACATGTCCTAGATTGCACTGTAAGTTGTCCCAATATAGCTCTAGTCATGCCTAATTGCATGGGAGTTGTAACTGCATAGAATTGGCGGGGGGGGGGAGTGTACATCCACCTGCATACCCAATGGAAAGTAACAAAACAGAGAAGTGGATCTGTTCCAAGATAATTTGCTGCCTGAAGCAAAGGATCAAATGATCCTCCTCCCCATCCCATCCCATTCCATCCCATCCCACTTACATAAATCAAGTTGTTTAGCAGCTGGATCTTCCTTTAACACTGGAGATGGGAGAGTTCAATGCACCTAAAGCAGCTGATTAGCTTAGGATTACAAGGCCAGGGTATTTGGCATTCC
Source organism: Cyclura pinguis (assembly GCA_030412105.1). Lineage (NCBI taxonomy): Eukaryota > Metazoa > Chordata > Lepidosauria > Squamata > Iguanidae > Cyclura > Cyclura pinguis. The sequence continues at coordinate 165,341,055 of CM059600.1, forward strand.
TATCTTTGGGCACATCCAAACTGATTGAAAAGTCCCTGGTTTTGTTTCTGTTCTTTCTGATTTTATGCTGGGTTAAAATAAACCAATCTGGGAGGCTGGTAGAAAAAGTGTCCAATTTTACTAGATACTGACAGAAAATATTCTGGGATAAACAAAACACGTATGGATCTCTAAAATAAATCTCCAAATGGTAGCCCTTGAGAGATAGTGAAAAGCAGACCTAGGTTTTTCTTTTTCATGCGATGTGCTTTCAGTGCTTATGGATGAAAGGTTCACTCTCACTGACTATGTAAATTTGGATGTGGAAATCAAAACTCACACAAATACAGCCCATGTCTAAATAGGAACCACCAAGCAATTTGTTTCCATAGGTGTGTACCTGGTGAACTTTTACAATAATGGGACACTGTGTAAAGTGAATGGGCCATTCATTCCTCTGAGGGGGAAAAAAAGCAGGTTTGCGGTTTTATAGGAACTTGGCTCACATTTCAAAGAGACCATTGGCTTAGCTATCCCCGCAGTTTTGGGCTGAAGACTGGGCAGGAAGAAACAAAGATGGCCTTAGGCATATGAAATGACTTTTCTGTCAAGAGGAAATGGACACTATTTTGTTTTGTTTTGTTTTAAGTTGTGGTTATCAGTACCAGCATTAGTACAGGATGGCTATGCATCAGAAGCTGTTATCACAAGTGTTACTGCTCCTTATTTACCTATTAGTTCTGTGAAGAGCTAACATGTGAAAGGAGAACCGGGGCCAGATTACTAGTTCTTTACTTGACACTGCTGGGTCAAAGATAGGCTGAATCTACACAGGCTAAACAAGGCATCTTTATCACAATCCAAGTCCTGTTGGAACACATGACGTCACTCTTCTTCTGATATGAAAACACTTCTTCTCACTGTCTGAGGGGCTTAAGCACTTTTACAAAAAAACTCTCCATTTTACTCCACAGTCTTTGGGACATGTGCTTTGACCCCTGACTTGGGATTGTAGTGGGATGAGGGAAGATGGGACCAGTTCATAGGTGACCTCTTAGGTTGGATGATCACTGTGACCGGGCCTGCTTTTCCTCTCTCAGATGGATAGAGAAGCTCCCTCCCCATTTGATAAAGCTCTCTGTCACTTCAGACACCTTTCTGCCTTCCCCTTTAAATACCACCTCTGTGTAGAGAGTGAGGTGTTTCAATGGGTATTTAGAACCCCTTTGTTTTATGGTAGTGTGTTTTCTGTTTGGTTTTAAATACTGTATACCACTCAGCTGAATCAATAAACTATCATCTTTATTAAAATACCACACAGATCAAAGTACTGGAAGTCATATGCAGATCAGAGCTAATACTATTTTTGAAAGTTCTTTTGGACAGTTTCCTTATGCCTTGAATCTTCATATAAGCACAGGTATTATAAACAGCTTTTTGTCTACATTTTCACCAAACACTCAACCCCTAAATCTAGGTCACACTTTCTGACCAGATTCTATAATAGTTTAACTACTCTTTTGCTTCTCTTTAGGCTTTCCCTGATAATTAAACCCTTTCCACTCAGACTACCTCCCTGGCTGACTGAGGGGCTTTATTCCAGCTCTTTCTCACTGAGGGATTTCAAAATGACTCTTAGTGCTTGCTGTTTTATATATTCTCTTCTCATGCCTTCAGCCCCTAGCTCACACTGATTGGCTGGATTTCTCTCCTGAGAAGCTATTCTGGTTGCCTAGCAACCTGTTGCTAAGCTGTTCTAGTAGTCAGGATAGCCACAAACCCCAGAACTATGTCACAGTTACCTAGGTCACCTGATTGTACACAAGAGTAGCTCCCTTGTTTGTAGCTGCATCCACAGGTCAGCATTTCACCTCCCCCTTCCCTCCCAGCTTCATTTTACAGAAGCCCAGGTGGGCAATCAGAACAAAGGGAAAACAAATACTATTTGATTAAGCAAATATGCACATGTGTTGTGGGAATTCCACCCGCCCCCCAAAGAAAACCCCTCAACTGCTGCAGTCCTGTGACCAGACATAAGCTGGTATGGCAAATATGTGCACACAGTAGAAACACCCTCTTGAACTGATGTGGCTATGTAAGGAGGTCCCATATGGCTTTCCAAACTGATCTCAGTTTGAATTAAAACAGGTGTGAGTGACAGTACAGGGGTCAGATCAGGGTAGGGATACTGTATAGTGGAGCTGGGATACAGCCCTTGTGTAAATTCAGCCTGAGGTAGATACACCATAACATGAGTGGGACCAATTGGCTTAGCTTGGCTACAAAGGAGCAGGGCTAGGCAGATACAAATCACCAAGGGCAGGACTAATTGGCACAGTCCTACCCTCCATTCATTGGTTATTGCCTGTTAAGAATGCGATTGGGGGAGAGGGGGAGAAAGAGACTGGGATCCTATAGTAGCAAACAGCTCATGCAGCTGTCTATCGTGGAAGCAGTTTGACATTCTTTGTGTTTGTTGTGGTGATTGCAGTAGAAGTAGCAGCAACAGGAAAAAGAGGTTTGAACTACCACTTCTTTGACTGCCATGCTTTTGGGGAAGTGCATTTCCTTAGAATCAAAGCACTTTGGGAGAGGAGACCTGGATAACTGCCTGTCCCATTGCACAATGGTTCTTAATCTGGAGGTCCACAGAGCTCTCACAGGGGGCCTGTGTACGGTTGCCATTCATCCCAAAAAATGGGGAAAATCACAGATTTAAGGGATTAAAAAAATTGTCCTGGCCAGTTCATGCAGCATGTGACAGATTCCTCAAAGGTAGTAGTGGCAGTGGTGAAAATGCACTGGTGGGCATCTCATCCTGCAGTGGAGGCTCTGGGCACTACTGCATATAGACACCAGAAGGTGGAGAACCAAGAAGATGAGGGAAGACACCCAGCTGAAGCCTTGTGTGGTGAGTGCAGCAATACCGCTTGAGCCCAGGGTCAGGGAGTGCAGCCACAAGAGCAGAAGGCAGTCCCTTTACTCTTGTGGCTACTTGGAAGTGAAATGGTGAGGGTCTCAGTGCTCCTTTGGAGAACAGTGCAAAAGAAATGCCATTTCCCTCTGAAGGATCACTGAGTAGAGAAAGTAGGTGTTTGCAAAAGAAGCATTTTACTCTTTCAGTCCTCCTTTGGAAGGAAACTTCATTTCTTTTGTGCTTCCCCCAAAGCTGCAGCAAGACCCTTACTTTCCATGCACTGCTGTGGGGGACAGGGCAAAAGAAATTATTCTTTAGGCCTTCCTCCCATTCATAACCTTCCTTCAGGAATTTGCAGTTTCTTCTGCTCTCCCAACACTTGAACGATCTCAGCATGCTATTCCACAGCCCATTAACGAGCCTCCTTTCCTTTGCTTTGTCTACTGGAAGAGTAAAGGATAAGGGTGAGCAACTGATGAGCAACATTAAACAAATATTTGAATATTTAAATCTAAATTTAAGTATTTAAGTGTTTCAATCTTGAGTTAAGTCTTGGAGATCCCTGGCAACAAATTATATTTACAGGGGGTCCCCAATAGAGAAAAGGTTAAGAACCACTATGGTATAACATAACTTAACAACCCACCCACAGTGCCTTGACTATGAGGATTCTGCTTCCTCATAGCCAGAATAGATGGTTCAGAGCCATCCTCCCTCTTCTCCTGTCACTGCCTCTCCTATCTGTTTCTTCTTTCCCTTACCACTGCTTTTTTCTTCTTGTTGTTGCCACTGTTGCTTCAGTGTAACTATATTGTTGGAGAAATAGGATCACAGCCAAAACTAAACAGGCTAACTTTGGTTGAAATAGTGGGAGAATGGGGCAGCGAATGAACATGGAATTTGAAGGAAACTGTAGCAGGCCCAAGTACAACCCAGAAAGCTAAGAAAGGCGAAAACAGTTTTTTACTTTGTCCTATGGGAACTGACATTCCTTTTACCAGCCACAACACTCAGAAATTCAAATGAAACCACCAGAGAACAAGAGAATGTTTACATCTTGATGAAATAGGAGTCACACAATATGTTTCAAGGAGCAGTTGAGCTAATGGACCCAAAACTACACAAAAGGCTTCTTGGTTGAATGGTCTGGTCACATCTTTGCAGTAATCAAGATGAGCTTCCCTAAGAGTAAGGGATTTATGGTAATGAATTCTTTTTTGCGTGCCTGTAAAGCAGTTCATTTTATAATTCACATCATGTTACAGCATTCAAGAAGAGTTTTGTCCAGAATAAGAAGATATGAAGATAACTTCCCTTTTTTTTAGAAAGAACAGTCCCAACACTCTCTCTCTCACACACACCTTCTTAGCTACCTTCACCTTAAATTGCCCCTCTGACTTCACTAGGAACAGATCCAGTATCATTTAGATAGAGACTTTAGGTATGCATAGTTTATAAAGAAGACTAGCCCTAAAGAAACTTTTCTGGTTCCTGACTCACACAAGAGGTAAAATTTCCACCACAGAGATAACAGTGCTGCTTGGACATACTCAGTTACAAAGAACAAATCCCTTTTCAGCAGCTAAGGCACAACTAAATTACAGTACAACTTTAACATAACAGTTGGGTGCTGTCCCGGAAGAAAGGTGAGATGGAAGGATGAATGGATGGGTAGACAGACAGATAAAATAAGATGAACGTCAATCATTTTGCAGTGTTAATTGTAACTGATTTAGTTACTTTTTTTGGTTACAGAGTTTATCGCCTTACTACTTTGGCATGTTTTGTACCACGGCCATTTTTGTAGAATTCTGATAGTTTTTTAAATCAAACTAAAATGATTGCTATTTTAGTTACTTTTCAATCCTAAGAAAGTAAAGACGTTTTTCTTAAAAATGTAATTATAACAGCAGCTGTTCCTGTTTTAAAACCTTGGACTATAATTGTAATGAATACTTTATAAAAATAACATTACAAGTTCTGATAGAAGTTCAACCTTCCTGCCATCCCCTGCCTCTTTTGTCATTTGTGTCTATGAGCTACCATCCCCAGCACTAGTTAAGTTGAAGTGGGCTGCGTTCCTTTTTGCTTGGTCGGTCATAGTTATATAAAGACTTCCGTAAATGATGATCTGACTGTGATAGCTGGGGCTCGCACTAGTGGCTGTACTTTCTTCAGGCTTGCTTAAGGAAATATCCAATACCTCCTGACAAGGAGCAGTTTTCCTGCTTGTCTGGCAGTGCAAAGGTGCAACTGGCTCACAGTTCTATGCTCCCTCCACAACCAAGATAGCCATTGATTTGCCCACAATGCGTACCATCTTAACTAAATTCTGGAACTGTCTGCACTATAGCCAGGTTCAGAGGCCATTTCTGCCCTACACTGTTATAGTGCTATTATTCCACTTTCAATATCCTGTGGGATTCTGGGGTTTGTAGTTTACTGAGGCCAAAGAGCTCTCTGGCTGAGAATTCCAAAGGCCCCTCCCTAAACTGCAAACTCCAGGATTCCACAGGATGTTGGAAGTGGAATAATAGCACTATAACAGTGTAGGGCAAAAATGGCCTTACTGTTTCCATCTTCCCTTTCTACCAGCTCACAATCCTACCAAAATACATGGCAGATAAGCTTGGGTCAAAATAGGACCAAATTAGTGCATGGGCTAACATCAGAGCTTTCTGAACTGCTCATGTTTATGACATACTTTTTAGACATGCATCACTTCACGACACAGTAATTCGGTAAGTAATTCAGTAAGTGGAGGAAGCCCCTCCACCTGTCAGAGTCCAACTCCCTGTCTGTGCCTCTCTGCCAGCAAGGGAGGGGAGATGAAGGTACTGCCCAAGAGGAGAAGGAGGCAGCAGGGAGTCTCCAATACAAACAACAAGTGGAAACGCTGAATCTAGCCAAGTCAAGATCAAATCCAAAGGTCCAGAAAGCCGAAGGTCCATCCAGAGGGGTCGAGGAGCCGGAACACAAGGATCATGAGGGCTTGCATAGTAATTTGCTACAAGCAAACAGCAAGCCATGCTGACAAACTGAAATAGCCACTGAAAACCGGTGTTACTCGTCATTGTTCTGTTTCCCAAGCGGCTTCTGTCTGAGCTGTTTTTTTCAGTCTTCTCCATGATTGGGAGCTAAGGGGCACAGGTGAATGTAATTCCTTTAAATCTCTTCTGGTTCCTTCTCCCTCTGGAGTTGGCTGGGGCAACTCTGGCCCTTTCCGCACCAGGCAATTAGAACGGGGCAGTGTGTCCTTTCACGGAGGTCGTCTGCACCTTGGAGCGGACTAGGAGTGGACAGATCTGCACCTCAGTCCGCTCCAAAACCACCCCAAGTGGTCCTCCAGCGTGTTTTCTAAAGACCGCAGAAAACAGGTCTTTATTTTCCTGGAACGCACCATTGCGTTCCTGCTGCCTTGTGCAGATTCGCAGGCTCGCACCAATGTGAGCCTGCGATCTGTGGAGGGTGGGCTTTAGGCGTGGCGAGCTTCAGCGGTTGGTTGGGACCCACGACCAACCGGAAGCCGCCATTTTGGAAGCCGGAAGCTGGAGCAGTACGAATCTACAGACCTCGCACTGCTCTGATTCACCCTGGACCAAGGAGGAGCTCTGCAGAAGGGCTTCAGGGACAGTCCATGTTGCTTCGGACCCCAGAAGAAGCGGTAGGTAATGGCACGGAGTGATTCCCTCGCCTTGTGCGGAAAGGGCCTCTGCCTCCGCTTGTCTTTCAACTGATGGGACTATTTGCAAACTGGTTTGGTCAATTACTGGTGCTGTTCTTTTTATAATCAGTTGCTCAGAGCCATCATCTATCACACCACCCGAGCCTGGCCTGCTGCCACCACCACCCTCTCCGGGGTCCTCCTTGGCCCAGGGCAGCGGCAGGAGAGGCAGCTCCCCCACCCAGACCTGGCTCACTGCCACTGCCCTTGCTGAGGTCTTCCTTGGTTGGGGTAGCTGCAGCAGCTGTGGGGGGGGGGAGAGGCAGCCCCTCCACCTGACCCTGGCCCTCCATTGCTGTCTTCACCAGGTTCTTCCTTGGCCTGGGGTGGCAATGGCAGCAGGAGAGGGAGCCCCTCCACTCAGCCCTGGCCTGCCACCACCCTCACTGGGATCTTCCTTGGCCCGAGGCATCCACCGTGGGAGAGACACCCTCTTCACCCAGGCCTGGCCTGCCACGGCAGCAGGAGAGGCAGCCCCACCCCCTGTTACTTTCACACAACGCACCTACACACTGCAGTGGACACACTAACACATTGGAACACACAGTTTAGAAAGCTCTGGCTTTCATTAATGAATTTTAATGCATGGAACCATTTGTGAACTTACACTACAAAGTTTCTGGCCAGGAAGGATTCCCTTCTAAGTACCTGATGAGGTACTTAGAAGAATCAAGAAGGACTGAAGATCAAATGAGTTTAATCCTATAGTGTAGACATGCCCTTGGGATGCCTTGAGAACTGCGGTTCAGGGAAAGGCCTGGAGCTTGCCAGCCATTCTAGATATAGCTGACAGATAAATGATTTACCGTATTTGCTGATGTATAAGACACACCAGCATATGAGATGCACCCCATTTATATATCAAATACTATTTGCTGATGTATAAGACACACTGGCATATAAGACGCACCCCATTTTCAAACAGTATTTTTTGGGGGGAAAAGTGAGTCTTATACACCAGCAAATAGGGTATGTTACCTCAGTTCCCAAGGTGTTGTTAGCTGTGGTACAACAAGTGGTAACACTTGATTGTTAGATTCCAGTAATATATAGAGGCCCAGATTGGCTCAAGATGCTAAAAATGTGTGTATTTTTTCTATTTTATCAATTGCACCTTTTTGTTCTCCTGCGCACAGTCCAGCTCTCATACACTCAGTCTCTTTTGCCAGCTCTGCCCTTCCATCCTTTTCCTGTGCCCCACTTCTGACACTCCCAGCCACAATTTATTTTACACAGCAACTGTTTGGAAGGTATAGCAGCTGAAGAAAGAAGGGTTATCAGAATCAGGGAGAGCTCTCAGTGGGAATTCAGTTTGACTGGGTGTGCCCTGTACTCCTCTAGAAAATGGTGCCATGGTTACTATTCTCTTAATCAGGAGCAAGTTTACCCGAGTCAGCAGAGAGATGCCAGATTTATGAGAGGACTTCTAAAAACATAATTTAGACCCTGAAATAAATGCTCCCCCTTTCCCATTTTCAGATGATTTTTCTTGACTTGGTGATGCATGTTACAGTTCTTGCTATTGCCCACTGCGCAGCACAGCCTATAAGTTCAGTGACTGATTCTGTCTTTTGCCTAGGGGGTTGCTTCCCCACCCCTCTGGCACTTGAGTTATTGCTTGGCCAACAGTGAGGTGGGGATATGGGGAGTCCAGGATGCGTAATTCATAAGCAGCTCTGACAGTCAAGACATTTGCAGAGGAAAAATTAATGGCCTGCTCTGTGAACTCTGGGCTTCAGAAATCATTGAGAGCTGTGCTCAGAGAATAACCATCTTTGAGGGAGGGGAAGCTAAGCTCTGAGACTGGGCTGGCACCCTATCATACCCAGAGATGTACCTAATGATGGCTTAAGTCAGCCTATACTGTAGAGTAATAACTGTAGCCTGAAGAGCAAGACCAGGATGAGCAAGTTTCCCAGCTACTTCCTTGTTGCCACACACACAAACACTTTTACCTGTATGTTCAGGAATAAGGCAAAAGTTTCTTTCTCTCAGGCTTGCTCCATACTGGTTTTACACAATGACTTTAAACTGGGGTATTTTAGAATGTTTGGAAGAGAGCCAGAGAGGTGTAGTGGTTTGAGGGTTGAATTAGGACACTGAGGGACCAGGGTTCAAATCCCTGCTGAGTAATGGAAACCCTCTGGATGACTTTAGGCAAGTCACAGGCCCTCAGCCTCGGAAGAAAGCAATGGTAAACCTCCTCTGACCAAATCGTGCCAAGAAATGGGGTCATTGTAAGTCAGAGCAAGCAGACTTAAAGGCACATAACAACAAAAAAGATATTTTGAGGGTGTGGTGATGAGAGGGGGAAAAAACACCAGACTAAGGAGGAGAGTGGGACAGAATGATGGTGTGACAGAACCTGAAGGTGTGGCTAGAAGAGCAACCCCAGTAACAAGTGGTCATATAACCACATTGGCTCTGTCTGAGCAAAACCTAGCCTTAGTATGAGAGAGGGACTGTGGATGAGACAGAAGAAGGCGTATATACAGACAGTGTGAATGGGATTCTAGCTTCCTTCAGTGAGATTCTTAGTGAGAACTTTAAGTCAAAGCCTTCAGTCAATCAAAGGGGGTTGTCTACTCAGTGGCCTAGTGTGAGGCAGAGAAGAAACTAAACCACTTCTGAGTGGGTCAGAGAATGGGACTCTGAGTTGGGAATTACACCTTTGTGCTAAGGGGAGGCAAAGGTCTCTCTCTGTGTGTGAAAGCTCTGTTCTTGAATGCTGTGGTAATTTGAAGAAACCAAATAGACATATTTAGGGAAGTGTTATTTTGTTTGAATAGTCTTGGAAACCTAATACCTTTTCTCTTGTGTGTTATTTTAATAAAGAGTGTGTTCTATTTTTATAATTGCTGCCTTAACAGAGTATTTTCTCCACTTTTAGTCTTATAGGAACATGCTAGCACAAGTTATCAATCCTTTTTGAATAACCATTGATAAGATTTGTCCTTAATCCACTAAGGTGATGGTTTTAAAGGGAAAGCAGAGTTGTGATTAAGTGGAGAAGTGGGGAACAGGGTGCTTTAGCAGGATTAAAGGGATGCTGCTACTCCAGTCAGGGAGAAAGAAAGGCAGGCCAGGCCTGGCCCCCATCTCTCCACAATAAAAGCTGGAAGAGAGGGCACCAAGGTATTTTCCTATGCACTCAAGGACATACCTTTGTCAGTTCAGCCATAGGGTATATAAAGAGCTGGAACATGTCCAGAGAACAGCAACCAAAATGGTGAAGGGTCTGGAAGCCATGCCCTATGAAGAACGGCTTAGGGAGCTGGGTATGTTTGGTCTGCAGAAGAGAAGGTTAAGAAGGGACGTGATAGCTATGTTTAAATATTTGAAGGGATGTCATGTCAAGGAGGGAGCGGGTTTGTTTTCTGCTGCTCCAGAGACTAGGACAAGGAGCAATGGATTCAAGCTGCATGAAAGGAGATTGCACCTGAACCTCAGGAAGAACTTCCTGATGGTCAGAGCTGTCCGGCAGTGAAATATGATGCCTCGGAGTGTGGTGGAGTCCTCTTCTTTGAAGGTTTCTAAGCAGAGGCTGGATGGCCCACTGTTGGGAGTGCTTTGATGTGTGTTCCTGCATAGCAGGGGGTTGGACTGGATGGTCCCTGGGGTCTCTTCCAACTCTATGATTCTAAGTTTGGCACGACACCAGAGCTCCCCTTTAAATGCTTGTAAGTGTATTAGGATTTTTGCTATTACTGCTATTACTTATTTTTTTTTGCTATTACTGCTATTACCTGTCTGTCTGTCTGTCTGTCTGTCTGTCTGTCTGTCTGTCTGTCTTTCTTTCTTTCTTTCTTTCTTTCTTTCTTTCTTTCTTTCTTTCTTTCTTGGCAGCATAATCCTCAGCATGTGTTTACTTACAAATAAATCCCACAGAGTTCATTGGCATTTTATTATATATTTAGCAGTATCCATATATGTAGAGCAATTTACAGAGTAACGTAAGCAAACAGAGACAGATTCCTTCCCAAAGATTTATAACCTATTGTACATTTTTACAGTGGCAGAGTGGTGAGGGTGCACATCTGGAGTTCAGGGAGGCAAACACAATCATAGCAAGGGATGAATAGAAGCAAATGTGATTACATCTGCTTAGAGTTTGTTTCAGAGTGGGGCGAAGTAAAACCTCACAGAAATTTCAGGTAGCAGAGGAATCTGAAAGACAGGAAAAGCATGTGTCTTCTATGTAAATCGGATTAGGAACCGCCCAGCCCAAACCAGTGGTCACTTGCTTTGAAAGAAGTAAGTGAGCATAAGTTCCAGGCCACCTGGTTATTTTAAGCACGCACACTACAAGATAAAAATAAATGGATTACCTTTTTTTTGCAGTTTATTTCAACTGCTGCAGACTGGGAAAAGGTTACAGCCTCACACCAGGATCCTAATCCAGATTGTATTTTATGTGCTTCTTTCAGAGAAAAAAAAATTGAGGGAAAACGGGTGACAATTAGCCATGCTCTTAAAGTTACATGTGGTTTGGACCTATTAGCTCAGAATACTTGTCTCTAAAATAAATAGCTATGAAGGTCTTCTGTTGCTTAGAGAAACCTACTCAAGTGACCACCTGTGTTGCGCTAAGACTCCATCTACCACTTCTTCATGGGCACAGGCAGACCCTGCGATCCTCTTTTCTGCACCCCAGTCCCCTAGCCATAATCTGAGGAGCAATCTGGTGTTATTTTAAACTTGTTCTTTCTGCTTTCTATGAACAGCAGACAATAAAGACTAGTTTGTTGATGGGCCTGGCATGTAAATGCTTCATGTCCAATGCTGTGGGGCTGAACATCAGAACATAACAGTGGTCCTGATAAATGAGGCCAAAGGCCCATCTAGTCCAGCATCCTGTTTTCTGAAGTGGCTTACCAGGTGCCTCTTGGAAGCCCACCAACCAGGACACAGAGATTAGCCCTCTTTCATTTTTTATTTATCACGAAAGTATTCAAAGGCATGGAGCCTCTGATCCTGGAGGTTTTACACAGCAGTCATGATCAGCCTTCAACAAACCCCTTTACCACCAGGCTTGGGATCAAGAAGTCTTTGATCTTAGCAAACAGGAGTGCCCAGGCAAGGAGGCTGCCTCTCAGCACAAAGCCAACAGCCATATATAGCAGTCTGTGAGGGGCTCAGTCGATTTTGCTGCTGGCCTTGGATTGCAAAATTGGGGGATGAGGTGGAGTGAAGGATTGTCAAGCTCATAGTTGCCTGTTGTAGCTCAATGATATAACTGATTCACTTTGGTTATCAGCTGTTCTTTGTGCAGTTTACATGGCTTCACTTGATGTTTATTAGCATTAAGTGAACAGCACTATGCTGCACTGAAGTACATTGAAAATAATTTATAATGTCAGCCAGGCAAGAAAAGCATCACCATAATATATGGATGGGTCATGGTCTTACCACTAATTCCAAAGTAGCTTTTTGTTGTTTGCTTGCTTGCTTTGTTCTTGTTTCAGTGTGCAAATACTCCATAGGTAAAAACTGAGGAGACCACTCGCACTGGGTTGTGCTTTGAATCTGTTTGCAAAAATTAAGAGTTGTTTATATAATTTTTATTTATTTATTTATTTATTTATTTATTTATTTATTTATTTCGTATGCTGTCTTTCTCCTGCAGCGGGATCCAAGCCAGTTTACAAAAAGGAAACCTTCCTTCAAAATCTTGCCCCACCCCTGTACATTAAAGAATACCACAGATGGAGAAGAGGTGTGGATCTCTAGATGTTGCTGGATTCCAAGTCCCATCAGACCCAGCCAGCATGGTCAATGGTTAAGCATGATGGGAGCTGCAATCCAACAACACCTGAAGGCCCTCAGATTTCCCAGCCCTGCAGCAGAAGAATTCAGGGAGAAAGTGTGCTTAGTATAGACACATGCTTATATCCGAAAAACAGAGAAGGCTTTCTTTTGGGAGTGGCAACCAGTGTTGGGGCGAGGGGAGAGAAGGCACAGGGCTGGGACTGTCTCAGAGTAGATGGCAGTTACTGTTTGTCTTCTGCTTCAGTTCAAAGACACACGGCACAGCACTTTTTTTTTTAATTTAGAGAAAGGTTTTCTTGGAAGAGATGCTCTGAAGATTATGAATTTCTTTTCCTTTTAAAATAATAATAAATAAATAAGCCCCAGGTGCCATGGTTGGCACTTACTTTAATCAAAGACTGTCATCTTAGTGATAATTGATGACTCTCATCCATCATGGGCTGTTCACACTTCTCTGTGGTGTAATTTCTAATGGGTCTCTTGTGAGCGCAGCTTCAGTTCCCACTTTATCTCTGTGGAAGATCAAAGAACCACACACTGAGGATTTGGTGGACACTAAGACAGGGCACGGGGAAGAGGAAGGGTTTCAGAAAGGAAATCAAAATCATAATCAACTGTTGGTTAAACATGTTGTTCAGTGAGTTGCTGACAATGTCACTGGAATAGAAAAAAGAACTTAGAAGCTTGAGAAGCTAAGGGCCAAACCGGTCACAATATGGAAGCAGAACAGAACAGGCATTCACCATCTCTGTGGGGAGGGACAACCCAAAAAGCTGATCCACTGACACCTGCCCTGGGCCTCTCTGCAGCTACATCTGGGAGCTGCCATTTTAATTTCCCGCATACATGTCCCTGACATAACATTTCTCTGGGACACTGGGAACATAAAATGGCACCTCACCACTGATTTTTGGGAGCCTCCTTTTAGAATTTCCCATAATTTCTTTTAGTGACACTGCCCACGGCGTTGTGAGGAATCAAAATGGCAGCTTTGCTGGAATACTACTTCTGGTGCATCTGCTGCTGCTATTGCTCAACTCATTTGTGTTTCTTTTGCAGGCAGACCTAGGAGCGGGTTCCACTGATCAGGGCCACATTAAGGTTTTTGTAGGTCCTTGGTGCTCTTGTATTGCCTCAATGTAGCACTAGGGATGTTTTCATAGGCCCTAAAATCCTGTTTTTGTAGGCCCTGTGCCTAAAGTGCGTAACAGATAAGGCAACCATACCACTGATGTAGGTGGCACCAATGGGGATTGTAATACAGGCACACAACTACTAGCTTGGCCAGCTTTTACACATGGAATGTATTAGTAGTTAGTTTTCAGGCAGCAAAATATTTTGGGCCCTCCCTGCTCCCCCCAAGATTCTGCTACAGGGGTACCACTGCCTTGAGGCAGAGCCATTCCTGTAATTCCACCCTTCCCACCAATGTTAGAAAATGTTTATCTACCATGGCCTCCTTACCTTCACCTACAAACCCATCAATGAAAATCCAGTCAAGAATGCCCCTTCACTGGCCTTTATTCTTTTCTATCTTTTAGCAGCTTCAGCTCCCTGTCCCTTAGTATAGCCCTGGTCTCATATTCAGGAGAGAGAAAAAAAGTCCACGTACTAAAGCCACAAGCTTGGCTTGTGATATACAGCTGGGGTCATTTCAACCAGACCTCTACAAGTTATTTCATTCGGATGCTGTCAGGGGCCTTGCCAATGTGGCACTGTGCTGCTCGCAACAAAATACATCCCCTTCCCCAATTAAGCTTCCTCTACTAGGCTCTTCCCCAGACCCCAAAGCCACTGCTCAGAATACAGAGCAGTTTGCAAAAAAAGAAAAAAGGATGACTAATTCTGCAAAATCTGCACACATGCTCACAAAAAAAGGCAAAATTTATGTTCCCGCCAAGACAGAAATGCTGCCGAGCGGAGCTATAAAATCCAGGGATCCCAGGCCCTTCTATTACCACTGGATGTCACGGGCGGTGAGTGATGGCAAAAAATGAGATTGCAAATCGCTTTCGCTTTGCACAAAACAAACTCTGCAGAGAGTGAGAGAGGTGGAGATCTGCTGCTCCACAAAGCAAGGCCCCTATGGAGCTATATAGGGCACCTGGGCTCTAGAAGACTGGCTGAGAAGACTGTCTGCTCTACTACTCTGCCAGGAAGAGATGATGTTTTATTGGGAAATGTTCTTTAAAAGAGAGTGAGAAAGGGGAATGCAATTTGAAGGAAAATTTGGGAGCATGTCTCTCACTCTTCAAGGCAACCATAGTAAAATGTGGAAGAGAGGGAGGAATTTTGTCCAATGGCAGCCCGGCTCGTGGTTCACTGACAAGGTACTAGCTTCTCCCTCTGAGTGGTGCAGCAACACAGAGATGGGAAGGGAAATGGGTTGATATTTAGGCATCTGGCATTAGCAAGACCTGCCAGGACTACAGCAAAATCAGCAGGAAACCCCACCCCAGTGTGGAAGGGTTAGCTTACTGCATTTTAAAGCAAGGAAGGTAATGCACATTACCATCTAAAGAAGATCCCTATAAGACCATTACGTTCAGAGTCTAAAATTACCTAACTACACCACTGCTGCCCACTAAGCAATAGTAAGCCTGCAAGATGTGCTCTCTTCTTCCTAATTAGTCACTTATCCCTTTCCAAATAAGCTTGATGCGAAAAAAGAAGATTTTGCTAAGACTCTTTTTTAATGCAAATGAATTAAAATGATAAAAATAAATGCCAACTATGGATTTTAAAAATAAGGGATACAATCACCTTATGGGCTAGGGTTCCCTTTTGTAAATTAGCATTATGTTTATTTAGACTGAAGAAGATTTGCATGGAGAAGGGGTTCCTTCTTTACATAACAGTCGTGTTTGCTTAAATGCAAGCTTGGAATAGTAGTTGGCAGGCATTACAGAGCATTTGCCAGGTTCTGCAAAACCAGGAGGCTCACTAGTGGTTGGGGAGATACAGTTCCCCCAGAACTGATGTCAGGGAATGAGTGCAGTCTTCTTTCCTGGTTTGTGCCAGGTAAAATCCCTAGACCAGAGAGATGGTAACACAAGGCCAAGATCCTCCATCATGATAATAGAGTGTAAGTCTCTGCCGGCATCCTTATGGGAGTTGTTGGAAGTGATGTAGGCTATTCCTTCTGTGCAGTTGTTTTCTCTGGTATGCAATAACAGCTGGGAGGTAGGGGCTACTAAGTGTAACTGCATCTCCCCAACCACTGATGGCTGCAGGGATATTCCCACACTTGTTATCCCAAAATGTGGGTGATTCAGGGGTCTACCTGCAATGCCAGTGCTTCTGTGAAATGGTGAGGAATATTAGCTCAAACAGGAGCCCTGTGAGAGGGGGGTAACCTAACAAGATCTTTCACACCTATGTTTATCAGTACTTTTGCAGAGAAGAACGAGCCGGAGATCCAAAATGTAAACTCAACATGTTTTCTTGTGGGAATTGCAATCATACACACAAGATCAAAACAGTCAAATAATCACACAAGGCTAACTGAAGAAAAGGGAAGGAAAGTTTTGGATGGTGAGATTTTAGGGCAAGAAGAGCAGCGAAAAAGCAGCTATGTGGCTTAGACAGGCATCTAAAGAGAGCACCCAACTAGGAATTGGAACAGCAGAGTGGTGACCAGCAATTGGTGTACTATGAGTTGACTGTTCAAAGACTGGGTTTAAATGCTCTGTTTCTGCCTGGAGGGCTAAGGTGTTAATGGGTCTGTGGCCAAGTAAACAATGGAGCTCGCAGAACGCACAATGAGGCCTGGAATGAGCTAATGGTCTTAGTGTTAGGTGTCAAAGGGCTAACGGCTATCCTGATAACTTGGTACTTAACAGACAGGTTTGAAGACAAAGGAGAGCTTTGCTTGGTCAGAGGAAAAGGGAGTTAAGACAATCAGCCATCTTGTGGGAATCTTCTTGACACTGTTGTGTAAGAGGTTGAGTTGTTAAGGCTAACTGCAAGTCTATTATTGCTGGAGTTTCCTGGTGATTTCCTGATTATGACCTGGCTGTGTCTCAAGGTGTTTTCTGACCTAATTCACAATGCATGTGTTTGGCCAGCCTTTTCTTCTTCTCCAGCCTGGCCATACAGCCATAGCAGGGTATGTTTTATATTTATGCCAACTAATATATTTTGCCAATTAATGGGAGTGTACCATGTGGTAACACACTTGTCTCCTAAACCGGGACTCATCTCCAAAGTGGAGCCCTAACAGTCACCTTCAAATATATAAATTAGACTATAATGAATGAACAGTAGTTTTCCTTTCAGCAGGGCCAAGACAAAAGACAAGAGGCCTAAACTACAAGCAAAAATATCCATATTAGGCATTAGGATCTTTCTATCTTTAGAATGGCTCAGCTTTCTTTACAAATGTGACCTGCTCAGAAAATTCATCTTGGGCTGAAGATCCTAGCCAGAAGATCTCTTCTGGCAGATTGCAAAGGAATACCACATGGAACAAGGATGTAATGGATTCTCACGAATTTACTCATCCTCAACAAGACAGAATGCCCCATAAATGCCATGACAGCTTATTGAAAAATCTGCGCCCTCCCTGCCCCCACAAGACTTCCCGGCTCCAGCTCAAGAATAAGGCAAGGGGTGCTTTTTATTGTTGTTGAGGGTTTTTTTTTTTTTTTTGCCATTTGCGCAATGTGTCTCTGCACAAAACTAATGGTTTTTTTTCTCTTTGTGAAACAAAGCACACTGCAAGCATAGAAGGATAAGAGAACTGATACAAACAACCCATTTGATGCTTCGAACTTTTTTCAAAGTCCATGTGACAAGGCTACAGCTAAAATCATTTTACTTAACTTGCACAATTTGTGCAAAAATCATTCTCACCAATGTGAGAACTCTTTCATGAAAAAAGAATAAAATTGCAGTTTCTCATTCTTGCAAATGAGAAATGAGGCAAACTCCCTGGCACAAAGAGAGGGTTAAACTGTGCGATATGTCTATACTTCTTGCACCTGATTCAGTCCTGACCAACAGGGGGCAAGACTGGATAGAACCTGTTCCAGTTTTTGTCCTGTATGGTGAGGAGCAAGACTATATGCCTTCTCTATCTGCTGTTCTGTCTTCCCTAGCCCCCTCCGAATGATAATCTGTGTACTGCTGTATCATTTCAATAGAACCAATGCATGCACATGAATGATTCTTTGATTTTATCTGTCAAATCCATTTTGTAAATTGGGCCGGTGATTTGAATACACAGAGGGCCTACTCACAAGTTGTATCCCCATGTTAACATACAAGAGGATATCCATGCCCAATAGGTAGGAAAGAAAGATGCATGGTACATGTAGGATTCATATAGGAAGAGGGCTCACACTCCTGAGCATTAACCAATATCAATGTATAAATGCAACAGTGAAGGAATGAATGTGGGAGGCCTATCTCAACATCCTCCAACCAGGATTTTCTTTCTATAAGCTTATATATTTATTATTACAGACAGGACTTACTAGAAGCACATTAGAGGGATAGAAATGTCCCTTAAGGTGGCATCCTGTTGGTGACAAACAGTGGTGTAACCTCCTCTGTCCATTACTCCTTTGGTGTTTCTCCCTGTTACTTCCCCCCCCCCCGGATCCTGGCCATGGGGCTGCATCCTGACATTGTCAAATGGTAGTTTTACAGTTTCTGATAAGGGAACCCCACCAAACATATCTTATGATATGTTATCTCTATTTCACTGAGATTATAAAGGAATTTTACCATAATCTGCAATATCTAGGTTCTATCACACAGTGGTCAACTGTGTGGATGGCAGGTGCCAATTTTTGCCTGTGTCCTGTACATAGGCCATACCAGTATTTTCTCACATACCAGAAACAACATGGGTCACTTCCAGTCACCATTTTGGGTTGATTTGCAGCCTGAAACTTGCAGTTTCAGGGAGTTTGATGCTTCAAGGATGGTGATATTGAAGCTATACTACTGTGTTTGTTGCAGCTTTCTCCACTTTTGGCCCATTTAGGGCTGAAAAACCACCTGAAAAACCAACTTAAAAAAAATAGAGAGAGAGAGAGAGTTCAGAAGGCACAACAGTGGGACTGCAGGCTATGTGAGACCCATAACCTGCACTTTCCCTCCCATGCCCTATAAGAACGGACTCATTTCCCCCTTTCCAATGCGATCCTTCTTTGCTGTTGAGCAAGGCTTACATCAAAAAAGCTAGGGCCCTTAGATTCCCTAAACAAAGTCAAGATTTCTTTTTCAAAGGCAGTGTATTAGCAATAGAAAGACAAACACACAGGCAACCTTATATATGCCTTATTACATTTTAGTTTGAGCAAAGTTATTAAGCATTTGAAAGTGAAGGCTTGGGATTGGGAGTAGGAGCTTTTCTTTCCTTACTCCCTTTTAACATGCCTTAGGTCATTTCAAGAATAGTGGGCTGGATTAAATGAATCCACCTGCAGATCACTTTCTTTCTCTTTAGGACTGTCTCTATGACAGAAAGGCCAGCATCCTGTTAGTGACATGTGCAGGTCAGCCCCTTTTTGGAATGAGCAGAGGGCTCTGTCCAAAAACTTCCACACCAGCAGCTGTTAAGCCTTAGGAGGAACTGCTACTGCTGCTCATTCTCATGAGAAGGAGTGGAGGGAAGACAGCTTGGATCATAAAAACCCAGCTGCTCTGGGCTCCTGGAGGAAGGAAAAGGCAGATGCACTCCACTGGAGAGCATACCTTCACCTCTTCCTCCTCTCACTGACCAAGTTAAGACTAGCTGTTTTACAGTGGTCTGAATTGCCTTCCCCCTCCCTCCTTTTCCCCACTGGTAAGCACTATCCAACTGCTGGGTGGTGGGAGGCACACACACACGTAGGATTTTGGGCACAGTATGCAGTGTCCTCAAGAGTTTCTCGTTAACTTGCCCAGAGACTTTTGCATCTCCACTTTCTCCATAACACTTTGGGATTCCTCAGTGATCTGTTTGGTTTGACATTACCTGACATTAACAAATCAATGCCTGGTGGGAAGAAATCACAGTGCAGGTTGGTAGGGGTCCCTTAGAACATTACTGGGGAGGAATGGGAATGGAGCAAGTCCGGCAACCTAGAGGTACATAATCTGAGAATGTGATTTTTGTGACACATTCTCTCAGCTCCACATATGCTCCTTTATTGAATGTGCAATGTCACTTACGGCCTGGCATCTATCATCTGCTGCACCATGATTGTATCGGCAGAATGAGAGTCAAACAGCACAGATGAGCAGGGCACAATCGATCACCACTTCTCATCACAGGCAGCTGCTGAGAAATTGCCATCTATTTCCTAACTAGGAGTTGGGGAGACAGTGGTAGGGGAGATGCAAAGCAGTGGGAAGTTGTCAACGGGGAGTGCATGCAGTAGGCAAAGAGGTCTTCCTCCTGCCCTCTTCCTCCTCCTCCTGGCTAGATGCTCAAGTGGTGTTCTAAGAAGGGAGGGTGCCAGTGAACCAGCACCTGCATGTCTCACCGCTTCATCTCTGGTGGGGAATCTCTTCATTCTATATATACATATGCCAAAAACTATTCTCAGATGCTATATTTACCTCACAGCAAAGCAGTGGTAAATCACTCCCTGATGTTCTAGCAACATCTCCTATTTATTCCTGGAAGCTGCTCAAACTGGCTTTAAATAGGATGGTGGAACTTGGATGAGTCAGACATGATGTGCTGTACTTCCAGCACATGCCCATAATGTGGTGAGTATTAGTGCCATGGTATAAATGCTGCAGCTCCCCACTGCTTACTGTGTATTTTTCTTACCTTTCCACACAGCATATGTGCATTTTTCCCAGTACCTTAGGCTAATGCCTAGATAAGAATGTATCTTTTCAGGAAATAAGAAGGGCAAAGCCAAGCATTTGCTTGGAGGAGGAATTATTCAAGAGGACCAGCGAAGGCCATCTGATCTGAAGAGAAGAAACCCTGCCCCCATGCTTTCAGAGAACATTGGAGTGCTTCTTAGTGATTGCGCCCTGCAGCAGCTTCACAGGGCAGGCAAATGCTTTGGGCTGGCCCTGGAAGGAAGCCAGGCACTCCATGACCTAAAAACCGGGAAGCTTGTAAACTGGCAAAGGCATGACAAATGGAAAAGCAATCTCCTGAGATTGCCATCATATGTACAGTAAGAGGTGTTGTTTTGTAAATTTGCAGTAATTTACTTTTTTTCCCCTCCAAGTTGTTCTCGCGAGATTTGATGACATTTGTAAGAAGCCTTTTTTTTTTAAAAGAGTGAATGTAAATACAGACATCTCACTTGGGTTTTCCACTCCAGTGACTGCAAATCACACTTCCTTCCCATTACTTACAACAGGCCTGGTGAGAATACAGAAAGTGCATATGTGTTCCAGAATATTAGCCTGGATATCAGATTGGTTGATTTATGGAATGTTGACACTGGAAAAGGTGCTAACATCTGATTATTTTGTTGGTTTGTTTAGAATATTTATATTTGTATTGTTTATTTATATCCTTCCTTAGTTCAACAACACACTTAGAGGTGTGCTATATATAAAAAAATATATTTGAAACCAGCATTCACCACATTCTGATCAGCATTCTGAAATGAAGGAGGAATATCTATCCCAGAGGGCTACATTCTTCGCACACAGAATGTCTTTATGGTCACATCAACCAACATGCCCCAATTAGCAACCTGGAACTCAAGAAATGGGTGTGAAAAGCAGTAACTCTGTGGATCAGGAAAGGGTGACTACGGTTGGTCTAGAGGCCATTTCATACTTCTGAGACCCTCCAAGGACCACACAGACTGTTGAAACAAAACAAAACACTTGGAATTAGTCAGAATTCTACTTCTAGTTTTAAAAAATGGCTTCTTGAACAGTTTAATGGAGACCCCATTTTAAACATTGAACATATCAAATGCTGCTCATTCCCTCTCCCTTTTGTTCAAGGTGTATGAAACTGTCAAAGGTTGCAAAAATTTAAAAAGTGCTTTATGGGCCATAAGTGATCCAAGAACCACATTATGTCCGGTCCAGCATTAGATGCTAACAGTCTCTGGTGACCTTTATGATTAATAGCAGAAACACTCAGATAACATGGACATGCTCTGGATAATCAAATCACAGCACAATAAACTATGACATTCATCATGCTCTGTTGTCATTCCATACCTTCGCTTCTACTTCTTTAGTGTGCTCTGATTATCAAGCCAGGAAGTCTCCAATTAACCATAGTTTCCTGTTACAATTGGATTTTCGAACTATGGATGTGATGGTTTAAAATCCTGCTGTTATTTTTAGTACGCAGAGAAGGGAGGAGGAGAGGGGCTGTACTAAGTCAAAGCAGGTACAAGCACAAGGCTCATGGCTACCTTGGCTTATTAAGGTGAGACATGAACAAGGCTATCATTACTTGAGTATTTTCAGTGTTTTTCAGCAGAGTTACCTAAGGCTATTGAGATGAACAGGGATGTTGCTCTCCCACACCACCTCATGACTTATTCAACCACGATGTGTGTATGTGAAGTTTAAAATACCAATATATGTAGGTCCAAGGCAGCCCAGTGACTTCATCTCACTTTTCAGATGAACTTCCCTCCATCTCGAAATTTTAAATGCTAAAACATCATGACTCCAGACCAATACCCATGATGCTTTCCTGCCATCTTACATAATGGAATGGAATAGGTTTTCCTGGCCAGGAAGTCAGAGGGATTGTTTATAATTGTACAGAGTTTGCCTGGACAGTCAGAGCATGCTCTAAAAGAAGAGTTGGCTACTAGTAGAATTTCACCTGCTCTCTCTTTGTGGCTTTCCTAGCCGAAATATAGCTGCTCTGTGTGTGTCTGTGTGTGCATGTGTGTTGGTTGTGTGCAGTCCCACAACCTAATGTAGCCTGAATGTTCTGGAGCTATACATGTTGCTTTTTCCATTCATTGACTCTTCATTGGAAACTGAGTGCCAGGGGACATTCCCTGGGGGAGAGGTCAGTGTTAAGCTAAGTGAACCCCTGTTGCTGAACCCTAATCTAATAGACATGAAGGAAGAATAATCATTTATCACCAGGATGGCATTATTTTTTTCTAGGTGAAAAAGTACTTTGCAATTGTTGTCCTGTTCAGTATTTACTTTTATTGACTATTTATTTATTTAAAATTATATCCTGCCTTTCTCCCAGCCTGGGACCCTTGCCAGTTTAGAACAAATTAAAGCAGAGCACAGCAAAATTTCACTAAACAAAAGTTAGAAAACAAATAAAATAATCAGCATGGTGAGAAATTTCAGTGGCTAGCCAGTAAGCAATAAGAAAGGGTTTGAGCTGCAGCCTCTTATATAGACAAACCCACTAGCCTCTCTTTGCATCACCACCTGTGGGCAATTTATTGTATTTATTATATTATGATGTTTGGTACTTGGGTTGCTGTTGCTGTTGTTAACTGTCAATTTCAATTTATGGTGACACTATGAATGAGAGATCTCCTATTATCAACCGCCCTGCTCAGGTCTAGCAGATTCAGAGATGTGTCTTCCTTGATTGAGTCTATGTATCTGTAATGTGGTCATCTTCTTTTCCTGCTGCTTTCCACTATTACTGTCTTTTCTGGTGAGTCATGTCTTCTCATTATGTGGCCAAAGTATGACAGCCTCAGTTTAGTCATCTTGGTTTCTAAGGAGAGTTCAGGCTCAATTTGCTCTGGAGTCCATTCATTTGTCTTTTTAGCAGTCCAAGTTATCCATAGAACTCTTCTCCAGCACCGCATTTCAAATAAGTTGATTTTCTTCCTATCGGCTTTCTTCACTGTCCAGCTTTCACAACCGTACATAGAAATGGGAAATAAGATGGCATGGATAATCCTTACTTAAGTATTCAATGATATTTCTTTACATTTTAGGATCTTATCTAGTTCCTTCATGGCTGACCTTTCAAGTCTTGATTTCTTGACTGCTGCCTCCATTCTGATTGATGACTGGGCCAAAATATGGAAAATCTGGAACTATTTCAATGTCATCAATGTGTACTTCGGTGCTGATATGAAAAGACAAATTGTGTATCTCATAAAATATATGCAAACACTTCAGACAAATTCTGAATTTCAAATTAGATCACGCAGATTCTGACTGATTTGGATCAGTTACAAAGCAGGCCAGACCAGTCTAGTTCAGACTGAAATGTTTCAGTCTAATCTGGAAAAAGACAGGGAAGACGGGAGAGAGCCAGAAAATGTGAGACAAGAATCTCTCCAAATATTCTCCAGTCACAGCACTTGAATAGAAGGGATGGTCTGAGGTTACTGACCCATATATATTCAGTAACCTGCAGATTTAGGCTCTTTTGCTTGATTTAACTAGTAGCATCTCATCTCTGCCTGCCTGCCCATCCACCCAGTGCCCACTGAAACTTTACCTTTGAAGAGTAAAACACTTTACACCTGGTTTTTAGCTGATCTTTCAGCACAGCTGAAAGTATCCTGCAGATACTCACAGGGACTTGAGCATGGTGTATCCAAAACTAGGCAAGCTGAACCTACATAGAAAAGATGGCTTACTTCCCTCTCCCTGCCTCCCCCACTTTCTCTTTACTTGTTTTGATGTCTCTCTGTCTGTCTGTACTGTGTGTACCAGATACCTGCCCCCCCCCCCCCACACAGTTAACCACCTTGAATTCTATCTTGGGAGAAAGACAGGACATATCAGTATTGGTCGTATAAGTATTGCCCTCCACACCTGACTTCACAAATGTATTTCCTTTGGAAAAGACTATCAAATTTAAAGTCGGCTAGCACAATCATCTGAAATGTGTCAGGGATTATTTGCCTTGAAGAGGTGACCAGGTCTTTACATTTCATGAAATTCTGCAAACACAAAAACATCTCATAAGTTACAACTGTTTTGATTTCTCAGTGGTGATCAATGGGAGACGCGAAAATCTGAATTTGCAAACCTCAGTATTTGGATTCATAATCCAAAGATGGTTGGACTGGGTATGAATCAGTTCAAATTGATTTGGGACCCAGTCTGACAGATCAGATCAAGTCTTCAAATCCAATTGGAGACTTCTGCACCATGGTCTGTTTAACATTTTAGTTCTGTTGAATATGTTTGGAAATTATTGTTTCTTCTGAAAATAAACACAAGCAAGGGAAATTCCTTTCCTGGTTACTGTCTGAGTATGTTTTAAAGAAGAAGGTGAGTATTTTTCTAAACACACTTCGTTTTCCAGACTCATATGCAATACATGGGTTATTTTTCAAACTCAGGGACAGTACCAGAACCCAAGACATAATGGACAGTAAGGAGTGGCCAAGGAGCTCTAATATATT
Source organism: Cyclura pinguis (assembly GCA_030412105.1). NCBI lineage: Eukaryota > Metazoa > Chordata > Lepidosauria > Squamata > Iguanidae > Cyclura > Cyclura pinguis. The sequence continues at coordinate 165,365,737 of CM059600.1, forward strand.
CCCATTATTTTGGCACTGACTGCACAGCTACTTGTCATAAGCAAGAGACATTCAGCTTCACTTCCTTACCCTCCAGTGACCCAGAATCCTTTGCAAACAATTTTTATGCCTCTTGAGAAGAAAGCAAGACACCACTGAGAGGAGGGAAGCAAGGCAACACAGAGAAGTGCATAGTGGGGCGGTGAAAAACAACAGCAGGAGATGAGCTTATCAAGTGGGAACAGTGATTTTGATATTGTGTGTGCAATGCACACAGTGGGGGTCAAAAAGTGGGGAGGAGGGAGAGAAGGCTGGGTACTGTAACCAGGGGTGTTAGAGGGAGGGAGGGAGGTGTGCCATGAGTGAGGCGGCACACTCATTTCAAGAAGGTCCCATGGGCCAGGCCTCCGATTTCTGGCAGGGCTGACTGTTCCTTGTATGCCCACGTCAATTGGTGAGTATCTGCTGCTTCCTGATAAGAAGAGTAAATCCAGACCCCCGTGCAGGCCTGCAGACAGTCACTGTGTACGCTGTTCTCAAGGGGACAGGGCACACGGGGAAAGGTTTAAGGGGGCAGACATCAAAAAGCTACAAAGGGAGCGGCAAAGGGATTTATGTCTGCGGCTGGTAGGTGGATTCAGAGCCAGCAGACTTCACACCACTCAGAGGGCTTTAAAACAAAGCTTGAGCTATTTGCTTGTTCCCGTTTTTAAATGCAGCCTGACTTTAGAATCAAAGGAAGAATGGCAGTCAAAGAGGGAAGCAACATCACAGACAGAGAGTCACCAGGAATAAATACCTGAGGGCATTTTCCAGATGATCAGTTTATTGTGCAGCTCATGGACAGTTGTTGCTCATTGTTTTGTGGGACTTTGACAATCACCCCTCAAGGAACTATTTATTTCAGAGGCATCGCATCATCCCAGTAACACTCAATACGCAATATAATGTCTAGGGAAACTGCAGTTCCTTGCCCCTTCCAAGAAGAGCCTTTGCACTATGCAATGTGGTCTAGAATCCCAGTAGTCCTAAAATGGGGAACAATGCATCAAGATGTCTCTGATTCAAATCTCATGTCTGCCATGAACTGACCAGGTGTCCCAGGGAAAGTCCCGCCAACCTCAATATGAAGATCAAAACACCAGCCTGCCTTTCAGAATTATTATAACCACTGCAGTAGGATAAAGTGTATGTTGTGCTTTGCATATTTGAAAGCCCAGTCCAAATGCTGAGTACGACATGTTTCTAGAGAAATGGTTTAGCAAATCTCACTTAAGAGATATATGGTCTCCATCACACGTCTGGAGCTGAGCAATACAACTCCTAACTGATCTTCCCTTCCCCATTTCCCACATTTCATGTAGTGGTCCTATCATCAGCAGTCAGTCTAATAGGAGGGGAATTACACAAAAGCTCATACCAATAAGTCTCAAGGAAAAACTGTGGAAATGATTCTGTCTATTGTACATGTACACACACACACACACACACACACATATACATACAGCAGTCAGTTTTTAGACTTCAATAGAAATGAAAATGACAATGGGTTTATTCAGAGCTTGGCACTGATTCATACGAGGCCAGGTCTGGACACTTAGTAGAGGGAAGGAAGTACAGTCCTCTCTCCCCATTCACAGGTTTGACCTTCACAAATTTGATTATTCATGAGGCACGTGCTTGCCTTCCCCCACTTTTCCTCCTCCCATTCTCTTGCATTCCTCGCCCCCGGCTTGCGAGGCTTGTGTTTAAAATAGAGATTTTTCTATTTTGGGTCAGCAAAGGAGCACAGCCCTCTCCCCAGTGCTAGAGGCATGTCCTCTCTGCCATCTGGCTGCACATAATGGCTGCTGATTGGTCTTTTCTCCTATCCTTCTTTTCTCAAGAAAGCAATCAGAAGAAGCTAGAACCCTGGAACTCCACTCTTCTCCATCTAAGGGGAAAGTAACAGTAAGCCTTTTAGCTTGTCTTTTTAGTTCCCCTGGGAACACTGAGGCCAGAGGCAAAGGGATGGGAAAGGGGAGCTCCAGAGGGGAATCATGGCAGAGGAGCGGTTATTCATAGTTTTTCCACTTTTGCAAGGGTTCTGCACCCCAAACCCTCATGAATGTGGAGGGGCCACTGTACACACAAGTCTTATCTGGGGCAATGAGGCCTAAAAAACCTGAATAACTTCTTACAAACATAGGAAGGGAATCCCTGAATCATAGGCCTAATGTGGTGCATGGTGATCCCCAAACTGGCTTGCAGGCATTCCTTGAATCCTTGATAAACATGGGGACTGAGTGAGTAATCCTGGGACATTATTCATAATGTCCAGGGATTCTATGGCAGATGTGCACACCTTCCCTCCTCGAATGACAAATTTAAAGGGTTTCCTGAATGCAGAGTCTAAGAATCACTACCCCTTAATTTGTACCTTCCTTCATGATCCCACACCACAGCCTTTGCCGCTTACCCTAACTCAGCTCATTTGGAAACACTAGCTCTGTCTTGTCCTGGCTGGCCAACTCGGTATTCAATCAGGTCACACTTGGCTTAGCACCATTCATCCTGGCAAGCCAAGATCTGCTAGATGGATGAGAATCAATGCCGGATTTCTGCTCAGAGCCTCCCCTCCCTTGCAGCACAGGAAGTCTTCTTCCATTTCAGTGGCTGCTGTTTGTTTGGATTCCTTATGCTCTGTGCATCCTTCTCCTTGGAGTTTCACACTGTGTCATTAATATATCTGTCACGGGCCACCTTCTGGGGGAGATAACATTGATATAGCCATTACTACATGCGGCGAGTAAGCCTCTTGCTGCCAGCAGCCCCTTCCCCTCCCATTCATGAATCCCCACTCACTCACAGAAGGCCAAGCCATAGCATGCCATCAAATTAAGGGAGATAATCACCATGTGGCGATAGATGCCTCCGCCTCAGATTAATGTGTGCACTCGTGCTGGTTTCACAGCTTGCAGCAGCGTTCTCTCTTCTCTCTATATATATATCTCTATATAGTGTAATGCTAGGCTGTTGGCCAGAGATAAAAGAAAGGAACCGAGGGCCCAAATTAGATCAGAAGAAGGGTTCAAGCTGAGAATGATTAGGGCTGTAAAGAAACTTCGAACCATTCACAAGTAAGCATTTAAGAAAACATAACATTTATAATTCACAGACATAGCTGTGTTAGTCTGGGTCAGTATGCAAAGAGATCTTGTAGCACCTTTGAGACCAACTGAGAGAAAGAAGTTGGTAGCGTAAGCTTTCACAGACTGAGTCTACTTCATCAGATGCATGGAGTGAAGTGCCTAGGAACAGACCTTTATAGCTGTGAATGAGCAGGTTGTATGTATGTGTGCATATAGATATAGATATATATAGCAACAGAAGTGCAAAACTTGTGGATGTGGTGATGAGATGACAAGGTCAGCTTTAACAATGGTCATTGGGGGACAAAGTTGGGAGGAAAGATATTGCCTAAAGCCAAGCGGAGTAGGTAAACACAGGAATGGTGGTGGGAGTTCTTGGAATGTACTGTGATGCTGGCTGGGAACGAGAAAGGGGTTGTGATGAAATAGGCAAGAGAGCCCTCATGGAAGTGGGGTGTTAACTAGTGTTATAATATGTGTACTGTGCCAGAAACTGTTGTGTTGATTTAACCAACTGTTTATGAACTGGGGTTTGTAGATATATTGCGATTCTGCTATTTCTCTTTCACATCACATCATCCACAATATTAGACGTACTTTAGTTTGCTCATCCTCTAATATGATACATGCTCTCCTCTGTCAACAAGTCCCTTCCACCCTGTACACTGGGCAAACAAGCCAGTCTCTGTGCCAGAGGATAAAAGGACATAAATCAGACATTAGGAATTTGTTGTTTTTGTTTGTTGTTGTTGTTGCTGCTGCCCAGTGTAGAGGTGTTGTGTTCCTTCAAGTTATTTCCAACTTATGGTGACCCTAAGGTGAACCTACCATGGGGTTTTCATGGCGAGATTTGTTCAGAGGAGGCTTACCTTTGCCTCCCTCTGAGAGCCTGACTTGCCCAAGATCACCCAATGGGTTTCTGTGACTGAGCAGGGATTTGAACCTTGGTCTCCAGACTTGTGGCCAAACCAGAGTTGTAGTCAAACCACTACACCATGCTGGCTGGGCATGGGAATACACAAAAACCAGTTCTTCCTGGACATTCCATCCTGGACCTCAGAACAGCTAAAATAAAATGACCAGGTTTACTATGCATCTCTGTTTAGGACGAGGGGGTCACCATTTTCTGCTCCACTTCAGACAGTAGAACCTGCTGAAATGGTGTGTCTAGATGACAGATTTGAACTGGCTTAATTATCATTCCCTCTTGCTTTCTAATTCAGGGAACCACAGTACTGTGAAGTAGTGACTTATGGCTTCCACATGAATGGGGTGGTGACTTGGCTCTGGATCTCAGTTCAAAAATTTAGAAGAGTTGTCCAAGGTGTTGAACTCAATCCTCCAAATAGGGTCAGTACCTTGGAAAGCTCCCTTAAAGTTCAGACTAAAATCTAGAGAGGAGTCACCACTCCACTGATATGGACATCGTCTACTGCCACTGGTGGAGTCATCTCTGACAGAATGCTTCTCCTCAAACTACAATGCCCAGCATTCTTCAGGGGAAAAAAAGTTAAAATGGCACAAATCTGATAAACGGCTGTTGCCTGGAAACCTCAAGAACTGCTTTGAATGGAAGATCTCCTAGCGTGATGAAGTAACAAAAGTGACTTATTTGTAATGTCCACACCAAAGTTTGCTAGTATGATGTATCTCAAGGCAAAACAAACTTGTGTAAAAGGGGAAATGCCCTCAGGGGCTGGATGTCTGTGTGGGCCCTAACAGCCATTTTCTAGCCTGTCGAGGAGATAGTGACTGCTTCTTAACAAAAATGGCTGTATAGCACCTCTTAAGGTTTCAACTATGCCTTCTTTTTATTTCATAGTAGCAGTCAGAACATTATTTTAATCTGAGATAGTGGTTAATCCAAATACTTCTTTATTTAAGAGTGAGTTTTATAAACAGCACAACAGAACCTATTTCCAACACTCTGCAACACTCAGGACTGCTGGGATGTTGGGTGGAGGGAGAGCAAACATACCTGAAGTAGCTGCATGCCATTTAATTGCATCCGTAGGTAAAGAATCAGAAAAGGTTAAAAAAGTGAGGTAAATCAGTGAGGTTGAAAAAAAAAGATATGCACGTCTTTGATGGTCCCTGCTTTTCTTGCTTAGTCCTGTGTTTTAGCTTTAGCTTTGACTGCCTCCCTGCCCTCCCTGCCCTCCTGTTCAAGTGCTTTCTAAAAGCATCTGTCTGTTGTTCCTGTGACTTCTTTTAATCAGAGCCAAATCTAGGAAATGCAGTAGGTGATATTTATATACTGAAGATCTAAACAATCTCTCTCTCTTCCAATGATATACCTGTACCAGGATTGATGCCAAGATCAATCTGGTGCTGATAAGAAGAACAAGAGAGACTTTTAATGACATTGAAAGGCTGGCAAAGTTTCAAGCCAACCCAAGGGCTTTCAGCTTTCACACTACGCATTATAACTGAATGGACTTCCCTGCTTTATAATATGGCCACTCTCAAAACTGTTAGGGGAAAAGTTTTAGGCTACAGTAATCAGATAGCTAGGATAACTCCACAAAAAGAGGTGCAGGTGACCCACCCTAAGACACTCAGAGGATACTTGGGAAAAGAAAACACACATCTGAGCAAGTGTTTTAAAAACTACTCAAAAAGGAAGACTAGAATGGAGATACCACAACACAAAGAAAAAGTGGCAGAAATGAAAAAAATGTGGTGTAGTATGTTCTGTAACCTTGAGCAGCAAGGGACTGTATTCCGTGCTTCATAACTGCTTCTATTTCTTTGTAGTGGAGTATACACCATTTTGGTCTTTCTTCTCTGGACTCTGTAGGCCTGGCCTAGCTATTGTGTTCCCTCTCACAATACCTTGCTTCTCTTGTGGTTTCACTTATGCTTTGGAGCTTGTTGGACAGAACAAGTCGTCGGGTGCCTCCCTGAGCTATATACAGTCTAGGGATCTAGTGGGTCCCTGTATCCAGAGACCGGAAATAAACAGTCAGAAATAAAAAGTTAGTTGTCATTAATTCATTTATTTTATTTTTTTTACTATAACTAAGGTATAACTAAAACAACTTTTCATGATACTTTTGAATGTAGTAATTTGTCTTTTCCCACTGTATGTGTTTTAGTGAGTTTTACTGTTACAGGATACGGACTCCTGGATTAGATGTACCACAGGAGAGTAGTTCGTAGTCATCTAAAATTTTGAGCCAATATTGCTGAGTGTGGTGCAGTGGTTTGAGCTTTGGACTACAACCCAGGAGACCAGGGTTCAGTTCCCTGCTTGGCTGTGGAAACCTACTGAGTTACCTTGGGCATTTTGCACACTTTCAGCCCAGAAAACCCTGTGATAGATTCACCTTAATATCACCATAAGTAGGAAACTAAGGCACACAACAAAAGAGCTGACAGCTCCCATACATGAGGATGGGACAAGCATTCAAGGAAGGGTAGAGACAGAACTAAACCCCATTGTTAGTGTCAACTAGAATATGGGATTTATTAATACTTGTGTAAGTCCCATTAATTCAGTGGGTCCATTCTAGTTGGAACTAATAACTGCTTTTAGCTCAAAGTCTATGTTTTCTCTGTACCATTTGTTTTACACCAGTTCCCAGTAAAGTTCTGTAAGATTTCTGAGTTTCAAGGAATACACAAAGGCCCCGCAGAAACCAATGGCACACTGCCTGCTTGGCTTTCTTCACTTAACAGCCGAACGTTACCTACTATATCTTAATCTGTGCTGCATCAAATTTTCATTAGCTTTGCTTGTTTTAAATGCTTACTTTCTTGTCGTGTGGGGGATTTGGGGAGAGGCTGTGCAAGAGCCCATGAGGGAAGGAATCCCAACCCATGCACTTTTTTTCAAGCTTGATTGCAGCCAATTTTTCCCTGTTCTGCAGCTGCTTCTGCACCACCCTTTTTTGTCGCTTGTTACTTTGAAAAGGCTTTTTCTTCACTGTATAGTCTCAGTACAGCATCGCAGTGCCACGTAGCCAATCAGATTAGACTATGGCGATGACATCATTGAAAGTGCACCCTATAAAATTTGCTGTCCATGTTCTTTCTTGAGTAATCCAGTCCTTTTCACTTCATTAAATTCTTTAACAAATTCATATGGGCTATGCTGCTTTACACTACAGATAGGAGACATGCAAACATTTTTTGGGTGGAAATGCTTTGTTGATATGCTTTTTTCTGTGCAATGACTTATTTTTGAGTAAAATGCATTGGACATTTCCCTCCCTCCAATCCCTCCAAGGCATTTTACCGAACATCAAGCTCATTCAGCAACTAGTTCTTCTAAAACAGAACAGGATTGTATTTTGAAAGCATTTGAACTGCAATTTTGTCAAGTTTTAACAGCAATTGTAGATTTTGTTTTTGAGTCAGATGGCATGGTAATGGGCATGTAATTTTTATATTAAACTTGTGCCTTTTTTAAAAAAACCCCAAACTATCTGTATTTATTTTAAACATTATCTTAGCCCATTGTATTTTATACCACAGGGGAGCAGCTTGTCATGTTCAGATTTTTTTAAAAAATAAAATTATATCTGAGACTTTATTTTGAGAAACAAGAACCTGTTTTTAAAATTGCAAATGAAATGGTAAATAAATACTATTTTTGGCTCATAACCGTAGTTGTAATTAATTCCTTTTTTAAAAGTCACTTTTCAAACCCTGAACAGGGCATGCAGCCTCTTCCCTCCCCTGTTGCAGTTTCAACACCCACCTGTGTTGCATAGGATTGTCAGGTCAGAACTATCTCATGCCCAGAGAGTTCAGATGCAAAACCTGAGGCCTATAAAGGCTCTTTTGTGATGTCACCGATCATGGGTTCTGGTGATGGCACAAAGGTGATGTCACGGGGCAACCTCTGGTGATGTCATTAAACATGATACTTTAAGCTTCAACCACAGCTGCAGAAAGTGTGTCATTCAAACAAAAACCACTAAGGGCCTTATGGCACGAGGGCCTTCTCTTGCTATAATTGCATGGTCTGTAAAAACGCTATGCAGTTGTGATTGCTCTCTTTCCTTGTGCATCTTCACAACCATTTGGAGATTATAGTGCCTGTTAATGTCAAAACCCTATCACATACAGATTGCCTACCCACTATTTCCTCTGACATTATCCTGGCCCCTTTTCATTGTTTCTTGTAAGGGGCAGAGGGAGGGAGGGAGGGAGGGAGAACACAAGTGAGTGGCCTCCTGCTTGAGCGCAGTGTCAATCAAAATCCAGTTGGGGTCTCTCCTTCAAGGAGTCTCCCCCACCTCCTCTCCTTCCTCCCCATGTATTGTAATCATGTGGAAGGAAGTTCAAGCATTATTCCTAACTGGAAGGGGACAAACAGAAAGTCAAAGCCAAGAACTCCTGTCCTCTCTCTAGTGTTTCTCTTCCATGCTGATTCTATGCACCCTGATTCTACAACAGCATGGGTGTGTGTATGTGTGTGTGAGACAGAGAGAGAAGAGAGAGAATGAGGTGTTACCACACCATCACATTGCACAGTTGTACTTTTGTAGCAACAGAGACTCCAGAAAGGGGCTGGATCTCCCACCCAAAGCGCACACTCACTGACCACGCAAAATTGGCATAACAGCACAATTGAACTTTCACACAGGTTATCATAGCAGGACAGAAATGTGAAAGGAGATCAATAACAGATTTTGTTTGTGTTAGGAAAAAGAATTGCTTTTAAAATGGTCTTCCATGGGACAACAAATGAAGAGCAACTGCATCATGTGGGAAGCCCCAACTAAAGGCACTATCATCTAGATGTAATCGCAATTTACCTGTCTTGTGTGATAAGGCCCTAAGTGCAATTAGTGAAGAACACACACACACACACACACACACTCTTTCTTTTTCAAGACAGCGTTCTCACCCGGAGATTTTTCTCCCTCAGTTTGAAGATAGGGGCCAGGCACTGAGGTCTTTGCTGCAGTCCAGCTCTGTTCAAGCTTAAATAGGTGGTGCAGAACCTGTCTGAAGATGAACCCATTGGAATGTGGATCTTCTCTCTCTGTTCTGGCTAGGTGTCAATGGGTTACTTTGTAGTGGGGTGTGTGTGTGTGTGGATGGGTAACCATGTCGTTTTGTTGCAGCAAAACAGTGAAGGGCCTAGTGGCACTCTGAAAATTAAGAATATTACTTGACTTAATTTTCTGTGGTTTGCAGCCACAAATTCTGGTGAATAAAGCTTGCTAGTCTGTAAAATCCCACAAGATCCTTCACTGTTTTTACTTTCTTTGGAAGGTGTATCTGGATTTGTTTGTGAATATATACATCAACCACTGTCATTTGGTTTCTATTGATGCACTGCCATGGTAGATCAAGGAGCACCAGCCCAGTTGCCAGAGCCATGAGGAGATGGCACCTCATACTTCTCTTCACCTGACACCTTGCAGACAGTTAACTACCCTTATGCAAAAGATTTCTTAGAAAGTAGAAGCACATTTTGAGGTGAACCTTTTTTAAAAAAAAAAAATGCTCCCCACCTCCAATTTCAGCTCAGCAATACTTTTACTCTTTCTCACCATACAATGTGAGGAATGCTTTGTTTGCTTCACTATGTTTGTCATTAAACCTTAGTATTAATTTTATGTCACTATGTCCTTTCCAAAGCTGTTTCTTTATCTCAAAGTCCCCACCCTTCCAGCAGGAAGAAGAGGTGAGTGTGCAGCAGCACAGGGCAGACTGAAATGACAACAGGGAGCTTTCAGGGCAGCTAGTTGCCAAAGCAGCATGAGTTTTCTTTGCCACTCCCATAGTGTACATTTCTTCCGGTTCTCACCAACCATGATCAGGCCAAATGACTTTTTTCAGTCACTTGGAGTCATGGAAGTGAAGGTAAAATGAGTTTCTGCCTCACCTACTGGTGGGAAGAAGGGGCGGAGAGGATGGAGAGTGCTTAAAATAACAAGCCTCTGTTTAAGGATGTATGTGCCATGTTAAATCTCCAGGAAAGGGGGCAATTATGTTGTCAGAGAGGGTGATATAATTTTGGAAAGTTAGTTCCACAGCAGTAATTTCTTTCTCACCAGTGCTTCCCAGTGGGGTTTAGTAGCCAGTTACCTGTCAGGCAATGGGAAGGTGTGTGTATGTGTGTGTGCTTGTGTGTTTAAAGCACAGAAAGGGGTAAGATATGAAAATATGTAACCCCTTCTAGGCCAGTCCCGTGGACTGACAACTGTAATGTGGTCATGCTGTTCTTTTCAGCACTGGAGTGATGTTGAGTGTTTTTTTTAACCACAGTTGTCTGGGCTGCAAATCTCAGAACTGCAGAGAAGCCTGTCTTTAGCACTGCAAGCCTCAGATCTCTTGTTCTTGTTTTTCCAGTTTCTCAAATCTCCCTCTGCCTCCTTACTGACCCTCTGTTGTGCCAGACCTGTCCTCACTCTACACATAATTTCACAGATAAACTTTTAACCTACCCAGAGGCATATCTAGGGTGAGGCAACTGGGGTGCTTTCACTGGGCATCAATGCCAGTGGGGCGTGAAAAGCCGCCCCCCCTCCATCCTTCCACCAGGCCCTGGCCCACCGCGACTCCTGTCGGGGTCGTTCCTGGCCCAGTGCAGGGGTGGCAGCAGTGGCAGCAGCAGCCCTTCCACCCAGGCCTGGCCTACCACTGCCCCCCGCCCCCACTGGGGTCTTCCTTAGCCCGGGGTGGCAGCGGCAGGAGAAGCAGCACCTAAGGACGCAACTTCCATGCTTTCCCTTGATGCTGTTGAAACTTGATATGCCACCAAACCTACCCATGCTATATAATCAAACAACACTTTTTTGTATTCTACAGTTAAGAAAGTACAGGATAAAATGGGCATAGGGTTCTAAAGTTGATAGTTCTTCCAGGGGCAGCCGATGGCTTCCATGTTAGTGGAATACTGCGTCCACTCTGAGTTGCAGTCTTGAACATCAAAGAAGCTATTCAAAGTACTGGGTCCTAGCCCCAAAACAGATTCAGCACCTTGGGTAGCTCATTCAAAGTACAAACTAAAACCTGAGATGGATTCACCAGCTGTCACTCAGTTATCCTCTCTTATTTCAGAATATCATAGTTCTCCCTGACGGATGGACAATTTATGGCATTACGGGTGCTTGACTGCACCATTTAGCCAGCATAGCCAAGGGTAAAAGATGTTGGGACTTACAGTAAAACAACATACAAAGGACCACATTCTGCCCATTCTTGTCTTGTAGAATATAATGAAGATACTTCACTCAGAAGCCTGCCATAAAGCTAGCCGTCTAAGAGCATAATCTAAGATGCATATACTGTGTACTTTTGCTTTAGTTATTACTTGACAGCCAATGAAAATAAGTTATTGCAGAAAACAGGGTTAATTTTTGGAACAGATCAGTGATCAACACAGTGATTTTTAACAAATTTTGTGGGTCTTTGTTGTTATGTGCCTGCAATTTATGCTTAACTTATAACCACTATTGAGGCAGTCCTATCACAGGGTTTTCTTGATGATATTTGTTCAGAGGGGGCTTTCCATTGCCCTCCTCTGAGGCTGAAGTGTGACTTGCACAAGGCCACCAAGCCCATGGGTTTCCATAGCTGAGTGAGAAATTGAACCCTAATCTCCTGGAGTCCTAGTCCAACACTCAAACCATTACACCATGCCAGCATTCCTTTAGGGGTCTACAATAGAATATATCCAGATGTTTTGCATACAGATTGAGAATGTAATTTTTCACATTGTATGAATTGACATTCACTTTGATACCTATTCTGTGCTATTGAACAATGAAGATAAAATGTATTGGCTCTGCTTATAGTAAATCTTGTGGTAGCAGTACAGATAATTCTGGGCAGAAACAGGAAATTCACAGTGACATTTGTAAAAGAATGGCTTATTAAAACACTTGAAGCCACTGAATCTGGCACATCTCATTCTGAAAACTCTTGGCCAGAGCCATCAGCCTATTGGTGATGCTAGCCTTACACTGTGAGGCAGCCTTCTTATATCTATTGCCCTCCAAGTTTGTTCAATTATAATTCCTGTAATCCCCACCCAGGCAAAGAATTGCTTTAAGTAATCTTATATCGTCTAACAAAGAATGTTTACCCGTTGTCCAATATGAAGATCTATCTGAAACAACACATCGTTTTAGGACATGCTTGCTGCTGTTGCTTGTTGTTGTGTGCTTTCAAGTCATTTCTGACTTATGGCAAGCCTAAGACAAATTTATTGTGGGTTTTTCTAGGGCTGAGGGTATATGACTTGCCCAAGGTCACCCAGTGGGTTTCCAGGCTGAGTAGGGAATTGAACCTGGTCTCCAGGGTCATAATCCAATGCTCAAACCACTACACTGTGCTGCTTGCCAAACATCTATCCAGAATGAGGCCTGAAATCAATTAATCCCAGAGCACCATATGATGAAACCACTTAGTGCATTAAAGATGGCTGGAGAGATTTGATCCTCTTCACAGGGATAACTCAAAGATCTACACTCTAATTTATTGACAGGCTCCCCCAGCCTGGTACCTCAACCTGGGTGTTGATGGAACTATTCCAACACATAAGGAAGTCATCAGAATGAGTGAAGCTATTCCAGAGTAACCTATTATATGCTTCTCTGTGTTCATAATTCTATTGTAAAGAGAATTCAGGTTTATTCTGGCTGGCCCATTCGGTTGGAACAACCCAACCTCCTCATTCCACACACACATCTCTGCTTTTTCAATTTGTTGCTGTTGTTGTTTGCCTTCAAGTTGTTTCTAACTTATGGTGATCCTATCACAGGGTTTTCTTGGCAGGATTTGTTTTGGGGGGCCTACCTTTGCCTTCCTCTGGGGCTGAGAGATTATGACTTCTCCAAGATCACCCATGGGTTTTCATGGTTGAGTGGAGGTTTGAGCCCTTGTCTCCAAAGTCATAGTCTAAAACTCAGACCGCTACACCACACTGGCTCTCATCCATACTTCTACTCTATAGAATCATAACATCTACGTCTGTGCAGAAAATTCTGCTGCTGTCCCGGCCTGGTATGTTCAGACAAGCACATGCCCTCTGAGCCTGGAATTGGCTGGCACATTTGCAATAAAGGGGGATAAAACAGTCTTGCAAAGGTTAACATTTGGCACTATGGAACATAATGAAGTGCTAACTTGTCATTTTTTTTAATGAAGTTGTGGCACTGGAGATTTATAGTTGCTAATGAGCCAGAATAATAATTAGTCATTTTTTTAATGAGGCTGATGATCACTCAGACAGAGAGAGACAGTAAAATGGGTCTTAGCTTTGGCCTAATTTTCTGCTGGTAATTGTGTGATGTGCCCAACTGTCTGGAACCCACCCATCCAACCCCTTTCCTGCCACTTCTTCCAGTCATCTGTGCCAGGCTGGATTGTCTGCCCTTCTCCTTTGCACAAGGTGGACAGTGACGGGGTGTGAGCAGATGAGGCAGCCTGCTTGCCAGATGAGAACATTAGACTGTAGAGGACATTGTGACACATTCTTCACCAGATGAAGGGCATCTGCACAAGGGATCTTTGGCAACTGGCCAAAGATAATGGGAAGGTGTGTGTGAGTGACATATCTTGGCTGAATGGCTAAAATGAGCTGCTATTCTGTGGTGTGCATTTCTGCAAGAGGAGTCATAAACTCAGCCCTGAGATTAGCCCAGAGGCTTCAGAAATGTGGGGTGTGTGTCTGTGTCTGGGGGCATTACAGGCTATAGTGAAGAGGTTCTTTCTCTCTACCATCTCAGTCTTACTGCTCCAGTGTTCTCCCAGCGCCACTTTTGGGAAGCACAAGAGAGCTTAGAAACATTTGTTTCAGACTACAAAGTCCAGTGGCTGCATCATCCTGGGACTTTATGATCCAAATAGAACAACTTTCCCAAGCTCTGCTTTGTAAGAATAGCCAAAACAAATATAGAAGCATAGCCTAGTTGTCTCCCTATCCTTAAGTGGTTGACACAGAAAAGATGCCCACCTGCTATACACATACATACTAATGATGCATCTCCATTTTAGACACTTCAGGCATTGCTCCAACTGACTGCCTTGGCCTGTAGATGCTGCTGATATTCCCAAAACAAAAGCCCAATTTGTTTTCTTTGTGTTACTTTTTTTAAAAAATTTTGGCTGTGAGGTCCTTGGGTTAATTGGATGGAAAAAGATATTTCGTTTGTTTGTTCAACACATGCTGTATTAATTTCTTCTAGTTCCCCGATTGTATGAAAGGGTTTGCCTTTACCAGAGCAAGATAAGTAATTATATATTCTTCTATCATGCCTCCCCTCTCACCTTTCCATTAGCCTTTTGTTTCCTTTTGGAAGTTAAAAAGTCTTCTCTCTCTTTGCCTGTCTTCATACGGATGATCTTTCTATGATCATTGCTGTTACCCTACTTCTCTGGCATTTTGTTCTTTTTCATTCTCTTTTTCTGCCACAGGGTGTATACACAGTGCGCTCAAGATGGGGGCCCACCATTCATTTAGACAGAAGCATTACAAAAGGCTTCGGCTTTATTCTCTTGGCCTTTCCTAACATTCTGTTTGCCTTTTTGATGGCCACAGCCTGATGATATTCAGTCAGCTTTCCACAATGACTGTGAGATCGCTTTCAAATTTCTTTCATCCTTTACAAACTGATTACCTTTCTGCTTCTGAAGCAGCTAAAAGAAAAATTCTGCTGGCTGATCCTTAGACATACAGACACTCAGAATGGAAAAAGACCTTTTCAGGTCATTCAGTTTATATCTTCCCAACACACAGTGGATCATTATTCTATACAGTTCATTTTATTATGTTTGCAGTGAACCATCCTAGCTCAGGCTCTGCGACTTATAGACTTGCCCCCTGAAAAGTTATTCAGCAATATGGTAGCTTTGCTGGAATAAGATGTTTTCTATGTAAGTATTTCTCCCAGTGCATTCCACCCGCCTCGCCATTTCACTTCACATTACTACTCTCTCCATCTTTGCCTTGTGGAAGAGGCTCAGGTTGCTTCATGGAAGTTTTGTTTATGTTTCCTGCTCCAGGTTTGCCAGAGACAGGGAGAGTGACAGAGAGCGCACATATTATGAAACTGGTGTGCAACGGAAAGATGTGGGTGGTATGCAGCAAACCTGCCTTCAGGCTTATGCAGTACCTTTCATATGCACAAAAGAAGGGATAGGAAATCTGCATGGATCACACATGTATCTGGTCCACAGCTGAAAGACGCAGCTTGGACATCTTTTCCAGCAATTTTTCCCCCCTTGTTGCTATCAATTAGTTCAGCATATTCAGTGAAAGGTCTTTCTGTTATATATGTCATAAGCAGAGCTGTGCACCTGAATTTGCTAAATCTCAAATTCTGAACTGAATTCAGCCTTTTGGATTGATTTCTACTAGCTCTAGATTGGGGCAGATTGGGCTAATCCAGTTCTGGAGTGGAATGGCACAGTCCAAAGTGATTTGGATCAATCTAGACTTGTACACATTAAAAATACATGAGGAAAAAATGGACAATGTGTCTCTAACATAATCACAGAAGGAAAACATCAATTTAGGGGGAAACAGGAGGTTGGCTTTGCTCATTAACAGCTCTAGCATGTAGTCTGGAGCAAGAAATTCACTAGCATTTTCCAGTCAGAGAGAGAGTGTGTGTGTGTGTGAGGTTACAGAGTCTATTGTCTCCTGCATCTCTGTTCATTTGCTAGATTTAGCTGTTTGTAGCAGATAATTGAAAGAGAAGTGGTGAGGCTTTGGTTAGTTTTTGACTGTCATCTGAGTTTGGGTTCTCTAAAATCTTTCTCCTTTAGTTACCTAACACTGGTCTTGTTGAGCATCTTATCTTAATCCTCTTGTTTATTTGTTAATTTGAGTAGTAATCTATTCATGAGTCTATGGGCCTTTCAGCACTACACAGCTATAGTGCTATTATTCCACTTCCAACAGCCTATGGAATCCTGGGGTTTGCAGATTAAGGGAGGGGCATTTAGAATTCTCAGCCAGAGAGCTCTTTGGCCTCAGTGAACTACAAACCCCAGCATTCCACAGGATGCTGAAGGTGGAATAATAGCACTATAACAGTGTAGGACAGAAAGGACCTATGTGTGTTTCAGGTAATTAAAATAATTTTCTCACCCCACCCACCCTGACTGCCGCTAGTTTTTCTTAGGTGTCTGATTTACTTTCTCAGTGTGCCTTATTTTAAAATTCATCTATTTAATTCTTCTATCTACCTATATGTACAGTTTAGTCTGCCAACAAACACATTTATTTAATTCACAAAGTGATTCTAATTATTATCAGTAGGAGTAGCAATAGTAGTATATAACATGTTTTGTTCATATTGTGAGGTAAAAGAAAACACAATTATTTTATTACTTATTTATTTACTTAATTTATTTATTTATTTATTACTTAATTACTTATTAATTATTTATTTTATTTATTTTATTACTCGTTTGGTTGAATAATCAAACCACTAAATTAAATTTCCATTAGATCTCCTCATTCGTTAAATGTATCATTTAAAGTTTTAACAAGTACTATTATTTCTATTACGTGTGATTACTTTTTTGACTTAGTCAATCATGAGATATCTCCAAAGCAGTATCTGGGGATACAGAGAAGCTAACCAATTTGCCACCTCCAGTAAAGTTTGCAAGGGAGAGTAGTTTTGATGGTTGTGGGAGCAAACCTGCTTCAACTTCAGTAAGCTTAGTAACGGCTCAAAATAATGGCAGTGGGAGTCACTCTGCTCCCACTATTACAAGAACTTTGTTTAACCCTATAGAGGCAGAGGCTGGCAAGAGGCAGCAGCAGCAGCAATGTTAGGAAATAACCCCTGGATGGGAGGTAGGTGATCTGTTTCACCACAGAGAAGGCAGATCATTGTGTCGGATCACATTGAGGTGGAAGAGGGTCCCAGGGCTGCTCTCTGTCTTCTCTATAGACAGTAAGTGAGCAGGGCCAGATTTCCATGATAAAGCACCAGCAACCAGCTCAGGCATCATAGCAGTCAACATAGCAGTCAACATCTGCCCTGCTTCCAGAACATGGATTCTGAGTCAGAGTCTGAAACAGGGGGCATGCCAAGACCAGCTGTACAGGAAGAGCTTACAGTGCCACAAACAGAACAGGGGGTGGTGCCAGCTCCAGCTGAGAGTCCTGACTCTTCAGACACAGAAGATAACTTACCTGTACCCACCTCTGCTGAGCACACACACAACAAAAAGGGAGCTTACACCGATTCCAGAGAATTTATAACTGGCAACAATTACTCAGGCAACAGCTGTGTTAGGTCACTGACCTATATAGCTGCCACTCTTCCCCTCCAGGAGCTTATCTGACCTCTCTCTTTGCTGGATGCCTTGCTGAACTCTCTGACTGTCTCTGGATTACCCTGACTTTGGACTTGCTTCCCTTCAAATTCTGTTGGACGTTACCTTGTGCTTTCTGAATAGAAGTAAGTAACAAGCTGGGAGCTATTCAGTTTGTTTTGTTTGAAATATCAGCTGTGTTGCTGGGATGGAGATAGTGTGATAGATGATGGCTCTGAGGTTGATGAGCAATTGACTGTGCCAGGAACAGAGCCAGTGATTGACCAAACCAGTTTGCAAACATCTCCATCAGTTGAAAGACAAGCAGAGGCAGAGTTGCCTCAGCCAGCTCCAAAGGGAGAGGGAATTACAGTTACCTCTGCCCCTCAGCCCTCAGTCATGGAGGAGGCTAAAATGGACAGCTCAGAGGAAAGCTATGTTGGCTAGATTAAGGAAACAATGACAAGTAACACCTGTTTTAAGTGGCTATTTAAGTCTGTCAGCGTGGCTTGCTGTTTGCTTGTAGTAAATTACTATGCAAGCCTCTCTTGCAGCAAATTACTACACAAGCTCCAGCTCCCTTGATCTCTCTGGATGGACTTTTGGCTTCCTGGACCTTTTGGAGTAGACCTTGACTCAGCTTGGCTCAGCATTTCCATTAGTTGTTTGTGTTGGACACTCCCCCCGCCTCCTATTCCTTCTAGGGCAAGTACCATTGCCTCCCCTTCTTTGCTGGCTAAGAGGCACAGGCAGGGAGTTGGACTCTGACAGATAGGACAACATCACACAAGAAGCAGAAAAGTTCCAGGTGCCAAGCAGCAGGGCAAACACACACAAAGCAGGAAGAGCACTTCTTTCTTGAGTCGGTGGCAGCAGCTGTTAATTTCTCCTCCCTACTATGAGTCTAAGGCAGGCAACTATGGAAAAAATGGGGTGGTAGAAGTATGGGGTCATGAGATGGAAGTTTCCAGGGCTAGCCAAGATCACCAAATGCCTTAAGGAGCATCAAGGATGAACCTCCTCTTTAGTTTCCAAATTTTGTGCACATGTGAGAAAACAAGCGAACAAGGTTATAGCAAAATTTCAGTTTCCGGATGCAAGTCAATGGGAAGAAGTGAGTTGTGATAGGTGTTCAGGTTCAAGGCTAGATTGGGTCCAGACCGAACTGGTCAAATTGGGTCTAGATCCACACTGCTGAATCAGGGTCTGAATTTAATTGGGGTGCTGTGTACAGCTTTGGTCATAAAGCACTACCTAGACATCTTATAAGAGTTGTTGTAGTGCTAAAACTCATAAGGCATATGAACAACTACTGTCATGTTCAAGTGGCAGCAGGTCTCCCAAACTCGTTTCCAGGTGAAATCATTATATCATCTGCTGTACAGATGAAGCAGGCAGTTATCTCTTGTGAAACAGTGTACATAATTCCCCACTGTGTAATCTTACTGACTTTGTCAGGGCTTACTCTTTTTCTTGACCCTTCCCACTGGTGACCATTAATTTCAACAAAAGGTACATGTCTAAAATGGGAATAACTTGCTGGTGATCACCTGCCTGCCTCTTAAAATATTCAGTCTGACTGCTTTACAGAGGACCAGTTCCAAATTAGATAATTTAATATGGTGGTGAGTCGTGATAGTTTTCTGTACACAATTAAGTTATGCATAGCTGGGCACTGATATCATAGTTCTGGAATGCTGTTTTAGGGTGCATGTGTTTCTTTTGTGGATAGGGATCAGCAAAATCACCAGCAGCCTCCGGGGGTGGGGGTGGGGGGCTGCTGCTATGTGGTGGCACTGGTAACAAGATTCTGTGGTTTGTTGTCATTACCAGGTGGAGGAGCACAACGTTGTTTTCTCAGTGTGTTGTGTCTGCTGTAAGAGACAGATGCATTCAGCCAGGAGTGGGCAACTGCAGTACATCAGGGACCAATTTTCCAACCCTTATTGTAGTTGTTAACTGCTGTCAAGTCAACTTCAATTTATGGTGACCCTATGGATGAGATTGTTCCAAGTTTCCCTGTCCTCAACCACCCTGCTCAGGTCTTCCAGATTAAAGGATGTGTCTTCCTTGATTGAATCTATCCATCTGGAATATGGTCTTTCTTTTTTCCATCTTACCAAACATTATTGCCTTTTCTAGTGGGCCATGTCTTCTCATGATATGGCTAAGGTACAACAGCCTTAGTTTGGTCAACTTGGCTTCTAGAGGTTGTTCAGGGTGCAATTTTCCAACCCTATGACCTGCTAAAAAAAACCCCACAAAAATATTCAGACTCATCCAGAAATCCACTTCTAGTTTTGGGGGGAAATTAATATTTTTTGATGTTAAACAGTGCAGAGGGATCCTGAAAACTATTCAAAAACTTAACAGGCATTCTTGGTGGAAAAGACACAATTCACTTTTTTTTAACTAGAAAAGAGACTGTCAGGGGAGACTGGAGGGGTGGAAGGCAACAAATATAGGTGGGGGTGTCCTACATCAACCCAGGGTTACACTTTGTCCACCCCATGTTAAGCCATCAAAGAAAGCTCCCAATTTTTTGTTGCAATGAAAAGCACCATGAGTAATTTGAAGATTCTTGATATTCTTAATCACCTTGGACATTGTGTCAGCTGTAACTATGTTGAAGACATAGAGAGTAAATTAACATAGCCGTCATTTGATGAGCAATGGACCACCCTGGTAGGAATGAAATTATCACCACGGTCAGTAACAAGAGTTGCCTGGGATAATTATGATGCCTATGACAATACTGTCAATGGGTAAAGGACTTTCCATGGCACAGTTGGTGTCTGCTTCCACCATTTAAGAATGGTGGAAGCTGTCAATTTTCATTTTTTACCTTTCTTAGCCTTTATTGCTTTTCATTTCCACATTAGTATGCAATTTGTGTTTGAAAAGCCACATAATAGTTTATGCAGATATTTTTGTGTGTTTCTCTTAGTAAACACATTTTTGTATGTAATTTTTATTAAATTACAAAAAAATGTGCATTTTTGCCATTTCCCCTAATATACTGTATATGTGTATATTATTTTCACTAATGTATGTGTTTTTGTGTATATCTTCCCATGGTATACATACATTTTGTGAGTGAAGAAATGTATGGCAAAATTAAGAAACATGTACTGGTAATTCTTTTCAGTGAGTGCATCAGTTCAGAAAGTTTAAAGTGCTAATTTTGAAAATTAAAATGCAAACTTCTTCCTCATCCTTACTGCTCCTCCCTACTTAAATTTCTTCCCTATTGCTACTCTTACAGGAAATAACTACTGATTTTCCCCTGAAGGCTTCTGTAACAATAAAGGAATAGAAGAGTTCTCAATGGCTTCTAGCTTTTAACTGGTCCCATGGTGGGAGGTGGGGGACTTTGAGGTCCACCTGAAATGCCAGTGTCTCCTTAGAATTTTGGGAAATTACACTCAAAGGAGGCCTGAGAGAGAAGGATAATGGCAGGATCTTTTTACCTTTTTACCTATGTGTACCAGTACTAATTGCAGAGAGGAGTCCAGTTGAAGTTAACAAAGTATTTTATTTGGGTTTAACAAAAATACAGGAAATCAGACACTCTAAGAACCATGCAAGGCTATTGGAATGCAAGGTGTGAAAGTTCAGACAGGGAGAGAAATTGGGGTGAAGAGGGTGATAGTTACCAATCCTGAAGAAGAAGCTAGAAGTGAAGTGGCTCAGACAGTGTCCATATCTATGGTCAGCCTGACCTGGCATGTTTTCTGACCATAAATATGTTCAATTATGAAAATAGCACATCCCGTAGAATGGGGTTGTAGGGTTGTAGGGTATGATAATGGGAGAGATGAGGAATATCAAAGGAGTACATTTGTACCCCTTGAGGATGGCAGAAGAACTGCAGTCCCGGATAATTATGAAGTCTGCATTATGCTTGACGATACTATGTGAATAATATTACTTTCATTCGTAACAGTGGGAACTCTAGTGTGAGCAGGTTGGAATATCAATTTTTCAATCAATCAACACTGCTGACAGAAAATTGCAAATCTCTCCCAAAAAAAGTACAGTTCCTAACACTGCTGTAGGCTGTGGCAAAACCAACTGAAAGATCCCTCAGAATAGCTGAGACATGCCAGCAGAAGCACACCATTGTGATGTATGATTTGGCCATCTCCAAAACTTACAATGCCCAGGTTTGACAAGTTGGGCATAATATATAGTAGACATCAAGTCTGCATGGCATTTTTCAGAACTGTAAGCATTTTGATGAAGAATCTGGAGCTACTTACATCATGGAAAGCTTCTTGACGAACCATTGAATGGCTTCATAATAGCTCCTCTACAATTTTTGT
Organism: Cyclura pinguis; assembly: GCA_030412105.1. NCBI lineage: Eukaryota > Metazoa > Chordata > Lepidosauria > Squamata > Iguanidae > Cyclura > Cyclura pinguis. Next base: position 165,387,416 of record CM059600.1, read on the forward strand.
AAAATGGTACGCCCACTCATAACTTCAGCTATAGAAATCTTACATTCCAGTAACTTCTGTTCCAATGGTGATCTCCCTTCTGAAATAGTTGAGGAGTTAAATTATTTTGTAACACACTTTCAGAGTTCAGAAAGAGGGATTTGACTGAAGAAGTGAAACATTTCATAGTGGAACCCTCAGGGCAAACGGAGTGAGGTGAGCATATGAAAATGACACAACATTGGTTTACTTACAGCAGACTCATTCACCCATTTCACAGGTTTCCCTGTAGTAGTCAAACTAGCAACCACAACTTGTTTGCTTTGTGTCAGGTATCTGGCATGAGTTTTCTTCTCAGTTAGCCAAACTACGCTAGACAATTTATCTGACAAGATGAAAACATGCTGAAAATAGAGAAGACTCAGCCTGGCATTGCAGTTATAAAAATTCCTTCGTACAAGGGATCTAATGAAACACTAAATGGAAAAGAATTTCTCAAGATTTGCTATTGACACGGTATCAAAAGAGACAGCCAGTGTTAATACTGCAAGTCATCTAACAGGAATTTTAGCATTCGCTGTTTCAGTATCTGCCAGAAAAATATAGGCATGAATCTGTATAAGAATGAGCATTTTGAGCAATGTGTACAAAGAACTTGGCCCTGCAAAGAGGAGTACATTACTACTAAATTTCAATCTGCCAGTTTGTGGAAAGATCATGCATAGATAAGGAGCATCATTGTAAGAACTATGAAGAAAGTGTAAGTCTACTTAGTGTACATGTCAAACCTTTACTGTTGTTTAAGTCAGGAAAAGCTTCATCAGCCACTACAACTGATTACCTATTGAACATAGACCATAAGGAAAATTAAGTTCATGACAATTTTTAAAAATACAGTCCTTCCTCCACATTCATGGCTTTGACCTTCAAGAGTTTGATTATTCATGAGGCACATGCTTGCCCACGCCCCCCATTTTCCTCTTCCCTCCCTTGCATTCCTCAACCAAAGCTTGCAAGCCTTGTTTTTTAAATGATTGGGTTTTTTTTCCTTTTGGGAGGGCAAAGCCCCCCTCCCACTGTTGGTAGTGTGTCCTCTCTGCCATGTAGCTGCACATTCTTCTGTGTAATGCCTGCTTATTGGTCAGTTGCTCTCTTTACTCCGACTCCTCCTTTCTCAAGATGGCAACCAGAAGTAGCTAGAACAGCAGAACTCCACTCTTTTCCATCTGAGGGGAAAATACTGGTAAGCCCCTTAGCTTGTATTTTTTCTTCACTCCAGTGAACACAGGGGACAGAGGCAAAGGAATGGGAGGAGGAGGTCTGGAGGGAAATGGGAGGGGGATTGCAGAGGGAGACTTATTTGGAATTTTTCCACTTTTGCAAGGGAACCTTTGCAAATGTGGAAAGGCCACTGTAATGCCATGAGAACCTATATCATTTCATCCAGCCAAATACAAGATATAAAACATGTACTTTTGCTTCTGAAGGGGCAACATTCAGAATGGGGGAGAAAACAAGATGACAGGGAAAAAGTTAAAGCCAAGATGGCAAAAAATATAATAGTGCTACCTTGTATGAAATTTTAGGGCAAAAGATCTAGCCATAGTTGTCCACTACTCCAAGACTGGGCTTCTCTCCCAACCCAGGGCCATGGGGCATTTTTGCCCATGAAGCAGTAATACACAGCCAGCAAATCAAAGACTAGGACTACCATTGAGGTGAACTTGAACAGACTTTATTATAACACTGAAATAGATTATGGAAGGATACAGCAATAACCAGAATATAGCCTAATCCAAGAATCTGGCTGGCAGATATAAGTAATGATTTAGAAAGGAGAGGAGTAAAGAAATTGAGGGTAGTATAAATGAGGAGAAATTGCTATAGCAGTTCAGATGTATGTGTGTGACAAGTTATTTGCCAGAGAAGAGTAAGCTAGAAAGAGAAGAACTTGGTGGAGTTTGAGACTAAAGGAGGGAGGAAAGCTGGGGAAAAAGAGCCTTAATAGAGAGGGAGTGAGTGAGAGGGAAAAGCCAAGATGAAAAGCTTTGACTCAGGATGCCAAAGAGCAAGACAAGGCCTGTCCCTAAAATTAGACACTGTACAAGTCACACAAAGAACACTTCACTCAAATATTGGGTGGCCACAAAGAGATGCATGTTAATGACATCATCCTCATGGACCGCAAGAAAACCTGCAGGAGGCAATGGAGGATTGCTGTTACTGTGCTGCCCAGCTGTAGCATAATAGGTAAACACTCTTCTGTCATTCCACCCACTCTCCACTGGCCAGGAAAGGACTGTGTTTTGGGGGACTGCAGCAAAGAAAGGTGAGTTTGGTGAGATTTTGGTCATTGAAATGTCAGTACAGAATTTCAACAACTGCAATGACCAAAGAAGTGAGTTACAATGGTATAAAATGGACTAACACCATTGTAATTCACTAAAAGAACCCAGGCATGTATTCATTCATCACTTACATAAATGTTTACTTCACTCAATCCCACAGACCCACAGACCCAAACTAAAATTTAGAAAGGTGGCAATTTTTTCAGCCTCTGTCAATTCAGTCTATTTCCCTGTTTTTCAAACAATATTTATCAGGGTGCCTTGTTTTGGCTTGACTTTTTGATTTAACCTTTGCTCTGAGTAAGATATAGAATGAGGTTTGATATTCCAGCTACTCCAAAATAAAATTCATGAACAGGGAATGCTCTCATATCCCTAACTCCAATGCCTCTTGCTTTGCATTACATGGGAGAACTGAAAACAAAATTTCAATCAAAATAATTTACCAGGTCGATGTAATGTTCTTAATGGTTGCATTTCACAGAGGTTAGGGTCATCAATGGCTCCTAGACAGGATGACTGTATGTTGTCTCATCATGAGAAGCAATATACCTCTGTGCTCAAATTGCTGAGGACTGCAAGATATAGGGTGAAGTTGCACTCTTGTTCTGCTAGTGATCCTGCCAAATAGACAACACCAGCATAGTTCTTATGTGTTTGTTTTTTTTCATTTCTTAAGTAGGCTTCCCAAATCTGGAGGCCCTAAATGATACATTCTTGCAATATTGTGCACCATGAGTGGCAATGAGATAGACATTGTTTATGGCAGGACAATAAGTCTAACAGTTAAGATCATGAATGAGACAGAAGAGACAAAAGTGATGAAAAGCACACAAATGGGGTGTGCAAATTCTGAAACAGAAATACGATGAACTTCCATTTGGGGTAAGGTGGGATGGGGTGCAAAAACAAAATCACTTCAAAGGGGTTCCAGGGCCATTATAGCAAATGTGTGGATATCTGCTGTTTATGCTACTACTGATCCCAAATTATTCCATGCAATCCTAAAAGAAAAGCACTCTGTTTTGATGAGTGTAGTTGGTACAATCATGCCATGAAGAAGAGAGCGCATAGAATGCAACTATGCTGAGGGAGATTGCTGCTGACTTACCACCTTGCAATGTTCTATACCTTACCAAACCATGTGGCATAGACATTAGTAACATAAATGTGTTGATCATTCTCCTAGAAAACTACTTGACATATGAGGAAGTAAATGCTAGGACAGAAGTAGGCCTGCAGCAAAAGAACAATTTGAGAGAGGCAGAAACTAGCAGAATCCCTTGATGACTTCAGTGTGCAAATTGCTACCTGGATTTCACTGTGTCTCTTGACATCAAGAAACAGTCAACCATTGAAGGTTCTGGAAAGAAATGGGAACACAGAAGCCACATCATCTTCCTTGTGGGCTTGGGTAAGAATTGTGATGAAATTTTCTGAGGGTTACAGATTAATTTATGTTCAGTTATTCATAATTGATACAAAAAAAAAAAACCCTCCAAAGAAATACTAAAATATTTATTCCTTCAGTCAACATCTTCCACCTCAATCTTAGATGTTATTCCTATGATAAGTCATAATTTTAGTGGTCTTAAGTGCATATAATTCTATATTAATTGTGGTCTATTATGCCCTGAGGAGTTGAGCTTAGTTTTTTATAACTTTGCTCTTATCCAGGTATAACCATGTTTGAACACCTAAAAAAAATGTGTTAAGTTTCATTAATCTTTACAAACCTGTGCATGATATTACTAATTTTATTTCTTTTTTACCATTTAGAAACAAGAGAAAGATGGAATGCAAAATGAGCCTGGACTAGGGATGTGAAGGAATCTTGCCGTTGCTGAGATTTTAGCAAAGGAGTTATCTTGAAGATTGTCTACCTCCTCACCTACAGCATGACATGGAGATGCCAAATGTATATTATTTCTCGTCACAGTTTTTGTAATTTGTGCACAAATATTTTGTGCAAAAGTGCTGTCTTGGCACAAAACTAGCTTCGTTTCCCTCCTCTGAAATTAAGCACATACCACAGAGAGAGGATGCCCACTAAGACAGGGTGATTGATCACAAACACACAAACACCCTGACCAGTTCTGCTACTTTTATTACAAGCAATGGTTGCAAAGGAACAATTGTGCCAAGCCTGCACCTTTTAAATGAGTGCATCAAAACAATTCAAGAAAATGCAGACTTTCTCTGAGACCAGAGATAATAACAACAAAAGCCTGTGATCTCACAGTGGCTCACCTCAGGGATCCTCACAACCTGTCCTGCCCCACCTAAATTAGCTTGCTACCTCAGCTTTCGTAGTTTCAGTGTCAGTCTATTCAGTCCATACATGGCCCGGGGAGCAGTCACCATCTTGTCCATTGCCTGCCTCAGGCAACAAACAAAGTGTCTTGGTTTGGCCATGAATTAAGACCTGCAGTGAATCTGACACCCTCCCTTTATGTTTCACCAGCTAGGTAGTAACAGTGAATAGTTACTCAGGCTCCTATTAAGCCTCTTTGGTGGACTGTGCTTAGTTTGGCAGGCCAGTGGTGCAAGCCTTCCAAAGCTTCTCTTTCCCATGACTTCCTTATGGAGTGGCATAGGAGAGCAAAAGAATTATTCATCCATTGTGCAGATGCAAAACTAAGAGCAACATTGGTAGCTTCTGAATGTCATTGATTTTTTTTTTAATGAAACTATGAAAACAAGAACCTTTGCTTAAGCAGCAACCACACAAACAGGTTTGGGGGAGGTTATCCTGTTTTCAGCCTCCTCCATGCCATGTTTTGAAAGCTATCCTGCATTCACTGAAGCTTGCAAGTTGATAGCTGGGCCTCCCAGCCTGTTGTGCCCTTGTGAACCAGCCACAGTGATTGATGACACAGGCACATCGGTGACAAAAGCAAAGACAGGGCTGGAATATTCATTGCCTCTCTGAAGACTGCTGCCTAATACAAATAACTAGAATTTGCCTGCATTGCACAGCTGACCAGCCTCAAGAAATGCTGGAAATACTTCATGGGGTAATGATAGCAACTGGCCTTTCACATGGAAAAGTTAACTCAAAATACACAGGAGGTGCAGCAAAAGTCCTTATATCAGTTTTGGCATTGACAAGGGTGCAGAGGGATCTGCACAGCAGATTCCTGAAGATGAAGGCTAACAACAACAGTTGTTTCACCTATACATCTATATCTATATCCGGATAACTACATCAATTCTCTTTATCTTATTATTAAATTCTCCTACAACAACACCTTTGAAGATCCATAGATCATCTTCCTGTATGTTCTTCTAACCATCAGGTATAACAAGATTAAACAGGTCTGTTTAATAAGGCAGCGGAAGCTCATTTGTATTTGATCTAGAATTCCTGGCATCCTAAATATTTTTCATATGTTTGGGACTCTACTTACAGAGTTTGGTTCTCAGGAATAAAGATATATGCAACAATAATACCATCTACCAACAAAGAGTCCAGCAGCTAAAATATTATCTGCTTCAAAGAGGATATCCAACTTTTATTACTTAATGCAATATCTATCAGGGGGCTATATGCACTAGGGAATATCTCCTCTGCAAAAAAGAGAGGAAAAATAGGGACAGGTATGTACCTTTTGTGGTTGATTTCCAGTGATGTAGACCCGAGTCAATAGACTCAGACTCAAGTCGGACTTAAGTCGCTTCAGTGACTCGACTCAGACTCAACTCGGCCGTAAATGATGCACTGACTTGACTCAACTTGAGACTTGTATATTTTTAATGACTAACTTGATGCCTTTCATTCAATAACACAACGCATTCATCCAGAAACCTCCATCTCTTTTTTGCCTACTGGTCACATGACAATCTGTCTCAAGCCCTATGTGTGAGTACATTTCTCAGAGGGGAAATAGCAAACAGGTTAGGCAATGAGCTTGAAGCAGGCTCGAGGTCTGTTCAGCAGCCTGTCCCCAGTGCATATCAGAGGAGCCTTCTCAAACATTTCCTAAGAGCAAAAGACAAGAATCTTCCCCAGAGTGCAGGGTGTGTTTCTCAGAGGGGAACAGCCAATGTGTTAGGCAATGGGCTTGAGGAGGAAGGATCCTTCCTTCTAAAGCTTTTGAATCTTCAGTAATGGGGAGTAAGGTAGGATCCTATTTCCCACTTCCGAAGTTGCAGATGGCAAAATTGCAAATGTGGAGAGCTGACTCTTCTTAAATTGTTAAAATTGACTTTATTTGGCTTTGTCCAATAATTCTGGAATTTTGGTTAGGGTACAAAGATGGCTTCCAGACTTGAGACTTGACTTGAAAGTATCTTCAAGGACTTGAGACTTGACGTGAGACTTGAAGTAAAAGACTTAAATACATCACTGTTGATTTCTACCCAGCATCTTCCTTTAAAGAAAGCTACCCCTTGATAACTAATTCACCATGTTTTGCTAGATCTACTAATAGGGCTCCTACTGTCATTTCCCATCAGCCACCGCCTAACCATCACTGATGAGAGTTGCAACAAAAATGCCAACTGAAGATCCTAGATTGCTTCTCTGTACATCCAAGTGTTGCATCACTTGTGAATATCTGCAAGAAACAACAACTTGTAAAAGCAGAAGCATAGGTTAAATCATGTTAAAGAAAACATGACTTACAATTCCACCAAAGTCATTCATGGGATTGGATGCCAGCACCTGGGATGCAACATACAATATGTGGGAAAAACTGCCACCAATCTGTGCCCAAAAATTCAGGAATCATAAGCCAGCAATCACTGCCAAAAAGCTGGAGCAATGTGTTGCTAAATATTTTAATTCTGAGAGACACAGCCTTCCCAATATGGCCATATTTCCAATCAAGAAACCTCCCTCTTTGAGCCATGCTTGAGAATCTATACCCTTGACACCTTGATGCCATAAGCCTTTAATTTAGAGAACAATACCAGTCTTGCCTCTGGCATTATCCTCAGAATTCCATTTTTCAACCCTGGGAATTCTGTAACTGCTGTTCTATAACTGTTAAGCTCCCCCATTTCAACAGACATCACTGAGGAAGGCAGAAGCCAAAACGCTTAATGCTCTTTATAAACACCTGTTTTCAATAAATTTATTAAATTGACTTCAAAGTTCATAGTATCCTTCTGGGATCCAGGTGCTATCTGAAAACAGTGGTATTACTTGCTTTCTTTTACTATTTTATGGTTGAAAAATCTATAGGGACTGTAGGTCAGGAAAGAAAGGAATATATACTTCCCTTTAATTCCTGACCCACAGTCCCTAAAGGCACTTCTCCCATTCCAGCTTGACCAACAGTCCTCCTGATATAGTCCATTCCACTATTCCATTACAATTTCTGCAGATTTCCTTCACTTCTGTCCCACAACCTTTCCATCATCTTGAAATCCCATGTTTGCATTTCTTGCATGTAGTTTGAGACATACTTTTTTCATTTGTCTTTCTCCATAATTCCAACAACCAGATCTGTAAACTTCCTTCAGTCCCCAAGAGCTGCACACACAATGCTGATTCCCCAGCTTTCACCTTTTGTTCTGTGTTTCACCAGAGTCACCACAGCTGGAGGAGATAATTCCTTTCTGAATATAGAGTACATTGTACTGTATTTACTTCAGAGGAAGAACTGGAGCTCAGAAATGGCACAAAAGTTGGTAGGTTCAGTTTCTGGCTTCAGCGGCTCAGGGTATCTGGAGGGTCCTATTTGGAAAGTATCAGCCAAACAATGTAGACACTACTGATCTAAGAGATCAAGGGTCTGACACAATGTGAAGCAGCTTCTATTGTCCCTGCATTGTGATGATCCTCTAAATCATAAATTTGCCAGCTGCAAAAATATAAAAATGTCTTCTTCCAGCTAGAAAGCCAGCATAGTGTAGTGGTTTGAATGTTGGACTAGAACACTGGGAGATCCTGGATCAAATTCCTGCTCAGCCACGGACATCCACTGGGTGACCTGGTGTCTTGTGCTGGCAGCTAGCCAAGGCTTCCAGCTATCTAATCAGGCTATTATCAGGAACTAGCAGGCAAAGTTCATCTTAGCCATTTTGCAGTCTGAGTTCTCAGTAGATTTAGAGAGACAGAGTCCAAGTTTCCTGTAAGTCCAAAGAGAGAGTGTCCAATGGCAAAATCCATAGTCCAGGCAGAGGTCAAGGGTTCTAGGAGCATGAGCAAGTCAAGAATAAGCTGGGCTGCATCCACTGATAGGACCACTTGGCTACAACAGCTTCCTTCCATTCTAGCCTTTTGTTATATAGGCTCAGAATCTTATCCAGCTGTGGCCTAATTAGTGAGTCCTTCTTGTATAAATGGTGCCAGAATCTTGGGTTCTCCTTTTTCCACCTACACAGACCGCCGTAAGAACTGTTCCTTTTAGGTCTCTAGAGTATGCTGTTGGGAAGGGTCCTATCTGGGTCTGGGAGCAGAGCATGACACCTTGGGTAAGTGACACTGTCTAAGGCACTTTTCACACCTTACCTTTTCGCGGAGTGCGAGCCTGAGGAGGAAGGCTCTCGCGTCCCTGCTGCTTCAGCTCCGCAGCTGCTTCTTGGTTGCGCGAGCACCCCCCCTTCCTTCTGCAGTGCAGCCTGGGACCGGCTCCTGAGGCTTCGCACGCCAGGTAAGTGCACACGGGGCACCGAAGCAATGCGCGACCATGCAGCATTTTTGGCTTTAAACCGAAAATAAAAAAATGCATGTGCGGTCCGCGTTAGGCCCTTGAGCGTCGCGCAAATGTGAGTGCATCGTGTGGACTGCTCCTCACATTAACGTGACGCTCAAGGGGCCCTTTTGCTTCAGAAATGCTGTGCGAAAAGGGCCTAAGACTCAGAGGCAGTCAACAGCAACCCCATTTGAATACATTCTATCCAGAAAACCCAATGCTAGATTTACCTTAGGGTCACCATAAGTAAAAAAAAAAAAATGACTTGCAGGCAAACAACAACACAATATCTTCTAACAACTGGCTCCTAGCATGACCTATCAGCTGCTGAGCTGCTTCTGAGAATGTTCCACTTTCTGTATCTCTCTCAGACATAGTTTTGAATATTTGCTATTCCAGTAAAAAGAACTTTATTATTATTTTTGCACTTCTCTACAGATTTAGGGTTCACCTTGTATCATTAGTGCATAACAGGAGGTGCAGCTCTCAAATATGCAGAAAAGACGGAGGCGCATTCTTTCCACCTTTCTTCTTTCCCCACTCACCACCAGACTGAACTTAGGCTCAGGAAGTTTCCCTCCACCTCCTCCCAAGCCTACTCAGGGATATCAGCATGTATGTGCCTATGTACACATAGTGCTGCAAGTTTTCCTGAGGAAACATTTGACCTCTGTGCAACAGACAGGTGCTTCTCCCAACAGGTCCATGTCTCTCTGAATGCCCTGCATTCCACAAAAGGTCTGCAGGACAAGTGGCATTCCTCACATACCCTGTATTCTTGGAACCATGAAGCAACTGCTCTCATTGGGATATATGAGAGGCTTTGCTTCACTTAGCAATTATGAAGGCCAGCTCAATCTTTCACAGTATAGTTCTGATGGCTCCTATTGATTTGTATGTGTTTTCCCCAACCTCATCTCAAAAGCTCATGGCAGGTAATATGTTAAAAATGAGAGAAAGTATTTGCAGTGGGCTCTCAGGAGCTGCTGGGGTTTTGTTCTAGGATCTCCCATGTATACCAAAATCCATGGATGCTCAAATCCCATTATACACAATGGTGTAGTAAAATGGTGTCCCTTATATAAAATAGTGAACAACCCAAAGGTTTGCTTTTTGGATTTTACTTTTTAAAAAAATTTCAAGCCATGGTTGGTTGAATCTTTTGATACATAATCCATGGATATGGAGGGCCAACTGTACAGAGAAAAAAAAAGATAGATTCTATGTTATAACAAGCTAAGGAAATCTCTTTGCTTCCAGTCATGCACACAGAGACCACTCACTCTGGTTTGCATTGACAAAATGCTATTTGAAAGTCCTGGATGGGACATAGGAAGCTTTTGTGTACTTGGCCTAGCTATTTGCCCATTTAGCTCAGGAATATTTACTCTGATTGGCAGTGGCTCTCCACTATACCAAGCAGGAGACTTATACATGACTTGCTAATAGATGCTTTTTAACTGGAGACATCAATGATTGAACCTGAAACCTTCTGTTGCCCATGACCTTTTGAATGTATATTAAGATTTTTCTCACTGCATCAAACCAACTATGCAGGTGGTCCATGATATCAGCTATGGTCTCAGACCACATGCATGAACTCATATGTGTTCTGAGCAACACACTTGTAAGGGATCTAAAAGAGGGATTTTGCTGAACTTACAATACTCAAAATGCACACAATCATTGCTTTGAGGAATAGCAAACTCTATGATAAAGTCTCATAAATGTTAAACAGTACGTACAAAGCACAAGTTACTACCTAACAGTTGCTTTAGGACAGGGAAATGCCAACTCAAATGAGAAAACTCACAAACTGAAAGGGCTTTGGATTAAGCAATCTGAAGCTTATGGGATGGTAATGAAGAGAAGAGAAGAGAAGAGAAGAGAAGAGAAGAGAAGAGAAGAGAAGAGAAGAGAAGAGGGAGAGAGATTCAAAAAGTAGAGGCAATATAATATTTAGCCTAATCCATACACATAAACATACCAGAAAAAGTAAGAGTAGATGGAGAAGCTGTAATGTGCAGGGAAAATATTCCCCCAAAGATAAGATTTTAGAGAGTGATGAGATTTGCCTTTCCTTGGTCCTGTTGGACTTTCCTGGGCAGAAGCTGGGGAATGTTGTATTCTTAGCGGGAGCAGTGGAAAGAAGATGATGACCTAACCAAAGTTCTCTAAGCCAGGACAATGAGAAAGGGGCTAACAATATTTTCTGGCCAGAATTTTAGATTCTGGATGGAGAATAATCTGAAAAACAGAGATTTTAAAGATGGATGCTGGCCTTTCCCTCAGTAATGAACTACCTTTGGCCTCTGGGATCTTTTTAAGGTATTTGAGGTGGTAAAAGACCTTTCAAGTTTGCTTAAGTTTGCATACCTTACAGTGTTGCATTTTCTCATGATATGCTAGTGCATCCCAACCTTTTTACACTTGCTTACCCCTTGGCAGCCCATTTCCATAACTTGTATTCCCCCACACCAGCACATCCTTTCTTTGAGAGGAAAAAAAGTTCTGTGAAGATGTCCCCACACCCGTGAAAGAAAAGCAAAGTGTCACCAGCCACCTTGCCCCTGCCTCTCCATTCCATCCTATCCTCTTACCCACCAACATACTTTCTGCAGTCTCAGGATCCAGTTTGCTCTCAGCCAAAGCCACAGAGAGGAGTGACTGGCGCTGTGTGTCCCTCCCTCAGAAGAATTCAGGGCAAACAGCATATGCCTGTAAAGGCAAGGCTAGGGTTGCAGCCACTCAGATAGAAGGTTGTGTGTGGATGTGGATATGAAAAAGACTTTTAAAAAAAAGTTTTAAAAGCCTTTTTTTAAAAAAGTCTGTGGACCAATGGCAGCCAGAATATTGGCTTGTGTGTCACTCTTGTTGTTATCTCTATGATTCCAACCCGCCCCCCCCCCCCCCCGTCCAGTTCACTTAAGGTTCTCAGACAGGAATATCAGTGCTGTGGGCCATCAAGAACTGCATCAAGTTGTAACATTGGCCATTGCTGCCCTACACTGTTATAGTGCTATTATTCCACCTTCAACATCCTGTGGAATCCTGGGGTTTGCAGTTTAGGGAGGGGCCTTTAGAATTCTCAGCCGGGGAGCTCTTTGGCCTTAGTAAACTACAAACCCCAAAATTCCACAGGATGTTGAAAATGGAATAATAGCACTGTAACAGTGTAGGGCGGAAATGGCCATCATCCTCTGAGAATGGCTTATACTTTATATTTTTCTTGCCATTAATCAATTTTTTTCACGTATCTCTAAATGTCCTTGTTCATACCGCTGGGGTATGCATACCCCAGGTTGGGAATTACTGGGATATGGCATTGTGTTGCTGACTAAAGGTTGCTTGAGAGAGACCGTTGCTGTATTCCAACTGGCAAAGAGAGAGAAGTGTTGTGCTGATCACCTTGTGCCCCAAAAGTGACCTTTCCTCTCAGTACCACTTTCTGTACATAATGCTTTGTTTAGCGACAGCAGGATGTCAATCCAGGAGACACAAAAGCTTGCCTGGGGGTATTGAGTTCTGCCCACTAATTTGATCAGCATTCTCAACACAGCTGGTGGTGATACCACTGGAATCACATTCTTTCAGTGTGCACGCTGGCTGTAGAATTTAACTAGACAAACTTTCCCTGCTGACCCTTTTCTGTCCATAGCCAGACAAAATCAAAAGCAGTTCCATGTAAGGAAACAAATGTTACCATAAATACACACACATGTCTTCTGCGGGGCATTGCACAAATTCCAGCAGCTTGCAACCTCCATGCCCATTCCAGTGACATCACAGTATATGATATGACAAGAGGCAAGGCAGTGGTAGTTAGAAGATGTGACATTGGCAGGGTTACAAAAGGAATGAAGATCCATTGAAACATCGTTAGGTCTACCGTAGCCAACTCAGCTTTTTAAGGGCTTCCACAGCTCACTTGGAAAAGAAAATATTCCGTAATTCCTCCAGATGTCATTTACTCTTGAGACATATTCTAAACCTGCCACAGAAGAGGTGAAGAAGAGAGAACTAGCCTTCCATGAAGCCCTTCTCCTTGGTTGCAGGTCAGCTAGAACAGGCTAAAAATATAGCAATAGTCAAGGAGGAAGTACAAGTGCTTGGCTATTTGTTCATATATGTCACAGCTGAGTTTGGATAGGGTGCAGTGAGTTCTATCTCCATTTAAGCGGTGGGGAGCTCCTCTATGCCCGTGCTTAGGGATACTGTTACTGCAGTTTTCTAGTCCGAACTTGTGGGATATTAGATATCACTGATATCAAGAATTTGGCCTTCACTACCCATTCCTCTCCAAGTGCTTGTGAGGCCCCCGGACAAGCACGCACACAGGTGCGGCCGAAAATTGCTGAACCATTCAAATCTCAATCCAGGCAGGCCAGTAATTGCCGAATGCAGCTTTAGGAGACCTCAAGGCAAGTACCTTTTAAGATCACATTATGTACGCAAGCCGTTTACAAAAGATCCCCTGCCCCGAGCAGGCAGCTTGATGAGCGGACTATCCAACTCTCAAGCACTCCGCATTTGCATACTGGCTACGGTATTGACAACGCTCTCATAATTCAATCATCTAAAGTACTGACCTTTCGGAGGCTTTGTCTCCAGCCCAAAATCCATTGTTTTCCCCAGGAACGGACTAGCCTGCGGGGACATTTTCTCCTATAAGAACCCCTGACTCTGAGCGTCTCATTGGATCGCTCATGACTTGCCTCCCAACTTGCTGCCTCTCCGTTTGATGAGCCTCCCCTCAGCCTCCACGTGCTGAGAACCCATGCTCCCCAGCTTCTTTGCTTATGCCGGGCTACAGGACCAGGTGTAGTATTTCCCCACAAACTCCTTCTGAAAATCCCTTATCTATTTTCCTCCCTTTATTTCTTTAGGACTGTGTGTGTGGCTGTGCAATTGTGCAGTATCTCTTAATTTTCTGAGTGAGTGCATGTGTTTGCTGTGATTTATAAATAAAGAAACACAATTATTCTTAACTTCTGTTTGATTGCTGACTCGGCCTGACCCCGTAGACATTGGGTTCAAGATCTCGCTACGTTACCCTGCCTCTCGCATTGCTAACTAGTGCTCTAAGCTAATTCCCATTCCCCATTATTTTGAGCACATTGAGGTGTCCCTCCCAGGACCCCCAGAAATCAGAGTAACAATGCTATGCCACCTAGGCCATTTCCACACTAGACTGCTATAGTGCTATTATTCCACTTTCAACATCCTATGGAATCCTGGGGTTTGCAGTTTTGGGAGGGGCCTCAAAGGTCCCTCCTTTAACTGGAAACCTCAGGATTCCATTGGATGTTGAAAGTGGAATAATAGCACTATAGCAGTCTAGTGTGGAAATGGCCCTACATACCTTGGTTTGTCCATATTCTAGGCATACCACCCAGTGCCTAACCTTCATTTGGCCTAGATTCCAAGCTTCCATTTTTTTAAAGGTAAGTTATAGGAGAAAGATAAGTTATAGGGAAAAATGTGGAGGCATTCTGTGGTCAAATTGCTCTGCAAAAAACAAGTCCATCCTTGCCTTTCAGACATGAAGGAGTTGAGAGATGGTCTAGGAGAACTGGGAGAGTGAGTGGTAAGAGCAGCAGAGTTCAACAAGCAAGAGAGGGATACGTTGCAAGGTTATGAGGAGAGGAGACAGAGAGTGGTGCAAGGGGCAGCGTGCAAGAAGCAAGAGATGAGTGCAAGGGAGGGAGGCACTATAAAGCTAAAAGGAGTAGGAGAGACAGGAGAGCTGGCTGTGTGAGTGGCTAAGTGCAAGAAACAAGGAAAGGGCCCATTGCAAGGGCACAGGCAGAGGTGAGAAAATAGGAAGAAAGGGGGAGGGAGGGCAAAAAGAGAAGGAAGTTTGTGAGGTGCACTGGCAATGTACGAGGAGTCAGAGAGCTCGGGATGATGATGAGGGGCAGGGTGCAAAGGGGGCAGATGTGGTGTCACAAGGTGAGAGAAGGCATAGGAGATGCAGCAGCTGTGTGCAAAGAACAAGCGAGGAAGGCATGGCAGAGTCCAAGGAGGGGGAAATGTGTGTGGGGGAGTACTTAGGACCATATCAATGGAGGCAAGGCAGTAGCAGCAGAGGTTCTCCAGGGGGAAGGGAACTGAGCAATTCATTGCTCCCATGCCCTGCTCCCTGAGGCAGCCACTTCATGACGCTGCTGCGAGGAAAAAAAGGAGCAGAGAGCTCATAGCCACCAATTAAGGTAGATGTTTGATGTGAATCTTCAAATTTTGGGGGAAATGGACCCAGATTATGATTATGATAAAGAGAGAGCCAGTGTAGTATAGTGGTTTGTGGGTTTGAATATGACCCTGGAAACCAGGGTTCAATTTCCTGCCCAGTCATGAAAACTCATTTGGTAAACTTGGGCATGTCACACACACTCAGCACGGAAAAACCCTGTGATAGGTTCGCTTTAGGTTCACCATAAGCCAGAAATGATTTGAAGGCACACAACAACAACAACAACAATGATAAAGTAAAGACGAAATCTTTTTTAACTGACTGACTCCCCAATTATTTGTCTTGGGGATAAGGTTTACACAAACCTATGTCCCACTAAGTTAAATGTGCATGTGAAACAGAAAATCAGCTGTACAGTTGAAGATGTGGAAAGGATTTATTAGGAGAAGTACAAGAACAGTGATAAAGGGAGAACATATCTGTGATTATGGACTGGCATTTGCATTGAAATGCTTTTTCATACACCAAAGAATACCTTTCAAAGATTTTAAGGAGATACTGTCTCAGTGTTTTGGGACAAAACCAACAGGCTCTAGTATCTAACCTTATCTAGTCAATAGCATCTACCCTTAAAGACTACAGTTTGGCTCAAGCTTTTGCAGACTGCAACCCTTTTCATTGGATATGAGGAGAGTTGCCTCAGTTGGCAGATATTTATACAATTGGTTGGGTTAGACGGTTGTAATCAGTGAAGTGAGAATGAATGGAAATGTAAAAGTACAAATATCATTGATTTAACTGGCATACAGAGTGGTGTAGTGGTTTGTGCATTGGGCTATGATCCTGGAGACCAAGGTCTGGTTCCCCACTGAGTGAACTTGGACATGTTATGCATTTTCAGCCCCCTGAAAACCCCATGATAGATTCAGCATAGGGTTGCCATAAGTTGGAAGTGACTTGAAGGCATACAACAACAGCAGCAACAACAACAACAAACTACAGTTTGGTGGGAAAGCAGACATCCTTACATAGATAAGCTTCTGAGCACATATATTTTGATGAAAAAGTCAAATAGCTGAAAGAGTTAAAAGTAAGATGTTTTGTAGTTAAAATAAAATACTTATTCTGTATTTCTGAAATTAAACAGACCATGCTTTTTCCCTTTAATTACTGCCGTTTGTCCTTATTTCCCTTTACAATCACTTTCAGTGATTCCTGTGAGGTGTTCATGGACCTGCAGCTTTTTGTTATTAGTTAAAAACTGGTGGAAAAAAATATTGATCTGATGGGAATACCACTGGAAGCATTTGTGCATGATAAAATGTCACTATTATTGTTGTTTCTTTGTACTGCATGGAGACTTTATAGGTCCACTGAACCTGGCTTCCATCTTCTTATTAATCCTCATTGCAATCTTGTAAGGTAGTTTTACTGAGATGTAATGGTAGCCCAAAGCCACATGGCAAATTCTTTGACCCAGGAGAAATTTCAACTTGAGTCTTCCTGTTCCAAATCCAGCACTTTAAATGTTACTCTACATAGGTTCTTTCAGATTAGTTGTAACTGTAAAACATAATATGAAAGTTGAAAAATAGTGGAAGGATAAATATGCAACAATTAACATGTCTACTTTGCACAATTAAAATAATATTCATAGTATGCAAATTAGATGCTTAAATTTGAGGAAATGAAGTATGGCAACCTTACTAATTCTTTTGAGATCCAGCATAGTGTAGTGATTTGGGTGTTGGAGTAGGACCTTGGGGAGTAGGGTATGAATCTCTACTAGGCTATGGAAACTCACTGGGTACCCTTGGGCAAGTTACACTCTCTCAGCCTCAGAGAAAGGCAATGATAAGCTCCTCTGAACAAATCTTACCAAGAAAACCTCATGATGGGTTCACATTAGGGTTACCATAAGTCAGAAATTCCTTGAAGGTACACAATAACAATGACAACAGCAACAACAATTAGCTCTTTTGCATTCACTTAAAGGCCACAGGAGCAATCTAGGCTATAATTTGTTTTATCAGGCCACGAAGAAGGCCAGGTGCTGTAAAGCTAAGTCCACAACAGCTACAGCAAGATTTTACAATCCAAAACCCTCGTTGTTATACATCCATTTTTCTTTCATTCTTTTTTTTAAATCAATATCTTAGTTTTCAAAAAATTCATATTTAAAACTTTTTCATAATACAAACAGAATTATCAATTTACCAGAACCCATCAACTTATTTTCAGTTGATTATGTCATTATTTAAAGATGGCCAGAAAAGTCTGTTTTACCCATGGGGGGAGGGGGGACCTAAGGTGTGTGCTTATTTGAAATTTCCAGCAATGTAGCTGAATCTCCATCATTTCAAAACTGTATTCCCACTGAGTTGTGATGCACAAAGCTTCCCAGTATGGTTCAGTCATCAAAGCAGAGGCCCCCTTTGGAGAATTTAAAGAACCAAACACATATTCTTCTGGGACAAGCGAAGGCATCATGCTGTGATTGCTGAATGGAACCATAGGCAGAAAGGGACTACTAACATCCTGCTGCTCAGATCTGAAGACGGAGTGGGAGGTCACGTTTAATTTTTCTCTCTCCTTTTTTGGCTGATGATAGAGCAATTAGCAGATCATAATTCAAGGATACTGAAGGGCAGATCTGCAGGTACAGCTCTTTGAGACAAGATTGATTAATAGCAAGGTCAAGTGTTCTATTGACAGAGCCCAGTACATTCATATGCCAAATGAGGAACTGCATAGAAGAAACCACCTAGAACAGTTTTCAGAGGTGCAAAATCTAAAATGGCTGCTATTATCTATCTATCTATCTATCTATCTATCTATCTATCTATCTATCTATCATCTGTCTATCTCACTCAGGATTGGGGAAACTTTGGTCCTCCTGACATTGCTGGACTTCAGTCCTTCTAGTTCAGTAACAACTGGAACTCTTAAAGTCTGTACCTCTGCTGTCTAATCATGGTACTGATGATATGAAGGTGTACCCAGCTGACATATTTGATTGAACACCCCTGGGTAAACAGCACTGGCTAAGAGAAAAACACCAATATAATTCATGCCCGACTTAGAGGGGGTAGCTGTGGTGAAAGTGAGATATGGGAAACAATGGGCCTTTACACACTACATTGGCCCTTTTCGCACGGCGTTTTGGAAGCGAAAGGGCCCCTTGAGCATCTCATAAATGTGAGGAGTGGTCTGCATGACGCACTCACATTTACGCGATACTCAAGAGCGTGACGCGCAGCGCGTATGCACCTTTTTATTTTCGGCTTTTAGCTGAAAATGGTGCGTGCTTGTGCACCGGTCAGGGGCCTGGGGCAAACTTAGCTGCCCTGCGGAGCCTCTGGAGCCGGGCCGGTAGCGCTTCCTGCCCCAGCGCAGCCTACAGCTCCCAGGCTGCGCTGCGGAAGGAAGGGGCAGGGAGGGGCGCGGGCGGGACGCTCGCGCGACCAGGAAGCTGCTGCAGAGCCCAAGCAGCGGGGATGCAAAAGCCTTCCTCTGAAGGCTTCTCACGCGAGTGCCGCCCCTCACCTCCGCAAAAAGGTAAGGTGCGAAAAAGGCCATTGTTATAGTGCTATTATTCCACTTTCAACATCCTATGAAATTCTGGGGTTTGCAGTTTAGGGAGGGGCCTTTAGAATTCTCAGCCAGAGAGCACTTTGGCATCAGTAAACTACAAACCCCACAATTCCACAGGGTGTTGAAAGTGGAATAATAACACTATAACAGTGTAGTGGGAAAGGCCCATTATCTCAACAAGAGGGTTATGGGGAGGAGAGATCTATGACTAGACCACGAAGGTTCATTTGACCAAAACACAGGACTGTGTCATGCCTTTCCTGTGGAAGTTAGGGCAAATCTTTTCACCAGCCTGTGGTTCTTCTTTCCCGTGGTCCTACTGTCATTCTAATATCTATAGCTATATATTTTTTATGTGCCACCCAACTCTAATAATAGCAGTCAACAGCACAGATTTCCATGGCAACATTTCAGCCCTCAGCTGGGAGATTTCTGGACATGGAGGAAACAATAGGCCATTCCTGCAATAACCTTCAGCACCAGACTGTTGCTTTCCGATAATATCAACCCCACTCACTCTGTGCACACATGCATGCCCAGAAACTGTGTGTGTGTGTGTGTGTGTGTGTGTGTCAGAGGGAGAGAGAGAGAGCGAGTGTTCATCTGCCTAGCACTTGTGTCCAGCAAGAGAGGCAAGGAAACAGAAGGTTCCAATTTTGGATCAGCTTAAGCCCAACCTTCTCATTCTGGTTGAGAACAATTCTCATTCAAACATCATGTGACACAATGGTATGCTGCAATGTGTGGAACAGACCATGGTGTTCTCCTTGTCTCTGATGCTGAGACCACATGCTCCTAGATCCAGTTGGTACTGAGTGTTTCCATGGACTGATGTGTTACTAAATCTTCAAGATGATGTAAGAGGAAAAGGATTTGGCTGTTACAGGAACAGCCCAATTATATATCTATACAATCCAAGCAAGCCTGGGAAAGTATCTTTTTAATAACACAATAATACAATTGGCTATGCTGAGTATAGAATACTAAGGCCATTTCCGCAGCTTACCTTTTTGTGGAGCTGGGGTATGGGGATCGCGTGAGCATCCTCCAGCAAGATGCTCTTGCGTCCCCGCTGCTTCAGCTCCGCACGAGCTGCCTGTTCCCAAGCAGGCAGCGTGAGAGCCCGCCTCTTCCTTCCACAGCACAGCCTGGGAGTTTCCTAGGCTGCGCTGGGGCAGGAAGCGTGACTGCTGTGGCTCCGGAGGCTCCGCACGCATGGCAAGTGCCCGCGGGGCCCTGGAGCAATGCGCAATCGTGCACCATTTTTGGCTGAAAGCCGAAAATGAAAAAATGCAAGAGCGGTGCCTGCCCTACCCTGGAGCGTTGTGCGATTGTGAGTGCGTCGTGTAGATCGCTCTTCACAAGCGTGCAACACTCCAGGCACCCTTTCGCATGGCAAATGCTGTGCGAAAAGGGCCTAAGAGTTATGGTCCAGTACAGTAATCTTACAAGCTCTGTGTTCTACCAGCTTGTAGTAGTGTCCATTGTCACCAGATGGACTAGAAACACTACTAGAACCAGACCTTAAGACGTAAGTCTGGGATGCTCTAACCTGGAGGGCTTCCACATCCAGTGACCTGCCAGTGAAAGCCATAGTGTCCTTCCTTTCTTCACTGGTCATGTCAGAGTTGCAAAGATCTGAGTAAATCTTGGCATATGTCATCGTTGCTAGTGAAAGGTTAAAGTTTTCTCTCTGTTGGGAGAGGTTTTTGCACATTTTTCTACTGCATTTCAGGACTTCTTTGTGAAACTTGCATTCGTACCTCCCTCTTTTTCATAAAATAGAATGTTCTTGCGCAAATTACACCAAAACTGGGGGAATGAAAGGATCTTCAGTGGTCTTTCACCCTCAATGAAAGAAGAAGAAGATGAAGAAGATGATGATTTCTCATAACAGTTGATGGGTTCCCCACCTCACCCCTTTGTGAGGTATCTCGTCTTGTTGAGACACTCTTTTCTTCTGCCCAGAATGCAAAAAAAAAAAAAAAAAGTAAATATTCCTTCTATCTGTACTGGAGCATGAAGTTCCAGGTGGCTGCAGTAGCTGTCTTCATTCCCCTGGGAGGCTAAGAGCTGAAAATAGAGTGTGTGACTTTCTAAAGTTTTGTTCTACAGTAATCATCCCACCCATTCTTGTAAAAAGGTTTTCCAAAAGTAAAAAGAAAGACCCTGTGGCCATTGCTGCTCTTGCCACTGGTGATCCTGCATGTGATGAATCTGGCCAGGCAGCATGGTAGAATAGAATCAAACAGCTTCCTTTATCCTCCTTCAAAAACTTTTCAGCGAAGTCACAGGATGCACAGGTTCTAGGCTGAAGGCACAGCTATTAGTGAGCTACAAATAGTTTCCAAAAGAAGAGAGAAAAGGGAGGAGGTATTGATCCCTCTCTGCCTCCTGGTAAGTGAGAGGGAGTGAAAGAATGGGTCCCTTTGTATTTTGTTAAAACTAAAGAAGGACACATTCCTTCCGTCTCACCTCTTATTGGATGGCAGGGAGGGAATCCAATAAGTCCCTTTTATTTTGTTTCACTTAAATGTATGTGGGTTGGAAAGATCAGGAGCTGCTAAACACTGAAAGCAGTATGAAGAAGAGGTGGCACCCCAGGGAAATCTGTCCAGAGCTCTTTCAGTGTTAGAGACAGCAACCTTAGTATGCTTACAGACCTCAGAAAGTAGTTTGCAGTTGACGCTAAGAATTTAGTCATAGCATGTATTCATGTCATTTCTGGTTTGTTGGTCTTAGCCACACTCTCCCTCTTCTTGTATCAGTTACTCTGAATTTGTTCATTGTCTATTTTTGTAGTCTATGGTTCTCTCTTTGAACAGAACATCTTACAGAGCCTTCAACCATGAGATGTTATGAAACTCTGAGTATTTGTAACTGAACCTACTTCATATATATTAACAAAGAAGACTAGGCCTGCTTTATTTCTCTGTT
Source organism: Cyclura pinguis (assembly GCA_030412105.1). Classification (NCBI taxonomy): domain Eukaryota; kingdom Metazoa; phylum Chordata; class Lepidosauria; order Squamata; family Iguanidae; genus Cyclura; species Cyclura pinguis. The sequence continues at coordinate 165,409,111 of CM059600.1, forward strand.
AGACCCTAGTAGCTGTGGTGTGGTGGTATGAGACTGGTTGCTGCTCACCTTCTCCCTGTGAATGCTACTTACTCTGCTTGTGAGACAGATTGGTACCTCTTACATTTCCCAGCATTCAAGACTGACAGCATCACTGGATGTGCAAGCCAAATGTGATCATGAGGTCATGATAGTGAGGGCCAGCATCATGTAGTGGTTTGAGTTTTGAACTATGGCACTGGAGACCAGGGTTCAATTTCCCACTTGGCCATGAAATTGGGTGACCTTGGGCACATCACACATCCCCCAGAAAACCCCATAATAGGTTCACCTTAAAGATTCCATAAGGTGGAAACCACCTAAAGGCACACAATATATCATGATAGTACAGGAGAGGACTAAAGTCATTGTCTGGTTGTTGCCTCAAGCAGTCTTTAGAAATCATAGTGTGTAGTTTGGCAAAAGAATGTGGGAACCACTGTGGCCCTTTTTGCACCTTACCTTGTTCACAGTGCCATCATGTGGGGATCGTGTGAAAACCTCTTGTGAGAGGGAATCGCGTCCCCTGCTCTTCCCTCCGCACCAGCTCTGTGCTGGATGAAAGGAAGCGTGATAGCTCCACCCCTTCCTTCCGGAGTGCAGCCAGGTACTTTCCCAGGCTGTGCTGGGGGAAGAAGCATGGCTATCGCGCTTCCTGAGGTTCCACACACCAGGTGAGTGTGGGAGGGCCGTGGGAGGAATGAGCAATCGCGTATCATTTTCAGGAAAAACCCAAAAATGATATAACGTGCGATTGCTGTGGGATTGCTATGGGAGCGCTGTGCGATCGTGAGGACGTCGTGCGGAACCGTCCTCGTGATTCCGCATCACTCCCATGGCCATTTCGCATTCGAAGTCACATGCAAAAAGGGCCTCAGTGTTAAATAATGAACTGCCCCATTGGTTTCCTGCTCCTGCCCTTAGCCTCCTGTGAACCTTTTGCATTTAATTAGTCAACCCTCAGTCTCACAGAAGAAAATCCACTCTTCCACAAAGATCATTTAAGAAAGTGCTCTAACTGATTACTTTTTTTTTTAAGAAGGGAGGGGAAGATTTGAAGGTTCACTATCATCTCCAACCTCTCAAAAAAGTTACTCTATAGACTCTTTAAAAAAAAATAGGAGTTTTTAATTCATCTTTCAATTTCACTGTGGTGTTAACACACTAGAGCATTCATTGATAATGATTATGCTACAAAATCCTCTTTGGAGATTGATGTGGAACGATAATTTCTTGACCTTGATGTCCAGACATGCAATCTGCTTAGTGGTTACTGATCAAACAGAAGCTAATGCCTCCAAGATGTGAAGGAGGAGGGTAGAAAATTTTAGCTTTCAGGCTGGGTGAAAAAAAAGAAAAGAAAAGAAAAGAAAAGCAGTGGGGTAGGCTTTATAATTTGCCAAGGGGGAAAATAGCCCTAGATTTTGTAATTAACTTCTGCCACTTAATCTTGAATTTGATCTTTCAGAAGCTCAGGAGTTGGACATAGGCTTGGCATTGAACTGCTCCTGCTTAACAGGTGGAAAACTATTCTACTATTCATGGCGTGCTTATAAAGGGAATTGCGCCTACATCTGCAGTTTGTGAAATAATCAACATATTTTCCAAGACTTTGAAATTCACCGCATATGAATTCTACTAGAGGACATTCACGCCCCCGATATGCAAATACTTTTGAATATTGAACTGTTGATAGGCTGCTTGGAGTGATATTACATATGGGCTCTATTTTTCTTCTGTACTGTTATCTATACTGGGGGTGCTTTTAGATAAAAAAAAATCTGAATAATGAGGTTTCTGTTTTGCTGCATTTTCCCGGAACAGTTGGAAACTCAAGGCAGGCTTATTAAGGTCAGATTTCTTTAGAGAAGAGAAAAAATGTGAACACTGTAGATGTGTGGAAATTTGCCTAGGTGTTTACAGAGATAGATAGAAGAGGATATTTTGAGCAATGATCCCCTTTCATTACTTCTTCAGAACTGTTCTGCCTCACTGACAACACCCTTTCTCTACACGCACACGCATGCATGCACTCACACAAATGTATCCATTTTGCTGGATCCCCTAAGGATGATTGGAGTCACACCATTGAAGCTTACAGCTTCCCTCTATGACAGGGATGGAAATCACATTGCCCTCCATATGTTGCTGTTCTCAGCACTCCTCACTCATTTGCCAGCTAGAGCTGTTGGGACTTGCAGTCCAATAACATCTGTAGGACCACACAACTCCCCTCTCTGCTCTATGATACCAGAGCTCTTCTTGTGTAGTTCTGCTGGTCAGTATCCTTTTGGTTTCTATCATCTCTTTTCTTTTGGAGTATTAGTGCCTTCAGCATCATTGTGTGTTGGTATTTAAAAATGTTTTGAATATAAAATAGACTGTATAAGTGAAATGCTTGAGTTTTTGTCCTCATTGCTAGTGCTACAACTTAATCCAATTGACACTGCTCTTTGTTCCTGTTCCTTAAGTGGTTGGTTTATATTTTTACTGTTCATTCACATCTTCATTATATTGCCTATTCCTATTCCTTGAAGCACATGTACAGCTATATATTCTGAAAAATGCTAATAAGGAGAAATGGGGTTTTTAAAATTAAAAATCAGAAAAACACCTGTTTGTGTAAAGACTTGTGTTGCTGTTTCTCCTGTTCTAAGAAAAGAAGGAATGTATTGGATGTATCAGTCAGAATAAGGAATACTCCATAAGGCAATGTGGGCTCCAAAGTGTAGAAAGAGAGGTTGCACCTACCATAGTTGTCCTACCAAGTTATTTGATACATATTCAAGACTACTTTCACAGATTTATATTCACACCCACACTGGAATTCTAGAAAACCTTCTCCAAAGTCTGCATCGTACACATATCATGTTAGTGAATAATTCCAGGAGGACAAGTCAGACAATAGAGTGAACTTATGCCTGGAATGATTAATGTCTGGAAAGATCCATTGCCTGATGAATTCCAATGTTACCATGCTTTTGATAAGCAAATGTCCAAGTCATTGAACATAGGATGGCACTTGAGGCCATCAGGTATTTGATCTCTTCAGATAGTCTGCTCTATTAGAATCACATTGACCTATCCACAACTGGAGAGTCACTGACACTGTGCCAATGTAACCCCACTTGATATTTAAGTGTGGACAAGAGATGAGGGTTTTCCACATGCTTCTTTTATCTCCTCCCTCCTTTCTTGAGCACAAATGTCAGGTAGCCCTCCATATTTAGTTGGGGGAAAGCATTTAATATGGGATATGTAGTTGAAACATATAGGTAGCATAAACATGCAGCTGCTTGCTTGTAACCAGACATTCCAGGCAAAACAGTTATGTCAACAGCACCTGGTAACACCAGATAGTACCAGACTCAAGTCAGCCTCTCAAGGTCAGTTTTAATTGCTTCGCATGGGAACGAAGGGGAAAGCTATAACATTTTGTCTCTGCAATTTGCCTTCAGTTCAAATCACTGAAGTCTTGTACCAGTATCACGCTCCTAAAAAAATAAATCTTGCTTTGCATGGTTACTTGTGTGTGTGAACTCAGTTCCTGACAACAAATCTATTATTCTTTTTATTATCAGAGTTAACCATGGCTAATGTTGCATCTTTACATGAGTACATTCTTTAATCATAGTGGTTGCCAGATTTTACAAATTTTCAACAAACCATCAGTGCATATAGACTGTCATGCTTCTTCCCTTCCATCTTCTTCACTTCCTTCCTCTTCCATGTGAATTCCCTATGCTCTTTCCTTTATGGAGCTAACTGTGGTAAGCAATGAGGCTACACTGGTATTTCTGTGGACCATGGTTGGCTCCAAACTACTGTTCACAAACCCCCTTTCAACTCTAATTGCAAAATAGGGTTTGGAGCTAACCATGGTTAGCAAAAGAGCAACACCACAACCATAACACTAGCTATACTTCTTGGTGAAAAGGAAAAACAGAAATCATATCTTGAGAAATAACAGAGGTTTTAAAATGGGCTTATGTATAGCTGCTGTGACTTTCATGCCATGTAGTTTCTCCTAAATGAAATGGATAGTTCAGGGATGGAGGGGAGGAGAGAAGACAGGTAGGTAGGTAGGTAGGTAGGTAGGTAGGTAGGTAGGTAGGTAGGTAGATGGGCAAACAGCAAAATAAGCAGGGAGTGACCCTGACCACCTAACCATGTTTAGGAAATTAGAAAGTATTATTTCTGCCTATGTGACAGGGCAAACATAGTGAGCTGTATCTACAGTTCTGTACTCTGAATTCTCCCATTAAGAAATGTCTCTCTCCATGAATAGTGTAGACTCCAAAGAGAAAATGGCTCCCCACCCTGCATGATAAAACTAGTTTTACCTTAATCTGTTGTTCATGTCGTTACTACAATGTCTTTATGGCTAAACTTCACAAAAGCCCAACCTCGTTAATTCTGATTGGCTACTTTAGGACTCATAAATCATGACTTCATAAATATGAGGCACTTGAACACTAGAATTGCATGGACTGACATTCTGATTTTCTAGGAAAACAAAGGAAAGGCAAAGAGCTCTTTAAAACTCATTTCTGCACTACACTGTTAGAGTGTTATTATTCCACTTTCAACATCGTATGGAATTCTGCAGTGTGCAATTTAGGAAGAGGCCTTTAGAATTCTCAGCCAGATTGCTGTTTGGCCTCAGTAAACTACAAACCTCAGAATTCCATCCAATGTTGAAAGTGGAATAATAGCATTATAACAATGTAGGGCAGAAATCGCCTTAGACTTAACCTAGGCCCAGCCTGGTAGCTGTAGCCCTGCAGCAGCTTACATCTGCTATGAAAGTCAGGTCTTGCTTTAGATCAGCAACTCAGACCAGAGAGGGCTGTAGTTAAATCTGTATCCCAGCCAGCATGGCTTGCTAGTCTCCTGACATTAGTCTGTAGTTTACAATAAGTACAAGAACAAACAATTTTAAGTAACTGCATTTCAGTCCTATGAAATATTCCCAGCCGTGCTATTTGTCCTACTGCTGAGTTCAGCTAATAGCCTCGATAAAGGTGTGAACATCGTTGCATTATCCATCTCATTTAGGAGAAACTGCACGGCATGAAAATCAGAGCAGCCCTCCATAAGCCCATTAAAAAACTTCCTCTATTATTTCTCAAAGGTGTAATTAAATTTAATTGTCAATTACCAAGCCAACACCAATACAAAGTATTTCATGAGTTCTAGATCCTCAATTTCTGTCACTATACCGCCAAAAAAAGCTGGTTTTCTTCTCAAAGTTCTTTCTAATGGGGCTGCCACAGATATGCTTCAGTCAGGAGAGGAAAAGCTTAATAAGCCCAACATTTAAGGGCTTGGCTGGTAGAGATATCCTGTTTTTCCAGTTGAGGTTTACCAAAAATCACTAATTCAATCGTGTCATGGATTCATTTTATCACTGAGGTTATCTAGTCTGAGTCCAGGGTCATTTTTGCACTATACAGTTATGGTACTATGATTGCTCTTCTACTGCCATGGTAACATCCCATGGAATCCTGGGATTCGTAGTTTGGTGGGGCATGAGAGGAGCTCTCTGAGAAGTCTAAATGCTCCTAGGATTCCATAGGCTGGAGTCATGGCAGTTAAAATGGCATCATAGCTTTGTGTTGTTGTTGTTGTTGTTGTTGTTGTTGTTGTGTGTCTTCAAGTTGTTTCTGACTTAAAGAGGCCCAAAGATGAACCTATCACAGGGTTTTCTGGGAGCCGAGGGTAACCCAAGGTAACCTAGTGGATTTGTAAAATGTGAAATGACCCTATTTTTTAAAAAAAACTGTGATAAAGATTTGCAATATGCCCACTGATGTTCTCTGCTTGTATTACTAGAATCTGCTTCATCTTCTCTGCTTCTTTTTGGAAGTTATTTTTGTATGCCACAAGGGAGCTGTTCAAATTAACGATACTTAAATCAAAGCAGGAAAAGCTCTGTTACAACATACTGCTTCTATGCCAGAAACATCACATACCTATAAATCCCAAGTTAGTTGGAGATCGTGGTTAATATTGGGCAAATCCAATACTGTGATAGCACCAGAAGGCTTCTCCTCCTTTCTGCAGCCCTCCCTGTTACCCAAATCATGCCCCAGGGCATTTTCCAACAGTTTGGAGCAGGTCTTTAGGGTTGGTAAGAGAGGAAATCACTCCACTCCTAATTCCACTGACGGAAGTATTCCATTATAGTTATCTATTGCTCCGGAATGTAATAAAATAGAGTCCAATTTTGTACGAAGAAGACTTTGTTAATTCTATCTTTCTCACAATGTAGCAAATATGTTACTGTGGATAATATTAAAATATCCCCTACTAGTTTTACTATTTACTCACCAATAGCTGTTTCTCATTTATCCAGTATTTCACAATGACAGATCTGGTGGTAATGACTATGTTCATAATAAGGTCATTCTTACCTTTGCCTTCTGATGGCTCCCCTTTGCCACTGCAGTTTTTAAATAGTCTTTAATTGAACCAACAGCCTTGACCGTCTCTTTGTTCTCAAAATACCATGGGTGACTGACAGCTAAACTCTCGGACATCTAAGAACAGATTCCATTTTACATTATTTTATTATCACTCTGAGCAGCCATGCTTGAACAAAAAAAGGAAAAATCTTAGAAGTTTCAACAGTCTGCAATGTTTTAAGCTACGAATGACAAATTTTTCATTTGTTCTGTAGTTTTGCCATTTGCAGCCTGGATTAACCTTCCCTCTGAACTATTCCGTCGATAAGTTTTGTAGACAATAGATGACAACTTTGTGTTTCAAAGGGCTTTAAGGTTTGTGAAGACTCCAAGTGCTTCTAAAGTATTTCTTAGCACACTTCTATGCATCTTTACTCAGCAGTAACCTTTGATGTCTTTAGCAGAGATTATTACCTATCCACCAAGGGATGGATAGAATCGTGACCTCAATGTTTCCTCTTTCTTCAAAAAAACAAGTCAGAGGTGTGGAAACTGTACTCATGCAAAGGTTTTGGCTACAACTCCCATCTGACTCTGTCAGTATAGCCTGTGGCAAGGGATTATTGGAGTTGTAGTCCAATAATGCAGACTGCTTCCTTCTGTGTCACAAGATTGCAGAAAGGCAATGGTAAATACCTTCTGACTGTCTTCAACATTTGATGCTCAGTGGTCTACTGACTTTGAAGAATAATTGCTTGCTAGCTTGAACTAAATTCCTGTCCTCAGTTAAATACGTTTGTGTCTCCTGGGGGTAGTAAATTAAAAAAAAAGATAACCCTTTTCCCCAGGCCTCACTGCTCTGACACAACTCCCATTACTCCCACAACTCTTACAGACTGTATTTCAGGCCTCTGGTCCCTTCTAGCTCTCCCCCGCCACCCCCCTAATCTGCCACATCTAACTATTGTGTGTTCCTGGTCTATTGTTTCTCTTCTTTCTGGCAGCCTTTCGTCCCATCCACCCACACGTCTACTCATATATATTTGAGATTCCCATTGTCCTTTGTTCCCTTCATGTATGTTTCACAGGTTGAAGGCTTCACCACAATCGTGCCTGCCATTCACAGCCTAACAACGCCGTACAGCCACTGAACAATTGAACACTGTGCATTGTGCTGCCTGCACACTGCCTTTGGCAAAATTGCTAGTGCAATTGCAATCCTGGCATCTCCACGGTCTCAGGGCCAAGGAATGATGTACAAACTCCTCTTCTCTTATTTTGACCCCCTCTCAGTAATCTTCCCTCGGAGTTCTTGGGGAAAAAGTGCACATGCTTAAATCTCTGACCGCTTTCAGAAAAAGATTTCAAAAAGAGAAAGAGAAGAGAAGAGAAGGGAAGGGAAGGGAAGGGAAGGGAAGGGAAGAGAAGAGAAGAGAAGAGAAGAGAAGAGAAGAGAAGAGGATTAGATGATTCCCACAACCCCCTGTCTGCTATTCTCCTATCCCGTAGAGCCCAAATAGCTCTCTCATAGCTAGCCCTCACTCTTAAGTGGGCTTGATGTGTCCGTTTGTATTTCTCTCCCAATAATAAAGATACATTTTAAAAAAATAGAGAAAGAATCTTTATCAAATGCAATGATGGGTAAGATGGCTTCCCTCTCAAATTATATCTAGGAATGATTTTACAGGAGATAGAAGAAACGAGCTGGGAAGGTGCCTTCCCTGACCTTCTCCCACAATCTTTAAAGGCTCCCCAGCTGCTCTGAGGAGATTTCTAGTCCCAAAATGATTTAATGATAGTGCACATGGCTGGAATGAAAAATCCCCATTGTTCTTGTGGAGGAAAAATGTAATCAAAACAAGGCTAAGATGATACAGAATAGGCTGCAGTGAGGCAAATTTATTTCCTTTTAAAAAAAAATTCAAGGCTATGATGTTAGCTAGATAAAGTTCTGGAAACTGTGCCGCCTTCTCTTCACACCAGCTGAGTTCTAATAATTGGGTGCTGTCTCCAGCGTTCATCATCCCTCTGCTCCATGAAAGAAGTGCTGCAATTAGCAGGCATCACCCTGTAATAAAGCCTTTAATATCCAGTTTCATGGCTCATATTACAGTCATTCAGGCCTGTCCCTCTCCAGGAGGTTTGACAAGGGCCCGGATGGCCTGCATGAGCTACAGAAAAGGGACATGAAACAGAGCCGGCTGCTGTAGAAATGGTCCCCCCACCCTATCATTTTTCTACTGTAATCTTCAGGGTGGATCCAGGCCAGACATCTGCAGCATGTTCTCTTAAAAGGGATCCCTTCCTCTCTCATTTAGAGTTGAAATACCTTCCCCTTTACATGGCAGAACAGCTGGGTAAGTTGGAAATATGCCCAAGATCATCAGACCACGAAGAAGCCTAATAAGACATGGTCCTTTGCCTTGTTCTTGCCATTGCCATTTTGACAGGGAGACAGTGCCTGCATATTCTTTGATATGGCAGGAGCCAGTTCAAGCATTTTTAAGGTGGTGTTTTTAACATGAAAAAAAGGGACACTGTGGCAAATGATAACTTGCCACTGCCTTTCTATCTCCCAGAAAGCATATGGATTATGAATTCTACAGCCCAGATGACCATGGATTATGGATTCCACATAATGGCATATTACCATGAAGCAGTCATGAAACTGTCCCTCACAAACATGAGGTTCAGGAATGTCCTGCTTCACCAGTTTGCTATTCAAAGAACAGACATTTCAGGTCTGTTTTATTTACCCAAGATGGAAAGAGGTTGGTTGACTAAGCCAAAAGAAAACAAAGGAGGATTGGATGTCTTCTTCCTAATTGCCTGGTAATGTGCCTCTGAAAATAGATTTAATTTAATGTGTTAAGTATAGGCTTCTTACCAAAGCAAACAAGATCTTAGCTAAGTTTTATTTGGAGGCCAAAAGAACAGAACAAGAATAAAGCAACAGAGGCTTTTTAAAAAAGCAGACCCACCGTTACCTGCTACCTGCATATTTACAGCTCACATTCTCTAGACCAGTCTTTCCAAATGTGATTCTCTCCAGAAGTTTTAGATTACAGCTCCTATCAGCCCTAGCCAGCATGGCCAATGGTGTGTTTGTGTGCATTTGTATGTCTGTGAGTGGGGTGGTCAAATTTCTTTCCTGAGTGAATGGACTTCTGGGTGAGTATTGGATGAAGACATTTCTGAATGAAGTGAGTCAGTCTCACCCCAACTGTTTTACACTCATGAGTTTAATATTGCTAAATTTCAATTTCCTTCATTGTACAATATTGAGTTTAATGAAGCATGGGTCAAACTATCCAGATTTATTTATGCTAACAGATTTGGGACAGAAAATACTATGCAAAATAATGTCAATTTTTCTGCAAGGTCTGCTAATACAAAGCCACTTAGATATATTTGTATAGGCAAAAGTGTCTTTCCTTTTCCTTCTCTTCTTTTAACATCTCTTTCATCATCATCCACCAGTTTGAAGAGTTAATGCAATATTTTCCAGAGGTGCAACTGTAAGTATCTCCATGCATTTTGAATGCAGTAGATCTTTCCCACCCAGCCAAAGATTCAGGCCATTTCTGCACTGCACTGTTATAGTGCTATTATTCCACTTTCCACATCCTGTGGAATTCTGGGGTTTGTAGTTTACTGAGGCCAAAGAGCTCTCTGGCTGAGAATTCTAAATGCCCCCCCCTAACCTGCAAATCCCAGAATTCCATAGGATGTTGAAAGTGGAATAATAGCACTATAACTGTGTAGTGTGAAAATGGCCTCAGTTGGGACATGGCGGTCTGGCATTGCAAGGGATGCCATCACTTTTAAACAGGGAAAATCCAGAAGCAGCAAGTTTTGTGGAGGATTTTGATAGCATCCTTACTTGGATTTGGTGGAACACAGGCCTTTTCCACATGGCATTTTTAGAGCTTATTAGGTACAGTCCCTCCCTCCTTCAGGAGCTTCCGTACCACATGACATTCCGGCCAACCAGGTGCTATCCCGGCCGCAGATAATGCTGATGTCGCTTTTTTTCATTTTTGCCCGAAAGGTGAAAATAACCTCCCTTTCACGCATCAATCGCGTGAGCTGAAGGCATGCGGAGCCATCATCTGGTGTGCTTCCGGGAATGACCCGGGAGTGGGCGGGATGTGGGCAGTCTCTGCTGCCTGTCCCTCATGCAGCAACTCCCAGGGGAAGCTCCACCCAGCAGCAAGGCAGCCGCTGCCCCCATCGCAGCAGGAAACACTGCAGGACACGTTGCCACACGAGGCCACCCCGGGGCTGATGTCACCACTCACACTCGAGAGGATAGCAGCCCCCAGGGTCCGGCCGACTGACATTTTTTTAAAAAAAAAATCGGCACTATCGTTAGCACGTTAGCAGGTTAGCACTGTAGCACAAAACAGCATGCTCTAAGGGCTGACGGCCAGCCTAGTTCTCACAGTGGAATCGGCGAGGAGCCCCCAGAGCAAACCCCCCCCCCGCCATTCCCATGGCCATCACCCAAACAGCCAAACACCTCCAACCTTGCTAAACATGGTGGACACATTGGGGAGTCCAGCCAACATGCCCAACACATACGTCCCCAATGAGAAATGCAGTGATGCACACGTCAGCAGGAAGAATGGACTGCACACACACAGGGTGGGTAACACCTGGCTGGGAAGCACGGAGTGTGAAAGGCACCCTGGCGACTTAGCAGTCCACAGGGTGGAAGGAAGGCCATACTGCTGAAAAGGCCACTGCAAGTCTGCGAGTCTGGACAGGACCCACATGACCATACCGTACATACCTAGGAATGTAGTGGCATCACTTCATTCTGCCGTGGGGACACTTCACTGGGATATCATGTGCAATTCAGGGGCATTGGAAAGCAAGAACGATAGTGCACACACCGGAACGTGCCCAGAGCTGGAAGACAGAAAGGATGAAAGGCCCGGAAAACCATGGACCCCTGCGAGGAAAGCCTCAGGAAGCCTGGGGTTTCTAGTCTGATGGAAACCAGGTTGACAGCAGATAGGAGAGCCATGCTGTCAGATTTCAGGGGACATCACGGTGTACATGGAGCTAACCCTTTTCCTGCTGCTGCAGAGACCTGGACATGGCACAATAGGGCCAAATGTCAGGCAAAAAGATTGCACCCAAAGATCAGGGAGAATCCCTGGAAGGCACACCCTTCTGATGGTGCAGTGTGCTGCCTCCCAGTGTGGTGGGCTCAGCTCCCTTCCTGAGAGGTGTGCAAACAGAGGCTGGATGGCCCTCCATCAGTAGTCTTCCTGCATGGCAGGGGTTGGACTCCATGGCCATTGTGGACCCTCCTAGCTCTAGGATGCTAAATCCCATGACTCCATGATTTCAGCCCACCCTCCCCAGCCCACCAGACAGCAGCGGATTGGTGGAATCTTCCCCGTTGGTTGAGACGGGCTGCTTGGGTGGAGATGGTGGCGGCTGCCACCAGGGTGGCTCCTCTTGCTTGCCGCCGCTGCCATGCCCTCCAGGCCTGGACAGCAGTGATGTTGTTCATATAGAGCTGCGTGGCCTGTGTCCCAAGGAGCTCCGTCTGCTCAGGCTCCATCACGGGTCATGGGAGTGGTGGAGACAGCAACATCTCGAGCTGGGTCACACCTGCAATCTGTCCTGTCAGTCCCCGCCTTTTCTGGTGCAGCCTGTTACAGGCAGGGTCCTGCTACCAGCCTGCCCTTGAGGCTGACATGAGCGCCTGTTGGCAGGATCTATTGTGCTAATGTTCACACGATAGCCAGCAAAATAATAATAATAATAAAAAAAAACACCGACCAATCAGGGGCGGTGGGGCGGGGACAGGGCGGGACCTGGGCATGTCCCAGGATGCCAAAATGCAAAAAAGGAACCAGGCGGGAGCCGGTGCTCTCTCACGAATGCCCTGGTGCATGCAGAATGCAATAGGCTCTGTACTGGGCGTCTTGCGATATTAGCAATACCGCGATGGCACCAGTTTGTCGCACTATTAAGGTAAGGTGTGGAAAGGGCCATAGGCTAATATAGGATCAGTTGGTGCTTTTAAGTGGTATTGCAGGTTTATCATTATCATTACATACAATAGAGCTTGTGGATCCTTTCTGGATGTGCTGTACTGCCCATGCTTTCTCTTGTGTAATGTAGACCTTGATTCAGAGTAAACAAGTACCAGTGGTGTTTGTACTGTGCTTCTTCTCACTTTGTCTTATGAGTAGACATAGATCATCTGCGGAAAGCCTTCTGGTCAACATGTGAAGGACTGTATTTTAGATTCTCTTGGAACCTGGTGTGTTGCAAAGGCTGCTTTTCTGTGGAGCTATGTGAATATCACCACCACCACCAGCACCACCACCACTATAATCAGAACTGACCCTTTGATTCAATTGCTGAATGGTAAGTCAACATTTAAGTAAATCCCATTGATAGAGGTAAATCTCATTGATTGATCTACTCTAATTAGGACTTACAATTGGATTCAGGCCCTCATCAACATAAGCATCTCATTCCATATGCACTCGTATTTGCTGGTATGTTCTCTGCATCTCCTTCTGCAATCTGTTGCAGTAGACTATAGTTTTATTATTATCAGTACCAACATTTTGTATGTTACTTGGGTAACTAGATATCTTCAGCGGAGGACCTGCTGTGTGTCCCAACACCTCAAGAAGTTAAGGTGGTGGGTACCCATAAGAGGGCTTTCTCTGCAACAGCACCTTGACTGTGGAACTCCCTGCCCAAGGAAGTTAGGCTGGCCCTATCTCTTTTAAGCTTCCAGTGGGTAGCCAGAACAGTGCTGTTCCACATTGCATTTAATGTCTGACTGCTGTTTTGATTGTTTTTAAAACTGGATTCTTGGACTGTTTTTAGACTCCTTTTAGGAGTTTTTAAAGAGTATTTTAAGGAGTTAAAATATGGTTTATCTTTGTATTGTTTTAATGGGTTTTTATTTCTTCATCTACTTGGGAGACCTTGTAGCCTGGGAGGTGATACAAGAATACTTTAAATAAATAATAAATAAATAAATAATCTAAGTATAAATGCATGTGATCAAGTTCTTAGTCTCACTGGAGCTTCAGGACTGAAAATGAATCCACATATGAGGATCTCTGTGCTATTTTCTATTGTATTCTACTCTGGTTTCTTTTCAGATTGTATAAATCTTTCGTATTACACACTATTTTATTGTTTATTCACTCATTTATTTAATTTCTATGCCAGAAGTCCTAGAATAGCTCACAGATGTACATAAGGCAGTGTGTGGTGGTGGTGAGCTGTTTTTGAAACTGCTCCAAGTCCCCAACTACCTTAATTTGGCCTTGTGGAAATCTTAAGCAGCAGTTTCCTCTGGAAGTAATGGTTAACTTATTCAAGGATGTAATGAAAGCAAATCAAAGGCATGATGGAATGTTGCACAGATGATACAACATTATTCCAGACAGATAAGTCTACAGGAAATTGAAAAATTACTGAATTTGGAGGGTGGGCAAGAAAAGGGCAAATTAAATGAGATATTGCTATATGCAAACTAACATTCACTGGAGGGAAATCAACACATATTTACTGACACTGTATTATTTTTTTAATATGAAACTTCCACAGATCTCTCTTGGAAAAGGTGGTTCAGTGTTCTTGCTGCTGTGTGTCTTCAAGTCATTTCTGATGTATGCCAACCCTAAGGCGAACCTGTCATGGGGTTTTCTTGGCAATATGGAGTTTGCCTTTGCCTCTGAGGCTGAGAGAGTGGGACTTGCCCAAGTGTCCCCTAATTTCAGGGGTCCCTTGGGGGACACCTCACTGTGCTCCATGTGATGGGGAGTGAGAACTAGCCAGAGCACAAGTAATAGCACTGCAAGAGGCAGGGTAACCTAGCAGGGTCTTTTTACCCAGTTTTTACGGGGTCAGGCCAAGCCAAAAACCAAACCAAAATGTCCAATAAATGATTTAATTGAATGCAAGTCTCACACACCAACTCAGTCACACACACACGCACCCAAGAGCTATTGAGAAGCAAAAGAGAGGAAATTGGACATAGGAGGTATTGAAAGGGTGTTGTTGGGGTAATACTGCACCTTGTCCTGAAGTCCTGGGTCTCAGAAGGCAGCAAAGAAGTGGAGCTCAGCACGGAGAGGGCTGAGGAGATCACTCAACGGATGGAGAAATGGTCTGCTGGGATGACTGGGAGTGTCCAAAGAACTGCTCAAAAACTGGGACTATTTGTAGGGGAAAAAGTACCTGGAGGACTAATCCTTTCCCGGGGAGAACAATGGGTGTTGGAGCGATAACGAAGCTCCACCATGGTAATTTCCTTTGTGTGATGGGATTGCAAGGTGTTGCCAAAGTCTCAGGATCTTCGGCTGTGTTAGTTTGTGGTGTGACTTCATGTAACTGGTCCTCGCCTGATGGAATATTTGCTCAACTTGGGGCAGACACGCTAATCCCCTCAAGTCAGCATCTCGGGGCTCAGGACCCTTTGTTTATTGTGTCTTTACACATCCTGAGGTTTCCTGGGGCTACATGATGGGGGTTTTACTGGCCTGACCTTGTTGCCAGTCTTCCGACGACGCCTGCCTATGTGCTCTTGCGGGGGACCTCTCTGGCACACGAAGCTATATTTTGAGATTAAAATTGTAGACCCCAGGATAGGGTTTCTCCCTCAAAGTAACACAAGGTCACCCAGTGAGTTTCCAGGGCCAAGCTGGGATTTGAACCCTGCTATCCAGAATTGTAGTCCAACACTCAAACCACTACGCCATCATGGCTCTTGGTGGCAAGTAGAGGCACCTAAAAATACAGGTTCCTTAGAAAAATACACGGGTTTTATGTGGGGGCTTTTTTTGTTAATACTTATCATCATCATCACCCAACATCATAACAAGCGTCTGATGTGGTACCCAGAATGACAAACATGTTGTGCCTCCATTATCTGCCCACTGCTTCTGGATGTGGTGACCTACTCATCTGTCATGTGTGCATCCACTGTCCTCTGCAGGATTTGGGTTTTGGTATACCACTACAAGAGATTCAGCATGGGGTAGTGGTCTGAGTATTGGACTATGACCTTGGAGATCATGCTTGATTCCCTGCTCAGCCATGGAAAAGCCACTAAGGAGACACTGGCACTGTTGGATCCAGAGTGTTTCCTGACGCATGGGTGGTACCAGATACTGCTTGGGACAGATCCATGGTTGTCATGGAAGACATGAAGTCCTGAGCAGCTCTTGACAGAGCAGTCTCAGCATGGGTGTTCAAGTCCCCAGCACAACAAGACAGAGGGACTCCAACTCCACCGCAGAAACCAATTCAGCTCAGGAATGAAGACTGTTGTGCAGTGGAATGAGTTACCACCATCTTTACCTTGTCCCAGCTACCCATCATCAAATAACCACACTCACACCCAGCAGACTGTGGGACGGGGCACCTGGTAAGGGAGACTGAATAAACTGATAGACCATTGGAACACCACCTCCACACCCACTAGACCTTGCCTGCTACAAGAAATTCACTCCTCCCAGCTTCATCCAGCCAGGTCTCTGTAATGAAAGCCAGGCTGGTATGCTCATCCGGAATCAAATCCTGGATCAAACATGTTTTCCCATTAACTGACCTGGCATTAAGCAGCAACATTTTCATCCCAGGGAGTCCACATAGCTTGGTTTCATAATTTCTGAAAGACTATAGTCTCCCATATAAGACTGGCCTGTCTTTTAGATATGCAGGTGAGCCCTCTCTGTCTGATGCACAAGCTTCTGATGTACATTTGGTGCAGATACAAAAAAGGGCCTTCTGAGTGGCTGCTTCCAGATTATGGAACTGTCTTCCCAGGGAGGCTATGGCTGCACTTCCACCAACAGACAAAAACATTTCTATTCAGGCAGAACTTCAGCAGGTTATTTCATATTATTTCAGTGGTTTCAAAATGGATACACTGGTGTTACTGCCTTGGCTAGCCCGAGCCTGTGGGATATAAAGATATCTCTTGATATCAATAATTCGGCCTCACATACCCATTCCCCTCCACGTGCTTGCAAGGCCCCCGGACAAGCACGCACACAGGCTTGGCCGATAATCGCCGTAATATTCCAACACAATACAGGCAGGCCAGAAATAGCCGACTCGCCGCTTTAGGAGACCTCAAGGCAAGTACCTCAATTAGGTATGCACGCAACTTTCCAAAGATCTTCTGCCCCATGCTGGCAGCTTGATGATCTGACTATACAACGCTCAAGCACTCCGTATTTGCATACTGGCTATCCTATTGACAATTTGGCTATAACTCAATCGTTCAAATTCTGACCTTTCGGAGGCTTTGTCTCCAGCCCCAAATCCATTGTTTTCCCCAAGTCCAAACTAGCCTGCAGTCACAATTCTCCTTATAAAAACCCCTGACTTTGAGCGCTTCCTCGGATCGCTCTTGGCTTCCATCCCGCCTTGCTGTCGCTTTGTCCAGCGAGGCTTCCCCTCAGCCCCACGTGCTGAGATCCACGCTCCCCAGCTTCTCCGCTTCTAACCGGGCTTCAGGACAGGTGAAGTATCACCCAAACCAACAACTCCTCTAAAAATCCCACTATCCCACTCCAACCTTTATTTCCTTAGTTATCTGTGTGAGTGTGCTGCATACACTGTTTGATTGTGTTCTAATAAAACCACATTTAATATTTCAACTTCTGTGTGCTCCTTGACTAAGCCTGACCCCGTAAACATAGGGTTCAAGATCTCGCTACGTTACCCTGCCTCTCGTATTGCTAGGCTGTGCTCTTGGCTAATTTCCCCAACTTATAAAATTGAGAGCTCATTTAGGTGTCCCTCCCGGGACCCCGAGAAATCAGGGTAACACTGGACTGGTCAATATATTACTATTTATTTTATTACTGTAAAGTTTTAATTATTTTTATGGCATGATTAATTCAACGTGTATTTAATATGTGGAATTTATTGTGGAATTTTGGGAACTTTTTACAGTTATGTTGGAATCTGCCTTGTATCTCATCCCTGAGAGAAAAGCAGGATATAAATCAAATAAATAAGCAAACTTTTACAATTTCAATAATACAGGAAGCAGTAAGATACCTGAAACAAACATCCAATGGAATACCATTAAATCTGGTTAGACTCAGATGGAAGACTACCAATGAATATCAGGTGTTTGTAGGCTATATTTCAGAGGAAGGAACTGGCAAAACCACCTCTGAATATTCCTTGCCTAAGAAAACCCAGTAAAATTCATGGGATCTTTGTAAGCTGACAGACGACTTGAAGATAAACACACACACACACACACACAGAGGGAGAAAATTGATACAGATCAAAATATTCTCTTTGCATCCTCAAAAACATCTGGCATTGTGTCTTGTCAAGATCAGGTTTCTGGCTGAACCCTTGATCTGACCTCATAATATGCTATTTGTACTGTTTTATTTGTTGTGTCACTAATCCAGCCATGAAGCAAACAAGGCAGCCAACAGCTTTCTCTTAAAATATGCAGTGTCTGGAGCTAATGTCCAAAAGAACACAAATTCAGTTCCTTATCCAAACCCAGACTCGAAAATTATATCACCTACGTGCAGATGAGTGAAGCTGTTCTCATCTTTTATCTCTGACATGGAGAGCCCATCTGCTGCGTACTCACATGGGACAGACTGGCATTTGCCTAGTTTAGCTAAACCCTTGTTCCATCTACCTCCTTCTGCTCTTGTCCCGAGCCATTGCTTGAGCTTTGCACTTCAGATGCCGTGCCAGAGGCTTGGTGGACTCCAGCCAACCAACATGTCTATCATGGGATTGGACAGATCTGCAGTGATGGGAGAAAGAGAAGGAACAAAGAGGGAGGGGAAACTGTGGGGACTGAACAGTTTGGTTCTCATTAATAGAGACTTTGATTGCCATTCTCAGGGGCCAAGAGATTTCGTAGAGAAAATACTTGGCAGGGAAAGAGAGGCTAATGAATTGACTAGGAGGGCACACGCATCAGACAGGAATTCAGAACACAAAAGGGGGCAACTTGCCAAGTGAATTTGGGTTTTGCAGGTAGAATGACTTGAGTAGGAGATTACAAACTGTTTGTAGAAAGAAGATGCCTCCATGCAGTCTGAATTTATTTATTTATTTATTTATTTATTTATTTATCTATTTATTTATTTATTTTTGAGAGGAGTTTATGAAATGGCATGACTCTGTTAGGACTGTGATATTTTGTACATACGCTCTTCCTTTCTCTAAGGAAGTTCCATGGAGTTACTTCTGAACAGCTGATTTCACGTAAAGGAGGAAGGAAAACAACTGCTAGTGCAGCATCAGTTATTCCAAAATGAAACAGACTCTTCTTGGAAGCTCCAGTCCAACCACCTACGACAGTCGGGCCTGTTTCCTTTGCTGGCCACCTTGCATCCTCCAAACAGCTTTGCCATCTTCCATCAAGTTACTAACTATTAGTGCTTACTGATAAACTTCTGAAAGTCATTAAGATTACCATTGATGGTGAGCATCTTCTAGTTGGTTCTAGAAATGTTGACCTGACTAATCAACACTCGCTTAGATTGTTTTTCTGCATGAAGCTGTGTGACACTTTGAACTGTCTGTCCATTTAGCCTTCTTACTCACTGACCATAAATGGACCCTATTGCTTAAAATGCTTTGGGAGTCTTTAGTAACAAAATAACACGAGGGATGGAATGACCACAAGAGTGAGGCCATGGCTGGGTTTTCTGTCCTTGGAACTAGAATTTCCATAATCTGTTCAAGAAATACACAGCACTCAGATCGTAACGGCCAAAAGCTGAAAGCTTCATAAAGCTGCTATGGGAACTGAATCTGGCCCAAACTCTTGACTGTTCTAAGAAAACTTAGTTCTCTGTGATGGATGAAATAATCAGAATTAAGGCTGGAACTGAACGATTGGGAGTTGCATGAGATCATAAAATCAGTAGGTGGAAGTCTTAGTATAAAAACTACGAAAAAGATAGTCCAAGCACCAAATCTTGCATTACAGTTTCCATGGGGACTGAGTCAAAAGGGTTCTTCTCATGGTGGGTAAGATTTGCAAGCACTCATCACATGATTTATTCCTGTAATGTGAGTGTCCATGCCCCCTGATCTGCATCCCACACAGGATGCAAAGCATAGAGGCTGCTGTGGTGGGGCCAGTCAATAATGAGTACTTGAAAATATTATTGCTGGAAATGGGGAATTAGTAACCATGGGAGGTCACTTCAGAAGTCTCTTCTATTTGTTGACCATAAACTATGTTCCACATAAAGTAATCATGACTTTCAATAGAGGTTGCAGCTATGATCTGGACATCAGTCCTTGACAAAGAAGGTGCATCTCCCTCAGTTTGGAAAACCTAGTGGCCAATAAGAAGCACAAGATGATTGGGCCACATCCACTTCAGGAGGGTCTCCTTGTGAAATGAGAGAAAGACTACAGTGCTTCTGCATGATTACAGAAATCTCAGGATGTCTGGTCCACTCTGTTCTTTATGTACTGCTGAGCACTGCCCAAAGACACCCAGTATTGAACCTTCCGGTATTGTTAAGGCTTCATGACACCTTCTCTTTTAGTGAAGAGCATGTGGGAAACCTAGAGATTTGATTGCTCCAGCAACACTCCTGAGTGAAATTGAGGAAAGAATATTGCTGATCAGAAGGATGTCTGCCTCTAACTTGGGTGAAGTCTAAGAGAAGAGAGAAATTCTGCAGTTTGGTGCGTACCACCACTGGCCTCTCAGCTTCTGGCATGATGTGCACAGGGATAGAATTCCAGGGAAACTTCCAAACAGAATTAGTGAACACCAGGGCTTGACAAACTTATTTTTCCCAGACTCCCACACCCAGTATGCTGTGGAATTCTGGCAGCTGCATTGTTGGGAAACATTGGCACAGGAGGAGTGGGCTTTGCCTAGCAGAATAATAATGAGTGGGGATCAGGGGATGGGATGAAATTGGGACCGGTTTCTATGTGGACTTTGTTATGGAACTGAGAGGTAATGTATTGCTGCTAGGAGAGAAAGGCAGTACTGAAAGAGAAGGGAAGAAAGGTTTCGGTTAAGAATAAGGGAATGCAAGCAGTGCTTCGTGAAGGCTGCTGAATGGGAACTAACCCACTTTCTGTGAACACTGAACTTCCTCACAAATTTTTCAAAGCAAAAATCCCTACATACCAGCCCCGTATGGGGTTGAAGTTCCTTAATGTGTTTTATTACAAATGCTCCATAATAAGGTAATTATGGTGGAAATAATAAATGTGTCAGTCCTTCAAGAAATATTTTTACTTAGCACATGGGGGAAAGGAGCCCAGGCCATTGTTTTTCGAGTGCGCGAGCATTACTGTACATATTAATTAACTGAGTGAAAAGCTTCACCACCCTGTGGCATCTACATTATTTATGAACGTCTCGGGGCGGCAGTAACTTATGCACTCTCCTGCTCAATTCATCGTTGTTGTTTTTTTTTTTAATTTAACTTTGTTTTCTCCTTTAGATGAGTCGCTGTGCCATGCATGCATTTTGGCATGTCGGAGAGGCAATTCAACCGATCTTGCTTTGCTACATTTATCTGGGCATCAAAGGGAAAGGAGAAGTCCAAGCAGATGCTTTTAAAGGTGGGGTGTGAGGGAGAATCTGTGGTGTTCTTCCAGCCTGACTCCCACCCCCTACCTTGTTGTCTGTTAGAAATATTACTTTAATGAAAACATCACCACTGCCACATTGAATAGAATATATATCAGGTATGCATGAGATGACATTAAGGATTTATTACTTTTCAGCCTGCATGCAGATGACTGTGTGACTACTTGTTTGGGGGACGTTTTTCATACTCTTTATGGATTTTTCCTTCTTCTTTGTGTGCCACAAATAAAAGCATGCGAGACTTCCCAAGGAATGCCAGAACAACACCTCAGCCTAGCCTTTCCACTCCTTCTTTGTAAGTAGAACACCTGGGCAGAGAGAAGGTTGGTTGAACCTGATGACTTATGGCAGTTTCCCTCATCAAATGATTGTACCATCTTGTATGTCTTTGCTTGCTAGAGCATCCAAAGCAGATATATTGGGACTGGAGAGTTTTTATGGAAGGGAGAATGCATTTTGGGAATAAATATGGCTATCAGGAAAACCAACATGGTATAGGGGCTTCAGTATTACACTCTGGGGGACCAGGGTTTGAATCCTCAACCAGCCATAGAAACCCACTGGGTGACCTTAAGCCTTAGAAGAAGAGAATAACATGGCAAGCCTCCTTTGGATTTCTTGCCAAGAAAACCCTACGGTAGGGTTGCCTCAAGTTCAAGTTGGCACATAACAACAACAACTACCAGGAACATGTACAGTAAGCATGAAAGGATGGATCAGACTATTTTTAGTACATGTCAGGTTTTTTTTAATCCATAAATCTGCTCTATTCTGTCTCTACATTGATGTGTTAATTTCTCTTTCTTTTTAATTGGCACGAAACTATCTACCTCTCTCTGCCCGCCTGCTTGCCTGCCTCTATCTATCTATCTATCTATCTATCTATCTATCTATCTATCCATCCATCCATCCATCCATCCATCCATCACCTATCTATCTATCTATCTATCTATCTATCTATCTATCTATCTATCTATCTATCTTTTCAAACATACTTTCTCACAATGGACACATTTCTAAATGTATATTATCCTAAAATACACATTTCAACATGCCTTTTGCGTCAAGAACAAAATTCAAATATGTCTTAAACTGCACGTGTAAATATGGTACTATTCATACACAAGTGCAAGAGGTACAGGCCAGGTCAATCCACACCAAACTAAGCAAAGATTGAATTCCACAAGTATCCCTTGTAGGAAGCTGAATTAAACAACAGATATAACAGAATTCCCTTTCCCATTTTATTTATTTACTGTTCTGACAGTATATGCCCTATTTTCCATTCTTCCTCAACTCCAGTTTAACAATGAGAATTTTTAAAATTAACTGCATTGAGTTCCTTTTGGAACTGTTTTTATTTGTTTTTGCACCCTTCCCTCCTGCTTTCTGTGCATGAGTCTGGCTCTGTTACTGCAGCAGAAAGATTATAGTACCCTCCTAGACCTTCTGGATCTCCTTCAGAGGTCTGGGAGGATTAATTTTCTGCGCGCGTCCTGCTCCAGCTGCCACCAAATGACCATAGCAGGGAATACCGGCAGCTGCCAGGTAGATTATATAGAAGGCGGGGGGGGGGGTCATTGCATGAAGGAGATACTGGATACCTCCTTGCACAATAAGTGTAAAAGGACATCTTGTTGTTATGTACTATCAAGTTGGCTTCGATTCATGGCAACTCTAGGAACGAGAGATCTCCAAGACACCCAGTTATTAACAATTGTACTCAGATCTTGCAAACTCAGAACTGTGGCTTCCTTTAGTGAGTCAATCTATCTGTAATGAAGCCTTCCTCTCTTGTTACTGCCTGCTACTTTCCCCAGCATTATTGTCTTTTCCAGTAAGCCATGTTTACTCATAATATACCTCAAGCAGGATAGTCATTTTGGTTTCTCATGAATATTCAGGCTTGATTTGATCTAGGACCCGTTTATTGGTCTTTTTAGCAATTCATGGTATCCCAAATACTCTCCTCCTGCACCACTTTTTGAATGAGTGAATTGTCTTTCTGCTCCCTTTCTTAGGCCCTTTCCACACGAGGCAAGTGAATCGCTTTGTGCCATTACTTACTGGTTCTTCTGGCTCCGAAGTAACGCGGACTTTCCCTTAAGCCCTTCTGCAGGGCTCCTTCGTTAGTCCAGGGTGAATCGGAGCAGTGTGAAGTCTTTAGATCCACATTGCTCTGGCTGAAAATGGCGGCTTCCTGTTCCTTTGTGGGTCCAGACCAACCGCTGACGCTGGCCACACCCACAGCGCACCCTCCGCTGATCGCAGGCTTGCATTGGTGTGAGCCTGCGCGTCTGCACAAGTCAGCAGGGATGCAATGGCACACTCCAGAAGATTGAAAGACCGGATTTTTCCAGTCTTCACTTAGCGCGCTGGAGGACCACTTCGGGATGTTTTGGATCGGACTAAGGTGCGGAACTAAGGTAAGTAGTCCGGACCTTGTCTGATCCAAGGCGCGGACGACCTCCGTGCCAGGACGCCTTGGTCCGTTTTAACTTCCTCGTGAGGAAAGGGCCTTAGTTACCCAACTTTATGCAATATACCTTATATATTACACAAGTCTTATATATGTAAGCATAACTAGCAGGATTCCGGCCAAGGTTTTACATTGTTCTTCCACTAGGAGTAACTTGTGCATATGTTTGTGACAAATTGGATCAAGTTTGCTGCTCTGCTGTTGCTTTTGTCATCTCTCCCTCGCTCTCCCTCTCCTCCTCCCCCCCCCTCCAGTGTTTTATCAATGCACATAATGCAGGGGTAGGCCCTTTATTAGTTATGTTACTCATGTGAATTCTGGGTTTGACCTACCATCTGATCAAACTTCTTTCTGGAAAAGCACCTTTTGCATATTAGGTACTATAGACGACCCCTTATCAGTATTTTGAAAATGAGTTAAATTCATGGTGGTACATGGTGATACCTATTTTGCTTATTAACTGAGTCTGGATGTGGCAAGAATGGAGAAATGCAAAGAGGGAAGTGATTGTAATACTATATCTATAAATTAAGGAACATTTTTAAGGGGGATTTTTTTTTTTACAGATGCATGTAATGTGAGGGTGAGAATAGAAAGTGAAATGGAGGAAAATGCATGTACAAAATGCAAAATGGAATAAGGGGGATCTCCTTATTGGATTGGATTTTGGACCTCCAAATTAATTGGTCTCACATTTCTGAATTAAAAAAAAGTGATACTAATTAATTTGGAGATCTAAAATCCAACAAGAAGTTCTAATGATTTGTACTTTTAGAAAAGCACAATTCCTACAATCCCCCAGTTAGCATGGCCACGGCAAGAAAGAACAAGGAGATAGGGGCACCTGCAGTTCATAGAACACCAACTCTGATAAACTGAGGATTGCCACGTGATGGACTTCTGGATGTGTTATTTCAGTCATAGAATCATACAGCTGGAAGAGACCACAGGGGCCAGCCAGTGCAACCCCCTGCCATGCTGGAGCATTCCCAACAGATGGCCATCCAGCCTCTGCTTAAAACCCTCCAACGAAGGAGACTACCACACTCCAAGGCAGCATATTTCACTGCCAGACAGCTCTGACCATCAGGAAGTTCCTCCTGAGGTTCAGGTGGAATCTCCTTTCCCACAGCTTGAATCTATTGCTCCTTGTCCTAGTCTGTGGAGCAGCGAAAAACAAGCCCGCTCCCTCCTCGACATGACATCCCTTCAAATATTTAAACATGGCTGTCATGTTCCCTCTTAACTTTCTCTTCTGCAGACTAAATATACCCAGCTCCCTAAGCCGCTCCTCTTAGGGCACGACTTCCAGACCCTTCACCATTTTGGTCGTCCTCCTGTGAACATGCACTCCAGCTTGTCGATATCCTTCTTGAACTGAGGTGCCCAGAACTGGACACGCTATTCCAAACAGGCCTAAGCAAAGCAGAATAGAGTGATAGTCTCCTGGATACTAGGGCCATTTCTGCCTTACACTGTTATAGCGCTCTTATTCCACTTTCAACATGCTGTGGAATGCTGGGGTTTGTAGTTTACTGAGGCCAAAGAGCTCTCTGGCCGAGAATTCTAAATACTCCTCCCTAAACAGCAAACCCTAGGATTCCATAGGAGGTTCAAAGTGGAATAGTAGCAGTATAACAGTGTAGGGCAGAAATGGCCTAGATCTTTGTGCCTTCAGAAACCATTTGGGAGGCTGAGTTTTAGCGGCCTAAAATAAAAGCCTATGAGCAATCTGATACCATTTCTGATTCCACTTCTCAGAGATTCAAAATTGTTCCCATTAGATGCAAAATCTTTCTCCTTTGTGTAATGAGCTACTGCAAATCTTGGTCCTAGATCTCTATGGGCCAGTATCCCTGTTGCAATTTACACTAATTGGGCTCTTGCATTGGCAGCCAGAGACTTAAGATTATTAACATTTATGTCATTCTTTTTAGTCTCTCTGGGGCCAGGAAGAAAATAACATTGATTATACTGAAGTGAGATTGGGCAACCTGGATTTCAACATCGTATTTCTGACTATGAAAACCAGTCTCATCTCAGCAGCTGTGACTCTGGTACAATGTGCCGTAGCAGAATTATTCATGCTCCCTGTTTTCTTCTAGAATAAACTCATCAAACTGATAAGTTTTGTTGTTAGGTTCTCACCTTGCTTTCCCTAAAGAAGCTTGGCCTACCAAAAAAATAATTAAGCATATTGTGTTTTTCTGTTTTTCCTCGTGTGTCATAACAGGATAGTGGAGAAGATCTGACAACAAAACACAATTATCTTGAGCAACACACACACCCCAAACAACCACAGCTTGTAGTCGCCTCTCTTGCAAGCTACTTCTCTCCTAGGCAGCCAAGCAATTAGGTTTTCTAATTTTCACTGCTTTCTTGAGATATGCTGGTTTCACAGAGGCTGGAGCCAGGAAAACCAAGAGAGTGTTAGATGCTGCCAAATGACCTAGCAAAAGTCGGAAGCTATTTCTGAATGGCACCAGGTATCATGTTTCTGATGGTACAGCCCAAGATCATAAAAGCCTGAACGATTCCACTGGGACCCCATTAAGAAACTTATGGCCGCAAGTTTTGCTTCAAGGAGAACAACAAGGTGGTTCTTGGAGGGCAAGCCACAATGTCCCCATTTAAAGGATTTTCCAAGCCATACCCCCATTGTCACAATGAGCTTTGGTGGGATGTGTAGCATGGCCTTCTACGAAATCTGTAAATACCTCCCTCACAAGGAGGTAACAAGTCATGTCTATTTACTGAATCATATGACAGAATTATACGGAATCCTGGGTCTGGAAGTGTGCTATAAAGATGCTCTAAAAAATGTTTTTTTTCTTCCCTGAGGTAAAGTTTAATAATCTGCGACAGATTCGTATTTTCTATGTCTTCCCAGCTTGTTTGGGAAGTTTCTCTTCCCATCACTGACCAAGGAGGTCAGTCTTACATAAATTCTTTATGAGCTACCTATCACATCTGTATTTATTTAAAATATTTATCTAGTTCTTTTTGCGGTGCTCAGAATGGTTTACATACAATAATATAGAAGGCATTCCTCTTCACTTCCATCCTCAGTTTTTGTGAGATTAAACATGAGCTGCCAGGCCTTCAGTGTCTGGCTTTCATAGCCCTTTCATCTGCATTATTGCCCTCCTTCAGACACTCCTCTCATTAAGTTGTATACCTCTGACGCTAGGGCATTGTCCAGAGCAGCGGAGTTTCAATCACTTCTGTGTGAGGTAGGGTTGTTAAAGCTGATATCCAGTGCACAGTATAGTTGGCAGCCTCACACTCTGGCTACCTTACTATCCAGGGCACATCAACCAATATTTTTTCTAGGAACATCATCCTCAAATAAAACACTCAGTAGCACTCTATGAGCAGCTTCTGGATTCTTGGGGGGGGGGGTCTCTGTTTTCTCCAGTTCAAGCCTGGAAAATAGATCAATGGACAGACAGAAAAAGGGATATATATTATGCATGCATGCGTGCATTATGCGATATATATATTTATTTGTGTGTGTGTGTGTGTATGCACACAATTTTGCATTTTGTGTGTGTGTGTTGCCACATGAGCCCCACAAAATAGGGGGAAAAGGCAGTCTTCATTTTCTTTTCAACAATGTGCATGACATGGAAATAAGTTCACACTTAGAAATGGAATTATACCACCATTTAGAAGTAATGTACATGACTGTCTCACCCTTGCTTCCCTGTGTAGCTGTCAGTGAAAGCATTACCTATGGAATACATAGCAAATCAGGAAAAGCATTACATACAAATACCTTGTCCCATCTCTCTTTTCAATAATGGAAGAGGGATCACTCCAGTTACACGGTGACAAGGTAGAGGTGGGGAGCATAAGGAGCTGAATTTTTTATTATATGAATCACTTTCAGAAGTTATGCAAAAGCCTTGTTGAAATCTACATAGAGGGAGAAAAAAAATCAGGCTTGTAGAATCTGACTTTATTTCTTTCACTAGGACCCCAGCATCACCAGCTGGAGCCAGATACAAAATAGTGGGTCAGCATGAAGAATCAATTCCTTTCCAAGCCCCACAAGACATATATCTTGGATGCTCTGCATGTGCAAGTACAAACAGATATCTGCACTGCTAGAGATCACAGATCTTCTTAGTAAGATTTTAAAATTCAGAATACTTTATTTTGAAAGTAGTACCTTTACATAACTATTTCAAGGTACTGATTTTTAAGGGTAAATTAAAGCCTCTGCTAACCTAGTAAAAATTAGTAGAAGGTTATCTAAAGATTCCATTCCACATTCTCCGCAACGCTAGATCTAGATACATGAGTTTAAAACCAATAGACTAATGGTTCCCAAACTTGGGTCCTCCAGATGTTTTAGACCTCTGCTCCCATAATTCTTGACTGTTGCCCAAGCTGACGGAAGCTTCTAGGAGTTGAAGTCCAAAACATCTGGATGATCAAAATTTGAGACCCAATGCAATAGACCATGGGGATCATGGGAATTCTGTGCCTTCTAGATGTTCTTGGACTGCAGTTCCTAGTACCTCCAGCTAGCATTGCCAACAGTGAAGGATACTGGGCAATCAGTTCAACATTTAGAGGGCTGCATAATTCCTACTGCTGCAGTCTCAATTAGAGTAGACCCATTAAATCAATTGAGAAGTTAACAATTGTATGAATTCCATTGATGGAATGGGCCTTGTCTTATTGGGACTAAGAACTAAAATTAAATACTATATCACACATGGTAAGATTTTGATGTAAAGGAGTTTGAGAGGGAAGGCAACCCACCCAGACCAAGAGAGTTCTTTGGATGAGTCTCTGACAGCTTTTTACAATTTTTATCTTCAGCTGGAGGAAAGAGTCACTCTGTATAGAAAGGAACACTGAATTATGGAACTCTAGATGGACAGGAGAGAGGCAAGAATGAAGGGAAGACCAGGAATTCAGTTTTGCATTTGGTAACAATATTCAGAGAAAGAAAATGAAGGATTATTAAATATTAATAGAGTTATTTTCAGAGTTAGAATGTGATCTTCCACAGAGCAGATCTTTCTACACTTTCAAGTTAAATGTTGCCAAGCAGCCCAGGTCAATAGCTCTTGCGGTCTAGTATTTTTTTCTAATGCTAGTCAGAACTATAGGTACTATAGTATAAATGGTAAAGGGCAGTAAAACAGGATGTTATTGAGGATAGCCTGAATTGTCATGCTATACTATACTCCCTTGACATTTTTCAATAATTTTGCCTGTTTTTTAATGACGATGGTGTCTACCGTATAGTAGGTGCTGACATCATGACCCATAGAGTCCAGAACTAGCCTGGACTCAGAAGATGAAGAAGCCTTCATGCCAACAGAGGAGATGCAAGGGCCAAGGTCACTAGAGAGTCAGAGCCTAAGTCTCAGAGACTTACGAGCTCATACCAATATTGGCAGCCAATACACCCTCCTCTGAAAGCTCTATCTGGCACCAGTACCAAAGTAATCACTGGCATAAGCTCTTACAGAGGTATAGTGCTAGGCTTCACTATTTTAAAACCTGTCAGCTTGTGGTTAGGTTGGAGCCTGAGGTAAGAGTGGATCCTGGGAGATAGGCCTTTTCCGCACCTTACCTTCTTCCAGCACTGGGGTACGGGCATTGCGCGAGCAGCCTCCGGCGAGAAGCTCTCATGTCCGGGGTTCTTCGGCTCTGCATGAGCTGCCTGCTCACGCGAGAGCCCCGCCTCTTCCTTCCGCAGTGCAGCCTGGGACCTTTCCAGGCTGCACTGGGGCAGGAAGCACAACCAGCGTGGCTCCGGAGGCTCCGCACGCCAGGTAAGTGTGCGTGGGGCCCAGTAGCAATGCACAATTGCGCACCATTTTCAGCTTCTAGCCGAAAATGAAAAGGTGCACAATCAGCGCCTGCCCCAGAGCATCGCGTGGTTGTGACTGTGTCATGCAGATCGCTCCTCACAATTATACAACGCTCCAGGCCCTCTTTCGCATGGAAAATGCCGTGCAAAAAGGGCCATATAGTCGAAGCTAAGATAAATAAGTTGAGCTTCAGCCTTTTGGAGCAAGGTACTCATGTGGAGCTCTTCCAGCTGCTGTTCTGATTCTCTCCCTCTTTCCATGCATTGTTGCGGCCAACTAGAATATGACGGCTGACCATTTTTCAGCATGGGCAGAGAACAAATCCTAAAGACTGAAACAAGTTTCACAGCATTTGGAGGAGGTAGTTTTTCATTTAAAATTCAATTACTCAGCTTTCTCCTTTACCTTTTTTTCCCCTGAATAGCCCAGCTTTGTTCTTTCCACTTTCAAAATGTCCCAGTAAGAATGATACTTTTTTTTTTCAACAACAACCCTGGAAATTATGCTCTATCATGATATGTTACTGCCCTCACCTTCAAGGCCTTTTAAAAGTGGGAAATGTCACCTGTCCAAATTATAAGGATTTTCTCCTAGTCCAGAACCTTGATGAATATCATCACAAGCATGTTTTGGAGAGGGGAGAAAACTGCCCCACCAAACTGCAGGATAGTTCTCATCCCAGCCTTAGTCTGGAACAGAATTAAGTATGGGAGGCAACTGGATTGAGGGCAGGGGCAGGCATATCAAAAATTCTGGGCATCGTCTCTGCTACTTGGTGTAGCTGTGGACCACACTCATCTGCATTCAAAATGGTGTCTGTTCTGCCTGCCCCTATTAATTCGAACAAGAAGTGGAACAATAGGCAGACAAAAAGCATACAGTTTAAGGTCAAGACTTGGTCAGGACCAAATGTCATTGAGATCTGCCCAACTCCACCTCTAGTGTTTTGTGGAACTTTGAAGACTTAGGTTGGCATTCTGTTAGTGATACACACATGCATAAATCATGCTATCTATGCAGCCTGTATTATTTGCCATAGCACAACAGATGTGTTCTGCTGACAGTGGCAGAAGTAGAGTTGCACATACAGCAACGTTGCCCACGGTGGCTGTGCATTTTACATGGCACCTAGCCATTGACATGCCTTGCTATTCTGCATGGAGGTTCTCCATAGGGATGCTTACACTATGCTGAGGGAATGTTGGATTGTAGCCTCAATGTGTTTTATTTGACATTAGCTTTCATGGACTCTAATACACTGCATCAAAAGTATTTGATGAGGTGAGCTGGAGGCCATAAAGGGTATGCTGAATATAATCTATCAGTTTTGAAAGTATCACAAGATTCTTTACTGGTTTTTCTGCAACAGATTAACATGGATTAGCATGACATACCAGCTTTGGGGGAAATCTAAGTAGAAAAGTTATTTTGAGGGGACTAAACAGAATCCCTCAAACAGCATAGCTGCCATGATGGATGGAAGATTCTCTGGATGGCAGTGTATCTCCAGGCTCTGACCCATGCTGATTTATACTGAGAGTTAGGCAAGACGCAGATGGCAACACTGATGTCATGTCTACATCAAGTGATGGATTGCTGGTGGGGACTTTTTTTCATATGTGGTGGACCTGCAAGATAGCAAGGACATTTTGGAAGAAAATACATGATGAAATTCAAAGAATTTATAGAATAAATTTTGAAATGAAGCCAGAGTTTTATCTGTTAAATATGTTAGGGCAACAAAGAGAAATAAGATGCCATCAGAAGATAATGTTATATTTGGTAACTGCTGTAAGACTGATATATGCGCAACATTGGAAAGAAAGGGAACATGTTGATATAAAAGAATGGAAATTAAAAGTTCTGGATATGATAGAGACAGAAAAGTTAACATTTTCATTGAAAAATAAGGCTATCCAGAACTTTGAAAGGGAATGGAGAGAAGTTTTGAACTGGATAAAGACAGAGCGTAAGAAAAGAAAAAGGAATAAAGTAAGATTGTATGTAATGTAAGGCAATAATGTACTAAGCCAATGTAACAAAGCAGCAATGTAACAATGTAAGATGTAATAATGCAAGACTATCTTTTCACCTGAAACTATGTAATGGTATGGAAACAAGCAGATTCAACTGGAAAATAAGTTCGGAAGTGGGGAAGGGGGGTCTTTTTTATTTTCAACTATAAACCTTAATAAAAAATAAAAATAAAAAAAAGTGATGGATTTCTGACCCCCTCTTCTGGACTTCCCATAGTCCTGTATGCTACTGAATCAGTTGGACCCTCTAATTTGTGCACAGAGAGTGAGAAATTTCACAATCCCCTGCAAGACATACCTTCCAAGATTCCCCCACCATACACACACTTAGAACTGTTTCCCTTTTACTTTCCAAGAGGCTGTGCCTCCATTCACTTCTGGTTACTAGGTGTCATTGGCTAATAACATATCATTATTTTCCATGTTCATTGTACTTGTGAGCTGCCTGCATGTCTGTGAGTTGGCAGGCACTGTCAGCATGCACACATTACACACGGGCGTATCTACACAAGAAAATCACCCTTTCCTTTAGGAGAAGGGTATTTGTAGCCTGCCAAAGGATACTGTTGTGCCGCTGTTTCCCTCATCCCAGATCCCTGGCCAGGCTGGCAGGGGCTGATGAGAGCTGAAATCTCAGTGACATCTGGAGGGCTACACATTCCTGCTTTACTGGGAAGTGACTACAACTAATGGTTTGTGAACTGCCAAAGATCCAAAAACAAAAAGAGTGAGCTATTCCTTACCATTGTTTGAAGATTTAATGTACAGTCAATGGCACCTAGCCCGATCCAACAAGGCAATTATTCTGTGGAATTTTATCTTCATCTTTACTTGTCATGCTCAGAAATCATATCTGGGCCAGGACTTCTCATTCTTTTTTTAAAAAAATATGTTATGGCCCTGTTCCACGTGTTGCCTGCTGCCATTAGCACTGAGCCATGGATGCACCACAGGGTACAGACAATTACAGAACTAAACAGTGAAATGTGGAAATCTGTTTTCATGACAGCTACCAAATGGCCTATATCACAGAGGGTGGACAAGTATTTCCCATTCTGTTATTCTTGGACATACATGGCGACAAACTCTAGAATGGTATTTATCTGCTCTGTAATGTGCTCTTCAGGAGTATACACTAATCTTGGTCCAGATCTTGCAAATATCACTTTTCTAGATTGTATTTCTCAGAATCCTCAGATAGCATGATCAGCAATCATATTAGCCAAGGAATTCTAGAAACCATAGATAAACCAGAATCCTGCTGGTGACATTAACTGGTGTAACCTTCTGTTCTAAACTGGCCTAACCTTCATTTATGACAACATATGTACCTTTTGGAATCTCGTGCCTCCTTCTGCAATGTTCTCACTCTGGGTATGCAACAGCGGCCAGAGAGCTCAAAGACATTGCTCTGTTTCCTTCTGACAACTGTGGGAATGCCTTTGGGCACTCTTTGACTACTCTTCAGCCCTCAAGAGAAGAGAGACAGCCTTGTGCTGGAGAGTGAAGTCTGTGCCTTCTTCTTTAGGTACATAAGATTTCTGGGTGCACACCTCCAGCCTGTTGCTGATGTGAGCCTGGGGAAGAAGGAGTAGCCACTTCACCCCAGATGGCCAGGGTAAGTATGCTGGCAAAGACTTAGGCCATTTCCACCCTACACTGTTATAGTGCTATTATTCCACTTTCAACATCCTGTGGAATTCTGGGGTTTGTAGTGTACTGGGGCCAAAGAGCTCTCTGGCTGAGAATTCTAAAGGCCCCTCCCTAAACTGCAAGCCCCAGGATTCTTGGGGCTTCTTGAACTCCTGCAATGACCTAGTTGCATCTTGGCCTCAAAAAGTTACATTTTAAAGCTCAGGCTGTGCCCTACAAAAACACAGATACTAAAGACTTCATTGTACGTCTTTCTTTTTTGTATGTTTAGTCAGGCGCCTGTAAAACCTGCCTGCCGTTCTACTTCTATATGAGGTCAATGCATCCTCTGCGTGCATTAATAAAGCTCCAATCCCCATTGCAGCCCTTCACTCCGCCTGCTGAGATCCCAGCAGCCTCCTCTTCCTGCGATTGCTAATTACACCATTCCATGCTCCAAATGTGGCAGGGGACGAGAAAGGGCAACCATGGGATGCAACTTCTCCAGAGTGAGGCCTTTTCAAAGCAATGCTCTTAATTGGCGGCTGCCTATAGCCAGCGAGGTAGAGACCTGCTTTAATAGAATTAGGCCAGCCAGAAAGAAAGTCATTGGGGTGAGAGCAGGATAAATAAACATGCAAATTATATTCAGGCACCACCACAGTTCACAAGGCACTAGGCGTGGGAGGACTCTGCAGTTTAAATATTAAGCAACAGTAGCCACCAGCCAAGAGCTATCATCTCTTGCCCTTTTCACCTGAAAATCTTAAGAAGGTTTCAGAAATACTGTACTGCCAAAGTCGGCTTTGCCACACATCACAGACATGTCATTAGCTGCATTGCGGTAGCAAGGTGATCAGGTTTCCAAATTCCATATTCCTGACTGAGGGGTCATTTAGGGGCAAGTGTTGAAAGAGATACCCCACATTTCATATCTTCATTTCCCATAAGTGCTCCCATTCCTCTTTGGCATACTTTTGATGGGGCCTGCCACTCATTCAGTGCCATTCTGTCCATTGTATTCACTCCTGTTTTTTTTAAAAAATGATACTGTCCCAAGGAGAGATGTGGTGGTATCTACTTGCATTCATGAAATAAAAATTACCAAGAATCCCAGATTCGGCTCAGTGACTTCATGACTGTAATTAGTAAAATAGCAGCAATATTCAAAGACATAGCTGTGCTAATCTGTTTGGGCATAAAAAGATAGGAAGGAATCTTGTAAGACCTTTGAGGCTGAGAAAAATAAATTTCTAGCATAAGTTTTGGTGGACTGTAGTCCACTTCATCAGAATCCATGAAAGCTTATGTTAGAAATGTCTTTTTCTCAATCAGTCTTAAAGATGTTACAGGATACCAGTGAAATAATATTGTCCCTGTACAGCTTCTACCACCACCACCACCTCTTTAATAGAGCTTCTCTTAAACTCTCTCCTCTCCCTCTGGGGTCACAAAAACTGTGAATATTAAAAAGGGATGCTGGGACTATCCCTAAATCTAGCATTATCCTACTCCTATGGACAATAAGAAATAGGTGCTGTAAAGCCAATCAGCTGTGGTGTTTTGTTTTGTTTTTCTATAATAGAACACAGTTTTATTTGCTAAACTACTCTGAACCAATTTTGGTGAAAGCAAGGGTACAGATATTAGAAAGAAACAGAATGATAAATAAAACTACATGAAACACAGTCCAAAACCTTTTGCTGCCTGAAGCAGCTCTCAAGTCAAGACACCTCGTACCTGAAGTTGTTTTGTCCCATGACATGAAATGAAAGAGAGAGAGAGAGAGAGAGAGAGAGAAAGAGAGAGAGAGAGAGAGAGAGAGAGATGCAGAAGGCCCTCTATATCTGCAGGGGTTTCATTCCAGAACATCCCAAGAATGGGGAAAAATGTGAATGCTCGTGTCCTATATTATTAAATGGCAGCAATGTGCATGTGGATGCTTCAGCATGTTCATGTGCTTGTTGCCACTATTTTAGACATAGAACACAACACACCATGATCGTTTAAATTCACATATGAAGTGGCTTATACGGAGGGTCCACTGTAAATGATAGAAATCCACAAATGCCCCCCCCCGGCTGTAAAAATACAACATTAAATTAAATCACAGTTTGCTGTAGTTTCACAGCACCCCAAATCTGTCTCCTGAGATAGCTACTTCACTCTGCCTAATGGTAAGGCTGGGATTCTTTAGAAGATGGTGGCAATTAAGGATTGCAGCCAACATAGGAAATATGGCTGGGGGAGAATAGACATGCATGTGGATACATGCAATTGAAGGAGAGAGAATTTACAGCCCCTCCAGATGAGGAAAAAAAACATAGCCCCAGGTTTTGCTCCTATGGTTTTATTTTGGAGATCCGCATGATTTCTTCTTCATCCCAAAGTATTTCCTGGAAATTCCCAGCATTAATGAGGACTTTCCATTCCTACTTCCTATGCCAATTTAAATTACCCCAGTATCTTCCAACACAAAATGCATCCATTTTCCTACACAATATTATTCCACCTTCAACCTCCTATAGAATCCTGAGGTTTGCAGTTTAGGGAGAGGCATTTAGAATTCTCAGCTAGAGAGCTCTTGGGCCCCAGTAAACTACAAACCCCAGAATTCCACAGGATGTTGAAAGTGGAATAATAGCACTATAACAGTGTAGTGCAGAAATGGCCTAAGTCGTCTCTTTGTATTACCCTACAACTAGCTAAGATGGCCACCACAAGTAAAACACAGCTATTGCTTCCTGGACATGGATTCTACAGAGATCAAGCAAGTAAAGAGGAATATTTGCACTGAACTAAATGATCCTAATGTTTAACTAGTGTAATATTGCAACAGCTCTTCAGCATTTTGATTAGTATTCTAGCACTCTTGAATAATAATAAAGAAGGCTCAGTGGAAATTGGTGAAAATCAGTTTCTGAAATGTTACCTAAATCTAGATATGCACATGATCAAGGGGAGGGGGAGGAGGAAGAACATAAGTGAGGGAATGAGGAAAACTTGGAGAAAGAGTTTGGATGAAAAAAAAAAAAACATGAATAGTGAGGTAAAATAACAACTAAAAAAATGCAGGTGAAATCAAAACTGGAAAACTCTCAATACTCCCAGAGCCATTTCCCCTTTGGGGCAAGTCCTTAGAAACGGTAAGGACAGCCCAACATAAGAAAGATGAAGAACAACGCAGACATCCAAGGGGTGCAGAAAACAACCATACAGATTGACACAAAATGTCTTCCCAAGCAGGAGGCCCATGAGTGAAGTTCTTGAATGCAAGCTTTGCTCTTCCTTTAGCATTTCTATCCATGCATGGGCACACTTCATCTTCTGCTTGCCCGATTAGCTAACGAAATGTGGCTGATAGACTTCCACACCCTCTGCCACCTCCCTTGCTTGCTTTATAGGCCAGCTGCTGGCATGCAGATAAGCTCGAAAGGGAAGAATCTTAGATGGGCTCTAGCAGAAGTTTCGCCGCACCCTTTTCTCCCTCCCTTCCCCTTTTCTCTGTTTTGTGCTGTTTCCCTCTCTTTCTATTGTCAGCCACACAGCGGCACTTCCCGCTTCCTCCCCTCAAAAAAAGCCCGGCAGCGACTGTGTAATGCTTCTAAATAAGAATGCAATTTAAAATCGCGGAAGGAGATAGTTTATACAAAGAACATTCTATTAAAACACACAGCCGTTGTCGTCAGCCAGTGATGGGATTACCCTGGAGAAAGGCGAGGAAGGAACTAGAAAATAATGGATGGAGCAGACAATAGCCTGGCCCTGTTTTTGCAAAAGTGAACAAGATGTTAGAGAGGAGAGGCACAGTCCAATGGGTGGCAGGAAGGCCTAGTAAATAGGAAGCCAGGGCTTTCATCCATGGGGAATCTCTTGTTGCTCTGGGACATCCAGACATGTAAAGAAAGAGGGGCTTGAAAGGGTATGAAGGATATGTTTTTTAGAGTTTACTCAAAAACCCACAATGAGATAAAAAATACCTTATATAGCTTCAAATTCATTTATATACTTGAGAAGGAAAGGAAAGGGAAAGATATTTAAATATGGTTTTAGATCACCCCACTTATGTCTGCCCATGCTTTCAGATCTTCAGGGTAGGCTTTCTTCCTCCAAAACCCTTACAGGCATCCAGTTGGAA
Organism: Cyclura pinguis; assembly: GCA_030412105.1. NCBI lineage: Eukaryota > Metazoa > Chordata > Lepidosauria > Squamata > Iguanidae > Cyclura > Cyclura pinguis. The sequence goes on from CM059600.1 coordinate 165,446,281, forward strand.
CACAAGAGAGGGCCTTCTCAGTGGTAGCCCCTTGGCTCTGGACTCCTTCCTAGGAAGGCTAGACTGCTTCCCTCCTTGGCGTCCTCTGTCAACAGGTGAAGCTTTAAAAATAAAATTCTGACTAATGTTTGGAAACTGACAGTTCCATTATGCATTTTAAATGCATTATGCATTAAAATTGCATTTTAGTAGATATGTTTGAGTTTCCTTTTAATTCTACCAATGGTTTAATCATATCACAGCAAATCTAGCCTGAACTCTCCTTAGAAGCCAAGATGACTAAACTAAGGCCATTGTGCTTTGGCCATATCGTGAGATGGCATGATTCACTAGAAAAGACAATAGGGTTTGGTAGGGTGGAAGGCAGTACGAAGAGAGGAAGAGCACAATACAAATGGCAAACTCAGTCAAGATCCCTAAATCTGCAAGACTTGAGCAGGTTGGTTAATGATTGGGTGACTTGGAGATCTCTTATTCATAGTGTCACCAGAAGTTGAAGTTGACTTGATGGCAGTTAATACTGAAGACTTCACCACCATGTGCTTCTTTAACACCCATTTTGCAAGCTGATTTAAGTTTCAGTAGGTGGATAAGATATAACCAAAATAATATTTTGGTAATTCTAGCCCTATTCAGGGAACCAGTGGACATTGTGAAATGGACAAATTGGAGCTACATCTGCTGCTCCTGATTTTCAGCATTCAACTTGTCCCGGAAGAAAGTGGGATACAAATAAATAACATTGGTACAAAGGCTACTCACACATATCTAACATGAGCATAAAATTCTCCCTTTCCCAGAAACAGGCACCTTTAGCTCGCCAACTAGATGTGGCATGTGGAGGTTTTCCTTCCCATCCTCTAGCTTTTCTGCTGTGGTCTGACCAGAGATAAGAAGCTATTGAGAGCTCAAAGAGCTGTTTTAAAGCCCAGGCTGTATGGAACTGAGATATGATTTGTAGCCCAAGAAATGGATGCATGGCAGTGAGCTGCACTTTGTGGCTTGGGAAGCTGTTGCACTTGGTCTTGTTCCCAAGTTGGCATTTATAAAAGGGCATTGTGCTTTGAATGGTTGGTAGGAGGATGCCCAAATTAGCTCTAATCCCTTCTTGTTCCATCCACTGTGGTTTGGCCCTGCCACATGCCCTCAGCTCCATTCCTATATCCTGCCCCCTGCATTCTCCCCTAATTGTAATTCAGTCCTTAGGCCAAAAAGAGAGGTTCCCCATCCTGCATTTCTACAGTGCACCTTTTAATTTTGTTATATTGGGGAAAAACACATACAAATAGAAGAGGTAAGGTTCTGATTATGATAAATATGAAACTATTCAAAAGCAAAACTCTCAACATACTATTTGGAATGAACTTACCCACATATTTTTATGCAACAGTGGAGAATGTTTGTCTTGATCAGCATTATTTCTGGCATGCAAAACAAAATTATACCAAACTCCACTAAATGCATTCTTCCTTGAGTCACCTTTTGCTATTCTGAGTTGATTAACATATCAACATTTCTGCAAATGCCACAACCATGAACCTATTGGAATTAGGGTTGCTCCTTTTCATCTCTTAGCAATGAAATAGCAATACCATGCTCATTAGCATGGAATTAGATTATGCAGAAAGAGAGGATGCATGTACAGGTTGTATGAGATGAGCATAGGTTATGTGCAGAAGATCAGAACACAGTAAAGTTTTAAACAGGATAGTAGGCACAATCCCAAACACCTCTCCCTCCCATATCAATGATCATCTGTAGCAGGCTTCTGAATTACGGTGTCACAATTAAATACCCATTAATGTTCACAAAATGAATTCACATTACTATTGAGAGTACAGTCAGGCACTACAAGGAACAGGGCAATTGGACCACTGATCACATATTGGTCATACTGGCTAGGAGATTCCGACATGTGAAGTCCAAAAAGTAAGTTTTCCAAGCTTTGTTGTAGATTGCTCCAGGTACTACCTTTGGACTTTTCTGCAATGAGCAGTACTGCTGCTCACTTTGCCTTTGGAAAGCTACCATGGGAAACACAACCATAGCCAGCTATTACCACTTTATTGTGCATTGGTTATGCCTCATTTGGAATACTGTGTCCAAGTTCTGGGCACCTCAATTCAAGAAGGATATTGACAAGCTGGAGCGTGTCCAGAGGAGGGCGACCAAAATGGTGAAGGGTCTGGAAGCCATGCCCTATGAGAACCAGCTTAGGGAGCTGGGTATGTTTAGTCTGCAGAAGAGGTTAAGAGGGGGCATGATAGGTATGTTTAAATATTTGAAGGGATGTCATGTTGAGGAGGGAGCGAGTTTGTTTTCTGCTGCTCCAGAGACTAGGACAAGGTGCAATCAATTCAAGCTGCAGGAAAGGAGATTCCAAATGAACCTCAGGAAGAACTTCCTGACGGTCAGAGCTGTCTGGCAGTGGAATATGCTGCCCCGGTGTGGTAGAGTCTCGTTCTTTGGAGGTTTTTAAGCAAAGGCTGGATGGCCATCTGTTGGGAGTGCTTTGATGGGTGTTCTTGCATAGCAGGGGATTGCCCCTGGGGTCTCTTCCAACTCTTATGATTCTATGATTCTACCTGTGGGAGATATTTAGCATGATCATGGAGGGACTCCAGCCTGAGCAGTAACAAAATGGGGGCAAATGTTGATCATTTTGTGATCGTATGAATTAGCTCTAAGTAGGCAGATAGGGAGATAAGTATGACTTCTGGTGCGCCTTTCTAGTCAACAAGGTTACCAAGATAAGTAGCACATCCACACTATGTGGCATGCTCAGAGGCGAGTGGCGGAAAGACAAATGACACAAACCTGGAATTGGAAGAGCGAAGACCACAACTTCATTGGCTACAGATGCTGGAAGTTTGGCATATGCATGGGACTGGAACCAGGCATTGATCAACTCACCTGTTGACCAATGAGCCCATCATTCCAGCCCACCACCAGAACCACTGGGACAACGGGAACAGCCAACCCGCAAGCAAAGATTTCTTGATGGCCTCCCTGCTGCCAGGGGGTACAGGAGAGTCATATCCCCTCTGGTACTTGCATGACCATTTGTGCTCTGCTCTTCCCCAAATCCCCATAAGGGGACTCCCATACCACATCAATGCTGGGGGGACCCTGGTAGCTGCTATCTCAGATCCCAGACCCATGCTACTGCCCATACAAGTTGTGACACGTCATCAGCAATTACATGACCAGAGTACAGATAATGCTTTCATGCAACAAACCAACACCCACCAGGTGAACTCATCCACCATAGCACAGAACAGAACCCAGTGCCAACAGCCAAAGGAAATGAGGGATGGAGGGCAGGAGATGTCCAGTGACAAACTGGCTGGGAGCTGGGAGCTGAGGGGAATTTATATGCAACACCCAACCAGTGAGAAAACTACCCAGGTGGGCAGCTCTGGCCAGGACCTGGCTCTGCCAGCCAATGAATTCAAATCAAAAGTTTGAACCAATTGGCTGCCTGTGCTCCTCTTCCCAAGAGACTGCGCAGATGTGCACAGCCTCTTGGGAAGGGGAAACATATTGCCGGAATGACCGGCATGCTGCCAAAGTGCCAATTGCCCCAAGACGCAACATATCCTCCAGTGAGTAGGATGGCTACTTTCATGAGCACATGACAAGAAAAGAGGAGCTCAACTGCTTGAGGTTTTCTAATGCAGCTTGCTTCCTCCCATAATTGCTAATCAGATATCTACACTAAATCCATAAATAGGGCCTGAAACCAAGAGCTATCTGCGGTTGCTGGGCCTTAGCAGCTGTTCTTAATGGTGTAAAGCCTCTAAAGATGGACCAATTTTTAAACATTCACCTTCATATGATTTACATTACTACCCTGAATTATTTTTTTAAATGAAAACCTAATATCCTTGATTCTGACAAGACACTCTGTAATAACTCTCCACAGATTATAGATACGCTGAAGGAAGAAGAGATTGCAGTATGGATAGGGAAGAAAGTTCAGTAGAATTCAGTTATCGAGTTGTGGCTCTCCTTAACTCTATATTTTGTTGAACGTTCAAATTTTGCTGAACTTTCTTGCCTACCTATAGAATATTAATGTCATCATGGTTTCCCGCACGATCTGATGTTTCCACTGGCAGCTTAAATAATGTAGCATAGTAGACAGAAAGTTAGAGGGCTTTGTTTGACTGAAATATCAGTTGAAATTAAAAGAATGCTGCTAGGATAAGAGGAAAAAATCAGGATGCAACAGCTGCAGACATCTAGTTGAATGGCATTAAAAAAAACTTCTGTTCATAGGGCAGCACAGTAACTCTTGCAAGACTGAGGCCCTTTCCGCACGTGGTTATTTAGGCAGGCCAATGCGTCTTGCCACAGAGGTCTTCTGCACGTTGGAGCGGACTAGGTTTGGTTTATTTACCTTCGTTCCACATGTAATTCCGACTAAATGCGCCCCCATGTGGTGGTAAAGCATGCTATTTGAAAACCGGAAGAAATCGGTTTTCCAATTTTTCAGATCGATCCGATTCGTACTTTCACAGTGGTGCAGACACGTACATTCGCACCAATACGAATTGGTGGTCAAGGGAGGGCTCATGGGAGGGGCCAGGGGGTAGTATGGAATTACGCACATACGCAATGATGTACTAAACCATGCAAAAAAAAAAGGGGGCCAATCACAGCCGACAGGGCAGGGAGTGGGGAGTAGCAGGAGTGGCCATAGGAGAGGCAGTGTGGATTCATGAACGCGCACTCCTCCGAATCAGAATAGAACATATGCAGTAGCTGTGCGGAAGGAAATGAGGGAAAGTCTGCCTTGTTTCGAGCCCAGAAAATCCAGTAAGAAACGGCACGAACCGATTCACCAGCCTCGTGCGGAAAGGGCCTGAGAAATGTTAAAAAGAAAGCAGTTGTAGGTTTGTAGCAGAGCTAGACACATTTATGAAGGTTGTAGGGGCTGACTAAATGAACACAGATAAAGAGAGGTATCATTACCTATTAGTCCAAGACAAACACACAGATTGCAACTTCAAGTCAAACTACTTTGGATCTGTAACATAGCTTCTATGCCAGAAAATCATTCCAATTGCACTTTATCATTAGGTATACCCCAAGTATGCCCCATACACCTCAATATGTATCCCACTGAGCAAGAAATGGCTTACTCAGATAAGGTACAGAAAACTAACAGTTATAAATCCAAGGGCAGCATCCCATTAACTAGTCCTATGTTTTAAGATGAAATTAAATAGTCATTGAGAAATGCAAGGATCAAAACCTTTCAGTTGGGTAGGCATCTCTGGGGAGTTCCAATGCTTCTGTTATCTATGGTTGCCTTCTTTTTACCTTCTGTTAGGGCTGCTTCTTCTACCTTCCCCTTTTTACCATCTTTCTCCCATCTCTTCTTTGTTTTCCCGTTGTAGGCTCCTGGATGTCCATTCTACAGAGGCAGAGGGAAGAAGAAGAGGAGACAGCATCAATGCTTCCTCATTCAGATGAAGAAGTGAAGATGTGAGGAGAAATCTGAAGGGGAATGGACCAGGCCAAGGAAGTAACTGAGAGACCCTGGAAGAAACTGAGAGGTCCTCCTCTTCAGGGTCTTCAGTGCTTCCTCTAGGTGGTTATCATGTCAAAGTGGCCCATGGTCCCTGTCTTATGCAGCTGTAGCAGCAACTTGCTGAGCTGTCTGTCACAACCACAGTGTGAGTAGGCAAGCGCGCATCTGTATTAATTGTGCCACTGTTACCGCTCCTGGGGGAAAAAAAAGGCTCCTCTTTTAATACTGTGCTGGCATTTCCGTGATGCTCCGTAAGTGTCTCAAATAAATCTCATTAAATATACAGGGGAGGGAGGAGGGGTCGTTTAAAGAGCTGCTGTAGGAAAATTTTAATGAGATGACTTTTAGAGTCGGCACTCGCACTGTTCTTTCCGATGCAAAGGTCTGCCGTGCAGCGTTTCTTTTCTTTGCACAAGATGGATAATTTGAGAGTGTGTCATTACGCGCGTCAGCGTGTGCTTCGTGCAAGAGATAATGGTAGATGGAGCCGCTGCGTCATTAAAAGGACATTAGGCCACAAGGAAATGAGTACCTCCCTCTGTAGCTTCCTAAAAAAGAACTGTGCCTGATAAAAGATGACTGTTCTCTCACCTTCTGCCATTTCTCCTCCTCTAAACAGTCACTCAGGGTTTCCCCAGTTTTGTGATTTGGAGTGGGTGGGCCGCAGGTGGGAGTCAGAGGTGGGGTATTATCTCAAGGCTGAAAGATCATTAGGGTCATATGAGGGAGCATATTAACTGTAAACACAAGAAGTATTAAAAGAAGCCTTATGGGGTGGAGAAGGCAATGGTGCAGCACAGCCAGTTAAGGTAGCCAATGTTTCTGTTCAGTTTTGAAATCCACAAGAGTTTCCTTGCCCATAACAGCTACATCAGAGGCAAGAAGTTAGCAGATGATCTGTTTCTTGATTGAATTTTGGCTATTTAAAAGGAGAAGATAAAGATTCCTGCTGGAGAATCTGGCCAGCATCCAAGCGGACCACAGTGGCTCACCTGATTTTGATTTCAAATATGTTAGATGGCAGCATGACTGGTCTTCTGCAAAAAACAAAGGGAAGCAAAATGTAAAAAGTTTTTTTTCTTTTCTCTTTTACTTTTTAAAGAACTAAATATGTTCTCATATTTCCTTCATTTTTAAACTCTTCTCATACATTTCCAGGTTTTGTCTGCATTGCTTAGGAGCTTTCTCTTTGTATGTCACTAAAAATATGTTCCCAGACATTCTTATCTGACATTAAACCCACTGAATGTGGGCCTTATGGCTGGGAAAAGATGCATAGGATCACTCTGTGAGTCCATTAGAGTTCAGAGTTCTCCTTAGAATGTGGGGAATTATAGCTCAAAGGAGGCCTGCAAAGGAAGGGTACTTTCTGAGGCTGAAACTGGGGTTTATATACCCTAATTGCTTTCTCATGGAGTTGACAAAGGACTCCAGAATGAGCTGATTATCTTAACTCTAGGTGACAAAACACTGATGGGAGTCATGACAATGTCTGGTTGGACTGGGGGTCTCAGGAGGATTTCTGTAAGGCAGGATCACAATATGGCCCCTGATTGCTTCACCTGGGCAGTTTTGCCTTCCATTGTATTTGAGTGTGTACATGGCCTGAGGTCTTGAAAGGATTATTACAAACCCATTAGCATCAGGGTTTTCCTGCTGAATCCTCTCTGAACTTATGACCTGACCATGCCTATTGTTGGCCTGACCTGGCCCTCTTCTGGCCAGCCTGTCTCTGACTATGTTTTCCAACCATAAATATGTTCAAATATGAAAATAGCACGTACCGCAGAATGGAGGTATAGGGTATGGTAGCAATACAGTATATTATTTGTTTTTACATACACAGTCAACTTTCCATATCTGCAAATTCTGTATCCACGGATTCAACCAACCATGGGTTGAAAATATTCAACAAAAGAAAAAAGAAAAAAAAAAAAGAAAAGCAAACTTTGATTTTGCCATTTTATATAAGGGACACCATTTTACCACACTATTGTACATAATGGGACTTGAGCATTCATGAATTTTCATATCCACTGAGGGTTCTGGAACCAAACCCTACCAGATACCAAGGACTCACTGTAAAACATTTTCACCCCTTGAAAAAATGTTTTCCATTAAAGCATGCTGGGAATGAAGGCCAATTTATACAGCAGTTTTCTTTCTGGACAAAATTCTATTATTAGCTCCATAGAGAGCAGACCTGTGTAAAGCACTTGACTTATCAAGTTCCCATTGATTCAGTGGGTTTACTCTGATTGCAGCTAAAAACTTCAGGCCTCCATATTACCGATGAACAGCTCTTTCTACAGAACTGTAGAACAAGGAGAATACCATTGTACCACTCTATGTGCTTGCCATCCATCCTTAGCTTAAAGCACTTGTTTTAAATGCTATATCATGACATTTCCTTCCAAAGGGTACTAAAATTTGTTGAGAATAGTAAAATGATGATGATGATGATGACGACGCTGATGCCGACAATAATGGTGATGTTGACCATAACATGAATAAAATAACTGAATAAACGGAATTAAAAAATCACAGACCAAGCATTACTTCCATTCCTTCCCTACCCCTAACTCCACCAGTCACATTTCTTCTTAGAAGAGATCAGATTTTTCTGGTATGTTTGTTTGTTCCAGAATCAGGGGACATGCCTGAAAAGACCCTGCTTGATATAGTAGATAACTCAACACCCAGCAAAGGTTAAATATGAAATAGGGCTTCAAGTGAAGACCTGATTATGTGGGCAGGAGTAGGCAGTCCCTCTGGTATCCCATTTGTTAGACCTTTAGGGAGCAAAACCAGCTTTTTGATATGTGTCCCAAGCCTAATCTATTCTAACCATGTGCTAAACACCAGAACTTGGGAAAACCACTTTTTGACACTATAATTCCCAGAATCCTGGGGAATTCTGGGAGTTGTTGACCAGAAAATGACCTTTCCCAATTCTGCAGGTCAAAATTAGGGCCAGTCTGCCTACCCTTTTCCCACAGATCAGCTTATCAAAGCTAAATTACAGTCCACCATACTGTAGGAAGGTGCCAGAGGAACAAATCTCTACAAAAGACTCAAAGCATTTTGGAGGGTTGGGGTAGGGCAGAGAATCTTCATATCCATTATCTGAGCTTCATATACATTATCTCAGTGTACTCACTGGTTGAGAATTTGGTTCCAACTCTGCCTTTGGACACATGTATACCTGTATCACCACCCTTCCTACTTTATCCTTCCCGATAAGTACTAATGGTTGGAGAGGGCTCTTTCAAGGCTATTATTGCTGTTTTACTTAGAAATTAAAAACAGAAAACTTAGAAAGGCTTTTGTATTGTCAGATTGTCAGTATGCATGGCAAACTCCAGCTTTGACCTCCAGTATTATAAATTCGCTACAGAGTTGACTAAAACGTGTCCTAAATTGTGTGCTAGCAAAAGAATAGCATCATAAAACATCTATCTTGTTCTATACCATTCTGGATGTGTAGTTAATAATAACCCACTCTGCTTAAACCTATACCTCATGGGAACACTGAAACAGGTTGGTACATAAACCCCAAATCCAGATACAAATTTAATGGAAAAGTTAACCAAACAAATCAGTCACATCAGGCACAGTGAAATACAACTTTCAGATGTTAGAGATCATCACCTGATATCATGCTATAGCTGATAATGCTCTCTAACAAGAATGCATGGCAAGAGATGTCAACTAACTCAGGGGTAGTGAAATGTTTTGGACTGGGTAGGGGGTCTGATTTCCTAAGCCCCATTCACTCCCAGCCTCATGTCCCAACTAACATCCATTTTCACCTTTTCTGTGACTTTCTCTTCCAGCACATAGAAACTCCTTTTACACTGCCTTCATTACTATCCCACTGAACTATGAAGACAAAGAGCATACAAAGGGAGCTCCCCTCCCTCTCTCAACTTCCCAAGACGGGGCATGAATGGGATAGGGTGAAATCCCACTGTTATCTCTGATCAGCAATCAGGGGAAGAAACAGTTGAATCTCTCCGCATCACACCTTCCCAGCCAGTAGGATGTGTGGCACATTGGGGGATCTTGCTATTTTATCCCTGGCCAGTGACAATAGTTGGATTCTCCTGCAGGTAGCATATCCTCCCAAAGAATACTGCATGCAGGGGCATCTCCTGGAGACAGATGGTAGAGCTGTGAAGAGGAGGGAAGGATATCCTTTGGATGCCGTGAGCTGGGTAGGAGCCATAAGCAGGCTGAATTAGAAATGTGAATGGGAGAGCCCCCTTCATTGATATAAACCAAGGTGTTCTCATCTGTGGAAGACCAATGATTCCACAGACACCATGAATAATATTCCTCAAATACTAAACCCACTTTCGCCATTCTCTCTCTCTCTCTTTTTTCTGTTTTCCTTATTTAAATCTAATCTGTTCATTCTGGTCAGTTTTTTTCTCTCCTTGTATCTGCAGGAAATAATTTCCTAAGAGAGAACCAAGATCACTTTTTTCTTTGTTAAAAAAAACACTTTATAAGAAAAAGATTGTATTATGATTTTTAAGTTCATCACTGGCTTGTTTGTTCTCACCTTACTCCTTTTGAACACCTGGAACATAGAGCATGCTAAACCTTTGCTCATCCATGTTTGCACTTTTATAGAAGGTGCTGTGGTACTTGAATAGAAAATAAGATCTCCAGATTGTGAGGGAAGCCACATGGATTTAGCCTCAAGCCTTAGAAAGCATTTCTCAGATAGAGGAAAGTCCATTCCAATTCATGCTGTGCTATAAATTATTCAGAGTACATTTGCTTGAAGAGGCCTGATTGACAGTGGAGTCTCTACAGGAACAGGCAACCTGCAGGCCTCTGCCTAATTTCAAAAGCCCTTTGGAAGTGATCAGTTCAGGCCTCTGGCGAGAGCGATGTGTCCCTCCCCTGGTAGCCAAAAGAGAGAGAGAATGAGAGTAGGGGGTCTGGCAAAAGGAAAAGAAGAGGACAGACCAAACAAGAAAGGGAGGATAGAGACAAGAATGTATCCCCACCCTTCACATAACTTCCAACTATCACAATTAATCCTTTGTTCTCCCACCTTTCAACTGCTTGTAAAATGTCCCATTTTCCTCCCACTTTCCCCCTCAACCTACTCTAGTAGCTGCAAACTGAGTTCAAAGTGCAGAAGTAGTTTCCACTCATTTAAGTCAGCAGGAGTTGGAAGAGAAGAAAGAGCACAGATCTTGCCCTGCCCAGTAATCAGGTAAAAGCAAACAGTGGCAGTTCTTCTAATCTGTGGCTTCCTCCTCATGAGTAACCTTTGCCATCTTGATCACACTCTGATGTTACTTGCCTGTCAGGCCCTGCCTTGGAGACCCTGACAGTGAGGAGGAGGATTCTGAATCTGAGGCAGAAGTTTCCCCAGAAGTTTGCTCAGTGGAAAATAACAACCAACAGCAGAGGCCTGAGCAGGGGGAACAAGTGTCAGAAGACAAAACAACACAAACTCTTTCCTTGTGGGAGGGACAATGCCAGAAAGAAGGTCTCAGGCATTCAGCTGGTTTAAGTAGCAAATGTGCTTTAATGAGGAAACATCTGTGGCAACGCCATTAGCTATAAAAGGCAAACAGCTAGCCCATCTCCTCCCAGGGTTGACAACTGATCTTCCTGGTGGTTGAACAGCTGTGCTGAATCCTGATTCTCTTGGACCTCTGCTTGTTTGATGCTGATTTGGATTTTCCGTTGTAGATTTGTTTGCTTTGGAAATTGCATTCTTGACCTGAACCTTGTTTGGACTACTCTTGATCTCTGTGAGTAAGCTCTGCCTTGCTGTTTTGCTACTTATTTGCCCGGTCTGCCTGGGACATGACATTGCCCGTGTGTGTCTTGGATTTCATCATTGAACTGTTGGAGGATATGCCCATATTCTGGTGCAGTGGTTCATCCACTACTGGTTTTGGTCCTGCTTTTTACTGGCAGGATATGGCCTCCAGCTGATTATCCTGAGATGATGCCCTGCCCTTCTCTGAGATCTCCCATACATTTTAGGAAGTGATAGAAGAAGAAACATGAATGAATTGCACTTTCCTCATCTACATTTCTTCAGTAATGTTTAAATAAAGAGATTACATATCTCAAGGGAGAAGGATCTACTGTTCCTACATATAGAGCTGCCACATAAGTTGCCCCTTATGTAGAAACCCAGCCACCATTTTGGAGAGGGAGACTGTCATAAACCTGTGATGAAGATCTGTTTCCTCCAATCATGCAATCCTTCATCCTAAACATGTAATTTCATAAGCCATGAAAATGGTTTTGACCCTGAAATTATTGTTACATTTGCTGTATTTCAAGGGAGGGGGAGCCTGTCTTTGTTACTATCGCATAATAATAAAACCTGCCCCAAGAGTACTGCAAGTTTGCTGTTTTGTAAATTTTGTCATTAATAAAAGGATTACTCTGTCGATGTCTTGATTTTTTTATTCCAATGAATCCATGTGGCTGTAAACATTAGGCCAATTACCTTTAAAGCTTTATTTTTCTGCCCTTTTTCATTGCAAAATGATAAATTAATTTTCATTGCAAAATAATAAATTAAGTTCACACTCAGTAGAGAAAACGGTGAGGTGCTTTTACCATTTGTGCCCAGTTAAAGAATGCCTGCAAGTTTTTGATGAGTTTTTGGTAGTATGCCAAAAAAAAAAAAAAAAAAAAAAAGACTCTTCACTAACAGTTAGTTGCAGTTGTTTCTTAGAAATCTGATTTGATAATATAAGCGAGGGCATTTTTTTAAAGTATATTTGACTTCTTTTTCAGATGCAACACTTCACAAGGAATAATCTCAGAAAGATCTAGGGATACTTGTATAGTATACATGTAGCAGCTTCATCCAGTTACTTAGGTTTCATATACTTTAAGGATATATATGAAATATAAAATGAAGCTTTATTATTGGTTGCTTTGAATTTGTGCTCCAACACAGAGATAATGTTGTCAGAACTATGACAGTGAGTGAATTAGACACTTATTCAGGGGCCTGCAAATCCTATCAGAGGAACAAGCAGCACTTGCTTCCACTAATAGTGCACTGCTTTGCCCTTCCCGAAAACCAGCATTTGAGCATTGGACTACAGCCCCGGAGAGCAGGATCCAATTCCCTGCTCAGCCCTGGAAACCCACTGGATGACCTTGGGCACATCACACACTCTCAGTCCCGCAAAACCCTTGTGATAGGTTCTCCTTAGCGTTGTCGTAAGTCAGAAACGACTTGAAGGGACACAACAGTTGCCCTTCTTACGAGATATCCCTCCTTCATACTTGAAGCACGAGGATGTCTCAAGACTTTTCATTCATGATCTGAGAGGCTACAGCTATTTCTGCACTAGACTGTTATAGCGCTATTATTCCACTTTCAACATCCTATGGAATCCTGGGGTTTGCAGTTTAGGGAGGGGCCTTTAGAATTCTCAGCCAGAGAGCTCTTGGGCCTCAATAAACTACAAATCCCAGGATTCCATAGGATGTTGAAAGTGGAATAAGAGTGCTATAAAAGTCTAGTGCAGAAATGGTCTATGTCTTAGAAAGAAAGAAAAAAAATCTTAGTCTCACCAAGTCCTAGTTTTACTTCATAGACATATTCTCTCTGTCTTAAAAAAGATGCAGGCTGGGACCCAGCAGTCCCAGCAATTCAAAGGCTTCTTGAGATTCCTTTATATGCTTTCTATTTGCTCCTTCACCTTCACAGGATCTGGACAACAGCTGTATAGGCAATTCCTACATTCCTAGAAGTGGATAAGATAGATAGATAGATTGAGCCTCACTTTTTCCTCATAGTAAGGGAGATTGCAGGCTAGGTTGTGATCCCTCTGCACCTCTGGATTCAAGTAATGTTTTCCTCCCCCCAACACCATCTAGAGGGTTCCCCTCACACACTGCAGCAGAAGAAAAGTGCTACAACAAAGAGAACAAGAAACTGAACCCATTTAAGTCCTGAGCTAGAGGTGCTAGTCCTGTGCTAGAGGTGAAACATAAATATTCATAAATACTCAAAACATACATGTCATAAATTTATTCCCCAGCTCTTTTCATTTTATCAGTCCCTGTCATCTGGTTTTGTTGTTCATATTTTGAAGAAGTTGTTCCAGATTCACCATTAACCTTTCTTCAGCCACAAAATTAAAACTCAAAATGTAAACTTTAGATTTCTTGATTCCATCCAATTGCTTTCATTTTGACAGGGTTCAGGTATGTCAGACCATGGAATGCTGCTTGCTATTGCATCTTATCTATCAAATGGTATGAGGTAACAAAAAAAAATCCCATTATATGCCAGCCATCAAGTAAATATTGACAATGATAAAATTTTATTCTTTGTGAGCCATCAAATACTGCCAAACATGATACATCATGTCCTTTCAAAACTGTTTTTGAGATGACTGAGGGATCTTGAAAGCTTATCAAGTAGTGGGTGGGATTAATGGAAAGATCCGTTTTGGCAGAAAACCATGTCCAGAAAACAGCTTTTCCCTTTATAGTACTGTAGTTAGTCTTCTTGAATGTGCTGCAGCTAGAGAATTGTGAGTTCTCTAATGTAAGGGATTGGTTCACACATAATAGTAAGCCAGGATTATTCAGCCTTAATTGTGGTTTGCTTGAATGCCTCAACCCGTACCAGGCAGCAAATCAGAGTTTAGTGAATGGCAACAAACTCCAGTCCGAGATTTTTGAGACTTGTTTACAAATCCTGAATTCCTTTAACCATAGTTTTCATAATGTCCAAAGAATCTAGAAGCCTGGCTTATTCCTGATGTCTTTCTGTGCTTTGCCCAAGCCTCTCATCAGTGTGCAGGGGGAGAGGCACAAATTACAAAATGAGCTACTTACTGGGCTAAAATTATCACTACATGCTTTCCCTGTGTATTTTTCATCTTTCCTCATTTTTTTTCCCAGCAGCAGTGTTCTTTCCATGGCCAACTCCTCCCTGAACACCATACAGAGGTGGTTAGACCCCAAAATGGAACAGTATATTTTTAACTGCACAAAATACAACAAAATATCCTTTTCACATAAGACAAAAACACAAAGGCAAAAACGCCACCAACACACACAAAAAGACCTCCATGACCTTGCTGGAAATCCCACAAACACATACACTCACATTAAAAATGACACACAGGTGTAACACTACCTCCAATATCGCACAAAAATATAAAACACATAATCCACTGTAAATGAAAACCCTCATCCACAAATAAACACACAAACAAATTTTCTCCCACCAGTATGTTTCAATTATCATCCAAGAATTAACAGAAGAGGCAGAAGGAAAACAGTTCTAGAACTGGCTGGATAAAGCTGTGCTTACTTACTGGTTACAGTAGGTCTCCCGTAACTGCATGACTGATACCCATGGTTTCACTTACCTGTGATCTGTGCCAGGCCATGACTGCCATGGCTGGTCGGGTCCTTGTTGCACAGCAAGCCAACAGAGGCACACAGCAAGGCATAGCTGGGCTTTCTGTGCTTCTCTTGGCCAAGGAAGGGACTGATGCAGCACTGAGAGGCACAGCCTGATCCAGCTCTTCCACCCTCCACCCTACATTTCTCTCTACCGAGGAAGAGACAGACCTTCCTTGGTGGAAAAAGGCATGGGAAGCCAAGCTTGGCTTCCTCCAGCCCTCTCTCCAGCAAGGAAAAAAAATTAACTCAGCAGAGAGAGGCATGCAGAGCCCAGTATGGCTCCCGACCCCCCACCCCAATTATCTGAGTTTTTCATCATCCACATTAGGTCCCAGAACATATTTCCTATGGTTATGGGGGCCCTACTGTACTATCTCTGGATTGCTCAGCAAGTCATGATTCAAGGAGATCTTGACATAGTGTGCATGCCAGTGGATAAGGTATTGTGAAGATGAGGCCCCATAGTGCCTTATGTCAACTGAGCATCCACTTTGGAACGTGCATCACCACACTCTACAATAGAAGGCTGTATGACAGATAAGTTGTCCTGCAAGATCCACTTGAAAAGAAACATAAATAAATACAGAAACTATTTGCCAATGGGCAAAAGTTTCAGGACCATTTATAACCGATTATGGGATGGTACCCGATGTATATTTTTATTTATTTATGGAAATATTTATGGACTGCTTTCATGGCACTGTTCCACAGACTGGAGGCTACCCATGAGAAGATCCTATACCTCATGCCTGCCAGTTGCATCTTTGACTTTGGGGAAACTCAGAGAAAGTAACTTTCCATGGGAGGAACCAATTATTTAGCTACCCAGGTTCCAAATTATTTAGAGATTTGAACAGGAAAACCAACACTTTGAACTGACCCCAGAAACAAATTGCTATCCCATATTGTTGATATGGCATCGACTTTATATGATCAAAGAATCTCACTCCCTCAAGAGTCTAATACTCCTGGCCATGGCTGCCCATTGCCAATGATCAAACAGTATTCTAGAGCTACAAATGAGAGAAATGCTAGCTCACGAAATAATCCAGTGCTACTAAGCTGTTTCTTAAAAGGGAGCGCAATGCCCTCCACAGCTAAACACCCATTTCTAAATCAGCCAGGAGGACTGTCATTTCACATGTCATTTCAGTTTGCTTCATATATTGTGCCCAATACTCAATACCATTGTTTGTCAGTTGCTGGTCAAATGCCGTTAAATATCAACTGTAAGATACTAAATGCTGTAATCTAACACTATTGGGTCAGAAAATCCCATGGTAGGTTTACCCCACGGTCTCCATAAATTCGAAATGACCTGAAGACATATAACAACAAGGAAAAGCATGTATCTAATAAGTACGGAATATTAAGAAAAACACAAATATTCAGAAAACAGGCAAATAGAGGAAACTGAATATTCAACAAAGCAAGTTTTAGTAACAATTTTTTCATGGCTCTGACATGTGGTTATTCCTTTTTTTATAGTTATTTTTGTTAAATGGAGAGAGAGAGAGATGTCCTAAAAAAGTAAAGAATACAAAATACAAAATATAAATACATAGAAAAAAATGCAAAAAATACAAATATTAAACTCAAAATGGAAAATACACAACCTTACAACAAGAACAATACATGTTCTCATACCCAAACATTTAACAATTTAATAAAGTAAAATAAAATAAAATAATCCCCCGACGGTGGGGGAATTTAGCTTATGTTAACATTCTTCATTATATACCTTCCATATCTGAAAAAGGAAAAAGTCAAATTTAATATATTAATTACCATAGTCCTTTCTCTTTTTAAACTGATATTTCCCTCATATAACACAAAAAGGAAAAAGAAAAAGAAAACTAAATTAGCAGAGGGTTTTTTTTTAAAATGGTTGTTCATTTAAGACACCAAGAGGGATACGTAGCCCTCTAGATGTTCTAGGATTACAAGTTCCAGTGGCCAGCATACCCAAAGATGAGGAATGCTGGGAGCTGCAGTCCAAAAACATCTGGAGGTCACATAATTCCTGCTTCTGATATAAGTAATTTCTCAGAAAATTTACTGAGTGAAGCAGACCAGTGTAATCCTTCAAATATTCACCCCAGATGCCAAAGTTGCTTTTTAACTTGACCTGTAGACCATGGAATGAGTTTTAAAACAGAGAAGGAGGCACATGCTGAGAGAAAGGGCAGTGGAAATGGGAAACTAAGCCAGGAAGCAGTTTATAAATCATAGGCTCCTTTTTTAAAATGGAGCTTTAAACTCCCCAGCTTTGCTTCTGAATTTATTAGCAGTTTCGTTTCCTGAGGTAATAATTCATTACCTTATCCTTGGCTGCATGAACCTGAACTGGAAGAAGCGTATGTCTACCCATCCCCTTTAAGCCATGCTGTTTTAGCTGTGTCATCTCCCAATCATTCACCTCCCTTCAGTGGTATCCCAGGTGCTGGGTGACAGATGTTCCCTGACCGTCTTCCCTCTTACCACCTCTTTAAAAAAAAAGAAAGGAAAACGGGGGCGGAGGGCCCTTTAGACACCATTTGAACCAGCTCCATGTGGAATGATCTATTGGGGCAGTTCAGACAGCTCCAAGCTGTGACTGAGACCCTCAGTTTGAGCTGAGGCAGCAGATGGTGTGAGTAGGAGTAAAATACTGAGCCGTTTGGGGATGATGGGTCAGCAGGGTTTGAGGGAGAGAATAAGAGGATTTATAAATTTTCCCTATGCTCAGCAGAGACTGTTGTCTTGAAAAATTGGGGAAGCATGTCTAAACTTCTCCCTCCCTCTCTCTGGTCTTCTTTTCACACATATACCTTACACTACCACAAAGGTACAGGCAGAGCATTCATTGCCATAGAGTTTTAAATGTATTTGACTTCCACCTTCCTATATCTGTCTATATGCTTCAGTCCTGCAGCCAAGCCTTCGGGCAGTTTCCTACCCAAGAGCCAAGTCTTCCCCCAACATTTTTGTTTCAAGATCTAAGCCCCTTCCATCTCTGACATTATGCAAAATCTGGAGTATGGAACATGTATCCTTCCAGATGTGGCTGACTATAGCTCCCATCAGCCTTAGGCAACACAACCAACAGTGAGGGCTTAGAGAAGGCTTGGACCAACAACATCTGGAGGACTACACATCCACTATGAACTAAGCAGTCCTGACGCATGCCAGCCAGCAGCATGCCAATTTTATTTGCCCTCTTCCACAGATCACTTCCTATGTTAGCTAATGAGAAAAGGGTGCCCAAGCAAAACCACTTAGGAGTTGCCCTCTGTGAGCCCCGTTGAAAAATAAACAGCAGCATTACTCTTATTTGTTTGAATGGAGCCTGCTCAGGAGATCTTTGCCACACATCATGGGTATGTTCTTTGGCTCAAATCATTGACTGGGCCAATAACCAATACAAGAAAGCAGCACTTTTCTTGGTGCCACAATTCCTGTATGCACAAAAGCAATATTCTCAGTATACATGCACTCTGGTTTCCCTGCTCACTCCTTCACAGTTCTGGTGACCAGGCGGCAAGAGAGAAAATACATTTAGCACACCATTTTGCTTTCTTCTTTCCCTCTTTCTTGGTTCCCTCTTGCTTCACACCTTCTTATGTGGCAACACACAATTATCATCAGCAGTCACATCACACCTACTCCCCATGATAATACTCAGTGGCTCCACTTTTCCTTCACCAGACTATCTGCTTCATGAAAGGCTGGTGAAAAACACTTTAGTTTGTTGCCCACACAGTGAAGTGAGGCCTTTTGCTTCTCTATTTAGGATTCAATTACTTTGCTTTGTTTTAGTCCATTCTATTCCATTTTGCCAGCTTGATTGGAACACTAGAGCTGTAATCCCGTAAGGATTAGTAGAGCATCATAGATCCACATACAGACCTGAGCCATATAGCAACCTACCCTTCTGGAGCCCTACACAGCCATTTTGTGCTTTGTGGGGAGTGGGTCACAACACAGGAGCTTCTGGCTATGTCCTGTAGTCAGACATGGAATGATTACAGCAGTACGAACCCTCCAGAGAAACCCAGTGGATGTCAGTGCTGATGCCATCACTTCATGCCTGCCTATGGGGAGATATTTCTCTGATCCTTCCCTGCCGTGAACTGAGGGATGGCTGTGCAGGGCAGAGCTGCTTCAGAGGTTGTATGGTGAGTCTGGCAGGGGAGGCCTTTGGGCACTGCAGAGGAAGAGAATAAAAACCTCTGCAGCTCCCAGAAAAGATGTAAACAGGCATGATGCAAACTTCTGTGTGTGTTTGTGCCACTAACAGGATGCCAACCCATCTCTCCACTGTAAAACAGAGAAAATAAAATGAAATTTGGAATGTACATTTACACTGCAACGTGAGGCATTTCCATTCAAAAGTAGGTACCATATGGCTCAACAGGACTTATTCCCAGGTCCAGGGAGATGTGCATAGAATCGCAGCCTCAGGGCACAATTCTTCATGAGAACTGAAGCCTCAGGGCAATGCAAACCCCACAACTGTTTTTACAAGAAGAATAAAACTGTGAACCACAGCACAGAGTGGTGTCCTCCTTGAAGACAGTAATATCAGAATGAAAATTGGTGTCCACTCTCTAGAATCTGGATTGTATCCAGATTTAGAAGTGTGTAACTAAGTTGGGTAGGCCCTCTAAATCTCTCAAAAATCTTCCCAGACAGCAGAGTCAGAGGCTGGCTTCTATGTCATAAAGGTGGTGAATGGGCTCTGGGTTTTAGGGCAAACTTTAAAAGAGCTGTCCAAGGTGCTGAACCTACTTTGGGGATAGCATTCTTCACCTTGGACAATTCTTTTAAAGTTCACACTAAAACCCAGAGAGATTCTACTGCCCCACTGAAATAGGGGCCACTAGCTACCATTCACAGTGGGTTACAGAAGCGGGTGCTGAATATGGTGAACTGGGATTTATCCCTGAAAACTGGGTGCAGGCACCTTTTGTGAACAGAACCTTTCCAATTATGAAAAAGGGGATCCTGATTCCAACTTTCTGTGTTTTCAGTTGTGAATTGCCTGCTTTCAAGGGGGATGGGGAAATGTATAACACATCACAATGCAATATCACCCTCGAAGACGCTAGAACACTAGCTGGTGTGCATGTAGGAATGCATATAACAAATAGACATTCCATCAAAATATTCATGAAGTAGAGAATTGTTACTATTTTTTTTTCATTTCTATCCCACATTTCTCTCAATAATGAGACTCAAGGCAGTCAGTAACCTATTTAAAAACAACACAGATTAAAACTATGCAAAAGTTTCAATAAAGGTATACATATAAAAATTATTTAAAAACAATTAATTTATAAAGTTAAAAACTCCAGACAACCTGTTCTAGCAGTTTCCTGTATATGTTAATAGGGGATGAGACTGAACCTTGAGATACTCCATAGAACAACAGGCCAAAGAGTCACTCAGGAATCCCCTAGCACCACGCTCTGAAAGTACCCCTCCAGGAAAGAATAACGTCACTGTAGAACAGTACCTCCAAGCCCCCATCCCAATGAGCTGACTGAGAAAAAATACCATGGTTGATGGTATTGAAAGCTACTGAGAAGTCCAGAAGAACCAACAGGGACATACTCTCCCTGTGTAGCTCCCTTCATAGGTCATCCAGCAAGGCAACCAAAGCTGCCTCTGTCTCATAACAAGGTCTGAAACTAGATTGAAATGGATCTAGATAATGCACCTCATCCAGGAATCCCTGGAGCTGAGAACTACCACATGCTCTGGTTTTCTTCCCAAAAAGGGAAGCTGGAGACGGGCCTGTAATTATGCAGTATGGTAGGATCCATGGAAGGTTTTGTTCAGAAGACGTTTTGCAAAAGACTTCTTCAGTCATGTTGGAACCCATTTGTTCTTGTGTGCCTTCAAGTCATTTCCAATTTATGGCAACTCTAAGGTGAAACTATTATGGGATTTTCTGGTGTTTGCGATGTTGCCAAAGTTACCCCGTGGGTTTCCATGGCCAAGTGGGCAATAGAACCAAGGTGGTCTCCAGGGTTGTAGTCCAATGCTCAAATCGCTACACTTTGGCTCTGCCCTGTTGTAGAGAGGTATTGATCATTTCCCTTAACCAATCAGACAGTCTTCCTCAGACCTGTTTAATAAGGTAGGAGGGGCAAGGGTGATGGCTCTTACCTCTCCATGGCATGTGATGGCCCTTGCCTCTCCAAGGATCCTGTCTTCATTGTTTGGCTGCACAAATTGTACACTGGATAAGAACCAATTTTTTGAAACATTTTCCTCTCCCCAACATGTCCACACAAACACTTTGTTTCACTGATTAATTTTCCTGCTTCTTCAGCACATCTACTGGGAAGTATGTTTCACTGAACTCACCAAGGCAACCGTCCAATTAGACACGCATAGGATTATATTGTTAATCTCTGATGTATGCCTTCCCTGACTGTACCCTCCCCCCCCCCCCCCCAATACGGCCTGCTTGTCTACTTCCACACAAAACATCTTTGGTTTTTCCAAGCCATTCTTATTTATTTCTGCATTTTGCAAGAAAGAGGCAGACAGAGAGAGAACGAGTTGAAACAATCATTTTCACTGTGAATGAAATCATTGATGTTTCAAGCCCACAAAAGCACAGAGAGCATCAACCTGTGCATCAGGTACAAGTTCTGGAGTAACTTGTGCATCTGTCTTCCAGAGGGACAAGAAAAGATGTACAGGACAATATTATGTGAAAGTATAACTGAAAACTAGAAGATCAGAGTGGAAAATAGTATGTATGGATATGACATTGTCCTCTAAATGGTGTTAAACATGATGACTCCTCTAACTTTATCAAAAGATGGAGGAAGAAAACTGCAGAATATATTTACAATATGGTATATCCGTTGTTGTTTGCCTTCAAATTGTTTCCAACTTATGACAACTTACAGTGAACCTGCCAAGGGGTTTTCTGGGGCTGAGAGTATGTGACATGCCCAGTCACCCAGTGGGTGTCGGTAGTTGAGTGGGGAACTGAAACCTGGTTTCCAGGGTTATAGTCTAATGCTCAAACCACCAAGCCACGCTGGCTCTCACAGCATATTCTTAGATGGTGAGTCATCATAAGGAGGAGGGCCATGCAACTTCAAGACATGATTCATACATGCTCAGATTCAAAAGCAAAACTTCCCAGATGTAATGCTTTATGAGTTTAGATATAGCCTTAATTGATACCACAGATCTCAGTGTCAAATTTTTTCATGAGCCCAGACGTCCCTTGTGTTTCACCTTGCCCTAATTCAGTTTTTAGCTTACCCAGCATCTCCTGTCTATGTTCTATACAGAATGTTCCATTTTCTTCCTAGTGATGGGTGAGAATTCATTTCACCTTTTATCGTTTCATTTCAGAATTCATCAGTATCTACAAATTCCTTAATATATGGGAGGAAAAGAAGTTGAGGTTGGGTTTTTTTAAAAAAAAAAAAGTGTACAAGAAACCAAAATGGTCAGATTTGTCCATCCACACTCAGGGCTCTAAAATGCATGTATCTGAACCGCTGTGTTGGCGTTCATATTAATTCAACAGGTTGGTGATGAATGGAAGTTGCCACCTCTTTTTCTAAAGAGCTCTTCATCTTTTACACAACATGGTACTCCTCCTGCTGTGAAAAACTGTAACTATAGAATTTAGCTAGAGCATATAGGAGAGAATTTCAGTTTTGTTCCTTTATACTGAAATTATACTGAATCCTCAAGTTTTTCAAGTTTCAAGTTCATATTTAGGAAGGAAAGAAACTAAGATTTTAAAGATGCAGGAGTTAGTGAAATTGACAGATTGTCCCATTCCTAAATATGCTACAGAGCAATCAGAATGCATCATCAGGACAGCCTTTCTCAAGTACAGTTCCTGTCAGTTCTATGGCCACAAGCTTGAAAGTGATGTAGTCACAACAAAATGACTACCTCATCAGAATGGCCTTCTTTGCTGTGGCACCTAAGTTGTGGAACGTCACCTCTAAGAGGCATGACTGACACCAAATGTTTCTCTGTTTCAGAGCCAAGTAAAAATCTGTCCCTTTCTTAAAGCCTTTGCAGCCTAATTCATTTTGTCCAGATCTGCCCATGTTCATGGCTTTAAATTATATTCAACTATCTTAACTCATTTTGAATTGATTTGTATTAACCTGTTGATATGCTTTATTTGATATACTTTTAGTCTGCTGTAATTATTGTTCTTGTTTTAGATTGGTTTAAGCTGTTTAAATCGATTTTCTTGCATGTGGCTCTGAGATTCTCGGATATGGGACAGAACAGAATTATTTTAATTAATTAACAAATAAAGAGATAGTGATTACTCAAGAACATATAATGTCATCCATTACCTTTTCAACACTCTGGTGTCTCTTACCCATTCAACTAAAGGTTATGGTCGATAACAGGTAGAAAGAATATTCTCAATTCTTCATTGCCCAGGCCAAAAAAAAAAAATGTAGCTTTTTAAACAGTTGGGAACCCCTGTTGGGAAGAATAATACAGTAGTTTACCATAATTTTCTCCTTGTAATCAAATATCGCAAAATGTTACGGGGGAATTATTCTGTGAAAAAAGTACATATGGGTGCTTCAGACCCTCCAACATTTCAAAAATGAAAAATGAGACACGTGTGGCCAGGCTACATCAGAGAGGGTTCAAGATAGCAAAAGTTATCAACTGAAAAAGAACTAGTAGAGTTTGCAGCAATTTGCTTTTGCCTAATGTTACTGAGTGGGTTCTCTTTTCAGTCCTTGGATGAAATGAGGGTCTGACTGACTTTTTTTCAACACGAGTTATGCATCTGGCAGTGCTCTCATTGTATTGTTGATTCACCTTGATTCCTGTGGCCAAGTTCTGGTTCTGTAGTTCAAGAACTGCCTTTGGATCACGATGTCCAAGACGTCTGTGCCATAGGTCAAGGGCATTCTCATTCAACTGCGCTCGAGCAACATTAGCTTGGTGTGCTGTAAGATGTAACTCATAGACTGAGAAGGACAAAATTCTATTCCATCCTCTCCTTACCCCCTTGCTGAGTTAATTCAGTGCAAAGTACTTTTATACTTTGATCTTGGTTTGCAGCAATTGAAGTAACTACAGGAGAAAGGGAGAAAGTGGGAGAAGGAGATGGAAACTGGGGCATTTTAAAAGCAGCGGAGAAAATGAGACAACAGGGGATTAATCAGGACTTTCTTTACCAAATAAGGACACTTGGAGGCTATGATATTTGTGTGTGAATGTGTGCCCAAAATAAATAAATAAATAAATAAAGAAATAAAGAAATAAAGAAATATTAAGAATCAAAAATTAAAAATTAAAAATTAAAAATTAAAAAAATGCCTGTACAGAAAACATGTATTACTGCACAGAAAAAGTCCTCAGAACCTTTCTGGGATGTCCAAATATTAGGAGATTATTTTGGAGAAGTATTTGTTTTCTCCTGCAGCAGAGAGAAAACTACAGTATTGATTTGTCCTTGCATGTGAGGACGAAATGGTGGAGGATTTAGATCCCTGCAGTTGACATGGAGCTCCTACACCACTTCAATATCTTTGAATAAGGAAGGAGAAACAATACTTCTCCAGATTAAATGATACAGAGTGGGCAGGTGCAATCTTAAAACATTTGAAAAAAGAAACTCAAAGAGATTCTACCCCAAATGAGTAACAGACCTACATGTTTGTTTTGTTTTTATACACACACACATTTAATAAGGGTATATATTTCACAGCATGGAGTTCTCTTGCCATTTTGACCCCAGCAGGAATCATCATCAAAAGACTGTGTTACAGCAGTGACTCACAACCAAGCCTGCAGAAGTTCAGCCAGCTTTGGTGCCTCTGTGTTACTTTGTTCTCAGTGTGCAGGAGGCCCATGGCAGGTGCAGTTCCTGACACTTTCTGCTTCAGCTGCATTGCATTCGTCAAAATCAGAGCGAAGCGGCTTGGCAACTACCACAGCATTAGCAATTCCATGCTCATTAATGGGTAACACCTGGTTGATGGCATCCCAAGAGCAACTTAAGGAATACTTGCACACATTTAGTTGGGGAAGAATAATCAGAGCTTGGAACTAAGAAGTTACATGCCAGTTACCTATAGAGAGTTCTGTGAGACTAATGATGTAATGAAGCTACTTTTCAAAAGCAAAATACAATTGCTGGGATTTTGTTGGTGGGTTTGTTGTTGTGTGCCTTTCTTTTTGACTTATAGAGACCCAAAGGCAAGCCTATCATGAGGTTTTCTGGAGCTGAGGGTGTGTGACACACCCAAGGTCACCCAGTGGGTTTCTATGGCTGAGCGGGAAATCTAACTTGTTGTCCAATGTTCAAATCAGTACAGCACACTCGCTCTTCTTAGTGGCATACACACTTAAAGGAAAGTAAACCCCACATCTGCATCTGTCTAATTTTGGATACTGTAGAGGTTGGTATGCCCTTCTTTCCTCTACGGTGACCATAGGTTTCCCTCAACTTCTAGCAGAGCTGCTGAAGCCCCACACCTCATCCATAGTTAATTCATGCCAGAAGGAGGCTGTGGGAATCTCTGGCTATGTCACTGTGGCCAGATGCCAAATGTCTGGCTATGTCACTGCAGCCAGATGCCAGATTATTACATCAGCCACTGAAACTTCCAAAGGACACCAGTGGACCTCAGCAGATGATGCAATTGCTTTGGCAAGTAAAGGTGACATGATAGAGGTGTATATAATGATGTGGGTTTTTCTCCCTCTCTCATTATACAAAAATCCAAGATCACTCAATGAACCTTGGGAACAAACAAAATGCAGGAATTCTTCATAGACTATCAATTTCATTTTATAAGAAGTAGTGATAAGTACCAATTTGAGATATTTAAAAATGGGATTAAGCAGATCTGTGGACAATAAAAATATGAGTGGCTACTAGCTGAACAGCAGTTACTGCAGAACATAAATGGTACAGCAAGGACTACTGTGCTCATGTCCTTATTGACAGGCATTTGTCCGACCACGGTGGAAACAGAAACTTGGGCTAGAGATATCTCTTTCATCTAATCTAGCAGGAATCTTTTTATGCTCTAAACACATCCCCATCAGCTTGGTTATAAATTTTCACCAGGAGACTCCAGAAGCTAATAGGATTCTAGTACCTTCTAGGGGATACACACACACACACACAAACACAAACATACACTAATCACAAGCTATTGTATCAATGCCTGGCTGGTGTAATTGTTTCTGTCTGGAGATCAGTCAGTTAAAACTTCAGTGGATTAACCAGTTGAGGGCAATTTTTAATCTGTGGGACTAAGGTTTAAGGAAGCATTGGGTCATTATTTGAGAATTATTTGAGAACCTGGGTTGCTACTGCAAGAGACGAAGAAAATATTGCAGATGGCCTTTCTTCTAACTATGAAGTCACAGTTGTTTACATAGTTGTAAATCATCTCAAAATGACAAGCATATTGAGGTTTTGCATTTTTGTGAATTTAGTTAAATTTATGGGACAGATCCATTGATTCATCAAAAAATAAAAAAAGCAAGTGTTTCATCAGTTGGCACTGACAACCTTACTTCATCTGCTGTTTGGTTTTTTGCTTGCAACCACTTCACTGGTGTACCAGAAGCAAGCCTTAGGCATCATACCCTGCCTGGGCCTTATAGGCAGGTCAGCTTTTTTTTTTTTTCCTTCAAAAGCAGCAGGAGTTCAACTGTGTTTCTGGGAACTTTGATGTTTCTTGAAAACTCATCAGGGCATTTCTCAGTCAGAAGATCAGTCTTAGCAAAAAGATTTCCCAAAAGAGAATTTGCCCACTAGTGTGAACTGCCCCAAGGCTCAATCTCAACTGACCCAGAATGACAGAGAAACTCAGCAAGAATTGCTGGTGATCTGTGTGATATGAATGTATGTTCTACAACAGAAGTGAGGAATGTATGGCCTTCCAGATGGTGTTGGACTATAGTTCCCACCAGCCACCATAGCCCTGGCCACCATAGCCCAAAGTGAGGCACAGTGGAACCTGCAGTCCTACTCATCCATGCTGTAGAACAGTGTTGGACAAAGCAGTATCCAAGGGTGTTATGGTGTCCCAAAGGGGAGGGGGGAGAACAAAACTTTTTTTTGTAAAAACCTAGAAGTGGACTTACTACTTCCAATTTTGTTTTATTCAATTTGGGGGCAGCCCACATGTCCTCCAAATAGTCCAGAGACAGAAAACCACCCCTGATTTAGCAGATACCCTTGAATATATTTTGGCAATATGCATTTTTTCCATGGTACACATGCAAGGATCAGTTAGTAGACAAATTGATATATATCTTGCTCCTGGAAGGTACCCACTATACAAAAAGGAAATTTCCTGTCTCCTCTTCAGATGCTTCATCACCTTCCTCTCTTTCTCCTTCTCTCTCACATTCGTGTCCCACCTTTCTGCATTAAGTGCCCACAACCCGTGCCAGTGCTTGGATCTACTTAGGAAGCTGGGGATCTCTCCAGAAGCTCGTGTGCTGGGGATCTGATCTGGGCTCCAAATCCTCCACTGTTGTCTGATTATTTTTTACCTGAAACAAACCAGCAAAACTGAGATTACATCATATTATATTATTCATATTACATTGTTTGCATCTTGCTTTTTATGTCAAGGAGCTCAATATGATACATGGAGTTTTTAGCTGCAAAACATATAGATCAGAGGCTGAGAGAGGCTGACTTGAAACTGCATCATTTTCACCAGGCTGAAACTTCCCTAGTGAGATTCAAGACTGCTTGGAGATTTGAACCCAATTTTGCCTTTTCCAAGCACATTCCTCTAGCCACTGGGGCTACACCGTACTGGCATGCTGACAGAGGAAGGGCTGCTGTGATCAGCTCCTATAGTCCTTTCCATCCTTTTTCTTGAAAGGCTTCTGCACACTTATTCAAGATCACACCAAAGGCTTATAGAAACAGAGTGAAGCCAGATTCTTGATAAGAAAACAAGCCTCTCCTTCATGGAGAAGCTGAAGAAACTCGTTCAGACTCAGAGGTTTCTCATCAAAGCTTTGGCTTCTGTTACTGGAGCCCACTGCTACTAATTCTGCACAAGAGAAAAAGGCAGAAGCAACGCAAGGGGGAAATAAAATAAAATAAAATCAGAAGCTTATTTCCCTTTCAGACTGGGATTAGAAAATCCATCACTAAGATTCTTCTTAATCGCCTTAGCTCAGACCTAATTATGGTGGAACAAACCAGCCCGGGGAGAAACACAACCAATCTCGTTCCACGCTGGCATTAATGGACTGTTTGAACACAGCTCAAGGAAAAACAATGCAGTAAAGTGTGATAGCCAGCTAAAGTCTGAGAGGATGCACTTCCTTGGAACCAGGAAATTGAGTTAATGAAGACTCTATCTCATCCTACCCAACACATCCATGTAGCTACATTACAAATTTGAAAGGCCTGACTGCATGCTAGTCAGTTTCATACCGTCCAACATTTCAGAGATGACAATCGGGACACATGTGGCCAAGCAATATCAGAATTTGGTCAAGATGGCAAAACCTATTAATGAGGGAGAAAAGAGAGGTGAGGAGTTTACTTTTGTCTGAGCCTACTGGGAAGAACAACATTCTGCCCCTTCCTCTCCAACCAACACCAAAACTGAATTAAGTGTAAACTAGTTTTGCACTTTGCAATAAGTTGAGGACAAAAGGGGAAGTGGGAGGAGGAGGAAGAGAGAGAAACTGAGACATCTTAAAAGCTGCTGAAAAGTGGGACAGTAGAGGAGTAATGGGGGACTGCCCCTGTCAAATAGGGACAGTTAGAAGATATGCAGTTTGCTCCTCCTATTCAACAAGGAAGTCTTTATTTTCTGGCTCTAGGCTGGCCCCAGCTTCATCCCTCAGGGTTCCTCTCCATTCCTAGGGCCTTTGGCAGATACAGTCTCAATGTGGTATAGTGATGTGAGTGAAGACCAGGATTTGGTTCCTTGCTCATCCATGAAAACCCAGTAGGTGACCTTGGGTGTGCCACGTACTTTCAGCCCCAGAAAACCTTGTGATAGATTCACCTTAGAGTCATCGTAAGTCAGAAACAACTTGAAGGCACACAACAACAACAACAACAACAACAATGCCACCTAGCTATCAGTGCACATGAATACTAATGCAAGTGCGTGAACACTGGGGCCATTTCTGCACTACACTCTTATAGCGCGATTATTCCACTTTCAACATCCTATGGAATCCTGGGGTTTGCAGTTTCAGGAGGGTCCAGTAGGATGTTGAAAGTGGAATAATTGCGCTATAAGAGTATAGTGCTGAAATGGCCTCAGACATCACGCAGTCTGCATCAGACCACTGTACCCACTGAAGTGGCACAGGTGGATTTTCAACTGTTAAGAACAGAGTACAGAAAAGTGACTTTTTTTCCTCCTCCCTATAAAGCTTTACTCAAAAGAGCAAACATTCTCCTAGCCTTTAAATCTGTGTAGAATAAGATATTGCACCCTTAAAATAGGTGACAGAGGAGGCATCTGTTCAGGTAAGATTTCCACAGTGTGCATTAATAAGGAGAGAGATGCTCAGAGCATGGTTCTTGATCTGCAAAGAGGAATGTGACAACATATCCCCAAAGACTGCAACCAGTGTGTTGGTATTATGTTAATTACAGAATATTTTGTTTTGTGTTTAATAGGAATAATAGAGTTGGAAGGGACCACAGGGGCTATCTAGTCCAACTCCCTGCCATGCAGGAACCCACATCAAAGCACTCCCGACAGATGGCCATCCAACCTGTTTAAAAATCTCCAAAGAAGGAGACTACACCACACTCTGAGGCAGCATATTCCACTGCTGAACAGCTCTGACCATCAGAAAGTTCTTCCTAATATTTAGATTGAATCTCTTTTCCTGAAGTTTGAAGCCATTGCTCTGTGTCCTAGACTCTGCAACAACAGAAAACAGATTTGCTCCATCTTCCATATGACATCCATTCAAATATTTAAACATAGTTATCACATTACCTCTTAACCTTCTCTTCTCCAGGCTAAACATGCCAAGCTCCCAAAGTTGCTCCTCAGAGGGCATGGTTTTCAGGCCTTCTACCACTATTCCACTGTCGGACAGCTCTGACTCAATAGGAAGTTCTTCCTGAGGTTCAGGTGGAATCTCTTTTCCTGTAGTTTGAATCCATTGCTCCTTGTCCTAGTCTCCGGAGCAGCAGAAAACAAGCCCGCTCCCTCCTCAACATGACATCCCTTCAGATATTTAAACAGAGCTATCACATCCCCTCTTAACCTTCTCTTCTGCAGACTAAACATCCCCAGCTCCCTAAGCCGTTCCTCATAGGGCATGGCTTCCAGACCCTTCACCATTTTGGTTGCCCTCTTCTGGACACATTCCAGCTTGTCAATATCCTTCTTGAAATGATTTAACTTAAATCAAGATGTAAAATATCTCCTCCTTCAACTAATTCAATGTAATTTTAGGGCATTTTTTTGAAAATGAAAGGGAGAATGATAATTTTATTCGATACATTGTTGTCCCTCCCTCCCCCTTTCACTTTTTTTCTGTTCCATGACAGAGTTTTTCATTCAGTAGTGGGTGGCAGTGATGTTGACACAAAACATAATGGGCAGCAAGAACAGAAAAGAGGGGCAGGAAGTGGAAGCCTGTGTGTCTGGCTTCATAGGTACATGTGAAGGAAACTACAAATGAAAGGAAAGACTAGAGGTGGGGGAGTGGATGGACAAATGATGAGACACTAAGGAATGGTAGTTGGAGAAAGAGAGAGAGATGGGAGGAATAGAGGTATAGTAAGAGACAGAGAGAATAAAAAGAGGGAAAGAAAGTCAGACAAATGTGTGGAGGAGAGCAGGTGTTACTGGCAGGCAGAGCTACTAAGAGGAAGGCTGTGTAGTATAAATTGCTGCATATGGAATTGCACATTGACTATGCAACCCTTGTGCTGAACAGCAATGCAGTACAACTGAAAGCACAACCAAAGGCACACTCAGAGGAGTATTGCACCAGTTTTAGAAGAGGCTGATGGACATGCATAGGCTGATAATCCACATCTGTAGATACAATAGCCTTTCATGGGCAACTCTTGTTTCTTCTGCCTTCAACTGAATGGAGATGTTGCACACTGAAGAAAAATGCCCAACCTTTTTTTACATATGTGTAAGATACCAAGAAGGTTCCAGTCATAGGCAATATGACATCAGAGACAGATGGCAATAAAAATAAGGACACTATTAACAATATGGGATGGGAAGGAGAAGAAGACCAGAAAGAGATAAGACATGATGAGGGGTTAACATGAAGGGAGGAGAGAGAGGAGGAGAAGGATGGAGGGGGGGAGAGAGAGAGAGAGAGTGTCTGACCAAGAAGCTGGTTGGTAGGAGAGGACCAAAAAGAGGTGGCAAGTTTAAATGGAAAAATTAAGTGCTCTGTCTATTTTCTTCCAGATATTGCTTCTGCCGTTGTTCTTCCAGACATCGTGTAAAAGGTTGAGGGGTCATTATTACTCACTCTTGGCTTCAATAACAGAGTATCATGTTTTTGGTGAGCTAGAGGGCAGATCAATGGGGACATGTCCAGCTATTATCCTATAGCTGGATATGGTGCAAGGGTATTATCTGCAGGGGATATCCCAAAGAACATCAGAGGTCTCTTTTGATGCCTGTTGCAGCATATCCAGGAAAACAGGTGGATGTATCCTCGGTAATTTCACCATTTTCTGAAAAAATGGAAATGGCCACATTGAGGGGCACTGCACTCCTTACAAGGTTGGTTTGAAGGGTTAACATTGAGAGATGTAGCTACATGATATATGTACATCTCCCTATGCAAGATCTCAGCCAAAGGTTTTAGTACTGTAATGAAATGTAAATCTAAAGGCTTACACAGAATTAGCATAGGTGTAATAAACAGCCCTGCTTCAGTGTAAACATACTTAAGGTAATGATTTTCATATATTTATTTATTATTTAAGTTTGCAGTCTATACTTAACATAGCAAGACTTCCCTCTCACTTTATTGTCAGTGCCTGCCCTAAGTTTCATTTATGAAAATACTTGAAGTTATTTCACTACTATTATATTGGACACAAGCAAGACCATATGTGTATAATTCAGGGCTGGTCCTGTCCCAGGGAGCAGATCAGATCTGTCATGGAAGGACAGAAAATGATTAGTTATTTTTGTTTTGTTATTCTTGCTGTTGTTGTTTTCTACTGCCAGAGGTGGGGAGAGGTGACGCCAATCTTCTGTTTCACATACCAAAACAACTTAGAAGGCATTAGGTACTGTGAACTTTAGATTGGGTGATGACTGGAGGAAGTCATTTACCTTTCTGCTTCAGACAGGAAAATGTCTTCTGCCAGTCATGTTTGACTGAAGAGAAAGAGCCCAGGAGTGTCCTTTGCTTCTCTGTCTCAGACAGCAACATGTCTTCAGCCAGCCCTGGAAAAGGATGTTGTGAGATGGTCTGATATGAAGGCAAGAGGCCAAAAGATCCATGGAATCCTTTGATAGATGAGAGTTTGCAAGGCTGAATTCAAAATTCATTAACACTGGTAGGTTTACTCTCCTTTTCTAGCTGATAGCAGTGAGCGTGCAGCCACATCTCTGGCTTCAAAATTTAAGCCAATCAAACAGTGGTGGCTGTTGGCCATGTTAGTACATCAGTCAGGCTGCTCCATATTTTCACCCAAATTTTAAAGGACCTATCTAAGGCATTGAACCTAATGAAGGACAGAGTTCAGCATCTTGAAAGTGGATTCACTGCCCCACTGACATGCAAGCCATCAGGACAGTTGATTTGGTTGAACTCAACCAGTCTGTTCCCAGTCTCTAGCCCTGATGGGCTTCATCTGTGAATGATTCCAGAAGTTTTGGCAGGAAGAAACATCAGAATACATGACTCAACCTTCCCTTATAATGAAAGTAAGCAGGTCTTCAGAGTGAGAATGGAAAGGATATAACTAATTATTAATTGCTGATTTTTTTTAAAAAATGAGCTTCCTAACTTTCAGGAAAGCTCATTGGGAAGAATAACAAGACTTTATTGTCTTAGACTAACAAGAATTTTGTGAAGTTTTCTTCTAGTATGCAATGTCCCAAAATGTTGCAGAGGAATTATTCTGTGGAGAAAAACATGTGGGGTTTTTTGTGTGTGCATGAACATGCGCGCACACACACACGTTTTCTGTGCAGGAACCTGTTTTCCTGCTGAGCAAAATAGGGGAATGGGCATTTTGCACAAAACCATTTCCCCCCCTACATACAATTACTCCTCATGTAAATCATTGGGATATTCAAATATGGGGAAGAATATTCATTTCCCACAGTGGGGAGAAAACAATGGTAATACTCAAGGATTTACATCCTTTCCTCGCTCTTTGGAATCTAAATTACAGTGAAAATGTTTTGAACACTCATTTGTTTCCATGGGAGGTATATATTTCTAGTATGAAGAATGTGTATTTAAACCACCTCTACCACAGTGAAAATGCCTGTCTGTTTCCACTCTGAGCTAGCAAATCCACTGGTAAGAGGATGGGTTGATGATGTGTGGTCCTTGAGTTGTGGATTTCCATCCTCATAAGCCCCAGCCAGAATAGCTGACTGTTACAGATGATGGGGATTGTCCCCCAGAAACACCTGTAGGGCCACATGCTCCATTCCTGCACTAAATATTTCTTCATTCCAACATTAGACCATCTGTTCTCCACTCCTATGCTAGATCTTCTGCAAAAAATAATAATAATAATAATAATCTTTGCCTGTGGTCAGTGAGAGTGGTGCCTTTGGGGATGTCTTCAAGTGATTTTGGCTCTTAAAAAAAGGTGGGTGACACACTTACATGCCTACAGCACAGAAGGGAAGAACATCCCTTTGGGAGTACTTGAAGTAGTTAACTAGCAATGAGGATAGTGTCTTGGATTCAAACTCTCCTTCTCCACACCTCATAATGGGAGAAATAATTCTAGGATCAGCCAGTTTGGATGTGGTACAAGATGAAATGTTCCCTACTTCTGAATTCACAATCATGTCATAAAGTTCTGGTTTAGTTTTTGGATATCACAGATGGGCCTCTAGATAGATATCTAGATATTGTTGGTCCATCTTCAGTCAATCTCAGATACCATGACCCATTGGTCAAGCAATGATAGGTGATGTAGTCCAACAAAATCTGCCAGGCAAGAAGCTCCTCACTCCCATCTCATCCTGATGATGGTTCCTTTGATGGCTTCTCTTCTTCTAAGATGGCCAAGAAAATGCAGAATCTGATCCAGTTCCAAAACAAACCTTTACAAACAGTTGTTGAAGAAACTGCAGAGACAGAAAAACCTGTAAAAGATAATGTGACTTTTACCTCCAGTGAACGGTCTCTTTTACAGAGATGAGCAAAAGAGTATCTGCAGTGTGCATATCACCACTGGATAAATTCCACAGGTCTATTGTTTTGCCAGACAGAGAGATCTATCTGACTATAATTCTGTACATGAACAGAAATCTATGAATGCAGAGAAGCATTAAGGTTCCTTCTCAGAGAAGCAGTATGATCCCACTTCACAGGACAAAACAGATGACAAGCTTTCTGAGTTAAAGTGGTTATTACCTTCACACTGTGCACAATTTGCCATTAAAAGTGACATTGGGGGAAAAACACTAAGGCTATTGTTTGTCCCCTACTAGAGAAGACCCACTGAGTCAATGGGGTTTACCTACACATTGACTCATCATTCAATGATTGATTCAATGATTGTTGTCTAGTTAAGAATCCTATCCCAGTGGGATTCAGGCCTAAGTTTCAAGCCTCACACTCAGTCCAAAATACTACTTTGAAAAGCGATCATACAATATCCTAAAATCAGTCATGTTTCCTTTTTTGAAATCCTTCTAAATATAATGTGTGTATTTAATACATAACTTTAGATCCATAACTAGTTGGTATAGCATAGGCTTTTCTTTTACCTTCCCCATCTTTCAAGGGAACTCATTTACCCATTCTTACTGTGCTGTGTGATGTAAGGTTAATTGCTTAGAAGTAGACTGTGAAGGTAATAATGCTGGTGAACACTCTTTTAATGACTAGCAGATCACGGAGTATATGCAAGACTTCCAAAGAACCTGAGCACAACATTAGTGTTCATTCTAATTAGACTGGTTAGATTTCACCTCTGAAGGTAGATATATATGTTCATGTTTTGTTAAAGCTTGAAGACAATATCACATATATGGCTGGTTCTTTCTACCAGCAGGGTCAGAGGTATGCCTTAGTTCCTCTTATTTTTGATAATACATGGTTGGGTAAAATATAGCCTCTCAGATATTGAACTAAATTCTTTTTTAGTCCTGACCAGAGTAGTCCCATTGAATCCATTAGTTTACCTATGTGCTGATTCTCTATTCAACAATTGATTGAATGGGTCTATTCTAGTTCGGACTAAGCAACAGAATACCAGCCATGGTTGGATTTCACTATCCATCATCCCTCCCCATTTGCAGCAGTGGCTGATGTGAATCATAGCCCAACAACCAATAACCTCTGTATTAAGGCATGAACAGGTAAGATGCCATAAAACAGGGGATGGGAATCATGTACCACTTCAGATGTTGGTAGATTGCACCTGACAGCATTCCTCAAAACTGGCTGTGCGAGGTAGGGCTAATGGGTTTTGTATTACAACAGCATCTGGAGAATTTCATGATTCCCAACCCCATCACAGAAGGCAACTACAATGGATTTTTTTTTGTTTTTTGGCTGGGGAGTAGGGTTGTATCCTTAGGCATTTCCCTTGAAATAAGAGAAATCTTCCCCTTCATACATACAGTCATGCATACAGTTAGATGAATCATGCTTGAAAAATACAGCACATGGTGATTTATAATGTAAATGTGCAAATTCACTGGGTTGGGCTGGGGTGTTACATGCTTGTGAGGTACATTTGCATGGAATAGCTATGGGGCCGTGACACTATTTTGAATCTGATCCACTTGTCCAGATCCCAGTGTTCTGTATGTATGCATGCCTCTGTGTGTGTGTGTGTGCGCGCACACGTGTGCATGCGTGTGTGTGTGTATTTGTATGACTGCACATTAAGATTAGAAAGGTATAAACAAGTAATTACTATAGTTGTCTCTCCACATTCACTAGGTTTAATGAATGTGGGCACAGGACCTCAGCAAGAATGGATAAACTGCAAATATCAAAATGTGTGTGTGTGTGTGTGTGTGTGTGTGTGTGTGTGTGTGAAGGGGACTGAAACATGGTGAGGAGAACAGACACCCAAGGTCCAAACCAGGTCAGGGAAAGGAGAAGGAAAGAAGCATGAGTCGGAATGGTAGTCCTATGCTTCCTCTCTCTTGCCCATCTCCTCCATTGGGTATGCAAAATCATAGAATCATAGAGCTGGAAGAGACCCCAGGGGCCATCCAGTCCAACCCCCCACCATGCAGGAACACACATCAAAGCACTCCCAACAGATGGCCACCCAGCTTCTGCTTAAAAACTTCCAAGGAAGGGGACTCTGCCGCACTCCAAGGCAGCATATTCCATTGCTGGACAGCTCTGACCATCAGGAAGTTCTTCCGAGGTTTAGACAGAATCTCTTTTCCTGTAGTTTGAATCCATTGCTCCTTGTCCTAGTCTCTGGAGCAGCAGAAAACAAGCTTGTTCTCTCTTCAATATGACGTCCTTTCAAATATTTAAACATGGCTATGACGTCCCCTCTTAACCTTCCATAGAATCATAGAATGTATGGGGGGTATGGAGAGCAGGTTTGTGGTGCTGAGAAATTGGGCCGTGAGCCGTCCTTAGCTGACCAGGCAGTGGCTGCTGGTGGTGGCAGAGGAGGAGGAGGACCAGAGGTGGGATTTTAAAGGGCTGCACAGCCTGATCGGAATTGCCAA
Source organism: Cyclura pinguis (assembly GCA_030412105.1). Taxonomy (NCBI): domain Eukaryota; kingdom Metazoa; phylum Chordata; class Lepidosauria; order Squamata; family Iguanidae; genus Cyclura; species Cyclura pinguis. The sequence continues at coordinate 165,483,115 of CM059600.1, forward strand.
AAGCAAAGATTCCCTTGGAAAAGAAGCATTTGAGGTGTGGGGGAGGGGGGCAAGCATTGAAGAAACTTGCAAATAATCAAATCCGTGAAAGTTAAACCGTAAATGTGGACAGCCAAGAGTAAAGTGGGGGGGGGGGAGGCTCGGAACTCTGCTAAGATGGTGATGTTTGGACAATATGAGTAATGAGCCAGGCTCTTGCATTCAATTATGACCAAGATCATCATTCTGAGTCAGCTAATTAACCCCACTGATTGGCACCATAATCCATAAATCACTCACAGCAAATGTGCATGCAGATAAGCTACATTTATCCCAAAGACAGCAATGGGGAGTCAATGAAACTGAAAGATATTTGGATGTAAGCAGTGTTGCAGATGTTGCTGAGCATGATAATTCCTTGGTGTGAAATACCAGCCATGGTGACCCATAATGTCCACCCTTGAAATGTCGAAAACATTATGAAACATATATTCTTCCCCATCCTTCTTCATGATGTTGATTTCCATTATTCATTATTTATTAAAATATTCGTATCCTACTTTTTACCCCAAAATGTCAGGGTGGCGTACAATAAAACCAGTCTTAACTAATTTAAAATAGTAAAAATAGTTAAAATGATTTTAAAAGGCTAAAAACATATTAAACAATCACCAAATTAAAGGATAGATTAAAAGGACTAAAATGATTTGAAATAGTTTGAAGTGAACTAGTGCCAGGGTTTTGAAAAATCAATTAGACTCAAAAAACTTTCATAAACAACCATATTATTATTTGATGCCTCAACAGCTGCAATTTGGGTACCCGTTGAGCCTCCAAGGAGAGGGTGTTCCATAACTGGGGTGCCACAAGAGAGAAGACTCTCTTTCATGTCCTCACACAGCACATTGCACTGATTGATGGGACAGTAGAGGAGAGCCCCTTTCGCTTCTTATATTTGCAGCCTGAGGAAGGTTGGATAGAATCCTTTGTTTACTTTGTTGTGCCTTCATCTGCCAAGATATGTAGTTTCCTCCCATACATTCTACATAAAAATAAGCCCCACTGCATTCAATGGAACTTGTGTCCAGGTAAGTGAACATGAGGTTTAGCTAAAATCACACGATCATCTTCCCTTTGGTCTCCAAATTAAACACAGCCTTCAGGTGTTGGTTGTTTCTGAAACCCCATCTTAGCTGCTGTTGTTTGAATCAGCTGCAGTTATTTCTGCTTTGAGAGTGCTGCTAATAGAATGGTTGGAAAGGTGCAGCTGTTGGCCATTTTATTAACTCATCCATTCCTTTATTTTATTTAACAAATTTATGAAGTGCTTAACATTCTGAAATATTTCAGCAGTGTACCAAAGGGAAGCATAAACTGAAGCACAACAAAGCATTAAGATATAAGCTCGAAGTAGAACAGTGGGTGCTGAAATACATAGATGACATAATACCACTGGAAAGACTTCCATGAATTATATAGAATATTTTAACATGCATTGAAAACCCAGCATCATCCATAGCTTATGAGCAGGAATAGAATTCCATAAAGCTGTAGCTGATAAACAAAAAAATCCCTGCTGCAAGGGGTTGCACGGCAAAGCTTACAGCCTGCAACATTATCAGAAAGGACTTCTGTAGATGACTGCAGCAAATAGGCAGGGATTTGTTGCTGTTATTGTTGTTGTTCTTACTTGCCAGGAAGTCAGCTTTGACTTACAGCAACCCTATAAATGAGAGACCTCCCAAAGATCCTGTTATTAATACCCTGGGTCCAGTCTTGCAAATTCAGGGCTTTGGCTTCTTTTATTGAATCAATCCATATGAAATGTGGCCTTCCTCTTTTCCTACAACCTTCATTTTTTCCCCAGCACTACTGTCTTTTCCAGTGAGGCACATTCTCTCATGCAAGAACCCTGGAACAGGGGGTGGGAGGAACACAAGCCCCCCAAAGGTTAAGCTGGAGGGGTGATTCCTCTTCCCCTGAAATGATCATTGAGCCTACTGTAGCAACAAAGCTTTCTTAGATATTATCAATCAGAACTACCACTGAATGATGAAGCACTAAGGAATATTAAGAGTGACTGTGTTTGAACCTTACCATGTGCAATCTATCCTACATACATTTACTACATTGAACACAGAGAGGGCACTTCTGCATACACATGGTGCTTGTAAGACACTTCATTTTTAAGGATGTTTGAATACTAATGGATGGGGGAGTAACTCGTCCTTCCTCTGCAAGTACCTATGAGTAAGCCAAATTAATAACAACCCTGCTACTAACTTTGAGCCCTCTCACCTTAAAAAACAATTCTGGAGTCTTTGATCTCATATGTCTAAACTGTGATAGCCTCAGTTTACTCATTTTGGCTTTTAATGACAGTTTAGACTTGATTGGCTCTGGGAACCAATTATTGACCTTTTTGATAGTCCTATGGTATCCACAGAACTTTCTTCCTGCACCACATTTCAAAAGAGTTGACGTTCTTCCTGTCTGTTTTCTCCACTGCCGTAAAAGGAGTCCAAAGGACCATCAAGCAACATGGCGAAAAGTTCTTTAGAGATTTAAACGTTAAGAAGGAATTTGTATCAGATTGATCGGGTGCAGACAACCATCCAGTGTGGGTCCTTCCTTAAAAACATCACATGTTGACCATTAGACCAAACCATCAACAGTTAAGCTGCTAAAACCTGCACTAGCTGTAGCTCTCAGACTAAACTTACTGCGCAGAATCATACTAATCTAGTCCAAAGGTGACCAGTGACCAGACCCCTCTGGGCAAGCTATCTGTGACGAACATGGTTGCAGGATGCTCTCAGATTGTGTACCTATAACTTTAAGGGTAGCACAACCCTATCTAGAACAGGCAATTACCTATTCCCAGTTCACTCACAGGATTTAATCTCAGACCATTTCCACATTACACTGTTACAGTGCTGTTATTCCACTTTCAACATCCTATGGAATCCTGGGGTTTGCAGTTTAGGGAGGGGCCTTTAGAATTCTCAGCCAGAGAGCCCTTTGCCCTCGGTAAACTACAAGTCCCAGAATTCCACAGGATTTTGAAAGTGGAATCATAGCACTGTAACAGTGCGGTGCAGAAATTGCCTCAGTTTACTGCACTCAGACACTGTTCTAGAAGCAACAGAACCTCACCTAGTTCTGATGTCAGAGAGAAACCGGTGTCACAGGAACTTTTGCCAACATCTAGCCAAACCTCTTGCTTCAAAAGTGCCCAACAGAACTCAAGGAATCTCCAGGGATCCTTCTCCAGGAGCCACTACCTAAACAGATTGCTAATCTGTATAGCATGTTGATCATATTGTAAAAGTCAGAGGTAACAACAGCAGTGTGCGAGAGGGCCTGTTCATTGGCTGTAGTCTGCGGAAACACAGCCTCCTAAGGGAAAGCTCTGGAACTACCGCCCTGTTGTAGAACAGCCTCCCATCTGGCTGCATTTTTATTCTTTTTTTTTAGGCACTAGGCCTAAAAGGTGATGCGTTTACCTGAGTTCTTGCTGCACTTGTTCCTACGGTACTTTAGCCGGAAAGAATAGCTGTGAGTGGAATTTGTGTGCTTGTTTGTGGCTGCTGTCCATTATGGCCTGCAGTGGACTCTGGCACCACCTTGATTTGCTTTTACTGCTCCTTGGGGATATTGATTTATTTTATCTGCCACTGTTCAAGTTTTTATAGTTATTATATTTTTGTTTTAGTAGTTTTTACTTTCTTGTGAGCCGCTTTGAATGTGTGTCAGATGGATGACATAAAAATATTGAAAATAAATAAAATGAAGTAAAACAGTGGGATAGACTTTCTCCAAAATTGGATTGTTATAAGAGCCCTTTTTATCTAGCTTTTGAAATACGGCCAAAAAAAGGGGGGGAAATGAAAATCTTAGCGCTAGAAACATGATTTTGAAAATTAAGGTTGACGTTTTTGTGGTTTTCTCACTAACCTACAATTATAGGTTTACAGTACCACCATATCAAGGATGGACAATTGCAACCGTCCAGGTGTTTTTGGACTGCAGTTCCCATAATTCCTCACTGCTGGTGATGCTGGCTAGGGCTGAGGGACGTTGTGGGCCAAAAACATCTGCCCCACTTATACACCTCTTCTTATTCAGACCTGTGGTTAAAATAAATCACAACTACATGGAGCAACACTTTGTACCTGTGATCAAGACATTCATCACTTTTCATTGGATGGGGTGAACTGTGGCTTGGATAGAGTTTTGAAACACATGCCCAGTTCATCCATCATTTTCTGAGGCTACTGGAAGCTTGGTTTTTCTAAAAGGCAGACTACAAGCTGTTTCATAATTAACATGCCTTTTATTTCTGAAGCATGTGCTACACTTCACTTTTGAGGAAAGGATTTGGGTGGAGACTCTGTGTGATCCAGCATATTTGGTTGTTTAAACTATACTTGTGTGTGTATGTGTGTTCATGTATGTATGTATGTCTATATATCCCAATAACCAATAATTGTAGAACATATTTCAACCAGCCTGTTGAACACACTGGAAGAAAGGAATTGATCCCTGCTGTTTCATTTATTAGATGGTGTAATACCACAGAAATCGTTTCCACAATATCCCAAACTAAATCATTTATTCTTGACAAAAATCCAATAAAGAGCTCAATCCTTCTCCATAGGCAGATAAAGCCCAGATTAATGGCGCTGCCTAGATCGGGGGGAAAAAATTGCGAGGAAAATGAAAGTGAGATAGAGAGGCTGCTCCTTTCGTTTCTCTTCGCTTTCCCAAGGCTGCCACAGCTTCGGTTTTTATTACAAAAAGCCGCCTAAGTATTACAGGCTAATCCGTAAATCCCAGCCTGGTAAAATATGTGACGGATTTTGTAAATTATGCCCTTTACAAATCTGATTGTGGAGTAGATCACCAGGGAACGAAGACCAAACAGAGTAGGAAGCAGAACAGGTTTATTTTACTGCGCAGGGTCCCAGCGGAATGGTTTCCAAAGTCTGAGACCCGGAGCTCAGGTATCAGCATACTTTTATACTCTCTAGTAAACAAGTACAAGAAGTGATTACATATCAACAGTTGACCGGTTACAGACAAGTTACAGAGACCTTGGATTCCAGCTTTCAAAGTGATGGATGCCCCAGCCAAGGGAGTACCTAACTCCCTCAAATGTCTCACAGTTAGGCGCATACATGTCTCACATAGGCTGCGCATACCTAAGGCTCCTGATAAGATAAGAGTGCATCTGCTATTTTCTTCTATTTTCTATCAAGCGAATGCAATTTCTAAAGCCTTAACCCTTTCATTCCCCCCTTTATGCCAAATTCATAGCAATTTGAAGCATATATTGCTTAAGCTCGCTTTTGGGCCATAACAGCATAACGGGCTGCCTTGCCTTCCATAGCTTGAGCGAGAAGCGTGTACGCATTTCATAGCACAAGAAATACATACCATTATTAAAAATCCTCCCACCAGCAAAAGTACAACACCTAGAAACAGAGTTTTCAGCCAGCTCAGATCTGGCAACCAAGAAGTCAGCCAGTCCCACGGGTTGCTAATGCCGTTGCATTATTTTGGATTGTCCCTTGTAAGTGTTGTATTTCATCTTCTATAGTCTTATTGAGATCATGGAAGGCAACTTTACATCCTCCTTTGACTATATTGCAGAACCCCCCTTTTCTTGCTAACAGGTAATCCAGGGCCATCCGATGTTGTAACAGTAACTGATTGAGCTCTTCAATTTTCCGCTGGAGGGCCTGTACCAGTCTCCCGGTTGCATTTATGGTTTTTTCCAATCTACAGGTCAATCCTATTATGCTCCTACGATTTTCTTGAGCCACAATTCCGGGATAGGATCCCAAAGTGAGGAGTCCTGTGATTGACCCTCCAGCTACTCTGCTACCTTCACTTTTAGATAACTGCGGCCCTATGATGACCAGATCCTCACACTGGTTACCTAATGGTCCCACTAGGTGCCGCTTCTTTCTTCCACCCCGGTTTGTCTGCTCGTGTTGGAAAACTTGAACAGGCAGAGTCATATACCCAGTTCCCACACATTGGTAAACCCCTGGGTGGTAATTGGTGGCCCAGCCATTAAAGTAAAACCATAAGTTCGGATCTCTAGCCACCAATCCAGAGCATATACTGCCTGACCCTGTAAAATTAGGAGTGAACATAGGATATTCTGGGTACAAATCTTTAAAGCTAGTTTCATTTAAGTCTGTCTTGAATTTATAGGAACTATTGTATGAGCCGTACAAATAGATTCTGTCATTGCACGTTGAATAATTTCCCAATCTATTATAAAATGAGGTGTGTTGTAGGTACCCTTTCCACTTAGAATTCCAGCTTCCACTATGATGACAACAAAAACACATTCCAGGGGAATAGGTATAGAACTTCAGTCGCCTAAACCGGGTTCTGTTTAGGTTTCCATCCACTTTAGCAAACATGTTGGGACTTCCCATTAACGCCGACTGCAGGGCTCCTACAACCACTCCTGGTTCATTAATGAGGGAGAGCATAAAGCCAAAATCTACTACTGTCTGTGGGTGTTCATAGATCAGAGTAACATTGGGTCCATGTTGTTGGAACATGTGTGCAGCATGCTGCTTAAACCAGTTAGCCTCAATTACTTCACACATCATGCCCCACACTCCTATCCAAACCTACTTATCCCACACCAGTACCTTCTATACATATACAAGAAATACACCAGAGCTAAGATTCCAAAAAGTACACACACTACTATTGTTACTATTTCACTAACACTCATTGCTCACCATCATCCTCCATAGGGGATCTGGCCGTGCGTAGAATAGTCAGCCTCCGGAGTGACTATGGCAGGGCCCAGTCCCAATCTTCTTCCTCTGCAGTTGCTAGGTCTGACCGTACGTAGAGCTACCAGCCTCCAGACATGTGGCAGCAGTAGGGTCTAGCCTAGATTTTTCATTCACCTGTTGCAGATCTGACTGTGCGTAGAGTGGCCAATTCCCTGGTATGACCACAGCAGAGTCTAGTCTGAATCTTCTCTCCCCCCTTTTCGTCTAGACAATTTCAGTTTCAGAGGGTTTTCTTGTGATGAAATTACAGTCCAATCAGTAAATGCCCTCTTTACCCTAGTGTAATGTATCCAAGGTTTCAGCCCTGCTACCTTCACTGCAGTTGGGGTAACTAACAGCACCTGGTAAGGTCCTCTCCATCCTGGTAATAGAGGATCTCCTCTCCAATCCTTAAGATGGCCGGGGGTCTTCCATATAACATCTCAAATGGAGTCAGCCCGGATGTCTGATGAGGGGTGCATCTTGTTCTCAGGAGTGCTATTGGGAGCACATCCAACCATTTGAGCTTAGTTTCTTGACACAACTTTGCAAGCTGAGTCTTCAGTGTTCTATTCATTCTCTCCACCTTCCCAGAACTTTGGGGTCTATATGCACAGTGTAGCTTCCAGGTGATTCCTAGAGCAGTGGTTCAATCTTTGATGATCTTGTGAACAAATGCAGGTCTGTTGTTTGGGCCTATATAGTGTGTGCTTTTGGGACTGCTTCTTCTGGCTGTCCCACAGCCTTCAGCTCAGCCACTCCTTTTTTCTTCGCCTTCTCAATCAGAGAGTCCTTCAGCCACAATTCCACTTCCAGATCCAGTCTGGAGAGGTGCTCTATCGCCTCCCCCTCCCAGCTCAGAGGTGCTCCATCACCCCCTCCTTGACCTGCTGGGGCTGGGCCAGCTTCTCCTGTAGCTGGGCCAGAGACTCTTACCAGTTGCCGCTCTATCGGGAACTGATAGGCCCCTCGCAATCTGGACTGCCTTGCACCTAGGACTCTGCTTTTCCTTGTGTTCTCCAGGCTCCTGCTGCCAACTTCTCCTTCCAGGACGTCACAGCTCCAAGCCCCTGCCCATCTCTGTCTGTGGGAAGATGGACAAAACTTTCTCCTCAGTCTTCACCTGACAGCCAGCCACAGGCACCTTGGCTTGCAGAGCCAATACAGTCAGGTTTCCCAACCAAACTGGTCTGCAGTGAAGTCTCGGCTGAACCAATCCTCTCAGCTCTGCTTCTCTCTCCTTCAGTGCCTTCACAGAAGCCAGTTCCCTTTTCATCATGTTAACAGCCTTTTGCAGGTCTCTCAGCTCTTCGCTGCGAGAGTCGTTCCTCAAGCGGAATTCCTCCAGCTCCTGGACTCTGGCTGCCTCTTCTTGGAGACCAGAGACCTCCACATGGGGCTCATTGGTGGGGTCTTTGCAGCTGGATCTCCAGCGCTGCCTTGCCAGCCTTTCCTGTGGCCAGTCGTCCTGGCTCGCTTCTCCTTCACCTGCTCAGCCTGCAGTTTCCGCTGCAGCTGCTGTTTAGACTTTCTCTTCCAGCATCTCCCACTTGCCTGTTAATGCTGCTGCTAACAACTTATGCATCTGTTTGCAGCCTCCTTCTCACTTCTTTTCTATCACACTTGTCTGCCATCTCAGTTAGCAGCTCCCTCATGCTGGGGCCTGTGGCTTTGCGGGGTGTTGAGCGGCTTGCTGTCATCAAGGAGGGGGGAACCCTGCTGCCTGTCCCTCCTTCGCCTCACCCATCTATAGCCCCATCTCGTCTGCTGCTCCTACCGCTGTCGCTGTCTCTGGTAGTCTCCGCTGCTGGCTGCTTCTCAGAAGGGGTATCTCTGATTCCCCCTTCTTCCAAATGTTACACAATATCCTTTTGTAGTTGTATTATGTCTCTTTACACATAAGGGGGGCCAGAGGCACCTTCTCTTCTCTACTCAGTATGAACTGACCAGAATCCTTTAAGGGCTGTTTCTTCGGGTTATCCATGTTCTTCTTATAAAATGCATCCTCCCAAGCAGAGAAATGGGTGGAGGCAGGTAGAACAGGGAGGCAGGAGAGGGCTGCCAGAAGCCATGATCCCCTTTACTCTTAGGGGCAGCAAGACAGCCAAGGAAGGCTGAACTGAGTTGCTCCCTTTATGCTAAAATGAATTTTTCAGGTGTTACTTGATTTTTAAAGGAGCCTTCAGCATGGAGCTGGGTGCTACTTTAACAACCTGTCTTGGATTCAAGCTTCTGCCTGCTTATCATAGCTTTTCCCAGGTGTAATTCACTGCAATCATCCAAGTTGAAGAGTTAAGGGTTAAATTCAGTCCCTCTGTCTCAAGCGAGGAAGGGGGGGACTGCATTGTTTGTCTAAAACAGGCTTTCAAGATTCTTTCTTTCTTTCTATTTCTCCCTCCAGCAGGGAGGGGTTTACTTGGAGACACATGTGCCAAATAAATCAAACTTGCTTTTGAGGAGACATGCGTGTGCCCAGGTAGGAAGATCCTAATCTTGCATTTTCTGCCTTTTAATAATTTAATGCTTCCTCAGATGTGCCTTTTCAATACCTTTGAAGGGCTCTTTGTGGGGCTGCTTCTCGCCCCATCCAGATATCCTTAGGCATGCCTCCTATTATTCAAGATCAAGCCTTTTTCTTCTTCTTCTTTTTCTTTCTCTGGTCTAAAGGTTTGTTTTCTCATTAACATACTGACTTAATTCCTGTTATAGCCAAGCCTCCTGGCTTAAATGGGCTTGCTAGTCCATTGAAAACAGCAATTTTCATCTTTACCTCTTTTTTTTCTTTCCAACATCAGCCCCTATTGGATATTGAACTGAATGCTAGGGAGTTGGTCCTTCAAGGGTTAAATCTGAATCTTAGAGCCTGAGGAGGAGGAGGGGCTGCCAGGGGGGAGATAAGGCGGCTCTGGGCAGGGAGAGGAACCGGAAAAAAAGAAAGCAGAGAGCGAAACCAGAAACCAGCTAAATGCTGCTTTGCTTACACACAAACCTTGGAATTTTTTCCTACATACATTGAAGCATTAAAGCAGTGTTTGTCTGTTACCTCAAACCAGGTGAGAATCTGCTGAAAAGTGCTTCTCTAGTTAACCCTTTCTTGAAGTTTTCCAGCATACATTGAAGCAGCATCTGTTAGCTGCTGCCCCCCTCCCATTTCCTCCCAAAGCAGACAACACACAGAAGGGAAAGGGGAGTTGACCCGTGGGTAAGGGGTCCCACGGATCCACACAAAGGGGGATAGACAGCAATCGATACGTGCCGACTCACGCAGCCGGACGATCAACGGTCTGCAATGAGAAATGCGACACCTTGCACGCCTCCTTCCACACATTCACACAAACAAACTACCTCCCACTTCCTGTACCACAACCGACCAACAAGCTTTGCGGCTTCACCCACACAGCAGTGGGGTACTAGGGCAAAGCTGAAAGGGGTTGATCAGGCCCCTCTTCACCCCAAGTTTGTGGGGAGGTGACTCACCAATAGTAGTGGGAGGATTCTGCTTTCTTCTCTGCCTCCGGGTCCCTTGGCTGGAGAGCACCGTCGCCAGAGCTGCCGCCTCACTCCGAGTCGATCCTTCTGACAAAAGAAAGTCAGGGGCGCCCTGGGTCGCGTCGGGAAGAGGTGACAGCCCCGGCGCCCTGGCGTCCGCCAACGTGGGCAAAAAGGCCCCTTCTTTCCCGGCCAACGCACCAGAAAATGGAGTAGATCACCAGGGAACGAAGACCAAACAGAGTAGGAAGCAGAACAGGTTTATTTTACTGCGCAGGGTCCCAGCGGAATGGTTTCCAAAGTCTGAGACCCGGAGCTCAGGTATCAGCATACTTTTATACTCTCTAGTAAACAAGTACAAGAAGTGATTACATATCAACAGTTGACCGGTTACAGACAAGTTACAGAGACCTTGGATTCCAGCTTTCAAAGTGATGGATGCCCCAGCCAAGGGAGTACCTAACTCCCTCAAATGTCTCACAGTTAGGCGCATACATGTCTCACATAGGCTGCGCATACCTAAGGCTCCTGATAAGATAAGAGTGCATCTGCTATTTTCTTCTATTTTCTATCAAGCGAATGCAATTTCTAAAGCCTTAACCCTTTCAATTGAACTCTTCTTCCCTGTGCCCCTGGTTAGCTTTTCCATCACCAGCCACACCTCTTCTCTTGATCTGTTTCTCCTCCCCCACCAGGCTGCACCTTCTCTCTCTACACCAGATCAAGGGTGGCAACGTTTTGGTTCTGCAGAGACCTGGAAGACTTGCTCTATGGATCTTTCATAAACCTTGCTAGGGACTGACTGACTAACTAACTAACTAAAGCTGCCAGTTGCCAGATGCTTCTTAGAGGCCAATGAAGTCTTTTGTTTCCTGATGTGCAAGGCATCTACATGTGTGTGTTGTGTGCCTTCAAGTCATTTCCAACTTATAGCAACCCTACAGGGAAACTATTACAGGGTTTTCTGGGGCTGAGAGTTTGTGACGTGCCCAATGTTACCCAGTCGGCTTCCATGGCTGAGTGGGGAATTGAATCCTGGTCTCTAGGGTCATAGTCCAATGCTCAAACACTACACCATACTGGCTCTCAAGGCATCTTCATACCTGTCAGTACAGATGAAAAGTGGGAGCTGAGCAACATCAGACAAGGATTAATCAAGACTACTCTGCCAAATCAGGATAGTTGGAGAGTATGTCCGGTTGACCAATGGAAGGGCCTTTAGCTTTTACTTAGTCATAGCCCCTTTCCTTTTAAAGCAGAGAGAGGGATCCTTTGGACCTCTAGATGCTTTGACCTCCATGGTGGAGGACTATAGGATTTTTAGTCCAAATCATGGCGAAAGCCAAAAGGTCTTCCACGTTTGTTCGCAGGGCTTATCTCTGTAATATTTTGATCTATATCTTAACAACTATAGGGCATAAGGGTCATTTTTTAGCCAGTACTCCCCTATGTGCCACACTGGCACATCTCAGTCCACCAGAAATGACAGTCACATTACACTGGTAATGAGATTATGTCACTGTTGATCACCATTTTCAGGCAGTTTTCAGCTTCAACAAAGTCGTTTAAGAGGCGATGAGTGCTTAGGGGATCACAAATTTCTGTGTATACATGTGTTTGAAGTGTGTTTTGAATGGTTTGGAAGTAGAAAATTGTCCAGAATCCCCATCCAGGTTTCTTTAAAAATTGTAGTACCAGTGGACCGTGGTGGTCTTCAGGACCATGAAAGTGAGATTTAAGAGCCATGTGATGCCATTGGCTGCACTTTCCCCTCCGCATTAGAACATGAAGAAAACTACATGTGGTAGGACAAACAGGACATCAAGATAGTTTCTAAAAAAACTTATAAACAATGACACATAAGGCCACCATCATTTTTGGTAGCATTAATGCATGTCAGGAAGACCCATGTATATAGTAACACCTTCTACATCAGGGCAGGAATTACTGAGGGTTCAGGGGCTGCATTGGTCCTTATGAGTCACATCCATCTCCATAATCCCACAGGGGAAAAAAAACATTTTGTACCAGATGACCCCTTCATACCCCCTACAGATTCTGGGGTGCAATTTCGCAACATTTTGCCCTCTTCTGGACATTTTGGAACCAGTAGAGGCCTTTTCTCCAACTAGAGGAATCACAGGGGTCAATATTCATCTAACTTCCTATTGGAAACATGCCTCTTCTAGGCCTAAAAAAGCTGCAGCAAGCAAAATGTGGCAAAATTGACACCTGTACCCCAAATGATGCTTGAGGACATTGTGAGGCAAAAAAAAGGGGGGGAGCTGGGGTTATATGCAGTCAGCTGGCCACATTTTCTCCATCCCTGCTCCAAACGCACAGCTGAGCAGATGAACATCTGGATCTGCATCTTAACATTACATTGCAGCACATCATTTGAACTGACCAGATGCTTCTTTTGATGTAGATGAGGCTGAACATCTTTGACTGAGATTCTAGATGGCAGGCACAAAATGTAAGCACCCTATGCACATAGCTTTGTGCTTGCCCTGCCCCACGGAGCAACCAAGCCCTGTGGGGCTGTTGCTCTGGATGTGACTGCCCGAGTCACAGAGTCACAAATGTGGTGCTGGAGGCAATCCGTGACTGCCTCTCATTCCCCTTGACAGAGAGAAAAGGCTGGGCTGTTGCTGGGGTAAAGAGTCAGATGAGGTGCAAGACACTGGAGAATAGCTCTCGTCTCCTATTCAAATACAACATGCATATGTCACTAATAGGATGCTAGAGATTACTTGGATCTGGACTGAGGCATAGCAAGACTGTATAGCACACAGTACTGACTGTGTTTTGTGTGAAGAAAACATTTTAGGAAGCATGCTATCAAACAGGAAGATGCCCAAAACTGAACAGTCACATGAAATTTTTCAGCCATGTTCCTAGAAAGTCTAGTACAGTGGGCTCTCTTTACCCAGGACCTCCATGTACCTGATGACCAGCTCATTTGAATCATGGATGCATTGAAGCGTCTGCATGCATGTTGTCACCATTGAATATAATGGGATGCAAGCATTCACATTTTTCCTTATTCGTGGGGGTTCCTCACACATAGGAAAGGCACACTGTATTCCACTGAAGCTTATTGAGCATTCTTTAACAACACAAATCAGTAATAGGTATGAATGTTCTTAAAACTCAGATTTTCAACAGTAAAAATATTCCTCTACACTATGTTCCTATCTGAAAGTGTTAGCAGCCTGCTGAAGTGTCTTCTCAGCTTGTAAAGGGCAGCAGTATAACCTAATAGGGCTGACCAATGTCCATGAGAACTGGGTGTGGGCACCCTAGAATTCTTATCCTCCAGAATAGGGGTTCTGCAACTGACACACAATAGACATTCATGGGAGATAAACTAATCGGAAAAGGATTCCTGGTAAATAAGAAACTTTGACCATTTCCGCACAACAGCACCATCCCGGCATGGGAACATGTTGAAGCCAGTCTGTAACGGGTGCCATCGTACAACATTGTTGCACTCCCACTCCTGTTGTGTCTCCATCCATCATGATTGCATGGTATACCATTACTGGGAAAAAATCCAGTAATGGCCTCCTTTCACACAACAATCGTGTCACTGGCTGCCGTGTGAGAAGGGAGGAAGCACTATCAAGTACTTCTTTCCTCAGTGCAGCACATGAAGAGGCCAGTTGCACTGCAGAAGGAAGGATCGTATCCCGAACGCTACCAATCTGCTGACATCCAGCCAGATGCAGACGGGAGCATTTGGGTCCCAGATCACGACAGGACATCACAGGATCCAGGTATGGTATGGAAAGGGCCTTTAAAACTACAGGTCTAAAGGCTATTTTCTACCTAAGAAAAAGTGGTTATGTCTGGAAAGTCACCCATTCTTTACTGTATTCACAGAGGATATAGATTAATTTGGAAAGCAGAGAAAGCAATTTTTTTTATTATTATTTTATTTTTATTATTTTACTTATGTGTTTATTATTTTATTTTTTATGATTATTTTATTATAAAATATTTTTGTTGTGTTTTGAATGATGGGGCTCTGAGCTGCCTCAGAGGGTGCTGGGCTTTCCTTTGCTTTAGGTTTATAAGCAGAGGTTTGATGCCTTTCTGTCAGACATCTTTGCGCTAGGGATTCCCTGCATCACCAGTCGTACTACCAGATGAACTACAGCGACCCTTCTGAATCTACAGTGCAATCATTCTATGGTCTTAAGATGCACCCTCACTCTTCAGTTGTGACTTCCTGCTCTCAGGTCTTCTGTTCTCTTCTCCTAAAAACAACAACCCAGAAATCCTTCTTTTTCTCTTTCTCCCCCTTTCCCCTTCTACTCCACTACTTCACCTTCATAAAGTTTCTTCTGAAACTACTGCTTCCCCTCAAAAGTTCTCATATCATTACAAGGCTCCTACTTGGCAGTGTTTCTTCCCCCATCACTTTAATCATTAATTTAAGAATTATTATTTTTTTCTATGTATGGTTCAGTGTTGTCCTTTTTTTTTCACAACAGCACCCTGAGTTAGGTGGCTGTTTTTCTGACAATACAGATAGGAGACTGTGGCCCTTTCCGCATGAGGCTGTTGAATCGGTTCATGCCATTTCTTACCGGATTTTCTCGGCTTGAAACAAGGCGGACTTTCCCTCATTTCCTTCCGCACAGCTACTGCGTATATTCCATTCTGATTCAGAGGAATGCGAGTTCATGAATCCACACCGCCTCCGCCGTGGCCCCTCCCACTACTCCCCTCACCCTGCCTCGTCAGCTGTGATTGGCTCTTTTTTTTTTTTTTGCATGATTTAGTACGTCATTGCGGAAGTGCGTACGTGCAAAAGTCCATACTAACCCCTGGCCCCTCCCATGAGCCCTCCCCGACAACCAATTTGCATTGGTGAGAATGTACGTGTCTGCACCACTGTGAAAATACGAATTGGATTGATTTGGAAAATTGGAAAACCGATTTCTTACGGTTTTCAAATAGCACGTTTTACCATCACATGGGGGCGCATTTAGTTGG
The DNA here is from genome assembly GCA_030412105.1 of Cyclura pinguis. Classification (NCBI taxonomy): domain Eukaryota; kingdom Metazoa; phylum Chordata; class Lepidosauria; order Squamata; family Iguanidae; genus Cyclura; species Cyclura pinguis. The sequence continues at coordinate 165,498,396 of CM059600.1, forward strand.
AATTACGTGCAGAACGAAGGTAAATAAACCGAACCTAGTCCGCTCCAAGGTGCAGAAGACCTCCGTGGCAAGACGCATTGGCCCGCCTTAATAATCGCGTGCGGAAAGGGCCTGTGAGTACGTGGCAGTAGTTTTCCCAGCATCACGCACTGTGACACGACAATGTTGTTGTGTACCTTCAACTCATTTCTGACCTATGGCGACCCTAACATGAATGTTAGGGTCACCATAAGTGAACCTTAGGAGCTGAGAATATGTGATGCTCCCAAGGTCACCCAGTGGGTTTCCATAGCCAAGAAGGGAATTGTACCATGGTCTCCGTGGTTGTAGTTCAATGCTTAAACCACAACACCATGCTGGGCCTCAACTAAGAAACTAGAAATGCTATTTATGATGCTGCGTCTTCTGGGACACTCTGGCCACTACATTTTTCTGCCATTTTAAATAGAAAAGTGACAGAAGCAGCAGCAGGAATAGCAGGAATGAAATTTTACTTGCTCTCTAAAACATTTGCATGCCCATCCACTTGAAGGGTGGATGGCTGCAGGTTATGGAATTTTCCACTTCTTCAAAAAAGGACAGATTTCTTTCCTTATTTTCTATGGAAACCCTCACAGTTGACTTTGTTTCCCCCCATTTTTCCCCTGACTCCTGCCTTCTTCTGACATGTTCTTCAACAGCCAAATCCTTGCTAGGACATTGGCAAGGGTTCTCTTAGAGCATCCACTCCCAGACCATCTCCAGGAATAGCCTTTTGGCTTTCATTTGTGTGCTACCCAGTGAAACCATGTGCTTTTATTTCCTTTTCTCTTCCCTGTCGATGCCTTGTTAGCCACGTTCTTTTTCTCTGCAAGTTTTATTGGCTTCAAGTCCTTCTGGCTCTCTGACACAGGCTCTCAACTATGTCTTTCTAATCACTGTGCCTTATGCAGGAACATGTCAGCTGAAAATGGCTTTTTAAAAAACAGTTTCAGCCTATATTTTTTTCTCTCTCAGAGTAAACAACTTCCAAAGAGCTAATCTACAAGTTTTGGAAGTTCTGGAGGAGAGTCTTATAGAGATGGTTATGTTTAGCCTGGAGAACATAAGGTGAAGAGCCAAATTTAAATATTAGAAAGGATCTCATATTGAAGATGGAACAAGCTTGTTTTCTGCTGCTCCAAGGAAGAGGACATGGAGCAATGGATCAAACAGGAAATGAGATTACACCTGAACATTAGGAAGAAATTCCTGATAATAATAATAGTTTGACAGCGGAATATGCTGCCTCACACTGTGGTAGTGTCCCTTCTTTGGAGGTTATTAAACAGAGACTGGATAGCCATCTGTCAGCAGTGCTTTGACTGTATATTCCTACATGGCAAGGGATGAGACTAGATGGTCTTGTGGTCTCTTCCAACTTTATGATTCCATGATTCTATAATCTATTTCCTCTCCCACCTTGTTCCTGTGGGAAAGGGTGTGGAGTGCAACTATTACCGCAGTACCAAGAATGTTAATTTCTGAGAGCGTTTGCAAGCATGATCCTGAAGCCTTCATGTGTGGAAACAGGAGATGGCAGAGAGCCATTTCAAAATTGAGGGTATATGCTAATCAATCTAACTTTTGTATTCCACAAGATAGAGCTTCTACAGCACAATCTTATGCATATTTACTTGGCCATGGGTCTACTTGTGATCAATGGAAATTAAGGTTGCCCCTCTCTCTCTCTCTCTCTCTCTCTCTCTCTCTCTCACACACACACACACACACACACTCTTTTTTAACCATGATCCATTAGAATGCAGAAGAGTTACCTTTTAATATGCCCTAACTACTTTTTCACATAATCTGGGTATTATGGAATTGATATTTTGGTTTTATTCTTTCCTTTTTAAAACAGCCTTCTGCTTATGCCTCTATGGTTGTCAAACCTTGCTTTTTTATTATTCAGATATATTTCCAAACATTTTATGTTTGAGAAAACCACAAACCTATCTTCCACAAAGATTTGTTAAGAGGAACTACTGCCACCAGTTTGCATATACCCACATGCTGAAAGAGATTAGTATTTCCAGCTATAAGTACTGAGTGAAAAGATGGGTGGGAGGAATGATACGTAGACTGATGATCAAGGCCATATCAGAAAGCTAAAGGTGAATCAGCATTGGATAACAATTGTTCCCTATCTAGATACACACGTGAAAAACAGCACAGGGGCATCTCCTAGATGGAGAATGCACTCTTCCTCTGGAAAAAATCCACGCTGATGCCGAAACCAGGATAAAGTAGTCAGCATCTTTTTCTGTAGTTTCATTTCCTTGGTTCCTTTCAAGCACACACAGCTCTTTTCCCTCCTCTTTTGACAGCTGTAGGAAGCACAAAATTAGGGTTATAAACTTCGTAGCCCCTCCTGAGCCTGCCTTCGTCTACGCACAGACACAAACAACCTCCCACATCTATGGCACCTTCTCCTCCAATAATTACTTAATTATGGCCCAATTATTACAATTACACAAGTGGGAGCCTTCCTGCAGCTCCACCGCAACCAGCTCAGCAACAGGCAGTGGTATATGATTCGCTGTTGAAGCAAAGAGACCCTTCTCCCGACTTGATAACGCCCACTCAATCTCCTCTCCCTCCCATTCCTCTTCTTCTCCTTTTCCCCTATTATATGCTTCTAGCACAGACAGAGACAAATGTCTTTAATGCATCCATCTGTATGGACAACAAATATACTCATACACTTTTACCACAGGGACAGAAAAATACCACATCCAAGACAGAGTCCCATGGAACTCAACAAGGATAATTGCATGACCAAAGGCTCTCCAGCTTCAAAACCCGATCTACACAGGAAACAAACCTGCTGGAGAGACATATTATTTTTCTGTTATATCAGAAGCGGCATGCCAGATTTCTACAGACAGGGTTTTTAGCACGCGCATACACACATACACTAACACGCACAGAGAGATGGGGAGTCAGTCTCTCACCTGAATTCTTTGCAAGATCAAGTGATTTGCAGGAGCTTAATGTGTGCAGATAGTGGCTGCTTTCAGATGTAACTGTAAATAATGAATAGCTGTGTGAACAAGCTTTAGGTTCATTCCTCTCCTCCCCACACACAGGCAAAGAGGAATAGAAGTATTTTCTTCCATTTTCAAGTAACTTTAGGTTGTCATTATGCTTCCAACTGTTTATTTTCACTATTGGTGGTTTAAGTAAGCAACCTTCTAGCCCTGGTTTGCAGTCCTCACATTTGAGGGATAAGCCATAGTTAAAAACGAACCAAAGTTCCTTGTATGGAGCCAAGTCAAGGAAGTCCTTGGAAAGTTTGTTTGTTTTGTTGGTGTAGCAGCTCCTAAACCCTGCAACCAGCATGGCCACTGTAAATATGAATAAGTGGCAGAAATTAATGGATTACATATTGCCTGAGGGTCCTTCAGAACTGGCATTTGTACTCTTTCATTTCCCCCCATAACTCTATCCATCCTGTTGTTGTTTCATAATTAGGCTATTGAGGCTTAAAGCTGTCCTAGAAGAGAGGGCTTTAAAGATATTTTAGACTCTTCATGAATAATATTTTCAAGAGACCGCAGTCTTTCAGTAGAGGCTTGAATTGGGATGAAGTTTTGCTATTACATTACATGCGCTAATTGGTTCTGGAACCAAGACGTTTATGTTATCAGCCACAACAGTTTTGTAACTGGCTACTGTTAATAATGTAATTATCACTGTTGGTTCTTGCTGTGTTTCTTTCTGGCCCCACCATCTAGAATCCCACTCCTAACTAGGTGTGCTCTATTCTGGCTAAGAATGCCAAAACCCTGGTTCATGCCTCTGATGAAGTGGCTCACAGTTTATGAAAGTTAATGTTTATAATACATGTGTTAGACTTTAAATTTCATTGGACTCTTAGTAGGTCTTGTGGCAGCAGATTAACCTTCACAACCCTTTGGAACAGGTGTGCTATGTAGTATTCTAAATAATATTTTAGCCACTTCAAGGAATTTGCTCAATATTTGTAGCCTATTGCATCAGAATTCTCTTTGTCTCCTATGAAAGTGGCTTGTGCATCTCTGCACCCTGGTCTACGGCTGGTACATGCCACAGATGCCACTACTGAAAAAGTCCTAGATGGCTAAAGAAGCAGGGAGGGAAGGGGGATAGGGGACTGGAAGGAACAATTATACTAATACTCATAGCTGTACTTGCAGGCCAGGAAATCTTGCTATTTGGGTGCACAAAAAAATGCTTCAATCTCTCTCTCCCTCCTCCTTCCCCCCCTCCTTCCTCCCTCCCTTCCTTCTTTCCTGTCCCCCCACCTTTTTCTGAAGGAGGAAAAGTATCCTTGGGGAATTTTGTGTAGATAGGTATTAACAATAGCAGGTCAGCATCAGTTAAACAACCTTTTTAAACAAAATCTCAGTGCTGGTGGGTTCCCTGTCAATGGGTTGGGAAAACCTCTTCAGGTTTTAGTATGAACTAAATCTGATTCAAGTTTAAGTCTTGGATAGTCCCTTAAAGAGTCTGCCCAACATGTGAAACTAGTGGTTCACAAACCTCAGTCTTCCAGATGTTTTAGACTTCCACTCCCAGAATTCCTGTCTGTTGGCCAAGCTGGCTGAGAGCTGAAGTCCAAAACACCTGGAGGACAAAAGTTTGGGAACCATTGTGCTAAACCTTTGGTGTTCAGAACCTTGGATATTTTCTTTTAAGATCAAACTAAAACCTGGAGCAGATTCACCATCAACCCTCAGCCACTGTAAACTCCAGAAAGACTCAGAAATCTCATCATAACTACAACTCCTAGAGTTCACTGCAGGGAGGCTACTACCATTTAAACGAGTTTTTTAGTGAGTTTAAGTTTGTAATATGGAAAAGCCCATGATGCAGTCATGGCAGGTTCATTTCACGTCACAGAAGTTTGAAGGATGGCACATCCAACGCTAGAAGGTGGCCAGAGAGTGCTCACCAAAGTCTCCTCTTCATTCTGGAGAGAAGTGACTAGTGGGGTGACACAGGGTTCTATCCTGCGCCCACTGCTGTTCAACATCTTTATCTATTACTTGGATGAAGGAACAGAGGGCATTTTTATCAAATTTGAAGATGACACCAAATTAGGAGAGGTAACTAACACCCCAGAGGACAAGAACAGAATTCAAAATGATTGTAACAGATTAGAAAGCTGGGCCAAAACGAACAAAATGAATTTCAACAGGCAGAGCACTTGGAAAAATGAAATGCACGTATAAAAGATGGGTGACACCTGGCTTGACCACAGTATGTGTGAAAGGGATCTAGGAGTCTTAGCAAACTATGAGCTGAAAGTGAGTCAGCAGTGTGATGAGGCAGCTAAAAAAGCCAATGTGATTCTGGGCTGCATCAATACAGTGTCTAGGTCAAGGGACGTGATAGTACCAATCTATTCTGCTTTGGTCAGACCCCACCTGGAATATTGTGTCTTGTTCTGGGTACCACAGTTCAGGGAGGATATTGACAAGCTGGAACATGTCCAGGGAAGGGCAACGAAAATGGTAGAAGGCCTGGAAACCATGCCCTCTGAGGACCAACTTAGGGAGCTGGGCATGTTTAGTCTGGAGAAGAGAAGGTTAAGAGGTAACATGATAACTATGTTTAAATATTTGAATGGATGTCATATGGAGGATGGAGCAAGTCTGTTTTCTGCTGTTTCAGAGTCTAGGACACAGAGCTATGGCTTCAAACTTCAGGAAAAGAGATTCAATCTAAAAATTAGGAAGAACTTTCTGATGGTCAGAGCAGTTTGACAGTGGAATACACTGCCTCGGAGTGTGGTGGAGTCTCCTTCTTTGGAGGTTTTTTTAACAAAGGTTGGAGGGCCATCTGTTGGGAATGGTTTGATAGGGGTATTCCTGCATGGTAAGGGGGGTTGGACTCGATGGCCATCATGGTCTCTTCCAACTCTATGATTCTATGATTCTATCAATCTCAAACCGTGCCATGTCCTTTGACAAAAACACAGAAGAAAACAACATTGCTTCTGGAAGATCTTCACAGCAAGAAGGCAAGGCTAAGCCTTCTAACTTTTGCATCTTTCATGCTGCTCACAAAAGAAAACACAAGGGAGGAATTAAGGATAAAAAATTGGATGTTAGCCGAAGACTTCCCAGTTAATGTGGAGTATATCTATTACCATAATAACTAGCCACTTAATAATGGGCTTCCTTGCTAATTCTAATTGAAACATATAATGATATTTCTGAGCTCGAGTGGCAGTCTCTCGTCAACACCAGCCTCTCCTTGGGACCTGCCTGTGCTGTGAAAGCCAATGGTCTCCTTGAGAATTCGGGGCAGAATACACAGAGCCAAACAGACAGCAGTTCTTGTATGCCTGCCAGAAACCACAGCTGACGATAAAAGCCATTAAAGGTCAGCAGGGAATAGAAAACTATTTATGTTAAATGTCACAGATTATACCGCAGAAATGGCCCGGGGAATCGGAAATCACACTTTAAGAGGCTTTGCAGACGCATGTCAACTTTAAGCAACAAACTGCTAGATGTGTCTTGCAAAGATACAGCAACACACTCCAGGTGGAGCCTGGTTTGGTCCAGCAAGCATCTGTTGAGCATTGCTAAGCAATGGGGGTGGGGTGCAAGACTGAACAAATCTTTTCTGGTTGCTATCCAGATTTAGGGTTGTGGCAGCCACCCAGATTCATGCTCATAGGAGGCTGAGACTGGAGGCGGGGGGGGGGGCGAGGTGTGTGATTTCATGTTTTGGTAAAGAAAACTGATATGTTCTTAAACTTTAAAAGGAGTGAGCCAGGCACTTAGAAGAATTTTTCTAACTGAAATCCTGATCCATATGAAACTAGGATGGACAAAGTATGGCCCCAGGGCTGTATGAGATTTCCAAAGCTGTTTTTCTGGCCCTTCATCCCTCTAGACTTCCCAATCTTATCTAGCCCTCTTAAGGGTGAGTTGCCTATGCTGGGGGCCCCCAGGGATGGCCACTGACAGTTTAAATAGGTCACAAGGGGCCTCCTGCCTTGTTTGACGCCAACAAATGTCTATTCTTCCAACGACAAGTTGCCAATTTTTGTTTTGTTTTTGAAGAATCTGTATGACCACACCACCACCACCACCACCACCAGAGGATTCCAGTGTAGAAAACTGACTGGCTGCAGTCCCTCTGTACCCCTCAAATAAAATAAGCTTCATCTATGATACAGGGCATTATTTCCCCTAAAACTGGAAAGAGCACAAAGTGGGATGGTCATTTCCCAACTGTGGAAAGGAAAGAATCATCAGCATATTCTAATTTTAGGGTGCATGGCTTGTGGATTGCAATATCCTCCCTGATCCACCCCACCCATCTCCTGGTCAAAAGTGAGGCAGCTTGCAATGAAGCTGAAAGAATGACAACTTTAAAACGGTCCCATGCATCTCATACAGAATGTAATTAGCTTGTGTAATGCACGACAATAGGCTATGTTTGAGGGTAATCATTATAATGAAATTTAGATGAAGGATCTCGCATCTCTTTGGCTGTGACAAAAAATTCTGAGCTGAATAAATTAATACTGTTAACTTGTAAAAAAAAGTATGTACAAGCTCCTGCTTGTACATAATTGGACTAGAAGCTGTTAGATCACTTTCTGTGGGGATACATTATCCTTTCCTTTTGTGTCTGGCACCTTCTTCCTTATTATTAATAACTGCATTTGTCTCTCACCATTCTGGAGCTCAGAGAACTGTGAATGAGGTATTCAAGTTTTCTTCTCATGCTATCTTAGGAGACAGATTAGTCTGTTGCCCTATAGGTGAGTTGCACTATAACTTCCATCATTCTCAGGCAACATACCCCAGAGATTTTGCTGCCTGGGAAATGATAGCACCTGCAGTCCAATGCATATAGACCTCAGCAGGTTATGTTTGGTTAGGCTGGGAAAATAGGTCTTTCAATTGGGGTACTACTACCACTACTACTGCTGCTGCTGCTACTACTACTATATTTAAACAGCTTTTACAAAATTATGCACTGGAATCCTATATGACCTTTTATGTAGCATAACTTTGTGTGTACTTAGCTAAGTAGTAGAGGAGCTAAGAAACTCAGTTACTGAAACTGCAAAGGTGTGTAATGAGCAATTGGTATCCAATGCCCATTGGGAATGATGTGCATTAGGACTGATACAGATAGGTCCCATTATGGATCAATTCCATTGTGCATCAGGCACCAGTTGGGCACTTTCCAGGCTATGATACATGGTAACATAACAGCATCCCTCTACTGGATATGAATACTTCACAACTGTGCAGTGCTCATTTCCACAGATGCAAACATGCATTGATGCAAAGATTCCAGGATTCCAGCCAATGTGTTTGTTTTTCAATTTTTTTTATTTTTATGATTGTTTTTAGTGTTTTTCAATTTTTAATTTTTTTTCCACTTAACTGTATTTTGTTTTGACCCAAATTGTGAGCACCCTTCAGTCTCATATAGTGAGAAAGATACATAAGCATGTGTGTGTGTGTGTGTGTGTGTGTGTACATTAATTGGTTATTGGTCACTCATTCAGCTTATTCATTTTGTGGAATTTTGAATCTAAGCCTGGTGCTTCCTTCTAGGCATCAGACTAAATCGAACACTCTGACCAGTGCACCTCATAACCTTTATATTCCCATGGGAAGGACAGGTAAAAAGGACAGTAACAACTTTTCCAAAGACTGAAGCCTTTATTTTGCTCTGTTTGCGCATGCATCAAGAGAGATATGTGGGTTGTTGCTAAGTGTGTTTAGATATAACTCTATATCTAGTCAGTATTACAAGCACAGACCTGCTTTCTCTCTTCTCTCAGCACAGCTGCCATGGAGAAACTGGAAAACTTTTGCGTTCATTTTCAATTGTTCATAAATCAAAGCCTGGAAAAATTGCTTTTTTGCCAGCAACTCCTAGGATGGCCCTAGGCAAAGTGGCATGGCCAAATTTTGGAAATGTTACTTTTTGGAGTATAACTCTCAGAATCTTCCAGGCATCCTAGCCAGTGGAATTTTTGAGAGCTGTAGTCCAAAAAAGTAACTTTCCCAAGCTCTGTCCATTGCCTTTTGGTAGTTGTTTCCATCTATTCCATATTTAGCAAACTGACTAATATGGAATGAATGGAAACAGCATCAGATGGATCCATAATTGGTTGGAAAACTATCCTCAAAGAATTGTCATCAGTGGCTGCATTTCAAATTGGAAGGAGGTCTCAAGTGAAGTGTCACAGGTTTCTGTCCTGGGGGTGACACTCTTCAACATTTTTATCAATAATTTAGATGATGCAGTGGAGGGAATCCTTATCAAATTTGCAGATGATACAAAATTGGGAGTGGTAGCTAACACATTGCAAGAGAGAAACAGAATCCAAAAGGGCCTTGATAAACTAAAAAAACTGGAATAAAATTAATAAAATGAAATTCAACAGAGACAAATGCAAAATTCTACTTTAGGCCACAGGCATAGGATGGAGGATACTTGGCTCAGCAGTACATGAAAAGGACCTTGGGATTATTGTTGATGCTAAGTTAAACATAAGCCAGTAAAGATGGCAAGTGATATCTGAGTCTGCATTAATAGAAGCATAAGCCCTTTCCGCTCCACCCTCCCAAACTGCCGTAGGGACGGGAGAAGCATGGGACCATGATGATGCTTATGCACAACATTATTGCAGTCCCATCTTTGTCCAATCTCTAGACAGTGTGATCATGCCACAAACTCATCAATGACTGGTGATCGTGCCACCATTGCAGACTTACCTTGTCTGCGGAAGCCCTGGAAGCACAATGGCTGCGCTTCTTGCCCCAGTGCAGCCTGTGAAACTACTCAGCTGTGCTGTGGCAGGAAGAGGCATGGCCATCACGGTTCCTGGAACACAGAGGTAGCTAATGCGGGGCGGAGCGTTCCTGTTGGGCTCCCCTCCCGGCAGAGCCGATACCATGACCCACACCAGATGTCTCCACAACCAGGTAAGGTGCAGAAAGCATCATAGTTTCCAAATCAAGGAAAGTAATAGTCCTCCTGTATTCTGCCATGGTCAGACTTCAACTAGAGTACTGTGTTCAGCTCTGGGTGTTTCATTTTAAGAAGGATATAGTCAAGCTAGAGTAAGTTCAGAGAAGGGCAACGAGGACAATTAGAAATATGGAAAACAAAACATATGAGGAGAGATCGAAGGAGATGGGCAAATTCAGCTTGGTGAAGAGACGACTAAAGGGAGACACGATTACTCTTTTTATATACTTCAAGGGCAGCCACAAAGAAGAGGGCACTGGCTTGTTTTCTGGTGCCTCAAAGGGCAGAGCTAAGTCTAATGGTTTTACAGGAGGGTTCATTTTGGTTGAACATTAGAAGGAACTTCTTGACAGTGAGAGAAGTTCTCCAATTGCCTAAAGAGGTGGTGGGGTCTCTTTCTCTTGATGTCTTCAAAAAGAGGCTGGATAGCCACCTTCTGGGGAATGTTCTAGCTAGAGATCCTGCATGGGGCAGGGGGTTGGATTTGAGGGTCAAAAGAGCCCATTCCAACTCTATGATTCTATGATTACATCCTTTGCCAGCAAAATGTCCCAGAGCAAATCCCAGTGTCTCTATATATGGCTAGGAAAGACTTCTGAGTGAAGCCATAAATAACTGGATAAATGGGCACAGATCTGACATTAGATAAATGACACAAATAAGTGGACACAAATTTGACTTTACAAATGGCAGTATCCCCAAACCAGTTTCAGAACATTTCAACCTTCCTGGACAAACAGTAAGGGATTTACAGGTCACTGTCCTTGAAGAAGGAAATTACAAAGGAAGACTAGAAAGAGAAACAGCTGAATTGAATTATATTCACAAATTTCAGTCCCTTAGCAGAGATATGAACAAAGACAATCAATTCATAACACATTACATATATTAATAAAGAAGTCCTCACCACTGCGCATCTAACAAAAGGAATCTTCTCAGACAAGGTCTTGAAACCAAGGAAACTGACTTCTGGTAAGCTGGTTTATTACTTTCACGCATCAAGACTATCTGACCACTGTAAAGATCTGAAATACCTGTATCACCTTGCCTGGCCCTCTGAAAGTGTAGGGCAAGGGTCATGATTTGCATCTTTCCAGATTCTATTACATTCTGTCCTACTCACACAACTGTATATGTATGGTTTATAACCTGAGGTTTTAATATCACTCTGTATTGCATTACCACTGAACTCTTTAGCACTGACTTATTTTTATAGAAAATGAAAATTAATAAAATGAAATAAAACATGGATGCCTCTTATGGTCCCTTCCGGCTCTAAGATTCTATGTCTGCCAGCAAGGCTTGTGTGTTTGAGGCACGCTTTATTCACAGTGAGACTTCAGCTTCCTTTCCTAGAATAGGTTGAATGAAACTTTATTTTCCTGCAGCTGTCAATTTGGAAACACACTTGGATAGATCCATTTCAAGTTAAATGATTAGGTTTCCTGTCTTTTCTTTTCAGGTTTAGCCTTATTCCTCTCTGTACCTTTGTAGCGCCTATAGCTGCATATATTTTTTTTGTAATGCAAAATACTTTGCTTTTCTTATTTCTGCAAGACTGTGCTATGGAAGGTTTTTTCCAGTTCTAGCACAGAGGGCTGGCAGAGCTGGACACCTGCCAGGACCCATAACTAAGCAGAGGGTCTAGATGTCATCCAAAGAGCTACTAAGGGCTGTTTCTGTAGCTTCTCTGCCTGCTTCTGGGTGCTTGCCTGCTATTTCTTTCTAGCATTAAATCCACTAGAAGCTGGCATGAGTTAGGCCAAAGGATTCAGCCTGGCTTCTTTTTGTTGTTTCACTGGGATGAGGTGAAAATCAAAAAGAAGCATCTGCCATTGAAAAAGTCAAACTGTTGCCTTCAGCTGTTAATTGATTGCCTTGTCTTGTCTTGCAGACTTAGACCAAGCTTTCCTAGAACTGATATTGAGCTTCTGTGGAGTATTAAACCCATTTTCACACAAACAGCACACCTGTAACAGTACAAAATGATAAAGAGGCTAGGAAAGACCGCGCAGAGTGACAAGCTGCAAATTCATGCTGGAAAATTTTGTGTTCTAATACATGCATACAGGTCCAAGCAAATAGCTTATCTGAAAGGGAGACTTTTTGATCTTCCAAAATTGATGTTGGCCAGTATTCTACATCAGCTGCATAGTTAGGCACACAGAGCTAAATCTAATTACCTAGCTTTACTCATTTGTAACTGTTCTGTATTCATGATTACTATGCACTCATAATAGTGACTGCATAGCAATCATGATTGTAACTCCCCATGATTGTAAGTCCCCCAAACCTTCTTTACCAGGCATCATCTGCATGGGGAGAAGGAAGTTCATTCTGCCACCAGTTGGAACATGGGTAAATGATATTTCCATCAGGTTTGGGGGTGGAGGATGGGCCAGAAGTTACTTAGGGCTGTTCCACACTATATCGTTATAGTGCTATTATTCTGTTTTCAACATCCTGTGGAATCCTGGGGTTCGCAGTTTAGGGAGGGGCATTTAGAATTCTCAGCCAGAGAATTCTTTGGCCTCAGTAACTACAAACCCCAGAATCCCACAGGATGTTGGAAGTGGAATAATAGCACTATAACAGTGTAGGATGGAAATGACCTTTAATTAAATATACTTTGTTAAGTACAGTTGGCTTTCTGCATTTGCTAGGGTTAGGGGCACTGAACCCCTGCAAAAGTGGAAAACTCACAGATATCAAAATGTGGAAGGGAAGGGGGTCAGGGGGTCGAGGCATGGTAGAACGAACAGGCATGCAGGGTTCAAATTAACTCAGGGAAAGGAGAAGGAAAGGGGTGGGTTGGCATGGTGGCCCTATACTTCCTCTCTCACACCCATAACCATCCTTGGGTGTGTGGGAGACATCGGGAGAAAGTTTGTGGTGTTGTGAAATTGGGTTGTGAGCCATCCTTAGTTGGGCAGGCAGTGGCTGGTGAAGGAGGAGGAGGACCAGAGGCTGGTTTTGAAAGAGCTGGACAGCCTGATTGGAGCCACCAAGAGGGAAGGTTCTCCTAGAAAAAAAGAGCTTAGAAAGGCAGGAGTTGGAGAAATTCACAAATAATCAAATCTGTGAAGGTCAAGCCTGTAAATGCGGAGGGAAATCTATATACATAACTAAGCAGCTGATGTAGAATAGAATATTGGCCCCCAAGCAAACTCTTAGAAATACAGCTTGTCCAAGGAACAGAATCCTCCTTGTGGAATCTGCTCAATTTCTCTCTTCAACCTTTTCACTGTTCATAGAATCATAGAATCATAGAAATGTAGAGTTGGAAGAGACCACACGGGCCATCCAGTCCAACCCCCTACCATGCAGGAACACCCTCAAAGCACTCCCGACAGATGGCCATCCAGCCTCTGCTTAAAAACCTCCAAGGAAGGAGACTCCACTACATTCCGAGGCAGCAGATTCCACTGCTGGACAGCCCTGACTGTCAGGAAGTTCTTCCTGAGGTTCAGGTGGAATCTCCTTTCCTGCAGCTTGAATCCATTGCTCCTTGTCCTGGTCTCTGGAGCGGCAGAAAACAAACCCTCTCCTCCTCTACATGGCATCCCTTCAAATATTTAAACATAGCTATCATGTCCCCTCTTAACCTTCTCTTCTGCAGACTAAACATACCCAGCTCTCTAAGTCTATCCTCATAGGGCTTGGCTTCCAGGCCCCTCACCTTTTTGGTCGGCCTCCTCTGGACCTGCTCCAGCTTGACCATGTCCTTCTTGAATTGGGGTGTCCAGAACTGGACACAGTATTCAAGACGAGGTCCAACCAAAGCAGAGTAGAGTGGTACCAGTACCTCCCTTGATCTAGACACCATACCTCTATTGATGCAGCCGAGAATTGCTTTGGCTTTCTTGGCTGCCGCATCACACTGCTGACTCATGTTCAGCTTGTGGTCTATTAAGACTCCTAGATCCCTTTCACACGTACTGCCATCCAGCCACGTGTCCCCCATCCTATATTTCTGCGTTCCATTTTTTCTACCTAAGTGTAGGACCTTACACTTCTCTCTGTTGAATTTCATTTTGTTAGCTTTGGCCCAGCTCTCCAATCTGTCCAGGTCATTTTGAATTTTGATCCTGTCCTCTGGAATATTAGCAACCCCCTCCCAATTTGGTGTCATCTGCAAATTTGATGAGCATGCCCTCTATTCCTTCATCCAAGTCATTGATGAAAATATTGAACAAGACTGGGCCCAGGACAGAACCCTGTGGCACCCGGCTAGTCACTTCTCTCCAGGGTGAAAAGCAGCCATTGGTGAGCACCCTTTGGGAACAGTCAGTCAACCAGTTACAGATCCACCTGACAGTAGCCCTGTCCAGCCCACATTTTACTAGCTTCTTTGCAAGAATGTCATGGGGACCTTTGTCAAAGGCCTTACTGAAATCGAGATATGCTACATCTACATCATTCCCTTCATCTATCAAGCTAGTAACTCTATCATAAAAAGAGATAAGATTAGTCTGGCATGACTTATTTTTGAGAAATCCATGTTGACTTCTCGTGATTACCGCGTTGCTTTCTAAGTGATTAGAAACTGACTGCTTAATGATCTGCTCCAGGATCTTTCTGGGTACTGACATCAGGCTGACTGGGCGATAATTATTTGGGTCCTCTTTTTTTCCCTTCTTGAAGATGGGGACAACATTTGCCCTCTTCCAGTCTGCTGGAACTTCTCCTGTCCTCCAAGATTTCTCAAAGATGATAGCAAGCGGTTCCGAAATGACCTCTGCCAGTTCTTTTAATATCCTAGGATGCAATTCATCTGGCCCTGGAGACTTGAATTCATCCAGTGTGGCCAGGTATTCTTGTACCACCTCTCTACCTATTATGTGCCGCATTTCCCCTGCTTCCCCCCCTGCTCCCCACCCGCCAGGTTGAGTGCTTGTATCCTTCTGGGAAAAAACTGAGGCAAAGAAGGTGTTAAGTAGTTCTGCCTTTTCTCTTCCCCCTGTTAGTAAGTCGCCATCTTCTCTGTGCAGTGACCCTGTCGCCGCCTCCTTTTTCCTTTTGCTGCGGACATATTTAAAAAAGCCCTTTTTATTGTTTTTAATGTCTCTGGCCAGCCTAAGTTCGTTCTGTGCTTTAGCCTTTCTGACCTTCTCCCTACATCTCCTGGCTACTTGCTTAAATTCTTCTTTGGTGGTTTCCCCCCTCTTCAATTTCCTGTACACGTTTCTCTTAACACTTAGCTCAGCTGAGAGTTCTTTAGTCAACCATTCTGGTTTCTTCAGATGCCTTTCATTTTTCCTTCTTATTGGCACAGTTTTAGACTGTGCCTTCAGTATCTCCCTTTTAAGGAACTCCCATGCCTCCTGAACTCCTTTCTCTTTCACTATTCTTGACCACGGAATTTCAGCCAGCAGCTCCTTAAGTTTACAGAAGTCCGCTTTTTTAAAATCTAAGACGAGTGTCTGGCTACACTTATCTTCTCCTTCCCAATGAATGCCAAATTCCAATAGGGCATGGTCACTCCCCCCTAAAGATCCAACCATTTCTACCTCATTAACAAGGTCATCCCTATTGGTCAGGATCAGATCTAGAATATTTGATCCCCTTGTCGCCTCTTCTACCTTCTGGACCATGAAATTGTCTGCAAGACAAGCAAGAAACTTGCTGGACCTTACTGTCTTGGCAGAGTTTGACTGCCAACATATATCCGGGTAATTGAAATCTCCTATTATTACTGTATCTCTCCTTTTTGAATGCGTGGTCATTGGTTGAGGAAGGCGTCATCAAGGTCCTCGGTCTGGGTTGGAGGTCTGTAGTAAATCCCCACCAGAATATCCCTATTGTTTCTTGCTCCCTTAATTTTTACCCAGATGCTCTCGACCTGGCTTTCTCGGTTTAAGTCATGGATCTCTCCACAGGTGAAAACATCCTTGACATACAAGGCTACTCCTCCTCCTTTCTTGTTTGGTCTATTTCTACAAAATAGGCTATACCCCTCTATACCTACATTCCAATCCTGAGACTCATCCCACCAGGTCTCAGTGATGCCTATCAAATCGTATTTATTTTGTTGTACTAGGAGTTCAAGTTCATCTTGCTTGTTTCCCATACTCTGCGCGTTAGTGTAGAGACACTTAAATCCCCAGGCCCTTCCTGCAAGTCCTGTACTATAGTTTCTACTATTCCTCCCACCATTGGATGCTTGTACTACTTGGTCAATATAATTTGGGCCTTTTCCCCCTGCACTCGCCAAGTCCTTGCCTTGAATAATATTGTCTCCCTCCATAGCAGAACTTAGTTTAAAGACCTCTTAATGCTCTGTGCAAGACTGTTTGCAAAAACATTCCTGCCAAGTTTCGTGAGGTGCAGGCCATCCCTTGCCAGAAGCCCACGTTCATGGAAATTCAGGCTGTGTTCCAAAAACCCAAACCGTTGCTGGTGGCACCATGTGCGCAGCCAGTTGTTGACCTCTGCTATTGCCCTTTCCCTTCGTGCGCCATATCCTTGAACAGGGATATTTTACTTTATTTTATGTTATTTTAAATTGTTGTTTTTTTTCTTAATTGGGCCACTATGTTGATGCATTTTTAAACTCTCATGTGCCTTTTAGATAGTTTTATTTTGTTTCATTATCTAACACCCCCCCCCCATTTTTAATTGTAGACTTATTTTATCACAACTGAAGAAAAAAAATGGAAAAACAGATCACCAATTTAAACATTAACTTATATGATGGGTGGGTTGTGATTGTGCTAATTAGGCATCTAGGGAAAGGTGTCTGTCTGTAGAACTACACATTATCTTGGAACAGAGCCAGAGAAAGTTACTATTTTGGACCAAATTACCCAGTTAGAGACCACGCTGCTGGGGAATTCTTGGAATTCAAATGTGTCATCCAAATGTGTTGGACTACAAGTCCCATTATCTACAACATGGTTTCAGAGAACTCTTGTCCCAATCCTGTTTGGGGTACAAAACCCCCAAAGGTCTGAAAGGGGCTAAAAGGCTCCCAAGATCTCATTCTCTTCCATTATTCTAAGCTAATGGCAGGAGGCAAGATGACTAGAGAGGAACTGAAAGATAAAGCAAGAGACTGTACAATTAGCCTGTTATTGCCACTGTTCTCTTGTTATTTCTATGCATTTGTATTTCTTCAGTTAGAGGGGAGCGAAGTGAACCAAGGCACAAAGGCAAGGGAGGGAAAACGCAGCAGCCCCAACACAGCCTATGCAGAAAGAGCTGGCATCCACCAAACAAAGCTGGGGAGGAGATGTGTTTCCTATTTCCTCGGTGCAGTAATCGCTTTTGTTCAGCTTGGTGCGTTTGTGCTGTGGGAGGGAGAGGCGTGGAATAACTTAGTTTGAGTCCTTTAATCTTTTGACAATAGCTGTCACAAGAAGAATGTGTAATTATTACATGCTGTACCTTCCTAGACTGCCTGGTCCCCCTCCGCCCACCTCCCCTCAGTTTTCGAGGCAAACGGTGGTTGTGTCTTGGAGAAATACAGGGTTGGGCTCATCTGATGTTTCCCTATAATTGGCTTATTTGCTTTCCTTTGTAGCTTGTCTTGTCAGAACATGGATCGCTTGCTACAAGGCACGGTATATAATATCTTGGCACCCTTCTCATTTGGCACTGCTGCGGGCATGGAACAAAACTGCAATGGGCAAACAATTCAGGGCCAATGAACAGAAGAGTGGTAGCACTGAAGAGCTGCCGAAGAAGAGACCCTTATTTGTTGTGAAGGATGCTCTTCTAGGATGCACAAATGTGACCTTTGGGGAAGAAACTAAGATATATACTTTCAGCTTTTTTAAAAAACACATTTCTGTCCGTTCAAAAGAGATGCAACACATGGACACTGAAGGAATACACTGGAGTGCCGGGAAAGGTATTTGAAACAGGACATCTAAAAGAACATGGTAGAAGCAGAGACTAACAATACACAGCAGATACAACAGGAGCATTTGGAAGACAAAATGAAAAAAAAAAATGACCAGCATCCCCTGAAGTTGTTCTATCAGTGGGACCCGAGTTTACCCATGCACATTCAAAACCTGTTATGGAAGGCTGGGAAACTCATTTGGAGAAATCTTTTGGAGGATGAAAAAAGGTTGCAGGGGAACAAAGTCCTGTTATGCTCATGGCAACTGGTACTATGACATTGGGTTTTAGGGAGCTGTACAGCTGAGAGCTGTAAGCTGTGGTATGAATGCGGTGATTTGGCTTGCCATGAGGAGTGGAAACTAGACATCTCTCTCTTTTGGCACGTTAGAATCGGGGTAGCTTTCTTTGGTGTATTCAAAGGAAGGTTTGATCATGTTGACGGTACTAAGAATCTGGAGATCCAGAGCAACTATGTGGAGGATTCTGGGGCATACTCTAGTTATAATGAGTGAAGAGTAGTTGATGCCTGTAGACCAGGGCTAAGAAGTGTGTGGCCCTCTGGATGCAGCTGCCATCAATGAATAGCCAATTCTGAGGCATGCTGAGTGCTGCAGTCCAACAACATCTGGGGGTTCATACTACCCCCCCATGTTGTAGACTCTGGGCTTAATGGTCTTATGAGGCGGCCTCATTAGATTGTGACTGTATTACTTTAACATGTGGTAAACCAAGCCAGCTTTGCTTGTCTTCCGTCTCCCCTGGCTCATTCTGAAAATGAGGTTCTCCCCTCCACCGCTCAGATCCTACCCTGATATCACTGCTGCTGAAGGGAAACCGAGAGGCTAGAGCCTCACTTTTAATGTTTGAACCAAGATACTTTGCACTGTGTCACTTCTATCCCCAGTGGCCCTCATTCCTGCTCTCCAACCATTCCTGGGAGTACTGCCAGCTGCTTCCTAGTACCTGCCCCTTAGTTGTACTCAATGCCCCCATTGCAGTGACTTCTATCCACTGCAAAGAAACAGTCAAACCCATAAATTAATGAAAGAAAAGCAAACTGGCAGTTAATGGAATAATGACAAATGTGGAGAGAAAGTGAAGGGAAAATGTGAGCAATTTAAGAAGCTTAATTATTTAGAGGGAGAAGCCTGTTCTTTCTGTTTGTGCATGTAAGAGTTGCGGGTGAATGCAGTCACACTACATTATGTTGCCTGTCCCTGGAGAGAATGCCAGCTCATCCTTCCATACCAATGCAGGAATTAGGGGAGGATTTGAAATCTTGAGCAGACCGAGGCGCATGGCAGAGCTTGGGAGAGTATCATTAGCCTGGGATCCATAAAGAGAGTCATTTTGGTAATGGAGAAAAATGTGCCAGTTTAAGGCAATTACTGGAGCAATTTGGACCTAACGTTTGACCCTGAAGGGAGGCGTAGGAGAGAGAGAACTCCCATTCCTTGACTCAATGATCAAATGTCCAGCACGACAAGAGATGGTTTCCCTTATGTCTGTCGAAATTAAACCCCTGAATTCAAGCTACATCAGTTATTTCCACCTAGTCAAGATCTTTCCAATATATAGGCTTTCAAAATTCCCGGAGGGCATATTTCTTGCCCTGGTATGTGTGGAAGCCATCCCACCCTGACTGTATGTATTAGCAGCGTAACTGATTTACTGTTACCAAGGGCATATACAACTCCCTTGCAGGCTTCTAACACAAGCTTGCATATAATTTCATCCAGTGTAAGGGATGTCAGGGAAGTCTAGACACTGGACTGGACTAAATGAACAATACCCTGTTAATTCATTATCCCTGACTCTAACATGTAGCTTCAATAATGCCAAGATCACTTCCTTTTTTTTTCCTGGCTTTTCTCTCATGCATTTCCATTATTGCCTTTCACACCAGTTCCCATCTGGCTCTGCCATATGAATCAGCTACTTCAAAGAGCAGATTCCAGAGAGGAAACTTCTTTTCCTGCCTTTCATACTCTCCTCACACCTGAAATTGGTCCACTAAGAGGTTTCACTTTGAAAAACAACTCATGTTTCTTCCTTTCAGGAGAGACCAACTTACAAGTCTGTTGCCAGTTAATAGTAGTCAAAGGCTGTATGGACCAGGAGAGAAGCTGCAGTAGGCTGGATGCACAGCCAGGCCTCCAGGCCTTGTGTGACTTAGGCCATTTCTGCACTAGACAGTTATAGTGCTATTACTCCACTTTCAACATCCTATGGAATCCTGGGGTTTTGCAGTTGAGGGAGCGGCCTAGCACTGTAACAATCTAGTGCGGAAATGGCCTTAGACAAGCTGATTTAAGAAAGGATCATCGATTTCCATTGACAGTATGGTGGCTATTTGTGACTCAACAAAAAAAGAAGACAAGAGATTTAAATAAAATTTATAAATGTTGACTTATATGCAGAGATGAAAATATGGAAACAATTACTATAATTTAGTGTGTGTGTGTGTGTGTGTGTGTGTGTGTGTCACCTGTTGACATACGGTGACCCCATGAATTTCATAGGGTTTTCTTAGGTAAAGAATACTCAGAGGTGGTTTTGCCAGTTCCTTCCTATAATTTAGATAGAAGTAAAATATATCTTACAAGAGTGAGGAGGACTCTGGCCCTTTCTGCACGAGGCGAGTGAATCGCTCTGTGCCGTTACTCACCGCTTCTTCTTAGCTCGAAGCTTCTGCAGGGCTCCTCCGTTTGGTCCAGGGCGAATCGGAGCAGTGTGAGGTCTGTAGATCCACACTGCTCTGGCTGAAAATGGCAGCTTCCTGTTCCTCGTGGGTCCGGACCAACCGCTGATGCTGGCCATGCCCACAGCCTGCCCTCCACTGATCACAGGCTCACATTGGTGTAAGCCCACGCATCTGCAAAAGTGAGGAGGAACGCAATGGAGTGCTCCAGAAGACTGAAAGAGCAGATTTTTCCGGTCTTCACTTAGCGTGCTGGAGGACCACTTGGGGGCATCTTGGATTGGGCTAAGGTGCGGAACTAAGGTAAATAGTCTGAACCTAGTCCGATCCAAGGTGCGGACAACCTCTGTGATAGGACGCCTTGGCCCGTTTAACTTCCTGGTGCGGAAAGGGTCTCTGACTAAGTGACTTGTGTGCCTTCTCAGTTTCTGTCCAAGTACTAATCACTGGTAGCCATCTTCACAGACCCTGCTCCCCCTCCTTGTTGCACTTTATCTTTAAACACAGCAGGCCTCGGGGAAAGCTAACATTTTGGACTACAACTCCCAGAATCCCCCAGCCATCATGTTTAGTGACCATGGTGGCTAGGGGCAAGGTATGTCACAGAAATTATATCCAAACAAGTAACTGTTCCAAATTTTGAAGCCTTCAAGGATACTCTTCAATTGTTCCAATGGCAACCTTATACCCAAGCCTTCAAGTACATTCAAATGATACTAGACCTTCAAATGACAAATGTATACCAGTCGAGATAATGATGAAAGACACACTGTAAAAACTGCATACGCAGGAGTCAGGATGTCTCCCAGTTTCTTGGAGTGCCAGGGAAAGAGATCATTGTGGAATGGCTTTCTCTGTAACTGTTAAAAAGACTTCAGGGACTAAGGATACTAGCCCCACCAAGTCAAAAGCCTCCATTTCTTTGACTGCCAGTGTAATTGTTTTTGTTGGTTTCCATCAAGCAGAGCTGAGACAGTATCAACCGTTATATATGCATTCCAAGATTTTTATCCTGTCTTCCAACATTAGTGTACAGCACTCAAAGCAGTGAATTTTGTACAAATGAAAATTAAAAAACAGAGTCCAAAGAACATAACAACACAACATCAGCAGATCAAAAGGTTTATATGCTTGAAATATATGGGAGAGTATAAGAAGAGCTGTGCTGCAGCAGGATAGGACACAGGACCTATCTAGTCCACACACCCTCCAACTGTCCTGGTATGGCAGGGACAGTCCTGATTAATTCATCATACATTTTCAGCTGCTTTTAAAATGCCCCCGTTTCTCTCTTCTCCTCCTGCTCTCTCCCTTTTCCCTCAGCTTACTTCAATTGCTGTAAACTGAATTCATAGAACAAAAATAGTTTGCACCTAGTTAACTCAGTAAAGAGAGGGGAGAGGGGTGGAATCTTGCTGTTCCCTGCAGCCTCAGACAAAAGGAAACTGCTGCAGCCTCTCCTAGCTTGTCTGTTCTTCCTCATTAATAACTTTTCCCGTCTTGGCATATTCTGATGTTGTTTGGCTATACAGGTCCTGGATTTCATCCGTGAAATGTTGGAAGGTACGAGTCCAGTGTCCTGTTTACCAAACCGATATTTGGAAACATAACATCTCTTATTTGGCAGGAAGTATATGGCCCTCATGATTAGTATAGTCATTGACAGTTTTATTCTCCATGAATCCACTTTAAGCAGGCTAAAATCTTGCTGGGACAAAATAGAAGTATTTATTCAGTTGAAGAAAAGCAAATACGGGCAAGGTGATTTTCCAAGATTTCTGTATTTTGGATGCCACTACAGAAAAGGCCCTTCCCTTCCCTCCTGCCCTGATCATTCAGTTTCTCTTAGGATATCCAGAAAAATCTCTTCTGCTGACCGAAGAAGATGGGTATGATCACACAGAAGGGGGACAGCCCTTTAAGTATTCTGGAGTTGCTTATCATAAAATTAACATACATTTTGGAGTATAGCCTATGGTAGGCGTGCTCCAAAATGAAAGGCAGGACCATAAAAAAGATATGTCTGTCAGGTACCTCTGACTATCTAACATCCATCTGTTAGACAGCAGCCATTCTACAAAATCAAAACTGGGACTCCTTGTTTCAGCCTTATTGTCCATAAGCTACATCCCATATGGATGGGGAAAAATGCAACACTCCTTTACAAGTTATGGGTGTTTGGCAAGGTGCTGAGAGGCACTTCCTGGCTGGCAAAGCACAAGCAGCTTCTCCCTGCCGTCTGCATTTGTGAAATATTTTCAGAGGTGATGAAGTGCATCAGATGGGTTCCACGTGATGGACAATCCAGAAGGAATTCATTTACACCTCTGCTAGCATGCTGGTTTGGTGAGCAAGGCGCAAATGGCCTTGTCAAAAGTTCCACTGCCATTTTAGAAACTTTCACTTCCTACCAGGCTGATGGCTCAGAGCCTTATCCTGTGTGAGGCTGGGCACCTCAGGTGGAGCACAACCTAACTCAGTGGAAGGAATGGATCCTCAGGATCTTAAAGGATGAAGCCATTAAGAGGTTTTGCTGCTGGTTATGATTTATTTGAAACGGATTTCTCAGCAGCCAAGTGACTGCAGAAAGAGAAGACAAATTCTGTGTTAAAATCAGATACGTGATTTTTAATGGTAGCTGGTATTTATGTACACTGAGGACTAAACATTTATTGCCAAATTTTATTAAAATGCAAAGTGATTTGGGCAAATTAAGATGGGGCTACTCTAATCAACCTTGCTTACAATTAGCTGTGCCCACCAAAATACATTGTCCTGGCACTATGCTCATAGAATAGCTATGGGAAGCAACAACCCACCCACCCCTCCAAAAAAATTCTGCCCCGAAAGAAATTTTCGTCAAATTACTTACACTGCAAAGAGTGAGACACTTAAAATTGTTCGCATCTAATATACTTACATTCTCTGTCTCTTGGTACCTTTGCCTGCTCCTTTTCTTTAAATGCCTAGAGTGTACTCCTGACTGTGCAGCTGAAGTTTTAAGTTATGACAATACCAGAAATGTTGGGAATGAAAGGACACTTCTGGAGGGAGGCACAAGTCTTTTTTTGGGAAGATGGCCTCATTTCTCCGACCCCATAGCTACATTCCTGCACCGTGCTTTAGCTGTGTGCATTCGAGGCCTTATTCTGACCTTTGTTGGTGATACTTCTCAGTGTGACCATCAGCTCAGGAGAGAGCGTGCATGTTAAAACAAAAGCTAGGACTTGCCCTATCATTAGGCAGAGTGAGGTAGCCACCTTTTGCAGCAGATCTTGGGTGACATGAAAACTAGCAAAATACAACTGACCCTCCACATTTGCAGGTTTGGCTTTCACAGATTTGATTATCTGTGAGTTTCTCCAATCCCTGCTGCCTCCACCTCAGGTGCTCTTCCCTCTTGGTGGTTCCAGACAGGCCACATAGTCCTTTAAAAACCCATCTCTGGTCCTCCTCTTTCTCCAGCTGCTGTCTAGCCAGCTAAGAAAGACACAGAGCCAGATTTCTTAGCACCACAAACCCTCTCCTGATGCCCCCCACATACCCAAGGAAGGAGAGGAGTGACAGAGAGGAAGTATAGGGCCACCATGCCTACCCACCCACCTTCATTCTCCTTTCCCTGACCTGGTTTGGACCCTGGGTGCCCACTCTCCCCACCATGCCTCGACTCCCTTCCCACAGACACACAGACAGATATTTTGGCCTTTGTGATTTTTCCACATTTGTGGAAAACCTAATGAATGTGCTGGCTGACTGTATTGCTCTATTATTATTATTATTATTATTATTATTATTATTATTATCATCATCATCATCATCATCATCATCATCATCATCATCATTATTATTATTATTATTTTCCTGACAGGGATGGGAAAGAGCACTTGCAGAATTTTCTGTCTCATGGGCCAGAACAACTTGGCTTGCTTTTGAGCACTATTCCCTCCAATTTGGATGCATGGAGAGCTCTGTCCGCTGTTCCACCTCAAGCAGCAGAACATCTCAGCCTGGCCTGGAAAGAAGCATTCAAGCCTGCCGCTGAAAATGTTATGGCAGGTTCCCCTCTCTCCTTCTGCAGAATGTAATGCAACTTATTCTATATCCCCCATATCATTGCACAGCAGCCAACGATTATGAACCTGGGCTATGGAAGTGCTACAGCTAATGATCTCGGGTAAGCTACCCATAGATGGGGAAGGGAAACTTTCATGGGGATGGTGGATATCACAGTCCAAAATATCATCAGGAAGGCTGCAGTTTATACCTCCCTGCTTTAATGGGTAAGGGAGAAAGATTTTTTGCATCCTGTTCAGATACATCCTGTGGTAACCCAGACACAGGGCCAAGTTTAGCTTAACAAACAGTTCCTGCTTAAACAAGATCATTGGTGGATGCCACCTCTGCACTGTTACCTCCCGCCTCTACTCTCTTTGGTATTGTGATGAAGTGCAGCTCCCATCTGTTTTGATGCATACCAAAGGACATCTGAAATGGCACCTGCATGAAAGAAGCACTTAGTGGAGAGCACTAAGTGCAGGAATTGTCAGTCAAAGGATCTTGTCATTCCTATATTGTCTTAGCCCTTTTTAAGCTTGTTACAACACCACTTCCCAGTAAAGGAGCATCAAGGACTCCTCTTACAAGGCAGCACAATCGGCTTAGCTGTCTCTTTTGTGTTTCTGATGTTGTGCTACCAACCATAATTCCTACCTGCGCCAGTGGGCACTTGTGGAAGCCAGCTGCCTGAACAGTGAATCAGGGAAGTAAATGAGAACATAGTGCAGGTCTGCAAGGGTTCCCTGGAATGATGGCACTTTTCTGGCTTATGAACTATGCATTAAAATATGACCCTTCCTTCAGCAGCTAGACCTGCCCGGGGCCCCAGTGGCTCTTTTTGTTTTGTCTCCTGCTGGAGGAAAAATATCCTTGCTGCCATGCCTTCATTCTTTGATTCACAGCAAAACTGAACTGGATAAAGACATATCCCGTAGCCCATACTGACAGCCTCAGCTATAAGCAAAGGCAAGCTTAGAGGAAGCCCTAGAAGAAATACACAGCACATAATTCCCCATTAACAAGATGGCTGCCATCTTGGCCCAGAAAAGGCAAGGATCAGAGCAGAGGCCTTTCCACCTAAATCCTGGCTGTCCATAACTTGAGCTTGTAGGGGCTCCTGCCCGTGCATTCATCATCTGCTGGTTAGGCATGGAATGGCTGGGGATTTGTAAACCACTTCTCTGAAGAATTATCCCCCTGCCAAGTGTTTTAAGATTTTAAATCAGGTGCAAGTATAGGAGTAAAGCTATGATTCTTCTTCCAACTAACTGGAATGGCTCAGCAGCACCCAAAGGAGCAGATGTGGAAACAAGGTGGGGGAGGGCTTGAAAAACTAGGGGTGGTCGTCTTCATCCTCTTCCAGTCAGGGATTAAAAACAAACACACCCTTAAGCCTCTTTTTTTATTTCTTGTTTCATGAGTAATTGAATTCAAGGGTAATTTTATTGTTATCCTTCTTGTTTCATGTATTAGCAGGCCATACACCCCCACACTTTGACATGGTTTAATTGGTGAAATATGATTTAATTGGCAAAATATGTTAAATGGTATCAATATAAAATACACCCTGATATGGCTGAATGGCAATGCCAGGTAAGAGGAAAAGGCTGGCTGAACACATGCTTTGTGAATTAGGTCAGAGAAGACCATCAGGCAAAGACAAGTCATTGTCAGAAAATCACCAGGAAACTCCAGCAATAATAGGCTTATTAACCTGAACAACTCAACCTTTTAGGCAATAGCATCCAGAAGACTCCCACAAGACTGCTGATTGTCTTAACTCCTTTTCTTTTGACTGAGCAAACCTCTCCTTTGTCCTCAAACCTGTCTGACAAGTATCAAGCTATCAGGACAGTCATTAGCCCTTTTCTCACCTAACGCTAACACCATTAGCCCATTCTGGACCTTGTTGTCCATTCTGCGAGCTCTATTGTTTACTTGGCCAGAGAACCATTAACACCTTAGCCCTCCAGGCAGAAATTGGGTATTTAAACCCCAGGTTTTGGCCAGTCAGCTCACAGTACACTGATTCCTGGTCACTGCTCTGCTCCTCTGATTCCCAATTGTGTACTGTCCTTAGACACAAGTCTAAGCCACATTGCTTCTTTGCTACTCTTCTGGATTGGTAAATATCACCCATCGCCCTGAAATCTCACTATTCAAAACTTTCCTCCCTTTTCTTTCAGTTACCTTTGTATGATTGTGTGACAGCTTAGATCTAGTATGCATGATTGCAATTTCCCCACCAAAACACATTAAACTTGTTTTGGATCTCTGGCTGGTTCTTCACTGCAGAAGTATTGGAAAACATAGGTGTAAAAGATCTTGTTAGGTAACCCCTCTCTTGCTGGCCTCCCCTTTAAGCTAATAATTCCCCTCCATTTCACAGAGGTGCTGGCATTGCAAGTGGACCCCTGATTCACCCAAGTTTTGGAGTAGCACGTGTGTAAGCCATCTTGGATCCCATCTCAGGAGAAAGGTGGGGTACAAATTCAGTAAAGAAATAAATCATAGCAATACAAGAAACTGCCTTATGCTGAGTCAGACTACTGATCCCTCCAGCCTAGTATAGTCAGGTTTAACTGGTAGCAATGGGTCCTAAGGGTTTCAGACAGGTTTCTTTCTTAGTCTCACCTGGAGATCCCTGGTGTTCCCTGTGCATCCCCCATCCAAGAGCTAACTTGGTCTGACCATCTTTAGCTTGTGAAACTAGATGACATAGATATGTTCTGAATGGTATACTGGTAGCCAAGATAGCAGAGAATCAAATATGAGCTATTATACATTTTTAGTCAAGGAGCCAAAGAAGGGTTAGATAACAAGCATAATATATTCCCCTCCATAAAGTATAATTGCAATTAATAATAGTTATTATTATTCTAGTATTATACTAGAAGATATATAGGTATGACTTGAATCTATGCACTGCAGGCAAATCAGCAAAAAACAAAAACTATCAATCTTTGGCTCACACAAATGACATTCTGATTCCATTCAGCCTATGCCAGCCTCCCATCTCATGACCTATAATTCAGTGGTGGGTTCTTCTCAGGTTGGTCTAATAAAAAAGAGACTGGAAGAAAGGAAGGAATTTGCCTAGCAAGCGCAGTATGCACAGGGCACTGGAGTCACTGATATTTAAAGGCTGTGCCAAGTCAGTGAGATGATGGGTTAGCAAAAATCCCACCATCACCAGTATTTCAACATGAGAATAGAAATGTTGGGGTCCTGCATATGCCAAGTTCTCTAGTCACTGTTAGTTTTTTCTTGGAGCCAATTCAGTGCTCTTGGAGAGTGCCAGTCAAATTTAGTGTTGCATGAATTAATTTTTACAATTATTTCAGTCATCTGAAAATCCATTGGGAAAGATGCTTCAGTGCCAAGATTCTATGATATACAACATTTTGTCTCAAGAGGAAACCCATTGGTTGAACATGAATTCTGCAGGTGATATTGACCTATGCAATAATGTAGCAGGAAGGGCTGGTGAATGATCCTGGACCAAAGCATAGTTGCTTTCCTTTTATGGAAGTCATAGATCCTTTCAGGACCTCCCTCAGGATTTTTCCAGCCCCTTTCTGACATTTACTTCTCTCATCTTCCCATGTACAAATGGCTAGGTGGGAGAACAGGGATATGATCAGCATTCATTAAAACCCCACTGAATATGCAAGGATGGGGAATGACTTTCAGACTCAGGTCCGAATTCAGAGTGAAAGAACTTATTGGGGGTCACATACTATTGGCAGCAGGTCAAAGTACTAGATATGTTAGCTTGAAATTCTTCCTGCTGGTAACTAAGGCCCTTTCCACACCCTACCTTGTCCCATTTTGCTCCAGTGGTGATCCTGGCAGCAGCTTTGCCAGGAAGGGAGTGTGACAGGTGTGCTCCCCTCTGCACAGGACCAGCTTCCTGTGGAAGGGAGTGTGATGGACATGCTGCTTCCTTCCACAGCACAACTGAGTACTTTCCTAGGCTATGCTGGGCAAAGAAGCACTGCCATCGTGCTTCCTGCCACAGGACAGGTAAGTGCAGGATGGTGGCACAATCATGTGCCATTGATGGGGAAAACCTATCAACGATTTAATCTGTAATCATGTCACCTGGGGACAGGAGAGGAGTGGGACCACAACAATGTCATGCAGAAGCACTGTCCCAGTCCTGCTCCTCTCCCATCCCTATGCCAGGATGGGAGAACACCGTGGAAAGGGTGTTACCCCAAAAGCATGAGATCCCATGAGGTCCTATATCAGAACCCACAATTAAAATGTAAAAATGGGGAATTAATTAACTCAAATAAAAAATATTGCAAGAGGAGGGGTAACTTCAGGATCTTTTCATCTTTGTTTACCAGGTCACTGCAGAAGAGACCAGTCAGAAAACTCATAGTGCAATTTAAATGTGTTTTATTGGTGGAAAATATACATACACATACACAAATAGACACGCACACAAGCAATCACACAAGGCTAACTGAAAATAAAGAATGGAAAAATGGATAGCAGGGGTAGAAGGGTGTGGGCTATACTTACCATCCAGAGAAAAGCAGAGAAGTGGTGATGTGACTTGGACTGATGTCCAGAGTCAAAAAGGCAGAGTGACAAGGAGGACCCCTGAAACTGAAGTGCTGCGTGAAGGACCGAAAATCAGGATCCTTTATACCCAAAAATCTGCCCTAGAGGTGTGAGGTGTTAATGACTTTCTGCTTGGACAACAAAGGATTTCCAGGGTGGGCAAAAGGTGACAGGATAGATTAATGGTTGTTAATATCTGAAGGAAATAGTTGATGATTTTTAACATGTGGATGGCAAAGATCACAGGTGTGAAGATGATGCAAACATGGATTTGTTTGAAATCTTCCTGTTTTCCTGAGCCAGCACTATCAAACAAGCAAGAGTATTTGTTTTTGGAAGTTGCGACACATAGGTGCAAGATTAAGGTTTTACAGCTTTGCCTTCTATAGGACATATAAACCACACGGGGTTTTGCTCTTCTCAAAGATGGCTTGTTTCTTATTGAAAGAGTCATAAGTCAGATTTTCCTGGTAAACCTATGACTTAGGGTCATGTTGGGGTCATCTCTGACCTATTTCTAGCCAAAATCCCTTGCACATGGCCCCTTTCCAGCCACTGTGTATGATTTCTATTTTATGCCAATTAAACATATCTGTCAATTAATATATTTTGCCAATCAAACCATAGCAGAGCAGTGGAGTTACAAGGGCCTAAGTTTTAGGGCAGGCATTTCAGTCTTGTACAATGGGGAAGAACATATACAAAAACAGCAAAAAACACCAAACAATGGTGTGGTCTTCTGGGAAAGCCCAAAGGTCCAAATTGGAAAGGTAGGTGTTGACGTTCCCACACAGAGAATAGAGTTGTTGCATTGCTAGCATTTCATTTGGAGCTGGTCTTGTGATGAGGCACAAAGCAAGCTAAGTCTATTTTAGTCATCCCATGCTTTGATTGGATGTGCTTACCTGCTGGAAAAAATGGTGGACCTATTCAGACCTAATTTGGGTGTGCTCGTGTTCCTCTGCAAAACAGACAGATAGTAAGCTGGCAAGTTAAAATAAGAGGGTAAAATCTGTCCTCATCTAATGAACTTGGTATATTGCACAAGAAAAGCAGATTCCAAAGACATGAAACAATTAGGTTCGGGATCTGTTGAGTAGGTCTCTGCTGCTTGTATGTACTGGCATTGCCTGCTTCTTTTGGAACACAAATTGAAAAAGTCGTGGAACTGGGGATATTAATATCAAACCTTAGAAATATCTTGAGGCTCAATAAATCTAGACAGGCATTTATCCTTACCACATTCACTGGATATCTTCCAGAAAACCATTTATTTTTGGATTCTTGTTTATCAGACTCGGGGGCCACTAATGGATTCAATTTAATCTGAAAGAAGTATCCTTTAATTTTAGTCCTTTGCAAATGTAAGATTTGTTTCCTATGTCAGAAACACCTCCTCTCCATCAAAATCAATAGGGGAGATACTGGATCTCCATTCATTTCTCTGTTTTTGATAACTTGATCTGCATCCCCAGATAGGATTTGATGGGTAGCACTAAGCAGCTGTTGTAATATGTCCTGCAGTCACACATCACTTTGGACCCATGTCACTAAGGCAAAAGGAAGTCACATTCTGTCAAGGTGTCATCAGGGATCATTTCCCCCAATCTTCCAGAGATGTATCACTGATCCAGATTGCCAGGTAATAGATTGACCTCATAGGGTAGGATTAACTTTTATAACCCCTTCAAATCTTTTAGGCTGGAGGCAAGGGATGGAAAAGTAGAGGTTAAAAGCTACAAGTCTAGGAAAGGACTGGGATTTGTTATTGAGTTGTTGTCCTATGTGGGAGATGAGAGAGCATAAGAATGAGCAATCAAAGGTCAAAATCTTTTGTAGGAGAAGACAGAGAAAGGATCTACAATGTCTGGTGTACTTCTCTAATCCTCCTTATCTGAGCATACCCCAGCCCCTCCAAATTCCTGTGTGCTCATTGTACAAATGCAAACCTGAGTGGTACAATAGGTGGATGGTTCAAAGGGATTTTTTAAAAAAATCCTTCCAGATAAATCTAGAAGCTTGAGATCCACGCTACCTTGTTTTTTTTCCCTATCAGCTTGTGAAGGATTTTGTTACCACTTCACCTGCCCTACTGTTTAAAGTAGAATGTCACCTACTCACTATGCTGATCTTCTCATTATGATAATCCCCCTATTACTTTAATCCACTTTTCAGAGTTCTTTGAAAGTGTCAATTAAGACATGGACAGGAGTGATCCAGTGAACACTGGTCAGAAAAATCTTGGTACACTCTCTTGGTTTGGCTGTGCTGACATAGGCAGTGGTAGCATGGAAGAAAAAGGCCATAAGTGCAGCGGACATGAACAAACTAAGGTACTGGAAAAACAGGCTGCTTGGAGCCAACAGATTTCTTTTCCTGCTTTCCTTCACCGTTGATGCACAGCCTTGGAAAAAGTACACTTAATTTTGGGACTGGTTTCAGTGCCATGGTTCTCCAAGAGATTCATATGATACCGAGGCCATTTCCACTATTATTCCACTTTCAACATCCTATGGAATCCTGGGGTTTGCAGGAGCCACTGGTGTAACAGAAGCATTTATTGGTAGTTAATGGATGCAGCAAGTGAGCCCTGGTGGTGCAGTGGTTAAATGCCAGTACTGCATTGCCGGTTTAATGCCAGTACTGTAGCCATAACGCTGTAAGTTCGATCCTACAGGGCTCCAGGTTGAGTCAGCCTTCCATCCTTCCATCGATCAGTAAAATGAGTACACAGTTTGTTGGGGGCAATTAGCTAACACATTGTAAACTGCTTAGGGAGTGCTTAATACTGGTAAGTGGCATAGAAATATAACTGCTATTGCTATTTCTAAGAGCATGCAGAGTGCTTTCAGCTGACAGAAGCCCACTTTCCCCACAGATGAGTGAGGAGCCCTCAAAATATACAGGACCACCACTGAAGTTCCCTAGGTTGGTGCCAGCCTTATGCTCCTCAAAAGTGTAATTTCAAGCAACGGGTTTTATAGGAAAGCTTCTGATGGAGAAACAGCTACTGTGCAAATGCAGGTTTTCTGCTCCAAAAAACATCAGGAAGGGAAGCTAGTTTCTCACCCTCCTCATTTCTCACAGCTAAGCCAGTGCATTCTAATGCTTATCAGTTGGAAGGGTTGGAACACAAGACCGAGCTAAACAGTGCATTGGGTTTTCTTGTCTATGCTAAGAAGAGATTTAACCCTCTCACTTTCTATTATGAACTGTGTAACAGAGTTCTGTTGAGCTGGTGGCTATCCACAAAGTATCCACTTTGGTAGCAAATGTCATGCAGACTACAGGACTTTGTCTGCTTGGATTTCCAAGAAATCTGGGGAAAAAATCACACATGAAACACTCACGAACAAAATTAGCAGCCATGGAATAAGTAGACCTCTGAAGATAAGGAAGCAGTGAATAAGAGTAACTAGTTAGTTCCCTCAATGGAGGAATATGAGCAGTGGATTCCCTTAGAGATCTGTATTGGCATCAGTGGTCTTTATTTTGTTCATAAACCATCTGGAGACAGGGCAGAGCGGGGAGATAGCCAAGTTTGCTGATGACGTAAATTATTTAGGGTGAAGAAAACAAAAAACAGATTGTGAAGAATTCCCTTCAGGTGCTAGGACAGCTGTTGTGATGGCCTAACTGGAGATTCCAGATCACAGCAGGAGGAAGTAGATGGTCCTGCTCTCAGTGACACTTGGAAACACCTATGTTGATTAATTGTTTCGTTTATGCAAAGATGGTCTTACTTCCTGGAAGAGGAGAATGTGACTCAGAGTTATCTTTTTGAGCAAGTAGTATTCTCAAAATATTTTTAACTATAATTTTTGCAGTCTGGATATACTCTGAACCTAGTTTCCTCTCAACACTTTACTGCTCTGATGGCTCGGTATTTTAGCACTTTTATGAGTCAGACCAGAATCACAGAACCAGTGAGTTGGAAAGGGTCACAAAGCATTTCAATCTGTCTGATTTGGAAGACTGGCAATTTCCCCCCTGTTCAGTGATTTGAACCATGTTTGTGTTCATTAGCTACAATTGTTTCTGTATTTCCTGGAAGCTTGTCAGGGACTGGCGGGGAACAGCTCAGGAACCGGCGCTAGTCCATGGTCCACCACTTTGGATAGCATTGATTTCTAGTGCAAACTCACCATGTGGAAAGTCCCCTTGAGAGGTGGCCATCCAACCTTTGCTTAGAAATTTCCAATAAAGGAGATCCTAACATCTCCAAGGCCATCCTTTTGTCCGTAATATAGGCAGAAGACTACATTGTATGCTAGTATATTCTACACAAGTCTTTAGTCTCTCTAAAACTGAAAATTCTGTAGTTTTGTTTGATAATCATACTGGTAGCCTGATTGGTCAACACAGAAGCAGTTTTCAAGAAGCACAAATTACTAATAGAGCCAGTAAGAAAGAAAGGCCAT
Organism: Cyclura pinguis; assembly: GCA_030412105.1. Lineage (NCBI taxonomy): Eukaryota > Metazoa > Chordata > Lepidosauria > Squamata > Iguanidae > Cyclura > Cyclura pinguis. The sequence continues at coordinate 165,532,020 of CM059600.1, forward strand.
TTCTGTGCTACACTGTTATAGTGCTATTATTCCACTTTCAACATCTTGTGGAATTCTGGGGGTTTGTAGTTTACTGAGGTCAAAGAGCTCTCTGGCTGAGAATTCTCAAGGCCCCTCCCTGTGGAATCCTGGAAACCCCAGGATCCCACAGGATGTTGACAGTAGAATAATAATACTATAACAGTGTAGTGCGGAAATGGCCAAAGAAATCAAGTGAAGTTTTGACTTCTATATAGAGTCTTTATATTAAAAAGCTACCCAAATATTGGGAGTGTGGAGTTGCTTTTGAGGGTAAGTCTGTTAGCAGTTTTTCATCTTTAGTTTGGATGTGTGGGACCTCTGTCTGAATGGAGAGAGCAATCCATCTGTTGTATCCCTCTGTCTACACTCTTCCTAAAGCACACTCTCCAGCATCTCACAAACGAAAACAGGGGCACCACATATAATTTCTTGGTGCTGGAAGTAGGTTGCTGACATGAATCTAAAACATTTACCTGCAGATTTGGCCTTTCTTTGATGGGGTGTGGCTGTGGTGAGTGCCCACCCAACTATCAATGACTAGTCATCAAAAATTTACCCTTACACTATTGTTTTCACACACACACACACAACTGATGATGTCAGCATAAGCAAGGAAGAAACATTACATGTGACCTTATGCATTGCTTTTGATGGTACTTGCTTCCAGGTGAATGGGAACAGAACAGGATACTGGAGCATGAAGAAATGAGAATAAGACAATGGATTCTATCACAACAGGTAAGAAAGAGATTCCTAATCTGATGGTGAAGTGAGAGTTCTTTGTCAGGCCAATCTGGAAATCATCATGACCAGAAATTTTCCCTTCTGCTAAAGAGATAGATCAAGATTATCTGACAGCCAGGCCTTAACACTCAGTCAGCTTTCATCAATCAACGGGGTTTTGCTGAACGACAAAACCTGGGGAAATCCCTCATAGGGCAGCAGAGCTATATATGCCAAATGCATCCTAATCCTTCACCGGTAACTTCTCCTTTCTGCATAGAGAAGAAATTATTTGTAGGTAACGAATAACCATTTGAAATATATACTGAGTTGTTTGCAAAGGTGAATTAGGGTCCCCTGCATTCCATCCCCCACCCTGCAGCTGCTCCTGAGGATCAGAAACCATGTGAGATATGGAGCAGAGAACTAGAGTAGGTAGAAGGGATCAGTGGGAGTAGAGGTGGGTCTTGATGCTAGGTCAAAGCCACCACTGCTTACACTCTATTGTAGTGGTGCTGGGTGTTTCTTCTAGGGGCATGTCAGGGGCATTGCCTCATTCTGATCATGTCCTAAAGTGGCCTGCGGAAGCCTAAAAACATGGCTAAAATGCTCCATTTACCCCTAGAGAGGGCTTGGGGGCAAAAAAGTTTATTTTTGTTGTTGTTGCAGGGTGGGTCACAGGGTGGGAGGTATCACACTCAAAGATCTCCTGGAGATCCTCTAGCCTCCCACAGTTTACTATTCCTTGTTTAGATGGAATATCTTTTAAGTGATTCATGGAGCAATGATAGCAGAGGGAAAGAAAAGGCAATCATGGAATGAAAGGGTACAACTTTGTGAGTCTGAGGTCATTTCCACTCTACACTGTTATAGTACTCTTATTCCACTTTCAACTTCCTGTGGAATTCTGGGGTTTGTAGTTTACTGAGGCCAAAGAGCTCTCTGGCTGAGAATTCTAAATGCCCCTCCCTAAACTGCAAACCCCAGGATTCCAAAGGATGTTGAAAGTGGAATAAGAGTACTATCACAGTGTAGGGCAGAAATGGCCTGAGTGATGGAGAACATGGGAATATAGGGAGCTGCTTTATACTGGTCTTCTTAGCCCAGGATTGTCAGCTTTGACTGGCAGTGGCTCACCAGGGTGCTAGGAAGGATTCTGTTATAGCTCCACCTGGAAATCCCTGGAAGCCCCGGTGGTGTCCCATCCAAGGATTCACCAGGCCTGACCCTGTTTAGCTTCTGAAATCAGACAAGACTGAGTATATTTAAAGGTGATATCATGAGGAAGGGGCTGCAAGGTAGGACAGGAAGTGATATGGCATGCAAAGCTTCGGTCTATTTGTTGTGGAGGGCTGTCTTAACCCCTTTTTATCTCTAAGGCCCTTTTCACATGTGGGGGGGTAAACGGTGTAGAGCGACCTCTCACGGAGGTCGTCTACACCGTAGAGTGGACTGGCGTGGACTACTTTTCGTAGTTCCACACCAGAATCCACTCAGGAGTGGCCGGAACTAGCCGCGCTCCATGTTTTTTAAAAACCTCTTTTTAGAGGTTTTTAAAAAGCACGGAGCGCGCAGCCCCGTGCTGCTCCGCCGCCCGGCTCTAAAGTGGATCTGCAGGCACGCGCAAGTGCGTGCCTGCAGATCTGCTGGGGGCGGGCTTCCGGCTGGCGAGCTTCTCCGGTTGGTGGAGAGCCTCCACCAACCGGAAGCTGCCACCTGCGATGCCAGAGGAGTGTGGAGCAGCGAGCTCGCGCTGCTCCACTTGGCGACGGACTTACCCGGCTGGAGGTAAGCTCCGTTTTTGGGCTTTTTCGCCCGTCCCCCCCCCCACATGTGAAAAGGGCCTAAAGGAAAGGACAAGGTGCCTGCCCCTAATGGATCTGCAGCTGAATCATACTTCAACAACAGCAGTGGGGAAGTGTGCTACAACACCTGGAGCAGTAGCCTGGTTTACACAGTGTGGAACAAGTTATGTGATGCACACAGCTCTGGCCTGCAATAGAGGGGAAGGGCCAGGTGACTTGGCTGTTGTGTCAGATGCTGGGGACACCGATCCTCCAGCTTCTAACCTCTGAGGCAGTTGCTTCAGTTTTTCTGAAAGTAGGCCTTGTAACCATGGGGAATTCCTCTCAAGCTGTTGCTCATTATTCAACTCCAAAGCAACCACTACATTTTCATTGTTCCTTCAGCATCCACAAAGGCCAAGGCAAAACCACTTTACTTTATCAAATGTCTGAAACTGAGAATGTCAGGATTCAATTCTCTGCACTGTGCTCTGTGCTGAGGTGTACCGGCTGCATGCAGTTTTCAGACTAATGGTAGAAGGACTTCAAAAGGATGCAGGCTGATGCACTGAGACAGATTTGGATAACGTTTTCATCAAATTGAATAAGATCTATGAGGCTGATTATGATGGAGCGTCAGTGTTTTGTGCATGTGCACACACACAGTTCTGGCAGCTAGCATGATGATACCTTTCTAGGCTGGTCCTTTTGCCAAGATGATCCTGTTATTACCACCCATAATGTTTACGGGAATAGCATTTACTTAGGAAGGGGCACACCTGAGCACTTTCAACCACCTTCCACCTTCTTCTCCCTTGAGCGGTTGCAACTGCGTCACCGCTGCAGGTGAAGTACACAAACCGTCTTTGCCGCACAGTCGGGGCTCCTTTCCCTGCCTCGCCTTTGTCGCACTTCAATCTTATTTAGTTCTCATTTGTAAATGGGCTGCAACCCAACACAAAGAATCAGGGAGAATGTAAAGCTGCTCCCCCATCAGCCTTAATTGGTGCTGGGTTCTTCATTACCTGCACACCTGTTTCCCATACACCATATGGTCAGAGGTAAATAGACTATAATTGTTTATCCAGAGCTGGATTTTCTCCCCACAGTTCAGTGAATCTTGCCACTTAGAGAGAGTCACCTTCCCAAAAAGATTCTGGTCTAAAGAGCATTTGGGAATTCAAGGTCAGAGACAAGGAGAGAGTAATTGGCATTCTCTGCCCCCCGCTCCCACATTCCCTCTCACTCTAATCTCTTTGTTTTGCCCCACTGCTGATGATCCCCTTAGAAATACAAAGACAACATTCCCCCTCTTTGCCAAGGCTCTGCTTGGCAAACTGTGTGCCTCTTGTGCAGCAGCGAGTTAACATGACAGCATCTCTCTCTCTCTCTCTCTCTCTCTCTCTCTCTTTTAATCTGTTTTATTTTCTGGGCTTGGCAACAAAAGACAAGGAGAATGGTTCATTTTCCTTACCTGCAGCTGGAGCAAGGAGAGAGAGAGAGAGAGAGAGAGGGAGAGGGGGGGCAAGCACATGGGGGAGACTTTTCTAATTAGAGAATTGCAGGAACAGGCGGCATCTTGAAAAGCAATCTCACCCATCACTCTGCCACACTGACAGGAGGCTATATTGGTTAAAAAATAGAATCATAGCACTGAAAGTGCAAAAAGGGACCTGAAGGTCATTGCCTGCTTCTCTCAGCATTGAGACAAGACTCCCACCCTCCACTCCCCATCTTGAGGTGAACTAAAACGAGCATGTCCTTCTGGCTGTAGAACAGTGGTGAATGTTGAAGTGGGGGTGCTCATTGCAATGGTCCCCATAGACAGTCTCCTCAAAGGAGAATCCAAAACCTCAGACAGCTGTGTTGATCCTTATCATCAAACCAGTTCTACTGTTTTTCCATTCCAGTTGCCCCTTCAAGATCATACCACCCCAAAGGGCATTACAACTGGGGTAGTTGTCTGGCAGGGAAAATCCAGCTGACCCACCACATCTCACACAGCTATTATGAGGACACTTCCAAGCCCAGAAGGAACAGGTAAGCCAGAGGAAGATGCTAGATTGGATATAATTCTTCTCTAATTTTCTTCTCAAGGAAAGAAATTAGTGATTTTAGCAATTTTCTTCCCTTCGTGAGAAAGTCTTCAAAAACTGCCCAGTTTTCAAAGCCTGTTCGCAATTCAGGGCTTATGCTGTGTAAAATTTGTGTGTGGTTGTTCTGCACAAAAAACAGGTTCTTCCACACAAGAAACAGTGTTTTCTTTATAAAAAGTAACATTCCATGAAAATGCAGTTTCTTATACAGAAATGTTTTTTTTCTGTACAAAACAACCATGTGCTAATTTTGCGCAGAAAAGTCCCAAAATGGAGATTCTTGTTAGTCCATGACTCTTCTTGTCAGAATTTCTCAACAGCCAGCAAACTTTTCAACTTTTTTTTTTTTTTAAAAAATGTGTTCCAATGTTCTTACCATCTCTATAGATGATATAACGTCCCTTTTAAAAGTTCCAGCATTTTGACCCCATAAGCCCTGGTCCCACTACCTCACTGCTTTCTAGATTACAGTGTGCCATAAAATGAGCATGAGATTACTAACTTCTTAACTGGGGATTATTGCTTTATCCTTAACAGCAGCTTCATTTGCTGAGATTAGCCAGTAAAAAGGAAAGCTCAGGGGAGAATATTAGTTCAGATGCAGAGTAAGCAAGGCAGCAAATCATTAGGAATGGACTTCAGGAGGACTCTTGGAGAATCATAAAGCTGCCGAGCATCTCTGCCTGTGTTAGGTCCTGGAAAGTTTGGACTCCAGGGAAGACAAAGGGCACAGGGAAAAGTGCACAGAGGAGGTCATTATTGTGAGCATTCTTGCTTTATGGTCAAAGAAAGAATATCATAGCTTGGATCCTGAAATACAGAAACCTTGTTGAAATCTCTTAATTATATATCTGTGTTTGAATTAGCCAAGAATGCATTATAAAGGCATGCTCCAGATGGTTGCACTAGTGGCAGGTTAGCCCAATGAATGGTCCATTTGGGAGTGAAGATTTTTCAAGACTGGGGAATATTTTCCACCCGAGACTTAGATCACTAGTTCAAATGTTATTCTTTGAGTGGTGAGTCATTAGTTTGCGCAATGCACTGTTGTTGTGAGTCATTAGTTTGAAAGGTATCTACATATATCTAGAGTTCCTGTGTTTTGCACACTTATGGGAGGGTGACTCCTGATTTAATTATAATTTAGGTTAAGACAGTTTAACTTTGATAACATCAAGTGCCAGCAGAAACATTTTACTCTTGATTGCCATGTGTCTCTTGCTCAGACAACTTCTACAAATAGCACAGATAGGAATATCTGTGCTACGAATAGCACAGGATGCTAGGGCGAAATCCATCACAGATCCATTTCTGAATAACACAATGGACTTAAATTCTTCTGCTACTCCTAAATAGAATAGCTCCATTGAATCAACTAGATATATTTATGTGCTGACTCAACACTCAACAATTGATTTAAGGGGTTTACTCTAGTTGAGAATAACCAACAGGATTCTAGCTCCAGAAATGTTAGGATTCAGTCAGTTGGTACATACAGCTACTGAATACCTCACATATCTCCTGAGAATGGATTATCTAGCCCTCCTACACCAGACAATCTTCCTTATGTCAGTCATGGAACCAGAGAATCATAGAGCTGGGAGAACCACAAGGATCATCTTGCCCAAACCCCTGTTATGCAGGAATATACAACTACAGCATTCCTGAAAGATACCCATCCAACTTCCATTTAAAGAACTCCAAAGATGGAGAGTCCACCACTGTCCGACTGGTTTCTAGACCTTTGATCATCTTGATTGCCCTTCTCTGGGCATGTTCCAGCTTCTTGATAACCTTCTTGAACTGTGGTGCCCAGAACTGGATACAATATTCCAGGTGAGGCCTAACCAAAGCAGAATAGAGTGACACTACTACTTCCTCTTGATCTGGAGCATATATTCCTTTTGATGCATCCCAAAATTGAATTGGCTTTTTTGGCTGCTGCATCACACTTGACTCATGTTTGGCTTGTGGCCTGCTAAGACTCCTAGATCCTTTTCACATGTACTCCTTTTAAGCCTGCTGTCACTCAGCCTATATTTATGCACATCAGTGTTCTTGCCTAAATGTAGCACCTTACATTTATACAATTGACAAAAGGGGACAAAAGTATACCTAACCTATATCCAATAGAAACTAATCATCAGAAGTTAGGATAAACAAATTAATATATTAAAATGTAAATTTATGAAATAATTATACACTTTTAAATATACAAAAGCAATCAACATGCAAATACATATATCACTACAAATCATACTCAGAAAGAATCAACTCAGCTTGAAGTCCTTGGAAGGAAAACAAAAACTTGTGGCTTCAGTTGCGTATCAGGCTCTCATCTATTATACAGCCAGATATATTTTGACACAGTGGCATGTACAACTTTCCAAAATATCCAAGTCTTCTTCAACAATGAGGATAATAAAAGCCACATATTTACTACTGCATAATAATAGTAAATATGCTCTGCAGTCTATCAAGGTCATGTTGAATTCTGTTCCTGTCCTTTTGAGTATTAGCTATTCCCCATACTACCACATTTGGTGTCATCTGCAGTTTTGATAAGCATGCCTTCTATTTCATGAGCTAAGTCATTTATAAAGATATTGAACAACACCAGGCCCTCAACAGAACTTTGACACCCCAATTGTCACTTCTCTCCAGGATGAAGAGCAACCATTGGTGAATGCCCTCTAAGTTCAGTCTGTCAACCAGTTACAGATCCACTTAACTGTAACATTGCCCAGCCCACAGTTCAGCAGCTTGCCTGCAGGAATATCATGGGGGACCTTGTCAACAGCTTTACTGAAATCAAGATATACTACATCTACAACACTCCCCTGATTTACCAAGCGTGTAACTATAGCAAAAAAGAGATGAAAGTAACTTAACAAGACTTGGTTTTGAGAAACCCATGCTATCTGTTAGTAATCACAATATATCTTTCTAAGTCTATATAGACTGACTGCTTAATTATGTATTCTAGAACCTTTCCTGGTATCAGTATCAAAGCTGACTGATTGGTAATTGCTCAGGTCCTCTTTTTTATACCTTTTGAAGATAGGTTTGCTCTCCTCCAACTTGCTGGGACCTTTCCAATCCTCAAAGAATTCTCAAAGGTTATTGACAGTATCTCTGAGATTACATCTGCAAGGTTCTTTAGCTCTCTTGGATGCAGTTCCTCTGGCCTTGGAGGCTTGAACTCATTTAGAGTAGCAAGGTATTCCTTTACTACCTCTTTACTTATTGTGGGCTATAGTCTCCTTATTTCCTGGTTTATTCTATTTTCACTGGTTAGAACACTGTTTTCCTTTTGGGAGAAGACTGAGGCAAAGAAGGTATTAAACAGTTTAGCCTTCTCTCTGTCCCTTGTTAGCATTTCACCATCATCACTGTTCAGTGTTCCTATTATTTTCTTGTTCTTCTTCTTGCTCCAAACATAGAAAAACAGTTTTTATTATTTTTAACCTCTCTACTAAGCCTGAGCTCACCATGAGCTTTAGTTTTTCTGATCTTTATCTCCAAGCATTGGCTATTTGTTTGTATTCCTCTTTGGTGGTTTTCCTCTTCTTCCATTTCTTATACATGTGTCTTTTAAATCTCAGTTTTTCAGAAAGTTAATTGTACATATACCATGGGTTTTTTAGACACCTCTCACTTTTCTTCTTCATTGGAATCATTTGCAACTGTGCCATCAATATCTCACCTTAAGAAACTCACATGCATCATGGACATCTTTCCCTTTGAGCATTTCTGACCATGGGATATGACCCAGTATTTCCCTAAGCTTACTGAAATTCACTGTCTTGAAGTCCAGAATGTGTGACTGACTATGTTTGACTTCCCCATTCCTCTGTATAACAAATTCCAAGAGGACCAAGGATCCCTCTATTTCCACCCCATTGACACATCTGTGTTAATTAGGATCCAATCCAAAATAACTAATCCTCTTGTTGTTGCCTCCACTTTTTGTACAATGAAATAGTCTACAAGAATAGTGATGAATTTGTTGGACCTTACAGTCTTGGGTGAGTGTGACTTCCAAAAATATGAAAATGGTTAAAGTCTCTCATTACTACTATACATCTCCTTTTTGAATCATTTGTTTTAGGAAGGCATCATCTAAATCTGCAGTCTGGCTGAGGGGCCTATAGTAGATGCCCATAATGAGGTCACTGGGGTTTCTCTCCCTTTTAATTTTTATCCAAAGGTTCTCAACCTGTTGTCCAGGCTCTAGGTCATGAATCTCCTCACAGGTATATGCCTCCTTGACAGATAGTGCTGCTCCTCTGCTTTATGCCATTATACTTGGCATAATCAACATTAGTCTGAAGAGAACCATATGCACATTGGACATGTGTGTAGCGCTCCTTCCAGAGTTACGGTAAATCTAATTGGCCAGTGTATCTTTTCTGTGGTTGAAGCCTTCTGCACATATGTTTATACGTAAGGAGGGAACCTCCAGAGGGAAGCCAATTATACTTCTACTGGGGCATAGGAGCACAACTGTCATACATGTCTGAGCATAAGGAGTTGAGCCTAGCCAGCACATTTTTATGTGTTCGCTTCATGTGTTCATTACTATGAATATTTGGAGAGGCTGGGAACTCCATGGAATCAAGGCAATTGGAAAAACTAATTCATTTTCTTTCAGCTCAGGGATATAGAGGTCACACTAGAGATGTAAATATTCAACAAGTGAGGGCAAATAATTTCTGCAGTTTTCTCCCTGCTGTAGAGAGAACAAATACATCTGGTATTCAAATATCCTGAAGTTTTTGAGAAATTATTCTATGCAGAAAATACACCTGGGATTCTGTGCAAAAAAACACTGTTTTTCAAACAGCTACATGTACATTTGTGCAAGATTGCTCTTTGTAATTGTTGTTGTTGATGTTTTTTGCAAAAAAAAAAAGCAAATTTGAGGAAAGAGCACGTGTGGCTATTTCTATACATGCAAGATTGCTTGCTTGCTTGCTTGCTTTTGGTGGGAGTGCTGTTTGCAGATAGCCACATCTCTTCTTTGTGCAAGTTGGATTTCTGTGTGTGTGTTGCACAAAAAACAAGTGGCTATCTACAAACTAGGGCCAGAATTTGCTTGTGGCTATACATTTTTGTGAGTGGATTTACATCCGTGTGAAATAGAATTGAGCAATTTTACATCTGTATTCAGCAAGGTCTAATTGTTACTTTCTACATAGGGGAACCAGTAAAGTGACCATTCTGCATTGGGATTAAAACACAACAGGACAATGCACAATGTGACTAATGTTCATTGGGATCGGCGTGCAATGGGACTGATGCACAATGGGGTCCATCCATAATCAATGTACATCAAGACTGATGCACATTGGATCATCAGATAAGGAGTGTCAATGTGCTTCAGTAGAGCATTACGGTCATCAGGACAGTCTTGCGGTATACTGATAAGCAACTTTGTAATTCATTAGGAAAGTTCGTTATCACCTCTGTTATGTAGCTAAGTATGTGTGAAGCTACATAACATAGGCTGTGATATAGAATTGCAACCAGTGTTTTTAATGCAAAAAACATGGGAGCTTTTTTCCACAAAAATTAATTTCCATGGAATAAAACCCTCATGCATTTCTGTGCAGAATGATTTCCTGGAACACTTTACAGAATGTGAATACTGAATGAAAACTGCACAAAATTCTCCAGTATTATTCTTCCTGATCAAATTTACCAAGTGCCAAGTGTCAAGAAGCCCATTTTTCAGCCAGGAAACAAATAACAGCAAACATTCTTTCCATTCCCAGATTACACATATTCACCCTAGTTCTTCTCAGCTCGCTCCTTCTCTCCTGGTGCCTAGGCCATTGTGTTGCAGATCAGAAGCATTTAGTTGTATCAGTAGGAAAGATTTACCAACTATTGGCTCCTATAAAATATTGCACTTGCTGTCCCTAAATTTCTTGAACCCTCCAGTCATGATCTCTAGAGAATGAGGTCAGAATTCTCAGAATGAGATTCTGGTGCACACGTCAGAACCTTGGAGATTCCCAAGACATTGTTGTCTGCCTTTATGTTTCATTGCTGTTTTTGTGAGCTGAGCACAGTAAGCAGGTCTGTGGGGAATGGAGAACCAACCTTGAGCTCTTTTTTGTGCCTCTCTTGCTAGAGACTGATTGAGCGGCATTCTGGCAGATGCTTCCTACTGCATCTCCTGCCACCTTAATTTGCAAGCAATTGGTCTTTAGTGTGACAGAGAGTCTCTCTTACACTCAGAGATGATTAATCATTGGTCAACTGAAGGCATTAATTTTAGCCCAGGGTGTTGTGGGATAAGACAAGAGCAAAATGTAACACGATTTGAATGATGTCTCCATGCTGTCATTGCACACATGCTGTCCTGACTTTGTATGCCTCTCCTCAGACATTTTCAGCATATGCCATTTGTTGTTGTTGTTCCTTTTTATTGAAGTGCACACATTCCTCTTCCTCCACCATCCCACTTCTGCTTCGTCTATCCCTCTTGAGCCCTAGCACTTATGTACCCGGATGATCCGTGATTTACGTGAGGATGATATATGACCTGCTTGCTCATCGATGTTTGCAACTAATATTGGAGCTGAAATTTCTCTGCAGGAAAAATAAAATAAGGGAGCTTTTCCTCTCTGGTTCTATCTATCAGCACAATGCTAGCCTTTGATTGCCTGCTCTTCAAAAGAAAAGATGCAGTAATGATAAACTCAGGCATTGCTTAGAAGCTGGAGCGAGGTTTATATATATAAAAGAGGGATTTTTATACAGGCTGGGAAACTGATCCCCAATGGCCCATCTTCTAGCTTTAGCCTCGGGTTAGCAGCAAACAAAAAGATTTTCTTGTCTGCTGTTAGACCTCCCTCGGCTCTTCCCTTGGGCTGATGTTAGCAAGAGGGATAGAAGCTATTCCCATGCCTGCATACTCTCTACTGATGGGCCTCTGAGGGCTCTCAACAGCCACCAGTGAAAGCCTTAAGAAGGGAGTCCCCTTGCAGCCCCATAATCTGCTGCCACCAAGTCCCATGGCACACTCACTCTCCTTGAACAAGTCAGGTCATTACTTGTTTGGAACTATGTGGATGAGCAGCATGATTTATTCTTCTTTCATATGCTGCGTGCAAAAGTAAACAATATAAACATGGAAGGAGACCCTGACCAAAACAGCTAATCTGTGCCATGCTGTTCAGGATGCTCAGTAACTTATTGCAAGATGGATCACCCTGCTAGGTGAATGTTTCAAAAGGCAAGACCCAGTAGGAATCTAAGTACATGCTGCTGAGACCATGTGATTGCTACTGACCCGCATCCCTCTCACACCATCCACCATTCCAGTAAAATCACGTAAAAGAAACATGTGGCAGGACATCTTCACTTTTACTGTTTCCCTACCTCAGTTCCAGTTCATTGTCTGTCACCTGAATTAAGTGGCCACTGACAGATTGCCAAAAAGGAGTATAAGCGAAGGCAGAGGTTCACATTCAAATTGCATATGTACCTATGAATTAGCTAATTCATAGGTATGTCTGCAAATTTTAGAATATTTTCTGTACTTTTAACCTAAATGTGGTGTGTGTCACCATGCTGCGGAGGACCCACTAGCCTGCTAATCATCTGAAGAGGACCTAGAGTTGAAGAATATGATATCCTCACACTACACATTTTTAACAAATATTGCCAACAATAGAAGCTGATAGCTCCTATATCAGCAGAGTGGAACTAGTCAAGATGCTGAGCCTGTTTTGGAAATAGGGTTCAGCATCTTTGATAGCTTTTTTAAAGTTCAGACTAAACCCCAGAAGGGATATGGAAACCACCATCCACCCTCATTCCCAGGGGAAGCATAAGAGTCAAACATGCTAGTGGTTAGTTGGGCTGCCAGGCACACTCAGAGAAATAATGTGATATGGTAATTAAAAGAGTAGGTATATTGCTATCTTAACAATCTTTGGTCAGTAGCCTGGGTAGTTGACAACACTGCAGGTTAAGAAGTCCATCTGTGTGTGTATATACAACGTCGAATATTTATCTTAATGGTCTCAGCCAGGTTCCCAGCTGTTCCAAAATGGGTCATGAAGAATACATTCTTTGCTTACATGCAATGCCAATGAACATTGTGTGGAGATATAAGCATGCCATCTTAATATGTAAACTGCCCAAGAAGCCTTGTTGAAGGGCAGTAGATAAGACCAAGCAACACCTCAGTCCAATGAAATCAAACCTGAGAGCCCAGTCAGTGCTGGAAAAGCATATAGTTCTGATGGTTTATTTGTATGAATGGCTCAGAATAAGGATGTTTGTATGGCTGTTCCAATTACTGTTCTGGATTGTGGAGGATGAAGCTGTGCTCATGCCCTGACCAACTTAACCAGCTTATTACACTGTACTTATTACACTTATGCTTGCATAAGGGGTGGTGGTGATACTGTCTACCTCCTTATCCAAACTTGTTAAAAGTACAACTGCTGGCATAACCCAGATGGAATGTTCCAGTCTTACTCTAGTCCCAGTCTCAGTCCCAATCTTCTGTCTCATTGCAGGGTAGTTAGCCCTGATTAACTTGCCCAGTGATTTCAAGGAGCTGGAGCTTTACCCTTCCCAAGATTAAGGTCCACATCTATGGGTATATGAAACTCTCTTTATGTGTGTTTTTATGTGGGCCTGTATATAGCTAACACTTTGTGTGGACAACATAGGAAGAAACAAATGGGTACCAACAGACAATATGTACCTGCAGATGTATCTATACAACGTGCATCACATGTTTTTGCTTGTTTGTTAAGCTATTCCATAACACAAGTTCTCTGAGGAACCAATTGAAAACAGATTATTATAACATGAAAAATACAACAACAACAACAACAACAACAACAACAACTATGAAAACCTAAAACACGCTTAAAGCCCAGATCTAGGGCATTCAAGCTAAATGAAAGGGTCTAGACTATCAATCATCTAACAGAGGTTCTCTCCTTAGTGGTCACCTCCTCATTTGATTTGGTTGAAGCCTTTGGAGCTGGGTGCTGGGAAGATTCTGAGCTGGGAAAGGGTAGTCTTTTAGATCTCTGTATCTATATTTCTATGAATGGACACATGTGCACAGAAGCACTAAAATAAACATGGCAATTGGATGTCAAACAGTATTTTAGTAATACATTTAAAACCAACAACTTTTACAGAATCCCACTGATTTATTCCAAGCCCCCATAAAATTTCCCCCAGCAGTGTGCACATCTTTTCACCCATCTCCCTGTCTCCCACGATGAACACTCTATTGAATGCAAACTTGATTGACTCTCCTGTCTATAATGGAATTTTATCTTGGATTCCTGTTATGAGACACTTATTTTCAGCATTCTGTCAGACACTCATTCCAGATAAAGCATGCAGAAGACGTGCTGGGCTGTTGGAAAATATATGCTGATCCCATCCATCACACTGTCAAAGTATCAATCAGGACAGATGCAGTATAAAATACATGGGTTCTTTGGGGTTCTGTGCATTTTTTTTCTAACTCTGGTTTGGTGGTAGGAAGGCAAATCATTTGGAATCTTTCCCTCTTTGACCTGATATGTTTATGTCTGTTTATCTGTCTGTTTTGTTTGTATGAGAACAAAGGATTCAAATCACTTAGGTACAGGAGAATCCAACCCAGATACATAAACTCCTGCTTCCCCTGATTTTCAAAGTATCTTAGTGTTTAGCCATAGACAGATGTGTATCACATTCCTTCATACTGAAACCACAGATGGTTGTTCTGTCTGGAATTACTGATAACATGAATATCCAGGGGAGCTGGGGCCATTACTTTCCCTTCCCTCCCTCCCTCCCTCTCTCTCTCTGCCTGAAATATTAGAGGCTTTGATTAGTCTATTTTTTTTAAAGAGTAAAATAACAAAATGGTAGTTGTCACGGTGTATGCTGAACGCCTCCATCCCAAAACTTCCTTTGAACAAATTACTGCTGTTAATGGCATCCTGGATCAGCTGTACTGAGAGCCATACTGAGAGGGTGTTGAGCAACACTTGGGTGAGTTTTGGCTAGAGCAAGAGTTAACTGATTTCAGATTTTAGAGCTCAGGATCCAGATTTCAATGAGAAAGGTCATCCCCTAAGCTTCCATATATGGGGAGGAAAAGGGCGCCCTTACAGATGTTGGATGGCAACTTCCATCATACCTCACTACTGACCATCCTGGCTAGGGGTTCACCCTTGCTCTGTGCCACCAAATCAATCTCAGAAGCAACAGATACTTGAGAGAATGCTGTTCCTAGCCTACTTTCCATATACTACTTGCAGTCTTCAACTGACTTCTGGGACACCTCTTCCTGCCAAGAGCTTGCTGGTCTGCCCACCTCTGCAGTCCACCCACCCTTAGATCTGCAAGTTCTCCATAGCCTTAACCTTTGCCTATGAATTGAAGCACCTCTGCAGCTTTAGTTACCAAAAAGAGCAGGTCTGTTAAATGCTCATACCTAACCACAAATTAGCTGGCAGTGGGCAGGGATTTAAAGAGAGAAGGTCCTGGCTTGGGCCTGACGCCCCTGGCCTCCTTTGTTGGCCTCCCAGTGTATTCTTTGACTTCAACTAGAGACTTACAAGGATGTCAGAATCCTCAGGCTCTTAGTATGGTGGTGGCTGTAGGATTCTGTGGGAGGTAGTTTAAAAAGGCATTTCCCCCTATTTCCTGGTAAAACTGTGAGGAATTCTAGATTCAAATGCATGTCCAGTCAGGAAGCTTGCTTGTTTAGGGCCATGGATTAAATCAGTGCTACTCAAGCTAACCTACCTCGTGGGATGGTTGTTAGGCCAAAATTATGGGCTCCTTAGAGGAAGGCCAGACTAAAGATGTTATTAGGTGTTATAGATGTGGTTTTTGCTCTCTGCCACTCCATCCTACCCAAGAGGCCAACAAGCAGCAGGCCAGTGAAGCTATCACTGTTTGGCTTCGGCAATGTGTCAGTCCTGATCACTTCAACTGTCACCCTCCAAAAGCTGTTTGGGAAAGGCATTAAATCTGCTCTTCAATGTGATTAATCATTGTCACTGTAGTTCAAGGCAGTGTCAACCAGAGAATGGGTGCCACCTCCCTTAGAACAAAGGAAATGCATGCTCTACTCCAAACCACCATTTAATGTGACAGTTTTCAGAGGGATAGCTGTGTTAGTTTACTTCCTTGAAAACTACAGAGAGTCTTGTCACATCTCAAGGACTAACCCATTTATTATGGCATCTGATGAAGTGGGCTATAGTCCATTAAGGTTCATGCTATAATAGATGTGTTTTCCTATGCCATGGGTCTTCTCATCATTTTTACATGACATAAACTTTCAGAGAGTCCACTTCATCAGGTGCAGAAAATGGTATTTTGAGTGATAAGCATGTGTGTGTGTGTGTGTGTGTGTGTGTTGTTGGGAGACAGTGTAGACAGTGGAGATTTTAGAGGGAAAAGAATTGCCAACCACACAACCCATAAAAAAGCATCCTCCTTTTAGCACAGGCCATTCACAAAACCATTGGATGATAACACAGGCATGCTGGGACTGCTGAACTGTCATTTGCTAATGTGTTAATGGAAATGTCTTTTTTTAAGAAAAAAAAAGTTTCTTACTTTCAAGCCACAAAATACTAAGCTGAACCTCTTGATGAGTTGAAGCTCATCTGTGTCACATTCTAATATTTCTTTTAAAGATCATTTATCCAAGGTCAATGACAGACTGCAAGGTAAAATAGCTGGACTACAGCTCATCAAGAGATTCAACCCTATCTCCTCTGCCTTGAGCAAGAACAAAAGTGGGGTTGACACTGGTAATACTACATATTCAATAGGGTGCATATGTTACCACTTAATAACTTTTTTGTGAATGGCACAAAAAAGGAATTATCACTGGCCATACTTTCTGCATTTCCTCTTGATCACACTGTTCACAATACTTTATCCCCCCTGACAACCATTACGTATATACTAATGTAACTGAGCACAACACTTCATTTAAGGTCTGGCAAAGTGGAGCTGCAGTCAATTAAAGCTTATGTCCTAATAAATGTGTTCATCTTGGTTAAGACACCACAGAATTCTTTTTCATTAAAGGTGAGTGATAAATTGCTTGAGTCAGCCTGTATTGACCATCCCAATGATAAGTTATGTCTAAGGCCCTTTCTGCACCCTACCTATCCCTGGCATTGTCCTAGTGTCATCCCAGCAGTGGCTTTGCCAGGATGAGAATGCCGATGTGAACACTGTCCTCCACACCAGCTGGATCCCTGCCAAAGGAAGTGAGATGGACAAGCCTCTTCCTTCCACAGTGCAGCCAGGCACCTTCCCAGGCTGCACGGGGACAGGAGGCACCTCCATTGCACTTCTGGTGCTCTTGCAGGCCAGGTAGGTGCAGGATGGTCATGTGATCACGCTTCATTGATGGAGGAAACCCATTAATGATTTAATCGATGATCACACTGCCTGGTGATGGACGGGACTGCAATGACGTCACGCAGAAGGGTTGTCAGGGTCTCGCTCCTCTCCCGTTCCAGTGTTGGGATGGGAAGCTCCTGTGGAAAGGGCCTAAGAAAAGAACTCTAACCTGGAGAAGTTTAGCTGGAGAATGGTGAAGGTCTACAACCAAACACTGGTTGTAGGGAACAGATACATAGGGAACAGATTTTTCTGTACAGAAAATAATATTTCTCTGCTAAAATGCTGTGCTAAAATATTGTTTTCTACAGTGAAAATCCTGTTTCCTTCTCAAAACATGCCATTTTCTGTGCAAAACCTCCATATGCAAATTTTGTTCAGAGTAAGCCCCAAATTGTAAATAGGCTTCAAGACTTGAAGACTTTCTTGCACTGTGAAGAAAATTGCTAAAATTATTTGTTGCTTTCTTTGAGAAGAAGCTTAGTGAAGAATTGCATCCCTAGCCAGGACATAGAAATGAGCTAGGTTTGTACATCTCATCACTAGATTTGTCAGGGACAAGCCAGCATCCTGGATTCCACTTTCCAATTACTTCTGCTTCCAGGGGGAGTGGCTAAATAAATCACGGACGATGGGTCTGTAGTTCCTTTGTTGTGATGTGTCTCTCTGTCTGGCTTCTCTCCCAACAAGCCAAAGAAAGAATGTAGAGTTTGCCTTTGGCTTTTCCTCTAGCTTGTTGGAGTAGTAAACCAGAGTGCTAACCACTGGCAAATTTGGACATCACGAGAAACAAACCAATGTACACCTGTCCTATAGAAATTGAGAACAATGGGAAAGCAAGAGCTGACACATTGGCTCACCTCCTGCACATCAAGGTTCCCACAGAACCCTGGCTTAATATGATGTCTAAATACTGTCTGTGGTAGCTCAAAAAGTTAGATCCAAGCCCATACTCAAAAGTGAAGTACTGAGAAAGTTCACCGAAGCCTAGTTCAGAAAATTATGCTAGGAATTTGTAAAGGTTGTCTCAAAACTTAAGTCCCCAAATTTGCCCATAGCTTAGATAAAGATATGAGCTAGAGAAGAGTTTCTAGTCCCATTCCCCCTTCCCACCCTCTGTCCATCTCCACTAATACAATCTCTATCACCACCACCCCAAACATACTCCTTCCTTCCTTTCCCCTAAATAGGTTTTGATGGGATCTCTATAGGGAGCAAAGAGATGTTTTTCTTGTTGCCCAACATTGGCTATCAACGTGCTAGAATATAAGGGCCTAAGAAGGATGCAGCTTTTGCAAGGACTTCTTCTACTGGCTAAAATGCTGGTGTTACTGATATGGATGGCAAGAAAGAGGAACTTGATTTAAAAAAAGAAAAAAAAAAGCTTGGGATTTGCCCAAGAAGAGGACAGAGAGTCTTAATGTTATAGACTGATTAGAAAGAGGCACGTAGGACTTTGACTGTGGATCTCTTGTCCTTGTTTTAATAAGGAAATCAGTCTATAATGAGAAAAAGCTATTAATAAGAGTGATGTGAGAAAGTGGTATCCAAGTCAGTATGGCTGTTGACAGGCTGTGACATGAACACCATGTGTAATGACAGTGGCTCTCTCACTCTCCCCCCTCTCTCAATCTCTTTCTTTATTTAGGAGATTAATCTTTACCTACATCCAAAGAATCTTGTGCACATTTTTGCTACTGTTCGCTCTCCTTTCTGCTCCATATAAACAGCTCTGTCAGTCTTCTTGACTATCAGCACCTCTGCTGAGAAAGCAGGGTGGGGAAGTGATTCTCCTTCTTTTAAGGCTCACATTCCCCCTGCCTCTCTCCCACACATGCACACAAGCACACACACTTCCTATCTCCTCTGCAACCCTGTTTTTCCCTCTTGCTCCTGGCATGATTAATATTTATAACTTGAGATACCAACTGTAGCACATACTCCGACACAATCAGGCCACTTAAATTATTACACAGGGACCAATTGCTGTGAGTCCCATGCACCATGTCTGCTCTGGATTGTGATGGCACACAGGCAAAGGGAGCTGCTAAGTGAATGCAAAAGAAACTACACAACAGGGCTAGGGAACCTGTGAATTGCTGGAGGATGGAGAACTATGTCTCCCAACAGCCCCATCCAATGGTGGACAACAGTTTGGGATGGTGGGACTAGTTATTTACCAACAGCAAAGATTCCACAGATCCGGGTGAATAGCTCACAGTCCTTCGGTTACTGTTAGTCTATGACTCCCACAATCACTTACTGCTTACTAGGGCCAGTGTGAACTGTAGTCCAGCAACATCTGAAAGGTTACAAATTGCCCCACCAGGAAGAGGGCAATCTACCAGGACAGTGAGATATTCATAGATACATTGAGATTGGTAGAACTTGGTCTCTCCTTCCTTGTGAAAGTCTATTGGTTCAATGACAGGCTTCATAGACCTTTAAATAGGCATTGGAGCTGGCTGAATCTTGCCAGTAACAAAACTGAGGATTATTAGAGACCAGGAAAGAACTGACAACGTGGAATGTGATTAGGATAATCAAAAGGAAAGGGGAGGATAGGTAAGATAAGGCTAGGGTGAACTAGGAAAAAAAACTTGATCAAACAATTCACTTCTGCAAATGAAGAAGAGAGCCAATGTGATGCAGTGGTTAGAACACTGGGTTTCGACCAGCATTCAAACCCCGCATCTAACTTGCAACTCAATGGATAAGTGTGGCTTATCACTATTTATTTCTCTAACCCACCTCTCAGGATTATTATAAAGTGGAACCCTGATCTATTTCAAGGACAGGAAGATTATTGGTGTAATCCACAAATTAGAAAGGAATGATGGAAACCTGGCAGAAAAAGGCAGATATGATATTCCTGATAATACTGATTCTACACCAGCTGGAGGAATGGGGCAGAATAGTGCAAGTAGGTAGGTGAGGGCATCCTGGATGAAAGATTGCTGACAGCTCCTGGTGAGGCTGGCTTACTGCATCAAATGGAGAGCAGCTGTTACTGAAAGTGTTCTCCAGCCCACTACAGAACTTAGTTGGTCTGTGCAGCACTTTCAGGCTGACTACATACCCTCAGAAGTACCTTCTATTTCAATGTGCCCAACACCATGAGTTCATTTTGTACTACGCTTACTTGTGGAGGCAGCCACTTTGAGATGCTTTCCCAATCTTCAGGCTCAGTAAAACAGCTTCAGCTATCTCTCTATATCTGCAGACCTATTCTCTGCAGAACTGAAAGAGCATAAATAACATGACAGGGGCCAAAGAGCCAGAAAAGGGAGAAAGAGGCCAAGGGACTAAAACAAAATGCACACGAGCAGGGCAAACAAAGTAAGGATGGGAGATGCCCAGAGAGAGGAGAAAAAGAGCTGAGAGCCATTAAGCTGGGGACTAGAAACTTGAAGTTTGAAAGGAAGCTATGGCAAAGAATTAATTGAGAGGATGTGATTGAGAGAACGCTAAATGAGCAGAGCCTTTCTAAACCACCTAGAAAAACGGAATACAGGAGAGCACTTTTCATTCCCGCAGTCTAGACAACAGATGAGAAGCAGTTGGTATAGAACTACTTTTGTGAGATTCTAGTTTCTTTGTTTGTGGGAAGAGAACGATGAGGAGGAATCAGTGATGACTCAGAGGTTGGCATGACTCAGGAGCATATAATGGGGAAGAGAGCTAAGGACATCTGGGTAGAATTAGAAGCTCCTCTGTCTTCATTACGTTCAATCTGAGGCATTATCAGAGCATATACCAAAGACTGGAGACAAATAAAAGAAGAGCTCAAAGCACTGTGATTCAACCACATCTGCTTGTGAGCTGTACACACACACACACACACACAATCCTCTTTGTTCAAACAGGCATTGCAGGTCTTTGTAGAATTCCAAAAACATGTTAACCTGTTTGATTAAAGTAGGTCAAAGCAAAAACTAAAAAGAACATGTTCACTGAAGACAAGGGAGAACAAACCTGGTTCTTATTAAATCTTCCTGTTTTTCGGAGCAGGGAAACAAGAAAACACAATCAGACCAGAGAAGGCTCTCCACTTCCTCTAGGGTTAGGAAAGTGGGACCCTCACAAAGGTGGAAAAATCACAAATATCAAAATGTGTTTGTGTGTTGGCTGAGAAGGGGGCCAAGGCACAGTGGGAGAACAGGCACACACGGTCCAAACCAGTTCAGGGAAAGGAGAGGGAAGGAGGGCAGATTGGCATGATGGGCCTTACTTCCTCTCTCTCATCCATGTTCTTCCTGGGGGTGGGGGAGATGAGGAGAGGGTTTGTTGTGCTGAGAAATCAGGGTGTGAGCCATCCTTAGCTGGAAGAGGAGGAGGAGGAGTGGGTTTTAAAGAGCTGCACAGTTTGATCAGAGCTGCGGAGTGGTCAGGTTCCCCTAGAAAACAGGCACCTGAAGTCGGGGGGACAGGGGTTGTAGAAATCACAAATAGTCAAATCCATGAAAGTTAAACCCTCAAATGTGAAGGACCAACTATAGAAGAACACATCTATCAGTGTCTTTCTACCTACAATTCATGTCCTAAGAGTGCATCCCTTGACTTCAATTTTATCAGAAAGATAACCTTCCTATTCTCTATATTTTTTCTTATTTTGAAAGGATGTGTTAGCCATAGGAAAACTAGGAGAAAACATTCATGTAATGTAATGAGAGGATTCATGTAAAGTTTGGCATATGCAGTTGGTGGTGGTAGTAGCAGAGGAGGAGGAGGAGGAGGAGGAGAACCTACCTAGGTTTTCTGGTTTTCCTTTCCCCTCCTCATATCAGTTTCCTTTTGTGTTCCACTTGAGGCCTTTTAAACTGAAAACTTAAAGACACAGAAGTGTCTTTTTTGTTGTTATTGTTTTTTTACTGATGTCTAAGTTGCTCTCAGAAACTTTCCAGCAGCACAGTACTGGAAACAATGCTTTTCCTTACGCTAATTCTAAGAAACTGGCATTTTCACTTCTTTATACATCAGCTTTATCATGATGGCAGAGTAGATGTGTGTTGAGCTGAGTGCTGACTCAGGGGGAAGCAATTCATTTTCACCACATGGGCCCACTCAATCCATGGGAAAGGCACCGGGGTGTGGAAAAAGGATTCAGCCTAATATAGGAGGAAAGCTTAGGTATCTGCTTAACCCATCTTTAGGACTTATTGTATGATACAACAATCAGACCTAAGAGCTCAGTGTGGTGCCTTCTGCAACTGATTTTGCCGTGTGTGAAATTACTCAAAATCTCTGTGGAGCGAGAATAGGGTGCATACAAGTTCCTGGCAAGCTGTTGCCACCCTGAGAGGAAGTAGCCATTTCCTTCCCAGGGAGCTCCAACTCAGAGGAGGTTTAAAGGGGCAACATTAAAGAGAGGCAAAAAGCATTGTCATTTCAGACACTTACCATCACTGTGCTGCCAGAACAGCAACTCACTAGAAACAGAACTATGTCATTACTCACAGCTTGGCGTCTGTCATTCATCTCCTGTCGGCAAAAGAATCCCACCCATACAATCATATAGCAGTGAAAGAAAATTTAAAAGATATTGGGCATGATCCAGCCGCCTCCCACTGATATCAAAGGGACTTCAATATGCTTAACTTTGCCTGGATTGTGCCATCCAAATCATCCATAGCTTTGAAGAAGAATTATTGCTCCTGATTAAAGCTTTGTAATCTTTTTTTTTTTTTTGAAGGGGCACGGGGGGAAACTTCCACAAGATATTTCTTTTGCTATTTAATTGCAGTTTGTGTCTTGTGAAGTGAGCCCCCTTCCCCTATTCCTTAGACCTTATATTTCTAGGTGTGGCTCTTCAGATAACACCTAAAAACAGGAATGGATGACTTTTGCCCCTCCAGAGGTTGCTGGATGACAGTTCCAAGTCTCCTTAAGATTTAGGTATGCCGGCTAGAGTTCATGGGTGCATGCAAAAATATCCAGAAAGTTGCCTATTACCATTTCCACACCACATTGTTATAGTGCTATTATTCCACGATCAGCAACCCGTGGAATTCTGGGGTTTTCAGTTTAGGGAGGCGCCTTTAGAATTCTCCACCGGAGAGCTCTTTAGCCTCAGTAAAGTACAAACCCCAGAATTTCACAGGATGTTGAAAGTAGAATAATAGCACTGTAATAGTGTAGGGTGGAAATGGTCTATATCTACTTGAAACCAGAGCTTGTAAACTTTGCTGTTTGGACTTCAAGTCCCAGACTCCCCCAGCTAGCATCAACCATGGGAGATTATGGGAGTTGCAATCCAGAAGTAGTTTTTCTTCAAGCTGTCCTTAAAAACGTATTTAACATAGACTTCTTTTATGCTGAAGAAAGAGTCATGAGGTGCTTTCATACTATGCAATTATACCACGATGATTCCATTTTAACTTTGCCTGGCTGTATCCTATGGAATCCTGGGGTTTACAGCTGGGTCAGAGGCACCAGAGAAGCTCCCTGGGTGAAAAGTCTAAAGGCCCCTCCCTAAACTGCCAAACCCCAGGATTCCAGAGGATGGACTCACAAAAGTTAAAGTGGAAACACAGTGCTATAATTGTGAGGTGCAAAGGATCCAGGGTCTGAATGTGATCAGTAGAGCATTCTGAGTCACACAATCATATTGGCAGAGATGATGCAAAGTTTCTCAGGTTATGATTGTTAAGGCAAATCTCGTATGTCTCACAGAATTGGCTTTATGTAACCAGCCCTGGCTTTCTGAAAACCACAGCTTACTGGTGATTATGTAAACTAGTACCAACAGAAAACAAAGAGGGATTTACTGTAAATGTATTCTAAGGGCATTGTGATTTAAGCAACAACAATAACAGCCTACACTTACTGCTATAATGTCTGGAAATAAAGGCTTGCTTAGGGCATTGGCAT
The DNA here is from genome assembly GCA_030412105.1 of Cyclura pinguis. NCBI lineage: Eukaryota > Metazoa > Chordata > Lepidosauria > Squamata > Iguanidae > Cyclura > Cyclura pinguis. The sequence goes on from CM059600.1 coordinate 165,555,925, forward strand.
GACTTGGGAATCTTCCCTTCTGTTACGAACCCACAGAGACAGAACAAACCACAATTGAGAGAAGCTAGCTGAATCACAACTGAAAGAAGCTGGTTGAAAGAGTAGTGAGAATCACATCCCCAGTGGCAGCTTTCTTTGAAGTTTTCACCAAAGCCTGTCTCACTGACCAAGAAGCAAGCTGCTATTCAGCTGAAAAATAGATTGCTTTTTTGGCAGTTATGACTGCTACAGCTAAAGAGTTAAGGAAACTTTTGGCTATGTGGATGATTCCCTCCCACGTAGGCATATGGTTTCTCTGGGTTGCAGCCAAAATCTAGTTTCATAGCATCCCTATCCCTCCTTTTATATGTCTGTGGCACTTAGGGTGCCATTCACATTTATTAATCTGGTTTGTATACAGCTTCCAGATAATTTCCTATCCATGCAATACTAAATATTAAATTCTGTTACCTATGCAGCAGAGCTGCAGGACATAGTTTCAGTACATTTTTGAATGCTTAACTATCTTTTTATAACAGGGAAGTCAATAACAGAGTGCATTTCTTTGTTCTTAGACTGCATACTACAGTGTTATAGCACTATTACTCCACTTTAACTTCCACGGCAACATCTTGTGGAATTCTGGGGTTTGTAGTTTAGTGAGGTCCAAGCACTCTCTGGTTGAGAATTCTAAATGCCTCTCCCTAAATTTCAAATCGTAGGATTCCATACCATGAGTTAAAGTGAAATAATAGCGCTGTAGGGCCCTCAGTTGCAATCTGATTGTCAACATTTGGGTAAACATCCTAACCAATGTGAAGGTGAGAAGCAGTGTGGTGTTGGGTTGGAACTTGGGAAATCCAGGTGATAGGCCTCACTGAGACATAAAATTTATTGGGTGACCATGGGATGGTCATCTCTTGCAGCCTGAACTCCCTCACAGAGTTGTAAAGATAAAGTGGGGAATGCCATGTGTATTGCTTTGCGTTCCTTCCTGAAAAGGCAGGATATAAAAAGGTAGGATATAAATGTAACTGGATGATGATGATATATTTCAAGCAGTGAAAAGAGCCCTTATGTACATGCTCAGTGAGGAAGAACCATCCCATCCAGACCTCAAGCAGGTATCAAGGGAGAAGAGGAGATTTGGCACAGAGTAGATCTAGGGCCTTTCCACACTAGAATCATAGAATCATAGAATTATAGAGCTGGAAGAGACCACAGAGGCCATCCAGTCTAATCCCCTGCTATGCAGGAACACCCATCAAAGCATTCCCAACAGATGGCCATCCAGCCTCTGCTTAAAAACCTCCAAAGAAGGAGACTCCACCACACTCTGAGGCAGCATATTCCACTGCCAGACAGGTCTGACCATCAGAAAGTTCTTCCTGAGGTTCAGGTGGAATTTTCTTTCCTGCAGCTTGAATCCATTGCTCCTTGTCCTAGTCTCTGCAACAGCAGAAAACAAGCCTGCTCCCTCCTCAACATGACATCCCTTCAAATATTTAAACATGGCTATCATGTCCCCTCTTAACCTTCTCTTCTGCAGACTAAACATACCCAGCTCCCTAAGCTGGTTCTCATAGAGCATGGCTTCCAGACACTTCGCAATTTTGGTCGCCCTCCTCTGGACATGCTCCAGCTTGTCAAGATCCTTCTTGAATTGAAGTGCCCAGAACTGGACACAGTATTCCAGATGAGGTCTAACCAATGCAGAATAGAGTGGTACCATTACCTCCCTCGATCTAGACACTATACTCCTATTGATGCAATCAAGAATCACATTGGCTTTCTTGGCTGCCACATCACATTGCTGTGTGGAATTCTGGGGTTTGTAGTTTACTGGGACCAAAGAACTCTCTGGCTGAGAATTCTAAATGCCTCCGCCCACAAGTTACAAACCCCAGGCTTCCACAGGATGTTGAAAGTGGAATAATAGCACTATAACAGTGTAGTGAAGAAAGGCCCCTAGTCATAGTCTGGGGATGGCCTTTCTGGTGTTGTTGGACTATTACCAGCAGCTGTAGGTAACGCATCCAATAGTGAGGAATGCTGTGATGACAGTCAAAAAAACATCGGAAGGGTCACACTTGGCCACTCCTGTACTAGGAAATATGTGGCTTCTGAACAACTGGAAGGGCATATGGTTCCCACCCATTCCATAGGCCTTCAAGCATAAGACTGGAGAGTAAGACCTTAGACACTTCTAAGAAGAAAACCAAGTAACAAGACCAGGAGATCCAAATCACCCCTTATGTGTTTATTTACAATAAAATGTTATACCATTCTTTTCAGTGGCCAAAGGTTCAGGATGAGTAATTGATTCCATATTCTGTTATCTCCAGAAGGTGGTACTCCTGATCTCCACCCTGGACTGTACTTGCTGCTATACTTAAGAAAACCTCTAACTATATATCTCAGATGAGATGGAATGGGATATTTTGCTACATCATCACTACACAATTTATTCATCAGCAGTTTATGACCTACTATAACTCCTCAGTCTTTCATTGCACAAATTTTATATTTGCTCCCAGAATAGCTATGGTAAGTTTATCCTTCTTAAGGTGCCAGCAGAATCTTCATCACTAAAAGTGATTAAGGGTCGATTTGACAAGTGATTAAGAAGGGTCTATCCTCATGCCCATTTGACCGCAAGGTTGCTGCTGGAAAAAACATAGTAATAAATGTGGTATCTCCCCCAGTACATGGTAATCCCACCGAAGAGATGGGAATATTTCCAAATGATCTCTGCCTTCTGTAAATCCACTATCAAAACTGTAGCAAGATTTTATAGGACCTATCTTCCAAACAGTTCCATGGGGAGGAAAATTCCATGAATACATTTTTATCTTGGGGGCAAATAAATAAATAAATAAATGACTCTGAAATGCATTGTTGCACAAAAAATGGTCATAGCATAATGAATGGATGCAATACCAGTCAGAGTGGACAGTTTCAATTCTCCATCCCCCAGAGCCATGTATTTTCTGTCTGTCTCACTTCTTCCCTTTCTTAAACACACTGACACACACACAGACACACACACAGTATTTGTAAACTGACGAAATTTCATCAGTGAAGGGGTAAATTAAAACTAAAAGTATATGCAATCAAACCATGATAAATCAAATCCAGATTGAACTGGGGCACTGGAAATTGTGTTGATGCAACATTTTGGGGAAAGCCGCATCACTGCCTCTGAAACAGCCTTGAGTCAAGAATTCCGGGGCTGGCATTTGTCTTAATTACTGAATATAGTTACAACATGCTTCTTGTCTCTCTCTCTCTCAGAATAATCCAACAAAAAATAATACCGTACAGTGCACATTGTTCTCCAGAACAATTTGCTGGTAAGGGAATTATGTGGTTTTTACAACAGCGATGAGATGTTTGCATGGTCTTTACGCTACAATGCTGCCATCAAATATAGCTATAATAGCAGAAAATATCTAGATCCAGTAATAGAGTTCTAGGGCATTCTGTGAGTTTTTTTTTCCAGTGTTTATTTTAGTCTCATGTCTCCCCATAGCTATGGATAAGAAAATTGAGGGGGTGATGCTCAATTTCACAGAGCTAGGGTAATATAGTGGTTTGAGAGCTGGACTACAACCCTGGAGAAAAGAGTTCTGTTCCCTGCTTGACCTTGGAAACCTACTGGCTGACCTTGAGTGTTGCAAACACTCTCAATCCTAGAAAACTGCATGATAGGGTTGCCATAAGTCAGAAATTACTCAACAGCAACAACAATGCTCAATAAACAGGAGAAAGGGAGCCTTTGAGTATGAGAGCTTAGTAATCTGAGTGGAGGGAACCTCTTCTCTCAACAGAATGAGGTACCTCTACCCACTTGGGCCAGGGGCAGCCAGTACCTTTGAAGACAGATTTTGCCTTCCATTTTTGAATGCTTCATGGGATCTTACCTCTGCTGTTTTTAGTGATGTAATTTATGTATTTAGTTAATTTATAAATTATTTTCAGAAGTGGTGAAAGGAGAACATAATTGCTTTTTTATTATCTATGCTGACTACTTTATGTTGAGCACTCACTCTTGTGTAGCTGCAGTTAAGACCTGAAGTAATATTGCAGAAAACAGAAACAGCATAAAAAAAAAGCCAGCTATGATATTTCATTTAATCCAATAAATGTGATGTCTTAAGATACAGGATATATTAATGACATTGTAATTAAGAAAGATAGATCATTTCTAAAATGCTGTGAAAATGTTAAATGAAAGTCACTGAATGTAGTTAGAATACACAAACAATGAAGGATTTGTCAACACAGGGACTATAATTAATATGTTATATATAACAATATTCATACATTAATTGAAATAATACAGGGGGAAAAACTTGCTGTAATGTTTTTAGGGAGAATAGGCTATAAATGTTAACAAGGCTATGTCTGGGTATGTTAATATGACCATAAATATTGTTATAGTAATAAGTATTGTTTTTCTTTTCATGTTGACCTATTAATGTCTTTGTTAACTGACTTGCAAGACCCTTTCATACTACACCATTAAAGCACTATGATTCCACTTTAACTGCCATGTTTCCATCCTATGGAATTCTGGGATTGATAGTTGAAAGAGGGGCCTTTGGGATTTTCAGCCAGCCGGTTCTTCCCCTGGTGTTTCTAACCAAATTACAAAGCCCATGATTTCATACAATGCAGCTATGGCAGTTAAAATGGAATCAAACTGCTGTAACTGTATAGTGTGAAAGGGCCCTCGGTGCAAATCTATGCATATTTACTCAGAATTAACTCCCAAGGATTTCAGTAGGACTTAACTGACAAATAAGTATATATATCACTGCATCCTGCATCCACTCTATTTTCACTGTCTTTCAAAGTCCATCTGGGGCCTCCTGGCTTCTGAGCAGAGCTTTCTCTATATGCTCGAGGGAACACTAAATGTTTCAAGTGTAATTATTCCCACTGCTATTTATCACTGTTTATCACTTAGTCACCTAGGACATGAATGTTCTTCCCCCTTCCCCTCCACTGACTGAGCCTCTGGCTCAGGCTTATTAGCATGTGATGATCGCTATCTTCCTAGCTGAAGGGTCCTAGAAGAGTCTTTTCTTGTGGTGGCATTTGCACCTGCCAGATACTAAATACTAAGCCTTGTGGTCCTCATCAGAAGCCCTTTGCGCTTGCTCACTGTCAAAGGCAATTAAGGAAACAACTGAACCTCTAGACTGAGCTTCCACCAAGAGTTTATCTGGCCCTTTCTTTGTGGGCATTCAGGAAAGACCTATTTTCATTAACATTTGTATAAACTACGTTTTTAACCTGACAGCTGTAGCTGCAAATTGTATGTTTGTGCATAGGATTTTGATTGCTTTATCACTATGCTACATTGCTTTATTAATTTTTTACTTCTGTATTGGATCACACTTAAAGAAATGGGTATGCTACGTTGTTTAATTATGCTGGTGTGTAACCCATACTCAGGACAGGAGGAGAGAAACGGCATGGTTTTCAAGTGGTGGGGGGTCAGGCAAGGCTGCATTTTATCACTCTGTTTAACCTGTACACTGAACATATCATACCTAAAGCAGGATTAGACTTGGAGGAAGGGGGATCAACAATTTAAGGGATGCAAGATGCAATTTAAGAGATGCAGATGACACCATACTGCTGGCAGAAAACAGCCAAGTCTTAGCGAAAGTGCAAACGCAGGTTTCCAGATAAACATTAAGAAGACAAAAATAATGACCACAGGTTATTTACATAACTTTAAAGCAGACAATGAAGACATTGAAATATTTAAAGGCTTTCCATACCTTCGTTCAGCCATTAATCAGAATGCAGAGTGCTGTCAAGAAATCAGAATAGGACTAGGACTTGGAAGAACAGCTATGAAGGAACTAGACAAGATCCTGAAGTGTAAAGATATATCAAGTTAGGATTGCTCACACTATTGTGTTTCCAAATTGTATGTATGGTTGTGAAAGCTGGATGGTGAAGAAAGGTGATAGGAAGACAATCAACTCTTTTGAAATGTGGTCTTGGAGGAGAGTTCAGAGGATACCATGGACTGCTAAAAAGTCAAATGAATGGAGTAAATCAAGCCTAAACTCTCCCTAGAAGCCAAGATGACTAAGTGGAGACTGTTGAACTTTGTCCATATCGTGAGAAGGCATGACTCACTAGAAAAAACAACAATGCTTGGTAAGGTGGATGGCATTAGGAAAAGAGGGAGACCACTTTACATATGGGTAGACTCAATCAAGGAAGCCACAGCCCTGAGTCTGCAAGACCTGAGCAAGGCTGCTGTTGATAGGGTGACTCGGAGCTCTCTCATTCATAGGTTTGTCATAAGTCAAAGTCAACTTGATGGCAGTTAGCAAACAAATTGTTTCTTTCCTTCTGTAAGTTGTTCAAGGTGTACCACTCTTAAAGGTGGTCTAAGAATAATTTTAAATACTGTTAAATAAATATAATTTTGTATGTGAATTTTCCATCTTGAAACAAAACTTCCACCTGACATTGGCCATATCCACACTAGACTAGGCCCCTCCCTGAACTGCAAACCCCCAGATTCCATAGGATGTTGAAAGTGGAATGGTAGTGCTATAACAATCTAGTGCAGAAATGGCCATGAAACAGTGTTGTTCTAACTTTTCTGACAAACAACTATTTTCTGAAAACATTTCATGGCTGGTATATTTCCAGCAAGAATAAGTTTGGTATAATTCTTTGAGTGCTGGACCAGGATTCTGGGAGAGCAGGATTCAAATCTCTGCTCAGCCATGGAAACCCACTGGGTGGCCTTGGGCAAGTCACACTCTCTCTGCCTCAGAAAGGCAATGGCAAACCTCTCTGAACAAATCTTGCCAACAGAACCCTATGATAGGTTCGCCATGGGGTCACCATGAATTAGAAAGTACTTGACAACACAATATTTTCAACCTATACCTATCTTCCCCATTCAATTTCTTTTACATACTATCAATAAGAAAATTGGTTTTCATTTTTGTTTTTACCGTAATTTTCAAAGCCAGCAAAAAAAAAAAAATCATTATTCAGCTTCTGGACATTTTAAACATATTGAAATGTTCCATCCCTGTAAGTGGACTTACATCTGCAGCAAATAGATATGAAGGGCTGCATGTAACCTTACTACAGAGGAGAACCAGTAAAGTGACTATTGCCCTTTGGGACTGATGCACAATGGGGCCCAAGCACAACCAAACACTGGCTACGGAGTGCCAACAGGTATCAGTAGCCTCTGATGCCCATTGGGACACTATTGCTTGTGTCCTGTTACGCATCTTTACAATTCACTAACCGGGCTCCTTAGTGCTTCTGCTATATAGCTAAGTAGGCCTAAAGTTACACAGTGTAGACTGTGATAGAGAATTTCAGCCTTCGTTTTTGACAGTTGAAACTAAAGGGTTGTTATTAAAGTCTTAAACTTTTTAAAATTAATATTAAGGCAATAATGTTAAGTATCACTGGAAATGTTTCTAGGGTGGGGTTGAATTAATTTCAAACAAGCATGCAGCAGCTTCAGGAGCCATGTAGTTGTCCCTTTCCTGAATTTATAGATCTACCCCATTCTCAACATTATTCATTCACACATGTATTTACATATTCCCATATACATATTACACACCCCATCAGAGGCATAGACGTAGGCCAAGCAGCTCTGTTTGTGTCCCAGTGGAGCCTCCAACTGGGCAGAAGTACAGAAACAGCTGCAGCCATCAGGGCAGCCAATGGATCCATTACTATAGAAATTAGTGCATCTACTTTGGGGGCATTCCCACATGTTACCTTGCTCTGTCATTTTCCGGTCTTGATCATGGCAGTGCCTTTGCTGGGAAAACAGCACGATGAGAACATTCTCCTCTGTACCCAGTCAGCTCCCTGCAGAAGGGAGTGCAAGCAATTTACCTTTTCCTTCCACAGCACCGCTGGGCTCTTTCTCATGCTGTGCAGGGGCAGAAAGCACCTCCATTGTGCTTCCAACCCTTCCACATGGCAGTTAAGTGCAGAAGCATTGTGCAATTGGGAGTCATTGATAGAGAAATTCCCTCAATGATTTACTCTGCGATTGCACTGGCTGGTGACAGGAGAAGAGCAGGACTGCAACGATATCATGCAGAAGTGTCATTGCAATCCCACTCCTCTTGCGTCCCCATGGCAAGACACAGTTGTCATGGTTGTATAGCCACTCTTCTTACAGCTGCTCCGATTGTGTGGAAGCTCTCCCAGTGCTCAACTTCTTAACGGTAACAAGATCTAGCAGCTGGCTCCCATTCACACTGTCCAAGGCAGATGCAGGACAAACAGTCATAAAACCAGGAATGAATTCATCATCCCCAAGGGAATGCAACCCACCAACTATCCCTAACAGCCATTCCTGCTATACATCTACTGTAGCAGTAGGTTTTCCTTCTCCAAGTCAGGATGCTTGGAGTGTGAAGTCACAAAATCATAGCGACTCACAGAAACGTGCCTTCAAAGTTCTGAGCTTTACACTGCTCCTTCTTCTGCAGAACCTGGTAATCATGAAATAGACTCAGTTATTCTCAACAACTGATACATGCAGGCTCTTTTCAATCCTCCCTTGACCAAACAGCTTCAATGTCCAAGCAGGACAGCAAGGGTTTGTGGGCAACTGTAAGAAAAAGACACTTCCAATGTAGAAATACTCTATGCGTTGCACAGTTGATCTTCCACTTGTTATTATATGGACAGTATTTTGGAGTTCTTATGGCTTGTTACCACTACTATTCCACTTTCTCCCTAAATCTAGATTTACTGTTGTTGTGTGCCTTCAAGTCATTTCTGAATGGCGAACTTATCACAGGGTTTTCTGGGGGCTGACAGTATGTGATGCGTCCCAAGTAACCCAGTGGTTTCCATGGCCTGGCGGAGATTCAAGGCCTGGTCTCCAGGACTGTAGTCCAATGCTCAAATCACTACACCACACTGGCTCTCAAACCTAGAAGATACCTTTCATAAATATCTAAGGCAGTTGAGTAGTGCTCTTGTTGTGCTCGTCCATATGCTTCTTTTCTATTTTTTTTTCCCTTTTGCGATTAAGAAGTATGGTAGATTTGAATTTTTGTAAGCATGTGCTAACCCAATGAAATTTGCATGGAAAATATATACATATCAGATTCATTTCAGCTCTAACAAAAAAAAAAAATCCCCAGATAGCTCATTAACAAGGCTCAAGAATGAGGAAGTCAGAAGAATGTGGCCTAGTTCGTGTGAAGATAACTGGGGGATAAAATGCTGGGCTGTGTGATGCTTCAGACTGTCAGAGGGAGACTCACATTTAACTTAATGTGGTACAGCCCAAACATTGGTCCCAGCTGCAGCTTAGGGTAGTACAATCCAAAAAATGCTTTACTTCCAGTAAGACCCATTAGATGTGAAATATTAAGTCGTGTCTAGTTTTTTTCTGAGGCTGTATTTATTTCTTGTTGGTTTGTTTTAATAAATGCAGCTGTAAAGGTGGCAATCTACCAGGGGAAAAAAAAGATCCAGAGAGGAAGGGCTTCTTAACCACTCCTTCTCCTGTTATTTCTTTCAAAGCTAGAAATCACCTGCCCCATGCACCCAGGGAGAAAATATAAGTCAGTTCTTCCTCTTGTTCAGAGAAAATAAGCAATCTGAGGGATCACGTTTAGTAATATTACACAACTGGAGAAGGAAAGTTTAAGAAATCCCTTCACCCCCACCCAGAGTCTCCTGCTGCTTTTGGTGGAAAATAAAAATAAAACAAGAGAGAGAAAAAAATGCCACTGAGGACTGTGGAAAGATTGCGCTTCATAATTAAGCCAAACAATAAAACTGGTGCTAGATCGGCTTTAAGTTGAAGGATTCAGTTCTCTAGCTGGTTCTTTGTAGCAGACACTTAACATTTGTTAAAAAAAAAAAAAATCAGTTGATGCATAGCACCAACCAGCATTTTACAGGAAATATATATCCATGAAGTTCTGAATCAAACTCTGTATCTCAAATGGGCAGATGTTTGCACCCGGCTGTTCCTCAAGAAAATCTTTCATTTTATGTCCTGCTTTTTTTCACCTCCATCTTTCTAATGTGATGAGGAAGGGGGCGATGGTTTTCCCTTCGTATTACAGAGTCCCCCAGACTGAGGTAGCCCTTATGAGCTGCAGCCACCAGCAGTTCTCCAGGGACTGCATTCTCCCCTCCTCATAGGAAGTCTGTCAGGGCTGGAGCAGATGGTAGTTGGATTTAGGGACAGGTGAGATATCTGTTTAGTTTGCCTTTTTATGTGAATTTACCTAAATTTTATGAATATACACATCAAAATTTCAAAACTTGCAGTTCTCTGAATTTTGCAATGGAATTCACCAATCAAAAATAGATACAAAAGTGTAAATAATGGGAATATGTTGTATATACTGTATTAGGGAATGTACTGTCTATACTGTATCAGAATATACTGTATTAGGCATCTGTCTGCAGATTCCTAATACAATCATATAAATACTTTAATAAATAAAATGTAATTTACATTTTTTACAATAAGCAAAGGTTCATAGAAAAATGCATGATATTACAAATATTTCCCAAGGATAACTGTATACAACTATTCATATATTAGGATAAATGCTCACAGTAATGTATAAAATTTTCCATGTGCACTTTACAAAAGCATTATCAATGTTTTGGATAATCCAAATTTAGGACTGGAAGAATTCCTAAAAGTTCGAGACAAACTTAACTAAAATCTGGAAAAACAACAAACTAAGAGGAAAAAAAGACCGTTGTAATCCAGTCCATCCAGAAGGCTTCAGGCTGGGAAGTTTTCTGCAGAGTTTCTATAGCTGCTTAAAATACCCTAGACCTTGTCCTGACTAGCTTTAGATCAAAGGAAGCATCCCTATGTTATGGGATACTCTCAACACTTGACTGACCCTGATTTCCTTAGCTTGAGTCACAGGTTTATCCCAAACCCTACTTGCTTCACAGGCTTTTCCTTGTGAGAGAGACATGCATTTCCCTCGACTAACTTTCCAACTCAAAGGGGATCAGACAGGTATTCTGATGTGTGAGTAGGGTACGGATCCCTCAAGGATGGAAGATCTGAGAGAATTGCTTGTCAAAAGGCTGCTGACAAGTCAAGCATTATAAGATGCTAAAGCTTTCTGTTGATTAACATGAATGTTATACAGGTTAGAGTGGCAGTACATTCCTCCACCAATGTAACATTTCATTGCAACTGTTAATCTATGGGGGTTATGCATGTAGGTACATGTGATAAATGGCCCTTCCTCAACAGAAGGCAGACAGGACATGGTTGAAATTCTATACAAGAAATTCGATACAAGAGAACCTAGTGAATTTGGAGATCAGACATGGTGGCAACTCATAATGGCATTTTTTGTGGCTGAAATGGAGCCCTCAGAAAATAACATCTCCCTCCTCCCCAATGCCCAGGTCTAAGACTGTAAAAAAGGACATGGTTTCTTTCTTTCACCCGTCTTCCACCACTTCACTGTGCTGCACGGCATGAGGGAGCTGGCCCTGGCCAAAAAGAACTACATTTTATATTTTAGTTGGCCGTCTATATAAATGACCTCCATATTTGCAGCTTCCAGCTATCACAGAGCATCACATCCTATATCTAAAATGGCAGTGACACGAATATGAATGAACTGAAGCATCCACGTGCATGTCACCACCATTTGATAATATGGGATGCAAGCAATCAGTTTTTTGCTACTCAAAGAGGGTCCTGGAACAAAGCTCCTGCAGATACAGAGAGTCTACTGCACTGTATGTGAAAAACAGCATACAAACACATAATATGCCCTGAACTCCACCCCGAAAGGAAGCTTTGGTTTGGATTTGAAGGGACAGGTGATTCAAGAACAGATGGCTTGTCTCTTCTTCTAATTCTACTTTAAAAACAGGAAGTAAATTAACAGGAGTTTCTGAAAGGCCACTCCTCACCCATGGCACAGACGTGATATCATTTGTTACAGAATCAGCCAATCCCTTTGTTCCTGCATTCTGTACAAAATGTTTCTCCTTTTATTGGTAAAGGATTATTTTTCCCCTCTAATGGCTTGTTTTTCCTTTTTTTATTTTCAGCTCTTGACAATGTCAAGAGAAAGGGCAGCATGGTATTGATTTAACATTTGGGTGGGGAAGGGAAGGGCGTTTGGTAGGTGTCCCAGACAGCGGATCAATATGGCAGCTCCACCTTCATTTCAAGCCCAGCAAGAGCTAAGACTAATCTTCACCAAGCACCCATAGGTCTAGAGGTCACTCTTCCAAAAATGAACACAGCTTTGAGGTGGGTGGTGATAGTGGAGGACATGTGGAAGGAAGAGGAGGGGGAGGTCGATGCATTGTATTTCAAAGATATGAAGCTGCCACAAAAACACAAAGTCAACAACCTATTTCAAATCTCACAGAAAACTGTGGTCTTATCTCCAGAATGTGCACCATCAGCTTTTTCTAAAAATGTGATTTCAATGGCACAAAGAGCACGGAGGTTGAACCACCGTCCCCCTTTCATTTCAGATTCTCTACTGAACCATGCCAAACGAGGCATGGCTTCACTGGAGCATACTTCACTTTCTTGACTTTCAATTTCAACTGGAAAAAAAATGTGAGGAAATGGACAAGTGAGGCATGACCCTTCAGGAATAAATGATGCACCAAAGGGATCTGGAGAAATGTGAAGTGACCCAATCCAGTGGCAGCAGAGATTAAAACCACAGTCCTGGAACAGCAGCGGTGCAAAACCATGTGGCTGGTTTTCCTGTTCACTGGCCAAGCCAAAGGTTCATTTCACACAGAAGCTGAGCCAAAAAGTTTCCTAAATTGCACCCATAAATGATGTGGACAGCAGCACCGGACATGAGGTGACAGGGAAGGTGACAGATGAGCAACATAGTGCAAAAGGGCATTCTGGGTACCAAAAAAATTAGTCTCTAGAACAGTTACTTGAAGATGTCAGGGTAAAAAAAAAGAAGATATAGCACTTACAGAAGGAATGTTGCTGAGGGAAAGCTTTTAAGGCAAGAGTGGATTACTTCCTGGGGGCAAGGAGTACATTACGCTCCTCTCCCCATACCCCACTAGGGGATGCTCTCTGCAGCTACCAATGCATCAGCCTCAGTAGCAAAAAGCACTCCTTTTAAAAAGAAACTAATCTCTTCTGTGCTGTGAAATTTTGGTGGCATGATGGTGCAAAAGAAAAGTATGCAAAAAAAAATGTGCATAGGAAGCTCATGCCTTGTTGTAAAGCAGAATCCTTCCTGCGGGAGCACAGTTATGTTTGAACATGGTACATACTTGCCACGTGCCTTATTTTTAAAGAAAAACACAGCTTTTTTTTTTAGCTGCTGGTGCACCACTACAGTTCAACACTGTAGCAGCAAGAGAGACTGTAAAGCAGAAATGAGGCATCATAGCTTGTGTGTTACCCACTCCTGTTGCCAAAGGCCTGAGTCTTATTGAATATGGAAGTTGAATTCTTTGTTCTCTGGGTCTTGTGGATTTATACAAAGTTGGAAAAAACATCCCACTGAGGTGCAATCTATTGTAGCTTCGTGACTAAAAGACTGTGGTATGAACCAGGACATTGTTATTGTTGTTGTTGTTTTTGCTGCTGTTGTTTACCTTCAAGTTGTTTCCGACTTACAGAGACCCTAAGGCAAACCCATCACAGAATCAGGACATGCCAGATTCAAATGTCACCCTTGCCCTGAACGTATCAGGTAGCCTCAGGCAAGTTGCTCTTGGGCTCTTCAGACAAAAGTCCTCATGTATTCAATAAACATTTGAGAAGGGAATGTGATCAGACTGTATGGCTGCACACACCCCTGAGACAAATGCCCCTTCCCCTGCAGATGTGCCTTTGGCACAACCTTGAAAGGGGAACTGATTGGCTAGAGTTCAAGGAGATGGTACTTTTTTCTTCTTCTTATGGCACATACACAGAAACTTGACAGCACAGACATCATCACTACTACTGATAGCAGCAGCTACCACCTTAGAAGGTACTGGGCAGCTTTTGGGACACACATTGCCACCATTCTATGCTCAGCCCCCCACCTCCAACATCTGGTACCTGCGCAGGCTGTCTTACTTTGCTTATACCTTGTTACACAACTTTCATTGTCAAATTGTTTAATACACTTTTTAGTCTGTTATCATCAATTGTTTTAAATTTTAGATTGTTTTATACTATTTAAATTGATTTCATTTTTGTGCTATCTTGAGTTCCAGTCATATAAGGCAAGCTATAAACACAAACAAATAAAGCAAGGAAGGAAGGAAGGAAGGAAGCTATGGTTGGCTTGGCAGGGTTATAGTCATGGGGAGGAGTTCAGTGTGTATACATTTTTGGACATATAGGCCCGTTAGGAAACCCCTAATGGTTCTGGTGTCAGGGGCACACCCTCCAAATGTCTCAATTTGTCAGGGACAGCCCAATTAATCCCCTGCCACCCATTTTTCAGCCGCTTTTAAAACGCCACAGTTTTTCTCTCCTTCTCCCACTTTGTCTCTTTATCCTCAACTTACTTCCATTGCTGCAAACTAAGTTCAAAGTTCAATATTAGTTTGTACTCAGCGAACTCTGGAAAGGGAGATGAATCCAGATGGTAAATCAAGATTTATGAGGAGTTAGTCAGAAATAACCTGGTTAACCAAGTGAGTTCAAATCTGCAGGTACAGGTGAGCTGTATCCCAGAGTACTGAAGAAACTTGCTGACCTACCTGCAGAACCAGTTGACATCAATTTTGAAAAATCTTGGCTAAGGGGTGAGGTGCTCAAAGACTAGAGACAAGCAAACATTGTCCCTCTCTTCAAAAAAGGCAAAAAAGAAGATCCAGGAAACTACAGGCCAGTCAGCCTAATCTCAATACCAAGAAAAAGATCAGAACAGATTATATAGGAGTTCTTCTGTGAGCATATTGATGACAATGCAATGAATAGTAGGAACCAGAATGGGTTTGTCAAGAACAAAACCTGCCAAACTAACCTTATAGCTTTTTTTTTTAATTGGATCACTAGTTTAGTAGATGGTGGGAATTCTATGGATATCATTTATGTGGATTTAAACAAAGCATTTGATAAGGCTCCCCATGATATTATGATTAGCTAACTGACTATATATGGAATAGACACTATCAGATGGATCCATAACAGTTTGGAAAATTGTGCTCAAAGAATTATCATCAATGGCAGAGCTTCAAACTGGAAGGTGGTCTCAAGTGGAGTGCCACAGGGTTCTGTCCTAGGGCTGATGGTCTTCAGTATTTTTATCAGTGATTTAGATGATGGGGTAGAGGGAATCCTTATCAGATTTGCAGATGATACAAAACTAGGATGAGTAGCTAACACATTGGAAGATAGGGACAGAATTCAAAAGAACCTTGATAAGTTAGAAAACTGGGCTGAAATTAATAAAATAAAATTTAACAGAGACAAATGCAAAATTCTACATTTAGGCCACAAAAACTAAATGTACAATTACAGGAAGCGGTCTCAGCAGTACTACCTGTGAAAAAGACCTTGGCATTATTGTTGATGATAAGTTGAACACGAGCCAGCAGCAGTAAAGAAGGCAAATGCTATCTTTGTATCATTAATAGTTTTCAAGTCAAGGGGTGTACTAGTCCCCCTGTATTCTGCTCTGGTCAGGCTTAAACTGGAGTACTGTCTTCAGCTCTGGGTGTTTCATTTTAGGAAGGATATAGTCATGCTGGAGTAAGTTCAGAGAAGGGCAATGAGGACAATTAGAGAAATGCAGAACAAAACATATGAGGAGAGGTTGAAGGAGATGGGCAAGTTCAGCTTGGTGAAGAGACGACTGAGGGGTGACATGATTACACTCTTTATATACTTCAAGGGTGGTCACAAAGAAGAGGGTGCAGGCTTGTTTTCTGGTGCCTCAGAGGGCAGAGCTAGGTCTAATGGTTTTAAGTCACAGGAGGGTACATTTTGCTTGAACGTTAGAGAGAACTTCCTGACAGTGAGAGCAGCTTGCCAATTGCCAAGAGAGGTGGTGGTGTCTCTTGCTCTTGATGTTTTCAAAAAGAGGCTGGACAGCTACCTGCTGGAGATGCTGTAGAGATCCTTCATGGAGAAAGGGGTTGGACCTGGTGGCCCACAGGGCCCCTTCCAACTCCATGACTGTGCGAGAACAGAGGCAGAATTTCACCCTTCCCAGTAAGCTCAGGCAAAAGCAAACTGTTGCAGCCTCTCTTAGCTTGTCTGTTCTTCCTCATTAATAACTTTTGCCATCTTGACCACATTCTGATATTGCTTGGCCACATATGTCCCAATTTTAATCTGTGAAATGTTGGAGGGCATGCAGGGGGTGTGGCCAGCAGGCATAATCCTGCCATACTTTCATGCACTTCAATAAATGTATGAGAGGTCTTTTGCCTGAAGAGTCCTTATTTCTGAGACCATTCACTTGCTATATAAGCCTAGTAATGCCTACCCCCTCACCAGGTTCTTATATAGATCCCGGAGCTCAAGAGTACCTAAAGAGCACTGTATTATTTTTCTTCAGTTCAGATACCAGCTGTTTCATGAAACTGTGGCCTAATCCCTATTGTTATCTGTCAACTACAGTAGACTCAATGAATTGATAGGATTTACCTATGTGTTGTCTCAAACAAATAACTGGATTTAGGCCACAGTCTCCTGAATCCATTTAATAAAGCAAAGAGAGAGAATAATGGCTGAGTGTTTAGGAACATGTTCATTTTGTAGCCCTACGGGCAGTGGACTATCTGTTCACAAGCAACTGCAAATCGTAAATGCATCTCCCAGTGTGAAACTGACAACTACTCTGCTATACCATAAGGTGGAGGAACTGAGTTGGTTGTCACTGGCACATATTCTGACATAGTCCCTGGAACTGCTTGTTGTTACAAGCACCTCTTACAAGCTTGTGTTTCTTCAAACAATACAATCATTTCAATCTTGCAAGACTATTACCCTGTATTTTGAAGTATTGTATGTTACATTTGGAAGTAGAAGAAAAGTTTGCAACAGAGTTACAGAGAAGGCAGACTACCTAAAAGAAATCAACAGTTTGCCTCTTAAACTGCAGGTTTTGAACGTGCAGCTATGGATACTGTTGTGCTTGGGGCATATAGGACTAGTTAAATATTTTGGGTTCTGAGTTTTCAGTCCACTGTGGAACCAGAGGAAAAACCAAATCAGATTGTGAAGTCCTGCAAGGACACACAAAACCATGAGTTAAGTGACACATCTACATCACTGAAAGCAGCATGTTCTAACCTGAAGTAAAGAATAGGCCCCATAATAGCCAAAGAAGTCATGAAAATCCAAGAGATGCTCATCAAATAAACCATCTTAAGTCAGGAGTGGGAATTATGTCCCCCTTCAGATATTGTTGGACTGCAATTCCCATCATTCATCACCACTGACTAGGTCAGCAAGGTCTGTCACAAGCTCAGTCCAACAACATCTGGAGGACCACATGATTCCCACCTTTCACTTATGAGACAACCTCATGCACTAAACAAACTCATACTTTCGAATCACTTTGGCTTTTTCTTTTCTCCTTATGCTCCAGGGCCCTGCAGTCTTTCAGAGAAAGTCTTGATCTAAGTGGTTAGTGGCCGGCAAAACCAGTTGTGCCTTTGGAAGCAATTCGATGGAGATGGCTGCATCTTCTTTGGTTCAGTTCTAGAGAACATGGTTCAACTAAAGAACAAAAAAGCATATGAGATCTGCTAGAAAGAATCGCTCAGTTCTGATGGTCCTTTCAGCCTGTTCAGTAAGCACATCGATCTTTGTTTCAGCTTGAACGTAAATGAAGAATGTTGGTGAGTCAGTCAGTCAGTCTAGAGAAGCAGTCACTGATGGAAGGAGAGGTAGAGAGCTAAAATCTACTTGCATAGAGTAAAATAAGAGCAGTTATCGGGCTTAATGTCCTCTCCTAACCCAAATGCTGAGTGTGACTCATTCTCCTCTCTTCCTAACCCTCCTTCAAACTGTACTTCCTTTCTATTGCTGGTTTTACTTCTGAGTTCCATATGTAACTACTGCAGGATTGGGAGGAAGGAGTAAACAGTAAGGAGCTGAATGAGCATTGTTGCAGGGGAGGGGAGACCAAGAAGGAAGACGAAGAAAAATGGGGAAATGAAAACGGCAGGGGTTATAGCCATTTGGTCCATACTTCATAGTACCACCCCCCTGTCCTTCTGCTGCGCCCCCCACACACAAAATCTAGTAAGACAAACTGAAGTGGCACAGGGACTAGGTTGATGCTCCCCATCCACTCACTAGCTGCACTTGCCCAGATCCCCTTAAAGCTGGCGCCAGACCTATTTTATACATAGGATCTGTGAGCTATTCCAGGAAAAAGTCTTTTTTTTTTTTATTTATTTTATGTATTTTATATATTTTATAATATTTTATTTAAAAATTAAATATTAATTTAATTTAATTAAAAAATTAAAAATATATTTTATATATTTTATTAATAATATATATATACTATTTAAAAAAGTTCAGTTGGATTATTTGTACATTATATAAACACGAAATACTTATATATTCCACATTACATAAAATTCATCTAAAACCAACAGTATTCTTACACTATTAGTATTGTATGAATGGGGGAGGTCTATATGATTATTGATCCACTTGAAAAATGATTTCTTCATAAAGTATCATACATATACTTAATTGATATGTTTAAATACAACGCATTTTGTCATTCATTTAACTCTTCTTTTAAAGTTCTTCTAATATCCCCTCATTATATTTCAGTGCATTTCCTACTTCCAACAGACTCTTGCACGGTTGATTTTTGATGTCTTAAATGTTTCCTCTCTTACTTTCTTTTTGCTGATGGTTTGCCTACTTCTATAATGAAAAAATGAAAGAATAAAGAATACATAAGAATAAGAGTACAAAGTAACAAAAAGGAGAACTTCTTTTTTGCTCATTGCATGTCTAATCTCGTTTATCTATCAGATTTAGTTTGTCACAGCGTTTATGAAGTATCATGAGATGTCTATACCCAATTTTTGTTTGAAATATTTTCTGATTGGAGACCATTCTCTGTCTTTTTTCTCTTGTGAATTTCCTCTTAAGGTTTGAGTAAGATTATGTGATGTTGAAAATTCCATGATTTCAAATAGCCATTCTTCTGTTTCTGGTGTCGAACTATTCTTCCAATATCTGGCATAGACAATTCTAGCTGCTGTAACCATATAGAATATTAGTCGCCAATATTTTACTACTAGTGTCTTCTCTATCTCATGTAACATATTCAACAGGAAAATTTCAGGGGAAAAAGGGATCTTTATCTCTAAAATTTATGTCATGCATCTGTGTATATTGGGAAAAAAGTCTTTTTAATGGCAAAAAGTAATTTAAAAAAATAAACAAATAAGCAAGCAAATCATGGGATCATGGTGAAATAACCCATAAGGATCAAATCTGCTTCCTGAACAGCATCTTCCTCCACCACCACAATGCTCTGTGTTCTCAGTTTAAATAACATCAACAAAAACTCATTGCTGTTGCTATCCATGGTATGAGTAGCACTTTGCTACTTGTGGCTGTCCATAATTATCGCACCTGGTTGTTTGTCTGCAAAAAATTTTTTCGCAGTTATTCCAATCTCTTTGTTGCTGAGTAGTTCAAAACAGACACACACACACACACCAAATGAAGCTGTTTTCAAAATCATCCCACTGTGATTGTACTGCCAGTACAATCATCATCACCACTTGCAATTACCCATCCCAGAATCAATTCCAAATTACATCATTGGAAGAATGGTGGGATTCAAAAGCAAAGACTTCACTGAGAACCCAATCCAGCCTATAGATCCACCTGTCAAGACATTCCTTTAAGGGTGATGGAAATTATGTGGTGGAGGGAGCTTTCCTACCCCTGTGGGTTTTGATGAGGGACTTTCTGAGATACCTACATTCATTCATCTTTCCTCAGTACCTAGACTGTTGCAATGGTTTGCAGTTCTCCAAGACAGTCATGCTCTATACGTTGTTTTGGATATAGACATACCTCTATTTTAAAACCCACTGACAAATAAGCTCCTTTTGACAATATCACTGTAGCACAACAGCAGCAGATTGTTTCCAGTCCAGGAGCCATGCTACCACATGACGTCGTCGCTATCCGGCTGCTATCCCACCCTCAAGTGTCGCCAAACCGCCTTATACTATTTCCAGAAAAAAATCTATTAGGAGCTTTCTTTAGCGCTTCAATCCCATCAGCTGGCTCAGTGCAGTACCATAATAGCACTTGATAGTGCCTCGTGTTATCACAGATCCAGGAGTGAGTGGACTGTGGGTATGCCCAGTTTGTCTCTCCCACAGGTACACCCATGGCGTGGTAACTTTGGAATCTATCACCTCTTGTGTTTATTTTAAATTTCTCCTTTGAGTTAAAACTCTTTTTAAAATACATTTTTAAGCGTTATAGCACAAAAGTGAGATAGTGTATTGGTGTGTTGTGCCATGACAAAATTGCTGCACTGGTACAGCTTCCAAAAACAACAACAACCACCACCACCACCAATTGGGGTGGTGGGGCAGGGTGAAGGCGGGGAGAGGATGATGTAGGGCGGAAGGAACACTGGTGGCAATACCACTACTCATCTGCTTAAGGCGGAAGGGTGCAGAAAAGAACGTTCCTAACCTGACAGCATCACGCGAATGGCAATGCCGGGATCATAACGGTACAACACATTAATGGTGTAAAGTGCAGAAATGGACAAAGTCTTTTTATGTCCATCCAGTTCCCCCGTTCCTCTTCTATCCAACTGGAAGTTTTTGTAGCAGCATTGGTATGGCAGGGATGAGAAAGGAGGTCTGAAGAAACACAGACTTTCAGTGTCAGATTGTAGCAGTGTACACTGCAATAAAGCTGGAGCTGAGAAAGAATGGGATCCTCCTGTAGCCAACACTATGGTAGCTTGTGTGTGCCCACCTCCAACAGGCAAAGCTAACAGAAGCAACCTCCAGAATCGGTTCCTGAACAAGCATAAACAGCAAAATGGAAACAAAATGGGAAACCAGATATGCCTGCCTCACCAGGTAGTATGAGGCAGGCTTATCTGCTTTCCCAAAATGAATGCATTTTGGAAGAAGTTTTCAAGACAGTTCTCTAGAAGGTTCACAATGTTTTTGTTTACTTATGCAAGGTTTTTGTTTGACTTTTTTTTTTCCTTTCACATGTGCATACTGTTGGTTTTGAATAAATAGTTTGCTGAAACATGTTGAACTACTCTAATTTATTGTGCTGTAGGAACCTCTCCCTATTCTTTCCATTTTGTTTCTCCTCCTGATATCAAAGAACCAAGAACACACCTACTTCTCTGAGATATACCTGTATTGCCTGTGACGCTCCTGTTTCAGAAATATTAGTGTAGGATTTAAGGCAAGCTACTACCAACACTCTTAATCTTGAAGAGATTCCATTTCCGTGCCAATTTTTTTCCTCAAAGCATTGGCTTGAACACCTCTAAGCCATTTCCATGGTTTTTATGTTGATTTAGATAGCACTGGCTAAGGTACTGTGTAAGATCTGCAGTTCCTTTGTTACCCTGAAAATTGGGGGTATGTCGAGGACACCCAAACAGACTTCAAATTAAGGGAATTAACAGAGACACTCAAAGCTTGCGAGAGGTCAGGGCAAGGGTTCTTTAACCCTATATCTACGGGGTCAGAACCACACAAAGGTCAGAGGAACAGTCTAAAGTAACTTTATTAAAACTAACAGAGAAGGTTGCAACACACGTTAACAAATAATCCTACAATCACACAAGGGCTACAGGAATGAAGTTGGAAATGGGAGAGAGGGCATACGGACCTTAGTCTAGGAGTCCTGGAGAAGGAGAAGATTAGCGGAGGCTCGGTGTAAAGCACCAAGGGGAGGCTGGATCCCGGGGCTGGAAGGCTGGAAGCAGTGGGGTTTCGCGGCGAGTCGGATACGCGAGTCGCATTTAGCTCTCAGCAGCATCTGAGAGGCTTAAGTGGGATACCTTGGTAGCAGCGAAACGGGCCCTTGTCTGGTCTGGGAGGCTCTCCAAAGAGGCTCAAAAAGTGAGGATTCTTATAGCCAATTTCCGTCCTCAGGCTGTGTATAGGCTAGCAAAGTGGCGTTAATGGGTGATGATTGCAGAATATAATGTTAGGCAAATATCACGACCTCTCCTCAGTATTGTTTCTCCCGGGAAAGTCCAGATACATGATAGGATTACCATTCCAAGTTGATAGATGTTGATTGTCTATCTTTGCAAAGTTCATCAGCATGGCTTGGGGCTGAGACAACCTTTTTATTAATCAAAGAGAGAGTCTATTATGGCTGCCTAGAGATACGTGACTGGGAACAATAGGTCGTTGTCTTTTAGCCTAAAGGACGTTGTGTACATTCCCATACAGCAGCCAAGGCATTGTTGGTCTTGAGAATTTAATTCAAAACCAATTTTTACTCGCAACCGACCTTTGCTAGCCAATATCCAACATGGGGGAAGTCATGCCAATGTAGGGGCCCTCTCTTAGGGTTACTCTGGGGTGTAACACCTTGAATAAAGTGAGCAGCAAAACAAAAGAGTTGGTGATATCTTGGAACTCTGTATTATATCCATAAACAGGATAAAGATGTAGTTGTCCATGCTCCACCTCACCTAGGAACTGATGGGTTCAAAGGGGAGATACTAACTCAACCAAGGTCAGGAAGACAATGATGGGTTTATGCTACTAGGTCTCTTGCTCTTTCTCCTCCTATCAGCATTTCTCCTGGTCCATTACCTGATGCCGGGTCCCTCCCCTCTCTTGAGTACATCTTTTCAGTAGAAAAGTAGACACCAGGCATTAGTGTCACCTTTGCTCTGGAGAACTGGGGGCGAGGGAGAAGAATCAGAGAGTGGCAGGGCAAGGCAAGGCAGAGGATTAGGGAGGCATAAAAAAGCATCCCTGGAACAGAACTCTTCAGCCGCCTTTCAGGCAGCTGCACCTAGTTCCTCCAGGTTTTCTACGGGACTGATGTTTTCTGCAGTATCCCCCTCCTTTCCTAGAGTCTAAGCCAGATGGGATTCTGAAAAATCCAAGGTAAGATTGTAGACTAGACAACTCTGAACAGTGTACAAAATGTTGACAGTGGCTTTATTAATAGGTTTCGGGGATTTCTGGCTTACTTTCCAAAGAGACCGAGGAATGTCTGTGTTTGTATGACCTCCCCCTTCTCAGATTCCTCTGACAAAGACATTTCTTGCCCTATCATTCCATATATATATAGTATATGAAAGCAACTTTCTGGTAATAAAGAATTTAATAACCCACTGTTCTATGTAGAAAGAAAGCTCATTTGTTTAATAGGCTGCTGTTTGGCTTTGTCATGTTCATTTAGTTTTTAATGACGCACAGTTGTGCCAATATTGATTTTAGCTTATAGGGAATTTACTATCTGGGATTATCTGAAATTTAACCATTTTATCTTCCAGTCAGGAAGATGGATGGCCTCCCGCTTGTACTCTTGAGTTACAGGCTGTGTACCGTGGTTTATGATGGAGTTCAAATAACCCCCTTCCTCCACTCATCTAATTCGTTAAATATCACCCCGTCAGGTACTGCTGAGGCTGCTGGAGGGGAGGGGCGGAGGTAGTTGATGTGTTTTTCATCTGGCAAAGAATAATGGAATTCTGTCAAGAATAGAAGAAAGGAATGTGAATTTCCTCTGTTCTCTCTCCTCCACTGCCTGTGCCGTTTTAATCTCTCTCCCTATATATAATTCTCTTCGCTTCTGTCTCTCAACGGGATGCTCCTTTCCCTTTATTGCTTTCTTGGTGTGTACACAGAACTCAGCTGCACCTGATGTTTTGGCTCTGAAGCCCCTAGCAACCCTCCGGCATGACTCAAATTCTCCACTCCATGTAAGGAGATACCCCTTTGAGTGAAGGATCTAAAATATACATAGGAACCAGGAATCACCCTCAAGGCTACTCTGGCCTCTGATTCAGACGGAGTCAAAAAATGTGCTAATAATGATAACCTTCACCCAGATTTTTTTATTATTGGGTGATCAAAGTCCTACTGTTCAGAAAAGGAGGTTGGTTCTATGTGAGTTTCAACTTCAGAAGATAAAGATTCAGTTTCCTGTTCTGCAGCAGACTGTGAATAAGATTGGTAGGAAATGGTTGGAGAAAACGTGTAAATCCCTACAACCTCAGTGCAGAGTGCCCTGCTTTGCGCATGCTGTCTTATCCATGCAGTAGCTGATGGTTCATTCATTCTAGGCACACAGGCAGATCAATGCCTTCCTATTTAAATTAAAGGAATTATTTCTAAATTTTTATCTATAGAGATCAGTTAGCACAGACTAACCTTATACAAGACAGCCAGTGTGAGGTAGTGTTTTAGAGTTCAACTATGACCCTGGGGACCAGGGTTTAATTCCCTGCTCGGCCATGGAAACCCACTGGGTGGGTCACATACTCTCAGTCACATCACATACTCTCAGTCACCGAAAAGCCTGTGATAGGTTTGCCTTAGCATTACCATAAGCTGGAAATGACTTGAAGGCACAAAACAACAACAACACAACAACCTTATGCAAATCTAAACCTTATGTTATCCTTTTTCCCCCCTTAAATCTTGTGACAGATCCCCTATCCAGGTTGGTCTCACAGTTCCAACCACTGGATCTCTCTCACTCAATTTATCCTTTTACCCTTAAGATCCTTCTCTGGGATCTAGTAAGGGGCTTCAGGTTAGCCACTACACCGGGCAGGTACTGTGTTGATCAGTGGGTTCAGTGTGATAATGTCTGACCAAATCCTCTTTGTTAATTCTTAAATGAAAACATTCAATCAGAGGGTGCATCCAGTTTGATTGAAAATTCCAGCTTTTCTTCCTATTCTTTCCAATTTTGCTGTTGTTATTAACTGCCATCATGTTGACTTTGAATTATGGCAACACTATGCTGTGTACCTTCACATGATTTCCAACTTATGTTGACCCCAAGGTCAACCTACCACAGGATTTTCTTGGCAAGATTTATTCAGAGGAGGTTGCATTTGCCTTTCCCTGAGACTCAGAGAATACGACTTGCTCCAGCTCACCCAGTGGGTTTCCATGGCCAAATGGGGATTCGAACCCTGTATTCCACAGTTGTAGTCCAGCTGTCAAATCACTACACCATGCTGGTTCTTCACTCTAGGAGTTAAACAGCTCCAGGTTACCCTATCATCAACAGCCCACTCAGTCCTTGCAGACTCAAGGCCATGTGTTCCTTGATTGAGTCTATCCATCTGTAATGTGGTCTTCCTCTTTTCCTATTGACTTCTACCTTACCAATCATTATCGTCTTTTCTAATGAGTCACGACTTCAACTGATATGGCCGAAGTACAAGTCTCCATTTAGTCATGTTGGCTTCTTATGAGAGTTCAGACTTGATTTGCTCTAGGACCATTCATTTGCCTTTTTAGCATCCACAGTATCTATAGAACTCTTCTCCAGCACTACATTTCAGTTGAGATGATTCTCTTCCTATCCGCTTTCTCCACTGTCCAGGTTTCACATAGAAATGTAAAGTATAACGGCATGAAGAATTCTAACTTTAGTATTCAACAATAAATCTTTACACTTAAGCATCATGTCAAGTTCTTTCATAGCTGCCCTTCCAAATTCCAGTCTTCTTCTGATTTCTTGACTACAGTCTCCATTCTGTTTCATGATTGAGTCAAGCTATGGAAAATCTAGAATTATTTCAATGTTTTCATTGTCTGCTTTAAAGTGATGTAAATCATCTGTGGTCATTATTCTTGTTTTCTTAATGTGCAACTGTAAACCTGCCTTTGCACTTTCCTTCTCAACTTTCTTTATTAATTATTCCAAGACATTGCTATTTTCTGCTAGTATTATGGGGTCATCTGCATATCTCACAGTGTTGATGTTCCTTCCTTCAGTTTTCATGCCTCCTTCTTCTGAGTCTAAGCCTGCTTTACATTTATACATGCAGCATACAAGTTAAACAGAGTGATAAAATGCAGTTTTGCTTGATCTCCTTGCCACTTGGAAACCATTTCATTTCTCTACATTCTATCCTGATGATAGCCACTTGTCCTGCATATATGTCCTCTTGTCCTGCATGTAGAATTTTGAACATCACTTTGCTTTCATGGAAGATTACTGAAATTGTCCTGTGACATCTGCAATCCCTGGTGCCCCCTTTCTTGAGGATAGGAATGTATAATGGGTGTGTCTAATTTATGGACCACTGGTTTGTTTTCCATATTTGCTTGACAGATTTTAATTAGCACTTGAGTAGATCACAGTGGATCAGCAAATTCATGAGCTCAGGATCCATGAATTCAACCCACCCTGAATTCAAATGTACATAACACTGTATATTTGAATCAACAAAGGGGAGCACACTAGCTATCCACTTCTGCCTTTGAGGCAGTGTGGTTCATTCTCAAAGCAGAAGCAGAGAGCTGGCACCCTTTTTAATACAGACTTACTTTAATAAGCCTTGCCTCACAAGACTTGCAGAGACACTGAGAAGCCTGGCAAAGTGAGACTTAGGCCCACATTAAAAATGGCATAGGGTAGTGGCGCAGGCAGCAGCATGCCCCAGCTGCTAGGCATGCCACATTCTTTGAGCTCCCTTACTTCCAACTCAGCTCCCTAGAGGTGACGGAAGGCAAAGAATGCAGTGTACCTGGAGGCTGGGACTTGCCACCACTGCTGCCCTACAGTATTTTTAATAGGGGCTCACTGTATAAGCCTTACCTCTGGACGCTTTGCAATATCTCTTCAGGCCTTGCAAGGCTGACTTGAATATGTGCAATTTTTGGTATCTGTGAGGGGTCCTGGAACCAATCCCCTGCAAATATGGCAGCCTCACTGTATGTGTCTGTCATCTGAAGGAGCTCTATTGGTATACCATCTGTTTCTGGCAAATTATTTCTCTCAAGTGCTGTGAGTACAGTTTTCACATTTAACTTTCTAAAATTGTGCATTCATCTTCAAATGCTCCTTCTTTGAATTAATCAGTCATCCTTTCATCTCTTTTATATAGTTCTTCTGTGTATTGTTTCCATCACCTTTTCATTTGGGCTTGGTGTGTTCTCCTGTTGGTCACATAGCATTCCCATTCTTGGTTTAAATTTCCGTTTGATTTTTCAGATCTTGTGGAAGAAGCCTCTTGTTCTTTTAATCTTCTATTTCTGTGCATAGATTATTATAGTATCTCTTTTTGTCACCATACACAAGTTGCTGAACAGTTGCATTCAAAGTTCTGATTCTATTTCTGTCCCCTTTTACTTTTACTTCTCTTCTATCCTTAACTGCTTGAAGAGTTCATCTGTCAGCCATTGAGGCTTCTCTTTCTGTTTGGCTGCAGATAGTGTTTTCCTGCCTGAAAATGTCCCTGGCTTCAGTCCAGAGTTTTTCTGGCTTCTGATCACTTAGGCTTAATAGCACAATTCTTTTTTTCTTTTTTTTAAACATTATCTTTATATTCCATGAGGATTTTCTTCAGGTTGTATTTTGGCAAGAAATTGGTTTAGTGTTTTCTTTAGCTTTATTCTAATTTTTTATATTAACAGTCCATGATCTGTATCACGATCTTCTGTTCTCTCTCTCTCTCTCTTTTTGTTTTTCCAGAGAGAATGGAAAAACCATTTTCTCCATTTTCTGCCTCCAATTATGAAGTCTATTTGTGATGAACAAATTGCTGGCTTCACAAATTCAATCAGTCATTCTCCTGCTTCATTTCTTGAACCTCACCCAAATTTTCCTACAGTCTTTGATTCTGTTCTGCTTCCTACTTTTGCATTCTATCACTTATGATTAACATCATTTATGATTATGACTAGTTCCTCCCAGACTCCAGCAAAGAATCTTTCAACTTCTTCTTTTTCCTCTGCAATTAGAGCAAATATTTGGATCATGGTTATATTGATGGGTTCCCCTGATGTCTTATTGATATTATTCAGTCAAACTTTGCATTGTATCCTTTAACTGCTTTTGCTGCGTCTCTCCTCACTATTAATGCCACCTCACTTCTTATATTTTCATTTCCTAGATAACTGTCACTGCCCTGTGACATTTTCTGTAAAATATGTTTCTTACAATTTGATGCAAAAACAGAAATAGACAGGAGGAAGAACTGGCCAAAAAAGTTCAACTTCCTGAGAATCTACAGCAGGCAAGGGGAAAATGCAACTCACAGGCTACATCCAGCCCCTGACTCCTTTTTTTTTTTTTCTGGATCCCAAATCTCCCAGAATAGTGTGACTCAAAGTGCTGAAACCAGAAGCAGTGCCAGTCCCTGAGCCACCAGCTGCTGCTTTACCAAAAGTATCCAGGAAAGAAAGAATTAACTGTATCCCCTAAATTTAGCATTGGTTCCTGGCACACTGAGGGAAAAAAAAATTGCCAGTCCCCCACATCAGATAGCCTGGGAAATACTGTCCTAGGAAAAAACAAAATCACTCCCAAATCCTTCAAACCATCACAAAAACACACCAAAATGTGGTGGCTGTGTTTTATTCACCTCCAGGTTCCCCTGCACTTGATGGAAAAAGCAACAGAAAAGAAAGATAAAATAAAACAGGGAGTGATCAGATTTTTTTTTAACTTTTGGTTTTTGCATTGTTGCAATCTGGGTGAGGGGAGGGGGATTGGTCCCTCCCACTTCACAGTTTTTCACTCCTGATCTATGGAGAGGTCAGTTTCTTTTGTGAACGTATACAGCTGCCTTACACTGAATCACACGGTGGCCCACCGAGGTTAGCACTGCATGCCTTCACTGGCAACAGCAATTCAGGAACTCAGGCAGAGATCTTTCCAAGACTCTTTTAACTGCGGATACCAAGAATGGCAGCTGTGAGTATCTACATGCAACCATGTACCGTACCATTGAGCCATAGCCTTCCCTCATTCCACTTGGTCAGCTATTTTTTTTTTTTTAAAAAAAGGTTTTAAACCCTTATGTCTTGAGAACATGCATGCTGAAGTCACAGAGCCTTTCTGCACTACACTGTTATAGTGCTAACATTCCACTTTCAACATCCTATGGAATCCTGGGGTTTGGAGTTTAGGGAGGGGCCTTTAGAATTCTCAGCCAGAGAGCTCTTTGGCCTCAGTGAACTACAAACCCCAGAATTCCACAGGATGTTGAAAGTAGAATAATAGCACTATAACAATGTAGTGCAGGAAGGCCCTCATAATTGAGAGGCATGGTTTCTACTAATGGTGGAGTATTTTTTGTATGCAAACAGACGCTTCAGTGCTCAGCAAAACAAGATCATATACTGTACAATAATAAAAATGGCAGAATGACTTTTCAATCAATTTTCATAATTAATATAAATTACAGCTTTCAGCTTTTTTATTTTTTTGAGCATGTATTTATTCATTTATTTATCTATTTTGGCACAGTTCACATACAATCTAAATTTGTAGAACAATTATAAGTGGAACAGAAGGAGAGATCTGCCAGGAAGCCATGAGAATGTCCAGAGTTCTGCCAGGACAAAAATATTAGGGGCAGGAAGCAGGAGGCAGAAATGGATGATAGGTTGTCAGGTCTTTCTCTAAATGGTTCAACTTTTATAAAAAGAAAAAAAAAACTTCACATTGAATTTGGTGGGAGGAGAAATGCTATGCCAGCCTGAGGCTGGCAGAAGTAAAGTTTCTGTTCTGAAAGCCTTAAGGGGAAACAGAGAGGATTTCGATCGAGACAACCAAAGCTTCCCCTGCCCACTGTTGTCTCCACAAGAAACGAAAAGACTGACCTTCCCTCCTTCCTTCTTTCCTCTCTTTCCTTCTTCTCCCCTCTCCACTTCTTTTATATCTCATCTTTCTCCTGACAATAAGGAGGAAAAATGGAAGGCATCTGAAGAAACCAGAATGGTTGACTAAAGAACTCTCAGCTGAGCTAAGCGTTAAGAGAAACGTGTACAGGAAATGGAAGAGGGGGGAAACCACCAAAGAAGAATTTAAGCAAGTAGCCAGGAGATATAGGGCACAGAACGAACTTAGGCTGGCCAGAGACATTAAAAACAATAAAAAGGGCTTTTTTAAATATGTCCGCAGCAAAAGGAAAAAGAAAGAGGCGATAGGGTAGCTGCGCAGAGAAGATGGCGAATTACTAACGGGGGGAAGAGAAAAGGCAGAACTACTTAACACCTTCTTTGCCTCAGTTTTTTCCTGGAAGGATACAAGCACTCAACCTGGTGGGTGGGAAGCAGGGGAGGAAGCAGGGGAAATGCGGCACATAATAGGTAGAGAGGTGGTACAAGAATACCTGGCCACACTGGATGAATTCAAGTCTCCAGGGCCAGATGAATTGCATCCTAGGATGTTAAAAGAACTGGCAGAGGTCATTTCGGAAACGCTTGCTATAATCTTTGAGAAATCTTGGAGGACAGGAGAAGTTCCAGCAGACTGGAAGAGGGCAAATGTTGTCCCCATCTTCAAGAAGGGAAAAAAAGAGGACTCAAATAATTATCGCCCAGTCAACCTGATGTCAGTACCCGGAAAGATCCTGGAGCAGATCATTAAGCAGTCAGTTTCTAATCACTTAGAAAGCAATGCAGTAATCACGAGAAGTCAATATGGATTTCTCAAAAATAAGTCATGCCAGACTAATCTTATCTCTTTTTATGATAGAGTTACTAGCTTGATAGATGAAGGGAATGCTGTGGATGTAGCATATCTCGATTTCAGTAAGGCCTTTGACAAAGTTCCCCATGACATTCTTGCAAAGAAGCTAGTAAAATGTGGGCTGGACAGAGCTACTGTCAGGTGGATCTGTAACTGGTTGACTGACCGTTCCCAAAGGGTGCTCACCAATGGCTGCTTTTCATCCTGGAGAGAAGTGACTAGCGGCATGCCACAGGGTTCTGTCCTGGGCCCAGTGCTGTTCAACATTTTCATCAATGACTTAGATGAAGGAATAGAGGGCATGCTCATCAAATTTGCAGATGACACCAAATTGGGAGGGGTTGCTAATACACCAGAGGACAGGATCAAAATTCAAAATGACCTGGATAGATTGGAGAGCTGGGCCAAGGCTAACAAAATGAAATTCAACAGAGAGAAGTGTAAGGTCCTACACTTAGGTAGAAAAAATGGAATGGAATGGAATGCAGAAATATAGGATGGGGGACACGTGGCTGGATGGCAGTACGTGTGAAAGGGATCTAGGAGTCTTAATAGACCACAAGCTGAACATGAGTCAGCAGTGTGATGCGGCAGCCAAGAAAGCCAATGCAATTCTCGGCTGCATCAATAGGAGTATGGCGTCTAGATCGAGGGAGGTACTGGTACCACTCTACTCTGCTTTGGTTAGACCTCATCTTGAATAATGTGTCCAGTTCTGGGCACCCCAATTCAAGAAGGACATGGTCAAGCTGGAGCAGGTCCAGAGGAGGGCGACCAAAATGGTGAGGGGCCTGGAAGCCATGCCCTATGAGGATAGACTTAGAGAGCTGGGTATGTTCAGTCTGCAGAAGAGCAGGTTAAGAGGGGACATGATAGCCATGTTTAAATATTTGAAGGGATGCCATGTAGAGGAGGGAGAGGGCTTGTTTTCTGCCGCTCCAGAGACCAGGACAAGGAGCAATGGATTCAAGCTGCAGGAAAGGAGATTCCACCTGAACCTCAGGAAGAACTTCCTGACAGTCAGGGCTGTCCGGCAGTGGAATATGCTGCCTCAGAGTGTAGCGGAGTCTCCTTGCTTGGAGGTTTTTAAGCAGAGGCTGGATGGCCATCTGTCGGGAGTGCTTTGAGGGTGTTCCTGCATGGCAGGGGGTTGGACTGGATGGCCCGTGTGGTCTCTTCCAACTCTACATTTCTATGATTCTATGACAATAGGAACCAAAGCAGTTTATAAGGTTTAAACAAGGCAGAGCTAAAAACAAAAAACAAAACCTGCTGATAAAAGAGTTAAAACACAGTTAGGCCACTCTCAAAATCCTACGGAATCCTCTAAGAATCCTCTAAGGCCCCTCCCTAAACTGCTAACCCCAGGATTCCATAGGATGTTGAAAGTGGAATAATAGCACTATAATAGTCTAGTGTGGAAATGGCCTTAGTCAAGGTATCATATTAAAAAGCCATGAATTTTTAAAAAATATAAAATCCCCTAAAATCACAACAGTAAATGTAAAAGTACAGCACAGAAATGTGTTCAAGAAAAAAATTATTCTATAAGCACTTAAATGATCAAATGACTATTTAAATATCAAGGTCCTTTGCTGTTGTTGTTTTTGGATACCTTTAAGTCATTTCCAACTTATGGCAACTCTAAGGTGAACCTATCACGGGGTTTTCTGGGGCTTAGAATGTGTGACATGACAAAGGTCACCCAGTGGGTTTCCATGGTTGATCAGGGAATTGAAGCCCGGTCTCCAGGGTCATAGTCCAACACTCAGACCACTACATCATGCTGGTCTCATAAAGGTCTTTACTACTAGCAAAAAGGAGAATGGGGGGGCAGTCTTAGCCTTCCATGGAATCCCACAGTCTGGGAACAGCCACCAAGAAGACCTTCTCCCATGTCCTCACCAGATGGGCCTGTAACAGTGGTGGGACTAAAAGAAAGCCCTCTCCTCAAGCTCTTAAGACTAAGGCCCTTTCAAGACGTGGGGGGGAAGCCGCGCGAAAACGGGACTCACCGGATTTCCTGAGCGTCCGTCAGGACAAGGAGAAGTGTGAGCTCGTCGCTCCGCACTGCTCTGGTGTCCAAAATGGCGGCTTCTGGTTGGTGGAGGCTCTCCACCAACTGGAGAAGCTCGCCAGCCGAAAGCCCGCCCCTCGAAGATCTGCAGGCACACACTTGTGCGTGCCTGCAAATCTGCTCCGGAGCGCGGCGATGGAGTGACATGGAGTCGCGCGCTCCGTGCTTTTTAAAAACCTCTAAAAAGAGGTTTTTAAAAAACACACTGCACGACCAGTTCCGGTCACGCAGAACTGGACTGAGGTACGGAACTACAAAAAGTAGTCCGACCCAGTCCATTCTACGGTGCAGAAGACCTCCGTCGGAGGTCGCTCTGCACCATTTTAAAAGCCTGGTGTGGAAATGGCCTAAGGTAGGTTCATATAGAGGGTTTGTTTGGGCTACATATTTATACATACATATTGTTTGGGCCCACTGCTACATATTACTAGTAATTTTAATAAGAGCCATTGTACCTCCATGAAACTGTTTGTAAATATAACCGGTGCTCAAAGAATGGAAATATTATTTGAAAATATTCAAAATCTGTTGAGAAACAGTTTTGGGAAACCCTAATAAGGAGAATCCATGACCAGTGAGAATTTTCACAGTTCATGACTTATTCTGCACAAGATTCGCACCACGGTTTTGTTTGTTTTTCGGAAAACAGTTTTTTTTTTATGCAAGAAAAAATGCTATGCACAGAAAATGCTGCTTCCTGCATAGAAAAATAGAAAACCCACATACAGATTTTGTACAGAATAAGTCCCTAAGTGCAAACAGCCTTTGAAAACTTTGCAGCTTTTTTCTCAGTCATTCAGTCCCACTTTCAATAAGACATACTTGGGTAAAATCACATGTTTCGTCTTTTGAGAATGAAGTTAGCAAAGAATTACATCCCTACTCCGGGACAGATGTGCCTCTCATAGGCAATGTTTCTCCTCATCAGTGAAGGGGGCAATCACGTTAAGATTTTTGTAAGCCATAGGCACTCTTGTGTTCAACTTCCTACCTCATCTCAAGGTACCACTAGGGATAATTTTTTGTAGGCCATAAAATCCTGTTTTCATAGGGCCCAAAATTTTTCACAGACCCTAGGCCCTGTGCTTAAAGTGCCTAAGAGATAAGGCAACCCTGCAGTGTACCTACAACCCCATTCTAACCACTTTCAGGTGGCCATAGAATTTGAAATGGCTGCCCTCCCTTCAATACTCTCATCTACAATGCCCTTGCTAAAGGCAGCTTGGTACTCCTTCCACTCCTGTTGAGACTTGGGAGTCACAAAATATGTGGGAGGAGGCAATTCCTAAAGGATGGAAGTGCCTGGCCTCCTGGTGACCCTGGGTTTGCCTTTTCTTGGAATGAATAGACCAAATCTGGATGTCTTCATTCGTTAGTGCTTCGCTAGTTACTCCAAACAATAAAATTAGAAGGCACCAAAAAACAAAAACAAAACCTAGCCTGGCAAGTGGTTTTCAAACAAAATTTGTGATTTACTAAAAGAAGGGCTGAATACTTGAGACAATAAGGGCTGGAATGAAAGATGTTGTATCTATTTCCACACTAAAGCTTTCAAAACATCCACAGCTTTCTGAAGCTGAAGGCTGACATGACATTTCGAGAGCAGAGGAGGACTGGTTGATAGCACCACTGCTACCGTCAGGATAATCATACATTTTCCAAACTGGTGACACAAGTTCTCTGTGAACCTCACCCTGAACTGAAGAAAACTGGCCTCATTCTGCCTCTCAGAAGGCTGGATAAACAGTTGCATGGAGAGGGAGCAAAGGAAAGAGCCTGACTGATGGAGGTATATATACTTACCTGGCAGCGAAGATACCATGGACAGAGGTTTACAAAATTATTCACAATGGAGCAAAAGATGTATTTCCTCCATAATACTGAAATTCAGGATTGTCCAGTGACATTTATTGACAATATTGGATTCTCATTAACCGTATTGTCTAAGGGGAACAGGAGAAGAAATACTCAGTAAACTGCTACACACACACACACACACACACACACACACAACCTCTCAGTGATGGCTCTTGTCTCACAAACCTTCCACTAGAAGGATTACTGATGAACCAACTTTTCCTGGGTGGTGGTGGGAAAGCAAATTAAGCTTGAAATCCTGAACAGAATGTGAAACAGTGAAAAAGAGAAGGCAGAAGAAAGAAGGGAATAAGGTACCAGAAAAGGACAGCCAAGAAAGAGGACAGATGCTGCACAAGCCTGAGTACAATCACTTCCAGAATAGCTGTATTCTTATCCATATAGGCAAATGAGTCAACTGAGACCATCATGAGTTCCTCCTTCTCTCTTCCAGTCCCTATTCTTTTGTCACATCTTTTCAGTTATAATCTGGAAGAGAGGGATTTCCTCACCCCAGGCTCCCAGAGGCAGCATCACTCCAAAGGGAAGTCCAAGCCAGGTGAGGTGTTGGCTCCCACACTCCCCAATGAAACATCAGCACCCCATCATAAGCCCCCCCCCAAACCACAAATAAGGACTTTCTTTCCATTTCCATCTCCACAGAACATTCTTCCCAAATCTCCCTACTTCCTGAGCTACAAAGAAGCTGCTTGAGCCCACAGAAAGGACATTAAAGGCTGTAATAAAGAATTGTCAGGTATGGAGCTTCTGAGGGATTTGAGTTCATCAGCCTATTTAAGCCCTTTTTAGCTAGAGATTCCTTGCTAAGAGAATAGCTCCCTTTATGAGAATTTGTCCCACTTTGCATAGTACCTGAGGAATGCTGTCAGTGGTCCTGAAAAGCAATACTGTTGGGTTCTGGCCAGCCCTAAGAGAGACAATTATGTTAGACCTTACTGCAGTTCCTCTGCCTTACTTCAGCAAACCCGGCCTATTGCCTCTCTAGGACTTTGCATAATCCTGCCAGAACTGTGGTTCAGTGTCTAAGGAAACTGCTACTCTAGCTGGAGTCTTCCCTGACGTAAGATAAAAGTTTGTTTAGTTTTTGCTGTCCTGAGAAACGTTTTGGTTTGAAGAGTAGGGTAAATGTTCTTTAAATGGTGTTGAAAAGAGGGAAAGTACTTCTTCAGCACAACTAATTTATGCAACTCATTAGCCAAGAGATGGTGGCAGCAGCAGGTGGATTAGATGGCTTTGAAGAGAGATTAGACAATTTCATAGACAATTGGTCAGTCAGTAGTTAAGCATCATGATTGCTTTACAGGACTTTTAAAATGTTCAGAGATGTTTTTCATTTGAATACTAGCTGATTGGGTGAGGGCTGTTGCCTTCAGTCTGGGGGTTCACCCCAAAGCATCTGGAGAGTTAGCGCTGGAAACAGGACTGGTAGATGAATTGGCTCTGATTCTGATCTTTCAGGGCCATTTCTTACTCTTTGCCACCAGGGTACTCCAGTCTCATACTTCATATCCTCTTTGCCAAAGGGGTCTAGCAACATGTCACACACACACACAAAAATGAATGCATATGCACATTAAAACATATGTGGCTTTTGCGTGTGTGAAACAAAGTATACAGATTATATTATCTGCGCCCCCAAAAATGATCAAGATCATTTTGTTTCCCACAGAATATGGGGTATTTTTTTTTCTTTTTCAGCACTACAGCTGGCATGTGGTATCTAAATGAATTTCTAAAAGAGTTAAATGGGTTTTTTCTTTCCTTGCAGCATGCCTACAACCTCACCTCCCCCCTGCCTAAAGCTAGAATTCTACTCTTATCCATTACATTTATGAGTCATCCATCTTTCAAAACCAGACTGGGGCTAAGACATCAGGCTAGTAAAAAAGAAATCACTCAAACATTTTTTTTTATTTCTGTGCACAGCCTTAAGTCATAGGTGTTTTTGTTACCCCTCTAAAGTTGAGACTTCTGCTTCTAATATTAGCACTCTGGCTGTTCTCTTAAGTCAAGTGGCGGCAGCAGGCACGTGCTTGAGGGGGCTACCTTTTGCCTCCCAAAGACAAGATTGTGGCCCTTTAGCATCATGTGGAGGAGAGCCTTATGGAGCTATTAGGAGATAATGGGAACATCTGCCCACTGCGAAGTCTCCATGTGGTGCTTCCCAAGAGCTCACACTCAATTTCCATCTGCTAAGATTCTCATTTGCCTGTTTATAAAAACATCTTCAATGGCTGCATCCATGAGGGTGATACAAATAAGTAAGACATGAAGAAGGTTCTTGATGAAGCTGTAGAATCTCCACCACCTTTAACAGTCAGCCAGGCAGGCATCGGAGTTGCTAAGACGCTCTTTGCTGTTTGACGTCTGGCCTCTAGGCAGGTGATAGATTACATGTTTTTGTTCAACTCTCTTCTTTACAGTGCTTATCACCTACACTGGAGACGTTCTGGCAGACTATCTTCCTCTTTTCTTTCCATCTTTTGTTGAAAATAAAAAGTAAGTTTTAGATAACATTACTGAAGTTATCTATTATCTTAGGGAACCTCTCTACTTCTGCAGACACATTTGTGATAAAAATGGATTTTTTTTACTACTCTCTACAACAACTTTTTAGCAATTAACATGACCGAATGTTTTGGAGGTAAACCATTTTTATTGTGCCCTTTTCACACTGGAGAACATTCATATGTTCTTGACCATTTACTCTATTTTACCAGTAATGGCTGCTACCCTTCTTTCCTCCATTTCAGAGCATTTCATAGTATGCAAAATGATGGCCAACCTATCAACAGAGTTGCCACTGCTGTCATCGGCTGTAGCATCGCAAAATGACAACAGCAACAACAAGTTACAGAAAAAAGAGAAAGGTTGGTGGCCAATATTACATATTGAGGAAATGAGCTTCATAACTGAATGAAGATCTGAAGCAACCAGTCAAGTTTGCAGCTTTTGAATATGGTGGTACTATTTTTAAGCTGCCATGGCTAAGAGCTATAGAAAGATCTCTCCGTTATGATTTTTGTTCCCACAGTAATGTTCAATTTGCATCCACATTAAAGTCATCTATTCAAGTGGCTATCACAAGATCCCATGGCAATCAGTTTTATAAGTTGATTATGTATTTGCATGAAGAAGTACTTCTTTCTGTGTCTCCTGAACATATTCTCTTACAATGAATACAGTTCTCTTACTCTTCTGGGTGACCTTGAGTTGAGAAAAAAAAATCTTTTCTGTTTCTTCCCAATAGCTCATAATTTTATAAACAGTTATCACCTCCCCCCTTGCAGCCAATTCATAGTTATCTTTGTACCAGTGTGATTTACTTCCAAGCATCGTATTCCATCCTAAACTTTTTAAACAACCACAATAATTCTGAATCATTTTGGCATAATGCTAATCAGACCTCATTCTGAAACAAAACTCCCTTTAATATCCGATTTGCATCCCAAGCACAAAAAGTCAGTACTGAGAAGAAGCAGACATCTTTAGATGTAAGGACACCTTAAGATGGATTGCTCCTCACAATAGCATACCACTGGATTCTCCTGAAACACTTCATTTATAAATGGGAAGAGCAGGGGGACTGAGATTACCTGTCTCAAACAAATTTGAAAATGAAATAGACACAGAGTTTATCATCCTAGCAAGTAATCTGTTGTAGCCTAATCCCTCAATGTTTATATTCCTATACGAGCATACCTTTGATCTTGACTTTTCAGGCTTCATACTCATCGACTCCCCCAGGTCTAGTGACGGTTAAAAGACTCTGCCTTTTCTCCCTTCTTCTCCACTACATACTTGGAACCTCCCCCTGGAAAGCTTATGTGACCTCTCTTCCCTTGCTTTCTCTGAACTTTTGCTTAAACCCCATGATTCCTAAATTAGACCATAATTCAACTTCTAACTAAGCCTGAGCATGGACAATTTAAATGATCACATATTGCTTATGTGCATTGTTGTTGTAGTAGTATCTCTTTCTATCCTGCCTTTTCCCCAGATTGGGGAACAATTACAACAATAATTTACAACATTTAAAAAGACACTGTTAAAATTCCTCATGATACATAAGTTAAAGCACAATTAAGCAATACTACTACTACTACTACTACCACTAAGAATAATAATAATTAACAACCAAGTTAAAACATGCATCATTAATACACATACACTTTAATCCTGGCTCTTCTACTTCCTCTGTTTTTTCTTCTGTGACAAATGTTCGTGGCTAGGTGGGTGGATGGGTGAGAAATGTGTTTGGTTCGCATTACAATATAAGTATACCTGATTCACACTTTCCCAAACCTAGACGTCAACCAAAACATGTTTAACTGTCTACATCTAAACTCTGCTGTTAGAAAAAGGAAAAAGAAAAAAAAGTGGGAGGGGAGAGAAAAAGGAAAAAAAGAAATGTATACAAAAATACCAATGTCATGTATGTCATCGTACACCAGCAATTCCCCTCTACGCTCTACATTGGACAAACAAGACGGTCTCTATGCAAGAGGCTTAGTGGACACAAATCTGACATTAGAAATGGCAATGCTCAAAATGAATTGCAGAATATTTCGATCTTCCTGGGCATACAGTAAGGAATTTACAGGTCACAGGCCTTGAACAAGGAAATTATAAAGGAAGACTAAAAAGAGAAAAAGCTGAATTGAATTACAGTCAGACCTCCACTTTCATGGGTTCAGCATTCACAGATTGTTATTTTTAAGTTTTATTTTATTTATTTACTTTATTTATTAAAGTATTGATATTATATCTGCCCTTATCATGGAAAAAATATGTTGTCTCTAGGAAGCTCTAGCATGATTCTATGGTCCGCTTCCTCTGGAGACATGCTGGAAGACCTAGAAATTTCTAGAGAGAACACTTCTCTAAGCATTGCTAGGTCCTACAACACAACTCTATGGCCCACTTCCACCAAATGTTGACCATAGAATCATGCTGGAGGATCTAGAGATACCTAGAGAAGTGCTCTCAAGTTTTTAAAAAAATAGCATTCACAATTTTTATTTTTATTTGTGCTTTTTCCACTTTCATAGGGGTCCTGCACTACTAACCCCTGTGAAAGTGGAGGGCTCACTGAATATTCATAAATTCCAATCCATTAGCACAGATATGAACAAAGACAATGTTACTGCCCTGGCTAGTCCAAGCTTTGGGGATATTAAAGATATCCTCTTGATATCATAATTCGGCTTCATTTCTCCATTCCTCTCCACGTGCTTGCGAGGCCACCGGACAAGCACATAAACAAGCTCGGCCGTTAATTGCCGTAATATTCAAACTACAATACAGGCAGGCCAGAAATAGCTGACTCACTGCTTTGGGAGACCCCCAGGCAAGTACTCTAACTAGGTATGCACGCAACTTACAAAAGAGCCTCTGCCCCGCGCTGGCAGCTTGATGGGTTAACTATACCATACCCAAGTATTCGCTGTCTGCATACTGGCTACTCTGTTGAGAACCGCTACGATAACTCAATCATTCAGATTCTGACCTTTCGGAGGCTTTGTCTCCAACTCCAAATCTATTGTTTTCCCCCAAGTGCGGCATAGCCTGCAGTCACAATTCTCCTTATAAAAACCCTTGATTCTGAGACCTTCCTCGGAACACTCCCGAGTTTCATCCCGCCTTGCTGCTGCTTTGCTTGGAGAGCCTCCCCTCAGCTCCACGTGCTGAGCTACATCTCACCCCAGCTTTGCTCTCTATTTTTCTGGGCTTCAGGACAGGTAAAGTATCACCCAAACCAGCAATCCCTCTAAAAATCCCTCTATACCACTCCAACCTTTATTTTCTTTAGTTATCTTGCGTGAGTGTGTCGCATACACTGTTTTGCTTGTATTTAATAAATATCATTTATTATTTCAACTTTTGTGTGCTACTTGACTCGACCCGACTCCGTAGACATAGGGTTCAAGATCTCACTACGTTACCCTGCCTCTCATAACGCTAAGCCGTGCTCTGAGCTAATTTTCCCCTCCTTTAGTTGAGCACATTTTGGTGTCCCTTCCGGGACCCCCAGTACACAGGGTAACAACAACAGCTTCATGGCACACTACATATATTAATACAAGAGTCCTTGCTACTGCACATATAACAAAAGGAATCTTCTCAGAGAGAATTTTGAGCTCAAGGAAACTGATTTTTGGTAAATAGACTTACTGATTTCACACATCAACACTAACTGATCATTGTAAAGACTTGCATCACCTTGTCCAGCCTTTTGAAAATTTAGAGCAAAACTCATGATTTGCATCTTTCTGGATCCTATTACATAATATCCCACACTCACAGCTGTATAAATATGCTCTATACTTGATCCTTAACAATTACTCTGTACTGCATCTGAAGATTTATGTCCATGAAAGCAGATTTATGTCCATGAAAGCTCATGCTAAAA
Organism: Cyclura pinguis; assembly: GCA_030412105.1. Taxonomy (NCBI): domain Eukaryota; kingdom Metazoa; phylum Chordata; class Lepidosauria; order Squamata; family Iguanidae; genus Cyclura; species Cyclura pinguis. Next base: position 165,596,932 of record CM059600.1, read on the forward strand.
TAAAAACTGTTAGTCTGAGGCCATTTCCGCACCGGGCTTCTGTAATGGAGCAGAGCGACCTCTCACGGAGGTCTTCTGCACCATAGAGTGGACTGGCATGGACTACTTTTTGTAGTTCCACACCAGAATCCACTCAGGAGTGGCCGGAACTAGCCGCGCGGCGTGTTTTTTAAAAACCTCTTTCGAGAGGTTTTTTAAAAGCATGGAGCACGCAGCCCCATGCTGCTCCGTCGCCCGGCTCTGACGCGGATTTGCAGGCACGCGCAAGTGCGTGCCTGCAGATCTGCCAGGAGCGGGCTTCCGGCTGGCAAGCTCCTCCGGTTGGTGGAGAGCGTCCACCAACCAGAAGCCGCCATTTGGGACGCCGGAGGACTGTGGAGCAGCAAGCTCGCGCTGCTTCGCATGGCGACGGACTTACCCAGCTTCAGGTAAGCTCCGTTTTCTGGTGTTTTCACCCGTCCCCCCCCCCCACATGCGGAAAGGGCCTTAGAGGTGCTACCACGCCACTTGAAAACTGTTGAAAGCTCTACAATAAATGCATACATCTGAAGAAATGTACACAAAAATGTTTATATGCCTTAAAGTGTGAACCCTGACATAACCACAGTGGCACTTATCCACATGTAAGGTAAAGGTATTGCCAGGCCTGAGGGATGGAGGCGGGGAAGTGATGGGGAAAACACTCCCCAAACAGCATGAAGAGGTCTGAGCACATGTAAAACACCATGGGACTGCTGAAGGGTGGCGGGGGGGGGGCAAGAGAAAACAGGAGTTTGGAATGAAGAGAAATGCAGTGGAATATTATGAAGGTGGGCACAGCACAGTGACTGAAATACTAGACCAGAACAGTGTGACATCTTGTTGCAGATCCCCCAATTAAGGATAAGTCAGAAATTCTTTTCAGTTTGTTTTTGATCAGAATTTACCAAAATTCACTAAATTCAAATGTGTGAGAAAGCAAATTGACTTATTTGGCCACTCCTAGTCCCAACAATGTCACTTCCTTTCTTCAAGTTCTTTCAATATTTTTTTTTCATTTTTAAACATTGCACTTTACAAAATTGCATGGGTGGAGTTTCAAAAATAATCAGGAAACGTATAAATGTTGATAAAAATGTTTGGATAAATTTTGCATAGAAATCCATATCTTCAATACATATATAACTGTGGACTTTCATGCACCTATGTATTTTATTTTTGCATATGAGTATGTGTGTGTATGTATGTGTGTGTGTGTGTGTGTATGTGTGTGTGTATAAAAAGGAAAGAACACATGAAAATACAAGATAGGTCGAAAAAGACTGATTTGCCTATCCTTACAAGTGATCTTATGTCCACAATGATTTAGGAATGAATCCCTTGACACTGGCAAAATTAAATTCAGAACATGAACGAATAGTGTTGGGCTATTAATGAAATCTGGAGCAAGATTTTGGAATATGTTGGGAACTATTATGTACAGAATAAACAGATTTTAATAGACTGTAATATTAATCTGTTTACACCTTCCCCTAATTAACTTTATCACTTCTCTGTATTTTTATTATATTATTAGTAATCCACACAGATTTTATTGTGTAAAGAAATAATATCAGAAAGCACAGGCAGGATTCAAACGATACAAGATTTTAAGTTACACTTAATGAAAGCAGCCAAACTTATTGGCAGAATGGATACTTTGCATGCATGACATCTCTTAAGTTCAGTCTCCTGCATCTCCCTTTAAAGGGATCACAGGTGGCAGCAGGATTGCGGGTGAGCACAGCTCAGAATAAGTGGTCATAAGCTAGATGGACCAACTGCCTCACCTGGGACCACACTCTACGCAAAGCATAGAAGTGTTCTGGAAAATTTCCTTTTTAAAAGACTGTATTTCTCATAACCCCCTAATCAGCTTAGCTATGCTAGTGAGAGATTGCAAGAGCTGCAGAACAAAAAGGTAACTTTTCCAGTTTCTGAGAGTGCTCTTGTTGTTAAGAAAGTATGGACTTCTGGAAAGGATATTGTTGTTGTTGTGTGCCATCTAGTTGTTTCCATCTTATGGTGACCCTAAGGAGTTTTCTGGGGCTGAGAGCATGTGATGTACCCAAGGCCATCCAGTGGGTTTCCATGGCTGAGCAGGAAATCGAACCCTGGTCTCCAGGGCCATAGTCCAGTGCTTAAACCACTACAGAATACTGGCTCTCCCATTTACTGCTGAGCTCCTAAGAATACACTGTCAATGACAGGGAATGACACACTGATGTATCCAGTAGTGTCATTATGATATTGCAAACAGACACCACTGGGGACCTGCCTGTATATCTCCTCCCAGATCTGGTACAGGTTTTGTCGGGGAGGGGATGCCTGAGGGCTACAAAGAGACAACTGAGGCCGTTTCTGCACTCCACTGTTATAGTGCTATTATTCTGCTTTCAACATCCTGTGGAATTCTGGGGTTTGTCGTTTCCTGAGGCCAAAGAGCTCCCTGGCTGAGGATTCTAAAGGCCCCTCCCTAACTGCAAACCCCAGGATTCCACAGGATGTTGAAAGTGGAATAATAGCACTATAACAGTGGAGTGTGGAAAGGCCTGAAGATCAGGAAAACTGTAGTTGCGTGAGCAGATCTCTATTTGCATAGTGTTGAATTTAGCCTAGTAATTCCATCCCTCCATCTTACCCTGCAAATAGAAAGAAACAGGCAGTGAGGGTAACTTAGCATAGTCTTTAAGACTCACAGCTGTCAGGAGGCAAGGTAAAAACAGTAGCAGTGCAACATCTTTCTGATATAATTTTTTTAAAGAAAATCTTCATTCTGATTTGCACCCCATGCTCCTTCCTCAACAGCATCAACAATGAGTGAGCCAAGCCCAGAACTAACCTTTTGCATATCATATAAATTTCTCTAATAACTTGATTATCCTAGAAATCAGTTTCCATCTAAGGTAAACTACTTTTATTGATGTTTACTTTTTTTTTCAATTGCTACATTTATTGTTTTTAAAATGCTAAGAAATATCAACCACCTCAGATGTTGTGTGACTATTTTAGCTTCTTGGAACCTGCTGTGTAACATTCAATTAAATTATGTTAAACACAAGTTCCCAGAATCAAATTGGGTGATAAACAGTTCTCGCTCTCTCCTCTCTCTTACTCCTCCCTCACTCTCTCTTTAATAAATCAGCAGTTTCCACATCATTCCTCTCCCCACACCTGAACCCATTAGAATTGATATTGTACAAAGTGACAGTTGACAGCAAATTTTATTGACAGAGTCTCATTGAACATAATTACTCAACAAGAACCATCCTGAATCCATTAGCCAGAGTTTAAGTCAGCAGTAATTTTGTGACACACTTGATGTACAGACAATAGACAGAGGGTCACTGGGCTTTTCATTATGGCTCTCGCCCACCACTTACAAAAGTCAGGAGGACACCAGGCAAAAGTCACTCCTATTGAATAGCATGGTTTATCCTGACTACCATTTCATTGCCACTGAGGCATGAATTCTTTTCACGCACCAAGACACATACCCCATGTCTCGTTGGATGCAGTGCACTCTGTACTGCATCCAAAGAACTGGGTTAATATCCATGAAAGCTCATGAGAAAATAAAAACCAGTTACAGGAAGCCCCTAACTTTTGATACTCCATTATTTGAAGACTTGCTCTTTCAGTGTTTCCAAAGTAAGGGCCAGTTCCTTTAATTTGATGGGAGTTCTGCTCTTTCATCAGTTCCTCTTGCCTATGGAGGCTTGCTTGGAACTGCTCTCACATGCATGCTGCTTGCAAAGTTGAGAGGGGCAAAAAAAAACACCAAACCAGCTGAGAGACTTTGCAAGCAGCACATATGCAGTGGGTCCCAAGTGAGCGTCCGTAAGGTTTCAGGCTCCCTACAGTATAATACGTGGGTTCTGTTTTGCAACCAGTTTCATTTTCTGACAGTGCTCTGGTCCCTAACCTGTCAGGGGAAGACTGTAGTCTTAAATGTGCTGCCACATTTCTTTTTCTTTTTTCCCTTCCTTTCCTTTCTCCTTTACATCATTGTGTTAGTCATTGTTTTTCTCATGCCTTTGATAATGTCTCGTAATGCCACCTTGGATCTGTAGAAATAGAATTATAGATCCTCTGTGCCTAAGCACTCCTGAGAGATTAGTCCTCATCTTTCATGTTAAAGTATAATATAAGCAAAGAGAGGAAGTAGAGGTTGCCATGCATAAGATGTTTTACAAAATGTTCAGACATTACATAAGTGTCAATGATACATTTGCCAAACTTTTACTGGTATACCAGCTGCGTCCGTTCCTGGAACAGTCAGACTTAGCCATGGTCCTAAATCCATCCCTTACATTGTTTAGGCTACCTACATTAAACAGCAAAGTGTGACCAAATGATAATGATTCAATTTGTCAATTTACAATCACCAAGAAATACCAGCCTCATGAAGTTCAGGAAAAGGAAACATCCCAACAGCCAATTAGGACATGGATGTACACATGAATACACATGAATCCTCCAGCTAGTCCAACACTGCTGCCCATAGGCAGGTAGACATGCTGTCAATTGAAAGTCTACATAGAGGAAGATCCACCTTTTAAAGGGGTCCTTGATGATTAGATGCATGTGTTACCCTGATTTCTAGGGGTCCCAGGAGGGACACCTAAATGTGCTCAAACAATGGGGAGGGAATTAGCACAGAGCACAAGTTGGCAATGTGAGAGTCAGGGTAACGTAGCGAGATCTTGAGCCCTATGTCTACGGGGTCAGGCCGAGTCAATGATAAGGCAGAAGTTGAAAATAATAATAATGGTTTTATTGAAATACAATCAAACACATGTATGCAGCACACTCACACAAGAACTATAGAAATAAAAGGTAGGAGTTGGATAGAGGGAGTTTGAGAGGAGGTTTGGTATGGGAAATACTATACCTGTCCTGAAGCCCGGTTAAAAGCAAAGAAGCTGGGGAGTGTGGATTCTCAGCACGTGGGGCTGAGGGGAAGGCTCGCTGGACAAAGCGACAGCAAGGCAGGATGGAAGCCAAGAGTGATCCGAGGAAGCGCTCAAAGTCAGGGGTTCTTATAGAGAAAACTGTGGCCGCAGGCTAGTCCGTACTTGGGGAAAACAATGAGTTTGTGGCTGGAGACAAAGCCTCCGAAAGTTCAGTATTTTAGATGATTGAGTTCTAGCCAGATTGTCAATAGAGTAGCCAGTATGCAAACGCGGAGTGCTTGAGAGTTGTATAGTCCGCTCATCAAGCTGCCTGCGTGGGGCAGGGGATCTTTTTGTAAGTTGCGTGCATACATAATGTGGTACTTGCCTTGAGGTCTCCTGAAGCTGCATTGGGCAATGACTGGCCTGCCTAGATCGGGATGTGAATGGTTCGGCTATTGTCGGCCACGCCTGTGTGCATGCTTGTCTGGGGGCCTCGCAAGCACGTGGAGAGGAGTGAGTACAGAAGGCTAAATTATTGCAATCAAATGATATCTTAATATCCCACAAGCTCGGGCTAGAAACAGTGGTAACACATGTCCCACTCTATGATGGCAGCATTTCGTTCACCAGGTCTTCCCATGGGAACAAAACCCCACGCAAACAGCAGTCTTAGGCAATGAGGCAGTTTTCTGGATGTTATTGGACTCCAGTTCCCACCATTCCTAACTGTTGCTCACTATGTGGGCAAAGTGTTGCTATTCAACAACATCTGGAGGGTCGGATGATTTCCATCACTATTTTACAGTCAAGCCCAAGGTAGACATGCTCCAAGTGAAGCATAGAACCATTTTGAGCCAAATTGCTAAGTTAAAGACCATGTTAGCCAAAGAAGTCGGACCATACAAAGAGTGCTAGGCTAAGACAGGAGAGACCTAGGTTCACATCTGCACTCAGCTGCAAAACTAACTTTTTAAAAAACATCACATTCTTTTCTTTTCACCCTCAGCATGAAGAAATGTGTCAATTTTATCAAATTCTTCCAAACTGAACCAAAACAAAATTCTCCCTCATCTGCCCTGGTCAAATTCAACAAGTAGAGTTTTTCCCCACATGGAGAGTGCACATTGTACTTGCCTGTCATACAAGGGTTAAAGACAGAGAGCATTTAAATTAAATAAAGAGAGAGAGAGAGCAAATTTAATTCAGGATTAATGAATAATAAAAATGAATCAAACCCAGGTAGTCAAGGTTTAAGCATTCAAAACTCTAGAACTGGATGGACAAATCTGGTCACTTCAGCTTCTCTCATGTACATTTTTTTAAAGAGGAGGAGGAGGAAATTCTTCCCATCCCAAATATGAAGAAATTTGCAAATCTTGGGAAATTCTTATTTAAAAATGAGCTGAAATGAAATTCTTATCCATTAGAGTGTTGCTTGCTTGCTTGCTTACTTTCTTTCAAGAAAAAAGTTCAGGCAAATAAACACTAGAAAAAATAAAGCATAAATGCAGCAAAAACTTGAGTTATTATTCAGGAGCAAAGGAGCTGATTTGGCTGTGGGCACCAGGTTTGCCACTCAGTAACAAGCAGGAGTCATGCTGCTTTCCACATATTATTGTGGACTGCAACTCCCAGCAGTCCTGGCCAGCATAGCCAAATATGACAAATACTGGAAACTGCAGTCTAACAACATTCGGAAACCTGCATGATTTCTACCCCTGCTGTATAACATGCAGAAAAGTCCTGGAAACTGAAAATGGAGTATACATTTACTCAAGAATGCACAAATTGGGAATTCTCCTAACTTGAATGGAAAACAGAAAAAAGATATTTTAAATCTGGATATATATTCTAGTCAGTGTATGGCTTCTCCACCCCCATCCCATCTGATATATAGTTTGCTTGACTTACTATGTTTCAGTGTTTCCAGTTCATCCTGCATTGTGAGTCAGTAAAAATATTATTTATTATTATCTATTATTTATTGCTTAATTCTGTCAGGAAAAATTTGGGTGGTGAAAGGAAGATAGGCTGTGGTAATACATAAATAAATATAAATAAAGTGCATTATTATTAATGTAGGCCATGAATGACATTTAACAAAAGAGAGGTGCCTCTTTTAGACCACCAGGTATCTCTAAAGATTGCTCTGATCTTTCACCTTCTCCAGTTCACTGTGTTCTTATTGTTTGTTTTACAGCAGTGACTGAAGGCCACAGGCCAAACAGGGCAGACTAAGCAAACGGTAGAGCGGTTTGGTTTATAGCAGTGATTCACTCAACACTCCATATAAGACCAGAGGAGCTCTGTTTTGTCAGGTGCCTGGGTTCACTCACAGAGCATCTGTTTGAAGGACAGATAAAGTCCTAATTTGCAGTATCCCGTACATACTGCTCCTTTGTTAAGCCTACTGGACAGAGCTCATTTTCATGTGAGACTTTTTTTTTAAGTCCTTTGCCAAAGAGCAATGTAAAATGGCTGGACTTTGTACCATGGTTTCCTTTGGAACAGAAAGAATATCAAAAGACAGTCACAGAGAAAGAGAGGTTTGACCAAAATCTCCTAACAGGCCAGCAGCAGAAGTGGTCAATGGCTACATGCAGAACTGATTACAAGACAAGAGAATTTGGGGTGGAGGATTCTATACCACACATGACTTGGCCAGCTGTGTTTTATCTCTGGGTCCCAGAGATAGATACTATAGCTCAACATAGCTTCTCTCAAAGTTAATTTCTGTAAATCCCTTCTAATAGCATGAACTTTCAAGTCAGGCTAAACTCCTAAAACTATCTAAACGGGTGGGGGAGGGAGAACACAGCAAAAAGCAAAGGTAAGACCAAATTATTAGAGCCACACTAATTGAAATACCCTGTGACAGCTGGTGGCTTCCATGTCTACTCTGTGAATCTACTCTGGCTTTTAGTCAGAACTTTAAAGGGACTATCTAAGTTGCTATTTTGGGGATAGCATTCAGCACCTTGAATAGTTCCTTTAAAACACCGATTAAACCTCATAGGAGATTCACCAACCCATTGAGTGGAAGCTGCCACCTGCCACTCGAAATGTCATTCACACAACTGCCAATTGCATTAATGGCTTTTGAAAAGTAAATAGGAGGTGTGGAAGAGGATAAGGGGTGATTCAGATCAGGACTTCATCAGTAGGAGAGGGCTATGCTTCTAGCTATGTTACATTGTGTTTCCATTCTAGGGTTTTCCTGATTTTTAAAAATGTCTTAAATTGTATTTTTTTTATTTACCTTCAAAAAGGATATCAGTTACATTCAATAATGTTCCAGTATATCAAAAGCAGGAAAACAGAAACACAAAAGGAGGAAAAATAACCGCATTAGTCACAAGTTTCTGTAAAAGCTGGCTAAATGTCCTAATATAATTCCAGTTGTAAATTTCATATATCAATGGCCCTTTCCGCACCAGGCAATTAGAACAGGGCAGTGCGTCCTCACATGGAGGTCGTCTGCACCTTGGAGTGGACTAGTAGCGGACTACTTACCAGAGATCCACACCTCAGTCTGCTCCAAGACGATCCCAAGTGGTCCTCCAGCGTGTTTTTGAAAGACCGGAAAAAACAGCCATTGCGTTCCTGCTCTCTTGTGCAGATTTGCAGGCTCGCACCAATGCGAGCCTGTCATCTGCAGAGGGCGGGCTTTAGGTGTGGCGAGCTTCAGTGGTTGGTCAGGACCCACAACCAACCAGAAGCCGCCATTTTGGAAGCTGGAAGCCACCATTTTGGAAGCTGGAAGCCACCATTGTGGAAGCTGGAGCTGCCATTTTGGAAGCTGGAAGCCGCCGGTTTGGAAGCCAGAGCAGTACGGATCTACAGACCTCGCGCTGCTCCGATTCACCCTGGACCAAGGAGGAGCCCTGCAGAAGGGCTTCAGGAACAGTCCGCGTTGCTTCGGACCCCAGAAGAAGCAGTGAGTAATGGCACGGAGCGATTCCCTCGCCTCGTGCGGAAAGGGCCATAATTTCAGTTGTTGCAAGCATTGTTAGATCTTCTATCCATTGGATCACAGGTGGAGAAAAATTATTTTCCAGTAGCAAAGCATCAGTCTTTTAACAGTCAAAAAGGTGCAAATATTCCACCTCTGTTGGCCATTTGTTAATTTCCAAGAAACAGGTATATAATTCTGAAGAATATGCACATGAATATCTAGGAATTTTCCAAAACCAAACTTACTTGCATGATTACTTCCTCCCAAAATGTAGCTATTATGAGACAAGTCCAAAACATACGTGTTAAGGAAGCATTACCACTATTACACCTCCAACAATTTGCTGATTTACAAAGCCCTTTCCTGAATAGATATTGTGACATGAAAGACAATTTTCTCCTGTATAAAGATAGTCAGAGATCTATAGGCACACTAGTTTATAGACGTTAAAACCAATGGCCATTGATTAGTCAGAACTGGTTATTCCAGTTCTCTAGTCTGTTCTATTCATTCAGTCTAGTCTATTCATAAACCTTGCATGTCATGTTTATTTATAGATAACAGAAATTCATGAATACAAAAAAATGGTTGATTTGGATACTCAATTGATTTCAGTAAACATCTCTAATACTAAGGGAATCTCCAATGCACTTCAAGCTGCAGGGCCAAATCTACCTTGTAACAAATGTTTCAATTGTAAATATTAGCTGATAGATAGTTTAAACTGCTCTTCCCAAACTGAAAAAAGGAAAAACTCATAATCAACACCAAGAATCTGATTTACGGTAATAATATCATTGTTGGACCATAACTTCCATTAACATGGTTCCTTACCTTTTTTCAAATCTGCATTCCCCCATAAAGTCAATTTGGCATGAGTGTATGGGTCAAATTGCAAGATGATATTTGCCACACAGTTCTAACTGTTGAAATTGTTGGCAAAATACTGTTTTGTTTTGTTTTTTAATAAAATGAAAACCAAGCACTGTCTAATTGAATAAAGGTGTCAGAAATGAGGACTCCAAGGCAGACCATGGTGGATTACTTACTTTAAGTGGATATGTCCCAAAATTAATACAAGCTAACAAGTATATGCTCGATGGTGTGTAAGAAGATCTGGAAAGCCAAGCCCTCCCACTTTGACTGGAATTTGCATCTTGTTCATTGAAATTCTGGCAAGAGATGAGCCCCCCATCTCCTAAACAATGCATTTAGTTGTTGAAAATAATTGCAAGGTGTAAGCAGAGGAATTCCATGATTAACATAAACAATTCTAGGTATGACATTCATTTTAATCATGTTTACCTTACCCCACAGATTAATCTTTAAACCCACCCATCTTTTTAAATATTATATCATATCTTTTATCAGCTTACTTATATTATGATTAATCATCTAGATAAATCCCTAGGAATAGTTACACCCAAATAAGTAGTAGAATTTGGGAAATAGTGAAAGTGCTGTGCTTTAAATATGCTACAGCCTATCTTGTCTCCCATTGCCACTATTTCTGACTTTGACCCATTAATTGAATATCTAGATATTTTACCAAAATTATTAATCAACTGCATCAAAACAGGAATTGACTGCTGGGGTTTGCAATGAATAACAAAAGATCATCTGTGAAAAGAGTGTTTTTAAATTCTAAACTGACATGTTCAAATCCATTGATCCTGGACTTTTGTCTAAGTGTTCCAAGCACAAATTGAATATTAAAGGAAACAATGGACAACCCTGCCTTGTACTTCACTTCAATATAAAACAAGAATGAAAAAGAAATTGGTCATAACCTGTGCTTTTGGGGCTGAATATAAAAATTTTTCCATTCCAAAAAAATTAAGGAAACTCAGAATTAGCCAATACTGAGAAAATAAATGGCCAGTATATTTAATCAAAGGCCTTCTGATCATTTATCTGGTCAGTACTTACCAAAGACTTTTTGTAATCTATTAGCTAAAACAGTTGACAATATATTGATATCATCATTAAGTAGGTAAATAGGGCAGTAGTTAGCTCAGTGACTATGATTCTTACCAGGTTTAGGTATCAGCATAACATAGGTGTTATTTAATGATGAAGACAGGAAGCTGGATTCTAAGATTTCAAAAATATTTTAAGAAACCAAAATTGTGTTTCCGTTCTGAATGGAAGACAGCACCGACTATATTTATGGGAAGTAAAACTCACAGCTATGGTGGAAAGAACATGTTTTCAAATATGAGTAGCAAGTGCAGGGACCCCCGCCAAGAACAGGACAAATGGTTAAGGACTCACTACTCAACAAGGCAGGATCCCCATTTAGATCACCACCATATTTTCCTATTATCTTCCATTTATTATTGTTTTTTTTTAATTCATTTGTGCAATTGCTGAGTGAATGATATTTTAGTTTAGCTTGGACCATAACTGCAAAAGCAGAAGGAATGATGGCCTTTCTGTGCCTCTGATAACCTAGAGATAGCCCAGAAGAACATGGCTTCTGCACCACTAGCCCTTTAGTAAACTAGAAATTCAAAAGGGTCAGCCTTTCCTGGCACAGAGGAAAGTTTTTGCTACAGACTTTCTGTATACTGGAATGGAGGAGACTCAGAGCTCAGTGGCTGGGGCCAAAGTGTACACTTACATACTCTTTTTACACATAGCAGGGCATGGACTGGGAAGACCATTGAGGTCTATATGTTAAGGCCTGAAGCTCTAGATCTGGACTAAGGATGTTCTCCAAGCCTATTTCTGTCCTAAATTATAATATCCACAATCACTTTCTGGCAAAGTTTCTGCTTTATTTTTAATTCCTAGTGTCAGTCCCAACTAGAGTAGCCTCATTTAATCCCTGGCATTTACATTAGTGTTGACTCACAATTCAACAATTGATCCAGCAGGCCTATTGCAATTCGAACTAGCCAATAGGGTTCATTCTACAGCAATTATTTGCATAATATGTTACTTCCAAGTTCTGGTAACAAGTAACATATCATCTGCTCAAACTATTGCCATTTCTGCATAAGACTGTTACAGTGCTATGATTCCACTTCCAACATCCTATGGAATACTGGGGTTTCCAGTTTAGGGAGGTGCCTCCATGACTCCATGAATTTCATAGGGTGACTCCATGAATTTCATAGGGTTTTCTTAGGAAAGCAATACTCAGAAGTGGTTTTGCCAGTCCCTTTTTCTGAAATACAGGCCACAACACCTGGTATTCCTTGACAATCTCCCACCCATGTACTAAGCAGGGTTTGCCAACACAATTGTTTTGAAGTGGTTCAGTGCAATTGTATCCATGATCTTGACAGTGTCTCTGAAGCTTCCAGTAGTGTCTTCCTTTAAAGGAGTAAAACTAGAGGCTTCGAACTGGGTCTTGATCTCAGAGTCTCAAAGACCTTGGCTCAAAGACTCCTCTGGGGTTAATTTCTGACAATGGGAATGAGCCGTTCCAGGTGCAAACAAAAGGGGATAGGATGAAGGGTGGTCGGGGTTCTGAACAGAGTTCAGCGTGAAGATAGCTGGTGGCTCCCATGTAAATGGGGCAGTGAATCCACACCAAGGGCCCTTTCAGTGTGATGATGCCACTTTAACTGCCATTTCTGCATTCTAAGGAATCCTGAGATTGGTAGTTTGGTCAGAGGCTTTAGACGAGCTCCCTGGCTGAGAATTTTAAAGACTCCACCCCTAAACTGCCTATCCCAGGATTCTTTAGGATGGAACTACAGCAGTTAAAGTACAATTGTAGTGCTTTAATTATGTGACATGAAAGAGTCCCAGGTCTGAACTTTAAAGGAGCTATAAAAGGTGCTGAACCCTATCCCTCAAATAGATTTGGCACCTAAGATAATGCCACTGAAGTTCAGTCTAAAACCCAGATCAGAAGACTCACCATCCCACTGATGTGGGAGCCATTAACTCCTATGGAATGAGTTCTATTGTAGTCTAGGACACTATGGTATTTACCATGTGGCTGCCTAGTCTGAGGCAATAGGGTAGACAAGGGCAGAGTTTGGGGCCATTTCTGTACTACGCTGTTATAGTGCTATTATTCCACTTTCAACCTCCTATGGAATCCTGGGGTTTGCAGTTTAGGGAAGGGTATTTAGAATTCTTAGCAAGAGAGCTCTTTGGCCTCAGTAAACTACCAACCCCAGAATTCCACAGGATATTGAAAGTGGAATAATAGCACTACAACAATCTAGTGCACAAATGGCCTGAGTCTCATCTGCAGGACCTGGACCTGAACTTAGAAAGCCAAAGAATATGTGATCCAGAATTATGCACTTTAAGCCTAGTTCTCACAGACAATAGGTGAGGTGGTAAAGCTGTGTCAATATTATACGGATGAGAGAACATGATTGAGAAACTTTCCTATGGCTGGAAAAACACATTCCTAATTTCATACACACACAAAACTGACAGATCAATAAATAAGCAACATGCTTTTCCCCTGGCATCTGTCCATCTATATGTGGGGATAGTTGGGGATTCAATCATGTCATCCCTCTTTTTCAGTAGGCATTAGTCAGATGCAGATTTCATATCTCTTTGGTTGTCTGTGAGAACTAGGCCAGAGATGCCAACCAGTTTCTGCTCTTATCCAATGCTTGTAATTATTTATTGTTTTTATTTGTATGGCTTGCATAGCTGGGATTCCACAGGGCTTTCTAACAAGGGGCTTTTCAGCATAACAGCTACTTTCCAACACAGTAGTGCTTTTGCCACTGCTGGAAGGAATGATGATGATGGTAATGATGATGATGATGGTGATGGAGAGACAGCAGTAAGACACTATAATTCAACAGATTTGTTTTTCTAACAGAGATAAGAGAAGCCAATGGCAGCATAAACAGCAGCTCAGTAAACAAAGCTTTTGTTTCCCATCCATCCACCCTGCACCTACCAATATTTCAGATTACATCAAACATTTTTCTTAAAATGAGAATTTTCTGTTAACAAAAGTACCTGGGCTTTTGTAAAGGTAATGACCACAGAGGATGCTTGCTTTGTCCTCTAATGTCCCCTAGTCTCAAACCTGAAGTCTCTTATGGAGCTTGAACTTACTAGGTACTTGCAATTAATTCCTTTCTCCAATGAATTCAAAGAGGGTAGCCATGTTAGTCTCAAAAACAACAAAACGTCTTGCAGCATGTACTGGAAAAACAACTAAAGAATCTTGTGGCACCTTAAAGATGAAGAAAAGTTATTGGTGTAAGCATTTGTGGACTACAGTCTCCTTCATCATATGCCTCTGTAGGCTGGAGTCCGTCAACACCTATGTCAAATAAAACATGTTTGTCTTCAATAAATAAGGTTGTTGTTGCTTTTGTGTGCCTTCAAATCATTTCTGACTTATGGTGGTGACCCTAAGGGTGAAGCTGACATGAGTTTTCTTGCCAAGATTTATTCAGAGGAGGTTTGTCATTGCCTTTCTCTGAGGCTGAGGGGATGTGACTTCCCAAGGTTACACAGCAAGTTTCCATGGCTGAGAAGTGATTTGAGTTCTTCAGAGTTCTAGTCCAGCACCCAAACCACTACACCATGCTGGCTCAATAAGGAAGATCTAACTGCATTATAGTGCACAACATAATGGGGGACAGCGTCTCTCTTTTGTAATTACAGAGCTATGGCCTAACTAAAAAGTAGAAGACGAACATCACATGGTTCAATTGCTGACTCATGTTGTATCTGTGTCTTCGGTCATTTCCACACTAGACTGTTATAGCACTATTATTACACTTTTAACATCCTACGGAATCCTGGGGTTTGCAGTTTAAGGAAGGAGGCTTAACGGTCTAGTGTAGAAATGGCCTTCTTCTTCTTCCCATCATCATCACCATCATCATCATCATCTTCATCATCATTTCTTATCCAAAGAGCCAGGCTCATGCTCATGGAGTGGATGGGAGAAAACTGTGTTTTATTACACCAGTCAGCAGCTTGTAACATTTAAACATTTGCTTTTAAAATAGAGATGGGGCAACCAAATCCTCGAATCCTCAGCAGGGATTCGAGATTTGCAAATCCGAATCCCTGTGCCAAAATAGGCAAACCGAATCTTTCGAATCCACCAACCAAACAGTTTGTTGGAGACCAGGACGCCTGAAAACCTGGGAGACCAGGACACCGAAGAACTTGGGAGACAAGGGGAGATGGCAAGGTGAGTTTTTCACTTAGGCCATTTCCATACGGGGTAATAAAAACAGTGCAGTCCGTCCTCCACGGAGGACGTCTGCACCTTGGAGCAGACTGGGTCCGGACTACTTACTGTAGATCCGCACCTCAGTCCGCTCCGGAATGACCCCAAGCGGTCCTCCAGCGTGCTTTTGAAAGACCTGATTTTTCCGGTCTTTCAAAAGCACGGAGCGCACCACTGCGAGCCTGCTCCCTTGTGCAGATTCGCAGGCTCGCACCAATGCGAGCCTGCGATCTGCCGAGGGTGGGCTTTAGGCTGGTGAGCTTCAGCGGTTGGTCGAGACCCATGACCAACCGGAAGCCGCCATTTTGGATGCCGGAGCAGAGCGGATCGATGACCACGCACTGCTCTGGAGCAGCCTGGACCAGATCGGAGAGCCAGAAGATCCTGTAAGTAGCGGCGTGGGGCAATTCCCTCGCCCCGTGCAGAAATGGCCTTAGAGTAATAATGCCCTTTGCTAACAATTTCAGAAATTACATCTGGAGTTGTATTCTAAGATATTTAAATTGAACATTTCATATTTAAGTTCAGCACTTGACTGGAAGGTACAGACTTGAGATTTCAAGGATAGCTGAAAGATTCCTTTGCATAGCTCCCTTGCAAAACTCTTTCAGACACAATTCTGGGTTTTATAGTTTTACAAGGTGTCACAGCCTTCTCTGCCAAAGTGTGCTGGTGCATCATCAAACTACAAACCCCAGGATGCCATAAGGAGCTATGCAAAGAAAATCCAGTTTTGAGCTGGATTATCTCTCTATTGTACTATAGTGGCCTTATTTACACAGGCAGGAAAATGTGGGATTAATCCACATTTTCCTGCCTGTGTAGAAAGGGCCTTCATGTCATTTTCAATCTGGGGAAATCCTGAGGCAAAACTATGACCGTTGTCCTGGCCAGATTTCTTCAAAGGCAGGTTTGCTTTTGCCTAGGCTTTTGCTAAGGCTGAGAGAGTGTGTCTCCCAAGATTATCCTTCTTTCCCTTGCATTTCAAACCCTTTTTAATAAAAGGATTCAAAAGATTTGAGATTTGTGAGATTTGTGGATTCCCAGAATCTTCCAGGAATTTGGATCCGGATCTGGATTTGGAAAATTCTGGATTCCTCCCATCCCTATTTTCAAAGTTAGGTTCCTTCTCCTCCACCCTCTCAACCCGCCATAGGGACAGGAGAAGGATGGGACAATGACAACAGTTCTGCATGACGTTGTCATGGTCCCATCCTTCTCCTGTCCCCAGGCAGCACAATCACGAAGTAAATCATTGATGGGTTTTCCCTGTCAACGACCTGTGATTGTGATGCCTTCCAGCACTTACCTGGTGTGTGGAGAGTCTAGAAGCACAATAGCTGCGCTTCCTGTCCAAGCGCAGCCTGGGACAGTACCCGGCCATGCTGCAGAAGGAAGCAGCAGGGTCACTGAGCTTCCTGGATCCTGAAGGCAGCCAGTGCGGAAGGGAGTGCTAGTTATTTTTGAGAAACTGAAAACTTATTGTACTTATTTAATTTACATCCCATGTTTTTCCTTGCACAGGACCAAAGGCCGTAGACCCAAAGAAATTAAATTGCTATTTTTTTAAAAAAACATAACACTAATTAATTATTCTGGGAGGCTTTGGAACTGTAACTCATTTTTTTTTCAAGCAATTTTTCAAGTTCTAGTTTTCCTAAGGTGTGGTTTGAATACTTTGTGGATGCCTCTGTTCCTTTAGATCTTGGGTGGGAATAATGTGATCTGGAAGCTGCATGTGCCCCAGGCGGGGGGGGGGCAGATGCCTACAGCCCTCCCCATACCCCCAGTTCCCCCAAGGAAAATCCCAGCCATTCTCCTCCCTCATTTTCAGTCAAAAATGCACTTTGGTGGCAGGACAAACTGAAACAGTTGAAAATTGCCCCCAAACTCCCAAAAGTGACTGGAACATCATTTCTGGTTCCCTTAAGTGGCACTGGTGCAGCCCACACAATGGTAGGAGAAGCCAAAAATGTCTCCTGGTCTTTCACACATTCCCGTCCTTGCTCTAGAGCTTGAGCTGTTTTGACCAGGCCTCTTGACACTTCCTCCATTTGTATAATTCCACCCACATGCTCCAGTTATTCAGAACTCTTTTCCTGTTTCAGACATGCCACAATACAGTTCTGTATTTGTTTACTCATTTATTGATTTTCTTGTTTTCTTCTGTTCAGTCCAAGAGAAATCCTCAAGGAGGCTTTAAACTAATATTGAGCTGGAAAGCAAGTGATGTGTGATGGACAGCTAACCCGCTGGATAGTGCTCCACAAAATGGATTCCACAGGGATTGTTTAAAAGTGGGTAGATTCAAAGCAATGTGATTAATGTTGATAATATACAATTAGGATTAAGAAAGTGATTATAAAGATGTCACTGACAGCAGTCTGTCCCCATGCAATATATGATATCAACCTATTTTAGACAACATGTTGTTGTTATGTGCCTTTCATTTTGACTCCAACTTATGGTGATCCTCTCATAGGGTTTTCTTGGCAAGATTTATTTCTGAGGAAGTTTGTCTTTGTCTTCTTCCTAGGCTGAGAGAATGGAACTTATCCAAGGTCACCTGGTGGATTTCCAGTGATGTAGACTCAAGTTAATAGACTCAGACTCAAGTCGGACTAAAGTCACTTTAGTGACTCGACTCAGGCCTTTTTCACACTTGGCGATGAAATCGTCCCGTGCCAGTACTCACTGGACCGGGGTGCTCCATCGGCGGGTCCAGGCTCGTCCGGAGCAGTGCGTGGCCACGCTCCGCACTGCTCCGGGGATGAAAATGGCGGCTTCCAGTTGGTGGAGGCTCTCCACCAAACGATGAAGCTCGCCAACCTAAAGCCTGCCCCCGGAAGATCTGCAGGCTCGCACTGGTGCGAGCCTGCAAATCTGCACCAGAGCGCAGCCACGGAGTGGCGCGCTCCATGCTTTTGAAAGACCTGGTTTAAGCGGTCTTTCAAAAGCACGGAGAACAACCACTTTGGGTCGTTCCGGAGCGGGTTGAAGTCCGGAACTACACAAAGTAGTCTGGACCCAGTCCGCTCCCAAGTGCAAACGTCCTCCCTGGAAGACGCTCTGCACCGTTCTAAAAACAGAGTGCGGAAAAGGCCTCAGACTCGACTTGAGACTTGTATATTTTTAATGACTGACTTGCTGCCCTTGGTTCAATAACATAACACATTTATTCAGAAACTTTACGACCTTGAACAATGCCTCCATATCTTTTTGCCTACTGGTCACATGACAATCTGTTTCAAGCCCAAAGTGTGCGTGCATTTCTCAGAGGGGAACAGCAAACAGGTAAGGCAATGAGGTTGAAGCAGGCTTGAGGTCTGCTCAGCAGCCTGTCCCTGCTGCATAACAGAGGAGCCTTCTAAAACATTTCCTAAGAGCAAAAGACAAGATTCACCCCCAGAGTGCAGGGTGTGTTTCTC
Organism: Cyclura pinguis; assembly: GCA_030412105.1. Lineage (NCBI taxonomy): Eukaryota > Metazoa > Chordata > Lepidosauria > Squamata > Iguanidae > Cyclura > Cyclura pinguis. The sequence goes on from CM059600.1 coordinate 165,615,415, forward strand.
AGAAGGGAACAGCAAATGTGTTAGGCAATGGGCTTGAGGAAGAAAGATCCTTATTTCTAAAGCTTTTGAATCTTCAGTAATGGGGAGTAAGATAAGATCCTATTCCCTGTTTCTGAAGCTGCAGATGGCAAAATTGCAAATGTGGAGAGCCAACACTGTTTAATTGTTAAAACTGACTTTATTTCACTCTATCCAATAATTGTGGAATTTTGGTTGGGGTATAAAGTTGGCTTCCAGACTTGAAACTTGACTTGAAAGTATTTTCAAGGACTTGAGACTTGACTTGAGACTTGGAATAAAAGACTTAAATACATCACTGTGGATTTCCATGGCTGAGTGAGGATTTGAACCCCGGTCTCCTCAAATCCTAGTCCAGCACTCCAACCACTACACTAGGTCAGCTCCTTTTAGACAATGTAAGTATAACCTTTTAAACTAAAATTTAGAAGACACTCGGAAACCAGAGAAAATTATGAGAACTATTATTAATGTAGAATTACTGGACAAGATCTAGGCATTTTCATTCTAATGAGGAGGAGAATCAAATGGAATGTAACAGTTCTCAAATACTGAAGCATTTATGATAAAACACCAGAGAACACCTGGTCTCTTTGCTTATGACAGGGCTTTAATTTGTGGAAACGTAGTTTCATTGAGAAGCAGGTACACAGTCAGATAATTTTAGACTCTGGACTTAAACGGTCTTGTGGGGTCCAGAGGGGAATGGCATGACTGGTTACATGACAAACTTAACAGTGAGAATAATCAGGCATGACAATGAATTTTCTAGGGACATTGAACCCTCCATAAGTGGGCCATTGTGAAACTAGTTCAAAGAACAGGATTGTGGTTTGAATAAACCACACCCCCACTTTGAGAAACAGACTGAATAGTTTAGTAGAAGGAATTTGGCCTTTGAAACAGAAAGAAAGAGTTAACATCTATGCAAATTCCTGACCTAAATGTAAGAAATGAAAAAGTGGGGGTAGTTCTGGAAGCTGTCAAAGTGAATCAGTACAGTAAGTGTTGAGTCGATCACCTTTCTTCATTTTCGTGGTGGGCAGCAGGTGAGCATATGATCATGCTGAGAGTTGCTTAGCGAAACACCTGTGAGTGGCCACTTCAAGGACTTCTTAGTCATTTTTGAATGAGAGGAAATAAATCATTGCCAGGTCTTCAGGTGCCATAAACTGCAGAGGCAGGGAGGAAAGCTGAGGGGGAACGAAGCTTTGACGAGCAGACGCCCACTTCCATCAAGGCAACATTTATAGATAGATTCTCATTATTCCACCCTTGGGACTCCATGAACGCTCTTCATTCCTCCTTCTTATCCCTGTTAACTGGGACTCTAAAGAGGCAGGACTGGAGATTTCTGTCTGCCTCTTCACAGCAGCTATTCAATATGGTTTTGCAAGTGGTAGGAAGGTTCAGGAGAAACTCTGGATAAGAGAGGACTAAAAATGTATAGGATATTTGCATTTTTTTTAAAAAAAACACTCATGGACAAATTGAGGAGACATTATTGCTGTTGTCGTGTGCCTTCAAGTTGTTTCTGACTTATGGCAACCCTGAGGGGAGGCTATCACAGGGTTTTCTAGGAGTGAGAGTATATTTGATGCACTCATAATCACCCAGTGGGTTTCCACAATTAATCAGGGAATCATACCCTGGTTTCCAGGGTCCATAGTCCAGTGTTTAAACCACTACACCATCCTGGCTCTTGAGCAGATATTATTGAGTACAAAGAATGAAATACACAGAATGTGCCAAATCCACAGGCCATTTCCGTACTACACTATTATTCCACTATTATTTCACTTTCAGCATCCTATGGAATCCTGGGGTTTGCAGTATGGGGGGGCATTTAGAATTCTCAGCCAGAGAGCTCTTAGGCCTCAATAAACTACAAACCCCAGAATTCCCCCCACAGGATGTTGAAAGTGGAAGAATAGCACTCTGACAGGGTTGTGCGGAAATGGCCACAGCAACACTATTTATGTCAACTTGTTTAAGGTTTATGAATTCTGCTTTCCTTGCCAAACAATGTTGCCAGAGCAACTTTCGCTCAGTCTCCTAAAGCTGCAAATCCAACCTGCTGATTTTTAGCAATCTTCATACAAAATACATGAAGCCAAAAAAGAAAACTTTTAGTACCCTGCTACAAAAGGCTGACCAATGTGGCCCAAAGTGCATTTCAATATGGCTTTAGATAAAGAGCCACCAAACTGCTCATTAATTAATCTCCTACTGTTTCTCATCAGTTATAAGTCTGAAGGGCCTTCTCTTTGTACAATGGAAGTGCATGCCTCTCAGCATTCAGGACCTGAGCTTCAAGGTCAAAGGCTGTTTGAAAGCTCAGTTCCACCCCACCAGGATTTTTTTTAAAAGTTATATCCATGTGTCTGAATATAACATGTATGCTAGAACAGAATGAAAACTACAGGTATGACTCTGGAGACAACTCTAGCCTTTCCAGGTGATTAGTTTTTAGAACAGTAACTCACATGGATTTGTTATCCATTCGATGCTCACATTAGTGTATTTTCCCAACACGAGATGTAATCTATTTAGTTCAAAAAATAATGTGATTCTTACACCACCACTGCCACCGTCAGTCACTCCTCCAAAGAAGTCTTTGCTATTGCTCTGTGTAATACGAGGTCACACAAAAGTTACAGCCACCCATTGGATGCTGCCAGAAATACAAGAGGCTCTGAAACAAGATGTACTAGCTCTCACCAATCCTGCACTTGCTTGAGATTTATTTAGAAACTAGTGTATTTACTCAGCATTGCCTGGGATTTTATTTTCTCATAGGAAAACTTGTTAGAAATGCCTTAGGAAGTACTTTACCTTACCTTAGGAAACAGATGCAGTTGAAATACACAGATTTGAGATTCTGTGTCTCTAATTCCCCAAACTGTCCTGTCCAGTACCTGTAACTTTTCCCTATATTCCCCAATCCAATCTTTATTCAGATTTATTAACATACAGAGGTTGATTTCCTGAGAGAACACACTGTCCTCTTCCTTTCTGCTAGGCCTCATCTCCATAGTAACCAGGCTGAAGCTGAAGAGGTCTTTGGCTGAGAATTCTACAGGCCCCTCCCTAAACTGCAAACCCCAGGATTCCATAGAATCTTCACAGGCAGCCAATCCTATGAGGTTTCTCACCTCACACAGCCAACCACATGAGGTCTTTGCCTGCCTGACACAGACAAACTCACAAACTCTGACTTTTACATATTAGATTTGGGAAAGTTGACTATTTCTTACTGTTCAGGCATAAGCAGGAAGACTTTCTAGCTTTCAGAACAACCAGCACACTTCCCTTTTCCCTTGCAGCATGCTGTTTTGAAAGTCGGTGGACTCTTCTTACTCAGTGAACCATTTGCACTTATTTTCCTATATTTGATTGAATCCTCTGAAGTCTGTACATCGGTCCTCTCTTAGGCTGTACATAAAAAATTTGTTTTGTTTCTGACAGTACTATTCCCCATCTCTACCTCCCCTGCCACCTCCATTACATGTAGCCTAGAAACTGTGGTGTTGTTTTTGAATGGGTTTAATAGGACTATCACATATATTGGCTCAAAGGCATTTGAGGCATGTAGTCACTGATAATCAGGATAAGCCAGTAAGAGAGCATAGCGGAGTACACTGTAATTTTCACATGACATGTGCATATAGAAATGAGTATAATTTATACACGTACCCTGTCTTTTTTAAAAAAAAAAGATGAAAAACATCATAAAGAAGTGATCATAATGATACATTGTGGCATCCTTTCTAGCGCATGCCAACATTTTCAGCTCTTACAACCTCAAACTCACTCTTAGGGCATATTCAGGCTATCATATTAAGTGATCATACATTACAGTTTTGCCATGATAATTGGAACTCAATTGAATGGAATTGCCTCAACGCATGAAAGGTCTGCTCTCTTTTATTAAGTCAGCTTACTACATAGCCGTGGAAGGTAACGTCACACACAATAAGAGAGAAAGCATACAGCAGATGTCTTTTAATGGGAGTTTCTCTAGTACTTCCAATTTAATACTACCTGGTAATCCTGCAACCACCTTTGCAGCTGGGTTGCCAACATTTTACAGGCCCCTGCTCCAATCATTTGACAACATCTTGATCTGCAAGCATTGACAGGTGAAAGCAACCATTTTCGGCCTATGAAAATTGTTACTTTGGTGATGTTTTGCTTTAAAAATATTGTTTTAAATTTCAAATTCTTCCTGGAAGCCATGAAGAAACTTAGGAGATGGCATGGCGGTTTGGCAGAGACACTGTGTTCTAGTGAAAACATTAGGACTCCTACGTTTCCTGAAACGTTGTCTGTGTTCTAATGAAAACATTAGGACTCCTATGTTTCCTGAAATGTTGTCTGAAATTAGACAGTACTCACTTTCTTCTCCAGGCAAAGGGAACACCCTCCTTCCTTCATCCCAGCCTGTTGGTATGGACATCTGATGGAGACTTGCAGTAGCTGAAAGACAAGAAAGGGGGTGATGTTTTTCTCCCCCCCCCCATTTATAACATTGGGGGGAAATGCCAATTCCCTGAGAGTGTGCCCATCCTTGTTCCACACCTGGGTGTGCCAATTCCTTGGCTGCCTCCCAGTCTCTTTCCCACTTTATACACTTAGGTAATCATTACTGGAGAGAAGAAGAGACTGTTTTTAGAACAACCAAGTGGTTATAAACAGCCCAGGAGGAGAATGTGTAAATCATTTCTGGTCCTGTGGGTGACTAAGTAGCACATAGGATTGCCAACTCCTTAAAAGTGACAGGGAAGGAAAACACTCAGCAGTGAGCAGATTCTGTGATGTTCATATCATGGCACTACTGTGGGGCTGCGGGCAGTGTGGCTTACGAGCCATATGCAGTCTCGTAGGGAAATTTTTGCGGGTACCAGGGACCCCAGAGTCCAAAAAATTATTTTTCAAGAAACATTTTTGATTCCCACATGCCTCTAAATGGTCTTTGGGGGTCAAACGGGGGAAATTTGCCATTGGGAGAGCAGGTTAAGCCCTACTAGAGAATATCTTTTTTTTTTTGTCCCCAACAGAAAGTGAACTGGGTGTTGACTTCCAGGTCAATTTGTCTCATAAAAAAACTCCTCTCATAGACCCAAAACAGCCTCCCCCATTCCTACCAAGCATGGCAAAATTTCTCTCCATACTCCAAAAAAGGCGTTTGGGGGTGAAAACATTTTTGAAACTTTTTTGTGGTGGGTGAAACCTTTCAAGGACTTACGGGAGCAGTAATCCAGGTCCCTGACTCCCAACAGTTGCCTGCCCCTGAACTGCACTGATGTGACCACACCTGCTCCTCTTCTACATCTAGTGACCTAAATTCTTCCCCTCCTTACTCCATCCTCATGTATGTTTTAAAGAAGTTTCTTTCACTCACAAGCCTCTGCTTCATCCCTTTGGTGGAGGAATAGGGGAGAGATGTCTCTTTCTCACACTGAGATGGCACTTTCCTGGATGATTTTTCAGAGAAATCTTTAACTACTTCCTAAGCCAGCAGTGGGGGTACTAGCAGCTCAAGGATGGATTCAGCCTACTGGAATTCCCCATCTGTTCCATTGAGGGCCTACCCATTTCATGAAGCCCTGCCTGAAATAGTTCTTGAAAAAATAGCCCCTTGCATGCCTGGCAGTGACTGTAGCCACAGCAGCGAAGAAGAAATTGCTTCTATCAGTTCCCCTCTGGGTACAAGGAGAAAGGATTTCCATTTCTCAGTGCACAGGGAAGAGAAAGCACAGCAACCCTATGGTGCTCCATGGAGAAATCCACTTTCCTACCAGATCGCTCAAGGAAGAACTGATTCACAGGTAGCAATTGAGTTAGGGGACAAGAGGAGGTTTAAGTCTTGTCCCTTCATCCTCTTCCTCCCAGTAAATTGTATAAGCAGTGTGAATGAATGTGTGTTTCAATGGAGTGTGTGAGAAGTGGGTAGAAAGATACAGGGAACTCGCCCCAGCTGCTTTGCGTTTTAGCCTCATCTATGGTTCTGCATGCACTCCCTCAGGAATATGGCCTTTGGCCAAAAAAGCCACCATTACCTCCTTGGCACTGGCTTCCATTAAGGGTTATGGGCAGTGGACAGAGGGGAATGAGGTGGTAGATCCTCCATTACTTTCAAAGTCTTGCCAGCTCACCCTTCTCTTTCTTCACTTGTAGCCCTATTCATCCCTTTTGTTTCTACACAAGTAAAAACTATCACCACCAGCATTCAGCTAGTGCAAAGGACAGGACCTATCATGAGGCATCATTGGAGAAATGAATGGAATGAACTCTTGGAAATACCACAAGCAGTAAATCTATAGCCACAGAACTTTCTACAGACACACCAGGGCTACCTGAGCAGACTTGGCCCTAACAGAGAAGGGACCGATCAACCCATGTGAACCACAACCAGCCCTACCATCAGGGAATGTGAGGCAGCTGCCCAAGGGTGTGGTAAAATGGCAACAAGTGGTTACTGACTTATCTGGTGCTTATTATTTATCTATTGCCAGGGATAAGAAGATGTGATCGTGGCATTTTCTGCCTCCTTTGCCAAAACCACTTGTCTGGTTTGGGTATTCTACTTCTCCATTTGGGTGAATGAAGAGGAGGTGTCATTTGCTTCATTGTTGCATGCAACAAAATGTTTTGAGCAAGCCCTGAATCACCTCCAGCCATTGCCTCTGAAGTTCAGAACCATAATCTGGTATTCTTCTGCTAAATCCCAATTTCTGACCAGGTCTTAGTTTAGGACAAAACCAGAATGATAGTTTCACAAACAACCAAATAGTGTGGTGTAGTGGTCTGACTGTTGGACTATGACCCTGTAAACTAGGATTTGGTTCCCTACTCAGCCATGGAAACCATGGGTGACCATGGGTATGTCACACACTCTCAGCCCCAGAAAACCCTGTGATAAGTTTGCCTTAGGGTCTCCATGAGTCAGAAATTACTTGAAGGCACAACATAACAACAAAATCTCCTTTGGATTGGGAGCTGTGTATCAATTCCAGCCTACCACCCTCAGAGTAAAGTGTCATACTGTTACAAGTATACAAAGTTAAATGACCTTTTGGAGATATGATAACTCTCACCATGAGAGAGCTTTTGCTTTCTTATCATGCAGCATTATGAAGTTTGGGTCCTGACCTTAATAGAATCAATAAATTGCATTTCTAGCCAAATTCCCTAGCCAGCAATCTCAGGCTAATTCCTTCGGTGTCCTCCAACCTCTACCACAACAAGCTCACTTTCTCTTACACACCTTAGGTCAGCTTCCATTTTCAAAATGAACATCTATAAAGGTTGTGTTTATTTTTTAAAAAGATTCTTAAAGGCATGGATATAGCAACAGGAATGTGATTTGGGGTTGGGGGGCTATGTATGATCAAGATTTGTTCATCCAAGTGGAAACAATTCATAAATGAAAACAAGCCTCCCTTTCCCTTTTTCTCCCATGTTGGAGATTATCAGTTTTCAAAGGATTTCCAGCCCCATGCCCAGTATAGACACAAACGATCTACAATCAGGTGTTTAGAGAAGCCAATTTAGAGCCTAATGTGAAAGCAGCACTTGAAAAATTCACAAAACCAGAACTAGAATGTCCTTGCCTGCTTAAAGTCTTTCTGTATTTCTTACTTGATGCTTCTCTCCCTCTTGGTGAATTAGAAGCAAAGTTTGGATAGATGCCTTTAAGCCAAAATTTTATTCATTCCTCTTAAACATAGCTTTAAAGCTCTGGAAAGTATCTTAGGGAAGGGCTATGTTTGATGGGTAAAACATAGGTTTTGCCTGCAGGAGGCCCCAAGTTCAATTTTCAGCATCTTCAGATAGGGCTAGGAAACATATCATGCCCGGAACCCTGGAGAGTAGCTGCCAACCAGTGCAAACAATATTGGACTAAATGGAGGAATGATGTGAGCTTCCAGTGTACCTCTCTGTCTTATTTACATGAAGTGTACTGGGGAAGGGGGAGAAGGGCCATGTGCCCTGACAGGTTCCATTGGAACTTATGCTTTGCCTGTCTTTAGCCCAAGAGACCAACAATTCTTGGGTGTTCCAGTGATGGTGCTTACATAGTCTCTCCACCCTCATAGACATACCCTACAGGTAGCAGTGACCCATTGCAAGGCCTATCACCTAATGAGCCCAGGAGAGTAGCAAGTGTTCCATCTTGCCTTGCCTTATGTGTGGCCAGTTGAGGCTCATTTAATGGGCTCCTGCCAGGACTGCTAAGCCTATCCACTTACTTCAAAGGAGAGGGTTTGTGACTTAAGAACCACCCACTGAGGACCAAAAGGTGGCCAACACTGGGACAGCCCCAGTTGGCACTGGATGAAGGGTACTGAAGGCTCCCTAAAGATGGGACTAGGCTTAATATATGCCCTGGAACTGTGAATGTTTTGAGTTATAGCAGTGAGTCTGGTTTAAATGTTCCCACATAACATGAAAGTTGAAAGAAAAGGATGCCCATAGCTTTATAGATACCACCACAAGATGAGAGGGGAAGAGGAAAAAGAGCTTCTCCAAGTAAGCAATGGAGGGTTATATCACCCACTGGATTCTTTTATCCTTCCAGGAAGCAAGGGAGACACACATTCCTATAGATTGGGGTGGGGAAAGTTTGAAGCCCCCTGATCCCCAATGGCTTAAAATACTGCAAAATGCAGTGGTATAACTCCACACACACACATACACACACCATTCCCACATACTTGGAAAAGCAAAGAGGGGAGGGGGGGGGAGAGGGAGAGAGAGACTTTAAACTGGCCAAAGATGAAACCGGGTGTGCAGATGTGGCCTCCCCGGGGGTGAGGGGAGGGTGAAAATAGCCAGTGCCCCCACTGTAGTTACCTAACCTTGCTGTAGATAAGAGTGGATCGGTTAAAAAAAGAAAGATGCTTTGTGAAGAGCTTTTGAAAACAACAAAGACACAGTACTGCATTCTCCTAAAGCTGCATTCCTTCCTGTTTGTAAATGTCCATATCAGAGCAAACTTCAAAACAAGTTGATTTAGCCAATTGTCACAGAGGAGGCATTGAATGAAAGGGCTCTCAGCCTTTTGGTTGGCATGTCAACAACATGGCTTGATTGAAATAATTTGCAATTGAGCCTGTGTATATCCCCATTTGGTTAGGACTCCGGTTCTGAAAAGAACTTCTGTTCAATCTACAAAAGACTCCCCTCCTCCACTTTAACTTCATGGCACTCTTTTAATCCTGCCCAGTTGTGTGCTTTGGGCTGTTTGTCTTAATGATGGCAATTCTTTTTTTCTCCCCACTGCTTTTTTGGGGGGGTGGGGTGGGGGGTGGGTCAGTAATTTCCTTTTACTGGGGGAAGATGACTGTTTGAAAGAAGATGCTCTGACAGGGATTTCTGATGGGAAGAGTTCCCCCTAATTGGAAAAAGACTGCACCAGCTGAACGGAGTCAGAGTAATAGAATTTCATTTGAACAGATAATGCTTTCCCTGTCTCCACCACCTTTCATCTGCCAGTCTCAAAGTGCCTCAAATACACTAATTCTCTGTGCTGATGTGCTGCTGATGTGCTTAACTGTGGGTTGCTGCACATTCCCCACCCCTCGTCCTCTCAGTCTGTACAATCTTGCATGCACTTTGTGGAGACCTTTACAAAAGAGACAGGCCAGGGCAGAAGTGGGCAAGTTGGAAACTGTGGAGGACAGAAAGAGAGAGAGAACTCCTTGTCACCTTTTCCAGTCCAGATCTGTCCAGTCGTATAATGACATTTCATGACTGGATCTGTTTCCTTCCTTTTTCCCTATTGTGAATTTTTGCAGTGAGCCTAAAGCTCCTTTGAGGGAAACCATTTGTCCTACTTTTACACAGGATGGATCCTAATTTGAAGGACTGTCTAAGAAAGTCCTCTTTTTACAGGTAATTTTATTTGAAGAGCCATCCATAAGAAAAGAGAGCAAAGACCTTAAGTTGCCTATCGAAATTTAGCACAGTGGTTGACTAGATGCTTACAGCCTAAACTTCCATTAGCCATAGCCAACATAACCTGTAGTGAAGAGTGCTAGAATTTAGGCCATTTTTGTGTGACATCACTGTCCCACAATGGAGACACATTGCTGCCGGTCCGCGAGTTGTGCTTTTGCATGACGTTGTTGCAGTCCCACTGCCAACACGTCTCCAGCTATCGCAATTTTGAGCTATTCCATTACAGGAAAAGAATCCCAGAATGGCTCCCGATTGTGTGACACTCCCATTGCTGGCAGCTATGTGGAAATGGCAGAAGCATGATCTACACATTTCCTTCCGCAGTGCGACATGGGAAGTGGCCAGCTGCACTGCAGAAGGAAGGAGTGTGTTGTTTTCGGTACCCACCCACAGGCAGTTGGCCAAGTGTGTGGAGGGGAGCATTCGGGTTGCGTTCCCATCCTGACAGTGGCACTGCCGGGATCATGATGGGACAGTGATGGAAAATGGTAAGATGGGGAGAGGGCTTCCGAGTTCATCAAATCCAGAAAACCACAAATTGCCCATCCCAGCTAAGCACCTGGATAGTAAACTGAGGAAGAACATGGGTCACTGGTCACCGGCCTCTCCACTGTATTTATTCCTGTTGTATTTCTCTGTAAGAAATAACAATTATTTCTAAATTTTCTGCTAGGCATATAAATTAATGTATACTCCATTTATTCAAATCTGTGTTCTCCTTTGTCCTCTTTTTTGGAGATGCATAACTAGACATTCTAAGCTTCCAGTGGGCGAAAATACAGGAGCATTGCTTGAGAAAGGCATGGAGTTTCTTAAAAATTGTCCCCCAGTTCACTACCTTAATGGCAGAATGTGAACAAAGGGAAGACCAAATTCTTTGAAAAACTGAAAGGCCTATCTTTGGCACTGTGGCGGTCTTCTTTTTCTTTTTCTTTTTCACCAAGTGTGTTTCCCATGTTATTCTCACAACAAATCTATGAAACAGGCTAGTTAGGCTGATAGTTAGCCAGGGGACAAAATTCCTCTAGTGAACTTCACAGCTGACTGGGAGGTTCTAGTCAAGTTTTTAGCCATGGTGAACAACATAGGCTCTCTCTGCAGACATCCTGTTGAGCTTTTCCATATCACACTTGGTGTAATGTAGAACTTGGAAAGATTATGTTTTAAAAATAAACATCTTTACCTAATGAAGAAGCCAGTGAGGCTTTGCAAGCTTGCATGATGCATTTTATGCTTCGGAGTTGGTTCAGCAAAGGTATCACTGCTTTGCGGATTGTGGATTTTGTTGTACTTTGTCCCCACTAAGTGTTGTAGTGCTTACCAAGTCATTCATTACTGTAACCTATCAGAAAGTTAGGAGAATAATATGTTCTGCCGCTCATTGCTTTTTAAATATTTTTACTGCTTATCCCAAATACTTTTAAAAAGTAACTTTTCAAAGAAACTAGAAATGCAATCCTAATTTGATCCTCTTTTTCAAATTTTGTTATGTCCTCTTTGTTAAAGTATGGGTTGGGGGGACTAACTTGTTAGAGGTGGTGCTGATGTAAAGTCTGTAATCTATTAATGCAGCTGGTTAAATCTCAGCACATCAAAGCCATTTCTGCATGGTGTCATAGTCCCCTGATGGGGACGCAGTGGCAGTGGTCCATGGGTCACTGTAGTCCTGCTGCCAACCTATCCCTACCTGTGACGATCATGGGATATTCGCTTAATGGAAAAAATCCGTTAAGCACCCGTGATAGCACGACTTTCCCATAACCCCCCTACCATGTGGAAGGGCTGGATGCACGATTATACACTTTCTTCCCCAGTGGAGCACAGAAGAGAGGCTAGCTACACTGTGGAAAGAAGAAGAATGTTGCTCATGCTCCCTTCTGCAGGGAGCTGGCCAGGTGCAGAGGGTAGCATCCTCACTGCACTCCCTTCCCAGTAAAGACACTGCTGGGACCGCGAGAGGATGTCATCAGGAACCAGTAAGATGTGGAAATGGCCAAAGTCTCCTATAGACACCAGTTTTTATGATGATGTTCTACACATTGTAAAATACAACGCTTAATCTAGGACAACAACTTAGGTTCCAGGAACAAGACCAGACCCTCTACCTGTCCTGGCTTGGCACAGGTAATTGTCTGCCATCCCACATTCTCAGCTGCTTTTAAAATATCCCTCTCCTTCCACTTTACCCCTTCATCCTCAGCTTATTTCAGTTGCTGCAAATTTAATTCACAGTGAAAAAAAATAGTTTGAACTCAGTAGACTCAACAGGAGAAATAAGAGAGAAAGGGCTGGACTATTTCTCTTCCCAGTTGGCTCTGGCAAAAGCAAGCTGCTGCAGCCCATCTTGGCTTTGGAATAGAACCTCCTATGCTATGTGATGCCAAACTGCATATTGAGGTAAGCAGAAGAAATAAACGCACTTTTTAAAAAGCAGGGGAAGAGGAAGGCCCTGATAATTAATAGGGGCTTTCTTTGAGGACATCTCCTTTAAATTATAGCATCCCTAGAACTGTGCTCTCTCAATCTCTCTCTTTTTTTCCCCACGTAGAATTCACACAGATTCCCCCCCTCGCACACCTCTAATTTCTCTAAAATAGGAGCAATATTGTAGAGAAACATTCTGATTTCAGATTTTTCTCCTTTCTTCAGATCTGTTTTTTATTTTTTTATTTTATTTTTTTTTGAAATTTGCATAAACTCTATATTTTAAGGCTTAATTTTACTGGTTTTCTTCTCTCAACTCCCTTTCTTTTTGATTTAGAAAACACTGTAATAGGTTGCACAGTGGTCCAGGAGTGAAACTGTTAAGGTGTAGAGATCAAATTTTGGGACAGACTTTACTGTCTACTTACTTTGAGAGAGGTTTACTTCGTGTTTGTGCAGAGCAAGGCTATACGGTGCCCCCACCCTATATGCAGGGGTTCCATTTCAGGAACCCCCACATAAAACAAAAAATGCGAGCACTGTGTCCCATTGTAGTCAATAGATGTAACATGCATGCACCCATAGTAGTGGTGGTGCATGCCCATCACATCCATTGACTATAATAGGAAGAATGCTTTGTGTGACCTCACATTTGTGCATGCAGAGGTTGTGCCAAAAGAGGGCACACTGCATTTATACTAACAATGCAATCATACACATATCTTTTCAAACTTTAATCCCAATTAGTTCAGTGGAACTTACTCCAAAGTAATGTATATAGGAACATAGCCTAATGCATCCTAAATGTAATTGAAATGCATGTATTTTTAACAGCAATGTTTTTTTCTAAAGATATCTTTCTTAGCTAATTGCATTGCTTTACCACCTGAAGCTAAAAGTATTCCACATTATTTTTCCCCATTGCTGCCACATGTTTTATGTGAAGAACAATCCTGTGAAGTAGGGTATGCTGAGAAGGTATGATTGGCTCAAGGTGACCACATAAAGGATATAGAATAAAGAAGCAGAGATCTGAACTGATCTATAATGTGCTTTGAGCAAACTGATGAGTATGAAAACAGAGCTTACAAATTGAATCTGAGGCCATTTCCACACTAGCCTGTTATAGTGCTATTATTCCACTTTCAACATCGTATGGAGTCCTGGAGTTTGAATCCCCTCCCTAAACTGCAAACCCCAGGATTCCATAGGATGTTGAAAGTTGAGTAATAGCACTACAACAGGCTAGTGCAGAAATGACCTGAGAGAAAGCTGTAATTTTGAGCCCATTTGATAAAGGCGTTTTGATTTTGATTTTAGAATAATGTATGATATGATATGTTATTTCTTGTTAATCACGCTCTCCACACACATGGACCAACAGTGATCATTATATTTATTGATTTGCCTCTCCCCCTTTTTCAGACTTTCTTAAACTCAGTACACAAATTCCAGGATTTCTCTGCTTAAAATACATTTTGGTTTGGTTTGGTTTGGTTTTCGTGCCCTTCCTCGTTAATAATTTCTGTCCTCTTGTTGTCTGGTCACACCTTTCAAATATACTTTGATGTTGTTCAAAAACATGTTTTCCTGTTTTCATCTGTGAAATGGTGGAGCTTATGGATGGTGAGATTTATTTTCACATTTGCTCTACAAAAATTTCTGACAGTTTTCTTTTAAAAGAGGGGGGCAACTGAGTGGAGGGTAGAGGTCAATTTCTCTTCCCCTTAGGCTGTAACAGGATGATGCACTGGAAGGATGAATGCCAGATCTCAGGGGCCCTTTCCGCACCAGGCAATTAGAACGGGGCAATGTGTCCTTTCACGGAGGTCGTCTGCACCTTGGAGTGGACTAGGAGCGGACTACTTACCAGAGATCCGCACCTCAGTCCTCTCCAAAACGACCCCGAGTGATCCTCCAGCGTGTTTTCTAAAGACCGCAAAAAACAGGTCTTTATTTTCCTGGAACGCGCCATTGCGTTCCTGCTCCCTTGTGCAGATTCACAGGTTTGCACCAATGCAAACCTGCGATCTGCGGAGGGCGGGCTTTAGGCGTGGCAAGCTTCAGAGGTTGGTCGGGACCCACAACCAACCGGAAGCTGCCATTTTGGAAGCTGGAGCAGTGCGGATCTACAGACCTCACACTGCTCCGATTCGCCCTGGACCAAGGAGGAGCCCTGCGGGAGGGCTTCAGGGACAGTCCGCGTTGCTTCGGACCCCAGATGAAGCGGTAGGTAATGGCACGGAGCGATTCCCTTGCCGCGTGAGGAAAGGGCCAGGCCTCAACTCTCTACTTTTTGTGGGTCATGTCTGCTGGAGACTACAGTGCAAATTCTCCACTTTTGGTGGGCTCAGCTGTGGTCAAAAGGAAAGAGCTACCTTCAAATTTCTGGACCAGCAAATACAGCAGCAGCTTGCAACAGTTTGCAAGCATTAATTGATTTGTGGCTGCAAAGACTCTCCAGGGGATCTATGTATTTATTTAGTTAGCTCTCACTTTTACTCCCTCTCAGTTGTTTTAGGACCAGGACTCACCCTCTAGTCTATTCAGTTTCCATCTGAAAGCAAATAGGCTTGATTAAATGTTCCTTATCCCATCTCCCTAAGTAGATGAGAAGGGATAATCCCAATATTTCACCTTGGTGTGGAAACAGTGCTTTTAGCTATGATTTCTGCCTTAATTTCCAAACAGAAAAAGGTATGTGTGTGTGTGGTTGAATGACCAGCTGTGAGCTACTGTGGTTGGTAATAAATGCATAAAGTTTAATGATATCACCAGGAATCAACCTAGGTCTCAGGTTTTGGTTTGGAAACCTCAGGGCCTGGCTCAATCTCAAAATGGCAGCCCTAACTGGAAGTGATAACACTTCTAGTCAGTCTTGTTGGCTGGTTTTCACCAACAAGGGATACAAGGGGCATTAGGAAGGTTGGAAGTTTCTGGGAGGAGAGAAAGCCATACTGCTATGTTTGTGGGTTGTTCTCATGCACTTGGGGCCATTTGGAGGTGAAAAATCACCCCAAATCAGCCTGAATTTTCTTTAATAGATGTTCGAGAGGTTTTCGGAGGCAAGTCTGTCTGAGTGGGGAATTCCAGAGACAGGAAATTTGACTAGACTTCTTGGGACTACAGTTGCCAGTGAATTTAATCTAAGAAAAACATGGAAGTTCATAATCAGGGAGAATCCAAGAAATTTTGTAAGAAACACAGTACACACACATATTGAAATTTCTCAGGAGTGGGGCGGATGGGATTCTGCAATTAAGAGGAACATCACTGACAGCCTCTGCTCACTGGCCTGTTTTCTCTCTCTTGTGTTCTTGAATACATTAGTGGTGCTTTAATTGAAACGAATCCTTGTTTGAAGGCATATAGCCCCCTGCAGCTTGGAATGACCTGTTAATAGAAGGCACTGTTAGGAAGAATTATTGTGATTCTCTCTGTGGAAAAACTAAGTCTTTCACTGAAGAGCTTACAATTATTCCCAGCCTGGCCAACTCCCGATATGCTTTATTCCAGTCCCCATCATCCTCACACAGCACAATCAAAGGCTACGTGTTCTGGGATGATGGGAATTGTAGTCTAACGCATCTCAGGAAGGATCAGATTAGGAAAGGCAGGCTTAGAATGTGTGTACTCCAAATCTCTTTCCATGTTCCTCCTCTGATCTTTAGGACCCCAGAGCCCTCATTTCTGGAAGGACTGTCAGGTCTTCATTTGGAGATGACAGCTAGACACAAGGTTTCATCATGCAAGGCAGGTAAATCACAGTTACAGGAGGATAATAGTATCTTTGGTTAGGACTTACCACATGATGTTCCTTTTCTGTTGTTCTCCTGGTGGGAGGCCATTTGGAAAGCTTTTCTTTTAAAAAGGAGGTTATTAATGGATTTCCTGTGTTTGCAAAAGAAATGTTTTTCAAACGGTCTCCCACCGGAAGAACAACAGCAGAGGCAAAACGTCATGTGATAAGTCCCAGCCAAAGACACTATTCTCCTGCAGTAATTGTGATTTGCCTGTCTTGTGTGATAAAGCCCACAGAGATGTTGTTGGGTTCTACCTCCTATCATCCCCTGCCACTGGCCATGCTGGCTGGGGCTGATTGAAGCCAGAGTCTGATAGTATGGGGAGGGGCACCGCTTGCCCACCCCTGCAATATGGAATTGGTTTGTCTAACAGCTAAATTTCCCACCAGATCTTCATGTGATCTATATCTTTGACCTGGAAAACAAACACAAAGAGCCATCCTTCTTGAAGAGAAGAAGGGAAGAGAGTAGCTGGAAAAGAAGGGAAAGAGAGAAAGAGAGAGAGAGAGGCTGAGAAAGGACTACGGCCTGGGAGTGGAACTGTGAGAGCTGGTGAAGCTGCACCACTGGAGTAGAAGGTTCTCATTAGTAGGTGGGAGGGAAAGGATTCCATTCATCGACAAAGAAACAGTGCTAGAAAAGCTGGGCCTCATACAGCATCTTGCTGGCAATGTGTGAGCCTGCCAGTGAAGTGGCAACCACAGAAACCTGGCTGAAGGTTTGATTCAGTACATTCTCCACCCAGTTCTTAAGTGAGGCCTCCCTAGATGGTTCTTGCTTTCACCTGGCCTTTATTAAACCAGCTGTTGTTTGTTAACCACATGTCAGTGAGAACACTGGAATCCAGCAGTTTGAATGATGCCTAGATAGCACATGCTGGCAGCTAATGAAGTTGTTTTAAGACTGGTGTAATGTATCGACTTCAACCTGTGTCGGTCGAAAAGTAGCTGCTGGGTGGGAGCAATGTGTATTAGTTGAAGTTTCTAGATAAGTCTTCTGGAGAAACTTCACATGAAAAATGGCCCTGTATAGCAACAGTCTAAGCTGGGGAACACCAGGACATAAATGTCAGTGGCTGAAGGCCAAGCAATATGTGTCATGCATATTGTTTGAGAAGGACCATCAAAGAGCATGGAGGAGGAAGTTAACTCTTTTCTGCGAAGTCACAATTCCTATCAAATTTTTTACCCAAAATTTCAATTCTTCCTAGAATGAAACTGTTAGTGGCTACCTTGAGGAAATTGGCTGCTGGAAAGGGGGGCATGTGTGTGAATGTTCACTGTGACCATGGTAATGTCTAGTTTGGCCCCTGAGCATACCTGTGCAATAACTGTTGTAGCAACCACACTTTGAATATCAAGGTATATGTTTAAAGTGCCTTAGGAAGGGAACACCTATGTTACCGCTGTTTCTAGCCCGAGGTTGTGGGATATTAAGATATCATTTTGATATCAATAATTTGGCCTTCTCTACCCATTCCTCTCCACGTGCTTGCGAGGCCCCCAGACAAGCATGCACACAGGCGCGGCTGACAATAGCTGAACCATTCACATCCCGATCTAGGCAGGCCAGTCATTGCTGAATGCAGCTTCAGGAGACCTCAAGGCAAGTACCACATTATGTATGCACGCAACTTACAAAAAGATCCCCTGCCCCACGCAGGCAGTTTGATGAGCGGACTATACAACTCTCAAGCACTCCGCGTTTGCATACTGGCTACTCTATTGACAATCTGGCTAGAACTCAATCATCTAAAGTACTGACCTTTCGGAGGCTTTGTCTCCAGCCCCAAACTCATTGTTTTCCCCAAGTACAGACTAGCCTGCGGCCACAATTTTCCCTATAAGAACCCCTGACTTTGAGCGCTTCCTCGGATCGCTCGTGACTTGCCTCCCAACTTGCTGCCGCTCTGTTTGACGAGCCTCCCCTCAGCCCCACATGCCGAGAATCCACGCTCCCCAACTCCTTTGCTTTTAACCAGGCTTCAGGACAGGTATAGTATTTCTCATACCAAACCCCCTCTATCCAACTCCTACCTTTTATTTCTATAGTTCCTTGTGTGAGTGTGTTGCATACACGTGTTTGACTGTACTTCAATAAAACCATTATTATTATTTTCAACTTCTGCTTCATCCTTGACTCGGTCTGACCCCGTAGCCATAGGGTTCAAGATCTCGCTACGTTACCCCATCTCTCGCATTGCAAACTTGTGCTCTGTGCTAATTCCCTCCCCATTGTTTGAGCACATTTAGGTGTCCCTCCCGGGACCCCCAGAAATCAGGGTAACACCTACAAATGTAGACATAAAGAAGTCCCATAGATATTAGGTTACACAGCCTATGAAAATCTTTCCCTGTCTGGGCATTCTGTATCTGATAGTCCAAGATAGTATTTGTCTTGGACAACAAATACTATCATTCCCAGACAGTACAACCCATGGCCATCGCATCTAGAGGGCACCATATTGGGGAAGGCTGTTCTACGTACTGTGAGAGATTCTTTTCACTGATTGCTACTACACAGCCGTGTGTGTGTGTGTGTGCGCACGCATGTGCTGTCTATCTGTCTCAGGGGACTGAGTGCTGAATGAGCCACAGGGAGTGTTTGTTGCACTGCTAATACTCTTATTGTCTCCCAGATCCCCAGGGAAGGGATCACCATGCGACTTAATGTGTCTTCCATTTCATTCTGTTCTTTCAGTCGACTACTGCCTGAGCAATTTGCAGCGTGTTTTGCTGGAGTCTGGAACATCATTGCCTGTGTGTGGTCTGATTAAAGGTATTTTGCTTTTGGTGCATGGAGGATATCATTCATGTGACTCATGATGTACATGCAAGGGATTAATTTCTGTCTAAACATTAGAATACAATCTAGTTCAGTAATTCCCAGCACAGAATTACCGGTCTCGCCCACTGTCCTTTCCTCACTAAGACCTTCACAACAGAACTCATCCAGATTAGCCTCTGCAAGGCAGACTCCATAAACACAAAAACATGCTTCTGCTATTACGAAAAAAAAGCTACTATTACTTTCAGGATGAACTAGGGATAACACTAGAAATGTGAAAATTTATCTCCATTGTCTCCCTGGCATCTTTTACATACATTGAAGACAGAAGCTGTCTCTCTCTCTCTCTCATTCTCTCTCTCTCTGTATATGTGGTTATGTGGTGGGGACACAACATGGAGGAGAGACGTTGCCAGTTTTCCCTCTCACATTTATTTTATGACATAACTAATATGGAGCTGTTATCCCTGAAGAAGAGAAAATACACACACACACTCATATTGTGCCTGTTTTTTTCCCCCTCCACAGCAGGGAAGCTTGGGAAGCAGGCATAACTTTTGAATTAGGTTGTTACCAGGCCAAACACCCCCACACTTTCATATGATTTAATTTGCAAAATAAGAATTTTAATTGGCATTGAAATAAAACATGCCATGCGATGACTGTATGGCCAGGCTGGGTAAGAGGAGACAGTTGGCTGAATAAGTATGCTGCAAATTAGGTCATAAAACACCTCTAGGCATAGCCAGGTCATAGCCAGGAAATCACCAGGAAACTCTAGAGATAATAGGCTTGCAGTTAATCTTGACAACTTGACCTTTTGGACAATAGTGTCTAGGAGATACCCACAGGACTGCTGATTGTATTAATTCATCTTCCTCTGATCAAGCAAAGTTTTCCTTTGTCCTAAAACGTGTCCAACAAGTACCGAGCTATCAGAATGACCATTAGCCCTTTGTCACCTAACACTAAGACCATTAGCCAATTCCGGACCTCATTGTCCACTCTGTGACCTTCATTGTTTATTCAGCTGGAGAGCCATTCACACCCTTGCCCTCTAAGCAGAAATTGTGTATTTAAACCCCTATTTTTGGCCAGTCAACTTACAGTACACCGATTGTGGGTCGCTAGTCTGCTCCTCCAATTTCTGATTGTGTACTGCCCTTAGAGATGAGTCCAAGCCACATAACTACTTCTTCGCTGCTCTTCTGGATAGGTAAACATCACCCACTATGCCCTGATATCTTGCTATCTGAAACTTTCCTCCCTTTTCTTTCAGTTAGCCTTGTGTGATTGTGTGACTGCTTGGATGTTGATCTCTGGCTGGTTCTTCCCCACAGAAGTACTGGTAAACATAGATGGAAAGATCTTGCTAGGTTACCCCCTCTTGTACCCTCCTAATTTGAGCTAAGAATTCCCTATCTTTGTATGGAGGTACTGGCATCATGGGTGGACCCCTGAATCACCCATGTTTTGGGGTAACAAAGTCCACACCATGGATGGGGGGCTGTTTCATATGTCACTTTTTGTATGATTACGAAGCAATTTTCACCTTGATAGAAGTGATGTACTTTATTAAGTGGACAAGGGCTTTTCAACTTCTCCCCTCATTTTTATCTTTCTGTTTCCTGCTTCCTCTGAGTGCAGCTTGGTCAACCTCCACTCCCAAGTAGCTTCAGCTTCCCCCACAATCTCATTGTGATTCCCTCCACCGCCATGAACCCTCAGGGTTTTTTTACAGAAATAGGATGCAACTTTGGAGTGCGTGGTTTCAGAGGTGATGAGTCTTCCCTACCACTATCTTGGGTGGCTACATTGATCTTCAAAGTTCTTTTCTGCAGCTACCATTTCGGAAATTGATCTAAAGGGTTTTCCAGTGCAAACCCCAGCCACAGTCTAGCCGCTGTGTGATAGTCCTCCATGCCTCTGTGCAGAGATGACACCACCAGTCCTCACATTATGTTGGGGAGGGGAATTTTAATTTTTTTAAAAAAAATATAGCATGGTTGTTTTTTCTCCCCTAGGGGTGGTAATGGTAACTGTTGAGCTTTCAAACAACTTTTTAAAAAGTTTATGAAACAGAGAGTATTGCTATATCACAAAAAAAAAACAAAAAAAACACCCTTGCAGTATTCACTTTTTTAAAGAAAAAGAAAGAGCGATCAGTAGCCCTGTGCTAGAATAATACTAGGCCCAGGGGAGAGACACATTTGCAAAAAATAGGTGCCATCCCACCAGGCGTGCTTCCCTACTGCAACCTAAATGTCTATGAGACCTTGACCAATGTCCTATACAAAAAAAAGGTCACATGAAATGCACAGAGCATTTTCTTGCTATTGGACTAAACAGCACTAGCTTCCATTGATAGTGATGGTGGGAATAATGCCAGGATTATGGGATAATGTGTTGAAGAGTTACAGAGAAGAAGATCTTGAAACAGAGCCACCAATTTCAGCAGCAGCCATGCATGTGTTGTGCAACGTAATTCTTCCTCTTGCTTGTGAAGCATTGATAAAGGGGGGAGGGCATGAGATCATAGAGAGTTGAGGCCCTCTGTTTCTGCCTGACAGGGAAATAGCCAATAGGTACCTGACATTCGTGCAAAGATGTTTACAGTGATCACAAAGGCAGACAGATAAACAAAAAGGTATCTGTGATGTGTATTGAATTCTTTTCCCCTGCAGGTGCAAAGCATGATGCATTCAGTACTGGGAAATGCAGTAGCCCCATGACAGGGGCACTAGCCTGATGCCTGTTGTGAACACTAAATGGGGAGCAAATGTGGAGTTGTTGTGCTGAAAACAAATGGTCCTGGAGGTCATTTTCTCACGTTCCTGATTCCTTCTAAATATACTCCACCCTCCCGTTGGCTCATCCCTTAGCTATTTTTGGAGGAGGAAGCAGCAGTGAGGTCAGTGAAACACACATTCCTGCAAATATACTTGTCCTCTGAGAAGCCAAACAGGTTTCGGCAACAACACAGCCCATCGATTTCCATTTTCAGTTCTTATCAAGATTTATTTATCATTCCCACAGGTAAAAATAGTGACCTTGGGCTAGCTTCATTTGATATTCACAGTGCAGGTCAGTGCATCTCCGTACAGACCACGGTGTTTGTCAATACCAGCTTATGGTTGATCTCTCAAAGTCAATCAGAGATCCTTCTGTCTGTGGGAGGGGATGGGCTGGAGATTGGAGAGGAGATGGCCTGTTTAGCTGCAAGAGATCACCTTCGGCTGCGGAAAGGAAAAGCCAATCCCTTCTGCAAACAAAGCTTTAGCCTGAAAAATCACAATTTAAAACCAACTAAGCTCCCAGCAAACAGGCAATGATAAATTCAGAAAACAGTAAATTACATCAAGGTAGCAGTTGGTTGGGCCATGTGGGGTAGTTGTTTGAGTATTGGACTATGTCTCTGGAGACAAGGGTTCAGATCCCCACTCAGCGATGGAAAGTCACTGGGTAACCTTGAGCAAGTCACATTCTCTCTGCCTCAAAGGAAGGCATAGGGAAACCCCTCTCTGAACAAATTCCGCCTAGAAAATCCTATGATAGGGTTGCCTTAGGGTCACCATAAGTCTGAAATTATTTGAAGTCACAAGACCACTAAAACAGCAAAGCAGTTGGTTATTAAAGGCTGGCTTGCTAACATGAGATGTTCAGGCACATTCCTTTGTTGTTTCCAGTCCCCCAAGATGGATATTGGGGGTGGGCAACTCGGGCAGCTCCAGAGGCTAGTTCTCTCTTCTGGGACCCTCAGAAGGACTGCACAGACTGGCCTAAAGGGAAAGCGGGGGGGGGGGGATGTTGGGCAGACTGATATTTTAGTCACTCCCAACAGGGGAAACAAAAATGGTTGAAAGTTTTTGAGAGAAAAAAGCTTATTTTAAACATTAAACAGTACAGGAGCTATCCTGCAAACTGTTAGACTGTTTTGCTCCTAGAGGTTCCCAAGAAAGGTGAATCACTCTTTGTCTGGCCAGCAAAAGGGGCAGTTTGGGGAGTCTAGAGGGACCAGGGCACACATTTTGCCCAAACCAATGTATACCCTATAAGCAGTGATAATCAAAGTGGCTAATCCTGGACCAGTGCCAACCCATGATCCATTGGCTGCCAGGACTGAAAGAAACAAATTTAGTCAACGCGCACAAATAGAGTAATGGTCTCTAGGGACCTGAGAACTGTTTTATTAGGTAGGGGGCCCTCAGTATTGACAGGCAGGTTTGCATATTTACCAGTATTTGCAAAGGTGAGGTAAATTACTTTCCCCTTCCATTATCATTCAAAGACCTTATCTATGAAGACTCTGATAAGCACAGTGTGTATGTAGAAATGACCTCCATGCACTCAGTGTGGCTTACTGCTATGTAAGGGTCCATTGGATATACCGCTGGTGGCCTTTATTACTCCTAGGGGGGTTCAGTGACAGTAGTTAATATTTCTTAGTGCTTTCTCATGTAGTACACATCTGATTGATAGTTCCTGTGGAAATTTAGCTACATAGGAGACTTTATGGATCAATTTTGCCCGATTGTGGGGGGTGGGAACTCAAACTGCCCCCCCACTGCCTAGTGTCAGCAGGAGTTCAAGCCCCAACCCCAACCTTCTGTTCTAGGGCTCATGATGGTCCCTTTCACACGGGGGAAAGGATCTGTTATTTCCGCTAATCAGGTATCTCGAGATACTGCCCTACAGCACAGTGGTTCAGAACACAATCTTTTTTAGAGTATGTCCACACTATAGAATTATAGGTTTGATAGCACTGTAATTTCCACAGTTCTATCCTACGGAATCCTGGAATTTGCAGTTTTTAGTTGTGTTGTTGTTGTTGTTGTTAATTTGCCAGAGAGCTATACTGATGTAGTTCAGGGAGGTGCACTAGAGACTTCTGAGTCCCTCACCAAACTAGAGTCAGCATGGGGTAGTTAGTGGTCTGAGTGTTGGATTACAACCCTGAAGACCAGGACCCATTTCCCCATTGAGCCATGGAAAGCCACTGTGTGACCTTGGGCAAGTCAGACACCCTCAGACCCAGAAAACCCCATGATAGGTTCACCTTAGGGTTGCCATCAGTTGGAAATAACTTGAAGGCACACAGCAAATTATGACATAGAACCAATATTAATTTGTAGTATATATGTACCCACTCTCTCTTCTTCTCTCTTTGTTTTATTCTGCTATTTTTTAAAAAATGAAAAGAAAGAAAAACAACTTAGGGCTACTTGTGCAAAACACCTTAGATCAGCCCTCGGCCCATTTATGAATCCAAGACCAAGTTGAAGACCAACACTGTGAAGAAGCATGATGGTTCAAAACCCATGGTTCCAAATTCCTGCTCATTAGGCACAGGCTTGGGTCAGTCATGGGAAACCAGAGTCTCTGGCCACTTCCGCACGCGGCGAGGGAATCACTCCCTGCTGCTACTCACCGAATCTTCTGGTGGTCCGGTCCGGTCTGGGGTGAGGCGGAGCAGTGCATGGTCGTAGATGCACACTGCTCCGACATCCAAAATGGCGGCTTCCGGTTGGTCGTGGGTCTTGACCAACCGCTGAAGTTCGCCAGCCTAAAGCCCACCCTCCACAGATCGCAGGCTCGCATTGGTGCGAGCCTGCAAATCTGCATCAGAGAGCGGGCACACAATGGTGCGTGCCGGCATTTTGAAAGACCAGAAAAATCAGGTCTTTCAAAAACATACTGGAGGACCACTTGGGGTCGTTCCAGAGCAGACTGAGGTGCAGATCTACGGTAAGTAGTCCAGACCCAGTCCGCTCCAAGGTGCAGACGTCCTCCATGGAGGACGCACTGCACCGTTTTATTTACCCCGTGCGGAAATGGCCTCTGTTCACTGCTACTCACTGATAATAAAAATGATGTCATTGAAATATGATGACTTTGGCAGCTGTCCAGATTTGTTAAAAGTTCTCTGTGCATTATTTACATTCCTTCCCATTTTATATTCACAATAGCCCTGTAAATTAAGCAGACCAAGAGAGTGACTTGCCAAAGCTCACCCAGTAAACTTCATGGCTGAGAGGGGAATGGAACCCTGATCTCCACAATTCTATCTAGTCTGGCATGTTAACCTCTATGCCACCACTATAGATGTTTAAAGCATAAGAAAAAAGTTTGAGATAAGAATATTCAGAGTTTGATTTTTTTATTATTATTACAGCTCCCAGAATCCCCCATACTGGGTGGGAGATTCTAGTTGTAGTCCAAAACATAACATTTCCAAATTCTGGTAATATTTGCACCAAATCTGTGAAATGTTTGACTACAAAAAGTGCCACCAGTGCTGTGTCTTGCCCAAAGTCCTCTTGTCATAGGCATGCAGGAAGTCAGAGGTTACTCTTTTGCTCCTTTCTGCTTAAAGCAGCTACTCTTCCTTCCTGTGATAAATGCACGATCAGATTAATATTGACAAAATAGCACAAATCATCTGAAATGGAAGCTAGCCTGTTTGCTACTTTCCATTTGCTTTTCAGTCATGGTTATTATGTCATTTCCTAATCATAAAAGTGATAGGTTTTTGGATTACTTTCTCACTTACTTCAAACTTCCTTCATTTGCTTGTTTTGAAGAGTTTTGCTGCATTGTGAGTTTGACAGTATCAGTGCTTGGATAAGCTAGTCTTTTTGGACTACAGCTCCCAAAATTCTCAGCATGGGCAGTGGCTATGTTGGCTCTGGGGCTCTGGAGTTTTCACCCAGAAAATTGTCTTGGTATTATACAAAGTATGAAAGAGGCATAACAAAGAATCATTAATAACAAAGCGATCTATGTATAAACTGTTTAGAATAGGCTTCATCTTTAACTACCACATGCAAAGGGTTAACAATCAGGAGTTGTGTAAAAATTCTAAATGGCCATATATCCTGAAATGCAAAGGAAATATATTTACTTGTTTATTAAAAGTGGAATTTTTGTGTTTTCCCCTGTACTCTTTGATCGAAAAGGTTGCATAAGATCAATAACTACAATAGCAAATGGGGGAAAGCAGGGGGAAACTGCAGGTGGTTTTTAAATAGCCTGTTTAAGGGGACAGCAAAGGTGATATTTAACCTCACTAAAGGCTTCTGTTTCCTCTTTTCCTCACAAGACAGTTGGTTCTGATGACCTCTCTGAGAGGGGGAAGAGCCTAGTGCTTGCTGCTGAAGCAGCAGCAACAGAGATGGAGGCAACAAGATGACATTTTGCCTCGCTGCCTTGTTTTTCTCCTCCTCCTCTTCCTCATCATCACAGGTACCTTGTGGACAAAGCTGAGCGGGTGTCCCCACCATTTTGGGGTGAGAGGCACACTAAGGTTGCCAGATCAGTAACATCCCAGCTCCTGAGATGTGAAGCCAAACCCTCAGACCAGAGTCATCCCTTGGTGATGTCACAGCTGGTGGACCCTGTTGATGTCATTGCACACATGATACATTAAGCATCTATCACAGTTGCTCAGAACATGCCATTCAAATTAAAGAGAAACTAAGCCTAACAAATGTATGTGTGTGAGCACACAATTCTGAAGAAAATGCTCTCACTCTGAGATTCCTCCCCTCCCCTGCTACTGGAAAGATGGTCCAGACCTGAGATTTAGGCTGAAGTCTGAGATCTGGGAGTCCCAACACATAACACCTTGTTTGGTATATGAACCACCATTACTCGCAGTGCAGTTGATTCTATGGACTCCTGTATTTCCTCCCCAAACCTGGTTTTCCATGAGGCCATAAGCCAGTGTGGTTTAGTGGTCTGAGCTTTGGCTAGATCCCTGGGGACTAGGGTTTGGCTTCCTCCTTGGCCATGGAAACCAACTGGGTGACCCTGGGCATGTCACAGACTCTCAGCCCCAGAAAATCCTACCATAGGTTCACCTTCGAGTTTCCATAAGTTAGAAACAACTTGAAGACACACCACCGCCACCACCATCACACCTCCATTCATCCATTTTGCCCTATAATTGTTCTGTCGGCTCTCAGCCTTTTTCTCAAAAAGGATTTAATATCTATTTTCCAAATGTTAACTGTAACCACATGCACTGTGGCAAAATCTGATGGTGGTGATTTTCATGCAGTCAAGCTCTTCTGATAAAACTCCACAGCTTTTATGGGGGAAAAAATTATTTAAAAATATCAATAATCCCATGCAATGATTACAGCCCCTATTCAGTCACTCTATAGCATAAAAATCCTGGTTAAGGTAGACCAAATTTTGCCCTAAGAAAATCTAGATGCTGCTATTCATGTTAGTTATGCATATTATACTAAACTGCATAAATTTTCACCCTTTGCCTGACCTCTTTTACTAATCATAGGAAGAGGCAAAATAATATAGAGCAGAGGAAGTACCCCCTTCCAATCACTGAAAATAATATTCCCTTACCATAGTCTGACTTCTGCGATTTTATCAGGCTTTCCTCCCAATCGTAAGGGTAGAAGCATTGATGTTTTTAAAAAAGGAAGCAGTGTTCTTAATAGGGCAGAGTCTGAGGCAAATATCACATTCCACACTTTTATAGAACCACAACCTATTCAGAGTTCATTTTATGGTAGGATGACAACAAGAAACACTAAAGAAAACATATCCTGTCATTTTTTCCCCCCTCTTGTGTACCATACCATCCCAATGTCAAATTGGACCTTCTAAAATTCTTCTGCAAAATTACTGCAAGTCCAGGAGCCCTGCCTTCTTTGTACGCCTTCCTTGCTGTATACTCCGATCCGACTAAAGCTATGACACTGTTATCATCATATGACATTGAGGTGAGAGCTATTAAACAGTCATCTGTAGAGTTCAATAGGTTGCAGACTGGCCTTATTTCAGGGCTGAAGGGTAAGTCTTAATTGGCACAGAAGCAAGCAGGGATGGGGAGCTCTGAAGAGGGAGGGGAGGAGGAAAGAGGGGGGAAAAACCTGCTCAGAGCCTTAGCTTACTATACTGATCTTTTAAAACATGTTGCTGCTTCTTTTTCCGCCCCTCCTCCCCTTCTGTCAATATACATTTATATTTATATATTTGAAACGATCAATTATTTAGCACAAGCCTCAGTTTTGAAACAATTAGTTCAGAGGGTTGCCTTCAGGTGGAGTAGGGCTGCAGTCAAATGCAATTCACCATCTGATGAGAGATGGGAAAATCTGTCAGCCTGGTTTTCATTTCTCAGAATGCCTCCAGCATTCTTGTCTTGTCCAACTTCTGGCTCTGCATCAGGTTGCAAGGCTTCCTCCTCCTCCTCCCTCCTCCGCATATAAATTTGAGTGTATTTGGGTGCCTGCTTTCCTCAAAACACACATTTTATTAAGGTGTTTTTCTTAATACACTTATTTCTTGTGAAGCACATACGTGCATTTTTCCTATTGAATGAAGTGTTTTTGTATGCGTTGTTCAGATCTATACCTTTTCTTAGCCGTGTGCATTTACTTGCATATAATTCAAAAAAAAAAAAGGAAGCTGATGCCAGCATTTTCCTCACGATGATGGGGAAACAAAACATCACATAGTACTTTTATTAAAAGTTTCACAGAGCACAAATTGGATAAATCTTTCTCTCTCTTTTTTTTGAAAAACTGCTATTAATGTGCATTTCTTTTCCATCTTTTCTGTCCCTTCCATCCAATTTTCCTAGCCACCAGCCATGATGACTGCTGATGCTCCTGGTGCCACAGTAACAAGAATCACTGAGGCTTGCATTTACTTTTATGAGGTAGGTTTTCTTTTTTCCTTTTTTCTTTTAATATGGGATAGAGCTTTACAATTGTTTATTATTTTTATTACCTTTCTGATTTAGATCCACTGTTCTCAGATGTTATTTTTATATTGCTGCTATAGCGGTGAGTGCCCAGATGCCCTTCAAAGTAAATCCAGGTTGAAAAAACATCTTGAATAAAGATTCTGACCAATACTGTAGAATCAAATTTCAGAATGCTTCTTTTAGTAACATACCTTCCAACTGCCCCAGTCTGGTAGGGACAGTCCCAATTAATCCTCTGTCATTCCACTTTTTTCAGCTGATATTAAAATGTCCCAGTTTCTCTCTCCTCTTCCCATTTTCTCCCTTAGTCCTCAGTTACTTCAGTTGCTTCAGTTGCTGTGAAGTTGGGCAGAAGGGCGGGAAGAATGAGGAGAGTATGGAGCACGGTACCTGGGGTCCACTTTGAGTTTGGATCTAAATGTTCATTGGTATTGCCACTGCAGACTTGGAAAATAAACATGTACTCCATGAGTTGATTCTGAAGGGTTGTCTGGCCCAAGGCCAGTTTAAAAATCAAGGACCAGCTGAAGGCAGCCTATTAGTGGTGAACAGTTAGATGGCAAATTGAACAAGCACACCAAATATCCAGTCATAGTCTTCCCTACAGTGGTATGTATATCGTTTTATGCAGTGTCTTTTCTACTGTGCGAAAGAAAGAGAGAAAGAAAGGGAAAGGGAAAATAAAATAAAATAAAATGTCGGTCACACAAATGTTGCCATTATCTGTCCTGATGCCTAATTTTGTGAAAAGCTGTAAGTGAGAAACAAACACACCACGGGCAGAAGACAGAGCCCTCATGGACTGGTTGAACAGTTTGAATCATGATTTAAACAACTATCCACAGGAGGTAAATTGAGTGTCTAGTGGTATACTGTAGTTACATTCATTAGAACTAGATTTTTGAGCAGCCACATATAAATGACTCAGAGGTATCTGGCAGCACCTTTGAGACTAACAAGGGAAACCAAATCTCAGGTGTAAGCTTTTGTGGACTACAGATCACAGTTGCATCTGATAAAGTGGAATATAACCCATGAAAGCTTATGCTGGAAATTACCTTTTCCCAGTTGGTCTCAAAGGTGCTATTGGATTCCTTTATGCCTTTTATGCTAAAACAGATTAACAGGGTTGTTTGAATTCTACATAAATGGTTCAGCCGGTTCATGAATCAAAGAGACAACATGGTGGCCATAACATGTTTCTCCAAACTGCTGAGGAGGCAGCCAACTAATCCTGCCTGCAAGCGGGGTCAGGGGAGAGGCAGAACTGGTACACATTGATCATGACATCCTTTCTTTAGGAGAATACCTGAGAAACAAAATATCTATTCCTCTGGTGCTGCTTGTGGTTGCTTTAGCCTCTGGTTTAGAAGACCATTTTTTTTCTCAGCTGTGAGAAAGATGTAAATTCATTTGCAGGGGAAGATGATGCTAGCATGGGTGTGAATTTGGTGGATGTGAGAGGCAGTGTGGCTAGTCTGGTGACTAGGGGCCAGCGATCAGATTAGTCTGAGGGAGACAGCATAACTTACATCATTGATTAAGTAAGAAAACACTACGGGCAGCAGGCCCTACTGATGCTTATTTTGTAGCACAATCCTGTATACCTCTACATTTCAATGAGTCCTGTTGTTTTCACTGGAACTGAGTCCTAATCTGGTGGGTCTAGGATTGTTCCCACAGCCTAGTGCCAGCACTGACTTTGCTTCACTGCAACCCTGGCACCTTTTCCTCAGAAAACATCAGTAGGGACCTGGCCCATGTGGCTTTGCAGTCTCCTTGTTTCATTGGTGCTCCTTCTCTTGTGCTCAGACTGAACAGAGAGGGCTGCCAGCTGAGCCATCTGCCTTTATTGCTGGGAATGCTCCAGTTTTATTTTATGTTATGTTATTTGGGAGGCTTGCTGTGATGAAGCCTGAGCATCCCTGTTTTAAAGTATTTAATTTATTAGAAGAGTAACTAAAAGAAGATAGACTTTATAACCTCCAATAACTTAGGCAGTAATGCCTAATTATGGAAAGGAATTATTAACTATGTTGGAAATAACTCAAAGTAATAGGAAGTGAAATGAAATTCTTTAAAGAGAGAGAAAGAGAAAGAATGAGCATCAACTTTTAAAGCAACATTTGATGAGTATGTAAATGGTAATGATACACAAAGCTGAGTGGAGTAACCGTCTGCCTACAGAAGTTGCACTGGATTTGCTTGGATATGAGAATGATTGTCGGTGGGTGGGGGACTGCGCACACACATACACACGTTGGATTTAGAATCCTATTACTAGATCTGCTGCTTGCAATTGCAGCAGAGGGACAGCAAGGGCAGTAGAGAAACAAAGCTGCTCCAGTCACAGTCTACTATGGGAGACAACAATAGAAAGTACAGTATTTCCAGTTCCCAATGGGTCCCCTGCTGCTTCTGGGCTGCTGTGATTCTTGCAAAGAATGCTGGATGAGGTAGAACTTGCTCTTATTCAACCAGCAAGACATTTTTTGTGATTTTATTTGAGTCCAAGTGCAAGCTGAGGATAATCTAGCGTGCATTAGATGTATCTAACTCAAAGATGGAGAACGCGTGGCTTTCCAGATGTCGTTGGACTGCAATTCCTATCATCCATCACCGTGGGCTATTCTGCCAAGTGCAGATGGGAGCTGTTGTCAAAGGCCACATGTTCCACATTCCTACACTGAACCATGAAGTTATTGGGAGACTAAGGGCATTATCCTCCCCTATAAGATTTCTCACACACCCTCGGGAATTTTTTCTTCAGAGCCAGCATAGTGTACTGGTTTGAGTGTTGCACTATGACCCATGTGACCAGGGATCAGGTCCCTGCTTGCCCATGAAAACCCACTGAGTGATCTTGGCCACATCACACACTCTCAGCCCCAGAAAACCCCCTGATAGGTTTTCCTTAGTATCACCATACATCACCATACATCAGAAATGACTTGAAGGCACACAACAACAACAGCATGACATTTCCAGCATTGCAGTAACTTAAAACTCCAGTTGATCATTTAAAAATACACTTTAGGCATCTAAATTAAAACTGTATGGCAGAATCCTGCAAAAAACCCCAATACTAAAACTTCACAAATGTACTAAAATATTGTACATGCACAAGGAAGTCTTTCCATTGATGTACATTTTGTATACTGCCAGAGTCACCTTTGGCGCGTCTACAGCTCTGTGTGAAAATTCATTCTCAGCTGTGACACACGTGCTGACACCATACAGGCACTCAATGCTTCATCATAGAAAAGCTAATATAGTACTCTGGGTTTTGACAGTAAAATAGTTGAAGGAATTTCAACTGGAAAGTTTATCTGAAAGATTCCTTACCAGTTCTGATCATTATGGCAGGATGACTTGCACAATACACATTTACTTCCAAGTCACTCTTACTTGGTTTATACAACTATTTTGCATGGGGAAAATACTATATTTTAATTGATTTTTTTTAAGCTTTGCAACTTAACTTTCTAATCAAAATGTATTAACTGGGGGCTTTTTTCGTTACCTATGAAAACTTTTTTCCCCACAGAAATGTCTTTTATAGTGACCAATGCCCAAGTCCCTCTGCTCCTCCCCACCTTTTTTTGTCACTGCCACACGTACATACACACACAGTGAAAATTGTCCTGCTACACCCCTGGAAAGATGGGATTAGGCAGGAGTGGGATCAGAGAGAAAAAAAGGCTAAACCACTCAAAGGCTAAGTTACATTACAGTCATGCAAACATACACAGTTGATAACACATTGAACTGGAAGCCCAGTCATGGGTATATAGGCACAGAAAAGTGTGACCAAAGCATACAGTCCTCATTCTGTGCATGACACTCTTGAGACAAGTATATGGAACAATAGAACTCACCTGCCATTTAGCTTCGTTATCTTCCATCTCTAGATAATCTGCTACCTTGTACAGATGTTATAGCATCATATAATACTACGTGCACTGATGTTATTGGAAAATATGATTCTGCTTCCTCCCTGCTACTGCAGGCAATGGAGATCATAGCTAGAAAAAAAAAGGTGCAGACATTGTTAATGGTAGCTTCCATTTCAGTGGAGCAGTGAATCTGATCTGTGCTTTCATCCAAATTTAAAGAAGCTATCCAAAGTACTGAATTCTAACCCCCCATAGGTTCAGCACCTTTGATAACTCCTTTAAAGTTAGATTCACTGTCTTATTAATGTGGAAGCCAGCAGCAGCTGCTGTCTTTTGGGTTATAAATTTAGTCAGAACTTCCTTACATTTCACATGTGAAGAGAGAAAAATATTGTAACTGAAGTTGGGGCAGTTTTATTAAGTCTATCTATCTAGTCTTATCTATGCTGGATTTCACTCCCGACCCCGACCCTGCCATCTCCTTTTCCTTTTGTGTCACGTCTGAATTAGATTGTAAGGCTCAGGGCATAGAAATAGGGTTTTTTTGGTTGGTCTTTGACTTGTAAAGCACCACATACAGGGCTGGTGCTATATAAAGGGGAAGAGGAAGAAGAAGAGGAAGAAGAAGAAGAAGATCATCGTCATCATCCTCAGCCATGCTAGGGAATCTTTCATACTACACAATTGCAGCACTATGATCCACTTACATAGTTATATCCCATAGAATCTCCTATAGGTCTCAACATAGTTAGATCCTCCAAGTAGTTGCCAAAATATCTGTCCAGTAGTCCTCCACAAGCTGAGTCTGCTATACCCAACTACATCACTTTTATCATCTTAATCTGGGCTTTAATTTCTCACTCATCCTGCCACAACATTCCTGTCCATACAAGTTGTAGTGAAGACAGCATAGTATTAAGTATATACAGAGATGAGATTCCAGACAGTATAGACTAAAGAGGCATTCCAGAAAACGCAAAGAAAACTAAACAAAAATTCTCATGGCAGCTTCTTTGGAAGTAGTCAGGTTAGGATGAAAAATTTTGTGCATCATCATGGACAGGATGACTACTGCATGCTTAGGATAACTCTGAATCAAGGTAGGAGTCTGGGATGCCTTCCTAGTTTAGCTGACTGGAGGCTGGATTATATGGGAGGAATCCTTATGTGCCTGCCCCAAAGCTTTATCTCATAAGATGCAATTTCCACATCTTGTGAGCTCCACGTTTTGTGAGATTTTTTCCCTCATTTTCGCTTTGTGTCAGGCCATGAGCTAGATGGCATGTCATGAAGAAAGCCACTGCTACCTCCTTACCTACTGCAATCCCTCCCCAGGATCACAATTTGGACATAGGGAAAGATTTTCCTAATTTCCTGGGACCTGGCCTTTGAGAATTGTCAGCATAAAGCTGAAGTTCCTCCACTCACCTGTTACCCTAATTTCGGGGGTCCCTTGGGGGACACCTCAACGTGCTCCACGTGATGGGGAATGGAAACTAGCCAGAGCACAAGCAACAGCACTGCAAGAGGCAGGGTAACCTAGCGGAGTCTTTTTACCCAGTTTTTACGGGGTCAGGCCAAGCCAAAAACCAAACAAAATTGCTCCAGTAAATGATTTTATTGAATACAACCTTATGCACCAACGCACTCACACACTCACTCACTCAAGAGCTGTTAAGGAAAAAAAAGAGGAAATTGGACAGGGGAGTATTGGAGGGGTGTAGTTGGGGGGACACTGCACCTTGTCCTGAAGTCCTAGTCCGGGAAGACAGCGGAGAGGAGAGACTCAGCACGAGAAAGGCTGAGGGGATTACTCAACGGACGGAGCAAGAGTCTGCTGGGAAGACCAGGAGCAATCTGAAGAAACACTCAAAATTTGGGACTATTTGTAGGGGAAAAAGTACCTGAAGGACTAATCCTTTCCCGGGGAGAACAATGGATATTGGAGCGATAACGAAGCTCCACACTGGCAATTTCCTTTGCGTGATGGGATTGCAAGGGTTTGCCAAAGCCTCAGGATCTTTGGCTGTGTTTGTTTGTGGTGTGATTCTGTATAAACAGTCCTCTCTTGATAGGATAGTTGCTCAACTTGGGGCAGACTCTCTAATCCCTTCAAGTCGGCATCTCGGGGCTAAGGACCCTTTGTTTATTGGGGATTTACATACCTTGAGGTCTCCTGGGGCTATGTGACTGGGGGTTTACTGGCCTGACCTGGTTTTCGACCATTCGACCATGCCTGCCTATGTGCTCGTTCAGGTGACCTTTCAGGCACACGGAATCATGTTTAATGTTAAAAATTGTAGATCCCGGGCTAGGGTTTTTCCATCAGAGTAACACACCTGAGATCTTCTATGAGCAGGTATCACAGGATGGAGGAAATCATGACTATTTTTAAAATATGCATTCAGCACAGAGAAAGAGACTGCTAGGGTAACCTCAGCAGCTGCTACCTATGAGAACAGCACAGCTGTATCCATTGCAGAATCCATAATGACAATGGTTTCCCTGGCTTATCTCTGCATACAAAGTGAGCATGGAGTGGAAATGGAGGCATGCATACACCAAGTGGAGGGGAAAAGTCTGAATTTCTTCCTCACTAGAGCAAGAAGATAAGAATTATCTGATCTCCAGGATCCAAATAATGAGACTAGGAACTAGAACAAGTTGTGACTGAAGAAAGAACACCCAAAAGATGAAGAAAAAGAGGAACAGCAGCAGCAGTAGCAGCAAAATATCAGTTACCTCATACGGAAACTTTCCTCATGGACATAAGATTATTATTTGCAAGAATACTCTAGCAGGGCAATGTATCTCAGGCAACCGTGGCCAACAAAGTCAAACACAGCCTACAGCCATGTATTGTGGTGGCCTGCCAAGTACTTGGCAACCCTCCTGTTTCTGTAGCAGAAACAAGGATCATCGAATCCCTGGTATGCTGCCATTCATATCCAGTGGATTAGGTTTGGTTTGGTGAATTCTGCAGGCTCTGGAATAGAGCTAGATGTCCTGGCTGTCGTTGGGATAATGCGTCTTCCAGAGGGAATAGATGTTTCTCCTCACTAATATAGAGGCTTTACCAAAATTAAGACAACAGCAGTGCGCATTGTTCTTGTGGGGCACTGGAACACTGTAGTTGTTGTGTTCTCTATATGGCAATGACTGTAGTTACACTACAAAACTTCTCCACTGCACCCAGTGTTCACACATACACAAGAACCATACTTTTCTGAAACATCCAACATGAATTTTGTGTGGCTCAGAACTGGCATCTTTTGTTAGCTGTTCCAAATGAAAGACATTGCTCTAGTTACCTGTGATTTTTTTTTCTTGTTGTTGTTCACGTTGTTCTGTTCTGTTGGACTTTGATCTATGTGAAGGACAACAAAATCCTGAAAGTTTTGACTTTCATATATAAAATAAGCTTCCATCTGTCACAGTTACAGATAAAAGCTCAAGATGTGAAGGTGTTAGTTGTAAATAGCAGAGGCTAGTGAGTATCTGAGTAGAGTTTACAATGTTCAGGAAAAACATTTTTCATTGTCTACAGTTCTCTGTCCATCACCATGAATTCTAACCACTGCTTCTCAGCCATCTGCTCAACAGTATCCTATGATTATCATCCTTATTTTAGTTTGTACCTTTCCCCCGCAAGGAAATTTAAAAACGCAAAACGCACTAAGGTTTGTAACTGGACTAAAGCATTTGGCAAATTTATTGTTTTTCCCAATATCCCCTCCTGGGGAAAAAGGAGAGGTATAAATCTAATCGATAAAAATAAATAAAAATAAATCCAAATGTAAAATGCAGGGTTTATGAGCATAGAATATCTCAGTATTTTAAGACTGGAATATTGAGCTGTTATTTTGATAACTCCAGAACAACTACGCAGATTTTTATAAAGCTATATTGCCTGTATTCATGTTAGCTGTATGCGTGTTAGCTGTTAATTTCCTCGCTGTCTAAACTTTGTCATAGTGGACTACTTTGCAAATGCAGTGATTGTAATTGTGGCTAATAATTACAATTATTCGCACTAAAAGAAGTTACAGAACTAGAAACAAGTACAGGAAATCTCAAATGTTATTGTTCTCCTTCCAATGAATGTAAATCAGTGCATCCAGTTTCCCTCTTCCAAATCCTCCTTCAACTTCAGTTTCTTTTTCAAATGATGTGTGTTCAGGCTGGGTCACCTGAAGTTGAGGGAAACGTCAGTTTCCTGGTTGCCAAGCACCTAAACACGTGATAAGGGCACCTACTGAGATATTTATGTATCCCTGAGTCGGACTGGCATCTAAAAATTCAGTGACGGTTCCTTTAAAAAAAAAAAAAGATGTTTACCTTAATGTCAAAATAAAAAAAAAGAGAGGGGTTAATAAGATGGCACCCACATTTGCCATTGTGTAACCACACGTGCTGCTTTTGTCTTCCTCTCTGATGCCATTACTAAGAGAATGAATCAAAAAGCTTCTAATGTTAGCACACAAGTTCTCCCTTCCAAATCCATTGGCCACGTGTGCACCATGGAATGGTTACCTCTGTGTGTGTGTGTGTGTGTGTGTGTGTGTGAAACAAAGCCTCATTATCCCCCCAGCATCTCTTCAGCCATTTAATTGCACGCTGACTGAAAGACTGAGCTCTGAAAGGTTTGTTTGTTTGGTTGTTTTTTTTTATAATCATTTTATTCAAATTCAGATATAAAACAAACAATTATAACTGTCAACTTATTTGAAATATTTCTGATCTTCCACACTGATCTAGATTTCATTATCAATATTTCTTAACATGCTTAAAATATTGTACTACATTTTAGTGCTATTATTACTTGTTGATTCTTGCATTTCCATCTCCATATTCCCGTTTCATGATGTATATCCTGTAGCCCCCTCATAATTTATCTTAAATCATGAATAACAGATTTCCATCTGATGGTACCCAGCAATTACCTGTTACAATTTGCCATTCTTTTTGTATCTCTTCGTCTGATTTCCCTTTTAATCTCTGAGAGACCATATCAGCATTTTTGTTTTCGATCAGTGTACCCCACCATTGTTCTAATGTGGGTATTTGCTGAGTTTTCCACATCTTTTTTAAGCTGAACATAAGGAAAGCTGGAGGGGGGGAGGAATGAGAGGGGTCTATGTTGATCTACCAAAGTCCTGGCTAAACTTATTTTTGTTCAGATTTAAACTGCTTGACAATGCAGTGGAGTGGTACCATTCTGCTTCACATCTAGTTGCCAACTTTCAGGCCATTTCTGCACTAGTCTGTTATAGCGCTATTATTCCACTTGCAACATTTTGCAGTTTGCAGTTTCGACCCCAGGATTCCATAGGATGTTGCAAGTGGAATAAAAGCGCTATAACAGACTAGTGCGGAAATGGCCTCAGTTTCAATCAGACCTTGGAAAAGTTACTTTCTTGACTCTAGCTCTCAGAATTCCCAGCCAGTAGATGAAAACAAAGGCATGGGAAGCAGACCCAGCAAGAATGTGGACTGGATGCAGCTTAAATAGAAGTGAATATTTTGTTCACTATTCACTGCTTTGTCAAGAAGGAAAATGAAACAGAAGGGAAAATGGGTGAATCTCAAATGACACTGATAAGCAACATATATATGCATTATAGATCAAACGGAATAACATTGCATAAGACATTTGTACTGAAAACTATATTAAAAGATACCGAATGCTGGCACAATGATAAAATCAATAGCCATGCATATCACAAAAGGTGAAACAAGCTGCGTCAATATAGTGATTCAGCAGTAAGTGGAATTTAAATCTACAGAAAAGTACTTCAACACCTAGCTTGTATTGAGTTAAACCACCAGTCCATTGAGCTCCATACCTCCTACACAGACTGTGAGTAGTTCTCCAAGGCTTCGTACTAGGTTCTCTCCCTGATATTGATGGAAGCTGAACTCAAGATATTCTGCACGCAGTTTATGTGCTGTACTACTGAGCTACGGCCCAGCTCCCTTTGCTGTAGAAATTACAGAAACATGCCACTGGTGTGTAGTTGAAATAAAAGTAGTAGCATGTTCAGCAAATAAAAGATACAACAACACATGCAACAGTTCAGGGGAGACAATTCAGGACTAGATGGACTGATTGCCTGGCTTCATATTGATTCAGTTTTTATATATTGGACTTGATGAACTCACTCTTAGGCCGTTTCCGCCATATTATTATTCCACTTTCAAAATCCTATAGAATTCTGGGGTTTGTAGTTTACTGAGGCCAAAGAGCTCCCTGGCTGAGAATTTTAAATGCCACTCCCTAAACTGCTAACCCCAGGATTCCATAGGATGCTGAAAGTGGAATAATAGCACTATAACAGTATAGGGCAGAAACGGCCTTTATCTGATGTTGCTACCAAACACTTGAGTTTTTATCCACAGTTCCAAAATCTCTTCAGGTTAAAATACTGTGGGAGGCTGTTCAACCTACATGGGGATTCAGGAGTTCAGTTCCATTTATTACTAAATTATTATATTAACATATACTGTCTGCATATTGTGATATGTATGATTATTTGTTATTGTGCTGAGACACGAATTGTCTAACAGGCAGCTTTCAAAACTATCAGTAGTAGTAGCAGCAGTACCAGAATTCTTTTATGTGGTTTGATATCTTTGGGTTGAGTGTGTTGCATATTGGCACCATGGCCAATACCAAAGGAAACATCCAAGGAGTGCCTCGTTGAAGACAGCACCTTCAAGAATAAACAAACTTCACTGGGCTTCTTCCCACCCATATCTGATACCTTTTTTAAAAATCCGTTTCTGAGGCAGTGTTTACAAGTATGGGGATTTTTTGCAGTATCTCCTCCTTCCCAGTCACCTGACACCATTTCTTCTAATTTCTGAAATGAAGGGATGGCTATCGGATCAGGTGATTTCTTGGGTCTTGTTCTTGTTGTGTGACTTCAAGTTGTTTCTAACCTATAGCAACCGTAAGGAGAACCTATCGTGGTGTTTTTTGGTGCTGAGAGTGTATGATGTGCCCAAGGTCACCCAATGTGTTTTCATGGCTGAGCAGGGAATCAAACCCTGGTCACCAGGGTTGTAGACCAATGCTCAAACCACCACACCACCCTGGCTGTTTTCTTGGGTCCACCCCTCCCAATTTGGAGTACCATAAAACAGTATTTATGGTTGCTTCCATTTCTTGTTATCCAGCCTGGTTGTTGCCACATGCCTTCCAATTGAATCCAATGTATGGTGACCCCATTATAAGGTTTTCTTGGCAGGATTTATTTAAAGAAGGTTTGCCATTGCCTTCATCTGAGGCTGAAGGATTGTGACCTATCCCACATCACCCAGGGGATTTCCATGGCTGACCAGATTTGAACCCTCCTTGTCTAACACTCAAAACACTACACCTCACAGACTTTCTTCTGGTTTGGACTATGCTTTGTGCTCCTCAGCTTCCATCTGCTGCCCACAAGTCAGTCCTGTAGTTCAGCCACTGTGGCCATTCCTAGATCAGAGCTTACTATGGCCACTTTCACACTACACTGTTACAGTGCTATTATTCCACTTTCAAAATCCTATGGGATTCTGAAGTTTGCAGTTTAGGGAGGGGCCTTTAGAATTCTCAGTCAGAGAGCTCTTTGGCCTCAGTAAACTACAAAGCCCAGAATTCCACAGGATATTGAAAGTGGAATAATAGCACTGTAACAGTGTAGGGCGGAAATGACCACAGTCGTAATTACTTGGATTCCATATTTTCTAGCAACACAGTTGAAATTATCAGAGAAAGATAACAAAAAAAGTCGGGGGGGAACCTATTATGCTTTCCTTTATGATTCACATTTTTGGTCTTCTAGTAAGCAATGAAGATACTGAAATGGTCAATGATTTCCTATACCTTGGCTCAGTCATTAATCAAAATGGAGACTTCAGCCAAGAAATCAGAAGAAGACTAGGACTTGGAAGAGCAGGTATGAAGCAACTAGACAAGATCTTCAAATGTAAAGACATACAAGTATCATTGAACACCAAAGACAGGACTGTCCATACCATGATATTTTTTATTTCAATATATCCTTGTGAAAGCCAGACAGTGAAAAAAGCTGACATGAAGAAAATCAATTCATTTGAAATATGGTAATAGAAAAGAGTTCTGCAGATACCATGGATTGCCAAAAAGACAAATAAATGAGTCCGAAAGGAAATCAAACCTGAACTCTCGCTAGAAGCCAAGACGACTAAACTGAGACTGTCCTACTTTGGCCATATCATGAGAAGGCTTAACTCATTAGGTGCTTGGCAAGATAGAAGGCTGTAGGAAGATAGATACATACAATCAAGGAAGCCACAACCCTGAGTCTGCAAGATTTGAACTGGGCTATTGATTAACAGGGTGACTTGGAGGTTTCTCTTTCATAGGGTCACTGCAAGGCCCTTTCTGCACGAGGCGAGTGAATCGCTCCATGCCGTTACTTACCAGCTCTTCTTGGGTCTGAAGTAACGCAGACTTTCCCTTGAGCCCTTCCGCAGGGCTCCTCCGTTAGTGCAGGGCGAACCGGAGCAGGGCGAGGTCTGTGGATCCACACTGCTCCGGCTGAAAATGGCAGCTTCCGGTGTCTTCGTGGGAGTGGACCAACCACTGACACTGGCCACACCCACAGCCCACCCTCCGCTGATCGCAGGCTCACATTGGTGCGAGCCTGTGCATCTGCACAGGTAAGTAGGAACGCAATGGTGCGTTCCAGAAAATGTAAATACCTGATTTTTCTGGTCTTTACTTAGCGCGGGGGAGGACCGCTTGGGGGCGGGTTGGATCGGACTGAGGTGCGGAACTAAGTTAAATAGTCCGCACCTAGTCCAATCCAAGGTGCAGACGACCTCCGTGCCAGAACGCCTTGGCCCGTTTTAACTACCTCGTGCGGAAAGGGCCTAAGTCGAAGTGGACTTGATGGCAGATAGCAGCAGTGGTTTGATTTTTGATTTTTGATTTTTTTGTTGATTTTTTGTGTTGTTGTTGATTTTTTTTTACTGAAAAAGGTTTGTTGATTTCCTGGTTTCATGTGACTCTCAAGGAAAGGAACAGTGAAAGCTGAGCTTTCCTTGAGAGTCACATGAAACCTGGTGCTGTTCCCTGGCTGAAAGGCTTCTGGGATATGTGAGATATTAAGGCTGGTAGTTAGCTGTGAAGATCAATAGGTTGAAGGCACTTTGGTAAGGTTCAAAGGTAGGCAACTGCTTTTGGCATTGGAGAAACACTATGTTTAGCAGAGGGCAACCATGGGACTTTGGTAATGGCAGGCATATCACTGAAACTAGTGAAAGGATCTCTGATATATGAACTACATTCTATTAAATCTATTTCCAAATGTGAAAATACATTCTATTAAATCTATTTCCAAATGTGAAAATACATTCTATTAAATCTATTTCCAAATGTGAAAAAAATGTTATAAACATTGAGTTATGTTTGTCTCTGTTTTCATACGCAGAAGTGACGAACATTATAATATTTGGTACTTGATTACTTGGCCACCGCCTCCTGAGCGATGGTATGTGAGGAAGTTTCCATGCTATTTTAGACCCAGGGCTTCAAGAATTGTTACCTTATAACAAGATGAACTATTCTGCAACGTATCATTAGTGGTAAAAATGAAGTCCTCTTGAGCCAACTATGGAAGCTCATGAAGTCTGATTTGAAAGGAGAGTTGAAGCGCCTAAACTCTCCTCCATCTCAGATTAAAATCTGAGACAAAGAAGAATTTCCTTCCCATTCCTTTGTTCCCATCTGCACTCTTAACTGGTCTCTGATGCCCAAAACACATCTGTCCTTCCTTCCCCACCTGTGCTGATGTCAACAACTGAAGCGGCATGCACACAGTAAGAAGGTAGAGGGAGGGTTTATTTTTTTCCTTCCCTTCATGAGAGATGGAAAGAATATTGGTTATTGTTCATTCCCAAGTTGAAAAATGGGGTTCTCAGCAGTCAAGAAACCCAGTCAGGAAGAATAATAGACCAGCAAAAATCTTACACAGTTTTTTTCTTGTATTCAAACATCCAGAAGAGTTACAGAAGAATTATTCTGTGTGTAAAAACACATAGGTATTTTTTGCACAAAAAAACACACATCCCTATTTCCTATGTAATTCCACCCCATCTTCTGCACAGAGAACAGATTTTTACACACACACAAAATCCCTCCTATCTTTCTGCACGGAATAATTCTGAGGCATTCAAATATGGAAAAATTACTGTGGATAAATATTTTCTCTTGCAGAAGGGAGAAAAGTACTATAATTATTCACCTCTGCATGCAAATACAAACTGTACAAGGATTTACATCTCTCTTGGATGACTGTTAACACATTGGCCTGAATACTATT
The DNA here is from genome assembly GCA_030412105.1 of Cyclura pinguis. Taxonomy (NCBI): domain Eukaryota; kingdom Metazoa; phylum Chordata; class Lepidosauria; order Squamata; family Iguanidae; genus Cyclura; species Cyclura pinguis. The sequence goes on from CM059600.1 coordinate 165,658,397, forward strand.
AGTAGTCCCAACAAGGGACTCTGTTAAATCAGTGGGGTTTACCTGAGTAAGGACTCCCCATTCAACCGTTGATTCAATAGGTCTCCTCTAGTTGGGCACTAACTAGTAGGAGGCTTCAGAATGCTTCAGCAAGATTATTGATCGAGGCCTAAGGAGCATCATGTTATAAAAATAGTTCTCAGACCATTTCCAGGGACAATTCAAAGTGCTGGCTGTGACTAAACCACTTGGAACTGGTTGTATTAAAGTCTTCCCTTGGCCACATGAGGCTGGCCATGTTTTAAGATATTCAGACAAAAGCCAGAGCTTCCAACCTCTGACATGCCTTCAGCTGGAAGTTGAGACAAAGGGCTCAGCTGGAAGTTGAGACAAAGGAAGTTGAGACAAAGGCCATTTCCGCACTAGACTGTTATAGCGCTATCATTCCACTTTCAACATCCTATGGAATCCTGGGGTTTGCAGTTCAGGGACGGGCCGGCTGGCCCCTCCCTAAACTGCAAACCCCAGGATTCCATAGGATGTTGAAAGTGGAATGATAGCGCTATAACAGTTTAGTGCGGAAATGGCCAAAGACTGTTATAGTGCAGTTATTCCACTTTCAACATCCTATGGAATCCTGGGGTTTGCAGTTTAGGGAGGGGCCTCAAATAGCACTACAACAGTCTGGTGTGGAAATGGCCAAAGCCTCCTTGGTGGTGGCTTCCAGACTAATTCCTTTCTGAGGGAAGCTTGCCTGCCTCCCTCTCTGATGGCCCTCTCTCAGCAAGCCAGATTTTTTTTTAAATAGATGGGTATATAAATTGATTTGCAAATATGATGTTGTTTTTAGTTGGTTCTTCATGTTGACACTTTACCTCCCTTGATTTATGTTTTGGTTGTATTGCTGCTTTATTTCACATTCTTGATTTTTTTTTATTGTACTTCCGCCATTGTTTTTAGCCACCTTGAGTACCATTTGGTAGAAAGGCAGGATAGATGTCTGCTAAAGAGATAGTGAAGAAATAATAACTATAGGGTTGATTTTTTTTTCAGGCTTCTCTTCACCTCTTGCACATCTCTCCCGGACTTTGTATATCTCAGACACCATTCTTCCCTCACATGCAGCCTGCTTCCTCTTCAAGCAGATATCTCTTGAGGATGCTCTTCGCTCTGCCCTTCTCCTGTATGTGGGTAGGTGTACGTGACTGCCCCACTTTTCTCCTAAGCTGTATCCATGGTTAGAACCTTTGATACTGACCCAGCTGCACTCTGGTGGTAACTATTTTGCTCCTGCTTTCTAGGCGAGCTGCAATTACTCCAGTTAATGTATTCCCAGTTATTTGTGGTTTTTTGTTCATCCTGCTCTCTCTCTTTCTCAGTTTTTGTGAATATAAAAGTATAACAAGGCCAGGCTGGTCTATTGGGATTCTGTCCCTAGTCCCCTTGCACAGACCAAAAGGAAGGGCACAGAATCTATTACAAGAATACAAAGTTCTTAATACACTGCATAAATAACACCATGCAGAAAAGACTCTGTAAACAAGTATATGATTCATGTACTTTATTAATAAACAGATATAAATAAAGGCTGTCCTCAAATATTAAATCATTCTTGAATTGCTGGATTCATTTCCAACCGGATTGTCTTCCTCAGCAGCTTTTACATTCAGATAAATAATGTGCCTGTGTAACAAAGTGGAAAGTTTCATGGATCCTCTAGGCAGGGTTTGAATCATGGCCAAAAGGTTGAAACATGCTCAACACCAGGAAGTAGGAACAGTGTGGGAGGACACAGCTCCAGAATTCTTTATCCCAAAGCCTTCCATATTTGTGGTAGGGCAGGAAGATATTGTCCCTCTCTACAGTTTTAGGTCAAATCCTAAGATGGGGACAGGGGGATCTTTTTTAAAAATAACAATGGTTGTTTCTCATGTCAAACCAAAATTTCCTGCTTCTTCAGAATCAGCTGGAATAGGAAATAGATATAAAGCTTGTAGTGGCTTCTGGCCAGCAAAACAGTGCCTCAAAACCTAACAGTACCTAAAAGGGGCAAAAGGAACAATTAATTACATCCAGGACAGAACACAGAGAAATGGAATGGTTTCCAATTGGCAAGGGGGTCAGGCAAGGCCTCATTTTATCACTCTATCTGTTTAACTAGTATGCTGAACACATAAGTAAAGCAAGATTAGATTCAGAAAATCAGGCATGACTGTTAGAGGAAGCAACATCAACAATTTAAGATATGCCAGTGACACCATACTGCTAGCAGAAAACAGCAAAGACTTGGAACAATTACTGAAGAAAGTCAATGAAGAAAGTGCAAACGCAGGTTTACAGTTGAGCTTCAGAAAATAAAAATAATGATGACAGATAATTTATATAACCTCAAAGTAGATCACGAAGACATTGAAATGGTTCAAGATTTTCCACACCTCGGCTCAGTCATTCATCAGATAGTGCAGTCAAAAAATCAGAAGAAGACTAGGACTTGGAAGTGCAGCTATGAAGGAACTAGACAAGATCCTGAAGTGTAAAGATATATCATTGAATACTGAAGTTAGGTTTCTGATTTCTATGTATGGTTGTGAAGAGTTTTGTGGATACCATGGATTGCCAGAAAGACAAATAAATGGGTCCAAGAGCAAATCAAGCCTGAACTCTTCCTAGAAGCCAAGATGACTAAACTAAGGCTGTCCTACTTTGGCCATATCATGAGAAGACATGGCTCAGTAGAAAAGACAATAATGCTTGATAATGTGGAAGGCAGTAGGAAAAGAGGAAGATTGCATTACAGATGGATAGACTCGATCAAGAAACACACATCACTGAATCTGCAAGACCTGAGTAGGACAGTTGAGGATGCTGTGTCTTGGGGGTTTCTCATTTGTAGGGTTGCCATAAGTCGAACATGATTTGATAGCAGTTAACAACAACAAAAAAAGGGACTTGACAGCATAGTCAGCCAAATAACAGCTGCTGTAAATCTGGATTTTCAGAAAAATAGGCTACAAGGAACAAAAGGCCTTGTTTGTTTGCCTTCTCACTTTGGAATATATCATACAGGGCTTTCCTTGTCACTACCAGAAGCAGGTTATTACTAACACTGTAGGCAAAACCCATCACTATCACAAGAGGGAGCTACATTTGAGGAGAATGTTCTGGCCAAGAAATACTTCTCATTAGACTGGCAGAAGTTATTTTTCCTTCCCACAGCCTCCTTAGTACTAATCCTCCTGAGGTGTTTGGAACTTCCTAGAGTAATTGAATCAGACCAAACACATGGTTATTAGTACCCTGGGGAGAGGGCAGTTCCTTCCCATCTGTTACATGCTGGTACCCTGAATGTCTCAGCATTCAAACAGTGTTACTGCTGAAGCAGAGGACTGTGGGGTTAACAGGGTAGGCATAGAAAAGCATTCTTGTTTGGAAACTCTCTTGTCTTCAAGTATTTCCAGACTGTTTGGAGGAAGAGCATGTGGGTTTTGAGAAAAAACTTTGGCTGTTCAAATATACTCTTGGTTGCCTTTCCTGTATTGTGTATGTGGGTTTTGAGCTAAAAATAAACTCAAACCAAACCAAGCATTTTAGGGACTGCCCTGTGACACACCCACAGAACAAGGATGCAAAATAACAGATGACAGTACCGGCAAATAGCTCTGATTCAGTTTCATTCACCCACATGAGATGGAAGAAGATTGTAGACTCAGTGGGAAAAAGAACTAAATGAACATTATGAAACACATACCATTCACTCCCTCTCACCTTACTTTATATTTTTCTCTTATTTTCCAAATACTTGTGCCCAGATTGGCTGGATGTTGTGTTCAGAACTCTTAACAAGGATTCAAAAAAGCCTCCTAAGGAAATCAGTCTCTGATATTCTGCTGAGGTCCAAGGAGTAATGGGACAGTGGAAATCGGAAACATGACATATCAGAAGTGACCCTGAGGCAGTCCACTCAGTTAGGTGGCCATGTCAGACTGAAAGGGTTAAAACCTTAGAACTGCAGTTGCTTAAGTAGAAAAATAGAGAAAAATAAGGTGAGCAGATGTGTCCTTTATCTTATCAGAAGGCTTAGGTATGAGCTTAGTTATGCAGAGAGCTTGGGCAGTTTTTAGGTCAGCGCAACCCAGTGAGAGTACTCCCCTGCTACCGAAATACATCATTTTGAAAGCTGTAACCTGGGTCTCTCTGTAACCTGTCTGTAACCTGTAAACTGTTCATATATGGTCATATTTTAATCATTTCCTGTACCTGTTTACTAGAGTGTATAAAAGGTAAGCTGATACCTGACTCTGGGCTCTCTCGGTCTTTTTGGAAGACTGAGATCCCTGCGCAGTAAAATAAACTCCTGTTTTCTGAAACCGCTGGTCTCAATTCTCTGGCTGCCCACAACATTTTCTGGTGCATTGGCCGGGAAACTGAGGGGTTTTTGCCCACTTTGGCGGACGCCAGGGCGTCGGGACTGTCGCCCCTTTCCTGATACAACCCGGGGCGCCCTTGACTTTCTTTTGTCAAAAGGATTGGTTTGGAGTGGGGCAGCGGCTCTGGCGACGGCGTTCCAGCCAAGGGACCCGAGGTCGGAGCAGAAAACAGGATCCTCCCACGACTGTTGGTGAGTGACCTCCCTGCAGACTCAGGGAGAAGAGGGGCCTGATCAACCCCTTTCAGCTTTGCCCTAGTACCCCACTGTTGTTGTGGGTGAAGCCGCAGAGCTTTTGGGTGTGGAGTTGAAGGTGGGAGGTTGTGTGTTGGTGTGAATGTGTGAAAGGAGAGGTGCAAGGCGCCGCAGTTCCCATTGCAGACCACTGATTGTCCGGGTGCGTGGGTCGGTGTGAAGCGAGTGCTGTCTGTCCCCCTTTGTGTGGATCCGTGGGACCCCTTACCCACGGGTCAAATCCCTTTTTCTTTGTGTGTGTTGTCTGCTTTGGGAGGAAATGGGAGGGGGGCAGCAGCCAATAGACACTGCTTCAATCAGACTCTGCTTCAATGTATGCTGGAAAACTCCAAGAAAGGGTTAACTAGAGACGCACTTTTCAGCAGTTTCTCGCCTGGTTTGAGGTAACAGACAAACACTGCTTTAATGCTTCAATGTATGTAGGGAAAAAAAAATTCCAAGGTTTGTGTGTAAGCAAAGCGGCATTTCGCCTGGTTTCTCTCTACTTTCTTTTTTTTCTGTTCCTCTCCTGTGCTCAGAGCCACCTTATCCCCCCCCCCCCGCAGCCCCTTCTCCTCCTCCTCAGGCTCTAAGATTCGGATTTAACCCTTGAAGGACCAAATCCCTAGCATTCAGTTCAATATTCAATAGGGGATGATGTTGGAAAAAACTGGGGACAGTCCTACCCAGGGAAAAAAGTAAAGATGAAAATTGCTGTTTTTAATGGACTAGCAAACCCATTTAAGCCACGAGGCTTGGCTATAACAGGAATTAAGTCAGTACGAGAAAACAAACCTTTAGACCAGAGAAAGAAAAAAAAAAGAAGAAAAAGGCTTGATCTTGAATAATAGGAGGCATGCCTAAGGAACTGGAAAAGTTATACTGGATGTCTGGATGGTGCAAGAAGCAGCCCTTCAAAGAGTGCTAAGGTATTGAAAAGGCACATCAGAGGCAGCATTATATTAAAGAAAAAAAGAGCAGGAAATGCAAGATTAGGATCTTCCTACCTGGACACACACATGTCTCCTCAAAAGCAAGTTTGATTTATTTGGCACATGTGCCTCCAAGTAAACCCCTCCCTGCTGGAGGGAGAAATAGAAAGAAAGAAAGAATCTTGAAAGCCCGTTTAGACAAATAATGCTGTCCCCCCCCCCTTGCTTGAGAGGGAGGGAGGGAGAAGCCTGCCTTTGGTAATTTAACCCTTAACTCTAACTCGGATGATTGCAGTGAATTACACCTGGGACAAGTTAATCAACTAGAAAGTAGCACCCAGTTCCATGCTGAAGGCTCCTTTAAAAATCAAGTAACACCTGAAAAATTCATTTTAGCATAGAGGGAGCAACTCATTTCAGCCTTCCTTGGCAGTCTTACTGCCCCTAAGAGTAAGGGGGATCATGGCTTCTGGCAGCCCTCTCCTGCCTCCCTGTTCTGCCTGCCTCCACCCATTTCTCTGCTTGGGAGGGTGCATTTTATAAGAAGAACATGGATAACCTGAAGAAACAGCCCTTAAATGATTCTGGTCAGTTCATACTGAGTAGAGAAGAGAAGGTGCCTCTGGCCCCCTTATGTGTTAAGAGACATAATACAACCACAAAAGGATATTGTGTAACATCTGGAAAAAGGGTGAATCAGAGATACCCCATTCTGAGAAGCAGCCAGCAGCAGGAGCAGCGGAGACTACCAGAGACAGCGGTAGGAGAGCAGCTGACGAGATGGGGCTATAGATGGGTGAGGCAAAGGGGGGACAGGCAGCAGGGTCCCCCCCCCCCGATGACAGCAAGCCGCTCAAAACCCCGCAAAGCCACGGGCCCCAGCATGAGGGAGCTGCTAACCAAGACGGCAGAGACAAGTGTGGCAGAGAAGAAGCAAGAAGGAGGCTGCAAGTAGATGCATAGGAAAGTAGAGTTGTTAGCAGATGCATTAAGTATACAGAATAAAGTACAGCAGCTGGGGAAAGAATCCATGACCCCATAGTCCAGAAGCTTCAGTGGCAGCGGGCAAAGTTATCCCCTGTTGCCAGAAGAGAAACAGGCAAGTGGGAGATGCTGGAAGAGAAAGTCTAAGCAGCAGCTCCAGCGGAAACTGCAGGCTGAGCAAGTGAAGGAGAAGCGAGCCAGGGCGACTGGCCACAGAAAAGGTTGGCAAGGCAGTGCTGGAGATCCAGCTGCAAAGACCCCACCAATGAGCCCCGTGTGGAGGTCTCTGGTCTCCAAGGAGAGGCAGCCAGAGTCCAGGAGCTGGTAAGGGAAAGAGGGAGCTGGAGGAATTCCACTCGAAGAATGACTCTAGCAGCGAAGAGCTGAGAGACCTGCAAAAGACTGTCAGCAAGCTGAAAAGGGAACTGGCTTCTGTGAAGGCACTGAAGGAGAGAGAAGCAGAGCTGAGAGGATTGGTTCAGCCGTGACTTCACTGCAGACCAGTTTGGTCGGGAAACCTGACTGTATTGGCTCTGCAAACCAAGGTGCCTGTGGCTGGCTGTCAGGTGAAGACTGAGGAAAAGGTTTTGTCCATCTTCCCACAGACAGAGACAGGCAGGGGCTTGGAGCTGTGACATCCTGGAAGGAGAAGTTGGCAGCAGGAGCCTGGAGAACACAAGGAAAGGCAGAGTCCTAGGTGCAAGGCAGTCCGGAGTGTGAGGGGCCTACCAGTTCCCGATAGAGCGGCAACTGGTAAGAGTCTCTGGCCCAGCTACAGGAGAAGCTGGCCCAGCCCCAGCAGGTCAAGGAGGTGGTGATAGAGCACCTCTGAGCTGGGAGGGGGAGGCGATAGAGCGCCTCTCCAGACTGGATCTGGAAGTGGAACTGTGGCTGAAGGACTCTCTGATTGAGAAGGCGAAGAAAAAGGAGCAGCTGAGCTGAAGGCCGTGGAACAGCCAGGAGAAGCAGCCCCAAAAGCCCACACCATATAGGCTCAGACAACAGACCTGCATTTGTTCACAAGATCATCAAAGATTGAACCACTGCTCTAGGAATCACCTGGAAGCTACATTGTGCATATAGACCCCAAAGTTCTGGGAAGGTGGAGAGAATGAATAGAACATTGAAGACTCAGCTTGCAAAGTTGTGCCAGGAAACGAAACTCAGGTAGTTAGATGTGCTCCCAATAGCACTCATAGAATCATAGAATCATAGAATCATAGAAATGTAGAGTTGGAAGAGACCACACGGGCCATCCAGTCCAACCCCCTGCCATGCAGGAACACTCTCAAAGCACTCCCGACAGATGGCCATCCAGCCTCTGCTTAAAAACCTCCAAAGAAGGAGACACCACCACACTCCGAGGCAGCATATTCCACTGCCGGACAGCCCTGACTGTCAGGAAGTTCTTCCTGAGGTTCAGGTGGAATCTCCTTTCCTGCAGCTTGAATCCATTGCTCCTTGTCCTGGTCTCTGGAGCGGCAGAAAACAAGCCCTCTCCCTCCTCTACATGGCATCCCTTCAAATATTTAAACAGAGCTATCATGTCCCCTCTTAACCTTCTCTTCTGCAGACTGAACATACCCAGCTCTCTAAGTCTATCCTCATAGGGCTTGGCTTCCAGGCCCTTCACCATTTTGGTCGCCCTCCTCTGGACCTGCTCTAGCTTGACCATGTCCTTCTTGAATTGGGGTGCCCAGAACTGGACACAGTATTCAAGATGAGGTCTAACCAAAGCAGAGTAGAGTGGTACCAGTACCTCCCTCGATCTAGACACCATACTCCTATTGATGCAGCCGAGAATTGCATTGGCTTTCTTGGCTGCCGCATCACATTGCTGACTCATGTTCAGCTTGTGGTCTATTAAGACTCCTAGATCCCTTTCACATGTACTGCCATCCAGCCACGTGTCCCCCATCCTATATTTCAGCATTCCATTTTTTCTACCTAAGTGTAGGACCTTACACTTCTCTCTGTTGAATTTCATTTTGTTAGCCTTGGCCCAGCTCTCCAATCTGTCCAGGTCATTTTGAATTTTGATCCTGTCCTCTGGCGTATTAGCAACCCCTCCCAATTTGGTGTCATCTGCAAATTTGATGAGCATGCCCTCTATTCCTTCATCCAAGTCATTGATGAAAATATTGAACAGCACTGGGCCCAGGACAGAACCCTGTGGCACCCCGCTAGTCACTTTTCTCCAGGATGAAAAGCAGCCATTGGTGAGCACCCTTTGGGAACGGTCAGTCAACCAGTTACAGATCCACCTGACAGTAGCTCTGTCCAGCCCACATTTTACTAGCTTCTTTGCAAGAATGTCATGTGGAACTTTGTCAAAGGCCTTACTGAAATCAAGATATGCTACATCCACAGCATTCCCTTCATCTATCAAGCTAGTAACTCTATCATAAAAAGAGATCAGATTAGTCTGGCATGACTTATTTTTGAGAAATCCATGTTGACTTCTCGTGATTACCGCATTGCTTTCTAAGTGATTAGAAACTGACTGCTTAATGATCTGCTCCAGGATCTTTCCGGGTACAGACGTCAGGCTGACTGGGCGATAATTATTTGGATCCTCTTTTTTTCCCTTCTTGAAGATGGGGACAACATTTGCCCTCTTCCAGTCTGCTGGAACTTCTCCTGTCCTCCAAGATTTCTCAAAGATTATAGCAAGCGGTTCCGAAATGACCTCTGCCAGTTCTTTTAATATCCTAGGATGCAATTCATCTGGCCCTGGAGACTTGAATTCATCCAGTGTGGCCAGGTATTCTTGTACCACCTCTCTACCTATTATGTGCCGCATTTCCCCTGCTTCCTCACCTGCTCCCCAACCACCAGGTTGAGTGCTTGTATCCTTCTGGGAAAAAACTGAGGCAAAGAAGGTGTTAAGTAGTTCTGCCTTTTCTCTTCCCCTTGTTAGTAATTCGCCATCTTCTCTGCGCAGCGACCCTATCGCCTCTTTCTTTTTCCTTTTGCTGCGGACATATTTAAAAAAGCCCTTTTTATTGTGTTTAATGTCTCTGGCCAGCCTAAGTTCGTTCTGTGCTTTAGCCTTTCTGACCTCCTCCCTACATTTCCTGGCTACTTGCTTAAATTCTTCTTTGGTGGTTTCCCCCCTCTTCCATTTCCTGTACAGGTTTCTCTTAACGCTTAGCTCAGCTGAGAGTTCTTTAGTCAACCATTCTGGTTTCTTCAGATGCCTTCCATTTTTCCTCCTTATTGGCACAGTTTTAGACTGTGCCTTCAGTATCTCCCTTTTAAGGAACTCCCATGCCTCCTGAACTCCTTTCTCTTTCACTATTCCTGACCACGGAATTTCAGCCAGCAGCTCCTTAAGTTTACAGAAGTCCGCTTTTTTAAAATCTAAGATGAGTGTCTGGCTACACTTATCTTCTCCTTCCCACTGAATGCCAAATTCCAATAGGGCATGGTCACTCCCCCCTAAAGATCCAACCACTTCTACCTCATTAACAAGGTCATCCCTATTGGTCAGGATCAGATCTAGAATATTTGATCCTCTTGTGGCCTCTTCCACCTTCTGGACCATGAAATTGTCTGCAAGACAAGCAAGAAACTTGCTGGACCTTGCTGTGTTGGCAGAGTTTGACTGCCAACATATATCCGGGTAATTGAAATCTCCTATTATTACTGTATCTCTCCTTTTTGAATGCGTGGTCATTTGGTTGAGGAAGGCATCATCAAGGTCCTCAGTCTGGGCTGGAGGTCTGTAGTAAACCCCCACCAGAATATCCCTATTGTTTCTCGCTCCCTTAATTTTTACCCAGATGCTCTCGACCTGGCTTTCTGGGTTCAAGTCATGGATCTCTTCACAGGTGAAAACATCCTTGACATACAAGGCTACTCCTCCTCCTTTCTTGTTTGGTCTATTTTTACAAAATAGGCTATACCCCTCTATTCCTACATTCCAATCATGAGACTCATCCCACCAGGTCTCAGTGATGCCTATCAAATCGTATTTATTTTGTCGTACTAGGAGTTCAAGTTCATCTCCTGAGAATAAGATGCACCCCTCATCGGACAACCGGGCTGACTCCATTTGAGATGCTATATGGAAGACCCCCGGCCATTCTAAAAGGGTTGAGAGGGGACATCCGAGAATTGGGAAATCTGACCCTACAGGAAGAGGTGCAGGCATTGGGAAAAGCTCTAGAGAAGGTTAAAGCTCACGCCTTAGAGGTTAGACGAGTTCCATTCCTCACCGAAGTACATTCCTTTCAGCCTGGGGATGAGGTGTGGGTTAAACATTGGAAAGGAGAGCCTCTATCACCAGGATGGAGAGGACCATACCAGGTGTTGTTAGTTACTCCCACTGCAGTAAAGGTAGCAGGGCTGAAACCTTGGACACATTATACTAGGGTGAAACGAGCATTTACTGATTGGGCTGTAATCTCATCACAAGAAAACCCTCTGAAACTGAAATTGTCCAGACAAAAAGGGGGGAGAGAAGATTCGGACTAGACTCTGCTGTGGTCATACCAGGGAATTGACCGCTCAACGCACAGTCAGATCCGCAACAAGTGAATGAAAAATCTAGGCTAGACCCTACTGCTGCCACACCTTTGGAGGCTGGTAGCTCCACGTACGGTCAGACCTAGCAACTGCGGAGGAAGGAAGCTGGGACTAGGCCTTGTTATAGTCACTCCGGAGGCTGACTATTCTACGCACGGCCAGATCCCCTACAGAAGATGATGAGCAATGAGTATTAGTGAAATAGTAACAATAGTAGTGTGTATACTCTTTGGAATTTTAGCTCTGATGTATTTCCTGTATATGTATAGAAGGTACTGGTGTGGGATAAGTAGGTTTGGACCTCTGCTTGGCTCAAAGAATGAAGTGGATAATGATGATAGGAGTGTGGGGCATGATGTGTGGAATGATAAAGGCTAACTGGTTTAAACAACACTTACAAGGGTTAATATAAAACAATGATAGCGGCATTAGCAACCCTTGGGACTGGCTAACTTCTTGGTTGCCAGATCTGAGTTGGCTGAAAACTCTGTTTCTAGGTATTGTACTTTTGCTTGTAGGAGGATTTTTAATAATGGTATGTATTTCTTGTGCTATGAAATGTGTACACGCTTCTCTTTCTCAAACTATGGAGGGGAAAGCCGCCCACTTTGCTGTTATGGCCCAAAAGCAAGCTTAAGTAGCGTATGCTCAAATTGCTATGGAATTTGGCATAAAGGGGGGAATGAAAGGGTTAAAACCTTAGAACTGCAGTTGCTTAAGTAGAAAAATAGAGAAAAATAAGGTGAGCAGATGTGTCCTTTATCTTATCAGAAGGCTTAGGTATGAGCTTAGCTATGCAGGGAACTTGGGGAGTTTTTAGGTCAGCGCAACCCAGTGAGAGTACTCCCCTGCTACCGAAATACATCATTTTGAAAGCTGTAACCTGGGTCTCTGTAACCTGTCTGTAACCTGTAAACTGTTCATATATGGTCATATTTTAATCATTTCCTGTACCTGTTTACTAGAGTGTATAAAAGGTAAGCTGATACCTGACTCTGGGCTCTCTCAGTCTTTTTGGAAGACTGAGATCCCTGCGCAGTAAAATAAACTCCTGTTTTCTGAAACCGCTGGTCTCAATTCTCTGGCTGCCCACAACAAGGTGTCCCACTTAGGGTAGAATCCATGGCATTTGTCTCATTACATTACAGCCAAACGTTCTTATTTTTTAAAAAAATATTTATCCCAGTTCTCCTTCATCCCTACCAAAGTTGTTGCTCAGCCTGTCTTACAGAATCCCTTTATTTTTTAAAAAAGTGTAGTTAATCATTGGAACACACAAACATGCCAAAAGCACCATCAAAGTATAAATAAAAACTAGCTGCCAACAAAAAAGGTTAAGCAACTTCAGAATTTAAATCCTTCTTTGAAATGAAATATTTTCACTCAACAATAGTGGAAGACAGCTGTTGGGCAGGGGAGAGAAACCTCTGGTCTATCCAGGTTTTGGATCTGGCCCACTGAGGGTTCAGAGAAAAGAAATTGCGTGGCTCTCCTGATATCATTGAAATACAAGTCCCAGCATTCTTCACAATTTGTTGTGCCAACTAGGGCTCACAGGAGTTGCAGTTCCACAAAACCTGGAAGGTTGCGCAATTCCAAGTACTGGCCCGGTGGATGCCCCTCTCTAAGCCTCTCCTGAGTGGGAAGATATTCCCCTGTGCTCCACTTATTTCCAAAATGGAGATCATAGTGATTCCATCCTTCTCGTCCCACACATATGCCTAATGGGAAATGTGGTTGGGTTGGTTGTGCTGCTATCATCTCTGACAAGTAATAACATCTCTCTCTCTGCGTATAGAAAGGGAGATAGACATTGGGAGAGAGGAAGGGCCAGGTGAAGCTAGAAGAGAAGGTAAACGAACAGAAATCCATCCCCATGTCACCGTTCAGCTTGCCAAATTGATCCTAGAGGAGGGTTCAGTCTGTCTCCCAGGACAATGACAGTTTCCCCACCCTTGCCGTAGAGGAAGATGACCTAAACCCCTGGGGCTGAGAATTTTGCACACAGGATGCTGCTCTTGAGAATATCCTCTTGCAGTTTGCCCCCAGTTCTGCTCCTAAAGGTAATTGTGGAACCTGCAAGAGAGGTGCATCAGCAGACCAACAGGATGGGCATGTGTCTAGTTCCTGGTGTGTATCAAATGATATTCCAAATGTATTACCTTGGGCTTTATGCCAACACAATAATCAACATTCATCATCAGGCAACAGGTGATTACAGTTCTCCCTCCATATTTGTGAGTTTGACCTTCATAAATTTGATTATTTGTGATGCGCACACATGTCATTCCCCCTGCTCCATTCTCCTCCTCCCATTCTCTTGTATTTTTCTGGGCACAGAGAAGAAAGACAAGCACCCCTGGGGAAAAGGCAAGGGAATAGTTGGGGGGGAGGCACGCATGTGTGTCCTCCCCTCCGGAGCTCCCTCCCATTCCCATGCATTTGGCCCTGGAGAAGAATGAGCACTGAGGCAAAAAGCAAGGCAATGGGGGAGAAGGCATGTGTGTGCCTTCCTTCTCCTCTCCATAGCTCCCCCTCGCATTCCCATGCGTTTTGCCCCAGTGTGGCAAACATACACCAAGGCAAAATGCAAGGGAATGGGAAGGAGGGCACATGCGCACCTTTCTTCTTCCCTCTGGAGCTCCCTCTCCCATCCCCATGCATTTTGCCCCAGTGCAGAGCATGCACATTGAGGCAAAAGGCAAGCGAATGGGGGGGAGCCCAAGAAGCCATTGAGGGGAGCGCAAGGGGGAGTTGCAGTTTTTCCACTTTCACAAGGGTTCTGTACTCCAAACCCTCATGAAAGTGAAGGGGCCACTGAATATACATCATCATTCATTTTGAACAAAGGATGCAAACAGAGGTGTAAACGGAAAAAAGAAGAGGCTACTGCCAAATGGCATTTGGAGGCCAATAAATCCCATTATACACCGTTGATTTTCTTCACTTTAGCCATGCTCTCCCTCCCCCTTGCCACTTGAATCCCTGTCATCCCCATGTCTTGGAATTCTGTACAGTTGCTGATTTGGAAGAATAATGTGAAAAGATGGGATGCAAGTATTTGCAGCCTTGCTCTGGTGGCTTGTTGGGCTGGATAACAGATGTGATATACTGTAAATCATAGTGCTTTAACTGTGTAGTGTGATCTACTGAAAATCTACCAGACATCTAACAGCTGATCGAGATCTTCTGCCACCTGTTGCCTTGTAATTATTTTAAAAAATGTTCCTGTCAAGGAAATTCAATCTGTACCTTCTGAAACCGTCTGAATTATATATGACATGTTGGTTATACAGTACCTTTTTAATAATGAGATTGATCTGGAACTGAGTTTTTCTAACATTCTCCTTTTTGTTCATCTTCAACCAGTGGTTTGGAATCTGCAGCTGAACTGAATCCCACCTCAATTGTTTAGCCATAGTTGTAATGTAATCTTTTTGTTTTCCTGTTATTGAGGGTTTTTTTAAAACAAACAAACAAAAAAAATATATTTGAAAGAAAGAAAATGCAGCCAAACCCAGAACGTACAATAAACAAAGGTGAAGATGGACTAGACTCCCTTACTGTTTATTTACAGTATAGAAATTATGGTTTTAGCAGCTATCCCTCAACATGATAAACTGCACTTGCCAAAAACTCCTTCTTTGCATCTGGTCCTCCTAAATTTGAGAGCCTCAACGGAGCGGAAAGATTGGCTTGAGCAGAGAAATCATTAAAAACCAGTACTGTGTCTTGTATATGAAAATACTAGATTTCTGGTTTGTTTGTTTTTTTAAAAAAATCAGTACTGGTATAGTATTGTCCACCTTCCAGTGTCATCATAAACAGCTTGGTTTGATTAAGTTATAACAAATAAATCTGCAGTTTCCTATCGAATTAAGAACATTCAAGTCAATGCCATCTGGCTTGGCGATTTGTTACTATTTAGCTTGCAGATTAGCTCTAAAACTACATTGTCATCTCTCTTTGAGGCTGTTCTGATTTATTGCCTTTAAAAAAAGAGAGAAAAGTTCAGGTGTGGATATATCTTTCCAACATCTTCTGCAGAAAAGGCAGATGTAACGAATTCACTGACGTGGCCTGGCAATTTTCCTGTCTTCCCTGAGTGCTCCTGTTACATCTTTGTCATCTAAGAGCTCACTGCCTGCCTGGCTTCCTTCTCTTGATGTATTTAAAGAATTTTCATATGATGAGTTTTTATATATCTAGCAATTTGTTCTTCAACAGCGTCCCTGATTATAGACTTGCATATAATTTATCTGAGTTTGTGCTCTTTTCTCTTTCTTTCATTTGGGCTAAACTTTCACTTTGTGAAGGAATTTGTTTTGATTCCTATTCTCTGGTATTTTTTCATGTTAAACATCTTTTGTGCTCAATTGTGATAGAACATTTCATTTTACCTCTATTTTTAGCATTATTTTTAATACTTTCCATGCTACCTTAATAACATTCTTCGCTCTCAAATAATATGGATTCTACAAGGATTAACATTTGTCTCTGTTATATGGGTTTGCTTTGCCCTGACTCTTACTTTACCCTCTTTTACAGAGATGAACAACTAGTGCTCCTTCAGATGTTGAACTTGAACTCACAACAGCTACAACCAACTGGCCAATGGCTAGTGACTACAGGAGATATATAGTCCATAGAGATTCAGTTTCTATTTTTTTAAAAAAAATCTGTTTATCACTACAAACAGTACCAACAAATCAATCCAACCAGAAAAGGAAAGAATCATAGAGTTGGAAGAGACCACAGTGGCCATCAAGTCCAACTTTCTGCCATGCAGGAACACACACTCAAGGCATCCCCAGCAAATGCCCATCCAGCCTCTGTTTAAAAACCTTCAGAGAAGGTGACTCCACCACCCTGTAAGGCAGCATATTCCACTGTCGAATATCAGGAAGTTCTTCCTGATGTTTAGGTGAAATCTCTTTTCCTGTAGTTTGAATCCATTGCTCCGTGTCCTAGTCTCTGGAGCAGCAGAAAACAAGCTTGCTCCATCTTCAACATGATATCCCTTCAAATATTTAAACATGGCTTTCATGTCACCTCTTAAGCTTCTTTTCATCAGGCTAAACATACCTATCTCCTTAAGCCACTCCTCATGGGGGCAGAAAAAGAAAAAGAAAGAAGAAAAAGAGAAACAAGACAAAAGGCAAAAACAAAACAAGAATCAGCAACCTTGTTGATCAAACAGTCCAAACATTGTTTTTAAGATTATCTCTGTCCAAAAAATGGTTACAGAGCATCCCTTTAATTGCATAATTGTGTTAAAAAGATAAGACCCCAAAATGTTTGTTGATGTGGTGGAGGACCAATATAATGATTCTTGCTCAGTTATTGATGAAATAAAAGGAGTCCAAACTGTAGTGAATGTATCTTTTTTTTTAAATTCCCCTGTAGACATTTGGATTCTACAGGTCGGTTTTGCTGAAAGACCAACTCCCCACACATGATCCAAACAACACCAAATTCAGTTTTCAAAATTAAGAAAGAAGTTAGTACATATGAATACAGTTCACCACTCCTTGTAGCTCTTTTGATGACAGTTACTGTTTCCCATGGCAGTGAGAGTGGTGGATCCACTCCAGAGTTTAGCCCAAATTTAAAAGGAACTATGCCGGCTGCTGAACCCTATCACTAAAATAGGATTGATATTATGGGTACCTCCTTTAAAAGTCAAACTAAATCCCAGAGCAGATTTACTTCCCCGCTGACATGGAAGCCACCAGCTGGCATTCACCCATCTCTACCACCCTGCAATTCAGGTTAACATACCAAAATCTCTCTCTGCGTTAACGAGCAGGGCAAAAGGGGGCCTTGATCTAATGTGTGCCTTATGGTGTCTCTTCCGTGCTCTGTTTTGTACTGAAACACTAATCAGTGCATCAGAAGGAACAGAGATATGAAGGGAGCTGCAGGCTGTGGCAAACAACAGGTGTGCCTCTCGTCCTACAGAGTCCAAAAATCCAAAATGGATTTTTAATGCATGACACCACCTTCACAAACACTGGTCAGTTTGGAACATGTGGGAAGAAAACTGGACAGGGAATATCCATAACATTATGGCTACCTTCTTTACCGTCTTGTCTGGAATACAATAGCTTACGAAAACTCTGATTTGGAGCTAGTCCGCAAAGCATAGGGCTGTACAGCAACTGTGGCCCTCTAGATTTGCTTTGTTTTGTTTACAACATCCATCAGCCCTACCCAGCTTAGCCAATGGTAAGGAAGCTACTGTTCAAAACCTTCCAAAGTTGCCCACTCATGCTCTAGAAACATTCACATTCTTGTACTTAGTCTGGACAAAAGGACCTGTGAGGAACAGTTCACTCCTGCCTTGGGAGGATGATGAAGCAGATGGTCCATGAGCCCATGCTTATTCCAAGAACTGCCACTTGCCCCCTTCCTTTCCAAGGCTCTTGGAGCTAATAATGACATGTTACTGGTGGAGATTCAACAGATACAGCTGACCATCTTTCTGGTCAGAAGAACAGGAGTGCTTCTTCTCTCAGGTGGGTAAGAACTGTAAAGAGATCTTGCAGATGGGTTTAACACAGCCTTTCCCAACCTCCAAATGGTTTAGACTATATTTCACATTACAGTGGTGGCAGGCGCCTTCCATATCAGCTAAGAAGCGAATCTACTCTGGGTTCTGGTCCAAACATTAAAGGAACTATCCAAGGTGCTATTTTTTGGGAGATAGGGTTTTTAAGTTCCTTTAAGGTTAGTATTAAAACCCAGAACAGATTTACCACCCTCAATTATCACAGAAGCCGTCACTGCCACTGACCAGTGGTTATGCTGGTTGGTTATGCCTGCCACTGACGAGTGGGTTGAATTCCAAATCATCTGGAGATGATCACCAGGCAAGGCTGCTCTAGCCTCCCTCATTTAAGGTCCTACCAAGATCAGGTTTCCTAACTTGCTTGCTGTTATGAAGTCCAGATGCACCTATAAGCTGCATATATAGGTCTGTGCCATCAAACAATAAATGGTATCATCCTGTGCCAATGTAGTGTAGCGGTTTGAGAGTTGGACATTGATACTGGAAGACCACAGTTCAAATCCCCGCTCAGCCATGGAAATCTATTGGGTGATCTTGGGCAAGTCCCTCTCTCTCAGCCTCAGAGGAAGAATAGGCAAACTGAAGGTAGGGGGCTGCCACAGACTGCTTTTGCCTGGGCTACCCAGAAGGGCAAGATTCTGTTCTCTCTCCTCCTCTCTCTCTGCCTAGTTAACTAAGTATAAACTGCTTTTGCATTTTGGACTCAGTTTGCCGCAGCAGAACTAAGGGCCTTTCCACACTACACTTTTATAGTGCTATTGTTCAACTTTCATCATCCTGTGGAATTCTGGGGTTTGTAGTTTATTGAGCTCTTTGGCTGGGAATTCTAAATGCCCCTCCCTAAATTGCAAACCCCAGGATTCCATAGGATGTTGAGAGTGGGATAGCACTATAACAGTGTAGTTGCAGGCAAAGGGAGAAAGTGGTAGTAGAAGAGACTGGCCTGTTAAAAGCAGCTGAAAAAATGAGACGACAAAGGATTAATTGGGACTATTCCTGCCAAATCAGGACAGAGGTACGGTATACCATCGGGTCCCCTCCAGGGGCCCAAAAGTTGCATGGGAAGGGCCTCTTTTGAGGGGACTTTTCCCAGTATCCCGGGAGGTGGAGGGTGGTGGAGCTGAACGAGGAAGGCTTTTGTTCCACGTCCAGCCGAAAAGGCCGCCCTGTTGAGCCTGACTGGAGCGAGTCGCCATCCCTCCCGGAAAGCGCTCCTTCGGCGCTTTCACTAGCGGCGGCCACCAGGTGGCGCTGCCGGCCTCTCTCTCTCTCCGCCTACTCCCGACTGAGACGGCTGTTGCCGCCGCCGCCGCCGCCGCCGCTCCCGGCTCTGGCTGTTCGAGCTCTTGGGCTCACTCCGCTGCCAGCCGAACCACGGAGCGGGAGGGGAGGCGGAGAAGCGGACCGTGCCGGGGAACCCGGCGTGCCACCGCCAAGCGAGGCGCCCCGCCGCCGGCGCCAGGAGACCCATCCCCGGTTCGCCTTTTGGATTTTAGGGAGGGAGGGAAGGAGGGACGCCTGGGAGAGAGCCACCATCCATCCGCCCGCCGCTGCCTCCGGCCATGGGGATCGCTCGCCTGTCGGGCTAAGAAGAGAAGGGATCCGGGAGGCAGGAGCAGCCCCCGTGCGCCCCCAAATCGGATCCCCCCTCCCCAAAACTTTTTCCCCTCGCCTGGAAGCCAGATGCGGCGCCTGCCGAGAGAAAACTTCGCTCCGTTTGGGATGTGTGTGCGCGTCTCTCTGCCTCCTTTCTCCTCCCCGTGACTCCGCGCCTGGAAGGGCGCCTCTGCCGCGATCGATCGCCTTGGCTCTAGCCCGGGCAGCCTCTTTTGAGAAATCTCGACCTCGGAGCCGGTCCTCGGCGCCTACTCGCACCCGGGAACGGTTCCCCCTTTCCCTCCTCCACGCACCCTGTTGAGCCTCCGGAAGACCAGACCGGGTTGTTCCTGCTGCTGCGTTTGCATCCCGATCGAGGGCCAGGATTGCTCGGAGCTCCGAGCTGCGAGGCGGCAGGCCAGAGCAGCAACGTGTCTGCTAAAAACTCCGCCGTCCACCCACAGGCACACACCCGCCCCGCCGCCCTGCCCTGCCCCGCCCCGCCCCTCCAACGCTTTGGGGGATGAAGCGAACGGCTGTGTGGGCAGCTGCCTTCGTCCTTTCCCATTCCTCCTTGGACTTTCTGCCAGAGTTCGTCTGAAGGGGTTCCGATCAGACGCCAGCGACTCTCTCCCCGCGGGTGCCTTGAAACGCGCGCTGGGGGGCGAAGCGGCTGCCCGCTCGAAGTTCTGCCCAGGAAGGTGGCTAAAAGTGGAAGAAGAAGAAGAAGAAAATCTTCCGGTCCCTTCTTAGGATCCTGCGGCAGGCCAAAGGAAAAAAGAAAAAAGAAAAGAAGGGGATCTATTTTTGAACGAGCAAACAGCCCCCAAACTCTAAAAGTTCTCCTCCCTCTCCAGCCGTCTCTGGGAACCATGGCAGGAACTGGCAACTCCTGGGCGCTGATGTGTTGCGCGATCTTGGCCCTTCTGGGCATCCCCGCCGGCAGAGCGCAAGGTAAGCGGGGCGGGGGGTTGTAAGGAAGACAGAGGTGTACCCGCAGAAGCAGGGGTTCGAGGCAGCAGGAGGAGCGACTCCCGGGTCGTTAGTCTCCGTGCCGCCAAGCCTTGTTGCGAAATGCGAATGGAAACGAAGCGCGCGCGCGTACACACGCACGGGGCGTCTGCGGGCAGGAGCCGCTTTAAGGCGACGGGGCGGCGGGGGTGAGACATCGGGCGGAGGAGGAGGAGGAAAGCGTCAACTTTCTTCTTTCTGCCTTCGCTGAGCCCGGTTCTCTGCTTGGGCGAGGGACGGGGAAGGGTTTGCTGGGGAAGCCGCTGGGAGGAGAGCGACGGCGGTGGGGGAATTGGCGTCTGGCGGTCGGTTTGCGCGACCGAGAGGACGAGTCCAAAGTCATCCAGAGATCGAGGCGGAGCGGGAAGGAGGGGAGCGGAGGCGGGGAGGCAGGCCCCACAGATTTGGGGAAGGGGAAGAGCAAGGAGGCTGCAGAAGGAGGTGGTGGTTGGGGGAGGGGTGAGAGACCCCGTGGATGGGCAAGGGCACCGCCATGCTTTTGCAACCCGCTCGTGCGCCGCTTTGTCGGGCAGTTCATGGCTTGATCCGATACAAGGATTAGGTTCCCTTGAGTTCATCGAGGGGCTGCCTCCCGTCCCCAGGCAGTGTTGGAGGGCGGTGGCGGCGGCTGCTCAGCGTCGTTGGGACGCGGTCGGATTGACTTCCGAGTAAACACGCTTCTCGATGAGGTGCAGCCAGAGGCGAAAGTAACTCCCCACGAGCGTACGCGCGGGCCAGGCTTTGGAAAAGCAGAGGTCCTCCTCCCAGCGCTGGCTGCCTCCCCACCTCACCCCCGCCGGAGTAGCGGGTCTTTGTGTGTGCATGCCACAATGGCAGGCTGGCTGCCTGGGCTACGGAGAAGTTCCCGGGAAGGCGAATGCAACACGTGGGACGGGCCTTCTGGGGCGGGGAGCGGTGTGGGAAGAATATAAAAGCCCTCGCCCGCGTAAAAGAAGGCGCTCGCTTGGTTTAAAGAACAAACCTAGCCTTAGGCTGAAGAGAAAGGCTATTTCTGCACTGGACTGTTATAATGCTATTATTCCACTTTCAACATCCTATGGAATCCTGGGATTTGCAGTTTAGGGAGGGTCCTTTGCAAACCCCAGGATTCCATAGGATGTTGAAAGTGGAACAATAGCACTATAACAGTCTAGTACGGAAATGGCCCAAGTCGGATTGCGAGCGGCTCAGGAGTAGAAGGAAGAGAGAAGGGACGGCGACACCTCCAGGCGCACGCTCGCCTTTCCACCGTAACCGCTGGTGCGCTGCAAAAAAAGGCTGACCTCTTTTCTCCCAAACTCTGTCTCCCAAACTCTGTCGTCCGGCCCTAAGAGAAGCAGCCTACAGGTGGCCAGGCGTTGGAAAGCAGCCGAGAGGGACGATGCGTAGGAAAGTCGTGGTCCTCGGCCGCTCACCAAACCTATCCCCTTCCCACCTCCCGCGCCAAAGGACATTGTTCGCCTTCTCTCTCTCCTTTCTCTCCTCCCGCCCGTCCAGCCTCGTTGGAAGTGGCCGCCTCCAATGGCCGGAGCCGGAGCGTCCGGAATTCCGGGGAGGGGGGAGGGAACGAGGGCAGAAGGGAGAGGGGGAGACTGGCTTAGGACAATGGCTGGGACAAACCCTTCCCTTCCCCGCCCGCCCCACACGGGAAAAGGGTTAATTCTCAAAGCCTCGTGGAATAATCTGGAGCCCAGGTCTCTCTTGTCCTTCTCGTCGCTGCCTTCTGCTGCCCCATCTTTAAAAGTGCCGATTTGTTTAAAAACAAAAACGGTAACACGGGGTGACCTGAAGAAAGGAACGGAAGGAAAGAGGCATTCTAGTTCAGGGGTGTCTTGCAACCGAAAGAGGGTGCGAGATGGGGGGAAAGAGGTTGCTGAGGAGACAGAAGCAGTTCTACCGAATTTCATTTTCTTATTACTGGCTGAACAATTAGTGGCACGTTTTGGTGCAGCTGGTTTGTTCCTGTGACCGATCCCTGGCTGTGGGGCTCCTCTGTTTTGTTTTGTTCTGTTTTGATTTCATCCCTCCTTCTCGACTTCTTTTCTTCTTTGGAAACTTTTCTTCTGTGGGTTGAGCCAATATTTGCGAAGTTATCCAAACAGCCACTTTAAATGACAGGAGCAGATTTTTTTTCATTACGCATATATCTCACCTAGGCACCTTCCTTCCTCTCCTCATTTTCTGTCTCTTGACCTGTCAAGATAACAATACGGCTGGGAGACTCTGTTCACAGTGTAGAGTTTGTAGGCAAGAGCCAACAGAGGATTCTTAAGTTTCTTAGAACAATTCCTCGAGCGTTGCAAGAGAGGGCAGAGGAAGGGACATGGTGGCCATTCCAATGTCCTGCTTGATTTATTTTCTCCCTATGTTGCCAGTTTATGTGATAGCAAAGCCCAGTTCACAATGGAGAGGATGAGAAGCTCAAGGAGTTTGATGTTGTTGTGCCCCCTGAAGTCATTTCTTGCTTATGGCAACTCTCAGGTGAACCTGTTGCAGGCTTTTCTGTGGCTGAGAGTGTGTGATCTGCCCAGGGTCACCCAGTGGGTTTCCCTGGCAAAGCGGAGATTCGAACCCTGGTCTCCAGAGTTGTAGGGCAGTGCTCAAACCATTACACTACACTGGCTCTCCTAAGAAGTTTAGTGGGAGGTAATGGGAAAGGCATCTAGTCACTTAGATTATGCTTCCCTTTCAGCACTGTGTGGATAAGGGGGGTGGGGAGTGGCAGCAGAAATCTCAATACATATAATGGAATGGTGGCATTTGTAAGTCAGTTGCAGCACAATCATCTCTGTGTGGCTGGAAGGCAAAATCCTCTGCATTTATTCCCTTGAATCACTGTATTTTGTTCTTACCGTTAAGATTCATCTTCTCTGTGTTGAACTGGAATGCCTCCTCTAGCTAAATACCATTTAAGAGCTTTGTGGGTTAGGTTGGTTTAGCTACCAGTTGCTTGAGACAAGGTTTCCTTCCTTCCACCGCACGTAATACCTTCCTCCCTCACCCACGTACACACACACACACACACACACACACAGAGAGAGAGTCCACAGAGCTGTTGGAAGCTACCGGGGTAAGACCTGCTAATATGAAGAGTTTGCCATTGAATGAAGAGTTTGCCATTGAAAAAAAGGTCATTGGAAAGTACCCTTCTGTGACAGCCCACGGTCAGCTAGTGCCACAAGCCAGTGCAGGACCCTGCGATAAGCTAATTGCCTCCGGGATGCTTATGTGCTGTGCAAACTATTTTCAGCCACTTCTATTATCTGAATGAGATACATAAATAGACTCCCTCTTTAGGCAGAGTGCATTGATTTGGTTGCACTGGCCAGTGTCAGCTCCGGGAAACTCTATACTACATGAAAGGGCTAGAGGAGAAGGAAAGGGTGGGCAGGAGCTTTATTTTTATAGCAGACGTTCAAGGTATGAAAAGGTTTCTCTTGAGCAGTCATTTGGAGACCTCATATTACTCCTGTGATTACTCTCCATGCAATAACAATTCTGCAACATTATTACTAAACTTCCCACTAGGCTCTGCTTATGAGCGTGGTATGTATCCATGGGGAGAATTTCTAAGTGTCTTGTGCATGTTTTTTCCATTTCCCTTCATAACCCCCCTGGGATGTATGTATTAGCATTTTTGTGGGCGTGAGGGACAGCTTTCCAAATATCATGAGGAAATATGTTCAACTGTCTCAGGGCCACTTCTGTTCACTTTTTGAGATTTAGGGCAGTTGCTGAAGTATAAGCCAAAGCAAGCATTAAAAGAGTGTTTAATAGCTACTACAAATATATGGATGATATCACTGAAGTTTCACAGTATGGCTTATTGAGTGGCAATAAAGCTGCCAGCTTTGAAAACAAACAAACACTGGTCATTCTTTGGTATAATAACAGTTTCTTACCCTGCTTGTTCAAACTTCACTGGATGGTTTGAGTTACACGAATATGTTTGGCCGTTATTTTTGATTAATTAGCAGCCTTACCTGGCAAATACATCTTCAATTTCAAAGGGCTCTGGTAACAGCCTGTGAGAAAACCCTCTGCTTAAAACTCCAGAAACTATATTGGAAACTATACTGAACTTGCTGGACAATCAGCTGGTATAAGACAACTTCCCATGTTTGCTATCACATGCTAGATTACAAACCACAGCCCAAAATCCAGTATATTACAATCAGTGTGTGGGCATGCACTGTCTACTTTTGTTTTCAGTAACATGCATAGTTACTTATGGATAAAGGTTGGAACTCAATGGTAGTATACGTGCTTTGCCAGCAGAACATCTTAGATTTACTTCTAGGTAGATATTTAGAAGGACCTCTGGATAATCACTCTGTAGGCATTACTGAGCTGTATGGACCAGTGATCTGACTGTATGCAAGGCAATTTTGTATGCACCTCAAATCATTCATTCTCCCTTTCTTCTTTAGAATAAATGTTACATGGTTGCTCTTTTTAAAAACTGGGATAGCATAATTATAGTTTGCCCCTGACCCCCCACAACTTGACAAGGTAAGTAATTTCACCATTTCTATTTTACGTACAGAAGAAATTCCTTTGTACATGTGTGTAGGACTTAGCCCCCCCCCCCCGGATTTCAACTGTGTAACAGGCATTAGAATTAAAGAGGCACAGGATTCTGCAAAGCTTTGGAAGATTCTTTTATCTTATAGTCTTTGGATTAGAAAAAAACATTTTCAGGTATCACTATATACCATGATTTACTGGCAATGGCCATCATTGCAAAACTGTAGTTTAGTAATGATGACGATCACACACACACCGTCCTCTAACGTGCCTTTGAAAAGGAGTTCAGAACTACTTTTGACTAACCAGAGTTTGCTGTGACATCAAAACATAAGAAACTCTGGTTAAACTTAACTGAAGCTACTTCCAAACATGCTAACTTTAAGCATGTTAATCTGTAATTTAACTTATTTGCCACTTAGTCATTTCCACACTAGACTGTGATAGCTGGCCAGCCCCTTCCTAAACTGCAAACTCCAGGATTCCATAGGGTGTTGAAAGCGGAATAATAGCGCTGTAACAGTCTAGGGTGGAAATGGCCTTTATGGGGAAGAAGATATTATTGGAAGTCAAGAGAGTAAAATGTCAAATTGCTGCTGGAGGATGACTGTTCTACTATTTTGGGGTGCTTTTCATCAGTTAAAAAAAAGGCTGGCTGCTTAGAGGAAAGTGCAAAAAGAAAGAAAGAAAGAAAGAAAGAACGAAAGAAAGAACGAAAGAAAGAAAGAACGAACGAAAGAAAGAAAGAAAGAAAGAAAGAAAGAAAGAAAGAAAGAAAGAAAGAGGTTACAGACCACATGTACCCCAGAGGCTGCACTTTTCCGAATCCTGGTTTAGCATGATGTCCAAATACAGCCACAAGCCAGTCTGTGTAATGAGGATCTTTTACAGGGTTAGTGGTCCTTGTGGTCAAAATTTATTGGGGGTGTAACTCAGTCCTGTGTACATTTACTTACAAAAAGAAAAAAAATGTCATCTAATTTATTAGATTTTACTCACAGGTAAGTTTTCACAGGATTGCAGCGTGATCTACTCATTCCGTCATTGCTTTGGGCAGAGATTCTTGAGCCTCGTGTGCTGAAATATCATTGGAGCCATTCTTTGGTTCCTTCAAAATGAATCTAACAAACTTGTGGCTACAGTTAGAGGTTAACAGTTTTAGCCTTTTGGAATTACATAAGCCCAGTTGGGAACTTCCTTTCTTTCCTTCCATGAAGGAAATAACGTAGAAGTTCCATTTAGTTGTCCAAGATATCACATGATAACAAGGAATGCTGTTTTGTGGAGAGGGGGAAGACTGTGAGGGTGAGTGCAAAGAGGGGTTTGATATAATCACAAACCATAATGGATTATTTGAGGGCAATTTTGGTCCAGTGCTAACCAAGAGTTCTTCCACATTGGTATAAAGAAGCATGAGTTCTCATGATGTAATGCCCTCAATTTTGTTGGGTTTTGCCAGTTGTTGTAGCCTCTGTATCCATTCATTTCATACTTTTTTGGAACTGTTTGTAGCAATTTCTTGGATGTGCACTAGGGGTTCTTTCCAAAGGGTTTTTTTTTCCCTCTCCTTTTTTCAAGTAAAGTATGGTTTGCTATGGTCATCCTATGGTTTGAAGGGAAAATTTTCCCCCTCTGAATTTTTTAATCCTCTTTTTCTTAGAGCAGTAATGGTCTAGTGCCAAAGTGCTGTTTCACTGATACAGCACTTTAAAATAAAAAGGAAGGAAAGAGGAGAAGGAAGGAAACTTTTTTTGTTCTTATGTGCCTTGGGATTAAAAAAACAACAACACTTGTGCTGGGAATTGCCATAAGATAGTGTGGAATGAGAGAAACATCATTTGGATATTTCATGAAAAACCCAAGAATTACAACTACAAATACCCAACTTCCAGCAGCTCCTGACACCTTGAGGGAACTCCCATTGTTTTCCCTAGGAATGCTAAATCTTCAAAAGGAACAATCCTGTGCCCAGTGTTTGTGTATACTGCCCCCTCCAGGAGGCATGTAAAGTCTCTCAAAGGAGTTCTGTGTTAATGATAAAAAGTGTCTGAATTACGGTCGCTTATAATAACCTGGATACTGCTGAGGCCAGGACAGCTTTGGTGCCACAGGTGTTGCTGATGCAGTGTGAGGGAAGGGCTTCCTTTCAAGGGATGGGTAAAGAAAATAGGAGGGGAGAGAGAGAGAGAGAGAGAGAGAGAGATACCCCCAATTGCAAAACAATTTAGTGGCAAGTGTGGGAATATAGTCCAGCTCCGGTAATGCAGCAGTGAAGACTAGAAGGAGTGCCTTGACAACTGTGCCATGTTGCTTCTTAGAATAAGGGGTAAGGAGTCACACTCTTGACCTGGTCAATGGCCCCTCTGTTCCTGCATCCAGGTATTTGTTTTTCAAGCTATGTCACTGCACTGTCCCTTATCTCTGGATGAAGGCAGGGGGGCACCACGTGTGGAAAGACTGCATATGGAAGCTGGTTTTGTGGCAATGATGGAGCCTATGACTTTTCCCCTAGGGTTTATAATATCCAGGACACATAGCACAATGTCCTCTCTCTCCTCAGAATTTATAGCCATTGTTTCCAGTAGGTGACAAAGCCAAAGCCTTCTCGTGCCCCTGGCTCTTAACGCTGCCTCTTCTTTGCACCTAGGCTATAATTTCTCAGTAATTAAGTCCAGAACATAACAGATAAACTTGCAGTATATTATCCAGAAGGGTCCCTGTGTCAGAAACTGTGACGGTCTCTTTGATTGATTCACTTGCACTCGCCGAGTCCTTCTCCTTGCTTCTGAATTTCTGTCTCCTGGGCTCTCTAGCGTTGTGTTTGCTCTCAGGCATCAGAAGCTATTACGCCTGTGCTATGAACTTTTTCTGGTGCATTTTCCAAGCTCCCACTTCTCTCATCTTGGCTTTAAAGACTACAATGTTTGTTTCATTGCAGTACAGTATTTGTGTGTTGGCCAATAGAAGAATTGACATAAGGTGGTCCATTTGATTTTTTTTCCATAGGATGTTGAATGAATCATGCTTTGTTACTGTAAAGCAATCCTGTTTCACTACATTCCTTACCACTAAAATATAACAAATATGTGTGGAAAATGTTCAAAATTAGCTCCTGTTAAAAGCCCTCTTTTTTAGTTATCACAATTTTCCTATTATGTCCTTGAATTTAGGACCTTATTTGGGGATTATGCAAAACCGAGAGATACTGCCAAGTCTTGTTCCCCACTGCATTTCCCCCAGTGCTTCTAGTAAAACACGTTAGATGATACCATCACATTCAATATTTTCCTGCCTCTGTTTAGTACATTGGCTACTGCATACAGTGTATCTTTTATGGCAGTGCTTTTCAAAATAGTGATTCCTGGACTGATGGTGAGCCACAAGCCATTGCCTTTCAGTCCAAAAAGAGTTTCCAGGAAAGAAAGAAACAGTTGTAGACAATTCGCACAAACATGTTACTGGTACCCAGCATACCAAGAAAAAAAAATTGCTGATTACCTGCCTCAAATAGTCTGAGAAGCACTATTTTATGGGATCAGATTTATAAATGTCTCTTTGCAAAACAACAATAAGAGGTTCTTTACAGA
This sequence comes from Cyclura pinguis, assembly GCA_030412105.1. Classification (NCBI taxonomy): domain Eukaryota; kingdom Metazoa; phylum Chordata; class Lepidosauria; order Squamata; family Iguanidae; genus Cyclura; species Cyclura pinguis. The sequence goes on from CM059600.1 coordinate 165,686,774, forward strand.
AGGAGAATTGAATTCTTTCTTGCCTCTGTTGACCTTTTCTGTTGATATACCATAATGGGTTACTTTGTGGGCCCTGCAGTTGGTGAAAATGTTCTAGGCTAACAGTTTTTAAGACTAACTTGCAAGGTTAAATTTGACATCAGGGAGTAAAGGGTAGCTGTGAGCTGGTGCCAGTCTTGAGTTTCTCAGAATGTCATTTGAACCTTTATTTTCTCAACTGAGGAATACTGTCTTTCAAACAGTAGCTGTTTCTTGTACTGACACCGAACCTTACATATCAGCAATTCTTCTGATTGTAAGGGATTATGATAAAGTTTTCAGTGGTTCAGTAGTAGAAATTCCATGTACTTACCCATTTATGGATGGGGAACTATGCCTGCAAATGGGTGTTTGATGTGTAATTCTAGTTGCAAGAAGCTAGAAAATCAATTATAGTATTGATAACCTGGGGACAGGGTCGGGAGGGAGAGGCCTAGCTTGAGCCAGCCAGAAGGCTCCTCTCTTGAAAAGGCAGTTTGAGCTATAAGTGATTATCAGATTTAAGTTGAGAGTACGCAGCCAGTTTGTAGTAAATGAATCTGAGCTCATTTTGGAGTACCAGTAACTACGTTTCCAACCTTATGGAATACTGATGAACAGCGTTTTTCAACATGGTCAAAAGAGACATGAAAGTGAAGAGCCAGGCACTCCTCATGTTCACATTTTGCTTGTAGTGAAGGAAAACATATATCCTTCCTTGAAGATAATAATTAAGCCCATCTAGCTTCTTCTGAAAGCTTGGGTGGTCGTGGGGTTTGAATATCCTGTTCTCTTGAAAAGTTTTTCTCCATAACTGTTCTTGTGGCATCACTCCAGCTGTTTGGTTCAATTCTCTCTTCCTGCGAAGTAAGCCATTTCTGTGTCTTGGCGTGTTGGTGGCCATGCTCTTCATAATACTCCTAGATGTAGCTGAGAACTGTTGCTGTACTGGCCAGTTTGTTCGCATCTTACTCAAGTTCTTAGTTTTTGAATCTTATTATCTTTGGCCCTTTCCACACCTTACCTTTTTTTGGTGCTGGCGTGTGGGGATCGCTCGAGCAGCCTCCAGTGAGAGGCTCTCGAATCCCTGCTGCTTCAGCTCTGCACAAGCTGCCTGCTCGCGCGAGAGCCCTGTCTCTTCCTTCTGCAGCACAGCCTAGGAGTTTCCCAGGCTGCGCTGGGGCAGGAAGCACAACCGGTGCGGCTCCGGAGGCTCTGCATGCCAGGTAAGTGCGCACGGGGCCTGGGAGCAATGCACGATCACACACCATTTTCGGCTTCCAGCCGAAAATGAAAAGGTGCGCAATCGGCGCCTGCCAGCCCCTGGAGCATTGCGCGATTGTGAGGCGTCATGCTGATCGCTCCTCACAATCGCGCAATGCTCCAGGCGCCCTTTCGCACGGCAAATACCATGCGGAAAGGGCCTTTCTTGCTTTTCTCTGCACACATGTAGGCTTATCTTTTCACAGTTGTGGTTCTTGGGTAGTGTGTCTTTTATGCATTTTACCTAAGGGAAGGAGCTTGAGAGTCTTGTCCCACAATTCATTTAAGTATGAATGCAACAGAGATGTGTTCGTGTAGGTACAATTTTCATTGATTGGCTGAAGCTTCCTGTTGAGTGTGTCCAGATCTAGGTTTGCCTCTCTGCAACGTGTGAAAAGCAAGCAGACAGAAAACATTGATAAATAATATGCTTAGACTGCTATTGTACTGATATTTAACTGTCCTCTAAAATTCTTGTTATCCTGTGACATAACACAGTGTAAATGTTTCAAGCCTGTAGCTATGAGAAATCATTCCATATATATTTGATTTGAGGCTGTCTCTTTCTTTAAACTTCTTTTTTTAATCAAGCTAATGAAGTGCCTAAAGTATAAATCTCTGACTGAGATGAGTTCAGGCCATCTTTTGAACTTTCCACGCTGTCCATCTCTTCTTATCATTGTCTTTACGACTGAACTGTAGGAATACAGTGACTAGAGTTTAAGTGCTCCAGCATGAGAAAATATTAAAAAAAACAACATAATCCAATCTGTGTCCATTTTTGAGCATGTCTTTGAGAGGTAAAGTGGGGGATGTTGTTATGATGGGTAAAAAGAATAGGCCTTAGAAATGACACTTTGTGTAGTCATGAACTTCATTACACCAAAATATGTAGTACGTTACTGATACTTCAAAAGCATAAGTTTTGCCCTCTCTACTCCCTCTGGATGTTGGTGATAAGTAAATGCCAGTTCTAGTAAATAATATGTTATTCCCCTTTGCCCATTCCGTTCTCTTTGCTTTGTCTGATTTGTATTAGCTGTTTCCAGTTGGGGGAGCTCTTTTCAGAAGCCGATGAGTCTCCATTTTGGAAGCTGAGGGGGTACTGTAGCCTGGCATCTTCTTACAAAGATCTGAGCCAACATCCGTCTTTTGTTGCATGATCGACTCAGTCAGCTAAAGAAAGGCTGATCGATAAGAGGTTTAGAAGCAAAGAGAAGGAGTGAGGACAAGAGAATGAAAGAGAGAGGAACAAAAATACTGAGAGGGAGAGGGAGAGAGAGAGAGAGAGAGAGGGAGGGAGGGAGGGAGGGAGGACGAGCGAGCTCCTGCCCTAAAGTCTTGCACAAAAAGAAAAAAAAGTTGTTGTCACCTGTAGTTGTTTATATATATAAAAAACCAAAATGCCATCAGGGAAAGAGCACTGAAATTTTAATTACTTTAGAGCTGCACCACACAATTATTAATTACTTGCGGCAAAAATAACTTATTGATTAGAGCCAATTGCTAATTATCCACAATGGAATGCAGTGTTTATCTAGAAGGTAATATGTTACAGTGCTGGTGGCACCTCAGCTGGAGCTCAGCCTCTGTTGGAGTACTTCAATAGCCTGTCCACTGCTGCCTGGCAGGTGAGACGGTCTTGAAAGATGGAAAGCATTACATTAGATTTCCTGTACATCCTGGATGCAGGGCGGGGTGCCTTTCCATATGGTATGGGACTGCAGCTTTCACCAGCCTCAGCCAGCATGGCCAATGGTTCAGTATGTGATCAGAGCTGCAGACCACCAGCCGTCATCTCTCCAGCTCTGCTCTATTCCTGAAAACATTTCAAAATATTGGGCCACTTTTCCCCCAAGGCAATATCCATTAGCCTAGGCCTGCTGTAGAAATCAGCCACTCTGACCCCTTTTGTTTGGCATTGGCAGGCTGCTGGCAATATTTTGATTGACCTGTGGGGGTCCTTTGGCCCTGGAATAACCTATCTTGGTTTTGCTGCTGCAGCTCCTGCTTGTCATGCCTGGAAATCTTGAGGGGTGGAATTAGGGCTGGGCTGGCTCCATGGGCAATGCAGACAGATAGTGGGTAGCAGGACTCTTGAGGCTCCAGCCTATCTGAGAATGCTCTAAGGTCTGGATGTACAGGGTTTTCTATAGTTCTCCTGGCTGCAGTCCTTTCCTCCTACTCAGGGAGTTGGTGGAGTTTTTCAAGCCAAAGTCTGTATGTGAAGTCAGCTGTCTGCTTTGGGCCCCAAGTATATGTGTGTGTGTGTGTACACACATATGTCTCCCCATTTTTCCTTGTCACATCTCAGTGCAAAGGAAGTTTTAGACCTCCCTTCTTGTGGAATGGAAGAGAATGCATCTTCTATTCCCTGGCAGTCCCCTAAGTTTGTTGTTTCTCCATTACCGTTTGTGGCAGGGAAACGTGTGTATGTGTGTATTCCTGGGCAGGGAGACTTATTAGCAGCAGGGAAAACCACTATCTCACCTTCATCAAAATCTTGGCAGATGAGGAAAGGAGAAGCTTCTCCCATGTTCCAATAATCCTGATGGAGATTACTATCTGTGTATTGCTGAGACTAAATGGGCTGTAGGGAAGAATGAATACGTTGCTTTGGCTTTGCAGGCTATCAAAGGTGTATCGAGGGTGGGGTAAGTAAGACATGTACCCCGGACACCAATGCCAGGGGAGCACCAACCCCCCCCCAAAATCCCCAAAAACCGTGCATTTAGGGGTGGAGATAGCAGTAGGAAGGTAGGAGCACAGTTTCCACACTTGCCCTAGGTGTTTACGCTAGATATGCTACTGCAGGTGGGATCAAGGGCTACTGGTTGTCCAACTTGGCCTTAATCTGTTTACAAAATGCTGGAGCAAATGTGTTGCCTTCCCTGAACCCAGAGATCTGAAATGCACATGAATGCATGTGTGTGCATGTTAGGAGTGAACATTCCTTTGCACTAATGCCAACTTTCCCAAAGCAGTTTGCCTGTGTGGAATATACAATCTGTGACTTTCCAGATTTGCAACCAGCTGCAGTGGTGAGTAGGAAGGACTCGAGTGTTGCAGGCAACACATTTGAAAGAACTTAACTGGACAGGAGATAAAATTGCTTCCTGAGAACTGGGCTTCCAGTGGTTGACTGCCTTTTTTTTTTAATTAAATGTAGATCATGCTCTTTGTCCCTAGTATTCATCCAAAGTACACTGCGAGCACAAATCAAAAATTTGGAGGCTCCTATAAAGGTTTTTAAAGTGGATTGAGAATTGGAGTGCCCCATTTTGCTAATGACTATTAACTTGGTGTGTGTGTGTGCATGCTTTCCATTTGCTTGTTGACTTATGGTGACCCACCCACCCCTTGAATTCTATAGGGTTTTGTTAGGAAAGGAATACTCAGAGGAGGTTTTGCCAGTTTCTTCCTCTGAAACATAGCCTATGGCACCTGGTATTCGTAGGCAGTCTCCTAGGGCTGACCCTGCTTAGCTTCTAAGATCAGACAGGATCTGGTGCCTTTACTGTAGCTGTAGTAAATCCTTCACAACCACCACCAAGAGACCAGCCACAGGCACTGCAGACATGTAGTCATAGAGTCATCAGTCATAGAGCTAGGCCTATATCAACATGAGAAAGAGTGAGACAGAGAGAATCTATCACATATAAATACAGTCCCTTTTACACCACATCATTACTTGTCAGTTTTTAACAGCTTTGCTTAGGATTTGTTGACTACTTCAGTCCTCACGACGTAACAGTTAGAGGAATGGTGGCGCCTTAGAATGATAGAAGTTGGAAGGGACTGCAAGGACAATCTAGTACAAATACCCATCATGCAGGAATAAATAGTGAAGGCACTCCTGAAAGATGATCTTCCAACTTCTGTTTAAAGATCTTCCAAGGAGAGTTCACCAGTTTCCAAGGCAATCTGTTCCAGCTCTTCTGGCAGGAAAAAAGAGGAAGACCACAATCAAGGAAGCTAATGCCTTCAATTTGCGATACGTGAGCTGGGCTGTTGATAACAGGGTAACTATGGCAATTAACAACAAAGCATCAGGAAGTTCTTTCTCATGTTTAGGTTCAATTTTTTTTTTCTTTTAATTTGCTTCTGTTGTTTTGAATCCTGGCCTCTAGAGCAGCAGAAAACAAGCTTGCTCCATCTTGTCCATGACACCCCTTCAAATATTTAAACATGGCTGTCATATTACCTCTCAGTCTCCTTTATCCAAGCTATGTCTCATTAGGCTTGGTTTCTAGACCTTTTACTTGCTTGTTCACCATCCTCTAGGCCCTTTCCGCAGCTCACCTATTTTCAGCGCTGGGGTGCGGTGTTCGTGCAAGTAGCCTCCAGAGAGAGGCTCTTGCATCTGGGGTCCTTCGGTTCCTCGCGAGCTTCCTGCTCGCGCGAGAGCCCCACCTCTTCCTTTTGCAGTGCAGCCTGGGACCTTCCCAGGCTGCACTGGACAGGAAGCGCAACCGGGCTGGCTCCCGAGGCTCCGCACGCAAAGTAAGTGTGCGCGGGGCCCTAGAGCAATGCACGACTGCGCACCATTTTCGGCTCAAAGCCAAAAATGAAAAAATGCATGCGCAGTCCCTGTCAGGCCCTGGAGCGTCACGCAAATGTGAGTGCATCGTGCGGACTGCTCCTCACATGTGTGCGACGCTCGAGGGGCCCTTTTGCATCGAAAATGCTGTGCGAAAAGACATTTTCCAGCTTGTCAATGTCCTTCTTGAACTGTGGTGCCCAGAACTGGAAGCTGTGTTTCATATGGGGTCTGACCAAAGCCCAGTGGACTGGTATTATGGCTTCCCTTAGTTTGGGCACTTAACTCCTGTTGATGCAGGCTAGAAATGCATTGTCCTTTTTGGCCACTGCGTCACATTGCTGACTCATGTTTTCTTCTCTGGATCTGAAACGGACCAAAGAATTGTTTGGTGCAAGTGACCCCATGGAAGGAAGAGCACCATATAAGCAAAGAGCTCTTTGATCTTGTTTTAACCTTAGGAGCAGCCCTTGTGTCCTTGGGAAAGCCAGCTTCCTTCTTTGAGGGGCGTGGCCTTAAGGTGACCCTGATGCAGAACAGAAGGGCTTTCTCCCACAGATGTGTCTTCTCCGTGAAGTTTTGTCACTAATAATGTCTCATCTCAGAAGGGTTGTCATAGAGCTGTTAAAGATACAATTGGGTAAAGTAAAACAATGTATCTGCAGCCTCTTGCCTTGGAGGAAAATCTAGAAAGAGATTTTTAGTTAAGGGGGGGGAAGACTTTGTAGGATTATCCATAACAAGAATTTTAGAACATCCATGGCGTGAAGAAAGAGTTGGTTTCTCCCCCTCCCTCCATGACAGAAGAACTCAAGGTCAGACAGTGAAAGCAGTAGTTTTCAGAATAATGTAAAGAATGTGCTTCTTTATTCAACTCATAATTCCTTTGCAAAATTCACTAGCACATGTTAATAGTTGCTGGTAAGATCACAGTGGTCCTTTTCCAAGGATCATTTTCCCTTGGGAAAAAGTAGATGGGGAGGCATGCTGGTAGTAAGTGGGGCCCAAACTCAGAGTAATTGTGAACAAAACAGGCATATGCATGCACATACACTCAGCTATTTTGGTTTCCTTGCTATGTGCTGAGAAAGGAATTTCATTTTCTGGGTGTGTAGTACAAGAACACAGAGAATTATCCATGGAGAAAGAAAGCTACTGTCAGTCTTTCCATGCTCTGTGGTGGGAAAGGGTCTTCCTTATAACAGCCCAGCATAGCAATGCAGTAAACTGCAAGAGAGTAGAAAGTAGTTCAACAGTGGGACATAGCCCTACTCCCTTTTCCTCATTTCTAAGCTGTGATTTCTGGCTAGTTGAGCAACATTGCGGTTGGATAGGTGGGAGAGATACAGTGATTCAGTCACAAAGCAAAGAGGAGTGAGAAGTGGTGAAGCCTGGAAACCGTAGGTTGCCAGTCCTCCTTTAAACAGAGATTAGCCAAGCATAGACAACTTTGGCAAGTCTGGGTACTATTTTTTTTAACCCTGGACCCACCATGGGCCATATCTTATGTACCAGAAAATTGAAAGTGACTAGGAGCTGCTTCTGGTTTCAGAGGAGGAGGAAGACCCACAGCTGCCACCACTTTTTGGACCTTGTTTTGTAGAAGAGGCATACTTCCTGGAAAGCAATAGCCATTGCTTTTTATTTAAGCTTTAAAATAAAATAATCTTTGAAATGGGGTGGTGGTCCAAAAACTGGCAACTGATGGCTACATGTTCTCCACTCCAGGGCTGAACTAGTCTGTGGAAGTGCATTGGTCTACGTTGGCGGTGGGAGGGGGGAGCATGATCTAGTGATGTGTGTATTGGGTTGGACTCTGGAAGACAAGATGTGAATTCCCACTCTACTGTGGAAAACCACTGGCTGACCTTGGACACTCTCTCAGCCTTACGGGAAGGCAATGGCAAACCTCCTCTGAATAAATCTTGCCAAGGAAACCCTAGGATAGAGTTGCCAGAAGTTGGAGTTGACTTAAAGGCACATCAGAACAACTAACAACTTGATTTATGTTAACTAGGCTATCTCAATGACACATCCATGCTCCATGTGCAAAAACAGTATGCCTCTAAGTATCAGTTGCTAGTGGACTTGGAATTGAAGTATATACATATCTCATCCTTTTATGGGCAACAGTTTGGGTTCTTTTTGCTCAGTGTATGACTTGCTGTTCAAAAGAACTACCTCTGTTCTCTTCTTCTGTTCTTTCCACAATTGTTAGGCTAGAAACTGCTTTGCCTCTTGCTTAAGGTTAGCTTGATGCATTAGTTACCGGCCTTATGTGGAGTAGCTGAGGAAGGAAAGTGGCTTGTGGGTGAGCAGGTTGCAGAGGAGGGGTGGCTGGGAAGGTGGAGATTAAAATTTGATGCTTCTTAGGAAGCCATTAGCGGCCTTGTGCGGCCCTGAAATTTTGATGATACGATAATCGTAAAGGAAGGAAATATTATTTGCCGTAATGCAGGCTGTTAATGACTCTGTTAGGGAGCTGAGACCCAGCACAGCGGCTGGCCTCGGGGGCCACTCGTGTGTGTGGTAATGTACAACAATTGTCTGTCTAACCTTGAGAAGCAGCTTTGGGACCAATGCACTCTGATTTCTTTCCGTGTATTGGTTTGTCTTCTCCCGACAGCCACAGCAAGCATTAAACCTTTTTTTTCCTTGGCTTGTAGCCACTGAAGGCAGCAGCTCAGAGGCAGCACTGGGCAAATAAGCATCCCTTGTTGTTAAGCAAGCCCTGTTATATGCCTTCAGCTCCAGCAAGGTCCACAGGAGACCACCGAGAGTATCCAATTTGACTATCTGGATAGCACTGCAACTCTATTCTCCAACTAGTATCTGTAATAATTTTTTTGTTCCACTCAGTGCTGGGAGGGACTCTGCTCCTGGCTTTGGTGTATTCTGATGGGGTAAGTTGGTTTTAGCTTTGATGTATTTTTTTTTAAGCGGGAAGATGAAATAGATGACACTAGAAGCTCTTTGAAGAACTGAAGCGGCAGTTGAAAAGAGGTGGGCCCAAGGAGCTCTTGCCTTCATTATTAGAAGGACCTACCAGAAGAACCTTAGCCTTTTTCAGAAGTCGTGCTGGCACACACAGAGGTCACTGCTTCTTGCCACTTTGCAAAGTATCTCATTGCAGGCGCTAGTGATCTGCTGATATGGGTTTGACCCACCCTGTCAGAACCTCGTTTCCCCCTCCCTCCCTCCTTTTCTCTGCTACTAGTTGAATTCTTTCCCTCTCTTCCCCATATGTAATAAAAATGCAATAGGCAAAGATGAGGAAGAATTGTAAAGTGGAGAAAGAGTCCAGAAAAATGCCATTTGGAATTGTTGCTAGGGTCTCTTCAATATTAAGAAGTCCTAGCAACAGCCTTTTCTTGTGACCGGGGGTGGGGGAGACTTCCCTTATATTCTTGTTCAAGTGGGGATTATTTTTTGGCTTGTGATACCAAGGCCATTTCCACTCTGCACTGTTATAGTGCTATTATTCCACTTTCAGCATCCTGTGGGTTTGTAGTTTCCTGAGGCCAAAGAGCTCGCTGGTTGAGAATTCTTAAATGCCCCTCCCTAAAGTGCAAACCCCAGGATTCCATAGGATGTTGAAAGTGGAATAATAGCACTGTAGGGGAGAAATGGCCTATGAACTGGCCCTGCCATTAGACAGAGTGAAGCAGCTGCACCAGACTACAAGTTATGATAGACAGGGAAAGACAGGTAGAGAAGGATGAAACTACATGTGGTGTGCAGCCTGCCCGGTATCCTTTGGGCTTTGCTGTCCCATTGCCAGTGTAGAAGTAAGAGTCAACTACCATTTGAGTCAGGTGCAGTATGTACAATAGAAGAAGAAGGTGCCATTTTGTATTTTACCTCTTTCAACTGGCTTTATTCCAGTTGAGTTCTGTGATAATTAGGCCTAAATTGGTGTGCTTTGGAGCAGGATATAAGTATGTATTTGAAAAGCTTGAGCTCAGCTTCTTTTCTCACCCACTTCCTTCCCCTGTGGATGTATGTTTTAATGGCAATAAAGAAAATCTTTGATTCTTTGGCTTAAGAACCAGCTTATATGTTCCACAGAATCAAATACTATAAAGCTTATCCCAGGCTGTGCTACTTCAAGCTTCAAGGAGAGTAACAGCTCTGTGTTTGAATGCTCCCACAAAGAAAAAGAAAGAAACCTCCTGGCACTTAAGAAAAATAGAATGTCAGGGGGAAGGATATTTTTCTTTGACATGCTAGTGATTGTTTATTTTGATGTAAAGGTTGTTTTTTAAGGTATAGTGTGAAAGGTTATTAAAAAAAAACACTAGATGAGCATCCAGGCATACAGTCTCCTGCTGAAAACAAAAGTGTTAACAATCTCAGAGAAGTTTTGCTACCTTTGGAGATCCATGAACAGAATTAAAATAACACTCCATCAGAATGTTTTATCACAGCATTTGAGATAATATGAATGCAAAAGCCCCATTTCTGTCAGGGTCAGAGTTATTGAGATGAAATTAGGGTACACTATCTTACCCGCTGATTTACCTTCAGAGTATAAAAACTGGGTCAGTGTCAAAAGTCAGTGTCATTCATCATTCTGTTTCTAGCAGAGTACCTCTGGGATATATCTGGCTTTCAGAGGTGGGGTGTCTTTGGATGCGAGAGTTCTGTTTAGCTATCTTGTGTTTTGCAGATCATAAGCTTGGGTTCTCAGATTTTGTTGGACTACAACTCTCACCATCTCTGCCCATTAGCTTGGATAGTAGTCCATCAATGTCTGAGGACTTAAGTTTGGAAAACAGTGGACAGTATATAAAGTACCCCGCTCCTGCTATCTCTTTCTAGAGTTCAGACCTAATGGACCATTTTCTAGTGCTTTTGGCACTCAGTGCTATCACTCTCCAAGCATTTGAAGTATATGTATGGCCCTACTGTAATACTAGAGGCAGAAAGGAAAGGGGACTGCCGGAGACAGTGGAGAAGGCTCTGGGGCACTTGTGGTTTCCTAGATTCTTCTCATCTTCCTTAAGCATTGCAGCCTGCAGCTCTCAACAAAGTTCTGATAGAAAATGGGGCTAATAAGTTGTCCTCTAGGTCATGCCAACATCTTGTTCTTCAGAGGCTTCTCTTATATTCCCAGCTGCTGTGAATCTTCAGAAAGTGCAAGAAACCTCAAATGTAATATAAGAGTAGCGAATGTTGATTTTTACTAGGTGCAAGTAAAGGAGTGAGCGAGCATTTACTTGTCCCTCATCTAGGTAAGATGGGACATTTTTGTTCCCCAGTTCAGCAGAATTCACCAAGAACTAGACTTGCAAGTTAGGCATTTCATAGCATTGCCATTTGAAGAGTCATAAAAAACACTGATGGGTTTCAGTCATCTGTCATGTACAGGCTTTCCTTTTTTTAAGCAGACAAAAATAGTAATGCTTTTAAGACACAGAAATTATATTGATTACAATCAAGTTTTCAGTAAAGGAGGACTGCCCCTTACTCAAAACAATTATTCGACCTCATGTAAGCATGTATTTTCTTGCTCTCAGTCTTTGGATATCAGTGTTTGGATCTATGCTTGACTTTGCATGCCCAAACACTCCTGTGAATATTGGGCATTTTAATATACAGTCAGCCCTCCACATTTGCCGTTTTCACTTTTGTGGATTTGGTTATTTGCAGATTATTTGCTGCTGCCTCTGCTGCTACCCTGTGCCATTTTTAATATCCTGGAGAGAAGTGACTAGCGGGGTGCCACAGGGTCCTGTCCCGGGCCCAGTGCTGTTCAATATCTTCATCAACGACTTGGATGAAGGAATAGAGGGCATGCTCATCAAATTTGCAGATGACACCAAATTGGGAGGGGTTGCTAATACGCCAGAGGACAGGATCAAAATTCAAAATGACCTGGACAGATTGGAGAGCTGGGCCAAGGCTAACAAAATGAAATTCAACAGAGAGAAGTGTAAGGTCCTACATTTAGGTAGAAAAAATGGAATGCAGAAATATAGGATGGGGGACATGTGGCTGGATGGCAGTACGTGTGAAAGGGATCTAGGAGTCTTAATAGACCACAAGCTGAACATGAGTCAGCAGTGTGATGCGGCAGCCAAGAAAGCCAATGCAATTCTCAGCTGCATCAATAGGAGTATGGTGTCTAGATGGAGGGAGGTACTGGTACCGCTCTACTCTGCTTTGGTTAGACCTCATCTTGAATACTGTGTCCAGTTCTGGGCACCCCAATTCAAGAAGGACATGGTCAAGCTGGAGCAGGTTCACCAAAATGGTGAGAGGCCTGGAAGCCAAGCCCTATGAGGATAGACTTAGAGAGCTGGGTATGTTCAGTCTGCAGAAGAGAAGGTTAAGAGGGGACATGATAGCTATGCTTAAATATTTGAAGGGATGCCGTGTAGAGGAGGGAGAGGGCTTGTTTTCTGCTGCTCCAGAGACCAGGACAAGGAGCAATGGATTCAAGCTGCAGGAAAGGAGATTCCACCTGAACCTCAGGAAGAACTTCCTGACAGTCAGGGCTGTCCGGCAGTGGAATCTGCTGCCTCGGAGTGTGGTGGAGTCTCCTTCCTTGGAGGTTTTTAAGCAGAGGCTGGATGGCCATCTGTCGGGAGTGCTTTGAGGGTGTTCCTGCATGGTAGGGGGTTGGACTGGATGGCCCGTGTGGTCTCTTCCAACTCTACATTCTATGATTTCTATGATAATAGGGACTGCAAGCCTTGTGAGACTGCGAATGAAGCTTGTAAGTCCCTATTAAAAATAGCATAGCGCAGCAGTGGAGGTGACAGTAAGCCCCACCAGCCACTCACTTCTGCCTAGTGAAAGAACCCTGATGCCTCAAAAGAAACCATGGAGAGTTGAATATGGTGATAATACTTTTTTGTATACATATGTGGATTGGGAGGGCCTAGAGTTACTCACAGTTTTTCCACTTTCACAGGGGTTCTGTGCCCCTAACCCTAGCAAATGTGGAGGGGTGACTGAACTGTAATATATTGGAATTCTCACGAGGGTCACTTAAAGCAATTTCTTTTTAAAAAATCCTCCTGAATAAGCATTAAAATAATGCTTCAGTATGCCCACTTTTGATACCAGTGCTTAAAGAAAGTAGAGCACAGCAAGGTGACCGAGAAAGCATGGTTTTGCTCCCTCCCCCACTACATATACTGTATTTTGTGTCTGGAGCTGACCTCAGCCCCACTCCTTCCTGCTCTGAGTTTATGTATAAATGTGACAAATATGCTTATGAGATGCATACTTGTATGTATTTGTAACAAGACTAGTATAAGGCACAGTATAGCCAAGCTACCAGGCTGGCACAAATATCAGTACAGGCACACCTCAGTTAATAAGTTGAATTCCTTGGCATGACTTCTTTAAGAAAATTTAATTTGTGAGGCAAAAATAACATGGAAAAAATTGGGATAGGTGCTTACATCACAAAAAAGAAGGGCACTTCAACATGTTTCAGCAAACTTTTTGTTCAAAACTTAATATGGCACTGTTTCTCTCATTTGGTTCTAACAGTGGCCACCAAATGCTCCTATGAGTACAGATAGATTTCCTAGTTCTATTCAGTGGTACATTGCTAGAGGTAGGTATCGCGTAGGAACCTTTGTGGGCTGAATGCTTTAGATGGTTGGGGCTAGTGGAAGACATACTAAGGTGACCTTAACAGTTTTACTGTGCTAGGCAGCCATGTATAGCTTCCTCTTTTGAGGGGGTCATTGCCACCAGCTGCAGTGATTGCATTATTAGTTCTGCTGGTAGTTAGATCAGCTAGGTTTTCTGGGTAAACATAAAGAGGATACAGCAATGCCAGTGGTTGTTCTTGGCCTCTGTAACCCAATAATTCATGTTCTGGCTAGGATATGTACCTGCCTTTTGTTTGCTAGTACCCTCTTGATTTCACTGTCCCAGATCTCTCTGGGCTGCCTGTGATGCTTCCCCTTGTACACTGAAGAGTCTGTCCCATCACTGCACAGCTGGAAAATGCTGATGCTTAAAAGGGTCAAATGTTTCCCCTCCCTTAATTAGGGGGATTAGGGTGTTCTGGCAGCCTCTGCTCAGCTGGAGACAAGATGGTGCTGCTGTTGAAATTTGGCACGTTTGACACAGCAGGGGGTTATAAAGAGAGGAGTCTTTGTTACAGGAGATAGGTAGGAAGAGAGAGGGGATGCAGCTGATGAGAAGTCTGATGCTTAGCTGTCTCCTTTGTGGCCCTCAGTACAGATAGGGAAAACTGAGGCTTCTCTTCAAAATCCTATGGGGAGTTTGTAAGGGGTTGGAAAAACATACGCTTTCTTCTACTGTGTATGTGTGTGTATATTTCAAGGCTTGCATACAGTCTGAGATTAGACATAGGAAGGGATGTTAAGAGAGCAGTGCACAGACTGTATTTGGGGATAAAACGAATTTAGCTAAACAAGAAATTCTATCTAGTTCGTAAGATACAGAAACACATCCCCAATCTGATCTGGAAGCAGTTTCAATTAGAGTAACTCACCTTGATAACTTCATCTGATATACATTTCTGCAAGTTAAGTCTATCCATACTGCAGGCTGCTAATTGGCAGCATTTCCTTTCCTCTCCCTCCAGTCTTGAATTAATACTTACGTGTTTTGGTTTTTTATAGCCTTCTTCACCCGTTTTGTTTCCTGGACCCTAACCATCTTTGATACAGTCATCTGTACCTTTGGGATTTCTGTGTTCTTCATCTTACAGTGGTAGGCCCAAGAATAACAGGCATCTGTTATGACTAACACTCTGGTTGTAATCAACATGGGGAACTACTACTCTGGCCAGGCATGGATGTAATAGGCCATTTCTGTACTAGACTGTTATAGCACTATGATTCCACTTTCAACATTATATGGAATCCTTGGTTTGCCTCCTGGCCCCTCCCGAAATTGCAAACCCCAGGATTCCATGGGAAGTTGAAAGTGGAATCATAGTGCTATAACAGTCTAGCGTGGAAATGGCCGTAATGTTACATCTCTTTAATTGTACCTAGGAGATAGGTAGAAGGAGCTCCTCTACTGTTATCACCTTTATTACAGATTAATTCCCTCTTCCCTTTTTAAAGGGATTCAGAACACTGAACTGTTGTTACATGTTCACAAACCACATTAAGCTCAAACCGGGATGAGGAAATGGGGAAAATTTCACCATAGCCAAGAGATGTTGCTGAGTTTCTGGATCAGTGGACTGTTGTCCATTTCCTCCTTTATCTCCCAATTGCCCTGTAGATTAGGCTCGTAACAGCTTGCCCAACTTCAACCAGTGGGTACTGAGGCCAAATCTGTGTTATGAGCCAGCATCATGCCATTGCGCATTAACTTTAAGTCTTTGGGACAAACTAGACCTGATGAGAAACAATCCACATGTTTGTGAGTGTGAAGTAAGTGAATTCAAATACAGCATTGTGGCGTTGGGTGGAACTGGGAAGTAGCTTTGGGACACATTCAGTCTGCAGCTTCTCTGAAATGCAGTGTGCCATCACAAACTAGAAATGAGGTAGAGAAAAGATGGGATAAGTATATTGGATAATTATATGTCAAGCGTTTATTGATGTAATTGCAAGGTTGCTTTTGAATATGCCAAATGCTGCATGGATCATAAATTGCCTGAGAGCCCCCATAATTGTTAGGATTACAGTTTCAATGAATACATGGACTTTGCCTGGCTAAGGTCTTTATGGTATTTCTTGTGTGTCCTGTTTTGTATATATTTTACTGTGCATATTAGTAATCCTTGAATGTTGTTTGGGGGAGAAAGGGAGAAAGTATTGTCTGCATTGCCAGCTTAATATAAAAAGTACTCAAAGGGAGAAAAAAAAGGAAAAAAAAGAAATTTTTGTTCATACCTGTGTGTCACTGTGCAGTTTTAAAATCATTTAATTATAGCATATCTGTTGAGGATGGGAAATTATATATGTGCATTGTATGCCTGCCTTTTGGACTTCCTCTGTGTGCCCAGACATGAATATTCTGCTTATAACATTAATTATAAGCAGTCAATACACTGATTGCAGATGAAATATGAGCTCTAGTCAGAATATGATTATAGGGATATTCCCAGCTATTGGCCCACATCTGCATAGCCTGCAGTCTAGAATGCTGTGCATACGTGTGAACCCCTGTTGGCACCACCAGCAAAGGAAGTTCTGCCAGTGTGTGTTTTCCTCTTCTATAGGTAGCCAGTGAAAACTCTCTGAGTCTTATCTCACCACAGTGTTATACTGTCATAATGATGCATTGGTCCTACTTTTGCCTCAGTCTTATTGCATGGTGTTGTTGCTGTCCAGGTGCTATTGTGTTGCAAGGTTGTTGAAAATGTGTTTATTTTTCACAATAATTCATTAATGACCGCCTTTCCCCGCAACAATTCAGCAACTAGTTTGAGTACAGATGTTTTATAGTGCTTTCTTCCACCAGTGATCCATTAGTGGGTATGAACAGGTTATCCCTCCTTCAGTTGTGATAGCCCCATGGTGTTGTACTATGACAGTGCTATTACAGCTAGAGGAACCAATCATGAAGTGAGAGGCAGGGTACAGGAATCAGTAATGGCATCTTAATGTGGATGAACAAACCAAGTAAATGACGCTATTAAAGCGCAAATGTGGCAAGGGTGTGACAGAGAGTGTCAGCAATCAGCTGCCCTCACAAGAATGGCTGGGGTGGATTTCAGACAGAATAACACAGCATAAAGGAGTGGTGTGATAAGGCTCTGAGCCTTGTGCCCAAACAAGATTGGCCTAAAGTATCCCTTCGCTATGGGTGGATAAATAAGGGCAGCCCCCTTCACTTGCTCCTCTCCCCCATGCAGCAAAATATCTTGAGATGGCCCTTGATTGCAGCCAATGGTAGCTTCAAAATTTGCCCTTCTAAATGATCAGTCTCCCACCACCAGTGAAATTTTCCTTCAGTTCTCAAATTTCCTGCCTCACAGAGTGAGACACTGAAAATCATTCACACTTAGAACGCTTACATTTGCTACCGTTTGCGTTCTCTTGGTACTGTTGCCCACCCCTTTTCTTTGGAGGCCTAAACTCTATTTTGAAATTCTCGGTTGAAGCTTTATGTTGCAGCAATGCTAGAAATTTGGAGAGTGAAGAAAATTTTCATAGATCAGGACAGAATTCCTATTGAGGGGGAAATGCCTTCCCCGTAGGTACACTTCTAATTGTAGCCAAGATGTTGAGAGCTTCCTTGAAAATAAAACATAGTTCTCAGTCTTTAGAGGAGACAGTTGCAATCTTCTTGGTTAAAGGGCTTTTATGTTGCTTGAATTTAGATGTACGATAAAATCTGTTTGCATGACTAATTAGTTCATTAGACTAATAGATTAATTCAGTAGATCAAAAGATCACAAGCAAGATAGTCACCTGACTGAAAAGCTTTTTTGACTGACTGACTGAAAGATTCTCGTGCTCAGGACAAAACTCCTGAGGATTTCTTTCAGGTGATACTGAAACGGGAGCTGGAGATAGAGAGGAGCAAGTTGTGCTATGTGATAAAAAAATATTATAAAGAGAAAGAAACGCGTTCTTGGGGTTTTTTGATAATGTGGCTCATAGCAGTTCCAGTTTGGTGGGAAGGAGTTCCAGCAGCCCCAGCAATACAGATGTGACCTGCTGAGTTATATTTAATAGAGGGGTTCAGGACTATTTTTTTAAAGTGGAACTTGGTGGTTTGCAGCTTATGGCAGACTTCCTTTTGAAGTTAAGCGGAGTCAGGCACAGTCAGGTTTTGGACAGGAGACTTTTAAGGAAAACTCATGAGCACTGGAGGGGAAACAAATGCCACTGACAGCAGAGTTGTGCAGCTGAAGGCAAAGTTAGGCTTCAGATAAGAGGAAAATCTAAGCCTGGTGCTTACTCTCTGGCTTGTGGTTTGCTGGAGGTCAAACAAAACTGATGGTTTGTACGTGTTCTGTTTTAACTCCTTTATCTTTCTTGGAAGTCTTGTTTTCTTTCCTCAGCAGAGTCGGTGGTAATCAGAGAAGGAATTTGACTATTTTACCCTGTATCTGGAGGAGTCAGTCACGTGACTGGAGACTGTTGCCTAAAAGAAGGGATGACATTAGCAGCTCTTGATTCTACAATTAAGTCAAGTGTGGTGTCCGGAAGCCCTTTCCTTCAGCCAGCTTAGATACAGTTCCTTCCACTCCAAGAGCTTTCGTTCGACATCATTCATTGCAAGAATCTTCACTTTCTGCCTGCATTTTGTGTCACGTTAGCTTTTTGTTCAGAGTCAGCAAAGAGCCCTGCAGAACACTCACAGAGTGTAGAGAGAGAAGGAACCATTTGTGTGCCCTTGGGTGCCTTATCCCATCCCTAAAGGAATTTCCATGAAGTTTCAAAAGCTCAGCCCAGGACAAGACAGACAAGGTCTCATCTACGTTATCTAGCTTTCCAGCTATCTACAAGCTTCCTCCCCTTATCTAACAGGTTAGGGACCAGAGCACTGTCATAAAATGGAATTGGTTGAAAAGCGGAACCCATGTACTATACTGTAGGGAGCATAAAAGACTTACAGAAGCTCACTTGGGACCAACCATCATGTGTTGCTTCCAAAGTCTGTCAGCTGGCTTAGCACCTTTTCCCCCTTCTCAGCTCATTTTGCAAGCAGTATGTGCATGTGAGAGGTTCCAGGTGAGTCTCTGTAAGCAAGAAGAACTGATGAAAGAGTGGAACCCCTGTCAGATTAATGGAACTTGTCCTTAATGTGGAAGCATCAAAAGACTGAGTCATCAGATAATGGGGAATCAAAAGGTGGGAGCTTCCTTTACCTACCTACCTACCAATCAATCTATCCTCATTCATTTGTTTTGCCAGTAGAAACAATATGACTAGTTTTAGGCCCTTTCCACACATTACTGGATCCCAGCAACATCCTGCAGGAATCCCGGTAGAGCCTCTCCCGGGAGGCGAGTACGACAGGAGTGGTCTTCTTCACTGGCTGCCTGTGGGAATGAAGGAGGCGCAATGGCCACACCTCTTCCTTCTGCAGCGCAGTGGGGCACTGTCCCAGGCTGTGCTGGAGCAGGAAGCATGGCTGTCATGCTTCCTAACTCTCCACAGCTCAAGTAAGTGCAGGAGGGCGGTGGGAGGGCTACGTGATCACTGGTCATTGATGGGAAGAGCCTGTCAATGATTTGCAGCACGATTGCACCGCCTAGGGCAGAAAAACGACAGGAAACGGACAACATTATGCATAAGTGTCATATAGGACCCGTCCTTCTCCCATCCCCAGTATGGGATGACAGCATCCCAGCATCCTGCAGAAAGAGTTTTTTGGTGGCATTAACTTCTCTGCGGAATGTGTATGCAACCAGACTTTACAGTGTGTATATATGTGAACCCAAAATATATGACCAATATAGAAAAAAAATACCACTTGGTGATACTTAGTTGTTAAAAGTTATGTTACAGAATTACACATTGAGCTGCTGGCGCTAAGTATGAGGCTATTGTCCCTGTAGGGGAGAGGAGTCAGCCCGATTAAATTCTGGACTGGGATAGAAGTTACTGAAGGCATTATAGTCTCAGATTAGTAAAAGCAATCTGGAATGTAGCGGTTTCACAACACAGGTGCAATCTGTCTGTGTCATGTGTAGTAACTGAGGCTTCGAACTAATTTTTATTCTTATGAGGACAAAAGGGAAAAAAAAGTTGAAAAGTTCTCTCATGCAGTCTTTCCCTTAATCATATTCCTATGGCTAGTGTTCCCTAATTTATCTGCTGATTTCTCCTTAAGATACTTGGAAGCCTGAGAGAAACTCAGAGATATGAGTCCTGGATGCTTTCTTTATCTTGCCGTCACTTAGATCTTTCCTCTTAATTCTAGAGGCAATGAAGTGGTTGCTGTTCAACAGCAGGAGGACAAGGAAGTTGAAAGAAATCTCTCTGCTAAACCTTGCGGGTGGCACTGATACCTTCTCTGACATGCAAATTGAAACCATCTTCTATTTAAACACAGAACTTTCTAACACTTGGAAATCTCTTTGATCAGTGAAGTTAATGCCGGATGGGAGTCTGTCTCCTTTTGGAGGAATATGATGGTGGCAAGCATCTTCATGCGTCTCTCTGGAGAAAAACATACAGACACTCCCATTGTTTTGCTTGATTCATTAATACTTACATACTCAGGAAAGCTGGAACTAGCAGTTCCTGCTGTACTTTGTTGTGGAGGCAAGGCAGTAAGTGGGCACAGCACTGCAAGTAAGGAAGAAGCCCTATTTGAGCATTTTTGTAGCTTAGAGAAGAAGTGGAAAGCATGCAGTGTCCACTGTTGGTCCTCTTAGAGTCGCCCTTACCAGAAATTCAGAACAAAGGCAAAAATGAAGCCTTTTTAATCTTTCTTTACAGTTCTTGGCAGGGGTATGGATATTTGGTAGGTTTGAAGAGGTGATATACCCCTCCAGACCCAGTCTGCAGTGTGTGTGTTCAGTGGGGAGGAGGGGGTTTCCAGGGTAAATACTGGGTTGGAGAATAGGGAGACATCTTCTTTGAATCTATGCATTGAGTGGTTTCCATCCAGTATGTCAATATGGTATCAGCTGGATTTATTTATTCCAGACCTCTCAGAGAAGATGAGGATGGAGAATCAGTGACCAATAACTGTCTGCTTTTTACCCATTACTGCTCAGAGCCAGAACAGATAGCTATTTTGCTTATTCACATGGCTGGCTCTCAGAAGTCTACAGGTGCTTATATTTGCGGTGTAAACTTATATAGAAACACTGAAAACTGGGTTGTGCAAGTACCATATGAAAAAGGTATTGTTTGAAAATCCCCCGCCGATAGATTGTGTTTCCAAGAGATTGGTAGATGTTTGGGGAGGAGGGCGAGCTTCCCACTACCTCTTTCAACCCTGCTGCAGCTGATTTTAATCTCTGTCTGTGCCTTTATATAAATCAGAAGGGCTTTCTAGAGGACAAATAGCCATCAATTCTTTGTGGCATTCAGAGAGCACCACGTGGTCTGAAATCAGATTAATGTCCTAGATAGACAACGGGTCTTGGCAAGAGCCGGAAATCTCGGGTGCTTTTCTTGTTGTTGGCACTGGCGGCAAGCAGTTCTTCTTACCTGCAATAAGTGCCTTTTAAGTTCCAGAAGTAGCTAGAAAGCTTGGCATTTTCTATGCTTTACACCGCTTCCTTCTTTCTGCCTAACTCCCTTCTTCCCACCACACGTCTTCTGAATTACATAGTTCATGTTTCAATTTGCAATGGATTTTGCAATACTAAAAACAGGCTTTAATCCTGATTGCTCAGAAGGGGTGTTTTAAAATATAGCCATTGATGGGTGGGAGGTGACATTCTTGATGATAGCACCAGGCACAGCAAAAACTGTTCACAGATTGCAGAGCCAGAAATAATTGCAGGGAGTATACAGTCTGACCTACTGTATAGTGGAAGCCTCCATGTTCTCCCCATTATTCCAGTGACAAGACCAATAACTTGTACGTAGCTAGCATTTCCCAAAATAGTGGGCAAAATCCAATTAAGTTTTTCTGCTGACAGAAGTGCTTCTGTTAGTGGAGCCAAGAGGGGCTGATCACCTCTCCCCACTGCATTCCCTTAGGCACCCTCAGAATCTGTTCAGGGGACCCTCTGGAGGAAATTTCGGAGAGTCAGCAGTGAGGGGAAGAACGAACGAAAAAGTCCAGTTTCATGTACAGATTACTGCTCCTGTGATGTTGGCTTCTATTTGTTCTTTCATGGGGGAATAATTTTGTAGCCTTTGTAAGATCACCCACTCACCCCATTCATTCCTCTTTGGTATTTTAATGTTTTAAAAGAAACTGCCCATTTTTTAATGTGTGTTTTCCTATGACTAAAAGCATGGATCCTGCACAACATGTATGACGATTACCCAGGGCAGCTACTCTGTAGTTGTCTGGGGAAGGAGACATTCCAGGGGCCATGAGATCGTGTAGATCCCCTTCCTTACTCATGGAGAGGGAAATCATGCGATGGAGAGTGAGCTTTATTCTCATAAACTACCTCCATAGTGCTGTGGAAACTTCTGTTGCTGTAGTTGCTCTGGAGGCATAAGGGGCAGAGAAGTTGGATCAGGGAATACTTTGAATCCAGGACCTTCTCTTTTCCCTGCCATGATCATCCTGGAATTGGGATGCGGAAAATATGCCAGTACATGAGCTGGCATACTAGCCACTCCTGCCAATCCTTTTGCCCTGTCAGTGTCAGCCTGGCAGGACCTGGCAACAGTACAGGGACTGTTCTTGTGATGTACCTTTAAGTTGTCTCCATCTTATGTTAAGCCTATCCTAGGGTTTTCTTGGCAAGGTTTATTCATTGCCATTGCCTTAGGCTGAGAGACTGTGACTTGCTTATGGTTGCCTGGTGGGTTTCTGTGGCTGAGCAGACATTTGAACCCTGGTCTCTCAGCGTCCTAGTCCAACATTCAAACCACTTAACCATACTGACTCAGTTTCTCTCTCTGCCTTGCCCACTTTAGATTGCTCTGTAGGTAATGCAGAATTACATATTCCTAGATTCCCCTGATTTGGCATAGATAAAACTGGCCTCATTGCAAAGGAACAAATTGCCTGTGGAACCTCTTCTGTGCTGTTTATGTCCAATCGCTGCAGTAGGCTCTGCAGTGACAGAAAAAGTTTTCCCAACTTCAGCCTCGAGATATTTCCATTCCACCTGATCCTTTCAGGCCAGTGGATACTTGTGTTCTGGTGCCAACTTTTTATTCAGATTAGTGGGTTTGTGAATAGAAGAAGTAAAACCTGCCATTAAGGTTGAATAGATCCAGCCAAGTCTGTTAATAGGCCTGGTTGCCCAGATGGAGCATAGGAGCAGAAAGAAACTAATCCCTCCTGGTTATTTGCTGCTTTCTTGTAGCACGGCTGCACAGCCCGGGTGGCAGGGAATTGGGGCATCATGGCATCAGAATGAGTCCTGTTCCTTCATTAGCTGCCATCCAAGCTCATTATCAAGTTGCACAATCTTGGGTGAAAAATGGCCAGCGCAGGCACAGTCATAAATATGCCTCTGTCAGTCTTGATGTGATTGTGTTAATGATCAGAAACAAGCCATAGAAATGGAGGCACAAAACTGGTGCAAGTGCTCTCTCCTTGCCTGCTATAGCTGTGCTTTGCGCCATGTACTTTTCAAGCAGTCTTATTCTCTATCTCCAAAGCCATGTGCTGGAGGAATACAGCAAGACCTGGATGGGTGATGTCATAGGGCAAAGGGCTGGAAGCCTAGAGCTGATGTATGTCCCTCCTGCTTTGTATTTTCTGATTTGTCTGTAGGGTGGGCAGCACTGTTGCTGGTACCTTCCCTGATCCGTTCAGCAATATCCTTGAAGTGGCCCTACAGGCAAACACAGCTCAGCAATGGTGCACTGAGCCCAGACTTGCATGCATTACCTTAGGCACTAGGATGTGCTGATCTGAGAAGAGTTGTAGGCCAATGCAGTGGAGGTCACTGTTTGCTTTCCTCTTGGATTGCAGACCTTTAATGTGGGTGATGGAAGCAGGAGGGGAAACTCTGGTTCACTTTAGCATGGGAAGCACAAGCCTTCCTTGCCTCACCCACCACCTACCAACAAAAGCTTCACAGCCTCTCAATGCTAGGCTAACTATTCTGCACTGACATCTCTTTCCTGTCTTTCTATTTCCTCCCTCTGTCCTGAATTGACCTTTTAACTCAAGAAAGTCATTCAGCAGGAAACGGGGAAGTACTTAGAGTACAGCATTTATTTTTATTGTTTATTGGTAGTGACAGCAGAGTAGGGCCTAAATACCCTAAAGGCACCAGATCCTGTCTGTTTTTTGAAGCTAAGTAGGGTCAGCCCTGGTTGGTAATTGAATGGGAGACTGCCAACAAATGCCAGGTACTGTAGGCTATATTTGAGAGGAAGGAACTGGCAAAACTATCTGAGTATTCCTTGCCTAAGAAAACACTATGAAATTTGTGGGGTCACCATAAGTCGACAAGTGACCTGAAGGCACATACACACACATGACAAGAAAACGGCCTGAAAAAGCAGGCAAGGGAGAGGGGATACCTCTCTATGGGGCACAGCTTCATCAGGTATACTTTCCTACCATTAATGATTGAGATTTTTCCATTGCTGTGGTTCATCCTTGACATAAAGTGCATCCCTGGTTATTTTTCTTTCCTGCTCCTTACAGGAGATTGCAGTTATGTCACCTCAGCCCTGTTCACACAGCATGACTTCGGTTCTAGAAAGACACATGTTTCTTTTCCTCCATCTGCTGTTAGGCAAAAGTTTTTATTGAATTTGGATCATGACATTGGTCCAGAAGAGGAATTTGGCACACAGACACTTCTGCCAATCAGGATTGAGCTTCATGGATACAAGACATTGATAAGGCTTAACCAGTGTGGTGGAAGGAAACCATCATAATGTAACTACAGATTTCTGTGGAGATGAAGCATCTCATTTTCTGTGCAAGCTAGAAGGAATTCTTTAGGGAAGTTTGCTGTATTGGTTAGCTAAGGAATGTGCAAAGAGTGCCCCTCCTGATGTTGTTGGACTGCAGTTCCCATTAGCGTTAGCCACTGTAGCTGTGGTGGGGAATGCCAAGAATTGTAGTCCAGCAACATCTAGATGGTGGCACTTTCCCTACTTCGGTTTAGATTAATTTTGTGTCTGGACATGCATTCGTATCTCATTCTGTGTCACTTCAGTTTTTTACAATTTTGTTGCCCACTGCCACTAAGTAAAGAGCCAGCACAGTGTATAGTTTGAGTGTTGGACTATGACCCTAAAAGTCAAGGTTTGATTCCCTGCTCAGCCATGAGGTGGCCTTGGGCTCACTACATACAGTCCCAGAAAGCCCTATGGTAGGGTCACCATAAGTCGAAAACAACTTGAAGGCACACAACAACAACGACACAAGTCTTATGTAAAGTTTTCTGCATTTCTGAAATATATACATATTTCTTCCTAGAATTTCAGTCTTGAAAGTTGTTCCTTTTATTTTTCTTAACAGCTGGCAAATTTGAACATTTGCACCAATGCAATGCACATTGCGTTTTAATCATTATTGGAAAACAAAAATGGGGTTGGTGAGGTTGGTTGCATGGTGCTTCCACTGCTGCACTCTCTCGTTTTAGCTCAGGCCGTAGTCCATTAGTGCTTAGTTCCAACCCACCAGTTGGAGACCAACAATTAGAGCTTCAGTTTCCTCCATATTTGCTGTCCTCTGGAAATCTCTACTGAGACTTGAAATTTTGTGAGTAGAATCTCTTTCATATCTCAGGTTGCTGATTTAGAGTAACACAGCCTGAAGTTCATACAATCGTAGGTCTTTTCTGTAAATGAGTCACTGTGGTTTAGTGGTTTCAGTCTTTTGACTATGAATCTGGAAGCCAGGGTTTGAATATCCACTTAGCCATGGAAACCCACTGGGTGACCTTGGGCAAGTCGCACTCTCTCAGCCTCAGAGGAGGGCAAAGGGAAACCTCCTCTGAACAAATCCTGCCAGGAAAATCCTGTGATAGGTTTACCTTACCTTAAAGTTGGAAATGACTTGAAGGCATACAACAACAACTTTTCTGTAAATAAAGTCTGTTCCTTTTGATCCTTCTACGCAGAATCTAGTGCACCAGATTGAAGAGTGGGAAGGGATGTAGTGTATTTTTGGGGCAGGGGTAGGATGGACTGTGGGCTTCTATTACTTGATGTATGGTAATCACTTGTGCCTCAAGGAAGAACATCACGGAGGATGTTCATGTTCTGAGCTACTCAAGATCTTGCGTACTTTTTGTTGTGTACCTTCAAGTTATTTCTGACTTATGATGACCCTAAAGTGAACCTATCACTGGGTTTTCTTGACAGAATTTGTTCACATGGGGCTTGCCTTTGCCCTTCTCTGATGCTGAGAGAGTGTGACTTGCCCAAGGTTGCCCAGTAGGTTTCTGTGGCCAAGTGGAGATTTGAACCGTGCTCTCCCAAACCGGCACCCCAACCGCTATGCTATGCTGACTCTTTTGTGTACTCTTACTCTGTCTGATACACCGTCTTCAGATTAGTTGCCTAAGTGTGTATAACCAAGCTTTAGCAAAAACGGTTGCTTCTGAAAAAACAACAAACTCCACAAGTTGATGGAACCCTGACTATGTAGAAAAAGACCTTCTGGATGCAACTGTAAGCTGAGTATTTTAAGCTGTAGATGTTTACTCTGGAAAACTGACTGCAAGACAGTGACATAGATAAGCAAAAACCCTTGAAATTGTCCAGGTTTATGCTTCAGCCATGGATCTACTGCTGATGGTGTAAGCAAGTGTAAAATGGAAGAAGGAGAGTGGATTCTGCTATTTTATGTAAACAAGCCCTCATTTGGAGCAAAGTCTACTCATCGTATTGGGACTCCTGGTAGCAGAAGGGAAGTAGGATGGGGAAAGGGTTGTCAGCAGGCGCCTGCCATGCCAGGCAGAATGACTGATGACATCAGCACACCTGCTTAGCTCCTGCTGGTCGTCTGTCTGCAAAGGCCTCGGAGCAGGGAGGCGGTTTATTACTTAGCAGGTTTCCGTGAGCTGGTAATTAAACTGTGCCCCATGGAGCCTGCTTGCTGCCCTGGTATAGCCTTCCTTTTCCATCATTGGAGACTAATGGCAGGCATAGAGCTTCATCAGCCAACTTGTTAGCTAATTGGTCTCATCCTGTTGCTTCTTGGCCATGACAATTGGCAGCATCCACCTGCAGCACTTTGGGATTTGCAACAAAAACTTCAAAAGGGCCTTGCTTTGTTCCCAACTGCCCCTTACCCTCTGAAAGATCTGCAGTGAGAACAGCAGAGAAAAGGTTTCACCTCAGTTTCTTTCTGGCACAGGGATAGTAAGAGTCCATTGCTTCTTGGCCCTGTACACCTTGGCAGAGTTGGGTATAATATCCTTGATTCTTTTACCACTCCCTTTTAAAGCAAATGAGAAAAACTTTTATGATGCAGCTTTACTGAGCCTTTCAAGGTCCGTCCAAGGACACCATTCATCCTGCTTTGTCAGAAAGAATGTATTACTTCTCAGATGCTTAAGGAGTTGATTCTGAGATCCCCCGTTTGATTCTTGCAGATGCCAAAGGAATGTGGTAGGAGACACTTTCATCCTCCAAGTTTGTCTGTTTGTCCCAGTTTCTCCTACTGGGTCTGTGTGTGTCAAGGGAATGAGCTTTTTATTTGTTGTAGCAGTACCTGCCTTCTCTGTTTGAGCTCATCTGAGGTATATCCGCCCCCCCCAAAAAAATCCATGTCATGATCTTCTCAAGAAAAATGTATAGGAGTTGCTGAAAAAGTAACATTTTTCTAGCTCTCACTCCCTACTTTATCCTCTTTGTGCATCTTATACAAAAAAGTTCTGTACCAGATTGCTAATAAGCCATTGTCTCATGCATCTCGTTATAGTAGTCAAGAGGAGTAACACTAAGGCAATTAGAGAGCCACTGTAGTTTGTTGATGAAAATGTTGGGCTAAGACTTGAGATCAGGCCTTCATTGAGCCATGAAACTCACTGTGTGACCTTGAACCAGTCACCCTCTCTCCACTTGACCACCTCCTAGGAGGAAAGAGGAGCAGAGCCACGTACCCAGCTTTGAGCTCATAGGCAGAATGGTGGGACATACATTTAATTAATAAACAAATTGAGTCATTCCTATTCTGGTGGCACTGGGTTTTTGATTTCACTGGTGGAGAAATAACACAGCAAAGGGAAAAATCATTCCTGTCAGCTGTGAAAAAGAGGTCGTCTGAGGCCTTATTGCTGGCTAAACAGCTCAGATGCTGGCGTTTGCCCTAGTCAAAGTTTCAGAGCAATATTAAAGCATGTGGAGATGGATGTTGTTCTTGTTGTTGATGAATCTCCTAACTTCTTAAAGATACATATTTTTAATTTCCTATCCCATTGCTATTTACATACTTAATAGAGGCATAAACACAGATGGTGCATGTACCTGCTCATACTAACTCTTTACCAGTGCTCTCTGCCTGGTTTTTGCCATCTATCTACTCACCCTACAGCGGCATCCATGTTGCTTCTTCATGGCCTAAACAGTTCTTTGCGGAGCAGGGCACCACTGTCTGACTAGAGTCTATCTTTATCACCGGTGGGAGATCAGAGAGATGTGTGTTGGGCTCTTTTGAACCTGCTCTGTGTGATGGTTCCCTGTCCTATCTTCTTTGCTTGGGGCTAGTTGGAGTACGCACAGCTCCAGTCCCTAAGAAAGATGGAGCAGCATCTTGCAGTCCTGGATGGGATGGGGAGGATCAGAAACAGACGGACAGGAGATAGAAGCCACACCCGGGAAGTCCAAGGCTGGCCAAAAACTGCACCATACTATTTCTAGCACAATCCAAATAGTGGGCTGCTTCCCTTCTGCCAGATCACTCTCATGCCTTGCATTCTTTCTGGGGTCCCTGTTATCAAGCTTTGACTACAACAGCTTAACATAAGCCACCTGTTCCTCTAGAGGCAAGCATGCAGGCTCTTCGTGCCATCCCACAACTTCCCCCAGGAATGCTTTTGTTGAGACTTGGCCAATGTTTCTGTTGCTTGGGAACCTGGTAATCTGATGCTGAGGACTGGGGGGCCTGCCTGTTCCATGATGTTGGAAACTGCTATGTTGCCCTCCTCCCAGCCACCATTCTGCCTTTTGTCTCCTTTGTGCAAATAGAATTAGCCACAGGAGGCAGAGAGAGGCTCCTTTTTTCCTTTTTTCTGATGACATTGGGCACAGTCCACCAGCTTCACTGCTGTTTTTTGCCATTTTAAATGGGGGGGGGGGCAAGAGGAGATACCGTTTTGCAGAAAGAACTTTCTTTGATAGATTGGGCCTTTTGATGAGAGGGTTAGATTTCTGTCAAGTTGAAGACTGAAGTATGTTTCCAAGGAGGAAGACAGAAATGTGCAGGATGAAAACCTTTTGTACAGGGTATAGCACAACATGGCGCAAGGCCCCTGTGTTTGTATCCCATGTGTTTGTATGCCATATATATAGATGTCATCTAAGCAACCCTAAGAACCTATGAATAGCCTAGTTCACTTATGCTGATTTTTCTTAAATGTTTCTTCATACCTCCCAAGTGTGAGTTGATTTACTGGGATTATGGCTGTGTGACAGCTTGTGTGGTGGATGAGGATGGCTGGTGCCACTCATCTGGATAAGAACATAAAAATTGCTCTGGTGAGTCAGCCCAGAGGTCTGTCTTTTCCATCATCTGGCTGTTGATAAGATACCCGCTCCTGGTGGGGCAGGAGGACAGTGGAACTTCTCTGCTGTTGCTGTCTAATTGCAGCCAGTGTTCAGAGGCTTACTGAATAATTGAATTATTAAATGAAAATTACATCCCTATGTAGCCATGCAGAGATCATTCTGATAAATCTCTGTGAGTTTGTAGTGTGTGCGTTCTGCATCCAGACCCTGTTCACCAGCATGTGGCCAGGCTCTCTAGAGTTTACCACGTAGGATTGTTCGAGTTCAGATCTTTGTAGTATTTTAGTCTACCTCCAGATTTCTTTGGAATTGATTTCTAGTTTCATCCACATTACTATCTGTAGCTTTGGAAGGGCAATATCAGTGAGACCGTATGAGTTAGCAAGATAGTACTCAGACTTGGTGTCTTGATAGCTTAGGGTCATCTTGCTTCAAAGTGATCAGTTGTCAGTAGAAAATCACTCCTTTCTCTGTTCTCTTTTTTTCTGCTCCTGCACTGTTTAAAAGTAGATACATAAAGCATCCATTAGGTCTGGCAGAATAACTTATAACTGAATAATAGACAAATGGTGACATTTGCTATTTGGATCTCCCTGTGAACAAACATTCTCTGTGCTGTTCAAAACTGGCATTACAAATAAATATTTGATTCATATATAAATTTATTCCCACTTCTAAGCACA
This sequence comes from Cyclura pinguis, assembly GCA_030412105.1. Lineage (NCBI taxonomy): Eukaryota > Metazoa > Chordata > Lepidosauria > Squamata > Iguanidae > Cyclura > Cyclura pinguis. The sequence goes on from CM059600.1 coordinate 165,716,482, forward strand.
CACTGTGACAGACCCTTATTTTTCGCTAGACTGGTTTTGCAGCTCCTGCTTAATCAGGCACCCTAACACTAACACTTAGCCCTAACTCCACCCTTTAAACCCAACCTTCATGTCAAAGGGCTGGAGTCTTAAGTGTTCCCTCAGAGTAAAATAGTTTGTTTATAGTAGTGTGTATACAGAAACAAACTGTATCTTTTATTGTAGTAATGTTAGAAATAAAATATCTTGTCAAGGTTTGTGTAAAGTACAGTATTGTTATATTAAACAGTTCAAACCTGACAATCTGTGCCAATAATCCCCAACCTTAGGACATTTCCACACTAGACTGTTATAGCACTATGATTCCACTTGCAACATCCTATGGAATCCTGGGGTTTGCAGTTTTGGGATTCCATAGGATGTTGCAAGTGGAATCATAGCACTATAACAGTCTAGTGCAGAAAGAACTTTAGACATCAGTTCTCTGTGTCTTTTTCCTCAACTGCTTGAACACAACACAACCACCCTCTCTGGCCAAAATCTCACTCAAGGCTCTATTTACAAATGGATTCTGTGCCTTATATATAATTCCTATCATCCATAAGCCACTCCCACACATACCACTATGCTAGGTTTCACCCTTAAAGTACTACTCCTGTTGCCTGGCAACCCACCATCAAGTTGCGCTTGCATTCCAAATAGCTGACCCCCCCCCAAAGCACACACACGTGCTTGGAAACCAAAGCCACAGATTTCAACAGAATATGTTTGTATACATGGGTCCCTTGACGTGGGTTAACTGTCTCCTCTCCCCCGAGGCTGTTTTTGTGGCCTAGAACTCTACAGGGTGCCATTTGACTGGCAGAAAATGGTCAGTATCACTACTGGAAGGTTCCCAAGAGTGGCAATTCACCTTTTAAACAGGCTGCAGAATACCCTTGTTAAACCTTTTAAAAATACTCTTTTTTTCCGAAACAAAAATTGGCTTTATTTTTGTTTTGGAACATTTTTAGCAGCCTTGTTGAGCCCCCTGGATCCCCCACTCTTGCCCACCCCTACTTTAGATCTTACAGTGATTGTGTGAGGAGCTGCCTTTCTAGCGTGGCAATGCTTCATGCCGTGCCTTTTCTGCAACATATAAAGACCCTTCCTCACACTTTTTCTTCCTATGAATTTGTTGCCATTGGGAGACAATGTTGGAAATGCATCTCTCACACACCACCATTGTAATGGCACCCATACACACATAGAGTAAGAGCCTAAATAGTAGTTCCTTCAGAATTTACTTACTTTAATACAATATAAATATGATTTTGGGTAGTGATGTCTATCAGCTTGGAGATAAAGGTTTGCCATGGGATTTTTGAATATTTGTACTTGCAAATCTGTTAATGATTTGTCAAGCAGCCCAGCAAACTAACTAAATCTGAGTGTTTGGGTGCCTTAACGATCAGAATTAACTAGGAAGGACCTTATGTTTAAATCAAATAAGATTTGTTAAAATCTTTGAATTTGACTGACTGGATAAACCCCATCCAGTTCATCCTTTGATTAAAAGTAAACATTGTTAAACTTGATTCTTACATTCATCAATAGTAAGGATTTCACCAGAATCTCAACCTTACTTAATTGTTGTCAGGACTATGGGTCAGACCAGCATTTGAAATGCAGGTTTATTTAGTCACATGAGACTATTTGAATCCCAGTTTTATATTCTCCATTGGTGCAGTTCTTTGAAAGCACAGAACTCTGTGTGGCAGCATGAATCGTAACATACAGTGCAAAATCTGATAGCTTTTCCAGAAACCTGACTGTCTTCTATTTCATCTGAAGTGAGAGCAAGTTTCTGGTCTTTCTGATCGTGTGAAGGGAAAAAAGGCTGAAAATGTGCGGTTTCTATTCAAAGGTTAAACATCTGATCGGAAGTTAAATACCTACAACTGAGTGGGGTTCACAATCATGAAGTAGTATTTTTGAATGAATCTCGCATTCATATTCTTTCTTTCATGAGCACCCACATTGTTGTCCCAATGCCACACTATTCTTGCTTTCTTTCGGTAAACTTTGGCCCCTGACCCTCTGGAAATCCTCAAAATCATGTGCTTACAACGAAGTGGTGAAATTAAAAAAATGTTTGCAAATGCCCCCTCAATTCTACGTCCAGATTTGTTTTCTATTATCTCTGTCTCTTTCAATGACCATTGATAAAGGGTGAGTAAATGTGTTGTTCTTTTGATGGAGAAACTTGAGGCTAAAACAAATAGTAACTACGTAGTATATCCATAGGTGGTCTTAGATTTGGACCAAGGCTCCAAAGTACTCTATTTTATTTTTGGTAGCAAGACACTAGCACATTGCAGAAGACAAAAGCTGACCTTCTGATTGCAGAACCTGAAACATTTTTTAAAAAAAGTTCAATTTTTCGCATCACTGCTGTGGCAAATAAGAGATATATTAGCAAAAAGTGTATTTTAGCCTACTCTGTTGCACTGAAGTAGCACTTGAGATGTCAGACTGATACTTTATAAATGTCTTTTAATGCCACCATTAGGGCGATCATTGCAGACTGTATTTAAGCTCCTGAAACCAAAGGAGGGGCTTTTAATTCTTCTCACACCTTCTTCAGGCAGAAGTATTTGGCACGACAGAGGCATGAGGACATTCTCATAAACTGAATTGTACCCTAATAGCATCAATGGAGCTTTTAAACTACAGAGCTGGGCCAAAACTGCAGAGCAGCCATTGGCATCAAATGGAGAGACTGCATCAGGCATTAAGCCCTTGCCTGGCTGAGGTTCTGAGAAAAGCAGCCAGAACAGAAGAGGGAGATTTGGTGTGTGTGTGAGGGCGGGGAATGGGAAATGCTGGCCAGCCAATCTCTTTAAGTACAAAAATACAGAGTCTTAAAAGACAAAGCTGAGGAAGGGTTCTAAGCCTACTTATCACTGTAATGCTGAATTCAACAGTGGGGTATTTTTAAGCTGTTTTCTTTAATTTGAATTCCTACTCTACAAATAGAAGACTGACTGATGTCTCAGTGTCTGTGTTGGAGCAGAAGATGGCTTCCCCTCAGCCTCCCAGCCTCTCATTCCTGCTTCCCCCAATTCCAGTTTACTATCTCTGCCAGCATGCGTAGAGCTGCTTCACACTTTTTCGTGGCATGATACCCTGTTCCCTCTTCCCCAGTACTTCACCAACGTTGAACCTACTCATAGAGGTAGATGCAGAGTGCAAAAGAAGGTGTACATCCCCTACTATGCAGTAGGAGCACCTCAGGGAACAGAGCCATTTGTTCTTTTCTCCAGCACAGCTCCAAGGCTTGACTTCTCCAGGTATTAGGAGATACGCATCTTTTTTTTTTCACTTTGCATTCCATGCACATAAAATCTTCAAGCTGCTCTTTTCTCAGTCCTACCGTACCCTTACATTCTGGCGCAACTGTGTGTGTATACATGTGTTATATATTTGTTAATTTTTCTTTCTTGCCATTCACTATGACTGTCATATAAGAGAGAGCCGATGTATCCTGCTGGAGCCTTGGCATGAAAGGTCGCTTTAGTGGTGTTGACAGAAAACCATTAGAGGTTGCACAGCACCTGTCCCCTCTCTTTGCTGTATGTGCACGGTGCACATTCAGTCTGTAAAGAAGCTTACTTTTGCCTGAGCCCTTCCTGCTTTACTCTCAGCAGCCTTTCTTTTATTCACCAACCTGACACCTTTTTAAGATGCTGAAGTGGGCTACTAATTCCCAGTTCCTCATTTGCCCACAACTTCAAACGAGAGCTCATTTAGCAAACTGGACATAAAATATATCTGCCCCTGTGCCCTAGTCTGAGTTGCAGCTACCTCCTGTCCTCTTACCTCCATGATCAGAAAACAGCCTCTATCTAAATAAACAATAATACTCTCAACTATTATTTTTATGCAAAGTGCATTTGAGCCCAGATGACCATTACAAATAGAGGGAGCTGCTATGTTTCACCCCACAGTCACCTTTGGGCCACCCTAGATCATATCCAGGCTCAGGAATGCTTTGATTCCTGCATGTCATGGGGTTGCATTTGATGACCCTTACAGTCTCTTCCAGCTCTATGGCCATTTCTGCACTAGACTGTTATAGCACTATTATTCCACTTTCAACATCCTATGGAATCCTGGGGTTTGCTGTTTAGGGAGGGCCTTTAGAATTCTCAGCCAGACAGCTCTTTGGCCTCAGGAAACTACAAACCCCAGAATTCCACAGGAGGTTGAAAGTGAAATAATAGCACTATAACAGTGTAGTACAGAAATGGCCTAGGATTCTATGTACCCCATGCAGTGTCAGAAAGCCACTGTTCTTTTCCAATCTAAAGCTAAAGTGGGCTCTGCACTCCACAGTAAGTTCTGAGCCAAGTCATGTGTCCATACATCCAGGACAGAGTTGCCCACATGGTAGTACTGAGTACTATCCCAGTGCTTTCTTTGTGTGCGGGATAGTGTCTAGTATTACCTATAGCAAGATATGCCAGTGCTGAACAAGTACAGAATGACTTGGACCAGGCTAGATTGAATGCCATCCCAAAGGAGAAACTGCCCTGGATATTTGTTGTTATTGTTGTTTGTACCTTCAAGTTGTTTCTGATTTATGGAGACCCTAAAGCAACCCCATCATGGGTTTTTCTGGGGCTGGATGTGTGTGAGATGCACCCAAGGTGGCCCAGTGGGTTTCCATGGCCAAGCAGGGAATCAGACCCTGGTCTCCAGGTTTGTAGTCACATGCTAAAACCACCATACCACACCAGGTCTCTGATGTGTGTATATACTTTATTTATTCATAGTCTTTCTGTATTGCCTCTCAGTCCACAAATTATTCCGAGATGGTTCACAGATTTTTTTGGGGGGTGGGAGAGGGCACAGAGAGCCTCAGTTATGTAATAGTAATGACCATTTGGGTAATCACACACTAATATTCTTAGAGCAAAAGTCATGGTCTTGGCTGGTGATCATGATTGTTTGTCTTGAAGAGAATGGTCCTTGATCACAGAGATAAAAAGTATGAGGTAGCCCTACATTCACATGGGATTGCAAGGACAGATGGACTCTCAGCCCTAACTCAGATTTTAAGTTTCATGCAAATAAAGAAGTGGGAGCTGGGAAGCAGCTTCAACATTGTTACTTCTTGTGCAGATCACCTTTGCTTCCCCGCAGAGTAAACAGGAATTGGAAATATCTCCATGTGGAAGCTAGATGTACAGTGTCCAAATGTACTACTTGTGCATTGACAAACACAGACTGTTTTATGGGCCCCATGCAGGTGCTTTGAGAAAACCAAACAAATGTGGAGTTTCTGCCTTTGATTGATTAAACAGGAGATCTATGCTAATCAAGGAGCCATGTGTTTAGTGTCAAACCACTAATGGCAGGAGGTTGGCTGATGGTTGCCTTTCTTAAAAGCACCAGTCAACATACTCCTGAAAGTGAGAGGAGCTAAATTCCTAACTCTCTGTTCTGGCAGTTTCCAACCATCTGCTTCATATTTAGAGTCTGCTAACGACAGATATGCCAGCTTTATCTGTTTGGGTGATAACTACCTTAATTTGGGAAAAAGTTAAAAATTAGGCTCTGTCTGTCAGTCTGTGTATGTGTGCGTGCACACACCTTTATTCACATTCCCCAAACAATGTGCAGACAAGGAAAAAAAAACTGCAAAGACATGGCATGTGAATTACAACAATCTCCTTGAGGGAATTCAGATCCCCTACAGACTGAAATGCATGCACGAGTTAATAATATAATCTGGATACATTTTGCAAGTATAATTAAAAAAAAAAACCCTAGAAAATGTTTTCTTTCTAGCATGTCATAAAAGATGGTAATTTCAGTTGCCTTCATCTGCTTAGTTATAAGTATGTAATTAATTAACTAAAGCCAACATTTCAATAGAAATGGGAAAGTTAGAAGTCGGTTTTTAAAACCTAATTTCTCTACAACAACCCTGTGAGGTAGATTGACATTTTCCCTATTTTACAACTGGGGGAAACCCAGTTTGCTCAAGAGCTGCCAATATGTTCCCCAAGGGGAGTCTGTAGTTTAGTCACAGAGCATAACCTTTGCCATTCAGGACATCTCAGGTCCAATCACTGATGGCTCTGGTGAAAAAAGGTCTGATAGCAGTTGATGTGACCTCTGCCTGAGATTCTGGAGAGTTGCAACCAGACAGAATAGGGACAGACACATGTTAAGTTCATGGGAAAGTGCATATGCATCTCTCCTAAGACAGATATTTCTATGTGCTTTTTAAAAAACAAAACAAAACAAAATAGATAACAGATTCACAAACTGTAGAGAACTAATTACTAAAGGAAAACAATGTTTAGGTTTACATATTTGTTTGAGAAGTGGACGCTGTGTAAGTTTGCCTTGACTTGTGAGCCAAGTGAGTTTCTCCCTCATTGCTAAGTCAAGAGCAGAGAATACTTGATGGAGAAATAGTCTGAGGGATAGTCCTATGTTCCCATGATGGAACTGGAATCTCAGAACATTTTGGCATGACACTCTTATAGCGCAATGATTCCACTTTCAACCTCCTATGGAATCCTGGGGTTTGCAGTTTAGGGAGGGGCCTTTAGAATTCTCAGCCAGAGAGCGCTTTGGCCTCAGTAAACTACAAAGCCCAGAATTCCACAGGATTTTGAAAGTGGAATAATAGCACTGTAATAGTGTTGGGCAGAAAGGCCCAATGTTATAGACTTGACTTTCAACATAGGTCGGGGGAACAGCTGTAAGGGTACCACTGGGACTTCTAAAGTGTTGACTGGTGTGAGATGCTTTTCTATTGTAATCACAATACAGATGTTTATGTAAGGTGTTCCATAAGAAGTGCCAGCTGGTTATCCAGTGAAGTTCTCCCAATAGCTTATTTTACATGTGCATGACACTTTTTGCCTCATAAATCATTGCCAAGCTTCTTGAGAATGCCAAGGTCCTTGCAGGTGGGGAAGAGGCAGAGAAATGAAGCTGTGATGCTTTCGACCATTAGTAGCAGGAAGTCATTGATCTAATTTTAGCTATACTTGCTAATTGTCTTTTATGCAACTAGCTACCTGCAAAAGCCACCTCCCTATCCTTTAACCTTGAGTTCCTGCCTGGACTGGGGGTGGGATTCAATGCCCAGTGTAGCCAGGCAGTGATAGATTTTCATTATCAAAAGGAAAAAGCTTGCCATTTTCCCCTTTTGGAGCCCTGGAGGCTCACACAGAGAAATGAGTTGGGTTGGCAACTGGAGATGAATGGCTATTCCCTGCCCATGGAGCAAAGGTGGCTCAGACTGCAAATTGGTTCTAGAAAAAAAAACTTGGCTCTGGGACAGATGGGAGGTCTGGGGGTTAAATGCAGGCTGAAGCAGCTGGTTGATGGTCCTCATTGCAGTTTGCTTATTCTCAAATGTTTGGTCACTTTCCCAGGCAGTGCATTAAAAAAAAAGAAAGAAATCCAAATTGTAGGGTGAAGGAGAAAAGACTTCATGCCAGCTTCCCTTAGATAATTACCTGCCATTTTATATACTACCCTGACCACTTCTCCATCTTTACTCCCAGCTGAAGCCATTTAGGGAGAGAAAAGCTTGTCCTCCCCCCCTTCCCCCCCCTCCACACACACATCTCCGCACTAGGCTGTTGGAGCGCTATGATTCCACTTTCAACATCCTATGGAATCATGGGGCTTGCAGTTTCTGGCCCCTCCTGAAACTGCAAACCCCAGGATTCCATAGGATGTTGAAAGTGGAATCATAGCGCTCCAACAGCCTAGTGTGGAAATGGCCATAAACCTCATCTTTAGATCCTGTACAGGATCTAAAGATGAGGTTTATGGCCATTTCCGATGGAATACCACATTGGTGCACATAGTTCCTATGTCAAGGCAGATAGCAACTATTCCACAGCTTCCATTGGATTCATAGCAAGTTTGGCCAGTTTGATATCTGGTAGTTTAATATCTTCTGTTGCTGGGCTGCTCCACACTTACCTTGGTGCTTAAGCTGGTCCTAGAACAGCACCTGTGCAATGCAGCTTGGCAGAGCTTCATAGAACTTACACTCCACCGGCACAGCTTTGAGATATTAGGGTCACCTTTGTGCCCTAAGAGGCAGGCAGCACAATGGAACTTTGTGAATTGGACCACAGACTAATAAACCTTTTTAATGTGGGGAGGAACTTATGCTTCTCTTGGGGTTGCTAGGCTGCACCTCCATCACCTCTAGCCAGAACAACTCATGGTGAAGAGCATCTGTGGGGGGGTGGGGGCTGCATTTTCCCACCATTGCTAGCTTTCCTCTCATAACCAAAGATTCCAGTATCAGGAAGGTAACTGTTATCAGAATTTTGGGAACCTTTGTGTGACCTTAAACTCTCACATTCGTAGACATATACATTATTGGGTTCACACAGAGAGAGAAAGATGGATGCATAGGGTTCAATTGATGCATGGTTGTTCCAGGCCCCTCACCAGGTAGGAACCCAGTGCTGAAGGAAAAGGATACCACTTTCTTCCTCTTCTTCCCAGTCACTTCTTGAACTTCTCAAATGTTTCTGTTACCATTCACTCTTTTGTATGCTACTCACCAGAGTAAAAGTGCCTGGGATTCAGGCTGTTAGTCTCACTGAAAGTGCAGGTCTGCAAGTGGGTTTCCTTGTGAAGCTTTTGGCATTCTACTGGACCACTACATTTTTATTTCATCACTCCTTCAGTAGCTTTTGTACATGCAGAAACAGCCCCCTGTTTTAAGAACTGCTTTAGGAACCCGAACAGTTTAATCTTACCTTGCAGATATGCATGTGTGTGCACATACATGTGGACATATCTGCACACACAGTGTTCATACTTTATTGGTTCACAGGGTTGACACACTACCATGTACTAAGCAATGGGGTAAGCCTGTTGTTGTGAAGCACTGGGGAAAACTTCTTGGGTAAAGTAAACTGATTGTCAGCTCTAAGGAAGCTAAATATCACCTCTCCCTTTTTTAATTTCCTCCTCTGTTTCCATGGGGAAAGCTGAAAAAGGGAGCCAGAGTGAAACAGAACTATTTTGTGGACAGCGTAAGACTGATTAAACAATTACGGCTACTCTGCATATACCTGGCATCCCCTGGCACTGGTGTGAAGACTTCTCCTCTGACTGGGCCAACACATTTGGCAAAACAGTTGTAAATACTAGGAAGCAGGTGCCATGCTGCAGCATTTTTCAACCACATCTTTATAAATTCACTGTAAACAGATTCAGCTTCTGTTTCAACTGGCTTTCTGGCTCCATTGGTTATAGCAAAGTAGTTGCAACTTCAGAGTCTGCTTGATGGAGAGTTGAGGCAAGGTTGCCTAGTTCTGCCTCAGAAAGATTTGATCATGGCATGGTTAGGCGTCATGCAACACTCTGCAAGGTAATTTGCTCTGCAGGGAGTTAACCTGATATCACAGCTGCATAAATCCCAAGCATTTAGCTGCTGTATCATCTAGAAAGAGGATGCTGAAGACCAGGGCTGCTTCAGACCTTTACATTTCTGGTACTTTTTATATTTAAGCTGTACATTATGTAGAGAGGTACAGCAGGGTATTCTTGGCTGCAGTGCCACACTCATAGAATCCTTGCCCCTGAAAGCCTGGCTGGTATTGGCACAGGTCTTATATTTTTGGCATCAGAGTAAGATGTGGCTATCCAGCCAAGACTTTGTTTTTGGTAGCTGTAGCTCAGTTTTTACCATGGAGTAGTGGTTTGAGTGTTGGGTGAGAGACCAGGGTTCAAATCCTTGTTTGGCCATGAAAACCACTAGGTAATCAAGGGCAAGTCATACTTTCCTACGCTAAGAGGAAGGCAATGGCAAACCTCTTCTGAATAAATCTTGCCAAGAAAATGCTAGAGATGGGGCCACCATAAGTCAAAGTTGACTTATAGGCACATAACAACAGTAGCTCAGTTTTACTTGCCTAGCTTATTAATGCTGATCTTGCACTGATTATAACTCCAAGGGATTATTATTTTTAATGGTTTTCTGTTGAACTGGTTTATTAATTGTATCTGACCATTTTCTATGACAGAATGGATTAGAAAATATTTTAACTAGGTGTGTATCTGGGTAGTGTTTTGGATCGGGAACAAGGAGTCTCAAATTCAAATCCCTAGAACTCTCTAGATTATCCTGGTCCAGTCATCAGCCTGGCAGCCTAACATAACTCATAGAATTGTTGGAAAGGAAAGACCATGTACACCTTCCTAAGTTCCTTGGAGGAAGGATGCCATAGAAGGAGCTGGTTTCAGATTATCATCACCATCCAGCCTCCTCCCCTTGCTCCAACTGGCAGCGTTAGTGCCTTGGCTCTTCACATAGGCGATTTCTGCACTACACTGTTATAGCACTATTATTCCACTTTCAACATCCTGTGGAATTCTGGGCTTTGTAGTTTCCTGAGGCCAAAGAGCTCTCTGGCTGAGAATTCTAAATGCCCCCCCCAAACTACAAGCCCCAGGATTCCATAGAATGTTGAAAGTGGAATAATAGCATTATAACAGTTTAGTGCAGAAATGGCCATAGTCTCAGCACTCTAAACTTTGTAAGGTTAATTTGGAATGGAGAATATAAGGGGGAAATAGTTGCCCCCAATATTTGCCTTTTGCTCTGAGTATCCCTGGTGCTAGTGGCTGAGCAACTTAAATGCAAGCTAAAGTTCTACATCTCATATATACATCTGCAGAGAGTTCTCTGTGTGAGTATGTGTGCACCTGCCTATGCGTGTCTACCTGTCTGTGGTTGAAGTGCAAATAGGTGTGTGATAAATAAATGGTACCTTCTCTGTTTTAGAGGTAGAGCAGCTGGTTATCTGGTGATGAGTAGGAAGAAGTCAGGGAGCCAGCAAGGTGTAGTGGTTTAAGCATTGCCCTACATCTTTGAGGACCAGAGTTTGAATCTCTTCTTGGCTATGGAAAGCCACTGGGTGACCTTGGGCATGTCACACACTTTCAGCCCCGAAAAATCCCATGATAGGTTTGCCTTAGGGTTGCCATAAGTCAGAAATTACTTGAAGGCACACAACAGCAGCGACAAGGAAGAAGATGGGGTGACTGTTGTCACTGCATTTGCCTGACCACTGTGAGAGGCAATGAGCTGGACCAAGTGGACTTTCAGTTTGATCCAACAAAGCTATTCTCATGGAAGGTATGTCTCCTAATCAGAGGCTTGGTCATCTTGTGTTGACAGGATTAAGATGAAGGGAGAGGACAAAATAATGGATTAGTGAGAAAGGGGAGGGTATAGCCATCACATCATGGCAGGCAATGGAAAGAAAAATAGGGGGGCTCTCAGTTTTTGATGCCTTTTGGAGACTTGTCTGTCTCTGGCACATACACTCTCCCCTGCTCTCCTTCCCTACTATCTATTGTAGTGCAATAATGAATGTAAAGTGAGCCTTCAGGGACACAGGGACAGAGCATTACTGTCAATACCACCAGTGCAGAGTTAGACCCTGAACTGGAGGATGTGAATGGTAATGGAATCTGCCTTGCCTGCTTTCATTTGCTGTGTGTGCCATATTGCGCCCAACTGCTCCTATGCCAGCAGTGGCATTTTCCTCCCAGCTTGGCTTGAGGACAGAGAGGGCAGCCTCATGCAGACAAGTTATCCGGCCGTGTTGGTTGATTCATGACTCATAATGAGTTGATGAAGTGCAGGGTTATTTTTAGAGCTTTTTAATTGATCATTTTTTGTGTGTGCCTGTGTGTGCAAGTTTTCCTTCTAATGAGAGGGCATTTCCATGGGACGATTAGCTCACGGATGGAAAGAGAGAGACCATTTAAACAGATCAGGCTTCCAGTTCTACACAACTCTCTCTAAATTTAGTAATGGCTAATTGAAGTGCTTGCCAAGCTCTTAGTCTGTTTCCTTTTCCTTCGCTTGGCAGTTGGAAGCCCTGTGGAGAACACAGGCGAGAAAGAGTGTTTTCCCATTATCAAATGCTGCTGCATTTTTTCATTGAGTTCTGTGTTCAGGAGCCCCTATCCTTTCCCCATATAGTCAATGGCGTAGGGTTGTGGGACTGTCCTGCAGACAGTCAAAGATGCTGATGCTGCTTCTTGTTCTCAGCAAGCACACGAGTTAAATCAGATAAATTTTCTTTAAATGGTGGTCAGCAGCCGAGAAGTATTCCCACGTTTTAAAATATTCATAGAAATGTGGTTGATTTCTATTTTACCATACTGGACTGATAAGCAAAATACATTTGGACCTTTATCTAAAGGGCAAGACATTGACCTATGGTGAAAATTTCTTATCGTTATGAAGTTTTATCGCTTGTGTGCATCCGTGTATAATTGCTGTCCATTTCTAGTCCCATAGCAGGTTATGCAATAGCACAGTGATGTCTCTGCCCCTTCCTTTCCTTTCTGTTGAATGGGACGCGTTTTTCCTCAACTAATTTGCTAGGAAGACTCCCTTTTGTCAGTGCCAAAGGAGATAAAGCAACTGCGTACTCAAAGGAAGAAGCGTACCATACTTTTTTTCATTTTGGCTATCATCTGCAAGTTTGCATTAGGGAAGGAAAAAATATTCATAAATACTCAAAAAGGGTCAGAAAATGGATCTCTTAAATGCTGGGAGACTCTGCTGAGAATAGCCCTAGACATGGATGGATCTTCACAGTTCAAAATTTATTCTGCACAAAAAATACTTGTGGGTTTTTGTGAAGAAAACAGTATTTTTGTGCAAAAAAAAAAATCTGAATGGAAAACGATTTTTTTCTGCACAAAAAAGTAACATTGTCTGTACAGAGGGATGATGGCAAATGTGCTGTCTTGGAAGCCCCAAGGCAGCACCAAGAGAAAGGAATGAATTAGTGCAGTAAGAAGCTGTATGCTGCCGTAAGTCTTTCAAATATCGTTTCACATTGCACAATTTATACTTCTATGATTCCAGTTTCATTGGCATGGCTACATTCTATGGAATCCTGGGATTTGTGGTTTAGGGAGGGATCTCTAGAATTCTCAACCAGGGAGCCCCTCTGGTGCCTCTCACCAAACTGCACACCTCAGGATTCCATAGGATGCAGCCATGGCAGCTAAAGTGGCATCATAGAGCTATAAATGTGCCATATGAAAGGAGCCCAGTTAATTCTCCTCAGTGCAACATGGTTTACTGCCTATTCTCTGCCCATAAAAATCACCTTCTAATGTTTGATCTGCACAGGCCAATGAATAACTAGATCTTTATCTGGGCTAGACTAGTGAAGGCTTTTGTAATGAATAGCAGATTGAGCAACTTAAGGGTTTGAGACACACACCCCCTTTGCATGTTATATGAAGAAACACTGAAAGACCAGAAGGTTATGCCATTCCCCAGGCCTGCTGTTGCTACTGTGCAGGGATAATTTCTGTTTCTGGAATGGAATGGTTCTGGGCCTTTGTGCTGAGATCTGCCAGAGGTTAAAGTATAAACAAGTTCCAACTTATAACTTTGCTGCTTTTTCTTTCAGCTCTTCTATGGCAATGAACTAAAAGAGGGCTAGAAATCCAAGCTATGTACAGGTTCCTCATCCCCCAAAGCTCCTGATTGTGTTTTGGGTCTGTCAGTCAACAGATTTATAAATCAACACTGAAGAGGAGAGGGGAAAAAAATGGACTTAACCTTGCTTAAGTGCTGGGCATTGACTAGCCCTTTGCTGTTTCATTTATTCAACATCTTCCTTCCAGGAATATATGCCTCACTGATGCATAAAAATCAATCGTTTGGCCCATATAGGGAACTCACCCTTTTCCTAGCAACTTATCCATTAATCATGAACTTTTAAGACAAGAATGGGCTATTCTAAGCACCCAGGCTGACATCCTGGAGGACAAAAGCTTTACACACTCATTCACTCCTCTCTGAATGCCTCCCTGGAACTTGTGACTGTGCTGACATGAAAACTCATTTTTAACTGTGGGTGTTTCGCTTGGTGGAGAAAATAGAGGTAACACTGCAATGTTAGAGTTCAGAATCTTATAAACATAATGCCTCATGGAGCTTTGGTTTGCTCTGTTCTGTAGCGTTCTAGGGAAGCTGTGGGGAGTTTTCAGTGTAACACTGAGGATCAATCAAGTATTTCTTCTTCAGAGTTCTGAGGTAGGCTTGGGTAAATGTGGCATTACTTCACCAGGACATTGCCTTCAGAAAGAGAATACTGTCTGCTATGACAGCCCAATTGCCCCTGGAGCCAAAACAATAGAGTTTTGAACATCTTCAGGTGGGGGACAGGCTCTTTCATTTGTATCACACTGGGCTAGGAAGCACTGTGAATTAGAAGGAGATATTCCTGCTGCTTCTAACTCATTGACACAACTGTGTAACAGCTCTTATGCTTTTAAAGCTCAAAACAGTATCTGAGTTCTCTCAGAATTTCTATCCTTTTCTCTCAGAGCTCTTACTCTTAAGTGCATAGCCGACTCCACCACCACTTATTTGTTCCTGGATGGGATAGACCTGAATTGTAATCAGAATCAGGGGAAAAGGAAATACTTGCACAAGCTGAGTGAATAGGATTTCATCTAATATCTATGTCATACTAGGAGGAGATGGGAAGGATTTCTCCCCTTTCCAGATATGGTGATCTGAAGTTTTGGCTTGACTTTCTCCTGAGATGGCTTCATTGATCATCTAAGCATGTTTCTTGCTTCTGACAGTATGCTCCTTGGCTTGTTTTGCCTCTTGTGCCTACAGCATGTTATAGTAAGGGGCGAAATGGGCTTATTTATCATTTAGAGGCCATATGTGGTCTGGAGGAATTGTCCAGTCATATGTGGCAGGATGGGCTAGATGAGTTACATGATGTTTGGAGATTCCACTTAAACATTTAGGAAGAACTTTTTCACTGTAATAGCTGCTTGATAGTGGAATAGATTGCTTCAGAGTGTGGTGGATTGTCTGTCTTTTGAAGTCTTTAAACAGAGGTTGGATAAGCATTTTTCAGGAGTGGTGTAGTTATATATTCCTGCATGGCAGGGGTTTGGACTAGATGGTTCTTGTGGTCTTTTCCAACTCTAAGATTCTATTATTCTGTGATTCTATGACTTGCAGATCTGCTCAGCTCTGCGTTTTATTCATCAGCCTGCTCTGCTTTCATAATTATCTCAAGGTGTCTCCTGCAGCTAGATTTGGCAGAACTTTGGCTTCTAGACCATGCAGGAAGAATGCCACTGGGGAGATGCAGAGGGCAGGAGGCTACACTGTGAGGAAAGACCATTCCCTGCTGGCGGTGATGAATGGCCTCTGACATGACAGGGTGCTCACTGAGAATGAGAAACAATAGATCCAATTTCACTTGGCCCTCCCCATCTCATTGCTGCCCAAATGCCTGAAAACAGCTGACAGCCGTGAAAGAGGATGAAGGGAGATTAGCCCATCCTGTTGAAAGAAAGAATAGACAGCAGTGCATTACATTGTGTCTGTTCCCCCCCAGTGGTTCATACTTAACTGCTGCCAGAAGTGGGTTGAATGTGCCCAGCCAAGGAGGGGAGGAGGCACAGAGAGCTTGGAAAGTTTCTTTTTAAAAGTAATTCCTACCTGTCACTCGTTTAAACATAATTTGTTGTTTTTACCTATTGCAATGTTTGGAAAGTAACTCGTCTCTTTGCTCTTTGCTTTTATAGGGGAAGCTTATACTTTAGGGTTGGTAAGAGTATGGCATAAAATCAGAAAAAGTCCTCTGAAAGACCCTTTAAAAAATCTCTCTAAAATGCCCTTTAAAAGTATCTCAAAATTGTGACTTATTATGCCAGTACGGTTGCTTTGTTCCCACTCAG
Organism: Cyclura pinguis; assembly: GCA_030412105.1. Taxonomy (NCBI): domain Eukaryota; kingdom Metazoa; phylum Chordata; class Lepidosauria; order Squamata; family Iguanidae; genus Cyclura; species Cyclura pinguis. The sequence continues at coordinate 165,732,256 of CM059600.1, forward strand.
TACACTGCTTTTTGTAGCTTTGTTGTCACTGGTGATAACATCACCTGTACCTCTTTACTTCCAAACTCTGGAGGTACTTTGTGCTACATTTAGGTGAAACTTAACCCTTCTGTTCTGTGACACCATCTACCCAGAGGGGAGCCCCAATGCCACTCCCAAGTGACTGGTCATTCTGTGCCTTCAAGTTGACTCTGGCTTATGATGACCCTAAGACCAACCTATCATACAGTTTTGGGGGGCGGAGAGTATTTGATGTGCCCAAGGCCACCCAGTGGGTTTCCATGGCCAAGCCATGGAATTGAACCCTGGGCTCGAGAGTCACAGTCCAGCACTCAAACCACTATACCACAGCGGCTCTTGCCAGTGTGTAATAGAAGGTCAAAAATCCATGGTGATACTTTGGACCAGGCAGCCAAATATTTTCTGAAATCAACAAAACTGATTAATGGAATTCCAAAGCAAAATTGATTTGTGGAAGTCCAAAGTAAAAAGGGCAATGCAAACTGCTTTTAAAAAATGAGAGGGAAATAACTAATTTCATTTAAATAAAACTGGTTGTCAAATTGTCATAGAGAAAAAAATGATTGTGCATATTAAACAGTTTATGTTGCAATGCATGGTGGAAACGGAAACATTAGTCTTATATTATAGCCAAAGTTCATCCCATTTTGTATTCAATTTTTGGCAAATTGTGCTGGAATACTATGTTATCTACCCTGAATGATACAGTTTGAATGGCTGGAAATAGGCAACAGAAGGAGTTCAGGCATTTAGAAATGAAGACAGTATGGATTTAACAAAATAAGGTGGTTCAGGTGACATGATAAGCCAGAGATCTTCAGGAATGCTGGCTTATTAGTTAGAAGCAACATGCTGATTCCTGCTACTTAGTTTGCTTTATCTGTTGTCTGCACCACATTCACCACATTTCACCCCAACAACTCAAAGAAAGAATCCGGGATTTCCTTTAGTTTTTCTCGTCTGGTTTGTTTGAGATGAGACAAAGCAGACCGGGGAGCTGTGCCTGAGTCCACATGATACACTTCTGCTCATAACTGATAAGCCAGGGTTCTTAGGGATCCCTGGCTTATTGTGACATCCAAACAGAGCTGTGTTAAAGCAAGGGGTCGAGGTAATGCTAGAAACGAAGCCATGAGTTGTAGTCAGGGAGCCAGTCTGTATCAGGTAGAGAGTAATAAAAGAACAGGAGTCAGGAAGAGAGCAGGGAACAATGTCTGGAAAGCTTTAAAGTTGCTTACACCATCAGCCTACGTCTAGCATAGGTACAGGAGTGCTCTCTCCTTCCTTGGGCCCAGTAATGAATTTCTGCTGTGTGTTAAGTAAGTACAGTTAATCCCACATCATCTATCCTTTGCCACTTCTTTCCTCCAGAATTCTCCTTCCCACACATCCTTGAGAAACGACTGCTTAAGAAGCAAATCTTATGGTTCCTCACACTTGCAAACGTCCTCCCTCCCTTTTCGTACCCTGGCAAAATGGCTGGTTGAGCTGAGAGCCAGCACCAGGTCCAGACTTATGTACAAGCTGGGATCCCAGAGAGCCGTGAGCCCTTGATCCATTTAACAAGAGCTTATGCCTTCTGATTGCCATTCTTTTCATATTTGGCTTCAAAAAGCAGCCAATCTATGAGGAGAGGAGAGGGGTGGAGACTGCTACCACCTTGCTGCTCCTTCAGGCCTTGGTTACTTTAGCAACACATTTGGCCAGGAGCTAAAACGCTGAGGAAAGAGGAGGGGGCTTTGTTTGTCTCCTCCTGCCGAGTCACGCTTGAGTCCCTTTGCAGCTGCAATGCTTTTGGTATCTGCATATGCCAGCATGTGTGTGTGTGTTGTGGGGGGATCTGTAGCAGGCTAAGTGGATTGATGTTTATTTTGATAATGAGTTCTCGATGTGTTCACAAACTAATAAAATCAACTCATTAGGAAGAAGCATGTTTAATTCAGAACTTAGCTGTTGGGAGATTCCCCAGCAGTGGCTGATGGGTAATTATTTTAGCACCCTTGCCAGAGAAGATATAGTGTCTATCAACACAGACAGGCAAGCTGAGAATAATGGGGCAGAAAATTCAGTCTGAGCCCTTTGTCCGAATACAAGAATGACTGTCTCCAACATTTGCCTGCTAGGGAGGGCTTCACAAGATATGGCTAGGCGATTGTGTCAGTGCCTTGAATTTGGAAGCTTCATCTGATATGAACCTGCTGTATTTAAAAGAGAGGCAGAGACAGAAACAGGGGAGTGGGGCAGAGAGAAGGGGCAGCAGGAAAGACAGGAAATTCCAGACGAGACTCCACGTGAAATTAACTGGCGAAAAACTAGTCTTAGCCTGATCTACTCTGACAAATAGCATGGAGGCTGCCAGTATTCTGGCTTAATTTCATTACCCACTGCCTCAGTTTAGCAGGTGAATGCAGGCCATGGCACACTGGAGATACCAGTGGTCCTGGCTTGGAACTGTGGGTTTAGAGGCATGGCAAATGAGTCCAGCAGCTACTTTGTCAATGGTGTCTGGAGTTTCATGCTGTGAGGCTGGGATGACAATCAGTAAGCTACCTGAGTTGGTATTGTGTTGCTCAGATCCCCAATTCTTCCTAGGACAAGGAAAGGTATAGAAATAAATGTACACCCCAGTGGCTTTTATGAATGAAAATCAACATGAGATCTCTAGGTTGGTCAGGTCAGGTATACATTCAAGACCTTCAATGGGAAAATCTTGCTACCTTCTACATTCCAAGCCCCAGGTCCTACACTGGTTGTAGCCCTTAGCTTCATTTCCCTAATCAGCGATCCTCAGTTGGAGAACACTAATAACAGACCAACCCTGCACCACGCAGTAAAGGTTTAATTCAAATCCCCCGGCTTGCTGAGAATTAGTGGCTGCTTTTGTTTTGGCATCTGTGGTTTCTTCTGCTGCTACAGTTGTCTCTTTTGAGGCAGAGAGTGGTTCCCCCATACCTTCATACCTCTCTCTGTTTTGCTCCCTCCATCCTTCCCTCCCTTCCTGGCACTTTACCTGCTGCTGTGGCCGAATCAGAGGCACTTGTGAACTAGGGAAATAGAGTTTTCCTAATAGACCCATTTATAGGAATCCATTTAAAGTTAAGGCAGTGAGGGAAACCAGAGGTCAAAATGCAATTTGCTGACGTGGCACTATGGCTAAGAGCCTAGGCTACAGAGCAGGAAATCACCGGTTTGAACCTGCCTCCAGCTCTGAGCTTACTAGGTGGTTATAGGCAAGCCTCTCTCTCTCAGGCCCTTCATCCACAATCTAGAGGATAGTTTCTGGCAGCTTGTGGGACAAGCTCAGGAGAGGAGGCACTTCATGCTGCCACCCTTGTGGCTGCTCAGGTCATGGGTTGCCACTGGGGATAACAATACTGTCCTATGTGCAAGCTTCTTACCGCTAGGAAATGCACGCAGCACACTTAGCATCAAATGGATGGTTATGCTCGCTTTAAAGGCAACTGGGCGTCTTTTAGCAGATGATGAATGTGGTCTGAAGGTGTGGCGTATGATTTATAACGGTCTACGAATGAAAATACATTGTAGTTCATGCAGAAAGCTGTATTTTTAATCATATCCATTCCAGATGTGTGGGAAGCATTAATCAATACTTTGGATCCCCTCTCCCAAGCGTGGGCATATCCAAAGTAGCATACTCACTGTTTGATTGCACCACAGCCCCTGTTGAAATAAATGCACTTTTCTTAAAAGTATATTTATAACCAAACCTAATGACACAGATTTGACAGAGCGCATGACAAACCATGTTAGACTCCCAGGTTTAATGTAGTATAGCTTACACTTGTTGATATCAAGGCTGATTCACCCTGTTTAAAACTTAGCATTAGCCCACATGTGTCATAAAATATCGAGGCAGGGTTTTAACAGAGTTGTAGAAAAAGCCACCAGGTGGTTTTGAGTAAGCCGTCCTCTTGTGCTCATTTATCAGCCCCAAAGGTTATATGGGGGACTGTGTGCTGTGTGCGATATGTGATTTTCATTCCCCAACAATCAGAGCTAAAAGCTCTTGTTGTGCCTTGTGTAAAGTCTCTTCTTCTTTTGATGCAGTTATAAAATTTGACTTTCACAGTATCCCATGGCAACAAGTTTCAAAGAGCAATCATATGCTGTTACAAAAAAGTAACTGCATTTTGTTTGCATGGAACTTGCCACCTATTAATTTCTTCTAGTGTCTACTGTGCTCACACTATAAGAAACTTAATCTTTAATTTACTTTCTCCTGCTCCTCTTGTGGTACATCCAAAGGACAGAAAGGTTAATCAACCCAACTTTTTTTTTCTTTTGGGATGGGGAAGAGATAATAGTAGAAAAGAAATAGATTTCTCTTTGGCAGTCTAGTGAGACAATAATGTTTGAAGATTCAAAATGCTGAAAATTGATTTGGTGAGAAGAAAGAGAGGATATATATGCAAGTGTGATGGATATTATTTCTCAAACCAAATGGAAATTGCCAAGTTACTCAACAGTTTAAAAGCAGTATCACATTGTGTACAACAAGTAAATAGACTGAACAATTTGTTTTCACTACATGCATTTAAGATGAAGGCACTTACTGAGAATTCTGTGTCTTAAAGGAGAGGACAATACTGGATGAAGAACATTGTCTAGCAAGTGAATGATATTTCAAGAGTCCAAGTACTAAAAGTGAAAAAAGATTTCTGTCCCTTTTGTTGTACATGGAACTGAAAGGCTGAAAAATTTGAAGTAATTTCAGCAGTTGCCAATAGTTGCTCTCAGTGGGGTTGGGTCTTCTATGTGAAGCAGCAGTCTCTGACTCCTTATCCCAGAGTCTGAAGAACTAGTTTTAGTTAATGTGTAGTTCATTCCTAAACTATAGTGTGATTGTAATATACACTGAATTATAGTGTGATTGTAATATATCAAGGCATAACTTTGTTCCTTTTGGGATTTAACTGTTTTTGATAGTTTTACAGTTATACTTGTCTGGCCTCATTAAATGGTGGAGGGGAAATGTCACACGGTTCAAATGATGATTTCTGCTATGGCCAGTGCTGCGGCCTCCTGCTCTGTTGTGGGTATTTAACAACAAGGTACCTGTGAGAAGAGTGTGTTTTGTATCACAGGCCAGCAGCTTGTAGATTTCTTTAAAGCAACTGAAACCAACTGCCTTAATTACTTTTGAGGAATATGAAAGTAAAGAGTTACTTTGGAAATCTGCAGTTATAATGGGAACTAACTACTGGGGTCTTGGGACTATCGTTATTTTTAAAGTAACTTGTAACACTGTACTTTGTACCTCTCTAGACTACTGTCTGTAGTACCTATCAGATCCATTTCTGTGCCTGTGTGCTTTTTTTGCATCCGTTCTTTGCCCAAACAACGAAATAATCAGGTAAAACCTCAAATATTACATTTATTTGAAATAATGCAAACTAAGGCCATTTCTGCACTACACTGTTATAGTGCTATTATTCCACTTTCAACATTGTGTGGAATTCTGGGGTTTGTAGTTCACTGAGGCCAAAGAGCTCTCTGGCTGAGAATTCTAAAGGCCCCTCCCTAAACTGCAAACCCCAGGATTCCATAGGATGTTGAAAGTGAAATAATAGCACTATAACAGCGTAGTGCAGAAATAGCCTAAGTCTATATAAAGCTTATTTACTAAGCTTGCATAATACATTTTGAAAGCAAAATTAGATTTTTTTCCCCAAAACGTATCTAACACTATTATCAGAGCTGAGACAAAACAATCAAGCTGAAGTATCAAAGTCACAATTCTGTTGGAGACTCACCTCGGTAAAAACATTTGGAAACCACTAATCTAAGATTAATTTGATTAAGTTCTACATATGTTGATTAAAAACCTAGATTAGACACTCAGGGATCCTATCCAAATTAAAACCATGATTCAATATTATTTAGACACATATGGACGGAATTATGCTTTGCAGTTTCATTTACCATGCTAATCTTGAGCAGCAACTTTCCATTCTGCATTGTCTGGTTATAAGCATTGCACATGCAGTTCTCAGCATTTCTATTCTGCCTTAAAAGGCAGACGTCTTTTTAAGACAGGAGACCCATACTGTATTTCTGTGCCACATTTTGTGGTCTCTCAGTCCTGGTAACCTGAGGGCAATGAGTTCTTACCATTGACAGCTAGGTAACTGGCAAATGTCAAGGCTGCCCTGTATACATTTCTGCTAGTATTATTTGACCTTCTATTCATCAGGACATTTTGATGCTTCCCCAGGCAATTTGGAGGTATGACTCTGTTATTTTCAGCCATAAGTGCATAATCGGGGCATACGGAGACTGCGAGACTAAATGGAGAAGAGATAGCAGAATAAGTAGCTTCTTTTCATTGGCTTGGAAAAAAATATGAGTTTGATTTACATGTCAGAACTGGTACTCTCAGTTTGAATCAACATTTTGCTGCAATTTGGCAGTCAGGCAGAAATCATTTTTGGCTATGAAAGAGACTAATGTGAAAATGACAACTGGGCCATTTTCAGTGTGAAATTTCACCGAATATGTGGCAGGGAAGGGTGGGAATTCTCTACCTTGGAAGGTGGTTCTGGGGATGATCTTGGTGCCTGAGGAATTCAAGGACGTGGATCTTTGCACTTTGCAGCACTTGTATCTCAAACTTTGTTTTATAGAGCTGAGTAAATAAAAGTGACTCCAAGATACAAACACCAGCTCACCCACCCTATCTTTCCTCTCTTATCTCCAGAGGCTGCAGTCTCTCTCAGGGTTTGCGCTTCCACAGTCCATCAAGCATGGGCCAGCAAGCCAGTGTGTCTCAAACAGTATGATTATTATGTTGTGGTGAAATGCCTCTGTGTTCATGTCCAGAGTTTTGAATCGTACAATTTTATTTTTAAATGAATGCAATTATTTAATATATGCATTACAAGGCCCTTTGGTTGTATTGTTTATATCTGGTCCATACCAGAGATATATTTTTGGTATACTAATTAGTATTAGTAATAGTATGGTTTTCTGATGGTTATGTTTGTTAGTGCATCCTGAATGTGTTGAAGTTGCAGTGGCCATAGGCTTGATGCAAACAAGCTTTGATTTGATTTGACTTGAAACATCAGGGTTCCACAACCTGTCTAAGTGGTTGTTGTTCTTCATATATGTATCTGTTGAACTTGTATCTTGCCATTTCACTGGATGGGGCTTGTTTATGACAGCTGACAGCAATAAAATAACAACGAGAGCAGTCCAATAACAAAGAATAACAACAAGAACCTTAAAATATTTAGGTAAAATTTTGATAATAAAATAAAACCATCATAGGGTCATTAGAAAAAAAAAATGAAAGAAAAATAATTCCCACCCACCTCTCCAGGAGTTTACAACTAACATTTTCACAGGTAGGGACAGAGAACACAGATGCAAGTGTAAGAAAACAGGAAATCCTGGATGGAAAAATAGAAGGGTAACAGGGGCGATTCTGTCAAATTCCATTAGAAATATCTAGTTCCATTTCAGCATGAGATCAGGGCTGAGTGCTTAGAGCTAAAGCTTCATGGAAGAGGTGGGTTTTGAGAAGGCTTCTGAAGGTTGTTGGCTTTTGTGGTTTAAATTCCAGGGCCCAGGATAAGCAACCTTTCCTGCCAGATGTAGCCATTTCAAACTAGATAGAGATAATTCTGTGATTTCCAGACCCAAATAAATCAGGACACAGAGAAGATAACTTCATTCTGTCCAAGACATCTGCTTTGTAAGAAACAGGTCAGTGTATTGGAAGTCACATAGGTTATTCCAGTTCACCTTTGGGCAAACCTGTTGTTAAGACTTGGGGGTTTAGAAACAACAGAAATGGCCTAAGTATTGTGGTGGCGTTTGGTAAAGGGCATCCAAAGCAGCTGCTCACGTTCTTAGCCGCAGTGACCATTCCAGGGGAAGCTTATTGCTAACGACGTGACCTTTCCTCCATCATGGCTGTTAGTGCTCAGTTGCCTGACATTCCCCATCACCTTTAACAAGCATCACATAGACTGTCACCCTTTCCTCACCCTCCAGGCAGGCATTTATGTAGTCAGAGAACCCAGACAGAGAAATAAATGGCAGTTCTTATTCTAAGGCCCAAAATGCAGTTAGACCTCCACATTTGCAGGTTTAACTTTCGCAGATTTGATTATTTGTGAGTTTCTTCAACTCCTATCCCCCCCCCCCATGTCAGGAGCCTTTTTTCCAGGGGAGCCTTTGCTTTTGACAGCTCTGATCAGGCTATGCACCCCCTTTCAAAACCTGCCTCTCGTCCTCCTCCTCTACCACCAGCAACTGCCTGGCCAGCTAAGGATGGATCATAGCCTGATTTCTCAGCACCACAGACACTCCTCCAGTGCCCCTCACACTCCCTAAAAATGAGATGGTCAAGAGAGTGGAAGTCCGGGGACACCATACTGGCCTAACCCTTTTCCCTCTCCTTTCCTTGATCTGGTTTGGACCCTGAGTGTCTCTGCTCTCCACCATGCCCTGGTCCCCTTCACACACAGACACATACACACACACATATTGATATTTGTGGGGTTTTCCCCCCACTTTTGTGGGGGTCCTGTGCCCCTAACTCTAGCAAATGTTGAGGCCCAATTGTACTTGATCTCAGGCCCTTTCCGCAACTCACCCATTTTCGGCACTGGGGTGCGGTGCTCATGCGAGCAGCCTCCGGAGAGAGGCTCTCGCTTCCCTGCTTCTTCAGCTCCGCACGAGCTTCCTGCTCGCGCGAGAGCCCCGCCTCTTCCTTTCGCAGTGCAGCCTGGGACCTTCCCAGGCTGCACTGAGACAGGAAGCATGACTGGCCCGGCTCCCGAGGCTCCGCACGCAAGGTAAGTGTGCGCAGGGCCCCGGAGCAATGCGTGACTGTGCAGCATTTTTGGCTTCAAGCCGAAAATGAAAAAATGTGTGCGCGGTCTGTGTCAGGCCCTAGAGTGTCGCGCAGATGTGAGTGCGTCGTGTGGATTGCTCCTCACATTTGCGCGACACTCAAGGGGCCCTTTCGCATTGGAAATGCCATGCAAAAAGGGCGTCAGTTTGTCTGATGCTTTCCTAAGTGAGGGCTTTGAACATTCGTACAGGTACCTCCTCTAAAGGAAACAGATTGAGGAGAATGGCTAGATGCATACTCATCTCTCTGATGTGTATGTTGTTCTCTTCATATAGCATGTTATTCCCCAACTATACCATAGATATGTTACCATGCCATAGCAGAGAGGGATTTGAAGAGACACGGATAGGTAAATTGGAACAGTAGCAACATGGTGGCATAGACGTTGGCTTGAACTTGCCATTCATTCTACTTAGATGAGGGAAGGATAATTTTGAAACCCTCCAGATTTTATTGGAGTCCCCATCAACTCTAGACAGCATTGGTAATTATGAGAGCTAATGGAAGTTGCAGTCTAGCAGCATCATGGGGGCTAGATGTTGCCAGCCTGACCTTTTCTGCTTCACGGCTATGAAAAGAAGTTAGCCCTTTTTGAAAGTTGTGTTTGCCAGATGATCTAAAATCTTACATGAATAGAGAGAAAGTCTGCACAAATGAGGTCATCAGCGTCTCCTCCCCTCCCCTCCCCCTCTCTCTCCTGTGTATCCTGTCTTTCCTTCAGAACCTTCAGACCATATTCAAAGGTTCTGTTCTATTTTATGTTTACGCAACTTTGAAATGTAGGTAAGGTCATCCAGTGACCAGCAAATCAAACCCAGGTTTCAGTGGTCCTTCTTTTTGCCCACCATATTCCATCCTCAACACATTTGCCCTGCACCCCACATTATCCAATCTAGACTTGGTGAATGAGATATGGAGTCAAGGGTATATTTTCTGATCCATCTTTATTTATTTTCAGTGCTGGACATTGGAATAATGCTAGATGTACATGTGGGGATTTCTCCGTAGAGTTGTGATCCCCGAAAAAGCAGAAGTTTGGATCATGGGAGCACCTCCTATGCGCATACTGTGTAGAGGAAGCTCGTTTCAGATTTTAATCATGAGCATATTAAGGTCAGGAATAGATGACCTCACACCTCTCCCTGTCTGCACATTCTTAATAAATGTCTGAAAACAGCTTGAGATTTGTATGTATTTCTGCACTGTTCACTATTGGCACAGTGAAGTGCTAATTAACCCAAACACCCAACAACAAAGATTTCTGATGACAACACTGTTTACTCTCACTTAATGTCAAATAGGAGATAGGTCACTTACAAAATCTGAGCTGTAGTGATTTGAAAGGGGAGAACTAATATATATAAGGATTTGTCAGATGTTTTGAGGTTTGATGAAAGGCAAGATGCGTGTGTGTGTGTGTGTGTGTGCGTGCGTGCGTGCGTGCATGCACATGCATGCATACATACAGAGAGGGGGTGGGCAGCCTCTCCCAAATCTCTGCCCAGCCTAATTTATATATTTGTAGTGTAACACATTTGGAGGGCACCAGTTTAGAGAAGAATATTCACACATAAGTAGAGTGAGCGGTAGCCTGGTAGAACTGCTAATATTCCTTGCTTAATTCCTGTTTGTGTTGCTGTGCAACAGTTTATGATTTCCTCTGATGTTTCTTTGGAATTAAGCAAGACATTAAACAAGGAAACAAAAGAGGAGTAGTAAAAAAGTTCAAAGCATCCCACGACATCACAAAAATGAGGACTTTAAAGATAACTGCCAGATATCATGAAGCTTAGGACTGACATGTTCTCTCTCTCTCTCTCTCTCTCTCTCTCTCTCTCTGTGTGTGTCAGTGTGTGTGTGTACATACACAATATATCAGTAATCAAAATAATGAAAACTTTACTCCTTTTGATTTGAGAGCAGGGGGGAGGGAGGGAGGGGAGGAGGGAAAGAAAGAGGTATTACCATGTTTCAGGTGAAGTGGAGAAATATTTACAGCAAGCAGACTACCTTTTTTTCCTGAACCTGGCTTCTTTCAGCATTGCCTCTTATTTTGTTATGACTCATTGTTGCTGTTTTCTATTTGTGTTTATATTCTATGTTGAAAGTTGTTAGAATTCTACCCAGGCTGGTATTTTTGTAGCTTTGCTCACTTGTTATTTGTCTGGGCAACTTTTTAAGATACTGTTGAAACGTAAATTACTGTTTCAGCTATTTATCTGAGATAAGTTTATTCATGATGGCAGTAGAGGATTATATTTGAACTGGAGCTCAGCCCTGGAATACAGGTAATGGTGCAGCCGTACTTGTTGGCTGCACCCCAGTAGATGTGTGAAGAGTGAACAAAGCTTCTAGGACAAAGCAGTTTGATTTCTTAAAGCAGATGGGGGCTCCAAAATCTATTTTTTTTAGAAACTGACTACTCACTAGGCAGTTTGGAAACACAGTGGCTGCCTTACTGTTAATTCTTGACCTGTGCAGAGTCTGTGCATTTGTACACACCTACATCACACGGAATTCATGGGGTTGCCATAAGCTAACAGGTGACTTGAAGGCACATCCACACATATACCTCACACCACAGCCTCTCTTCTTGCTTTACAAGCCACAACCTAGAATGCAGTTCCTTCCCCTCAGGACCCTTTCTTGCTGTTTGAAGCTGCTCCTGAGAAAAATTAGCAACACTGGCTGTCTCCTTCTTTTTCTGCTGCAGCGTTACTGACATTGACTCACTCTTCAGCGTGAGTCACACAGACGTTAAGTGCAACCCAGAAACCAAAGGGCCATAAGCATCACTGTCAGGTCTGTGGGATTTATAATCTTTTTAAAAAGTTTAAGTGAGAAGATGTTCAGGGCTGGTAGTTAGAACAATGTATTGATTAATTGCAGGGGTGGGAGGATCAGAAATGAAGCAAGGCCCACAAGGGAGTGAAGTTTTGAGGAGGTTAATAGCTGCTGGCAATTGTTCAGAGAAGAATGTTGTAAAGTTGCATATGGGCATTCATTGCCAAGCTGGTTTGCCTTTTGCAGGGCTGCATCAGGGTTTTTGTGCTAGGCTATTTTGTGTGGCAAACTGATTCTCCTTGCTTTATGTTTGTGGGAACTAGGGCTATTTGCTTTGGTTTAGAGTGCATGGGTTGGCATCCTTCGTGCTATCTTTCCACAGGCGGGTTAAGACTTTTTTTTCCCCAGCTGGCCTTGAAGACTGACTGCTCAGTCAAAGCGAGCCCATGCGGAATTGTGTATTATCTATCTGAGTTTTATTTTTGTTTTTAACAGCTGTGCTTTTTAACTAGTGCCTTCTGCTCTCAGGGCAACTATGGTCCTCTCAGATGCAGGCCTGGCTCTGCCACACTGAACCAGTCAGTTTCAGTCTTCACCGTGATGAGGTAGAGTGTTAACAAGGTTGGGGGACAAAAGTAGGAATCAGTGTCTGAACTAGGCCAGAAAATCCCTTTTGTTCCAGTGTTGGCTGTAGCAACACAGCCTAGAAAAGATGCTTTCTTTTTTGACTACAGTTCCCAGAATCCCCCAACCACTGGGGAACTTGTTCATCAGAGCGACTCACAAAGATCTTAAGTGTGACCGTGAAACTGAGGGACCATAAGCATCACTGTCTGGTCTCTTGGGATTTATAATCTTTTAAAGATGTTTCAGGGAGATGGTCACCAGGGCTGGTCATTAGAACATACAAGCAAACCTCAGTTAACAAAGCTCTAACAGAGAAACTCCTTGTTACAGTCTTTTTATGGCCACCCAGCTTCCCTTTTCCTCCTCATCCTCTGTCCATCTAGAAGACTTTTTTTAGCAGCATCAGCATTGGGAAGATAGTGACAGAGGGCTGTAGAAACAGACTTTCAGTGTCAATTTACAGCAATGTGCCTGCAGTAAACACTGCAATCAAGCTTCAGCTAGGAAAGAGAGTAATTTTACTATAGTCAGCCCTCTACGTTTGTGGGTTTGACTTCCACAGATTTAATTGTTTGTGAGTTTCTCCAACCCCTGCCATCCCACCCCAGGGGCTCTTTTTGCAGAGGAATCTTCCTCTTGGTGGTTCCGATCAGGCATGAGCAGCCCTTTAAAAACCCATCTCTGATCCTCCTTCTCTTCCTCCTCCAGCAGCAGCAGCAGCAGCTGCTTGGCCAGCTAGAGACGGTTCATATGCTGATATCTCAGCGCCACAAACCCTTTCCTGATGTCCTTCCATGCTCAAGGAAGGAGATAAGTGAGAGAGAGAAATATAGGGCCACCATGCCAACTCCTGTTTCCCTCTCCTTTCCTTGGTTTGGACCCTGGGTGGCCATTCTCGCCACCATACCTCAGCTCCCTTCCCACAGACATACACACACATTTTGATATTTGTAGTTTTTCCACTTTTACAAGGACTCTAAGCCCTAATCCTAGTGAATGTGGAGGGATACCTGTATGGCTGATCTTACCACAGCCCATGTGTGGCTGCCAGCAAGAGCCAAGGTAAGCAGCAGCTGCCTCCAGAATCCATTATTTGTCATATGTGAACAGTAAAACAGGGAGAAAAGGGGAGGGCAGATAAGTCTGTTGCATAATCTCCCACCAGCATGTTAAAAAGGCACAAATCCGTAAGTTGATCACCAGAATTGAACTCATAAGAAAAGTGGAAGCTAGTGGAAGAAAAAAAATCCTGCAGCGTTTTGAATGAAAAATTCAAGTGGTCTCTAGAAGGTTCAACATGTTTTTTGTTTACTTATGCAAGAATGATGTTTTTTTTCATTTCACATGTGGATGCTGTTAGTTTTGAAGAAAAAATGTCCTGGAACATGTTAAACTGTTCTTCTTTTTGTGATTTAGGAAGCTATCCCTGTTCTTTACCTGTTATTTCTGCCTCTGGTACCAAAATTTCTGTTAAAACAAGTCATGCCTAGGAACACATCTGCTTCATTGACTGAGGTATACCTGGATTGATTAATACACTGGCAAGACTTGCTAGGGTGTTTTTGGAGCTGTAGTCCAAAAACTAACGTTACAAAAATCTGCCTAGCAGTCAGGTGGATTGACATTTATCCTCTGGTTCCAGAAATGTTAACATCTTGCAGCAGCCCTGCTCTTACATATAGGAATGCTTTTCTCACATAAAGAGCACGCATTACTTACTTCCAGCACCCACGAGAAAAGTAGCTCCTGTTCTTAAATGCCCTCTGGAGACTTCAGTAAATAGGACCCAGTTTCTTTCTTCTCACCTTCCTGTAAGTATCCTCAAAGGAAGATGGTGCTTCGGACAACGTAAATAAGACATAGTGTAACATGCAAAGTGGGAATGTGCTCCCCAGTTCTCTGTGCTATTACAGAGAGGGTAAAAGTGACTACTAACTTTGTGTGGTGTAACCAGCTGGGCTGGAAAATTGTGTGTGAATCTTTAGCTTTTTGGGGGTTGGGTATGGTTGATACCATTTAAGACCTGAAACCGAAAGGCTCATTTGGGGTTTACTTTGCACCGGAAGCAGTATTATATGAACTGGAAGCAACCATCAAAACTTCAGACTCAGCCAGATGTCCTATCACTGTGGGAGAGTCCAAGGACAAAATCTCACTTTGTATACTATTCCCTCCCAGATTTTTGAGAAGCTACTTTTGGGGACTAGGGCTTATAGAATCTCCCAGGCAGCCTGGTTTGTAGCCATGCTGGCTTGGATGGGGGAGGGAGTCTAGAACCAGTAGTCCCCAAAAGTAACTTTTCAAAGTTAATCACAAACTCTGCTCTCTCTGCCACTTCCCTCTCTGTTTTGCAGTCCACCAGTTAGTTATGAATGGGGAAAGCAAAGGGCTTTGTTCCTAGTACAGGCATAAAACAATGGGTGAGCCCAGTGCATTTTTCAGGTTAGAAGCTAGAGATGCTTTCAGTTCCTGCACTCACAGTTTCCACACCCTTCCATTGCATTTATGGTATCTGTGGTGCTCTCTGTGCAAGAGCTGATTGGGGGCAGCTGCCTGTTAACTGAGTCTTTCCAAATAAATCCGGACTCCTTCTAGACTTACTAAAAATCAGGGAAAGGGACAGAGGGGAAAAATCCTGAGGTGCTGCTTTTGTTTTGAATGCTGTGTTTATGTGATATAGTGGATGTTGTCATGAAACCAGTGCTACCCCCTTTGCTCCAAGTTTGCTGTCCTTCCCATAATCCAGCCCGCTACATTGTTCCCTCTTCATTTTCCTATTAACCCCAGCTCTAACCTTCAACCTTGATACCCAGTGGCAATTATACATCCATTATTTATTAGCTCAATAAGGCAGGAGGATGTTTCCACCTTTGTTCCATCACTTCTTTCATTTCTGAAATGGTATTGGATTCAGCTTCAATTCCTGATATCCTACATGCAAGAGGAGATGTTCTCTCTAGAGTCAGCAAACGAATACGCTGGAGGGTTGGTGGGAAAGCAGGGCTTCTCTTCCCATGAATTGGGATGGACAAGGAAGAGACAGTTGGGAAAAGAAGAGGCAGCGTTGTAGTTTTTCTTCTCCAGGAGGTCTAGCTAACTGTGCACCTGAATGTGCTTTACACCAATGATACACAAAGTGGTGGTCTGTAGATTGGTTGCATTCCTATGAGGTCTGCAGCAAGTTTCCAAGAAAATATGCTAATGTAATAATAATATGGCAAAAATATTATACTGGCCCCTTGATACAAGGGTGGGGGGAATAGAATTACTGGTCCACCACATCAGACAACTTGAGAATACTGAGTGAAAACCACTCCAATGTGCTTTTTAAGCCCAGTAACAAACATATGCAGCTCCTGGGACTGTGCAAGAAAGGCCTCCATGCAAACCAGCTGTTTCAGAGTTTCATTACACATTTGTTTCGCCGTCTGATCTATTCTTCCCTTCTCTGTTGCCCCAAGGTGCCTTATTAGCTCACTGCATCTCAGAGGTGACAGCAGGTAAGAGGGTGCTATTTTTAAACTGCATCACCTTCTGGCAGGTGTGCTGGCTACCGACCCGTTAACCTGAGCTGCAGGCGCATAAGCTCCTGGATCAGCGGGTGGGTAGTGGCAGCTCAAGGGCATTTGCATCACTGCCTGGTAGGGAACTGCACAGAGGATCAAGGTTAGAATCCACACATGGATTGGGCCAATCAACGAGCCAGCCAACCAACACCTCCTCTCTCCGTACCTGGAGCTCATTAATTCCAGCACTCTGGGTGTGAGAAGAGCTCCCAGGAACACTTTGCCACCGTGTGTACAGCAACTGCCTTCCTCCTTCAATCAGCCAGGCACATTTTTAAAAATCCGGCTTTGCAATTCTGAGGGTGTTGTAAAGTGCTGCTTTTTTATGCATGGTCTCTGGGCAACAAACTGTGAAACTCTCCCTAGGACTCCTTTTTTCCCCCTCTCTCTCTCTTCCTCCTTGTGACAAGTTTGGCCCGTAGGGTAGGTGAAAGGATGTATCTGCAGTAAAACATGCCTACCCTGTGGAGCACTCAACACAGGAGCAGCAACCTTACTGCTTGCCTCTACAAAAGCGACAGTAAGCCTCAACAGCTGGCGGGAACATTGGTTCTTTCCCCTTGCACAGAGCGTGAGTGTAAGGGTTGTTGTTTTACACCAGGTATGAAACTGTGAAGACCTGAGGCAGTGTTCGTTTTAGGAAGGTTTACCAGGGTTCCCACATAGAGAATCAGGGCCTCCTCAAGTCTGCGTTGTGAAGGATATCAAAGAACTAAATCAGCACATAACCATTAATCCTCCACACCCACTGGCCAAACCCACAACTGAACAAGACTTGTAATTAAAGTTAAGACTTGTAAACAAACCTTGCGTAAACTACCTATATTGACTCCTTTGTTCTTCAGACAGAGCATCTAGATTCATAAGGCAATGGTTTGAGCATTTAATAAAATATTTGTTTTCCTTTTCTATTGGCCAGCATCTTGACTTTACTTATCATCCATGTGTTCCATTACCCAGCTGTAAGTATGGGCGGGATACCATACAGCAAAGGTGGGCAGGGGGCAATTTTTCTGCAACAAGATGACCCCCCCCCTGCAAGCTCAAATACCTCCATTTTCTTTGACAGCCCATCTCAAAATGGTGACTCAAAGTGACATTGCATCACTTCCTGTTCCCATTTTGAGAGGGGCTGCAGAGGAAAACAGGTATTTGGGGAGAGTATGCAGCTCCGGGGTACTTGTGGGAGTAGAATGGGGGGTATTTTCACATGTTTTCACATGGTTAGGGGCCTTTTGATGTGATTGGGGGGGATTGCCCCAAAATTGGACCAATTTTTAAAAACTGAGGATAGGGGGCATTGAGGGGGGCTTCACTGACCACAAAAGTGTGATCTGGGGCTGCATGCAGCCCCTGGGCCATGCTCTGCTCACCCTTACCATACAGGAAGATCCTTGGCTTCATCTGACAGACAGGATTCTCAGATACCTTGAACTGAGAGTCTGAGGCCCTTTCCGCACGATGGTGTTGTCCTGGCATGGGGACCTGAGAGGAGTAGGACTGTGATGACGCTTCCACATGAAGTCGTTGTGGTCCTGCCCTTCTTGCATTGCCAGCCAGTGCGATTGCCGAGTATATCATTGATGGAAAAGCTCCATCAATGGCCCCTGATGGTGTGAGCCTTCCATTGCTGCCAGCCATGCAGAAGGGCCAGAAGGACGATCACATGCGTCCTTCTCCACTGCAGCGTGGGAAGAAGGCTGACTGTCCCTCACGCTCCCTTCCACAGGCAGCTGATTGAGTGCAGAGGGGAGCACTGGGGACACGTTCCCATCCCAGCAGAGGGGCTGCTGGGATTGCGACGGGACTGCACGCAAGAGCGCCATCCTGTTGAAAGGGACTGAGATTATTGTGTACAGTGTGTTGTGGGTTCAGTGCCACCTGAATGCATAGCATTACTACGTCAAGATAATCCCTGTTTCAAAGCCTAGGAGCTGGCTTACCATCTTCCTCTATAATGATTCCAAACCTTTTCTACCGTGCTGTAGTTTCAGTCTTTGGTGGGCTGAGGTCAGACTCTGAGGCTATGGCAGGCTCCTTAGTGTTCTTTTTCGGGCTGATGAGGGAGACATGGTCCAAGTCTATGGAGTATATCTCGATCAACTACCCATTAGTCACGTGGTTTTTTAAAAGCACATTTTACAGCAAAAGGGGATATTCTTTTTCAAACCCCATGCCATGTGTTCTTTTCATGGCCAGTCTCTTTTCTTCTTCATAACCCCAAACATGACACTCCAGTTCAAGTTTAAATTGCATTCTGGCTTCTCCAGAAGCCATTCCACATTATCCAGAGAAATCTTTTGGTAAAGTGCTGAAGCTGACTAGCAGCCTCATTTCAGTCTAGTTTTACTTCCACTTTCTGTTTCCATCAGCTTTAAGAGAAAGATTGAACGGGGACAAGGAGATCTTGAATACTGGTATAGGAGAAGGCAGAATCTTTGCCTTCTCAGTCAAGAGATGACATATTCTGCTAGTGAAACCAGCAAAGGGTTAAGTAGCCCCATCTGGATGATGCAGAGGGACTCTGCTGTTCAAGAAGGGATTGGAAGGTCAGTCCTAGACAGCTTGTATGAAAGATCAACGCCAAAGCCCTCCCTTAACTCTTGCTGACATAGCCTGCTTATTAGGATGATTTTTTGTGTTAGAAGAGGAAAAATTGTTTTGCCCACTGATAGACCACTAATCTTCAGGATGAGATAGCTTTGTTCCAGCAAGAACTCATGTGTGTGCATGCGTAATGCCTGTCTTCAAGTCACCTGTCAACTTATGGCTATTCCATGAATTTCTTAGGACTTTCTCAGGCAAGGAACATGCACTGCCAGAAATATACTGTGTGGCTGCGGGTGTCTGAAATGACCTCAACTGGCTGGTTGCCTCAGTCAGCAGTTGTGCCTGAGACACTAGCAACTCTAGTTTCTATGGAGCTCCAATTCTTGCAGGAATGCCATCCTAACTTCATCTGGGAAGTGCTCCCTAAAATGCCTTGTGGTAGACTTTGGAGCAGATTCTGCTCAAAGGATTCGTCTCCTTCATCCTGAAGCCACCTTCAGCAGCATCTGCAGTACACACTTCTGCAGCAGATACTGAGTCCAAAACAAATCCCTCAGAATCTACCATCGAGTGCTGTTTGATGCAAATGTGTGGTCAGGAAAGATCAGGTACACTAATGAGTTTTGAGAGGTGCTAGAACCAACCGCCCAACCTGCCATTTACTGCACTGATTATTATGACACAGTGACTCTTCTTCCTCCTCCTCCTCCTCTCCCCAACCTCTGCTGCCCTGTCCTCTTCCTTCCCTTCCACCTAGCTGGTGTTGGGACTGATTGATTAGGAAGGACATCTGGCCAGGCTGAGGAACAGGCCAGTGCCCGTCAGACTTATGCGCTGATACGGTCTGACAGGTGGGTTTGTGCTGAAAATGTGGATTTATAGTGTTGGCAGCATGCTGGGGCGGGGGGGGGGAGGAGATAGTGCAGTGCATTGCAGAAGTGGCTGTAAAAAGACCACACAAGCAGACAAGCGGCAAATTAAGATGAAACATCAGGCTGTGGCCTGCTGTCCCCGTGGGAACCTCTCACGCACACCTATCTACAGGGGATTTCTGGAAGGGAACTAGCCATCTTCAGTCTCAGAACTGGTGTGGTTCCTTTCCAAAGAAAAGTGGAAGACATACAGCTTGCCATGTCAAGCAAAGAGGGAGCCAGAGCACACTGCTATCCATCCATGCAGCTGTGCTTCTCTGGCAAATGACACTTTTGTTCTAGGCCACAAAGGCCCTGAAAAGCTTCTCTTTACCTGATTGGTAGTTAAAGGTACACCAGTCTCAATTTAGTGACCGAAAGCAGGTCTGCAGTAGAATTGTAGCTTTTAGTTTTCAGTACTTGTAACCATTCCTAATGTTTTCTGGAAAATCAGCTCGAAATACACCTTCTTGTTTTTGATTCTTGAGAGTATTGACTTGTGAAAGACAAGACTTGGCTTGTGTTTAGAATAAACCTTTTGTATGTGTCCTCCATTACTAGCAGATTCACCTTCACTGGTTACCTTCCTGCTTCTTTGTTCGTTTGTGATTGGGTAATTTGCACTGCATTACATTGAAAGGGCACAGTATTTGATTGGTGGATACTATTAAACAATGCTGACATTTTGAATAGTTCAAATGCCATTGTTCACTAATTAGGCACAAGCTGTGTGCTTAATAAATAATTACATCTGGGTTTTTATTTTTAAAAATGTCGAACAAATAGAATTTAATCAAGACAAGATTGCTGCAAATGATTTCAAACTGCTGGATCAACTGTAAGAAGCCATTATGGGAATAAATCTTCAGCTTAATCAGCAAACCGCATAAACTGGGTTCAGTTCAAAATTAGCCAAATGGTTCAAGTCTTAACATTTAAAGGAAGCTTGTTTTAATCAGCGCTGCAGAGTAGTAGTTGCCAAAAGTAGTGAAGTGACCATTGTGACTTAGAGTTCACTGAAAGCTCATGGGTAAAGTTCATGGGAGGAGCTGAGCAACATGGCAGAATGTGGCAAAACTCCGGAAGGATGCAATGAAAGGATCTGTGTATGTGTTTCTGTTTCTGCATGTGTGTTTCTGTGCATGAAGGGGGTAGCTGAAATGTTTGGGCGGGCAGTGGTGCTAGGGCTTAAATATAAGAACGATGAAAAGACTGGAGAGCATCCTTTCATTCTGTTGGTATGCGTTTGTGTGTGTGAATTGGTGGGAAGACACTGACAGTGAAAGATTCTTTTCCTGGAATTTGAAACTAGATGGCACTTCTTAACTTCTTTTACTAAAACACCATGTATATTTACCAATTGCCTACACATACAATTAGAAGTTGTATTATACATGCACTGTGAATATAAATATGTCCATTGAATAAATGTGTACATAAAAGATCATTATTTTTTAATTCTTTATCTAGCTGCGGAAACAGAGGTCCTGAAGTTTTTTTTCTTATTCTAATAATTTTGTAGGCTAATTTAACCTCCTGCAGAATAGCAGTGGAACCATTATGGAGCAACTTGGCTGTCTCTGTATGACCTTTGCACGACTAGAAGCTTTCTGCTTTGTTGACTGTAGTGGCAAAACCACAAGAGAAGCTGATGTAAAGTCTGTCAAACTGAAAACAAGCCTCAAAAGATGTTTAAAGAAAGGTCCCTCTGTTTTTTTTCTAATTGTCCATAAAACTTAAAAACAACTTAAGAACTGATGTAAGGGTTGGTAATTGCTTGTGCACAGTAGACTTGAAAGGGCAGATCCACCTCAGACATTTTTTTTGTGGAAGAAGCCCTCCATTCATTATTGTAAAAAGTAGAGCCTTGAGCAAACTCATGGGAAGTACTGAAGGTAATCATGATGCTTGCATATTATTTTCTAGAAAAGAAGAATTTGCCTTCCCATAGAAGCTAGAGGTCTGTATTATTTTACTGGTCTGTTCAGTGAAAGCACAATCAGACAAATATCAAGAGCCAGAGTCTAGAAAGCCAGCAAATTTTAAGACCAACCTGATTAATGTGATTTGTTTTATTTTTTATTACCACTTCAAACTGCTGTATTCAGTACCTATGTACTGCCGTAAGATCAGTCTGCAGTGGTAATTTAATTAGTTTGGGTAAACTTAGGAGGCAGCTAAGCCCTAGCAGATGTTTATTTGAACACAAGAAAAGAAGGATAAATGGATAGTGGTCACATGCGTAAGCCTCCCCAGATGTCCCTTACAGATAGCTGTGCTCGGTGCACAAAGATCTAGGAAGGTGTTGGATCACATGGTGACATTCAGGGAAAGATCCTATATTCACACCTATATCCCTGCCCACCCCTGTTTTTGCCCTGTATGTGAGCAGAGAAAAATCCACATAGGGCTCTAATTTCAGTTCTGCTTAATAGCAAAGTCTACAGGGTAAATTCAGGGCAGGCCTATTGGTGGCTCTTTGCTGTTGTGTGCCTTCAAGTCATTTCCGAGTTTTGGCGACCCTATGGCAAGCCTATCACATGGATTTCAGGGGGATGAGAATATGTGACGCATCTAGTGGGTTTCCATGGCCAAGCAGGGAATTGAACCTTGATCTCCAGGATCATAGTCCAGTGCTCAAACTACTACACTATGCTGGCTCCTTAGACATCTCTAAAAGGATCACAGCTTTGTGTAAATTTTGCATATGCCCATTTATGTAAATTGAAATTGTAAATCAAGAAAATTGCAAACACTGTAGGTGAGACAGTGGGAAAATTATGTCCACATAACTTGTGTGGCTCATTCTATCAATTGCTTGCGGTCGTCTTCAAGGCTCCAAGCAGCTCTTCCTTCTAAGAGTTCTTACTTGGACTGGTATGTGTGTACAAGTGTCTTATCAACTTATGGTGATTCCATGGATTTCGTAGAGTTTTCTCAGGCAAGGAATACTCAGAGGTGGTTTTGTCACTTCGTTCCTCTGACGTATAGCCTACAGTTGCTAGATTTCATAGGTAGTCTCCCATCCACATTCTCACCAGAGCTGACCTTGCTTAGCTTCCAAGATCAGACAGGATCTGGTACCTTTCAAATAGTGGATGTTTACCAACAGAGGATAAGCAGCACACTCTCTCAGCCTCAAAGGAAGGCAATGGCAAATCCCTTCTGAATAAATCTTATCAAGAAAACTCCATTGTAGGTTTGCCGTAGGGTCATGCCAAGTTGGAAGCACAAAACAGCAAAGCAACATGCACACACATAGCCATCTTTAGTGTTTTGGCCTATCAGGGTAGTTGCTAAAAATGAGCCATATTTGCCTCCCTTGTGCTTCTTTCTAAGAAGTCCAGGATAAAAATCTACTGGAAACATAGCATCATAGAGTTGAAAAAGGGCCCATGATCCATCAACCAGCAACTCTATCTGTGGTGAAACTTTTGAGATGGTAAATAGAAAGAGTGCCCTTGTGAGCTGATACTCTCCTTTGCCTGTCTTGGTCAGACTTTCTTAAAGAGGAAACCTTTCTACTGTTGCTCTCAACTGCGCTGCTAGTGCTACTGCTGGCTGAGAAGAAATGTTCCTCTATCAGTAGGTTCAGCCGTTGGAGGTGAACAAAAGGGCTGTGTCTTGGGGAGGGGGCTTTTTGAGAGGGGAAATACTGGCTTTTCCAACATGGTGGGCAGGGCAAAGCTGGCATTTTTCTGCCAGAGCAAGGAGCTGCCTCAATAGATGCTTCTATTTCTTTCTCTGCTCATACGTACAGTAGCTCTTTCTCAGCTTGTGTCAACAGCCTCCTGAGTGAATGGAACTCTGTTAGCCAGCTGGGATTAAGGCTGCTCCAGCAGCTATGTAGAAGACTGGCTTGAGGCCAAGCCCAGAGATGCGAATGAAGAATGCGCCTGAGGCGAAAAAGCTTGACACCACAGAGGCCCCTTTCCTTAGACCCAGGAAGGAAGAGAAGGGAGGACCTGGACAGAGGAAAGCAAAGCCGTGGGAAGAAGCAAACAGCACTCCAGTTGGTGCTTGAAAGGGAGTCACTTGTTTGGTGACAGAGCTACCTCTTTCGTCCTACCAGTCTCAAAAGCAAAACAAAACAAACAAAAAAATACTATGAACTTTCCACATAAAATTCTCTGTCCCTCAAATGGATTTTTAAGAAGGGATACTTCAGCCGTTATAGCATTTGCCGCGTGTTTAGATAGGATTGCCACCTGATTTTCTTGAAATTTATTAAAAATAAATATATATATAAAATAATATTTGCCCCAAGAAGCTCAAGCCATGGAAATAGAAATTATTCAATTCCAACCAAGGAAATCAGAATTAATTGCCAAATTAAGTACAGACCATTATCCTCTTCATACTACTCCTAAGACGTTCTTACACTCTTGTGATGATAACTTATTTTCCAGTAATGAATAAATTTTCCTACTGTTCTGGAGAACATGAAAACAACTCCTTACAAAATGAAATCTTATGTGTGAATACTCTGTTCCAGATGTTATTCAACCATCCTTTTATGAATGATAATTCTTATCTTTTTATAATAGTTCATTGTTAATATTCAAGTTGAAGTTATCATATTTGGAGGATGAACTTAACATATTTGCAATTATTGTTTGATCCTTAGAAGCTACGGATCTGTTCAGATTGCCCAGTAATGCAACTATTGCAGTCATGGATAATTTCATCCTATAATATTTTAGAGTTTTGCCTTAGACCAACCTGCACCTTGAAATTATAGCCATATGTGCTTTCAAAGTGGTAATGTGTTTTACATTTAAACTTGTGGTTTTAAACTGGGTTTGCCACTTAGTTTTGGACTTGGCTGCTGTGGGAGAGGTAAGGCAAAGACATAGTCCATTTCTGCGCATATCTGTCCCACGATGAGGACGTGTTCCTGGCAGTCTGTGAATTGTGCTTTCACACAACATTGTTGCAGTCCTGCTGCCAACGTGTCCCCAGCCATCACAATCATGGGATATTCCATTACCAGAAAAAATCCAGTAATGGCCCCTGATTCTGTGATGCTCCCATTGCCAGTGGCCGTGCGGAAGGGGAGGAATCGCAATTTAGGCACTTCCTTCCCCAGTGCAGCATGAGAATTAGCCATCTACACTGCAGAAGGAAGGTGCATGTCATTCACGCTAACCTTCTGTAGGCAGTCAGCTGGGTGCAGAGGGAAGCATTTGGGTTGTGCTCCCATCGCAACAGAACAGCAACAGAAAATGGTAAGATGTGGAAAGGGTAACTACTTCAAGAAAGCAAGTGCTTTAGGTTCGTAGGGCAACACACAGCCAGATTCACTTAGAGCTACAAAAGAGGAAATACAAATGACTTCCTCTGTTTTCCACTTCCTCTTCCCATGCTTGTGGTTCTCATCTTCAGATAGAAGACTATGTGAGCCAGTTGGGTGCTTTTCCTTTTGAGCCAAAGTGCTAGTTGGTGTGGGATGTCTTTGTGTGGATATGTGTATAACAAGATGTATGTATGTGGCTATAAGAGCAGAGAGAGGTTTTCTGACACCTTTGGCTTTAGCACCACCCTCTGGAGTAGGGAGAAAGATTCTGCATTCTGTGGAAGGCATAATAATTGTGTGAGTCTCCCAAGGGGGGACATACTCAAGCATTTCTCCTCACCTGTCCATCCCACGTTGGAACTGGAATGGAAGTGACAGGAAGGACCCTTGAGACATGTCTGCACCTCTTTCAGTTTCTGCTGAAGACCACGAGGGAGGGCCCCTCAGACTTCTAGAAGAAGTTTGCTGGTTGTGGCAATGTTGCAGCCGGGGGGGGGGGCATCATTTCTGCAGCGCAGCATGGCATGACGTCTTCTTCCTGAACTCTTCTATGCTGTTTGTGTTCCTGGAAAGAGGCAGCCAGTCAGTGAATGAGGGGTGAGGTGCTTCTCAGGCAGCTGACCTGATGAATGCAGTTTTCTGCAGGTCCACCTCAGTGGTACTTAAAAGGGAGCATTTCTCTTGGCCAAGCATTCCCGTTTCAGCCTTTCCGTCCACTCTCCCTGGCTTACCAGGGTGTCGAGATTGTCCTGTATTGTCTTTTTTAATTATTTTTTCTTTGCTAATGCATGCTTACTAGTGTAATCACACTAGTGTCACAACTTTTGGGGTAGTGTGGCATGGGGCAAGATCCAGGTACCATGGGAGTTGGGCCATGTAGCCCATTGTCCATCAATTCATGGCATCCCATTAGGGGACTACAGCATTAGAGGTTTACAGGTAATTCCCATCATCAGTGAACCTACCTCATCCTTCACTGCTGGAGAGTTGTGTGGCTTCTCCTTTGCTGATTCCTGCTCCAGGCCAGGACTCCTGTTAGTGGTGGATGCTTTGGGTCATTTGTTTATCAGATCTTGGATCTTTGCCTCATGCCAAGGCAACCAATACAGCTGTAACCAATAAAATTTATGATAATTGCTTACCAATAACCTGCATGGTAGTTTCCTTTCAGAAAATATGTAGGAAACATGATGTGACTTTTCAAAACTAGGATACTATGGAACATCTGGAATAGCTGAGTAGATACTGGACCCAGAACTGTGGATGGCAGAAACCAGTCCAGTTCCTTGCATCCACCACAACTGTCTTACACACCTGAACTGCTAGAGATCTAGGGAGATAACTTGTTTTTTTGTTTCCATTTTTGAAAAGGTTTTTAACTATGGAGTATCTCTTTTTCCTCAAACCTATTGTTACCCTCAAAGCTTAGGAAAGTTATTTCCCAGTGGCCATGCTGACTGAAAGACTGTGGGAGTTGCAGTCCAAAAGAAGTTAACTGTTCCAACCTCTGCTTACCCCAGTACAGTAGCAGTAGAATCTCTCTTTCTTGATTATTGTGCTAACTGGATGGGGGAATGGAGGTTGGGTCGTTTGGGGGTGCATGGCCTCATGCCTTCTACCCAAGTTATGCACTCACTTGTTCAACTGAATGTCCAAAACCAGTGTATGTGCAAGTAAAACTATGTTCTTCCCATTCTTCCAGTTTCCTTCGTCCCTCCTTCCCTCCCCTTTTGTAGCATTTTAGATTGTAAGCATGGAGAAGCAGAGAGCTTAAATATGTCCTCTTTCACACTGAAAAACTCCATATATGTTCACATCATTTTGTGAGTTGACTGGCAAACCCTAACCTGAACATAGCCTAGAACAGATAATGTAAGAAGCCACATGTGAGAGACAAACCACAGTGCCATACGTTCTGCTGAAAATCTGTATCTTCAAGTAGCAGACAAAGACTATTTCTCAGTTGTTACAAATATCCAGGGGCTGATTATTATAGACTTGATATTTGGATCAAAATTCCCGTTTTATGACATGACCAAGACTAGCCCTGGTGCTGGACTGAACAACCAAATCCTTTCTCTCCTGCATGTATTCAAGACAGAACACTCTTTTGTTTGAGATAATTAATGCACTGCATGTCTGAAGATACCTTGATTCCCTTCTTTCCACTGTACTTCCTTAGAGAGGTGGGCTGTAGTGCAGCAGCTTGTTATGAAGGCATCCTGCTTTTAATTAACAAATTAAAATCCTCGTTAACAATCCAGCCCCCGGGCTGTTTAGAGGCCTGCAGTAGTTGAGTGTTTGTTCTGGAAACAGACATTAATTAGAAAAATGTAATAAAATAGGCTCACAGACGTTACATGTACATGTTCATGCACAGAATAAAAGGGAGCATGGCAGGATGTACCCCACATCTTTTAGTAGCAAACTGAAAGGAACCATTGAGGAGAGCAGGGGTCATGTCTGCCATGCCAGTGAGGGCAGCATTTGGACATGGTTACAGTGTGCATCTTTACATCAAGAGCTTCCCTAAATCTCTTTTGTTCAGCATATTTTAATACCTGTATTGTGTTTTTCCCCCTGTTTTCATGCAAAGCAGTGCAATTTACTGATGTATAGCAGATAGGCCAAGCCCAGATGAGAAATCTTTGGCCCTGTAGATGTTGGTGGGTTACATCGTTCTTGACCATTTCCCATTGTTGGGCAAGGGGAGAGTGCTGCCTTGGTACCAGATTCTTACCAGTTCAAGTCCTGAGAGCAAGGCTCCAAACTTCTGAACAGATCCTCTCTTTTTCTCCCAGTGATACCTCTTCTCCTTGGACCAGATATTTCACTCTTGTGTATTCTAGAACAGGGATGGGTAACTTACGTTGGTCGGAGTGTTGCACCATTTCACTGGAGCCTACCAAAGGCTGCAATAGTGCAACCAACTGGCCACCGTTGTTAACATTTCTGTTGCCCAGATCCCAGTAATTCAGCAGTCCCATGCCTACCCAGTAGAACCACTGATATTTGGTTTGTGGTAGCAGAAACTTTGGTGGAAGCATGATGTTGTGGTTTAAGCATCAGACTGTGACCCTGGAGATCAGGGTTGAGTTCCCCACTCAGCCATGAAAACCCACTAGATGAACTTGGGCACATCTCACACTCTCAGCCCTCAGAACACTCTGGGATAGGTTCACCTTAGCATCTCCATAAGTTGAAAATGACATGAAGGCACACAACAACAAAGCAAGGACAAGGAGAAAGAAAAAAGTGACTGACGGCTGAACTCTAGGCACTCGTGCTTCTTTATTACCGTGGGTGATGTTCCTAAACTAAAATTTCGTATAACTGGGTGCGCTATCTTAGGAGAAAGTCTGCTCCTTCTAACCTGTCATTGCCAGGCATCCAGAAAAGGTGAATTCTGTATGTGCAAAGCTGCTGAAGATAAATCACAAAATCTCTTTTTTTTTCACAGACTGCACACGATATCCTGCTGGTAATTGGGCAGAAAGAGGCTGGAGAGCTCATAGCATTGTAAATGCTGCTGTGAGCCCCCAGGAACCTCAGGAGAGAGCCCTGGGAGCCTGGCTTCACAGCGGAACTTAGCGGCTCATAAACAAGGCCTGGGGATAAACAATTAAAAGTGGCTGACAAAGCATTGTGGGGCCCTCAGAGGAGGGAGACATTCCTCTTTCTGACCAAGCTCTCATGTCTGGATTGGTTGTGTTTAAGGAGAGAGGAAAAGTTCAGATATACTTGGAATTATTATTTGGAAACCTTATTATGCTCAAATGTTGAAACCCAACATTGGATGCTGCAAATGTGTTTGTGAAGTTGGATTTTTCTCCCACTTTATCCCGCAAGCTTAGGGCAGATTAGAGGAAATCCAAGATATATTTTGTGCCCCAAGTGTTTTCAGCGGTGTAAAGTATATCAGAAAGATTACTTGCTTATTAATTCTGCTTTTATATATTTTTTGTTTTGTCACAGTCTTATTTTGCTAATAGCAGTGTAGGTAATGAGGTAAGTGTTCAACCTTTTTAAGTGTGGGTTTCACTGACACAGTAGACAGAGTGTTTATTTAATGAACAATGAAAACAAATGCATGGTAAGCTAAAGTCTGGAATGAATGCAATTAGAACTGGTAATCACATAAAAAATAATTCCTACCACTAATCCCGTCTACCCTCCACCCTCTTTATCTTCCAACTGAAACATTTCCAGCTATTGCTCCACGCTCTGTGCAACTTCTCTGTCCTTATTACCCAAACATTCAATACTTTGCAGTATTTGCAGGGGCTCAGGACAGGGAAACTGATTCCATATGGAAACTGTAGCTGTTTTTCAGAAGGTCTGATGAACGTTGTCAGGCAAAGCAAAAGTGGAGAAGGAGAAAATTAGACAGTTCTGCTGTCCTTCTGTGCATCTGATGAAGTAAACTTTAGCCTACAAAAGCATTCACAGCACAGCAGAGCATGTGGGGAGGTACATAATCTTCACTTGATTCCCAGCTATTTGCCTGTCTGCCTGCCTGTCTGTCTGTCTGTTTCAAAAACAAGCATCTAGTCCTGGAGTCTCTAGCATGGCTGCTCATGGACCTTGGCCTTTTGTGTGTTAAGTTGACAGGAAGAGCTAAGCGGACTGCAAGCTGGGTGAGTGAGCTCATACTCTTTGCTCATTTAGTAAACATGTCTAAGAGCCATTGCAGGGTGAAGTGGGGGCAAGGAAAGAATTTAGGGTTTCAGCCACTAATGGAAAGACATATAGAGTATGTCTAGCCACTGTGAAGGAGCAGAAGATTGAAGCAAGTACATTCAGCCCTCCATATTCACGGATTCTTTATCCATGGAGTCAACCAACCACAGTTTGAGAATATTCCCCTCCCCCACAAAAAAAATCCAACAGGCACACCTGTTGAGTTCACCATTTTATATAAGAGATACCATTTTACTACACCGCTGTATGTAATGGGACTTGCGCATCCATGGAGTTTGGTATCCCTGGGAAATCCTGGAACTGAATCCTAGCAGATACTGAGGATCCACTGTATATAAATTTTTCAGACACTAGGGCTAGTCGTTCTGGTAGATCAATCATTCAAGCCTTGTCACTACTGAGTCACCAGATCTATCAGACGTGGTAGGTATGTTCTCTGAGTGTGTCAGGATGTTTTATAAAATGTGCAGCCAGACACAAAATGGGCAGTTCGCCCTCCTCAAAAAAAGCAGAGTTCAAAATTCAAGAAATGGGAGGGTTGTATTATGTGAAAGTGACTGGTAACAATGTGAGAAGTACAGTTAGCCCTCCACATTTGCGGGTTTAACTTTCATGGATTTGACTACTTGCAGGTTTCTGCAATCCCTGCCGCCGCCAGCACTCCTTTCCCTCTGGGCAGCTCTGCAGGCCACACAACCCTTTAAAAATCTGCCTCTGGTCTTCCTCCTCCTCCTCCAACACCACCAGCTTGGCCAACTGCTCTCTGCTTGGCCAGCTAAGGATGGCTTGTGGCCTAATTTCTCCGTATCCTCTTCTGATGCCTCCACATACCAAAAGAAGGAGATTGGTGAGAAAGGAGATATAGGACCACTATACCAACCTACCCCCTTTTCCTGTTCATTCCTTGACCTGGTTTGGATGCTGAGTGCCCGCTCTCTTCACCCTGCGTCATCTCCTTTCCCACAGACACACATTTTGATATTTGTGATTTTTCCACTTTTGCAAGGTCCCTGCACCCCTAAGCCTAGCGAATATGGAGGACCAACTATAGAATGAACAGTCCTAGCTCCTGGAGAACCCCAAACTCTAATCAAGCACAGCCATTTCTTCTCCACCCTAACCCACCATCCTCTTAAGAACACTCCCTGTAGATTCCACTGCTATTTTCTACAGAGTGTTCACAAGATAAAGATCTTCATTCTAGAATATAGGGACTCTTTTCCTGATAGATTACGTGGTTATGAATGAAAATACCTTAATGCACACCTAAGACCGCTGTACTGTGTTTGTGTGCCTGATTTTTTGCTTTCTTCTTTTTTGCTTTAGTTTTTTAAAACCATAGTCCAAATAAAATGTTATTGGGAGTTCGTAATACCTCTTATGTACAGCTTGGATGTTAACACTCATGTACAGTAGTGGGAACCTTTGGCCCTGGGTTGAAACCCAGACCAGTTGGGGTCCCAAACCAGCCCTCTGGGGTTCTTAGCAGGTGACATCTATTTGCCACAATGCCATTATTTGGAAGTTCCCCTGCTTTAGTATGTGCGTACGCACACACAAGCACACGTGCTATACTAAATGTTGAAATGTTCATATGCCAAAATATGCTGGTATTTTTGGTTCAACCCCCATGGTCCCACCCGTGACTACATTATGGTCCCCAATCACTTTTCTGAAATTGAATTTGACCTTGGGGCTGAAGCATGCTCTGAATGCTTCTAGGTGCCGTGGAATGTGTAACACTAAGGATCAAATCATCTTTAGGTACTGAAAATATACACATGTGTTGTAGAGTCACATACTATGTCCCCTTGCAAAATACAGTCTCGTAACAGTTGCGGTCTTGCCTTCCACCCCTCAGAAAAATCTCTGCGAATGACCATCCCTATACTACAATAAATACCAGAAATACCAAACGTAAAAGACTGGGAAATAAAATTGTCCAATATGGCATCAATGGATAAACTGATGATGTTATTAAGAGGGACCCCCCTCCGGAAACTTTGTTAAGAAATGAGATGCAGTTATACAATACTTTAGAAGCAAATTGAGAGATTTGACGATAGCGAGCTTTGTTGATTGAAGAGGGAAATATGGTCAAATCCTATTTTGGGTATCTTAATTTATATAATATGCGAATGTATTTCTATAAATGTTAATGTTAAACTTCAAAGCAATAAAATATGTAAAGCAATTAGTAGGAGTATACTTAGGTTTATATTAATAGAGTCCTGATGTATTTAAAGGGAGAAAATAGATCCTCATTTATTTAGGTAATATATTATCATAAGGATGATCTAGTCAGGAAGCTAGTAAAGACGTGGAAGACTGAAATTGAATGTTAGAGAGTATGTATGTGATTTATGTATTTATGTTTATGTTATATTATTTATTTGTTGTATTACTTATATGTTCTATTTGTTTTTATATGTTCTTACTATATGTTTTATTTGTTGAGACTTCTTTCAATTTTAGTAAGCAGTCTCTTTAAATCTTTATAAAAATTTTTAAAATATCCCTGCAAATGGCCGTCCCTATACTATAATAAATATATTAGTTTCTTAAGGTACTACAAGACTCAATGTTGGTTTTGCTGCAACAGCTGGTTACATTTAACTCTCTGGGGAAAAAAAGTTTCTGTGATTCTCTTGGGCAAAGCAGGTTTCCTGTTAGCCTGTGCATGTAGATGTGTGGCAAACTCTGCCAGTAGGCAAGACACCTCTGTAGAATTCCAGTACCACTCATTAAAACCAGTTGAGGTCACTAAGACAAAAGGTGTCAGAGCCCTTGTCAGCCTAGCAGTTGCTGTGTGCAAAGACAGTTGTATAACCATGGTGGAAGAGGACATGACAGCCTTCTCAACCTTTCTCCCTCATAGTCAGTGACAAGGCTGGGGCACACTTTCTGAGATCAGGCTGTCTCTGGACACTGCCAGCCTGCTTATCAGGCCTGTAAGCTGTCAGCAGTTTCATTTCTGTTGTAAGCATGTGTATGTTGGGAGCAAACAGGCTGTGCCCCCTTCCCTCCCAACATGAGCAGGGTCATCTGATGGATAGTTTGATCTTTGTGTGCTGTTATTTTGTGAGGAGGGAGGGGCTGTCACGCAGCCAAATCTCACCTGGAGCGTGAATTGTCCAAACAGTGCAGAGGTGCCCAGAGGAAAGCCATATTAGCTTCATCTCATCTGCCAGATCTGCCTCTGCTTTTTCACCTCACAGCCTGTAGCTTACCTAGAGTGCCCATAACCCAAGAGCTCCATCAGTTCTCCCACTGTGGAGCAGTCTGCCTGACCTGTTTTCTTGCACACTGGCAGATGTGCAGTCTCTTTGCTATCTGTGACTGCTCTGCATAGCACAAAGAGATGCGGTACATATTTCCAGTCACTCTCATGTTTTGTGAGACAGTAGGTCTCTGACACACCAGGACAAATGCAAGTTGTTCTGGGGTCAGAGACTGCATTTGGATGTGCTGCCAGACTGTGTCTGGTTTATCTCTGAGGTGTCTGAGGTGGAGCTTTTGTGTTCCCCAGTCCTTTCCCCAGTTCATTCAACCATGAAGCCTGCATTTCTTGTATGGGGATGTATGCAGGTGTGTTCACGTAATGGCTACTGCCATCATGAGATGACTTTTTCCGATGTCTTGAGGGAATGAAATGTGTTGTAAAGGTAGACTCTGAAGCCCCTGCAAACAATTGTGTGTTGTGGATTTTATGTACTGCTTAGCAGCTACTTCAAGCTTGTACCTCTCTAGCTTTGGAAACCTTCTGCCTAATCCAGTTACTGCTCTCCTGCAATCCGATTAGCCCATGTAAGAAATCCCAAATCTGATCAGACACAGTCATATGAGTGCAAGCAGCGGGTTGTGGGTGGGAGACAATTTTATAACCATATGTTCCTGCTGCAGGGGACTTGGCCAACATGTCCTGCTGGGAGGGCTGTATTTTCAAGCTCCTGAGCTGCCTCGGAGCTGTGCTTTCTTATGCTTTTGTCCTCTTCTGTTTTCATTTTCCCCAAGACTGGCAAAGATGTGGGTGCGGAAATGGGTAGGTTAGAACCTAGGAGGAGTGGCTGGGGTTTGTATGACCTCTGAGGCCCATTTGGCCATTTTATCTTTCCTTGAAGTCAGGAGGTTCTGGGAGAATTTAATCAACAGCATAAGTTGAAGACATTGGTGTGTACTACTGTTCCCCATCTTCAAAATGAGAAGCAAGTTGGTCCAGAGGTAGAGGGACAGATTGATAGTATCTTCATGGCTACGGAAAGGGATCAGAATGAGAAGAACTCTAGAAAGACCAAAAGATGAACAGTGTTCATTGGTGGTTAGACTGTTGGATTAGAACTACAGAGGCCTGAGATAATACATCTCTGTCCATCACTAAAGCTGGCTGGGTATCCTTGGACTAATCTTTGCCTCTCAGGTAGACCAGTGATAGTGCTGCAAGGAAATGGGTAGCTCCGCAGGCTGTGAAAGTTAAGGATAAAATGTAGTAAATAAAGAAAACATAACAGTTTATAGTAAGATTGATTCAATCCAAAAGCTGCTGAGTTAGCATATGTTGGCTAAAGACCCCAAACTCATATTTCCTCCACCCCTTTTCTAAGTCCTCTCATTGTTTCCTTACAGTCACATGGAATCCTATATAGCTTCTCTTTCTTCTGTCTCCAGAATCTGTTAGCCAGTCACCGATAGGATCTGTAAGGGGCCACTCTGACCCCAAGACAAGGCCATTGAGGTCCTGTTGAGAGGAGGGGAGAGGCATCCAGTCCATCCTTCAGTGTTGCCTGCCAGAAACAGAATCAAGATATCTCCATCAGTGAAGAGCTGAACATGTGAGATATGGCAAGACGTTGACTCGCAAGAAGCAGGTGGTGAAGATCTTGCACTTACAGAACCTTCCACTACTGCTGCAGGGGAAAGGGCCTTCAAAATCCTCCACTGACTCCATGAATCTGCATCCAGTTGCTTGGCAGCTCATTGAAACTTGACTTGGCCTCCTCCAGTCAGCATAACTAATTAAAAACCCTATCCCTGTTCTAGTGCTATTATTCAACTTTAACTGCCGTGGGGACATGGTATGGAATCCTGGAACCTGCAGTTTGGGGGGGGGGGGACATTTGGAAGTCTCAACCAAAGAGCTCTTGGGGGGGGTCGGGTCGAGTCAAGGAGCACACAAAAGTTGAAATAATAAATGATGTTTAGTAAATACAAGCAAAACACTGTATGTGACACACTCATACAAGATAACTAAAGAAAATAAAGGTTGGAGTGGTATAGAGGTATTTTTAGAGGGATTGTTGGTTTGGGTGTTACTTCACCTGTCCTGAAGCCCGGAAAAATAGAGAGCGAGGCTGGGGTGCGATGTAGCTCAGCACATGGAGCTGAGGGGAAGCTCGCCAAGCAAAGCGGCAGCAAGGCGGGATGAAACTTGGGAGTGATCTAAGGAAGGTCTCAGAATCAAGGGTTTTTATAAGGAGAATTGTGACTGCAGGCTATACCGTACTTGGGGGAAACCAATAGATTTGGAGTTGGAGACAAAGCCTCCGAAAGGTCAGAATCTGAATGACTGAGTTATCATAGCGGTTCTCAATAGAGTAGCAAGTATGCAAACGCAGAGTACTTGGGTATTGCATAGTTTACCCATCAAGCTGCCATCGCGGGGCAGAGGCTCTTCTGTAAGTAGCATGCATACTTAATTAGAGTACTTGCCTGGAGGTCTCCTAAAGCAGTTAGTCAGCTATTTCTGGCCTGCCTGTATTGTAGTTCGAATCTTACGGCTGTTAACGGCCGAGCTTGTTTACGTGCTTGTCCGGTGGCCTCGCAAGCACGTGGAAAGGAATAGGGAAGTGAAGCCGAATTGTGATATCAAAAGGATATCTTTTAGTATCCCCAAAGCTCGGACTAGCCAGGGCAGTAACATCCCTAAACTACAAACCCCAGAATCCCACAGGGTGCAACCACAGCAGTTAAAGTAGAATAATAGCACTATGACACTGTAGTGTCAGAGTCCCAAGCTGACATTTCCAGTGAGATGAAATTGCTTGATGTTATATAAGACTTCTCTGACTGCCGTTTACATTATAAGGAACGTGAATCACACTGGTGCCTCTTCTCAGCCAAGCTGGCCCAGAACACTCAGTATCTTCACTTACTGCCTCAGTTTCTTGCATAGACTTGCAGCTATTGAATACTTAGTCTAGCTCAACCTCTTCCCACTAGGTTCCCCAGCTAGGCCACAAGTGCTCGTTGGGTCCAGGGATTTCACTCTTGCAGAGCTAGACCTTGTAGAATTCTGTCCCGACATTATCCACCACTAGAACTATTTTTTGACATCACAGCTATTGTCTTGTTTTCTTTATACACAGACAGAGGGTTTTTTTCTAAGGTACAGATGGCCAATATTATTGTTCCTGCTCATCCGTTAAGCAGATTCTGTGGCCTTCTGTGGCAAATCACTATAGAAGTCATTCAGACATCTATAGGCAGACACTGTAACCCTTCCTGGGCCCCTAGAACGGGGTGGGAAGACAATAAGTGCTTTGTAAGTTACTTGACTTTTGACAGCTCACCTACAGAATGTCATTAGAAGGAGAACATTAGGCTGTACCTTGGTTAAGCATGTTAGAGATGGTTCAGGGGACTCTGAACAAACAAGCCCATAGAAATGGGTGTGGGGAGGTGAGTGGGAGTGGACGCTAGATGTCCTTGCTGCCAAAGGAAGGCCTCTGCTCTAGTAACCTTGACAGCATGGTGGACTCCCACACTGTGCTCTCCATTCACTGCCTGATGGCTCTCAGCATGAGCCTGTCAGCTTCTAGATGGATCCATTTCAGCACACAAGGTGAGCATGCTGTGTACTGGGCTTAGCAGATGGCTGCACTGTGTATGGGGTCCCAGTACCTAACAGCAGAATTTTCAGGAAGACAGTGTAGCGCACATTAGTTTACCAAGTGTCAGCTACGCCTTACCAGCCAGGCCCATCAATCAACTAAACAGAATTTCCTGCAGAGGGGAGGGTTGACCTTGAGATGAGAAGGACACACACAAGTGTTAGATGGAGATGTGGAATGTCAACTCAAATTGTAGACCAGATTTGATGCAAAAGCTGTGGGTGTGGTGGCCACAGTAGTACATTGTTCTCCTGTCACCAAAACCTCTCAAAATCATCTTACCACTCATAGAATTGTGAAGAGATGAAGGCAGTCATCTAGTCCAATCTCGTGGGAATATAGGAGCCCACAGCGAATACACCTTTTGGATTTGATGCAAGAGCAAGGAACTACAAAACCACCTCTGAGAATTCCTTGCCTAAGAAGCCCCTGTGAAATTCATGGGGTCATTATAAGTCGACAGACAACTTGAAGACACGTGCATACCCACATTAGACACAGACTACCAAAACACAGGGTGGTAGATTCAGATTGAGAGCAGCTGCAAGTGCATGTGCTGAAATAAATAAATGTCCATACTTCTTAATGCTCTGTAATTTGTGAATTCTCAGTTTTGCCATTTGCAATTACTTACTGACTCATCCGAGGTCTAAGCCATGTACTATATTCTTTAGAGGCTGAATAAGAATCTGGTTAACTTCAATATCAAAATAACAGCTTGCAAATTGTCAAATTGCAAATCTATGAATTGCAAACAAAGCAAATCAGCTAATTGACTTTTGCCAATGTTCTAAAAAGGTGTGAAATCAAATTAGAGGATAAGATGACAAGACTATTCAACTGTGATTCAAGTGCTGTAAACCTCTTTGTTGTTCTGGCAGTTCTTGTGACTCTGCTGCAGTCTGTCCATTTCCTTGGCCGCACCCCTAAGGTACTGTTTGGGTAGTGAACAGTAGGGAAGCAGTGAACAGCTGTGCAGTTGATCGTGTGATAAAAATACCCCTTTACGTGAGCACAAGATAACCCACAATTACTGCAGGATCAATCCTATTATCAGTATAACTCTTGAGGTAAGTCTGAATGTATCTGCCTATAGTCATTTAGAAATGGCTTGTGTAATGATCCAAAACTTAGTTGCTGTTAGACATATTTTCTTGCAATCTACTTCTTATGTGCTGAACTTGATCTGGAGGAAGTATGTAATGGTAACTTTCACAAAAGGTTTGCAAAAGAACAAGTTTCTAGCTCTCATAGTCACAGAGAGAAATGCTGTCATCTGAACACTTAGAATGTAGTCACATTATTTTAAATAAAGTGTGCTGCCTTTAACAAAACTAGTTTAGAACTACAATCACAGCAACCAGACTCAGGATTTAGGGGTGAGGGTGGGGGGTAAGATTTTTGTGTCTGGCTTGATACCCTATTATCTTTTTCCTACTTCTCCCTCACTTCTATATAGTGCTGTTTTTAACTTCTTTACCTCCGGGACCTTCATGGTATTACTCTTATATGTCTCCACACCTCACCAAATGCTGTCATCTAAAGCTCTTTTTTGGTATGATGAGAAAGAATTTAGCTTTCCTTGGTTCAAGACTTCATTGCAAGTGTTATTTTTCTTTGCGTGCTTTTCCAGCATCTTTTAAATGAAAGGCGATAAGGATATGTGTGTGGTCTCCCATTTCTGTATACAGACTTGCCCTGCTTATCTGGGAGCTTAGACCAGAACACTATCAGAAGGCAGAAATGGTCAAAAAGTGGAACCCATCTACTGGAGGGAACGTGAAGGACTTATGGAGGCTCGCTTAGGACTGACCACCCATGTACATGCTGCTTGCAGAGTCTCTCACCAAAAGGTTTGGTGCCTTTTCCCTCCATGAACTTGCTTTGCAAGTGGTACATGTGCAATCCCAAGGAGGTCTCTGTAGGCAAGAACTACTGATGAATGAGCAGACCCCATGTTGAATTAATGGACCTTGTCCTTAATCTGGAAGCCATCAAAAGAGTGAGTCATCAGATGATGGAGCAACAAAAGGTGCAGAGGGGGTTGCTTTGTCGGTGATTCTCTACTAGGCTCAGTCAGTCTCTCGTTCACTCCTTCCATTGTGATGAGACATCCTTTATTGTAGTGCCTGGGACAGAGACCTGTACTAGCTCCAATTCTTATATCTTTGGATTTGTGTTCTCAATAAATTGTCAGTACTTTCAAGCATGGAACAATCAACATGTTTCCCTCATAAAGAGATATTCCTTTGGTTTCTGCAATGAGAAGCTTTCAGTTGTGTTGCCACTCAGATCTTTTGTTTGCCCAAAGCAAACCACATTATGACTATGTTAACTTTGTGACATTTATCTCTCCATTATTTATTTGATTTATATTCTTCCTTCCTCCCACAATGGGACCCAAAGCAATTTACAGTGTTAGTTATAACATAAAGCTGTGTAGGCACTCAAAAGACCCCTCTAACTAGCACTTTCTAAGAAGGGAGATGACAAATGTTTCAGTTTTAGATGTCAAAGAAGGATAACGAAGCTGGCCATTTCAGGGACGGGCAACTTGTGTTCCTCCAAATGTTTCTGTGCTACAACTCTCATTAGACCTAAGCAGAATGATCAGTGGTCAGGGATGTTACAAGTTGCAGTCCATTGGCGATCCACAGTTTGTCTAGTACAGTGGTGGGAACTGGGCAGGGGCAGGGGCCATTTTTCCCCCCTGCACCCTCCTGGTGGGCTGCACTGGCTTGTTTCAGCATGCCCAGGGTGATTCAGTGTCACTTCCAGCTGTCTTTTTGGCAGATTCGTTGTTGTTTTTTCCCCCCAAATATTTTGCGTTTTAAGGGAGGGTTGGGGGCTTTGGGGAGTCAGGGGAAGCAAACTGCTGTGATTGGAACACATTTTGAATTTTTTCTTGAGGTGGGGAGAATCACCTAAGAATCACCCTGATTTTTTTGAAAAATAAATAGTATGGGATTTTTTTGGGGGGGGGGCTTCAGAGACTATACTTGGGAGTCCCCAAGGGCCACACTTTGCCTATCTCTAGTCTACTAGGAGAAGATGTAGGTGCCTCCTTCTTTGTACTTCACTGTTTTAAGAAAAAAATATAAAACAAGTTCCTATAAATGTTTTTAGCTGCTGTTTTCTAATTTCCTGCCTTCAAAAAAGTCTTTTCAGACTGATTTATCTGCACTGGCCAGTCCCTTTGGACCACATATGAGCCGGGAACACTGCAATTTCATTTCAGGACACTTTTGTGGCTGCCCCGCTACAAACTATTTTTTTTTCTATTTCAGAAAAGTCTGTCCACTATTAGTATTTTTTTTTAATAGAAGGACTTTAGTAAGCTTCTAAAGAACCCCAGGGCTCCTTGGAATGCACTGTGAAAGTCACAGCCTTAGAATCATTGTCTTGTTTAGTTTTGTTTTGTTTTTGAAGGAACTCTAATTCTCAGTGCTGTGTATTTTTATTGTTGTTTATTTTGGGAACAGGCTGATGAGCTGATGATGTCTAGAGATTTTATCTGAATTTGATGGGAGCTTGATTTGGTGTCCATCTTTTCTTTGCTGTGGACTAAGAGTGGTGATTCAGTTTCTCATTCCTTTCTTTTTTCTTCTGTGTAATGAGGTGTGTGTATATTCTCTTTCCTGGTTGTATTTTCAATTAAGGTCTTCCAGGATGAAATATATCCAGATATCTGGCACATTATGACCAGGCTCATATTCCCAATCAAAGGGGACAGTCATTGGAGAATTTGTGGCATAGTAGTCAGTGGATTTCAGCCAGTGACTGCTGATGATAATATTCTTGCTGACTAGATTAAGGAAGGAAAATACAACCGAAGGCATATTGTAAGAACATGAGAGGAGGCCAGTTGCCACTGTCATATTAGAGGCCTCCATAGTCTAGTATCTTGTTTCCTACAGTGGTCAACCAAATATCTGTGGGAAGCCTCGAAAGCAGGACAGAAGTAAAGGGCCAACTTAGCAGAGAGATGGTTTGGTAAATTTGCATGAGAAATGTGGAAGTAGAAGGGAGAACTCTGAAATGTTGAGGTAACGGTCTGTCTTCTCCCGGGACATGGGAAGTCTGGCACAAGACAGTACAGGACCCTGATAGAAAGACTGGTAGTTCCAGAATGAGGTTGGAACTAATTTTAATGTAAAAAAAAGGGACCGAGTCTGAAATATCCAGAGTGACGCATGTTCAGAAGAGAGTTGCTTGTCCTTTGTCTGTGTGGAGCCTTGATGAGTGCGTGGAAGAGTGACAAAAATGACAAAAGGAATGCATGTTCTCTCCCTCTCTCCCTCAGTCACTCTCTCTCCCCACCAGCCTCCCTTTGTGTTCCTGTAGTCAAATGAAGAGATGAGCATCTCTCCAGACTTCTATATAGCTTGATTGCACTTTTAGTAGCTTTTGATTGCTTGTGGCTATACCAAGGTTCAGGAATTTGCAGATCACACTTGCCAGCTTTGATTTCCACCACCTCCCCCCAATCTCCTTACATTTCTCATCACTGATTTCTGTTTCCTCATCAGGAGGAAAGAGAGAGAGCAGTTTGGTATATGAAAAAGGATTCTGCAAGAAGCTCTAAGCTGCCTTGTTGTTGCTTAGGGTGCACCAGTGCTATTCAAACAGTGAGCCCTGCTTGTCTGGGGAGCTGCCTGCTTTCTCTTTGTTCAGCTTGTATATTTGTAAAAAGCCAACAGTGGCATCTTTTAAGATTAACTGATTGATATAAGCACGAGCTTTCATGGATTATACTTCTCCTCAGATGCACCAGATGTAAAAAGATAAGATATTACAGAGATACAGTAAGTTTCTGTCTACACCAGTGGTTCTCAGCCTTTAAGTGTCTTGACCTTCACATCCCAGAAACCCTGACCACTGGATGAACTGGCTGGGGTTTCTGGTAGTTGAAATCCAAAATAGCTGGAGGGCCAAAGTCTGAGAACCACTTCTGTATATCATTTCCCATAAAATCCCAAAACTGTAGACGCTGTGAGCTCAGCATCATCACTTTATTTTCCCTGCCTGCTCTTTTACCTTCTTTGCCTGATGAAGAAGGCTGTGAACTTCAAAAGCTAGCGGGATGTATTTTCCACCTTTTGGTTGGCCCAATATAAGTATCACCATGGGATGTATCTGGAATTTTTGTTTGTTTTGTGCCCAACACTGCTACTCTTACAATTTCATTTGATCTGAAGATAATGCATGTAGCTGTTGAACATGCAGATTCAATGCCTGAGGAGGTGGACTGTGTCCTCACACACTCAGGGCCTTTTCGCACGTGGGAAAGGAACCACGCAGAAACGCTACTCACCGGACTTGTTCAGCGTCCGGGCGAGTCTGTTGGGACGAGGAGTAGTGTGAGCTCGTCGCTCCGCACTGCTCCGGTGTCCAAAATGGCAGCTTCCAGTTGGTGGAGGCTCTACACCAACCGGAGAAGTTCGCCAGCCTACAACCCGCCCCCGACAGATCTGCAGGCACGCACTAGTGCACGCCTGCAAATCTGCACTGGAGCGCAGCGACGGAGCGACACGGAGTTGCGCGCTCCATGCTTTTTAAAAACCTCTAAATAGAGATTTTTAAAAAGCACGCTGCGCGACCAGTTCCGGTCGCTTCGGAGCGGACTGAGGTGCGGAACTACAAAAAGTAGTCCGCTCCAGTCCACTCTACAGTGCAGAAGACCTCCGTCGGAGGTCGCTCTGCACCGTTTTAATAGCCCAGTGCGGAAAGAGCCTCAGACTTGCTTTTCTGTGTGGTGACCTCTTCTAGCACAAGGTAAAACAACCCTGATATTGCATCAGTCTGTACAATTTACCTATTGTTGTTGTTAACTTCAGCTGAAGTTGTTGACTTCAATTGATGCCAACCCTATAGATGAGGGACCTCCAAGTCACACTATCATCAGCAGACCTGCTCTGGTCTTGCAGATTCAGAGACATTTCTTCTTTGATTGAGTCTATCCACCTATGATGCTGTCTTCCTCTTTTTATTATTGCCTTCTACCTTGCCAAGAATTATCGTCTTTTTTAGTGAGTCAGGTCTTCTCATGATATGATCAAAGTATGGCAGCCTCAGTTTGGTCATTTTGGCTTCTATAGAGAGTTCAGGCATTATTTGCTGTAGGACTCAATCATTTGTCTTTTTAGCAGTCCAGGCTATCCGTAGAACTCTGCTGCAGCACCACATTTCAAATGGGTTGATTTTTTTTTCTGTCAGCTTTCTTCACTGTCCAGCTTTCACAACCATACCTAGAAGTGAGAAATATGATGGCATGGACAATCCTTACTTTCATATTCAATAATATTTACACTTCAGAATCTTGTCTAGTTCCTTCACAGCTGCCCTTCCAAATCCTAATATTCTTCTGATTTCCTGACTACTTTCTCCATTCTGATTGGTGACTAAGCTAAGGTATGGAAACTCTTGAACTATTTCAATGTCCTCATCATCTGCATTAAGGTTATGTAAATCAACTGTGGTCATTATTTTTGTTTTCTTAATGGTCAACTGGAAACCTGCTTTTGTGCTTTCTCCCGTGACTTTCTTCAGTAATTGCTCCAAGTCTTTGCTGCTTTACCTGTTCCTGTACTTAAATTTACCTTTAGACCTTGCAGAACAGAGACATTCACCAGATGCACTTTTCTGTCAGAGCGGTCTGAGGCTTCATACTGGAAAGAGGCAGACGTAGTTCTTGGGAGGTTATGGGTCGTTTGTAACTTCAAATGGAGAAACCAAGTTTTATTGCTTCTTGTTTAATTCATTTATTCCCAGCTAGCTCATAGCCCGTGTGGTGGCCTTACTTTTCATTTACACACACTTCCGGTAACATCTCAAAGCAAATATGTAGATGCTGTAACACTACCACCATTACTTTCCTAGCCCTGGATTCTTCTAAGCTATTTGCCTGGTGGAGAAATCTGTGAGCTTTGAAAGCTTACCTGACATATTTTACTCCTTTTGGTGAACCCAAGAAAGATGGATTTTGGGTTTTGTTTGTCAGTAAGTTTCCAGCAATTTCTTTGTACAAAGGAATGAGCCCTGTAGAAGGCTGCCCTGATAGTTCCTTCCCAGTCACTGAAGTAGAGAAACACTATGTCTGTGTGCATACATGCACACTACCCCTATT
This sequence comes from Cyclura pinguis, assembly GCA_030412105.1. Lineage (NCBI taxonomy): Eukaryota > Metazoa > Chordata > Lepidosauria > Squamata > Iguanidae > Cyclura > Cyclura pinguis. The sequence continues at coordinate 165,775,609 of CM059600.1, forward strand.
CAGTTTTTATAGAATGAACACATGAGGAGGAGATGGAAACCTTACCAGTTTCCATCACTCTCCTCGCATAGAGAGTGACAACCTATGGGGAAGAACCCTCCCTTTATATGGAGACTCTCCCCGTGCAACCCAGAGCACTGGAAAACTTGGGTTCGGAAATGTGTTGGAGTCTCTCCACTCACAGAGGAGGCTCTTCACTTCAAAACATCAATCTTCACATGAGAGGGGCAGAAATGCACGCAAAAAGGTAGAGCTATCACATTCCTTTTCCCCCAGTGTATACATATTCACAGAATACCTGATAGGGCTTTAGACTAAGACGCATCTGGTGCTTGGAACAGTTGCCTGTTCAGTTTTAATTGTTCTGTCCTCCTTCCATTCACCTCTTCAGGATTATCTCTGCTCTTCTTTCCGACCTCTAACCCTGTCCCCAGCTACAGATGCATGCCTGTCTGGCGCTCACACCAGTAGTAGTGACAAAGGCTCGGTTGTTTGCCCCACCAGACAGCGCCACCAGAATTACTATTGATTAGCAACTTTTCTGTCAGCAGGAAGCAGTGAGAGTTGGGAAGGCACAAATATTAGTTCAGAGTCTCCTTGTTCATGAATTTCCAAACAACCATCTGTACTGGGAGGGGATTACACAGGCAGCTGAATGATTTGGGCAGGAATGAATTTGCTTATATAATCTGCTCACTCCCACAGTGAAGGGAAACAGGTAGGGAGTTTAAGATGGTATTACCTCACAGTCTATGCTTCCCCCACAAACACTCCTGCTGTTGTTTCTATGCATTCACATTCCAGTGTTGCTGCTTGCTCTTCTCCACTTTGTTTTCAGCACCCAGATCCCCACCCCATGGCTCTATGTTTTTGCTGGGCCACTCCTCTCAGCTTTGTTAATCCCTTTGCCTCAACCATCTATGCTCTTGTTTGTCTTGCTTCTTAGTACATATGGTGCACGTCTTGCTCTGTCTTCCGCTGAGCAAGTCTATTTTAAAAGGGTCTTAATCCTCCCTTTTCTTCTCCTCTCCTATCTCCCCTGATTTTTCAGTTAAAGCACTCGTTCCCTTTCTCACCAGACTGTTCAGTGTGTGTGTGTATGTGTGTGTGTGTAACGTTCCTGCTGTTAATTCTTGTCTTTTGCCCCTTCTCTTCTCTTCTGTTTCTAATGAATTTCCTGATCAGTTTCTTTCTCCTCCTTTCCCCCCTCCTCTTCCTCTTAATTGCTTTTAATTGGATGGCGTGTCTTTGCAGTCTTCTTCTTCTAGTCGAATGGTGCTCAACCTTTGCCCCTCCAGATGTTCTGGACTTCAGCACCCAGAAACTCCAGCCAAGAGGGTCAACATCTGAGTCTTGAAGACCAAAGTAGCTGGAGAGCCACTGTTCTGAACCAATGTTGTTTGTGGTGGTGTTTTTTTTTAAATAAAGCATCATTCGTTTTCATTCTCTATATTAAAATCTCTTGTTCCCCTGTTCCCCCCCCCCTCTGTTGCATTTATCTGTGTGTACGTGCACAGCCAGCATGGTGTAGTGGTTTGAGCATTGGACTATGATCCTGGAGACCAGGGTTTGATTCCCCGCTCGGCCACGGAAACCCACTGGGTGACCTTGGGCGCATCACACGGTCTCAAATTTGCCTTAGGGTCACCATAAGTCAGAAATGACTGGAAGGCACACAACAACAACAACAACAACAACAACAACAACAACAACAACATGCATACACCATTGTCTTCATTATGGCATTAACCCTTCTTTTGCTGGCAGCACACTGTGTTCTTTTGTATGAACAAAAGCTTAGCCTGGCCCTCTTTCCTTCTCTAATTATTTTGTTTTTTCTCTTTTGCTTTGAAAATTCAGGATCACAGTCTTTCATACCTTCCTCCTTTCTTCTCTTTTTAATTCTGATGCACATTTTAAACTTCTTTATCTCACTGTGTCTCTCTTTGTCTCCCTCATTATACTCCCATCACTGGTTTCTGTTTCCTTATCAGATCCAGTTTAAGTTACTACTTTTTGTTTCTTAAACCTGTTCACTTTTAACTATCTCCTCATCTCTCCTTTTTCTTCATTTGTGTTCTGTCATCTCTGTTCTCCTGGTACTCTTCTCTTGTCTAAAGCTTGGGTTACCTCTCCTATCTCACTTCTCTTCTTTTCCTGCCTGTTGTCCCTTTTCCCTGAAATTAGCTGTGACACAACATGCGTTTCAGAACCTCTCCTCTGTGCTGATGTTGAAAGTTAAAGAAGCACCTGAAAAAAATGTATATATGGTTTCTGTCAAACCTTTAAACACAATGCTAGTGATGGCATTAGAGGACAACTCTCATCGTACCTGACCATTGGCCATGTTGGACGGTGGTGATGAGAATTGTAGCCCGCAACAATCTACAGATCGTGTGTTGGGAATCATTGTTTGACCTCTGATCTCAAGCATCCTGTCCCTTCTTCCTCTTTCTCAGGCATGTTACCTCTGTCTTTGGAGATTGTAAGCCTGAAGGTGGAGGTACGTCATGTAAGAGTTTGATGCCTGAGGCACCTCTTCTTTCTCCTCCTCCTTTGAAAGGGGCGATACACAAAGACACTGATGCTGGCACTATTTTCCATATGTGCTGCTGCACACAGACCTTTCATCTCTTCACTTCATGGATAGCACAGCTTTGAAAAGTCGGTGTTCTCAGTACAGTTGGAACTCTCAACTGTGTTAAGTTTCTTTGCTATCAGCATAGGTCTGATTCCAGCTTCTGGAGGAAGTAGTTCCCAAACTTGAATCCCCAAATGTTATTGGACTACAGTTCTCAGAATTCTTGACTATTGACCATGCTGGCTGGAGATTCTGGGAACTGAACTTCAACAACCTCTGAAGTTCCTGGTTTGGAAACCAATATTATAGAATATGGTTGGGAACCATATAGTTCCTAGAAATCTCTTGACTACCAGAAACATGAGGTGGGGGAAATGGTTCTTTTCATTATTCTACTGATAAAGCTCTGTATATATGCAGCTTGGTTCCTCTGAGTGTCACTGGAGATCCTTGCCTTAAAGATGAACAAAATTGGTTGTGGTAGTTGTAATAATATTTGCAGTGATGGGGATTATGACGATTATGATGAAGCATCAATATAATGCCTTAGAATGGTCAAAGCACATCACATATATTATCTTAATAATCCTAACAACACTCATGGCAGATAAATCAATAAGAGACTGTATTTCCTGTTAGGAGATACAGGGGGAGCCTAAGAGATGTTGATTTACTTAAAGTCAGCCAGTAACTTCACAAGTTAGGTGAAATGTATGCCTTCTGGCTTCCAGCTGGTGCTATGAGTCTCTATATTACCTGCAAAGCCAAAAATGTAAGGTGGGAAAAGCCCTGAGCAACATGCCGATTACCACATTTCCAAAGGTGAAGCCGACAGGATTCATACAAGTGAATGTATTTGAAATGAATACATGGCCAGCTGGGGTGTGTGATGGTAGCATTCCCATCTGCCCACAGAACCTTGCATACAAAGGGGAAAAGTTCTTGTAACTTACTGAAATCCACACGCAGGTTGGGAAATATAAAACCCACTTGCTCATTCTGTACTCTTTAAATAATGCAAAAATGTTAGGGCCGTCTGTCGAACTGCGTCTAAACGAGGTAAATGGCTGAGAAATGGAACACGTCTTTGGGGAGATGATTCTGGGACTGTGTTTTGATCTCCTTCCTTTCTATTTCTTTTAAAGCTTTTGTCTCTGTCAGTTGAGTTTCCATGAAACATAAACACAGTTGTCCAGATATGGGCTGGGATGTTTATTTCCTTCCTTCCTATTATCTGACCCAAATTGTGAGGAAATGGGGTAGGGGAAATTAAATTTCATGCCCTGGCGGACCAAGATATCAAACTCCTGCAATGTGCGTTTGGAGGAGATAAGATTTGATTAAGAAAGGACGCTATTAATTTGTGGCAAGTACACTTTACTATAACAGAGAGCTTGCTTTTAATTAATAGCCAGAAGGAATTTTTAAACTCCCGGTCTCAGCGGGAGGGAGGGGGACAGAGAGAAGAAGGGGAAGACGAATGTGATCGGAACAAAGTGAGTTACAAAGATTAATAGACGTGCTCACAATTATCTGCTATAAACAAAAAAGAGAAGAGCACAGATCAGAGCAGAAGGAGCAAAAAGGGAGGGGTTCTTTGTGGGTTTGTTTTTTAATTAGCCTTTTTTGTCCTGCTTCTGAGTGAGGTGCAGAGACAGCTGATGGCAATTCCATGGATGGGGAGCGCATGATCCTGCCATATTTTTACCCACCCTCTTTCATGGGAGAAAGGGACAGTGAACTGCTGAGTCTGGGCAAACTCTGCCATCTGAATGTTTTTAAAAGAGATGTCAAATGGATGAGCTGGTCAGGCTTAGGAAAAACCACCCTTTAATGCAGACCTTTTCAGTTCTACACTAAATATGCTATGCTAAAGTTCTGCACTAAATAATCTGCACTAAATATTTGTCTTTGGGGTTATGTTCACTAATCTGTCATTACTAAGGGAAATAATTTTTTTTCCTCTTGAGGCTGAAGAAACCTCACACAGCCAGGAAACTCCAGCAGCCTGCCTGCTTACCTTATACCAAATACGTCTCCTCCTTTTCACAGTTCTCAACTCCCTTTATTGCCTTCTCCAGAAACCTGCCACAGCTACTATTAAGCACCTTAAACCATCAGACCTCTTAGGCCCTTTCTGCAGCTTACCTACTGCCGAATCCATTCTGTAGGGATCCCGGGGTTGGCTCTCCCAGGAGAGGAGCGTGACAGAAGTGCTCCCCCGACACTGGCTGCCTGCTGGAAGGGAGGAAGCACAATGGCTTCAACCATTCCTTCTACAGTACAGCCTAAGACTTTCCCAGGCTGTGTTGGGGGAGGAAGCTCAGCCATTGCGCTTCTTGATATTCTGCACAGCAGGTAAGTGTTGAAGGTAGCTGTGAGGAATGCACAATCATGGTTCATTGATGGGAGAAACCTGTCAGTGTGTTATTCCTCGATTGTGATGGGATGGTGACAGGATCACAATGATGTCATGCAGAACCGTCATCACCATCCAGCTGTGATCCCATCGTGGTCCCGTCACCATTGCGGATTGGGAGTGGGATGCGGAAAGGGCCTTAGTCTTTATGAGGACTTCACCAGAGGTTCCCAGTAAAAACATTTTGATATAGATGGGAGGTGAGAATATAATTGTTTGCTAATTTTGTCCTCAAAGGAGGCCATGAATAATTTGAGGAGTTTTATTCTTGCTGTTACAAAGTTTTTGAAAACTGCCCATTTTTTTTTCAGAGACTATGTGCAGTTTGAGATTATCCTGTGCAAAATTTGCATGTGATATTTCACAGAAAATGATGTCTCAGAAATATTGTTTCCTGCATAGAAAATACTATTTTCTGTGCAAAACTCTCCATGTGCAAATTCTGAACGGAAATTTAGGAAACATGATTTTGACCTTTTCCCATTATTTTTGAGTATTTTTTCCTCCTCCCCAAACAATAATTACTTATTTCCATACTGCCTTTTTGCTGCTTCAGAACCTATTTCTGTGGTGTGTGTGTGTGTGTGTGTGTGTGTGTGTGTGTCCTTCCTGGTTCTGTATTCTGTGCCACTTTGAGATTATGTAGCTAGCTCTATGACCATATCACAAGGCCTTTTCAGAGTTAAGATGAGGAGCACTGGCCTGTTCTCAGTGAGCAAATGCCTTTGCCACCGTTGCAATCTCCCAGTTGCTGAAAGAAAGCTATTTGTAGAGGGAGGTTTGGGAGCATTTGTGACAGTTATTTTCTCATTTTAGCTCGTATACTTTGATTTTATCTATCTTCACAGTTCTCCACCCATAAAAACCAAACACCACACTGGATGTCATCTATTCCCAGACTTCCTACCTAGTTGTGATTCTTCTTTCTGTATGAGAGGAAGGCTTTTGACATTACATTCAGTGGCATGGTGATCTAAAGAAGTTTCCTCCCTAGTCAGTTTTGGGTTGAGAGTTACTAGCCCAACCTGGTACTATCCAGGTGTGTAGAAATATACTACCATTCCCATGCTTCTAGAAGATATCAAGGGCCCTTTTCACACCTTACCTTTTCGCGCTGCTGGGTTGGAGTTCTTGCGCGAGAAGGCTTGGGAGGAACGCTGCTGCGTCCCTGCTGCTTCGGCTCCGCAGCTCCTTCCTCCTCACGCGAGCACCCCGCCTCTTCCGTTCACAGTGCTGCCTGGGAGTTAGAGGCTGTGCTGGGACAGGAAGCAGCTTAGGAGGCTTCGCACGGCACTTAAGTGCACGCGAGGCCCCAGAGATGAAAAGAGGCGTGCGCGGTCCGCATCAGGCCCTTGAGCATTGCGTAAATGTGAGTGCCTCATGCAGACCACTCCTCACATTTACGTGATGCTCAAGGGGCCCTTTCGCTTCAAAAATGCTGTGCGAAAGGGGTCAAGTTGGAGAAAGCTGTATTGGCCAGCTCCCAGCTGCTGACTAAATAGGCACTGTGTGGCAATCAAACCAGAAAGGTTAATTTGCCTGCAGATCCTTGATCTTATAAATTCTCTGCTTTCTGATTTGTATGCTTAGAGCACTGTGTAGCTTGGGACATCCTTAATGACCTGTAACTCTATGGAATATAATGCTTGCTCCTCTGTTATAAACACTGGATAGCTGGAATCTGGATCATTATGAAAACTGAATGCTTGTATCCTATTGCAACTCATGATTTGTAGCTGGTGCTGGCTGATTCCTCAGGAAGAAGTTCTCATTTTGTTGGGACTTCCTTCCAGGAAATCAGGCATAGAACTGTTGCCTTCGTTTGTTTTTGTGAGTGATTCTGAAAAAATGGCTTAGGGATTCCCTGTATATGTACATGAGATGAAAAATCTTTCTTAAATAGAGTCCATCTTCTTCATCAATTTTAGGAAAAATACACCTCCCAAAGTTGTGTTTGCAAGCCTTCACACTTTCCAAACTCACTGGTCCATACTGTTAATGGTCCAGAAAAAAAAAAGAGGGTGAATTGCCTGGAAGTCTCCGGAGGCAGCAGTTCACCTTTGCAGACATAAAAAAAGATGCATTTTTCAAAACTCAGGGGAGATAGCTAGCCACTTCCAGTTTTGTTTGATTTCTTTGTTTTTTAGCAGTCCACGTGGCCTCAGCCTGGTCTAGTTATCCACCTCTCTTCTACATAAACATGGCTACTTTATATACCATCTTCACAAAATTCAAAACTGTGGCCTGTTGTTGATTAAAAGGAAAAAGGGAGGATTCTTTGAATAGACTAGTTTAATTGTTAAGGTTCCACCAAAGCGTTCTGAGAATTATGGTTTGGTATAAGTGATGAAAATCCACTGAAACCTGAAGCTTATGAAGTAATTTTCTCAGCCACTGTCATAATCTGGTGGAGTCTCCTCCTTTGGGAGTTTTTAAACAGAGGCTGGATGGACGTCTGTTGGGAATACTTTGATTGTATGTTCCTGCCTCGCAGAGGGTTGGACTGGATGGCCCTTGTGGTCTCTTCCAACCCCATAATTCTGTGATTCTATTATTCCTTTACACAGGAATGTTCTCTGGGATAAATGGTGGTTGGGAGAGTATATAAACTTTCCTGAGTTCCTTGGAAGAGGAACAGAAGAAAATGTATCCCAGTTTCTTCTCCTGTCCCCCAGGGCACACTTTGTTGTTTGAATTTCATTGTGTTATTCAACAGCACAGTGGAGTCCACATCACTGAAACATTTTGTGTTACTTCATTGGGATAGTTGAGATAAAACTGATTCTGTTTGAAGAGTGCAGAATGGACAAGGTGACCGCTGCTTCAGTTGTTGTTTCCAACCAAGCGGGTGCAAGGAATTCCCTTAGCAAACCTCAAAAGCAATGCCTGCAGATTTCTAGCAGTAGATGTGCATGAATGGGAAATGGGACACAGGGATGGACGGACGCGCACACACACAAACACACTGTTGTTATGCACCTCCAAGTCATTTCTGACTTACGACAACCCCTAAAGTGAACCTATGAAAGGGTTTTCTTGACAGAATTTGTTCAGAGGGGATTTTCCCTTGCCTTCCTCTGAGGCTGAGAGAGTGTGCCTTGCCCAAGGTTACCCAGTGGGTTTTCATGGCCAAACAGGGATTCAAATCCTGATCTCCTAATGTCCTAGTCGAACGCTCAAACCACTAGACCACACACATACACACTGAATATTTCTCTTTCAAAACTACAAAGCAGGATGAAGAAGGGAGCAGGAAGACCTCTTCCTTTCCCTTCCTTTCACAGTTTGCTCATATGTTGTGGCAGGGGCCTAGGGTGGGGTTGCAGTGGAGACGGAGCTCTTCCTGATGTGTGAGCCTTTCTTCTAGCAGCCAGGAGGACTGCATTCTTGCATGGAAGCTTAAACTGTGTCAACTGATTTATGTTTACAAAAGCATCCACATAGCACCAAGTAAAAGTATTTTTGGAAACAACACCACCACCAATATATTGTATGAAACCACCCTAAGATGTGCTTTGTACCAGCCAAGAAGCCACATCTCTGCTTATTTTATGTGTGCTGACAGGTGTCAGCATTGAACACCTGTTTAAGAGTCTGAGCCTTTGAATCCCAGTGCTTTTTGTCCTTCCATTTGGTTTTGAGAGCTTGGGCCCAAAAGCTTAAGCAGGATTTGTCTGCTCTATAGCCCAGGAGGGGAAAAAAAGCTTTGTCTTTGAATGCCAGAGGACCTTGGGTTGTGAGATAAAGGTGCTGATGCCTTTTGTATGTTTTTCAAAAAAAGTGGTCTGCAAAAGAGTGACTTTGAAACATCCTTCAAAGCACAGCCAGGGCCTTGTCTTCGAGCTGCCTCTCACTATTGCTCAAGGTCAGCCATCTATCATTTTCCTCTATGCTAACTTAGGGAAGTTTTGAAGCCTGCCTTTCAAACTCCGAGAACCAATGGAAGAGTCAGAACCCCTGGTCCCCTCCCAGAATGGCATCACGTAAGCCCTGACCTTTCCTCTGTCTTTCCTCCATCACTGCTGGTAATTAAAAAGCTTTGTTCCCTTTAGTGCTTCAGGGAAAGTGTGTCACCTGATAAAAAGTCAAAATCTACATCTCAAAAGAGATCCCTTCCCAAGTGGTGCTGATAGTCATAGACCCATCACTGAGTCCTATATGGAGGTCTAGGGGCTGGGAATGAAATCTTATCACCTTACGGCTCATGGGAGATCTTTCTCTTTTATATCTGCCCCATTCCAATATTAAAGAGGAGGAGGGGAAATCGTTCCCCACGGCTCACACAATTCTCGTCACACAACACTGCTCAGAAAATAGATTCTAAATATGAGAGGGTATTATAGGTGTGTTATAGGTCAAGGGTGTCATCAATATGCTGTCGGTGTACATGGTCCAGAGTCACATAATCCAGATGCAGATCTCTGCCCCAAAGAGGTTACTTTCTAAATGTTCAAATGGTAGAGGAACAGGGCTTAATAAGTGATGGGTGTAAGCTGCAAAGTTTTCTTTAAGCTGGGAATGAAAGCAAAAAGCTTAGGCTGACAGTGAGTTTTAAGGAGGAAGGTGAAGAAACAAAGTGGTGATATTGTATATGTCTGAAGGGAAGGAGTTTTAAGCATAAACAGCAGTAAATAAATATGCACAGATTTGCCAAGCAGTGTGCATTACTTCACATTACCACACTCCTGCTTTTTCATCGTGGGCGTTAGTAAAATAGTCAGACATTTCCCAATTATTTTGTATGTATTAGGTGCCTTCAAGTCACCAGTCCACTTATGATGACCCAATGAATTCCATAACGTTTCCTGAGTCAGGGAATCCTCAGAGACGGTTTTGCCAATTCCTTCCTCTGCAATATAGCCTACAGCACATGCTGTTCATTGGTAGTCTCCCACCTTAGTATTTTAAATATTAACCAGGCCTGACTCTGCTTAGCTTAGATGAGATCTGGTGGCTTTGGGGCATTTAGGCCCATTTCCAAATAGTATTGACCTTTTAAAAAAAGTGTGTATATGCCTCCTCTGTTTCATCCTCAGAAGGACCCTGGGAGGTTGGCTCTACTCTCCTTTTCAGCTAAGATGACTTCCAAACTGGCTTAGAACAATTAAAATCTGTCATGTGTGCAGCCCTCGCAAGGTCTAACAGGAGCAGGACTTCTTTAACTAAAGCTGTGATGGAACTTGCCTCCACCTCTGTTCTTCTCAAGCCCTGTTCAGGCATAACACTCAAGTCCTGTTAAAGAGTAATGAACTGGGTATACCATGTATACTTGACTAGGGCCCTTTCCACACCTTACCTTTTTCCGGCTCCGGTGTGATAACTGAAGCCCCTGTCAGAGCTGCTGATGACGAGCAGCAGCTGTTGGTCCCTGTGGCTCTGGCTGGAGATGAGTCCTGCAGCTCAAGAGCTCTCCCTGCTGCCATGGACCAAGCAGGCTCGGACGTTCCTCTGCCTGCTCCTTTAGGGCAACAGGGATCCGATTCTGAAGATGCTTTGGAGTCTGTGTCAGTCAGCCCACAAACAAGGTGGAGACTCAGGACTGCTGAGCAAAGGGAGGCTTCTTTGATTAAGTTCAAGAAGCAGTGACTAGCCACACCTGTGTCTTGGGCTATCTAACTGCCTGCCTGGAAGCTTTCCTTTGCTTGTGGTGAACTTCTTTCAAGCCCTCCTCTTGCCTGTTCCTTGCCCCCAGCACCCGGTTCCTGCTACCTTGAATTGATCTCTGGACTCTTGACCCTTGGCTTTTGGAACTCTGACTACAGCTTTTGCTTGATGCTCTGGTAAATGAACTCCCTTGTGTAAAGTGCTTGCTTGTCTCCTCCTGACTGGACTTTGCTGGCTCTCACACCCCCTTCTCTGGGCTGGCTTGCCGCCCAGGTCTCTAACCTTGACAGTCGGGGTGCAGGGATTGCATGAGCGGCCTCTGGCGAGAGGCTCTCATGTCCCTGCTGCTTCAGCTCCGCACAAGCTGCCTGCTCGCGCGAGAGCCCTGCCTCTTCCTTCTGCAGTGCAGCCTGGGAGTTTCCCAGGCTGCGCTGGGGCAGGAAGCGCGACCGGCATGGCTCCAGAGGCTCTGCACGCCAGGTAAGTGCATGCAGGGCCCAGGAGCAATGCGCGATTGCGCGCCATTTTCTGCTTCCAGCCAAAAATGAAAAGGTGTACGATCGGCGCCTGCCAGCCCTGGAGCATCGCGCGATTGTGAATGTGTCGTGCAGATTGCTCCTCACAATCGCTCGACACTCCAGGCGCACTTTTACATGGCAAATGCTGTGTGGAAAGGGCCTAAGAGTCAATCTCACGGATCTGGGGTCCAAAATTACAGAATTTGCTATGACCAGTGGATAAGTCAAGGATAAAACATATCCTACACTAATAGCAATAGGCATGTTCTTAGTCTCATGCTTGGTCACCTACCCCACGCATTGCACATCACCAATTTAGTTTCCTCCTCATGCATCCAGCCTTTAGAGTAAATATGAATGGTTAGCTCTGCTGGAATTTTTAAGACCTTTGGCTTGAGGTGCACAGAAGGAGTCTCCAGGACCTTTTTCAGCAACCTCAGCTTCCTCCTTCCTCCTCCATCAAGCTGAATGGGATAACCTCAACTCCTATGGAAACCACTGCTGACCCCAGTCAGTCAATTCAGGTTTCCAGGGTAAATTTTTAGACTAAGGGCCTTTCCACACCACACTGTTACAGTGCTCTTATTCCACTTTCAACATCCTATGGAATCCTAGGTTTTGTAGTTTAGGGAGGGCCCTTTAGAATTCTCAGCAAGAGAGCTCTTTGGCCTCAGTAAACTACAAGCCCCAGAATTCCACAGGATGGTGACAGTGGAATAATAGCACTATAACAGTGTAGGGGGAAATGACTTAAAATTTCTAGACTTATAATCAAGTATATGCAGCAGTAACAGGTAAGAAGTGTGAAACCACATGGGCTGAGCCTGTCCACGCTGTCCTTGCATGCACCAGCTCCACTCTCTTAAGTACCCATCCTTTCCAGATTGCTTGCAGAGATCTGAAGATGATTTCTGCTCTTGTTCACTGGAATGAAAGGAGAACCTCTTGTGAAATCAGAAATCCTGATAAAGCAAAGTTCCAGGCCATGTTGAGATTTCCACTGCTGTTCAAGCAAACACGAGGAGAAGCTCCTTGCTGATTGTCATGCTCAACATGGGGAGGTTTGGGCAGAGCTTGGAAAAGTCGTTTGTGGACTAGAGTTCCGAGAAGCCCCAGCCAGCATGGCTGCTATCTATGATGGCTGGGGGATTCAAGAAATTGTAGTCTAAAAAGTAACTTTTCCTAATTCTGAGTTGGGGCAGAAGTGACATGTATGTGCATTAATGAACCCTATCCACAATAGGACTTCAGCGTTAGCTGAATAGAATTCTGGGATGGGATGGAGATATGCTGAATTCTTACTCTAGTTGCCTCTGATGTTCCACTGCCACTTTTACTTCTCAAAGTCTGTGATGGCTATAAGAAAAATATATGCCCCCCCCCCCCGACTGCTCCCAGGACATGAGCTGCCAAGCAAAGGCCTGTCAGCAGTACATGCTTGTGACTCACACAGCAGGGCTTCCTGGGCTGAGATGAAATAGGTTTCTGGCTCTGCTTGTTTCAAGCCATTGGTTTTCAATACGTTTGAGAGCTTCATCTGCTAACTTGAAAGCACTACATTCCGTGGCCTGATAGCAGTGCCTTTCTTCTTGATCATGGACTGAAACATTGAGGAATTCAACACAGAACTCCTGCATCTGGAAATCTGTCTCTTAATCTTTACTTCTGGAGTTCTGATTTATATACAGACCAGGTTTGAATGGAATCAGTCCTCTTAAGAGAGGCAGGAAGTAGGTGAGCTCAGAGAAGTATTTAGAAATCTTTAAGACATTAGTCTTCAACTGGATGTAGGAAATGAAGACCTGCACCCCGTCATTGTACTGTTGTGCTTTTTGTTTAAACTGATACTGGTCAAACAGCAGATTAGGTTGGTGCTGTTTCCATCACCCCAGAAACAATCTCCAACTGGAAACAAGGGGCTCTTCTCCTACTCAATGCTGACTTCTGCCCTCGAATAGAAGATGATACTCCTCTTGTTCCTTTGATTAAAAATGACTGCCATCACCTACTGGATTAAAAATCCCTAGTGCCGTGGCACAGTAGGATGCCACTGAGGAAAAAACAGTCTCTAAGCTTAGAGATCTCTTTCCTCTCCCAACCCTTTCTGGGAGAGAGGAATTCTATCTACGCATGTAGCCGACAAGCACATGGAAGTAGAGAGTTTGAGAAGGAGTTCTTTAAGGAAAGTGTTTTATTCTAAGAACAGGCAATCCAAAGATAAAAAGATATCTTGTTCATGGAGGCTGCTTCCTCCAGGCCTTGCTTGCAGTTACAAGTACAGATAGTTACATCATTTCAGGCAGAGCTTTCAAAAGAAACAAAAACCCTAATACAACTAACTAAAACATCCTAGCTATTCACATTATGATGAGGTGCTGAGATGGTCTGGGGAAGCGAAGCCAGGAGGCAAGGTCTAGCGGGCCCAACCTGCAACCAGCAGTAGGTCTGCTTCTGGTTGACGTTTTTTTTTACTCTCTCTCTGGCAGGGTTTGCAAATGTGATACGACAAAGGTGCCAGGTTGTCGTTGACTTATGGCAACCCTAAGGCAAATCTATCACGGGTTTTTATGGCAAGATTTCTTCAGAAGGGGTTTTCCCTTGCCTTCCTCTGAGGCTGAGAGAGTATGACTTGCCCAGGGTCACCCAGTGGGTTACCATAGCTAAGTGAGGATTCAGACCCTGGTCTCCAGAGTCACAGTCCAGCGCTCAAGCCATTAGACCGTGCTGGGTTTCTGTCAAATTAAAGCCCCTCAAAAAAATGCTTAACATGGTCTTTGCCTTGGAGAACAGTCTGAGGCAGCCGAAGGGCCAGAATTATGTCTTAGTGCTTGAAGCTGAGAAACAGTCTTCTGTAAAGAGCGGCAGCAAGAAAATATGGAAATCCTCCTGTGTAGAACACCGGCAGGCTACGTTCATTCCAAGGATACTCCATTCCATCGTCTTCCCAATCTGGGCATGCGGTGGCACCTGAGCATGTCCAGTCCTTTTTGGGCTGTTCTGAGGTCTTGGGATGGGATCAGCCCCTTAAGGCACTGATATCTCCCAGTTGTGTGTGGTTTATGCTATTTTCGGTGATGTAAGAATTGGTCCTCAGTCTGAGAGTTCATTATTAGCATGTAAGAGCTAAGATTTCATTGCTGGATCACACAGCTTATCTCCTTCTCTAAAGCAAGGGGGGTGAGAAACCATGGAGGCTCTTTTCAGATGCCTATGGACAGTTGCCTCATAGACTGTTGGAAGGAATGTGTTTCTAAAACAGAGTGACAGACAGTAGTTTAAGGGGAGACTAGGCAAATTCAGTGATGTAGCTCTCAATACCTCATTCTGGAAGGCAACAGTAGAAGAGATTATTTGCCTTATGTTTTGCTTATAGGATTCATAGAGACACCTGATACACCACTCTTTGATACGGGATGTTGAGCTGTCGCTGTAACCCAGCCAGCTGCTGCTTCTTTTCACATTCTTATGAGGGCAACCTAATTCCACAGGCTGTTTCTGCTTCTACTCTGTGGTCTAGTATGGCTGGAGGGCACCAGGTTTGACAAGCCATTATAGCCACATACAAGATTTCCAGAAATGACTGAGGGTGCAGTAGGGGAGGTTTGTTTAGATGAGGATAAAGTTGAGTGAATATGAGGCACCTTCCAAGCATCACCTCTGATTATTACACTCATAGTTTTGTTCCTCCCTGTCCACACACCTAAGGATTGGCAAATATAAGAAGACAGAACTAGAGTAGGTCCAGTGAGTTTTCAGGCACACCTCACCCCACCGCACCCCCAGGAAAAGCAGTTTTCTTACATCTAGATGTGTCGAACAAATATCGTATACCATCTGACAGCTTCTTTCTGTACATAACTCTCTGTAGGTGTATTGAATTGGTTCATCTTCTAGATTAAGACAGAGCAACTGTAGCACATGTCAACCTGTTCATTTCAAGCTATTTGTTTTTTGTTGGTGCTTTCCAGCTCACCCCTTGAGTGCTCCTCTGACTCATAGTTTTCAGTGTCTATCAGGCTTTAACTTTGTCACGATCCAAGTAGCTCTGCTAGTCCTGCAACTCAGTGAGTCTCCTTGTCTTGCCCCCCCCCTCAAAAAAAAGAAGGTAATAAAGGAAAATTATTTTAGTAGCCAGAGAACATGAACTGTAAGTACAAAACCAGGAGTAGGGATGAGAATGAGGTGTACAACTGGTAAGGGTTCTGAAAACCATTTATTTACCTGGATAATTGATGACCTCATAATTCAGGAGTGTTGGAGTGGAGCGATGCCCTGAGCAAGCTTTGAAAGGTCATCAATAATGGGCACAGCGATAAACGATGTCAGCCCCATCGTGCCTTCCAATCTGCGCAAGAGAACTGAGTGATGAATGAGCTTTGCATGGAGGACAGGCCAGGCTGGCCAAGATCAAAGTGAAGGGGAAACGTTCTCACATGGCAAGCCCTTCTCTCTGTCTCCTGGGAAGGTCAGAGAACAGCTACAAGCTTGTAAAACATCTCACTTCTGGCAGGAAAAGATCAGAAATGGTGAGGTGAGAAAGTAGGAGCCAGGGAGACCCCAGACCTGCACAAACCAAGAGACAGCTTTAGCTGGCAACAGAAACTGACTTGGTAAGTAGAAGAAAAATAAGACAAAGAACAAGTAAGGGACTGAATTATAGAGATCATTGTTTTTCAAGAACAGTGAGGATAACTGGCCGCTTCAACCTAACACACCCGGTGCCACTGGCTCTTAACTACCCCTGGTTGCTTGATAAATGTGCAGATGTAGTGAGCCAAGTCTTGTGGAAGGGGGGTCGTGTTTATTCCTGTCCTAATTCCTATTTTCAACAGCTTGCTGTAGTTCCCTACAAATCAGTGTAGTGTCAAAATAAATTCCTTTAAAATGATATCACCTGTGGATAAGTATGCTCTCAATGCCCAATAAAGGAAAAGAGAGAGAGAGAGAGCCAGTTCCAAAAATCTTTTGGGGATTGACTGCATGTGAGCTGTTTCCAAGCTAGCCATTGTGTTTAAGCGTCCAATACGAAACAGTGATAGTTATAGTAAAACACATGGCAGCTTTTTGCAGCCATACTGCAAGCTGATTTTGGTTTTGCTCAGGTACTGCTTGAAGTACAACCACAAACTGTAAAACTAGTTTTAGTAAAGGCTATGAGGTAACAGCAGCAAATAAATGTGTGGAAGGATCAAGTAGCAGCTTTTGAGAAGGACTTCAAATCCTGGGAAGCTTCTGTCAGTTTATGTAGAAAACACTAGATAAGATGGGCAAATAGGGAAAGCTTGTAGAAAAATTTTAGAGGCTTAAATCCTATTGCTAATCCAACCTAAAGGAACACAATTAAATCAATGGAGCTTACGTGAGTGTTGACCTGCCAAATTCCTGTTCCGGCGTCTGTTTTCATTGGGACTAAGAACTGGATGTGGGGAAGGTGTGGTAATCATGTAGCCCTCCAGACATTGGACCAAGCCTCCCCAAATTGCTAACCATTAGCTACTGTGGTTGGGCTGCTGGAACTCTCAGTCCAACAATATCTGGAGGGCATCTGGAGGGCTGCATGGTTCCTATACCTGATTGAAGCCTGTGCACTTATACATACCAGAAGCAGTGACAGTTCTACAATCCCACCTGTCCGACCAGAGCTTAGAAATATAGTTACACATTATTTGTTGTTGTTGCATGCCTTCAAGTCATTCGTGACCCTAAGGTGAACCTATCACTGGGTTTTCTGGGGCTGAGAGTGTGTGACATACCCAAGGTCACCTAATGGGTTTTCATAGCTGAACAGGGAATTGAACTCTGATCTCCAGGGTCATAGTACAAAGCTCAAACCACTGGCTTTCACCAATAAATAAACCATTTCCTCAGGAAACCTAACTTTTTGTTTCTTCCACAGTTAGAGAGTGTTGGCATCATTAAATGATTGAGGAGGAAGACTATTACATGGTTTCAAAGTGCTCTTTTACATTTTGTTGTGGGCATTGAGTCTACAAGTAGGTTGTACCACAGGCCAGCACCTTGTAGCCTTTCAGTTTTGTTTGAAGGAAATAAGCTACTTTTAGTTACTTTTGAGAAATGAGACGGTTAAGTGTCACTTTTTAAAAAAAAATACAGCTAAAGCTGCGACTAATTTCTGGGCGGAGGTGGATATATAACTACTTACTTTTAAAAAGTAACTTTCCAAGATCTACCTTTTATTTAAGCTGTCTTCTGTATTTAGCTAAAGGTTATAATTTTAAATCCAGCATGTTATAACTGGTAGTCCCTGGACCAAACTCTGCCTATACAGGTGGTATATCTACCCTTGACCCTCTTTTCTGGCCTTAGTGATGTGGGAGAAACAAAAACGGGGAATTATTCAAAAAAATGCACAAAAGAAACCAGAGACTCATGTCAAGATGCTCAGTTGATAAATGTTTTATGTAAAGTCAAAGGTTTTCACGGCCAGAATTCATGGGTTGTTGTGGGTTTTTCGAGTATGAGGCCGTGTTCTAGTAGCATTTGCTCCTAACATTTCACCTGAATCTGTGGCTGACATCTTCAGAGGATCACACAAGTATATATACTCCATTCCGCTTCCATGTCTCCAGATCCTCTGAAGATGCCAAACACAGATGCAGGCCAAACGTCAGGAGCAAATACTACTAGAACACAGCCTCATAGCCTGAAAAACCCACAACAACCCAATATAAATGTTTTATTAGAGGGACAGAGAGCCCAAAGCATTTCAGCCTGTATGTATTCTCAAGGCTTTCTTCAGGGTCTTTTCACAATCTAATTTTTCATAACAGCACCAAAACTATGTGAAATCATTTCTTTTATTAAAAAGGTTAAAAACCACCTTCAATCTTTGTTCACATGTTTCTGTTTGTCCAGTAAATGGTGTAAGAGTTTCTGCTCCAAAAATTTCAGAACTAAATAAATAAAATAAATAAATAGCCACTGAATAAGGCCTTTAGAATATATACAGGTCTAGACATGTTAGGCATTTTTAATAATAAAAAACACCTGTCAACAGAGCACCTAGACATGTGTTCTCCATTACTTTTTCTGATCTTGATGATGGCAGCAAGGGACAGAGAGGATGCACAAAGAGAATCAATTGGAATAAAAAAAATTTGAAAGATTGTTGATTGTGGAGCTTAAAGAAATCCCAAAATAGAGGCATTATGAGCAAGGAGCTGTAATACGTGGATGTGCCATTACTGGTGTGAAGAAAACAACATGTGTCATATATTGCTTCGAGAGCTAGAAATGTTGACCCACTTGTATTTTTAAAATATTCAGTTACCTTGCTTTATCTTCTCTTCCGTCTAGAGTAGGAAATGAGGGAACAAAGCCAGATACATATTCCAGTTTAAAAGACACCCATACTTTACCATCTCTCTGTCTATTCAAGAAAGCAGGAGCTGTGACCAACTTTTTTTTTAAAAAAAAAGCAAGATGTTTATTTTTCTGAAGAACTCTTGATTCACTGGACTTGGCATATGGTGAAAATACCTTGCAGTCACACACACACACAAAAACCATTGTTGCCTGCCTTTAGGAATGACTTCATATGTAATCTGAGCTTTAAAAAAAAAAACCACTCAAACAGGAGGTGAAAGATGGATCCTGCTTTGGAGTGGAGGTTTTTTATAAGTCAGCTCAAAGCCAAGTGGAAAGGTTTTTGTTTGTATGTGAAAGTAAGGTAATGTTTGTAGGTTCAGGGAATGACTAACCTGCCTATATGTGAATTTTGTTCTGTTCTGTAGGCCAACAGATTCCAGCCTCAAGCTTGGGCTTGCCATGAGCCACACAATGAAACAATGAAACTCTCAAAGCATACACTCCAAGAGTCCAGATTTGTCAGGAAAATTCCTAATTAATCCTCTGTCATCCACTTTTTCAACTGTTTTTAAAATGTCCCAGGTTCTCTTTCTTCGTCCCACTATCCCCTCTTGTCCTCAGTTTACTTCTGTTGCTGCAAACTGAATTCAAGGTGCAAAATTTAGCTTGCTCTCAGCTAAGGCTCTTTCCACAGGATAGCATCCTCCTGGCATGGGGGCACAAGAAGTGTGGGACCATGACAACACTTCCTTATGATGTCATCATGGTCCCACCCTTCTCACATCTCCAGGTGGGGCAATCGTGGGGTATATCATTGAAGGAAAAACTCCATCAATGGTCCCTGATTGTGTGAGCCTTCCATCGCCACTGGCCATGCAGAAGAGCTGAAAGCATTTCCCTCCCCACTGCAGCATGGGAAGAAGGCCAGATTCTTGTCAGTGCAGAATGCTTCTCATCAAGATTTCTTGGTGCTTGAGAAATGACTTCTGACCATTTTTACTTTTTTCACTTTTCACTTTTTCACTTCTCTTTTAAAAAGCAAGGTGCTGGAGTAGATGGACAAGTTGGGCTAAATGGGCCCAGGATACCTGGATTAGATGATATGATCCATCTAGGCTTTCTTGTATCCATCCAGTCCATCTGGGCTTGTATATTCTTTCTCCTGTGCTAAGATAACCAGAAGAAAATGTCAGGGTCAGAGACCCGGGCAGCGAGACAGCCCGGAGAAGGGAGTGGGAGAGCTAGCAGAGTCCTGCCAGGAGGAGTCAAGGAAGCACTTACTCAAGGGAAGTCCGTTTACCTAAGCCAAAGCAACAAGCAAAAGCCATAGTCAGAGTTCCAAAAGCCAGGGATCTGGAGCCAAGAGATCAATCCAAGATATCAGGAGCCAGGTGCTAGAAGCAAGGAACAGGCAAGGAGAGAGCTTGTAGAAAGTTTGCCACAAGCAAAGGAAAGCTTCCAGGCAGGCAGTTAGATAGCCCAAGACACAGGTGTGGCTAGTCACTGCTTCTTGAACTTAATCAAGGAAGCCTCCCTTTGCTCAGCTCTCCTGAGTCTCCGCCTTGTTTGTGGGCTGATTGACACAGACTCCAAAGCATCTTCAGAATCGGATCCCTGTTGCCCTAAAGGGGCAGGCAGAGGAACGTCCGAGCCTGCTTGGTCGATGGCAGCAGGGGGAGCTCTTGAGCTGCAGGACTCATCTCCAGCCAGAGCCACAGGGACCGACAGTTGCTGCTCGTCATCTCTACCCTGAGCCACAGGGACCAACAGCTGCTGCTCGTCATCAGCAGCTCTGACAGGGGCTTCAGTTATCACAGCAAAAAACTGACTTCTGTGAAACTCATTGCCTGTGGAAAAAAAGCAGTAATCTCCCAAGGGTAGAGCCAGAGGTTACCTCTTTATCAGTGCTGTTGTTCTTCCCACAGATAGTTAGCTCTCCTATACTCATCCTTCCACTCATCCTTCCACTAGTCTTGCCATTATTTTACCTACTTTTTAGTTACTCTTATTAAGTTCCACAAACATTCAGGTTTCATTTAGCTCATAGTTGTTGGATATGTGTTGACTGTCTAGCTAAACACAACATATGTTGAGGCTGGAACAAGTATTGCTGTTAACATTTATAGTACTGATGTCCTCCATGTCATCCTTTTACAGTCAGCCCTCCACATTTGCGGGTTTGAATTTCATGGATTTAATTATTTGTGCGTTTCTTCAACCTCTGCCCCCTCTCCTGTGCCTCAGGCGCTTTTTTTCCCGGGGAACCTTACCTCTTGGTGGCCACAGTCAGGCCGTACAGCCCTTTAATAACCTACCTCTCGTCCTTGTCGTCCTCCATCACCACAACCAGCCACTACCTGGCTAGCTAAGGACGGCTCACAGCCCAATTTCACAGCACCACAGACCTTCTCCCAATGTCCTCCCACATCTAAGGAAGGAGATGGGCAAAAGAGAGGAAGTATGGGGCCAACCCATTCCCTTTCCTTCTCCTTTCCCTGATCTGGTTTGGACCATGAGTGCCTACTCTCCCCACCGTGCCTTCACCCCTTTCCCACAGATACACACAGACATTATGATTTTTTCCCCTCTTTTGTGGTAGGGAAAAAAATCAGAAATATCACAATGTCTGTGTGTATCTACACCCCTCACCCTAGTGAATGTGGAAGGCTGACTGTATTACTGTGGTGTCTCTTCTGTTTTGTTAGTCAGATATGAGGAAGCCATTGTCCTCCTGACAATGAAGAGAAATCTTGCCAAGAAAACCCTGTGACAGTTTTGCCTTAGGATCAGCATAGGTTGGAAATGACTTGAAGGCTCTCAACAGTAACATTTAAGTATACGGTGGCAGAAACGCCAGTTCAGTGAGGGAGTCGTCTTAGTTCTATATCTGTCTTGTGTTCTATATGCAGTATCCTTGTTTAGTTTCTGAAAAGAATCCCGGGGATTTAATCTTGTAATTAAGAAGATGTAGGAGCAGAAGCAAATTTCTTTGTGACCATGGTCATGCCTCTTCAAGAAAAAAATTATTTACATCTGACATACATTTTGGTGATGTATTCAAAAGTTCTCAAGCTGATAATTCTGTTTTTCGTTCTCTATCATGCAAAACACATAGTCTAACTGTTGTGGATATAAAGTTTTTGAAAATAGGTTCCTCAGTATTCTGTCATCAAACACTTAGCAAGGACAGGGACCTTTCACTAGTGTGTGTATGAGGAAGGGGAATAAAATTCTGCACCCTGCCCCTTCATATTTCCTCCATGCAGTGGCTCTCTTCCATGATACAGACTCTGCTATAAAACCTTCACATCCTTATTTAAAAAAATCCAACCCACTAGATTCTAAAAACTGAAGTACATTTCAGATTTTCTTTCCTCATTTTAATGTGATGTAAACTTTGTTTTCCTTAAGCAAATTTAATTTCACTTTTCTAATTATAATCAGTGCCTTGGGGCCAGTCACATTTTGCCCACCCACGTTTGCTCTGGCCATGCATTACCCAAGTTTGACTAGATTTTTTTTTAAAAAAAACTCTTTTATCTGTGTTTCTTTCAGTTCTTTGCACGAGAGGAATAGAAGCAAGTGTTTTCTGAAATCTGGAATGTTCAGAGAGCCGACAATTCTGTGCAGTTTTTAAAAATCAGCTTCACACTTCTTGGTGGCCCAGAAGAGAGCTAGAAAGTAAAAGAGTCTAAGGCTGTTTGAGGGATTATTAGGTGTGGTGGCAGTGCCATTCTGATGTCCAAACAACCCTCTCACCTTTGGGTATAACATATTGTGATTTTGCCTGAGTGGCATTAGGTCTCCCAACATGTCCATGTCAGTATGAAGTTGGCATAGTACTGTAGTTACCTTAAAATGTCAAAATAACAAATGCACTAGAAGGTTTTTTAAAAAAAAAGAAGAAAGAAAATTCTGCCCTCTGCTTTCTGCACTTGCCACAGCAAGCTGTCAGGTGTTAGGAAACGACAGGTTGTGAACCACTGAAATTCTGCCCACGCCCGGTTGTGTTGCTCTGCAAGAGAGAAATTCAGAATAAATGCAGGACCCCCAGTTCTTCATGTTATGGCTGAACTATATAGTATTTGGTGACATTTTGTAAGTCCTGGTAAAAAGGCTAATGCTATTGTTATTTGAGGGTTAGCTGTAATATTTTGTGCGGCAAAGTCTGGGGAGTTTTAACTGCAAAACATGATGCCTTTTAGTTCTGAATCCTGGACCTGTAACTCCATAGCATAGTCAGAGTCTATACCAATTTAGTGCTTCTCCTTTCTGTGTTTATTCACTTGTATAGCAAGAGACTACAAGTGATCTTTATGTCTGACAATCTTTAGCCAGACCAGAGCAAGCTTGGTTTGATTTAGCTTGATAAAATGAAGGAAGGTCAGAGGCTAAGATGTTTCCCTCTGTCCTGGTCAGACATTGTGCACCTGTTGTGCCGTCGGCCTGCTACGGTGTAGATCTCCATTCCAAGTACCAGGTTAAGGAATTAAGTGAAGGGATGGGAGAAGACAGTTTCCTTCCTGAGCAGTCTTGAATTTTGTTCTTTGCAGCAGCTAGGCTCCTTGGTTCCAATGGGATCAATCAAGACAAAGTGAACTGTGCTATGCAAATGCTTCCTGCATGGTGTGATCTGAGCTGTGGGGGACTATGTGCTTGCTAGGAAGTGCTAATAAAGTCCCCTGGTGATGATGCTGGCAAGTGGAGGAGTTGATTATCTCCCATGGCAAGGCAGAAGGCGACCCAACCTAATAGGGTTTCCACCTCCTTCGGACATCCTCCCAGAGTGGAGATCACAAGCCTGCAGGTTATAACCAGCCAGGCTGGCATTGATCCAGGAGGTGAGACCACTTCTATTACAACGCTGCTGCTGCTGCTGCTTCTTTTTCTTTAATAGTGGCGGCTGCGGCAGCTGCTATTAAAGATTTTATGGGCCACTTAAAATCTCCTCCCCAAACTGAGCTATGGTTTATGGGCACTGTGGATGACTTACGGGAACCACCCCTGCTGCAGAGAGAAGGCCTTCTGAGGGCTTTATTCCTGCTGACAAGCTAGCAGGAAAGCCCAGTAAAGCATCTGTTAGCCACTGAAGATACACAGTTCAGTTTTGTGATGAAATCAAAGGCATCTTTCTCCCAGGCCTTCTGTTCAGCATGTTCTCAGTTTCTGTAGTTTACAAGAGAAGCAGAACAGTGACATATCATTTGGACCTGTAAAAAATTAGGAACGTAGGAAGCCACCTTATATTGGATCAGAACAGTGATCCACCTCACATCAATGTAGTGTAGACTCTGCAGTGTCTGACATGGGTTTCCTCGGATTTCAGGCAGATGGGGGGGGGTGTATGTGTATGTGTGCGTGCGCACACGCGCATGAGCACACATATGCATACTTCACATGTGCAAGACAGAGAGAGATTTCCCAGCACTATTTGGAAGTGCCAGGGATTCAGCCTAAGCTCTTTTGTATGCGAAACATGCCCTTTGCCACTAAGCTACAGCCCTCCTTGATGTGGACAAGAGTTACAGCCAGCTTGCTTTGATCATTTCTGTACACATTTGGGTGTATTTTCTCCCATATTCTACATAACTGTGTCAGCTACTGTCAAGTTATCTTTATTTTGTAAAAGCATAATATAATATTCAGATATTTCATAAAAAGCCTGCTCATCAGTTCTCATGGCTGGCCAGCTTCTAACTTGTCATAAACTATAGGAGTCTGACCCTTTGCCCTTGCTTGGTCAGTAGAAGAGTGTCTTCTTGTGGAAGCAACTGGCAGCCCTAGCAACTGGTTTCAGGGTTGCTGGCTGAAGAATACACCAACATACCTTCACTCCAGGGTTGGATTCAGGCATAGCAGCTCACAGTGCTAGGATGGCCTGTGATGGGTTTCTGGAAAGTATCACAATTTTTCCCCCATGCAGGCCTTCAATTAGCAACTAAACAGGTATAGAATCCACCTAGGAAGAAATGATCCTGTCTGCTGTTTCTCAAAGTGACAAAACATGGAAAGGACATTTCAAAATTCCAGTACTCCCTTCATCCTCCCCCGTGTTGTCTGCCTGCCCTTTCTTTCTTGATGCCAAGATGGCCTTGAAAGGCAGTGGTATCACAGCCCTCGTGCATGGTCTTACTTAGCTCACCTGTAATCACTGAAGTCTTGGGCTGCCTCAGGCCAGCCACCTGAGTACTAAAGAGGATTTAGAGCGGCTTCAGGATTTTAATCCCAAATCCAGTGGGCAGAATTGGAAAACTAATATTGCAAATCTTGGTGCAACAGTATTGGGCGAAGGGGTAAATTAAATACCTAGCAAAATGGATGCAAAATTGTTGAGTTGATTTGGGTCAGTTCAGTGGAAACTTGCTCTTTATTCTATATAATTACCAATTTGTTAACAGCTAACGAACCACAAGATAAGTTACTGCTGGTGTTGTAAATACTTTCCCTGAATGTTTTTATTTATATTCATCTGCCCAGAACTTGGAAAATGTACTTTTTTGTACTATAACTCCCTGAATCTCCCAAACACCCTGGTGGATGTAGTCGCCTTTTCTTTAGGCAAGTGTGCCTTTCTCTGGAATTTAGACAGTGTTTTCATTTGTCTTGTATCTGACAGGATGATAGCAGGGCTTTTCTTTGTGTGGTCATATACATTAACACTTCTACAAATTGGATGAAATGGCAACCTACCTGACCATGCCTTGCTCTCATCACCCTGTAGATGAAGAGCATCAGTGGGCTGCCTGTGCTCTCTTTTGCCTTCCCAGTACTGTTTTCTTGGTGCTTTTCACCTCCCTCTTTGAACTCTTGCCTACCTGAGCAGAAAAATTCTAGACCGTTTCCTGCAGGCTCATTAATACCATTCCTCACAGCTCTACGTTGGCTCACACAGTGACCATTAAAGACAGTCAAGCGGCTGTAATGGCCACATGCAGGCACAATGTCACAGCTGCTTGGGTTTTATAGGTGTTGTCAGGCTGCCCTTGCCGGCTGGCTGTGTTTTGTTTGCACAGGTTGCCTCCCATGGTGTGTTGCACTTAAGAAAACACTTGGTCATGCTTAGCCTGGAGCTGGTATGGCAGAGCTCGGCTTGACTTGTGTGTGTGCTGTTCTGCTCTTTTGGGTGGCATCAATCGTTTGTTGTTCAAGTTGCTTGGAAAGCAGTAAGAGAAGGGACATAAGAATTTTGTTTTGCATTTGGGGAGTGGGGTTAGGCCAGCGAGAGCTCCTGCTTGCTGGTTTGCTACCGTGTAATTATTCATGCTAAACCACTCTGCTCCTAGTGACCTGCGCTGCTGTTCAGGTGGAGCTGAGGCAATAGAACTTCTAGGGTGAGACTTCCAGCTCACAGCTTGGAGGATTATTTATTTATTTATTTATTTATTTATTTATTTATTTATTTATTTATTTTGATTGGCTGGTTCCTCTGGCTTTTTCTGCAGTATGCAGAAGTATGATAAGTATTGCAAGTATGATAAGTGCATAATCCACTTTTATTATGCAGAAGGCAGAGTGGCCAACTTGTCCTCCATGCAGGATGGTGAACAGAGATCACCTCTAATTCAGACTTCAGTGTCAATTACTGCTTCTTTTAAAGCTGAAAATATCTACATGGGTGATTGATCTGCCAGTCTTTTAATCAATGTAAATGAAAATGATCAGATAGTATCTTTTATTATAATTCAGTAGCCAATTACAATTGATTTTCCATTTCTGATTGAAAGGTTGCTGATAGCCAATCATGTTCGGTTAAAATAAAAACATATTAAGCCTATAGTAACAAGGACATTGCTGGGTTGCCTATGCTTTTAGCATGATATCCTTCTGAACTGCCTGCAATTATGAATTAATCAGACTGCTGTTGATCAGACTGCCAAAAAAACCCATCTACATTACTTTTGCTTCTTTATGAATCAAAAGCAAGTATGTCTGTACAACTGTACAACTTCATGCAGAGGCTGTGTCCACAGAATATACATTTCTGTAACCCTATTAGCATTTTTGGATGTTATGTTTTGTGTCACTATAGGTAAACTGGCAATGGGGAAAGAGTTAAAACCAAGTGCCACGTCAACCAGCATACTAGACTGTACTCCTTATCTCTCAAACAATCTGAAGCAAGGTGGAAGAGTTCTGTGATAACTATACATGTTTGAGAATCTTGGGTGGTCACAACATCTGGGATGTCATAGGTTCCCCAACCTTGATGCAGGGATAGCATTTTGCATTTTAGTTGAGTGAAGTGGAGAGTCCAGGATTCAAACCGAAGCCCATTCTTTAATATGCTTAAGATTATATTGGGGGAAATAGTGTTGGTTGTGGGTGCTTTAAAAAAAAGGAACTTCACACCTATAAGAACATCCTCTGAACGGTTTCACATCTTCAGGGTTTTTTGTTTGTTTGTATTTTTAAGCACAGGGGTTTGTGCTTTCTGACATGCACATCTATATTTTAGGCTCAGTTAGCTGTTCATAACAAAAGTCACTTTCAGACAGTCACAGTCGTACGTGTCCCTGACAAATAATCACATGAAGACAGACACATCAAGAAAGGGAGACTGCCTCTCCTTTCCTGAACAACACATACACATGGTTATTAACCAAATGATGAAAAAGTGCTAATGTGGTCATTAATTGTAGGGTTACTTGAGAGACATTTCAGAGCTGCCAGTTCCCTGGCCAAAATTAGTTTTGGATAAGATGAAACAGAACAACTCCTAATGATGTGTTTTGCCAGTTTCTTCAATTTTTTTTTAAAGTGGGAAAACTGAGGGGCTACAGTTTCTGGAGCTAAATAGGTTTTCATATAGGTGGCAGTCATTTTCAGTCAAGTGTCTTGCTTACTTAGCTAGTGAGAATCAAGTACATTATGACAATATTCAAAACAGTGCACCCTCTATTTATGCTGATGTTCCATTCCGGGAACGCTCTTGTAAAATAAAGGCAAATGCTCTGTCCCATTATTGCCAATGGACGCAACGTCTGTGTGTCTACATTGGCACGGGCACACGTCTGGTGCATCCATTGACAATAATAGAACACAAGACTTCACATGGCCTCACATTCTTGTGAGCGGAGATCACATCCAAATAGGTTACACTGTATATATATTTTTCAAAGGCTGTTGCTGTTGTTCTTATGGCCTACAGCTCAGACAGTCAAGCTATCTACGAGTAACAGGTCCTTCTGCTATATCAAGCTGATGCATGGCTTTTAGACCTGGGTTGATACACTACACTTTTTCATGTCAGGTTTGCTGCTATAGTGTGTAGAGGGTGAGAAAGAGTGAGAGATGGACAGACACATGGCGATTTGTAGGATCTATCAATGGCACTGTAGTTTTCGGATAAAGCTAGATCATTTTTACAGTTTCTGTGGGGAAAATAATGAAATGATCATTTTTAAAACACTCCTCTATCATTCTATTTGCCAGTTTGCAAGCAACATCAAGATTCTCCTTTTTACCTTTATGTCTGTGAATGAATTGGGAGATGTGGCAGCTGCCGCATTTTCTGCCCATTTCCCCATTGTCTTGACGTTTGCCTCTTCCCTGTCTGCTGTAATGAGCAGAATGAGGGGCTCAGGGAGTTGGGGGAATGATGGAAGCCATGGCTGCCTCGTCTTCCAACCTAGCGGCATTTCAAAATGTACCATCTCTGGATTGCAGACTGATAATATGTACGCTGCTACCCACAGTGTTCCATCCTGCCTTCCCTGGTGTTTAACATGTCTGTGAAACTATTGGTAGGGGCTAACATGGGATTTGGGCTAAGGTGCTCTCTCTGTCTCTCCTTTCCATTGGAATCCAGGAGGAAATAATAGGGCTGATGTCAACTGATAAATTGACACTGAATCCTGACAAAACAGAGGTAGTGTGCACTGGTGGGTTTGGGGCCCCATAAGTAGAAGAGTGCCCTGCTCTGAATTGGGTTACGTGTGCCCACCCAAAAAATCAGATGTGTGGTCTGGGTGGGGGCATTTTTCAATTTTACCTTCTCACTGGAGACCCAATTGGTTGCAGTGACACAGAGTGTCTTTTTTCAATCATAGCTGATTTGCCAGCTGTCTCCCTGAATAGTGTTAGCCTGGCCACAGTAATTTATGCCCTGGTAATCTTCCAATTAAACTTCTATAATGCACTCTACATGGGACTGCCCTCAAAGACAGTCTGCAGATTGCAGCTTAGGCAAAATGTATCTACATAGATATTATTGGTTAAACTGTTTGAGATCACAGAACTCTGGTCCTTAAAGAGTTGCATTGGGTGACTGTTTATCACCAAACTCAGTTCTGAGTCTTGATTTTGACATATAAAATCTTAAACAGAATACCTAAAGCATTACCTGTCTTTGTACCATCCTGCCACTTGACTGGGATCTACCAGAAAGGCCCTTTTGGTTATGCCATCACCTAATGAGGTCTAGTTTTCAAGTTTTCCAGCACCATAACTCTTCCTCTGACCCCCAGATTATATTGGTACTGACATTGGCCAGCGTTCAAAACCCTGTGAAAACAATTCATTTTCAGCAAGCCTTTGTATTTACAGTAGGAGTGATGGCTGTTGATAAATTTGGAATTTGTGATACCAGTTGGTAGCTGTGCATTTTTATTTGCTTTATAGTATATTGCATCTTGAACATTCTGTGAGGAAGAGTGGGATATAAATTTAGCTGAATTTTTGTTGTAATAGAAAATTATTGAAGATGATTTCAATGGCTTAAACTAGATCTAATTTATCATTTCCCAGGGTGGCAAAATCTGCTCAGGTAAATACCACGCTGCTTTCCCGAAGCTGTGCTGGCTGGCTTATTGGGTTTTTTTTAGAGTTGCCACAGAGCCTGGGACCTTTGTAGGAATATCAAAGTGCCAATATATTTTGGTGTGTGTAGGTGTGTGTGTGTGTGGAAAGGATATAAAAGTGTTTTCAGCCCCTTTAATTGGCTCTTCTAACAGCTCTGTGTGGAGCTATATCTGCTCTAATTGTCTTACTCGAGAGTACCCTGGAGACCTACTGTTTGGCTCATCAGGTTGCTATTTAAGGTCATGTAGAGGGTTTTACAGTTCAACATTTAAAGCTCAGTTCTGAGGAATCCTTCTTAGGAGAGGTCTCCCATCCAGGTCGTGGTAACGACCAAATCAAGACTCCACCCTCCATCTTCAGGAGCCATTCTCCTTGAACTAGCTGGTAGTTCACCATCTTATGATTCACACCAGTGCTGAAAGAGCTATAAGATCTCTAGGTTCTGTATACATGGCATAATATAATTTAAAGAAGAATAGGGATCTCTCAGTGATCTGTACTGAGATGCATGTGTTTCTCCGTACGTGAACTGGAATCAGGAGTGAACAGTGGCCAAAATGGCTCATGATATCTAGTTTTTCAGGATGATGCAATCAAAAAGGCACAGGCGACAAAATGTCAAATATGATTCCAGGTGATTTAGTGTGACGTGAACAATTCTATCTTCCCATGTGCATGCGGTGAGAGGGGCATGAGCTGGCAGTGGAAGAGAAGAGATCTAGGGTTTGTGGTGAATAGCTCAATGAAAATGAAGATCTGCTGTGCAGTTATGGGAAGAACTGTTAAGAATCGTTTCAATCAGAAGGACTGAAAATAAAACTGCCAGTGAACATTTGGATTACTATGTACTGTTTGAGTTGCCACTTCTGAAGAATGATGCTTTAAAGCTGGAAAAGGTGCCAAAAAGGACAATGAAAATGATTAAGGGGTTGCAAGAACTTACCTGCAAGGAATGGTTACTATGCTTGGAACTACTTAATCTAGAAAAAACTGGGGAGGGGACATGATAGAAATGTGTGGAATTATCTGTGGTGAGGAGAAAGTGGATAAAAAGGGAGTTTCTCCATTACTTCTAACACCAGAACCTAGGACAGTAGTCAAATGAAGCTTTGAATGGTGGGAGCTTCAGGACAGAGAAAATGAAGTATTTCTTTATACCGCACATAGTTAAACTGTGGAAGTTATTGCCACAAGATATACAGAGAGCCACGAAGCTGGATGTCTTCAGAAGGGGTTGTGCTAATTCATGAAGGATAAAGCTATAAGTGTCTGCTAGTCACGAGGGTTGTCTGCTGCCTCCTCAATTAGAAGCAACATACCACTGTACACTAATTGCTGCTGAAGAGCAATAAAGAGCAGGTGAGTTATTGTCCTCTTGTCTTGCTTGTGGTCTTCCATGAGCATATGGTGGGTCACTGTGGGTAGTAGAATGCTAGTCTATATAGGCC
Source organism: Cyclura pinguis (assembly GCA_030412105.1). Classification (NCBI taxonomy): domain Eukaryota; kingdom Metazoa; phylum Chordata; class Lepidosauria; order Squamata; family Iguanidae; genus Cyclura; species Cyclura pinguis. Next base: position 165,806,308 of record CM059600.1, read on the forward strand.
TTTTGGTCTGTACCTGCAGAGTTCTTCTTATAGGATCACCCACACGTTAACACACACTCCCATCAGCAGTGATTCTTTTTTGTATGTTTTTGTTTTCTGTTAGGGGACATGCACAGTAAGACACTGAATTGGGAAGAGACCGTATTCTATGCTCCCAAGTTTCCAATGCTCTCTTCTCCCATAACACAGAAATTGGCTTTAAGGAGAGAAAGGGAAGTGGTGCATTAGAGATGCCTAGACCTGTCCTGTAGCCATCTCACTTGGATTGAAGGGGTGACATGGAAAAATCACTGTTTCCTGTCTTATACCTTTCAAACATATATCCCAGTTTGAGTAAGAAGAGCATGTCCCCAATTGCCATTTGCCAGTATGAGAGATAAAGAAAGCGGGGAGGCAGAATTTCGTCCAACTGAAGTGAAATTATGGCTACAGCTTGGTAGAGATGCAGGCTAAATACCCCACCAGAGACCTTTCTATCTCCTTAAGGTGTCAGGGGTGCACTGACTGGGTGTTGGGCCTTGTTCATAGCACCCTACCTTTGGAACACATCCTTAGGATACTTGCTGGGTGCTTCCATTATTGTCATTTAAGTATTAGATTTTCCTCTTGTGATTCTTTGGTTGCTTTGATTTATTTTTTAGTGCTGCTGCTCCTAGTATCTTTGACTGAATTGTTTGATTATTATTTTGATTGTATTGCTATGATTTGTTTTAAATATTAATAATCCTTTCTAAAGACAATACATTTGAACCCTTCACATGTAACTTCCCTGGAAAATATATATGCACATGTTACTGTTTCTATATTCCTTTTGCAAGGGTCAGGAGGCACAGAAATGTGAACCCATATCTTTAAAATTTAACATCAGAAATGGCTCTCTCAGGCTTGGCAATGAGCTTTTTCTACTTTTATCATGGGCTTATTTGAAAGGTGTTCAAGCTTTGATTTGAAACTTTACTTTAGAATCCCAGCTCCCTACTGAGAAACAGTATCTTTTAGAGCTGGACATGTGCTGAGAGACCTCAGTTGGTGTCTCATCTACCCCCCTGTGTACTCATTCATTGCTATCTCGTAGCCAGACATATATAAAAAGGGCAGTTAACTAGAGCTGAAGCTAGTATTCAAAGTGAATAGGGAATGAATAGATTTTTACAAATTCCTTTTTAAAAAAAGAAAAATTAGAGAAAGTGTGTATCATATATCAGATTTTGCAGTCGGACTGGCAGGCAGATCTGCAGTAGCTGTTAAACTTTGTGCCCTTTCATTGCTTTCAACATCTCAATTGAGCTTTTAATATTTGTGAATTGATCATTAATTGTCAACATACTTGTGCTTCAGTATCTGGGGTTTTCATGCGGTTTTACATTGTGATCTAAATTCTGCTGTCACCTCACTCTTCATAAATAGCTGGTGAAATAAAATGTTTATTCTCCGTTCCCTGGAGCCCTCTAGATGTTATGGACAACAACACCCATCAACCTCACCCAGCAAAGTATGCCTTAGAGGACATCAGGCTGGGAGGTCTGACCTATGTGTTTAAAATCATTAGCATTAATTTGCTTATTACAGGTTGACTTGCTTTAATTTGTTTAAGACGTTTGTGTTTGTGCGAGTAAATTCTTTGTATACAATTCTAATGTGTACAAGCTTCAGCTTGCCTGATTTTGGTTTCTGAGTTTCCACAGCTTGTATGTTTGTATTGACAGACAAGTATGACTCCTGTTAAGACCACATCTGCAGGACTGCCTTTGAAGATATCTTAGAAACTTCAGCTGGTAAAAGAGAGAGGGAAGCTGCTACAGATAATAATGATACACAGAATTCTGCCTTACAAAATGCTAAAGATTTTTTGGCAGTCTGCCGTTGGCACAGGAGAGAGCAGGACTGGGGTCCAAGTGAGGGAAAGGAAGCTATGGGTGAGCAAAGGGATGCAATAGCACCAGCAAATGGCAGGAAGGGATCAGGCGGAGCAGGCAGACCAGCAGGCAGTGTCCAAAGAAGCCACAGGGAAAACTCAAGACCTCTGATGACAGTGGCAGTGCCTGGAAATAGTGATGTGGAGGCAATGAGCCCACTGCAACAGCAGTGCCACCTCCTCCGTGGCCCAAATGAGCAGCTTTCTCTATTCTTTGCCAACTCCTCTGCCTCTAAGAGCAGCTTCCACACATCTCCTGGCTGGCCCAGATTAGCTGCCAAAGGGAGAGCAGCAGGTCAAAGAGAAAGTAGCCAGGGGAAAGAATGGCAATGATTGTTCAGTCATTCCCTCAAGGTCCACCCCACGAAGAGTCAGGAGATCTTGAGGGAACAAGTTCAGCTGCCCCCCCCCCCAAGTTTATCACTAGGGCTCAAACCTCCTTTTGGTTTGGTACCAGACTGAACATTGGAGAGGGCTCCTGTACTTTAATGGTTGTGTTAGAAGATGGAATTCAGCAGGTGTTGCTTGTCACATCACCAGGTAACAAGCAGCAGCTACTGAAATTCCTTCATCTATGCAATCATTAAAGGTAGAGGAGTCTGCTCCAGTTTTCAGTCTGGCCACTCTACTCTTTTGCAACCCTGCAATATATAGCACCTGAGTGGCATGGGTTGTGTGGTTCATGTCTCACCTGCATTAAAACATCTTCATTGGCTCCTGTATGATCCTGTGTATATTTTAAGATTGTTTAGTGATGCCATTCTTGTAGGTTCTGCCTGCCTGCTGAGTTCACATGGGTAGTGACCAAGGAATGGGCTCATTATGTGACTGAACCCCTTCTGCATGACACCATCTCTACTTCTGTGTGGCTTTGACACCCAAGCCTTCAACTTTAACCTGCCAGGCAAAATGAGCATTATTCAGCCAAGCATTTTAACACAGTTGCCTTATGATTTATAGCTGCCGAGTTTAATTCAGTTTTGGTAAAATAAAAACAGGGGCCTTCTCAGTTTCGTTTTCATAAGATTGTTTTACTAGCTGCTGTGCAGTTTTAATTCTGGTGGTGTTTTCATCTGCATGGTGCTGTATTATTATGGGTTGTTTACTCTTGTGATCTATGTTGGGCATTTTTGGAGAGGTGGGAGATACATTTATGAATTAACTGTATGAATGATATATAGTAATAATTAGGGTTGTGGGAGACAGTCACCTCAGACCATTCTTTTTTATCAGAATTTACCAAAATTAAAATATGGGAGAAAGTGAAATAGACAGATTTACCCATCCCTTGTGCTCCCCTCTCCTGGCCCTCTACACAGTAGGAATGTTGAACAGATCTGGAACTCAGACTGCCTTTTCTTGCTTGCTTACCACCGGTCAAAACACAGCTTCAGCCCTACTGTGGCTCTCTCTTTCATCCAACTCATCATTGAGAAGGGCTGCAGAAAGGAAGTGGTGGCAGCCTTACCTATTATGCTTATCCCCTGGATAGAGAGGCACATCTGATCTCAGGGGTTCTTGATGTTCCAGCGGCAGGAAATTCATTCCCTATTTTCTTTTGCAAATACAGAGAGTTAAACATGGAGCGCTTGAGCTGCTGTCTGCTCCCTTCCCAATTACTGAGCTGTCAGTCCATCTCCATGTGCCGGAGTTGCTTAGAGATCAGAGCCTAGGTGGGCTGGGACACGGAAGCAGTGTTTGATTGGCAGCGAAGACACTGTCTACGTACAAATACTCTTTTAGCATGTGCGCTGGCCAAAGCAGTGACTGCTGGTCTGGGACTAGGGGAGTCCTGTTTTGCTTCCTTGTCACCCTGCATAGCTAAAGTGAGTGGCAGCTAATGGCAAAATATATCAAGAATGAGCCTCTTCACCCAAGAAGGGTCAAACCTCAGATTGGCACAGGGGTTGTAGAAGAAGCATGTGGGGTCATAGCATTTTGGGAGCTGGAATGGAAACTTAGGCTTGAAAAGTTCATTCTGTCAAAGAAGAAGAAAGCAGAATTTTGTGGCTCAATAGTCTTGTTTTCTTGCATAGGCAACTGTGTGGATTTATGAGGGACAGTTTATACATGTGTCAAAATCATGTAGTAAAGTTTTCACAGATTGATTCACTTGAGGTTGGAGGTGGCAGATTTTATGTCTGAATGTCCCCACCTATGAAAAGAAGGAATCAAAGTCATGCCCTGCACAGAGAAGAGTAGCATGTTAGGGGAAAGGCTCCAGGACAATCTTTTTCCCCCTCCCCCTCATCCTCCTTTTTTAATTACACGCAAGGAGATTGAACTCTTTCCCTTCTGGAGGAACAATCAGGCACACATAGGGGGCTTCCCCCAGCCTGAAGTAGCATCATCCAGGAAAGTGTTTATCACTTCACTCTACTGAATATCCAACTGGCCCTCCACATTTGCAGGTTTTGATTTGCATGGGTTTGGTTATCTGCGAGTTTCTCCAACCCCTGCCCCGCCCCACCTCAGGCACTTCTTTCCTGGAAGAGCATTCCCTCTTGACAGCTCCAATCAGGCCATGCAGCCCTTTAAAAACCCACCTCTGGTTCTTCTCCTCCTCCACCAGCCACTGCCTGGCCAGCTAAAGGACAGCTCAAAGCCCATTCTTTGAGCACCACAAACCTTTTCCCAATACCCCCTACACACTGAAGGAAAATATGGACAAGAGAGAGGAAGTGAAAGGACACCATGCTGATCCCCTCCTTTCCTCGACCCTGGTTGGACTTTGGGTATCCATTCTCCCCACTGTGTCTTGGACCCCTTCCCACAGATGCACAATCACATTTTGATATATGTGATTTTTCACTTTTACGAAGGTCCTGCACCCCAAACCCTGATGCCACATTCCCCTTTCCTGTGTCCACAATCTCCCTCCACATTCCCCTTGGCCACTCTCTATCTCTGCTCAAAATAAGTAGCACACCTAGGCAAGCCCCCCCCCCCCGCCAAGATTGGCAATACATCTTTTAGACAGGTAAGAGGCCTTGTCCTCTCTGGCATTAAAAATATACTTGCAAAATCAGAAATACATTTCCAGCCAGGTCCAGGGTTTTGTTTCAGTTTGTTTTGTGTTTGACAGTGCCGCCTTTAGAAGGTCCCAGGACAAAAAACATGCCCCCGGGCCCTCTGAAATTTCCTGCCCTTGGCCTAAATGTATCTTTCTGTCCCTTGAGGTTGAGCTATCTGTGTGTTTTGAGAAGAAGATGTAGGCAGGGCGAAAGGAGCTGACAGAACATTAGCTGGAGAGAAGTCATGAGAGAAGCACATGCAGAGTTGCAAGTTTCTGTATGCTGCTGCTTTGCTTTGCTGTTGTGCTTACAGGAAAGTAACAAAATTCCCTGGAGGCACCAGATTCTTTCTTATCTCAGAAGCTGAGGAGGATCGGGCCTGGTTAATATGTGGGAGCGATTCCACCAGGGAATATGAAATACTGTAGACTATATTCAGAGGAAGGAAATGGCAAACCTTGTCTGAACAAATTCCGCCAAGAAAATCCTCTGATAAGATTGCCATAAATCAGGGTTGACTTGAAGGCATGTAATGACAACCAGTCTGTGCTGATGTTGGGATCTGATGAGCAGTGGCAGCAGTATGAAGGACTGCTTAACTCTTTATTGTCTTCTCATGTCTTCTCCCACTCACCATCTCCAGCATCACCACACATCAAACTGCTTCTCCACGTTCTTTTCCTGATGCTGAGCTTTGAGGGTGCTTTTCCATAAACAAACACATCAAAAACAAAAACACAACAAAAACAAAACCTATGATTGTCTCACCAACATCTGTGCCATTTGTCACGGAAAGTAGCAAACTCTGGCAGGTAGGGCACACAATTCCAAAAGATAGTGAGGCCATCATGGTGCAGGAGGAGAGGGAAATTCTGATCAGACCCCATATAGTGGTTAGTCAAACTGTCCTTAGCTGGCCAGGCTGTGGCTGGTGGATGATATGGTTGTCAGAGTGAAAACTGGAGACAACTTCTCTACCTTTAACAGTTGTGCAGAAGAAGGAATTTCAACAGGTGTTGGATGTCACACAAACAAGGAGCAAAGAACACCTGCTGAAATACTCTCTTAAAGGTACAGAAGCTGCACCTTAAAAGGTGTACCTTTAAAGGTATGGAAGTTGTCTCGTTTTCACTCTGGCAACCCTAGACGCACTGCCATGTATGTTTGGTGTGATTTTTCCCTCCTTAGCTAAATACCTGTAGGCTTGGAGAAAATCTAAATTTAACATATTTTTCCTATTTCATGAGCTTCTTCCTTCTGAGCACTTTGCTTTGCACCCTCATCCTTCCTCAGCAGTTTTCCCCAGTTGTTTTCTGTTCTGTTCCCAACTTATCCCACTTAGCCCTGTTGCCATCATCTCCATGGTGAGCATGACCCACTATACCAGGAAAAGCTGAAAAGAGAGTGAGGGGTATTTTTTCCAGAAATGTACCACTTCCCATCCCTACCTCCTTCTCAAATGAATGCAGAGGCCTAGCTGAAGAAAATGAGCCAGTGCAGAGCTCTGTTTACAGTGAAGTGATCCCTAGTGGATTCTGGTGGGCATTAAACACCACGTGATGGCTGAGAGACCAAGGGCCAGTCCTAGGGGAGCAAGATCAATTGTTCAAAGAAGCAGAACATTGTGAGGTTGGGAAACAGCCTCGTCTCAGTCAAGAGGCTCTGTGTGACTGGAGAGTGTGAGTTTTATCTGCCGGAAAAATTCCAGCATTCTCTCTCGCCCCCACCTTGTTCTTAGAGCGAGTGGACATAGGGCTTCCTTTCTCTTTTGCATGCCAAAGCTCCACTATTTGCCTTTGTGTCATTTAATTGCATGATGATAACTACCTTTGGTGTTCAGGTGATCAGATCATGTGACCCAGTACAGTTGTTTGTGTCATCAGTCTTATAAAATAAAGAGGCCCTTCTCAGATCTCTTTCTCTCTTCTCCATTTTTTGCTTCCTCTTCCTCCTCTCCGACCATGCTTCGCATCTCCATCAGAAGATGGTGGGTTAAGAACAAAGCTCCTACTATTCACTAGCTAGTTAGGATGTAGGTTCTCCAGTGCATATGTAAATATAGAAGTTATTAGTAAACTTTTCTAAGTTTGTAACCTGAAGCTGCCTGTGTTTGTTTTGTTTCCTTAGTCAATTTTAGATCCTTAGTCAATTTCAGATCAGAAAAGCCACACCGAAATTTGGGCATGCTTTTTCTGCTACTCTACTAAAATGAGGCTGAATCCTTACAGTTTTAGCTTCCATAGAATTTCCCAATAGGGCTAACACCCTGGGAAACTCTAATGCCCAACAATATTTATATATGATTGGAGAAAATGTAGCCATTTTGTGGCCTCTAAAGGTCCCCTAGAGAGCTTCGAAGTCCCCAGACCTCACTCAGTTTCTAAAAATGGCAAAAAAGCCCAACCATACTGCCAAAAAAATGTGATCTGCCTCCCTTTGCCCCCTCCTCCACTGCTACAGTTCCCCCAAACCACAACAATTAGTTTTATTACAGCGAGCTTCCAGAACCACAAGTGATTTGTCCTCAGTTCCAGACCTGCTGGGAGCAGCTATGTGGCCCCGGGGGTTGAAAATGATTCCCAATGTCCCAGCTGCCCTTGATATGTATGTATAGGCACAAAGAGATCCCTGTCATAAATATAAAGAAGAAAGCAATGGGCACCCAAGTAAACACCTTTACTTCATTTGAATGAGGCCTATAGCAGGATTAGAACTCTCTCTCTGCCACAAAGCTGCATGGCCTCCCCGTGTCAGGTAGATGCCACCTCAATAATCACCTCTTTATCCCCTAAGGAAGGCCATTCTTAGGCTCTGGCTCGAAATCTATTTTAAAGGGTTGCAATCTTTTTTCCACAACCCAGAGTGCCCCCTTGATGTCAGTGGAACATTCTTTCCTCAGCTTAAGAGCCACACAAAAGGTGATTTGCAAAGATGATTATTGCTGGGGAGGGAAGGATTGGCATTCTCCTCTCCACATAATGCAACACTTCCCACTCCACCTCACATATTAATTGAACTCAGGGAAGAACACACCTTTCAGTTGATGTCCACATTTGGGGCTTTCACCCCTCAAGCATATTGGCTGTGCAGGTTTGAGGGTTTACAGCAGGACTGAAGTTGGGGAGGGGGAAGTTGGCTCCTCCCCATGCACACTGCAGACCACCGCCCATTTTTTCTTCTATGGCAGTTATGTTTGGAGGGGGGAAATAACTGCATTGGGTGGATGGAGAGATTGGAAGAAGGGAGAACGGGAGTAGAAGTGGGAAACAGAGGCAGGGGAAAAAGAGGGGGAGAGAGAGAGAGAGAGAGAGAGAGATGGGGGAAAGAAAAGAGTTTTTGTTTGTTAGGAAGGAGACCATCTAGGCAGGGGAGTTTTCTGTGACATGGGTCATGTTGGGGAGATGACTCCTCTTGACTTTTGTGAGCCTTCTTGCTCTCGATTGTAGACATGGAGACAGTAATTAGTGTGGGACTTCCTCTCTGTGAACCTATGCGTTGTTTAGGGTGGGATGTGGGGTCAAATCACCTGCTCTGATGCCTGGAGAGAAGACCCCAGAAGGTGCTGGACAGAGAAAGGGTGGTGGTACAGAGAACCATCTTTCCAGCCATGTACTCCGCCACCTTGACCTCTGCTGCTTCTTCCACTTTCTAGGCTCCCTGTGTCTCCTCATGCTGCTGGGCTTTGCTCCATCCCCGCTTCCCTCTCACCACACACCCAACTCTGCCTGTTTCCTCCTTACAGCCAATCTCTTTTCCCTCCTTGTCTTCTTTTCCTTACCTCCTTTGCTCCACCTTCCAAACTTTCCATCAAGCATTTGGTGGTCCTCCTCCACCAGTTTATTTTTAAATTAATTCATGGAAGTCATGTTGATTGATGAATGGGAGAATTAATCAAAGAGAGAGCTGCCTAAATTTTGGAGTAAGTTCTTGGTGGGAATTGGAAAATTAATCAAAAGGTGACTGACTGATTTGCCCTTAGCTCACTTTTGGATTTGCAGTCTGTAAAATTTTTGAATTCCCATTTTGATCAAAAATTATTCCCTCTTTTCCTTCCCCCACCTCTTTTGTGTGTGTGCGTGTGTGCGTGTTTGTGCGTGTGTGTGCGCAAGCGCACATTATGGCTCATTAAAAAAAAACCTACAAGCAACTTTCTTCTTTGCATTCCCCTATCATTGTTGGACATTAATTGTAATTGAAGAGGAATTACTGATTTTGGATGCTCTTGAATGCGGTACAGATTAATGTAAGAATTTATTTCATTTGAAGGTATTTGGATGAAAAATTAATTGGCTGGCATTGCCTTATGTGAAGGCTGAAAAATCATTTCCAAATTTGCATACATGGATATAAATTAGGTTATGCAAATTTTATACAGATTCGTGTCCTGTGGGCCTGGGCTCAGCATCTTTTATGTGCCTAGGAAGGGCCCTGCCTCCTAAAATGATACATAACATTCCTCTTCTGTTATTTTATTTTAAAATGGTGGTGCTATCTTCTTGTGATCTTGTCTTGGCACTTCTGAATAAAGTGCAGCATAGAAATGAGTGCAAGGCTCCCTGTATTTTGTAAAGATATCAGTTGTTATTCCTATCACTGGAGAAGGTTTTCCCAATAGGAAAGAAGAGAAGAAGTGGCTGAAGTCCCAGGGCTCATTCATGCTCTGCCTCCATGTGATTCCAAAGCTCTGGGTCACACAGTGTTGCTAGTCCCCTTCTTCAGCCTCACTTTAAAAACCAGCCCACTCCTGTGCATTGATCTCATTGCTCTCTTTCCCCCCACATCTAGCTCTTCTTCAGCTGGTTCACTGTTGAGAAGGAAAAAGTTTCTCACTCTTTTCTGCAATTGCAGCAGAAGTACCACTTCCTTCCCATTGCCTAGGGCTGTGTAATGGAAAATTCAACCTATTCTCAGCTCCTCAGATGGACAGCCATTTGCCTTCAAGCAGGGAGATGGGAAGGACTCATCATCAACACCCGTGAGAGATGCACACTTCAAGGCAGAGTGTGCTTTTCCCAGTTGCTTCCTTCCAGCCAAAGCCCCAGTGGAAGTCTTCATGTGTCAGGGGCACTGAGAAGATATTGATGTTTCAGTGGGTGGCTGTGGGTGGGGAGGCATGAAATTAGGTCTCAGATGGAGCTGGAGAGCCACTGACATAAAATGTTTATTCTCGGGCTGTTTTAAGATGGGTTGGGGGCACTAAAAACAGTCCTAGGGAAGAGGTACTTTACCTTTGTGACAGGGATGCTTGGTAGCCTTAGGGCTCCATAGAGTTCAGTGTTCTACACATCTCTCTGTCAGGCCACCTGCCTAAGGTGGCAGCAGGATTCTTCTTTCTTCCCCAGAGGCAGCCTGTGGTAAAATGGTAGATAGTGAATTTATTAGACTGTATTAGACGCAGATGCCGAAACATCAATGCACTGTTAAGAAATACAACAATAAATTTATGCACGCTCATAGAAAATTCAGCTAGTTGGCTGCCATCAGGTATTATTACTGTGATAACCATCTACATGGCTCAAGGGGCTTAAAGGAAACTCCTACATCCTCCAGTTGTAGCTGCTGGCTAGCATGATAATGCTTAGCTTGAGCAGTTAATATTTTGATTTGATAGCAACCCTATCTGTTGAGCCAATGTCCTGGCATGTTATTTGAGTGTGGCCCACATCATGCTAACTCTGCCCCTGTGCTTCTAACATATTCACTCATTACTGCTCTACTACTAGACCTCTCTAGACACAGTCAAACCCCATCCCTGGTCATATTCATCAGCCAAATTCTCAGAGATTAACTTAGTACTTGCCTGTTTTCTAGAACACATTGGGAAATGCAAACAAGGTTTGGAATGATTTGCTAAGAACTAGTCACATGTGTTGTTTGGCTTTTAGTTAACTGTGAGCTAGGGATATAAAGCCTGGAAACATGGCTGGCAAAGAGAAACTGTGTATTACAGGAGTTCCACCTCTCTAGTAAAGCTATCCAATTTTCATTGTATAAAATAGAGTTTACAGACCGGTTCCCCTGTGTTACTGCACTGAGGCAGTACTCAGATGTGTGGCAGGTAAGGATGCCCAGTGGTAGCTTTTCATGCTTCTCTACGCACCGTGGCTGGAGGTTTGCTTATTGGAGTGCTGCCTGGTCCCTTGACTGCTTCCCTTGCAGAGCATCTGCTCTTGTATTTTAATTATGCCGGCATGTAGTTTTTGTTCTTGAGTAATTGTTTCCAGGCTGCCTTGGGATGAGGGGATGAGCTAAGCGATTAAAGCGCAGGTGTCTGCAGACAGGCGGGAGAAAGCGGATTTTGGTGCCTCTGAGGAGCACAATAGCCTAGTTTATAGCATCCCAAGCCCAGACTGATGTTTTCCAGCCTCTGGAACCAGTAATCCTTACTAGTATTCGCTGGATTGAAATGCTGACAGACCTCTGATCTGCTGTATCCAAGAAGGCTGCCTTTATTTGCAAAATGATCATTCTGTTCCTGAACCTTAGTGGCCTGCTGGACTTAAAACCTCTATTTTACATCCAGCTCTAAGCATTTCCCTTTCCAAGACTTCAACTTTTGTGATAAAAGCTTCAGAAGGAAGTAACTGTCATGAGGAGGAGTGAAGTGTTTGCTCCTACCCCCAGTAAAAGTGGGACTGAGAGTGCTGGTGTGAATACATCTCCCTTTTCCATGTCTGCAAAAATTAAGACCCCACTCAATGGCATCTGTGCTTGATGAAGTTAAAGATCCTTCCTGAAGAAGGGGCTGAGATAAACAACTTAAATGAACAAACATGATTTTGACTTTTGAAGGTCTTTATTACAAACCTGCTGACTCTACGTGTTTGGTGGTGGACATTATCTGATGTTATGGCTTTCTAAATGTATCCTGCTTCTACCTAGTAGCTTTCCCCCAGGTCCCTGGTCAGCTTCTCCTGAAATGTCACTAAGCAGGTGCTTATTAATTCAGGCTTTCAATGCTATTAACAAGTAAGCTTTTCAAAGTAGGAAAATGCTTTGTCAAGTCAACGCTTCCACATTTCCAAGTCAAGAGTTCCAGTACAAGCTGAGCGTTGCAAGACATGAAATTCAGAACAGATTTTTACAATGACAAGAAGCTGCCATACAAAGCATCTTTAATGCTACTGTATATCATGTAATGTGCTAGTCATTAGATTGAATGTCCTTTGCTTCATTAAAGAGCTGAGATCAGTTTGCACATCGCTCTTTGGCAACTTACTGAACGGCCAGACAGCTTATAACACTGTATACCTTCAAAGAAATCTCGAGTATTAGCTGAGTAAATGGAAGTGCCAAGATATGACCCTAACTTTGTTTTCATTGCTTGCAAATTAGATCAGGCAGTGATGAAAACGGGAAGACTTGGACAGGAAAAAGAATCAAGATATAATAATTTGGGAATTTTTTTTCAGATTCTAGTTGGTCTAACATTATTACAGTGGACCCTCCATATATGCGGGGGTTCAGTCCCAGGACCCCCTGGAATTGAAAAAAATGTGAATTATCGCATCCCATATTACTAAGTGGCAGTAACTATTTTACATACAGGATGTGAGACTCCATGGTTTCTTGAAACCATAGATCCAGAGGTTTGTAAGAGTTTTCAAGGATCTTCAAAAATTCTGTCTTTCCACATTCTGGTGTGATCAGACCCATGTTGCATCTCTTGAATAAGTGGGTTGGATACTTCTCTTAATAATACAAAAATAATTTTTGACACATAAAAATATGCTAAAAATTCAAATGTTGAAAGAAATAGCCTTAGAAATAATATTTTTGAAAGAAAGGACTTTTAAAGTACTTATTTTCAAATTTTAAACCAAACGTTCAGGTTAATGCAAAAATAGGATTGAAAAGGTTTACAGGGTGACACACATGAAAATGAGATAAACTGGAATTGATTGATGCAGCCGTCACTGGTAGTGGTCAGAGGCATGCACAATTATGCCTTCTAGCATTTTTTTTCCTTCTTGGGTTTGAACAGGTCCCTGTGATGAAGGCGGAAACAGTAAACCAGACAAAAGAATGTAGTGGAATGCTTTTGACAACATCATCTTCCAGCTCCCTGGGCCAATGCACATTCTACATGAAATATATGGCCCAGTCTACCCTGTTAACGACTTTAAACCTACCCTTTTGGATTCATAACATTGGCTGTGCCAGCAATCATAGTATGGAAATGTGGTGTTACTCTGCAGCTGTTTGCTGCAGATTTACAGCAGCCATTGGGTGTGGAGCAGAAGCACTTTATTTGCTGGGTGAATTGTGGTTTGTTGATAGCTTTGGAAGCCCTGCGGCTTTTTTTTTTTCCAGTGAAGGAACCAAAGTGCAACCAACTCTCGCAAACAGTTCTGTTGGCCATGATGTTCAGTCTTCATGAAATGGAGTTTTTGCTTATCACACAGACATGGTTGATCTCAAGCAGCCATCCCTAACCTCATACTTTCCAGATATGTTGGATTGGTATGATTTTAGGACCTGTAGCCTAAAATACCTGGGGGGATGGGGTGGGCACCAGGTTGAAGAACACTGATCTAGTGGCCAGGAAGGGTCACTTTTACATCTGATGATGATGACGACGATGATGATGATGACGAACATTATTTTTTAACTCAACAAGTACATTATTTTTGCCACATGTTTAATCCAGCCCTATTTATTTATTAATATTTAAAGCTATTATCTAGCATCACTCCCTCTTCTCTCTCCACACTATACTCCGCAGGCCTCTCTCTTCCTAAAATTCCTTCATATGTTTTTCAAGCTTGATAGATGGAGTGTAGAGATACAATTCTTCCTTAATTTTCTACTTAAAGAAAACAACAAGTAATTTTAGCCATTTTCTTTCTTCTGCAATAAAACTCTTTGAAAGCTAGGCTGTTTCTGAAGCCTGTTCACAATTCAGGACTTACTCTGCACAAAAGTTGCACATGGTTGTTTTGCACAGAAAACCGCATTGTCTGCACTGGAAACGCATTTGAAAAAGCTTTTTTTTTTTCCTGTGCAAAACGACCATATGTTAATTTTGCTCCAAGTAAATCCTGAACTGTGAAGATTCTCATCAGTCCAGTATTCTTCTTGTCAAAGTTTCTCAGCACTTGAAAAAGCATGCTTTTCACCTCTTTTAAAAAAATATTTTCAGATATTCTTTCCATCTCTAATAGAATATCACTGTTATAAAAATTATTCAATATGAAGGAGTACATTGATGTGAAAGAAGGATGGGCTATTTTGCTTCACATCATATTTGTACATGGTTTCCTAGGGTTTAACGTAATGTTCTGCCTCTGATATAAAAGCATGGTTGTTAGTAGAAATTCAGTAGACATTCAGAACTGCCATGAAAGCACACATCCTTTGGTAGACGTGGTACAGCCCACAATTCTGTGATCACTATCTCTAATCCCATTCAACTAAATGTGTAGAATTGTAGAGTCTGAATATATATGGGCACTATGCTGTTACAATAAGGGTGTCACTTTGTATGCACCTGCATTAGAAGATATCCAGTAACTCTTTTACTCATGATTCAGTGCAATTTGGCACCCAGGCACCACTCTACATCTTACCACCACCACCATAATGGCCATACAAAGGCTGGTGACACGTACCAGGAAACTCTAAGCAGTATGATGATTGTGTTTGTGCTGCTACCAGACCAACTACCTCCATCCTCCTTCCCATGCCACAGAATCATAGAGTTGTAGACCTCAAAGGGACATGAAGGACCAACTAGTCCAACACCCTGCTGGTGCAGAAATCCACAGCTGAATACATACCTGACAGATGGTTTGTTCAAACTCTACCAAAAACGCTGCAACAAAGGAATGTCTACCATATTTCAAAACAGTCCATGCAACTTTTGAACAGTTCCTACCATTAGAAAATTCTTTCTAATGCTTAGAATTTGTAGACTACCTCATGGGGCTGAGGGTCATTAACAAAGCAAGTGTTTTTGGTGTGCAGAAACATTAATTTTGCACCATTATCACCCCCATATGATTCATCAGATAAATGGCAGTGGTGATTTTGAATTGGTACCTAGACAGTAAAAGTTTTTCTAGCTGATTGCTAGTAGAATGATTACTAGAAGTCAAAATAGCGGAGGTACATTTCCATCCCCTAAAATAAATGTTGGTCTGCCACCTGGCTGTCTTGTGTTTTGTTTTGGATTCTAATCTTCTGGCTGGTGTTCTAACTGGGTGTATATGCTAATCAGTGAGTGGTTGGAGATTTGCATACATTTGATTTTTTTTTTACCAGGAATAATTTTGTTTCTCTCCTTTGGGGAGAATGAGCCTGCTCCTCACATGGCCATTTAACCCATGATATATGGAGTCACCCCCAGATTAATAGCTTCTTAAATACCCTTTCTTCCATTGTTCCTTCTGTGGAGCTGTAGCTAATTCCCTTCATAAGTTCCCCCCTCCACAAACGCTTCCAAATTGAATCCTGCCCTATCTTCAATTTCAGCTTTGATATTAATAAAGGTTCTCTTTTTTAAAAAAAAAAGTCTCCATAGAGTAGTCTAAATGGTCAGATGGTACATTTGCATAGGTGAAAGATAACTCCTAATGTCTGAGTGTTAGAGATTAATAATGAAAGGGCCACCTGGTGTTTTACCAGATACCAAAAATGACTGGAGATAAGCTATTGGACTAGGCAGAATGCTGGCATCCCTGACCTAATGAAACAGATCATCCTGATTTCTGTGTGTCTTGACCAAAGCACAGCATAAAGTAATACGTAGCCATGTATGTAATGGTGGGAGGGGAGACACTCTTGAACCTCTCTGAAATGATCTGGCAAAATTGGACAACCAAGACTCTGGGAGATTATCAATCAGAAGTGTACCATGTGATCAAACACTAAGAAATATTAAGGCAGCAATTGTTGTTGGCCCCTTTCAGGAATAACAAAAACTGCATGCAGTCTTTCCTGTGCAGTGTTACTTGGGAGTAAGCTAAACCGAACACGTGGAGAGCACTTTTGTATCCATACCATGTTTGTGAGTCTTCATCTTTAAGGCGATTGAATGACAATAGATGAGAAAAGTAATCTGCTGTCTCCTTTTGTAAGTACCAACAGGATGTAAAATTAATAACAACCTGCCTGCCAATGGCCAGGCCCTTGCACACTTTAAAAACAGTTCCAGGGTCCCTGCACATGAAGGCAGGCAAGGATCCTCCAACACAGATTTGCTGCTCACAGTCATAGTGCTGCCACCTGTTGTAAGAAAGGCAGCCACATTGCCGTACAAAAAACATTGGGAGAGCCAGCTTTGACGACTTCACATTGTTAAATATATACATAGATAGATAGTGCTTGCAGCAGCAAAGCAGGTCCGTCTTGCTGAGTGGGAAAGCGTCTGTTCTTGTTGGGCTCTACAGGCACGGTGGGGTGATGGGGCAGGCAGGCAGAGGGATCGTGTGGGTTCATAGAGCCATATGCTGTACGGAGCTTCTGAGGTTTCTGATGAAGTTGGACAGCGGGTGAGTGAGGGACGAGACTAAACAAACAGTACAGGAATAACTGTTGGCTATTTGCCAGCTTTGGAGAGTGCTAATTGGGCCACAAGGGCCCTGATGTCCTCCTAACTTAGACACCCCCCGCAGGCGTTGGACTGAGCTCAGGTGGCTGTTCATTAGCAGGAGCAAAGGCTACCTTCATGCTCGCCATGCCAGCAGTACAGGAGGGCTGGCGCTGTCCATCTGGACAACTTATCCAGATAAGCAGTTTCAGAGCATGCTTGTGCTGTATCTTAACCTTTCTTGTGTTTGGCCAGGGGCAGGGGCAAGGAGGAACAGGCATCCCCTTACTGCTTCTGATTCACAAACAAGCTTATAATATATGGGACATAATCAAGGGACTGGGATAGCAACCTCAGTCTTCATGAAGGTGAAAGTAGAAAACTGCAATTCCCCTCCTTTTAAAAAAATGAGGGGGAAAAAAGAGATTAATGGACATTGGAATTTCTAAAAGGACAAGTTTTCAGTCACAGAATCTGAGGCCCTTTCCACGGAACATCACTGGGGACAGGAGAAGGATGGGACCTGGACAACACTTATGTGCAACATTGTCCATGTCCCGTTATTCTCCTGTCCCCAGATGGTGCGATTGCACCACAAATCATTGTCAGGTTTTACCTATCAATGACCAGCAATCACGCAGCCCTCCTGCTGCCCTCCCACACTTACCTGAGCTGCAGAGGGACAGGAAGCATGATGACCGTACTTCCTGACCCAACGCAATCTGAGACAGTGCTCGGCTGCACTGCAGAAGGAAGAGGTGTGGCCATAATGCCTCCTCCTTTCCACAAGCAGCTGGTGTGGAGAGGAATGTTCCTGTCATGCTCCCCTCCTGGGAGAGGCTCTACCAGGATTCCTGCGGGATGTCACTGGGATCTGGTAACCTGTGGAAAGGGCCATAGAATCAGAGAGCTGAAAGAGACTACAAGGGTCATCAAATCCAGCCCCTTGTCGCGCAAGAATACATCGTCAAAGCATTCCCAACAAATGGCCAGCCAGCTTCTTTTTAAAAACTTCCAAAGAAGGAGATTCTACCACACTCCAAGGCAGTGTATTCCACTGTCAAAATAGTCCTTTCCATCAGGAAGTTCTTCCTAATGGAAGGAGCTCTCCTGCAATTTGATGGAAAGGGCCAAACGAGGTATTGTAGTGTGTACATTGTTAGCCCTTCCATGAGTTCCCTTTTTTTTTAAAAAATGGAACACGCGCACTGTGCTTCAGTTCTGATCAGGACTGCAAAGGGTTTATTTGGCCAAAGAACCCTCCCCAGTCTACATTTCAGTCCAGCTCCTCCCACTCACACCTGCTCTTTATGTTGTCATCCAAGCAAATTGCCCTGAATGACAGGAGTAATGCTAACATGAAGAATGTCACCTTTGGCGTGACCCTGAGTAATCAGCTTCAGGTGAGCAGCTGAAGCCTTCAGGTGAATCTGAAGCCTGAAAGCAGGGACTTCAGTTCCTCAGACATTTGCCTTGAGGCTAGTCTGTTTCTACCTGTGGTTCTTCTCTTGACCATGGTTGTTCATATTATGACCTCTTGCCACTCATGCGCAAAATCTGTCTCAGAGTAGCCTTTCTTCAAGCATGAGAGGTCACATGAATTGGATTAGAGGTGGCTTCCTCATGTAGTCTAACATGACCTGTGTCTGCCTTCAAGTCAATCATGTATTTCACCCGTCCCCTTGCTGAGAGTAATTTTGGAACAATGACATTGCTGCCACACAGGTTACAGCCCTATGCTGTATAAATATAGCACAGGTAAGTGCCTGGCGGGCAAGATTTGACTGGGCAATTCAAGAGCTCAGTTGCAGGATTTTTAGGGATGATACAGGGTTGGTATAGAGGAAAAGAGACTTCCAAAGGGACTTCCCAGTCTCAACACACCCATCAGAGAAGCTGCAGCTACAATTGCTCAGTACTCTTTATTAGACTATAGGTCAGGAGGGTGAAAGTCGCAGAGGACGCAGGGGCTGAGATTGGTGGCACCTGACGGTGTGGTTGATGGGCCACGTGCTTCTGGGTTGAGAGTGGGCACAAAAGGGTTGTGTGAGTTGTTCAGGCATTAATTGAATGTCTTGTAGGATCAGGGCTTGGTGCTTAATAGCATCTTTCTAGGTTTGTCCGAAGAGTGTGGTTCAAGGGCCTTGGGGAAGGGGAACTAGGAACTGGTGTGTCTCATACAGCTACAGAGTAGTAGCATTTGGTGTGGCAGCGGTCACCATGCAATGCACTGCTCATGTGGAATAGCTCACCATGCTGTTCAGGGAGTCAGTGAGATGTCATCCCTCTGTCACCACAGACCTTTCTGTTCTCTGCTTTATCTTTATAACTGTGACACAGGGCTTGGACCATCTACCTGATTCAGTTTGACAAATCGTTTCTGTATACTTCCTCATGCCTTAGATTCACTTCTTGGGGAAAAAAAAAAACCAAGAGCATACTGACCCCTATTAAACCAGTGCCTTTCATTGCCATTTGATCCTTCCCCCCCGACCAAACAGAGAGAGAGAGAGAGAGAGAGAGAGAGAGAGAGAGAGAGAACAGTTGATCCTACTTAACTCTTTTGTCCTTCTCCTATCTATTTTCAAGCCTGCTGGTCAAGAAATGTATTGCTTTTGTGTTCTATAAAGCATCTAGAGCTCTGTTAAGGTTAGTTTATAGAAGTGGTTTCAGGATACTGGTGAAATAGTTCCAAGGATGACAAAGAGAAGAGACTGCTAGTCAGGACTGGGGTGATGACAAACTCGTTTGGAAAACATGTACTGTGCCTATGGCTTTAAATCTCTCCCTCCGCCCACTCCAGTTTCTTTCTGTGATCAACTGATACATGCATGCACAGAACACACACAGGCGTATTTTTAAAAAATCTGAAAGAAATTCGACTCTAAATAAAACCTTTCCCTGAAGCTGATCACCAGCGCTGGCGCCGTATGAAAAGTGTTTTTCCCCCCAACTGTATCTGCAAGCCGCCCCGTGCTTCTCTCTTTAATGTTCTCACTTTTAACAAATGCATAAAAATTAAACAACTTACTCCCCTCCGGCTTCTTTTCCTGCTTTAGCAAATATTTACTGAGGTTAGATTTTGCCTGTGGCGCTTTGTGTGAGTGAGGGAGATTAGAGCGTTCGAAAAAGGAGCTCTTTTCTGCTTTTGCTTTTGCAATTTTGCCACTTTCCAACAAAGGAGTTAGGGAGGGGGAAAAAAAGAACCCATTTAAACTCCAAGCTTCTCATAAGGTTTTGTGTGCTTGCCAAGACCTTTCTGTTCCCCATCACAGATTGCGGCCACGCAGCGGTCAGAGAGCCCGAAAACACCTCGTCCACGGGGAGGCCAACTACATTTTACACACAGATGCATCTCACAAGGGCCAAGCATTTTTTAAAACGTAAAACAGCCAAGGGAGGAGGGACAGAGAGGATGCTTAATCTTTCCCTCCACTAGCTGTTTTTTCCATGCAGAGTTGCACTTCTGCCTGCAAGCTTCCCCTCTCCCACTCCTCCATGGAGTTCCAGAAGTGTGTTGACAAAGGTTAATCAGGCTGAGCTGAAGTGGAACCCATGCCCCCAGCTTTTTCTTCCCGTTGAGCAGGCTCCCCTGGGGCAGAAGGGGTAATATGCAGAGCAGCAGAAATGTAGAGAGGGTGCTGGAGTGTTTCACCACTCTCTTCCGTCGGTAAATGAAAATGGCTCAGGCAAAATGTCCTTGAGCCCTCAGAAGCATCTAGGGAAATAAGACCCCCTTCACGCTACACAATTACAGTGTGATGATTCTACTTTAGCTGCCACGGCTGCATCCCATGGAGTCCAGGGATTTGTAGTTTGGTCAGAGGCACTGGACAAGCTCCCCGGCTGAGAATTCTGAAGGTCCCTCCCTCAACTGTCACACCTAGGATTCCATAAGATGTTGCCATGGCAATTAAAGTGGAACCATAGGGCTATAACTGTGTACTGTGAACGGGCCCTTAGTGCCATGTCAAAACCAGGAAGTGGCCACCTTAACTGCGTTATTATTGACATCTATGGGATCTGTGCAGAGGCAATCAAATACAAGTGATTCCATTTTGAATAGGGATGTGACTGAATAATTGCCAGCAGAGGGAGAAGTTATAACCCCTCCTCAATTTTGTTGTTATTATTGTTGTGTGTCTTCAAGTCATTTCCGACTCATTGAAGGCAAACCTATCATGGGGTTTTCTGGGGCTGAGAGTGTGTGATATGTCCAAGGTCACCCAGTAGATTTCCATATCTAAGTGGGGAATTGAACAAGGTCTCCAGGATTGTAGTGCAATGCTCAAACCACTACACCATGCTGCCTCTGAATTGTTGCTGTTGTTATAACAGGCTAGTGCGGAAATGGCCATAGATTTTTCTGGGACTGGGATTGTGTAACATACCTAAGGTGATCCAGTGGGTTTCTATGGCCAAGTTGGGGGTGGATCCCCGGTTGCGAGGATTGTAGACCAATGCTCAGATCACTACATCACACTGGGCTTCCTCAACACCTACACTTAAACTTAATGGAGAATTTGGGAAAGCCTTTTCTCAGATGACTTTAGTGGAGATGAAATGCCTCCGGCAAAGAGATTTACAGGAACTATATCATCATCATCATCATCATTCCATCACCACCACCGCCACCATCTATTCATTTATATCCTGCCTAGTGGGTCTTAAGGTGGCTTACAAAAATTCAAATGCACACAGTTATATCTTTTTGTTGTTGTTGTGTGCTTTGAAGTTGCTTTTGACTTATGGCTACTCTAAGGTGAACTTATTCTGGAGTTTTTTTGGAAATATATTTTCATAGTGGTTTTGCCTATGTCTTCTTCTGAGGCTGAAAGAATACAACTTGCCCAAGATCAGCCAGTGGGTTTCCATGGCCAAGTGAGCATTTGAATCCTCGTCTCCAACATACAACCCACGACACCAGGGTGGCTCTCAAAGAACACTTACAAATTCATGAATAAAAACATAAAATGTTGCTATTAAAATGCAGTGAAATGATCCATAGAAATTAAAACCAATTAGAACAAATTGATTAAAAACAGCAACAAAGTTCCTACAGCACAAAAAAAAATCTGTGCTGGGACAGAGAGAAGCCCCTCCACTGAACAGCCTAGGTAGGCTCATCTTGGAAGATTTACCTAAACTGCAGAAGAACCCCTAAAAGAAAAGGATATAATATTCATATTGTGAAGTTACTTAGTGCAGATACCACTTTCAACCATGTTAGCCTAAAAACTGACCTTCTACAACAATTTTGTAGACCATGGTAATACTAGTGATAGTGATAAAGGTGATGATGGCTAGCAACATGGTGTCGGGATGCTGTTTGGACGTGAGGATGTAGTGCATGGGAACGGTGCAGAAGCATTTTCCAGATCAAAGCTAGGAGTGATTTCTGAACTGGAACAGTGTCTTTAAGCCTCAGTTTATAGACAAATCTGCCAGGGAGAATGTATTCTTCCATCACAAAATTATGAGGACACCTCCATTAAAGGAAGCTTTCAGCTGGAACAAAGATTTTGTGGCCTCTAGCAACTCTTTCAGCAGCAATGACTGGACAAGATTTTGCTGCTGGAATGCTGCATCTTCACAGGTTATATGCGCGCGCGCGCACACACACACACACAGCGCTGCATTGTCCATGTTGTGCAACGTGGGGTTCCATGCAATGTACACAGGACTTTCACAATCTCCACCTTGATCTGGCATGGCAGTCCATCCTTAGAGCACACCTCACTTCCACACAAATCTTTTCACAGTCATACAGCACCGAGGATACACATGGTGCATGTCAAAAGTGAAAACCTGCAAATGGCTGGACAGCACTGGCAGGCAGGCAGGCAGGCTGAGAAGTGTGAAGTGAGGGAAGCCACCTGCTCTTAGCGGGTGGCTGTGAGGGGACAGTCAATATGGAACTCTTGCAAAACCTAAATAGATCAATATTTCCAGGGAGGCTTACTAACAAGACTTCAGGCATTTAGAGAGACCTGAAGACATGGGTGAGCTTCAGCACTCCTCATGTGGGAATCAAGAAGGAGGGCAAGGTACGCAGAGAGACTGGGCAGGTTGGGGAGAAGGCATAGCCAGGGAGGAAGCCCACAGCTACAAGGAAAGTGTGGAGAAAGGCTATTGCCATTATCTCACCCACAATCTGATGCATTTATGTATTGCTCATTGATAGAGAAGACCTTCAGAACATACCTGGCTAAATGCACATTCATTATGAAGTAAATGCATTTCTCACACATAATCTCTACTGTTTACAGTGTCGTACAAAGCCAACCTGACTGCCCATGCTCTATTAATATATTTTTCACATACTTCTCCTCAGTCACACACACAAGAATACAAATATACACGCTTTTTTCTCTTGCACATGGGCACACACATACACACAAATAATCTGTGCCATTTAATCAGCACAACTACTTTTCCCAACAGCTGATGAAACATTCATGCCTCCTAACTACATGCTGACATTTAACAAGCAGAAAATGTAGCGTACACAATACAAGGCTCCTCCAGCCCCAGAGTGAAGACAAGGCACAGCATGCTCCTACCCTTGGCTTTTGTGCCTCCTTTTGTCTCCTTACCTGGCTTTTCCTTGCACAGAGTCTGAGCATCCGCTTGTTAAAAAAGAACAGGGGCCTGGTATGCTTTTGTTTGGGAGCGCTGCTCAGCCTGGCATGCCACAGAGGGCAAAGCAAGGCAGGGGAAGCGGGTGACAGCCAAGAAATGGCCGAGGTACACTGCTGATCTTTAATTCCTGAGCCTGCAGCCCTGTGTTCGGTTACCTGATGATTACTTACATTGAACTTGGTGACACTTACTTCTGAGTAAATGTACATAGCCTGAGATAACATGCTCAGGTCCACTGCAGTCAAAGTCTTAGTTAGGTTTATGTCTGCTTTGTTGGACTCATTTTGTATTCTCTTCTGGCTCTGTTAAGCTCTTATTATCAGCCAGGGCCCACTCTGCCATTCAGCTGGAGGGCAGTTGTGGCAAGTTTCCAGACTCCCACTTCCAACTTCTGAACACCCTGACCTCTCATCTCTCCTGAAAGACAGGGCCGTGTGCACCATGCCACCTGTCCTGCGCGCGCGCGCACACACACACGTTCCGCAGGTGTATTAGGAGATCCTTTCCCATTGCTGGTGTTGAAGGAAGAATCAACTGCTTCAGCTTTTATTCATGGTTTGTAGAGTGGAATGTTTTCCTCTGCATCAACCTGTCAAATATTTTGGGCCGGTTATCAGCCATAGTGTTCTTTGACAAAAGAATTCCAAAGGATAAAGTGGTACACATGTTTTCCAGAGTCAGGAGGAAGGCTTTCCTGCCACATGTATAACACCTGAACACTGGGGATTGATTCAACCATTGTAAATCAAAGAAAACCCTGCTTTGTGATATACTTCTTGCACTGTGATGTGAGCAATCCAAAACATGGTCTCATAAACAAGAGTGGTATATATGTGGACTGGACTATAATTGCTGCCCTCATAGATTCTGAGGTGTAAAAGTGGAGCTACATCACTTCAGGCTTCAAGACAGCTAGCAGGTCTGGGGAGAAGAGACTAGTGAAAAACTAGAGGAACAAAGATGTAGTTCAGTCTCATTTTTCCTGTGCTAGCTTTCTACTTCCAGGGAATCTGTTCATAGAGGAAGAGACAATGTTATGTAGTGTTGGACTAGGACTCTGGGAGATCTGAATCCCCACTCAGCCATGGAAACCCCCTGGGTGACCGTGAGCAAGTAATTCAGCCTCAGAGGAAGGCAAAGGCAAGCCTCCTCTGCATCCAACTTTCTTGTCAAGAAAATCCTGTGAGGGAGTCACTATAAATCAGAGTGGACTTGGAAGGCTCATAACAGCAACAATTCCTAAAGGAAAGCATTCAAAAGCCAAACAGCACAAAAGGCACAGAAATAAACCAGAATAAGAGCAGTGGTGTGGTATGGTATGGTATGGCATGGCATGGCATGGTGTGCAAAACATTCAAAAGCAATATTCCCTCCTCCCTGGTACCTGAAAAGGTACATTGGTACTTCAATTTTTTTTCCAGACTTTTTTTTTTTGCCTCAGGCAACATTCAAGGTGACAGTTTTAACACTGACAACTCTAAATAGCCTGAGCCCTGATCATCTCAGGGAATAGTTCCTTTCAGTAACTATATTGATAATTCTACCTATAGATATGGACATAAATTGGAAATTGGTGTAAAATGCTTGATGTGAATGCATATGGTTGGATTCTGTGATCCCCAAAGCTTACCATCTCCTGTGTGGTCCAGAACTCAGTTCATGCTGATGAGGGAGATTGTCTTAAGGCGTGCTGGATGCAGGCTGTATTAGGAGTCCAATACATATATACCTTCATTGTCATGTTTTCAGTGAATTTGTGCAGAGATACTTGCATCAGGTGAGCATGCACATAGGCCTTCATCTACACATGGCTGATGTGTGTTTACCTCAGGTTTTGTCTCACACTCTGATCCCCAAGCTGCCTGCTAGCCCTAGTGGAGGAAAACTAATTTCTCTTCCCACCACGGCCTGAGATTCCCAAGCAATGGGAGAAAAAACACAGGGCTTGGCCTGGTTCTCCGGTTGATGAAAGCAGCTGGAAAGGTTTTGGCAGTCTTCGAGCCATGGTGGGGTGGGCAGGGGTGTGTGTATAGCTGTGAAGTTGGAAGCCCAGCCAAAGGAGGCCGTGTCTAGGAAGCAAGACTCATACATGCTCCAGCCAAGTGAGCTATATTTAGCAGACGGGAAAACTTGCCTCATGGAGAAAGAGCAGCAAACCAAAGAAGCAAATTCTGCAGGGGTTGGCAGCTGCAAAAGGTAGAGACTGTGCTCCTGTTTGGAATGGTTTTGATCAACCACTTTGGACCTTTAATTGAGGATGATCAGGAGTAATTCAGAGAATGGGACACTGTCCAGCAAGCTCTATCCAGGCACTGGGGAGAATGAGACAACAGCTGGGTAGGGTTGAGACAGCCATAGGGTGTTTGAGGACAAATACCCTAAAGGCACCAGATCCTGTCTGATCTTGGAAGTTGTTGATGATGTTGTTGTTGCTACTGCTGCTGTTATCTGTATGCAACTTCTTGCCCAATATTGGGCCTCAAAGCAGCTTACGTATTAAAACAATACAAGTTAAAAGCATATACATAGTATATATTAAAACAGAATTAAACTATAAAAAGATTAAAAGGAGTAACTAAAATTAAGACAGTACAGTACCCTGCAATCCATTATTTAAAAACTTTCAATTTTAAAAACCTACCAGAATAAAACAGTCTTTGCTTGGTGATGAAAGGATTGCAGGGAGGGGGCCATTCTGGCGTCCTGAGAAGGGAGCTCCCGAGTCTAGGGGAAGCCACTAAAAAGGCCCTCTCCCATGTTCTCCCCTCAGTTCTGCTTGTGACCGTGTTGGGACTGAGAGAATGGCATCTCCTGATGATCTTAGAGCCTGGGCTAGTTCATATAGGGAAAAACAGCTTGTCAAGTAACCTGGACCTGCCTGAACTGTATAGGGCTTTATAAGTCATAACAAACACTTTGAATTGTGCCCAGAAACAAACTGGCCACCAGTGGAGTTGTTTCAATAAGGAAATAGTAGGGTCTCTGTAACCAACCACAGTTAACATTCTGAGTGCAGCTCTTTGAGGTAGCTGAAGTTTCCAAACACTCTTCAAAGGCAACTCCAAGTATGGCATGTTACAGTGATCCAAATGGGATGTAACTAAGGCATGCAGCACCATGGCAAGATCTGACATCTCAAGAAATGGGTGCAATTGGTGCATAAGCTTTAAATGTGCAGGATCACTCCTGGCCACTTCAGCAAGCTGGACCTGTAGGTTCAAAGCTGAGTCCAGGAATATATGCAAATTGCTAATCAGCAATTAGTATTAAGATGGGACACTGTCAGTGAATACCAGGTCTGTAGGCAATGTTTCACAGAAAGGAACTGGCAGAACCTCCTTTGAGTATTTCTTGCCTAAGAAACCCGGTGAAATTCAGAGTGCTGTAAGTCAACAGGTGACTTGAAGGCACATTGAAAGAGAGAGAGATAATTGGTCGTTATAAAATTGGGGCACACCAATTCTCAACCCACTTTAAAAACCTTTATAGCAATCTGCCAAATTTTTTATATGTGCTTTAGACTCTGGTCTAAATAAGCAAGGTGGCACCCATAGGCTCCGTGAAAACCCTGCTGTACCTCACTGGTCCAGTCAATATCAAAGCAATAAAGGAGGGTCATATCTGGGCAGCTTTATACTTCTCCCCTGCCCCTCCAGTATAAAATAGCATAACCAATGTATTCCTTTCAAATGGAAGGTGACTGCACAATGTACGCATCTGGAACAAAATCTGTCGAGCTTTTAGGGAAAATTTAGATAGGTAGACCTTAATATGATAGAATTCATCATCTTTATAGCTAGCTAAACTTTACACAACAGGGTAGAACCCGTGTAGCCCTCCTGCTTTTGTTGAACTTTGTCTCCAAGCATTCCTCCACCATTGGCTATGCTGTACTGGGAGCTGCAGTTCAACAGCCATCTGGCGAGCTGTAGTATCCCTGTACACGAATATATGTAACTGAGCCTTTTAATCTGAAAAGCTACTTTTGCACAGAAGGTTTCTAGAGCAGGGGAGTCATGAGAGAGGGAGTGCCAGTTTAATCTTTTCTCTCTCCTGCCTTTTCTGTTCAGATCACCTGCTATAAGCATTCCACTCCTCCCTCCAAAATGGTTCTTTTTGGATCCTTGCAAGAGGCAGGCCATCACAGGGTAAGGAGTGTGAATGAGAAAGGATGAACTGAGAATGGACTGTGTGCCCCTCCCTCCCCTGCCACTTCTCATCTAAATTCTTCTTTCCCAAAGTGGTTTCTGAAAGAGATTGAGAGAAAGAGAGAGAGAAAAGAGGTGTGGGCCTAAGCTGCATATTATCTTAAAGGCATCGAGTCCAGCTTAAAGGTATTGTCTGTTTTACTCATGGTTAAGTATGAGGAAATCTTGACTGAGCTCACCCTGTATGTTTCTTTTCCTCTGAAAACCTAACTCTGTGTTGCTTCCCTCCCTCCCCCTCACCCACTTTATTCACCTCATGGACAGTTTAAAGGTTTTTTGTTTGTTTGCTTTGGTAAAAGAACATATGCCTTTTGGCACCAAAGTCTCTAGTGCTTTCCTTTGTTCGGATTTTTCCTGTATATATATGTACCTTAAATAGCTGGCCAGTTGTCTGCATGTGTGCCCCTGGGTTTCTTGATCCTTCCTGGACCACTCCTTCAGTCCCTTCATCCAGCTGTGCCTTCTGTGTCCCACCTTGATCCCCGAAACTCTTGGCATATTCACAGAAAACATTTCAGCCATCCCGAGCTTTCTAATACCACTTCGAAAACACCAACTGCTGCCCCATCCCGCAACTGGAATATTGTGCTCAAAATCAAAAACAGGTATAACTCAGTTAATGAAACAGATGTTTTCCTACCCGTGACATATTCCATAGAAAACTTGTTATCAGGGCAGAAATAACACACAAAAAAAGTAGTGATGTAGTGGTTTGAGTGTTGGACTATAATCTTGGAAAGCAAGGTTCAATTTGCTGCTCAGCCATAGAAACCAACCTTGAGCACGTCATCATTCTTAGCCCCAGAAAACCACACGTAGGTTCACCTTAGGGTTGCCGTAAGCTGGAAACGACTTGAAGGCACAAAGCAACAACAAAGTTCCTGCAGCACAAGAAAGAAGAGCAGTTCGATATATTTCACCAACCTTTTATTAAGAACTAACAACACATCATATGTAAATCAAACAATCAGGTAAACATAAACATTGCATAGGTAAAGAAAAAAAGTGTGAACTTTCTAGAGACCACTTGTAAGCTTCCTCTAAAATGCATTCCAAGGATGATTTTTTTCCCCTCAGACTCCACTTTTCTCATAATTTCGATCTTGATGTCCAGACTTACAGACGTGTGCTTCTTCAACATGTTGGGGGGCGCAGTGGGCATATTTACTTTCCCTTGTTCTCTCTGTTTTGCCATTCACAGATGCTCAGCAAGGGATTCTGGAGGCAGCTGGTCTTTACCTTGCCAGTTGGAGGCAGCCGCATGTAGCTGCAGAAAGATTGGCAAGAGCAGAATCCCACACTTTCCCAGCTCAAAGCTTATTGCTTGGATTACCGCAGCCATGTTGCTGCAACCCAGCATTGAAAGTCGATGTTTCTCCAGCCCTTTTTCACAATCCTCTCAGTGCTGATGCTGCTAAACAAAAACTTCCAGCTAAACAGGAGGAAAGGGTATTGGGGGTGGGTGACCATAAAAAGATTTTGTAACAAGGAGCTTCTTTTGTCAGAGGCTTTGTTAACTGAGGTGTGCCCATTTTCCAAACCCCAGTCCTTAACTCCTTTCTCATCCCTAAGTTAGGGACATTTTTCTTTCTCAAACCGTCCACGTCTTCTCTATGGCATGGCCTCTTTTCTCGCTCCAGTGTTGGAAGAGAAAGATGTGGAGATTTCCTCTGCCGCCCTATTAGCTGCTAGTACTATTAGGCATCCATAGGCTTGCACTAATTGGGCGGCTTGTGAGGGAAGAAGCCTCAGATGTTATCAGCCAGGTTAGCTGGTTGAAGACTGAAAGCCTATTCCATATTCTATGGAATATGTCACGGGTAGGAAAAGATGTTATCAGCCAGGTTAGTTGGTTGAAGACTGAAAGCTATTATTTGGTTGTGGGTGTGGGTGAGTGTGCATGTATAACATGTTTAAATATACATGATCTAAATCCTCCTTCCACTGAGTTTCTATTAGCCCTCCTGCTGGGAGTGTGGGATGGGGTGGATAAACTTATTATACTGTATGTACTGTATCTGTGGACCTAAATACCCTAATACCAGGTCCTGTCTGGTTTTGGAAGCTAAGCAGGGTCAGTCCTGGTTAGTACTTACATAGGAAGCTACCAATGGATCCCAGTGCTATAAGCTATATTTCAGAGGGAGGAACTGGCAAAAACGCCTCGGAGTATTCCCTGCCCAAGAAAACCCAATGAAATTCACGGGGTCACCGTAAGTCAACAGGGAATATGAAAGCACATTCTGCATCTTCACAGGTAGTACGCGCGTGCACGCACGCACACACACGCGCACGCACACACACACTGTACCTGTATTTATTTTCCCGTCAGGGCTAAAATCAGCTTCAAGGAGTTTAGGGTGAAAAAATAGCTCGGAGAGAACCCTCACAATTCCATGCTGAAAGCAGAACCTGCAGTGGTTTCTTTAAGGTCAATGAATGTTGTAAAATCAGTCAGATATCTTCTGTGCTCACTCATGGCCTGTCTCCAAAAGTGGAGCACTGAAACCTGAAAGAGTCATACAGAACTTTTAAAAAGGCAGAAAATGTCTGCAAGATGAAGCTCCCCCTGCAGTAATGTCCAAGTGCTTCTTGTGACCATTTCCCTCCAGGTCACATAACTTTGTGGATTTCTCCAATTCATTGCTGCAGCCTCACCCTTGCTTGGACAGGTCAGGAAATATCTAACTACCTGCAGCACAGGCATCTGCTGTCCACCCCCAAGAAGTTGAAAAATTACTTTCTGGACTGCAACTCCCAGAATCCTCTAGGCAGCAATAATTCAAACAGGGAGGAATTGCTGTCAATTGAGATGGAGGTGTTTTTGCCCCTCTGAATAGAGGGCCTGGGATGCTGTGGTTCTGAATTCATGCCTCTCATCAGTTCTCTATTGTATGAAAACTAGATGAAGTTGAGCCATAAACAGTGTCAGTCTGACAGTATTTGAAGCATCCAGAGTTGTTGTTTTTGGTCCTCAGATTTTTGGGAGCCTGGCCTGTTCTCATTTATTTTTAAATATCATTTTTTATATTCCCTTTTAAATATTCGCCCTTGATTTCCATAATGGAAATGAGAGAGTTCACCCAAAATATTTCTATCGTAGCATGAATGCTCGCCTGCAAAGAGCCCTGCAATTGCAAATCACACTTCTTGTGCTGAAGGGAGATCGTAAGGGCGTGATGTGCTGTGTGCAGAGCCCAAGTGACAGCGGCAGTGTTCTTTTCCCATGCTTTTTTGCTGCATACTGGAACCTGGTAGATGTAGGGAAAGTTCTTTCTCTTCAAGCTGCTGTTAACTTTTAGCCTGGCAGTCTGGCGCTATGCTTTCCAAACCTCAGCGTAAACCACACTGAGGTCAGAGGTCTTTTACAAATTGGCACTGACACATGGCGAACAGCTTGTGCAGAGCAGCCTTTGAAGCAGGGCCTCTCATATTTTATGGTCAGATGCACCCGACTGGTGTGAAACTCTCAGAAACATGGGGGCTTGCAATGCGGACACGTACGTACCATCTACACGGCTCGAGCACACAGCCTGTTTACCCAGATGTACACCCTTCTCCCTCCAGGGCTGAAGAATTATGCCTTGAATATGTTGCACAAATGAATAATAAAAACAAAAGAAAATGACCCTCTTTATGGAAACTCATTTTATGAATAAAACAATTATTCTGGTAATTGAAAAAATGTGTCGTTAAATTAAATGCAGTGGTTCCTATTAAAATTTTAGTGGGTTTCTATTCTTTTTTTTCTCCCCTTTCCTTTCCCCCCTCTTCCCCACTGCTGCTGGCGGTGAAGGGTTGGTAATTATAGCGGAGGGTTTCGTTTTCTCTTTATTGTTTTTTAATCTCTCTCCGTGCCGTGCAGCTCCAATGATATTTTGATGTCAAGGAGATTTAGAACAATATCCCTGATGTGGGGAGGGGGAGAGGGAAGGGGTTGGGAGGCAGAATAGAAGGAAAGCAGCCGTTCTTTTCCTTGGTTCGAAGGTGCCTGGGGAATTGGGGTTCCTTCCCTTAGGGAAAAGGGGTTCAAAAAGACAGAGACACATGGCCTTCACAAACTCAGATAAAAATTTAGCAAGAAGGAAGCTCTTTGAGATCCCTCATCCATTTTTTTGGAGTTTGTTGTTATGTGTGAGTTCAACACTTCCCTCCTCATATCTCACTCTTTGAAAGCAGTGTTTTTAACACTTCCTCTCTCCCTTCGAAAGGTGTCTTCACATTTTGATAGATCAAGTCCTTTGTTTTCAGGGGTTTTTTGTTCTTTTTAAAATGGCAACTGCAAGAAGAGGTGATACTTAGTCTGCAAAACCCTGAGTCTTCAGTGGGGGAGATGGGGTTTTGCTGTTCCACCAGCCCAATTGTCCAAGTAACTCCTGCTTTCATAGAAAAGTCACAGACGAGTAGGTGTGTCCAAGGGCAGACGGGTGGGAGAGGGTGAGGCATGGGGAACCACTGGAAGAAGAAAAAAGGACTGTGGTAGATTAGTCAGGAGGGTTAAGGGAAACATCAGAGTTTGGGGTTGCAACTACAAGTGAGAAACCTGGAGATAACAAAGGATGGGACATAGTGCCATGTTGAACCCAGAAATGTTGCCCATCCTTTGTATCAAAGGGAGAGTAGGGGAGACACAATTTCAAACTACTGTGATATAGCACTGTGATTCTCTTTAACTAGCTATGGAACGTCTGATGGAGTCTTGGGATTGGCTGTTTAGGGAGGGGCAGAGTTCCACTGATGCCTCTGACCAAACCACAAACCCCAGGATTCCATAGGCTGCCTCCGTGGCAGCTAAAGTGGAATCATGGTGCTGTAACTGCATAAGGCTTCTAGTGCCCTCAACATATTTTGGACTCTGGTTCCCACAGTTCAGTCTATTATGGCCAGTGCTCAGGGACCATGGAGTTGTGGTCCAAAACATCTGGAACATGGCAGGTTGCCTACCCCATGGTAATTTTTTTTCCAGAACTTCTGAAGGCACAGGTAGGATATGCCTAGGGCATGTTTTCTGGGACCAAGGTAACTGCCATTGCATCTCTCTGTGAGTATAAACAAAAGCCACTCATCCTTGAGCAGAACTGAGCTCCCCCCAGTCCCTTGGGATTGTGAATCTCTTTTATTCTGATCAAGAAAATGTATAAACATGTGTGGGGCTTTCACAGATAATCCTTTGACTACACTTAGCCTCAGGGAAGAAAAGAAGTGGTGTCTCTTCAGGGAGCTGTTCCCAAAAGGGACACCCACTTGACACTGAATATACATTTTACATGTGAAGTTGAATGTTTATGTGCAAAAGGGAGGGATACCTAAATTGCTTAAGTGCACTGAAAGGACCAAGGCATTTTTACCCAAGTGTTGAGAGCTGTGCAGTCTTCACAAAGCAAATATAATCATGGATATACAGAGAAAGGTACTTGTGGGTTCTAAGTGGATGATTTACCTTCATGGTCTCCTAAAGGAAATTACAGGGCTTCTTCCCCATCTCTGCTCAACCCACACCTCATGTAGAAACAAAACGTATTTTGCAAGTTGGAGACATCTCAGCTTTTAGCTGGTTCCCCATGTGTGTGTTTAATGGTGTATAAATAGCACACAGGCTTTTAGTTAAATGCTGCCCCAGCTCTTCCCTTTGGGGATCAACTTTCTAATCGTAGTTGTTTGGACTATTTCTCTCTCAGTTTCTCTCTCTCTCTCTCTCTCAACTTCTTTCTCCCTCCCTCCTTCCCTCTGTCTTTCTCTGCCCCTGGAATTCTCTCATCTGGTAGAAATGGGATTGACAATTCTTGGCTAGAACACCTGGTTTCATACTGCTGATGCTGGCAATTGTATTATAAGCATTCAGATTTTATTTCTCTTGGATTCAATCAAACTGTGTATGCAGCTTCCATGTTTAAAACCAACCTCCCATCAAGTTCTCCACATGGAGAAAAAGCCCCCTGATGAAGGTCCTTCCGTCTCCTTCCTCTCCATGTGCTAACTGTTCTGTGACACATGGGGTTTGTGTTCTTGAATGATACATTTTCACCTACCACAAAGACCCTCCTTTCCCCTGAGCCATATTCATAGGCTTTTTATGGGCACCATCTCCAAGCCCTGGGGAGCAATGAGAATTCTGTATCTCTTTATGAAAGCAACAAAAGTGTCTCCCCTGGAAAACAATAGCAGGTGACTGACAGCAAATGCCCCCAGCATTATGTACAGCAGATGACCACTGAGACAGCTTTCAGACATTCAACTGTAGCGCAGTAGACTGGAAGGGGGAATGGTTTGGTACCTTCCGTGCTCCAAGTATTGCTGAACTACTGCTCCTATTATGCCCTTCCTTTGATTGCACAAGCTAGGAATGATGGGAATTTGCGATCAAATGAATTGGCGGTTCACAGCTAAAGATGCAAATTCTTGACTGTTTTGTCCTCATATGCAAGGACATAGAATTACAGCATTTTCCTCCCTGTCACTAGAGAAAACAAATATTCTTCCTGCAGTATTCCAGAAGATGGAAGGGAGGGTATACCATATTTTTCTCTTTCCACCACAGCACTGCAGGTCATTCAGATACAAGGAGAAAATTGCACAGAAGTCTTGCTGATCTTTTATTTTTTTCTTGACAGGGTTTCCGAATTACCAGGAAACCTTTTTTTCAGCCTGGGAACAAATAATTAGAAATATTCTCTCCGCCTCTAGACCCAGTTTTTCAGTCCTGCCATAGTGTGTATTTGAGCTAGGGCAGAACTGAAATGGAGGATGGATATCACAAACTTTTCTTACACTGTGAATGTTCTGTTTTCTTCTTTGAGGGGCTCAAGAGTGGGTGAAAATGTTCACTAGTTGTGCTGTTCCTGATGCTCCCATATGTACTCATGCAGAGGAAAGACATTAGGTTTGTGTGCCCTCAGTGACGTAATCACTTAGCCAAATCGTATTGGCAAGAAAGTAATCTAATCACTCAGTTGTATTTGCAGTGTGGTTTCTCATTGGCCTTGTGAACTTGGGAAAGAGGGAATGAGAGATGAATGATAATGAAGAATCACCACCAGCAATGGAACTGAAAGTTAGGAAGTAAAGCAGGGTGAAATACTCTTCAGGGGGATTTAGGGAAAATTTTGAACTTCTAAAACGCCCCTTTTACCTTGAAAAGATTCTGATAAAAAATTCAGTATAGCCTTAATTTTTACTAATTGAGTGATGGAGTTTTGCATCAGAATCAAGGAATAGCATAAGAGTTTAGAGATTTCCCAAGTCTGTGGTTCCCAACTACAGTTCCCAAAGCTGGGTGCCTAGATGTTCATGGATTTTATCCCACATCCCTGTCCCTTTTGGCTCCAACCAGCATGGCTACTGCTTAGGCTTCTGGGAATTGTATTCCAACACAATCTGAGGGCCCAAGATTGGGAGCTGTTTCTGAGTAACTCTTTATGTAAGTTGTCATGATAATACACAAAACTTATTGTACAGATCCAGATAGAGTTGCCAGGTTGAGCTCATACTAGATCTTAAGATTTCAGCACCAAAATCGAAGTCCGAGGGAGACCACTTTGTGATTGTCACAGAGGGCAGGCCCTAGTAATGACCTCAAGCATGATACATTAAGCATCAACCACAGTTGCACCATCATATATCATACAAAAAAAAATGTAGCAGGTCTAACAGTTGAGAATTATACGTGCATATGCACACATACACCTTTCAAAGCAGTGTTCTTGTTCTGAAATTTTTCTCCCACTCCCCAAAAACAGTAGAAGAGGGACCAGGTCTGGAGAGCTGTGAGGCCAGAACCAAAGAAAAGGTAAAGCAATCCTATCCTGATTTTTTTTTTTTTATGTAGAGCTACACAGCACGCACGCGCACATACACACACACAAAGCATACAGGTTTGTGAGATTAAACCAATGAGCTACCTTCCCCTTTCCAAGAGATAGATATTCCTACCCAGATGCCTGCAGTTCAGCTCTTAAGAGGTCTACGAGTTAGGCAGCTCTGCATTTTATTAATACAAGAGCTGGAGATTCTCCATGTTTTGTTTTGAGGGTTTTTTGCATTATTTTCCACCATAATATTTCCCAGCTGTTTGCATTGCACTCCTCTTGGTTACAGACAAAGTTCCAGACCTATGGCTCCAGTGCACAGGTTGATATTTTACAAGCTTCACATAGGTTCCTCAGGTTGGCTGGCTTGAGAACCCTCATGGTTTCCTGCATCATATCCATGTTACACAGCTTCTTGCTACATGCCACATCTTCTTAGCTACCTAATGGAGAGGGAATGAATCCAGGGCATCCCCCAGTTGGGCCATTACTGGAAAATGCCTGTTTAAAGTAATCTAGTCTTGGCTGGCTGTGGGCCGGAACACAAACGAGAAATGCTGGAAGCAGCTTAGTAGAAAGGAGAGCGTGTCTTGTGTGCCTGGGGCTCTGTTGGAGACATAAGCTTGCCCAAGCTCTTACAAGGCCTTGGCCTTCCTGCCCTCTAGGTGTGATCCTGGAACAGAGCATTTTCTTGCCCATACAAGGTGTGTGGTCTGGCCTTATTCCCCAACAGAATGTCTCTGGCCTCACAGTTAGCTATGAAACACACAAATCCATCTTGTCATGGGTTTGTACAGAATGCAGAGCTCAGCCTCAGGGTTTTTTATTTTCTCGTTTCACTCCTTCAACTATACTTCTAAAGCAGTGATTTAAACAAAGAAAAAATCCCCACCTTCAACCTCTTTGTAACTTGTAGGCTGTTGGTGAGCCCTTATGCCTTGTAGAAGCTTTGAGGCAGGTTCTCCCCTGATGCAAGTGAGCCAGGCACTGGCCTGGCCAGTTGGATCTTTTGCTCTGCATGAACTGAATGCGTGCAGGAGAACACAGCCAACTCTCTCTTGCAGTTGTACGTTGTGGGGAACAGGGAGTCATGAATG
Source organism: Cyclura pinguis (assembly GCA_030412105.1). Taxonomy (NCBI): domain Eukaryota; kingdom Metazoa; phylum Chordata; class Lepidosauria; order Squamata; family Iguanidae; genus Cyclura; species Cyclura pinguis. Next base: position 165,842,519 of record CM059600.1, read on the forward strand.
CTGGGCCAGCTGACTTTCAAGGAAGCATCTCTTCCATTTCCTGATTCTCTCGTTGAGGAATGCCTGATGAGGTTTTTCTAAAGATCCCCAGAGGTCCTTTAGAAAGAGATGAAACATTGACTGCTGTAGGGGAAGCAAGGATGATGCTAGTGCAGTTGCAAAATCTGGCTTCAGCATTTGGAAAACCTCTCATTTTTGTACGTGTTCCAAGGAAAGTCTATACCTAAATAAAAAGTGAACAAATATGACTCTGTTCAGTTACGAATAGTTGGACTCAGAAATCTGAGAGTAAGAATCCTGTTTCTCTTGATCCTATATTTTTTAAAAAAATTCCAGTTATGATTTTGATGTTTCGTGTCCAACACTTTAAGAGCTAGAAACTTGGGATCTGGCTCGGGTGTTTCATGAGCCAGCATAAATATATGTGAAATAGCTCAATTATTTCTAATTACTGTGTTGAAGAGGATAGCGAAGTCTCCTCTGTGGCACAATTTTTGCATGCACTTTCTACTCTGCAATAGTACTGTGCAAATATTATAGGAGGCAAGAGATGATCTGTTCCCTTGCACCTGGTTCACACATCCTCCTAAAATACCACATTTTCTTAGATATAGCCACATTTGTTGCATACATTCAATCTGCCCATGCTGGAATAGCTACTAGAGTTCACCTTGTTCCTCAGAGAAGCTAACAGTCTGTCATGCTTCTGGTTCAATGGACCGGTATCACACCTCCATCCATTCTTATTAAGCTGCTGCCTTTTTGTACAGAAGATAGAGTGATAGTTCCAATTTTGTCTGGATTCAGTCCTACCTTGTATGACATAGGTGAGCGATTGTATTGACTTTCATAAAAAGTGAGGGCCTTTATTACTCTATTGAAAGTAGCTTTCAAGACCATATTTCATGACTTATATAAGGAGGAAAAAAATGCTACAGTCTGTCTTCGCTTCTTCAGTATATCAAATATTTAACTGCTCTGAAGTATAAAAAGTATAATTATCTTAGGATAATTCTGACAGTGAAGTGATGCAAGTCTCAATGACATTTTGTTTCTACAGGGACTAATATCTTAGTTGTCAGGGGCAAAAAGAATTGTTTCTACCTGCTGGGGTGTGTAATTATGTATGTGTTGTAAAGGGGAGGGCAGAGTAACTAGTGGGGTAAGCCTGTATCCTCTGATGAATGGACTTTATGCCCATTTCAGAAGTGCCCATATTATCCGCTTTCTTTTCCCAGCCAACAGACAGATCTGAGAAGCTCTGAAATGGGGTACAATTTATTATTTATTTATTTAGTGCATTTAGCCAAAACAGCTCCCTGAGTGGTAGACCAGAGGTAAGAAAGTTGGGATCTTGCACAGACTTTGTGGGCTGCGCAGGTGGTTTTTGCAAAGGGAAAGGAGCATGCCCATGTTTTTTGCTATTTCCTCCTGCTTTGTAAGTCACTGTGGAGAATGAAGGTAGTTTGTCATGATGATTCAACATATGACCTTTCTACTGCTTACCCACTTTTTCATTCTTCACTTTTGCACCTAACTGTCCTTGTTTCTGTTTTTCCACATTGTTATGCAGCCATGTTCTTAGACGATTCCTCCACCACACCTCAACATCTGGGGTGAATAACAATTCTTTCTGGGTGAACATGGGACACACTGCTCAAAACATTTTTTAATACAGGTACTGAGCAGTTTGATAACTTCTGTGGAATAGAGAAAGCACTGGTAGGGTTATTTCAGAGAGGTGTTGTTGCCACTGCTGCTGCTGCTGCTGTTAGTATTAATATTAGTATTTTCATGTTGTGCTGAGAATTGACCCCCGTGTCAATTTTCAATTCAGTCCTATGAATGTTCCCTCAGAAGTAAGTTCCATTGTGTTCTGTGAGGTTTAATCCCCAGTAAATGTGTTTACAATTGAGATCTTGGGCATGTATCCTAATTGTACACATACGCCTTAGAATAGGAGTGGAAATTGCGCACCCTCCAGATATTGGACTGCTCCCAGAATTCTGGCTCCCAGAATTCCTCACCTTTAGTCATGCTGGCTAAGGCTTCTGGGATTGAAGCATCTGGGAGAGACTCCCAACAACCCTGGGAGGAGACATGGCTCCCTCCCTTCCCTTGCAAGGTAGACCTTAGGCAACAGGTAAATGCCGTTTCTTAGTTCTCTACAAGATCACTTCTGGTTTACACCTGTTATTTTGTTTAAAATATTGTTTAAAATATGCCCCACCTTTCTAGTCTGTTTAAGAACCTTTCAATTCGTAATAAAAAGCACAATTCAAAACAACCTCATAATTACAATAAAATGAAAGCCATTGATCTGAGCATTCCCTTTCTCCTTCCTGTCACAATAACCCAGGGAGCTGTAGCAGTTGGTGGAAGAATAGAGAATAAAATTTCACTTACACATTTTAGCCTAATTGCTTCAAGTTACTCCCATTCCAAATTAGTGTAAATGTAAAGGCTGCCTATATATTGGTGCCAAAGGAATGGGAAATCTTTTGAGGTGTGAGGCCCAGTTTACTCCTTGCAAGGAGCTGGAGACGCCATGCTAGTAGAACAAGGGTGGGGTCTTAGTTTTCAGAGGAGGGTAACAGAGGCATTGCCAAGAATTGGTGGGGACAGGCTGGCATACAAACACACCCCTGGTATATATGCACATTCTCACGTACATCCTATTTTTACGCATATATATCCCATGAGCACACAACTCATTTATGAACTGCTTAGCATGTGTTTTTGCTAAGAGAATGGCCTCCTCATTCTTTATTATCTCAGCATGCCTTACCTCAAGCAGTGTAGGCACAGTTCTAACAGGTCTTAAAGAGCCTGTCTCACACACATACTTAGCAGTCATTGCTTTCCTTGTAACACACAGTCATAATAGCAGCTCCCGAGGTGTTCGCAGAAGCAGCAGAAGCAAGGATCTCTACCAGTTTTTCTTTCCAAGACAAAGTCTATTTTGTTACAGTCCATGGCTGATGAATATCTTGACTAAACTCAGATTGTGGCCATTTCTACACAACGGGGCTGTGCTGCTTTTGGGACAGGATGGCAGTGGTCATGATTCTGCAGAATGTCATCGCTGGCCTACTGCCATCTCAGCCCCAAGCATCACACTTGCACAGTATTTGCAAAATGGAAAAAAAACCATTTTGTGCCTACGATTGCGCGATACTCCTGTACTTACCGTCATGCGGAAGGGCAGGGAAGCACCATAGCGACACTTCCTTCCATAGTGCAGCATGGAAAAGTGCCCAGCTGTACTGCGGAAGGAAGAGGTGGGGCCATCGCACTCCCCTCCACAGAGAGCCAGTGAGGTGCGGAGGGAAGCATTTCTGTCACGCTCCCTTCCCTGCTGAAACTGCCATGGGACGACACGTGAGGACCTTGTTGTACGGAAATGATATGTGTTTTTCACAAGTCTTTGTGTGGCCCTACTTCCATCCCCAGAGGGGGAGAAAGAGACCTACAAACTCTTGATGTGGAAAAGCTGGTAAGAAGGAGGGGATAGGATGCTAAAATTGCTCTGTGACCACTAAAATAAACCTAAACATGTCCAGCTTTGAGAGTAGACAGTGGAGGTGACTTAGATGGCATGTCTTTTAAGAAAATTTCCATCAGGACCCTTTCAGAACAGGGTGGAATGCATCACTCCAGAGATTGTTGCATTGTGCCTGAACCAACATGATCATTGGTGAAGGGTGATAAGAGTTGCAATCTAACAAAAAATTAGGCCATATATTCCCCACCTATGGTATACAATGTGATATTGCGGTACAAAAGCTGTGAAAATTCCCTTTCAAGGGAGCATCACCAGAGCCCACCCATATTTTGGGGAAGGGGCTAAGGGAAGTTTTATTTAGCAAGGCTCTTTAAGTGGCCTTGGATTTTACCACTGGCTGGTTAGACTGGTGATTGTCCTTGAGGTGGTAGCTGTTGTGTTGTTTTCAGCTAGTTTGTTAATCAGATATGTGTAATGTGTTAAAGAGCATCATCTACACTGAGTTGTCTTTGCAGAAAAGTGGGAAAGATGTATGATAAATAAAATTAATTAATTAAAACATAGGACACCTTACCTGAAGATTAAAGTGGCACAGTCTACCCTTCTCCCATCTCATTCTAAGTAATGAGTGCTCTTTGGCATGTTATCTTTCCAACCTGGCTGCCAAGCTACTACAGCTCCAAAAGCCATGAGGGTATCATGAGAAAAGGATGGATGTTTCAGCTGATCCAGCTTTTTGGATGATGTGGTGGAACAAAACTGAATCATCTGTTAGGACTAACAGCATAGCACAAGATGGCAGAGCAGCTGGTAGAACTTTGAAGAGTCAGCCCTCGTCCAAGCCCATTAGGGAAATGGACCTCTAAATTCATTGGCTGACAAGAGAACACAACATTGCCATCCGGATCTGCAGATGTCTGGTGGATGCTGCATGTGATCCTGATGTTGAACCATCTCTCAGTAACTCATAGTTGGCCTGGGCCTCCTTGGGTAAAAGTGAAGAGGCTCAGTCAGCTCACTTCCAAGAGAAGCCTCAGGACATAGTAATAAATCTTCTTGTGACTCTACTTCTGCCCCCATTTAATGGTCATTACAGGACTGGACAGAAATGAAGTCAGAGCAGCCACCAGAGTGTGCTTCCTCTCTGGTTTGTACCCAGAGAGACCATAAAGTAGGGATGGGAAGAATATTTGTAAAGATTTGAAAATCATTACGAGAAGAATCCTCGGCTGATGAGAATCTTTGCAGTTCACAAATTGTTCTCCACAAAATTCATGCATGGTTGTTTTGTACTGAAGGAGGATTTTCTGAGCCAAAAATAATAATTCTATGCAGAAATATTATTTCTGCATAGAAATAAGCTGTTTCTTCTGCAGAAAATACTGTAATTATTGTGCACAAAATTCAGCCATGGTTGATTTGCATAGAAAACAGCATTTTCTTCACAAGAAGCAACTTTTTTTCTGTGAAGAAAACATTTCTGCATAGAAATACTAATTTTTGTGAAGAAAATACTGTTTCCTGTGCACACAGTGGTTTTTTTCTGCGCAAAACAAGCACGTGTGACTTTTGTGCAGAGTAAGTCCCAACTTGCAAATAGGCTTCAAAAACTGTGTGGTTTGCAAAGACTTTCTAACAGTGGGAAGGAAATAGCTAAAATTACTTGTTTATTCATTTGAGAAGAAATTTACTGAAGAATTACATCCCTACTGTGAATATTGCGTTCTTTGTCCATGATTTGCTTCCCCATTCCTGGAGTCCAGTGGGGTTGAGATGGGGGTAGATTCCTGAATGTTGAGGCCTTAGGAGTAATTCACTTCTTCTTGGAAAATACAGCAGTTCTCCCTCCGTGCCCTCCATTTCTACTTCATCCCAGCTTTCCTTCAAGACCTTGAGTGGAAAGTCTTCAACCTAAAGGAATGAGCTCCTTTTTCCTCACTTTTAGGTCATTCCTGGAGGCTTAATGGACTGAGGCTGCATTCTTGCTAAATTGATCTTGACGATTTTGTCATCCAAATCCAAGGGTTTTTCTGTGCAGGAAAATCACCTGACACCACACTGATGCTTCATAATGGGACAGGGAGCCTGCAGAGAAGAGTAAATGTAAAACAGGGTCCAAGTAAAAATAGTCGGAGACCTGTTTATGGTAGAGGGCAAGGGGGGTTGAAAGAGAACAGGAGAAAATATCCAGAGGACACCCTTTATTTCTCTGTCTACCACTCACCTATATGTTTTGCCCTTTAGAACTAAAGCACTGGGAAAGTTTGGAGAAGCTTTTTCCATACCTGATGAAACCAGTATCTTGCACGCACATCCTCACAGAGACTCAGCTAATGGATTCACAGCTGCTTCCCATTCCACACACACACCGACTGTACCAGGGCAGCTTTCCCATTCCACAGTGCTAGCCAGGATTTAGCAGAGATGCCTGGTCTGTGTTTGCTCAGCAGCCTGGGGCGGGACCTTTGGCTTCAGAGGATCCCTCAATTATCTCAGCCATACGGCACCCAAGCCCCTCCGATCTCCTCCAGCAAACAATGCCTTGATGGATTTGTATTTGCAGTCAGTGCACTCAAACAGCTGTAAATTCCCCTGCTCCTCTCGCATTGTCAAAGTGTGTGTGTGTGTGTGTGTGTGTGTGTGAAGTAGAGCTGCATATTGAATGGCATTAATAAAAGTGGAGGGAAGGGAATGTTTGTTTACAAGGTGGGGTCAAAGTGCATTGGAAGAGCTGTATGAGCCCAGGGCCAAAGCAGAAGGGAGAGCATGAAGATGAAGCGTGTTCGGGGTGGGCTGCGATAACTGAAGGCACCATGGGCTAACTTTGTAGAGTGTAAGGAAAACTGGGGATCAGGGAAGCTGAGACCGAAGGGAACAACCAAGCCCATATGCTGTCACCAGCTTGATTTTGGGAGCTTCTTTCCCAGCTTCTTGTTCAACATGCTTTGTGTGTCTTTTTCTAGACACAGCAAGTTGCCATGTCTAGAAGGTGATGTCAAAATGGTAACAGAGCTGGTGCCATGGGATGGAATAATGTGAAAATCTAATGGGGAAAAACCCAGCTTGAGTTCAGTTCAACACACATGTACCCATTGTTTCAGTTGTCCTTGCGCTGCAAACAATCTTTCAATATGCCAACCTCCTTCGGTTTGAATGCTGCTTCAGAGTGATCAGAATGCACAGCCAATGAAGGGCTACACAGCAAGGTGGACAGCTCTCTTCCAATTCTATGATTCCGGACTCTATATGCAAGTGCATTGCTGCACCGGCCAAAGCTTTGGATTTTGGCTCCTTCTCTCATGACATTCCGGAAATCCCATTTTATTATGCTCTGCTTTTAGAAAGTCATCTTGCCATGTGATTGTGTGTGTGTGTGTGTGCGCGCGCGTATGGTTTCAGTTTAAATGTTATTTCTAGTTTCTGATTTTAGTAAGTTTTCCATGACTTGTAAGTTGCTTTGGGAACAGGAGCTGAAAAGTGGTTGAGTAATTTTGGTAATGAAATACTGACCTAAATCCCATTGGTGGTAATAACTAGAGTAGAGCAGGTGAATCAATAGCTGAATGGGAAGGCAACATTGTGGTAAATCCCGCTGATTCCATGGGTGCACTCTAACAGAAACCAGCAATTGGATTTGTTGTTGGATTGCAGTTCGCGGGAGACTTAACCAGCACAGCCAGTGGTGAAGAGTAATGCTGGGAGTTACAGTTCCACAACGTACAGAGGACTGTACAATTCCTCACCCCAGTTTTAAGCCATTAAGTTTCTCCCCTTGCTTTTCAACCCAGCCTCTTCCTAAGGTTAGACCTCATTTGGAATACTGTGTCCAGTTCTAGCACGTCAATTCTGTCAGGGATTCCAGGCAGGGAACCCTAGGAAAATGATCAGCCCACTGCAAAGATGTTGCATCATGCCCCAGCTGTGGGTAATTGCAAGGTTGCATAAGAAACTGGGGTGGTGTGCAGATGATAGAGGGAGGTGTGCAAACCTCTACCTGATTGGTTGTAGATATGCATATAACAAAGCAACACCAGTATGTATTTGTCTGTTGACCAAACCTGGTGCCTGGCACAAGCTTTTGTCCGTCTGTCCTATGTTTTATATATAATGGAACTTTGCTGCAAGATAAAGTGCCTCCTGTTTTGGAAGAAACTCCTCTGTGTGTGAATATCCTTACTGGGGAATAAGGCTGGTGCTGTTGGCTCGCTGAACTCTGGTTTTTCTGCTGCATTTCCTTGGGGCTGAAACTCCTATCATCCCCAACAAATTCAAGAAGAATATTGATAAGCTGAAGTGTGTCCAGAGGAGGGCAACCAAAATGGTGAAGGGCATGGAAGCCATGACCTATGAGGGATGGCTTAGGTTGCTGGGTATGTTTAGTCTGCAGAAGAGAAGGTTAAGAGGAGACCTGATAGCCATGTTTAAATATTTGAAGGGATGTCATGTCGAGGAGGGAGCGGGATTGTTTTCGCTGCTCCAGAGACTAGGACAAGGAGCAATGGATTCAAGCTGCAGAAAAGGAGATTCCACCTGAACCTCAGGAAGAACTTCCTGATGGTCAGAGCTGTCCAGCAGTAGAATATGCTGCCTGGGAGTGTGGTGGAGTCTCCTTCTGTGGAGGTTTTTAAGCAGAGGCTGGATGGCCATCTGTTGAGAATGCTTTGATGGGTGTTCCTGCATAGCAGGGGATTGAACTGGATGGCCCCTGTGGTCTCTTCCAACTCTATGATTCTATATATCCTTTTTTTCTTGTCCACCTTGCTGTGCAGCCTTTCATTTGGCCATACTTCCTGATCACTCTGTCATTTCGTTGAAGAGCTGCTCTTGTTGAGTTGCAGAAACCTTTACTTTGGATGTTTGAATCTATTAGGAATAGGTGAGCTGTGAGGAGTCTAGCTATTGCAAGGGACTGGGCTAGATGGCCCTTGAGGTCCCTTGCAATACTTTCATTGTTGGCTCCCTGCCCTGTGTAGGCAGCTCATAATGCTTCTTAGCAGCTGCTGTGAGTCATCACCAGCTCAGTCAGCTAGCAAGGGATTGCTGCATGCAGCTGTCAGCCACTGGAGCTACCTAGCTAACTTTCACACCCAGCAGCTGTGATGGGATTAAACAAACCAGAAAGATATTGATACAGACTTAGCATATGTGGCAAAAGAGGGGAGGGGAAAGGTAGACATAGATTCATTTAAGGAAATTAGGAGGAACCATCATCAAGAACAGGAAAGCCTTTCACACTAAAGTTTTAACCTTCCCTCTTTTATTTGTTCCTTGCCTTTTCATTATGAACACAGAATTCTCAAGGCTGCCAGCATCATAATTTAAAAGCTATTCACCTTTAGTAATAAAACTATTTATAACCCAAAAATGACAACAGTGTTTTCAGATTTTTTTTTTAAAGAAATACTTCATTGGGAGGGGGGAAAAAATCTTTAAAACTCTGCATAACAGCCAGCAGTGGGAACCAGATCACCATCTGGTGAAGTTGGTGGAAAAGCCATTTTCCAGATGGACTATTATTTATTTCAAATTGATGGATTAGTATCTCCAAATTCAACTGTGTTTTTTTTTTAATTGAAGGACCATTGGGTCTGTGCTAAAGAGTGTGCTTGTAAGGCATTCCCTTTCTCCAGTTAGGCCCCGACAGACAAATGTTCATGAATCTTTCGTGAATTTGGTGAACAGTGAATGTAGTTACAACTGATATAAAGAGGCCAAACAAGGTCACATTTCAGAAGGTAGATCCCCTGCTGACTTGTGAGTATAATTCAGTCAAAGGGTACCTTTTTAGCAATGAGCCGAAGAAGTTTTTGAAAAGGAACCGTTGCCCACAAAATGCACCCTCTTTCTATTTTTGTCTTTGATAAACAAGGTTTTGTTCTGTTTCAAAAACAAATGAAACCTCCACGACCGGAGAAGACAACAGGACAATAGGAATATGTGTGTGAACCACAAGTAGGAAGACTCTCTTAAAACACTTTCAACTTCAAAATTACTGTCAGTTCCACTTCTGTTTTAAACACTCTGGATGCACGGCAAGAAGCAAGACAGTGCTGGGCTGCAAGATCTAACCCCAGCTGGCCAGGGAAACCATTTCTTTGCCAGATGCAAGAAGCATCAAAAAGCCCTTATGTTTACACTAAAATTCACAGAGTATCTCCCATAGCTTGCCTCAAACATGCTGCCTGCAAAAGGATATCACTCCTTCCTCTCTTCAGCACACAGGCTGTTGGAAATTATCTACTAGTAACGAATCACCCCAGGGTGCCACTTTAAAGGGACATACAGTCAGATCAGTACTCAGTGCCACAAGTGAAAACGGAGGCATGAAGCTGATCAGTGTACATAAGTTTTGATTCATTGCCGAGATACCAGGTGTAGCTACATGAGGGCTAGGAATGGCTGCAGGACTAGATTGCCAAGACATTACTGTTAAGATGGCTTTCTTTTAAAAGAAAAAAAACCATACAGGATTCAGCAGTTCCAGCATGGTTGTGTTGAAAATTGTATTGGTCTAAAAAGGAATAAATTGCTTCCTTTAATTTTTCTTTCTCTACAAAAATATGGACTGAGGAACTAGAAATCTTATAACATCACAGCTATCATTCATAGACCAAACATTTCAGGCCCTTTTCTTCATTTTGGCTTTCTGTAGTTCAAAAATTTGATGTTAGCTGGGTATGGCGATGGTGGTGATGTTTATTTCTAAGCAAAATGCAGTAGGAGATGAGAATGAAATGGTCAGATGCTTCTAAAATGACCTAAGGAGAAAAAAAGATAATAGTTTTACCTTTGGGGAAAATGCAGCCAATCAAAAATCCCAGGAATATCTGACCAGCCCGTTCATGTTTCCTCCTGCATCTGCTTATATATAATCTTAGGGCACCACTACCCATCTGACAGCTTGGGCATTTTGGCACTAGACTGTTATAGTGCTATTATTCCACTTTCAACATCCTATGGAATCCTGGGGTTTGCAGTTTAGGGGCCCCTCCCTAAACTGCAAGCCACAAGATTCCATAGGACGTTGAAAGTGGAATAATAGCACTATAACAGTCTAGTGTGGAAATGGCCCTTGTTTCTGGATCTCCCTACTCTCTCCAATAATTTCATCCCAGTAGTCTTTTTTACTGCTGGTACTTTCCTTCTATCCTTCCACTCTTTTTTTCTTAGTGTCCACCATGCCCAGCCAGGGCTCTGCCAAGTGCTGGGTTTCAGCAATGCCTGTTTTTTCAGACTTTGTTCCATCTCAAGAAAGGGGCATCATTTTAAATGCCTTAAATGCAGTGTGTGTGTGTGTGTGTGTGTGAGAGAGAGAGAGAGAGAGAGAGAGAGAGAGAGAGACTGATAGTTGGTATGTGGTAGAAGGGAGAGATTTCTAATCCCCTTTTGATGGACTTCTGCTTTATCTGCCTTGTTAGCAGCCTTGTCCATTTGGCTGCCAGGCAGGAAATCTGTGTCAATTTTGCAGGCTTAGAAAACCACTGTCCCCTCTGTACAAAAGGATTTATAGAGAATAGTGAAGACAGTTGTTCATACTCTCTTCTCTGACTCATTACAGGCAGCATTAGGCTCCATTACCAACTATCAGAGTCATCTGTGGGCTATCCCAGTGCTCTCCTGCCCTATATAATGTTTCTACCCCTGCCCCTCCACCTCCTTTCCTAATGCCTGGGGGCAAGGCACTGAGTCTCCATCCGTTATGTAAATAAAGTGGCAAAGATTTTGATCCCATTAGGAGGGATTAGTCTCTCCCAGTATTAAAAGGCTAACAGGGACACAAGAGGAGGGAGCTTTTTCTTTCCATTCCACACTATCTAAACCATCAGTCTCCTTCTCCCCTACCCCCTCTGCCCATCACCCATTCCAATTCGATCCTCTTAGTGTCTTCGTGTCTCAGACAGTTTGATCTAGGGATGGCCTCCAGATAGGGGAACCTCATGTTAGCATACCTGTTAATGAACGTCTGAGCAGTCAGAATTAAGAAGAAGAGGAAGACAAAAGCATAGCACCTGATAACGTTCTTGGCACTGCTGTCCTTTACAAATGTTTGGGCATAGTCAAAGCCAAGTTTTGAAATGCATGTAATCATCTGAGCTATTTCTGTAATGCTTTGTTCTTGAAAACAGGATGAGTTCCTGTAATTATAACAATATGTATATTTTTTTTAGAAAAAGATGGCACATGCTCCTAAACAGACTCTTACTGACCAGGGAAGGACACACTTTATAAATCAGAAGGGAGATGGTTCTTTTCCTTTTTCCCCCTTCTTATCCATTGACATGCCACAAATTGCTTCTGGGCAGGGCTACTAAAATGTTTTGTGGGCTGATAGTTCCCACAGATTTATTTGCAAGGATGACATAATGAATGCAGATGAAACTTGATAAGTATAAAAATGGAACGTTACTGTTTTGTGAAACTCCAGAGGAAATCTAAAGCTTAACATTTCTTTAATGCATGTGGTCAATATGTGCTAATAACCACCAACCTCTCAAAGTATTCAAGTAACTAAAGATTTAACATACTACAGCTGATTCAGCCTCCTTGGATTCCCATTTCAGTTTTCCATTTCTCAAAAATATCTTCTCACTGGTCCTTTTTTCTAAAAAGACACCTGGAAAATAAAATGGACAAATATTTTGCTAAGAGTCTAGGAACTTCCAGGAATTAGTCATTTCTTCCAGTTTCATGTGTGACACACTTTGGGCCTCGCACATTTGGTTCTCTCCCATAGTTTCAAAGCAATTTCTAAGTGTTACATACAGAATCAGATACTATTAATGGTAAAATGTGTGCAACTCTTGTTTTGCACACACAAAAGCCTGTGGCATGCACAAGTAGCATTTAGCCAACTCTTTTTTTCCTCATGGAAATCATCATGGTTATTCCTGCTTACAGTTGTGGATATACTCAAAATGGGAGTAAATAAAATTGCTTGTATATAAGACATACGGCCAAATATATCCTTAAATCTGAGTTTTGTTGAACCTCAGTGACTTATTATAGTGGAAAAGGCAGCTTGGCTTTATCTCCACAAGAAAGTTTATGAAGCGTTTAAGAGTTCCAGCTTTGGGAGATTTGAGCCAGAGGGCAGGCGGATAGATAGATGGAAGCCCAAGTTGTCTTCCTGGCAAACATTAGCCACTTTTCTGCTGCATGCACTGTCCCCTTATGAATATTAACTGGGTGGTTTCAAGGGCAAAATGAGAAGAGGGAGTTGGAGTTATAGTATGAAAAGAGCTATTAAACCCAAGATTAAAAAGCACCAATGGAGCAATAGGACAAGTAAGTTTTGGGGCATTAGTGTAAATGAGGGTGAACCCAAGGCTGTGAGAACAGGGGTTGATGAGATATTTGTCTTGTAAGATTGCTGTGTTGTGCCATACAAGAATTGGGAGATGTGGAGCAGAAGACTTCTTTTAAGTGATCAGTGTGCCTGACCAAAACAAAACAAAACAAAACTCTGAGCACCGACCTTTCCTGAGTGCATTAGCTAGACCACCCTTGCTGCAAACAGTAGAACAGATGTTGCTGGCATTGCCGCTGGCTTCTCCCCACCACGATGTGTGTTTGGAAAGTGATGAATTTCTGCACTCACTAATTAGTCTCTAATTAGCAAGCAGAGTGTAAACAGCCACAGCAGATGGGCAAAGAAAGGATTCTGGATGAGCAACCTTTGATGGCAGGGGCCGGTCCAAATGCCACCATGGGAGAGTTTGGCAACGATGTACTCAGGGGTGGGAGATGAGAGGATCCGAGCTTATGTGCATGCACACATGGGATGTATTTCTCTGTGTATGTGTGTGTGTGTGCAAATTGCCAGTATATTCTAAATATATAATATAGGAAGGCAATGGCAAACCTCTCCTGAATAAATTTTGCCCAGAAAGTCAGAGTTCCACCTGCATACTGCCAAAATATTCTGGATATAAGCATATGCAGGGGAGTCTCAGTTTGTCTCTTTATGAGTCTCAGTGAGTCTCTTTAACATTGGTGGTGGTTTGAGTAAAGTTGCTAACTTTGTGGCTTCTTCAGGTCCATCAGGACACATCCCGCGAGTCTCTAATTACTCTCCATGAAATTGATTTCCTCCATTTATTCCAATCTCTATTTACAGTGAGAGCCTAGGAACTGAATTCCAACATAAGCGTAGGGGTATGTGTATTTGAATTCATGCAGAAAGTATCCTTGTGTGAAGGCTCACCAAGCAGATTGTGGGGGAGGTCAGTGGACATTTTAAGAGTAGCACAATAGAAACAAAAATGTGCTATCAGAATGCCTTTTCCTCTGCGTTCTACATACGCCATAGAATGTTTCTCCATGCTAGCATCTAACTCAAAACTTGGCAATGGCCATACACTTGCGATGAGAGGCCAAGAGCCCTTGCACAATTTACTCCCAAAGAGCAGCAGCCAAAGCAGATTCAAATCCTGGGAGAGTTTGGAGAGATTAGGCTGACACATGAAGGACACAAGAGAACAAGGGCTCACATTCAGAGAGTGGCAGGCAGGCAGGGGTCAAATTCCAAGGCACACATACTTTTAAGGATCCAAAGCAGAGCAAGGTCAGCCTCCTACAACACGTGGTGGTGATGGTTATTACATTAAAACTGGTCATTCAGTTCAAATGCCCTTGGAAGCTGAGTTGATAAAATCAACAGCATAAAAGCAGCAATCATTTCAATTAAGATAATATGCATAACAAGTAGTAGATGAAATAAATGGAAACTGAAGTAGATGAAATAAATGGTGTTCTGAATGTTGCAGCGCTTTCTCTGAAGGACCAGGTGCACAGCTTGGATCAAACACAATTTGTAGAAAGTAAGGTGCACCAATGGCCAGGACTGCTCTTTCCCAGGTTCATCTGGTGCACTGGCTGTGACCATTTCTGAAGGAGTAAGCTCTGGCCACAGAGCTTCATGCCTCAGATCATCTCTCATCTCGATTACTGTGACATTCTTTACATAGGCCTGACTTTGAGCAGTGCACAGAAGTTGCAGTTAGTGCAAAATGTGACAGCCAGACTATTTTCAGTGATGTGACTTACAGATAATATAGCTCCGGTCTTAGATCTACTTCATTAGTTTTGTGTTTGTTTCTAAGCACAGTTCAGGATTATCTGTAAGCCCTAGACTGCCTGGCCTTCTTCCATATGAACATGCTTCAAGCTGGTGCCCATCATCAGTTTCATTGTATCACCTAGAGTGGCTGGAACCAAAAATTGGTCTGGAATTCGTTATCACAGCTGTGGATGCGTAACCTAGAGTTACTCATTCATAAAGGATTCATATTCACAGTCTCTACATATTCAATAATGCAGAGCAGTGGTTCTTAACGTTTTCTTTAGCAGGAACTCCCTGTCAATATAATTTGTTGCCAGGGACCCCCAAGACTTAACTCAAGATTTAAATATTTAAATTTAGATTTAAATATTTAAATATTTATTTAAATATTTGTTTGTTTGTTTGTTTGTTTGGCTTCTGGTAACTAGGATTCAAATCCCCACTCACACACTGGGTGACCTTAGGCAATCCACATTCCCTCAGCCTCAGAGGAAGGCAAAATCAAACTCCCTCTTGAATAAACCTTTCAAAAAAACCCAAACCCTGTGATAGATTCACTTTAGGGTTACCTTAAGTCATAAGTGACTTGAATGGGCACAACTGCAAGGTGCCACTGGCAGGCAGGGGTCCTTTCTAGCCATCATGTCTCTCACCTTTGAAAACTCACCTATGGTGACCCTAAGGTGAACCTGTCCTGAGGAGTTTCTTGGCAATATTTGTTGCCTTTGCCTTTCTCTGAGGCTGAACGAATGTGACACCTGAGGTCACTCAGTGGGTTTCCAAGACTGGGTGGGGATTCAAACCCTGGTCAAACCCAGAGTCATAGTTTGGGCACGTGCACTCGCCTGCTGCCATGTCCCTTTTATCAGGGATGCAGCAGTGGGAGTTTGTGTAGATGGGCCCAAACTACTCCCTTGTTTTGCAAGATGGGGTGAATCAGACTGGGAGATTTAGCTATACAACTAAGATAGACAAAGTAGAAGATGTAGAATTCCTGCCAGGATCTTTTCTGTAGCAGCACCCTGACTATTGGACTTCATCACCTGAGAAATTCCTTGGCAAGTCAGACTGTTCCCTTTTACTGTGTTTCAGATAGCACAGCCAGCACAATTCTGCTTTGGTCTGGTCTGGTTTGCTTTTAATGTTGCTCTTCAGTTTTATTGTACTGAATGTTCTTGCTCCTGTGTTTATTCTTATTTTTATGGTGCATTGAATTTATTTCATTTTTATTGCTGTTTTACTTGTATTTGTAAATTTTCTCAAGCACCTGGTGGGCACATGTGTGATTATGCCAAATAAATAGTAAATAAAAATAAAGTGAACGATAAAATAATTGCAGAACAAAAGCCAGAAAGTCCACAATCGATATAAATACAGCATTTTATTTGGCAGCCCAAAAGACCGGGTGGAAAAGGAATGCTTTCACAAGTTTGTTAAAGCACATGTTGGGAGCATCTGGACTTCCAGATGTTTTGGGACTGCAGCTCCCCATTGTCCAAAGTAGCTGGAGTTGGTGGGTTTTGGAGTCCACTAACATCTGGAAGGCTACAAGTTCACCATCAAATTCCCTGGTTTAAAGCCTCCAGTGGAAGGAACTTGGCAGGCTTCTCTGGAATGTTCCCAGTGAGAGGTGCCACCATAGGGAGGGCTCTTTTACCATTGGTGAAAGAAGCTAAAGCAAGCCCTCTCTTAATAATCTCAGTACATAAGGAAAAGGCACTCCCTGACAAATCCCAAGTCTAGATCCTTCTCCATCTTAAAAGATCAATATCAGCACTCTTAACTGGACCCAAGAACTGATAATGGTTGGAGTTTGGATTGTTTTCTCCTGCATCAGATATGCCACTGACAGTCACTCCACCCATCAGCTGGGCCTTTTGGACCAGCTGAAGCTTTCATCCAGGGCAGTACCATGTGACACCTATTAACCACGTGTAGATAAATCCTATCTAGCAGGGGTTCTGTTGCTGTCCTCCAGAAATTTTTTTTAAATAAAGGAAGGGGGATTAGTTGGCATACCAGCCAAAGGTAATCAGAATCATTCCATGTGAGCTCTTTAAAGGAAATGTAACTGTATAAATAATTCAGAACTCCCATTAGCTGCATGAAGACCACAGGGTTAGAGCCGGGTATGGATATACATAAATGCATAAATAGTCCAGGTTAAATAGCTGAGCGTAAGCAAGGGAATTCTTGATATAATTATGGTAATTCCTCACCCATTGCCCATACTAAAGGATTGTTTGTTTTGTTTGTTTATACCGCCTGCCCTAGGGAGTTCATTGAAAGTCTATGGGAAATATATTGTGTCTTGGATTGAAGACCCATATAATAAAGGAAAAGCATATGACATCTGTCGAGTAGTGGATGCTAGTACCCAGTTGTGACGCAGGTACTCATATCGCCCCCTTCCTTAGTATAATCCGCCAACAAGGAATGGACGTTTGTTCTCTACTGTCAGCTGTGCCTCTTTGAAGGAGCTGGAAAAGGTTACCTTTGTTATTCATGCAGCCCTCTCTTGTTCTATAGTTGTTTTGAATGGACTGGAGTAGGGAGGATCAGAGGTTGGTGGAGAGGGGATAGTAACTAGATTGCAACAGGAAAGGCCTGTGTATCTGCTGCCACCCACAGGATAAGGTGGGACTGTGCAGACAGGCAGGTAGAATCACAGAATCATAGAGTTGAAAGAGACCACAAGGGCCATCGAGTTCAACTCCCTGCCATGCAGAAATATGCCATCCAAGGTAACTAGGGGATAGGGGGAGACGATGTGGAAATTTGGTGACTAAAGGGAAAGAAGAGACTGAATGATCAGACAGATCATGAAAAAACTGTAGACCAGGTATGAGAAGCAGGAAATTCTATGAGGGAGTGACAGGGGACATCTATAATTGGTAATACCTCCCAGAGCCAGTTTGGTGTTGTGGTTTGAGCCTTGGACTACAAACCTGGGACCAGGGTTCAGTTCCCCATTTGGCCATGGAAAACCTCTGGGTGACATTTGGGCATGTCACACACTCTCAGCCCCCAGAGAAGCCCATGATACATTTGCCTTACAGTCACAATAATTCAGAAATGACTTGAAGGCACACAACAACAGCAAGAACAACACCACCACCACCCAGAATCTCCCCCAGTCAAGTTGGCTGGACGATTCTAGGAACTATATTCCCAAAAGGTAAGTTTTCTAGCTGTGGGGAGTGATATACTAATATTTAGAGACTGAAGAAGTCACAGATAGGGAATATGGGATAAATTGTGCCCCCCCCCGGGGGGGGGAAAGAGGTTAAAGCTTTGGCAAAAAGTCATGGGAATGTGTATATGTACAGCTCTGTGAGTAGCTGTAACTGCTTTATTTGGCCTTCCAAGAAGATCAGCATATCTAAATGAGCAAAGACAGGATATATCCTTGCAATACCTTTGTGGGGCAGGTCATGCTAAGAGATAGTAGCTCGCCCAGGACTACCCAGCAAGTTTCTTAGCTAAGGGCAGAGTTGCCTTCCCCACATCCAGGCCAAGCATTTTAACCACAGTCTGAGATAAGAAGGCACCGTAGAGGATGGCAGGGCAGTGAGGTGATGATGCTAGTAAGAAGGAGGAGAGAGTTTGAGACCTTATTTAATAGATCTCTTCCTGTATCCCCAAAGTGCACTATACGGTGAGCAGGAAGTATCTGAGCCAAAGGCAAGTGTGTCCTTTTCATTGGAGTGCCTTTTACCTGTAGCCAAAGTTGGACTACCATGTTCATTCAGGGTATGTCCTGTGACCAAAGTCCTTATTGTTTGCCAGCCCAGACCAAAGCACCCTTCTGATCTGAAGAGGAAGGTGAGAAGGCAGACATCATCAGTTCTAAACAGCATCTCTCACAATGAGATAATATGAATGAGCTTTGTGTCTGACTGCAGGTCTGCCATCCAGTGTGCCGGGGCTTGAAGGAAAGAAGGGAACATGCTTGGGTGAAACGTAGCAGGCACATCTCTGGTTGGGTTCCTTGGTGGTGCTTCTCCCCAAAGGTGCTTCTGGTTGACTCCACTGCCCCAAGGTCCTGGCGAGGAGCAGTATGCAGATCTCCATCTTCTGTGCTCCTACCCCCTCCGCCCTTGTGGAGTGGTGTGGACCAGGAGTGATTTGTAGACAACAGTGTCAGGTGTCACTTGGATATTTTCTCAGACTGGAAAGGAAGCAGCAGATTGTGAGTGGGGAGGGCAGAGGGGAATGAATTACTCTTCTCCTGGGCAGCCGTTGATTGCAAGGAGTGAATTGGAAATGGCTGGTTGATACACTCAGCCCATCAATCACGGCCAAGTCACCGAAGTTCCCTCCTGACAAAATGTCAGTCATTCTCCGTCCCTTGCTCCAACTGAATAATGACATCGTCAGTTACCATTAATACTGCCAACAAGGTTCCCCCTCCGCCTGGGATCTCCATCCTGTGTGCTGAATTGTTGGCCACTTAGATGTCTTGAGGTGTTAGTGGTTGTTGGGATGATAAGGCTAAACAGGCAGGCAAACATAGTACTGATTGTGAGACTTTCCATGAACCTGAACTGAAAGCTAGCATAATTAGAGACATGCAGGGACCTGTTATTTTCCTTCGTGTGACTACCACTCATAGTTCCACCAGCGTTTTTGTAGGTGGTTAGGTAAGGATGCTTTCGGTTCACTGTTTCATCTCTTCATGCACCCTTGTATCTCCATTTCCCCTCTGTTAGGGCTGAAATGCATGTTATGCTATAATTGAGTTTTAATTATGTATTTCAATATAGCTTTTAATCCTTTCGATTGATTGTTTTAATTTTTGTATTTTATGAGTTTTTAACTCATAAACTAATCTGTAAGCTGCTTTGGGTCCCAACCCAGAAAAAAAGTAGAGTACAAATAAAGATGACGATAACAACAACGATGATGATGAGGATCATGATGAAGAGGAACAGGAGAAAGAAGAAGAAGAAGAAGAAGAAGAAGAAGAAGAAGAAGAAGAAGAAATATATTAATGCATTTCAAAGTACAGGGCAGCTCCTAAGGGCCCCATTCAGGAACATCCTGATCTGGAGAGAGACCTTGCAATAGGTTCCTGCCAAACTATATCACCCCTTCTTTCTGGCCCCCAAAGGTGATATATCCTGCAAACAGGACCTTCAGAGGACAAAATAGCAGCTGCCACTGAGAGTGGTTCCTGGTGGGAAACCAACCTGGATGGGGAGCACTTTCTGACTGAGTGCTGCATAGCCGGGTTTTTTTTCAGGATCAGACTGCCTTAAATTTACATCTTAGTGTGAATCAGCTATAACTTGTCCCTTATCTTTCCACATGCTGCTCTCTGTGTACCTGTCATTCAGCTCCTATTTTTGTCTTTACCTTGTACATCTTCCATATCATTTCCATAACATGCCTGACTGTCCTTGTTTGGACTGAAAGCAGTTGGCCTAAATCTTCTTGTTAGTCCTGACTAAAGTAGATCCGTTCTGTTAGTGGGATTTACCAACACCTTGAGTCATCATTCATCAATGGATTGGACAGGTCTACTCTAATTAGAACTAAACAATAGGATGCCAGCCTGTGTGTTTAGATATCCTGTATACCCTATACTTCCTCTGTGCTCTATCATTATACCAGTTCTGTTTTTGCACAGTGCCATGGAGCTGCAGTGCAATGAAGCCCACTCTACTGGCTTTTTCCCAGTCTTCTCCATGTTCTGTCTTTTGCACAGGACAGTCCTCTCTCCTCCTCTCCCACTCCCCATCTTTAGCAGCTTTTCGGCTTCAGTTTTCCCAGGCATGAACAGAGTGGTTGCCTCGGGCAGCAGCCTTGTTGTGCAAGTAAAGGGAACAGCTGTGAAGGGATAATGAGGCTTTATCATTTTGCCTGTGACTGTGTACACAGCAGTGTGTTGTTGAAATGCAGCCAGTTCTGGTCTGGAGAGTGGCAACTGACCATACAAGGCATGCTAAGGTCAAACCATCTTGCATCAGCAGCAAATGTTGTGTGAATGGTAGTCTGGTCTTTGCGTGCAGCAGTAACTAGAAATGGGCAAAAATTTCTAGATTGCTGTCCAGGAGAGTCAGCACTGTGGTACTGAGAAAGCTTGTCCTCCCTGATATGTATTCCCATTATCCTTTTTCTTAGACTAAAGTGAAAGAGGGCTGTTTTGTTTCTGATGTTTGCGTCCAGGTGTGCTCAGTCCTGGTAAAATACAATCTACAACTTTTTAACAAATCTTACCCACCCTCAAACACAGACAACTTACTATGTTCCTCTTACCAGAGTTAACTGTGTGAGTCTGACTGGTGATTAACAGCTGCCACATCACACCCTGGTTGTTGCTGTGTGTCAAAACTGTGACAGGTGTTCATCCAACAGACTTCTTCACCCCCTGCCTGGTGATGAAGCAGAATCTGGAGTAATCTGAACCCAACCACTGGATCAGTGAGTGGCGCTCTGTTTTAATTGGTTCCGTGTTGAGATCTGGATGAAAGCCACAGACTAAATTCAGAGAGAAAATAACCTTATAGGCTCAGTGCCACTTCCAGCAAGGACACACTAAACACACCCTGCACCAGGGTTGGAGAGCACCTAACTCTCCGAACTGCAACTTCCAGCAGTCCTTGTCAACATAGGGATAAGGGGTATTGCAGTCCAGCAGCAGCTGGTAGACCACATATGCATCCTCCCATCTATGTTGCACACACACATCCCTGCACATACACGTTTTGGAGTCCTTTCCAAAGATAGTGGAGACTGCTAGAAATCTGTTCATCCCAATAGCAGCACTCTTCCATTATGCTCAAGCATCATTCTGCAGGCATAACGAACACTTGGTATGGGTAATGTGGTTCCCTCTCCTCCTTTTCCCTCCTCTTTGCTTCTCCTAGAAGGCCTTATCGGTTTTGAGAAAGTGATAAGTTGGTGTGCCTGAACTCTTTACTCTTTCTTCTTTAAGTTTCTTACATTTATCACCAGACATGGCAGTATGGCATATACATGTATTAATGACCCATGAGTGAGGGGGACCTTTAAGGCCAGACATTTGGAGGCTGTGCCCCTGGGCCCAAATCCAGGTCTCCTGGGATTCCAATCCAGCCTGCCCCCCAGTAAGCTACACCCTATGACATCATTGTTCATTGGTCCCTCTGGTAAATAGTGTAAAGTGAGATATCAGTGGGGGGGCTCTCTGTCATTGTCAAAAGCAGCACTGAACCAAAGGAAGCGCTGAAGCCCTACCGTGTTCCTGATGATGTCACAGATCTCACCCCAGTTTGGAAAGGATACACTTTAAAAAATGTTATTTCTTGGCCTGCATGGTATAGTAGTTTGAGCATTGGACTGTGACCCTGGAGACCAGTGTTCAATTCCCTGCTTGGCCATGGAAACCCAGTGGGTGACCTTGGATGTGTCACACACTCTCAGCCCCAAAAGATCTCACCGTAAGTCAGAAAGGACTTGAAAGCATATGACAACAACAACAAAACAACAACAACAATGCCTATGTACCCGATAAAGCACCAGATCCTGCCTGATCTTGGAAGTTAAGCATTGTCAGCTCTGGTTAGTACTTGGATGGAAAACCACTAACAAATGCCAGGTGCTATAGGCTGTATTTTAGAGGAAGGAACTGGAAAAACCACCTCTGAGTATTCCTTGCCTAAGAAAACCCTATGAAATTCATGGGCTCCCCGTAAGTTAACAGAAGACTTGAAGATACATGCACATACACAGTGGAAGATCTCCAAAGAAATCCATGCTTAGGGAAGCCACTCTGATTTGACTAATGGGAGTAATCCATCACTAGCTCATCTGGTTTCAGAAATTGTGCTATGTACTGCACTGGGAAGATTTCCAAACTTTGGAGGTCTCTGATCTAATGTTTGTTTGTGGGACATAGCAGACAGAGGAGCAAGGAGCACTGAAACAGCTGACTCAGAAGACGCTGCTGTGACCTAACAATTATATGATCAATCAACAAATTAAGGAATACTGTTCCCTTGCATCTGTGCTGCTTCCCCACCTTGATTGCAGAGCAGATGGCACTGACTCTTCAAAGAGGCAAGGAGGACCTTGGGTATTCCAAAATCAAATTAAAAGTTACACAGACCACATTACAAACACTTTGGGGGAGGGTGCCAACCACGGCAGCTTATTCCAACCCCACTTGAATCACTCCCCAGCAAGGCTAAGAGCTCATGCTGGTGGAGTGCTCCGTGCATCAAGCCACTCTGTAATCCTAGTGATAGTGGTGGTGGAAGAGGAGGAGGCGGCGGTAGCAGCCTATGTGCATAATGGGTCTGGACCACTTCTGACTGGAAGGCATCTTTCAGAATCATACACAGCTTGTAGTTTTAGTTATATTAATTATAATATATACCAGTTAGAGGGGGAAATCCAAGCTGTTCCATAACAAGTTTTTATTTCTAACTTAGCCCTAACTTAAAAGAATTTTCTTCTTCATTTGGGCCACTGTATCTTTTGAAGCGTACAGTTTCCAAAGCAGTATAGTATTTAGTCACAGATTGGAAGCTTCTTTGCTTTCGGCCATTTGCTTAAGTTTGAATGGCTAGAAATGGCTCATAACTTTAAAACTGCCCCAGAGAATAGTCTCAACAGGCAGAGTCTGGCCTAGAGAAGACACTTGCAGGGAGGACCACTTTCAGACCCCCTTGGGAAGAGACAATAAATACATAAAATTTTCAGGCAGCAAACAGTGGCAGTTCCGAAAAGAAGTATAGTTCTAATATAAATCCATTCTAATATAAATCCTTCTTGTGTTACAAAACAGAAAATTGTAAACTTATGTGTTTTGTGTGTGTGTGTGTGTGTGTGTGTGTGTTTGTGGTGTGGTGTGGTGCCTTATTTGACCATTTGTGCTCTGTCGCCATAGATTCTGGCAGGACCAGTGCATGGGTAGCCAAGAGCACTCTGCCAGGGGCACAGATTGAGAAAAGAAATAAATCTGCCCGAATAGAAACAATCAGTTGACCAACCATTGCACAAGGGATGCATGCATTAGTTTCCTTCTCCTTAACAAGAGCACTGCATGGCTGAAACATGTGTGAATATGTGGCTGTTAAAGCCACTATGGTCACATACCCAAGAGGAGGGCTCCACTGCATCCCTTAGTAGTAGTGACTGTCCTGATAACCTGGCAGTTTTGCTGTAGGTTTGTCAAAGAGTCGCCTGCCTCACTGAGAAGTGGCTCCATTACAGTGCTGACTGCACAGCTAATTGGTGCATGTTTTATTTGCTCCTTTAATTACAGTGGGTTACTGCTGACAGAAATGACAGAAATTACAGACTTAGCCAAAGAGAAAATGGAGTGGAAAGTAGTGGGTGGGGGGAAGGTAATGTCTTTCCATTTCCCCTTTTCCAGAATCACCACCATCACCCCAAAATTGGCTCAGACACCCCTCCAACATTTGAGTTTGGTGTCCAGAGATGCACCCACGTAGCCTTTCCAGCGAGCCACCTCACTGAGCAGAGCGCCTTCTGCCCTCTCTGCGGCCTTCATTTCATCCCTGCCTGGGGTTAATTAAAGGACCATGAAATCTGACTTCTTCTTTGCCAATTTCTCTGGGAGAAGCTAATGGAATCACTCTGGTGTGTTATTTGCAGCAGCGAGGGCAATGCTCAGGGAGGGGGGAGAGGGGGTGGTACTAAAAGAGAGACTGGAGCTGTCTGCCAGGCATGAGCATAAGCTATTCTGTGCCTCAGAAGCCAGGTGGATAGCAAATACAAGCTGTATCTGATAATGCCTAGAAGCGAGGAGATGGGGAAACCTGCTAGATGTGTGGCTAGTAAGGAAGGAGCAATCAGAATACAGAACAGTATACTGAGAACAGTAACCAGAAAAGTGAGTTGAATCTGGTTTCAGGACTTTATTAGGGAATGTCTCTCTTGTCTGTCAAACTTTGGGCTAAATGTGAGGGTTAGTCCTTACTAGAATACATCCCGCTGCATTAGTCACTGAATGGCAAATCAATACATGTGCAAGTCCTATTGACTCAATTGTTGAACTCTAGTTTGACTAGCAGTTGGACTTAGCCCATTTCTAGGACAACTGGGATAATTGTGGTCCTTGAAATAAGAATGCATCTCCTTTTAATTTCTTCATTCCACTGCATTGTTTCAAACTCTCTGCAACTGGCATGCAATTCTCTTACCAGAAGTGGCTAGTTAGAAGGAGCCCATCTTAATGAATGCCTGGAGGCATTGTGAACCACTGGGTGGAATGAGCCATGTACTCAGTTCTTCCCCAACACTCCTTCTTCTGTATGATCTGTCTTCATTCTACAAACAATCATGGATATTTTGAAACGTTTCAGGTTCAGAGCAGATCCAAATTGTGGTTGCATGTTTTCAAAGGAGTTCCCATTTCTTAGTGTTTCCATACCTCTGGTTTGGCAAAATATTATCCAGACTGTAGGCATTCTACCCAGTACCCAGCACCTAATGGTCTGAACAATTAGCTGGCCTGCTTCTAAGCTTTCTTTTTTTTTTTCAAAGGTTCCCGCCCTCCTGTAAGCCCAGATAGAAGTCAAAAAGTACACCCTTGTTGTGTGAGAAATGGTCCTGCAGCTGCCCTTTAGGATTTGAGCTAATCAGTGAAGTGTCACAGCCCCTTGTTGTTGTCTGCCTTCAAGGCATTTCTGACTTATGGTGACCCTAAGGCAAACCTATCATAGAGTTTTCTTGGCCAAACTGGTACAAAATTTGATCAGAGAGAGTTTGCCCTTGCCTTCCTCTGAGAAAGAGAGAGTGTGACTTGCCAAAGACCAGCCAGTGGGTTTCCATGGCTGAGCAGGGATTCAAACCTTGCTCTCTAGAGCCATAGTCCAATGCTCAAACCACTTCCCTACGCCAGCTGTCTATTACAACCTCACTGAGATATAAATTGATCCTCTCCTGGATGATTGCTGCTATTTGGGCTGGAAAGCCTGGTCAGTTTCAGACCAAAGTATAGCTGAGTAGAACCTTGCCTTGGCTTTGCCATTCTCAGTAGAGTAGAAGGGAAAGATTTGAGGCTCTGCTTCAGCAGCCTGTGTGGTTCCAATTGTTTCTTCCGATAAGCAAAGAGGGAATTTAGGGATCCCTCATAAATTACAGCACCCCCACACCAGAAGTATGCATCCCAAGCTTTCTCTTAGTCTCCTCCTTTCCTCTCTCTCAGAAACACAGATGAAAACACCCATTCATGGATTTCAGTTTCTCCATCCCTTTCAGTAAAATAAGATCAATATTGTGGAGAAGCATTCTTGCAAAATAACTGTAGCTGAGGAATGAGGGCAGAAAAAAGCGGTGCTAATTTGATGGCTGCTAGAGTTGGTGTTGGATACTGGAAACTGTTTTGAGAGATTGGTATATGTTTAGCCCTGGTGGCACAGTGGTAAAATGCCAGTACTGCAGCCACGACATTGTGAGTTTGATCCTGCAGGGCTCCAGGTTGTCTCAGCCTTCTATCCTTCCGTAGATCAGTAAAAAGAGTACCCAGTTTGTTGGAGGCAATTAGCTTACACATTGCAAACTACTTAGGGAGTGCTTAGCACTGATAAGTGTTATAGAAATGTAACTGCTATTGCTGTTGCTATCATTCATGTATGTAAATTATGTGTATTATGCAGAATAGGCTGCCTGGCTTTGGAGAACTAGAATATGGCAACCCTGCTATTACCAAGCATCCTGAACAATTCTAAATGAATTGTCCAATGGCCTCTTTCTTCTGGCAGGGAAAGAGAATCCACTGTAACGTCACAAGGAGCATATTCTGTTTATCTTTCTCTTTCTTGAATGAGTGCATGGGTTTGTTGTCTGGTACATACCCTACCGTCAATAGGATAATAACGGGCAGAGGCCTATTGGCAGGCATTAGAAACTAAGGCATTCCATACTTGCTCCTCTGTTGGAGGCAGGTTGTTTTCCCTTCACCCTAGTTGTGTGACTACTAGATTCAGATGAACATTTACACAAATATTTCAGCAGGCTGTTCCACTTGCCACACTGCTGTTGAGCGTGCCTGCAGAATTGACCTGAGGACTGAAGTGATAAAACTGAGGGAGAGTTGATGGATCTTTTCTTGCTTCATGAAGCAGCCACCTGTGCTTGTGCCCACCTGTACAGTTGGGAAGAACTCTCAGTCACAATGCTTTGGAAGGGGAAAACTAAGTGAGGAGAAGGGCTGAGGCTGATATAAGTGAAGATGTCAAGGAAGAACTCAGAGATGAGCATCTCATCTATATGAGTACAGCACAGCTGGGAAAAGAAACACAGGATGAGTCTTCCTAAGCTAGGAAGATTTCAACTCTGACACCAAACCAGAGTGAAAAGAGAAGCATGACAATTATTATGTTAAGAAGGATTGGGAGGGAGGATTCAGCCTTCAGCATCATTGTTCCCAGTGGAAACTCAAGAAATTTGCTTCAGGATGAAAGCAAACTATTAGGTTTGCTCATAATGGACCAAATTGCTTGGCTCAGGCCTTGTACAGCACAAAGTGTCAACAGGTTCCCTGAAGTACTCTGAGATGTGATATACAGAGAACCAAGCACTGGCATGTAAAAATCAGAAGGCAGCAAACACTGTCCAGTCAGTCCTGTGGAGCATGGATGCTCTAAAGCAAGAAGCAGCCCTTTTCATTTAGGTGCATAAACAAAAATAAAACACGCCTGGCAGTCTGAGATGAAATGTTATACTTGTACAAAGTATTTTGCTGTTGAGTAAGAGGGCTGCTTAAAGTGTGTATGATTCCCTGTTGATTTCAGCTCCTTCTAAGTCACTTCTCAGGTTTGTTTTCCAGGAAAAAAAAATAGTACTTTTTAGAGTTAGTCAAGATTGTTATGGATGATACACTAGTCCCATTGTTACTTTTCCATTTTGACCACTGAAGCTGTCAGGGCTGAACTTTGGAACATAAGCCACACTTGGTAAACTACGCAGGAGGGTCATCAAGTGCAGCAGGGCTGGCTTAACACATTCTGAAATAAGTCAGATTATATACATCATCTAGGGGCAAGAGTCTCATAACATCAAGTCCAGTGTCTAAAATTACTTAGGTGTCCCATCTCAGTTGTGGCACAGCTGATAAATAAAACAAACTGAATAACTCCCAACTCGTTACTTACTTCAGGCAGTAAACACAAAGTCATAAAGTCCAACAGGGTTCCAAGGCAAGAGAGTGTCCAAGGTCAGTCGGAGTATTCAGCAAGGTATCGGGCAGGGTTGAAGGTCAGATAAGCTCCGACAACTCCTGGAGGGGAAGGATGTCAGCTATATAGGTCTGAAGACTAGCACAGCTGTGGCTTCATTAATTGTTGCCAGTTATAAATTCTGAGAGAGTGACGCCAGGTCTCTGTTTGCTGTCTGCGCTCTGCAAAGTTGGGTACAGTTACAGATCTTCTATATCTGAAGGGGCAGGACTCTCTGTTGGAGCTGGCAGTGCCCCCTGTTCTGTTTGTGGCACTATAACCTCTTTCTGTACAGCAGGACTTGGCATGTCCCTTGTTTCAGCCTCTGGCATGCCCCCTGTTTCAGACTCTGAGTCAGAGTCCATATTCTGGAAGCAGGGCATGACATTAGGGGCCTTTCACACTATATGGTTATAATGCTATGATCCCACTTTAATTGCCATGGTAACAGCCTTTAGAATCCTGGGATTTTCAGTTTAAAGAGGGTACTTGGATTTCTCACCCAGAGAGTTCCTTTAGTGTCTCTGATCAAGCTGCCAATCCCAGGATTCATAAGATGCAACCATGGCAGTTAAAGTGGAATCATAGTGCTAAAACTGTGTAATGTGAAAGGATTCCTAACCACACTACTGATTTGGACTTTCTCCCCCAGATTTCTGTCACTTCTGCTTTGCCCTGCTGCCCACATCATCTTTGCTTCTTCATGCTACCCAAAGTTCTCAGTGCTGGTCTTTGCCTCAGTGATCCTTGCTTTCCCTTGTAACCCAGCAGGATTTCTACATCCATGCCTTCTCTTTCTGCTGAGTTCATTTGGTCCTGTCTTTTGCCAGCAGCATACAAAGGAACATGATAAGGAATGCCCTGAAGCCAACATGGCATTCTCCAACCAGAGTTCAGCTATTCTAAGGCTGTACTAGGCTGTATTTTTCCCCAGCCAAAGGAAAGAGGGATTTTTCTACTCCCACCTCTCCCAAGGGAGAAATAATCCAAAGAATCACAACCTTTTTAGGGAGACCTCTATCTATTTTTTTTAAAATCTGATGATATGTAGCATAGAGCTGAGTTCAGATAGCCTTTCACCCCGAGTATGTTATGTGCCAATGTAAGCGTATGCATTTACAGAATAGTTTTATCCTTGATAATATATGTATAAAAATCAGGAAGCCTTTGCAGGTCGAGCTTTCCTAGGTGGAAAAATGAATCAGAGTTTGTTCCATTCAGAAACAGGAAAGCACAGTGTTTAAGGCAGTAGGGCCTTCTTGAGATATTGGGTGTATTCAGATATTATGTAAACCAGAATATCAGTGTACTATGCACAGGATAGTGTGTTGGTACACCCTGATTGGACTCTCGCTGTAATTGGGTGCCTAAACAAACCACAAACCTTCCATCAATGATTTGTTTATTATGACATCTAAGCCTGGAAATTTGGTTTCTCTCTGCCCTGACAAGTCGGAGGAGTGAATGAAGAACATATAATGGGTTATTTATCCGGCTAGTCAGTGCAGAAACAAACCAGATTGCTGGGTTTGGATATCATGATAAACAATCCATAGTTTGCTTGTAATGAGAGTGATCAGGAAGCAAGGATTCTCAAGAGTTCTTACTATTATGAACCTAGACCCTGTGCTTACGATTATGAAGACAGATTAAGAAGTGGCCTGCTACACTCCATCTCTATAAATCAAGTGTGTCCTCAGGGGGATATTTTGTGGTCTTCATGCTGTAATTCTAAGAATCCCAGCTTTCACTTTAAACCTACTTAAATTTCTGGACCTCATGGTCAAAGGCATCCACATAAAGAAATATGAATGCAGAATAAATTGGAAGTGAGAAGAAATACAGTATTAGTAAAAGCAAGGTCTTCATTTCCCTTTTGCTCCCAATTCTCATCTTATTCAAGTCATTATGTACTAAGAATGGTTAAGAAATGAACCAGTCTTTTTTGCATCAGAATATTGTACAATAAATGGAACATAGCACTTTGGCATATGTTCTGCTCATCCAAACGTTATGCAAATTCTGACTAATTACATGCCAGGAAAGATGTAAATTAGCAACAGCCTTAATACTCATTACATATTTGCATACTTTAATTTATTTAAATGTATACAAATTTGAAAAGTCGGGTGAAGTTTAAAACAGACCCACAGAGCTAGGATGGTTTGAAACCAAGCACACATGAAGCGTGTACAGTCGAGAAAAAGTTCTGTGGCCATTGGGCAAACTGTGTTGTCCTTTCCCACTCTGGCCAGGAAAATCCCAGTGCTGAGCCTGACTTGCAGCAGCTTCCTTCAGTTTGCTCCTGAAACTGTTCTTCCAATCTGTATTCCATCCATCTTCCATTTTGCCACTAATCTGTAAGTCAATCTATTTCGCACCTTGATTGTCTCCAAAGCCGACTTCCATCCTTTCCTCAAAAATCTGCTAAACAGGCTTCCCTCCCACCACAGCCCTGCCAGCCTCGCGGACATTCTGTTCTTCCCTGCTCTATCTTGCAGTTACCCAGGAGTTGTGCCCAGGGCTGATCGCCATGGTTTTCTTCAGTAATGGGAGTTCTGAACTGGCTATGATTATCTTCACCATCTGCACGACATAGCAGAAGAAATAACCTGTGGACTTCCTACTCATGTGGACAGTTTTATAAGCATGAGATCTTGAACTGGGATGCACATTGTGAAAAAGAAAAAAATCAGACATTTCTCCTTCCCCACCTCTAATCTTCCCCTCATATCCTATGTACTTCAAAATCTTTCTCTTTTCACTTCTGCAGATGAACAGGTGTTGTGGTGTGTCTAGCGTGAGCCACATTTGCCTGTTCTATCACTTCCACAGTACTATGAGTGCAATCCTTTACAGGTTTACCCACAAACTAAACCCCATTGTGTCTAATGAGGCTTAGTTTGTAGCAAGTGTGCCGAGGATTCCAGTTGTCCAGATGTGTGCAGTCACGGCTGGACCTTCAGCTGATATTCCCACTCTAGATGTGGAGGCTTGCCCATTGGATGATATCTGAAAGCCTTTGCTACCTGAAGTTAAACCTGGGCAGCTGCTCCAGGTGTGTATGTCTACTCTCCCCTTCCATCCATGTATCTATCCATCTGTCTATCTGTCTATCTATCTATCTATCTATCTATCTATCTATCTATCTATCTATTTATCTGCACATCAGAATATTGTACAATAAGTGGAACACACACACACACACACACACACACACACACACACACATATATGTGTGTGTATCCCACTGGGCAAGTGCCCAGAGAGCATGGTGCACCGTCATCCCTTCTGGAAGGAGCCAATTTTGTCAGATTACTTCATTTGTATTAGATTTGACACACAGGAATCAATAAAATATGAAAACATAGCCTTGCTACAATGGCAATGAATAAAATAAGTTAAAGGGGAGGGGAAACACTACCATGTTATGTAACATATATTCTAAATCATTCCTACTTTAAAAAGCCTTAAAGTTTATTGGCAGGTAATGTTAACGAAATGAAGATGAGTAGGAAATAAACTGATCTGATTTTAAAACTGGTACTAAGAAAGAAAGAGGAGGGAAGGAAGGAAGAGTTTTTATTGTATGGATAAGTGAGGATAGAAAACAAACGTGTTGAAAGCAAGGGGCTTAGGGCATTCTCTTGTGAACGTTCATTGTATATCCAACCGTAAGCCCCTGGTGGTTTTGAAATCTAGCTGTGTGTGGAGTAGGAGCAATTGCATTCATCACTAACAGCATCACAAACGATACCTAAAGAGACACATGCACAGATATTCCATATGGCTTTCTCAATAACAATACATATCCTCCATCTTGGAGGGAATTCTCTTCTGCTGGCTGTAAATATTGATGTTTAAGTACTAAGGAAAGATCGCCCTGAAGTCTTTTTTTTTTTAAGGTTTACTTATTTAATCCATTTTTACTCTGCTCTTATAAGTATCAGAAATGAGGCAGGCTAACAATTCAAAAAGGGACAGGCTTATACGGAAAAGACATGACACTAAAGGAAAGGGGAATAAGAGGGATGACGCAGGAAGCAAATTCAGGCATTGGATTCTTGGCAATACAGTTTAGTTAAACACCCTAAAGGCACTAGGTCTGGTCAGTCTTAGAAGGTAAACAGGGTCATCCTTTGTTAATATTTAGATGGGAGACTAACAACAAACACAAGGTGCTGTAGCCTAGATTTCAGAGGAAGAAAGTGGCAGAACACTTCAGAGTATTCCTTGCCAAAGGAAACCCTATGAAATTCATATGGTTGCCATAAGTCGCCAACAGGCGACTTGGAGGCATGCACGCGCGCGCACACGCACACACACACACACACGAATATACAACTTTAGTCAGAACTTGGAAATATGTCGTTTTGATCTTGAATCCCAAAATTATCCAGCCATATGGCTATATGTCACCCTGGCTGGGGGATTCTGTGACTTGTAGTCAAAAATCTAAATTTCCCCAACTCTGTCTCAGCTCAACAGAGTGCAAAAGACAGCAAGTACAGTAGATCACAGAGCTGAATTTCAGCCCAGTGGAAGGGCAGCTGCTTCCTCTCCCCCTGATGGCCACAGCAGTGACAACTGGTAGCTAGGATCAGCTTTCATCTGGAGCTCCATCTGGGCACTCTTGTTATAATGAACACTCACACTCACCCACACACCCACAACTGAACTCTTATCTTTCCTTAATGAAAAGCTTGGGAGATTTCTTGGAGTATATAGTTAAGCTATTTTCAGCTTCATCTGCTGACACTGTTGTTCTCCGGAAAGCTCTTGAACAAGGCCAGATTGAAACGGTTGGGGCCCTGAAGGAGTTCCAGGAGCAGAGCCCACCCCTCCCCTCCAGTCTCTGCATGCATGTCTGCTTTCCCTTTGGAGGGCTGGCTTGGTGCTGTGGAGCATTAAGAGACGTAGTACTGACAGGCAAAAGGAGTCCTCCCTGGGGCCAGAGCCAGCCCTTGTCAGATGGCAGGAAGGGAACATCCCCTCCCTCTTTCCTGATTTGGCAAAGACAGTCCTGATTAATCTCCCACTTTTTCATCTGTTTTTAAAATGTCCCTGTTTCTCCCCTCCTCCCACTTCCTTCTTTTGTTCTCACACTACTTCAGTTGCAGCAAATTGAGTTCAAAGTACATAAATAGTTTTCATTCAGTTAACTCAGCAGAGGGGAGAGGAGAGAGGGAATCTTGCCCTTCCCAGTAGGCTCAGGCAAAAGCAAACTGCTGCAGCCTCACTTAACTTGTCTGCTCTTCCTCATTAATAGCATTTGCCGTCTTACCACCCTCTAACGTTGCTTGGCCAGACACAGCCTGGTTTTCATCTGTGAAATGTTGGCTATGAGGGAGCAGCTACAGGCATCCCCTTATCTGCGTCCTAGCTGGCATAACTGAGGTCAGTCTCCTGGGGTCAACAACACCAATGCCCACCTCTTCACCCACACTGGAGCTGGGAAGTGGGGCTGGGGCAGGTAGTCAGTGCTGCCTGTTCCTGGGGCATACAGGACAGGGAGCTAGCCTCCACCCTCCCAAGGAGTATTTCTCTCTTCACAGCATCACAGTACAAGAAGCTTGGGTATGTATGTGTGTGGTGCCAGCAAGCAACATGGGGCCCTTAGCTACAGAGGGACCCTGGAGCATTTCTACCAGTTGCACCATTGATAATCTGGATTTGCTCTTAAAGGCCATTTCTGCCCCACACTGTTAGTAGTGCTATTATTCCACTTTCAACCTCCTGTGGAATGCTGAGGTTTGTAGTTTCCTGAGGCCAAAGAGCTCTCTGGCTGATAATTCTAAATTCCCCTCCCTAAACTGCAAACCCCAGGATTCCACAGGATGTTGAAAGTGGAATAATATCACTATAACAGTCTAGGGCGGAAATGGCCAAAGTCTTGGTAGAAGGATCCGTTTAAAACAGATCTTTCCACTACACATATAAATCATATGTCTACCTTTAATTCGGTTGGAAATATTTGTTAGCCCTTGCCCGAGTTATCCATATGACCAACTTACAATTGGACAATAGAGCTTTCATGCACTTTGTTTACTGTCTGCATGGATTCAGAGCCTATATGGTGAATACCATTCTTCTCCCCCACCCCCACCCCCACCACCACAAGAACCAATTTGGAGGTCCATAAACGTTTTGCTCAGATTCTTTTCCACTTTCCTTCTTGCAACTGCTTCTCCCCCACACATTTGGTATCCCGTGCCTCATGTCAGCACCAGGAACCTGTCTCTATTTTATTGCCATCTCTGCCGCTAGAACAGTTGTCACCCCCCAGCCCCGATCACCATTAGTGACAGTGATCGGCAGCTTGCCCTGCCACACATTCACAGCCCTGCGTATCCCAAAGGCTGCCTCCTCTTGTCTGTTCTACCAGAGCAGTTGGAGATGCCTTCCTGGAGGAATCTTCTCTGTTACAAAGTCAGAACATGAAGGACGTGGTAGAAGGCAATCTCAGCTGTGGCTCCCAGCCTGTGGAACTCCTCCTTGGAGGCTAGTTTGAGCTCCAATATGTCAGAAGCAAGGCAAGACCTTTTAATATAGACTTGATTTTTAGCAGCCTGCAATAAAGTGAAGGCTGATTTTGTTGCCTCTTTTTATTATTTTTTGGAAGTTGTATACTGATTTTATTGTGATGCTGTACAGTTGTGCTGCCTGTAAGGATTGTCTTTTCCTCCCCGCACACTGCTAAATCATTGGATTGGTAGTGTAAAAAAAGACAACAAAACAAAACCCTATCTATATTTCTGGTGTGTGTGAGGGAGAGAGGCAAGGATGAATCCATTTCCTTCTCAATGCAGAATAAAGACTTATGCACAGGAAAACAATGAAACAGATTTTCAGTTTTGTTTACTGAACAGAGAAAAGGGCAGGAGCACTCCGTAATACGTTTAGAGCTACCGGGTTGAAAAGCAGAGTTTTTAGAGGCGCAGCAAAGTCTCTGTTGTAGATTGTTCTCCTTTTCCTTCTGCAGATATGTCCTTACCTCAAAGGGCCAAATTACACTTTACCCTCAAAACATACCCTCCAACTATCCCAATTTGGCAGAGACAATCTGTCATCTCATTTTTTCAGCTACTTTTAAAATGTCTGAGGGCCCTATCACACTACGTTGTCATAGTGCTATTATTCCATTTTAACTGCTGTGGCAACATTCTGTGGGATTCTGGGGCTTACTGAGGCCCAAGAGCTCTTTGACTGAGAATTGTAAATGCTCCTCCCTAAAATGCAAATTCCAAGATTCCATAGGGTGTTGCCGTGGCAATTAAAGTGGAACAATAGCACTATAATAGTGGAGTGTGATAGGGCCCTGAGTTTCTCTCTCCTGCTCCCACTTTCCCCCTTAGCTTATTTCAGTTGCTGCAAACTGAGTTTAAAGTGCAAAAGTGGTTTGATCTCCATCAACTGAGGAGGGGGGAGAGAAGGAGAGGGGACAGGTTGGAATTTCACTCTTCCCAGTAGGCTCAGGCAAAAGCCAACTGTTGCCGAACCTCCTAGCTTGTGTGTTATTAATACATTTTGCCCTCTCAACCACACTCTGATGTTGCTTGGCCACATGTGTCCTGGCTTTCATCTGTGAAATATAATAAAAGAAATCATGGAGTCAAAGGCCATGCCACGTGAGTGGGTTTGATCTCTGCGCTTTTCTGTACGGGCCATATGTGCTACCACAATGCTCTGATATCTGCTGTTCTTTTGTGGATGAGCTTCCTTCCTTCTTCCTCACCCCTTGGCTGGAGGAGGGAGTCCCAAAAGCAGGGTTGTTTTTGTGGACTGTTTTTGTGCCCACTTGATAAAAAAAAATGGCCCCAAATGGCCGCATGTCCACCCTTGCCATTCACTCAATGTCAGGAGGTCATAAAATGAGAGGGCAGAGCCAGTGTATGCAGGGAACTAGATGTGAGGCTAGAAACGTCGTTAGAGGCATAATACCTGAAAAGCACTGATGTTGCTCCACATTCTAGTGTAGCTTCATCTTCTTTATGAGAGGATTAATGTCCCCAGCAGAAGTGTATCCTTACTACACAATTATAGCAGTTTACTACCACTTTAAGTGCCATGACTACATCCTGTGGAATCCTGGGATTTGTAGCTTTGTGGACGTATTTAGGGTTCCTTTCTTAAAACTAGCGTTTTTTCAATTGTGCCTGCAGATAACTGTGTATGAGTGAGAGGAAGGAAGGACAATCTGTTTCTTTTGTTAGAAGGTTGTAGCATCTTACTTTCATTGTCACGAAAGTACCTCTGCAGATATGAACAGGAGAGGCCTAAGGAATTCAGGGGCCAAGCTTGATTGGTGCTGCTGGTGGGAATTAACCCCTTTCAGTGTCCATAAAATTATCATCTCATGCTTCTTCGGGCAGCCTGGCAAACCAAAGAACAAAGGACTTCTTTATGATGGTCATTTCCACTGCAGGAATGCATCAAAATGGAAATGGGTCACAGAAAAAAAAGCACCTCTCTTGATTGGTATTGCCTGCTCCAGCTAAAGAGCCAACTTCGCACGTGGAACAAGGTGTTGAAGAGGTCTGTCTATTCATGGGGCAGAGGGTGTGCATGTATGTGTGCATACAAGTCTCTGTATTTCCCATTAAAACGAGAACAGAAAACTGAAATGCAGGGGAAAGAAATGAACTTCAGTTGACATCACAGAGACCATTTTAATACAGGGGTAGGGATCATGTGTCCCACAGATTGCATGCAACCCAGGAGGGATCCATTCAACTAATCTCAATCCAACCCCAGGACTACTCCACAAAATTTCATCCAGAAAAAACAGTTTGGAGGCTGAGAAAAAAAAAAGCCACCTTAAAAGGCCGTGGTGGAGGGTTCCGCAATGGTGAAGAGAAGGTGAGCCCTCTCCAGCTCTGGAGAGAATTCATCGCATTTCACGACTGGGGGGGGGGGGGTCTGCAAGATTGCAGACACCTCAAAAAGTTCTCTGATGGGTAGAGAACTCAAATGGGGCCACAGAGGACCGTTTCCTCTTTTGTCTGAGTGTGGTGGTTTTCATCTAACCCACTCGATCGAGGGAGAGGGGGTCGGACGGCGGCCATCGTTGTGAAATGTAGCTGAGCTTGATCTCAGCATTTCCTGACCGCAGAATTTTAAAAACACCTGATTGGGCTTGTGCGTGGGAGATCTGCTCGTTTTTGAGACAGGCATCGTTAATTCTGCAAGAAGGAGGTATCTATATGTTTCATCCATTTTCAGGAATTGGAGTTATTGGAACTTACATATGGGCGTGGACTTTGATCATGTCGGCAGACTGAGCCGGCAGATTGAGCCAGCGAGAAGCGGAGAGTGATTTAGCTAAACTTGGGAGACTGCCACTCCCCCCCCCTTCTTTCCCTCCTCTGGGAAATGAACTAATGTTGTTGAGAATTTGAGACTTTGTGGAGGAAAAATCATTGTTTTTCTAAACACTCCAAAAGAAAAAAAAAGTTTTTTTTAAAAAAATTAATTTTTGTGTACGGGCACCGCATGGTGCCAAGATGGCCCCTGGAGCTTAAAAGAGAGGTGGAGTTTAACCAGAAGGGTGCAAACGCGCAGCTCTACCAGAAGTTTTTTTTTTATTTATTTATTTATATATACACACACATATACATATACATATACATATACATATACATATATATATATATATATATATAAACTTTGGATAAATCTTCACGACTGCGACTGTGGCTGGAGTAGAGGTGGAAGGGAGAGTCCTCCGGTGAAACAAGGTTTGGAGTTCAGAGAGGGTGGCAGAGACAAAGATTCGGCCCACGGGCCGGTGCGTGGGGAGA
This sequence comes from Cyclura pinguis, assembly GCA_030412105.1. Taxonomy (NCBI): domain Eukaryota; kingdom Metazoa; phylum Chordata; class Lepidosauria; order Squamata; family Iguanidae; genus Cyclura; species Cyclura pinguis. The sequence continues at coordinate 165,880,058 of CM059600.1, forward strand.
GTGTCGGCGCGCGGGGTGATAGAGAGCCTGGGCCTTGATTGTTGGAACGGAGACGGACTCAGCCGGAGGAGTAAGTTGGCGGGTGATCCAGTATAAGCCGGGACGACGCACAGATCAGCGTGTAAGGAGTAAAGGTGTACGGGTGAGTGCCTGGGCAGCGGGCTACCAAAGCTCGGCGCGCAGGTCGGTGCGCGGGGAGGACTCAGTGCACAGGCTGGTGTGCGGGGGAGATTCGGCGCGTAGACTGGCGCACGGAGGGTAGCAGTGGAGGCTGAAGAAGCTACAAAGCTAAACAGCTCTAAAAATATAAGAGAGAGCTCTAAACTTAAATCAAACCTCTTAAAGATTTTAATTAATTATTAATTATTGGCAGAATTGGATAGTGGATACTACTGTGAAAGTGCTGGATACTACTGTGGAATAGATAGTAAGACTGTGTTTTTGGAATGAATTTGAGCAGATTCTGATTTTTGGAAAAATTATTGATGACTTGAAAGTTTGAGCCTGCTGAGTAAATGAACTGAGATAAATTGAATTGAATTGACTTGAAATGAACTGATTTGACTTGAAAGGAATTGAATTGAATTGAATTGATCTGAAATTAATTGATGAAATGAATTGCTGAACAGAGATGAAATGAACTGAAATGAATTGAATAGACGAATTGAGAAAGCATCGTCTATATATTTAATTATTTTGTATTTTCAGCATAAACTATTTATATTAAATTTTTGATCATTCTAATTAATTAATTAATTTGATTGATTTAATTAGGTGTATATATATGGGGGGTGTAGAAAATATTGAGATTTGGAGTGGAGGAATTGACAAAAGAATAAAGAGGGAAATTGATAAAATTGATAAAAGTAGAAGTTGATAAATTAATGAATTGATATTGTGCAAGAAAATTGTAAAACTTGATGAATTTGATTGTGTAAACTCAAAAAAAATGTACTGTTGAGCATTGAATGAGAAGGTTGGAGGAGAATAATTTATGATTATATAATTTGTTTGAATGGACACAAGATCAAAATCTAAAATGGCGAAACAAGCAAAGGGACTTCCCCTTGATCCTAGACAGTCAACTCTATCGGTATCTACAACGCCTAAACAAGCAGAACAGAATATAATATTGGAAGAGATTAGGTCAATGCGGGCGGAGCAGGCACAAATGAGAGCAGAACAGTCAGAAATGAAGTCAGAATGGTGGAAAGATATGAAGGATTTACGTAGTGAGTTAAAATCTGACTTCAAGAGAGAATTTAAGGAAATAAGGGAAACAATCAATGCTCTTTCTGAAGAGATTAAAGGAACTACAGGTAGAGTGAATAAGCTAGAGGAAGAACTGAAACTGGTCCAGGAGAAATTTGCAACATTAACATGGGAACATGAAAAAGACATTGATGAGAGAGCCATTCTGGAACTCAAGATGCGTGAGAATTCCTTTAAAATCCGTGGACTAAAAGAGAAGAGCTCAGAAGATCTTAGACAGATTCTAATTCCAGTGTTAGCAAATCTGATTGAGATAGATTCTCAAACATTGGATTGGGAAATAGACAGGATTTTTAGAATTGGCTCTAAATAGAAGAGAAGATCTTCCGAGAGATGTGCTGATTTCTTGCGTTAAGAAATCTACAAGAGACCTCATTCTTCAGGCTAATGCTAAAACAGGAGTGGAGGTCAGGGGCCAGAAGCTGCAATTATATAAAGATATACCAATAAGAATACTACAGAAAAGGCGGGAATATAACTTTTTAACCTCTAAACTTCGTCGGTATGGAATCCAATATAGATGGGTGAGACTGGAGGGTGTGACTTTTCGGTATCGGAAGAAGTTATTTGTGATCTCTTTGATACAAGAAGCTAAAGACTTCCTGATGAGATACGGCAAGAACTTCTCGGAGCAGATGCAGAGACCAAAGGAAGAATTACAAGGAGCGGAAGGAGGTAAACCCTTAGAGAAAGAAGAAGGTGAAAAGATAACTTCGGCTTCCTCGGAAGAAAGTTTAGAAGAGGAGACACAAAAAATGAAACAAAAGAATAAATCAGAAGAAGATCTGACACATCAAGTTAGCTATATGACTTTGGCACTGGCGTCATTGGATAGTGGCGATTTAACTGCGTAGAAATATAATAATGGCGGAATTGAGGATTTTGTCATGGAATATAAAAGGCATATGTACACCTGAAAAAAGACGAAAGATCTTTCACTATTTGGGCAAACAAAAGTTGGATGTGATTTGTTTTCAAGAAACTAGAATTAAACGGAGCAAAGAACATCTCTTAAGGAATAGGAAATTTGGGAAAGAATATGTATCTTTGCCTGACGAGAAGAAACGAGGAGTAGTATTATATGTGAGTGAAAAAATCTTATCAAAAGAAGCCTTTCGAGATGAATATGGTCATTATATAGCAGTAGAAATTGAATGGCAAGTGCAAAAATTGCTATTGGTAGAGGTATATGGCCCACATAACGGAAAAGATAAATTCTACAAAGACCTCCAAGCTCAGATTATGGATAGTGAATATGACCAAATGATTTCAATGGGAGACTGGAATGGAGTGACGTGCCCATCTTTGGATAGAAAATCAGATAAAAAAATAAAAAATCAAGGCAAGCTTTCCGTATCTTTTGATAATTTAATACGGGATACAGATACAATTGATCTATGGAGATTTCTATATGGAAAATCACAAGCATATACTTTCTGTTCTAAGCCGCATGCATCTTTCTCACGTATAGAGATGTTCTTCGTTTCAAAGTCTCTATGTGCACAGGTAAAATCGATGGAGATTCAACCTGGTACATTCTCAGATCATAATGCAATTGTTATGAATTTTATAAGGAGGAAAACCGAATATAATTGGAGACTTAATGAGCACCTATTGAGAGATGAGAAAATTTTGGGAAAAACAAAAGAAGTTTTACACAACTATTTTTTGGAAAATATTTCAGGAGAGACTACCCTTCAAACGATATGGGATGCTAGTAAAGCGGTCATTTGAGGCTTCTTTATTCAGCAAAATGCAGTGTGCAATAAAAAAAGGAAGGAGAAGATACAACAGATAAACAAACTAATTCAAAGAAAAGAGACAGAATTACAAATGAAACCATCAGAGAAAAAGATTAAAGAGGAAATAAAAATATTGCAAAAACAATTAGAGTTGATGATGACAGAAAAAATAAGCAAAAAATTGAAGACATGGAAGCAGAAGCATTTTGAATGGGCAAATAAGCCCAGAAAATGGTTGGTTCGGAGATTGAGGCATAAAAATTGAAATCCACCCATTCTGAAAATAAGTGATGGAAAAAATATTTATTATGAGACAGGGAAGATAAAAAAGTTATTTGCACAGTTCTACCTTAATCTGTATCAGAGAAGAGAGATTCGAGAGGAAGATATTGAAAAATTCACATCTTCTGTAAAAATGAAAGAATTGACAGAAGAGCAAAGAATTAAATTGAATGCATCTATCTCGGTAGCTGAAGTGGTTGAAGCAATAAGACTTCAGAAGAAGAATAAAGGCCCTGGCCCAGATGGATTGCCTTCAGAGTATTATGAAATATTGCAAGATGAACTAATTCTACCCCTTCAGGCGGTTATGAATGAAGTCAAAATCAGTAAAATGCCAGAGTCCTGGAGACAAGCTTTTATAACCCTGATACCAAAAGAAGCCCCTCCCAAAAAATTATTGTCCGATCTCACTTCTAAATGTCGATTATAAATTATTTATGTGGATAATGGCAAATAGATTGAAAGTAATTTTGAAAGATATCATATCAGAAGATCAAGCGGGATTCCTGCCAAATAGACAAATAAAACATAATATGAGACGCATACTGGATATAATTGAAATTTTCAATAAGCAGCCAAGTAGAAAGCTGGCTATGTTATTTTTGGATATAGAAAAAGCTTTTGATAGCATAAATTGGCAATATATGTTCAAGATGATAAATAAGCTGAAAATGGGAGAAAACTTCATGATGGCTATTAAAACCATATAAGAACCAGTATGCACAAATCTTGATAAATGGAGAGAAATTGGAAAGATTTAAAATTGAAAGGGGTACAAGGCAGGGATGTCCACTATCTCCTTTACTCTTTCTTATATGTATGGAAACTCTGATCGAAAAGTTTAATGAAGAAAAAGATGTGAAAGGAGTTCAAATTCAGTGTATGGACTATAAGATAAGAGCTTTTGCGGACGATGTGGTTTTGATTATGGAAGACCCTTTGGAAAATATTGGTAAATTCAAACCTATGCTGGAAGACTTTTCAGCTGTCTCCGGTTTGAAGGTCAGTGAGGAAAAAACATACCTTTTGGTAAAAAATATTCTGAAGAAAGAGGAAAAACAGTTAGAAGCATTGACATGCTTCTTAATAAGATCTAAAGTGAAATATCTAGGAATTTATTTGACTAATAAGAATTCAGATCTTTTCAAGAACAATTATGAAAAGACCTGGAAAGAGATAAAAGAAGAATTTAGTAGTTGGAAGAATAAAAATCTCTCTTTACTAGGCCAAATATCAGCTTTTAAGATGGTGGCACTACCAAAAATGCTTTTTTTGTTTCAGAATATACCAGTAGTAAACAATGAATCAATATTTAAAGAGTGGCAAAGAGACCTCACAAAGTTTATTTGGAATGGAAAGAAATCCCGTGTCAGATTCAAAATACTTTGTGATGACAAGAAACGTGGAGGATTGGCACTACCTAATTTGAACTTGTATTTCCAGGCTTGTTGTTTAGATTGGCTTCGAGAATGGATAAAGCTAACAGATCATAGACTCCTTGCACTTGAGGAGGCACAGTTAGCTTTTGGTTGGCACGCGTATTTGGGCTTCTTTAAAGATATGGCATTACAAGATTTCAACCATCATTTTGTAAGGAGACCCATACTTAAAACATGGAATAAATATAAATTTGGACTTTATCCGAAAACCCCACTTTGGATATCCCCACATGAAGCCTTTTATAAGTGAGAAAATATCTTCCATGGTAGATGGATGACGTATGGAGATATGCTAATAGTAAAGGGAACGGAAATAAAAATAAAAACAATAGAGGAACTGCGAGAAGAAGGCATGAATTGCCATTGGCTGTTATATCATCAGCTGTATGAGAAATTTAAGATGGAAAAGAAACTGAATGGGTTTCAAACAGAAAAAAACTGGTTTGATTTGGTAATGTTTGAGAAGAATAAAAGATCTATCTCTGTAATATATCAACATTTATTGGAATGGTTCACCGAAGAAGAAGTAGTAAAAGAATCAATGATCCGGTGGGCCCAAAATGTGGGTAGGGAGATAAGTTTGGACCAATGGCAAAAAACTTGGCAAAAAAGACTGAAATATACTGCTTGCCAAAACTTGCGAGAGAATGTCTATAAAATGTATTTGAGATGGTATCTCCCTCCCGAAAGGTTGGCAAAAATGTATAAATGTGATCATAGGTGTTGGAAATGCCAAACAGAAAAAGGCACTTTCTACCATCAGTGGTGGCTCTGCAATTATGCACAGAGATACTGGAAATATATTCATTTGACTATGGAAAAAATTTTAGGGATTAAATATGAGATGTGTCCAGAAATGTATTTACTGAATATTTTGGGGGATGAATTGGAGAAAAAGTTTGGAAAGATTATTTTCTGTATGATAATATGTGCCAGAATAGTCTTTGCAAGGTTTTGGAAATCTCATGAAACTCCCATGGAAGGGGAATGGGAGAAAGAATTGTGGGATATGATGATAATGGATAAACTGACTCTGCTTCTCAATAACAAAGATCCAGCAGTTTTTGAGAAAGACTGGGAGCCGCTTATGTTTTTTTAAAGAAAAGTGGAAAGATAAAATAATTGCAGAAGGATTTTAGAATGAAGTGAAAAATGTGAGAGCGAACTTAAAAAATATTGTTTTGCCTATTCTCAGTAGATAAGATTTGTATCTTTTGAATTTGGAAGGAATAAAATGATATTAATTAGCAGATCAAATAGATATAACTCAGATCCTGTGAAGACTGATATGCATATATAGGCAGATGAGATATAAACAAGACTAACCAGGTGGAAACTTTCTTTGTCTTATTTTGTTCTATGTTGATTTATGTTCAGTATTCCGATTTATGTTGATTTATCTTATGTTTGAAATATGTATGATATATGTTTTAATGTTTAAAAAACTTAATAAAAATTAAAAAAAAAAGGCCTTGTTGTGAATGGGCTGTTTCAGGGGGTCAGTGTATAGAAGTACCAAGAACACTCCTCTCAAAAACCAAAACAAAAAACCTTCCTGGAAGGTGACTTGGAGTGACTAAGCTTTATTACCAGACATCCGAATGGCATCTGCAGCGGTGTGTGTGGATTTCCAAAGCTCTGAAGGAGCTGAAAATCAGCAGATGTGGTTCTTCAGGCTCCAGAGCGTTCTCATCCTTAGTTTAGTCAGTGGGTGAGACCTTAGAGACTGAAGTTGGTACAATATGTGCTTAGTGGGTGAATTTTAAACTGACAAGAGACTGCGACTGTGACAAAGATCAAAAGCTCCTGCTACTGCATGAGTGACTGTAAACAATAAAAACAAACAAACTCCAAAAATGAAACAAGCCTTCAATTATTTTCCTTAGTTTATCGGCTGTGATAAACCTAAAAAGTTCAGGGCACAAAACGTACAGTAGATCTTTCCCACAAAGTCCTCTCCTTACCCTCACCCCTGCCCTTTTAAAAACTAATCCATGGTCTTTTTTTCCATTAGTTCTTGCCTTGTTCTTGCCTTGTACCTCTTTTAATCACTGTCTTCTTGTCTGCGAGCCAGGGCAGAATGGATGCAACTTTCCTGATTAGCCGTTTGTATTAGATTTATTTCTGTCGATGCAACTCCACAAGCAATGTTGCTACTTGGCATTTCTGCAGGAGCTTTGACTTCATTGAGTTAGAGAAGAGCAACAAACTTCAGTATTACTCACAGGTTTAGTTAGGTTAAGCTGGACAAACAATTGAATTGATTGTTTTTTTCCATGTGGAGATCGGCTTGCAGCACTTCCAATATATTTCCTTTCTGACTAATATGCTTTGTGTGCTTCCCATAACAAAAATGTGCTGATTTTCAAAGAAGTAACCATGTTAGGAGAGCCAGCATGGTGTAGTAGTGGTTTGAGCATTGGACTAGGAACCCGGAGACCAGGATTCGATTTCTCGCTCAGCCATGGAAACCCAGTGGGTGATCTTGGGAACATCACACACTTTGAGCCCCAGAAAAGCCCATGATTAGTTTCACTTTAGAGTCTCCATAAGTCAGAAACAACTTGAAGGCAAACAGCAGCAACAAAGGCATGTTAGTTTCTTGCAGCATAAAAAGGAGGAGGGGCAGGGGGGAATGTAGCAGCACCATTGAGACTGACTGGGGTTTTTTGCATGAGTTTCTGTAGATATAAACCTACTTGTTCAGACTGCATCCAAAGAAGTGGACTTATATTCATGAAAGCTCATTCCAAAGTAAAAATCCGATCAGTCTTAAAGGTACTGCTAGAAAAATGCCTTGGTAGTTCATATCAGGCAAAGAGCTCAGTAGCAATGGAGATCTATTAAAATCTGGATTTCCATCCACCTCTTCCTAGGTGCCAGAGATTCAAGGGAATTAAACTTGGGCTTAGGCTGGATCAGGTTAACAAAATTCCCAAGACTGTGGGTCTTCAGGTTCAGAGCTATACAAAACCAGTTCTTGTGACTCATGTGTGTAGTGTGACTTCAGACCATTTCCAACATGTAGGAATGCTAAGGAGAACCTGTTGTAGAGTTTTCTTGGCAAAATTTGTTCAAACAGTCATCACCATTTCCTTCCTTAAAAGCTGAGAAAAAGTGACTTGTCGAAGGCCACCCATTAGGTTTTCATGGCTGAGCAGGGATTCAGACCTTGTTCTCCTGCAGTCCTGGTCCAGCCACTACATCATTCTGGATCTCTCTTGTGACTGATAAGTATGATGGAGCCTGCAGTCTGGCCAGACCTGTTAGAAATATAAGGAATCAAACTGTCTGTCCTCCTGCATCAACACTGCATCATCTTCCTGCTTGCATTCAGAGCTAACCGTCTCCTTCCAGTCCAGTATACAGAGGTATCTGAGCTCCTCTGGCCCCTCCCCCCCCCACAAATCAATTGGGCTTTTCAAGTGTTCCCGTTAAGTGCTTGAAAAAGCTCAAAGTTTTTTTTTCTTTTTAAAACATTCAATAGCAATGCTGGAAAAGCCTAGCTGATTATTGACTAAATCGCAGCTGCCCCTTGCCCTTCTTGGCAATTCTCCCCTGGTTTCTCTGAGGGGGTGAAGGGCAGAGTCCTTCAGAGCCTTGCATTGGGAAAGGGTAGGGGGCTCTCCATGCAGGAAAGAAAAGCCCTGCAAGGAACCTCCTTACCTATGACATGCAGAGTCCCATTTCTTGCAGAGAATGAAAGGCCAGGTAGATTTCTAACTATCTCACTGCAAGCTTTTTACTCATGGGCAGCAAATGATGCTCTGAACATCGCTTTGAGGTAAAAGGAGACCTTGCTTGCAAGGGCAGGGTTTGTGTGGAATTAAGCCATTTGCCAGTATAATCCCCTTCTCTCCTCCCTCCCTTTTTTAAATTCTTTTTTTTTTTAAGAGTAGCAGGAATGGGGATGCAGAGGGCAAGGTAAGGTGACCAAAATGTAAATCCCATTTAAACCAAATCCCACTCAGATGGAGCTAAACCCAACTTGAAATGGTGCTAGGTTTTGCAAGCAAGTAGTCTCTACATTCTGAAAAGCTGGATTTCAGCTTGAAATCTTGCACTGTGCCTAGACCAGTAACAAACAGTTGAGATTCAGAGCTGGGAATATTTCATTCTAGATCTGGATTGGATAAAGTCACACACAGAGTGGGCCCAGCCGGGTCCTTCATACCCATAAAAAATATAATTGAGAGCTGAAAATGTGTTTACTTGCACACTTCTTGTGTATTTTATGTATTATGCTATGATTTGGTAAACTGCCCACCAGGTGACTTTGACATGTCATTATCACAGAGCAAATGTCCTGCCGTGTGCTGAGTTTTGACACTTCCATGGACTGGAGGTCCATCACCGGTTCAGTTTTATGACTGGACATGGATCCAAAGTTGATTATACTCATCAGACTTAACACTACCACATCAAAATACAAAGCTGCCACCAGTTTGTTGTTAACTGCTATCAAGTCAACTTCAGTTTATGGTGACCCTATGAGTGAGAGATTTCCAAGTCATCCTGTCATCATCTGCCCTGCTCAGGTCTTACAGTCTCAGGGATGCAGCTTCCTGGATTGTGTCTATCCTCTTGTAGTACAGTCTTCTTTTTTTCCTACTGCCTTCTGCCTTGCCAAGCACTACTATTTTTAATAGTGAGTCATGCCTTCTCATGATGTGTCCTTATAGGATAAAAGTGTTGTAGAATTTTGAGCATGACTTTGCTTGCACGGGCAATCAATGCAATGGTCCTACAGTTACTGAAATTCCTGGTGTCCATTTTTGGCCTCTGGAATGTATACTGAGCATTTCCAATCTATGGGCCACGGTTTTGTTTTCCATGTTTGTTGATAGGTTTTAGTTAGAACTAGACTAGATTCTGTCTCTGTAGCTTGAAGCAGCTCTACTGGTATTTCATCTGTTCCTGGTGATTTATTTCTCCCAAGTGCTCTGAGTGCAGCTTCCACTTCACTTTCTAAAATTGTACATGCATTTTCAAATAGTTCTTCCTTGAATGAATCTGTCATCTTTAGTCTGTTGTCTGTTGTATACAGTTCCTCATCCGTCATCTTTTCATTTGTACTTGGCTAATGTGTTCCCCTGCTGGTCTTAGAGCATCCCCAAGTCTTCAATTAAATTTCCTTTTGATTCCTCAGGTTTTGTGAAAGAGGTCTCTTGTTTTTCCTTTTTTTGTTGCCATTTTCTGTTTCTCTGCATTGGCTATTGTTGTAGTTCTCCTTGTTCCTGCACACAAATTACTGAACAGTTGCATTCAGGGTTTTGACTCTAATTTTGTCTTGTTTTACTTTTGCTCCTTGCCTGTTTTTGAATGCTTGAAGAATTTCATCTGCCATTCTTTAAGGCTTCACTTTCTTTTTAGCTGCAGATGGTGTCATTTTGCATTCCTACCTGACAATATCCCCAGTTTCAGAGTTCTTCTGGCTTCCAGTCAGTTAGGTTTAATAGTGCAAATCTAAATTTTACATTATCTTTACATTCTACAAGAATGTTCTTCAGGTTGTATTTTGACTTAGCTTAGTGTTCTTCTGTACTTTACTCTAATCTTTGATATTAGCAGTTCATGATCTGTGCCGCAATTTGTTCCTAGTCTTGTTTTTGCAGGGAGAATGGACTTTCTCCATTTTCTGCTTCCAATTATGTAACTTGTTTGATTTCTGTGTTGGCCGTCATGTGATGTCCATGTATACAATCACCTGTTCGATTGCTTGAAGAATGTGTTCGCAAACTGTTGACCTCCCAAAATTCAATCAATTGCTTTCCTGCTTCATTTCTTGATCTTAGGCCAAGTTTTCCAACAATCTGATTCTGCTCTGTTTCCTGCTTTTGCATTCTAGTCACCTATGATTAACAAGAAGCCTTGTTTTGGTGTGCAATCAATTTCATCCTGAACTCCAGCATAGAGATTTTCAATTTCTTCTTCTGCTTCTGCTTCTGTAGTTGGAGCATTAGCTTGGATTATGGTTATGTTGATGAGTTTTCCCTTAAGTGTTATTGATATCTTTCAGTCAGACTTTGCACTATAGCCTTTGCATCATATCCGATTTACTACATATTTAATACCAGGCAGGTGGATGCTTCTAGAAACCATCGCTCAGGAGTAATCTGAAACTGAAATAAGCTTAGACATAGAGTTCCAACTTAAATCACACCTTACCACCGTAGCACCATCATGCTTTATTTCTGCAAAGTATTACCTTTTTGCCTGATACAAAAAATTAAAGGGGAAGATAAATTGATCTTTCTCAATCAGGGTAAAATATTATATAGAATACATACATGAAAACCACACATTTTAGGAATGGGTGAAGACGTTCTTTCATCCTCAGTTATTTAAATTGCCTCCTACCCAGTTTTATTCTTACACAGAATTTTGCAGTGCTTGTGTATCATCATCTGTTAGTGGAACTTGCCACTCTTGTTTCTGCTTTGGATCTGGTGGCTTAAGCCATTTAATGAAATGAGAAAAGTCAGCAGCTGATAGGTTTCTCTTGGTATAGAGAAGTGACGGGACAGATTTTGTATGCTTTGTTTCTATATGTCCTGAAGATATGTCCACAAGAATCCCAACTGAGGTGAGGGGGTGGAATATGTGTGAGGGAGAAATCTACTGAGCCTCCTGCTTGGGACAAAGGAGTGGGTCACACATGAACTTTACAGTGCAGGCGGTCAGGATTGTGTGCCCGTGGCAACAGTAGCAGAAAAGAATTTGGGGATGGGGTATGGTTTCTAAACTGGAACTTCATCATTTCCACCAGAGTGTAGCCTCAGTTGAAGATGTGGTATTGGGTTGGGAGTATAATCTGAACATCTTCTTTGTAGTGTCCCCTAGAATACTGCATTCCACAGAAGCCAGACAACATATCAGTGAATTAAGATTACTCTGGCTCTATTTTCTCTTTAGAAGATTGTCAGATCCCTAACCCTTGCATGAAACTGTGATACCTTTGGAGTAAAGTGTGCACTTCAAACGTTTTACCGCCTTGAAGTTGACACTCTTTAGTTTGTTCAGCTTCCAAAAAGCCCCAGAGGACAAGAGAAGCAATAAAATATAAATGCGTACCTCAGAGCAAATTGCCCTGCGTGGGGGCTTGAAAAGCTTAAACCCTTTTAACATTGTGCTTTCTACATATGTGTGTGTGCGTGCACGCATGCGTGTGTGTGCTGTTTGTTAGTTGAAGTGGCTCTTTTCTCCCCCCCTCCTCTTTCTGAATTGGCCCCACATGAAAAGAAGAATTTAATCACACAGGTCCTGGAATGTTATTGTTTTATAACAAATTGTTACCAGGAAGCAAAGCTAAGGAGGTTGTTGAGGGTTATTATTTTTATTTTTTATTTCTTGGCGTGTGTAAAAATAATGTGATTCAAAGTACACTTGAAAGCTGTTGGGAAATATGAATGTGCCTTTGAAGTGAAAAAGAATTCCATTTGTTAAACAGAAAATGAAGCTGTGCACTTCAACTTGCAGTTTTACATCGCAAATAAAATGGCAGACTTTGCTTTCTTGTTCCCCTCGTCTTCCTTCTCCCAAGCCTGTTCCACCCTCTGTCTTTAAAACCCAGCAAAGGTTTTTAAAATGCTAAGAAGCCAGCTGAGAATAAAGGAAGCAAAGCAGCTTAAAGAAATCCTAGATGGACTTTAAGCTCTAGTTGATATGGTTACTAAATGGCTCAGGTAGGAGCAGGGATGGCAGAAGGGTCAAAATCACATCACTGTCAACAATATGGCACAGAATGTCAGTTGCAGAAAAGAGTTAGTGCGTGTTAGCTCGTTGTCAGTTCAGTTCCCAGAGCTATGTAATAATAATTCTGTGTAACCTTGCACATGTTTATGACTGAATTCCCTTTATTCTGAGAATATGTACAGGGATACTAATTCCCCTAGTTGGAGGGAGTGGAGCTGTGCAAGGGGAAATTCCTAGTTTGGTGGACTGTAACTGGTCTGGTTTCAACTATTAAGAAATAATAATCTCTGATGAAGAATAATCATTTCTACATAATTAGACAAGGAAGATGTCTTCTTAATTGGATGGAAGAGCTTTGTTCTCTCCTCCCCCCGCCCCACCTTAGGTTGCAACAACACTCAACAGGTAGTCTAGTGTGGTGTGAGCTAATAACGTTGGTGGTCTTATTCATACGACTGGGAAGTCCACTTGTTGTTGGGGAACATGAGGTAGCATGTGGGTGTTGGAAGAAACAGCAGCTTCTGCACTTGTTCTTGCTCCTCTCTTGTCCATTAGGGATGAGATGGCTTAGACTGAGAGGCATTAGCATCTTCTGACTTCTTTTCCTGCTTGCTTTTCCTTCCTCTGTCAGCCACCTATCCCAAAAGCATTTTGGGCAGATGACATTGTCTGGTTCAGTCAGGGAAACGAAAAGAACCAGCCCAGACTGAACTGCTCTGTGCACTTCTCATTTGCTGTCTTATGAGGGAGGACATGCCACAACACGTCTCCCTGGCATCCTATTCTCTTTGACATTAGGATCATAGCAATACGGAGTTGGAAGAGATGACAAGACCCATCGACTCCGACCCCCTGCCATTCAGGAATACACAATCAAAGCACTCCTGACAGATGTGCCTCTAGACTCTGTTTAAAAACTTCCAAACACTCTGAGGCAGTGCATTCCACTGTTGGACAGTTCTTACCATCAGGAAGTTCTTCATAATGTTTAAGTGGAATCTTTTTTCCATTGCACCATGTCCTAGTCTTTGGAGCAGCAGAAAACAAGTTTGCTCCATCTTCAATATGACATCCTTCCAAATATTTAAACATAGTTATCATGTCACCGCTCAACCTGCTCTTCTCCAGGCTAAACATAGCCAGTTCCCTTAGCCACTCCTCATAGGGCATGGTTTCCAGACCATTTACCGTTTTGGTCGTCCTCTTCTGGCCATGTTCCAACTTGTCAGTATCCTTCCTGAACTGTGGTGCCCAGAACTGGACACAGTCTTCCAGGTGGGGTCTGGCCATAGCAGAATAGAGTGGTGCTATTACTTCCCTTGACCTAGACTATGCTCCTATTGATGCAGCCTGGATTAGTTTAGGAGGGATCAGGCTATTGCTATCCAAAAACTTATTTCCGTAATAAATGTTCCTTCTGATGAGCATTCTGAACTTATTTTTCTGCCTAAAATTTGCTTCTTTCAAACTCACCATCTTAAGTCAGACATCTCCACTGTGAATGGAGTAAACAGGCCTTTCATTCCAATAATAATGTCTCACAATCCATTCCCTCAAACACTGGGGGCATTCATGTTCTTGAAATTATGCTTTATACGCTGAGGTGCTGTTACAAAACAACAGTGAACAAGAGTTCATATTCTTGTTTGTTCATCTTTTATTCAGAGTGTCTTTCTTCATGCACAGCTGTTCACATAGACAGGAATGGTTAGCTTTAAATTCCTTCCTAAAGCCATCAGGGAGAGTCAACCGGTTGCCAGCTACCATATTTAACTCAATATGGTTTGTGCAGCCAGACCAATGAGGAAGAGAATAACAGAGTGAACCCAACCCATTACTGCATTGCCGAAACCACAGACCAGGGAGTCGTTGGCTTGGCTTCTTATTCTCAGGCCCTAAAATGTAGGTTAAAAATAGAAAGTAAGGTTTTTCTGCTTCATCTCAGCAATTGCAGTGGCCAGAAGGATGCAACATTTATGCCTGCTGAAGGAGAAAGTGGAACTGTGTGGCATTTAAACAGAGGAAATTTAGGTTCTGGGTAATGACCGGTGGATTATAGGCACAAGGTAATAATGGCAGAGGTGGATTACAGGAAGTGATGAGCAGAATAGGAGCAAAGTTTGCTTCCAGGCAAAGAATGCATAAATTAGTTGGCTAACATTTTAAAATGTCCATATATTTAAAAGGAGTGTATTCAAAGTAAGGGGCCTAAATACCCTAAAGGCACCAGATCCTATCTGATTGTGGAAACCAAGCAGGGTCAGCCCTGGCTAATGTTTAGATGGGAAACCACTGGTGAATACCATGTGGTGTAGGCTGTGTTTCAGAGGAAGGCACTGGCAAAACCACCTCTGAGTATTTCTCTCCTAAGAAAACCCTATGAAATTCATGGGTCCTCTATAAGTCAACAGACAACTTGAAGGCATATGTGTGTGTGCACGCACACACACATACACACACACGAAGGATTTAGTCCTTCCCTTCCTTTGGGAAGAAGACTAGCTGTCCTAACCCCATCTTCCTCCCAAACTTCCTTCCTGTCTTACTTTCTCACTTTTTTCCTTGTGTTTTGTCAGCTGTACCCCCACCTCCACCACAGGGATAAATCTTGCCATACTAGCACAATAGTCAAGGTTGCCAGTGTGATCTGATAGGGATTTGGAATCCTTACATATTGTTCACTGCTAGTAAATACAACTTTAAAGTTTGCCTACATATGAATGAATTTATATGTGCAAACAAGAAATTTCCTTAATATTTTGCCCTCTGTGAGAAGCAGTAATACTTGGAAGGCACTTTTGGAGGGAGCAAAGGTCTTGGCTGTATGTGTTCCCTCCACTGGCAGGAAAATTAAATGTATGATAAGCAGAATGGTTCTGTAGCTTTGACTCCAGAAATTTTGTGGCAGGCCCCTTGACTGTGTCAGTGTGGTCTAGCTTTCCGCTGTTAATGCTTTCGAATCGGGGCAAAGGCTGAGAAGAAAACAGGTGTTTTCCAAAGGTATCCTTGTTGAAAGAATCTGATTTAAATAAAGAATGTGGTTAGCAATCAGGTACACTAAATCAAGGGTGGGGAACATGTGACCTAGAGGCTGCATGCAGTTCTCAAATCCCACTTTTGCACACCTTGGAGCTCCTTGGCAGTTCCTGCTAAGACTAAGAAAAATGCAAGCCCCTGCCTTTTGTAGGCATGATTTTTTTTAGACCATTTTTTGCTTCAATACTACATCAAACTGACCCAAGCCACCCACATGCACAATAGTTTGCTTTCCCCACCCCTAAGCCTATCAGGCCTTTTTTCAACAGTAATTTGATAGAGAATGATGGCAGGAAATGACACAACCATGCTGTTTTGGCCCATGGGGGCAAACCCCCCCCCGCACACACACACACATGCAGTTGCTACCTTCTGCTTTAACGACAGACAGAGTAGGGTTCAAGTTGTTTGACTAGTTTGTTCCGCCTGTCTCATTACCACCACCACCCCGCACTTTTATAAGTTCTGCCAGTTGTTTCTCTAGTGTTGTTGCATCCCTAAAACCACAATATGCAATCTAATAGTCTAATTATTTTTTTTACTAGGGTCACTGCGTCATCAAGATACATCTTTTCCCCCTAGCAATGATGTCATGAACATCTATAATATGGAGAGCTTAAAGGACACATCAGTCAGGATGCCAGACAAGACCTTTATTGTCTGTTTCTTAAGCAAGAATAAAACAGCAGTGGAAACTCTTGGCTCTAACATTAAACCTTGAAAACTGCAAATGACCTGCTAAATGCCCACAAAACTTCATAACCCTTCCTTTCTTCTGTCTCTTTTTTCCTCCGTTTCCTCCTGGTTACCGAGTTCTTAGGAGTTTTCATTGCAAGTTGATTTGCTTGATCAATATGTAAGGTCTGGAGTGGAAATTCTACAGGTAATAAGTAAACCTCCAAGCCCTGAGCCTGACCCAGCTCTGTTAGAAGGTGTAACAGTGGCTTTACTTTGGCAAGAGTAACAACAACTCAGTTTGGGGATTACTGATGAGTGAACCAGCTTTGTGTAATCGAAGCAGCCATGCAGCATGATGGACAGAATATGATCTGCCTGTTTCCCTCAATGTATTATGTATACAGGATGGATCTGATACGGAATGATTCTGTGTTTTGAAACAAAAGCTGTGTCTCTTTTAGAAACAAGATCTGAATGACCTTGTGTTAAAATATTTTGTCATGGAAACCAAACATCATTCTTCTGTTCTGGTAACATTGTCTAGACAAAAAGCAGTCTAATGGGTTAGACACTTTTATTTATTCTCATTAAGAAATTTGGAGTGAAGGCTTTTTCGTGCTTTCTCAGCTTGGGTGATTGCTGCGAAATTTGGCTTCAGCTGAGACCGAGACCACCACCCACTCTTAATCTCTGGCTTTGGTAATATAAAGATGGCTGGGTTTTTTTGTTGCCTCTGCTCTCTGTCTAAGCGGGAAACTTGGATTTTGCTCATGGATACAGACAAATCTGAGTAACTGCTGGGATTTATTTATTTATTCATAATAGTATTCAACCATTTCTGCCTCATTGCTGAGTTCTCGAGATAATCTGATACCTACCACACCTGGTAAATGCCAGTTAAATCTGTGTGTAATCTCCATTTTCACACTGGGTCTGAAAACAGACTTTGTACCAAAAAACATTGAGACTGTATTTTAATCATTTTTCTGTGTTTTTCCTCTCCTTCCCACCCTATGTTTACCATTCCGCAATCCTAGAGAGCTGCTTGCTGTTTTACGACATTTTGTTTGGTCCAAATAAAAGTATTGCCCAGCTGTAGATTTTGACATTTTTCTTGTGGACCAATGCAGCTGCCTTTGCTTTTGGTGTTACAATCCCTATTCAGCTTTGTAACAACTCAGTGTTACTACCTCTATTGTAACAATTCGGTGTATTAAGTTCTGTTTTTGTTGTAATGGGGCAGCCCAAACCTGAGAATGACTTATCTCAAAGAACAACTAGATGGTACCTTCACAAATACATGCTTCCAGGAAGGAAGAATCCATGGAATTTAGTGTGCAGTGCCTCTTCCTCTCACTAATAAATATGGTATAGATGCCTATAAAGTTCATTGCTGCTGATGTGGCTCTGGTTTTATGTTTGTGGTAGGGCTTCTTCTGAATATGACCATTAGTGTGAAATATAGGCCCTTTCCGCACGAGGAAGTTAAAACGGGCCAAGGCATCCTGTCACGGAGGTCGTCCGCACCTTGGATCGGACTAGGTTCGGACTATTTACCTTAGTCTGATCCCAAACGCCCCCAAGTGGTCTTCCAGCGCGCTAAGTGAAGACCAGAAAAATCCGGTCTTTCAATCTTCTGGAGCGCGCCATTGCGTTCCTGCTCAGTTGTGCAGATACGCAGGCTCGCACCAATGCGAGCCTGTGATCAGCGGAGGGCGGGCTGTGGGCGTGGTCAGCACCAGCAGTTGGTCCAGACCCACAAAGAACAGGAAGCCACCATTTTCAGCCTCAGCAGTGCGGATCTACGGACCTCGCACTGCTCTGATTCACCCCGCAACAAACAGAGGAGCCCTGCAGAAGGGCTTAAGGGAAAGTCCGCATTGCTTCGAAGAGAGAAGAACCGGTAAGTAACGGCACAGAGCAATTCACTTGCCTCGTGCGGAAAGGGCCACAGAGAGATTGGGTGTCCCCCCAACATTTCACAGAGGAAAACCAGGACACATGTAGCCAAGCAACATCAGAGTGTGGTCAAGAGGGCAAAAGTTATTAATAAGGAAGACACACAAGCTAGGAGGGGCTGCAGCAGTTGGCTTTTGCCTGAGCCTACTGGGAAGGGAAAGATCCTGCCCTCTCCTCTCCTTCAATCCTTGTGGAATGCAAACTACTTTTGCAATTGAGATATGCTGAGGACATATCTCAATTGCTGCAATTGAGATATGCTGAGGACAAAGCGGGAAAGGAGTAGAGAGAAACCAAGACATTTTAAAAGGAGTTGAAAAAGTGGGATGTCAGAGGATTGTCCCTCCCAAAGTGGGACATTTAGAAGATATGGACTCGGTTTCAGAAAACTGCAGTATGTGAGGCAGAGCTCATCCCACTGGAATCTACTGGCCCTTTTCCTCTTCTTTTATATTTGTCTGGAGCTATCACTTTGGAAGTGCTTCTTTCAAGACCCTTTCACACCACATAATTGTAGCGCCATGATTGCATGTTAACTGCCATGGCTGCATCCAAAGAAATCCTAAGATCTGTAATTTAGTCAGAGACACTAGAAAAGCTCTCTGGATGAGCAGTCCAAGTGCTTCTCCCTAAGCTGCAAATCCCAGGATTCAACAGAATGGAAGTCATGGCAGGTAACGTGGAATTACAGGATTATAATTGTGTAGTTTTGTATGAAATGGCCTACAGTATTATCACATCTAATAGTGTATGTGTATTTAGGTTGGGAGGGTGGCACAGACACATTGCTTTTCCAATTAAAATAACTCTTGTCTCAAAAGCTGCCATTTGCCCCTCCAAGAAAATCATGTGGCTATCATCCTGTTAAACCAGCATAGTATAGTGGTTTGAGGGCTGCACTACGGTTCTGAGGACCAGGTTCAAATCCCCACTCAGCCAAAGAAACTCACTGAATGACCTTGGCTAAGTCACACTCTCTCAGTCTCAGAGGAAGGCCGTGGCAAGCCCCCTCTGAACAAATCTGGAAAAAAAAACAGTGAGAGATTCACCTTAGGATCATCATAAGTCAGAAATGACTCGAAGACACACAAAAACAAATCATCCTCTTACCTGCATATGTCACCTGTTTGAGCAAACAGCTTTTCCAGGGGTGAGGCAATTTTAAACAAGAAAACAGTACAAGTTGGGAAAAAATGATACACTTCCTCCCCAGTGGTATTATATTAATCCAAATCTACCCTTCCCTATCTCTCCTGCCAACCCTGTTAGAACTTGCAGGAGATAGTATGTAGAAGTCTCCTCTGTGACATCTGGTTGATCCCCCAAATGTTATCCATATTAGGACATTTATCGGTAACATGTTATGCTATATTCATCACACCTTACCAGGAAAATTCTGCTTTTTGGTGGCAGCAAGTTCTCTGACAACCCTGTGACCCAAATGGAGCATAATAAAATGGTGCTGAATGATGTACAGGGATTCATGTTGTGGGAATCTGTAAGTCCGAGCTTAATTGATAACAGTTTTTTTGTTTTTGTGGCTTATTCTTTCAGAGTGGCATACATTTTAATTAAGAAGAGCTAGAGAACCACAAAGTTTAGGATGTCTCTAAATGTGTAACCAGCAGGGAATAAGAGCGGGAAGTGAAATAAGGTAGATGAGCTGGTGGCTGTTTGGCAATGAGAGAGAATAAATCTTTCCAGAATTCCTCCTATAGCTTTTTATTCATATCCCTCTGTGAAATATCCAACATCGTTTGCTGGGCTACATAGAGAATATGAGAAAAAGAGAGCAGGGGTAGGGAGAGAAACTGTCTGACCCAATGTTCTCGTATTCTTTATATGGGAGTATAAACACCCAGGACCTGCATTTAACCCCTTTTTATTTTTTTCCCCCCAGATGATGTTTCTCCCTATTTCAAGACGGAGCCAGTACGCACCCAGGTCCATCTGGAAGGGAACCGCTTGGTCTTGACCTGCATGGCAGAAGGCAGCTGGCCCCTAGAATTCAAATGGCTGCATGACAACAAGGAGCTGACCAAATTCTCGCTGGAATATAGGTACGTCATGCCTGGCCTTCTACCATTCCCACAGGGGTTCTGAAGTTATAGTGAACATTCCGGGCTCCTGCCTGAAGGCTTGTCCCTGCCGGCTACTGCCTGTCATTATCCCCATGGTAGCAAAAGCCCCTGGGGCATGGTGTCATCTGCAGCTCTCAGCTTCTGCAAAGGGACCACTCTTGGCCTTTAATCAATTTATTTTCTTCTGTAGCAGCTTTGAAAAGAAGAACGGGGAGGGGAGCGCTCAGTTGTTGTTTGACGCATGTAAAGGTCACACAAAGAATACCAGAAGCCTGAAATTTTTCACAATTTAGGAAAGGCAGAAAGATGGGGAGTGTGGTAATAGTATCCAGAACAAACAGTGTCGCCCTGATGTACTTAATCAGTTGGTGCAAGGCAAAGGCAAACTTCCTCTGAACAAATCTTGCCAAGAAAACCCCATGTTGGTTCATCTTAGGGTTCGCCATAAGTCAGAAATGACTTGAAGGCCAATAACAGCAAAAATCTAACCAGCATGAGATGGACTTGTAGCTCAAGAACTCTGGAAGCCAAAGTGGAAGGAATTCCTTAGGGCAATCTATGTTTGGGTCTCATTCAGACAGATTAATTCTGCCTCTTTGACAAAGACCAGTCTGTGCACCACTTGCAAATTCAGCAGCCCTCTCCCCACATAGCTTTGAACTTTGAACCAAATACTTTGAACCAAGTTGCCTTCAAGAACTTGTGACGTAACTTTTTTTTTTAGACATAACTTTTTTTTTTAGACTGTGCTGATCATAGTTGAATCCCTTTCTGCAGTTTCTGGTTCTTTATAATTGCTTTACAAACAAGGGCCCTACACATGCAAATCCAGTTCCTGTCCAAGATGGAGATCAGCTGCTTCAATTCTGTGCAGATTTTAAACTTTTTAAGTCAACCACAAACAGATCTTACAGTTAAATTCCATTTGGCTGTAGTTTCTAGACTTCTAGTCTTCAAACGGTATTGTGAGGCTTCTGTGAATGGATGGAGTGGACATTAATTAATACTTCAGTGTCAAATGACAGCTGTCTTTTTTTAAAGAGAGAATCTTCATTCCTTCCATCCCTTTAGGCCCTTGCTTAAACAGAGACATTTCATACAAGGGACAAAAGATGTTTCTAACTAAACTGAACTGCATCTTTAACTGCATTAACTGGAGACAAGACCACAATACCATGACCCTAGAAATATCCTTTTCTCCAAATGTGACTATTTGTGCAAAGGGTAAAAGGGTCATCATCCAATCTGTGGAAGAACTCTTTGTAACTTGAAAAATCTCACACTCTGAAATTTTATTATCCCAATAAAAGTATTGCTTTTTTATTCTTGACAAGATTTTACCCAATAAAATAATACCTCGGACTCGGTGGCTGATCCTACCCCTGTTAGTTTGAATACGATGGCTACTTCTACTGTGCTCTCACTTTGGCAAGGACAATCCTGATTATTTTTCTGTCAAGTCCCAGTTTCTCTCTCTTCCTCCCACTTTCCCTCTTTCTCCTCATCTTACTTGTGTTGCCTCAAACTAAGGGCCTTTCTGCCGTACACTGTTACAGTGCTATTATTGCACTTTCAACATCCTGTGGAATCCTGGGGTTTGCAGTTTAGGGAGGGGTCTTTAGAATTCTCAGCCAGCGAGCCCTTTGGCCTCAGTAAACTACAAACTCCAGAATTCCACAGGATGTTGAAAGTGGAATAAGAGCACTATAACAGTGTAGTGTGGAAAGACCCTAAGTTGCAAGTGCAAAAGTAGTTTGCACTCAATACAGCAGGAGGGAGAGGAGAGGGCAGAATCTTGCCCTTCCCAGTGGGCTCAGGCAAAAGTAAATGTTTGCAACCTCTACTAACTAGTGTGTTCTCCCTCAATAACTTTCAGAATCTTGGCCCCATTCTGATGTTGCTTGGCACGCACGTCCTAGATTTTGTCTGTAAAACGTCTAAGGATATGATGATGTTCTATTTGTTGTACTGATATGAAGTAAGATAGTTTAGTGGGTAAGCACCATGGATGAGAAAAAAAAGCCAAAAGCTCATCTAAAGAGTCAAAGTCAGGCACCAGGGCTTACTGAATAGAAAAGATGTTGTGAACCTTCAGATGGGAAGAACTAGGGATGGGTAAGAAATTATCATTAATGAAATTTGTTTGTGCATCTGTCCAATTTGCGAGTTTATTAACAAAGATTTGCACATCTCTTTTGGCTTCCCATCATTGGGAGGCAACCTCAGGCGTCGAATCCTTTCTTGTTCTTTCTCTTTTTCAAATTGTACGCAAATAGATGCACACAACTGCAAATGTGTATCACAGGGAAACTTTAGCCAGGGGGGAAAATGTGATTAGGGTGCACACATAAAGAAAAATGTCTTTTAAAAAAACATGCATTAGGAAAAGTATACATGAATTTCCATGCGTGGCGAGGGGAGACATCTTGCAACCCAGTGCTGAAAGGGAGGGGAAGAAAATGTAGATGGGTTAGAGGAAATGCATGGAAACTGAGACTGGGAGATTTTTACATGCTCAGCAATTTATTTATTTAGTTATTAATATTTATTTATTTGATTTATATCCTGCCTTTCTCCTTACGGAGGGCCCAAGGCAAGAGGCCGAAATGCAAATTCCTGCTGCTCAAAAATCTGTTTGTGTATTTTTATGCCTTCAAGCTTCCTGTCGACTTAGGGATTTATGGACTTATGAATTTCATAGAGTTTTCTTAGGCAAGGATACTCAGAGGTGGTCTTGCCAGTTCCCTGAAATACAGCCTACAGGCACCTGGCATTCATTGACACCTCCCACCACCTTTTAACTCAGTGCCAACTTACCTTGAACAACCACTGCTACCCACATACACTTGCCAGCCCCCTGCCATCTTGCTAAAGCAACAAGGGTAACAGGTGCTGTGAAGGGTGTATGGCAGAGGCTTGCTTGTGGGTTGGCAGAGTAGGCTGTCAGGAGAGAAAGGCTTCACCTATATGGTCGAAAGTGTAGACGCTTTTCAGAATTAGCGTCTACATTACCACAAGCTGCTTAAGTGCCTATCGGTGGAAAATTAACTTCCCCAGAGAATGGTCTCATTTGGCCATTCGTAAGCTTTATAGTTTGAAATCCCTCAAGGGCATAGACTTTCTTTCTCAGGAAAAGAAAAAGGCTTTCGGACATGGATGTACGGCAAGTTGCAGGCCTGAGACTCATCCTAGCTGGATTAAACTGTCCCTATAAGGAAAGCATCCAGCCTTGATTTAAAGACTTCAAGTGACTGGGAGCCCTCCCCAGCTCCTCCGGTGAGCAATTTCTGTGTTTTAATTACTGTCACTGTGAGGAAATGCACTTATTTTAAGCTTGTCCAATTACTTCTCCAGGTAGTAGAACTTGTTAGTCCCCTGTCTGCAAGATTGAACAGCATGCTACGAAAGTGAGGCTTTCCCATGTTCAAATATTTATATATATTGATTACATCCACCCTTCAGTCTTCCCACAGTTAAGCCAAACAGATCAAATCCTCCAGTGAGAGAAAAAATGGAAATGGTGTGCACACCAACAATATGAAAATTTTACTAGTTCTACAGCATATTCATTTTCTCACTGTTCATGGCTGTATGAGGCCAGAACAGTTGCTAGGCGAGACATATGCTCTTTTCCTCCAGTTTTACACACACACACACACACACACAATGGGAGTGTGGGGCTAAGAGAGTAAGTAATAGAGTTCGGACCATCTGTATTGGCCTGTGCGTGGGCTGAAGATGGTGGGGCCAATTGAACCAAAGGCTGTTTCTCACTGGGTTGTTGTTGTGTGCCTTGAAGTCATTTCCAACTTATGGTAACCCTGAGGTGAACCTATCTTGGGGTTTTCAGACCATAAATTATACTGTGGACTCACCACATCCTTTCGCCTTCTTTTCCTCCTTTGATCTACAGTTCCCCCTTGCCCAGAAATAGAAAAACTTTGGAGCATTCGGATGTTTTGATTCCCCACCATTGGCTATAATGGTGATGGGGTGTTGGCACCCAGTAGCCCAAAATGTCTGAAGGGCTGAAGGCTCTCCAACACAACCATAGACCAAGAGATTGTTATGAGGTTGCTTTCAGCATATGGAGTTACCCAGCCCAGACATTCATTGAACCATAGACAAGCCTTAGATGCACATGATCATCCAGTGCAAGAAGAGGTATCACGCAATCCTCCAGACATTGCTGCGTTGCCACTCCCAACATTGCTCACCATTGGCTGTGCTGGCTAGGGCTGCTGGAAGTTGCAGTCCAACAAGATCCAGAAGGCTGCATGATTCCCACTCCTGACATAGTATTTCATAAAGGCATGGAGGAGTGAAAAGAGATCTGTTGTGATAGACACTGAGGGCAGTGGTTGACTACCACTAGTATGATTCATCTTATAATTAGTATATGTAATATAAACAGAGTACCCGTAGGAAGCACTGGCAGGCTGGACCCTAAATCTAAAAACTTTGCCTCTTTTATCCTTCCAGAAGACATGATTCTTTCTCTCCCCACTTTCTTTTTTGAAAAATTTTTTGTTGTGTCCCTTCATTTCCAACTTACAGCAACTCTAAAGTGAACCTATCACAGGGGTTTCTGGGGCTGAGAGTCTGTGACACACACAAGGTCACCCACCCAGTGGGTTTCTGTGGCTGAGTAGAGAATCAAACCCCAGTGTCCAGGGTTATAGTCCAGAGCAAATTACATTCTCATACAAGAATGCCAGAAGGGCTTCTTCTTTAGCCCAAAAGAAGGCAAAGTCTGTTTACTATGCCTGTGTTTTGATGAGGCATCACCTTATGCATTAGTAAAATATACTTCACAAGATACCATGCATACAAGAGTAATTGCTGAGCTAGGATTCACTTCTTACTACTCTGTGTAGCACTTGTCCTTCTCTATTGATATGTTACTGCTTTGGCTGGGCACACTGAAGATGAAAAAACACCTCTAGTTGCTACTGATGCTTTTGTAGAGTCACTCCTTCTTCAAATACCATGTTACTTATCCTCCAGTTTGACTGCTATTGTTTCTCTATCGTTTACTAGTAAATCTGCCTACCAGTTTTCAGTTGTCTTTCTCTGTCTCCTTCCTACCTTAGAGACCTGTCAGAAAAGTTCTCCTCCATCTCTTTCTCTCTCACTTGGGCCCTGCTGGTAATTTGAAAAGAAAGCAAGTGTCATAGAGTCACTTGAGGCTTGTCTTAAAATCTAGCCAAGTGCTTCTCTGCAGCGTGTGTGTGTGTGTGTGTGTGTGCGCGCGCGCGTGTGTCATCCTCTCAATTTTAATCAATAATTCAACCTGAGAGAAGGCATTTCCCCATTTAAGGGCACCAGATTTGAAGACATCTTGCTGCCACGGCAACACCTCCTCACTTTAGGATCTGAGGAAGGAAGACAGTGTCATCAAATGACAGCAATTGAGGACGGCCTCACAGGATGGCAGACCAAGGCTGCATGCTGTGGCCTGCCTCTTCAAGCTTCGTCTCAGAGAAGCAGTAGGAAAACCTTTCATTTTTAGAAGGAGGAAACATCACACAGCTCTTTCTTAACTGAACTGATGATGCAGAAGCCCTTCAGAACTGGTTTGGTTATGAGCAGGAAGCCATTTTGCTAAAAAACTGAATACACAAATTCTTCTTAGATTCTTCATCAGTTGCTGGTTGTTTCCATTAAAAGAAGTTCGGGGCTTCACAAATAAACTGCTTGATTTACAAGCCAGTGTCTATTTGTATTGGCCACAAGCTTCTCAGTGCCAATGGCTCAAAGTGGGGTTCTTCCCTGCATCCATCTCCACTGCCCTGTTCAGGCTACGGAGGCTTCCTCCCCTTCCGGTCCACTTGCAGGGGGTTAAGGGCCAAGCCTCACATGCGCTGAGGTCTAGGGAAGTTAGAGCCCATGCAAGAGAGTCTTCCTGTTGGTTTTCTCCTTCTTCAAATCACACAGAAGTGAGGATTCAGGGGAGAGGTGCCAGTGGCCGTGTTTCTTGTCTTAGAGCCAGGGACAACTAAATTCATGGATGCCGGGAGTAGAACCATTTGTTCCCATGTGGAACTTCCTGTGTAGACACAGACTTAACACTTTCTGGTCTGCTTTCATGTACACAAAAATAGCATATTGTATTTTACTTTTCTGGCCTTTTCCATTTTGCAATTAGAATAATATAAGGACAGCAACAACAACAACAGTTTATTTCTTACCCACCTCTCCCCAAGACTCAAGGCAGGGGTCCAACGTAGATTAAAATACAACTAAAAATACATAAAACCATTTAAAACACACCAAATGTAAGAGTCATAGCTAAAAATTGACTGGGTAGACTTGCTACAAGAGATAGGTCTTTCGTACTTTATAAAACTCAGACGTTATGTTTAGCTGTGAAATCTCTTCTGATAGGTCCTTCCACAGTCTAGGGGCAGCTGATGGGAAGGTCCTCTGGGTCACTGTTGCCAGTCTATTCTTGGCTGGTTTAAGTAAATGGCCCCCAGAGGGCCTGAGTGTGAGGGGCAGATTGTATGGGAGGAGGCGATCCTGCAGGTAACATGAACCCAAGCCATGTAGGGCTTTAAAGGTAATAACCAACACTTTGTACTTTGCCCAGAAACTAATTGGCAGCCAGTGAGTGATTTCAATGTTGAAGTGATATGTTCACTCCTCAATGTACCTGTAACTGACCTGGCTGCCATATTTTGGACCAGTTGGAGCTTCCAGACTTGGTACAAAGATAGTCTAGGGTACAGCACATTGCAGAATTCCAATCTTGAAGTTACCAGTGCGTGCACTACCGTCTTTAGGTCTTCCAATTTTAGAAAGGGTGCAGTTGGCAGTTCCACTCACTTCTTTTCTCTTAAGGATTACCAATGTAAATTCAGCTGTAGGAAACATGAATCAATCCTGAACCATTCACCTTAAAATAAATGGGCCCATTAAAATATAATCTTGGTAGCCAGTATGGTCCCCCCATTCTTCTAGGAACCTCTGTCTGATTAACTCTGGAAAGCACACATTTTGCAGTGCTTAGCCTGGTAACTGCAATTCAAACCAAGAAGCCAGAAACCTCCAGAAGTCTTTTAGTCATTCCCCACGGTCAAACAATTGATGCCTTTTTCAAGTTCTTCCTGAGACTACCCCTAGTCCTTGCCCCTTTTTTGCTCTTTGCCTCAACTATGTATCTCTTGAGGCCAACTGCTCAGTGTCTGGCACCCAGCATGAATGAAGATTCTGTTTGTACACTTCCACAATCTGCTCAGGGTTGATTTGACTTGCTTCCTGTTCCTCATTATGCTTTGCTAGCACTTCTTTCCCCTATGGAACATAACACTATATTTGCTCAGTTTCCCTTACTTCTAGCCTCCTTCTGACTTGTTTGCCCCATGAGATCTATTGCGTTCATCTCCAAGACTTGGGGTGAGCAACAAGAGACCCTCTAGAAGTCACTAGACTTCAGTTCCCATCTTCCCTCACCACTGGTCATGTTTGTTGGAGAGTTAAGTTTTTAAAAAAGTAATTTTTTCATGCCCTGGGGTGAACAAGGTGGCAGCCTCAGCCTAAAGCCACTGTGCTGAACATTTCTAAGGGTCTTGTGCCAGATACAACATAAGATCTAATTTGTCTCCCTACCTCCACTTCCCAATCCCCTTCCTTCTTTCTCCTCCTGTTATTTTCCTTCAGGTTAGTCAGCCCTCTGGGGAAGCCTTTAATTCACAGTCCTCTATTCCAAAATCTATTATTAAACCCACATTCCACATCATCTGGGGTTTTAGGGCTCCTAATCACTGCGTGATCTGAAAGTGGTCCCCCATCATGGCTTTTTGCAGCCTTCGTTCACTTGGAAAACAAAAATCACTGTGTGCTACATGGTGATTTTTTGAGACTGAGATGGTCACCTCATTGGGAATTTGTGACCAAAAGCAGTACAGACCAGTGGGTTGCCTTCAGCTTGCTGTGATTTTCCAAGTAATCACAACCAGCCAGGAGGTAAAAGCTTTTGCTTTTACCTTCTTCAGAAAAAAAGGAGGGGGTATACTTGTTCTGATTTAATTTTTTACTCTTTCTCCTGTTATTGTTCCAGATCTTTCACAACCACAAAGGAGCAGCCTCCCCACGTACAACACACAAAGTTAAAGAAAACAAGCCAGCTGCTGTGTCAATAGAACCCAAGGAAAAAAATGGTTAATGTTGTTCACGAAACAGGGTGATACATTATTACAACAATTAGGGACAAAAACACCATAAGCGCTAAGCCTAAACAATAATAGGTTACATGTGAGATAGAATAAATTGATTCTTCCCCTTGTGTGGCCTATTCTGTACCACTGATACACTCAAGTTATTTCTATTGTGCTCAAGCCCCTAAGGCCTGCCCTAGCAATCCAGTATTCCCTGGGGTTAGATGCTAATCAGTAATATTCATTTCAGTGAATGCCTGTGGTTAAAAAAAACTTGTAATATTCACTCTTAATCTTTATCAATGACCTAATTTATCTACTACAGTCTAGTATGGTGCACAATCTACCATGTGTATGCCATACCTGTGCAAAAGATCCTAGCGGTTCTCTGCTCTACACACACATTATTTAAATACCTCCAGCCTACTCTATATTTAAAAGACCCCAGGATAGGAGGCACTTAAAAAGAAACCATTTCAAAACCAGATTACAATAAAATCCCCAAACCTAACAACTAGAACCAACCCATAGTCACTCAGACCCTAAACCCTGGATTAAACTGGGCTTTTATTTGTTACTGAAATCAGACAAGGGTTGACGATAGCCAGGTGTCTGTGGGAATGATATTCCATAGGCACCGCAGCCAAAAATATCCTCTGCTAACAGGATCAGAGCCCTTGGGTTCAAAAGAGAGAAAACCATCACCCAGGAATACATGGAGTAGTCCAAGACAACCAAAGATGTTAGGTGCTCCAAGTGGTAGGTGGCCAAAGGCAAGAAGCATAGTGCGGTTAGGCAAATCCAGGGCCATACCTTTTTCAGGAAAGGTTGACAACCCATCAATTTGCCTGGTGGGAATTTCTCAGCTGAGACAGCTTACTCAGCCCTTGGTGTGTGGCTTTATAGAGCTGCTTAGAGCTCTATTGGTTCCTTGGGTCACTTGACTACATAGTGAATCATCTGAGAAGGCTTGTAACGCTGGCTAGGGAATATGTCAGAGGAGCATGAGTCAGCTTGTTTAGCAGATTTGTTGCTTTAATGGTGCTGTAGGTATAGTATTAGATCATGGCCACTAGGGCCCTTTCTGCACCTTACCTTTTTCCAGTGCTGGGGTATGGGGATCATGCAAGCAGCCTCCGGCGAGCGGCTGTCGTGTACCCGCTGCTTCAGCTCTGCACAAGCTACCTGCTTGGGCGAGAGCCCCGCCTCTTCCTTCCACAGTTTCCCAGGCTGCGCTGGGGCAGGAAGCACGACTGCTGCAGCTCCGAAGGCTCTGCACGCCAGATAAGTGCACGTGAGGCCTGGGAGCAATGCGCGATCGTGCACCATTTTCAGCTTCTAGCCGAAAATGAAATGGTGTGCGATCGGCGCCTGCTGGCCCCTGGAGCGTCGCGCGATTGTGAGTGCATCGTGCAGATCGCTCCTCACAATCACGCAATGCTCCAGGCACCCTTTCGCATGGAAAATGCTGTGCGAAAAGGGCCTAGGAATCCAGGTCAAGACTACAAGTTCCTTACTTGATTATCGTCCAGAACTTGGTGCCTTCCAGATATTTGGGGCAAAACTCCCAAAAGCCCTAGGCACCCAGGCATTGGTCAAAATATCTAGAGAGTGAAGGAAGGCTGACTTAGCTTGACCAAGCTACGTATGATGCCTAGTTGTGTGAAATATTTTTCTTCAGATTCTCTTCAGGCATGTTTCTGCACAAAGCAGCCATAGGAAGCTATAATCAAAAGTTTTCCTGGAGAAGAAGACATTCTACTCTTTGCTGCTAAGCTTTCATGTCCAATTCTGCATTGTTGAAGCCCTTGAAAAGCAGAAAGTCTATAAGCAAGAGGAACATTACATTTTTCAAGAGCCCATAGATGTGTTCCCCTGGCTTTGCCCTCTTCAACCTTTGGTCATTCAGTTCAGAGAACGATAATAGTTCTGATTGACTTGTTTGCTACCGGAGGAGAGGAGAGTGTGGGGGGTTTTTTGTTTTGTTTTTATCTGTTTTTTCATTTGTGGTCATCCAGCATAATTATCAAATAAAAAGTGGTGGCCTTATTGTTAGGAGCAAATGGTGAACTAACCCAGTTTTGCTCAGCAGCAAGTGTTCTTAGACATTTCTAATATCCAGGGAGCATCTAGAAAGTAAAAAAAGACAGCAGATTTCTAAAATAAAAGAGCCAAACACTGTAGGGACTTCTATGCTTTTTTGCTGCTGTTAAGATTAAAATCCTTTTAAGCAATTGCACTAAGTGGCATCATTAGTATTATAGGACTGCACACAAATCACTTGACTGTGTCGATTTTGCTATTATCGGTGCTGAAGTTATTTTTGCCACTTTCTGTGACTGCCATTATGAATTAGAAAATGGCAGATTGAATTAGAAAGTGCTACCCAAAATTGGGTAATTAGGAGATGTAGGTGTGACCTGACATATGGATGCACACATGTTGCTGAAATATATATTATATATACTTGAACCTATATTGAACAAATTTGCTGTGAAATGGAGGTAATGGAAATAACCTCAAATGGGATAGGGTGCTCAAAATTTAAAACCAGACTAGGCAAGATTCTAAAGATGTCATATGGTTACCACTTAAACCTTCAGCCATGCCATTAATATACTAATTAGATATAATGGGAAAGCCAAGCTACACTCTGCCTAATATTACTGGGCACGGGAATATTATTAGTTCATTGAAACCCTGAACAAAAACTTAGATGTTAAACAGGGACACAAATGATTGTGTAGCCAAAAATAGTTCTAATAACCTGCCCCACCCCAGAACTAAAGAGTAGGATTTATAGCACAGTTGGCATTGTTCCCCATATGCCTGAACTCCTTCCAGCTTAGAGAATTTCTGAATAGTAATTTTTTCCCCCCTAGTAAGCCCCAACACAGCATAGCAAATTCAGAATTGGGATTAAAAAGATCTTGATTCTCTTTCTACCTGCTACCTCAAAAAGTTCGCTCCAGGTTTTTCTTTCTTCCCTGCAGCAACACCATTTCACAATCCAGCCCCCCTCCGCACACACTTATCTTAACTTCCAGAGGAGAAACAAAGAGAAAGACTCCCCCTCACTTTATTCTCCCTGCTATGAAGGGGGACCGAGAAAGTGACAATGATTGCAAGTAGGGCTACAGGATGGAGAAAAGCTGAGAGATACAGATGGAAACCAAGAAGAAGAAGATTCGAAATTATCCCCAACCTTATCCAAGCCAGCCAGCCAATTGTCTGGTTTACAAACTAAAGTTTCCTTTGGTTCTTAAAAAAGAAAAGAAAGGAGAAATCTGAAGTTGAAATGACTAAGAGGTATTTGAAAGGAATAAATATTCAGAGTAAGGGGTGTTACTGCTGACTTGCGGTAGGAGAATAATGCTGGAGGAGGGAAGAAAAAGTGAGGGAAGCAGTTTTGCTTATCAGGAGGGAAAGAAACTAGACCATAACATGGAATAACACCCAGGAAAGATTGAAAATGGTGCAGCCACTCCTATCCCAAACTTAGCCTGCAGTACATTTCCAGAAGGGAAAGGAAAGAAGTCCTTCTGTGTGTCATTCAGATTTAGGGAGTAGTCCCTCTCCCAAAATTCAACTCCATTTTTTTCTTGTAACTTAATATAGCTGCTGTAATGTCACCTACCTCCCTGAGCATTTCAGCTTGCCAAGATCAAAGATTTTTTTGCCCTTGGCCTCTTGTTGAAAGCTGCATGTAAGTCTGAAAAAAAAAAGTAACCTGCAATTCACATTTAATTGAGGCATTTTCTCCACAACTGTGTCCTATAAATAGATGCAAATGCCAAGTTCAGAACCATACAGAAGGCAGTTTCCCTTTGCCACCTCCCTCCACCCTTCTGTATATTTGTGAGCTGGATGGTATAATACGAGGCACTGGTCAATTACGGAGTGACTTTTTCTAAAAGTAGCTTGTTCCTCTTCCTACGACTTTGGAGTCTGCCAAGGAAATATAGCATTAAACTTGCCTACAATAGATTCTGCGAATAGATGAGTCTGCCATTGTCTGGTTTCAGTTTAAATGATATTTTGGGTTACTATCTGATACCAAAACTGCATGGATCACCCGATGCAGGCCCAGCATCCGCAAGTGGCATACTGGCATTAGAGCTCTATGTACTCTATGTAGGGCCCCACAGGGCTGGTACATTGCCTGCCGTTGGCTACCCATGCAACTGCCTTGCCATTGCTGCTGCTGTTGCTACAGCCACCAGTCTCCCTCTCACAGGAAAAGGTTTACCCACAAGTAGCTATGGCTATGGAGGGAACAATCCTTGTTGGCTTCAAATTGCTGTGACTACAGATAGCCGTGGCTACAGGGGGTGAGGAGCAATCAAGAGATCCTGTTCTTTGTGATCAGAAGCACAAAAGAGGGTTTGTTAGTTGGAAGAGCAAGTTGTGGTAGACTTAGAGAAGAGCTGATCAATGCTGGGGTGAGGAGAATACCAAAAACAACCTGCTCTGGGTTCCTCAGAAATCTAAGTTGGACCAGACTTAATAGCAGACACCCCAGAACTGTTGGGGTGTGTGTGTGTGTGTGTGTGTGTCTGTGTGGGCATGTGCATTAAAGAGATCCATATTGGTTGGCAGGTTGTTATTAATTTGACCTACTTGCAGTGGGAGGGAAGATTACTTTCTGTTTCCACGATCCTTCAAACCTCTTAAATATGACAATATTTATAAGCCCAATGTGTAAGTAGAAGTGTTCTCCCTATTTTCAGTGTAGCTTCCTCCCAAGTAAGTGTTTATAGGACAGACTGCAGGCAGCACTTATTATTCCTGCAAGGGCTCAGTAACAATCACTGTCTTAACATTTCTTAGTGCTTGCTCATTTAGTACACTTTTAGTTGATAATGCCTGAGGAGACTCAGCTCTATAGGGGTCTTAGTGATCTAGTTTTGCCAGATATTGTCAGGAGGGCTCCATGGAGCTTAGTCTTAGGGGGAACTTGGGCCCCTCACCCTTATTCTGGGGTCCATGCTTAATGGGTGACTGACACCAGTAGAAAAATAGTGGGGCTGTGACTTATTAGATCTGGATCTCTCAACTGCCTTTGACAGTATTAACCGCGATCTCTTTCAGGACTGAATAGCTGTAATGGCAATTGATGGCGTTGTGTTCCTACCTGATGGTTTTATTTTATTATGCATTTTATTTTATTTTATTTTAAGTCTTTGTAAGCTGCCTCAGTCATCTTTTTTGGAGAGGTGGGATATAAACATATAATGTAATATCGTGTAATTTTTATCCTCTTACTTGATGATGTCTGGGCACGGCTCTACTGGTCACCTGGATTCTGTCACAAAGCTAACAGATTTGACAAATGACCTTCTTCCTTACCACTTTTGCAGTTCTGTTTCTTGAGTAGCAGTTGATTCCCTTTTCTGCTTTCTCAGAAGTAAATCCACTAGGTTCAGTATGGCTTAGTCCCAGTAATGTGGATTTTGGATTGCATCCTAAGAGTTTTTAATACTTCAGTAAATGCTACCTTTCTCTGTAATCTAAAATTCTTTAAAAAGAGTCCCTTTTACATCAGTCTTTGGTGATTCTTCACTGCTTAGGCGAGTCATCAAAGTTTCCTCGTCTGTATTCTAAAGTCTGAAAGTGGATCAATGTATATCTTTTTGGAGGGTCTCTGCCGTGGGATCCATGATGATTTGACTTCAAAGACCTTGATGAATTGCACTATTATTAAAGTTTGATCTGAAACCTGGTGTGGATTCACAGCCCTACTGATATGGAAGCCACCAGGTGTCGCTTGGAGCAGTTGAGCAGTGTGCATAAGTACACTGTTATGCTCCCAGGGTGCCAGATTTCTCACATGTACTTGTTTATCATGATGTTGAAACATGCCCAAGGTACATGCAACTTTACGTGCAATATTAAAAACAGATTAAATTAGGAATATCTGAGATTCTACATGTGCCTTTCACGTGTTAATGTGGTTGCGGCAGCAGTATGGAGAGTTGCCCTTTAGAGCCCCTAAAGTGAGAATAAGCGAGACGTGAAGAGCAGACAGCCTTAATGAGCCAGTCATGTTCATGAAGCTAATGAGGCCGAGGGCTCTGTGCAAACCGTATTAGAAGCCAGGCCTGTTTCCTTTCTGGCTCATGATGCAACCTGCTCAGCCATGCTACATGCACACACATGTGCGCAGACACATATACACACATGGATTCCCTTTGGAGATTTAACACAGTGAGACAAGACGTTGGACATCTTGTATGGAAATTGAAGGCTGCCGGTGAGAAAGCTAGGGCAGCAGAATTAGTTATGATGGGCATAAATTGAATTTTAATAGAGATGTAGATGGCACTCAGCCAGCTTGCTCAGGCGATAATTAAAAGTTAACGGGTTTAGAAACATATTAATCCTGTGGGGAAAAGAGAGGGCTGCCTTTGATCACAAGGGAGGTCTCTTTTCTATATGGGGCAGCGTGCCTTGGCTTAGCCACTCTGCTGGGCTTCCTGTTTCAGGAACGTATCTTGATGACTGGGAGGGATGTGAAAGAAACCAGACACTGCTGTGTTACACGTTTGTTATCCAGATAAAGGGTAGAGAATATAAGATGTTTCATGAACAGTTGTAAGAACACTTGTAGTGTTGAATTCACTGCGACTTGTTAATGTGATGCAGAAGGTGAAGAAGAAGGCGTTTTTTTAATTGAGTTAATGTGGTAGTCAGCCTGCCTCTTTCACTTGGGTTACAGAGGTGGGAATTTCTAATGCCGTTCTTAATGTAATTTGTGAAAATGCTTTTAGGCCAAATCCATCTTACATTAGTCGACACAGCGCACACATTTGCATGCACATATATAACCCCTTTATCACCCCATAGGACCTTATCTTACTAACGGTGCAATCCTATATAGGTCTACATAATATGTGGGGTTTTAGTAAAGCTTTAACTTCCAGGTAAGCGTATACTTTGGGTAAAGGAGCCTTAAGCACCAATTTGAGTCATCAATACAGAATGCTTTCTAATGAGGTAAAAACACAAGATGGCATACACCCCCCAGTTCCAGATGCAGGATACCCCCTGAATGTCTTCCATTGGATCTCCATTTCGTCAGAACTCCATGGCTTAGTTAGATAGAATTCAACACTTCTGTGGAATAGAAGTACTAGCTATCATATGAAAAGCCACTTGTTTGAATTCTAGCTTTCCCATGTGGCAATAGTCAAATTCTGTTCTTCCTATGTGACCTTGGATTGTTTTCAAAGGTTCCATAGATATGAAGAAAAATAGCATGCAGTGCATTATGAAGAGCATAAAGTGACTGGCACCAAAATACTTTATTTACTGGCGTATAAGACTCACTTTTTCCCCCAAAAAATACCGTTTGAAAATAGGGTGCATCTTATATGCTGGGGTATCTTACACATCAGCAAACAGTATTTGCTGGCATATAAATGGTGTGCATCTTATACGCTGGTGCGTCTTATACGCCAGCAAATACGGTAGACACGGAGGCTATGATGGGAACCAAAGGGGATCATAAAAAAGGATAGTAGAGAGGAAAAAGTTTTAAGAAGTTGGAATACAGGAACTCAGGTTGTTCTTATGTACCTTGAAGTCAACACCAACTTATGGCAACTTTGTCATAGGGTTTTCTTGATAAAATATTCTTCAGAGGAGATTTGCCATTGTCTTCCTCTTAGGCTGGAGAGAATATGACTTGTCCAGAGTCACCCAGTTGGTTTCCATAGCAGAGCAGGTATTCAAACCTAGTCCTAGTCCAACACTTAAACTACTACACTGCACTGGCTCTCAAACCAGGGAGTGCAGGACAGGAGTAATATAACACATGTCCAGGGCTCCTATTGTTATTTGCCCAGGAGAACATCACTTAAGACTCTTGAAATTGTTCTACATTTTATTCTTAGATGCC
Organism: Cyclura pinguis; assembly: GCA_030412105.1. Lineage (NCBI taxonomy): Eukaryota > Metazoa > Chordata > Lepidosauria > Squamata > Iguanidae > Cyclura > Cyclura pinguis. The sequence continues at coordinate 165,916,301 of CM059600.1, forward strand.
TTGGGTGTCTTTGGATGGAAAGATTGGGTAGATAGATAGTATCAGGATAGATAGAGAGGCAGATAAGAATAAAACAAATGCTAGGATTTCTGAAAGAGTTGGTATCACAATCTCCCTTCCTCCAGTTAAGCTCCATTGGCTACACCAGCAACAGCTGTATCAAAATCCTTGAACACCTTCCAGGCGTCCCTTCCTTGGTCATGCAATACCTGAGAGAATGCCTAGTATGCATGACTTGGTGTTGTATACCAAGCCATGTAGCACACAAGCTTACAAATTTGTACTTCTTTGCAGCCACACATTTCCCCAAGGGGTTCCTTGCAAGATGGAAGAACGTGACCTGCAATCCAACATATCAGCCTCTCCTTTTCATCATCTGAGCTGGGCAGGTCTTGCTGCTAACTCTCTTCCCAGCATTTTGCAAGTCTTGCATTTGTGAGGCACTTTATGCAAATAAAGAGAATCACTAGGGGTTTGTTTAAGAAAATGGTAGGGGTTGTAGGATATTTTTGACAATTTTTTTTAAAGGGAGAGAGAGGCAATAATTGCACAAGTCAAAAGTGTTTAGTGCTCCCCTTCTCGTGATTGTTCGACGCTTGACAAAATTGCTCTGTAGTTGTCCCTTAGCAAAGGCGCATTGCAATTAGCAGTGAATGCTGCTGCCGACGGCGAGATTCTTTTCACCTCACACATGCGTCAAACAGATGTAATTGCATTATAGATTTTCTTGGGCTAGTGGCAAGATGGGGTGGGGGAAGACATAGGTTGCCAAAGCTGTGGTCTTATAATGTCTGAGCCTAAGCCAGGTCTTTTCTTCTCTTTGTCCCTTGGTATCACCACCTGTTGTGTACTTGATGACATGCGGAAAGCACATGCAGTGTCAACATACAATTCCAGACCTACAGAACTGGCCAGCGCTTGGACTGCTTTGTAGAGGGGGTGGTAGCTGAAGAGCCAGACAACAAACACCCTTTTTCAACCTGGGTTTCCCAGCAAGGTTGCATGGCCAAAGTCATCACTCTCCCTGCACATGTCCATTTTTCCTTTTTGATGGCAACATGGAGCACGGTGAGCAGCTACTCCTCTGCCATAGCCGGATTTCGTATAAAGCCTCCATCTTGGCTGACAGCATATATTCGCAAGGGTGAGCAAAACTCGCTGAGCATGGCCAGATAAATTGTCTTCTGCAAATTTTTACATTAAGTGCTGTGTCTGCTATGGTCAGAGTGGCAGAACCTGAAATTGAGAGAGGAGCCGAGGATCTGGCTTTTCCAAAGAGCAACATTTTCTCAGCTTCCTTTACATCCACAACATCTAATCACTGTACCATTTTTAAAGCATCTCATCCCACCTTTCCAAGTCCTATTTGGATTTACTATTTGGACATCTTGTGCAAAAGTACCAGTAGCAGGTTGCTTCTTCTTTCAACCCGTGAGCTTGCATTTCTTTGATGTGAATAGGGATGGCAGGCTTGTACCTTTAGATTTTGCTTGTGTCTTTGGATTTCCATTGAACTGGGGGAGAAGACAGCGCTTTGATAGCAAACCTTTTTCACAGCGGGTGCCCCGCTTGTTACAGCAGGCAGGAAGCAGAGGGAGGAGGCAGAACAGACTGAAGTGTGGGAGGAAAAGATGTAGGAAGCAGAAGGATCCACTACTGTGTGTCCTGACTCCACTACATATGTAACGGTTTAGGAGCAACCTACAGATTGCAGCTGGGATAAACTAAATAGAAGCTATTATGCTGATGAAAAAAAAAGTTAAGTGTAGGATGCTTAAAATAAGCTGATGTTTTCCTGCAGAAGTCCAGTTTGTTTCTGTTTGACAAATCTGGCATAATCAGTATCAAAATTGCTGATTAAGAGTGGAACATGGATGACCACCATCTTCTATATAGCCAGGAAAGCCAAACTTAGGGCTCCTGAATCTTGAGGAGGTAGGTAGATCATCAGGTGTAGGTACAGGTGCAGGCTTTCAAACTTTTGCAGCGCTATGCTGTGTGCCAGATTTCATTGGCTTCCTTCCTTCGTCATCTTGTAAAATTCTGAGGGATGCAGAAGTCCCATATGTTGCAAGCTAAGCTATCCCTGTACAACACAATTTATGGATAAGTGAGAATGATGTGCACAGTCTTTAGTTTCAAGTCTCTGGGTGAATATGATTGTCTTGGAGATTCATCCCAAGATATTTAACCAACTTGAGTGAAGTGTGCCTCACTACAAAATGCTAAATGCCTGTATTGGATCCCACCATGGCTTCCTCTTCACTCATGAGTGATTTTCCAATGCTTTTCTGCCTTAGAGGCAGAAACCCTGTGTTTCTACCCCACTCCCTTGATTAGCAGCGCAGAGAAGGATCTCCTGATATGTTTTATCTTCTACGTGGAGCACCAAGCTTTGGAAGAAGTAAGGAGAAACCTTCAGCTTATAAAGCAAATTAATACAGTACTTCTGTGCAACTCAGAAAAGCACCTTACTCATTGCTTTCGTTCAGAAGAGTGTTAACACATCCTGTATCTCAGCCATACATTTGATGGTGATGATAAGAGGAAAACTACTACTGTTGGAAAATGAAGTTGAACTGTAGGTAAATACACATTGCTGTAAATTATCCAAGTAGCCAGAAATAAAGAGAAATTCAGGAAATGCAAGAAGTCTTGCTGGAAGTCCCAAGCAGTAATGGGTAAAAAGTTCATTGGGTTTGCATTTTGTGCAAATATAGCAAATTCCTTGTTCCTGAACCTGTACACAAACCAGATAACACTTGTACATATTGCAATCAAAGTTTTCATGTAAAATCTGTGTACAAAATTGTGCATCACGCAGTAAATTACACCCCAAAAATCATGAAACTAACCTGCATGAATGCATGTGCTTTGAAAAATATGTGCAAAGATTTGCACATTTTGAGATTAACAATTTATAAAATACTACATAGTTATTTATTCTAAAATAAAATTGCCTTTATCAGACCTGCACAAAATTACAGGTTTCTCCCAGATCCACTGTATGAACTCCTTACCCATACCTATCTGCTTTTCTCAATGTACATTGTACATCAGTCAAATCCCAGCTTTCCAACAATGTAACACTGATGTGGTCACTTTGAGACAATTGTAGCTTCTCAGCTTAACCTACTTCACAGGGTTGTTCTTAGGAAAAACTTAAATAAAAATGGAGTGGAAGGAAAAACAATGTGTAATACTTATAGCTCCAGGAGATAAATCAAATGTAATTAATAAAGATGTAACTGAAGGGGGACACATGATAGTCGTAAAAAAATACATACATTCTGTTAGACTTGCAAAATGTCTTAGGATTTAATCCTGTACACATTTGCTTAGGACTAAGTCTGATTGAACTCTGCAGGGGGGAAATGTCTTTCAAGGTAAATAGTAAAATCTGTGTCTTTAACCTCTATAGGTTATAAATTCTTTCCTGTGAATTGTGCAGCCCTGGAATACACAGAGGATTACTAGGTCGAAAGGAAGGAGGTTGGAGAGAAGAAAACCAGTAAAACTTAGCAATAAAATATAACGTTTATGGCTATCTTAAAAACAAAAATCTGAACTGAAGAAAGGAGTACTTTTCAGCAATACTGATCCTATTTTAGGGAAATTAGAGCTGAGGAAATCTATATGTCTCCGGCACCTGGAGCATAGTTCTGGGAGGGCTGTAATTCAAAGGGATCTCCTTCAGGGAGATTTCTTAATTTAACTGGCAAGACTCCCCTATCCCTGGTTTTCACAAAATGTGCATATTCTGTTTGCTTAGCTTGAAGAAGCAATTTGAAGTCACACAGTACAGAATATTCTCTTCCAAAGCTAGGAAAGTCTGCAGGTAGGAAAGTCTTCTGAGTTTGCTTTTTGAAAGAACAAGACTCTGCCTCCTTCTCTGCTCTTTTTCCTGTTGAGTTAAATGGGTGCAAACTATTTTTGCACTTTGAACTCAGTTTGCAACAACTGAACTAAGCTAAGAGGAAGTGGGAAAGTGGGAGGAAGGAAGAGAAACCAGGATGTTTTCAAAGCAATGGAGAATATGGGACAGCAGTGAATCAATTGATGCTGTCCCTGCCAAATTGAACCAAAGGAAGAGTATGTGTATGGTGAAGAAGGGAAAAAAATTAAAGTGGCTTGAAATAGAGCCAACCAAAAACATATGCTTTTATGTAATGAGAAGAGGCACAGAGTAGATTTTAGTTCTTGACTGGTAGAAATGGAGTTGGGTATGGGCTTGAGATTAATTGATAACTCAGATAGAAGAGGATTTGCTTCACATTTTCCAGGAGTCTAAACAGTGTTAGAAAGAGCGTGAATCTCTGTGACATAGGGCAAGGAGATAGCAGCTAAAGACACAGGAACAAGTGTCAAGCAGGTATGGACAGCCAGAAAAAAAAAGAAAAAACTTTATATTGCAGGCACCAGGCCCAAGATCATCAACAGGATAACCGGGAGTGGGTGTTTCCCAAAGGTAGAAATTTATCAGTTTCCATAGTAATGTGCAAAATTAGTGAGTGAAAATCATAACTGTTTCTAATTCACCATGGATGTAAATTGTGAAAAATAACTGTACTCACATAAAAAATGGACAGTTTCAGATATGTTATAGCAATGGCTCATGTGGACCTGCTCAATGTACATCTTCTTAGAGCAATGGTTTTTAACCTTTTCTTTACCAAGGACTCCTTGTAAATACAATTTGTTACCAGGAACCCACAAAACTTAACTCAAGATTTAAATGTTTAAATTTAAATAGTCAAATATTTATTTATTCAAATATTTGTTTATTTATTAAAGGCTTCTGTAAACAAGGATTCAAATCCCTTCTTTTACACTGGATGACCTTAGGCAAGTTACATTGTCTCAACCTCAGGGGAACATAAAAGGAACCCCACTTTGAACAAATCTTGCAAAAAAAAAAACCACTTTGTGATAGGTTCACCTTAAGATTGCCATAAGTCAAAAGTGACTTGAAGGCACAGAACAACAAAGTGCCCCTGACAGAAAGGGGTTATTTCTAGCTGTGATGTCTCTCCCCTTTGAAAACTGACTTATGGTGACTCTAAGACAAACCTATAATGGGATTTTCTTGGCAAGACTTGTTGCCTTTACCTTTCTCTGAGGCTGAGAGAATGTGACTTGCCTGAGGTCACCCAGTGGGTTTGCATCGCTGAGTGGGAATTCAGACCTTGGTCTCCAGAATCATAGTTTGGGTGCGAACATGCACTTGCTGCTTATCCCTTTAGTCAGGGATGTAGCAATAGGGGTCTGTGTGTGGGTGCTGAATCTGCTCCCTCAATTATTTCCCTCTTCCTTCCAAATTCCTCAGATTTTTACTGGCATGAGATTTTCCAGCTGCAGAAATTGAGTGGCAATTCTAATCCAGACTGATTTAGAAGTTTGTGTCAATTTTCAACATGACACAAAATTCTTTTTCCCCTCTTGGCCCCACCCAGATCTACGGTTAGCTAGGTAACGTGATGTATATTGACTAAACTGAAGTTTATAATCCAAAAATAATTACTAAAGAAGAGGAAAGGCTGCATATATGAATTGCAGTGACTGCCAATATAGTTCGCATTAGAACAGAACAAGGGAGAAAGGCGCACAGGAATGGATGGTGTGATTGTTGTGGGAGGATTGCTCTTAAGGTTGCGACTCGGCAAGCCACTTCATCTCCCTGACTCTTCGTTTTGTGTTGCGTTGTTTTGTTTTCCCAGCTAGTTTATCTGAAAGACTTATCAAAAGCCCAGATAAACTTCATTGCTTCGGCTTGATGGAAGAATTTCGGAGCTGCTCAGAAGGAAAGAGTTTTAAAGGGTTGGCCCATTTTTCTCAAATGGCCCCCAGTTACATAGCAAACACTGTACAGTTCCTGAGTTTCTGTTAGGGCTGCCAACCAACTTGAGGAAAAATAAGCAAGCATTTCATTTTGGTTTATGTTTTGGTGCAGATCTCCTCTTTCCCAAACTCAGTTGCACTTGTAGCTGTAAAGTTCCAATAAACTGATGGCTTTGAAGCTGGATTTTGACACCAGATCCACACAAAGCCAAGGAGAACTGCCCTTGTCCCCCAACTTGAGAGCTTCTCCAAGCCTTGTTTTTGTTTCAAAAGTTAGCAACCCTCCCAGATGATGATGATGATGATGATGATGATGATGATGATGAGAGAAGGAGGAGGAAAAGGAGGGAGGATTTTATTTATATTCTGCCTTTTCCCAAGGCTGGGACTCAAGGTGCCTTCCAATTAAAAAAATGCAAAAAGTAGACCGTAAAACTGAATTGAACTCTTACACTTTTTAGAAAGGTTTTAAAATTTTGAACAATACAGTTTAAAACAATACAGCTCTTACATCCTTTTGCTTTAAAGCCTTCAGTTTTAAAAGTCTGTCTGAATAGAAAAGTTGTGGCTGCCAATGAAAGGACAGCAAAGTGGGGGCCATTCTAGCTTCCCAACGGAGGGAGTTCCAAAATCTAGGGGAAACCAATTTTGCTTTCCCAACAGCTGTTCTCATGAAGGTGTTGGGACTGAAAGAGGGACCATTCCTGTGGATCTCAGGGTCTGGCCAGGCTCATATAGGGAGATACAGTCTGTCAGATAGGCCAGACCTAAGCTATACAGGACATCAAAAGACTGTTGGGAAGGAGGAAGGAGGTTTTTAAAAATCAGCTCTATGTAGCTTCTTGTTGTCGTGGTGGTGTACCTTCAAGTCGTTTCCAACTCACTGCACCCCTAAGGCAAAGCCGTCATGGAGTTTCTGGGGGCTGAGAATGTGTGGTGTGTCCGCTGGGTTTCCCTGGCTGAGCAGGGAATCGAACCCTCATCTCCAGGTTCGTAGTCTAATGACCCAGTCACTGCACCACACTGGCTCTGGCATAGGCTACTAATTCCTTATTCTTCATCTCAGATTTGCCACTACTTTGTTTCTCCTCTTGTAAGTGACTTTGCTTGTTTTTTTTCCTCCTCTGAATCTGTAGCTGTCTACTAGTTTCTGTTTATTTTTTCTGTTCTTCCAACCTGACAATGTCAGTCCTCATCCATTCTAGAGAAAGTTGGTCAAGGTGGGACTTTTGTCTTCACAGTGCTGGAAAATTACAGGTTGTCTAATTCTTGTGGTATAGAAAGGGCCTCAAAAAATGGAGAGGCTTTAGGTGATGTCCAACAGGTTCAGAAGTCCTACAGATCAGATGTACCTCTGCCACTGTCTTCTCAAACTCATGTGAGTAATTTGACATTTCTTACAGCAGGAGTGTCTGCAGTGAGGTAGTCTACAGTAATAGGCTGCTTTGCTACTGCTGCATGAGGTGCCGACCCCAGATTGGCTATTATAAATACATACATACACATGTAAGTATTTGTTGGCACAATTTGGAAACTTGGCAGTACCCAAACCTGCCACCTTAGAGTCTTACATTGAAATGTTCACATTAGCCTGTCAACTGGGCCTCTCCATCCTTTGATTCCAGTTTTCCTTCTCTGTGCTGTTTTAGTTGCTGCTTGTTGTTAAAACAGCTGCCTCCATTAACTCAACAGGTGGTTGCAGCTCTGTGGTAGGAGACACTATTCTCATCTACAGTTTCTTCCTCAAAGCTCATAATAGTCCTCAGGGACAAAAGCTACTCAGTAATATCTTTAACCCATGCTTCACCAACTCCACTCTTTGGATAAACTGTATGTCTGTGTAGTCCTTAAGTGAAAAAGCTCCTGCAGCTCCTGTTCACTGAGCTCCTGCCCACTCTGTGCCAATTCGTTGGCCAATATAATTTGTGACAGGCGCACTAACCCCATATATAGACCATTTCCACACTAGACACCAGGATTCCATAGAATGTTGAAAGTGGAATAATAGTACTATAACAGTCTAGTGCGGAAATGACCATAGTCTGTTTTTCTTCCTTGCTGTGCAGTGTCTGTTTCCGTATGTTATTGCTCACCCCAACAGGCAGGAGAGATAAAGGTATAGCAGACCACATAAAAACTGGGGAAAAAGACATTACCCATGGCTGGACAGGAAACTAAGCCTGTGAGCAATGATAGCCCCAGAGGTGTGCTTCCATGTCACTTAAACCTTGTCTTCTGCACAGAACCATGACATCACCGGCAGTCTTACCATGTGACCAGCAGTCTTATCATGTGACCTTTGCTATGAGTGTCAAATCTGGGGGAAAGCGGAGAAAGGTTCAGTATGGACTCACAGTACGTGGTCCATGACGTATGGCTCATGTGCCTATGCAGCACCTGACTCACCCCAGCCACTAATCCCACTGTACTAGCACAGCAGCAAAGCAGAAAAGCATGAAACAAATGTAGTTCAGCCTGTGGTGTAGTGACTTTTTCCCCACAAAATGACTTTCATGAAACATTGTTGGACAGCTTCTAACTGCTAGTGTCCAGTTTTCCGGGGTCATTTTTTCTTGTTATTCCATCACATGGGCTCAGTAACACTTTCCGTGAGTTGTGGGTATTGTCTGTACTCCAGGCATGTTCTTAAGAGCAGCAAAATAAAGATGGGTTGAAGTGTGAAGCATCCATGTAAGTTGATTAACTCTGCATGCAACCCAGTGGCCCCTGTGTGGAGCCACACTCCATTCATATTATGTCATTTGGAGGCTAATAAGTTGGTTTATTTTCTCTTTTCTTTTTTTTCCTTCTTCTTTTGAGATGGGAGCTGTCTTCCAACATTTGCGTTGTTTCCATAGCAACCTCCTTTTTCTTCTTCCCGTCATAAAGTGGCTCCTGGACTACAAGAGAGGAAGAGAGACCAGGGTGGGGAGAGTGTCAGAAGTGTTTTGGGTGGGAGCACAGCTTTTGTGCAACTAGGCCTTTCATTCAGCGAAAGCTTTGTCTCTGTAGGATTTCTCCACCGCTACCGCCAGATCCTAGCCGAGTAGCATCTCTGGCCTTTTATTTTACACACGCGCGCGCGCGCGCGCACACACACACACACCCCTAAATATATATATATATATGGCTCTCTAGTGATATATGCAGGATCCTGCCAAGCTCTGCTCCTTGCTGGGGTTCTAACAAGCAGGCATGCTGAGATTTGTCAAGGTTAGGACCCAACAGAGAAGACTTTGATCTAATTTTGTATCCCACCTGTTGCGTTTGGCTGAGCCATCCTCTGTGAAACACCCCAACTTCTTGCTTACTGTCTCTCCTGTCCAATGCAGAGAATCCATAGATTTCTGAGGTCAGAAGGAGACTGTGGAGATTATCCAAGCTAAGCCATGATGAGACAAACGCTTTGCCTCAGAGCCTTGGTTTCCTTCTCACCAAAGCCTGTGATCTTCCTCAAGGTCAGAAGAGTTTAAGTCCCCTCCTTCCCCCTCCCTGTCTGAACAATCTCAGCCTGGTGCACACTGCATCCTCATTTATGCTACCCCCCCCCACCGTACACACACTTTTTTTTCCTTCTTCTTCCAACATGCACTTCCCTAGGCTAATATGATTTTTCAAGCTTTAATCTCTCCAATGTGTAGGTCTCTGGTGGGCTTGCAGAGTTCTTTTCTCCTGTGAGGAATCATCTGATGCAAATCAGGCAGTTTTGATACCTTTAATGAAATCCTCCCAATCCAAAGGAGTTTCTCTAGCGATTTGAGCATATTTACTTCTTGCACGAGGAATTTAACATGCAGATTGGTTGGGGCTGATAATTTACCACATGAGATTGTCCTATTAGGGGTCTGGCACTTGAAATTACTGGAGATAGATATTAACACGGCTTTATGGGCTTAGGCGTAGGGACGGATGGATAGGTAAAGAAGTATTAAAAGCACATCTGTCTCTTCTAACATGTTGCTTTCTTCCTTCCACATTGGCTCCACATCACATCTGGTTGGAGAATCCAGCAGTCACCTAAAGGATTTTCCATTTCTTCCTAAGAGCTTCTGTCAGAGGCAAACTTAATTAGGTCTTTGACTCACATATTAGCTTCAGCAGACATACAGGAAAATAGACATCCTTACATGAATAATTCTTCCCAAATGCTCTGGCTGGAGTTTGTAAAGAAGCTGCCACTGCCACCGGGGCCCAAAAGCCTTCTGCCCCCCCTGCCCCTTTAAAAGAGCACTGCTTTCCATTACAATGTGGTATTATCTCCCCACCCCAGCCCTCTCATGTAAGAGACTCAATGTGCATTTGGTGCTCTTAAAAGAAAGTTTTCAGGAAGAAGAAAAAGGCACATCGCTATTCCTACCAAAAGTATAATAATGCGTATTATGAATTTGGAGTAGCCAAATCTTTTTGAGCAAGTGTGTATGTAACAGCTGGCTCTGAGGTGTACAGAATTAGAAGACCAAATCCAGTCATAAGCAGGGATGTTACAATGCAAACTGTATAGATACACACATTTAAAAAAGAATACCATACATGTGTTTGTGTGAAAGTTTTTTTTCCTATTCTTTTCTTGCATATTCTGTATATACTTTGAGCATGGCAGCCATGCTCCCATTGACAGTTTTCTTTTAATTTGAATTTTAATGATTTCATGCTTTTTAAACATTTTTGTACCACACTTTAATAATTCAAAGTGTACATGATCTTAACGGTATGAAGGGAAAAATAAAGATAGTGGATCACCAACTGTGGGAGATGGAGGCCATCATGTCAGATTTTTTTTAAAAAAAAACCACAACTTAGTGAAGACGGCCTTGTGCTAAAAGTGGAGTATTTATTTGTAAGGCCAACATGATAGAACTGTGGGAGTTGGAAGTCTTCATTTGTTTTCCTTCAGCCCTATCAAGTCCCAGCTAGTCTTGCTTCCCCTTCTCTCTTGCCTCCCCTGACTCATACTGTCCGGGAAATCTGGAAAATGCAGTTTCCTTGATTTCTCCAGCACTGTGTTTTCTGTCAGCCCTGCTGCCAGGCTCACTGACCTGCCAAGAGGAGGAGTATGACTTTCACCCTTTGTATTGTTGCTAATGGAACAGCGAAGAAAGTGAATGAATGGATGGGTGGGTAGGTAGGAATGGAGAAGATGTTTGGAGACTGGCAGCTGAGTTGGGGAAAGGCAGCATTTCTGAACTCAGATTAAAATCTGAGTTCCCAAAGAACTTTGGGGGGCTGTGACACTCCCTACCTAAATAAATAAATAGTTTATTTGTTTATTTTATAGCCCTCTCTTATCCCGTGGGGGAATCAAAGCAGCTGACATGTACATTAAAACAATACAGTCAACTCAGTCTGAAACACAATTATTTAAAAAAGCATTAAACACAATCCACTTTAAAAATATTTATTGAAAACAATTAAAAGCACATTAAAACTCACCTGTTGCAGTATCCCTTCCAGTTAAATGCTGAGGGCCTGTTTAAAGAAGGTCTTTGCTCGCTGGTGAAAAGAGAGCAGGGAGAGGGCCAGTGATGGAGCTTGGAGTGTGTGGAGGGGGGACGAAAGAGAGGCATGGCTGTGGTGCCTGGGGGCGTGGCCAGGACATGTGGGGTCGTGGCTAGGGCATGTGGAGGCATGGCCAGGGCGCACGGGAGCATGGCTACAGGCTGGAATGCCCCAAAAACATTGCTGCCTGGGGCAACCGTCTCTACATGGCTGGAGAAGGCCAACCAAGTTTCCCTTGGCAAAGAGTTCCACAGCCTGGGAGCAGCCACCGAGAAGGCTGTCCCCTTGCTCCTCACCAGCTATATTTGTGATGGCGTTGGGACTGAAAGAGCATAAATATATAAATAAATAATTTGTGAGATGACCCTTATAAGTCCCTGCAGTTCATACTTCCGAGTTAGTAAAATATGAAGCGTGGTGACAGGATTTACCGGTTCTGAAATTCTGTTTCTGATCTTAGTCCCGGGCCTGTCTGGTGAGGCTCCCACCCCTAAAGCATCTCATTTTCATGCCTGCCCAACTGATTCTATAAAAACATATTTCACCTTGTATCATCTTCCAGTTTTAATCTTTTTGCTTCTGTTTTTACTTCATTCTTGCTGATATGCGATTTCAAGTCAACTCCAACTTACAGAGACCCTACTGGAAGGTTTTCTTGGCAAGATTTTTTTGAAGAAGCTTTGCCTTTGTTCCTGAGAGCTTGTGCCTTGCCCAAGGTCGTTCAATGACTTTCCATGTCTGTGAAGAGATGTGAGCCCCAATCTCCGAGAGTCCTAGGACTTTATCACATGAGGTGAGAAATCGCACTTACAGCAGGATTGCAGCATCTTTGGCTAGGACTTTTCAGTTACCTCATTTGTCTCCTGTTGTTCTCCCAGTGGGAGATCATTTGTAAAGTGTAAAGTGTTTCTTTTACAATGGAGGTCATTAACAGTTTTTCAAACCATCTCCCATCAGGAGGACAACAGAAGAGAAACCATGTTATGTGATAAGTACTGATCAAAAATGCTATTATCTTGCTGTAATTGCTATTTACCTGCCTCATGTGATAAAGCCTTTAGTCCAGCACTCAAACCATTATGCCATGCTGGCTCTTTCACCTCATTGCCTGGAGCTATCCCATACAATCTGACATCAGAGTTGAAAACATTGTGGGCTGAATCGAGGCAGGTGATACCCAGCAGCTAGATGCACTGCATTCCCACTGATCTTGGCATGGATCTGAAAGGCAGCAAAGGCCTTTGTTCATGGCTGTCGACTGAAGGACACGATTCTGCATGTTTCCTCATCTAAGGCATTTACTGTTGCATTGGCTGCTTGCTTTGAGCCAGCATTTGCTAGTGACCCTGCTCCTGTCCAGCTGGGCAAAATGATCCAAAGCAAACACTCTCTAACTTGGAAGCTTCATACAAGAAGACAGACTTCCATAGTCTTGGGGTGGGCTGTTGGGTATGGTAGTCCAAAACATCTGGTAGACACCAGACTGTCACATAAGCTCATCTGGCTTTGGTTATTGCAAATCTTAAATCTTACTTGACAGTTTCTCTGGTTTCCCTATTTTACTTTCTTTTGGCCAGAACTGGTGAGGAGCAGTGCACAGACAGATCCCAGCCAATCCTGTAGGCTTAAGTTCTTACAGTTATCAGCTGGCACTGTTTCGCAAGGCATTAGGATTCCAGCTCCAAGAGTCCTTCATTGGCACCAGACTTGCTCATTTCTTTGAGTGTTGATTTGCTTAGCATAGCAGTTTGAAGATTAGGCAGTTTTTATAGAGATTTGTTGCAAGCAGGCATCTGACTGCCAGGTTGCATACATGATCGTTTTTATTGTGTGCATAAAATCGTGCTCAAATCTTTCTCCATTGGATTGGTTGTGTCACTGTCAGGATGCGTAGCCCCTGCCATGAAAATATGTTGGTCTGTTGAAATAGCGCATTGAACCAACGTAGAAGTAGCTGCTGTAGAACTCCATTAAGCCTTGTTGTAGTGCTACAGAGTGCCCAGTGTTAATTGATGATTGCAACAATGTATCTGTACTCAGCCTGCCTGGATTGTTAGAAAGTGTCAGTTGCTAATTGCTTTATTGCCTCTTGCTACAATGTATCCAGCCGGAAGAGATCAGAGCTGGGCAAAAATGAAAGTTAGTCAGAAGAGGCTTGTGTTTTGGGAACCTGGAGTTTCTAAGATAAGAGGGAGAAAACATATGCAAGGATGATAAGAAATAGGAAGCAAGCACAGGTCTGGGAACTGTCTGAGAAGTGATGTGATGCTAGATATATTACTGTCTCCATTCACAGCTTTGTATGCCTAAATTTTGGAATTGTACCTATAAAAGGTGTAAGCTCCTTGTATGCTTTAGTCTCAGCAGCTTCAGAAGAACTGTGCCATGTTGCTTGCATTTCTACAAATAAAACTACTGTCTATCTCAGACTGAAGTTTGTAGAGTATGGGTTATCCGGTACATGACAGCCATTTGCACTTGGTCCTTTCCTACGAACTGAGTCACAGAATAAGATCACAGTAATGAGCTGTGTGCTGGTTTTTACTTTTTTTCCTTAATGCTAAACTACGTGGGTTCCTGTGTTGTTGTAAGATAGCTCCTTCCCTACTGTGTTGGTATGTTGTATGCTTGTTATTTATAACAGGGACTCTTTGCTGTAATAATTCATCAATTTCATAATTATTCAGAAGGTTTGCACCTCTGTTTCTCTTTTAGGCCTCCGTACAATTAAAATGCAATACACTCCGTTCTATCATTAGATCATTCACCCAGGAGTAGAAATGTCTGGATGAGAAACCGTACAGTATGTACAAAGAATGGGCCCTTAGCTGCTTGACCTTAATACTGTTGCCTTCCACACGGAAATGTGAATCGATGCCTTGTTGTCTTTGCCTCTTTCTTTCTCTACCTGGTGCTTCCCGCTTTCTGTGTTCCACAAAAAAACAACAGATTTTAATGCACACATATAAATTATTAAATGACTTATTGTCCTAGCTGAGCCAATTGAGCTAGCAATTTGCAAGGCCTTCGACTCCTTCCGGCCAATGTGATTGCGGAGAGGAAAGCGTAGGTTGTTGGTGGCTCAGCAGCAACAACAAGTTTCATCCTTCTGTGCCCAAAAGGAAAAGGAAAAAGAAGGAAGGAAGGAAGGAAGGAAGGAAGGAAGGAAGGAAGGAAGGAAGGAAGGAAGGAAGGAAGGAGAAGGAGAAGGAGAAGGAAAAGGAAGTGGGGGGAGAAACAGCCTGCTCAGATCTTGATTCAATAATACTGTTAGCATGCACTGATTAAATACCAGTGGGATTGTTAAGAACATATTGATTGAAGTCCCCTCCTGCTGCTGTATGCCAAGGCCAGCTCTTGGCATGTGGAGGTGTTGAGTGTGTGTATGCATTCAATGCCTGGAGCTGTTTAAGAACACACTTAGCACAGGCTTAGCGCTCGCTTGACATTTCATTATCCCACAATAACTATTCAAACACATGTCCCCCACTAGAATTAATTAGTCATTTAGTCAGCATGTTAATAAGAGGGGCTGTGCCCAGGACACTTCAACCAAACCTGCTGTAGTTTCTTACTGGTTTCTGTAAAAACAGCTTGGCAGCCTTTTGTGTGAAGCATCTGTGTGTGTGTGTGTGTGTGTGTAAGCAAAAGCTCATATTTGTCTCTCCTTTTCCTTGAAAATAAGAGCTAGATTAACAAGGCATTTTTTAAAGAATGTAGATTGAATTGAAAAGTTCACTGCCATTAACTAAAATGTATTTGAATCTCTTGAGGGAGACTCCAAAACAGATATTCAGAATATGAGAATAAGTTGAAGTGGACAAGCTAGATTGTGGGACATCAAAGAGCCTTGATTAATTCAACCGTCATCCACTCCAAATGCCCTTTAATAGTATTAGTTCTCTTTGTCTGAAAACAAACTTTCAGAATCCATTAGATTATGTTCACCCTAATAACCTGCACTAAATTCCAGAAGAATGGATCAATCAGTACTAGCCCAGAGACAATGTCAGGATTCAAGTAAGGTTTACAAAACAAACAGCAGCAAAAATCCAGTAGGTTGTTGTATTTTTGGATCACATAGTTTCTAAGGCTAGATTCTGATCTGAAAGGTGCAGCGGGGCTCAACAATTTGAATGCTGAGGATAGACATCTTGGACCATCCACTTCTCTTTCTTTAGGCTCCTGATAGCCTAGAATCTGTCTCCCCTTTCCCCTTTCTGCGAGTATCCCCTTAAAAAGAGAGGCTTTCTACTCTAATGAAACCTCTGAGGAGGTTGTACTGACTGGCAGTTATGAGAGCAATAGCCCCCAGCAGCCATATGGCTCCATGTTCTCCTAGAGTGAAAAGTCGGAGTTCAGCAACCTTCATGCTAATATTAGTTTGTCATATTTTACCTGCCATTGTGGACACTGTAATGTGCCTTTTGGGGAATTTAGCACGTTAACAGGGTATCTCGTTGTCCAATTCAGGACCTCACGGGAAAGCGAGGCCTGCTTTCCTAGCTTTATGGTGCCACTCTACAAGTGGGTGTGATGGCTGCGTGTGCCTCATGATCCTTGTCTGATGTACATGGCAGCTCAGGGAAATGTCAGTGTGTGGGGCGATGTGGGCTGGGGAGAGCTAGCCTATCGCAGGGAACTTCTCTCAGGCCTCACAGGGAATCACCACCAGCTTGTGTCGCTCTGATTTACTGTGCAGTAAGTGTGATTTAAAACATGTCACTGAACCTTGGGAAGGAATGCTTCCTGACAGAATAAGGGGGCTTGGAATGGCCTTGACCTTTTGGGCTGATTAGTTTCTTCTGATGGGCCCCAGGAGGGAAGCCTAATTAAGCTGTTACTCAACAGGATGTCGATTAGCATTGAGTTTATCCAACAACGTATAAAGTGAGGGAGAGGGCTCGCTGAAACAGCCACGGGGCTGGGTGCGTGAGAAAGAGATTTCAGAGTGTCTCTGAAGCAACTTCCTGCCCAGGTGTCACCATCCTGTGTAACTATGTTTTACAGTGACTTCCCAATCTCGTGGTGTGTGTTTGTGTCTGTTTGAAAGAAACCCCTTTTGTGGGATTATGGGGGAAATGGCAGGATGCACAATCACAGAATCAAAACCCAGGCTTAATACAGAGAGAATTCATATTTAGAAATATAATTTCTGGCTGTTTGTAGTGTCCTTTCAACACGGAGCCAGCCAGTTGTCTCCAAAATGGTTATGACCTGAATTGCAGTAGAAAATAAGACAATCTATATCTCACTTTCTTTCACTAGGATGAGCTTTTCACCTTTTTCTACATAGTTATTGTCCTGTTATCAGCAGATACCAGTGTTGCTGACATTTCAAAACTGGTCATCAGGATATAGGCTTGTGTGCAATATTAAATCACCTTTTGTTCATTTTTCCTCTCAGTCCATATATACAGACATATTCTGTCCCAGAAGCGTGCCATCATTTTGCACATGTCATTTATTTATATATACAATTGCACTGTCCCTTCCATTACTTAATCATAGATATAATCTGTATAGATAATAACCCACTTCAAGGTTTCTGCAGTGATAGTGAATGATGGATGAACCACCACTTTTACCCCAGTTAGCATCAGAAATAAAGGAACTAGATTGTGCTGCCGAACCTTCTTCAGAGATTCAGCAACATGATCTGGGTTCAGCATTTGATCTAGCACGAACCATCCATTCTACAGCTGTCCTGGTAAGGGAAGTTATTCGCACTCCTTGATTCAAAGAAATCAAGGAGTAATTCTAGCAATTTTCTTCCCATTGTGAAAAACTCTTCAAAAAATCACACAATTTTGAAATTGTATTTGTAGCGCAGGACTTATTCTGCACAAAATTCACATGTGGTTGTTTTCCACAGAAAACAGCATTTTCTGCGCAGGAAACAATTCTTCCTGAGCGAAAAATAGTTTGGCATACAGAACAAAATGCAAAGAGGATTGGTAACACCCGATAAAAGGGATGTAGAGAAGATACAAAGTCCCAGGGTGTTGAAAAGGATAATTTTATTCTTGCAGTTAGCCTGGTGTGTTTCAGCGTAGTAATATTTAATGGCCTTCTTTGTGAGTTGTTATAAGAAGGAAGAGGAACAATAGACAAAAAATTATAACAGGAGACAATTTGCAGTATCAATTTTAAGTACATATATCTTGCATCGAGATGCATGTAAATTGTCTCAATGTTCAACGTTAAAACCACCTGCAGGATTTAAAAAAAAAGTTTCCGAAGTATATTATTGGCAACTGGTACTTTGAGAAATAGGAGGCAGAGCATTATAATTTACCAAGGACATCCTTAGCATAGCACTTCTAGAGCAGAGTGATAAGTTAAGGGATATGAGGAAACTGGAGCTTTATAGTAGATGTATGTACTCTAAGTCCACATTTAGACCACAAGGGACTAATGTGTGAAGCCTCAATAACCAATCCATTTCTTTTTTAAGAAGGGACCTCTTATTCTGGGAAAAAATGTTTCATAAGCACCTAAAAGTACAGATCTGTAAAGGAGTGATAATGTTCCAGAAAATGGCTGGTCAAAGGGGAACCTGATACTCTGTTCCTGATGTTTCTGAGATGTTCCTCTATAGGGATTTTTAACTCTCTAAATGTTTCTACTATATAATTTGTTGCAGGGACACGTGATGGCATAAATCACATATGGAGTTGTATAAGATGAAAATTGTTCTAGAGTGTTTGCTTTTTTCATTATGAATCACAAACTCTGTTATCTTGAATATATGTTTAGAATAAGTACAATGTACACATGAGTGATGGCAGAATGGTGGGGTGGGCATGTTGATATGTTCTGAAATCACTTCTTATCAATGTACCCGGCATTGCCCGGGATTTTATTTTCTCATAGGTAATACTTGTTAGAAAGATTTGAGATCCTGTGTCTCTAATTCCCCAAACTGTCTTGTCCAGTACCTGTAACTTTTGCCCATATTCCCCAATCCAATCTGTATTCAGAGTTATTAACATACACAGGTTGAGCTCCTGAGGGAATTCTCTGCCCTCTTCCTTGCTGCTAGGCCTTGTCTCCATAGCAACTGGCCTATTCTCTGGCTGAGAATTCTAAAGGCCTTTCCCTAAACTGCAAACCCCAGGATTCCATAGAATCTTCTTAGGCAGCCAATCATATGAGGTCTTCACCTGACACAGACAAACAGACAAACTTTGACTTTTATATATTAGATTGCAAATGCTGTGAGTTCTCTTAAAAGGAAAAAGAGGTTTTTCCTGACACCTATATATGCCCCACAAGATGTGCCAATATTTTCACATACTGCTCTGCAATTTTGGGGTAATACTACCGTAAGTCAAACTGCAATTTGGTCTGGAATTAGTTTATTCTGTCTTGTTTTTTGAAAAGATCAACACCTATTACCTCTGCAGCCCTGTTGAAATTGTTGTTAATGACAGACTCCGAATAGCCTCTGTCCTGTAACTGGCAGCTGAGTGACATTAATTCATCTAAAAAGTCTTCCTGCCTTGTGCAGTTTCTTTTAATTCTCAAGAACTGGCTGCATGGTAGCTTATTTCTCAAAGGTATGGAGTGTGACCCATCACAGTTTAGGTAAGTATTTTGATTACTAGGTTTTTATAGAGAGAGATGCATAGTTTTGTTCCTCCTTTCCCTATCCTTATAGTGACAGTGAGCATCAAACTGAGTGTTGGTATTTATTGAATTGACCCAGGTGAAAAATTCTTTCAGAACCTCCTGACTTCTTGTCCAGATAAGGAACACATCATCAATAAATCTATGCCAGCTGCCCATATTCTTTTTAAAAGGGCTGGTTGGGGAAAATAATATCTCTCGCAAAACTTTCCACATGTAAATGTTGTGAAGATTCTCATAAGGCCAGGATTCATCTCATCAGGGCCTCCTGACAGTCCAAAAATGCTTCTTTCAACCCTTCTTTGAATATTTTCTGTTATATTTTCCATCCCTACTCATAGCTGCAATGAGAAAACATGAGCATGCAAAAGTAACACTAATAGACAGCTGGAGCCATGGAAACTATATTTACAATGGCATCTGGCAGCTCTTGACGGTGACACATATGCTTGTAACACAACACGAGGGGCCTCTCCCCATTTTGCAGCGTTCAGGTGAGTCTGCCAAAGCCAGAGAGGGGAGGATACCTGGAACCGCTAAATGCATTCATTTGGACCTTTCATATGGTCCCAGTTGAAAGGAATCACATAACCCAGTGTATGAAATCTAAACACACAGTGCCATGCCATCCATCAGTAAAAATTCAGCAGCCTGGGTTTCTGACTTCTTACAGTCTACTCTCTCCAATAGCATTACCAACTTCAGCTAAAACAAATCTAAAGTGTTTTTTTTAATTGTCATTATAATTGTTAAATTGCTCAGATTTGGATTGGCATTCAAGTTTGCAAACTCTAAAAGCAATAGGAGAGATCCAGCATTCTCTGTATTTATGTCTTATTAAAATCAATGGGTTTTACACAAGTGGGTGTGCTGGATTGCAGCCATTGTTTTGAAGAATGAGGAAGCCTTTCTTAAGCTCTATTAATTCTGCAGCTTGAGACTGGCTTGTTGAAACCTTATGGCAGGCATTTTACTGGATTTTGTGGATAATTTTTCTCATTGCAGGTCTCTGGATTTGCTAAACAAACATTGTAATGCATTTAAATCAGATTTCAAGGCAAGTGTCATTCAAGAATCCTCTTACATTACTCCATTATTCAAGAGATAGTGCCATGTTTTTTTATAGCTGCAACGTCATGGAATATTGTTATAGAAGATGAATGGGATATTGAGAAACACCAAGGCATGTGGATATGCCCAACACTTCTCAGCAGGTCAGGGGCAGAGCTTAAAAATAAAAAAGAACTCCTTTCTTTTAAGACCCAGTCAACTGTTTTCCCCTTTGGCAGCATCCCGTATGTACTCAAGCTATTTGTGCATACCAATTCCTGAGCAAGGCCAGAGTACTGCTCTTGAAACACATCATATTATTTTAAATCCCACATTTTTAAATTCCAAATATAACTTGGACAAAATGGATGACTTGTTGCTGTTTTCTGATAGAACTTTTTCTTCAAGTCAGTAATGTTAAGTCAGAATGTAGAATCCACTGAGTTTTATTGAAAAGAAATGTGAACAAGAGGTTTAATTCTTGTCACATTCTCATCACAGATCAATCATGCAAAAGCCTCATGCACTCTGCATTTTAACCTGTCTTCCATGAATGTTCTTCTTTAGTGGAAAATCACTGTGTCAGGATTGATTCGTAATATGACAGAATGTTCATGCATCAAGGTCAAGGGGCACATTCCCCAATGATAGTTATTTACTTCTTTGGATACATAATCATTTATACTTAAACTGCTTCTGCACAGCTTAGATGCTCTGAGCAACTAACAAATACATTAGAAACAAGAAAATCGTAAGCAAAATGGGCACAAGCAAAATGGGCATAAGCAAAAATAACACATAGTGCAACTCTGTGTAAAAACAGAGCAATAGCTTCATCTGACCCATCACTCAAAAACATTGCTGTAAAATAGATCAGCTGAGATTATGTTCTAAGTAGGGGCAGAAATCCCTGTAAAAAGAAAAGTACAGTCAGCCCTCCCACATTTGCTAGATTAGGCTTTCAGAACCCCCACAAAAGTGGAAAAACCACAAATATCAAAATGTGTGTGTGTGTCTGTGTGTCTGTGTCTGTGGGAAGGGGGCCAAGACATTTTAGAGAAAGCAGATGCCCAACAGTCCAAACCAGGTCAGGGAAAGGGGGTGGGTTGATGTGGTGGCCCTGTACATAATCTCTTACCCATCTCTTTCCTTGGGTGTGTGGCAGGTATTGACAGAGGGTTTGTGGTGCTGAGAAACTGGGCTGTGATCCATCTTTAGTTGGCCAGGCAGCAGCTTCTGATGGTGGTGGTGGAGGAGGACCAGGACCAGAACCAGGACCACAGACATTTTTTTAAAAGGCTGTATGACCAGATCAGAGCCACTAAGAGGGAAGGTTTCTCCATATGAGATGGGGGGCCGGGGTTGGAGAAATAAATCTGTGGAAGTTAAACCCACAAATGTGGAGAACCGACTATAGAGTTGTCCCTCTTCTACTTGAGGTTCATCCCTTGAATTCACACAAAATGAAGAGGAGTTTCACACTAGTTTGGATTTTCTAGGTGCCTGAACTCTGGCGCTTTCATACTACATAATTCTAGCCCTATGATTCCACTTTAATTTCCATGGGTCTTCCTGTGGAATCCTGGGATTTACAGTGTAAGGAGGAGCGTTTAGAACTGGGGTTGCCTCCCCTGGTACCTTTGATCAAACCACAAGCCTCAGGATTCCACAGGATGCAGCCATGGCAGCTGAAGTGGAATGATAGCACTGTCACTGTGCAGTAGTATGAAAGGCACCTCCTTAGAATAGCATTCTCCAACCTGGAAGCTTCCACGTCCATCAGCAAGCATGGCTGAAGTAGTCTCAGAAATTACGATATGCTTAACTCCATTTTGTGGCTTCCCATTCAGTTGTTCTGGTAACAGAATGTGTCCACCCCATGGTGAAAGTTGATAATATGGCTCCTTCTTATACAACATAGTTCCTTGAGATCAGAGTGGCTATGGTCACTGACAGCTCAGAATCAAAGCAAAAACATATCTCGACCTGCCATTTCAAGATGAGACACACACACACTCTCCTTCCTTACTTGGACTATGCATGGCATGTAATCACTTCACTGTTAGCTTCTCTCATATGGCTTAAGTGTTGAAACGTCACCAGAAAAGCATCTGAGGGAACTTCAAGGTAGTAGAAAGAAATACGGCCTCTCAAGTAATATAAGAGCTGCCTTCATAGCGCTCATCCCACATTAGAATGGCCAGCTGGCTTTCCCAGACAGAAGGCCGCTGTAGTTCTAACCTGCTGAGAAATGTCAAGAGGAATTGAATTCAGTTCAGCTTTCAAGGGGAGAAAAGGAATGGTCATTTGAATGAACCGTATATATATATGGGGAAAACACCCCACAGATGCACACACATACTCTGGCACAGTAACCTTTTCTGGCTCTGGCACATGCTTCCTATCCCCAATTAATTTCTCTCCATGCCGAAGGAGCTGCTGTGCTTCCTTTTTGTCAGGAATCGTTGACAATCCTTTTGCTGAAGCAGATCAGAGAAAAAACAGAATTAAACCTAGCCTGACAAAGGCTTGTGCAAGTAAGCAGCTGTCATACAGCAAAGTCTCTTCTCCCTTTATTTGGTTAATAATAAAAGAGAAAGAGAAGTACACAACACTGGATAATTCATTTCTTCTGTAAGGGCTATTTTCATGCATTCAGGTGTTGAGAAAACCTACCCGCCTTTAAAGGCCTCTTCTAGTGGTAAAGTATAGAAGCCCTTTAATTGGGCCTGCTGGGGTGGCTCAAATCACGGACCCGACGGGTGGAGTGGGGGATGAAATCTCTTCATTCTGTCCTCAGAGGCCAAAGGAGATTTTCACCATATTGTCTGAATCACTCTAGAGAGGCTGAGAATGAAAAGGAAGCCACAGCAGCCCAAAGGACCAAGCAGTTTGATAGAAAGCCTGAAATAATGATTAGAGAAAGAGGGTCAGATCCCATTAGATTTGACGTGCTGGTCTCATGTTGCAAATCATATTTCCAAGGAGCTGGGGAATTGCCTGCATTATGGCAGATCTTGATAAACACAACCCAAACATCTAAACAAAACACATTCATGTTATAGGAAGCTATTGATATAACTGAGCCCACATCTTATGCCACCCCACATTATTCATTATTATGTTGCCGATTGCTTTTTAAAGTTTGTTTGCTTATTTATTAAATATCTATATCCTCCCCTATCAGGATCCCTGGGAATTTCAGGGCAGCGTACAATCAAATCAATGTGGTAAATTTCAAATAATTTAAAACAGTTAAAAAAAAAGTTAAACTGGAACCATTTAACCAGTTACAGCATGTCAGTTTTAAATAAAACAGCTCTAGGCCATTTAATATTGTGTATGTGTGCAGATTTGGATGACATCAATTTGGTCGTCAAAGGCCATGTTTTAATTATGTGCCAGAAAAATGCCAGTGCTGGCTCCAGTTGGGTCTCCAAAAGGCAGGCATTCCACCACCATGATGCCACAACAGAAAAGGCCTTCTCTCACATCTTCCAGCAGTGTCTTCCCTGCACTGGTAGGCCACACTGCGACACAGCAGGAGCAATTTCACATAGTCCACAAGAAATGCTGTGTGAATTCCATGTGCAAACTATCTCCAACGTGGGCAATGTGTAGCACAAGGCAGCTTTCCCGATACTGGTGCCCTCCAGATGATTTGGACTTAAATACCAGCATGGCAAGTGTGGTCAGGACTACTGGGAATTATAGTCTAAAACATGAGGAAGGCACCCATTTTGCCTTATGCTGTGTATCGCTTATCTTGTAAGTAGTTGTGGCATAGTGTTTCAGCTGTTCAAAGAGCTGTAGTTTGTCAAAAGGATGATAAAACCTGATTTGTTCTGACTTCTTCATCAACTCTCTGCATTCACACCACTGTTGTAATGCATGATAATAACTGTGGCAGGAAAGCAATCACAGATTGCCTGGAAACAGTCTCTGCCATCCGCTGAAACGGTCATAAGAAAAGGCCCTCAGTGTCAGCCAGTTTAAATAGCACTTGTATTGATCCAGACTTCCTATTACACAAATATTTTTGAAGGCGTACCACCCTCCTCATGCTGTTCGTAAGGAATTACTGTCTTTGTTCAACTTGTCTCTCTAGTTATTTGTCTATCGATTGTGTGTATTACTGGCTTATAAAAGCATGAGCTGCGTATGGAAGATGAACAGAGAGCCATGGCTCAGCACTTCTCACCCTTCCAGAGCTGCCTAATTAAATTCACACATTTCAGAGAAAGTGCAGCAACAAATGATAGGGAGCAATGGTGTTTGGAGAGTTGTCGTGTGGAACTCCATGCTTGGAGATTTTATAAATGACACTCTTATAAATACTGGATTCAAAATTAGGCATAAGTCATGTTTATTCTAGAGGAGTGTTGCAGCCAGCACAGTACCATAGTTTGGCTGTTGGACCAGGACTCTGGGAGACCAGGATTGAAATCCTTGTTCGATCTTGGAAAGCTAGTGGGTGACCTTGGGCAACTCACACTCTTTCCATCTCAGAGAAACCGCCCCTGATCAAGTCTTGCCAAAAGAACCCTGTGGTCAGTTCACTATAAGTCAGAAATAACTTAGTGACAAACAACGTCACATCAACATTGTGGCACTTTCCTTCAACTAAAATGGGGATGGCTACCATATAAAGGGTAGGTACAACTTTACCTGCAGAAGTTCCCATGTTCAGTCCCAAACACATTTAGTTAAAAGAATTTCTGGGAGCAAAGCTACATGGCCTTCTGGATGCCCCAAGACTGAGATGGGCCATTTGGACAATGAGGCAGTAAAAGGAGGATCCTTGCTGACTGTGGCAGTTCTCCAAGCCAATGACTTCCCAGCTCTGCAAAGTTCCTCAAAAACAATGCTCCAAATGTGCTCCCAAACAGTTTGGTGGGGGGAAAACTAGTAGCTGCTCATTACCTAGTTTCCAATCAAGCAACACTGGTTTTTAAAAAGAAATCTGAGGGGAATGCCTGGGAGCAATTCTTGGAGGATGAGCTGGTGAGCATTTCTGGCTCAAAATCTGGAATGGCCTTGACCCCCATCTTTACGCCCATCCACTGGCGTAGGGACGGGGGGGGGTGATAAGGGCAGTGTGCCCTTGGCAGCAATTTGGGGGGGCACCACTGCTCTTTGCCTGCCCTCTCCCACGTGCCATAGCCCCACCTCCTGACGTAGCCACACCTCCACATGACATAGCCACACCCCTACCCCTCCGCCCACTCCCATTCCTCCTCCACTGACTCTGAGGTACACCACCGCCCCCATCCCAAATTTTGATCCAGATGTGCTCGCCAGCTCATCCTTCAACAGTACTGGACTATATTAACCTTCCCGGATAGTTTCACTGAGAATAAGAGATAACATTTCAAACAGTTGCTGATCTTGAACACTCACCATAAGTGTGTAGAAGCTCATTTTACAATAGGAACTGGAGTTTAAATGGTACTTGATTTGCAACTCATCAGATCCTTTAAAGTTAGAGAAATCCATATGGAATCAGTTACATATTAACATCTGCCATGTCTTATACACAGACACATTTGTTCATCCTTATATGTTTGCCTGAGTCCCAAGGATATTATTTGCATGTATATCCATGTACCCTGTAAACTGAGCTCTGTGTGTGCTTGCAAGACATGATGCTTGCACAGTTTACAAGGTAGAGCATTCTCCAGATGAAAGACTCTAGTGGAGTTTGCCAAGAAGCACACTTGCCTCTTGATGTTGAAGGGAGTTTACCATAAACTCTACACAGCAAAAATATTAGTCATCATCACAGGAGAGGGGAGATGGCTCAGTCTTAACAATGCAGATGCTGTGTTCATTGGTCCTGAGCACCCAGTTTCATGGTTTACAAAACCCATGCTTCATGATCTTTGTACTGGTACATCATCCTTGAAATGAAATCCATGCAGGCAGCCTCATGCTTTCATGATCAATGCTGAAGGAGTTTCTGCACCACTTGAGGAAGGAAAGGAAAGCTTGGAAAACTGTGACCAAAGGTTCACACTTTATAGCTCAGGGATCAGGGGTTGGATGAACAGGGGAGAGAGCAGATACCATGAGCCTGGCTCTTTTTAAGTGCACCAGTGATCATTGTTTGCTGATGGATGAATGTGGACATTTCAGAATGGCTGATCAATCTCATATGGATAGTGCTCACTCTCAAAAGAGAACTCAGTGGGAAAAGGAGGGAGGGGGTCCGTGTGCAGTGCAAAGCACTGTGCATTGTTAACTGCCTTTCAGACATGAGGCAAAGAGAAGTATGGAGGAAGAGGAGGAGTTTGCATGATTTGAAAAGAGTATAACTGTGGAACACAAGCAGACTGTTCACGCTTTATATACATGCTGCATACCTGGAAAGACTGCAGAGATTGGCAGAGAGTAACGTGGTCATAGTCCTCTGTGTTCTGTTGGCAATACCTGTGAGCTACAAATTTCTGTGGTTTATGTAGATATTGAGGAGAAAAGGTAATGCATTAACAGACAAGGTTTCTTGGTGTTTACCGTCTGCTGTGATGGCCTGAATATTATCAGAGGCATTGGGGAAATTGTCGTGAAACAATATAAAGGCATCTCTAAGGTTGCTAAGCATTTGTAGCACCATGTAAAGCTTTGCTTTCAGTAAAGATGATAGGATGGATGTAGTACCATTTACCACCTGTCTCCTTCTGAGTTCATGCTTTGCTAGAATACACCTAGTGGTGATGTTACTAAAATATGAAATATATCAAAAATAAATCTACTCTAATCAAAAGCTATGCTACATGGGAATTGAATGAGTAGACTCAAGACTCCGACACAAGGTCACTGCTTGAGATTAGGAAATTCTGCCCAGTTTAAAGTGAAAATGAGCAGTTGACTAGGATGTGGCTATACTGTTCTAACAGCTGTCTTGAGAAGAGTTAGATAGAGGGAAGAAATCTGGTATTGTATGCCTCCTTCTCAGTACTATGATAGACAGCATTGGTAGACTGAGAAGTGGGAAGAGTACCTTCATAATCACAAGCGTTCCTAGATATGGAGCTCCTGGGGCTCCTGATCAAAACACGTTATGTAGCTATTACGTCCTTTCCTTCTTAATCATTGTTTTGTCAGGGGAGAAGAAAACTGAAGATCTTGGGGGGTGAATACAGGACTCTCCCCTTGTATAATTTCATCAACAAGGCTGGGTGAATTCATGTTTTTTTTAATTAAAAAAAAACTTAACCTGGAAGTATCCCAAGGCTTGTGTGTAATTTTTAGTGATCAGTAGCCTTCTCTCAGCCTGAAATGGATCAAATAGCAATAAAAAGCATGGCCAGTGTTTGTTTGTTGTTTAAATATATATGTCAATCTAACCAGGAGTCACTCCAGCATTCTGTTCCCTCTCCTCACAAGCCACACTCGTTCTTTGTCAAAGACTTCACGTGTTGATAGGAGCAATGGAACAGACTCCTACCATGCTGGGAGCTGATCAGAAGGTAGAGGGAGCCTGAGCAATTGGAACCGGTGGGGAGAGGGATCATGCCCTTTCTCAGCTCAGATTTCTGTCTAAGGAGGAGAAGGAAGGAAGGAAGGAAGGAAGGAAGGAAGGAAGGAAGGAAGGAAGGAAGGAAGGAAGGAAGGAAGGAAGGACGGAAGGACGGAAGGAAGGAGGAAGAGCTTGAAAAACTTCTCTTCCCTTGAAGCAAGTTTTTGAGAGTCCCTAGAGCTTGGGTTGTTGTGGGCTATGAGGCCGTGTTCTAGTAGTATTTGCTCCTGGCGTTTCACCTGCATCTGTGGCTGGCATCTTCAGAGGATCTGGAGACATGGAGGTGGAATAAAGTATATATACACTTGTGTGATCCCTGGGTGGCAGGGGTTTGCATTTGTGATGCAGCTGGCCTGTGACATAGCTCATTGTTGAATGGGCTAGCCCCCAGGGTTGCGTTGTTAGTCAGGGAATATGCATAACAGTTGTGTGTCTATTTAAGTACTTTACGTTGAAGTACTCATTAGGAGGTCTCTCTACAGGAAACAATACAATGGATTGCTAACGAGTACCTAAATGCACACACAACTGTTATGCATATCTCCTGACTAACAGCGCAACTCTGGAGGCTAGCCCACTCAACAATGGGCTATCTCACAGGCCAGCTGCATCACAAATGCAAATCCCTGCCACCCGGGGATCATACAAGTATGTATACTCCATTCCACCTCCATGTCTCCAGATCCTCTGAAGATGCCAGTCACAGATGCAGGCCAAATGTCAGGAGCAAATACTACTAGAACATGGCCTAATAGCCTGAAAAACACACAACAACCCATGGATTCCGGCCGTGAAAGCCTTCAACTTTACATCCTTAGAGCTTGTTTCTTAGCTCCAGGTTGGAGCATTCCTGGCATCTCTAGCAATTTTTTGAATTCTAGGAAATAATTTGTATACTAAGAAAACCCCACAGGATTATAAAAATAGTGGGCATGTAATCCAGTGTTTGATATCTGTTCATAGCATGCAAGCTATTTACTTCCAAAGAGGGAGCTGGAAGCAAGACTTACCATATGAATGAGTGAAGTGGCTGTCCTTAGCTTGCAAAGAATGGGCCTCCATGGATGAAACTTTGGATCTGGTAGAGCTACTGATGCCTCTTCCCCTGGTAAAACTGGACAACATGTGACCGAGAAGCTGGAGATGAATGAATGATATTTTAATGAGTATCCAAACTTTGATTTTGACCTGGATTCAGAGACCTGCCTTGGAACACAGATCTCTTCTGCTTCTGACATTGTCTATGAATCCATTCACTGTCTTCTTGCCCCTGCTTTCATGGGCTGGCTAGAAAGAGTGGAGAAAGCTGGAACTAACCCATCAAGATAGACATAGATTAGGCCTTACAGTTGATGGCTTCCTTGAACAATTAGCTTGTATGTCAATCTTTCACATCACCTTGATAAGTAAGCCACAGCCTTATCTTGTTTTAGGGACAGGGGACTGGATAGTAATGAGAGATGTGGCAGTGTGAGATACACTTGATACATTGAATAAGTGGGCCATCTGCCATTACCTTCAGGTTCCCTGGCAGTGTGTGTGTGTGTGTGAGTGACTGAGTGTGTGCACATGCGCACACACACACACACACATATGTATTACTCCATGTTGTACCCTTGTCAAAGTCTAAATTTAACATTTTTAGGTCTGCATGCATTTAGATGCTTGCAGTAGTGTGTGTGTTTGTGTTGTTCTTCTCTCCTTCCTCTGCATTCATGTTGTGGCTGATTTATTAACTAGGACAATACAAGGAGAGTCTGCCCATTATTCCCGGTGTCGGCCTCAGCTGCTGACAGCTTGGTGGAATTGAAATATCTTATTTAAAGCAAGTGAAGATCATTTTAAATATCAGCACTGACACACAAGGACTCAACTGCAGAAACAGTGTGCAACAACAGCTGCCAGGTGGTAGGTGGTGGTCAGAGGCTCCCACCACCATCACCATCACTTTCTACAGATAATTTTACTCCCTTAACATCATTGGCATTAGAATCTTGCCATCTTATGAATCCTGACATTTCTGTCAAGCCAGCTGCCAGAAATTTCTTGCCCCATTTCCTTCCACAGGCGACACAGTGGTACTGGCATCTGCCATGTCAGGTTTGTGTGCCTGTGTGTGTACATGTGTGTGTTTGTGTGTGTGTGTGTGCGCTAAAATATAGACTCTGGTAGGTAGGGCTTCCGGCATCTTGTTCTTTGTTCTATTGTGGTTGTTGGCCAGGGTAGGGAGCTCTTAGCTTGATCTTTGCTATACTGTTGGCTCTCCACATTTGCTAGGGTTAGGGGCACAGGACCCTCACAAGAGTGGAAAAATCACAAATATCAAAATGTATGTGTCCGTGGAAGGGGGCTGAAGCATGGTGGGGAGAAAAGGATCCAAACCAGAGCAGGGAAAGAAGAGGGAAAGGGGACAGATCAGCATGGTAGCCCTATACTTTCTCTCTTGCCCCTCTCCTTCCCTGAGTGTTGGGGGGAGGCATTGAGAGAGGGTTTGTGATGCTGAGATATCAGCCTGTGAGCTCTCCTTAGTTGGCCAGGCAGCAGCTGGTGGTGGAGGAGGAGGACCAGAGGCAGGTTCCTAAAGGGTTGTGTAGCCTGATTGGAGCTGCTGAGAGTCAAGGTTTTCCTGGGAAAAAAAGCACCTATGGTGGGGGGACAGGGATTGAATAACCTCTCACATAATCAAATCCATGAAAATCAAACCTGCAAATGTGGAGGGACAACTGTACTTCCCTCATGTGCAACTCTTGGCTTAGGCAGAATAGCTGAGCTCGGACTGCCTTTCCTTGCCTCATCAGCTTACTTTTTGCAACTTACAGGTCATGGAAATTTATTAGCCAGCAGCCCCTAAATGTTCAACTTCAGTTGCAGAACATTTCTAAGCTGGGAATATTTTAAATTCAGGGTAAACATCTTTGTATTAGAGTTTTATTCTACATAGAAGCTAGTTAACACTGTGATAAGGTTATCTCATTTCAGGATAAATTTTGGGATTCCCTAATACAGATGACAGATGTAGTAGCAGGCCCAAAATGATGTTCATACTTGACCTCTGGGGATATTCCTAGACTACATTTAGTACCGAGCTGAAACTTCATTGTCTCTTTTCTTGCCCTATTGAGAAATGATGAAATGGGGGGTCCACTGTTTGGAGCCCCAACAAGGTCCATCACTGCCCTCCTCATTCTTAATACTGTTTTCTTCTTCTGAGCTGATACCCCAACTTTCACTGATCACTTGGTGTACCCACCATGTTAAATTGCAATGTACCTTATGTCATGTCACTCTGATATAATGGGTCAAAATAGGAAAGGGTGAGTACCCCTGAGCATGAGACCATTGTGTGTGCTCCTTGGTTCAGACACAGAAGTGGACTGCAAGTTTCCAGTTCGCATACATAATGAGCACAGCATGCAGCAGGCCTGAAACAGCCATCACAATAACTGGAAAGGCATCACTTACCCCAGTAATTTGATTCTTACACAGAATAGTTTAGGTGAACACAGATGGAATAATTTTAGTAGTAAGAGGATAATTTGTTTTTCTGCTGTTCTGTAAACAAGTGGACTTCTCTCCAACCCTGTTCCCTCTTTCCTGGGAGCGGGGTAATAGAGGAGAAAGCTATTGCAGATTTTCAAGATGGCTCAGCCAAGAATGTGAAAAATGTGTCTGTGAAGGATACCTGTTGCACAGTGCCTGTGACATCATTAGCAAGCCTACTCCTTGGAGCATTTAAGACACATGCACACACACTCAAATAAGTAAGCATTATCCAGATGACTATATACAGATTTGCATACCACTTTGAAACAGAAGAAAGACAGTCCCATCTAACACTTCTGGAGAAACACAAGACAAAGTACAGGTATGCATATATATATTGTGTGGATTCTCAGCTCAGACAGTGAGCCAAGAATGCCTTGTACCTGCTCTTAAAATCTTATGTCTGCGTTCAGCCTGTGATGTCTGACAGCCTTGTGCATCTAGTGTCATAAGAAGGGTCTTAAAGTCAGAATATCACAGCAGTTCTAATATCTAGATCCAGAGGAGGGAGCCCTTCTGAATAATTTCACTCCTCCCTTTTCCACCACTGTGTTTGGGTCTGAGTCTAAAATGCAGAAAGGAGCTCTGGCAACCAAATTGCCTGTCTTTTTAAAATCCTTGATTCATGAAAATACCCCCAACATACTGCCACCACCCTTTGGCTTCAGGCCCCTAGAAGAAAGGTTGAAACCCCTGATAGAAATTTTGGATTTACCTCATTACAAGCCATCAAGCTTAAGTACCTTCTCTAGGCATTGCTGACAACATTTAGGGTGCTGCCTGTTGACACAGAGCCCAAATGTGGCCCAGAGTGATCATTCCTGCAGCTAATATCTTAGCTCATTCATGCTAATTACATATGAATTCCATGGTTTCCCTCACTGGTATAATGGGAGGGATGCTGATAGTCTCTGGCATGCCTTCTTTAGACGCTTCCGTTGTCCTTTCATTCCACCAATAAAGAACCAACATCAAGGCCTTGAGAGAAGAGGCATAGTGATACAAACTTCCCATGATAGTCCTATGGTCATTGACCTAATTTAACCTGATTGGTGGTTTTAGAGTTGGGGTGTCCTATACTGCCACCTATAGGTACACTTGAGACATTCTCTCATGTAGAGGAATAGAAGAACCCTGCAATCATGGTATTGACGCTGAATAGACCAGTGTATTGAATTTGGACCAAACATCATTCCCATTTCTTTCATTAGACTTGTAAAACTGTGGAGGGTAGGTGGAGGGGTTGTGATGACAGCATCCTTCACATCAAGAGCTGCTAATCTCCTTTTCTGCATTGAATTTTGCAATTCATGTCTAGTTCTTGTAGACACTGAATAACTGGAGACTGGCTTTCTGACCAGTTGGCAGGGGTTTTCACAGATTAAAGAGCAAGGAAAAGCAAATAGTCAGAAAGAGAGTGAGAGTGTGCAAGCAAGCAAGCAAGCAGAAACTGGCGTATGGCCCTGACAAGACAGGACAGCCCTCAGGTCCTTGTTTCCTCTGCCAGCATCCTAGAGCTTTGGCTTTGAGTTTTGTCCAGACATCACATAGAGCCTTCAGATGGATCTGAGTGTTACTGGAATGAGCAACCTGCTCTTTCAGTGAACATAGTATGAGAGTACCCCCATGAGGAATTCCTCCAATGTCTGTCCAGAATTAAATGTTGCAGCTAGCATGGGAAAGGGAAAAAGACTGCTTTGGATGGAGTTGAGGCTTATTTTCAGAACCACTGCATTATCATGAAACAGCTGAAATGGGAGGGGCTACTGGCTTGAAGCTGGGAAGATTCTTGGGAGGCAGGGGATCGGCAATGGAGTTCACATTCAGTTGAAAGCAAATACAGACTTGTGTGGGACTGTATTTACTTTTGTGTAGGTACAGAGAGGAGTGCAGCAGAAGGGGAGCAATACAAAGTGTGTAAGCTGAGAACAAGATTCATCAGTGAACTCAGACAGAAGAAAGGTCTGCCTTATCCAAAAAAAGCAAAACCCAATCCTGTGCAATCCCTCTTCATCACAGCATTTTGCAATGTTCTTCCTTCTGCTACATGTAAATGCTCGAGTGCATTCTTTATTGCCTATATTCCGTAACTCAGAAGAAGGCAAAGGGAATCACTCTCTGAACAAATCTAATGATAGGTTTGCCGTAAGTCGGAAATGACTTAAACGCACACAGCAACACTGTTTCTTAACAGAGGAATCCCCAAGGCTTTGAAAAACATGTTAGAATCAACTTAAGATTCAATATGTTTCCTCCAACCCCCAGTGAGCCCAAACAGTGCCATTCCCCTCCCCATCCCATCCACTATATTGATTGTTGTCTTTGTCTAATGAACAAAGAAGTTCTTCAGTTGGGGGTGCTGTGCTTTTCCACTATATTGGCCTTGAAATCTGTTTCCTAGAGGAGCGAAAGGGCCTGAGGGTGAGCTTTTTCAGCCCTTATCTCCTCTCCGTGATTAGAGATTGGAGATAAGGAGTGATTCAAAGCCTGAGAAGGTTTTCTCAAGGGAAATGAGCTTGGACTGGCAGGCTGGCAAGGTTTTGCATGACTTGGGAGCAGCTCTGGTGACAGACTGCTGAGGTTTTGCACACCTCAAAGCTCTTGTGCTACAATGTATTGGTGAAATCATCCATTGCATCTGCATGGGGCAGCCAGATTGAAAACTGGAGAGGGATCCTGTACCTTTAACAGCTGTATAGAAGAGAGGATTTCAGCAGGTGTTGCTTGTCACACAACCAAGTAATTTGTTTCATTTGTATGCTGCCTTTCTCCCAGAGCAGGACCTAAGGCAGTTTCCAAAGAGAATCAATTTAAAAACTTAACCATAACATTTTAAAAAACAATTAAAAATCACTACATCAAACAGCATAAAGTAATTTCAAAGATATATAAAAGCTAAGAAAATAAACACACATCTCACTAAGAAGCCTCCCTTTTTACACAACAAAAGCAAGGTCTTTGCTTGCCAGTAAAAGGAAAGAAAGGAGGGGGGTAGCCTGCCCCCCCCCCCCAGTAGGACGGTCCAGAGTGTGGGAGCAGTGACTAAGAAGGACTGGGAGAACACACAAGCGCAGCTGTAGATCTTAAAGGTCTGGTAACGTTAGGCACATCACACACTCTCAGTCCCAGAAAACCCCATTGCCTTGGGATTGCCATAAGTCAGAAACAACTTGAAGGCACACAACAACAAAGTTCATCTGGGGAGATAACAGTCTTTCAGATAGATTGGTCCTGAGCTGTAACAAGCAATGTCTGCTGAAACACCCTCTTCTACATAACCATTAAGGACATGGGAGCCCTCTCCAGTTTTCATTCTGGCAACCCTAGCACCCACCATTTTACTGCCTATGCCCATAGAACTACCCACTGTATCCCCTGAGATTTTCCCATATAGAAATTTGACACACACACACCCTGGCGGATAATGTCTTCCCATCCCTGCTCTAGGGTCTACTGAAATGTCTCAAGGAGGGACAGGCTAAGGGACTGCCTCAAAGCCAATCATTTTCTGCCTGCCCTGTTTGGACACCGGCGGGCAAGGCCTGGTTTCCTTTAAAGGTTAAATTAATCTCAACTAAAGACAGGTAGCAACTGACCTTTGCCTTGAAGGACCAAAAGGTGCTGCTGTGCTGTCCTTGCCTACTTGCGATGGTGGGTGGGAATGATGGGAGTGAGGTCAAGGGTTACAGAGAAGCCCTGGCAAATTTTTAAAGCTTCATTTTGAGATGAGCAGCGGCCACGGGAGGTGTGAGGGCCAGTTTTTAACCCCGCCGAACTCCCACGTGGCAGGTTGCGCTGTGTCATCTTCGGACGCAAAACTGGACCAAAAGGCACAACTGGAAATCATTTGCAGATACAACTTCTAGATTCAACCACAGGTTTCTGGGATTTTAGGGGCGTTGGGGGAGATGTGGAGGTGATTAACATTAAGTCACTGCTTCTGGTGGCCTCCATGATTTCTGTGCAAGTGTGTATATATGTTGGGGAGAAAATCTCTGTGACATAGATTTTTTAAAACAAATTATTCAAGCTTGGGGGTTCAATAGGTGGTGATGGTGGTGATGATGATGATGATGATGATGATGGCTATATTTATTTATATCCTACCTTTTTCCCAGTTTAGGCGTACAGCAAAATAAAAAAAAATTGTTAACAATTCACAAGGTACAAAAGTTAAAATGAGAGCAAACAATCAAAAAATTAAAAGCAGATTAAAATGTATATCATTGAACACACACACACACAGAGTAGCACAACAGTCAGCAAGATCCAGTGCTTTGTTTAGGTGAAATGGGCCCTCTGTCCTAACTTATCCTTTGCCTGTCAAAATAGAGGAGTCCTTACTTGGCTGCAGAAAGAAAGTAGAGAGGGTGCCCATCTAACTTCTCTGGGAAGGGAGTTGCAAAGCCTGGGGTCAGCCACTAAGAAAATCCTCGCTTGTGTTCCCTTGCTTTATAATTTCCACTCCTGTTTTAAAGGTTTACTTTGGGGCTGGCTGCTTGACTTCATTTCTGTTCTTTGAAAAACCTCTGGTTTTGGACATTGGGCAAATTATATCCGGCATTAGGATTGTCAGGTGAAATTCCACCCCCTTCTACGCAATGCTTAAAGGGACAGAAGCCCCTCATTTTGGCCAGCCAACCTATATAGAAGCGTAATGGTGCTCTGTAGTAATATTAAAGTTTATTAGCGTAGCAGCTAGACTTTTGCTTGTGAAGGAAGTCAGGCAAAGATGTGGTCAGGAAAAGAGGACTTCCAGCTCTCTTGGCCTTCTATTTGTCCAACGTCTGTTTTCCAGAGGCGTCCTCAGAGGGAAGGTGTTAGAAAGGCTGAGTGGAGCAATTGCTCAGGCCGTGGGACAGGTCTTTGTCCAAACCAGTCTTCCCAAGTACCTTACCTCTCAGGAGACACGCGCGCACACACACACACACACATTCCAGGCATTGGAGAAATAGACTACTCAAAGCCAGCAGTCTTTTCGCAGTGACAAAGCCACTGACTTTATCTTAATTCCCTCATAGTTGCTGTGGACACAGTATTTTCCTTTCTACCACCACTGCAATACCAGACCTACCCTGGCAGAAATAAACTGAAATAGGTACCCCAAAGAGTCTTGGTCTGTGTATTTCTATTATATTTGTGCTGAAGACACGCATGTTTAGGTCTGTTGGAACCTATAGATGGATAAGGTGTGTGGATGGATGGGTGGATGGATGGGTGGATGGGTGGATGGATGGATGGATGGATGGATGGATGGATGGATGGATGGATTGGTTATCTGTGTAAATGGATGGATACATATGGTGTAGAATGATGGAGTGGAATGTTCATGGCCAGATACGGTGTACATGTGTCTTATAAATAGATGGATAAGTATTAGTTTGAGGTGTTTCTGTGCTTCTAAGGAGAATTGAAGGGATGGGTTTTAGATACCCTCATTGGCTGCCAAAGCTTATCCTGGATAAATGCAGTCCTTCATACTTCTAAATAGACATTGGTAAACTGGTTTTCTGGCCTGTGCTGCTCTTTTTACTTCCAGATAATCATGGAGAGAGAGGTGATTTTGGGAATGCTTTGTAGAACCAAAGACCATATTTCTGGCTCTGAGGATACAAGGATGATGATTCTGTGTACTATTGTACCTTGTGTTTTATTTATTATTAATTCATTTATTTAATTAATTTCTTAGTAATGACTTAATTTGTGAATTAATCAACCATTAACACAACAAATTCAAGCATGCCCCTCCAGCATTAACTAATTATCATCTTCATTTCCTACAATTAATGTCAACAAATTAATTTTTAAGCATAACATTCCAAGCTCTGGGGATTCCTGTACTCCTTAATACACTAATAACAGAGGTTGGGAAGAACTGGAGGGTGAATCACTACTGGGAGACAAGAAACAAACCAGGCGACAGGCCAGCATGAGAGAATGGAGGAGCAGAGGGAACTCCACTAAGGTCTGACAAGTCACATGGCAAGGCAAGATAAGAGTCAGTTTTAGTGGAAGTTACTTGGCTTCATGTAGACGTCTGTATGTCTATGCTCTTCTTCCTCTCTCCATCCTTCCTACATATCTTCTGCTTCCTGATCTTCAGGAAATCATAGTTTTCCAGTTCATAAAGCACTACAAATTCAAATTGGAAATGATCATCGTTTGTAGGCCTGGGTTTGTGAAAAACTTTGTTTACTGTTCTGGATATAGCAAGGAACGATGTTTTCCCAGAAAGCATGACATGATGCATCAAGTACAAGTG
Organism: Cyclura pinguis; assembly: GCA_030412105.1. Lineage (NCBI taxonomy): Eukaryota > Metazoa > Chordata > Lepidosauria > Squamata > Iguanidae > Cyclura > Cyclura pinguis. The sequence goes on from CM059600.1 coordinate 165,953,641, forward strand.
TGCAAAGAGAGGGATGAGCAAGGTGGGCATGAACATAAGGGCTTCTTCATGTAAGTACTGGTTGCAAGATTAAGGAGGAGGGAAGATTAAACATAAGCTGGAGTGAAATGACAGGATGGGCTTTGACTTGAGGTTCTGCAGCTAAGTTTAATCATGCTGATATTGAATAGTATTCAGAAATAGAAATGGGAAATACACTGACACATACTCATTTAGGGATGCTCTTTTATTGAGAATAACAGTATCTGACTTTACTCATATCATTATTTCCATGGCAGCCACATGCCTCCATTCCATTCTACTCATGTCGCATCAATTCCTCCTTGACATCACCTTGGAATAGACATGTGTTGCCACATCATATGGCTAGTTCATGACTGTGGTAATGAGTAAGGAGACATTGAAGACCGTTGTATATAATGTACGTCATGTAGTACAAGATCAGAGCTCATAGAATAGGGGATTTACATGGAAGAGATCCACGATAAGTCCCCGTTTCTGCATTAGAATCTCTGTAGCTTTGGGCATTTTTAGGTTAAAGACCACATTCTCTCTTAGGACCTGCCCATGTTTTGAGATCTTCTGGGGAGGCCCTACTCTTTGTACCACCACTCTGAGGGTACATTTCACATTTCACAAGCTGGAACTCGCTTCCCAGAGTTTTTAGACTGACACCCTCCTTGCTTTCCTTCCATAGACAAGTAAAGAAGACCTTTCTATTTCAACAGGCCTTTGAGGACTGATTGTACTAAACAACGGACTGGGGTTTCTATGGGTTGTCTTTGTTGGGCTATGTTTTTGTTTGTTTGCTTTCTTTGATGGTAATGTTTTTAGCTGGTTTTAAATTTTTTTATAGTTTAATCACTTTTTAAATTTTGTGTTTTGGGAATTTTTAACTATTTTTTAGTCTGTTGTAAGTGGCCTTGAGTCCCAAACTGTGATATAAATAAATACAATCACAACAACAATATTAACAATCACCATCACCATTGTGGGATGGCCATAAAAGATGAACATTAAATTATTTGTGTTGTTTTGTTGCTGTTGTTATTTATATTTTATGCTTACATCTTGTGTTTCTGCCAAAAAGTCCAATGTGTCACACATGGTCTTTCCCTCCATTTTTATGCGTTCAGTAAGCCTATGAGGCAGGTCGGTTTGAGTGAGAATGACTGGTCCAAGGTACCTAGTGAGCTTCATGGCCGAGGGAGGTTAAACTTGGGTATTCTGAGACCTAGTATGGCATCTCCAACCTCTATGCCCATACTGGCTAAACCTAGTCCTCCAGTTTTAAGAGACTTTAAAATCATTGTTGTTGTTATTGTTGCTATAGTTGTGTTATTATTGTTATATGTAAACAGCTATATATGATCCTCTAGCCAAAGATATCAGCCCCAAAGGCTTTTGTAAACAATGTTTTCACTTGACACTGAAATGATAGCAGTGTAGGCACTAAGCAAACCTCAGAGAGGAGGACATTGCCTTACTGGAGTAACACAGCAGATAAGGGACATTGTCATGACCTCCAATAGCATAATGGGACACACAAGAGGGCCCCTCCAGCAGTTCGCAAATCCCACAGACATTGTTTCAAGCAATCAGGTATTTTTGGAGTGGCATTGTATCTGCTGGTGCCTCTCATGCACTGTTGTCCTTGCCAGGTTAAAGCACTAGTGTCGTCTTGATGCCCTAGAACAAGAATTCTGATCATCCTGTGTACTTGAGAGCCTCCTGGCTTGCAGCTGCTATATGGGCAGCCAGTGTGCCAACATCAACAGTGCAGATACTGAACTCACTGGCTCCGTTGCGTGGGGCTCGCTTGCCCTCTTTATCCCAAGGTAGCAGAGCTGATTTTTTCTTTCTGCATGCTGCAGACAAACAGCCACATGTGTGCATTGGGTGAGAATTGTCTCTAGACTTTGCAGCAACCATTAGATGATCGCCTCTCATTATTAAAGTTTAATTTAAACTGTGTATTGGAAAGAACAAACAAACTCGTATCAAAAGAGCCTCCGGCACTTTTTAGTACTTGATTAAATTTAAGGATGTAGGGGCTGGAAGCAGCCTGGATTTCTTTACTTATTTCCTCCGAGTCTCCATCTTCTGGTTTCTCTCACTGCTACCGAGGAAATGTATGAATGCTTAAGATTAATTCTCTATCTCCAGATTGCTAACATGTATCTGCAGCCTGAAGGGATGTGTTTTCTAGTTAGCCCTCACCCTGCTCTGAACCCACAGCTCCGCTCCACCACTCCATCCATTTTTCCATGGTTTTCCCTGTTTATTTCCCCAGATGTTCCCACACCATATCCTGAAATGTGTCTCCTCCACCCTCCTATCATGCTTTGAAAATGTATGTACTGCAGCAGTTTTCCTCGGTCTTCTTATCATAGTGAAAAACATATTTCATAGAATCATAGAAATGTAGAGTTGGACGAGACCACACGGGCCACCCAGTCCAACCCCCTGCCATGCAGGAATACCCTCAAAGCACTCCTGACAGATGGCCATCCAGCCTCTGCTTAAAAACCTCCAAAGAAGGAGACTCCACTACACTCCGAGGCAGCATATTCCACTGCCGGACAGCCCTGACTGTCAGGAAGTTCTTCCTGAGGTTCAGGTGGAATCTCCTTTCCTGCAGCTTGAATCCATTGCTCCTTGTCCTGGTCTCTGGAGCAGCAGAAAACAAGCCCTCTCCCTCTCTACATGGCATCCCTTCAAATATTTAAACATGGCTATCATGTCCCCTCTTAACCTTCTCTTCTGCAGACTAAACATACCCAGCTCTCTAAGTCTATCCTCATAGGGCTTGGCTTCCAGGCCCCTCACCATTTTGGTCGCTCTCCTCTGGACCTGCTCCATCTTGACCATGTCCTTCTTGAATTGGGGTGCCCCGAACTGGACACATTATTCAAGATGAGGCCTAACCAAAGCAGAGTAGAGTGGTACCAGTACCTCCCTCGATCTAGACGCCATACTCCTATTGATGCAGCCGAGAATTGCATTGGCTTTCTTGGCTGCCGCATCACACTGCTGACTCATGTTCAGCTTGTGGTCTATTAAGACTCCTAGATCCCTTTCACACATACTGCTATCCAGCCACATGTCCCCCATTTTATATTTCTGTATTCCATTTTTTCTACCTAAGTGTAGGACCTTACACTTCTCTCTGTTGAATTTCATTTTGTTAGCCTTGGCCCAGCTCTCCAATCTGTCCAGGTCATTTTGAATTTTGATCCTGTCCTCTGGCGTATTAGCAACCCCTCCCAATTTGGTGTCATCTGTAAATTTGATGAGCATGCCCTCTATTCCTTCATCCAAGTCGTTGATGAAGATATTGAACAGCACTGGGCCCAGGACAGAACCCTGTGGCACCCCGCTAGTCACTTCTCTCCAGGATGAAAAGCAGCCATTGGTGAGCAATGGCAATATTTATCCCATCTACTGAATGCAAAGTGGTTATTCCAGTACAAACTGAAACAGGTCTACTTACTGTTCATTATACAAACTTATTCCTCAAGTTCACCAGATCTGTCAAGTTCTCATTTGAGTTGCGTCCAACCTTTTTTAAAAACCATTCTCTGGTAAGAAGGATAACAAGATTCTCCTCAGTCTTGTCATCTTTCAGGAGCCACTGATGCCCTGTTGATTGGTGCCTTCCATGCCTGTAGGGCACTGAATCCACTCCAGGTTTTAATCTGCATTTCAAAAGATACATTGTACTGAACCTTCTCCCTAAATAGATTCAGCACCTTGGATAGCGCCTTTAAAGATCAGACTAAAACCAGAGGAGATCCGCAGCCCTAGTGACATGGAAGCCACCAGCTCAGCTGCCTGAATGAGAAGTGTGCATCAGAGCTGTTTGAACATAAATCCGTTTTTCCGTGGCACACTGTTAGAGTTCTGTGGATGGCAAATAAACAAAAATCTATATTTTACACAGCCATGGATAAAGAGGGAGGGGAATAGGAATGTGGTGCTATACTGTGCTTCAGAAACAGTGGCCATTTCTGTAGATGCCATATTTAAGGCTACTGAGATTGAGGAAAGGTTGGGTAGCAAAGAGGACTGCAGTGCTCTTCTGGAGATGTAAGTAGAGATCTTTCTTTCTAGAAACCTGCAGCCTCATCCCCCTTCTTTTTCTCAGTATAAGCATGACCATGGAATATGGCTGCTACAGAGCCTGAAACCATGCAAGCTCAAAAGCTCTGGCCTCTTGCTCTGGTTTGTTTCATTTTGACGGTTTTTGATGTTCATGTCACAGAACAGAGATGTGCTTTCCTTGAAGTCCTGAATCATAAAGTCAAAGTCAGGAGTTCAGAAGCCCAACATCTTCCAGAAAGTGACACTGGCATTTTAAGCACTATACACAGTCCAACCGTAGTTCCTCCTACAAGAAGTGTTTCAGAAGGAGGCCATGGGAGTGGCCTCTGAAAACTTGTCAGCTACTTTTCATGGTAAAGCCCCATCCTAAAATAACTACAAATGGAGGTGTGGGTGGATGGGAAAGGATACAGTGGCACAGGTGAAAGCAGCATGAATATGCTGTTGTTTTGCAAAATGGGAGAGGCCCGGGCTAGAATATGGATTTTGCAATTCAAAGGTACAGTGTCATGCAGATGGCCCAAGAGAATTGTGCATTACAGCATGTGTTTGTCTGGGGAGGCAGTATAGTAATGCTGAGCAGCGTGCAAGGGAGCAACAGAAGCTTATATGATCTTCCCTGCCGGAGGTTCTGCTCTTTCTCACAAGTGTTCTAATCCTTGGTGACCTGAGACTAAATCTGAAGTCCTTGCGGGCAAATCCTACATAGCCCAGTGATGCCTTGGAGCAGTAATTCTCTACCTCTCTTTCTTCCCTTCCTCTCTCCCTCCTTCACCCAAATTATCACTGGTCCTTTTTGCAATAACTGAGGACTTAACTGAGTGACAATTTTAACACAACTAAGAATAGTTTCACTTCTTTTGGAAATCTTTTTATTAAAAAAATAACAATGTATAAAAGAACATGACATAATATAAAGAACACAATATTATATCATACATTATGACTGTAAATGTATTAACATAGACATTAACCTTAGTTTCAGTATTTTATGTCTTCTTGTTCAGTAGTTCTTCCCCCTACCAACTTCTTTCCCTCCAAATGTTAGTTGTTTAACTATATACTATATTCCTTCAGCTCTATTTCACTCCTTTTAGAGTCTAAACATGACTGTTTGTTTGTTTGTTTGTTTCCTTTAGGGTATACGTGGGCCCACTACACAAGTGTGTTTTTTTCCTCAACCCAGCATTACATTGTAATACATGTTTTCAAGCATCTTGGCTACTTTTGAATAATGAGAGAGAGCGAGAGAAAGAATTCTCAGGAACTATAATCCTAACTAAGTACCATTTTACTTGGAACTCTCACTAATTACTCTTACAGAGGAACTTCCCAGCTCATTTCATCTGCCGTGATGTGGTCAGTTTCTCTCCCAATAGAGTTTAAAATACAAAGCCCACAGAATTACAGAGGTGGAACAGAAGGAACATGTTCCAGGGCAGACAGATAGCTAACTAAGATGTAGCCCTCTCCTTTAATTGGGGTGTGTCTGTGGGAATAAAGCCCATAGCATCCCTGATTAAAATGCAAAATATCTGAAAGGCCATGTTCTGTACCTGGTAAGATCATTTGATGCCAGCATGTCCTACCTGCTGTTTTCTTCAGACCCTCTGAATTTTTAATGCTTACGAGAGCAGAAATTTTTAAAAATATATATTTTTTATTTATTTCCAGCCCAAGCAACAGAGGATAAAAACTGTCATCTAATCAATCAACAAGTAAATAATGAACACTTGTGTAGATGTAGGCCATGCTGCCACAGTGCAGACAGCAGTAATTCACTTTAGCCTGTCAGGAGATATATGAGTTTACAGTTGCCCTGGCTATGTACCTCCTTGATCGTGCACTGCATTGATCTGTTTAGTCATCACCCTTTATCTCTTGTGTGTGTCCTTCTCTCTTTCTCAAGGTACATGATCACGTCCTTGGACCGTACCCATGCTGGCTTCTACCGTTGTATCGTTCGCAATCGTATGGGAGCCCTGTTGCAAAGGCAGACTGAAGTCCTGGTGGCATGTAAGTTGAAATCCAAGGGTTTAAATGCAGCCAGGGGAGCTGTCTGTAAAATACACTACATGTCAAGGGGCTGAGAGAGGATAGCAAAGCTGCCCATTGGTTAAAATGAGACAAAAATTGTGACAAGGAGGGCTCATTTTTAAAAGGCTTTTCAAATTGTGATGCACAATAACGATAGAGCACACAATGAGAGGAGCAGCACCTTTCAGATGAAGCAGACTTTGAACTGAGTGTTAGTGTTGTATGAAACATGTATAACAAAGACCAAAGGGAACCACAGCTCAGTGGTAGATGCAAAAGGCTTGGTCCGTAGTATCTCCAGATAAAATGATCAGGCTGCAGGCAATGTAAATGATTTTGGAAGATTGTTGCCAGTCATAGCAACCACAGGAAAAGGTGTACCCCAAACTCTGTGTAAAAAGGGAAGGGAAGCAGCTTTCCCATAACCTTTCGTCAACACGCAACCACTTCTCTATCATAATCAAACACTGCCACTGCTGTTGGGGGGATCTGTAACATTCCTCTGAATATAGCATGTGGCTGGGCCCAAAGAGAAGGGTAAGAAAGAGTAGTGCTGCTTGTACTGGAAATGTATAAAAGGGATATTGCAAGTGACAATAATTCAGAAATTGTTTGGGCAGGGCACAGATACACAGCACATTTATACCAGCTCATTAACATAGCTTTGCTATGGTGAGAGTAGTTTGGCAGAAGTATAAAGACATTCCCTGTGCCTTCTCACAGAACTACAGTCCCTCAGATAACATGCTTTGGTTTTACTTTCATTTTACTCTCTGTAAGTTTTAATCTATATTAGATTTTACATTATCTTCTATTTATTAAATTTATAACCTTATTTTGTAAAGCATTAGAGACTTTCAGCAATTGAGCGATGTAGAAATGCCATTTGCATGTGTATATGTAAGTCAATATTCATTTGATTTTCTCCTGGAGCCCCTCCTCCCCTGCATTTCTGTATTTGTCTATACCATTCTCTTTCATCAAAATTAGGAAATGTTTGCTTGAAATGTGTGCTACATAGTCTAAATTGTGGGCATTTTCAGGTCCTAGCTTATTATTACAGATGATATCCTACCGCCACCACTTAACTTGTGAGATATCCTTGCAAACTGATGGGACAAGCAGCCAAGGCCATTGGATTAGCGAGCTCAGGATAGCCCTCTGTGAATAAAATGTTAAGTCAGAAATTTTTGGGTGCTAAAGTACTCTTCAGCTGAGCAGTGCAAAATGGAATTCCAAAAGAGCTGGAAGGTAAAGATGAAGAAATACAAATTAAAAGAAAGACACACATCTCTTAACAGTGTGAATGGTGGACCAGTGAGACACCATTTTGTCCACTTGGGACATCTTTTGTCTTCTTCAGATCAAGATTATAGGTCTTTGCCAAGGACATCAGTCAGCCAGCTGCAGAAGTTTTTAATATAGCAATAAAGAAACGGAATTCTGTAGCCCTGGTGTCTGTTTGAGAAGGCACTTTCCAGTTTTATCATGCTTTATAAATCCTCTGACAACAATAAGCTGACCTTTTGTAGCTCTGCCGAATTGCAGAGCCTCAGACCTCAAAAGTCAATGCTCCTTTCCTCCAAGCTGAGAGGTCACCTGCAAGCATCTCCTCCTCTTATTTTTCCCTTTTGCTTTTATGGTTCTTTTAAAGTTTTGCATCCTCACTTAACACAAAATGTCCATGAATCAGAACCTTTCAATTGTCATACGAAAATTTAACTTTTGCCCATGTGAAATATTACTGCTAGGAGACAGATAGCCATGGTTGATGAGCCTAGGAGAATCTGAGGCTAAGCTGGATGGGGAAAACCGTTGGGAGAGCTCCTCCTGTTAAGTTAGTAACAGGAAACAAAGAGCAGGAAAATTCACAGGTTGGCTCTGAGTCCAATTAACAGAATTGCTAGTGAAGCTAGCTCTAAGGAGGCTGTTTTCCTGAAGTGTTAAATCCCTGAGATGGTTTTTAACAAAAGCAAGCGGTTCTCCTCAGCAGCACCCTCTGGAAGGCAAGGAAAGCAAACAACGTTTATAACAATTACAGCACCATCGCCTGATGCAGAGACAAGCTGCCCATATAAATCAGCCCCAGTCTCCCGACATGCAGGGGGAAAGGCCAGAACATTGATGACAAATCTTCAGCTGGCAGCAGAGGAATCTGGATCATCTGGCTGGCACCCATGGCATTTTGCTGTGGGGAGGAGAAATGCCTCATGCTTCAGCACATGAGTGTGTATGTGTCCGAAACAAAGCTGTTTGTGGCAGTGAGGAGAGCTTTTCATTTTTGCGGGCGGGGGGGGGTAGGATAATAGCTTGGAGACCAATTCATTGACACAGAGGGATATTTGTATTTCTCATCTAATATGCATCCCTAAACTGACCACGTTGGGCTTGACTGCACTGAAAAAGTTGATATGGGCTTTGTTCAAGCAGGCTGAGATGTTCTAGAGGTGACTGTGGTGGGTGGAAGGTCCACAGGATTAGGAAGTCAGATGCATCTTTTACAACATTGGTGTGCTGGTGTCAGTTACATGTAGATTTATGTTTTTTGTTTTTTTTTCATTGGAATGTCCATGTTGTGTTTTAAATGTAGAAATCAAGAGTAGATACTCTAAGCAGTTGGGGTATAACTGATCCATGTTTGGCTTCTCTCAGTGTGTCCTTTTGCTTAAGGACTACCATGTTCAGTCATTTCAAGGTCCACTTTGTCAAATATTCTTTGCAAAAATTTCACTGTCAAGCAGGCACTAGGCCAGGGTAGGCAGACACAGAGGATCAGATGGACACATACACCCCATGTTTGGTCTCTGCCCTGTGAGCCACACCCCACCATTTTTCCTGAAACCACAAGTAGTATTTTAGTCACTTCTATCACTTCTAGTTTCTATTTTGGGAGCTTTTTCACAAATGGGGAGAGGGCAAAACAACTGTTAAATGGAGACTCACATTTCCTGGAGGTCCCTGAAGGTGTAATTCTCTGTTTCTAACCTGCATCCTTATTTTACAAATGGGGGGTGTGGAGGGCTACACAAAAGCCCCATAGGTTGCACAGTCTCCACCAACCTAGGTGGTCCTTCAGAACTTAGCTAGTAGTAATCACTGAACCACAGTTTATGTACTTCCAGTCTTGATCTCTGACACATTTTGTGGACTCCATTGCTCAGCACTGAGCTATCCAGGTGACATTTCTGCTGGAATGTTGCACTGTCTCCAGAGGTTCTTCATTATATACAGTTCTGTTACCTTCAGTCACTGTTTCTGAACAATTAGGAGGATCCTCAGTCAGGTGGTACTCTTCTCACATCCTACCACCAATGAAAAGTTGCAACCTTTCAAGTGGGGGTCACCTATTTCTTGTAGAAGTGAGAGAATCTGCACCCCCAAAACAGCTTGAGTCACAAAAGAATACAGGACAAGCAGTCCTTCATTCTTCCAGCTGCCTAGCTTATTTTTCTCCTTGAATCTCCTGATGTCCGGGCTCCCTCTACTACTGAAGAGAGTGAGACCACCACAGACAGCTGATGTGGGGTGACCTGAAAGGATAGTAAATGTGTTGGTTATTCCATTTATTTTTCACTGCTGGGGAGTGTGTAGAAGTGTTTGTAACATGTTCTCCTTGAAGTTGCAAAAGAACCTAGTGGGTTGTGAGTACCATACACCATGAATCTGGGGAGGTGGGCTACCATTGGTGGTTCTGCCTTAGGCAGCAGTGTATCTTTGGATGGCTCTCCTCGCAGTCTACAAGGTTAACATCAGGTCCATATGGGAAGCAGACACAGCTCTGGGGCTGACAAATTTCTGCATGTCAGATTAGAGCTTGCTGCAAGGACTTCAAAAGCCCAGAGAAGGAGAAGAAGGCTTGCTGAGCCAAGAGTGAGAGAAGAAAGCTGAGAAAGAAGGCATGACCACAAGGCAGGGGAAGGCAACAGCAGGAGATGTCAGTTCAGGCTTCAGGCAAGGTTGATGGGTACCTCTGAGGTTTTGTCTGCTGTCACGGGTGCTCAGCTACAGAATATAAAAGTGCCACACTGGAAAGGGAGATGCTACACAATTAGTCTTGATGAAAGAAGACACTTCTGAAGAGAGCCACAGGCTAGTGGGGTACCAGAAGGAAAGTGAGCTCCTGGCTTGATGAAAAGAATTGCTTGCCATGTCCATTGCAGTGCTGGACCACAACAGTTGTTTTTCTCTGCTTTCCTTCCTATCTCTACTCCTACTTCTCTTCCTTTTTTTTCATTCCTCCCATTTCTTTCTTTTTTTGGGGGGGTGGGGGGGTGGAGAGTAGGCTTTGATGTGACCCTCTCTGCATCCTTTGCTTGCAACAGCAAGAGTTTTCATTTCTGCAACAGCAAGAGTTTTCATTTCTAAAGATTCAAGATCCTGAATCATGCTTCCAAAAACATACAAGTCACTTCAAAGACACCCCGAGGTTCCTCAGGTTTTCTTTTCCTTTATAAGGAAGCAAAAATAACATGACAGATTTGACATCCATTGGCTGGCTCCTCTGTTGAGTAGCTAAAAGAACCCTAAATCCACCATTTCCTAGTTAGGTATTCCTCTGCCCCTGTGAGATGCTGCTCCACAGTTATGCTGCAAATGCTGTGCCAGAACCAATTTCTGTAATGTGACAGCCAGTCTCTATTAGGTACTTAGTTCTTTCTCTGCAGTTATGAGTATTTGAAGTTGCTTGAAGAAAAACAGAAATGCCCATAACTCTTACAGGGTTTTGTTTTTAAAGGACTTTCCACCACAAGTAGAAGATTCAAGATGAAATTACAAGTATGGGAGCCCCAGTGGTTGACATTTCCTCGAAGCGGGGTTTAACCTTCTTCTCTGACACTCCTTGTTAGGAGCGCTTTCTATCAGGAATCATCCTAAGTGAACTTGGTGCCTCATCAGCATTCCTGGGAATGAAGATCTATGAGCTGAAGCAGCAGAAGAAAATTAAAATCCAGACAACCACTGGAAAGTCTTGCAGAGAGGTGGGGAGAGAAGGAGCACCTTGTTTGCTCAGAGCCTGAAAGAGAGCTCTGAAAACACAAGATTTAGTATAGTGGCTTTCATGACTCTCTGCTTTTCTGTCGGGAAGAAAAATAGCCACCTAAAATGGGGAAAGGGAATAATCACCATCAAAAATTGGAAGAAGGGGAGATCTAGGACCATACCCCAACTTCTACGTTTGTAAATCATTTTGCACATAGAGGATGAAGATGTTCTGAACACTGAAGACCTCCTCAACCAGGAGCAAATAGCAACACTTTGGCTTGTGCCAAACACCAACCCAGGTGTATATTTCACCTAAGCATAGTATCCAAGACCATGTCTTAACCCACCTCTTTCTGTCACTCTGTCACCATTACCACCAGCACCAGCACCACCACCACCACCACTACTCTCTCTCCTCCCTGTGCAAACAACCCCCTCCTCCAAAGCTCAGTAGCAGATCAGACAGCTAATGGGAAATTAATTGGGCAGCTGTGCTAACGCTAATGGCCAAGTCGTTAAAAAGAGATTCTTTACATGTTTTTAATTACAGCAATTAAAGAAAGTCAATAAAGTGTCTCCCACCCCACACACACCCATTTGGTCATTAATACTATTATTATTAAAGGTGCTATAAATTTTCTAATCCGTGAACAGCTGCACCAGAAGGAGGCAACAACTCAGCATTGTCAACAAGGTTATTAGTTTGGGGGGAAAAAAGTGTGCCGAGGAGAGGAAATGCCTTTGAATGTAGACAGAACTGTTGGAATGGTGTCTGGCAATTGTAAGAGTATGGTAGAACATGTGGGCATATGAGAGGGCAAGGCAGAAATGAGTGTTGTACAGACAGGAGAGGAGACTACACAGAATGTAGGAGAACAAGGTGGGATTTTTATTTGTCTTTTTTTAACCCTACCACAGGTCATTGCCAGTGGAAAGCAACTGCAGTGTTCATTGGTGCTACCTGTACTATAAAGCATTTGTGCAAGCACAGTGACAACTGCACTTTAAAGGGGCTGCATTTTGGAGAAGAGTGTATTCTCCCCCTCTCCCAGTACTGTAACTCATGGCCCTTCCTATGATTCACTTGTTCTCAAGGAACTGATTTTTAGATACAACAGTCACACGTGTATCATCGCACTCAATATAAGCTGTTGCCTTTCAGAACACACACAGACAGTCATGAGACTCTTTCTCCCACATATTTTGGGAGGAAAAATCTTCAGTTTAGACAGACAGGTATCCTTTCATAATTCAGACATTGCATGTATATTTTTGCACTTAGCAATCTGTTCCTCATGCCAAAATACTTTGTGAAGAAATGTGTGGCATAGTTAAATGAAATCTATCCAATTTCCAAGTGCCATAGTGACTTGGAAACTTTGGAATTTTGCAGAACTGGAGTCCTACAGCCATCAAATTTTAGAACTTTGTGCTGCCTCCCTCCCTGAAGCAAATTATAAGAGACATGGTCCTGTGTCTACTTGCCTAGATTGACATCCATTGGACAAGCCTGCACAGTAATGATCAAGCAAGCTAAATGTGGCCCATCTGGGATATATAATGTGAAATACTTGGTAGCCCCTCTCCTGCCATGTAGTTGAAGGCAGAGAAGGGGAAAAGATTTATCAAAGCCCTAGTTAAAAAAAGAAAAAAATGATCAAAGCCCTGCCATATATAGCTCAGTAGCTGCGTTTGGAATGAGAGGGCCACAGGTTGTACAGTGCTACATTTTGGATCTGTCTGTCTCTAATTCTTTCGGAGCCTCCCCACCTTTTCTCATGAAGCCCTTCTTTCTGTGGCTTGCTAGGTTTTCACTGGGCCCCTTTCACTTTTTGGCTGTAATCTTCCTAACTTGTTTGTGCAGAAGCTCCCTGTATGCAGTAGAAGAGAGAGCAAAGTTCTGGCCTGAGGTACAAAAAGATGAAGCAAATATTTTTATGTGTGTGAATGAGAGCTAGAACAGCTTTATCTGAAAGCCTAGGAGATTGGCTAATACCATTTCCTGGCATATCTAACCTTCCATTATGTCTTCTGTCAAAGCACAGATTGTGCATGCGTGTATGTCTTTCTGTGTGTACATATATATACATGTATATACATGTACACATACACATACTTTTTAAGCCTGGATTTGGCAGCCTCCAGTGTCTGTCTGCTCCAAACTCTTAAAATACCAGCTCTTGGGTTTCTCTGCCCCTTAGAGTTAACAGATTTTTTGCTGTTTTTCTTCCTTTCCAGACATGGGAAGCTTTGAAGAAAGTGAAAAGCAGCAGAGCGTCTCACATGGTGAAGCAGCCGTCATCCGCGCCCCCCACATCGCCAGCTTCCCTCGCCCACAGGTCACCTGGTTCCGTGACGGACGCAAAATCCCTCCCAGCAGCCGCATGTGAGTAAAATGGCTATTGCAGGGAGCCACCTTCAGAGATAAAAGACATTTTAAAGAAGGTGTGTGGAAAAGTGCTTCCTTCCCCTTTAGTTAGCAGAACCACCTTTTTCTGCCCCTTTCTTTGGAATAAGGGACTGTAGCAAGCCAACCATTCTCCTGAAGCATCTGGTGAACAGAAAAGCAATATGACTTTAGAGCAAACCATCCTACAGCAGGCTTCCCCCAATTTGCTGCCCTCGAGATCTTCCCTTTATCATCCCTTGTTGACCTGAGTGAGGATGACAGGGGCTGTGGTACAACACATGTAGAAGACAGTGTCCTACATTATGATGTTAGTCTTTGCAGCTGAAGGCTTGAAGAATTGGCCCTCTGCTAGATCTTCTGGAACAGATGTGGCAATATGACCCATTCCTATGAGCTAGAAACTCTTTTTTTGCTTTCTCCTCTCTGTCAAGGACAAAGATATCATTTTCTTCCCTGATGACTCATGCCACTGTGCATCTTGACAGATGCTAGGCCTATTTGGGAGGTGTATATGGTCAAATTCGAAAGCCACAAGGAATAAGAAGTACAATTCCTTCCCTTCCCTTTTTACACTGATTGCCCTCCCTTCCCTTTTTACACTGATTGTCCTATCCAAAACAGCAATCAGTGCCCTTATCCTTGGAACAACATGTATGCGCATAAGCATACACACAGCACACATGTACGCACAAAAAGTGGTATATTGTCATCATGGTCCTTTCATATTTAAAAAAGCAATGAGATTAGATTACTCTTCAGCTAGTAATGGAGAGATTTTCCTCTGCTTGAGCCAGAAGCGGACAGGCAGTGTGAAACCCCTCCCTTCATCTCCGTGTCCTCTGTCGTGCCTGTGTGTCTCCCTGTGCACTTCACAGATGCTCCCCTGCTCACCCGCCCTGCCTGTTCCATCTCGGGAGCATTGCACACAGTTCCCTTTAGGGCTGCTTGCATTCCATCACACTTGCCAGCTAACTGCCCCCTCAGGAACCACTGTGCCTAATGGCCCATGCTCCCACCCTGCCTCTGAGGCACCAGAGAGCACTGCTTGCATGCCAATTCCATTCAGTACTGGCTCTATCAGCCATATCACAGCAATTACTGCTGATTAATATTCATAAGAGAGTTTAGAGAGGTCCTTCCTAGAAAAGAGGATCCAGCAGTTGCATCTGTGAGTGGGAGATTCCCATCTGATGAATGCTGTTGACTTGGCAGACATAGACACGATTCCTTCTATGCTAGAATAAGCTGAATTTCTACTCCCTGACTTGCTAGAGATGATTCTTTCACTTGTGCTTCACTAAACTGAGTTGTGGGTCTGCAGCCAGGATTGTATAACGCTCGTGGTAGACACTTCCTCTCCATCACCCAAACAAACAAGGTAGTTGAATGTTGACAGAGCAAGGCATGAGATGGCTAAAACCAGGGCTGACCCTACTTTTAGGCAGAGCCAAGCAATGTCCTCAGGTAACAGGGGTTGGAGGATAGTGGTGACCATACTTCCTCCTGGCTGTCACCCCCTCTCAGATCACAGAACTCTGTGTGTGTCACAGAGCTCTGTTCTGCCCACTTTCTTGTGGTGCAAGACCTTAACCCATTGCCAAGTCAACTGCCAGTTCAGTCAGTTTTGGACTGTGGATTGGAGGAGGAGCTGCCATCTTGTCATTTGTCTTAGGCAGCATAATGTCTTGAGCCATCCCTGGTTATGAGCTGAAGGGGGAAACATTGTTGTGCCTATTCAAAGGCACACTTCCTTTTTCTATCCCAAACTCAGAAGACAATCTCTATATTATCCTTCTAGTGTCCTCACTGCCTTGACAAGTGATGGGTGGGTGTGTGGAATCTCTGTCTTTTCCTACTCTCTCTTATTACATAGCCGTCCTTAGCTGTCATCTTCCTTCAAGAGTCATTGTGGTGACTGAAGAGACTTAACCCCTTCAGTTACAGTAGTACCTCCAGGGGATCTGGGAATAATGGATACACTCAGCCTGTTATATGACATGAGAGGTTAGGTGAGTATGAGCAGCTTGCCTATAGACAGAAGGATGATTTAGCAATCTACCTAGGCAGTGCTCTGAATAATGATAGTTGTGGTTGCTGTCTTCTGGGCATCCACAGAGAAAGAGGGGACCATTTCTTGAAGAGGCACGACACATGTCCCACAAGAAAATCACAAGGAACCTCTTCTCATCAATCTTCACCCCCCTACACACACACACACTCAAGTGGAAAGGCACGAGGCAGACACATTAGCAGAGTCATTTGTCTGAGAGAATCCTGCCATGTCCCATCTTAATGGGAGAAAGTGTGAGGGAATGCAGCTGAATGTGTCCTTGTTAAACTAACATTAAGGATGTTTAACAGATGTCTCCAGCGCATCACATTAAAATCCGGAGATAGACTTGATAAACTAATGGCTTTGTTTATCATGGAGAAAATGAATTTAAAAGAAAAGGAGCAGGGAGAGAGAGAAAAAGAGAGATGTAAGGAAGGGTGCTTGCTTTTTCTTAAGAGTTGTGACATTCTGTTGAGGAAAGAGGGAGGGAAAAATTGCCATGTCTCCCTACACAGACAGTCACATTCATAGTGAGATACAGCATTATCCCCACCAATAAAGGATAATTTTTCAGCAAGGGAAGCAAGCAACCACTTCATTGTTTGTATGTTCATCAGCACGGCTCACTCAAAGGCTATGAAATTAAGGGCTGCTGAGTCTGGTCTCTGCAGAATCTAACAGAAGGGGTATGGATGGTGCCTGCCTGTGTTCTTGTTGCAGTGTAGCTGTGATGCACAAGTTTTAACTCAAATTGTGAACTATACTGAGCCCCATATTGGGAGAAGGGTAGGATATAAATTAAATAAAGTCAGTAAAGAAATGAAAGCCAAAGAATGGTGCAGTGAGATTCCAGCAGGGTTTACATTTATATCCCTTGAGTGACATCTTCTGCCTCACTCCCACCTGACACTCTGCATTCCTGGACTACTTGCATGTTTCTCTGGGCTTTTTCACACTTCATGCGTATAGCACTATGGCCATTACCACACTACACTGTTATAGTGCTCTTATTCCACTTTCAACGCCCTGTGGAATTCTGGGGTCTGTAGTTTACTGAGGCCCTAGAGCTCTCTGGCTGAGAATTAAAGGCCCCTCCCTAAACTGCAGACCCCAGAATCCCATGGGATGTTGAAAGTGGAATAATAGCACTGTAACAGTGTAGTGTGGAAATGGCCTATGATTCTGCTTTAACTGGCCAGAGGCACTAGAAGAGCATTCTCACTGACAGGTCTGAAAGCCTTTTTCTAAATTCCAAATCCCAGTTTTCCATAAAATGTTTCCATCACAGTTAAAGTGGAATCACAAGGACACAGTTTTGTAGTGTGAGAGGACCCATATTCACGTTTCTTTCACTGAAACTTTCCCCTGAACCTTTTACCTCATCCTTTTGCCTGTTTCCTGCCTTTCTGCCTTGGTTCCCTAAGACCAAATGGGACCCTCCAGATGTTGTTGGACTTCGATGCTTGTCAGCCTTTCCCAGCTTAGCTAAAGTTGAGGGGACTTACAGACCAATAACATCTGGAGGGCCACACTATTTCCACTCTTGCTTTAGATCCAGTTTCATTAAACCTTACCTCCCAGGCCTTGACCTAGTAACATAACATGTCTTCCTTTGTTGTCGCATGCCCTCTGGCTGAGAACCAACACGATGTAGTAGTTAGAGGGACAGACTAGGACTGTTAAGAACTGGGTCCAAATACCTATCTGGTTGTAATTCTGGAGTAAATTGTTTATAGGTTTCTTTGCATGCACCCCAAGTAACCTTCCTAAAGTAAAAACTTATCCGGTGAAGGCATTTTAAAAAAAAAAAAATTAAAAATTCCTGCTAACTGCTACTGAACAAAGCCGCTATTCTGTGGCTGTGACATTTTCCATCAAAATAGCAGTTCTGAAATTATAGCTTCAGCTGTGTCTTCACCTAATTTGGCATGCTGTTGTGTGTTAACACCCCAACTACTTCCCAGGATCCGAGTTGAAAATGCCAGCTCCCATTCTGGATGGAAAATATGGTTTCTCAGCAACCACTCAGTGGGCAAGGACACCTTAGCTCTTCCTGTGAGTGAAGTGAGAGGGAGAGTGCCGCTGATAAGACAGCACTTTCAACAGTCATTGCTCTTGTGAAAGAAAATCCTGTAGAGAAGATGGTTGTGTGTATGTGTGTGTTTTTCAAACATGAAGAAAAATGATGAGCTGTAGAATGTAAAGGTGAGAGACAAGGACATGTTTGACAAGTTGAACTAGATATAGAAGAAAAATTTCCAAATGATGTGATGTTCTGTAGCCTTGAAGATATGAACACCTAGGCTGTAAGTAGAGGGGTCGACATGTGTGCCTGTGGATTGTAGTTCTGGGTGGGTGTGATTCATTACGCACAATGATGTCCATTTTCTAGTAAGGTGAGGAAAGCAGGGAACATGTGATCAGTCCTTCTTCGTGGCAGCACTATGAGAGGATGTCCAAGCCTTATCTCACCAACTGTGGAGTCCTACCAGTGTGGCTGAATGTAGGATTTCTATTCTTTAACCCACCAGATATGAAGAATTCCATGGTGCTTCTTACAATTGCCAAAAGTGAGGGTTTTTCTTGATCTCCATTTCTGCCATCAGTGTAAGGACTTCGTCCTGTCCTCTTTGTGTGACCCCAACTGTTGGGACCATCTAAATGCCCTCAAGATTCCTATGAGGATTCATGCCACTTCTGTCCTCAATAGGTATTAGCCCTCTGTTTTCAGTGCTGCCACCATAGATACTTTGGCCATTTCCGCATTACACTGTTACAGTGCTATTTTTCCACTTTCAACATCCTGTGGAATTTTGGGTCTGTAGTTTACTGGGGCCAAAGAGCTCTCTGGCTGAGAATTCTAAAGGCACGCTCCCTCAACTGCAAGCCCCAGGGTTCCATAGGAGGTTGAAAGTGGAATAATAGCGCTATAACAGCATAGTGCAGAAATGGCCTTTGTCTGAATCAAACCTTTTGTATAGATGACATTCCCAGAGGCCAGAAGTGTTTAAAAACAAAAAACAATTATTTAAATACAGAAGTTAAACATAACAAAGCAGTTATTATTTCTTACGTTTAAAACACTCCACACTCTGTCACATGCCCTTCTCAAGCTAACTCAGGCCAACCATACTAGTCAAAATTCTGCTCTCTCACTCCAACTCTAGTCTAACCCCAAACCCTTTTCTAACTAAATTTCCAGCTGTCACTCACTAATTGTCATTCACCAGCTTTATGCAAATCTCCTTAAACATTCCACCAATCAGCATGCACTCCAACATTCCATTCTCTTCCCACTCCCAACAGCTGCTTACCTTATACTGTAATATACAATCAGTAAATCAAACATTTCCAAATTCAAGTCCATGAAGTCATAACCATTCAAACTGTGGAATTCTATGCCAAAGGAGACCCTGGCTATGCACTTCCCTGAATGCATGTAGAGTCCAGGGTAAATGGATGAAGAAATGTTGTATGAACCAGCTTTTTACAATGCTGATCATTTCTTCTGAGCTTCTGCTTATTTCTTGACTTGTATGGTGGTGTCTGTATGTGAGAGGGGGTGTATAACTTTATTACTATTGTTTTATAATGTTTGAGAAATCTTAGAGGACATGAGAAGTTCCAGCAGACTAGAAGAGGGCAAATGTTGTCCCCATCTTCAAGAAGGGAAAAAAAGAGGACTCAAATAATTATCGCCCAGTCAGCCTGACATCAGTACCCGGAAAGATTCTGGAGCAGATCATTAAGCAGTCAGTTTCTAATCACTTAGAAAGCAACGTGGTAATCACGAGAAGTCAACATGGATTTCTCAAAAATAAGTCATGCCAGACTAATTTTATCTCTTTTTGTGATAGAGTTACTAGTTTGATAGATGAAGGGAATGCTGTGGATGTAGCATTTCTCGATTTCAGTAAGGCCTTTGACAAAGTTCCACATGACATTCTTGCAAAGAAGCTAGTAAAATGCGGGCTGGACAGGGCTACTGTTAGTTGGACTTGTAATTGGTTGACCGACCGAACCCAAAGGGTGATCACGAATGGCTGCTTTTCATCCTGGAGAGAAGTGACTAGCGGGGTGCCACAGGGTTCTGTCCTGGGCCCAGTGCTGTTCAATATCTTCATCAGTGACTTGGATGAAGGAATAGAGGGCATGCTCATCAAATTTGCAGATGACACCAAATTGGGAGGGGTTGCTAATACGCCAGAGGACAGGATCAAAATTCAAAATGACCTGGATAGATTGGAGAGCTGGGCCAAAGCTAACAAAATGAAATTCAACAGAGAGAAGTGTAAGGTCCTACACTTAGGTGGAAAAAATGGAATACAGAAATATAGGATGGGGGACACGTGGCTGGATGGCAGTACGTGTGAAAGGGATCTAGGAGTCTTAATAGACCACAAGCTGAACATGAGTCAGCAATGTGATGTGGCAGCCAAGAAAGCCAATGCAATTCTCAGCTGCATCAATAGGAGTATGGTGTCTAGATTGAGGGAGGTACTGGTACCACTCTACTCTGCTTTGGTTAGACCTCATCTTGAATAATGTGTCCAGTTCTGGGCACCCCAATTCAAGAAGGACATGGTCAAGATGGAGCAAGTCTAGAGGAGAGCGACCAAAATGGTGAGGGGCCTGGAAGCCATGCCCTATGAGGATAGACTTAGAGAGCTGAGTATGTTTAGTCTGCAGAAGAGAAGGTTAAGAGGGGACGTGATAGCTATGTTTAAATATTTGAAGGGATGCCATGTAGAGGGAGGAGAGGGCTTGTTTTCTGCTGCTCCAGAGACCAGGACAAGGAGCAATGGATTCAAGCTGCAGGAAAGGAGATTCCACCTGAACCTCAGGAAGAACTTCCTGACAGTCAGGGCTGTCCAGCAGTGGAATATGCTGCCTCGGAGTATTAGTGGAGTCTCCTTCTTTGGAGGTTTTTAAGCAGAGGCTGGATGGCCATCTGTCGGGAGTGCTTTGAGGGTGTTCCTGCATGGCAGGGGGTTGGACTGGATGGCCCATGTGGTTTCTTCCAACTCTACATTTCTGTGATTCTATGATTCTGTAGTTTTAATGCTGATTCTGTATTTGTAAACCACTTTGAGCACCCTGCTTATTCTACTGAAGTATGACAAAAATTGATTAATGTAACAGATGGATGGATGGATGGATGGATGGATGGATGGATGGATGGATGGATGGATGGATCTCCATAGGTCTAATATGCTCTTTAATAGTGCATTCCTTCATAATTAAGGGCTAATGTACATAATCAATTATAGTTCCTGAAGTGTTTAGCCATAACATAATCTGCTCACTGCAAATATTTGAACATGGCATGAAAACTGGGTAAGGTTGTTTTCTTATCATTCATTTTCTTCTTGCTTACTTTGTTATTAACTTTTGTTTGTCTCAATCCCAGTAGCATTGAAATCTTGATAATGCTGAGTTCTTAATCTTACATTATATGACCTGACAATAAATTAAATCAAGCTGAACAATAATTTCATCATTGAGTAACTCAATTCCTTTCTATTCTCCCAAGTGATTCTAACCAAGCTGAAATTGTATTAAAAGCCCATTTATTTCTAATGAACTTTTTTTTCACATATTACATATACGCTTATCAATATCTGTGCCCACACAGGTAATGTGCAATTTATACCCTGTGTAGATAGATGGTGTTTGTGGAACACACTTGTGCCCCAGTCTTCTTCTGTTTACACACAGCAGAAACATACGGTCTCTAAAGAAAAATAAAACACCTATGCCCTCATAGATTCCACACACATACAGTGGCTAGGTTTCTCTCATACACAGAGACATTCTGGCAGAATTGAATATGTAACCTCCATTATGCAGGAAGTGAACTGGTTGCCTTTCCATTTGTAAAGGCAGTTTGAAGAGATAAAGCACCTTTATCACAAATTTAACAGTAAAATATATTTTCCCCTCCCCCAGCCATTTTATGTCTCCAGCAGATTAGATCATTCTTTTAAAAAAAGAAAGCTATTAATCTGTGAACTTCCAACTTGTTCTTCCTCCAGAACGTGTAGCCACTGAGATAATTTAAAGGCAGGCACAGGAAATGGGGAAGATTTTTATTTTACCTTATTTTATTGCTTTTCATTTGAGGTGAAAATAGCTTCAGCACAGAGCAAATGTTTGGATTATGCATTTCAGACACCTTCTCCTCTGGGGTCAGCTGCAACGGCTGAAGTGGAGAGCTTGGAAATGTTACTTTGTGGACTACATCTCCCAGGATTCCCTAGCAAGCATGGGCACTGGGGACTGTGAAAGTTGTAGTCAAAAAAACAATTTTTCCAAGGTTTTCATGTGTGTATTTAATCACTCTCAAACACACACACAGTGCCTGAACTGAAATGGCAGCCCAATTGCTGCCCCAAAATGTTTCTGGATGAAGTTTTGATCCTACAGTTGGCTCATCTTGTTCACAGAGCTTTACAAGGAAGCTCCACTTGTAACTTTCCAGTGTTTTCTCACTGTGTCTTTCCTTGTGATCCTGTCAATGGAAGCACGTGATGCTGGAAGCTACTATGTGCCTACTGGGAATAGTAAGAACAGAGACAATAAAATCATACCAGCATATCTGTTTCAGTTTCCACAAAACAGAGGAAGACAGTTATAGTACATTTTACCTGGTAACTCTAGAACCTTCCATATTGAATGACATTATATATCCCAATAGAGTCACCCAGACTGCATCTCAAAACTTCCAGTCTTATTTGTTTTGTTTTGCTTTGTTTTGTTTTGCCTTTCCGGGCTCATAGGTGTGTAGGTCTGTGAAAAAATGAAATGAAACAAAATACTATATGCCAGTAAAGAAGCATATGTGAATCCTTGCAGTCAAACAGGTCCTATCTTACATAGTGCTATTCTAGTGTGCATTTAAACATACAGTGGCTCAGATCTTACATCAGGGCTGAGTAGCATAAACCTTTGAAATGCACAGGAATGTGTAATGAAATTTGCATGGTATGTGCAACCAAATGCTCCTCTATATATACAGTGACACTACACTTCCATGAGCTGAAGGCAAACATTGTGTATCATACAAAAATGTTCAACTTTCCAGAGGGGAATTTACACCTACATTAGATAGCAAGAGGATTTGGCCAGTATATGTTCAGATAGGCACAGAATATTCACCTCTTCCATTCAGATTTGCTAAACATCTCCAGATGTGTATATTGGAGTTGTGTCTAAATAGAGCAGTATTTTAAATCCTATGTTAAATTCACTTTCTCATTTGGCACATATGCATAGGAACCCTTTGTTGTAGTGGTTAGACAAGGACTGGGAAGACTCAGGTTCAATTCCCCACCCAGCTTACTGTGTGGCTTTTGACTAGTCACAATCTTGTAGCTTAGCCTAACTCACAAACCTGTTGTGAAATTACATAGTGTGGGAGAATATTTTATACTGCTTTATACAGTATGCCTGGCAGGATATAAATGTAATTAATAATAAATAAATGTATGAAATACACTATCCCAAAATAAAATGTGTAGACCAAATGTCCATACCAAATGACTCCATCATTAACACACTAGGATTAAATCCTATTTTAGTCCTGACTGTAGTAGATCCATTGAATCCATTAGACAATGTGACTCACCACTCAACAATTGACTGACTGGATTAACTTTAGTTGGGACTAACCCACAGCATGCCAGCCAACAGCTCCAATCCTAAACACACACACTAGTGAGTAAACCCTAAGAAACATAGCAGGATATATCTCAGAGTAAATATGCATATGACTGAACTGTAATGGTTTTTTCCAAAAAGATAGAACACCAGAAATGCCCTGATGGAATCAAATATTCACATATTTGAGATCTACAGATATAGAATGTATTTATCCCTTGCCTGTACTCTCTGTCCCAAGGGCTCAAGCCGGGTAACAGTGCTGAAAGATTTGAAAATACTTCTTAGTATGCACCTAGTCATTCTGTAGAGTTTAGCTCAGTTTCTAAAGTACCCTCATGTTCACTTTTAGTGGTGATGATGCAGAGGTGGAACCAATGAATACACCTACCCAAAACCTTGTCTGATGATGGTATATCGTTACAGAGGAATGAACCATTTGGGGTTTTGCAACTCTAACCCAGACAATATTTCACCTTCTGCCATCCCAGTGTTGCTCATCTATCTGTACTTGGCTTCCTCCAGAAATAAAAGTGAAGAATCAATTCATAAGGTAAAGCCTGGTGTTGGTCAAAGTCGCTTAGCATGGAATTTCTGAAAAACCAAGAAGCATGTTGAGGGAACAGTGACATTCCTCATTGTTCCACACAAGGTCAACCAGTACAAAATGAGCACATAATGAACACTCACTGGGACATGATGTGCTGCACATCCAGCAGCTTTTTTTCAAGAAGACCGTCTTATGTCTTGAATGCATACTCAGCTTTAAACCCCTTTTTCATTCCCTTCAGAGCCATCACCCTGGAGAACACTCTTGTGATCCTGTCAACAGTGGCCCCTGATGCTGGAAGATACTACGTACAGGCTGTGAATGACAAGAATGGGGACAATAAAACCAGCCAACCAATCACACTCACCGTGGAGAGTAAGTGCCACTTATGGTGAGGTGGGGGAGATCGTGGCTTTTATGGCAAGATTTGCAGACATTCAGCAGAGGGAAGGTAAGGATTCAGCACCTGCTCCCACCTGCTCAGTGGGAGAGTGTATGATGGAACCAGGCTGTTTTTCAAGGTCTGATGCAAACAACCATTGGGTTCCATGAGATCCTGACAAATAGCTTGCATTTGGTGCTTGCATTTACTAGTGCTGTGCATGTGTATCAGTTTATCTGTGTGTTTCTCCCTTTGAAACAGCTGAAATCAGCCAGAGTTGCTGCTTGAGCTTTTCTAGGTGTATTGATTTAGAAATAGGTTCCCATGGACTTGTCAGAGAGACAAGCATATGACTGAGCTGCTAGTCACAATTCTGCTGCTATTTATCATTAATACTGCGCTTTGTAAATCTAAAGTGCTTTCCTACCACCAACATATTTATTTCCTAACAGTGCTCTAGGATAGATCATATAGTTCTAATGTTTTAAAGCAGCTGAGAATTTTTCTTGCCCTGATCATTGGCATGAACTTTATGCTGATGTCAAACCCTCCATCCACCTGATCAGGATTACAGAAAAACCTCTTCCTAAGGTAGGGGCAGCTTACAATCATTGTAGACAATACCACCTACCACTCCTTGGTATTGGCTATGCTGGCTAGTGCTGACAAGAGTTTTATCTGGAGGGCCACATGTTCTCCTGCTTCTGATCTGGATGGTTGAGCCACTGTCTGCTTGAGCAACCCACCTAGCAGTGCAAGCCTATGAATGCTTACTCAGAATAAAGTCCCACAGCATTCAGCGGTGATTAATTCCAGGTAGATGGGCATGGGACTGCAGCCAGCATCTCTCACTGTTTTATTGGCCTGTTCTTGTGAAGGCTACTGGGGCCCTGTGAATAAAATGAAGACCATGAGGTGTCAAGATGCCAGCCTAGTGAAAGTTATGTTAGCCTGACAAGCCACATCTGAGTGTGAGATAGGCTGAGGATGTAGACAATGCCTTGGTTGTTTTTCTTCGAGGCCAGCGTATCCCTAAAGCCCAGCATCGTTGCATCTGGTTTTTCAGTTGCTCTTGCTGGCTTGGGCCCAAATTTAATTTGCAGTAAATCTCTGGCAAAGCGTCAGCTGGTGCTGACTAAACATTTCCGCTGGCTCCAAATTTATTTAGACATTTGGGGCAGAGCTATAAGAGCTCAGGGGTACTAATTACATCACATTGGGCCAGGCCCCCATCCCCTGCTCTCCACATCATCCAGACAATCTCGGTCACCACACCAAGCATGGAAAGGGTGATAAAGGAGGCAACATCAGTAATCATCTCCTCACTCTGAGGGAATCCTCCCAACACACATGGAATCCACATGAATCAGGCTTAGTCCCTCCAGATGATGCTTACTTTACAGCTGTTTTATGTCTCCTGGATTTGGTTTTATACCCCCCTCCCCCTTCTTTGCCCCATTAATCTGGAGTGTTGTACCTTGGTGTGTAATAAACACCATAGCGCATGCCTTTATGGATTCAGCTGTATCAGCAACCTTGCAATGCCAGCCAAGGCATTGCGGGGAGGGATGCAGGGTTTATCACTGCAATTATTTTGCTTTACACACTCATTCTGTGCTTGCTGCTGCTTCTGTTCTTTCTCTTCTTTTCTCTCGAATGCCATTTGCTGATGTGGGAGCAGGTGACAGAGCTCTGTAGAATTCATGGTGGGTATTGGATCTTCCAAGAGCTTTGAATCTGTGAAGATGCGTAGAAGGGGCTGACACCCTATTGCCTAAGGCAGGCTTCTTATGCAAACTGGCCACTCCTCTGTGTGCCACGGAGAGACAACCACATTTGTGCCCACTGGCTACAACAGTTTCTTTCTCCCCTAAAAACTGACCACAGACCAGCAGCCAATAGCAGACAGACCAGCATCTGTCCGTGGACCACCACTTTAAGTTGCACTGCTCCGTCTTGTTGACATCCTCTAAGTGGGCAGCATGGTGTCTGCCAAAAGTTTGGCATGTTCCCTCCCTCGCTTCAAGGTTTTACTCCCACTCCCACTTTCATTGGCTTTGTGGGAGATTTGAATCAAGAGGTGTATACAGAACATGATGCCTTCGAGCAGCACTTGAAATGGGAGAGGCACAGTGGGGAGATCACATTTGTACTGCATGTCCTGCTTCTTGACACTGTTGCTACTTCATCAATTAGAACTGATCAATTCTTCTCCTGATTAAGGGCAGGAATGCTCCTGTGTCTCTTGTCAAGGAATGAAAATGTTGAATTGGGGCAGAGGTCAAGAGTGCAACAGAGAGAGAGGAGGATGGGAAGTTTGGTGGGAAGTGGGCAGATAAATGGCAGGAACTGGTGGGCAAACCCAAGTGGCTGCTGTTCCTAGCCCTGTTCAGGACCTGTTAGCTGAGCAATTTGGGGCAACTGGTGTGACTGGGCTCATACTATCCAAGGGACAGGGGGGTAAGGCAGGTTTTGTCCCAGCAGGGAGAGGGAAATAATGAAAAAGCAGATTAGTTCAGGCATTTCCAGTCACATGATTTTTATTCTGTTGTGTCTATTATTTGCATAGTAAAACTCATTCTGCTTCAGCTAGTCAATAGCAGGACACCGAAGCCCCATCTCCTCACCATTAAATGTCATATTCATCAACTTGCTCTGAGATTTCACCCATCATTGTGTACTTAAACGTAAATACGGGAGTTCTGCAGCCATTAATAAGTGTTCCAATACTTCCGTCAAATCATGTCGTGCCCACAGGCTTTAGTCAGAGGTAAACTTTGGGTGTACTGGGAGTCACAAAAGGAAAGGGTTGGGCATAGCAGAATGAAAGGCACACAGCAGTATCACACAAGCAGAGGTCTGCTTGTGTAGTGAGCTTTCTCATTCTCTCCTCTCTACTGCAGCCCTCTGCATTCCTCAGAAATATACTCTGGAGAGCCCGCCTTTCAGATTTTGTTAATAGAAGTAGTTCTTTCCATAAAAATCACCCAAATAGTAGGGAGGAATAGCATGTCTGTGCTGGCACAAAAGCTTACAAGTGTTAATATTTTTAACTGTATTTCCTATAATCCTCTGGCCAAGATTCTGGAAATTGTAGGTCCAAATGTAAGTTTTCCCAGCTCTGGCTGGCATGTTACACTGGCATGGCCAATGAGGCTGTTGGGAGTCTGGAATGCAAGTCTAGCGTGGCACTGGATCCAGGTGTCAGAGCCATGACCTACTAAGCCCTAATATGACTTGCATACAGGCTACCCGAAAGACCATATTCTCCCATACAAGCTTTTCAATCTCAGAGTGAAAATGTTCGGAAGGAATGGTAGAGATTGACTAATGAGTGAAGAATCACCTCTAAACATCTTTGAATCCAAAAATTTGCTTAATCGCTTCTGCTTGTTCCAACTGGACAGCCCTGGACAGCCTGGTACTCCTCAGTTATCTTCAACCTAGGGGAGAAGGAGAAGCCTACTCCTATCAATTGTTGATGTTCCATTTCATACTTGAATGGCATCTGGTGTCAGCATCAATTCATGTTTCCTCAGATGTAGGTGGCCCGGCTGATCCCATTGCACCAACCATCATTATCCCACCACGCAACACCAGCGTAGTGTCCGGCACTTCAGAAGTGACCCTTGAGTGTGTGGCCAATGCAAGGTAAGTCTCCGCCTGACTGCTGTGCTCTGCAACTGTGTATGACAGCAGGGTTAGCTGCTAAAACAGTTGAAGATAGTGACAGGATCAACTGCAAACCTGCTTTTCCATGGAGCATTAAGCCCATAATTTGGTCTGTCCCATGGACTCCTCCAGACATGGTCCATGAGTGCAAAACTGTGCTCTGGGAAATGGCCTGTTTTAGACCACACAAACCTGCCCAGTAGAAGCTGTTGACTTTCAGGTCAATAGAGTGATGAATCAACTCTGGGTTTTAGTCCAGAATTTAAAACAGCTGTCCAAGGTATTGAACCTTATTCCCCAGATTGGTTCGTCAGCTAAGGCACCTCCTTTAGATTTAGGGCCTTTCTGCACTACACAGTTATAATGCTATTATTCCACTTTCAACCTCCTGTGGAATTCTGGGGTTTGTAGTTTACTGAGGCCCAAGAGCTCTCTGGCTGAGAATTCTAAAGGGCCCTCCCTAAACTGCAAACCCCAGGATTCCCTAAGATGTTGAAAGTGGAATAATAGCACTATAACAGTGTAGTACAGAAAGGCCCTAAAAGTTTAGGCATGGAAGTCACTAGCCTTCTGTGACTCCAGAGTTTCTGGGCCACATAATCAGTTTGCACTATGCAGTATGCTTGGGAAATGGATTCCAGTGAGCCATATGAGAGAGAAATGCTCTCCACTGGCACCAGAAAATCCTCATGTCTTGACATTTTGCAACCATATAAAAGTTTAGTCTCCCACTCTTCACTCACAAAACTGATGTGTGTTCATACTCTCTGCATTTACACTTGAACTGGGATTTTGGCTGTGAATTTCCCTTGAACTGTAAGAGATATTTAGGGTCCTGTTTGTTATGTGATGACATTGGCACCACCTCTCACAGGCTTCTCTGCTAACCAGGCCCCTGATCAAACTGCACATCATCTGGAAGAAGGGTGGTGTTCCCGTGTCCACTGGCATCAGTGACTACAATCGGCGCCTGACCATTCTCAATCCCTCACTGAGTGACAGTGGCTACTATGAGTGTGAGGCAGTGTTGCGCAGTAGCAGTGTCCCCTCTGTGGTTCGAGGAGCCTACCTCTCTGTGCTGGGTAAGTAAGGCAAAAAGCCAACAGGCCATGGGAGGGAACAGGGCTGCCCCCTGAGGTGGGCAAGCAGAATCACAGCCCTGTCTGTGCACCTGCTGCTGCCATGAGAAGATGCACTCATTTTCTTTCCCAGTCTGTTGCTTGAGTCAAGAAGGTCATTGTGTTAGGCCTGACTCTAGGCACTGTTAGATCTCTAGAGAAAGGTAATTGGTATGCACAAACACACACATTGGGATTGAGAAGGATCAACAAAATACTTAGGCAAACTTCTGAAGCCAGTTTAGTGTAGTGGCTTGAGTACTGGATTAGGTTTCCGAGAGACTAGGGTTCAGATTCCTGCTCAGCCGTGGAACCCATTTGTGATGAAGCGTGAAGGTGTGTGGCTATTTGGACTACCAGTGCAGCTTGAAAGCAGGTGCTAGGCAACCAGAATAACACCGCAGGATTGAAACCCACCGCAGTAGTTTGTGGAAGGGGCTTATGACTAAGAGAAAAAATTATATAAAGGTAAGCATCTGTGGGTATTTTGATTTCTTCAGTGAAAGCCTAGCAAAGAGCTAGGGAGTAGAGTCCCTTAGTCAGTCAGAGAGTGTGGCTATTTTGGGAGATGTAGAGATATTGAGAGGCAGAAGAGTAATTGATCCCTAGTAGGATCTGGTCAGAGAGTGTGATCTAGATGGGGGATTAAGACTTTGGCAAGAGTTCAGCCTAAGTTCTGTTGTATGATAACTGTGCCTTTCATGAAAGTCTAGAAATAGAATTGGATTGTTTCTGAGCAGGAAGTTAACTGTTCATATTGTCCAAAAAGTGCACTGAAGAAAGGTATCAACATTGAACTGCATATGAACTCTAACACGCTACCTTATTCTTATTTTCATCTTAATAAATGTTACAGTTTATCTTTGTAAATCTTGGCTCGGCTTGAGTTGACTACAGTGATAAGTAATATAGGAAACACGCTACCATAAAATTATTAAGTGGTTCTAAATAAACATTGAAAACTCTTGCCCTTTTACACAAAGATGGTGTTGTGGTGGGGGCGGGGGGGCGGAGCTGTGTGGAAAAGACAAGGCACTTATCAGACTGGAAATCACCTCACCAATCTGGGAGAAGTAAGGGCCTGTCAAACCATTATATAACCTTGGGCAAGTTACACATTCGCAGCCTAAGAGGTAAGCAATGGCAAACCAACTTTGAATAAATCTTGCCAAGAAAACTGCATGATAGGATTGCCATAAGTCAAAGTCAACTTGAAAAGCATGTAATAACAAGTCAAACCATGGGTCCATTGTGCTCAGTACTGTCTCTCCTGGTTGACAACTGGTCTCAGGTAGGAGGTCATTCTACCTGATTCTACCTTCTACCTGATCTCTTTGGCCAGAGATTCCAAGGAGTGAACTTGAGGCCGCCTATATATAAAGCAAGGTTTTGTCCCTGAGCAATGGCACTTCCTTATTTGTGGAGAAGTCCTACTCACACTTTGGAATGAAGAAGGTTTGGGCTGTCCCATGTGTGTGTGTCTCTCTCTCTCTTACAGAGCCACCCCAGTTCACCAAGGAACCAGAGAGACACATCACTGCAGAGATGGAGAAGGTTGTACAGATTCCATGCCAGGCCAAAGGTAATTTTCTCTTGCTCATCATTTTGTTAGGGGTCTCCTTGATCAATTCAGCTTCGAGCGAGGGCATACGATCCTTGCAGTTCTAGTGCCTGCTCTGTTAGAAATACAACAATTAGAACACACATATTTCCATCAGAATTACATCGTGGAGATTTCAGTATAACAAGGGTTTGCAGATTACCCTTCTCACCCCTTTCACATTCTTTCCTGCCTTTGACACACATTTTTTTAAGGAAAAAACTTGCACATAAAGATAAGCAAATTTCTACCCCTGTCAAGCTGCAGAGATAACCTTGAAGAAATGATCTGAACAAAGCAAGTGTGACATACTGACATATGCCTGAGTCTGCAGACAGTCTAAGACAAGGAGCCTAGTGGTGGATGGCAACACCATTCACAGCCACTGAAATTATGACAGCGCCTGTGTTCTTTTTGAAGGGAGCAGAATATCTCAGGAAAGAAATTGAACTAAAATTGCAGGATGCAGGCCTGAGTTTAAGGATGCTGCAGACATTTTCTAAGAATAGTCTGGGCAGCCTGCTGAGTTCCCAAAGGATTTTGCAGAGGATTCAAAGTTTATTTATTTATTATTTACTTAACATACTTTTAAAATAAATTTGCATGTAGTGCCCTTCAATGGATAATTTCCAGAATGCTTTGTAATATAAAAAGATGATGAATATACATTAAATGAACCAGCAGAGTAAAAGTAGCAATTAAGGAATTAGACATTAAGAGAGACTTCTGAAGATTTTAAAGGTATGGGAATTTTTTTAAAAAAGTCTTCCCTTGATATTGAAAAGGAATTAAAGCAATTAAAGCAAGGATGAATGAAGTGCACCCACAGGTTGTATGCAGCCCTGAATCTCTTTTCTGCAGCCTTCTGTGCCCCACTTCCATAAATTCATGTAAGCTCCCAGACTTTCCAAAATTTTCTAAAACATTCCTAGGCCATTTTGGCCTCAAAATCACCAAGAGAGGGCCAAAACCACAGCAGAATGCAACAGTTCTGCTCCCCCACCTCCCTGACTACCGAGCTCTTCCGCACATGTACAAAGGCTGGATAATAGCTGGAAATGAAATGGAAGGGATATCACTTCTTCTGATTTCATTTGCAAATCCATCTTGTTTGATCCACCATAGATATCCATTGCTTCTATGGCTTTTTAAGCCCCAGTGCCAAGAGGTGTGTTTTCTGGGCATGACTCCAGAGGCATACCTAAGGTGGGGCAAGTAGGGGGTGCAAAAAAGCCATGTGTGTAGGGGTGGAGGTGGGGTTATGGGTAAGAAGGTGGGGGTGCAACTTCCAAGCTTACCCTAAGTGCTGTTTATGCTATATACACCATTGTGTGTATACCTTTTTATCCTAAAAAGTGCAGAGGGTTGTAGGAGTCTGTTGAATGAACTCCATTTAGAAGGCAAGGCTACAAAAAAGTTAGCTTTCACAAGCTAACTGCACACGTTTGCAAAAGTTAGCTTCCATTTCTTGTTCGCTCTGTAGCAGCACCTGGACTATGAAACTTACTCTCAAGCAAGGTCAGGATGGCACCATCCCTTCTCACTTTCTGGTGAGCAGTGAAGATTGAGCTTACAGGAAGCCCTCACCTTTTGAAGCCCCATTATCTGATGACTCGCTCTTTTGACACTTCCAAATTAAGGACCAATTCCGTTAATTTGACAGGGGTTCCACTCTTTTGTCAGTTCTTCCCTAGGGACACTCACATGGGACCATTTTTGTGCATGCTGCTTGCAAAGCTTGCTGAGGGGGAAAAAAGATGTTAAGCTGGCTAAGAGATTTTGCAAGCAGCACATGTGCTGTCAGTCCCAGTTGAGCTTCCTAAGTCCTTCATGCTCCCTACAGTACAGTACATGTCTTTTGCTTTTCAATCAGTTCCATTTTCTAATGGTACTCTACTCCTTAACCTAATCTCTACTTGGTAAGTGGGAGAAACCTAAGAGAAAGAGAGAGATAGGCAGGCAGATGATGGATGGACGGACGGACAGAAGGACCGTTTCTGACCAGGCTTTCTTTTCTTTTCCTTTTGATATTTCAGCTAGCTCAAATTGGTTTACAATGCACCTAAAATTTGCAATTAAAAAAAATGCCTATTTTGCAGGTGTGCCTCCACCACGTATGTTCTGGTACAAAGATGCAATACTACTTGCTGTGGAGAAGCTTGCTCGTTTCCAGCTCCTAGCCAATGGGAGCCTGCAGATCAGTGGCTTAGTGCCAGATGACACAGGCATGTTCCAGTGTTTTGCCCGCAATGCTGCTGGGGAGGTGCAATCTTCCACATACCTGGCTGTCACTAGTAAGTTTTCCGAAAAATGGCTTGTTTTTGCTTTGCTATTAGAAGAAGGCAAAGAAGAGTGGAAGTTTTGTTTCCATTTCACTTTTGATTGGAGTGTGCCACCATTCACAAAACTCAAATGTAGCAGAAAGCAAAAGAAGACAACTTTGCTGGTTTTGTCTAGAAGTATTTGTGGAGCCTACCACTAGCCAGTGCTGGGCTGTGAGAGGCGTACGGGTAGGTGAAAGGTATTGCAGCAAGCGGACTGGAGCTATGGGCTCTGTAATCTAGGTTGTAGTTACCCTGCAATGTACCATGTGGTTGCCATCTTGCTGAAGCTGAAGTGGGCTGCAAGGTAGGAAAAAGGACAAAACAGAAGCATTCTTTCAGGAGCTTGATCAAAAGGAGGTTTTCTTTTTGTTCTGGGGAGAAAAAAATTATATTCATTATGAAGTGACCTTCCCATAGTGCAAACCCATTTGAGGTTGCAGGAGCAGTGCTGTATAGAAGTACAGCAAAGTATCTGTTGCAACCAGAGAACGATATCTATGACCTTTGGGGGACACTTCTTTCCATTGATTGTTTTTATCTTGTCTTCAACAGTGGTGGGTTCAAAAGGGCTGAGGGACATTGAAAATGATGTTGCAGTGAGTTGTCCCCTTGCCAGTTTGAAATCCCCCCTCGTGGACATTTCCCTTGTACCTCTCTCCTCCTGTAACAGGTATTGCTCCCAACATAACCAAAGGACCTCTGGATAGCACAGTGATAGATGGAATGGCAGTGGTGCTCAGCTGTGAGACCTCAGGGGCTCCCAGGCCAGCCATCACCTGGCAGAAAGGTAATGGTGAGTTGGAAAACTATTTCCTAAGAAAGAAGGAAGGAAGGAAGGAAGGAAGGAAGGAAGGAAGGAAGGAAGGAAGGAAGGAAGGAAGGAAGGAAGGAAAAGAAAAAGAAAGAAAGAAAGAAAGAAAGAAAGAAAGAAAGAAAGAAAGAAAGAAAGAAAGAAAGAAAGAAAGAAAGGCAGGCAGGGACGGAGGGAGGGAGGGGGGAGGGGGGCTGGCTGGCTGGCTGGCTGGCTGGCTGGCTGGCTGGCTGGCTTTTTGTAGCCACCAGGCTTGCAAGTAAGATCTCTTCAAAGGGCAGAACACATGCCTTGCATGCAAAAGGTACCGGATTCAGTCCCTGGCACTTTTTATTTAAGAAAGAAAGAAAGAAAGAAAGAAAGAAAGAAAGAAAGAAAGAAAGAAAGAAAGAAAGAAAGAAAGAAAGAAAGAAAGAAAGATCTCATATAACAACTGATGAGAAGACCGTGGGCTGGGGCTGTGACAATCAGAATAAACATTGCAAAGCTACAGCAAGCAATGGTCTGACATAATATAATCGCAATTGTGTCTGTTTAATGCCCCTGCTATAATATAAGCCATAATATCCCATAAGCTGGCACCATCTAGATATGTAGGACTATTGCTCTATCATGGGCCTCAATCCATATGATCATGGTGGCTGGGGATGATGGTTGTTGTCATCCATTCCATCTAGAGGGTGCCAGATTGGGCATGCTACAGAATATTCTTTGAACTTGTGAACTCATGTCGCCTGTTATCAATGCTATGCTGATAAACTGTAGTAGATACACTATAGAAAGTTGTCTTCTACTTTGACAGTCAGAATAATTCATCCTACCTGGGAACTGTAGCTCTATATTGGTGAGTTCTTTCCAGAATGATTGGTCTGTGATGTATGAGAAAGGAAACAGGAACTTGAGGGCAAAGAAGGAATGGTGGCTAAACTCGAAAACACTGGAAATTGCTAAGGTACCAGCAAGATTCTCCTTCAGTGGAGGACTGAGGCAACCTTAGTCTTCTGTGACCCATGTCCCATTCTCTCCTTAATATAGTCAGAGCACAGGGAGGAGGAATTCTGTCTTTGAACTTCCTAATAGCACAGCTTGATTAAAAACTGCTGAAGGCTTACTCATACCTGGTCCCAGACCATCTATTCTCCAGTCCTCATGTTTAAAATCTTAAGTTGCCATAGCAAATCATGGATGCGGAGATTAAGTGAGGCAGAAACAGTGGCCCTGGTTTTGGTTTGGCTTGCCCCAAGTTTAACAGCTGTGGCCTTTTTCCAGTTCACCTAAACACTGTTCTCTTGTAGACCTTTGTTTTATACTCCATAAGGAGCCAGGCAAGCTCAACCCATTCTAAACGGTTACCACCAGGCTTCTTTTCCTTTGCTGGAAGTTGAAAGCCTCAGAGGCCAGTGGATGTAACGATTCTGAACTGACTCCAGTCCAGCCTTGCTTCCCTAATCCCAATGTACCTTAGACTTGATCTGAGCCCCTGTTATACCAGCACATACCTTCACACAAGGATGCTGAGATCTCTTCCTCCTGGCATACCCATCCATCCCCAGCTGCACAGAAAGCCAGATCAAAGTGTTCATGATGTATTCTGGAATTGGCTCTTTTCCCATAGGGTCTCTGAATTCCTAAAGGCATGGGCAGACTTGGGATTTATGAATGCATATGAAGAAGGAACCCTCCCCAAAAGTCAGTTTCTTTATCTTTTGACTAAGCTTCCTGTTTTGTTTTCAGAAGTGGAGGATGTTGTTTAGGCACCAGCTACTGTGAATGAGTTGCCTTTCATTGGTGACCAAACAACACAGCCTGTCTCTTTCCCCTTCAGGCGAGCGAATCCTGGCCAGTGGTTCAGTGCAACTTCCTCGTTTTACTTTGCTGGAGTCAGGAAGCCTCCTGATTAGCCCAGCACGGATCTCAGATGCAGGCAGCTACACTTGCCTGGCCACCAACTCACGTGGAGTCGATGAGGCATCTGCTGAGCTTGTTGTCTGGGGTAAGGTTCCTCCCTTCCGTCCCTGCTGTTAGCCTCCCAGCTCCTTCCTCTGTTCTGTAAGTAGCTAGCAAAATACCAATCTCCAAACTCTTATGCCATGCATAGTTTGCCTCTTAGACATTTCAGACATCTCAGAAAAGTGCATTAATGCTATTATATAAATCCAGAAGTTCTTAGGAAACAAAATTAAAAACTTGATCCCATAAACCTGAGAGAAGGAGCCACAGATCCATGGAAAACAGAGAAACTTTATTTTCCAGATCAGACTGCAATGCAGCCAGGCGAGCCACAACTACAGTCTGAAGTCATTGTGCATGTGGACTGTGGGCATCAATTTGATTCTGAGCGGAAACCCATTCCCCTTCAAAGCAGCTCTAAGTTTGTCTAATAGAACAATTATAATTAGGTTCTCTACCCTCCTGGTTGAGGTGAATCACTGCCCCCTGCTGGCCAGCAGTAGCTTGCCTTGGAATTGTACGCTGGAACAAGCATATTCCATCTAGGAGTCGGAATATGTTCTCATTGGATAGTTAGTTAGCACATTGAATAGGTTTTAAGTTACCTCTTGACCTAAGCATAGGCCTGTATACCTGAAAAGTTTTGCTTGTGCTTGTTCATAATTAAATCAGTCCTACTGTACATTAGCTGCTACCCACGCCAATATGTAGGAACACAAATTTCCTAGATGTACAGAGATAGGCAGGAACATGGCTTGCCTCTGATGAAAATGTCCTTTGTGTAACAAGTGACTGGTGATAGTGGTGTTGCACTGACCTTGCATGCGAGAGGGAATTAAGTTAATGTCATTTGTTTGATACTGATAGTCATTCCAGTGTGGAAGGGAAGAGGAAGTGTTTCCACTTTAGGTTACATAGCTTGGATTTGGAGCTGAAGTACTCCACATGTTTCCTAGTGATACGAATGCTTAAATACATATGATATAGGAGTGTGTATGATTGTTTGAGTTTATTCTGTCTTGTAGTAGAGGGGTTGAACAAAACAGCATTTATTTCCTGTTCATAATTACATCGTTTTGTGAAATAAGATAATGTTGTAGTCAAACATGACCACATGACAAACATGGCTATGGAACGTCATTCCAGTCTTATTAGAAAGGAAGGTATCCTCAGTCAAACTTTGCAGCCTAAGGGAAAATGACTTGGTTGGCACCCATTTCTGTTGCCCTGTAATATTTCAGCCCCAGAGACTGTGACTACATGCTTTCTGTCTCTCTGTGTCTACAGCCCGGACTCGTATCACCAACCCACCTCAGGACCAAAGTGTTATCAAGGGCACCAAGGCTTCCATGACCTGTGGAGTGACTCACGATCCCAGTGTAATTGTTCGGTATGAAACAGGTTTTATTTCATCTAGGGTGAGATCAATGAGAAGGAAAGTGGTGTGCAAAGGGCAGAAGCAATTAAAGTGGGGGTGATAGCCTTTGGCACACAAGATGTGGAAGGAAAGGTGAAAAGAAAAACACAGTACAGTATGACTAGAGATGGATGATTCTGCCAGCTTCCCAAAAACAGCCATCACAGGTGGTCAGTTCTCCCTGGCCAGTGGTAGAAGTACCTATATCCCAAGCCCTTGAGCTGCAGATGAATAAATGCTCCTGCTCACAGGTACTTAGTATCACCATAAGACATGCCGGATAATTTTAGCCAAGGCTCAGTTTTGATATCTGTTTTCAGTGGCAGAGTTTAGCTCTGGAATATATGAAGTGGTCTAAAAATGTCTTTCCTCTGAGCATCTCTTGCTGGAAAAGACTAATCTCCTGGGCTCTGATAACATGGTTTCAATTTGCACAAGCTTCAGCTTTGGCACCATTCTTGGTGTAAATCCTGTGCTTTGGGGAGTGACCAGTCTCTGGGCACCTTTGTTCTCTGAAAACAATCAGAACTACAGGCCTGAAATTCATCCTGGTGTATTACAATATGACATAGCCAGGAGTCTCCCAGCCACTTCCTCACTTGCTTTAGAGAAAGATCGTCTAAAAAACACCTAAGAATAATCATTGCCCTGCATTGCCACCTGGTGCCTGGTTTAGGGATGGTGCTAAGACAGAACTCATTGGTATGGACAAAGAAAGTCATGATGAATCTTTTCCTTGAACTCCAAGAGTGTCCTTATGGCAGAGAGGAGATGCCAGTGCTGATGAGAGGTCTAAATAGATAGCTCTGTATGTGTACCCTGTACCATTTATACTTTTTTTAAAAAAGGGAAGTGGAATTCTGCAACCTGCATAAATTATGCATGTGTTTGCTTATTTTGCATAATTTATTCTGCTTTTATTCATCATGGGAAATGGGAGAGCATTATACAAGATATTAATGTCTTGTACAATGACTGTTCTACTTATCCTGTTTTTGCTACACATTATCTAACCTATCTTTGCAGCCATAGAGATGACCAGTTATTTGCTTTTTTTTTTTAAGTGAAAGCTGAAATTTGTCAGGTATTAATTCTAAGCCCCAGCATGTGTTTGAACAACCCAGTGGTGAAATACACTTAAACTTGGTTCAGAGTGCTTCAAGCACTGATTTGGTTTTATATTTTTGACTTTGAAGGAATTTCTTTTTGTATTGATGTTGCTCACACATCCACCATTGAACTCTTCTACGTGGTGGGGATCATATTCCAAGACATATACCCATTTTGCCCCAGGCACTAGTAGAGGAGAGTCAGGAGGGCACCATGTGTGGGAGCAGAAAGGGAGGATATCTCAAAGACAAAGAGAAAACAATTGATTACTGAAAGGATTTCAACCCCTGTCATTCCTTTCTTGGAAGAAAATTCGAACACTGTTGTCTACCTCTTGATGATGTGGGAGGCAATGTTGGTGTTTGTTTCAGAAAGACCCTTCTCCTTTTCTCCTCTACTTTTTGTTCTGCACAGAGCAATAGCCAGGGCCTGCTGAGTTTCCGTGTTACTCTATAGTTGGGTGGGGCAAGTATATCCTGCAAGCCACAGACAGCCATCTTAGTGATCTCCAAGGCTTCCCCGGGGTCAATGTCCCCCCGCCAAAATAAAAAAAAGAATGCTCCCCAGCATCATCTAGGGACTGTGGGAGGAATTTCACCAAGTTTGGGAGGAGAACTGGCCCATTTTTTGTCCAAAAGGCCCTTTTCTTCAAACAGGAAGCAACCAGAAATCACTTCTGGGTTACTTCCTATAATTAAAAAAGGCCTCTTGTGGGATTGAAACAGCTCAAGGGGGCCAAAAACATGGTGAAAATGCACTCTTTGCCTCTTAGAGTGCATTTAAGGGCAAAAATGCTGTTTTCCTTTTTTCTTTTTTTGAGGGCCTGCATGAATAGGAGATGCACTTTAGGTCATTGCTACTCAAAGTGGTCTGTGGACCAGCACCAATCCATAAGCTATCAGCTGCTGGTTTGTGATGAGTTTCTGGGAAATAGAAAAGATAAAAAGTGAAGAGCACCCCGTAGAATTCAGAGGGAGATGCCAGAGATGGTACTCAAAGTGCTCAATAGATGGTTGCTTCATTATAAAGAAAGTCCAATGGTTTTCAACTTCTACTGGGTACTCTGTTCATTTAATTTAGAATCACAGAACAATAAAAGAGGTGTTAGATTAGTAAGTCCCTTGTCTATTTTGACCAGGAGTTGTCCTGGGGGAGGCAGGGAAGGCAGGCTCATCAGTCTTCATGTCTCATCTTGAAGCTGTGACTGGAGTTTTGTTGGTCCAGAGTAATACAGCCTCTTCTACGAGTGACTTTTATGTTGCAGAGTAGGGGAATTCTTTACTAAGCAACTCCAGCTCTGTTGTTCTTTATTTATCAGGGCAGGTGTGTTGTCACACCAATGTTCAAATGCCCAAGGGCTCATGTGATCAAGGGGTTGTGGACTAGCTTCCTTCCTTCTAGGGACAGAGCTGTCAAGAACTGGCATTGCTTCTCTAAAAATAAAACTGAGAAAAAGTCGTGTAATCCTACACACACACAACAGTGAAATACAGGTGCATGTTAAGGGAAAGCTCTTGTAGGGAGATTTGTCATAGAGTATTTTAAAAGGAGAAAAAACACTTGGGGGTCTGATGCACAAATGGAACATCACCACAGGCGGTAGTTGAGACTATTTCCATTCTATTTCCCAACAATATTTAATTAGCATAATCATGAGCTCTCAGTTCATGAGCTCCACCTTACCCGAGGATAATAGTAATAGGGTGCTTGCAAGGAGTATCAAATGTCCAGGGTTTTGTTTTGTTTTGTTTTTCTGTACTCATGAATGCTCCCCGCCGCCACCACAAGGGAAGGACCATTGTCAAAGTCAAAGAATATGATTAAGAACTTTCACAGTTGCTTTAGCTGTGCAAGTAACAATCTAGAAGGTGAGATGGTAGACCAGGACCAGTAATGTCATGCTTCCTCAGCTTACGGGAGATCTTCATGTAGCACATGTTTTCACTATTGATCTGTAAATAGACTGGACAGAGCTTTACCACAATGACCATCATGGCAATGATACAACCAAACAGCTGACAATATGCATTCTGGTGCCATCAGGTGAGATCTAAAAGGTCCACTTGCAGTACAACTCCCAGCTGTATTCACTGCTGCTGCTGTTTGGATAGAAGAACGGACTGAGAGGAAGGCAAGAACAAAAGGAGTAGCAACTGAAGTCCAAAAATGGCACAGTGGTTTTAAAGCAGCACTTGGCAGCTGCATCATAGCCCACCCTTTGGATATCAAGACATTTGGCACCAGTAATGTTTTGCCCAGAGAAAGCAGCCAAGCCTGTCCAGCCTCGATGTGGATTTCAACAGTGTCCCATTTTGCTTTAGCAGCATACTCCATCATTCTCTGACCTCCCAAGTAGAATAAGCTATCATCTGTGGGCGAAATGAGGTTACCTCTCACCCAAAGAATGGTGCTTAGACTTGACTGGCAGAACAGTAGTTGGTTTTAACGGGGTCGCATCACTGCAGGCTGCATCAGTGGAGAGGCAAATAATAGGTCTGTTTTTTAGCTGTTGTTATTTTTGAGTTTAGTGCCCTTTTTTTGCCATAGAACAGTCCGGGAGCTATTAGTGGCTCCTGAGGGCAGGGAGGGGTTGAGGTAAACAAGGAAGCAAAGCAAGAAAGAATTATTCTAGAGAATGAAGCAATTGTAATCATCTGTAAGAGCTGAGCATTTGGGAAAGAGATAACATTTGTTGTCCTGTCTTATTTTTCTTTCTCCTTAGGTACATGTGGGAAAAGGACGGTGCAGCACTGAATGTAGAGAATGTGCCACGCCTGCGGCTGGACACCACAGGCACTTTACACATTGCTCAAACCTGGTCAGGGGATATTGGCACCTACACCTGTCGGGTGGTGTCTGCTGGAGGCAATGATTCTCGCAGTGCTCACCTGCGAGTCCGGTAAGGGCCAGCTCCTGAGAACTGGCATTAGGAATGGCTTCAGAGGGGGCTACAGCCAATCCTGATGTACAGAAGGAAGAATTATGAGGAGTGAGTGAGGTTTCCAAAGAGGAGACTGCAACTTCTCCTGAGCAATGCGTTCTTTTTGATGTAAATGTTGCAGGAGTGGCGTTGTTGCCACAATTGGAGCACAGATATTTTCCTGACTTCTTAGGATCCCCACAGGTCACCTCTCAATCTCTGTGTCATAGAAGATCCACTCTGAAACTTCCTACTAGAGTCAACTTCCAAAGTTTTCCCCATGTCATGCCAAACCTGTTTTATTCAAGTATCCTACACATGAATTCTTAATTGCATGGAAGCACCTTCACTGTGTTCAGTTCCATGCTGCAGGAACATGCATCAAAATAATACAATTTTGTGAATCCTTCCTACAGAAGAAACACTATAGCTAGGATCACATCATTAATATGCTGTCCTGAAGTGTGGAATCGCACCATATTGGAATAGATCCCATGCTGCTGGCCCTGCATGTGAACAGCAACTGGGTATATGAGTAATCCAACTTTGGAACCTGGAAATTTCTCTGGGATATAATGTTTCTTTGCCTGATATCTGCTGCCTTGGAGAGCACTGTTGGCTGACTAAGATGCATGGCTTCTAGGTATATTGGCTGTGGGTACACAAAACATTCCCCCCTTCTTAACTTCCCTCCTGAATGGACTCATCGTGTGATCAAGTCAGTGCTATGAAATCCAGAGCTGTTGCTTATAATATGCAGACAATAGAGACTGTGTCAGTACAGGGAGTGGTCTTGGTCTCCTGTGATTCTCCTCCAGTGTCTTCTGTTTTCCAGTGAGTGGCACTGTCTGTGTGGGGTTCTTCTGTCCTAACACCTACTGAGAATGGTTTCTTCTACCCTCTTCTTCATCAGGCAGCTCCCCCATGCACCAGAAAACCCAATTGGCATGCTGAGTGCTGTGGAGAAACGTGCCATCAACTTGACGTGGACCAAACCCTTTGATGGGAATAGCCCACTGCTGCGGTACATCCTTGAGGTCTCCGAGAACAGTAAGGCATTGCATCTTCCTGACATACAGAGAGTGCTGAGAACAGCCAGAGAAACCAGCCCTGTGGTCTTGTGGCAGCAATCAGAGCTGGGTCGTTGTCCTCTTACAAAGGTCATGGGAAAGACTGGGTGGGAGTGGAAAGCAAGG
Source organism: Cyclura pinguis (assembly GCA_030412105.1). Classification (NCBI taxonomy): domain Eukaryota; kingdom Metazoa; phylum Chordata; class Lepidosauria; order Squamata; family Iguanidae; genus Cyclura; species Cyclura pinguis. The sequence continues at coordinate 165,995,937 of CM059600.1, forward strand.
GTGCATCCAGAAAAGCGGGACATGGTCCTGCTTTTCCTTGCTAGTTTCAAACCAAAGCTGATTCTAAAAAGTTTTTCAATTTGCAGTTTATCACTCCCTGAGCTTGGAAATGTTTTCTTTTTTTTTTTTTTCACTATAACTCCCAAAATCTCCCAACCAACCTGGCTTCTGAGAGTTATTGGCCAAAAGTAACATTTCCAAGTTCTGCTTAGTTATATCTAGTGGTATGTTGACAAGGCTTATACTGTCATTGCGTCAGATTGTGTTCTTCCATCACTGCTAAGTAAGCCTGCATTTACTCTGCAGGAGAAAGTTATCTAATTCAAAAAGAGTGACTTCTGTTATTCCTCTGGCCAGTTATTGTTTTCTTCTCCAACAGAAACTCCATAGCTTCCTCCATTCAGCAGTGTTCCCTTTCATGCAGCTAGGGCAGATTTGCCTGCTGGCCTGAACGTCAGTAAGAAACTTTACATCAGAAGAGAGGAACCTCTAATCTGTAGGCTGCATTAAGCTTCATCTGACCCCCGAACAGTCCCAGAGACAGCCCTCTGCAAACTCCCTTCCCACAACTTCTGCCCTGGGGATTCCCATTCATGCATTCATTCTCCCAATAGAAAACAGGCTAAGAAGGATCGGAATCTCCTTGTCATTTGCAAATGTTCTCTGACAAATTTGGGACCTACATCCTCAAAATCTGAGCAGAATACAGCCCATGGTAATCCTGCATAGAAGAAGCTACAAAGTCAGCAGGAAGTGCATAATTCAAGGAAGAGGGTAGATCCCGCTGTATCATCCCTGATGCCTCCTTGCTTGCTTTCCTCATGATTGCTCCTAATTCCCCTCACCTCTCTGTACCTCACAGATGCTCCCTGGACAGTGCTCATGGCCAGCGTGGACCCTGAGGTTACCTCAGTGCTGGTAAGAGGATTGGTTCCTGCCCGCTCATACCAATTTCGACTCTGTGCAGTCAATGACGTGGGCAAAGGCCAGTTCAGCAAGGACACTGAGAGGTGAGATGGGCACATCCTGGATGTGAGAGGCATAATTTCTTGCGGTTGGAGTTGATAAAGATGAGGTGATGGGAACGGCACTGAAGATGTTCTAACGGAACTATGCTGGGGCTTGTTTTGGAGAAGAGAAAGCCGAATGTGAAATGAATCCGTGAGCATTTGTTCTGGCTCATACTGATCTGGTGTGGATATGGTTGTGGCTGCCTCGGGGGTTGTATTTGTAGCATGTGGCCTCATGACATGGTGAATTGTACAGAGGGAGGAAAAAAGCTTTCTGGCCTGTCTAAATGGCCGGACTTGGGTTTGTTATCAACTGTGCATCTGATGTCTGGCCTGTTGAGATATCTGCTTTCTCTTTTATATTGAGGCATGGCTCAAAGAGGCTGAGTGAACACAGTGCCCATTGCATGTGTACAGTAAGGTGTGGCTCAGTGTACACACAAGAATAAAGGGCTAGATATGTATGCAATAAGGGAACATGCCACTTATGGGGCGTGGCTGGGTAAGGACTAATAGATATAGCTTGGAGAGTGTAGGCCAACTCGCAGCTAATCCTGGAACATGCTTCCTGTATCATTCTCCCTTTGACAGGGTGTCCCTCCCTGAAGAACCCCCCACAGCACCCCCACAGAATGTCATTGCTAGTGGCCGCACTAACCAGTCCATCATGATACAGTGGCAACCACCACCTGAAAACCACCAGAATGGGGTCCTAAAAGGCTACATCATCAGGTGGGTGAACTGGCACAGGGCTGGATAAACCCACCTCCAGGTGAGTTGAGCTCGGTATGGGATAGTTCCATACATCTATTGAAATCATCCATTGCATGGGTTGAAACTCAAAAAGCAAAAGGTTGCCATATGACATCAGTGGGTTCTAGCCTGATGCTGTTCCTGTTGCCCCTTGCCAGATTTTGCCTGGCTGGCCTACCTGTTGGCTACCAGTTCAGGAACATCACTAATGCTGATGTCAACAACCTGTTGCTTGAGGACCTGATCATCTGGACGAACTACGAGATTGAGGTGGCTGCATACAACAGTGCTGGACTGGGTGTCTACAGTGCCAAAGTCACTGAATGGACTCTCCAGGGAGGTAAGCTGCAACACTCGGACATGAGGGGAGACAGGGAAGAGGAGGGCCCTGGAATAATTTGACTCCACAGTGACTCTCCAAAAAGACTGGAAAGCCACTACAATGGGCCAAAAGACATATACCCTTTTGTGGGGGCAGCACCCTGGTGTTGTTTGAGAGCTCAAGATGGTGATGACAAGAGCTCAGCATGGCAATTAGAGCCTTAATTCTCAGTTTAGATTTGGTTGGGTTCAAAAGGCATCTATGTAACCAGATAGATTACATCCATTCCAGTGACTGTGTTTCCCATCAACTCATGCTGAGGTGCCTCCTTTCAATTCCCCCTCACAGTTCCCACCGTGTCCCCTGGTAACGTGCAGGCTGAAGCTACCAATTCCACCACCATTCGCTTCACCTGGAACCCTCCCAGTCCCCAGTTCGTCAATGGCATCAACCAAGGCTACAAGGTAAGGAGAGAAAGGATCAAGAAGAGGGGAAAAGGGGGTTCCACATGAAAGAAAGAGTTATAGCCCTGCCTATTGATTAAGCCAAAACACTCCTTGGCTGTTTACTGGACAAGGATATGACTGTTGTCAAAAGTTTCCAGAATTAAACTTTGTATAGCAATAAAGAAAGATACAAATTAGCTGCAGGCCCTTTTACAGAATGTAAGTGAATAGTTATTTTGTCTCAGGAAGACTAAGTGAGTCACAACTGGCAAAAAGTGCCTCATGCATCACTATCGGTGGCCCCCATGTGGCTCTCTTTCCCCATAAGCAACATTTAAATGGGACGAGAATCTACACCCATGATGCTTTCATTGCCCAGAAGCTCTGTGGCTCTGTTGGCTTCCCACTAGGAAAGGTTCAGCATTCATGCTGTTTCCACTTCTGTACTTCTGTCTGTCTCTTTTCATTATCTGTTTTAGGGGCATTGATCATTGCATGGGGTAGCTGCTGGGTCAGCCAATTACTGTTGCCTTGGCTGCAGATCTCCCCATACAGGGCTCTTCCAGTCTTTCCAACATTGCTTGTCACAGCATAGATTTACAAAGGGCATAGGATCACTCTATCACAGGGTTAACCACACAGCCCTTCTTCTCCCCCAGCGGCCATTTCTGAACGATCAAAGGAGTGTGGAGGTCTAGCCTCCCCTCCTCCTGAGCAACCATGAAAAAGTCCATAGGGTTGTATTTGCTTCCAGCTTCCTTTTCTGTCATCCCATAGTTACATACCAAACACCAATTAAAGGATATAATCCCATAGCTAGCAGCTGTATTAGACTGGACCTCTTTATGTGAACCACCTATCTTCATGGTTGCTATGGTATTCAAATGCATTGTGATAAACTACTGCAACCATGTGCTCCAAACTGGAACAGTAACTAAGTGTTCAGAGTAGAAGAGTTTAAATCACTGCCTTGCTTGACAATGCATCACTATCTTGGATTTCATCAGTTTGCAGATGAAATCCAATCAAGGGTATTTGACCCCCAGTTTCATAATACTAAGAACGTGGATAGGTTCATTGTTATTTCATAATCATCCACTTTTAAAATAAGACTTCATTTTTTGTTAAAAAATGGTTATTACCATTGCTGCAAGCTCATCTATTAAAATATATTTACTAAGATATAATACTTATATGGGAGCCTTGCCTTTATGCTCAATTTTGAATTGTAATTAATTCAAATGTGCATTAATTAAATTGAATTAAAACATTAAAACTTGTTTCTTAATCTACTCCAAAGAAGTTCGGGAATTTAATTGCTGCCAAACGAGATAACCAACGTTAAGAAGGATACTTAACATACTTATTAAATGCCACTTAGTATTTTTGATTAGTATTTTTGGAGGCCTAATTAGTATCTAATTAACTTGCTATAGGCTATCTTGCACCGTTGCCAATTAAACACCCAAACATCCTTGAATGTAACACCATGACAAAGTAGCTGATTATGCATTGTTATCAGCATCAGTTAATCAGGCAGGCTGTGTTGAATATTGTTTTGGACGGATAAGTACATACACTTATTAAAACTCGGCTATTCCTTTTTCTTATTAATTGATATTTAATCAACACCAAATAAAGGAGAGGATCTGAATGGAACAAATTAAACACCAGCAGTCTACCTAATGCTTTTCAGATTAAAACAACAGCAACAACAACTTAGTGTTATTGTTAACCATTTACAGAGTAACTCTCTTGACAATCCAGCTCAGCTCTTTTTATGCCTGTCTTGTAGACAAAATTATTGTTAAGAAGATAGCTGTGCAGGGGTTTCTTCTATGCTGCGTAGAGGTTTCTTTAACATCTAGGGGGAACACTCTAGCTTCCTGACCATGATGAAGTTCTGCAAAACACACTCAGAGATTTATGGACATAAGTTAGGCTGGAGAAATATATACATTTACGTAGCAGTAAACTCCCACTGAAACTTGTGGGGCTTAATTCTGAGCAGGCATGGAGAGAATTGTCTGAATAACACTTTAGCAAGGAACTGCATTCTACTGGAAAAAGTAAAGCAGTGCCTATTTATTATTTTCCTGAGTGTATCTGCTTTGTTTATTACGCTGCCTTGGGTTCTTAGAGGAAAGACTGGATTTTTAAAAATGTAATAATAAAAGCGTGACACTTGACTTTTTTTAGAAGGCATGAATGACAGCCTGCTGTTTCTGTGGAAGAAAAAGAATTCTGCATCCAAATACAAATAATGAAAAATGCATAGCAGCTGATGTTAGCTGCAATTAGGCCGGTTTTAACTGGAATTTATTTTTCATTGGGTTCTCCCATCAGCCAGTCTTACAGATTCAGTCTCTTGCAGGGCTCTGAGGAATGAAATAGCCCTCAGTGGAGGGCCAGCTCTTTGCCCCTTTGCATACGCCTCTGCTTCAGCGAAACAATGGGCTGCTTTTAATCCCAGCAAGTTTCTTTCTGAGGGTCTTTGAAGAGGCACAAATGAAGGAAGAAAGATCAGAAGAACTGGAAGACTGATAACAGCCCCACAGGCTTCTTAAGCAACCCTTTGAGAAATAGTGTCCAAGGGACTGAAGCTCAAATCCCTGAATGCGCTTACACAGATCTAGATCCAAGCAGCATCCGTGAACAATCAGTGGTTGTATACCCAACTAAACTGCTAATGTTAGCCAGGGATGGGAGAACCAACAGGGAACTTTGCCTCAAGATACTTGCTTGATACTTGCTCCTCTAGGGAGTCCAGTTCTAGCCTCCAGAGTTACAAAGTAGTTTTCTACAAGAATGAACCTAATTAAAACTTGGCTCCAGTATAAATACTATAGGAATAGTTGGATTCAGTTAAGCTGTCTTTATTTGCTGTCAATAAACAATAAAATATAGGAATAGCTATAAGACCTTGCTTGGGGAATGCCATTGCTCGTGCTTTTTCATTCTTCAGATTTCCTTCAGCTTGTGTTGCCTTCTGCTTGAGGATTGATTCCTTGGCTTGTGCACCCTGCGTGCCCCCTGGATGCTGGTCCCTATGCTTTAGCATTTTGGCTTAAATCTTGCAAATACCTAGCAATGTTTGTGGGGTCTGAAGGAGGCCAAAGGGCATCTTGTCCAACTCCTTGACAGTGCAGGAGTGAAAGCATCCCTGATAGATACCCTAGAGAACCTTTCCTTCTCTATCTTACACCTTTTCCAAGCTGACAGCTACCTTAAGCAAAATCCTTCTAAGATGGCCCCTATGGGAATGTAGTTTTGTCAGCACCTGCTGTACCTCATGAGCAATGAAGGAGTAAAAGGAGGTGAACAGGATCTTACATCTCCTTCTGCTACAGCACTCTTGGATACTGGGCACTTCCTCCTCTTGTCAGCCAAATCCAGAGTAACTACTACAGATGGAAAAGGAAAGAAGGGGCCCGGGAGCTTGACAGGTTATAAGTCAGTTCCCTTTAGGATTGTGGTCTAGGACTCCCATGCTCAAAACCTCTTTGCCTAAGTTGCCCTGCCCTATATGCCACAGAGAGCACTACATAGCTGATGGCTTGAAGATGGCACTTTTTAAAAACCCCTACGGAGGATTAGAGTCTAACATTCTTTGAAGTATGGCTGTGCTGTACTGCTCAATGAACAACAAAAATATTGTGTGCATATGAAAACCAGCAGCTATTTGTTAAAAGGAAATACAGTGACACTGATTGTTCAGATAAATGCACCAGTATCTCTATTTGCTCTCTAGGTTGAGAACAGTGACTGAAATAGCGGAATTCAAAATCATCTTAAGAATTATTTGTTTCTTCCTTCCTTCTTTTTGCCCCAGCCTATAATTTTTGTGGTTTTTATTAAAAAAAAAACATCCCTGGACTTGGACAAACACAATAAGTTGGGTCAGTTTCACTTGTCAGTTTCCTCAGGGCATTTTCTGTAATGACTGGATTGCAGGAGACACTTCAGAAATGAAGAGTATCACAGCAGTTTACCTTTTTTTTTAGAAACATATGTGTGTACCTAAACACACACATAGAGAAATATTTCTCTAAAGGTTTCCATTTGGAGAACTTGCTATTTTATCCACACATCCTCTAGCTTTGCCTACCAGATTCTGTCTGGGCAAAACCATCATAAGACATCTGCTGTATTCTATAGTCCTGCAGAAGGGCAAACAGAAACACAGCACTTGGGAAATCTGGAACTAGCACCAAAAAAGGCAGACCGTCAACTCCCCACCTTGCCACTGAGTGTCCATGGAAACACCACCTGGTCCCATCAATCAGAAGATGCGTCCTCATGTGATCTCCATGTGCTACCCATGCACAGGGGAGCCAGATGAACTCAGGTTGACGGGGGAGGCTCTTCAGGACATTTCCCAGCATCAAAACACTCTCAGTTCCACAATCTCCCCACCTCAGGAGCTCCAGTGGGGCAATTGGCAACAGCAACAGCACCACTGCTTATCCCCAGGCATTCCTCCAAACAATCTTGAGCGCCCTTCTTCGTGAATCACAAAGAGGAGAAGGAAAGAGAACCCATAAAATATAGTTCCCAACATAGGTCTTCCTGACAGGACACCTGTGGGGTGTCCGAGGCGCACAAACAGCTAAAGCAGGGAGATGAGAGACACAACAATGGCCCTTTCCGCACCTTATCTTTTTCCAGCTCTGGGGTGCAGGGATCGCGCGAGCAGCCTCTGTGAAGAGGCTGTCGCGTCCCTGCTGCTTCAGCTCCACACGAGCTGCGCTGGGGCAGGAAGCGTGACCGGCACAGCTCCAGAGGCTCCGCACACCAAGTAAGCGCACGCGGGGCCTGGGAGAAATGCGTGATCGCGCACCATTTTCGGCTTCCAGCCGAAAATGAAAAGGTGCGCAATTGGCGCCTGCCGGCCCCTGGAGCATTGCGCGATTGTGAGTGCATCGTGCAGATCACTCCTCACAATCAGGCAACACTCCAGGCGCCCTTTCGCATGGCAAATGCCATGCGGAAAGGGCCAATGGAAGTCTCAGGCAACTGCTAAAAGCAACACCCTCCTTCATGCAGGTGGAGTTAGGAAGCAAGAGGCAGGAGGTTGTTTTGCTCCAGGAGTGAGAAATGGGGAAAATATGGTGCCACTCACCTTTTATATGCCTTGGTCAAAAACTCAATAAGGGTCAAAATAGTGGGAGCGCCTGGGGTTCAAACCTGGAACTCTGTCATACCACAAAGCAGCTCTACTAACACGCAGCCAGAGCAAGAGACAGGAACTGGGGAAATCATGAGCATTTGGTCTCTTTCTCCCTAAGTCATGTCTCAAGCCCCAGACTTACCCACCAAAAGCACAGGGACTACAGGAGAAGTCCAAGGTGATGAACCACTGTGTCTCAGGCAGCCTAGTTTCAAATCCGGGCTAGAGTCCCACATTAGGAAAAATGGGATGAGACCTTGCACACTTGAGCCCAACTGAAACAGCCAGAAACAATGTTGTATGGACCAGGCATGAGCCAAACAGCCCTTTTAGGCCTGCCCTCCCCTTCTGTCCGTGTGACCAGTCTATTTTGTGCATTATGCCAACCACATCAGGTAGCATATGACAGCATGTATGGTTCCTCCCATCATCCCTTTCCTTTTTACCTTGCCAACTAATTGCCTTATAAACCCTAGTGGCAGCACCCATCCAGCTGGTGTATGCTAAGAGGCCTGTCACTCACAGTCCACCTGAGTGAGCAAGTGGTGGAAGGACTCACTCTGAGCCATCAGACTTCTCACTCGCCTCCTCAGAGGCTATTTCTGGGGCCATCTGAAGCATCGTTCTGCATGCCATGTCATCTAAGCTGTAGGCTGGACTCCCTGTGTGGCTCTGGAATACCAGTAGTGGCACATGGTGACTTGCACCATTTCTTGTGTTGTGCTGTGGTGATCTGGGCAAGGCAATGTGGATGTGGCTGTTTTGTTTTTAAATATCCCCTTCTATTATAATCAGTGGGAAGGAAACACCTTGTGTCAGGTCCAAGGATGGTATAAAATTGTGTCATTGACACAGTCCAAAGGAGTATGACATAGGGTATGGCACTGAATATGCTCCATCCATGTACCCGCACCACCATGCCATGCAAAATTCTTTCCTGTATTAGCTGTCCCACTGGTGTGTTTGCCATGGCAGCAGTGTAGTTTGCATTTTCCCACTGCAGCTGTGCTTTTGCTCTATCCTATAGACCTTAATGAAAGCCAGCATGGTGTAGTGGTTTGAGCATTAGACTACAACTGGAGAATAGAGTTTGAATCCCCACTCATCCAAAAAAAAAAAAAAAACACCACTGGGTGACCTTGGACAAGTCACACTCTATTGGGCTGAAAGAAAAGCAAAGGCAAACCCCCTCAGAACAAATCTTGTCAAGAAACCCCTATGATAGGTTTGCCTTAGGGGTCACCATAAGTTGGAAACAACTTGAAGGCACCCAACAACAAATAGCCTTTAATAGTTTGTATAACTGTAGTATAGAAGTGTTTTCTTTAAGAGTTAATTTGTCCCTCCGGAGATGGGGAAAAGTCGGTTTGGCTACGTTCTAAGTGAGCCGAAAGGAAGATGAGGTTTTTCAGAAGCACGTTCTCAAGTGCCTATTTACTGAAGCTAGTGGCATTAAAGACTCTAGCAGGAACAGATGACATATTTACCAACTGTGTCTCTCTCAGTGAGTGGTGCAAGAGCACTGGATTGTGTAGCATTGCTGAAGCTAGGCAGGTGTGGATCTGATCCATGTCTGAAGGGGAGAAACGCTGACAGCCTCTCTGTAACCTGCTCTAAGCCTTTCAGACTTGAGGAGGAAGAAGAATGAAAACAATACCCTTCAGACCTTCCTAGATCTCAGTTAATTAACTGGTATGGTTTGCCAAGGTATACAGTCAATTCTTTGCCACTAGAGAGTTCCTAAATCAAGTCTAGTGTTTTCTCTCTTTCTACCAGACTGTATTACTGGCAGTTTTAGGGGTTCATTGAACTTCTTCTGCTTCTGGCAGGGTGATGTTCAAATAAATGTGACAATGAGCATTCTCTTTTGACTGTGAAACTGAAGGGCAGTTTGAAAGAATGTCAACATCTCAGGCAAATAAGACTGAGCTTAAAAAATCTGAATTTTAATACATGCTGAGACATTTTTGTCATTGCTCATGTGTGAATCCATATGTAACAGGGCTCAGGTTTAAATGTTAAAATAAATTTCTTCAGATTGACTAAGCGGCATTCCTTCTGAAACATACTTTAATGCTCACATATGTAATTCTGTCAGATCCATGACTTGTCCTCAGTGATCTATATAAATACTGATTTCTAAGAGGTTTCCCTTCACTTGATCGAATTGTGATATTGTTCATTTTCCATTAGCTGATTGCCTGGGAACCGTCACAAGAAGAAGACATGACCGTAGTGACAGTGAGGCCTAATTTCCAAGATAATATCCATGTGGGTTACATCTCAGGCCTCAAGAAGTTCACAGAATATTTCACATCAGTGCTCTGCTTCACCACACCAGGCGATGGACCCCGGAGCCCACCGCAGCTGGTGCGCACCCATGAGGACGGTACGGCCCTTCCCTTTGGAGCTGGGCACAGGCACAGTTCTTGGGTTCCTGTATGTCCATGAAACTGTGGGTCCATACACCCCTAACTCATTGGTCAACATGAGTTAAAGACCATCTTCCACTGTGGAAGTCTGAGTATGTTACTGCCTCAGTTGTAGAGCTTGACACTTCGTTGCTGAGACTGCAGTGACTCTCTGAAGGCCCCTTGACTCCATCTGGGCTGTGCCTACGGCAGTCAACCTTTCACCCAACCCTGGAGGGCTTTTGAATGTGTTTCCCTGGGAAGAGTCAGTGACCAGCAACTCCCTTTTTTGATTTCCTTGAGGAATTCATGGATTGTTTGTTCTGTTGTAACTTTCTGGGTGGTTGGGTTGTTTGTTTGGCTAGTTCCTGGTCCAGTGGGACACCTCAGCTTCATTGAGATCCTAGACACATCTCTGAAGGTCAGCTGGCAAGAGCCCCTGGAAAAGAACGGCATCCTGACAGGTAAGAAGGATTTCCCACTGGGACAGACTTCATCATCCTTTAGGTTTTTTACTGCTTTGATAAGCTTCCATAGACGTAGTCTGTATTTTCAGTGTCATACTATTGTTTGATGTGATATTGACATAGTTAGCCCAGAAGCTATATTTATTTCAGCTCTGCTTCAACAACCCAAAACTAGACCCATGATGTCTGTTTGTCACAGGCTTCAGGGAGCCTCCCAGTGTTTACAAAACAGATTTCAAAGAACCTCAATGAACCAGTGGGAGCACATAAACCAAAATTTCCTTAGGTTTGTGTGAAATTAAAGTGGTGTGATTCTATCTGTCTGTATACGTTTGACGTCTTTTAGGCTACCGAATCTCATGGGAGGAGTATAACCGCACAAACACACGCGTGACACACTACCTGCCCAATGTCACCCTTGAATACCGTGTCACTGGCCTCACAGCCCTCACTACGTACACCATTGAAGTGGCAGCCATGACTTCCAAGGGACAAGGGCAGGTTTCTTCCTCCACCATTTCCTCTGGAGTTCCACCAGGTGAGTTTTGCTTAAAAATCCTGCCAGCCAAAAAGCTCAAGGATTGACAGTAAGAATCACTGCAGCTTCCACCTGTTACAATGGAAGTTCCAACTGTAAAAACAAGTGTGAGGGATAGTTTTGGCTTTTTGGGGGGGGGGGGTTGTTTGTCTGTTGAAATGTTTATACCTCACACTCTATCCAAAAAACTTGGGGCCACTTACCACTTACCAAGTGAAGTGAATAGTTTAAAACAATTGCAAACAGTAAGAATAATTAAAAGACTCAAAACATTGAACATTTAAATCATGACAGTTTGAAAACAATTAATACAATTTTAAAAATCTCTTGTGCAAATGTGAAAAAAAAATCCATCATCCCCCCAAAGCTTTAGTAAATAGCTATTTTAACACCAAACGTATGGACATAACCCTACATAAATGTGAAAAAAGTGGGTATACCCCACTAAATAGTACAGCATATGCGCAATTACATCACAAGTCCATTAATATATGTAAATAGGAATCTAAGGTGTAAAACACTACATAAGAAGAGAATTCAGTTTAAATATAAGATGTTTTATTTAGGAATGAAGCAACTTGCTCTTCTCTGCTATTTTGGTCATTTTTATTTCTGGGAAAGAAGGATTCTTTGGCTATGTGGCATGTTGGCACTTTTCCTCTCTTTTGAAGGGGCCACTTTTTAAAAGAGAGGAGCTGCAGAAAATTTACTTTTTAACCAGAATTTAACCAAGTAAAATATGGTTGCAGTGGATTTGGCCCAATTGTACAGAAAGGCTGAGACTCATGATTCAGGTTAAGAGTTAGTTATGTGAGTCTGCTGGAATGAAAACAACAAAGAATCTACACATTGAAGTCTAAGAAATTTATTGTAGCATGAGATCTTGTGGACCAGGATCTTGTGATCTAGGATGTTTGTATTGTCAGCAACAGTTTTGTTGACTGGCCAATTTTAATAATGCAGTTTTCACTCTCAGTGCTTTTGATTTCCCTCTTACTTCTTTGTCTACGGTCTCACTTCTAACTCTGTGCATTGTATATATACCTGAAATTCTGGATAACACTACATGTATCTGATGAAATGGACTATAATCCATTCAGTCCCATGCTAAATTTCTTAGTCCTTAATGTAACATAAAATTCTGTTAATTTCAATGCATGGCAATTAGCCTAAGCCAGAAATCCTGTCTTAGCTTTGTTTACCCACGTTGTGAATCCCAGCATCTTTTCGGTTTGCAACTTGATGGTGCTGCTGCAAAGAAATTCCTTCTGTCAGTATTATGGCATTTCATCCCCTGTGATCTTAGATTTACCACTTAAATGTGGATTCAGACCTAAGGTTGAAGGAAAACAAGGACCATTTCCACACTAGACTATTATAGTGCTATTATTCCACTTTCAACATCCTATGGGATCCTGGGGTTTGCAGTTTAGGGAGAGGCCTCAAAGGCCCCTCCCTAAACTGCAAAGCCCAGGATTCGATAGAATGTTGAAAGTGGAATAATAGCACTATAACAGTCTAGTGCGGAAATGACCAAGGTGTACTTGACGTCAAAGAAGCTTCCCCTAGGCCAGTGGCAGCACATGCATAGATCTGATTCTGAGTGTCCATACCTGGCTTAATTATTTCCAGGAAGAATGATCTTTTCTACTTTACCTGTGCCATCAAGGGGCTTTCATATTGAGAAACACTGGGCAAATAAACCACTTGATGCCACTGTTGTTCATGGCTGAGTATACAACTGCATGCAAGACAGGGCTAGTGTGATACCAATATGGATCTCATAGACTGCAGCTCCTTTGTATATATTTATGGTGCTGCTTTCTTAACGTTCAAACCCTAAGCCCTCAGATATCAAATCAGGCTGGTTTTAGAAGCACTGATGGCAACAAGGGAGGTACTGCCCATTTCTAAGGATGAATCTGTGTCTAGCTTGTGGACGGAATATTGAAGATGCACTTTCTTGAACAGATAGTTCTCTGTATTTGATTTAATTCAGTTTGTCTGAGTGAACTTTGACTTTGCCAATCTCAATTAGTTTCAATATTTGTTCTTTTGAGTAATTCAATTAATTCAAGTTTGGGTCTCATTCATCCAGGCACATAATATACTCCTCACAATCTGACAACAAGCAACCCCTCACAAGGCTTCAGCATTATTAAATTAACAAACATCGAAGTAATGAATAAGAAATTACAGAAAACACTGTCATCTCTCCTTGTGACCTTCATGAGATGAGAGTTTTGCATTTGATGAATATTTGAAACTCTTCAAATATTGTTTGAGACCTGCACTGTTCGCAGCCTAATCCAGGGATCCAGAAGTCTTACAATGCATCATTAATAAGCCACTAAATTGACTCCTGAGAATCCTTGGGTTTTTCAGTTCCTGTTCCTTATTTTGTTTGTTGGGTGGAGTTGGCGTTATTTAGTTTGGGGTGGGGGGAGGGTGGAAGGTTTAGAGTTATTTAGTTTTTATCATAAAATATTTAGACACTGTTAAGTCTGTATCCTTGAGAGAAGAAGGCTACATTACCTTTGTATTTGTGTAATGAATACCCAATGGTTGCAGGAAAGAAGGGTGACTGATTGATTGGTTGATTGATGGATTGATTAATTGAATTTCTGTGCCATCTTTTTGCCCAAGATGAGACCCAAGGCAGCTTCCAAAAGGTTAAAAAAGCATTTTTTTTTTTAAAAAAAGCAACTAATAAATAAGTAAAGGTCTCCAGCTCACTCATTAAATGCCTGTTTGAAAAAAAATGTCTTTGTCTGTCCACAAAAGGAAAGCAGGGAGGGGGACAGCCTAGCCTTCCACGAAAGATTTCCAGAGGGTGGGAGCAGCCACTGAAAAGGCTCTCTCCCGTGTCCTCACCAGGTGAACCTTGTATGGTAGCCGGACCAAGAGAAAGCCTTCCCCTGCACATCTAAAGGCTCTAGCGGGTTCATAAAGGGAGATAGGGTTTTTCAAATAGTCTGGACCTAAGCTGTAAAGGGTTTTATAGGTCATAAAGGTCTCTGTTACAGGTGCTTGTTCATGCTAGATCAGAAGAGGGGCCTACCTGGTCCTGACTCTCTCAGTAGCCAATTAGATGAGTCTGGGAAGTCCATGAAGAGGACATGAAGACAAAACCATACTCCCACTTGTTTTCCTGACAACTAGGGTTGCCAGTGTGAAAACTGATGAGGACTTTTATACCTACCAAATTTCCCTCTGCCAAATTTCCCTCTTCCACACAATATTTAAACCCTCTCCAGTTTTCAGTCTGGCAAACTTGCTTGACGACTGATGTACAGAGGCATACTACCTCTGTTCCTGGACATGCCCTCTAGTCAACATGACTTTTGGTTGCTGACAGTCTTATCTTCATGAGTTTGTCTAATCCCCTTTTAAATGCGTCTTTCAAAACATTAGAACATGATCCTTCCTCAACCACCCATTTCTTATCAAAGATGTATACACTCAGGCTGTTTCTTCCCATCTACCTTGCAGATTGGTAATAGTTGTAAAGCAGAAGGGAGGCTGCAAACAACAGAGACACAGCTGGATTGTGTACCTGCTGCCCTGCTGTGCTTTTTGGTTCAAGTTCATCATCCCCTGGAACTGTTTTTACTCAGTAAAGCAACTATCATGCTTCTATTTTACAGGTTTCCTTCATCTGGTCTCTTCTAGATGTATGGAACCAAGCCCCCATCATCCACTAGCATGCAAGCTGGAGTGATGGGAATTGTAGTCCAACCCATTGACTTCCAGATTGTGGTAGGCTGTTAAATCTAGTCAGGTCTGGGATGATGATCCAAAGTGATACAAGCTGCTTTTTACAGCATGGCCACTAGAGAATGAAAGTCTACATTGCAGACAGAGGTTTTTTTTTCAGTTTATTTAGCATCTTTTTCATATATAGGACTGTCCTTTAGTGGCCCTCACTATAAGATTTAAAAAAAACAAATATATGAATCCATTCTTAGGATCTGAATTTTTCTGTGTTTTTCATTCCTGTGCCTGGGGCTTCAGTGAGAGCTGTAACTGGAGATGGAACTTCTGCAGGTGTAGAAAATACTTGCACAAAGGCTCAATTTGCCCTTGTTGTGTGCTTTTAAGTCACTTCTGACTTATGGCAACCTCAAGGCAAACCTTTCACAGGGGTTTCTGGAGGTGAGAGTGTGTGACATGCCCAAGGTCACTCAGTGGGTTTCCGTGGCTGAGCAAGAAATCAAATGCTAGTCTCCAGGGTTGTAGTCCAGTGCTCAAACCACTATGCCACACTGGCTTTCTAAAGGCACATTGCCCAGGCATAAAAAGAAGAACCTATCTGGCTGCAGTTGTTGAGGATGTTGAAAATGTCTTTCCCAGGTTAATAATGTTTTCCTTCAACTGTAGCTTATAGCACCTGCAACTGATTCCCCTGAGTCTGTATTGACTGTCCTTTGTTTTTATCCTAAAGATACTTTAAATATAGCTCATCTCAGCCTCCTCTACCACCATTGCATAATAAAGCCCAGGTTGTGTAGTTGTGTATGCGCCCTTAAGATCCCTGTCGACTTATACTGACCCCATGAATTTCATAGGGTTTTCTTGGGCAAGGAATACTCAGAGGTGGTTTTGCCAGTTCCGTCCTCTGAAATATAGTCTACAGCACCTGGTACTTATTGATCATCTCCCACCTAGGTAGTAAGCTGGGCTGATCCTGCTCAGCTTCCAAGACCAGATGAGATCTTGTGCCTTTAGGATATTTAGACCTGGAGGATAAAGTGATACCTTCCCCTTATACAGTTAGCCTATTAGAAGCAAACTTCCTTTTCAGTGCAGCTTTAGGCAAGATGCCTTTCAGTGAAAAACACAAAGTGACTGGGGCAGTTGGCATCATCTTCACACTGTAGATAACTGAGTTCTGTCTATGCTTTCTTTTTCTTTGCAGAACTTCCTGGGGCCCCTACCAACGTGGGCATCTCCAACATTGGTCCTCGTTCAGTCACACTTCAGTTCCGCCCTGGTTATGATGGCAAGACATCCATTTCCAGGTGGCAGGTAGAGGCTCAGGTAAGCCTGTGGCTGGTGGACTGACATAACAGTGGAGGAGGTCAAACTGAGGCTTTGATTAAAATTTGTGACCTCTTTTTCTCCATTCAGAATAAGATACATCATTTAAGTTTGTATGTGTTTTCTAAATACAAGAAGGCTTAGATAGCTCAACAATTTCATGGCAAGGAGAAAAGGCACAATATTGCAAATGAAGAGGAAGTAGAAGACCACAGGAAATAGAACATGTGTTTAGTTAGCTCTTATACTTCATAAGCACAAAATTTGATACTCATGCACATTTGTCATGGTGGGTATTTCATCTTTTTATTTTTATATTGTTGTTGTTGTGTTGTTAGATGGGTTTGGGAGTCTGTACATAGTGCCTGGTGAAATCTCAAATGCTGTTGGAAGACAGCAGTTATTCTTACCAACAAATTTCAGCATATTTCCATGAAGTCCTCTTAAGTGAAATGTATTATATTTATAATTATCTTTATATTTTTTGTTTGTTTGTTTATTGAGAAATGCTATGTGTATACCTCCCCCCCCCCTTTTATTTTATTTTATTTTATTTTATTTTGGTTTGGTGTTTTTGTTTTTTGTTTTGTGCTTTTTTTTTTAGTGCAGAAGATCAGTAAACAGTAATGATAATGTGGCAGCAATTTATTCTCCCAGAGATCTCTAAAGTGACGGGATTTCTGTGATTATTTGTTTGTATTTAATTTGCCCAAATATTTATTTGCATTGCAAAAAATATCAGACACAAATTGTCCTGCTTTTCAGTCTCTGAGAGACAAAACAACACGTTAGGTAATGTGTGCATGTATGTGGGGAAAGAGAGGAAGAAGCAGTGGACTACAGAGTGATAGTGCTGCCTGCCCCAAATCGTGCCCTTTTCCTTGCTTGACCTCCAGGTGGGTCAAACTGGTGAGAGTGAAGAGTGGACCCTCATCCACCAATTGTCTAATGAGCCAGATGCCCGTTCCATGGAGGTGCCCAATCTCAATCCCTACACATACTACAGGTAAGTGCTGGTTAAGGGAAAAAGGGAGGAAGAGTCATATTGACCCAGCTGTAATTTCATTTTGCTGGGCATGGCCAAGAGCTTGAGAAGAGATGAGATAAAAACACTAGAATTCTGTTTTCCCCAGAGTCCAGCCACGTGCAGCCCACAAACAAGGCATGGTGACAACATCCTCTTCTTTTGTTACTCCCCAATAGCTTCCGTTGAAAGGCATGTTTGATATAGGCATTGCTCTAGATAGACCCGTCCACTGTGAATGCTTTCACACAACATCTAACACATGAGTTTCTGTGGTTGACAGGAAGTAGCTTGCCCATCAAGGGGTTGTCTTTACACTATCAGGTGATTGGATGTTTTTCTCCAGAACAAAGGTGGTTATAACAAAAGCTTTATCAAATAACAGGAGGTCAGTGGAAACCAGGCCGCCTCATACCTTTTATGATAGCTCCCATATCTAACGGTTTTACATCAGTGGACATAAACTGAGACAAGGGAAGTTCGAGGATGAAATTGTGTAATTCATCAAAGTCCTCAACCTTTTTTCTCAAAATCTAAAGACTGGATTGAAAAAAAGAAGGGAATGGCCTATAAGGCTAACCTAGTGAAGCAACATTTCTGTGCAAGATTTTCAGTGGGCCTCATCCTTATGTTAAAAGGAAGGGAAGGAGTGAAAGACCTTCTAGAGGTCATTCGGAGCCTGTGAATGGGAGAGTTCAACATACTGGAGTAGGAATATTTTCCTGTGTCACTTCACTGTTTCTCCCACTGCCAATTCCAAAGCTTGGCTAGTTCATATTTTTTAAAAGCATTTACTTCCCATTATCATTACAAGGCCTAAAAAACAGTTAATTTCCATTATTGTAGGAATTTTTAAGAAACACAGCTGGTTACTTTTTTGTAATAACTTCCAAAATTAATTGCTTTTTTAGTAACTTTAAAACATGCACACACGCATACACACACACACACACACACACACATCTTCATTTGTGGTACAGAACACGTTCTCCTCCTGTCTACATTTAGAGCAGAGAGGATGAGACAGTAGCATGAAGCAGTGGTTGAACCGTGTGATATTCCTTCTCCACCATTTATCGAGCCCACATCCTTGGAACTATAAAAAATTTAAATGGTACAGTTATGCCACAAAAGAAGTAAAATTACCCCTTGCTACGTATGCCTTAGTTACTGCAAAAGGGAATTAATTAAAGTTATTTGCAGTTATTACTCCCAAGCTCTGACTAATCTGTCTGCATTCTTTCTACCAGCTTCCGCATGCGGCAAGTGAATATTGTAGGCACCAGCCCGCCCAGCTTGCCTTCCCGCAGAATCCAGACATTGCAGGCCCCCCCTGACATAGCTCCTGCCAATATTACACTGCGAACAGCCAGCGAAACCAGCCTCTGGCTACGATGGATGGTGAGCAGTAGTATAAGGAGGCAATAGAGGCCATAACTGTTTTTATGAGAGGAAAACGGGGAAGTGAAGGCCATTTCCACACTAGATTGTTATAGTGCTATTATTCCATTTTCAACATCCTATGGAATCCTGGGGTTTGCAGTTTAGGGAAGATCCCATAGGATGTTGAAAGTGGAATAATAGCACTGTCACAGTCTAATGCAGAGATGGCTGAAGAAGTAGCAGTGGGGTTTGAATTACAGTGGATCAGTCGTCCTGGTGTTTGTGACCTGGCAAGCCCAATGAAGTTTCCTAAGATGGATTTGAAATCAAGAGGGTTGGAGGGAGTTGATGGAGCTAGCAATTTAGCCATTGAGCACAGATGTAAATTGATTAGGAGTATACAAAAGATGGAGCCGGCGTGGTGTAGTAGCTTGAGCATTGGACCACAACCCTGGAGATTGGGATTCAACTCCCCACACAGTCATGGAAACCCACTGGGTGACTGTGGGTGCATCACACACTCTCAGCCCCCAGAAGATTCCATGATAGTTTTGCCTTAGGGTTGCCATAAGTCAGAAATGACTTGAAGGCACATAACAACCATGCAAAAGACAGGGCCATCCTTCTCCCATCTTTCAAATAGTCTAGGCCTCCAGAGGATCAGTGGAGGGCCACTGATCCTCTGGGAAAAAAGAAAAGGAGCTCTGTGACACTAATTGTGGCAAAGGAACCATTAGATCAGTGGATTTCCTCAGACCTCAGTTCCCTCAGGATAGAAACCTTTGAACAGAATTTCGTGCCACTGTGAGTAGAAACAGCAGTATCACTGAGTTCTTGTCACAGACAATTAATGGACAAAAAACGAGTGGCAGAAGTGTGATTCTTGTTCTTCTCCTTTCTTTTCTTCTCTTTATGCACTTTGTGCCATCATCTGGACCTACCTCAACTCCAGACCAAAGATTATTGTATGTTCTCCTCTGTTTCTGGATAGCTGTTCAGGATTTGTAGCCCATGCCAGATATACAGTCATCCCTCCACATTCGCTAGGGTTAGGGACACAGGACCCCTGTGAAAGTGAAAAAAACGTGAATAACTCTAGGCCCTCTCAAACCATATTTAACACAGAGAAAAGTATGATCACCATATTCAACCCACCGTGTATTCCTTTGAGGCATCAGGGTTCCTTCACAGGGCAGAAGGAGGTGGCTGGTGGGGCTTACTGCCACCTCCATTGCTGCCCCACACTATTTTTAATAGGGACACTTAAAAGCCTCGTTTGCAGATTCTCAGTCTCACGAGGCTTGCAGTCCCTATTACAAATGGCATAAGGAGGCAGCAGAGGTGACAGAAAATAATCTGTAAATAATCAAATCTGCAAAACTGAAACCTGCAAATGTGGAGGACTGACTGTATATCATTTGTAGGCCCTGGACAAGTAGTAGGAAGTGGGAGTAGGGTAGGAGTAGGGTATAGACTATGGGTTGCAGAATGGCTTACTTTCTGTTAGACCTTAAGGCAGAAATGTCCATTCTAATAATGGGATTTATTTTTCAGTCTCAATGTTGAAAAATAAACAAACAGATAAAAATAAATATGTAAAAGAGAAGAAAGATCAACACTGGACTTTTTTCCAGTCTTAGGATTCCTTTTTACATAGTTGTTTGTTCATTTATCTGTTTACATACTTATTTCTCCATCTGAAGAAAGCTGACAACTCACCAGTGAGTGTCATAGCTTACACATCCTTAGGAAGCTCATGGAATTTGGTGGGTTTATTTAGGTTTGGGAAGATGTGACATCTTTAGGAGAGGAAGCATTATGGGAAAGGATAGGTTGAAGACTAGAAAAAAGTGCTCCTTTTGTTTCCCCAGCCCCTACCAGAGACAGAGTACAATGGCAGCCCAGAATCTGTGGGCTATCGGTTGCGCTACTCACGCCTGGATGGCCGCAGCCGCACCATGACCAACACCATCCATGACCGCATGGAGCGTGAATTCACCATTGAGGACCTGGAAGAATGGACTGAGTACCGAGTGCAGGTGCAGGCCTTCAATGCCATTGGGCCTGGGCCATGGAGTCAGACCGTGGTGGGGCGAACCCGGGAGTCAGGTACCCTCTCCACCCCAGCCTTGTCACTAGGCTTTATGACAGTCTGGCAGGGCTCTCTCACTGCTTGGCTGCCTGGAACTTTACGTGTGAACTTTTGGGCTGTCTGTGTTGCCTTTCACCAACTCAGCTCAGAGAAGCTGGTTCAGTGCAATAGGTTCTTCTCCCTTATGTTTTTTTCCCTCCCTTTGTGCACACAGTACCTTCATCAGGACCCAGCAATATCTCAGCCCTGGCAACTACATCCACCTCTATGCTGGTGCGGTGGAATGACATTCCTGAGGGTGACCGAAATGGACTTGTACTGGGCTACAAGGTGGGTGTTGGAAATGTTGTCCCCTTCCCTGGCAAGTTGCCTATTTTCATGCACCATACACCAAAATTTGAGGATACTCCTTGTCCATTGCCTGAAGCCTCCTGTCATTCCAGACACTCTCTTCTTTAGTGCCCTGACTCTTAGTCTGTACCTGCAGACCTCCTGCTGTCCCTGTCCTCCACTTTGTCCTTGTAGGGATGTCTGAGGAATTCTGTCTTTGTAAATTCTGGTGGAAACTAACCTGATCTGTAGCTCTTGGACTAGACTGACTAGGTGAGATTGACGCTTGAATTTCACTATGCCGTTTTCAGCTGAAAAAGTACTAAAATACATTTAAAATGTGTGTTTTGGGCTAAAATATAATTAGAAATGCATATTCTTAGGCAGATATTTTTGAAGTATGCATTGGCACATCAATTTCCATGCAGATTGATTTTTTTAAAAAAGAAACATTGCTACAGCGACAAGATGGAATGGACTTATGAATGAACAACACACAAAAGTGACAGACTG
This sequence comes from Cyclura pinguis, assembly GCA_030412105.1. Lineage (NCBI taxonomy): Eukaryota > Metazoa > Chordata > Lepidosauria > Squamata > Iguanidae > Cyclura > Cyclura pinguis. The sequence goes on from CM059600.1 coordinate 166,017,436, forward strand.
ATGCTAGACTAATCTGTCTATCCTTAGGCTCATCTCTCCCAGCCCACAGTTATAACAACTTCAGTCTTGTGCTGTTGCTCACTAATCCTTTATATCTGCAGCCCAGTCTAATGCCTCAGCCACTTTCAGAATACCCTGATTGCTGACTGTTTCTCTTTCTGTACGGAAATTTCACCAGACCAGCTTTGGCTCTCACTCACTTTCTATGCCCTAATTAGTATTGAGAGACCTGGAGAAGGGAGACCTGGTGCTTCTCCTTTCTTTGCTGCTTTTAATTTGTATCTCTCTTCTTCTCTTAGGTCATGTATAAAGAGAAGGATTCAGATGCCAGGGCCCAGTTCTGGTTGGTGGAGGGCAATGCCTCGCGGAGTGCCCAGCTGACAGGCTTGGGCAAGTATGTGCTCTATGAGATCCGGGTACTGGCTTACACCCGCATTGGTGATGGTGTGCCCAGTAATCCATCCATCCTTGAGCGCACACTGGATGATGGTAGGTGTCCAGCAATCTCCTATCTGTTGTCCAAGCTTACCATGTGAAAGAGGGAGGGGATGACCCAAGGAAACGAGGAGTAGGGAAAACAAAGGTTTGTGTGGTTGTTGTTGTGTGCCTTCAAATCATTTCTGACTTATGGTGAGCCTAATGCAAATCTATCATTGGGTTTTCTTGGCAGAATTTGTTCAGAGAGGGGTTGTCTTTGCCTTCCTCTGAGGCTGAGACAGCGTGACTTGCCCAACATCATGCAATTGGTTTCCAGGCCAAGAGGGGATTCAAACCCTGGTCTCCCTGAGTTCTACATGCTAGCTTAAAACTAAGGTGCCTGTGAGATATTTGAAGCCCATACAAAGCAAAAGAAGAAGAAACACAATGATAGCACACAACTGCCTTTGTTGAGAACGAAGTCGATCACACATGATACTAGAGATACTTAGCATGTATAGAAGATTGTCATGCACTCAAAGGGCTTCATTTGTATTGTTTTGCAATTTTCACAACAAATCTTTATGATAGATCAGTATTATTATCCTTATATTATAGATAGAGAGGCTGAGATTTCATGGGAGAGGTAAGATTTAAACTAGGAACCATCTGACTGATGACTCAGATGTTGTGCTACACCAAATCTATATACTACACTGCTGTTCTCTATAAATCAAAAGTATGGTACATGTGGCCTTCAGCTTAATTTTAACTTGAAACCTACAATGAGAGCAATCTGTCTTTCTCCCAAGAACCTGCAGCCTCCCAGAAAACAGGGTATGTGCAGGGAAAGAGAGAGGGAAAGAGAGTATTGGAAAGAGAGAGATAGTCCTTCCCAGTTTGGGTTCTGGCTGTGCTCAGATCTTACATATGGATCCCAACAGATTATCCGCCCAGCCCCAGAGAGAATGTGGCTTAGATTTCCTGTTCCTTTTCTAAAGCTTTAGTCTTTTATAAGCAACCAGTCAGCATTCCTAAGCACAGCCTGGTCCCCAAATATACAAATAGAGCAAGGACTATCACCTTTAGTGTAGCTTGTTAGTGTTAGCGTATGCATGTACTTTTTTGAAAAGTCAGTGCTGTGCCTGTGGGTATATGTGCATTCCTTGATAACACCATCTAAGCACACCATCCTCTCTTATCTTCTGGATTCCAGTGCCTGGACCCCCGGTGGGCATTCTCTTCCCTGAAGTGAGAACAACCTCTGTGCGGCTAATCTGGCAGCCACCCGCTGCTCCCAATGGTATCATTCTAGGTAAGCAGGTAACTCCTATCCACTGCAGAGCCCATAGACCAAGGTAGCCCAAGAAATCACCGTTTCTCTCTCCAGTCTTTTCTCCCCCATTTTGGATGTCACCTAGTGTCGTGAAAGGCACTATGGCATGATAAAGGAGAATAACCCACTTTACAAATTGTGGACCGTATCCATGGCTGTTCTCTCCTAAAATCCCATTCTGTGATTCCAACTTACTTCCTTTACAATGACCTCTTTCTCCTGACTGCAGTAAGGATGGACATAGGTGACAATTTTCCTTCCTCAAGCATTTTCTAACCACAGTGTGTTCCAATTATATGCAGCATATCAGATCACCCACCGCCTCAATACCACGACTGCCAATTCAGCCAATGTGGAAGTCCTCAACCCCAGTGCTCGCCAGTTTACTGCTACTGGTCTTAGGCCTGAGTCCATGTACCTCTTCCGTATCACAGCACAAACCCGAAAGGGTTGGGGTGAAGCAGCAGAGGCACTGGTGGTCACTACAGAGAAGAGAGGTAATTTTGCAAGGAAGGGTAATAGGGGATGGAGTGGGGAGATGGATCTTCAGTTTGATGCACTATGTATGAGAGTAAGCATGGTGTCACACAGGACAGTGAATGAGATGGTAAAATTCTAGACCCTTCCACACATGACAATTCCACAAATGACAGTTAGGGAGCATCATCTTTTTAATGCCCATCCACATTGAAAGAGCTCAGTGCATGGGATGAATTGATCTAGCACATCAAGAAGATGGCTATGGTATACCTTTCTCTGTAATATTAAACACAGGAAGATTTGTGTTTATTTAAAACACATTGGAGCTTTAAAAGAAAGTGACACAAGGGCATATAAATGTACAGGAGGGGGGACACACACACACACACTGCAAAATCAAGTTGTTTTACCTGTAATTGTACCATTTCGGTCCCAAATTAGATGTGACATACAATCATATCTGTTTCCCCTAGAATGTTTAAACCAGATTTCAGAAACTTCAGAGGTGGCAAGTTAAAGTAGAAGTATAGCAGGGCCACTGCTGAATCCTTTTTCCCTAGCCATGTTTTTTTTTTGTCCCAAACCACTTTCCCCCACCTTCTTGTCTTCTCATCAGAGAAAAGCTAGAGATGCCTCTATAATTTTTCTTCCCACCCATTTCAGGTAGGAAATAACTTGGAGGAGGAGAAAATTTAAGTGGAAAAATGCAGGATGGAAAGGATAAAGCATCCCTTTGTCTCTTTTTTATTTTCTGCACAGAAAAAGGCTGTTTTCCTGGACAGAAAAGGCTGCTTTCCACACAAAACAGCCACCTGAGAATTTTACATAGAATAAATCCCAGATTGTGAATAGTCTTTAAAAACTGCACTGTGTTTGAAGACTTTCTCACCATGGAGAGAAAATTGGTCACATTATTTGTTGCTTTTTCAAGAAGAAAATTATTGAAGGATTACATTCCAATACTGTTGCCTAACATATAGAGGAAAGTGGTATACCATGAGTATATATGGATCTCAGTCTCTCCAGCTGTAACTGGATGCACAAGCTATTGTTTCACAAAAGTGTGAACCAGGTTTTTTCCCCGTATAGGTAAACTTAGTTAGTAGAGGCATAAAGAATATGAAATGGTAATTTGTATCCAGTTAATCAGATATATTTGGGGCCTTTCCAGACATTGTTAACAGTAGACCAGTAGACCCCTTCTATATCAGTAACCCTATTGCAGAGAAACCAATTTCCCACATACTAAACGAAAAATATGAAATTTCCCCACTACATACATCTATCTTGTATTATTGCAAGGGTTGCTTGGAATATACTGGGATGTGTTAAAAGTAACCATTCAAGAGAGTTTTTAATATGGCTTATGATCAGCCCAACCTTCAGTATTTCTATGCTGCTTTGTGACTTTTTGTAAATGTTTGTTTTATACCTTTTTTATTTTTCTTATTAGTTGATGAGTCACTGATCATGTTCTGCTTGTAATTCTCAAGCACAAGTTACTAATGATGCTTGTTATAAAGAAAAATACCTATAAAGGACCACCAGAAAGACTGTTCCCTCACCATTACCCCTCTGCAGTCAATTTACTAATGTTTCTCATGAATTCCCTCCTGAATTTATTTAGTTATTTTTAAACTTATATGCTTCCAACTGTGCCATCCCAATAAAGGAAAACTAGCTAATGCAATTAATCTAGGGAAAGGTTGTCCTGCCCTATCTGTTTCATGGAGGTATCCTGTTCTTTTCTTTTTAACAACATTTATATATGAACAGCACACAAAAATGTAGAGAGTTTCAATTTCTTGAATGCAGAAATGCCATTTTAAAAATAAAAACTAGGATACATAGGAACACAATGAATACCTCATAGTGTGTTCAGGAAACTAAGTTCTCTGATTTCCAGACCAATATAGTCCTCTGTGAGCCAACTGGATATGGTTTGGATTAGATGAGGGAAAGATATGTGTCCAGACTCCAACCACAAAGCATATAAAGAGGCAGGATTCTTGAAAGTTCCTTGTGAAAAATGCAGCATGCTTGAAGTAAACTCTGTCCTAGCTGACAGGGGATTTACACCTGTCACTATATCTCTGCTGTTATCACTGCAACTGTTTTCATTCCATGCTAGCATCCTTCAGTGACTTGTCCCTTTCTCATCGCACTAGACCGTCCTCAACCTCCCAGCAAGCCAGTTGTGTTGCAGGAAGATGTCAAGGCAAGGAGTGTGCTACTGTCCTGGGAGCCAGGCAGTGATGGACTCTCCCCAGTCCGGTATTACACTGTGCAAACAAGGGAACTCCCTGATGGAAAATGGGTGCTGCATTCTGCCTCTGTCAACCACAACACAACATCCTTCATAGTCAACAGGTGAGACAGCAATAAATGAGTCATAGGGAGCCATTTATTGGAAAAGAAAGATGGAACTGTCAAGGATGATTCTTTGGAGTTTCAGATTTTATCATTCTGTGGCCAGATTTGGAGTGGATCATCCAGGCTTCTGCTTTTTAGTCATGTAAGCTGCCTTGGAGCCCAGTCTTCACAGAAAGACAGGATATAAAGTAAACAACTGACTAAATAAGCCTGTGTTTGGCTTCACATTTGGGGGCTGCCTTCTTTGTCTCCTTCTTATTGAGGCCCTTTCCGCAACTTACCTGCATCTGGCACGGTCGCGCAGGGCTCACGCGAGCAGCCTCTTCCGTGAGGCACTCGCGTCCCTGCTGCTCCTGCTCCACAGCAGCTGCCTGCCACCTGGCAGGCAACATGAGGGCTCCGCCTCTTCCTTCCGCAGCACAGCCGGGTATTTTCCCAGGCTGCACTGGGGGAGGAAGCGCAAGGGCCTTGGCTCCAGAGGCTCCGCACGGATGGTAAGTGCGTGTGGGGCCTCAGAGTGATGCGTGATCACTCATCATTTTCAGCCAAAAGCCGAAAATTATATATTGTGCGATTGGCACATGCTGGCCCCAGCAGTGTCATGTGATTGCGAGGAACGCAATTAATCATATGGAATGCTCCTCACAATCGCACGATGCTCCGGAGGCCCTTTCACATGACAAATGCTGTGCAAAAAGGGCCTGAGCTTGAGAGTTTCCTCTTACTAAGGATTTAAGCTTTCCCACTGCTGTTTTACTGTGCCTGGAATCAGAGTTATCCATAAGATCAAACAGGTATACACTGTAGTTTTTCTGAAGTCCTTAGGAGAAGCTTATTGGATAGGGAGTGAAAATGTTAGGAATTGGTAGCATGGAAAAGCAGAAGGCAGGAAGAGCGGTGGATCTGGTTTTATGCTGGGCTTTTCCAAATCCAAGCTCAACACCATGTGCTTCCATTACAGGCTGAAGCCTTTCACCACCTACAAATTCCGGGTAAAGGCAACCAATGACATTGGTGACAGCGAGTACAGTGAAGAGTCAGAGTCCCTCACCACTCTGCAGGCTGGTATGTGAACATGCTGGATCATGAGATCCTTCAGAAGGAAATATCTTTCTCCTCACTCATAGTAGAGACCATCATGAAGTGTGAAAGACATTACCTGGCCAGTGAAGCCATTATGGTCCACACAACTGAGTAATTATCTTTCTTGGTCTATCTGGGAGTGTTTTCTATTGCCACAGTTAGGTCAATTAAAATAGCCATACACAAAATGAGAATGGGAAAGCTTTAAGAAGGAATTTTCCTCTCTTCTGATATCTATTCACATTTCCGTGTTGATTCATTAATCTATTAATTCAGTAATTAAAAGACAGAACATAAAAACACGAAATATGGGAAGAAAATATGGCATATATTTTATAGTGAATGTGTGTGTATATATATATGGTGTCTGTGCACATGTATGTTTGTGTGTATTATAAAGTAAAAATGATTAAAAACTAAAGACTAAAATTGATAGTTAAAACCAAATAGCATCATATGTACAGCAGCCCTAGTAGAGTTCTAAATTACAGTCTACAGCCTTTAGAGAGCAAGAACTGCGATGATGGGGTCTACCAGCCATCAGTTGGAACAGAGTTCAACAAAATCAACAGAATCATATCCTTTGTGCTTGTCAAACTAATTACTTTTATAGGTGAGAACACAAGTAAACCCTCTAAGGTTGACTGTGAATGTGGAAGGTTTGATACAGGCAAATATAGCCCTTCAAGTAACCTGATCCCCATCAATAGGGCATTAATATTCACTACCAGCACTGCAAATTTTACAGAGAAGCACGCTGGCAACCAGTGCAACTGGTGCATATAGGTGTCACATAACCCAAATGCCTTGCATTTAACGATAAACAATTGACATTTTGTACTAACTAAAGTTTCTGAACTGTCCTTAAAGGCAGCACCCCCCATTTCATGCTTATTCCTGTGCTCCTTCTCAAACACATTTCCCACATCATAGACGTAGCTGCACAAAGCGTTCTCAGGAGGACCAGTCCACGACTGTGCTTTTTGCCTGTAAAAATATGAATTGTTGGAATGGAAAGGGGGAGCTGCACTTAAGGCTGGCCTTTGTGGTGGGTAGCAACCACTAAGAGACTGAAGCACTCCTTCACATTGAGGAAGCAGATTATGGGAAATGGAGTGGGCTGAAGTTAAGGTTAAAGAGCAATAATAAGCACAGTTAAAATGATCCATGAAAGGATCATAAAGTGATATAGATGCCATGCAGAGAATAATGTAAACTCATTACCAACTGCACCCAAGTTATTCCACAAAAAGGAAATGTTCCATCATCAAAAATGGTTTTCTGTCTCCTTTGGAATCATGGAATCCACCAATATCTTATGAAATGGTAATCACTTGTATCCAAGATTGTGGTCATAACCTCACAAGCTGCCATCATCTGCCATTTCCCAGCATCCAGTACACTTCATTGAAATAACATGGAAGAGTTTGATTGTTCCTGCCTGTGACCCATACCTTTTGTTCTTCCTCAGCCCCAGAAGAAGCTCCAATCATCTTGTCTGTGACACCTCACACTACCACCTCCGTCTTGATCCGCTGGCAGGTAGAAAGGCGCATTCTTTCTTTCTTACACATTAGAATGCTGAATAGGAGAACAGGAATGTACAGGAATTCTAACTATCTTGGGAAAAGCCAATTAAACATTACTGTCTGGTTCAGCATGGTTCTGCCCTGTGTGCTTATTTCTTATGGTCAGCAAATACTGACATGGTTCTAGTTAATCTGTGGCCTTAGGAAGATCTAAACAAAGGCAGCAGAACTACTGAGTTTGCATATGCAGCTGTATTCCTGATTTCCCTGATTTAGTCCTGCTTCATTCTGGTGGTAAGCGCAAAGGACAGTTCTCCAGATACAACTGATGACGAAACTTGTGTCATGGATTCTGAATCCCTGAGTTTACAGAAACGGTGACCCTCCCTGTACAGTAAGGAGAAGAGCCTCACTTAGTATGTATGTTGCAGGGGGTAGGGTAGGTACAATACAGATAACTGTAAATATTGTAAGGATCCAAAAGAACAGAGATGGAACAGAGATACTAGAAAGTTGGTTCATGGTCAAAAGAAAAGACTTGAGGCATCCAGATACCTTGTATGGCTATTATAGTGCCTGCATTCATTTTTCGATGCCACGATGCTTATAATGAAGAGATGGGCAGCAACCAGGCTGCATGTAACTACCTACCTATTTGTGCAGCCTCTGCTGATACCAAACATTCCACTGACCAAAAAAGCCACATTTGATTTCTAAAACAAGGTGCACATACACCACATTTTCAAACAATCCTAGAATTCTCCTAAAGGCACAATATACATTCAGAAGAAAGTGTGTGCTTCCTGCGTGCCTTGCTGTAAAGGAAAATTGTGGCTTACCAATATTCAGTATCACAGTGGTGATGCAGCCTCCCCCATCCTTGGAAGTTACTCTTCATGGTATCAAGATTCTGAGGCATCTCCCTGGGCTGCTTTCTAATGGTATCAGCAGGCCATGGAAGCAAGTTCTTCAGCAGCTCTTCCAGGTTTTGGCTGAGCCACAGAAGTTGACTATCCTTAAATTGCAAGAGTACAATAACACAGAATCTGTTATGCTAGAAGACAGCCACAAGTGTCAACTGTGTAGAGGCATAAATGCTGAATGCAAGACCTTCTTATCCATTTCTGCTGACTTAGGCTCCATCTGAGGACAAAATCAATGGCATCTTGCTTGGCTTCCGTATCCGCTATCGGGAGCTGGCCTATGAAGGGATGAGAGGCTTCACTGCACGCAGTATTGGCAACCCCAACGCAAGATGGACAGAGCTGACCTGTGAGTATTATTGTGCATAGTGATGCTTGTAGGAACTGGGGAAAGTCAAAATCCAGTACGCTCAGTCGCCTTACAAAGTCTGCTCTGCTCTGTCTATTGTTTTCAAGCAAACACGCACACACACACACTGCAGCCATCATGCTGAAGCAACCTTCCAGTCACAAACCATAGTAGCAAATACAACCTCTAGTGAAAGCCAGTGTACCCAGTCTTTCCAGTGCTCCCTACAAGAACAAAATAACTGCTTACCCAGAGACTCTCTTTGTGGCAATAAATTGGTATTGCAAGCTTTCAAAAGGAAGTCATAGACTAATACACAGCTCTTCCCTATGTATGTCATTATGCCTCTGCTGAAAATTCTGATCCTATCAGACTGTCAAAGCATTCAGCCTTCCTGATGTGATCCCTCTGGGGCCAGCTTTCATGAAAGGCAACTTTCCCTCCTTGTGGTACTTGTGGATTCATTTAGTGGGTGCCTGAGTGGAAGTTGTAGCCAAGCTATCCAGATGCCCGCAGTTGGTTTTGGGCAGCTTTGTCCACCTTAGGCACCTGTGATTGATCTCTCCCTTCCTGGGTACTTGCCTCCTTTCCCAGTCCTTTGTTGAAGACTCCTCAGTGTTCTTTTTTGTGGTTGTAAGTTTCTCTCCTAGCTGCTTTCTTTCTATCAGTGATGTCTGTTCAACCTGCTTGCATTGTCAAGATGTTTCTTTACATGTGACTAACCTGCATTGACCGCTTTTCCCTTTTGACCACCTGCCCTCCCACAGCAACATATGCCATGAAGAACTTGACCGAGGCCTCCCTCACACAGTATGAGCTGGACAGTAAGTGGGTGTGCATTGGCTGTGCATTTGTGCCTGCTTGTGTTTGTGGTCTCTCTTCACACTTAAGGAACAATTGCATCAATTGCCCAGCCCCAGATCATTTCCCCATTCCAGAGGCCAACCAAGCCATCAATGGCAGGAGAGTTGCCAAGAATCATCAGAAATCTCCCCAGATCCACAAGTCTCTCAGGCAGGACTTGATCAGTTTCCAGCCCTGGCAGAAATTCCCAGTCCCAGTAAGTCTAAACCCTACCAGGTAGTGATCTGTCCATGACAAGAGAACTGCAGAAAATTTCTTCCAGACCCAGATTACCATCATCTGACCCAGCATAAAAAATCAGGTCCAGAGTATACCCTGAATCAGTGAGGACAGATGCAAGTTGGCCTCTGACATAATAAAACAGAAAACTACTATTTGCAAGCTTGGTCTCCATATTAGGATGCAATGAGGGAGTAAGAGAAGAGGGAGGACAGATCTTGTGGTAAAATTGGGGACATGAAGAAAAAGCATGGAGACAAGGGTCAGGGCCCACAGAGAAGAGTGGAGCTGATGGGAAATATTTCCCTTCAATAAATTCAGTTTAGAGGAAGCTGTTCCCTTCATCTTGATATGCTTTTATTCACAACTATTAGAACTAGTAACTTGCTTTTTAAAGAACACGTACCATGTATTTAGATCATGAAAATCAAGCGGTGAACTGCAGTCCTCATTTTGTCCCACTTTCTTGTGGAGAATTATCCTGGTTTCATCTCCCACCAGTGTCATTGCTGGGGGGGTCAGGTAGAGAGCAGGAGAAAGGGGAGGGGAATGAGAGCATGAAGCACAGAAGCTTTACTTCACTGTTCTGAGGGGAGCCTCAGAATTAAAAGGTAACCCCTGTTGATATTTGTCTTTCACCTCTTTTACAGATCTGAATAAGCACCGCCGCTATGAAATTCGAATGAGTGTCTACAATGCTGTGGGTGAGGGGCCTACCAGTTCACCACAGGAGGTCTTTGTTGGGGAGGCTGGTAAGCTGAGCCATCTTCTTTTCAATAGTCTGTTGTTGTTGTTGTCATCGTTGTTCCAGCCTGCCCTGTCTTGATAGCTCAAGGCAAGAATCTAGGCTTCAGTTTTCCCCACAGATTGAGATAGCAGAGATGGTAATATTTGTAATATTTGAATCCTTAGTGCAAGTTTTCTTGTACTGTTAGCTACTAATCCCACCCAATAAACCCACAAAAGAGGCAGCTGCCAACAGGAGGTGTGTTTGCCTGGATCACAAGATGGGCTGGGCCACGACGAAAACCAGGGACTCATATATCATACTGCAGGATAAATATCTTGTTCAGAATAATACAGTTCCTGTTTCTCCAGGGGCTTGGAAGAATGTCATCTTCTCCAGCCTCTCTTGTCTCACTGTCATTCCCTCTGCTGTCTTCCAGTGCCCACAGCTGCTCCACAGAATGTGGCCATCCAGAGTGCTACAGCCACTCAGCTTGACATCACGTGGGAGCCACCACCTCCTGAGGCACAGAATGGAGACATCCAAGGCTACAAGGTAGAAGGCAAGAGGGTTGACAGCAAAGGAGGAATCAAAGCTATGGATGAAGGTTGACCCACTCCTCACCCTGTGGAAATGTCTGGGGATAGGGCCAAATCTTCCAGCTTGAAGAACTGTGAGCAGACTCACAGTGTTCTTCATGGCTACTCAGGCTAATCTATGAGGAATATTTGCAGTAATGCAGGGTAAGCTATCTGGAGCGCTCCAGATGTTATTCCATTAAAGCTCCCATCATTCCTGACAAATGACCATGGTGGCTTGGGCTGGTGGAAAGAATTCGGGTTGCCTGCTTCTGTGGGAACACGTGTATTTTGTCCCAGTGCATAGTCTCCACCTAGATAGTCTGTAGATAACTTACAATAGAGTGTCCTGTGACACCTGGGAGACAGATACATTTATTGTGACATAAGCTTTAACAAACCACAATCCACCTTATCCAAGTCAGGAAGTGTTATCCTGAGTTGCGAGTTACATATACACATGTTAGAAGGGGTTTATAAACAATGGAGTTTGAGAGAAATGAGATGCACAAAGTACAGACAGTGACAATTACATTATTAGCAATGGCCTTAAAAGAGTTGCTGGTGATAAAACATATACTTTGATAGTAGTAAATAAAGGGATTGCTCATTAAGGGACCACAACACTCTTGGTTTTTTTTCCTTGAATGGCTACCTCTCTAGACATACATTTAACTTCCGGTTGCTCACTGGCCTCTGGCTGGGTTCATTTGTAGGAGGGGACAAAGCACAAGATTCAGCTAGCCCATAGATCTCTACCAGCTTACTTGTGTTGATGCTCAGGGGGTGCTTCTCCCCCAAGTATGCTGGGGCAACTGGAAGCTCCTTGGTACAGCTCTGCCCCTCCCTGATCACTGATTGGCTGCAAGTCTGCACCAAGGCATTACCTTTGCACAGGTGGAGAAGAAAAACCAGCTGTCAATTCTTGGACAAGTGTGCAAGAGTAACCAGTTGGCATCTGAGGACAGGTGACTGGTGGTCAACAGAACGACACGTATGTGGAACAAAGGTGTTGCACAAGGTGATTTTGGATACCTCCTTGTACAACATCTTTAAAAGCATTTACGTGGATGTAACTAGAGGATTCTGGCTGCGGCACCTTTGCTAAACAAGCAATAGTTACTCTTCTGTTCCAGAAAAATGTAATTCCACACTTGTCCAGCAAGTGATGCTATTGAACTTCAAACAGAGTACTGTGGTCTTGTGTATTCTTAGAGATACTTTGTTCCAGGAGAATTATGTTTCTAGGTGTATGCAAAACAGAGACAGTAACTAAGTTTTAAAATCAATTACACTGGGGAAGAAGTTAATAACAAAGGGAAAATTTAATTAAAATTCTTTTTAAACCAAAGTGATTGACTGAAGTTGGCATTTTAACATTAAGTTCTTCCAGAATTAAGCTGTTAACTAAACTAGTAATGAATTAAATGCAAGACAATACTAAAGATAGAACAAATTTTACATTTTCCAGCTGGTTTTTATCCAAAGCCTGGTTCTTTTGGATTTATGCAAATCTACTTCTTTCTTTTTGTTAGTCCTTCAGGTGATGGAATTAAAAAGTTCAGGTCATAAATCTGAAACCACCTCCTCAGTAGCCTCCCTGTGTTCGTCCCTGAACACTGAAGCTCCTTATCTGTCCCAGGCAACTGAATTCTGAAGCTCTTAACCATGAAAGTTATGCTGGGATCCACATGGGAAGCAGTAAGCTAAAGAAAGCAGTGGGGGGAGGTGGTAAGGAGATAAAATTATGAGGACGAAAAAAAGGGAACACAAAAGAAAGGTTTGTCATGGAGGTAGAGGAAAAGTCATAGAATGAAATAATCATTGGCCCTTTCCACACCTTACCTCTTTCCGGTGCGGAGGCGCGGGGATCACACGAGCAGGCTCTTCCGTGAGGCTCTCGTGTCCCTGCTGCTTCAGCTCCGCGGGAGCTCCTGCCAGCCAGCAGGCAACATGAGGGCTCCGCCTCTTCCATCCGCAGTGCAGCCAGATATTTTCCCAGGCTGCGCTGGGGAAGGAAGCGCAGGGGTCGCATCTCTGGAGCTCTGCATGCAAGATAAGTGCGCGTTGGGCCCCGGAGTGGTGCACAGTCGCACACCATTTTGGGCTACAAGCCAAAAATGAAATAGTGCGTGATCGGCACCTGCTGGCCCTGGCAGCATCGCGCGATTGCAAGGACATCATCTGAAACACTCCTCACAATCATGCGATGCTCCAGAGGCCCTTTCACATGGCAAATACCGTGCGAAAAGGGCCTTAGAGTGGACAGACCACAAGGCCCATCTAGTCCAACCTCTTGCCATGCAGGGGTAAACAACTAAAGTACCAGTGATGTGTTTAAGTCTTTTACTCCAAATCTCAAGTCAAGTCTCAAGTCTCTACCTTCAAGTCTCAAGTAAAGTCTCAAGTCCTTGCAAGATAATTCAAGTCAAGTCTCAAGTCTGGGAGCCAAATTTAACAGAAAAAAGGAGGTGGTTGAGTTTAAGTTTCCATAATTAGAAAATCAAGGCCCCATATTGTCACTCCCTTTCCCACCTTGTCTCAGCAATGCTTCAGACAGACTTCAAATTTCCTTTAAGGGTTTAAATTTTAAGGGAATGCAGCATACCTAGCCTGATGGCTTCCTTATGAGTAATCAAGATTTGATTTAAACCTGCAAACCCATAGATTCTGGTCTTTCACTTCTTTGTCTCCCAAGCCTCCTTTACTCCCCTGTTGCTTCAACTAGATGTTAAACCCTCCGGATCCATGGATTCCTGTCGGATTTTAAACACCTCCAGCTCCACTGATTCTTGCCTTTCATTCCCTCTGCCTTCCAAGCCTCCTTGTCCAAGTCCTTCACTAAAAAAAAGATGAGTCTCGAGTCTAGTTGAGTCAATCCATGATTGACGAATCAAATCCAAGTGAAGTCATTGAAGCGACTTGAGTCAGACTCGAGTTCGAGTCAGTCGACTCGAGTCTGCATCACTGTAAAGTCCTCCTGAAAAATGCCAGTCCTACCTCTGCTTAAAGACTTCCAAAGATAGAGAGTCCACCATCTTCTATTAAAAAAAAAAATCTTCCACCTTCTAGTTTACCTCCTCGTTGGAATCGTTTGCAACTGTGTCTTCAATGTCTCACCTTTAAGAAACTCCCATGCACTATGCTTCTCCTCCTCCCTGTTTGAGCATTTCAGACCATGGGATTTCACCTGGTATTTCTCTAGGATTACCAAAATCATCTTTCTTGCAGTCCAGAGTACACGTCTGACTATGTTTGGCTTTCCTTTTCCTCAGTATAACAAATCTCAAGACATCGTTGGTTACTTCCACCCAAGAATCCTACTATTGCCACCCCATTGACTAGTTTGTCTCTATTAACATGAAATCCCAAATAGCTGATCCCCTTGTTGCTTCCACCACCGTTTGTACAATGAAATTGTTTGCAAGGCTAGTGAAGAATTTGTTGGACCTTACACTCTTAGCAAATGTGACTTCCAACCAATATCAGGGAGGGTTGAAGTCTCCCATTACTACTGTGTCTCTTCTTTTTGAATGTTTGATCATTTGTTGTAGGAAGACGTCATCCACTCTTCAGTCTTTCTGAGGGGCCTATAGTAGATGTCCACAGTGAGGTCACTGCTGTTTTTTCCCCCTTTAATTTTTGCCCAAAGGCTCTCAACTTGTTTTCCATGCTCTGAGTCATGGATCTCCTCACGTGTGTACATATATTTGACATACACTGCTGCTGCTCCTCCTTTCCTGTTTGATCTATTTCTTTGGAATAGGTTATCCCCATCCCATCAGGTTTCAGTGATGTCTATCAGATCATATTTGCCTTCCTGTGCTGAGTTCAAGTTCATCGTGCTTCCCATGCTCTGTGCATTAGTGTAGAGACATCTAACACTATGGGTCATTATTCCCAGCTGATTCTTTGTTGTTGTTTTCTGTCTGCTCTTAGATTCTTGCACTTTTGGCCCAAGTCCCATATCATTAAAGTAATTTTCACCAGTACTTTGTGTCCACTGCTCTCCAAAATACCATCTCCCTTCCCCATGTAACTCATTTTAAAGCCATCCTGGTCAGATTTGCAAGATTCCTAGAAAATAAATTCTTTCTAACTGATGTGCGGTGTGACCCATCTTTTGCCAGACATCCTTCTTCCTGCAAGCACAGACCAGATTCCAAGAAGCCAATCTTTCTTGACAGCATCATCTGCAGAGCTAGTTGTTCCCTACTTGTATTTTTCTTCTTCCTAGGCTCCAAACTTCAACAGGAAGCAGTGATGAAAAAGCAACCTGTAACCCAGAGTCCTTAGCTTTCTCCCTGAAGTCTCATAGTCTTGCAATATGTTGAAAGCTATATCTTGCTGTATTAGTTCCAACATGGATCAGAAGGAAAGATAATGGTCAATGGATTTGATGAGTCATGGCAGCCTTTCTGTTACATCATGGTTCTTCAAACCAGGGGACAGCCAAACTCTCAAGACATCTTTTCAGGCCCACACACCATTACTTCTGTTCATCACAACAGGAAATCACCTACTACCACCACATGTCTCTTATTTTTCTGGGAACTGTAGCTCTTCTATCCATAGAACCCTCTAAGGGTGGCTCCATGCCTTCAGAAGTGTGAAGCTTTTGTCACTCTTCTTGTGGATCTTAATCATCTATTAAGGAGAGAGTTTGGAATCTATTGCTTAGCTCCAAGCCTGAAGCATGGTTGATCGTTCTGCTTCTGTGTACCACATTCCTCTGAGGAACTTCCTCCTGTGCTTCAGAACAATTGCCCTCTCTAGAGGCATCCTGCATTTCTTGTCCTTTCAGAAGAGTCTGCACCACTTAAAAAAAAACTCTCACTCTCCTTGAGAAGTTGAAGTGTAGATACGTGTCCCTCAAGCCACTGTACCTTTTCCTTTAGTAGGGCAACCAGCTCACACCTGCTGCAGGTACAGCATGGCAGACTTTCTGGCAAAAGCATAAACATGACACAGTCTGCACATCTATAACCTTCTCTCCTGAGCTTAGACTGGTGCGAGGGCATGGTGAGGGGTGACTATAAAATAATGGGATGATATTTTTCATCCTTGTTGAAATAAGGCTTTCAGTACAGATATTTAACTTAAATGTAAATGAAAGTGTAAACTTAATCACTAAAATCCCCCACACCTCCAACCTAAATCAAATTGAAGTAAAATGAATTTTCTACTGACTTTCCTAGTAATCTTGAATTAGGCTGTGTGACAGATACACACAGACAAGTGCAGCGTGCAGACAAATACATACTTTCTAAATGTCCTCGCAATGCTAAGCAGCATTGTAGTACTAAACTGACATGTTTCATGCTAGTCCATCATAGTCTTCCCTTGCATTATGTTGAAAAGTCATTGTCAACCTGTCCCTTGACTTGTGGCAGTTGATGGTACACTCAGCCAGGTTACAGTGGAGATGGAATTATTGTCTTGTGAATCCCTTCAGAGCCATTCTTCATCTTGGCTTCATTCACCTCAGCAGTGATCAGTGGGGCATTTTACAAGTTGGTGGGGCAGCGGTTTTGGAAAGTTGCTTTCCTGTTTCTCAAGAAACCACAAGGGTGCTGGGAAGTGTTGTCATGGAGCCTGTTTGTTGCCGTCTTCTTGGCGCCTTGACTTCATGGCTTCACATAATGGTCCAGCCTCTCTGTGGAGGTTTGGATGTTGCCCAAGAGTGACTTCAGAACTACAGCTTTTACCACCCTATTCATCCTCATGAGCCAAGAGTGAAAATGGTTTGCCTGTGTTGTCTTGCCTAGTTTGGGGTGAGCATGTCCTAATCTGTACCTTCCTCTAAAACAGAAAGAGCTCACCTTCCCCATTAAGATCCTCAGCAAAACAAAAACCCTTTTAGGTGCTTAATTCATCTCACTTCCTTTAGGAAAGTGTTTTCACAGTCCGGCTTAGAAATTCTCAAAACAAAGTGGTAGCCATCAATTCAAAATATGTATAGAGATACAACATCACCACAGCTTCATCATCACGTTAAGTGTCCTCCTGGGCTCTTTCCCTCCCTCATCATTCTGAAAAGCTCGAACTGCACAAATCTTCTGAGTTCTTGCATAGGCAAGGCATCTGAAAAAGAAATAAGGGGAAAACATGCATGCAAAATCACTCTACTGTTTATCTAAAGGAGATGTTTCCATTTTGGCTGTTGGCATGACTCTATGTGGCAGCTTAGACTACTTAAGCATTCATGACTGATGCCTGTCTATGGTGACCTCAGTTTCTCTGGACTGTTGTTAAGATACCATAGGACATATACCTGGCATTATACCTGGTTACCTTTGTGAGTATATGCTGAATTATCAAGAATCATTATAAGAAAGGAGATAAAGCGTATTTGTGGTCTGATTTCCCAAAAGATAATTTCTAATTAGGACCAAACTGGATGCATCATGGCAAATCCGGATCTGATATCTTGACATCTTTTCTTCTTGTTAAAAGTAAATTTCAGTGCAGGAGGCTCTACCTTTTCTTCCCAACTTAAATCCCTTGCTAAACTATTGCCTTGGAAAGAGAGTGGAGGGAAAACAGATACAGAAAAGTTATCTGTATTTCTTCCTCCTCACATTTAGCATTTTGCATTTCACAATAGCAGCT
This sequence comes from Cyclura pinguis, assembly GCA_030412105.1. NCBI lineage: Eukaryota > Metazoa > Chordata > Lepidosauria > Squamata > Iguanidae > Cyclura > Cyclura pinguis. Next base: position 166,034,926 of record CM059600.1, read on the forward strand.
TAAGGGCATGTGATTTCAATCTGGGGACTGGGGAATAGGATCAAACTCCAAGTCCAAATTGCTGTCCAGTCTATTGCTTTTAGTGAAGAAAGAGATGCCATGAAATCTGATTCCTGATATCTTGTGTGGTATCCTATTTGACCTTTTAGTTGGAAAGCTTTGATTAGTAGGTTTGTTATTTAATCAGTGGGGGCAGTTTTAGTCAGTGAAGTAAAATCATTGTTAAAAGTTGTAATATATTATAGCCCACAAATTTACTTTTAGTATATTAATTACAAGTTGTGAGATCATGTATACACAAGTAAGAGAATGGGCCTTATTTTGGGGGGGAAAAAGGATTAATTTGAAAAATAATTACTTCCTCACATCTTGAGAAAGCAGTTCCTCAGGCACCATCAGATGAACACAAAGAGAGGAGCAGGTGCAATTCTGCCACCCTCAACCTTTTCTTCTCTCCTTTTCCTTTCTTTCACCATGACCTCTGTTCTCATCCAACTTTCCCCACCCCACAGATCTATTTCTGGGAAGCCCAGCGGCAGAATGAAACTGAAAGGGTGAAAACTCTCTTCCTACCAGAGAATGGTGTCAAACTAAAGAATCTGACTGGCTACACTGCCTATCTTGTCAGCATTTTGGCCTTCAATGCCGCAGGTGATGGGCCCCGCAGTCCACCTATCAAAGGCAGAACGCAGCAAGCAGGTAGGATGCATGGAAAGGGAAGGGTGATCCATCAGCTACTTGGCTTTCATTGGGTATTAGCGTAGAGGAGATCCTTTTCTTTCACAAAACAGTGTGACCCCTGATGAAAGGTGCTCAAATGCTGTTTGACGAAGTATAAATTGTTAAAATTATCTAGCACTCTCTAGTGACACTAGCATGCCTCCCTTCTCTGCTGTCCTCTTGCAACACCAATTCAGAAACAGACAACAAAATCTATTTTTGTTTCAAAACAGGCCATTTCCCCATGGTGTTGCAGTCCTGCTATGGGATGAAATGGCAGCAGTCCACAGGTCATGCTTTCGCATGATGTCATTGCAGTCCCGCTGCCATCCCATTCCTACCCATCACGATCACAGGATATTTACTTAGCAGAATAAATCCACTATGCGCCTGCAATTGCACGATGCTCCCATCCTGGAAGCGTGATGGAGGCACCTACTTCCCCAGCGCAGCACAGGAAGGAGCTCGGCTGTGCTGTGGAAGGCAGGTGTGTGTTGCTCGTGCTCCGTTCCATGGGGAGCCAGTCGAGTGCAGAGGGGAGCATTCCTCTTGTGCTCTCTTCCCAGCAAAGGTGGTGCTGGGATTGTGAGGGGAGGACAATGGAATCAGGTAAGGGGTGGAAATGGCCTAAGTGATGTAATCTGTTTGAAAACAGCTCCTCTTAATTTGGGATTTGTATTCTACAACAAACCAGCATGACTCTGCCACTGCCACACCCACCCTGGATTATAACTTGGATCCTTAGGCTCACCATCCCTGTATCCCAGCCTCAAGCCGCTCCTGCGTCTGAACCTTGCTGACTAAAAGCCTGACTACTGAGTTGGATTGTGCTGCCGAGTGTGCATTCCTGACTGATCAAGTGCCAGGCTGAGATCCAGTAGAATAGCTGACTTGGTGACCTCAGGCCGCATTTGATGCTTGGCAAAAGACACATGTGCCTCTGTAGTCTGAGGCTCTGTGCTTTGTCCTCCACAGACATTTGCTTTGTTCTTTTTCATCACCTGCTCCCCTCCCCTTCCTTCCAACCCTGTACTTCAAAGCATCTGCAAGTTACATATTTGGAGATCAAAGTCCAGCAAGAAAGGAAATACGGAGAGGCTTATTAGCCATGTCCACCACCAGTGACTTTGGCTGATGGTGAATCCATGTTGAAACCAAGGACACTGCTGAGGTTTGGGGCTTATATCTTTAGCAACCTGCTGTGTAGAGAAGAGGGTGGGTCCACATTCAGGCTCTGCCTCACTACCATCCCTCTCCTTGGATCTTTTGGGTTGTTCTTGGCACCACATAAAGGAGCCTGAGAAGACTCACAGCAGTGATTTTGGCCAGAGCCATTTAGGATATTTTATCCCGTTTCCCCTCTTTGCAGGCCCCCTGCTCGGCTGTAAAGCTGCAGTGCAGACGGTTCAAGGCACAGGTTTTGAATGGGCTCAGCCAATCGTATACACGCACATTGCAAAGAAAATATAATTCTCCCTCAAGCAGTGACACAATGTCTTCTTTGTTAATGGTCTTGGTGAGAAAAAAAGTAAGGTTAGAGATGCTGTCCATTTACAAACAATTTTCGTTGCATAATGTGCTACTGTAGGGTTGTTGCTTTTTTAAAAGCGTCTTAGAAATCCTAAGAATTACCATTATTGACTAAGATCTAGTATTTGTTTGTTTGTGTGTTTTGCCAAGAAAGAAAGAAAGAAAGAAAGAAAGAAAGAAAGAAAGAAAGAAAGAAAGAAAGCAAGCAAGCAAGCAAGCAAGCAAGCAAGCAAGCAAGCAAGCAAGCAAGCTAGTCCAGATGGAGACTAATTGAGTATGCAGTTTAACAGGATGCAAAGCTTGTTTTGATAAGTTTACTTCCAAATAACATGGCTATTGCTTGCTAATCTGTAAGAGCTATTCACACATAGACAGCGTTTTTTCCTTATTGCAGATACGACACTCCTGATTCTGTGATATGGCCAACCCTGCCATTAGGGAAAAGGAAGTGACTGCCCCAGAAACAGATTGTTGATGTCATGAAAAGGCAGCAAACCGTTATTGAATGTGTTCTTCTTGTGTTTTTACTAAGAGAGAAAGGGCCTTTCTGCACTACATTGTTACAGTGCTATTATTCCACTTTCAACATCCTATGGAACCCTGGAGTCTGCAGTTTAGGGAGGGACCTTTAGAATTCTTAGCCAGAGAGCTCTTTGGCCTCAGTAAACTACAAGCCTCAGAATGCCACAGGACGTTGAAAGTGGAATAATAGCACTATAACAGTGTAGGGTGGAAAGGCCCAAAGTGTTTGTGGAATTTTTCTGCCTCACATGCCAAAATAACTTGGCTACATTTAAGTGCTATAAATCTAGTTTTGCATGGGTGAAGGGTACCGTTTACTGCTCTGCTTCATGCAGTAGAATGCCGTGGGCTAGCCTAGAAGATTTTCTGCAGGATGCATTTACTTCACACATTCGCTGTACCCATCTGATCACTTTGTAAGCCCGCTGGAGGAAATGAAGACTACCATGCAGAAAACAAATATTACTTTTGTTCCATGGACATTTGGCAGGAAGACTGTGTGCATGTGTCTTCTGATTAATCTTAAAATTCCTGTAGGAAAAACACAAGATGCAACATGGCACTGAAAGCCAAAAGATCCTTTAATCTTAGTTTGTTTCCTAATAGACCTCTGAGATCCAATAAACCAAAAACCATTCCATTTCTTTTCAGTGAACTAATTGAGTGGCTTGACCTGAATTAAAACCATCCTGTTTGCTTCTCCTCATCCCCCCATCCCCATCACCACCCCCGCAACTGCCTTTTGTTGTTGTTTTGCAGAGGATTTGAGCTAAATCAAACTAGCGTTTAGCCTTCACATGAGGAAAACATCCCTAAATGAAAGAACGAGGATCAAGCTTGGTGAATCGCTACTTGCCCCTTAAAAGAACGCATACAGATACTTCAGTTTTTACAGAGTATCTGTTCATTTCTTGCATGGCATAAAGAGAAGATCTGAGGTTGTGGTTTAGTTTGGAAATACAGCTTGGAAAAAATTAAAAGAACTGTATCCAGGGGTGCTGTAACTGGCCATGATGAGTTTCCTACCTGCTGCCATTACTGAAGAAGCTACGTGAGATCTGGTCAGAAATCATTTTGTTTGGCCCACATGATAGGGAATATAGAGGCCAGGATGGCCATTTTGTTATGAGGCCTACCTAGTGAATGTATGAGGACATCGTAGGATTGAAGTTGTAGCCCATTGATGCTCTACCATTTCCTGTTTTAGAGGCCAGGGAAGACATTCATCTCCCCATCAGATTGGATTATGCTCATGAGAGTTCTTTTCCCATCAAGACCATAACTTGGCTCACGGATTAATTAATGCAAAGTGGCAAAAGTAGGACCCACAGGCTATATGTGTCCCCAAGGCTGTTTTGTGGCCCTATGGATCACCCTCTAATGTTCCCCCTAAAATGTTTGGTTCCCCCTCAAATTATCTTTATCCCCAAATAGTCAGTGCCAAGCCCCCAAGCCTCACTGGTGTACTATGGCCACTGTGCTGCATTTTCAGGCATGCAGGGGGGTAGATAAGGAGTGTAAAGTACTGTGCAGGAGAGCACAAAATAAATGAATTAATGAATTCATTCATTTTGTTAAGCTCATGCAAGTCTCAGTTAGATTGGTATGTAGTAAAATTCCTGAAAATGGAATAAAATGCCCAATAGCAAACCCATTCCCCAGGCCTGGGGGAAACTATTAGTTATGGGATGGGGAATTGCCCCAAATTGCCCAACTTGGGAGGGGGGAGTGTGAGTGTGAAAATGTGGGTGGTTCAGGTTCAGATCCTGTGGGGAGGGGGACTCTTGAGACCCCTCGGTTACCCCATTGCTCATTTTATACAACTTTATTTCATTAGTGATTGCTATACAGTTGTGAAAAGTGCTTTACATTCTGTATTACATTCACCTTTCCCACTGGAAGGACTGTGTAATATGACCATGACCCTTTTCGCATGGCGTTTTTAAAGCGTATTAGGCACGCTCCCTCCCCACTTCATGAGCCGCCGTACTGCATGACGTTCTGGCGAACCAGGTGCTATCACGGCCACGGATAGTGCTGATAGCGCGTTTTCTTATTTTCGTCTGAAATAACCTCCCTTTCACACATCACTCGCGCGACCAGAGGGCCTGTGGAGCCGTCATCCGGTGTGCTTCTGGGAAGAACCCGGGGGTGGGCGGGGTGTGGGCAGTCCCTGCTGCCTGTCCCTCACGCAGCAACTCCCAGGGGACGCTCCACCCAGCAGCAGGCTGGCCGCTGCCCCCATCGCAGCAGGGAACACTGCACGACACGTCGCCGCGAGAGGCCACCCCGGGGCTGCGTCGCCGCTCACGCTCGAGATGACAGCAGCCCCCGGGGTCCGGCCGACTGTGTTTTTTTTTTAAAAAAACCCGGCGCTATAGTTAGCACATTACCAACGTAGTACGAAACAGCCTGTTGGCAGGATCTATCGTGCTAACGTTAGCACGATAGCCGGCAAAAAAAAAGGAAAGAAAGAAACACCACCACCCAATCAAGGGCGGTGGGGCGGGGACAAGGCGGGACCTAGGCGTGGCCCAGGACGCCGACATGCGGACAAGCCACCGGGCGGGGACTGGTGCTCTCTCGCCAGTGCCCTGCTGTATGCGGACTGCAAGGGGGTCTCTACTGAGCCTCTTGCGATATTAGCGATATCGTGAGGGCTCTGGTTCGTCGCACTATCAGGGTAAGGTGCGGAAAGGGCCTATGTTATGTGTAACACTAAGCTAGGATTCCTGACCTATCTTGGTTTATTTGTTGGTTATATTTATATGCCACCTTTCTCCCAGAGTGGGACCCAACACAGCTTCCACTGGTGCACACAGTGGCATTCTGGTGCACACAGCCTATTCCCTCCAAATTGTATGTATTTACTTATTTATTTATTTGCTTGCTTACTTATTGTGAATGGAATGGGTAGTCAAGAAAAAATAGTTTATTGTGAGTTCCAAAAATTATTCCAAAAAACAGGTTCCAACCTTTCTCAAATTAAAACCCTAACAATTTTTGGGGGGTCTGATTTTTCTGACCTGCTCTGTCAACTGGCATCTAAGTAGGCTGTTGATTGCATTTATTCTCTCACACCACTGTCACAGGCCTGCCAGGACAGTAACTGTTTCTGGCAATGAACCAGACATTTGAAGTACCTTGGTTGCCAAGGAAACTAGCAGCGTACCAAGGGATCATGAAAGGTGAAATAGCAGCCTCAGCCTTTCTCCACCTGTGTAATAAAGAATAGCCATGCCTTTTCTATCCCTTTTAAGGGCCAGCATGTGGGAATTATTCAACCCTCAGAAAGATTAAAATTTTGAGCACAGTTTTAAAATCATTAAATGTTCCCTTAAAAATTAGGAATCTAAAAAGATCAGTTTCCTTCCTGGGGTTTGCTTGCTTTCCTCCAGGGCTTACCAGTGTGGAAAAGGCCTTTAATATCATTTTTAATGATTTTGCTGTTATGGGATCACACTGTTGCAGGAGCTGGCTCTGAAGCATAATGGCAGCAGTCACAAAATAAAATATCAAGACAAGATAGCAATGAGGAGGGTGCTGTCATGTACTCTGTGTCACCTCCTAACTACTGGCCATGCTGACTGGTGGGAGCTAGAATTCAACAACACCTGGAGTGCCACATGTTCTCCACACTTTTCCAGAAGCATATACGAGGTGTCCCATTGAGTCTGGGTCATCGATGGTGCAACTGCTACAAATGCTCTAGGGTCCCAGGAGCTAAGGGCACCATGCTGCTGCTGGAACTACACATGTACATATATGAGCTTCCTGTACTGTGATGCTGTCAAGACAGAAACACTCCTGAGGAGGATGAAGGCTATGCATGGTTCTCCCTCTGCCCTAACCTCCACAACGGTAGGTAGCATTGATCACCCAGCCCCATTCCCCAGCTGTAGTTTGAGTGAAGAGGCTAATAATGCAATGGCGTTGCTGCTTCCAGGACTCCCACCTTAATCATGCCATCTGGGACACAGGCAAGGGGGATTCCAGAAGACACTCCATCCCTTGGACCTGAGAGGGGATGGCTCTGGCCACAGGGAGGTCTCCTCTTGGTCCAGCATCACCATCTACCCTGGTCCTTCATGGCACAAAGCCAGCCCTCCAACAGGGAAGCACGCATATACATGCAGACCAGGGAGAGGCTATTCTTGGAACTGCTTAAGAGACCCAAACATATTAATCTAAATTTACATCTAGACATTTCACCTTTTTTCCTTTTTAGGATTTTCAGTGGGAGATGTAGCACAGACGTTACTTATTAATCATTTCTGTAACAGTGAATAGGCAAAGCATTTCTCCTGGAGATCTTCTGGAGGGCATTCCACATTTTGGGGTTAGTTCTTTACTCTGAACAGCAGGCAGCATCCAATAAAGAGGATTCTTTCCAAGGAGAAGATGCACTTAATAGGCCAGCCCTCCCTAGAGGTGGAACAACAGGGTCTAATTTGAATACTGCTGCGTTTATAAAAAGAAGAAGAAGAAATGGGATGGGTTGGGTCCTTATTTCTTCTCTGATTGAAGGTATCTCTCTCTTCTCTTGGATTGGACCCTGAAGTTGTTTTATCAAAAGACATGGAAAGATCTTCCTTTTCTTTTTTTTCTTTTTTTCTTTTTTGGTTTTGCTGGGTTAAAAGAAAGGACCTGTCTGGCTGATGGATTTACAAGCAGGGATTGACCCATAGGTGGCCGATTGGATTAGCTTAAGGAAGCGAAGCAAAGAAATCAAGTGTAAGAAAAGAAATGTTTTTAAAAGAAGGAGACTCTAAAATGTATGAGGGGTATGGCAATGAGCCAAAAGAAAACAACGCAGACACAACTCCACCTGTCATTGTTAGACAGAAGAGATTCTACAGGCTCTAAAACTATGGAGTCAATTAAGCTTTTAGAGGAGTTCCAGAAAATGAGAACAGATATGATGAAAGAATTAAAAGCAACAAGAACAGAGATTAGAACTACAAGAACTGAAATAAAGCAAGATTTGAGGAAAGAAGTGGAAAATCTAAATCAAAACGTACAAAAACTTGCTTCAGATATAACAACAACAGATAAGGTGGAAGATGTATGGGGAAAAAATCAGAAACTGGAAGAACAGATTGAGTACATGAAGAAAGAGCAACAGAAGGATAAAGAGACCATAACGAGATTGGAAATGCGTCAACAGAGTAAAAGTCTGAAAGTAAGAGGCCTGCTGGAACAGAAGAATGAAAATTTACACCAAAGAGTAACTGACATCTTGGCCCCATATATTGGACAAAGAAGAGGAAGATTTGAATATGAGATTGACAAAGTCTTCAGGATTAAATCATCAATTGTGAAACAAAAGAGACTCCCTCGAGAAATAGTGGTTTATTTTACCACAGAAAAGATCAGGGATCTAATTGTGGAGCAGAACTATAAAGAAAATTGTTGATGAGATTGAAATCTGAATTTTTAAGGATGTACCACTGAGTGTTTTGAGACACAGAAGAGAATACACATTTCTAACAAGGAATCTTAAGGGACTGAACATAAGATATAGGTGGGAATTACCTGAAGGCCTTTCTTTTTTCTTTGAGGAGAAGAAGGTAAATCTAGTCTAGGTCGAACATGCATCAGAATTCCAAGAAAAATATTTAAAAACCGAACCTAAAACAACACGAGCGGATTCTAAAAAGAGAACAGAAGAAACACCACAAACTAAACAAAAAGGAGAGACATCGGTTGAAGAGTTTAGCCCAACCTCTGAAGAAGGCACAACGTGAAATCCATTTACCTGCACAGGATACACACAGCAATGGTGGGGGAGGAAAAATAGCATTAATGGATGTAGCTACTCAAACCTCTGTAGTGTTCTGTTCTCAGTATTTCTTTAGGAGGGATGTCACTGGGATTCTCTTTGGACATGATGTAGACTCACCAGTACAATCTCTTACTTGCTTTCATCCCCAGGTCTTGGTGTCAGAATGTTCTTTTTTACCTTTCAATGTTATGCTTTGGCCCTAATATTCCTCTTTAACAGATGTGATGCAGAGTAAAATTCCCTGGCCTGTGCCCCCCCCCCCCCACTGAGCTCTTGCTTAAGTCAGGATTACAGTCCTTAGGTCACTCCCTTCATTGTATCTATAAGTTTTTAAGCTTTTAATCCATATGTTTCTGTCCTTTCGCTTTCACAGCTGTACTCAGATCAGATAGCTGTCTTTCCTAGATAGCTCTTCTACCTCCAGCAAGAAGGCCATGGTTTTCATAGGAAAACGTAACATCTTCCCTATCTCTGACTTCTTCCTTTCTCTCTTTACAGCCCCCAGTGCCCCAGGCTCAATCAAGTTCAGCGAACTCACTACCACCTCCGTAAATGTGTCCTGGGAGCCACCCGTCTTCCCCAACGGAATCCTGGAAGGCTACCGTCTTATCTATGAGCCCTGCATGCCCGTGGATGGTGAGCGTCTTAGAGGCAGGTTGTGTGTATGTGTATTTGTGCAGCCCTCCCCAACCTGGTCCCTTCTAGATGTCTTGAACAACAATTCCCATCATCTCTAACCAGAATGGTGACTGGATAGGGATGTGTAGACCAAATGTAGAGCCAACGTGGTGTAGTGGTTTGAGCATTGGGCCCCAGAAAACCCTGTGATAGGTTCACCTTAAAGTTGCCATAAATCAGAAACAGCTTGAAGGCACGCAACAACAACAGTCCAAATGTGATGGGCATATGGTTTGTGAAGGCTAAATTCATAAAGTGGTTAAAACAAATGCAGTGGCCCCCTCCACTTTTGTGAGGGTTGAGGGCACAGAACCTTCATGAAAGTGGAAAAACTGCGAATAACTTCCTTCCCAAGCAATCCTCCTCCCATTCCCTTCCAGGACTCCCTGCTCCAGTTCCGTTGACTTTTGTGCACCAGGGCCAGATACAAGGGAATGGGAGGGAGGAGCGCCAAAGGAGAGAAGGAAGGTGTGCATTAGCCTCCTCGCAATTCTCTTGCCTTTTGGCTCAGTGCGAGTTCTTAGCACCAGGGCCAGAGACAAGGGAATGGGAAGGGAGAGCTCCAGAGGGAAGAAGAAGAGTGCATGCTTCCCCGCACGCCCATTTCCTTCCCATTTGTCTGGGCGCTTGCCTTCCTTCTCTACCCACAGCAAAAAGCAGGGGAATGAGAGAACTGAGTGGGGAGACCCATGCATGCCTTGCAAGTAATGAAACTTGCAAAGGTCAAACGTGCAAATGTCGAGGGAGAACTGTTGCACTAATAATATATCCCTAGTTATCTCTTGAGCGTGTTTTAAATCATGCCCTTCAGAGCTAAATTTCTAACAAGGAGGATCCTGCCTAGAACCCAGTCCCTTTGACATGCAAATCGTACTTCCTAACCTTGGGTGTGTAGGCAAGCAGTCCGTTCCCAACAATAAGGAAAATGGATGCTGCACGTATTCAAATGCACGTTTAAATTATTCTTGGGTTGCCAACACTGAAATGGGTTCCTGGTGATAAATCTGCAGGGTGCTGTTTGGGCATTATTTCATTTCAGCACTGAAATGAGAAATTCATATTGAAATTTAAGAACGCTGAAATGAGAAACTAGTTTTCAGCTGTGCAAACTCTTCCTGTTGAAAACATGAACTGCATTGGGTACCATGCATATTCTGTCTTTCCTGTTTCTTTGTGATATCTCGATTTCTCTGTGTCCTTAAGGAGCAATATTTTATTTAAAAAAATAACAATAATAATTAGAAAAATTAAGCTCATTGCTCAAATGGCACTGCTGCCCCAGGCTGCAACATAAGAAGACCATTTGCCATTCCTAGACCTGTAATCAGTTTCTGACTTAAAAGCAACATAGTCCGACACCTTTATTTGAACTAATGCTGCAATTCTGTGTATAGTTACCTGAGTGAAATTATTTTGACCTCTCAAGGCTTAGGGTTGTTTGAAGTCAGTCAGCGTAGTTTTAGATAAACATAAGTAGGATTACACTGCAAAGTGTCTCTCCCTCCCTCTGGTAAGCAAAAGTATAAGCCACAAGAATGAAACTGAGCCTCAGAGGTTTGAGCTTTGATTGTGGCAATGCAGCTGCAGCTTAAGCCCTGTCAGCACAAATAAATATGAATGCATTTGAGTACCTGATCTCTAAATTTTGCCTCCTTAATGTTCAGGTGTCAGCAAGATTGTTACAGTGGATGTGAAAGGAAACAGCCCCCTGTGGCTGAAAGTCAAGGACCTGGCAGAAGGCGTCACTTACCGGTTCCGAATCCGAGCCAAGACCTTCACTTATGGGCCAGAAGTGGAAGCCAACATCACGACAGGGCCAGGGGAAGGTACAAGAAGAATCTGCGAGGGGCCACCTTCATCCAGTACTCTACATATTCACAGAGATGTTGCAGAATAAATTAGATGAGGACTGGGCACAGAAAAGAGGAGGAAATTGTCTCTGAGCCCATCTCATTTCAGAATTTAGAAAAGTGTTGCACTTTATCTCAGGTCCAAGACACAGCTGGGGTGTCTCTCCCACTGAGTATTGTAGGAAAATCGACAATTTTCTGTCCTCTTTTGAGATAGAATTGGATAGATGTGCACAATAACCGTCTTTGAGGGAATGAAGCAACACCTGTCAAAATTAACCCTAGTAGGGGCAAGAGTTAGGAAGTTCAGAATTTAAAAAAAATAGTTTTGTATGCAATAATTGTTTTGTTTTTCTACTGACTTTGTACAATAGTCACCAAGCACTATTGTAAAGTTCTCAAAACTTTCTCCTCCTCCTGCTGTTTCAGGCAAAGGTGGGTAGGTGTGACAGGGACCCTCTTCTTGGTCTTCATTTTCAGACCTGAGCTGCCTAGCTTCTCACCATGGCAGGAACTGGTTCCTTGGACAGCAGGGTGAGATCTTCAAGAGTTCTCAGAGCTCCACTCATCCAGCCCACAGCTCTTGCCAACGGGGAGGAGTAGACATGCCCAGATGCCTCCTTGTGCTCCTGTAATGCTCTCCTTGTACCAGGCAGCATGGGAAAAATTATAGCAGAAGCTGCAAAAGGCTGAGTTTGACTTAAGGAATCTGCACATCACCTGCAGCAACAGAGAGACACATGTATGGACTGGCTGGGATCAGGGAATTTGGTGTCAGCCACCCAACAGGCAGCACTTGGACACCTCCTAGTTAGTCATGGGTCTCAGTCTATCTTCAGAAGCAACAAGAACTTGAGTACTGCTCCTGCTTCTGTCAACAAACAATAGAAACAGAATTTAATATGTTATTCCTAATCTCACCCTACACTGTTGTGAGGGAATTCCGGTACATTCCTCGACCTATTAGTCACAAAAGTGCACTTCTCTCTTCTTCCCTTGCTTCTCCCTCCTGGTATTTTCTGCTAATGAAAAGCTTGCAGACCTTCAGAGAATTTCAAAACTGCATTGAATCGAAGCGAGCAAGTAAACATATGCTCTGAAGTGTCTCCAAAGACTCAGGATCAACTGGTTTGCTTCAGAGCCCCATTTCCTAAGAATCAGAGGGATCAGAATATCTCCAAAGTCTGAATGCTTGCCATCGATACGTCTGTTGTCAAAGGCATTTGCACAGTCCTTATCTAAATGAAACTTGCAGCTTTTCTAAAGACCACTTGCCCTTGTTGACTGTCTGTGTGCTATCATATTAAAACAGGAAGCAAGGGAGAAAATGTCACACAAACAAATGTATAGTTCACATTTTCCACTATAGTTCTGTAGTGATCTTGCTATCGTTTTGTAGTGATCTTACTAGTCTGTTTTGTGCTCCTTGGTCACAGTAGCAGACACAGTTGATTACCACAGTACTTCTATTGCAGATAGCAGGGCTTTCTGGAGAAAAAGAGATGAGATGGCTCACCACCATCCTTCTTCCAGCATGGAATGAGCATAGTCACTTAGTGGTGAAAGGCATGTAATTTTAAATGCTTGGGTTCATTTTCATCTTTTGTTCCAGGGCTGAGCCTCAGGATTTCAAAAAGTGGTTGCCATAAATCAAGTTTACACTGATCAATAGTGACCCTCTGTTGGGTTTTTCCTCAGAAAATTTATTCAGAGGGGGTTTGTTATTGCTTTCCTCTAAGACTGAGAGAGTGTGACTTGCTAAAGGTCACCCAGTGGGCTTCCGTGGCTAAGCCAGAATTTGAACCTCTGTCGCCAAGAGTCCCACTCCAGAACTTGTACCAGTATGTCATGCTGGCTCTTAGCTGAAAACATGCCCCGGGACAAGTGGAGGCCTGTCAGGCCACGCTAAACTGGCTATTCCAGTATTGAAAATGCCTCTCTCTGGTAGTACCCATACATTACTCCACTAAACTCTCCTTCTAGTGCATAATCCATGCAAAAAGTAAAGGGTTTAATAACCAGATGGCTGGCATTTGGTTTGTTATTCCTGGATATTGAGAAATCTTCCAAGAAGTGCTACAGAACTGACCACATACTGCTGCCAAGAAGAAGTGAATGACCACAGAGTGGATCATTCCCTAAAGCAACCCACATTCTTCTCATAGCCTAATTCTGGATTATTTGGTTCTAGCCATCAAATGTTACAAAAAGGACAGGTGAAGCTTGAGGATGGAGATCTGGCAGAGTTTCTTTTGACTACAGCTTCCAAAATCTCCCTGTAGCCATGCTGCCTAGGGAATCCTGGGAGGTGTGGTGCAAAAAAAAGTGGTTCTTCCAAACTGACATAAGAGCTAAACTAGCCAACAGCTCTGATCTACTTGGGAGGACATGTAATGATGACACTGATAGGAAAGGCAGTTAGGGAAGAACAAAGCATGTAAGAGTTTACTTGTGTCATCAGCTGCACAAGAATCCTCCTGTTAATGCTAGTGGTGCTGTGTTAATGTTACCAAAAAGGCGTTGTGCTTATGGAGGCCACATGAAATCAACACAGCTGGCTTCCATTTAAAAGCTCCTGCAAGCCCAGTTTTTGAAGAATAAGAGTTGCTAAAAAGCACTTGTAGTGGTGGAATGATGCCCTGTTTTTCTGAACTGGGGTCCCACTACACATTTTCTCTACTGACAATGGCTCTTGGTTTGGTTCCCAGGTGCTCCAGGTCCACCAGGTGAGCCCTTCATCTCCAGGTATGGTTCGGCCATCACCATCCACTGGTCAAGTGGTGACCCAGGCAAAGGGCCAATCACCAGATATGTTATCGAGGCACGTCCTTCAGGTATCAATTCTGTGCTCGCTTCATGTCCCCTTCGCTGAGTCTGGCTCTCCCTGTTATAAAGCTGGGACAATGTCTGAGATGAATCTTATTCAGCCCAGTTGGTCTTCTAGATCACAACCCACGGGGGTGGAGGGAGAGTGTTATTTTGTAAAACAAGGGATGCTGTTGCTTAAGAATAGCCAGTAATCAGGCCTACTGACATGGAAGGTTAAGAACTACCAGCCTTCAGAGGAAACCGCATCTGGTGTTTCTGCGTGATTTTAGCTAGGATCCACAGGGCCGTTCACCTGCCAGCCCCACACTTGACCCATCGCTCTCAGAAAGAAGACAGGAGAGGTCAACAGGAAGGCTAATGGAGAGATGGTAGGGTTTGTCTATGCGTTTCTTTTCTTTCTTTTCTTTTTGAATTAATGAAATGAACTAATGAAAAGAAAAAAAGAAAAATCTTTCCTGATTTACATGTCTCTCAGTGCATTTTTGTGCACTTTCTCTTTTCTCCCATCCCAGGATGTGAGCATGGTTGAGTCAGGTCTTCCTTATATGTGTCTCATAACAACAAATTATAATGCCAAGCTGCGAAATATGGGAAGATTGTTCCCTTCCAGCATAGGGCTTTAGTTATGGGAGGATCTCTGTCCCCAACAGAATACGCTGGGTCATGAAACACTCTGACTCTTCTCCATTCTTTATTATAAAGCGATAACTCAGGGGAGAGGATGATAGATGAACCCATAGGCCAAGAAGGGGGCAGATGCAAGGGGATAAATCAGTCTAGTGCTTTGAAAGGAACTCTAGTTTGCTTTTTAATGAGACTGCTGTGAGTAACAGTCTCTCAGAGACCATGGGACACAGCAGATGGTATGGCACAGAGGCCCCTAATTGCTGGTAAGGCTTGTGTGCTTTAACCTGGGGCAACATGTGCTAGAAGACTCAGGCTATCCCTGACAAGTCTTTTTGCTAACAACAGCTTTGAGCCTTTCTTATGCATGTGTGAATCAGCGGCAAAGCTTGGAGTGTGTGGAGGAGGCGCAGGAGGAGGTGTGGCCACAGTGCGCGGGGGCGTGGCTACAAATCAGGATGCCCCAAAAACATTGCTGCCAGGGACGAACTACCCCCATCGCCCCCCCCCCCCATCGCTATGTGACTGGTGTGAATGTTGCTAATGCAGAATAGGAATGTAGTTTCTGCTGGAATATGTTTCACATATAGAAAGGGAAAGAGGGGCATACAAGAAGCACTTTGAATGTTGCATGTGAAATGGCCCATGGTTAGAAAATGTAGATTTTCTTATCTGGGCTTTCATCTCAAAATACACTTATGTGGAATATTCTTGCTTAGTTTTATTTTGAATATTTATTCTTCCAAGCAACCAGTTCTAGTCTCTTAAATTATTCTGCTTGTCCTCCTCTGTGCCAAGACCTCCCTCCCCACCTATCTATATGGTCCTTTGTTTCTCTGTTCCTGAAAATCCTTTTTTATTAACCACATTTCTGATGAAGTCCTTACTGAGCATTCCTCCATCTTTCATCCTTGATTATGTTTAATTGCATGTCAGCATTTGCTGATATTCATCCCATATGGATGGCAAAGCAGAGTAAAATAGAGTGGAAGTATAAGGAGACCAGGAAAGAAGCTGAGGGACAGAGTCATAGCGATGGAAGGGGTCTCATAGGCCCTCTAGTCCAGCTCCCTGCTCAGTGCAGAATCTCTAGCTAAAGCGTCACCAGCAGGTAGCTGTCCAGCCTCTTTCTGACTAGATGAAAGTTTGTTAGTTTGTCTGGAAGACCATAGTTGATAAAAGTATGTTAGCTTGTTTGGGGACCACAGTCAATAAACATATATCTATTTATCTGGGGAACCTTGGTGGATAAATGTATATAAGTGTGATTGAGATCAGAGCTTCTCATCTCAATAGAATGATAGATGAAGGGTCTATCAGGGGGATTTTAGTTTGGTCCTCTTTCCAAAACTAAAAGATGAGACATGATATCAAATCTACCATGTGACTAGCCAACATAGAAGATGGATTATTCTCCCATGGTGTTATATCCAGCAGCTAAACTATTCATAGAATTCATGTGCCAAATAAAATGTGTTCTGCTCCCAGAAGGCTGCTACCAGTGTGATTATACAAGCAGAAAACAACTGTGAGCTGAAATGGAATGGTCGTCGAGTGCCATTTATATGAGACCATTTGTATGGTATTTCTGGAGACAATTTGGTCCGCCTTCTGGGTTGACTCCAACAGCAGATGTACAGAATTAATTAATTAAAGCTAAACCTTTCTATACCTAACATCTTTTTTAAAAAATGTTGTTTTCAGAAGGCCTTTTGAGCACTTATTCTGCCATTGAACCTCTTTTTTAGAATTAAAGATCGTTTGACTTTTCTGACAACAATATATGTATGTGTATACATTTTGGATGAGTTGTTTGCACCTCACTTTATGGAAGCTTATTTAGATATTTAAAAAATTAAGGATCATAGATGTGCACATATGAATACAAGAAAATATTTTGTATTGGTTGAGGTAACTGGTCCAAATGGCTCTTCACGGTTTCAAGCAGGTTTCTTTTCCTGGCCCTACCCAGAGTTCCCTTGAATTCTTCAATTAAGTGTGAACCAGACCTGATTTTGCTTAGCCTTTAAAATCAGACAAGATCAGGTATATTTAGGGTGGTATAGTAACTCAGTTCTATAAATGCTGTGGATAATTACATAAACTTTCCACATATTTACAGACCGGTTGTTTCCATCATTATTAATCTTCTTCCAATGGGAGATACAGTGTGCCTTGCTGGCCCTAGGGGTTCCCCAACAGATCCAGTCCCAGGGCACTGGACAGGGATATCATTACCGTTCCCCTGTGTTCTAGGTACAGTAGGACCCCCCATATCCGTGGATTCATTATCCGCTTATTCAGTTATCAATGGTTAGCGACAGGCGTGCAGAGAACAGGAGATTGCCCACTCTACATGCCCCTGCTGGCTGGAACCGGCGTGCCCACACAGGCAGTGGTGGCGGGCGTGCAGAGAACAGGCAATCTCCCACTCTGCACACCCCTGCCAGCTGGAGCAAGCGAGCAGAGTCCCTGGGGCGTACAGGGACACAGCAAACGCCGGCCCTACACGTCGCTGCGGGCCTGATCCCAGGTGCCCACACGAGCTTAGGCCCCGGAGCATGTGAGGACACGGTGATAGCTGGCCCTACACACTGCTGTGGGAGATCTGTATTTTAAAATCGTTTTTTGGGGGTGTTGACAGGGCGTTCGCTACTATCCATGGATTTCAATATCCGCGAGGGCTGAACTAATCCCCTGTGGATACAGGGGTCCTACTGTATATCTGTGTATATATGTGTTTACGAATTGTATGTGCCTTTGCTATGGCAACTTCATTACTTGTTCTGTCTTCCAGATGAGGGGCTCTGGGACATTCTCATAAAGGATATCCCCAAGGAAGTGACCTCATACACTTTCAGCATGGACATTTTGAAGCAAGGTGTCAGCTATGACTTCCGGGTCATTGCTGTCAATGACTATGGCTATGGGACACCCAGTGCTCCCTCCCCATCAGTCTCAGGTAATGTATTTGTCCCTCATTTCGTCTCACGATATTTCCTACTAACCCTGAACTGAGGCTGTGGAACACAATATAGATGGGGTATAAAGAAGCTTTTTGAGAAGATTGCTTGATTGCTCGATGCCACCTGCTGTTTTGCAGCTCAGAAAGCTAACCCCTTCTATGAGGAATGGTGGTTCCTGGTGGTCATTGCCTTGGTGGGACTCATCTTCATCCTCCTACTGGTCTTTGTCCTTATAATCCGTGGACAGAGCAAGAAGTATGCCAAGAAGTCAGACTCAGGTAGGTGTCAATAGGTTCCAGAGGCTTCTAAGGTCTTGCTTCGTTTAAGCACATTGAAATCATCAACCTTGTGAAGATACTTCAGTAGAGGCTTTAAAGATGCCACTCTTGAGAATCACAGTATGAGCCAGTAGGCAAAAGTGACAGGATACATTCCACTAGTCATTCCCTTGTAGATTTGTTTCTTATTGTCACTCCGTCTCCAACAAGAAAATACCTCTCTTATCAGCTTCTTCGTGGCTATAAACCTCTCCCCATAAGCCAATAGTCTACCCTAAGGGTTGGAAAAGTATAGGCCATGGTCACATGTGCTCCCTGGAACCCACTTTTGCAGACCCTAAATTCCACTCACCATCCCCCAAATCCTCCTGAACACCCCCAGTATAATTTTTTCAGCTTGATATTTGGGGAAAAAATCAACTCAAAATCACACTCACAGCTCCCAATTCATTCAAACATGCAAAAACCCACCACAGACCCTCAGAACCCCACACATCCTCTCTAAAAAACCTTGAACTCCCTCTCTTTCTTCTTCAAAATGATAATAGGAAGTGGCACATCACTTCTAGTCAACCACTTTGAAGGCAAAGTGGAGAAAAACAAGGTATTTTGGCACACTCAGGTGGGGATGCAGCTCACAGAGGGCTGGAGAAGTAGAAAATGAGGTCCCTGTGCAGTTGCCCACCCCAGTGTATACGCTAGATCACACCGCGAAGGAGAAACATTCTGTCTCTTTTCCATGCCCTGGTTGCCACATGAACACTAAGTTTGGATGGTTTAAACTGCAAATCTCATAATTTGCCATGCTAGTTGAGGCTGATGGGAAATGTAGTCCAAAACATTTAGAAGATCCCACGTTGCATGTACCTGTTCCCCAGCACCTTCTCTTTTCAGTGTAGCTAATAGCTAGAATTTCTGGGCTCCAGTCATTCTTTCTATCAGTTAGCATTGGATTCCGTCCTTCTGGGGGCTGAGAAGGGGGAACAGTCGTTTTCTGTTGTGAAGATGAGTCACAAATGGAAAAATGTCGCTTGAACTGTCCTTTGTGCTCTGTGATCTATCATAAGAAATATTCTCTCAAGTGCCTGGATCTGTAATGTTGGGAGGAAATGTCAACAACTTTGTTGATACCATGCCAAGCTGGCAATTAAAAAAAATGGCTTCATGCTTTAGTCACTGCCAGAGGCAGCCACAAAGTTATAAAGGTCACCAGGGCAAGGGAATGTGGCTGTGTTTGCTTTGCTCTAATTGTGAGGAAAATCTGGACCATCCTCCTAAACAAACAAACTTGATGATGAAAGTTGAGTGTCTGTGTGGAGGGGCATTCTTTGTTTTCTCCTCTGAGTTCTGCTTCATGTTGTAGCACATTTTCATTGTATGAGTATCTAGAGCTGTAGGGAAAGAAGCTAGTGCCTGATCGTCTGTGTAGCAGCTTTCAAACCCATCTATAAGGAGCAGATGCAATATTTGTGTATGATGGCGTGCCTAAGAGTGTTTCACCCCTCCTACATTTTGTTACAGCCCTATAGGAGAACTAGTAACGTGAACTATAGGAGAACTGATAACATACCTCACCCTTTCATAAGCAGAGAAAGCTATTTTATTCTGAGGTGGACCCTTGGTCCAAGGAATCATCAACACCAACATGCAGCAGCTCTCCAAGGTCTCAGTCTAAGGTGTCTCACCTGGTTACCTGAGATCCTTCCAACAGAAGCAGCCAAGACTTGTTCCCAGGACTTCATGCATGCAAAGCAAATGCTCTGTTGCTGTCCTGTGCTAGAAAATGCTAGAAAAGTTACTTCTTTGTACTATAGCTCCCAGAATCCTCCAGCCTGCATGGCCACTAACCATATTATCTGAGGGATTTGAGGAATTATAGTCCAAAAACAGTAAATTTTCCAACTACTAGGCACTTGACGAGGAAGTTCTGGAGATATTATCTCAGGTTCTGGAGATATTATGAAGCTTAATGAATGCAACTTGCTCTGGGAAGAAATGAGGCTTATTTTTGAGGGGGGGGATAGAAATCAGAAAGTAGATGATGGTGAAGGTGATTATTTGAGTAGGAAAAAAATCAGCAATAGTGGAGTTAGGCTGAGATGTGTAATGTGCATCTTTGCCAGTGTACTTATGGGATGAGGGGGAGAGGAATAGGTCTTTCATTCAAGACCAGCTGGAGACTGCCATGTGTATCTCCTCTTACACATTTGTTGACTCTCTATGGAGGTCTATCTGGGAGCAGTCCTTGTACACCTGCAGAATAAGAGATGCAGCAGTCTCCCCCAGGCAAGGGTGGAAGTTGCTTCTTCATGCCCGAGTGTACAAGGATAGCCAGATGGTGTCCAGGCGTACACCTTCTTAGCCAATCAATGGCCAGGAGGAAGGAGGTACACCTGGGAAGCCTCCAGCTGCCCTTGAGCTCCATGCACAAAGGAGAGAGATGATAACTCCTCCTATGTGTTCTTTAAAAGTACTTAGGCTCCCTTTAACTAAGGTTACATGAGGGTATGTCACATACAGGAGTCTAGCCTTGAAGTGCCGAGCTCCTTGAAATGTTTCATCACACTTGAGACCATGACCACATGAACAGTTACTTCTGTTTAGCTAAAGCTTAATTCATTTTAACCATACTGTTCTCATGGAGGTTCCAGAAGACGTAGATCATCAGGGAACAGCACTCAAATGTCCTGACTGAGAAACATACCCTAGGGCAGGGGTGGGGAACTCCAAACACAGCAAGGGCCATTTTTTGCATCTTGTGTCCACCCAGTGGGCTGCTGTAGCAGCACGGTTCAGTGCACCCAATGTGACATGATGTCATTTCCGATCACCTTTTTGGATGATTTTTTTCCCTCTTTTTGTCTGCTTTTGGGGAAGTTTGGGGGGGGCTGGAGACTTTAGGGGGCAAACTGTTGCCTTTTTAGGAAGCTTTGGGAGATCTAGGGTGGTTTGGGGGGCAAATAAAATTATCCCAAGATCACCCCCCAAAAAGATTTAAAAAATTCTGGGGACTTTGACGGGCTTCTGGGGATCCCACAGACCTCACTTAGGGGAAGCAAGGGCTGCACTTCACACACCTCTGCCCTAGGGCATACAATGTGTATGAATGATACATGACAATAAGTTCTGCTCTGCTAAATTGTGTTTACAGCTGTACCTAACAGTCTGCCTTTGTGGCTCTGAACAGATGCAACTGAGTGCTTACCTACTGGTTTAGTGATATTTCAGTGACGGAGGATGGATCTCTTTCTTTCCCTTGGCTCACAGGATTTTTTTAAAAGTTGTTATTCCGTGGTCCATTTCCCTCTCACACCATCATTTAAATTCAAGATTTCCCCCTCCCATATAGTCGGGAAGCGTGAAAGCAAACTGCTGAGTTTTGTTCTCTCTGGGAAGATAATTTAGCAACTGGTTTTGCAATGGAGATAGCTCAAAGGATTGATCATCTCTGTTCCCCCAGCCATTTGCTGTTGTTGTTATTATTTTCAGGGAGCAACTCCAAGTCAAATGCACTCGGCCATGGTGAGATGGTTAGTCTGGATGAGAGCAGTTTTCCTGCTCTGGAACTGAACAATCGGCGCCTGTCAGTGAAAAATTCTTTCTGCAGGAAAAATGGAATATATACAAGGTAGCCAAAGCCTCCAAAACAGTGAGGGGAGGATAGCCAGTGGGGAGGAAGGGAAAGGAAATTTGGGAGCAGCACTGTGCTTCCCTACACTAAGCACCTTTCCTTCTGAATGACCTCTCACAGCTTCTGTGTCTCTCCTTAGGTCCCCACCAAGGCCTAGCCCAGGCTCTCTGCACTACTCAGATGAAGATGTTACCAAATACAATGACCTAATTCCAGCTGAGAGCAGCAGTCTTACAGAAAAGCCTTCTGAGATCTCTGACTCACAGGTAAGTCACAAACCAGGAGATTGGGAGTAGAAAAACTTTGGAATGAAATAGACCCAGACTGAGCATCTGTGCAGGGAGAGGGGGCCGCTTTTCACATCCCACATTTCACTGCACCACATCCCTACCGGTGGTGCAGACTGCACCACAGGTAACATCAAATCACATCACTTCTGGACACTACTCTCAGCTTGTTTTTGGCATAGCCTGTTTGGAGGGGAGGGCAAATTAAATTGCCACATTTTGTGGCTTAAAAATCACTTGAAAATTGGCTCTCTTTTTTTTTTAAAGGGCGAGGGTTCAGGAATCTTTGAGGGCCGCAAAAGTGGCTTTCTGGGGATACAACTGATTTCAACTCCAGGTGATTTGAAGCATTTAAAAAAAAATCATTGGACCAGAAAACCTGGGGTTTGATACTAAGTGAGCAAAGCCTCCCGACTTAAGGTGGTATAGTGTAATCCTTAGGTGTCCACAGAAGGCCTTTCCACACACCTGACAAACTTTACTCATTTCACTAAGCTGCTTAGACCTTTCAGAACATATAGGATTCAGTAGGTTTGATGCTGGAGGAACCATGGCTTTCCTGGGTCAGCAAAAAAAGTGATATTGAATGACTACATGTTGAGAATCTGTTGGATATCCCTGCCTAATAAACTGAGGTTCACAGTAGATGTTTACAGGGTAGAATCATACAATCCCAGTCCTCTATATGAAGTACATACTTACTACTATGGCCAATGGACCAGGAAAAAAAAACACAGCATGGACAATTTATTTGTTGTGAGCGAAGCCCCTCCTTCTACACCCTATCCAGATGTCAGAATTTCAAGAACTGGCAAGCTTTTAATGGACATGCGCCTCTATGTGATGATAATACAAAGTTCTCATTAAAGAGTTTGATCAATTTTTACAACCCATTCAGGAAAAAATTTCTCTCTCTTCAGATCAATGATGGAGGTTTGGGACAGTTGGAGGGGATCAGAGAGGGCCATACAAAGCTTTGTGTGCCTAAGAGCACATGCAGGTCATGTTCCTGTCCTGAACTTTGCAGATGGAACTTGCAGTCCTGTCAGCAGGGCTTGGACTTTTAAGATTAATGGATATAACGACACACTGAAGCTATCCATAACAGAGCAGTGGTAGAACAATGTTCAGTGACCTGTGGCTTCATCCTGCCACTGCTGTGTTAGAGACGGCTTCCGTGTGTGGCATCAGGGATGTAATACTAGCATCTTGTTGAACCAAATGGGTTTGAAAACCTTACCCCTTTCACCACTGATCAGACCACTGTAGACCTGCCTACCCTTCTCTCTTCATGGGCATGATGCAGGGGTGGGGATTGGGGGTTGTAAATGAGCACATGAAGCTAATCTGGGGAAAATAAAAGGTTCACTCATGTCCTTGAGCTGGATGAGCTAAGTTATCAGAGGCAGCCTGCCTGGTACAAATCTGGATATGTGCTCCCCTGCATCCTTCTGGAATAGGATCATGATCAGAGGGTCCAGCTGGACACCAGGAAGGCAGAAGCATGCAAACATCTGCCTTAGAAAGTCGGGACTAGGGCACACACAGCCTCACAGCCAGGCTGCCTTCCCCCTCCCTTGCCCTGTTTCCAGTGGCAACAGGCACTAGCTGTTCTGAGACTGGCAGGAGCTGGCAGTCTTGCCAGGTTATAGCAAAATGGCTCCTTTGTCTTTTTCTTAAGAATAAAACTCTTGCCAAATGGCCTGAACCTCAACTGGTACCCTCAGTGCCGTTAGGCAGTCAGAGGAATTGCTGCTAAGGCAAAAGTCTCTGTGCCGTAAGGATACCTAGGTGTAATTCTGTTTTAAGACTGATCACTGTTCCTGACAAACGTGGGAAGGAAAAACTAATTTTGAGCCATGGTTCATATTCAGCCATTTCCTAGCAAAAGACTATAGAATAGGAGCAGGTGCCACAGTTCTATCATTGACTGCTACAACTGGGTGATCTATAAAGCTATAATACAGGCCCTGGAAATCCTAAGGGAGATACATAGTCTGCAGGCATATGATGTTGTCAAGTCGCACGTGTCCAACCCAACAAAATATTGTATTACTATCTCAATTTATTACCATTAGGCTAGGCAAATCCTCTAGATGGACAGACGGGCTTTGCACAAATCATGACAGAAGATTCAAAAGAAAACAGAAGAACTGCTTAGATTTTCTAAAACAAATGTAATTTTTAATTGAGGGCAAATATCCTAGTAATTTTTTTTGGGGGAGGGGGTGGAACTTCCCTGTCAGTGATATAATTACAGTGCAACAGAAATGTTTACTTTTCTAGAACAAAGAATATCAGCCTTATTTTATTAACAAGAAGGGAATAAAATCTAAAGAAATGAGGGTTTCACGACTAAATCCATTTAGTTGAACATAAGCCCTACTGGATGCCATGGGATTTACTTTTGTGAAACAGAGGGTCAACTACAAGTTACTCTCTCAGGATCACAGAGGCAGAATCTGAGACTGAAACCAACTGCTCAGTAATTCGGTGCTGTATTTAACTCTCTAAAGTACAGCACTTACCTGGTGAACCAGGAGGATTGTAGGGTCAGGTATATGTTATGTGCTGACCAAATGAAGCCAGGATTGGTAGGTCAGTGAGACCCTGGAAGTTGTGAGTTTCCAAGAGCATTCTTCTGTCAGTAAGGAGCACTTGTGCTATACTTTACAGAGTTGTTGTAGTTAACTGCTGTCAAGTCAACTTCAACTTGTGGCAACTCTATGAATGAGAAAGTCACTCTGTCATCAAATGCCCTGCTCGGGTCTTTACAGAGTTGCCCTATTTGAAGGGCAGTTTGAGAGCAACTCTCTGTTCAAAGCCACCCTCTGTTTGCAAGTCTGTCCTATTCAAAACCACAAGCCCTCACAAGGGAGAGTGGATGGGAGCCTTGAAGTTGCCCGCCAGCATTTTTCACCTGGATAAGAGAATAAGAAGGTGACCCCCCAATCACTTGTCCAATAGTCTTCTCCACCATAGAGAGTACTGGATTACAGTTTAATTGGTAGTAATTATTTCTAAGTTTGCAGCTCTCTGTCTATACAACTATATATCACATACATTAAATGTATGCATGCATATAATATCACATATATGTGCTAATTTGAAATTCAGTGAATATCTCTTGTCTCCATTGGTCCTCTTCTGTGAGGATACATCAGTAGCTATCCTACCTACAAAACAAAGTGACTGGAAACTGCACAATTTATTCTATCATTAAGAAAATTTAGTTAAGCATGACCCTAATTATCATTTCCTAGGAAAAACATGTGTTTACAGCTCATATGTATATGAAAGCTGGGGGGGGGAGTCGAGATTTAGTGCCAGATGTGTTCAAAGGCTCAGTTTTGATCTTGCAATCTGTTTTATTTTGCCTCTGACCTTGTTTCGATAGCCCTGTGTTTCTGAAAAAGAGAGGGCACAGATTTCTCCCATCTTCCCATTTGTGGGGATGCCTAACACTCAGCTTTTATTCCTATTACTTTGCCTATGTAGCTCCCCCACCCCTTTTTTTGTTTTTCAATAACTTTTAGAAGATGTGGTTCCTTTTCTGTGCTGTTTCTCTTCTCCCCCAGTGGAGTAAGTACATTTGAGGAACTGTTGAGAACTGAACTAGCTGAAAGCCGCCACTTGATCGCTTCCTTGGCTGAGCTCTGGGTTCTCATGAATGGTCCCTATTGTGCTTCTGCAAATGGAGAAGCTGAATTCAATTAGGGAGAGCAGAGGGAGAGTTGAAAGGAGGGAAATGAGCCAAGTCTACCCTGCTCTGGCCAGTTTTCTTCTTTCTCCCCCCTCCAAACTTTACATTTTTAAAAAAAAATACAGATGTTCCCATAGATGAAATCCTTGGTTACTGCTTGAAGATGGCTTTTGGAATTAGAGAAAAGGGGGTGTTGCATTTTCAGTGTTATATCATAAAATTAATACCCAAAGTCATTATTTCAGGGATGTCTGGATTTTTAAATTGCCCAATTAAAGATTAAATCACAAATACATCAGTAATATATTTATTGTTTTGAATGATGACATTCTCCATCATCTGTTGCATGAGCTGTAAAAATCCAGGAAGCAGGAAATATGGGGAATGGGGATTAAGGTGTGAATTGAGAAAGTAACTGTTGATGATTAAAACTTTTAACCCGGATATAATACCGGAATTGGAAGAATGGCTAATGAAAGTACAAGAGTATGTTTCTCTGGAAAGTCTATCACGAGCGATGAAAGGGGAGAAAAAGATAACGAAATGATAGAAGTTAAGAGATATATAGAGAATAATTGGGTAAAGATTTGCCAAGAAGAATAAATTGATCAAGATGTGAAAGAGAGGAAGCTGAAAATGACATATAAGCTAAGAAGTGTATCGTTAGAGGCCAGTCAACAGTATCATTAGGTATAGAGGTAACAGATATAAGATAGAAAGAATAACCAAGTAAAAGAAAGTAGGAAGTGAAAGAGTGAAAGACGACAAAATGAATTATAGAGAAAATGGAGGATTGTGTAATTAAGCATTATAAGTATTGATAGTATTTATAGTATTTATAAAAAAGGTTAATATAGAGATAATGAAATATAAGTTGTTGGTTTTTTTCTTTTTATACAATAAAAAAAAGGAATATGTCAAGTGCAAATATGTAGGTAAAAAGTGCGAATTTTAATAATAATAAAACTTTTAACGCGGATGGTTTGGATCTTTTCAGTCTCTGGAACTAATAGTTGAGGTCAGCAGCATAAAGAATAAGCGTGACATGACCTTCTATTCATTGTTTTGTTTTATTATTTTACCCCAATAATGAAATAAGATAGAGCCAACCCTTCACTTTACAGACTTTTTTCCTGTCACTTCTGCACTTCTATCTCCATTCTTTCCCACTTTCTCTACTCAAAGTAGAAAAGCAGGAAGGAGGAAGGAATTATACAGGACCTGTGAGATTTTTAGCATGAAGTTTCATGGATATCAATCCATTTCTTCAGATACACTGATGGAGTGGAAGTACAGTCAGCCCTTCATATCCATGGATTCTGTATCTCGAAAATATTTTTTAGAAATCAAAAAAACAAACTTTGATTTTTCCATTTTATATGAGCAACATAACAGTGTACATAACAGCGCTTGAGACTCCACAAATGTTGGTATCCACGGGAGTCCTGGAACCAAGCTGTAGTGGATACCAAGGACCCAACTGTACAGTAACAGGGATATTGGAATTGCAAGGTTGGGGGTGGGAGTGTAGTTAGAATGTAATAGGATACAGAAACTTCAGTGAGTTGTGTGAGAAGATACAGATAGAGGTCTTTCCGGGTCTTTCAGAGGTCTGTAGACTTGAGGTGTTAAAGCCATACTTATAACAGTTATTAAGAAAGTCACTACTTAGTATGGAAGCAACGTTTAAACTTCAGAATTACTTAAGCAATGCCTGACACAGTGCCCAAGAAAAGTATGGAAACCATGCAAAGAAAGCCGCTCCCAGCCACAACCTGTTAATACTGTGGATTATCTTTAGGATTATATTCCCCATCCTCTGTAACCTATGTTCAAAATTAGGAAGTTTATCCCAGAGTGGAGTTTTCTGTGCAGATCAGTCATGTGCAAATTTTGCACAGAACAAGTCCTCAATTACAGTATGTTCTGAGCAAGAAATCACATTTTCGGTGCAAAAAAAAAAAGTTGTTTTCTGCTGGAAAAAATAGCAAATTTTGTGGCAGAGTAAGTCCTCAACTGTGAAAATTCTTGCTCATCCAGGCTTCTTCTCATCAGCATTTCTCAACAGTTGGAAAACATGTGTTTTTAACCATTTTTCAAATATTTTCTAGTATCCTTTCAATTCCTAACTGCAAGCAAAATATAAAATGCAGAATGTGTGTATTATTAGGAGATCAACTGATTAAAAATATTTAGTAAACTAATTATTTTTCCAAATAACAAATTTAATTTAGATGACTATGCAGTTACCAAATCTAAGTGCTTTTTTGAGAAAGTAAAGGAAATATACCAGAATTTACAATTTAATTTTAAAGGTGCTAACTCTCAATAGAAGATTCTACCTACAATAACTTCTGTTCTCTGTTGAGGTAGTGTATCATAATCAAAACAGTCTCAGAGAACAAAATATGCACTTCATACATGATCCCATTTAATTTGCTGTTGCCAATTAAATTTCCTCTTCATTAATTGGTTAATTAACCTATTAACTAAGTGGCTTATAGTGCAATTCTGTACATGTCTACTCAGAAGAAAGTCTTAGTCCCTTCATTCAGTGGGGCTTGGTGTGCTGTTCTAGTCTCCTTCCTGCCTCATTCACAGAATGTTAGGGATTCTTCCATTTGTAACCATTCTGTGTTTTCCCGCTGTTTCTGCCATTCTTTTTCCTACCATAAGAAATCCCCTAAGGCAAATTAGAATAAATGTGTGGTGTCTTCTGATTGGCAGTACTAGGAGTTCTCTGTTAGAAGTATCTAGCTAAACACTGGAGACTTAATACTGACTTACAGCCCTAATTTGCATATCTGGGAAGTGTTATGTGCCTGTGTGTTTGCATACATATGCACAAATGCACATTCATGCATGTGTGCACGCGCACGCGCGCACACACACACAGTTACAAGACTGATAGCCCAATCTTCATATTTTGTATACGGGTTGTCTGTTGGCCACCTGTCTGATTCATTTATTACTTATCAGTTTCCAACAATTATATTCCACTCCTCTGAAAAATAATATTCCAAACATGGCTAATATTTTTTTAAAAAAACTTTATAATATCATTGTAAATAACAAACGAAATATAAATAACAGGAGCGCAAAACTATAAAAGACTAGTATAAGGCTAATGAAAAGAGACAAAGAACCAAAATGAAGCTGTGAGGTATATAAGTACATATGTTTGACCTGGGGCACCAGAACTACAGTTAACTGGAACCCAAGCAGCTCTTCCTTGGCAAAATAATCTGACAGGCAGGGTGCTATCTCTGAAAAGGTTCTCTTCCTCTTCCTCTTCTCCTCCTCTTCCTCCTCCTCCTTCTTCTTTCCCTCTTTGCTTGCCATTGCCACACACAGTACCTTGCATCCAAAAGGAAAGGCATTCAGAGAAGTAAAGGCAATCAAATGTTGATCTCCATGTATTTGGCAGATTGATGTGGGAAAAGGTAGTCTTATACCAAGCCTATTATCTGATTTAAGGGAGCAGGTGTGAGTCCCTGCTTTGAAAGTTGGAAAATGTAGCAGGTTTGGGCTGCATTGCGTTGTTTCTCCTGGTAATTTTTGTCCATCAAGTCAGTTAGTTTCTCTGTCCCATAATTCACTAAAATCACAGTTTCTTGCTCTTTCTCTCTTTCTGCAGGGAAGTGACAGTGAGTATGAAGTTGACCAAAACCACCAGAAAGCCCATTCTTTTGTCAACCATTACATCAGTGACCCAACTTACTACAACTCATGGAGGCGCCAGCAGAAGGGCATTTCACGGGCTCAAGCCTACAGCTATACAGAAAGCGACTCCGGTGACCCTGACCATTGCCCCATGTCCAACAGCACCAGCACCCAACAGGGCAGCCTCTTCCGACCCAAACCCAGTAGGACTCCAACCCCACAAACTCCAGTCAACCCTCCCAGCCAGCAGAGCACGCTGTACCGCCCCCCCAGTAGCCTTGCCCCTGGTTCCAGAGCTCCTATTGCTGGGTTTTCTTCTTTTGTTTGACATTTCTGAAAGAAAGAAGAAAAAAGAGTGAGAAAATGGTTAAGAAGATAAAATCATGGATTTAATAATAACAATATTGAAGAACATTTTGGTCCAGATTTATTATTTTTAAGAGGCGATGAGAAGATCATGTGGGAGACAATCAGTCATAGCTGAGTTTGGAATCATTGACTTCTGCTGCTGCTTCTAGTATTGCACAGTGCTCTTCAAAAACTACCTGTCTGAAAATGGTACACCTAAAGCTAGACAGGAGATAAGCCTGTTTTCAGGCCTAGTGCTGAAAGAAAGAAGGAAGGATGGCAACAGGGTAAAAGACTGGGAACTCCAAAGCTGACACAGCGTCTGGTACTGCGGATCACCTCTTTGCAGATCAACTTTCCAGACAGAGGAGGACATAGTGAACTGACATTTCTCAGAATAGTCTCTTTGAGTTTTATTTCATTTTTTTTCTCCAACCAAAGCTTTCCTCGGAGGGGAACGGGTTAGGGCTCTGCAAGTGGTAGACATGAGCCAGCTGGACTGCTGCAACCAGGGCTGCTTTATGGAATACCTGCTAGTGTGGTGGGCCAGGAACTGGCCAATAGGAACAGACTGCAGGTAACTAGCAACTGGCCAGTGAAAGAGGAAGACTGCCACACCTCGGCGACTGCTATGTCATGATGGCAATGGGAGCTGAGCCGTTGGAACAGCACTGACGAGATTCCCAGTCTTTGAGGCTATATTGAAAGAACTGTAGAGGTTTAGGCTGGGTCAACAGCATCTCTGACACTCAGACCAGTTGGGCCTCCACCGTGCTCTTCCACTCACAGTTGGGACATTTGCAGATATTAACCAAACTGAAGGGTGCTGACTAAAAAATGTGTGGTTTCTTTTCGTGTATTCTGAGTTGAGGATAGGAGGCTACATTTGAGAATGGTTGGGAGGAAGTTGTAGGATTCAAACTAATGTGCTATCAATATCACCTCGGCAGAAAGTGTCCTCCCCGTAGTTTTGTGGGAAAGCTGAGCACTTGCAGCCAAACCGAGCCACAAGGCAGAATCCACCCCACATGGTTGGATAGTCTCTCTGCACCCTGTTTTCTTCTCAGTTCCTTTCCCCCGATTCACTTCACTGGACAGGGAGAGAGGAAGGAAAGGGGGAAGCCCCAATCCAATCCAAGTGCAATTTGAGGGGGTGGTCAGGGACAAGATATAAACGTGGCCGTATAAAATGCTGCACAGCCTCTTGGTACTGGCTTTAGAATGGATAACCTCAGCAGGCTGTACTCCAGCCAACTGCAGCATTTTCTCTCCTCCTCCTGCTATCGAAACAACATTCTCTTCAGTTCCATTGAAAAGGAGAGTTTGTCCCCGATTCTCCTTTTATATCTTTGTTTTAATTATTCACAGCCCACAACACGTGAGGGAGAGGGAGTGGGAACTGGGCGGGTAGTGAGATGGATTCAAAGTGGTAGCCCTCCCCCTCAATGTTCTGTTTTGTTTTGTTTTGTTTTGAATTCTATTTTAGCACAAGGTTATGGGGGAGGCAGGTGGGAAGCGTTTTTGTTTTCTTTTGGCGTAGCAGAACATGAGTACACATACACACAGAGTGCCTACTGAGCCCCAAGATCTGCGGTGGCCATCTTCTCCCCTCCCCTCCAGCAGAGTCATGGGTCAGAGCGAAAAACAAGCCCAGGAGCAGCGAGGGGAAAAGGGGAGGAAAAGGAAATGGGAGCATCCCACTCTAGCTGGGTTCCCTTCTTTCCTGGAAGTGCTAGGGATAGAGTGATGTCCGTTACGAAACCCTCATCTCACCCCATGCCTTTATTTGCACATTGTTTTCAAAGCCTGGTTTACAAAGGATTGAGCCTGGCACATAGGGTCCTTTTAAATAAAGAATCAAAATGCAATTTGAACCGTTTCCGGGGGTTTCATTTTGTTTCTTGTAAGAATTGTCCTGTAATGACTAGCCGTTAAATTTTAAAGCGCAGCGTCTTAACAGAACTGGTCACAAGCCACTGAGTAGGAAGGGCTTAACCGAAGGAACCCACTACCGAGCTGTTTAGTGTTGATAGTAAAATAGCCTCAAGCTGTTGCTTGATGCTGTGAGAGTTGGTGGCCTAACTTAATTCAAAAGAGGATTAAAGAAGGTTGCAGACAGGATATTTATACCATTAAAGGTATTAAAAGCAGGCAGAGTAACCATTTCCTCAGCTCATGTCTGTCTGCCCCTGAATCTCTAGGCCATTCAAAGCTTGGACTGAATGGGGAATGCTCGTATCTCCTCAACACACTGGTTGTCATGTGCTTCCTTCAAAGCATCTATCAGGGTCACTAGGCTATGCTGACAGCTATTTTGACCTAGTTGTGTATTTTCACAGCCTTTTCCAGAACTGCATCTCTCCTTTAAGATTAAAATGGGAATGGCTTTAAATCCCCTTGTTATAGGCAAATTAAAATACAGCCTGAGTTTTATGCAAACCAAGACCCTTGCTTCTAAGGCCATTTCCACACTAGAGTGTAAGAGTGCTATTGCTCCACTTTCAACACCCTATGGAATCCTGGGATTTGCAGTTTAGGGAGGGGCATTTGGAATTCGCAGTAAACTGCAAGCCCCAGAATTCCACAGGATCTTGAAAGTGGAATAATAGCATTAGAACAATGTAGTACAGAAAGGCCCATATGAAACAATAACAAACAGGTTGGAAAACTGGCTCATGCAGAAACTTATCCACTGGTAGATCATATTGCTCACAGTTTCATTTTCTGTGCCAACAAGCAGGGAAAAAAAACTCCAGATCTGTTCTGTTTTCATACTAGCAAATACATGTTATGTTGCATGAACATGTAATATTAGAGGATGTGCATGGCTATATTTATGCCCACCCTATCTGCAATTAAAAGCTTAAGAGGGCTGAAGAATATATTCAAGTTGTACCAAAAAGAAACCATCCACAAAAAGCTGATGGACTCTGCTGACACCTAACCTTGTTTTGGACAAATATGTTATTCACACATGGCCTCTATCACACTACACAATTATAGGGCTGTAATTCTATTTTAAGTGCCATGGCTGCGTGGAATTCTGGGATCTGCAGTGTTGGGAGAAGTATTTAGAATTTTTTAAGCAGAGAGCTCGGTGCCCCATCAAACGACAAACCCTAGCATTCCACTGGATGCAGCCATGGCAGTTAAAGTGGAATCATAACATTACAACTGTACAGTGTGATAAAGCCCATAATATCTTCTGGCTTTAATCAAATGAACATGGTTTCCAAGAATCTTTTCATTTAGGTTTTGTTACCACTCTCTACAGTTGTTGCATATGATCCAGAAATAGTGTATCTTAAGGCAGTACTTTTGCTGTGAAAAAATCTAGGGCTTTCCCAATGAACAAATGCATACCCCGGTCATATATTATCCATGGATCATTCCACAATACCACTCTCCTGTTATCATCTGTTCCCTTACAGCAGAGGTAGAAATCATTTGGCTTTCCAGATACTGTTGAAGTGCAATTTCCAAAATGCTTCACCATTAACTATGTTGACTGGGGCTGCTGCAACTTGCAATCTAACCTCTTGAGAGTCACATGATTCCTGTTTCTGTTCTAGACAGACAGAATTCTACAACAGACAACTGTGCACTCTGAAGCAGATTGTGTATTTCCTGTATGATCAATAGGGGGAGGGAGCCTCCCCCCATTTTGATCTACTTCCACCAGCCCCACACAGCATGGCAAATGATAAGGACTGTGGGAATTGCAATCCAAAATGCATAGGAAAGAGTAAAGGTTCCCTACTTGTGTCTTACACTCTTTGGTTATGAGGGAAAATGCAAAGGTAAACTTGCACTGGGATATGTATGTACCTCACCAGCTATGTCTTCCCGTGCTACCCCCCTCCAAAAAAAACCTACCAACTTGTAGGCCATGTTGCCTGCTCCTCCAATATGGCCCTTGTTGGAGTGTCAGAGAATAAGAGGATAAACGGTGATGTGTCCAGCAATTTTTCTTTAACTGGACATGCTGCACCAGGAACCAAAAGGGATCTCTAGGTATCCCTGGAACATCTCTGTAGATGACATTCTTGCAGCAAGCCCAGCTAAAGGAAAATAACTGGATGCATCATCACTTATCTCCTCACTCTCCATCAGCCCAGAAACGGCCATGTGGGGGCAGGGGGGCTTTGGTCACTGTGGGGTTGGCACAGAATTCTGACTTGTGCAATGATAAAAAAAAGATGAGTAGCAATGCATCAAGGTAGACTTAGAACACTGCAGCTTACTAGCTGCAGTGTTTATTCTTCACAAAATGGATGAAGAAAACCTGTCTCAGCTCAGCTGGCCTAAGTTGTCATTTCACTTGTATGGCTCTCCAACCTTTCTCTAATTCCTATTGGTCTGAAGAAAAGGTTGTCTTGCTAACACTAATCATGCTTTATGGGGCATGCCTCCATCCTAAAACCAATCCCTTTATTAAACAACCAATGTTAGCAAGCGGCTATTGAGAGGAAAAAGTGGCCAGCTGGCACCCTACAGATGAGGATTTAATTAACCACTGATGTGAGGATCAGGCCTCTACCTTGGATAATGTAGCTGCTCACTTGAAAGAGATTAACTCTGAGCCAGGAAATAGGTAATAAAAGCCTCTCTTCAGCAGCTGCCTTGGTGACTGGTCATTTAATGGGCAAGTTTGAAACCCATTAAAGAGCAGAGCTGAAGGGTCATACTGTGTCTTTCCAAAGGAAAAGAAGGCAAATGCTCTCATGGTCAGAGAGCCAAACACCTTGCAGTAGCCGGGGAAGACAGTTTCTAATCTCGGAAAATTTCTAAAAAGATGTTTGGTAGCTATCTGTAGATGAAGAAACAGCAATGCATACATTGTCAGTGGTGTCAAGTTGAAGAATGCTATGAAGGCAAGGCAATGCTAATTTAGGTCTAATAGCTTTTAACCTCCTCCTCCAACCATACCCACTTAGTTTCCTGTATTTTAATTAATCAATTAAATGTCTACCCTGCCTTTGTAACAAAGAAATAAGGTATCCAGTTAAAACAAAAATCACATCAAAAAGAAAGGAATAACAGCACCCCTCGATTAATGCCTACATGAGTGACAAATAAGCTCCAGTACCAAAAGCTTATCTGAGTAACAGCACCTTTGACTTTGGTGGGCTTCTTTTCTCTTTGGCCTAGCTATACACCATCATGCAAAGCTAAGACACAGGCAAAACAGAAGCGAATAACTGAGGTAGAGAATAGGAGACCTCTGATACCACGTCTGCTGCTATTCACAGTAGGAAGAGGGGAATTTAAAAAAGAAAAAAAATGCCAGTGTTCTAGGCATTATACAGAGACACCTGGGTTATAGCAAAACCCTTTTTTTCTTCTCAGCAAAAAGTCATTTTTTAAAAAAACAGCTGTATGAAGTTATTGTATTTGTTTCACAGCCCCCTGCAAGAAGCAACCAATAAAGGCAAGAAGGCAAGCTGTAAAATTTCAGTGTCATAATGTCCTGTCATGCATTTTTAAAAACCACAGCCTGCATGGGAGAGGCATGTTGGTTGGTGGCATCCGTATTCTACCCATAAGTTTGGGGCTCACTTGCATGGGGCAACTGATATGCAAAAGAGAATGGTTTTCAGCCACAGGAATCATGCCGTGGGCCAGACAAGAAGTTAATGGATTTAATTTAACCCTTGAACCATGTATCTGTATGTTGAAGGCACTGGAATATCCTTCATAGGCCATGAAGGTTTCCAGATTTGGTATGCGATAGGCTTTCTATGCCTTCCATGGTTATTTAGAAGAGACTGTTTCCATCTCTTATCATGCAGTAATGGGAAACACTGTGGAGGCCTAAACTTACCACCTTACACAATTTCTGAAGTCAATTTTAGAAATCACTGTCAGAAGACAGAATTGGTTTAAAAGTGAAACACATGTACTGTACTGTAGGGAGCTAAAAGGACTTACAGAAGTTTACTTGGGACCAACCACGTGCGTATTGCTTGCAAAATCTCTCAGCTGCCTTCATGCCTTTCGTCTCCCCTCCCAGCTTACTTTGCAAGCAACATGCATGCTAGCAGTCCCAAGCAAGCCTTCCTAGGCAAGAAGAACTAATGAAAAAGCGGAACACCATTGAATTAATGCAGCTCGTCCTTAATTTGGAAGAAGCAAAAGAGCAAGTTGTCATATAAGGGGCCATCAAAAGAGGGGGGCTTCTTGCATTTGTATCCTTCATAATAATCTGTGAACCACGGCAGGACTATGGAAGAGAGACAATCAGCTGTGAGAAAGACTTTTCCAACTGCCTCAGAATCTCAGAGGGGAGCTTCAGCAGTGAACTTCCCTTTCTATGAACCAAGTCAAACATTTCGTTTTTTAAATACTCATACAAACATGAAGAGTGTGTGAAACAAATACATGATGTTTGCACGCTTATGTTTAAGTACATCAAACAGATAAAATATGGGCCTTTCTGCACTATACTGTTATAGTGCTATTATTCCACTTTCAGCATCCTGTGGAATTCTGGGGTTTGTAGTTTCCTGAGGCCAAAGAGCTCTCTGGCTAAGAATTCTACATGCCCCTCCCTAAATCTGCAAACCCCAGGATTCCATAGGATGTTGGAAGTAAAATAATACCACTACAACAGTGTAGTGCGGAAAGGCCCTATATGTTGGATGGCAAACCCAGATTCGCCTCTAGATGGTGTATGAAATGGCCTACATTAGAAGGCAAATGTGAGATTTTAATCCAAATTTGTCAGTTTCTAGACGTGCACATATAACTGATTCATATTCACAATCCTTCCGTATTCAATAGTGTTGGAAACAGTGGCGGAGCTTGGACTGTGTGGAGAGGAGGCAGCAGGGGCGGGGCTACGGCATGAGGGGCGTGGCCACTGTGCGTGGGGGCGTGGCTATGGGCCGGGACACCCAAAAAACATTGCCACCTGGGGGCAAATCTCCCCCCGCCCCCATATCCCTACACGGCTGGTTGGAAATATGTAGGGATCGTAAAAGTTCCCCAGACCTGACTTCCAAGGAAGCAGCTGCTGCGAGCTATGAGGGTCTGTTCCCTTATTGATCAGGGCAATGCAGGCTGATATTTCTGTCCCCCTCCTGCCAGCAATCTCTAGCACACGGAGGAACTGCTGCTGCTGTCAGACCAGAGATTGCTCACAAGAGGACAGTGGAAACATCAGTATGCTGCATCTTGATCCAGGAGAGAACAGATCCAGAATCCAGATCCAGAAGAGAATTGCCTGCCGCTGATGACACTCAGGAAGTCAGGACTGGGATTAGGGTCAGGCCAGGAGACACTACTTAGTTAATTATACTTAACTATAAGTAGCTGATCTAGAATCTCTGCCATTGTGTTTCACTGATGCTGATTAATTTTACTACCTTTCATCATACAGTTTTAATAAAAATTATCATTCTTAGTGTGCATAAATAACTCAGATATTTTTATGTTATTTTCAAGGGGGGTAGAAAATCTACAAATAACATGGGCGTAACAGTTACTTAACGTAATTTCTGGCTTTAAAAATCTTGGCTCTGTATGCAGGAGTAGCAGACTTTACATAATGGATCAACAAACATACAAATTCGCCTCGCTTGTGTTTCCCATGCCTGACAGACTGTGACCTCCCTCCCGTCATTTTGTTTCTAGACTTATAGAAAGGAATTAACTCTAAAAGGCTCCCCCCAATGAAGAGGCTTTTTGTTACAATGGAGCAGACACCATTTCTGAAGGCAAAGGTACCACATAGATGCTCCAAATTAAAATCGACAGCTCTCCTTCTGTGTCATGAACAATGTCTCTGTGTTTATGGAGTACACGGGGGGGCAGAGGGTGTATTTATAGGGGTTTAGTAACTGGAATCAGATTGAGGGAGGCTTTCCTTTCCTGCTACGAAGCAAGACAAACTCTTCCCTCTGCATAAACAGACCCAAACGCTAGAATGGAAGATTTTGTTGTCTGCAACCATTGCTGCTGCTGCTGCTCCCGCCACAATGTGAGGATTAATCCGTATATGAAGAGCTTGAAATGGGGGAGGAGAAAAGCAAAGGAAAGGCGATGCCGAGCCCACCAGGAGGCCGTGTAAGGGCCTCCCCTTCCCCCACAGCCTTGCAGCCACCGTTCTGAGCATCTTCCATCTCCTTAGCAACACATCTGTGGCTGGCTGCCCATTAGCTTGCTTTGCTCCCAGCTTGTTTTGCAAGGCTTTTCCTCCGTTTGCTTGGAGATTTGCACTCTTTCTCAGCTTTTACAAACTGGATTTGGTGTCTCCCCTCCCCTTTAAAAATAAAAAATAAAAAGCCACTCTGACTGTACTGATACTTTCCTTGCACATACTAAGCATATGGAAAACACATGTTTTCCCACAGCCAAAGATCTGTGTCTGAGAAGCCAAGCTAGGGGGAACATATTACAGACCTCTCTCATTTGGACACATGTTGAAAATTTCCTGATCATCACGGTAAAAGTGTGATACTCAGCTCCAGGTCCTGCCCCTAACCTCAGTAGTTGTTTGGCACTTTTAGTCTGGCTCCTCAACAAAAGCCTGTCTGACTTGGGAGACCCTACTAGCAACACTGCATAACCTCTTGCCTCTCAGGCGCACACAGTCCCTTCAGCGCAGAAAGGTAGTGCCATGGTGTTGGTGGGGAAAGTAGGATATCCATAAAGTAATACACTACAATACAGCAAACTATTAAAAAAAACAACAGTTTTTCAAAATATGAAAACCGCACTAACTGATGCTATGGAAACTGTTTTTCGTACCTGTCCCAGGCATACCACTGACCAACTTTACAGACCCAAATGAGCCACTGCTTAATAGATTTGTAGCCTTTAACCACGGAGAGAGAGTGGCAAGCAAATGGCTTCATGAGTTCGTTCATCGCTCTCTTGAATGGTGGTGCCAAAAGTGGCTGCCCCAACATTTCCTGCTCTCCTAGTTGACCACCTAGTTTAGCATTGTTCTGTTTAATTTGGCTTGTGGAAGCAGTTTGAACAATAATCAGCAGCATTATTCGATTTGTGAAAACAGAGGGGCCTCAAATTAACCCATTTCCCCCATAGAAGACATGCATAGCAGCTTGGCTGGTAATTAAGAGGAAAGGGAAGTAAACTCACCATGTCTACTTAATACATTCCCTTTTTTCCATCACCCAACAGGGAAATCACTATCTACCTAGGAGAGAGCTTGTATTTTCTGTTAGGAAACAATGCTATGCAGTACATTCCTCACAGTGACAGGCTAGCCAGAATAAGGCTGTCTGGAAATTTATGGGATATGAGGCAGACAGAATGGGATATTTTCCAGGCATCTGTGCCAGAAAAGCAATTATATTATCTGCTCCTATCATTTACCAACGAAGCCCTGGATTGCAGCCTCTTCACTGTAAGGAAGCAGTAAAACTATTTCACAAGAACATGGCGCTTAGATTCCATATCATCCAAAAGCTTAGACTGTGAATGAAAAAAACCTTTGGTTACAGACTTTTCCTCTGGTAAGAGGGGTGATTATGCCAAGTAGGGGAAAAATGTTTTTGAGTTACAATATGATGTGCTTTCACAAACAATATTTCACAGTCCTGTAAGGTGAAAGAAAGCACTAAATTGCTTGATTACATTGTGTGTACCATGCACAAATAATTTCCCACCATTTTGTGTCACATTAACATGTGACTCTACCAGAGTAAAATCCTTCTTACCACCCAGCCCTAACCCTGTATATTTAGGGTGCTTCCATATGAGGCTTTTATCTTGCCATGGTCCTGCCTCATTCACAGGGTGTAGAAATGATGCTGCCTTGCACACATAGCTGTCCCATTTTCCCCAGCACCTCTTTCATCTTCTTCCTTAACACAGGAAATCTATCAAGGCAAAAAAAGCAGAACGGCTACACTTCCAATATAGAGCACCGGGACCACTCTATCTGGATGCACCTGTAAATTCTGAGGAAGCTCAGATGGGTATCAGGTACTCATGGCTATGGGCAGCTCCCTCTGCCCCATCCCCTCCTCTCCTTTCCTAGTTCAGTTTCTGGTTGATGTCTAAGGCCATTTCCGCACTAGACTTTTATAGAGCTATTATTCCACTTTCAACATGCTATGGAATCCTGGGGTTTGCAGTTTAGGGAGGGGCCTTTAGAATTCTCAGCCAGAGAGCGCTTTGGATTCAGTAAACTACAAACCCCAGAATTCCACAGAATTTAGAATGTGGGCTAATAGCACTATAACAATCTAGTGTAATGGCCTAGGTGTGATATCCTCTGCTACTGAACAAATCGTGCATTTAATAATGATATATCTTTTTGCTCCATATTCTTTTTTGGGTTCTAACTCTTAATTCTTCATGCCACCACCCAAGGCCAGATTAAGGTGGTCTGGGCCTTGGAACAGTTTCGGTTTTTTTGTGTAAGTATTTATATCACCCTGTATATCTGAAGATCTCAGAACGGCTTGCAATAAAGTTCCAAAAAAATGGGTCTCCTTTGAGCACAAAAATCTTCATGCATGAATCCACTTCCAACCCTGCAACGTCAGCAGGATCAACAGATAGATTCTAGCTGCTCTAACACACAAAATATTTTTGGCAACAAAAAATGTTGGGGGATCCAGGAAACAACTGAGGGAGGAGAGGATGCAAATGATATATTTTTCCTTTAGCACAGGGTGTCTAATCAGCAAGGGATTTGGAGCAATTGCACCAACTGAACCATTGATAATGTGGCCCTGTTCTTCACTCTATCCAAAGAGTTCACACAGGAATAAAGCCATATAAAGGCATGGAGCTTCCAAAGCACTCTATGCTTAAAAACACAGAGGCAACACGCACATTGGCCAGGTACTCTCACCATGGGTTTATTTCTCTGCCATGGGAGGACCTTTTCACCGGTAATGCCATGGATTGACTGGATCTGGGACCTTTAGCACTTGTTCTGTCACTCATCAATGTCTCCCCCGCCTCCACCATATCAGAATGGCAAAGCCTTCCAAGTTACAAAGATAAAAAATTAAAGAAAACTTTTAAAATGAGTTGAGATGTTGTGTAAACAAGTAAAAATAGTGATGTGGTCCAAACTTATATAGAGAACTAATCTTAAATAAACTAGTTTTGTAATTTAACTTTCAACATAACTCACTGGACTTTTTGTATTTTGTATGTATTTTGTTTCTGGCAGCAGCTGGAAAAATTACATTTTGGACCACAACGTCTAGAATCCCTTAGTCAGCATTACCAGCAGTCATACTGGTTGTGGGATTCTGGGAGGTGCAGTCCTAAAACCTAATTTTTCCAAGCTCTGTTTTAATAGGGGAAATGAGTGGGAAGAGACGGCTGGCATTCCTGCTTCACACAGCCAAGTTGTCAGTGGCTTTTGAGGCTGCGAGCTGCAAATGCTTAAAAGGAGTACAGTAAAGAGACAGGGATGAACTAGTTGTCCGTGAGGATCAAGCCACAGGGAGTCAATCAGCCTTGACAATGCTGCTGAGTTTTGTACTGTTGTGACTTGAGTATCTCCCAAGGGCAAAAGACAGTCACTTATCAGTGCATTGCTTTGTCCAGCATAGAAGGAGGCGGCAAATTGCTCACAAGCAGCATAGAGAGCCCCACAATCAAAGCAAGGAGGAATGGAAACTGGCTTCCCTTAACCCCTCCCGTCTTTGCCCACTACTGTTTGTTCTCATAAATGCATTTAGTTCCTAGACTAATAATGGAAAAAGGTAAAAAAACCTAAAGAATGAAAGTTGATTCCTTTACTCAGAATACTTTGGGTATCTTTGCACTACAGCCAACGCACCAGGACAGACTTACATGGAATTCTTGCCAACAGTGGAATCTGTACTACAAGTAATTAAGAATATAGCTCAGAGTTTGGCACTAGTCCAAGAGTGACAGTCAGCAACTGGGCAGCCTCACCCATGGAAATTCAAATTTAAGAGATGACATGAACCACAATATTTCCCACTGCTTAGGACTCCTGGGTATAGTTGTTGTTATTATTGTGTCTTCAAGTTATTTCTGACTAATTGTTACACCCCAACATAACCCTAAGAGAGGGCTCCTGAATTGGCATGACTTCCCCCATATTCGATATTGGTTAGCAAAGGTCAGTCACAGTTAAAACAGCCTTGGCGTTGAATGGGAAATCCTTAACACTATACCGTCTCCCTCTGCTGAATGGGAACGTAGACAACGCCCTTTAGGCTAAAAGACTGACCGATTGTTCCGAGTCACGTATCTCTAGGCAGACAATAGACTCACTCCTGAACACTGTCACACCCCAAGCCCTGTGCATAGCCAAACAAACAGCACCTATCAATTCAGAATTTTAAGCCTATCAATCTCCTGGACGTTCTCAGGAGAAGCAATACCAAGGAGGTGTCGTGATATTTGCCTAACATTATATTCCGCAATCATCACTCATTAATGACACTTTGCTAGCGTATGCACAGCCTGAGGACAGAAACTGGCTATAAGAATCCTCACTTTTTAAGCCTCTTCAGAGTGCCTCCCAGACCGGACAAGGGCCCATTTCGTTGCCTTCGAGGTGTCCTACTCAAGCCTCTCAGAGGCTGCTGAGAGCTAAACACGACTCGCGTCTCCGATCCTCCTCGAACTCTGCTGCGGCCAGCCTTCCAGCCCAGGGATCCAGCCTCCCCTTAGTGCTTTACACCGAGCCTTCGCTGATCTTCTTACTCTCCAGGAAGCCTAGAGTAAGGTCCGTATGCCCTCTCTCCCAATTGCCTCTTGTTTTTCCAACTTTATTTCTGTAGCCCTTGTGTGATTGTTTTATTATTTGCTAGCGTGTGTTGACCTTCGTTGTTATTTTTTTTAAATAAAATTACTTTAGACTATTTCTCTGACTCCTGCGTGGTTCTAACCCCGTAGACATAGGGTTAAAGATCCCTCACCCTGACCTCTCACAAGCCTTGAGTTGCTCTGTTAATTCCCCTAGTTTGAAGCCTGTTTGGGTGTCCTCAAGATACCCCCAATTTTCAAGGTAACATTATGGCGACTCTAAGGCAAACCTATCACAAGGTTTTCTGAGGCTGAGAGCATGTGACACACCAAAGGTCACCCAGTGGGTTACAGTATGTGGCTGACCAGGTATTCACACCCTGGTCTCCAGGGCCATAGTCCAGCACTCAAACTGCTAGACCATGCTGTCTTCCTCCTGGGTACAGAAACACCTGAAAATAACCTGGAATTAACCAAGTTTCTCAGGACTCATCCAGATGGGGCAAAGGAATCACAAAGTTGTGGTATTTGTTACTGTAGTTCTCTCTGTTTTTTTTTAAATGACATTTCTTTTGCTACAGAGTATTTTCTGCCAAATTCCAGCACCAGCCACAATATTTTATACCCACCCTCAAGGGTTTTTTTTTCTAATTCCAAGACATACTAGAACAACATGTTTCCTTTTCTTTCCTTTCCTTTCCAGAATTACATTGTCAGTAAAATGGCAATTTTTACTAGAAACTATTTTTAAAAAAATTAAATTCAGAGAGGGGAAAAAAATTCTCTCCAGAGGACCACCTCAGGAAATGATGCCAAACAACAACAACAACCCTTAGGAAGAGCCCTAGGGCAGTTGCAAGAAATCTCTACAACCCACCGACCCCCCAAAATGAAAAGAGGGGATGTGGAGACAATAACAACCAGCAACAGATCCATGACACCCTCCCTGTTATTACAAAAAAACCAAGATAAAATAGAACCCTCTAGCAACCATGTTGCTCTAATTCTGATACCGGTTGCTCTACTGCCTGGGCTAAGAGGCATCAGCCTGGTTCCAACGTGTGTGGTCTTTATGGCTCATAGGGCAACTACTCTGAATCAGCATGCCTGACATTCATCAAACTTTTCACCTGGAGGCATCATCAAAATACCATTTCACCTGCCCATATTTGCAAATCAAACGATAAAAGTTGCACTGATCAAAGCTACACTCTTTTTAAGGTTTTTTTCTGCTCTCTCTATTTCACTAACTTTCAGAAAGGACACAAGAGCTAAATGAGTTTCCATTCTCAGCTGTACCCCTAATACAAAGGTATTATTTGAGGGAAGGAGCCCTGCAAGCACATGGACAGAGGTACCTTAAATTGGTTTTGAAAATGCCTGTTGTCTAAACCTGTCAAAAGTGATACAATGCAACCTTGAACCAAGGGGATTTTTGAGTGAGCAGAAGTGAGTGAGCCAAACGGGTAGAGTTTTGAGTAATTTCTACTGTCAGTGGCCAGAGTTTCTTTAAAAAAAACAAAAAAACAGAAAGTCCTCTTTCTTAAATGTTAATCTGTCATTCATTACATAGAATCTTTCCTGTCAGAAATGACAAGGCCTGATATTTTTATAGTTAGTTATTTAGTTGTTTCTTACTTATTGATTTATATTGTATTAGTAGTTGGGGTATTATATATAGTCCTTAAAATGGGTAGAAATGATGCATATATGCATCTTTAAGTGACCTGTTGACTTATGGTGACCTCATGAATTTCACGGGGTTTTCTTAGTTAAGGAATACTCAGAGGTTATTTTGCCAATTCCTTCCTCTGAATCAAAGCCTACAGCACCTGATATTTATTGACAGTCTCCCATCCAAGTACTAACCAGGGTTGACACTGCTTAGCTTCCAAGACCAGAGAGGATCTGGTAGCTTTACAGTATTTAGGCCCTCTGTGGAGATCATACAACCTTCTAGATGTTGTTGGCTGGAATTGCCAGAAGCCCTAGCCAACGTAGCCAGTGATAAGCATTCTGGGGAGTTTAGAAAAAAAACATCTGGAGGGCCACAAGATCCTCATCCTTGTCCTAGCTGTTCTTCCAGAGAATTTGGAGAAACTTTATATCCCGGCAAGAATGCTGTGGGGTGAACATGCCTTCGAATAAACTAATTAGCTTGGTATCACCCAGGGAGCTTCGTGTCTCCCTGGTGATTTGAATTTGGTTTTCCAAGCATCAATAATGCTGACTTTCAAAACAAAAGTATGGCCTCATATTTCCCCCAGCTGCATGCTACTTTGCCACAATGGGCCAGAATCTGCAAAATGAGAAGGTCAGGAAGGCTCTTAATAGTACAGAACTGGACTTTGGGGGAGCAAGTAGGTAAATGGAGTGTACTAATGTGATGCACGGTATTAAAGTGATGGACTGAGACTAGCAAGACTTGCAAATATTTGTTCAGCAATAAAGCTCACTGGTTAATCACTGGCCAATCGCTGTCTTTTGGCCCAACCTCCTTCACATAATTGTTGTGAATAAACACCCATGTTTACTCCCACAATAAACACACAATAAACTCATCTCAGGAAGGGCCAAGTAGACATTCCAGCTTTGCTCCAAAAGTTCCCTAGGATGACTGGAACTACATTTCCCAAAAGTTACCCAAACAGCTGGAAGCCA
The DNA here is from genome assembly GCA_030412105.1 of Cyclura pinguis. NCBI lineage: Eukaryota > Metazoa > Chordata > Lepidosauria > Squamata > Iguanidae > Cyclura > Cyclura pinguis. Next base: position 166,079,718 of record CM059600.1, read on the forward strand.
CCTGGGTGGGGAAAGCGATGAACACAATAAGTAGGATGGAGGCCCTGCAGAACTGTGTAGTGCTGGCATATTGGTGTGCGAGAAAAGAGCACTTGGCCAATTCTGTTTACCAGTCTGGTGCCCTTCTTCATAACACCAATGAAATAATTTAAGAAAATGGGTTTATTTAGAATTTATTGTTCAGGACTACCTCTGTAATAAACAGATGAGTTTATTGTAAACCAGCCAAGCACTCAGGGCCATGGCTGTCTTTTTTTGTTTTTTTAGAGTATGGTTAATGAGACAGGGAAAAATGGATTTGTCTAATGGTCCTCACATTTTGTTAGGAGGCAAAAAACAATTGACAATCCTCTGGCAGCATAATCTGACTTCCCTTCAGCAGTGATGATCAAACTATGGATTGCTCTAGGAATGACTGTTGCTTTACATCTTCTGAAGCATGCTGCCTAGTGCATCACATCACATCCCTTCAGAATGAATCTGATTCGACCAGCCGAAGAGCTCCCTTCATCTGTACGACGGTCCTTCTCATCAAGTTGCCATATCGCCCTTTATATCTATCCTAAACCTGGAAGATAATTTAATGAGTCTCTGGGACCTCCGCAGTTATCAGAGGCCATTGTTGGATTTTTGTGGCATCAGCAAGTTTGGAAGAAAGGTGGAGTGCACGATAAACGAGATTTTATTTTCAAGTGCATCTGAATAATTCAAACACTCAAACCTTTAGAATGCAGCCTTAAAGGTGCAACTGTCCTGAAGGCTCACCTGAGATAACCTGCCTAGATGAGAAAAAAGAAAATGATTCACGATCCTGGACTCCTCAGAGTTGAATATGCCATCAAGATCAGAGAACGCCCTGATTAATTCATTAAGAGAACTACTCTGTAGACTGGGGCAGGGGGCTTCACTAGTGCAGTTATCTGGAAGCAAGTGAGCATGGCATGTTCGCTAGAACTCTTTCTTTTCTTTCAGCTCAAAATCATGAGAACTGGCACAGAATGAACTATAATCATTATTATGTGACTGAGATTCACAGCCATATCACCCATTGTGAAAGAAACAAACAAACAAACCTAAAATTAGTTGTGTTGTTTGGATTAGAAGAGGGACTATTCTCCGAATGATGACATTGATATCATAAACTGCGGTGTGAGAACAAAGCAATTTCTGCAACTGCCTGGCTCAATGTTCTGGCAAACAAACGTGGGTGCAAAAGCCGGGCCAGGACTAAGGATAGAATGATTATTTGAAAATGTTCAAAAAATCATATTTTTTCAGTGTCAAGAAACCTTGCTGAGAATAATTCTGGACTGATGAGAATCTTTGCAGTTCAGGATTCATTCTGTACAAAATTCGCACACTGATGATTTGCACGTGAAACAGCACTTTCTGAAGAAGAAATATTTCTGCACAGAAATATCACCTTCTGCCCAGAAAATTCTGTTTCCTATGTAGAAAATGCTGGCTTCTGTGCCAATCAACCACATATGAATTTTGCAAAGAATAAGTCCTAAATTGTAAATAAGCTTTGAAAACTGCATGGTTTTCAAAGATTCTGTCATAGCAAGAAATTTTAAAATTGCTCAGATTAATCATTGCTTTCTTCAAGAAGAAAAATAGTGAAAAATTACAACCCTAATCACAAGAACCCAAAATGAGAAGAGAAAGGGAAGAGTTGTAAAAGAAAGGTTAAGAATCAGCTGTTATAGCATTATCACCATTTGTCATCATCCTCTTATTTGGGAACTGCTTTTTTTCAAAAAATTGTGCTGAGTGCGGTTTGCCACATAATAAATGAACAGTATTGAATGTACATCAATAAATATTTTTAAAAAACAAATAAATGTACTTAGTTAATATACTGAACCCAGAAGAGGAGATGGGAGGCTCAAGCCCCCATAAGATCAGACTGAGAGAGGGCAAGCCCCTCACCAGACTCCTATACAGTTGAGACTCCCTAGAAGTTATCGATCAAGGACTAAGAAGTATTAAGACAACAAATGTCCCTGAGTTTTCCCAGGAATAATAAAGGCTGCCTACAGTCTACCCAATGAGCCAGCATGGTGTAGTGGTTTGAGAGTTGGACTATCTACAACCCTATCACCAGGGTTTGATTCCCTGCTTGGCCATGGAAACTCACTGGGTAATCATGGGTGAGTCACACACTCTCAGCTCCAGAAAATCCTATGATAGGTTCACCATAAGTCAGATACAACTTGAAGGCACGCAAATACCCTTTAGATATTTGCCTGGGATTAAGCAACATTAAACAGATGGAAGGTACTTCTACTTACTAATTGGAATCATAGAGTTGAAAAGGTCCTCATGGACCATCAAGTCCATTGCTGCTCAATGCAGCTTCTTCAGCTAAAGCATCTCCAGGCTTTTTATGAGGATCTCCAGACATGGAAACCCCACCGCCTCTCTAGGCAATTGGTTCCATTGCCGAACCACCCTTACTGTCAAAAAGTTCCTTCTGATGTTCAATCAAACTCTACCTTTTGTAACATAAAACCATTTTATCTGCTTCTACCCTCTCAGATGGCAGAGGACAGCCCTCTTCTCTCTGTGACAGCCCTTGAGGTATTCAAAAAAGTGCAATCATGTTATCCCTCGGTCTTCTCTTCACCAAGCTGAATATGCCTAGCTCCTTCAACCTTTCCTCATATATTTTCTTCATACCTTTTATCATCCTTGATGCCCTTCTCAGAACCCACTCCAGCTTGACTCTATCCTTTTTAAAATGAGCTACCTTTGTCCTTCTAAGAGTCTCCATATTTAAAAATATTTGACTGACAATTGATGGGAATGTAGTTTGCCCTCCCCTTGCGAGTACCTGCTAGTAGGCAAAATTCATAACAACCTGCCTGTTAATGTTCAGTCCCACATGCCTTCAAACAGAGTTTTCCAAACTGTGTGTCGCAACATGTTAGTGTGTCAGCTGCGGTGTGTAGGTGTGTCACCGCCATTGCTGTCCTGGGCTGAGAAGGACCCTGGCAAGGGCAGCGGTTAATTAGTTTAACCTCTGGTTTGCTAGTAACTAATTCATTATAAGAGATATAAGAGATATGGACACATATGTACATAAATTGTAATAACAAAATGTATGGGGACACAATATATCTCATAAAACCTTTCATTTATATTTTTAAAAATATATGCTTTATGCTTTTATTTATTTATAATACATAAAACTGAATTACTGTGTCGCAAAATGATGCATGTCTAAAAAGTGTGTCACCAACATGAAAAGGTTGGAAAGCTCTGCCTTAAAATAATTTTGGGGTCCCTGTAAATTCATACAACTTTGTATTAAATACAATTAATATAGTTAAACAGGTTGGAATAAACAGGAGAGGAAAAAAAACTAAACTAAAGATAAAAATATGTTATATACAACACCAAATAGGTCTTCACTCCGTAGAAGTAATATAGGGTTCTCTACATTGGGGCAGAGCCAGTGTGGTATAATGGTTTGAGCACTGGACTATGATTTTGGAGGCCAGAATTCAAATTCCCACTCAGCTTCGGAAACTCACCAGGTGATCTTGGACAAGTCATATTCTCTTAGCCTCAAAAGAAAGGAAAGGCAAGTCTCCTCTGAACAAATGCCGAGAAAACTCCATTACATGTTTGCCTTAAGGTCACTGTAAGGCAGAAATAACTTGAAGGCATAGAACAATACAACATGAGGGACCTTTTCACACTACACAGTTATAGCACTATGATTCCACTTTAACTGCCCTGATTCCATCCCATGGAATCCTAGGGCCTTTGGAATTCTCAGCCAGGGAGGTTTTCTGGCATCTTTGATCAACCTACAAATCCCAGAATTCCAAGAATATAACCATGGCATTTAAAGTGAAATCACAGTGCTATAACTGTGCAGCGTGAATAGACTTCTGGTATAGCAGCCACAGTTCTCATCCACAGCAGTCTGCATGCGAAAAGAACAGAATCAATCAACTACCTTATTTTGCTCTCACTAATAAAAACTCTGATATATTGGAATTCAGCATAAATCTCTTTATATATAGTCTCAGTACAAAGAAGAGCTTCTGTTGCTATTTTCCCAAATTTGTTTCAATTCTCTCTCAAAGCACTTAGATAAGCAAATGATACCAAAGTGTACACATTCGAAATTTAGCAACACTTTACTTTGAGGAATGATATAACGCAGAGCTATTAACACTGCTTCCCTCCATCTTTACAATGTTCCCAAGATAAAATAAGAAACAAAACTCATCTCCCTTAGACTGTGTCATTCCAGAAGCACTCCCTGGGCTACCATTACATCTAATTAGATAAGGCCATTGTGCAATTGGTTTCACAGGCCCAATAAATAAATCAAATGTTGTTCAAAGGAATTCAGAGGTCCGGCTTGTTCAGTCTGACTGTCAGTGATGTTGTAATGATAGCATTGTTTAATTGTTTCCCTCACCAGTTCTTTTCCATTGTGCCTTAGAGGCAACTAAGACAAAGACATTGTCTGAACAATCGGATCTTGAAGGATTTTCAAAGCTCTCTTTCTGCAAGTGGGAACTGAAATGTTGGATGCACCAGGCGAGTGTCTCTACTGAGTCTACACAGTGAGGGGATCTCAATGTGGTTCCAGGTCCCGCGGCCTGGGTTGCAAATCCACTGCCCGAACTAGTGGCTAGGTATGAAGACTGGCTGCTGCCTAGCAGGCACTTTTTTGACTTCACCACACACTTGCTCTGCCAAGTTCTTCTAACCTTTTATGTCTTGCCTAACATCTAGCTTCTCTCCACTAGCTCAGCTGAGGAGACTGATTTTAATCTTTCCTGTCTGGTTTTGTCTTCAAATAGTGCCTGGCTGCATTGCAGCTTTTCAAGCTATGAAAAGCTTTGGTTCAGATCCGATGGAGCTGCAAAGCAAGACAAGAAAGGCAGTTGGTCCATTGGATGGTGAATTAGAAGAACTATCCCCACCTCTTGATCCAGCAACATATTTGAGACAGTCAATACAGTCTGTCTCAACTTTGCTACAAGTAAAATGGAAATCATAAACAATTCATCTTCACATACTCCATCCATGAAAGTTCTGTAGATTTCACGACAGTTACGGTTTCGGGCCGGAATTACCAGAAGAATTCAAGATCCTTTTCACACGATAGCGTTATAGCACTATGATTCCACTGTAACTGCCATAGCTACACATCATGGAATCCTGGGATTTGTAGTTTGGCCAGAGGAGGAGCTACAGCTCTCTGGCTAAGAAGTCTAAAAGTCCCTCCCTAAACTACATATCCCAGAATTCCACAGGATGGAACCATGTTAGTTAAGCTGGAATCACAGGGCTAAAATTGTGTCATATGGAGGGGCCTCAGGAATCTTCTGAAAAGGAAAATCCAGTGTTTATCATCATATGTGTTAGAATGAGAATTATCCAGCCCTCCCTATAGTGTTGGGCTGCACTTCCCAGTGTTCTTCACTATTGGCTGTGCTGACTAGGGATGCTGGGACTTGCAGACCAACAATATCTTTCATGGTTCCCACCACTGTAGGATATGAACTGAAAAGGCTGATCTAGCAGGAAATGGCTGTCCTGCATTGGTATCACTGGCTCTCACGTGTCACAGTGTGTCATGTGTTTGATGTGTCACTGTGCATCACAGTGTGTATGACACACTGGTCACTGTTCAGAACATGAGAGCCAGGCCAATCCTGCCAGTTGTTCTGTCCATTACGGTACTAAGTGCAGGACAGCCACTTACTGTCAGATCAGCCTTTTCAGTTCATATCCTACAATTAGGAATTACAAACAGGATTCAGTTCTTTGCCATTTATTCCAAGTTGTTAAAAATGCATATTTAGAAGCAAGTCCCAATTGTTTCAACAAAACTATTCTCCGGGTTAGTCTGTGAGGGACTGCATTCTAAGTCACAGAATTGCCTTGTATTTTAATTCTTTATTTAACACAAAACCTTTTAGAAATGTAATCTAAAACGGAAGAGCTGGCTCTGGAAGCTAGCTGACTCAGCAGTCAAGATAGCTAAATAGAACCTCCAAGTTCAAACACACTATACCTCTAAATCACAAATGCTGTGAACAAACAACAAGGGAAGAGCAGCACCTCTGTAGACAACTTGTAAGCAGGATATGACTGGACACTATATAAAAAGAAACCCCAGGCTACCCTCATTCTGTTAAGCAGTCCTTACAGTCTTGCTTATACTTCCTACCTCAGCTGTCACTGTTCTCCATGACTGAGTGCATGTCATCCTGTACCCCAAGCGAAGCATGTTTTCAACAGGTCAACAGAATTCTAATGTGCAAACACATTGATTTCATGACGCATTCCTCCAGAATCAATCTTGGTGTTAAATGCAAACAGCCAAGTCTGATTTCCCTCTGCTGGAGGCACAGATGGGAGCAATAACAATCCTCTCCATCAGATGACACATCAGATTGGGATTCCCTTTTAACCATCACCAGTGGGCTGCTGTCCAAGTGGAGATGGAAGAATATAGTGAATTTTTGGCAAGTCACCACAAGGCTAGCACTAATGCACTGCGGGAAGCGTTGGCTGAATAGAAGATGAGAGCTCCTCTTCTTCCTGGCCTCTCTACTTCATCAGTGGTTGTTCAGCAGATAGACAATATCTCAATGTTATTCAATATGGAAGGAGCGATTGGCCAAAAGTGGCTTATAGAGCAATTTTATTCTTCCTTATGAGGAAGTAGGTACCATGGCATCCAGTAGAGTTTCTCCTCCTGTAAATGGGCATAGAAGTACAGTTTCCAATGGTGGCATGACTGAATGACCGAATGAATGAAAAATGAAAGATAGTGCCCCCCCCCCCGGCCAAGAACTTACTTGTTTCAATATTTCAGTATTATTTTATTTTGCTAGAACAAGCAATTTCTCCTATCTGTTAATATCCAAGATATCCTATTATTAACAGCACTGCTCATGTCTTACATGGTCATAGCTGTGGCTTTCTTGGCTGAGACTATCCACCAATAATGCATCTTCCTCTTCTCCTACTGCCTTCCACTTCGCTGAGCATTATCATCTTTTTCAGTGAGTCACGCCATTTCATAATATGTCCAAAGTATGACAGCCTCAGTTTAGTCATCTTGGCTTCCAGAGAAAGATCAGGCCTGATTTGTTCTACTCACTTGTCTTTTTAGCAGTCCAGGGTATCCATGGAACTCTTATTTGCAATTTGTAATTTGTTTTTAATCATATCTACAGTACGTTGTACCCAGTCTCAAGCCTGGGGAGAGGCAGGTAATAAATAAAAATTCATTATTATATTATTATTACCCAGCACCATATTTCAAATGTGTTGATTTTCTTCCTGTTAGCTTTCCTAACTGAAAAGTTAGGAATACTAAAAGCAGACTGTTCTCCTATAATTATTGCATTGTTCTGAGGAAAGATTATTTAGGAATAATAGCAGAGGTGACAGTGCCAAGCAGGATCTTATAAGAACATAGTATAAAAGTAGAGGGGATTTATGCACAGAGTGGGAAACAAATCGAAAGAATAAGGATCCACAAAAGAGTAATACATTTATTGGTCAACCAAAATGCACAAAATACTTCATGCAAGCTTTCAAAGCTGTGCTGGCTTCTTCATCGGGCAGAAGAAGATTAAAAATCGTACAGGAGAAGAAACATGATGGTGTCAAGGGCCTACATTTTGTATTAGATGTTGTTTCTCTTGTTCAGTTAGTCTGGAGGGATCTTAATGCAGGCAAAGGCCACTCCCTGTTTTTGGCCATGTGAGAACCAAGATAAAGGATATCGAAATTTAAACCCCATTAGCAGCAGTTTAAATTTTACAGCAGTTTAAATTTTACAAAATGGAGGCTTATGACCAGAGGCATATCTAGCGTAAACAGCACCTAGGGTAAGCATGGAAGTTGCATCTCTACCTCTGTAGCTGCTTCCTCCTCCTCCTCCTCCAGCATGGCTTTTTTACAACCCCCACCTGGGGCACTGGCGCCCAGGGCACATACCCTAATTGCCCCACCCTACATATGCCTCTGCCTATGATTTCAACACAGTTGGCCAATAATGATATCACTCTTTTGTGGATTTTGTTTTATTTTGCTGTATGGCCAATACGGCTACCTCTGAATATGTTACCCTATAGTTTGTGAGCTGGCATAATGTAGTGGTTTGAGTGCTGTACTAGGACCCTGAAGACCAAGGTTTGACTCCCCGCTTGGTCATGGAAACCCACTGGGTGACCTTGGCACATCACACACTCTCAGCCCCAGAAAACCCTGTGATAGAGTCACCTTAAACCATTTCTGCTCTACACTGCTATAGTGCTATTATTCCCTTTTCAGCATCCTGTGGAATTCTGAGGTTTATTGAGGCCAAAGAGCTCTCTTGCTGAAATTCGAAAGGCCCCTCCCTAAACTGCAAACTCCAGGATTCCGTAGGATGTTGAAAGTGGAATAGTAGCACTACAACAGTGCAGTGTGGAAACGGCTTTAAAGTTGCCATAAGAAACAACATGAAGGCACACAACAAAAACAAAGTAGTTTACATAGGACTGCTTGCCTGGGAACTTAAGCCCCAAATAATCACACTTTGCACCTGGATCTATAATTTGTAGTGCTTACAGTTTCGAGCCCTGCTAATAAACTCTCAGGAAATTGAAAGTCAGCTCCCTTGATACAGCTATTAATACTTTGCTCTTCTCTAGTACTTTAACCCTAACTGCTGGATATAGTTATTTTGTTGATATCCTCTTATTAGTTGGTATTAGCCACGTTAAGTATGCTTCACAGAAAGACAGGATATAAATAATAATAAAAATGAATGAAACTCTTTAAAGAGGAACAAAGAAAAGGATATTACACTTGGTTTATAATGCAGAGCCTTTGCATTCTATTCAAAAATCTTTCATTTTCAAATAACAATCTCCTCAGCCTTGTAATTAGTTACTCCGGGTAGAACTGTGTGTGTGCGTGCGTGCGTGCGTGTGTGTGTGTGTGTCTGTGTCTGTGTGAGTGTGAGAGAGAGAGAGAGAGAGAGAGAGAGAGTGGGAGGGCAGGGGGAATGGTTAACACTGCAAATCTCCTACAGCAGAAGTCCTCAAAACAAGCCCTTCAAAGATATTAGTACAAGTGCTCAACCCTCAGGCATCCCACCAAATTTATTGAGTCTTACTTATTATCTCACTTCAGGTTCCAGTCTTACACTTTCTTTCATAAGAATAAGGAAGAATCAGGTTGCAAACTGAACATACTCTCCAATATTTCACAGATAAAAACCAAGATGAGCGTGGCAAAACAATATCAGTGCAGTCAAGATGGAAAAAATTGTTGCTTTTCCCTAAGCCAACTGGGAAGGGCACAATCCCACCACCCCGCCACTGAATCAATTGTACTTTTATTTCAGTTTTCACTAATGGAAGTGAACAGAGGACAAAGGGGAAAAGTGGAAGCAGGAAAGAGAAACTGGGACAACTCTAAAATCAGCTGTGCAAGTGGGATGACAGAAGAACTGTCCCTGACAAGATCCGGCCAGTTAATAGGCAGGAGGAGGCGCCCGCAGATACGAAATCAACCCCCCATCCCCACCCACGAACAATCTGACTGTGTTTTCCCCACTGTTGGTCATTAACAGCAGGATCTGTCTGGCAGTATGTACCAAAAACTGTTCCCTTTTGGAGGCCATTCCCGCCCTACACTGTTATAGTGCTATTATTCCACTGTCAACCTCCTGTGGAATTCTGGGGCTTGTAGTTTAGGGAGGCCAAAGAGCTCTCTGGCTGAGAATTCTAAAGGCCCCTCCCTAAACTCCAATCCCCAGGATTCCATAATAGGTTGAAAGTGGAACAATAGTACTAGAACAGCGTAGTGAGGACATAACCTGAGTCAGAGGCCCCCTGCCTGCGATGACACAGATTTTGCACTGCTGGGCAGAGGATTTGGGGCATGGCAGACCCGCCTGCGTACAGCACGAAAGCCCTGGGCTGCGAGGAAACCCAACCGCAGAAGACGGAAGCCGTGCCGCCGCCGCCGCCGCCGCCGCCGCCTCTGCCAGACGGCCTGGGCATCCGGCTCTCCAACGGAACCGGGAAGAACCCTGGAGCGAGACGTTCAGATTTTGAATGGAGAAGACCTGAGCGAGCCGGATGACGTGTCGCCAACCCATTGGCTTTTGGGGGCGATGACGTCAGGGCTGAATAAAGGAGCTGGAAGGGCGGGGGAAGGGCTGGCTCACTCGGGAGCAGGAAAGAGAGGAAGCCGGGCATGGGGGTGGAAGCGTCGTCATGGGAGCGGAGGGGCAGCGACGCCGCGGTTGAGCCGGTAGCAAAGGCAGGGTGAGCGCCGGCGAGGTTCCCGAGGGGGCAGGAGGGCGAAGGAAAGGGGGGTGCGCGGTCTCTCTGAGGGGGAAGGCGGGCGGGGCGCGCCAGGTGTTCTCCGCGCTCGGGGAGGGGCGTGTGCGGGAAGGGGGCTGCGAGGAGGTGGGGTGGAGAGGGGGCGTCAGTCGGCGGCGGGAGAGGCGAGGGGGCTTTGTCCTCCTCACTGGCCCCCCGCGCCGCTGCCGTTTTGCTTGCTGCCTGAAACAGGGAGATCTTGAGGGAAGGGGCGCCCGTGTGTCCTTTTCCCTTCTTTTTCTTGGAAGAATGGTCTGGTTGAACTCGAAGATCCTTTTATGGGGACCCTTTTAGGTGCTCTTCTATTTAGAGGTGAAACTGGGGGCATTATTTCTGAGAAGAAAGAGAAGAAGGGCAGGGAAAGGGAGGAGGAGGAGAGTCCGTATGAACAGGGTCACACCTCTTTCCTGAACCTGTGTGTGTGTGTGTGTGTGTGTGCGCGCGCGCGTCTTCACAGAGCACGCTGCTGCAGATCTGAAACCTTCTCATGTTTAAAATCCAGCGCTGCGGTTTGTTAGGCTAGAAATCAAGGGAGCCGTCCGTCCCTTTCTCCCCCTGTCCCCTTCCTTCTTTGTTTTCCTGCTAGGGCGAGCGAGCGCATCTACCACCCATGGATCGTCCTCCCCTTCGCATTGAGCCCCCTACACGCATGCATAAATGCCGCTTCCCAAGGGAGGAAAGGAGAGCGGGGGCGGGGTGGGACAGCCTGGGAAAGAAAGGATTGACTGGAGTCGCGATGGGCTTCCAGCCCTCCTGGCTGGGAAACGTGGAGGTCGCTGCCTCCCTGTAGAGCTGGGCTAGACCTTTGACCGAGCGTAGGGGTGTGATTGTGTGCAGCCTCGTATGTGTGAGCTGGAGCGGTATCTCGTCCCTCCGGTTTTGGTTTTTGGTTGCTTTTATTTTTCCTCCCTCGAAGGGAGGCTTTTCTATTGTCTCGAAAAAGTGGCGGTGTCTCTTTAAAGCCTAGTGAATGAATGCTACGGCTCGGAGATGTGTACTGCAGCCTGGTGCGTGTGCCTGTGCGCGTTGTAGGAGCCAACCAGAAAGTTAAAAGGAAGTCGCCCATGAGAAAAATCCCTGCGTTTGCCAAGGTTTCAAAGCAGTAGGAGGAAGAGAATTGCTTTCATTTCCCAGGAACTTCTGAACAAAGGAGAAGACTTAAACTTTCTTCGCCTCCCCCTCCACAAGGCGCTGTGGGTCAGCGTGGGAAAACTCTGCCCCTGTGGGAGCTCAGGAACTTCTGCTGGCTGGCCTCCGTGCAACTTGAAGGGTGGGTTCTAATTTGTGTGTTTCCGAGGAGAGAAGGAGTTTATTCTGATTCTGGATGCTGGATGTAGTCTAGAAAAGGAGAGACCAGGTGGTTTTGTGGGGAGTGAAAGGAAAGGCTGTAGGTTTGACTTTGAAATCCTGTGTGTTTTCTTTCCTACTGCGCTGATAGCAGGCAGTGAACGCCTTTGTGGATTAAACCTCTGCACCAGCCTGAAAGGTTAACATCTATTGGAGGTATGGAAGCACTGGCAATATGTTTATCAAACCAACCAAATACCCACTTAAGTAAGTGCTGGTTCAAAGGCGACAGCTGTGCGATCTCTCCTGTTGCCTACTTGTTCTTCACAGCCTTATGAGATTCTTCTTTCTTTGCTATACTCCTTTTCTTATGCAAGTGGTGGCCAGATTGGCAGCCCATTGGATTGCTGCAAGGTGTCTGGATGGGCAAGAGGGGGCTGTTGCTTCCCTTTCCAGATGGACTTATTGAAATTCAGCTTGACAAAAGAATGCTGAACCAGAGTTCCAAACAAAGAGAGAACTGCTAGGGTTACACTTCTGTTCCCTCCGCCTTGCTTAAATTTCAAGTTGCCCTGCCAAGTTCTGTATGAGTGGCTCTCTGTTGTGCAGCCCTTTAGATCCACTCCTGCAGCAGACAAGGATAAACTTGTCTCCTAAAGTGTCATTTTTAACTTTCTTCAGGTCAGCTCCAAGGTGGCTTTCTTCACTCTGAAAAAAATAAAGTCTGTGTACCTCTCTTGCAAGCAGAACAGTTTGATCTGTCTTGGAACAGGGATGCTCCTTTCAGTGCTTGTGGCAGGATGCCTGGCAAATGTTTAGGCCAGCAGCAGCCCCCAGATGTTATGAATTATTTAGCTGAGTTTCTTCAAAACAGATGCAGGCACACACAGAGCCTTTTGTGTGTATGAGTTTGAGGGGGGTAAGGAATGGTTTAAGCTTGGTATTTTCTGTTGCTCCCACTTCTAATCAAGTGTCAAAAAATGATGTTATAACTCAAACTGATTTCTTAGCAATGGGAGTTGTCTAAATCATATGGGAAGAGGGAAGGGGAACAAGCTTAGATGCGAATTGTTACAACACATGGTATGCTGCAGAACTTAAAATGAAATGTTTGCCTTAAGTGTCCCAAGGTAGTGATAAGTACCTTGATAATATGCATGTTTACATGGATGTAAATTCCCCCACATTTTAATGAGAATTGCTTCAGAGAAAGTTTTCATACGGTTGCTGTGTGAATGGGAACTTTGGTTTTGGAGGTTCATGGATGTAGTTTTCTATCTAAGGATCAGAAGGTAAAGCATCAACTAAAGACATTAGTTACAAAAGCTAGGATTGTTGTTATCTATCTTCATATCTAGAACAGTTAGGTTGCAGCCTGTTCTGGACTCTGCTTAATGATTCCAATGATGATGTCAAACCATTGGGAGTAGACATGTTTCTCCAAACTGCACAGCTAGCAGGAGAAACAAGTCCTTCAACTTTTTAATGTAGGTTTGCAACATGCCACCTTTGTAGTGCTTGGTGCTAGAAGTGTAAAATGTCTGGAGGCAAGCTCTAAAGACAGAGAACATGGCCTCTGGTGTTGAAATGTTAATGACCATGTGAATTTGAACTCTTAAACCTGTCTGTGGGTGGATCTTGCACTAGATGGCAAGAAGGGCAAAGTCTTAGCTGACAAAGGAACCTGGCAGACGCTCAGTTCCATTAAGGAAGGAAGGTATTTTAGAGGAGAGCATGTAGGTGCTTTAGGCTGTATTTCAGAAAAAGGAACTGGCAAAACCACCTCTGAGTATTCCTTGCTTAAGAAAACCCTATGAAATTCATAGGGTTGCCATAAGTTGACAGGCAACTTGAGGGCACATGCAGGGACATGTATGCATGCATTGCTACATAACAGTGCAGAGACTCAGCTGGCAGTATTGGCTGTCATGCTCCAGTACAGACTCTAAATGAAGTATGTAAAATCAAGCCTTATGTTTTGGCTGCTGATAGGTCATTGATCCTGTAGCTTGCCTTCTCAGTAGCCATTCTCTCATTTTGTTGCTGGAGAGACCTGCAGAGGTAGTAAGGGATGAACATGGAGTTTGAAGAAATGCTGGCATCATGGTTTCTGACTCAGCAGAGTTTGTGGAGCCTGATATGATTGGGGGGAGGGGGAAGGGTCTTCACCCTTTCTGCTGGTAAAGATAGTTACCTTAAGCAGAATCAGTGAATTAATTGGCCTCTGATCTTTGTTCTGCAGCCAGCCCACCCAGCTGCTGGGTGTCTGAAAAATAAACACACACCTAATCTTCATTTACCTAAAAGGGCCATTTTTCTTTTGGTAGTATGACTCTTCAGATTGCTGTTATCTTCACCTGCTCATGCAACAGGAACATATACCTTTTGTTAAGATAGGTGGGAAACTCATTGAGTTCAAAACATGGGGTGATGGTAACATGGAAGTATAAGGAATGCAAAGGAGTTTTCCTCCTAGCATCATGTGTTCAGTGGCTAGTGTGATGTGCAGCAACTGGGAGTTTTTTGCGTCTCCAAAATCCGTGCCTATGCTGACCGTGGTTTACAGTGCTGTTCTGTGCCAGTGTCCAACAGTGGATTCTTTCTCAAATCCTCTGGAAAGATTTGTGTATAGCTGTACTTGTTCTTTGCTGGTAAACATAGTACCTGCTGGAACGGGCCAGCATAATAACACTTCACTCTGGTGCAGCTGGCAAAATAGGGTGCTTTCATTGCTGAGTTCTAAAGGATCTCCATGCTACTTGTTGCATTGGTACTACTCCCCCACCCTCCCTCAACCTGGTGTCCTCTTGATAGAGCTTTTGGGAGTTATAATTCAACACAAGACTTTGCACAATTTAAAGGAACTTCACTGGACTCAGAAGTCTATAGCCTTTGCCCTCCTTGGAGCACCATCATCAAAAAGAAGGTGCAATAACTTGCGTGCCTGGCTTCATTGCTGTGTCTGCTGACTGTGCAGGTTCATCTCCAGCTGGGTGCTTTGAGAGCAACTATTAGACTAATTGTTAGTCAATGGACAGTTCTTTATATCTATGTCTGCAGTAAGTCAAAGTACCATGTGCCACTGAGCAAAGACCAGGTTTAATTTCCAGGAGCGGTAGTGAATCATCCTAGGTTGCCCTGGGTTATTCCCATTGTGACCAGAGTCAAGAATGCTGCGGTAGGGTTTTTTCTATTATGATCACAGGTTATTGTACCCAGGGGGATGGTTACTTAAAAATGGCTTGGGCTCTGCTGACACAATTGGGCTTTTGCTGAGCAGTGCATTCCAGGCCTCATTGTCTGACATGATCGTTCAGACCCTAAACAATGGTGGTAAACAGCATTCTCAGCTGCTCATTACCTACTGGCAGATTGTTGTTTCACCTGGCTTTGACAAACCTGACTCCTTGCTGGATACCCCCAAAGGCCTACTTTGGCCCTTGCGTATTCTGGTACTTTATCCACAGAAAAAACTTTCTGCAAGGGAAAATTCTCTGTTTTCTTTATCTGTGAGCCACAGAGACTCAAGCATTGGATTTTTTTAGGGGTTTGTTAGGCAGAAGGGGCTTGGATATTTTCATAACAAATAGGCCCCAATGTCTTTTCAGGCTGCAGGCTGAGATTGGATAGTGTGTAGTGAATTATCTATCATTGTCACCATCATCTCCCATAGTCTTTCCTTCACCTAATTTTCAGTTGACAGTTTAATATGATCTTGTAATCCACTAATGGCTTTGACCTTCAGTAGATTATTGGTGTTTGACTTATGAGTTCAGGCCAGCAACTGGGGTCACACTGAGCATCACTTAAGGTGGGTCACAACAGCAGTACTACCACCAAGCATATTGTAAGAAATGGATCCACAATTTATTATTCTTTATGCCTGAAGTCTTGCAAGAAGCCAAAATGACTAAAATGAGGCTATCGTAGTTTGGACATATCATGGGGCGACATGAGTTACTAGAAATGATGAGAGTGCTTGGCACTGTGGAAAAGAGGCACAACACATTACAGGTGGAGAGTTTCAACCAAGGAAGCCACGGATCTGAGCTGGCAAGACCTAAGCAGAGCTGTTAATAAGAAGCAGTTTTCCAGGTCTCATTCATAGGGTCACCATAAGTCAAAGCTGACTTGAAGACAGTGAAAAACAGCAGAAGTATGAATTTCTGCCCCCACTTTTCACCAGCACTGGGACTCTAGGCAATTTGTGCATGAACATGCCTTCAAGTTGCTTGTTGACTTAAAGCAGCCCCATGAATTTTGTAGGCAAGAAATACTCAGAGGTGGTTTTGCCAGTTCCTTTCTCTGAAATACAGTCTACAGAATCTCACATTTGTCGGTGGTCTCCCCATCCATACACTAACTCTGCTCAGCTTTCAAGATCAGAGGGATCTGGTGCCTTAGAAGAAGTTAACAGAGATGCAGATAAAAGCATGTCAGTAAAAACATACAAAAAGTTAAATAGAATTAAAATCTGAACAGAAATACAAGGTATTTAAAATGTATCCGTTAAAAAGTAGGAAGTACAAACAAGTACAGCACATTACTAAAAGCCTTTTCCTTATAAGCAGTTCCCAGAGGCATATCATGCCTGGACTAAAGGTGGTTTCCAGGTCTGAAAAGACTGAATACCCTATTCATTAGTCAGCTTGGTCTTGCTTCCGGGTTGACAAGTTACTTGACTGTCCGCAGTGTTAAGAGAAAGAAGCAGGTATAACACTTCAGAGGCCCATCTTGCCTGTACTGGATATCAACTGCCACTCAAGACTTTACATGAGGTACAGTGTAAACAGAGATGTGGGTGGGAATGATGATTACCCTCCAGATGTTGTTAGACTGCAAATCCCAGCAGCCCTATACAGCATAGTTAAAGAAGGCTGGCAATTACAGTCTGAGTACACCTGGATGATCACATGATTTTCGTTCTTCCTAGTGTAATACCTCCTTTAATGTAATACTGAGAACCCCTTTTCTTGAGTATCTGTTGTATCTGCCATCTAACAACAAAGAAATGCAGGCTGTTGAATTGGACAGCTTGCTTTGAAATTAATGCTGTATTGCCTTTCAACCTGGATCTCTGCTAGAACTAATGGATCTTTGGTGTAGTACTGTAGTCAGTGGGTTAAAAAAATCCCATAAATATTAAAGACATTTCTTCCTCACAGTGATAGGTTTTAATTAATGTTTACATTTGTTCATCTTCTTGCAAATAAAGGTGAATTATCCTTCAGCATTTTTAAAAAGGCATTAAGTTTTCTCCTATTAAAAATCTGCACATTTAATTAATTAGTTGGCTTGTGGTTTTGGAATCTAATAATTACAGAATCTCTGATTGTGAATTCTGATCAGAGGGGGAAAAGAGAATAGGAAAGAAACTGAGCAACACTTTTAAGGCCAACTGCTTTATTTCAGTCTGTTTCTTGAGTTGTGCAGATTAGAGGTTGGTTGTATCAACAAAAGCCTAGCTTGTTTTTGCTGCTTCTTAAAATCCTCTGGAATGAGAGAGTTTTGTATTTCAAAGCTAGGCACGTTCACCTGCTCTGGTGCAATGGGGCAACTTCTTCTGCTCAATAAATTGAAGTGCTTGTTTGCATAGCCTGTCTCTTTGGTAATGTAGCCTCCAGTGTCTCACTGTAGCTATTGCTGCCCTGCCCCAACTACCTGTCAGGATAACTTACTTCACACCCTTTTCTCTCGCCTTTGGTCTCTTTTACCTTCTGACATGGTTGCCTGTCTGCATCTATCAGAAATAAGGAGAGCTTGGCTAATTCTTAGTGCAGGATGAAGATCTTGGTGCAGTGATCTTGCATTTTCACCAACAAGGATTTTTTAAAAAAGAGGATGTAATGCATGCCTTGAACAGCAGGGTACATTGGAAAGTTTAGAAAATACGCAAGTGTGGAAAACCCCTTCTTTAACAACAACAACACTTTTAAAATAAGTTATTCACTCAGAACCAATCTTTGAATGCCAGGTAGCATTGATAATACTGCCACTGGCTAAAAGGTGGTTGATACTTAAAACTACCTGGTTTACAGCCATTTGTGAGATGGAGACCTTCTTGAAGGGCAATGACCAGCACTCAAGGGGCAGCAGTGTAAAACTAAGCCAATAAAGAAGACTTTGTTTGTAAACCACCACCTCCCACAGCTGTTTTCTTAGATGAAACTGTTAATCTGTTTTCAGGGATGTAGGCAGTGAAGGTTCCACTTGTGCTCTAGTAACTCTGATCAAAGCTTTGTTCCTGTGATCTTTTCATCCCACAATGCATTGTCTTGTGATCCAAAGTGGACTACAGGCCCCTCCTGGGCCCATTTCCAAATCTTTCTCTATATTCAGTTGCTGGTAAGTGAAAGTGCAGGATGCTGCATCTGGACGAACACATGAGAGAGAATTGTTCATGACTAATAAAGACCTGTAGGGAGCCTCTTGGGGGGATTATGTACTGGAACATATTTGAGAATAGATGTTTTCCCTTCCTTGTGAACAGAGTGGGGCAGATATATGCATTTATTACTGAAAATTCCTTCCTGTAGGTACCTTAGTGTGAGTCAGGGCTGGTTCTAGTTTTAGGGGCTTATTGTGCCCACCACCATCTCGCCACTGGTGCCATAATTCATTTGCTTTCTCCCCCCGCCTTCCTTCAGTCTATAGCACCTCTCAGAAAGTGATGAGTAGGTATGCAGAGATTATAGCTCCATCTCCTTGCTTAATTTCAGTCTTCAGAACATATAATTGCCTCAGCAAAAAGCAAAAGAGGCTCTAACTTGGCATCTCTTCTAACAAAACAATTCACCTTCCACATTGTAGAATAAATGAGATTGAAGCATATAACTGGTTGGTCAATTTATTATTTATTCGTTGTATTTATATGCCCCCTTTCTCCCAAAGTGGGACCCGAGGCAGCTTCCAAAAAGTTAAAAAAGTGGGCCTCATGAATTGGGCATAGTCACTGAGCCATCCTTTTTAAATTCAGTGGTATTCTTCGCATGCGAGCCATGCTTATGGTTTTTGATGGCTCACCAGCAAAGAAGTACACAAATGTAGGTAGGATATGAGGAGGTGCCATTATTGCCCATTGTGTTCATATAAAGAAATGTAATAAATTAAGCAGTTTTCATTTGAAATAATGGGTGCTAGAATCTCAAGTTTCTGCTTCCAAAAGTTTTTTTGGTTTGCCTTCCTAACCTTCAGTAAGGGCTGATAGAAGAAAAGGCTCTGGGAGTAGAGCATGTTCTGTATTCTGGAAGAACCATTGCACTTCTGGCTCATCTTACAAACCGAACATTGTGTCTTGGGTTGGGGCAAAGTATAGGCTATTGGGCTAGTAGTGAAGAGAGAAGATGCCAAAGAGGTGTCTTGGTCCTGTGAAGACAAATGATTGAAGTAGGATGGGTACTGATTTATGGTCTTCACAATGAGTAGATAGGCTCTAAGGTTGACCGTGTGCCTGCAGGAGTGAGGGCTACTGTTTGTCTACTCAGTCCTTTTTCTGAGTAGCTAATTAAATGGAACTGTCTACATGGGTAAGGGGAGTGACTAATGCTTCCTTGCAAGAGGGGCACATTCCCTTTTGTCGAAATGAGACAGACCTGTGCTAAAGAAACCTTCCCTTGACCCAGCAGACTTGGGAAGCTATAGACTACACTCAGGTATTCAATCCTTGGCCAAGGTGACTGAGAAACTTTTTGTTTATCTTTCCAAACTGTTACTGGTTTTATTATTACTTCCAGTGTTCTACTGCTTTGTTGGTCTACTCTGTACCTGTCTGTACGCTGCTTTGTAGTTTCAAAAAGAAATATTACAGATAAATATTAAGGTGTTGGCTGTGGCAAGTCTCAGCAGGCTTCATGCAGTGAAAATTTCAAAGTACTTTGTTTGCAATTCCTGCTGCAGAGTGGTCAACATTGTATTGCTAGTTCCATGCAGCCACACACACACACACACACAGGAGATACCTAAAAATAAACAGAATGTATAATCTTTCTATACTTCTGTGATGGGGTTACAAATTTATTCCTACACCTCTACAACTGTAATTAGTTATAACTTGGGTATTCACCTTTCCCTTGATATCTGCAGGGAAGTTTTGCTTCAAAATGGAATTTCTACTTTACTTGGGTTGGCATGTGTAGTATCCCCATGTTTCCAACCATCCCACTATCTATATCAGATTAGATGGTCTGAGTGTCAAAAGACAAGACAGTAAACATGAAGAATATCTGAGGTTCAAATCCTGGGACTTTCAAGGGGAGCGTTGTTTTGCATGCTGGAAGTCCCACGTAGCACTCACAGTATCACAGGTATGGGTAGGGGAAAATCCTGTCTGAAACCTGAAAACTACTGGCAATCAGAGTGGAAAGTACTGGACTAGATGGACAAACTGACTGACTCAGTATAAAGCTGCTGCTTATATTCCCATAGCACGGTATTGTGGGCTATCCGACCTTGAAACTGACCACCAACTAACTGCCTATTTAATTTTCTTAAAATGTCTTGGCATTCAGTAGCATTTTTCTTGGCAGATTATTCAGATATGGTTTTTTAAAGCTTCACTTTTCTTCCAGCTTTATCCAAGTAACAGTGTGATTGTCACAGGATCTTGTCTCAGTTCTTGCCCAACTGCAGAGGGAGAAAAGAGGCCCCATTCTTCCTCTCCTCCCCTCCTGTCCCCCTGGAATAAAGGGAAAAGAGTGGCTCTCATCACTTATTTCACTTTTGATCATGAAGCTCTGAAGTAAAGGCAATAGACAACATAGCTGTCTTCAAGTACTTCTAATTTATTGTAAAAGTAGAATTCTTCAGAAACTATTGCTGTAACTCCAGTTACGGAGAATAACTTATTGTGTTGTTGGATTTTTTTAAAGGGGTGCAGTCTCATACAAAAAGGCAAAGGCTATTGTGACATAAAATTCTGATCCATCCATTTGAGCATAAGGATGAGATGCTATGATCCCAGAGTCATATGGAGACTTCTGAAATTAGGACACTGAAACTGTGGAATACATTCACATGGTCCCTGAAGATATATCGTATTGCTCTGGAACACGAGTTCTGTGCAATTTCATTGGTGGTTGACTGAAATAAATATATACTGTATTGTGGATGTTTGGGTGTGCCATCTCTCCAAGATACTTCTATGTGTCCTTTTTAAGAATTATCCCAAATTTAGTGAAAAACACAGTTAAAGCTTGATTGTTGCAGTGATTTTAAGAGAAGAACAGCTGGATGACTCAAAACTGCTCACACACCAACATTATGACTTGTAGGATCTATTAGTGCTGTTATCCATGCAGGTATGAGGATTCATTGTTGAAATTTTGTGCTCCAAACAGGATGGAGATTCATAAGCTTCTGATTCTTATATGAAGCAGGAGTGTGTTCTGATTGGGGGTAGTATTATTGTTGATAAATTCTGCGGTAGTTGTAGATGCTTTTGGACTTCTTGATCCACCTGTGCTGGTCTTGGCTGGCATGGACAATAGATGATCCTGTCAGGATGGGAGATGAAGGCACTAGACACAAGAAGCAAACAGAGCAAAGAGGTGTGACAATAACCAGGTAGTTGGATGGGGACCATGGAGAAATTCCGTGTAACCATGTAGGCTCAGAGATGTCAGTTCTCAATTCTCCTCTGCTACAGAATTCCTGTGACAGTGGACAAAAGGGCATGGACCATCGCAGGGAAGAAGTTATTTTTATCAAAAGGAGTAGTGTGCTAATTTAATGCAGTTTCTTTAGTCCTAGTCATTTTAAAGGTGAAAGATTTGCGTGGCCTGCAGACCTGAATTCAGTTTATATAGTTTAATCTGCTTTTCCTTTTCTGGCTTCTGTGAAAATGGCCTGCATTTTTAGCTTTAAAAAAGAAAAATAAATAAGGGAAAATCAAACTGTTTTTGTTTTCAAGGAAAAAAAACCTGAAAATTTTTGCTACTACTCATGATGGGGCAACATGCCTCAGCATACTCGCTGTTGGGGAACAACAGCAGCACAGGACTACTATGTTCAAATCTTGCTTGTTGGGTTTTCAGAGTCAGCTGGTTGGCCACTGTGGGAAACCGGATGCTAGACTGGTGATAGGTCTTAGATTTGACCCAGCAGGGCTGCTCTTAAGTTCAGATTTTATTTTTAGACATGGCTTTAGTTCCGCTGGATTTGATTCTTATGTGAGCTAATCTACTTCTGCTTTTGAAGAAAATGATGTTTCAGTGGAAGCTTCTGTGAAATAAATCAACTGACTTCAAATAATGTGCTACACAGTCACTGTACTGCAGATGAGTTAAATCTGAACAGAGCCTTGATGCAAAGGATGTGCTGTAGATCTCCTTTAATGCTCCCTTTTCATTGTTGTTGTATGCCTTTAAGATTCTGAGTACACTTTGATGGAGGAGGTCTTCAAATGAACCTGGACAGTGTATTCACTGGCACTTTTTTTTTTAAAAAAAACTCATTATTTGCACATATTTTGTTTACTACTCATGGAGAAGTAAATGGTAAAGGAGGATGAACCAGTGTTGTGTTGCAGTTTGAGTGGTGGACTATGACTTTGGAAGGCAGTTAAGAATTTCTTCTTAACTATGGAAACCCATTAGGTGAGCTTGGCAAGTCACTGTCTCTCAGCCTTAGATGAAGCCAAAAGCAAACCCTCTCTGAACAAATCTTACCATGAAAACCCCATGATAGGATTGCCTTAGGGTCACCATAACTCTGAAATGACTTGAAGGCACACAACAACAAGAAACTCATGAAGGAGGAAGTGAAAACTCAGTGCCAAATCGAGTAGGAATGTTCTCAACCAGCTCTCTGATGTCTGAGACTTAGCTAACTGTTCTCTCTGTACTGCTTTCCATAATTACCATATATACTCATGTATAAGTTGACCTCATGTGTAAGTTAAGGGCAGATTTTGGGGACAAAATTACGGATTTTGACATTAACCATGGATAAATTGAGGGTCGCTCTGCAGAGAGGGGAAGGCGCCAGCACTGCCTAAGGGGACCAACCTGCTGCCACTGCTGTTTTCCCACCCAGGAATCCAAAAATGCCTTTCACCACTCTACCCAAAGAAGATTCAGTATTAAATCTTAACAAAAAAGGAACCATCCCCTTCTCTGAGTCAAATGGATAAAAACAAGAGCTTAATCTGTCCCAGGAGAACCTAAAAGAAGCACCAACCACCTCAACTCTCTTGGTGCTTCTTTGAGGAGGAGTACCAAAGAGCCACACTGCTGCCATTTTCCAACCTAGGCATTCAAAAAGGCCAGAAGCGGCAATGTAGAGAGAGAAAGTAGAGAGAGTGGGTTCTTCTTTCAGGTTCTTCCAGGACAGACTAAGCTCTTGCCTTTTACCACTTCACTCAGAGAAGGAGATAGTTCCTTTTTTGATAAGAGTTAAGGTACTTACTTATATTGACCCTAGGATAAGTCAACCCAGTTTTTTTGAGTTTATTTTTTTTGATGAAAATCTCTAGACTTATACATGATTGTATACAGTATCTCTATAATGTTTTGAGACAGAATCTTTTTTTTTTTAAGTCATGCTTTGTGGGAAGCTGTGTCCTGTGCCTACCATGATGGTCTTCAGTCTTTCTGTGCTTTCTCAGGATTGAAGAATATGCACATTCTGGGCTATGAGAGGAATGCTTGGAGATCGTTCCAAATAAGACTTTGATTTTGCAATCAGTTGTTCTGCCTCATTCCTGGAATTTTAGGGGGCATCCAGAGATGTTATCGTCTATTTATTACTTTCCTATGTTTTCTCATTGCTGTTTCTTCACTGCCCTCCCCGCCACTTTGAAGATCTATTAAAGAATGTAGAATGGAATAGTTTACTAGGGGTGTTCTTTTTTCCTTTAAGCTAATAGCGCTCTTTCTAGAAGAGTCTCACTGGTCTCACTGCCATGCTTTGAGCTTCTCCCCTTTTTACTCCCATCCAGCTCTATTTCAGCTAATGAACAGTTGGGCGGGTGGATGATCAGGCAGTATTAACCCATGGCTGGGCTTTGGTAGCAGTTCATTCCAGGGTAGGACTGTTCCTTCTCTTTCCCCTTCAAAGTGTCCTGTAGCTCAAAAAGAAAAAGGCAGTACCAAAAGAAAGTTTTTGTTTGTTCAACTGAAGAAAGAGGGTAATGGGACATTTAATGGAATCTTCCTGCTTTGCTCCCCTCCATCCTCATATGTAATATGTGAACACTAAGATTGCACCTCTTAGTGAAATCGTGAAGAGGTAATGGAAGGGCTGTTGGGCTGATTTTTGCCTATAGGCATCTCTGTTCCAGAGACTCACCTCAGGTCACAGAAGCGCTGCCTCAGCAGAAGGCACGCAGTACAACCTAGCCTTTATCTAGCTCTCTCCCCTGCTTTTAGCAATCAACAGCTAGTCCCCGCTGCCCCTCCTCCATCAGTTCACGTATACGTTAACTTTGGCTGGTATTAATGTGCTGGATGTATCCCAAGCCAATGTGGTTACTGGCTGGCTTTGTTTTTAATGAGGGAGAGGGAGAAAACCATGTGCTGGGCCATAATAACTTGCTTGGAAATGTTACTTTTTATACTACATCTCCCTGGATCCCCCAGCCAGTTGACTGGGAGATTCTGGGTGCTGTAGTCCAAAAAAAGTAATTTCCACAACTATTTGGTCAGCTATTTCTGAACTATTCTTCAGGCTTCTCCCAAAAATCTCCTAATAAGGCCTCCCCACCCACACCCACCCTCCTGCATGCAGGTAGAGGCTTATCACACACTTGCCTCCATTGGTGAAAATGACCATTCCCTCCAGGTCATCTCATCTGCATTATGGAATTCATCTAAAGCAGCTGGAGAGAGGGAACATGTGTATACAGGTTTACACAGTCTTTGTTGTAGTACTTGTCTAGCCAGCAAATATGGTAGCATAAGTTTCCAGTCGTTGTTGTGGTTGTTGTTGTGTGCCTTCAAGACATTTCTGAGTTATGGTGACACTAAGGTGAATCTGTGATGGGGTTTTCTGAGACTGAGAGTGTATGATGCACCCAGTGTCCCCCACTCAGGGAATCAGACTCTGGTCTCCAGGATCATAGTCCAATGCTCAAACCACAACGCTAGCTGTTGATAAACCTTGGAAACATGCAGACAATGACTTCACTTATATTTATCAAAAGGAATTGTTGTGGGTAATTAGAGCTGGAAAAAGTACTTGGGGTAACCACTGTAGCCCCTCTTTCCAAAAAGAGTCCCTGAGTGGTGGCAGCTGTTTTAAAAGAAGTGAGTCCATTATGCTCAGTACAGTCCTGTTCCCATGGCCTTCTCCTCCAGTATTCAGGCTGGTACACATTCTGATTCTGAATGCAGATTTTATTTTCTAACTATAACAAGCCAGAAAATACACACAGACATGCCAAAAGCAGGAAACCCAGTTCTCTCATCCTGGTTAGCTGGTATGAAACAAAATTATTTCTTGTTTTAGATAGCAGCATTGCACTTAAAAGGCTATCTTACACTTTTGCTGGTGTCTCAGCACTTAGTAGTTTCTCCATCTGTAATGTGCAAGCAAAGACCAATGTGGAAACTGTTTCTAGGAGCAATGGGTGTGGCAGCAGGAATGTCATCCCTTGCTCACCTAAAGTTACTAATGCAGCACTTCTTGTCCAAAACTGAAATCCTGCATGAAAAAGCTCCATGTAGCTCTCCAGGAATTCCCCTCTCTTTTGAAGTGTGAACTATGGGAGTTAGCACAGGAGCTTGTTCAACCACGTATATGGTTAAGATACAGATAAGTCTCTTCCACACCTTCTACTTGCATCCCCCTCCAAAAACTGGCATATGTAGTTTGGCATGTAATAGGCACCTCTTTAATATAAGTTGTTGCAGAGGCTTAGTGGGGTGAGGGTAAACATAGATACGTTGAAACTTAATTCCTTCCTTTTCTCCCCAAAAACAGAAGATTGACTTTTCTTAAGTATGTGTATGCAGGTCCCAAGCAGACATGTCTATAGCCTAGTACAGTGAATAGCTTTCTTTGCCTTGGTTTTGCTGCAGGGTCTTAATAAAGAGTGTGTGCTGACATAGTTTAGAGCACAGGTGTCAAACACAAGGCCCGCGGGCCAAATCTGGCCCACCAGGCCATTTCATGTGGCCCTTGCACCTTTGCTGCAGCAGTGGAACTCCCCTCGCCTGGCAAGCCTGGGGGCAGAAAGAGGCACACTTTGGATATACTGACCATTTCTATGTTACTTTACAGAGATACAGGGACCATAAACTATGATGAAATAGTCCCCAAATGTCCAAGACAAATAAAGTTTATGCAGAGGGAAGACAGTTTAAAAACCAGTAATAATTGAATGCAGAGGCAATTATTTAATATGATAAAAGAGTAGATACATTTATATAGTCTTACAGCTCCGACTGGCCCTTTGAGGGCAGCCATAATGCTGATGCGACCCAAGATGAAATTGAGTTTGACATCCCTGGTTTAGAGGAAGGAGGTGGAGCCTGCGCCAGTGGAGCTGAATTGTGTGGCCTGTACATATTATGTAGGCAAAGTAGGATCTGTATGTCCACTGCCTCTGTTCTGCCTATTATGCATAATTTATTCCTCTTGTGGTAGGGAGAAACACTTAGCTATATAGGAAACCTAGGAAGGTAATGGTCCTTAAGGGAGCAGCCACCAAAGTTATACAGTGTAGAGGGATATATGTAAATAGGAGGTGGCTGTACTGTCCTGGGAGCATGGTTCATAATAGAATGTTAGCCACCTTCAAATTGTCTCTCATTCCAAATAATCTGGATAGCCATGGTTGCAGTCCCACTGGGTTGAAAATGCTGCTTCTTAATGCCAGGTTGACGAATGGTAAAATAGATGCCATCTTGGACTTGTTTCTGGATGAACTTGTCAATCTGGCATGTATTACAGAGACCTGGCTGGATGATGCTTGGGTGGTGGGGTGTAATCTCTCTCAGCTTTGCCCGCCAGGTTTTTCTGTGCAACAGCAGACAACACCCGGGGGGGCAGGGAGGTAGAGTTGCAGAATCAGATCCCCTTGACCAGGCACTCTGTTCTTCCAATCTGCAAAGTTTGAGGGTATTTTTTGAAAGGGTATGGCAAGGACAGATTAGGGATTCTTTGTGTATCATCCACCCTGTTGCCCAGCAGTCTCCTTTCCTGAGCTAGTTAAGGGGGTCTCTGAGGTGGTGTTGGAGCCCCTGCAGCTTGTAAGGCGGAAGCCAGAGGCTTCAGTATCCACGCTGAGGTTCTCCATGTCTGCCATGACAACCATGGGTCTGTCCTACATGATATCTGGCCCCATTCATGCTGCTGCTCACACCCAAGACCTTGTTTTCGGTACAGGATCAGACAATGGTGATATTGGAATGGAGCAGCTTTCTGCTGTTCTGTTGTCATGGACAGATTACTTCTTGATCACATTTAGACTTGCTGGGACTCAGAGCCTCTGCAGGGGTATGGGGGAGACCAGTTAAGAGGGTCCACCCCAAGAGACTTATTGATCCAGATGGATTCCTAATGACTCTTGAGGAATTTCCAGCTGCCTTGGCAGGCAATCTTGTCAAGCCTTGGTTAATCTCTGGAATGAGGAAGTGACCAGGGTGGTGGATACAATTGCTCCTAAGTGTCCTGTCTCATGGAGTGGAGCTAAACCAGGTCCCTGGTTTTCTGAGGAATTGGCAGCAACTAAACAAGGGAGATGGAGACTAGAGCAACACTGGCAGAAAATTCATAGTAAGTCTGACTGAAAAGAGGCAAAAGTCTATCTGAAGGCCTATGGTGGAGCATTAGAATGGGGGAAAAAACTTTTTTGGTTGCCACAATTGCATAATCACAGAACAGAACTGTCCAGCAGAGTTGTTTCAAGTGGTCAGAAATCTGTCACAATCTAGTCCAAAGGAGAATTTTAGCCAGCCAACAACCTGATGCAAAGAATTTGCCCACCACTTTGCAGATAAAATCATTCAGATTTGTCCCGACTTGGATGCCAGAGTTTATACAGGTCTGGTGGATGTATCCCTGTCCCCTGCTTGTCCAGGGTTGATGGATACTTTTCTGTTTGTGCAGCTCATGGATGTGGACAGAATCATTGGAGATGCAAGAGCCACCATGTATGTATTAGACCTTTGCCCTTCCTGGCTTATTAAACAGGCCAGAGAGGCTGAACTGAGTGGGTAAAGGGAGTAATTAATGCTTTGTTACAACAAGACAGGATCTTACAACACTCCAAAGGAGGCTGTTGTAAGACCTTTTCTGGGGGCGGGGGGACTTTCCTGGATCCTGCTACCTTAGATAACTATAGGCCAGTCTTTAACATTCCAATTTTTGGCAAGTTCCTAGAGCATGTGGTGTCTTCTCAACTCCCAAGTATTCCTGGACAACGTGGACTATCTAGACTGGGGTGGGCAAAGGAAGGGACATGATGGCCCCTAGGTCCCTTCCAGTCTATGATTCTATGGTTGCCTCAGTGGACAACCTGTGTTGGGAAATTGGCAGGTTCATGTGGCCATGTTGGTTCTGCTGGATGTCCCAGAAGCTTTTGATTATCATTGACCATGGTATCCTTCTGAGTCACCTTGCTGGGATGGAGTGTGGTGGGAGGCACTCTTCTACAGTGGCTCTATTTTCTTTCCTGAATAGGCACTTTCAGAGTGTGATGCTGCAAGATTCCTGCTCAACTCCTTGCTCATTGATTGGCCTGTGGAGTCCCCCTGGACTCTGTCTTGCCGCTGTACTATTTAACATATACATGAAACCACTCAGAGAGGCTGTCTGGGTTTGGGGTGTCAGATGTCACCAGTATGCTGATAATGGTTGTGGTTGTTGTTATGTGCCTTCAAGTCATTTCCAGCTTATGGCAATCCTGTCACAGTGTGACAAAGTGTGTGATGTGCCCAAGGTCACACAGTGGGTTTCCATGGCCAAGCAGGGAATCTAACCCTGGTTTCCACAGTTGTACTACAACACTCAAACCACTGCACCATGCTGATGATACCCAGCTCTGTTACTCCTTTCCACCTACTTCCAAGGAGGCTGTTTCTGTGCTAAAGTGGTGCCTGGCTGCTTTAATGAACTGGATGAAGGCAAACAAATGGAAGCTTAATCCAGACAAGATAGAGGTGCTCCTGGTCAGTCAAAAGACACATCTGGGAATAGGGATTCAGCCTGTGTTAGATGGGGTTGTGCTCCCCCTGGAGTTTGGGGATACTGTTGAAGGCCCAGGTTTCAGTGGCAACCAGGAAACATTTTCCACAGTTAAACCTAGTGCACCAACTGCACCTGTTCCTGGAGAAGTTGGATCTGACCATAGTGGTACATGCCTTGGTTGTATTTCATTTGGATAACTGAACATGCTGTATGAGCCTTTGAAAAGTGCTTGGAAATTCCATTTGGCCCAAAGAGCAGCAGCCAGGTTGTAAACTGGGACTGGCTACAGAAAGCAGTCAATTCCCTTGTTGCAACAGCTCCACTGACTGCCAGTCCATTTCCAGGTACAATTCAAAGTGCTGGCGATGACATATAAAGCTGTATATGGCTTGAATACAGGGAATTTGAAAGACCATAGCTCCCTTTATGAGCCCATCTGAACTCAAATATCGTCTGGAGAGGCCCTTCTCAGGCTTATTCAGTGAGGACAAGGGAAAGAGTGACTGCTCCCAGACTTCGGAACTAGGGAGGCCAGGATGGTCCCATTCTTGCTCTCCGGTCACAAGACAAAACATTTTTATGCTATCATGCGTTTAAAAACTGACAGCAGTTGGCTTTTAATGCTGTGTGGTGCTGTTTTTAAGGTTTGTATGTAGTCTTTTAATGAGTTTATATGTTTTAATATTAATATTTAATATTTAATGTTTTTAACTTTATAAATTGTTTAAGATTTTTGCATAGCTTTAATCTGTATTGTTCTAAATATGCTGTTAGCCTCCTTGAGTCTCATTATGGAGAGGAAGGATGGATATTAAATTAATAAAGTCATTGTCATCATCTGAAGTTCTTCTCCCTGCTGAGTACAACTCTTATCCCATTGCCCTTGCTGAAGTCTTTTCAGGGAATATCCCCATAATTGCAAGCCTAAGCTTGTAGTAACAAAGCTAGAAGCTTGCTTTGTAAAGAAGTCAGATTTTTAAAGAAGCTGTATTATGCCACATTCTCTTCACAGAAGAGAACGAAGAGGTTCCTGATGATGGTCTTGATATTCGCATGTAGCTGATGCTGCTGAGATTCTCGATTTTGATCTAGAGAGTGGGCAGAGTGTTGCCCATAGGATGAAGGAGAGGGAATGTCCACAACACAGAGACAATGTGATTGACTTGCAGATGGGAATCCTCACAGTTTCAGCCTGTGGCAGCTTGAACTCTGAGAACAAGACCAGGCAGGAAATCCAAATGTGAATGTCAGTTGGGCAAGTTTGTCCCCATTCACATTTTGACAAAGCTTGTTATGAGCCTTCGTCTTAACTCTGACTTCTTGGCAAGTTTGTCATAGAGTTTTCTTGGCAAAATTTATTGAGACAAAGTTTGCTTTCTTGGAGAATGTCACTTGCCCAAGACCATCCAGTGAGTTTTCATGGCTGAATGGGGATGCAAACCCTGATCTAGTCAACTTTTGCCACCTTTGAGCAGCTTTCATGTTTCAACTACCTAATTACTGCGAGGACAGCACTTTTGAGGGGGGAGGGGGGAGAAAGAACGGGAACGCTCCTCCTATTTTGGCTTGACTCTGCTTAAAACGGACCTATGACGGCATTTCTGGAGCTGGCAAAACCACAGTGCTTGGAGAAAGCCTGAGTGTGCTTCCTACCTTGTTGAGAGATGGGGTCTTTTTCCTTCTGTAAGAGCCAGCATGATGTAGTGGTTGAGCACTGGACTATGATCATGGAGACCAGGGTTTGATTCCCCACTCAGCCATGGCTGACCTTGGACTCATCACACACTCTTAGCCCCAGAAAAGCTTGTGATAGGTTTGCCTTAGGGTCTCTATAAGTCAGAAACAACTTGAAGACACATAACAACATCAGCTGAACAAGTATATGTTCTTTAAAGCTTGCATGTAAGCTCTTCACTTGCTCTAGAGGTGGATTTATTGTTTGTTTGTTTGTTCATTGCAACTTATGTCCTGCACTGATGTTTATTTTCAGTTTTTCTCCCGAGCACCTATGCTTCACTGCTTTTAATTTCCTTCAAAATCATGAATATCTTTATTCCTCTTCGCATTTTTTTCGATGTAGTTTTTAGAAGCTTGAAGATGCTTGAGCCAGCCTTGAAACTTTTTCCTCTTAGCATAAGGACATGAGTACTGCATTTACAGGCAATGCTTTTTGTCTGAGAGGACTTTTTCCTTCAGGGTTAGTCCTTTTGAAGGCCTCTGTAGAACTGTTAGTCTGAATCCTATTGGTTAGGTATAATTAGAGTATACCCACTGAATCAGTTGTTGAATGATGATTTAACACATGAGTAAATTCCACTGATTAAATGCGTCTTTTCCAGTTGAGGCTAACAGTTAGATTCAGGCCAGTCTTCCTGCTAACCCAGAATGCACATGTCAAAGTGCCATCAAGCTGTTCTCCTGATACTCATCTTGTGCCAAGAAGGAATAAAACTGGTCACTGCTGTCACCAAGCACTTTATGGAGTTCTAGGCAGGATGTAGCTATCATTTGTGCCTTGCCTTTGCTTCTGGCTCTGATCCCTTCTAGACAGCCATGAAAACACCAACAGAATGAAAGCTAGTGCAATAACTTCTTTTTAAATTGGCATACTGTGGACTTGCAGCAACAAAACTACTCCCCCCCTGTGCACGTGCGCGTGCGCGTACACACGCACACACACACGCACTCTGCTAGTGGTGTCTGTGGATTCAGAGCTCATTATCACTTCAATCTATACCTCACTTTTTCTCCGAACTGCTGTACAGTGATTAAGGGAGAGGATAGACATTGTCTGCAAGGTCACAATCTAACAGACATAATACAGAGGAAGAAGAGAAATAATAATAATAACTAGCACCACCACTTCCACTGGATGCGGGGTGGGGGAGTCATGCTGATGTATAGATGGGGACAGCCTGCCCTCTTCCTTGTCATGAAGTTTGTCCTGCAGGTCAGGAGCATAATAGTTATGATGATGATTTTGCAAGTGGTCAGAAACAGGTAATCAGCAGAAACAAAATGTTAAAATGCCTGTAGAGGCATTTTTTGCTGTAGGAAAGAGTCATGATTTGATATGAACTGAGGACCATATTTTAGGGGCTGCAGTCCTTGTACCCATTTCTTTACCTTATCCATCAGATCAGTGGAACTTAACTTCTAAACAGACATGTTTAGAGTTGCATTGTTAGTAGCATGTAACACCTTGGAAGGTCTTGGTCAGCCTTTGGTCAAGTTGCCTGGTAGACGTTTTTCTCCACCAGCAGTTCTGCAGGTCATTTTGGATTATATCTTGCAGAACTAGAAGTACAATCTTAAACATGTTTAGTCTGAAGCAACAGTCACTGGGCGAAGTGTGCCTTACTTTTGGGGAAGCGAGTATGGAACTGCTGTCTTAAGTGCAGTATCTCTACTTCATAGTGTGTTTCACTCCATTCTCTGTGCCTTTTGAAACAAGGAAGCCAGAGTGGTTTGGTGGCATAGTCTCTTGTTTGCAAATTTAAATTGGGTTAATGGTTTGCTTTCCTTTCTTCATGATACTTGCATGGTTATTTTTAGAAATGTACATGGGGGTTGGTGGGTTGAAATACCTTAATAATAACCAGCAACACCTCGAGGGTACATTTTTCTCTATCTGATTGCAGGCACCTTTTGAAAACACAGCGGGGGTGGGGGGACTGCTGGACTCCCTCTGTGTTAGACTTCAGATATCTGTGTACGGTTGGCCCTCCATAATTGCTGGGGTTAGGAGCACAAAACCCTTGCAAAAGTGGAAAAATCTCAAATATAAAAATGTGGTGGGGGTGAGGCATGGTGGAGAGAACAGGCACCCAGGATCAAAACCAGGTCAGGGAAAGGAGAGGTAAGGGGAAGTTGACATCTGGCCCTATACTTCCTCCCTCTTACCCATCGCCTTCCTCACAGGGGAGCACCAGGAGAGGATTTGTGGGGCTGAGAAATTGAGCTGCCAGCCATCCTTACCTGGCCAGTGAGTGGTTGGTGGAGGAGGAGGACCAGAAACCAGTTTTTAACGGGCTGTGCAGTCTGATCCCCCAGAAAAGAAGTGCCTGCAGTGAGGAGGGGCAAGGGTCGAATAAACTCACAAATAATCTAATCCGTGAAAGTCAACCCAAAAATGCGGAGATCTGAGTGTGTTGTGTATAGTGGGACAGCTGGTATCACTTATTAGTAGTATAATATAGGTAGAAAATACAAAAGAGACATGAGCAGCCATATTGAAGTAGAAGTGCCTCTCCCCGCAGTTCCCTGAGGCCTGAAAATTATTTCAAGGGTTCTTCCAGGGTAAAAAGATTGAGAGAGGCTGGTCTGAAGAGCAGCACATCCTCTGTTCTTGTTCTATGGTTTAGAGGGCAGGACATCCCTTGTTCTTGTTCTAACTCACAAAGAACCCTAACAGTATTGTTCCATGGCTTTTTGCCGATACAATAAACTTATTCATGATGAATATCATGCCACAGGTGCCATTTCCCCCAACTAAAAAGAAAATACTTTTGTGGTGCATGCAAGTTGCAAAATCAAACAATAAGATATTGCTAAAATGGCCAAACATCTCAGTGTGAGAATAAGAAGCTAGGACGGTGTATGCTTTCTTTTAAACCCTATACAATAAATAGTGCAATAAATATTCATGCATCCTTATACCATACTGAGAAAATGTAAAAGCCTGTACATTGTATGTCAAGTCACTTTTTCCACATTGTAAGAGATTTTCTCTGGCACTGTCCAGTAGGTGCCTACAATGAATGACTTCTAGTTTTTCCACAGATGGTGTTTGAACTGATGCTGAAAATTGCAAAGTCAAGATTGCCCACAGAGAATGGCAGGACTAAAGGATGGGGCAGAAAACATTGTGTACTGTGCAGCAATAATTCTTCTTGTTCCCAGTCCTAAAAATCTAGCATCTGCATTCAGCCAGAGAATTCAAGTGTGTAAATTCTAACAGCAGTGCCAGAATCTTGCCTACAAAAGGCATTGGCCAGATCTCATGATTTGGAGAAGGTTTGTTTTTATTTTTGAATCCTGGGGGGTACTGACCTCTGTGCCCAATTTATGTATCAGAGTTGCAGAGGAAATCAGATAAGAATGTGGATAGGAAGCTCTGAGTCGCATCAGGAGGGCTTAAATGGGGGCAGGGGGAGGGAGGGGTGGGAGTGGGTGAAAGCGAGCACTACTCTCTCACGCAAGCCATGCTTTGGAGAGGCAGGGGGTTGGGAAAGATTTGTCAGATGCTCTTCAGTTTTATTGCCAACATGTGCCTTAGCCACATTGTCTGAGAGCAAGACAGAACATTCATTTCTGTTTCATTCTTTTCTCTGACAGTGATGGCTGCTCCACTGAGCATGTAAAACTGCCTCCAAGCAGTAAGTCAGATGTGAAGGGGAAAAGTTCCTGCAATGGGAGGGAGAAGAAAGTGCCATTTTAATGCCCTGTTTCGAATTACACTGTTCTGCTCCCCTGCGCCATTTTGCTCCTTTCATGTGCCTCTCTCCCCCTAGAGCCTTTAACACAGACTTCACCCTTTTCTGGTTTCTTTGCACTTATCATCACCACTGAGGTGACTAAAGCACTCATCTTATGGTCTGCCAGTCTTCCATTAATAAAAACACCATTAGAGAATATTGTTGTTGTGATCATTTATTTATATAGTACCATCTACGTACATGGCGCTTTACAAGTAAAGCAGCCAGAAACTGGTCCTGCTAAAGGCGTACAATCTAAAACATGTATATACACAAACAAACAGAAAGGGAAGGAAGGACTAATAAAACCATACCATTCAACTGTAAAACAAATTATCCAGGTAAAATACCAAAAAGTACTTTTAATCAAACCATACCAAATTGTAAAACATTAAACTCCAAAGGCTTTTAAAAAGAAGAAGACCTAACTGTCAAGACACACACACTGCCGCAGTTCTATGATGAAGGCAATTATCCCATGCCCTGCATGCTGCAGGAGCATTTGAAGACTACATTCCAATTGAGTAGAGAGAAAACAATGACATTGCATGAACTGAACATGAGGCTGGGGGATGTGTTCTATTTGGAGATATTCTCTGCTTTAGGAGTAGGGAGCATGTAGCCCCCAAATAGCACTGAGTATGCTGGCTAGGGGTATGGCCTGAATTGACAATCCATCAGCATCTGAATGCCCAAATAAGCCCAGTTAAAGATCAAGATCTGTAGGGAGGAAAAGCAGAGGTCTTGATGAGTGTCCATCAGCAATTAAGCATTTGGATACCAGATTGAGCTTGCATGTAGGTCACCTGGTCAAAATATTTCCTTTCATGATGAAATATATCCCTGCATATAAGTTAGCATATACAGTGTGAGCTGTAGCAGTACTGACAGGGCTGAAAGAGGGGCTGATGGGCAGCTCTTTCTCGCCACTCTTGTCTGCTTCCTTCTCAGTGAGCTAAGATGGAGAGAATGCATTTTTCACAAGACGGCCAAATTTCTTAAGGAGCATTTGGTTGACTATGTTTATATAAATGGTCACTGTAATGTACATTTATTTTCTGGTCTGTGTTAAAGGCAAAATGATAAAGGCTATAGGAGCTGTGCTTTCATTCCACCGTAGTAGCCCTGTCCAAAGGTACAGAGAAGATGGTGCTTCTGTTTTCTTGATGAATTCTAACACTCTTTTCTTATGTCTGTGTTTTAGGGCTGGACTACTTGAAAGCCAGTAAGGAATCTGAGGCCTATCTCTGAGTCTCCAGATACACGACCTGACCTCTGTGGACCTGGAAGGAATTTCATCTCCTCCTCTAACTTCTGTGCATAGGAGCTCACAGTTGTTGCAAAAATGCCTATTTTGAAGCAACTGGTAACAAACTCTGCTAATTCCAAGCGCCGCTCTCGGGCTGATCTGACAGCTGAGATGATCAGTGCTCCCCTTGGAGACTTCCGTCACACCATGCATGTAGGCCGGGCTGGTGATGCCTTTGGAGATACGTCCTTCCTCAATAGCAAGGCTGGGGAGGGTGAACAGGAGGTCGCTGAGGAGACAAGCTCTTCATCCAAACCCGGCCTGCTCTCACGGAAGTTCCGCAGCAGCAAGCGCTCTCAGTCTGTAACACGAGGCGACCGAAGGGACATGTTGGGCTCCCTGAGGGATTCGGCCATCTTTGTGAAGAATGCAGTCTCCCTGCCTCAGCTCACTGAGAAGGAAACAGACAAGAGTGGTGTGAAACAGATGCCCAAGAGCCTCTCCTCCAGCCCTGTCAAGAAATCACCCGAAGAGAAGACTCCTGAAGAGAAACACAGGAACGGTGCTGCTGCTGCTCCTAGCTCTGGGCCCCACAGTCCGGGCTTAGAAGAGCGGGCCTTTGGTGACATAACTGACTTGCCCTTGGTGGTCTCCAAGAACAGCTATGGCTTGAAGCATGCAGAGTCCATCATGTCTTTCCATATTGATCTGGGGCCGTCCATGCTGGGTGATGTCTTGAGCATCATGGATAAGGATCCATGGGAGCAGGAAGATTCTGGTTATCATGGCGCAGAGGACCCCCAAAGGGAAGCAGGCCCTGCAGAGGAGTCGCCAGCCCACTGGCATAGCCAAGAAGGCAAGCTTCCCCAGGATTCCTTGGCTCAGCACGATGACAGCAGAGCAGCAACCTACAGTCCTGGCTCTGCCCGTAGCATCACGAGTCGCCTGACTATGGACAGCAGTTCCATCTCCAGCTGTGCATCTGTGGGAGATGAACAGCGGAGTTTGGCCTCCAGAGGACAGAACCACAGCATTCCAGAGGATGCCAGGCATGATGATCCAGTGAAACAGCCTGAGAAGGAATTCTGCTTCATGGATGAGGAAGATGATGAGATAAGGGTATAAGGAAGGTGATGACAGTCACATGTTTCATTTACATTAAGAAAGAGCAACTGGCAGCTGATTCTAGGAAAAAAAGGTACTGCTGAAAGAGTGACTGAATGCTTTTGCCAGCCGCCTTGGTCTTCAGTTTCCAAACTCTCCTCCCCATTGTTCCGTTAAATAGACTGCTGCCGAAAGGTTTCCCTTCTCTTAGAGGGTGGTTTGAGGGAGGGAGACAAGGATCAAGCTGGAAGAAAAAACACATTTAAATAATTTCTCTTATGTGTAAAGTAACCTTTTCCCCATCATCTTGGACATTTGGAAAGACATTATTTCCAAGAGAGAATTCTCCACTGTAATGGAAGTTAAAAAGAGAACAGATTTTGATTAACTTATCTACTGCCTGTTTAAAGCAATATAGAATTGAATACTAGAACAAAGCTCAAAAGCACTAGTTTTCCTATTAATATATTCCCGCCTTTTGCATTTGTACTAGTACTCATAGGGTTTTTCTTTTCTTATTGACCGAGAGAATGCCATTCTGGCCCTGACACAACATTGAAGGATGTTGTATGTTCATAGAGAGCAAATACACGAAGGAGCTTGAAAAAACTAAATCCTCAATCTTCATCTTCAGATGCTAACAATTCTCTTCCTATGGGCAGGTCTCTGGGAAGATCTACAGACTTTGATATCTGGGGGACAGACATTTCTTACTCTTGCTTTTTTAAAAAAAATCAGAGCTGATAACTCTTTTAAGACTCCAAATTATGGGGAGTGGAAAGTACAGCTATCCTTTTTACATTTAGGCCCTTTTTGATTTATAGAGGGGATGCAAGATGAAAAGTGTAAAGATGCTGGTACTTCCTGAAGTAGATAGCGTATTCTTTCCCTGCCCCCTAAAATGTTTCACTCTTGCTGGTGGTAACCTGGATACCTCTTTGTAGTGGAATATTCTTGAAGATACTTTGCTTGTATTAAGACTGATTGCTGTTTGGAATTCCATGGTGAGAGGGAGATGATGGTAATGATCAACTTAGCTGCCCCATTCCAAAGTCAAAAAAAGAAAAAAAAATCTCTGTCTTCACTCTTTCAAAACTCGTCCTCTGTGAATAGGCAGGCCAGATGTCCTGAGATTTGTTTGTGTCACTAGGGTAACCATTGGGGCACTGCTAGATGATGTGGCTTGCTTACATGTCTACAGATGTAAACTGAAAAGCCCTAGAAGTAGGCTAACATGATACAGGTCCCTCTTCTCTTAACTGAGACTTGAGAATGTCAGCTAGGCTGACTGAAGCACAAAGAACTTGGCACTCCCTGTTCCAGGAACAACGGAGGGATCACACTGCTCCCCCTTGAAACTGTTTTTAGCATCCTCCTGCCTAGCATATTCGGAAGGTGCTCCTGTGTTCCCATATCCTAACACCCTGTACTTTTTTTTTTTTTTTTTTTGGCCTTGCTTTACATTTTGCTGGGCATTAAACACTAACTTTTGCCTTATTTTTTTTTTTAATTTTAGCATTTTGTTCATACTGTATATTAGACCTGCTCACTCCTTTGGGAGCCATCTTTCTCCCTCCCTGGGTTGTGACTTTTGTTGCGTGTATATAGGTGTTTGTTTAGTGCATCTGTTGGAGGACTTTTTAAATGTGGAAGTATGTTTGTTTTTAAAATGCAAAGAAATTAAAGTAAAGTGAGGAAA
The DNA here is from genome assembly GCA_030412105.1 of Cyclura pinguis. Lineage (NCBI taxonomy): Eukaryota > Metazoa > Chordata > Lepidosauria > Squamata > Iguanidae > Cyclura > Cyclura pinguis. The sequence continues at coordinate 166,118,031 of CM059600.1, forward strand.
AAGCATTCCTTGAAATCTTCTGGGAATTTTTTTGTTTTGTTTTTGTTTTTCTTTTAATGTGTGTTTCTTTGTCTGTTTGCAGGGGAGCGGCCGAAGGCAGATTAGATAAACTCTCAATGTTCAGTCAGAACTGCAAACTCCCAAAGAGCAGAACCCCACTTAGTGGCTTAAATTCCATTGAAAGTACAATGGGTGTTGCAGTTTTTGGAACCTGCATGTCTGTTATGCCAACACAGCAGTAGCTCCTGTAACTCTCTTTTCGCCCCCAGATTACCACAGGAGGTTACAGTATTGACTTTACCTTGCAGGAACTGGGAATTAAATAAAGAATAGCAATCTTTTCTCATCTGTGCCCTATTCTTTTCTTCTGTTCTGGTTGCAGTTATCTGATCATTTGGTCAGAACAGTGTTTTTTGTGGCCTAAGGACAGAGTTCTGTGGTAAAGTTAAAGTTATTTTTCTGATTTATTTAACCTCTGTTCCACCTCTCAAATAAGTCATAACACATAATCAAAAACAGACTGAAAGCTTAGAATATAAAATCATCATGATATTCTGTAAAGCAGTATGACTTGGTGAAATTGTACACTATATTAATGCAGCATTAATATATGAATTCAGCTCTCTTCCAGGAAGAGAATGTCATCTGGATTTTTAAAGACCGTATCAGGGATTGATCAGGTGTGGCCCTTCAGATGTTGGACTGCAAATTCCAGCAGCCTTAGCCAGCTTAGCCCATGGCAAGGAGCATTGAGAATTCCAGTCCCTTAACATCTGGAGGGTCATAGTTTCCCCTCCCATAGACTATGTTTTCTGTCATCTCTAGTCAGCATATCCAATGTTTGTAATTGTGGCTTGCAGTTCAAAACACCGAGGGCTCACTGGACTGGGGAAGGTTGCTCTAGCAATCCATACAATGTTAAGACTGTTATGTAGTCTTGAGCCACAGGCACGCCAATAGCAGTACATACAGAAGGGTATACTCTACATGTGATCCACCAGCATAAATTGAAGTTTTGCCTCTGTATGAAGGGCTGTTGTCAGAGAGTTATTTCAACCCACCCACCTGATGTTTGCAGTCAAAACGATATTAAGTTCCTAGTGAATTGCTGTACATGATGGGATATTATTCAGCATGGTGGGTCACAAATGATGCAGGCCTGGTGTAACCAAGTAATTATCCAAATAAAATATTAGGACAGCAACTTCCTTTTCAAATGCATCACAAGAACTCCACTGCATAGACGCTGTCCTTTTACGCTGCCCAGAAAGTGAGTTTGCATTGTACTTCCTGTAATCAAGTAACTGCAGAAAAAAGAAAATCCCTGTCCTCTTCAGCTACCTGCATCCCTTTGCATCAGCCTGTGTACTTTAAAATTTTATTGCTAAACTTTTAGCCACCTAACTTCTTGCAAGCTACATCTCTCTGAAACAGCACCGATTTGTAGAATGTGCATCTCGGCCACATGCATCGTTATTGCTCCAGTTCTGACCTACTCTGCCTTGCCCACAAAGCCTCCGCTTGTGTCATACAGGCTCCCTTGTTCCATAAAGAGGCTATTCAGCGATGCCACAGGCACTGCACAACACACAGAGGGAGGGCAGGGGACCTTTGCTGCTGGCGGTTTCATAACTTTCTGTCCTCCCAAGCAGTGCTTATCTGATCCCTGTGTCCCTCTCCCACGTGCCATATCAGCCTATCTGTTATGCCAAGAATAATGGGAGCTGGTTTTTAGCTGCTGAATCTGATAGAGAGCAAACTTGCTTTGGGTATACTCTTATGGCATGTTGCCCTGCTCTGTACTTCCTACAGTCTGCAATGTTTAGAATCTTACTTGGGGCCTGTTCTTACAAACAAAATTAATAAGTAATACAGACCAGTAGTGATAGTGGAGCCACACCAAAGGGTATCAAGGCTCTGTTTCCACTCTTCCAGCATGCTGAAGAGCCCAGTTCCTCTTGTTCAAGAAAACACATAAGTAGACAATGTCAGATCTATGGGAGAGCTAGTGTTCAATACAATGGAAGTGCTAGCCTGGGACACTGATCCATTGTTCTATAAAAGAAACAGCAGCAGCAGCAGCTGGCTGGGGGAGGCCATTATGCTCAGCTGAATGGCAGGTTCGTCTTCTGTTTCCTAAATAGCCAATGCAGTGGGGTGTGGTGGTGTGGTCAGATGAAAGGGAAGGTTTTCTTTGTGTTACAGCCTGTCTACAGAAGGAAAAGCTCTGGACTGCAGGCAGGACTGGAACTGTACTTCTGAGATCATATGACAGTGTGCACGTGCACCCAGACATCCATGTGGTTTGTTGTACATGCCAAAGGGCCAAATGGACGGTACTCCCATTTAGGATAAATGAGTACAGTTTGGCCCCTCTTGGACTTTGAATCTCTCCAGCCAGTCCACTGGGAGCTAATGGAAGTGAGCTCTGGCTATCACGCTGTGTCAGCTGTGCTCCTGTTTTCTCAGAGTGTTGCATTTGTGATTGTATTTGAGAGATATGTGGATACACAACTTCTTCAAGGAATCTTGCATTCATTTTAACAGCTGGGACAAAGGGTGGACATGTGTTTCAAAGTGGGGCACTAGAGTTGTTTCCACCTGCTTGCACTAGCACACATGTATGTTTAGAGAATGATTAAGGGCTCTGCTTGACAAAAGATGCAGTATGAAGAGTGGTTTCCACAACTCAGCACGCTCACCATCAATTCACACTAAACCGAGGAGAGAACCGTACATAAAATGTGTATGGAGGGTCACCCAAGCAACAAGGAGCAGGTTTTGTTTGCCCTTGCACAATGCTGTGTGAAACCTGTTATTCCATCAGGTCTCATTCTTGCATGAAAATGTAAAGTGCTTCATGTGTAGAACAGTGTTTTCCAAACTCTGGCTTATAGGTGATTTGGACTTCAGCTCCCAGATTCACTGATTATTGGCAAACACAGCTGGGACTTCTGGGAGTTGATGTACAAAACACCTGGAGGACTAAAGTTTGGGAATCACAGGGTGCGCAAAGCTCTCTCTCACTACAACTTGGTTAGTGTCCATCCACATGTGCAATAAAGTAATTTGGTTTTGTTTGTTTTGTAAAATTTCAATGAAGGAATTCCATCACACTTGGGTAAACCATATAATGCAACGAAATATCAGCAACAGTCCTTCTTTGACCCCTGTAAGCCCCTTGACTAACTGATCTGTAGTGAACATGGCTACACTATCCTGGGTTGGAAATTTCTCCAAGTGATGTTAGACTGCAAGTCTGGCAACTCTAGCTGGCATAGCCAATAGCGAGGAATACTGAGAGCTGCAATCCAACTATGCCTGTTGGACTGCAGGATTCGTAACCCTGGATTATAGCCTATGGTGCCCATCAGCTGTACCAAGGGATCTTAAATGAGCATCAGGCCTGAGACTATGACATGTTATTAAATGAGGAATCTCCACTGCTGGATTTACAATTTCCTAAGGTAACATTTTTTACCCTTGAGCATTTGCTCAGCCTTCTCATACCTGGAGAAGTGGGGCATGCATAGTCTTAGAAAGCAAGGGGGAATGCCAGAGGAAAAGGACCCGTCATTCTCAGAGAAGCACTGCAGTCGCTATCCTCTTAGACACCTGTCATTTTCATTCTCTCATTTGGCAGTATCAACTTGCTGCACGTTGACAGACCAGAAAGCTCGCTGAGCAGGCAGTTTATGAGAAAGCTGCACTTGGCTTTAAATAGCAGAAAGAATGGATGCTGCCTCAATATAAGAGAGCGAGCACAAGCACGTGCAATGTAGTGGTTGGAGTTTCAGGCTGACTTGAGAAACTGAGATTCAGGCCCCTGGTCCCCCCTCTCCCGCCATGGAAACTTACAGGGCCATCTTGAGCCAGCCACACATTCTCATCCTCTCTTCCTGACCTGCTTCACAGAGTTGTTGTGGAGATTAAAATGGAAGGAGGGAGTCGTGAACTCACTTGGAGAAACAGATACAGATGTGACTAAAAATACTATAGGCAACAAACTGTGTTGGCTACTCAGTCATTAATGCCAAATGACATACTTTTTGAAAAATGGAAAAGGCCGGATGAACTTTTCTGGAGTACTGTTCATGCTGCCTAGGTGATGTGATTCTGGCCTTTAACCTAAAATTTCAGAGGCATCATAATCAATACTACCAAAGTATTTTAAGTTGTATTCTTTTAAAAGGAGAGCTGGATATACTTGAACACTTCCTGTAGAAATCAGTGGGACTTAACATATGCTTATGTCTGATCTGATAATTGAACAAACAATAGATACAGAACAAACATAATGGAATAGCTTGCAAAAACATTTGCTTTTGTTCTGCACACAACTACAATAGTTTGTGTAACTGAAGAATAATTACAAATATTTAGCAACATTTCAAAAGAAAAGTGGAGCTGGGATAATGCGTATACACTGAGGTGTGAGGGGTAACAGTATTGTCCAGAACTACTCTCTGATAACTGAAGTAGCCCATTGGCCTTTTGATTTTCCTTTAGTAGAGCCAGCCCCAGGCTCTTGGAAAATGTCCTTTCACATACAGGCAAACCAGATGGTTTCATATTTGTTCAAAACAAAACTGCAGTTTTTCATGCAGGCTGACTGTAGCTGAGTTGAATTGCCTCCAAATAGACAAGGTTGAAATTATTTCTATCTGGACAGCCAGGATGTTGTAGAGGTTTGACAGTTGGACTACAACCCTGGAGACCAGGATTCAATATCCTGCTCAGCTGTGGTAAACCCACTTGGTGATCTTGGTGCATTACATATTCTCAGCCCCAGAAATGCTGTGATAGGTTTGTCTTAGTGTTGCCATAAGTCAGAAATGACTTGAAGGTGCACAACAACCTTTAGGAGTTAGCTAGCTAATCTTGGTCGCTTATCCTCCTCATTGCCAACTGCTTAGTCTGTTGTAATTTGGTTGCAGATACTAAGTTAGATCTATTAAGACATGCTAATTTAAATCTTGCTGATTTCAAAAGGCCAGCCTCAAGACTAAAGTTTGGATCCAATTGATGGTACCAGATTTTTTCTCCTCTAAATCTGCTATAACTGAATGGTGAGGTGTCAGGAGTTAGGTTTATGTCCCTCACTCATTTGGCCTTAGAAGACACAAGATAAATTTTGAGAATGGGCTTCTAGTCCTGCTTTTCTGGAGTAACCATAAGGCAGCTTTGTTTTCTCTTCTCTAGTTGTCATTATCCTAATTACATATTTGGCAGGGGAGGCTATAGAATTGTGCACCTATTATGTCTGTATGAAACTGCTGTGGCATCAGCCAAGACCTTCCCCTAAAATAATTAGCATGTCTGAATCCTACCACTTTGTGATGGTTCTAGTAACCAAACTCCTGTCCCTGTGATCTTTTGGAAAGGCTGGGTCCTTCACAGCTGGAAGGAGATGTGAAAAATCAGCCAGTCTGAACACTTGGCACACGAGGAAAATGGCAGCTGCTTATTAATATAAATGTGCACTGATCTAAAGAAGGAAAAGGACACTGATGGACTTTCCAGAGCTGTTATTTTCCATGCCAGTGAGAACTGCCCTGACACCAACTCTTGTTTGTAACACTTTGTATCAAGCAACCAGGCAAAACCTCTACCATTTGCCCTCCAACTAGCCAGTTCCTCTAATGCTTTTTAACCCAACTAAAACAAATTGAAAAGTAGCGTCACTTGTGTAATGTAGAAGTGCTTTGAGCATTGGACTACAACTCTGTGCCAATCCTCTCTTGGCCATAGAAAACCACTGAGTGACCTTGGGCAAGTCACTCTCTCAGAAGAAGTTGAAGCAAACCTCCTCTGAACAAATCTTGCCAACAAAACTCCATGATAGCATCGCCTCAGGGTCACCCTTCAGCCAGAGATAACTTGTAAGCATATTACAATAGTGTCACCTGCTGTTTGTTTGGAGTGCTGCAGTTTGGAGTCCTGCCACATACGATTCCAAGAGGATGATGGCTTCTGGAAGTGCCTTCCTTCTAAAAAAAAAAAAGTCCCATTATGTAGAGTTTTAAGAATTCTTTAAAAAAATTGTTTCTTTTCTTGATTTATTCTGTGTCACAAAAGCTAGTCCCAAGGGCAGTAAAACCAATTGCTTGATATGGGTGGGCAAGAGAGGGAGGGATCGGGCAAACTCCCTAGAATGGGACAGAAAATGATTTTGCAAGCCAGTTTATAAGTAATTTTATTTATATGCCATCTTCCTCCCACTGCATGATCCACAGTGTCTTCCAACATATATTACAGCTAAAATAAATAACAGCATAACAAGAACAGCAATAACTGTAAAAATTAAATTGCCACACTAAATTTAAAACAGTTTTAAATCATTTAAAACATAACAGTTGAAGACGAAAAACAAAAATGTAGAACAACACCATTAGGAACTCTTCTACAATAAAAAATGAAAGGTTCATAGCCAGTCTAAATAAAAAAGTTTTTGCCTGTGGACAACATACCTATGTTGTAGTTATAATTACAGGATAAATCTTCAGGTCAATGTAATCATGGCTTCAACATTTTAGGATATTTTTTTTAAAGCACACCACTTCTTACCTCCAGCTTTAAGAAGGGAGAGTAAGAAGGATCCTATTCCCAACTTCCAAAGCTGTAGATGGCAAAATTGCAAATGTGGAGGGCCAACTCTACTTAAATTGCTAAAAATGACTTTATTCGATTCTCTCCAGAAATTCTGGAATATAGGTTGGGGTATAAAGTTGGGTCCCAGACTTGACTTGAAAGTAACTTGTAAGGGCTTGAGATTTAGAGTAAAAGACTTAAATACATCACTGGTCATCACCCAAAGATTTGTATTAGGAGGAGCAGTGTTATTTATCTAATTCATAACAGATCTGAGGTTCAGCATGGTATTGCTTAATGAGGAAGACCGGATGACAGGCAAATTACATGGGGTGGGGATCTACCTCCAGCCTGTGGAGTATTTAGAGAATGTCTTCAGATCTGGTACCTAGGCAACAAGAGTGGCAGATGAGACTTATACACGTTTTCCATACGTAGTGTCAAGACTGTCACTGCCACCAGGTGGGGCCAAACAGCCCAACCATGCTGTCAGGATGCTAGAGCTCAATTCTCCCCAGCAGCAGTCTGTCATGGTATGATAGGGTGCCCCTTCATTAACAGGAGCTTGGACTAGAGGACTCTTGGGGTCTTTACAACTTTAAAATTGTAGAAAGTTGGTTGGGAAGCAAGATGAAGGCTATGTTGCACTGGAAAAGGAAGGATATTTCCTTCAATGGCTCCATCTGCCCTCCACGCTTGGCATACAGAGTGAACTAGTTCAAAGGGAGAGATTCAGCTGAACCCTTTTTCCTTGCCTCCCCCAACACAGCTGCTTCTGGAACATGCGTGGTCCCTAGACCAGTACGTCTTAACATCTGACTCTAGCTGGACATTGACATGGTGAGAACCACTGTCCTGGAGAATAAAAGCGACTGCTGCATTGGGATGGTGTGCCTAGCAAAGAAATAAATGACGGGCAGATGATAAAACAAGTGCCTCCATACTGCAGGAAACCACAGGGAAAGAAGGGACCTAACCTGCACACAGGCAGATTCAGAGCACATTTTTCATGGTGAAAACATATCACTGGAGACCAGGCCAACCAGCACAAAGAGGTGATGGGCAACTTTGGTGCCACCTGATCATTCCTTCCACGTGGCAGCACTTTATTTTTGTTTGTGTACTTAAAACCACTGAGACACAGTGTACATGTGTATACTGGCAGACATGTTTAAAAGATTCACTTCTCCTTAGCTACAAACTCTGTCACTAAAGCAGAGCACTTAGACTTTGTTTGGGATAAAGTCCATTATTCTGTTTGTGTGTGCACATCTTCAAATCACCTCTCAACTTACAGCAACCCCATGAATTTCAAAGGGTTTTCTTAGCTGGTTCTTTCTTCTGAAGCATAGCCTGCAGCACCCGGTAGTTATTGGCAGTCTCCCATCCAAGTAGTAACCGAGGCTGACCCTGCTTAGCCTCTAAGATGAGATGGGAAATAGTGCCTTTAGGATATTTTGGCACTGTACAGCCAATTATTGCAAAGCAATTCTTCCCCAAAGCCAGAAAAGGATCCACGACTGGTTTTGTTGGATGTACACTGAAAGGAGGCTGTATCCAGTAACTTGGGAAGGGAGGAGTCAGAGATCTGAACATTTTCATGGAGTTTGGTCATAGTGAGATTGTGGGATTTGCCAAACAAAAAACAAAGCACACATTTTGGATCTCTACTCACAGTACGTTTTAGTGGGAAACCATGTGAACATGTTATAGAAGGTGGGCCTGCTGAACAAATCTTATTAGCAGCAAAAATGTTCTATCTCTACATTCAATTCTTGCTAAGAAAGAATAGAAAACAAAGCATAGACTGTATGCTCTCCTCTTCAGCCAAGCATCTTTTATCAGTTCTTCTACAGAATGTTCATATGCTCATTCTCATCTTTTCTACTGGCACCTGATTGCCACCTACAGTCCACTGTCACTAACTACAGACAAAGCCGTAAGTCCAGTAAATTTTTATGCTTTGGAACTTTTCAGCTGTCTGCATTATTACCCATCTCAGACAACTGTTGAGATTTATATAACATTTTGACCAAGGTAGGAATTACCTGGCATTTTTTGGTTAAGGTTCCCAGATCTCAGAGCAATGGGAAGAATCTCAGGGCAAGAGTGCTGCTTTGAGAAGTCTTGATATATATTTTCTTCATTTGTTAGACTCAGTGGTGGTGTTGTGTTTTAACTCTGTGCAATTGTGGTTGACACTTAATGTATCATACTTAATGACACCACCAGTGGTTACCCTTTTTATCACCAGAACCCATCTCCTGCAAGGACCATGAAACCTTAGAGCCTAAAATAGCCTCATCTAATCTGTCAATCCTAGCCTGGGTTGTTGGTTTTTTTTTTAATTAAAATTCTGTATGTTATTTGTTTTCTACAGTTGGCATAAGCAGAGACAAGCCATTCATTTTTCAGGGAGGCTGCTTCTACCCAGGGCCAGGGAATAAAACCTTAATGTGAAGGGTACAACCGTGTGTTCTAGAAGGGATTCCCTACTGTTCCTCCTGAAGGAAGTGTAGACCAAGAAAACAGATCTATAAAACTAGCTGAAACCCCACCTAAACAATCCCAAACAGTTAACCACAAACCAAGTGGAACAAACAAATTTCTAATGCCACCCAAATCAATATAAAGCAGTGGTGTGGTACTTCTGCCCTTCTAGATGTTAGGACCAACAGGCCCCATCAGCTACATGCAACATAGCCCATGGTAAGAGATGATACAAGTAGTGGTCAAAAAAAGTAAACTTTCCAAGCTCTGTGTGGTCATGGGTGCCCACTTACTGCGCACACACATGAAACTACAGGGGCAGTATATTTGTGAGGAGGGAAGGATGGTTGAATTTGCAGATATGTGGGGCAGAATCTAATGACACAGAGAATAGCACACCGGAGAACATACAAGCATTCAAATAAACATAAGAACATATTAAGGTTGCTTTTCTCCACCATCTTTAAGGCTAGGATATTTATCAACTTATTCCATCATAGGAGGATTTAAACCACAGGTGAGCAGCTTTGCATACACAAACTGCTAAAAAGGCACAAAAAGTTGTGGGATTCTCTTCTAGTTTAGAAAAACAGGTACTTTCTGAGGTTAAGGAGTGCAGGGGGTACAACTTATTTAAAGGATGAATCAATCTTCCTGAAGGCTTTCAATTTACCCTTTGGGGAGAGGGAGGGAAATGGCTATTGCAGGGTCAGAGACCACAAAAGCATTCATTCACATGTTGGATTTAGCTTAAAGGACAACTTTGTTGCTGTTCTCTGCCTTCAAGTCATTTCTGACTTATAAAGACAAACCTTTCACTAGATTTTCTGGGGCGAGAGTGTGTGATATACCCGAGGTCACCCAGGAGGTTTCCATGGCTGAGCAGGGAATCAAACCCTGGTCTCTGGGGTCACAGTCCAACCTTCAAACCACTACACTATGCTAGCATTACTCCAACTACTGATCTCCATTTAAAGCTCAAAAGTTAAAGGTCAGTAGCTGGAGACCCATTAGTTATACAAATCCAACCTGTGTGATTGGTGACGACTAGTCTTCAGTGGTCTACTCAACAGAGTCAATAGTGGGGCATTAATAAGCAACAGATATGGCATCAGATCATTAAGTGGGCAAAGAAAGGGGCTTTTGCCTAGCCTGCCCATCCCACTTCTTTTTCAACTGACTCAGAAAAAATTTCTGAAAAGAGATGACCCCTGACAGCAAAACAGATTATGAGTATTAATCTATAAACAATTTTCTGTTCTACAGGTCCCAGTAAGGAAGTCATTATTTCCATTTCACAGGTGAGGAGGTGAGGTTCAGAAACACACACACTATCCTTACTAAAACTAGAACTTAAGCTCAGCTTTTGTACTCATTTCACTAAAGCACTATGTTTCTGTCAGAGAAAGAGGTGTGCCTCAGAGCCTTAGGCTGGAAAAGCCATCCAGTGAAAAAGGCCATCTTGAAGTCCTTTAAAGATTTCATCAAACACAAGACAACATCAAGAAAGAAAATTATAGGGCTTCAAGAAGGGAGATATTTGTTTAGGATGAAAGGCTGAGTGGTGTGAGTGTTGGACCAGGACACTGAGAGAGCAGGATTTGAATCCCCGCTCAGCCATGGAAACCCACTGGGTGACCCTGGGTAAAGTCACACTCTCTCGGCTTTAGAGGAAGGCAAGGGCAAATTCTTACAAAACCAATCCTGCCAGGAAAATCCTGTAATAGGTTTGTCTTAAGGTTGCTGTAAGTCAGACATTATTTGAAGGCACACAACAACAATTCTGTCAGCAGGGAAACCCCAAATTTCCTACATTTCAAAATCACTAAGAAAATCTTTGTGATGATATTGTAAGAACTTGAATTACTTTCTCAGGAAGGTGTAAAAATATTGTTACAATGTAGCTTTTGCTATTCATTTACTGCTCACAGAAAGTAGTTTATAACAAAAGTCAATAATTAGGTACAAATATGAGGGTTCTACAACTCCAGTTCTAATATGAAAATTAGCCTCCTGTCACTTGAGTGCAAAAGTCATCTTCGATTTAAATCAGTGCCTCTCTTTTGTCTACACAGAGAACATTGTACCCAAAGGGCATTTCAGCAACTTAACGCAATGGATGTCTTCCCTCAGCAGTGGAACACTGTATTATTAATGTTAATCCAGCTCAGCTTTAGTACGATTTAAAGGCCATTACTGTAGTCCTATTGAGTGTTTGGGGATATCATGCATTGCTTGATCCATTCCATCTTCAGCTGTGTTAGCAGGTTCTATTAAGACAAAGACAGGCCTTTGACCTATATGGGTGTATGTCTTGTCATGCTTCCTGCACACAGAGCAGTTTTCAGTAATATAACTTTTTATATCATTATTCATTGCATGCTGAACACTGGTCTTGCTGGCATAATGGCCTTGAAGTAGACAGAAAGTGTTCAGCCATGGCCTTCACCTAAAACAGCAAGATAGCAACCACTTCATGTGGAAGCTGTTCCACAGGACATACCCTCCATCAGCCATCTCAGCTCACTGTTGGTGGTAGCAGCAGTTATGTCTGTTTTTTTTTTCTTAGTCTAGCCTGGCCGGTTGGCTTGGCTGCCTTCTTCCAGTGTATCGCAGACAGTGCCACTGACATAAGCCTGTGACTGAGTGAGCAGGCAAAAAAGAGAACCAACTCAGGCCACACACTACAGCAGGCAATATATGTTGGCATTGCTGCCACTGCTGCAGTGCAGTGGCAAATGCTCTTCAACTTCCACTCCAGCTGGCTTCTTTTCATGCAGTTGGGTGATACCATCCTTTCCTTTGGATCAAGGAACAGAATGTCTTGGAATAGCTGTGTGCTTATTTATTATATTTAACCACCACCAGCCTGCTGAAAAAGATGCTGAAGGCTGCCAACCACTGCGCTACAGGACAAAGTGACCACACTGTGAATTTCTTCTAGAAATGTTCCCACTGTTATTAACTCCTCAGTATCAATCAAAACAGTCAATGAAAGATGTTCATGGCATAGCAGGATAAGAATGGGTGTGCAAACCTGACCTTCTGCTCCATTTATGGGAAATTGTTGCACGATCCATGTTTGACTGTTTAAACACCCAAACGACTTATCTGATGGCCACTTCTTTAGAACAGGAACAACTTAACTCTTGGCAGCTAGGGCTTGGCTCTATCATACTTCTGGCTCTCATCCTGCAATGCTAATATTATCATAGCCACAACTGCATGGAAGGGGGAAAACTTTGCAGCAGAGGAAAACTTGTTCATTCATTTAAAAAGAAAACAACCAAAAAAACCAGAAAGCAATGTTAAGATAGGCTGCTACATTGCAGGGATGGATAGCCCCCACCACCACTCTTGATTTTTAAAGGACTATGTAAGGCCTCATGTATCCTTTGCTAACTGAGGCCCTGTTCTGCTTTATACTTGAGAAGAAGTCACCCTAATGTCAGTGTAGCTTACTTCTGAGCAGGGATGCACAGGACTGCCAGGATGTATGGAAAGAGAAGGGAAGGCTGCAAAGATATATTGAAAGACAAGGGGAGTCAGGTTTTGTGAATTGCTTCAAAAGCTCTGAAAAGCTGTGTTGCAATAACAAAAGAAAGAAGGGGCAAAAAGGCACAGAAGTCTAGGCCCAGAAGCAGGTGAAAGGCTTTCCCTCCATCCCAACTGCCACTGCCCTGACCATAGAGGGAGACAAGAAGAGGCAGGCACAGCAATATCATGCTTGGGCACAGAAACAGATGAAAGGTCTTCCCTCCATCCCAATTCCTACTGTCCTGTCATCGGAGGAAGAGAAGAACCAGCAGCATCCACTGAACTTAATCACCTGCTCCAATCCCTCTCTTACTTAGATAGTAAGCATGAGCGCAGGGAACTGTCAAATTAACAATTTATAAGCTACTCTGAGAGCCTTCATGGCTGCAGAGTGGGAGTACATACCCTCGAAAGAAGGAAAGAAAAAGACAGAAAGCAAGCAAAGCAAAGGTGTATATTATCTGTACCAACACAAACACATGATGGCTCTTGTACTATTGAAAAGTGTTTCAGCTGTCTGTTCTTCAAGCCTAACATTTTTACAAGCTGGTCTTTGCCTAGTCTAGTAGATATGGAAATTCTGAGACTTACAGACAGAGCAGACGTGGGCTTATCTGAACTGCGGTCACTATAAACTAACACACATTCTTCATAAAAAGTAAGTGTGAAAGGGCCAATCACTGTGAAAGAACAGCGGCATGTGTAATTCCACACGTTGCACTTCCACATGACTAATTCAAGGTATCTGTAAGCAATCTGAATGGCCCAACATACTTAAAAATATAAATAAATAGAAAAAGAATAGAAATAAAAAGTAGTCAATAGTGATTAAAATGTATTTGCTATCAAGTTGATGTTATGCCCATTAGCGCTTGGTAACAAGCCACAAGTCCCTAGATATTGCAATAATTTTGTCCATTAATACCATGACTGACAGCTTTCTGTCAAAGAGAGCAGGCAAATGACCATAGAGGAGTACTCATGCACACGTGACTCCTGCAGCAGTCTTCTACATGGTGGTGTTTCTACTGGAACAAATCCATGCTCTGTTTCTATACATTCTCCTTCCATGAAATGATTTTGAGTTCTCATCAATGGTATTTCCGCCAGCGACTTTGTTCTGTCATGAAGAAAAGGGGGGGAAATTAACAGTTTAATAATTCAAAACACTGATGGAATGATAGTGCACATATTTAATTTATGCTGTGGCTCCAGGTACCACATACATAGTTACGGTTGATGACAGATGCTGTGCTTTTAGTCCTTTTGGCAATTCTTTTATTCATTGCTATTATTCACTGATGCTCCAGTTCTACATCTATGACCCTATGAAAACATGAAGTCTGCACCTGTGCTTTTTACCCAAGCAGACTTTGTAGAGCAACCATAACAGCTTGAAAATTGTGGGGGTTTTTATAACTGCCCCCCATTTAGTTAGGACTAGTTTTTAGTGGATAATACTGAGTTAACATAAGCAGGCAGTTAATCTGTGGTCTGCACTTCCTTGCTTTTTTGACTGAACAATTATAATTTCTTGCTCTAAACAGATGTTCCTATTTTTTCCCGTTTCAGGAATAGTTTAACTGGTTCAAATGACTACAAATACTCAAGACTGCAGCCCTATACACCCCTGGGAATAAGACCCACACTTAATTTCAAGTAAACATCCACAGGACTGCATTGTAGGAAAGATAAGAAAACAACAGCCGTATATTTATATGTTTCATGTAAGTCTTTTGTGACTAGTACTAACATTGTCTTACATTCAAGTGACAAGCACATGCAATACCGCTGGTTGCTGTAGGTCAGGGATGAGGAGTCTATGCTCCTCCAGACATTGGACTGCAGTTTCCACCATCCCTCTCCAGTGGCCATATTGCCTAAGGCTGATGGGAATTGTGATCCAGCATCGTCTGGAGGACCACACATTCACCATTCTTGCTATATGCCATTAGTAACTAGAGCTGTTATTTAATTCACCCCTTTGGAAAGTAGACTCTCATCCGAAGTGGCCAACTCAGAGCTGATGAGAACGCCTGCACTGACAGTCTCCATTCCCTCCTCAAAGTGCCCTCCACAACTAATTATCATCTACAGCTGTAAGCACTTTCGGTTCAAAGGGCATGAATTTGAACCAACTCCTTTCAGCCTGAGTTGCAGTCCCCTGTGACTGAGTTCTGGAGCGTGTGGCCATCTGACATGCCAAGGCAGCCTGGAAGCAGGTTGCTAGGCAACCAGAATAGCCCCTCAGGAGAGAAACCCAGCCCAGCAGTGTGGGGCAGGGGCTCGTCTCTGGCAAAAAAATTTATATAAAGCCAACTACCTGTGGGTATTTTGATTCCTTCATTGAGAGCCTAGAAAGGAGCTAGGGAGCAAAGTCCCTGGGTCAGCCAGAGAGTGTGGCTGTTTGGGGAGGTTTAATTCTCAGTGGAAACCTAGTGAGAGGCAGAAGAGTAATTAAGCCCTAGGAGGATCTAGTCAGAGAATGTGACCTAGATTGGGGGTTAAGCCTTTGGTGGGAGTTGAGCCAAAGTGCTGTTTTATGATAATTGTGCCTTTCATGAAAAGGTTACAGATATAACTGACCTGTTTCTGCGCAGGGTAATATTGTAATATTGTCTAAAAAGTGCACTGAGGAAATGTATCAACACTGACCTGAATATGAACTCTAGCACACTATTTTCTTCTTATTGCTATCTTATAAATGTTACAGTTTATCTTTCTAAATATTGAATTGGCTTCAGTTATCTGTAAGAGGAGGAGGCCTGGTGGCGCAGTGGTTAAATGACAGGACTGCAGCCACAAGGTTCTGAGTTCGATCCTGCCGGCTCCAGGTTGACTCAGCCTTCCAACCTTCCGTAGATTGGTAAAATGAGTGCCCAGCTTTTGGGGGGCAATTAGCTAATATATTGTAAACCGCTTAGAGAGCACTTAGCTGATAAGTGGTATAGAATTACACATGCTATTGCTATTGCTATAGTGATAAGTAACACAGAAAACACATAAAATTATTAATTAATTCTACATAAACATTGAATACCTTCACCTTTTTACACATGGTGATGTTATTGGGGGAGGCAGAGCTGTGTGGTATAATATTGGGAATCCCCACACCAATCTGGGAGAAGTAAGGGCCTGTCACATACACCTTCCAGTTCTGACACTATTTTTCATCAAAATGAAAATAAATTAGGAATCTATTTTTCAAAGACATTGCACATGGATCTGCATAAGTAGTAAAACCCCTATGTACCAAATACCGGGAATGGAAACCATCTTACATTTGGCAGCACACTCAAGTAACAGTGTCCTTATCTGCTATCATTTAGGAAATGTTATTGTGGAGAAAGCCAATAAATCAGCAGAAAAGAAGCCTTACTAATGTGTTCATAGCTCCAGGCATAGCTGAGGATGCAGTAGCCCAGCAGCAGCATAGCAACTCCAGCCACTCCGCCCTTTCTTACATTGATGTACCTGTTGTAGTATCCATTCCAGGCTGTTTAGGGAAACAAAAACACAGAAGCTGTTTGACTATTCATATCGCTATCTTTAAGGATCCAGATAGAGAGTTTTCTTCCATTACTGTGCACAGTTACAAGGGTTGCACAGTCAACCTTGACTTCCATAAGTTGGTGTTAAAGCTGCTGTAACAACCCACACCCACTCATCCATCCATCTCAAAGTGGAACTGAAACACACAGTAACTGATTTGCTCTCACCTCTGCATGTTACATTGAGCATCCCCTGTGGAGACAGGTCATGCGTGGCTAGCCAAGCAGGCAAATCTTGGAGTTTTACACCCATCAAACACCTTTCTGTCAGAGGAACTAGGAAAGAGAACAGCAAGAAGGGGTTCTATAACTAACACATACCTTCCCACCCTCCTTTCCAGTTTCCAAGGCTATGTGCCTGTGCCAGTAGCTCCACCCCAGGACAATTTATGTAGTCCATGTTGCTGGAGTCACTGCCCAGTGTTCTCCTATGTGGATTGTGGGATAGATTGTTCTTCTCTGAAGAGTAACTCACTTCTTCATGAATTTCTGGATTACAGCTGAACAGAATCTGTGAGAAACATTGGATATGCTCCCCATGAAAGGCTGTAGCAGATCTGCTTACTGAAAAGACCTTCATTTTAAAACAGTAAGGCTTTCCTTGCCTCATGCAGTAGCAGAGAAATGCTGCATCTCTAAGATTTAGCCCCTAGACTTACTCGTGTGTTCAGTCCTACTGTAGCCATAATCTGCAGAGAGGTAACCTTCTGCCTGTTGCAGCAAATACAATTGTCTTGTGATATCTGAAAGACTTAGGGCACTTTCGCACTGCAGTTATAGCACCACGATTCCACTTTAACTGCCATTTAACAAAGTGATGCTGTATTTTTTCTTCTTTTTTACTGTATGATGTGCATTTAAACTTTAAATTTTAACCCAGCTGTATTAATATGATGACTGATTTAATGGTGCTTTACCATTATGATTTTTTGTGTTTATATGATTTTAATCATGTTGTGTGGTGCTTTGAATCTGTCCTAAAAAAAATCCAAAATCCAAATTAAACAAACCATAACACTATAAGTTATTTCAGTCCAGCCTGCTGGCAATAGGTATCTCACAATGTTGGTGATGGGGTAGATGTGGTAGTGCAACACATCAGAAGGGTCAAATGAAGAAAGGCTAGCCTAATCGTTATATTGTTATACACTATGCTCAAATTAGGAAGAGAGAGACATATTGAAATAATAAACAGAAAAAATAAATTGATTCTATGGAATCAATTTCCAGTTATTTGTTACAGATCTGGTATACTAGAACCAAGACAGACTTTCAATTCTAAGGTTAGATCATTCATACAGTCCCCAACTATACACTGCCACCATATCCGTGTAGTCTTTTTTTTTTTAACATTTGAAATGGGTTCTGAGAACCACTGATCTATGTAATACATAGAATGACTACTTTTCCAAATAATCAGGAAATATGTCTACTCAATCATGCTTTTGCTATGTCGGGGGGGGGGGGACAGTGGATGTGGGGAAGAGATGAAGCTAAAGCTTGTAATACACTATGTGTCTACACTATACACAAACTGGTTTAATCGGTTTAAATTCCCTCATTCTCAGGGAATCCCAAGAACTATAGCTCTCTGAGGAGAGACTAGAAATGTCCAGAATTCGCAGTAACCTCTCTGAAACTACACTTTCCAAAGTTCTTTGGTAGGTGGATCAGAAATAGCTAAGCTGGTATAAAAATGTATACTCTTTAAGATTATACTATGCAGCTTGAAATTGTTTACTAATTGCTTGTACGTAACGGAAATGAAGAACAATGTAATTTAAAGAAAGCCATAGAGTGTATGCACATAAGAAACTCAACTCTGGGTGTATCTATAACATATCTTAGGCTTCCATAGGCTGAAGCAATGGCAATGAAAGTGATCTCAAACTGCTATAACTTTGCAGTGTCTATGTACCACAGAGAGGTTCTGCTTGTGCCTTATACATTTTCAAAACATAAGCATCTAGAAGTAGAAATATAGAAGCAATGGTTGCAAGGACCCATGGGAAAGGTTCCTAGAGAACATAGTTAAAATGAAAACTAGTAGCACTGAGGATTGGGAAAATAACTTCCAGAGATGGAGAAGCAGCTGTGTTTTTATGGTGTCTGGCCATTTCAGGATTTTGGTATGTGGCACTGAGGCTTAGAATTATAGGCCTGCATTCGTCTATATTAAAATCAAATAAATTATCCCCAAAAACAGATTCTGTGAAACAAACACACTATGTATGTGCACACACTCAATGTAATGGCTCTCTCAGAAACCAGTGAAGAAAAATGTTTCTTTTTACCATGCTTGCCTTCAGAAGGGAAAATAAGAACTTGAGCTCCTGGAATTCTTACATTCCACTGTGGCAGCCTCTTTGAAAGTAACCCCAGGCTGACATAATTAGGATACAGATCTGGAAAAAACTCCAGACCCAAAGAACTTGGCTCCACACTAGTCCTTTCTAACATATCGACTGATGGTGGTCTTAAAGGTATTTCTGAGGTTTTGTATCTTGGTGTCACAATGGTCCCAGAAAGTAAAGCAGTGTCTTTTCCCAGGCTAGTTAAGGAATAGTTCAATATTTTATCATCATCTTTTTCTCTAAGTGCTTCTGCAAACACAGCATAAATCTCTGACTTGAAAGTGGTAGAAACATGTGATCCTTTAGGATATTCTTCTTTTCTTTTCAAAAATAAAGGATCTTTATCTGTTATGCTTTTCACTGCTGCTGCCAGCTGAAGAGGAACATCAGAGAACTTTCTGCAGTTTCCCCTGGAACAGTCAACCGACGCGTTTACTTTAACTGTTCTGATGCCATCTCCTATCTCTGCACTTGAAACATTCTGTGCAAGTTCAAGCCCTAAAGCACTCTCTCCACCCTTACTCTGTGTAACTGGAACAACTTGCTGTCCACTAGTTGAGTCAGTCTTTTCACTTCCTGGGGATGGTTTTATAGGCCATTGACTTGTCTTGTAGTTGTTGATGGAAGCTCCATGCAACGGGCTACTTTGAACAGAAGACCCAGGCATATTCCTCAACACTCTCACACGGTGGTTCTCAATCACTAGTTCTATTCTGTCAGTAAAATGCTGAGGAATGAGCTGAAGATCTTCAGCAGAGGAATCAGGCCAGCTAGATTCATTCTGCTTTCCAAAGTCCTCCTTACTAGGCCTGTGCTTGGCAAAAGATTCTGTTTGGCTAGCAGATTCAGAAGTGGGTTTTCTATTCTGTATTGGTGGTTCTAATGCAAGGCAAGGCATAAACTCTTTTTCCTCAGATGTCATTTCACTTCCACTTTTCCTTACTGAGGATGACTTCTTTGCACGTGTCATTTCTAAAACCACTTTCTCAGCTGGCTGTGCGTAGACTTCTTCTGAGGCTTTCTGTCTGCTGCCTTTGGTTTTGTGTGTCTTTTCAGTAACATGTTTAATTTGTGCTTGTGTATCACCACCTGCATGCAGATTGCTGTTTGGGGCTATCCCAGCTATTTTCAACTCTTCTAAGGATTTTGTTGTTCTGTTCCTTGTCAGGTCAGGTTTTCTCTTCTTTTCTTTTTTTGAGGCAGTTTCTGTGTTGTCACTCTTCCCTTTCTCCTTCTCAGCTGTCAGCAATTCAGGCATGACAGAACTACAGACCTTCACAGTGGGAGACAAAACCTCACTTGAGTCTGGACTTCCTGCCATCTTACAGTGAGGCAGGTGGGACTTGAGCCGTTTAAATGTTTTTTTGCAGTAAGGGCAGATTTCTCTTCCTGGAGGACTGCTGGCCATTTTTCTATGTGAAAAAGGAAACAAGACATTATCAATTAGCAAACTTTCTAAAAGTACAGAATGGGAGCAAGAGTTGGTTCAGTACCACCTCACTGTCTCATCCTGCTTTTGGTATCTCTGCACAAACACATACCATTTGAGAATGCTAACTGCTTTAAAATACATGTTCTCTGCTTTTCAGAAACAGCCTCAAAGGAAAACAATTCACTTGAGGAGAGATTAGGAACCATAATAAAGTCAGGATTTAAACAATACCATAAAACCAGGAATGACATGTAATCCCAAGAGGCAGGTGTTTCACTCAGAAACTGCAGGTGAGGACAACCCCACCTCATGCACTTGGATCTCAAGTTAGCAATACACAGGATTAAAACAGAACCTTTAAATCTGCATGACTGGAAGAAACACACTGAATTGTGCCTTTTCTGGGACTGATGGTTGTTGGCAGGCAGGGTTGTAGTTAAGTGGAAGGCAAAATGAGGGCATTGCCCCCTACACAAGAATTCTGCTCCCAAATTGAAGTTTTCCTTCATTCCCCAAATTTCTAGCTTTGCAGAGTGCGAGACACTAAAAACTGTTCACACCTTTACATTTTCTCTTTATATTTTCTTTGTTCACATTCCCTTGGTATCTCTTCTTTCCCCTTTTCTTTGGATGCCTATCTACCCTCTTAGTTCTAAACACTCAAATGAAGTCTTAACTTATTGTAGTACTATAAATTTGGAGACTGAAGGAGAACTACATTGGGGAGGGTGAGCAGAATTCTCATTTAGGGGGCAATGTCCTCCCTCCCCCATAACTACACCCCTTGTGGAAGAAAAACATCTGCTTTGCTGAGGGTGTGTTTTACCCTCTGAAAGCTCTTACAGGCATAAAGCCTTCTTTCACAGAAGGGAAGCGGTGTGCGTTTTTTGCAGCAAAAGTAACAGTTTTGCCACCAAGATTTCACAAATGTATTAGGGAAGAAATTGGGAGAAGGGGGAGTGGCCCTTCCCATAGATAACAATCCGCCTAGTCTTTTAAGCAGGTGAGTTCCAGCTGAAATGAACAATTCCTTTAACTTGCAAAGAAAATCCACTCCGCAGCTCACAACAAGGAACGCATCGGGGGCTCTGTTCTTTTGCCAGAGGATCAGGACTTAAATCCAGCTCTCAGGCTACCTCGCGGCCAAGATAGATAGATTAGCAGCCTGATTCCCTGGAGGGGTTCCTGTTTTAAGAAAGTTTATACTCCCTAAAGCTCCTCCCTTTCCCCCCCCTCCGCCACTACCACCACCCCGTACCTTGATTTCTTAAAGTCCAATCCTGCAATATCAGGAATTGAGGGTGATCGCCATCACTTCTTGCTGTGCCTGCACCTCTCTTCCAGCTGCGGGTAGCAAGCTCTCGGGACGGGAATTGAAACTGAAAGCGGAGTTAAATAAAGCTCTTGCGGAAGCAGCCGCGCATGGGCTTTGCCGCTCGTCACATGACCTGCCGATTCCTGACTGTAGATAAATGAACATGTGCGAGAAAAACGTTTGTATAAAACTTGGTGCTCTTTTGTCAGCGGGTTCCCTGTGCAAGGTTTCTCCACTCTGCACCAGGTTTTACTAGCAACGTATTTTAAAAAGTAAGGAATCCCCAAAGATATGGAAAACACAAACACGCAGATCCCATTACTGTCGCATTCCACCCCTTTCTCCTAAAGACAGCACGGCTATATTTCTCGTTGGAATGGTATCAGGTAGGCGTGGAGGAATACAGGACTCAATCGGGGTTTCAGCCGAAGCGATCCCCACACCACCGCAGCCAAAAGGCACAAATCCGTGCCCAAGTCTTCTTGGGTAATTGTGCGTGTGGAGTGCAGATCCCTTCTGTGCTGGGGAAATAAAGTGAGCCGGTCGGTATTATGAACCTCCTTGCGAACAGCCAGGGAATGACTCCTGCAGTTCTCTGCCTGCGTGTGTCCATAACTTGTTTACGACAGCCCTGCACAGTGGTCCCATGTTACCACTGTATGGCGGGGCTGAGGCCAAGTGGTTGTGTGCGGCAGCCCTGTGGTGTGGTGCATTGCAAACACTATTCATCTTCTCCTATGTACGTACCATCTACTTATCACATGCAGTCTGTTTCAGGCGGAGGCTGAAGCTGAAACGGTAATTAACCACAGCTCCCTAATGAATTCTTTATGAACAGTCACTTCCTCTGCTGACAAAATATAACCTCATCGCACTGCACCGCACTCCGGTATTATACACAGGAGTTAAAAATGCAGCCGGGACAATTGCCTGCACATCGACTCGCTTTGCATAGCTTGCCGTATCTTTGTGGTTTAAAGCCGCTCGCGCAGCCCGATCCTACGCATGTTCCCTGCAAAGCAAAGTAAGTGAGTCCTACAGTGGTTTTATTTTGTAACTGCAGCTTTATTCACAATATTATCCCACACACACCTCCACTCAGTTCATTACTCCGAACTGTAGCTGTGCGGGTCAAGCCTATGGGCGCTTACTCGGGAACACACATTCAAAACATGTCACAACGCTGTGCGCTTTACTCTCAAATAACAAATGTTGTTATATCACTACGTATGTTTTCCTGCCAACGGAAGTAAAACATTTCTGCCTCACGCATGCGCAAGACGAGGAGTCAGCCTTGGACCCACACGCGTATGTGACTTCACACCGAGAAGTCACTGTTGACGCATGCGTGCTAGATGAACGGCCTCCGTTTGGGCAGCCAATGCGCCTGCGAGGTGGAAGCAGCTGAGGGAGGAGGAGGGGAATGGTCTCGCTGTGGTGTCAATGCGCTTGCGCAAGAGGTGTGCACACCGGAAGCGGCGAGAGGGGTAGTGGAGAGGACAGGAAGGAGGCTTGGGGAATTGTTTGGGGCTTTTAATAGCGGGGCCGCGTACCCCTCGACATTTGGCCGGGGGGCACCGGCACAGACCGGCCATGAGTTGCCGGGGCGCGTTGCCGAGCGAGCGAGGAGCCAGACAGAGGTAAAAGGAGGCGCGGGCGCGAGGGGAAACCCCGGGGAAGGAGATACGGTGGCCGGTGGGGAAAATTTAGAACGGACCGAGGAGGTGGGCCTCAGGGAGGGAAGGAGTTGCGGGCGGCAGAAGCGCCTCTCTGAGGAGAGGGCCGCCGGCGGGGAGGCTTAGGGAGCCCTGGCTGTAAGGAGGACGGTCGCTCGTTATTTTATATAATAAGAATAACAATACTCACAGCTATTGACAGCCGTCCTGCGGTTGTGACCGGCGGCATGCAGATCTTTGGACTGCAGCTTGGACCCCTGCCCCAGACCCTTGGGTTGCAACTCCCATCACCTGTAGCCAGCGGTCAGGGATTGTGGGAGTTAGTAGCTAAAACGTCGGAAGGGCGTTAAGTTGCCTACTCTGCTTTGGCAAGGCGTTCCCCTTCCGTCTCGTTGTTTTTTCTTTTCTTCCCTCTTCTGAGATCTGGTTTCGTGCGTATGATGTTGTGTAATCTCTTAAGCGTGGAGTATAACAGCAAAAATGGAGCCACTAGACAGAGATTAAGAGATTTATGCGTGTGTATGTCATCCTGCATTTTGTACCAGGGAAAGCCCCCAAAGTAGCGTTGGAAGCGTCTACTTAAATGTTTTTCAAAAAGCTTGAAATCATACTCTTGCATAGATTGTCATTTCTCAGTGTATCTCCTTCCCAGATAATACACAGAATGGTGCAGTTGGTGCATTTTGCTTTATTGTCGCTGTCCTGTGTGTTTATGATGTGCGGTAGGATGTTCAGAGTGTGTTTTTGTTTACTGCATTTATGTCCGTCCTTTCTATGAGGAACTCAGATGTTGTACACAGTTTTTCCCAGCTTTCTTATTTTCACAATCTGTAAGGTATATCAGGCTGAACATCTTCAACTGACCAGAAGTAGCCTGATGAATTGCGTGACAGAGTGACTGTTTGAAACTCTCATTAGCTTCAGTAATATATTCTGAATGCTCTGTAATCTTTTATGTTCTATATTCTGTTAAAGCAGGTCTTCATTAATACCGTATTGAAAATATAGCTCAACCTGGAAAAACAGTTGTTTGTATAAGACCCCTCAGTGTGTTCATATCTGAGATCAGAAGTAGGAAGAGCAGTACAACACAGTACAGTTACCATAGTGTTTAGCCACTGTGTTTAGCCACAACTTAGTATAGGAAAGCCAGCTGTGTGTGTACCAGGGCAGTGTATGTACCACGTATCAGTGCAATGCTCTTTTTCTTCCTCTTCCACTTGAACATCTTCAAAAGCCCATTACCAACCACCACGTAATTCATGTGCCTCTCTGCCCCTTCTAGGGGTGTGTGTGCATTTGCTTTCAACAGCACTGTGAATTTCACAGTATTATCTTAGACAAGGAACATTCAGGGGTGGTTTTGCCAGTTTATTTCTCTGAAATCTAGCCTACAGCACTTGCTATTTGTTGGTGATCTCCCATTCAAATACTAACCAGCACTGATTCTGATTAGTTTCCAAGATCAAACAGGATTTAGTGCCTTCAGGGTGGTTAGGCCTGTCCTCTCTGGATAATGATCTGATAATAAAGCTGCTTGAGGTCCATTTAGGTCTTTGTTATCACTTGTGTATTTTTGAGGAAGGCCAATGTGACAAAAAGGAGACTTAATAGACTTCCCCTCATTTAGCAAATTTACACCATGTAATCTCTTAAGCTTGGAGAATAACAGCAAAAATGGAATGACTAGACAGAGGTTAAGAGGTTTTTTTTGTGTATATGTCATTCTGCATTTTGTACCAAGGAAAGCCCTCAAAGTAACATTGGAAGCTTCTACTTATTTTTCAAAAAGCTTGAAATCATATTCTTGCACAGAATGTAGTTTCTCAGTAAATCTCCTTCCCAAATAATATACAGAATGGTGTAACTGGTGCATTTTGCTTTATTGTCACTGTCCTGCCTGATGATAGATATAAGCCCTTCAGCCAAAATGAAGATATCTATGCAGAAACTGTACTCATGTGATAATGGATCTTAGTGGTTCTCCCACCATCTCTGTTTGTGTTGGACTCAGAGTAATGTTTTCTACAACCTGATTTGACTCTTATAACTTAAGATAGCTGGATAAGTAAAACACTGATCTCTGCTTGAAATCCAGGATCCTGTAAGATGTAACTGTTTTTCTTTAATATGGCCAGTTGTCATTTGGAATAATCAGTTGTATATTTAGAAATGGTTGTTGCTTTGAGAACTCTTGCATGTTGCATTTAGATCCTCAGACAGGCTAGAACAGGTTCGTGCATTAATCTGAACAGGTGATTTTTCCTTGGAAGAATTTCCTTCTACTCTTTCACAGAGAAATAGAAGGAAAGAAGTGTAAAAAAAGCTCTTTTAATCAATACACTAAGTGCATTTGAGTTAATTCAGAGTTTCATATTGACTTAATAAAAATGGATAGAAACAAAGAAAAATATAATATTGCAAAACAGTTAGCTGGTTAGTAGTACCTACAGTGTGTGAATTAACGGTGATTTTTAAAAATTATTAAAGAATAAAGTTAAAGTTTTAAACTATCTAAGCTAACTCTTTCTACTGCTCTTCTGTTGTTTGCTTCAGAAAGAGGAGACGGAATGGAACAGAAGAGGATGGGCCCATACCACAAACAAAACGCAGTAGCCGAAATGCTGTTTTTCAGGATTCTTGGGACACAGAGGTAAGGTGTTTTCAGATCTGCTCCTGACCTGGTTTTCCTTAGGTATTTGTGTCTATTTAGTAATGGGAGCACTTAAGTAAAACATCTAGCTATAATACTGGAAGAGGGAAAATTGATACTAGTATTTGATTCATTAATTATTTTCTATTTAATATTGAACTCCCCTAGCTAAAGCACTTTTATAATGAAAGGTGATCACTCTTGATTTGAATAGTGAAGTGTGGCATTGTTCATGCTTAGCAAGGTGATTAATTAACCTTAGTTAAATAAGGCATTTGCATGTTATGGCTTTATTTAGAATACTTGTTGTTCTGTCCCTTGTATGAAGGTCCAAAGAGGGTGAAAAGGTAACATGCCTTCCTGAGTGGCTCACACTTGACTCTACCACAGTCAAGTGGAAAATAAATTAAATAGTGAATACACTGGTGGTAAATAATCAGCCTTTTTACCACTTGCATACCATCTGTTGTTTGCTGTGTATGTGCCTTCAAGTTTCCTGTCAACTTATGGCCACCCCATGAATTCAGTAGGTTTTTCTTAGCAAGGAATACTTACAGGTGGTTTTGCAAGTTCCTTCCTCTGAAATCTAGCCGACAGTACTTGGAATACATTGATAGACTGTCATCCAAGTACTAACCAGAGCTTACCCTGCTTGCTTTCGAATTAGGTGGGATCTGGTGCCTTAAAGGTATTTAGGCCTTAGTTTGCTTGTACGAGCCTACAAATTATGTACTTGCTTTGTTAATGATTGCTCTTTTTTAAAAGAATTGTTGACATATTTGCTGCATGGACAGCAAATATGACATACATGGACAGCAATGGACATATTTGCTGTATGGGCAGTTATGGTTTGGGGTGAACAACTTGTAGCCTTCCAAATGAACTGTACCTCTGATCAGCCAATAATGCAGGATGTTGGGAGTTGCAAGTCCAAAATTTGGAGACCTATGAGGTGCCCTCTCTTATAAGAGTTCAAAGTGGTTTAAAGGCAAAGTACTTTATCTCATTTAGGATTATTTTTGTTATACTGACCACAATATAACAAATATAACCATACTGTTATACTTTGGCTAAAAGCAGTAAAGATGACTAACTCTATAGTCCTAAGAAGCTTTGGAAGCAGCTTACAAGGGTGTCACAGTACAATCATATTCAAGGGTAGTATTAGGAGCAGAAAAAACATGGCACCTTTAAAGTGCTACATGTATTCTGGCAGTATTTTTTGTCTTCGTATTTGGTCTTTCCTGGTATCATCCTTTTGCCATTACCTACCAATCAGCAGTGTCAATTTAGGATCTCCAAGGCAAGGAAGTGGGGGCAGAGTAGCTGAAACTCTCTGTCCTAGTATCTCCTTGCTGTCAGTTTCACGTCTAAGAAAGAGTACTTTAGATGTGAAATATGATTGATAGGAAATCTCTGCTATGTATAGCTGTTAACATCTACTTTGTGTTTAATTACTTTAATGTAATTCAACTCTAAAATCTCCCTGTTCGTGAATTCAGAAATCAACTGTACAGTCAAGTAGACACAGAGGCTGTGATCCTATATCCACTTACCTAAAGTTAAGCTTCATTGAACTCAATGGAATTTTCCCATCACTGGGTGTATCTAGTAGGGTTGTTTTGCAAGTATCATAGTGACTTTCGGTTCAATCTTCTGAGTTTAGAATTCTGCTGATCTAGAACCCAAGCAAATTAATGTTCCTATTCATGTAACTCATGCAACTGTTGTGCTCACGCTTGAGAAGTGCATCCAGTAAAGTTGGCTATGAAGTACCTTAATCTTACTAGTACTTCTTTATAGCATAGAAAAAATAATCTTGCCTTCAGGTAGAAGTCTACCCATACATCTTTTGTGCCATACTCTGCAGCAGTGTACAGTATAGGTGCATGTGATAGTGGGCTAGAGGAATGTATTACTTTCCCTTTCAGCTCTGCAGATCAGTTCAGCAATACTTTAACAAACACTAACAATGTCTAATGTGCTTCATTCTATCCTGTTATGTAGAGGGAAACATAAAGAGCAATCGGTTTGTTGTAGAAAAGTCTGAAGTTTGTATCATCAGATGCACAAAGCAGGTTGAGAAAATTATAGAAGTGTATGAATACAGGTGCACAGTTCACATTTTGCATCTCATGGTGGGATAAGTCTTTTGTTCTCCTCAGTGCTTGGCCTTTGTATGTAAAAGGGAACATACACGTTGTGATACTTGGGAACCTCAATGTTACATTCTTTCTGCATTTCTTTTTGCAGTGTAGTATTGGGGGGTGTGCGCACACACACACACACAGAAACCAAAGTAGGTGGACAGACCATAAGATCAACTGGTTGAACATTACTGAAAATTCATCAGGTGTGAGCAACTTATGTATATCAAACCTAAACACTAAAATTTAAAGTGTTTTTGGCCTGGTAGAAGCTTTTAAGCAGATGAGGATTATTTAAGTTTGTGAGTATACACCTGTGGCTTTGAATGCATTGGGAAATGCATTAAATTGACCTTTTTGTACTTGCAATTATTGCCATAACTTAATGTGCACTTTGTCAGTAACAGTTCACTGGAAGATAGGCTGATCAAGAAGTTGGCTTGATATGTGTAGATGATTTTGGATTAAATGCCAAGATGACCTGCTTTCCTGTCAAATCTTTTGTCCCGTAGTCCTCCAGCAGTGAAAGTGGCAGTACCAGTAGTTGCTGCAGTAGCAGCATAAGCAGTCCTGACAGAGGGAGCGGGCCAGAAAGCAGCCTACAGACAATGCCTGGATCAAGTCCTGTGACGCCTCCTCAGTCTTTCCATGAGCAGTCTGCACTATGCCAAGGTCCTTACTTCCACATCAACCAGATCTTGAAGGAGGCACACTTCCATAGTTTACAGAGCAGGGGCCGTCCTCCAACATGATGAGTTCAGCAGTTCCCTGCCTTCTGTGAAGGGGGACAACACTGTGTAATGAGATATTTCAACTTAAAAGTTTGTTAAAATTGCACAAAATGCCTGTTGCCTTTTCAGTCTGTATTTGGAATAACAGGTTAACAGGCAATTGTTTACTTGTGGTTTGCTGCACTATTGCAATGCAAAAGGGGCTTTGGAGCAATTTTTATAGGATTCTTTTGTGGTGGGGCAGAGGGGTGGATTTCTTTGACATGTCATGATGGTTCTGAGAATCCACCTCTGTGTTACAGGAGTGCATAATAAGTCCAGTCTGACTTCTTAATCTGTTCAATAGTAATTGATGCTTTATGTAAAATTCCTTCAAACATTTGTGTTCAGTTTTTTAAGTCTTTTTTTTTAATTTCAATAAATAGTGAATATGTTTTTATGGTAATTTAATCTTTCCAGAGGCTCAGTGCTCATGTACATTAAGGCTATTTAGGCATATTGGTAAGAAGAATCTATAGAGGGAGAGGGTTTTATTAAAGTCAGAACAGGAGTGTAAACAATGTGTGGCTCTTGTTGTACTCAGTACTTTACGTAGTGAATTGGGTTGTGTCTTTCAATACATACAGCTGTTTAAAATTCACATTTTCTGTTAATATCTTGAAGCTGCCTAAAAACTGATCCCTTATCTTTAGACATTTAAGGGTAGTAAAATTTAAGCTTTGCTATGAAATGTCAGCTCAGAAAGCTTGGTTCTCACAATGCCAGGAGTACAAGAGTTCATATTTTATTGGATCATCATTTAGTCATGCTTGAAAGCCAGCCAAGTTTAAACAAAGATGGAGTTGTGGTGTCTTCATCCTCTGATGCAAGCTGCCTGAATAGGGAACCAGGGCGAAACGTCTCTTCTCCTCTCATAAGAGCAGTAGTTGGAGTCTGTTAATATAACAAAAAAAGTCAGTAACCGCTCTTGCAATCTAGGTCATGCAACTCAGAGCAGAGTCTGAAGCCAGACAGAGGAATCTACAATCACAGCTATCACTGGTCATTATGTGCACAAGATAAAAGATACCTCCCTTTCCCTGAATGCTCTGCAGAG
Source organism: Cyclura pinguis (assembly GCA_030412105.1). Classification (NCBI taxonomy): domain Eukaryota; kingdom Metazoa; phylum Chordata; class Lepidosauria; order Squamata; family Iguanidae; genus Cyclura; species Cyclura pinguis. Next base: position 166,147,604 of record CM059600.1, read on the forward strand.
AACACAAAAGAAAAAACACACACACTCTTGAAGTTTTCCAGTGCATGCAAATTAGCTTTGGAAAATGGGGGAGCATCCAGATCGCTTCCTTCACCCCAAAACTCAGAGCAAGTAAGCCCCTATCCAGAGTGCATCCATGTAAGTGGAGTGGCAAATATTAATAAACTTGGAGGTTTTAAAGCCATGCAGTTAAAACAGTTTTCTTATCTACAGTGGAAAATTGAAAAGCATTCCCTCAGCTTATAACCCTTAGTTGGACAGCTCTGTTCTTATCACTGGGAAGCAGCACAGTCTTGATAACTGGACAGTTTTTCCGTATTGTAGCACAGTGAACATTGAGATAAAGAGTACTACATTACTGCTGTTTTCCTGCCATCTTAAATGAAAGCTGAAATACATATATAAGATATGTAGCTAATGCAGAATTATATGCCTACGTAACTCCAGCCATAAAACAGAAGACTGCTGTTGCTCTATATAAGTTAAGCTTATGTATAGATAATCCTTACAGGATAGCTTCAAAAAGCTCTCTGAAAATACAGGGTGAAGTGGCACACAAGCATAATTGTGTGAGAAAAGGTAAGCAGAGCTCCCATACCCCAGGAAAACGCCCTTTTTGACCACCCAGATCTTTAGCATTTTGCAGGGAGCACAAGTTCCATAGCAACACAGATGAAAAACTATAACCAGTGGCATTGCCAGTGCTAATATGGTTCACTTTCTCAAACAACAAGAACCTTGACAGATGCTAACAATTCTACAGCATACAGAAAATATTTGTGTCAGAACAATAGCTTTCTACTAATGCAAGCATAAAAGACCAGCCTACAAAAGAGGAGGAAGCCACTCAATTCACACAAGCTTTAATACCCCAACAAGGTTCTTCAGGGGTTACTGGTCTGCATCATACTAGAATGAAGGGTACAAAGACAGCGTTAGACAGGCAGTCCTTTCACATTCCTTACTACTGCTCCTAAGATAAGCCAAAGTTAATTATAGAGCTATTTATGACTATTAATAATAAATTTAGCTAGTAATTCCTATTCTATTCCAAGTTATTTAATACTAAATGGGTCAGTCTTCACCTTATAAGAATGGAGATAATGTAAAAATCCAAAACCAGAAAAAAATACTAGTCCTGGTATTCAATGGATGTGGTATCATGGTTGCCTGATTTAATTTGCCCCTCCTTGGCATCCTAGCAAATATGTTAAGATTCCTTAAGATCTGGGGAATAGTAGGCAAAATTAGAAACAGATGAGTTAAAGCAAAAAGAACCAACCTGAGCTTTATGTTCAGTGTTTCTCAAAACTGACTTAGTCTTGCGAGAGCTTGACATACTGAGAGGCAACAGTCCAAATCTTAAAAGGGAAAAATAGATAAGCTTTTTATTCATATGGGCTTTCCTCCTGAGGAGTACTTTCTGTTAGTTACAGCTGGAGTCACTTACCTGATCTGACTAGATGCTAGAGGTAGGATGTTATGCAGTTCTTGAGAAGTTAAATTACTACTTCGGCTGCTGTACTGATTCTCTGACCCCATCAGTAAGCCAAACAGGACCTAGAGCACAGAACAGGATAATTGCTCAGTTTTGATGACAGAAGATTCAAATGCAAAGAATTCACTCAACTATAAATAGGGTCTTAGATTAGAACATCACAGAAAAAGCATACGTGAACAAAAGAATGCTCAGTAACTGTCACCCGTCTTCGCTGATTAAAGCCAGTGGTTCTCCCCTCCCCATTCTGATTTCAGGTTAAAGTGTGTGGTATCTCACAATTTCATGTGGTCTCACCGTATGATCCATGAACTTTCAGAATTAAAATCCATACTGTCTTGTAAGGTATTTTTCGTTACAGCTATTGAAAGGAATAGCAGCTGGCATCTTGTCAGGGAATGACAATGGCATAAGTCCAACATACATCATTGCAACTCTTTTTGGTTGCTGTGGAGATCAAAATTCTCCACAAATCACATAGTGACCAAAATACCATCCCCGAACCACCTTTTCTCAGCTGCAGCCCCCCAAACCTGGCCATTTCCTCACTAATGAAGTAGCAGACAAGCTATTTTCCTATATCTGTCTGCATAGCGACAAGCATCTGCAAGGACTTCTAGAGGTCACTGCAGATGGTGTCATTTCTCTGCACCCAGCAGTAAGAAAACAGCTGCAAACTTATCTGCAGCTCTGTCTACTCCAAATATCAGGAAATGTCCAGGTTCAGGGGGCTGCCGCTGAGTAAAAGTGGGGGGAATTAATGGGACACTATTGTAGAGCTACATCTCAAGATGCAGAATTGCAGCTAGTGATTCTACAGAACACTAGAGAAATTGAGACATACTGTACAGATAAAAGTACAGTTGTCTTTATCTCTGTCTTTCTTTTTCATTTATGTTCATTTTAAAACCTGCACCATTTACAAGAATGAATTAGGAACAATGAGCACTGCACAGTTTATCATGTCTGCTCATCTGCAGTGAGCATCCTGTCTTACAAAACATTCTGTCACTGCAATGCTCTCAGAGCCAATACAGTTTGGTTTACAGTAGCCATCCATATTTTGCAACACTTATATCTTGTGTCGAAAGGATAACTTACAGAGGTTCGCTGGACAAGACGATTAAGGTTGCTATTTAGGTGTGGAGTAAAGACATCCAAGTCAAAGGGATCTATATAACTCTCCAGAAAGTCTATCTGCTTCTCAATCCTGAAAATGAAATGAGAGACTATCTTGTTTGAAATGTTCATCCCAGAAGAAATATGCTGTTGAACAGAGACCATTCTAGCAATACTAGGGATAAGATTTATATTCTACAGGAAGTAGGAAAAATGATTCCTAAACAGATTGAAGTGAAAACACAAACAGCAAGAATCTGAACAGTCTCTAACTACTGTGAAATGGAATGATTAGGAAAAAATAATCCTAAACTAGCCACTAAATAAACAGTTCCTCAATACAATAAAGATTTTAAATATAATCTGGTCTCCAACTACATTTGGACTGATGCCTGTCTAATCTAGCTGTTAAACTGTTTTAGGTGTATTCTACCAGCTGTTTGTTTTTGCCTTGATGTAACCTCTTCAATCTACAGTGGTTTCCACGTTCTCAGGAGTACTGGCACGACACTGCTGTACATATGAGCAAATACAAGGAGTACTGCTCTTTAACATGTGTATGTGGATAACATCACAAGTTAGAAAAATTTCTGTGAAAAGGCTTCCGCTGAGGTGAGTTAATTAAGTCCACACATGGGGACATCTTGCTACTCATCATTTGCTGCAAATCAAGGCTTCTTCTGGGTGACTAGAAACATCTGCTCTGCTTGCAAACATTCCATGTCCCTGTTCAAAATGCCTGATGTGAAGATTTGAGCTGCATCAAAATTCTATGTTACACAAAATGTGTAGTACTTACTTTGCCACGACTACACATACTTAACCCTAGAGCTCCGTCCACTTTTACTGCATATCTACGACTGCAGGCAGGGTTTGCAAAAAAGAATTAAATCACTAAGAGCCAGGTATGCACAGGACAGAGTAAATAATTCAAACTGCTAGATAACCAAATGCTTGGAGTTATTTTCTAGCCTTCCTTCTAGCCACACATAGTACATGATGGCATGACATCAGAGGTCAGGGGGACTGGTGCCCAAAGCATACAGCAACATTTTGCGCTTTGCAAAATCATCACTGTACCTGGAATCTTGTTTGTTTCTGCTGCTTTTCATATCTTCACTCTTGGTTGTCAAGACTATATTCAGATACCGAAGATCATATAAGAGTTGCAAAGCTCTGTTCTGAGTGATGGGTAACTTCCCTTCTTTCTACAAAGAGGCAATGGAAGAAAAATGTCCGGACAGTTTTATTGATAAGCAAATGTCTGGTTTACTGATCACCACATAATTTTAAAAGAAAAATTTTAATCAGCAATCTCTTTAATCTAAATCATGAGTGGGCAACCTGTGGCTCTTCAGATGTTTGTGTGCAACTCCTGTCAGCCCTTGCCAGCAGAAGAAATCATGAGGGATGATGAGGGCTAAAGTCTAGCAATATCGGCGGGGGGGGGGGGGAGCACAAGCTTCCCATCCTGCACCTAGATCTCACGGTCCAGTACCAAGAATATCATCTGGATGCATCCTAATATGTCATGGAGATTTTACACATCTAATGCATGTTTCTATCAGTTCTGCAGCTGGCCAGGCATATCTGTCTCCAGTAATCAAAATCCTGCTGCTAGCCCTGCCAAGAGTAGAGCCTTGTAAGTTTTGCTAATCCAGTGGATCTACTCCAGGTGGGATGAACATGGCAATCACACTAATAAATAACTATTCAACATACACATGTCCCTCAGGATCCTGTTGGTGACATATGCTGGAGTAATCCTTGATTATACTGGCATACATACTTTGATGCTGGACAAGGAGGCATTGTTGTCAGCTGCAGTGCACAAGAAAAGCCTAGAAGATCCAGGCAGAGCTCATGCTTGACTGCAGGATGCAACTGAGCAGGTTCTGGATGTAGTGAAGTTATGCTAGGAACCCGGTAAAGCCAGGTCCAATTAAGTTGTATTCCCAGTAACTTTTACATGTTTAACTTTCTGTTTTTCAAACACATTATTAGTGTTGAAATTTCAAAAGTAAACTCATCCAACAATATGCAGTAGTCCATCCTGATCATGCACACACCTTTTCCTGTTTCCCTTCTGAGAGCTTTTCATAGCCAGCTAGTACTTCAGTCATACAAGTCTTCAGCAGTTCTTGCAACATGACCTTGGGAAGAATGTGACCTCCCACTCGATTGACTTCTTGGCACAAGCTGAAGAGGAGGGACTGGACACACCAAGACGGCTGTGAATAATGTCACAGTGCAAAAGCTGTTGTTATTCTGGTTGTTATGTTATTATTTGTCTTTTTAAGAAGAGATTTTTTAAAATTGGTGAACTAAATTCATCGGGTAGTGACGCAGTCCACAAACCACATAAAGAGCTACTATAAATAATGGCTGGAATTCTCCATGCACTACTTAGTTCAGTAGCATCTCCCACCTTAATCCTGTACCATCTTTTCCTTAACATAACTTTGCATATACTTAGCTAAACAGCAAAGCTGCTAAAAATACCCTCTTAACTGAATTGTGAAGATGTGCATCAGGACTCCAATGTGAGTCCCTAATGCACATCAGGCACTTTGCTGGCTCTGCTACATAGTAACATAACGGTCTCTACCGGATGCTGTGGTTTCAGAAATGGCCATTTCTAGTTTTCACACATGTAAGTCCAATTCCTATATGCGTGGGAAGGTGTAACTCTCATACAGGATTCAGGCCAGGATCCCTGTCATAATTCCTCCTCACACCAGAGGATGTCCTTGGGGGTCAAGTGAGAACATCAGTCTCCTGCATCCCAATTGACAGGAGAATAGATCTGTCACTCGCAGCAGCTGCTTCCTGGAAAACCATGGTTAGGAGGGATCTGGCTGCTTACTTCTGAATGTCCCACTGGAGATTGCTTGTGAGAGGAGGATGAAAACAGGCTGCTGTCCAGTAAGTGAGGACTGGGGAAATCTGAGAATTCCCTACACTACTGAATACATAAGGATCATGAATATGAACTAGTTACGAATGCTACCGTGAATTCCAGCCAATGTCAGATTTTACATGAAAGTGTCTTATATTCTGTAGTCAAAATATACACACTTCTAAGTTACAACAATACAACTTACTGTACTATATTTAACTGAGATAGGAAAAAGACTCTTTGGAAAGTGATAGGAAGAATGAAACACACATTGGGGCTTATGTGTTGGGTTCAGTCCAGCTGAGTCAGGCACTGGATCTACCATCTGTCCTTCTTCATTGGAAATAAGATCGGCGAGGAGGAATCCAAATGGGTATCAAACCACACTGTGCATTTTGTGAGATTCTGTATTCCCCACAAGGAAGGCATTAGGAAAATTCGGGCCCAAGGCTCAGCAATGCTGAAGTACTGGGCTATTCTGGTATCAGTTTTCCCTTTCCTATCTGTAACATGAAAATACTGTTCAAAAATAACCCTTTTCTTATGCCCATCCACATACAATTTCCATTTTCCTACTCCACCTGGACAGGTAGTCGTATCTTGGACTTCACACTGCTTCCAGTTTCGGTCTCTTCCTCAATCTCAATCTCCTCCCAGTTGGTGGCAGTTCCCAGAATTGACCCAGCTTCATCCTTTAGCAATGACTGGGTGAAACACTGGACCAGAACCTACACACAAATAGTACCATATTAAAGTCAGAGTCAGAACTGCTTATAAAGTTCTCAAGCAGCTGTATAATCACCATGCCAGTTTTCAAATCTGAAATTGCTCAGAATTGTAATTTCAGTACAGACATTATAGCCTAACAATTTCAAACACCTTCATTCTAAACCTTTTATTTTAGTTTTATTGTAGTTCAACTTCTTTGGCCTTACAAACAGCTTCAATTTCAGCTCTATCCTACGCTGCTATATAAGCACAATGCCTTCTTGAGAATAAACAGAAATGCCAAACCTCTTTGTGATGTTCAGCTAGTAAGGTCTTATGGCACAAAAGCGAAGATTCCTCCCTGACATTTTTCTGCTTTCTTATGTTCTGTTTCAGATTTCAAGTACACAGAGACAGGATTCCCAGATGCAAAGTATCGCCATTGTGCTCAGTAAGAATGGAGGCTGCCAATTTAGATGAGTCAAATGGCCAAAGCAAATCACAACAGGAAGAGGTTATCTCCTTGCCAACTCTCTGAAATGACACTCACTTTAGCAACAGCGGAGCTCCAAATCTGATAGGCAGCCAGGCTAGTCTGCAAAAGCCGTTCCTTTAGTTCTTGCCATTTAGCATTGACAGGGTTCACTTCCTGAGTTTTCCCTTTCCCCATCTTTTTCAGAGGCCAAGATTCTCTTGTCACACTTTCTGGGCAGCCTGATTTTCCCAGAATGCATTGTTTCAAGTGTGGGCATAATTCCCCCAGTGACCAACAGAGCCGTGCCATGAAAAGAACAGTGTTAATTTGGGGATTATGCAAAGCATCTTTGCATCCCTGGAGCACATCCTGAGCACGACGCAGCTCTCCCCTAATGCAATCCAGCACATTATCCACACAGCAGATACAATGGTTGCGCAACAACTCTTCTACTGTCCCTGCATCAGCAAATCTGTCAAAGGCAGAGTTCCTGGACTGCACATGCAGAATGTCCTTAGAGGAATAGGAATCTGTGGGCAAGTAAGAGAGAAGATCATCTAATTTGGCCTTTAGTTTAGAATCCAAAGCACTGCAGAAGCTCTGGACCCCAGGGCTGTGGGCCTGAGCCTTCATGGACAGTCCACTCTTGGTGAACTGACTGCGATTTCCCACACTGACCCAAGCAGCATCAGGTGGCAAGTCATTAGGATTCTCTGACCATAAGAAGGAAGCCATGTTATGTTCAAAGAGGATGTGCTTGTTGTGGGCAGACATGTCAAATTTCGCTTCAAGCTCCTGTATAGCCAGAACAAGGAGCTCTTTGGAGCTGCTGGAGATGTCATCAAATCCTTCCTCCGTCAGTGTCTGCAAAGGAAAAAAAAGAAGAAAAGATCATTACATGGGGTCAGAAGCTAGTGTATCACTCTCTGTGGAACCAAACACAACCATGCAGGAATTTACAAGAATTGTTATTTCCAGATTGTATTGATGCTCAACATTTACCACTTTATATAACCTACCAATGTTCTTGTCACAGGGCCAATCAGAATGGAAGCCTAAAAATCCAAGGATGAACAGCATATGTTGGAAAGCGAACTACCCTCAAATGTCTCTAGAATACAATTTGTAACCAAGAGGGTTCTCACCTCTGGAAAGTAGGCAAGGAATCACACTCAAGTATAAAGAGCAAATGTAAATAGGCAACACACGTCCAGAGAGAGTTAGAGAGCTATAAAAAAAACCCAATACGGAAATCAAGAAAACAAGCTGGTTTTGAACGTGGGTTGCCTTGATATTTTTCTTTTAATAATGAAGGTCACAAGACAGCCCTCATATAATTGACATTTCTTTCCTACAGCAATTATTCATATTCAGAACCAAAGAGAAGATTTCTCAGTCCATCAGTCCATCTCCAACAACTCTAATACAGGTCTACACAGAAAAAGCTATTGTCCTATGTTCGCACTGGACATTTGGCTGAATCCGATGGCCTTCCAAGCTACCTAGCCAAGATGAGTTACTATCTTACCTGTAATCTGTCCAAGAAGAGTTGCCATAATAGATCTTCCCAGAGAGAGATGGGCTTGTCAAGGAGCCGGTGACATACTGTTTCCCAGTTCTGACTCATGGACTCACTAGTAAGTAGCTCCCATACAGCATCACGGATCCCAGCCAAACCTTTAAGGCTTTTCACATACACCAACAAGTTTGTGATCCCAGTTCTGATATCTTCATTGCACCTGAAAGAAACACTGGCAAGTCAGTAGATGGATGCATGACACCCTCTACAATTTGGTGGGCATATCCTTTCATTCATCTTTGTTACTACATGCCTAGTAAAAGTCTCTAGGAGTGTTATTAACTTCATCTGATTAGGTCCAGCCTTACCATGGTGACTCATATATTGCTAACTTCATGGATGGACAACTGCAGTGTGTGGAACTGTACCTGGGCCTGGCCTAGACTGGCAGCTGTTTCAAACTGCAGTGGCCCACCTGTTCTTCAGGGTGTTCTTTAGCAGTGACACCCCTTGCAAAAGAGCAGCAATAACAAGTTAGCTTGAACAGATTTGGACCAGGATAGCAAAAGGAGCAGCTTCTCTCTTAAAAGTCCTGTTAGATCACTTTGATCAGCTAAAGTGAAACTACTGGTTGTACATGGAAAGGCTGTGTTTGGCAGCAAATAGAAAACAGGCTTGTGTGGTGCCAGTCTCCCAGTGAAGTGGCCCTCTCCTTGAACAAAGGAAGACACCAATGCTGTTGATGTTCAGATGCGTTTTCCGCACTTATTTGTGTGTCCAGACCTTTACTGGTGTTTATATCTAGTAATTCACATTTCATTTAACTAAACATGAACCATGGCAGTATTTTATAATTTCAGGATTGTTCTATCATTTTTATGTCACATGTTTTAAATTGCTTACTTCAGGTATTTTTTCTTTTTTGTATACTGCCTTAGGAAGCATGATGAAAGACAGTATAAATGTGGAAAGAAACTAATATTCTTTTTGAGTTCTTTCTTTTTCTAGGACACGAAAAGCCAAGACACAAAATTAAATCTGTCAGCTGGATCAGAATCACAATATATGTCAATTCCAAGACAGCTGAACACATCATCATCTTTGGTGTGATCAAAACAGGATGAGCCTCCATGTTAGGTTGCTACGAAGTAATGTCTACATGATTCTGGATGTGTGCTCCTGCCATAATTTGTTCAGTCTGCAGAATTCAGGAGCTGATCAATGCCAACCACAACCATTTTCACATAATCAAAGATACAAATATACACAGCACCAGACAATGTGCTCTTCAACTGGGCCACAATGGCAAATATCTCCAACAGGGTACGTTCTTTACAGACTCACACATTAATCCATTTCTGAAGTGTGTCTTTTAGGTAATTCTGGCTAATGGGGTGTGCCAAAGTTCTGAGTGTTGGCTGGAATTCTGTGATGGAAGGCGGCAAATATTTGAACGAGCTGCTCAACTTGCTTTCTTCATTCAAAATTGTGATGCCTTTACCTAGGAGAATTATGGAGAAAGGACAGAGATGATGTCACTGTAATCAAATAAGACTTTAAGCACACAATAAATGCAAAACCACTTTTGGCCCTATTATTTACCTGTTGGGTGCTTGCTTGTAACAGTCTCCAATGTTGAAAAGAGCAAACCACAAGGAAGAGATGGGTTTGAGGGTGTTCCTTCTGGCAGTGTATAAAAGAGGGCATGAGCTTGATACAAGGTTGTGGCCAGGAGATCCACCAAGGAGCAGACTTGTGCTTTAATGCCAGCATCTGTGGGTTTTTTTTAAAGAAAAGGTTAGCCAATAAGTAATAGCAGCCATATACATATTCTCATTAGAGAAGTAAGAACATTGACTTTGAAGGACAGCAGCAGTGTATTCATGATGGATGTGTGTATCTTCAAGTCATTTCTGACTTAATGACAACCATAAGGCATAGGCTGTTTTTTTGGGGCGGGGGGGACAACATTTGTTCAGAGGGGTTTGCTATTGCCTTCCTCTCAGGTTGAGAGAGAGTGACTTGCCCAAAGTCACCTAGCGGTTTTCAATGACTGAGTGGAGGTTTGAACCTTGGTCTCCCAGAGTACTAGTTTAACACTCAAACCACTACACCACACTGACCCTTAAGATGAGAGCCCTTGATAATTATTTCTGCATGCGTGCATACGTCTTCAAGTTGCCTATCAACCTATGGTGACATCATGGATTTCATAGGATTTTCTTAGGCAAGGAATACTCAGAGGTGGTTTTGCCAGGTTCTTCCTCTGAAATATAGCCTACAGCACCTGACATTCATTGGTGGTCTCCCATCAAAATACTAAACACAGCTGACCCTACTTAGCTTCCAAGATCAGATAAGATTTGGTGCTTTTAGGGTATTTACCGTATTTGCTGGCATATTAAATGCACTGGCGTATTAGATGCACTGTCATATAAGACGCATGCCACTTTTCAAGGGGTATTTTTCAGGAAAAACTGTTTTTAATTCTCTGGTGAGCAAAATGCACAGGAAAGGAGGGGAAGGAAAGGAGTGTTGCAACAGGGGAGGAGGGGAATGAAAACAGAGCTGCACCATCACCCCTTTCTTCCTGTTTGCTTGGGCAGAAACTCCTGGCAGAGTCAAAATGCACAGGAGAGGAAGGTAAGGTGAGAAGAAACTTTAGAAACATCTATCTATGTTCATACAGATGAAGGTTTCCACTCCCCCCTCCTTTCCTGTTTTGCCTGGGTGGGGAGAAGGCCTTTCACTCCCCCTCCCTTCCCTATGTTTTAGAGTTACCGTATTTGCTAGGGTATAAGACACACCCCATTTTCAGAGGGTATTTTTTAGAAAAAAAGTGCATCTTATACACAAGCAAATACAGTATACTCCCACAAAATTCAAGGGTTTAGAGGAGGACTCACCATTCATTGCTGGCCAGTGAGGAAATGGGGAGGCTCATCCCACCTGTCTGACCATGGACCAGCAGCATCATCATTAATAAAATGTGCTGAGAAAAATTTATTTACATCATCATTTCTAATGATGACCCATCCTGCCTCTCTGTTCAACCTAGTCCATTACTACTCCTGTCCACAGTAACTGGAAACACCTCACTTTAGAATCAGAAATGCATGGACATTAATATGCCTGGGAAATAGATTTTGCAGCACAGCTGCTTAAACTGAGCTGCTGTTAGTGACCTTCCCAGCTGCCACTGTTTTAATGGGGGAACAATGGGGCTTCTGATATTGAACCAGTGTGCAAAGTAAGCCCAATCAAGATTGGTTTAGTTTCTGTGACTTGGAGAAGGAGAAAGAGCGTGCAATGTCTGCACCATGCAGTTGTACTGACCATGATGAGGCTGATTCAGGAGTTGCTGGATTGCCGACTTCCTGGCCAGCAGGAAGTCTGCAAGAGCCTGGCGTGGAGAACTGTCCTCTAGAAGCATGGCTGCGCACAAGGCCTCTGCTACTCCTTGGTCCAAAACAGTCTGGGATTTCAGCAGTGACTTGCTCTCTTGTAGGATAGTTGACCTAGTTAGGAATATACGAGATGCAGTCCAGAGCAGTACACTAGGCAACAAAAGATTTTAAACTACACAGCAAGACTCAGAGAGAAAAGGGGTCAATTAGAACCATACAGCATTGAAAAGAAAAAGGAGTCCTACATCTCTGACAATGCCAACCCCCTGCCAAAAAAAGTTAGCCTAGCAGTACCCCAACCAAGACATCTTTGAGGTGCTACGGATCTGGGCACTAGAAAATGACGTTTGCAGCACTCTCCTAACCATGGGGTATACCAAGAACAGGTAGATGGAAAGATCTGCCACAACCGCTTGTGCTACTATGGCCTGTGGAATCTGGGACTGTGCATGTAGAGCCCCACTCAGTTTCTGCAGCAGAGCCAATTATCTGTTCTATTTAGGGTGGAAAGGAAGTATTACTGGAAAAGTCTGAGGTGGGGGAGAACAGACTTCTGAACTGAGTTTTCCATCTTTGATAAGTGCACATGCAGTAGCCGCTGGGCTCGTACACTTCCTCCTGTTGCTGCCTCAGAGCAATTATCTTCAGTACCTCTAGAATGTCTAATCAATTACCACCAGGTTTTTCCTCAGTATTCTATACAGAAAGCAAAATATGAGATGAAACACATCATACCTTTTAATTTTTTTATTGCCAACTCAGAAAAATATCTCAAACGCTCTTTGTTTAATTTTCCAAATGTTATCTGCTTCCTTGTATGCAAAATAGCAAAAGGCCTCATGTGACTGCCAAGTCAGGAGGCTTAAATTACCTGTGCAAACTCAGTCCAGACATTTGGTCTATGTAGAGGTGTCCCTGCCCTTAATACACACATACTCCATTTTTGTTTTTTCAAGTTTTAACATATACTGCTTATCAGAAATTCTTCAAAATTCTGAAGGACAGAAAGTGGAAAGGTGAGGTTCAGAACTTTGTGGAACTTAGATTCCAAGCTAGATAACCCTGATCTACGTTCGGTGTTGCCATGGTGGTCATGGGGCTTTTGTTTTTTGAGGGGGGGCGGGCAGGGAGGGATGCTTCCCATAACTGAGATGCACGTTTTGCTTCTTTGATACCATATCCAGGTCTAGGTTTCTGCAACAGGTAGGTGTACTGAAGAGATACCACAATAACTATGAACAATAAACAATAAGCAAAGACAGGGAGAGGGGGAAAAGTGGTGGGTTTCTTACCGGAAGTGGCTAGCTGCTGCTACTTGTCGTGCAAGGATAGGGAAACGTGCCAAAATTGGGCTGTAGTGGCTGCCAGAAGAATCCAGTTGCAGGAGGCTATGGAGGTGGCAGCACAGCAGGTACAATTGTGAAGCATACAAGTACTGGGAGGATTCCATAGCACTCCAAATTTTCTCAGGAATCTGTAGCAGCAGTTGGATCTGTGCCGCCAAGCAACAGAACTTCTCCTGTGACTGAAGAAACATAGACACCTGTGAAAACTTTACTGTCCATGCAGGTGGTCTGATAACATTTCAGACTGTTGCTAGTATGCATCTGTGGATTTATCCATGCTTGTAAAACTACATATTAATAAATAAAATTCCCAGAAGCCCCACTCAGCTTGACCAACGGTCAGGAATTCTGGGAGCTGAATTCCAAAACAGCTGAAAGACCAAAGTTTGAGAACCACTACTCTATGCTTTTGGCTAATCCTTTAGCATACCGCTACTCAAAATGGTGGCCTTGGGCGAGAGCCAGTCCATTATCCATCACCTACACTGTAAAATTTCCAGGAAAGAAAGAAACGACTTTAGCCAATAGGCGCAAACATGATACTGGTCCATGGCGCACTGAGAAAGAAAATGTCGGACGCCCTCATCAGACAGCTTGAGAGGAACCGCTATAGCACAAACAGCTTCATTCTTGGGTTCCCAGGTACTATAGCATTGTATTTTCCAGAACCCTTGAAAACTGGCCATGCCAGAAGGGAATTTTAGTAGTCCAATGACATCCGGGTGCCCAAGCATGTGAAACATCACTTTAGTACATTTTTAATGCTATGTGGATCTTCTGCTTCTTTGCTGTTTTCTGACAGGTAGGAAGCTTCTACTCAACTTTAGTGACTGATTACACAATGGACAGCTATTCTGGAACAAGTTGCCCAAAACTAAGACATCAGATCTTATTTGGGAAGTTCAAAAGGATACACAATGAGAAGATGCATTCCTGGCGAAACTGATTTAAAGGAGTCAGAAAGAAACATCTCAATTTCTTGTCTCCCTGTTTTCTTCTCTGTCATTTTCAAAAGGTAAGAACATACAGTCCTCCAAATTAGCCATAACCTTCCACTGTCAGAAGTTTACATACCTTAGAAAAATGTTTCCAAAAGAATAGCTATGCTGGTCTATTACAGCAATAACCAACAAAGAACATGGAAGTACAGTCAGCTCTCCACATCTGTGGGTCTCTCTTTTGGGGATCTGATAATTCACAGATTATTTGCTGTCACCTCTGCTGCCTCCCTATGCCATTTTTAATAGGGCCTGCAAGCCTTGTGAGACTGAGAAACTGCAAAAGAGGCTTGTAAGTACCTCTTAAAAATGGTGTGGGGCAGCAGTGGAGGTGGCAGGAAGCCCCACCAGCCCCCTACTTCTGCTTTGTGAAGGAACCCTGATGCCTCAAAGGAATCCACGGTAGGTTGAACATGGCGATCACACTTTTTTGTGTGTTAAACTTGGTTTGGGAGAGCCTAGAGTTATTTGTGATTTTTCCACTTTCACACGGGTCCTGTGCTCCTAACCCTAGCAAATGTGGAGGGATGACTGTAGCACAGGTATTTTAGACTGGTCTTTTGGACTCCAGCTCCCAGAAGCCCCAGCCAGTTTGGCCAACTGTCAGGAATTCTGGAAGCTGAAGTTCTAAAACACCTGGAGGACCACAGTTTGGGAACCACTGGCACTAAGCCATTTGTTACCACAGAAGCATCCATGGACTACAGTTTATTCCCAACTGCGATCACTCTCCCAACTCTTCTTCCTCCTGCCCCAACCCTGCCCTCAACCTCTCATTAGGGTTTCTTCCTGCTGCAGCAGGTACAAGGGAGGGACAGCCATAAATTCAACCGGGGAAAAGCCTTTCCAACTGGCGGGGTGCAGCGAGATGGAAAAGTAGGCTTCGGGGGCCATTTCCACACTGGACTGTTCTAGTGCTATTATTCCACTTCCAACATCCTAGGGAATCCTGGGGTTTGCAGTTTAGGGAGGGGCCTCAAAGACCCAGGATTCCATAGGAATCCAAACCCCAGGATTCCCTGGAATGTTGAAAGTAGAATAACAGCAGTACAACAGCCTAGTGCGGAAACGGCCAGGGTTGTGCGAAGGGGAGGAGCCGGAGGGGAGGGCGAACAGCACGAAACAGGCGCAGGTGGTCCCCGTAACCCCGTCTTCCCTCCCCTTTCCTCGCAGGCCCCAACCTCGGGCGCCGGTCTCCCCGCGGGGCGCTGGCCGGCAGGAGGAGGAGGAGGAGGAGGTGGTTGCGCGTTGGTCCCGCCGCCGCCCCTGCCTTTGGCCCGGCGCTGCTGCAGCCCCCGCACGGCCTCCAGGAGGCGCTGGGCGCTGAGGCGCATCTCGGCGATGGTGTCGGCCGCCTCGATGAGGTCCCGGTAGCGCTCGCCCACCATCTGCCGCAGCTCCTCGCGCTTCCCCTCGATGCCCGCGCGCAGCTGCTGCTCCACCGCCCTCAGCTCGGCCGCCGTGTAGGCCTCGAAGAGCTTCTCGGCCGCGCCCGGGCCGCCCCGCTTCAAGGCGTCGAGCGCCGCCGCCTCAGCGCCCGCCGCCATCGCTGCCGCCCTTCGCCCCCGCAGCGCCGGCCGCCACCCGGAACCGGCCGCCGTGCCGTGCCCCTCCGCCCTCCGCTTGACGTGTCACCCTCCGCCATCTTTGGGGAGGGCAGAGCGTTTCCCGGTCAGCAGGGAGTACCGCTTCTCTACCCTTGCGGCGCCATGTTTGTGTAGGGCACGGAGGGCGGAAGTTCTGTTGCATCCCGCCGGGAGCGGAGTTCGTCATCCTGTTTCTCATAGCCTGGTAGTCTGATAGTAAGGCTGTTGTTGCTGTGGAAAACAAGGGCACTATTGATGCTGCCGTTTGTTATTACGATGACAGTGGGTTTGTGTTCTCGTTGATTGCTGTTGTTGCTGTTGTTATTATACCGTGAAAACTAGCAAGTTTGATTTGGCATAGCCGTCATGGGCGCCAGTCCGCTTGGTCAGACGAGCCGGTAGGCTGCAGTCTATGAAAAATTGGGCCTTTCTGCGCTGCACTGTTATAGTGCTATTATTCCACTTTCAACATCCTTTGGAATTCTGGGATTTGTAGTTTCCTGGGGCCAAAGAGCTCTCTGGCTGAGAATTCTAAAGACCCCTCCCTAAACTGCAAACCCCAGGATTCCAGAGAAAGTTGAAAGTGGAATAATAGCACTGTAACAGTGTAGGGCGGAAAGGCCCGTTATGTGTTTAAATAAAGTTATATTTCTGAGTATATGTTTTCGTATGGCATGAAGATGGCTGGATTGATTTTTGCAAAATATGAGGGCATCTTTGGGTGGTCTTAGTTGAAATGAAGGCCACTTACAGTGCACAGATTCACTTCCATTTTTCATCCCTACAGAACAGCATGGTACATCCATCAAGAGATTTCAATTAACTAGGTTCTAAAAATTATTTAAAAGTTTTGCTGTGGGTATACAGTATAAATAAAATTAAGCTCCTGTTCATTTGTCTGTTTGTTACAACGTTGCATATAAACAGTTGCATTGAATTTCACCAAATATGAGGGCGAAGTTTTGAATGAGCTCCAAAAGGCTAGAAAAAAATCTAGGTACACAAAATTCATTTTGGGGTCACCCAATTATTTTTAAATTCATGAAGAACAGTGTGGTGATCAGTCAGGGTAGGCCTATTGTCTCAAGGGCTACTGAGGCTCACATGAGGAACATTTGAGCATTGAAGATACACTTGAAACTCACTAGTCATTAGCAGTGGTTAACCATCTTCACTGAGCAATCCTGGGTACTATGGCTGGGATCCTTTCGCACCACACTGTTATAGAGGTAAAACCCACTCGTAATTGCCATGGTTTTATACTATGGGATCTTGGTGTTTGTATTTTGGTCAGAGGCACTGGAGGTACTGTGTGCTGGAAAACAAACAAGTTTCTGTTTGTTACCATAGCACAAGTTTCTGTTTGTTATCATAGCACATGAAAACATGGATGGATTTTTACCAGATTTGGAAGAGATGTTTGCCGTGGTCTGACTTAATATATAAGCTATGTAGCATGCACAGAATTTTTCTTCAGGGAGCCCTGGAGGTCACCATAGCCATATTTTCATTTACAGTCAGCAGCTGACTGGGAAAGGCATGCTCTCTCCTGAGCAGCTGTGCTGATGTGCAGCATTTGGAGTTGCCTGAGCAGTTGAAACTGGATAGTTGTTAATGATGGTTAATTATTCTGAGCAATGCTTGTTATCATAGCTAGTGACAAATAAAACTTGTCAGTCTTTAAGGTGCCACAAGACTCTGATGTTTTTGCTGTGAGGATAACCTGATGATCCACCCTCATTCCTATAATATCTGTGCACATGCTGGCTTTTGAATTTGAACAGGTTTCCCAAAGGCAACTTATTTTATTCTTAGCATTTTATTTTATTTTAGCACCTTTAGCACTGGACTGGGAATTGTGCCTCCTTTAGATGTTGTTGGACTGCAACTCCATTAGTCCTTGCCAGTATAGTCAATTATGAGGAACGCTGGGAAGTGCAGTCTATCAGAATCTTCAATGGCATGTGATTCTCATCCCTGCTGGTAGGCAACCTGGATGTGGTAATTTCTGTAAAGTTTTATATTGGTTGCCTCCAAACAGAATGTGAATATCCCTATAAAACTTTATAGAAACTAGCACAGTCCAGGATTCTGATAGACTGCATTTCCCAGCATTCCTCATAATTGGCTATTCTATGTACACTCTATTTGGAGACAACCTCTATAAAACTTTGTAGAAATTATACAGTTCTAGGTTGCCCACTAGCAGTTTCAGAATATTCAAGATTTGTTTTATGTAGTGCAGGTGACTTTCTCTGTGTCCTGTGCTGGTTTATGTTTATATTATAGCAATAGAGAAGCTAAGGTGCTCTGCTACTGAGAATATCCCTGGCCATTTCCGCACTATCCACTTTCAACATCCTATGGAAGCTTGGGGTTTGCAGTTGAGGGAGGGGCACTTAAAATTCTAAGTAAATTGCAAACCCCAGAATTCCACAGGATGTTGAAAGCAGGATAATAGCATTATGACAGTATAGTGTGGAAATGGCCCCTAACTCAATCCCTGCTGGTTAAAGAGGACTATATTGTGTTCAACAGACCAAAATTGATTCTCTTTTTAATTTAATGTAATGTAATTTAATTTAAATTCAATTTAATTTGACTCCATGAAGCTAGAGCCAACATGTGATAGTCTTAACTTGGGGCATAAACTGATGGGAGGGGTTGTTCTTAATTTGATAATTGATTAAATAGTCATTAGTCTCCTTTTTAATTTAAGTCTGATGTCTTTATCCCACAGATATAGTTAGCCTTAGCTACTGTGGATTAAAAAGTGACTTCAATGAATGAAAAATCTCTTTCTGTTCAGGCTTTGTATGTTAATTCAGGACCAAAATTCAAGGAGCTCTTAAGAGCCTCACACTTGACAGCCGTAGCATGTAAGCCAACATCCCAGGGCCATTTTGCTTTCCAGTGAACACTGATGGTTCAAATCCTCCATACCAAAAATATCTCATTCTCAGAATGTCACCCAACCCTAAACTGGAGATTCAGTTTCTGATTTCAGTGTTATTTCTCACATTCCAGAGATTGTTTTAAACCCCTTCCCCAATAAACGGGAGGTAACTACGTTAGCGGCCTACACACACCCCAAATTCAATATGGTCTAATTGGTGAAATTTAATTGGCACAGGATGGGAATTGGCTTAATATCAAAAATTGCCCTGCTATGTTTGGGTAGCCAGACTGGTTAAGAGGACAACTGGTCAAGAACATACACAGTCAGGTCAACAATTTCACCCTCCTGGGCATGCTGAGGTCATGGGTGGGAAATCACATAGAAACTTTAGCAACAAAAAGATCTCTGCCAACTTTGACACCTCTGAGTCATAAAACAGGAAGATTCCAATCAAATCAATTATTGTCTCAAACACCTTGTCTTCTCACCTGCAAACGTCTCCCTTGTCCCCAGTTATGTTCTCAAACACAGAGCTATCATACAGCCATTAATGCCGTTGTCACCTAATGCTGAATCCATCAGCCCTTTCTGGACCACATTGTCCATTTGCAACACCCCATTGTGTATATGTTACTGGAGAGTCATTAGCACCCACACCCTCCAGGCAAATTTTGGGTGTAAAAATCCCCAATTTTGAGCAGTTTGATGCAGTATCTCTCTTGCTGAATGCCACACTGTTGCTCTGATTTCTCGTGGAGCACTGTCCTTGGGTGTGGGCGTAAGCCTAAGCCATATTACTTTTTCTCCGTTGCTCTCCAGAATGTTACATATTGCCTAATCCTTGGAAATCTCTGCTATCTGCCTTTCCTCTGTTTTCTCTTCGGCAAGTGTGTGAGTGAGTGTTGATGTTTGCATGTTTGACATTTCCCCAATAAATACATTTTAATCTATTTTTGAGTCTCTGGCTGGTTTTTCCGTACAGTGACTCGTAAACATTGGTAAACTTTGGTGGAGAGTCTCCCTCTCACAAGCTTCCTTATTAATGCCAGTTAATTCCCCTGAGTTCTGTACAAGTACAGGTAGTACTAGAGGACCTCGAGGGGTCCCCCATGTTTTGAAGTAACAATATACAGTTATTTCTGTTTTAACATTATTGCCTTTTCTAGCTTAAAACAGATCTGTGTAAAATTACCTTTAATTGGCAAACTGTGCACTTCAGAGAAGCTTCAGGGTTTATGATTTGCCTTTGAGGTGTATGTGCCATTTTGTCCAAAAGTGGGGGAGATCCTGAGGGGCACATCTGTGAGACAGTTTGTTCACCCCTAAGGCAGGCAGTGTGGATATTGCATTGTGTCCTATATTGTGGGCAATTTCAATTTCTCCTTTGCCTTGAATCTGAATGGCTGAATGATGAATCTCTGTCCCAGATTTGTGTGTTCACTAAAATGGACAGGTGGACTCAGTCAGTTGTTAATCCTCTGCATCAAATCGGTTTTCCTATGTGCTTACTTACCATTGAGCAACAGAGCCAGCATGGTGGAGTAGTTAGAATGTTAGGCTAGAATTCTAGAAGGCCAGGGTTTGAATTCCTGCTCTTGCATAGAAATCCAAGAATAAACCAATCCTCCTGAGAAAATCCTATGATAAGATTACCACAAGTCAGTGTTGACTCTGAGGCACAGGACATCATTGAGCAATGTATTCAATTGGTCTAACCTAACTGGATCTACCAAGTGAATATAGGCCTGTGTGATCAAGGAACTCATTACTTGGTTTCATAAATGCCAAAGAATCAGATGTAAGAAAAAGGTGCTGATGCTCAAAACTTTGCTGGAATCTCTGTATGGGTATATGTGTAAACACGAATTCCTGTATAAGAAATGTCCAAGTGGAGTGGATCAAAGAGATATGTCATCCATATTTCCATTTCCATTTCCAGTACAGGCCAACTAGAAGCCTATATTGGAGACCGAACAGGAAGCCCAGAAACAGGGCTTAAATGTCCTCTTTACTTTTAACTGCGGATTTCATGTATAAACAAGCAGGAGGACTGGATGGCCTTTGGGGTCTTTTCTATCATTTTTCTATGCCCCCTTGAACAACTGGTTTGTTGTTGTTTTTGTTTGCTTTCAAGTTGTTTCCAACTTATGGCAACACTAAGATGAATCTCATGGGGTTTTCCTGGCAAGCTTTCTTCAGAGAGGGTTTGCCTTTAGCTTCCTCTAAGGCTGTGAGAGTGAGACTTGCCCAAGGTCACCATTAGGGTTCCATGGCCAAGTGGGGATTCAAATCCTGGTTTCCATAGCTGTAGACCAACTCTCAAACCACTAAACTATGCTGGCTCTCTCCAGCAACTGTACTCAGTGGTTTATTGTTTCCAAAGGAGTTTTTGTTTAGCCATTATGGCTAATAGCAGTTTATTTCTTCATAAATTTGCCTTGTCCCCATTATATGACTCATAGCCGACACCCTGGAGGACAATAAATTTTATGAAATGAACATATGTGTGGGTGTGAACTGCTACTGTCTTTTTTTCTGGAAACCATGTATTACTTGTTTTAGCCATAAGGTGGAGATACAATCACAATGCTTCAATCTGTTAATGTTAAAAGCAGAAACAGTTCTTCCAAAATTATTTAAGAAATTGAGAGAGAAAAGATCTTTATCTTTTTCCAACTTCTCCATCCCTAGTTTGGTAGAGAATTTAATAGCTTTGTTTTCTACAAAGCAGTCTGAATAAACCAAATGTATGGCTGAATGGATAAACATTTCACTATTAAAATCCAAAGTACTGAGTAGAAAGGAACATTTATGAAAGGCTGACATTTTAAGGGCAATGCTGAGAAAGAGGAATTAAAAACATGTACACAAAATAGTTTGTGCTACTTTAAACTAATTGGCTCACATTGGTATAAGGAATGGTAAAATGTAATATGTTAACATGTTTAAACCAAAACCCAGAGAGATTGCAGATGTGAAGGCATCCCTCTTTCTTTGTAGAATCTTGACATCTCTGGGTATGAACAAAAGGTCAATATTAACCAGTCTTCAGGGAAAGGCTTCCCACAGGTTTATATTGTTAAGGCAACCTCTTTGCAACCCAGCTATTAGATTATTAACAATCGTGTTGTGAGAGCCAAAAGCATCTCTTGATTGGCTCTCCTAGTCTTTAAAAGGCAAACATCCATTATGCTTAATGAAGCTCACTGCCACTCTCTCTCCTCAAGTAATGGTATATATTAATAGACTGAAAGCCATCCTGCATTTTGCAAAGGCAAATTATTGTAACTAGCATGTATCAGTATACTTCTCACAGCAGCTCCTGCATTATAAAGGCTTAAAATGTATTGATTCAAGGAACAAAGTGCTTGGCTCTGTCAGCTCTCATTCACATCCATGAGGTTTCCTGGAAGAAACCTCTCACATTAGGTCACAGGTCACAAATGTTCTGGGTAGACTGTTGTATGAATACAGTGTCTGATGATGAAAAAGGGGGGAAAAACTACAATCTTCAGTAGTTTGTCTAGTAGGTCCTCTTTGCTGATCGAATGATAATGGACAGAAAGTGAAACTTCTGTATGACGCAGAAACACAACACGTTATTTTGTTAGCAGAATTAAAAATAGTTTGAGTTTACTCTAGTTCAGTTAGTGCAGGGCCTTTAAAGACTGACACTTGGGATTGCTTTCCAAACCACTCACTGCAGAAGAGTTCTAGATCTCTGTAGCGTTACTTGAGAGTGAAAGTCTCAGGATATCAAGGCGTAAGGTCACGCTGGCAACTCATTCTAAGTTTCATTTACTTGCAAGCAAACCTCCTCCATACAAGAGGGTCAGAAATGAAGTTTTTCCCTCTAAGCACCTTTTCATCTCTCTTTTTGTTACTATTGTATGGGGTGCCATAGGTTGTTTTGTTAACTGCAACCATAGAGACTTCCTAGATACCCTGTTAACAGCCTCAGTGGGGTCTTGCACACTCATGGCCATGGCTTTCTTGATTGAATCTAAACCGCTGTAATGTAGTCTTCTTCTTTTCCTACTGCCTTCCATTTTTCTCAACATTATCGACATGTCTTCTCATGATATGTCCCAGGTACAATAATCTCAGGGTTCTCGTTCTGCCTTTTAGGAAGAATGCAATATTGATTAGCACTGGGATCCACTTACCCTTTTTTTTTTTTTTGGCAGTCCATGGTATCTGCAGAACTTTCCTCCAACACAACATTTCAAATGAGTTTATTCCCTTCTTGTCTCTTTCTTTCACTGTCCAGCTTTCACAAGCATACATGGATGCTGGAAGTGCTAGGATATGGATGAGCCTTACTTCGGTATACTTACTCAGAAGTACATCTGCACTCATTGGGACAACAGGGGTAGGCAAAATGGGACACAGATGGTCCTCAGGTTACCCACTGTGCCCCGTAACACAAGGAGGTGCAGTCCATTTTTGTGAGGCTTCTGGAAACATGGTTCTCCTTTAAAACAGGGGGCATGTGTCATATACCCCTTGTCTTAATGTAAAAGTAGGGAATGCTATTTTTAAAACCATTGCTGCTGCAATCAGCAGTTGAGAGGCATGCATCCTATGGAGTGCATTTTGCCTGCTCATGATATATAGGAGCTTTGCAGTGCAATCCTATGGAGAAGCATGTAGGAATAAGCCTCATTAACACCTGACTTACTTCTGAGAAAAAGATGCACCCAAATGTCCCCTTGGATTCTGCAGTCCTCATTCAGCACTAACTTATTTGTCTACTTATTTGGCTGCTGAGGTGGGGCAATACTCAGTGTTATTTTTGGGGAGGGGCTTGTGCTTAGCAGGTGCGAAGACAGCAGCATTACAGCTTCTCTGTCAATAGCCTTGTTGTCCTTTTCTTTCTCCAAGGTTGCCCCAAATGCAGAATCATTTCAGGACACCACAGGGGACAGGATGGCAGTCCCCCACACACAAAATGGCAGTCCTAATTGGTGGTTGCCTTTTCTTCTTTACACCGTACCCTGAAACTGTATTGCACCTGAGACACTCTGGAGAAAAGACAATGGTAGCTGGGCTATTAGAAAGGACGCTTTCAAAAAAGTTTTAAAAATTGAAGAAAGCCCCAACTGCCACGGACAACAGAGAGAGAGAGAGAGGGAGAGAGGGAGAGATTGCAAATATATATTACATAGAGATGATGACTTGATTCCCTCAAATAACCCAGAATGCTATTTCAGCCATTTTAATCTCAGTCCTACTTCTGAGTAAATTCTACTGATCAGGCAAGTGACCTTAATGGAGTTTGACATCCTGCTCTAAGGTACGTTCAAATCTTTGCAATGAGCACAATTTCAGTCTGTGTGCATTTTCCCTTTTAACAATTTTGTTCATTTCAGTAGTTCCTACGAGCATGGCTACCGAGAAGGGACATTATGATCTGTACGTTCATAAATTAACATGGGCTAATTTCTTTTACGGGAGTATAAAACCTCTCTGTCTTTATTCACCACTACAAATCTTTGTAACATTACACTACACCTATGGAACACACAGTGTTCTTTTCCAGCAGAGTTCCAGTGGATGCTTTTCATGTCAAAAATTTTAAAATCATTTTCTTCGTGCTGCTTGCTCATGAAGAATATCCAGGGAGTTCATACAGGTTCATAAATACCACTGTAAGTGCTCTGCCATCTGAATGCATGCCTTTGGATAGAAGTAGGAATTCCAAACTGCATTAGAAATGATAGCTGCAATTCAAAGAGATGCATGGGCACTCTGAATTATTTCTTGAAGATTTTGTTACTGCCTCATGCACCCCCCCAAAGATTGATATGGTTTAATTGGCAAATATGATTTAATTGGCAATTACATTTAATTGACATTAATATAAAATGGAAACCTAAGGTGACTGGAAGGTCAAACTGGACAGAGGAAAATTACTGACTTTAAATGTGTGATTGCAAGGAAGGTCAGCCCATGCCCTCCCTCCAGGTGCAGCCAAAGTCATTGTCAGGCAAATAACCAAACAACTCTAGGGATAATAGGCTGAACTTATCTGAAGCTGAACTTCTCTGAGGGAAAACCAACATTCCCATCAAATAAGGATTGTCTTAACCCTGTTACCTCACACCTAAATGTCTCTCTGTATTGTCCCAACCTCTCCTTAAGTACATGGCTTATTATGACAATCATTACCTCTTTCTCACTGCAACCATTAACACTGTCTGGACCCTATTGTTTGTGTTGCAACTCCCATTGTTTACCTGGCCAGGAGAGTTTTCACACCTCTGCCTCCGAGGCATATTTTGGGTTTATAAGCCTCTGCTTTTGAGCAGTTGAATGCAGTCTCTCACCTTGCTGAACACCATGCTTTCTGTTTGATTCCTGAATGAGAACTGTTCTTAGGTGCCTACCTAAGCCACATTGCTGCTTTTCTTTGTTTTCTTCCAGGCCAGTAATTATCACCCAAGCCCTGAAAGTCCTCTAGCCACACTTTCCTGCCTTTAGCTTCAGTTAGTCCTTGTGTGCATGTGTGAGTGTGTTGATCTTTTGCGTGCTTGTGTGAATCTTTCAATAAAAGCACATTCTATTTTACATTCGGAATCTGGTTGGTTCTTTCCTGCAAGGACCCAGTAAACATAGGTGAAGAATATCCCGCTAAGTTACCCCCCCCCGCAGGCCTCCTAATTTTGAGCTAATTAATTCCCCATTGTCACATGGAAGTACTAGTATCACAGGTGGACCTCTGAGTCACCCACATTTTGAGGTAATAATTTTGCTTTTAGCAGATGTGCCTGCAGAACCTCCAATCTGTTCTTTAAGCTATCTAAAAGTCCAAAAGCCATTGGGAGAGTTCATGCAAGAGTTTTAAAAATAAGTTGTGATTAATCATTTTACCTTTCAAAATTCTTAATTTTAATTAATTCTTAATCTTAATTAATTCTTAATTCAAAATTCTTAAATCTCCTAATGCCTTTTTAAAAACCTATGAGAAAACTATCACAGAAGGAAATTCTTATTTAAAATCTGGCAGATGTATAAATGGTACCCAGAGGTTTTCTGGATTGCAACTTCAAGATATAGAACTGGGGACATCCTGGAATTAAATATGGCATATTAGGCTTGGGACTTCATTTAGCAAGTCTCTGTGTGTCAGTTTGGGATATAATGCTTTGACACACACACCCCTCCATATATACACAAACAAACTGTCTAGAATAAATACACAACCTGCAACACAGTGATAATAAGAAATTTGAAAAGCTATTACCACCTCTATTTTGACACTTGCACCTCAGTTTCTCCAGGGTTCTCTATTGCATCAAGCAATACATGCAATGAGTTATCTGTCAGTTCAGGGACAAAGGAATGTATAGCCTTCCACATGCTTTTGGACTTTCTTGGCCTTTATATTGGCTTATCATTGGCTGTGCTTGCCAGGGGCTGATGAGAGCTGAAGCCCCATGACAGCTGGAGCCACTCCACATTCCCTATCCTTGTGTTAACATCTGAACTTATGTGTCCAAGCCTTTGCGTTTTGGAAGCTTCTGTAACTGATCAGTTTGACAGTTACGGATTGCCACATCTGTTTTACTGTCAAGCTATTCCTCTTCCAGTAAGATAGAGAATCACTCCTCTGTGCAACTATTTCCATGAGGTCCTGGCCCCTGCAATGTTGAGGTTTTTAATGACTAGATTTTAGCACAAAGCCTATAAGATGGAATATTTCTCCTCCTGGTCCACAGATCATGAACCTGTGAGCCGTCCCAAGGTGGGGGTAGTTAGGCTGAATCTCTGCAAAATCGTTTCCTCATCACTCTTGCTTACATACTGTTATGAAACCATCCCTCTGCCATGAAACTAAGAAGATTATCAACTCTTTTGTTGCATAATTAACACTAAACACAGATATAATTATGTGCTTCTTGATTGCAATTAATGTTGTTGCAAGGAAGCCCAGAGTAGGATAATTGCATACCCTTTCCCCAGCAAGACCCAAGGAGAAGCATGGCTGGGGGAAGGAAAGGCGGGGTGCGGGTGGGGAACTGTGCCTTTTCAAAGAACGATTGACAAGTGCCTTGTAGCAGCAACTTGCAAAGTGCACGAGATGGATGATGGAAGTAATAAGACAGGCTGCTGGCTACGAAAATCATGAGTCATAACCCAATTATCAGTTAATCTGTGATGTACCAAGTCTTCTCTAGCATGACAGCGTGAGCATGGTTTGTAGCGTTCCAGTTAAACATCTTTTCCATACCAGTTACTCCCAAATGATTAAATCTTTAAACCATTACCTTAAGGTTGCCGTAAGTCAGAAATGACTTAAAGGCACACAACAACAACAGTGGGGAGAAGTGCATCTTTTGGGGAACCTGAATGAAATTCTGTTAGTGTCACTATTATTGTTGTTATTATTTATTCATTTATATCCCACCTTGTCCCCAACAGTAAGACTCCCCAGGTGGCTTACAAAAGTAAACATGCACACACTAGGGTCATTTCTGCACTACACTGTTATAGTGCAGTTATTCCACTTTCAACATCCTGTGGAATTCTGGAGTTTGTAGTTTACTGAGGCCCTCTAAATGTCCCTCCCTAAACTGCGAACCCCAGGATTCCATAAGATGTTGAAAGTGGAATAATAGCACTCTAACAGTGTGGTGCAGAAACGGCCTAGATGTAACACTAAATGAAACACACACTATTTCCAGTACATCTCACTTTTCTGAGAGGAAAATTCAGTTGAGTTTGTTAATAAAAGCTTACAAAATGACTCTGATTCACACCACTTTATTGGAAAAAACAGAACCTGTTTGTCAAATGGATGTACTTCATTCACAAATCTTTTTTTTTCCTCCAAACAGTTTTGCATTTCCATTGTCTACAGAGAGGTTCACAACAAGGAGTCTTCCCTTGCAGAAAAGATTTCACAGCTAGGATACCTTATAAAAGTACATATACAAACAGAAAAAAATTAAAAGC
The DNA here is from genome assembly GCA_030412105.1 of Cyclura pinguis. Lineage (NCBI taxonomy): Eukaryota > Metazoa > Chordata > Lepidosauria > Squamata > Iguanidae > Cyclura > Cyclura pinguis. The sequence continues at coordinate 166,175,016 of CM059600.1, forward strand.
AAGTCTATACAGGAAAGTAATTTGCTAACACTGGTGCCACAGTTTAGAGGTTACAGCTTATAATACAGCAAGCACAAATACAGTATCTATAAATATCGTTACTTCTCATGGGGGTAGTTTGGAAGCAACTTCAGCACTGAGTAACCCAGAGTTTAGAATGCAACAGAGGCTGGTTTCTTAAGCCTCAATATTCCATCATATCAAAACATTTTGCTGCCTGAGATGAAGCAGCAAAATGTAACTTAGCCACCCAATGAATTCAAGATGCATAGTACCCAAAAGCCAGCTGAGTTATTGTCGAACATGAGGCAGAAAAATCCCATAATTGCATCTCTCAATCACCAGTAGTATGAACACAATAGTAACAAATTGCATAAGGAACAATTTGCTGCCTTTCCATAGGACCCAAAATCTGCTACCTTGAAGCAGCTGCCTCATCCTTCCTAATGATAAGGCAGATCTAGCATCCTATTGATTTCAGTGGTAAAAGTGCACTTTTAGAGATCATGAATTCAGTCCTTGTTTCAGTTTGGGGATGCCTAAGGCAAACGACAGAACAAGATAAAGTAAGAGCATAGTTAATTTCCCCCAATGAACATCCATAGCCAAGTCAGCCACCATTGCTATCAGTGTGCATTTCCCCCTCCTGTTTAAACAGTGCAGTCAGTGAGTTTACACTCCAAGAAAGCAGATGTAGTATAATGGCTCAGGAAGCATTCTAACTAGAAGCAGTTCAGCTAAGGGAGAAATTAGCAAGGAAGTATGTGGAACTAAAAAATGAACAGATTCTGGTGGAATGTTTTAGATTTTATGGCATAGACTCTGTTATCAATTTGTTTTTTTCATGTTTCTTATTTGCTCAACTTGCATGTCAGAGAATCAGCTCCCAGCATTTCACTGTTAGCTAGCTTCATATGCACTAGATTAAAGAGTTGTTTTCAGCTCAAATATTCTTCATGGACCCTTTTCAGCGTTACAATTTCAAACACTGCTGGTTTAATCTCTTGAGAAGTGCCACCATGAGATTTCATTACACCCGTGATTATGCATATGTGGATCACAGACATTAGAAGATTGTACCGTTCTGATCTGTTCTATTGTTATACCAACTGCTACAAGCTGAAAAGAAAATGTGTATCTGAAATAAACTGCAAGTCAAATTTTGTTCAGTCAGTCTACAACATACTATGAATGGCACAACCAAACAGGGAAATGGAGACTTACAAAAGCATGCAGATAGTATTGCAACCAAGGAGAAAGCCTAAAGAACTGAATACTATTGTAAACTGACAAGTCTATTTCCATTAATACATAGGGCTAGAGTCTCGCTGATCATGATGATGGTTGAGGATGTACCTGTTTGTTATTCTATAGCTTGGAAACGACACTTAACCTTTTAAACCAACATCTTGATCCTTATACAAGGCCTTGATTAACAATAAATCACCAGGGAAGTTTTGTATGATTGGAAATCAAAGCTAGTTTTCAGTTCATTGGAACTCAGCAGTGTATCATTTATACACAGAACCAGAATCCCTTTAACCACAACTAAGAGTAGATCCATGCAATCAGTTGTTGTTTGGTGTTTCAATACGGAGGTAAATCCAATTCATTCAGTGGGTCTATTCTACCTAGGACAACTAATAAAATTTAGATGAGAGTGAGAGGGACTCTTACCTTATCAGCATGATGAAAATTGTGATGAGGAAAATGTTACAATTATGACAGAAAGTCTAGTCTAGGCGTGTACTATCTCTTCATTTCTTTCCCTTTCGAGCACAATCATTGCAGCAGATGCCATATGTGGAGATCATTGTCACTGTCACAACTATTGTCACCACCATCAACACCATCATTCGAAAAGGAGAAGGAGGGTTGGGGTGGGGTGGAGTGGAGTGGTGGAGAAGAGTAAGAATGGAACAAACCCTAGTTGGTCTAGTATTCTTTCCAGTATGGCAGTGTTCAATGTAGACCATTTCCACACTAGACTGTCATAGCGCTAATATTCCACTTTCAACATCCTGTGGAATCCTGGGGTTTGCAGTTTAGGGAGGGGCCAGCTGGCCCCTCCCTAAACTGCAAGCCCCAGGATTCCATAGGAATCCATAGGATGTTGAAAGTGGAATAATAGCGCTATAACAGTCTAGTGCAGAAATGGGCGTAGTCTCCACATACTATAAAAATCGTTGTTATAGGTGATGTTTATGAAACAGCAAATTATAGTTCCATACAAAAATTTTCCTGTCTGAAGTGGGCAAAAATTAATATGAGGGCAGGAAGAAGAGGAAAAGACAATAATGAACATTCATGAGACTAGTTCATACTAAGACTAATAACTATAATTCAACTCATTTCTTTTATGCATGGTTTATATTATAGTAGGGATGGAGAACTTCTGGCCCATGGGCCAGATGCAGCTTCCAAGGTTTCCTATCCAGCTTGTTCTGCTGTTACTTCTCATTAGCTATCTGTTATTAGAAATAAAACAGAAGAAGAGTGGGAACCTGTTGTAAGAAACTGAGCTCTCATCTGCAACCCAAGAACCTGAATATTGTATGCTAAGAGTGAAAAGATCCAAGATGGACAAAGCTACTTTCATACCCTTTCTCTGGCTGCTGTCTTTTGGTCATTCACCTGCTAAAACAAGTTTGCCATCATTTGCCAAAGGTTTAAGTAAAAGGAAACAAGGTGTTATAAGGGAAGCAACTCTAGCATCTTTTCTATTCACAGTACAAAGTAACAGAATATTTGGAACAGGGTACTTCCTGCCATAAACCTCACTCTAAGGCATCATCTTCTTGCTTGCGCTCAGATCAGCCTATCAGAACCAACTTTTAGGAAGGAGTGGGTATCATGGGGCCTTCCATATGTTGTTGGACTGTAACCCTCATCAGCCCCAGGCAGCAGAGCTGGTGGGGACAAATTATAAGAGATGTGCCTCAGCAGCATCTGAAGGACTGCATAATTTCTGGTCCTTCTTTAGGAAGAAGTGTTACAGAAGTTTTTATTTAGGTTTTTAGGTGTTTAAATACATCTCTTGAACACCAATTTTAATAACTTTATTGAGATTACATTAGCAGTGTCATTCAAAAGATTATTTTCATTTATTCTAAGCTACCTAACCACTCACCTACACATGCATGCATACTAACTCCTTGCCTCCTCTCCCTGATTTTCCACTGCAGGTGGTAAAAATGAACACCAGGCGGTTAGTCTGGGCCGGTATAATTTTGAATACAATGTTAGATCTGTCTCTGTTCCTTCACCAGGAGCTTCTGCTTCAAAATCAAGGCATAACTTGGATAATAAACTTCTTAAAAGTGGCTGATGTTCATTATTGAATGGCAGTATAGTTTTCAGATGCTTTGTTGTTGTGTCTTCAAGTTATTTCCAACTTATAGTGACCCTAAGGCTATCCTATCATAGGGTTTTCTTGGCAAGAATTGCTCAGGGGGAGGTGTGTTTTTGTCCTCCTGTGAGGCAAACAGAGTGTGACCTGCCCATTGGATTTCCCTGGCTGAGCAGGGATTTGAACTCAGGTGTCCCAGTGTCCTAGCTCAACACTCAAATTGCTACACCACAGTGTAAGCAGTGGGGTGGAGGGACCATACATGCGTACAAGATGAATAGTGCTTTAATTTGCCACAATACAAAATGGATGAAGTAGTCCTATAGACTCATTCAATTTCTATTCTCAGACTGACTTTTTGGGAGGGGAGGGGTTGAGTTGGCACAGTGAACTGACTAGCTGGAGGGATTTGATGCCAGCAAGGCCCTACTGTGTTTATATGCAGTATGTTAGACAGACACTGCTGAATATAGATGATAAAGATGAAGAAGAACTGGGAAACATGACCAGATGGCTCAATCTGAAATAAATACCTGGAGATCAGGAAGAGCAAAGTTGTCACCACACCTGGTACAAGAAGCTGGCAACCTTACTCTCCTCGTTTTTAAGTGCAGAAATTATTGAAATATAGGATCTGCGAAGTTAGATCCACCCACAGCCCCATCTACTGCACAAAGAAAAAATGACCATGAAGAAACCTCAGAGAGCATACTTTAAGTTGGCTGAGGCAGTAAGCCTCCCCTATTGACCTGTATGGAAAGAGAATGTTGTACTTGGACTGAAGTAACCTGGCACTCTTGTCTCCCCGACTCATTCCACAAAATCAGATCAAACACTTGGTTACGGTCCACATGTCCCCAGGGAGGCCCGCATTAATGTTGCCTTTGTCAGAGCTCCACTGCTGTTTTCTGTTATTTCACTGCAGTCTGTAGCTATATTTTGGAGTCTTGGAAAGCAGTGGTTACCCAGAACTGAGAAGTAGTCATGACTGCTCTCTACTGAGAAGAAAAGCTTCCCCAATGCCTTCCAGATGTTTTAGACTATAGCAATAGCCAGTATTGCCAATGGCAAGAGACTGGGACCTGTGGCCCAAATATCTGGAGACCAGTGGGTTTCTTACCCGCTTTCTATAGGAAACTTTATTTTCCACACATTTTTGATTATCACACATTAATAGTAGTCTGGTTTGGCCATTTTCTTCAGGGATATCTATACTGCAATTGCTCCTGTGGAAAAGAGAGAATACAGTTCCTCAACACGCATATGTTTAGTACTTTAAGACTTAGGCTATGGCTATGTGATGTGTGTGCATGTGTGTACGTGCATAACGTGTTAGGTAAACATAACAAAAGTATGCCTAGAGCTGTACAGATGTGACACCATGTCTGCCAGTAGGGCTAACAGTCTATCTAATATATAAGAGTCAAAGCTTGTCTGTTTGTCTGTGTCAGGTGAAGACCTCATATGACTGGCTGCCTAAGAAGATTCTATGAAATCCTGGGGTTTGCAGTTTAAGGAGGGGCCTTTAGAATTGTCAGCCAGAGACCTCTTGGGCCTGGTTGGTTGCTATAGAGACGAGACCTAGCAGCAGAGAGGAGAGTAGTGTATTCCCTCAGGAACCCAACCTCTGTATGTTAATAACTCTGAATACAGATTGAATTGGGGAATATGGGGAAAAGTTACGGGTACTGGACAAGACAGTTTGGGGAATTAGAGACATAGGATTTCAAATCTTTCTAACAAGTATTACCAATGAGAAAATAAAATTCTGGGCAACTCTAGGTATAGACGCTAGTACTACATAAAGACAAACAGGTTGGGTGGAGAGCAGAAGTCAGCAGCTAAAAAGGAGTAAAAATTAGATACCCCTAGCAGCAAAGTAGTACCTGAAGATGCAGGGGAATGCTATTATGACATATGGATTACCAGGAAGCAGTGTCTGAAAATCCCTGCAGCAAAAAACCACATTCACTGAGTAGAAAGAAGCTGGATGACACCTCTTCCTTGTCCAATTACCCTGCAGCAACCTGTGAAGAGCCAGATGCAGACTATGAAGGCAGAGGAATTGGTCTGTGTTTTCCCCCAGCTGCCCAAGCAATGTGTCTGCATGTATTGTTGGATAATAACACAGTGTTGCCATGGATACACTTTCTATTCTGCTGCTTCTGATCAGGCCATATAGCTGCACACACATCCCTTATATAAGAAGTTTGGTGTGCAATGGAAAAGCAAGGTGCTACTCTCATTTCTGAAGAAGCCAAATCTACCCAATCTGCAGCACACTGTGTGCCCCAACCCGCCAGGGGGCTCGTGAGATTATTTTGAGAGCATTTTAAAGCAGAAAATAATCTCATTCTACCCTCTGTCCAAACCCATGGCCGCACTCCAGTCAGCCCCTCAAAGATCAGCTGTCCTGTCCTGTCCTGGGAAAAAGAAAGCAAGACTGCCGTCTCTAGGCAAGACAAGGCCAATAAGGGCAAGCAAGAAAAATCAGGAAGTCCTCAGAGGTGGTTGGTCAGCAAGGAGAACCATTTGGTCAACAAGAAGTGGTCAAGAGATGCTGTCCTGAGATTTCAGCCTTTTGTTATTGTCTACAAAAAAGTGGAAGAAGCAGGACGGTCCCTCACACTGACCACATCCAGGTGGATTAAAAAGACCAGAAAATCACAGTATTTCTTCCTGTTCTTTCTGATTTTATTTTGGAGATCCATACCCATTTGGATTCTCCAAGAATATTTTCTCCCAGCTCCCAGTCTGATCAAAGATTTTTTATAGCAGTTCCCCAGATAGATTTATTTTAACCCAGGATAAAATTGGAATGAACTGGGATTTTTCAATCAGTCCCGATGTGCCTAGTGTCTTTGGTCAGCCTGACTACCCAGATCAAATGACAGTTATCCTTCATTGTGAGGGGTATGTTCAGAAAGGCTGGAGTTCAGTCTTTAAGCATACCCCCAGAACGGAACAGACAGCAAGTCATGTGAAAGAATTCTGCCCCTGAGACCCTGGGGAACAAGGATGGGAATCATGCCCCCCTCCCCCAGATCATGTTTGAATGCAGCACCCAGCATCTTTCATTCTGGGCTATTTTGGGTGGAGCTGATAGGAGTTGCAGTATTTGAACAGCTGAAGGGCCTCATAATCCCACTTCTTCCCTGAAGTATAGACAATGATGGCAAAGACATGAACAAATACTCTGACCTGGTATAAGGCAGCATGCTGTTTTTTGTTCCTTACACTGGAAAAACCAAAGTCTCTCACTTTCCTGTCCTGATATAACTGATGCTTTTATTTGTGAGCTTTAAGTTAAGGCTGAAATCCTATACTGGGGTTATGTAGTATAAAGGTCTACATGTGGAGCTAAGCTATGTAACCTTTATGCTGAATGGCAACAGTGTGCAATTAAAATGTGCAACTGAATGTACAACTGAGTGTGCATGCATACTCCATTCATATAAATGCACATCAAGTTGTGTGCCCATCTGCAATGGCTCCGCATGTGCCACTTCACTTCCACTTTCTTCTATTGGGAGAAAATGCTACTCCAAAATGCTAGAGAACCTTTGGTTTTAAATCAGCACATGCAATTTTTATGTCCTCTGCGCCCCCCCCCCCCAAACAGAAACAGGAATTTGTAACTGGCCCATTTCCCCTCCATAATGGATTTTGGGACAGAGAAGTGAAAAAGCAGAAGCAATGGAAAATCCTGAGAATGTTATGGGAGGAAGATGCTGTTTGGATTTCCCGTAAAAATTAAGTGAATGACAGTAGACTATTGCACAATAAAAGCCTTGTCTGGAAGCACCTATAAATATCAGAAAATAAAATGCTGTTTTCAACACCGAATTAGCCCCTCAACTTGGTGCTTAAGGTACATGTTCACTTTAAAAATAAATAAATAAATAAATAACAAGACTATGTTTATTTCTGTCAACATTCATCTTCATTTTACCTCTCACCATCACAGCATCAGAAACATTTAGAGGAACAGATGTTAACCTGTTCCAGAGTTTCAGCCGCTAGCCAGTACAGCCTTCCATGTTCATCTTTTCCCCATTAGAGCTGAACTTTATATTTAACCACACACACACACACACACACACACACAGTTAAAAAACAGTAGATCTATTTTTGGGGGGCTATGACACAGCTACAGTTAATCACTTTTAAGTCCTATTGATTTTGCTGGTAGAGTGTGAGTTTGTGCTTAGAACTTGCCACTGAAATCAACCAGTTGTCAAGTGTTTATTTGTGGCCTCATTGTGCTACTAGTATGAATAAAATGGAATTATTCACAGGGAAATAATAAGTATCCTGATCAGCAGAGCAACAAGAGGTGCTCTTCTAATCAGGGAGGTCCTATTATAGGTCTGCTTATTTTTTCTTATTTTTATTTTTTCCTAACTTTGAAAACAAAACAAAACAAAATGTTCTTTCTCAATGTGTTCTTTAAAGACTCCTTTGTACTAAGTTGTTATCTTTCTTGTCAGAAAGACATTTTTATAAGAACAGACAGAAAGAGCTGGGCATATTTAAATTTAGAGAAAAGAGGTCTAATTCACCTCCAGGATATCAGCTGTTGTTGTTGTGTGTCTTCAAGTCATTTCTGAGTTATGCCAATGCTAAGCGAAACCTATCATGGGTTTTTTTTAGCAAGATTTGGCTGGAGATGGGGTGGGGATTGTCTTCACCTTCCTCTGAAGCAAGGAGAGTAGAACTTGCCCAAGGTCACCCAAAGGGTTTCCAAGGCAGAATTAGGATTTCAACCCTGATCTGCAAAGTTGTAGTACAATGTTCAAATCACTGCACTACACTGGTTGGAATATCAGCTAGCAGCTTTCAGTTATTTAAAATATGTCAGAAATGAAGAGGAGTCAAGAGACTCAACCTATCTTATCTACCAAAGACAAGGCAAGAACTAGCAGCTTTAAAACTATGAGGAAGGTGGTGCAAATCTGAAGATTTTGAGATGTTTCCTGACTCAGTTCTTTCCCAGAAGGATACAAGCGCTCAACCTGGCGGTTGGGGAGCAGGGGATGAAGCAGGGGAAATGCGGCACATAATCGGTAGAGAGGTGGTACAAGAATACCTGGCCACACTGGATGAATTCAAGTCTCCAGGGCCAGATGAATTGCATCCTAGGATATTAAAAGAACTGGCAGAGGTCATTTCGGAACCGCTTGCTATAATCTTTGAGAAATCTTGGAGGACAGGAGAAGTTCCAGCAGACTGGAAGAGGGCAAATGTTGTCCCCATCTTCAAGAAGGGAAAAAAAGAGGATCCAAATAATTATCGCCCAGTCAGCCTGACGACAGTACCCGGAAAGATCCTGGAGCAGATCATTAAGCAGTCAGTTTCTAATCACTTAGAAAGCAATGCAGTAATCACGAGAAGTCAACATGGATTTCTCAAAAATAAGTCATGCCAGACTAATCTTATCTCTTTTTATGATAGAGTTACTAGCTTGATAGATGAAGGGAATGCTGTGGATGTAGCATATCTCGATTTCAGTAAGGCCTTTGACAAAGTTCCCCATGACAGTCTTGCAAAGAAGCTAGTAAAATGTGGGCTGGACAGAGCTACTGTCAGGTGGATCTGTAAATGGTTGACTGACCGTTCCCAAAGGGTGCTCACCAATGGCTGCTTTTCATCCTGGAGAGAAGTGACCAGCGGGGTGCCACAGGGTTCTGTCCTGGGCCCAGTGCTGTTCAATATTTTCATCAACGACTTGGATGAAGGAATAGAGGGCATGCTCATCAAATTTGCAGATGACACCAAATTGGGAGGGGTTGCTAATACGCCAGAGGACAGGATCAAAATTCAAAATGACCTGGACAGATTGGAGAGCTGGGCCAAGGCTAACAAAATGAAATTCAACAGAGAGAAGTGTAAGGTCCTACACTTAAGTAGAAAGAATGGAATCCAGAAATATAGGATGGGGGACACGTGGCTGGATGGCAGTACGTGTAAAAGGGATCTAGGAGTCTTAATAGACCACAAGCTGAACATGAGTCAGCAATGTGATGTGGCAGCCAAGAAAGCCAATGCAATTCTCAGCTGCATCAATAGGAGTATGGTGTCTAGATCGAGGGAGGTACTGGTACGACTCTACTCTGCTTTGGTTAGACCTCATCTTGAATACTGTGTCCAGTCCTGGGCACCCCAATTCAAGAAGGATATGGTCAAGCTGGAGCAGGTCCAGAGGAGGGCGACCAAAATGGTGAGGGGCCTGGAAGCCAAGTCCTATGAGGATAGACTTAGAGAGCTGGGTATGTTCAGTCTGCAGAAGAGAAGGTTAAGAGGGGACATGATAGCTATGTTTAAATATTTGAAAGGATGCCATGTAGAGGGGGGAGAGGGCTTGTTTTCCGCTGCTCCAGAGACCAGGACAAGGAGCAATGGATTCAAGCTGCAGGAAAGGAGATTCCACCTGAACCTCAGGAAGAACTTCCTGACGGTCAGGGCTGTCTGGCAGTGGAATCTGCTGCCTCGGAGTGTGGTGGAGTCTCCTTCTTTGGAGGTTTTTAAGCAGAGGCTGGATGGCCATCTGTCGGGAGTGCTTTGAGGGTGTTCCTGCATGGCAGGGGGTTGGACTGGATGGCCCGTGTGGTCTCTTCCAACTCTACATTTCTATGATTCTATGATTCTATGATTCTATGATAAAGTTTCAATAGTTCCAAGAACACTAGACTTCCATGAGGCCCTGTAAACCATAGGATGCCTCTGTTGTCTTCAAGGTTGGCCGAGTTATCTTATGGAGATAAATAAGCTTAAAATGATTTTAAATACCCCAAGAGTCTAGTTTGTCATGACAGTTGATTTATTTGGTGACCAAAAGCAATAGAGTACCGAGCTCCTGTACCTTTAATATTTCGGTTGAAGTTGGCATTTTGGCTGAACATGGAGCTTGGTACAATCTAAACCAAACCGCTAGTCTCACTTAGAGTAACACCTTGACTCAGTGGGAACCTACTAAGTCAAAACCTATGTATGTCCTGTTGATTCATTGTTTTTACTCTATGCCTTTAGCTTAGATTTAGATTCCTGTATCTCACGTGTACAGGTGAGAAATGCCTCACCTATTAAAATTCTCTCATTTATATACTGATTGCCTAAGGATCCAGAGACTTGTCATGTGGTTTATATATCATCTGCTTATTTTGTTTGTTTATGTCCTGTTTTAAAATCTGTGAATAGCTTTAAAAAAAAAAATCAAAGATTTATATAGCCATTTGATATCAACAATTTTTTGTGGCCACTAAAACACAGTGAGATGTAACCCTGGATGTAACACAAAATAAAATACATGTCTCATACAGACCTCTTATCCCAAAAGAACCAATTAGTCCCAGAACTTATTCTTAAAAGAGTTATCAGCTGACCACAGAAACCTGTTTACACCTTGGTTTGAAATCTAGCACTCCTTGTTTTATGAAGTCAGCAGCCAGCCCTTCTCCATCCTTTAGCAGCATGTCTCCACAAGGGAACACAATACTGAAAGCAATAGCTAGGGTAACAACAAGCAAAGCCCAGTAGTCAGCTCATCTAAGCCCCTTTTCACACGCGAGTCCTGTTGCAAAATGGCCTTGGAGCACTGCGGGATTGCGAAGACCGTTCCACAGGACGTCTTGATGCCATTCTGCAATGATCGCGCAGTATATCATTTTCAGCTCATTGCTGAAAATGATGCCCAATCGCACGTCTCTCTGATGGCCCACCTGCACTTACCTTGTGTGCAGAGCCTCTGGACACGCGGCCATCTCACTTCCTCCCCTAGCACAGCCTGGGAAAGTACCCGGCTGTGCTGCAGAAGGAAGGGGCGAAGCCCTCATGCTTCCTTCCACCCAGCACGGAGCTGGTGCGGAGGGCAAGCGGAGGGGACACAAGTGTCTCTTGGAAGAGGCTTCTCTTATGATCCCCTTATGAGGACACTGGAACGAGGTAAAGTGCAAAAAGGGCCTATGACAGGAACCAAATGTGCATTTGCACCTAACTTGTGGGTTTAAAAAGTAAAGACAGGGGTGTATATAAGAAGAGAAAGGTGCAGAAAGAGAATTAAGTAGACAAGAGCAGGAGTGGAACAAGAACTTTCCCACCTGCTGACATCATGTGGAAGATCCCTTCCTTCAATATTGTATTTGGTTTGGGAAGAGATGGCTCATGTTTGAACGCATGCCAGGAAGGCAAAATCACCAAATGCAGTCTCTTACGGTTGTAGAGAAAAGGGAACTTTGGCAGCTGCTGTGACACATCTCTCAGCTCTAACAAAATGCAGCATGACCAAAAGCTCTTCCAAAATCATCCTTCTGCACAACCATCAAAGTATATAGGAACCCTGTATTCCCCCGCCTCTTGTCGAGCTTTCAGGAAGCCATAGTACAGCTGCTCTCAGCATCTGCCAAGGAACTCTTGTGAAGCTGCCATGGATCCCTTACATGCTGCAGAGAATTATGGAGCCAGGGCTTGCTACAGGACTAGAAGCTTGTTAATATCTTGCCAACTCCAATGGGCTTCCAGCTGGACCTACAGGGCTTCATCAATTTCCTTGCATAAACAAAGACAGCAGTTTACAACATACCCATCATTCTCCTGTGACTGTATATGGCAGGAGAAGATCCCTATTACTGAGCAAGCTGTCTTTCCAGGGGAGCTACATCACTGTTTATGACCATCTCTCTTTCAAGAACAAAATCCCAGAGTTCACTGGAAGATAGTCTGGAAGCTGCTGTCCTCAATGAATGCTAGAAAGTCTGTGAATACAGAGCTGAGGATTCTAATTCTGTTTCTCACCCTTCAAACTCTCAATGGCTTTACAATCAGATGAGAGGCACAGCTTAAAAGGAAGCTTTTCATTAACCAGCTGAATCAACACTGCAGGTGCTTCCAAATGGATTAACTGTGCAGTCACCCTGCCACAAACCCAGAATTTTAGCAGCTACTTGTACCTTGTTGTTTGTTTTCACTTGTAATTATCTGGTATCTTCCCATCTTTTGTATGTTTTCCTTTCCAATAAAATTATATTTTTTCCTTTCCAATTTTTCCTTTTACTAAGGAGTGAAAGAAGGAATCACCACATATCCTTTGACATGTAGTGCTAGAACTATACATCTGGAAGCATTCCACAAACTGCCTCCTTTTCTCTAAGAAAAGGAGACATGCAGTTGCTGGAGGCCAAGAACAAGATGGCACCTGCTATCAACTCATGTTCAAAATCTGACTAGACTGGCAAGTTAATCTTTCTTCAGCACTGATGATTGGACACCATCTTCCACCCCACCTGAAGGCAGCAGACTAGCTTAGTGGGTTCAGGGCAGAAGGTTTAGCACACAGCTCTGTCCTCCAAAACCATGTTGCCACTTCTACTGCCCTGAAACAGTGGCCTCATTTTACCTGATCTGTATGCTGTCCTGAGATCCTTTGGGTACAGGATGGGATATAAATACAGCATTTTACTAAATAAAATAATGGCAAGTGTGAATTCATGTGGCTTCTTCTTAGGATGCTTTCACACAATACCATTACATCACTTTGATACCAATTCACTTTATATCATTGAATACTAAAGTCAGGCTCATCCATGCAATAATATGTCTGGTTTTCACATATGGTTGCGAAAGCAGGACAGTGAAGAAAACTAGCAGGAAGAGAATCAAGTCATTTGAAATGTGAGAAGATAGAATGAAATGAGAAGAGTGCTTTGGATGCCACTGACTGCCCAGTAAATGGACCCTAGGGTAAATCAAGCATGAAGTCACCTTAGAAGCCAGAATGACCCAATTGAGACTGTTGTGCTTTGGGGATATCATGAGAAGACAGGACTCATTGAAAAAGACAATGATGCTGGGCACAGCAGAAGAAAGTAGGAAAAGAGCAAGTGTTACTTTGAGGGAGAAACCCTATCCTGGGGTCTACAATTTTAATATTAAAATATAGCTCCGTGTGCCAGAGAGGTCCCCCGAAAGGGCACGTAGGCAGGCATGGTCGAAAGACCAAAAACCAGGTCAGGCCAGTAAAATCCCCCGTCACATAGCCCCAGGAAACCTCAGGATCAGCAATCCCACAATAAACAAAAGGTCCTCAGCCCCAAGACGCTGACTTGAGAGGATTAGTGTGTGTGCCTCAAGTTAAGCAAATATCCTATCAGGCGGGGACCAGGAGTCACACCACAAAACAGCCGAAGATCTTGAGTCTTTGGCAACACCTTGCAATCCCATCACACAAAGGAAATTACCATGGTGGAGCTTCGTTATCGCTTCAACACCCATTGTTCTCCCCGGGAAACGATTAGTCCTCCAGGTACTTTTTCCCCTACAAATAGTCCCAGTTTTTGAGCAGTTCTTTGGATCACTCCCAGTCATCCCAGCAGACCGTTTCTCCATCCGTTAAGTGATCCCCTCAGCCCTCTCCGTGCTGAGCCCCACTTCTTTGCTGCCTTCTTGGACCCAGGACTTCAGGACAAGGTGCAGTATTACCCCAACAACACCCCTTCAATGCTCCCTCTGTCCAATTTCCTCTCTTTTGCTTCTTAATAGCTCTTGGGTGCGTGTGTGCGAGATTGCGTTGCTGCATGAGACTTTTTCTTCAATAAAATCAGTTATTGGACATTTTGGTTTGGTTTTTGGCTTGTCTGGACCCCGTAAGAACTGGGTAAAAAGACCCCACTAGGTTACCTTGCCTCTTGCAGTGCTATTGCTCGTGCTCTGCCTAATTTCCATTCCCCATCACGTGGAGCACAGTGAGGTGTCCCCCAAGGGACCCCCGAAATTAGGGTAACAGAAGACCTCATGCCAGATGGATAGACTCAATCAGAGAAGCCACAGCTAACCAAGTCTCTGATTGACAGGGTGTCTCAGAAGACTCTCATCCATAGAGTTACCATAGGATAAGGCCAATTTGACAGTTGTCAACAACAACAACTAATTTAAATGCCCAGGTTCCATCCTACAGTATCTTGAGATTCGTAGTTTTCTGAGATATTGGTAATGGTATACCTCAATTAACAAAGTAGATGTACAGTCAGCCCTCTACATTTGCGGATTTCACTTTCACAGATTTGATTATTCATGGATTATTTGCTGTCACCTCTGCTACCCCCCATGCCATTTTTAACAGGGACTGCAAGCCTCGTGAGACTGAGAAACTGCAAATGAGGGTTGCAATTCCCTCTTAAAAATAGTGTGGGGCAGCAGTGGAGGTGGCAGTCAGCCCCACCAGCCACCCGCTCTTGCCTTGCGAAGGAACCCTGATGCCTCAAAGGAATCCATGACGGGTTGAATATGGTGATCATACTTATTTTGTGTGTTAAATAAGGTTTGGGAGGGCCTACAGTTATTCACGGTTTTTCCACTTTCACAGGAGTCCTGTGCCCTTAACCCTAGCAAATGTGGAGGGATTACTGTATTCTGGGACATTACTTCTTCAACAGAAACATTGTTACCAGAGGCAGAAATGCCATGATGTTACCAGAGGTAGAAATAGCATGGAAAGAATAGGGATAACTTCCTACACTACAAAAGAGAAGAGCATTTCAACAATTTTCAGCAAACTTTCTATCCAAAATAAACAATTTGCACATGAAACCACCAGGTCAGGGAAGACTTGAATAAGTTTTATTTATTTATTTATTTACATCTATCTATCTATCTATCTATCTATCTATCTATCTATCTATCTATCTATCTTCGTATGATTTTCATTTTGGTGGCCAAATGTATAGATCTGTGCTTTTTAACATGCTGTGGTGGCTAGTGAGGTAGGCATATCCGCTCTCCCCGTTTTTTCTTAGGCTTGCTGTTGATGCACGCTCAGTAAGAGTTTCTCGAGGCAGCTGCTGTCTACCTTGTTGCTTTTAGACAAGCACACACAGCTACAGTAGGATCAGATAGGGTAGAATCCCATGCTTTCCCACCTCAAGTTTTATTGCATTGTTTACCAAAGATATTCTGCTGCAATCCGATACCAAAAGTCTGTGTTTCTCCAGTCCTCCTTCACCATTCTCTCAGTGTTGATTCTGCAAAATAAACTTCCAGGCAGACAGAGGACAAGGAAGAAAAATGAAGGCCTGGGCAGATGCAAAAAGACCGCAGAGCTTCTTTTTCAGAGCCTTTGTTAGCTAAGGTATGCCTGTATTAGAATTTTTAGCCAGGAAGCTCTGATGCTGTAACCAAACTACAAAGCCCAGGGTTCTGTAGGGTGCAGCCATGGCAGTTAAAGCAGTACCAAAGTGCTATAACTGTGTAGGCTGAAAGAGAGTTATGTCACATCTTTGCAGGTTATGGCAAAATGTGAACTAAACATGCATGTTACTCTTCTTTATACCACTTGGGCATGCTAGAGAGCTAAAACCATGGAAAGTTGTTAGGAGGACAAATTCCCCTTTTGGCAATTACATTCTTCCAAGAAGGAAAGACTTTATTGCAAACTCTCTTTGAGTTAGAAATCAGGGGAGGTTGTTGTTTCAAAGCACTAGCCACTGTAAAGCAATAATTTGTTACAGTAGGAAATGCCTGGATACAGTGAGGCCACAATTTTTAGCCCTAGCAAGTAAAAATGCCAGTAGCAGAAGTCACAGCTGTGCACCTTTCCAGTGTGTTAGTATTATTTTAAAAGCCACAGCTTAACTTTTTTTTTCTTTTAAAAATGATAGACTTGTAAGCCTTCAGTAGAAGGTTTCAGAGCAGTGGCAGATGCTGGCTTCTGTATCAGTGGAGCAGAGAATCCACTACAGGCTTTAGTCTGAACTTTAAAGGAGCTTTCCAAGGTGTTTAATATTTTCAGTGGTCAAGACCTTGGACAGCTCCTTTAAAGTTCATACCAGATTCTCCATCCCACTGTCATGGGAGCCAGCAGATGTACAGAATTATCAGGACCAGAAAGAACCAAATGCAAAAGTCCAGGGCTATTAACTAAATGGACCATGGCACTGGCATGACTGTTTCACAACTAAAGAACAGGAGCACATGTGGGTAATTTTAGCAAAAGCTGATTGGCCAGATGAACAAGCTACATGGAGCCCTAACTTTCAAGGGACTTCCTGTATCTTTGCGAGACCAAAATTGGAAGATCACACTTCAGTGGGCACAAAATATTGGGGTGTTCTTTGAGCAAAATGGTTAACTTGCCAGTCTCCCTGCCACAATCCTTTTCTTATCTCTAAGTCTGGAAGCCCTTCCTCTTTCACCTAACTTGGCTGGCCAAGTCCCCTTTCTTGTCTACTGAGATGGAAGCCACTTCACCTTGCATAGTCCAGTTGTTCACTCCTTCTCTCCGTGCAGTGCTAGCTAAAGATTTCTTGTTGTCCAAGGCAAAAGATATTTGACCCCATTCCCAGTCTATATAAATGAGTCACCTGGAATTGCAGATGAATCTTACTTCACTAATGGTGGCAGGATCACATCCTCCACTGCCTTGAGGCACTAGGCTACTCTAAGGGACCCAGGACAGGCTGTTCAGGATACACAGCTCTGTTTTCCTGTTCAGGAGGAACAGTCTGGATGTTGCCAGGGTGAACTTCCATTCAGTTGCCTCACTCTGCCTAATAGTACAAGTCGCATAGATGTTTTCTGTTCACTAATTCAAATCATGACATCTACTACTGACCTACTAAGCCAATATCTCATCTCTTTCCATTACTACTTTGGGAGCACCCTTTGCTTTCCTACAGGCTGAAGTGCTCTGCCTTTCCTTCATTCTGTGTTGCAAAATCAAGCCAAGCGGTTGTTACAGGCAGTAGAATACAATATATGCGAAACTCTGAGTAGGAAGGTATGGCTGTGTTAGCTGTACTTTGGTAAACAAATTGGCACTGAAGCAAAGCTCTTCCCTCTTTACAAATAAACTCCTGTGTCATCTATGACATACTAAGCCACTAAAGCTCTTTGATACACTGTGGTGGCGCTAACACTAAAAATCTTTTAAAAAAAAAATTGCCGGGCTTTATCAGCACCTAGCAGCCATATGACGATTTTTCATTTTACCGTAGCACGCCGTTTTCCTGTCTAATCCTCAGTGGCATATATCCTACACAGTCTTCACAAAGCCTTAGTTAATATTTACTTCCTTTGATTAAGAGGACACCGGGATGCACGTCCTCTCTAACTCCTAAAGAGATAATCAAATATTCCCACTGTTGGAGGCACCAAAAGATACACGGAGATTGTGTAGCCAGTAAAGGAAAACTCTCACCCTCAGCTTTCTGCAGTTTAAAATAAAAGGCTGCAAATACAGTATTGCTGCTGTTGGAAATGACTGCAGCATTACTTAGGAGTGATACACCAGACCACATATGCACCCCATAGGAAGAAGAGTGTGTTTCCAGTCAACAGTCTAGACACAAGAGACGAGTATAGAGCTCTCTCTTACAACTTGGTGCTCTCAAGATACAAATGGACTACAGCTCCCCCTTCCCCAGTCAGCTGTATATTTCCTAAGAGCTGTAATCCAACAGATCTGGGCACACCAGGCTGGGAAAACTGATGTAGAGCGGGAGTGGGCAACTGACAAGGGCTGGATGGCCACACCAGCTCCCAGAAGACCTCACAGAGCCGCACCTGTGCCATGCCCCCACCCCACCCTGGCTTCTCCTGGACCTAAAACAAATTGGGGAGAAGGCACACGTGGAGAAATTGAACTACACACTCCTGAGTGTGGTGAGGGGGCAATTTTAGTAATAAAAATGAAGGACTCTTGAGGACCACAAAATGGACTTGGGCTACACTTTCCCTACCTGTGATGTAAAAAGAGTAGTGGTGGTTGCAGGAATGGGATTTGCTGGTACTTTGGCCTAGAGCTGAGGGATGAGAAAAGAACTAGGAAAAGTATCTCTTTTGGACTACCACTACCAGAATTCCAGGAGTGAGTCATCTTTAAAGTAAGTTGCAGTCCCCCACGATGGATGGATGGATGGATGGATGGATGGATGGATGGATGGATGGATGGATAACTTAAAAATCTAATTTTCAAAGGCAAAAGTGGGCCTTTTGGATTTTTTCAAGCTTTGGGCAGGACCCTGGCCCATTTGTATATTAGTATGGCTATATAATAAGAGCATGTAACATTTTCATTTGTGAGGTTTAAATCCCCCTTGTACAGAAGAAAATGGAAGAAAAAATTTGTGAAAGAAATGAATGCTCTGAACCTGTGATTCTTTTATTTTATATATATATATATATATATATATATATATATATATATATATTAATTAATTAATTAATTACTGGGGGAATGTGAGTTCTGATTTTCATGCTTTCCTTTTTTGTAAAGTCACAAGAGAAAATCTGATGGTTATCGTTTCTCTCGTTACTATTAAGAAGCAATACACCCTCCTGGGAAGTTAGCGCTTTGCCTGCTATCATGTAGTTCAAAGAAAGAGGGAAGGAAGGAGCTTAAACTGTGTTGTTGTTGTTGTTTTACATTTTCAAACATATTCAAACATAAAACCTCAACTGGCTAGATGATGTATTTGACTTAAAAATCTGTCTCTCTCTCTCTCACAGACACACACAAAAGTACAGTAGAGATGTTCAAAAGTGAGGCCTCAGAACCACATGCAGTCCCCAAGACTGTTCTTGTGGGGGCCCTGACACCTCTCAAGACTCCTGCAGATTTGCCTTTTCCTGTGGGCAGGCGAAGATGAATTGTCTCTTCTGGAAGCCTCTCCAGGGCTATTTCTGCACTACACTGTTACAGTGCTATTATTCCACTTTCAGCATCCTATGGAATTCTGGAGTTTGTAGTTTACTAAGGCCAAAGAGGTCTCTGGCTGACAATTCTGAATGCTGCAAACCTCAGGATTCTATAGAATGTTGAAAGTGGAACAACAGCACTATAACAGTGTAGTGTGGAAATGGCAACGTAGTGGTGCTTCACCTTTAAAACAGGTTGCCGGGGGGGGGCTGCATTGTATAATACCTCTGTTTTTAAAAGCCCAAAGTGGCCCTCTGGTCACATCAAGTTTTGTTTTTGGGGCAGTCCACGTGGTCCTTGTACTCATGAGAGTTGCCCACAGTCTGGCCAGGGAGGACAAGAGCCTCAAAAGGCAATGAAATGCAAATAGGAAGAAGCGCATTTGCCCTGCAGCCTTGGGGGGATTTGGGAAGCATGATCCTCCTCATCTTTACTCAAAAGTAAGGCAGTATGCTCAGTGAGATTAATTGCCTGGAAAGCAACCATAGTTTTGGAGTCAAAAGTTGGACATTGGATAAGTAACACTGTGTGTGTGTGTATTGCATGCACACACACATGTATTATATATCACAATATTTCTCATAATCTTCCCTATGTAGACATGTATATGTCTGGACTTTTAAAAAAAAAATCAGACATTTGGGCAGATGAAATCATAACGTATAGCAGTGACTTCTCAATGAGATTGTATTCATCAGGTTTGTCTGCTCAGAGCTTCACATACCTATGACTGACAATGGAAATCACAATACAAGACAGGGGTGTGGTGGTCCTCTGGCATCTGGAACAGGTCGTAAAATGCAATAGTCCATTCTTAAACACCCCAGAACGTCCCAGATAAAACATGCAGACAGTCTTGCAGCAAAATGTTTCTCACAAAGACAGGAAGTGTACAATAATGTTTCCCGCAGACTACAGCTTCTCTGATAGAGAATGCATCCTACAGATCATCATAATGATGGAGGTGGTGGGTGGGGCAGATAAGAACTACCATTTGTTGAAGAAACAGATTCTGCATCCAAAATAACAAAGATTGCTTAATCTGTATCCCTTTTTAAAATGAATGCCAAATTTTATTAAGTTATGAAAAGGTATGGGATTTCTGGACAGGTACTTGGGGGGAGACGAGAAAGAAAGACTAGTACCCTCTAGCATGCCAGAGAAATAGACAGCAATGGGAAGAACAGGACACTCAGTGAAGTCCTGCTCCAGGCGAGTTGCAGAAAGCTCTACCCACTTCTCTTTTCTCTTCCCTGCTGTGCTGGACTTTCCCTCAATATGGTCTTCCTGCTTTGAGGCAGGATGATGAAGTCCCCCTTCTTTTTCCTCACAGGAAGTGAAAGTTAAGATTCTGAAACAGAAGCCAGATTGAAAATTTTCCTCTCAAGAGTCTCTCCTCGCCACCAGCTATACCAGGATGTATACCTTTGGCCAGTTTATCAATCAGATCTCTTCTAGGTAGAGATACAAGAGACCTTCCCATGCCCAGTCCGGTTGCTTTTCTTTTCAGTTGGTTTGGTTTGCTTAGGTTCTTTGGGAGAAAAAACTAGGCTTGTTCCTTAGGAATTTTTTCCCCCCAGAAAAACAGGTGGTAGCCTCACTGCTACCAAAGGTAATACTGCTCTGCCATTTGACCTGTGATGGTTATTTCACACCTGTGAGGCAGTCACTCAGTCATCAAGTAGTGAATGGGCGTGTGTGAGCTCACCCTAGCAAAATGACAGGGAACAAACAACAGGGATGGCATTTTGATTCTTTTCCTCCTGTCTCTGTATCAGGTTTGGGGCACAATAAAGGAGAAAAGAGCTTTCAACTCTGTCCAAGATTCACTACACCCACTCTTTTGGAAAAAATGGGTGGATTCCTTGGAACAACTCCAAACACCACAGTGTGTTACAGAATATCTTTTGTAAAGTAGCAAAGTTGTGAACAGGAGTCAGCCACATGAAGCAACCTGGAAGATCTAAAAGCTTACTCGTGATTTTGTGATGTTTTGTTTGTTCCTAATAAAGGTATTACCTGACATTTGACATTTGGTAGATGCTAGAGAGAAAGTCGTATACTTCTGGCAATTCTGTCCTACCAACAAAAGGTCTTTCAGTAGGTAAAACTACTGTGTAGGAGCCAAACATACACAGAGAGGGCACTGCACATAATTCATGTGAACCCATAGTAAGGGAATCTTACTTCAGCCACAGATACGTATCTATCCCCTGACACTGTTCATCCCACCCACCCGCCCCCCAGCATCAGCATGCTATATACTTTCTGTATTTTTGAAAACTCCTAGTTCTCCTTACGAAGATCTCATCCCTTTATCTAGTCCATGAACAAGAATGAGAAAGCAGTTACTTAGTTGCCATTCACCTCACCACCCTTATCAATAGCTCTATGACTGTGCAAATTTTCATTTTGATATAAAATGTGTGGATTCAGAATTTTGTCTGTTTGCAAAGTACATAGATCTAAACTTCCAAAACATCAGGAATTTGGAATGGAGAGGGTTCCAGTGATATGAACTTGATGAAAACTTTTCAGATTCTAAACTTTTCATCAATTCAACATTTGGAAAAGGTAAAATGGTTTTAATGTTAAAAGTTTCAGCCAAATTCTTTTTTAAAAAATGCCAAAAATTGGAAATGTAGCATTTGAAAGTGCAGACTCCCCTGTACACCACAAGTCTTGTGAGGGATTGTTTGTTTGTTTGTTAGACCAGATTAACTCAAATGGGATCTGAGATAGAGATCTCCCAGTGCTCAATCACATTGTGTATCCAGACATGCATGTACTTCTACACACACACCTGTATGTTTTTCTAGTCTATGATCCTCACAGTGTATTTCTCCTTTTGATTAGTATCCTTAAATCCAGCCTGATTTGGCTGCAGGAATGAATCTGTTCCTGCATCAACCCAACCCATCCATTTCCCATTCTCTTAACAGAAGGGCCAGAAAGGCTCTTGACCTGGCTTGGTGGAGAGGCTGCTGCCTTCTGCTGAAGATGCAAGAAGGAAATGAGGGGACAGCTGCACTGATCTATCAGATGCTGGTCTGAAGGTCTCCATTCAGCAATGTCCTCTGTGTTTCTGTGGCCTCATTGAGCCTGGACTTATCCTGCTTGCTGTCACTCCTGTCAGTTTCATCCATGCCACTGACTTTCACCAGGCAGAGGACATTCTGGAAGCTCTTCTTGAAGTTGTCAGACAAGAAGGCATAAAGGATCGGGTTGGCACAGCTATTGGCATAAGTGAGAACCACCACAAAATCAAACATGCCCTTGAGAACGGGTGTTGGCACAATCATAACGGAGACTGATGAGACATTGAAGATGTAGAAAGGCAGCCAGCAAAAGATGAAAACAGCAACCACAATGGAGACCATCCTTGTGACCTTCTTCTCTGATTTCTTCCTCTTGGAGGAGCCCACCCTGATCCCAGAGGATTTGACCTTGATAATGATGAACAGGTAACAAAGGCAGATGATGGTGAGGGGCACCAAGAAGCCCAGAATAAAGGCATAGATGATGAAGCCAGCATACCAAGCACCAGATTCATCTGGCCAGATCATGGTACAACTACTGCTCCCATGGTTGTTGGTCACCCCAGCGTATATCATGATGGGCAGTATGACCAGAAGGGAGATCCCCCAAACAGCTACATTGACCATCTTTGCTGTTCTTGGTCGCCTCCACTTGGCAGATTTTATGGGGTGTACCACAGCAAGGTATCTGTCCACGCTCATAACTGTGAGGCAGAAGATGCTGGTGAACTGGTTGATCCCATCCACCGTCATGACAATCCGGCAGATGGCTTTCCCAAAGGGCCAGTGAACCAAAGCCACCTGCATAGCCAAGAAAGGCAATCCCAACATGAATAGTTCATCAGCTATGGCCAAATTGAGTATATAGATGTTGGTGATGGTCTTCATCTTGGCATAGCGGAGAATGACATAGATGACCAAAGTGTTACCACACAGGCCCACAATGCACACCACAAAGTAGATGAAGGTAAGGATGGCATTGCTAGTCAAGTCATAGTGGTGGCTTGTGATGTTGACAGAGGCATTAGTGGCAGAAGTCTCTGGGGAGAAAGGGTCAAATTGAGAGGAGGAAGGAGTCCAGAAGTCTGTGGTGTTGGGCAGCTCATTCTCTAGGTCCATGGTGCAATTGCTTGTCACTGGGAAATGCCAGGGAAATGCTACTCTTCAGGCAATGGAAACTGTCATGCTGATTGATTTGAGTGTGGTTCAAGATGAAATGCACAGATCTAGAATCCAAGCACAGAATAGAGAAGGAATGAAGGCCATTATGTTAGCTTACTCTGGATCATCACATCAACCCACCTGTCTACAATCAAGAGCAATCAAGAGCAAATGCCTCTGTGATTAGGGTTCTTGGGTTTTCTCTTGACCAGAACTGTCACTATGGGCAGAATGGTAACAGCCTGTCTCTTCGGATACATGCTGAGTCAGGGAGCATTCCAAGAGTACAAGAGATGTTATGGGGCAATTAATGGGTTGACATTTCCCTAGGTTAATCACTCTTGATGGGCAACCCGGAAACTAATAATTCAGCCCAGTGACTGCCGAGACACTCTCAGAAGCAAGCCAGGGCCTCAGGGAGATCATTTTAATATTATGTTCACCCTGAGAGGCAACGATAGGAGGGAATCTACCACCATCTGCTGCACTGGTCTTCCATAGCCTTTAACCACACAATCCTCACAGTGCCTCTCATGCCACTCCAGAAGGTCCACCAGCCTCTCTCAGAGCAGCTTTTCAGGAAGTGGGGGTGCGGGGCTTCAGGGAGAAGAAGAAATGGCAAAGATCACCTTCCTGCACCCTTCGTCTAGCACAAGTGGGACTGGTGTGTCTATACAGGGAAAGGGAGAAGTGAGGGCATTCCCCTTCCATAAGAATTCTGTCCCCTTCAAATGAAATGTTTCTTCTGTCTCTAAATTTCTTGCATTGTGGTAACTCAGCTGAGCACTAACTAACAGAAGTTAGGACTCCAAAGAAAAGGAGCAGATGAACTACAAGGGAATGCAAACACAGCAGATATGAAAGTTCTAAGTGTGAAAGATTTTCACACTCTCTCCGATGCTAGAAGTCTGAGGAGTGAAGGAAAATTTTATGTGGGGTGAGACAGAATTCTTATTTGGGGGGCAATACCCATATTTTGTCTCGCTGTAGCTACGCCTTGGAGCAGGGCTCTGATAACTGCTTATCTCAGATCCAGCCCAACAGCACACACTTTATCCCATTAATATTTACAACAATCCGGTATGGTAGGCTAGCACAGAGCATGACAGTAATGAGTTACTAGTAATACTGTTACCCATAATAAACAAGGTAACAAGTCAGACCAATGTTACTTTATTGGTTTAATGAGTAATCGCTTCTAGTTGTTCTTCAAAAGTTACTTTTATGAGGGTGTTTCAAGAGCCATTTTGACAGGACTCTTTCCAGGATTTACGTCATCCTTCTCAAATATTAACAGAAAGTAATGGAAAAGCAAAGAGCAGAGCAGCATGCAGTGCTAACAATCATAATGAGTAACAGTGACAGGTCACTTTTGAAACATTTCAAAACTTTTTGAACATTGTATTGTATACTGGAATGAGTTTCTTTTAAAAAGTACCTTTCCAGATTCCAGGGAGTGGGTGGTAGTGGTGGTCATTGCCATTATTGTTCTTATTCATCATTCTCATCACTATCATCTCATTTATATTCAGCTCCCAGTGCAAGAATCTCAATGTGGAACACATAAGGTTATCCCATTTGTTTTATTGGTTCGTTATAATTCTGTGAGTGGGTTAGGCTGACAGGTTTGGTGAGATCTGAACCCCAGAATCCATGACAGTCAGTCAGCTACTATGTTGTGGCAGCTTTTCACACAGCAACATGAAGGCTGTGAACAGGTGACTCTCTGTGCTAACAAATGAG
Organism: Cyclura pinguis; assembly: GCA_030412105.1. NCBI lineage: Eukaryota > Metazoa > Chordata > Lepidosauria > Squamata > Iguanidae > Cyclura > Cyclura pinguis. Next base: position 166,199,992 of record CM059600.1, read on the forward strand.
GGGGGAAAGGTCTCTATTCCCCCTTATCTCTTTACATGGCATCCTATAGACCAGTAGTTCTCAAACTTTGCCCTTGCATATGTATTGGACTTCAACTCCCAGAAGCCCCAGTCAACATGACCAACCAGCCACAGATTTTGAGGGGACAAGGCCAAAATATATGAAGACCATCCCAAGGTTGAGAACAGCTTCTTTATAGGCCTTTGTTCAAAATGGTGCTGAGCCTCAGGCCTGCCTGTATGCAGAAGCAGAATTGGGAGAACAGAGAAAATCTGGGGAAGATTCATCTTCACCAACCCAGGACGCTGTCTTTAAACTTACACCTGAAGCCAATCTTTGTGATTTAAGGATGCAATCTGTATGATAGAATGGCACTTGTAAGCCTTTTTCCGGTCACCATTCATGTCACACTTTTAAAATCTCAGATGTGAAAATCAGAGTATAGTCGGCCTTCCACATCTGCAGGTTTCACTTTGATGGATTTGATTATTTGCGAGTTTCTCCAGCCCCTGCCCCCTCACTTCAAGCACTTGTTTTCCTGAGAAACTTTCCTCTTGGTGGCTCCAATCAGATCATGCATCTCTTTAAAAATCCACCTCTGCTCCCCCCCACGCCGCCTCCTCCTCCTCCTCCTCCTCCTCCTCCACCACCACCACCACCACCACCACCACCACCACCACCTGCTGTCTGGCCAGTTAAGGACGGATCACAGCCTGATTTCTCAGCACCTCTCCTGATGCTCCCACACACACTCAAGGAAGGAGACGGGCAAGGGAGAGGAAGCACAGGGCCACTGTGCCAACCCATCCCCTTTCCTTGACCTGGTTTGGACCCTGGGTGCCTGCTCTCCCTACCATGCCTTGGCCCCCTTCACACATTTTGATATTTGCAGTTTTTTCTACTTTTGCAGGGCTTCTGTGCCTCTAACCCTAGTAAACGTGGAAGGTCAACTGTACACATTTTTGTTTACTTTTTCAAATTCATTTTATATGCCACAAACTCCTATACACCATAAATCCATGCAATAGACAATTAGATGGTACAGGTGGTTATTACCTAATAATAAAGGGTGACTATTATAGAACATTGACTAAGGCTGCAGTCTTCTACCTCTTTGCCTGAGCCCCCTGAAGGCACTGTGGAACTCATTTCTGAGAAGACATGTAGAGGATTGCTGTGCCAAACTAGTTTTTTTCCATCCACATCTTAGGCTGGACAGCACAAGCTCAACTCTTTGCATTCTTCTCTGAAGAGAAGGGCAGTATTATCCTGTTCAGAATACTAAATATTTCCAGTTCTGAACAGAATAAGATCTGATAAACTTGCAATTCTTTCAATTCTTTTTATAGGATTTTTAAAAAATTGTTACTGGGCTCTCATTAAAGGATAAGAGATTGGAGAAACAATCCTATATAAAATTACACATCTTAAAGCTCCATGAAATTGATGGCCTTTTATGTGTGCTTAACTCTGTGTTGCACCGTGTATAACCTGAAGGCCCCAGATCTTTTCCCACTTGATGTCAATTGAATATTGATGTCTGAAGGTTTATCCCACCATCCATTTAAATGCAATTTTCCTTCTCCACACAACACTGAGCTGATTGCAGGAAACTGCATTCAGAAACTTGCATTCAAAACCATGCAACAAAAAACAGAGGAGCACCCAGAAAAGCAAAAGGATATAAAATTGAATATTATTGTTTAAATGTCGCTTTGCTAAACTGCATTCCTACCACCTTTGATGGTTTCTCTGACCTGGCAGGTCTCACACATCAGCCTCCCTAAATCTGTTCCATCTAAGCATCTTCTCCCTCCCTCTCTTCGCTTGCATACATTGACTAAATACATTGACATAAACGCCTGTTGCTGGATGGTCTTTGATGTCTTAAGCAGAGCAGAACTAGCTGTTGTCTCTCCAGCAATCACAGTTCTCTCGATATGGTCTGGGAGCATCTCATTTTAAATCTCTTGTTGCTTCAATGGATCCCATCAAATCAAACTTTAAAGGGAAAAATAAAAACAGATGTGGAAGGAGGGAGTGTGGGGTGACACTCGAGTCCTTCACAGATCTGTTCTCACTCACATAACCTGCTCTCAGCACAGAGTCTGTGGGCAATTTTGGACGCTGGTGGAAGGAATGGGAACAGAACACCAATGAAATAGCTGGGATGTTAGAAGTGAATATTTTGTTTTGTTTACATCTGTTACATCTTTTACTGTTACATTTACACCCCATGTTTCATCTGTGGAATCTCAGGGTAGCATATTTTATTCCTTGACCTCACTTGCCACGTTATTTTCACTAGAGTTTTTTTAGGTAAGCCAGGCTGAGAAATAGCAAGAACTCAAGTCTTCCCACTCTCTAACTGGTTGCTTCCCCAGCCATTATCTTCACACTTTTTGTAAAGCCAGTGTGATGAAGTGGAGATCATCACAATATGGGGAAGAGCCTGGACATTTGCTGACAGTCCCAGTTGGCTTCGGAAGCCACCTGGTCTCTGCTCCATTCCTTTTGTACATACAACCCAAAATCAACCTTGTAGTGCTTGTGAGGAACAAGGAGAGGCTAGTAAAGCACTCTGGGCATGGGAAAGTGCCCTAGAAATGACAACACCCACCTGGGGAGCTTCTGCTGCTAAGTCTGAAAAATTCTCTTTCAGCACAAAGAAAGGAGCCAACAGTACCATGTTTGCCTACTACTTCAGGACAGCCCTGCCCCAAATGGACACCTCCGTCCCTCCATCCCATTTAACTACATGCTGGCTGAGAATAATGGGGACTGTAGTCCCAAGACATCTGGAACACCAGCAGAGAGCAGGAGGCTACTTTAAGGGGTTCCAAAGACTTCAGAGATATTGTCACAGCTCAGCAAGTGAGCTCAAGCGGTCCCTTACTGCAAGGGCTGGCACAGGGGAGAAGGAGTGAGGCAGATCTATGGTGGCTCCCCACGGCCACTTAGGGGAGGTCTTGCGAGAGGAAGCTGATACCTGAGTCAGGGATTTCCTGGCACGTTTACATTAGTACTTCTCTTTCAGCAGGTAGGGAGAATAACAGTGAAAAGGTGGCAGTGAGCTGGACAGCAGATGGAAATAGGTCAAAAGTGTTGGAGGAGAAGGAGAAAACAAGTCTGCCTGTGTTTTAAGATTCTCTCTTATCAGACAGATCAAGTTTCAGAAGGGTCCTTTCTCAGCAGTGGACAAAACTCTGGCCACCACTGGGAATCTCTCCTACCCGGGAGACAGAAGTGAACCAAAGGGGGACTTTTCTCTCACAGCTCTACGGGGAAAGGGGAACCAACGGGTAGCAACCGGAGAGGAGGCGTCTCATAGAGTCGCCGCTGCGGAACAAGGCTCTCTTATCGCCCCGGAGCGTCGGACACAGAAAGAGGCATGCCTCCCAATGCTGGACTCCGAAGGAAGCCGCGCCACGGGTTTCTCCGGGATTGATTCCCGAGTGGATCGCGTCTGAGCTCGCCCCTCTGCTGCTTCCTCGGAAATCCATGCCCCGGCGTTCGACGGCACGCCTCTGCAAAGGCGATGCGCCTAGGAACCGCGGCTCCGACGCTGCTTCCTTGCGTCTCTTTTAGACAAACACCCGCCGAAGCAGGAGGAGGCGCGGGCATCTCACCTTCTTCTCTCCTCCGTGCAAAGAGGCGACTGCACTACACTCTTATAGCGCGATTATTCCACTTTCAACATCCTATGGAATCCTGGGGTTTGCAGTTTGTGCAAACTGCAAACCCCAGAATTCCATAGGATGTTGAAAGTGGAATAATCGCGCTATAAGGGTGAAGTGCGAAAATGGCCTTAATAAAAGCCACATCAAGGGGCAAGGCGGAACTTTTCTGAGAAGGCCCTGAACTCCCGGCAGCTCGGTCCCCTTCCTCGGCTCCCCTGGAAGCATCCTCCGGAATCGGTCCCCCACCCTCTCCCGGGCATCCACGCCGCCCTTCCCCTATACCTTCCTCAGGAGACCCCCATCACTCACAAGCTCAGCTTCTTCGTGGTTTCTCCTCTTCCGCCCCGATCCTTGCTCCAGCTCGGATCCGATCCGGGTGTGGGTTTGGAAAGGAAACAACCTCGGGGAATCCTTGGCGGGGAGGCTCAGGATCTCTCTCTCTGTCTCGGTTCCAAGAGGGAGCGCGTCGCTCCTTCGAGATGACCCCCCCCCCCGCCTTCGAGGCGCAAAAGGGAGAAGAGAGCGTGAGCGGTGGATGCCAGTCTGGCGCGCAGACGGAGCTCGAGGCACCGGGAGCGCCGGCGAAGTGGCAGCGACGCGATGTCACCAGCCGGCGAGCGGGAGAGGCAACGGCTGGGGGGGGTCCGCAGGCTCACTCTTCCCTAGAGCCACGCCCCCCCGCCCCTCCATTCTCTCTCCTCTCCCCCCCCCCCTCCGCCGCCGCCGCGCAACATCCAGCTCGGTTTGTCACCCTGGCATCGAAGGGCGGCGGGTGTTGGTGGAGAGACGAAACTCCATTTCGGATCAAAATTGGGGATTACGGGGGCGCGCCGGTGCAGGAGGACGAGGAAGAGGAGGAGGAGCAAAGTCTTTAGTTGAAAAGGTCATTGCAAAAAACAGAGAGAGAGAGAGCAAGGCGGGGAGAGTAAAGCCAGTCTTGGAAAAGTGCGGGGGAATTAAAGACCATTTCTGCACTACACGGTTATAGTGCCACGATTCCACTTTCAACATCCTGTGGAATCCTGGGGTTGGCAGTTTAGGGAAGAGCCCAAGGCCCCCAGGATTCCATGAGATGTTGAAAGTGGAATCGTGGCGCTATAACCGTCTAGTGCGGACATGGCCCGAAGGCAAGACGCCCCCTGCCAAAGAAGCGACCCCGGGGGCTCTTGCCTCCAAACACTGTTGGCGTTCCGCGCCATCCCAACCGAGGCGGCGGAAGCCCCCGCTCGGTTGTGCCAACGGCATCCCTTGGGCTCCTTCGAGGCAGTCGCGGTTGCCCCACGGAGCGCTCAGCGGCGTCTCCAGGGAAAGAGGGCAGAGTAAGCGCGGATCGCCACCCGGGGGACTCGCGGAAGAGGAGACCGGGCGCCCCGGGGAGCCCCGGCAGGAGCCTAACGTGCAGCTGGACATGTCGGGTGCAGTGGGGGCATAAAAGAGGAAGCGGGACCCGGCTTTTGGGCCGCTGGCAGCAGGATGGGCTTTCATCAGGGTCGACGTTATCTCTAAATACGAGCATATCAGAAAACGAGAAGGACACAGACAATTGAAATGACTACCGTCATCTTTCAGCCGTCATAACAAAATAGAAAGGCACAGAAAATTAGAAGGACTACTGTTTATCCTCTCAGTTTTCATATTGCAGAGTTTTAAAAAGATTTTTTTTGTCATATGGTTTTTTTATATCATTTTGTATTGTCGTTTTTGCCAAAGTAAACTCTCTCTCTCTCTCTCTCTCTCTCTCTCTCTCTCTCTCTCTCTCTCTGTGTGTGTGCGTGTGTGCGTGTGTGTGTGTGTGTGTGTATGCACAGACAGACAGACAGACACATTAGGAAGAGAGAGAGAATCATAGAATCATAGAAATGTAGAGTTGGATAAGACCACAGAGGCCATCCAGTCCAACCCCCTGCCATGCAGGAACACCCTCAAAGCACTCCTGACGGATGGCCATCCAGCCTCTGCTTAAAAACCTCCAAGGAAGGAGACTCCACCACACTCTGAGGCAGCAGATTCCACTGCCAGACAGCCCTGATTGTCAGGAAGTTCTTCCTGAGGTTCAGGCGGAATCTCCTTTCCTGCAGCTTGAATCCATTGCTCCTTGTCCTGGTCTCTGGAGCAGCGGAAAACAAGCCTTCTCCCTCTCTACATGGCATCCCTTCAAATATTTAAACATAGCTATCATGTCCCCTCTTAACCTTCTCTTCTGCAGACTAAACATACCCAGCTCTCTAAGTCTATCCTCATAGGGCATGGCTTCCAGGCCCCTCACCATTTTGGTCGCCCTCCTCTGGACCTGCTCCAGCTTGACCATGTCCTTCTTGAATTGAGGTGCCCAGAACTGGACACAGTATTCAAGATGAGGCCTAACCAAAGCAGAGTAGAGTGGTACCAGTACCTCCCTCGATCTAGACACCATACTCCTATTGATGCAGCTGAGAATTGCATTGGCTTTCTTGGCTGCCGCATCACACTGCTGACTCATGTTCAGCTTGTGGTCTATTAAGACTCCTAGATCCCTTTCACACGTACTGCCATCCAGCCACACGTCCCCCATCCTATATTTCTGCGTTCCATTTTGTTAGCCTTGGCCCAGCTCTCCAATCTGTCCAGGTCATTTTGAATTTTGATCCTGTCCTCTGGCGTATTAGCAAACCCTCCCAACTTGGTGTCATCTGCAACTTTGATGAGTATGCCCTGTATTCCTTCATCCAAGTCGTTGATGGAGATATTCAACAGCACTGGGCCCAGGACAGAACCCTGTGGCACCCCGCTAGTCATTTCTCTCCAGGATGAAAAGCAGCCATTGGTGAGCACCCTTTGGGAACGATCAGTCAACCAGTTACAGATCCACCTGGCAGTGGCCCTGTCCAGCCCACATTTTACTAGCTTCTTTGCAAGAATGTCATGGGGAACTCTGTCAAAGGCCTTACTGAAATTGAGATATGCTACATCCACACCATTCCCTTCATCTATCAAGCTAGTAACTCTATCATAAAAAGAGATAAGATTAGTCTGGCATGATTTATTTTTGAGAAATCCATGTTGACTTCTCGTGATTACCGCATTGCTTTCTAAGTGATTAGAAACTGACTGCTTAATGATCTGCTCCAGGATCTTTCCGGGTACTGTCGTCAGGCTGACTGGGCGATAATTATTTGGGTCCTCTTTTTTTCCCTTCTTGAAGATGGGGACAACATTTGCCCTCTTCCAGTCTGCTGGAACTTCTCCTGTCCTCCAAGATTTCTCAAAGATTATAGCAAGCGGTTCCGAAATGACCTCTGCCAGTTCTTTTAATATCCTAGGATGCAATTCATCTGGCCCTGGAGACTTGAATTCATCCAGTGTGGCCAGGTATTCCTGTACCACCTCTCTACCTATTATATGCTGCATTTCCCCTGCTTCCTCACCTGCTCCCCAACCGCCAGGTTGAGTGCTTGTATCCTTCTGGGAAAAAAATGAGGCAAAGAAGGTGTTAACTAGTTCTGCCTTTTCTCTTCCCCCTGTTAGCAATTCGCCATCTTCTCTGTGCAGCGACCCTATCGTCTCCTTCTTTTTCCTTTTGCTGCGGACATATTTAAAAAAGCCCTTTTTATTGTTTTTAATGTCTCTGGCCAGCCTAAGTTCGTTCTGTACTTTAGCCTTCCTGACCTTCTCCCTACATCTCCTGGCTACTTGCTTAAATTCTTCTTTGGTGGTTTCCCCCTTCTTCCATTTCCTGTACATGTTTCTCTTAACACTTAGCTCAGCTGAGAGTTCTTTAGTCAACCATTCTGGTTTCTTCAGATGCCTTACATTTTTCCTCCTTATTGGCACAGTTTTAGACTGTGCCTTCAGCATCTCCCTTTTAAGGAACTCCCATGCCTCCTGAACTCCTCTCCCTTTCACTATTCTTGACCACGGAATTCCAGCCAGCAGCTCCCTAAGTTTACAGAAGTCCGCTTTTTTAAAATCTAAGACGAGTGTCTGGCTACACTTATCTTCTCCTTCCCACTGAATGCCAAATTCCAATAGGGCATGGTCACTCCCCCCTAAAGATCCAACCACTTCTACCTCATTAACAAGGTCATCCCTATTGGTCAGGATCAGATCTAGAATATTTGATCCCCTTGTCGCCTCTTCCACCTTCTGGACCATGAAATTGTCTGCAAGACAAGCAAGAAACTTGCTGGACCTTGCTGTCTTGGCAGAGTTTGACTGCCAACATATATTCGGGTAATTGAAATCTCCTATTATTACTGTATCTCTCCTTTTTGAATGTGCAGTCATTTGGTTGAGGAAGGCGTCATCAAGGTCTTCAGTCTGGGTTGGAGGTCTGTAGTAAACCCCCACCAGAATATCCCTATTGTTTCTCCCTCCCTTAATTCTTACCCACATGCTCTCGACCTGGCTTTCTGGGTTTAAGTCATGGATCTCTTCACAGGTGAAAACTTCCTTGACATACAAGGCTATTCCTCGTCCTTTCTTGTTCGGTCTATTTCTACAAAATAGGCTATACCCCTCTATTCCTACGTTCCAATCCTGAGACTCATCCCACCAGGTCTCAGTGATGCCTATCAAATCGTATTTATTCTGTTGTACTAGGAGTTCAAGCTCATCTTGCTTGTTTCCCATACTCGGTGCACTAGTGTAGAGACACTTAAGTCCCCAGGCCCTTCCTGCAAGTCCTGTACTGTAGTTTCTATTCCTCCCACCATTGGATGCTTGTACTACTTGGCCAATATCCTTTGGGCCTTTTCCCCCTGCACTCGCCGAGTCCTTGCCCTGAATAATATTGTCTCCCTCCCCAGTGGAACTTAAAGACCTCTTAATCTTCCTTGCGAGACTGTTTGCAAAAACATTCCTGCCAAGTTTCGTGGGGTGCAGCCCATCTCTTGAGATTGAGAGAGAGTCCTCTTAACTACCTATGGTATTGAGAACAGCTACCTGGCTGGTCAAAAACACTCCTATCAACTAATATTGAATTCTGGAAATAAAAAAAAAAGGGTTGACTTAGTATTCAGCAATTACATGGAAGTACCAACACAGAACAGAACACTACATGACTGTGCCATGTGTCCTACATTAGACAGATTAGGACAAACAAAACAGAGAGGAAAGAGGGGACTGAGTCTAGAATGTCCACCCCTGTAGAGTAAGAACTATCCAGTTGTTCAATTGCTCTGCTAGTTAAGGCTGCTGGGCATTGCAACCAACCCAACAAGTAGAGTTTTCTTAGCAAAATTTATTTATAGGGGGTTTGCCACTATTTTCCTCTGAGGCTGAGGGAGTATGACTTGCCCAAGGTCACCCAGTGGGTTCCTAAGGCTGAGTGGAGATTCAAACCCTGCTAAGTACATCACACTGGCCTTCATATGCCTTAATCCTCCCTTTCATAGCCAAACAAGGAAGGAAAGAAGAATGAGATGGAATAGATTGTCAGCTGCAGGTCGGTTTCTCTTCAGGGAAAAATATTTATCCAAGTAAGGAGGCCCCAAAGGTTTTAGTTATGCAGGCTTACTCAGTGGAATCCCAAGAACACACCTGCTTCTAGTGATGTATTTAAGTCTTTTACTCCAAGTCTCATGTCTCTACATTCAAGTCTCAAGTCCTTGCAAGATACTTTCAAGTTAAGTCTCGAGTCAAGTCTCAAGTCTGGAAGTCAACTTTATACCCTAACCTATATTCCAGAATTTCTAGACAGAGTCCAATAAAGTCAGTTTTATCAATTTAAATAGAGTCGGTCCTCCACTTTTGTGATTGTGCCATCTGCAATCTCAGAAGTAGGGGGATAGGATCCTTCTTACTTCCCATTTGCAAAGTTGGAGGCTTTTTCAGAAGTGGGGAATAGGATCCTTCTTATTCCTCATTACTGAAGCTTCAATAGCTTTAGAAGGAAGAATCCTTCCTCCTCAAGCCCATTGCCTAACACATTTTCTGTTCCCCCCTGAGATACGCGCTCTGCATTCTGGGCATGAGTCTTGCCTTCTGCTCTTAGGAATAGTTTTAGAAAGCTCCTCCTACATATGTAGTGGGAACATTCCACTGAGCAGATCTCAACCGCACCTCAAACTCATTGCCTAACCCATTTACTGTTCGCTCTGAGAAACATGTCCACACTTTGGGCTTGAGACAGATCGTCATGTGACCAGTAAGTTGTAAGGTTTCTGGTTAAGTTACTGAACCAAGGGCAGCAAGTCAGCCACTAAAAATATGCAAGTCTCAAGTCAAATCAAGTCAGTATGTAATTTTTGCCGAGTCAAGTCTGAGTCCAGTCACTGAAGTGATTTAAGTCTGACTTGAATCCAAGTCAATCAACTCAAGTCTACATCACTGCCTGCTTCCATTTTTTAGAGGAAGGTATGATCCTCTCAGATCTTGGACTTTTTGTTGTGTCTCAAGACCTTTTCTGCTGTCACTCTGGTGGATCAAGCTAACACCCCTATTCCTCTCTACTCTACATTTTCCTTATTGTTTGTCTTCTGTAAAAGAGGTTAATTATGAAATTGCTGAGCTGGAACAACCAGAAAATTGCCAATAAGTAATGGAGTTGCTTGACTGCCCAAAAGCAGAGACCACTTAAATGGATGTTCAATGTAGGGCCACCTGTTTGACTAAAATAAAGGAAAAGAACATCCAGTAAGCAAGGCTGCCTGTTTTTACATTTGGACAAGGCAAATAAATGAAAGGTGTCATGTACTGTATTCAGTTGTTTCTGTTCCTCCAGCATTTACAAGCCTATAGGGAGAATAAACAACTTCTGGGATTAAAAAAAAAAGTCTTCAGTGCCCATCTGAAAATGGGAGAGAAAAGGAATCTTAAGATCTCCTTTCATTTTTATAATAGATACATTTCCTGATCATCAGTGCACTCTTGAGTAATTTGCAATAACACTGGCCCATCTCTATTCTTATGATGAACTGGAAAAAGATGGGGTATGTGAAGGAGTGCCTTGATAGTATGAATGAGTTGTCGTGAAACATTAAACTCTCTAGTTAATCTTAGCCTTTTAAAGTGGCCATGTCTAATGCACTGGGAATGATGCCCATCAACCCACTTTGGCTGCTAAGATTGGCACTATACTTGGCCATTCTGGGAGACTCTTGATGTTATCCTCCTACACATTGCATCTTGCGAGGGAGGTGGGTGGCAGGGGAGTCAGACTTTGGAAAATCACTTTTTGGATGACAACCGTGAGAATTTCTCAGCCAACATAGCGATTGACCATGGATTCTGGATGTTGTAGTTTAAAAGGTAATATTTCCAAGCTGTGACAATACACACACTCTATAATCTGTATTGGCTGACAAAGCTGCAACATCATGAGATATAAGTGCATATTGAAAGGAACCTCAACCTATCCATGAAGCTTTGCAGCACATACAGGTTTCAGACTTAGGCATTCAAATGTGTTTTAGGAATGCCATAGATTTACTATTTACAAATACAGGCACATGGGGGGGAACCCCCACCCTCCAAGATGGCTTTTTTCAAATGGCACAAAAAAAGTGTGGCTAGTATGTGTTAATTGCCACACTAATTAGAGCTTTAGACCTGCAGGTAAAACACGTGCTGTATTCAGGAGAACAGCATGTTTCTGATCCACTAATTTGCTTCTCTTTTTCCCTGTTTGTTTTAAAAAAAATTGGAGGATTTCCAAGTCATGCTTCAGCCCACAAGGACCATGATTGACAATTCCTTCACACACATAAAATCCTGACTAAGTCCTTGCCACTGCAACATTTTCAGAGGTACACTCTTAACTGAGGAGGCAGCTTTAAAAATCAAAGGCACGCTCCACCATTATCAGTCCTCCTAAGTATCACACCAAAGTCTGCAGCGACTATATGTGCTCACCTGGCAGCAGGTCCTTAAGCTTAATGTCACAGACTACCAAGTAGGCATGCAGGGGACCAAGCTGCTGGATAGGAAGGGACATACTGAAGGGTCAGCTTTGTCAGGGTAGCATAAGGTAGCTCCTCAGAGCATGTGCAGAGTGCTGACAGGGCAGTGACATCCAGCTGCAACCAAGCGGCTCCAGGCAGGCCAAAAAAGTTCCAGAAACTCATAGAGATAAACTCAGGGCTATTTATTTAGTTGAGCACACTGAAGTTAAAGTTAGGGCTTTTGGCAGCATGCCAGGAAGCAATAAGTAAAACAGGAACAATAAATCAGCAGGTAAAAACACAAACCAGCAGCATGTCTAGATACATTCCATAAATCAGTCAGCAAAGTGGCATGACCACCAGGAATTGACCCGAATAGTAAAGTACAGTGCCATAAGCATTTTAAGAGCTTAACAACACCCCAGACCCTATGGGGTGATTCAATCACATTTACAGCAGGCAACCTTCTCATGTTGACAAGGCAAGACCTTCCAAGGCTGGCTAGCCAAAAGATTCTTGCAGCTGCACTTAAGGTCACATCACCTCATCACCTCCAGGCAAGTACTCTAATCAGGTATGCACACAACCTACAAAAGAGCCTCTGCCCCGCACTGGCAGCTTGATGGGTTAACTATACAATACCCAAGTACTCTGCATTTGCATACTGGCTACTCTATTGAGAACCGCTACGATAACTCAATCATTCAGATTCTGACCTTTCGGAGGCTTTGTCTCCAACTCCAAATCTATTGTTTTCCCCCAAGTACGGCATAGCCTGCAGTCACAATTCTCCTTACAAAAACCCTTGATTCCGAGACCTTCCTCGGAACGCTCCCGAGTTTCATCCCGCCTTGCTGCCGCTTTGCTTGGCGAGCCTCCCCTCAGCTCCACGTGCTGAGTTACATCGCACCCCAGCCTCGCTCCATTTTTCTGGGCTTCAGGACAGGTGAAGTATCACCCAAACCAGCAATCCCTCTAAAAATCCCTCTATACCACTCCAACCTTTATTTTCTTTAGTTATCTTGTATGAGTGTGTCGCATGCACTGTTTTGCTTGTGTATTTAATAAAACATCATTTATTGTTTCAACTTCTGTGTGCTATTTGACTTGACCCGACCCCGTAGACATAGGGTTCAAGATCTCGCTACGTTGCCCTGCCTCTCGTAACGCTAAGCAGTGCTCTGAGCTAATTTTCCCCACCTTTAGTTGAGCACGTTTTGGTGTGCCTCCCGGGACCCCCAGTACACAGGGTAACAGAGTGGTGGAGTAACGCGGGCAGCCCCGGTACCCCTAATTTGAGAAGGAGTCATGAACCTCCTCAAATCAGGCTGGTACTGACTTAGGTGACGGTCGGTCAAGTCATTAGAGCACTGTTAGGCAGGAACACGTATGTGTGGAGTCTGTGCGTTTGAGCTCTAGAGGTATTCTATCTGGGTGGAAATCTGTTCCCCTTTCTTGCTTGGTTTGTGTATGTCAGCCGCCCCGGCGTGGTCACTAGCACTAGGCGGTGAACCATTGTCCGATAGCAAGGGGTGTGCACAAGCTGTCCTGGGAATCACATCCCTAACTTGGGGTCTATCGTGGGCTGGGATCCAAAGTGTTAGAGTGTTAGCATGCTAGGAACAGTCTACACTCATCCAACACCATAGTGGCAAGGCAAAATAGCACTTAGGGAAGAAATTCCCCCCTTAGAGTAGTATACGGGTGCGTCCCATCCTTGTTAGGAGTTAGAAAACGCGGATGTGTCCCGCTAGCAGTTGTGAAGTGCGGGTGCGTCCTGCTGTGTAATTTCGGGTGCGTCCCAATTGGCTAGCCGACTAGGTGCGGGTGGTGAGTCCCAACCTAGCCTAGGGTTCAGAGGTTTGACCCATGGTAGAGGAAGGTACCCCTCACCCAGAAAACCAGTTAGGGACGGCTCGGTTTTGGCTCCTTGCCCTTTTCCCCCACTGCTTGGCCAGGTGGCGTAGTAAGTTCCTTAGTGTTCGTCTCCCCCCTTCAGGCAGGCGGAGTACTCCTCAGGGTTCCTTGGGTCTAGGTGACCTCCCTGTCCCTGAACTGTTTCCTTGTCTTTTGGTCCCCAGTGCTGTCGAGGTGGAAAACCGGGCTTGGGAGTACCAAAGTGACTTTGTTTGGGCAGGCTGGAGATAGGTTCCTGTCCCTCTTTCCTAGAGAAGTTCCGCAGAGTTCGTTTCTCTTCAGCCCCCAGGGGTCTAGGTGATCCTTCCTGTCACTCCAGTTCCTGGTCCCATTTGTAGTTTGTAGTTTGTGTTAGAGAAAGTTGTGGTTTGTGTGAAAAATGGCAGAGTAGTAAGGTCACCATCAAGGACCTCATGTTGGAGGAAGAAGTCAGAGGTAAACTAGAGAGATGGGTGTTGAGTAAAGGGAAGTGCCCCTGGAAAGATACCATCTTCCAGACAACCGATCCCTTTGCCACACTCCGGGAAACGTATACCCTGGCGCGTAAATCAAAGAACCCGTTCGGGACGTCTAAGGATGCTTTGGCCGCTTGGGGACTTTGGCTTATGGCCAGAGATGCTAGTAGTGCCCTGGTAGAGACCAGAGAGAAATTAGCGAGCGTAGAAAAGCAGAATGCCCGGCTTCAGGCCAAGGTCAAGATGCTGCGCGCGGACAAGGTAACTTTTGCATCCGTAGTGCAGGCGTCAGCACAGAAGCTTAACAACATCACGGTAGTGGCGCAAACTTGGGAGGAGAAGGCCCATGCCTTAGAGGCTGAGTTGGATCATGTCTGGTCTGTGGCCAAGTTCATGGTGGGGCAAGTAAGAGAGCAGCAGAAGGCTGTTAGCCATGTAGCTTTCCAGAAACAGATTGCTACGCTGGAGAGCCAGCTCCAAAGGCGCAAAGCCTTAATTTTGGCTGTGTGCCCGGAGCTGCTTCCAACGTTTGCGGAGGACTTTTCTGGGGAGACACTGCCAGAGGATGCTCAGGCAACCGTTCCCCACAATCCAGACTGGAGTGACCCTAAGGTCCCAGTCCACCCGGTAGAGACACGGTCCATGAGGAGACGGACCACCCCCCTTGGAGAAGGCAGTTCTGATAGGCAAGAGATGCAGGAGATGCAGGTCACCGAGACTAGGGTCCCCTGGTGTGCTACTGAGGCCAAAGCTATTGGGGATCAGTTGGGTCCTTTAAATCGGACCACCGGCATCATGTGGCTAAACGCAGTGATACATTCTCACCCAACAGCCAATGGTCAGGACCTGACTCAACTGGCTCAGCTTTGCATGTCTCCTTCCGAGCTCCCTACTCTTGAATCGGCCATGGCGGCTCGAGGCCTGGTTAGGCTCGAGGCCCACGGCTGGATGAGAGAGGTAGTGAGGATTTTGTGGCCCGGACAGAGTGCGAGTGTGCTCTATGTCATGGAGCAACAGGGTCCTTGAGAGAACCCTGAGGCTTACGTGGCACGGAAGCAGCTCCTCGCCATTCTGGCCGAGAAGGTCCTCTTGATGCCCCGTGGATATAACTTCAACCATCTTGAATTTAAGACGCTCTTGTACGGAGGTCTTAACCACGAGACCAAGATGGCTTTAGGTTTGGTGGATCCAGCCACCACCCACTGGGAAGAATTTGGGAACAACCTCCGATGGGTCTCCGACCTGCTGAGCGAGGCAGGATCCCTAAAACCTCCCACTAAGACGCATAGGAAGGACACCAGGAATTGGGAACCTATAGCCGAGGTTACCTACTTGAACTATGGGCTCCATTCCCAGCATAGGAAAACGGCTCCAAATTCCATCCCGCGAGGGAATTGGAACTCGAGACCGCTACCCAGACAAGACACCAGGCAGTGGCAGGGAAGGGATTTCCGCAGGCCGCCCAGCAAGGCGGGAAGTCCCCCACAGCAGCCAACTGTCCCCAAACAGCCCTTTGACTCGGGCTCTCCTCGGGAGACGTCGGGTGGGTACGATCCCACGGCCCAGACGTACTCCTCGGATAGAGTAAGGGTCTGGGGCATGCTCAGAAGGTTCAGGCTGGACATGAGACAGTTCGACAAGCAGCCAACATCGGAGCTTTTGGAAGCTCTAGATAAGCAGCTTCAGGCGGGAAGTAAACAGCTGGTCCAGGCCATGACTGATGGCCCACCCCCAGCTGGATACTACCCTAACCTGGATCTGCAAGCATAGGGGTGCCCTCTGTCCAGGAAGCTTCTCCACAACGTGGTGGCTAGGTTAAAGCCAGACAGGTGGGGAAAGTTCTGGGTGAAGGCAGGCATAGGGACCGAGAGGGATAAGACTCCTGCCACTCTTCTTGTGGACTCTGGTGCAGCAGTAAACGTGCTGCACCCCAAACTTGTGAGGTACGGTGAACCCACACCCCAGCATGTCCAGCTTTCTGGATATGGTGGGGGGGGGTCACCAAGCTAGGGCATGGACAGGCATCCCAATGTCTATAGAGACATTTCGTTTTCAGTTGTGGGTGTGCGAGAACCAGGGAGAAGACGACGGCCTTTTAGGCATCGGTTTTCTCTGGGGAAACAGGCTCATAGTTGATTACGCAAACAGGTTTCTATGGCAGCTAGATCAGGGATCAGAAGAGATTTCGGCCGTGCACCGTTGTGCCGCCATTAAAGCTCCTGCCCCTGTGCATTGTGTGACTAGCGACCCATGGGTGAAAGCATTCCCCGAGGTGTGGATAAAGGATAAAATAGAGTGTGAGACCATAAAGGGAGCCTGCGTCTTGATAAAAGGCCAGGACCCTCCACCTCAGAAACAGTACAAATACCCGGCCGAAGCGGAGGAAGGCATTGGGAAAACAATTGAGGGACTCATCAAGTGGGATGTAGTCACCCCGATGCAGTCCATATGCAACGCGCCTTTATGGCCTGTGCTAAAATCAGACAGCAAAACCTGGCAAATGACGGTAGATTTTAGAGCATTCAACTCCGTCACCCCGCCCATTGAACCGGTTGTGGCTAAGTATAATGAAATCCTGTCCGCTATTGCGGCAGGAGCCAAATTCTACAGTGTCTTGGACTTGGCTAATGCGTTTCATTCCATTCCATTGCACGAGGCGTGTTGGTAAAAATTTGCCTTCACTTTCTGGGGGCAACAGTATGTGTTTAAACGCACGCCCCAGGGCTTCCATTCCAGCCCAAGCATTTGCCATGCCCACGTGGTAAAGATGTGGAACAAGCTGCAGCCAGCTTCAAGGTCCCACATCTTGTCTTATGTGGACGACATTCTTATTCATTCCAATTCGGAGGAAAAGACCCGGAAGATCACCCACGAGGTGTTAGGAATCCTCTGCGATACCGGTTTTAAGGCCAACTGCGAGAAAGCCCAATTGGTATCCACCGAAGTAAAACATCTAGGGCTTTGTTTAGGCACCAAAGGTCGCACTCCCGATGCAGAGCGGGTAGAAGTGATCTCGAAGTTACCAGGCCCCACAGACGTGCATTCCTTGGGTTCTCTTCTGGGGACATTAAACTTTTCCAAGGATTTTATAGGGATTTTATGTCTTTTGCAGCCAAAGCGAAGCCTCTATATGCCCTATTAAAAAAGAATGCCCAGTGGGAATGGGGACCGGCACAACAGGAGGCATTTGCCCAACTTAAGGAGGACTTGATGAAGGCACCTGCCCTTGCGCACCCGAATATGGCTAAGCTGTTCCTCATACAACTAGCCACCTCGGACAGGAGTATGGGAGCAGTTCTGTCACAACAACAAAATGGCACTCAGCGTGTGATAGCCTACGCCTCCAGGAATTTGGACCTACATGAGACTAAATTTACTCCATGCGAGAAAACATGCCTCGCACTGATCTGGGCTATAACGCACTGGGAGTTTATGATTGGAGGCGCCCGTGTGATTGTCCAGACCCCCCACACGCCGCTCAAGTACATCCTGTCAGGAAAAGTCCAGAATGGCCAGGTGTCCAATGCCAGGATTGCCAAATGGACTGTTTCCTTGGTGTCACGTGGGGTGGATTTTCAGAAGCAACCGCAGGAACCACCAGCTCCCTATGGTCTAGTTGTGACTGGAGCCATGCATGAGTGCCCTTTACCACCTTTAAACACTAGTCAATGGCCAGTGGAATGGTGAGCCTCCCTTGAGGAAGCTCAGTTACAGGGCTTCATTTGTTGGTTCTGCGATGGGTCATCCATGCACGTGGATGGTAGCCCACGGACAGGCTATGGAGCGATCCGAGTCGCAGACTCCTTCACCCTACAGGGAAAAGCCTGGCCACACTCGAGCCAGGTGGCGGAAGTAGAAGCTCTAAGGGCTATCCTGAAGCATGAACTGCTTGACTGCCCCCTGGCCATCTATACCGATTCCGACTGGACTGCCAAAGCAGCCAGTGTTTGGTTACCGATCTGGCTCCAAAACGACCTAAAAACATCTGATGGGAAGCCCATTGCCCATCTCGATAAATGGGTCAGGATCGCTGCCCAGATTGAGGAACGGACTGCCCCCACATGGGTTGCTCACGTCTGAGGACACCAGAAAAAGAACATGGCTACATGTATTTGGAACACCAGGGCAGATGCCATAAATCGGGATGCCGCTTCACAGGATGATGGGGCCCCCATCGCCATTATAAATGTCAACCTTAAGGAACCCATGGTACCTCCCATGTTCGACCTGGGAGTGTTGCAAAAGGGAGATTCTGAGATCTTGGAATTGGCCAAGAAGGGCTCGAACAAGTCAGGTCAATTCAAGATCTCTCAACTAGAAGGAGTGTATTGGGCTATTGATGCAGTGGCCAACGCCACTGGATCATGCCCCAAGACCTCCGCAGTGACATCATCCAGTTTGTGCATGAGCAGGGACATCGAGGGTGAAGTGTGACTCTGGACAGGGTAAGGGAAACCAGGTGGTGGCTGCAGGTCAAGCAGGACATAGACCAGTGGGTCGACAACTGCTTGGCGTGTGCCATGGTCAACGCTGACACCTCCAGCCCCAAGGCACCCATCCAGCACCAACGCATCGAGGGTCCCTGGTCGCGGATTCAAATAGATTTCATAGGCCCATTACCTACAACCCCGTGGGGGAACAAATATTGTTTAACTGTCATCGATCCATTCAGTAAATGGATCGAGGCTTTTCCGTGTAGAGACAACACGGCAAGCACAGCAGCGCGCTTGCTCTTTAACAATGTTTGGGCGAGGTGGGGAGTGTCACGTGACCTTGACTCAGACTTAGGGGTACACTTCACTGGTGAAATTACCCAGGAGTTGTGCAAGGCACTGGGCATTCGCCAGCGCTTCCATATCGCCCACCATCCTCAGAGTTCAGGTCAAATCGAGAGGACGAACCGCTCTCTGAAGGAAGCGCTTCGGAAGATGGTGCGTTCCTCCGGCAAGGACTGGGATAATAAGTTGCCAATTATTTTGATGGCCTTCCGAGGCACGGTAGCCTCTCACGGCTTCACTCCACACATGGTGATGACTGGGCGAAAGACGATGCTGCCCGAGGCTTTTTGGATAGACACTAGCCTCCCTTCCGATTTAGAGCCAGTGGTTCTAAATAACGAGTGGGTGAGGAACCTAGTGCAGCATATAGGGCAAGCACACAGGCAGGTAGCTGCCCAGCTGGGCAAAAACCTACAGAAAATGGACAAGAGACTGGGATGGGTTCATCACCCTTGTCAGTGGGAGGAGGGACAGCTAGTCCTGTATAGAAACTTCTATAAGGATAAGCACTCCCTCGCTGCCAAGTGGGTTGGCCCTGTCCCCATTGTGAAGAGGATCTCCCCTGCTGTATATCAGGTAAGGATCCCCAGGAAAAAGGGAGACTGGCTGAAGTTCTTCCACGTCTCTCAACTGAAAGAGTGGAAGGGTCAGCTAGTCGACCCGAAAGGCATTACCGAAACAGACTCGCTTGAGGAAGCTACTGGGAAGACTCCCATTAATGTAATTGCTCCTCAGGTATCGCTTAATTACAGGGACATTCCAGAAATTAACTTATCTGAGATGTTCGCTTCAATTTATGAAGCGTATGACAATGGTTAAATTGACATTGTCTGCATGGGACGGAGAGAGATGGCCAACTCTCCGATCTCCCGCTTATGTACATAGTTCTTAGTTATATTTGGGTGATTGGGAAGTGGTGTTATTTTTAGTATATATTGTTTGTTGAAATTAAATGTCCCGTTCGGTTGCAAAAGCCTAATCCAAAGGCGACCAGTCTTCAGGTCTGCCTTCGGAGTTCAGCTATATCTATGGATGGTGATACTGCTCGTTCGGGGCCAGCATCGAACCATCGGTACTAGGTTGTTTAGCTGCCCCCAAGCCCTCGTTAACATCATCAGGCTTGGAGCTTCGGCCTGAGCGAGGAGGGTGCGAGCGTGCAAGTCCATGTTGTACGGACCAGGGTGTGAATGGGACCTTCATAACCGGAGGTTCCTTTCGTGTGGCTGGGAGGTTAGCATGGGTGTCTCTAGACCCATGAGCCGATGCGGGACCCGAACCAGCAGCCTCACTGTCCTGGCCAACGGTCCCCCTCAGGCCAATACTGCTTTACTCGCAATAGCTATTTATATCTCTGTGGACTCTTAGTCTTTTCAGTCATGATGACCCAGTTTTAATTTGAATTCCCAGTAGACTTTGAGCCGGCCATTTGCATTTATGGTATACATTGGCTAATAACCATGTCAGTTCTTCTCTTAAAACTCTAATAGGTCAATTGATCCAGAAGACTGGGAAGATCCCGAGATCGTACCATCGCCCCCGAGTACCGTGGGGGGGGGGAGTGACAAAGAAAGTTGCCGCTCCATCTGATGGCCCATGCTTGGAGATTCCTGGTTCTTCCACAACACCTGTGACTGTGAGGGAAGGTGACCATGCAGCCTTCCGCATGCCACGACGAACTTTTGCCATTCCTGCTACCGTTTGCTGACCCGAGGAAACCTATGGACTATTCCAGGCTCCAGACTCTGCAAAGACTCTTTGCTCCTGAACTTGCAGCGAGCCAGGCTGCACCGACTTGGACATTTTGCTGTTGTTCCTGCTCTGTTGCCTGGATGGACTTATGCTTTGCTAGCCCACTCCAGCTAAAAGACTTTTCCTGTTGCGAGGGGGGGTTGCCAAGACTGTTGCTTGCACCTCACCTCCCCCGGACTACGAACTTTCATACCACATTGAACTGTTTGCTCATTGGATTACCTTCATTGCCAACCCATGCATTGGACTTACCGTATTTCGTTGAATCGCACTTGCTATTTTTCTACCATTGCTCATTCTTCGACAGTTCCCTATTGATGGGACATTGGACATTGTTTATTGTTTAATTGTTTATTACATTGGTGTGTGTGTGTGTTTAGGTTTAGATTTTTAGTTAGGACTGTCTTTATAAGATAGTAATCCTTTGCTCTTCCCGAAATTCCCTTTCCTGAGGAGTGATACGGCTACCAACCTGCAAGCCCCTATTTGGCTCTAAATTGATTTTTGCTTTTTGATTGGAAAATATCCGATATTGTCCCCAACACTGCCCATTTTCGGGGGGGGGGATTGTTACTGCCCTGGCTAGTCCGAGCTTTGGGGATATTAAAAGATATCCTCTTGATATCACAATTCGGCTGCACTTCTCTATTCCCTTCC
This sequence comes from Cyclura pinguis, assembly GCA_030412105.1. Classification (NCBI taxonomy): domain Eukaryota; kingdom Metazoa; phylum Chordata; class Lepidosauria; order Squamata; family Iguanidae; genus Cyclura; species Cyclura pinguis. The sequence continues at coordinate 166,221,087 of CM059600.1, forward strand.
ACGTGCTTGCGAGGCCACCGGACAAGCATGTAAACAAGCTCGGCCGTTAATTGCTGTAATATTCAAGCAACAATACAGGCAGGCCAGAAATAGCTGACTCACTGCTTTAGGAGACCTCCAGGCAAGTACTCTAATCAGGTATGCACACAACCTACAAAAGAGCCTCTGCCCCGCACTGGCAGCTTGATGGGTTAACTATACAATACCCAAGTACTCTGCGTTTGCATACTGGCTACTCTATTGAGAACCGCTACGATAACTCAATCATTCAGATTCTGACCTTTCGGAGGCTTTGTCTCCAACTCCAAATCTATTGTTTTCCCCCAAGTACGGCACAGCCTGCAGTCACAATTCTCCTTATAAAAACCCTTGATTCCGAGACCTTCCTCGGAACGCTCCCGAGTTTCATCCCGCCTTGCTGCCGTTTTGCTTGGCGAGCCTCCCCTCAGCTCCACGTGCTGAGTTACATCGCACCCCAGCCTCGCTCTCCATTTTTCTGGGCTTCAGGACAGGTGAAGTATCACCCAAACCAGCAATCCCTCTAAAAATCCCTCTATACCACTCCAACCTTTATTTTCTTTAGTTATCTTGTATGAGTGTGTCGCATGCACTGTTTTGCTTGTGTATTTAATAAAACATCATTTATTGTTTCAACTTCTGTGTGCTACTTGACTTGACCCGACCCTGTAGACATAGGGTTCAAGATCTCGCTACGTTGCCCTGCCTCTCGTAATGCTAAGCAGTGCTCTGAGCTAATTTTCCCCACCTTTAGTTGAGCACGTTTTGGTGTGCCTCCCAGGACCCCCAGTACACAGGGTAACAGAGACCACTTGGATTAATGTGTTAATTGCCTCCTTAGTAAAAGAAACATTTTCCAAATGGCCCCCACTGGAAGGACAATAGAAAAGGAACAGCAATATGTGATAAGTCCCATCCAAAGACACTCTCATCCTGCTGGAATTGCAATTTTCCTGTCTCGTGTGATAAAGCCCGAAGACCATAGCAGCAAGAGTGAGATGTGGTGATCTCCAAGCATCAGGTAACTGTGTCAAGAGTTATTGCATTCAACACCTGGTCTGTCAGCAAGAGTCAGTTACCAAGTAACAGTTGATTCAGACGGGCAAAGCAAAGAGAAGAGGTCTGGGTTAGAGAGATAACCTTTCTGTTAGATTTCTGCAAAATGTTAGGAGTGATTCAATAATAGCTTTTCATCCCCTCTTCCTCCTCCCTTTCCCCCGTCACTTTTCACAGAGACAATAGAAAACTGGAAACTAAGGGCAGGCTGAAACAAAGATGAAAGTAGCTGGGCTGGTAATTAACACCAGGCGAAGAAAGGTAAAGTTCGATCTGCAGCTATCAGTCTGTATACTTTCAAGATTTCAGGAGCTCAAGGGAATAATCACTTCCACAATAAACAGCCCACAAGGCTGGAAAATGACCTTTCCCCAAGAAACAGAGGAAAAATGAATATCCAAATAGGGTTCTTTTAAAAAAAAAGCCTATAGTCTCATCTCAGCCAGAGAGCAGATGGTGTTGCCATGAGTGTCCTAGTGAAAAGAATATGCATACCTCGCTGGATTTACAGAGGCGGCTGACACAGCCCTTTAAACAGGGCCCTTGACACAAACAGTATCTCTGTGGACATCCAAGGCCATCCTATGACATTTTCTCCAGTTAAAACAAGAGGAAGGCTTACACTGATTCAATACTTCTGAGTCATGGGCTTTGGCCATTTCCGTACAACACTGTTATAGTGCTATTATTCCACTTTCAACATCCTATGGAATTCCTGGGGTTTGCAGTTTAGCGAGGGGCATCTTTGGCCTCAGTAAACTACAAATCCCAGACTTCCACAGGATGTTGAAAGTGGAATAATAGCACTGTAACAGTGTAGTGAGGAAATGGTCTTTATTTCAAATGGATTCTAGCCCTCATCACCACCAAAAGGACAAAAGAAGTTGTTGAATCAAAGTCATGAACAGGCAAGCCATGTGTCCTAGTGTTAAAAAGCTGGGCAAACTGTTGTTGTTGCTGTTAAGTAACTTTAACTTATACTTACATGTTCAGTCCACATTTTTGTTAAATGCTTTCAAAGCATTTTACAACATATTTTTTAAAAGAATTTTAATAATAATAAGCTAGTGAAAAACTTTACTGTTTAAATCAAGGTAGATCCTCTTACCTACAAATTATTGAAAATACGCCTATACTTATAAATTAGCATGTACAAATGGGGACAGCCAGCATACGCAGTGGCTTGAGCACTGGACCATGACTCTGGAAACCAGCGTTCAAATCCCCGCTTGGCCACAGAAACCCACTGGATGACCTTGGGTAAACCCCTTTCTGAACAAATCTTTCCATGAAAACCCTGTAATAGGTTCACTTTAAGATTGCCCTAAGTCAGAAATGACTGGAAAGCACACAACGACAATATATAAATGGGCAATGTTGCACATACACATCCCTCCATCCCCACTGGAGAAATGCTGAGGTTTGTTTTGTGTTGGAGAGGGGGTAGATGCAAGCACAGCAGAATAGCACAGGAAAAAAGATAGACTAAAACTCTTGTTTAATATTATGCCGCAGTATGGGTAGTAAAGGCTTATTACGTTTGCTATTGTGGAGCACTTCTTCCTAAAATAACAAATGCTAGAAATTTTATTAAAGATTAAAACAAGAATCAATAGATTTTAAGCCCAGCAGCTGCTCATAACAAATAGAAAATTGCCAAGTGCAACTCAATAAGTTTTCATCCGCTATTGCCCTATCAGATCTATTGCATCTGGAACTGGCTGCAGCCTGTCTCTAAAATAGATTGTAAAAGTGATAGATTCTGAAGGTTTGGAATGCGAAAGCTTTACAGTTTATGACTAAACAAGAAGAACCAGTTGGCAGTCTCCTTCTTGAGCACTGGTTTTCAGGATTGCCAGCATCTCTCCTAGGCTTGTCACATGGCACACAAAAATTTTCCTGGTGTTTCCCCCCGTTACTTTATCTCTACAGTAAGAAAAATATTATCTGCGAACAGGGGCAAAGCCAAGAAAAAGCTTGTTAATTGTCTTATGGCAAGTAATATGGAAAGACAGCTTATGATCAGGTACAATTCTATGATATCTTTTATACCACTATAATACTTTGATACCATAGCAGCATCCTATGGGATCCTGGGATTTGTAGTTTCATTAGGCATTTAGACTTTTCAGCCAGAATGCTTTAGTGCTTCTCTAGGCTACAGGCCCCACAATTCCATAGGATGCAGCCATGGCAATTAAAGTGATATCAAAGTGGTATAATTGTATAGCGTGAAAGAGGTGTAATCAATCATTCTGGAAATCTTTCTTGGGAGTGGCATCTTTATTAAGATCAGGTAACTCTCGACCTTTCTGCCTCTTTGCTGTGCTCAGCCAAGATTTTGTTTTAACCTCATTGTACCTCACACATACACGCGTGCACACACACCATTGAGGAGTATGAGGAAGATTCTGTCTAGTGACAGATGCTGTTATTCCATGTGCCACCTAAAGAACCTGATGCATTTTTATAACTGGATTTCTCTTAGGCCATTTCTGCACTGCAGTGTTACAGTGCTATTATTCCCCTTTCAACATCCTATGGCATTCTGGGGTTTGCAGTTTAGGGAGGGGCCTTTAGAATTCTCAACCAGAGAGCTCTTTGGCCTCAGTAAACTACAAACCCCAGAATTCCACAGGATGTGGAAAGTGGAATAATAGCACTTATAACAGTGTATGGCAGAAATGGCCATAATGACTAACAGCTCCATGGAATACATCCTTATCATTTATACATATTAGACACAATGCATTCAACCAATTCATTTGGCAACTTATCTGCTGGTTTACTGTATTCATTTGGTCCCAATTAATGCCTAGTAGATTGAGATTTTAAACAGAGTTTGAATGCCGCATTCAAATGAGGCTGACCTACAATCATCAATCCTAACAAAATTTAATGGCAGATGTGTACCCAGCCCCTAACAGAAGACAGGATAGAAAAAAAAATGTGAATCAAAACGGGAGGAATAGAAAAATGGCAGTTGCATTTTTTTGCAAGTGCCTGGGGTAAGCTGTTAAATAATGAGAAAAAAGAGTTCTGGAAAATAAACCTTCATTGTCAGGCAGTAGAAATGCTGTTTCGCTTTTCTGCCTTCTCCTCAATATTGGCAGTAAAATAGAGCTAAATTCACATCTAGGCTTTGATGGAATTAGGTGAGGATGAATGAAGTAATGAATCTATTCCGCTAACTTTATTCAAACCTCACTCTCTCCTTATTGATCTTCTTTCCTTTAAAATATCTGCAAATATAGAACAACCTAGGGCCTTGTACGTGGATGTGAGACCACCAATGGAATACCGGGTACTGCAGGCTATATCAGAGGAAAAAAACTGGCAAAAGCAATTGATGATGTTGCCATAAGTTGATAGGTGACTTGAAAGCATACATGCACATACAAACAGACCTACAACAAGCTCCCAATTCCAATTTCTTTCATTCAAAAAAAATCATTTGACCCCAAACATGTAATTTTGCCATGTTTTGCATCTCTCTCCTCAGCATGGTTTACAAAAAATATTTATATTTAACAAGGAAGTAGAGTGGAATTCCCTCTTAAATACAAGCCTTTCCTGGGTCTAAAAAAGCCCAGAGGGTTCCAGCCGCCCCTGTCCCTGGATGTGGGGGCGCAGATGGCCAATGGGTGCAGCTTCCAATTCTGGTGGTGGCAAAACTTTATAATCCTAAAAAACCACCACTACCACCACAACAAAACACATAAAGCATTTGCCTTTTCTCCCAGTCTCTGTCCTTTGCTTTTTAAAAACCACCCCTATGTTTTGCTCATCAGACAGAGACAGATAGAGAGACCTGGAGAGACCTGGATTCAAATCACTGCTTGGCAGTGAAGCTTCCTAAGTGTCATTTGCCAAGCGACTATTTGTCAGCCTATCCTATCCTGTAGGTTTGCTGTGAGCATTAAGTGACAGATGTCTGTTGTGAAAGTTCTTTTGGTTAAATGCAACCATACGGCCATTAATCTTCCACCCAGCTTGCCTACTCAAAAGTCCTATTGAGTTCAGTGAAGCTTAGTTCCAAGTCTGCACAAGAGTGAAAACATCATATTTTGTAGCCTAGTACTTGGAATGTGGATTCCCTCCTTTCCACAGATGAACATCTCATCTCACGTATGCCCATTATCATTTCTCATAAGCTTTGTTTATTGCTGCATTTCTTCAAAGGTCAGGAGACCAAAGCTCATTTCAGTCAATAGCACTAGGGGATTTCCACTTGATTCTACAGTGCTTGAGCAACAAAGTTCTAACTTGTTTCATGCCTTTATCCCTATGGAGCTGCTGGCTGAGGTAACCCAGAAATTTGGAGGGAGCAGATGACACCAAGTCAGGCTGTAGAGGTACTGAATCTCTGGATTCTGAACCAGGCATTTCTTTCCGCACCCTCTGCTCCATCTTTCTCTCTCTCACTGGCTTCTGCTGTTTCCCAGCCCCTGCGGTATGTCCCCATTGTCCCTCATTGCCCTCCTCCCGAGCTCGGTTCAGGAGCCTTCATTTTGTTTCCAAAAGGTAATGCACAGAGCCACACCTCTGAGAACGGGCTTGAATATCCACACATATTCTCACAGACTTCTGTCTTTCATGATAGCTAGATGTAACATGAGATGTGCAGGTACATGCATAGTCTGTTTTAATAAAGGCATCAATATCCTCAATACAAAATGCATGTGTGGGAGTATGTGCAAGAGAGAGTTGTGCGTGCTCAGTTTCCCTAAATGTGTTGTGCTGAGCTAGGCAAGCATCCTCAGTGCCTCAGGCAAAAGCAAACATTACTCCTTGAGCAAGCAAACACACACACACACACACACGAAAAAGAAAAAATCAATTCACTTACCACGGGAAACAAAAATGTTTCCTTTTATCAACCATATCGGTCCTTTGGGATAGACCAGTTACAGTCATTGAACCATGTCCTTCTTTCTTTTCATACCTCAGATACACTGGCACATTGGGAGACCACCTGAGTTCCCTTTTTTCTGACAGAGCGTATTCTGAAAGTTGTTCAAGGCACGATAAGCAAATGGAGGGTTGCAACCTATCTAAGAAAAGACTCTGGGCTGGTGCCCACAAATTTATCCTTGATCAAAGCTTGCTAGTCCTGTTCTTGGAAGCATGCTTCACTTAGTTCAGTGCAGCCTCCATCTCCAGCAGTCCACACAAGGGGAGCGAATCCTGCAGCCCTTTAGATATAATTGAATTGCAGCTCCCAGCAGCCCCAATCAGCAAAGCCAATGGTGAGGAATGCTGGGAAGTGGAACTCACCGTCTGGAGGTATGCATGATTGCTGAGCTATAGGAAAGAAACAGCAATGCCACTGAGACAAAGTTGACAGGATGTTGCCAGTGCTCGAAAAGAATACAGTAGCCCCTCCACATTCATGAGGGCTTGTGGTGCAGAACTCTTGTGAAAGTAGAAAAAAAGCAAATAACTCCACACCTGTGATTCCCCTCCAGAGCTCCCCCTCCCATTCTTTTGCCTCTGGCCCTCGCATTCCCGGGGTGAAGAAAAAAAGACAGGCTATAGGGCTTACCAGTATTTTCCCCTCAGACGAAAAAGAGCAGAGTTCTGGCATTCTAGCTACTTTTGGCAGCCATCTTGAGAAAGACGAGATAGGAGCAAAAAGAGTACCTGATCAATCAGCAGCCATTACACAGCAGAATGTGCAGCCACATGGCAGGGAGGACATGCCTTCAGCAGTGGGGGGGGGGCTTTCTCACCCAAAAGGAGTAAAGTCCATTTTAAAGACAAGCCTGGTAAGCCTGGGGTAGGAATGCAAAGGGATGGGAGGAGGAAAATGGGGTGGTGGGGAGGCAAACACATGCCTCATGAATAATCAAATTCATGAAGGTCAAATCCATGAATGTGGAGGGAGGACTGTACAAGTAATGCTATTATCTGCAATGCCTTACTTTTAGGAGCAATATGGGTATTACTCACACTCACTCATTCTCTTCCTCCTCCTGTGCTATGAGCAACATCGGTTAAATACTCCTACTATTTTGTTTTGAGGGTCGTTCCTACAAAGTTGTATTTAGGGTTTAATTTCGGTTCTTTCAAGCAATTTAATATTTTTAAGTGTATCTTTAAAATGGCTATATTGCAACTCTAAAGTAACATATAGAAACACTTTCCTAACGGTTTGATCTTTGAAAGAAACACATCATTTATTAGTTACAAAAGAAGGAGAATGAGAAGAGTAACAAGTTATCTTAAAAACAAAGTAAAAAATGTTCCACACTCTGTTATTTTTCACATTGTTTTAAATCAGCCATTCTCAACTTTTTTTTGGTCATGGTTTCCTTAGCAGCTCTTCTCAGGTTCCAAAGTCCCTGTCAAACAGGGATACAACGCAAATGGATATACAGAAAATCCTTTATTACTGACCACTGAGAAAACCTGAACATTCTCACATACCAGACAGAACTTTAAAAAAGACTGCATGAAATTAAACATCTATCAGGCTTAATGTAATCCTTGAGCTTGGTGCTTTTCTGCAAGTTTCATGAACTAGAACTCCGAATTAGACTATGACAGTCAGAAGTCATCTCTTGTTACGATAGCAATTATTTTCTCGGATTTTGTCAAGGAACCTGTCAAACAGTGTGTAGGAAAGATACTATAAACAGGAGAGAAGCTACTGATTCTGGTTAACGTTGCTGCTTGGATATCGTATTGGTTCAGTTACCGGGCTCCCATAAACCCTTGAGGCTCCTCTTCTCACCGTTTTTAGTCTGTGACTCTTTCAAATGTGCCAGGGCCTCCTTGGAGGCCATGTGGCCCCCATTGAGAATGGCTGTTTTAAATCTTGATTAAAAACTTCCTTGTTTTCCAGAGCTTTTGGACTTCGACTTTTAGTTTCATAATGTTGCATACTTTAATTATACATACTAGTTAGTTTGTACTGCATCTGATTGCATTTTTTATTTGTATAATTTATTTTATGATCGCATTCATCAGATGGATCTCATGAAGTAAAATTACATCTACAAAAGCTTATGCTATCAATTTCTTTCAGCTATGTTTTTGAATTCCAGCCCCCAACTATACATGTGATCTTTTCTTGTGTTGATGACATGTCCCTCAATTCCAGACATTATTGTTGGTTTGGGAAACAGCACTGTGTTCCATGCATGCCTACGTTTACCAAGTGGTGTGAAGGAAGCATGAAATAAAACCACAGGGAAATGGATTTTCATTTCCCTTAGCCCTTTAGCAATACATGAACTCTGCCTCACTGGTAAAAGTAAAATATATAAGTAAGAAAGAAAGATATGCTGGCTCCAGATACCATAGTCCTCTGAAAAATGGTAACATAGGAATTTTTTTTAAAATGGATGGTATCTTAGAAAAAGAATGACCTACCTGTGAGAGGTCTTTGCCTTCTAAGCAATGAAATCCTACTTTTCTCCAGAGCCAGGGGCCTCCAATACTCAGACATTTCCCATATCCAGTAAAATCCAATCAGTTTGTCCCCTTTTAATCTTGTTAATTATTTACAGCAGAGAAGCCAAGGGTGATCTAAAGCTTGTTGATCTTCACCTGCTGGGATTTTTAGGCTTTGTATAGTTTAACGGCAGAACACTTTGTGCTATGTTAGTTGGCTGCCCAAACAAGGACCTGTTCACTATTTTAAGGGGTTCATCTATCTTGAAGAGGTGAGTCCTCAAAGAACAAATGGGTTTAAAAATATATCATGGATTTCACAGATGAAGCTGTGTTTCCTATCAAGTTGTCAAATGGTAAGGCAGTTAACCCAGTTTCACCTAAACAAGAAAGAAAGAATCATGCACCCTCACCAGTAGTTAGACAATGAACTGTGAGATATTAAAAACTGATCTCTAAGCCTTTGTAGAATAAAACTTTACAGCTCCAGTGCTATGCCCTCTTATTTCTACCACATACTTTTAGGAATATGCTAAAAGAGACTGCCATTCTAGCGTGGCTTACCAATAAAGTGGGGAGGGAGCGAGTTCATTTGGTCTGGCTTGCTGTTGTTAAGGTGGGATCTGCTCTTTATTACTTTACTCCCAGACTATCATGTCATTGCTCCTATCATCTAGATTATAGTGTACCTCAAACAGAGATCAAGAGTAAGCGATACATAAAATGCAATGAAATCCTTAGAGCAATGATTCAGATGACTCAGGCAAATGAATAAAATCTCTTGTTATAGACCTTGTTGTAGAGGAAGTATGAGCAGGAATAATAATTCGAGCATCATTGAGTCAATGAGCTAGATTGTTCTTGTCTCTTCTGTGCCCCATGAGATTACTGGGATGGTTGTTTCCTTGAGGCTTCCCCAGATATATGACTGCTTCCAGGTTTTAAATGGGGTGGAAATATTTTAGCCTTTTAATTGTCCTAACAAAAAAGTATTGTTGTTCTCAGTGTTTAAATTACACAGGGGAAAGCAGAGACATTTAGAAATATGCAAGCCACTAAGTCTAATCCTCTTCAATTTTCAACTAAATAATGGTCCCCATGCAAATCTTCTCTCTTAATCCCAGTAATTTGAGCAGGAATGGGGAGGCTTCGGGGCTTGTGGGATCTACTTTGATGTCTACTGACCAAAGTCAGACACAAAATGGTGGCCTGGGGTAGAGCCAATCATGTTACCCAAATGAGCCATACACGTGTGGCAAATTGCCTATACTTGTACTAATCTACATCTGAGTTAATGTAGGTCAGCAGTTCTAACATCAGACTCTAGAATGGGCTGGCAGAACTACTCACCAAAGGCAACCAATTACTCTGTATATTCAACAGGTGAGGAACAATGAGGTTGGCAGAAACCAGGAGGAGGAGAGGGGGAAAAAAAAGCAGTCTTATTTTCCATTCATAAGTCAGTAAATGTTGCTGAGCTTTCAGCTTTCTTGGCTCCTATTTAAAAATGAGTTATTACCAACAAGATGACCACCTCCCCAAGCCAAAGACTTCCAGAAGGGTTGACTGTTACCCCCAAAATCTTTTAGCCAGTTTTGTGGAGTATGTAACTCACTGAAAGTTGAGTCCCACTGTGTTTAGTAGGGCTTGGGTGTGGATGTGTATCTTCAAAACAGCTGTTGACTTTTGGTGACACCATGAATTTCATAGGGTTTTCTTGGGCAAAAAATACTCAGAGGTGGTTTACTCTCAGGTAATTGGGGGTAGGTTTGATTGTACCCATAAGGTATTAGCTCTCCTGGGAGAGAAATGCATCTGCCTACCCTATCAGTTATATACATTTTGGCTTGAGACTGAGAAAATTTTATATCCCAAAAGAAAATTACTTCCTTGACAGATGATAACTAAATCATACAGTACAACCAGAGCCAACTCCACCATTAGGGAGAGTGAGGCATGACCCCCAGGCAACACATTTCAGGTGTCATAAGGGTAGTAATTGCTTGTTATTTAATTGGTTACTAATGCACTTTTACTGCCATGGGAGAGATGCTTGTGGGAATTTTCTGCCTCATGTGCCAAAGTAACTTGACTGGCTGTAGGGGTTATATATTTTGACTTAAGGTTGTGCTCTGCCTCAGGTAGCAGAAAATGGCTTGCATCAGTCCTGAGGAAAATAAGTAAGTTCCAACTGTGTATTTGTTCCACCACCAATCATCTAGAAAGGTCTGTAAAACATAATATCCTTAATGGCACTTTCCTGCCTTATTTTTATTTCCAAAAATAAACATGTTTTCCAAGTGCAAGGGAGCAATACTATTTAATTATGTGATTGGAAAGAGAGAGAGAAACTTTGCATTTATTCATTTTCTTAATGGGTCATAGCTCTGAATCACCACCGGACCCCCTTGGATGAAAAACAAAGTTAATCTCTTTCCTAGAGCCCATGAAACCAAGAATTACATGAGCATTTAATTGCTACTCGGAACCTATTTCCTGTTAGAGACCTGTAATACACATTACCTTGGCTTACATTAATGGTTAGAGCCCACGTTGGCTACAGAGTGTTTACTTAGTGTTGTCTAAGTGTAAATAAGCTCAGAATTCAACACACTGTTTGGTAATAAAATATCAGTTTAAGAAAATGCCAGTGGAAAAGAGAAATAAGCAATTTGTTCTTGCAGCACCATGGAATGCAAATCGCCTCTGGCAATTGCTGCTCTTGTAGCCACTACTATTTGTTAAGTAGGGTTGCCAACTGATCAGAAATATAAGATCACCCTGGTCTGTTTGTGTGCCTGTAGCAGCAGGTGTCACTTTTCACCACACAGAGGTAAATGTAGGAACTGGACTGGCCCAAAACACTTTGCTACCTGAGGGAAAGAACAAAATGGTGCAGCCTTCCCTTCCATGTGCAATAGCTGCCTGGGATGGTTATTGAATCTTTTCTTCTATCCTGATAATGGAACCCAGCATCCTCCATCACACCTGAAGGCCAAAGGTCAGCTTAGGAAGTGAAGGACAGGCCACGTATCACCTAGCAAACTCTTCCAATGTCTTATTGCCATCTCCCAACATCCCCTGCCTCAAGTTACCTGGGCCAGTGCTGGTTGTTGTTGTTGCTGCTGTCTGCCTTCAAGTCATTTCCAACTTATGGAGCCCCTAAGGCAGGCCTATCACAGGGTTTTGCTGCGGCTGAAAGTGTGAGGTGCCCAGGGTCACCCAATGGGTTTCCATGGCTGATCAAAGAACTGAACCCGGGTGTCCAGGGTCATTGTCCCAGGCTCAAACCACTATATTACATCAGCGTTCATCGCACAGGGCATTTCCACACTACACTGTTATAAGTGCTATTATTCCACTTTCAACATCCTGTGGAATTCTAGGGTTTGTAGTTTACTGAAACCAAAAAGCTCTCTGGCTGAGAATTCTAAACGCTCCTCTCTAAACTGCAAACCCCAGGATTCCATAGGATGTTGAAAGTGGAATAATAGCACTATAACAGTGTTGTGCAAAAATGCCCAAAGACTGCACATCATACAACTCAGGGAGGTACCATAATTCAGTGGTACAGCATGTGCTTTCCATGCAAAAGTTCTCAGGTGGTGTTTGTGGCATTTCTGGCAACAAAGAACAGCAACAGGAGATGATGTGATAGCACTCTGCCTGGCACCCTGGAAGAAACTGCAGCCACCAGAGTAGACAGTGCTTGGCTAGATGGGCCGAGGATCTGACTCAGTATATGGCAGCCTTGTGTGTACTTGTAGTTAAAGCAACATCTACAGACTCAGTTGAAAAGATGAAAAGCTGATACAAGTTGAGCAATACGTTAATTTCAATCGCTTACATTGTTCCCAGTTCACTGCAGAGCCATATCCAGAACAGGTTCAAGACTTTGTAATGATCAGGAAACAGTTTACTTACCTGCCCTCTCCACATCTGTAAGGCACTCTGTAGAGCATAGGTAGCATAGGTAGGCAAGTGCAAGAAAAATCTGTTAAACCCAAGCTGATTTTTGATTGTTAAATTTTCAGCTACCCATTACTAACTCTGAAGATTAACAAATCACACACAGCGTCTGAAAAATAGATGGTTGTGCAGAAGGAGAATCACATTTAGATATTTTGAACACTGTCTAGGTCACTTGGTAGCAACCTGCTGTGATGCTAACTGTAATGCAATGACCCTGGAGACCAGGGCCATTTCCGCACTAGAGTGTTATAGTGCCATTATTCCACTTTCAACATCCTATGGAATCCTAGGGTTTGCAGTTTTGGAGGGGCCACCCAGCCCCTCCCAAAACTGTGTTACCCCACTGGCATACCCTATCCCGGGGACTATAAATTTGATATCAGATATGCCCGCCATGCCAGAGAGGTTGCCTGGATGGGCACGTAGGCAAAGAGGCTGAACAATTGAAAACAGCTCAAGACCAGAAAAATCCCCAGTCACAGCCCAAGGAGACCTCAGGCTATACACATCCCCATAAACAAAGGGTCCTCACCGAAGAGTAGCCAACTTGAGGGGATTTGTGTGTTTTCCCCGAGTTGAGCAACTTTGACTCTGGAAAAATCCTATAAGGCAAGGTCCATCTACATAAACCAACACTGCAACCCTACTTGACTGCAACCCACTTGCCATTGTATGGCATTCCTTCCTTTGTTTTGGCTGTTGTTCTACCCGGGAGAGGGCCTGCCCTCGAGGAACGTTCTGCCGTATAAGTAGTCCTAGTTTTTGAGGGTCTCTTCGGAGAACTCCCTGCCATGCTACAGACCAGCACTCTGTTAGTTGAGTGATCCCCTCAGCCGTCTCTTCGCTGAGCTCCATTCTTCTCGCCGCTTCCCAGACGGAAGACTTCAGGATAGGTACAGTATCACTGCCTCTACATCCCCTTTGCTATATCCTCTATCCATTTTTCACCTACTTTCCTTCTCAATAGGCCTTGTATGCGTGAGTGAGTAAGTGCGTTGATGAGTGATAATACTATGGATAGAGGATATAGCAAAGGGGATTCATTTAGTAAAATCCATTTATTTGATACATTTGTCTGGCTTTTTGGCTTTGCCTGACCCCGTAAAGTTGGGTAAAAGATTCTGCTGGGTTACCCTGCCCCTCATTTTGCTAATGCCAGTGCTCCACTAATTTCCCAACCTTTATAACTTGGAGCGAATCAAAGTGTCCTCCACGGGACACCCAGAAGTCAGGGTAACAACTGCAAACCCCAAGATTCCATATGATGTTGAAAGTGGAATAATAGCACTATAACACTCTAGTGTGGAAATGGCTCAGGGTTCGATTCCCTGCTTAGCCATGGGAACCCATGGATGACCTGCACATCATATATTCTCAGCCCCAGAAAACCCCATGACATGTTTGCCTTAGATCACTGTAAGTCAGAAACAACTTGAAGGCATGCAATAACAGCAGCAATCTTCTAATGTTTGGCAGACTACAGGTGAACCTCCAGACTAATTGAAAGAACTATCTTATGTTCTTCTCGGTGCCTTTTCGTCCCTGTGAAGTCTAGGGACTTGATGACATGCAGCAGAATGAGCTGGCAGAATACTGAGCTAACAGAAAACTGAGCTAACAGAAAGGCCTGTTCTATTTTTCAGAGCCTGGAAAATCTCTTTTGAAATGGCTATGCTGATTGGGGGATTCTGGGAATTATAGTCCAAAAATGCAAATTTTCTAAGGTCTGACTATTTGAGACTATAAGGGGTGGACAACAATTTTTACAAATACTCTCTAACATGAAAGGAAAACTTTCTTTGAAAGCAACAACATCCAGTCAGCAGAGCGGGGGGAAAAATTCTAGCCTTGTATGGTCCCTGCTGGGCTAATTTTCTATTTGCAGGGAGTACTGAAGCTCTTATTTTTCTTCCTATGCAGCTGTAGCTTGATGTGGTGAAGTCTGTTCTATCACCTGCTCCTAATACACTTGCAGGCCAGGTGTACAACTTTTTTCCATGCATAACCTCAGAATTCTTCCAAATTTCTTAAGTCCTGACACCCCACAGCATTCATTGCTAGGTCTATCAGTGCATGCTGGAATTCTCTTGCAGTTTTCCATCATCTTCTGCCCTTTTCACAGTCCCATATCATATGCAATTTCTTTCCATATTAGAGCTTTCCTATAAGGCCTTTAACTCTAGTTATTCCTTATTGTCGACCAAAGGTTAGTGCACACTGTAATCTGTGAGAGCACTACTTGCATAATATGGGTTTACAGGCCCAGCCCCTCTTTTATATCTGAAAGCTTACCCTTTGAATTGCCTCCAAAATATATGACCCTTGTTTATACTGTCCTGAGCTACCCTGTGCCAAAAACCAGCAGTATTTAACTTTGTCTATTTTGGCTTTTATTTCCTATAATTTTCCTCATCAGCCAAGCCCCTTTAACTCTGTTTGTTTGTTTATAGTATCATCATGGAAAAATGTGAAATGGTGCAAAATCAATTTGGAAAAACACAACACACCCTTTAAGCTAAATCAAATAGCAACCAGCAGAAAGGCAAAGAGGGGAATAAAGAGAAGTTCAGCTGACACCTGGCAAGCAATGAGGGTGGCATGGAAAATAACTTGAACAGGGCTAGAACCTGGTCACCTTCCCATATAGCTACAAATGAGGTGTTGCTGATACTCCAAAGGATGCTTCCCCCTGCTGTAGGATGAGTTTAGGTATGACATGGCCAAACTGTTCTATAGTTGAAAGCCACAAAGGATAGGCAACTTGGTGTTCTTTGACATTTTTGACTACAGCTCCCAAATCCCAGACTACTGGCCATACTGACTGGGGCTTCATGCTTGCTGCAATTCAAAGAATCTGGTTCCAGCATACCTACCACAACTTAACTCTTTTTTTTTCTTTCAGATTTTCCTAGCCCAGCACAGCTCTATCTTGGGGGTCCATAAACTGATAGACCTCATCCAGTTTTACAGTGCGTTGCATAATTATTCATCCCCTCATCCCTTGACTTTTCTACATTTTGTTGTATTGAACAACCTAGAGCTCAAACGGATTCAGCTGGAATTATTACCACTCTGTGTATACAATGCAGCCAACACTTCAAGGTTCAAAATATTTTTCCTGTTGCACAAAAGTGAAATTAACAAAAACAAATGGGCACTTCTTGACTATGTAAGTATTCACTCCAGTTGCTGGGATACATTTAAGAAGTTCTGGTGCAACCCACAGTCTTGTGAAGTCCAATAAATGGTTGAATGGAGTTCATCTGTATGTAATTCCAGTGTCACATGATCTCAGAGTAGACACACTGGTTTCTGGAAGGCGCCAGAGTTTACGGGAGAGCGTATCTAAAGAAAGAGCATCATGAAGCCCAGGAAGCTTGTAGGTAGCAGTATTAGAGCCTTTAGGCCCTCTGTCCTGTGTGTTGCCCTCAAGTCATCTGTTGACTTATGGCAGTCCCATTAATTTCATAGGGTTTTCTTATACAATGAATAATCCAAGATGGTTTTGCCAGTTCCTTCCTCTGAAATATAGCCTACAGCACCTGGCATTTGTTAGATGGAAGACTGCTAAGTACCAACCAGCACTGACCTTGCTTAACTTCCAATGGGATCGGCTGCCCTTAGGGTATTTAGGACTCACTATACCATTAAATCTCAGAAGGAGCAGGAAGAAAAACTTCCAAGAGCCCAATGGTAACTTTGAGGGAGCTAGAGAAATTTGCAGCTAAGATGGGGGAAATTATTCATGGGATAACTATTATCTGGATGCCCTATACAACTGGGCTTCATAGAAGAATGGGAAGAAGAAAGTCACTGGTGAAATAAATCCATATCAAAGTCCATTTGGAGCCTGCAAACAGACATGTGAAAGGACAGTCAAACATTGGGGGAAAGGTTCTGAGATCTGAGACTGACACTGAACTTTTTGGCTTTGCTTCAAAATACCACATATGGTGGAAAACTAATAGTGCTCATTGCCCCAGGACCACCATAATGCTGAAACATGGTGATGGTAGCATCATGTTGGGGTGAGACTGTTCCTTGACAAGCCCTTAAAAACTGATCAAGATTGAGGGCAAGATGGATGAATCAGATACAAGGTAATTACAGAAGAAAATCTGTTTTGGGCTACAATGGACCTAGTGTGGAGGTTCACTTTAAATAGAAAAAGGACCCTGAACCCATAATCAAAGCTGTACTGCGGAGGTTTAAAAATAACAGCCTGAATGTCTTAGGATGGTCCAGTCAAACCCAAGTCTTCAGTTTAACTGAGAATCTATTGCAAGACTTGAAAATGATTGTTTGCCAGTGTCCTCCATCCAACCTGACAAAACTGGAGCAAACTTACTAAGAAGAATGGGGAGAAGTGGCAAGATCCAGATACACAAAGCCGATAGAGACTTCCCTTAAAAGACTTACAGCTGTAATTGCTGCCAAAAGTGTTCCCACCCAGTATTGACTCCTGGGGCTGAATGTTTATACAACCAACATGTGCCAGCTTGTTTTTGTTTACTTTCATGCCATCATAAAAATCTTTTGCCCCTTCACAATATTGAGTGTCTTGCATACATCAAGTACTAGCAATCCCAATTAAATTCATGTTGAAGTCCAAGGTGTAACACAATAAAATGTGGAAAAGTCAAAGCGCATGTGTGAACAATTCTTCAAGGCACTCTGTATTGCATTTGAAGACATGGGTTTATATCCATGAAATCTTATACTAAAATAAAAAGCCTTAAAGGAGCTGCTACATTCCTCTTCACCCTCCTCTCCCGTCCTCCTTTCTATTCGGCAAGGCACTGTAATCTCCTGAGGTTTTTATTGCTACTCATGGACTACATGGCACCCTTGTTTCCAATTGCCTTTGGTTTTAGTGTGTGACAAGAAAGTAGAAGGAAGTTAGACTCTGTGGCATTCTGAACATATATTAGGGCTACGAAGACTTCTGTGGCAACATCCTTTGTCTAGCTTGCAATATCTCAGGAGTAACATGGAGGTCAGTCTTGTTACAAATAGCTGTTTCAGCCAGAAAAAATACACTCCGAGTTTCACAGATGTCAGTACCTAATGGTACTGCACTTAGGGTTGCGAGGTTGGGACTATCCCAGGCCCTCAGATTTCAGGCTAGGACCTGAGACCTAGAGATGCCCCCTGTTGATGTCACAGGAGACAGGCCCTAGTAACGTAATTAAGCATCAGAGTATGCAATTAAAAAAAAATCACCAAGTCTAACAAATGAGGAAAACATCCATACATATACCTTTCAAGGTAGTGCTTTTGCCCTGAAATTCCTCCCCCCTCCCCCTGAGACCTGGTAACCCTAACTACACTTATTACAACCAGGTAACTTCATCCAATAATGGTGCACGCAAAGGACCATGGTGCTGTTGTTGCCATTTGGTACCTTGATCTTTCCTTTGCTTTCTCTATAAAGATACATTTGCATCCATTTTCAGTAACTACATCTCAGGTAAATACAATTGTGAATATTTCAGTCATACATATTTAAAAGGCAAGCCACATCCAGGTTCATAAGATTATAATATTGTAATGTATCAGTGTTTGTCAGCCGCACATTCTGATGTTTCTTGAATGTGCCAGAAGACAGGTATGCTAGAAACCAGCACTTGATGGTCCTCGGACCAAATCTGGAAACTTAACGGTTGCTGTCAGGCCCCACAATGGCAAAGACAGGGTTGGCAGCTTGTCAGAAGGCCACCTTTGGACATAAAGACAGCAATTTGGCCTTATTTTCTGGCAAAATGGTTTTCTGACTAGAATATGAAGATCTTGTGAGCCTAGGGGATATGCTGGTTCCAGGTTTTGGAGCCCCCTTGGGTAGGGTTGCCAGTTCAGGATCATCCCAGGCCCTGAGGTTTCTAGGCCCAAATTTGAGACCCAGAGATAGCCTTGGGAATATTTGTTAAGCATTGTACATTAAGTATCACCCACAGTTGCTCATATTCAAACACACAAACAGAGAGACAACATATTTTCCTGTTTGGAAATTAAAACTGAAACTTTAGCTAAAGAAGGTGATTCCCAGATCACAGTGAAATGGGGGGATTATTCCTCCTCACCTATTTAGAAGCTGGATGGTAGATGCAGAGCACAAGGTGAGCCCTGGTGCCACAATGACAGGAAGGGAAGGAGGAAGCTGACTATGTAAATACATCGCTTCTCGGTGTCTTTGCAATAAATCAGTGCAACAACAAGTCTTGCAAATTGTACCAAGCGACTGCTCTACTAGCTGGAGATTTGCACACAGCCCTTTCCTCCTGCCAGTGAGCTCACCAAAACTGGAGAAGCTGTACCCTTACCTCCCACTGGAGATGAGAACTGGAGGTTCAGCCCCTCAGATCTGGCTACCTCATCCTGGGGCAGGATGCTCCTGGTACCCCCCTTTTTCTTGCGTGGGCCTCCTTTCTCATCATGTTGCCCCTGTCTATTTTCTTGCCTCAGCCCTGGGGCCCAGTCAGCACCATCTCCCTGATGAAGAATAAGAGATGGGGAAGTTCCTAGGGGACTAGGCCATATTAGTCTGTTGCAGCAGAACAAATGAATGACCGAACCAAACCAAACAAATATAAGAAAGAGACTTGAGGTGCCTTAAAGCTTAACTGGGCACAAGCATTTGTGGAATATTGTCCATTTCATCAGATGCAGCTTATGTTTACTGGCTTGGATACCGGACATAAGACTGGCTTGGAGAGGGCAGATAAGCAGGAAGAAACAGCACCAACAGTGAGAAACAGCTGAGCCAGGCAGCACAAGGGACTAGCATTGCATCCTGGCAGTTTTCCGGTGATGCTAACTTCTAACACATATCCTGACCCAGAAGCACAGTGGAGAGCAAAAGTCCTACAACACGGAGCCTCACCCAGTGAAGGAAAAGAGCATGAAGGGGGGAGCGTCAGTCAGCTTCACAAGGTACACATTAGTATTATTAGTATGGAATAGCAGCTTTCATTATTTACATTTTTCTAAGAACCTAATTTGTTTTACTGACAAGGCCTTTTTTTCTCCTATAGATTTAAGTGCAATAAAATTGGAAATAAGACTGCAAGATCCAATTTCTCATTGCACATTCATCAAGGAGAGAATCTAATTGAGATTTGCAGTGTGCCATTTCTCAGCCAGCTTTGAATTTGTTTTAAGGTGACAATCCTAAACATTGTGGAGGGAGGGAGAATGCCACAGAAATGAAAGGAATTGTTCTGAGCAGTAGAAGGAGAACCCAGGAATGAAGATGGCAGACTCCTCCCCCACCCCAATTTTCCATACCCTTCAACATTTCACAGAGGAAAAACAGGGTTTGTGTGCTCAAGCAACACCAGAGGTGGTTAAGGTGGCAAAAGTTATGAGTGAGAAAAAACACATAAGCTAGGAGAAGCTGCGGCGATTTGCTTTTCTCTGTGTTTACTGGGAAGGACAAGATTCTGCCCCCTTCACTCCTCTTTCCCCTGCCCAGTTAATTGAGTGCAAACTGGTTTTGCACTTTGAACTCAGTTTGCAGCAATTGAAGCAAACTGAGGACAAAAGGGGAAAGGAGGAGGAGGAGGAAGAAGCTGGAACATTTTAAAAGCAGATGAAAAAGTGGTACAGCACAGGATTAATCAGAACTGTCCCTGCCAAATTGGGACAGTTGGAGGGTATGACCTTCTTCCTCACAGTCCCTCTTCCTATGACCCCCCCCCACCGCCCACACATGTCCAATACCCAGCTCAGAAGAAAAACAAACTAGAAAGACAGACTATGCAGAAAGCATCTGGAAGAGAATGTCCTGCACTCCTTGCCCCTGTGTCCCTTTTGTTATTAAAAATAACCCCTGCTCTGACATTTCTACATGACTGGGGCAGATCTATAAATACAGATCTTCCAACTTCACCACTGGTTTGATCCCCAATTTCCAAGGAAATCTATTTAGCACCTTGGTGCCAATTTGCCACTCAAATGAGCTACCATCTACTGACTCTTTGAACTCCTGTTCTCCTCCTCCTCTTTAAAGAGCTGTGAGCTTGTTACATATATTTTGCCAAACCACAGAGTGCTATAAAAGTAAGGTAGCCATTGGTGCTCTTCTAAAGCTAATGAGTCCTAATAGTCCACTCAAGCCACCTGCAAAGGCTTTGCATTATGGCACAATAACTCACAACAAAATATTGTGGCTGGAAAAATCCATCCCTGCTAATGAAAAAGTGCCGAAGCTTTTACCCTGTGAGCGAGCGCTGGCTCTGCTACGCTGATGCCTGCCAGAAAGAGAAGCTGTCTTCTTGTATTCCTGCCCATGTGTGGTTCTCAGTCTCCGGTTAGATTTGTTTTCTCCCTGGCTTATTATGCCTTGAATTTCTTATCTTAAGCTCTTGGCTTCTTATCTTTTTTGCTTCTAATTGATTTCACCCAGTCATTATGAAGTATGTGTGCAATAGGAATGGTCTCCCAACCTGTTAAGGAATCATAGCTACCCAGAGGTTTATTGCAGCCCAGTTCTGTGCACTGGGATTAATGAGGCTCACTTCCACATAAATGGAACTGTGCTGCACTGTAGCTTTGAAGTGAACCAAAGCTCTGCTATTCCTGTCACTTCTTCTTAGTGGGAAGCCTTAGACACAGAGCACCTCTGTGCTGAGAGAAAGTAAGACAGCTGCTTGCTCTCTCCAGTGGCCAACCCCAACATGTGCTGTTATCACGCCAGATCTGAGATAAGGCTTCCACAAAGCCGGTAGAGCTTAGGACAGGCCAGCACAATTTGTTCCACCACCAGCCATGTGCAGCAGCCCACTAGAGGTTAATTCAACCACCTCTTTTAGTAAGATTATAAAATAAGAGGTGCATGTTAGGCAACTGGAGACCCACAACTGGTGCTTTTAAACCTCGTGCTTGTAGAACTCCCAGAATCTCTGCATGGTGGTTGAGGATTTGGGGAACTATAATTCAACAAGGAACCTCTTTCTCATTCTCGTTACAATTCATATCTAGTGGACCCCATTAAAATGAATGGAGCTCAGATTGCTGTGTTTGTGAAAAGCAACAAAGGGTTGTGGAATATGTGGCTGTTCAGAAATTGGACTGCGATTGCCATCATTTTTAACCATTAGCTGTACTTGCTAGAGGACTACAAGTTCCCCACACCTGTTTTTGAACAGTCCTGTGTGTTAGCAGGATTCTGACGTGACAGACATTTATCAGGTAAAGCCCTTCTTGAGATCCAGTGTTGGACTATGACTGCAGACCAGGGTTTGAATCTCTGCTTGGCCATGGAAACTCACTGGGTGACCTTGAGCAACTTACACTCTCTCAGCCCTAGAGGAAAGCAAAGGCAAACTCCTTCTGAACAAATCTTACCAAGAAAACCTCATGACACATCCTCCTTAGGATTGCCATAAATCGGAAACAACTCGAAGGCACACAACAGTAAAAGCCCTTCTTGCTTTAAGTTATGTGACAGGAAAAGCTTCACCTGCTATATTACAAGGACATGGGCTGTTGCTAAAGGCAAAGAAGCAAGGCAGTAACAAATCCACAAGCTGAATGCTTATGTGGCAATGAATCTGTTAAGTCTTTAAAATCTTCAAGCTTATTTGCATTTTTGTATGTGTGTTTGCTATAGCAGCAAGCTAACTTAGGTTGTTGTTTTTGTTGTTGCTATGTGCCTTCAAGTTGTTTCCAACTTATGGCTACCCTCTATATACTGTGAGGTATCAGGTGCTTGATAATGTCCTTTCCTTCTACTTTGGAAGCTCAAGGCTAATAAATTATACCTAACTTTGCGATTTAACCTGCAAATTTAAATAACGCAAATAGCAATAGTGGGGATAGGAGAACAGAATGATATTTTTCAGGATTACAATGGGATGGAATGGGGGATAAAATTAACCCTCTCCTCCACAACTGCAAATCCTAAGGAAAATACTTCTGGAGATGTTGGCATTCTCTTTGATGAAACATCTGCCTACGATGAAAATGGAAGATTTCCTTCCAATGCAAACAGCCCCTTCCAAGAAGCATATTCCTCAGGTCTACAGCAAGGGAACAAAGAGTTAAATCCTCTCTTCCCAATAACAATTAGGCCATTTCCACACTAGACTGTTATAGTGCTATTATTCCACTTTCAACATCCTATGGAATCCTGGGGTTTGCAGTTTAGGGAGGGGCCAGTTCCATAGGATGTTGAAAGTGGAATAATAGCGCTATAACAGTCTAGTGCAGAAATGGCCTTAGCCCCAGCAAGAGGGTGATACTTGCATATGTAACACCCATGTGTTAAATACAAATTCACACTTACTATAGTACTTCATCAGAGTGAGCTACCATGGTCCATATATCAAACCCAAGCAGACTGGAAATGAATCTTATTTTTTCAAGACTGCTGATGGGGCACCGAGCCCTTAGGACAGAAGACGAGGATGAGACATATAGGGCAGGCTGCGTGTGGGCATCACATAGATCTGTCTTCCAACACCTCATTACCACTCGCCAGTGCCTAAGACTGATGCTGTCTCATTTTAGCTGATGTAAGCTTAGCCTTGTCTTTAGTTTAGCGTTCCCTCAAGCAGCAAAACTAGTTGCTGGCTTTAATCAAATGGTTGCGGTAGCTTCTGGATGTGCCTGGGAGGCCCTTGGCAGCTGAAATTGCCACTTACTTTTAAGAAAAGGTCAAGGCCATTTGAAATATCCTTGACTGATCATTTATTCTATGTCCTGTCAAAGTATCTCCATCCTTCATTAGCAATTTTAACGTGCTGGAAGCAGGCAGACTTAAAAGGCTAAAAGAAGATTGGGCTGCACCAGTAAGAATGTTTTATAGTTTATAAAGCTTGTGCTAATGTACAGTGCAAGCCAATCCATGTTGGCTCAGAAGTCAGTCCAATTACTCCCAGGTAAGTCTCATAGGATTGTTTGCAGCCCAAATCACTCAGGCCATTTCCGCACTACACTCGCGATTCCGCACTACCCGGCCAGCCCCTCCCGAAACGGCAAACCCCAGGATTCCATAGGCTGTTGAAAGTGGAATAATCGCGCTATCAGAGTGTAGTGCGGAAATGGCCTCAGAAATCCCTGTTACCTGCAGGGAGCCTGGAACTGTTTTTTTAAAAGTGGAGGCAGGCTCAAAACTGGCAGGCAAGTTGTTATTAATTCTGCCTGTTTACAGGTACTTGTAGGTGGAAGGCAAATTGTTTGTCCAACCCATTACCACTGAAAAAGCCTTACAGATGAAAACTTGTAAGTACAATGTGTACGTGGAAGTTCCCTCTGTTCAGTGCAACTGACTCCCAAGTAGGTGTGCGTAGGATAGATTGCAGGCAGCCTTTATTCTTCCAGGAAGGACTCAACAGTACAGTCAGCCCTCTACCTTTGCAGGTTTCAGTTTTGCAGATTTGATTATTCACAGATTATTTGCTGTCCCCTCTGCTGCCTCCCTGTGCCATTTTTAGTAGGGACTGCAAGCCTAATGAGACTGAAAAACTGCGAACGAGGCTTGTAAGTCCTTCTTAAAAATGGTGTGGGGCAGCAGTGGAGGTGGCGGTAAGCCCCACCAGCCACCCACTGCTGTCTTGTGAAGGAACCCTGATGCCTCAAAGGAATCCATGGTGGGTTCAATATGGTAGTCATACTTTTTTTTGTGTTAAATATGGTTTGGGAGGGCTTAGAGTTATTCACAATTTTTCCACATTCATGGGGGTCTCATGCCCCTAACCCTAGTGAATGTGGAGGGATGACTGTAAGAGCTGTTCTAATATTTCTTAGCGCTTTCTCATTTAGTACACTGCTGATTGATAATTCACCAGGAGACTAAATTACACAGGAGTCTTAGTGGTCCAATTTGGCCAGATCATTGAGGTCCATGGTTAGCTGTCTTCTATTTACAAGTTAGTCCCTCAGATAACAACAGACACTTGTAAACATGATTCCATATATGATTTCTAACATACATGTTCATTTCAGTGTTGTTATCATGCCAATCCCCTCTTATTCACATTTGAACAACTAGAAAACAACAAATCCAATCCACTGTTCACTGATATGGCAGCATGAGGTTTGTTGAGGTTAGGGCTGTTAGCCAGATCACATGAATCATGGACAAAAGGAACGTTACTGCAGCAAATATCCAATTATCAAGTGGTGTCTGTGATATTGATTCTCTGGGCCAATTGGCTCAACCAGGGTCAGCCATTCTGTTTTCCCCTTAATTGTGAACAAATGGACAATCAATAGTGTGGGCTTCCACTGACTGACAGTCCATTAATACTGTGTGGCAGCAGAGCAGCTAATGCTGTGAATCAGGCACATAGGTGCATGTGGAAACCAGGAGAATGATGGGTGTGAAAGTGGACTACTTTTTGCCCTGAATCTTGCACTTGCAGGAGAGACTAGCCAAGAGGATGACAGGACCTATGCCACTATTGAGTTTCCACATCTATTACAGTGGGTGGTAGTTCACAAAAACTTATGCTGTAACAAATCCCTTTAACAACATTCCTCCACCCCTTATAATAACATATTAAAACTGCAATTCTTCTGAAATCAGATGTACTTTTCCCCTAAAAACCTTTGGCCTGGTTTTGTTCAGGCATTTCATATAGCTATTTGGCTATTGATATGTAAAAATCCCACTGTGTTCAGTTGGACTTACTTCCTGGTAAATATGCTTAAGAATTCAGGCTTTAAAGACTGTTGCTTATTCTGGGGACTGCATGGCTCTCTTTTAAAATAAACATTCATGTTCCCCAGCAGTCTCTAGCTATAGGAAAAATTGTGAATAGGCAAACAGTGTTCTCAGAGGTTAGAAGACTCACTGTTCCATTTATGCAACAGGCTCATGGAAGGTTCTTATCCCTCCTATCAAATGGATTCTTTCTGTTTTCAAAAGCAGAATACATAGAGAAATCCAAAAAGTGCAGCACACTTGTTTGAGATGTAGCACTGAGGCAAGTTGTGCCTACTGGAATTTTCTTGTAATGCTGTTTTTACAAGCATCAGGTCTCTGTCAGGAAAAAGATATCAATTTTGAGGATCAACAAGTAGTCAGGTAACTTAGGCAGTATATAATGTAAGACTGCACTGATCGACTTACTTGCTGGTTTCCAGTTTTATCTTTTCTGGAAACAGGAAGTGGATGTAAGAACCATGGCTCTTCCCCTCTTCTGCTGAAAGCACACTTAAGATCTTCCCATTAACAAGAATCTAGAGGAAGGAGGTTTTTATCAGCTCTTTTATTGGCAATTTTCAAAATTATAAACCATGTATCACAATTAACTGCTTTATACTTAATCTTTTCCCTACTATCCCTCAGGGGTGAGGAAAGCTAAGCCTGGTGAAATGTCCCCTTCCACATTATTATTAATGACAGAGGGTCCTTGTGCGTCTTTGAATCTAGTTATCTGATTTCCCCCTCTCCCTCAGCCTGCCCTGCTTTTTAATTAAAAAACCATTTCCACTGCAGGAAAAGAGCAATAATTTCTACAGATAAAAACAACCTGACAGTTTATTATTGCACAAGGTTTTGTGGACTAGACTTGATTTGATCAGATTGGGATTTTTTACTATCGATAGTAGTAGATAGTATAACTTCTGATGACTCCTGGAATAATTACTGATTAACGTTAAGGATGAAAATGCAAACTCAGGGTTACATCTGGATATTAAGGAAACAAAAATAATGACCAAGGACAATGAACATGAAAGTGGCTGATGATGATTCTGAAAGATTTAAAGATCTTCCGTACCTTGGCTCACTCATAAACCAAAACAGAGACTATAGTCAAGAACTCAGAAGAAGATTAACATTTGGAAGGGCTACTCTGAGGGAACTAGGTAAGATCCTCTAATGCTGTGGTTCTTAACCTGTGCTCTGTGGAGTTCCAAGGGGCCATGATGTCCTCATAGAGAGGTCTGTGAAGGCTTAGAGAAATGCTATGAGCTTTTAAAGTTTAAAAAAAGAACGAGAGAGAGAGAGAATGAGGGAAAGGCAGATGACAGACGGATGGTCAGATGTTGATCTCAAAGAGCAGGAATCTTTTGCCAGTGATAGACAATGTTTGTACAAAGTTTCATTACAATATCTCAAACTGTTCAAAAGCTGTGAAAAGAACAGTTGGATAGCAAATAATGTACTCTGCATTTGCTTCTTCTGTTTGTGGTGAGAACATGCAAGGGAGTGAGGCTGAGTGCCTTAGAGAAAGCACGAGACATTTTCTTGCTCATATGCATACAAACAGAAGCTGCCTTTGTAGGTGCACTGAAGTCTAGTGCTGCCCACATTGTGCCACCACATTATTAAAACATCTGTTGCTTCCCAGAATTCTGTAGCTGTGTTGAGAATATTCTTGAAGAAATTCATATATAAAAGGAAGACCATGTTTGTAGGAAGAGAGAGTTGGAGTCAGTCAAGTGTGAGTGAGTCTTCAGATGGACTTCAGAATGATAACTGTGGATTATTGAAAATGATTGTGTTTCTTCTTTGATATAGGTTATTGCTGGCAAAGTGATTTTTCAACGATATTGCAGTGAATTTGTAACAATACATTTTGGCTGAGCCTCAGGATGGACTGCTCGTAGAATGTGAAATGTAAAAGTCCTGATGATGTTGATGAGGGTGCATCCTGTTCAAAGCAAAATGAAGCTTCTTTCAGTTATCTTAAGAAGTGCTGCCACTATAGCATGAAACAAAAAAAATAAAAAACCTCTCAACTGGCTTCACATGTACAGGCCCAGAAGACAAGCAACTACCACAATGTGTGTTATGTTACAATATATTGTCCAACCAAGCCCACAAAACTGTCAAAACTGTGAAGACAGTTTGATACTAAACATAAAGAACACGCCACAAAGAGTATCATTTTTTTCTTTTATAAGGAAGGAGCAGGAGAACCAAATTATAAGTTTAAATTGACGAGTTTATCAGTCTCTCTCTGTTACTAGGATGATATACATAGAAAATCATTGGTTTTTACTATAGAATCAGAAAGCATTCTTAGCATTTCTACTCAGATAGAGCTGGACATGTTTAACAGACTATGCTTATTTAGTTATGTATGTATAGCTACTGTTCAGTTTGTTCTCTGAGATAAGAATGGTACAGTGTAATTATCAAAATGTTTATTCTCTTAAAAGGAAGCAGCAGGAGCTCCACAAAAGTCAGAAAATTGTAAAAGAGACTGCAATTGGTTTTAACAATAAAAATGCAGTGAAGGCCTCATTTGAAGTTTCTGAACTAATAGCAAAAACTAGAAAACTGTACACAATAGATGAAGAACTTACGTTACCTGCTGCAACAATCACGGCTTCTGTATTGATCAATGAGAAACCTGCCAAGGATCTTTCCTTCATACCTTTGTCAAGTGACACAGTTAAGAAGCAAATTGATGGTCTGTCAGCCAATATCAAGAAACAGTTATTAGAAAGAATGTGCATGCCCTGCAACTGGACAAAAGCACAGATATAACAAACAAAGCAACCTTGTTATGCTATGTTACATGTGAACATGAGAAAAATATTTTCAAAGACTTACTGGTCATCTCCTTGTTGGTATACACTACAGCTGAAGAAGTATCTAACAGCTTAAATGAGTTTATAACATCTCATGACATGGATTGGTTGAAATGCATTGGAATTAGCATAGATGGGGCACGAGCAATGTCTGGAAAGCTTACTGGACTTGTAACATGGATTAAGGAAACCATACTATCGATGGCTTGGTACCACTGCTGTACACATAGGGAATCTCTAGTTGCTTACAACAGACCAGAAAAACTCAAACAGACCATAAACGAATCAGTTGAAATTGACAGTTATATAAAAAGCAAATCACTGAATTGAAGACTTTTCGAGCAGCTTTGTAAAAGACATGGACAGCAAACACCATAAACTTTTGCTACACTGTGAAGTTTGTTGGCTATAATGAGGTAAAGTTTTTGTTTCATTTTTTTGGAATTGAGAGACAAGGTAAGATTATTCCTCATGAAGCAACAGCTTCCCTTTAGTGATCATCTGACAGATTTTTCCTGGTTAGTAAAATTATCATATCTGTCAGATATCTCACTCATTTAAATATGCTCAACTTAAATCTTCAAGGAGAAAAAAGTCAGAGTCACTCAAGCCATCATATTTCTGATCTCTCTGCATGGTTGTCTGAGAAGGACACATCACTTATATTGCACAGCATTTGAAAGATTTGCAGTATAGTTTCCATGAGTATTTTCCTGTTCCTGATGTAAGCAAAAACTGGATTAGAGATCTATTTTCAGTTAATATGTGTGAACTAGAGAGGTACATAGCCGCAGAGGAAGCACAGAAATATCCATGATGGTGGTCTGAAATTGTGATTGAAGGAATACTCCCAGATTTCTGGGTTTACTTACAGGAAGATTTTCTGGAACTTTCGAAGAGGTCTAAAAAAATATTTATGCCTTTCATAACAAAATGCTTGTGTGAAAAATCATTTGTTGCTCTTGTTTATCATAAAAATAAGTATAGAAACCATTTGAAAAAAACATAGTTGGAACTCACAATACAAATTTCAGCTATTAAACCTGATATAACAAGGCTAGTAAGTGAAATGCAGCACCAGCCTTCTAATTAATTAATTAAAATTAACAAGTAATATTATGTTACCACACCCAACTTTGAGGGGTATGCTATTTCTTGTAAATCAGGCATACTTACGTTTGAAAGTTTGTTTGGAGAAGTGCTGACTGTACGCACATAGCCGAGTCAGGATGACTTCAGCACGGTCAGATCATAAGTTCAGCGAGGATTAGAAGGGAAAGCCCGGCACTGATGGGCTTAGGATGTAAGGTACAAGCAGTCTCAGAAACAATCGAAGGCAAAACTGCCCCCTGCTGCAACATATCCTACAGACACCTTTCATATTTACCTTACCCAACCAAGACATTAAGAGATTGTCAGAACTCCCATCAATGTTTTGTTACCTAAAGTTAAGACAATCAGTCCATTCTGGACTCCTTTGTCAGAGTTGTGGGAAAGCAGTTATCGCTTTGCCCATGCACCCTCCTTCAAGGCAGGAAATAGGGTATAAGAACCCTAGATCCAACCCCAGTAACTTGTAGTATGCTGGGCATCACGCTGCACATCCCTCAGACTCCAATTCCTCTGTACTACCCTCAGACTCTTGTTTGAGCAACTGCTCTTTGATCTTCTGCTTCAGGACACGTAAATACCACCCTTTCCACCCCAAGCCTCTCTCTAGCCAACCTTGCTCTCCTTTTCCTTCAACAGCTTTGTATGGTTTGTGAGATTGCTTGACTTCTTGCGTGTGCCTATTAATTTCCAATAAAATAGTTTGTTTCACCTTTAACTGGAGTCATCTCTGCAGTTAGTACTGGTAGTTGGTTAATACTGGTATACACAGGTGAAAAGGTCTTGCCATTACCCTCCTCTCACAGGCCTCCTTTGAGCTATAATTCCCCCTATTTCTACGGAGACACTGGCATTGTGGGTGGACCTCAAAGTCTCCCTACCTTTTAGGGTAACAATTAGGTCATGATTTGGTGTTCACGTATATTATTATTATTATTACCATTCATTCCAATAAAGATATTATAATAGGAGGGTGTACATTTACTTAATTCTCCCTTCTTTTAAAATTTGAAGACCCTTGATGAGCAACTTTAAATAAATATTTGATGCACTTTAGGTTTTTAAATCTTGAGCTAAGTCTTGATGGTCCATGACAACAAAAGATATTTAAAGGAGGTCCGTGGTAAAGAAACAGTTAAGAACCACTGTAATAATGTAAAAATATATTGCTAAATATATCAAAGTAAGAATCACTTGTGCCATCATATTTCTGATCTTTGTGTATGGTTGTGAAACAAAGCTGGAAGAAGATGAATTCATTTGAAATTAGGTGCTGGAAGTGAGTTCTGCAGATATCATAGAGTGTCAAAAGGACAAATAAATGATTCCTAAAGCAAATTAAGCATTTGAACTTTCATTAAAAGCCAAAATGACTAAACTGAGGCTATCATACATTGGCCATGTTAGGAGACGTCAGGACCCACTGGAAAGGACGATAATGCTTCATAAAGTAGGAAGCAGTTGAAAAAGAGGAAGATCACACTAGAGATGGAAGCCAGGGCCCTGAGTCTGCAAGATGTAAACAGAGCTGTTGACGATCAGTGCGCTTGGAGGTCTCTGACATAAGGCTGACATAGGTCATTTCCGCACTAGACTGTTATAGTGCTATTGTTCCACTTTCAACATCCTATAGAATTCTGGGGTTTGTAGTCTACTGAGGCCAAAGAGCTCTCTGGCTGACTGATTCTAAAGGCCCCTCCCTAAATTGCAAACCCCAGGATTTCACAGAATGTTGAAAGTGGAACAATAGCACTATAACAGTCTAGTGCGGAAATGGCCATAGTTTGAAGCTGATTTGATGGGAAATAACACAACTGCCACCAACAAAATAATTGTTACACACAGAAAAAAAGTCATAAGACAAAAGCAGAAGAGTGGTGAGTGTGCTGTGTGTTTCCCATATTCTCACTGGTGGGAAGTCCAGTGAATGATTTTGAGCCCATTTCTTCCCAACGAATGTGTGTTTTCAAATGAGAAATCAACAGAAAATGCTTGGTGGTTCACATTTAAGAGGTAGTGGGATAGCTAGTAAAATGTTAATTTCATTAAAAATATATCACAAACGGTTTAATAACTAACTGGAATGAAACACTGGGGTAGGTAAAGTCTATCTGTTCTATAAACACTTCAGAGAAGCTCCGAGGTGACAGCCCTAAGGTTAATTCCAAGACAAATGCAAGATCAGGAAGATGCCAAGTCAAAATGTAATTCAACTAGACTTATTCCAAACTTATTAGGTAGAGAACAAATACTTTTTGTTGATCCTGGCCTAAGTATAAACACTCAGAGGATGACATGAAATGGCATCAAAACATATGGACCCACAGAAACGAGATAACACGATTAGCAAAAACTCTTAGGCAAAATCACAGCATGACATCAGCTAAACAGACACCTGCTGGACAAGGATGAATGTCTTGGAGGGAGAGAAGAAGGGGCAGGCACAGCTTCATCATGTCTACACCCAGAAGTCGATGAAAGGCCCTCCCTCCATCCCATCTGCCCCTATGTTGCCCTCAGAGGGAGAGAAGAAGGGGCAGGCATAGCTCCACCATGCCTAGATCCAGAAGCAAATGAAAGGCCTGCCCTCCATCCCATCTGCCACTGCCTTTGCGGGAGACCACCAGCAGCAGCAGCAGTGTCTGCTGGACTTAATCCTCTCCCACACTCCCATCCCCTTTTCCTTTTGTGTCGTGTCTTAGTCAAGATTGTAAGCCTGAGAACAGTGAACTGTTTTGTTATTTTACTTTTAAAGCACCATGCACAGTGATGGTGCTATAAAAATAAGTGATGATAATAATAATGACAACAATAATAATTCCAAGGTCCTACTGACTGGGGTTTGAAAGAACATCCAGATTACACATTTGATATTGTTATGTGCCTTCAAGTGAACTCCAATTTAAGATGACCTTATTCTAGGGTTTTCTTGGCATGATTTATTCCAAGGAGGTTTGCCGATGCCTTCTTCTAAGATTGAAAGAGTGTGACTTGCTCAAAGTCACCCAGCTGGTTTCCGTGGATGAGTAGGGATTCAGACCTTGGTCTGCCAGAGTCCTAGTCCGACATTCAAGCCACTATACCACACTGGCTCCCATGTTATGTGCCTTCAAGTTGACTTGGACTTATGCTGACCCTATTGTAGGGTTTTCCAGAGGAAGTCTACCATTGCCTTTCTCAAAGATTGAGACTGGGGCCATTTCCGCACTAGACTGTTATAGCGCTATTATTCCACTTGGAACATCCTATGGAATCCTGGGATTTGCAGTTTTGGGAGGGGCCAGCAGGATGTTGCAAGTGGAATAATAGTGCTATAACAGTCTAGTGTGGAAATGGTCTGTGACTTGCCCATGGTCACCCTGTTAGTTTCCATGGCTGAGCTGGGATTCAAACCCTGGTCTCTCAGAGTCCTAATCCAATGCTCAAATCATTATACCGTGCTAACTCGCTCCATATACAAATGGATCTACTATTGTTTGAAGCATCAGCTGTGTGCAGTCCCTAAATTACAAGTATTTAATAAAAAAAGAATTATGGTAGCATTATACGGGTTGTAATTTTTTTAAAAATCACCCTATTTAAGTGTTTATTTTCAAGAAAATATTTTAATTTGGGAAGGAAAAGCCAAAAAAAAATCATGATTTTAAATTTTTTTTTTTTTTTGTATTGAAATCTGCTTGATCTGATGCACTGACTATTCTTGTTTGGCAGGGGAATGCATGCACACAGAGATGACTGTATCAAAAAGTACTCAAAAGGATCTCTAGCACCTTTGATACTGAAAGAAGTTGGTAGCATAAGCTTTTATCCACTTAAGTCTGCTTCATCTGATGCAACTTGCATCAGATGAAGTAGACTTAAACTGATGAAAGCTTATGCTACCAACTTCTTAACAGATTTAATCAGACAGAATTTATGCTACCAATTTCCTTCTCACAGTCTCAAAAGTGTCAGAAGATCCCTTTGCATATTAACCCAGGCTAACAATAGCTACGTTTTTGGCTGTTCCACACTACCCTGTTACGGTACTCTTATTCCACTTTCAACATCCCATGGAACTCTGGAATTTGTAGTTTACTGAGGCCAAAGAATTCTCTGGCTGAGAATTCTAAAGGCCCCTCCCTAAACTGCAAACCCCAGGATTCCACAGGATGTTGAAAGTGGAATGATAGCACTATATAACAGCATAGGTCGGAAATGGCCTTTGACACAGTACTGTTTGTAACCGGTACGCAAAGCTCACGGCTAATGAAATGATTATTTGCAGCAGTCATTGCTGATGATATAACCAATTTAGTGCTCTATGCTAATGATCACTTGGCACCCCAGGAGGAAAGAAATCACCTTGTTGCTGTGCGCCCTCAAGTCGTTTCTGACTAATGACAACCTTAAGGCAAACCCATCACAACGTTTTTTCTTTCCAAGTTTTGTTCAGAGACGGTTTGCCTTTGCCTTCCTCTGAGGCTGAGAGAGTGTGACAAGGAACATGATTGGCGTCTGGCTAGATCCTGTTCCATTCTATCCCACTTCCACAACTGTATAAACATGTTTAGTATCTGAGGCCCTAATACCACGTGGTACTTCATCTGAATTCAAAAGCTCATGCTAAAATAAAAACCAGCGCTGCCACATTTCTTCCTTTCGCCCTCTCCCTTCCTCCTTAACAGGGTTAGTTCTTTGAAAACTGACTTGCCTGAGGTCACCCAGTGGGTTTCCACGGCCGAGCAGGGATTTGAACCCTGGTCTTCCCAGTCCTAGTCCAACACCCAAACCACTACTTCACCCTGGCAATCAAACCATTTCCTTTCAAGTCTAAATAAAAATAATCCGACCTCTTGTTGTTCGTGACCTTTTCTTCTTGTGTGCCTTCAAGTACTTCCTGCCTTATGGAGACCCTATCACGGGGTTTTCCTGGCAATATTTGTTCAGAGGGGGTTTGCCCTTGACTTCATCTGTGGCTGAGACAGTGACCATTTCCGCACTAGCCTGTTATAGCGGTATTATTCCACTTTCAACATCCAACCCCGGTGGCCCCTCCCTAAGCTGCAAATCCACGGATTCCATAGGATGTTGAAAGTGGAATAATAGCGCTATAACAGGCCAGTGCGGAAGTGGCCAGTGTGACTTGCCCACGGTCATCCCGCGGCACGGCCGGATGGGCATTCGAACCTTGCTCTCCAGAGCCGTAGTCCAGCGCTCAAACCACTAGCCCACACTGTCTCCCCGCACGCCCTTCAGGAGCACCAGCGTGGTGTCGTGGTTTGAGCGCTGGGCTGCGACGCTGGAAACCAGGGTTCGATTCTCCCCTCGGCTATGGAAACCCATTGGGCGACTTTGGGCAAGTCACACACTCTCAGCCCCCAGAAAACCCCAGGACAGGTTCGCCTTAGGGTGGTCATAAATCAGAAACGACTTGAAAGCGCACAACAACAAGACGACTGCATGGACGGAGCTTGTAGTTCTGTCGTTTCTTTGAAATACCTGCTAATTAGCGAGAGCTGGGGGAAAAAAATTTCTCAGTCCTCCCGCAGCACTCCACGCGGTAAAAAAAAAAAAGATCGCGAAATGCCGTTCATCTGGGCATTTCCTGTGCCACCCGCGCCACTCTCTACACCACCGAGAGCCGTGCACCGCAGAAATTAGGCGATCCCTCCAGGCTGGTTTCTCAGTGGCTGAAGAGGAATAGTAGGCGGAGCCACGTCTGTTTGAGAGACACGTGTACAGAGGAACCAGGAAGTGGCCGCCGGAATTGGAGTGTCTGCGGTAGTTTGCAGCGCCTGGGTGGTCCTAGAAGTGGTGCATGTAGTGAGTTGATTTTTCCTAACAATGGGGTGGGCTGTTATTACGACCAGCAGCGGATGCAGGACGTATATAGCCATCAGACGAATCTGACTGTTGTATTGTATTTGTTTTAAAATTAAAATGAAATGAACTGGTTTTACAGCTGGTTAATCTTAACTGGTTTTTCTGGCAAGTGTGTATAGTAATATAGTCTACGGACTGGTTGCCTAAAAATCTAAAACGGTCTTCCTTCTTCTGAATGCACATTTTACAACGTGGCAAGCAGACTCATTCATTCATTCGTGTGCAGGACTCTAAGTAGATCTGTGCTTGTACCTTTAAATAAACCTGGACAGAGCAGACAGACTAGACCAGACTCAATGTGGTTACAAATCCTATACTTGTCTCCTCAGAAGTAAACCGCACAGGGTTCTGGAGGAGGACACTTCTTTTTTGATATGTATTTTACTGATTCCTCACTTGATGAATGTGAGGTCCCTGATTTGTTAAGCACAGAGGGATTTACCCCAAATTTCTAAATTCTCCAGCTCACACTTTATAAAAGTCCAAGTGGTGGACTTTTGTGGTATATTTCAGTCGTCGATGAGCACTCTGCTGCTCTGTTCTTCCAGCCCGGTTTCGCATGTGTGGCTACTGGATTGTGCATGCCCCGAGCACAAATTACATTCCTTTTTGGTGCCATTATAGGTATTGCTGTGTGCCTTCAAGTTGATTCTGACCTATGGCAAACCTCTCGTAGGGTTATCTTGGCAAGATTTGTTCAGTGGAGGTATGCCACTGCTGTTGTCTACAGCTGACAGAGTGTGACCTCCTCGTGGTCACTCAGTGGGTTTCCAGGGCTGAGTGGAAATTAGAACCCGGGACTCCCAGAGTCCTAGCCCAACATTCACTACACCACAGTGGACCACTAGTTGGACCACCAGTTAACTGTGTTATGAAGGGTGTTATGGTGTGTTCTGGATTGAACCTTGTTCTTATGATTAAAACTCCAGCAGCAATTGTTTTGTTGAAGAAGTCTGTCTGCTGCCCTTCTGCATAAAAACATTTGCAAGGTGGTTAAAAAAAATGATAAACATCTAAAGCAATGGCAACATCATCAAAAAAGAAACTAACAAAGAAGTGAGTATTTTAGAGTAGATGAAAAGTGCATCTTCAATATGGCTTGTCAGTGCCTATTATTTCTTTAAGTTCTACAGAGTACCTTTGATTTAGATAATTCAACACTACTAAGCATGTGGGATATATATATAACTTGTCCCCTTCTAAGACAGAAGGTAGAAGGCAGTTGGAAAAGAGGAAGACCACATTACGGATGGATTGACCCAATCAAGGAAACCACAGCCCTGAGTCTGCATGACTTGAGCAGAGTGACTGATGACCAGGGCTTATGGAGATTTCAAGGGCTGCTGTAAGTTGACTTGGGAGCAATCGGCAGCAACAACAAGGAGGCAGGTTCCATTTTCCAAAATGGAAGGAAGATGTGTCAGTGTAGACGCATTACATGTCCTGAATGAAATTAAATCACAAATGCCTAAATCCAATTGCTAATCCTTATTAGACTAGAGCAGTGAAATTACTATAACCTGGAGAAGTTTTGCTGACTTCTAAGTTCCCTTTGGTTCAGTGCATCTACTCTAGCTGGGACAAACAGTTGAATTTTGGCTATAGTGTTTTATGAGCTTTATGTCCTTAACAACCTTGCAAGGCTGACAGTGTGATTATTCAGAAATAGGTCTTCCTGAGATACCACAAGGAATTTTATTCCTAAGAACTGTGCACAGGAATGAAACGTCGCTCCCATTTTATAAAACAGAAATTGTTCTGAAAAACTAGGGTGCTCTAACACTCTTCCAAAATGGGTCTGTGGTTTTGTGGAACTTCTATGCACACTACTCCACTACCTCTTCCACTGAAAACACCTCTAGGAATGAGATGCAAACCAGATTAGGAGAATTAGGTGATGAAATGTAATAAGCTTTGGTGTGTGGAATTTGTGGAAATCAGATTGAGAAGTGGCATTTCCACAAGGAAGGGACACATTTTTGAATGACTTAGGCTTTGACACTGGTTATGTTATAGCTCATTACCTTGCCTCTTTCCTAGATCACCAAAACCAGGAGCACACAGTATGTTATTGGGATACAGTGCAGTGTCTCAGGCACTGCTAGGAACCTTCTTGACGTGGGGACTGACGGCTGCTGGCGCGGCACTTGTGTTTGTTTTCTCCAGTGGACAGGTGAGTCTTTTGCTTCTGTTTACCAGTCATAGTGCAAACTGAAAAAGCAGTGGATGCAGAACAGGATCCTTAGCACTATGCCCTCAGTATTGGAGATGTGAGTGCATGATGCAACTATGACTAAGCTCTGATTATGGCATACCGAGAAGTCAGGGATAGATAGTAGTCCCAGAGAGTGGAGTAAGACAAATGTTAAGGATCTGAACCCTTCTAAATCAGAAATGGGAACCAAATGGCTCTCCACATGATGTTGAACTCCAGCTCCAGTATCCATCCTTTCTTACCCTGGCTAAGGCTGATAATTGCCATCCAGCATCTAACAAACTATTTTAAGTGGGAAGGCCTGTTTTAATAATTATATTATTATTTGTTACTCTGCCTTTCCCCCAGAGTTAGATTCAAGGGTTGCAAAATATTAGCATGAATACAGATGAAAATAATGCAAAAAAAAGAAACAAACAAATAACAATGTAATAATAATAGTATTTAATAAAACTAAATAATCCATAAACCTAAAACCATTTCAGATGCAAAACCATTCATTAAAAGACAGAATATTAAAAAAATTGATCAGAGGTATTACTTTCCAGCCTTTATTCTTTTTAAAACTGTGGAAGAATAACCAAATTAGTCTGTTGCAGCAGAAATGATGGTGGTGCCGTCATAGAGATGGACGGATTTATTGTGGTGTCAGCTTCAACCCAGAAGATTTTTCATCAGGTTGGGGTAGTTTCTGTTGGTTTATTTTTCTGTTAATGCTTCATCTTTGTTATAGTATTGCCTGAAAGAAGCTCAACTCCTGTTGGTTTCAGAAGAAGTTGTGTCTTTGTGGTTTTAGAAACATGCATGGCAGCTTGTTCCCGTACAACCTGTTCTTGAGAATGTTTGATTCCTTTTGACAAAACAGACAAGAGATTCCAAGAAGCCGCAGGCCTGTGCCAATCTGGTTTTGTATTTTAGGCTTATTGTTCAGTGTAATTTTACTTACCACAGTAGTGGGAAACTTTCAGCTTGTAGGCCACATGCCTCCACCCAAGGTGATTTTTGAGCCTCTCTTGGCTTCCCCAGCACTTCCTTTTTAAAGACTTTTTTTCAGGGGTGTGACATGGTAGGGAGTGGTGCAGTTCTCCAGGGTCCTCTGCTGTGCCAGCGAACCTCCCTGATCCATGACAATTGCCTTCCTTGCTTGGAACATTGTATTTCTGATTTCTCTGTATATGGACGTGAAAGCTGGACAGTGAAGAAAGCTGACAAGGAGAAAATCAACTTATTTGAAATTTGGTGTTGGAGGAGAGTTTTGTGAATACTACGGACAGCTAAAAGACAAATTAATGGCTTTTAGAGAAAATGAAGTCTGAAGATGACTAAGGGGAGCCTATTGTACTTTGGGCATATCTTAAGATGATGCGACTCATTTGAAAAAGGCAATGATCTTTGTTAAAGTGGAAGGCAGTAGGAAAAACAGAAGACCACACCACACTGGATTGATTCAGTCAAGGAAGCCATGGCCCTAAATTTGCAAGACCTGAGCAGGGGAGTTCATGACCAGGAATTCTTGAATGTTTTTCATTCATTGTTGATGTGTGCATTCAAGTCATTTCTGACTTAGGGAGACCATGGTCCTATCATGGGGTTTTCTTGGCAAGATTTGTTCAGAGGGGCTTGCCTTTGTCTTCCTCTGAGACTGAGAGAGGATAACTTGCCCAAAGCTGCCCAGTGGGTTTCCGTGACCAAGCAAGGATTTGAACCCCGTTATCAAGAATGTTAGTCTAGTACTCAAACCATACATCACACTGCTCTTTTTTCATTATAGGGCTGTCATCAATCAAGTCAACATGATAGCAAATAACAGCATCATCAATTGTTTCAGAGGAAAGGCTCTTTTTTTCTTGGCCTCATGCCTTCATTCTCAGCTTACTAGGTCTTGATAAGAATGAGGGGTTAAGATGTGTTAGTTCAGTGGAATTAATCTTTAAAACAATGGATACATAGGCAAATCTTTCCTCTGTTTTTGCTTGGGAGAAAAAAGGGCTAAATTTAAGAGATCTTCATTGAAACAGTTCAGATTCATGGGAGCTTTTGTGTTTCTAATTAAACCTTTTCTACTTAAAAGCACTGACACATACACTTAGTTACTTGTTTATTTATATCCTGTGAGCCATCCAAGTGCAGCTTGCAATGTGTTTATAAAAAGTAATATCATTTAAAACAGTAACAGTCATTAAATAACAATTTTCTAAAAGAAAGTCATAACTAGAAAAACTAAGCTTCAAAGTTAAAAACAAAACCCAGTGCAGCTCATGTATAATCCTAACCAAGTTTACTCTGAAGTAGGTCCCCCTTAGCTCAATAAAGCTTACTCCCTTAGTTAGGTTTGGATTGTAAGGGCGCCTTTTATTAGACACACAGCTAATGAATCTTTTTCTAGCCCCCAAAGGGTTGGCATAACTGTCTGACATATCTAGGTCTCAATATCATGTTTATTGAGACACTATATTAGATCCTAAAGACCTTCCTATGTCTGGCTGTATAGAGGTGTACAAATAATTTTAACGCACGCACGCACGCACCTGTGCTGTCTTGTGAAACTCATCTGCAAGATCCTTTGATGACTTGCACGTTTGAAACCACAGATTGCTTTGCCTTGTATTGCATCCAGCTACCAGTGTGTGCAGAGAAAACAAGCGATATACATATACGTATCAAGAAGCTTGGGCGGATCAGTTGCATTATACAGGGGCCAAATAATGTTGGAAATGACTCCTGTTAAGCAGCTGTGATGTGCTGGAAAACCAAAAAAAAAAAAAGGGGGGGGGAGCGCAGATACATGTTGACACTAAAGATACTTTTCTGTTTAAATTCTTGAATTCTTCTTCAGACCTAGGCATCTGAATCAAACCTCATTATGTAAAAATACAGCTTGATGATAAAATCCAATTTACATAAATGTTTCTGCAATTTCTGTTTTCTTTCCTGCTTTAAAAGAGCTCTTCCATAGGCATTATGGCTGTCTTTCTTGGAACACTGACGCTTAACAAAGAGCTCTTTTGTAGCTTATCAAGTTATGTCATTTTGAGCATTGGTTGTTGGAGCAAAAGGATGTTGTGATTGTGTGTGTGTAGTTAGAAGACTTGATCTGGAGAGCTGAGCTGAAAACCCTACTCAGTCATGGACTGACCTGTTGCTATCAGATTAAGTCCTCACTTGCTAAGTAGGAATACAGCAGGCAACTTGCAGAATGTTGGAAGCTGAAGCAAATCAGAGTGAAGTGCAACAGAACAGTATAGATCTGAGGAGAGCTGTGGATGCTGTTGTATCCCTATCTGGACATGTGCAGCTGTGTGGTACGTGTGTCTAAGTGGCTGAATTCTGGTTGGATATTAAACTCTCTGCTGAATACTGTTCTTACACAATAAGCTGTTTGATCTTCTCTTTTAAAGCAATTTATAATCTGGGTTCTTTAATTTGCAGAGACGGATCCTGGATGGCAGCCTGGGCTTTGCCGCGGGGGTAAGTTCAGCGCACCCTTGTTTCTCTTAATTTGCACTGTATGCTGTCCTGGGCTTTTCTCCTCAGGTACTAGTGGTGCTTCATCTGCATGCCTCGTCGTATTAGTGTTTCTTGCATAAGTCCTTGAGAGCTAATTATACCTGCGTGAGCTATCAGAAAGACTTGGGCAACATTTGTCGTGTCCTATCTTGCGCTGGTGCCTCCTGGGGGAGAGGAGAGGTGAATGTCAAAGCACTGTGAGCAAATCTGGTTGTCTCTGATGATGGGAAATGTATTACTGCTGTCCTGGTTTGATTCCTAAGGCAAGTGCTGTTTATCTATTTTTTTTTTAATGGATCCCTTTGGTGCACATTTTTTCCTCTAGAAATTCGAGAGGGGCATTTGACTTTTCCACCTGTAAGGTGTAAATAAATTGATTGTTAAAGCCATCAGGGCTGAGGAAGTAACATTTAGGGCAGAGCTTTGCAAACTGTGTGTCAGGACGTGTTAGTGTATTGGCTGCAGTGCGTAGGTGTGTTGTCTGATGTAACAGTTGGAGGGGCTGCAGGCCTGTCTTGGGTGAAGGGGCTGCCTCTGCTGCCGCCTCCATCCTGGGCCAAGGAAGACCCCAGTGAGGGCAATGGTGGTGGGCCAGGCCCAGGTGGAGGGGCTGCCTCTCTCACCATCACCGCACAGGCCGAGGAAGACCCCGGCAAGAGTGTGTCAGCAGGCCAGGCTGGGGTGGAGAGGCTGCTGCAGTCATCGCCACCCTGGGCTGAGGAGTACCCCAGCGAGGGTGGCATTGGAGCGGCTGCCTCTACCA
Source organism: Cyclura pinguis (assembly GCA_030412105.1). Taxonomy (NCBI): domain Eukaryota; kingdom Metazoa; phylum Chordata; class Lepidosauria; order Squamata; family Iguanidae; genus Cyclura; species Cyclura pinguis. The sequence goes on from CM059600.1 coordinate 166,262,480, forward strand.
CTGCCATTGCTGATGCCCGGCCGAAGAAAGACCCTGATGAGGGCGGTGGCAGTGGTGGCAGGCTGGGCTTGGGTAGAGGGGCTGCTTCCACTTACTGAATTACTTACTGAATTACTGTGTTGTGAAATAATCCATGTCTAAAAAAAAATGCCAACATGAAAAGTTTGGAAAGCTCTGATTTAGGGAAACCTGTGAAAGCCATGTGTTTGGGATTGTTCTTCCAGAAGGAAAAAAATGGGTAAAAAGGAATGAAATGATATGCATTGCTTCCTATTCAAACCTTAACTAACGACTCTATATTCTGAGCTCGAATGGAATCCATTTCCAAGGTTCACAACAGATTCATCTACTATAGAGGCCATCAGGTGTCACTGGTGCCAAGTAAGCTTTATTGCCGATTAATGGATGCAGCAGGTGCTTTGCAGGAGAGAAAAGCATTCCAAGGTCTTTTAGCTCCCCCCTTGTGACTAATGACTGACTGGGTCCCCCCAAACCGATCAAATCCATCCCATTGACTGCCAATTTATTTAGTCTAGAATAGTGCACTTTTACCCTCCAGACTGAGGTTGAAGCATATGTCTTAGCCTAGGGATTAAAAGGCCAAGATTTTACAAAGAAGGCTTTACTATGGAAAGCCTAATTTCACCTCAGTCTTCTAGAAGCCGTGCAAATTGTATAAAAAGCCAAGCAGTTAACAGAAACAAAAAATCATCCCGCTCCTAGACTGAAAGTGATGGCATGTGAGCTGTGATTTTCTCACAAGAAGGCAAGTGGTCTCATGCCCTTATCTCCTGGAATGCTGAGCTGAGCTAAGCTGGGAGACTTAGCTGTATTAACTATAAAATAAACTTCCCATGCCCCTTGGGGCTGTGTATCACTGGTCTGGGCAGTGCTGGCAACTGCTCCTGAAGGCCAAACCCACTTCTCAGCATCCTGTAGCACAGCATTTCCCAAACTTTGGTCTTCCAAATGTGTCCAGAATTCCTGACTGTTGGCCAAGCTGACTGGGGCTTCTGGGAGTTGGACTCCAAAACAGCTGCAAGACCAAAGTGTGGGAACCACTGCAATAGTACATTGAAAACATAAAATCTGTTTGGTATTGCATTAGTGAACAACTGCTTCAGTGAAGTTGGTTTCAGCTGAGGTCACAGATACGTGCTCCCTACGTGCAGCTAGCACCCTTCTCTGCAATCCTTACAGAGTTGCTGGGGTGAAAGGCAGGGTAACTACCCTATCTAACCTATTTCACTTTTAATTCATAGTAGTAAATAAAATTCTCCCTTCTTTTTCACATCAGTGAATAATCTCCTTTTCTTTCTCCCCTTTGCATTTAAGTGTCCTCTTCTTGGTTTTCCAAGCAGTAACAACCATTGTGGCACTGAGAGGACATGACACTGATTACAAGAATGTCTGCTTTGAAACGTAGGCCATTTCTGCACCTGACCTTCCTCTGTCATGGTCTGGGCATCCTCTTGGCAGTACCTCTGCTGGGATGGGAGCGTGTCCCCAGCACTCCTCTCTGCACCTGCCTGCCTGCCTGCAGAAGGGAGCACAAGAGATATGCTCCTTCCTCCGGCACTGCAGCTGGCCTTCTTCCCATGCTGCAGTGGGAAAGGAAGCGTGCGATCACACATCTGGCCTTTCTGCGTGGCTTCCGTTGCATGGTTGGGGGCCATTGATGGAGTTTTTCTTCAATGATATACCCCGTGGGAACATGAGAAGGGCAGGACTGTGACGATATCATGCGGAAGCGTCATCACAGTCACACTCTTCCCATATCTCTGTGCTGGGACACCGCCATCCTGTGGAAAGGGCCATAGAAGGAACCACTCTCAGAGGACTCTATGCATCCCCTTGCTGACTGATGCTCCTAGAGCCTCATTTCAGAAGCGGGAAGGTGCTTGGAAGCATCCTTTGTAGTGGAGGGTGAGTCCGGTTAGTAATGGGGGAGATGAAGGAATGGTCATCTGCAGTGGTGTGGTGAGTGTGAGAAAGCATGTAGGTAGCACATTGGTTGTGTGCTTCTTTGTGTGTGTGTAACTGTGGCACTGCTTGGAAATATGGATTTCTTTGTAGCAGTTGTAAGCGTTCTAACTTGTGCACCCTGGGGTATAAATAAGGCAGAATGTAAAGTTATCCTTATTTTGGCTGTGTTTTTGAAATGTAAGTATAAATGCCTGACATTGTAGTCAACCAATACTTAAAATATATGTAGCAGTGGAGACAGAACAAGTGTGCTGCTGTGTCCTCAGGCAGTTTTATCAAGTAGAAAAATGAATAAAACAGTGGGTTAAAAATAGAAACCATCAGCATTGTAGAAAACACAAACAAAAATGATCTAGTCTTAGATTTGCACATGATTTACAGAAGTGAACTTAGAAATTACCACATAGTTAAGCGGTGGCACATATATAGAGGGAGAGGCAGAGGCAGAGACAGAGCTTAAGAGAATATCCAAAGTTGATGTCCTCTACAGTTCATTGCTATCATCAGCTGCAGTAAACGTATTTGTTGGGGAAAATGTCATACTGAGTGTGGAAAGTGCTGGTGTTAGTAAAAACACAGTAAAAGCTATCCATATTTGTTTGTATTTGTACTCTCATTTCCATAATCATATATCACAGAATAATAGCAAAAACTGGGTTCATTGTTCTGCTTGGCACATTGACCTTCATGAGCTTCAGAAAGCAGAAGATATGTATGAACTAGAAAAGTTGCTCAGCTCATTCAAGTGTTTCCTTCCTAGTTTGTGAAGGTGTATTTTAAAGTGTTCAACCATTTATTTCATTTGACGCAGAAAGCAAAAGAATCTGAGGCCAAAGGAGGCAGATGCTGTGACGTAGGAAGGTCTTGTCACTGTGTTGTATGAGCCCAATATTCCTGGAAGATTCCTGGACCTCACTAAAGTGTTAGATTTGTTGTGCGTTCTACAGCAATGGAACATGTTCTTCTAAAGGTGCTACTTGTTTAATAATCCATTAAAAACAATAATAGCAATTGCCCTGGTTAATTTCTGAATCTTGGAACTTTGCAGGAGCGTGAATTTGCTGTTAAAATCATGGTTTTTGAAAACTCTTTTAAGAACTGTTTAACGTACCACTTTTGGAGAAGAAAATGTTCGATTTCCCAGCATTCTTATTACTACAGAGGCTTCCTAGGTTGGACTTATGAATTAGACCACTGTCACGTTTTCGAGCTTTAAATCAAAGTGTGATAAAACTTTACTTATAAAGAGACTTAAAAATTCTCTGTGGAAGACCCATGCTCAGCATTACAATGTGGGACTGTGGGTTTTAATCAGTTGTGTTGCTTTTTTAGGAACATTCCTTCGTGTCAGGGAACCTTGTTTGCCTCTTTGAGAGATCTTTTGGAAAATAAATTCATTCCTCAGCCCTTTCAGTCGGTCACCTAAATCCGATTGCTAGTCTCGACTAGAGTGGACCCACTGAATTAATTACTGACTGTTCAGTACACGCTGATGTACATTCCGTAGATTTATTTGGTATACTCTAGTTAGGACTGGCACATGGATTTAGGCTCCTCATTTAGCACTGCCCACGTGCTGCTTCACTATTGAACACTTTATGTCAAGTGTGCTAACTTAAATGTAGCATAGGAATGGGCATTGCATGGATTCCAGAGGTTGTTGGACTGTAACTCCTAGCATTTCTTACCATTATTGGTGTTGGCCGATAACTCTCGACAGTCATCCTTCCACATTTGCTAGGGTTAGGGGCACAGGACCCCCGTGAAAGTGGAAAAACCATGAATAACTCTAGACTGTCCCAAACCATACAAAAAAGTATGACCACCATATTCAATCCACTGTGGATTCCCTTGAGGCATCAAGGTTCCTTCACAAGGCAGAAGTAGGGAGCTGGTGGGACTTACAGCTACGTCCACTGCTGCCCCACACCATTTTTAACAGGGACTCACAAGCCCCATTTGCAGTTTCTCAGTCTCACGAGGCTTACAGTCCCTATTAAAAATGGCATAGGGGGGCAGCAGAGGGGACAGCAAATAATCCATGAATAATCAAATCCACAAGAGAGAAACCCGCAGATGTGGAGGGATGACTATAGTGTAAAGGAGGTGTAACTATCTAGTGTAAAGAAACTCCTAGAAAACAGTTTGATTTTGTCTCCTGCTGTGGAGTTTGACTGCCCACATAAATTGCTCAGCAAAAGATACTTCTAGCCAAGTCTCTGTGGAATATATTTTGTTTTTAATTTATTCTGCTATTCTATTATTTATTTATTTATTGTATTTATATGCTACCTTTTCTCCCAGAGTGGAATCCAAGGTGATTATATATCTCCTTAAAAGACGGGGTGGGGGCAAATATATAATTTTTTTTTTGAGTAATGCATTTCCTCAGGGGTAATGTGTTGGAGGAGAGAGCCAGCATTGGACTGTGACCCTGGAGACCAGAGTTACGTTCCCTGCTTGGCCATGGAAGCCCACTGGGTAACCTTGGGTGTATAACACACTCTCAGCCCGAGAAAATCCTGTGATAAGTTTGCCTTGGGGTCTCCATAGGTCAGAAGTGACTTGAAGGCACACAATAACAAAAAGTTCAGAGTCAGTGTGGTATAGTAGTTTTAGCACTGGACTATGACTCTGGAGACCAACGTTCAATTCCCCACTCAGCCATGGAAACCCACTGGGTAACCTTGGGTACACGTCACACACGCTCATCCCCCAGAAAACCCCATGCGCACAAGGAGAGCAGCAACATGTTGGAGACTGCATTCTTGCAATGAGCAGACTTGAAAATAGGATCAGAGCAAAAATGTGGATGGGCCTAATCCTTTCCCTCCTCCTTCTCTATTCCTGTCATCTCTTCATGGCTTTGTCTGACATCCCCCCAAGTTTTTTTTCCCCTGTCACCTCATTTTGCTTTCCTTGCCTCTTGCACAGGAGTCTTCTGGGAAAAGAACAGATTGCTGTTGCCAGGGATCTGAAATCATTGCTTGTGCAATCGTGTGTGTGTGTGTGTGGGGGGCGCGTCTGGAATCAGGCCAAGTGCTGCATGAAAGTGGGTTGAGGGCCATACTACATGTTTCCCACACTATTCAAGAACATTTTCCAGTGACAGGAGCAATTGACAAAAAGCAGCAATGTACTGTGATCCTAAAAGATTAGCAAAAGCAGGAAGCTGAAAATGCTGGCTAATTCAGGTAAAAGTAAACATAGATCTGCTACTTGGTTTCAGCATTTACTATTCTAAAGATAGCAGTTGTGACCGTCTCCATGTGAGGTTTCCTGAATGAGGGCTTCTACAGGGGGGCACCACTACCAAGAAGGCCCTGGGGTTAGTCTCTCCTTGCTGAAACTCAGATAGAGAGGGCATCTGAAACAGAACAATTCTTGCTAGCTTTGAAGCAAAATTGTGTGTGTGTGTGTGCGTGTGCATGTGTGCGCACACACATGAAAGGTGGGTGATGCCAAAGACTATTGAGACTCCCCTTCAAAAATACAGAGGGTGACCATTTCAAGGAATCATAGAGTTGGAAGTGACTGCAAGGGCACCTAGTCCAGCCCCCACCATACAGGAATACACAAGTAACGTATTCCTGGAAGATGTTTAAAGACCTCCGAAGAAGGAGACACTGCCTCCATCCTATACTGTTCTGTTGATATTGCTGGCCTCATTTAAGCCTTTTTGTTCATTTGCCTTTCTGGCGTAGGTAGCAGATGTTTTTCAGCCTGTTTAGTTTTTCTACCCAGAACGTGGGTGATATCCCAGGATATCTTCCAGAAAGGAAGAAAGGTTATAAATCTTTGAAGGAGGTCTCTGATGAGCATGTTTCCTGGCACGGTTATGGCTTGTTTCTGGATCACATCTTGTTTCTTTATCATTCTTCTTGTAACAGATGCGGCTGCAAGGCATCTTTTCAACTTCTCGTTCAAGTCTTGGCAGGCTGCTAACCGACAAGTGAACCTTTGTAGCAGAGACTACACATGAATATCAATTATACAGCCAGCGCCTGTTGCTGCTTGGCCAACAGTGTGTGTGTATGCTGCCCAAGTTATGACCGCTTAATCTTAATCTATATTATTTGGTATAGGACTGTGAAGGAATCCAGGTTTGAACCGGTGGCATTGCAAGCATCCAGCACTTCTTGACCAAAAAAGGTCTGCATTTTACAGATGAAATTCAAAACACATGTGACCGTGTAACATCAGACTGTGTTCAAGATGGCAAAAGTTATTAGTGAGAAAGACAGATAAGCTAAAAGATTCTGCAGCAGTTGGCTTTTGCTTGAGCCCAACAGAAAGCATAAGATTCTGTCCTTTTTTCCTCTTCCCTGTGGTGAGTTAACTTAGGCCATTTCTGCACTAACTGTTCTAGTGCTATTATTCCACTTCCTACATCCTGTGGAATCCTGGGGTTTGCAGTTTAGGGAGGGGCATCTTTGGCCTCAGTAAACTACAAACTTCAGAATTCCACAGGATGTTGAAAGTGGAATAATAGCACTATAACAGTGTAGTGTGGAAATGGCCTGAGTGAGAGCTACTTTTGCACTTTGTACTCAGTTTGCAACCGTTGAGCTGAGGACAAAGGGGGAAAGTGGGAGGAGAAGAGAGAACTGGGTCATTTTAAAAGCAGCTGGAAAAGTGGGATGACATAGTGTGAATTGGTACAGCCCCTGCTAAATTGGGACAGTTGAAGAGTATGTCATATTTCCTTATAAACTAACAAATTTTTATATTTTTAAAAGTGAATTTTATTAAAAGTTTTCAGAATACATACAAATAAACACCCCCCCAGCAAGTTACAACAATTAATATACAAGAAAAAAATAATCAAAGAAAAAGAAAAAGGAAGAGGAAAAACAAAACACTAAGTACTAATTACTAAAAGTAACTAAAATAATAGAAATAAATATAAAGAAAAAAAAAGGAAGATACATTGGTTTCCAGCTTTCCTAATGCCGATTGTTTATACCTATATCCTTGCTTCATTTTCCCAGTTTTCAAAGAACGGAGGAATCCTTCCTTCAACAACAACTCACTTGTCCTTGCAGACATAGTTTTTGGGGTGCTCTCCCTCACCCCCTCAGGTGAAGATGCATAGTCAGCCATGTTAAAGTTGTGTAGGAGACACAAATGCCTCTCTGGAAGTGAAACGTTATTATGATTTGCTGTATATTGTGTAAATTTTTTTTACATAATAGCTGTGTTGACTTTATTCATTTGCTCTGTGCTAATTGGTGAAAAAACTTTCAATCGTGAATTGATGTTAAGTCTGGAGAGCACAGCTGTATTGAGGCTGCATCTTTATTGAACTTTGATTATAGCTTGTATGAACAGTTTAGATAAGTTACATCCCTGAGGCTTCTAGGGTTGACCTCAGTCTTTCTTAGCAGTAATGGACTTTTTGATAGGATGAAAGGCATGCTGAGTAGTGAAGCTAGAGATCTTCATACTGTATCCTCTTAAACTAAGTAGCAGAGACCCTTCTGTGCTCACTGGCCGCTAGCCGAGATAGCTATGAGGAGATTATAGTGCAGGAGAGGATGGGTGAAGGGAGAAGTAATCAGACACCTCATCCAGTCTCCCTTGGCCCTGAGGGAAGATAGGAAGCTGGCTGTGATGTCTAAATCGTGTTTAACCTCCAGCTTTTTTGATGGACTGCCTCGCAATTTAGCCTGGTAGGCTATGGGAGCTGGGTCAGCTTCCTGGAATAGACTGGGCGTACTCCACATGCCTGGAGTTATCCTGGCCTGCTTTTGCCTGGGGTCTTTTAGAGACAGGACTTACTTCCCCAGAAGCAGAGCGGCTGTAGGGAAGACATTAGAAGAACAGAGATCTGACTTCCTCCTGGAAGGACCAGTGTGATGTGGCAATCTGAAACCAGATGTTTGCTTCATGGGACACTGCTGCCAGTTCAATTCAGAGATGTGGATGAGTTACGCAGGCTTAGCCTAGATATTACTTCCTCTTTGTGTGACAGTAGTGGTAACGCTTCTTGAAAGTGGAGCTGCTGCTATTGTACTCTCAAAAACTAGAAGTTCCTCGTTTCCAATCTGAACTCGAAAATCTTGAGATGTCCATTCCCTACGCTAGATTCTACATAGGCTAGATTATGAGTCTTGGCTCCATCTTGTGTTTTAACATGTAGGTGAGAAGAAGGAGCTTCCTCCTTGATTTACAGCTGTTAATTGCGTTCCTGGTTTAGGGTAACAGAGTCTCTGAAGAAATCAAACACTTAAGTTCTTGTTGAATTACCACATGCTATCTGAAAATGTTAAACACATTGGGACAGTTTAATGTTGATAGATGCCTGACAGAGAGGATGCGCTTTGACCTAAGTGTTTTCTGAATGGTTACATGAGGAAACCCACTTGTTTAGTATATATAAGGTGAGCACAGGGAAATGTGTTTTGTCTCACTTTGCACCTCCACGAGGTGTTGACCTATTTCTACTGCAGAAATCAACCTTGCCAGAACTCCTTGTTCACAGTGCTTTGCTAGCTTGGACTCTCTGCCAGGCAACGAATCTCAGTCTTATGACACTACTATATAGGGAAAGGGTTTTAAGAAGTGTCAGTTATTTAACAGCACCCGTGAAATGATCAAGAAGCTTTAGAGTGGCCAAGTAACCACCAACTGATTTGAACTCCCTCTAGAAGTTCTGGAAGCCACCTTGGATCCTGCATGGAGATAGATGGGATATATTGTAAATAAATGAATAAATACTATGCTTTTGGCAATGTGTAAATTGCCACAGGGCACTGCAACTTTGGATTCACTGGACTACTCTGTTCTAAGCATCTTGGGGGAATTCTTTACTGTACTGCTGTTTGGTGTCATGTTGACTAGCTGATCAGAGAATGGAAATCAACCCAGTGTCGCAGAATTTCTAGCACGGTGCTATCTTGGACTTGCTGTTCACCTTTTAAGCATTTTGCATTTGTATTGTTGAAAAGGTGGTTAGAATTGATGACGGGCGATGGAACTCCTTGTTGTGTATGTGGGAAGAACTTAAAATGATTTAGGAAAATAGTAAAAGTGCTAATTTTTTTTTATGGCCAGTCGTTCTTTCAGGAGAAATGCAGCACACTCCAGTAGTTAAGCAATCATGTGTGAAATGAATTTTTATAGTCTGTTTTTCTGATTATTCCATTGAGTTCTGACTGGAGTTTAAGAGCTTAGGTACTCGATACTGTGTGTGTGTGTGTGTGTGTGTGTGTGTGTGTGTGTGTGTGTAGACAAGAACAAGCAATGAGATAAGCAATGCTTTTCAGATTTAAGAATGGGAAAACAGTAATATTGTCCATTCTGACAAATGGCCAGAGTGGCATTCGTTTAAAGAATGTTTTTCTTATTTAATTTGCTTTGGCACCTCTGATTACTGTTGAAGTGGGAAAAGAGGAATGCATGATAAATACCCAGTCCAAACCATGCTCAAAATTAGTTATGAAATTAAAACTAACAGTTCTGTGAACTTAAAATCAGATTCTTCTCAGTTACAAATACAGTGAGTACTTTCAATTTCAACGAATAAAGAATGGCCAATTACGACATTTCTGGCATCATTGCCTCTGTTTCTGATATCCAGACATGAGTGGTTTCCTTTCTCACTATGTACAGGAGGAGCCAGCATGATATAGCGTTTGGAGCATTGACTGTGATCCTGGAGACCAGGGTTTGATTCCATGCTCAGCCATTGGAAACTCATTGGGTGACACTGGGCAAGTTATACACTCTCAGCCCCCAGAGAACACCATGATACGTTCACCTTAGCATGGCTGCAAGTTGGAAGTAGCTTGAAGGCATACAACAGCAACACAGGAGGAGGTGTCAGCAGGCTTGGTGAAATTCTGACTTTTTCAGGAACACATTTCTCAGCTGTGGGGTAGAGGAACTGTTATAGGGACATACTCAAAAGCAGTCTGATGACATCTCACCATGTTTATTGGCCATGGAATGATGACTCAGTGTTGGGGTGAAAATTGGGTGAGAGGAGAAATGTAATGGACTTTGCTGGAAGAGACATGACTGGCTAGCTGGTGAACAGAGGAACACTACAGAGCAACACTTGGTTGCAGGACTTGCATGTATTAGGTCTAATCATGAAGTATGTTCAGCTCCTTTTAAAAAAGGGAGGCTAGTGCCTCCCTGGATCCCAGGTTGTTCCTATTTGCCCTTCTGTTTTCATTGGGCCACAGCAGGGTGCTTGAAAATGCAGCAGCTTCTTATCCCATGACAAGGACAACTTGAGCTTGCTATTCAGTCCAGAAAGAGTGTTGTAAAAGTTGACTCCCTGGTGGTTACCAGGGCACAGTAAGTAAAATCTGTAGACTTGACTCCATGGACCCTTTCACATGACACAATTATGGCACTGTGATTCCACGTTAGCTTCCATCTCTTGGAATCCTGGGATGTATAGTTTGGGCAGCAACATCAGATGAACTCTCTGGCTGAGAATTCTGAAGGCCTCTCCCTAAACTGCCAAACTCTAGAATTCTATAGGATGAAATCCTTGCAGTTAAAGTGGAATCATAGCACTATAACTGTGTAATGTGAAAAGGCCCCAGATCTACAATGTAATGTTTCTGGCCCTTTCTCTTATTCTTTGCTGACTCCTTGGCTTCGGAACACTTTGTGGTGTGAGTGTACAGAGGCAAGCCAAACATGACCAAATAATTTTGCTTTCTGATGGTTCCATTCTGCAAACAGAAACATAACTTTATCCTGAACTACTGAACCAAATTTTTTTTTTACTTCCTAAAAACCCAAAACAAAGCCCAAAGCAAAAAACCTTTGATTCAGGCTTCACAGTTCACATAGACATTTAACCTTTTTCTGTTAGGAAGAGAAAAGCACAACAAACTTAACAAAATTACTACTTCAGTGCTGTGTGTGATAGTGTATAACCATTGTCATTTTTGTACGTGCTGGTGTTCTTGATACATTGAAATGTAGAGCTTTTTGAAGTCTCTGAAATGGTTGCAATAAATAAAGGTTTTGCCGGTGTGTACAGATGAATTCAAAAGAATATGTTTTGAAATGCTAACATCACATTCAAAGTAAAATAACTGGAAGGGACAGGGACAGAAATGTTTCTGGAGAAAGATGCTTGGTCTGTCAAAAGGAAACTTTTGGAGAGCTTTGAGCTTTGATCCTGGACTCATTTACTGTGAACTAAGACTTGTTGAACCTAATACGACATACGTCTAAGTAGAAATGTATTCTAGGATTGTGTTGTTTAAATAGAAAACACATTTCTGTATCGTAACTATTGTCATTTCAAAAGTCTTCATTTCTGCATGTATTAAAAATCTTGTCTCTGTAAGAACATTTCTTTGTAGCTATATTTTGCTTTGTGACAGTGAAGCACCCATGACACGTGTAGGGATGAATGAAGTTATGTTTCTCTGAAAATACTGATTATATTGACTGCTTATTGTGAGGAGAGTATCACTAGAAGATTTTGTCCTGGCATTTTTCAGTGGATGCAGTCAGTGTGTACTTGTATGTCTACACTGAGTTGTGGGAGAAGACTCAGGACTCTTTCACGTTCCACAGTTGTAGTGCTGTGATTCCAATTTAACTATCACGGCTGCATCCTGTGGAGTCTTGTGGTTTGTTATTTGGTTAGAAGCCCCAGAGGAGCTCTAGCAGAAGAAGACATCCTCTAATAAGAGATAGGAAAGCAAGACCATGTGGGTTAGAACTAATGAATAAATCATAGTGGTTGGGTTGCCATCAAGTATGGAACTGTTCTAAATTGAAGGGAAAAACATTTAAAACTTTGAGATGTCACCAAGTTTGGTCTGGAGCTACCTCCATTAATACCAACCTGTGGCTCTTACACACTACACAATTTTAGCAATGGGATTCTACTCTAACTGCCATGGTTCCATCCATTTTTGGTTTAGTTTGGTCAGAAACACCAGAAGATCTTCCTGGCTGAGGATTCTATAGGCCCCCTCCTTCAAATGCCAATTCCAGGAGTCCAGAGGATACAGCCATGCCATTTAAAGTGGAATCATAGCACTATAATCGGGTAGTGTGAAAGGGCCCCTGAAGAAAAATGAGGCGATAGTGGGAGTTAATTTCAGAACACGTGGGATGCTAATAAATGAGGAAGGGCGAACAGTAAGGTTTGACTTGTGATTCAGCGAAGCCAAAAGTATGTTAGAGAAATTCAGAAATCATATTAGACAATGCTAAGCTATTATAAGGGGTAGTATTGATAAATATAGCTGCCTGATTCAGGGTAGACTATACTTTGGTTCCTGCTGTGAGTAACTCCAGTGGTGGAAACAATGTATCCCTTTCTTTAGATCACTGCATGCCATTTACTCTTTGAGATGCACTGATCTTTTTAGCTAATGATCAGATTTTATGGTAACGCATTTCCCTAAGAAGGCTATAATATATAATAATGGCCTCTAAAGGGCATCTTGGAAAGGTATACGTATTATCACCATGTTCTTTTGCTTACCCTGTTCTCCTTCTGGAAAAAATGAAACTATGCAAACACAGAGGGTCCTCCCCCAAGCAAAGAAGCTTTATATATGTACGTATTTGTGCAGAGTGTTTTGTAAGGGACGTGTGCTATGCTTTTCAAAAAGAGCAGTTGATATAAGATCAATAGTTCGAGATTGGTCATGAACTTGATAGTCCTGGACTATGAGTTCACAATATAAGACAAGGAAAAGAAGGAAGAAGAAAGCCAGTAAAACTTAAGCACCACTTCTTGAATGTTAAAAAATCCCATAGTGATCAACTTGAATGGAAATGAATCACTCCATGCCTAGAGCTCTTCAGTAAAAACAATCAATTAGCTACTTTGTGCTGTGTCTCTGGGTTCATGGGTAAGGTTCCCTTCCTCCCTACCTACCCCAATGCAAGCTGGCCTTGTGATGGGACTCATGTGGTAGAGGCGGAGGGGGGCAGGGTAGGGCTCTTGATGCTTACCTTGATACTTCCTCAACGTTTTGCTCTTTCGGGCCCTGAAGGTGGGCCGGAAGGTGATTAAATCAGCAGTGTGGAGAACTAGTGATGCTAGGGTTAGTGGTGATTGGTTGCTCCTGGAAAGCTGATAGACTTTGTATTTAGGTCTCAGATTCCTTGCAGAACTGTCTAGGCCCTCTCTACAGAAGTGTGCTTTCTCCCTGTGTTTCACACTTGGCTCCATACTTCAGTGCTATGATGGTATCACAGATGTTCTATAGGGTGAATGTTGAAAGGAATGTGGTGATATCGCTGTGTCCCCAAGATGGTCTAGGGTGTGTTTGCTCATTTCTGGGCAATGCAGGCGCATCAGATCTCATATGTCCTGTTGCTGGTGGGCAGTGATTTTGTTACCAAGAATGTTGGGAGCATGGATGGCATTTTTGTGTGGTGTGTGTGTTCCCCCCTCCTTTATATTCCATTTCCCCTTCCTGTCCAGGGCTGAATGTGCACTGGAAATAGTGTCCATACTGTTGGTGTTACAGCAATGTTATATCCAGGCTTTGCATAACTACCCTGTAAGGTGTGCATGAGTGTTTGTCACAGCAAATTTTTTTTTGCTAGTTTGTATATATGAGGAAAGGAATGTGTACTTCTGCTGGAGTAAAGGAATACATACTCATGATTATATTCCTACAAAGGAGTGAAAGAATAAACTCATGACTGTCCATTGTCCTTATGATTCATGTCTTTTTCCGTGGGTATTTGCTTACATCTCTCTGTTGCCACTGCCTCTTTGATAATGATATATACTGCCAGTGAAAACTTTGAATTCTATATTGTAACCCTTACTTTTATAAAGGTCTTTGCAGTACTTATTAAAGTACTTTTTAAAGAAAAAGAGACTTGACATATTCTGGCACTGGCCTTTCTTTCCTCCTCCTCTGCCTCAAGGAGGAGGAAAGGTTTTAATTGCTTTCCCTCCCATTTCTGGGGCAAAGGAATCATTGTTCCCAATGTTCTTTGTTCAAAAATATCTAATTTAAGGTTCAGCTTCCAGAAGCAAGGAGTTGTGGGAATTGAATGGAACAAATACTTCTTTCAGCAAACTGAAGATCTAGCCATATTTTGTTCTGATAGACTCCTTGTCCTCTGTTGCATTTCTTTGGATTCTCAGCAAGAAATTTCACGTCTTCTGCTGGAGAGCCTAGCTTCCCTCTTCTTCTATCTAGCTTAGGTAATCCATTCTTACCATAGAACTGCTTCCATCAAACCAGACTTTTCATCTTTGCTCTCCTTGTACAGCTTCACTGTTATTTTTCATGAGGGCTCTTTGTAGTTCTCAGCTCCGGTGTTGAACTGAATGGAGTCAATGGTATTAACAGTCAATATGTATGGATCAGGATAGATTTTCTGCAGTAGCTCTATGCTTGCTAAATTCTAGCTTAAAAGCAGAATCATGTATGGTGTATCAGCAATTTCTGCCCCATTATTCCTGTTATATTTATCTTGGGAGGAAAGAATTTTGCCAGGAAAATTATTTTTGAAGCTTTTACCTGCTAAAGCGAAAAAGCTTTTACAACTAGGTTTTATATACTGTTCAAAATAATACTGAAATGAAGGACATAGGTGGTATTGTCCGAAGCAAGATTCTGTACATCCTGGTGGCTTGACTGTGATTAATACACAGACTAAATCTTTCAGGCAACCCAGCTGTTGTGGACACTTTCACAAAATGGCTGCCAATGAGCGAGAGGTTCTTGCTTATTCACAAAATTTCTGCCATGGTAGGTGTAGCCAGTTGCAAAAGGCCCATTTTCCAGAAGGCAGCGTGTTGAGACAGATGAGAAGTAACTTGCCCAAGAACTTCAGGAGAATGCAAGGGGCCAAAATGCAGAGCTGCAAAATGCAGAAACTTTCTTTTGAATTCACAGTTCTCCACTCCAGTAATCATTTCACAGAGAGCAAACTGATGAAGTGGCCCAGAGACAAGAAACTTGGCCAGAAAACCTGAGTGCAAGGCAAATATAGGGTCAGAGCCCCAAATGCCAAATATTATAGTTGCCCCCACCAAACACAACAACAAATACCTACTCCACAGAACACAATTTAATGAGACCCAGAAAAATGCACGGATGTACAGCTAATTCAGGCAACAAACAAATGCACCACATCCCATCTCTCCAGCCCCACCCCCCAAATCCTGAGAAAATCTCATACATGCATGCCTATGGGCTTTCCATGCTTAGGGACCAGAGCACTGTCAGAAAGCAGACTAGATTGAAATATGGAAACCGTGTACTGTAGGAAAGATGAAGGACTTACAGAGGCTTGATTGGGACTGATTGTGTACACACATTGTTTGCAAAGTCTCTTAGCTGGTTTGGTGCCTTTTTTTGCCCCTCTCAACTTGCCTTGCAAGCAGCACACGAGCATGAACTGTCCCAAGTAAGCCTCTGTAGGCAAGAAGAACTGATAAGAGTGGATACCTTATCAAATTGATGGAACTTGTTCTTACTTTGGAAGCATCAAAAGAGCAAGTCGTCAGATAAAAGGGTGTCAAAAGGTGAGGGTTCCTGTATTCAGCAGAGACAGTAGACCACTCGCTATTTTCCTCCCTACCTATGAACCTGCCTTCTTTTTCTGTCTGCTTGGGCATACTTCAGAATGTATTGGGCCCAAAGACATTCTTGGAAATAAAGATGTAATGGAAGTCTTCACTTCAGTTTGCAGGCTTCTTGTCTCTCAGTTATTCTCTATTTTTAAAGAGACATCTGAAAAAAAATTGGTTTCTGAAGGTCCCCCTTTCATGGGGATGTTGAATCCTTTCTAGATTTTGGCTGGCTTTTTAAAGGAGTGATCCAGGATGCTGAGCCCTATTCCCAAACAGGTTCACTTTGGAGAGTTCTTTTAACTGGCCAAAACCTGGAGTGGATTCCCACTCAACTGGCATGGGAGACATCAGTTGCCACCATTAAAAGAACAAGATCAAAAACAAATTGGAAAGTAGAAGAAAAAGCATTTTGAGGAGGTAACAATAGCAGGCAGGTTTGTCTCTTGGTAAGCACCAGGGGAAGTGTCTGTAGATACAGTGTGGTCCACACAGGAGTTCAGAGGCATAAAGAATTCTACCGTTTTGAAATATAATGCCATAAGATGAGTCAGGGCTGTTTTGTACTTATGGTATATTATTGTCGTGGTGCCTTTATGTGATGTACCATTAAAAAAGGTTATGTCATAAAACCTTACTGTTGAATTAACAATAAAACTAATGCCTTACTGGAATGAAGACTCCTGTGTGTTCTGATTCTAAAGAATAGAGCTTAACCCTGGGTGTGGCATGGATATGCACTTCCACTTGTCTTCCTTTGCTCTGGGACAGGTAGAGTGCAGATTCCTCAGTGCAATGATGTAACTGGAGGGGGAAAAGCCATTGCATAAAGGCAGTGGTCGCTGAAGGCTTCCATGATAGTTGAGCAATGAATCCCTCTGGATTGGTTTTAACTTTAAAGGAGCTATCCATAGTACTGAACCTGATTTGGATTATATTTTCACCACCTTGGACAGCTCCTTTAAAAGATGGATTACAACTTGAAAGAGAATCATTTCCCCAATGAAATGGAAGTCACCAGCCACTCCTGCAAAAAGGTGTAGAGCATGAGAGCCAGTGTGGTGTAGTGGTCTGAGCACTGGATTACAAACCTGGAGACCAGGGTTCAATTCGCTGCTCAGCCATGGAAACCCACTGGGTGACCTTGGGTGCATCACACACTCTCAGCCCCAGAAAACCCATGATAGGGTCACTTTAGGGTCACTACAAGTTGGAAATGATGTGATGGCACACAACAGCAAAGGCAATGCCTTTCATGCCTGCGCCATTCTTCTTCTCTTTGTTTGATACCTTATTCTAGTTTCTAGTTTCTAGTTTCTAGTTTCTCTTTCTCTCTCTCTCCCTCCCTCCCTCCCTCCCTCCCTCGTCCGTCCGTCCGTCCGTCCGTCCGTCCGTCCGTCCGTCCGTCCGTCCGTCCGTCCTCCCTCCCTCCCTCCCTCCCTCCCTTTGAGGCAGTTAAGAGCATATTACATCCAGTAGTAACATCTGATTGATCCTTTATCTGTGGCTTTGGTGACAGAGAGCAAACTTCCACCACAGTTGTACTAGCCTGGAAAGATGTCCTGTCCCTGATAACACTGGAGCAAGACATTATCGCAGTTACAAAAAACTGCAAAATTACAGGATACAGAATCTTTTACAATTTTTTTTTCATTCTTGCAACAGAATTTTGGAATATGTTAGGATGAGAAATGATGTCTTGCCCAAGGCATCTCTAACATGTTTAGTGATTGGGAGCCAAATTAGCATGAGAGAGATGAAGCTGCTGGTAGTTTGCCTTTCTTTCTGTCTTTTCCCCCTAACATCTCGTTTTATGCAGCATGTGGCATGGCATCGGCATGCTGCATGTTTTCATGTTTCCAACTTGGATTGCTGTCTTTTTGGGTTTGAGGAAGGCTGAGTCTTATGGGTCCTGCTAAACACAGCACTCACAAATCCTACTGAACTGTGCTGAAATGAAAAGCATGCAGTTTAAATTTCCCTGCTTTTCAGGGAAATGTGCAAATATGAGACAAAATGAGCTCTTCAGTTTTGAATATCCTTTCAAGACTCCTTTTGTACTTTGCATAGGTGAGATGTTTTCATGAGAGCAAACCAGTACTTTGAGATGGGGCCTTAATGAGCTGTAACTCCCTGTTTGGAGATGAAGCTCTCTCTTTCCTTCCCTCTCCCTCCCCTTTACTTACTTTTGTTTCAGAAGCATATGAGATTAATTTGATGATGCAGCTGACATCCTCTTCTCTCCCTGCATTCATCAGCAACTTTGGAATCTGGCTAGTGTGCTGACTATAATAAAATAATTTTACATTTTTTTTTAAATAGATAAGATAACAGTGGTCATGTTGGTGGAGAGTGATTCAGAGCCTGTCATTGCTGGCATTAGTATAACCTCACTGGACCAGTTGAAGAGTCTGGGAACTTTTGGATTTGACATCATTTCTAAAGAAGCAGGTTGAGGCTGCTGTTCAAACTCTTCCAGTGTTTAGGTTTCAGAGACTTCCTGCTTCTGAGTACGTGTTAATTTGGAAACTACAGTGGGACATGTAGGTACCTCAGCTTGAGCCTCCCTTATCTAAAATGCTTGGGCCGAGAAGTGTTCCATATTTCAGATTTTGGAATACAGTACCTTCTTGGAATAGCTTTGCATCTCATTCATTCACTACCTGTGTTTTGTATGAAATGTGAGGCTGAAGAGAGACTGAGAATCTGTGCAATGATGGGAAACGAAGTGTACTGCATGGTGTGAATCCAGATCTCCTGCTATTTCACAGATCCTCAGTCTCTCTCTTTTTGCCGCCAGCCCCTCTGCTTCTGCCTTTGAGATGTAAGCATGGAACAATCACTGACAATTTAGAGCTAAAGGCAGAAGATAATGGTTTGAATCCAGTGAAGTCTCAGGTGCTATCCGTACTCTTCTTGCCCCTCCAGCATCTTCTTTCCAGCAGCAGGAAGAGGAGCAACACCCTCTGCGGTGCAAACCACAGGAAGACAGAAGCAGGCTTCTCCCGGTTGTGAGCAGAAATAGTTTGTGTGTGCATAGGCCTTCTCTGAATCTAAGCCACTGGCTGCAGTTTAGAGACAAAATTAAGCGTGCCTAATGTCAATTTCTGTTGAAATCAATGGGACACAGAGCATTCTTTCCACTAATTATAATGAAGGTCAGGCACCCTTGACTTGAAAATCAAAGGCAACTTGAATTGGACTTTTCTTTTTTTTTGTAAAACAGAATGCAAGGTTTTTTTCAGCATCACAGGTTTCCTTTTCATGCAGAAGTGAAATACAGAATGAGAAAATGTAGCGAAATGAAGTGATCTGGCTCTGAAATTAATTAAATCCACCCCATCTTCTCATTCTGTCTGATGCTGAGATTTCTGGGCGTTGAAAGTTTCTATTCCATTTCACCAACAAAGAAAGATTGCATCAGTAAAATGTACCACCTGACTATCAGGCATTTCTCAGGAGGGATCTAAATAGCTTTGGCTCAGATGTGAAGAACTAGTTTAACTTTGCTATAAGGGTCTTACAGAAGTTGCTGTTATGTGGGTTTGTCTAAGGCGGGGGTGGGCAACTGTGAGAGGCTTTGTGTCTGCATTAGTCCCCCAGGAGACCTTGGGAATGCTGTAACACCCCCCCCCCCAACTGCCAGCCCTCCTCAAAATCCCCAAATGCCATTGAGGGAAGCAGGGAGCATTTTCACCATTGTTTTAGGCCTCCCAATGCCATTTTTAGGACAGGGAGAGACGACCTGTTTACTCTGTATTTTAAAAGAAGGCCTCTTTGAAAACACTGGAAAAATGCCCCCTACACCCCCTGGAGGGGATTTGGTGGTCAAATATTTTTTGAGGGGAGAACCTAAAAATGGCTGCAGGGTCCACATGCAGCTCTCAAGCAGCACTATGCCTGTTCCTGTTCTAAACTGTCTGCAATACAAAAAACAGTCCCTCTTAGATAACCTATAAAAGAAGAACACTGCATTATTATATATCACCTATATAAGGTGTGCATTTTGTAAATATATCTGCCTCTGACACACATGACAAGTTTATTAACCTTCTTTCACTTTTAACTGTAATCCTGATCCACTTGCGATAGCTGTTTGGAACTGACCGGTTTTTCTCCCTTCCTCTGGCAAAGACAAATTTAATTAGAATAAAGATATTGTGGTGAGTTTCTTTCCATCAAGGCTGACTGCGTTAGATGCAAGGAAATTGAGGAATGATCTGGCATCATCGCTTCTGAAGAAAAATTTGGATGATAGCACTACCAAATGTCACAGTTTCTAATACTAGTTGAAGAACTCCATGTCCTATCCAGAAAACTGCTTGTTTATCAATATGCTGTTCAAATGTTCCATGCATTTCTCATGAGATATAACCTTATGAGAAGGAGGTGCTGCTGCAACCCTGGCAGAAATAAATTAAAAGCCCTTGAACACGCAGCAGCAGCAGCAGCTTCATTCATATGAGGGAAATGAAGCTTGTGTTTTTGGTTAATGAGCTCTGTTCCTAAACAAGTAGCAAAAGACAGCAGAATAAAGGCAATGGAGGCACCATTCAGTTGTCTTGGTGGTATTCAGACTCCAGAGTCAAAGCAGCAAAGAGACTGTGTTTAGATGTGGAGGATTTTCTGCTAAGATCAAGACTGCTTTCTAATGAAAGAGAAGCTTAGTTGTTAATTCCTACCAGATTGTCAAATACTTTTTGAAGCAGGAAGAGATCAGGCTTTTCCATTTTAATTACAGTCGGCCCTCCACATTTGCAGGTTTCACTTTCACAGATCTGATTGTTTGTGAATTTCACCAACCCCTGTGCCCCCACCTCAGGTGCTTCTTTTGTAGGGGAACCTTCCCTCTCAGCAGCTCCAGTCAGGCAACACAACCCTTTCAAAATCTGCCTCTGGTTCTTCTCCTCCTCCTCCTCCACCACCTGCTGCCTTGGCCAGCTGAGGAAGGCTCGCAGCCCAGTTTCTCAGCACCACAAGCGCTCTCCCGGTGCTACCTCACACTCAAGCGAAGAGATGGGCAAAAGAGGAAGTATAGGGCCACCATGTTAACTCGCCTTTTTTTCTCTCTCCTTTCCCTAACCTGGGGCCTTTCTACACTACACTGTCATAGTGCTATTATTCCACTTTCAACATCCTGTGGAATGCTGGGGCTTGTAGTCTACTGAGGCCAAAAGGCTCTCTGGCTAAGAATTCTAAAGGCCCCTCCCTAAACTGCAAACCCCAGGATTCCGTAGGATGTTGAAAGTGGAATCATAGCGCTATAACAGTGTAGTGCAGAAATGGTCCTGGTCTGGACCCTTGGGTCTCTGCTCTCCCCAACATGATTTAGCCCTCTTCCCACAGACACACACATGCGTTTTGATAGTTGCAGTTTTTCAACTTCTGTCCCACGCCGCAACCTTAGCAAATGTGGTGGGCCAGCTATATTTATCAGTCCCAACCTGAGCAATCACTGTTTGTGAAGCCTTCTTCTGCCCTTCTCTTAAACAAGTGTATAGTAAAAACGAAGGTCTTACTTGCATGTCATGGCAAGCCATGTGTCTGGGTGGTTGAAATCTGGCTTGTTGCCCATAGTGGTGTACTGAGGCTCATCAGTGCCTAGGGCACGGGGGTGAGGGAAGTGGTGGGGGCAGGGGCAAGTGGGGTCAGGGCGAATGGCAGCAGACAGGGGCGGGGCAAGCAGTGGTCTGGATGTGGGTGGGGCGAGAGGCAGCGGGGGCGGGATGAGCGCTGGGGGCGGGACAAGCTGCAGGGAGGCCAGGTGGGGAGGGGGTCCTCTTTTTTTGCACCCTCCTGACATTGGGGCCTGGGGCATGCGCCTCAGTTGCCCCACCCTGGATACGATTCTGGTTGCCCGTACCTGTTAATAAACCATGGTTTGTCAACTTGCGAGTTTGAACCCAAGGTTGCTGTTAGATAACCTGTTGGCTAACTTTTTAAAATGAGTGCTTATGGCTTCTGAACCTGAGAACTGTGGCTTACAATTGGCTTGTTTCCCAAGCTGCCCACTGAAACAGGAGCTGTTGAACTTGCAGGGGAAATGCCATTTTTTTTTGGCCATGCAATTTGCAGATGAATCAACAAACCAAAATTGTCAGAGAGCGTGGCTTTTCGTGATGTGTGAATGTAACCCAAGTTTTCAAGTTTGAGGGAAGGCCCAGGCAAATACTGAACTGGAAACAGCAGTCTTAAGGGCAGGAGAGCCTATGGTATAGTGAGTTTGATCCTTTATTTTTTCCATGGAAGAGCAGTTTTGGTTATGTCAACTGACATGCTTAATGGGAGTAGAATGTTGTTTGGAGAAATAGGATTTTATTGAGAGATAGGGTGGATCAAAGTATTTAGGAAGTAAGAAAGTTGTTTGTGGAGTCAAAAAAAACTCACTAAACTTAATTGCCAAATAATGAAGACTAAAAAGAGATTCAGCTGTGATTGATTACAGTCTTCCTTGTAGAAATTTAAAGTGGAGAAAATACCTTAAGTTGTTCTAATTTATGATACACAGTCTGTGACCATGTATTAGTAGATTTCTCTCCTGCAGCTGCATTTCTTGTAATTGCTGTTTGTAGTATGGATTTGTTGGCTTCAAATCTTTCTCTCTTCCATCATATTTGGCCATAGAAACAGCATGCTATAGGGCAAGAACAGTTAAGCTATTTTGCCTGCTTTAGTTTAGTAAGGTGGGTTTGCTTCAAACAACCAAACGATGCTCTTTTGGAAGAAAATAAAATAGAAAGAATACAGTATACAGTATTTATTAACTGCAAATCTATTTAAAGTATCCATTCTATCCAATATATGAATGAACCCCAGAAATAACTATCAAAACCTACCCACTGAGATTATTCAAATTCTCTGGATCTTCATCTGGCACAAAAAAAGAGGGCAAAACCAGTTCCACATGAGTTTCTGTGCAGAAAGCGTTCCACGGTGTGTGTGTATGAACTTACAGGAAAAAATTGACCTTGATTTGATTAATTCATCATTTTGCAAGGGGGAAAAAAATGGGCCAGGAAAAAAGAGAGCCTTTAAATGTGTAGTTCTGTTAAAATGTTTTGCAGGCCTATTTGTCCCTTAAAACTATCCCTCTACAAAGAAATAAACAAAATAACTCAACAGAATATTACCTTTCATCAACCCTAATCCAAAAGTGTACCTTGATGTCCAACACAAGTGAAATTTAGATTCCCCCCTGCAACATTCTGTGATCATCAAGAAACCCTGCTGCAGTGGGTTTCCTGGTAGTCAGGACCAGGTTTTTATGGTGAATGGGAGGTTGCAGGGGAGAGGTGTTATGTTTGACCAATTCTAATTAATGAATTAATACCCCACCTTTCTCCTAATATGAGACCCAAAGTGGCTGTAGGTAAAGCGATACATAGTTAAAGAATTTTTTTTTAAAAAATTAAGCATTAAAAAAATTAAAACATCAGTTTTAAAAAAGTTAAAACACATTTAAAACAAACTCAAAAGATAAAACCCAGAGCAAATCTCACCCATTAAAAGATTGTTCTGCCATAACAAGTTGAGCCAAAGGCCCACATAAACAGAAAGGTCTTTACCTGCTGCTGGAAAGAGAGCAGTGAGGGGGCCAACTGGGCTCTTTCTAGGGGAAGAAACAGGACCCAGAAGAAATACACTGTGGATCCAAATCAGAAATATGCTCTTTTTTTTTTTGAAGAATAATGGAAGAGGGTGTGATGTGGTGTTTTGTAATCTGGTAGAAGTATCTTAGTGTAGACTAAGGTGTTATTTCTAAAATATGGTATTGAGGTAGAAATGTTTATTTCATGACTCATGGGAGTACAAATGTGGAATGCACTCTTAGTGGAAGATGTATTTTTACTGTTTAACAAGATGCAGCTGCTTACCTGATAGATTCATGTCCTGCTGTTAGACAAGACCCGATGAACAGGACCCTTGTCTTGCTCTTCTGGGGTTTCCTTCTACTCTGTGAATGGAACAACAACTGTTGTATCATAGACGAATGCTTGCAGATGGACTGGATTTTGTAATGTTTCTTGCTGAAAAGTAAATGAATACAAGAGAGTTTGTAGGGGAAAAAAATGGTGCTACAGAACAGATAAAATACAGGCTTTTCCAATAAGAGTTCCGTATCTTGCAAATAGTAGGACGCTCCTTAGTTGAGGCAATTCTTGGGAGCTGTCCCACCCTCTCCTTTGTCCTTCTGTTTTATGTTTTTATTCCAAACAGCAGACTGCCAAAGCGGGTCATATGGTTGAATCAGTTGTGGGCTTCCCTATATTCTATACAGAGCTTGGATCAGTTAGTTCAGATCTCCTGCCACATGAGGTGGGAGGCAGAAAGTCATTGCCCCCCACATAAAGTCTTTACTGTCCCACCATAGAAGAAGAATCTGGGAGGGGAAAGATGTCTTCCCTCCTCCCTTTCAAGAGGAGGAAGAAGAGGAGATGGCAACATTGCCCACACCCTCAGAGAAGAGGAGGAGGATGCAGTCGGGGACCCATGTCTCCTCTCTCCAGAAAGGAAGCCTGTGCCTTCTCTTGAACCAGAATGATGAGGATATGACCACAGTGGACCCCACCGTGCTAGAGGCTGACTTTAACGTAGAACCAGCTCTTTCAGGAAGTACCTGGCTTTGTGGTGAACCAGGCTGTGGTGTGGTGGAGGTGTGGGAGTAGTGTGGTTGCTTTCTCCTCCACCTAGTGGTATTGGTGCCATAGCTACCTTCTGTGTTGGGAAGGGGAAAAAGCAACTATGCTATATCCTTGTCTTTCTATGGCAGTGAGGGTACTCGTTGTTGTTGTTAGTTCTCTGGGAAAAGGGAAAAGTTAAGCAGCAGGGATGCTGCTGCCAAAGTGGCATGGGAGTGGGAGATGTGCCATAGTTGGCACCTGCTGCCTGAGGCAGTCGTCTCACCCAGTTTAATGACAGCTCACAGCATGGCTTCATTTCCAAGCCCTGAATCTCCTTCTGCCCATTTAAAGAACGTGCTGCTTCCTCCGCTCACATGTCCTGTGTCTTCATGTTCCAAGTGTAGCAAACCCCTTTTGGTTTCTATGGGTTTTTCTTTGATTTTTATAACGATGTGTAACAACAAAATTGTTATGTCTGTAATTCTCTGAGCTCTTTTGTCATTTTGACACTTCCCATGCTATTCTTGACCTTTGCCAGCTGTTCTTTGTTCTTTGTTCTTTGACAGGTGTCTGGCTAATGGCTTTGGTCTGATCTTTAGACAGGACTTACATATTTTGGTGCAACTTTGATATAGTGATTTCAGTGATCATTTGTCAAATCTCCTGGGTAGAATAGACTGGTGAATGCTTGCAACAGTACATGTATGGAGATGGACCCATGGTCCAAGATTGCATTGGGGCTTCCCAAATAATACTTGGGTCATTGTTGTGGAAGTCACACTGATGCACAGTATACCTAGAAGCACTAGAGCTCATCTGATCTTGGGAAGCTAAGCAGGGTTAGCCCTGATTAGTACTTAGATGGGAGACTGCTAATGAATACGAGGTGCTGTAGGCTATATTATGGAAGAAGGAACTAACAAAACCACCTCTGAGTGTTCCTTACCTAAGAAAATCCTAGGAAATTCATGGTGTTCACCATAAGTTGAAAAGCAACTTGAAGGCACATATACACACAAAAGCAATATATAACAAACACTTTAAATAACGTCTTCTCAATTCTTTTTATCTTGTGGAATGGATAAAGCCCACCAGGCCAGCATTGTTCTCATTTTCAGCCCTTTAACCCAAAAGATATGGGATCTACATTTAGCAGTTCTCGTTTGCATGTTTTGTCTTCCTCTTCTCTGCTGCTTCACCTGTTTCTTCACATAAATAAATTAAACAACCACAGTGGATGGAGAGAAAGTTCGTTGGTGCTGTTGGTGCAAACTAGTTGTGGAACACAACTGACCAGTGGAAGATTAGTACAATCGGTATGGCCAAATAACAAACATAAAATGATATACATGAAAATGATATACGTTTTATGTTGGATCACAGTACAGTAATGTGAGCTGGAAGAATGCTTGAAGCTCTAAAAGAGAAATTGGAACAGTTTGAAACCAGTATATGAGGAGAGAGAAAAGGCTTTGAACAAATGGTTACTTAAAGAGAGAAAGTATACAGTGGCTACTTCTCTTTAACATTACAGGCAATTTAAGACCATGGCTTGTTACAAATGGGGTATTTGTACAGTCTCTAGTCACCCTTCTGGAAGGGTTATTTTAACATTATTACTTCTCAGTGGAATAAGCATGCCATATTTTATGTGCTTGTTGCTACTTTGACTGTGTATTCT
This sequence comes from Cyclura pinguis, assembly GCA_030412105.1. Classification (NCBI taxonomy): domain Eukaryota; kingdom Metazoa; phylum Chordata; class Lepidosauria; order Squamata; family Iguanidae; genus Cyclura; species Cyclura pinguis. The sequence goes on from CM059600.1 coordinate 166,288,305, forward strand.
GGTTAAAGTCCAATTCAAGAAGAAAAAAGAAAGCAGGGGTTCTTGGAAGTCAAGCCATTTCTGTTTGCTTTTTCTAAATTGTTTGTGGAAGAAAAATGTAATGAATAAGGATTTTATTGAAAATCATATTTTGGATTTGTGCTTCTGTCCTTTGAGAAATACATACATTAGATTTCATAGGATTAGAACTCAGGAAATCTTACCATGGTGGCTGCTGGGAGTAGGAATTCAACTGTTTTACACCACTATACATCTTACTGTTGATGTTGTCTTAACTTTATATATGGAACTTTTTTTCCCCACTGGATAGCTCACCTGTGGTTAGGTTAGGTGAGTTATTTCCAACCTTTTCAGAGCCAAAGTATCTTTAGCTCTAACATTCAAAATACAGTGATCCCTCTACATTTGCTAGAGTTAAGAGCACAGGACCCCTGTGAAAGTAGAAAAACTGTGAATAACTCCAGGGCCTCCCAAATCACGTTTAACACACACAAAAAAGTATGATCACCATATTCAACCCACTGTGGATTCCTTTGAGGCATCAGGGATCTTTCACAAGGCAGAAGTGGGTGGCTGGTGGGGCTTACTGCCACCTCTGCTGCTGCCCCACGCCATTTTTAATAGGGACTTATGAGCCTCATTTGCAGTTTCTCAGTCTCACGAGGCTTGCAGTCCTTATTAAAAATGGCACAAGGAGGCGCAGGGGTGGCAGCAAATAATCTGTGAATATGCAAAAGTGAAACCCGCAAATGTGGAGGGCTGACTGTACTGTTTTTGAAACATTTTTTAATAGCCTTTTTCCTAAGCCACATTGACATTTCTACACTGTTTTATCTGAATAGATGTTTCACTGACAACAGCTTTCCTAGGAAGAGAGAGAACCTGCATATCTGGGAGAACCTAGAAGAGAGAGAATCTGTTTCCTTTGATTTCAATAATTGTGTGTGTGTGTGTGTGTGTGTGTGTGTGTGTACATGTGTCCGCTTTCAAATTGGCTGTCAATTTATGGCGACCCCATGAATTACATAGGATTTTCTTGAGCAAGGAATCCTTGGGGGTGGTTTGGTCAATTCCTTCCACTGAAATATAGCCTACAGCGCCTAATATTCATTGTTCTTCCATCCAAGTACTAACCAGGGCTGACTCTGCTTAGCTTCCAAGATCAGATGGGATCTAATGCCTTCAGAGAATTTAGGCCCTATTTCAATACTCACTGTTTAGATAGCTTGTAAATTAAAACGTAGAGGTCAGCAGCTAAATAGTAATAATTGCGTGAAGAGCTTTTATCCAATGTTGTTAAAATTAGAGCTATTTATTTTAAATTATACCAAGTTGTCATATCACTGAATGTGAATCAGGCAAATTTGCGTCGGGGGGAGATGCATAGCCATTGAAGTATCAGGCCGGGCAATGCATTTAATTAGAAGAGGGTTTTTTGTGTGTGTCTGTATGATATGCCCCCTGTGACAGGCCCTTATTTCTCCTCAAATAGGTGTGACAGTTTCACTCTAATAAGGCACCCTGTAATATATCACTTAGCCCTTGCTTCACGCTTTAAACACCACCTTTATGTTAAAGGGTTAGAGTCTTAAGTGTTCCCTCAGATCCAAATAGTTTATTTATGGTAGCATGTTCTTCTTTATTATCAGTGACTTTAGACAACTCAGTCAGACTCAGCAGTTATAAAACAAATGGTATCTTTTATTATAGTACCATTAGAAATAAAGTACCTGGTTATGGTTCATATATAGTACGGTGTTGTTACATTAACCAGTTTAAACCTCTGACAGTCTATGCAGTAACTCCTAGCTTTAGACACCAATTCTCTATGTCTTTTCCGTAGCTGCTTAAACACAACACAGCTACCCTTTCTGGCCAATATCTCACTGAAGGCTTAAGACAAACAGAAACTTTGCCCTATATAGAATTATCTGAGCCATAAGCCCCTCCCACATATACCATAGCATGGGTTTCATTCTTGAGGTGCTGTTCCTGTTGCCTAGCAACCCACCATCAAGTTGCTCTGACAGTCCAAATAGCTAACCCCCAAAGCAACTTCATCACACCCTCTTTGAACGAAGCTTGGTTTGAAATTATTTAAGGGTAATGTTATAGGGATTTTTTAAATTTTTGCCTCTGTTTTTTCACTGGAGGTACAAGGCTTAGTCCCATCTAGAGGAGTTTCATCAGTGAAACTTCTGTAAATGGTGAGCAACATACCACTCATTTCACTGAGTTTACTGTGGTTGGACATAACATTCAATGTAGTCCATAATGCTCAATCTTGTCTTCTCATTAAAGTTAATTAGTTTCGGGTATCTTATGTCAGTCAGCAAGTGGTTGCTGGGCATTTGAAATCTGACATGTTCATGTTTGTTTCAGACTTCTGAATAATATCATTATATGGTGTACAGTGTGCCACTTCTGAATCTTCTTATGGCAGTGAAAATAGTTTTGTTCTGATATTGGACATCTTCATCCATACTGCTGAAGTGTCTATTAAAATGATTAGAAAATTGCACATATGGACAAATTGACCCATTTAGCTTGTTGAAAACATGCAGTAGACCCCCCCCTCAGAAATGGCAACTGGTTGTTAGTTCATTGGAATCAATATTGTGATATACAGAGACTTGATCCTGTTGAATTTATGTGAGGATTGCTGCCATTTGCTTTGCTTTTAAATCTTAAATTTTCGCTTTTAGACCCTTAACTTGGGCTGAAGTAGAGAAATCGATTAATTGGCTTTGGAAGCTTTTCTTGGCATAACATGTTTTGCAGAAATGTCAGTATTATCCAGGATATGTGGATTTAAAATCCTTTAGTGAGTGGCTCAGATTGCATGTGTCATTTAATTCCTTTTGGTGGTGGTGGTGGGGAAACAACCCCAACACTTAGGTTTTGTAAGTGATTATTTGTTTCATAGGGAAACCTCTCTGTAATGATCTGAGCCCTAATTGTGTTGAATCTGAACTGTTGGCATGCTTCAGCATGTTGGTGTATCATAAGTTTAACAATGGGTTCGTGGTTATGGGTTTTTTTGGGGGGGGGTATTCAGAAGTGACAAAGTAAAGGGAAAGAGGGATACAACACATAGGCTGTTACTGCACAAAGCTGTCATCCCACCAGAGAAATGCATTGTTCCCAGTCCAGAACCCGTGGTATCACACAACGTTGTCACTAAACAGTTGCTTTCGTGTTTTCATGTGCTGCAAATCAGCCCTTTTTCATTGCCAGAAAAAGTCTGGTACTGGCCTCCTTTCCTGCCACAATCCTGTCAGCTGGGGGAGTGCGGTTTCTCAGTAGTGCTTCCTGTCTTTGCCAATCCAGGAACAAGCGGGATGTTGGCATGCCCAAGTTGTCCCTCTCTCAGCTACTCCCATGGCATGGCAAGTGCAAAATCTATCACCTCTCCATGTTTATTTTAAATTTCTTCTTTGAGTTAAAATTGTTTTTTTTATATATACATTTTTTAGCATTATAGTGCAAAAACACAATAGTGCACAGGTATGTCATGACGTTACAGTGTTGCTGTGCTAATACAGCTTACAAAAAAACCCCCAGCCAATCATGAGCTGTGGAGCGGGGAAAAGGCAGAGAAAAGGACTTGCCAATGATGCTGCAATGTGGAGGGAACACTGGTGGCAATAATACTACTTATCCACTGAAATCGAAAGGGTGTGGTAGAGAGTGTTCAGAACCTGATACCATCATGAAAATGGCAGGGCTGGGATTGAAATAGAACAAATGCACTATTAAGGCATGGTGCAGTAAAGGCCATAGTCTCGTGCAGATAATGCTGGTCTGAAATGGGATCCAGAGAATTTTGACATACCTGGGTAGCAAAGCCTAGTTTGATTCAAAGGAACTTTCTTTGGCTCAGTAGAGGGTTGTTTTTTTTACTCATTGTGCTTTCAGTAAGGGGTTGGCAATAAACTACTGTAGAAAGTAGATTACTGGACTGAACAGTACAGTAGTACTTGAAAACCAGTGGTACTTAGGAGACTATCTGAAGAATTTTCTAGTTTAGGTTTTCATGGATACAGTTCACTTCATCAGATGCCCACATGATGGTGGCTATGAAAACTGCTGCTAGAATACATTTTTTTCACTTAGTATCAAAGGTGCTACTTGATTTCTTTATGTCTTTTTATGCTAGCCAACTAGAATAGCAATCTCTCTGAAACTACCAGTATAATCAAGATGGAACTCTGTACAAGGCAGCTTCTTGTGTTCCTGTGATAGATGGTGATGCTGTGATTGAGGAGGATTGTGCAGGGGGCCGAGCCAGTGAGTGAGCAAGTCAACCTGCAAACATCCCCTGCACTGGAAGATCAAACAGAGACAGAGTTGCCCCAGCCAGCTCATGATGGAGAGGGAACCAGCAGTGATGCAGAGCAATTGCAGCCAGCTGTGCCCATCAGCCCTCAATCACGGAGAAGGCTGAAATGGGCTCCTGAGAGGGAGGCTGCTTGGACTAGGCTGAGGAAACAATAACGAGCAGCACCTGCTCACAGGGGCTATGTATGTCTGCCGGTGTGGCTGCTCCTTGCTTGCAGCAAATTATTAGCAAGCCCTCACAACCTTTGTGTCTCCTGCTCCCTGAAACCCTCGGGATGGATCTCTGCCTCCTGAACCTTTGGACTGGACCTTGACCTGGCTCGGCTTGTGTTTTCCTGGTGTTTGGTATATTTGGACTCCCCAAGTGCTCCTGACCTCTCTCCTCCCTTGTTGGCTGCGGCTCAGCAGGGAGAAATTCCTACCAGTTCCTGTTCAGGTTTAGATACTGCCTTCTTATTTTCAGGTGTTGCCTTCTTGCTTTTAGATATTGCCTAGATTTAGATTACTCGAATTGCTTCAGCTATTGTTATTCCGTTTTTCTTCATTCATAATTTGAAAGACCCCTCCCCAGCATATCAGTGCATTTTACATCGGGGTAGGAAACATGTGCCTCTAGAGATGTTTTTGGACTGTGTCTCCCATCAGCTTTAGCTTGCACGGTGATAGTGACAATGATAGAAGTTGTAGTCCAACCACATCTAGGGGAGCTACATGTTTTCCATATTATTTCTATAGTAACCACTATTTGTTACAGTTTTGTGTATTGTACTGATAAACGAAGCATACGAATAAAGGAATGTCTTTCTTAGAGGTCTGACTAAAGAGGTGACAGCTGGGTTTGGACAGCACTTTGAGTACCATTAACTCTTTCTTTCTTGTTTAGGTCATGCTGGCTGCTTCTTACTGGTCACTTCTTGCGCCTGCCATTGAGCTAGCTGAAGACTCTGGGAAGTTTGGGGCATTTGCGTTTTTACCTGTAGCTGTTGGATTCACCCTGGGAGCAGCCTTTGTGTACTTTGCTGACCTCCTTCTCCCTTGGTTGGTGAGTAGTCCTGTTGATATCTCTGATCTTGGTGACCAGGAAGGTCCATTTGTGATTCATCTCATATGTGCTGGGAAACTGCCTTTTTTTTTCCTTTTTCAGTTGATGGGGAAATGAAAAGCTAAGTTGTTGTGTGGAGTGCTGATTCCTTCCTCCCCCTAAACTTATTTTGTAAGTTTGAGATGACCCAGTGATGTAGACCACACCTCTTTCTTTGATGACTTGCTTCTTCTACAAATAATTTAATTAACTCTTATTAGACAGTTGTTATCAAGCATATGGTCCCTCTGCATACTGAAAATGTGGAGCTGAGAAGGATTAGTATTTTGAGCTACAAATCCCAGAATTGGAAAGACCCTGGTTCATATCTTTTCTCTGCCATGAAATCATTAAGAAGCAAGCTAGAGTCCCTCAGACTCAGTCCCCGTGTGCAGTATGGGAAAACGCTGACTTGCATTAAAGAGCTGCTGTAAGGATTGCAACTATATCATGCATGAGGAACACTTTCAACTAAATTGTTTATACACAGTTTAATAATTTTCATTGTTGTAAGTCCAAAGTGGTATGGATGGATGAAGGGAACTGAATCTCATAACAGGTACCATTATGATTAGTTGTGATTTGGGGGAATTTCTGTTTGATATAACTGTCCTATAGCCAAGATTAACTGAGCACTTTCTTTAGGTGCTGTTGAATATGAGGTCTGACCAAACAAAGAATATGTCTCAGGTTAAAGTACAGCTGAATCCTCCATAATCTGGGATGCCTCCAGGAATTCCTGGCTGTTGCTCTTGAGAAAGAACATCTTGTGTTTTTCTGCTGAGGTCCTTGCCAAGGGAGGAGAAGAGAGTAGCCTCTAGTTATGAAGCTAGAGTGGTAGGGCTTGGGAAGCTTCAGTGCTCCATTGCTGTTTTAAGCACTGTTGCTAGCTGCTAGGCCACTGCTTAGAACATTTCTTTTGTTGAAAGACAACTCCCAGAGTTCCCCAACCTGTATGTTCAGTGCTTTGTAGAGTCTTGTCAGCAGGTTGTTTCTTCCTCATGAGTAGAATGGGGCTCCAAGGCTAACAAAAACACACCAAGGGGGAGAGTACCTTGACCCAAATGCTCCTTGGAATGGATGTGTCCTTTACTATCTTTATAGGAAAGCTCAGCTTCATAAGGAGAACTGAAAAGGTCATTGCTGTTGGAAAACAAGCAGGGATCCCTTGATGGTCTGTGGTCCTGGGCTGTCCAACTCCGACAGTTGTGTTTTCAGAACCTGTGAAAATATGAGTAAATATGATTCATCTTTAACTGATTATTTTAAGAGTTCCCTCACTTGGAGGCTTGTAGGTCACAAATGCAAGGCAAGGACTTTTTGTTTTGTTTTTGTTTTGCCTGTTTGATGAAGAGCTGGAGGGAAGAACATTCACAGCCTTTGTGCTGCCATAGTTGTCCCTTGTAGGAAATATCCACACCTGTGTTTCTTCTCTGTCCTTTGGTTGGTGAAATTAAGCAGGTGAGGAAACTGTTCCCATCTCATGATTGTTTTCAGATGGAATTGAGATTTTTTTTAAAATGAAGTGACATTTCTTAGGGTGTCTTATGTTCATTTTGCTCTTTGCTTTGGGGCTGTGTGAAAGAATGAAAGCAACTGCCGTTTTCATTTCTGGTTTAGTAGGCATCTTTTTTTCCCATCCTTTTAAATCTGAGAGGCTCAGGTGGCATTCTTTTCTTATTTCAGTTTGGAAATTCTGAATTGCTGTTTTGAACTACCTTGCCTTGCTTTGCTCCCTTGCATCTTAAGTGAAGAGACAGTGCCCAGTCAGAGTCTCTGGGTCAGCCTTTGTCTTAGGTAGTTCTGAATTTCTGGCTGTAGGGATGGGACTGTCATTAGGTTAGTTTGTTCTTGTTTATACAGAATAAAACTCTTCAGCAGTTTAAAATGGTGTTGTTATTTTTGCAGCAAATGAAAATGAGGTTAAGTAAATTTGCAAAAATACTATGTTGTAAGTAGTATCACATCTCTTGTCATTAGTCATCTTGTCAGTTTTCTTTGCATTAATGGCCAAACCTGAGATTTCCTGATGATAAGAGGAGGTTTAATCTAAACTAATAAAGAACTTGGTTTATTCTAGAATTATCTATGACACATTTTCCATCTCCCTTCCTCCCGCCCTCTGTTCTCTAACCAGGATCTCCGTATAGTAGCTTGAGAATACAGTAATTTCCATCAAGGGAAAACTGCAATCTATTCCATAAAGTAGGTGTGAGGAAATCTTGCTATCAGAGACATTTGATACAGGAAAAATCATATTTTTGCCCAAACACTTGGCAGACCTCTTTATAGCCTTCATCCGTCTTAAGGATTGCCTTTTAGAATATTTCTCATTGACCCTTCACTTTCTTGTGTGTTCAAAATGTGTCCCTAGAAATGCAAATTACCTCATCTGTGTATATATCTTGCCTTGGAAAACTAGCATTTCATCCTAGAGAACTCTTAGCATACTAAAACTAGTGTGTGAGGAGAGAGGAAGGGTCTGAATCAAATGTTTACTGAAACCCAAATCACCTCTGTCTTTCACAGAGCACCATGGGTGCTTCTCTTTGTTGTTGCAAGCAATTTCAGACCACAGTTTGTTACAGAAAGGCTATCTATGCAATCCCTGGCTACCTCTCAGAGAGAGTTAATTCGACATTGTTACTTCTCTGTGGAATAAGTGTACCATATTTTATGTGCTAATTGGTACTTTGTGTATTTTGGTTAAAGTCCTGTGTGTCTGTGTGTGTATGGGAACTGAGCTTCACTATTTTGCTGTTTGCTTGACAGAAACACGTAAAGAATAAAGATTTTTTCCTCTAAATGACATCTCAGATTCATATTGCTGTCATTTCAAAAATACATAGATTTCGTATAGATTTCAGACATAGTAGTTTCTGAATGCAGGAATTTAGCTGTGTTATATGACTGTACATAACCTGTGTTTAAGATGTTCCTAATCTTATACACAGAGCTTTACTTTCTACACAGTATCTCAGAGTGGTTAATTTAGGAGAACTGTTTTCAGAGTTTGTTGACATTAAACAGGGCTTGAAAAAATTAGTATTGTTCAAATAATCTTGTTGCCAGTACAGCCGTTGGACATTATTTTCTATAGCAGTTGTTTCTAATTATCTTGTATGGTAGGGCATTGCTGGCAGATGAAGACATCTGTCAGTGTGGCGTATTCAGAGCTCAACTCCAGATGTTTTGGATGATATGATTACAGTATTTCTTTTATTTATTTAATTTTGTTTCCAGCAATGTATCTCTTAGGTCTAAAGGTGTGTTATCTCTAGTCATTCGTTATATTAGTATGGTCAACTACCTCAACTCTGGTGAGCCATTTTCTATCCCTGGGATCTTCAGAGGGTGTTGCAGATTGCCAAAAATGCAAGCAAGACAGAACAAAAAAATGAAAATGACCTGTACATTTTTTTAAGGGAATTGATAACTAGGACAACTTATTTAAAAGGTGAATTGCCATTCTTGGGTGCTTCTTGGAGAGGAAGTTCCTTAATTTTTTGGACCAAAAACAAGGTGGTCCTGAGATTTTGGAAGGGTTGAGGTCTGCCAGAGGGAGAAGTCCATGAAACCCCATGGCTACCCTTTGCCTGCCCCTACCTTATTTTCTAAGACGCAGCAACCTCTGCATTGGTTCTGTCAAGAAAAAAATAGAAGGGTCAGAAAAGAAGATAAGAACTATCCTGGGCTTACAGAGTGGGCCATTTTCCAGCATGATGTGGTTGCTGAAGAGCACGCACAGAAAGCCCGAGCCTTCTAGACTCTCTCAGCATAGAATTCTCTTGATTAAATGTACATGTTCTTCATCAGATGCAGTGTTACTGCTTTCAGTGAGCACATGTGAGTGGCCCCCTTGGAAGATGCAACATTGTGTTAGAAGAATGCTGCATAATTCTTTGTGCTAGGTAGGTGTATGGGGAGATGTCTCTGCAGGCAAGTAGATGCTCTTAGCTCAGAAAGAAAAGAAAGAGAATGAAATTTCTCTCTTAGTATTCCAATCACAGTGGTTTGGTGAGAAGAGAAGAGGAGAGAGAGAGACTTCACACTAGATAAATATCCTAGTGAGCAGGAAACAGAAAGACATGGCATTATTTGTCCTTCAGATGCTGTCAGTTGTACAACAGTCTGCCTGATTAGGCAATAGACATCAACACAGATACCTGTAGTGAAGTGGAACAGTAAAGCAGCCATCTTGTGTTGATCACACTTTGTTTATATAATACCAACAGGGATGACCTTGTTAATGAGGTAGAAGTGGTTGGATCTTTAGGGGGGAGTGACCATGCCCTATTGGAATTTGGCATTCAGTGGGAAGGAGAAGATAAGTGTAGCCAGACACTCGTCTTAGATTTTAAAAAAGCGGACTTCTGTAAACTTAGGGAGCTGCTGGCTGGAATTCCGTGGTCAAGAATAGTGAAAGAGAAAGGAGTTCAGGAGGCATGGGAGTTCCTTAAAAGGGAGATACTGAACGCACAGTCTAAAACTGTGCCAATAAGGAGGAAAAATGGAAGGCATCTGAAGAAACCAGAATGGTTGACTAAAGAACTCTCGGCTGAGCTAAGTGTTAAGAGAAACATGTACAGGAAATGGAAGAAGGGGGAAACCACCAAAGAAGAATTTAAGCAAGTAGCTAGGAGATGTAGGGAGGAGATCAGAAAGGCTAAAGCACAGAACGAACTTAGGCTGGCCAGAGACATTAAAAACAATAAAAAGGGCTTTTTTAAATATGTCTGTAGCAAAAGGAAAAAGAAGGAGACGATAGGGTCGCTGCGCAGAGAAGATGGTGAATTACTAATGGGGGAAGAGAAAAGGCAGAACTACTTAACACCTTCTTTGCCTCAGTTTTTTCCCAGAAGGATACAAGCACTCAACCTGGCGGTTGGGGAGCAGGTGAGGAAGCAGGGGAAATGCGGCATATAATAGGTAGAGAGGTGGTACAGGAATACCTGGCCACACTGGATGAATTCAAGTCTCCAGGGCCAGATGAATTGCATCCTAGGATATTAAAAGAACTGGCAGAGGTCATTTCAGAACCGCTTGCTATAATCTTTGAGAAATCTTGGAGGACAGGAGAAGTTCCAGCAGACTGGAAGAGGGCAAATGTTGTCCCCATCTTCAAGAAGGGAAAAAAAGAGGACCCAAATAATTATCGCCCAGTCAGCCTGACATCAGTACCCGGAAAGATTCTGGAGCAGGTCATTAAGCAGTCAGTTTCTAATCACTTAGAAAGCAATGCAGTAATCACGAGAAGTCAACATGGATTTCTCAAAAATGAGTCATGCCAGACTAATCTTATCTCTTTTTATGATAGAGTTACTAGCTTGATAGATGAAGGGAATGCTGTGGATGTAGCATATCTCGATTTCAGTAAGACCTTTGACAAAGTTCCCCATGACATTCTTGCAAAGAAGCTAGTAAAATGCAGGCTGGACAGGGCTAGTGTTAGTTGGATTTGTAATTGGTTGACCGACCGAACCCAAAGGGTGATCACGAATGGCTGCTTTTCATCCTGGAGAGAAGTGACTAGCGGGGTGCCACAGGGTTCTGTCCTGGGCCCAGTGCTGTTCAATATCTTCATCAACGACTTGGATGAAGGAATAGAGGACACGCTCATCAAATTTGCAGATGACACCAAATTGGGAGGGGTTGCTAATACGCAGAGGACAGGATCAAAATTCAAAATGACCTGGATAGATTGGAGAACTGGGCCAAAGCTAACAAAATGAAATTCAACAGAGAGAAGTGTAAGGTCCTACACTTAGGTGGAAAAAATGGAATCCAGAAATATAGGATGGGGGACACGTGGCTGGATGGCAGTACGTGTGAAAGGGATCTAGGAGTCCTAATAGACTACAAGCTGAACATGAGTCAGCAGTGTGATGCAGGAGCCAAGAAAGCCAATGCAATTCTCGGCTGCATCAATAGGAGTATGGTGTCTAGATGGAGGGAGGTACTGGTACCACTCTACTCTGCTTTGGTTAGACCTCATATCAAATACTGTGTCCAGTTCTGGGCACCCCAATTCAAGAAGGACATGGTCAGGCTGGAGCAGATCCAGAGGAGGGGAACCAAAATGGGGAGAGGCCTGGAAGACATGCCCTATGAGGATAGACTTAGAGAACTGGGTATGTTTAGTCTGCAGAAGAGAAGGTTAAGAGGGGACATGATAGCTATGTTTTAATATTTGAAGGGATGCCATGTGGAGGAGGGAGAGGGCTTGTTTTCTGCCGCTCCAGAGACCAGGACAAGGAGCAATGGATTCAAGCTGCAGGAAAGGAGATTCCACCTGAACCTCAGGAAGAACTTCCTGACGGTCAGGGCTGTCCGGCAGTGGAATCTGCTGCCTCAGAGTGTGGTGGAGTCTCCTTCCTTGGAGGTTTTTAAGCAGAGGCTGGATGGCCATCTGTTGGGAGTGCTTTGAGGGTGTTCCTGCGTGGCAGGGGGTTGGACTGGATGGCCCGTGTGGTCTCTTCCAACTCTACATTTCTATGATTCTATGTTTGTCACATACTCGGAACATATTGTAGGTTATACATTTATTAATGAATGATAAATAAAATAATATCATAGAATCCTACTGTTTTGCTTTAAAGTCCAAAATGTTTTACATACCTTTTTTTACTGAGTAAAATTCTACAGAATAGCAAGCAAAGATTATCCATTCCCACTCCAGACCCATTTCTGAAGGTGCCCTTCATCGATATTTGTGAATGAACTGGTATAGACCAAATAAACCTGTGCCAGCTCGTAATTTTCATTATGAGACAGCAGAAAGCCCAGATATCTCTCTGGTGTTTAGTGGGATACCTGGGTTCCTTCCTGATAGCAAACTATGCAGCTTTGTTTCTTGCTCTTGTGTGTGTGTGTGTGTGTGTGTGTGTGTGTGTATGTATCCCATGTTTCCAGTGCCTATGCACTACCCAGGTAGTCCACAAAAATTTAAAACTACTATAGAATATAGCATCTTATGTTCTGTTAAAAAAAAATGGCAAAATGCAGAGGAAGTAAATATGGATGCTATAGATTAAGTAGCATTTAAAGTTATGGTATGCGAATACAAAGCCAATTGTGCTGTGGTATGATGGGAGTTATGGTCCAGTAGCATCTGGAAGACCACACATTCTTCATCTTTCTGTTCAACAAAAGAGTCTGGAATAGAAATGTCTTCAGCTGTTGGCAAAAGAGAGGGCCACTGGTGCTTTATGATTAAGGTATTCCCTAATATTAGTGTGGCTTCTGAGCGGGCTGTATCTTGTCACCATTGTCTGTGCCTTTCCTTCGTATCAAAGGGGATAGCCAGGATGGTATGGAACAAGGGTCCTGGATCTAAGCCATTGAGGGTTTTAGTGGTAATCAAGCCAAAGAGAGGACCAAAAAACCCCCCACCAAACGAACCCCAAATCGCAAGAGCAAAACTCCAAACAAGCAAACAAGCCGGTGTTGGACAAAACAGAAAAGTTTAATGATGGCTGACTATGTTTAATATTTACTAGCCCTTTGTTAGAAGATGAAGAAAAGACTCCATACACCCTTCCTGTTTTATTGATGAAGAAAATCTTGCCCCATTATCTCCACATATTTTTTGAAAAGGGCTTCCCTTTCTTTAGCTGCCATATGGATTGTATAAAATTTTCCATGCTTGTGCCATTTTAATGATCTATCAAAAATGTAGCTGAACTGTAAATTTGATAAAGGTTTTGTTAAATGAAGAAAGCAGCTTTAAAGGCTTGAGAGAGCTTTAACGCCTCTTACTCATCGTCTGCTGTCACTTCTTTTGTTTGCCTAAAGTTCCTGGTCCATGCTATAATACCTCCCCCTGGGGCCAATGTCCTAGTCCAGTTGTTGGGGAGCAAAATGTTGCTGTTGTGCATCACTCGTTCTGAGCTGAAGATCACTAACAAAGGTTAAAATGAGGTGTTCCTGGGCAACTATATAGCCACCTGATTTATGATATAGAAACTTCTAAAGAAAGTTAATTTTGTACAGCAGTAGTTCTTTCTTTCCCTTTCTTTACCAGGGATCCCCTGAAAATATAGTTTGTTGCCAGAGACCCCCAAGACTTAACTTAAGATTTAAGTATTTATATTTAGATTTAAATATTCAAATATTTATTTAAATGTTCAAATATTTATTTATTGAATTATTTTATTTATATTTATTAAATTATTATTTATTTGTTAAATTATTATTATTATTTATTAAAGGGTTCTGGAGACTAGAATCCAAAGCCCCATTCAGACACTTGGGCAAGTCACATTCTCTCAAATCTCGGCAAAAATTCCCTGTGATAGGGTCACCTTAGGGTTGCCTAAGTAAGAAATGGCTTGAAGGCTCACAGCAACACAGTGTTGCTGACAGCAGGAGGTTCTTTCTAGCCTTTAGGTCTCTCCCCTTTGAAAACTGACCTCTGGAGACCCTAAGGTGAATCTATCATCAGGGTTTTCTTGGCAAAATATGTTGCCTTTGCCTTTCTCTGAGGCTGTGAGAGAATGTGACTTGCCTGAGGTCACCAGTGGGATTCCATGGCTGAGTGGGGATTCAAACCCTGCTCGCCAGAGTCGTAGTTTGGGCATGTGCACATGCCTGCCACCATGTCCCTTTCATCAGGGATGCGGCAGCAGGGGTATGTGCGTACACACCAAAACCGTTCCCTTGTTTACAAACCCGTCCCCCTCTGCCGCATCCCTGTTGCTGCTGTTAGTGTCCAGCAGAAGGGCTTAGCAAACCCCCTGTGAGGGCTTCCCAGACTTCAGGTTAAGAACTGCTGTGGTAGAGTGATACTTTTAGTGAAGCATCAGATAGCACAAACCTTTGCCTTAATGTGAGGAAGGCTTAGCCACTGGTCCCTTTGGTAGTTATTAAAGTTTTATCGTGATGTCTTGACTCAAGTGGTAAATGGTTAAGGCTGAAAAACCGTGTGATCAGGATGGTATTCTAGCCTCTCTGCTAATGACTGGAATTGTTCAGCCTCATTAGACAATTTGTCTTTGAGGATTTAATATATATCCCCGAGGCTACGACCGTCCCTAGATTCTTATGTTTCATTAAAAACCACACTAGTTATCTTCGAGCTGCTTGAAAATAAAAGGAATAGTAAATTCTCTCTGCTTCCAAATATCGAGAGCGAATATGTCGACAAATGCGCAAGAAAAACCATTTATTAATCAAGAGATCATTATAAAGTTTTGGGGCAGACACATTTCAAAGTCAAGCAGTTCAGCCTAAATCCAGCTTAGTGTAAGAACATCTTCTAAAAATTTCTTCATTAACATCTGCTCTTGTGACAACAATGTATCATGCTATTCTTTTGAATCAACTTCCCAGCACAGAACCTATTAGCATAGTTGCTGCAGGACACTGAAACTTTATTTTTAAATGCCCTCCCAAAGTATTTTATAGGGAGGATTTAATGCCTTCTGAAGAACATATTAAAATGTTCTGACCCTTAAGGAATAGCAGGAGCATTTAATAAAAAAGCACTCTAAGTGATTTGGATCATAGCAAAAAATGCAGCGATTTGCTATGAACTGCAACATAAAATCAGGTAAAAGCCAGTATAATAAAGGATTAACCTTTAGAGTATGGGACTTGCAGTCCAGCATATCTGGAAGGTACTGAGCTGGCAAAAGTAGCTTAAGCAGAGCTTGGAAAAAATTCCTTTTTTGCACTACAACTCATAGAGGTCCCCTACCACTGGCTGGAGATCCTAGGAATTGTAGTCTCAAAGGTATCTCTTCCAAGCTACTTCTAAGATAATGGGATAATATAACTTGCTGTAGTCTAATAGCTATGAACCAAGTTACATTCAGTTAACGAGGATTAATTTACTACTAAGGGGGACAGAGGGCTATATAAGATCAAGAGAGATACCCTTTTCAAATCAAGCTTGTGGGCAGCAGAGATGCTAATACATATGAGACTTTCTAGAGTCAGGAATATAAAGGTTTTACGGCCTTTGTTCTCAGGGTCTGTTTTTTCAAGCTCTTTCCTCTTGGTATGCAGACCACTGACATGAGGAGGGCTGGTAGAAGTTGATTCCTGAGTGATCAGACTTCCACTGCCCTACTCATGGGAAGACCTGAGAAGAGAAGCCCTATTTTTCTGTAAGTGGTGAAGGACGATTTTAATTAAGGGCCATCAAGGGTTTTTTTTAAAAAAAATATTTTTATTAAATCCGTTTCCAACTGTTATAAAGCAACATGTAAGAAAATACAGACACAGACTAGAAAAATCTACTATCTAAACATCAAACTACTAAATAAACTAACAAATGTGCAACATAACATAAAAGGATAAAGGAATTTCACATTTGACTTCGAACTCCCTAGAAAATGATTTTCTATGAAAGGCTGTTATACTT
The DNA here is from genome assembly GCA_030412105.1 of Cyclura pinguis. Lineage (NCBI taxonomy): Eukaryota > Metazoa > Chordata > Lepidosauria > Squamata > Iguanidae > Cyclura > Cyclura pinguis. The sequence continues at coordinate 166,304,093 of CM059600.1, forward strand.
TTTCTAAACTCCTCCGAAGTACCCATCCCTAAATGATCAAAGTATTTGTCTGTATCATGATTATATTACATGATTACGTATGTACCCTACGTTTCTGCTTATACCATATGATTCCCAAATTATATTAAATGTAGTAAAGTCTAACAAAAAGTAATCTATAGTAATAATTTCTAACCTTATTGTTCAAATACTTCCAGTTCTTCTTAAGAACATTATACACTTTTCCTGTTGTTTCTGAAATTTCCTGAAAGACTCTTCTCTTGTTAAGGTCGTCAACTGTCCATCTCTGCCATATCCACCAGTCTAAATATCTAATCAACTTGAGATGGTCTAGTGGCATATTTCCATTTCTGTGCATGCAGTATTTTTGCCCCTGTAATCGTATATTGTATAACCTTTACAAAGTTTATTAATTTATTTAATCTGGTCATCCACCAGTCCATCCCCCCAAAAAACAGTTCAGGTTTCAATTGGATCTCTACCTTGAGAATTTCTTCCATCAAATGGTGCATTATCACCCCAAACTTCTTTGCTTTATAACAAGTTTACCTCATATGAAAAAAATCCTTTGTATATGATAGCATTTGATTGAGGAACCTTTCTATATTTTTTGACAGTTTTTCTGGAGTCAAATACAACCCATACATCATCTTGTAAAAATTTTCTTTCAAATTATAACTTAAAGTAAATTTCAAATCTTTTGTCCACATTGTTTCCATTTTCCCTCTGAACCAAGTGAACCATATTTTAAGCCCATTTAACCATACAATCTTTTACATGTTCTCCTGCCAACTCAAATTTCAAGATCTTGTACATTCTATCTGTTAAATGTTCATCAGCTTTAAGAACTTGTTGATCTTATTTGTCAACATCAAAATCAAACAGTTTTTTAAAATCCATTTTAAATCTTTCGGAAAGGCAAACCATCTTATGTTGTAACAATTTTCCATCAGTTTCAATCAATTCCTCATTTATTTTCAGTTTTTATTGATCCACCTTAGTTATATTTTTGCTTCCCTAGCCATGGGAAGACCTGAGAACAGAAGGTCTATTTTTTTGTAAGTAGTGATGGACCATGACAATTAGAGGTCATCAGGGATTTTTTAAAAAAAATCCCTTGCTAGGTGTTGGTTCCACAGTGTCCTTGAATGTAACTTGTTTCTTGTGACTTTGCAAACCCCTAAGCCATTGTCTTGAGAAGGATATTTCAAGATGAGATACCCAGAAACCTGTTTTAATCCTTCTTACTTAAGAATAAAACTTTTTGAAACTCTCTGTTAAGCCTTGAAGTGCTTTATTTCATTTGTTTATTTGTATTGCTTTTGGTTATTTGGCAGGCACGGGTCACCTTCTTCCTTAGGGAAATGGAAAGGGGAAGTGGTTTTTCTTTGGTTTACTTATATCTTTGCCTCCCACCTAGGAAAAGGGTGCTGGGTGCTGGGAGCATGTGGGTAATGGAAAGGAGGTGGAACGGCCTGCTAAGGCTAGCCTTCTCTTCTTTGCCAAAAGACTTAAGACAGAGGAAGACCTATGGCAAGTCAGCAAGATAGCAAACAGAACTACCACAGAACCTGTGGTGTCTTAATGAGCAGTAATACTTATATCAGGTGAGGTAGTTCCCTAAACTCAGATAAAATGTTGCTTACTCTATTAAATAAGCAGGGAAAGTTGTTAAAGGAGGTGAAACAGATCCTCCTAAGGCTGCACTTCCTGTCTGTTGCTTTATGGCAGATGTTTGGATTATATGATTATTTTATAGCTTTCCCATTGTGCAGGGCTAGCACATTGCCTTCACAAGAGGGAGAAATAGAGCCTGCTAGCCGGTCGATACTGCCTTCAGCAGTAATTCAGTCCTTTGTAATTGTACATAAACTCTGATAACGGTAAGTTAACAGGGTGCCTATTGCCAAAGTGCTCAGCTCAACAGAAACAAAGGCTGAATATTAATGTGGGCTTGATTCTGTCGTGACCAATGTCAGTGGCACAGAAAATGAGGTAATGGTGATATATGTTCAGTTTCTAGGTTCCTGAAAGAGCATTTGTTACTGGCAGTGAATTAAGATTTGGAAAGCTCATGCTACAGAGGTCTATGTAAGAGCACTGTGTTTAGTCAAGGATGATAACTGGGAAAGGCAGTGTGTGTGTGTGGGGGGGAGCAGCAGATTTATCTTACTTTTGTTCTTGTTCTTTGTCACTATTTAGTGAATAGGGCCTGTATGTGCATAATATAAAGTCTTCTGTTAAGCTTCATACTTTGTGCACACTTTGGTGATGACAGATTTTCTCTCTTTATGAGCTGATTGTTGAATTTAGTAAGATAATGAGGCTTAAAGTGCAAGCTTCCTGTGCCTTGGAGCTGTCCTGCTAATCTTCTTTTTGTCTTGTTTAAAATGTGGCATGGCCTGAACTTTCTGAACAGCAGAGAAAGCCTTGTCAGCACATAGCATGAATCATTTGATTCCACTGATAGCTATTGCCATCGTGTTCCCCTGAAGATTTGTGGTGTGTGAATATCTTGTGCGACTAAGGATGACACCGGGAAGTATGCCAAAGTCTGTATTGTAGCAATACCTTTACTAGGTCAACCAAAATGGCACAAAATCTCTGTGCCTAGGATAGATAGCAGCTCTCATTTATTAAAAGTCTGTGTCTATCACCATGTCTATTCTGTGACTATAGTTGGCCCTTCATATCTGCAGATTCTGTATCCATGGATTCAACCAACTTCAGCTTGAAAATATTACCACCACCCCGCCAAAAAAATCCAAAAATCAAACTTTGATTTTGCCATTTTTTTAAGAGACACCATTTTACTGTACCATTGTACACAATGGGACTTGAGCATCTATGAATTTTAGTACCCATGGGTGATGGTGGTCCTGAAAGCAAACCCTGGCAGATACTGAGGATCTACTGTACTGCCACTCACCTGGTGGTAACCTTGTATGGTATTCATACAGCTTTTTGGAAATTTGTATTCTTCATTGTGGTCTCTATGCCTCACACAATGGGTTCTTCATGCCTGTGCAGAGACCCTGCTGGAATGTTCTGGAGCATAGTAGCTTGGTGGGAATGCGTCCCACTCCCATGTACTGCTCATGATCCAGCCCACCAAACTACTGTCCCATCAGTTTTGCTCTGTCCTCCGTGAGTTGCTTCTGTTGGTATGTTCTGGTTAAGGTCGTTGAGTAGCTTACTTTCTGTTTCTCTTTGTATTTCCTTTCTTCATCTCTGCCTCTCTTTTTCCTTTTCTTCCACATATAAAAATAAACAAGGAAGGAAAAAAGAAAAAGATTTCATCTCTTCCTTCTCTTCCCCTTATAGCCTCCATCTCTTTCTTTAAATGTTGTTTGTCTTGTGGCCACAAGGTCTCTCTTTCTGATGCTCATTCTGAGTATCTTTATTGTTTGTGAGAGGAGTGCCACCTTTTTTAAGTGCGAAATCTGTAGAGAATTCACCTCCCAAACTCTCAAGAATCTGGGTTCTCATCAGAAATCATACTGCTGGAAGAAGTCTCTCCAAGTTGCCAAGCAAGCCGCGGCCAGTAAAGCTCTTTACTGCTAGAGACAAACTTACAAAAATATTGATGTTGACTCCCTCTATACCAATATTGGCAGCTTTGGTACCGAACCAACCTCCATCATCATTGGGAGCACCTCCACTATCACTCCGGATGCCTGCTAAGGCTGCAAAACCCCATAGTACCCTGCAATTCCAGTGGCTGGGGAATCGTTTTCCACTGCCTATTCTCAGAAGGATAAATCTACGAGAAAGAGTGGTATCACTGGTGACCTAGTGTAGGCAGACAAAGATAAGAAGAAGCCTAAGCATACTGTTGATTCCATTCTGACTTTGACCGTAGCCTTGGTACTATCATCTACTCCACCTGCCACAGTCCCATCGGTAGCTGTCTTGACTCAGCCCTCGACTTCAGTGTTGCTGCCTCTACTCCCTACGGTGTAGGTAGAGGTGAAATGTGCTGAACAGTCTGGCACAGCACTGTCCTCTCAGCATCTGCAGTGCAACTCTCCATTGTGGGCTCTGCTGCTACCACCCACTCTGGGATGTCAACATTTTCCCAGCTAGAAACTGTCACCCTTTTACAGGGGGAGATCCTATGCTTTGTCTCGACTTCCATACCAAGACTGTGATTTTCACAAAGATTTCCCTTTCATGTTGGTATTGCACTTGGATCAGTATAAGGAGAACATCTCTGGAGAGAGCCTCTGTGATCTTATCATTCATATTCTCCATCCTATAGGCAGTGATATCATGCTTGAGATGTTCAATACCAATCCCCTTGATGTTCACTGACTTGTTACCATTTTCGATCCTGCTTGTGCTCTCAATCACAAACTTTTCACACTCAATCATTTCCATTGGTTCTTTGATCTCACTCCAGATCTCATCGTGCTCAATCCCATTCATCAGTTACTTGGTCCACTTCTAGATCTCTGCATTGGTATTATTTCACCTCTCCTCCAATGGTTCTTCTACATCTCACCTCACTTCAGCTGCCACTTCATGAACCAGCTCATGCCTTCCACTCTTCATTTCCTCCTCCTTGTAGTGCAGCAACTACTGAGACTGCCTCTCTCACCACTCCAGTCACTGCCTTGACCTTGACAATTCCAGCATCCACCTCTGTTGTGACTAAATTAGTACCATCTATGATTCCTCCTTCACTTCCATCTTAATTAGCTCTGAAGTCTGCACATTCAGTCCCAATCTGGCCTGCTCTACTCAGCAACTCAAAGTTTCTTCTGATTCTTCGTCTGGGGTCTATGAGTGTGACTCTTCTTCACCAGTCTTACCTTTCTCCTCCACCACTTCTTCCTCTAGAGTTCTGGATCCCACTTGAAGCAGTTCCTGAAGATGTTAAGCAATTTGTGGACATCATTCTTCACATGGCTAAAGCAATTGATCTAGACATCTCAACCTCACTTGCACTGATATTGGACCGACACACAAGCTCCTACTCCTGCCATTATACCTTTCTTGCCTGTTTTGCAGGAAGTAATTAAGCAGGCTTGGGTTCAACCAGTGTTGCTACCACCTGCTCCACAACTTTTAGAACATTTATACAAGATTCGACAACAATCACCTAACCCGTAATTCCATTGTAGCTGAGGCCTACCGGATCAAAGGTGGAAAGAGAGTACATTCTGCTACACTTGATAAAGAGAGCAAACACCTTGATATTTTTGGTAAGAGATTATACTCTGTGACTGCTCTTGCTGCTAGGGTTGTGAATACACAAGCCTGTATGGTAGCATACCAGTGGTTTTTGTGGGACAAAATGCTGGCACTCATTCCATACCCGCAGATGAGCAAAAATCTGCAGCCCTCTGGTTTCACTAGGAGGCTCAAGCCTTTGCTTCTCAATTGGTCCAGTTCTCTTGTCACTCTGTTGAGTGTGCAGTTAAGGTCATTGCTAGTGTGATTGCGATTTGAAGGTACACCTGGCTGTGCTCTGCTGACCTTACTGAGGATATGAGGTATAAGATTGAGAACCTTCCCTTTGATGGACAGGGTCTATTCCATTCTTTTACTGATAACTCCATGGAGTACCTGACAAAGGCTAGACTCACTGCTAAGAAGATGGGCTTCAGCCAGCAACACTATCAGTATAGCTACTTGTATCTGTCATTAGTGCTATCCCAGTTGATGCAACATCCATTTGAGCCCTTGCCTACTGTGGACGAATGACTTTTGACCCTCAAAGTAATTTTTCTTGTAGCTATCACCTCTGCCTCTCACTCGAGTGTGCTGACTACCCTGAGATGTGATGACCCCTTTCTTTTGTTCCACCATGACAAGGTTGTTCTACAACCGGATGTGACTTTCCTACCTAAGGTTGTCTCACAATTTCACCTAGGTCAAGATATTATGTCGCCCACTTTCTATCCTGAACCATCTACTTCTTTTTGGAGAAGTCAGTGCACCTTCTCGATGTATGATGAGTGCTAGCTTTCTGTGTTCAGTGGACTGTCTCCTTCCATGAATTCACCAACCTCTTTATCTGCTATAGTGATCAGTGCATAGGTCCAGTGTCTTTCCAAGTGGGTTGTCCTACAAACCTACTCCTCTGTGAGGACACAGATAACCACTCAAAGAACCACAGTTACAGGTAAGTGACCTGTTCTTATCTTACGAATAATATGAGGGGAACTGTACCAAATTTCCAGCTACCTTCATATCTGAGAAAGTGGGGTAAAATTTCCCTTCTCCCATGACAGCATGTTTGAGAAGGTTGGCTTGTGTTTTGTTCACAATAAACTTTGCTGTTGTTATTATGTGCTTTCAAACTGACTCTGACTTATGACAAGCCTTTCATAGGGTTTTCTTTGCAATATTTATTCAGAGGAGGTCTGCCATTGCTTTCTTCTTAGGTCACCACAGCTGAGCAGGGATTTGAACCCTGGTCTCCTACAGTCGTAGTCCAATGCTGAAACCACTATACAGTGTTGGGAAAATACTGTATTTTTTCCAAATTACAGTTCCAGAAAGGTTTGGATTGCCTTTTTAGTCTTTGTTGTGATAGAACTGTATAATTTTTATTTCAGTTTCCAAAGTCGATTCCACTGTGTAAGTGGCTGGATGGAAAAGGAAGTAAAAGAAAGAGGAATCTTTTTGCAAAGAAAACCAATAATCATGTTTTCTCTAGGTATGGCACGTTCCTGTTTTATTTCACCCAAGGCACCAAATGCCTTACTAATTTAGTATTTTAGCTTCTTATGATCTGGAATATTTGTTTGCTTGTAGCACCAATAGGAAAAGATGTTGTCTTCATTGAAGTAGGGAGAGGAGCATCAGGGGAATGCTTTGCGAGAGATACTCAAGGTCACTCTGAGAGTGGCAAGTGATACCTATTTAACTCTGGTTGCCATAGCAGCTCGACATTTCACGTATTCCTCTTCATCATCCCTTTGTGAAATAGAGCAAATTTTTCATCTTGTGGAGAGGCACATTTCCTCAGTTCTGGGTCTGGAGCTTGGCTGCTGCATTTAATTGCTTTTCCCCTACCATGGCTGGGCATATACAGTGCTTTAGGCTGTGCTGCTTCTCTCCTTCTCTTCTGCCGTTGGTCCATGTGCCTGTTGAAAGCAAACATAGTCTGTGGGGTGCACCTAGGGACAGTGAGCGTTGTGGCAGATGGCTTGCGATACTGGATTGGATTCAAAACCATCTAGACATCCCAAGCACCAGTGGTGTGGGGGTTTTTTTCACAGAAAAAATACAATAAATGGGATTTTGAAACCTACATTTTTGTTTTTCCTTTGTGAAGTTCACCTTAGTACATACTTTTAAAAAAGGCATGGCAATGAAAAGATATTACACCTATTTAGTACAAATTATATTAGCTCCTTGCTTCTTGGGGGAACCATTTAAATTTCTGGCTTTCACTTAAAGGCTTGGGACCAGGTTATCTGAGAAACCACATGCACCAGTGCAACTCTGCACAACCTTTACAATCAACTACTGAGGCCCTCTTCTTTGGACTGTTTGTCAGAGATATTAGGTTGAGGGGTAGGAGTGAGGCCTACTCAGTGGTGACCTCATTGTTTTGGATCTTTTTGTTTACCTTGGCTGATGGGAGCATTCCTATCTGTGGAAACGTTTGGGAAATATCTTAGAACAGTGGTTCTTAACCTGGGATGTGGACCCCTGGAGGTTCGTGGAGCTCTCACGGGGGATTTGCAAAGCCTGGTGCTGGATACCAACAGCAGCAGCAGCAGCATCAGGGACGCATAGTGGATGTGTGTGTGGGTGCCAGAACCTTTGCAAATGAGAGAGCAGTTGGTGCACACACACGCCTGCTGCCATGTCCCTTTTGTCGGGATGTGGCAGCAGGGAGTGTGAATATTTAAATAAATAGTTGAATGTTTATATCTTGAGTTAAGTCTTGGGAGTCCCCAGCAGCAAATGATATTTGTAAGGGATGCCCGGTAAGGAAAAAGTTAAGAACCGCTGCCTTAGAACATCTTTATCTCTGCTGCTTTTTATTAATTTCTGTTGATGCTTGGATATAGGGATGAGCAAGTTCACTGAACCATCATTTCCTGCCGCAGGACTCAGTTGTGTTCTGTAACTCCCCAAATCCTTAGAAAAACAAATGTACCTTTGTGAAGCTAAGTGGATTAGATTCTGAATATCTGATGGGCCACTTCTACCAGCCTTTCTTGGCTTGAGAGAATCAGAGAGTGTGTGCGTACGTTCTTCCCTAAGTATCTTGGTTACATTAGAAGGTTGAAGAGGGAGAGCACCTTCTCAGCCGTGTTTCCTCAGCTGTGCAATACCTTCCCTCCAGATGTGCTGCTGGTGCCAATACTGAAGTAGTTTTGATGCCAGCTTAGCCCTTCTTCCCCCACCAAGCATTTAAATTGGCTGCTTTATGTTGGTTTTATTGTATGTACTACTATTTTTTCCTTTTTTGTTTTTATTATGAGCTCATTGTGTGGTTATATATTTTCAATATTTTTATTGCTTTAATTGTAGTCTCTCTTGGTAGTATGTGGATTAAAGATGAGATGTGAGAGGCTCAAAATATTTTAATAAAAATAATTAAATAAAAGCCATTGGGATGAAGTTTCACGTAAGATGAGATATAGTGTTAAAATATTACACCCTAAATAAAGAAGTGTCACTGGAAGGAGTAAGAATAAGGACTAAGAAGAAAGAGAAAAGTGATCATGAGACGTGTCTGGTAATGTTGTCATCACTGTTAATGTGATGCATTTCCATTACTGCCAGGCTGATTGCTGAGGCAAAGTATAGCCAACTCCATTCCGTACCTCTCTGTCATGCATCTCTTTGTCATGGAACTGACAGCTGTATCTTTAAAAAGCCTCCATTCCCACCACTGAGATTTCAGGTAAGGAGTGGGGAGGGGCAGGTGTGAAGAGTAAAAATGAACCCAAGGGATTCAATTTGCATTTTTATTTGTATGAGTCAGAACTCAGGTTTTCTGGTCTCTATTTCCTCAGATTTGTTTCTCCCCCTGGCACAATAATAAAGTGTCATTCCCCTCACCCCATCCCAGTTCTTCAGAGGCACCCTGGCATTTTGCCCAGGGACTTTGGAGTAATGAATTTTACTTTGGTAACTGAGCAGATTTTTCCCAGGGATATTTATGCTGTTATGACAGGAAATTTAGTACCATTGTTGCTTGAAGAGCATGCAGTTCACACCAATGTAAGCAGCAAAGCAGATCAAACAGAAGTCAGTTTCCCTTGCTTGAAGTGAGGGATTGAACCCCAGGGCTTTTGGCTCTCTTTTCCCATCTCTCTTTTTCTCTCTGTCTCTGTTATTTTCCTCCAGATTTGAAGGAATGCTTCCACTAGTCAGTTGAATCTGATTAGATTTGATCAGATATCACTGTTCCTAGGAAATTTTGATTTGATTTACTGCTGAGTTCTCTGCATTTGGTGTTACCCACAGCCAGACTTGATCTCTATTTTCTGCCACAGAATGGCCTATTGATGATGACGGAAAACATAAAGGGCAACATAACCAAAGGAGCAAAGATAGCTTTAGGTGTTTTTGTACCTTGAAGGCTAAAGAGAACGCTCTCCCCAACTTGTTTTTATCTATGACATCCAGAAACAGAAGTAGGAAGATGGTGCCTGGGGGTATCTTTCACTCAAAGCAAGTGTTTCCATGTTGCTTCATGTATGGACTCTTCCTGAAAAAGAATACATGTTTCTAACGTACTGCTTGTGTCAAAACCCCATTGGTTTTTATAAATATCTCAAAGTGAGCACTTGTAGAACCCAGTGCAGACTGTACTCCACATTAGACTTGAAAGACAGCCATCTTTTCCTAATCACAGCTTTGTTTCTTAATAGTTATTGAACCGTGTGACAAACATATGATTATCTCCCAAAGGCATTCTTGCAAACTAAGTCTGCTGAATTTGCATTATTCTATTCAGAATTCTCAGCCAAAGAGAAGTTTGGGGATGCTCTCCTGTGGCTTCTTAAACTGTCAGTCCCAAGATTCCTTAAGACACAGCTATGGTGGTTAAAATGGAAATATAGTGCTATAATTGTATAATGTGAAAGAGACCCATGTTTGCTGAGAGTGTGGGTGAGGAAAAAGAATCTGGCACGCTACATTGCCACAGTGGATCGCAAAGTGTGCAAATCTGCGGCAAACATCTAATTTCTTCTTTTAAAGGCTCTGTGTCAAAAATGCGAGAGTTGGCAACTGTGCGATATGGCGATGGGGTGGGAATCAAATTCTCCTAATTTGAAGCCCATTTTACTCAGACTGTAAAGATGACCCAGCATTTTGAAGCATTTTAAGAACAGGATAATGGATAACTATGAGAGCTCTTCTCTTGCTTATCCATTCCTCCTTCTATTGAAGGAGCTCACTGTTTTTCAAAGAACTCTTTCTCTTTTCAGAAATGTTTTCTGTGTGCTTTTCAATTTTTTCTCTGCTTTATTCTTTTGTCTGCCTTGTGTTAGACTGATTGTACCCTGTCCTGAAATTCTTTGAGGAGGAAGTGTGGAATATAAATGTTCTAAAATAAAATTTTCCCTCTGCGTATGTTTTTAACATTTCAAAGTCTTGGGTTTGTAAACCAGTATAGCACAAAGTAAAGTTGGCTGTGTTTGTGTTGTAAACATGAGCCAAGAGAAGCAGGGTCAGGCCTGGTTAGTACTTGGATGGGGCATTACAAAAGAATACTAATTGCTGTAGGCTATATTTCAGAAGAAGGTAATGGTAAACCACCTCTGAGCTTTTCTTGCCTAAGAAAACTCTATGAAATTTGTGGAGTTGACATAAGTGACTTCCAGGCACATATATAAACACACACACACGTGCACACACTCGTATGCAGGGTACAGCATTATTGGTGTATGCTTTTCAAACTGATGTTATGGAATGTTGCTTTTAGTATCCTTCTTAATTGCTCTCTAAGTCTCGTAAATGGGATGGGGAAGAAGCAAAAAAATAATCAAAAGAAGGTGCTCAGATATCAGGTCTTCTGTTCCATAACTATGTGAATGTAGATGTTTGCCAGATGACAATAGTATAAGATGGACTCACAGCTGGGAAATCGTATTGAAATGGTGCTTCTCAGCAGTCCCCCAGTGAACTGAAGAGTGTTTTAAATTGGAATGCTACTGATCTGGATCTGATATTTTAACAATAACCTAGACAGAGGGTACAGGAAATCCATTAGACGGGTAGCCAGAAATGTTGAATTGGTGTAGCTGGACTATAATGCAGATGGCCACCATAGTTAAAGGGAGAGTAAATGTGCAGCAGTATTTGTAAGTTCATTGTATTTGGTTGAAATCATTGGCTCTACGTCTTCCACTCAGAAGCAAATGTGCCCACAGGTAGGGCAGTTGCAGCCTAATGACATCAGTGGCCCAGCCTTGGGAGAGGAGGCCAGAGAGTGGCCAGGCTTCCATCCGTGTTGTGGCTACAAGACTAGAATTCTTATAGAATCTGGAAACTGGAAGAGATAGCTGGCAGCTCAGAAGGTAGCATGGAGATTTAAACCCCCTACTCCCATGTTAGAATGAAAAGCTTAGTTGAAACCAATGAAGTGAAATGGAGTACAGACCCATGCAGTGTTTTGCGTTGCAGCCAAAAAGAGAGAGGACCAGTTCACAGGTGTAGAATGGGGAATACCTGGCTTGGTAGTAATACATGTGAAAAACATCTGTGTTGTCTTGGTCTTGGTACAGATTCTGACACAGATAGTGAAGTGGAAGGTCAAAGGGATATTTGAGCTGTTGACACAGACAAACAAACAGGACATGGGAATGTGCCAGCTCTTGAGATAGATAGTGACATTCCCCAGCAGCCAAGCATACAGACATGGACTTGACAGTACCTACTTCAGTTGAACACAGATGAGAAAAGGAGGGTCTACAGCACTTAGAATGCTTCAACATTCAGAACATTTAAATAAAAAGTGCTCATTAATCAGGCAACATCTGAGGGAGAGGAGGGATAAATATCCTAGCACCTCCTTTGGGAAGTTCATTGTTGACAACTAACCTTTCTGGAGGAAGCAACACTTTTGTCTCTTGATTCCTGGCTCTTGTTTCCAAAGAACCTTGGACCCTACTTTGTTCCCTGACCGCACTACTTGACACTTCCTTGGACTGACACCTTGGGTTTATTGCATTAGCCTGCTGACCTGAACTGCCTAGACTCCAAGAACTGTAATTGTCTAGCTGTTAAGCTCCTGCATACAACTGGGGCTGCTGCAGTCTCTGCTGTCTGACAGATTCTACTTGAACCTTTGTCCCGACCAGCCTCCAAAAGACGACAGCATATGGGGATTGTTTTCTGTCACAAGCTGAACATGAGTCAGTAGTACAATTCAGTTGGAAAAGAAAGTATAACAAAGCTAGTGTAGTGTTAGAATGCATTAAAAGAACAATAACATCCAAAGCACAAGAAGTAATACTTCCAGTACTTTCCATTTGTTCTTAGTGTTTCTTCTTTGACTAAGGCCAACAAATATTTTAGACATCATTAGATACAATGCTCTTTCTTTTAGTATGATTGTATAATTTGCTCAGGGATTATAACATTGCATCTTGCAAACAGACATCTTCCATTATACTAGACATTCTCTGCAAGTGATAATCCCTACTTGGCACCTACATCTTCTGACTCAAATATCAGCCTTTCCCCAAGTTTTGAAATATAATCAGAAGTACTTGGATTAGTTCACAAGTCCCTGACAAATTTAAGATGAATTAAGGGATTCGCCTGCCCATTTTGTAAATATATGGCTTGTGTTGTTTTCTTTGTTGCAAACAGAAGCTTTGGGAGCTTCGGTTGGGAGTATCCCACAGCCTGTGTTGAAATACATGAATGTTTTTTTTCTGTTGCTGGCAGAATTAAGAACTTCCTGAAGAAGATTAATAATTCAGGGAGGGCTGGGAGTTCAGTGGTAGTATAACAAGCTTGGCATGCCAAAGTTTCCAGCTTCAGTACCTGCTGTTTCCAGCTAAAATAGATTTCTGTGAATGATCTCTCCTCGGTATCAAGGAGAGCCGTTGCCAGACAGACTAAAATAGTGCTAGAAGTTAGTGAAATGGCTCCCTATGGTTGAATAACAGTACTGATGCAAAGGGCTATGGAGACTTGTGTTGTTGCCCAGAGGTCTTTGCAAAGTGTGGTTGCTGAAAATTCTGAATATGACTGATTGGAGTTTTTAAATCAAAGAAGGCAGGTTGGCCAACTGGGGGCTTGAAGTTAATCCCTGAAGCCACGATACCTGCCTCTGGCAATCTCTAGCAGATTTTAATGAATGATAGACTGAAACGTTTACCCATCATTTCACTGGTTATAGAGAAGTTCTCAAACTGTAACTCCCACAACTTTAATGTTACATCTTCTGTAGCAGGAGTGGGCAACTTATGCCCCCTCTAAGATGTTGTTGGACTTCAGCTCCATAACTTCAGTGAGCCTCCCATTGGCCAGCATAGCCTGATGGTTGGAGACCACAAGCTGTCCGCTCTAGTCTGTAAAGAGATCCTGCATTTTGTGTAATCTTGTAATTTCCATTTTGTCTCAACCTCTTTGAATATACTCTTTGAGGAGCTGCTCCAGGGTAACATCGTGCCTAAGGCACCCATATTGTTACTTGCTTGTAACTGGGTCAAAGATGTTTGGAGTTTTTCTCATTAGTGAAAAAAAATTGTCTGTGTTTGGAAAGAACCCCTTTGAGTATCAAGAAGGCTCAGGTCTGTAAGAATCCCATATTGGTTGATTATCTTTCAGTGGTAAAGGCATGAATTTAGAGAGGACAAAAGGCACAAAATACCAGGTGATGCATGAAAACTTTATTAGTTCCAGTTCCAGTGGTGTTTGATGTTATTTGTGGTATGGATCCACTTCACCATAATATACTTGCCAACTAGGAGTGGTTGGGTTTTTGAATGCCACTGCAGTATAGACTATTGCACGGCTCCTCACATGGGAAATGAGGCTGGCATGCTAAGCTGTGCTTTACCTGTGGACCTCACAATGCCTGTGGTTTGGACATTGTACTGAATCTGGTGTTTGTGTATGGAAAACAGGACCTACGTGATGATCTCCTGTACTTTGGGTTTCCACTTCAGAGATCTTCAGGGACATGCCTACCTTGTGAACCATCAGCCTCAGCCTCGGCTAGCAAGTGAAAAGCACAGTAATTTATGCCCGTCTGGATCTTTTCTATTGCCATCCCACAATATCTGCAAAAATCTCCCTCTGGATTCCATGGGTTACAGCTTTGGGAATTAAAGGGAAACCATCACACTATAATTGTGTAGTGTGAATGGTCCCGGTCACTTAGGTACTGCATTAGAGAATGCTGGATCTCTAGGGCAGGTTTTCTCTTCTAGTATTCCTAACAGACAAAGTTACAAACATAAGAAGAGTGTGAACAACTGACAACTTTATTACGTTATGGTTTCTGTTTATTAATTATATCAATAATTCTTTGGGTTCTTCCTTGCTGCCAGTAATTCATATTGGTTAATGGAATGATGTTCTGAACATAAAAAGGAAATAGACTTACAAAAGGGGTTTTTTTTTTTTTTGGTTATACATAAGTTGGGCCAATATAGAGGAAAATGTGTATACCCGTATAGGCTTTACCAATCCAAATTGTTGACAATATATGAAAGTGAAGCTATATTCCAATTTTGTATTCCTTTGTCCTTTCTTTCTTCTCAAGGTCTACACTGAAAACATGTTGAGTGTCCTGTGTAACCGATGTCAGTATTAATGTTTCTCTATTTCTACTTTTCTTCGTGTAAATTTTGGACTTAACAGCTTCTAGAAAAATTATCAGAGAATATGAGAATGAATAAAGGACAAGCAGACCACGAATCCTTTATAGACAAATGGTAAATGTTTATTGACTTTGTTTATACTGGATTGCAAACAATAAAGCCCTCATCTCATATAAAGCTTTGGTCTTATGTTTTAACCCCTTATTGTGAAACGGCAACCTTACAAGAACACTCAGGCGCCACAAATTGTACCCTGATTGTTATGTACTTTTCTTTACTTGCCCTCCATATCCTTCACTGATGTTTCTCACATTGTTGGTTTCCACTTTCGATTAATAATAAAATCCTTTGAAAAAAATCAATAAAAATTTCTAACCTCCCCCCTAGCCTCCTTCCTCTCCCTTGTTCATGTACTTCCACTCCTGCTGACAGGAACAGATCTGTTGGTGAGGGTGGTTGGCACCATGCCATTGCAGCTCCATGGTGGAATGGGAGTGATGACTCAGCTCGCCTTTTCAGACCAAGGGGTCTGAAGGATAATCGCTGGTCACATAAACCCGTTTAAATGTGAGCAGGTTCTTCTCAGAGTCCCCTGTGCCTTCTTGAGATGAGGCAAGTGGCAATTAGAGATGTGGTGTCTTCAGGGGTGGTGCCTTGCCTTGGGAATACTCTGCACAGAGAAGACAGTTTTATTTTCTCATTTAAAAAATGCATACGTCATTAATTCACATAAAGTACGTCCTATAACTAAAAACAGACAGTTGTTTAAACAATCTCCTGTTTTATTTTTAACCAGCACTCTTCTTTGCTTCAAGATGGCTAAAATAGTTGCAAAAAAAATGTAGCAAAATAGCTCCCTACATTGTAACCCTAAAGAAATATCTTGTCATATAGCTTACTTTTATTGCTAGCAATAGACTACTGGTATACCTGAGATAACGAAGTAGATGTGTTCCTGGGCATAATTTCTTTAACACAAACTGTTAGCGCTAGAAGCAGAAGTAACATGGAAAGAATGGGGGTAGGTTGCTGTACCACAAAGAAGAAGAGCAGATCAATATGTTTCAGCAAACTTTTTGACCCAAGCTAACAATATACACGTGTAAAATGGAACAGCTAGGTCAGGTGACGGTTGAATAAGTAAACAAAAATATTTTGACCCTTCCAGAGGCCACTTGAAAGTCCTTCCAATATGTTTCCTAGAATGAATTTTTCCTTTACTAACTTCCACTTTTCTCATAATTTCCATTTTTGTGGTCAGACATAAAAAACTATATTTGTTTCTTTTAAATGTGTTGGGAGTAGCTGGTGAGGCAGGCTTAGCTGCTCTCTCTCCTGTTTTCTCTGTTTAGCTTTCCACATATGCTCAGTAAGGGATTCTGGTGGCAATTGTTGCGTACCTTGTCTGTTGTAACAGGTGCACACACCTACAGTAGGATTGGATAAAATAAACTCAGAACAAGTTTCAGAAGAGGCTACTGGCACTTTATGTATGGGTGTCCTCCTCATTGACCTTCCTTCTGTTAAGGCAAGAATTCATAAAGCATTTGTACAATATGGGAAAAGACTGACAGGCTTGGAGATTAGTTATTTAGCAAAACAATGTTTCACTGAGCAATACGCTGAGGGTGGATGGGTTCATTATTAGTTATCACTATCCCAGTCTTATTTTGAGGATGTCCAGACCTCTTTAATCCATAAAGACAAATATTTTCTCAGAGACAGAATTTTTGAGGTTGATTCTTAAGCAACTGTGTTTGCCAACCAACAGCAAGCGTTCTTCCTTTGGTACAGCCTTCTAAAGAGAAAACAATATTTTCAACAGTATTTCAAGAGTTAATCTTTGTTGTCATTAGAAAAGCCTTTGCTGCCCCCTATTTTCAAAGAATTGTGGAGGGGTTGGTGGATGATGAGAGCTACGCAAAAACCGCGATAGCACTTCCCTCCTGCACTGACCTCTGGCAAAATGCTGTACCAGAGTCAAGTGTGTCAAAAACCACCATATAGAAGAGCACTAAACACACAGCTTAGAAGCATGCCCAGCAGAGTATAAACGCTAGCAGCATTGCTCTGAAGCCACAAAAATACGCCCACACGATATTATCTTCCAACTTGGAGGCTTTTACTCTTCAGTTATGATACATACATATTTACATTACTCCAACGGAGTTTCAGCGTTCCACAGCATGCATCCGACATAGCCTCGGGCCACACCATCAGACAATCGAGCAGACAGTTGGCTAGGACTCAGCCCCTTATATACATACCTTGCTGATGCAACTCTAGCCAACTTTGTGTGTTCCCATGTCTGATGCAACCCTCTGTCCTGGTTACATGTTACAACGTCTCAGCAAGATAGACATGGGATTACAGCATTCACTGTCATTCCCAGGTGCAAACCTCAATGTGCATCATATGTATTTTATTTGGACTACAGGTCATGTCCAACCTTTCCTCACAGTCCTCTCCAAAATATTATGATGTCCATTGCAGTGTTTAGTGCATACCACCATACCTTTCCAGTCCCAATTCCCACACCATCTGCTCATGCTTGGCTGCTGGCAATGGTTTTGTGAGGATGTTTGCAGTGTTATGTTCTGACTCACAATGCTGTAATCTGATTAGCCCCTCCTGAACTAATTGCCTCACATTCTGGTATCTCACTGCTAGGTATTTGCTCCAGTTTCTGAGGTTCTTCATCTCTGCCAAGGTGATGCATGCCTAAGAATCCTCACTGGCAGTTATTGGGGTCTCACAAGCCTCCCCAACATCTTGCAGCAATTGTCTTACCCACTGTAGCTCTCCAGCTACCTCTGACAATGCAGCAAATTCTGCCTCTGTGGTGCTGAGAGCTATACAACTTTGCTTCCTAGCTCTCCAAGCAATCAAACTATCTGTATACTTGATGACCAGACCAGTTACAGACTTCTTGTCTGTCTCTGAAGCAAAAAGCTGTCCACGTGACACTCCATCCCTGCTTCACTACCTGTCACTTTCAGGCACAAATCCCTGGTCCCCTTCAAATACCTTACCACTCTCTTGAGTGCTGTCCAGTCTACCACTCTAAGCTTAGCAACTCTCCTGCTCAGCAAACTTATGGCATAGCTGATGTCAGGCCTCATGTGATTGGCCACATCCATCAAGCTACCAACAACAGAATGGTACTCCTCAGGTCTATCAAACAGTGCTTCAGACTCCAGCTTTGGAAAGTCTACAGTCATGGGCGTACTTGTTGTTTTGGCACACTGAAGACCACACTTTTGCACAACTAGGTCTATCTTTCTTTTCTGGCTAAGATACACTGTGCCATCCTGTGCCTTTTCCACCTCAATGCCTATGTACTGTTTGAAACAACCTAAGTCCTTCAACTTGAACTTCCTTTCAAGCTGCCTCTGCACATGCCTTATCACCTCTGTGTTCTTTGCTGCCACACACAAGTCATCTACATAAATTATGAGTATCACACACTCTTCCCCAGTGCCTCTGGTGTAAACACAAGCATCTGCCACACTCCTGTGAAACCCTAAGCTGCACAACTCCTCATGCACACACTGGTTCCAACATCTGACTGACTGCTTCAACCCATAGCTGGCTTTCTTTAACCTGTACACCTTGTCTCCTCCTGTACTCACATACCCAGGAGCTTACTCCGTAAAGACAACTTCTTCTAGTTTGGCGTTCAGGTAGGCAGTCAAAATGCCTAACTTCTAGACCACGTTTCACTGCCAAGGCCAACACCACTCGCAGACTCTCTGGCTTGGCTGTGGGGGAAAAGGTTTTATTTTCAAACCTCTGCTGCACAAATCCCCTTGCAACTAATCTGGCCTTTTGCTTCATATTGCCATCCGGCAAACATTTCCTTTTGTACACCCACCGGCAGCCAACCACCTTCTGGTCCCTGGGTCTCTCCACCAGCTCAAAAACTTGCTTCTCAATCATGGATCTGAACTCGGCATCCATGGCCTCATTCCAGAGCTCTTGCTCCTCCTCTGAGCATCTCAGCATGGCTTCAAAGCTCTCTGGCTCCTCTCCAGCTACCATGCAAACTCTGGCTTCCTGAATCACAAACTTCTCAGGAATTTTCCTCACTCTCCTGGTTCTTCTAGGAATGATGACCTCAGACCTGGACAGATCATCATCACTAGAACCTCCAGTTGCCCCCTCCATTTCTGGTTCCATCTTCACCTGAAACCTTGGCGAGGGAATGTCGTGAGTCCTGAATGCATCAGGCAAACTGTCTGGTGAAGCTTTGGGTGTATGTGAAGTGGTATCATGTGGTCCTGCCCCTCCATTGCTGGGGCTTTCAACCTGCTCTGGCTCTAGTGGTTGCACAAACACCTCTTTGTTACAGTGTAGATCCTCCCAACCACTGTGCGTCTTGAAGTTGGCGCTCCTTGAGAACAGCAATCTGCCATGTCCCAAATGAAATTTGTATTTATTCCCTAGATAGCCAACAAACCGCAGCCTCCTCCACTTTGGCTGCCCTTTGCACCTCAGCTGGCTGGGAATAGGTACATTGGCAAACTGGCCAAAAACCTTCAGATATTTTAGGACAGGTGGACGCCCATACAACATACAGTAAGGAGTTTGCTGGCGCTCCACATCCCGTTGAGCACATGGTTTGCAGCAAGAACAGCTTCTGCCCACAAACCAGGTGGCGATTTCGAGTCCAGCAGCATACAATCCTTCATCTGCTGTAAAACTCCAGTTCGCCTCTCCACCAGCCCATTCTCCGCTGGTGTGTAAGGATTCGTTGTTTTATGTTGTATGCCCCTCTTTCTGAGCCAGTTCTGAAACTTGGAACTACAGAACTCACCACCTCGGTCCGTGTTGAGGCAAGCAACTTTGTGGGGAAATTCCCTCTCCACCATATTGACCCAGTTCTTGAATTTATCAAATGCCTCATCCTTTGATTTTAGCAAGAACAAATACCCGTACCTCGTATGTCTGACAACAAGCACAAATATATATCGGGACCGACCTTTACTCCCAGGGAAAGGACCTGCTAAGTCTGCATGTACCACTTGGAAGGGCCTCTGGGTGGCAATCTTACTCTCTTTTACAACTGAAAAAGATTTTACTTTGACCCTCTTACAGACTGAACAGTCAAGAAACTTGGTGCATTTTTTGAGTTTCAGATCTGGGAGAACTTTTGCCAACTGTTCCAGCCCACCAAAATTTGCATGTCTCATTGCCCTATGCAAATGGTGGCAACATTGGTCATGTAGGGGGACATTTGTTATGACACTGGACACTTGAGAACCTTTAGCATTTGGTAACATATGATACAGTCTGTTTTTCTTTTCACCCATGGCACAGACTCTCCCACCAATGCTTAACATGCAGTCATTACCCCTGGATACTATCTCATACCCTTTATCAGTTAAACATGAGACACTTAGTATACAGTGTTCCAGATTCTCTGCACATAATACATTCTCAAGACTTTTCCCCAAACAGGGAACAAACGCAGATCCCATCCAGCTCACTGAACTGTGCGCTCCGTCTGCCAGGCTCACACAACGAACAGGAGCATTCTTGGCATTCTGCAACAGGCTTGGACTGTTTACAAGGTGATGTGTCGCTCCACTGTCCAGGAGCCAGTTCTGGCAAACAGCTCCCTCTGCAGCCGCAACCACGACACAACTTCCGGCCTTTTTCCTCTGGACTCTCCGCCTTCTGTTGTCCTTGTCACTGGACAATGTGGCTTTACAGTCCTTTTTTATATGGCCAGGCTTGCCACACTTGAAACGGCGCTTTGCAAAGATACACTCAGCAGTTTCCCCCCCCTCATATGGAAGCTTCTCCTGGCGCTTTTCAGCCTTGTTTCCAGAAGCATGCTGCAAATCATCGCTCGCTTCAAAGGCTCATCTGTCACGTTCCTCTAGCACCCGTGACGTCACCATATCCAGGATTAACTCTCTCTCTTCCAAATTCTGGAGACTGAACAGTATAAAGTCCCAGTCTTTGCTCAAGCTGCCCAGAAGTAAATAACACTTCTGTGGCTCACCAGAAATCATGCCTCTGTCCTCCAACTCCAGGAACAGAGACTTCATGACGTCCAGATGAGCTTTAACATCTCCCCCTTCCTGCAGCTTTGTGTTGTAGAGCCTCTTAGTCCACAACATCTTAGAGAGACAGGAGTCATGCTGGTGAATCCTCAGTGCTTGCCATACCTCAGCTGAGGTCGGCTTATCATGAACATGGATAAGGTGGCTGGGTTCCAGACTCAGGATAATGGTGGCCCTTGCCCGCTGATCAGCCACTTGCCCAGCTGCGTTATCTGGCGGGGTCTCTACAACAGTCCATAAATTCTCTCTGACCAGCAAACTCTGGATCATGAGACTCCATGTCTGATAATTACTGTCACTCAGCTTATCAAACCCTAGGGCTGTTGTTGTAGCTGCCATTCTTGCTTCTTCAAACAAAAAGCAAAAACAAATTCCGGCAGCTCTGTCTGAATTCAAAAACTTGGAAGACCTTGTGGGAAAAGAAAACACTGGCTGGGCAAAACAGCTGCTTCACTCTGCTGTAGGAAAAATCCTCCCACATGGCTTTTCACTCCAAAACGCCAGAGCTACTGCAACCAGAGACTCTGAACCATCTCACAGGCTGCCTGCCACAAAAACAACAGGGTTAACTGGTCCAAGCTGGTTAAGGCTGGCCAGGACTGGGCAAAACTGGGCCCATAACTGGGCCCTGTGGAGAGGTTGGTGGATGATGGGAGCTATACAGAAACCGCGATAGCACTTCCCTCCTGCACTGAGCTCTGGCAAAACGCTGTACCAGAGTCAAGTGTGTCAAAAACGACCATATAGAAGAGCACTAAACACACAGCCCAGCAGAATATAAACACTAGCAGCATTGCTCTGAAGCCACAAAAATACGCCCGCATGATATTATCTTCCAACTTGGGGGCTTTTACTCTTCAGTTATGATACATACATATTTACATTACTCCAACGGAGTTTCAGCGTTCCACAGCATGCATCCGACATAGCCTCGGGCCACACCATCAGACAATCGAGCAGACAGTTGGCTAGGACTCAGCCCCTTATATACATACCTTGCTGATGCAACTCTGGCCAACTTTGCGTGTTCCCATGTCTGATGCAACCCTCTGTCCTGGTTACATGTTACAATGTCTCAGCAAGATAGACATGGGATTACAGCATTCACTGTCATTCCCAGGTGCAAACCTCAATGTGCATCATACGTATTTTACTTGGACTACAGGTCATGTCCAACCTTTCCTCACAAGAATGCCATCAGCTCACGTGGAGGGAAGGTAGAAAGTGATTCCCTGCACATAGTGGCCATGGGTTTTGTGGCTCTGGGGAGATAGAAGACCTAGTTCACTGTTTATTACACTACCCACTATATAGTGACCCCAGGTTGCATTTTGTGGCAGACTTCTTGAGATTGAGGGTGGGTTGGATGTTGCCTGATGATATTAGTAACCTGTTGGCAGATCATTCTAAGTTCCCTCACTCCATTACTCTCAAGGTTGCCACCCCTGCAGTGACAGCCCAAAAGATCCACTGCAAACCCCTAAGAGTTGGACAAGAATGGGATTCTATTCTAGCTGATGTCTTTAGTTCCATTGTCTGCTGCAGACGTGCTGTTGCAACCTAACACTGAAAATCTATGTTTCTCCAGACTTCCTTCGTCATCCTCTCAATGTTGAGTCTGCTGGGCGGAGCGGGAACAGAAACAAAAACAGAAGACAAAGAGGACAAGAGGTTTTGGATGGGTTTAAAAACATTTTGTGAAAAGGAGCTTCTTTGTCATTGTTAATTGAGGCATGCTTGTATCTGAAAGGCTGTATCTCCCAATGTGAGCCTACCTGAATGTAAAGATCCTTGGGAGAGGGCTCTTTCTCTAAGTCCCACCATCATCACAACCAGGTTTGGTGAGGACATGGGAGAGAACTACTCAGTGGTTGTTTCCAGACTTTGGAATTCCTTTCTGTGGAAAGCTGGATAGGCTTCCTCTTTGTAAAAGATCTTTTAATTTTAGTGTCTTCTTGTTAGCTGCCTTTTAAAAACTGTTTTAAATTACTGTTTTTAATTATAGTTTATTTTTAAAACTTTTGTACTGTGCTTTGTTTTAATTTTTTTTTGCTGTTTCATCAATAAAGCGATTTATTTAAAAGAATATGTTATATTGTGAGTCACCTTGGGTCCCATATTGGAAGAAAGGTGGGATATAATAAAAATAAAATAAAATAAATGGCAACTTGAAGTTACGTTGCTTGTCTTCTAATTGTTATCTCAATCAAACTTTCTGTTTTCCTGGCCATCCAGTTTGTCTACTGACCAGACTCAAAGCTTATACAAGTTATTTTTTGGGATGACAGTACCCAGAATTACCCAGCTAGCGTGGCCACTGCTCATGCTGCCTGAAGGAATTCTAAGAGCTGTAGTCCCCAAAGTAATTTTTACACATTCTGAACTTGATCTATTTCTTATGAGGTCCTTTTTGTTTTGTCCTGTTAATAAGAACAAAAACCAAATAGTATGAAGTAGCCAGTAATCCATACCCAGTTCCGTATCATTGTGGAGATTAAGGAAATCTATACCTGCAGGGTGTTAGTATATTATCTGAATACCAAGGAGGAAGAAAGTGAACTGACTGAAGATAATTCTGAGGGCACGTGTGAGATATTTGCAGACCTTATCCCAGGTGAGATCCATAAATTCATGGCCATTGGAGCTGTCATTTTATTGCAGAAGCTGGAGGGGTGGGGGTAGAGGGAGCGAGTTGAATCTTCTTCTTTCCTCTCTTTAACATAAGTGATGAACTCAGCAGGTGGGCATCTTGAGATGTATTTTCAGAAGGCTGAAAAATGTTGAATAAATCTGCCCTAGCTGTTCTTCTCTGCTGCTTACACATTGCAGTTTCCTATCACTAAGGATAAGTCATCTTATTTTTGACATTTCAGTGTGCCTAAGTAGAACTGGCAGCATTGATTTATAAGTTTCCTTTATCTTAAAGGACTTAATACCCTGCTATTCTTCAGTGTCCAAATATTTGTATTCTTGGATCTCCATATTCTCTTTATGTTTATCAAATGCCCTTGGCATTTCATTTTGTACAAAATGTAGGCTAAAAATTGAATCAAAAGATATATTGTCAAGGTGATTTTAACAGTCCTTTCACTGTACAGACAACAGAATTTTTGAGTTTTCCTCTTTCTGTTTCTACATAATGATGTGATTATATAATGAGACATGATAGGTCAGATAAGACAGAAAGGAAGAGTATAGGCTATAATATCTCAGGACTAATTCAGTGTACAGTGAAATTCAGGGGAGACTTTTCCCACTTACTTGAATATGTTTCAGAATTTGGTCTTGAATCAGAGCTGCATATCTCCTAGATTTACTTTCTATCACTTTCTGTCTCTCAGTGCTGGCCTAACCCGTTTTTGGTTGGTTACTTAAAAGCCACCGAGAGGCCTTGCTTCTGTTCTTGTAGTCTGAGATTTAAACAAATAAAATACCAGGACTTTATTTGATCCTCTATTCAAAGCCAGACAGTAGGCTGAGATTAATCTGTATGGCTTAGGTATGTAAACTTGTAATTAAAATGACAGTGAGACAAGCGAACATGATTACAAGCAGAAGAGTGTTGAATGTGTCAAAAATGAGAGAATTGCTTTGAGGTACCAGATTGAAATTTATATATATACAAGCTAGCACAATGACATGTTGCTATCAAAGGCTTGTTTGACATGCTGCCTCCTTTCATGATGTATTGCGAATATGAGGCACTCAGGCAGAAAGCAGGTCAGAAGGGGTGCACTTAGTAAGGAACACCTCACTTTATATTTGAAACTTGTATGGCAAAAGACACTCCTACAGTGGATATGCCAGAGAACTGTGGAACAACGCTGATTCATATGTGGGAGGCCTGGTTCAAGTGTTGAGTTAAAATAGAAAAAGTAATTAACTGTAATTTTTTTTTGTAGCCACCTTGAATTATCCCACAAATATTAGGTTATTTATTCAAAACTAAAATGTAAGGACTGAAACTAAAGTTTGGAAGACTTTTTCAAGGCTGAAGAACTTTTAACTTCATTTCAGCAGGACATCTCTAGAGAATGCCTCAGTCTGGATTATGAAGATGACCCTTGTGTAATGAGTGCACTAAGTGTCATATGCTTTGGCTAGTTGCCCGTTTTGATTGTAGTGGGGTTGCCCATGGAGCCAATATTGACTACACAGCCCATCTTACCATCCAAGGTTAGGAGGAATGTTTGAGGCTTTGATACCTAATCCCAGCATGGCTGGCTCTCCTCTCTGTCATAGGGTTGGTACTGTCCATTGAGTATGTAGGGATGACTAGCATGACAGTAGTGAGATCCAACCAGAGGTGCTGGACCAACAGTGAAAATGTTCAGTATATCTTGTTTAAAGGTGCCCTCAGAGAGAAGGACAGAGGCAACAAAAGGACTGTCTATGTTCTAGAGGCAGGAACAAGCTGGGTAATTAATGATATTGCAGAAGATTGTCTTGGAGGACCCTCACGAGTCCAATCCAGTTTGCAGTCGACCAGGGAAAACTGAGATGGAGTACTTTGTGTAAAGTTCAGGGTTTATTTTTCTTGATGTCTCTGATCGTAACAGAGAATAGGGCAAGTAGGCAGGACTCTTTCATACAGAATAATCCCAGCTTCCTTCCTCTTCATCCTCTTCTGAAGTAACAGAAGTTAGTAGCGGTACTTAGCACATTTGTTATTGTTATTGTTGTGTAACTTCAAGTTGTCTCTGACTAATGACGACCCTAAGGTGAACCTATCACAGGGTCTCCTGGGGCTGAGTGTGTGACACATGCAAGGTGCCCCGGTGGACTTCCATGCTCAAGTGAGAGTAGAACCCTGGTCCCCAGGGTCATAGTTTAACATTCAAACCAGTGCACTATGCTGGTGTTCATTTATTATTACCATGATACAAAATGAGTTGGTTCAGTTGCAATGGGAAACTATGATTCCCTGCTATTGGAGCAAGCTGTGTGCTCCTGCCTTTCTTTGTCTTTTTTATTTATTGAGAGGTAGAGAGAGACAGCGTGTTGAGATACAAAATAGTTTGTTTACATGATCTTTGATCTGGAAATAGAATAATATTTACACTGCCTTTTATAGATCACAAATACCTGTTTAATACAGCAGAAACTAATGTAATTACCAGAGAGCTTTTTGAGAACTCTTTTGTTTTCTAGCAACCAATGCTGTCATATGAATAACAAGGCAGGCACAGTGGTAAAGAAGAAAATGCAGGGCATAACACAGTCCTGTCCTCCAGCTTGCATATTTTCAACATCTGATAGTATTCCATGGCTGCAGCTGAAATGTAGTCAGTTATTGTGTTGGTGGAAGAGATAAGTGTGTGTCTGGGGTTGCCCTGCACTTTAAGCTGTTGTGTTGGGAAGCAGATAGATATGTGTGCCATGTGACAATGCCACAAAACAGCCCTGTCCTTGATGCTGTTCTAAACGTGTGGCTTTGCATCTATTTCATTTGGCATATTTCAGTATTGATTGCTTTATAGGCCAGGATTGCCTCTAAGCTTGATTTTCTGAACTGCTTTAGCTGAAAGGTTTTTCTTTTTCTTCCTCCCATTTTCTCTTCAGCAATGAATATAATGAGCACAAGAACACAAATTGTCTGTGTGCTGATGATAAATTAAGAATGCAGTTTGGAAGATTTTTAGCTGTTAAGATGAAGTTCTGAGTTGTGTGGGGAGCAATGATCCGTTTGGTTGGTGGAAATGAGGAAGGTAAATTCTTTTTGGTATAGCGAAAATGCCTCCTGCTTCCTTGCTAATTTGTGACACTTTTTGAAATGTCAAATAATGGGAGAGGCTCTTTGAGATGTGAAAATATGAAGTGACACAAAATCACAAAGTGACTGTTTTGTTTTCTGTAAACCTGTTGTTTCAGATATTGATTCCATCAGGGCTACCTAAAACAAATAACGACTCACCTGATTTTAAAACCATACATATAGCACCAAAAATACCATGAGTGTAGCATTATATTTGGTTCACAAATGCTTACTGCCGTCTTTTAGGCCATCTTTCTCATCTAGATACCATGAAGAGACTCAACATTTCAAAATCAATATGTGTACAGGCCTCCAAGTCCTAACCCATAGCTAAATTGCCACTACTAAATAATCAATATCTATAGAGGTGTGGGGAGATGGCTGCTAAGATTTTCAGATATTTGGAAGAATGTGGGATGCTGGAAACCATTCAAATGGGGTATGTCCTAGAGTTTCATGGAATTCCACGAGGAAGATCTTCTATGTGTCTAATTAAAGAATCTTTCTAAGCCACCTCAAGAAGATGATATTGTGCTTGGACTCTTGAACAGTAGGCTACATTCTATACTATACCTCTGCAGACCTATTCTTTGGATTTTCGAGATAGAATTATAAACAATTTAGTCCTTTAGATTGTAGTTCCTCATAGAATACAACACGCTTTTTAATGAGAAGACAACCCAGGCCAACACTCATTGGGGATCTCTATCCAGGCACCAAAGCACATCATCCTAACAATGCATGCTAACCTGAACAGTGGGGAACATTTTGTGAGGAAGCTTGTACACAGAGCTTATGATCGGTGGGAGAGGTCCAAAAGGTGTTAAATTTTTAGAACTCAGAGCTTTCTGTCTCTCTGTTTGGTGTTTTGTTTCCTGACTGAAGGGCAAGAGATACTGATGGTGGATCAATAATGCCTTACGTTTATCCCTGTTGAAATTCGTTTTCTTCGTTCTGGCCCAGCTCTCTAATCTGTTAAAATTATTTTGAATTTTAATCCTGTCTTTAGGGGTGAACTACCCTCCTAATTTGGTGTCATCTGCAAATTTAATAAGTATGTCCCCTATTCCCTCATCCAAGATAAAGATGTTGCACTGGGCTCAGGGCAGAACCCTGTGGCACCCCACTAGTCACTTCTTTCCAGGATGAAGAAGAGCCATTGGTGAGCACCCTTTGGGTTTGCTCAGTTAACCAATTACAAATCCACCTAACAGTAGTATTGTCTAGCCTAGATTTTACTATCTTGTTTGGAAGAATATCTTGGGGGACCTTGTCAGAGGCTTTACTGAAGTCAAGATATGATATATCCACAGCATTCCCTTAATCTACCAAGCTTGTATCTCTATAACAAAGAGATAAGATTAGTTTAGCGTGGCTTATTTTTGAGAAACCCATGTTGATTTTTGGTGATCATAGCATTCCTTTCTGAGATCTTACAGGCTGTCTGTTTAATGATCTGCCTTAGAATCTTTTCTGGTATTGATGTAAGGCTGACTGAGTAGTAATTGTTTGGGTCATCTTTTTTCCCTTTTTGAAGATGGGACAGTATTTGCCCTCTTGCACTCTGTTGGGACTTCTTGCGTTCTTCAGGAATTTTCAAAAATTATTGCAAGTGGTTCTGAGATTATTTCTGCTAGTTCTTTTAATATACTTGGATGCAATTCACCTGGCCCTAGAAGGTTGAATTCATTTAGAGTAGCCAAGTGTTCCTGTACAACTTCTCTACCTATACTGTGCTGCATTTTCCCATTGCAGCATCTGTTCCATTTTCCCGAGGTTGAACACTGGTTTCCTTTTGGGAGAAGACAAAGACAAAGAAAGTGTTGAGTAGTTCTGCCTTTTCTCTATCCCCTGTTAGCATTTCGTTGCCTTGCCTTGCAGTGTTGTTGGATCTCCTGTGGACCAAAATGAAGGGATAACAGTCAGTGTGTTTGAGTAGTTTTGCCATCTGCTATTTTCACATCACAGATCTTTGCCCCAGAGAGATGACATACCTCATGAGACATCCTACCAGGCTCACAATCCACTGCTTCTGTTTGCCTCAGCAGGGAGTCCCTTATCGTGACCAAACACCTCCTTTGGGGATTGGCAGGGGCCAGTCCATGTGCTGAATCTTCCAAGGTGCCCTGTACATTCTCTGAGGGCTGACACTGTTGCTCTTGCTCCTGTCCCTCATCCTCATTGATAGGAAGAGAGCTTCAAATCAGTTCTTTAGCTCTAAACTAAGAGAAACGTCTCTGATCCTTTTGCTTCTATATGTCACATTCCTCCAAATGTCTACCTCCTGTGTTTGGAAACTGACCTCATCCTCAGAGGCATCCACTGTGGGCCTTTCTGTACTACACTGTTACAGTGCTATTATTCCACTTTCAACCTCCTGTGGAATTCTGGGGTTTGTAGTTTGCTGAGGCCAAAGGGCTCTCTGGCTGAGAATTGTAAATGTCCCTCCCTGAACTGCAAACCCTAGGATTCCATAGGATGTTGAAAGTGGAATAATAGCGCTCTAATAGTGTAGGGCAGAAAGGCCCTCATCCAGGAACAAAACACAATCAAACAATAGAACCCTAACGAGCAGATGAGCAAGCAAGCCTCTTCCCAGCTCACATAAACAAGCAGCCTTAACCCACAAACTTTCTAGGGCTGGGGCGGTCTAACCCAACAGATACCAGCTCACCTTATGCTGTCTCTCCCACCACACTCACGTGAAACACCTGTTGACTTTGCTGCCTTTAGTCAAGCTCCTGTTTGCAAAATATTTCCAGCAAACCAAACTTATAAATCACTTGATGAGAGAAGTAACTCTTAGAAGGAGACCTATTGATCTTGGGCCCCATTCTGCACCTGAAGTCCCTGAAATAGATCACCTGGCAGTTGAATCATTCATTTGTGAGTCTGAGGATAAAATTGGTCCCCTAGAATCTGTGGAGCCAGATGTCACCATCAAATTTGTCCTGGCAGTGACAAATATTGACCTATTGCTTTAAAGTAAGAGGTGTGGGCATGTACATCTCATGTACACTGATGTGTAAGTTTGGAAGCAGGATGGGAGCTACTCTTGGGGGGCTCACAAGCAGCCACCAGGCATTTATGTGGCCCATGGGCCATATGTTGCCCAGGCCTATGCTAATGTGTCGGAGCTATTGAGCTTGGTGCAGAGACTCAGTCAATAAAACTTGTGGGCCTGCCCATTTTTAGAGGGCTTTAAAGCACAATTATCTAACAGGAGTGAAGAAGAAAGACCCTCAGACACCTCTTATATTGCCTTTCCTATACATGCCTTCTTCAAAATTCAGTACAGGTGCCCTTTTGAAATGGCTTTCATTCTTTATGGATGCCAACTGTGCCTTCAGCTTACTGACTCCCTTGAGCATTGTTACTTTTCAGTTATTGTTTCTTGTTATACGTGAAGCATCTGGAAATGTGGAAAGGAATAAAAGAAAGCCCAGAATAGGTTTGATGTTTGGCTTTGTTGCTAGAAGACCCAGCTGCTGCCCTGAGTCTCTGACATTTATTATTGTGGACGTGGAACCTGATGGGAAGGAAACAGTGATGGATGTCAAAAGGGCATAGCTTTTTTCGCAGTTTTGCCATCTGTCTGCCAAAAAACCGGTGGAAGCTTTTTGAATCATGGCAGTTCTGGATGGAGGTGCATTTTATGTTAACTAGAAAGAGTCTACAGTTGCTCAAATTTAGATGGTTGATTAGTGTGAATTACTATTATTATTACTATTATTACTGTTGTTGTTGTTGTTGTTGTTGCTGCTAAATTATGGGAACATGGTTTCTTTGATGAGAGAGAATAGCTTGCCTAAGACCAGCTAATGAGTTCATAATTGATGTGGGACTTGAAAGGCCATGAGTTTGTTTAGGTTCAGAATTTACCAAAATTAGCCGTACTAGAATGTGGGGGGAAACAAAATGAAAGATTTGCCCATCCCTGTTTCATGTCTTCTTCCCCTTACCCTCTGTAAAATCTACATTTCTGAGATAATTTTGGCCTTGTTTTAGTGCAGTTCACTGATAAAAAATGAGTTGTTTGTTGTTCACGTGAATCACTCCCACAGCGATTACAATTATACAGTATGAGACTCCTGTGTGTATATATATAAAAACAAGAGGGCATTTTTTGAACAGGATGACAACTTAATAGTTGTGGAATTAGGATAATAGGATGAATTGTTCTGCCCTATTTATATATGCTATTTATATACACATAATTAAAGTCATAAAAATTGTTCCATGCACATCTGTCGTAGAAATGTGTAGAAGATACATTCTGGAAATGTATGTTTTGCAGCATTATTCATTCATAAAACATATACCGTGGTTTAATGCTTTTTAAGCAGCTAATATTCATCCTACTTTTAATATGTAATCATGTTCATGTTCATTAATTTCAGTCTGAATCAGTATACTGTTTTGAAATTGTAGCTGTGTCTTGAACAGAAATCACCAAGTCCCTAGACAGCAGGTTCTTGGTTTGAAGAAGTGGTCAAGTAGTCCAGTCCAAGTCAACCATGGGTTATGTGAGCAAGATGAAGGGAGGAACATGAGGGTCGGCATAGCTGGTCCAGGAGTCATATCTGCAGTCCAGAAGTCCAAGTAGTAAACAAAACAGTCCAAATGTAGCCAGTCCGAGGTCAAGACAAAACAGGAATGCAAGAAAGTACTGCCAGTCAACCAGATAAGAGAGTTGTCAGCACTGAGGCTGAGAGAGAAGTGCTGGGATATTTATCAGCAGCTCCTTTAAGGCCACAGCTGCCTAACTGGTGATTAATTAGACCAATGTTTGTTATTTAATTGGTGCTGGGATCGGCGTTCCTCCCTCTGTCTTGCAAGAAGGGAAGGGGACATGTCATCTTTAGCCGCTGCAGCCTCTGACAAGTCCTTCTGAGGAACAGGATCCCTTATTGCCCCTGCCCCCATCTGCTTGGACTTAGAAGGAGCTGTAGCTTCTTGGCAATCCTCCTCCTCCTCCTCCTCCTCATCTCAGTGCTCGAGGGAGTGACTTATGTCAAGCTGGTCCAGGATGCAGTAGCCGAATTTTTAACTGGGACTAGTGCAAGCGACATATTGGTTGAGGAGGAAGAGGGTGGTTTGGAATCAATGACCAGAAGTAACAGTAGCATATTCTTCTACCCTATTTACCATCCCCGTGGGGAGAGTGGTGTAAGTTTAGAATCTGGCTGTACCCAGTCAGTGAGGGCTAGCAGAGAGGGATTTTTTGGATTAGAGTCTTAGTGGGAGCAGCACTTCACCTGTGGAAGTCCCTGCCCATGGAAAACTACCTGGCCACTTCCCTTTCAGGAAATTGGTAAAAATGTGATCTACTGTTTTTTTCGCAGGCTGAGACTACATATGAGGAGTCCAGATTGTGTGGGACCTTCATTTACTGCAATGATATACAAAGAACTGTGCTTCAGTGACTGTCGTGCTGCTAAACGTAATGGGGGAAGGGACTGTATGCACAGAATGCTGAGTTAAGTCTGGCACCTTACTTTGGATTATGGTGCCTGAGCATCCTACAGCAGGCAGAAAAGATGAGTGAATGAAAACATTGTGTATCCTTGGTAGGAAGTTACGGTATGTTTGTCTTCTCCTTGTTAAAGCAATATGATTAGGTTTGAGATGGCTTTGTTCTGGGGATTCAGTAGTTTGGGTTGGTGAATGAGCTTTTAGAGCCTAGTGTTGTGGGACCTTCACTCTCCTCTGTTAACCACCTATCAACATGGGTGCGATTCTGATGGCTTGGATAAAGCCAAACAGGTTCAGGTCTGGTCAATGCCTGGATGGAGGACCATCTTGGAACCCCCATACACAGTGCTTGGAGTTTCATGTTTTCAAAAAAGTAGCCGTGTTAGAAGAAAGTGGATAAAAAAAGAAGAAGAATGTGTCAGCACCTTTACAGCTAATTGGCTTTTATTTTAGCGTGAGCTAAATAAACTCACTTCTTTGGGTACAATACTGAGTTTTGTGATCAATGAAAAATAGTAGACAATGTACTAAAGGAAAATACATAAAGGATCCCTTTCTGTACCATTTTGATGTGAATGTGCACAAAGGTTACATTCAGAATTGTGCCAGTGAAAGTGCTGGCAGGCAGAAAGACAGCAACACTGGAGAGCAACAAGGATGGATAAATATACATGCACATTCCTCCAGTAGATTCAAGGAAGAACAGTTAGTTTAAGGGCAAGTTGGAGGAGTCTGATCTGAGTCCTCAAGTCCTTTCAACTCCATTTATCTTATTTCTGCATTCCGTTATCTGTGTTGTGTCACTTTCTTCTTTGTTGTTTCAGGGTAATATATATATATTTTAAAGACTGTGGATGAGTTCTCATTCTCCTCCTCTCATTCTTCTCTCCTTAGCATAGTAGGTTCTTGTTAGCTGTGGATGTGAGGAATGTGCTGCTGACCAGAAGTCTGCCTGGAGTGACCATTATTTTCACTAACAAAACATGTCAGTGATTTCCTGAGCTATCTTTATTTTTCCCCTGTAGCAATAGGACTTGAAATATAGTATCTCTCTCAGTAGGTAGTAAGACTTCAAATGTTTGATGAAATATTTATAATACAATTTATGTGGGCATAAA
Organism: Cyclura pinguis; assembly: GCA_030412105.1. Classification (NCBI taxonomy): domain Eukaryota; kingdom Metazoa; phylum Chordata; class Lepidosauria; order Squamata; family Iguanidae; genus Cyclura; species Cyclura pinguis. The sequence continues at coordinate 166,337,274 of CM059600.1, forward strand.
ATCCAAATCTTTTCCCCTGCCTCAGTGAATAGCATGAACAAGATGGTTGCTGCTGACAGCTAAGAAGAATTCTTGCTTGGTTTTGTAAGGAGGATGAGAGAAGATTTCAGCAGCGTTTTGTTCCAACTTTGGGTCCCTTGTTGGGAGAAAGGCTGGATATAAATAAAATAAAATAAATTGATGTAGCCAGTTTTGTTATTTTGTACCTTCAGGTTGTTTCCAGCTTATAAGGGCAGACCTATCATGGGGTTTTCTTGTTTGGAGAAGGTTTGCTTTTGCCTTCCCTCTGAAGCTGAGAGAGTGTAACTTGCCCATGGTCACCCAGTGGATTTCCACGGCCAAGCGAGGATTTGAATCCTGGTCTCCAGAGTCATAGTTCAATGCTCAAACCACAACACCTCTTGTCGGACCTAGTCTGTAGAGCTGGAATGGTAGTTTCTTGTAAAAATAAAGAAGCAAAAAGAGTATAAAAGTTTGGCTCTTTTTTTCTGATGGTTTCCCTTCTCTTGGCTTCCCTGTCACTGGTTATTGCTGTTACAGTTTTATTATGTACCTTGGACAGGTTTTTGCTAATATTCTGTGAAATGACTTTGCTTCTTTGAAAGAGACTGTATAACAAATAGTCACAAATAACAATAGCCCACAACTCTGAAGATGACATGGAGCCTGCTAACTCCTCCTTTGTCACTTTCTGCTAGCATGGCTGTTGAATGAGAAATGAGAAATGGCATGTTTACATTGTTTTTTAAATTGTCAAGAGTTGGGTTGTTGCTTTGTAAATTAAGAACAAATGCTGGTTTGCAATTATGGCTTGTAAAGGGAAGAACAAGCCAAGATTTCCTACTAGGAATGGCTTGGTAAAGGAGTCTCCAGGTTTTTATTTTTGTTTTTTTAAAGTAATCATGGGAGTAGATGGCACACTGCCTGTTCAGGATAAGCTGGGAATCTCCAAAATTCTAAATTGTATGCTAACATAGCCAGGGACATCTATACAACCTCAGAACTCAGATTTCTACTCTTCTTGGTTTCAAAAGCTAGCATGCTGATATTGCATTTTGATGAATTGTGGTATAGCCCACATCTTCAGAAACCAAGTGGATAAGCTGTCTTGCATATAGAACTATGTTTAAAAAAGCTAATTATTGGTAGTCCATTGGATAATGCACAATAGCCTTCAGATTTTTAAAAACAAATTTTGCTGATGATGTGACTTATTTCCTATGCCCTTCCTTAAGCTAATTAATGGGGGCAATGTTGCTTTGCTAAAGTTTCTGTTTTGTAATTTGCAAGAGTTATTACATGGGAAAATGGCTCATAATTGGTAGTGAATAAAATGTTCTCAGAATAATATTACATTAGTTCATAGATAAACTGGCATAAAGCTTTTAAATATCCTTTTAGGCCTTTCTGTTTCCAGTTATTAAGTAAGAGCTCAGGACATTCTGCTTGTGATTAAATAATCTGTCTGATAATAAGAAGATGGTCTTGCTTTTAAGGTTGGATGCTATCAAGGCTGTTTTCAAAGCTTTAGTGCAGTGAATGAGTATATGTTTGTATAGTGGATAGGAGAAAGTTGCATTTACCTGGAAAACTGTAATTGACTCCGCCTTTAGTCCAGAGCTTGGGAAAGCTTTTGGACTATAATTCCCAGAATTCCCTAGCCAGGATAACCAGTATCCATGGTGGCTGAGGGATTTGGGGGGATCTTGGCAACTGGGTAGTTAGTAGGGTCTGCCAGGAGGTTTTTTTGTGGGGGGAGGGAACATTAATTTTTAAAATTATATTTTCACTAGGGAAGTTAGATCTACATGATTTCTTTGATTCCATAACTATAGTATGAAATAAGAACATAATTTGCATCTCAAATACAGGGTAAGAGACTTTGAAGATATTGAGCTGGCCTCATGTACATTTTGTACATGTACAATCTAGTTGTTAGTCCCACCTGGTTGTAAACTCATACAGTCAATGGAATTTGCATAAGTGTTGACCTACCAAATTTCTGTTGATTCAGTGCATCATGTGTAGCTGTGTCTAAACAATTAGATTTAGGGCTGCATTGAAGCACCTCTTAAACAAGTTCAGCCAAAGCTGAATTAGTTGAACTTTTCTCCAATGCATTAATGAGAATTTAATTTAACTACTGCAATTTGGATTTGGATGTCTTTTCTCTCATTTACCCCCCACCAAGACACAGAATGTTTTGCCAAGGAGTGATGCTGTGCATTTCAGTCTTGTGTCCAATTCAGCATGCCTTTTTGATGATGGATCAAAGCTAGCAGTGTAATCTTGTGCCTGTTCACTTGGATGGAAGTTGCATTTTGTTCTAATGGGATGGAGTGGGCCACTACCAGGGGTTAACAGGCCACATTAGTTTTCCATGTAACCTCCGAAGGCTGCATTCATTTTTTAAATGAAAACTTTTTTTGGGGGGGGGATATTCATTTTTCCTATTTCTTTTTGCCATAAGTTAAAGGGTGATGAGATGGATTTGGAGGGCCATATTTGTTTTGCAGACTGGATTTTCCTTGTGCCTGTGTTTATGGTGTGCATTTGGCATTGAAGCTACCAGTGCAGTTAAGCTTCTAGATTCCATGTAGATCTGTCCTGATCAAATGAAATGTCTTCCTGTCTAGTAGAAGATGTTTCTCATTACAGTAAAGAGGAACAAGGATTGTCCACTTTTTAATCTGTATTAAGAGCAGTCACACGTATATGTATGTGTATATGTATATGTAAATGTATATATTTGTTGGAATAATCCTGCAAAATTAGCCTAGCTTTCATTTAGTGTTAAGCAACATTCTAGAGCTTCCTTTTTAGGGTCCCAATTTGCCCGTACAAAAGGAGAAAGTGGAAATTCTCAGTCTTTCTCATAGCAACAGCTTTGTTTAAAGGCTCTGTAAAGTTTACGTGGATGCTCAGCATTAAGATTCACAAAGCTGGACAACCTTTGTGAGGAAATGGGTAGGATTAGGAGAAAAATGCTTCTTAATATTATCTCCCTGTGCTACCTTTACAGTCAGCCTTCAACAGTTGCAGGTGTCACTTTCATGAATTTGATTATTTGCCAGTTTCTCCAACCCTGCCCTCTACTTCAGGTACTTATTTTCTGGGGAACCTTCCTTCTTGGCGGCTCCAATCAGGCCACACAGCCCTTTAAAAACCCATCTCTGGTCCTCCTCCTCTTCTGCCAGCCTCTGCCCAGCCAGCTAAGGATGGCTTGCAGCCTGATTTTTCAGCACCACAAACTTGTTACTGCCCTGGCTAGCCCGAGCTTTGGGGATATAAAAAGATATCTCTTGATATTTTGGCCTCACATACCCATTCCCTTCCACGTGCTTGCAAGGCCCCCGGACAAGCACGCATACAGGCTAGGCCGATAATCGCCGTAATATTCCGAACAATATAGGCAGGCCAGAAATAGCCGACTCGCCGCTTTAGGAGACCTCAAGACAAGTGCCTTCATTAGGTATGCACGCAGCTTTCAAAAGATCCTCTGCCCAGCACTGGCAGCTTGCTGATCTGACTATACAGCGCTCAAGTACTCCGCGTTTGCATACCGGCTATCCTATTGACAATTTGGCTGTAACTCAATCATTCAAATTCTGACCTTTCGGAGGCTCTGTCTCTAGCCCCAAATCTATTGTTTTCCCAAAGTCCGACCTAGCCTGCGGTCACAATTCTCCTTATAAAAACCCCTGACTTTGAGTGCTTCCTTGGATTGCTCTTGGCTTCCATCCTGCCTTGCTGTCGCTTTGTCCAGCGAGCCTTCCCCTCAGCTCCGCGTGCTGAGATCCATGCTCCCCATCTTCTCCTCTTCCAACCGGGCTTCAGGACAGGTGAAGTATTACCCGAACCAACAACCCCTCTAAAAACCCCTCTATCCCACTCCAACCTTTATTTCTTTAGTTATCTTGTGTGAGTGTGCCACATACACTGTTTTGCTTGTGTTTTAATAAAACATCATTTATTATTTCAACTTCTGTGTGCTCCTTGACTCGGCCTGACCCGTAGACATAGGGCTCAAGATCCTGCTAAGTTACCCTGCCTCTCGTAACGCTAAAGCGGTGCTCAGAGCTAATCTTCCCCACCTATTGTTGAGCACATTTTGGTGTCCCTCACGGGACCCCCAGTAAACAGGGTAACAAACTCTATCCTGATGACTCCCCACACACACACGCAAGGAAGGAGATGGGCAGGAGAGAGGAAGAATAGGGCCATCATGCCAACTCATCTCTTTCCCTGACCTGGTTTGGATCCCGGGTGCCTGTTTTCCTCACAATGCCTCGTCCCCCTCCCTCCCTCCACATTTTGATATTTGCGGTTTTCCCACTTTTGCGAGGGTCCTGTGTCCCTAATCCTAGTGAATGTGGAGGTCTGGCTGTAATTTTAATAAGTCCCAACACTGTTAAATGGTGTTGTTGTTGCTAGTCCTGAGTGTAATCAGTATTAAAGTGCTCTTCTGCTGATTTTACCAGTGGTCACGGTTTCAGTTTTAAGAAAATTGGAATGGAGGGGTTACAAAGCAAAATGTCCTTTAATATGTAATGAGCACCCTCCATGGCTTTAACATTTTGATGTGGTAACAGAGCATGATTTTGAAGTCCATTGTGTGAAAGTGTTGTAGAGGTAAAAGTGTAAGTAGATTGTGATGTTTATCTCAGGCATCTCTGATCTAATTAGTGGGCTGAATGGGCTGTTAAGTGTCTTGCTCAAAAGGCATAATGGTGCCTTTAGAAGCAACAGATGATCTAAAATGTTAATTAAGCTAATGTACAGGGTTTTTTAATGGTTAGTGAAAGTGTGTTCATAGTGCAGCATGGGTTTATAAGAGGTGGTTTAAGGGCCAGACCACACCAGCTGCTGTTCCTTTGAAACATTCCTCCCCATCAAACCATTTTCCATACAAAGAGTTCCAGAACTGAATATGACAAGGGGAAAAGTACCTTAAGATGGGAGGATAATTTCAGGAGGATAGGATTGGCAAGAGGATCTTCTCAGGATGCCTTGCAGTAGAGAAGGGATTATGAGGGGTATGCTATGCCCATTTTCATTGTTGAGAGTAATTTGGCTCTGAAACCAGCACTCTTCTTCATGCGTATAGGCATTGAAGTGCAATCCGTTGCTGCCGCCTTTGTGTCTTATAGCATAAAAAAAAGCCCGCATGGATGGGTTGATATGCTGACTGGGCAGAATATTTGCTGATAAGCTCAAAAATGTTGATTGAAGGATACTGAGCAAATGAACCTGCAGTTGTGCTCAGAATGCAGTAAATTGGTGTCTTCTTGACCCATCTGCACTCTTTTGGTTAGTCTTTTGTGTCAACCTTTCCCTGCAGATGGTGTTTTATTTTTTTTGAGTAATCTTGGAGAGATTTTAGACACTGAAATATGGCCTGTACATGCCTTTAAGCATGACACATTTTATGTCTCTCCTTTTGGTGTGCTAATAATATGAATGATATAGGTAATCCATTGGGAAACTGTAGGTATAAAGATTTTTTGCTTTGCTAGAGGGCTGTTTGAAATCAAGTTTATTCTTTATCTTAGGTGTGTCCCATTTTGTTAGAAGCTGTTTGGCCTAGAGCAGAAAAGGGGAAACACAACAAAAATAATGGTTTCACCTTGCCTGTACCTCCTTGTCTAGCACAAATTCCAGGAAATTCATTACTGCTTCAGAAATGGCCCAGAGATTCAGAGATACTTTTAATGCTCTGTTTCTTGGAAGCATCAAGGATCCTGGCATTCTGGATGACATTTAGGATTGTTTATCTACTGCAAATGTAAGGTAGTATCCTGCTGAAACATTATGTAAGCATAAAAATGGTTCCTTAAGCAATTGCTCTTTCTCAGAGACTGCATAAGTGTGTTTATTAGTGCAACTAATAATTTTGAAGTATCTTTGACATGCACATGTATCTAACTTTTGACTTTTGTGGATGAAGAGCTAATTCACTATTGTACAAGCTTCCACCACTAACTATGCTGGAGTATATTTATGCTGCAGCAGAAGTATGTAGCATTTCGGGCAGTCTTTACTATAACACTGAGAGAATTAAAACTAGGAAGAGAAGTGGAGGGAGAAAAAAAGAATGTAGCAGTAACTTTAAGAGTGACTGGTTTTTATTTTACCATGAACTTTTGTGGATATAAGTGGGATACAAATCAGACATTACAAATGGCAGTACCCAAAAACCAGTTGCAGAACACTTCAACGCTCCTGGACATATAGTAAAGGATTTACAGGTCACAGTCCTTGAACAAGGGAATTGCAAAGAAAGACTGGAAAGAGAAGCAGCTATATTGAGTTATATTCACAAATTCCAGTCCATTACTAGAGGCATGAAGAAAGGTAGTGGCTTCATGGCGTACTACATATATTAATACAAGAGTCCTCACTTCTACACATATAACGAAAAGAATCTTCTCAGCGATAGTTGTGAACCCAGGGATGCTAACTTTTGATAAGCAGATTTATTGCTTTCATATATCAACACTAACTGATCACTGTGAAGATCTGAAAGTCCTGTATCACTTTGCCCAGCCCTTTGAAAATGTAGGGTAAGGAGCATGATTTGCATCTTTCTGGATCCTATTACATTCTGTCCCACTTCCACAACTTTATACGTATGCTTTATAACCTGAGGCTTTAATAGCTCTCTGTGCTGCATCTGAAAGGGAGTTCAATGTAGTGTACTGGTCTGAATATTGGACTGTGACTCTGGAGGCTAGGGTCTGAATACTCACTCAGCCATGGAAAGCTAGTGGGTGACTTTGGGCAAGTCACACTCTCTCAGCCTTGTAGGTGGATGCTAAGTCCCCCTGAACAAATCTTGCCAAGAAAACCACATGATAGGTTTGCCTTAGGGTCATCTTAAGTTGGAAATGACTTGAAGGCATACAACAACAAACAGCTGCATCTGAAGAAGTGGGTTTATATCCATGAAAGAACTCCAGTAGTATTATCTGTCTTGATAAGGGGGTTGTTCTTGCATTGCATACCTGTTTTTTTCTGTCTGCAGGTTTATTAGAATTTTCTTCTAGAGCAGGGTGGTAAGCCTGTGGTCCTCAAAGAGTTATTGGACTCTAGCTCCCATAGTCACTGATTGTTTGCTTTGCTAGTTATGGATGTTGCAAATTGGAGTCCAACAACATCAGAAGATTCCCCTTCCTGTTTTAGAGAGACTCAGTGAGGTTCTTTTGTCTGCAATGTCTGTCTCTCTCTTCAGAGTGGAAGAAGATATGTATCAGACTAAGCATGGCTGTGCTTTGCCCATGTAGCCAAAGTTTTCTTGATCTTTGGATATAGACAAATACTGTAGTTCAGTTGCTTGCCTGAGAGTAGTTAGTCTTGTAGCAGAAGCCACTGGTATAGTGTTATGAACTAAGGAAATGCATCTTTGTGGATGGAGATGTGGTGGAAATCTCATGATTCTGTATCTTTATGAACTAGCGTGCAAACTTGGGATGGATATAACATAAACATGTGAATGCTTCACTGTAGTTTGTTGTGGCTCAGACTGGTAGGAGAGTTTCAAGTTGGTGAAAAATGGATATGGGAGGGAAATCATTGAAAAAAATATATTGTCTCCAACAGTAATAAACAACAGAGCAGTTGAAATACAGGAAACAGTGAAGAGTGGAAACCCCAAGATGTACCAGTGTCTCTGCAAATCTGTCACCTCTTCCTCTCTTGGCTCTAAGTGCAGATTCCCCAGGATGTAATAAAACTCAGCCATTATGCACCCTGAGGATGAGGACTTGTAGAACTTATAATTCTAGATGCAGCCTGTACATGCTTGGGCACCACCACTCTTCTATGCTGGGGAGGGAAGAGACAGTGTAATACATGCTCCAAAGGGCTCTGGAAGGCAAACTGTGGAAAATGGGAGAGAAGAGCACAGAATGGAGAGAAAAGAGATGTCAGGGTTTTTGTTTTTATATCCTGAAACAAAACTGCATTTTCCTCCTCATTCATAATACTAAAATCTGTGGAGCTTAATAGTGAACAGATAAGAGGAAGTTCTTTACACAGGTCATATTTAAACTGTGGAATCCACCACAGTGGGATGTCCTGATGACTGCCAACCTGGATGGCCTTAAAAGGAAATTAAACAATGAATAAAGGATATATTAATGACTGATAGCCATGATGGATATCTTTGTCTTCGTTACCAGAGGAAGCCTGTCTCTATATAGCAGTTGCTAACAAGTGTGAGTAGAAGGGCCTGGATACGCTTGGGTCCTGACTATGGCTTTAACGGCCTGTGAGCACTCGTATTCTGCTTGTGGGTTTACAGTGTTGGCCATTGTTTAAACACAATTGTGGACTGAATAGGGATTTGGCTTGATATAGCAGAGCTCTCCTTATGTTCTTATAAGAAAGAGGTGGGGAAAAAATGAGCTTTTGAAGAAAAAAGGGAAGAAAAAAGGGAAGAACACCTGAAGAGAAAGACAAGAGAAGATGGCAGAGTGAAGATAAGGGAAAGATAAGGGAAGATAAGGGAAAGTGGCAAAGTGGCAGCACATAAAAACAAAGAGAAAGGGCTGGAAGGAGACGGCAGTCCTCAGCCAGTAAGGAAGGATGAAACCCAGCAACAAAAGCCCACAAAATTGTCATAAGGAACTAGGAAGGCAGTTGCTACAATCTTAGTCAGAGTTAACACCATACTTACGGTTAACTGTTCTTTAAGATGAGAGGTATTGGTAGTTGTTCTGAGTAGGTATATTTCTTATTAATTTGAGATTATTTCCTACTGTACACCTTAAAACCAGGTAAGTATTTTATATACGTATATTTATCTGATTCCTGAGTGAATGGCAAACTGCCTCTCCTCATTTTGGTATGGGTATTTGAGACATTATAGTCTTGGAAGAGGAATTACAGCCTCAAAAGAAAGCAAATACTTCTGGCATAGCAGTGTCTTTTTGAGTCTTACTGATTCAAGTATTTCTTGAAGCAGTGCTGCTGGAGTGTTTTCATTTTTCAGTAGCCCCCTCCTGCCAGCTGGGGTCGTTTTACACTTACAGCACTATGATTCCATTTTACATACCATGATTCCATCCTGTGGAATACTGGGATTTGCATTTTAGGGAGGAACATTTAGAATTCTCAGACAGAGAGCTCTGCTGCCTCTGTCTAAACTACAAATCCCATTTTTCCATAGGTGGCAGTCATGGCAACTAAAGTGGAATCACAGTGCTGTAACCGTATCACATGAAAGGACCCCTGGATTGCAGAGAACTGCTTGAATAATTTCTACTCATCTTGCCAGAATGTATGATGATAGCCCTGTAATAGGTTCACCTTAGAGTTGCCATGAATCAGAAATGGCTTGAAGGTACACAGTGACAACAATGATAACTGTAGCATTGACTTGGAAAAGTACAGACAACCATTTTATCACATATCTGCATCCAGTGGGTGGCCAAATTCTTTTCAGTCACTTTATGGGATGACGCTGGTGACAAAGCTACCATGGGGCCAGTCTGCTTACCTGTATGGGCTCATTCTCTGGGTTAACACATATGAAACTTTTAAGTTGGTCAAGAGATAAATCTCTGATACTGCTATCTGTACGCAGTAGAGTATACAGGGAACTAATGTTGTTGAAGGAAGACCTCTTAGCTGCTGGATGTCTAACCCTCAGTGAGTTTGATCTTGGTGAATTTGGTCCTTGAACTAAGACCCTTCAGCATGTTCTTGTCAATTTTTTTTCCTTTTTCTGGGCTGTTTTTTTTTAACTGCTCTTGGCATTTTTTTGTTGAAGGAAAAGTTTGTTTTCTTTTTCTCAATTGCAGTTTCAGAGTCTGAAGCTAGATGTTTTTCTCCATTGCTCCAGCTCTCTTTCTCTTTGCCTCCCTCCTTCAGTCTCTCTTTTGATCAGACAGAAGATTTGAGCCTGCCCTGCCAGATTTCCCCTGTTATATCCCCACATTCGTTGAGTACTGGGCACAGTGCCCGAGCTTTATCTACTGTATGCTTTTGGGTGACAGAAAATCAGAACAAATGGTAAAGCCAGCTAAGAAAGCAGAGGTTGTTTGGTTGTTTTCATGGGATCATGGCAGCCGTTCTACCTAAAATTTTTGTTTATATGCTTTGGTCCTTATTCCTTCATGCCCCATTAGTGAGCAAATATGTTTGGGCTGCTGAGAAATGAACGTTTCCTCTTCTTCAGTGAATGTGGTAGCTTGTAGAGAGTTATAGACCCACAGGCCCAAATTCTAATAAGAGCAGAACCATTAAATCAGAAGAACTTACAGAAGTGTTGATTTAACAACTTACCATTAATTCAGTGAGTCAGCTTTGGTTGGGACTAACAGTGAATATAAGATTGGGGTGGGAAGCATGTAGCCCTGTTAGCTCTGCTGGTTAATTCTGCTGGGAGCTGCAGTCCAAAAACATCTGGAGGGCTGTATGGTACCCATCCCGATAATCTTGTATGAGAGTAAATGTGATGAAGTGGTTTGAGCATTGGACTATAAAGCACCAGCCCACTCCAGAAGTAGCAGCTGTAGGCAAACCATTTGTAGGATGTATGTGTAAAGAGATTAGAGTGGACTGGCTAATGGGAGAAACATGAACATCATACATTCTGAACACCCAACAAAACTCTGTTTCTAGTTAAGTCATGGATAGCTATTGTAGCAATTTGACTACAAGAAAATCCCAAGCTGTCTTCCTGCATCCAAGCTATCTGAATTTTTCAGCTGTATTTGACATCCCCAAGAATGGGAATCTTCTCTTTTTGGATTGTGATCACGTGGTCTAACAGCAAAGGATTGTGCAGCGGCAATGACAGTAAGAATGGCAACATTCGCATTGTGCCTGTTAAATGTGGTTTCACACAGATTTCCAGTCCTGTAGAGTTGTTGCTGTTTACCTTCAAGTAATTTCTGACTTATGGAACTTCTAAGGCAAACCTATCAGGGTGTTTCCTTGGCAGGATTTCTACAGAGGGGCTTTGCCATTTCCTTCTGAACCTGAGAGGGTGTAACTTGCCCAAGGGCACCCATTGGGTTTCCATGCCCCAGAACTGCATGAAGTGGCCTAAGATTGAGAAACTGTTGCTTGCTTAACCCCATCTAGTGAGTTTATAGTCAGGGAAAGGTATCAATCATGTACCTCTTGGTTGGCCTCTTACAGTCCTAACTGCTACACTGTACTAGCTACTGGACAGAGATATTTGGCATAGAAACTGAACTATCTCTGTAGGCAGCGTCCTGAACAGGTCTTAGATTCTAACTGTCCTTAGATAGTCAGATAGGTTTTGCAAGGCTCTTGTTAGCTTATGCTCTAGGTCAATAATCATTTCCATTTGTTACTGCATGAATCTTGAAATTAGTTCCCAATAATTGGTGTCACAATGTGTAGATAGTAAAGGTATAAACCCCTAATTACTTTGTCTTATCATACAAGAACAAAGAATTTCTATTTCTCCCTGCTGACTGAAGTTACAAGAATTTTTACACATTTTCCAAAGATTTCTTTTTACCACAAAACAGCTGTTTTGTCTGTTTTGCCCAAAGGTACTTTGCTTCATAAAACAATGTTTTTTGGGGGAGCAAAACAATATTTTGTGCAGTTTTGTTTGTTTGTTTATTTGTTTGCAGAAATAGAGCAGAAATGGGAAAAATCTCATAGCAATTGACAGTTTTTCTGAGTGTATGTCTTAGCTCAATGAGACATCCTTTTTCATTGAGAACAAGAATATTTGTGAATATTCTTCATGTCTTTAGTGGACAAAGGAATTACACACATGAGGAAAGCAACATGGTTCCTTCCCACCCCTGTGTTCCCCTATATGGAGGCTGGATGATGATTACATCAAAGGAATTACATAATGCACGGCCTGGATTCTATTTCTTGAATAACAACACTGTGATTGTTGTGATTCCTTCTTCTCCCTGTCACTGTCACATGAAAGAGCCACAACCCTGCATTTGTTAACAAACACTAGTCCTGAATACAGAACTGTCTCGATTGTTTGCTTAATGGGGCATGATGGAATCTGTAAGTGTCAGGAGGAAACAATAATGAATTTATAATGCTGTTTATAGTCTGCAGTGTAGGAGGTTAGATAAAAGAAAGAAGAAGTTTTAATTCTGTTTGCATTTTCTTTTCTTCTCACAGTCATGCTTCTTGGTCATAACCAAGGGTATTTAGCTTCACTGTGCTTGGTAGTGAAGGAAAACCTGGAAATGTCAATTTGTTGAAATAGATAGGAAGCTCTGGGCATGATATATGTATGGATGAAAGTGCATGGAGTGGATAGATAGGGTTGGCTTCTTATTTCCCCTTTGACTCCCAGTTCCTCAAGAACCTTTTTTTAAATCGGAGTAGTTCGATATATTTTAATTTGTTTTAAGTCACCTTTGGTCCCATGTTGGGAGGAAGGTGCCACAGAAAGTAAAATGAAATAAAATCTAACACTCTGCTGTTCAGATGCTTTAGGAGAGCATTATGTGCCTGTACGAGGCTCAACTGACAAGTTAATCTTATACATTCTGGATGTAGGCAACTTAGTGTTCTTCAGATGTCATGTTGTGCATATCTTACAAGTGCTAGCTAGCGTGACCAGTGGTCAGGGATAGTGGAAGTTTAATCCATTTTGTAGTATTGTATACAGACTGGCTGCCTAAAGGCTCATTCTTAAAGCTTGGAACTGGTTCAGAATGCTCTGAGTTTTGGGAATATAGCTGTGAGGGGTTGTACCACTACCTTTATGTTTCAGTGGCTTTTTATCCCAAAAGAATAGTCTATATTTTGAGACTTGATGGGCCATATTTCTTGCTTCCACATTGGTTATTAAATCTGGACCACATACAGTGGAGAAATCTAATTGTGATCGGGCTGAGACCTCCTTGTCAATTAGTACTCTAGCTGGCACTTTCTGTCATACTCACACTCCCTCCTGTTACTTCCTGTTAAGAGTTCCTTCCTATTACAGAATAACCTACAACTCCCCAGTGGCAGAGCTTGGAGTGCGTGGAGGGAGAGTGGGCAGGAGCGGAGCTACGGCACAGGGGGCATGGCTACAGCACATGGGGGTGTGGTCATTGTGCATGCGGTGTGGCCATGGGGCATGGCCATGAGCTGGGATGCCCCCCAAAAAATTGCCACGCGGAGCGAACCACCTCCATCACCCCCCATCCCTACACGAATGCAACTCCCCGAGCCAGTATTCTTGAGGAGTAGCCTGTGTCAGTGGTTCTTGAAAGAAATGAGGGCAGTGGTGGACCCTTGCAAGAAGTGGCTTTCAGCCTTTCTTTCAAGATGCAGATAATCCCTCCCCCCCCGGAAAAAAAATACTTAGGATCACCAAGAAATCATGTAGCCTCAGAAAGCACAAGCACCTAGATGTGTAGCCTTGATGGGCCCGATGAAAAAAATAACCCCACTGATCAATAATGACTTCTTGTAAGTAAGAGAATGTTTGAATGAATAGGCCAGTCGTCAGACATACATTACTTCTGCATGCAGCCTTCATGGCCTGCAGTTGTATTTTGCTTTTGGTTCCCAAGGCTTAGATTTCAGGTCTCCAGCTCTAGGAATAGAATGCTGGAACATATTTACATCAGTTCCCAGAACTGCATATATCTTGGTCATGTAATTCCACCCAACATTCAGGCCATTTCTGCCCTACACTGTTATAGTGCTGTTATTCCACTTTCACCATCCTGTGAATTCTGGGGTTTGTAGTTTACTGAGGCCAAAGAGCTCTCTGGCTGAGAATTCTAAAGGGCCCTCCCTGAACTGCAAATCCCAGGATTCCATAGGATGTTGAAAGTAGAATAATAGCACTATAAGCAGAAATCGCCTTTGACTTGGACTGCCTTGAGACCTTGCTTCTCATTGCTTCTTCTGTAAGTCTAACCCTTGCTAATTCAAAGCTACATTATTGCCACCTGCAGAGGATTCTTTGCCTCCAAGCCTAGTTTGTACTCGCATTTCTTGATTTTTGCTTCATCTGTATACCAGTCTTGCCCTCTTGGAAGGCTGTTGATTCCTGGTTTCAGATTTCTGATCTATAACAGATCCTGGTCCTGTGCTTTTACACAATTAAAATCACATGCTAACCCTCAAGACCTGCTTTGTATTTTAATTTTTTACCAGTACATGCAAATCTCTTTTGTGTATACAAGACTGTGAAACTGTATATATGTGGCAAATGGCTAATTCACAGCTAAGTGTTGCTTAGGGGTACTTGCCCTGTGGAACTGTGATCATCCATAGCTTTGTATCTGCATGTGCTTGTGGCAATAAACTTGCACTTACTGATGCATAAACATGTGAAGTGATTGTTTAAAGTGGCAAATTTAGTAGAGACATAAGCAGATTAGGCACTTTGTTTGACATTGCTTTCCTGCACCCCACCAAGTAGGTCTGTGGCTGAAAAGAAACTGATTAATTCTCTTGTTTATACTACAGATTTACAGTTTATTTTCCTCTTTTGGAAATTGTGTGTGTGTGTGTGTGTGTGTGTGTGTTCCTTTTCGTATCAACAGTGCAAATGCTTGAATTTTTGGGGCACCCTCTGGGCCAGCCTTCCCCAGCTGAGTCTCCTGTGGATGTTTTATACTACAACTCCCAACAGCCCCAGCCACCATGGTTGATGATCTGGAATGCTGAGTGATAGTGCCCAAAAACATGTAGAATACACCAAAATGAGAGAGTCTGCTGCAAAGTTTTGAAAAAGTGGTATAATTTTGAAAAGGCAGTCTCCTTTCTGGGTGCAGGTTAATTAAACAAACAAATGTGCTTATAAATATTTTTCCAAAGCTTTTGCAAAAATTGAACCTTCTGTTTACTGAACTTGAACTTTGAACAGTTGTAACCTCCTGGAACTGAATGGAGCAAGATCTAAACAAAAGCATCGGGGAGCAGTGGGAGGGAAGCTGATCGGGAGGTCTCATTTTCTAATGACTCACTTATGCATTTGTCAGGTTTTATTGGTTTGCAAGGAAGTCCTGCTGTCAGAAACATAAATAATCTGTGCTCTGAGAAAAGGACAGCAAGTGAAAAATGGGATTTTAAAATTGCTGGTCAATAATATATTGCTAAAAACATGGGAGATATATTCATAAGGCTTAATGTGTTCACAGGCAAATAGTAGATATTTAAGAAGGCATTTTACTCTTCTGCTGAGATGCATCTTATTCTGGTTAATCATCGGATTATGAGGTGGTACAGAATAAGGCAAAATTAGTTCTCAAAAGTTAAAACATGTAAGAGAAACAAAGTAGTTGATTGGGTTCCCATGCTTGGCATCTCTGCTTATGTTTGTGTGTCTATTGATAAGCTGCCTATTGACAAGTTGCCTGTTGACTTATGGTGACCCATGAATTTCATAGGCTTTTCTTAGACAAGGAATATCAATGGGTGGTTTTACCAGTTCTTTCCTTTGAAATATAGCTTACGGCAACTGCTATTCATTGGTGGTCTCCTGTCCAGGTACTAACCAGGCTTGACCCTGCTTAGCTTCCAAGACCAGACGGGATCATAATCTGAGGATCTGGAAGCAGTTTTTTTATGTAGTGTAGATTGCCAAGGATCGGCCATGCTACGCGTTTGTCCTTCCTTCATTTATTCTTGGTTTTTCTGTTTGTTTGTTACCTTTATATCCTCTACGACTTCCAAGGAATGCAGAGCGGTGTACAGCGTTCTCCCCACTTTCATCCACACAAAATAATCACGTGAAATAGGTTGGATTGAGAAGTAAGTTGTATTAGGGCATTCTAAGCAGATGTTAAATCTGCTCATGAGTGGGGTGTCCTCATGCCCCTCCTTCCTGGCTTGGTCATATGGAAAGCTGCAAGCCAGTGGCTTTACTTTTAAGCGTGGAGAGACTTCTCTCTGTGGAGGCTTTCCGTGTGCGTCAGAACTTTAGAAAAAGACTGCCCGCTTCGGGCCTGATGCTGCTGATAGAGGGGGTAAAGGGCTAGCACACGAGACTCCTTCCATGTTGGCTGAACCCGTATATATAGGACACCTGAATAAAGGTTGTAGTGACAGGCTCGTGTCAGGAGTGGAACCCTGATCTACTGAGTCCAGCACTCTAGGTAAAGCTGGCTTTTGTTTCCGTCAGAGTTTTCTAAAACAGAGATGGCCAGCTTGTTCCGATTCATCCGTAGGTTAGAATGCTTTGGGCTGAAGTTCGTACGCTCACGACAGCCAAGATGTTAGCCAAATTTAGGGACAGGGTGACACAAAAGATTGGATTGTGGACAGAACGTAGGGCTGGCTTCTTGTAGGGATTTGAAACTGTACAGTCAAATGAGTTGCGAATTCTAAACTTCTCTTTAAAATATAAATCTGCTGACTCTACAGATGGAACTAAAGAGATTACATTTGCCGAGATGATGGAAAGGTAGGAGGCCAGGAGCAGAAGGGTACTTGCAGAGTATGATTGGCGGGTGAAAAGGGGTGAATAATGCTTTCTGAGTTCTCCGGTGTACCTCTGTCTCTTTATAGTCCCTTCCACCAGACTGGTTTCCCTCAGCCAGGTTTATATCAGATAGGAGCAAACATTATTTAAGCAGTTTGCTGATACCTAGCATGTTTCCCTTAAAGGGGGCTGCCCTTTTCACCATGTTACTGGGTATTACTCAAACGTGCCTCATAAATTATTTACTATTTTTGTTTTTTTTTAAAGAATGTATCCTGCCCTACATCGAAAGATCTCAAGATAGCATACGATAAAATCAGTCTAAACAGTGCAAAACAGTTTTAAAAGTAAAACAGTACAAGATAATTTACAGTATAAAACATCTGTGTAAGAAGTTATGTCTACTATATAAAAGTCAAAAGTTCATTTGTAAGTTTGTCTGTCTGCGTCAGGCAGGCGAAGACCTCATACGATTGGCTGAGTGAGGTGAGAAGACCTCATATGATTGGCTGGCTGTGAAGATTCCATGGAATCCTGGGGTCGGCAGTTTAGGGAGGGGCCTTTAGGATTCTCAGCCGCAGAGCTCTTGGGCCTTAGGCCGGTTGCTATGGAGATGAGACCTACCATCAACAAGGATGCCAGAAAACTTTTGGGAGGCATAGGTGAGAAAAAAATAAAGTGATGTACACAACATATTTACAAGGTCTTCTCGCCTCACACAGTAGACTGTATGGGTTCCATATGTGAGGAATCTTAAAGCTGAAATTCAAAACAAAAAATGCTTCCAGAAAAACATAAAGCCATTGCACAAATTCAACAGAAAGCAAAAAAATCAAGAGCCAGTACATCAGTGTCACCAGACAACATAGATTGGATTGGGGACTATGGGGAAAAGTTACAGGTACTGGAATAGGCTGGTTGCTATGGAGATGAGGCCTAGCAGCAAGGAGGAGGACAGTTTATTCTCACAGGAACCCAACCTCTATATGTTAACAGCTATGAATACAGATTGGATTGGGGAATATGGGGAAAATGTACAAGTACAGAAATAGGCTGGTTGCTATGGACACAAGGCCTAGCAGGAAGGAGGAGGACAGTGCACTCGCTCAGGAACCCAAACTGCATATATAAATAACTCTGAATACAGATTACATTGGGAAATATGGAGCAAAATTACAGGAAATGGAGAAGACAATTTGGTGAGTTCTTAAGAGGCAAATAAAAACCCGAGGCAACGCCGGGTAAATATGCTAGTAAGCTATAAAAGCCAAATATGCACAGGTATGAGTTGGAGGATACCTGGGTTAGCAGCAATACAAGTGAAAAGTATCTTGGGGTTATTGTTGATCATGAATTGAACATAACCCAACGGTGGAACGCTGTAGCAAAGAATACAAATAATACTTTAGCCTTCATTAATAGAACTGTAGTTTCCAAGACAAGGGAAATAATCATCCCACTTTACAGTCAGCCCTCCAGATTTGTGGAGTTGGGAGTGTAGAACACCCATGAAAGTGGAAAAACCACAAATATCTATAGGCCCCTCTCAAACTATATTTAACACACCCTAAAAATGAGGGGGGAGTGGATTCAACCCACTGCGGATTGAAATGTACAGAGCACAATACATTGGAATCCACAGTGGGGTGCACACCAGCTGCCTGGTTCTGTTTTCGAGGCAGTGGACTTCATTTGCAAGGCAGAAGTGGGTGGCTTGCAAGGTGTGCTGAGATCGCCATTGATGCCTTATGCCATTTTTAATAGAGACTTAGAAGCCTCATCTCGTGTTTGCAGTCTCTGTCTGTTTTGCGAGGCTTTCAGAGAGTCTGCAAACTTGAGGTGAGACTTATAAATCCCTATTAAAAATGGTGTAGAGCAGCAGTGGAGGCAGCAGCAAATAATTTGTGACCAATAAAATCCTTGAAATTTAAACTTGCAGATGTGGAGGACTGACTGTATTTGCACTAGTCAAGCCTCATTTGGAGTACTGTGTTCAGTTCTGGGTACCTCATTTTAGATAGGATGTAGAGAAGTTGGAGCCCACATGGTGTAGGGTTTGCGTTTTGGACTACAACCCTGGGGAGCAGGGTTCGGTTTGCCACTCAATCATGGAAACCCACTGGGTGACTTTGGTTGTGTCATACATTCTAATTCCCAGAAAATCCCATTGATACGTTCCTCTTAGGTTCACATAAGTTGGAAACAACTTGAAGGCACACAACAATAGACAAGTTGGAGTGAGTTCAGTGAGGGGCAACAAGAATGATACAAAGTTTGGAGAACAGAATATATGAGGAAAGACTAAGGGAGCTGAGCATGTATAGCCTGGTGAAGAGAAGACTGAAGAGTGAAATGATCACACTCTTTAAATATTTAAAGTGCTGTCACAGAGAAGAGGGTGCTGGTTTGTTCTCTGCTGCCCTAGAGAGTAGGACCAGGTCTAATGCTTTTAAGTTAAAGGAGAGTAGATTTTGGTAAACATTAGAAGGAACTTCTTGATGGCAAGAGTACCGGCTGAGCAGCAGGCCCACCGTTTCCTTTGTTCTCATTCTTCAAACATATTTGGGGGGGGGGGGGAACCTTCTGTTGCTACTTGCTTCCCTAGCTAATCTCTGCTCATTTTGAACTTTAATTTTCCACATACTGTTCCTGGAAGCTTGGGCTACACATCTGTATTCTTCTTTGGTGATCCTTCCTTCCTTCCATTCTTTATACATCCTTCCCCCCGCCCCACCCCTTTTCACTTATTCCTCAAGTTTACTGTGCAGCCACATTGGCTTTTCCTGACGTTTCCCATTTTTCTTCTTCCATGGAATTGTTTGTGATCATGCTTTTAGCAGTTCCTTCTTCATGAAATCCCACCCACGATGGGTGTCTTTTTTCTTTAGTGTCTCCAGACTTGGGATTCTGCCCAGCATTTCCCAGCCATAGATTTCCGCTTTCCTGAAATCCAAGGTGTTCAACCACATTTTTTTTTGGCCTGTCTCACAATCATGAATTCTAGCATTACATGGTCAGTCCTCCTAAAGTACTAACTGTTTGATTCCACTGACCAACTCATCCCTGTTGATTATGATCAAGCCCAGGATTATTGAACCAATTGTTCCTTCCTCCATCTTTTGAAAGACAAAATTATCTTAAAAGCACCACAAGAATTTTTTGAAGAGCCAGTGCTTAGCAGAGCTGGTCTCCCAGCCGGTATCAGGATAATTAAGTACCGCATAACTTCGAGTTCTTGCTTCTTTGGTTCTCCCTTTTGTTGGATTGAATATGGTGCTCAAACCCATAGCAGTCTGGGGAGAGGAAGAATCCTTTGTACATTGAAAAGCAGTTATTGAGCATATTGACATAATGTTGGGAATTGCATTGTTAGCAGGTATGCATTTCTGCAGATCACTGCACATATTAAAGCATTGTGAGGTGTTTTTTTTTTTTTTGGTGTCCTCTTGGCAGTATATACACCGTGGAGTTTGGTTAAGTACACTGAAGAAGTACACGTATATGGTTTTTGTTGCCATTCTTGAAGCAATGCCACTGTTCTGCTTCATGAAGTGATAAATCTCAGGTATACCTGGCAGACATTAGCTCCCATGGTATGTTATCCACCAGTATTTAATGAGCATTTCTTAAATACTGGGGTCTAGAAATCATGACCTTGGTATACATTACAGGCTTTGTGAGGTGAGAATGTCACAGGCTGGAACCTGTCACTGAAAGAAGATTCAGTGAACCAGATGTTATCGATGACATGTCATTTTATAATGGATCTGCACACTGTTGGGAGCACTTTTGCGCTTTTGCAAGCCTTGTATTGTTTCCCAGACTCATTCATCCAGCTCCAACCCAGACCTTTTGACTTTTATTACCCCTCTGCAAATGAGTGGATATACCTATTAGTTGCTACAGGGGAAAAGATAGCATATACCTATGTTTCCTGACTTCTAGAAGAGGAATGGCCCAGTCTGGATACATGTGACAATGTTAATCTGCTTCTAAAATATCTAATAACATGTAGACAGACATGTTTCTGGTTTGAGTCATTGTTGCATCTAATCATTCAAAATCCGGCCTGTTTCCATTTGTGGATTATTATTAATTTCTATGGTCTAAATTAAATCCTGCATTTATATAGATGTGACTTAATGGTGCCGTGAGTTATTTCAAGAGTTACCATAAACGTTTTTTTTTTTAAATAACAAAACAAAGCAAAGCAAAACTGGTAATAGCTGTTCAGGGAAGCAAAAAAGGCCTGGGTACCTCTGTGTACTCTTGTGTTCAAAATAAACTTCAAATGCCTTAGGGAATGATGAGTTATGAGGATATGCCATATCTCTTGAACTTGTGCTAAATTAATTATTGACATTATTTGTATTACAAGTTCACTTAACACGCAAAAGAATGGATAATAGTGGTAATTAGAAGAAAATAGATAGTGGAGAGCACAGAATGAAAAAGGGCATCTTGTAAGATGGAGGTGGGGAATAGGAAAAATGGAGATTCTATTAATGGTTCTATTGAAAAATAAAATTCAGCAAGAACAGGGTTACATATATGGACCAGTCTAGGTGCTGAACAACTCTTGATAAGATAAAAATACTACAGATAGAAACCGACTGAACATAGTTTGTATAGGGTACACACATAAACACACTATTCAATTGTTATAAGATAATAAACACAATCAGGAATGGACCCTGCAATTGAATTGCTCTTTCCCTTCAGATTCCATTCCTGGTTATGTTTATGATCTTATAAGAACTGAATGTTCTGTTTCTGGGAAATATTACATATTGTATTGCACCTGTGTTGAGTTGGTTTCTGTCCGTGGGATATTTATCTTCTTAAATGTTGTTTAGGGGTTACATAGTTTAAGCTTCAGTGATTGGCTTACTAAAAAGTACTCAGAAAGATAAGAATAGGATTACATGAAAAGAAAAGAAGAGAGGAGTGAGATTCATCCTCAGTGGTTTCAAAGACTGAGGATGAATCTCAATAGAAGAAGAAGAAGAAGAATCACAGGATTGAGGAAATAGAAGGCAATTGACAATGAAGGTGAAAGTTGATACTAGATCAGGAAGAAAACTTGCAGGTAGAAAGTGAATTACTGAAAGATCAAGCATTCAAAAACCTTGACAAAGATGAAAAGAAATGAATAGTTGGCAGTGATGTAGATTCAAGTGGATTGATTCAGACTCAAGTCAGACTTAAGTCACTTCAGTGACTCGACTCGGACTTGACTCGGCAAAAATTGCACACTGACTTGACTCGACTTGAGACTTGCATATTTTTAGTGACCGACTTGCCGTACTTCGTCCAGTAACATAACACATTCATCCAGAAACCTTGCAACTTACTGGTCACATGATGATCTATCTCAAGAACAAACTGTGGACACATTTCTTAGAGGGAATAGCAAATGGGTCAGGCGGTGGGGTTGAGGTCTGCTCCACAGCCTATCCCCACTAAATATAGAGAGAGCTTTCTAAAACTTTTCTTGAGAGCAGAAGGCAAGACTCATGCCCAGAGTGCGGGACGTGTCTCTCAGAAGGGAACAGAAAA
The DNA here is from genome assembly GCA_030412105.1 of Cyclura pinguis. NCBI lineage: Eukaryota > Metazoa > Chordata > Lepidosauria > Squamata > Iguanidae > Cyclura > Cyclura pinguis. The sequence continues at coordinate 166,359,223 of CM059600.1, forward strand.
TGTGTTAGGCAATGGGCTTGAGGAAGAAAGATCCTTCCTTCAAAGGCTCTTGAAGCTCCAGTAATGGGGAATAAGAAGGATCCTATTCCCCACTTCTGGAAGAGCCTCTAGTTTTGCAAGTGGGAATTAAGAAGGATCCTGTTCCCCACTTTCGAAGCTGCAGATGGCAAAATCACAAAAGTAGGTCTGACTCTATTTAAATTATTAAAACTGACTTTATTCAACTCTGTCTAGAAATTCTGGAATTCAGGTTGGGGTATAAAGTTGGCTCCCAGACTTGAGACTTGACGTGACACTTGACTTGAAAGTATCTTGCAAGGACTTGAGACTTGACTTGAGGCTTGAAGGTAGAGACTTGAGACTTGACTTGAGACTTGGAGTACAAGACTTAAATACATCACTGATAGTTGGTAAGCAAGGATCAGGAGCAGAACCAGTGTGTTGTAGTGATTTGAGTGTTGGACTAGGGCTGAGGAGGCTAGGGTTAGAACCCCCACGCAGCCAAAGAAACCCACTGGTTGACCTTGAGCAAGTCACATTCTCTCAGCTTTAGAGGAAGTTAGTGATAAACCAGCTCTGAACAAATCTTGCTGAAAAAATCCCATGATAGCTTTGATTTAGGGTCACTATAAGTCGGAAATGACTTGAAGGCGTACAATAAATGGGTAAGAAGCCTTTTTAATGTTAGGATAAATGGCTTGTCTAAAACTGGAACGAAAGCTATCAGAAGAAAAAAATATGTGCAGATGAATAAGGAACACAGAAATATTCTTCAACAGCCTTGAAAGAACTGGATCAAGGAGAAAATATTGTCTTTAGAAGGTATAAGTAGTTTTGGTATAAATAATATTTTCAGGAAGAGAAGCAAATTCCCTGCAAAACTCCTTTTGGTAATAATCAAACTTGGTTGCTTAGTGTGGAATTTCGTGTTGCGTAAATTGCTGTTACTAGTTTAGTCTGGCAGTAAAAGTAAAGGACTGCCTAATTTGTATCTTCTAAATCAATAAGCGAATTGAAACATACTTAAACTTCACAGTTGGTGTTTTCATGGATTTTTCCAGTCATAGAATCACAGAAGCATAGAAATGTAGAGTTGGAAGAGACCACACGGGCCATCCAGTCCAACCCCCTGCCATGCAGGAATACCCTTAAAGCACTCCCGACAGATGGCCCTCCAGCCTCTGCTTAAAAACCTCCAAAGAAGGAGACTCCACCACACTCCGAGGCAGCATATTTCACTGCCGGACAGCCCTGACTGTCAGGAAGTTCTTCCTGAGGTTCAGGTGGAATCTCCTTTCCTGCAGCTTGAATCCATTGCTCCTTGTCCTGGTCTCTGGAGCGGCAGAAAACAAACCCTCTCCCTCCTCCACATGGCATCCCTTCAAATATTTAAACATAGCTATCATGTCCCCTCTTAACCTTCTCTTCTGCAGACTGAACATACCCAGCTCTCTAAGTCTATCCTCATAGGGCATGGCTTCCAGGCCCTTCACCATTTTGGTCGCCCTCCTCTGGACCTGTTCCAGCCTGACCATGTCCTTCTTGAATTGGGGTGCCCAAAACTGGACACAGTATTCGATATGAGGTCTAACCAAAGCAGAGTAGAGTGGTACCAGCACCTCCCTCGATCTAGACACCATACTCCTATTGATGCAGCCGAGAATTGCATTGGCTTTCTTGGCTGCCGCATCACACTGCTGACTCATGTTCAGCTTGTGGTCTATTAAGACTCCTAGATCCCTTTCACACGTACTGCTATCCAGCCAGTATTGTTCTCTAGTTAAAATGCATATATGACGTAAAGTGTGATGTGTATATGTGCAAGTATGACTACAAGTTAAACACAAAAGTGCAATGTATAATGGGGGGGGGATTATAACAATGTGGAGATTAGAAAAATCTGCACAAGAATGTGCAGGGGTTTTTGTGTAGACTTAAAAATATTGGGTTGAGTTGAGCCTGAACAAACCCAAGATCAGAAGGTTAAAAGCTCAGAGAATCCAAACTAACAAATTAATCCATCCTTAATCAAAAGCTATACAACTTCGTCACATACTGAGCTGGATGAGAATGGTGACTGAAAGAGAAAAACTCTTTGAAGAGTCATGATTGCCTGCTTGAAATTGCTTGTAATTGCTTAGCAAGCGAGAAACTTATACAGGCTCATATCTCTCATTAATTTGACCCTGGGTATATGCCAACCTGCAACTAAGTTGTTTAGTACTCTAGGCCATGCCACATACCTTGATTACAGTTCCCCAAACTGCCATACTTTGGATAGCTAGGGCATCATTGTCAGCAAAGTATATTATCACACAATTTAGAAAGTCACATTCAGAGCATATAATTGAAAACTGGATTGAAGGTCACCTAGATCTGTCTATAAAGGAAAGACTAATATAGTACAGGAGAAATAACTTGGAGAGAGAGAAATTAATTTGGCACGAGGTTTCTGAAAATGCTATCTAATTGAATTTTGTGAGTCTCTTGCCTGTGAATAAAGCCTCCCTTTGTGTCCCCCCACCTTTGTCTAATGTAGTGTTTCCCAAACTTTCGTCCCCTAGGTGTTTTGGACTTCATCTCCCAGAACCCCCAGCCAGCTTGACCAACAGCCACTAATTCTGGTAGCTTAAGTCCAAAGCATCTGGAGGACCAGTATTTGAGAACCTCAGGCCTAATGTTTTCTCACTGAGTACTCGTACTTAAAATATGTATCCATATTAGTCTGATTCAGTATCAAAAATGGTGTAAAGAATACTACAGAATCTTTGAGAATAAGGAAAAGCCATTTCAAGAATAACCTTTTGTGGGCTGCAGTCTCCACTGAGATGTTTTGGCCCTCTTGAACTTTTTCAAGGACGTGGATTATATTCCACTGTTATCTGTTCCTGTGGATTGGGTAGAAGTTGAAGGGGGGGGGGCTTTTAAACATGAGTGAAATGATTATGGGGGAGGTCAGGCTGCTCTTCTCCTTTTTGTTTCTCTTTCTGCTAACAGGCAAATATTTTTTTATTTGTGGCATGCTTTTGGCAGCTAGGCTGGGTTTCTGTGGAAGCAGCTTTTAAACCAAGCAGGTGCTACCTTTTATTTTGCTTTCCTCCTGCTTTAGTTTTGTTTTAATCTGTTTCTTGTTGGCTGTTTTTCATATTGCTTGTTTTAATTAATCTGTTTTATGTCTTTTATGGGCACTTTTTCATTCATTTTATTATTAGCTCCTTTAGAGTTCCATTTATTGGGAGAAAAACTAGATAGGCTATGAATCTTATTTTGAAAATTCTTATCCACCCCCCCCCCCGTTTGTACATTTGTGGGGGTGTACATTTCATCTCCAAAATGTGAATGGCAAATCAGCAAGAAAAAAAAACCCTCCCCCAGTGAGCCAGTAGTGGTATGGCCACTGCACAAATATGTTCTGGCTGATTTTGAGCACTCAGTCCTGTGCCATTTTTGTTTTTGATATTAGAAGCAGTGCATCCCATACTGTCAACCTTCTTGTTAACTGTTCCACTGAATATATTAGCACAGCAAAAGCTGCAGGTGAGCTTTCACAATCCTACCTAGCTGAGTCTTCATTCTGGAGCAGGTTGCTTGACGGGAGCCCTTGTGTTCCCTTTGGTAATAAAGTTTTCACAGTGGCCTTTAATTGCTCATAGTCTCTCCCATGAATTCAGTGGGCCAGTTGGTCCCAGCTTGAAATGAGTTCTTGAGAGTGTGATCAAGCTCAAGCCCTAGCTTGAAGTGTTTCATTTATCACAAGTAGCAACAGGTCCTTTAGCTCTCTTAATGAGATCCTTGATCACAATCTCAGGTCTTGCGTCAGGGAAGCTAATCCAGTCAGGGTAAGTTTGAGCTTTAGCAGCTGACTGCAGATTGGAAAGTAACACGAGCTTCTCTAAAAAGCGCCTCTATTGTGGATTTGGGATTTTGTTGTATTCAGCTTCTCTAAGTGAATCAAGGATTTTAGAGTGGTTTGTCTGCTGATTAGTCCTATTGTACAAGGCCATGTGTCTTTGTTTCAGAGACTTTACTGAATGTTATATTTCTACCTTTAAAGCAGAGGTAGGGAATCCTTTTCAGCTGGAAGACTGGATTAGTTTGGGTCAGACACACTGGGGGTGACTGTGGCAGGAGTGAGCTTGGCCATTCCAGTGTTGGCATTTCACAGAATCGTGGAGTTAGAAGAGACTACAAGGACGATCCACTTCGTGATGCAGGCATACACAATCAAAGCACTCCTGACAGATAGCCATCTGGCCTCTGTTTAAAAACCTCCAAATAAGGAGACTCCACCACACTCTCAGGCGGTGTATACCACTGTCGAACTGCTCTTACTGTCAGGAAATTCTTCCTAATGTTTAGGTGGAATCTCTTTTCCTGTAGTTTGAATGCACTGCTCTGTGTTCTGGTCTCTGGAGCAGCAGAAAACAAGCTTGCTCCAGCTTCCATATGACATCCTTTCAAATAGTTAAACATGGCTATCACATAACTTCTTAAGCCCCTTTTTTCCAGAATAACCATACCCAGCACCCTAAGCTGCTTCTCATAGGGCTTGATTTCCTGTCATGATTGTCCAGACTTCATTTACACACAAACTGCATTCAACTCATGTCTCTGTTTCTCTTTCTCGGTGTTCTTCCCCTCTCAGCTTCCTTTTGAAAAGGCTGACTGCCAGGGGGGGATTTTTCAAGGCGGAGGTCACAGTGATAGGGAAGGTAATCATATTCTTTTGTCCTGGGATAACAAGTGCTGATGTAGGAAGGCATTTTTTTATATAGCAAAAAGCATATCTTTCAGTTTGGCCGTGATTTATCCGTGGCTTCCATCGCATTGAAGGATTTATGAGAGCAATTTATCCCATACCCAGAAAAGCTCGTTCGGAAAGTAGACTTTATAGCACAAATCTTGTTCAGTGCATTGTTTTTTCCCTCAATACAGTTTCCTCAAAGAGTTATTCTAGTTATTTTCCAGGGTCTAAACGATTACTGCCTCTTTTTGTCTTTTAATAAGCATGAAATGAGTGAACCTCTGGGACCAATCAAGTTATGACTTACTACTATTTCCTTGTGTTCGCCTCTTGGAGTGTTATGAACATTGTAAAGTGCTGTATTGTTTTAAATCACGAAGTTACATTTATGGCTTATGCAAGTTTTTCCCTCCATTAGAATTTACTCATGTATTTTACGGCACATTATGACACTGGAATATATTTTGCCCCATTTTTTTCTTAGTGGAAAGAGGAAAAATGCTTTTTGGTTCCCAAACATTTAGTAACAATATCAAAGATGCAAACAAGTGCTCCGTGAAAATTCATTTTAATTACAACAGCAGGAACTCTGGCCTCTCACCTCTGTATTTCGGGCTATTTAAAAAAAGCTGCTGTAATTGCAAGGGCTAAATGTTTATTCTATTACCTTTCTATGTAAGTTAAAGGAAAAGAAATCCTACTGTAGCTAGAAAGATACATGTTACCGGACCATTAGAATATCCTACATATGTCTGCTTTTTCATTTCTTCTAAAGCAAGGGCAGGCAAAGCACGGGCCTCCAGTTATTGGATTGTAGCCCGTTAGACTTAGCCAACACAGCCAAGGGTGTGCAGGGTGGCAGGAGTTGTAATATACCCCGTCTGGAGGGCTGGATTTTTCCCATCATTTTTCTGTTGTTTCCCCTCCCAAGGCTCACAATTCATGACATAGAAGAACACTTTTTTGTTGTTGTTTTATGCAGATTATAGATTGTGATTCAGAAAGAACTGGTGGGTGCTTGTTTTTGCCTCTCCTGCTTGTATAATGAAATATTTTTTACAAAGTACCTCTTTTCTCCAAACTAGAGTGTCCTATTGTTAAAGGTTTGGTTGGCACCTCAGACTCAAATCTTCCAAGGAGACATGGAAAGAATCTCTCTCTCCCTCTCTCTGGTATATATAATGAAACAGTTCTACTGTTATGTACTCATCTTTTCTTTTCTTTTTATTTTTGAGGCAGTTACAGTTTGGAGGTTCAACTGTTTCAAGAAAAAGCCAGACGTTTTGACCACATTTCATTTTTGGAAGGAAATTTGCTTCTGCTTTTAACAATATCCTATTATATAGTATCTATTTCAAAGATAAATTTGGACCCAAACCTGCTTTTTACAAGCACAATAAATTTTTCCAGGAAGGGAGATATTCATTTCACTGCTTTTCCTCCCCCAGCATACATAGAGCACAGGCTAGCACAAATTCTGTACAGGGCTATGTAAGGCAGCTAGTAATTTCATTGTTTGAATAGCATTTTTCTTTCATTACTTTTTATTCCAGTATAATGTGGGGTAACTCCAAACAGTGTGCTCAAAGATAGTAGTCGAAAATAACTGGAGCATCAAAAAGTTCCGCATTCATGTTTTATATTTTTCTTAGCCAGACTTGCTTTAGGTGATTGGCTTAAGCAGCATTTTCAATGGTATCTCTTCTCAAAATTCTTGCTTTTTATATTTCTTTCTGTTAATCTGTTCATCTTCTGGCTGGCTAGGATGTTGTCTAAGTAAGTAAACAGAGAGATAGTGGTGGCTTACTGGGTTTTAAATTTAGATTTTTTTTTTCAAGAAATTGTTTCAATAGCTTATATCCATTAGTATAGAAATCAGCTGGCACTACAACCAAGCTTTAAGACTGAATAAGAAAAGGAGGATCTGTACCACAAACACTCGGGGAAGAATGCAGGCTGGCAAAGACCAATCCGGTCGAAATGTCTCACTTAAAGATCCAGGGAATGGGCGTACCATCAACTGTCACTATCATTATATCTAAATATTATGTCTATCATTGTATCCAGATAGATTTTTTTTGTACTACATTGTCCGTTGATTGCCTATTACCAATAATAGGTTTCTGTGTAACCTTGTGGTCTCAGAGCCTTACATGTGAGTTCTTTCTGTACATGTACGTGGATATTATGTTAAAGACATTTTTATTTCATCAGGCTTTTAATATGTGATTACTGCGTGGCTGAAAAAAGGTTCTGGTTATTTAATTGTGATTTCTCAGTTGTTTTAATATGTATTTTAACTGTGTTCATTATTACTGTTTGATTAGTGTTTTAACTTTTATATGTTACAGTTTTTAACTGGGTGTTCTTTTTTAAAATATTGTAAGCCACTTTGAGTCCTTTTGAGGAAAAAAGCAGGATGTGAATAAAGATGATAATAACAATAATAATAGTTAAGAATATATTGTAAGATTTTGTTTGGTTTAAATGATAATATTCAATCATTGCTTTATGTTTTTTTGATCCCTCTCTTGGGTAGTAGTTTCTTTCGTTCTGAGTAGGGAGTGCTTTTTGTTTTTCTGCTTAATGGTGGGACTCCCACAATGAAGCTGATCTGTGTTTCACCTAGTTCAATATCCACTACTAAAAACTTCTCTTTTGTTCTCCTCCTCTCTCCACTAAACTGAAACCCTGTATAGAAGATGCACCTCTTTCTGAAATCTTCAGCACTGTTCTCATTCATCCCCTCCTTTTGCATATGTAAGGAAAAGAGTATTTGCTTGTCTTTATGTGTCTGTGAAATCAGAGGATGAAGCAAAAAGTGATTTTTAGAAAAGAGTATCCATGAAGAAACTCACAGATCCTTTCCCTGGGGCAGACAGAAATCAGCTGTTGTGTCTCTGGGTGTCCTATGTGTTGCTAAAGAGACTGTTGTCTACAAGAAGAAGCAGGTATTGGGAGTTCAGATGAGTATGTGTGAGAAAGAAATGGTCTGTTCTTAGCTAATATTGTGAGGGGAAAACAATTTGCTAACCTTTCCATTGTATTTTGCATCTGATTATTTCTGGTTAATACAGGAGGTAGAGAGAGTAATTTTGAAATCCTGCCTTTTGGACACAACTATGTATTTAATATATTTAGTACAATAATTGCATTTATTTGGCAGGCTTGGCATCCCAATTTTATTTCTGCTGTTCACATTTATGAAGTTTTCTGTGATTTTTTCCCTACTTATATTATCATGGTATGAAAGTCATATTTAGAAAAAAAAATGAAATTAAAAGGCACTGAAAAAAGAGGTGAAAACAAATTAATAAGAAATAAGCCAGGACAGAACAAATGGAAATTCACCAATGAGAAACAATCTATGCATAAGCTTCTACAAAAGACGAGCAGATATCCCAATATATATCCACAAGATGTTGATGTGCATGTGCTATATGTTTAAAGTGTTAGGAGGTACTCCATCCATTAAATAAAAGAGGGTGGGTATTTGTCTTTTCAGGGTTTCAGTGTGAGTTCTTTAGCCACTGAAAATGCATAGAGATCCCATTGCAGTTGATGAAAAGATGTGGTCAGGTAGTTCAAGAACACATATAAATATAAAAGGTAGAAATTGTATAAAATTAATTGAACTGGCAACCTTTCCCCAAAAGAAAGCTATCATTGGATTTAATGTAGTCACATCTTTGAGAGATGTGTGAGCACGGTTGGTGAGGATGCCAAAGAGGGCCTTCTCAGTGGCTGTCCCTGGGCTCCGGATCTCCCTTCCCGGAGTGGCCAGAATGGCTCCATCCTTTCTATCCTTCTGTCTGCAGACAACCCCACCCCCCCTTTTTTTAATCCAACAGTCTTTTAAAACAGAAAGTTTTTAAAGAATGGGCTGGTTGGGGGCTGAATTATTAAAATGGAACTGTTTTTAATTAATTTTTATCTTTTTAAATTGTATGTTATTCTTTTAATTTGAGGTTTGAATTGTTTTGATATAGTGACTAGTTTAACTCTATTTTAACACTCACTCTTTGTGTGTTTTTAATTGTACAGGGGGTCCTCCACTTTTGCGGTTTCAGCACCCAGGATTTGATTATTTGTGGATTATTTATTTATTTACCTTAAAAAAAAATCTTATTCTATTTGTCCCTGCCACAGGAAAAAAAAATCTCTCAAGAATCTCTAGATCCCCCAGCATTATTCTGGTGGAAGTGAACCATACAGTCACCCTGGAGGACCTAGAGATTCCTAGAGAGAACATTTATTTAAACATTGCTAAGTCCTCCAATGTAACTCTGTGACCCATTTCCACTGGAAGTTGACCAAAGGATCACATTAGAGGATCTAGAGATTCCCAGAGAAGTGTTCTCTGGCAATTTGAAAAAAAACCAACAGTGTTCATGATTTGTATATTTATTCATGTTCCACTTTTGCGGGGGTATTGTGTCCCTAACCCTTATTGAAAGTGGAAGGCTTACTGCATTGGTCTTTTAAATTGTAAGCTGCTTTGACTTCCAATTTGGGGGGAAGAAGGATACAAATATCATAGCCATAATTGTAACAATATGCCAGTGATTAGCCTGCCATAATAATGCCAACCATTAGCATGATGTTTCCTGTGAATATACAGCTTTTCCAACCTCTCCCTTCTTTTCCAACCCCTAATTCATTCAGATTCATTTGTAACCTTAGCAACCAAAGGTGATGCCACACAGACTTATTTTTAACTGCATCCATAGGATCGTGAATAAAGAAATGGTTTTCTGGAGAAGCAAGTCTTAACATGAGTGGTTTTGACTTATTAGGTGACAATAGTAGTCTAAAAAAGTGTCCTACTCCATTTCCTGTTGTCTTCTCTGTGTTTGCCTTACTTGCTTAATATCAGATGTAGATTTGTTCTACCCTTTTTGCCTAAGTAAGTTTGATCCTTGACATAGAGTCTTCTGTTAGCTTTCACCATTTTAAACTGAATAGTAAGATTTGCACCCAGACAGAGTGGGTCGGCACTATGTTATGAATTAAGTTGGATGGCCACCACTTTAATATACAAGTAGCAGCCAGTTACATTCAGTTACATTCACATGTAATCCCCCTCTAACATAAAATGTGTAAGACAAGAAATGTGGAAGGGACACCAGGTTCCCTGATTTTGAGATCAACACAAGCTGAAGCAGGGTATTAAGCTACAGGTATCTGGTAAGCATCTGGAAATACTTGCTGAATTTGCCAAATTATGGGATGAGCAAAGATGGTCCATTTGAGGAGAGGAACCCTGCAGATGCCCAAACTGCAGTCTGGCCCCCCCTCCTCAACCAGCCATCCAGCAGCCCCATAGCTTCCCTCCTCCCTATTTAATTTGTGCCCTATGTCCCCTTTTACCTTTCTTACCTGACATAGGAAGTAGCCAGACCAGCTTGGCACCCCTTCTCCCTGCTGCGAGTCCTTTGAATGAATTGCAGCAGCTGATGAATAAAGGTGTCCAAATAGAGTTCACAAACCGTCAGGGAGAGATGTACACCATCGCCTATGTATAAGCATGGTTAGTTAGCATATATACCTGAGTGGGAGATGGGTGCTCTGCCTATCCAGCCAAGGTTGCAAACGATACCACGATTAGCATGGTGTCGTGCTACATCAGTGGCTGAGTTTCTACATGCACCTTGCCACACCTGCCTGTGTCTTAGTCCATAGATGTGAACTCCTGGGAATAGGTGTTGGATGTTATGGAGATCCATCAGCTACAGTTGAAGTAGCAGCACCTATGAGGAAAGAATGGGTAGAAAACTGGTGGGATGGGAGTCCAACCACTGACTTGTTTAAAGACAAATGTGAACTGGTATTGGAAGAGAGGGAGGCTTGTAATATGTAAAAATGGGATCCCTGGTACCCATGGATGTAACAATAAATAGTTCAGCATGGTCTGGACTTGGCAAGTATATCCAGCTGAGGCCTTACCCAAAAAAAATAATCTGGCACTTGCCAGTCTGCTTTGGATCACCTGAATTGGGTTTGCAAGCCACCGTGGTGATTGGACACTAACGAAATATCCCGTCTAGATTTAGGGAAGAATTCATTATCCATAGGGCTGCAAAGAATACTAGTATAAAGGCAGCCTCATCAGGTGACAAGCATTCAAGTAGGAGGGCATGGAGAAGATGTGGGAGGACAACCTCTGGTATGTGGAAGCAAGTATTAGGAGGGTGAGGTGTCTTTCTTGCCCAGCCTTCCAGGGCACAACAGACTTGGAATCGGGCTGTGGGGTCTGGGGACCCTGCCACTTTGGAATAAAAGGAGAAAACTGTCAGGTGACCTCTGATAATTGGAGCAGCCATGCCAGCCCCCTGGAGGCGTACATCCATACTATACCACATCCTCAGTTCTCACTGTCCATCTGGTGGGCTTTCCCTTCACCTCCTGAAAGCTCCAGAAGACACAAAAACTGTTGGTAGACCTTGCAAGTTGAAGAGGCTAAGGAAAAGGGGATGGCACAATCAATTTCCATCTGCCAAAACTCCAGAGGTGTGCAGGGACCTCCAGAGATTGTGTTTGTCTTACTTAATGTCAGAAGTAGTCTACCCTTTGTGCCTAAGTAAGTTTGACTCTTGACACAGAGCCTTCTGTTGTCCTTCACCACTTTAAACTGAATTATAAAATTTCTCTTGACATCTCCAGCTCCTTTTTTTCCTAATAGCAATGGTTTACAAGAAATGCCTCTCCAATGCCTCCAGTGTAATCTCCCCTAACATGTGATAGAAGCTCTCTGTGTCACCTTTTGCTCTTGCTTGATTTCTGTAAACGCTTTGGGTATATTTGCTTGTTATAAGGGAAGATTAAAATGACCTTTCCAGCAGCATTAACATTAATCAGGACATTTTAATACACTCTTCCGTTTTGTTAAAATCAGTCAAGGAAGTTGTAGAGACAGCTGTGGGAGGACCAAAATTGCCAGGCTAATTAAAAAGAACAAGAGCATTGCTCTGACAAATTAGTCTGCGAAGCAGCCTGCCTTGCATCACTCGCCTGGCTTCATTGTAGGGTTTTTTCTCCCCTCCATTAATGTTTGAGTTTGATGGTATCCACAGAAAACAGGCAGTTCCAATTAAGTTGTGTGGGTTGGGGGAAGAATGAATGGGGTCTCTGTGACATACTCAGATTCATGTGTCATCTAAGTTAGGCAATATTAATAAGATACAGTAAGTGGTTATGTTGGATATGTTCCCTCACATTTAGGCTGATATGTTCTGATCTCATTGTAATGAGTTGGGTTGTTAGATGCCAAGTTCCCTTTCTCATGGAGACTTCTAGCTTCAGAGGCCTTCATCTTGGAATGTAAGGATTGAATTTCTAGCTTGATTAATTTTGGGGGTGCTGGAAAGCTGTGGGGCCTCAACATTGGTCCTAGGGTTGAATGTGGCCCATGACACATATTTTTCCAGCTTGTGATAGATAGATACATCAAGTGATTTAGCTAAGAAATTCATGACAGTTTTATTGGAATGGAAAAAAAGTGGAACCTTCTAGAAGCCTTTTTGATAGCTAACCTGACACCTTCTAAATATTTTGTACTATTGTTCTCATAATCCCTGACCACTGACTATGCAGGCTGAGACCTTTGGGAGTAAATAGTCAAGGGCTATTGAGGCCAGATTGGCTTTCCCCCTTTTTATGGGCCTACAGGATAACTCCCAAAGCTCTGTCTCCATCTGTGAGCTGTTTAAAGCACGTCAGTTTTAACGACAATATTTTCCATGAATTAGTTATGTACTGCATAAATAAATGTCTTGTTTATCAATGTCATACTACCAGTCAGGTTCAGAGTTCGGTGTGTTTTAAGAGAGGGAATAATTTTTCTCTCTGCACTGTCTCCATGGGTGATCTCTGAGTTTCACATGTCCCTAAGTGAGTATGTAATGACACCTTGCCACTTTTACAGGAGGAAGAAGAGGTGTGCTGTACTTCAGAATCCTTTCTGCTAATTAAGAAATTAGTGCAGTTTTAGATATAGGAGATTTAGGAGTTGTCATGCCCATCTGTAAGTTCTTGAGCAAATGATGTATGCATTAGAAGTTATTATGACTTAGGTAGGATAACCTTATAGATGTTTGGCACTCGAGAAGTCTGAGTTGTGTGAGTTTGCATGTTAACGTTATTCCTGGGAACACAAATGTCAGGGAAATGCCCATGGCTGCAAAGCAGCAGCAGCAGCATAGGATGTCCTGTGGTAGAGGCAATAAGCCCAGCGAGATAGGAAAGTAAGCTTCAGCTCACCAATGGCTGCTTTTCATCCTGGAGAGAAGTGACCAGTGGGGTGCCACAGGGTTCTGTCCTGGGCCCAGTGCTGTTCAATATCTTCATCAACGACTTGGATTAAGGAATAGAGGGCATGCTCATCAAATTTGCAGATGACACCAAATTGGGAGGGGTTGCTAATACGCCAGAGGACAGGCTCAAAATTCAAAATGACCTGGATAGATTGGAGAGCTGGGCCAAGGCTAACAAAACGAAATTCAACAGAGAGAAGTGTAAGGTCCTACACTTAGGTAGAAAAAATGGAATGCAGAAATATAGGATGGGGGACACGTGGCTGGATAGCAGTACGTGTGAAAGGGATCTAGGAGTCTTAATAGACCACAAGCTGAACATGAGTCAGCAGTGTGATGCGGCAGCCAAGAAAGCCAATGCAGTTCTCGGCTGCATCAATAGGAGTATGGTGTCTAGATCGAGGGAGGTACTGGTACCGCTCTACTCTGCTTTGGTTAGGCCTCATCTTGAATAATGTGTCCAGTTCTGGGCACCCCAATTCAAGAAGGACATGGTCAAGCTGGAGCAGGTCCAGAGGAGGGCGACCAAAATGGTGAGGAGCCTGGAAGCCATGCCCTATGAGGATAGACTTAGAGAGCTGGGTATGTTCAGTCTGCAGAAGAGAAGGTTAAGAGGGGACATGCTAGCCATGTTTAAATATTTGAAGGGATGCCATGTAGAGGAGGGAGAGGGCTTGTTTTCTGCCGCTCCAGAGACCAGGACAAGGAGCAATGGATTCAAGCTGCAGGAAAGGAGATTCCACCTGAACCTCAGGAAGAACTTCCTGACAGTCAGGGCTGTCCGGCAGTGGAATATGCTGCCTCGGAGTGTGGTGGAGTCTCCTTCTTTGGAGGTTTTTAAGCAGAGGCTGGATGGCCATCTGTTGGGAGTGCTTTGAGGGTGTTCCTGCGTGGCAGGGGGTTGGACTGGATGGCCCGTGTGGTCTCTTCCAACTCTACATTTCTATGATTCTATGATCTTCTTTTGTCTCTCTGATTTAAAATGAGGGCAAAACTGGCACTGATTTTTGAGAGGGAAACATAGAAACATTGTGGTTTTGTGGAGGAAACTTTCTTTGGGAGGGTTTCCAGGATTCTGACCTTGGCTGAAACCCAAATTTGTAAGCATGGGCTACTGAGCCACATCCATGCATGCATCATCATTAGCACTAATATAACCTCAGTTTGATTCTGGCAAGCTGTAATTTGATGTCCTGAAATTGCAAGAGACTTCTTCAAGCCCTCCCCCGCTCCCCAAATAGGTGATTTCAGTACTGAAGCACCTAAAATAAATTGAATACATTATATACCAGATTAGCCTGTAGAATATTAGAACATCATCCCTCAGGGAAAAAAGAAAGAAAGAAGAAAGAAAAAAGTGCTGTCACTGAGTTGTTCCCTTTCTTGCGATAGAATAATTGCCCGTAATGTGTTTTTGGCTCATCATACTGATAATGAGACCTCTTTTTAACCTTTCTGCTAGATCCATTTCTGCCTGAAGCGATAGTAAATGGAACAGAAGTGATTTGAATTTGCCCTCAGTAAATGTTTACTGACCCTGTAAAAAAGTGACCATGCCATATCTGTGAGAATGAAGCAAGGTGGGAAGAATCTTGCTGGTTCAGAACAAGGGTCTGTTTAGCCTAACGTCCTATTTCCAGTGGTGGTCAGTCAGTGCCTTTGGGGAAACTTAGGAAGCAGAGCAGAAAGCTAGAAGCTCTTCGCTGTTATCACAGTACCTAGTTGATAAATCAATACTGTGTTTACAAAGAGGAGATTAACTACCTCTGTGTAATTAGAGAACTGTCACCACAGGGTAGTCATCGTCGGAATCCTCTAGTTTAGTGCTTCTTAAGCCATTTTATATGAGAGACTGACAGTTATTTTTTTTCCAATATGCCAGGGCTGGTAATGTATCTGTGCCCTTTGGATACATTCTTTCTTCTTTTTTGGAAATTCTCCTGATGACCTGGGGACTGGCACTGTTCTGTAGACCACTACTTTGTGTAGCACTGCTCTGGTCTGTCTCTCTCTTGAGAAATTCTGTCCTTCTTCCAAGAACTCTGCATCTTCAGCCCAGCTCTAGCAGAAAACACAAGAAGAAAAATGATTTGGATTTTACTGCCGAAAACCCAGAGGCGCTGAGTGTAGCAAAGCCTCCTAAAAACACAAATGCTAAGTTTGTGACCATGCACTCATTTGAGGGAAGTTTAGTGAGGAATTTTCTTTTAAAACAGCACAGCCAAATTTCAAACTTTTTTTTAAGAAGTTTATTTCAGGAAAAATAAAAGGGAGGAACAAGGGACAACAACAATCACATACACAATGTTACAAATAGAATGAGTTTAGCTAGGCACGTGTGGTAGAGCCAGCATGGTGTGGTGGTTTGAATGTTTGACTAGGATGCTGGGAAACTGAGCATCAAATCTCCATTGGGCCGTGGAAACACACTGGTTGCGCTCAGGCAAATCACACTCTCTTAGCCTCAGAGGAAAGCAGCGACAAACCCCATCTGAACAAATCTTTCCACCCCCACCCCCCGAAAACCCTGTGATACATCCACCTTAGAATTGCATGAGTCAGAAAGGACTTGAAGGTACACAACAGCATAGTTACATATAACATAACTATCTGGTCTTGGCTTTCAGAGTGTATGTGTAATTTGTTGGTGGGAGGGTGATGTGAAGGAACATCTTCATCTCTTGATTAGTTGTTATTAGGAAAATAATGAATAGCAATCTGATTTTCAGTTTTGAGGGAATGTTATTTCAATAAAAACAGCTGCACAGTAGCAACTATTTTGCCCAGTTATATGACAAAACATGACAGTTTCCATGTTATTTTCTCTAACCAGTGAATTAGAAAATTACTTAGTTGCTAGACCCATTTTCCTAAGTGACCTTTTAAATATTTGTGTTTATTTATCTTTTTTAGTTTAGATAGATTTGTTAACCAGTATGAGTAGTTTAGTCTAGTAGGGTTTTTTGATGTTTATTTTTATTGTTATAATTTCTTGATGTTTGTTTGATTTGTATATTGTGTTTATCGTATATATTTAATAAAATATTATTAAAAATATTTTGAAAGAAAGAGGTGAGATGAGTCTAGTCAGAATCTGTCCTGTGATGATACTTTTATTGGGTCAACCAAAAGGCACAAAATGCACCACGCTAGCGTTCGAAGCTTCACAGGCTTTTTCATCAGGAAGAGAGAGTAAAAGAGCAAGCAAGGGGAAAAAGAAGTGACAATCTTGTGAGTGAGTCCTTGGGGTATGTGTGTGCTTTGTAACTTCAAAAGGAGTATCCAGATTGTACCATCTCTGTGTTATTGCCTTTGTTCCCTCTCAGCTTCCTGCCAGGGGAGGGTATGAGCTTTCATCTACAGATATTTCCTAAAATACCTTACAGAAAAATGTAGACACTTATGACTGCAACATTGTCACTTTCCTATCACCACGAGATGGATTTTGAATTTTTCTTTTTTATGGCCAACCCTTAAAATATATATTTTTAGAAGTCTAGTCAGATTTCCTCAGAAGGGTGGTTACATACTACTTATTCAAGTGGCATCACTGACCTGTGTCAGAGCATGAGGGCTGTCACCATGGGTAAATGTGCATATAAAAAGTGTAGATGCGGTACAGACGGTATTATGAGAGTTGAGTGACCGTGTGCTTCTCCTGACTCTTAAAGTCCTGTCCCACCAGCAACTATAGAGGAAGTGTGGGCTGGAGAGGATAGGCCCAATATTGGGTAAAAAATGGGACACAGATAAAGATGATGATGATGATGATGGTGGATGATGGATGATAATTTGGTCAGTGACATGCTGCTAGGAGGAGAAATGAGCTGGGAGAACAAGGAAACTGCTGTACTACAGAATGAACAAGTATTACAAATCACTGGGGAGAATTATTGTACTAAGTTATAAACACTGAGTATTAATATGTATCTTTAAATCAGAACATTGTGTGTGTGGGGGTGTGTGTGACAGAGCAAATTGGACTGGATATCGTCTCTCCAGTTTTCATTATGGTGTTTGCATAATTAAAAAAAATTAGTAACTAAGCACACACACATTAGCATGTAATTAGACTATATTTTTAATGCTATAATATCTTCAAGTTTGTTAAGTTAGAGTATATCAATATTAAATGGTAGAAGAGATACGGTGACTAAAAGAAAGTTATACCAGGAATAGCTGGGAGGAAGTCAAGGTATGTTAGAAGAAGAATGTATGTATGAGAATTGGATAAGTATGTCAACCTTATTTGTTTTTTTAATTATGTGTGTTAAAATCGTGTGTGTGTGTGTGTGTGTGTGTGTACACATATACATACATACACCTATTTCTTTACCATTTATAATTAGTTTATGGAAACCTGAATTATAAAGTATTTATTATCTTCACTGCAGAAAGACAGCCAAAAGATAGAGGTGGGTAGGTGGGGAAAGAAGTACTGGGAGAGAACATGACCGTTATACTGATGATGATAAATTTACATTTTGATTACTGTTCTTATGAATTCTGCTTGGCCTTCCTAGCCGTGAATGTTTGAGGCATGTAGAAATCAGAGATCATCCTTGGAATTCAGGAGTTGTTTAAGGAAGGTGTCATTCTTTCCCTAGCTGCTCCATTGGCTCAGGTCTCCCTGTGGAGGAAAGTGTGATCTGTGGGATGGAGGGAGTTGACCCCAGCTGAGGGCATCTATAGGTGCAGGGATGTCTCTCTCAGGATCTAGTGTACCTTTGGAAAGTGCTCAGAAAACTCAGTTTTCCAAAAGAGCTGCTTCCAGATTGTTAACTGGAGCTGGCTACAGGGAGCATTCAGCTTTTTTGGCTAAACTGCTACTGGTCTGTTTCTGGGCCCAGTTTGGAGAATGACCTACAAAGTCCTGTACAACTTGGCTCCAGGCTATTTGAAGGATTGTACTCTTTATATGAGCCTTTTTGAGCTCTGAAAATGTTCAGGAGAGATCTTTTTCTCTGTTCCACTACCTCTTCAGGTTTCTTTGGTGGGAACAAGGGAGAGATCCTTTTCAGTGGTTGCTCCCAGACTTTGAAACTCTCTCTTTAGGGAGGCCAGGATGGCTCCCTCCTTGCTTTTCTTCTGCCAGCAAGTAAAAACATTCCTGTTTTATCAGACATCTACGGAATTGACTGTGGTGGGTTTCTAATGGTATGCTATGTTGTTGTATTGATTTGTAGATAGTTTTTTAAAATGAATTTTAAATGGTTTTGATTCTACAGATTGTTTTTTAAATAATGCTTATCTATATATTTTAACTGACATTTTTGTATGATTTTTGATCTGTACTGCTTTTAATAGTTTGTAAATTGTCTTGAGCCCTATTATTGGGAAGAAGGTAGGATATAGATGCATAAATGGCAGTGGTAACAGTAATATTAAATTTTATTTTATTTACATACCTTTCTCTTAAATCTGTGCAGTAAATGGTGTGTTTTGTTGCTGTTAGCATATCTGATATAACCATTTCTCTATTGGCTTCCATTCTTCCAGTGCTGGTTCATTGATACATGTTTGCTTGCCTTTGTCCTTTTAGTGTCATAGAAGTGCAGCAAATGTTGTATTTGAGGTTTAAGTTAGTAATAAAAAATTAAATAAAACAAAAAAGTAACAACTTCAATAGCATGAATTAATTTAGTGCTAAATTTGTGCCTATTTGAAATAATTCCATTTGCATGGTTCCCAGAATAAATTGAATTTGTCCCGGATACTTGTGACAAAAAGTACAGAATGGGTTCTTGTACTTTCAGTAACTCTTTTCAGTCATTTATTACAGTGATGTCTTTATTGTGTCCCTCGATGCTTCAGTTTTTGACCTACTATAGCTTAGCTGTCTCTGCTTCATAACCCCCACCATCACCAGTCACCAATGCTACTGCCTACCTCTTCCCCTTTGTGCAGCTCATCACTGGATTGTGTGCGTTGCCATGCACCTGTTCTATATCAAGGAAAAACATGCTCTGTCTTAAAAAAAACCATGAACTACTTGATGATATGAAGTATTTATTAAAGGTTTTGTGCATACATGTTGAAAGCCTTTTGGATAAATTATTCCAGTCACCTCTACTTTGTTGTTAGAGGCTTTCTCTTCAGGGCTCCATGAAAAACCCATTTGGATTCTGTCATGGTTGAGGAAACAAGGATATAACTAGGAGATCTGTGAGATTTCTACTCCAGAGAGGCATCAACAGAGATTAATGATGGCATTTTATTACACAAGAAGTCTGGAAAGTATAATCTCTTTTGACTTAGGCAACTGTTTCAGCTGGTGCTTCAACAGCTAGCAAAGAGGAAAGAAATCTGCTTGAGACCAACTGAAATAGCTTTTGTTGCATTTTTTTAAATCTGTTCCCCATATTTCAATGATTCACTTCAGTAATGTTCATAAAAGCTGCACAGTCTAATCGTTTTAGGACATTTATCCCATTTATGGTTTTTTTCCCCCTAGAAAAGCGGCTCAATGTAGTTGAAAGTTACAGTCACTGACAAAGGCTGACCTAGTGTAATGGGACCAATCTGGCACAGTAGTGCAAATTTCTTTTGTGGAGGCACATTCTTGTCTGTGGAGCTCCTTCCTTTTCCGTTGTTTGGTGACGCTAGCTGTGTCATAAAGTCACAAACATAAGCGTGCAGCCTCTTCCCTTCACCCTCTCTACTCTCCCTTTTCTCCATGGTTTTCCTCAGAAGGATATCGTCTGGCACCAGAAGACGGTGTGCGTGTTTGTGTAGGGGACAATGGAATAAGGAGATGAGGCTAACTACTTTCTCTGTGGTGGAACAGAATTCACAGCTCTATTTTGAGCAAGACGTGAGGATTAAGTGGTGTCTCTCTGGTCTCAGGGCCTCACCCTGAAATGAAGAAGGGAGGTCCCCTCTCAGCCTGTGAGTTGCCTGTGAAGGACACCTGATTTCACAAAATGGCTGAAAGTGTTAAGAGGAAGGAGAGGTCAAATGCAGCCAAACTGAGCAGTCACAGAATTCGTGAGAACTGGCGAACAGAGTGAGGGAGCTTCTCCAGACTCATTTGTACTACAAAAGATTTTGTCCTTCTAATGCAGAGTTCTTTCCTGAAATCCTTCCTACCTCCAGGAATTCCTGCATTTACAGCCAGATTACTGTTTTCAGGAGTTTTTCCCTTCAGCATCCCCTTTCTTCAGAATTCAGCACTGAATGATTTGGAGGCAGTGGGAATTAGGAAGAAAGGTTGCCCAATCCACTGAATATTAAAGCTGCTGAGTGCTTAAGCCACTAAGTACATCAAGCCACTGAGTACTAAGAAGTTAAACCCGTTGTGTTCATGGTATGTAGCTTCTAACTGTGGCTGAATCTACACAATGGCTGTATCCCAGCTCCACTGCAAAGTATCCCTGCACCAGGTTTGACCTCTTTGCTACCACATGCATGTGTTTTATTCCAAAGTGAAATCAGTTTGGGAAGCCACACAGACCCTCATTACATGGCCACATCAGTGCAAGGGGATGTTTCTGCTGTGTGCACATGTTTGCCATATGGGTTTATGTCCAGACACATGACCACAGCAACTGTGTGTGTGTGTGTGTGTGTGTGTGTGTGTGTGTGTGTATTCCTACCATGTGTTTGTTCACAAATTTGCTTGATCAAATAGCCCTTATTTTCTGACTGTCCATCTGTATTTCTGTGAAGTGAAGGTGGTAGAGCTGGAGTAGGTGGAATGCCAGTTTACGAATGTGGGCAGTGGTGTGTATGTGAAGGTTTGCATACAGATACCAAACCCCACTCCTATAGGCAAGACCACCATTTCCAGATTCTCATACAAACAAGGGAGCTGCCCTTCCATGGCAGGAATGACCTAGGTGACCACCTGAACTAGATGATCATTCACCAACCTGGCCCCCTTTCCTCACTGCTCCCCTCCCACCCCAATTCCACCACAGTCTCAATTCAGGGATCAAACTATAAAACTGGCTCTTCCCAAAAACAGTGGAGTAAATGAGAAGTTTTTAAAAATCTCCTAAAAGTTCCCAGGCATTAAAAAGAAGATTTTTCACATTGGAAAGCATTATGTGTTTTAACAGACTGGGATTGAGGTAAAGATGCATTAATTGTGTAGATCCAGTAGCCAACAAGAGCACCTTCCTTTGATAGGGTGATGCAGAGAGAGAGAGAGAGAGAGTAAAAAAACAAAAATAAGAAATAAATTGGAAAGAATATGCAGAACTAGGAAAAGAGCAGAGAGGTGTGGAGTTGGAAAAAGGAACAGAGAGGTGTGGAACTGGCAACAGCTTCATGAAGATCTTGCTTCTTGCTCATGGGCCTCTGAACTCTCTTTCTGTGAAAACAATTTAACAGCAATGGCCTTTTGAAAGTAGAGGGTTTTGAAACTATGTGAACCTCTTTGTATGTTGAGAATTGTCAGAAAAATACAGTGGAGCTTCACAAAAAAGGTCAGAGATGGGAGATGGAAGTCAGGTAGCAATAAACCTGAAAGTTTCTGATCCCTCTAAGCCTTGGTCTTCCAGTGTCATTTGAAGCTTTCATAACCCATCCCCCCTGTTTTTAATGCTCTGACCTCTCTTTCCTTCCCTGTCTGGTCTCTCTAATGGTGATCATAATTCATTTGAATAGGAGCCTGTGTCATTTCTGTGTTCTAAAGAATGCCTCAAGTGCTGTATTGGCAGGGTATAAAATGCTATGTATTATTCATAGTAGAGACAATTGGAAATGTGATGGGACAACGTGCTCTGGTACCTCCAGGCATTTAATAACTTGCATCTCATTTGATAACTTTAAAACTTGTTGTAGAGTATTTAGGGGTAGAAAGTGGGTGGCAGAGGCAAAGTTGACAGGTTGAGCCTTGTTTATCTGGAAATCTGAAATTCAAAACTTCGAAAACCCAAAACTTTTTGCCACCAGCCACCCGCTTTGACCTTCGAAGTATTGGATATAGTGCTCCTGCTTGTTTGTCTCTCAGATTTTCAGTCTCTCTCTTTTTGCCATCAGACTCTTGCTTCTGTCTTTGAGGCAATGGCTGTGGCTGTGGTGTTTCTGCTTGTTCATCGGTCAAATCTGAGGAATGCCACAGGTGCTGCCTTGAAGGTGGAAGCAGGTGTCTGGCAGTGGTGTAGACTCGAGTCAATAGACTCAGACTCAAGTCGGACTTAAGTCGCTTCAGTGACTCGACTTGGACTCAACTCGGCAATAAATTATGCACTGACTTGACTTGAGTCGACTCGACTCGAGACTTGAATGTTTTTAATGACTGATTTGCTGCCCTCAGTTCAGTAACATAGCACATTCATCCAGAAACCTTATGACTTTGAATAACACTTCCATCTCTTTTTGCCTACTGGTCTCAAGCCCAAAGTGTGGGCTCATTTCTCAGAGGGGAACAGCAAACAGGCTAGGCAATGGGCTTGAGGCAGGCTTGATCTGTCCTTGCTGCATATTTGAGGAGCCTTCTAAAACTTTTCCTAAGAGCAGAAGACAAGACTCACCCCTAGAGTGCAGGAGAAGGGAATAGCAAATGTGTTAGACAACAAGCTTAAGAAGGAAGGATCCTTCCTTCTAAAGTTTTGAAGCTTCAGTAATGGGGGATAAGAAGGATCCTATTCTCCACTTCTGAAAAGTCATCCAGCTTCAGAAATGGAAAGTAAGAAGGATCCTGTTCCTCACATCTGAAGCTGCAGATGGCAAAATCACAAATGTGGAGGGCTGACTCTGCTTATATTGTTAAAACTGACTTTATTTGGCTCTGTCCAATAATTCTGGAATTTTAGTTGGGGTATGAAATTGACTTCCAGACTTGAGACTTGACTTGAAAGTATCTTCAAGGACTTGAGACTTGACGGTAGAGACTTGAGATTTGACTTGAGACTTGGAGTAAAAGACTTAAATACGTCACTGGTGGCTGGTGGCAAAAAGAGAGAGACTGAGGATCTGTGAAAGTTTGGGAGGTGTGGATTCATGCCAAGCTCTACACTTGGATTCCAGTCATTTCCTTAATCTCTCCTCAGTCTCATGTGTTATACACAGCACAGGTAGCAAATGAATGAGATCTGAAGCTATTCTAAAACAAAATGAAAAAAAGGACTCCAAATCTGAAAAAAACTGAAATATGGAACATTTCAGGTCCTAAACATTTTGGATAAGGGAGATTCAACCTGTACTTTATTTTTACTTTTCATTTTAGCAGCACACCTGAGGAATTGATATTAGAGCCTTGATAGATGTTTTAAAGATTTATAAATATTTTAGAATAATACTGGGGAATTCCTCTCTTTCTATCTGATCTGGGATGAAGATCTTCCAGTGCAGAAGCTTCAGAAAAGAAAAGAAATTTCAGAGCTTTTTAGGAAGAGTGTTTAGTAGGTCAGAAGCATTAAAACAATCTTAATTAGTGTGATCTTGAGGCTTCCTGGGGCTGATGAGAGTTGGGAAAGCCCATGGAGCAACCTCCTCCAGAACAGATGCTAGAGATGCAAAGGGAAGGCGGCAGAAAAGAAAACTTCAACAAAGCCTCTCCCGCAGTGGCCATCCCTCCCATTTTAACAGGAAGAATGGAAGTTTTAGGGAACATAGAGAAAATATAATTAAGCATGTTCTCTTCTGCATGAGTGCAGAACTCCAGGAATTAATGCAAGATGCCTTACTTCCTGAGGAGGAAGGACAGTCGCTTCCTGAGGAAGAAGGTGTCTTTCTTCCTCATAGCAAGGCTTCACATATAAGGTGAGAAAGGATGCTTCTCTGCAGAGGCATTTTCCAAAGCAACTTCACCCCCAGTGCCTCAGTGTGAGGAAGAAGGATTTCTCTCACAACAGTGCATTTGGGTATTACTACACCACCCACTTTTCTGCTGTGGCATTCTGTCTCATTCTGATAGCAGCTGCTGATAGAGAGTCTGCCTGGCCACCCATTCCGAACTGTCAGAATAAGACATCAGGCAACCTTTCTTGCTATGTGGCTCTCAGAAGGAACCACTTATGCCTCACTTTGAGAGTCAACAAAAAGATATGTTGACTTGTTTTGCAGTGACAGGTGGTGACAGGGTGGCCCTTCTGTGAGTTGGGACATAATTCACTATTCTTCATGATCTGTATCGTTTGGCAATGACCATGCATTATGAGAGGGCTGGCCAGTCCTTCTCACGCTCAAAATGTGTATTAGGTAAGGCAGTTTAGAACATTAGGGAGTGCTGTCCCCAATGAATATGGAAATTTTTAAATTCAAGATACACTTCTAACTCTTCATGAGGAGCATGTATTTTCTTCCCGTTAGTGCACATATTTCCATTTAATTTTTTCTTACCATTCAGATGGCCAGCTCTAAAATGCTTACGGTTCAAACACACACAGAGACACACAAATGAACAGACATATTGAGAATATTCACAGTGTTGCTTGTACACAATTAAGGTGATTCTTGTAATACTTTCCCTATCCCCAGTGATGGGTAAACTGGCATGTAAATGAACATGCAAAGAAGCATTCCTAAACCTTATGGATATATCAAACTGTACAGTGTTATATACTAGTTATAAATCATATATTTAATGTTAAGAATTGAAGTTTGATATGAAACTTACTGTACACATTACTGATTGAACACTATGTGTTTCACACATTTCAGTGCTTTGTAAACATTTTTTCCCTGGGAAAGAGTTCTCCCTCTCCTTCTTTTATGGCTTCATCACTTTCAGTAATGTGACATCTGTGGGAGCTATTAATTGTTCTTCTGTCTTGTCTGGGTTGAGTCTTAGTTCATTAGTTCCAGCCCATTACTGCGTCCAGACACTCATGATAACACCCACCTCCTCACCTGAGAAGAAAGAGACAGAGAGTGGGGTGTCATCTGCATATGGTGATACCTCAGCCATATCTCCAGATAATCTCCCACACCAATTTCATATTGAATTTAGTTAGTTTGGGATTATGAAAGAACTTTGAGGACCCCAAAGGAAAACTGTCCAAAGGTAGAAAAATAATTCCCCAGCACCATCTCCTTGAATTGGCCACTCAGGTGTGGAAAGAACCACTGCAAACCATTTTGTACAATACAAAGACAATATATTCATGAAATATGTTGTGGAAAATTACTGAGAGATCCAAGAGAAGCTACTAGTTCATGCTTGCATTTTGTTTTCTTGATAGAGGTAATTCCTTAGGATGGCCAAGGCAATTTTTGATCTCCAACTGTCTCCACTTAGCTTGCTGCTTTATTATATGCCTTATAATGTAGAAATCCCCACCATGGCATTACCTTTCCACAGTGATGGGATTTGTGCTCCTGTGAGGCAAGAGGCTATGCTGATGGCAGCAGTTTTGCTAGTAGGGTCTTCCATGTTGGACAGGCTTTTGCTGAGGAGCCAGACTAGATGTACCAAAGAGCTACTGGGCAGCAGCAGGAGTGGGGGATGGCAGTAGTAGAGGATCTCTCAGAGACAACAGCAAAGACACTATAGTTAACACTTGCTAGTATTGGGCAGAATGCGGCACTGATAAGCTCCTTTTAAATGTCTTTTATCATGAAAACCCTGTGATGAGACAATCCGAAATGAAATGAGTTAGTGCCAGACGACGAGACTCCCAGGTTGGAAGATACTATCTGCAGCCAAAAAGAAAGAGAAGCTTCAGTGGATGACAGATGAAATTCTTCAAGCAGTTAAGAACAGACAAGAAGCAAGATCTAGGAAATCAAAGGGAGGTTTAAACCAACTGTGAGGATGCTATGTGACCAGCAGAGGAACACATCATATGACCAAGCAAAAATAAAAAGATGGTGAAAACAATACACTGAAGAACCATATAAATGAAATGAAAGGATGAAAGTTCATTCAAAGAAGAACTGTTTGAAGATGAACTCACAGTTTAGAAAGTGAAGTGGAGGCTGCATTCGGAGCACCTGAGAGAAATAAATCACCAGGAAAAGATGGCATACCAACAGAGCTCTTTCAAGCTACAGAAATAGAATCTACTCAAGTCTAACTAAAATCTGTCAACAAATACGCAAGACAGAAGAATGGCCTGCAGATTGGAAACACTTAGCATACATTGCATTAATCTCCTATGAAAGCAAAGTGATGCTCAAGATTCTACAACAGCGTTTACCATATATGGAGTGAGAAATGCCAGACGTCCAAGGTGGATTGAGGAAGAAGGAGGCACTAGGGATCATGTTGCAAACATAGATAGGATAATGGAGCACGCCAAAGAATTTCAGAAGAAAATTGACTTGTAGATTATAGATTAAAGATTATAGCAGAGATTATAGCAAAGGCTTTGATTGTATAGATCATGAAAAACTATGGATTGCTCTTAAGGAAATGGGTGTGCTGCTACATTTGATTGTCCTAATGCATAATCTGTACCCAGGAGAAGAGATTATTGGTAGGACAGAGTATGGAGAAACAGAATGGTTTCCAATTGGCAAGGGGTCAGACAGGGCTGTGTTTTATTACCTATCTGTTTAACTAGTATGCTGAACATATCACAAGTAAAGCAAGATTAGACTCAGAGGAAGGAGGTGTGAAAATTGAAATGTCAACAGTTGAAGATATGCCAATGACTTCACAGTACTAGCAGAAAATAGCAAAGACTTGAACAATAAAGAAAGTGCAAAGGTAGGTATACAATTGAACATTAAGAAAACAAAAATAATAACCACAGATGATTTACTAAACTTTAAAGTAGTCAATCAAAGCACTGAAATAATTCAAGATTTTCCATTCCATGCCTCAATCAGAATGAAGACTCAATGAAGAAATCAGTAGAAGGCTAGAATTTGGAAGGACAGCTATCAAGGAACTAGACAAGATCCTGAATTGTAAAGATTTATCATTGGATACTAAAGTTAAGATTGTCCATGCCCTCATATTTCCTATGTATATGTATGGGTGTGAATGCTGGATAGCTGACAGGAGAAAATCAGCTGATTTGATAGGGAGAAAATCAACTGATTTGGTAGGAAGAAAATCAACTCATTTGGATTATATGGTGCTGGAGAGGAGTTTTACAGATACCATAGTCTGCTTGCTTAAATGAATGAATGAATGAGTGAATGAATGAATGAATGAATGGCTCCTAGAGTAAATCAAGCTTGAACGTTCCCTAGATGACAAAACTGAGACTGTCATAGTTTGGCCGTATCTTAAGAAAACATGACTTACTAGAAAAGATAATAATGCTTGGCAAGGTAGAAGGCAGTAGGAAAAGAGGAAGACCACACTACAGGTGTATAGATTCAGTCAAGGAAGCCATGTCCCTGAATCTGCAGGATGTGAGCAGAGCTGTTGATAATAGGGTGACTTGGAGCTAGCTCATTCATAGGGTTGCCATAAGTCAAAGTCAACTTAACGGTTACCAAACGCAGAAATCTTTGCCTTGGTTTGATTCTCTTTTTAAGTAGAATCATGAAAGCTCTCCTTCTCCTCCTTTACAGATATCTTTTTTATCATATAAATAAGACATCCTGTTTAAATGGTTATGGGTTTTCTGTCCTATTAAGATCTTGACAGCAGTTGGTGGATACATGTAGTAGAGATGGAAGAACCTAATCAAGTGCTTATAGTTCTTTTTTTTTTTAATCTTCCCAGGAAATTTGCCTGTAATTTTGTTTCTTCCATGGTGAATAATTTTTATACTGTTTTTATGTTCTGTCTGGAACGATTTATTATTGATGATTAACAATGACCACAGTTGGAGCATCGTTGCTTTTGGGCAGGAGAGACATTATTTGGAATATGTCTGGGAAGTGCACAGTCTTACACAGATATTCATAAAACAGACAATTGCCAACAATAAAGTTGGGAAGACCCCCCCACCATGAAGATTGTTTGCTATAACTTTCTCTGTTTCCAGTAATGGTAAATATTTATTGAAGCTGTTAACATGTGAGGAAAAAAAATTGTGAAGTGAAGTGAAGCTTTGGGTAAATAGTAAGTGTGTAAAAGCCTGCATGGAAAAAGGAAACCCACAGAGTCACCACGGTCTGGTTCTTCGCTGTGCCTCTGTAACTGTGATCATCAGTGCACACAATGTGACTTGACTCTTCCCTGCACTTCTTCAGCTTGCCATATGGCAGCCGAAGCTGGCCACTGCAGCATGCATCTCCACACTAGGTGCAGCTGCAAAATAGTCGTTAGAAGAGTCTCAGCAGTCCAGTAGCCTTATGTTCCTACATGCCAGCAGTAAATCATATGTTAATTCTTTTGAACACCTGGAAATACTTTATTATTGTTAACTAGAAGCCAAAGGACTGCACAATAACTCTGGTATGCCCACCTGGTCCTTGAGCTTCTTTTCTCAAACAATACCCCTCATCTCAATATTGTACAGCAAGCTCCTCATGAAAGAGGGAATTTCCAAAAGTAGGTTGTGGTAAGTCATGTGGTAGTGGTGACTCTGTTGTTCAAAGTTAAGAACCTTTTTTTTTTTTTTGAGTAAGCCATGCGCTCTCTGCATGCAGTTGACCCTGCAACTAGCTTTTTATGTTTTATTTTACTTACTAGTAGTATAAGTGTCATCTGGACAAACATGCTGCGGCTAGAATTCAGACATGACTTCTTTGACAAAGAGCATAAGTGGTTGGCAACTGTACTGATTATTCTGCAGATAATATATTTTTTTCCCGATAAAAAGTCTTTCCAAACTTGTTTTAACTTTTCTCCCTGTCATGCATGCTTACTGCAACAGATGGACATTGTGAGTAAGTGCAGACATGGTTAACAATAGACAGAACGTGATGGCTGCATATTTTTATAATTCTCTGTGAATGTATTTCTTCCCCTTTCCTTTCGCTTTCCCAGTACTGCATAACTGTCTGTATTATTAGCATGTTTTGCTGCAGTCATAATGCAAGCAGCAGCTGCTGGCGTTCGCGAAGCCATTTTGTGAGAGCAGGAGGCATTGTAAATGTCACTGTTGAACAACATAAAACAGTCTTGCTGGGCTCATCATGTAGCAAATAAGGCATCTTCATCCAGCTGGGGAGATATTTTCTCTTCGAGACCATTGTTTGCTGAGAGTCCACAAATGCACCAATTCCCTGCAGTTATTTCTTTCAACTCTAATTAGACAGATAAGCCAATTTAATGTGGGGTAAGTATCCTCTCCCCTTTCTTAATGTCTTTTTTAACCACTGGACACATTCTAATTAAAGGTTCTACATGGGGAGCATTGTCTGAACAATTCAGAACAATCACAGCTGGAATTAATGAAATACCGTGTTGGAGGTTGCCTAATATTTCAAATTTCCCAAAGTTTTGTGAACTTATCTCAGTAAGATCAAGATGTCTCCCAGCCAGTAGGAAGTAACTAGAAATAGATTTGTAGTTCTGATCCCATTTCTTTCTGTGTTAAAGCAATCCTTGGGGTTCGACGTAGGAGGTTTAAACCTCTGTGTTGATGACACAGGAAGTCACAATAGTGATGGAAGAAAGAGTCTCTCAGCTTAAGTACCACCTTATTTTGAATGTATGACCACTTTAAAATACATTAAAGTGGTCATACATATTGCAAACCCTTTCCTTATTTTAATGAAAGTTAAATAGAAAATGCAATATTGATAAGAGAGGCAGCACACAATGGCATTTGCCAACTAAAGTCTCCTGATAGAGGCAATTCCACTGCTAATTGGAAGGTCTGGTGAAGCTATCAGGTGAAGTCTTCTAGTGCTTACAGAGCTGTTAAACTCATGTCTGGGCTGCCTTTTCCACTTTTGGGTTTCAAATGATTGAATGCTTTGACTCATGCACAGAGAGACGGACACATGACATATGTTCACAAATTACTTATTTCCTTATAGAGAATTTGATATTTGGTTAGACTTCTCCCTGGCATTCTAGTTCATAATGTAGAACAGTTTTTTTTTTCTGTGTTGTTCATTGCATGTCTGAAACAAGCTGATGTGAAATATATCTGGTAATAATAGTTTAAGATCTGCTAATACATTCTGTGAAAGGAGAGGCTGCAGAGTCCCACATTAAGTTTAGGAGGAAATGCTGCGGGTAATTATCATTATGAGTAGGAGGCATCTAGTTAGGGGAGGCAAGGGAACATAAGCAATTGGTGTGTGAGAGGTCTGTGCATAAATAGGCCTTCAGTAACTTACTGGATTGGCTCAAATACTTGCCCACTTGTGTCAGAAAGGCTTTTAGTATCTTTGCAACTACTCTGTTAGTTTGGTTTCAGGTGAATTCTGAGTTGTGTGGGTTGTCATACATGTCTGAGACTCTAAGCCTGTGTTTCTGCTTACACATTTCCATTGGATCAAGACTATCTTTCCATAAATGTGTTTGAGTATCTATCTGCTTGGAAAACAAATATATTGGCCAACTCAGAATCAGGTGGGGCTTTTTTTCTATGTGCTTGGTGGCTCTTTGGTGAACCAAAGCATATACATTTTTCTATAAGAAAAAGAAATGCTTTAAAAAAAATCCAAGAAGAGTGTATGAATTGGACTTTTGTAATACTTATGGAAGTGGACCCTACAATGATAACCCATCTTGAGTAACTTGCCACATTGTCTGAAGAAGACACTTTCAACATCATACTAAATTCCTCTCCCTGATATCAACTTCTACTGTGAGGTAATCTCAGCTATGCAAAAATCATGGCAGTCTCCACTGTTTTGTGGAGGTTGGAGCCTTATTAGTTTTTAATCCAAACCAGAATAGGTCCACTGAATCAATGTACAGTAGGCCTTTCACTTTCGCAAGGGATAGGGGAAAAGAACCCCTGCGAAAGTGAAAAAACCACGATTAACTGTGGGCCGCCACCAGCGCCCTCAAGAGGGTCGCAGGAGAGAGCCAAGAAGAGAAAGAACTTCCCTGCTTGGCTTTCTCGTGACTCCCAGCTACACAGTCGAGCGAGTGGAGGGGCACAGGAGAAAGCCAAGGAGGGAAAGAACTTCCCTGCTTGGCTTACTCCTGGCTCCCACCCGCGTGATCGGGCGAGTGGGGGAGTGCAGGAGAAACCAAGTGGGGAAAGACGTCTTTCCCTGTTGGGTCTCTCCTTCGTCCTCCTCTCTCACCTTCTGCCGCTTGCCGAGGGTGCGCCTGCACCAGTGACAGAGCGTGGGGAAGGGTCGATCGCTCTCCTTGTACCCTCTTGCCCCCCCCCCAGGCCAGGGAATGGGAGAGGGGGAAAGGGGGCAAGCAGGCACCTCACGAATAATCAAATTCGTGAAAGTGAAACCCATGAATGTGGAGGGAGAACTGTAATTATATAAGTGTGTAAGTGTCGATTTTTCAAGCTGCTGCATCCCCCCTCCTCCTCCTCCTCCCGTGCTGCTGCTGCTGCTTCCTCCTCCTCCTCCTCCTCCATTATTATCTTTATTTGTATCCCTTTTTTTTTTGGCCAACGTTGGGCCTGAAAGTGGCTTCTTCTGCTCCAAAGTTTCTTCTACTCCATCTTAAATTAACAGTTGGATTTAGGCCAAAGAAACCAGAATCCAGACTTTCACAGCCTGACCACTGATAAGGCTGATTGGTGAGAGGAGGGATATCTGTATGTCATATGCCAGTTAAAAAGAAAAGCAATCAGGAAGAGATGTCAATGGAAATGAGTACTGGGGGGCAGGGAAAGTGCTTAGGGAGGTTAGGCTTGGGAGGTGGATATTTGTTCTGAGAGATGAAATATTTCTTCTTCTTGCACTTCAAGTAGGAAGTGGAAGAAAAACTAAAAGTTACATCTTCCCCCTTTCCTGTCTTCCAGAGCCACCCATCCTGAGTTATATATAAATAAAAGGTCTGCGTTGGTGTGGGCTGAGCGTGTGCACCATAGTGGTGGATAACATACCAGGGGAAGACCTTGGCAGATGGGGCAGGGGAGAAAACAAGAATACCCTATTTTTCCTCCTATAACTCCTTCCCACCACCACCTGAGAGACCTGGGCTACACTGCGTGATTCCCGTTTCTGAGTAAATGGAACTGTGAACACTCTTTTTAGAGGCTGAGGATACATTGCAGTAGATTACAGTTGGTCCTCCATATCCACAGATTCTGTATCCAAAGATTTGACCAACCACGGCTTGAAAATATTGCCCCCCTCAAAAAAAAAAAATCCAAAAACCAAAGGCCCGCTGTAATAGCTATACAAGACTGGTGCATGTCTTTCTGTGGGTGTTAACTTATTTGTAAATCTGAGAGTGATGAGTCTATTTTCCTATTCTGCCTTGTGGGGTGTAGGATTGAAATTAGGCAGCTCCTGATAGGAGTTTGTTTGAGATGTTCTCAGAGAAGCAGGTGAAGAATGCAATGACAAGAAGGAAATATACCCCACCACCTTGTTCAAAAAGAAAATATACCCCACCACCTTGGCACTTCTGGTTAAGAGTAAAAATAAACCATATAACAGTGAAGGTATCTGCCCTGCAGTAGAATTTTGTAATCACTGGCTTAACGGAAATAGAAGCATCATCCTGATTAAGCAGTGTTGAAGAAGAGCAGCAAATGTGTGATTAGTATGAATACCACCAGTCAGAATACATTATGCAAATTGAGAGAATAGAATATTGTTGTTCATTTCTAACCTTTGGATTTTTTAAAAAATAAAGTGACCTTAACTCATCAAGCACCTCATTATTGTTTCCCACAAGACAGTATCTATTTGTTTTGCTCTTCGTTTTCCCTGGATGTGGTTGATACTGAGCTGTTAAAGACGCAGCACTATGAGCGTGGACTGTGTAAAAAAAAAATTTAAAGCAGCGTTTGGTTTAAGTTTTAAATATCTGTTTAGTTTATAGATCCAGATATTTTCTTCCATTTGTAGGTGTAACAGTCTTCCAGATTAAGGATGGAAATTGTGTATCCCATAAGATGCTGCTGAACTGCATCTTCTAGCATCTTCAGCCACCATAAGCCATAGTGAGAAATGCTGGAACATGCACTTCAGCAACATCTGGAGGGTTGGACATTTCTTACAACTGCTGTGCTACGAGGATATATTATGTATAGATACTGTATAGTTGCTGAAAAATTGTGTTTCGTTTTTTCCTTTCCTACTATATTCTAAACATTGTGTCAAATTTTATAGGGCAGTTCTATGCAGCCACTGTATTGTACTTTCGGAAGTAATGATATAGGCCTGTGGTTAACACCAGATGGCTGATGGGAATGATTTTGTTGTCCTTTAAAAAAGCAGTAAGGGAAGAGGAGGCTTAGCACGCTCCCAGATGGTCAGCTTGTGGCAGTATCTGTCAACAGCTATTCCATCCTTTTCTTCTTAACGAAACTTTAGTGCTAAGAAAAAAGATGGAAGAAGGAAAATATAGGAATGTTACAAGTTGAAGGCAATAACTTTTGTTCTCCCTACAAAGTGCCATGTTTGAGGAGGACCAATTGTACAGCTAAACCTTCTTCTGGAACCACTTGTAACCACTCGTAATTTTCTGCATGGCTACTAGTTCTGTTGATTGACTGAGGAAACAGTAGGAGTTGAGGATAAGCTTGCAGTTGAAAGCAACCAAAATTTCCATTATCTACCACTGGGAAGTAACGAAACTCAAATTCTGTTATTTTATATGATTTGAGCATTGAAAAATGGTAAAATTGTCTAATAGAAGATAAATGTTTAAATTGGATAAATTTAAATTCCAGGTCAGATGACAACTATTTATTATATAATGGAACTCTAGATAGCACAGATGCCTCCAATTATATGTTTGATTTCATGATTTCTGAATGCTAATAGTAATAGCAATACTAATGATGATGATGATGATGTTATGCCATCACTGTACATGGAGCTTTACAAGTAAAAGAACAACCAAACAGTTCCCTGCCCTCAGGCTTAGAGTGTAGTTAATATACAATCTATTGCATATTTATGTTTCTCTTACTGAACATTTATCAGTACTATGTGAAACATTTATTCTGATGATTGTCTATAACTCTGCGATGATTGCATCACAGAAACTGAAAAGTAGAGAAGTTGAGCAGAATATTAATTAAGCATTGCAGCTGAGTTGGCCTCTGATAATTTCTAGTGTGAATGTGGCTACTTTTCAACCATAGTTCTAAATTTGCAAGTCTGTTGGTTTCAAAATCTGGTAAATCTGGAAGTGTTTGCTTAAAAAATATAAGCAGACATATTTTTCAGTTCAACATGTTGCATTAAAGGCTTTCCATATTCACTTAAACTCCCAAATGCCAGGAAACAATAGCTGTTGACCACGTTAAGAGTTGCATTATTTAGGAAATATGCATGTAGCTTTGTATCTTCTGTTGTTTTTAGTTCCATCTTCACCAATACCTTGGAGTGATGGGAGATGCCCCAGAATTCTTTCACTATTGCAGCTAAAGCTACCATGCAGCTGAAGATAACATTCAACTTTACAAGCAACCAGCTATTTCCATCCGCATAGACTGATTGCATTGGAAAGGGCCTCCAAGTACAATACCTTAAAATACATGGTTAAAAAAAAAAAGAGTCCTCAAATTCCCAATGGGACTAAATGTAATTCGCATATGTGGAGAGTTCTCTTGTAACACAAGGATGTGTAGTGAATGTCAACTGTTGTAACTAAATCCCTTGAAGCCCAGATGTCTCCAGCTATGAGACAGGCATCACTGTAGAGCATGTACCAACCATCAGCAGCCTTACATTCAGTCTTTACAAAACCCAGCCTCAGGTCTGCTCTCTAACAATGTCTGTATCTTCCAAGCCCATCAGTGTCCTGAGTAATACAGTTTTTAATTGTGACAACTGAGCAAACAGTTGAAACTTGTCATACAGATAAAATGATTAAAACATTACATTAAGGTCTACTCAGCTTGGACATAATCGAATAACTTGTCAACCAGATTGTTCTTAAACAAAACAACATAGAATTGAACTCTTCTACATTGTAAAGGTGGGAGAGGTGGCAAGAGGATTTTTATTTCTTTATTTTTCTCTGTTTCAGGGTATCAGTGAGCCTCCCTACACAGCACTGGCACTGAGCTGTGATTCAAGAGTGGTGAAGGAGAAATATGAGCACCAGCCCCTCTATCCTCAGGAGTATGAAAATGAACTGACCATCCGGATAGGTAGAACTGCACTACATTCAGGCAAGCATCCTGTCATATACCATCCACAGAGTCAGGCAACTTTTGATATATTTAGCACATAGGGTATAATATTGAAAAAAAAAATGAAATAAATACGTGCACATGTCCTTGTGTGTGCAGTTTCCCACAACACTATCTTTCTTTGTTCCCAGTTAGGAAACTTGGCAAAGGCAGGGTTGTTGCTTCTTCCTTTGTTTTTTCTCCAAACTGCTTCCATAGTTTTTAATATTCGCATGCTATGCAACTGTTAAGATTGCCAGTCCACCTTAAATTAGAAAGTGGCTGGTGCATTTGGCAAGCTGCTGCTCAATACCTTTATTTTCCCATCATTAAAAGTAGGGCTAGTGTAACATTAAGCAGATTGTCCATCCCCATTTAAGTGAAGATATTATGGTTGTTTAGTTGTGAGGACTTCAGGAAATCATCAGTTTGGCTTCCACTGAAAGGAGGTCAAAATTGTTGTCCTTACTAAATGCAAATTTCTTGAGGGTATTTTTTTCTTTTCAGTGAACACTGAATCTTTATAAACATTTATAAATCACATTTTTATTTGTTTCTCTTCCATATTTATCATGAGCAAGCAGATGATCTACGCTGTCTTGAGTACATCCAGATCATGGACATGCCGCACTGCAGCTCTGCCAGATCTTTCTTGAAGCAACTCAAGGAACTTAAAGTTTAGAATTCCTTTTTTTTTCTGTATGTTTGAGGAATTATATTTGAGCAGATGCTGAAGTAAAAAAAGGGTTATCATGAGCCAATTTAAATTTATTTTTTTAATCACCATATTGGCAATAATTTTCTTCATGAAAGATTAATTGGCTTTGCCCTATACACATGCAGGTATTTCTGGTCTGTCAGCAGCTCCTTGCATGTATTGTGAGAGAGAACTACAAAGCAGAGATACATAGAATCCACACAGGACATCTCTTAATCTCACCATGGATTGATAAGGCCAGATAACAGAAAAATTATGAACCTTTCTATTTCCAAAAAGGAAATACAAAACTTGAAGATGAATTTAAATGCTGGTGTTTTCCAGGACTGGAAATTTTTGTTCTCCAAAACTTTAGGAACAACTAGCCTCAAGGAGAAGCATTCTAGATCTGAAGCCCTTGCTGTTAATGACTTTTGTGTTAAAATGATGTTTTAAATACCAAATGCATCATC
Source organism: Cyclura pinguis (assembly GCA_030412105.1). Lineage (NCBI taxonomy): Eukaryota > Metazoa > Chordata > Lepidosauria > Squamata > Iguanidae > Cyclura > Cyclura pinguis. The sequence goes on from CM059600.1 coordinate 166,395,477, forward strand.
AAAGACTATTATTTCTGAAAAAAATAGAGCCTTATTATGTAGGAGGTTTTTTTTCCTCCAAAGGTGGATACCTTTCCACATAGCAGAAAGTTCTCTACACTGGGGGGGCGGGGGGGGCATGCAGTAAGTAAGCATGCAGTCTCCTTCTTTTCTCATCTTAAAGAAAAGGGGTGATTTGCCTGTTCTGGAAGCATCTTGGATTCGTAGTTCACCTTTTAAATATGGTACAGCTCCTCTATGCACTATTAGTATTGAAAAAATTAACCATTGTTAGAGCTAGGAGACTAGATTTTTTTCTCCTGAGGGAGATTTTTAGTAGACTCTTCATCCTCTGTTGTTTCCAGCAGCCAAATAAATAAATAAAGGTCCCCAGACCTACCACACTTACTCACCCCTGCTGAAAATCAAGGAAACAGTGCCACTTCCTGAAAGGAGAAGTGTTATCTGTACCCCAATATTTTCATCATGGGCAGAACCCTTATGTTGGTTTTCGCTCCATATAATAGTTTTTTTTCCCCCTGCACTGAAAGATCACAAAACTTTTATATATGCAGTACATAAAGCCATGGTGGCACAGTGGTTAAATGCTGGTACTACAGCCACAACGTTGTGAGTTCGATCCTGCAGGGCTCGAGGTTGACTCAGCCTTCCATCCTTCCGTAGGTTGGTAAAATGAGTACCCAGCTTGTTGGGGACAACATAGCTTACAACATTGTAAACCACTTAGGGAATGCTTCACACTGATAAGCAGTATAGAAATGTTACTGCTATTGCTACTTTTATAATGGTTATTCCATGTTGTTTCTGAATAAATAAGATACATAGGTGACAATTATTCAGAGAATACAATGTACCTTTCCTCTTCAATCTCCCATGGGTATAACTTGAATCAGAAGATACTTCTCTTGAAAGACAGCCATTTTCAATATCAGTTGAATTTTGAATTGAAAAATTTCCAAATCCTCCTGTTTATTCAAGTTGCTAAAATAATATTTTTGTCTGTAAACAAATACTGTGGAAGTGGTTCGGAGAAAAAGGCATTTTTTTTCTTTCTCTGCTTCTGTTTTACAAAATGCATGCGTACAAATCAATATCAGTGCTTTTTTATTTCTTTGGTGATTTTTCTGCTCTCTGCTTTCTTGTCCGTTGAGGTGAACCCTGCTTGTGTAACTGCCAGAAAGTGCAAAGATAAATAAACGACTAACAAATAATTGATTACTCTGCTCTTCCTCAAGATTGCAAAATTTTCCGTCTGTTTCCTTGTGAATATTCAGGGGCTGTGCAATAGATTTTTTCCCTTAATATAATGGATATTTCTTAGTAACGTATGCCATGCAGTGATCTTCTATTTTTGGGCTGAAGTATTGAAATAAGTGGTAAAGCTGTGCTCTTGAAAGGATTGGCCACATAGCAGTACTTTAAAGTAATTCTTTTTTCTCCTCTTTATTCTCCTGAGCTTGGCAAGTTACTTTTAGGAAAAATGAGTCAGTGACTGAATAGAGCAGAAAGAACGTATATGGCATGCTAATTCCATCTATAGCTGAGTAGTGATAGAATGATGTTCTGGATACCAGAGCATCATGCTACCCTTGGGTGGCTCCATCTTTACTTCAGATAACGCAGTTCAGCACACGCCCGTTGTTTTCTGTAGTCTGGATCATGTTTGTTTCTTTTGTCAAGAAACCTTTTGAACATTATTTTAATTTGGCACAGGTTGAGAAAGTTATTCATATGTTTAACCTTCAAATCTGCAAAGTCACCAGCCAGCATGGCCACTAACTGGCAGATTTGAGGAGTTGTAGCCCAGAAAAGTAAGTTTTCCAAGTTCTGGTTGGGCTGAGGATATCCCAGATACCCCCCTAGTACTTATCCACTATTGATGCTAAAAGCCTAAATATGGGTGACTGAGTGGAGTGCATCTTCTACCCTGTTTGTACGTGTCTTCACCTTCTTTCCCTACCTCTGTTGCCTTGCCTGTGTTGAACTTTGGATTATAAAGTATTCAGAACAGGGAACTATTGTCTTGTTATTGGTCTGCAAAATGAATTGTGTGTTAGTTTTGTCATATCCAGAAAAGGCCTATTGGTATGAAGCTAGTCTTTTCTCTCCTCTCAGTTAACATGCACAGATACTGGAACAGTTTTAAGCAGGGTCTGTGAGATGGTTATAAAAATTTATCCAGTGATGTAGATTTGTCTTCCAGTTCAGCTATGAACGTGCTTACATTCTGCAGTGGGTTAGCACATTAAAAGCCCTTTGCCTTATCTAAGCATTTTCATTTACTTGTGAGACTTCTGCTTCTCAAAACTTCACCAGCAAACTGGAAGAGGGTTCAGGGAAAGCACTCATACAAACCTCTGAAGAAAAAGGTAAAAAAACCTAGAAGAAAAACCTGAATGGGAAAGACTCAAGAGCTGTTTTAAAATAGGTGGAAAATGTCCTTGTAATATTTTCTGTGTCTAGCTTGCTGTTTATTGCAGCTGGAACTTGGAGGACATGTTTTTTCAGTTGTAGGAAAAAATAATCAGATGAAATGTCATGGACCACCTTTGATACTGAAGTCCAGTAGCTGTCTGGCTCTGGGTGTCTTCTGTTGTGAATAGTTCTGTCTTCCTTGGAAGATTTATTTCTTTGGGTTACAACTTCTTGAATCCTCTAGCTAGCATGGCCCCAGTGGCTAAGAAAGTTTGAGAGTAGAAGTCTCAAGCCCCTGCTTTCCAAAATGTGCATGTACCACAAAATCTAGGAGAGCATCATGACACAGGAAGAAAGATGGGGTGAAGAAATGGCTGTCCTGCCCCATGAACATTAAAACTTAACATTTGACACTAGAATGAAAGGAAAGGAAGGATAACAAGGTATGATTTTGTGCAGGTGCAGTTACTTGAACCGTGTGCCCTCTACTGGCATGACCTCTGCATATGTGAATGTGAGGTCACACAAAACCTCATGTCCCATTATTGTCAATAGATACACCTGGCACATGCCTGCGCCAGTGCACACCCATTGTGTTGATTGGCGATAATGGGAGGGAGCATTTGCATATTTTGTTTTGTGCAAGGTTCCTAGAATGGAACCCCACATGTAAGGAGAGTGCACTTTATTTGGTGTTCTTTGTGGGAGTTCTTGGTTTATGTGGATGTTTACAGCACAGCAGGGAGCTGGGCCCATACAAATGTTTTGTCAGTTGTTAAGACTAGACTTCTACTTCCCGATGGATTTCTACACTGTGCTGAAGAACTGAAGGTGCTGGCTGTAGGTCCCTGTTTCCTTCCTGTGGAAGGATGGCAATCTTTCATGATGCCTGAGTATAAAAAGCCATTCGGGAAATATGTTTCACAGTTTGAAAGTCTTTTTCAATCCCCCACAATTTTCAGGTGCTGAATAATCTATTTAATTCTAAATTAGATGTCACACAGCGCAAGGAGATGCTAATACCACTGGTATTTTTCTCCCCTTTTCATTATAATCATTTAAAACTGTATCTTTTACTGTGCCAAGCCGCCTGCCCCCATGTCTCTGGAGTATGTTAACTGTAATAGGAAGGAAAGAATTCTGTAACAAAAAGCTCCAGATTCCTGATTTAAAGGTCAAATGTAGTTTCATAATCTGGTGCGCAGAGAGTATTTCCCAAGCACTTGGGGAAACTGTTGGCTGAATAATGGGGAGTCACGAAAGTAACTACTGTATATTTGCCTTCCTGATTTTTTAAAAAAATTCTGACCAACAAGTGTTATTTTATGATGTGATCACTGAAAAGTGAGCTGTAATTTCCTTCTGAGTAGAGGAGCAGTCTAGAATGGAACCCAGGTCAGTCTTTTAGGCCAGTGCTTCTTATGCTATCTGATGTCAGGGATTGATAGGTTTTTTTAAAAATCTCTAGTGTGCCAGGGACTGGCACCATATTTGTGTCCATTGGTTACAGTTGTTTCTTTCTTTCCTAGAAACTTCCTGCGGATAAGCAGCCAACAGCTCACAAACTGGCACCAGTCCACAGAACCCCATTTTGGATTTTAGGCTGTTTTAGGCTGAGAAGCCAGTGGCAATGCCAGCCCAGCTATTTGGCAGAAGGAGATGATTTTGACAGCTGATTTTGAGTGTTGTGCAACAAATTTTTACTCGTTTAATTTATTATTTTATTGTTTTGTTGCCAGGAAGCAGAATAAGGGGTTTGGAGGGTTATTTATGTTTTAGTTACCTAAATAATTTGGCTAACCTAGAGTGTTCAGGACTTTGAAGTGGGGCTGGGGTGGGAACAGGAAGATAAGCCACTCCACTTTAGGAGCCAAAATGTGTTAGACCTTTTATTTGGGTGTACAACTGGTAGACCTACTAAAAAGTTGTGCACTGAGTTAGACCAATCTAATATGTAGGCAGGAACGTGAGCTACCACTAGAATACTTGGTGTAGGGAACTCTCTTCTTCAGAGGTCTCCCACTCACCCTTATCAGTGTCTCCTTTGCATGGTCTGCCCTGCCTTCCCCGCCAATTCCTGTAATAGTGAGTACTGAGGCTGTGGAAGGACCATGAACACGTAAGTTCAAAGACAACCCCTGAATGTGACAGGCATTTCCAAAAACTTCTATCCCTTTAGAAGACTAGCAAGTCCATATTCACTTTTTTGGGTAAGGAGTGTAAATCTGATCACCAGACTCTGATTCCTTGGAGTTACTTCTTAAGGGAGCTACCTGAGGCTGTTTGAGACCAGTCAGTTCCATGAGAAGTTCAACTTTAGAGTGCTACTATCTTGATTTCCTTGTAACTTTTTAAAAAGTGGTATGCTGCCTTGGTTCCAGTGCTGGGAGAAAAGCAGGATATTAAACAAACTAAACAAATAACTTCTCTATGCCCAGGACCTGCCTGTTGTAGAACCATGAATCTTGCCAGCAGTCCGACTTTTTTTTATTAATGTTACCAGTGCTTTTCCTTGCTGGGTTACCCATGCCCCTCTCCTTTGATCCGTTACTATCTCTGCCTCTTAGGTCCTTTCCACACTACACTGTTAGAATGCTGTTATTCCACTTTCAACATCCTGTGGAATTCTGGGGTTGCAGTTTAGGGAGGGGCCTTTGGAATTCTCAGCCAGAGAGCTCTTTGGCCTCAGTAAACTACAAACCCCAAAGTCTTAAAAATACTGGAGCAATATGTCCAATTTGCTGTTTTCATAGACATCTAATGCTGGCATTGAGTACCTGTTACTATGTAATTTAAAGAAGGGCTGTCTCTTTTGGAATAAATACTTATCCTTCAACCCTAGCCACATCTATCCAGATACAACAGTTTTCTTAGCTATTGAACCTGAAGTGGACGAGGTAGATAGAATTAATTTTGGGTAGAATACTGGTTATGTTTTCAGTTTTAAACACTTCATTGCTTCTGTGTGCAATTTCTCTCATGCGGATAGACTCATGTGGATAGACTTCTGTGAAGAATCACAGCTCTGAGTTTGCAATACCTGAGCGACATTGTTGATGACGGGGTGATAGAGATCTCTCATTCATAGGCTTGCCATAACTCGAAGTTAGCTTGAAAGTGGTTAACAACAAGGTCTGGAGATATTGAGACAATATGGTAGAAGCATTGATGCAGCAGAAGTACTGGGGACGTTGTTATCTGGAGAGGAAGGCAGTATTAGAATAATGCCTTTCTCAGAATAGTCAGTGTATTTTACAAGAATACAATACAGGTTATAGTATTTTACATTATTTATTTACATGTGTATGCCTCTTGTCTCTCTGAAGTTTAGAGTGGTGAATAGAACTGCTTCACTCAAGGACAACTCCATTGTCTGTTAGGCTCTGTTTAAACAAAGAATGAGTAACCTGTTGGGGGGATGTTCCTTGTTCCCCAGTAAGGATACTCACACACGGAGGAGTTTCTTCCAAACAGGAGGCACTTTATCTTGTAGCAACGTTCCGATATGTACACAACATGGAACAGACGGACAAAGGCTTGCGCCAGACACCGACTTGGTCAACAGACAAATACATACTGGGGTTTGCTTTCTTATATACATATTTACAACCAGTCAGGTAGAGGTTTGCACACCTCCCTCTACCATCTGCACACGACCCCAGTTTCTGATGCAACCTTGTAATCACCCACAGCTGGGGCGTGATGCAACATCTTTGCAGTGGGCTGTTCATTTTCCCAGGGTTCCCTGCCTGGAATCCCTGACATAACCAAGCAGAAGTTCCTCTTTGATAAATTCTGGCATGCCTCCTCTGCAGCATGTTGCCAGTACTTTTGTGTCTCTTGGTGATACAACCTTGGGGAAACTACTAGGCTGTACAATGCGCATTCAAGATTCATATGAGTGGATCAGTTTACTTATGGTTTTAAAGCCCTGGTGATTAGAATATGGCTTGCTAAGGGCCAGCAAGCGTGGAGGAGGAATGACTGGAGGAAAACTAGTATGCATAAAATATTTCAGAAATAGGATTTTATTACTAGGGTTATTTAATGCTGTGCGGGGCTTGGAGGCTTCATAATGCCACCTATTGCACATTAAATCTTTGCAATTTAAGAAACGCAAGATGATTAATAAAATAAATGGCAAGCTTAAACCAGAAGCTTTCATCGTACAAGCTGACGGCCTTTGCGTGTAGGGGGAAGCTAAAGGATTAAATTTGCTCCCTTGGAGTTGCTGAAGCAGCTGGAGATTAGATTTGAGGATTTATAACTTCTGCTTGAATTTTCATGGGATGAAGGATGGCCTAGTAGATAACAAACTCCTGTTGAATTCATTACCATTTCATGATCCTGTCTGTAGCTCTCACAGAGACTCTGGGCTTCTTTTCACAATCCAGGGCCATTATTTGGAATTAACTGATGTGCTTGGGATTGGATTATGTGTACTAAAAAACTGGAAGGTGTGGTTTCAAGCAAATAATCTCCTTTCTGCATACCATGAGTGGCCCAGTGTGTCATAGTCGTTTGAGCCTGGAGACAAGGGTTGAATTCCTCAGTTGGCTGTGGAAACCCCCTGGGTGACCTTGCATGCATCTCACACACTTGGACCCCAGAAAAACTTGCACCTTTCGACACTCCGCTGTTCTAGTGCTATTGTTCTACTTTCAACATTCTGTGGAATCCTGGAATTTGTAGATTTAGGGAGGGGCATTTAGAATTCTCAGCCAGAGAGCTCTTTGGCCTTAGTAAACTACAAACCCCAGAATTCCACAGGATGTTGAAAGTGGAATAATAGCACTAGAACAGTGGAGTGCGGAAAGATCCCTTGTTATAGGTTTGCTTTAAGGTTGCCATAAGTTGGAAACACCTCGAAGGCACACAACAACAACCCATACTGTGGTTCCCTGTTGCCTTTCAGTGTTCATTCCACCAGTTCAGGTTCTGAGCATGGCATTTGCAGGAGATCCATGGACGACAATGATATTACAGAGCCTCCATTAATCTGAGCCCCTGATTCACAGTTGTGGCAGACCTAAGTCGTGAGTTCGCCTTCCATTTATGTGCATGTATTCAGGAATGAAACTGGAAGAATCCCTGATAGTGTAAATAAAAATATCCCATTGCAGTCCTGACTTACAACTTCATTTTTGCTGTAGCTTGAGTCTTTTAAGCTAGGAGAGTTTTCCTGTTTTTTTTTCTTTGCACATTTATATAATGTGTGAGTAGACACTGTTTATACCCTTGCCATTACAATTTTACTCATAGGAGCAGGTTCTCTATTCTTTTGTGATATACAGGTATATCCCTGGTTTGTCCAAAGTGGGACCCCAACAGTTTACCATATATATAAAATAGAACATTGTTAAAACCAATCATGAGAGTAAACAAACAAGTCCATATCATATTAAAAACAGACCAGACTTAAAGACAGTTTTAAAACATTAAAAGAGAGGACTATGGGAAAAAAAGGACAGAACTCCCCATGCAAAGACCATTCTGCAGCAACCAGTAGACGGTCAAATTCTTGTATAAACAAAAACATCCTTGCTTGCTGGTGGAAGGAGAGCAGAGAAGGCACCAGCTTAGTCTCCCATGGGAAGGAGTTTGACAGCCTGGGAACAGTCCCTGAGAAGGCCCTCTCATGTGTCCTCACCAAACATGCCTGTGACAGTGGTGGGACTGAGAGAAAATCTTCCCCAGAGGATCTCAAAACTTTGGCAGCTTTGTATGGGAAGATATGACCCTTTACATACTCTGGACCTGAGCTATAAAGGTCCTTATGGGTCATAACCAGAACTATCTCTTAGTTTTTCAACGAGTGTGAAGATGTGTGTGTTTGCTCCCTCAGGGTACTGAAATTTATCACACCATTATCTTGTCGCCATTGGTGAAGGTAAAAGGAATGGGCTTTTATGGTTGATGATTATGATGTTGCTTTTCTATGGAGAAAAGTCTTGGAGGAGACAGATTTTTTTTAAGCAATAAAGTAAACACAACAAAATAAACAAAAAAGATAATAACATTGCATAAAATAAACATTTCAACAAAAGTAATCAGAAACAATGAGCCTTCAGGGACTTGGGGGGAAGTCTTTTTTCTTCTAGTTGGAGTGAAGGCAAGTGAAGACAACATAATATGTGTTGGGCCTAGCTTGGGAACACAGTTGCTGCTCTAAGTGCTCTAAGTGAGTTTCAAGGCCCGAAGTAGTGCTCAAACCATGTTTACCACCCTTAAAATATTCAGAGGTTTGGATCAGGCCTGTTTGATGATGTATCTCTGGATCTCTGGATAGAGGGGGGAAATGTGACATTAGACAGAACTTTGGCATGGTAATTGCTATTTGAGAGTGGAACTGTTTGGAAGGAAGGAGGTGGACTCTCTTTTTCTGGAGACTTTTTAAAAAAGAAGACCATGTGATTTCATCTGTGGATTCTTGCACTACCAGGGAGCTGGACTTGATTAACATTGAGATGCCTTCCAGCTCTGGCTCTGTGGTTACACTCTCTGTGTAGCTGATACCCTTGGCCATCAAATCCTCCTTGGCTGGCTGGGAGAATTGGGTGAATTTGATTTAGCGATTGATTGATTGATTGATTGATTGAAGATTGCATTTATCTATCACCTTTTAGCCCTCCAGGACCCCCTGGTCAATATACAATGGATAGAACCGTTTAAAACATTAAATACACAAATAAAAACATTTTTTTAAAAAACTAGAATAAAGCAGAAGCTTAAAATAATTTAAAAATCTCAGATGAGTAAAACAGCCAGAGTAGCCACATCTGGTTTTAAGGACCGAAGGCCGTACTAGGCCACAGAGTCTTAGCTGTCTGAGGGGAATGGAGTCAGCCTGACTTCCCTGTGGAAGGAGTTCTACAGTGGTGGTGTTGGTGCATAGAGAAAGTCTTGTCAGGTGTATCCATCAACCTAGCCTTACACGGGTAGGGCAAATATGAGGGTCTCCACTGAGGTTCTCAGGTTTTGAGCAAGCTGCTATGGAGGAGGCAGTCTTTCAGATATCCTAGTCCCAAACTGTTTAAGGTTTTGCTGCTTAAACTCAACATCTTGAATTGACCTCAAAAACCAATTGGAAGACAATGTAGTTCTTGCGAGAATGATGGGATATTGTCACTAAAACTCATGCTGAGCAAGAGTCTGGCCAGCACATTTTGAACTATGAATTGTAGTTGTATGACAGTGGTGGGCATCCAGTTAGTGATGTACCCAGTTTTTAGTTGTGCTATGCATATGGAGTGATTTTTTGGGACAATGAATAATGGTCGTATCCAGCTGACAGTGGTGTTATTGGAAGTGCACATATGGGACCATGGCACACATGGTAGTTCATAGAGTGGGGTCAGCCATGCCCCTTGACCATTGAGCCACATACATTGTACTCTGTTGATATTTAGCATACAGGTTGTGTAATCTTGACACCACAGATGGATATTTACTCTACAATGAAGGATGTAGGATCTTGGCCCAAATTTTCTTTCATATGTGATCATATCTAATTGGAAAGAAGCATTGAAAGATTACTATCTGGCTCATTAAGAATCATTTGGTGAAGGGGTGGAAGAGTCCATCTGGTAGCCGATATAGCCACTGGGTAAAACTGTCCAAAGTTTTTCAAGTGTTGTATCATAAATATTTTCGTTTTTCTATAAACCCAAACTATCATTTCAGTCAGTTTTTAGGATGATTATTGAGAGAGGGGCTAGATGTGCCTGCAGGGTACATTGACTAAGCAAAATATAAAAAGACTGGTGCTGTCAGAGTTCAACTCCCAGTCTGTGCCTCTCTGCCAGCAAGGGAAGGAAGGTGCTAGTACTTACCCAAGAGGAGGAGGCAGTGGGGTGTGTCCAATGCAAACAATCAAGTACAAATGCTGAGCCAAGCCTAAGTCAAGGTCAAATCCAAAAAGTCCAGAATACTAAAGGTCTATCCAAAAAGGGTCAAGAGAGCTGCACCACAAACGTCATGAGAGCTTGAGTAGCAATTTGCTACAAGCAAACAGCAAGCCATGCCGACAGATTTATATAGCCGGCACAAACAGATATTACTCATCATTGTTCTGTTTTCTCAGTCTCACCAAAATGGCTTCCCTCTGAGCTGCTCTTTTTTATCTCTTCTGTGATTGGGGGCTGAGGGGAGCAAAGGTGGATCTAATTCCTCTGAATCATTGCTGGTTCCTTCTCCCTCTGGCACTGGCTGCAACCATTCTGTCTCAGCTTGTGTTTCAGCTGATGGGGTTGTTGGCATGATAGTTTGGTCTATCAGTGGCTCTGTTTCTGGCACAGTCAATTGCTCATCGATCTCTGAACCGTCATCTATCACAGGTTCATGCATATGTTCTCGTGGTCTTGAAAGGAAGTCCTTTACAAAAATTAGCTCACGTATTATTACTGTTGCTATGAGGATACTGATGGAAAACTGCACATTAATGACAGGTACACAAACACACTCAGATGTGTGTGCATGTGCTCCCAGAGATGAGAGGGAGGAATGTGTATAAATGCTGTGTGTAGTGATACAAGTCTTTTCCTTTTGACTTTATGTTCCCAGCATGTTGACTCTACTCTATGTGGTAAGTCTTGTAAAACCAATAATACTGTGTATGAGTGTGCGCACATGTGCACACATGCACTCTAAATCAATAGGTTAAATTTGTCAGAACAATATCAGTATCTGCAGCAGCCAATGGTAGGATACTTAGGCTGGAGTTTTATGTTTTCCAAGCCCATGGTAGTCTTGACTGTTCTGGTTGAGATTTTCAGGTTCATTACTGCTTGTCCATCCTTGCTTCATGGGATGTTAGTTCCAGGAGATTTTGACTTGACCATGCCAGATTACTCACTGCTGTGCAATCTTGATGCCAGATGAATCTTGCCAACACAGTTCTGCTGCCAGCCTCAGGACAGCTACCAAATGGGGTTCTGAGGATTGGCCACACTACTGGCAGGGCTTCCTGCCAGTAATGCTGCTTGCTTTAAACAAAGGTTTTTTTGTTTTTGTTTTGTTCCCAATGTCTGACAAATTGATTTTTCACCTTACCTCCCAGGAAGTCAGATTTTGTGTCCCATGGCCAGGCTAATGATGATCTGGAAAGTAGGAGGAACATATTTTCCCTTACTTCAGTTTCTCTTCCACAGTTTCCAAAACATTTCTATTTTTGTTTAAAATGCTGGGCGAATTCATTATATTTAGAATACCACCTGAATGTGTAGTTTAACAAAATTCCTACGGGGTGGGGGGGAAAGGAGCCAGGTTTGTATTAAACTATAACTAAATTGACTATATTATTTTGCCCTGAAATAATTTTAATTCATCAAAAACCACTAAAATAATGAGTTATGAAAAAGAAAAAAAATGGCTTCATCTTGTTGCCAGGTGGTGGAACTGTGTTGGTGTTTCTGCTGATGAGATTTGCTATGAAAATTGTCACTTGTACCTCTCTTTTTTTCATGAAGCCTTGCTAGTCAACAGTGAATATGTGGGTAGATCTGGAAAAGTGAGTATGGAAAGCTGTCAGTTCTTAGGGGTCTCATCCCAACAATCATGGCTCTTTCTGCATAATGCAGAAAGGTATAAACAGTTTATAGTTCAAGTGCTGGAGGTAACTTGATAACCTCAGACGTACTTATTTCTATCAAGATGAAAAATGTTAAGAGTCCACATTTTATCAGGAGCTCAGTGCTGCACCTGCTTATCTGTTCCCTTTCTTGCCCTTAGTTTTTGCAAGTTTGTCTCCTCTGCATGCATACAAATGTGTCAGTATGGGTCAATATAGGGAACCAAACTGGGCTTTCATGCCTGTAAGTTTGAAGGAAGACTTCTGTTGACTCCCTTCCTTCCTTCCTTCCTTCCTTCCTTCCTTCCTTCCTTCTTCTAATTTACCAACCCAGCTCCCTCTTGTGAATTTACCACACTTAAATAAAACTTTAGTGGTTCATGTTCCCAATATGTCATGTTCCCAAAACATGCAGGAGAATACAAGTCAGAGTTGAGAAGTAAGCCACACAGTCATCCCTTCATTCCCTTTTTTTCTGCATTTCACTGAAAGTCATGTCAGTTAATTTTTCCAAATTGTCTCTAAGGTTAAATTTATTTCATCAAATTATTACCCACCAAGTCACATAAAAGAACCACCCTAACACACAAAATGAAGGCATTTTGTATACATATTAGGCCCTGGGGTTGTCGCTGTGGGGAGACAAATTGAGGGCATGGCCCACCAAGTAAGAACTCACTTCTGTGAAATGTTCCTTCTGCTCCCAAATTTCTAGCATCACAATAACTCAAATCTTCAAATGAACGTTTAGAAATAACAGCTTAGATGTCCAAACAAAAGGGGCAAGCAAATATATCTTGGGAATGTGAATACAGCAAATAGATAAGTTTGAGGTTTAAATTATTTTCAATGCCTAACTCTTCGGAATGGTAGAATTTGGAGGCTGAGGGAAAATGTAATGGGGGAAAGAATTCTTATGGCGGGGCAAAGCACTCTTAGCTACACCTCTGCACCACTCTGGTTCACAGACATACAACTACACACTTGATTTAGCCATCACAGAAGCACAAACATAACTCTCTCTTCTTTTCTGTCCCCATACCTCATACCTTTCTTCAGCTCACTCTGTATCCTTCCCTACAGCCCCCTGGTGCACAGTTTGCTTTTTCTCTTTTTTCTTCTTTCTCCCCCACCCTCCTGTCTCTTTGGCCAGTTTCAGCAGGTGGCCTGGTCTAGGATGCTATTGAACTAGGAGTAGGAATCATGCAGCCCAAAGGTATTAGTGAACTCCAACTCCCAAAAACCCCAGCCAGCATAACCGATAGTGAGTGGTGCCAGGAGTCTAACGGCATCTGGAGGGCCTCATGATCCTCCACTCATTCCAAAGTAAGCCTCTGACCTACAGCTGCTTGCCATCTGCATCCTTTAAAAATACCTTTCTGGGGTCTGTGGCCTTCTGAGAAAAAGAAGTTAAGATGGTGGGTGGCTGCAAGACAGAGGTTTCACTTTACACCTGCTAAAGAATATTAGCAATAGACAAACAGGAAGGAAAGGGTGCTTGATGGTCCCCTGGGAAATGCTGCAGGTTCCATATTTAGCCCCCCAACCCGTAATTACATCAAAGCTCTCATCCCTGCTACGCTCTTCATGTTTGGGAGAGGAGAAGGAACACCTGTACGTGTGATGGTTGCCCATTGAATTCAGGAGACAACTGGATCAGATTGTTGGAGAGGCTGCCAAGTTAGGCTTCTCTGCCATGCTAGTTGGACTGGTCAGTGTTGCCATATTGCTTAGATCGCTTTGCTCTTTGGGTATTGGGAGGAGCATGCAGGCCAGAGCCTGGGAACCAAGATCATTTTAGGAAGCTGATACTGCCTGGTGTTGTGTGGGAAAGAATGTGAGCAGGAAACTTCTGGGCAGGGGATCGGGGAGTTCTTAAAACTGAAATCTGTGCTGTATCTTCAGTTTTGACAAAAGCAGTGTCTCTGTGGGACTTTCCGCACTACACTGTTATGGTGCTGTTATTCCACTTTCAACCTCCTATGGAATCCTGGGGTTTGCAGTTCAGGGAGGGGCCGTTGGAATTCTCAGCCAGAGAGCTCTTTGGCCTGAGGAAACTGCAAACCCCAGAATACTACCACAGGACATTGAAAGTAGAATAGTAGCACTATGACATTGTAGGGTGGAAAGGCCTTGTGCTATATCTAATCTCTAATAAGATCTTTCTGGAATTTTCCACAAAGCCTGATTATTGGGTTAGAGTAAGACAGAACAATAGACAGATCTCTAAAGTATATGAAGTGTCCCCTTGAGAATAGATGGTGGGGGCAGAAGGAGCATCACAACTTTGAGATTACTCACTGTCTTTTTTACTGCAAGGGTTCCCTGTTCACATTCCTAATAGGTGAATAATTGCAATGTTTCCTGTGTTCCTAACACCCAGATTTAAAAAGTGTGAGCCATTGCCTTCATTTATTTAATAATTTGTTTGCAGTTTTCTCACCTCCTAGTTTAGAGAGCCTTGGTTTTACTCAGCTTATGGCTAGCCTACATACAGTACGCTGGCTCTCTGATGAAATGAATAAAACAAAAGCAACAAAAGAAATGGTGGCATGATTTGCAGAAAGACAATTGAAAAAGTAGTGCCAGTTTCAGTTCGTGGACCTGGATTCTTATATGTTATGCCTTGGAATTGTAGGACTTTGAGCAAGAGCATTTTTAGTTACTTTTTAGTCCAAATCATTGGAGGGTTGTTGTTTTTTTTTTAAATGGAGGGTATCAGTGTTTCATCATACAGTTTTCCATTTGTCTCCTATGGTCCTTTTGTCTCTGCAAAAAGAAAGATCAAACACCAAATCAAACTCGAAATTGACTTTTGGCATTTCTGTTACTATAGATTAGCTCGCAACAATTGAGTGGGATGGAGACTGATTGGGCTACAATTCGCTGCCATAAAAGTGCACTTGATTCATTGTAATCGTTTTCAAGAAGCTAGCATGCACATTTGAAATACCCATTACTCTAGCAGTTTTTATATGCAGAATGCAACATTTGCTTTGTCCTTAGCATTCCATTCTTGTGATAATGAAGTTAGCATGATCATTTCAGATTCTACAGTCCTAGCTGTTTGGAAAGCAGCCAGGCAATATGCATACCATCGAACAATTCATCTTCTGCTTTTCCCAGTGCCGTCTATCAAAATCACAGTTGCTGCTTTCTTCAAAAATGGATTAAGAAAAATTCGTGTTATTCACCAAGCATGTGGGCATGTAGTTAATGTGTTGACATAGAAAAATAGTTTAATTCTGCTTATGTGTCTATCTGCTTATTGGCTTTCCTTTGAAGCCTGAGTAAATCTGGAAAGAAAAAAAAAATCACATTGAATGTATGTCACTGTCATTTCTTGCAAATTCCTAGGTATCTGTTTGTTTATCATATTTCTAATTGCTTTTCTACTTCCCAGTGCTAAAAGCAATTTGCAGTTGAATAACACAATCAAATTATGTTAAAAATGAAATCTTAAAAAACAGTAATGAAGTAAACATATTATGAATTTCAAAGCAAAAACTGAAGTAGTAGCAGGAATAAGAGGCAAGCATAACATCATAAGTAGTTGGAAGTAAACTCCATGAAAACTGGAAGTGCCTTCTCTATAAACCAAAGCAGCTAAAGTGGGCAATCTTGTGTATCTCCGTGGGTAAATAATTAATTGACTTGGTGTTTCAATAATGGAGCAGAGCCATTACAATCCTCCTGAACCTATCACTTTGATCTGTGAGATCATTTATTTTATTTATTTGTTTAATTTATACCACACTTTTCTGTCAGCATGGAACCTAAGATGGCTGTCTACATAGATTAAAAGAAAGTACAGGTAAAACTTAATAATTATAAAGGTAATAGTTTAAAATACCTTTGTATTATGGATGTCCCAATCCGGAGCTCTAAGAAGTTGGAGAAATTGTAGTTTTATTGCCAGGTTGTAGGAACATCTAGCTCACGATATATCGTGGAGCTGTGCCAAACTTTCATACATGATCAGCAGTGCCCTATTTGCATGGTTGCAACCTTGGGAGGAGAAGGTATGCTGTGTGCCATCCATTCATGATAGTGCATATGAGCAGAAATTTGAGACTGGTTGGAGCCTTCAGCGTGGGGTTGATACCTTAACTCTAAAGGAAGGATGTGGAAAAGCACAGGATCCTCATGCATCTGATGCAAGTGCATGCAGTTTATCCAAATCTGCCATGGCCACTGGGATGATGAAATTGTATGCCATTCACTTCCAGCCTTTGGTTAAGGATGGAGCAAGACTGCAAAATCAAATTTAACACATTAATAGAAAATAAAGTGTGTCCTTTTCTCTCAGCAATGTTTCTGAAAAAGAAATATCACAGAATGGACATTTTCTGATGCTTGGGTAGCTGTACCTTTGGGAAAGGTTTTTCTTTTCACTTGGAAAAGCTACATACTGGGGTATTTGAAAGTACAGATTTCCTAACAGTGGTGAATTGGATCACTCAGCTTCTTGCCTGCTTCTCTGTTTCCCTCTTCTTGTGATTATGGGTGTTCCTCTCTTTCATCTACTTGGCCTCTGCCCCCTCATTTAGAGTACTTCTGCAACAACAGACCCCCCTTGCTTTTGTTGATCTTTCATTTCAACACATTTGAATTTGGCTCCTTCTAAATTCAGTTGGGGAAGATAGTTTTAGATCAGGGTGGTACCCCAGATGGTATATGGTACAGGATGATGACCTTTTAACTAAAATCAATGTTTTATTGTTCCACCCTTCCCCTTTTTAAAGGAGGCATTAACAAATACCGGTATCGACCATGCTGACTGAGAGCCCTGTTCGCAGCATAATTGCTCTTTGAATCATTGGAACTGGTCGTCACCTATGGCATTCATCTCATAAAAGCCTAAGAAAGCTGATTGTGAGAGTTCTGCAGGAAAGTAAATCTTTGAACAATTTATGCTGCAGAATGATAGCTTCCTCTCCTGCCAAACTTTAAAAAAGAATTAGTCTAACAGACTCAGCAATTTGTTTAAGTGAGCGCCTTTTGTATGCCTTCTGAGCCTATATGCTGTTCATGAATCTCTTCAAGGAGTTTTTATGATTGGTAGTAACCTGCATTATGTATAAGCTAAGCAAGTTTATCTGTTTTGTGATTCCTTTTGTTTGACCAAATGTTTGCCCATAGTTGTAATTAATAGGGGGTCTTAACCTTTGCTGTTGAAAAAAAAAAGAGTTCTGGACTATCATGAGTCTTTGATTACAGGTAAGTATAGAGCTAGGAAAGTTACTGTTTTGGACATTTCCCCTGTTGTTGGAATAATACTGGTTTGGGGATTTGGGGAGTTATAGTACAAAAATAACTTTTCTAAGCTGTGGGTGAACAATACACGTTCTGGTATAGAGCCCTTTTTGTTAGTCTATATTCATTTGGTAATCCTAATGAAATGTGAGCAAATTCTGAAATTTATTTTCAAACATTTTAACTTCCTTTAAATGCTCTCACTGTGACTTAGTCACAGAATGGCTGTGTTCCTGTCTTCCTGTTTCCCAGCTGCACCATCTTTGATTTCTTTGCTGGTTTGTTGCTCTGAGTACAACATTTTTTTCCCGTGACTTGCAAAGCTGGCACTGTTGTGTAGGCTGAAGCACTCTAAGCATGATTGGAAGCAGAATTGCATCTTGACCTTCATACACAACTTCTGGATAACGGCTGGTCTATATCAGTATGCTGACAATTACAAATAAAGGTCTTTCTGCTCATGCAGATTACACCAGGTATATGTCCTCCCTTGCAGAGGATGGGAGAGATATTGGATTTTTCATCTGTAGGATTATTTGGTTGCATTTTAATCCAGAACTCTTGCCTAGGGTCATCTTAGGCTGATAGCTCTGCAGATAGCTCCATTCTGAACAGAAGGGTTGTCTTGAATCTCAAATGTAGCTTTAGTGTACAGGGTACTTCCAGAAAGGGATGTTTACCAAGACCAATAATGCATCACCTTCACAACTATGGCTTTGTGCATAAGGAACCTTCCAATTTTTCTCTTTGATTCCCTTTCATGGAAAAAAAAAAGTGGCTAGAGAACACCTTTTGAATAAACCCTTCTGTAGTTAGTGGACCATCCATGCTCTTTCGTGCATCACGTGCATGGAGATGACATGGAGATGACACCACATGGTTATTGGGGAATAGGGTCACATTCCTGGCCTTCTGCCCAGCATTGGAGAGTAGGCAGTTAGCTTGTAAGGAAAAAAAATTAGTGCAAGCACCTGTGTAGGTGCTTAGGTTTCCATACTATTGACAAAGTGACATGAACAGATGTCCTAGTCTCCCAGAAGATGATATATCAACAACTGCTTGGATGTGAAGATTTCTTTGCTAACATGTGGGTGTCTATAGGTAGGCTCAGACAGTGAGCTTAACTCAGATGGCAGGACTTGGAAGGTTGCCTGACTCCCATGTCCCCTTCACATAGGTCAGGGATGGACAAAGTGTGGCCTACAGGCTGCATGTGGCCCTCCAGGGGCCATTTCCTCCATTTTTGCTCCAAAAGCAAACACGAAACTTCAAAATGACCTCTAGGGCACTTCCATCAAGTTTGGAACTCCTTCAATGGGCCAAAACAAATTTTTGCAAAATTTTTCAAGATTTTTTTTTGCCTCAGAATGACCCCAAATGCCCTTTAGGGGTCCAGGAAAGCTCCAGAACATGCTGATAATGCCCCATCTCTCCCAGAAGGTGTTTGGGGGCATTTGAGGACAAAATCTTTGATTTTTGTTTTTCAGGAGCAGGTTTGGTGGGGGATGTGGCCTGCCAAGCTCTCCTGGGGAAATAATGTGGCCTCCTAGCCTTCCTCAGTGGTCCACCCCTCACATGGGTGAGTCCAGTTTCCTACGATTCTACCCCTTTAATGCTGGAACAAGTACATTTAGAAGCTTAAATGTTTGGAAGCTTCAACTTTTTTTTCCAGCCAGGACTTGGGAAGGAAATACAAAGGAACTTGTGGGCAGCAGTACATTTGTAACATTGAGATGGAATCTGGAAGAACTCTTCATTCAGGGACCTTCAGTTGTCAAGGTTACTGTCCTTTTATTTTTTCAAAAACAGGTTCGAAGTAATTGAATGGGGAGGGTTATCTTATTTTGAAATGTTTTAAATATTGACACCAAAGACAGTCTTATTTCAAAAGTGTTTGGGAGCCCCATTGCTCCTTCAAAGAACAGAATGGCCATAAAACAGGTGTAATTTGCTGATAAGGACCATTTCAATCAGTGTTACTCAGCATTGTCCTCCTCTCTGCTTTCATGAAGGGCACATTTGACTCAACTCAGGCTGAAATGTTCACTTCAACTTGTGATCAGGAAACACAGGCATAGACACATGCATATACCCTAGATATCTAGGCTGATATTGATGATTTCACTTAGGATTTGAATGAAATAAAAGTTTTACTAGCCCTATGTATCACCCTTAAAATTTCTTCCATGCCAGGTTCCATGAAAAATTGGTCAAACCCAGAAATCTGGTCAAAATTGGTTCGTAAATGTGTCTTCTAGAGCTAAATAATTAAATTAATACATACAATATTTTAAAAACCACAGAAATCCAAAATATTCCCTGAGGTAAGAATCAGGTCCAGAATCGTGCCAATTTGTATAGCACAACAGAAAGGCCAACACTTTAAATTTTAATATAGATATGATATGTATGGAAAGTAGCTTTTCTCTTGATAGATTTCAGGAGGTTCATGGTAATGGACTCGTCCAGCATGATTGCTTTTTGATCATGACAGTGGGTCTAAAATTTGTTTTGTTACTATATTGCCTCTTGTTCTGATGTTAATACACAAAAATGTGGGTCCAGTAGACAAATTTGAGACAAATGCAATCGTTCAGTTCTTCCTCTGTTGCTAGTTAGCCTCTGAAAATAATGTCTTATATTCATAACATCAAAGAGAGTAAGAATGATCATGACTGCTTTAACTGTTTCTGGGTCATATCCAGTGCTAAACTTCCACTTGTGCAAGAGCAGAATGGCCAGTGGGGAGTGGGGGAGATCCCTTCTTGTCACAGCCTCTGAGCATCCCAAAAAATTTGGTCTAGAGGCCTTGAAAACCCTTTGGAGCATTGTGTTTGGCACCAGAGGGGGCTGTAGAAGGGGCCAAAATCCTGATGCTGTGATGAGCATCATGTTGGATTTAGTTCTCAGTATTTTTTGAGGTGGAATTTTTTGATTTTTTTAAAACAACAATTTTTGACCTTCTGGTCAAGCTAATCTTTCTGGAAAGGCAGAGTTGGCACTGTTGATCATGATTGGCTATATAATACATGAAAACTGTTTTGTTCTGTAACTAACCAATTAAACATAGGCAAGCCTTTGCAGTTCCCCATTAGCTCTTGGAATTGACTGAAGTCCCTCCTCCTTGTGAGGTGTGTTCAACTTCCTGCTGGCCTCACCCTCATCACTGCATCCACATATCCTTTTGTATGCATTTGGGCTTGGTGCCTATAAAGTATAACATGTTGGATACACATAATCTCAATTCATGGTTGGAAACTCACCACGAAGGTTCTTATTCCTTTACACACAGGCTCCCCCTTCTGCAGAGAATAGACAACAAGGGATGTAAGGGCTGAGGCAGGCCCAATAGTCACTGCCCCACATTTCACTCAGCATCATTAAAAGGGAGTAATTTCAACAGTGGGTTGATGCTATTCTATAGAACCTCACGCTCAGCCATCTTGAACCTTGCTCAAACAAATATCCTTAGAATTTCCCAGAATATAAGGCAGATGTGAAAGTTATGGGGGACTGGGAAGAGAAATGTTATAGATGAGACATCCATTTAACTGTATATACATTTGTGACCTGAGATCCAAGAATTGACACCCCACTTCCAATTTAAAGTTGTGCATTTCCAAAAAACATTATTTTCTTTCCCTGTCTAATCTTCCTGTTCCAATGTCTTGCTCTTTCTGTGCCTTTTAAGAAGCTATCTGTAGCTCCAGAGGGAGGCTTGCTTCATGCTTTGAGAGCCATGACATGACAACCCAAGTGGTAGGTTTTGTTTCTTGCATTTTGACTGAAGGAAATGACTTGCATTGGGCGTATGAAATCCTGTCTGCTTGGTTGACTGCCTGTTGTCCCATACATTATGCATCTGAATGACAGGGGTAGGGATGGGGAAGAGAGAACAAAGCTTGGGGAGGAGGGGTGGAATGAGTCATGATGAGCCTCCACAAGAATCCAATTCTGCCCTGGTTGGTGGGATATACATTTGAGAATTAACAAATCAGATTTTCATGGTGGCACAGCCTGGATGTGCGATGGGATACTGCTATGCCAGGATCTGTCTTGGACAGATTTGTCATCTTACCCATAATTAGAGCTAGTGATTACATGGTGTGCTGCCTTAAATGTTTCATTTTGTGTTGCTGCTTTCAAAATTAACACTGTCAGCCTCAGGCAGGAGCATCCTGTTGCACTGCTGGCTCAAAGGCATGATGGGGGGCATAAAGGAAGAGGATAAAACATTCCCCTGTTTGAAGCGCAGCTTCAATGGACCTTTCTGTGTGTAGCTCATGGAAAGGAAGCAAGGAGGATAGCAACGAAGGAGATCATTGTGAGTTTTATCTGCCCTATGCTTTCTTTTCTTAATAGGCTTTCCTAAAAGGATTTCTTTTCAGTGTACCTCCCCCTAGGATATTCTTTTCTCTCATAACAATTACTGGTGCAGATTTTTCTTTAGCAGGCAAATCTTTGTCCCTTCCTTCTCTTTGCCCATTTTCAGTGTTTCCCCTTATTCCTCAGAGAGTCAGAGCTTCCATTAGCTAAAATAATGTTCCAAGATGCATGTGTCCTGGCTTGTGGCTTGTTAATGATTGGATGGTGAGTGCTGATAACATGAAAGAAGCAACCTTTTAGGTTCTTGGGAAATGTCTGTACAGCTGCTTTAGTCTGGCTTCCACTCCCCAAGGCTTACCAACTAGAATTAGGTACAAAAGACAGGTGCTTTTTAATTCTTTCTGAACCTAGGTATTTGTTCTGATCTGAGCTCACAATTCTTTCCTATACAAATCCTGGTTAGCCCAAGCTTTCTGCATCTCAGTGGTATATTCAGGAGGTTGCATGTGTCATTTTGCTGTCATTGGCAGCAATAATACAGTTGAGAGTAAGGAAATTTTGCAGATCTACTACAAATCATGTACCTGTCTACCAGTAGATTATGATATGCCTTCTACTCAAACATATTACAACTGCTGAGCCAAAGAAGTGATCTTAGTTCCTATGCTGGCTCAAGATTAGGTTCTTTGAGTCATACAGGCCTTTAGAATTTCTTCTTCTGTCACTGTCCATCCCTATCTTAATTCCCCACCAGTTTCCACTTCCCCTAAACCATGCCCGACTTCCTATATCTCTGAAAAGTAGATCCTCTCCTCCTTGCCTTTGCATAATTTCCCCTTTCTTCTTCTTCTTCTTCTTCTTCTTCATCATCATCATACTCTTCATCACATCGCCATCATCTTCATCATTATTCTTATTTGTATTCCATTTTTCGCCCAACATTGGCCCCCAGAGTGGCTTACATATGAGAACAATACAATTTAAAACCATATAAATAGTATATATCAAAGCAGAATTAAATGATAAAAGAATTGAAACAACTAAAAAGGAATTAAAAGAAGCAATTAAAATTAAAACAGTACAATACTCCCCTTGCTTGTTCTTTAAAAACTTTCTGTATTAAAATACCTGCCTGAATAAAAAGGCCTTTGCCTGCTACTGGAAGGACAGAAAGGAGGGGGCCATTCTGGCCTCTGTGGGAAGGGATCTCCAGAGTCTGGGGCAGCCACCAAGAAGGCCCTCTCTCGTGTTCCTCCCCACAACTGTGCTTCCAGTGGTAGTGGGACTGAGAGAAGGGGCCTCTCTTGATGACCTTAGAACCTGGGCCAGTTCATACAAGGCGATACGGTCTGTCACGTAGCCTGGACCTGAGACATATAGGTCTTTATAGGTCATAACCAGCACATAAAATTGTACTGGGAAAGAAACTGGCAGCCAAGGGAGTTATTTCAACAGGGGCATGGTGTGGTCTTTATAACTGATTGCCTCTGTTAATACTCTTTATTCTTCTTACTGAAACCAATGTCTGTGATGGTGTCAGCAATCAATCTTTTTTTTTTTTTTTGCTTTTTTTGAGCTTGGGATTGTTGCTTCTGTGTACCCTCGAACATTTCATAAATGAGAAACAGGATACACGTGGCTAAGCAACATCAGAATGTGGGCAAAAGGGCAAAAGCAATGAATGCAGATGAATTTACAGGCCAGGAGATGCTTCAGCAATTTGCTTTTTCTTGAGCCTACTGGAAAGAGCAGTATTCCATCCTACCTTTTTCCTCTTCTGAGCTGTGTGTGAACTATTTTTGCAGTTTGAACTCCCTTTGTTGCAATAGAAATAAGTTGAGGACTAAAGAAGAAAGTCAGTGGAAGGAGAAGAACAAAAAAACCAAAAAAACCGAAAACTAGGACATTTTAAAACCAGCAGAAAAACAGAGGATATATCGGGACGTTTGGAAGGTATGTTACTCCTTTGTCTGACTCTGTCCTTCATCTAGGCCTGCAAGAAGAATCAGTAGGAAATGCATAGAGTCTCAACTGAACAGCATCATTTGTGACCATTTTCTTGAAGCAAATAATCCTGACATGGAAGCACACCACATTCTGTTTATTAGATGCACAATCTTCTCTTCCTGACTGAATTCAGGAAAAACCAGTTATGGTGGTTTACAACAGCAGTCTCCTCAGCAATACTTTTTAAAAAAACCTCCTTCAGGAGAAAAAATGGGTGGGGGAGAGTAAACACAGCAAATCCTGATTTGTATGTATGTTTGAATGTCCCCTCAGAGGCGACATTCACTTCTGAAGGATGCTGGGAAACACACTCAACGTAGTTGACCTTGATTTATTACATGATCCTGAGAGCATGAATCCAGTTTGTACAAAAAAGTCTTTCCTGGATGTTTTTACAGCCTAAATGGTTTATATGGTTCATTGTGCTTTTGTTTTTATTTCACTAGAATCCAGGCTGGAAGCAAGAAGTAATTACTTCCTTGAAGTGACGCTCCAGCAAATAATGTCCTTTGGAAAAATGAGATCAATAAAAAATAGTTCCATGCAGTTAGGCTCAGGTCATAGAAATCCAGCCAAGATGTGAGATGTAACTTTCTCACTAGCTCAGAAGATTCGAGTTATTGAAAGGCTTTACGCTGTACAAATTTTGTTTCTGTTTCAAATGAGTAGAAGAATTTTCCTATGCAGTTCTAGAGAAAAAAAATCAGAGAAATATGTTATATAAAATCTGGCCTTGGCTTTATACATCTTGTGAATTTATTTGTCATTTGGAATGTGCTTTGAAAAATCTATGGAGATCAAGCTATTTTGTATACTGCGTGGTTGCATCCCTATGTGGCAGAAAAATAATATGTGCCGTATTGATTTAATAGCAATAGGTCCAGGTGGAATAACAACCCAATTATAACTGTAAATATTTTTAACTCTATTGGCTTTCAAGTACAGAATATGCCCTGTCAAAGTCCTCAACCTGCCTACAATATCTGAGGAAATTGGACCGTATCTTTTTTTGCTTTAAGTTACTACACATCTCTAACCAGCTGACTGTTCTCTCTTTAAATGTAAGTATCCCCTGTCATTTTCTGAAACTAAAGATTGGCATTGGCAAAAGGGGGAAAAAAGGCAATCCGATCTTCTTCCAGGTAAGAGAAAAAACTTTTCCTGTGTATCATCAAGCCTCTGTGGTCCATCCTAGAAAATACTTCCCCTTATAACAAGCCTTGGACAATATGTCTATTCCTGTCTGAAGAACAGTCCCCAGTTGCTTTCAAGAAATGGTGGATCACTAAATGGAAATGTGAACCAACAGCTACCAGATCCATATATCAAATTCTGTCAGTGGTATTCTGTCCCACTGTTTGCACAGGCAGTACCCAATGGCGACGGCTGTCTGTTTATAAATGAGATTTCTTCAAGTGTTGCCTAATATAGGTATACCTTAGTTAACAACCAGACCAGGGTCAAATTCCCCGCTTGGCCCTGGAAACTTACTGGGTGAACTTGGGTGCGCCATGCACATGCCTTCCTTCTCTGCATGTGGTGCTTCTCCCATTCCCTTGCCTTTTGCCTGGGCATGGAGAACGCACACTGAGGCAAAAGGCAAAGGAATGGAGGGAAGGCAGGCACATGCCATCCTTCTCCATGCACAGTACCCCCCTCCCATTCCCTTGTCTTTTGCCTGGGTGCGGAGAAGGAAGGCACACACACCTGGGCAAAAGGCAAGGGAATGTGGTGGTGGTCAGGGGCTGGAACGGAATGGGAGGGGAGGCGCGGGGGAGGTTGTTCACAGTTTTTCCACTTTTGTGAGGGTTCTTGGCCTCAAACTCTTGCAAAAGTGGAGAGGCCACTGTAGTAAGGAATTCTGGACTCAGCTGCTAGTGCTGTAGGGAGACACACAGCTAGCTACACAAGCTAGAATAGAATCCCATTTTTTTCCCCAGATTGAGCTTTTATTGCATTTTTTACTGTTGACACTTTGCTGCAATTTGACACCAAAAGTATCCAGCCCTCCCTCACCATCTTTTCAAGGCCAACTCTGCTAAGAAAATGTGCAAGTGGATAGAGGACAAAGAAGAAAAGGGGGCTGGGTGGTATAAGAAGACTTTGTAAAAATGACTTTCTATATCAGAGGCTTTGTTCGCTGAGGTCTGCCTGTACTTCAGCTGCTGAATTCAGTTTGCTATTGCAGTCATCAAATAACTGGACATTACTTTGCCAGATCGATTCATGGAGCAGAATGAGGTGGTAGAATAAATGGTACTGCTTCTGGTAGGACATGTGTGTATGCGTGTTTGTGAGCGTATCTCCCTTGTTTGGTTGGAAATGGCACAGTCTACTCTTGTCACCTTGGATTCTACAACCTCACTCTGTTGCACGTATACCTAGAGTACACATGCTGACTGTTTCAGAAGTCTAAACAAAGTCTGGCTTCTTCTTTCATCAGCTCCTGTAACCTGTAACCAAACTCATGGTCGCAGAATTGACATTTGTGGCTCAGTAGTCTGCTGTCTGAAACAAAGGCTTAGGACTGCTGATTTTCCATTGGGATAAGAATGACAGTTGCTCACTTGTTTCCAACTGTTCATTGAACATCTGTTGGTTTCAGTGCCTGACAGACCAGTGTCTTGATTTGAGGCCAAGATTAAGAATACTGCCCCTCTTCCTCATGTGACTTTGTTTTCTGTCTGTCTGTCTCAGTCTCTCTTTCTCTCCCTCTGACTCTCTATATGCCCCCTGTCCCTTCCAGCCTCCTCTCCAAAGTGGTAGTATATCAGCCTTCCAGTCAATTCACATGTTTTCCAGCTTACTGTCACACAGTTTTTGCAGAGCCTTAGAGTGTTCTCAGTTTTGGACAAATACCGCATCCATTATCATTCTCTTCATTATGAGGTAGTCCAATTGCACACATTGAGTTACCACGCGAGCTTGTCACTCTGTTTTGTTATGCATGTGTTCCTGTACCCTGGCACAGAGAATGATTAATTTCTAGCCCGTGCTTCTTCCTGCTGCTCTTGTCTTTTTGGAACCGAACTGAAATATTTCTCCACCCCCACAGATTGCTTTGATCAAATCTCTGCATTCTTTCCACTTTCTAAAATGCCTCTACGGCTTTTTCTGAGGTACTTCAGAATCTCTGGCTAGGGCTCAACTGCTTTAATACCCCTGACTTTTGCCACTCCAATACTTCAGTGCTTCAGTTTGCCATTTGAAGATCTTCAGGTTACAGTGAGCCCCAGCTTTAGTGGGATAATTTCTGGATAATTATCAGCCAATCTCTAGCATTCCATTTTTAGGCAAGGTTCTGGAGTATGTGGTATCCTTTCACCTCCATAAGTTTTTGGATGGAACAAATTATCTAGATGCATTTCAGTCTGGTTTCAGACCTAGTGATGGGACAGAAACAGCTTTGGTTGCCTTGGTGGATGACCTACGCTGGAAATTGGATGGGAAAGTGTGTCTCTATTGGTTCTGCTCAGTGGCTTTCAATACCATCAACCATGCTGTCCTTCTGGGTCAGTCTGCTGGGATGGGACTCAGGGGCACTGTTTTACAATGGATTCATTCCTTCCTTGAAGAGCAAACCCGGAAGATGGTGCTAGGGGACTCTTGTTAGACCCCTTGCCCTTTGGTCTGTGGGATCCCTCAGGACTCAGTTCTGTCCTCAGTGCTATTTAACATCTACATGAAACTACTGGCAGAGGTTGTCTGGAATTTTGCAATTCAGTGCCATCAGTATGTGGATGGCACCCAACTTTATTACTCCTTTCTACCACAAGCCAAGGAAGCTGTTTTCTTCCTAAACTAGTGCCTATCATCAGTAATGGACTGGATGAGGGCAAACAAATTGAAACTTAATCCAGACAAGACAGAGGTGCTCATGTCAGTCAAAATACAGATCAGGAAATAGAGATTCAGCCTGTGCTGGATGAGGTTACTCACCCCCGGAAGATGCAGGTCCACAGCTTGGATGTTCTCCTGGATTCAACTCTGCTTGTGGAAGCCCAGGTTTCAGCAGTAGCTAGGAGTGTGTCTGCAAAGTTAAAGCTTGTGCCCCAGCAGCACCTGTTCATTGAGATGTCAGATCTGGCCATGGTGACACATGCCTTCGTTACATCCTGGTTGGATTACTGCAATGCACTCTGATTGGGTCTGTCTTAGAAGAGTCTTTGGAAATTAAAACTAGTCTAAAGAGTGGTAGCCAGATTGCTACTTGGACCTGACTACAGAGATCACACAACTTCCTTGTTGCAACAGCTCTACTGGCTGCTGGTCCTTTTCTGGGCACAATTCAAAGTGCTGCTTATGACCTTTAAAGTCTTACACAGCTCAGGTCCAGGTTATCTGAAGGACCATATTTTCTCTTGTGAACCAACCCATGCTTTGAGATCTGCTGGAGAGGCCCTTCTCTTCATTCCACCACCCTCACAGGTACATCTGGTGGGAATACAGGAGAGGACCTTCTGAGTGGCTGCCCCCAAGCTCTGGAACTCCCTTTCCAGAGAAGTCAGACTGCTTCTTTCCCTACTTTCTTTTCACAAACAAGTAGAGACTTTTCTATTCAAACAGAGATTTGATGAGCGATTATATAGGGCCTATCTTACACAATGCCCTGGATATTGCTAGTTGCTGTGCTGGTGTGTGTGTTTGAATGCTGTATGTTTTGATATGATTTCAGCTTTTTGTTTGTTCAGTCTTGTTTTAGCTTTTATATCTTTTGGACTTTTAATGATGTCAGTTTTAACTGTGTTAAAGAACTGATGCTATATCTACCACATGAACCTCTGCAGGTGCAGCTAGAGTATGAATGTAGTACAAGCTTAGTAGTTTCCAGGCATAGCTTCAGTGAGGAGGTTTGCTTTTCTTGAGCTCGGCTTTACAAAGTTGAGGTGTCAGTCTCACTCAGGGAAGTCAGTCTGGATTTGTGGATTTTCTGTATGACATAATGGTTAAAAAACAACCAAGATCTTTGTGAGTAGGTGTGAGGAAGGAGCAGCTGTGAAGAAGGAGCAACTTTTTCCCACTGAAACAAGAGAGCAGTGAAGTGATTTGTTGTAGAATCCTGTTATGAATGCATGCTTTTAAGGAACTTCATTAGGTAGTAAGTGCTAAAGCTCAAATATATTCACCACCATCTGCCTCTCTTTAGAGAGGCCTTGCACAGTCCTACTTGGAATTGTGATTCCCTCCTCTTACCACCTCCACAGTTATAAAATGAAGACATTCTCTGAGGCAGGTGTTACTATATAATAACACAGGGCCTTCTAAGTACCACGAGAAGCAGAGCAAGGCTAAACTTACTCTTCAAAGACTAGTGAGCATTGTGGAACAGCATATGCCATAGACTTATTTTCAGTTCTGTAAAACAAGAGTACCATATTAGAACGATATTTTTTCCTTTGTTTCTGGTTTGTGCATATTTAATAATTAAGCCATTAGTTTTACTGCCTATCATAAGGATGACCCTATCTCTAGGAATAAGTGACTTCTTAACCTAACATTCGCCAAGTAAACAAATTACTTGAAATACCATGAAATCCAGAGTAAGGGAAAGGATGTCATGTTCCTTTTAGTTCAACATCTTCTAAGAGATTTTGAGGTTTAAACAGAAGATGACATTTACATTTCTGATGAAATACCTTCATGGAAAGGTATTGAAAGAATATTCAAATATACTCAGAAAATAGTTGAAAAATTTGCTTTTTGAACATCAGAAAACCCTGATAAGGAGAATCTTTGCAGTTCAGGATTTATTCTGTACAAGGTTCGCAGCTTTTTTCCCCACAAAAACCCAGCATTTTTCAGTCTCTGATAGAAATGATGTTATTGACTGTACAGAAACTGCTGCTTTTTGCACAAAAAAGCTATGAGCAGGTTTTGCTGTCCCCAGCTACAGCATTTTCTGCACAGAAAATAACAGCATTTTTTGCAAAGGATGTTATCTGTGCAAAAAGCATGAATTTTGTGCAAGATAAGTGTCAGAGTGTGAACAGTCTTTGAACATTCTACAGTTTTCCAAAATCTTCTCACAGCTGGAAGAAAATTGCTAAAATTACTTGTTGCTTCCTTCAAGAACAGAATTAGCGCATTTACTCACCTGTTCACGGAACATGTGTACTTGCTTGAGTATGTACATCTTTACTCATCAGCAGGCTATTCTTGTCTTGAGCCCTTCTAGGACACGATTGTATATGTGTGTGGCATTTATTAGGGGAATGATTTGCCCACTGTGGCAATGATTCTGTTCTACTGGAAGGCAGGCCCCTGTCCGAGCTGACCTAGAAACTAGTATGTTTTCCAAATACAG
The DNA here is from genome assembly GCA_030412105.1 of Cyclura pinguis. NCBI lineage: Eukaryota > Metazoa > Chordata > Lepidosauria > Squamata > Iguanidae > Cyclura > Cyclura pinguis. The sequence goes on from CM059600.1 coordinate 166,425,353, forward strand.
AGAAGCACAGCATGAACCTCTAGTCTAGGAGCAGAGTGCTCTTGTAAGGTAACATTGAAGCCATAGAGATGAGACAAGAGTTTTGCTAGATTTTTAACTAAGAAAGCGGGAGAAAATGATAACTTCATGGGTTAACAGTGAAGATTGGCCCAGATATCATAAATAAGGGAGAAAGCGTGATTTGCCTTACTTTCCTCAGTCCTTAGTAACTCACCTTCACATAGGCTTTTAAAAGCAAGGATGGCTTTCTGTGTGCTGCCCTACTAAAGGATACACAGGAAGGAGCTCTGGTTCAGCCTTTGCCAGTGTGATGTTGACCACAAAGTTATTGGTCCTAGCCAGAATGATAAGTGGCCAAAAATTATGGGAATTGTAGTATAACACACCTGGACGCTATCACGCTAAAGAAGGCTGCTCTAGGCAACACAGAGCTGATGAGCTCAAATGTGAGGACATATTCCTACTTTTTGTGACAATTATCTCAAGTTGAAATAATTTCCTCATTCTCCTAAATAAGCCATGTTCTTAAACTAAAAATTCCTCAGAGATTAGACATTAGCAAGGTGACACATATATTTCATTTGGATAAGTTCAAAAGTTATACATTTTTTATGAGTTCTTAGCACAAATATTATTAACCATGAATTATTAACCATTAACTGATAAGCAAAATTTTAAAGTACTGTTTTGATCTTGAATCATAGATGGGCTATCCAGCAAACTTCAGATGGATTTCTGACCTTGAACAGTGCAGTTATGTAGCTAGCTGATCTTTACTCAAATAACCTTATCCCCACAGCCGGATTTTAATTCAGCATTCTGACTTTGTCAATAGAAATTATCCAGACCATCTAATGCCTTAGGTTATTTTGAATCTTCCCTTATGTTTTGTTTACTATAATCACTACTTCTGATTCCAGTTACTTATTGTTGTGTGCCTTCAAGTGATTTCTGAGTTATGGTGACTCTAAGGTGTTTTCTAATGTCACAGGGCTTTCTGGAGCTGAGTGTGTGAGACGTACCCAGGGTCACCCAGTGGATTTCCATGGCTGAGCGGAGAACTGAACCCTGGTCTCCAATATTGTAGTCCAGTGCTCATACTGCTACATCACTGTCTCTCCATTTCCTTATATTCTTAATTATGTTTTGTGAAGCATTCTGTGATGCTTCACACTTTACATTTCATTATCAACTTAGATCATAGCTTTCTCCAAACTGTTGCCTTAAGATGTTTTGGACCACAGTCCATCCTTTCTGGAGCTAATAGGGATTGTGGTACAGATTATCTGGAGGGTGCCATGAATTACCAGTTACCCAATTATTAGTATTGGTATTGGTATTAGTTTGGCAAACCCCCATCCCCATCTTGCTACGCATCCTCAGCAGATGCTGAACAAAAGCTGTTCTTTCAGGAAGAAAAAGAGAGAGAGAGAGAGACGTACATCCTAAACTTATTCTCTTAGGAGCCTCTGCTATAGAATTGGTTTCATTTGAATTCGAAGGGAAACGTTGACTTCAAGACTTCAGTAGTTTCTTTCCCTCACTTAGAAATCATTTCAGCTGTGTGCTTGGAAGGCTTATTTTATGCACTCCATTTTCCACTCTCTGTAGTATGAGAGTAGCTTTTGAGAGTTTTTCAAAAAGTTATCACCAATCTTCTACTGTTATATTCTGTTGGTTTTCATTTCTGTCCTTTTCAAGGAGCTCACCTGAACATCTGCCTTTATCCATCCCTTCATAGTAAATGTAGATGGGAATTGCCAGTTGAAAGATAGTGAACTCCATAGATGAGTGGAGATTCCCATACCTGAGAATTTATACATTGCAGCTTTTGTGGGCTACATTCTAGAGAGGTGAAAATCTAGATTACTTGAAAGTGTTATTGGCTTAAATCTAATTATTCCTCCTAACTAGAGTTGATCCAGTGGGTTTGAATTTGTTCGGGTGAATGGTTGGATTTAGCCCTTTAGATGTTGTTGCCTTCCTTCTCACCAGAACAAGTGCTTTTACCTTCCAGCCAGCCTTTAGCTGACATTTCATCTCATAGCTGGTCTACCCATTCACATTTGATGTCACATTTTAAGGTGACAACGTGGAAAAATACACTATGTTAGTATCACCATGGCTGCAAGAAATTGTAAATGAATTGACAGACTAGGACACAGAGCAGTGGAGTCAAACTACAGGAAAAGAGATTCCACGTAAACATTAGGAAGACCTTCCTGGTAGTATGAGCAGTCCAGCAGTGGTGTGGTGGAGTCTCTTCCCGTGAAGGTTTTTAAACAGAGGATAGATGGCCATCTGTCGGGAATGCTTTAATGGTGTATTCCTGCATGGCAGGGGGTTGGACTGGATGGCCTTTATGGTCTCTTCCAGCTCTATGATTCTGTGGTCCACGGGGACAGGGAGTCTAGTTGAGTCCTATTGTTATAGCAAAACAATCTTTCTGCCTAAGGGCTTTCATTTACTAATGAGCTACCTAAAATTTTACCTGTGGGTTTTTAAAGATCCTGAATAGTGCAAACCTGATTATATTTAAAACTGGCACCTCACTCTCTTGGCTGTTTGTGTTAAGTTGCCCCCACTCTTTGGCATCCCCACAGTTCCAGTTTGATAAGAGATGATAGATGTATTGTGCAGGTCTCAGAACCTATCTTTTGTGTATCTTTTTAAAAAAGTCTAATTAGTTCATACTAAGAACTCTGACATATCTTCTGCATGGGGGGTAAGGATTTAGAAAATGGAACAGCCTCTTTGAAAAACACAATCAGTATACATGAAAGGCAATTCCAGCTTTTTAGAAATACTGTTCTTCAAATATTTAAGGTTATTGCTCATATATGCTAAGTTAAATTGTTCCCTGGTGTGCAGTTCCCTATTAAAGTTTTAATGCTTCCAACTACATGTTCATTTTGCACAAATTTATTTCATTACTAAGATCAGGCTCTGTCAAGATTATAACTCTAGCCTAATGCTATTGATTTTACTGGTGTCACCCAAAGTATACATGACTGCAGTCTAGAATGATGTTTGGCCTGTGATCCTCCCCACCCCCTGGTGGTTTGAAAAAAAAAATACTGAAAAAACCCCCCACACTTTTCTCACAAGGGTTATGGTGTCTTTCTTTCTTCATGAATAGTTGCGTTAGTGAGCAATATTAACTGTTTGGAGCTTTCATGCTGCTGTGTTATTTCTGTTCAAAGGGTGCTGTGATTTTTTTTCTTCTTTTGGGGGAGAAAAAGGATATATGAAAATAGATGGTCCTTTGCAGTGTTTCAAAGAGTGAAGGAAATCAAGTAGTGGGTTTTGGATCTCTCTGCTGCCTTTTCCCTGAAATCATGTCGGCTACGTGGGAGGGAGCTCTAATGCTGTTTTACAGGCTGAGTCATCCTCCTCCAGCTGAGGGATAGAAAATAAATGATAGATTTTTTTTAAAAAAAAGGGCCCCCAACAACAAATGTCATGGTTGTTTAACTCGTGTGTGTGTTAAAAAAAAAAAAGTGATTTTTCAGTCATTGCTCAGTTCTTGACTTATCACTTAGAAAGTTAAAATGGTTAAAGATCCATCTCAATACCATGCCTGTGAAATTGCAAATGTTTAATGAAATGCACACAACTAGTTTGTGTGTTAGGAAAGAGACCATGTAGCATTCAAAGTATACTCAGCCAATATTGCATTTTGCTGCAGTTCTCTTCATCTTGCTCGTGAATGTCATGTTACCTCTTTTTAGCCTTCAGAGGAGAAAACATTCAGATCCTAGGATGCTAATTGTAGGTTCCCATGTCAGATCTGAAGAGCTCCCTTCTAAGAGGTCACTCTGATAGCAGAAAATGTTGCAAGGTGTACCTGACAAGCATTCATTTATCCTTGAGTAGGTACAACCATCGGAAACTAGAGCTGTATGTTGATTCCATAGCAAAACATCCCAGGATACTGCAGTGTTATGCATTTAATCATTCATAACTGTTGCCCAGAGAACTCTATTACTGGTTGGCCTATAAATGCTGATAATAAATAATAATTTAATTTCTTCTGGTTATTTGCCTTCAAGTCAACTCCAATTTATGGTGACCCTGTCACAGGGTTTTCTGGGCAAGATTTCTTCAAAGGAAGTTTGCCATTGCCTTCCTCTGAGGTGGAAAGATAGACGGTCGCCTATGATTACCCAGTAGTTTCCCGTGGCTGAGTGAGGGGTTCGAACCCTGGCCCCCCAGATTACTAGGTCGACATTCAAACTACTACCCTGTGCTGACTCTCATTGTCCAGTAATTTAATGATCACTAATAAATAGGCAATGAAGAACATGGATTTGGCAGAGTGGGATGGTGCTTTTCTTACTGACAAAGTTCTGTGTATACAGGAGCTTCAGAAAATACTTCAGCCTGGATTGTAATTGGTTTTCTGTGTTAGTCTCCACTCAGATGCAACTGTGTGTTTTTACAGCCAGTGTGCTTCTCCACAGTTTATGTGGCAAATCAGATATTTTTGTATGACCATTCTCCTGCACCATTAATTGTGCTGTTTAATGGCCATATGGTATTGGGGGTGGCAGTGACTATCTGGCAGTGTTCTTGAAGAGGAATACTGTGGTATGAAATAGCAGCAAAGCACGAATAACATTAGATGTCACGCTTGCCCCTAGTCTTTCTGAGCCCTGTGAAACAAACGCAAGTGATAAAACTACCATGAAATTATGATCCAAAGCTGCTCAGCTTTGACAGCATTTGGCTTTTGATTTTATCTGGCAGAAAGGCAGCATCATAAGAATTAAGGCTGCTTGTTGAAATTACGTTTTCCTCATTTCAAAGCTGTGGTAGGCTCACTGTGCTATGCCAGTGGTGTCACCCCTGTTGTTCTCATGGTGGGAGTTTTAGTGCAGAGCATGTCCCCAGTATGTTTTATTGCATAAAAACTGACTATGTTCTAGGAAATCAAAGCACACAACTAAGCTAGCATGGTGGTGAAATTATATAGGTTGAGTGGCAGTGATGACATGAGAACAGTAACATGCTTAGCCTGGGATGTATGCCATAAACATATTTTAAACGTGTGCTTTGATAGTTTTTTTCTTAATGGCTCCATCTTTTGCTAGATTTTCTGTGCTAATTAGATTTTGAAGAAAGAGAGGCAATTCATCATGTAACATCTTCATCAGTGAAGCAGAATAATAGTTAACAACAGACGGCTGCCTGTTAACATCAACTTCCGAAGAAGCAAAACCTCCGAGCAGATGCCTCTGTTTTTTCTTTGAAGCTGCCACCCACCCACCTGATTACAGATCCCATCAGGCAAAAGTCACCATGCTTAATAGCAGGAGAGCTTTTGCTAACTATTTTCTTTCAGATCTTGGCACAGTTCCTCCTGACCAAAAAAGAATGTCAGATAAAACAGAATAATAATCGGTGATACCAGAAGAATGGGGGGAAAGTCCTTCAAAATAAATGATACATTGCAAAGCCTCTTAGCAACAAATAGCATTTTTTAAAAAATATATTTCTGTTTCAGTAGGTGATCTTGACTCCTCTTCCCCGTATTTCCAGGCATTAAATTCTGGCTTGGAGCCTTCTCTGTCCCATCAGTGGGAGCAATATATTATGTGGAGACCTGAGAGAGGGTTCTTCTCTGCGGCGGAAACCAGGTTGTCGAATACCCTCTTCCCTCTTGGAGGCCCCACTGAGGCTGACATGGGCCTCATTTGGGTGCTGAACCAGTATGGGAGTTGTAATAGCTTGCTTTGGGGTTTGTTGGGCTGCTGGTTTTCTTTTGATTCTTGGGTTGGTTTGAAGTGTTTTATATGGTTTTTATATTACTCTTCGTTAATTTACAGTTTTATTAATTATACCTCTAAGGTCTTCACATACAAGATGGGCTAGAAATATTTCCATAAATAAATAAGTTTGTAAAGATTCTAAAAATGTGGAGTCACTAACATACACCATATGGGAAAGTCTTTCAGAGCTAATAGCAGCTCTGTCTGTCACACCATGGTACTTGCCTCTGATAGTATATGCTCTATCTAATCATCTTTTCCTTTTGGTTTTCCACTAATAATTTTCAAGAATGTACTCCCAGGATCAGGATCCCTGGAAAGTAACCACATACAACAAAATAGCTCCTTTCCCTTGATGCTTCCTTGACTTCAGATAGGACTGGGGCCACATGGGAGTAGCTAAACAGTGTTAACTCCCAATACAAAGTGTTTTTGCATAGGCTACCTCCTAATGTACTGCATTGTTCATGATCACCACTCCCATTAAGTGTTTTGCCTGCCACTTAAAAGAAGAAGTTATTAATATATTGGTTATTCCTGTTAGAGGTGATCACGTATAAAAATCAATATCAGTTTATCAGACAGCATAGTGTCCCTTCCATGGATTGTTGTATCATACCCATTTCTCAATTTGCTTCTCTTCTGCTGTTGCAGCCACCATTTTGTTCCAGTGAGCCTTCCAAAAGCATGACTGTACTTCAGGCTGATAGATGACTGCAAAAATATTTATGATCAGAGTGCCAGGGGTAGTCTACGTTGCCGAACAGTGTTTTTGACTGAAACGTCAAGGCACTGCTGCAGTATAATAATGCTAAATGAGAGAGAGAGTGTGCATGTTTAAATCCAGGAAATCTCCATGCAGGCACTAATTGACTTTGTATCTGTTCATCTCTTGTGGATTCCTGCCTTTAGCACAAAGAGAGAAAGAATTCCAGGCAAGACAGATGATGAAAAATAATGAGCAAGAATTTTAATGTGCCAGCAGCTTGGCTGATCCTGGGGTTAAAGCTATTTGCCAAAGCCTCCAGTTTGTACCCATCCAACAGAAGAGGCTGTTCATCTGCAAATTCTGACAGATACTTTTCATGACTGCAGGAATGCTTCTTGATGGAAGAATTAGGGGACAGCAGAAACCTCATGGAGTTCCTTTTGAAGCAACAGCTCCAAAAATAAGGACAGAGAAGTAAGCCTGACCCTGAATGTGTTCCAGACCTTGGTGTGTTCAATTTGACTGACCTGCATTGGCTATGATATCTACAACTCTGTTCAGTTCGGCATAATGACAGAACTACTGTGATCAGGAGCTGGGGAGGCAAGGTTCCTGATCACAAGAGCACTCTTAAAATGAACACGGTTATGAAACCTTGTGCAGGCCTTCATGTCTGAAATGATGCTGGCAATGCAAGGACTGTCTGGGTGAATGCTTACACAGAGTTTAACCTCAGTCTATTATTTTATTAATCAAAAGCTTCTACTCTTTACACCTATCGTGAGATTTTGCAGACGAGGGACCCTCTGTGTTCTGTGCTTCTACAGATCCCCTCCTGATGGTATTAATATTCCTGCTGCAGAAAAAGTTTATGAATGTCTTATACTCGGTTGGTTTCAGCTTTCTCTGGAAGGGTCAATGCACCTGCAAATTTCATCCAGTTCTTGAAAAAAAAATTATAAACACACTCAGGCTTAAAGCAGTTAACGCAGAAACTTCTCCTCCTATTTATCTGATACCTGGCAGATCTGACTGATACTTAGCATGCGTCACACCATCAGAAGGGACTGCTATGTCTTTCAGTTTAATCCACTTGAAATACAAAGAAGAGAGAAAGATTCTCTCTGTTTGTTCAGTTCCTCATAGGGAAATATGCAAAGCTGTGAATTTCTTGGGAAGAACCCATCTGTAAATGATCAGGCAAAATTGGACTACCGAGGCTCTTGTGTAGTTGTATCTCCTCAAGAATGATCAGAAGTGTATTTAATAAAATGTTAAGGCAGGTGTTGTCTTTGAGCCCTCCCAGGAATAATAAAGGAAGCCTGCAATCTGTCTAAGATACCCAGAGTTGGGGTTAAGCTGCGCTTAATGCCTGGAAGGCACTTCTGACTACCCACTGTGATGGTAAGAGTCTTCATATTTAAGAATGTTTGAATGATAATGGATGGGGGAAGTAATTGGCCTCCCACTGCAAGTACTGGCAAGTAGGCAAAATTAATAACCACCTTCCTGCCAGTGTTGAGCCCCCACCACCACCCTGAAACCATTTCCAAGATCCCTGATCATAACTGACATATTCCAAAAATGACACAAGAGAAGTTTTTGTAGCAGTAGTAGCCAGGTATGCTGACACAAAAAGTCTGAGTTGTTAATAAATCTTCATAGAGGTGGAAAAGGCAAAATGTGTACAAAATTTGTTCCATGATACCTCATTACATATTTGCTGTTTCCTGCCCTCTCTGAGGCTCATCTGGCAGGATGCTGTTTTATTTCTTGTTAAGCTGTGCACTCTGGATTCATCAGATGTTCCTGAATGATAACGTAGGTGCCACATTCACCCTGTTTGTTTTCTCTGTCTCTCTTTATGTAATCTAGTTTTTCCAATTTTCTTGAATTAGAAAGGCAAGGACCATGGAACCATTTTAAAGGTGTGTGGGGCTCAAGACGGCAGTCAGGTCATTACGAATTTTGCCTAATAACTGGTACATTTTTACTAAACAATGAAAATACAGAATACATTGGACTAAAATAGTCATAATGATGCTGATTAATGATGATGGTAGAATTATTACACAATTGAATAAATTAAAAATTAATAAACAAAATCGATATATAAAACTAAAGGAAAATGTATATATAGAGAGATTCTATTAAATGAATGCAAAGGTGCCTATAAGTTCTCCTGACGTACAGTGTAGTTACTACTTTAAGAGCAAAAGCCGAGGAGATATGTTACCTTATACAGGACTCTCAAAAGAAAATGTAAAACATTTCTAAGCTTGAGGATTCCAGAATCTCCTTGATTTAAGGGCGCAGAGTGAAGCAGCCATGTTGACATCAAATTATTTAGGGTGCTGAGAACAGAAACAGATTGTGAAGAGTTCCAAAAGGATCTCTCCAAACAGAGAAAATAACTGTCAATATGTTAAGTGAAATTCAGTAAAAATAGGTGCAAAGTGATACATAATGGGGCAAAAAATTTTCCCAAATTCATATATATGCCAATGGGATATGAACCAACACTAAATGACCAAGGACTCTTGTGGTCATGGTTGATATTTCTACAAAAATGTCGATACAGTGTTTGACTCCTGTAAAAAAGAGGGGCGGGGAAGAGAAATTCAAATTGAGCATATGTAATTAGAAAAGGATTCAGATATAAAATTGCCAATATTATGCTGCCCTTATACAGATCCATGATGTGATCTGGAATGCTCTGTATATTCTGGTCATTACACTTAAAAAGGGTATTGAAAAGATGGAAAAAGTTCAGAAAGAGGCAAGCAAAGTGACTAAAGGACTTCACCTATGAGGAAAGATTGCAATGTTTGGGGCTGCTTAGCTTAGGGAAAAGAAAAGGAAGAGGAGACACAATAGAGATGTACAGAATTATTTATCTAGTATTAATAGAACCCAGGGTCATCCACTGAAACAAAAGTTGGAAAGTCAAGGCACACGAAAGGAACTAAATACTTACACCATGAAACTCGCTTCCATAGGATGCTGTCATGGCTCTGAATATGGACAGGTTTAAAAAGGGTTAGATAAATTCATGAGGTTAGGACCATCAGTGGCTACCAGGATTGCTACATATCAGGTCCAGTTTTTGTGTATTACTTTATGTGAAATCTAACTTGATGTTACACTCATTCCTGCTGATGTGCTTCCCATAAGTGGCTTACTGGCTATTGTATGAAGAGAAAGTTGGATCAACTAGATCAGTATTTCCCAGACTCTGGTCTTCCAGGTGTTTTTGATTTCAGCTCCCAGAATCACTGGACACTGGCCAAGGCAGCTGGGTCTTCTGGGAGTTGAAGTCCAAAACATCTGGAGGACTAGAGTTTGGGAATCACTAAGCTAGATCCTTGGATCCAGCATGGTTGTTGTTATGTTCTCAAATCAGCTCAAAGATTGAAAAATCAAGAACATTTCTGTGAGGTTCCCAAAGAATTCTCTTTATCTAGACAAACAAATGCAAAAGATGGGCTTTCTTTTGCTTTCTGGGAGACTTCCCACATGTGCTAACAACTACTAAAAAAACATATGAACAGGCAAAAAAAGATGGCTGGGGAGGGGAGAGACATCCATATGTTTGGGTTCCTTGTTAATATAAATCCTCTATACCATTCTATCTTTACCTGCAGTCCTTTGGATTCCCTCCTGCTGATGCTGTTAGGAGTTTGTCACAGTTAAAGACTGTTTCTATGTTGACTGAACATGTTTCTTCTGAGAATGAAGAAGAAAAAAAAATACGATTTTTAAATTTTAGAGAGAAACTAAGGGTTTATGCGTAACTTACTAACATGCAATATAATATAGTTCTCTTCTGCCTGTGTCACACAGAGTAACGTCAGTTGTTGGGCTGCCCCAGAGGGTGGTTGACTCTCCTTTTTTGAAGGTTTTTGAGAGGTTAGGTGGGCCATCTTTCAGCAATTCTTAAAACTGGTAAGAGATTGGACTAGATGGTCCTTGAGGTTCTTTCTAATTCTATGAAAGATATCGACAAGCTGGAATGTGTCCAGAGGAGGGTGACCAAAAATGGTGAAGGGTCTGGAAGCCATGCCCTGTGAGGAGTGGCTTAGGGAGCTGGGTATGTTTAGTCTGCAGAAGAGAAGGTAAAGGGGGGAGATGATAGCCATGTTCAAATATTTGAAACAATGTCATATCGAAGAGGGAACAGGCTTGTTTTCCCCTGTTCCAGAAACTAGGACAATGGATTCAAGCTACAGGAAAAAGGATTCCACCTGAACCTCAGGAAGAATTTCCTGACGGTCAGAGCTGTCCGGCAGTGGAATATGCTGCCTCAGAGTGTGGTGGAGTCTCCTTCTTTGGAGATTTTTAAACTGAGGCTGGATGGCCATCTGTTGGGAGTGCTTTGATGTGTGTTCTACATGGCAGGGGGTTGGACTGGATGGCCCCTGTGGTCTCTTCCAACTCTATCATTCTGTGATTCTATGATTAATATCTAAAGCATCCATGTCCTAAGGCCTCAAGTATTGAGAGAAATTACTCCAAAACTCACACAGAGATGACTGTTGTATCCCAGCATTGTAGCGTACGTCTCCTCTTCAGATTTTTCACCAGTACACAAAGTAAAAATGCCCGTTGCAGGCTCTGTTCTGCCCCACCCTGCTAGCCCATCATTAGCTCAGTGAAACAACTAAAAATTATAGAAGCTTCGTAGGTCGACTGAGGGCAGGACAAGCCTACTTCCTAAACTGATCTGAAATGTCTAGTGAGACCATCACAACAGGTATTGTAGTGTTATCAAGCATGGCCAGAGGGAGGGAAAATTACTTTTTCAGTTATCTTTCAGTTAGCCTTAACTACAAAAACTTACAAAAACTAAGTCCTCTTAGAAGTACCCTCCATATGTCCAGTGTTTCTTAGCTTTCAAAACTGTTTTAAATGAGTCAGCTTTTCTGACATAGCTCTTTGTATAATCTGTGTTGCCTTTGATTTTTATTTGATCATCATAAATCTGTCTATACCTTTTCCAGCCCCTGCCATAAAATGGCCATTACCTTTGAGTTATCAGAGATCCCTTGTTCTTGTTTGTGTGTAGCAGTTTTAAGATTCTGAACTGATGTGGTAATCTCTTTGAACTGTTTTTTAGCAGAATCTTTAAAATGATTTATTTGTCCTGTAATGTCTAATCTTAACAAGTCTAGTATCTGTTCTGAGTTCCCATTACTTTCTGTTACATGTTTATTCAAATCTAAAATATGGTGAGGTGTCTTAGATATTGAGGCTTGAATTTTAATAAGCACAGGGTCAGTTTTGTCTAGCCTAGCTCTGGACATTTTTCTGGCAGCCATGCTTATGATATTATATAAGTCACTGTCTGCTTAAATTCCAGCATTAGAGTCAATATTGTTGCCACTTTTGTGAGATATGGCTTCCATATTAACTTTTTAATTGTTTAAATCTTGGAACTGCCAAATCTGTTTCTTCTCCCCAGTCCAAACTGTCACTTAGTTTGATCTTCAATTTTTGAGTGGTGTGCTCTCTGTCAAGTTTCGCTTTCCTGTACAATTATCAATGGAGATTGCCTTGGAATATTTGCAGTGAAACTTTTTTGTGCTCACTCCAGCATAATAAATCACCAAATTGAAGGTGGGTCTCCTTCCCTGTTTGACATAGGCCATCCAGGGTCCTTTGATAATATTGTAAATCTTTGTTTGGAGAAGCTTCTGTCTAGCCAAACTTAATGAAGCTTTGTGATTCTTCAGCTTTGCAGTGAGGAAAGTTATAATTTTCAGGGCATGTGTCTATACTAGATGACTATTGCTAGATGACTCTCCAGCTCAGCCCTGAAATGGGGGTTATCCAGGAGACTGCCCTTATGGAATCCTTCTGTATTTTTGTGGGCTTAAAGATAATCCTATAAAGCTAGAGCAGCACACGAATCATGGTGCTAACAGTCAGCCATCTTGGCCCAGAGTCCCCGCAGGCAGCCTTTATTGTTCATAGGAAGGCCTAACTGCAGTAGCTGCCTTAATATTTCTTAGTGCTTAAACATTTGCAAGTGACACTGTTGTTAGCATCTGAAGAATCATGGTCCTGCCGGTGTGGACAGTTGGTTGTGTAATATTGCACTGTTACAATGGTGGGCATGCCAAATTCTTTCTCTCTCCTATGCTGCACAGATAAATACCAGCACATTAAGCTGTTCTGCTGGAAGCAATTTGATTATGCTTGGACAGCATCAGACAAGGAAATAATGAAGTTTGTCTCTTCAAGGAGAACTCTGATTGATTTTTTCCCCTCTTACAAGTCTTAGAGCTGTATTGCTGGAAGCATCAAACTGAAAAAATAACAACTTAGCTTTGGCTATTTTTTAAAAAAAATCTATGCATTTCCTCTTTTTAAAAATGGTGTGGGTATAGATGTGTGGGTGTCAGTCATTGTGTGAATACACATACAATTTGTACACTTTTGGAAACAGTGACGAAATGGTGTTATAATTGTGGTACTATAGTGTTACTAACATAAGAGTTCGGTTGGTCATGTACAGTGAATTTTGCTGCACTGGCATGGAAATAAGTGTTTAAGTGAATTGACACAATCATATAGCAGTTGTTTAATTACTGCAAGTATTTGAATCCTACTTTTAGGCCAAAAAAAAAAGTCCTTCTAAGACTGTTTACAAATAAGAAAAATTGTGTAAGTAAAAACCACCAAAGACAATGTTAAGTAGTAAGGGTAGCATAGCTACATGAAGGTTCTTAAGGATCAGTCCCGTTGGGCAGATGATGATTGATGGACTTGTGAGGGGAAGAAGGGACAGTATTGCTGGAGCAAGTGGACTGCTGTGGTATTTGCCTGCTTGCCTGCCTTTTGGGCTTATTACCAAGCGCATGGTAATAAGCACTGGTAATGACACTGATGTGGGGTGGCATGGGTGTTTGAGGAGTTTGACATTAGTAAACTGAGAAGAGATCTCAGCAGCTAACGGAGAAACTGGAGGCAGGCCAGTAGAATATGCGTGTGTATGTACCTTCAGGTTGCCTGTTGACTTATGGTGATCTCATGAATTTCATAGGATTTTCTTAGGCAAGGAATACTTAGAGGTGATTTTCCCAGTTCCTTCCTCCAAACTAGAGCCTACGGCACCTGGTAATTTTTGGCAGTCTCCCATCCAAGTACTAATCCCCCTTCGCCTCCAGAATCAGATGGGATCAGTTACCTTTAGGGTATTTAAGTACCAGTAGAGTATGCAGAGCCCTTATTGAATCAAGATAAGATCAGAGAGCTTGTGTTGGTGGTTAGGTAGTTATATCACAGCTCACGAAAGAAGACATGGATGGGTAACTGGTAGTCCATGGGCTGGAACAGAACACAACGCCTTTCTGTTTGTCTTGATGTTTGTCTCTCCTTATTTCCCTCACCCCTTTAATCTGAAACTGGGGATAAAAATAGAAATGACTGGGAGAAAACATGGTGAAAAGAGCAGTTAGTAGCAGAGAGTGGGGTGTAGAGAAGGAAGGCTACCAGATCTATTGCTGGGATGTTTTGCTCAACCAAGGTGACGGACTCTTTCTCCCTCTGTCCCTTTGTTATTTGAAATGGGAGATGCTGAAAGCTTTAAATGGCAGACTAATAGTAACATGCTGACTGATACATTCCTCACTAAACAGGCACCTCAGTAATTAGCTGACTTGTTGGAAAAGCACCTTGTAAAATTATGGTTGGCATAAAAAGCAAATTGCTGTAAATGCGTACTTCTTTAATCTTATGCTTCTCTTTGTTGTTGTAATGACTGAAAAGAGTAAAATAAACTTTTATGTTTTCTCTTTGAAAGGCTCCTCCTTACCCTCCTCCCCCATTTCTCCATCCATTAATTCTGTATGTTTGTTCATTTAAGCAGAAGATGGCTATAAATAGCATCAGTTTTCAAAGCCCTACCTGGTAGATACTCTGCTCTACAAACTGACTTTTTTGCCTTGAATTTTGAGAAATATTACTAATAAAGATGCTTATTCTCTATACCGAAATCTGGTCTTGATGAGAAAACATAGGTAAGAAAATGGTCCAAAATCTGACAATGGCAGAATGTAAAAGTCTCCAGAAACTTGTTCAGGGAACCTAGAAAATGGGAAGAATTGTTGGTTGTGTTAAGAATATCTCAAAATCATGTGTATTGATCTAATGGAACTGTAACCCCGCTATCCTGACTGTTGGCTCTCTCTCTCTCTCTCTCTCTATATATATATACACACATATATTGGCAGATATGTTTAATTGGCATAAAATAGAAGTAATATACAATGACTGGATAAGGCCATGTGGAAAAGGAACTGACTGAAAAATAGGTCAGAGATGATCTCAGAGCATGGCTGAGTTCAATTTAATGGCTCTTGCAAGGAGAACAAAAGGAATCTCTTGAGAGAAGAGCAAAACCCCCTGTGATTTGCATATCCTCTGGAAAACCAAGCCATAAAAACTGGCCACCAAATTTATTTGACTCCCAGTTGTTGGAAACTTCAAAGAAAGAGTTTTTGGTTGATAACTCTGGTTCAGGAAAACAGGAAGATTTCATACAAATCCATAATTGTACCATCTTCACACTTACCCTTTTCCTGATCCCTGATTACACTGCCATAAAAATCTTTTACCCCATCTGCCTGATTCTACCCTTTGTCTTTTCCCAGGAAAAGGGTCTCTTCCCACCCCGCCAGGCATGCATATACTATATTTGCGTGGGGCTTTAGTTAACTTTTCTCTCTCTCTGACTCAAGTTTTTCTCTCTCTTTTTCTCTTGCTGGCTGGCCGGCTCAGCTCTCTCTCTCTCTCTCTCTCTCTCTCTCTCTCTCTCTCTCTCTCTCTGTGTCTGCCGATCTATCTCCTTGTTTTCCCCGAAACAGCAGCCTTCGGGATCAGGTGCAGTATATTTGCTTTGTCCCTTTAACTCTCCCCTCTCTTAAGAGCTTCAACTCAGTAGTCCTTGTGTGCGTGTGTGAGTGAATGCGTTGTGTGTGAGAGTGTGAATAAACCTTACCAATTCTACCAAATAAAAGACCACTTAAAAGGACACTTGACTTCTCTCTTTCTCATGCAGTCTGACCCCATAAACATAGGATAAAAGATCTCGCTGCGTTGCCCTGCCCTCTGTTTTGCCAAGTTGTGCTCTGCTGATTTCCCCAACCTTAGTAAAATCCAGGTGTTCCCCAGGGACCCCAGCAGCCAGGGTAACAATACATCACAAAACTCCTTGGAATTAAGTTCCATTGATTTCACTCTTGAGCCGTTGCAACTGCAGCCATATCTTCTTTTGATAGGTACACTGGTCTGCCCTAAAATCAGCCACATTCATTTGGCATGTAATTTGGCAGTTTCATTTTCACCATGATGCTCATTGGATTTCACTGCCAGCAGGATGATAACAGGAAAGGTATTTGCCAGTGATGCTGATGTTTAATGGAAGATGCCTGTTGTCATCTCTGCAACAGGGTGGCCACTGAGTTACCACCACCAAAAAAAGACATTTGCACAGAATTTGCCTCTGCCAGCTTAAGGTATGGAAATACAGACATAATTATGAAAATCTGAGGAGAAATACAGTGCATTCCACCACTGTGGGGAAGCCTGCAACCAGGAGACTTGCGTACCTGGTCTGCCTATTATCCAGATGGTATGGATGGAGGTCTTCTCAGGGCCCCTGCTTTCCCTTCTGAAGGCTATCTTTAATTCACTTTGGCCAATCTTCTGTTTCTCTTTCCTTGCCCCTGGTTAGCTTTGCCAGTGCTTCTTCTATTTCTGGTAACTGCAAGGAGGTCTAGATACCCAGGACACAGTGAGCATGTCGGCACCAAGAATTTTGTATGTGTGTATGTTGGACAGTTTTAACACTGCACTTAATGCGGACATTGTTTTTATTAAATACATTACATCTTGCAAATAAAAATAAAATGCTTTTCGCGTATTAGGCAGAAAACACAAATTTACGTTAAGATAAGGTGAAGCATTGTACTTTAAAGCTAGTGCATGGCATACTAACTCTGTTCCACTAGCACAAACTGCTGCTTCCTTTATTTGGGAATATTTAGAGTATTAAGATGCTCCAAGATTCTTGCTAGTCTTCTCTAAACATGAAATATATCTCATTCTGATTTTTTTTAAAAATAGAAGTTTTTTTTTAAAAAACCCTTTGCATAGCTCTGTGCACACATGCTTTGTATTATCCAGCATTCCAAAAGTATAGCAAATCGAGCCTGTTATCACTGAATGGCATTGTCTTTCCTCAAGATCTGTGTGTTTCAATTGTAGCTGGAGACAGAACTTAGTAACTACTGTATTTTATATACTTAAAAATAATGGAATAAACATTTTCTCAGTCTCCCGTTGCACCCTAAGACTAGTGGCCACCTAACAGAGGCTAGTGCACATCATTCTACACTGTCCCCATTCTCTCTTAATACATTTACAATGGAATCTTATGCCTGTTTACTCAGAAATAAGTCTCACTGTGCACAGTGGCACTTGCTCCAGAGAACAGTTACAGTTAGCTAACGTTCGTGGGTTTTATTCTTGCTGATTTGCTTATTCACAGATTATTTGCTGCTGCCTCTGCTGCTGCCCTATGCTGTTTTTAATAAGGACTGCAAGCTTCACAAAACTGAGAGATTGTGAACAAGGCATGTACATCCCTATTAAAAATGGTGTCAGGCAGCAGTGGGAGTAACAGCAGCAAGCCCCACCGGCTGCCCACTTCTGCCTTAGGAAGGAACCCTGCCTTCTCAAAGGCATCCACGGTGGGTTGAATACACAGATCATACTTTTTTTGTGTGAAATAAGATGGGGGGGGGGCTAGAGTTATTCGTGGTTTTTCCACTTTCATGGGAGCCTTGCACCCCAGTGAATGTGGAGGGTTAACTGCAATTATATTTTCTTCTGTGGTCCTGTTACGTTGAAGACCTGAAGTAAACACATCATCTCAACCTCCACATTCTATGTTTACTTTCCATTCAAGCTGATGGAGAGTATTAGAAAACTCAAAAGCTTAGTCACAGTTTTTTCTCCCCATCCCCCCTGCCTTGGTTGGTCCTATTATTGTATGGCAGCTTTTGGAATTTTTCTTCTGGCCCAGTGCAGCTACCTTCTACTTTTGTGTCTTCCCTAGTACAATGGAAATAACCACAGATAAGTTTTAAGAATAAAAACACAATAGAAAAAGAGAAGCAACAATATTCACCTACTATTTTGGCCTAAACAGTTTTCTTTTCTTTTCTGTGCTAATTGAGCTGTCTGCAGTGATGTCCTTTGTTTAAGAACACAACCTGGTCTTTTGGGTCAGCAAGTGTGAAAGCAGGTGGAGCATGCAAGGAAGAGACTGGTTCCTAGAAATGTCTCTCCTGCCACTTTGGTTTTCTGAACTACTCTGAACTTGTAGGCTGGGCAGGAGGACCCTGCAGCTGCTGTGGAGCAGCGAGACAGGAAAGGTGGGAGAAAAATTTTTCCTTTGTAAACAGTCATGTTTCTCTCAGCCTTTTACCAGACAGTGCAGCATTGGAGACAAATGAGGGAACTGTCCTTGAAAAACAGGGCTGGAAAAATACTGAAATTCTCATCAGGGTAGTCAAAAGATAGCTTTAATATCAAGCCCAACACCAACAGTATCCTTCTTTTTCAGCTCTGTGAGGTTTATATAAGTTCCTGAGACATCATATGAAAATGTGTCTTCAGGTATTTTCCTCTCTTCTTCGTACTTGCTCCTCCTTGTCTTCCTCTGTGGGGGCAGATGACTTGAACCAGACATTTCATCACAAACCAGATTGTTCTTATTGCTATCTTCTTCCCAATGCCTCCCCATTGTGAGGTATTTTTATCCTGTTCATTGCACTCCTGGTGAATGCCTTTATCACAGTGTCTTTTTTTGGTGCCAGGTGCTGCTTTCTATATGGAAAGGCCTAGAAACTAACAAGCTGCCGTATATGATAAATACCACTCAGCTGTTACCATGTGGGTGATTGTTTTATGAACAAACATGAAGGGCTCAAAATAGACCAGAGTGGAATAAGGGTATTTTTGTTTGCATTATTGGACCCCCAAGGATTTGTATAGAGGTAGACATACAGACTTCTACCATTTTCACCCACTAGTAGGGGCTGGAACAACCTATGGCACTATATTTTTTCCTTCTTCTGAGCTTTAATAATATCTAACTTGTACATGTCCATTTGCTTGTACATGATAATCTGCTGAAAGGTTGTCATCTGAGGCAAGTAATAAAGCTTTCCTTGTGTTTCCTTGCAGGAAATTACATGCACTTAATCTTGCTTCAATCAAACTTTGGTGGCTTGCCATGAGTTGATATTCCCACCTAATTCATGTTCTCTAAAATGAAATGATATAAATCAACTTGAGTGACTAAAACCTGATAGGAAAAGTACTAAACAATATACCTAAACACTTACAGGAAAGATCTTGGAATTTAGCACAGGTTATTCTCTTGCATACTAGGGTTGGTTAGATCCATTAAATGCCACAAAGGATTATGGGTCTTGAGAGTTTGTTTAAGCATCATGAGTCTTGGGAGTTTCTCATGGATCTCTGCACCAAGGAACTTGATCACTAAGATCACTGAGAACTTGATCACTGGGAGATGAGAAATTACCACTGAAAAAATATTCCTTGGGGGTTTCTTGACAGATGTTAGGACTATATGAAAGTTTTGTCCCTATATTTTGGTCATGATCTATCCTATGCAAATTCTAGATGCTTTAGCCATGATTATGTTTTTTGAGTTATATATTTTGTTGTGATGGTTGTGGTAGTGTCTGTGGCATAATGTATAGTGTGTGAGTACAGTATATAGTATTTATAGTGTGTGGTCTTGGAGCAGTCACAGTTCCTCTTCCCAAACTGCCTCACTGGATTGTTGGGAGGATAAAATGAACTAGTCCCATGTATGATGCCTTGAGAACTTTGTAGGTGTAATCGTTAAGATAGTTTTTAAAATTTATCTTTCCTTTCGTCTGTTTTGAATTTGAGTTTAGCATTCTGCTTCCCATGAGAATTGTTGAAGCTGTTGTTACTGTTTTTAAAAATATTTGTCTCTTCTACTTTACACAAGGATTTCAGGACAGCATATAGAACAATCAGTCTGAACCAGTTTAAAGCAATTTAAAACACTGAGGCCATTTCCACACTAGCCTGTTGTAGTGCTATTTTTCCACTTTCAACATCCTGTGGAATTCTGGAATTTGTAGTTTACTGAGGCCAAAGAGCTCTCTGGCTGAGAATTCTAAATGCCTTTCCCCAAACTGCAAACCCCAGGATTCCATAGGATGTTGAAAGTGGAATAATAGCACTATAACAGGCTAGTGCGGAAATGGCCTGAGTGAACTCAGTGCCTCTTGAATGTATGAATTAAATCTTTCATGTTGCAAACAGTGAAAGAGAATGTTGACATTTAGAGTTTTCTTGCTGCTTCTGTCCCTTTGGAGTTATTACGTTCTGTACTTCCTTTTGTTAGTGAATTAATTCTTCCTGGATTGATTTTTTTCACCCTGTGAAATAAAGAAGGCATGTGTGAATGCTGGTAAATATTAGGATATCTTTCTTGTGTGTGCATGCACCTTCAAGTCTCCTGTCAACTTATTGTGACCTCATGGATTTCATAGGGTTTTCTTAGGCAACGAACACTCAGAGATGGTTTTAGTCAGTTTCTTCTTCTAAAACACCAACACAAAAGAAGCTTCTGTATATTGAACATTAATGCACTTGAAATGAAAGCTAGGAGCAGGACTTCTAATGGCATGGCTGTTGCTTTATCCAATCATCCAGTCTTGGATAGGTAGGCAGAATGAGAAGGGCTGAAGTCAGCTGGTATATTTTGAAGCAGCATTTTGGGCACCAGAAGAATGTCTCTCCCTGTGGGGTTTGACACCTCTTGCACTGTCCATCAGGTAGTAGCAGCAGCCCAGGAGGGTTGAGGTTCGTCACCAATGCTAGCTCTGACGCGGAGGGCACGATCTATAGGCTGTGAGCACATGAGACCACCCAAAGCCTGTGGTGTGTCCCCATGTCCCCCCACTGCTGATTCCCCATACGAACTGACTGGGAGAGGGAGAAAGCTCAAGTCAACTATTCAGACATAAAAGATTGTGGTATACTGGTCAGTGTTTCTTAAACTATATAATGCGGGAGATTGACTGTTTGTTTTTTATGCAGTGTGTCAGGTACCAGTGCCACATCCATGTCCATTGATGACAACTGTTTCTTTCCTTCCTGGAAACCCACCAAGAACTAGCAAGCAATGGCTTGCAGACCAGCACCAGTCCAGGGATGACTACTATGAGTAGCACCACATTACAATGTAAAGAATGCCAAGGGGAAAAAGGGTACAAAAGTGCCTCAAATGCTCTGGACTGCTAGGTGTATTGTTGGTATTAACCGTCAGGAGCAAGAGTGAAGGGTGGCTGGCTAGCAGGCAGATGAGCAGTGGCCATATTGGGAATTGGTTACGAAGGTCAGCTTTGATAGGAGGCATATTTGTTGTGGTATATATGGCTAGAGATCCAGCATGGTGTAATACTTCGAGGGTTGGACTATGACTCTGGAGAGCAAGGTTCAAATAAATCTTGCCAAGAAAACCTGGGAGTCACTGTAAATCAGAAACATTTGAAGGCACACCAAAAGAGCAACTCTGTATTTCTTAGTCAGAATTGCTAATCACTGCACACATGGATTCCCCATCATACATGAAACCAGTCAAGTGAATGTACATCCTCACTACCAATGACTTGAAGGCCAGTGATGTGGAGGCTGGCGACAGGGGAGCTGTACTTTACCTTCCATAGGACTTTTGAGAAAGTTCAATGCTTTGGGAATACTGTCTGGAATCTTCTGGTATCTGGATCTCCCAGGATGGTGGGCTTGCCATGCTTTTTTTAACATGGTTGTGTCCCGTTTGATGGCTCCTAACGATGTCCACTTCTTTATTTCCTTTCCCTTGTTATTGCAGTCCTCTGGGGTAACCACTAGCTACATCTGAACTCTCTTTTCCACATTCAGTGAGGCAGAAGCCTTCTCTTTTGAGTAAAACCTGCCACACACTTAAATCGTATTTCTCCCTCCGACAGTTGATGTAAAGGAAGCAAAGATTTTCCAGAAATAAAATGATGTAACGCAGCAGCTAATGGCTTTGTAAATGTCCTGTCTTTTCTTTTTCTGTCCCCCAGTATTTTTTGTAAGAGCAGGTGAAGGTGGAAGCATTTGTAGGGAAAGATAATTCAATTTCTAATTCCCCTGCCCCTAGGATCATTGAAGCCAAGCTAAAACAGGTAATGTATGAGTTAAAGCCGTTTCTGTTAGTATATATGTGGTAGCTTTTGTTGAAGAAAAGAAAATTGTCTCCCCTTTCCCTCTATTCTAGAGCTGTTGCCTTGGTAATGTTCAGGATTGATAGTGTCTGAGTGTATTTTTTCCGTCTTGTGAGATGTCTTTATAACTAATGTGAAAGAGTTGTAAAGCATGGAATACATTTGTAGCTTGGGTCAGGGGATCAGCAGTAATAGAGACCATGAGTGAGTACACTTGCTTGAGAAGATAAATGAAGTGACCTTTTCCAGTAGTCCATGATTATGCTTGGAAGCACAAAGGAAATTACGTGATGATGAGGTGTGATGATAGTGTGATTCACTTATCTTCCCAGCTGCCTCCATCTCCCCAGGCTTCTCTCTTTAACCAGGGCTAGATAACTTGTTCTCCCCTAGATGTTGTGGGACTCCAGTTTTTATCAGCCCTAGCCATCATGGCTATTGAGTGAGGTAATCAGAGTTTTATGCCAGAAATGTATGCTCAGTTAACTTGGGCTTACGTGAGTTTATGTGACCCCACTTTGAAAAGATTTAATTGTGATTTCAAAGATATACTTAACTTTGCTACACAATTAACTGTTCAGTGACCAGGGGAGAGAAGTGGTGGCCATTTTGTGGTGGCGGATGCCTAGGCAGTGTCCAGCTGTACTACTGCAGCTGGGACAAAAATACAGCTTGCTGTCTGGAGATAGAACAAGACGATGTCTGCTTTTTGCTCCTGGCTGCAGAATGGCAGCTGAACATTCCTAAGGTGCACCTACTCTCTGTTGGCCACTAAAGGCTGTCAGAGCAGATGCAGGCACTTGTAGGATCAGGCAAAGGGGAAGCCCTTTAAATATTCTCATTGAATATAATGCTCTGCTCAGACAGGATCAGACCTTGGTCAAAAGACAACCGGAGAGACACAGGTCCTGGTACCAAAAGGTGCTGGGAAAGAAGGCATTGTTTTATATGACTCAGGGGTACACAGGACAGTTAAACATATCTAGGACAAGAATTCCAAAGTTTGGGTGCTTCCCAGAAATAGTCCTGTTACCAGCAAACACCTATGTCACTTTTCTAGCTAGGTTGGTGGGAGACCTTTAAAGATGTTCTCAATTGACAGGTTTATATGGAGACTGTTTAGCACTTGTTTGCATGCCATAGCCATTGCATGGTGACATGAATGTATTCATATAGAGACTGTGCTTCTGTTATGCCCAAACTTCAGAAGAACCTCACCCGCTGATAATGTGGTCAGTCTGCCAAAAAAGACAGCATTGTATTTATCCATTTCCTTGTCTTTAAGGAATTAACCACATTACTTTGTGATTATTTTTCAAAATATTTAATGTGTCTAGAGATCTACATAGATGGTTTGAAATCAATCCTTTGGCACTAGATATCACCACTGAATCTTTTTGAACCCCAAATAACAATACATATTTTTCAACTTGCAGTTATGTGATCAAATTACCATCCCAACCAATTGTAAGCTTCATGGTGCTGCTTATAATATCTGTCTATTCGTGCTTTGGTTGAATGAGACAAAAGTTATACATCATTGCAAAGAGAACTCCTTTTGCTTTTGGAAAATAAATAATAAAACCCCAGCAAGGTCTGTGTCCTGCTGGAATTAAGTAGAACAACCGTAAAGCATTAGCAACCAATATTCAGAGCTAAATAAGCATTTAAAAAGGAAGAAAGAGAGTAACTGAAAACACAAAACAGCAAGAAAATTTAATGACTTTACATCTGCAACACAGATCACAACTTTTCTGCAGCATCCTCTAATTGCCTACCAGGCCATTGGGAATTTAATTCTTGAGGATTATTTTAATTTATACCAGTCATTATATGGAGGGATATAGCAGCAAACAGACTTTAGAAAAAACTAGCGCGGGGGTTTTAAACTGAGATAAAGCATCTTGTTCTGGAGTGTGTTTGTTTTCTGTCCTTATTTGATATTAATCTATGAGTTTGACTATCTAGGCTTCTGTCAGAGGAAATGCTTACTTACAAAAAAATACCCTGTGTCTCACTTCTTAAAGTAGTTTCTCAAGAAACAAAAACAAAATGTCCTCATTAAAAATGATTTAATAACGTCACCATATGGCTCACATATCATATGTGAGCAGGCAAGCAGAATTGCTCCTATTTATCATTAGAGATAAGCCTGCACTCTTGTTTTTGCAGCCAAGCATCAATTCCACATCTTTACAAAAAATAAAATGAAATGTTAACATAATCTTCTGCCAGTGCTCCTGGTTCTATATAGTATATTTAACTGCTAGATGGAGTAAATCATTTTGAATATAATGATTTAATGACATGAAAATCCACCGTGCTGTAGTCTACAGTACTTATGATTTACTTATCCTTGTTCCTTCAGCAAGAGCCACATTACATAGAGGTGGCTTAACCCAGATTGCCTGAAACTGTCCCCTTATATCTTTCTGGGAGTGTTTATGGAGGATCTATTAAACTTGTTACCATCTTTCATTGTGGAATAAGCTTCAGGCCACTGGGCTCAAGGAAATGAATCTCTTTCATCCTTTAGTTTGTCCAGTGGTTATCCCATCTGGAATCAAGCCTTGGATGAAGATACCTAGACAGAGGTTGAATATAAATATAATTCTTCATCTGCATTAGATGTGCTTGATGCCCGAGTGTTTGGTGCTTGGATAAACCAGTGGGTATAACCTCATAGAGTTTATGTAACCTTAAAGCAGACAGTGAAGACGTTGAAATACTTCAAGTTTTCCATCCATTGGCCTGATCATTAATCAGTATGGAGACTGCAGTCAAGAAATCAAAAGAAGACTAGGACTTGGAAGGGCAGCTATGAAGGAACTAGACAAGATCCTAAAGTGTCAAGATATATCATTGAATACTAAAGTTAGGATTGCCCATGCCATTGCATTTCCAATTTCTGTGCACAGTTGTGAAAGCTGGAGAGTGAAGAATACTGGTAGGAAGAAAATCAACTTATTTGAAATGTGGTGCTGGAGAAGAGTTCTATGAATACATACCCTGGACTGTTAAAAAGGCGAACGAATAAGACTGAGAGCAAATCAAGCCTGAGCTCTCCATAGAAGCTAAGACGACTAGATTGAGGCTGTCATACTTTGACCATATCATGAGAAGACATGGCTCACAGAATACTTAGTATGGTGGAAGGCAGTGGGAAAAAAGGAAGACCGCATTACTGATGGATAGACTCAAGGAAGACGAGTTTCCAAATCTGCAGGACCTGTGCAGGGCAGTTGTTGATAGGGTGATTTGGACGTTTATCATCCATAGGGTCACCATAAGTCGAAGTTGACTTGATGGCAGTTAACAACAACAACAGTTTGCTATTTGCCATTTTCCTGCCCCTACTCAAGTAGCTCACCAAAAATGGAGGGAAGGAAAAGGAACACAGAATGATATCTATAATAACAGGACTTGACAGGAACTCATAGGGAGGTCTCCATTCTACCTCTTTCTCAAACAATTTCCTAACAGCAGTAGGGTTTAAGAGTAAGGTAGGCAGATTTCAGGCGTGTGGGATATTCTTTCTTTCTGTCTTTCTTTCTTGACCGCTGAGAATCATCAAGTGGAATATTTGTGAAATAGTGGCTAGTACAAGCAATCATCCAATTTTAATGTCAACAAGCATTGTTGTTGCTCTTCTTCTTGCTGTTGTTAATAGTAGTAGCAGCAGCAATAGTAGTTAACAACCTGCTTTCTTCCCAAATTAAGACTCAAAGTGGCTTACAATTTAAAAGAACAATACAGTTAAAAACAGACAGAAGGGGAACATTTAAAATAGAATTATACTATTAACAGCATGAAAACCTTTCAAAGCTCGAGTTAAAAGAATAGAATGCAATTAAAATAAGAAGCTATTAAAACCAGTGCAGTTTAAGATAATACAACACCCTCAGCCTGTTCTTTAAAAGCTTTTAAAGTCTGTCAGAATAAAAAAGGCTGACAAATGGACAACAAGGATGTGACCATTCTAGTCTCCCTGGGAAAGGAGTTCCAGAGTCTGTGGGCAGCCAGTGAAATCTGAGCCATATAGGGATTTATAGCTCATATGGAAGCTCTTTGAATTTTGCCCAGAAACAAACTGGCAGCCAACGGAGCTATTTTGACATGGGCATAGTATGGGATCTGGAACTTGCCCCAGTAAACAGTCTGGCTGCAGCACTTTGAACCAACTGAAGTTTCCAGACATTCTTCAAAGTCAGCCCCAAATAGAGCACATTACAGTAGTCCAAATGGGATGTAAGTATGGCACTGTGGCCTCATCCAACATCTCAAGAAATGAGCACAGTTGACACACAAGCCTTAAATGCGAAAACAACCCCAGCTATTGCAGAAACGTCGGCCTTCAGGTTCAAAGCTGCACTTGGGAGTACCCTGAAACTGCGAACCTTTGTCTTCAGGGGGAGT
The DNA here is from genome assembly GCA_030412105.1 of Cyclura pinguis. NCBI lineage: Eukaryota > Metazoa > Chordata > Lepidosauria > Squamata > Iguanidae > Cyclura > Cyclura pinguis. Next base: position 166,451,575 of record CM059600.1, read on the forward strand.
GTGTCCCCATCTGACACAGGTTGAATCCGTTTTCTCTGATCTGCTTTTCAACTGACCAGAAGCACTTCTGTTTTGTCTGGATTAAGTGTCAATTTGTTTGCTCTCATCCAGTCCATTACTGATGACAGATAATCGTTTTGGACTAAGACAACCTCATTGGATTGGGATGGAAAGGAGTAAGAGTTTGGTGTTGTCCACATATTGATGGCTCCAAAACTCTGAACAACCTTTCCTATGGTTTCATGTATATGTTAAATTGAATGTGGGACAAAACAGACCTATGAGAGACCCCACTGGCTAATGGCCAGGAAGTCAAACAGGATTGCCATGGCACCACATTCTGGGTTTGTATCTCCAGGAAGGAATGGAGCCACTGGAAATAAGTGCATCCAGTTCCCATCCCAATGACGCAACCCAGAAGGATACGACGGTCAATGGTATTAAAAGTTGCTGAGAGGTCGAGCAGGACCAACAGGGACACACTCTTCCTGTCCAGTTCCCTGTGTAGGTTGTCCACCAACATGACCAAAGCTGTCTCCATCTATAGCCAGGCATGAAATGGCTCTAGATAATGCATTTCATCCAGAAACCCTGGAGCTGGGAAACTACCATATGCTCCAGTACCTTGCCCCCAAAATTTTGCCCCACTGTTCAATAATTATCCGTTATAGAGGGATTTGGGGATGGCTTTTTCAATACAGGCCTTACAATTGCCTTCTTTAGGCAAATTGGAATACTGCTTTGCTGTAAGGACTTTTCCCTTTCGACCTCTCAGCCAGTCCCCCTCTGGCCTGTTGATAAGCCAAGAAGGGCAAGGGTCTAAGACACATGGGGTGGCCCTCACCTCTCCAAGGATCCTGTCTACATGCCCAGGCTGCACAAACTGAAAAGTGTCCAATAACGCTGGACAAGCAGGAGCCAACATTATATCCATTGGAACTCTATCAACTACAGTATCCAAGTTGGAGCAGTTCTGAGTGTCTTCATTAGCAAAATGCTGTGCAAATTCTTCATAGTGGGCTGTCAAGCACTCAGCGTTTTCTACTTGAGGACCTATGTTAATAGACTCCGGACCACTGAAAGCCATTCTGCTAGATGGCTCCTTGCAGATGCAATGTTGGCAGCAAAAAATAATTTCTTTGCTGCCCACACTACCATGAAGTAGACCTTCAAAAAGGCTCCAGCCTGTCTTTGGTCAGACTCACTCTGAGTCATCACCTTTTTGCTTTGGAAAACAAATCCTTGCTTTGTTGGGCAGGCAAATCATTTGCTGGTGAAACATACAACACAGTATACCAACAGGCAGATGATAAAGCAGACAAGAAACCCTTGCCTCTGTTGGGCAGAAGAATACGTCCTTCCCCTCATGTACCCCCCACCCCCACAAAGGGGCAGCAGACCCGACACTGGCAGACCTGCCCACAGACAGGCAAGGCAGCTGTGCTGGGATGATGGGCAGTACCAGCTAAATCAGGGCCTCAGTCCTGCAAAGAACAGAGTCCCACTGGGGAAGCAGAGGTCCAAGGCAGCAGCAACAAACAGCAACATCTTCCTCCCTATAGTCCCCATATGGTCTCTGTGGTCTCCTCTCTCTCTGTTCAGTACTGTGTAGCTGAGACTCCTCTGCAAGATTCTTGCTTTTAATAGTCCATAATCACTAAAGAAGAAGAGTTGGTATGAGTGCTAAAGATAAAGGAAGAGGGCGCCTCTGAGCAGAGCACATGCTCCACCTAGGATTTGGTGATCATTTATTCCTGGTTTCCCCCAATGTTTTTTTTCCCCCAGCAACTTCATTTAAGGGTGAAAGGCTTTGCAGATGTGGCTGTTGTTAGACAGTTGGGAACCAGAAACCTTTGCCAGTGTATTAAGAATCAAACTGAGATCTCCCATTGCTTCCTGATTTGCCCCACCTTTGTTTAAAAGACACATGATAAAATTCTGTTTGTCTAGAATATGTTTTTATTCCAGACCTATCCTTTTAAAGCACATCTCTTCCTCTTCAGCTTTCTGTTTCCACCAGTACTGCACAATCTTTATGAATAATTTTGAGGCAAAGTACGTGCTCCTTGTTTTGTTTGTAGACTTCCTGACAAGGGATTACACATTTTATCATTAGTTGCATCTGGGGAACTTGTTTATGGTTAGGCAGTTTAATGGGGGAAAATAATAAGTTCTTGCATCAGCAAAGGATTTTACAGCATTATCAGGTCTGAAGATTTCACTGTGCCCTTTGTCTAGCTGATAGAAGGAAAACTATGAAGGAAAGCCGAGATTTCGAAAGAGATGAATGTGTGTGAAGGAATTTCAGTACCACCATTTGTTTCTCTGTCTTCAGCTCAAGAGAAGCCAGGCTTGGTTTTCCATTTCAAATGTGATAAAAATGAAAGCTCATTAAAAGTATCTGTTTTTCCCTTTTCCAGCTCTCCATCTTTGCTGTGAAACTGTCTGGTAGCCACAGGATAAAGGAATGCATTACAATTATGTTACCTTCTGGCAGGCATAATCCTGAGAGAATAAACCACAGTGAAAGAAAACAGGCTCCTATCTCAACCTCACTTTTTTTGCTTTTCATTTATTTTCCTTTACTTTATTATCCTATTTGTCCTTTCTTCGAGAGACAACAAAACAAAACCAAGTATTGGCTTTATATGTTTAGCAAGTGCCCAAAACCAGGTCACCACAGTGCTTTTTGTAAATTTGGGATACCACAGAACTGGACAGAGAAGGAGTAGCTTCAGAAGGCAATGACACCAGGGTGTAACAGAGGGACCAGTCAGAAAGACATTGGGGCAAGCCACAGGTCAGATCCAGTGTGTCCGTCCTAAAGGAATAACAATCAGTACTGCGTGTAACATTTCCTTTCCAAATAGCAAAAATCCTGCTTATTGAATTGATTGGAGGAAAGTGGTGCAGAGGGCAAGGTGGAATCCAAGACCTAACTTTTCCTCTAACATGGCCAGTCAGTGGATGTTCAGTTTTGCTTCATATGCTGAACCCCCAAATTTGGATTGGAGAGTGGACTCTTGTACTCAACACCCATTGCTGCATATGATTTGTCACCTGGCTAGAAATGCAAGCATGGAAGTTGGTTGAGACTTTCTTGAAGACAAAATGTTGCCTCTGTGTTGAAGTTGTGTAATCCTGGTTTTTTTGTCATGCTTGTCTGAATGGAGAATGTGTGTGTGTGTGTAACCTTTAGAGCTATGTATTGAGCATCTGGTTTTGCAGAACACTACTTGTTAGTCTTTCAAATAAATTCTAATGTGTTTTTCACTTGTAAAATAGTATAGGGATAGTGGTATAGTGGTTTGAATGTTGGACTACAATTCTGGAGACCAGGGTTCAGATCCCTACTTAGCCATGGGAGCCCACTGGGTGACCTTGGGCAAGTCACATTCTTTCAGCCTCAGAGAAAAGTAAAGGCAAACCCCCTCTGAACAAATCTTGCCGAGAAAACTCAGTGATAGGTTTGCCTCAGGGTCTCCATTGGTCAGAAATGACTTGAAGGCAGAAGAAGAACAACAAATTACCATCTGCAGCTCAGAGGCTGTATGGCGAGAATCTCTGAGAAAGAAAATATTACCAAAGGACCAGATCTGAATGCTTGTTCCCTGATTTGGCAAATCTGGCCAAGGTTAAAGGTTAAGCCAGAGCAGGTATAGGTAAATTCACTGTGTGGGAGGTGAGTGGATGGAAGATTTCATTTTTGAGCTATGAGGCAAAGGAGATTGGGAAACTGTTTCTATTGGTCATTTCTTCCACAGCTTCAGCTTCCAAGTAAAATGATGCTGAGATCACAGCCAGTACTGGACAAATTCATTAAGAAATAATCAAAAATGAAAAATTTTTTTTTCATAAAAGCAGGTTGTTTCTCTGAGGTGCCTGCAGCTTGAGCCATTTTCCTCTTTTGAGACAGGTCTGTGTAAAGGCTATGAAGAAGCCAGCAGGCTGCAAAACTGATTGTAAATCTGGGTCTTCCTACAGAGGTAGGGATGTGGCATTTGTATTAGAGTGGGCTAGTATTCATTATATTATATATTGTTCATATTTTAATAGGTAAAATATTTGTGAGTTTTTATTACATTTCTGAAAAAGAACTATTTTTCTCATTGCTTTACTTCCAAACCAGTGAATGTATAACTTACCGGCAAGCAGCATGCACATAATTAAGCTTTGGCAGAAACATTGTCCTGCAGCTTTTCTAAGAAATCTAACAATGTGAAATCAAGAAAGAGTCAACGGTTTTCTATTTGAAAACTTAATGAAATCAGGCAGAGGCATAGAGAATTACACATTGCACACTTCATTGTGTGTCATGTGATTGCCTTGGTTGCCACCTTTCTAGCACTTTGGCCTAATTGTAGTACTTTGTTCACTCAAAAATAACTTTTTGTCAATTCTCCCTCCTTGTGTTCTCAACCCAGGTCTATTTGAGCACCAAAGTAATCATGCTTTCCTCATTTCCAGCCCAGTCTGCATTTAGGCTTCAATACTTCATCTTGTTTAAATGCATTTGCAAGTAATATTTAGGTGTAGCCTGAATATTTACCAACATCCCCCATTGCTGTTGAATTGCTTGAGACAGATTATTTTGGGAAAGGACAGAAATCTGTTGACACAATTCTGTTCTTATGATTTTTTTTGAGCTCCTGGTGTCTGCATTAATATTTGTCATCTTCACATATGCAGCCACTCTCTTCACATATAGTAGCACAAATATGTGTGTGAGTTTGTTGAAGAATCTTCCCACCCAAATTATCACACGCATCCATTGACCACCTGCAAATGGAGCAGTAAAACAGGTGGGTGAAGTCCTAATTATAATCCATTCTGTTCCTGCGAACAGTTCTACTGCAGGTGGAACTTTTGTGTATGTGCCTTCAAGTTGCCTGTCAACATATGGCAACCTCATGAATTTCACAAGGCAAGGAATCCTCAGAAGTAGTTTGCCATTGCCTTTCTCTGAAACAGCCTACAACACCTGGTATTCCTTGGCAGTCCCTAATCCAAGTACCGACCACACTTGACCCTGCTTAGCTTCCAAAATCAAATGGGATCTGATGCCTTAAGAGTATTTAGGCAGATGGGATCTCTCCTCCTTGTGAATAAGTCCTATTGAACACGGTGGGACATACTGTTAAAAAATATGAATGTTATTGAGCTCTCTGCTTGCAATCCTATGCTTTTTTTTAAATCTGAAAATAAGTCCCACTGAATTTCAAATCCTTTTCTTCCAGTTGAACAGAGGACTCATTTATTGTTGTAAATGCTTAAACTAGGCACATGGATGAACATCATGTATACATAGAGCGCCCTACCTATTGGGTTCTAGCCATTCTTTTTTATGATCAGGAGAGTGCTTTGTGTATGCCGTTCGAGATCCCAAACATATGAGAATGAGTAATCTTTGTGTACGGGTGCTTTGCTTATATATGTAGCAGGCACTCACATGAATTCATTCCTTTTTTTTTTTTAACTAAATGAGAGGAAAGAATCTGTTTATTTATTAGGGAAAATCTCTATAAGAATGCTTGCAAATATAATGAACTTCCAGACAACAAGGATGAACTAAACAGAAACCAGTGACAGAAACTTTAAAATTGTAGACAAAGTATGTCCAGTCCTCCACATGCTGCTGGACTGGAACTTGGATCATTCTCCACCATTACCTATGCTAGCTAAGGTTGGTGGGAATGACAGTTCAATTGTTTGGCAGATTTCATCACCCTGAGTGAAGGGAGTTCTTTTTAAAACAGCAAGTTCTAAGGAAAGCTCCAAATGTTTACTTAGGATGGAGGCTCCTGCAAAATGCAAAACTCGTAGAGATTAATATTGTTTTCTTAAATAATTAATTAAAAAGACTCCACATCTGTATGTGGGAGGTGCTGAGATCCAGCAGAGGTTCCAACTCTTGGAAAGGAGAAGCATTGCTCACTCTTCTTTCCATGATTTCCCCACTATTCTGTTGGGTTACCCACCCCTTTGGGTTGCTTTTGAAGAAACCTGGGTACTGTAGGGGGAGACAGAGGGAACTGCGGGGACTATAGGGAGTAGGGCAAGAGAAGTTTGTCAGAAACTGTCTTTTCCCCCTTCCCTCAATGTCAGTGCCTTATGAGCAGAGTTCTACTCATAGGAACTCTGGATCCAAGCCAGTATTTTTCATGACATGCCCTGAAGTTTCATGTGCTTTAATCCCACTGGTAGTCATGATTCTTGGAATAGTAGCAGTTTGGTTCACAGGCTTCAAAGTGAGGCAAATCCTATTGTGGTTCTAATGCAACAGTCATTCATCCAAACCTGGGCAGGGAAGTAATCACATTTTAAAGCAAAACGGAAAAGAAGCGCGTCTGACATTTGCACAGGTACTGGGTCTTAAATTCTATCTTTTATTGACATTTAAGACTTCAGTCTTTCTTTGATGTAATTATATGTCATTTCTTTTCTATTGAAATCATAGCGTTTAGAAAGGACACGACTGGTTCACTTTGCGGCTAATTTTAACAGGCAGCTTAAGATAAATTTACAGCTGATCAAATATTTATTAGAATGCTGACTAGTCCACATTCAGCAATATCAAACAAGCTATTTTTAGGTTTCCCTTTTCCTAGTTTAAATGTACCCGTGTTGCTTGACTGAGTTGTCATCTTAACAGATGTGAAGCTAATGGACAGCAGGTGGGCTGATCCAGGCAGCCGTATTCATTAACATAACATAAAATGAGCCTTTGACTGAAACTGTGCCTGGGTGCCAAATTGCAGTGCTAATTGTTTTCATAAGGGGAATAGGAGGATCTTTTATCAAAGTTATGTTGGAAGCTGATGACTTATTAGACAGAATAGATCTTATGCACATCTCATCATATGGAGACAATGGCAGGTCATTGATTTCACTCCCTTTAAAAGTATTGCAGAGGCCGTTACTGTTTCATGAGTTTATAACTGAGAGTGGATGGAGTAGTATCAATGAAAAGTGCATGCCAGGGTTTCCTGGGATCCCAGGGTTCAATGAGAGATCACAATTGAAATATATATGAATGAAATCTTGTAGATATAATAATTTTATTCAAGAGTTCCCTGAAACCTGAACATTATTTCAAAGGTTTCTTCATGGTAAAAAGGTTGAGAAAGGCTGGTTCTCTTCTTCTGCTTGTACCCAGTTAGCAGTCAGACTATCTGCTAGATAGCAGTCAGCTTCCAATCGGGATTTTTTCTTCCAGGGAGGAAGAACTACCTGGCCCTCCTAGACCAGCACTGCCTATTGACGATCAACAGGTATATTAGAGTGAGATCTTTGGAATTCCAACTTGTTTCTCCAGAGGTGGCCAGTGGCTCTGTTCCATGCTGGAACTGATGGAACATCTTTTTTTTAAAAACTGGAGCTAATGAGTGTGCTCCACCTTATTTCCTTTCTATCTATTTATAATACCTATGTCAGAGGTGACCGAATCATGGCTCATGAGTCACGTGGTTCTTTGACATACAATGTGCAGCTTGCAAATGTTGGCTGAGCTCCTTTTGCAGTACAATTCATATAAAAGGTAAATAAAAAGTGTCACGCTTTATAGTTATTTACCAAGTGTAGACTAAGAGTCCATTGGATTAAAACATAAGCTTAATGTTCAAAGTGAGTAAATGTGTTTAAGAATTTAAGACCTAATTTTAGTGCTAGATTTCAGTCAGGGATTAATGAAATTTTGGATTAGCAAGGGTTACAGAGGAATTATGCTTGAGAATCAGTAATTGGCTAAACCAGTGCCGATAATGTTGGTTTTAGTGAGTGCAGTTTGCTATCCTGTGATTTTGACCTGTGTGGCTATTTTGCTGGCAGTGAAATTAGTGGGGTGTTAGGGTGATAACTGGGTACTGTAGAGTTTGGTTTAGTTGCATGTGTTTTCTTAGACGTTTCCATAAGTTGTTACCATATTACATACACTCAGTATAGTTAAATCACTAATCCATCAGGATTTTGAAAATATTTACGCGCGCGCTGTCTCTCCTTTCTGATTATTGAAACTAATACAAATTAACAGATTAAAAATTACATACCTGAATGGATATTATCATATATATTATCATGTATATCATGTAATTACATACCTGAATAGGTATTATCATGTATATATATATTTCTTAGTATTTATTAATTTTTTTTGTAACCAAATGTGCGTGTAACAATAACAATATGGGTGTAATGTTTGTTCATGTCTTGCATCTCTCTCTCTTTCGATTGAGCAGATGTAAACAATGCCATAAACAATACAACAATAGATATGAAAGAACAAACACTATATAACGAAACTACAAATAACTAACTAAACTACAACCAACTACAGAAGAACAACAAACAAAAAAATTGGTTCCTGCCTTTGTTGCAAACAGCTCCTACTAAACAATTTCACTGAAGTATTAAATCCTGAATTAAAATCAAATTTAATGCTTGTTGCTGATATCTAAGTTTGTCTGTGTATCCCATACAAAAAGTTTACCATATTTGTATAATAAGAAAAAAAACAATAATCGTCATTACAAATTACATATTAAGATTTATGTTTAGATTTATTCTAAGCAACTGTATTAAAACCTCAAGGTTTCACTAAAAAAGAATTTAAAACTATAAATCTATTTCAACTATACTTCTTTATATTTATGTTCATACTTATACTTATGAGTATTATAATCTCAATATATAAACCAGTAATAAGCAATTGTAGTTAGAAAAATGATTGATCTTCAAAAATTATTAATAAATCTTGAACATTATTACTAAAACCCTATAGTATGAATAATGCCAATCTCTTAACAGAGCAACACATTAAAATCCTGTATTATTTATCAAAGCAAGACAATTTAAAATCAGTTAAAACAATTTCAGATAATGCCAACGATAGCACATGGACAAATCGAACCCAAAAGACTTTAATTAAAAAGCTATGTTTTGACGTGACACTGGAATGGTGGTGTTGATGTCATCAGGCCTTTGAGGGAAAGGTATTCCGTAACTGGGGTGTCACAGCAGAGAGTAGCACCCTCACTCGTGGACACAGAGGAGAGCCTCTACAACAGACCTCAGTTCTCAAGCAGGCTTATATGTTCAGCAACATGGATAGCGCCAGTGAAATCTCAAATTGTTGTTGTTGTGTGCCTTCAAGTTCTTTCCTACTTATAGTGACTCTAAGGCAGATCTATCATGGGGTTTTCTGTGGCTGAGAATGTCTGACTTGCTCAGAGTCACCCAGTGGGTTTCTATGGCTGAGCATGAAATCAAACCCTGTATTATAGTCCAGTTCTCAAACCCCTACACCAGACTGGTTCTCAAACGCTGGCTATTGACAGTATGGTGAAGAGCACAATTAACCAAATATTTACAAATAAGAACTGGAATGGGAAGAAAGTTAAGTTTTCTCGATAACTGGAAACCCTTTTTGAAGAGGTTTAGTCAGAAAAACTATTTAGATATTGGCAAATGTAAGAAATAGTGAGATTGAGGCAGGAGCAAACTTTATGTATTGATAGCAAGTATAGTATTTTTAAAGCATTTAGATGTTTAATTAGTATGTCAGAAGGAATAATTGTTCTTGCACATTTGGAGCGTTAACCGAACTTTTAAAATGTTGTTGAGCTTTAGAAAACTTGCCAAAATGTATTTGCATTTTATAATGTGTAGTAAAAATAATTAAAATAACATGTATCATGTAATAAATACATCTTACTAGTTTAGCAGTCATGGGGTGTTTATTCTAAACAATTTATTATTCAAGTTATTTTTCTTCCACCGATTTCTGACTTGGATGAGGTATTTTTTAAAATGATTTTTCCTTAGCGTTGCATCTGCTGTCTCCTGCACAGCTCAGAGTTGTTCTTATTTTATTTTTACACTTTTGAGAGTTCAAAAGGCCATTATGTATGTCTGCTATTATGCTAGGAAATAAGTTTATATTAAAAAAAATCAGATATTGCACAGAATTGTGAGATGATGCAGAGGAGGAAGGCTGCTGGGGAAATATGAGAGCCCTTAGCTTGGATTCTCTCTCTCTCTCTCTCTCTCTTTCTCTCTCTCTCTCTCTCTCTCTCTCTCCTTGGGCGAGGGGTGGTGGTGGTAATGTGGGCCAGCTGGCAGCCTTTTAGTGCTTTACAGATGGCTGCCATATCTAAGAGCACACAACTCTTACAAATGTGATCCCGCCTCCCTAGTATTTCAGAATTGTAATACAAATTCTGTGTAAATACTCAGTGTGGGCAAAGGTAATTAGAATATTGCATGTTGGCCTTACTTTTCCAACTGAATTTCAGGCAGTTTGTTCTCCATACTAAGGCTTGATGGTTCATAGTGTCATGCAGATTTGGCTAGGAAGTGATAATGTGAAAATACCCTTTGCAGTAATCAGAGCTTCAATACTGGCACAGTTGAATATATAAAATATTCCTGGAAGTTTGGAATTCACACACTGACACACACACACACACACACACACACACACATACGGTCAGACAGAAGAGAGATGGTTTAGGAAAGATATTTTGTATATTATCATTCTGAAAGCTCAGGTGTGATAGGTAGAGGAAGTCACTGAGTAATTGTAATAGAGCAAGCATGAAAGACTTAGTGACATTGCCTCCAACCGAACCGAGCCATCAGTAAAAAACTTTCCAGAGTACACACCCATGCAACCAGCGGCAGACATATTTTTCAGAATCTCCTTGTCATCCCCCTGGTTTTTTTTCTTTGCTATTGTGTGCCTTCAAGTCATTTTCAGTTTCTGACAATTCTAAAGTGAAGTTACCATAGGGTTTTCTTAACAAGAGTTCTTGAGTGGGTTGTTTTTGCCTCCCTCTGAGGCTGAGAAAGTGGGGCATGTCCAAGGTGACCCAGTGGGTTCCAATGGCTGAGCAAGGATTTGAACCATGGCCTCTAGAATCATAGTTCCATGATGAAACCACTATACCACTGTTACTGCTCTGGCTAGCCCGAGCTTTGGGGATATAAAAGATATCATTTGACATATCCCTTCCACATGCTTGCAAGGTCCCCAGACAAGCATGCATACAGGCTCGGCCGATTATCGCCATAGTATTCCTAGACAGTACAGGCAGGCCAGAAAACAGCCAACTCGCCGCTTTAGGAGACCTCAAGGCAAGTACCTCCATTAGTATGCAAGCAACTCTCAAAAGGTCCTCTGCCCCGTGCTGGCAGCTTGATGATCTGACTATACAACGCTCAAGTACTCCGCGTTTGCATACCGGCTACTCTATTGATAAATTCGGCTCTAATTCAGTCATTCAAATTCTGACCTTTCGGAGGCTTTGTCTCCAACTCCAAATCTCTTGTTTTCCCCTAAGTCCGACCTAGCCTGCGGTCACAATTCTCCTTATAAAAACCCCTGACTGAGCGCTTCCTTGGATCGCTCCCGAGTTCCAGACCGCCTTGTTGCCGCTTTGCTTGGTGAGCTTCCCCTCAGCTCCACGTGCTGAGATACATCGAACCCCAGCTTTGCTCTCCATTTTCTCCTGGACTTCAGGACAAGTTTCGTATCACCCGAACCAACTATCCCTCTAAAAATCGCGCTATCTTACTCACACCTTTATTTTCCTTACTTATCTGTGTGTTTGTGTTGCTTACATCATGTGCCTGTATTTAATAAAGACTATTCATTATTTTCCAACAGGTTTGCTTCTTGACTTGGCCTGACCCTGTAGACACTGGGTGGCAAGATCCTGCTAAGTTACCCTGCCTATCGTATTGCCAACTTGTGCTCTGAACTAATTTCCCCAACTTATAGCAATTTGGTGTCCCTCCTGGGACCCCCAGAAAACAGGGTAACACCACGCTGGCTCTTTATTTACCAGACCCTTTGCTAACCATCTGATCTTGTCTGGGGAGGAGCTACCTCAGTGAAAAACTGTGAGAGTACTATCAAAGTCTGTGTTGTTGATGCAATGATTCAAGGTACCACTGTAGGGTTGGCTGTACAAAATGTACAGTCATGTTCCCTGAGGCACCATAAACTCTGTTCTCTTATGGAAAGACCTAGTGGAAAGGGTTCACCATGCCACTGCTATGTTTTGTTAGCACTGCCACTAGAATATATTCTAAGACCTGCAGTATCAGGGCAGCCATGCTGGGTATTTTACTGTGTTCGAACCAGCTGCTGACAGAGATTCTGTATGACAGGGAGCAGATTGGCCAAGAAGAAAGGTGTTGCTCAGCCGGTTGACTGAGCATTTGCCATTGCAGTTATTGCTGACCAGCTTACCAATCTGCATACTTTACGGTCAGTCTCTAGGTTATTTGGCAAGTCATCCCAGCTGTCATCCTCTATTTGGCTAATTACAGCAGGTTCTGGGATCACTTTCTACCACTGGGATCTCTTGAGGTTGAATATACTGCCAACCACAACAGCTGCATCCTCCCCCCCCCCAAAAAAAACCCATAAGTGACCAGAAATCTGCATCTGATTTTTTAAAATGGATGCTGTCCAACTACTCCAAATGAGGAGTCCTACAGCCTATTTAAAAGACCGGTTGCCGCTCTTGGATGCCAGGAGAGGCAGTTCACCCTTTTTATGGCTTAGTAGTTTAGAGAGGTTGAGGGCCATGTAAAATGTCTTGAGGACTCTCATGCTACTCCAGGGCTCAGCCCACCCCTGCTCTAATCTCTCTGACTGGAGGTAGAAGAGCTCTCTAGGGGCACTACCTCCTGAGATGGTCAGTGGGGGCAATATGGATAGAAAGGTAAGGAATGCGGTAGTAGTTTGGGAAGAAGTGCTGTTAGATTCCTAAGTTCTTCTCAGTCATACTGCCCTCATATTTCAGTGTGCCACAGGTCCTTGCCCCCTAACCAAGTAAAGAAGAATAAACAAATATGGCATTGGTGGGGCAGCTTGGCTGGATCAGAATATATAAAGGATCGGTTGTTGACATGAGTATGGTGTGCATCTGTGCAGGAAGATGGGCAATTCTGGCTGTCAGGTTGGGATGACCTATATACACAGCTGGGTTGAATATGGAAGGAAAGCAGTTTTATTTCAAGCTTTTGCCTCCAGCATAGTGTCACGCATGCACTGGCCTTAAATATAGCCAGCAGCAGGCCTTGCGATCCTGTTGTGGTTCTTCCTTCACTGCTGCCACAGTGAAACCACAGATGACACCTATGCCATGGTGCATGAAACCAGGCCACATGTTTTTATTTTGCAAAATTATCTTGTGAGGTGAAGTTTTGTATTTGATACTTCCTGGAGTGAAGAGTCTGAGGGCTGCTGAGAGGAAAAAAGGGAATGTGCAATGGAAGCAGAGCTGTTACACTCTCTGGATTTTGGAGGCGGTAACCATAACTAACCCAAGATAGATGTGTGTTTGTGTTTGTGCACACACGCACGCATGCATATTTTCGAGTTGCTTGTTGACTTATGGTGACCCCTTGAATTTCCTAGGATTTTCTTAGGCAAGGAGTACTCAGAGTTGTTTTTTCCAATTCCTTCCTCTGGCATGTAGGCTACAGCACCTGGTATTCCTTCATGGTCTCCCATCCAAGTACTAACCAGAGCTGGCCCTCCTTAGCTTCTAAGACCAGATGGAATCTGGTGATTTTAGGGTATTTAGGCCTGACCCAAATCAGTAGGACCCGGGATATAGGTTTATTGATTTGGCAAAACTCCATCTAAACCCAGAACTATAAACTGAAGTTAGACCATCTGTTTATCAACTTCACATTGGGTATTCCCTTAATTCAGTGTTTGCTTGTTTTAACTCACTTTATCTGCATAGCTCACACTTCAGGGGGAAATTACTATTTGTATCTCAACAAGCATGTTGAATTGCTGGAAGGCTGATTGAGATTACCGCTGCCAAAATTGCTGTTAAGGATGATCTTTCTTCATCTGCTGTAATGCTTATTCCCCAAGTTGTTTTGTTTTTCTTTCAATTTTAATTTATAGATGTTTTGAAGGTGCCTGCATCTAATATATTTTCCCCACCCCCTCAGACTGTATATTGACTTATCTTTTCATCTCCATCTCAGTTTCAGTAAGATCACTTTGTGTGTATATGAATGTGTGTAGCATGGGAAAAAATGTGATCGAGCTGTTAAGAAATTAAGCTGCTCAAAAGTAAATCAAATAAAACTTCCGTATGGCTTTGCATGAATGACAGCTGCATTTGGTTCTGCTGTGCCAGTTTGGGCTTGGACAGCTGTGTTGGGTGATGAGGAAAAGCACTTGCTGTCATCTGCAAAGGATGCTTTGGAAGAGGTGTGAAAGTATTTGGAAACAGGCGCTACCTTTCTCCATCTTAAATGAACAAGTGTTACAGGTCTGAAAACAAGGAGTATGAAAAACAGTGGAAGTAGGGTGGTAATAACATGGAATGAGATGAGCAGTCCTCTCACGAAGGGGACATCAGAATATTTCTGAAGCATAACAAGCAACTGGAAGGCTTAAATAAAATCTGTGTAAATTAGATTAGATTAAATTAGAGTTCTGTGGGCTACTTTCACTTTCCTACCCAGTACGTCTGTCTGCCAGACTCAGCATCTTGATATGTGAATAGCTCAAAAATACAGAAGATGTTCTTTTGGCTGAAGCAGGAGTCTTGCAATTAGAATGTTAAGGTTGTACTTTCAGTACTGTTACAGATGTTGTGTTTTAGATCAAGTTGTTTCTCAATTTATATGGTTCTCTTTCTAATATATTGACAAGTAGTTCTGACAGTCAGCTTTAAAGAGGCATAGACACCTTTGTCTGTTTCCCTGTGTAAGTGCTCTTGTAGCATTCTCTGGTTTTTAAGAGTTACTTTGATGTTTCCGTTTAATCTAGGACATAGCAGAATACATTCGGGTAATTTAGTCTTGGACATTGTGTTCATGATCATCTCCTATATCACAGCAGGCTGCTGAAAATAGCTTTTTAAATAGCTAATCACTTTTTATTGCAGATTTTGGAGCAAGGCTGGGGGATGTGTGACCCTCCAGATATTGTTAAACTGGTGCTTTCACGATTCTCACAATGGGCTATGCTGGGTATGACTGCTGGGAGTTGCAGTCCAAAACACACGTCTTCCCCACTCTTGCATCAAAGCATCATGCTTATAAGAAATAAGGATAATTAAGAAAGGACAGCTATTTCTCATTTGTATCTTGGCACTTTAATTTTTTTGTTCATTTCTTAGTGGTAGATGTTTGTGTTTATGTGTGTGTATTATGCCTTCAAGCCACCTGTCAATTTATGGCAACTTCATGAATTTCATGAGGTTTTCTTAGGCAAGAAATGCTCAAAGGTGGCTTTGCCAGTTCCTTTCTTTGCAATAAAACCAACAGCGCCTGGTTTTGTTGGCGTTCTCCCATCCAAAGACCAGCCAGAGCTGACCCTGCTTGGCTTCCAAGATCAGGTAGGATCTAGTGTCTTTGGAGTACTTAGGCTGTAGGAGACAATATAAATCTAACTGATCTTTTCATGTAATACATCTTTTGGAGTTCAGTAGGAGGCAGGCAGCCCCCTCAGAGAGGTGGATCCATTTTGGAAATGCTATTCTGTAGTTGCAAGCCAGCATGGTGGAACAGTTTGAGCACTGGACTATGACCCTAGAGACCAGGGCTCAGTTTTCCACCTAGCCGTGGAAACCCGCTAGGTGACCTTGGGTGTATCAACTCACTCTCAGCCCCAGAAAACCCTGTGATAGGGTCACCTTGGATTTTTACTTGGAAGTAAGCCTTCCAGTTTAAATGGATTTACTCCAAGTAATTCTGCTCAGGAGTACGTCATCCTGAAAACACATTGAAAAGTTCATCTTTCTCCCCTTATCCTTTTGTTCTTTGTGGATATATTTGTAGTGGCTCTTTTCTTTTCAAAGTTACAAATCTGTGGCAGAGGTAGAATATGAATCCAGGCCTCCAATATGTTTAGAGTGAATTATGTTTTTGATGCTTTGTTTCTAGTGGCATAATTATTAAAAACAAAGAAATCTGGAATTATTGTATTTTGCATTAATAATACAAATGAAGATCAGATAGTTAGACAACCTATGCTTTGCCACATTTGGCATGATCCCTAGGTCTGTGTGTTTGTTCCTTGAAAACTATAGTAGAATAGGAAAAGCTATACTGTATAAAGCTCTTAAATGGATACAACGTAAGGCTTAAAATAAGATGTATAGGCCTCCCTCAACATTAGCAAGTTTGACCTTCATGGCTTTGATTATTCCTGAGATACCTACTTGATTCTCTGCCACCGTTTTCCCCCTCCCATTCCCTTGCCTTTTGCTTGGGCACAGAGAAGAAGTCACACGCACCCAGGCAAAAGCAAGGGAATGGAAGGGGAGAGCTCTGGCAGGGAACGGGAGGGGAGTGCTCACTTGGGTGAGGGGGAGTTATTTGTGCCCCGGACCCTCACAAAAGTGGAGGAGCCACTTTGTTAGCTGCGTAACTGGTATTTTGGTTTGTGCACAGCAAAAATCTTAGGCGTTCAGTTGTCTTTCGATTACCTATTCAAAACCCAGCTGACAGTCCAAGTTGTAGATGTGGAATTTGAGCAGCAATGACATTAAGGCTGACTTCCTGTTCAGTTTGTTTGCTTTTTTTTGGGGGGGGGGGTCAAAAGGAAGATCGATGAGGCAAAATGGTTGCTTCTTCCCATAAAGGTGGATTATATCAACCCTCCTCACCTAGATGGTTCTTGGCTTGTCCTGATTTGTGTCTTAACTTTCTGCAACTCAAGAAGCATCCTAAGGGTATGAACTAAATGTAACTTAAAATCTTGTTCTTATGTCTTCTAAGTATAATAGTAGCCAGCACTGGAACTAATGCTCACCAGAACAGCTCCCTTCACCCTTGCTTTCTAGAAGTGGCCATGTAAGGGAGTGCTGGAGCTACATTAGACAACACAGTCATGTTCCTCTACTTTTCTTTCCTTCAATTAGTCTTGTCTAAGATAACTTTCCAGTGGATTGTACCCCATGTTAGTTGGTATCTCTGCATTTGAAGGAGGGTTCTATATATCTCAGTCATAAACTTGTTTTGAGTTATCCTGTTGTTCCCAGCATTCTGATTCCACAACATTTTCTAGATTGTTACATATTGTTTTTACCAGGAGTAGGGAAGGTGCATTCTTCCAGATGTTGTTAGTAACACGCCTCATTCCTTGTTATTGTGTGTCTTCAAGTCATTTCTGACTTATGGTGACCCTATCATGGGGTTTTCTTGGCAGAATTTGTTCAAAAGGGGTTTTCCCTTGCCTTCTTCTGAGGCTGAGAGAGTGTGACTTGCCCAAAGCCACCCAGTGGGTTTCTGTGGCCGAGGAAGGATTTGAATCCTGGTCTCCTAGTGTCCTAGTATAACATTCAAACCCCTGCGCCCTGCTGGCTCTCCTCCCTCACTCTTAGCCAATGATAAACGAAATGTCTATCAGAAATGTCAGAAGAGTCAGGCGTTCTTAGTTTATTTGGTAAAGTCTCTGTTTGACTTCCTAAAGATATTCATAAATAATTTAAGTCATTTCCTTGTGGCCATACATTCCTGAACAAGGAGAGAAATTCTGAGGATTGCTATTTTTATCCTGTATGCTATTGTGTGGTCTTTTTCTGTACAAGTATATACAGAAGAGAACAGAAAGATACACTTTGGTGCTACCCAGGTGGGGACTAGGTAGCAGACTGGTGTTTTAATTTTTCTGTTCATTTAGTCAAGGAAATATGAGACAGGGGTGAGTATTTTTGACCTGATTAGCTTCACAATTTATCATCATTTCATTTTGATAGGTGAAGCTGTGCTTCTTATATTTGTTGGATTGTTCTCTGAACTCTTTAACAATACTTAAGTCCTTGGGATAGAATATGGCGGTCCCATATATACCACAGTCCATATTTAAAATAGTTCACCTGTCAAGTCCTAAGAGTGGCTGCTTAGCACAATGCAGGTATACTGTGAAGAAGTAGCAAGGCATATGAAATAGCTATATGGGCAGCATTTTCTTTTAATAAAATATCAGTAGCCAGGCTTTTATATTTAACATTCTTCCCTTGGTTTCCAACGTTCAGGCTTGACTGCAGTGGTACGTGAAGCCAAAATGAGACTTCTCATTTGCAAGAGGGCAGTATTGGCAGACTTGAGGAAACCCATGTGTGGAGACAATTAGACCTGATTTTATTCCTCACAGATTGGAATGGCAGCTTTCCTTCCCCCAGTCTGCTGAAGTGCCTTTCCGCTTGATACACAGCTGTGGCCTTCCCTTTAATGGTTTATGGTAGTGTGGTTCTGGTTGGTTATTACTACTGGGAATCATTCAACTAAGTCATGATTTATCAAAATATAGTGTAATCTTTATTAAAACAACACACAGAATCAAGTATCGGCTTTGTACGTGTGTCTGAGCTCAAACAGATCTTCA
This sequence comes from Cyclura pinguis, assembly GCA_030412105.1. Lineage (NCBI taxonomy): Eukaryota > Metazoa > Chordata > Lepidosauria > Squamata > Iguanidae > Cyclura > Cyclura pinguis. Next base: position 166,469,945 of record CM059600.1, read on the forward strand.
GAATGCATCGAAAGAGTTTCTTATCTCTTTACATCGGCTTTTAGGCACAGATCTCTCTCACACAGAGCCCTCTGGCTTCTCCTTTTTGCCAAGAGCTCTATTCCTAAACCCAGGCCACTCTCTCTGACAGATTTAAAAGTGGGTTGATTTCTCTTCTGCCCGTCTCTCTAGACTTTCTCTGAGAAAACATCCCCTTTCCTTCAACCTCCCTTAGTTGACTGGAAAGCTGTCTGGCTGAAGAACTGACTCTTGGGCTCTCTTCTGGAAGTCTGACTCCTCAACCAAATCACAGTGCCTGCTATAAATACATTCCCACTCAGACTTCCAATTCCTCCTTCATACTAAAGGGGCTGTTTTTCTCTCTGGAGTGGCTATTCTGGTTGCCTAGCAACCTGTTGCTGGCCAGCTTTCTACCACTCAGGATAGCCACTCCCCCTATATTCCATCAGACCATGGTTTAAGAAATATAAAAAAAGAGAAGCCTCTGCAATTACAGCCCATGTTCAGGGGTCACAGAATGCTGACTGTTGGACAGGAAAAGAGGGGATGAAATAGAATCTTGTGGAGGAAGGCTGGCTAATTGGTTAGAAGAATGCACATGAGCACTTGTAAATGCATCTGACATTTTATAGACATACACCTTTGTGTCACTGCAAATGCAAATTTTATTTTCTCCTTCCTCTAACAACCAGTGACTTTTTCAAGTTAGCTTTCTGGATTTTGAGGTTTTCCGCCTTGTAGGTTTCAATGTGATCCCTTTTGTTTATTCACATGTATATTACATGGTATATGCACTCTTAATTTCATGTTTCAGTGCTGTTTACTTTCTGGTAGTCTCACATTATTCTGTGCAGCTTTTACATTTTTCTTCCTTAGATTTTATTCATATGTTGAAAAACAGCTATAATGAAACTACATCCCATCGTGCAATTCAATTTTTGATTTTGATTAAGTGCCACAGGCCATAACAAAGTGATATCATACATATCCATGAAAAATAAAAGGTCATAAGAATATTAAAATAAAATATATGGCTTTAGTAATGTAAATTCTAGCCTGTTATTCAGGTTGGCACTAGAACATATTAAACACTCAGGTAAGTTATAGTCAACTCAGTGAATACTAATATAATGTTGTCAATATTTTGTGGATGACAGAATGAGATCTGTCTGTTATCTGTCTGTCTTTCTGTCCTTCCTTCCTTCCTTCCTTCCTTCCTTCCTTCCTTCCTTCCTTCCTTCCTTCCTTCCTTCCTACCTACCTACCAACCAAGCACATACTGCAATTGTTAATAAAGGCTTTCTTTGCTATGGTTTAATCCAAATACTTCCATCCTTTAAGTAATGGGAAAATGGGATCACTCTGCCCATTTCTTTAGAGGGGATAGTTGCATAAGTAATATGGGATATTTTTCTTGTCCTCCATGCCCAAAACAGCATAAATTAAAAGGGATACCTCTGTATTTCTCACTGTTAGACATTTAGCACTGGTAAAATGTGTCTTAAAGACAGATTTACTCAGATGGTCTAGCTACATTTATCCCCCAGCGCAAGCTGAAGCTTTCATATCACATGCCAAGGAGCCATTCTTAAATTTGGCACTTCAGATAAATTTTTGTTGCATGAATACATCACTCTGCCTCTACTTAAACTCTGCTTCGGCAGTTGACAACTTTAAATGCGTAGTATGATTCATATATAACATTGGATCGTAGAAATGCTTCTTAGCAACTGAAAGAATTGCTTAATAGAAGTGAGATGCAACTGTTCAACTGAGCACATCTTGGGGAGCCTGTCCTTTGAAAAACATGCTGCCTTGCTTGAATAATGCAAAGTAAATAAATAAGTGTAGGTATCAAAGAGTATCACCAGCCTTTAGGAGGGAAAGTGTTTTGTTCAGGGCTGCAGAAAAGGAGTCTAGCAAAGCAGTGTCAGGCTCACACAGATGGGAGAGGGATTTTAAAAGGAAGAAAAGGAAAAATGTTGCTTTTCAATTTCTCACCTTATTGAAATCTTCCTCTGATGTTTTATGTGGAAATAAGGGCTAAATATTAATATTTTTTAAAATATTTATATTAACATATATTTGGTATCTAAAACATCATATAGGGGATTATGGAGACAAACCATAAGTAAACAGAGAACTCTGACATCTAACCTAGTGCTAAATTAAACTCAACTGCAACTAAACTAAAAAGGGGCCAAAAATACATATAAATGACTTTTTACTCACCAGCTTTCAGTTCTAAGATAATCTACAAGATATACTTCTTCTAGTGTGTCTATCATTATCACACTACTGACTAGGAAATGTTAATTTTTAGAGGAGAGACAGAAAGAATTATTAATTTCATGTGCATTGCATCTCTCTTGTGAGATATGTAAGTGTTTAACTGCAGTGAAATTAAACTTAACGATTACATGCTTCAGCATCTGAATATTTATTAAATCGTTCTAGACACAGGAATTCAGAAAATGATGAGATCTGGTAACCTATTATCTTTAGACTAAGAGTTAATAACTTACTAGATTTTCCATGCCTTTCTCAATTTATTGGCCTGGAACCATTTAATAAAGTGCACTGAGTGATACCCTCTTTTTGTTATATCCAGAGTAAAGTGCTTATTCATTCTAGTTGTGTAAAACAATATTTTAGAAATTTTGTTCTAATCTACTTAGTTGCAGTTTTTCTCTCTCTATCAGACGATGATAGAAACCTTTTTCTACACTGTGTGAGGCTTCCACAGTTGCCATATATTCAGCACATCCATCTTACTTTACTCTCTTTTTCTCCCAAGAATTAGTGGATAGTGTTAAATACTGTGAAAAGTGGGGAAGCTCTTGGTATAGATGGATTCCCTTTTTACTGATTTTAAAAATATATTGTTTTCCTACTTTATGTTGTTGAAGCCCATAATGATTATTTTTAAAAAGTACATTTCTATCTCATTTTAAGAAGGCTTATATAACAATTCTTCCTAAAATCCTGTGTTGTATCCCAATTGTATATGTATTTCCTTGATAAAAGTACATGCCAAAGTATTCACTACTGTTAGGCTTCTCAGTGGTATTCATCCTGTTCAGGCAACATGACATCAAAGATTTGATAACATTAGATTTAAAAGCTATAGTAATCTTATCTAAAAATAAGTAAGACCTAACTGTCATTATTTATTTGGACGTGGAAGACCTGCAGTATGATACACAGGAGCTATTTGTTATGTGATTTAGAATACATACTGATTTCCTAAAACTTTGTATTTTGAAATGTTCTGCATATCATCCCTAACTCACTTGTTATTGTGTGACTTCAAGTTGTTTCTGACTTATGGTGATCCTATCGTGGAAAAACTTGTTCAGAGGGGGTTTGTCATTGCCCTTCTCTGGAGCTGAGAGAGTGCAACTTGCCCAAGATCATCCAATGGGCTTCCTATGGCTGAGTGGTATTTGAACTCTGGTCTCCAGAGTCACAGTCCAGCGTTCAAACCAGTGGCCACTAGTGGTGTCTGTCATAATTGAAGTACATGTGAAGAATGTCACTTATCTCCTTTCCTCTTTAGTTTAGTTGTAGAACTGCTTCTTTAACCAATTAGAAGTCTGAAATTACAACATGAGTTAATATTAGGTGAAGCAAAGTGTAAGACAGCTTTGTATGCAAGTGAAATTTGCTACTTCAAGAACCTTTGGTTAGTGGATGGGATATTAAATGTTTAAAATAATGCGCGCCTGGGGCCTCGATCTTTTACATGTTATGTTTGCCAAGTAGTGTGTGGCCACTGAAGGACTGTTATCACAGTTTAACCTCAAGAAGTAAAAAGCTCAGCACTTCAGAAGAAGTGCTGCTAGCTGTTGCTTGGGCTGCTGTGACTTTATTTTGTTTGTTTGTTTGTTTCTTTTTTAATCTTAGAATCATATTGTTGGAAAGGATTACCATCTAGTCCAACCCCTTCCCACACAGGGATAAGCAACTAAAGCACTCCTGAAAGACCTCTGATTAACAGTGATGTGTTTAATATGTAATGGAATGTGATGTACTTAAGTCTTTTATTCCAAGTCTCAAATCAAGTCTAAAGTCTCTACCTTCAGGTCTCAAGTTGAGTCTCAAGTCCTTGCCAGATAATTTCAAGTCAAGTCTCAATCAAGTCTCAAGTCTGGGAACCAGTTTCTGTAGTGGGGAATAGGATCCTTCTTACTTGCCATTACTGAAGCTTCAAAAGCTTTAAAAGGGAAGGATCTCTGCCTGCACTCTGGGGTCAAGTCTTGACTTCTTCTGTTAGGAAAAGTTTCAGAAGGCTCCTCCAATGTGCAGCGCGGACAGGCTACCGAACAGACCTCACCCCTGCGTCAGACCTGTTGCCTAACATGTTTGTGATTCCTCTCTGAGAAATGGCCAAAGCTTCAGCTTGAAACAGATCATCATGTGACCAGTAGGGAAAAAGAGATGGGAGCGTTGTTCAAAGTTGTAAGCTTCTCAGATGAATGTATTATGTTACTGAATCAAGAGCAGCAAGTCAGGCACTAAAAATATACAAGTCACAAGTCGAGTCAAGTCAGTGTGTCATTTATTGCCAAGTCAAGTCCAAGTCAAGTCATTGAAGTGACTTGAGTCTGACTTGAGTCTGAGTCAATTAACTCGAGTCTACATCACTTCTGATTAAGATCTCCAAAGATGAAGAGTCTACCGCCGTCTGAGTCAGTGTATTCCACTACTGAGCACTTCTTACAGTTTTTTTTTAAAGTTTTTTCTGATGCTTAGGTGGAATCTCTTTTCTTGTGATATGAATTCATTGTTTTGTGTTCTAGCCTCTGCAGCAGCAGAAAACAAGCTTGTTCCATCTTCTTGTCTTCATTTCAATTTACTGTGGTTTAGCCTAGCCTCTAAAGCCAGTGAGGTTCAGTGGTTGTGCTTTGGGAACCGACTGAGGGACCTTGGGAATATCACATATTCTCAGCCCCAGAAAAAACCCTGATAGGTTTGCCTTAGGGCCGCTGTGAGTCAGAAATGACTTGAAGGCACACACCAACAAGCCTAACCTCTTGTTGCATCCAGAGTTGATCAACTGTTGTTGTTTTTTTTAAAGATACAGTGCACAGCCTTTAAATTCACTTGGTCTTAAATGGATATCTGAACATGTTACAAACAGTTGTAGTGGTGTCTCTACTTAATCTTTAAAACTGAAAGTCATGCCCATGAATCAGATCCCTTAAAACTTGATTTTCAAATGTAGTAATATAAAAGTACGAAGAGAAAATGTCTTTGAGGGAGGACAATATATAGATAACACAAAGAGTCATAAATTAAGTTTATTATATTTATTATTTTGCAAGCTGTTAATTAAACAGAATTTGTTATGCTGATATTCATGTTACCATATAAACTATGGTTTGCATGAGCAGAAGTTTTAGATTATGCTGCGGCATAGCAAAATGGCTGTACTTAATTTCTAATATGTGTTTCAGCAACTATGTATTATGCATAGTTATTAAGAAAATGTATGATTTTGATTGGTGAAATCCTGGTTTAAATCAAAATTAATTGGGTCGCTTTCCCTGGTTATTTAAATCAAAAATTAAAATCTGTCCATCCTGATTAGGTGCTGTTCAGTTGCTGGCATAAGTTTGTTGTCTTTTGGTTGAAGCAGCATGGCTGAGCTGGGGACATGATCAAAAGCTGCATAAGAGATGGTCACAGAATGATCAGTGTTTTAATATGATAGCCATTAAGGCTGGCTAGAGAGCCAGCATAATGTCATGGTTTGAGTGTTTGACTAGCACTCTGAAAGACCAGGGTTCAAATCCCCACCCTGTCATGGAAAACCACTGGGTGCCCTTGCGCAAATCACACTTGTTCAGCCTTAGAGAAGGGCAAAGGCAACCCCCCTCTGTATACATTCATAAGTCAGAAATAACTTGAAGTCACATAGCAACCACATTAAGGCTGGGTACCAGATTAAGAGGATGAAATTGATCTTAAGTCAAGAAGTGAATACTGGCCCAGTGGACACAAAAATTAAGGTCTCCTGAAAAAGTAAAAACAATAATTAATACATTGCTCATTTATATCTTGTGGAATAAGGACAAAATCAAACCTTAGTTCTACCTTGAGTAGACCATTGAAATCTATAGGATTTATTTGTGTCTACTATATCCCATTCATTTCAGTGGGTCTCATCTAGACAGAACTAATGTTGGATTTAGCCATCTACAAGTACATAGTATTATACCATCAATGGGAATCCCAGGTTGCCTCCTCAGGCTTTAATTTGTGTAGTCTACTTAATTTGTCTGGTGCTGGACAGCTCCCTGTGGAACAGTAAGATCAACTGTTCCTATAGCTTTGGTTTGTAATCTAAAAGGCTTTGGAGATCCCCCTTCATCAACACTCCCTGTGCTCTTGGAGAGGATGACAATCAGCATGTGCTGTTTCCTTACAGATACTGGTGCCTTGTTCTGCTCTAGTTCTGCTGCTGTTTATATAGTGCATCCAGCACACTCCTTTTTCAATTTCCTCTCATCTCTTCTATTTGTCCAAGCCCTGAATATGCACTAAATTGTTACCTGAATGAAGTACACTAGTTCTAACTCTAGAAAGAAGATCAAGATACTGAAATACTGAGACATATACAGATTATTATGGTCACAGTGGTGAAGTGAATGAAAGATACATCAGGGGACCCTTAAGACAATTATTGTGTGTTTGTGTGTGTGGGTGGGGAGTCATACTGACAGTCCTGGCAGACTACAGGAAGCCTTCCTTGTGGGAGGGAGAGAATAAATTGTGCAGCTAGCATACTGGCACATATGCTATACGGAGTAATTTTCATCAGCTACGCCTTTCCTGTAAGTAGATGGGAATGTTCCTCTTTTGCAGGTGGTGTTGGTGGAGAGCGAGAACACTCAGGACAGGTATTGGAACTGTTCTTAGAAGTGCTATGACAGTTGTTGGTCTGAAAACTGGGGAAATTTGGGCTTTTTGTTTAGACTGCACAGCTGTTGACTTACGGTGCTGCTGTCATGCTTTGTGTCTTGGCCTTAAAAAGTGATATAGCCAGATATCCTTGATTAACATAGTTGTGCCAGTGAACCAGTGAAGCACCTGTAGGAAGGGCTATAATGAATTTCTCCTAGGAGCTGGCACAGTAATTCTAGTTAGCCCTCCACAACCATGATTTATCATATCATGATCTATGATACCATAATGGCATTAAAGCTGATACATCTCTCTCCACTTTCCTTGGGTAAGGACTGGAGTGGTTAAGACTGGATTAGCATCAGATACTTTCTTCTGGGAAGCGGAGGTAAAGCCCATTCCCACTAAGGCAACCTATAATTGTGTTCTATTAAAGGTGCAACGTCTCTAATGTTCATACATATTCACTCTACAGTGAGGAGTGTTCCTCATGCAAAGATTGTGTGCTTCAAAGAACATTTAGCAGAGGAAGAACACTTGAGTGGTTGTAAGTCACCCCAGAGTTTTCAGTTCTCATCACAGATAACAAGTGGTGATGATAATGATTTTCCTACATAATTTTTCTTTAACTTACTATAAAATAGCATCCTCATGAGTTAGATCACTTTGTCATTGTCTTTGGTTACATGTCAAGCAAGAGATTCTTTTTGGAAAGAAAAATAACCCATTATATTTAGATGAAGCAATTTGAATAAGCTCATTTCAAAGGATCTGAACTGTGCCGTGAAAGGGATTGAGTAGTGCAGTCATGTCTGTTTTAGACGGTTTACTTCATTGTTTGAGACTACTGTCTGGTTTTCAAGGACTCTTAATGAGAATCTTACATTTTCACTCCTGATTTATCTGCCCCAATCTCTCACCCAGAACTTTTAGGGTGGTAATAAGTGTCTGAATGTGAGAATGTATTTGGGATTATGGGCGCAATCCATAATTATAAATTCCATTCTTTTTTGGGGGATCGTGTCACTTGCTTGTGAGCCAGCATAGTGTAGTGGTTTGAGCATTGGACTAGGATTCTGAGGGACCAGGCTTTGAATCCCCACTCAGCCATGGAAAACTGTGGACAAGTCATGTTCTGTCAGCCTCGGAGGAGGGCAAAGACAACCCTCCGTTGAACAAATCTTGCAAAAAAAAAAAAATCACATTAAGGTTGCCATAACTTGGAAATGACTTGAAAGTATGCAACCACAGCACATGCTTGCTTGGCAGAGTGAGTTTGACATGACTCTTTCCAAGGTAACTGAGTATAAAAGTGAATCTTTTGTCATGAGTCACTTGTGTTGGTTAGCACACTGTATTTTGGGTTTGAATTTTATTATGTGGTCACAATGGCTGCAAAGTGAGCTAAATTGTACTCCATCATGTAGGAAAAGAACAGTCTCAACATTTGAGCCAAAGGAACCTGAACAGTGTGCTATTAACATTTTTTCAAAATGTAAAATTGTCCGATACCTGGAGGGGGCTGTATGTAGCAATATGCTTAATTGCCATTTTATGATAATCCTTGATAGTTCAAGGCATTTTTTGAGCAACTTGAATTGAGAACGTCATCAGACCAGATTTTTTACTGCTCTTTTGAATGCTTTTAAGCTGTCCCCACCTTTCTCTCTCAGAGCTATTATTCTAGATGGCAAGATGCATCCCTTTCCCTCTTGAATTCCTGTGCTCATTTGCAGAAGCATTTTTAATATGCTTCAGATTCTTAATGGCCACCAAGTTAAGTGCAACATGACAGTTTAGCGTTAACTTGCTTGGAAATGGCATGGGAAGCAATTGACATTAATTCAGAACCACCTTCAAATGACTTCTGGCACTTGCTTGTCTGCTAGGAAAATTAAGCTAGGTAGGAAAAAAAGAATTTAAAATGCATCTAAAATGTCAGATCTTCTTTGTGGCTGGAATGCAGCTGTTGCCTATGTAAAGTTCAGGAACATTGACCTCTCTTGTTTTGTTTATCGGGTTTTTTGAACTTTTACTCAGTAAATGAAAGGAATTTCTGTATAGCAATTGAGAAAGTAGTACGTTTTGCCCTTTTTAATTGTCTTTATTTTCATTTGTTTTGTTTCTGCTGGATTTTAAATCAGAAGGACCTTTTCAACAAATAGTCTTGTCAGGAGAAAGAGTACAGCAATTGAATAGCAATCTATTCAAAACAGGTTAACTCCTCCTGTTCATTTGTTGCCCCTGCTGCCTCTCCAGTCCCATCTTTCTCTGTTCCCTTATCACTGCATCAGATTTCACACTAGGAAATCCTTAAGAAATAACTTTTTTGTTTGTGTATGATGTAAAACATTGGACATGTTATTTATTAATAATCATACATTAGGCTTAGTAACATAATTTGGAAGCAAGAGGATTGTGACTTAGGAAAGAATAATACCTTTCAGTTATTCTACGGGAGAAGGACAGAATTTATCGTGTCCAGAGCTAGGACTGAGGAAGTTCAGAGGCAATCTGGAGTTTCTATCTATTTTCCTCCCGTTTAGCATTGGAGAACCTTTTCCCCATGGATGAACACATTCCTTTTGGGGAAAGTGATTGTGGCTCATGTAGCACAGATGGGTCCATTCAGACAGCAAAGTGAGTAAGGACAAAAGATATATAAACACAGTCCTTTCTTGTTCTCCTATGTGTAACTTTTACACCATATTCTTTTTCTCTTTCTTGAGCCCATACCACATTCTGATGTACACAAGATGCAGCATGGAAACTCTGCAGACTGTCCACAGAGAAGAGAGTGGTCTCTCTGGAGCATAGAGCTGCTGTTTTTCTCAACAATCAGCAAAGAAACATTATGATCTGCCCAGGCAGGAAGAAAGCATTCTCTTTCTCCATGGACAGATTGTTTTGCTTCTGGTGAGAAACCGTGCCATGCGGTACAAAACCCAGAGATCTCTCTTTTCCCTGCTCCTGATTTCTAACTCCCATCCGGTGCTCCAGTGCTGTTCAGCACATTAGAGGTTATCACCTGATATTGGGGAAAAGGTCGTCAATGCAAGATGATGGAACATGGGGAACGCAGCAGGTTGGATGAGGAGACCCTGCAGGCTTCATCGGTCCCATGAGCCCAAAGTTTCTCTGCCCTGCTTAACAGTAAATGCTGAATTCTGAAAGTATTTTTGAGGTTGCAGAATTGGCTATGCCTATGTTAAACCAAGTCAAGGATGAATGCTTATCTCCCAAAACAAGCTTTCATAACAGGTGTCCCGTGAAGGCTCACCAACCGAAATTGCTGATAGATAAATTAGTGATTCGGAAAATCATGTCGTTTTTCTGCCCGCCTTGCACTGCAAAACTGGGCTGTGATACATGACCAGTGGGCTGTATTCTGCTTCGTGAGTCACAGCTTGTGGCCATGTTCTAAAGTAATACACCAAGGTTTTCCAGAGTAGTAGGGGCTGAGTTGTCTGGCATTATGTGTTCTTTATGCTGCAAGCTCCTACATACGAGGTATTTTTCTAAGTGGGACTGCAAAAATAAGAGATTAATTGTTCTCCATGGGGGGCGGAAATCATTTTGCTGGATTACAGGTTGTGCAGGCCTTCTTTTAAATGAGTTCTATAAGTCTTAAGCTTGCATTACTACTCTTTTGGCTCACATTAAAAAGTGCTTTGAGAGTGTTCCTGCATGGCAGGGGGTTGGACTGGATGGCCCGTGTGGTCTCTTCCAACTCTACATTTCTATGATTCTATGATTCTATGATTCTATGATTAATGCACATCCTTTGTGCTTTAGAGAGATTCTGTTTGGGAGGTGGTTTATGCACCATATGCCCTGACCTTTGGTCAGATGATCCAGAATGACAACTCTACTTGGCTCTTTTAGCTTTATGAGAACATGGCAATTTTTAAGAGTCCGCTCACTTGACAGAAAGAAATTGTTCTTCTCTTAACAGCCATGTGGCAAGGAGACATTCAGAAGGAGCAGCATGCCTCATTATTGCATTGTGGCAATCCAGCTGCCCATGCTCTTTGCCCTCTGGTTTTCTCTTGCAGAGGTTTAAGCTGTTGCCGTAGAAAACAGGTGGAAAAGAGTAGATCATCAGACCCCTACAGCATTGGAGGAAGCTGAAGTTGCCAGACCTCTTCCTGCTACCAGCTGTTTAAACATGGAGTGATCCTTTTGCGTCAGATGCTGACTGCTCTGAAGTAGAAAGGGGCTTCTGTTTACAATATCTTACTCACCTGTGAGATGTAATTTAAGGGCATGCTTTATCACAGGTTCCCTCTGTGACATTGAGCAAGTCTCCATTCTTTGGTCTTTACAGTGACTGTGACCATCTTACCTTGCTTTTATGGCTTGAGTATTGCTAATTGGTCAGACAGTGACCTATGAGGTACATGTTTTATGTACTTACACTTGAAGTCAAAAATCAATCATGCTTACAGAAACCTTCTGCTCATGCCGGTCTTCGGTTGTTTCTTTACTGCTCTGTTTTTAAATATCTCTAAGAGCGAATACACATTTTGCTTCTATTCTTTCTGTTGCAGATAAAAGTGAAAATGGGGAGCCCTATCAGAGGAGGAAGGGTGCTGGAGGTGGCCAGCTGGGTGTGCCTGCTCCATCCCAGACTCTCAAAGACAACACTCCAGTACCAGCAAGCTGCAGCTGGAGGAGGATCATGCTGCTCATTTTAGCAATAACAATACATAATATTCCTGGTAAGCACCAATCTGTGTTTTAGTGCCCATATCTCACCCCTGAAGAGGCTAATTGTTAAAGAGGCAGATCAAGTTGAACCTGCAACCCCATATATGTATTTTTTTAAATTCCTTTGAGTTCTTTTTACTGCTGTTGCATTATGGGCATCCTGCTATCATTATAAGAACTGAACAACTTGGGGAAGATTACTTTCTATTTAAGAAACCTCATCTCATGATGAGTCCCTTCATCTAAACTCATAATCTCTTGAAATCAGTGCAGCTCTTGTTATTTGTGTGCCATCAAAATTATAAGTCCAATTTCAGATTTGCCCAGTAGAGCTAACAGTGTGATGGAAGTCTGTATCCCCAACATTTGCATTCCCTGCAAGGAAGCAAACAAATGTACTAAATCTAGCATGGCACTTCTACTTATTTGAATTCAATGTTTTACTGCCTGTGTTACCTTTTCAGAACTTCACCTTTCAGTAGAAAATGATAAAAATATAAAACATGAAATATGCAGTAATTAATTTAAATCGAGCTGTTATGTCTGACTTATTGTTTAAAGACTCCACTCATCTTGAGTACAAATGCATTTCAAAGGGTGAAGGAAAGGGCTATGCATCTCAAGTATGACATTTCCATATGTTTAAATGTTTTAGGAATCGGGGGGGGGGGGGTATTATTTAAGAATGCATGCTTGGGTCAGTATTTATGCCTGTAAGAAAATGTGGGCAAAATGGCTGTATAAGTATCTGAGTGCTTCTCTCTAAAGAAGAGCTTGTGTTCCTTTTCTTTTTTCATTTTACCTTTCCATTCACTTTTAACAAAAAATGTAGATATTTTATAAGGTAGGTTTTTCCACTCCCCAAACTAATTGTATGAATATAATGAGGAATGATGCTTAGCAGTGCTTGGAAGGCATTGCAGTGTGTGTTTTTGATTAGCAGAGTCTAAAGCAGCCATTGATTCAAGAGAGAAAAGCACCAGCTTTAGCTAATGAATATGAAACAGATTGTCCTGAGATGCTTTGTGATTGTAACTGCACAGAAAGTGGGATGGAGCACTGAAACATTTCCGAAATATTCTTGGGTTGTGTCACTTTCTCCCTTCTTTGCTGAAATGTTCATTTGTGCATTGACCCATTAGCTTTTAAATTTAATTTTAGCTGTTGTTAACCCTATGAGAGTCTAGGACTTGACAAGGGGTGGCGGTAAGGAGCCTTCTCCTTCTGAGTCCTTTACGATTGCAAGCACTACCAGCATAATCTGTGTATGAACGTGTCTGGATTGGATGGGGATCTTTTCCATCCTCCTCTTTTCTTTTTTTTTTTAAATATAAAGAATGTCTGGACTAGCTACTAGTCAGTCAGTGTAAAGTTAGGAGTCTAGCTGTAAAGCTGTACCTGGAAGCACACTTTAGATCAGAATGAATTTCTTTATCATCTTGCATCCCTTTCTGAAGGCATTCTACCATGGGGACTCTTCCACCCTTGCCATTGGGAAACCATAGATGATTCATTTCTTCACCTTACATTATAGGAAAGTTAGCCAGATGAGCTGATCAGCAGGATCCTCCAATCTGATCCATGCATATTCCATATAATTTTTTATCCTGTATGTCGAAAACAATTAAAGGTCTGACATCATCAGAGCTTAGCCAGTATTGATTGTGTAACACATCAAGAGTAAAGGAGACATACATAGTAGATGTACAGTAGGTTCCTGCAGTTAGCTGTGGTTCTCTGGTGCATGGTTGTTTATTATGTGGTTTTCAAGCTCACCTTTCTGTCACATTAACAGTGCTTAACACAATTTACATCGTTTTTTAAATAAGAAATCAAAATAATCCATCAAAGCTATAAATGACAAAAGCACTTTGCAGCCAGTCATACAAATCAAGGCACCAACTGTTAACTGAAACCACTTAGACTGTTGGCATAAATACCTTCACTGAGTGGTAGCATGTTCATTAAATATATGAAGATGATTTCCCTCTCCATGCATTGACTAGCATACACTTTTGCAAGTCTAAGTACAACATATACCTGGGTATGCCTTTTGTTGTTGTTGTGGAAGTTGGCATTCTCATCCTTCCTCTATTATAGCCCCCTCAGGGCTCACTGTTTTGCCATGATAGCTCCCCTCCACAGCCTATTAATGGCTGGTGAACAGCAGAGATGGGGATTGGCTATTGCCTGGTGCAGAATTACTACATCATCTGCTTGAGGTCTCCAGAGGACCCCAGTGGATCTCAGCAGATGATGTCATCAGTTTGAGTCTGGCTCTGAAGACATAGCCTAATGCTACCCTCATTTTGTTCATAGTCATTTCTGAACCACTTGCAATAATCTTTGAGAACAGGAGAAATCCCAGCAGACTGGAGGAGGGCAAATGTCATCCCCATGTTCAAGAAGGAGAAAAAAGAGGACCCTAATAATTATCACCCAGTCAGCCTGACATCAATACCAGGAAAGATCCTAGAGCAGATCATTAAAACAATTAGTTTGTAATTACTTAGAAAGTAATGCCATAATCACTAAAAGTCAACATGGATTTCCCAGAAATAAGTCATGCCAGACTAATCTTATCTCTTTTTATGATAGGGTTACAAGCTTGATAGATGAAGGGAATGCTGTAGACGTTACGTATCTTGACTTCAGTAAGGCCTTTGACAAAGTTCCCCAGTAAAATGCGGGCTGGACAGGGCTACTGTTAGGTGGATTGGTAATTGGTTGACCGACAGAACCCAAAGGGTGTCATGCCCTGCCTTGGGGACTGTGGCAGTGAGGAGGAGGCTTCCCCACACACTTAAGTGTCCCCAGAAGCTGGTCCAGAGAGAGTTAATACACAACAACAACAAGGGACTGAGCCAGGGGAACAAATACAGGAAGACACAGCTGACACACCTACCTTGCAGCAAAGATGCCGTGAAAGGGAGGGCTTGTGTTACTTGGCCCGTTTAAATAGTAAACGAGCCCTAATGAGGAAACACCTGTGGCGGCAGCAGCCATAGATAAAAGAGGGCTCCAGCTGGCTTTTCCTCCCAGGGTTAGCAACTGGTTTCTCTGACCCTGAAATCCTGTACTCATGGATCTGGTTGTGGAACTCTGCCTGTTTGGACTATGGTTTGGATTTGCCTGCTCTCAGCTGCCTTTCTGTTTGGACATTCTCTGACTCTCACCTTGTGCATAGGAGCTGTGCTGTTTGTGAGTAACTGCCTATACTGCTGTAGACATGACAAAGGGTGCTCACCAATGGCTGCTTTTCATCCTGGAGAGAAGTGACTAGTGGGGTGCCACAGGGTTCTGTCCTGGGCCCAGTGCTATTCAACATCTTCATCAATGACTTGGATGAAGGAGTGGAGGGCATACTGATCAAATTTGCAGGTGACACCAAATTGGTAGGGGTTACTAATACCCCAGAGGACAGGCTCAAATCTCAAAATGACCTTGACAGATTGGAGAGCTGGGCCAAAGGTAACAAAATGAATTTCAACAGAGAGAAATGTAAAGTCCTACACTTAGGCAGAAAAAATGGAATGCACAAATATAGGATGGGGGACATGTGGCTGGATAGCACTACATGTGAAAGGGATCTAGGAGTCTTGGTAGATCACAAGCTGAACATGAGTCAGCAGTGTGATGAGGCAGCCAAGAAAGCCAACGTGATTCTTGGTTGCATCAATAAGAGTATGGTGTCTAGATCGAGGGAGGTAATGGTACGACTCTATTCTGCATTAGTTAGGCCTCATTTGGAATACTGTATCCAGTTCTGGGCACCTCAATTCAAGAAGGATGTCGACAAGCTGGAAAATGTCCAGAGGAGGGTGACCAAAATGGTGAAAGGTCTGGAAGCCATGCCCTATGAGGAACGGCTTAGGGAGCTGGGTATGTTTAGTCTGCAGAAGAGAAGGTTAAGAGGGGACATGATAGCC
Organism: Cyclura pinguis; assembly: GCA_030412105.1. NCBI lineage: Eukaryota > Metazoa > Chordata > Lepidosauria > Squamata > Iguanidae > Cyclura > Cyclura pinguis. The sequence goes on from CM059600.1 coordinate 166,485,493, forward strand.
ATGTTGAAATATTTGAAGGAATGTCATATCGAGGAGGGAGCGGGCTTGTTTTCTGCTGCTCCAGAGACTAGGACAAGGAGCAATGGATTCAAGCTACAGGGAAGGAGATTCCACTTGAACCTCAGGAAGAACTTCCTGATGGTCAGAGCTGTTCAGCAGTGGAATATGCTGCCTCAGAGTGTGGTAACGTCTCCTTCTGTGGAGGTTTTTAAGCAGAGGCTGGATGGCCATCTGTTGGGAATGCTTTGATGGGTGTTCCTGCATAGCAGGGGGTTGGACTGGGTGGCCCCTGGGGTCTCTTCCAATTCTATTATTCTATGATTCTATGTTTCTATACCCTACCTCTCCACTAGTCACCAACTAGCTGTAGGCTAAACAGTGAGTCTAGGAGCTGGGATTTGAGCGGAACAATCCCACGTAGTTGATTCTGTGGAACTTCTGTGCCATGCTCTGCAAAATGGGATCACAGCCAATATGTGTTCACTTAACAAATCGATGAAATGTCCCTGTAACCCTGCTGCTGCATAAAATCTGAAAGGATTTAAATTTTTTTTCGAGGAAACAAGAATGCTATATCTCACTGGGTAAGAACTAATATACTCTTCCAATTAAACACTTGCAGTTAGAATGTTGCAACTTTAACAGTCACCTAATGACAAGGTAAACAGTTTGGATCTCCATCATTAGGACTTAACGCTTGTTTTTCTAAGTTGGACAACAGGTTGTGCCCAACCTGATCATATGGCCCATGTGTTTATCAGTAGGCTATCTCTCCTGTTGGTTGTATTATAGTTGACAAAGTCTTTTGAGGAGAATGGGTGTGTATTCACAAATTTCCTTATCCTTTGTGAGAAAGGAAATCACAACCAGTTGAGATATCTCATCAAAAGAATTCTCAACTGCCATGAAATGGCTTTTTTTTTTTTTGGTACTTCAGGACTTTTTGGAGAAAATTTTACAAACTGATTTTTTTGCAAAAGATTGTTCAAAAAGTTTTTAGTTGCATACAAAAAGGGAAAGAAATGTATGCCAAAACCATTTCTTTTTAGCAAAAACTCTGTTGTGAAATTTTTGCAAAAAGTCCTGACATGTGCAAAAACAAATTTTCATGACCTAATGAGAAGAAAATGTGAGAACTTTCTTTCTTCCATGCACAAGTGAAATAAACAGGTTTGCCTTCCTCTTTAGGAGTCTATACAATAAATGTATAAATTATAGTTATTAAAAGTGTGTGAGTGTGTATGTGTGTGTGTGTGTAAGCTGGGGAAAGTGTAGCCTGTAAGCCGCATGTATTCACTCCTAAAGGCCATTTTTGATGCTCCTATGCCACCCCAGGATTCCCATTTTTTTCAATTTGTTTTTCAAAAAAATCTTTAAAAAAAATTCCTACATGCCCTAATTTCATTGTGTTTATAGATCCTCTCTAGGCACTTTGAAGCTTAGAAGAGGCCTTCTCCCAACAAAAAAGTAAACATTCTGTCAATGTCCTTCCATTAAATTTGCTTCCTTGTTGGAAAAAGACCTCTCCTGGACCTGATATGTCCTGTGTTTTCCCCCAAATGTCAAAAATGGTGACTCATTTTTAGCAAAAGAACAAAAGAAACCCATTTAAATTAAAGAAAAAGTGAAAAAACTGTTTGAAGGGCCATATCTCACTTCCAGAGTCCCATCAGAAGCTAATGTGATTTTTAAACTGCTAGCAATTTCGCACTTTTTAAATACACCCACATCTACCACTCCACACTGTATATCTTTATAGTTATAATGGAAATTATTCACACTTAGCAGGTGAATGTGGATTTTGCATGTGAATATAGATTATTCCCCTTTAGCATCAGAATATGGACCAAGAGGTTTTGCAGCAGGGTTTTGAACAGGCTGTATTCCTCCGAAGAGAGTATCCTGCTGATACTAAGCTGACACAATCCTGGTGACACAATTTTTTTCTCCTGGGTATACATGAGGGAGAGGGAGGATTATCAAAAGGTGGTAATTAGGTGTCATTTGGGTTGGTGGGATATCTCCAGTTGTGTCTCCTGAAAGACCCATTTGGAGACCTTGAGCGGCCTCCAAGGCAGTCAGAGTTTACTTTTTCAAGGTAATCCCTTTCAAAGTTAAGATGACAAGGTGAGACGAGGTGAGACAACACCTAAGATAAATTCAGAAAAACAAGAAAATCAGAGCCGTGTGACATCAGCTAAAATTCAGAAGAAAATTGGTACATCTGTGAATGAGTTTCATTGCTTAGATTCTGGAAAATATATTAATAATATAGTTTTGTCAGCCAGCTGAGTAGAAGTGCCCAGACCTCCAGCTTACAGAAAGCCAAGGGGGAGGACGTTAAGCACTTTGTGAGTGTGTAAGATCCAGTCCTACATCACAGCCCTGGTGAAAGTCATCTCCAAAGTGAGGCCCTAAACTGACTATCATGTTTCTCAGTGGGAGACCTGACTCCCCAGCCACTGTGGTCCTATTGCAATGCCTCAGTATCTTTTGTGATAGAGATACTCTCCCTGTCCTTCTGTAGCTACCTGACAGGCAGCTATTCACTTCTTGTAGCTCGGCCTAGAGGCGCAGTGCTGCAGGAAGGATATGATTGTTAAAGGCCCTGGTGGATGGTGGTTCCAAGGCCAGCGAGGCAATGAATTTGCTCTGTGTTTTCGCCAGGGTTGTTGTTGATGTTGTTGTGTGCCTTCAAGTTACTTCCTAGTTATGTCATCTCTAAGGCAAAGCTATCATGGAGTTTACTTGGCAAGATTTGTTCAGAGGGGAGTTTACTTTTGCCTCCCTTTGCCTTCCTCGGAGGCTGACAGAGTGTGACCTGCCCACGGTCACCCAGTAGGTTTCCATGGTTAAGCAGGTATTCTAACTCTGTTTTTCAGAGGCCTAATCCAACATTGAAACTGCTATGCTACACCAGTTATTTTGGAACTAGAATGCAGCTAATTCCTTTTCTACTTTCAAAACGCAGGGGCCCTTTCACACTATACAGTTATAGCACTTTGATTCCGCTTTAACTGCCATGGCAGCATGCCGTGGAATCCTGGGACTTGCCATTTGATCAGAGGCACCCAAGGCATTCCCTGGATGAGGATTCTAAAGGCTCCTCTCTGAACTGCCAGTCTCAGAGTTGCACAGAATGGAACTATGGTAACTTAAAATGGAAGCAAAGAGCTATAGTTGTGAAAGGGCCCCGGGTTATAGTTTACAGACAATGAAACATGTTATTTGTAACCTGTTGTTGAAGCAGCACCTGCTATTTGGATAGGGTTTTGAGAAGGGCAGCATGGGTGCAGAACTCGAGGAGTAACCGTTTTAAAAGGTGCACTTCAGTTTCTACCTGCGAAAGGTCACTCGTATTGGAACTGGGCACTGTAACTGGACTTCGTCCCTCGTGCAAAGCTGTCAGGAGGCACAGTTTCAAATAGGGATAAAGGAGGAGTAAGGGTACCTTTGTGACTCGCTGTCCTGCTGCTCTCTCAGCTGGACAGCAGCACATTATTTGTGTCATTCAAGGTCAAAAGAAGAGAGGAGGGAAAAGAGAGAGAGACCTTTTGCAAGGGAGAAAACAAAGTGCGTCTCCTCACTCCCTGACTCGGCAGTGGGTTAATGACAATAATCTCACTGTTGCTGGAGAAAGATCTTGAAGGAGCCTTCTTAACCTTTTAATGTTCCTATTGAGTACAGAGCTGCCTTCAGACAATTACAGAGAACCCAGAAATGATCTCCTTTGCCTTAAAGGTTACAGCATTAATGTGCCTTTTCTTTCCTATAATGTTGCCAGTGGTGTGAGAGAACAGCACTTTCTGAATTGATATTTCAGATTAGTGAGTGGACATTTTTCTCCTGCATTCCATAGTCTCCAAATGCCCAGGATTCCCCCTTTGCCTTGGCTTTGAGCTATATTTAATACAGTAGAAGTTTCTTTATTCTTTAGGACACACTGAAGGCTTTTAAGAATCAAAGTTGGCTGTGATCAAGAAGGCCCTTGAGCCCTACTCCCATTCTTTGGCCAAAAATCTCCACAAAGCGCTCACCTTTCTACAGATGGAAAGGCTTAGGCACACAGACCTTGCTTGCTTTCAGAATAGTGGTGGATCTCTTTAGGCAAGTGAGCTAAACCCCTGAAGAGCCACTGTGTGGAAATCTGACTCTTGTGGATAAAGATCTTAATGGAAGACACTGTGCCTTGATGGAAGAATGCTGTGCAGCATAAGAGCAGTTAAACTCCAGGAAGGTACTGTGGGGATTACTGATAATACTTGGGGGAGAACAGTGTGAACCAGCTATTCAGTGCATTGCATTTGCTGAGAGTGGGAATAATGAAGGAGGAGACAGATGAAGAAATAGTACTTGAGAAAACAATATTACTTTTTTAATGGAGTGTCCCTGCCCCAATTACACTTGCAACTTTTTTTTTTAATGACAGCAGACAACTTCCACCATGTAAGTTACATCAATGTAAAGTTTCCTTTATACTCTTGAGGTGTGACACCGTATGCCTTGTTTTTAAGCCTGAACCCGCTGCCATCAGGGAGCTTAATTTTCTTGCAAATGTAGGCAGGCGTTCTGGAAAGCTGCAGGTTCTCATTAACATCGGGTCTGAAACGATTGTAAGAAATTGGAATGACACACACTTTCTGTGAGCTGAACACCAGGTGAGCTTCAGAGGCAGGCAGCTGGCCAAGGCTGCTTCTCAGATGACTAATGCAAGTTCAGCCAAATGCTGAGACTTATGTTGATTACTTCTTTTGCCCTTATAGATGCACTCTCAATCTTTCTAGTTCCTTGAATAACCCCAATGCAACTGTTTCGGTAGCAAATGAGGACATTCATATAAATGCTATTCTACCACTGCTTTCAGACAGTATAAAATCAATTCTACTTAGCTTAGCCCTGAAGTATGCCTGGTGCTACTCTGGCTTTTCTTCACAGAAAAGAAGACAAACCTTAGCTTAGGAAGCCGTCTGCACTTTCATAAATACGAGACATAGAGAACCCTGTTCTGCTGTCTCCAGTCTTTGACCTTTTCAACCTTAATTTCTTTCTGTCTTAAATATGATTGGAAAGTTTCATAAATTCTTCAAAGGTGAACTGAAATTCTCCCTCATGTATATTGGACAAATTGAATAGGTACAGCTATTCCCAGCTTAGAAAAGACCCTGATGTACCTCTCTGATATATAATTATTAAAGGAAAAGAACCTCTCTGAAAAAAAGAGATGTTGAGCACTAAACATGGGTGAATTCACATTTTTTGTGTACAGTGACCTAATCACTAAAAGCCCTGGGCCTGCATGGATGAATCTGTCACTTTTGGTTTCTCTCAGTTCAATTTAAAACAAATATAGAAAGTTCTTTCCACTTTAAATACTGAGGAAGACAAGAAGCCTTAGTAACGGGGGGGGGGCAGGGAATTGTGCATATCTTGGCAAAGGGGAGCACAGAGGATTTTCTTTTGAACAGATATCAAATGGAAAATGGTACTGTAGTCACAACTGGCAAACATTTCCTTTGCGGGCTGTATGTGGTTCTGTTCTTTGCCTGCCTTCTCTCTTTGAGGCATTAGTGCTTCTTGTTTTTATGAAGTTGCTTTGGTATTAAGGAAAGTGATTCTAACTCCTGGCAGAGAATCCTCCTTTTATTTCAGGCAGTGATCCTTGTAGCTAGATAAAATGTGAGAAAGATAGCAGTTCATCTGATACACCTACTTTATGTTTACTGACTCCTGGAATTGAAGTGAAGATGTGTGACTTTGCTCCAAAGCAGTAGCAAAGAAAACAAATAAATGGATATGGGTTGGAAATGCCAAATGACGGAGTAGAACTTGCTAATTCATATTCTTGGAAGCCATTTTTAATGGAACATTAATTATGCATTTAATTAGACTGCATTTATTCTAGCTAATCTTAGTGCTTCAGGCAGTTGTTATGGCAAGAAACTGAAATGAATTAAAATGTTGCAGGTCTGTCGCAAATAACAATTAACAAGATGTAAATGTAAAATCTAAATATGGTACTCCTTTTGTAAAAACATTGATTAAGCAGGAAAAAAGGGGCTTGTCATGTCTCATTCTATGGGTGATCCCTCATACCTTTTGGCTTCTGTTAACAGTACTTTTCATTACCCTTGATGTATAAGTTAAAGGTTCAGCTGCACATTGTATCATGTATAATTGTGTGTATGGTCCTATGGATGTGAAGAATAAAGAAAGTGGGAGCAGAGTAACAAAAATGGATGGTTTGTTATAACCACAGTGCTTATGGGCTGCCCACTGATTCGCCTGCAGTGCTAGCTGGAAAGGTGATGCTGTTGCAGTAGTACTATACGCAGATGAACCTAGGATAGTTTTTAAGATCTAGGTGTTATGGTACTGGTGGTATATCTTTGAAAACTTGTACTGTAGTGTAATTTTCTACTATTGTTGCTTCTTCTAAACCTTTTCTCCTAATGCTGGTAGTCAGATTTAATTGGTAAAGGCCAGCATACTAGCAGAGGGTTGTTTTCACACTCTTTGGTGCCCTATGCATCTCACATATCCCCCTTCCATACTTTGCACTCAGAGCTGTAGAGTGATTTGCCATGCCCCTCCTGATGACCATATTCTGCAAGGCAATGCCTTATTTTAATCAAATTGGCAATTGTATCAATCTTTTCCCTCTTTTAAGTTTTTTTTTAGCAGTGCTTATACAATAGATCCTATGTATCTGTGGAGAGGGGTTCCTATTCTGCAAATAGGAAAAAATGCAAATGCTCCCGTTCCATAATATTAAATGGCAGCAACATGCATGTGGATACTTCATTGTGTCCATGTTCATGTCACTGCCATTTTAGGTATAGGATGTGATGTCCCATGTTGGCTGGAAGTCGCATTTGTGGAGGTCACCAATACAGAGGGTCCACTGTAGTTATAAGTTGTCATTTCAAAAAGCTTACAATTATGTACACAGCAGAACACAAGAACAGTTTTTGGCAATGCTAGTTATGAACCATAGAAGTGGATGCATAATCCTCACAGATTCCACTGGTATGATCTTTCCTTCTTTAAAGTTGAGAACCCCAAAGGGACATTATACGTTCATTAAATAATGATGGCAGAAGTGTAGCTCCTTAAAATATCCTCCTTTGCAGCTGCTGCAGTACCAAATAGCAGCAAAGATCATGCCCATTAAAAAGATAGCCGACTTTTACTGAGATGAATAATGGTGTTGATTTTCTGGGATGGATATTTTATTGAACCATAACTGTAATCTATAAATTATTTTTTGTTATAAATAACTGTATTGACAATAAAGTTCATGGATTGATTTTATGCTCTGAATGAAGCATAGAAAGAAAATTTAGGTGTTTGTTGAAAGCCTTGGGTGATAAAAAGAGCTGATTATAAATTACAGTTTTTGCTTTATTAATAAGATTTAACTTTCCATTTCTTGAACAGATTTTCTGTGGAAACGAAATGAACAGATTTTCAAGTTGCATGCCTTAGGTTAGTCACAAAACCTTCAGTTTCATTAGGCTGATTTAACTCTATTTATAACAAAGCCAAAGGATTGTCTTTGATTACATTGGGCTTCCGTATCAGTTAGTGAAAAAGCTTTATTTTACTTGGCAGTTTTCCTTCTTTGCCTTTAGCGATTAGCTGTCACTTTTGTAAATGTAGCTCTGGGATCTTGAAGGTAGGTGTTAGAAACTGGGATCTTATGCCTGTAGCACATGGCGATTTGTGGTCTGCTCTAGTGTACTGAAGGAAAGGAATTACATCACTCTGTTGAAGTACAGCAACTACTTGAGTCTTACACTCTAGAGTATTGTAGGAGAAAGTACACATCCAACTGTTTAGGCCTCTATAGATTCCTTTGGTATGTATGAGATACTGCAGGGAAAAAAAATACACATCCCTCTGTAGGAGAGTTGCCGTTGGATGGAGGGTGATCTGAACATAGTGGACTAGTTGTTTGTTCTTTCTGAGAGGAGATCATAATTTCTGTTTGGAAGAAGAATTCTCCATATTCCTTTCATCAGTGCTGTTCAGCTCTCACTAAGGCCATTTCCACACTAGACTGTTATAGTGCTATTATTCCACTTTCAACATCTGATGGAATCCTGAGCTTTTCAGTTTAGGGAGGGGGCCTCAAGCCTCTGCCTAAACTGCAAGCCCCAGGATTCCATAGGATGTTGAAAGTGGAATAATAGCACTGTAACAGTCTATTGCGGAAATGCCCTAAGTGCTGGGGCTCTACTGTTTTGTATGCATTCTGGTGGCAGAGGGGTAAATTAGAGAACAGAAGATTGGCTCCTTTTGCTACTCCAAGCCATGCTGAAATTTTGCCTTTGCATAATCTTAACTATTGTATTTGTTTGGGGAATCTGGGATTTTGGCAGGATGTGAGTATCTTCCCTCTATACTATCATAGAGGGTGTTGTTGTTTCCATCTTCAGAGTTCTGAACGTCTGTGATTTTTTTTAAGTTAATGTTTCAGTGCTTTGTTTCATTTTCATTTATTTGTTCCTATATTTATAGACCACTTTTCAGATGTAATGTTTCCCAAAGCAACTGAAAATAAAAATGAATTAAAACAATTCGCAGTTAAGCCAAGTCATGTATGAAAATGAATTCAAAAATCAATAGCAGCAGAACAGAACCATCAAAACAAGCATGTCAGAAAAAAAGAAATGAAAAACAGCAACAAAATAACTTGTTTAGCTGAAATTATATCAGAAAGATTTTTTTTTAAATCCCCCCAGGAAAGAAAGGAAAGCTGTGCCTTCATGGGGTGTGTTCCAAAATAACAGGAGAACAAATATCCTGAATTTTTTTTAGGGCCATTGTCACATTGTTGGCATTGGGAACTCATCTAGAGCAAGGCTTCATGGGCAGATCTTCAGGCATTCTAGACCACAGTCAATATTAGACATCCAGTATTAGACACCAAGAGCCCTGGTGGTGCAGTGGTTAAATGCTGGTACTGCAGCCACAAGGTTATGAGTTCAGTCCTGTCAGGCTCCAGGTTGAGTCAGCCTTCCATCCTTCCGCAGGTCGGTAAAATGAGTACCCAGCTTGTTTGGGGCAATTAGCTTACACATTGTAAACCGCTTAGAGAGCACTTAGCTGATAAGTGGTATAGAAAGCGGTATAACAATACACACTATTGCTATTGCTATCCTTGAGCAGTTGGTAGGATCTTTGCTCCTGATTTATCACCTGCTTTGTATGACAGTTTGAAGAAGAGAGTCTCCCTGTTCATAAAGTCTCTCCTCATGATTTGGAACCCTGGAAGTTGACAGTTGTGAACTGTGTGGAAAACCTCCAGGGATAGCAGAGGCTCTCTTGAGACCATCCTCCCTCCACACCTAGAGGGTAATGGAAATGACAATGGAGAGGTTTATTTTCCCCTTTTTATATCTGTTTCAACCACATTTGATAGTAGGGCTCTAGAGTGATTAGTTATAGGAATTATGGAACATAAAATGATTGATACAGCAAGAAGTTGAATGCTGCTCTGAGCACTGTGATCCACCAAGATCCAGCATAGAATGAGAGATTCTACCAGAGAGTGCTCTGCTTGGAGCTGCTAGTATCTGATAGAATGAATAGTGGTTTTGAGAGAACTCCTAAGACATAAAACTGATCCAGAAAGATAATCAAGATGTCATGGCCAGGACTTGGCTTCCCCATGTGAACATTAACCTTGAAGGAGGACACACAGAAGCAAGTGCACCAGGAGCTAATCAGACTGGGATGAGAGCCAGCTGGCTCCAGCCTTCTTAAGGAAGGCAGAGGGTGGTGGCTTGTGTTTCCTGGATTCCCTGCTCATTGCCTGCCTGAATTTCCTGACCCCAGACTGTCTGACAATGTTGCCTGCCAGATTCCTGGATCTTGGAACTGTTCCTGGATGGCATTTCTTTCCACCCTGAACAGGCAAGCTGTACTGACTGTTAGTGTCTCTGTTGAATGTAAATGGCCTCCTGCTAGCCTTGCGCTCTGTAGCCTGACAACAGACAGCTGGTGCCTGTAACATAGGAGAAGTTGCTTCCCCTATAAAAATGTTGTCTGAGTCTTCTACCATTTTCATTCCTGTGTTTTTTTAAAACTGGATGTTGACACTTTTGTCTTCATCTAGTCTGTCACTGATGTCAGGTATGTGTTCGGACATGACAGTCCCATATTGAACTGATAAACACCAGTATGAGTGACAGCATGCTATCTGTTTTTTTCTGTCTTTGTTTTATTATAGTTAAAATACATGTTGTTGTTGTTGTTGTTAAATCTGTGCTGGTAGGAGTATTATTGGATGTTTAATACCTCTGTTTGTTGGAGATGAGGAACCTATAGTTCTCCAGTGGGGAATGCTTGCAAGTTTTCTCATCCTCAGTGAGAAAAAATATTTCAACGTGTTGAGCCATCCTATGAGAAAAATATGGTCAACTGTTGTGATAATTATTTTGCATTTCAGGCGTTTTTTTGGAAAAAAAAATCTACAAAAGCATTTCTTTTTGTGCAGCAAACAATGTAGTTTGTGTGAAAAAAAGAAAGAATACAGTTTTCTATGCAGAGAAGTTCTTTTTTGTACATAATTTTTTGCAAAAAAGTCTGGACATGGGAAAATTATTGAAAAACACACCAAAGTCTGAGATCCAGTAACTATGTAGATCTCTGGTGATCCGGAAGGTGACAGTTTCTCCTCCTCCCTCGAATGTGCAAGATTGGGAAGGGAAGAAAAGAGGATGCAATTGCAGAAGCTACTTTTTCAGTCCTGCACATACATGAACAGATGGATAGCTCCATGTTGAGTGGGGTAGGAAACTGAGCTCTGCCAGGGAGTTTCCAGCTGTCTTTATGGATCCAGTGGTAGGGACACTGTGCATAGAAATATAGGATATCTCCCTCCTGAGTGGACTTAGAAGTATTAACTAAGGTTAAATCAGCATAAGCCTGACAGATTCTGATTTAGGCCGTGCTCTGAAAGAGTCATAGACCGGACCTTTAAGAGTGCCTTTCTAATGTAAAAGAAACCCTCCTAATTTGAAAGAAAGCAGAAGTTGGGGGCTGCTCAGTATCCTGTGTAGTCAGGTCCCTCAGCTGTGTGATTCATGACATCGGGGCCTACAAAAGTGTTAAAATCAGAGTGTCATTAATTTAAGGGAAGAAAAGTCAGTTGCTTCTCTAATTTATTTCCAAATTTTTAAAGGGGATATGAAAATTGTCAAAAGGAGACTTTATCCCTGATGTAATATGAAAAGTGTTGCTGGCATTTTCTCTCACCAAGGATGAATGAATCAGTGAAGACCTTTTGTTTTGGTCAAGGCTGGACTTTTGTTTTTTACAAAACTCATTCTTCATAGAATGGGTAGTTAATATTTGGGGTGAGTTGGCAAAGGAGAAAATGCTTTTTCATTATTTAAAGTCTTTTCATTTCAGTAACAGTGTCTCAGGTGATTTATAGATATAACCTTATGTGCCAAAAAGATGTTTATCTTTCATGTACTTTGTTGACATCCAGTGCTGACTAAAGAGAATGTGATCATCATCTTTCTATTGAAAAGCCCCCGAAGTAGTTTTGTGGTAGATTCATTTCCTTTTATAGGCTAAATGGTATGTGTTTGAGATCTGGAGAAGAGCATCTTTTCTCTTCCATATTGTTCCCCAAATGATTCCTTAAAGTCCTCTGGATGAAATCTTTTAAAGATAATCAAGGCTGCCTTCTTACAAGAAGACCCCAAGTCTTCTTCTTCCCCTTTGCCTGAGCTGTTTGATGAGATCATTGAAATAGAATGGGCATCTCTGATACAAAATGGAGGACCCCCACAGAATTGCTTCAAAATCCTCTTTTACTCCAGGGAAAGACTTTAGATACTACTGCTTGATGACTGGTTACATTGACCTAATTGCAGTTCTTCCTGCTGACACCGATAGCCACCCTAGCAACAAATGTGGCAAACACATAGAGGTAGCCCTCTGAAAAAGTACAGAGATGTTATCATCTGCAGATTTTATATCTGCATCCAGTTCGAGTATTTTCAGGGGTATTTTCCTTTCTACTAATAACCTGACTTCCATTTACCTGGGCCTATACAAGAAAATGGAGAGTGAACTGCATAAGGTCCCCCATCCAAAGCTTTCCTCACAGATTCATTTCTAGATACCTTTCTGTTTTCTGCCAGACCCATGGCTGCATGTAGAGACACCTGGCTGTATTGTTGAGATGTGGGCCTGTGCTTATTGGCTCACCTTGCCAGGAGCAGCACTCTCTGGTACCACATACTATATTTATGAAAACCAACGATAAAACAAAAATCATTCACATTCAACAAAAGAAGAGGATGACGACGAGGACGAGGACGACGAGGACGACGAAGGGACATCTATCAAGGCACATGTCTTTTGTAATTACAGACCTCAATCCCCTAGGATTCAAGAGCCTTGTGGAGATTCAAGAGCCTTGTGGAGGTTCTGAGTTTGTCTTTAGTTGTAGACATTCTGTTTGGGTTGCTGCTTTCTTTAGGGGACTCAGGACATTATTCTGTGATTAACTTGCAGAACACTTTTGTTTCAGCTCAGTGGTTGGATAGCTCCAACTCAGAAGTTCGTAGTTCAGTATGAGTAGGATGTCCTTTTTTATCTTCAGCGCTTTTTGTATGGCTACAGGCATGTATAGATTGTTATGAGGGGGTGTGTGGTGATGGGAATCTGGTGGCCTCCCAGAACTTCTTAGGATACAGCTATCATCAGCCCTCATTACTAGCTGTCCTGGCTAAACCTGATGATGGGAGCTGTAGGCCAACAACATCTGGAGGACCAAAAAAATGTTCACTTTTCCCCTAGGATCACAGCAGGGTAGGTTGTTAATTGTCACCACAAGAGTCAGTAAGTAAGCAAGAAAAGTCCTGCATAATCTGTCACACCAAAAAACAAAGCCAACATGAGGAAAATTTGTCCACAGAAGCAGAGGACTTCTAGATCTGACTTACTGGGGGAGCTGATCTTAACCTATAGGGTCAAGCTAGTAGTATGATGAGGCTGAACCTTGAACAAATAGCTTGTGATTTGAGACTAACAGTTTCATGGAGCCAGAGTTCACATGGTCAAAGCCCCAAGGTATTTGATCAGCATGAGCTATGATATCTTGGTCTTCCTTATTCCCTCTACATTTAGATGTAATCCCCATTGTGGCTGGAGGAGAAACAAATATTTCCAGCAACAATAGATTGTTTCTTTATTGCAATCTGAAGGTTTCTCGGTGACTTATTCTTGAGTAGGCAAGAACCCTGAGCTTTCCGAAAGACCTGCTGTTGATAGAGATGATAAGTGCTAGAAATTGGGCTTTAAAAACAGGAATCAACAGAACCACTTGCATTTTTGGACTCTTCTTGGAGGTCTTTCTGCAGTGTTTTTTTGAAAGAGTTCAAAATTTACTATACCAGTTTTTTTAAACTGACGTGCTTTTGTCACACTATTCAGTTGCTTTAAGTTTTTCTCTTTGAAAACCCATTGTCCTGTACTCAGAAAAGCAGCACAGACTTTTGCACCACTGATGTGTTTGTTCTTCAATAATGTTAGTTTCTGTGTTTTCTTTCTTGTGCTTGAAATATGACAAAACCATGCATTCTACCCTGTTTACCCTACCTTCTCCTCCATGACTTTTTTTTAAAAGTGAAAAGCTGTGATTGTACAATTGTGCAATTAATGACACTGTGATGGAGTCATTCCCCCACTCCCATCCAGATTGGGAAGATGAACACACCCTGTACCACTTCCATTGTTTTTTTTCAGTACTTTTCCCTGCAAACCAGCCCTTGCCTGGAAAAATGCTTAGGTAAAATTCACCAAATGCACCAAATGCAAATAAAAAAGTTAGCTCTTTGAGGTTTCTGCCTCCAGCAAAGGTAAAACTTTTTATCTATATAGCATCTAAAAGTTTTTCCAAATGCAAGAGGATAGAGGCTTGCTGAGAAAATTAATGTTCTCTGCCTAAAAAAGGAGTGAGTAGTCTCAAGGGAAGTTGTTTTTTCTGTTGTTAATGGAGTTTAAATTTTATTGCCTGGATTTTACATTTGTTAGAGCTCAAATGGCCTAGCCACAAACTTGCAGTAGGCCTTCTGCCTACTTGGATACCCTCCAGACCATCTTAACTAACAACAACACAAACAACGTCTTAATAAAATGTAGGCCTGTGACTACAACACTGTGATTTTTTTTAATCCTCCTGTATGATTTTTAATACTTTTGCCTGATGAAGAAGCCAGTGGAACTTTGAAAACTTGCGTGATATATTTTGTACATTTTTGGTTGCCCCAATAAAAGTATTGCTGTTTTATGGATTTTGGGTGTTAATTGTATTTCTTTGTATGACCAACACGATGAACCCAGATATGTTTTCTGGATTTGAGGACACCACATTTTAGCTACAACAGGGGGATCCAAAAGAAGAGGGAGCTAGGGGACTGGGACTTAGTTCTTTGAGGTTTCTACCTCCAAGAAAGGTAGAACTTTTTCACTGAGATTGCGTTTGGTAGATTTTCCCTTTTCAGCACCTAAAGTTTTTTTTCCAGATGCAACATGCAGAGGCTTCTTGAAAAAAATCAATGTTCAGAACAGAAACAGCCTGGATCTCAAGGGAAGTTACTTTTTCCTTTGCTAATGGAGTTTAAATTTTATTGCCTGGATTTGATGACTCTTTGTCTCCCAGAGCCCGAATGGCCAAAGAGAGGAGTGACCTCTGCCTGCATGGGCATCCCTCCAGACCAATTTAACTGACAACAACAGAAACAACATCTTGACCACACTGTAAAGTGGTTATTGAACCATCGCAGGGTAGCGGGTCATTAACAGATTGTTTCAAATGGGGAAAAAAATCAATTTTGAAAGGATCCAGCTGTGGTAGATTACAAAACAACACCAGGAAAGCTATGTTGCTGCATGATAAGCTTGAGACAAAGATGGGATTAACACAGTGCAATTGCAGTGTAAAAGTGTTGTTTGATAAGCTCCTGAATTCTGGAGGATATTTATGTACCGATGTCTACCAAGCAAAGGAGAAGGAGAACTGTTGTTGTTTTTTAATGTTTGAAGTTCTACTATCTGTACAGAACAAGGAATTACACTTGTAAGCCCCTTTCATTTGCAGTGTTAGGAGCATAAAGCTACTTCAGGCAGTGTGCCCCTAGGATAAAAGTCATTTTGTAGGAAGTGGCTACCACTCAAATGTCCCCTTCAGTTTAATTTCCAGAAAAGGTCAGGACTGGGTGCACTGCCCCAGATTTGTGTGTGTTGTTCTCTTGTCTTTTTGTTCTTGGTTGAAGCAATGGATTCAGCCTGCCACGGACTTGGGAGAATGCCCTGTTGCTTAGTTACAGGAGGTACTTTGCAAAGAAGATAATGTTGCCAGGGAAACCAAGCCCTGAATTTCCCTTTTTTAAAATTTTTTGTTGCTTGGAGGTTTGAACACTGGGCAAAGGATTTTTTTTTCTCTGACAGCTGCTTGAACAGAGCAGCTTTGGAAATTTGCATAAAAGCTAAGCAATGGTGAGAGAAAGCATGTTCCATCCAGGTGTTAAGCTACAAGCTGGCCTAGGTGAGACATTTGTCTATCTGGTGGTTTGGAGAGTTCCTCTGGCAAGAGTTTACAAGCTGTCATAAACTTTCTGATGCATTGGCAAAGAGTCTGGAATCTGTCAGAAATATTTCCGTTTTTCCTTGTTTTTAACTTTTCTCTCTCTCTTTCTCTTTCTTTTTTTCTCGCTCTTGCCCTCCTGCTGTTGTTGCTCACAAAGTGCTCTCCACAAGCAAATCATATGTGGCAGTCAGAAATGGAAAAGGCAGTTTGATCTTTTCGCTTATTACCATGAGCAAATAGTGTGGTGGAAATGGTTTTGTCGCATTTCAAGTGAAAGAAAGCAAACATGGAAACTGACACGGTTGGAGCACAAATGCAGTGATGGTGTAAAAGAGTGCTTTGCTATTCCACTACCTTTCCAAGTACAGGAGAAGTGGCTTTCAAAGGGAACAACAACAACTGCCTAGTGAGATAAGCCCCACAGTAAAAAAAATGTTGTGTAGTAATAAACATTAAACACCTTCAAAAGGCAGTGCAGGAACACCTCTGAGATCTGTTTTTGGTTTCTCATGCTTTGCCTCTGCTTTCTTATGCAAGTCCACATTTTCTGTGTATAAAATTAAGACAAGAACTGTCCCTCTGTTTGGGCTTGAGGAGTCATGAATTGATTCTGCTATTGCTACAAATTTGAGGCAGGAGAACGGAGAAAGAGGCTGACTTACAAATAGACAGCTCAGGATAGTACGTCAAGGAGAATAAGAAATTATTTGATGCATCCGAGTATATCAGCCTTTCAATGATCCGCAGTTTAATTGGGTCTGTGTTTTATGACCCTTGTAGTACTCTGGGCTTAGTGTCTACCTTAGTTAGCAGCAAGCTTATATTTCCTCTTTATCATCATGTTTCCATCACTTGCACAGGCAGTACAGGCTAATTGTGACAGAGAGTCTTTCATCCTGCCCAGGGCTTAGGAGGGTAGGGATAACAGGGGACAAAAATCCATGGCCAGGACTTCTGGGGCCCCAGATAGTGAAGAAATAAACAATACATTGCAAAATCAATTTAATATCTCAACTAACTGGAGAGTGGCTCTAAGGTCTGCATTTAAATCTCAGCATGTCTAAGTCTTTTATAAGCACTAGCTTCATTAATAAGATTCAAAAATGACAAAGCATAACATAGGTCTTGAGACCAGTGCTACTGGACTCTAGTAGTAATAGCAGCAGTAGCAGTAGCGGCAGTGGTAGTTGTAACATTTAGCTCATAAGAAGATTTAGGGAGGGTGGCTTGATCGTTTATCTTACCCTGGGTTTGGTGCCAGCTTTCAGCAGCCCTAGTCCTGTCTCGTCTTTTATGCTGAAGCCACACAGAATGAAAACATTTGTCACTATGCACTGTTAAGTTTTCATCTGAACCAAAATGGTATCCACTTTTGGAAACATCTGCTATCCAGTAGAGTGTATTGGGGACTGTTGGTTCATTGTTGAAGAACAAGATTGGATAATTCTTACCATGGTGGTTCCTGTGTGACAGTCGTAGGATAAGTCAAGTGCAATAATAAATTATTAAGATATATCAAGATATCCTCATAGTACCTGGAAGTAGGAATCAGTGTGGGTTGTGGATTAATTATATGACAAATGATTTTGAAGAACTGTCTGTTCTGTTCCTTTCTGCTACTCTGTTAACTTGCTGTGAAACCCAGTCTAGACAGCACCATATTGGTGTTGTTTCTTCCTTTCCTTAAAAAAAAAAAGGTAAGAATAGTAATTCTGCTCACACTCAAACCGAGAAGTTCAGAGCACCTCTTTGTACCAAATTTATATACTGTTCATATTCAACAAGTGATGGGCAATTGTAATGATTCTGCTTTAACCTGAGACTCTCCGGGGCTGTATGGCTTGCCAAAATGAAAAAAAAGGGAGGGGGGATGATGGGTGTGGTTTATAGTTTGAAAGCACTGATAGATTTTATGTTAAACCCCTGGAAAGGGGAGACTGCAGGTTTGTGCTTTTGTAGGTTTCCAGGGGAGGCAATTCACTCCTTTTTGGTCAGAAAAACAGCACTCTGTGGAGTTTGGATAGATCAAGAGACATAAAAACATGCTTGAGGGTTGCTTGCAGCTCAAGGCCCACCCTGTGCCCACCCTATGTTAAACATACTGATATATTTGAATAGAGCACTGTGAATGTATGACTCCTTTGCACCTCCAATTAAAAGACGATGTGAATTCTTACTTCAAGGGAGGTCACTCCCTGCCTGTCTGGAATAATGGTGTTAGGTGGGATAATTGTGAAGCGTTTCAAATGATGTCCATCTATCCAGTAAGCTGATTTGACCAGTGCCCTAGAACTGAAACTTTCCATTCCCCAGCATCTCCTTTTCAAAAGATACTTCCCTGAGGTTGGAGGGTGGGGGAGTAGAATTATCGCATCCTGGGGATTCTCTGTCTATGCTTCTGGAATTTTATGTGTGTAGTAAAACTGGTTTGGGAAAATTGTAATACCTGGTTTTAAAGTATATTTTAAACTGGTATGCATTGTTTTGGGAGGCTTGCTGGTAGATAAATCTTATTATCAATCAATCAACCAATGACTAAGAATGAAACTAAGTTATATCTATACAATGAGATTAAAATTTTGAGACTAAGGCAATTTCTGCATGACGTCACTGTCCTGCGATGAGGACCCGTTGCTAGCGGTCTGCAAGTCATGCTTGATCACAGTCTCGCTGCCAGCACGTCCCCACCTGTCACGATTGCGGGATATTCCATTACTGGAGAAAATTTGGTAATGGCCCCTGCTTACATGACATTCCCATTGCTGGCAGCTGTGCAGAATGGGAGGAAGTGCAATTTAGGCATTGCCTTCCTCAGTACAGCAGGGGAAGTGGCCTGCTGCACTGTGGAAGTAAAGTGCGTGCTGCTCGCACTACCCTTCTGTAGGCAGCTGTCTGGGTGCGGAGGGGAAGGGAGTGTTTGCGTCATGCTCCCATCCTGGCAGTAGCATTGCTAGGATTGCGACGGGACAACAACGGAGATGGGTAATGTGCGGAAAGTGTTTAAATAAACACAGTCATGCAAAGCCAGGGATATCAAGGTTAACTTCTGAATTCCAAATTGTAGGCACATCTTTTTCACTGTGAAATAAAATCTGAGAGATGTTAGAGCTTTCATAACACAGGTATACCTCAGTAAACAAATTAGATGTGTTCCTGGGCATTACTCCTTTAACTGAAAACTTGGTACCAGTGGTAGAAATAACATGGAAAGAATAGGGAGAGATTGCTACACTACAAACAAGAAAAACAATTCAACATGTTTCAACGTTTTTATTTAAAACTAAGATCATGCTGGTGTGAAATGAAACAACCAGGAGAGATAATCCTTGCATAAATAAATAAAAAAATAAACATTTTGAACCTTCTAGAGGATATTGAAGGCTGGCTACATTGCTAGTTCTAAAACAACAGCCACAAACTCGCAAATAATCAAATTCATTGTGAAAGTTGAGGGCTAGTTTTAGTTGTTTCTGCGTAATTGCTTATTTGCAGAAATGGTACAAGGGATGGGATAGACAAATATTTTTTACCAAGTGAGTTCTAAAAGTCATGTATTTATGCTATGAATGCAGCAGGAGGCTGTTTATTCCCTCTGGTAATCAAGGTCGAAGTCATCCTTTTATTCCTTATTACTTTTTGCAAGGTCTAGTTGCATTTTGGTTGATCTGTCATGAGGCAAAGCCGTCTGGATTAATCTTTTTCCCCTAGATGTGTCTTAAATTTCATACACAATTCCAAAGCCTTAAAATTCCTCATTATCAACATTTTAGGGCTTTGGAATTGTATATGAAATTTAATTCAAATATAAAAGGCAGAGTGAAGGAAGATATATACAATACATGTTTCTAAAACACACACACAATGTATCTGGTGTGTTAGGTTTGGGTGATGGATTTCTCTGTCATTCCATTAGCAGGGAGAACAGTTTGGCTCTGTCATATTTAATATGCACTGTGGGGTAGCTATTGTCTTTTGGTAACAAGTGTGAAAACATGAGCCATTAGGCTTTGGTGACTGCAGTATTCTGTGTAATTTCTCATCATCTTTCATTTTCTCTCCTGGAATCTAGATTGTTTCCTCCTGACATTCAGTCCTGTTTGCAGAAATTATGAATACATACTTGAAAGCATGTGCTGGTTCTTTTTCCACTGATCTTCACTTTTTTTTCCCTTATAAAGAATACAAGAAAAGGCCAATTTTAAGGGTTCTTTTTTTTTTTTTTGGCAACAAGCCAAGAGGGAGGTATGAGTGAAATTAAGACAACCAGTAAACCCAGTTGCATTATATTTGAGCTAGCCATTTCCGTTGTTTGCCTCACAGTTTTCTTACAGTTACGCAAACGGATTTCAGGGGAAAGATGTGTTGCTCTTTATATTCAGCTGAAAACAAGCACCTAAGAATCAGTGTTGAATTTTTCATAGGCTGTGATTCCTCAAGAAGAGGAGGCAGATGGAAACACTGGTCTTAGAAAGCAGCATCTTTTATTTTTCTTCTTTGTAGATTTCCGTCAGAATGACTGGCAGGCATAGAGATGCAGCAGTGACGGAATGTTTGTGGGTGTGTGCCGCAAAACTCAGACTTTTTCATAGAAAGCTACACATCCATCCATCCATTAATGTTTTCTTCGTCTTTCATAAGGCAATGACAGATTGCTCTTTTGATAACTGTTTCCTTTCCTTAGCTAATCCTCTTGTGTTGAATGGATTTTTTTTTTAAAAAAAGCCAGAAGTAAAATTAATGGAGAATGCCACTAGAAAATTTAAAGGAAGGGGTGGGTGTGGTGGAAATAGTCTTATGGTAACTTTATAACTAACTAATTATTTCAGCACACATTTTTGTGAACTGCAGCCCATTTCCTTAGATGCATCTGAAGAAATGGATCATCTTAAAGTTACTGCCAGACTATTCTTTCCTTTGCCTTTTATACTGAAACAGACTGAAATGGTTATCTGAAAAATGAAAAACTGAAGGAATGAAAACATTTATCTCTCTCTTTTTTTTTTAAATCCCTCTTGATTCTTTTATGGAGATGTGAACTGCTTTTTACAGAATTGTGTTTTTAGAGCCCATTCACGGTTTACCCATGCTTTATAGATGAGTATTTAGGGCAAACCTAATGGAAATCTGCTATGAATCAAGTGATGTGTTTGTGGCAGAAAAGGTAAAAGGAGCACAGATAGGAAATAGCGCTGAAGACAATCCTAAATATCAGTCTTGCACTCACTTTGGATGCAGCAGTATGTCAATTCCTTCGTCCGGTGTTCTGTTCAAACAATAAATTGTTACTGTCAGGTTGGTAATGAGTTATTTCCTCTCTTCCAAACATTTTTAACAGCTGGAAGAAAGAATGAAAATGATAGGACATCATTTTCACCCTACTGGGTGAGGGGGTTGCTGCTCCCGTGCAGTGATTCATACTGTGTGATGAAGATGATACAGTCCTTTCTGTATTTCTGGGCCTGTTAATATAACTTTTAGTTCTCTCCGTGTGCCTCCAACAGTGTACTGGTGGTTATTTTAATTCAGTTGTGTGCCAGTGACAGTTATGGCTGTTGGCAGTATGATAGCAAATACTGTTTAGCTATTTGAGAAATAATTGTGTACTGGAACTTACTGTCTGTTAAGCTTTGTGCAAATCAAGAAATCATAGAATGGTAGAGTTGAAGGGGGTCTCATGGACCTTCGAACCCAGCCTTCTTTTCACTGCATAATCTCCAGCTAAAGCATCTTCAGCAGGTAGCTGTCTAGCCTCTTTTTTTAGACATCCAGAGAAGTGGACCTCACCACTTCTCTAGACAATTGCTTCCATTAAGAAACTGGTCTTACTATCAAGAAGTTCATTTTAGTGTTCAAAGACTTCAAAAGATCTTATATCAAGCTTTTTATCCCCACGAGAAATGGAGAGATGGTCACCAGAGGAGGCAAGTACTGATGTCTCTCCAGAGTAGTCAACTAGGCAAACCATCCATGGCTTGCTACCTTTTCCTTATCCCTAAATGCAATAGACAACCCTTGGGCAGTGTTGAAAATCAGTGATTTTTATGAAAATCGCTTCTGCAAGTATTCTCCTTTGGAAGGTTCTGTCTGTATCCTTCCCCATCAACCTCAGATATTTCACATGTTGTTTCTGATCTTGGAAGCTAAGTAGGGTCAGCAGTGATAAGTATTTGGATGGGAGACTGCCAACAAATACCAGGTGCTGTAGGCTATATTTCAGAGAAAGAAACTGGCAAAGCCATATCTGAGTATTCCTTGCCTAAGAAAACCCTATGAAATTCATAGGGTCACCATAAGTCAACAAGTGACTTGAAGGCACATACACAGTGAGATGCCCCAGGACCATCCTGGTGTGTGTGTGTGTGTGGGGGCTCCAGGGGAGTTCTTTCCTCCTCAGGTCAGAGGGAACAGTAGTTTTTCCAAGTGCCTAAAGCCTTTGCAGGTTATTTTTAATGCACGGTTGTTAATTTGTAGTGACAGTTCACAGTCCCCTCCCCCCAAACCATCTTGTCCGTTACAGACAAGTTGTTTTGCTCTCCATTCATCTCACAGTGTTTTGCTACTAGACAGTCTTCATCCTTTTCACTGTTCCTAATTGGTGTGCCTGTTGTGATAACAAGTGTCCACTGAAAAGACATAGCTCAGTGGTAGGCCATGTGCAGATACTCCCAGGTTGAGTCCTCAGCATCTTCAGATAAGCCATTACAGGTCACTTTTGCTAAGAAAGACTTTTGCCTGAGATGTCGAAGAGGCACTGCCGTTTGGAGGAGGCTGACAGCACTGGCTAGAATGCCACAGGGGTCTGGTTATGTATGCAGCAGCTTCTTGGGCTCACGCAAATGGCTTTGGGAAGTTCTAGGTGGCCTCCTTTACCAAGGAGGACTCTGCCTGAAGGACTGTCAGAGCAGAGATCACAGTCCTCTGTCTGGCCCCGTCTAGCTTTGAAAAAGATCAAGAACCATTAGAAGGAAGGAGGGGCACACTGGAGCCTTGAAGCTGCCCAGCCATGATCCACACCTGAACTGCGGTCTCAGCAAGCACACGGGTCATCTGGCCACAGTCTTCCTCTCTGTGGTGGG
The DNA here is from genome assembly GCA_030412105.1 of Cyclura pinguis. Classification (NCBI taxonomy): domain Eukaryota; kingdom Metazoa; phylum Chordata; class Lepidosauria; order Squamata; family Iguanidae; genus Cyclura; species Cyclura pinguis. The sequence continues at coordinate 166,508,182 of CM059600.1, forward strand.
ATGCATTCAAAATCAGAGTATTTCTATAACTGCATCTCACACATTTTTTGTGCAAATCAGTGCCTTCTTGTTGTTGCTCCTACTAATTTTCATTTGGGGGAGGGGGTGCCTAAGTAGGGATGTGCTGTGTTAAATTATTCATTCCCGCAAGGGAGAAAGAATAATTCAATCAATTTTCTCTCTGCTGCCAGATGTCTTTGAAAATGACATGTTTTGTTAAGAAGTCTCGCAGGAGAGAGAAAGTATCCAGCAGCTGGCTGGGAGGGAGATCTCTGCAGCCCACCCGTACGTGACATTGAGAAGCTGGTGCACAGAAGTCAAGTGAGGATCCAGGGACCATAGCCACCTGCAGTCTGTTAGTTGGTGTGGATGCAATGCAGATGTTGCAGTTGTGAGCCAGCTATTGGAATACACTCCACAGTGACGATCATCTTCTCTGGGCTGACCTCATGGCTTTGGGGGATATGAAATACATGAGCCTGAGATGGTGTGTGTGTGTGCGCGTGTGTGTAGTCCTCAGGTCTATTCAAGGAGTGCAGGAAAAGAACGCAAAAGAGGACAGTGGGGGCATTGTCTTTGTCCAGGTTTTCAGGCATTGAAAAGCCCCTTTTTTGTTTCTTTCCTTGAAGTATTTAAATGTTCTTCCCATCCCTATACGTAAGTGATTGCTTTAGGTAGTGTCCACAGGATCATAACTGGCAAGTTACATATTCCCAAAAAGATTTCATCCCTTGTCCCCCACCCCGGTAAATGGTGTATTATTGCTTCCATAATATCTGATAGTGTCTGAATGTTGCAGGAGTCCCCTTTTAAGAAGTTCATTTTATAGCATTACCGCATATATAAGATGAGACTTAGAATATTTGTTAACATGCACTAAATTGTTAAGAATGAAGGAGAGAGAGAGAGAGAGAGAGAAAATAGTCTTTTATAGTATTCCCACTCCCACCCCACTTTTGCATATGGATTCACATGCTGGCCTAAGTACCGTAAAGGCAGCAGATCCTGTCTGATCTTGGAAGCTAAGCAGGGTCAGCCCTGATTAATACTTGGATGGGAGACTGTCAACAAACACCAGATGTTGTAGGCTGTACTGTATTTCAGAAGAAGGAATGGGCAAAACTGCCACTGAGTATTCCTTGCCTAAGAAAACTGTACAAAACTCATGGGGTTGCCATAAGTCGACAGGTGACTTGAAGGCGCAAACGCACGCGCGTGCGCGCGCGCACACACACACACACACACACAGCTACTTCCCTTGCCCACACACTCTGTGTTTTAATGTTGTCTTTCTTGATTTCAGTGTCAAAACTGTGATTTAGATGATGTATGAAAATGTCTCCATGGCAACAAATTGCAAACGATTTCTCATTTTTTTTAAAGATGTAGTTTAAACAAAACAAAGGAGAATGGCTCTCGTTTTCAAAGTGGCCTTCAAGAACCAGTGCTAAAGTGAACCAATAAAGCTATGTAACTGACTTATGCAGCCCTGACATACTTGCAAATATTGTACCGTCAAAAATTTGAGTTCTACCTGCTACTTTCCCTACACTCTATCTCTTGTAGGGATACCTTAAAGGCTTCATTTCCAAGAGCTGAGTTAAATGTGTTTTATCAGGCGCTAAATTAACTTTAAATGAGGTATCTATTTTTTTTTCTTCCTTTTTAAAAATCCAGCTATCAAGAGTCAGCACCATTTCATGGCCTGGAGCTTTCCTATTTCCCTTTCTGCTCCATCAGGGATTGTAATGCCGCATCTGGGTTCTGCTGATAGGAGATGGTCTAAAGCTTTTAGCTTAATAATCCCCAGCTATCTCTTTTCATCTCTCTTCATGAATGCTGAAATAGCCAGTTCCTTCTCCTTTGAGCTTCCCTTGCTTGCATTTGGTTTCAATGCTTGCGCCAGAGGAGAGAAGCTTTTCCAGAGTGGCATCTGCAGATGTACAGCTGGCAATGATCCAGCAGCAGACTTGGGGAGGGTGGAAAATGGTATTCCCAGTCATTCACAGTCATTGGACCAGTTAACGTATGGCTTGGGCTTTGCTGTCTGTGATGTAGGAACCAGCCCACAGACTCATATATAGGTTCAACTTAACCCTTGTGTTAATGATATCCTATCTTAGTAGCTTGTATCCACAAAATACAGGCTCTGGCTGCAGCTTATTGTGCCTGTGTGCTCACACATTTACTTCTCCTTGCCCACAATGTTTCACAAACTGATCACACAAGCAGGTTGTACTGTCATAGCATTTGTGTGCACTAGTGTTATCTCCTGAAAATATTTGCCTCAGGAAGACTTCAGCCAAGAGGCTGTTAACGAACTTAGACTTGCGAAAGTAATGCCAGTTACTCCTCCAACCTGCTTCTACAAAGGCAGCTCCAGCTCAAGGGGTATCCTTAGCCTTTTCACCTCTGACTTTTCAGTTAGTCAAAGTGGCTACACCCAGTACTGTTTAGATGGAGTGAGGAAAGTGTAGCCTTCCCCAGTATTGAATATATGCAGGCAGCAGTCACCAGTATCTTGTCTGAATTCAGCTCTAAGCTAGTCTTTCTAATGTTTACATGCAATGCTCATTTTTCATTACATGTACTGTGCGGAGTGGCGTGTATCTGTGTGTGTGCTGTGTAGCTGGAGGTTAGCTTCAGTGTCTCGCTGCAGAGGTATCTCTGTTCTCCTTGCCAGGAGAGCTGGCACTGGTGCTGGACGCATGGCTGAGAATTGGTGCAAAAGCTCCCTTTCCAAGCCGCCATCCAGCTTTGCTTTCAGTGTGCAAGCCAGCACGTTTCCGAACTAAGATTTGCTTTTTTTCCATCTGAAATGGGGTGCATTTTCTTCTGAGGGTAAAATTCCAGACCAGTCTGAAGGACCAGTTTTAAGCACTGAGGCAGCCGTGGCAGTTGCACTGCGTAGGTGAGAATAATAGCCGTTGTGCAGCACTTTAAATGGAGGTTCATGTAGAACACGGGCATGCTTGGTCAGTTTTCATATATATCTTGCAAGGCTGTCATAACCCCCTGATGGAGCTCTACTGAGAAAACTGCTATTCTTTATTGTAATGATGAATTACGGCATGCTGGCGATAGGGATATTAAGGGACTGGGGGGGCTTGTCCATTCCTTTTAATGATTGGTTGACAGCAGCTCATATTTCAGAAATGCACTCATCAGCAGAAGTGAAGGAATAACCTGTCTGCCTAATTGACTCAGAGTCTATTGTGATTTTCATAAGGTGAGAAATCTTCAGTCTGTAAACAGCACAGCCACTAAGGAAACAATAAATGCCAATTAAGAGGTGCCATTTTTCCTACCCAGAGTGAAAGTCCATTGAAATATGGTTTGGAGGATCCCACTGCACTCTCCCTCACTGTCTTGATTGCTTCAAACATCTGTGCGCAATGGGCCGAGGATAATTCTGTTGCGAGCAAATGGATCATTACTTGCTCATGATGGTCCTGATTTGAGGAATGCAGAAAAACCCCAGTGTGTGTTCTCAAGCTACAGTGTAGCCTGAGATCGCACACAGGGGGGCCTTTCTTCACTCTCAAAGCAGGTAAACCAGTAGAACAGGCTGTAGGAACAAGAGACGTGGCCAGCAGGATTGTAGCTAGAAAGGCACCAGTCTCTTTCGTTCTTTTGTGGTGTGTAATTTCTGTGTGATGATTTGATATGATGCAGTTTATCTCTTGAGGCTTTTTTTTTTTTTTTTGAAACTCGCACAACCTCCTGCAGAGGTTGTGGCTATGGGGACTTCTACGTGTGCCTGTCCTTCTAAATTTGTCCTTTCTTTTCCTAATATTGAGATTTGTTTTAGCTTTACATTATATGAATGCAAGCATCATTTTATAACATCTTTGGCTTGATTTTATAAGCCATACTGAGGTAATTTCTGCTTGTGAGGTTAGGATAGAGAGCTCAGACCTGATTGTACTTGAACAAGGGGGTTGGGTGGAAGGTGGATGGAATAGTCCACAATCTGGGTAGATAATATTACTCATGATAGCTAAACAGGACCTCCCTGTTCAGTAGTAGTGTTTCTCTGTCTATGAGGTACTGGGGAGCCAGTGGTGAGGAAAGGGCTACAGTTGGCCCTCCACTTTCACTTGGATTAGGGGCACAAGATCCTCACAAAAGTGGAAAAACTACAAATATCAAAATGTGTGTGTGTGGAGGGGGGAAGGGGGCTGAAGCATGGCAGGGAGAGTGAGCACCCAGGGTCCAAGCCAGGTCAGGGAAAGGGGAGGGAAAGGGAGTGGGTCAGCGTGGTGGCCCTTTCCTTCCTCTCTCTTCCCCTTCTCCTTCCTTGGCTGTGTGGAAGGCGTCAGGAGTTGATTTGTGGTGCTGAGAAATCAGGCTGTGAGCTGTCCTTAGCTGGCCAGGCAGCAGCTGGTGCAGGAGGAAGAGGACTAGAGGCGGATTTTTAAAGGGCTGCACAGCCTGATTGGAGCTGCCAAGACAGAAAGTTCTCTTGGAAAAGAAGCACTTGAGGTGCGGGGGGGGGGGGGGGGCAGCATTTGAAGAAATTCACAAATAATCAGATCTGTGACAGTGAAACCTGCACATGTGGAGGGCTGACTATTTCTTTTAATCCACGGTTTTCTGCTGTAAAGTTGCATTTGCTTAACTCAGAGCTTTCCAAACTGTGTGTGTGTTGTGACATGTTAGTGTGTCGGCTGCAGTGCGTAGGTGTGCCCTGTCAATGTAACCGGTGAAGGGGCTGCCCCTCTTGCTGCCACTGCCACTCCAAGCCGAGGAAGACCCTGGTGAGGGTGGTGGCAGTCCAGGTACAGGTGGAGGGGCTGCCTCTCCCACTGCTGCTGTCCTTGGCCAAGGAAGACCCCAGCAAGGACCAAAATGGCAGGCCAGGACTGAGTGGAGGGACTGCCTCCACTTACTGAATTACTTACTGAATTACTGTGTCACGAAATGACGCATGTTTAAAAAGTGTGTCACCAACGCGAAAAGTTTGGAAAGCTCTGGCTTAGCTGCTTATAAAAGGGGAGATTTATTTTATTTTATTTTATTTATATTCATTTGTATGCTGCTGTTCTCCTGGCATGAGAGCCAAGAAACTGTTCCATATGTACCTGTTGACCTGATCCAACAGAATACCTACGGTGACTATATGTTCTTTGCACATAGAAGGACTTTAGCTTCTTAGTGTCCTTGTGTGAAAGAATATGAGACACCATGTCTGGAAATCTAGCCTACCACAAGTTGGAATTTGGGAAACTGCTGTAAGTTTTTGTGAGGACTAAGCCAAATGGGCCAGCCTTCTGATTTTTTGTAAAGCAGTTCCATTTATTTTATTGAATCTGCTCCTGCTCCTAGTGCTGGGACAGTACACAGTCATTTTTGCAGAGCTAGACACTGGCAGAGACAGGAGGACGAACTAGGGCATCATTTCTCTTTGGTTAGCTTACAGTTGTAGTATTCCATTGGATACTAGCAGGTGCCATGGTGTTAGCTATAGGAGGTAGCAACAATATGGATAATGCCAAAACTATTGATCAGCAGTTAGGGCAGAGATAGCTGCTGTGCTGTCACATGCTTGGGTTCACCTCATATTTAGCTGCAGGCCATTGTGCCACAGTAGGAGCTAACACTACTCTATGGTAATTGCTTTGAAGGAGCTTATGAATGGGGAAGACGATGAAACATGTTGGCTTGGGGATACTAGAAGATGTAATGGCAAAGAGCGACTTTTCCAAATTCTCCCACAAAGGCTTGCTGAAACAAATGTTCAATGTGTGAATGGAGTCAGGCCATACCCTTTTGAAATTACACTTAAGAAACTGCTTTATGTTGGGACTGATCTATTGGTCTGCATTGCTGTTGTCGTGTACCTTCAAATAGTTTCTGACTTATGGGCCAAGGTGAACCTACAACTGGATTTACTGGAGTTGAAAGTGTGTGATGCACCCAGTGTCACCCAGTGGGTTTCCAAGGCCAAATGGGGAATCAAACTTTGTCCCCTTCATAGTCCAACACTCAAACCAGTCCACCGTGCTGGGTCTCATTGGTCTACCTAGCTTGGTATTATTTACTTTTACAGGCAGTGCCTCTTCAGGATCTCAGTTTCCCCATCATCTACAACCTGTCCTCACTCTCAAAAACACTCCCTAAAAAACAAAACAAAACAGTGATTGTAGTTCCCTGCAGGTATGTAAAAAAGATTTTTTTAATGCAATGCTTGCATCCATTTTTACCTGACTCAAATAAAAAGATAGCATAAGGGGAGGAGAAAAATATTCATCCAGCAAATACCCTTTAAATTGTTGAGCACCTTTCTTCAGTGTTGAGATATGAAGCAGCAGTTCTGAAAAGGGTTCTGGGCTTTGTGAAGTGAAGGTGGGCAATTTTAATGTTGAGACAAGATGAAAATTTCAACCTGTCAGAGATTTAGAATACACTGTGGAGCATATAAATTGTGTATAGTTGCTTTGTTTTTCCATCTTCTTTAGAGGAAGGTGAAGAGTTGGAAATTATTACATTACTGTTAGACAATCTGATTATGTTTGATTTTCTTCATGGATAAAAAAAGAGAGAGCTGTCAAGGAGCAAACCTGAGGTGGAGATGTATTTAGTGACTTTTCAGAAAATGTGACTGAGTTTCCGGTCCCAACAGATGACTCAGCTTAGCTTACATTGAATGTTCTTTGTAAGTAAAGCAAGAGGGCAGGCTGTCAAAGCCTCAGAGTGTGCAGCTGTTGAATGTGTCCAGTGTTGTGGTGGAACCAAGGCTCACAGGGTCAAAGTGTTGCGGAATTTATTTATTTAGGGTAACAGGGATGTCCACCTCTCAAGCTCTCTTGTTCCCTCTGAATTTAAATGTGATCCTCAGAAGAGCTTGGGCCTGGCATTAGGGAATGGATTTGCCCAACAGTAATAAACTTTTGTTGTAATGTGACATATCTAGTGGTGATTTGGTCTTGTACAGCAACTGAAGAGCCATTAACTTTGGGGGGTGGGGGTGGTAAAAGGTGCTTCTGGTGAAAGTGACAACTACTAGAACTGGTTATTTGGTCTGGCAGTTGCTGCCTTAGTTTTGCAACTTCCACAGAAGTTGTGGTTATGGGACTTCCACAAGTGCCTATGCTTCTACGTTTACCATTACACCACCAAATGTGGCAAATGATGAATGTGCTTGCTAAATTTTCACTCTTACAAAATGGGATGCTAATCTGGATTTGACATGACCAATAGAAATGATGTAGCAAAGGTGGCAGAGTAACATTGGGCTGTGATCTTTCATTTTAATTTTTTTACTTTTAATTGTTGCAATTAGAGGAATGGCAATAATTCCCCTTCTGGTTGCTTTGGTTGTATACAAGGATAGCTATGCCACTTCTAGCTCTCAAATTCAACTGGAAATCACACTAAGAGTACTTCTACAACACACAATTTCATCCAAGAATGTCTAGAGTTGTACTGCTACTGTGGCCTTGACTAGTTATGGTAAATTTGGAGTAGGGTATACCTGCTGAAAACAGTTGAATAAATCAGTAATTTTATGCTGTGCTTTTAATCTGCTCAAAGCAGCTCCCTTTCTTTCTTACATGTTGTTGTCTCACAATCCCTTTGACTAGATGAATTAATATTGTTAATATTGTTCCTATATTGCCTTGAGAAATAGCAAGCTATTAGTTTCTTCTAATTAATTTTTAGTACTGTTTAATTAGTTTCATTTCCAATAATGAAGATATAACTTTGGATATGCCTGCACTACAGAGTTAGTAGAGTTTCATACCAATTGCTGTGGCTTAATCCTAAGGAATCTTGGAACTTCTCATTTGACAAAGTACTTAAAACAGAACAATGTACCCTAAACAGACTGGGACTGCAGATTAAATCAGTTTAATTTGTCACCATCATTTCCTATCCTACTATTAATCTCAATATTAAGCCATGTTCTACATTTGTGTAGCAAGAATGATTTATTTTAAAATAAGAGTTCAGTGTGTTTAATTATATGAAGAATAATCTCATGTTTTAATAAAGAAAGGAAATTAATACTTTTACACAGAAATGACTGAGTTATATCTCTGTAGAGATCTTCCACATCTTTTATATGACAGACCAATTAATTTAAGGGAGAAAACTGAGTTTTTACACTGTTTCTCCTGACTCATGCTATGTAATAACAAGAAATTATCCTTTTTAGGATGAAAGCATCTTTGTTAGATTTGGAACTAGATCAGAAAGAAATAAAAAAGACAGAGAAAGAAAACATATTCATGGAAGCAACATGAAGAGGCTGAAACCTGGAGTCTTTGCATATTTAAACCCAATTCTTTAAAAGCCTTTTAAAATAACTTACAACACTTTCTTTAATAAGTTTGACATGGAGTTCTGTTTTACTTACATTTAAGATTTTGGTAAACCAGTATTACCAATACTTTGCCTTTATTTTCATATTTGACAAATTGGATTCCCCTGTTTAGAGGTAAGAGATACATTCTGCATGTGAGATTCCTTTCTTTGAACCTGAAAAATAGGAGCATTTTTTGTTTGAACTGATCAAAATACAGTCATCCTTCCACATTTGCTAGGGCTAGATACACAGGACTCCCATGAAGGTGAAAAAAAACATGAATAACTCTAGGCCTTCCCAAACCATATTTAACACACAAAAAAGTATGATCTCTATATTCAACCCACCATGGATTCCTTTGAGGCATCAGGGTTCCTTCACGAGGCAGAAGCGGGTGGCCGGTGGGACTGACTGCCACCTCCACTGCTGTCCCACACCATTTTTAAGAGGGACTTACAAGCTTCCTTCGCAGTTTCTCAGTCTCAGGAGGCTTGCAGTCCCTATTAAAAATGACATAGGGAGCTAGCAGAGGTGACAGCAAATAATTCGTGAATAGTCAAATCCGCAAAAGTGAAACCTGCAAATGTGGAGGGCTGACTGTACAAGATTCTCCAACTTTTAGATTTCTTCTGGATTGTGTCAGTTTGTTCATTGGTGTTCTAAAGATATTGAAGCAGTCTATTGTGACCCACCAGGGTGCTTGAGTAATAATCAACATGTGCAAGAGATGGCCATGAAATCTACAGCTGTTTCCAAAGCCTTGAAGGATAACAATTCATCTTGTGAAGACAGAAACTTAGTAGGTTGTGCTTCAGCCAAACCTAGGTGCTTTACTTCTGAGTGATTTTGACAGGAAAGTTAAATGTATGCTCACATCTTGAAATCAGAGGGGTGTTTTGGATAAATCTATACCTATCCATCTCATCTTCAGGCAGGAAAGTGTGCCACTAGCAGAGGCACCACAAATGAGTAAGAACTTGGAGGACATTTATGGAGTGATCAAGCCAGTTTTCAGTCATTTGTTACAAATGACATCATTTATTCCAGAACCATTCAGAGGAAAATGAAAAACCATTGAAAATGATGAGGAATTCTCTAAAACTAATTTCCAAGTTCAAAATAGCCCATCAGCTGCAATTTATGTATTTTGGACCACTATGCCTGCCTTTCTGCAATATAAAAATCTGGTCTTTTTAGCTGGGGTTGCATCAGTGGAGCTGTTGGTGTCCCTTAATAGGTTGCTCCTGCATCCCATTTCTTAAGATTGCTTTTCTTGTGTTCCATATTGGCTTGGTTTTCAGTCCTTTGGTACCCCGTGGCTTCTTCATCAAGAGCATTCCCTGACTTACCAGGGATTTCCATTTCCAGATCATGCTAAGGCAGAGCAAGACAGGCACTGTTTTTGCTGGCTCCAAAAATTCCTCCCTTTTCAGGAGCCTGTAAAGTTTCTGTGGGCTCTGAGAAAGGGCAGCAAAACCAGCCAATCGGGTTGAACCTGGTTGGCTGGCAAGCAAGACCAGAGAAGCAGAAAAGTAGAGGCTTTACTTTGCTCTGCACCTGGGCTAGATGCCAGGCTCCGACGCTCCCCTTACCAGTCAGCTTGAGTGACAAGGGAACCCACACAGTGGCTTATGCCCTTATGGAATCCAATACCTATCTTTCTGTAGGTGTACAGCAGCAGTTAGGCTGGGTGAATTGATTGCCATATGCAGCAAGAATGCTGAATGATTGCTTTCTGTCACTTAGCAATTGGGCCTACTGATGCATGGATCCAGACCCATGCTGGATCCAAGTGTCTTCATCTGTAACCACTAAAAATTATGGCCTATTTTATCCCAAGAAATGTTGTTTCTGCTATTACTGCTGAGCAGAGCTTTGATTGCAGTGGAAACCAAAAGACTGGATCCTCCTTTGCCTTGCTTTTCTTTACCAGTGAGCACAGGGGAATTCCTCATCATTACTTCACATGACAGGTCTTGATAGCTGTTTATGCTGTGCATTGTTCTCCTAGTGAGAGTTTTGTTTTTGCTTTAGATTGTTTTTGCTTTATGTTTCTATCTTGAATGTTTTTTGTTTGGTGTGACTAGAATTCTCAAGTCACAAACAGAGTCAGACATGATAAATTTTTATTCCCCTCTGCTTAAAAAAGAAAGAAAGAAAATGCACCTGGGAATTATATTTTTCCATCATGGCATTTTTCCTTGTGGAATGAAATGAATACTTTGTCCTTCAAAAGTGTATTATTTTGTGGTACTAGTGTCTGAAACAGCATGAGATCTCACTGCTTTGCAGTGATTATATCAAGCTGAGTATAGATTGGTGACAAGTTGAGTGCACTTGAGTTCCACTTATTCTTGATGGCTTCTCATTACTATGCTGTTTAAGTACATAAGGATTGTCTTGCTAAATCAGGACAAGACTCTATCTGATCCAGGAATCCACCCAGATACTTCTGTAACCTAACAAGAGCAGCATGATGGCTGCAGTCATCCCCTACTGTTTGTGCCCAGTAGTTGGTATTATTGGGAAGAATATGCCATACTTCTGGAATTTGCCTTTCTGCACATAGCACCTGATAATCACAAGCAAAGTGGGTTGATACGTATGCAGTTCTTCCATTTAATCCAGGAGATATCTGGGTGCTAAATTCAAGGTCTTTTCCCCTGTACAGTTATAGTGCTATGATTCCACTTCAGTTTTGCCATGGCTGCATCCTGTGGAATCCTGGGGTTTGTGCTTTGCAATCAGAGATACTAGGGAAGATTTCATAGAATCATAGAATCATAGAATCATAGAGTTGGAAGAGACCCCAGGGGCCATCGAGTCCAACCCCCTGCTATGCAGGAACACCCATCAAAGCATTCCCAACAGATGGCCATCCAGCCTCTGCTTAAAAACCTCCACAGAAGGAGACTCCACTACACTCTGAGGCAGCATATTCCACTGCTGGACAGCTCTGACAGTCAGGAAGTTCTTCCTGAGGTTTAGGTGGACTCTCTTTTCCCATAGTTTGAATCCATTGCTCTTTGTCCTAGTCTCTGGAGCAGCAGAAAATAAGCCCTCTCCCTCCTCAACATGACATCTCTTCAAATATTTAAATATGGCTATCATGTCCCCTCTTAACCTTCTCTTCTGCAGACTAAACATCCCCAGCTCCCTAAGCCGTTCCTCATAGGGCATGGCTTCCAGACCCTTCACCATTTTGGTCGCCCTCCTCTGGACATTTTCCAGCTTTGTCGACATCCTTCTTGAATTGAGGTGCCCAGAACTGGATACAGTTTTCCAAATGAGACCTAACCAATGCAGAATAGAGTGGTACCATTACCTCCCTCGGTCTAGACACCATGCTCCTATTGATGCAACCAAGAATTGCATTGGCTTTCTCGGCTGCTTCATCACACTGCTGACTCATGTTCAGCTTGTGATCTACCAAGACTCCTAGATCCCTTTCACACGTACTGCTATCCAGCCACGTGTCCCCCATCCTATATAAGTGCCTTCCATTTTTTCTGCCTAAGCGCAGAACCTTACATTTCTCTCTACTGAAATTCATTTTGTTACCTTTGGCCCAGCTCTCCAATCTGTCAAGGTCGATTTGAAATGTGATCCTGTCCTCTGGTGTATTAGCAATCCCTCCCAATTTGGTATCATCTGCAAATTTGATCAGTATGCCCTCCACTCCTTCATCCAAGTCATTGATGAAGATGTTGAATAGCACTGGGCCCAGGACAGAACCCTGTGGCACCCCACTAGGCACTTCTCTCCAGGATGAAAAGCAGCCATTGGTCCAGCCTGCATTTTTCTAGCTTCTTTGTAAGAATGTCATGTGGAACTTTGTCAAAGGCCTTACTGAGGTCAAGATATGCTACGTCTACAGCATTCCCTTCATCTATCAAGCCTGTAACCCTATCATAAAAAGAGATAAGATTAGTCTAGCATGACTTATTTCTGAGAAATCCATGCTGGCTTTTAGTGTTTACGTCATTGGTTTCTAAGTAGTTACAAACTGACTGTTTAATGATCTGCTCTAGGATCTTTCCTGGAATTGATGTCAGGCTGACCGGGCGAGAATTATTAGGGTCCTCTTTTTTCCCCTTCTTGAAGATGGGGATGACATTTGCCCTACTTCAGTCTGCTGGGGCTTCTCCTGTTCTCCAAGAGTTCTGAAAGATTATTGCAAGTGGTTCAGAAATTACTTCTGCCAGCTCTTTTAATATCCTTGGATGTAATTCATCTGGCCCTGGAGACTTGAATTCGTCTAGTTTAGCCAGATATTCCTGTACTACTTTTTTACTTATTCTTTGCTACATTTCCCCCCCTTCCTCACCTTCTCCCCACGCCCCAGATTGGGTACTTCTAACCTTCTGGGAGAAAACTGAGGGAAAGAAGGTATTGAGTAGTTCTGCCTTCTCTCTTCCCCCCGTTATTAATTGGTCACCTTTTCCACGCAGTGATCCTATCATTTCCTTGTTTTTCCTTTTGCTGTGGACATATCTAAAAAAGCCCTTTTTATTGTTTTTGATGTCTCTGACAAGGCTGAGTTCATTCTGCACTTTAGCTTTTCTGACCTTGTCCCTACATCTCCTGGCTATTTGCTTGAATTCCTCTTTGATGGTTTCCCCATTCTTCCATTTCCTGTACATGTTTCTTTTAACACTTAGCTCAGCTGAGAGTTCTTCAGTCAACCATTCCAGTTTCTTTAGACACCTGCCATTTTTCCTCCTTATTGGCACAGTTTTCAATTGTGCCTTCAGTATCTCACTTTTAAGAAACTCCCATCCATCATGAACTCCTTTCTCTTTTAGTATTCTTGACCTTGGGATTTCAGCAAGTAACTCATTCAGCAAGTTTAGAGAAATCAGTTTTCTTAAAGTTTAGGATGCGTGTCTGGCTACACTTGGCTTCTCCTTCCCACTGAATGACAAACTCCAAAAGAGCATGGTCACTCCCTCCTAAGGATCCTACCACCTCCACCTCATCAACTAGGTCATCCCTGTTGGTCAGGATCAGATCTAAAATAGCTGATCCCCTTGTCGCCTCTTCTACCTTCTGGACAATGAAATCATCTGCAAGGCAAGCGAGGAACTTGTTGGACTTTGCAGAATTTGACTGCCAACAAATATCAGGGTAATTGAAATCTCCCATTAACACTGCATCTCTCCTTTTTGAATGTGTGGCCATCTGCTCCAGGAAGGCCTCATCCATGTCCTCAGGCTGGCCTGGAGGCCTGTAGCAAACACCCACAATCACATCCCTATTGTTTCTCGCTCCCTTAATTCTTACCCAGATGCCCTCGACTTGGCTTCCTGGATTTAAGTCCTGGATCTCTTCGCAAGTGAAAACATCCTTGACATATAAGGCTCCTCCTCCTCCTTTCTTTTCTGGGCTGTTTCTGCGAAATAGGTTATACCCCCCTATTTCTACATTCCAATCATGAGATTCATCCCACCAGGTTTCAGTGATGCCTATTAAATCATATTTATTTTGTTGTACTAAGAGTTGGAGTTCATGTTGCTTATTCCCCATGCTCTGTGCATTAGTGTAGAGACACTTGAGACGATGTGCCCTTTGTGGAATTCCTGTACTAAAGTTACTTTCCCTCTCCCTGTTGGTCTCTAGTTCGATTTGTGCTGCCCTATCTATATCATTTGGGCTATTTTTCACAGTACTCAGTGAATCCTTTCCCAGAATAATATTGTCTCCCTCCCGAGTCAAGCTCAGTTAAAAGACCTCCTGATTCGTTTTGCGAGACTGTTAGCAAAAATGTTCCAGAAGGCCGACGGTTGTAAGGTGCAGGCCATCCCTTGCCAGAAGACCATCTTCGTGGAAATGGAGGCCATGATCCAAAAATCTGAATCGCTCTTGGCGGCACCATCTTCGGAGCCAGTTGTTGATCTCCACTATTCTTCTTTCCCTTCGTGGGCCATCTCCTTCCACCGGGAGAAGAGATGAAATGACAACCTGCGCATGAAGGTCCTTCAGCTTCCCAGCCATAAGCTCGTAATCGTTCATGATGCGGTGAAAGCTGCGCCTCGCCGTGTCATTGGTTCTGACGTGAACCAAAAGGAGGGTGTTACGGTCAGTGGGCTCGACCAGTCTGGTTAGTCTCTCCGTTATGTCATTGATTTTGGCCCCACCAAGACAGCACACCTCATGATTGATTCTATCCGGGTTGCAAATCTGGATAGAATCCGGAAGATTTCTATCCGGAAGATTTCTGGCTGAGAATCTTAAATATCCCTCCTTAAACTGGAATTACATATTATCAATCTCTAGATGCCTGCCACAGCTTCATCATTTCCATAGCCTGGAACTTCCCTCCTGCCCAATACACTTTCACATGTTTGCTGCTACTCTGTTCTTGCTGCTTCTTCTTCTCTGCCCCAACACTGGCACCTTGCAGAATGCACTGTGATCACCACCTCTGCTTGTGTGTTGCTTAATCCTCATCACTTTATAGTTTGACCTAATGCTGCCCTTTGATCAAAAGTGGTACACTTTGTCCGACACACTGTTAGCATTGTTTCTGTGGAATGATACATTTGTTGATTTTGGAGTGATAAAATGATATAACGTAATATAAAGTGGTAGGATTCAAAAAGGCCTCTTTCAGTGGCCGCTCCCAAATTTTAGAACCCCCTCCCTAGAGAGACCAGGATGGCCCCAGCTTTGCTCCTCCATCAGCTGGACAAAACATTTTTGTGCCATCAGGTTTGTAAATCAACTAGGTTTGGGCTTTTAAACCTATGCAGTTTAGTTTTTTTAGGTTTGAATTGTCTTCTAATGTATGTTAATATTTTTAAAGTACAGTCATCCCTCCACATTCACTAGGGTTAGGAGCACAGGACCCCTGTGAAAGTGAAAAAACCATGAATAATTCTAGGCCCTCCCAAACTATAGTTTGCACACATAAAAAGTACGATCACCATATTCAACCCGCCGTGGATTCCTTTGAAGCATCAGGGTTTCTTCACAAGGCAGAAGTGGGTGGCTGTTGGGGCTTAGTTCCACCTCCACTGCTGCCCCACACCATTTTTAAGAGGGACTTACAAGCCTTGTTTGCAGTTTCTCAGTCTCACGAGGCTTGCAGTCCCTACTAAAAATGGCATAGGGCGGCAGCAAATGTGACAGCGAGTAATTTGTGAATAATCAAATCTGCAAAAGTGAAACCCACAAATGTGGAAGGCTGACTGTATAATGTGTTAATCTCATAAATTGTTTTGCTTCTTAAATCTTACAAAACATTCATAAAAGTATAAATGTATTGTTTTTAATTTGTGTGGTTTTAATGCTGTTAGCTGCCTTGAGTCCCATTATCAGGAAAGAGATGTGATGTAAATGAAATGATGATGATGATGATGATGATGGTGATATTTTAAAACTGGAAGTGCCAACATATCCATGTAAGATGTAAGTTGCATTAGAATTCCATTTGACTTCCATTCAGGTGTTTGGTTGTCTAAGCATTCATTCATTCATTCATTCATTCATTCATTCATTCATTCATTGTTCCTTGATTCAATATCCCCCCCTCTCCCCTGAGATGGAATCTAGCCCTCTCCCCTTTCCCTCCCAAATTCAAGTTAATGTGGAAGCTCTGCAAGGAAGCTGTGGCTTTCTGTGTTCAGGTGAATGGGACTAAAATGTTCCACAGGTTCAGCGACCCCACCTTATTAGGATTTCTGATCACAAGCAGATCTGTAATTCCCTTTAGTTGAATGTGATTAGGATTCTTTTTCAGACCTTCCCTGTCAAGTGAAGGAAGTTAGAAGTGGAGGGACAGAGCCAAAGCACAGGCCTGCAGACAAGGATAGGCAAAGTGAGACCTCCAGAAGTTGCTAGTATTCAGCCTCCAGCATTCTTGCTTCTGCTTGTGTCCCTGTTGTCATCATTTTCTTTGTATCCTGCCTTTTCCACAATCAGCGACTCAAGACAACTTGCCAATGATAATACAACTAAAACAATATATATCTAATTTTTAGTTCGGCGTGTCTTGAATTCTCAAGCTAGAAGACTCAAAAGCTATAAATCTGTACTTGGTGGTAGGCAACGTGATTCCCAGCCTTTACAAAAACAGATGTCAGTACAGGTCTTAAATGACTCTGATAATTGAACTTTATAAATGGTAAAATGGGAGTGAAGGTTTTCATTAATTTCAATAGTTCCAATTAGCAGTACAGTCTTCTCTGTTCAGCAAGGCTTGCGCCCAGAACAATTCGCAGATTAATGAGATGGCAAACTTATGAAATGGAATGTTCAAACTATCTTCCTCAGATCTTGAATCTTCACTAATTAAGAAGGGTATTACTGGAAGTGTGTTATCAAAAATATTCCATCCTTAATGGGAAATAGGTGGTTCAGTAGGAAGCTACTCCAAGGCTGCCTGGAAAAGAATAATGTGATCTTACGAGGCAATAAGCAACTGGTCACTTTTTTTTTTTTACTGCGGGGTCCAGCGTCATCTAACTTGTGTTAATATGAAAGAAAGCCGATACAAAATAGTTTTGAAGCTGATACTTATATACATTTAAGTAAGATCCTCAAAAAATAATTAGAACAAATGTTGTTGATGTGTTAATAATAAAGTAGATTTTCCTTTATTGCGAAGGGGAGGGGAATGGGCAAGAAAGCTGTTAATGAGATTTAAATGTACAATTTTTTAAAAAAAGTCTAACTGACACTGTGCAGTTGTTACAAGCTTTCTTTGAAATAAATGCTTTTCTTGGGTGGGGGGGTTATTTTTTTAAAATGGAATTTTCTATCTTTTGCCCAAATTGTAATAATAGACATAGTCCTGGGGCTTCTACAGTAGCAGACTGATTGCTGTAAAATTGGAATATAGCTGAAATGACAAAATTAATCTAATATGTAAAGATAAGACAAGACAGAGGAGGGCCAGTTGGGGACAATACGGTTCCCTTTTATCACTTACTTGGAAATGAAATATTGTTCATTATGTTGTAGTGTTTTCTCTTTACTTTTAGAAACAAAGCATCGGGTGCAGCTTTTAAACTAAAATACACAACAGTGCTTCTCAGTTAACTTTTGGCATCATTTTGCAATGAATGGCATGGAAAAGTCTTGAATGAAAGAGAGAATGAATACAACTGATAATAAAGCCATGGAGGTGGTTATAATGAGCTAAGCATCTTTTTAATTTTTACAGAATTGATTTCCATGTTATTAATATTTAGCATAATTAAGTAATTTTAAAGATATTAGTCTGGCTATGTTTAAGTTCTGATATTCTCTACTGAACCTCTTAGGAGTTTTCACCACTAAACATCTGGTGTTGGGATTCTAAGAGCATCTCCAGGCACCTGCTTGCTGAATTTCTGCCTAGCCTTGATGCACTGTTCTTCCACATTAATTGCCAGTTCCTATGTGTGATGTTCTGTACAATTTCAATAGATTTTTATAGTAGATGTGAGAATCTACCATCTGATCACATTTCTGCTCATCACAGAGGTAGGAATCATGAAGACCTCTAGATGTTAGTGGACTGCAGTTCTCAGCATTTACTCACCTTTAGCTTTGCTATCAGGGCTTCTGGGGTTTGCAGTCCAGCAACATTGGGAAGGTGATTCTCATACCTGACATAAACTTCAAATGGTGATAGAATGTGGGCTAAATCCAATTCTGGTCCAAACTTAAAGTACACTCATTGAAATGAATTGGACATATTAATTTAAGTCCCACTGGATGTTCTCTAGATAGAACTAACATTGGACTTAACCTTATGTTCTTATCTTGACCCTTCCTAAATTTGCAGCTGTTCTTTGTTGGCTCTGATGCTAATAAAACTAGATTGCTGATCTGTATAAACAAGTTAAACATTATTGTGGAAAAGCCTATGTCTTAATATACCATCTAATTCATGTTTACTTGGAAATAAGGGGAGGTATTTTCAAGCGAGGAAGTATACACAGATTAAATATTGAAGATGCCAGTGAAGAGTGTAAAATGAGGAACTAACAGGATTTTGAGATGGGATGAGATTTTTTTTCTTTTAGCAGTCCTTAACCCCACTTTAGGAAACTGGATAACTGACCATAGACTGGGAAGAGGGATTTGCTGGGGCTAGGTTAGCACCAAATAGGTATAACTTGCTTCATATAACTGGGGTTGTCTTAGGGCCTTTCTACAGCTTACCTGTCTCAAGCATCATCCAAGCATCATCCCAGCAGCAGCTTTGCCAGGATGAGAGTGTGGACACGAATGCTGTCTTTGGCACCCTCTGACTCCCTGCCAAAAGAAGCATGATGAACATGCCTCTTCCATCCACAGTGCAGCCGAGCTTTTTCTCAGGCTGTGCTGGGGCAGGAAGTGCCTCCATTATGCTTCTGGCACATTTGTAGGCCAGGTAAGTGCAGGATAGTTGCGTGATCATGGGTAATTGATTAGGAAAATCCATCAGTGATTTAATCTGCGATCGTGCCAGCTGGCGATGGGAGAAAGACGGGACTGCAACAATGTCCTGCAGAAGTGTAGGCGCAGTCATGCTCCTCTCCTATCCCCATGCTGGGACAACAGCCTCCTGTGGAAGGAGCCTTGGTGTAAAAAAAAAAAGGTGCTGGATATGGACAGTAAAAGGAATGCCCCTGTTCCCCCAGAATTTCCATACCATATTCTTTATCATGCATTGTGTCCAGTGACTGCCTCATTTTCAGTTGCGGATGGAGCAGTAACATGCCAGGAATGGAACCTACTCAGCAGTCTTTCAAGACTAGTAGCCCTTAGTAGTTAAGGAGTACACCTCTTGAAAGATGAAAACTCAGAAACAAAACAAAAAGTGGTGGGTGTGGGTGAATATCACTGTAGTGATCAGAAAACACAAAAAGATGTCATGGGTTTTTTTGTTTTTGTTTTGGTTAAAAAAACGAAATGTTTTAGCTCAGGTGGAAACCAAAAAGTATTAGGTGAACACAATTAAATGTGTGAATGAAATCTAAGCATATCTGGGAATTTGCATATTATATATTTTGATTATCAATATAAATAAATACATATATAAGTTGGTACATCATTCCTTGTTAGGATTCCTTGTTAGAATTCTTGTTAAAGCAGAGGTTCTCAACCTTTGGTCTGCCAGCTGTTTTGTACTTTAAAGAAGCCTCTATCAGATGACACATTCTGAGAGGTGAAGTCCAAAACATTGGGAGGACTAAAGCAGGAGGACAGTCATTGCAAGTTTAAAGAATTACGAAGACATTTCTGAACCCAAAGTAAAGACAAACAGCAGACTTAAACAACTTTTACTTTGTAAATTGCAAAAACATGTCTTGTATAACTATTGCTTTCTATTCTTCTTTTCTAATACATATTTGGTGCCCAATTTCATGCTAATAGTTTTATGAAATTAGACAATTTCTAGGTTTAATTGAATTACGCTTGTTGCTTTTGTCTTAGGCATAATCTCCAGTGCTTTGCAGAGAGACAGGTGGATGAACAGCCCATAAAAGCTCTTCTAGTTCCATTGGGTATAAAAGAAATGTTATTGCATAACTATACTCAGTAGCAAAGCCTGTTTTAACTCCAGTATAATGTGAGAAAAGGCCCTATGTACTGCTGGAATTAGAGCAGCTGATACTCAGGCAAAGTGGTGTATAAACAAAACATAAAAGTTATTCGATCAAGATGGCCACCAGTTGTCTCTGAATGTAGAAAAAACTTCCCTCTAAGGACACTTGTAATGTGAAGTCCTTGGAGCTAAACTCTGACCACTGAACAATTCTGTATAGAATTGTGTGTCATACCTTAATGCATCTTCATAATTCATGGCTCTGTGAGCCTTGAGGACACCCAAAACATTCAATGCATTCATGCTGCAATCTGTTGCCATTCACTTAATACCTTTGATTTATACAAGTACAGGATCTTGTACATAATTATGCTCCTGTATCTCTTGGAATTAAATCCTGCCAACATTGATCAGGCTATTGCACTCTATTTTCAGAAGGCTGATGGAATTCTAAATGAAACCTGTTCCTTTTTTTTTTCTTCTTTGCTTACTTTTTACAAAGTTGGAATATTCAACACACTTTGGGAAACAAATCTTTGTTTTATTTCAATAAAGCAGAGTCTTAGTGGACCACATTTCAGTAAAAGGTAGATTCAAATTTTGCTTTTGGCATAAGATGCTCAACTAAGAAAATGTATGTGAATTTAATTGCTGTCTTTCCTATGGTTGCAAAAGTTTGGAGTGGGTGGATGATTTTTTTTTCAATCAGTTGCTTGTTGAAAAGTGGAAGATGGAGACATCAGGACGATGAGGCTGAGAACATAGGGTCAGAAAGCTTGATGAGAGCATCTAATGACCCACCAAGGTGTACACATCCCACAGGTTGCTGATGTCAGGAGCTCAATAAACTGTCTAGCTTTGGTGCTTGACTCGGAAAGCAAAAATGAGATACTGGGTTGGAATTGTCAGGCCATTGAGAAGTCATCTCATGCAGGACAAATAAAAGTCAGGCCTCATGCAGGACAAATAAAATTACAGGAACCACACACAGACCTTGGAGTGGGCAACTTAAAGAGGTGACAGGTCTGCATTGTCTCTTCCTCCTTGGGCCATTGGACCTTGTCCTGACCCTTGAAAAAAAGGCCTGTTCTGGACCGCCTCTAAGCATTGCAAAGTTGGCTCACAATCCCCTAGGGAGTGTTGGGGGCATTTTTTTCACAGAGGTGCTGAGGAACTCTAGGGGCCACAAAACCTATCCTGGTGGGCTGTGCATACCCCATGGGTCAGATTTTCTTCACCCCTTCCCTAGGCCATAGCATATGTGGTTTCTTTTTTTCTGTGCATTTAATTGGAATGTAGACCGCTGTTTGAACATATTAGGATTCTTTCTAATATAGGTGTTTTCTCACTCCTCACTGGTGAAAGGTTGGATTCTTTCCCCCTTCAATGTATTATAGAGTTGTAATTTTTCATATGTTTCCATTTCTCCCTCTACAAACAGCATATAAGGTCTTCAAAAATATTCTTTGAGGGCTCACAAATTTACTTTTATAGTTTTCCTTGATTCAAAATTAACAATGGAGCATGTGTAAATAAGTTTCCTCTTTGTGGACTTGTGCATGACTGCTAGAAACATCCCTCCCTTTTGTCCTCTTGTCATGTTCCTGGCCTGTCTCAGTACACTGAAGTACTCTGCACTTAGGCTGCCTGTTGCTTCACTTCTCCACAGATGGGCCAAGCTACGTACCATTTGATTGATGTATTAAGGGATATGTTTCAGTGATGTTTATCTGTGTAGTGCTTACAGCAGAGCTGGGCAGCTTCAGCAACCCCAGGACCCAGTTCGCTGCACTTGGGATCATCTAGGGGCCACAGGGACTCCCAGAAGTGGCTTCTGCCACATATATGCCCAGAACCCCACTTTCCAGTTTTGAAAAACACTGTGTGCTTTTGATATTTTGGCTGTTAAATAGTACAGTGGGAGAGGCATTGTTTAAAAGCTAAATCATTGCTTCTGGTACACGTTTTCTGGCCAGAAAAAAAGAAAGAAAAGGGAAGATTGCCATACCTGGAGTCTCTTTCTCCCTTTTGGCAAGAAAAAGAAAGGCCCAAGAAGGTCAAGGGCTGCAGAAGGATGTTTGGGGCCATACAATGAAGCCCCAGGGCCAATTTGTCCCTTAGCCTTATAGCAACCTCACAAGGGGCCCTTTCACACTGCACAGTTATAGTACTGTTCTTCCACTTTATCTACTGTAGCTGCATCTTAAAGAATCCTGGGATTTGCTGTTTGGTCAGAGGCACCAGAGGAGCTGCCTGGCTGACGATTCTGAAGGCCCCTCCCTTGACTACCAGTCCAAGATTCCACAGAATGGAAGCATAGCAGTTAAAGTGGAGTCATAGTGCTATAATTCTGTAGTGTTAATGGGCCCCGTAGCACCTAAAGAGGAATCATGGTGCTATAATTATACAGTGTAAAAGGGCCCAAAGTAGACATGTAAGACTATCTGTCATGTCACAGGGTGGCAGTGCTGGAGATGGTCTGAGTCAGATGAAAATTCCTTGCCTACTTCATTTGTCGCTGCATGGAGATTTGAAGTGGAGTTTTCCAATGTCATGCCTTTAAGACAAAGTGCTCTGCCAGCTCCCCAGAGGAAGGATTTGAAGGAGGCCTGCTGAAAAGAGATCCATTTCTCAGGATTTAAGTACCTGGCACAGTGGTCATCTTTATTGGCTATGAGTGAGAACAAGCACGTTGTTATTATTTTCCTTAAATCCTGCTGCTCAGTTTTCATTACATCATAACTGAATGTGATATTACAATAGAGCTGTAACATTAAAATGTTATTGACTGCAGTTGGTTTTTGTGCTCCTTGTAGATTCAGCAGTGCTGTTATGTTAGTGCATACTAAGTTCTCTCACGTGCTGCAGAAAGGGAGGCTGGAATTGGAAGGGTATCCAAGAGACCCATGTATACTTCTCCCCCCTCCGCCCAATTCCCTTTTGTGAAGCAGCCTTGTAGAAATGTAGAGATAAAAAGGCTGTTCAGAGGTTTGGTGTGAGAGCTGTTGAAATTGAAACAGGGAGTGTGTATGCCCAACTAGAAATGTGTGTCAAGCTTCTGTGCATATCACATCAAGAAATCACAGGCATTAACAGCCATGCTAATCTAGTTAAGCCCTTGTTTGGTAGCTAGAGGCAACCAGGAAGTGCATGGAAGCTGATCAGGAGGCTAGCAGAGGGAAGAGACACAATGTTCCATCTGCACCCAGCTTAGAAACCAAGCAGACAGCTAGAGGAGACAAACTTCTTCCTCTTTGCCCAGTAGAGAAAATCTGCCTTCCATCATCTCCTCCTCACCTCACCCTGACCCATCCCATCTGCAGAAGGCAAGTAAAATTGCACCTACCAGTGTAGTCCCTCCTTTTTTGTCCTTTTGCTGGCAGCCGAAGAACTTTTCATTCATGCAGACTCTTGGCAATGGACTGGTTGCTCAGGAAGGTGGTGTTAATGGGCGGGAGCTGTACATTTCAGCAGTTGATGTGCTTTTAAATTGCATTTGGTTCAAGTGTATTTTAATATAATTTCTTTAATAGCATCCCACATTATAACTTTGGTGGGGGGGGGGACCTGTCTTCTGTTTTGTTGCGAGCTGCCTTCAACTCTCAACTCCTGGAGAAAAGGTAGGAAATTTTGCTGCATTTCTATCCTGTAGTCAGCTCAAGGCAGCATATGTGGCTCCATTCCTCCTATTTTATCTGTCCAACAAACCTGTGAGAGGGGTTAAGCTGAAGAAGAGAGCAAGTGACCCAAGGTCACTCCGTGATAGTTCAGTTTGTTGAGCCCGGATTATCTGAGTCCCAGTCCAAAAGCTTAGGCACTACATTACGCTGGCTGCTTTCATTTGTCTGAATGAATATTGATTTCTTTCCTGAAGCCTCTTGATTTTCCTGTTTTTCTGTGCTTGCTAATACAATTTGTGTCCAATCTGTTTCTGGATCATTGAGGGATTATATAATCTGGTTCACCAGAGGAAGACCAAAAGCACTTGTGTTGGGCCAGTTTCATCCCGGGGAAGGTTTGGATTAGTTTGGCTGCTCTCTTGATAACTTGATATCCTGCTGTGCCTAATACTGTCCATTGTTCACTGAGCATTTAAAGAACTCCAGAGGGCCCACAGTCACATGATGGAAATTCCGACTACAAATGTTGCTCCTGTGTGTTGCCTGCGATGGACCTATTTAATTTTGAAATACTCTGCCCTATCAGTCTGTGTCAGCCACATTAATATAATTTAAATCTTCTTTTGGCATTTCAGAGGCAATTTAAACAGCTCTATTAGCAAAGCAGATTGTGGATTAAAAAGATTCTTGTGACACCATATTCCTCAGAGCTTTCTGTTAAGTTTTGACTAGGCATCTTTTAACATTTTGATGGACTAGTTAGGGATTTCCTGAAAAGTAGGCCTAATTCTTATTTGTAAAGAAACCTTTTCTTTGAAGTGGGCTCTAGGTTTTTTGAAATGTGGGATATCTGCACAAATTTTATCTCTTTTATTTAAGAGCTTCTGCATTTCTCGCTTTTCCGGTCTATTGTGGAAATCTTTTTTTCCCCGTATATACGCAGGGTAAGCCACAGAGTGTTCTCCAGATGCACCCTGTAGAGGTCACTTTTAAGGACTGTGTTAGACAAGAATTATAAGCTGGACGGCCACAGCCAGTTTGCTTATTTTAGTTATACATAACTGCGCATTATGTGATTTTAACACATTGTTGTTAAGGACTTTGAAGATGTCAAGTTTTCATTAGTGGATTTGTTCCACCAGTTCTAAAGCAGCCTTATTTGGAACTTATTTGGAACCTTCCCATGTGGAAGAAACTTGTCAGACCTTCAAAAATGTAAATGGATTATTAGATCGTGCAAAAGCATATGAAAATAACCTTTTAAGTCTGACAGTTTGTACAATTAAAAATAAGAACCATGTTCTCATGTTCATGGCACATTTTTCTGATTTTTAAAAACAATCACACAATTTAATGTGCAAGTGGCAGGCTTTTGGCCAAGATCCATCATTATGTTGACCTTGAAGCCAAATCAATGGAGAACACTACGTATTTTGGAACAAATGGATGCAGTTGAGAGGCATTTGACATCAGTTAAAAGGCTCTTCAAATATTTTAAGAGCTTATGTTATTGATTATCTTTCCTGTATTGATATCCTTAAGCTGCTTCAAGCTTGGCTACATCTGGAGAGCAGACAGTGATTAGTAGTTCATGTTGCACAAAATTTGCCAGGAATATAAAATCCCAGCATCAGGGTGTTCCCAGCTAATGTACTACAGAATAAAAGCACACAATGTAATGTCCCTGTACATAACTTGTATGTTGTATTGTCTTACTGATTACCATTGTTCATGAAGTATGACTTAAGTATAGCATCTCTTGACAGCCATGCATTTCTCATTCTAAGATGAAAATAAAAGGGAGTTTTAGTCTTCTTATTGTTGTTTACCTTCAGTTGGTTTGTGACTTGTGGCAAACCTGTCATGGAGCTTTCTTGGCAAGATTTATTCAGAGGAGGTTTGCTTTTGCCTTCTTCTGAGGCTGAGAGAGTATAACTTACCTGGAGTCACCCACTGGGTTTCCATGGCTGAGTGGGGATTTGAACCCTGGTCTCCAGCATTGAAGTTCAATGTTCAAACCACTACATCATGCCGGCTCTCAGTTTTAGTATACACATTTCTTAAACTTCAGCAGTTTCATTTATTTTCTATGTCTGCTCAAAATATTTCCCAGCTGCTATCTATCTGTGGGTTCTGCACATTGTTTCAACCTCTACATGACAAGCATGGTTTTATTAGTTCCATCACACTGTAGAGAGTGATAAAGTGAACACATTTGTAAACTCATCCTTACCATGGCCCAAACAGCAGCCTGGACTTGGACAAGAGGAAAGATATTGTGATCTTGCACTTATATCTAATAGAGAAGACCTGAATACCTAGAACCTAGATCTTACAAATTCCCAGCTCCAGTCTCTCCTAAGTCCAAGGAGCCAAATTCCATCTCTCAAGCCACCAGCCATTCTACAACAACTGTTTGCCAGTGCAAAGAAGCCAAGGGCAGGAAGTAAGGGTAAAACACCATAATAGTAGGCACCAAGCCCAAGGGATGACCCACTGAGGTTGTAGGGGTAGGAACCTGAAAAAAAAAAAGGAACCTGAAAATGACTGTCAGAAACTGCTGAGTAGGAAGCCTTTGACTTAAGCCAGGGTACCCTCAGAGCAAGTTCCTTGAGCCCAGTGATCTGTCCATGGTCCTGCAGACTTTCCGTCTGATATTCTTGGTTCTCCTACCTTTGGACTTCTGTTGACTTAGTCTCTCTGCTTGTGTGGGTATCAAGCTGGGCTATCCTCTTTGATCTTGGTTTTGACTCACTCTGACTGCTGGCTTTGACCTGTAGGTACTTGAGCTATCTGTGTGTGCTGCAGCCGTAGAACAGGGCAGTCCTAGATTTATATTTGCAAATGTTGACTGAACATAGCATGTTCAGTATGAATTTGCAGGTGTATAAACACATATCTTTAGATAGTACTGAAGGATGTGATCACTGTAGGGGATGCTGAACATATGCTTCCTAGAAAAATTGCAAAGCTGTTCTTATGTTCTGAAATTATATTGTGAGCGCATACAATTTTGGGGGGACTAGATGCTATTGCTTGCCACTACATTGAAGCAAAACAAAGCATATTCCTAAGCCATCCTATTATAGTATTCAAAGTTTCCATTTGGCTTTGATGTGACTTGGTCAAAAGCAATGCGTACTAATTTATGACCTATCCTTAGCATATCTCTAGGGTCATTTTGGCTGGGTCCTCAGCTGACCTGAGGAATCAGAGGGTAAAAAACAAAAACAAGGGCCTTTTCACACTGCACAATCATAGCTCTACTGTACATTTCACCTTAACTGGCATGGCTGCATCCCGTGGAATCATAGGCTTCGTAATTTGGCCAGAGGGAAGCGCAGAGCACTCTGGCTGAGAATTTCAAACTCTAAATCCCAGGATTCCACAGAATGGAGCCATGATAATTAAAAAGGAATCTCGGCACTAATATTTCTATAAATGCAGCCTTACTGCTTGTGTGCAGCTGCTTTTGGCTACTCTAGTACTTTCTTAGCTGTAGTATTGCAGAGCCACCATAGTAATAACTTCTGTTCCAAAAAGGAAATGGTTCAAGAAAGGCTGCCCTTCACTTTTTTCAGCACAGAGTGGAAGAGTCATGAATCAACATAACCTTCACATTCCATTACCACCTAGAAAGCATTTTCCTACAATAAGATGTCACATTGTTGTGGTCACACCAGCATTCTTTCCTCACAGCTAAGAAGTGTCAGGATTCAATATGTACTAGAAAAGTTTTGACACTCAATTACTAAGATAGGTTGATGTAATCCGAAGCAGGTTGTGTGATGATGAGTGGGCTTATTTTAAAAAGAAAAGAAAAAACAACTCCAAGCAAAATGAATGTTGCTCTCTATTCTTTGTGTGTGTCTTAAAACTTTGAGTTAATACAGTGATGGTGTTAAAATTATTTATGGGAAGAACTGAAGCTGGAAGAAGATAGATGTGCTGTATGATGGGAGCTATCCTGAACTTTGTCTGCATAGATCAATGAAGTCTTCCCTCCTGAAGGCTAGACACTGGCCCTGAAATAATACATGCAAGTTCGTGTACTTTCCTACCAAGCAGAGTGATATTTATAGGCAGATGTTCAGTGAATAATGGGCTTTGCCGTGAGGCGCAGCAGATGAAATGAGCCAAGTGAAATATGACAAAAGTCACCTGCAAAATCTTTCTTTTCTGCTTGCTGAAGGGAAGTATATATATTTGCTGTACAGAAACTGAGGCAGAATGAATGTTTGGTGCTGGAACCTGGTTCATTTTCACTCCTGATGAGTTCCATTTATTTGGCTCTTCTGGCACCATCATCAGAGAGGCAGCAGAGGCTTTTCTCTTATTATCAAATTTCAGGAGGGTGATTCTTCTTGATCCAAGTGAATTTAAGGTGAAAGAGTAAGTACATGACTGCTGCCAAATAGCACTGCCATGCATCTGTCTCCTTCATCATAGTCTAAAATAGAATTTACCCTGTAGAATCATTGAATGGCTGAACTATCGCAATGGCCAGTGAAACTGCCAGTAAGCTTGGAATATATCAGTTCTTCGAGGAAGGGGAGAATGCTACTGTAAACTTTGTTATGTATCCGCTGGACTTTTCTGTATACTGCCGGTAATGCTGAGTAAGAATAATTGTTACAAGCAGGCAGTGTTGTGTCATAAGGAAGCATTTCCTAACCTGATAACCTTAAGATGTTTTAGACTCAGTGTTCATCATGCATGACCATCTACAGCATGGGGAGGACTGATCAGAAGTATATTACAAAAGACCTGGAGGATATGAAATTGTAGGTGGCTGTCTTAAGGGTTCTAAGTTCCATGTGCAGTTTCCCTCTTTCACTTCTGAAATGATGTAGGGACTGAAAGATCCAGAAATTCCTGTCCTTATCCTCTGTACGTTCTTCAAAGCTTTCATTATCCAGCTTGAGACAAGTTATTGATTATCCCATCAATGATCTCAGTGGAATTGTTGGTTGTTGATAGCAGTGAAGGTGGATACTCATCTGGTTCACTTGATAACTGGAGCTAGTATGCCAAGTGATATTAGAATGGGGTCTCTAATGCTTGGGAGCGATGGACACACTTAGAATTTTGAGATGCCATCATTGGCATTCTCACAAAATGGCTATCGTATGAGGTGAGGCTTACTCATTCAAAAAATGATGACCCTCAGTGTGCAGCTGGTAGCAAGATACCCATTTCTCAAAGAACAAACTTGTAAGGTTAAAAAGAACTTTCCCAAGAACCTGAATACAAGGCAGTGGTAGGATCTGAGATCTAAAATATAAAATCATTCCTCTGAAGGCATGGTTTCCTGCTCTTATGCCCATTTTACAAGGTGTAAACTTATGAAATTGAGACAAATAACATGATTACAAGACATGGGCAGGATCTGAGCCTGAGGTATCAAATATATCCCACCTTTCAAAGCACAACAAAATAACAGAAGCCAAAATGGTGATATTCAGAGAAACACAGGTACACACACACACACACACACACACGCCACTCACCCCAGTGCCTGGGCAGTATAAAACAAACACATACACACCAGGGGAAACATACATTACAGAGAGCATAGCACAGACACTCCCCTGCCACCTCTTCCTAGTAGCCTGTCTAGTGCCCAGGATACTCCATACCACCACCACTATCACCATAATTAAAGCTTCTCTTTCTTTTTCCTGACAACATTTCAAAATGAATGGTTAGACTACAGGAGTCCTAGTAGAGCAGACATGGGATTCAGTGCAACATCGGGAAATAAGGATGGTACTAGAAACTACTGCTTCTCCTTGTTTATGCCTACCACCCATTCATTCATTCATTCATTCATTCATTCATTTATTTATTTGATCTTTAATGTTGAGGACATTAAAAGAAAAGGCCCCAGACCTACCTGGGAGCCTGTTCTATGGTCTGTAGAAGGAAGGAGAGAAGCAGAGTTTGGGTGCCGTATTCTTTCCATGAGTCCAAGTGGCTGGCTCTATGTGGTGGGGGAAAGGGGCAGAAGGCTATCCCAAGCAAATATGTAGGCTTCACTCAAGTTGGTGTGGGGAACATAAAAAACATTTGCCCTTCCTGCTCGGCTGCAGTTGTGCGTCACTCTTCTTCCCACCTACCCTGTTTCAATTCTCTGTAGGATTGTTAAAAGCTTTCTGAAAATTATTCATTTGTCACAACTCGGGCATGGTGATTGGATCCAGTTTGTGGGAGGTGGATATTGCATTTCTATCATGCCCTGTAGGCAGTTCCTTTATGTGACTTTCGAGGTGTTGGCATCATGAGTCACATCCAGTTCATCCAGGGGGCAGAGGAGCCACACAGTGGGTTTTGCTCACATGTAATCTCATTTCTGTCACCCAAGGTTGGTCTCAGCAGGCAAGCTGGGTTGGGGCCCTCAGACAGCAGGTAGGCCTTCTAGTATCTGAATCTGAACCAGTTGCATGGGGGCAGGGGGGAGTTCACCCCAGGCAGCAATGTTTTTAGGGCATCCTGGCCCATAGCCATGCCCCTGCGTGCCCAGGCCACATCCCCACGCACCACGGCCATGCCACGATGCACAGTGGCCATGCCCCTCATGGCATGGCCACGCCCCCCTCCCCACACTCCAAGCTCCACCACTGATCTGAACCCCTGTATGCCTAAGCTTCTATGTAAAAGTTGTGGCCCTTTAATATGTATATAGGTGTTTCTTTGCTATTAAAAAGATTACAAATTAAAAAATTAAGGAACCTGTCTGGTATCGTATTTTAGTCAAGAGAAGCAGGCATTATGATATCAGCAAACTCAGGCATGTCCAACTTCTGCATTCTGTTCACTTGGCATGATTCCAACAGCTATAGTGGTACCCACTTCTGATTCTAGATGAATGAGAGAAGTGCCTGAATATCTATATTCAGGGAGAATGATCTAGAGTATTTTGATGCAGGATTCTGGATACCTCAGGTACCCTCACTTAGTCTTCTTGCAGGTGCGTCTTCTGTTGCTATAATCTTTAAAACTACAAGCCTGCCAGAATTCAGACTGTAAACGTTTGGAATGTGCAAAACACAGATATCCACCATTTAGCCTTACCTTGGAAGACATAATGAAATGTATTCAGGAGACTAATACACTGTATAATTACCTTGACAACATAATTATATGTTTGTGGAGGTCATGTGGGTTGCATATCTATCCAGGTCCAGCAAAAAGCAAAGCAGGCACAGCATAATCTTAAGCCACTGAGATAATATGTCTTCAGTGCTGTTTCAAATACAGTTGGCTTCTGTTGGGATATTGCACTTTTGCACTGTGTCCATTAGTCAACGTTAAAAGATTCTAAGCTGCCTAACCTCTGCTACTTTGTAATCACAAAATGGAAGTAGAAAGTACAGCAGTGAGCCAAAAAACATATATTCTGAGACAGGATTGCACATGAAATATATTTCCATTTAGAAAGTAAGTGAGTGGAGGAGTAACAAATTAACAAAAGGTTAGGTTCTATAATAATTTCCAGAAGGATGTGTGTTCATTTACTCATTCAGTGCTAAACAATTTCAAAAAATACTCCTGGGAAGGATGAATAATGTAATTTGCAGCTCTCTAAATGTTGCTGGCTGCTTTTGAATGCTGAAAAGACAAGTAATGATTTTAGGTTTCAGATAATCAAAGTCCTTGCCAAGCTTTATTTCCAACCTACATGTGCAGTTCTGCTTACAATCTATTTAACAATTTACAGAGAGGAAAGAAAAACTGGTGATTGGACCTAAACTAAGCCATACCTGGAGTAAACCCATTGCAAATCAGTGGGACTTAAGTCAGCCGTGACTAATTTTAATTTTAGACTGATTTTCAGCAAGGGTCTTCTCACAGTTTGGTTCAGAGTGGATCCAACGCTGTCAGTTTATTAGCCTGATACAGTTGGTCAGTTTAGAGGGAAGCACATTTTCCTAAAAACTTGATTTATTTGTAATTGCTGCAAGTGATCCAGATACCTTCACCCAAGATAGTAATTTCCCATATGTTGTAGCCATCTCTTACAGAAAAAAAAGGAACAACCTTCCTATTTTCTACTTCATTGAATACTGTACAGTGGAGAAAAGGCATTTGGCATATATACTGCTAAATTATCTATGTGCCTTTAGAATAATAGAATTTCCATTTTATTTAAATTGGCCATTCTGAAATTATTTGAATCAGAGAGAATAACCAAACCTTGGAAATCATTATTTTTTCCCCCCTATATCTCCTAGAATTTACCAGGCAGCATAGCCATGAGATGGATGGGGAATTCTGAAAGCTGTCATTTAAAAATAACATTTCCAGGCTCTGAGAATAACTAGCTTCAATATGTTTAGAAATTTCCTTGTGACCATAAAGTGAACGTTTATGTATATAAGCTTAGAAGGTATCAGCATTGCATGAAGGCAATGCAGGAGAGTTCAGATAAGATAGATTCTTCATTTCCTGTTGTCTAAGATTAATACTACCCTGTTGCCTTTCTCCTGTTGAATACAACTTATGGAAAGAGACTTCAAGATTAATATTTCTTAGCTTTAAGCCTCCAACAATAGGCTTCTGCTTCTTTTCTTGCATTCCCCGTGCAGTGTTCTGGACTTATAATCGTATGGGGATTACAGACAACTGTTACTTGGCCTCTTCGGCCACAAATTTCACTGCAAAATGTTTGTACCTCCCTAATCTATAGAAAACATTGGATTTAGGTAAGATTGGTGCCTTCGGTTCAGTAGCGTTTCCGTTGCAGAAATGAAGGTGCTAAAATGATCTTTTGACAAATCCAGATGTAAGCACAAACACAAATGGCACTTCTGTTCATTCTTCCTTTTCTTTCTCCTATACCTGAGGGTTAGAGGAAAAGTCCTGACTTTCCCATAAGTCTGAGCACCACATCTTCCACCAAGGATAAGGCCCAATCAAGGAGAAATGGACCCAGGGTTCCTCCTTTCTCCAAAAGGTATCTGTGGGAGAAATACTCCCACAGATACTCATCCAGCTACTCTGTGGGAGGGGAGAGGGAAAGGTCATCCATGCTCTCAGAACCTGGAGAAACATCCAAGTTCTGTCCAGCTTCTTACTAGGATCAGCGCCACTGTACTGGTGCCAGAAGCAGGAATCCACTTCACAGTCGTCTATACCCCCCCATCCTCCTCCTCATGAACTGTCCATTTGCCTACTGGAATTTCACATGATTCAGCAAACACCATAGCCAGGGAATACTTCAATATTGGGACCTAAACATCCATCGCAGAGGCCATTTTACAAACCTGTAAGAAGCTTATTTTCCATCAAACAGTTACCACTGCAAATATTTAATACTTCTGCTATGGCAGTGAGCATTTTCAACAGAGGCCACTATCCATTGGCCTGATCCCAGTTTCCTGGGGATTTCACCAGAAAGTAAGTGGTATTAATCACCTACTGCAGAGCTTAGGGGATATGCCTTCCCACATACCTGATTGATATTTTCACCAAGCCTCTGTAATGACAGTGAAGCCTATCAGACGTACGGTTGCAGTTTGCTCAGGAGCAGTTTCATAGTTCAGTGTTTGTCAAAGTTGGACTTGTTCCAGACTGTAAGCCATCAGCTGCTAGTCCACATAGAGTTTCCAGGAAAGAAAGAAGCAATTGTAGCTGATGGGCACAAATATGGTACCAGTCCCTGACATATTAGGGGAAAAAACACCAGTCTTCCACACCAGATTGCCTGAGAAGTGAACAAGAGCCAACTGAATCCTGTTCATCAGTTGGTTCTCATTAGTGTCATCCTGGAATTGGGTTAGTTCAAGATTTTCTCACAGAGGAATGGCATGCAAAGATGCACTAACTCCTCACTGCCACCAAATGGATTCAATCTACAAATTGAGCATTTTATGGAAGAAACAACATGACAACCAGCATGGTGTAGTAGTTGGAATGTTACACTAAGACTCTGGGAGACCATGGTTTGAAATCTTGCTTGGTTAGGGAAACCTACTGGGTTACTTTGGACAAGTCACACTCTCTCAGCCTAAGAGGGAGACAATGGCAAACATACTCTAAATTAATCTTGCCAAGAATACCCCTTGATAAGTTTGCCTTACAGTCTTCATAAATTAGAAATGACTTGAATCTACACAACAATTTTTTAAAAAAATTAGATCCCCAAATACAGTCTTCCTCTTTTGGGTTTGAATTCCAAATGAATTAGCTTCCTAATAAGCCTTTAAAAAAATCTGATGCAATAATTTGTAACTTTGTTAGTCATGTCAAACTCAGCTTACCTTAAACCATAATTGGTTTGCCAATCACAAGCACTCTCTTAAATACTTGGGAAAAGGAAAGAGCAAGGCTTTAAAAAAGAATAGTTTTATATTGGCTTATGGGATGTTTGGTTTTCTTTGTGTGCTTTTGATTTTTGCCCTTAAATGTTTTCGCACTGCCAGTTGGGAACTGTAAAGTGAAGTAATGAAGGCTGTACACCTGTTTTCTAGGCAAATGTACAGCATTTCCTTTCCTTCTGTGTTAAATATGCTTGTCAGTTCTTTGAATCACAAAGGTACAACATATTTTATGTTTTGTTTTCCTTCTACATCTAACTTTTTTTCCAAAGCAAAATGCACGCCTTATTCTGTATACATTATAAATACACAAGTAGGTTGTACTGTTCTCTTTTGTGTTAACATTTAAGCTTCTCTTGTTCTGTATGTTTAGTTTTTATACATGTTGAAATTAATTGATTGTTTGGTAAATATTTAAATTGGTTGATCATTTGTTGTTCACAAGGGGTTTTCTTTTTTGTTCTCTGCAGCTGGACTCATGTGATTTACTTTTTGTAAAGATCACATTTACATGATGAATACCCTGTCCTTAGGATGAGTGTGAGAAGCCATGATATTCTCAAAATTGAACATCTATTTTCAAAAAGTTCAAGTCAATTTTAGTAATTGTTTAGTAAAGAACATGTGGCAACCAGCTGCTAGCACAGCATCTGCTTTTCTGAACACCTGTTCCAAGGAATACAACTCATACAGGCACAAAATACACAGATAGATATCAAAGAACCTTGATTTAAACCTCCAGCAGAAAGTAATTTTTAAGGGCAGACAATCACTTTGAAATTGTATGGAAAGCATATTCTGCCTTAAGCTAATTTGCCTTACAAGTTGATGTACCAAACTTTTATAGCATTATGTTTCTAAGTTCAGTGCAGTCATGAGAAGAGTTGGAAACTTTCAATTCTTTTTCAATTAACCAGAATTTTGCATTATGTGGTAATTCTGCCTTGTGATTAATGCTAACTATAAGACTATATAATTGAATCAAGCTAGCCTAAAAATGCTTTTTTTGATCATAGAATCATAGAAATGTAGAGTTGGAAGAGACCACACGGGCCATCCAGTCCAACCCCCTGCCATGCAGGAACACCCTCAAAGCACTCCCGACAGATGGCCATCCAGCCTCTGCTTAAAAACCTCCAAGGAAGGAGACTCCACTACACTCCGAGGCAGCATATTCCACTGCCGGACAGCCCTGACTGTCGGGAAGTTCTTCCTGAGGCTCAGGTGGAATCTCCTTTCCTGCAGCTTGAATCCATTGCTCCTTGTCCTGGTCTCTGGAGCAGCAGAAAACAAGCCCACTCCCTCCTCTACATGGCATCCCTTCATATATTTAAGCATGGCTATCATGTCCCCTCTTAACCTTCTGATGTTTGCTTGTTTTAAACAAATCACTGTTAAGATTAGCCACAGTTAGTCAGGCCTGAACAAAATATGTGCAATGCATGTGAAATGCAATTAGTCAGAAAAAGAAGCCAAAGATTCCTATTACCTTGCTGCTACACCTGAGAAAGAGAGGGGAGAGAAGAAGTGCATATACCCAAGGTTTGCTGCAGCTCATTCCCATTACAGTAAGTCATGGTTTATCATGACATTGGAACCAGCCCTGTTGTAAAATAGTCTAGTAAACTCATTTTGTGGTTGATTAAAAAAGAAACTGAAGTAGTCCCAAATCACTCAAGTACTTAAAGAGGAAAAAAAGTGAATTATTCTGTATTAATTGTGAAATGCCTGTCTAAGGGTGCAGAGTGATGACAATGCCCTCTTGCTTTGGTCAGCATTGTTAACTTTCTTTTAAAGTAATATCATTCACTTCTTTTTAAAACTTGCAGCACTTGAATGTCTGATATCTGGGCTGAAAAATGACATAATACACACAAACCTGAATTAAGTATCTGGCAAATAATGAAACTTAATCACAAGTTGAATAATAAATGAGGTAAAGAAACCAAAATAAATAAGAAATCAATGTGTAACAGGACCTTGGTGATCTCACAAGCCATCCTGAGATAGAATTGAACTTGACTGCAATGTACAGCACTTGTGAGGGAAAAATGGTTAGAAACCAAGGGGACATATTTAACAAGTTTGTCATTGACTGAATGGATGAACATTTTTAATTTGTTCTTGGCTTCCTCAGGCGGCTTTGTTTTTGACCTGAACCTCCTCTTTGGTGATTAATTCAGCAGTATGGGTCTCTAATGAGAGTTTTATTGATTAAACTGCTGCTCTGCCATTGAATAGCTGTTGGACACACATTCACTACTGGCTTCAGCCACAGTCTTCAGCTTCGAGGAGGGCTCTGCTAAAGATTGGATAAATCCTGGCTTTTAAACTGAATCAGTCTGATTTGGATGGATTTAGGGAGTGTCCAAATCAAAGTGAAGCTCTTCCAATGTGCAGAAAATCAGAGCATGCCTCACGATTTCTTCGTAGATTGAATTTGAAGGGCCCTAGGTACAAATAGTGTATCTCTGAAGACTATTACATTTCTTTCCAAGCTCTCCACGTGAGAAAAATGACCAAGGTGCAGAAAGAGAGGTATAGAAGAAACGATGACATTTTGTGACTCATAGCACTAATTTCTAATTTCAGTGAATGATTTTAGCAGTGCTGTCAAATCTTAGTGCTTTGTGACAGGCATGTGGAAATCGTGCACTGCTGGACTGTTTTAGTGTTCATTGCTACTTCTCTTTCAACAAGAGCGGGAGCATTAAATCTGTTGCAAAGTTTGTGTGATGTGTGAAGGTATCACATGGAGAGTTTATTTGGGAAATCTGGCTGTTCAGGTTCTTCTGACACTGCATGCTCCTTGTTCACCATCCACGCCTTTCCTTTTGTGGTTTTGATGACAATTGAGTACAAACAAACAAAAAAACTTAAACTGTTTTTATTTATGGTAAATCCCTAGTCCTTATACTTATTGCTCCTGAAATTTTGCTGATTTCTTGCTTTGGGACAACCATTGGCCACCAGAAAACAGGGAGATAAACATGTCCTATTTTTCATGGCCACAAAATGTAAAGATTGTGGCTTTCAAACCTCCTGTGCCCTTATCTTTCTGAAACTTGACAGATGATCCCCTAAAGACAGAAGTGCAAAATGCTACACAAATTCCATCCAGTTCTCCCAAGAAAACCTTTCCATAATAAAACAATGATGTTGGGATTTGTGGTAATTGATGTGCGGTGTTGAATCTGTTGCTGCCATGCCATTTCTGTAGGAATAGAGTTTATGTGTGTGTATGGGTAGAAAACAAACAAATGAAACAGCTTCAGCATATCGTCCTATGCTTTCCCTGACCAGTCTTTTAGAAGATTGTGACCACCTCCATCTGTTCTGCTAAAAACTGCTGAGACTGACACTGTGTTAGTGAAGTGGCAGTGAAATAAAACCAACTGAGCTCCTTGGAGATGCAAATGCAGCAGCCCTCAAGGAACTATCTTCATTATACCAGCCAGTTTTCTTTTGACTTTTCCATTCATAATGATGGATCAAGCTGGGTGTAGATGTCTTGGGTGGATGGGTGGACATGCTGGTGTTTTGGATCCATACTTGTTACTGTCCTTTAGTTCTTTACCTCTGAAATGTGAATGGCAGAAGTGAATGTGAGTAAAGCCTCCTGCATCCCACAGAAGTGCTTCAGCAATATAGTGCGTGTATTTCCTCCCCAAAGCGTTCTGAGCTGTAGTCCACATATTTGAGACCACACAGCCCTCCACATTTGCTGGGATAAGGGGTGCAGGACCCCTCCAAAAGTGGAAAAATCACAAACATCAAAATGGGGGGGGGGGCGAGGGGGCCATGCATAGTGGAGAGAATGAGGATCCAGGCTCCAAACCAGGTCAGGGAAAGGAGAGGGAAAGGGGTCAGCCTGGTGGCCCTGTATTTTCTCTCTCTTGCCCATCTCCTTCTTGGGTGTGTGTGGGGACATCAGGAGAGGTTTTGTGGTGCTGAGAAACTGGGTTGTGAGCCATCCTTAGCTGGTCAAGTAGCTGCTGGTAGAGGAGGAGGAGAAGGACCAAAGGCAGATTTTTTTTAAAATACTTTTTATTAACATTTCAATAAATAAAAAAAATACATATTAAATAAGGTACAATTATGCAATCTGTTGTAGCTCATTTGATGTTATAGTTCTTCCTCACATCTTTACCACAGCATATAATTATTAAAGTATATCTCATAAATAAGTACGGCTATTAAAGGGAAAATGTTATATATGTTTGTTCCAGATTAATCCTATCTATCTTAGCCTTAAGTATATTTCTTAATACATTGTATGTTTAATGTGTTAATACTCGTACTGTTTCGTATTCTATTGAATCTTATAGTTGATGGTATCGTCTTCTTTTCATTCTCTTTTTTATTTAATCACACATTTGTTACCTGCTTTCAACATCCATACCTCCTCACACTCAATAAATATAATTGTCTATTTATTTTATGTTCTCTGTTTTTGAGGAAATTGGGTTAGAGGGACCCAATCTTTTTCAATTTTCTCATCTGACAAACCTTTGAGTCTTTGTGACAAGATATCTGCTGTTTTTATCTCTGAAAGACTTTGAATCCATTGTTCTATCTTAGGTGTCTCTTCTTTTTTCCAAGATTTAGCGTATTCTATTCTTGCCACAGTTATCATATAGAGCAGGACCCTCAAGTAGTTTTTCCTTATATTTTGATCTATTGTATGGAGCATATTTAGTAAATATATTTCTGGATTTTTATCAAATTTGATTTGTAGGATTTCTCTTATAGTTTTGTGTATGTCATTCCAATAATTTTTGGCTTTTTTACAGGTCCACCATAAATGATAGATTGTACCGATTTCAGCTTGACACTTCCAACATTTTCCTGTTCCTGAATTGTAAATTTTTTGCAGCTTACTTGGAGTCATGTACCATCTATGAAAGATCTTAAAATAGTTTTCTTTTAAGTTTTGAGCAGCTGTAAATTTTTGAGTCAGTTTCCAACTTTGTTCCCAGTGTTCCAATTGTATTTGATGGCCAAGATTCTGTGCCCATTTGATCACTGCGTGTTTAATTGTTTCATCTTCTCTCTTTTGTAGTGGGAGTGTCTTATAAAGTTTGGCCATTGTATGTGGTGGGTTTTCTCTCATAATTTTTATAATTTCATGTTGTTCTTTCATGTCAAATGCATACAATTTCAAGTCTATCTGAAATCTTTCCATTAGCTGTCTATAGGGAAACCAATTTAAGATTATCCCTTCTTCTTCCATTTTTCTCTATTCTTAATTGTTGGTGGTCCTGAAGTATGTCTATTGATTATGTCTTCATATCTAAGCCATTTAGGTATATCCTTCCATCTGCCATAGAAAGCTTCCTGAGGAGAGACCCACATTGGAATCGAATTGATAAACATACGTTTGTAGTTATTCCATATTTTCCGGAGTGCTTTTCTGATGTAGTGGTGTGTAAAGTCCTTGTCCACTTTGACCTTGTCGTAACAGATATATACATGCCAGCCCATTCTCAGGTCTGCGCCTTCTAAAGTTAGTAATCTCTCGTTTCGTAAGTTAATCCAGTCCGCAATCCATGTCATTGAGGCAGCTTCATAATATGTGTATATATCTGGTGCACCAGCTCCTCCTCTAGTTGTTAAGTCAGTTAAGGTTTTCTGGCTAATTTGAGGTTTTTGTCCGTCCCAAATAAATTTAGTTAAGTCTTTTTGCCATTGTACAAATGGTTTTCTGTTAGTTATTATAGGTAAATTTTGGAAAAGAAAAACTAATTTGGGTAGTATATTCATTTTTATTGCTGCTAATCTTCCCATAAGAGAAAGTTGTTGTTTTGCCCAAGTTTCTAATTCTTTTTTTATTTCTTTCCATTTCTTTTCGTAGTTGTTATCGTATAATTCATTATTTCATTTAGAGATCCAAATTCCCAAATATTTTATTTTCTTGACTATATTAAAGCTGGATATCTCAGTTAATACCTCTTCTTCTTGTTTGCTTATATTTTTTGTCAGTATTGCTGTTTTTTCTTTATTTGCTCTAAATCCAGAAAGGTCGTCAAATTCATTCATCATTCTAATGAGATGTTTCATGCTAATTATTGGGTCATCTAGGAACAGTACTAGGTTGTCCGCGAAAGCTTTCAGTTTAAATTGGTGCTTTTTCAAGTGTATTCGTTTAACTGCATTGTCCTTTCGTATTGCATTATTTAATATTTCCGTTGTTGTTATAAACAGTAAGGGGGATAAGGGACATCCTTGTCTTGTTCCTTTCTTCACTGTTATGGGTCTTGTTTTTTTTTTTTGCCATTAACAATCAGTTGAGTTTGCTGTTGGTCATAAATTGCATCGATCCAGGTCATAAATTTGGGGCCTACTTCAATCTTCTGAAGCACTGCTTTCAAGAACGGCCATTTAAGAGTGTCAAATGCTTTCTCAGCATCTATGAATATCATGGCCAGCTTCTTTTCATTGTGTTTCTCATAGTGTTCTATTATATTTAGAACTGTTCTTATATTGTCTCTTAATGTTCTTTTTGGTAGGAACCCATTTTGATCTTCGTGAATTATTTCTGGGAGAATTTTTTTTAGTCTATCTGCTAATATAGCTGCAAAAATTTTGTAGTCAATATTTAATAGAGATATCGGACAATAATTTTTAACATCAGTGTGGTCTTTACCCTCTTTTGGGATTAATGTTATATTAGCTTTATTCCAAGTTTCTGGTATTCCTGTAGTAAGAGCTTCATTTTTTGTCCTTTGCAAAGGGAGTGTCAAGGTCAGAGACCCGGGTGGTAAGCCAGCCCAGAGAAGGGAGAGGGAGAGATAGCAGAGTCCCTCCAGGAGGAGTCAAAGCAAGCAATTACTCATAGGCAGTCCATTTACCTAAGCCTGAGCAACAAGCAAAAGCTATAATCAGAGTCCAAAATACAGGGGTCAAGAGCCAGGAAACCAATCCAAGGTATGAGGAGCCAGGTGCTGGAAGCAAGGAACAGGCAAGGAGAGGGCTTGTAAAAAGTTTGCAACAAGCAGAGGAAAGCTTCCAGGCAGGCAGTAATATAGCCCAGACACAGGTGTGGCCGGTCACCGCTTCTTGAACTTAATCAAGGAAGCCTCCCTTTGCTCAGCTCTCTTGAGTCTCCGCCTTGTTTGTGGGCTGATTGACGCAGGCCCCAGGGCATCCTCGGGATCACAGCTGGCTCCCTGTTGCCCTAAAGGAGCAGACAGAGGGACGTCTGTGTCTGCTTGGTCCATGGCAGCAGGGGGAGCTCTTGAGCTGCAGGACTCATCTCCAGCCAGAGCCACAGGGAGCGACAGCTGCTGCTCGTCATCTCCACCTTGAGCAACTGGGACCAAGAGCTGCTGCTCGTCATCAGCAGCTCTGACAGGGGCCTCAGTTATCACAGGGGGGGAGAGTTGATGTTCAAACATCTTGTAATATCCTCCTGAGAATCCATTGGGGCCTGGAG
Source organism: Cyclura pinguis (assembly GCA_030412105.1). NCBI lineage: Eukaryota > Metazoa > Chordata > Lepidosauria > Squamata > Iguanidae > Cyclura > Cyclura pinguis. Next base: position 166,549,388 of record CM059600.1, read on the forward strand.
CTTTATCCAGTTTTAGTCCTCTAATTGCTTCTGTAATTTCCACCATAGCTACTGGTCAATTTAATATGTCTCTATGTTCCTCTGTGACTTTAGCTATATCACTGTTTCCTAAGTAGGTATGTATTCTTTGTTCTTCGTCTTGGGAAATTGAATTTGCGTTGAAGAGCTTTTTGTAATAGTCTAAAAAAGTTTGCTTAATGCCTTCTTGTTGTGTAATTCTGATACTTCACTTCTTGATTTCTGAAATCGTTTTCTTTTCACTCTCCTTCCATAGTTTATAAGCTAGCCATTTTGATGGTTTGTTTGCTTGTTCAAAAATTTTTTGTCTAGCTTGTTTAATTTGATGTTCAATTTCATGGAGATTTTCTTTGTTTAATTGTATCTGAAGATTTTTAAACTCCTTAATAGTAGTCTCATTTGTAGGGTTTTTCCTTAATTGTTTGTCTACTTCCTTCATCTGATCTAGAATTTTTTTAATATTTTCGTTCTTTTTTTCCTTTAATTCCAAACCCCATTTACTGAAAAGAGCTTTTAGTACAGCTTTACTTGCATCCCAAATCCATTTCACTGGGCCTTCTGAAGAGATGTTTTCTTTAAAATAATTAGTAATTGCAGCTTTTGCTTTTTGGATGTATTCTTCTTTGTGGAGTATATCTTCATTTAGCTTCCGAGATTTTTCTATTGTTCTTTGTTTCAGCTCTATTTGGATAGGGTTATGATCTGAGCTTTGGTAGAATTTCCATTTTGTTTATTTTAATTAGAAGATTTATAGATGCTAACATTAGATCAATTCTAGACATTGTCTTATATCGGTCGGAAAAAAATGTATAACCCTGTGTGTTTCCATTTTTGTGTCTCCATACATCAAATAAGGAAAGATCGTCCATCATGGGAAAGAAGCCCTTAGGAAGCTTTCCACTGTTGCGCATTTTTTTTTTTTTTGAGAAGACCTGTCAGTGATGGGGTTAATGACTCTGTTCATGTCACCCAAAAGAATAATGTTGTCCTGATTGGAGTCTTGAGTATATTTCATTATTTCATTATGCAGTCTGAGGAAGAAGTCTCCTTCAGCACCATTAGGCATGTATATACCAACAATCAATAATTTGTTGTGCAGGATATTAACTTCCACGCCAATGTATTGTCCATTTTTATCTTTAAAGATTTCTTGTGCAGAATGATTGTTAATGTAAATTAATACTCCTCTTTTCTTCTTTTCAAAAGTTGAAATGAAGCATTTTCCAAGTTTGGGATTTCTTCCATATTTCAAATCTTGTGTGCGAATATGCACTTCTTGGAGGCAGATTATATCCAGGTGTTGTTTTTCAAGAAAGTGAAATATCTGCCATCTTTTGAATTCAGAATTTAATCCTTTTACATTCCAAGACTGAATTTTAATAGTCATCCTGATAATGTTTTATAAACTTTTGCGTTGTTTAATCCTTTCGAGTTTATGGCTTCCTCTTCTTCTTCTTCCTCTGTCTCTTTCGCCTCTCCCTCGGATTCATATTCTCCCATTTCACTCTCTCTTGAAATTCCTTCTCCCTCTTGTTCGCCTTCTACTAACTTCTGTTCCAAGGTTACTGTCTCCTGAGTTTGTTTTCTGGTTCTTCTTTTTCAGGTCCCGTAGATTTTTGATAGTCTTTCTTCATTCTCTCCAACATTTCTTTTGCTTTGTGTATTGAATTAATCTTGTATCTCTTTTGCCTATAAGAGAATGAAAGACCTTCAAGTTTTTCCCATTTATAGCTGATTTTATTTTTCATTAAGAAATTAGCCAGGGGTTTATATTCTTGTCGCTTCCTGAGGATCTGATAAGGTATGTCTTTAAAGATTTTTTACTTCATTCTCATCCACCAGAAATTTTTTCTCGTAGCTTGTCTGTAATATCTTTTCCTTAATCATTGTTCTTGTAAAGCAAATAACCACATCTCGAGGTGGATTTCTTTCTCTTGCCATTTTAGATGCGATTCTAAAAATCCAGTCTACTGATGCTTCTGGTCTTTCTTCTGATAAATCGATAGACTCTGCCAGTACAGGTATCAGCTTCTCATATAAGTTTTCAGAAGCGTTGTCTGGTAGACCTCTCAGTTTCAGATATCTGCCTCGATATCGGAGCTCTTGAGATTCTAACCAATATTTTTCTTCCTCTTGTTTCTGTTTAAGCATCGTGACCGATTCTTCTACTTGAGTTGTTTGTTCTTTTAGGGATTTGGTTTCACCTTTTAACTTAGCTATGTCTTTTGTTATGTTGTCTATTTTTTTTCCTATAACAGTTCTTGCTTCATATCTGACCGCATTTCAGATCTTGTCTCTATCAATTCATGTCTGATCTCGTCTGTAAAGTTTCTGAATTCTTCCATCATTTGCATCATCAATTCTGTAGATCTAGATGACACATCTATTGAAGTTCTTTGAGCTAAAGATGAAGCAGTGCTGGCTGCAGCTGCTGCAGTCACTGAGCCTTTTCTAGTACGTGGGTCCATTTTTATTCCCTTCTATTAATCTAGTTTGCAGTGTAGGTTAGATAGTATATAATATGCTTAACCTTTTAATCCGTTCCTTTTCCTTCCCCTCCCCTTCTTTTTCCCTTAGTTTTCTTTTCAAGGGCAGACAGATATCTAAACCAAGGTCAAATATACCCACTTATCTCAAGTTCTTTCCAAACGTACAGTCCTATAAATGCTTCTTTATAATTTCATTCAGTTCCTGAGAGTCTTATTATATTTGTCTGGCACAATACATTTCAATTCATTCCAAGAAACAGTTTAGGTCCCTTTAGTTCATGAACTCGATTGTCAAAATTTATCTAGTTCATTATGATATGATAAAGTATCAAATATAGAATATTGTATATAAATGTCACTTGATTAGCTTAGTCTTATATTGAAATTAATTCTATCTCTATTTACATTATACTAAACAGTAAATATTGTATATTATAGACAGTAACTATATATCAGTATGACTCTTAATGTACGTTTTCTTAATTTGAAGTCTAACACCTTATTCAAAGTTCATGAATTTAAATTAATTGTTCAAGTACAGTTAATCTTAATTTAAATTAATTAATTAGAGAATGGAAAGTACTAAAAGCAATAGTTTTTCAGTTAGCTCTATACATGAAATATTTAAACATACAAAATCTTAATGTACCCCAGGTCATTGCCAGCCATCCGTTTTCTTCTTTTGGTAATTTTTAAAAGTGAAAACACCAAGAAAATATTTTTACTAATATTTACGCATTTTTTAAAGTCTACTGTGTTCTATCAAGGAGGAAGAAGGAATGGAAATCTTCAGCTGGACTCTCTCAGCTCCGTCTGTTTGTGTATTCCAAGCTCGATTATCTCCTTTAAAAAAAGTTAAGAGATTTGTCCGTCTTAGTGTATTCTATTTTAACTGCTACAGTCAGTTTGTAGTCTTTTATTTATAGTGAATTATAAAATCTCGTAAAGTTCTTCCTTGACTCGCGGTGTCCACGTTGCTCTCCTCTCGGTCCCGAAGTCTTTTCAAGCAGTTTGTGTCATGGCACTTTGCGACAGTTCCAGGCAAACTTATTTTAGCTTATTCCCTTTGTCTTCCCTTTGTCTTGAAACTCAAACAGTCAAAGTAAAGGCTCACTGTAAACGATCCGGACCAAGATTTTCGCTTACTGTAAGCTTCCTCCTTATTTTAAACTCTTGTAAGTTCATTAATTAATAGATGATATATCCACATGATAGGATAGTTTAGTATGTCCCGATAAGTTGTTTTATCCAGCAAATAGAAAATTAAATCCAGAAGCTCACTTGCGGTTTTAAAAGTTTTGGAAAAATCAGAAGTCAGTCATTTTAGTTTTTTTCCAAATGTTTCAGATACGATTGGCTTATAGCCATTCGTTTTATGTTGAGGTGGTAGTTTATAGTATATAAATATAAATTAAAGCCTAGGTTAACTTACAATTTATTGTCTATTTCTGCTGATTGTTTCTGGAATTGTTTGCTCTAGTAAGCTTTATATGGATGAGGCTTCTTGAAGTTTCAAATTAAAAGTGGGTGGTGGTGCTTGTGCCGCTCTGCCAGCGACAACAGCGTGGCCGTGGATGGTTCTTCGGTCTCCTCGTTCTCCGTTCGCTCTTACAGAACTCTTCTGTAAGGGCCAGGAGCCGGAATCTGGACCCCCTCTGAACCCCTCTGGACCCTCTTTACCAGGGTGTGTGCGATAGCCGGTTAATTGGTGGAAAATCTACCGGTTGGTCCACGTCGTGTGGCAGCTCAGAATGGAGCTATCACTCTGAGCTGCCTTTCGCGTCCGCCATGCGACAGGAAGTTCAAAGGCAGATTTTTAAAGGGTTGCTCAGCCTAATTGGGGTAACCGTGAAGTAAGGTCCCCCTGGAAAAGAAGCATTTAAGGTCAGGGACAGGGGCTGGAGAAACTCGCAAATAACTGAAATCCATGAAAGTTAAACCTATTAATATGGAGGGCTGACATTAGTTGAGGTAGGCAGGAAGGGCTAGTTTTCAATGCCCAAAGTCCTGGGAGGGCTGCATCCACACACAATTCCTCCCAGTCTCATTCTGAACTTTTTCCAAGCTCATTGTGACCTGCTTTTTTTCAGTCATTTAGACAGCTGAGGGTGGAAGCAAGGGAGCAAAAAATAAGCTACATTTTGCAGCATTTCTTAAAACCTTTTTTGCAATTTTTGGGGAGAAAAATGGGCCATTTTTTAAAAAACAACCAACCTGGCTGATATGAGGGTGTCCTAGAAGGTACAGAGAGCCACAGAAAAAGATTTGAGGGCTGTGTGTAGCCTATAGTTCTCACTTTCCCCTTTGTTGAAAGAGAGAAAAGTCCTGACTTCAGACTAATGGACAGAGCTAGTTGTGGATTTTTTGTTTGATTGTTATTTGTCAAGGGATGTGTGCTTTGAGAGAAGCTATAGAACTAGAGATTGGTATAAAAGCTAGTTGGCCGCCTCCTCTGCAAAGGCTGGAATCCTTTAGAATACCTGGACCTCTTACAAACAGTTGAGCTCCATCACGCCAGTAGTGGCTGAAACAGGGAGCTCAACCCACACATTCTAGAATCCACCAAAATGGCTTTACGAACAAAGGAGGCATGATTAAATTTTCAGGTATTTCATTGCTTTGGTCTTCAGATCTTTGATTTGAATTGTGTAAGCAGCCTGTTTAAAGTGATGGATTCTGAATATAAGTTGTCATTTTTGGGGAAAAAAAGGTTAAAAAATCTTGGTGTGTCACTGGCCATTTCTGCACTACACTGCTATAATAGTATTATTCCACTTTTAACGTCCTATGGAATCCTGGGGTTTGCAGTTTAGAGAGGAGCATTTACAATTCTCAGCCAGAGAGGTTTTTGGCCTCGGTAAACTACGAACCCCAGAATTCCACAGGAGTTTGAAAGTTGAATAATAGCACTATAACAGTGTAGTGCAGAAATGGCTACTGTGTTCTTGTCGTTATGTTCCTTCAAATTTTTTCAAATCTTTACGTGACTCTGAGGTGAATGTATCATGGGGTTTTGTAGGGGATGAGAGTCTATGACGCACCCATTGCTGAGCAGGGAATCGGACCCTGGCCTGCAGGGCTGCAGTCCAGTGCTCAAATCAGTGCACTGTGCTAGCTCTACCCACTGTGTATTTGTTTGCACTTCCCTCTAAGTTCTCCTCCATTCTGCAAAGTACCAGCCAATGAAGGTGCATTTGGACTGGGTTGCATGTAAGATAAATTTCACTTTTGGGATGTTACCTCAGGCCTGACCCATGATTTTTAAATAGGAGATACAAGGAGTGTGGCTGTAGCCAGAGAGTCACCCGTGGTTCCTGGCAGAGTAAGGAAAGGTTACTGCCTCAGTCTGAAAAGACTTATAAACAGATTGATAATTTTGCAACACTGATCATGGAAAACTAACATGGGGGGCGGTTGCATGACAATCGCACTTTCTGTGCTTTTAAGCTTTGAACAGGTATTTCGCCTGCTGTTAATCTCTGCACCTTGGATAATAGGGAGTCAGACTTCATAAAGGTGTTAGTAATTGTCTGTTTCTGGATTGCTAATATTATATGTGGCCTCTGATTGCAGGTGAAAGGGAAATATATAACCACCTCAGACTCCTGAGTACACTCTAAAGCAAAGGAAGGAGGTACAAGATAGACAAATTTTCCAGTTTTTTCTGTCATTTGGCTAGGTTGCTATGGCAGCAGTATTTTGTAGAATCTGAAGTATTTATTTCTAGTTGCCCCATTCCATTCTTTGTACTGAATTTATGTAACCAACTCCTGTTCGCAGTAGCAGTTTCTGCTACATAAAAGAAATAGCATGGTCCTGATTGTTGGGGGGTGGTAGGGTCAGTCAGGTGCAATATGGGTTTGTCTTCAGTGATTTTTGAAATCTAATCAATTGCTTGTCATGTGAATTGTTGCATCTGAACTTCTGGTTTATACTATGTCACCATGCCATCACAGATATGTTCATGTTGGTCAGAGAAGGATCTTAAGTACTTCCATATATGGAAAATTGCCTGTGAGTTCGCCACAACCAATTTGTTGGTTAAAAGCACATTTCTTTTTTTTTAAAAGGCAGTCTTGTCTTGCCCAAAATAAAAGCAGCCTTATAGTTTTACAATATAATTACTAATAATTTTGTGCAATCACAATTTGATGGAGCTCAATTTCTCTTCAAAATATTTATCAGGGCTCTTCTTAGAAGCAACCAAGAAAAAAAGCCTTCTCAATATATATTGTTCTTTCCAATGGTTCCAAACTTTGGTTCCCAGGTGTTTTGGATTCCCCGAAGTCCCAGCCAGCTTGCCCAGTTGTTAGGAATTCTGGGAGCTGGTGTCTAAAACATCTGGAAAGCTAAACTTTGGGAACCACTAGACATGCCTGTACTTAAATACTGAGCGATAAATGTTATTTATAATTTCTGTGTATGGTTGCACAAGCTGGACAGTGAAGAAAGCTGTAGGGAAGAAAATCAGCTTGTTTGAAATGCAGTGCTGGAGGACAAATAATTGGGTCTTAGAGGAAATCAAGCCTGAATTCTTCCAGAAGTCAAGGCAACTAAACTGAGACTGTCATACTTTGGATATATCATGGGAAGACAGGACTCACTAGACAAGACTGTAATAATGCTTAGTAAGGTAGAAGGCAGTAGGAAAAGAGGAATACCACTTTACAGATGGATATATTCAGTCAAGGCTCTGAATCTGCAGGACCTGAGCAGGGCTGTTCATGATAGAGTAGCCTTAAATTAAAGTCATCCTGATGGTAATTAACAACAAACAAACAAACAAACAACATATTAGGGTCAAACTCCCTCCAGAGAAATTCTTCCCTATAGGAAAATCCAAACTCTTATTAGATTACTTCAGTTGACTCTGGATCCTTGAGGCTGAAGAACATCACAGAACCCTCAGTCTGGAAGCAGGGGCAGACATTGAAGCAGATCTCCCTCCTCAAGAGTGAAAGCACATCAGCAAGTTAAAACCCACAAGCTAGGCTGGTGGGTACTTGATGGAGTACATGGTTTCAAGCTGGCTCCATGGAAGTAAGAATCCCCTTGTGGACAAAACGTTCCTTCTGTGGAGGACCTTAAAGAGCTGTATAGCTGGAAGCAAAATCCATTATTAACATTATCTCTTATCAGCATTTTCCTTGACTCCTGCTCTGCAAAGCCCCGTTCATGCTTGAACTTAGACTTCGTTTGGCCTTGGACTTGTTTAACTTAACTGCTCTTTAGCTGAACTCTGCTTGCTTGAATGCTGGACTGCTTTTTGATGCGGTCTTTGGATTGCCCTTCTCTGAATTGCATACTGAAGTTCTGAAATGTGAGGCTAAAATAAATTGAGAGTTGAAATCGGAAATATACTTGGTTAGAACACAAATTTCAGTGACCTGAAATATGAAGTCTACATTGATGTCATCTTTCAGCTGAGACAATGATCTGGAAGAGCTCCATTTCAAATCATGTTATGTCACAAGCATTAACTTTTGCAGTTCTAATGTCTGGGTCCCAATGGTTGAGGTTTAAATCAGTGGTGGGTAGTCTGAAAACAAGAAAGCAAAATTAATTACTTCCTTGCAGTGGCAGCTGGTGTCTGCTATGTCACTAGTGCGGTAAATCCACTCCAGGTTTTAACCCAGGCTTTAAAGGAGCTGTCCAAGGTACTGAACCCTATCCTCAAAATAGGTTCAGTCCACTTGGACAGCTCCTCTAAAGCTATCCAAAACCAGGAATAGATTCACTGTGCCTCTGACAAGAGAGCCACCAGCTGCTGCCTTTTCCTTAAATCTTCTCACTTTTATTGTACTGTGTCCTGGAAACAGAAAGAAAAGCCAACTTATTTTCCTTCTGTGATTTTCAAATCGTGAAGAACCCAACAGGCTGTCACTTTCGAAAATGTTATATAAAAAAGAATGCTAGAAAATTCCACTAACTGTCTTGCGGTGTATAGTGCTGCCTCATTTTTCCAGATATAGTGCTTCATTTCTTTTGTAAAGCAGCTTTCTACCACCCTCTGTTTTCATTGATCCTCTAATTCTAAAAGATAAATATCTCACCAGTGAATTTTCTCATTGATTCCCCCCTCTTTTCTTTTGTGTGTTGTCTTCCTGTACGCCTTTTGTGTCCAAGCTACTAAATATCTGACAGCCAGACTTTCTAATGTTCAGTTTAGGCTTGTAAATAATATCTATGATGGCCTTTTTCCCCTCTAAAGGTAAAAGCAGGCATAACATTTTTATGTGCAGTGAAAGTGACTTGAATAAACCCACTTGCTGCTTTCCAGTGCATTTGCTTTCAGGGCAGCAAGCATGTGTGTTCGCATCCTTTTCACCATGCTTAAAATGTTATATCACTCTTGACTACACATCAGACTTATTTTTAAACTGAGTCAGTCTTTGTTTCAAGTTCTTCAGTTTTGATTTTAGTCATTCGAACCGTTAGTTGAGTCCCAACCCTCTGGAGTCTTCTAATTCAAAAGAGGTTTGGGTTACATGTCTAGACAACACCGTATCATCATTCCCATGTTTAGTGTGAATGTAGATCGGTGGTTCTCAACCTTTTTCTTGGTCATGGTTCCCATTGATAAACTGAGGAAATTTATGGATCCCCTTCCCATGACGTGGTGGCAATGGTGATTGTTTGTTACATAAACTTGTACACAGTAGCAAAATAAAGGACTCAGGTGCTAAAAATGCAGTGAGAGAGGACTGAAGCAATACTTTAAGAAATAATTTGACCCCCCCCCCAAAAAAAAAAGAATTCACAGCTACAATTTTTAAACTAACAAGAAGGAGACTGAGGGGAAAGAACACATGTTTGTACTCTGTTAATGGACCCCAGAAGCTTGCCCAGGGTCTCCAGGTCACAAATCTCTAGCTGAGATGTAGCAGTGAGGACTTTGTGGCTGTTGGCTAGCCTGAATCCCAATTTGCAAATCACAGCTCAAACAGAACACATCTTGTGCCTACACAGGGCTATTGATGCCAAACAGAATACTTAACCAGAGTCTTACACAAATTTGTGTGGCACATAGGGTTGTCAAGGTGTATACAGGATGAGGCTCCTGAAACTTTAATCTTTCAGAGTTAATGGAATAAGGACAAGATACTTTAAAATTCCTGTGAAGCATGACAAAGGTACAATCTTCCCTCACAATTCAAACCCAGCTTTCAGCTGCAGATGTCCCCTTCCAACGTGGCTATTGCCTTGCTGGTGGACAAGGGGCTGGAGGAGAGCCCAGCTTGTCACCAGCTGGGAGGAGACTATTGTTGCCAGTGATTAAAGATAGAGAAGCCCTGTCTGGTGTCCAGTCTGGCAGCCCTAGTGACAAATGAAAAGAAATATCTGTTCACTAAAAGGAGGTACTGTTTCTGATGCAAGGACTGCAGAATTGGGGATTCACCTTTTCTTCTAAGTGAACACAGAGAAGAAGAAGTTCTAAGAACAGAGAAGTTCTAAGTGAACACAGAGAAGAAAGGAGGAAATAAAATGCGTATGTGGGAGATGCAACAGAAAGGGTATATAGATTTATCCACATCTCAGATTCCCCCCCCCAAAACACACTCTTTAGAGTTTTATACTATTGCTTTCAGCTGTTGAATCTAGTGTTGTGCTTGTGATCACAATGGGGAGATCTGCTTCTACCTTCTCCCCACAGCTGTCTGCATCATCCAAAAACAAGCAGGGTATGGGAAAAAAAATATTCAAAAACATTTGAAAAAAATGTCAAAAACACGTTTATTGATTGTCAAAAAACCCTGATGGGAAGAATCCTGGACTGACAACAATTTTTGCATTTTGAGACTTATTGTGCACAAAATTCACTCATTTATTATTTCATTTATATCTCACTTCTCTCTCAATAATGAGACTCAAGGTGCCTAACACCATATTTAAAACAATACAGATTAAAGCTATGCAAAACCTTCAGTAAAAAGTATAACTATAAGAACTATTAAACAATTTATAAAGTAAAAAAAATAAACATTAAAAACATTAATACCATCAGAAGATTACAAATAAACCTTAAAAGAAAACAGCACATAATTAAAACCTCACCCTAGTCAGTTTTTAAAAGACTGATGGTATAAAAATGTTTTAATTTACCAACAGAAGGGCAGCAAGGACAGGGCCATCCTGGCCTCTCTAGGAAGGGAGTTCCAAAGTCTAGGAGCAGCCACCAAGAAGGCCTGCTCCTTTGTTCCCACCAAAGGAGCCTGGCAACCTGGTGGGACTGAGAGAAGGGCCTCTCCAGAAGGTCTCAGAATTCTGATGGGCTCCTAAAAGGAGTCACAGTCCTTCAAATCGCCTGGATCCAAGCCATATGAAGCTGGAGAGCCTTGCTCTTGGTTATTTTTCATAGGAAACCATCTTCAGTACAGGAAACAGAATTTTCAGGACAGGAAATAGCACTTGCAGTACAGAAATATTATCTCTCTAATTGGGTACTTATTCTCTGAAAAACTAGCACATGGTCGATTTGCACTGAAAACAACATTTTCTTCACAGGAATCAGCTTTTTCTGCACATAAAACATTTCTGTGAATTTTGTGCAGAAGTCTGAACTGTGAATAGGCTTTGCAAACTGTGTTTTCCGAGGCATTCTCACAAGTGGAAGAAGACTGCTAGAATGATTTGTTCCTTCATTCGAGAAGAAGCTTATTGAAGAGCTATACCACTAAAAACAAGCTCCTGATACTGGGGAGTTTTCCTTATGATTTTGGAAGTGGGCAGAGGAAAGTGGTGTGTGGAGAGAGATTGCCTTTTGCCCAGTTGCATTAAAGTCTACTGTTTCACTGACTGAAGTCCACTGTTGGAACCTGACTAGGAAAAGCAGCAGTGGTGTGTGTGTTTGTATTGTTCTTTATTGCATTCTCTACATGCCTCTTTTGAGATTTGATATTCAGTAGCTTAAGTGTGTTCAGAGGTGACACATCATGATTTAACCTGGGAGATGAGGAAAAGCTCTAATTTACTACTGTAGAGATGTCATAGTTGGAATTCTGTGAGCTAATGCTTTTGCCATCAACTGAACCCAAGCAGCATCTTAGAGCACCCATACTCCTAATGTTTTAGATGCTGGCTCCACTCTGATGAATAGCAGTACTTTTCACTAATATAAAAGTTATTAGGTTTTCTGTGCTGATGACTTTTTTATACCTGTGTGAAGGAGGATAATGATACTTCTCTCCCTGAGGAGAAATGTAAGAATGCTTTTGGCAATGCTTTTGTAACTTGCTGTACTTTCCTTTGGTTAAAACTCCTGACAAAACTCCTAAGTTGCCTTGAGTACATCATTTCTTACTGTCTCCTCTGACTGCTGATTCTCTAGAGCAGATAAGGAAGGATGCAGTGAGTTAGCAACCACCAGATGTCTTCATTCTCTTGCCGAGGTGACAGTAATTACTAGGTAGAGTGCATGCTTTCGGATAAGCTGTTTCTTTCCTTCAAAACATGGTGCCTGCTCAGCATGATGAACAGTGATGTTGAAAGTACACGGAGAAGGTTCATTTCAATACTTCGTAGGCTGATAATGAATGTGTGTTGCTCCTTCTGATTTCCATTAATTTCAGGGCACAATTGTGGTTGGGAGCTCTAAAGCACATTAGCTGGATTCATATTAAAACAAAGTCTATGCCTTCTGCATAGTACAAATCCTTTGAGCTGTCACAATAACAACACTGAGCAATATGGCCTATTCCATCAGCAGCCCGTATCCTTCATCAAATTATTATCTGATTGAATTTTATTTTGTGTATGGTTTAAAAGAATTGAAAGGCAAGGGAATTGATATGTATCCTACTTCCCCATCCTTCATGTGCTTAGTCCTCAATCTCTGTTGAGGAAGACGGCCCAAATGTTGATAGCTATCCCCATGCAAAGTGATGGCACAAACATGGCCAGAAGTCCACCTCAGATATTCAGATTGTACATATGACCAGGCAGGAACTTTGGACATAGGGCCTTCATTCCTACCATGGTTTTAGTTCTCACTTGATCAGGCTATAAATACTTGCATAGGAATCTTTTCTTTATGTATTCAGTAGAATTAAAGCATATCAAATACGTCAATAATATTGACCCTGAGAAGAAGCATATTTTCCAGAGAGAGGAGCCATCCTTAGTCTATAAGCAGCCCTACTTGCTGTGGAGAGTGGTTGAATTGATCTCATTCACCTAAATCACCTAAAGCCTTATGTTTTTTGCTTTCTAAAACTATTTTCCTCCCCCCATTCCTTTCCTCCTAGCTTTCTCTCCTAGGTCCCTTCTACCCTTCTGACTGCTTAATGTGCACAGCAGAAGCTTCACATGGGGGCCCATGTGCAACCATTGCAACTTCAGTTCTTAGAATCATAGATTTGGAAGAGACCACAATGGCCATCGAGTCCAACCACCTGCCATGCAGGGACACACACACACTCAAAGCACCCCCAGCAGATGGCCTCCCTCCCTCCCCCCCACACAATTGGGGCAGGAGCAGCCTTACCAGTTCCTACCTCAAGAGTTTCTGCTGCCTTTTCAGTGCTTTGGGAAAAGAAAGTTGAGGAGGTGCCAGGCTTCTGAAAGTTCCCAAGCTAACCAAGAATTAGGAAGCTTATATAAGTTACGCCTCTGAAACCAAAAGCACCCAGAATGAGCAGCAGAGAGTTTGAACTGGGCCTGGGCTATATCTTTCTTTCCTATGTTCTCCCTTTTCTGGGAGCCTGACACAGTCCCCTGGGAAGACAAGCACTGATTTGATTACATTAGATCAGTAGACTTAAACCAAGTCTGGCCCATGACCTCCAGCACAGGTTTTACTCCCACAACAAAGGGGCAAAGAGAACAGATCCCAGTCTTGGCTTTTTGTTTCCCAGAGTGGTTGCCTTAGCCAAATTTCTATACTGGATAAAAGGGCGTGCGACATCCTCAGACTCCTCCACACATACCATACTCTTTTCTCAATATTTTCTTCTTCTCATTGCCACCAACAACAACAAAAATCCAGAGCATTTTCGAAGGGAGAGGTGGAAGTCTTTTCATTCAAGAGCTGATTCCCATTTGGCTTTCTAAAGCATATGGAGTCCTCTAGCTGTCTGAATTCGAGGAGAAGCCTGATCATGCAGAATTTCAGTCACATGTCGAGGTGGCCCTCCAAACCCCTACCAGTTCTGTTTCTAGGAACCTTGAATCAAGACTAGAAAGTGGAATGGACCAATCCAGGAAAACTTAACTTCATCCGCACGTTGGATTTTGCCCCAGAATGGTTCAAAACTACCTCCTATTGTTGAGAGAGAGGATGAAGGAACCTTGTTATATTCTCTAGAACTCATATGTCGGCCAGGAGACAATTCATCTCAGTGTCCAGGCCAAATAACCAGCCCATATATCTCAAGTTGATCAAAGCCATTCAGCATATGATAGATATCTGAACAAGAAAGGCAGTGTTGAAATCCTAAAATAAATTAGTGTGTTACTCAAGTTTCCTTTTAGTGCCCCTGAAGAACAGAGACATGAGTAGCCTCCTAGACCTCAAATGGATGAAAAAACATATTTGCAAGAAGGATTCCAAAGTGAAGCCCATAGTGGCAGTCCATTCGTTTCAAGATTTTTTTGTATACATTAATCCAATGGAGGCATACAACCAATATAAATAATGCCTGAACTTCTGTTACAACAAGGAGATCAAAATACTGTTCTTCAGGTTCATTCTGTCATCTCAGATACTCCTGAAGATACTGTTTGCTTTAAGACCACACTTGAGAAACCAATATGTATTAAATTATGCCTGCATGGGTGAAGTTCTATTAAGGGTCAAATCCAAACAAAGGTGTTTAGACGGTATGCTGATTGCCTTGGATAATCTCAAGAACCACAGGGTTGTGGTGAACCTAGAAGATAGTTCATATATCCATCCCAGCATCTGAGTAATCATCCCTCCACATTTGTTAGGGTTGGGGCACAGGACCCCTGTGAAAGTAAAAAAAACCATGAATAACTCTAGGCCTTTCCAAACTATTTAACACAAAAAAAAAAGTGTAATCACCATATCAACCCACCATGGAGTCCCTTGAGGCATCAGGTTGCCTTCATAAGGCAGAGGTGGGTGACTGGTTGGGCTTATTGCCACCTCCACTGCTGTGCCACACTATTTTTAACAGGGACTTGACAAGCCTCATTCGCAGTTTCTCAGTCTCCGGAGGCTTGCAGTCCCTATTAAAAATGGCATAGGGAGGCAGCAGAGGTGACAGCAAATAATCTGTGAATAATCAAATCTGCAAAAGTGAAACCTGTAAATGTGGAGGGTTGACTGTGTAGTTCTTGATTGCAGTTAGTTTAAAATATGTCTCACTACAGACACTCATTCACCTGGCCAAGTGGATCCCTTTAGAGACAACCCAACCACCATGTCCATGGGGAAAACTTATAGACACAACATTGTTATATCAGAAACTGACCCTGCTTCCATTCCAGACAACTGCAAAGGTCTTTCTTCCTCTACTACACTGAAATTTTCAACTGAGTCCTATTCCAGATCCTTATTTCAGAACTGCAGTGGTGTTTGGTTCCTGCTAAACTCTCTCAAGGGGAATCTTTATCAGTTCTACAGGCTGCTGAAGACAACAGATACCAGGCTATCTTTGATCACCATAGCCTTAGTGGCGCAGTGGTTAAATGCTGGTACTGAAGCCACAACATTGTGAGTTCGATCCTGCAGGGCTCCAGGTTGACTCAGCCTTCCATTCTTCTGTAGGCCAGTAAAATGAGTATCTAGGTTGTTGGGGGCAATTAGCTAAAATACATTGTAAACCACTTAGGGAGTGCTTGGCACTGATAAGCGATATAAAAAAGTAAATGCTACTGTTATTGTTATTGCTGTATTAGAGCATAAACTGGATGGAACTTTTAAGTATTTCTTCAGGTAAAGCATGCCACTCAGAGAACATAAATCCATCATCAGAAAAAAAAAATCTCTTTTTAGAAAACTAGAGTCTTCATTATCTGCAAAAAGCTAGCTGAATGTATAACCATATCTTTTATAATCAAAATATTCATTGGTCAAAGGTAAAGATTTTGCCAGTAGTATTGAAGCCAAGTTAGCTAGGGCAGGGAGAAGGATGGCACCACATTTAGATTCTAAACTAAACCAGTTTATGGGCTGGTTTTGAAGCAGCTACAGGGTGTTATATTTTTACACAGAGATGTGGGAGCTGTACTTGTTTTGAACAGTCTCTGCTTAAAGGGTGTTTGCAGTTAATTGTTCTTGTGTTCTCAGTTAAGGGAATTAAGCAGCAGGATGTGGTGCAGCTGGTGGGAAGCGACCTTATATTCAAAGCAGCCCAGGAAAGAGAAGCTAAATAAGATCATGGGGTGTTGAAGTCCCCCCCCTCTGTTTTTCTTGCTTCCACCAGCACCACCACCACCAAATTATCTTAATTCAATTTCATGCTTCTGTTAATTAAGGAAGATAGTATGTGGGAGGTGTGGGGAATAACCTCTTAATTAAGGGTTTAATCTCAATCTCGGGTTTTTTTGGAAATTCATTTACTTCTGCATTTATTTGACCTGTTCTTACTGCTTGGTCATGTTATAGTAGCTGCATCTGTATGAACAGTAATTGTGGCATGTTGTACAGGGGATCACAATCCTCATTTTATTTTTAGAGAACACGACACAGGGGACATCTCTGAGGAAAAGCCATAATAGTCATCCAAGTATGACTGTGCCCTCAACCCTCCCAATGCCAAGGTTTTCCCTGGAGGGACAAAGATAACGGGGGTTCTATCGCTGGGAGGAAGAAGCAGCTGGACAGGAGAGGCAATTTGAGAAGCAAAGCATTCAGGCCAAACTTGTTTTCCTTCTCTCAAATGCATTGATTAGTGATTGCTTTTCAGTAATCAAAAAACCTCAACGGCTTAACAAAACAAGGTTCTTCTTCGTGGTCTCTGTGCCTCACACACTAGGAGCTTTCGCGCATGCACGGTACCGTTCGGAAAATTCTAGAGCTTAGTAGCTTGGCGGGAACCCCTCCCCCTCTGCCTGCACTGAGCATGCTCAGCCCGCCGAGCAACGGTCTCTCCTCAGTTCTTTCTCGTCCGCCATTCCATACAGAGGTTCTGAGTTTAGTTCTCTCTTGGCTTGCTTCTTCGTGTTTCTTACTGGCTTTTTGGACTTGGATTTGGACTTTGGACTACCCCTTTCGGATTTCGGACTTGATTTGGTGATTTGGCTAACCGTTTTTACGGGATTTTTTCACCTCTTGCCCCCCCTCTTCTCCGTCTTCGTCTCCCTCTTCGTCATCGTCGCCTCCGCCATCTTGCCTTCTCCAGCTCTTCTTCTCCGTCGTCTTCTCCGTTTTTCTATGTCGGCTTTGTTCAAGCCCTGCAGAGCGTGTGGTCGTAAGGTCGCCCTATCTGACTGTCACAGCGAGCGCCTTTTCTGTTTGGGTGAAGCCCATAACACTAGGGCCTGCCCAATCTGTAGAGACTTCACCTCCCAGACCTTGAGAAATCGCCTGGCTCGCCTGAAATCTCACTGTTGGGAGCAGTCTCTACAGGCCCAGGAAGGACCGTCAGTTGCTTCGGCGATGTCCAAGTCATCGGCATCGGGGCGACCTTCGACCATGCCCTCGTCGGCGTCGACGGCTGTCGACCCGACCTCGGCGGTACCGGGCTTGGTACCGCCACCTCGGACGCCGATCTCTGCGTTACCGAGGATACCGAAGGTCTCGACATCGACCTCAGGAGAGTCTCCGGCCCAGGCGCCGAGACCGGCGAAGCCGTTAACCTTGGCCCAACGCAAGCGGCCTGCCCTTCCAGAAAAGGGGAAGGAGAAAGAGAAGAAAAAGAAGAGGAAGGAGAAGGAAAAGCGTGGCTCTCCAGCTAAAAGGCCTGCTCCTCCCACGCCTCCTCCGACCCAACCGCAAGAACTTGAGGAAGAGCCGGAGCACCAGGAGATCCTGGAAGTCTCCGATGTGGAGGAGTCCGCTGGTGTTGCGGCGCCCCCTGGCCCGCCTCTCTTGACTGCCGCGGTGTCTCTGCCCGGACGCCTTAAAATGGTGGCCCGCCCGGAGCATACTCTGGCCTCACCCCAGGCCTCGCTTCATCCGAGGGGATCCTCCGGAAGGAGTGCATCCCGGACACCGGAGTGATGGATCAGGCAGCGCTCTCCACGCCGCAGAGAGGCCTACCCGGAGTGGTCTAGGCCATCTCTTGACTCTCCATACTCATCGGCGTCGCATATTGCCAGATACGGCAGAGAGCACACCTGGAGAGAGTACCTGGGGTCTTACTGTTCGTACTCTCTGGCATATCGCGATCGGTACCACCCCAACGTAAGGCGCTGGTCGCCGTACCGTCGGTCCCGCTCTGCATCCCGCGGGGCCTATCACTCTCGGTACCACAGATTGCCACGCTCCAGCTCCAGGTCACCGGCTCCCCGTCGCTCACGCGACCGCTCGCCACACTACCACGCGGTCTCTCCTCCACCGCGGGTCACCTCCATGGCGACCCGTCCATCGTCGGAGACCGCCCAGGTGCCACGGTCGTCGGCTGCTGTGACTGTGACTCAAGCCATCGAGCGCCCGTGACCTGCAGTGGTCCCGATCACCAGAGCTTCTCAGGCACCGGTGACCACTTCCTCCTCTGCGAGGCCTCTCACCACCTCAGCTCCGACTGTGACGTTGGCCGTGGCATCCTGCCAACCGTCACGGGAGGGGTCGCCCGACAAGTCATCCTCCGGGTCCTCTCAAACCTATGAATCCGACTCAGATTCAAACGAGTCGACACCGGCGTCCCACGAACCCTCCCCCCTTGGCGTTTGGAGACCCTGCCCCAGAGTCGGCACCAGAGGACGTCAGGAGTTTCTCAGCTATCCTCCTTCGGATGTCTGCAGCTCTGGGTCTGAAGATTGCGGAACCGGCCCCGGCTGTGCAGGATCCTGTCTTTCAGTATGTTGACACCTGTCCTCCATCAGCGGCTCCACTGCCATTCCTGCCAGCCTTGATGGAGGCCCTGAAGCAGCCGTGGGCCCAGCCGGCTTCTGCCCAGCCTATTCTGCACAGGCTTGAACATCTCTACAGGACCCAGAAGGAGGACGCCGAGTTCCTCTTCAGCCATCCCCTGCCGAACTCCGTGGTGGTTGCGTCTGCCCAAACCAAGGGGGGCACGAGGGCGCACACCACCCCACCGGACAGAGAGGGTCGGAGGCTTGACACGTTCGGGCGACGCTTCTATTCTGCCTCTTCACTGATAGCGAGGGTGTCTAACACCCAGGCCTGCCTCGCGGCCTACCTGAGGAACCTGCTGGATAGGTTCCATCCGGTCCTATCCAGCCTCCCGGAGGAGAACTGGGCGAGTGCTACTGACTTTTTCAACGAGGCGGTAGCACTCGCCAATCAGCAGATCATCTCCTCCAGGCACTCCGTCGAGGTGGCAGCACGGGTGCTAGTGGGCTCGGTCGCACTCCGGCGGTATGCGTGGCTCCGCTCCTCCGGTCTCCAGGAGGACACCAGGAGGAGGATTGAAGACCTCCCGTTTGATGGCACGGGACTCTTCAGCGCCAATACTGACGAGGCAATGGACCACATCGTGAAGGCTCATCTAACAGCCAAGAAGATGGGGATCCACCAACCTCCGCAGCCACGCCGCAGCTTTGGCTCGTGACCCTCCTGGCGCAGGTCCTCCTCCTCCACCCTTCCATCGCGCTCTCCGCGCTCTGTACCATCACATCCGTCGGCCTCGTCTTCTTCCCGAAGACCTCCTCGAAGATGCCAATCTTCTTCGAGGAAGTCTTCGTCGGGGACGAAGTCCCGCTTTTGATGTGATGTGCAGGTCGCCTCCACAGCCACTCTTCCACCTCCCAGCAGCCCTAGAAGATCATCCTGGGCTGGCCAGACACCTCGCCGATTGGCGCTACATCACTTCGGACTCTTGGGTTCTCTCCATCGTCCGTCTTGGTTACGCCATCGAGTTTGCAAGTATTCCACCGCGAGGCCAGCCCGGCCTTGCTGGAAGAGATCCAGTCCCTCCTGCAAAAAGGAGCGGTCGAAAGGTTACCGCCCTCGGCCACTACCACCGGCTTCTTCTCCCGGTACTTCACGGTACCGAAGTCGGACGGTACCCTGCGGCCCATCTTGGACCTCAGAGGGGTGAACGAATACATCCACCCCAGACGGTTCAAGATGGTCACCCTATCCTCGATCCTGCCTTTCCTTCGTCGAGGGGACTGGTTTGCCTCCATCGATCTTCGGGATGTGCATTTCCACATCGCCATTCGCCCGCAGCACAGACAGTGCCTTCAGTTCGCGATCGACGGCACCTGTTATCAATACAGGGTGCTGCCTTTCGGGCTGTCCACTGCTCCCAGGGTCTTCACCAAATGCATGGCCCCGGTGGTATCTCACCTGTGGACGAAGGGCGTCTCCATTTACCCTTACCTCGACGACTGGCTGTTGGTCGCGTCCTGCAAACACAAACTGTACAGGGACATCCACAGAACTCTGTCCCTCCTGACTCGTCTTGGCCTCCGGGTCAACCCAAAGAAGTCGCACCTCGAGCCGGCGAGAGTGCTCAATTTCATCCGGGCGACCCTGGACTCGGTCTCTGCCAGAGCCTATCTGCCCCTGGAGTGTGCACATACCCTTCGTCGGGCGGCATCCGCCACCTTCGACGCGCCGACGGTGTCAGCGAGGAGGATCCAGCAGCTCCTCGGGTACATGGCCTCCACCACGGCAGTTACTTACCTCTCTCGACTTTACGCGAGTCCGCTCCAACACTGGTTCGTCCGGGTTTTCAATCTGCTCCGAGACGACCAGAGACTTCACCTCCGGATCCCGATGCACGTGCGCTGCTCCCTGCTCTGGTGGCTTTCTTATCGCCACCTACTCTCAGGGATGCCGTTCCGGGAACTGACTCCTCAACTTACAGTAACGACCGATGCCTCCCTGTTCAGGTGGGGAGCACACTGTCGCGGTCTCAGGGTACGGGGACACTGGACCGACTACGAGACCGGTCTTCACATCAACACTCTCGAGCTGCTTGCCATCTTGAAGGCTCTGAGGGCATTTCGCAACCTGGTCGCGGGACACATTGTCTTGCTTCTAACGGACAACACGACGGCTGTCTGTTATGTCAACAGACAAGGAGGGACCCATTCCACCACGCTCCTGTCCATCGCGCTCCAACTGTGGGACTGGTGTGTGTCACTTCGGGTCCACCCGATAGCCGTACACCTGGCGGGCCAGGACAACACCACAGCAGACGCCCTCAGCAGGGACACTTCCTCCCACCACGAGTGGTCCCTCTCGAGAGAAGCGTTCCGGTTGATTCGAGACCATTGGGGCGAACCCATGATCGACCTCTTCGCCACCGAGGCGAACGCGAAGTGCCGTCGGTACTGCTCGAGAGCCGGTTGGGGTCCGGGCTCTCTCGGCGACGCCTTCCAGTTCCAGTGGAGCGGCGGCCTTCTCTATGCGTTTTCTCCATTTCCCCTCCTGGGTCGAGTGGTCGCCAAGATCCTGGCGGACCGAGCGGACGTTGTCCTCGTGGCCCCATACTGGCCGAGGCAACACTGGTTCGGCCCCCTGTTCGAGGCTGCTCGGGGCCGACTCCTCCGGTTCCGCTCGACTCCGGACCTTCTGTCACACTCAGGCAGTCTCGTTCTCCATCCCGACCTGCCGCTCCTGGTCCTCCACGCCTGGCGGATAACACCTTAGACGACCCGGTCATCCAGAACATCCTGACCACGGCCAGGAAGGAGTCGACGCGCCGTAACTATGGCTATAAGTGGCAGAGGTTCGTCGCTTTTGCTGAGGCACGGGGTGAGCCGGTATCACCTGTCGGCCAACGTACCATCCTCCACTTCCTACTCCACCTTCGGCAGCAGGGACTGGCGTTCTCGTCCCTGAAGGTCTACCTTGCCGCTATCGTGGCGCATCAACCTCGCGGCTCTCCATCGGCAGCGCTCTTCCGCGACGCTACCATGAAGCAGTTTATGAAGGGCCTACAGCATCTCTACCCGCCGGTATCGCCACCGTTACCGCCCTGGTCGCTCTCCCTGGTGCTGTCGCAGCTGACGCGACCACCATTCGAGCCCATGGCCACGGCAGATGACAGGCTCTTGACGATCAAGACGGCTTTCCTGGTAGCTGTCACCTCAGCCAGGCGGGCCAGTGAGCTGACAGCGTTGCGAGCCGACGAGCCCTTCCTTGTTTTCCACAGGGACAAGGTAGTTCTCAGACCTGACATCTCTTTCCTGCCCAAGGTGGTGTCTCACTTCCACCTCAACCAGGACATCATTTTGCCAACCTTCTATCCAAACCCGACGACACCTCTGGAGCGGTCCCTACACTCCCTTGATGTTCGCCGGGCCTTGGCGTTCTACACTAACCGGACTGCGTCTTTTCGCCAGACCCCACACTTGTTCGTGTGCAATGGTCAGCGCCGCAGAGGCCACAAGGTATCCACCCAGCGCTTTTCTAAATGGGTGGCCCAGACGATCCTGCTGGCCTATGAACTTGCAAAGCAGCCTCCGCCAGCCTTGCTCCGGCCTCATTCCACCAGAGCCGTGGCATCCTCTGCAGCCCTCCTGCGAGGTGTGGACCTGCAAGAACTGTGTCAAGTGGCGACCTGGTCCAGGCCATCGACCTTCGTGTGCCACTACCGACTAGACTGCCAGTCCCGTAGAGATGCCCGTTTCGGACAAGCGGTGCTGGCCTTCGTACTCTAGGACCTGACCCACCGTCCAACTGGTAAGCTACAAAGTCTCCTAGTGTGTGAGGCACAGAGACCACGAAGAAGAAGAACAGGTTGCTTACCTGTAACTGTGGTTCTTCGAGTGGTCATCTGTGCCCTCACACACACCCGCCCAGCCGTCCCCTCTTTCTCAGGTCTCTTTTTTTCAGCGGACTTTAGAACTGAGGAGAGACCGTTGCTCGGCGGGCTGAGCATGCTCAGTGCAGGCAGAGGGGGAGGGGTTCCCGCCAAGCTACTAAGCTCTAGAATTTTCCGAACGGTACAACACATGCGCGAAAGCTCCTAGTGTGTGAGGGCACAGATGACCACTCGAAGAACCACAGTTACAGGTAAGCAACCTGTTCTTTTCAGCAAGGGAAGCAGTTATACCCCTAATTCCATGTAACATGTAGTATGGGCCTGAGGAGTCTGATTCAGTGCTGGTTCAGAAAAAAAGAGATGACATACAATAAGGTTTTACACTTCTGCATGTGGATGATTGGTATGAATTTCAGTATGAGTAAGGACAGTGGGATGAGATTATGTTTTCCACTACGGTACGTAATTCTCTGTCTGGTGGAGTAATGCCCTTCTCATTAGATTCAAACTACTGAATCAAACTATAAGGGAAATATACGTTATTGTAAATGTTTCTTCTCTGTGTGTGTCCACTCCCACTATATCCTTTTGGAAGTGAAATGAGGTAGAAAAAAAATTAGTTCTCCTTATGCCTTCTTTCACTGCCCTTAACAGCAAATCTTCTTTGTTTATTTCTTTGTTTCTAATGTTACTGCTTTCCTGTTCTACCTCTGAGCACTCATGCAGCTTTCCAATCTAGAACCTACTGAGGATCTTCATACTTTAAAGAAAAGGTGCGAAACTGCAGTGGGTCTAAGGGCCAATTTTCTGCTCCTCAGACCCTTTGAAGAAGTTGTGGACAGCCAAAAATGCCTTTCCCCCAAAAAGGGAAAACTGGAAATGAAGACAAGTTTTTCTTTATATTAAATAGTATAGGGTAGGGGGCTGCTACCTATTTAAAAGGCAAATTTCATTCCTGGTAGCTTCCACATGAGTCAATTCACTCTTTTGGGGGGACCACAAAATGGTCACTCTAAGCTAGGGTCTGAGGAGTCTGAAGGGGCTGAGACGAGGGCCATTTCTGCACTCCACTCTTATAGCGTGATTATTCCACTTTCAACATCCTATGGAATCCTGGGGTTTGCAGTTTAGGGAGGAGGCACCCAGTCCCTCCCTAAACAGCAAACCCCAGGATTCCATAGGATATTGAAAGTGGAATAATCATGCTATAAGAGTGTAGTGCGGAAATGGTCCAGGTCATGTGTAGGCTATAGAGAGGGTTATGGATCGTGCTTGAGGGCAGATGGATGAATGGAAAGGAGAGAGGGAGGAAATAATTTCAATACTGGCTGCTTTGGGCTAGCATTGGCCCATTCTCCAGGGGTCAGAGTTGTCCAAGCAGTACTGCCAAGAACTGCCCCTCTCCCAATTATCACGCTAGATGACGCAGTTACATGATATGTTCCATCTGAAGGTCTCAATGCTTTGACACCTCTAACAAAAACCCCACACTATGACTTGATTATGACAATTCTGCACAATTCTTTTCCTGAAGAAGCTTCCTCACATCAAACCTCTATTTACACTTCCAGTCTTTACCTTCCTCTTCTTGTGTATCATCAGAAGGAGAAATTGCCCTCTGTAACAATAATTGGGTGACCCCATCTTTCAAAGCCTAGCCTGGCACATTCGTGAGTGAAATGAGTGTGTGGGTGCTGCTCGCTTCTATTCTTAACCACATTCCTAAGTTACACATTTGTAACGCGCCTGATGCACCCCTGTCATAGCTATTCTGCAGCTCTCAACCGACATGACCCCTCCCACCTGGCATGATTTGCTGAACTTAATTTTCCCTTATTGAGGTGTCTTCTGCCATTTGCATTAATTCTTAAAACCTAGTTTGTTTCTGGGAACTCCCTTTAGAAAACAGGCATTTTTCACCCTTTTCCATCCTTATGCTTTCTCTTTCATTTCTTCCCTGCCATTATTTCTGTCCTTGGGTAACAGAAGTTTCATATAGGCAATTACAGCCGGCACAGAGTTTTTGGATATGAAGTGAGTGTCTCCTCTTTCTCTATTCCTTTGTGGAACACACATACGGGGGTGGGGTTCCTTTTGGGAGAAGTGTGGTTGAGTTTGAAGGCCAGATTTGCCTTGATGTTGGTGCCTGTGAAGAACTTTCATGGGAGGGGAAGATTCTGGGCTAATTATTCAGTGATACACACAGCCATTTTAGCAGTAGACAGTGAAGAGCAGGGGCCCAATCATACTACAGAATTATGGTGCTATTATTCCACTTTCACATAGTTCTGTCCTATAGAATTTATAGCTTAGGAAATTCTAACTGAATTCTCAGCCAGAGCACTGTAGCGCATCTAACCAAACTACAAACCCCTGGATTCTGTAGCATGCACCCATGACAATTAAAGCACTATCATAGCACTGTAATTCTGCAGTATGAATGGGTCCCAGGTCTCCTCTTAACTCCATGTAAGGGAGTAAATAGTAAGTTAGCCCCACAAATGATACAAGTCAATAAACCTGTGCACTTCTGGATTTACCATGTCTGTCTGTTTTACCATTTGTGACAACAGAATGATTAGAAAACAAAGAGGATGAGGCTCCAGCATCTTCCATAATTGGATAAAAGGCATTTTGGCCCCTGTAGCTTGTGTGCAGCTGTGAGAAAAAGACATTATCTGTTAACTATTTTCTCTTGCACTCAGCTTGTAGCATGTTAGAAGTCATATCCTCTTTTGCTACCTCTCATACTTTTGACCAGCATAATGCAGTAGGAATGTAACAAACATTTTGATATTCACATCTTCCACATGCAGACACAAAATGTTTTGACTTTAGACACATCTCTGCTCCTGAAAGCAAGAAGAACAGCAACAAACCCCTTTATACTTGGAGGCTTTGTTGGTGAAAATTCATTTGCAGAATAATACACATGGTTTTCCTGAACCAAAAAAAAAAAAGGTGTCTTGGGGCAGAAGATTATGTTTTCTGCACAAAAAGCAGTATTTTTACAGATGAACCAGTGTATTTTGCATCAAATGCATTGTGTCCTGTGCAAGAATAACGTGTTTTGAATGGGAAATACATCATCTGTCACCCCCCCAAAGCATGTTTTCTGCACAGGAAAACTACAAATGGGTTTTTTGTATTCTTGTATTCTTCCACACAAGAGAAGGACATGTATTTTTGTGCATTTGATGTTTTCCCAAGCAATGCTGTGAATAATGCTCAAAAATTGTACAGAAACTGCTGTATTCTCATGGAACAAGGAATAAATTGTTGAAATTATTGATTCTTACTGGTGGAAATAAAGTGAGCAAATACTTTCATCCCCACAGTGCAATAGGTAAAAATTCTGAATTTGAATGTGAGCAATCCAGATTCAAATGAGCAGTCAACTGTAAAATTTCAACTCTCAATATAATCATTTCTCAATATAATTGCTTCAAAGAGTTTTTGTGAGTGTAACAATGAAGATGAAAGAAAATGGAGATAAGACTATTAAAGCAATGTATTCTTTGACCAAAAAAAGTGTAGAAACTATTAGTATTTCCCACTGGATTATCTTAATGTTATTATGGAATAGAATCCTAAAAGGAAAAAGAAAAAAAAAGATAAGTTTCAGTATATTGCCATTGATTCAGGCCATGTGACCTATGCTACAAGTAGGGCAGCTATAAACATTCTCTCTAGATTCCATTCCTGTTCAGTCATTTTCCTAAATCCATGGAGAGGTAAAACTGGAGATGGGGATGCAATGGGATCTTGTAGCACCTTTGAGACTTACTGAAAGAAAGACATTCATAGCATAATTTTTCATGGACCTAAGTCTAATGAAGTACACTTAAGTCTACAAAAGCTTATGCTACCAATTTTTTTTCTCTCTGTTAGTCTCAAAGATGCTACACAATCCCTTTGAATACTGATCCAGACTAACATGACTATGTCTTTAGAGATGCGGAAGTCACTGTCTACATAAGCCTCAACTCACATATCCTTGGGCAACTAAAGTACAGCTGGCTTTCACTTTTGTGGGTTGAGATTTGCATATTTGATTATTAATGGGTTATTTTATTTATTTAATCTATTTACTTAAAAAATTCTTAACTTTATTTGCCTCTGTCATGGAAAAATATGTTCTCTCTAGAAATCTGTAGGTTCTCCAGCCTGATTCTTCTGGTGGAAGTGGACCATGGAATCACATTGGAGGACCTAGAGATTCCTAGAGAGAATACTTCTCTAGGCATTCTAGGTCCTCCAGCATGGTTCTGTGGCCCATTTTCGCTGGAAGTTGACCATAGAAATGCACTGGAGGACCTAGAGATTCCTAGAGAAATATTCTCAGATAAAAATAGTGCTCATTTTTTTTTAATTTGTGGTTTTCCACTTTCACAGGATATTGTGCCCCTGTGAAAGTGGAGGGCTGACTATAATTCACATATTTGCTTTTTGAGCATTAAGGCATTGTTGCCCCCTTTAGCTGAACATGGATACAGAGTTCTTGACTTAGGGAACCCTGGCTTATTAGTATTGCCAATGGGCAAAGGTCTTTGACACTGCTGGATGCTTGAAGATTTTCAGGGGTAGGGTTTACATGTGTGCCCACATCCCCACTGCCAACTTAGTCCTCCATGCTTTTATGCAAATACTAGGGCTTCCATATTGTCTAGAGTGTCTAGATTTAATGGGAGTCTTTCAAAGTATCCAGAGACCTTTAAACACTTCAGGACTGAAAGCATCAATAGTGGCAAATGGGTGAGGGAGATGAATCCAGATAAGAGTAGAGCAGACTGCAGAGCTGTTCTGCACCAGCTTACCTGGACTTTGCTCTGAAAACCTCAAGTACTCCCTGTAGCCTTCTGTTATTAATTTGGTGCTGTAAATGTCCTTAAGTCTAGCGATTATGAGGAGGTACTTAGTAGACCTCTTCTTTCATTTGGGAATAAAAGAGCTGAAGTCACCAGTCTGCTTCAGATTGGCCTCGTCTCCATTTCATGGTGTGCAGGTTAAGCCATTCTCACATCAAGAGCTTGTAATAAACAATATAGTTCTATTTTTTTCCTCCTTCTCTCTCCGTTCAATGCTGGAGGCCAAGGGAGCAAATATACTTCTTGTTTCTTAACAAGTGAAATTTGCAGGACCAAAATTATTCTATGAAAATTCACTGTTTGGGAGAGGTGAAGCTACTTCATGTTGTTTAGGGGATCAACTCCCTGAGAGGGAAATAGAGGTGCCTGGAAGTGAATTGAGAACGAGCCAATTACATAGGAGCAGCTTCAAGATTCATCCCTGGGGACAAAGCCAAAAGCACATAATGATGTCATATTTCCTGCACCTGTCTGAACACTAAATGCTTCCTTCTTCCTATTAACAGTTAGAGCAATTGTAATTAAGGCAGTTCGATTTATACCCTGTGGAGATCTAAATGCACCTGCTACAGAAGCTTCTATTAGAGCATACTGAGTTCTTATGCTGTGGTAATTAAAAAAATCCAGAAAGCTGGCACACTGCAAATATTCATCTATATGTGTTAACCTGGCCTAACACTTCAGAAGTGGGTTCCCCAACATGGTGCCAACAGGCTCAGGAAATCTACTGGGCATCTCACAAAAGTTCCACACTCACCTCTGCCTATGTGAGGTCTCTTTATACAGTTCCTGGTACTCTGGTTTCTTCCACTCAGCAGTTTGCACTTGCCCTTTTCTCCTTTTCTATTCCTTTCAAGCGGGACATCCTCCCTGGATGCTAATGCGAGAGAGAGAGGAGACACAAAGGGAATAGATGCTAGTGATGGTGGCAGTGGCTCTTCTTGGTGGAAGGAAGGAGAAAAGCCATGTGGACTGACAGGCAGGTACAAAGGAGGTGGCTGGGGGCAGAGCAGCTGGTGGGAGAGCAACTGATGAGAGAGCATGGCTCCTACAGGCAGGTTGTGACCGGCTAGGAAAACTGGGAAGAGGAAGTAAGGATGGCCAGAACAAAGAGAGCCCTGCCACTCAGCTCCCCAATGGTCTCTGAGGAAAGTAGTGTGGGGAGTTTTACTATTAGCAGCTCTTGTGCAGGCTCTGTAGCTGAGCAAGTGTTTGTAACATTTGGGTTGAACAGGAGTTTCTAGAGCCAGCTGGAATGGAGGGCCTCTATTAAGTCTCTGCAGAGCTGTTGCTTGGCTCATCAATGAACTCTGAGCTGAGTTTGGGGTCTCTTTCCTCATTTTTCTGTAGCAGGAGCTGCAGCAAGTGGCAGTTAGAGAAGTGCTGCAAGCAAGAAGTAGGAGTCAGGGATCTGATCCATCTAGTTTGCAGAAGCAAAAGCCACTCTGGGGTTTACAATCTTTGACTGGGGGAGGGTCAGAGATTTGCCCTAATAATTCCCTCTGGGATCCTTCCTTGCCCCTGTTGTTGAAATTCTTTTATCCCTCTGACCATCTGCAAATAATGATGTTATTGCATGGAACAAAACCTTAGCACTTGCTAAACTGGTGATAAATACCAAGTTTCACAAACTGCCTGGCCCTTTGCAAAGAGGGAGACAGGTAGACCTTGCAGCTCAGTGAGAAGGAAAGGAGCTAGCTGCTGTTCTTGGCTAGAAAGTGGTGTGCCTCTCTTCAAACCTCACTATGCAGAGGTGACGAGGTGCTCACACTAACAAGGTAGCAAGATTTCCATATTTCATTTTCCATTGGCCATAATATTATTTGGATATTGCACTGTCTCCCCTACATGGTGGTTGTTGCCCCCCACCTTAACCTCTCTCCTCCACTATGTGAGGGATCCTTTCCCAGAACATGGTACTGTTGGCAAGGTGGCCACGAGCAAGACAGAGGGGAGCCTGTATCTATAGATTGCTGTGTCTTGGCTTTTTCTCTGCTGGGTTACTGCTGCAGTGAGGGAAGATTTCCCAACTCTGAAGAGACAGGCTGGCCACTTTCCAGCTGTGCTATTTGCACAGGACTGTCTGTAGAATAAATGCCACCAGCTAGAGAATAACCGGTGTAGTTCTCCAGACTTAGCCATGATGAGCATTTGCTGCATCTAGAAAGTGGCCAGTGAAGCTCTCCAGAACATGTGTGAATGTCTCTCTGTGTCTATACGATTGCCCCTGTATTTTCCAGGGGCTTTATGTAGGAAGACAGACTATCCATGTGGGAACAGCATCACTGGGAGCTCCATTTTTGTGAAGCATCCCCTCATCACAAAAGTGTTTGAAAGTATCTTTAGCACCAAATAATGTTTGTAATGTTTATCCCAGTTGGGCTCCATGGATTCCTTTGCAGGGTATTTTAGGCTTCAGCCATATGTCCAGTTTTCATGGGAAAAAGCTTCCTTAGATGGGGAAGGTGGGAATGACTTCTCAGTAAATACGCTGTGACACTGACTGATCTGCAAGAACGGTTTGTACATGCTGCAGCTTGCTTCCTTTCTCCCAGTGAATTCCCAGTGTTATGAACATAACAAGTGAGATCCAGTTTGAATGGAAATTATGTAAATATGTTTCACAGTAACATCTGTTACAAATCAGAATCTCCTGTGATCTGTATTAAAGTTTTCATGTAAACTGAAGTAGTCGTGTTCCTTTAGAGCTCATCTGTACTACAGAGCTAATAGCCATTTGATATCATTTTAATTGTCATGGCTATATCCTACAGAATCCTGGGATCTGTAGTTTGGGAGGTGCTAAGAATTAATTTGCTGGAGAGCTCTATTCTACTCATTCCTGATTACATCAGCAGCATTCTCTAGAACAGTATTATAGGTGTGTCACTGGAAATCCCAGGGTTCCTCAGAATGAAGCCAAGAGGGTTAAATTGTGTTAAACCATTATAACTGAACTACCATACAGATACATGCTTGGGTTACAATTTTAAGCACACATTCTTGGGAATAAGGACCACTGAATTCAAAGTAAATATGTGCAGGAGCAATCTGATTGTATCAATCTGGTTTGTGTTGAGAAGTTGCTGGTTCAGTTGGTGCAGCTAAGGCCTTATATTCTTTTTGTTCCTGTCAACATTTTGTGATTGGAGACAGTACTCTTTTTTTTTGTTTTTCTGGTAATGTACTGCACACCCATTCCGATTTGCAAGTTTTGTCACTGGCTCCCACAACACTTTCGCAAAACAGCAAATGTGACCATGGGCCCAAACAACTTGAAGACCCCCTGCTATGGTGTGTGAAACTACAGTTTCCATGGTTCTGAGGATGACAAATGAAAACTTGTTTCGGATGGTTATACTGAACCAAAAACAAAGGGAGGTTTGAGCAAGATTGACATACTTCTTCAGTATATGACAATGTATGGTATTTTCTTTATATGTTCCCCTTTAAGACTTGCTTGAGGAAACATGTCTTTCCTCTTGTCTTTTCCCTTGAAAATCCAAGCGTGGAATAATCAGCTTTAATTCCATGTTGTTAGGCTAGCTAGTACTGCAGATCTATGAACTGCCTATGATGCCTTTATCTGAGGGTGGGAAACCTACCTCATGGCCCATGATTAGGGGTGATGAGAATTGTCAACCTCTGGATGGCCACAAGTCCACCATAGAGACAGTGTCATTTTTACTTTAATAAGGCAAGTGCCAACTACTCCTTGGTCTACTAGCATAGCCAAGAAAACTGATGAGGTTGTTTCATGTTTATTCTACCACAACCCACTGTGCTTCCTCTGTGCTCGATAATGTTTGTTTTTGTTTTGGATAGTACTTTGATGCTCTTAACATCTGTGCCCAGAAGAAAGATGAAATGATAAATGTTGAAGTACAATTAGGACAGTCACAAAGCGAGTCCAAAAGCATCAGTGGGTGTGTTGGTCCACTGGCCAGCCAATTCTAGTGGTTTGCATCTCCAACAGGAATGGTTCTATTGTAAAGCAAAGATTTCTTAAGCTATCTTAGCTGATCATACACAGTCAAGCCATCCCCAGATTCTTTGCATTTAAGTGTTTTGGACTGAGAAAAATCTGTTTTCATCTCCTTTACTATACGGATTTCAACTAAGCTTATTGGGAACAGAAGAAATTGGGAGAGTGTGAGCAAGGAGGACAATGCATGGAGAAGGGGTAAATGAATGATGTCATAACTCCTGTTAATCAAAGAGGCCTGATTCTTTGACCCTGCAAGACCAGGCTCCACGATACCACTTGCCCAGATAAGACGGTTAGTTAGTCCAGTCAAAGGAGTTGCTTTGCAGTGTGTTTCTTTCTCGATAGGATTAGCACAGTTGTTAAAACTAATCCCTTGTGGGTTGTGCTATGATGTTGGCTGCCACCAGGTATGATGCTGCCCTGAAAGAGCACTCCTTGCACCTAATTGTTGGTGCTTATTTGTTTGTGTGGCAACTGATAAAGCTGGATCATTACACAAATATAGCAACAAATATAGCACTTTCAGAAGGTCAGGTCTGCTGTGTAGTTCAATTAGAGAACCATAATCTTGTTAGCCTGTTCCAGCAAAAACAACAAGGAGCCTTTAAAGACTTAACAAATTGACTCCTTGCCTGTTTTCCTTATGGTTTAAGGCTTTTATTCAAGCTGCATGTAAGTCTCATTGAAATCAGGAGAGCAAGTATGATGGCAACAAAATTGAATCTATACTTGTAATAACCTCTTTTAATTGCAGTTACCCTTTTCTGAATTATAGACTCAGGTGGGGGTGCAGTACTTAAAACATTAAGAGAAAAGCATGCAGGAAAGAAACTTGTTCTGCCTAAAGTGGCTCTGAGCCAAAGTTTTAAAACTTTTAGAAATATTTGATATATTTAAATTTTTAACCAAAGCAATGCTGTTAAAATATCATGCACTACATTCAGTGGAACTGTGATATTCCAAACTATTAGGTATTCACTGTCTTCTAAGTGCCTGGGGTGCTTTAATATAAGAGATATCTCATATAACAGTGCAATTCAAGATGGTGGTCTCTGGACTGGCCCCGGTCTGTGAGCCATTAGCTGCAGGTCTCTGGCAAGTTTCCAGGAAAGAAACAAACAATTGTATTTAGTCAGCACAAATTTAGTGCCCATCCTTGGCACATTTGGGAAAAAAGCAACTGAAGTTAGGAGTTATAATATCAAAATATGTACAAAACATTTTGAAAAACTATTATATATATAATATGTATGTGTATTTTAGGAAAATTACTAATGTATCAGGTACGATGATTAAATCAATGAAACATTAGATTATATATATATATATATATATATATATATATAAATAAAATATAATATGGTGTCAGCAGCTTTATACATAGCTTGTTTTACAACTTTAAGAGGGTATCCTCTATATAAAAATTGTTGTTTAATTGCCTCCAATAAGACTTTTACATTTCAGGGGACTAAAGGTCTTCCCATAGGACTTCAGTTCTTTTTATTATATTATTATATTTTCTATATTATATATTTTATGTAATGCTTCATTGATTTAATTATTGTATATGATACATTAGTAAGTTTCCTAATATATACATACATATATATAAATAGCTTTTCAAATTTTTATACATAGTTTGATATTATAACTCGTAACTCCAGTTGCTTTTTTCTGGTATTTGTTAGGTTTCAGCTCCCTCCTGGTTTTCTTTCTACATTGAGGAAAAAAATAATTGCTGATCATCAGGTACTCTGAGAAACACTTGTCATAGACAATAATAAGGGAAAACAAGCCACTTGAAAAGGATTCTGTGCTATTCAGTTCAGTATCCTAAGTCCACGTGCTCAAACCCATGCATATAAACATACAGAAAATATAACCTGTAAAGTATTTTGGAGTTCACCTTCTCTGTCACATAATACAATGATGCTAATACAGCAGTTGTTGTGTGCAGGTGGCTGCTTCAACAGATGATGACCCTGGATATAAATGTGCATGCCATCACATATAAAAAGATGTGTACAAACTGATCCATTGGGGACCAAGAGAGCAATCCACAGTGAAGGTAGATCTGGATATGCATATTCGGACTGATCAGTTGATTTCCTACCGTGCTTTTCTCCCAGTATAAGACCCAAGGCAGCTGATGTGAAATCATGTTTCCCTCCTGTGACCTATAAATATTGCAGGTTTTTTTTTTAAAGTCTGAAAAAGGAATGGGTAATGTCTTTTTCGGTGCTCTCAGCATGTAACAATACCACAGGGCTAACAATTGCTGCTTTCTTTCTCTGTTTCAGAGGGTTTGGCTGTTGGTGTTGGATTTGGTGCTGTTGGAAAGTCAGCATCTGCAACCTTTGAAAGTGCTAGGTGAGTATACTGTGTGAATTTTGCCCCATCTTTATGTTTTATAACTTTGTTCGCTTGCACAAAATTGAAGGAATACAGTGTTGCATATACAGAAGTTCACTCACACATTGGGAATTTCCTATCCACTCTTCCTATCTAAAGTCACTACCCTCTGTCAAAATCTGCTCTGTGGAGTCCCCCAAACTTCTGGAGCAGATTTTGAGGGTACACGGTGGGCTGCAGAGAAGTCTTTCTCCTTTATGTTCCACCAACAAAAGCATTTCCATTTGTGGAAGGACTTAAGGAAGGGATTTAGGAGCTTATTACACAACACTGTTTTACTGCAGTTGCTGTGTTAGTCTCAACTTTGCCTGGAGCTTATCACACAATGCTGTACCATGCTATACCACTGTTGCCTCATTTGGACATCAATTCTTTTTCCCACCTGAAGGAATCTATTAATAATCCCCTATCTTTCTGTGATTTAGTAATCACTTTGAGTATGAATATCTCATTCCTCTTCATTACAGTATTGGGATTGCAGTGAGTGTGGTTGCATTGCTCTTTCTTTGAAGATTCCCAGAGGATTTCCAGCAGGGAAACCGCAGACTACTTCTGATTGTTGGGCTAGGAGAGCACCGGGATTCCCAAGACTTCCCAAGACTGCTTTCATTCTCTGTTCTCCAACCTGTTTTTTTTTAAAAAAAAAAAAACCAAGCAAATATTATTTCAAATAATAAGGGAATAGTGCTATTCCAGTGTAATCCTAGTAAGAATTAATGCCCAGAGAAATCACAGGGTTCAGAAAAAATTTGAAGAGTGAAAAAGAGTAATGCCATATATACTTGTGCATAAGTCAACTTCATGTATAAATTTAGAGTCCAAAATTATGGATTTTGATATCACTGGTGGATAAATCAAAGGTCATTTCATGGATAGGCGAAAGCATCAGTATGGCCTTACGGACCAACCACTCTAGCCACTGCCCCACTGTTTTCCCACCCAGGCATTCAAAAAAGCCAGAAGCAGCTCCACAGCAGAGAGAGAGAAGAGGGGGTCCGTGCTTCTTTTAGCTTCTCCTGTTATAGATTAACCTTTCGCCACTCAACTCAGAGAAGGGGATGGTTTCTTTTTGAGTTAAGAGTTAAGGTATAATACTTAACATTCATCTATGAATAAGTGAATGCAGGTCTTTTTTTTTTAACTAAAATTTTTAGAGTTATATGTGAGTATATACGGTATACAAAAGCAGAACTGTTTGTCACAGAAAAAGACATAGAAAAAAATGATGCGTGTGTGGTGTGTGTGCTCATCTTCCTGATCCAGACTAGGGCATGGGGATGGTCCAATAGTATTATCAATATGCAATTGCACAGGTGTACATTTATGGCTTCCTGGGGTTTTTTGTCTACTTGCTTGTTTATTTATTTTAAAAGAAACCAGTCATCAAGCAGGAGGCAGAGCAAACGGTGATATAAATGTTTTGTGGCATTTGAAGTGCGAGAAAGCAAACACAGGACCTAACACCACTGAAGCACAAAGACAAGGAGGGCACAAAAGATGGTGCATTGCCATTCTGCTGCCTTTCCGAGTACAAGAGAAGTGGTTTTCAAACCAAGCCACTACCAGGTGTTCTTCCAAAGGAGTCTGCCTTTCTTTTTTCTCCCTTTACTTCTACAAGGAAAATGTGCACAACTCCCTATGAAGCCCTGGTTGCTCTAGGAAGCAAAGTTCTTACTCTTCTTGGTCTTCATCCATCTCTATCTGCTGAACAGAAATGTTTCTTCTGAGCATGAATACTTTGTCCTAAAAGGCACTAACTTTCTTTCAGAAGACTGGCTGAAGGGATCAGGCTCAAAGCAGTCCTTAAAAGCATAGGAGTGTGGCGTAGTGGTAGACACTAGATTGTACCAAGGTATTACAGCAGGCTGTCTTGAAAAAGGGCCAGTTCAAAGCATTCCCTCTCACTGAAATGGAGAACATTCTGAATTTAGTAGTGCTGCTGGTTTCTGAAGACCATTTCTCCTACATGGCGGACTGTCACCATATCTACACTGCTTCACATCTATTTATAAAAGAAGTTCGTATGCGATAATACATAAATGCATGTGCTACTCTGTATTTTGATCTGAGTGGAATATTCTAACACACAAAAAATAATAGTGTGGAAAGTAACGAAAAAAATTTAGATGTTAAAGCTGTTGCTCGATTCAGCTGTCTAAATGGAACAACTTATTTTGCATCAGCATTTCATCAGGTGTGGTCTTGTTTATGGCATAAGCATGATGTGTTTCTTTTCTGAAAAAGTAGAAACAAAAATACTTCCTGTTTGATTTGAAAGCATCCCTTACAGTTAAGGAGAAGAGCCGGCTCTAAACAGATTAATCAGAATGGATGTTTTCTTAGGCAGATACTTTGTTGCATCTTTTTGTTGTGGGGCAGTGAAATGTGTATAAGTCATTTTGCTGATACATTTCAATTTTGAATATCAGAGTTATTAAGATAGGCTCTTTGGGTCAAAGATTTTGTTCCCATGTCTGATGTGCTATATGGTCTCACACAAAAAAAATCTGTTGTATGAGGAAAAGAGGTATTGGAATGGGATATGGATGGTCTTAGCCCTGCGTGGCAGGGACACATAGTGTTGTGTTGATTTTTGGGATGGATCAAGGAGAAATACAGCTTCCGATATGCAAAGCAGAGCCTAATAATGCACAGTATTCTACAAATGCTGTCAGGAAATTGGATTGCTTGGTTTGTTTTCAACTTATTTAGTATCCTGTTCCACATACTGATACCTTGCAGCCGTCTTGAACTATGACTCTCACAGCCCAGGCTCAGATGTCCAATGGCCAGGGGTTAATGGAGTTGTTTGGAACAGGGAAGGCACCAGGTTGGGAAAGGCTGGTGTAGATCATATAGAAAAGGCAACTTATCAGCTGCTCTAGTGCAGAGGTCTTTCTTCTATTGACAGAGCTGAATTGTTCTTTGTATGAAACAGATCTAGAGGAGGAAAATGTGCTGTTGATTTTAGCCTGGTATGGATGTGGTTTCCTTTCCCCTTAAAATCCAGGTTTATAAGGAAATGCTGTTTTTTTCTGATCTTTCTCCCAGGTTTACCTCACCGTCCTGTCTTGCTTTTCGTAGTGCTGGGGGGTGGGTAATAGAATTGTTTTCTTTTCTTGAAAGTCTGTTTCTGTGGGATTAAGATGGTGGGTGGAAAACATGTGGCCCTCCACAGGTTGCTGAACTGCAGCTCTCAGCATTCCTAACCCTTGGCTATGCGGGCTTCATCTGCTGGGAGTTCCAGTCCAATAACCTCTGGAAGGCTGCATGATTCCCAGTAAAGTATCTTGTTCAAGGCTTCTTTCTAACGGGCACTTCTATTCCTACATATTTCAACACTTGTGACATCTCTTGAGTTTTTTTAAAAAAATGTCTGGGTTCTGATAAGCAATTTAAAATACACCATGTTGTTTTGTGTCTTCAAGTCATTTCCAACTTATGGCAACCCTAAGGCAAACCTATCATGGGGTTTTCTGTGGCTCAGAGTGTGTGATGCACCCAAGGGCACACAGTGAGTTTCCATGGCTGAGCAGGGAATCCAACTCTGGTCAACAGGGTCATAGTCAAAGGGTCAAACTACACCACACTGGCTCTTACTCTTAACCATGGCCAATAATTTGGAATAAATGAAACAAAAACTATATCAGAGATGATAAAATAGCTCCTTGAAGCAACCTTAGAAGAGAAACTTAAAACCCACAAAGGTTAACAAAATACCAGCAAGGCTAAAGCATTTGCTATAGTCTCAGTGGTCTTATCGCTGCAGCTGTGGAAAGGTAAAAGAACAGGAAGGACTTGAAAATTAGTTTGAATTTCTTACAGAAAAACACCTAAAGGAGCTGAAGGGTTTTAAACAGAGAGTCACCCCACTGTCTTCCAGCCTTCTCTATGGGAGTGCAAAAAGGGAGCATCTGGTCTACCACAACCAGTAGTGCTCTGAGTTAAGAAGGAAAAGATAGCATGGCATCCCTTGAGAAAGAAACTGGAGCATTCTGCCCCCCCTCCGATTTTACTGTTTTATCTTCGTTGCTCCCCCCCCACACACACACACATACACACTTCTCTTGTCCCTTCACACTTTTGGAATTGGAGGGAAATGCTCTTCAGACAGGTCGGCAGATTGTTCTCACCCCAAGAATGCTTAAGACAGCAAATGAGGCTCTTTCCAACTTAAATAATTAGGCTAGACAAGGTAGCCTTCAAAGCTGCTATTACATCAAAAGTATCTGGGCACTTTCTTCTGTTCCTTTCTTGTGCGTTGATGGCTGTGTGATTATTCCAGTGACATTTAAAGAGAAAAATTAACATGACTTAACAACCTGTCCCTCATTGGCATCTGTAGCCTGAGGCACATTCCTTTGGTGTTCCTATGTGTTGATTAGACTAATTTGTGAACAAGTGAGGGAAGTGCGGGGACAGATTTTCTCCACTCTTATTGATTAATTTATTTCAAGTTTTTATATCCTGCCTCTCTGGTCAGCTGTAATAATTTACTAAAAGCCATAACAACAAAGCACAAAAATTCTAAATCAACTGTAAGTAGTAAATCAGGGGTGGGCAACTGTGAAAGGATAGGGGGCCACATTACTTTGCGCAGGAGACCTTGGAGGGTCACACCAGGTAACTACACCCGCTCCTGCCACGTCCAAAATAATGAACTGTTTTTGCTCCAAATGCCCTCTAGGGGACAAGGGGGAATTTTTACCATGTTTTGAGGCCTTCCAGGGCTATTGTAGGTCCAAGAGAGGTCTTTTTTTTTTAACCATAGTAAGTGAACAGAAGGTACTTCCTGTTTCAAAAAGGCCTCTCTTGGGCCTCAGTGGGCTCAACATGTGATGGAAATCCCCCCCCCAACATCCCATAGATGACTTTGGGGGCCGCTTTGGAGCAAAAGAAAATTACTCCCTTGGGAGGCCCACAAAAATGGCCCTTGGAGACTATTACAGCTCATGGGTCACCCTTTGCCTACTCCTGCAGTAAAAGTATTTTTAAAAAATCAGCATGAACAAAGCAGAAGGATTAAACTCTTCCACTTAGCTTACAAACACATGTAAGAATTAATGGACCTTATACCTCTTTGAGAAACCCAGCCTACTTTTTTCTCTCGGAAGTCATTTGAAAGTTTTGGGGCCACGAACAAAAGACCCTGCTTAGTTCTGTATCTCAAACACATACCGAAATTGTTATCTAATGAAATTTGTTGACAAGGGAGCTTGATTCCTTTTGCATATCCATGAGCTTTAGATTCAGGAAAGAGACTGGGGAAATAGAAAGATTTGTAATGAATTAGATTAACTATTTCTTGAACGTTTAGAAGAATTTCTGTGCCCTTTACAGTTATGTGATGAGCAAAAGGCATCAGCCAGGAAAAGAAGCTGCTCCCTCCACCCATCCACACATACCGGCGTCCTGTGCCAGGAACACTGTTTCCTGAAAAGCACTACTCTCTGAAGAAATTATTTGTGATTGACAGAGAGACTAGTTTATCAGTCCTTTGCAAATCCAGCTTTTGTTGCAAGCCAGGATAGTTTTTCCCCTGAGATTGCTTCAGCGTAGTCATCCCCACATACCCAACACTGATAGGGTGCCGTGCCACAAGAGCCTGACTGACACTGGGCATGTGGAATATTGCCTTAAGAGGCTTACGTTCTGTCCTATGCACAGAAGCATTGACATTCAGTGGCTTTGGCTGAAACATACTGAGAAGCCCAGGCAAACTAAATCCAGCAAGTGCTCTCTTCATGGGGTTGTAAGGAGCTGGTTGCATGCAGGGCAGGATTCAGGATTAGACACTATTAAGAATAGTGTCACAGTTGAAAATGGCCTTGAGGACCATCATTCAGATAATAGGAATTGAATACGTTCATCTAAAGAGTTGCATATCCATGGGGTTTTGCAGCTGACAGTCCCCCCCCCCCGCTCCCGTATTCATTAGCATGTTCCCACCTCACAGACATAGTAATAAGAAAAAGCAAACTGGTTGAATTTAGGCAAGAGAAACCTGTAACAATGAAGCTTTTGTTCTCCATAGCCAGAGCTGCCTTCTTCCCATTTCTCTGCTTTCTCCATGCACTGAGTCCACCTGGCCTGCATGACCCCATCTTCTTTCTGTTTGCCTCTTTTTGAAAATGCTGTGAGAAGCCAGGGCTTCACTCACCCTTCATTCACGGTCCACCTTGTGTTCTTGCTTAAATCACCTCATTAGAGAGGATCCACTCTGCTTCCTGAAACCTCTCTGTTCCTTTTACTCAAGCGCTAGCTAAAAGTCACAGTGCCAGTCCTGGTTGTCTGAATTCCTGCTTTCTTTCCAGGCATAGATAGGGTCATGCACTGCCTGTCCCCAAAGCTTCTTTCCCTTCAGTGACTGCAAGAGTTTCCATGCCCTCGTCTACAGCTCTGTCTTCGGAAAGACTGAATGGAATCCCAGGAGGGGTAGATTTTCAGGAACTACCCTATCTTCTGGAGGTCGTTCCTGTATGCATGGCAGGTCTCCTCTTTTTCTGCCCTCTTGTGTATTTGTGTGAATTCTGAGGAAAAAAAAATAGTTCTGTTTTTAAGAGGCTTAATGGAAAGCCTGATTAGATGTCACTGAAAAGGATTGTGGCAAGGTTCCACCTTTCTTTTATTTTTAGCAATAGTCATCCTATTTTCTTTTTCCAGTCTTTCTCTTGTGCCAAACTTTTCCAGAATAATCAGTGGTAATACAGTATGTAATCAAAAAGTGCTTGTTTACACCAAGATTTGGTGAGTGTACATCTAGAGCAGGCTCACTGCTAAATTTACACACAGCTGTGTGGTTTGTAATATGTTGGCACAATGTTTTAACAGATTACCCTAATATTTTAGTGTAATATGTATTAGCAGATTATTCAAACTGAACTCAACTCTCTTTCTTTTTTCTTTGCAGAAAGCCATTTCAGAGTGTGCTGCCTCACAGTCTCCTGTTGTTTAATGCTTTGTATTTGTTTAGTTCCAACAGCATGCTATGCCATATGAAGCAGTCGCATTTGGATATTTTAAAAAAATCTCCTAAGGCTGAAAGGATTTAAGGCAGCATTATTGTTTTAGCACAAGCTTCATTTCACTGCCTCCTGGGGCAATAAGCCTCCAAGCAGATGCCTCTGATAGTTTAAAATATCTGACCCAAATCTGAATAACAAATTGCCGATCTGATCTTCTGAGCCAGAAATTCAAAAGGGAATATAATGTTTCAGCATACTGAAAGCTCTCCGCTCTCTATTGGGCAGGAATGAGTATTTTCAGTTCAATTACTGAGAAGTATAGAAGGCTTAGAGACTGCTAATGGCTGGAATTCCATTTCTTCCACAATGTGGTTGTGTTTTGTGACTTCTGCTATCACTCAGTGGCATATTTCAGAGTACAGGAACCAAAGATTAGAGTAGGGAACTGAGTTGTGATGAGGTTTAATCCAGATGAAAACAGAAGTGGACTAACTAGAAACAACAGGTTATTTGTCCCAGATATTGGTGGTGTTGCCCTTAAAAAGAATGGCTGAGTATGCTCTTCAGCATAACTTTGCTACTTGTTGTCCGAGTAATAACTGCAGCTAGGAGTGCTCATTGTCAGCTGCTTATATGCCCCTTTCTCTTGGATACAGAACTTGTTGCTGTCAACCATGCTTTGGACAACTCCTCTTTGGATGATTAGAGGGGCTGGGGGGCTGCCCTGGAAGAGAATATGGAAGCTATAACTTTCCTTTCAGAAGGAACAAGCCTTTGAGAACCCATTGTTCTTGCTCATCGTCACCAGCTGTTCAATTCAAAGTGCTCCTTTTGAACTATAAATATCCTAATTTTTCAGAAAGATAGGTCAAGGAAGGCTGAGGGCAGGACATTCTTGGTGGTTTCACCAATGTTGTGGAACTTTCTGATCACATCTCTCTTTTATCATCTCCCCTGAGTGGAGATGAAAGTTTCATTTGAACTGAAGTTTCTGTTGTTGCTTACTTGAAAATATTCTGATTGGTTTCAGACCTCAACTGGAATATTGTTTCTACTTCTGGGCACCTCAGTTCCAGTAGGATATTGACAAAGTGAAATATGTTCAGAAGAGGGTGACAAAAACAGTATAAATTCTGGAAACCAAGCTTTATGAGGGATAGGTTGGGTAGCTGGATATGTTTAGTTTGGAAGATTGAGAGGTGATATGATGGTCATATTTATATCCCTGAAGGGATGCTGTGAAGAAGATTGAGCAAGCTTGCTTTCTGGTGCCCTAGAGTCTAGAATATGAATCAGTGTATACAAATTACAAAGAAGAAATTCTTCCTAAGCTTTAGGAAGAACTTCTGAACTCTAAGAGCTATTTGACAGTAGAGTAGACTGCTTTGTAGGGTGGTGGGCTCTTTAGGAGGTCTTTAACCATCTTTC
The DNA here is from genome assembly GCA_030412105.1 of Cyclura pinguis. Lineage (NCBI taxonomy): Eukaryota > Metazoa > Chordata > Lepidosauria > Squamata > Iguanidae > Cyclura > Cyclura pinguis. The sequence continues at coordinate 166,591,364 of CM059600.1, forward strand.
AGGATTGCTTTAGTTCTGTAGTCCTGCATGGTAGGGGTTTGGGCTAGATGTGTTTCCTTCCAGCTTCATTGTTCTCTGGTATTATGATCCCCATTTCAGATACCACTTTTTATTGCAACCACTCTCTGTCCCTGAGTATCCCACTTCTGTAGCTGACCTATCTCAGTTGCCAAAGAACTTTCTGGAATCTTCATTCTTAGTGTCAGGGAGGCAGCTTGAAGAGAAAATGAGCAGTGGTTGGAGGAGAGAGCCTGAAGAAAAAACTGAGGCCCCAGCTGTTCTTGTGGATCATCCTTCCTCACCTCTGAGCCACTGCCATAGGTTTGTTTAGATTTGGATATCATAGGAAGTTCCTTCCATGAAATGGCTGTCTGAACAGTTCTATGTATAAAAATAATCAAATCACTACGGTACAAGCAGCTTTCCCCTCCAAAACCTCTGAGTCCTAGTTTGTCATAGATTTGAGTTACTCCAGAGTAAGCTTCCTATAGGCAAAATGAACATTCTTGATTCTTCTTTCTTCCAAAGGCTGTGTGAGGAACATCTGGAGATATCAAGCAAGAACTGCCTTTTTTGCAGTCCTTTGTGCAACTCTCTCAAAGGATCAGGTATGACTAAATGATCCTGGACTTTGATGTAGAGTTCAAGAACTGTACAAATATGGCTTTGAAAAAGCAGGGGGCATGATGGCAGTAAGCACAACCTTCCATTTGTCTTTGGCCTTTGAAATAAAAGGCTGCTATAATGATATGGCAGGGTGAACAAACGAGAGACTCTTTTCTGTAGCTGGCTACAAATGAGAGAAATAGCAATGCTCTTTTACTTAAAGCCATAGATTACACAGGCGAAAAAATGAAATGTATTCCAGAAATAAAAATGGATGCATTTTGTAATGGATGAGAATTGCAAAAGAAGCAAAGTTATCATCCTCTCCCAGTTGCTTCACAGCTACAACCAGGGTGAATGGCAGCTGCCTTTTGTTATTACTGTGCTTCTCTTAACCATTATCCAGCACAGTAGGACTTTCATTAGAGCTGATTAGAAAAAATTTAATAAAGCAGGACCACAGCTTTGAAGGTGATTTAGTTGCTCTGGTTCAGAGCAGGGTGGGTGGGAGAATCAAAATAGTGATTTTTTTAAAATGAAATTAGCAAATATCACAAACTAGATGGTGAAATGTACACCCATTGGAATTTCAATCAGTTCCTACTCTCATCAGTTTTAAGAAGGATGTAAAGATGTATTTTCTGATCTAGCTTTTTAAAGCCATTTTGATTATTGTGATTGTATTAATCATTTTCATGCCTCACCTTGTTTCTATTTGTCTGGTAGCTGCCCTGGGTGTGGATGTGCATTTTGGTTTGTTTGCTTGTTTATTTGCAGTGGAAAGGTGTGATAGAAATGTACAGTGACCCCCTCGACTTTTACAGGGGTTCGGGACACAGAATCCTCATGAAAGTTTAAAAAAAATGTAAATAATTCTCCTCCACTGGAGTGGGCACTCCGCCTCCCGTTCCATTCCAGGACTCCCCCCTCCCCCATTTGCTGGCCTTTTATGTGGGTCACTGCCTTCCTTTGAGGTGCCAGCACAAAAGGCAAGTGAATGGGGAGGCAGCCATGTGCCCAGAGAAGGCACACCTCCCCCCATTCACTTGTGTTTTCCTGCCTTCCTTCTATTCACTCGGGCAAAAGGCAGGCAATTGAGAGGGGGCAGTCACCTACCCAGAGAAGGCATACACATGCCTTCTACATGTGCAGGATTGCTCTCTCCCATTTACTTTCCTTTTGTCTGGATGTGTGGAAGGAAGCCATGCTGGCCCAGGGGAATGGGAGTGAGAGAATGGGGAGGAGGAAAGTGGGTACCTTGCGAATAATCAAATTTGCAAAGGTCAAATTTGCAAATGTGGGGGGAGGACTGTCATGCTAAAACTGGCCTGGAGGGGACAGCCATGAGCATGTGACTGGCCAAAGCCAATCAGTTTGTTGAACCAGTTTGAAGGCACGCTGCTTGAAGAGATTCTGGGAGTTGTAGACCCCAGAGTAACTCATCTAAGCTCTGTCCTCAGCTACTGGCTTGGTGGCAAGCTGCGTGGGAGCACCCTTGCTGTGGCTTACTCGTTGCCCAGCAGAAGTGCTGTTTTTATACTGGCAGGGCTGGGAAGGCTGTAGTGCATGGTTTGTGCTGGTTCCAGTGGGCTCTGAACACAGTGTCTTAATTTTACAAAACATGGTGAAGGTTCTCTTGTAGCAGAAGCAACAGCAGCACAGTAGGGGATCCTGGCACGTCATTTGGAAATGACCGTGATACATTGTGCCAAATGCGTGTTACTTTCTACTGATTCCATTATTAGGATAAATCATTAAAAATACATATGTGCTAAGTGGTATGAATGTGGTAGGATGTCAAGGATGTTCTTGTTTTGCAAGAAACAAAAACTGATTAGAGAGAACTGTGTTTGCATTGATCTCTGACTCAATTTTCCTGAAGCTGGTGCCCACCACATGTCATTCACTACAACTCCCATCAGAACCAACTAGCATGGTGTTGGTTAAATTTTGGGGAGTTAGTGGGAAGTTTCATTCAGCAGACTCTGGAGGGCAGCAGGTTGGGGAAGCCTGCCCTAACCCATACATTTCCGGTTACTGAGCAGTTAGAAACCATATCTGCATGTCTCCAGTCCCCTTTTTCCTGAATTTTGAGAACTAGAAACACACATAGTCAAGGTATATCACTGTAGTCTGGGTGCTCTATGGAGTCAGGGAGAATGGCAGTTTGATGTCAGTTCTTCAGCTAGTAGGTGATAGAAGAAGAATTAATCTGTAACCCATGATGGGAAGACAAACGTTTTGTCTACCTGAAACCAAATCCTGTCCTGTGGTTATAAGAAAATAAAAAGGATATAGCCATTTAGAATGAAATGTGTGTGCTTCAAACAGTTACAGATAGATCACACTTCTCAGCAACAAATTTTGTGCAATACAGAAGGGTGGCTAAATTTCACAGCATGACACAGATCCTGCATGGCTTCCATGCACAGTAAAGACTCACTGGCAGAGTTGCACAGTCCCTGTGTTGTTGTTCTGTGCCTTCAAGTCATTTGTGATTCATGGCAACCCTAAGGTGAACCTGTCATCTGATTTTCTTGGCAAGATTTATTTAGAGAGGCTTGCCTTCCTCTGCAGCTGAGAGAGTATGACCTACCCAAGATTACCCAGTGGGTTTCCATAGCTGAGCAGGGGGATTTGACCCCTGGTCTCTGGAATTGTAGTCCAGTGCTCCAGTCACTACACCATCCTGACTCACAGTCCCTGTAGTGAATACTAATGTGGTGCAAAATGCATGGATCAGTGGTCAAAACACAAGGATAGCAGCCCACTGTGCAACTCCAGTGTGCAGTGTGCAATGTGCAGTGGTAATACATAGTGGTAATGCACATTCACGCACTACTCTTTATACTTCAGTGTGCTACTGAATGCACAACAGACTCTTATATGCAACTCTGCTTATGATTAGATGTGACCATTGCACTTGTACAAAAAAAAAATGCATAGCACAATTTACCCTTATGTATGTCACTAACGGAATTCCAGCCTCTGTGTGTCTGGCTGTGGTGGTCTAAACTCAGTCTGTACCACACAGGTTTTTGCCATCTCTATGGCTGTTGGTATGTTTTGTGGACAAAACACAACGAGACAGATGAGAGGCAGCCATCTGATTTACAGAGCAAGGGAGAAACTCACTGCAGTGCTAGCCACATAATCTGTGTGTGCAGATGCACAAGATTTCCTCCCAGATACTGCAGTTAAAAATGTTGGGGATGGTAGGAGTTTCAGCCCCACGGAAACGCAGCGGAAAAGCCAGAGTTCAGCAAGCCAACAGCAGCACCTTTATTCCCCAGTAAGGATACTCACACACAGAGGAGTTTCTTCCAAAACAGGAGGCACTTTATCTTGCAGCAAAGTTCCGTTATATACACAACATAGGACAGATGGACAAAAGCTTGCGCCAGGCACCAGGTTTGGTCAACAGACAAATGCATACTGGCATTGCTTTGTTATATACATATCTACAACCAATCAGGTAGAGGTTTACACACCTCCCTCTACCATCTGCACACGACCCCAGTTTCTTATGCAGCCTTGCAATTACCCACAGCTGGGGCATGATGCAACATCTTTGCAGTGGGCTGATCATTTTCCCAGGGTTCCCTGCCTGGAATCCCTGACAATCCCCTCCAAAATGGTCAGGCCACTGTGTAGGACATTTTGCACTACATACATGTTATACAATACATGTTACATAATACATACAGTACGTACATTCAAGGGTACAACTCATCTTCCACCTTACACCCTGGTGGCAAGGCCCAGTTTACCTGCCAACTTCTCATGGCCTACTACTGGAAGGGCCTTTGTGAGCAAATCCGCAATATTGTGTTCAGATGGACAATACCGCAAACACAAAATCCCATCCTGGATCATTTGCCTTACATTTTTGTACCGTACCCCAATGTATTTAGTTCTACACTTTAAGTTTTCTGCCTCAGCCATTGCTATGCAAGCTTGTGAGTCTTCATATATTTCCAGAGGTATGCTGCAAGGCTCTTGTATGTCTGTCAGCATTTCTCTTAGCCACTGTACTTCGCTAGCCATTTCTGACAATGCTGCAAATTCAGCCTCTGTTGTGCTTAGCGCCACACAACTCTGTTTTCTTGATCTCCATACTATGGGACTCTCCGCATACCTGGCTACCAACCCAGTCACTGACTTGCAGTCTGCTGGGTCAGCAGCAAAAGAGCTATCGAGATAGTATTCCAGTGTTTTTTGGATTCCCACCATTCTCAGACACAGATCTCTTGTCCCTTTGAGATATCTGATGACTCGTTTTATAGCCACCCAATCTGTCTGTCTGGGTTTGGAAGCTCTCCTGCTTAACAGTCCAACAGCGAAACTGATGTGTGGTCTCGTGTTGTTGGCAATGAATAACAGGCTTCCAATGACAGAATGGTATAGCTGAGGGTTCACGAACAGCTCACTTGCTTCCAAATTTGCGAAGTCTGTTGTCATGGGAGTTCTGACTGTCTTTGCATCACACAGATCACATTTAGCAACAAGACTGTCAATCTTTTTCTTTTGGCTCAGAAAAATCTCACCATCACTGGTTCTCTCCACTTCAACACCTAAATAACACTTCAGACTGCCTAGATCTTTTAGCCTGAATCGTTTCTCTAATTCCATCTGCACGCGCTTTACATCACTGGCACTTCTGGCTGCAACACAAAGGTCATCAACATATATCACTATTATGACACAGTTGTCACCTGCCCCCTTGGTATATACGCATGCATCCGCGATGCTCCTCATATACCCAAGTGCCACCAATTGCTGATCAATGCATTTATTCCAATAACGAGCGCTTTGGCGAAGACCATAGAGAGCTTTGCGCAACAGGTATACTTTGTTGTCTTCTGCACCATCATACCCTGGTGGTTGCTCCATGTAGACTGTTTCTTCTAGATCAGCGTTCAGGTAAGCTGTCTCAAAATCAAAATGTTGAACAACCATTTTCCTCTTGGCAGCAACAGCTAATACCATCCTCAGACTTTCTGGTTTGGCTGTGGGAGAAAAAGTCCTGTCAAAGTTGGTGAACCTTTCCTGGGAGAAACCCTTCAAAACCAGGCATGCCTTATACTTCTGTGTACCATCAGGCATGTCCTTTAATTTAAACACCCACCTGCAACCGACTACCTTCTGGTCTTTGGGCCTGTCTACCACCTGGAAGACCTTTCTTTCGACAAGTGACTGGAACTCAGAGTCCATGGCAGTGTTCCACTTTTCCTGTTCCTCCTTGGGATACTCTAACAGTTCCTGATAACTTTCAGGCTCACTAGCCACAACACTGAACAGCTTGGCCCCTTGAACAACAAATCTGACAGGGGCTTTTCTTACCCTCTTGGATCTCCTAGGAATGAGCACCTTAGTTCTTCCTGACTCAGTTTCGCTAGGACTACTGCTGCTCTCAGTGTGAGGCTTTTCTTTGAGTGCAGTCCCAGGTTTGAAGCTAGGTGGTGGTGAGCAGTCGTGTGAAGTTCCAGGTTTTTCTTCCTTTTATCATCAGACATCACTGCCCCTCCATTTTCAGGAATTTCGGGAACACTTTTCACACTTTTACCCAGGGGAATCAAAACCTCTTGGTTACAGTGCAGTTTATCCCATCCTGAATGGATTTCGAAGTTTGCACTCCTAGAATACACTATTTTGCCAACATGGTATAGAAATCTATATTTGTTACCTTTGTATCCCACAAAGCGTAACCATTTAGATTTCTCCTCTCCAGACTTTCTGAAACTTGGGGGAACATACACACTGGCAAACTGACCCCAAACACGTAGATGCTGCAGGTTTGGCGCTCTACCATACAATAGGTGATATGGAGTTTGCTTCACGCTTGAACACCATATCCTGTTTAAGTGGTAGTTTGCTGTCACTATTGCTTCTCCCCAAAGTCCTGCTGGGGCTTGGGCATCCTCCATCATACAGTCCTTCATTTGTTTCAACAACCCAATTCTTCTTTCTGCAAGACCATCCTCCCCGGGAGATGCGGGGTTGGTGGTTTTATGCCTTATGCCTTTCTTACGCATCCAGGCTTGCAGGCTATTAGACAGGAATTCTCCCCCTCAATCTGACACAAGATTGGCCACTTTATAAGGAAATTCCCTCTCAACAGCATTCACCCGCTCTTGGAACTTTTCAGCTGCTTGACTTTTCTCTTTCAGCAGATAGACATAGGAGTACCTGGTGTGTCTGTCTACAATTACCAGGAAAAACCTATTTTGCCCTTCAGTTGGCTTGAATGGCCCAGCCAAATCTCCATGTACCACCTCAAAAGGCTGTTGGGTGACACACTTGCTTTTCTTGGCAATGGGGTAAGCCTTTACCTTAACCTTTTTGCACACAGAGCACTCTAGGAACTTAGGGCAATTTCTGACCTGTAACCCAGGGCATACTTTTGCCAACTCTTGCAAACCTTTGTAGCTGGCATGACCCATCACTCTGTGGAGGTAATGTACACACTTTTCATGTAGAGGTTTGTTACACAAAGGGTTAACGTTTGCCACTTTTCCTTTGGGCAGCATGTGGTAGAACCCCTGTTTTTTCACCCCTTTTGCACAAAAAACACCATCTGCAGTAATTATACATTTCTCTCCTTCAAACACCACTTTGTAACCCTCACTGGCCAGTTGGGAGACACTCAAAATACAGTTCTGCAAATTTGTCATGCACAATACATTATTAAGCGATTTCCCAAAACATGGCACATATGCAGTACCCATCTTCTGCACCTTGCTTGGTGCCCCATCTGCAAGGGAAATTGCTGTTATATTTGCATTTGTAACATCATTCAACAACTTTAAATTGTTCACTATGTGGTGAGTTGCACCACTGTCTAGCAACCACACACCACTCGCAGACGGTTCTTTTGCCACAAACACATGGCCTTCAGCCTGTGACGACATGCCCCTCCGCTTCTGGGCTGTCTTCTTCCCTCTGCTCGGCACTGGCATTCTGCAGTCCTTCTGGAGATGGCCGACTCTCTTACATCTATAGCAGCGTCTGGCAAAGCTGCACACTGCTCCTTCTTCCAGGTCAGATGCCTCGTTGGGAGCTGTCTCTCCCTCCTGGCGACTGGCTGTTCTCCCCTCCGACTGCAGTCTGGAATCGAACTGCTTACATTGGACTTCCTCCAAAATCCTCCGGGCTACCAAGTCTACAGTCAGCTCTTCCTCACGCACACCCTGGAGGCTGTACATCAAAAAGTCCCACTCCTTAGTGAGGCTTCCCAGCAGAATAAAACTTTTCTGCATTTCTGGGATATTTACCCATCTGTTGGCTGCCTCTTGAAATAACTGTTTCATCAGCATGAGGTGCTCTCTTACACAGCTTCCGGGACATAACTTTGTGTTATACAGTCTTTTCGTCCATAGCATTTTGGACAAACACGAGGAAGATTGATGCACATGCTTCAGAGCCTCCCAGAGCTGATATGCTGTGTCCGCAGCAGCAGCGTGAATCAACTGGGAAGGACTTAAAGTAAGCAAAATAACTGCTTTGGCTTTTTCGTCAGCAACCCTGAACGCTGCTATTTGAGCAGCAGTTGCTCCTTCTGGAGGCTGTCCCTCATTTTCCAAAACGTGCCACAAGTTTTCCTTCGTCAAAGCGGCTCTCACATAAATTTGCCAGCTTTGATAATTAGCGTCGGTCAACTGTTCAAAACGCAGATAACCTCCCTCAGCCATGCTGCTGCCTTTGTAAGGAAAATTCAACAAACAAAGCAGCTGGCCGCAGTGACCTTGATGAGCTCTGGACTGAAGATTAACTGTCTCTCTGCCAAAACACAGACTCCCGAAGCACCGGAGGGCCAGACAAACAGTCAAAAACAGTCCCAGTATCCAGGGGAAAAACAACTTCAGGTGCGCAGCGGAAGCGTGCTGGGCCCATAACCACTGTTGGGGATGGTAGGAGTTTCAGCTCCACGGAAACGCAACGGAAAAGCCAGAGTTCAGCGAGCCAACAGCAGCAGCCTTATTCCCCAGTAAGGATACTCACACACAGAGGAGTTTCTTCCAAAACAGGAGGCACTTTATCTTGCAGCAAAGTTCCGTTATATACAAAACATAGGACAGATGGACAAAAGCTTGCGCCAGGCACCAGGTTTGGTCAACAGACAAATACATACTGGCGTTGCTTTGTTATATACATATCTACAACCAATCAGGTAGAGGTTTACACACCTCCCTCTACCATCTGCACACGACCCCAGTTTCTTATGCAGCCTTGCAATTACCCACAGCTGGGGCATGATACAACATCTTTGCAGTGGGCTGATCATTTTCCCAGGGTTCCCTGCCTGGAATCCCTGACAAAAAACCTGCCATCCTTGACAACTTAATAATAGATCTTATCAGCTCCTAATCTGGGAGTCATTGTAGAAGTAAATGAATGTCCCAGATTTTAGAGAGGGCATACTGTAGCTTTTGCTACTTAGAGCTGTGACTGAATAGAACAAGGAGAAAAAAGGAGGGGGGAGGGAAGAGCATTGCAAAAGGTGAAGTTTTTGTCTCTTGCCCTTACCATTAAGAGTGACATTTCACACAAGTGCAGTTCAGCCCAAGATGCATTATATATCAGAATTTTCTTACTCATTCATAGCAGTTGATAGATGGAGTAAAATACATATCAACACTATTTCTTTCCTTCAGCTGCACCTGTGTTTGAACACCTGGGGAGTATTTTTCGTTTCTTGGATAATCTTGGAGCCTTTTTTCTTTTTAATTTTGGAGTGCAATACTTTATCTTAATTAAACATTCATTGGTTCAGAAATGAGCTAAGATAGGGAGAGTGGAAGAATTCTGTCTTCTTTTAAAAATAAATTGAGAAGAGAATGATTAATACATGCATGCTCTGGAGACCCTCATTTTGGTCTTAATATCACCTGGAGTCTTGTTTCTATAAGCTTTGTTTCAAAAGAGCAACTTTTAGAATGCAATAGTGGCACTGATCTGAGAAGATGAAAAATGCCCATCTTTTGGGATGACATTATTCTGAGACATCCAAAGTAGACAGGAAATTTTTTTCTTGTATATGTACAGTGCTAGAGAGAGAAACTGGTTGATTGATATGATGCTGATTTTTAAAAAATAAAAATAGTAAGTTTCAGATTTTAAAAACAAATTTTGCAGAGCAATTTTTAAAAACACCACTTGTTTCTGTGTTGAATTGTGAGTTACAGTCTGAGTTGCTTGTATTCTTGGATGCCTTCTTGATTACCACACTGTTATTAACCGTTCCTGGGCATCCAAGTGATTACCAAGTGTTGTAACATACTTGCAACAACCCTGTGCTCCTCTTCATTTCACAATGGGGAAGGTGTGGATGACAAGTAAGGAGTTAGCTCAAAGACAGTTTTAAAGCTAGGTTTCCCAAGGTTTATATTGCAACTCTGTCCATTGGATCAAACTGGCAGACTGCCAGAATAGGACTACCACCTTGGCCTGGTAACGCTGTACTTGATGTCAATCGCTTGTTCTGTTAGGAAGGGAGAAAATTGCTTTCTGACCAGCAAGTCATTTCCCTGTTCCTGTCCTTGAGTTTCTGTTCTGTCCTTCCCCTTGTATTCCTGCTACGGTGAGTAGGCAATGCCATACTCTTCACTTTATACAGTGAGAAGTGGAGAACGAACAGATCACAACATTCACTCTTCCCATAAAAACAGAATTAGAAACAAGTCCGGAAAGATTTGAAGTGTTTTTCTTCAAGTGGCTGTACAGAAATAGTACCTGTTCTACAGTTCCTTCAAGTCAGTCTTTGTTTTTACACGTGAACAGCAACAGTTTTGTTTTCGGGATGTGAGTATCTCCTTGTTTCTTGAGGCAAATACCAATACTCCTATCTTACTTCATTTCAGTTTTGTCCTTCACTGTCCCCCTTTGTGCTAATCTTCATGCATTTTTCAAAGGTTTATATACCACCTCCCCCTAGAAGGGCAGACCTGTTTTGTTTTTTCTAAATCCTGAATCTGCCAAATTGCATCAAAAGCAGTGTGTGAAATAGCTGGATGCCAGGATCAAGAAGTTGCTAGATTTAGAAATGAGTGGAAGAAATTAATTGAATGTTCTATGGCGAACAGATGCAATGGGCCTATCAAGATAGGTAGGTAAATAAATAGATAGGCAGACAGATAGACAAATATGCCTCAAAACATGGAGAGGAGGGCAGTCAAAAGTCCTATCTAATCATAGAACCAGTCATACCAAAGTTTGTACTTCTGTGCGATTATAACAACAACAAAAGACTCACAGGGAACTGTAATTAGTGACTGATAATGGGAGGTGGTGTGGGCTGAAACACATCGTCTTCTAGTAGGATCACCTATAGCAAAGAATATGAATAACTACCCACCCGTTTGTATGCTTGCTCTAGATGGAGAGGAGACACGAAGTTAAAAAATATTAAAGTATTCCAATCAGTTCTAAGAGCGCTTAGAAAGGCTCCTTGGGAGTGTGGCAATGATGCAGCTGCCCCCTAGTGGATTACTTTGAGAAATCCCTATACAATTCATGAGATCACCATAAATTGAGAGGCAACTCAAAGGAATTAAGAGAGGAATCAGTTTTCATGACAGGTGCTTATAATATATTTTTATACTGTCTTAGTAGGATTGTTGCTTGTTTTTGATCAGGCAGAAGGAATCTGAACAACTGTGTGAACGAGGAACAGTCTGCATTCATTCTTTTCACATCTGCATGAGTGGCTCTCTTAACATTCTCAAAATGTTGAAAAGGCTGTTAGAGCCAAAACCATTCATTTGCCCAGTCAGTAAGAATATGAAGAACATGTTAAACTGTGAAAGAGAGAGGGATGGGGGAGAAGATTAACATTAGATATGAGTAGTGGTGGTACTGAGGCATAAGAAGGCTAAAAGTTTAGAGACAGGAATTCAAGAAACTTTAGGGACCTTCTTTGGTAGCTGATAAAAGAAATTCACAATAATGGTTTGCAAATAGAAGTGTGAATTTAGATGTGGGGTCATGGAAGTATATGGTTTGCTTGTGAAGCCCCCAGTGAGCCTTCAATTCAAGCCTGCAGTGAGTCATGTAGAGATTTACCCTGTACATCTCCATCCTGCTCTGGTCAAAGATGAAGGCAGGTAAGACTATACTACCAAACATCTGTAAAGACTCTCTGTTAAGGGTCCTCAGTATTTCAATGAAGTAGGTCACGGATGTGAATCATCCAGGCCTCCAGATGTTATTAAACTGCGGTTCCCAGGAGTCCTAGGGCCTTTCTGCTCTACACTGCTATATTGCTATTATTCCACTTTCAACGTCCTGTGGAATTCTGGGGTTTGTAGGTTACTGAGGTCCAAGAGCTCTCTGGCTGAGAGTTCTAAAGGCCCCTCTCTCAACTGCGAACCCCAGGATTCCGTGGGAGGTTGAAGGTAGAATAATAGCGCTATAACAGTGTAGTGCGAAAAGGCCCCTAGCTAGGATAGCCAGTCATAAGGCATGCTCAGAAATGTAGTTGAAATCAACTCCCTATGTGTAGCAAAGGAGTAAACAAGAGATTTAGACCATAGGTAGCAAAATAATGTTTATTGGAACTAAGACATGCTAATGTATAGCAAATAGTCTTTTAGCCCAAGTGTGGCTGCTGTGGGTACAAGGTAGTGGAAGAGGAGTAAGGTAGAGCAGAAGTAAATTTCTGGAGAAGCCAGGAAACAGCAACAAGAGACTCTGTCTTAACAAATTACAGACTGACTCTCTGAATTCAGGTTCTTAGTGAGTTGAAGCCTCAGTTCTTCAACAGGGAACTGCAGTCTGCCAATATTTGGAAGGCCATATTATCACCTCCCCTGAATTAGGAAACAGGATGCACTGAATGCACCTTGTAATGACTGCAGCCTACCACCTTATTTTTGCCAGTTGCCCTTTCTATTGATTTATAGAGCCTTGGCTTGCCAAAATTCTATCCCCGTGTTGGTTCTGGCTACCCTATCCTTCATCCTGTAGTGGGATAGCTTCTCGTCCAATACATCTGGCTTATGCAATCAATTTATTTTGTTGCTTGGTGGTATTTTTTTTTCCTATGTGCATTTTTTCCTATGTCCTATGTGCATTAAAGCAGAGATGGGAAACCTTCGGCCTTTGAGACAACTATTCTCATTATGCCTCATCACTGGCCAGACTGGTAAGGCTGATGGGAACAGGGATTCAGCAATATCTGGATGGCACAGTTCCCCTGCTTTAAATGACTTTATTATTTAATACATTTATTAAGTGTCCTGATATCTTTGTTCATTTCACACTGCTGTGAGCTGTTTTGGAGGCCTTTGGTTAGAAAAGTAAATGTAAACCTATGTAAGACCTATGATGTAAACACTTTATGAGTAAATCAATACAGTTCTTGCCATCCTTCCCATGTGTCCAAGAGTGTGAGTACAGAAATGAAGGACCTTTCCTGTTGATCTGGCCTTTGCAGTTTTATTGAAAGGTCTAGCCTACCTCACAGATTCCCTGTAGTATAGCCTATAGGGATGATACTTTGTATTTCCATGTTGTGGAAGGTGAGGTTTACTTTATTTCTCACACATGTCATAGGCAGTATTGTTGGGCCACTGATAAGCGCTGTCAGTTCATTACGTTTCTGTGGGTCATTCCCACTTCTTTTCATTTAACTTCACATTGTTGCCTATGAAATGACATAACAGGAGACTCCAGCTTCCACCTGCTTAATGACATGCTGGGCGGCCTCATGATTTAATAGGGAACGGTCACTGCTTTTAACAGTAAGGAGCCTAGCTTTGGTCTAAATCCAGTTGACTACCTTTCAAAGTTTACTGCCATTTAGGACCTTATTCAGTTTGTCTACTCTACTCAGAAGTGGCAGCTGGATTTATACCTATGAGTCTAACCATGTTCTCTACCTACCTGTCCATGTGGTGAAATAGAGTGACCTGTAGATTGTTATAATTAGAAAGAGAAATAGAAGACCGTACCTGAGTTCTCTTCACTTACATAAAGATTAAAATCCATCTGAGACACCTCTAGGAAGAACTAGAGATTTCACAGCAGGCTCGTTTGTCTTTAGTTATCACAGTGAGCGTCTTGTTCTAGAAGTCAGTAAACAAAGCATGCCTGTGATTTAGAATGCCAGTGTTGAAAAAGGTTGGCAAAGCAACCTATAAAGTCACTTTTTAGCCAGTGGAGGAAAATCCAGACTCCTAAAACCTGTTTAGTATGGTGTTAAGGATTCAGACTTTGTGGCAAAGAAGAATTTCATGCCAGTATTCCTTTTGTTGACCATTCCAGTTCTGCCTTTAAATGTGTCTGCACTTGATTCAAGATAATCAGCAGCATAATGAGGCAAATACATCTGAAATCATGATTTCCTTGCTGCCTAGGTAGCATTGTGTGATGCTATCTTTTGTTTGCCATTTCAGATTCCATTCTTGTGATTGGTATATGAAGTTGATTCACATAAATAAGTACCGGTTGTTGTATGTTGACAAAAGCTTTGCTACAGCAAAATCCATTAGCACAGACCAGTGCCAGGATTATTTTCAGAATGTGGGGTCTGGTGCTTTTTAGCACTTTCAGACACAAGGCGGGAAAGGATTCTGCTGTCCTAGCCATTTCGTAGTGCTTGAGACAGACTGGAGAGTGCAGAGTGCAGCCATTATAAAGTAATGAGGCTGCCTTGAGAGGCTGCAGTGAACAGGTACAATGGCAACACTTGTAACCTGTTCAGTGAGCCTTTCCCAGCATATAATTACAGCACTTTGATTCCACTTTACTTGTCATGGTGCCATCCTATAGCATCCTAGGATTTGCACTTTAAAGAGCAAGCATGCAGAATACAGCAGCTTAGCCAAAGAGTGACTCTGGTGTCTCTCTCTGCATTTTTCATTGTGTTCCTTCAAGACTACTCACAGTAAAGGTCACAAGGAAGAACCTGAGCTGGGATTTTCCAAGTGACCAACCAAGTTTAGAGTGGCTTTCCCAGTCTTTCCGGCTCTGTTAGCCTACAGTTCAAATCACCTCCATTTGATCATGCTGACTATGCTGGAGGTCACAGTTTAACAGATGTGGGGGCTGTCAGGTTGACAACCAAGATGGGCAAACTAAGAGTTTGATTTGGGCTTGCGTGTTCCTTTTGTGCTCACTTATAAAAAATTCCAGGATGGAATGCGTCTGTAATCTCCAATTTCTCTGATGTTTCTTTGCTGTCACCAAGTGTTCAGATTCTTTTCCTGCACTCATAGTCTTATGTTGAATTCCTCCTAGACATTTTCCAGGCTTCATTGATCATCACTTGTCTTTCTAATAAAGAGAGAACATGAAGAGCAAATTAATTAGAGTTGCTTGCTTAGAGATTCTTTTCATTATGACTGCAAGCAGGATTTTAATTTGTGCTCTTCCTTCTCAGTTTCCAAAGGTAATCCAGTAGCATTGGTGATAAGTAGGGCTAGCAAAATCTGCTCTTGAAATAATTCAGGGTAAATAGGTTAATATTTTTTTCCATCTAAAGTACACTAGAAAATTAAGGAAAACATAAATAGATTGTGAAGTGGATTGAACCCCCAATGTCTGTTGTGATCTAATCCAGAATCAAATGTTCTGTTTTAATGAGAGCCCTGATTTGTGGACCTGAAGGGAAGCTACATTTCCCATGGATCTCTCCCTATATATTCCCGCATTATGAATTTGTTACTTTCTCCTGTGCTTTTTTTGTTTTATTTTGTTTTTTGTTTTGAAGCAGCACTTGAGGGGACAGTCCAGTTTGGGATGTCCAGCTTGGACAGATGGATTTCCCCCCTCCCCATGCCATTTTCCTGAAAAATTAACATCCTCCATTCAAAACTGTTTGTTCCTCAGTGTTGACATAATTGCATGATATAAGGCAGTGGTTCTCAAAACTTTTTACCCCTTTTACATCTATAAGAGGATGTTGCTCCCCCATTCCCGTCCTATCCTCTGCCCCTTTCTCTTTCAAAAGCCCCTCGTACCAGATGCATCCTCTGTCTTAATGCTGAGCTCACTAAGGGGCATACCTCTGGCTGCACCAACAACTGAACATTTGGAGAAGCTGAGTAGGAAAAGGATAAGAAAAGGGAAGCCAATTTTTGCTATGTCTGAGTTTGGAAGAATGCGTAACAGGGGAAAATGCTTTGTGTTACTCTTTTACGGAGACCAGTCAATCCTCAATGGTACGCATGTGCGCACATGTGCACGCACATACACACACTTGCCCTTCTCTTTCATATTTGCTGTACTTGCGGCCTGAATTTTCTTGTGGCTCTCTTGAGGAACTGTCATGCCCCCGTCTTAGAGTCCCACCCCACACTTTGAGAACCACTGGTATAAAATGTTTGCTAAACTGAGAAACCTGCGTGTCCATTGAGATGGAAGCTGCATTCCTGTGCAGACTTAGCTGGGTATAAGTTTTATTGAACTCATGAAGGTTTACTTCTCAGTAGTCATGCATAGGCGTATGCTTGCAAGTTAAAGGATCAGGTGTGTAGTTCCTTAGGCTGTAAAGGCACACTCTGCCTGTAAGCAGTGTCAAAAGTATTTATAGACAACATAGTTCCTTCATTCTGATGACTATGGAAGCATTGACAATATTGGTAACAGCAGAAACTACCTGGACTCATGATGAAAATGTAGAAATGTTGACAGTGTGAGGAACAACAGGAAATACCTGGACTCCCAATGAACAAACAAAATGACTGTAAGATGACAGAGGTTTGGACAAGTGAGATTCACCTTGCTGTCCGTGCTGTGAGGAATCCTTCCTCTCAATGCTGCCACTCAGTCATTCCTTTCCAGGGCAAAGACTGGTCTGGGGGCTTCCCATATGCAAATACACACACACACACACACACACTCACACTCGCTGTTAGTGCTTACCATGAAAGTTTAGCTTCTTTACAAGGAGATTCCTAGAGGCTAAGATGAAGATTCATGGCATAGGTATTCCAGCAGATTATTATCTTCATGAGATGTCTTATCTTTATCAGGTGTCCAAAGCTCGCTCTCTCTTCTTTGCCAGGTCCAGTTTCAGTCCAGACTGACTTCCTGCTACATACACACGTGTCAGTTTCCCCCTCACTTTTTGGGATGTGGAGAAAAGAAGATCAACATCTCTGTTCATCATTTATCCTGTGGTGGGCAACAGCAGTGAGTCCAGGGACCATTGTCTGCTCCAGGACTCTTCTGCCATGACACAGATTGCCAAAAAGGCCACCTGCACACATGTATTAGAACCAAGAAGTGACCAGAAGTCCACTGCTGGTTTTGAATTTTTGATATCTTTAGATGTCAAATAGTGCAGGGGGCCCTTGTAACTATTTAAAAAGGTAAATTGCTGCTCCTGATGGCTCCTGGGGAGGCAGTTCATTTTTTTGTTTCACTGATCTCTTTTCTTTCTTTTTTGTACCTTTTATTGGAAAAAGGGTGATCTGTGAGGCTTTGTTCCAACCCTTATTTATTCCTTCTTGGGCCATTTGAGCTCCCATTGAAACACACAGAGATGCTATCAGGCTTGAGACACTTCCAGAGAGGCTCACCTTGGTTTTGATATTTTTATTTTAAACTTTGGCTCATTTTTTCATATTCTTATTCACTCATTCCCAACCTGTTTTTCCCCCTTCATTTTCTTTAAACTTGTGGCATGCCCAAGGCCTGTTTTTCTACCTTAGAAGCCTGATAGGGATGTAATTCTTTGCTAATTTCATTCTTGGAGGAAGCAATAGGAAACTTTACCAGTTTTCTTCCTACTGTGAGAATATCTTTGAAAACTACACAGTTTTTGAAGACAATTTGCATTTTGAGACTGCACAAAATTTACACAGTGATTTTGTGTGTGTGTGTGTGTCTGGATGTTGAAATGAGATGTTCTATACAGAAGATAATTCTTTGCAGACATATCATTTTTTGCATGGGAAAAGCTGTAGTTTGAGGTGTGTTCTGTGCAAAGTTCACACTTTTCTCTGCTGTTGCCACTGCAGAAAATACCATTTTCTGAAAGAAAAGGAATCACATGAGAATATTGTTCAGAATAAGTCCCGAATGAGCAAAGATTCCGATCAGTGCAGGATTCAGGCTTTTCTAACACACGCGAAACATTTTTTCATTTTTTTTTTTTAATATTCTTTCCATCTCTACAGCCCTAAGACTCCTGCAGGCCACACCAGCCCCTTCAGATGAGACCAGAAGTGATCGCCTCCTGCTTCTCTCCCTCCTTGGACAATGCTATTTTTAAATGCTCTGCCCCTAGTTTCTTAGAGTACTGATATCAGATGCTAGAGTAAGTGGCAAAAATGGTTAGGAAGGATTCAGCCCCCTTAGGAAGTAAGCAAATTACCCATTGGCAACCAGAGGCCCTGCTGATGAGTCCCTGTGTGACTGATAGCTGGCTGAGCCAATCAGTGCTAGAGCTCTCATCACCACTGTTGACACCCTCACAAAAATCTCTTAAGGAAGTGTGGGGGACGCTGTTGCCTTCCAGGTATTTTTGAATTACAGCTCCCAACAACTGTCAGCACTGGTTATGCTGGCTGGGAGCCTGATGAGAGTTCAAGTCCAGCAACATTTGGAGGACCTTGGATACCTTGTTGTGTTGTTGTTGTGTGCCTTCAAGTCGTTTCCTATTTATAGTGACTCTAAGCCAAACCTATCACGAACTTTGCTTGGCAAGATTTGGTCAGAGGGGAGTTTGCCTTTGCCTTGCCTTTCCTGTGAGGCAGAGAGAGTGTGACTTGTCCAAACCCACCCAGTGGGTTTCTGTGGCAGAGCATGGATTCGAACGTAGGCCTCCAGAGTCACAGTCCAATGCTCAAAGCACTACATCATGCTGGAGGTTCCTCCACTGTGCCTCATATGCAAGGTTGGAGTGCGCAGAACACAAGTGGAGGTCTTAAAACGCACACATTAAGCGAGTGCCCCAAATCTTCCACTGGAGCGTAGCAACCTGTGGAATGCAGGAAAAAGCTCTCTCCAGATGTGACCAGAAGTATAAGTCGGTCATTGGATGCCTTCCAAAAAGGAAGGTAAAGAGAAGGGCAAACCGTGTCTGTAAATGAGCTGATTTACCCCTCTCGAAATGCCTCTGCCTCGTGGGACTGATTAAAAGGAACCATATGATGGTGGAACGCTTTACATCAAAACTTGCTTAAATTCCCAAATTCTGCAGCAGCCCACACTGAGGAAGTGGAGTGACTGCTTTGATAGACACACACACACACACACACACACACACACACACACACGCTGCCCCACAGATTGGCAGTAAAATCTTGGGAACTACAATCAGTGCAAGAGGGCTGTATAAATGCTGGCAGGGCTATAAAACACAGGTGCAGCAGAAAACTGCTGTGAAGTCTGCAGAGAGGGAGCCTTTGTTGGGGGGAAAGGGAGCCTCATGGAAAGGAAAGCTCAAGGCACACTAATTGTAACTGTTTCTCTAGCACTTGTTTCACTCAAGAAATAGGCTCCTCAGCTTCCTAGAGGGAGCTGCATTGGGGGAATGTGTGGAGACTTCAAAAGTAAATATATCCAGGGGTAGCTGTGTTAGTTATAAATCAAATGCAATAACATCCAAAATCCACAAAACAGCCATTTCTTTACTGGGCTAACCAAAAATGTGCAAAATACCTCATGCAAGCTTTCAGAGTTCTGCTGGCTTCTTCATCAGGCAAAAGTGTCAAAAATCATACAAGAAAAAAAAATGACAATGTTAGAATCATAGACCTCCAGACCATCTTAGGCCATTTCCACACAGGGTAAGTAAAACGGTGCAGTGCGTCTTCCACGGAGGACGTCTGCACCTTGGAGCGGACTGGGTCCGGACTACTTACTGTAGATCCGCACCTCAGTCTGCTCCGGAACGACCCCAAGTGGTCCTCCAGCGTGTTTTTGAAAGACCTGATTTTTCCGGTCTTTCAAAATGCCGGTGCACGCCATTGCGTGCCTGCTCTCCGATGCAGATTTGTAGGCTCGCACCAGTGCGAGCCTGCAATCTGCAGAGGGCGGGCTTAAGGCTGGCGAGCTTCAGCGGTTGGTCAAGACCCACGACCAACCGGAAGCCGCCATTTTGGACACCGAAGCAGTGCGCATCTAGGACCATGCGCTGCTCCGTCTCACCCCAGACCGGACCAGACCCACAGAAGATCCAGCGAGTAGCAGCAGGGAGTGATTCCCTCGCCGCGTGCGGAAATGGCCTTAGTTGGCAAAAACAACCTTAACAAAATATAGGCCTGTGACTCTAAATTTGTCATTTTTTTCTTCTCCTATATGTTTTTTAACATCTATGCCTGATGAAGAAACCAGCAGAGCTTTGAAAGCTTGCATGATCTATTTTGTACATTTTTGATTGGCCCAATAAAAATATTGTTGTTTCGTGGATTTTAGATGTTACGTATTCAAGAGTAAATCTTTCTCTCATTTCAAAGCGGCTTTTCAACCACCCTATGATGAGATCTGCATGGAATGAATCTGATGGTCCGGCACGTTATTTCAGTGTTTCCAGCTCCTTCAGATACCCGTGTGTGTGTGTGTCCCTTCAAGTCACCTGCCAACCTGTGGTGACCCCATTAATTTTATATAGTTTTCTTAGGCAAAGAATACTCAGAGGTGGTTTTATCAGTTCCTTCCTCTAACATATCATCTAGAGCACCTGGTATTTGTAGGCAGTCTCCCATCCAAGTACTAACCAGGGCTGACCCTATTTAGCTTCCAAGATCAGATGCTATCTGATTCCTTTAGGGTATTTAGAGACCCATGTTCTTCTTTAAATTGTGAATGAGTGGGTGTACTTCTTCCTATCTAGTATGAAGTAGATGTTTTATGCCTAGGCCCAACTGCATAACCATGCAATTAGCATGCTATTTCTCCCCTAAAACATGAATTAAATTTGCACTGATGGGATGCACACAAAATCAGACACCAACACCAGTCTTCTTCTTGAACAAAATATATCTTAAGCGTTCAGCTTATATCAATGTATTTGCAAAGCTCATGTTTGTATCCTATATTGATTCTCCTTTCCTTTCCTCCCTCTCTTTTTATTTTCTTTTTCCTCCCACATTTCTGTTTCTTTCCTCTGTAATCAACATTTTAAAAATCCATTTTTAAAAAAGCCCTCTCTTTATAGTTGAGGAGATCTGCCTGTCACATGTGGCCTCCCAACACATACTACCGGGATAACTTTGGCAAGGATAACTATTAGTTGAGCAGTGGCTGTTTTATATCAACTCATCCATGGAGTTGTGGATTTACTGTTCTAGGAAGTTTTGGTGAGGGAAAATGGGACGAAATGGGGAGAAAAAGAATAACATCCAGCATGTTGGTGGCATAGTTGCTCTTGGAAACAGGACAACAGCATAGCTAAAGGGACAATTAAAAGCCCATATTTCTTCCTCTTTGAGAACATCACACAAAAATCCATGTGAGGATCTTGAACTCTGCCTGGTGTCCCAGTGAATATGTTAATAGCAATCTGTTTGAAGGTACGTAGACTTGTAGGCTAATTTAAAGGTTGTTTTCTCATTTTGGGCTTGTTTGGTAGAAAAACAGCAGGAGCAATGTAATAACAAAGGCTTCTGAAGTAGCTGCACCTGGTACAACTCAAGAGAAGGAAAGACCTGGCAGATGTTTCTTTGCGCTGAAGGTTGAAGAATCAACACAAGGAGCTACTTATTCTCTTGCTGACCCTTCTCCCCTTCAAGTCAGCAAACGGGCAGGCATCTTGGCATGATAGTGCATTTTCCTACAATAACATCTACTTTGTTTAGGACTTAAAGCTGAGTTTGTGAACAGTCCTTTGTTTTCTTTGAGTGTGGGACATAAAGGCAGGAATGCTGCCTCCTTTAAAAAAAGAGGTGGGGGGTTGTGTGTGCTGAAAGCTCAGAAGGGTATCTCCTATTTAAAAAAGCATTTGGGGTGTTTCATGTATCTTGTGTCTTATGTGGTGCCTGTTCCTGGATGTTTTGTTTGGCTTTGTATTACGCAGGAAAGGTTTCAGGAAAAACAAATTCCTAAGCAATATGGGGTGCAGTGTCTGGGGCTAGTCCGCTAACAGCAAGCTTTCTGAGCTCCACCAGCCAAAATCACAAACTGAATTTGATTATGATTATGTATGTAAAACAAGATTAGCTAGGATGTCTAGTTGAGATAAACTATAGTATATGAGGTAAGCATGTCTACATTTAACCTTGGGCAGTCAACCACACCATATTGGAGCTCGTGCTTAAGCCTGTTATGGGGAATGGTCACAGGCTAGTGGGGGGAAACTTGACAACTCAGCGAATTAGGATCTTGATAGATTTCTCTACTAATGTGCCTCAACTTCATAGATTTCCTGATTAATTTTACATTTAGATGAACTGATTTTAGCTTCATTGTATGTTTAGGGATGGAGTGGCTCTCTCTGCCAGATTCACTAAGAGCCCCAGGGGAAGAGTAGGGTTGTGTTGGAGGAGACAGGGCAGCCTTATCCATTACACACTTGAGCACAGTACCTAGGGCCTATGAAAATTTTAGGACCTACAAAAACAGGATTTTAGGCCCTAAGAAACATCCCTAGCAGTACATTGAGGCGAGGCAGGGAGTCTAATAGAAGAATGGCTGGGGCCTATGAAAGCTATGAAAACTATAATGTGGCCCTGGAAGGAGATTCATTACATGGCTAGCTTCTCCAAATCTGACTGAGAGCTTAGAATCTGCTGGGAGTGAAGGTTTGAAATATGTGTATGGGGTAAGAGTTGTTCGCGCAACTAACTTGCAGCTGTGGCTCTTTCAAAATGTAAACTAACTGCACCTATAGGTCTGCATTTTCGTTGGAGTCTTTCTTGATGGCAGGTAGGAAGCTGAAATGGGGAGTCTTTTCAGTTCATTTTCTCATTGATGTTACTTTCTGGTATGGAATATTATTGTATGAACTGCTTAATAATCTTTTAGTACATTTCTTGCTGACATAGTTCTGGGCACACAGTTAAGTGAAAAGTTTTCCTCCACCCCCACTGCCTGTTTCCTCCTCTCTTAGTTTTCTCTCCCTCTCTCCATTCTGCTTTCCACCTATCCCTTCCTTCAGTAGGTCACAAACTTTAAGGGACTTGTCAGGTTTGCACAACTATGTTTGAGCCAAAAGTTTCAGATTCCATCCCTGCCCCCATGCTGATTCAGAAGTAAATCCCAATGAATTTAGTGAGATTTACGTCCAGGCAAGTGAGTATGTGATTGCTCCAACCATTTCTAACATTCCAGTTTTTTTCCAGATCATACAACAGGGGATTTTGTATGTCTCTTCCTTGTATAATCTTTCCTTGAGCACTTCAGCTAGTCTAGTCTTTCAAGCTAGGACTCACATTTTCTGCACTAGATTGTTACAGTGCTATGATTCCACTTTCAACATCCTATGAGGCCCCTCCCTAAACTGCAAACCCCAGGATTCCATAGGATGTTGAAAGTGGAATCATAGCACTATAACAGTCTAATGTGGAAATGGCAACAGTGTGAATGGCCATGGACTCAATTTGGCATTGTTGAGTCTCGCATGCAGTTGTATCTACTGTATTGGTGATCTTTGCAACCAATGCTTTTCGATTGGAGGTGGAAAGGCAAAAGGGGTACAATGATTCAGTTGTAGAGAAAAATATTTTGCATAGACTCTGAAGCGCTCGAAACATTTCTGATTAAGAATTTTCTGCCTTTGATCACTGACAGATATTTATGGCCAGCTGCTTATTGCTGCGCTTCCAATGTGTCATTGTCTTTTAACTGAAACAAGCACAAGTCTTTACTAGCCTTTAACATCACTTCTTAACATTTAATTAACATACGTTTGAAAAATGAGTGAATGGTGTTTGGGTAGAAAGAAGAAAGAAGAGAAGAGATACACAGTTTTGTGAGAAATTTAACTGGATAGCTTGCAAGATGAGAATCCATGCTTTAGGACAGTATTTCCCAAGTCAACAGTATCCAGCTAGCCTGGACTCCCATCATCCTCAACCAATAATTGTGTTATGGATTTTGTGCCCTAAGGGGAAAAAATGCAGGCTGGGAGAAGTCAGCTTCAGAATAATGAAAAGAGACAGTGAGAAAATGTGCCCTTAGGAGGTAACAAGGTTTCACACCATTATCTGCAAATTCTATGTCACAGAAACAATTTTGAGGAATGAAATAATCATGTTAATTTTCTGATTTCAGTTTACTAGTGTTAGTGAAGGAGTTAATCTCCCAATTTCTAATGATTAACACTAGCAGACCTAAACTTTAATGAGTAGCTAGTCCTTTCTCTTTCCAGGATGTTTGTGTACATTATGATCTTCCACATTTACTATAAAAGGAAGACTTTCTAGACAACCAAATGCCAGGCAACCCATTCTAATTTTTCCACATGGGACAAGTGTTGAATTAGGGGTGTGGCTTCCTTTTGTATGTTTTCACCTTGGAGAAACAGAGTTATAACAGGATGTTGGATTGTGGCCACAAAGGTACTGAAGGTAACTGGGGTGATATTACAAGAATATTTTTGATGTCAGATAATAGGTTGCCATAAGTCTGAAAACCAGACATTTTGTTAGGATTAGACTATGCTTGCATGCTTTCCAGATGTTACATTTCTTTATCCATTCTCAGCCACTGGGCATTACCAGAGATAAATTGGGTGAACTCTATGTATATATAATATTTGCAAATTGTGAAGTTTTTAAACAGAATACTTCATCTCTTATTGTTATATTGTTAAAAGTTTTTTTAAAAAAATATAATTGACCTGGGAAAGAGCAGGGTTCTAATTTAGGTGATGTGTAGCTGTGTGTGCTTCCCTACAACAGGCAAGATAAACAGCTGCTTCCAGAATCACTTACTGATCATGTGTGAAGAGCAAAACAAAAAGAAAAGGGGGAAACAGATTAGCCTCCCTCACTAGCTACCCTGGCATGTTGAAAAAGCAGAGTCCTGTAAGTTGTGCCAGCAAAATGGAAATCATAAGAGAAGTGGACGAAGTTGAAAGAAAAAAAAAATTTTGGAAGAAACTTTCAAGTGGTCTCTAGAAGGTTCAAATATTTTTGTTTATTTCTGCAAGGCTTACCTAACCTGGTTGTTTCATATGTTCATAACATCAGCTTTAAATTAAAACTTGATTGAAACGTGTTGAACTGCCCCCACTTTTTTTTGTGTGGTAACCTATCCCTATTCTTTCCATATTATTTCTATCTTTTGTATCAAAGTTGCTGTAAAAGGTATAATTCTCAGGAACACACCGACTTTGTTAACTGAAGCATACCTATATTGGCAAATAACTGGGCTTTTCTTTTTTGAATGTGTTATCAATCCATTCTTTAGAAACACCTTTATGGTATGGAAAGATTGGCAGAAGAAATTGATTATAATTCCATCCTTCATGACTTCATTCCAAGCCAACCATTGTTTTGTAATACAGTGGCCTCAGTTTCAAAATTGGAAAAGCCATGACTTCTATCAGCTTCCATTTCTGTGTAATGGCTCTGTACCCAAACTCGCAAGCCAGATTTGTAACCAATTTCACAACTTTTATTGCACGATTTCAAAATTACTCAGTCACTTTGCTTCAGTGAGTCTAATAAAGGCACAGGCAAGTCAACTCCTTCTTCTATTTTTCCAGTAGTTTGTGTGCCTTGGCATTTAAAAATTAGAACATATTAATGATTGCCAGACGCCAGCATGGTGCAGTAATCTGAACGTTGGACTAGGAATCTGGGAGACCAGCATTGAAATTCCTGCTCAGAAACGCACTGAGTGGCCTTAAGTAAATCACACACTCTCAGGCTCACAGGGAGGCAATGGCAAACCCCCTGTGAATAAATCATGCCAAGAAGACCTCATGATAAGTTCATCTTAGGATTGCCCTAAGTTCAAAAGGACTTGAAAACATACAACAGCAACAGATAACTGCCATGTACAGTTTCACTCATGGCCCAAAATTGGTTGCATAAAAGTTATGAACATTATCATAGATGAGAAAACTTGGATAGCTCAGTGGAATAAGGACCTAATATGCTCAATTTCAACAAAGATGTTGTTGTTGTATGCCTTCAAGTCATTTCCAACTTACGATGGCCTAAGGAGAAAACCCTGTCATGGGCTTTTCTGGGGATGAGAGTATGTGACTGTCCAAGGTCACCCACTGGGTTTCCATGGGCAAGCGAGGAATGGAACCGTGATCTTCAGGGTCATAGTCCCACACTCAAACCGCTACACTATGCTGGCTCTCTGAAGGTGTTGTACCCCAAGTTGAATTTAATTATATGAATCCAGTTCCTGCATCAGATATATATATATAGCCACAATGTAGTGACTATGATCTGTCCCCCAAACTGACCTCTCTGAAACCCACCTTAAAAATCTAGCCAGCTAAACTGGGGCATGGAGTTCTACAGCTCTAGCAAGTGAGGGACTGAAAGATGATACATCCAGTCCCCTTCCACCAATGATCAGTGGTGTGCCAAGCAGAAGCTGAGATCCCTATAAGATCCTGTTGGAACTTGTTGGCATACTTCTGCTTGCTGGCAGGAGAGGGCTGGACATGTCATCCTTCAGCACTCCAATCACCAGTGCCTCAAAACACTCTCCCTCACTGCAGCTGGCTAGATTTTGAGGTTGGTTGGGGGCCTTTATAATTCTGACAATACTACCACAATTGTAAATGTGAATAGGAGCAGTTACAGCGTCATAAGCCTAGCTTATGGCTTCAAAACTATGCCACCCAGAGACTTTAATGCCAGACACTAGAGATGGAACTTAGAACTGGGCACTTACATGGACTTGCCGTAGTTTTGCCCCCAAATTTATCTTTTTGGGATACAGAATGAGTTTTCCCCAGCAAATGAGCCTTCTGTCTTTGTTTTTTTTCTGGAAAATAATAAGCAAAAAATCTAGAAATTGCTTCAAATTAGCAAAATGACAGTGAATTATCTCTAGATATGTGGAAGAATAAGGTTCTTAGAAAAAAATAGCAGCTCAAATTCATGCTTCAAGATATATGCAGAACCACAACACAGGTTTCACAGATGGATTAATGCAATAAGTTGCAGGCCTTAGTTTGCAAGACCTGAACAGAACTATTGATGATCAACACTGTTGAGTTCTCTCATTCATAGAGTCAGTCCAAGCTGTCTTGACAGCAGGTAACAGAAACCCATTTATTAATCATGCTAATAATTATTATTCTATTTATTTCCCACCACTGACTTATAGTAACGTGTGGAGAAATCTCTTCAGTTGAAAGTCTGTCTTCTCTCACTGGTTTTCTGTTTTCGGTGTCAGCTTCATCTCCTTCCTTCAGTTAACTGTATTCTGTTCAAAGTATTGAAGATTTTATCCTGTGATCCCTTGCTGATTTATTGTAATTCCAGTTTCATTTAATGTACTTGCTATAATAAATTTGCAGTGGTATAGGGAGAATGCTGTTTCCTATGGATTGCAGCTTATTAATGGTACCTGAAAGCAGAGCTTTAATTTCCTGAAAACAATGTTTTCTGTCATGATTCTCTGACACATACACCACATTACACTTGCACACATATGCTTGTACTGTAATAAGATAGATATATGTTTTTCTCGTTAAGGAAGCATTGTTCCAGTCCAGTGGAATAAAGTGCTCTGCTTTTATTGAAGTGGCTCCTTTCAAATGATCGGGAGGGGAAAAAAAAGCCAAGTGAGTCCACTCCTAACCCAAAACCCCATGGCAGTTGTGGCTATTAAACTCCATGAAGAAAGAACCCTTTGTCATAGCACAGGACTAAATCCAGTCACAAGTGACACTTTTCCAGAAAGTGCAACATTTTTTTTCCATCGCAGTAGCGTTCTTTGGACTCATGGTAAAAGGCAGGATTTGAAACAACAAAATAAAAGGAATTCCATCAGACAGATCATTTTGAGCACAGTCCTAACCCAGTCTAAGAGCCCTGACTTTATTAACCCATGCCTTCCTATTCTCTAGGCAGATTTTTCATCAGAGCTGAACAGAGATGCTTTACTAATCCGTGTGCCATAATTCAGCAAACAGAAGGGAAAAGAGTCTTGCTGAGCTTTGCTACTTAATGTTTTGCTGGCTTTGGAAGTTAGTTATTTGACAGGGAATGACCAGGAAGGTTCTCTGTGAGTGGCTTAGCAGAAATATTTTTGTGTGCTTGGAAACCAAATAGAGCATCACATTTGAGCATACAGAGTTTGGTGGGAGATCCGAAGACCAAATTCCTATTGACCTTGGGAAAGTTTCTGCCTGCTGCCTACTTATTGCCTACTTCTGGCATGTCTTGCTTCCCTGAGCCTTTCAGGTGGGTTTTATAAGACAGACAAATAGTTTGGGTTACTTCCTAAGAAAATAAAGGGTGAGATGACTTTTTTGTTAATTGGGCATTGCACCTGAACCTCAGTTGATGAAGTAGATGTGTTCTTAAATATTATTTCTTTAACAGAAAATTTGGTAGCAGAAGCAGAAATAACATGGGAAGAATAAGGAGAGGTTCCTACACCTCAAAAAAAGAACATTTTCACATGTGTCCACAGGCTTTTTATTCAAAAGTAACTGTGTGCATGTGAAATGAAGTGACTAAGTGAGATAATCCTTGCAGAAGCAAACAAAACATTGTGAACCTTTTAGAGACCCTTTGAAAGCTTCTTCCAAAATTCATCCACAAATTTTCCCCTTTCATCAGCCCCCCCCCTTTTTTTTGTGATTTCCATTTTCGTGGCTAAACTTATAGATCTTTGCTTCTTTTTTTTTTAACATCCTGTTGGGGGAGCTGATGAGACAGGCTCTTCTGTTTTCCTCCTTTCTCTCTATTTTGCTGTTCATACATACTCAGTAAAGAATTCTCGTGGCAGCTGCTGTTTACTTTGCCTGTTGTAACCAGGCACTCACAGCTGCAGTAGATTCCACTACAGCAGAATCTCATTTTCTCCCAGATGAAGCTTATCTCATACATCACTGCAAATGCACTGCTACAATTCACCAGCAAACATATGTATTTTTGCAGCTTTCCTTCACCGTGTGGGTTGGTATAAAAAGATTTCACTAAAAGGAGCTTCCTTTTCATGGCCTTTGTTAACCAAAGTGTGTCTATAGTTGCTATGGCTATTGTCTACGGAATACTTTGACCAAAAATTAACGGTCACAAATATGTTACACAAGAATAGGTCCCACTGATTTCCTTGCTACCTAATTTCACCCAGTAGCTCAGATCTTGAGTTTGCTCTCACCATGGGAATGTCCTCTGAGTGAAATTCCAGTCACAGGATAGTCCCATCAGTGGCAAGAGTGGAAGAGATGAGTGTCACCCTTCCTCCTGCAGCCCCTTATGTCCTTGAAGTGACATGCCAAACATGAGTGACGTGAGTGACATGCCAAAAGGAGTGGCAGGAGACTAGAAGGGAAGGGAGTGGTGAAAATTATCTCCCTACCTGCTCCATCAATAAGATCCTTTTAGAGGAGCTACTTCTTAGGATTGTGGATATTTGTTATGTATTACATTTATCTCCTACTTTTCCTTCATGGAGCTCCCATATTTTGGTAACAGATTGGCTCAATGCTTTCCTTTCCCTTGATCTGTTCTTATTTTTTAAAAAAAAAAAAAAAAAAGTAAATCCAAAACGTAACAGACCATTATCCATATTTATCTCATCAGGATAATGGTAAGCAAGGCTCGCTTGGAACAAGAGATGTAGTTTTGCAGCCTGTATAGCTTGTTCTCTCCTCTTTTCCCTCTTCAGCAAGGAGGTTTTAAAAATAAACCTTCAGAGGAAGAGTGGGAATTGAATGAAGCCATTGTTACTGCACAAGATGCTAGAACAGAGCCTTTTACAGCTACATCTGTTAGTAAATTGTCTGGGTTCAGGCCTATAGAGGTTGCATAACTTTGGCTGCTGTAAATATCTGTCACTGGCAGACAACGGTACAGATTCTTAGTTGTCAGGGAAGATAGAGTTTTGCTTCTCTCTCCCCTTCTCCAATCTTAGCTTTGTTTTAGTCTCCAAAGGTCTCAGGAACCTAAAGATGGAAGAAAAGAAGGATATCTGTATATAAAACAAATATAGGACAGAGAAGTCTTTGATCTTCAGGCAGAGATGAGAAGCAATGATTTAAAGTAAAACCATTACTGTTGGGAGCTCTGTTTTTCCTTTTTTTTTTCCGTAATGAGGCCATAATGGAGTAATTACATTCAGAAGTAATGTAATGGGTAGGAACAGCATCACTACTCTTTGGTGTTTTTAAAGGACATTTGAACACAGATTTTTATGCTATTTCCCCTTAATCATTCCGTGGTGTTTGAAGTGAGTGAGTAGACAGCATAGTGTTCCCAGGGTGGGAAAGGGTGGAGAAAAGAGAAGAGATTCCTCAGAACAGTGGCAGAATTTAACTGCATAGATCATTAGATACCATCCTTTAAGGACAGCTTACCCCAATTTGGCCCTGTCCAGATGTGTTGGACTGCAAATATCATTGTCCCCAGCCAGCAAACATATTGTGGGATGTGTCTACAACTGGAAAGTGCTAGGCTGGAGAAAGCAATTTACACTCCCTAAATAGTACAGTTGGCCCTCCACATTTGCTGGGGTTTGGGTGCACAGAAGCTCCACAAAAGTGAAGAAACCTTAACTATCAAAATGTGTGTGCATACCTGTGGGAGAAGGGCTGAGGCATGGTGGGAAAAGCGAGCACCCAGGGTCCAAACCAGGTCCAGGAAAAGAGAGGAAAAGGGGTAGGTTGGCATGGTGGCCTTATATTTCCTCTCTCTTGCCCATCTCCTCACTTGGGTGTGCATGGGACATTGGGAGACAGTTTATGGTGGAGATTAAGCTGTGAACCATCCTTAGCTGGCCAGGCAGTGACTGTTTTTTAAAGGACTGCATGATCTGATTGGAGCCACTGAGGGAAGGATGCATTTGAGGTGTGGTAGAGAAACGTGCAAATAATAAAATCTGTAAAGTGAAACCTACAAATGTGGAGGGACAAGTACTTTCAAAGGAGGCAACACGTGGCGCTTGTGAAAAACACTGCCACCTTCTCCTCCTGGAGGACAGACATCATTATGCTGAAAGACCTGCGTATATAGCTGTTCTAAACAAAGTTATTGCATCCAAACCATTCTCGGACGTTTTCAAGCCAGGAAGTTCTTTCCTTAAACAGTTCTTCCCTCACTTATTTTACCTTGAATTACCAACTGTAACAATCTGCGTTTCACATTTCTCATTATATCAATGACTGGAATAGTATAGTTTTCTGCATTTTATATGTTTTATGTTTTCTTAGTCTTTATATATTCTTTTATTTTTTTAATTTTTTTTAAATTGATTAATAAAAATATACTTTATTAAACATACAGATAAACAAAAACAAAACAAAACACACAATAGACACACAATAAAAAAAACACAATACAAAACAAAACATACAACCACACTTATCAGTAACAACAATTCTTAATACATAGAATGATACCCCTCCTTCTTTTCAACAGGAGAGGATCCTGCTTCCCATAATTTATATTTCAAAATATTATACAAACCTACATACAAACCATTCAGCCATGAGCAATTCTTCTAATTTCTTGCTCCTATCCTCACTCTCTCAAACATATACTAACATACTTAACTTCTTCCACCGAACCATTGGAGAATCTGCACGAACTCTTCTTATATCCCTAAAATCCTTCTTATTCAATTAATCCTTTTACTGGTATCACCGCTTCCACCTTGCTAACCTAAATCGAACCTATAAAACAATTCCTTACATCTTTTCACCAATTGTATGACATTAAAAAATTTCATGTCATACTATTTTAATTTAGTTAATTTAATTATTAATTACTTTAGTAATTCTACAACCACTCCAATACAAAGATCGATCAATACTTAATGCTACTTAGATCTAATTGCTCATTTCCCTTATCCATCAATATAAATACCAAACCATTAGTTCGACAAGCTTCCTAGCTATCTAGCCTTATTAATATAACTAACTAAACAACCCTATTAAAGCAGCTTCCCCCCACTCTTCTTCCCAAAAGGGTTTTAGTATTTCCCATTCCAGAAATGCTTTACCATTCGTTTTATCTTGCAACCTTAAGGTTAGTTTATCTAATTCTGCTAATTCATACACTTTACGCTTCCAGTCTTCTAACTTCGGTGTGTCTTTGGATTTCCAAGATTTTGCAAATATAGTCCTAGCTGCATATATTAAATAACACAAAATCCTCAGAGTTTCCTTCTTCAATATTATTTCTAATCCTTTCAAAATATTTAACAAATACATTTCTGGTAATAATGCAAATTTTATATTAAATATTTTCTCTATTTGGCTATGAATTTGTATCCAAAATATATTTGCTTCTTTACATCACCACCACATATGATAAAAGGAACCTACTTCTTGACATTTCCAACATGTGGGTGCTTCCTTTTTTTTACCCATTTTAGATAATCTAAGTGGTGTTAGGTACCATCTATAATAAATCTTAAAGAAGTTCTCTTTTAAATTATAATTCGTAATAAATTTTTGATTGATATTCCACGCGGACTGCCATTGTTCAATTGTTATTGAACGCCCTATGTCTTGGGCCCATTTTATCATATTGGTCTTCACAAACTCATCCTCTAATTCCAAGTTTAATAATAATTTGTATATCTTACTCAATAACTGTTTACCTCCCAAATGTATTATCTTCTCGAATTCTGTATCCTCCCACAATATTCCTTTAGATCTTATGTCTTCTTTATATTTTCCCAATAATTGATTATATAGGAACCGATGCAAAGAGTATCCTTCTCCCATCAGTTCTTCTCTAGTTTTAGGTCTAACCATCATCCCTTCTTTTTTAAGTATATCCTTATACGTCAACCATTCTTTTATCCTTACCTTCTCAAATTTATAGAATGCTTCATGGGGGGAGGTCCAAGATGGTATTTTTAAATACATTTTTCCCCTTAACTTCAGCCAAATTCGTAAAATCGCTTTTCTTACAAAATGTTCTGTAATTATTTTATTAACTTTATGTTTATCATAACAAATATAAGCATGCCAACCAAAATATAAGTTAAATCCTTCCAATTTCAGTAATTTATCATTCTCTAATAGGATCCATTCCTTGGCCCATATTAGTGCTGAAGCCTCATGATATAATTTTAAGTCTGGAACACCCAATCCTCCCTTCTCCTTAGATTCTTTTAAATATTTCCATTTGATTCTTGCTTTCCTTCCATTCCATATAAATCTGCTTAAGCCCTGCTCCCAAATTTTGAAAGGTTTATCGTTGAATATTATTGGAAGAGTTTGAAAAAGGAACAACATTTTTGGTAAAATGTTCATTTTCACCGCTGAAATTCTCCCAAGTAATGATAATTGCAATTTTTTCCATTTGCTCAGATTGCCTTGGATCTCCCTCCAAATTTTCTTATAATTATTTTCAAATAACTCTGAGTTATTTTTTGTTATTACTATACCTAAATACCTCACCTTTTTTGCTATTTTAAATCCTGAGATCCTCATCAATTCCAATTCTTGCTTTAAAGTAATATTTTTTGTAATCATCAATGATTTGTCTTTATTGATCCTTAACCCGGCGACTTGACCGTATTCTTTTAATGTATCTATTAAGGGTATAATACTTCTCGTTGGATCTTCTAAAATTATAGCCATATCATCGGCAAATGCTTGTAGTTTGAATTCATGCCCTCTTATTTTGGTACCACATATTTCTTTATTATTTCTGATTCTAATATTTAAAATTTCTAAACTCATAATAAATAATAAGGGGGATAGTGGGCAGCCCTGCCTCGTTCCCTTATTTATCTTAAATGTATTTGATTTATCCCCATTAACTATTAAATTTGCCCTTTGATCTCTATAAATGGCTTGAACCCACCCTTTATACCTATCTCCAAACCCTATCTCTTCCATTACATCAAATATAAATTTCCATCTCAAATTATCGAAGGCTTTTTCCGCATCTAAAAATACTAAAGCCAATTCCTTCTGATTATATTGTTGATAATATTCTACTATATCTACTATCGTCCTTATATTATTTCTTAAATATCTACCCGGGAGAAACCCATTTTGATCTACTTGTATCCAATTCACCAAAACTTTCTTTAATCTATTTGCCAATATCGAAGTAAAGATTTTATAATCAGTATTTAACAACGAAATCGGTCTATAATTTTTTTTATCCTGTTTATCCCTCCCCTCCTTTGGGATCAATATAATATTGGACTCTTCCCACGAATTTGGTATCTTCTGATTTTGGTTGGAGTTAATTACCTGAACTAATATAGGTGATAATAACTCTTGAAGTGTTTTATAATATGTTCCTGTAAATCCGTCCGGACCTGGAGCCTTCCCTTCCTTTAAATTCATAATAGCGTCTTGTACTTCCTGCAAGGTTATCTCCTTATCTAATTCCTCTCTTTATATCTCCGACAATCTGACAATATCCATCTCTTGTAAATACTTAATAATACTATAATTCTGTCCTTGGGATTGATTTCTTTCTTTGAATAATTCTTCAAAATAATTTACTA
Organism: Cyclura pinguis; assembly: GCA_030412105.1. NCBI lineage: Eukaryota > Metazoa > Chordata > Lepidosauria > Squamata > Iguanidae > Cyclura > Cyclura pinguis. The sequence goes on from CM059600.1 coordinate 166,625,486, forward strand.
ATACATTTTTAATCTTTTCTTGTTGTTGATGGATAATCTGTCCTTCCCTTATTTCTGTAATGATATTTTTATCTCTTTCTTTCTTCAATTTATATGCCAACCACCTGCCTGGTTTATTTGCATATTCAAATTGTTTCTGTTTTAAATATTTCAGTTTTCGTTCTAATTGTTCCATCATCAAAAGGGATAATTGTTTCCTCCACATTTTATTTTCATCATAAATCTTCATATCCTTAGGGTTTATCTTTAATTGATATTCCTTCTCCCGTAATTTATTTACAATATATCTTTCCTTTTCTTTTCTACATTTGTTTAACCAAGCCTGTTGGCCTATAAAAAAAACCCTCATCACAGCTTTACTAGTGTCCCAAACTACATGAATTGATTGTTCTTGTCCAAGATTATTTTCCCAAAAGGATTTTAATTCTGCTTTCGCCTTTGCCACTATATCATCATTTTTTAACAAATTATCATTTAATCTCCAATCTCTTCTACTTTCACCAAGTTTTAACGTTAATAAAATTGGACAGTGATCTGATAGGGTTCTCGGAAGGGTTTCTATTTTCTTTATATTTTTTATCATCTCCAAAGGTATAAAAAATCTGTCCAACCTTGACCATGTCTTATGACAATCAGAATAATACGTAAAGTGTTCTTCTTTTCTGTTTACTTTATTATCTACCTCTTTTAGGGACAAATAATCTAATAAATCAAAAAAGGATTTCGGTAATTTACCCTGATTAATTTTTTTCTTTGATCTATCCTTTCCTCTTCTATCTGTTTGTGAATTTAGAACCCCATTCCAATCCCCCATCAATATCACTTTATGATTCTCCAAATCCATTAATCTTTCTGATAAATTTTGATAAAATTTACTCTTATTGTCCAGCGGTCCATATACTGCTACCACTACAAATCTTAAACCTGGCGTCTTAACTTCTACAATTAAAAAGTGTCCCTTTTCATCACTATATATTAATTCCGATTCAAATTTATTACTTACATATACTGTCACCCCTTTTTTCTTTTTATTTATTACAGATGAGAAACTATATCCTAATTTGGGATTTATGATATATTTTAAATCTTTATCTCTGATGTGGGTTTCTTGAATAGCTATCACGTCAAGCTTCAATTTTTCTAAATAATCAAAAATACATTTTCTTTTATATGGAGCATTCATACCACAAACGTTCCAAGATAATAATTTTAGATTCATTTTAAATCAACACTTAAATGGAACTAACCTTAACCGCTATTCTTTTTACCTAATTGATTTCTTCTGAACCTTCTTCTCCCAATCCTTCTAATTCCAAATCTTGTATTGATGGTGTATCTTCCTCTCCTTCTTCTCCCGCTTCTACTTCTCCTCCTTCTTCCTCTTCCTCCTCTTGTCTCTTTTCTAATTCTTCTTCTTTCCTTATTCTCTCCAGTTCTTGTTTCATCCTTTCTTTTCTTATCCTTTTCTCTAATCCTTGGTCTCTTTGTATATTTTCTTTCCTTATATCTTTTTCTTGGTCTCGTATGGATTCCTCAGTTCTAATAAGCTCTTCTTTGTATTTTTTCCAAAACTCTTGTGCCTTCACAATTGTATTCAAAACCACTCTCTTCTGTTTCCATATAAAAGATATACCTTCCGATTTCTCCCAGGTGTATCTTATTCCGAAATCTTTTAATCTTTGAGTTATAAAGACATAATCCCTTCTCTTCTTTAGTAGAACCGGATGAATATCTTTGAAAATTTTCACCTCCAAGTCTTCTATTATCACCTTCTTCGAATAGTTACATTGTAACACCAAATCTTTCACCCTCTCTCTTAAGAAATATACCACGATGTCTCGTGGTATATTTCTACGTTTTGCTACTGCAGAATTTACTCGAAAGGCTCTGTCAATTTCCAAATCTAACTGTTCCGGTTCCCAATCTATAAATCTTGCTAAGGGTACGACCAGTCTCTGATACAAATCTTCTTGAGCAACCTCACTCAACCCTCTGATCTTTATTGATTTATTTCTATACCTTATATCCATCAGCAGAGTTGAGTGCTCTAATTGATCTGTTCTTTCAACGTTATTTGTTATCTGAGTCTCAAGCTTTGTAGTTCTTTCTTCCACCTGTACAATCTTCTCGTTAACTTGTCTTATTTCTGTGCTTATGTTATCTAGTTTCATATTAAATATCTCCAACTCTTTTTTGATATCTGTCTTTATTTCTGTTCTTATATGTTTCATATCCATTCTGACTTCTTTCATTTCGTTTTTGAAGGTCGTCGTTAGTTTTCGTAGCTCCCCCATTAGATCTATTCCAATACTTTGGTTCGCGCCTTGAATTTCCGTAGTTGTTGTACCTATCCCCACAGTTGGAGTCTTAATTTCTACGGAAGCTCTCCTTTGCGGAAGTGATTGGGTTTGGGTTTGGGCTCCTGTTCCTGCCTTCCTTTTCCCCGCTGCCATCATCTTGCCAATTTCACTCTATCTTCTTACCTCTTCTCTACCTAAGTTAACTGTAGGTTCTTCTAATTCCTCTGATTCCTCTAATTTAAATATTTATTGCCTACTTATCTGTTTAGTTATTTAACTAAACTATTTATTTTATTTGTTTTATTACACTTTTATTATTATTATTGTTTTCTTTTTCTTTTTTTTAATACGTGTATATGTATGTTTTCTTATCTCTACATATATATCTCTACATATATATATCCTTCAGGTATATATATATTTTATTACAGAGCCTATCCTTTTATCTTAATGCTCTTCTCCCACAATTTAATATCCGCAATATTACACAATATTACTCAAAGTTTTGTTCCTTGGTTAAATCAACAATTTCTATAATCCTAATTCTGGTTCTGGTTACTTAAACCAGTTTCCCCTTCCGATTCTAGTCACTTACACTCTGAGATTCTGATAATGACCCCAAGGATTACTGCTCCACTAATGAATAATGATTATAAATATAGAAATTCTCAATTATAATATATAAATTCTATATATAAGAGTTAGATTCCAATATAAATATTTCCTTGAAATTACTCCTCCTCCCTCAACCCGTTCCTATTTCGCCCAATCTAACAGTTAACTTACAGTTGAACAAGGCTTTATTAAGACCTCTTCCCCCCCTCTTCTACTTTCTATTCCCACAGTTGGCTTCCTCTTTCTCCAACTTCTGTTCTCTCTTCTCCGTCACACCGTCACTCCGTCCGCCCTCTCTTCTCCGTCCCTCCATCCTCTCTCTCTTCTCTGCCACTCTGTCTCTAACTCTGTCACTCTTTCTCTGTCACTCGTCGCTCCGTCCACCCTCTCTTTTCCGTCACTCCGCCTCTCTCTCTTCTCTGTCACTCGTCGCCTCGTCAGTTCGTTGATTTGTCCGCCCTGTCTTCTCCGTCCCTCCGTCCTCTCTCTCTTCTCTGCCACTCTGTCTCTAACTCTGTCACTCTTTCTCTGTCACTCGTCGTTCCGTCCACCCTCTCTTTTCCGTCACTCTGCCTCTCTCTCTTCTCTGTCACTCGTCGCCTCGTCAGTTCGTTGATTTGTCTACCCTCTCTTCTCCGTCACTCCCGCTCTCTCTTCCCTATTACTCTGTCCACTCTCTCTTCTCCGTCACAACGTCCACCCTCTCTCTTCCGTTGCTTCTCCTACTCTATCTTCTCCGTCACTCGGTCCACGTCTCTGTCACTCGTCGCTCCGTCCACTCTTCTTTCTCCATCACTCCATTCACCCTCTCCTCTCCGTCTCTCCATCACTCCATCCTCTCTCTCTACTTTACTCTGCTCTGCTCTGCTCTGCTTTACTCTATCGTTCCATCCACTCTCTCTTCTCCGTCACGATCTCATCTCATCCACTTCACCCTCCCTTTCTCCACTTCTCCCCCTTTTCAATCCAATCACAATTCAATCTCTGAGGGGGTAGGACTATAACTTTCCAAGTTTTTCAACTTCAACCCAACTTCCCAGCTCACAAACGAGGAAGGGGGGCAGAAGAATCAAGGGAGACCAACCACGGCTATTTTATCAATACACTGAAGACGCTACTGGTGCAGCAGGCACGAGACAAAATGGCGGTCCTTCACACGCTCCTGCTCAAATCTAGTGCTCACTCCAAAAAACCTATTAGAGAGGGTTCAAAAAAAAACTCCAAAAAGTATAAAGGCACTGCGTTCCCCAATCCACCATTAAGCAGTGCTTATAAAGATTATAGTCTCTTATGGCTGTTAGAAATTCTATCGCTCTGAGTGGGGGGGTAATCTGATCGCTTCTTCGCTTCTTCACTTCCTCGTCCCACTACCCGTCCCGGGCACCACAGCGCCAGGGAAATACTGCTCTCCTTCAGGTAAGAAGTTACTTCTTCTTAACCCCAGTAAAAGTGCGTTAGGGTAACTTACCAATGGTTCTTACTGCTATTTTCTAATTTTAGTACAGCTTCCTATAAACCGGTGGTGAGACAGCTAGCCTGCCCTGGCTCTCCGACGCGGTAATGGCGGCTCCACAGTCCTTCCACCCAGCCGTGCCTTATTGTTTCTCCTTCTCAATTTCACACTCTGGGTGGCAATGGACCCCCAACAAGCCTCCTCCGTGATCCCCTTCCTCCAGGGGTCAATTTCCTCCAATTTGATTTTATTTTTGAGGAAATTCCTGACCACGTCGGATTGGAATTCCACAGCCTCGTGGATTTCCTACCTTTCACTGTCTCTCCTCCACCGGAAGTCCGTCTTTATATATTCTTTTAAATCTTTCTTTATTGGTCAGCCTTTCTGTGATAATTCAATACTTAAAATGCTTCTATGTTTTTTTTTAATAGGAGTGATGTCAACCAAAGTATTATATTGTATGCCATTTATTCTGTCAGTCCTATGATTTCTAATGTTAGCATTAGCAATTAGTGTACAGCAGCTCTACATGCAGATTCTCCCCCATATGTTAACATAAATAGAATAGATTTTTTGCGCACTAACATTTAGTGCAGTATGTTAAGACTTTTCTGCTAATTAGTAGAAACTCTACTAATTCTACTAACTATTAATAGTTAATATGTCTCCTATTTATGTAAATTTTTAGTTTTAATTAATGTCCAACTCTGTGGCTACAGATTTGATGCCTGGACACCATTTTAGAGACTAGATGTAAAGCTGTTCTTCACATAAGGCAATAACACTCAGGCCATTTCCGCACTAGACTGTTGTAGCGCTATTATTCCACTTTCAACATCCTATGGAATCCTGGGGTTTGCAGTTCCAGGAGAGGCCGGCCAGCCCCTCCCGAAACTGCAAACCCCAGGATTCCATAGGATGTTGAGAGCGGAATAATAGCACTATAACAGTCTAGTGCGGAAACGACTTCAGTCACACCAAACAGCTCAATAGCCTGAGAAAAGTCTCATGTGCAGCATGATTTTGATATCTGTCAAATAATTAAGGTTTCCTGTGACCTTTTTGTAAAAGATAGTGTAGCTAGACATTTTGCTTTAGGAACCAGAAAAATGGATTCTTGCTGACATATCTAAAATTTACCATCTTCCGACCTGTCCTTGCTCAGATGTCCCTTTTTCACTCTACCTGCTGAATTCAGTTTCAGAGACGTTCTCAAGGGACCAAGTTCCAGGATCAAAAGGAAAAGAGTAATACTAAAAGTACTCAAACATTGTATCTTAAAAGTTCTTCTGCCAGTAGTTAAGTACTTGGAGACTCATTTCAGCCCATTAAAATCAGAGGTTGGGAACCCATACAAAAGCTGGGAAGCCAGCAAACAGTGATAGCCTAAGAAAAGGCCCATGGTCTTTGGGTAGTTTCTTGTAGTCCATCGTCACAAAGGACCAGAATAAAAGTCTCCAGAATTTGATAAGTAGCTACGATTCTTCCAGGGATTCACAGAGTGAATTTCATCAGTGTCACCAAGTCTGAAATAGTTTTTGAGACTGTACTGATACAGAAGATTTGTTGGCTCTTCGCTTTGCACCACCATGAGTTACCTTTTGCTTTTCGTGGAGCCCTTTGACATGACAGAGTTATTGCACTGTGATCCCACTTTTACTGTTATGGCTGCATCCTATGGAATCCTGAGATTTGTAGTTTGTTGAGGCATTAGAGCTGAGCATTCCGGATTTCCCTCTCTAAACTGCAAATCCCAGGATTCCATATGGTCAAACCATGGCAGTTAACGTGGAATTACAGTGCCCTAACTGTGTAGAGTGAATGGGTCCACCTTGCTGTTTCTTGTTTGCAAACTTCAAATGTGTGACAGAACCTGCTGCATACAGATCAGACTCCTGCTCTCCTTCTGTCCCCAACTGTGAAAATTTAATCTCGTCCCAGCATCTCTCTCTATATCTGTTCACCATCAAAACTGTTTCCTAGAAATGGTTGCACCCTGCAGGACTCTAAGGGCAGGCCCTTTAAGAGTGGCCAGTGGAGCTCCTGTGAGGAGACATTCCTTCAGAAGCAGTGAGAGGAGAGGTGTTCTGAGGAGAAAAGATGACTGCCTGGCTGCAGTGTTAGTGGCAAAGCAAAAGCATTTGTGGCAGCAACAGCACACATTGCCCACAATGCCTTTGCAGCAGCAACAATCTCAGCTGCAGTCTCGGTGGCAGAACCACAATCTCGGTGGGGCAACAGAAAGCTCAGTAGTGATGCAGCTGCATTTAGACCTGCAGCCTTGCCCACCCTCTCAGCAGCAAGCCACACGCTTAGCAGAAGCAGTACCCAAAGACTGCAACTTTGCTGTGGCCACCGCATCAGTTATGGCAGCTGCGATGGTAGTAGTGGCAGTAGCAGCAGCACCACTACCAATAATCCCCAGCTCCAAAATTCGCAGTAAATTATGAAGTCGTGGTGGGGAACGGGAACAGCAGAATATACCAGTAGACGCCTCGGATGACTCACAGGCCATGGTTTGTTCACATGTATTGTGGGTCAGGTACCTCAGATTCAAACCTATGAAGATTGAGGTCCTCTTTCTTTCACTTGGGGCAGGGGAAGACCCATCCAGCACACACTACCAGCACTTCACAATGTTAGGTGTTTGTGACAATCACATTGGAAGAAAGTGTGGCAAACTGTTCCTTATTTCATTCAACAATAGCAGACTAAGCTCAAGTAGCTAAAGCCAAGCACATTCAGATGGAAAACGTCCACACCAGAGACTGCAGCCTTTGTCCCATTTATTTGTGACAATTTATGCCCCATTTAAATGTCTTTGTGGTATGAAGAACAGCTCTAACGCCAATGACCTTGGATCAACCTGGCATACTTGTGGAAAAAAGAGGCACATATTCTTCCCAGTGAGGATGATTAATCACAGGAAGTGTCTGCTTGCAGAAAAATTTGAACTTGGAGGGAGGGAGGGAGGGTAAGAAGTTGTTGCTTTCTATGAGCCATTCTCAGAGATAACCAAAAGAAATGTACATGGTGCTATAATAAAATGTATGTTAAGTGCCTGTATTTTTCTGATATGTGCTTAGAAAGGTGACTTACAGTTTTTGCTAAACCTTTTGTTGAATTTAAGAAAAGGAGATAATATTAAGAACAAGAGCAGCCCTACCACTGAGGAGAGTAAGGTGGAGACCTCAAGCAGCAGTGTTGGCGGAACTGCAAGTTGTCAGAGGAGAGAGATGTGGGCACCATGCAGTCAGACATACATCCATTAAGCTAGCTTGCCCCCCCCCCCCCAAAGAGCACTTAAGGACTTTGGGCCTTTCCGCACTGTACAGTTATAGTGCTATTATTCCACTTTCAACATCCTGTGGAATCCTGGGGTTTGCAGTTTAGGGAGGGGCACGTAGAATTCTCAGCCAGAGAGCTCTTGGGACTCAGTAAACTTCAAACCCCAGAATTCCACAGAATGCTGAAAGTGGAATAATAGCACTATAACAGTGTAGCGCAGAAAGACCCTCTGTCTCACTGCCAGAGTTGTAAATGTAAGTAAGGTTTAACTTCTAGTTCCATTGACTTCTGTATGAGAATTAGAGGCAGAAGATATCTTAACCTTTGCTTCATGCAGCAAAATATCTTGGACCAACCCTAGCTAAGAGAAATCTGGAGAAGACTGAGAGTACAGATTTCAAAAACAAATCCACAGCGTTAGTGTATGTACCCAAATATTAATGTCTGTCTAAAAAACATATGTTTTAACATTTAAAACACAATATGTCAATTCAGAACCAGCATGGTTTAGTGGTTTGGGCATTGGACTACAACTCTGGAGACTAGGGTTTGAATTTCCACTTGACCACGGAAACTGTGTGACTTTGAGCAAGTCATACTCGCTCAGCCTCAGAGGAAGGCAAAGACAAAGGCTCTCTGAACAAAGCTTGGCAAGAAAACTCTGTGATAGGTTCACCTTAGGATCACCATAAGTCAGAAATGATTTGAAAGCACATGACAACACTGGTTTCATTAATCTGGCCACACCATGCAGAACCAGCCCATGCCAGGCAAAGAACCAGGGTATATGTACCCTCTCTTGAGTTTCTTGCAGAGTTCATGTGCTGCTGTGAATACAATGGTTGGACTTAGGTCTGGGGACTGAGCAGTTAGCTTAGCCATGAATTTTACCAGGTAGGCCTGGTTTGAGTTAGGAATGAACCAGCAGTACTTCTCAAGCTCTCTGATATAGAGGAGCAGCATCCTCACTTGCCAAATTTTCAGGGGCCCATGTCCTGTTTGTACCATATTTTATTTTACTTATTGTATTTTTATAGTCTGGGTTTCTCTAACATGGGACCCAGTGCAGCTCACAACATAGATTAAAACAAGAGCCAAAAAATAATAATTATAACAAAAGAGGTTTTTTTTAAAAAAAAAAATAACTAAATTATCCTATGACAAAGAGTACTAATTTGAAACAATTTAAAAGCATTTGAAACATAAATAGGAAACTACACATTAAGGGCTGCTTCTGCAACAACCAGTTCATTGCCAGAAGCTGGTCTAAATTAAAAAGGTCTTTGCAAGGCAGTGAAAGGAGAACTGGGTATTGTGTGATGTAATTATATATTTTTATTCCATTTATATGTGTCTTTTCTCCTGGCACGGGACCCAAGGTGGCTCACAAAAATAAAACAAGATCAGCTAAAAACCTGTCAGTAAAAATTAAAACATCGTTTTCAAAATAATCACATTAAAACCATTGAATTTTAATACCACCGAGAAGGCTGCCTCCCATGGCCTCTCCAGGCAGCCATATGATGGTAGTGGGATTCTGCCTCAAGGATGTTAAGACTCTGCCAGCTTCATACAGTGAGATATGGTCTTTCAGATAGCATAACGCTGTGTGGGAGAATTCCACAGTCTGGGAGCAGCCACTGAGAAGGCCCTCTCACATGTGCTCACTTAATGTGCCTGTGACAGTGGTGCACCCAAGAAAAAAGACCTTCCCTGAGGATCTCAGGCAGGTTCATACCGTGAGCTACCATCTTTAATTGTATTATTGTTACATTTTTTTGTGTAACTTCATGGAAATCTGCCATGGCCAGGTAATTATTTGCAGAGAGAGCAGCAGCAGTCCACAGGCTACCACTTTGAGTAGCACTGAAACAGAGCATCTCCTTGCAGAAGGATATAAGGGAAATAACAATGTTTGTTTTAGTCAAGGCTGCAACACTTTTATCAATTCCCACATTGAGGATTCAAACCCATGCACAGCCGCACTGTATGCTATATTATCTTGACAAAAATGCAGTTTAAAATGTCAGGGTTGCCCAGTTTCCAGGTACACCTCCTAGGCCTTGGCCCAGATATTAAGTGTTCATATGTATCTAAAGGGGGAAGAAAGAGACTAAGTGTGGACCCTTTGCAGAGAAAGACATGGAGGAAGGGAAAGGAATAATCAGGCTTGATGACCATCTTCTGTCATGCACACAAAGACCACTCCATGTGGAAGGCCTTTCTGAAAGCTCCTTACCACACACATTATCTCCAGTGTCTTGCAGTGCCTTCACCCCACCATTGGAAAGAGAGACAGCAGATAGAAGACACAGAAAGCAGTTAAGAATTAGTCATTCAGTTTCTTCACAGAGTTGATGATTCCAGGAATAAAGTACCCACAATCCCATCAGTAATGTGTTTATAACCATCTTTCAGACTCCTCCATGGACCAGAGATAAGAAAAGGGACTTTGTTGTTGTTGTGTGCCTTCAAGTCATTTTTGACTTATGGCAATGCTAAGGCAACCTGGTCCTGAGATTTGCTGGGACTGAGAGTGTGTGACATGCCCAGGGTCACCCAGTGGGGGTTTCCATGGCTGAGCATGGAATCAAACCCTGGTCTCCAGAATCCATAGTCCAGTGCCCAAATCACTACACCACATTGGCTTTCAGATAAGAGACTTCCATTCCCTTTTCTTCCCCTGTTTTTTATTCATCAATACATTTTATTAAATTTATATCCTGCCTTTCTCCTGCAGTGGGGTTCACGTTATCTAACCAGAGCATAGAAAGGATCTCGCTAACCCACCCTGTATCCTGTGATGGAGGAGCAAGGATTTCTTGTTTTATATCTGGTCTGTGCATACTTTTTAAAGGCGCTGCTTGCTCAGTTTAAGTTGTAAGCAACACCCATGTTCAGAAGCATATTGAAGGCACACATCTTCCTCTACGAACCTGTTCAAGTTTCAAGATTTTTGGGAGCAGGGCTTTTGCTCAGTCCGACCACTATCAGAGGCAAGTTTGGTGAGGACAGGGGAGAGGTCCTTCTCAGTGGCTGCTCCTAGGCTGTGGAACTCCCTTCCACAGGATGTCTGGTTAGCGCCCTCTCTCTTTTCTTTCTGCCAGCAGGCAAACACTGGCCATTTCCAACTAGAGGCCATTAGCACGTTTTACCGTTATAATGGTGCACCACCATTCACACAATGCTGTCAGGTTAGGGATGCTCTCTTCCATACCCTTCCTCCTTAAGCAGATGGGTAATGCTATTGCCACTGTTGTTTCTTCCACATTACAGCATCCTTGGCCACTCCTGGGTCCCACCTCCACCCTGCCCCACCGCCCCTGATTGGGTGGTGATTTTTGGGCTGTTGTTTTTTTGACGATGTACTAACACAGCAGCATCGTAACAGCATGACATGCCAGTAGACTATTGCATTTTTTGCTCTAAACTGTTTAAAAATGTATTTAACAAATAAAAAGTTTTGACTCAAAGGAGACATTTAAAATAAACAGGGAGAAGTGATAGAAAGTTACCACACCATGAGAGTCACTGAGGGAGGGACAAGCTGGGCACGTGCTGGATCTGCCATGACAGGAAGCGCTATCAAGTGCTATAACAGTACCTCACTGCAACGGCTGGCAGGATTGAAGTTCTGTATGAGGCTCTTGACGGATTTTTTCTGGAAATAGAATATGGCAATTTGGTGACACTTGGGGATGGGATAGCAGCTGGATAGCGATGACATTGTGTGGAAGCATGGCTCCTGGACCATAACAACCCACTGCTGTAGCGTTACAGTGACATTGTGCGGAAATGGCCACTGTTTCTGGCTTTTGACTCTTAACCCATGTCTCAGAAGGTTCCTTTGATGTGGTGTCCTGTGCTTTTATCTCTTTTACTATGTTTTAAGTGTCTTTTAAACTGTTTTAACGATGTGCTTTTAATTTTTAATTTTTTAAAAATATGTATGTATGTATGTATGTATGTATTTATTTATTTATTTAGGTACAAGAAGATTCTACCTGCATTTTGCTTTAGTTTGTCACAGGCTGCCTTAGGTTGTACTGGAATAAAAGGATGAGAGAAACAAAACCAAATAAGTAAATAAATGAAAGTTTGGAGGGCATCTAGACAATCTGAATCTAGACTCACATTCAGAATTTTTCTTTACTCCTGAGGCTTAGTGCTGACATATATGAATGGATGAGAAAGTTGAGAGTGTTTACAACAAAATCCACAAAAGAATGATAGCGAGGTTACTTGTCTGTTGCCAATGGAGTTGAAATTTTATTATCTGGCTTTTCCTCCCCCTTGTCCCCGGCCCCCACGTGGCCAAGAAGGGGCGTGGCCCCTGCCTGCACTGGGATCCCTCTAGACCAGAGCTTTCCAAACTCTGTGTTGTGACAGATTAGTGTGTCAGCTGCAGCGTGCAGGTGTGTCGCACAAACGTAATTGGGTGGAGGGGCTACCTCTGCTATCCCCACCCCAGGCTGAGGAAGACCGCAGCGAGGGCAGCAGTTGGCCAGGCCTGGGTGGAGGGGCAGCTTCCGCTTTGAATTACTTACTGAATTACTGTGTCGCGAAATGATGTATGTCTAAAAAGTGTGTCACCCACATGAAAAGTTTGGAAAGCTCTGCTCTAGACTATCTTAACTGACAACAGAAATAACATCTGAGCCAAAGTGCAGGCTTGTGACTCTACCATTGTCACTTTTCTTCTTCTGTATGATTTTTAACATATTTGCCTGATGAACAAACCAGTAAAGCGTCGAAAGCTTGCATGATGTTTTTTCGGCATTTTGATTAGCCAGTAAAAATATTGCTGTTTTGTAGATTGTGGGTTTTATTGTATTTTTCCTGCATGACCAACATGGCTACACCTGAATACGTTTCATGGATTTGAGGGTGCTAGTGACTGAGCATGAACAAATGTGCTTTTCCTCCCCACTGAAGTTGCAAATCAACTACCATTTTGCAGGTCCAAAAAGGAAGGTTTCATCTGACAACATGTCAGACTCCCTCTCATCTCCTGCTGACTTCTTTCTTTAGCTGCCAGATTCCATCCATCTCAGTCCTTGTGCTACCAAAGAGCCTTTTTTAACATTACCCAGGGTTAAGTTTCCTGTTTGTTTTCAGGTGAGTTTAGCACAACGGATCTCTCAATAGGGTGTTGCTTGGCCTTTGAGGAATGTTCCTGTTCTCTGATCAAAAGAATGTTACTCCTCACTTCCCCATTTATTATAACTCTTTGAAAAGTCTTCCAGTAGAGAAGAACATGTTAGCTATGAGACATGACTACCTTAAAAAAAATCTAATTCATTCCTATCCTGTATCTTTCTTTACATGGAATGTATTTATGATTGGTATGCATGTAGGCAATGCAAGACAAAACATAAATTCATAAATATTTCAGAGAATCTTTCTAGATGGGCCAGAGACCCAATTCTGCCTTTAGACCACCCAGTTTTAATGCACAGATGTATGTGTGTGTGTGCATGTTTTTTTCTGTTGAAATAAAATATTTTAATAACCTTTACAGGGCTTTAAAACTCTCTCCAGCTCTAGACCTTCCCAGGATCAATGTGGCCACATCGTTAAATTGTACTTCGTGTGTGGGCCTTGCCAACACTAATGTGCAATTTGCATTTTTTTTCCTTTTCAAAAAATAAATTTGGGGTGGGCATTTCTATAGAGGCTGTGCTATTTTAATGTGAAGTTACTCGGACCTCAAAGGAAAGTTCCTCTTAAAATAGTTCCAAAAATAGTACAAGCTTAGTATTTGACCCCATTTTTGCCGACTTGTGTTAATGATCTCCTTTTTAAAAACAATACCAGAAAGGGTAGAAGGACTTATATCCAAAAGCCAGATAATTTGTATTTTGGTCAGCAGAGGAAATAGCTGTAATAATGTATTTTCCAGATCTCCAATGTAATAAATGGGCAACACTTTGATGCTGCTGCTTTTATTTCTTCAAATGCTTCTGTCTAGATCATGGGTGGCCAACATGTGCCATAACTGCCATCGGCTTTAAAAAGGGTGTGTTGTAGTTTTGAGGAAAACGTAGGTCTGAATATGACACAGTCTCCACTCCATCCGTGCTGTGTTTCTGGCCGCTCCCTAGTTTAGTAGCATGGTACAATCTCACCTCAGCATGGAGCTGTGTGTGTAACTATAGTATGCAGTCACTGTAGCTCAGTGGCAGAGCACCTGCTTTACATCCAGAAAGTCCCTGATATCTCCAGGCAGAGTAGTGAAAGAATCTCGCCTGAAAGCATGGATACCAGCTTCTCTGAAGGTAGAAAATACAACAGGTGGACCAAATATACAAGGCAGCATCCTGTATATTTCAGAGGAAGGCAATGGCAAAACACCTCTGACTACTCCTTGCCTTAAAAACCCTTTGAAATGTGTGGGGTCATCATAAGTTGGCAAGCAACTTGAAGTGTACAACTCTCATACCGCAGTTTGTTCATTAAAATATTTTTGTTCTGCCCTGTTCCATGGGGTGTCCAGACAGCATACAAATAAAATCAATTTAAACAGTTCCAAACAATTCAAATTTTAAGACAAAAATGATTTATGTGAGCTGTGGTTTGTGTCACACTTCCTAGAGCTTGCCCATGGGTTAGTTGGCAGTTACATGTACGGCTTTCACTTTTTTGGTATTCTTAGCAAAGTACGTGGAAGTCAGGGGCTAACCTTTTCTCATTCACTGGTTCTGTGTATCTTGTCTTTGGAATAGAGATTAACCTATACCTGTCGAGCAGCCTTCCTAGTCTTGGGCAACTGATTAATGTAGATGTGTAATGTACTATGATGGGAAGTTTGAAAAGCAACGGCATATTGGGGGACACTGATTCTGTCTGCCACCTCAAGGTGGGGAAGGTGTGATGCTAGCATGTTGGAGAACACTACTTTTGCCACATAGCTTGATTCATACCTCGTAAGACAATTTGCTTCCTTTAGATGTGCAAACTGTCCCATTACCACTGTTGAACTTACACTGGTGAGAGTGTTCTGGTGGAAGCCTCCATGAAAGTCCTACAGAATGATGGCCTTTGATTACTCTTTTGGCTTTTGCCTCAGCCAGCAGAATTATTTGAGCCAACCTTACTTGGCATTCCCTTCAGCAGGGCTTTCCAAATACTGTGCCACAGCACATGAGTGTGCTGCCTGAAGTGTGTAGGTGTGTTGCCTACAATCTTGAAAATGTATGTTATCATTTATAAATCATATATTTTTAAAAATATATGAAAGGTTTTCATGAGATATGTTGTGTCCCCATAGATTATGTTATTACAATTTATGTATGTATCTGTATCTCTTATAAGGGGTTAGTTTAATCTCTGGTTTGCTAGCAAAACTGAATTACTGTGTTGTGAAATGATGCATGTCTAAAAAAGTGTGTCACCAACATGAAAAGTTTGGAAAGCTCTGCCCTACAGCATTGGTTTTTGTTTTGTTTTGTTTTTTGGTCGAAATTTCACTGAAGGCCCTTTCCTGGACCCTGGGGCGGGGGAAGCAGAAAAGGGCTTGAGCTTCCCTACACTAGAGAGGAAGTTGATCACTTTCCTGTGATCTGCCAAACTGGACCACCAAACTGATCCTCCTCAGGAATTATAAATCAGTATACTAAATGACCAAGCACTTAGAAATGTTAGGACAGCCATTGTTGTTGAAGACTCCTAGGACTAATAAAGGCTGCCTGTAGTCTATCCTATGTGGGAGTAAACTAACACTGAACATATGGAGGGCACTTCCACATAAATATTTGAGCTCATATTTAAGGATATTTCAGCAATAATGGATAGGGAACGTAATCCCCCCACTTTGCAAATAGGCAAAATTAGTACAACCTGCTTCTGTTGAAATCCCCACCACCGCTTTAAAAAGAGTTCCAGGGTCCCTGGTCTCTTTAGAGCAGGAATGGGCAATTGTGGAAGGCTGAGAGGGGGACACGTTAGCTCTTCAGGAAAACTTGAGGGGCTATATGTCCCACTGCATCTGCACCTGCTCCCCCAAATTCATTCTTTGCCTCCAAGTGCCCCAAAATGCCCTCTAGGGGACATGAGAGCATGTTTTGGGGCTTTCCCAGGCCACTAGAGGGCACTTGGAACATTGTGATACAATTTTTCTTTACATTTCATAAAATTTCATTTTGATCTGTGGGGGTCCAGGGGGAGGCAGGCATGGTAGAAATGCCCTCAACACTTCCTAGAGATCATTTTTGAGCATTTGGGGGTGAAAAAACTTGTTTTGACCCTGGTGAGACCCCAAGGGCCACAAAAATGGCCACATGCAGCCCGTGGGCTGCACTTTGGCCACCCCCACTTTAGACTGATGAGCCTTGATCACTCTATCGACATGCTTTGCTTTTTGAGCTGGCGATCAGTTCACTTAGCACCTTCTGCTGATACATTTTTGGTCAAGTTAAATAAGATATTTAATACCCCACATTCCAGACTTAATAAAAACATGTCAAAGGTGCAAAAAGTTACATAGGAGACTAAAACTCCCAAAGTCCCCTAGGCAGACTAGCCTGTGGCCTCATGGATCATAGCTGGATGATTCTGGGAGCTGTAGTTTGTAAAAATGGCCTCTTCCAAACTCTGATCTATGTTAGTAAGAACATGGTACAGCACAGCACATTACCTGCATTTGGCCTCAGAGCCCTGGAATCACCAACTAGGTTTGAAAAGATCTCAGGTTTGAAAAGATCCTTAACTGAGAGACAGTTCCTCTCACAGCTGATGGTGCTTTCTTAGTGAGAGAAGGGATTGCAGAGCAACTGCATATTTCTTTATTTTTAAAATAGGCTTTTGGTTGAATAAAGTCAAATAAATGTTTAAGCATGTCAAAACAATAAGTACAATGATAAAAACAACAGTCCCAAAATTTATTAAATATAGTATTTATTAAAATTTATGAAATATACCATATTAGAGATGAATTTGAAAGAAAAAGGATAAAAATGTTAAGGCTGTTATCCTGTATGTCCCATAGTAAGTCCCACTGGATTCATGAATTGAATTGTTCTACATGCTACATTAAAAAGTCTAGTAGAAAGGGCTAATACCATGCCTGAAGTCAGAGCCGTCAGCTTCTGTTCATAAAATTTAAAAAAATTTTAAAAAAACTTTTAAAGTATATTTGCACAGCATGGCACAGCTCCAAATCAACTTACCATATCAAATCAGTTTTTGCTTGCTAAAGACAAGAGGGTGATCTTGGGTGCCAGGATAGGTCCTGATTTTTGCAGCAGTCATTTATGAAATACTCCATGTTTACAAGGAATTGCCTCATTTAAAATTTCCTCACTGTGATTATGAAAGCACAGAAAGCTGAGAGATTTAACAATTGTTGTGGTTCCTCTGCAACACTTATGTGATCGCTTCAATGTCTGTGTTCTATTTTTGGAATCATTTATTCTAACGCCAGTGCAAGACATGAAACTTGCTAGAGGCATGTGCTGTTCTCCCCACCTTCGGCATCCGTTCCCTTTGTCTCAACAAATACCTAGTATAAATGCTGCACCATCTCACCCCATCAGCCCTATATGTTTTGGTGCACCATTGTTGACCAGAGAGACATTTTCCCCCAGCCTGAGCATCTCAAAGTATCTGCTGCACATATAGAGGTTTTCAATCATTGCTTAGCAAACCTGACCTATATTTATTTTAAGCTGGCATTTTCTTTTTTAAAAAAATAAATATTGAATTCTGTATTCATTACTAAAACAAACACACAAATGTGCTGTGACTTTTGTAGATAAGACAGCAGACTTAGTACAATATTTCCTTTAAAAAGCTGCTGTGCTGGCCTTATCTTTTTCTAGCACAGTGTTGGAGAACTTTGGCCTGCAACTCCCATCAGCTTCACCCAGATGACCTGCTCAGGTCTTGCAAACTCAGAGCTGTGGCTTCCTTGATTGAGTCAATTCACATGTACTGTGATCTCCCTCTTTTTCCTATTGGCTTCCACTTTGCCAAGCATCATTGTCTTTTCAATATGTCCAAAGTACAACAGCTCAGTTTAGTCATCTTCATTTCTAGTGAAAGTTTAGGCTTGATTTCCTCTAGGATCGTTAGCCCTCCACATTTGCGGGTTTCACTTTTGCAGGTTTGATTATTCATGGATTATTTGCTCTCACCTCTGCTGCCTCCCTATGCCGTTTTTAATAGGGACTGCAAGCCTCTGGAGGCTGAGAAACTGCAAACAAGGCTTGTAAGTCCCTCTTAAAAATGGTGTGGGGCAGCAGTGGAGGTCGCAGTAAACCCCATCAGCCACCCACTTCTGCCTTGTGAAGGAACCCTGATGCCTCAAAGGAGTCCACAGGGGATTCAATATGCTGATCATGCTTTTTTTGTGTGTTAAGTATGGTTCGGGAGGGCCTAGAGTTTTTCACGGGTTTTTCCACTTTCATGGGGGTCCTATGCCCCTAACCCTAGCAGATGGGGAGGGATGACTGTATTTGTGTTTCTGGCAGTCCATGGTATCTGTAGAACTCTTCTCCAGGACCATATTTCAAATTTTCTTCCTGTCAGCTTTCTTCATTGTCCAGCTTTCACAACTGTACCTCAAATGGGTAATGGCTGGCTGTTGCCTTTAATGCTGCTCCTTTGCTTATTGTCTGGCTGTGTCTTCAATCAGTGAGGAAATTTACAAAAGTACTGCTTTAGTTAATCAGTGCAGCACCAGACAAAACAGAAAACTTTTTTTTTTCAAGTCAAGCCCAGTCCTTTCCTTGTTTTCCCTTACCTCTTTCACTGTAGAGGTGGGGAGAGGGGAATGGCCCCCTGAACACAGAACCCTTTCCCATTACACAATTGGGTTTGTAGTTTGTAGAATTGCTTTCTGGATGAAAATACTAAGCACACCTCCCTATATTAAAAATCCCAGAATTCCATAGGAGGGAACCATGACAGTTAAAAATGTAATCATAGCACTGTAATTGCATAGTGTGAAAAGACCCATAGTCGTAAAAATTTCATGAGGATATAGCTACAAGACTGAGCAAACACAGTGTTGGCAGGAGAACACACACACACACACACACACACACACACACACACAGCCTTCACAGTCTCAGCCACTGGCAGCTTAGGGTGATCAGATTTAGTTTTTTTCTTTGTTCAGGATGAAGAGTATTTGGTAAACATACCCTGATGTTTCACTGTGAAAAACCCTGTGACACAAGTGCTTCTCTCTCCCTCAGGATACCCATCCATCTTTCTTTCCTAAATAATTACATTGGATTGAACTCAACTACAAACCAGACCTTCTGCTTGCCAAACATTTACTTTCTTCTCAGATATCCCTTGCATTCTTCAGTTCCTGCGCACTTGCAAATAGAACTGCACACCATTTTGCACATGAAATTTAGGCCTGCTCCTTAATTTGTTCTGCTGCTTCCTTCTTTTGGGGACTGTTTTGTTAGTACTATTTGCATATCCTCCAAACATCACAATTTGGCAAGGATTAATCCACTGTCATGACACTTTTTCAACTGTTTTTATGATGTCCAAGTTTCTCTTTCCTCCTCCCACTTTCTGTCTTTGTCTCTGATTTGCTTTAATTGCTGCAAAGTGAGTTCGAGGTGGAAATGTAGTCTGTACTCAATTAACTCAACCAGAGGGGGAGCAGAGGAGGGAGCAGAAAGTTACCCTTCCCGGAGGGATGGGGAAAAGCAAACTGCTGCAGCTTCTCCTAGCTTGTCCATTCTTCCTCTGTAATAACTTTTGCCATCTTGACCACATTTTGATGTTGCTTGGCCACATGTGTCCCAGTTTTCATTTGTAAAATGTTGAAGGACATATATTTATATAAAATTTGAAGGGTTTGGGACATAGAATGTAACAGCAAGATCATATTGCACTGATGTTAACATTTTTAAAAATTGGCCGAGTTTAACCTATAAGAACACCTAATGGATTGTTTCCACCCTTGTGCTAAAAGCTTTGGGACAGGCGTTTCCGTGTGCCCACAGAAGATGAGGGGCGCAGTCACGCTGCAGAGTTATAATACAGTGAGTCTGCTTGTAACTACCATGGCTGGATCTTGAGGGATCTTAGAATTTGTAGTTCGGCCAGAAGCACCCTAGGACCTCTCTAGCTGAGGATTCAAAGTGTCCCCACCTTTAAACTGCCAATTCCAGAATTCCATAGGATGGAGCCATGGCAGTTAAAGTGGATTCATAATGCTAGATTTTTAATTTACTGTTCTGTTCTCTGTTAATTTGTTGAATTGTGGACGCTGAGTAAGTCTTTTTTTTCCTTGCTCCCATTTATTTCTCCTGTGAATGGGAGTTTTTTTTTTTAAATGGAATGTTCTAGTGTTTTATTATCGTGCATTGTGATGTGTACCTGTGTGTTTGTGCGTGCGCACACATAGGTACACATCCACAGTGAAGATGCAGGGTTTAAATATAATTTAACAGTAATGACTTCTCAGTCAGCAAGTCAGGTAACAGAAAAGGTGAAAACCCCACTTCCTGGATACATTTCTTGGGACCATCTACTTGGCTTACAACCCAAAACATTTGTGTTCATTTACTTGTTTGTGAAAGTTCAAAACTGAGAAGAATACCAAAAACAAGTGTTTAGTTTCCTGCTATTTATGTGGAAGCTTTTGCTGAAGGGCATTATGGAAATCAATTTTGCTGTGTTCTTATTTCCATACATAGCTGGAGATGCAACTAGTGATATGACTTTGTAGCTACCTTTGAACATGAAAGACACTGGATGGACACAATACAAATTCTTCTAGACTTTCTGGGAGTCCTGTGCTAACTGGAAATGAGGATCCTTTAGTGGGAGTGGGCCTTTTACTCACTGGGAAACCTTTCCCCAGTCCCTTTACTGACCGTACTGCCCTCTAGAGCCAGCCATGGATTAGGGGCCAGTTTACACTGAGAGAGGGAGGACAGAGTCAAACTGAATGTTAGCCATTTATCTTTTGCTCAAGGAAAGGTAGATTTCCTTTGCCAGGAAGTTACTTTTTTTGTGATAGGTCTATTATAATTTATTCTTCAAAAGATAGCAACAAAAAAGCAACATGCTCACCCCAGCCCCAGTTCTGTTGTTGCTGTTGTTGTTGTGTGCCTTCAAGTAGTTTCCAACTTATGGTGACTCTGGGGTGAACTTATCATGGTGTTTTCTTGGCAAGATTTTTGTTCAGAAGGTATTTGCCTTTGGCTTCCTTTGGAGCTGAGAGGATGCGGCTTGCCCAAGGTCACCCAGTGGGTTTCCATAGCTGAGGTGAATTTTGAAGCCTGGTCTCCAGAGTTGAGGTTCAGTGTTCAAACTATTACAGCGTGCTGACTCTCCAGATTCCTCTGTGTGTGTGTGTGTGTGTGTGTGTGTGTGTGTGTGTGTTTTAAAAACCCTGTTTTTTAAAACAGCATTTGTGCACAGGGTAGATAATTCATTTCAATATTTCCCCTTTGTGTGTAAAGTCAGAGTCCAGAAACAGAAATAAGACCACCAGAATTCACTTCAACTGAGTTACGCAGAATGCAAAACAGCTTGTGCTGAGGTGCAATTGTCTGGAATATTTCTGCTTCATTTTCTACATGCTATATCGCCTATAGTTATTCAGATACCTCTCTTGAATAGAATGAAAAAGTCGTCCAAACCAAAGCAAGATTAAGTTTCAGTACTAAAGAAAGAGTAACATTTCTAACTTGAAACACACAGGTTTAGGTATACAGACCTCATTAACTGGGTGATGTTCCAACCAGATTACATTTTAAATGTTTCCCTCTTCAGCTGCTGATGTTTGGGATGCTCTATAATGACAAACAGAGCAATGCTAGATTATCTCCATCGCACCTGCTGGTCTGTGTATGTCCTTGTTCTCACTCCAACATCTTTCCTATTCTTATAATTGTATCTCATATTGCAGCCCACACACCACAGAGGAAAGTGCTGCCTGTGGACCACATGTGGCCCCTGAGCCCTTCTTTTGTAGCCCCCAAAGGCCCACAACCGCCCATTTTTAAAAAAAGCAATGGGCCAATATTGGGAGCAATATTTTTCTCCTAAAAATAGAGCAGGATGCACCAATACTGGGCATAAATGTAATGGCTTAGGTCACTCCCTCAAAACTCTCTCCTCCCATGGTATAAAATCAACTGATGTTGGGCAAGGAGGACACCCAGAAGTGATGTCACTTTACTTCTTGTTGCATCCTGAACACATAGGTGCAGGCTATGGAGGATCATGGGAGGAGAATTTGCCCTCAGTCCCTCACAGTTCCCCCCACCTGCATTACACACACATTGTATTGCTAATCCTGCACGTGTGGCCGAAGGTCTTCAGTTAGGAATTCCAGCTGCAGGGCCCAAGGAAAGCTTCCCTCTGTGTTGTTCAGGGGAGATGCTAGAGGAGAGAGCTGGTGATGTATACTGTACAGGGCCAACAGTGCAGGCGAGTAGCAGGTAGAATTAGAGCTACAAAGTTGTAGGACCAGCTCTCAAAATGTTACTGCCTGAGGCCAAGGGTAAGTGAAATTCCCTGCTCCTGTTCTATGTATGGAAGCTAACTAGAGTGATAGCTGGTTACTGCTGGAATACTCTCAGTGGGACAGCATTTTCCACTCTGCCAGAGGACAGCAAGCCAGCTGAGGGATGGACTGCATAGCAAAGCAATATTGTCCACCTCCTCAGAACTTCTGCCTGAGTCAGTCAAGTTGCTGTTAACTAATAGCAACCCCATGAATTTTGTACATCTTCTTAGGTAAGGAATACTCAGTGGTGGTTTTGCCATATCCTTCCTCTGAAATATATCTGGTATTCCTTGGTGATCTCCCATCCAAGTACTGAACAGAGTTAACCTTGCTTAGTTTCCAAGATCATATGGGATCTGGTGCCTTAGATGTTTCTGTTCAAACAGGCTTTTAATGTGTGAGCAGGAGAGTTTATTATTTTACTGGGATGTTTTCTTTATTTTTTTTAACTTTTGTATGTTTTCAAAATGACTTCATACTGTTTTTACTTGGTTGATTTTGTTTTTAAATGTTATTGTAAATATTTTTTAATTGGCTGTTCAGGAAACCACCTTAGATCCAACTCTGGGAGAAAAGTGGCATAAAAATACAATCAATTAGGCAATCAATCAGTAAGACAGGGAGCTAAAAGCATTCTGGATCTGGTCCTATGAAACAGGTCTACCTCCTTAGTCTGAGCAGGTTTTTTGGTCAGGCAATAGGTTGACTTGCTCTTAGTCTGATCAACTCTTGCAGTTCCTGCCACAGATACGTGCAGACTTGAAACACGAAGCATCTTTGTAGAAATCATTACATGGTTGATTTTTTTTTTGAGTCTGCCACAGTCATTTGCAATGCAACAGCAGTCTGCCACCTGTTGATTACATACAGAGAGAAAAAGAAAGAGAGGACAACAGAGAAAGAGTGAGCAAGTGAGTGCTAAGGTGGAATGTAGTTGCAGTCCAGTTATTTCTGGAGGTCCTTATGTCCTCTAGTCCTTTTTTACAATATGCCATCAGTAGTTCAAAATATCTTTCAGCTGCATGCTTTGCAATGTCTGGTGCATCGTTGGGTCTACTCTAGTTGAGACTAGTACAGTATGACCCCCGTATCCATGGGGGATTGGTTCCGGGGCCCCCTGCAGATGTGGAAATCCGTGGATAGTACCGAATGCCCTGGGCCTGTGGCTGGAGGTGGGAAGACAGCGAGGAGCGCAATCCTGTGCTCCCCGCTGTTTTCAACCACGGATAACTGAATCTGTGGATTATGAATCCGTGGATATGAGTGTCGTACTGTAACTTGGTTTAGGCCTGCATACCTCGAGATTGTCAGTATTGAGAGGTTTTGCTGAAACTGGTAACTCAGTTTGGAAGTGCCTGGAATTCAGTCAGTTTTTAGACATTTTAAGTGTTTTGGAGGAATAGGATAATATTTTCAAGCAATAGAGCCAAACATTCCATTTCATTGCCATGATATCCAGGAATTATAAGATAGCTGACTTGGTCATTTTTCCAAGAAATTATGGCTTTTTTGAGGAAGATAACTTCAAAACAGGAAATTATGTGGAAGTCTCTTAAGTGCAGTTTTCTCAAGCTTAGAATATCATTGTTGCTGTTATTTCTAAGGTGAACCTGTCATGGAGTTTTCTAGGGGCTGAGAGTATGTGACATGCCCAAGGTGACCCAGTGGATTTCCATAGCTGAATGAGGAGCTGAACCCTGGTTTCCAGGGTTGTAATCCAGCACTCAGACCACTATACTGCACTGGCTCTCACAATTGGCTTACCTCTGTTAATTTCTTTTTTACTAGAATTCTATATAGAGTTTACTTGTGAATTACTTCGGGGTCTCTTTCCATATATATATAGACTCATATACACACACACGTATACATCCATACATACGCAGACACACATACATATACATACACACACACATTTACAGCTAAGCCTGGCATAAGCAAACAAAAATATGTTGAACCTTTTAGAGAATGTTTGAAACCCTTTTTTTCTAAAATACAGAGAGGAATTGTTATTTCTTTCACCACCCTCCACTTTTCTTTTGGTGTTCATTTTCGTGGCTGAACTGAGATCTGTGCTTTTTTAACACAATGGCTAAGCAAACTTTTCTCTGTTTTGCTTTTCATCCATACACAGTTAGGGATTACAGAAGTAGCTGTAGTTTACCTTGACTATTACAAGCAGGCACACTATAGTTGCAAAAGGATCAAGTGGAGCAGAATCCCATTCTTTCCCATTGTAAGCTTTATCACATTTTTTACTACAGATAAGCTGCTTCAACTTGATACCAAAAGTCTATATTTATTCTGCCTTCCTTTACCATCTGTCCAATGCTGATGCTGCTAAAAGCTTGCGGGTAGACAGAGGCGAAGAAGTGAGGCTGACTGAGCAGATGTAAAAAGAGTTTGTAAAAAGAGCTTCTTTATTGGAGATTTTGTCAGATCTAGTACGCCTGTATTTTCCATCAGTTCTAGCCACTATAGCTGATTGTGAGGAATGCTGAGAGTTAAAATCCAAGAAGACTTGGACAGCCTCAGAGGATTACTCAGGACTATCTCTGCTCCATTTATATGTCTAGAAGCAAGGCCGTCCCAGGACAGACCTTTATCATGCACGTACCTTTTTGGCTGCTGCTACTGTTATTCTTGTGCATCCTCAAGTCATTTCTGACTTATGGTGATCCTAAGGCAAACCAATCATGGAGTTTTCTTGGCAAGATTTGCCATCTTCTGAGATTAAGAGAGTGTGACTCACCCAAGGTTACCCAGTGAGTTTCCATGGCCGAGTGGGGATTGGAACCCTGCTCTGTAATGCTGTAGTCCAACACTCAAACCATTACATCATGCTGGCTCTGCACATGTGCCTTGTATAGCTTATTCACTCCCAGTTTGGGTTGCCAGATTGAAAAGTGGAGATGGCTCTCATACCTTTAATGGTTGTAGAGGAGAAGGAATTTTGGCAGGTGTTGCTTAATACTAGGTTGTCTGACAAGCAACACCTGCTGAAACTCCATCTTCTACACAACCATTCTGCTGCCGACCCATGGTACAAATATTTCATTGTGTGGGGGGGGTGAAACTCAAAGAATGTAATTCCAAGAAACTCCATTTGTCCCATGCCACCCACTGAGTTTAAAAACAATGAGAAGAAAAGCCACTGAGGAAGAATAGAAGAGCTTAGTTCTCTAAATAAGTTTTTTGTCTTTCTCCGATAGTGGAAGACTGAACTTTTACCCTTTTTGTATGACTCATAAATCAAGCTGTTATATAAGTAAGGGAAGATACAGTAAGAATTAATCTTTTTAAAGCCATTGGAATAAAAAACCTCAACACAGTAAGAACACTCTATGTGCTTATGGTCAGAGTGAGCCATGAG
Source organism: Cyclura pinguis (assembly GCA_030412105.1). NCBI lineage: Eukaryota > Metazoa > Chordata > Lepidosauria > Squamata > Iguanidae > Cyclura > Cyclura pinguis. The sequence goes on from CM059600.1 coordinate 166,651,003, forward strand.
TTGTTCACATTGAAAAATGACCATAAATTAGTCTTGAGAGTTACTTATCTTACCCATTAAAAAAACAAACAAACAAGGTTCAAATGAACAGCCTACCATCAGCCTTCCTCTGGAGGTGAGTGATTTTCAACACTGTTGTCTGTATGGCACATGAATTGGACACAAATGGTGACAATAGATGTGTCCACAATATAGTGAAAATGTGAGAAAAAGGGAGTTCCTGGCTGTTGCTTTACCTCTGAGAAGAAGTTTTTTTAGCTGCATCTGCTCATACATATGGAGGAGCTGGCATCTTGATAAGAAAGGTTCTTGTTGTGTGCCTTCAAGTCTTTTCTGACTTATGGTGATCCTAAGGTGAACCTATCATGGGGTTTTCTGGGGCTGAGTGTGTGTGATACACCAAATCACCCAGTGGGTTTCCACCATTGAGTGGGGAATTAAACCTTGCTCTCCAGAGTCATAGTCTAGTGCTCAAACTCCTAGACCATGCTAGTTCCTAAAAGAAGCACATAGGTACCTGAAAAGAAAGTTGTATCTGGATTTCTTACATGGTTAAATATTTGGCCAGGGAACTCTTTTGAGCTGTATTTGCCTACCATCCATCAGAACGCACCAGGGCCAGAGTTCATGTGCTGTATGTGCAGTGCTATATAGCGGTCAAAACATCTTTTCCTATCTTCTTTGTGTCAGTAGAATTTTGTCAAACTAGGTAACCTTGTGCTATTTTTTTTTAAGTGTTAACAAAACACCTACTGCTAGAAAACCAATTGCATTGTGAGATTAACCAGGAGTATTCCTACAGGCGTGTTCTAACCTTCTCCAACCTGGTACCCTGTAACTGGTTTTGTCTGCAAGCCCCGTACTTCCTGACCATCAGCCATCAGATGGAAGGTTTACACAGCGCAACTGGAGGCCATCTGATGGGGGAAACTAGATTCAGAAAGGTAGAATCATACAAAGTGTTGTTATGCAGCTAGGCCTTGATTGTAAAGAGCAAAATCAATGTATTGGCCATGAGGTGGGGGCAAATTCTTCATTAGTGTAGTAACTTTATTGGACCAGCCAAAAAGATTACCATAGTATATGCAATCTTTCGAGACCTCCAGATCTCTTTGCTAGGCAAGGAAGGCATAGGATGCAAGCTTCTGAATCTAGAGAATTATATATGGGTAAACATGTTACGTCAGTACTAATTATAATTTTATTGTAAGCCCAGTGAAAAGGCTGTTGAATTGAAATGTATTGCATTCTGGAGAAGTCTTCCTCACAGAGTATCTGCCTGATCTCAGAGATAGTTTGAGCTCCTTCACCCCATCTGAACCACCAGCACTAGAACTGTTGTTGCCCTTGTTTTGTCCAGTATTCTGCCTGCAAACTGGGAGGAGTTGATAATGAGACCCAATTGATTTCTTTCTCTTATGAGGACTGGAACTATTAGCTGAAGCCTTCTTTTCCCCGTAGCTATTTAAGCTTCAACAACAACATTTCACCGCTTCTTTCCATAAGGGTATTTTGGTAGCCACAAATGTTAGTTGGGTTTGGGGGCAGCAGAAAGACCATCAGAGACACAATGGAAACCAGGCTTCTTTTCATAAGGGAATGAAATATAAGAATGCTTAACACCCTTCTATTGCTGAGAAAGGCAGGAGGTTGATGTAAACGAAAATGGGATAGTAGTAACAAGGAAGGGTTCAGCTTGCTATGCCTCAAAAACACAATGTGTTCTGTTGGTATGTTAGATACTGAATATAAATTTTAAATAAGGTTGTAAAAGGTTTTCTGAGTGCTGCTTGTGAGTTCTTGGAGAATGTTCCTAGCATCTGCCGTAGTTTTTTGGGTTTTTTAAATTGATATCTTCAAGTAATACAATATGCTAGGAATGTCAAAGAAGCAGTTAAACTTTATGCTTCACAGTAGCTTCACTGGTAATAATGATAACACAGGTCTTACAATTTATATTGCACTTTAGAGTGCTTAAAATACAGAATTTGGTTGTAAAAATTACAACAGGCTGTTAAGAAGGTTTGCATTGTCGCAATAATCCAGGTGGTAGCTGAGGTGATGAATAGAGGGCTCTTGCTTAAGTTTATGGTAGAATCTAGAATCTGAAAGGGCAAGGGGGAAGGGAGGCTTGCCAGTGCATAGATTGATCTCATATCAGCTATACGGTACCAGTGTTTCTCACATGATAGTCTGGTATGATATCAGAGGAAAGCAGCACACCGAGATCCACGTGAATGTTACTGAGAGAGATAGCATAAGCTATACTGGTAGTAACAGGCAGACAAAACCTTCAAATGAACAAACCATGTATACAAGAGTTGTGCAATCTTTTTCGACCCCAAAGGTCACCTGCAGCAGGGAACTGCATACTGGCAGTGGACGCGGGAAAAGCTGCTGGTGGATGCGGCCTGGGATCCCTCTCCCCCACTTCTCCCACGTTCACAGTATTCCCTCCTGTTTCTCTCTCTCTCACACACACACACACATATATGCACAATTGGTTCCTCCTGCATTAGTGTGTGGGTATGGGGAGGTTTCACCTTCCATGCCTGGAGCATTGAGATCCCATGACATGCTTCTTCTCTCCAGTTGTCTGCCCTATTAGTGATCCCACTGTGCAGTCCTTCAGAGTTTGCCAGTCCATTGATTGTGCATACATATTATACATTTACAGTGATCAGAGAGCCAGGATTGGTGGTAGCTCCCTGTTGAGTGGTCCTGTTTGGTTCATAAGTTTCCAACCATCTTGTTACTGCATTCACTCTTTCAGTTCTAACAAAACCTTAATGGGTGATGATGGCCCTTGGTAGCACAGTCAACAAAGATCTGATGTCTGATTCTCAGCCTCCCCCCGCCCACGCACCTTTTGCCCAACAGTTTCCCACTGTGAGGAGGTGGGGAGAAGGGGGAAAGAGAAAAAAAGAGTGGGGGTGAGAGTTAATAATAAAGAAACACCGAAATGCTTCCCTATTCTTTGGCTTGCGTCCTCTTGGAGTTACAAAGACAGATAGCCTTGGGATAAATTAAAATTGTGCTGGATATACTCTGAGAGCTTAGACACAGTTCTTAAATAACTTAGTTCTCCAGAAAGCAGTAACAGTTACTGATAAAATGTAGTTGTTGTGCTTAAGTGTTGTGCTTCCATATTGTTATTTGACTGCTGAACTTTCTTGCCTTATGTGGACTATAAAATTGATCTTGTTCTATATTCTGTTATTGTATTTACAGAGTCGGTCCCTTTTTCATTATTCATTTGTGGGTGTACTTTTTGCTTTTTTTGCTCAGTTGTGATCACTCTTTCCCATCAGTGCTTTGTTTTAGTTTTCAGCTGTGACAGTTTTAAAATGTTGTTCAATATGGCTAGACATAAGCACTTGTGGCTTTTGACGTCCATGCAGGTGGATTCAGAAATGTACCTGCAGTCTCCTGTGAACCAGGATCTATATTGAATAGTTTGGATTTTCTTTTTTCTCCCCCTATATCCCTCTCTAGTTCTTTTCCTTTGCCTGTCCTATGTAAGAGTTCACAGTAAAAGGAAAGAAGATCAGTTGGTGGCGAGGACGGGGCGGTGGGGGGGAAGCCTTTGCGTGCTAAGGCTGCTGTGTTTAACAGGTAGGGCAGGTATGGGGAAGTGCTCAAGGCTTACCACAGGACTCCTTCCCACCTGCAGACTCCGATCAAACACCTTGACAGGCAACCAGAGTGGGAAGCCATGATGTAATTGTAGGAACCCAAAACAATCGGCCCTTTCATGGCAAGACGATAACAATCAAAACAGTATGTTAAGGGCCCTGCCATGCAAGAATACACATGCACATTATACACTGCAGGGAATTGAAAGCCGAAGTGAAAAGGGGCTTGTTAAGAATATGTAGCCTACTTTCATAATCAGTCTGTAAAAGAATAAGCCCTTCAAAACAAAGTTTTAGGCTTATAGAAAGCTTTCTGTGCCTTGACCTTGCAAATGTGAAGAAATGCCAGTTTCTTTCAAGTAAAAAAGAAAAGAAAACTAGAGATTTCCAGGGTGAGATGTATAAATTGGCAGACAGGATGTGTAGGTCTCCATTTAGGGCAGGGTAACAGACAGTGATGTAAACTCGAGTCAGTTGACTCGGACTCAAGTCGGACTCAAGTCACTTCAGTGATTCCTCTTGGACTTGGCAATAATTGAAACACCGACTTGACTGAACTTGTGATTTGTATATTTGTAGTGAATAATTTGCTGCCCTTGGTTCAGTAACAGAACCCATTCATCCAGAAATTTTATGACTTTGAACAATACTTCCATCTCTTTTGGCCTATTGGTCACATGATGATCTCTCTCATGCCCGAAGCATGGGTACATTTCTTGGAGAGAAAGAGCAAACACATGAGGCAATGGGCTTGAGCTGTGATTGAGGTTTGCTTGGCAGCTTGTCCCCATTGCATTCAGGAAGAGCCTTCTAAAACTTTTTCTAATAGAAGGCAAGACTCACCCCCAGAGCACGGGATATGTTTCTCAGAGGGTAACAGCAAATGTTTTAGGCAACAGGCTTGAGGGGAAGGATCCTTCCTTTTAAACCTTTGGAAGTTTCAGTAATGGGGAGTAAGAAGGAACCTGTTCCCCACTTCTGAAGCTGCAGATTCTTGTAATCCCATTTACTCCTTCCTTACACCCCATACTATATCCTTTTTTCTGTTAAAAGTTGGCTCCTGTACTTGAGACTTGACTTGAAAGTACCTTGCATGGACTTGAGACTTTGAGACTTGAAGGTAAAGACTTGAGACTTGGGGCTAAAGACTTAAATACATCACTGGTAACAGAAGAGAAGAAAAGAAGGCTTTCCTTAGTCAGCAGCAGCAGCATAAAAATCCTGCTCCTTCAGATACCTGCCTTATTTAAACAGATGACTTTGTGGAGGAGATGCCAAATAGGATTATTTAGTGCCTTTTCCACAGTGGAGAATTCTCAGCAATAGTTATACAGTACTATCTTCGTTTTCCTAGAGAAGTTTCTTCTTTGGCACTGGTGATGATTGTGTCTGTGCAATACTTCTTCTCAAATACATGCGGGTTTACATTTACATAGATGAGGAGTCCTTGACCTGGGGTGCACAGCCCCCAAAAGAGTCCATGGCTAGATTTCAGGGAAATGGCGGAAAAATTACATCTTTATTTTCACTTACCTCTCTAACTGAAATTTAGCATTTCCTTCAATTATGAATGTAGGCTATTTTCCCCCTCCTTAAGTGTAACTGGAGATTGTTGTTAACAGCAGACTTCTGGCCTTGTTCACACAAAGGGAGGAGCACCATGGCTGCCTGTGAGGCCACAAGGCTTCTTGTTCATATCTTCCTTTCCAAGTCAAAATAGGATTGCTTGAACTCAACCACTTTGTGATTTGGCTTCCCAGTAAAGCAAAGTAAAGAAACATCTTTGAGGCTTTGATGTTAATCAGCAGTTGTTTTTCTAGTGACTGTATAGGATAATGTTAATGCAAATGGTGTCATTCCATCCCAGTGAGATCTCCCCAGTGAATCAGACAAAGATACTTCTTGTGTGTATTATTTTTGGAATTTGCATGCCAAGAGAAATTCAGCCCTTAACAAGGGGCTGAATTTATGAACAAGGAGACAAGACATTCTGTTTTGCTTTGTGGCTTTTCATTTCATGGGAAAGTTCCTTGGAAGACCCGTGTCTTCCTTTTATATATGTTGGACCCTTGTCTGAATAGTCTTGGATCATTCCACATGTAGTTTGGAGAAGCACTTAGGAACAGTGATAAATGAATAACTTTCTGAAATACATCAAATGGGGTACTTTTCTTTTCAATCAAAAGGTAGAGAATAAGTGTTTTGTTTTGTTTTTCTCAGTGAGAGGTTTCAGTGTATCCTACTCATAAGAGAAATTTGGCTTCTGAGTGTTTCCTCTGGTTTGGGTGTGACCTGTGGGTTGGCTAGCGTGGGCAGTGAGAGCTGAAATGCATCCTGAGGATATTTCAGACTAATCATCATCAAAAGCATATCTTCAAATTTCCAGAATGCCTGAGACAGGAGGGATATTTAATAGTTAAGCATGAAATCTTAATAGATCAATGTGATTTTATCAAAGCCTGCGTGGTAGACCCTTAAGGCTGCAATCTTCCACATACTCACCAGGGGATACATTTCACTGAACTCAATGGGATCAGTTCTGAACAGGCATAATTAGGTCACTCTGTAAGACACTTTGAAGATGTCAAGTATAATAATGGCATCATGAATTTTATTTTCCATGGGTAGGAAGCATTCACATAGATTCCACTGCTTTTAAAAAATATGCTCACATTTTCCGTGGATATATCTATTCTAGATTGACTCCAGTTCCTTTCCTTTCTTATTTCTTTGTCTGCACCTGATCCTCTCAGCCTTTCTTTACAAAGTAAAGCAAAAGAAAAAAAAACTAATTGCTTTTAAGGCAGGCGAGTTGAGCAGGGTCATGATAAGTTTTGCCTTCTCGTGGGGGGAAAGTGCAATTGCAGTCTCGTGGTTTCTTTTTGCACAGACCCCTCCATTCACACTTCTCTCTCCCACCCATTAATTTGTTGTGGTTGGGGCTAGTAATAGCTGCTTTGTGCTAAGGAGAGGCGAAGGGGGGGTAGGGAAGCTGCTAGACAGCAGCTCTACTGTTTTCTAGAAGAGATGTTTTTTCCTACCCTCTTTTTCTCCTGTGTCTCCTTCTTTCTTCTCTTTATTGTAATAGTCTATCTTCCCGTGTAAGAAAATTCACAGCCATGCCTTCCTCCTTTCTCAACCATTTAAGAAGTTTAAACAATCTCAAGAAATTCTCTCCCCCGCCACACCATTTGCTAGTGTTATTTTACCAAGAGGAAACAAGTGTTTAATGTATCAGAAAAGGATCTTTCTTGCAGCTGCTGAAATTTCTCAGAGTAAAGAATGAAGCTGGTCTTTGTGAGGAGATTTGAGCCTTCTGCAAGGGAGAGGACAGAGGGCACAGAAGGAGGCCCTGCTGCTGCTTCTCAGCACCATATTTCAGGGAAGAGCCCCCTCCTCCTCAACACCCATGGATGCTTAGTAGTCATCACTGTTGGGCGAAGAATCTAGGCGGATAAACTGTCCCCCGTTTTGTGAACTGACTCAGCTGAGCTAGGTGCTGCCCAAAGGCAGACAGATGATAGAAAAGCAAACAAACAGCACTTCTGACAAGCTTGTTCTGGATCTCAGAAGGGTACAGTTAATAACTTAAAATATACATTTTCGGGTGTGATTAAGAAACAGAAATTGAGAAATATGTTAGCAAAACCTTTTGGCCTCTGCCTTCTTCAGTTGCTCAAAATAAAAGTGACCCGTGTCTGAGGTGGCAGTTTAGAGCGCTCCACTGTCAATTTTCAGGTGGACGACAGTGTTTTGTATTATCTTCTAGGCTGAGGCTATGCAGTGTTCAGGTCTTAATCCTGTAGAGTCAGAGATTCTTCCTCATATCTGAAGTACTTGAAAGAGAGAGTGCCTGAATTTCAGATATAGACAAATCAGGGAGGCTATGGGGCTCCAAGCTGAAATGTCTCGCCACTGGGTGCTCAGAGACCTCAGTCAGGATTGCAGACTTTGGATTCCAGTTATGTATACACAGGTCAGTAAAAGTGAGCTGCATCCAAGGTGGCAATTTTGAACATTCTATTGTCCGCATTCGTAAGTGAGTAAATATGACAGGATTTATTGTCACAAGTAATTGGATGGGTGGATGGGTGGTCGGACGGACGGACGGACGGATGGACAGACAGACAGACAGAGAGAGGGATAGATAGGCTATCACTGATGATAATTTATTTATTTTTCAGTTTACTGACATGAACAGTACACCAAGTGATTAATCTTACTGCCCCCTTAATAGTATACCCTTATTAAAATGCCCAAAGTCTGTGTCGTTATCGGCAGCGTACACTGATAGGTTTATACACATTTTGGCCATATTGGGTTCCACAAGCTATTCCATAGTTGTTTCCCAAGCTAAGTTACATTTATGTCAGAAAGTAGAATGCTGAACTGATTCATCTTCCTTCTCAGTCTGTAGTGGATTTGTATGTAGGCTGTGCACCCTTCCGTCCATCCTGACATTATTGTAGGGTGCATCAATTTAGCAAGCGTGGAGGCCTTCTTCCTTCAAACATGTTTTTTAAGTTGGCCTGCTGCGTTTTCTCAGTACAATGACCTTTGGTTTGTCTTCTCTTCAAGTCAAGGAGTGGTGATACTGACTGGTCAAAATTATTTTTCCCTGTTGCTTTACTTCCTTAGAGTTCTCTCTCTTCTGGAAAGAGGCATATGGCCCTAACTCAATTAATCTTTTTTTTTTATTTCTCTTCTTCAAAACCAGAAAAGAAAAGATGATTGTAGCCCAGTGAGGACTCAGCTCCTGTGCAGTTGGTAATTCACTCCTTAGCTACAGTTTTCAGAAGGCATCAGAAAAGTCCATGATTCATGATTCGTGTAGTGGGAGGAGAGAAGGAGTGTACGTTGTTGATTTCAGTAATGGTGAAATGAGGCAGGACAATGCTCCTTGTCTACTATTCTGCCCAGCTGACAGAACAAAGAGACCACAGAGCTCTTGCGTGTGGCATTTTCCCCACTCACTTCAGTGTCAGGGTTATCTTTGCATAGGCAAAAAGAAGAAGCCATTCTAGCCAAGTGATTGGGGACCATACCTGCAGGAGCTCTATATTTTAGAGCACCAGATCACCAGCCAAGAGGTACCAAATTTCTGGATGTGAGCAAGCAGTGGTTGACTAAGGCCCTTTCTGCACCATCCTGGAATCCCACAACTTCTCAGCGTCATCCCTGCAGTGCCATTGCAGGGATGCGAGCATGTCATGAACGCTCCCCTCTGCACCTGGCTGCTGCCAGTGGATGGGTAGCATTTCAGACACGCTCCTTCCTTCCACAGTGCAGCCGGCCTCTTCCAGTGTTGCACTGAGGAAGGAAGCACTTGATCGTGCTTCTGCCCTTCCCACATGGCTGCAGCTGACATGATTGTCACACAAAGAGGCTTATTACCAGATTTTTTTCTGATAATAGTATACCACATGGTCATGATGGCTGGGGATGTGACAGGAGTGGGACCGCAATGACGTTGTGCGATGGCACTTGTCACAGGCCAGCTTCAATGTATCTCCATGCCAGAATGGGGCCTAAGATTCCAGGTTATCACTAATTCAGCACTTTTCTTTGGATCTGAGAGTTGTAACTGCTACGTCGCTCACAATGTTGTGAGTCGCTGGGCTGGGTGCTACAGATTAAATGTTGTTACATGATGCCATCAGAGGGTGGGTGGCATAGAAGGGTAACTACAGGGCATAACTGAGCTTTATTGGCAGAGCTTTGGAGACAGTAGAGAGGTTTGAACTGCTCTTATCCGAACTGTGCTTTCTGGTGTTTGTTAAGCCTTCATGTTTGTGAGCAGTAATTTCCAACACCAAATGGAGAAAAGCAATGAGGGAAGCTTTTGTTTCCGTCTTAATTCCAGTTTAAGAGATTCTTTCATGAGAGAATAAATTCCTTTTTTCATGTTTGTGCAGATGTAGATTCAGCAGGCAGATAGTATAACCTACATCAGGTGAGCCTACAGTTTTGTAACCAACAACCCAGCAGGACCCATGCCAAGAATTTTATGTAACACGTAGTCTCCTTCATGTACTCACATATGTTGAGATGAACTGAAACTCACATGTTTATTTGCAAACCACTGCTCAATCTTGGTGAATTCATCTTTACATTCGTAAGAACTGCTAGGCTGATTCATTGAACTGTTGTTGTATCCTTTTAGCATTTAGCCATTTTTAAACTCCATGGCAGTTTAAGAGAAAGTTGTTGTTGTTGTCATGTGCCTTCAAGTCATTTTCAGCTTATGGTGTCCTAAGGCAAAGCTATCATGGGGTTTTCTGGGGCTGAGTGTGTGTGGCACACCCAAGGGCACCCAGTGGGCTTCCATGGCTGAGCAGGGCACTGAACCTTGGTCTCCACGGTCATAGTCCAATGCTCAAACCATTACACCACACTGGCTCTCACAAAATAAATTATATCTAACAACCGAGTGGACCAAAAAGGTTGTTCTTCCTTGTATTTTCAAATACAGAAATTTGATTTTCCTGGACTTTTTTTAAGATGTACATCATTAACAATGCTGGAACCAAAGGTGTGCACCAAAAGTTAACAATTGTTTTAAAAAATGCTCAGGTAATGTGCTAGGCATAGCATTGTGCCTAATCCTGGAAGGGAGCATTTTCTCCAGGCATTATATTAACCCAGTCTTCCTCAACCTGAAGTCTTCCAGATGTATTGGCTTCCAACTCCCAGATCCCACAACTGGCTCTGCTCTACTGGTTGGGGAAGGTGCATTCCAATGCCTCTGAAGTCCAGCTGGTTGAGGAAGACTGGATTAAATTTGATGTTATTCAGACATATAGTCCAATTCAGTCCTTCAAGCTTCTGTTCTCTGTTATTTATTCTGTTCACCCGTTGCTTCTATATACCATTGGAAGCCTATTCAGTCCTGGCTGCCACTTTTATTAATACATATTTAGTCCTCTATTAAGAATAAGTGTAACTTTAAAAAGATTGACACATGTCCTGCAATACTGACCTTCTAGAATAAAGTATTCTAGGAAATCATCTTTTATTGTTTGTTGTTGTGTGTCTTCAAGTAGTTTCCCCCTAAGGCAAACCTATCATGGGGTTTTCTGGGGGCTGAGAGTGTGTCACACACCCACCTTACCCGTGCGTGTCCATGGTTGAAACCTTGGTCTCCAGGATCATGAGAGTCAGCATGGTTTAGTGGTCTGAGTATTGGACTATGACCCTGGACACCAGGGTTTGATTCCCTGGTCATCCGTAGGAGCCCACTGGGTGATCTTGGGCACATCATACACACTTAACCCCAGAAAACCACATGAAAACCTAAGGTTTGCCTTAGGGTCACCATAAGTCAGAAAAGACTTGAAGGCACACAACAACAATAGAAACTCCACAGTTGTAGTCCAACACTCAAACCACTACAACTACTCTGGATCTTTTATCTATATTTCGTATCTATATATTTTGTCTATATTTGGGATCAAGAAGTGCTTATCTCTCCAGCCATTGGTTTGGCCTTTTTTTCTTGCACATATCATTTTCTAATGCATAAAGTTTTAATTGCCTGCCTGCCTGCCTGCCTGCCTGCCTGCCTGCCTGCCTGCCTGCCTACCTGCCTGCCTGCCTTTCCTTCCTTCCTTCCTTCCTTCCTTCCTTCCTTCCTTCCTTCCTTCCTTCCTTCCTTCCTTCCTTCCTTCCTTCTTTCTTTCTTTCTTTCTTTCTTTCTTTCTTTCTTTCGATGGGGGGCTGCTAAACTGAAGGTAGTGAAGGGTTAGACAGATTCAGGCACTCTTCTCAATGAATAACTGACAAACTAGGCTGTGGTACCTAGTGTTAATGGAAGAATTGATGTACCAGACGCAAATACTCAACTGGTAATTTTTGTAATCCGTGCTTTCCCTTTTTCCTTTCAATAATTAAAACTCAGGTGCCATCTCACCTTCCAAAGCACATGCAAACCGTTGGATCAATGTGCTTTTACATCTTTTACATTTTTTTTACCAATATGGTACTGAGGTCCCAAGCTTTTTGGATACTTGAAGTGTTAGACTAATTTTACGTTGATTTTTCTGTGCTGCTTTGGCCAGTGAATTGTTGTTTGTTTGGTGAACCGTTATTTCTATAAAATTCAATAAAAAGGACTTTTTTAAAAGGCTGAGGACATTCAAGCCATGCACTGTATTGTATAGAAACATGGCAGTCAAGACTTGAACACTGGAGGCAACGAGAGAAGTACACGGCAGTGCTAGATGGGAAATGGAAAGACATAACAGATATACTTCGTAGTGTTCTTTAAAATGCTTTGAAATCCTTTGTTCATTTATCCTCCCAATAAGCCTGCAAGGTAGATTAGACCTGAGAGATCATCCTGACTTGCCTGAGCCCACCCAGTGAGTTTTGTGGTTGAGATTACAACCTGGATTTCTTACATTAAAACTCAATATTGCACCTACATAACCACATTCCCCTCTTCCCGCCACTGTGAGTAAAATGTACTCATTGTTTAAATGCAACACAGCCCTTCTATGACCTTTGTGTCTGTTTTAAGGACAATTAAACCTTGGTGGTTTGACACTCCCTAAGCAGGGAGTGTGCTGGTTCTCATACTTGGCTGTAATTTCTGTTTGAGTTTTGTCCATGCTCATCAGTTTTTCCACACTAAGCAGTGTTAAGCGGCTGATCATCTGTCCTAGAGAATGATTGGGAGTTGTATCTACATTTATAGCAGTTTGATGCCATGGCCTCATCTTATAGGATCCTGAGGTTTGTAGCTTGGACAGGTTCTTAGAATTTTCTGCCAAACAGCTTTGGAGCCCTTCCAAGAATTACAGCAAAGAATGCCAAGTATTTAACAAACTACAGGCCCCAGGATTCTGTAGGATGGAGCTATGGCAATTAAAGTGGGAACAAACTGTTGCAATTGTGTAGCGCACATATACTCTTGCTCAAAGTCCACCCAGTGAATTTCATGGCCGAGCTGGGGAAAAATGTTTGATTAGTCTAAGGTCAATCTGTGAGTGTCACAGTGAAGCAGGGTTTTACATCTAGGTTCTCCCAAGCCTCACAGTGACTCTCAACTGTATCTCTAAGTACAGCTGAAAGAGTCCAGACTGAAATGCTAAGGAGCTTCTGCCAGTCAGCGTAGGGGATATACGTGCTACTCTCAGTGGTCTGATTGGGTGTAAATCAGCTTCCTGTGTTCATAACCTACATCTTGGCTGATGTGAACAGGGTTTTCCTAACATGTGCAATCAGGCTGAACAATGTGTGGCGTTTTTTGTTTTTTTGTTTTTTTGGATTTAAAAGTGTACTCTTCCTCTTCCAGGGACTGTAAAGCTGTAAGACCATATGGTTAACAAGGTGGCAAAAACTAACCATGAAGTGTCTTTTGCAGAGCAAAGACAAACAGAAGAGATTATTTGCAAGGATTTATTCCCATGTTATCTGATGGTTGGCTTTTAATAGCTCATTGGAACCTGTAAAGGCGGGCACTGGGGTAGGGGCACTCCCAGATGATTCCACCATTAACATTAGCTGCAAATTCTGTAGGACAGAGGCATCCAGTCCTCTGTCTTTTCCTTTGAGACAAAGTCCTTTGTTCTGTACCTGGTTGAGGAACTTGTGCAGTTTCAGATGATGGGAGCCTGATTTAGGAATGATAGATCCCATCTGGACTCTATCATTCATTTGGACAAAGAGCATTCTTCTCCTCTTAGTTAATAACAGCCACTTCACTGAGGAGTGGGTGGACTGAGATAGGCATGAGTCACGGTGATCTTGCTTCCTTGCAGAATGTAAGGAGCTCAATGACCAGGCTGACATGTCATGGTTTTGTTTGTTGAAATTTGCCTTTTTTGTTGTTGCTGCTGCTGCTGCTGCTAACGCACTATAGTTTATTAATCAGCCACAAATCATACTCTGTACTTATGGTTTGCAGTTTGGCCTGCAAACTATGGCTTGTTTAAACCATGGTTCAACATGATATCTGAACTTGCAACTGTTGACTTGTCCCTGGCTTGCTTCCCCTGCTGTCTGCGGTGAAGTTGAAGCTGCTGAAAGGGGTAGAAGATGAGGGGAAAAAAATCACAGCTATGGTTTATTTTGTCGCCTACCTGGCAATCTGTTTTGCTCCCTGCCATGAGACAAACCATCTTGGATACAAGCAATAGCTTACTGTGATGTATGAAAGTATCCCCCAATTAAGGATGTAAGTCTTTGATTATTTCATCTGCACATATAAGGATGAGTAATTTCTTTAGTTTCCTCCGTGCTGTGGAGGAGGACTAATATTTTTGTGCAGGTTTCTCCCAAAATGTTTCAAGAAATTACTCTGCACAGAAACACACTTTGAGGATTTTTGACAAAAAAAAATGTGTTTCTGCGCAAAGTAGTTTCCTGTAATACTTCAGGAAAACTACGGAAATGAGGATTTAAATTTTTTGCACAAAAAAACACAATTTTTCACAAAAACACTTTCCATGAACATACATTGTGTAATTAATGCAAAAAAATGGTGTTTTGTCCAAAAACAAACAAACATTGATTGATTGATTGATTGATTGATTGATTGATTGGAAAAATTGTATGCCTTTTGCACAAGAAACTGACGTGGGTTTCTGGATTTTTTGGGGAGAGTCCAAAATTGTGGGTTTTGCATAAAATCTTCCCCCCAATGCGTATTTCCATTTCTAAATGGAAGATTTCTAGATGGCCAATTGCTTGGCAATACCACGCAAAAACTGCACAAAATTATATGTTTATGTTATTTTTCCTGACCAAATTTCCTAAGTGTTAGGAAACTATTTTTCAGCAGGGAAATAAATAATAGGAAATACTCTTTCCATCACTACTCAGAAGTCTTGCTGTCCTATTCAGGACCTAGTATACTTTTATATATGTCTCATAACCTTTGAACACATAAAATAGGGTGTCCATTGAAGAGTTCAGTGTGATATATGATATAGTACCTTTTCGCATTACACTGTTATGGTGCTATTATTCCACTTTCAACATCCTATGGAATCCTGGGATTTGCAGTTTAGGGAGGGGCCTTTAGAATTCTCAGCCAGAGAGCTCTTTGTCCTCAGCAAACTACAAACCCCAGAATTCCAGAGGACATTGAAAGTAGAATAATAGCACTATAACAGTGTAGAGCGGAAAGGCCCATAGTTTCCCATTCACATGTAGTATAGCATACACATGGGGGTGGAGAAGTTTGTTCACTGAAAACTTCAGCATTTATTTCAACATCCCTTTCCATGTGGCAGATTTGCAGATCAGGGTGAGTGGTTCAAGTTTAGCATTCTCCATGATATGTGAATTTTCAGGAAGAAGGAGACTTAAGGCTCTCAGACTGAGGCAATTCACTGGCCATGCCAATGTGCAGTCCTGTTTAGAACCCTATATGCTTGGATTTATGCAAGACATTTTGTTTCCTATACCTGCAATTTGTCCTCTATACCTACAGCTCCCATTTTAGTTCAGAACTTGCAGGAGGGAGTTATCTGTGTCAGTTTTGTTTATTTGTTTGTTTTTATGTGAAAGCAGACTGCAGATGTTTAGCACTCACATTCACAAACCCACTGCCACACTTTTTTTTTCTTGGAACACTTGCTCCTTCTGTTGTGTTTAATCTCCTTGGAATTCAGCATAGATATCTATTTTAAACTTAGTAGCTGCCTCCTTTTGACAAGTATTTTCTCCACCCACCTCTGTTCCTCTTTGCCTCCCAGGGGCATTGTTAAGTTGAGTAATTTATGTAAAACACTTTGAAGATGAAAATCACACAAGTTGGATGCCAAGTTTTCGCATGATTACATTAGGCCCCAAGGGCTAAAAATACTGACTTTAAAGATGCCTATTTAATAAAAAGGAATTTTTCTCTTAACAAGAAGACTAACCCAGCCTTATGTCTCTTCTTTCCCACACCCGTACCCAAGGATTGGAGCTATTGTACAATATCTATGAGCTGTTGTATTTTATTCCCACAGGAATTTAGCAATTGGGATTGGGATTCAGAATTTTCCAGAAGGGCTAGCTGTGAGTCTCCCCCTACGTGGGGCTGGGTTTTCAACATGGCGAGCATTCTGGTAAGTGTTGTCCAATGTTGTCTTTGTGTTTCCTCATGTAGCAGTGGAACTAATACTAGAGCAAACTATCATTATTTACGTCAGTAATGCTCAAAACTTTTACAGTCTAGACCAACTCTAGTGTTTTAAATATCTTCCTATCTGAATCAGGAACCAGGTCTGAACCTGTCTGTCCTCAGCTATCACTATTACATTGGTTGAGTTTGCCCATGACTTTCTCATGCTTGAGATCTGTTACTCCTAGGACTTTGACTTCATAAAGGAGTTATGGAAAGAGAAGTAACAGAGAGTGTGTCTGCATTATGGAGCCATAGCGGTTTGATCCCAACTGCCATGGCTCCATTCCACAGAATTCTGGATTGGTGAAAAATCTGGAATTCTCTGCTAGAATTCCCAAAAGTACAGCAGAGAATTCTAATCAGCACATCACACAAGTCCTAGAATTCCATAGGATATGACCATATCAGTTGAAGTGGTATCACACTGCTATAACTGTGTAATGTAAATGTGCTCAGTTTCCTCTTTTCTTGTATTTCCCAATGAACTGAAAGAATCACTCCTGTGGGATCAAGGTTGGCTAGAAAAGGTAAGGCAGCAGGTTGAGAGAGAATGGGGTATGCAGGAATGAAAGAAACAGTTCAGGTTAAAAGCTACATTTCTTACTTTCTTCATGGATGGAGGAGACCCATGTGAAAGCATATAGGTTTTCTTAAGTTTGTCATATTCACATAATTATAGGCTTCATCTTGACAGGTATAGCCTGTCCTAATCCTCCTCTAATTGGGAATCACTCAATTCCCATTGGGTGAAATATGTTCCTTTTTCCAAACCACCATTGATTAGTCTTCCCTCCACATTCACTGGTTTGACCTCTGCAAATTTTGATTATTCATGAGGCACATGCTTGCCTACACACATACCCTGCCGCATTTTCCTCCTCCCGTCCTCTGCATTCCTCATCCTAGGCTTGCAAGACTTGTGTTTAAAATGAAGGTTTTCTCCTTTTTGGGTGAGCAAAGCCTCCCTCCCACTGCCAAGGGTGTGGCCTCTCAAGCCATGTGATTGCACATTCTGCTGTGTATTGGCTGCAGATTGGTCAGGTGCTCCTTTCTCAAGATGGCCACTGGAAGTAATTAGAGCTCCAGAATTCCCCTCAGAAAGTACCAGTAAGCTTTTTAGGTTGTCTTTTTTATCCCCCTCCCCATGCCAGAGTCAGATGTAAAGGAATAGGAGGGGAATTGCAGGGGGGGGGAGTTATTTGCATTTTTTCCACTTTCACGAGGGTTCTGTACCCCTAACCCTCACAAATGTGGAGGGGCTACAGTATATTGGCAAAAATAAGCAAGTGACAGTATCTGATTAAGATACTGTCAGTCAGGCTCAGGTAAAACTGTATCCAGTTGAAGGTGACCATGGATAAATAAAATCTGAGCCCCCCAAAGCCAGCCAAGCGCAGCAATTTATAAATCTGTTGAGATGCTGGTTGTATACCAGTGGTGTAGTCACCTTTATGATTTTCATTCTGTTTGGGAAAAAAAATCTCTTTGTAATATGAAAGCTTGCCAACTCTTCCCAGCAAATATTGATGCTAAATAATAGGTCTTCATCTCAGAAACAAATAGAGCAATGGAATAGTAAACTTATACAGCCATCACAGCAGCATGTACTAGCTCCATTTTATTGTGCTTGTGGGATATCTCACCTTATGTTGGGTAAAGGAATGATTTCCTTTCCTCCCATTCTGAACTGGGATTCAAAACCTTCTGTAGAGATGAAAAAGTCAAGGCTGTGAACTCAGGAGCTGCCAGGTTATATTATTGCCTACACACAAAAGTAATGAGTGTTGTAATGGTTGAGAGAAACCAAAAAAGTTGTTGGGAATCTCTGCTTTGAAAGTGATCTCTTGACAAAATCCACCTAAACAATAATTTGAGAGAGAGAGGCTGCTGTCTTCCAGTATAGGGCTTGAACCCGATACTCTAGTGACACCATAGTGACAGGACATCCTGGTTTAGTCCCACAAGGAAGCTGCTAGATATTTTCATCTCTAGTTTGGTTGGGACCCCACCCACCCCTTTTGAGCAGTTTCAGTGAAAAAAAAAATTCAGTATGAGTACCTTCATGTTAACTGTTCATTTGTGGCCACCCCATGAATTTGGTAAGGTTTTGTTAGGCAAGGAATAGAGGTGGTTTGCCATTTCCTTCCTCTGAATATAGCAGTGCTTCTTACTCAATCTGATTTGGACAGGCAGGGTTTTGTTTTTTTCCTCCCAGTGTGACAAGGACCAGCACCATATTTGTGCCCATTGACTACAGCTGTTTTTTTTCTTTCCTGGAAATTTGCTGCAGACCAGCAGCCAATGATACAGTGATGAATTTGGTACTCTTAAGAATGCTATTGGGGGGGGGAGCTTTTAACACTGTCCTATCCCATCTGTGCCCCTGGTAGGAATGGTTGTGAGCTGATTGGCCTTAATGGAACAGCAAGCCTCTCTTTGTGAGGATGCCTTAACAATAACACTCTTATTTTTATTATTTGTTTTATTTATGTCCTGGTTTTTGCCTTCAGAACTGGCACCCTAGACAACTTATCAAATTAAAACATGAAAGCATACAAATACGAAAACATAGAAAAGACTATATTAAAAATGTGATTAAATTGTATGGGTGTTCAAGTCATTTCCGACTTAGAGTGGCTATGCAGTTTTCTTGGGAAGATTTGTTCAGGGGGAATTTACCATTGCCTTCCTCTGAAGCTGAAAGAGTGTAACTTGTCCAAGGTTACCCTGTGGGATGTGATGGCTGAGTGGGAATTTGAACTCTTCTCTCCCAGAGTCCTAGTCAGATACTCAAACCACTATACCAGATTATCTTAAATTATGTGATGTTAAAAGCAATTGAAAGTATCCATTAAAAAAAATTAAAGAGTGAAAGCAGTACAGTGTATTACCAGATGCCCTTTCTAGAAACAGTTGGTTCTCAAAAGTCTGCTGGAATAATAACACACACACACATGTAAATACACACCACACACACACAACACATACATGCTTGTTAATGGAAGGGCAAGGAGTGAGGCAGTTTAACCTCCTTAGGAAGGGAGCTCCAGAGCTTGGGAGCAGCGATGCAAAAGGCCCACTCCCATGTCCCAACCAAATATGTCTGTGAGAGTGAAAGGACTGAAAGAAGGACCTCTCCCAAAGATCTCAGAGCCTTGACAGGAGGATATGAAGCAAATGTTCATTCAGATAAGCCTAGAGAAATTAATAAAATGTGTTAACACTGAAAATTGAATTAGTATTGTTCTTTAAACCAGCATTTTGAATTGTGACCAGTACAATTTTCTGCTTTTGTAAGAAGGCAGTTGTTTGCCTATTATGGCCTGTTAAGTAGTTACTCGACAGGCCATAATGGGCACACAACTGCCTTCAGCTGCAAAGCCCATCAGCAGGCAGTGTGGCATTAGCAGTACTTTGAAGGTGAAATGTGGGAAACAACTAACCAGCGCTCTTGGGACCTTTTAATTTTCTAGATGGATCACCAATGCTTTGTAAATTAGACCAGGATTTTAGAATGTTGCTTTATTGGATCACAGCTACCAATATTACACAAGATTATGGGAATTACAGTTCTTCCTCCTCCAAAAAAAAGGGGGGGATATTTTTTCCAAGCTCTGTCTGGATAGGACCTAGCATTGTATGTACACTATATGTGCTGCTAGAAAGTGGGGGAAACACTACCTAGATTATAACACAGCAGGAAATGTAGGTTAAAAATCTATTAATTTTCCAGAGCATGCTAATTCCAGTGTGTTCCAGTACTTCTTCCTCACAGAAAATCCTTTTTGTGGCATTGCCCACATAAGTATTCTAAATCCAGGGTGAGCTCTGCCGTTAGTCAGAATGAGACTAGTGGCTCAGGCAGCACTTTCTGGCACCCTGAGACAGCCACAGTAAATGGCAGCTCCTCTTCTTCTTGAGCTCCCGATTCACCTTCTTCTTTTGGAGGAGAGAGCTAAGTGTGCCACACATCCTCTCCTGCAACCCCTAAACTAGCCTGTGACTGTTACATCACCAGATCTTTAAGTAACATTCAATTCCCTTTGTTCTTCTGTATGTAGTATGTAGAATATCCTTCGCCTACGGCAGCAATAGATATCAGTCCAGCCATTGTCACGGCCTCTCTAAAATAAACTCATTTGCCATTGTTGCAACCAGCTACCTATGAACATCCTCCTAGAGCAGGAGTGGCAGATATGTGGCCCTCCAGATTATGCTGGACTGCAAATTTCATCAGCCAAAGCCAGCACAGCCAAACGATGAGGAATAATGGAGACAAGGATTTGAATCCCTGCTCAGTCCTGGAAATCTACTGCAAAGGCAAACCTCTTCTTGCCAAGAAAAGCACATGATAGGTTCACCTTAGGGTTGTTATAAGTCAGAAATGTCTTGAAGACACACAGCAACAAGTGAGAGCTACAGTCCAACACTGCCTGGAGGGCTGCATCAGTTCCATCTCCGTTTAGAGTCTCCCAGAGTTTTGTAGCTATACCAGGACCATCTGCAAGAGCAATATGCACTGATTTAAGCTGCTGTGTTGAGAGGTCGTAAATCATAGTTTACAACCATGTCTCTCATGACACATTCTTATCATAATGCTTCTCTGTGTACACCTTTTATATAACCCTCCTTTTTTTCAAATGCTTCTTAGCAGTTAATTGGTAAGTATTTTCATTTCATAGGCTGAATACCTTAAAGGCACCAGTTGTCCTTCGGTTTTAGAAGCTAAGTAAGGTCAGGTCTGGTTAATAGTACTTGGATGGAGTACAACCAAGAATACAAGATACTGTGGCATGTATTTCAGAGGAAGGTAATGATAAACTACCTCTGGAGTGCTCCTTGACTAAGATAACCCTATGAAATTCATGAGGTCATCGTAAGTGAACAGATGACTTGAAGGCACATACAGACATGCGCACACACACATTCTCATTTCAAAAAGATTTTATTCTCAGATCACAGAAAAGAGTCTAGAATGAACTTCCATGGTAGGTGCCCAGTGTGTTAGTTAAACCTCCTTGACAAGAAAGAACCTTTCAATTTCTGGAAGATTCTTGTAAAAGTGAAGTGGACAAAACAAAAATATGATCAACATTGTCTGGTGAGGAAAGAGAGAGAGAGCACTAATGCAGGAGAGGATGCCAGCTTGCCATGGCCAGATGTTCTCCTCTTTTGTCTGTAACCTTTTGTCACTTTTGAGATTAGAGGAGGGGAATTGTCTTTGGCTATGTTTGCTCGTGAATGACTCTGAGGAGTTTCTGTTTGTTTTCAAGGGGCTGACAAATGCCCCTATTGTCCCCAGCCCTATTGGGGGAGTTGGTAGAGAGGAGGAGAAAGAGCTGGTTTGTGTTGATGTACAGCTCTCCATAATGTGGCAGCTTAAGGGTGAAAGGACAAAACAACACCCGTGCATACAATGAAAGAATATCCAGTATCTCTGCCTACAGTGATGTTTTGTTTTGGTTGTTCTACAGGTATGGGCAATTAAGTGGCATGGTGGAGCCTTTTGCTGGCCTTTTCGGTGCCTTTGCCATGGTGCTAGCAGAGCCCCTTCTCCCTTATGCCTTGGCATTTGCTGCTGGGGCAATGGTTTATGTGGTGATGGATGATATCATCCCAGAAGCACAGATCAGGTGAGGAACGTCTTTACTTCAAGTTCCCAATGGTTTCCTTCACATTATTTAGCATTCAGGTACCACAGGCAGAACTAAGGTATTAAGGAATTAATTAGTCTGAGGGTTAAGGAATCTCACAGGTAAGGGAAAGGGATTAAGAGCCTCTTTTATTATTAAGGGCTTACCTAAGGACAAAAAATTAAAACTGTAGCAGGCTGGTCTCTTCAAACCTGGGCCTACCCCTATTAAGTAGGCTGTAGGGGATTAATTTGTAAGTACAAAGGGTAATACATCGGTGGTGTAAATCCTACCTCACAGTTCACCCTCCACTCCTTGTTCCCAGCCCCCTGGTCCTTTTTGCTCAGCTGGTCTTATTTCTAAGGGAGTCAGTGTGCATTAGTAGCCAGAATGGTGTATGGTAACCCAGAGCCCCGGGTTCAGGGCTTACCTGTGAAGCTCACTGAATGCACTTGGCACAGTCATTTGCTCTGAATCTACCCTGTCTGACAGGTTTGTTTTGAAGATACAGCATGGAGGTACCACCTACAGTGACATTATACATCACCTTGAGCTTCTTTGAGGAGGTTTGGGATAAGAATGCATTAAAAATAGTCTTAGAGGCTAAGCAAGTGGTGGTGTTAGCACTGGTGGTGAGGATCATCTCAGGCTATAAGACTGTAAGGAGGTGAGCCATGGATGAGGGGTAGGGCATCCGTCAGTGGGACACCCCTTTTGCTTACACTGAGTATCCTTCATTTCTTCGTGGCAACAAGACATTGCACTTGTTTGCTCTCTTCATTCAACAAGACATGGCAACAGTTAATTCTGCTATGTCAAAACTCCAAGACTGAAGACTGTGGAAAATGAATATGTGCTTGAAGGTGGAATAGAATCAAAGTATTCAAGCAGGAAACCTTTATCTGGTACTGCAGCAGTGGCCACCAGTTTTGTACAGTGGAACAATGGTGTAGCTGTGCTCCTCTGGCAAGCTAGTCCACCATTGTGAGAAAGGGATGGTGTCATGCTCCATCTGCAGTTGGAGTGACATCCTGCAGCAACCTAGTTCTGTCCCTAATTTACTTCCTGTGACTAGGACACCTTACAAGAATTTTTCATTTCTTTTACCAGAGTGGGAAACAGTGAAGATTTTAGGAACAAGTTGGGGACAGGATAATTTTTAGGAGACCTTTTCTTCATCCCATGTGTGAAGAGAAAAAGACTATCACATTAGTCAGCCTTATGAAAGATTGACCTCCATCCCCTGCTTCCCCCATCCCTTTATCTCTGTCTGTTTTTCTTTGCAGTGGCAATGGAAAACTGGCAGCTTGGACCTCCATCTTTGGATTTGTAGTTATGATGTCCCTTGATGTTGGACTTGGATAACAGGAGATGCAGCTTTTCCAGTTGTTATTGACCTTCAGGATGTGTCCATCTGATCAAAATGCACAGCAGAGGCTAGAACTGGAACACTGTGTTTTACATAATCATACTGATCTGGGTTGATGTTGATTTGCCTTTATTTAATTATCTGGACTCTGGAAATTTGCCATAAGATGATGCGGATGGTTTTAGAAAATATAGGAAGCTGCTTCCTGGGAATTTTTTCTTTTACTACCCAATTAGTATCTTTTTTCATCAGGGATTTTGGTATGAAACATATCAGTGAAGCTGCAAGGCATGTTTTATTCCTCCCCCTCTTTTGACACATGTTTTTTGTATCCCGAGGTCTACTCTCTGGCGATCGTCTTTGCTGTGTGTTTACAAACCTTGTTGTGTGGCATAATTTGGTGGGACAGCCTCCAAAGAGCTTAAAGTTTTGAGGCTCCTACTGGCACACGGGTGATGGCACAGAAGGCGGGCAGCTGCCATGCTTTCTTCAGGGCTGTGGAAATGTTCAGCTTCACAAGGTGTTAAAAGTGTTTAGTATGGTTCTTTTAAAATTAGTTAAATGGGATTTTAGGTGTTGTGTTTATGGGGCAGGACATGTTTGGGTTTAGGGACATATGACAGGGATTTACTGGAGAATTGAGGGACCTTTCTTTTTCAGACTTGATGGTGTTTGTGGCAAATATTAAGTGGCAAATCAGCTTTGCTCAAGTGTTCCAGCGTCTAAAATACTGTCCCTGTAAGTCCACTCATTTCTTAGTATGTCTAATCTGGCTTTAAAAGATCGCTTTCCCATTTTAAATTTAAGGTAGGAATTACATTGGTGGAGGTATGGGGAAGAGGGCTCTGTGAATAGTTAACTTACCTCTTGGCACAATTGACTTGCTAATATGCCATTTCCACCAACTCTCACTAACAGATTTCAATACTGATTCTTTGTAGACAGATCTGGACTTACAGCAGTTTAGGGGGAACCTCCTTACTGTCAGTTCAAGTAACCTTGGCTGTGTGGCATTTTATGGCACTATGGCATTTAATGATTGTCCCTAATCATCTGCATTTTGTGAGCAAAACAAAATTAATCTGGCTGTTATCAGTTTGCTTAAATTGTGAGTGGACTTGCATTAACATTCCTTGGGCAATTGCTTTGTCCTTAAGGGTTGAGAGAGGAATTGAATTCTCAACTCGTATTAATCTGAGCAATTAATTTTCTACCCATATTAAGCTGTCCATTTTGTATAATTTCAAGGGCCATGAGAAAAAAGTCTCATCCACTGTCAGTCTGCTATGGAAAGAGAAGTGAAGGAATAGATGTCTTGACAGGTTCAGTAAGAGTGTGAGTAGGTTGCACATTGGTCACAGAAAGCTGGGGAACTTGTGGCTTTTCAGATGCTGCTGGCTGTATCTCCCATCAACCATGGCCAATGGACAGGACTGGGGGAGTGGTAGTCGATCAACATCTTGAGAGCCACAGGTTCCCCCATCTCACTTCTGGCAGCTCAGGGCTTCTTGGTTTACGTCTGCAGCATAGATGCTTACAGATTAAAATACAATAATTGTGCTTATGAAACTGGAACCTATCTTTTCACATAAGTTTCCACTTCAGAAGAAGTTAATGGATAATTAGTGCCTATAGCCACAAGCCTGGCCCACCCCTGGGTTTTCTCTCAGCTCACAAAGCAGGGTCTGCTTTGGCCTTCCATACAATTCCTAATACAATCCCTAGTATTCCAGAAAATATGGAGAATCAGGGGTTTGTGTGTACACGCCCATGCAAACGTGTGGTAACATCAACCAATATGTGCCCATAAACTAATTAAAGTCAACACTATGGGATGGTTTATTCTATTTGGGAGTTTCTGTATGTGTAGGCCAGTACAAAATGATAATTTGTAATCAACTAATACTACTTTTTAACCTTAATGTGACAGAATAAAAGAGATTTTTAAAAAAACTGAGTCACTGAACCTTTTCTTTTCCCTTTATGCTGTCTTCTACCTTCTTTAAAAAAAAAGTCCTTTCTGACCTGCCAAATTCTTGAGGATCCTGTCTGTAAATACTGCTGTTCAGGGTGAGTTGTTTCATCATGCCATTGATCCACTGGATGCTGCATGTGGTGATGGTGGTTGATTAATTAAGCCAGTGTCCATTAAGTCAGTGCAGGCAAACTGAATCCAATAATACATATTGTTTGGTAATTTTAGGAGGGGGGGACCACAATTAATAGTTGTTAGGATTTTTTAAAAGAATCATTTACAGTGGATTTTCAGCCTGTGCGATGATAGTTTCCTCCTTGACATTTGGTACCCGCAAGTGATATGATCATACTATTAATTCTGTGTAGCTTAAAACTAGAATGTTGTGGAGGGAGGTATCCCATACCTTTTTCCATAGCACCCTTGCCCAGCTATGCAAAACAGAGGGCTCCCAGATGCAGCTGTGTCCCTCTGCCCACTGATCATCTGCAGGGATACTACTGGTCAAAATCTGACTACCCTTGAGCACCTGGGAAGAAGGAACAAGCTCTATTTTGGGGGAAAGGCGTGCTTTCTGCCCGACTGTGCAAAGGCAGCTGGACTCAACCCAGGCAAGGCTCTGCAGCCAACCTGTGGCTGGGAAGCCAGATCTGTGCCCTAGAGCCCCTTGCCTTCTATTGCACTCGTAAGGAAGAAGATACTGTCTTCATCCTCCCACCTTTACCCCTGGATGACCAAAGTAGATGACCATTGGGATTGACATGTGGAATGCTGGTAGGCTTGGCCTTCCTGCGATCTCTTTCTCTGTGTGGTTCCATTTCAAAGCATGCTAAAGTTATAGAAGTCTTAAACTGAGAAATCTGTTGAAAGAATTAACTTCCTTGGTCTCAGTTGCTTTGCACCATTCTACTACTGTAGATGAGTATAAAGCAGTATCACAGATTTCAGTCCAGCAAAGATCAGGTGACGCAGGAATTTTGTGGGCTTGGAATGCATTTTTTTTCCAGACTCATTATTAAGGGACCCATTCATACTACACAGTTATAGAACTACTATTCTACTTTAGCTGCCATGGCTGCTTCCTGTGGAACCTTGGATTCTGTAGTTTGGTCAGAGGCTCCAAAGGAGCTTCCTGGCTGTGAATTCTGATTGACTCTCACTAACTGCCAGTCCCAGGATTTTATAGAATGGACCCATGGTGGGTAAAGTGGAATCATAGGGCTATAATTGTATACTGGGAATGAGCCCAAGAACTCTCACTTTGAAAATGTTCCATGTATTGTCATTGTCATTCCTGGTAAGTTACAAAAATGACACTTACTCCATGGTGTTTTTTTCAGGGTGTCCTTGATACATCTGTCTGAGAATTAGGTATCTTTTACTGAACTGTCTTTATTGAACCACAAGCCCTTGAAATACTTGTAATTTTTTTTCAAGAAAAAGTCATCTGATGGAAGAACTTAAACTAGATACATATTGATTCACTAGGCTGAACTCAGAAGGATCAACATTGTTAGCTTTCCCAACTTGCTTCTCTGCCATTTTGATTACAAGTGTGGAAACATATTACAAGAAGGTGACACCAACACACTTTTCTCAGCAAAACATGAATAAAATGCATTCTTGGCTGTGGGTCAGGTTTGGGCCACGGGCAACCAATGCAGGCAAACCCAGTCCTTGACATCTGAAAGAAGGTGATCTGCAGTGGTCACTAATGTGCTGCAAGCAGAATGCTCTTCTGTTTTTAGCAGGTTTGGTATAATCACTAGGCTCCAGAGCCAACTAAAGTAGACTCGGCACCCTATGATATATAACTGGCCAAGTTCCATACCACATCATAGCTTTCATACTGATTGGAAAAGGTGATGCCACAGACTTATTGCAGAATGAGAACAAACAGTCCATAGCAAGTGTACAGGCTAGGTCTCAGCTCAAACCACTACCTTTATACCACCCCTCAAAATGCTGTCAGCCCTTTAAACCTGTACAGACAATGAAATACACGATATAGAAATGCAGGGTGCTTCCAGGTGAGTCATTGATTGTGCAATCACCGTGCCTCAAACAAAGGATTGTGTGGAAATCCAGATGTTCCCCTGATGATGTTCTCCTGTGGGTCCCATCCTTCTATATGCATCAAAACCAATTAAGAGGGAAGATGCAGGATAGCTGTACAATGTATTTTGACTGGCATTGGTTAGGAGCTGCCTACTCAGAAGCACCAGCAGCGCTAGTGTTGACCAGTTACCAAGATGCCCATTTCAAATTGGATGGCATCAAATTCTACATATTTAACTGGCGCATGCTCAGCATACATAACCTGGGACATTACCAGCAATAGATTCCTTCCTGCACAGGGTATTCATGGTTATACACATTATTTTTTTTTCCTCTAACCTTAAATATTTTTCAGATCAGTCTAAAACAGCAGCTAAATTCTTCCTTGCCATCTTTCTGCTGAGGCTCTTTTGCTGATGTTGAGACATGGAGGGGTTTGTATGGACTGGTGTTCCCTGAGCTGTGGCATGCCCTTGAGGTCGGTCAAAAACAAAGCCACCTGCTTTGCAAGAGACAGCTAAAACCTGGGAACTGGGCTGGAGACCATGCCCTCTAGGTGACATTGGACAATAACTCCTCTCAGCCCTAGCCAGAATAGATAATGATGAGCCGTGCTGGGAGTCACAGAACATCCAGAGGGCTACATGTTTTCCTGTCCCTGCCCTGAACGGGGCAAAATGCCCACTCACAGCATCCTGCTAAAAAAGGTCAGATGTAAAGACATTCAGCCTCGGGAATCAGCTTGGCATGGCAGAGACTGTTGGCTCGTTCTGCTTTGGTTCCAGATTAAGTGAGCGTTTCAGGGAAAAGAAGGGTGTGGGAAGAGCAAACCAGGAGAGCAAAGCAGCTGTGAGAGAGGCCGAGGGCCAACCAGGTGAACTGCCGTCCTCCTCAGTAGGCAGCATGACCTAGCTCACGTCCTCTTTTCCAACTGGGCTTGCTGCTGCTGAGTCAGTGAGCAGGAATGCCAGAGCCAGCGCTATCTCTCCCAGTGCCTGTGTGGTTCACTGAAGGCTGAGGTGCAGCTTCCTCCTCCTGCAGGGATTTCATGTGGATGCCCAGTGTTTACCTGTTAGGAAGGGGAGGCGGAGGAGGGGGGGGAGTTGGTTGGGGGAAAAGGTGCAGCCCAGCATGGTTGCGGTTTCTAGGGAGGAGGCAGGAACAAGAATCCCTGAGTGAGAGCTTTGCACGCAACTGAACAATAATGTTATTATTACAACTGATGCCATAAAGCACAGCACAAAAAAAAAATGACTAGTGCACTCTTGACACTGAAGCCAGAACCAATGGTAGCACCTGAGTCATTGCTCATAAAGGCACGCTGATTTCACCTGCTAACCCCACTCTATCTTTGGGAAGGTGGGGGGAGAGAGAACCTAAAAACAAAATGCCTTCTGTTACTTTTTTTTTTCCTGCCCAGTGTTCTTTGTTGTTCTTGGCAACACAGTAGCAGTTAAAACTGAGACACACACAAAGGCTTCTGTCTCCTAAGTTGAGGGCAAAGGTACTTGCCAGCTACTTGACTGCAGAGTTCTTATGAACTCTTTTTTCCCTTAGGGTGTTGATCAATAATGGCATCATTTTCATTTTTTCTGGGACACTTGTTATAATCCATGTAATGTCCACATGGATGTCTGTCCAGTCCTATCCTCTATTATCCTGTGCTGTCCTTTCTCTTTATTTATACCCTGCTTTTTCCCCATAGCTGAGACTTAAGGCAACTTACAAAATGAAAGACAGGCAGACAAGCTGATCTGTGTGATATATGCTGTGTGTATGTTTTATTGAGCCCTATTGCATGAGGCATGCCCAGTACAAACTTACACTGGTGTAAAGCAAGAGGAGATAAAAGGGAAGATTTTTTTTGAGGGGAGATGATAGAGCAGAAGAGAGAGAGTGTGATAGCAGCTTGAGTGTTGGACTATGATTAGAAACCAGGGTTCAAATCCCTGGTCAGTCATAGAAGCCCACTGTGGGTGACCTTGGGCAAATCACACTTCTTAAGCT
The DNA here is from genome assembly GCA_030412105.1 of Cyclura pinguis. Lineage (NCBI taxonomy): Eukaryota > Metazoa > Chordata > Lepidosauria > Squamata > Iguanidae > Cyclura > Cyclura pinguis. The sequence continues at coordinate 166,679,798 of CM059600.1, forward strand.
TCAGATGGAGGCAAAGGCAAACCCGCTCTGAACCAATCTCACAGAAAATCCTGTGATAGATTCGCCTTAGGGTCACCGTAAGTCAGACATGACTTTAAGATACACAGCAACAACAATAGAAGGCTCTGATCCAACCTCCAACATCTTCTATATTTTCAGCAGAATATGTCTCAATCCTACTGTTTGTCTACACATCAAGCACTAGTCACTAGTACCAAGTCAAGGGATTTCTTGTTACTCCCCATACCTACTGAATAGTTGTATCACAAGCAAAATACTTTGGGAACTTCTTTCAATGTGTAGAGCAGATGACCATCTAGCAAGGGGAACTGGTGTTGGAGAAATGAAGATTCAGATCTTCCTGGGAGTTCTGCATGTGCTTGCTTTTGGACTTTTGCCACAGTGGTCTCTGCTCGTGTAGGAACATGAGACAACCTGGTTGTCCGCAAAATTTAAACTGAGTTCCCTTTTGTTGCCCCTGTGGCCTAATAACTTCTGTGATTTTACCATGTTGTCAACAGACCACTGAAAATATTTAAAGCTGGGAGAGGGGCATGACCATGTAAATTGCATGGGGACCTGCCTATGCCAGTAGTGTTTTCTGAGGTACCTTCTGACTCCCTACTTTTATGTGCCATCTGCATTATATGTGAAAGGTGGAGTTTGAGTAGAGAAAGACCTCCTCTCCTACATTTACTGCAATTTCCACGTGTTCTTGAGTATTGGGGTGGTCTTGCTGAGAGATTGGCTGCTACAGAGAGATTTGTCGTCAACATTCAGTGAGCCAGAGATATGGAAAATAGCATCATGAATGCAAATCCAGGTGAAATCCCTCTTTCAGCCCCCAATTAGGATATGTAGCTATCTCAAAAGGCAATGTGGGGAGAATAGGTCTGAAAGGTAGGGAGAGTAGGTCTGAAAGGCTCATTGCTAGACCACTGCACAAGGGGAGGCCCATCCAAACCTGGATTGCTGGCATGGTTTATTCACTGCTGCTAAACTCAGACAAGGAAGCATCAACTGCTGAACAATCTCTTCTCTGATTTCCTCCCTTGTTAGTTAATTGTGGGAAGCTGTCATCAGATTTTTCTTTTCTTTAAGTAGACTGCTTATGTTGCATCCAAATAACCCCTGCTCAGAAACTTCATTACTGTTGTGTAATCTTGCTTCATCACTAATAATTGCGGGAATTGGATGGTTCTTATGTCCCAGAGTTATATGGTTGGAGTGTTTGTGATATGGGTGCTATGTTCTCTCAAAATACATTGTTCAAGCTACATAGGAAATACTGGATCCATGAAGGTAAGCACATAATTAAGCCTGAAACAAAATCTAAAATTAATGTTTAATTTTTGTTGGATTTTTTTCTTTTTGGTAGGTTTGCACATGGCATTTCACTCTTCTCAGAATGGGAGATACTGGCCTGAATCGTTTTGCTTAGTCCAAGCTAAAATTGTTGTTGTTGCTGCTGCTGCCGTTGATGTTGTTGTTGCTGTTGTTGTGTGCCTTCAACTAATTGCTGACTCATGACGATGCTAAGGCAGATCTATCATGAGTTTTCTTGGCAAGATTTGTTCACAGAGGTTTGCCTTTGCTTTCTTCTGAGGCTGAGAGAGTATGACTTGCTCAAGCTCACCCAGTAAGTTTCTATGGCTGAGTGGGGATTTGAATCCTAGTCTCCTGGAATCTTAGGCCATTTCTGCACTACACTGTTATAGTGCTAATATTCCACTTTCAACGTCCTGTGGAAGTTTGGGGTTTGTAGTTTACGGAGGCCAAAGAGCTCTCTGGATGAGAATTCTAAAGGCCCCTCCCTAAACTGCAAACCCCACGATTCCAGAGGATGTTGAAAGTGGAACAATAGCACTGTAACAGTATAATACTCAATAGCACTGTAACAGTATAATACTCAATATAACAAATACTCAAACCACTGCACCATGCTGCTTTTCCCAAGTTCCCACTGAATCAATTGCTGAATAGCCAACGTGAAGACAAACCCAATTGAATCACTGGGGCTTAACAATAAAATAAGAGAACAATAACAATAACAATAAGAGAACGCCATTCCTAATGAGATGTGCTGGACCACACCTCCCAACCAGTACCCATGCTGGCTGGGGATAATGGGGCGTGTGGTTCAGTACACCTGGACCTAAATCTAATTGTGAGTTCTGGCTAGAGAAGGCCCATTGAATCAGTTACTGGGTGATGAGTCAACATGTATGTGACTGAATCTCAGTGATTCAGGGGACCTGGTCTAATAGAGACTAATAAGAACCCCTTAATTATTAGTAATAATCTGGGCCCAGGGGGCAGGGTACAAGATTGAAGAAGACTGCTGTAAAATATCCTTTGAACGAATACACAACCCAGGAGTGGGAATCATGTGACCTTCCAGATGTTGTTAGACGGTGACTCTCAGCAACCCTATCCAGCATAGCTAGGGGTGAGAAATGCTGAGAATCGCAGCCCAACAACATCTGGAGGGGTGCCCATTTCCCACTCTTGACACAAACAGCAGGTTTGGGATTCAAGTAAGAGCTTCCTGTCCCTAAAAGTGATACAAAAATGAAATTCACAGCCGGACATCGTGTCCGCTTCACCTTCCCTTCCCTTGTAGGTGCTGGCTTGGCACACAGCTTTTAAAATCCCTCTTCAAAACATAGGGGAAAAAATCTATCCAGACGGGACCTTGAGGTGCCCCCCTCAGGACTCTTGGCTTGGTACATGAATTAAGGTATCAGTAGGATAGGGTGGGGACTGACCTCAAAATAGAGTGCAAAAGCCCGAGGAAAAGTCTGTAATTGTTAAAAAGACAGAGAGAGAGAAGAAGAAGCACTCAGAGAATCATCTCTCCCTCTGCCCCACTCCCTCCCTTCCTTCCCTCTGCTCCCCCCAGCATGCCAAGAAAGATGACTCCAGCCAGTCGCTTGACTCCTCACCCAATTTGCTCTCTGCTGCTAGTTCAAGGAATTAATTTTCTCCTTCTTTTCTTCCTCCAGATAAAATGATGTAATTAATAAGTGTGCCATTTAGCTCCCTAAAACTTCTTTGGAGCAGAGTAGCCACAAATAGCATGTGCTATCTCGGAAGCAGCCTCGTGCAGTGGTTCTCAGACTTTTTACCCCCCCCGTGACCCCCTTTGCGTCAACATACTGACATTCCCCCCCCCAACATACTACAGTCATCCCTCCACATTCGCCAGGGTTAAGGGCACAGGACCCCTGTGAAAGTGAAAAACTGTGAATAACTCTAGGGCCTCCCAAATCATATTTAACACACAAAGAAGTACTAAGTACGATCACCATATTCAACCCACCATGGATTCCTTTGAGGCATCAGGGTTCCTTCACAAGGCAGAAGTGGGTGGCTGGTGGGGCTTAGTGCCAGCCCCACTGCTGCCCCACACAATTTTTAAGAGGGACTTGCAAGCCTCGTTCGCAGTTTCTCAATCTCACGAGGCTTGCAGGCCCTATTGAAAAGGGCACAGGGAGGCAGCAGAGGTTGACAGGAAATAATCTGTGAATAATCAAATCCGCAAATGTGGAGGTCTGACGGTGTATGAATAAAAATATTTTGTTTGTTACTGTTTGTATTTTCATTCACACATTTATGTATACTCATATTTTAACATTTTATAAGGAAATAACATAATTCAAATGAGCACAGTTTTATTTTAAGATCGTGCAATGAAGTCAATAACTAACTCAACACAATTCCCGGAAGCGGAGGATCACAAGCACTGTCCGAAAAGGGATCCCTGCCTTCTCTCCCGAATGTCACCTTTCTCAGTCTTTCCCCAATTCCTCTACCTCCTTCTGTTCCATGTAGGGAGGTGGCACACGGATTTCATGCCCCCAAGGGTGGCTGTGACTGCATGGTATGCATCACATTATGGAAGGAGGGAAGCTTTGCAAGTGGCGGGTGATGGAGGAGGGAGGTGAGAGTATGGTGAATATGGCTGAGGCTCCTTTTTGCATGAGGCTCCCTTTTCTTCTTCAGCATGTGTGCTTGTGAAACAGCGGGGCAGTGAGAAAAGAAACAAGGATGACCCCCTCATGACTGCAGACTTGGCATTGGAAATCTAGAGCAGACTGTGGAACAATCAGTGGGGAAAAAAGCCTCCTCTCCTCTGCTGCCCCTTCCCTTTCATCAAGGTTCCCTCTATCCCTCCCTCATCCCATTCCCCCCAAGGGATATCAGAGGCCAATTGTAATTAATTTCCAAAATATTTCTTGCGCTCTCCCCCGAACAACTATTGTGCCCCTCCAGGGGTTCTGCCCTACAATTTGAGAACCACTGGCCTAGTGCCTTAGACGGCCAGGTTAGACGTCTCTATGTTGCTTCTGTCCGTCCTTCACAGAAGGCTGGCTAGCCCTTGCATCGATATGTCCAGTGAAGGACAGCCCATTCATCGCCTCCAGAGGCATGTAGTTCTACAGTAGGCCCTTCACATTTGTGAGGGATAGGGACAGAGAACCCTTGCAAATGTCGAAAAAATCGCAAATAGGCCGGTGCTTTCCCTCCGTGCTCCTGCCCACTGCAGGGAACAGGGGAGGCCCTGGGGTGTGCAGAGAGACTGCAATCCTGGCCCTGCACAATCCTGCAGGCTTCCTGCAGAGCACGCAGGCTCAGGGCCTGCAAGAGGCGGCAATCACCAGCCCTGCCAGCCCTGCAGGCCTGCTCCAGAGTGCCCGTGGGAGCCTAGGCCCCGGGGAATGCAGGGACATGGCAATCGCTGGCCCTGCATGATCCTGCAGGCCTGCTTTCAGGTGCCCACATGAGCGCAGGCCCTGGGGCATGCAAGGGTGTGAGGATCGCTGACCCTGCATGATCCTGTGGGCCTGCTCAAAGCGCCCTGTAAGGACATGGCAATCACCGGCCCTGCACACCCCTGCAGTCCTGCTTCCCACCACCCACCCAAGTGCAGGCCCAGAGGCGTGTAGGGACGTGGCGATCGCTGGCTCTGCATGATCCTGTGGGCCTGCTCAGGGCACCCTGCACACTCCTGTCATGCGGGGGGCCTGGGGTGTGAGGGGAAGAATGGGGGGCAGCGGGCACTTCCACGAAATATCAAATCCACAGAAGTGAACCCTGCGAATGTGGAGGGAGAACTGTATTTTCAAACAAGGTGCACCTCCAGGAATTTTATTAGCTTGTAAAGTTTAGATGAAACCTACTTCCTTGCAGTAGGGCCACTGTCTTCTACCTAACAGCCCCTTCACTGTCTCCTTTTCATTTTTTCTTCTCCTGGCCAAACCCACCCACCTCTTTCAATAGATAGAACTTGATAGAACTTGGACCTCAGATGCCTCATTGTCCTGGTCGCCATCCTCTGAAAATGCTCCAGTCAGGTTAATTAGCACCTAGACGTGGACACAGTACTACAGCTGCAACCTCACTGCTGCAGAACACAGCAAAACTGTTGTTTCTTGTGATTTGCATACTATGCTTCTGTTAATCCAGGCAAAAACTTCATTAGCTGTTTTAGCAGGTGCAACACATGGCTGAAGGAGGTTCACTTGTAATCAACTAAGATCCTTTTGATTTGTACTTCTGCTGTATCAGCTCTCCCCCATCCTATAGCTGTGCCTTGACTTGCTGTTGTTGGCTTGTACCTGAGCCAACAGCAACAACTTCTACATTTATTCCAGCTGTATTTATTCTTGGTCGTGTTGCCCCAGTGTTCCAGCCTAACAGGAGCATTTTGAATCTTGCTTCTGCATGCTGTGGTGTTACTTATCCTCCCACCTTCATCGTAAATTTGATATACATCTTCTGTGCGCCTTCATTCAAGTCATCATGAAAAATATGGGAGAGCACGGGGGGGGGGGTAGTTCACACTTTTAGCATTCCATTCAAGAGTTCACCTCCGGTTTGATGCAGAACACACTCACAGCATATAATCGCCCAAAAAGCTCTGAGTCCAGCTAGAAATACTAGTATCTGTCCTGGATTTTATCATTTTTTCCAGGAAGGATATTGTTACCCTGATTTCTAGGGTCCCTTGGGGGACACCTCAATGTGCTCCATGTGATGGGGAATGAAGACTAGCCAGAGCACAGGCAATAGCAATGTGAGAGGCAGGGTAACCTAGTGGAGTCTTTTTACCCAGTTTTTACGGGGTCAGGCCAAGCCAAAAACCAAACAAAATTGTCCAATAAATGATTTTATTGAATGAAAGTTTCACACACCAATGCAATCACTCACACACTCACTCAAGACCTATTAAGAAGCAAAAGAGAGGAAACTGGATAGGGGAATATTGAAGCGGGTGTAGCAGGGGTAATACTGCACTTTTTCCTGAAGTTCTTGGTCCGGGAAAAATAATGGAGAGGTGGGGCTCAGCACAGAGAGGGCTGAAGGGATTACTCAACGGACAGAGAAACAGTCTGCTGGGATGACTGGGAGTGATCCAAAGAACCGCTCAAAAACTGGACTATTTGTAGGGGGAAAAGTACCTGGAAGGCTAATCCTTTCCCAGGGAGAACAATGGGTGTTGCAATGAGAAAGAAGCTCCAATAGTAACTTCCTTTGTGTGATAAGATTACAAGGTGTTGCCAAAGTCTCAGGATCTTCGGCTGCATTGGGTTGTGGTGTGACTTTCTGTAAATGGTCCTTGCCTGATAGGATTTTATTGCTATTGGTGCTCAACTTGGCAAACAAGCTAATCCCCTCAAGTTGGCTTCTCAGGGGCTGAGGACCCTTTGTCTACTGTGGGTTTGCACAGCTTGAGGTCTCCTGGGGCTATGTGATGGGGGATTTTACTGGCCTGACCTCATTTTCGATCTTTCGACCTTTGCTGCCTACGTGCCCATCTGGGCAACCTCTCAGGCACATTGAATCATATTTTAATATCAAAATTGTAGACCCCGGGACAGGGTTTACCAGTGAGATAACAATATCATGGGACATATTATAAAACACTTTCCTGAAATCGAGATGTGCTGTGTCCACAGCAGGCCCATCATCTGCCATACTAGTAACTCTGGCAAAATAATGAAGGGAGAGATAAATTTGATCTGACATGACTTATTGATAAAGGGCCTCTCTGCACTACACTATTATAGTCCTATTATTCTACTTTGAACATCCTGTGGCATTCTGTAGTTTGTAGTTTACTGAGGCCAAAGAGATCTCTGGCTGAGAATTCTAAATGCCCCTCCCTAGACTGCAAACTGCAGGATTCCAGAGAAAGTTAAAAGTGGAATAATAGCACTATAACAGTGTAGTGCAGAAAGACTGAAAGTCATGTTGCTCCTAGCAATCAATCCATTGACACCGACCGACCACCTAATAACATCTTCTATGTTTTTTAACATTACTCTGTGATTTTCCAGACTTGCCCCCATCCGTATTTTGAAGATAAGGACACCTGCATGTCTCCAGTCTCGGGAAACTTGCAAGCTCCTTCAGTACTTTGAGGTATAATTCATCTGGCTCTTGGGACTCATTTGAAGTTGCTGGATATTGTCTAGTCAACTTTTTGCCTGTTCTGGGCTGCAGGTTCTACTTTCCCCCCTGGGAGAAGGCTAAAGCCAAAGGTAAGTTCAGCAGTTTTTCTGTCCCTTGTTAAGACCCTGCCTTTTCTTATTCTTTCTCTGGGGTATTGGAGACTGGTATTCCTTTGGACAACCATTTCTTCCAGGGATATACATTTGTCTACCACCATGCTGTTTGTTAGCATTAGAGCCTACCTCTGGCATGATAGCAGCAGAGATGCTAAAAATCAAACAGGCTTATGCCTCACCTGGCACCACTTTCTCCCACATCAGCTGTGCCTTTGCCACTGACAGCCCCAGGAAAAAAAAATATATTGAGAAAGGACACAAAAGAGATAACATACGTTTCTAGGTGGGTGACCAGCATTCTATACCAGCAGCAAACTGGGATTTCAATTTTTGAAAAATTAACTGGGGGAGAACATGAAAAGAGATCTGGGGTTACATGCAGCCTACTTTGTCCATCCCTGACCCACCCAGATGATAATACATTAATGCATATTTGAAAAGTGCCTTTCTTTCAGATAATGACAGGAGTCCAGAAATGGGGAGGTGGTGAGGGTAAGCTCCTTGTTTGTGAGGTGCTTTTCCTTGGCCCAGGCTGGAGTGGCCCTGGGTCTTAGTGCCCAGATTGCCTCTGTCTGCATTCACCAATCCCAACCTTGTTGGGATAGGAATGGGGAAGAAAGATAGGCTAGAGCTGACCTATAGATAGCTACAACCTGTTGGATTTCTACTGTCTTAAAATGCATGCATGCATGCACATGCATACACACACCCACACACCATTAACTGTTTCTAAGAAACAATGTGAGCTCCCTGGAGAAGTTAGCTTCCCAGTCAACATATGCTACACTTTTGATCTATTTAATTTAGATGATAAAGGTGATAATACACTGGAGGAGATTCGAATCAGTTTCTGCTCAGCTGTGATTGCTGAGTGTATTGCAGAGAGATAATTTGAACTGGTTCCCCCGTACACATCTAACTGTGCTTTCTGCAAAGAACTGCTTATTCTCTGGGCCAGCAGTACAGATTAGCATGCCTCAGCCTTTGGCAAAATAAGACTGCCAAGTTACAGGGTAGTCCTAAATTACAGGCTAGGAAAAGGGGTATGGACAATCAGAACCTCTAATGCCAAGTGAAAATGGAGAACAATTTCTGAGATGTTGTTGTTGTTGTTGTTGCTGTTGTTGTGTGCTTTCAAGTTGTTTCCAACTTATCGGGACCCTAAGGCGAACCCATCACAGGATTTCTGGGGCTACGAGGGTATAATACACCCAAGATCACCCAGTCGGTTTCCATGGCTGAGCAGGCAATCAAACCCTCGTTTCCAGGTTCACAGTCCAACACTCAAACCACTACATCACACTGGCTCTCCAGAACTCTGAGATATCTCGGGCTCTATAAAATTTGGAGGCATTTATTATTGGTCAGGAGGAGGAACCCTTGGTCTTCCTCTCAGATTATCAGCCCCAATCAGAATAGCAAATGGTGGTAGTGGTGGTTTGATGAGAGTTATATGCCAGCAACATCTGGAGTAGGAGTGGGATTTCCAAGAGACCTAGCCAGTAGAACCCATGGTATGCTAGTAGTTGCAGTCCATACCTTGAAGGCCTTATGATTTTAACCTCTGATCTAGGGGACCACAGGATCACCAGCCCTATTGCAGATGTAGCATGGCATCAAAGGTATCACTATTATCAAGCGGCATACAGGATGACATACCACACGATTTTTTTTCATGTGTTCTTTTAAAAGTAATCATTTATGAAGAAGACAAAATCACAAATGCACAATCTGCAGTAAAAAGGACGGATGGACGGATGGACAGACTGACCAACCAATAGTTTCCTACCTCTGGGGACATGTTTGCTAATGTTCAAGGAGGTTGCCCTGTATAGATTTATAGCTGTGTGTAAAGAAGAAAACACAAACTTAAAACCATGTCATGATTCTGTTAATATAAACAAAAGGAAGGAACCTTAAGTGGTTCATAGATTTAGAGTCCAGCCTCTCTGAGTGTGTTATAAAATGCACCCAGAGCACTGTGAAAATTTCTGACTTCTTAAGATCTTCAGCTGTCAGTTGCTGGTGAGTCTATGTCATCATGAAAACAAATCTTACATTAATATTGATATCCTGCAGGGAACTCTTTAGACTGCCATTGACTAGGAAACTAAACAGCTTTTGCTGCTGTCAGCAAATATCAAAATGCTCTTTCTAAGAGGATTTTTTTGACAAGGGGGAATTTGAATATAGCAGAACTGCCAGTGAGTGATTAGGAATCAAACAGGTGACAGTTTTTTGGATCCCAGCCTTGCCTGAATACCCTAAAGGCACCAGATCCCATCTGATCTTAGAAGCTAAGCAGGGCAGCCCTGGTTAGTATTTGGATTAGAGAGTGCCAACAAATACCAGGTGCTGTTGGCTGTATTTCAGAGAACTAACTCTGAATATTCCTTGCATAAGAAAACCCTATGAAGTTCATGAGATCACCATAATCAGCAGGTGACTCGAAGGTACAAACACACACATATTTTGTATCCTAGCCAGAATGGTCTCACATTCTCACATTCCCACTACAAATTCACAAGTAGAGGGCAGGTGAGGAAGGCTGGAAGAATTGAACGGAACTTTCTTTCTGGTTTGATAGATTGTCTGAACCCATTTTGAAGTCTATCTGAAGGCTGTTGCATGGCACACCCAGTTCAAAATGGTCTTAGCCAGGGTGACATAGTTTTTGGAAAGCTACCTTTAAAAAAATTAGTTACAGGGTTGTACTTCCACAGCCAAATCACAGTTATAGTTAGTAAAAAGTGACTCCTTTTGTATTCTCAAAAGTAACTGAAATACAGTACTTATCTTTGAGCTGCCTTTTTTTTTTTTAAAAAAGGCATGCCACAAGCATTTGCTGGTCTGTGTTACACAACATGTTCTCCTCCCATCTCCCTCACTGTCTCCTTGACACCCACAGCAAAACACCAGGCACAGCACAAGCCAACAACTCAGCCAGGTGACCTTCTTCCTCCACCATTGAGTGAGGCCACACCCCTGCAACTATAAAAGTAACTTTGTTTCTCTTATACCACAAGAAGAGTGAAGTTACCCCAGTTAGTGTTAGTGAGAAAAAGAAACCCTCTAATTACTGCATATTTATGTATGGGTAACTACATATTTGTAATCAGTTGATTCCAAGCCTTGCAGTGGCATAGAGCTTAGCATGTTACACCAGAATATCCAGGCTGAAGCCCCTGCTGAGTCATGAAAGCGTCAGCAGTCACTATCTCTCAGCCTGGCCTACTTCACAGGGCTGTTGTGATTCTTATTGCTTATTAATTCATATCCTACCCTTCCCTTACAAGCAGGACTCACTTGCTGTGAGGAGGAGTATCATGTACACTGCCTTGAACTTTTGGGAGGAAATGCAGAAGATAACTAATACATAAACCAAGTATTACAGTAATGAGCACAGTTTCACAAGAGAAGTGTAATTGGAGTTAATAGTTTTACCCTGTTTGTTGTTTTTAGATGTTATTTCCTGTATACAGGATGATTAATCTTAATATAGAATGTAGAATAAGAATAAATTAGGGACAATTAATATAGAATAAGTTAAGAATGATTTACATATTTGTGTTAAGATACTAGGGAAAGAGTAAGTAACTGAGTAAGAGTAAGTTGATGAATGATTATAAGTGATTATAAATGATTGCTACTAAATGATTAAAAATCATTTTTAATGATTAAGTTTGAATTATTTCTTCTAATTTACTTAGAATTATTAGCATTTTTTGATGATTGTTATTTTTCTTTGATATTTGGTACCTAAACTAATATAAAATATAGAATAAGTTGGTAAGGGATTATTTTTGATTATAAGGGATTTTTATTAATTAACTAATTTTGTAGGTATATATTTGGGATGAAAAGAATGATTGGCAACAAGGACTAACCTTGATATAAATTCAATGATTTAATAGTTAGCTGTAACTGTTGAATTAATATGTGCTGTTAGCAACAAGGCTGGGAACCAATTTTTAGTTATTTTTAGTCTTTTTAGCGAGCTTTACCTTAGTTTAATGTTTTCAGTTTTGTTGTATATTGTTTGTTTTTCCATTTGCAGTGTATTGTTGTGTATTTTCATGTTTTTGTATTACTTTGTCAGGTTATTTGTTTTATTTAATAAAATTTTATTTAAAAATAAGAAAAAATAATAATGAACACAGTTTCTTGGGCACCCTTCCTGCCACTGAGGCCGGTTTGAGATGTGCCACATGCAATAGCAGCACCATCCACTGGGAAGGGGAAGCATGAAGAGCCCCTTTGGGCTGAGGGACTCGGACAGGGCAGTGGGTGGTAGTGAAGCCTTCATGGTTTGCTGCACACAAGAGCACAGCAGGCCCTGATTCAGAATAAAGTTATTTATTGTTGGCAACTCATTGAGCATTACTGGAAATAAATAATTTTATTGGAGGCATTCTAAACCAAGCTGTCAGGGAGTTTTTCTGGTGCCAGGTACAATGCTGGTGGAGAATGATTTTTTCAACCTTGTTTTTACCTTCATCATTAAAATTTTCACAGATGTTTTCTTTTCTCTCTCTGCTCCCACCAGAATTCTGAGATATATGAGCCGGTTCTTGGTTCTACAGTGTTTCTTTGCTGACTCTGTTGGACTCTGGACTACTAACTTTTATAGAACAGGCAAAAAACCACTTTTCATTCAAGGGCTGTATTTGCTGGGGTTAGTCCTATCAGAGGCTGCATGCCAGTGATGGGTGCAGCCAAAGAGAACGGTAGGAAGATCCAGTCCAAAGGATGGAGCCAATCTTTTTCCTGGCCTTTTCACACCGGTGCCCCCTCCTGTTCTCCACCCCTTTTCAGTGAAGGGAGTGATCTTGTCAGAGGTCTGAACTTCGATTAGGTTGAACACTGCTTGGGGCCCGTTCCAATCTATTGGTCTGTCAAGAACTGCTGGTACTGCTCCTTGTGGTTATCTGTGCAATTAGAGTCTCACCAGAACCAAACCTGTAGGGTGAAAAAAGCCAACTTTGATCTAGTTCCAACTGCCCCGGTTGGTTATTTCAAAGGAGGTCAGAGAAAAAGGCAGAGACTTCCCATTTCCTGATTGTTGGCTTGGTCTCCTGTCTCCAGTTTGCCTCTGATGTGGCTACTCAATGAGATGGACTCTTGCTTGTTGACTCTGGGGACTCTGGGTTTCCAGGTTCCTGGTTCACTCCAGATGGTTGCATGGGGCTCAGGTGACCTGAAAGACTATAGCTGGTGGGCTGCAAAGTTGTTGGATCAGGATGAAAAACGTTCCTCCTTCCCCAAGAAAGAGAGATCTCCAAGTTCAGGGGCCATATTACCCCAATATCTCAATGGGAGAATAGAAGCTATTGTATTTGCGGGGTTTGAATGCCTTCACTACCACCATGAGAAATCCAACTGTCTCCCTTTCTGAGCAACAAGCCTTGTCTCTCTGCCATCTATCATTTTAATAACAGGCACTTTGTTAGTGGCACATATGAAACCAGTGCCTGTGTACTCTTCTCTTTGTCCCACTCTAGCAGAAAAACAGAGGAATACAGAGAAGTGTAGCCAGATGACTAGCAGAGTGTCAGTATGCATTGGCAACCATCAGGAGCACTTGGATGTCTTATACAGAAAGCAAGAAGGGTGGAAGACCAAGCTCTCGCCTTGGCTTATAGTTTATAGCTTGACCATTTGCAACATGTGTTAAATTTCCTCCTTTGTTCTGAGATTTTGCAGAAACTTGTAATGATGTGTTTGAGTTTGGTTTCTGCTATCAAAAGAACACTTATGTTGTGTTTAAAACATGACTTCTGTATGCCTCTCTAAATATGACCCCTTTTCTGCTGCCTGGCTGTTAAGCTCACCAATAATCTCTCCTGTCATTTCTCATTTCTGTGATAGACAACTTTGTGTGTCAAAGAGTGCCGATCAGAAAGGCCCTGAGGTCCCGTGGTTCATATTATGCCTGTGTGAATTAACGAGGGCTGTGTATATTATAGGCTCTGACAAATGCTGATGGATTGGGCTTCCCAGTCAATAGGAACTACTGTGAGAGCTGTCAGTACAATGGCAGTCATTGTTTTGGCAGGGCAAGCCACAGCGTGTTCCCTAAAAGACCAAGACAGGTGTATCGTCATATGGCCACGTTATAGAGCAGTGGAGGCAGCAGCAGCCAAGGTTTCACCTCTCTCATGCTTGCGAATTTTCTTTTTAAGGTTCTTAAGTCAACTCAGTTGTGACTTCAGCTGAAACTGAATTACTGCCCTGCTTAGCTCTGCTTCCTAGCAGGTTTCTCTTGATGTTCTGTTCCAGAGAATCAAAGCTTCACATTGCAATGAAAAATGGCACATTTCCAAAACTAGCTGAATTTCCCCATATTTGTACAAAAGGCAAATGTTTGGGGAAAAGATTACAACTCTACTGTGGGGTGCACAATAGTTCAAAATCCCACTTTAAAAACAATTGCAGCAATATAAATGTCTCGTGGAAAAAACACACTAACATTGTCTTTTCACAATGTATTTTCCCCCTATTTGCTGCAAAACCATGGTGAAGCAGGCTCCTCTAGTTTCCATAAGTAATCTTGAGAACTGAAGTTTACTTCCATTTTCGTTTTTCTCCTTTTCAGGCCTATGTGACCTTTGACCCAACAAGCTAAGCACAGCCCACCATTCACAGAGGATTCCCCGTACAATGTTGCCCCCTTTTGAGCAACCCAATGGGAGTTAGGCTGTATGTTATGTTTCCAGGAGCAAAAATCCAAGTTTTTGAGCATGTTTCTAGGGGGAGGGATCCAGGGGCCAAAACGGTTCTGGGGCCCACATAAATTGCCTTGGACTTGAATGCAGCCTGTGGGCCAGATGATTCCCATGCCTGATATGAAAATCACTAAGTCGGAGGAGCCATGGTCTCTGTTGATGTTCCATTTAATCCCAGTAACCCAGGACCTTCTACATGTAGTGTACCTGCTGAGTGAGACACAAACTTTGCCCAGTGAGATCACCTCCCATACAGGCATACCTCAGTTAACAAAGCTTCAGATAAAGAAACTCTTTTTTTAAAAATTTTGTATGAAGTCATTTTTATGCTTGGCTGGCATCCCACTTTCTCTTCTTGCCCTCTAGCTGGAAGATTTTAGCAGCATCCTGGAAACTGTCATCAGTGAAAAACAAAAACAAAAAAACATAATCTCTAGATGCATTTTAGAAGAAGCCTTTAAGTGGTCTCTAGAAGGCTTTAAATGTTCATCATTACTTCTGCAAGGTTTAACTGACTGATTGTTACATTTTACATGGGCGTATTGCTAATTTTGAATTTGAAAAAAGTTTTTGGAAACTTGTTAAAGGGCTGTGTGTGTGTGTGTGTGTGTGTGTGTGGTGTAGGACCCCATCCCTAATTTTTCCATGCTATTTCTGCTATTTCCAGTACCAAATTTTCTGTTAAAGAATTAATGCCGAAGAACACATCTGCTTTCTTAACTGAGGTATACCTGTGCTCTATTTCTTCTCTGGCCAACAATTCATGAATATGGATGCAAGTGAGAAAAGGGAAGGTTTTCAGTGAGGGAGGTGTCCAGTGTGGTTGATGTAAGAGGGAGAGGAGAGGGAAACAAGGGAATGGCAGCTGCCCCTCCAATCTATAGGCACTTCTGGACTGGCCCTTAATTTGTGGAATTTCCTCTCAAGGAAATTCTCTTGCTAACAGAGTCATGCTTTTCTAAAAGATCTTGTGAAACCCACCTGTTTCAAATGGCTTTTAATTGCCGTGTTTTATTACCCACACTTCTCTTTTATTGATGTTTCTGTTATAGCAGTTTGGTGGGACCATTTTATTCTTTATCCAGTACAGTTATGTTAATTGTATTTTAATTTGTATAGTTTTGTTTGCTGCCCTTGGTCCAAAAAAGGCAGCATCTAAATAGTTAAGCATTTAAATAAACATTATTCATCTATCTATCTATCTATCTATCTATCTATCTATCTATCTATCTATCTATCTATCTATCTCTTCTCCCCTGCAACAAATTTCTCTCATCTCATTTGTTTTTCCTCCATACAATTCAACTTATTTCCCTTTGTTAGGAAAACAGTGGTGTGGCTATGGAGGGGTGGGTAAAATGAGGCATTGCCCCCAAAAAGAATTCTGCCCTCCCATGACAATTTGCTTCAATCTCTAAACTTCTCTAGCACTGCAGAGAATGAGACCCTGAAAAATCATTCTTATCTAGTGTTACTGCCCTGGCTAGTCCGAGCTTTGGGGATATTAAAAGATATCCTTTTGATATCACAATTCGGCTGCACTTCTCTATTCCCTTCCACGTGCTTGCGAGGACATGCATACAAGCTCGGCTGTTAATCACCGTAATATTCTTAAGAAAATACAGGCAGGCCAGAAAATAGCTGATTCACTGCTTTAGGAGACCTCCAGGCAAGTACTCTAATTAGGTATGCACGCAACCTACAAAAGAGCCTCTGGCCCGTGCTGGCAGCTTGATGGGTAACCTATACAATACCCAAGTACTCTGCGTTTGCATACTGGCTACTCTGCTGAGAACCTCTGCAATAACTCAGTCATTCAGATTCTGACCTTTCGGAGGCTTTGTCTCCAACTCCAAATCTATTGTTTTCCCCCAAGTACGGCATAGCCTGCAGTCACATTCTCCTTATAAAAACCCTTGATTCCGAGACCTTCCTCGGATCGCTCCCGAGTTTCATCCCGCCTTGCTGCCGCTTTGCTTGGCGAGCCTCTCCTCAGCTCCACGTGCTGAGCTACATCGCACCCCAGCCTCGCTCTCCATTCTTCTGGGCTTCGGGACAGGTGAAGTATCACCCAAACCAGCAATCCCTCTAAAAATCCCTCTATACTACTCCAACCTCTATTTTCTTTAGTTACCTTGTGTGAGTGTGTCGCATACACTGTCTTGCTTGTGTTTAATAAAACATTTATTCTTTCAACTTTTGTGTACTCCTTGACTCGACCCGACCCCGTAGACATAGGGTTCAAGATCTCGCTACGTTACCCTGCCTCTCGTAATGCTAAGCAGTGCTCTGAGCTAATTTTGCCCCCCTCTAGTTGAACACATTTTGGTATCCCTCCCGGGACCCCCAGTACACAGGGTAACAGAGTGGTGGAGTAACGCGGGCAACCCTGGTACCCCTAATTTGAGAAGGAGTCGCGAACCTCCTCAAAGCAGGCTGGTACTGACTTAGGTGACCGTCGGTCAAGTCGTTAGAGCGCAGTTAGGCAGGAACATGTGTGTGTGGAGTCTGTGCATTTGAGCTCTAGAGCTATTCTATCTGGGTGGAAATCTTTTCTCCTTTCTTGCTTGGTTTGTGTATGCCAGCCGCCCCGGCGTGGTCGCTAGCACTAGGCAGTGAACCATCGTCCGATAGCAAGGGGTGTGCACAAGCTGTCCTGGGAATCACATCCCTAATTTGGGGTGTATCGTGGGCTGGGATCTGAAGTGTTAGACTGTTAGCACAGTAGGAACAGTCTACACTCATCCAACACCATAGTGGCAAGGCAAAATAGCACTTAGGGAAGAAATCCCCCCCCCTCAGAGTAGTATACGGGTGCGTCCCGTCAGTTGTTGTTGTTGTGTAGCTTTGAGAGTGCGGGTGCATCCCGCTGGCAGTTGTTAAAGCGCGGGTGCGTCCTGGCTGTTTGAATCTCAGGTGCGTCCCGACTTGTGTAGGGTTTTAAGAAGTTTGTCCCGAGGTAGAGGTAGGCACCCCTCACCCGAAAAACTGTTAGGAACGGTTTTGGTTTAGGTTCCCACCCCTTTTCCCCCGCTGCTTGGCCAGGCGGTGCTGTAAGTTCCACTGGGTTCATTTCCCCCCTTCAGGCAGGCGGAGTACTCCTGAGGGTTCCCTGGGTCTAGGTGACCTCCCTATCCCCAAACCGTTTCCTCGTCCTTTTGTCCCTAGTGCTGTCGAGGTGGAAAACTGGGCCTAGGTGTACAAAAGTGACTTTGTTTGGGCAGGCTGGAGATAGGTTCCCATCCCTCTTTCCTAGAGAAGTTCTGCAGAGTTCATTTCCCTTCAGTCCCCCAGGGGTCTAGGTGATCCTTCCTGTCACTCCAGTTCCTGGTCCCGTTTGTGGTTTGTAGTTTGTAGCTTGTAGGTAGTGTTAGAGATAGTTGTGGTTTGTGTGTAAAATGGCAGAGAGTAGTAAGGTCACCATCATGGACCTCATGTTGGAGGAAGAGGTCAAAGGTAAACTAGAGAGATGGGTGTTGAGTAAGGGGAAATGCCCCTGGAAGGACTCCATCTTCCAGACAGCCGATCCCTTTACCACACTCCGAGAAGCGTACACCCTGGCACGTAAATCAAAGAACCCATTCAGGCCGTCTAAGGACGCTTTAGCCGCTTGGGGACTTTGGCTTATGGCCAGAGATGCTAGTAGTGCCCTGGTAGAGACCAGAGAGAAATTAGCGAGCATAGAAAAGGAGAATGCCTGGCTTCAGGCCCAGGTCGAAACGCTGCGCGGACAAGGTAACTTTTGCGTCCATAGCGCAGGCGTCAGCACAGAAGCTTAGCAACATCCAGGTAGTGGCACAAACTTGGGAGGAGAAAGCCCACGCCTTTAGAGGCTGAGCTGGATCATGCCCGATCTGCGGCCAAGTTCATGGTGGGGCAAGTAAGAGAATAGCAGGAGGCTGTTAGCCATGTAGTTTGCCAGAAACAGATTGCTGCGCTGGAGAGCCAACTCCAAACACGCAAAGCCTTAATTTCGGCTGTGTGCCCGGAGCTGCTCCCAACGTTTGCAGAGGACTTTTCTGGGGAGACACTGCCAGAGGATGCTCAGGCAACCGTTCCCCACAATCCAGACTGGAGCGACCCTAAAGTCCCAGTCAACCCTGTTGAGACACGGTCCATGACGAAACGGATCACCCCCCTTGGAGAAGGCAGCTCTGACAGACAAGAGACGCAGGAGATGCAGATCACCGAGACTAGGGTCCCCTGGCGTGCTACTGAGGCCAAAGCTATTGCAGACCAGTTAGGTCCATTGAACAGAACCACCGGGATCATGTGGCTAAACGCGGTGATCCATTCTCACCCGACAGCCAATGGTCAGGACTTGACCCAGCTGGCTCAGCTTTGTATGTCCCCATCTGAGCTCCCTACTCTTGAATCAGCCATGGCAGCTCGAGGCTTGGTTAGGCTCGAGGCCCACAACTGGATGAAAGAGGTAGTGAGGATTTTGTGGCCCGGACAGAGTGCAGGTGTGCTCTATCTCATGGAGCAACAGGGTCCCTGAGAGAACCCTGAGGCTTACGTGGCACGGAAGCAGCTCCTCGCCATTCTGGCTGAGAAGGTCCCCTTGACGCCCTGTGGATATGACTTTAATGGCCTCGAGTTTAAGATGCTCTTGTACGGAGGTCTTAACCACGAGACCAAGATGGCTTTAGGTTTGGTGGATCCAGCCACCACCAACTGGGAAGAATTTGGGAATAACCTCTGGCGGGTCTCTGACCTGCTGCGCGAGGCAGCTTCCCTCAAATCTCTCACTAAGACGCATAGGAAGGACACCGGGAATTCGGAACCTATAGCCGAGGGTACCTGCTCGAACTATGGGCTGCATTCCCAGCATAGGAAAACGGCTCCGAATTCCATTCTGCGAGGGAATTGGAACTCGCGACCACCACCCAGACAGGACAACAGGCAGTGGCAGGGAAGAGATTTCTGCAGCCAGCCCGGCAAGGCAGGAAATCCCCCACAGCAGCCTACTGCCCCCAAACAGCCTTCTGATTCGAGCTCTCCCCAGGAGACGTCTGGCGGGTATGATCCCATGGCCCAGACTTACTCCTCGGACAGAGTAAGGGTCTGGGGCATGCTCAGAAGGTTTGGGCTGGACATGTGCCAGTTCGATAAGCGGCCAACATCGGAGCTTTTGGAAGCTCTAGATAAGCAGCTTCAGGCGGGAGGTAAACAGCTGGTCCAGGCCGTGACCGACGGTCCACCCCCGGCTAGATACTACCCTAACCTGGAACTGCAAGCGTAGGGGTGCCCTCGGTCCAGGAAGCTTCCCCGCAACGTGGTGGCTAGGTTGAAGCCAGACAGATGGGGAAGGTTCTGGGTGAAGGCAGGCATAGGGACTGAGAGGGATAAGACTCCTGCCACCCTTCTTGTAGACTCTGGTGCAGCAGTAAACGTGCTGCACCCCAAACTTGTGAGGTACGGTGAACCCACACCCCAGCATGTCCAGCTTTCTGGATATGGCGGGGGGGGGTCACCAAGCTAGGTCATGGACAGGCATCCCAATGTCTATAGAGACGTTTCATTTTCAGTTGTGGGCGTGCGAGAACCAGGGAGAAGATGACGGCCTTTTTGGCATTGGTTTTCTCCGGGGAAACAGGCTCACGGTTGACTACGTGAATGGGTTTTTATGGCAGCTAGATCAGGGACCTGTAGAGATTTCAGCAGTGCACCGTTGTGCCGCCATTAAATCTCCTGCCCCTATCCTGGTAACAAATGAGCAATAAGTATGTTTCTACCAGGAGGTGAATTTGGCTACCGCCTCACCCTCCATGCAGACGCTCTGATGCCGCCTTGTCCTCAAGGGCCATGGCACCATCTTAATCGTGACGTTGGTAATTGTAAAAGAGGCCACGGCTAGCTACGGTTCCATCGCAGTTACCATTTGAACTAGTGATAAAGGTTCTTCGGAGGCACGTGGGTCCAGGACCAGCCTCCATACCGAATTGAGAGTGTGGGTCCCAATCCAGAAGCAGGCATTGCCGCTCTTGCTGATAGTTCTGGAGACCCGCAAGAAGGATTGGAAAGGGAAACCCCCAGATGGGGATGCCCTTTTGTTAGCATGACAGCGTGGCGGATGGGCTTTGCTTCCCTTCATGGGATGGCAACCCCCATGAAGAGATGGTTGCTCCAGCTCCCCTCTCCTTCCCCCTTTCCTTGTAAATAGCCCATTTAGGATTTTTTTGTAACGGAGTCCCCATCTCTGTGTTCCCTACAGGGAGACAGAATGGGACCGTTCATGAGGATTGCAGTTTTGTTTTTCGTGATTGGATACGCCCTTGGAACCTCGCCCGAATACAGCCAAGTTTACACAAATTGGCAGTTCAATGTACAGGCAGTGTGCGATTGGAACCCCTATCCAGAAGTAGAAGCCTTGTTGACGGGGATGCAGCTGCTCCCCTGGTTCCAGAAAAGGTACCCCTTTGAGTTGTCCACGAATTTCCATATCCACTCTAGAAATAGACTGAGTGCAGAGTTAAGGATGGCCGTTGCTGGTGAAGAGGTTAAACTCAACCCCAGCATGGCCACAGCAGCAGCTCCCATGACCGCCAGAGTGGTCCAGGGCGACCACCGCTATGCAGCCCTACTAGTGCTTAGCTTCACTTTTGAAGACTGCCGCCCTACATGGGTATGGAAAACATACATGTTTCATTGCCAGAATGTCACCTTGACCCCGACAGGTTGTAAGTTCTCCTGCGGGAAGAAGTGGTGCCCCGATTCCGATATTCTTACCCCTCCTCCTCCTGAACGTCACCCGGCTATGTATGTGGGTAGTTCCGTAGTTCGCAAAGACATAGAAATGGTCGCTTACTCGAACATCCAACCCATAATAACTAAAATGATACTAAATTTCATAGTTGTCAATATCTGTAGAGTAATTCCAACTTGCCAACCGTACCTAAAACTACCATGGACGCAGTGGGAACACTGGGAGAAACGATGGCTGTCTTTCTCCCACCCACACACTCGCCCTAAGCGAAGTGTCTTAGGAACTGCTTTAGGCGGATTTGGAACTGGCGGCACATTCATCAATGCTATAGACAACGAGGTCCTGGCAAACAAATTAGGCGTAACTGGCTCCAAAACTAGAGACATTGGAATATCCTCCACTGCTGGTCTAACCAACGTAGCGAGAGGAGTAGATCTAATTAGTCAATTGCTTCCACAGTGGGTTGGTGTCGAGCGAGACATAATATCCGACCTTGGCCGTGTTCTACAGATCACGACCCATGATTTGTCAGTAGCAATACAGTGCACGCAACTGCAGAGCACCGTGATCACCTTTGCCGCTCAGGTGATCCAGGCCAGCCTCATGGGGTTAATGCAGCCTGAGATCCTGAGCCTACTCCGAGAGCGATATCTGGAATCGCTGGAACACCCTGCTGTTTTGGCGCAAATATGGCATAGAATCATAGAATCATAGAAATGTAGAGTTGGAAGAGACCACACGGGCCATCCAGTCCAACCCCCTGCCATGCAGGACCACCCTCAAAGCACTCCCGACAGATGGCCATCCAGCCTCTGCTTAAAAACCTCCAAAGAAGGAGACTCCACCACACTCCGAGGCAGCATATTCCACTGCCGGACAGCCCTGACTGTCAGGAAGTTCTTCCTGAGGTTCAGGTGGAATCTCCTTTCCTGCAGCTTGAATCCATTGCTCCTTGTCCTGGTCTCTGGAGCGGCAGAAAACAAGCCCTCTCCCTCCTCTACATGGCATCCCTTCAAATATTTAAACAGAGCTATCATGTCCCCTCTTAACCTTCTCTTCTGCAGACTGAACATACCCAGCTCTCTAAGTCTATCCTCATAGGGCTTGGCTTCCAGGCCCCTCACCATTTTGGTCGCCCTCCTCTGCACCTGCTCCAGCTTGACCATGTCCTTCTTGAATTGGGGTGCCCAGAACTGGACACAGTATTCAAGATGAGGTCTAACCAAAGCAGAGTAGAGTGGTACCAGTACCTCCCTCGATCTAGACACCATACTCCTATTGATGCAGCCGAGAATTGCATTGGCTTTCTTGGCTGCCGCATCACATTGCTGACTCATGTTCAGCTTGTGGTCTATTAAGACTCCTAGATCCCTTTCACACGTACTGCCATCCAGCCACGTGTCCCCCATCCTATATTTCAGCATTCCATTTTTTCTACCTAAGTGTAGGACCTTACACTTCTCTCTGTTGAATTTCATTTTGTTATCCTTGGCCCAGCTCTCCAATCTGTCCAGGTCATTTTGAATTTTGATCCTGTCCTCTGGCGTATTAGCAACCCCTCCCAATTTGGTGTCATCTGCAAATTTGATGAGCATCCCCTCTATTCCTTCATCCAAGTCATTGATGAAGATATTGAACAGCACTGGGCCCAGGACAGAACCCTGTGGCACCCCGCTAGTCACTTCTCTCCAGGATGAAAAGCAGCCATTGGTGAGCACCCTTTGGGAACGGTCAGTCAACCAGTTACAGATCCACCTGACAGTAGCTCTGTCCAGCCCACATTTTACTAGCTTCTTTGCCACGTGGAAGAGCCTAACTCTCACGGTGGATGTTGCCCATGAATGGATTCTGGATCTGGTAGTTCTACATCCAGTATCCCATTTAGGACTCCCCCTCATAGTCGCCAATGCCACTTTGCTGCCCCCACGGATGTATCATTGGTCCAACGGTACACACTCTTTCAATTTAGCTGGCTGCCTATTCAACCGCCATTGGATTCAGTGTTTCCACAACCTTAATGGTCTCAGCCACAGCGATACCTCCGAATATTTGGTAGTACTGGTAAATACCACAGTTATGGCCCAGATTAACCGTGAGTGCTTCTGTTTAAGGACTCCTTGTACCAATTTGATAGTACTGCCTAGTGGTGTGACTGTAAGAGTAAACCGCACCGCTGGGAACCCCTGTTTTCGTTCACAGGTGGTCCAAGACTGTTTTGGCCAGAACTTCTATCTCCAGCGGGAGATATGAGATTATGTGTTAGAAAGCGCCTATACACCCACAGAATCCGAGTTGGTCGGATTCCACCTTGAAACCGAGATCCCTATGTCCTTATGGCTAAGGAATCTCATCCGTTTGTCTCAACGAGTAAAGGAGGTCTCGCACTCCCTCCATCAGATTGACCTGACTGTTAATCATTCTGCCCAGATAATAGTCAGCACGTCAGAGGATTTAAATCCGACGCTACACAATCCTGGTGGGATGTCTTTAGTTGGTGCTCCACGGGCCAGGCTATAGCACATTTCGCTCTCCACCCTTTAATCATCTTAGTGGCGTTTCAGATCATTTTGGTAGTCAGCCTTGTTGGTTTGGTATTTTGGATTAAAAAACAGATCCTCATGTTGCAAACCGTCTGTTTTTATTAAGGGAAGAGGTTCCACCGTTTGTAAATAGTTATTTGTTGATGATATAGTTAGTAGGTTTAAGTCTGTCTTTTAACCTCTTTAAGGGAGAAGGGTTTTTGTTTTTGGAGGAAACGGATCCTTGGGATGGCTGTCCCAAGATCCGCTTGTCCTCTGAGGTGGATCAGGCCTACAGAGTCAGCCCTGATACTCTGAGGAAGGGAAATGAGTCAGACCTGAGTACCGACCTTCTCTCACTCTGAACGCCAGCATTCTCTCACTCGGAGGGATTGCCTTGTGCAATGGCGTCCTGGTGAGGTTAGGGTGAGACGAAGGGGGCCTCATGACCCTCTCAGGAGAACCAGGTCTGACTCTGGACTCCCGGTCTACTGCCCAGGCATGCCCCTCATCACATCGAGGACCTCCTCCCCAATTCTTTTGTGTGCTTGGATTGTTAGGGTGAGAACAATCGGCGCCGCTAGTTTGCTTGTTACTCCCTTCAGTTTTGATTTCACCAATTTAGAACCACTCTCCGACACCCCATAAGGGCCGGAGACCCACACAATTGGCCTGATGGCCGGCCCCGGTGCATTGTGTCTCATTTGCATATGTATGTCCAACCATCCTGACCAATCACTGAGGGAGTCAGCGTCCGCTCTGGCAACGAGCAAGCGTACACTCTGATTTGGTTTATTCTGTCTTTTTCACCAGTTTGGGAGCCCCGCCGCCAGGCAGAGAAAAAAAAAAGAGGGGGGTCAGAGCCTAACCTAGTTCAGTCTGAGCATGTGTGTACCACGGCCATTGCAGAGTGTACCCCTGCAACTTATGCAGGTGTGTACGGCCCACCGCCCATCCAGTGAAATACTGGATAGAGCAAAATTTGCCAACCCGGCCTCAGGTTGGTCCATCTGACCCCTGAACTTTGCAGGGCCGGTCGCACTCAGAGTGAACTACAGTTGGGTACTGGACTCCCCAAGTTCTGGCAGATGTGTCACCAGCCTAAGGTGACCATGATCTGCAGTGGCCTTAACATCACCTCTCCTGGTATGGCTTTAAGATCTGATCCCATCCTGTGTCCACCAGTTGCCCCCAGTAGCTCCATTTTCAAACAGATCTCATTCCCAGTAGGCTTTGAGCCGGCCATTTGCATTTATGGTATACATTGGATAATGATCCTGCCAGTTTTTCTGTTAAAACTCTAATAGGTCAATTGATCCAGAAGATTGGGAAGATCCTGAGGACGTACCATCACCCCCGACTACTGTGTGGGGGGGTGACGAAGAAAGTTGCCGCTCCATCTGATGGCCGATACTTGGAGATTCCTGGTTCTTCGACGACACCCGTGACCATGAGGGAAGGTGACCATGCAGTCTTCCAATTGCAAATACGGACTTTTTGCCATTTCTGCTACCATTTGCTGACCCGAGGAAACTTATGGACTATTCCAGGCTCCAAATTCTGCAAAGACTCTTTGCTCCTGAACTTGCAGCAAGCCAGGCTGCACCGACTTGGACATTTTGTTGTTGTTCCTGCTCCGTTGCCTGGATGAACTTACGCTTTGCTCACCCGCTCCAGCTAAAAGACTTTTCCTGTTGCGAGGGGGGTGTGTGTGCCAAGACTTTTGCTTGCACCTCACCTCCCCCAGACTACGAACTTTCATCCCACATTGAACTGTTTGTTCCTTGGATTACCTTCATTGCCTACCCATTCATTGGACTTATCGTATTTCATTGTTTATTTCATTGATTGCATTTGCTATTTTCAATCATTGCTCATTCTTCGACAGTTCCCTATTGACGGGACATTGGACATTGGTTATTGTTTAATTGTTTAGTATTATTATTCCATTGGTGTGTGTGTGTGTTTAGGGTTAGGTTGTAGTTAGGACTGTCTTTATGAGATAGGAATCCTTTTGCTCTTCCTGGAAGTCCCTTTCCTGAGGAGTGAGACGGCTACCTACCTGCAAGCCACTATTCGGCTCTAAATTGATTTTTGATTTTTAATTGGAATATGTCCGATATTGTCCCCAACATCGCCCATTTTCGGGGGGGGGAGTATTGTTACTGCCCTGGCTAGTCCGAGCTTTGGGGATATTAAAAGATATCCTTTTGATATCATAATTCGGCTGCACTTCTCTATTCCCTTCCACGTGCTTGCAAGGCCACTGGACAAGCACACATACAAGGTCGGCCGTTAATCGCCGTAATATTCTTAAGAAAATACAGGCAGGCCAGAAAATAGCTGATTCACTGCTTTAGGAGACCTCCAGGCAAGTACTCTAATTAGGTATGCACGCAACCTACAAAAAAGCCTCTGCCCCGCGCTGGCAGCTTGATGGGTAAACTATACAATACCCAAATACTCTGCGTTTGCATACTGGCTACTCTATTGAGAACCTCTGCAATAACTCAATCATTCAGATTCTGACCTTTCGGAGGCTTTGTCTCCAACTCCAAATTTGTTTTTCCCCAAGTACGGCATAGCCTGCAGTCACATTCTCCTTATAAAAACCCTTGATTCCGAGACCTTCCTTGGATCGCTCCCGAGTTTCACCCCGCCTTGCTATTGCTTTGTTTGGCGAGCCTCCCCTCAGCTCCACGTGCTGAGCTCCATCGCACCCCAGTCTCGCTCTCCATTTTTCCGGGCTTCAGGACAGGTGAAGTATCACCCAAACCAACAATCCCTCTAAAAATCCCTCTATACTACTCCAACCTTTATTTTCTTTAGTTACCTTGTGTGAGTGTGTCGCATACACTGTCTTGCTTGTGTTTAATAAAACATCATTTATTCTTTCAACTTTTGTGTACTCCTTGACTCGACCCGACCCCGTAGACATAGGGTTCAAGATCTCGCTATGTTACCCTGCCTCTCGTAACGCTAAGCAGTGCTCTGAGCTAATTTTCCCCACCTCTAGTTGTGCACATTTTGGTGTCCCTCCCGGGACCCCCAGTACACAGGGTAACACTAGTACTCTTGTATTTGCTATGTTCACTATCCTCAGTAACTTCACCTGCCCTTCTTCTTTGGATGCCTGAATTCTGTTTCTAAACACTTAAGTTTTAAGTTACTGTAATTCTAGAAATTAGGAGGTTGAAGGAAAATTTCACTAGGGAGCAGAATTCTTATTGGGGGAGGAATATCATCGTTCCCCCTCCATCCCCATAGCTATACTCCTATTAAATAATCTATGGCATAGTCTGATCCTTCTCCTCCCCCAGCTTTGAGTTTAGCTCTTTCATTCCATTTTTGTGCTCTCTGGGAAGGGAAATGGTCAGAGTATTGGGGGGGCAGGGGGGAGAGACCAGCCTTGTCAGCTTCTTTTACATTGCTTCCTAAAGTCATCCACTGAACTATGGAAAATATTTGTGAAAGTTCTCAGAGGTCTGAAATTTGCTATGGTGAGGGTGTTGTGTTTCTCCCCTTACTGCCTGTGCGCTCTCTCTCTCTCTCTCTCCCCCTCCCTCCCGCCCTCCCTCCTTTCTTTTTAAAACTCTCCTTGAAGCTCTTGGTAACAAGTTCTGGTTTATTGCAGATAACTTACCAGTTGCATAAAGGCTGCTTTGTAGTCCTTGAGCTCCAGATGTGTAGTATTTTCAAGCAAATCTAATCATAAGGTACCTGTCTCACTAAAACACCAGCTGTACAGGAGGCAAATCAGATTCCTAAACTTAAAAAAAAATATGGGAGAGCAAGACAGAAAAGAAAACCGTATGCTTAGCACTGGGTTAACGGAGAGATGGGCGTAAGTTCTGGGTTGTGGAGGCAGCAGTCCACTGCTTCCCCTTGCACTGTGGGTGACCCTACACAAATGAGGCTTGAGAGACAAGTGCATAAATGTTGATACCGTATTGCCTCAATGGAAAGACTAGACTAATAGTAAGAGTCCCCAAATCTGGAACTTAAAAAGATTTAGCTCATCTCAACTGGAAAATTTAATCTGTTTTCTGTAGGTTGTTGTTGCTGCTGCTGCTGCTATTGTTGTGTGCCTTAAAGTCTTTTCTGACTTATTGCAACCCTAAGATGAAGCTATCATGGGTTTTCTGGAGCTGAGAGTGTGTGATGCACCCAAAGCCACCGAGTGGGTTTCCATGGCCCAGTAGTGATCGGTGCCTAAATACTTTGAAGGCATCAGATCCTCTCTGATCCCAGAAGCTAAGCTGTATCAGGATGGGGAACGGCTAAGGAATACCAAGTGCTGTAGACTAAACTTCAGAGGAAGGCAATGGCAGGCCACCTCTGAGTAGTTCTTGCCTAAGAAAACACTACTGTATGTCTCCAGAAGATGGAGTCAACTTGAAGGCACATAACTACAATAAATATATGCATGCTGACTCAGAAGTAAGCCTTGTTGTCTTGAACTGGATATGGTGTCAACTAAGGCTATTTTTGCACTAGACTGTTATAGCACTATTATTCCACTGGTAACATCCTATGGGATCCTGGGATTTGCAGTTTCAGGAGGGGCCGCTTGTCCCCTTCCAAAACTGCAAACCCCAGGAATCCCATAGGATGTTGCCAGTGGAATAATAGCGCTATAACAGTCTAGTGCGGAAATGGCCTAAGTGTGCATATTATAGACAAGGGTGGGCAATTGCATGGCAGTGGTCAGAATTCACCCCTTAGGCTATGCTGACACATCTAGACACACAGGAAATGAAGTCACCTCATTTCCACTTGCCATTATCATCTGAATTATGGCGAAAATGAAGGCTGTTTCAGAGGACTGGGAACTGTAGGGGTTGGGGAAAAGGGAAGCTGCTGTACTCATGTGCCTTTTCAGGTAGTTCAGCATGGTTTGGAAGTTGAAAATCACCTAAAAATCACACTGAAATCTCAGAAGGGCACCAGGGACCACACAAATAGGGTCTGGGTGCTCATACAACCCATGGCCCGACTTCCCCCACCCTGGTGAATAGGATAGCAGCCTGATACCTTCTTGTACTTATTTAGGAAATGTGTTATCAGAAAAAGAGAAGAGGAGGAATGGAAAAGTGTGGGTGGCATACCTCAAGGAAATATAAACATAAATCCAATAAATCAAGCACAAGCAAAAGAGGCATAGAAGTGTAGTTTAGCATCAGGAATTATGCTCACAGCAGAAAAATGCATAATCTGCTTTTCTTTAAATTGCCACAAGACCCTTTGTTTCATTGGCGTATTTTATTCAGAGTCTACTAGCCATGAGTTAGAGCAAGATGCTAACAGTCTACAGGAGTTGTACCCTTGTATAAATGGAAATCTCATTCAGCCACCCCTCTGCATGGTCTGACCTATCATTAGGCAGCAACCTCAGGCAGGAGATTCTTAGGGCAACAGTAGCAGCTTCCATCCTATCATTCCTTCTGAGCCTCCCAGCCACTCTCCTTTCTTTGGGAACAGAGCTGTGTGAACTACATGGCCTATCCTGCACTCCTGAGACTATCCTGCCTCAAGGGTAGTAGTGGACACAGTTGTTACCATGCAGTACACCCTCACTTCATGGTATGGTTTAATTGGCAAATATTAATTGGCATGAAATATAAATTATATTCTGCTATGACTGGGAAGCTTGATGGCAAACAGGAACTGGCTGCACACATGCATTGTGAAATTAGGTTAGATTGGGACCTCAAGGCATGGCTAGGTCATAGTCAGGGAAGCTCCAGTGACAATGGACTTGCAAATGTCCTTCAATAAGTCAACCTTCAGAAACAATAGTGCCCGAAACTGTTTCCACAGAAGGACTGATTGTCTTTGACCCTCTTCTTCTGTCCATCAAAACTCTCCTTTTGTCCCTTCACCTGATCCGGCAAAAAGGAGCTATCATCAGTCCTTTGTCACCTAATGCTAAGGCCATTAGCTCATTCTGGAATCCATTGTCTACTCTGCCAGAGAGCCATTAACACCTTCCCCCTCAGAGTGAGAAAAAAAGTATTTAAACCCTGGCTTTTAGACAGATAGCTCATAGTACTCTGGACATAGGCTGTCACTTGTGCTCCAATTCCCATTCTGGTACTACCCTCGGACCCTTAGTCTAGACTACATTGCTTCATCTCTTCTCTCTGGCAAATATAGGTAAATAGGTAGGTAAATATAGGTAAAGATCACTCACTATGCCCTAACTTCTCACTATCCATTTTTCCCTCCTTTTCCTTCAGTTAGCCTTGCATGATTGCGAGACTACTTGGATCTTGTGTGCATGTGATTGTTAATTCTCCCAATAAAACAAATATTCTTTGAATTTCTGGCTGGTGTCCCTGCATTAGTACTGGTATACACAGGTGTAAAAGATCCTATCGTGTTACCCCCCTCTTGCAGGCCTCCTCTTTGAGCTAATATTCCCCACTTTTTTCACAGAGGCACTGGCATTGCAGGTGGGCCCCTGAGTCACCAACATTTTTGGGGTAACACACTCCCATTGACAATATTGAAGTAGGATTTAGTGGCCATGCTGGCTGTGATTTAGAGGGTGGGAGAATGCTGTAGTTTGGAAAAATTAACTTTTCCTAATACTACTATGACTTTCTGAGAGTTCACCAGGCCTTGCACAGTTTCAAGTTCACAAAGACTAGATCCATCCCCTGAGAGAGTAGGAAAAGAAAAGAAAGATGGTGGATTTTTTCAGCCAATATATTCTTTGCCTTCTTTCTCCCTGTCAACCCAGACTTTACAGCCCTTGTGCTAAGAACCCACAAGGCCATGGCAGCAGTCGCTTAGCAAGTGCTGAATTAATGTGGGAGAAGAATCAGCACCCGACTTGCCTGGCATTTGGAGGTCTGTGCAAACAGCACTAGGTGGGCTCATTTATCATGGAGCAAAAGGGGTGTTTGAGGATACTCTCTTTGCTCGATGACTCGTCAGTGTGTGATGTTACACAGATGCTGTCTGAGAACCATAATTATTACTCCAAATAATGTCCAGAATGTACCTCATAACGGCAATCATAAATCAGAGCTTAATGCTATTGAAAACTGAGCTCCAGAAACATCCGCAGCCTCCCCACATAATTAACTCTTTGCTCCCCCCCCCGGTATTTTCTGTTCTTGGTGATGCATGGTGTCTCTAGAGTAACCACCAGCCCCTTAATTACTTGACCCTGGTCTTTTTCTCATGCCCATCAATGTGGGTCTGTCACTTGCCTTGAAAAAGGCTGCATTGCAGCCAAGTAACCAGCAGCCTTTCAGAAAGAGAGAACTGATACAAGGTGGCACAATTATTTCTAATCCAACAGGAAGACACAGAAAGCAACAGGGTATTAGCAATAATTTGATCAGGGAAAAAGCTAAACCTGCTATTACACAGAGTGAGGTAGCCACCATAGGCAGGAAATTTTGGGTGTTTATTAAAGGACAATTAGTTGTTTGTTGTTATTCTATTTTTACCACTGGGAGATAAAGGTTTATGAGATTTTCTTCCTCATGTGCTCAAATAACTTGACTGGCTTGGTTATTTGCCCCTTCACTTGGGACTGGAGTTGGGGAGCACCTCAGGCAGCAAAATGTCTTGAGCCACCCTAATAGGAAGCACTGTATTATATCCTATTAATTCTTCTTCTGATAGGTGATATGTCTGGGAGAGTTATTGTTTCAGACATCATTAAAACATAAAAGAGAGAGAGAGAGAGAGTTTGAGAGATGAGCTCCAAATGCCTTGAAATCATCCTGGTGGCTTTGCACTCCTTCACAGAAATAATGGAGGCTGTAGGCAGTAGGCTTGATCTTCACTGAGCAAACCAATAGCTTCATAAATTGAAAGAAAATGCGGAGGCACTTTTAATTAACAAAGAGTGTTTGGTGAGGATAAGGAAGGCCCAAACTCACATCCATACTCAACTGTAAGACTCAATGAGCGGCCCAGTCATAAGTCCTCAGTGTAACCCCCTGTACAGGCTTGTTGTGAAAATAATATCTATATGGAGGGACGTAATAAGTGTTTTTGACCTTCTTGGAGGAAAGGTAGAATTAAATAGAGTAAGGAAATAGAAGTAAATAAGTAAGTTTGTTCACCTCCAAGTTACGGTGATAGAGTTTGTTGGCAAGATTTTTGCAGAGGATCCTTTTCATTGCCTTCCTCCAAACATTGCCTATATCACCTGATTTTCCTTGGTGTCCCACTTTTCAAGTACAAAATAAAAATCAGAGCTGGATATTGGGAGAAAAATGGTTTGGAAAATCCTGGGTGATGCCCTATAACCTGCTCCCCCATCCAGTCCTCTCATATGTCGAAGGCCACAAACATTGAAGGTGTGTGGTGTTGTTTAATCTGAAGAAGTTTCCAGGATTAAACTGCTCTGTTAAACCCAGAGAGATATCACCTTCCCCTGCATAATTCTACATAAAAGTTTGAGAGATTCTTTTGCTCCAGAATAAAGAGAAGGGAGAGAAAGTCTAACATGGAGGGGGGGGGGGCAAAAGCCAAATTCTAGCCAAGAGGTAGTAGTGGCAAGTTTGCAAGGAGAAACCGAGCCATCCCCATCCTCAGCTCATAAAGCAGGGCAGCAGAATACAAGTGGTCCTCTGTCCAGCCTTTTCTTCCTGTCCCCTTTAATAAGGGGAGCCTTTTGTGTCTCTCCCCACACTGACTCTCAATGTCATCATTCCCTTCTCTTCCCCAAGCTGCCAGCCCCCCTAGCAAAACCAGTCACCCTTTCCTGCACCTTATTCATTGAAGAAAGGTAACCAGAGGGCCACCTGCTCTGCTCTCTCTCTCTCCCTTTTTTATTTCCCAGGACACCTGATTTATTTATTTGGGATGGAGGGGAGCATATTTAGGGACTATTAAGGTTTCTTTTGGTTGCTTTCTTCTCCTCCTCATCCCCCCCCCCCTTTTGAAGACTGGGTTAATGAGTAACTATAGCGTGCTTGGAGGCAGCTGTTTCAGACAAACCAAAGAGAGGGTTTTTTTTTTATTTTTTTGGAGCTGCATAAGGGAGCGTTTGTTCAGTGGTTTCTCAATAGATCCTTGTGCAGGAGGCAAAAGAGAGGAGGGAGGCAAAGAAAGAGACACTAAATCAGCGAACTCCTTGAAAATCACCCTCTATTATTTATTTATTTTCCACCTCCCCTTTTATAATCACTCTGGCCTTTCAAGTCTAAATTCCTAATTTAGCCTTAGGAATACTTGGTCTCAGCTTTCAAAATGGTTTTAAATTCACACACGGTGCAACACTTAACAAAAATGATCCAGACACGGGAGATGAGAAATACGTCCTTTCCTTGTTGCAGTATGTTACGAAGATCAGTGAGTCTCCAATGTGAATACACGCCTAACTTGGAATAAGCCCCAGTGAACACAATGGGACCTATTTCTGAGTAAACATGCACAGATAAGAAAGCTCTTGCAGGTATAGACATCTCCAACTCATTCTGAAATACTTTGCAGTGATGTCACCACTAATCCTCCTCAGGAAGAACAGTAACTGGGAAACAAATACAGTCAGCCCTCCATATTTGCTAGGGTTAGGGGGTGCAGTACTCCCCCAAAAGTGAAAAAAATTGCAAATAACAAAAGATGTGGGAAGGGGGCTAAGGCATGGTGGGTTGAGTGGACACCCAGGATCCAAACAAAGGAAAGTTGGGAAAGGGGATAGGTAGGCATGGTGGCCCTCTCTTGCACCTGTCTTCTTCCTTGGGTGTGTGTGGGTGATTGGGAGAGGGTTTGTGATGCTGAGAAATTGGCTGTGATTTGCCCTTATCTGGCCAGACACTGACTAGTGGAGGAGAACCAGATGTAGGTTTTTAAAGGGCCGCACAGCCTGATAGGAGCCACCTAGAGGAAGGTTCCTCCCACGGGGAGGACTGAGGAGGGGGGCAGGGGTTGGAGAAATTCACAAAAAATCAATGAAAGTGAAACCTGCAAACGTGGAGGGCCAACTGAAGTCTTAATTATTACCATGACAGGATCTTCTCCACAGGATTATCATACGGCAGGAATGGGGAAAAGGCAGCTCTTGAAATATTGTTGGGCTGTTCTTGCTTGTTGGACAAGGCTGGAAGGTGCAGTCCTCCAGCAGGGCCACACAGTTCCCACTTTGGCTACCATGCTTTCTACCACATGTGGTGTGTTGCTGCTGAAATAGTAGAGGAAGAAAGCACTTATTGAGTAGGTAACCGATTTACAAAACTCACTGCCACAAGGCTTAGTAATGGCCAGTAGCTTTGATATCACTGAAAAAGGGATTAGACAAATTCTTGAAGGAAGACAGATCAGTCAATAGCTGGCCATCACAGCTAAGGCCCTTTTCACATGGCATTTCTGAAGCGAAAGGGCCCCTTGAGCGTCGTGTAAATGTGAGGAGTGGTCCATACGATGCACTCACATTTGTGTGACACTCAAGCGCCTGACACGGACCGCGCACGCATTTTTTCATTTTTGGTTCAAAGCTGAAAATGCTGCGTGGTCACGCATTGCTCTGGGGCCCCGCGTGCACTTACCTGCCGTGCAGAGCCTCGGGACCCGGGCCAGTCGCGTGTCCTCTCCTCAGTGCAGCCTGGCAGGTCCCAGGCTGCACTGCGAACGGAAGAGGCAGGGCGCTCGCGTGACGAGGAAGCAGCTGCGGAGCTGAAGCAGGAGGGATGCAACAGCGTTCCTCCCAAGCCTTCATGCGCGAGCTGAGCAGCCTAGCACAGGGAAAAGATAAGGTGCGAAAAGGGCCTAAATAAAACCTCCTAATCCAGAGGGAGTATTAATGATACTGGCTGAGATCCTACTTCAGCTGGTAGAGAATAACACTCTGCCTGTGCAGTTCCATATCTTGCAACTGTCAAGTCTCCAGAAGGGTGGTAGGTACTGTGGCTGAGGCTGCAGCTGATTGTAAAGGAAGGGAGGGGGAAGCAATTCAGACAATAAAGAAGTGGCTGGTCTCAGGTTGGAGGGTGGGGGAGAAATGAAGGGGTGCTCCCAGATGAAGTATACACTCCTTTTCCTTCCTCTGGAAGGCCAGAACAGTTACATCTTCCTCTCATTTCCCCTCTTCCCTTCCCTCCTTTCCCCACTTATAAGCAGCAGCAACTGCACTCCCTTGAGATATGACATCTGCCTGAGACAGGAAGCTTTGGATGGGGTGTAAAGGGCTAGAGGATAATGACCTGTGCCCTAACCAAAGATGGATATATTCACAGGTAAGCCACACATAAATGAATGTATGTTCCAGCCATGATCCCGCCCACTGAATGCCAGTTTCTGGGGAGCCACAGTTGGAGACAGCCGTACCCTTCATCACCTAATAGTGAGCTTCCAGAACCACCTCCCTCCTGGTGTGGACCCAGCAAGGTGGTAGGACCCTAAATGTCATGTTATCTCTGCTTCAGCTTCATCATGTGCTTATATTCACTCCTTTAACTTCCCAAGCTCTGGGTAGGTGAGTGGATTAGATGGGTAGAATTAGCACAGCTCCACAGTACTGGTACACTGCTTTTAATGTGGGAGTAGCTTTGAACTTCCAAAGAGCTCAGAATAATGCATGCATCTATATAGTTTAGGGATGAGAGGAACTGAGGTATTGAGGCAGGAACAAGAGAGATTAAGTGTTGTTCTAGATGTTGCTTTTGCTGCTGTTCACTAACAAAATTTACGCAGGTATACCTATTTAATGGTCAGGTTTTAGCAGGAAAGAGTCAGACTGAGGCCATTTCTGCCCTATACTGTTAATAGTGCTATTATTCCACTTTCAACATTCTGTGGAATTCTGGGGTTTGTAGTTTAATGAGCCCCAAGAGCTCTCTGGCTGAGAATTCGAAATGCCCCTCCCTAAACGGCAAACCACAGAATTTCATAGGATGTTGAAAGTGGAATAATAGCCCTAAAATACTGTAGTGTGGAAATGGCCTGAGGCAGACACTGGGAGGAAAACTGAAGCAACTCAGCCCCATGCATCTGTTAAGCTAACAAACTGTATGTCCCTTGGAATCATGGAGACATGGATCTTAATGGCCATCAGTACACAAGATGCATATTTGAGCTCCTGGGAGAAAGACTGAAACCACCCAAAACCTTTGTAACAAAAGCGAAGGAACTGACCACTCCATGAGATATTCACTTTTTTGATAGGCTCAGAATAACTGTAAACATTGGAAAGGGGCAGTATAAAAGAGTTTAATGAAAAAACAAAAACACTTTCTGGGAGCTGTCTTTGGCTGGGGGTAGGAGATAAACCAGTTTGCCTATGGGGAAATAGAGGACTCATTGTATTTCAATGACCTTGGGTATCTAGGGAGCTGAAGTGTTCCGTTTTGGTATATAAGTAGGCTTGACTTTGTCTGATGGAGTCAGGAAAAGTGTAGCAGGCTCTTTCTTCAAGCCCAGTCTGCAAATCTTGAATGTTATGCCAAACTGGCTAATGTCATATTTTGACTATCTCTTTTCCAGACATACTACTTTGTTTTGTGCCTCAATTCATGCCAGCTGCTAGTATCAAAGGTAGTTGATGACAGATGATAGCAATCTCATGGGATCAACTAGTCTTGCCTGAGTAGTGCTGATTAACTTTGTCTGAACTCACAAAGAACACAATCATAGCAAAGATACATTATTTCTATGCCTGTTGCACCAGATGGACTGAGAGTGCCTTCCTAGTGGATGAATAAGCCAAAGAAGCAAAACATAGAATATGAAGGACTTCTGCTTCCAACACTGGTACCATCACAACTAGATCCTGACAAGATGGAGGAGGAAGACTTCCCCTTTTCTAATTCTGATGTATGGCTACTATTGAAGAATATCCAGACTCTTCTATTGATGAAAAATTCAGCAGATGTGCAGGTAACTGCATCATGGCATTGGGAGCATAATATCCTGATAAAGAGCTGCTGTGGTTGCCAGATGTTTTGAGGGCTCAGTTCAAGGTATTTTTTTTAAGAAATCTGCCTACTTAAAGAGATTTCCCTGTCTCTTTATGAATGTGCCTTCCTCAGGATACCTACAAAAGTCCTAAGGGTACTTTATTTATCCAAATGTATCATTTATTAAAATATTTCTGTCCCACCCTAAATCTAAAGATCAATAAAAGCTAACAGGTTAAAATAATTTAAAACAATAAAAATAATTTAGACATCTCAAAACATATTAAACACATTGACAAGATAAAACTGGTTTAAAAGATTAAAACAACCATTTAAAACCCTGTACATCAGTGATGTCAAATAGTCTTTTAATAAATAGCCATGTTTTTACTTGGTGCCTAAACGAAATCAGTGTTGATACCAACTGGGACGCCAAGGGGAGAGCACTCCTACTTGGAAAAGTCTTTCTCTTGTGTCATTCCCAAACTGTGATATGTACCTTATTTTGAGATGTGATTTTTCTCCAGTGATGCTACTTTTAGATAAGGTGTCTAAAAACACATCTTTTAAAATCTGGCCATTTAAACAACCCAATTGTTTCATTGTTTTAATGTTTTTAATGGTCTTCATTGTTTTATGATTTTGTTTCTGCTGTACTTTCTTTTTTTTTTAAAGAAAGACAAATGTAAATTTTAAAAAAGTTTGTTCTCTTCTGGGGTCTGTCCCAAGAAGAACTTATGAGTTACCATATCATGCATCTGTTGTCTGGACTGAGATCTAGTCATAGGGAGAGGGCTATACTTCCAAGACAGAATACATGCTGTGCAAGCAAAAGAGTTCTTGACATCCCCTGGTAACACTGAGAAAGGCCCAGCCTGGAGCCTTAAGAAGACACTGCCTGTTAGTGTAGAAAGTACTGGGCTAAGTGAGTCAGTATTCTAGCTTGGTACAAGGCAGCCTTTTATACAGAGCTTGGGAAAGTTACTTTGGGAGGAAATACAACTCCCAGGATCCACCAGCCAGGTCATTTTGGCTGAGGGATTCTGGGAGCTGCAGTCTCCAAAACTAACTTTCCCAAGTTCCTAATATGTTTTAGTATTCAAGGTGCCACAAGATACCCTCGTCCTGTACTCCCCAGCAACAGGCTAACAAACCCTTCTCAAAGTTCACCTCATCTCTGTAGCTTGAATAACATCACTGGCCACTGAACAGCATTCAAAAGGAACAGCGCTGTTTAAAGCTCTGCCTTTCAAAGTGGGATGAATGAATGAGTCCACTGTACAGACTGATGAATGCTGTCAACCCAGTCTTGTGGTGTGTT
This sequence comes from Cyclura pinguis, assembly GCA_030412105.1. Taxonomy (NCBI): domain Eukaryota; kingdom Metazoa; phylum Chordata; class Lepidosauria; order Squamata; family Iguanidae; genus Cyclura; species Cyclura pinguis. Next base: position 166,717,506 of record CM059600.1, read on the forward strand.
GACTGAAGAGACAGAGAGATCTCCCCCACCCGCAATTAAAATAACCACCCACCCAGTCCCACAGGGTTGATCCATGTGAGGAATATGTTTCCATTTTGCATCATTATTTGGGGCCCGATCTGTTCCATAGAGAAAAGATCCTGGCAGATAACAATGTAGGTATGTACAGCATATCTCAGCAATGCTAAAGCTGATTTGTAAATGCTGCTGATTGTGGTCTACTGGAGGAGGTAAACCGTGATACTTTCTCCTACCATCCCAACCCAAACCATAAGACATTGTCAGTGAAGGAAATGGTGCAATCCTTTCAATAAATGCTTGGGTAGCTCCATGTGTGTGTGTGTGTGTGTGTGTGTGAGAGAGAGAGAGAGAGAGAGAGAGAGAATTTCTTGGTCAGAAACTAACATGCTTGGTTAGTTTCTTAGGAATAAGCATAAGGAATGAGTTTTCAGTAAACCTCATTAAGTGGTCTGAAAGCAGTACGATAGCTCTGCCACTTTCATTTTGTACCTTTACCATTTGTGATGACACTGGGTCTTTGAATGGACAAGACAACAGGGAGAAAGACTGAATCCTTTTGAATCGTTTTGGAAGTGGAAAAAAGTGCCACCTCCATCATTTTGGGGTGATGTTTGAGGGCAGGATTGAAAGAGTAGGGCAAAAAATGTTCATTCAGTCTACGGGAGAATTGGCAAAGCTACTTTTTTGACTACAACTTCTAGAATTCCTTAAGACAGGGTCGTGACCTAGGGCCAGTCACCATCTTTTTCAGCCTAAATTCCTTCCCAGGGTTGTGGAGAGAATGAAATAGGACAAAGATGTATTGGAGGAAGGAGGGGAAGGTAACAATGTAATACATAAATAAGTGATAATGCTATTTCATGTGCTCAATCTTTGCTTCAGTGGCAGAGAAAGAAGGAATAGGCTAAGCAAATTTTGAGGAAGCTGTGCAAGAGTGAGAGTGATGCTGAATAGGAGTTTTGAGAAGATGTTCCAAGAGATGGGGCAGCAGTGGAGAAAAGATGAAGCCATTCAAAGGATGGGAGTGGAACAATTGGTGGAAGAGCACGCGCAAGAAATTGGCTGCCTGAAGTGGAGCAGCAAATGTCTCTGGCACTGCTCCCCCTTCACCAACTCAAGGGCTTGTAGTGTTCTCTACTGCCCCGTTAGGAGGCAAACCCAGAAGGCCTTGGCAGGAAAACACGTGAAGAGGATAATTTCAATTCTGGAGGCAATGAATAATTGGGGCTTGTAACACAGCTTCAGCAAGCAGGACAATCTAGTTCAGTTTGCGTTTCCTTAAAGCCAGATATTGCACTGGTTTCCAGGAGGTTTTAATAAAGAGTGTTAGTTGAAGACATCTGTATGCAATATTCAAAGCAAAGTACCCAATGCCAACCTGAGGAAAGAAATGTGGGGAGAGAAATGCCTAAATGTGAGGACAGGAGTTTTGTGCTCGATGGAGATACAGTGTAGGGATATGAGGAGCCATGTTAGATGACCTGTGGTCCACCTTGCACCAGTGTTTTGACTTGACATATGGTAAAGAAATCCCAGGAGCCAGCATGGTGTAGTAATCTGAATGTTGGAGTAGGGACGCTGGGAGATCTGGGTTCATATCTCTACTCAGCCACAGAAACCCAGAGGGTGACCGTGGGCAAGTCATATTCTCTCAGTATTAGAGGAAGGCAATGTCAGACCTCCTCCAGGTAGAGTTGTCATAAGTTGGAGTCAGCTTGAAGGCACATAAGAACAACCGCAAAGGAAATGCCAGAAAGGGCATTGCAAGAGCCTAAGACCAGAGCTGACCAAAGCAGCTCCAAAGTTAGGGAAGAGGGCACTTGGGTGGAAAAAATAGATTTTTGGAGTGTTATACAGAGAGAAGCGTGAAGTGCACATAGATTTGAATTCTGCTGTAAAGTTGTGTCTGCCCTGCAGTCATCAAGAAACTGGCTGCTTTCTTTCTTTACAGCGAGTTGAAAGTGTTTCAGAAGTTTGTTTATATAAAGAACATACACACAACACCACACACACACACACACACACACACACACACACACAGCCTTGCGTGACTACAGCAGCGTTGGCTGGAAACATAAAGTCATTGTTTTAGAACGATAGTCTCCTCCCCTTCCCCAACTTCCTTGTAAGAGGACAGCATTCCTTGTTCGCATTCCTTAACCATTGCGGAGGTGAGGAGGGGGAATCTCTGGTGAGAAGGAAAGTGAGGGCTGAAGGAAGCCAACATTTTAATTATTAGAATGGGTCTGGGTGTTTAGAGGGTGGGGCTGGAAGGAAGCAAACAAACCTGCCAACAAAGCAAAAAAAAGTATGTATGAAACAGGTAAATTAAGGGTGATTGGGTGGGGGAAGCAGTGCCTCCGGGCTCAAGAATATGTCAACCAGATGTTTCTAAGATACGAAGAATTAGTGGTGGTTCCCCCACAGGCTCATATGAGCAATTCAAAGCATCCTTTATTCTCTTTAACCTGGAGGTCTCCATGAAGAAAAATAATAATAATAAGAGCACTGTAATTCAGTTCTTGTGCCTATCATATGCAAGCCAGAGGTAGTTCTGGATTTCCTGATGCAAGTTAAGTACAAGGATAAATGGAGAGTCTGCCAGAAGATTGCAAAGAATCTCAAAGTAGAGCTTTTAGCATCATCGCCATCTGGGCTACGCTAGCAACACATAGCACCAGCACCATGACCAGGATAGTGCGGAGACTGAGGGCCGGAAGGTTGATGCATAAAGCAGAACCTCTTTGATCCTGGCTCTGAATACCTGAGTTGGGAAATTTCACTGATTCCAACAGAACTGGTTTTCAAGAAAGCTGCTGGGGGCTTAAGTTTTGGTTCCTTTAATGCCCATCAAGTTTGGCCGGATCATGGAAAATGTATAGCTTTCCCAAAGTTGTTGTATTACCACTCCCATCATGCCTGACTGTTGCTTATGCTTCCAGGGGATGATGTACATCGGAGTCCAATCATATCAGGAGGGGCAGAGGTTTTCCATTGGCTTTGGCAATGGGAGGTCAACACTAAGGATCACCCTGGATTTTAATAAACAAAGCTTGGTTTTCTGCCTCTTCTGGCATGCCTGGGTGGAGAATATATAGGCACACACTCACTTCTGGGTCAGATAATGCCAAGGATGGCAAAATCTGGGTGCAGAGTGGAATGAAATTTGAATAGGAGGAAAAGAAAGGATGCCCACAGTAAGGTTTGCCAAGGAGGATGGATTTTCCCACCCAGTTCTTCAGAAGTGGCAGGGCTTCACTTCCTGGAGGTTCTCCAGATGTGGCTGTGTGAGTACATTTCTGTCTATATAGCAATGAGGGGACTGTGTTTGCTTTGAGTCCTAGCTTTTCCCTGAGTGTTGCTACTATGCTAATGGTCTTTTCCATGAGTGGTGTTAATACTGCCCTGGTAGTCCAGTGGTTAAATGCCGGTACTGTGGCCACAACATTGTGAGTTTGATCCTGCTGGGCTCCAGGTTGATTCAGCTTTCCATCCTTCCGCAGGTTGGTAAAATGGGTACCCAGCTTGTTGGGGGCAATTAGCTAAACACACTGTAAACTGCTTAGGGAGTGCCTAGCACTGATCAGTGGTATAGAAATGTAACTTCTATATAACTGCTATACTCTAATGTTCCTGTTTTGACTCAGACCACCCATATCTTCCTTCCTTCTGTTAGTGAGTCCAAGAATGTGGAGCCTAACAAGCAAGCTGTCTGATTTTCACGTTGGTCTTCCCTCAACAAGAATAATGGCATGAGTTCCGGCTATGCCAGAGGCTGTGGGCTGCTACTACAGCCATCTAACCTCACTTTTCAATCAGTCTTTGGGTGAATTATTTTAATGTTGTAGAGAGGAGGACCATACTCCCAAATCATAATTTAAATGGCCTGCTAGATTGTTTCCAGGATGGTCTGGTCCTTTTGGCCAAAATAATTCCCCTTCCTCTTTTCCTGATCTTGACACTGAGGACTGCGAGCTTCCCTGAACCAGTTTCACATCCTCTAGCAGTTTATGGTGGGATGGAATGATCTCTTTCAGTTTTTCTGTCTTGGAAGGGTAGTAATAAAGTAGGCCTGGAAATTATTTAAATGCTTAGCAGGTGAGTGACAGGAATTCTCATCTAAGCATTACCTAACATTCTTGAGGAAAACTATAAATATCAAATTATCATCTGTCACTTCTACTGCTGATGCCATTATTTTTCCCCCTGGTGACTAGTCATTGTTAAGATCTCATGCCTTGTGTTTATGGTATACATGCATGTGTGTTTTAAATTGTTGTTTCTACATACTATGCTGTTTGCTGCCCCATTTTGGAAACAGAACCATTTTAAAGGTAAAATGATCCCTGAAAGAAAAAGAAAAAACAAAAGAGAGTGCCAAGTTTTGAGGCTGGATGTGGTGAAAACAGGAAAAGGCTTTATGCTCTCCTCCCTCCTGTTAAAACCTCAAAGAGATATTGTAGTATAGTGCACCTAGTCTTTTGTTTAATCACTTTATGACAACACTATTAGAAAATAATAGCTTCCGTAACATATTTGTCTATAGAACTTTGTAACTTAAAAACATTAAAGGAGAGAGAAGGATGAAACAATTCCACCCTACATTCAAGTCACTGATTCTACTTGTATTTTGCAATAGATGTAATTCATTTGGTCCTCAGGAAAAAAATATGACATGAATTGGTACAGAATAGGAATACAAACATAAAGTAAGTGGGGCTAGCATTGGATGACTTGCTGCAGCCAGCATGCTGGTGTGAGAATGACAATGGTACCACCGCAACATGGACGTGATATTGCACCCGTATTGTAGTAATGTGGTGTCCACGTTACAGGAGAATGCACCAGGATGGTGTATAAATTAGCTGAACAGCTGAATCCCATGCATGTTAACTCAGATATAAGTTCTGCTGTTATTCTTATTCTCTTCTTGTTCCTTATTAATGGTTACTATGAGAAGCAGTGTTTACTGCTTTGTCCCAGTGGCTAGTGGTCCAAGCAAGAGTGGGGAGTACCTTGTTTTACCACCTTGTGATGATTTGGGATGCTCAGGCCACAGGTAGCCTGCTCGTGCTGCTTTGCTGTTCTAATGTTTACTAAGAAATACTTATTGTAATACCAATTGCATAGTTTTATATCCTGGCCTTTAGTCAAATTATCAGGGCAGCTGAGAGTAAAACCATCAACATGAGGAAGCAAAACAGAAATATTTATAGAACAAGATTTATACAAAAGGATATTAAAATGATATAAAGGCAGAGTAAAATAGAAAACATTGTGTTAAGTGTTGGCTTACTTTAAAGTAAGTATGTACATTTGGTCCTCTGAATCCATGGGTTCTTCATTCATGGATTCACCCAACCACAGCTTGAAAATATTTGGAAAAAAAAAATTCCAAAAAGCAAACCTTGGTTCTGTCGTGCGCTGATCACTATCCTGATGTATAGGCATGCCCTGCTGTAGCCTGCCACCATTTCATAGATCCTCATGCTCTCTTGGGCACTTGTTTGCTTGCTATTTTATATAAGGAGTGCCATTTTATTATACCATTGTATATAATGGGACTTGAGCATCCATGCATTTTGGTATCCACAGGGGGTCCTGGAACCAAACACCAGCAGATATCCGTATGTCAAATGGTTTGCCCTTTTGCATTGCATCTGTCAGCATTTGGTGGAATGTGCATTTCATTCTTGTTGTTGTGTGTCTTCAAGTAATTTCTGACTTAGGGCAATCCCACAGCAAACCTATCACAGTGTTTTCTGGGGCTCAGAGTATGACCATTTCTGCACAAGACTGTTATAGTGCTATGATTCCACTTTCAACATCCTATGGAATCCTGGTGTTTGCAGTTTAGGGAGGGGCCGGCCTGCAAACCCCAGGATTCCATAGGATGTTGAAAACGGAATCATGGCGCTATAACAGTCTAGTGCGGAAATGGCCTCAGTGATGCACCTGAAGTCGCCTGGTGGGTTTCCATGGCTGAGCAGGGAACTGAACCATCATTTCCAGGGCCATAGCCCAATGTTCAAATCACTACACCATGCTGGCTCCCACATTTCATTCTGTTTGGGTTTTATTAGCAAGCACTGAATTGTGGCACATGCTTTGTATACAAAGAGTCCCAGGATCAGTTCCTGGCATCTTTGTGGGGTGTGTGAGTGAAAGCCTGTGTTATAACAAGGCCTGCTCTGCTGTTAAGCCAAGTGAGGCAACTACTTCAGAGGAAGACATCAGGGCGGGATGGGGTGGCAAGAGTGGGAACACTCCATCAGTTCTCCTTTACTCTCCCCCTCCCCCAGCTTTCCTCCTATCTTAGAGAACAAAGCTGCATGTACCACAAATCCTCTTTCGCACTCCTGAACTCACCCACCCACCTATGCACCCTGTGACTGACCAACCGGTCCTTCCTTCCTTCCAATGTGTGACACAAGGTGTCTTACCTGCTGTCTTTAGGTAGTGTGGCGGTCCCTATTCCAGAGCAGCTATTAAAGTAAGGGTCCATTGCTGGTCCACTTGGCTTGTAGAATGGGTGTCAGAGGAGAGGAGATATAGGAAACTCAGCAACCATTTTGCCTGTTACTGCAGGCAATAAAATATTTTGGTCAGCAGGGGCTTCCACTACCGCCGTTTTCACAGGAGTCTGTTATAGCGCGATGATTCCACTTTCAACCTCCTGTGGAATCCTGGGGTTTGCAGTTTCGGGAGGGGCCAACTGGCCCCTCCCGAAACTGCAAACCCCAGGATTCCATAGGAGGTTGAAAGTGGAATCATCGCGCTATAACAGACTCGTGTGGAAATGGCCTAAGTCAGACCGTTGGTCTTCAACTGTGGTGAACTTGTGACCTGATCCTGCATCACAGTATGACCACCACCATCACACCAATACATGCCAATTAAAAAACAAACAAATGGAGAATTGAGTAATGAATGCATGTCAGACTAAAGGTGGGTCCAGAAGCTGCGCTGTAACATTGAGCTAGAAGGAACAAGGGAACAAGATAGGTTTCTTCTTCACCTTAGTTTCTGCTGCCCTGGTGCCACAAGGAAAAAAAGGGGGGGAAAAACACAAAACAGGACAAGGTTCAAGGGAGGGAGGCGAGATTTTGATTGACAGATATCCCTCAAGCTGGTTGTGACAGAACTACAGCAATCTGGCTCAGCCCTAACATTAAAGAAGCACAGCCCCTCCCGGAGAATAACTTCGGCTTCTGCCCCGGCGACCGGGAGAGGGAGACAAAGAAACTACGAGTACCATGATGCTCTCCGGCAAGGCTTGCCGCAGTTATGCGCGCTTGCGGCCGCAGGGTATATAAAGGGAGGAATGGCTCAAGACAGGCGGGCAGCGCTGCGCTTCAGCGGGCGGGCTTTTGGAGCGGCTGGGCTGAGATCGCAGCGGGATCGGTGGATCCTCGCGGTGTCTACCGAGAGAGGAGAAGAACCGGGCGAGGATGATGCGAGCAGGCGGCTTTTCCCCCCCTTTTCCCGGATGCCTTGATGGGATTTTTCTTCGCTCTTGAGGGCTGACAGGCGGGAGAGAGAGCGGGCGCGCTCCAGTCGGAAAGAGATCTTGAGAGAGAGAGAGAGATCTTTGAAGGAAAAAATTGAGGAGAGGGCGCCGGGTGGATTTACTGCTCTTCCTGCACGTCTTCACGGTCCCCCAAACGCAAATGTCTAGGCGGCGGGGCGGGGCGGGGGCGGGAGGGAGAGCGGCTAGAGTCAAGGTTTGTCCCCATTCTCGCCATCTCTCCCCCCTCTTCCTCCGGCGAACTGCACTTCTTGAACCGGGGAACATCTTCTCCGTGGAAGCAACCCTGCTTTGGATGTATTCTTCTCGGCGGCTCCAAGCGGGAAGCGCTCTCCTTTTCTTCGAGGGCGAGCGGAGGCGGTGGGAAAGGCGTCGTCGGAACACGTGTGGATCGCCGGGCTTCTTCGAATCGGGATTATTTGGGCTTTGCAAGGATGCGGAATTTGGGTTTCGGGCTTGCATCAAATAGTTTTTCTTAGGTGGGCGGCCTGTTTGGCATCGCTCCTATGTGGAATATAATCCTGGGGGCCGCTCCGTCCCGCCGTCTGTCCGTCCGTCCGTCCTGCCTTCCTGCAGGGATGCGCTCAAGGTAAGCCGCTCGGAGAAGCAGCCCGAGGGCGCGGTCGGGGAGGGCAAAGGGGGGCGCCTCGGACCCCCACTCCCAGCTTTCCATTCCCAACAGGTAAATCGGGGGGAGGCGAGGCGGAGGGGTGGGGGCCCCTCGGTACGAAAATGAGGCGGGGGCCGCTCTCTTCGAGCCCTTTCCCGTCCCGTCTCCGGAGGGAGATTGGCTTGTCGTGACGAGCCTTCGCCAAACGACTGGGGCGGAGATCTTGGGAAGTAGTCTGAGCATTGATTTGTAAAGGGAAAAGCCGTGTGTGTGTTAAAGAAAAAAAGATCTGTGCACCCTCTCTTGCATTTTTGTCCGCTCTAGACTGTTACAGCGCGATTATTCCGCTTTCAACATCCTATGGAATCCTGGAGTTTGCAGTTTAGGGAGAGGCCGGCCCTCCCTAAACTGCAAACCCCAGGATTCCATAGGATGTTGAAAGCGGAATAATCGCGCTGTAGCAGTCTAGTGCGGAAATGACCTTAGCCTCTCCTCCCCCCACCTCATTGCTTTGCATTCCTGTTCCGTTCCTTCGCTCGGGAGGGAAAGGCGCTGACCCACCGCAGCCAGGGTTCAGCCGGCAGGACGGTGGGGCTCGTGCTCGGTGGGCACGGATCAACCTTTGGGAGGATCGTGTGGGGGTCGCTGGGCTCGGTATCGGCTGTAGGAAAGGTGATCTTTGAGAAAACCGTGTGGCTGTGAGGTTGGCAGCTCCTCTTTTGTCTTGGCGGAAACGAAACTTCAAACGATGTCCTGCCCTGGGTGGGTAGAGCTGAAGCCTGGATCAGAACCGAATTCAAAGGGCTGGCTCCAGAGTTTAGATGTTTTATGGGATACCTCGGGGTTGCCTCGATGATCTTGCCACGGCACTGAGTTTCCGGAGGAACAAAGATCTAAATGGGTTCGTTTTGGAGATGCCAGTTCCTGCTTTGGAGGGCTTTGCCTCCCATCATGGGCGAGATAAACACTGTGACCCGGCTGTCTTGTTTCTGAGCCCTTGACTTTGTCCTCGGTGTTAAGGAAGCATGCTCCGCGAGTCAAACACTGGCGTTTGTCCTCTTCTCTCCCCCCCCACCCCCGGTTTGTGTGTTGTGTGTCCTTTTCCCGCATAGGGCCTAATGGTCTTTTTGTGCCTACTGCTTTTTATCTCTGGGGGCTCAGGTGCTGTTAACTCCGCTCTGTAACTTAATACCAGGCCTATCTTCTGCGTTAATGGGCTCTAATGGTTGCTTTAGGCTGCTCTCTTCCCTATATAATCAACCTTTGTTTTCATTGCTGTGGCCCGCACATCCTCTTTCAGCCTCCTCCCCCCCCCCCCCCCCGTTCTCCCTGCTCTCACTTAACTCAGCAGTTTCTTCCCACTAGGATATATTTTCATGTGCCTTCCAGCCAGGGTGTAGTGAGCCTAGTGTTCCCTGCTCAGCCTCCCTCTGCAGTTCAGGTGACTCACCTGCTCAAGACGCAGAGGCCGGATACCTTCTTGCCTGATAGCACCACCACCTTTGTCCTGTTGCAATAGCCATGTTAGTCTAATATTGGCACTTATGAAAGGAATCTGGTAGCACTGTTGAAATCAACTGGGAGAAAGACGTTTGCAAGCATAAGCTTTCCTGGACTCACTCTACTTCATCAGATGGAGTGCTGTTCATCCCTCCTTGCTTCCATAGTTGTAATGGGAAGCTGCTGTTTGGTCAAGAGGCCCACACATTCCAACTTTCTCTTACATCTCTCATGGGAAACGGCTGTAAACCTGGTGTCTAGGAATATATTTAAAGGGATGAAGCTTCTGGGCTGAGCAAAGCAGTGTCCTTTTTCCTTAATTCTAAGAGTGTGTTGCTCCCCTGCCCCCATTTTGCACCTGGCTCTAGTTGATGCACTTCAGGATTCTAGAGTTTTGGTTTTTTTCCCCTTGTTGTAGTTAAAAAGGAGCCGCTGCGACTGTGATCCTTGTCCACCTCTTCTGTTTTCCCAAAGTCTGAACTAAGCATGTTTCGTATATGCATGAACGTCTTTTTAAGGCTTGCTGTGTCTGAATGCATTTTGTGCTCTTTTAGAAATGCCTCAAAGACAGTCATTCTGTTTGCAGTGGTAGAGAGAAGTCCTTTGGCTTAAATTGTGGGAGGGACATTTCAGGTTAGATTCAAAGAACATCTGAACTGTTCCAGATATGTCTCTGCAAGTTCTTTTGTAAACTGAATAAATTTCATCTAGCACCTCAAAACCTGTGAAATTTCCATTGGTGCACTAGTCCCTTCTCTTGGGACATTACAAGAAACCATCTCTTGTCAGTACAGTACAATAGGCAATGGCAACAGGAGTGAGACTGTACTTTTCCTCTCCTTTTCTTTCTTTTTTTGGGAGATCCCTTCCTGAAATTCAAGTGTGACTCTGTCATGAAAGCAGGTGAACCTCACATGCAGGCAAATGGAAATCATTGCCAAGACACCTGGAGAATCCTCTCCAAGTGGAAAGAATGCTTCAGTGAAGTGATGGCAGTTTCCTCTTTGGCATAGCGGGGAACTTTTGGTCCTATATTTCATTTCCCATCCTCCTTGGACATTAGCCATGCTGCTGGTGATGCTGTAGGTTGTAGTCAAATGACAGAGGGAGGGCCACAGGTTACTTATCCCCAGCATAAGTTGCTGGGCATGCTAACATGATGTGTTAAATGGCATTAAGCAGAAGGATTTGGAACTTGCATTTAGGGGGTGCCTTGACCAAAGCCATCAGCTTGCCACTTAAACAAAGCAGTTTCCATGCCCAAATAAAAATGCAGTTACATAAAAATTCTGACTCATCTTCTAAAAACAAGGGAAGATATGCTTCCTTTCCTGTTGTAAAGGAGTCTTTGTTGAGTTGTTAACTAATTCATACCAGCAAAGTCACACAGTGTATATGCTTGGGTTTGCCAGTTCTCAGTTGCTCACAGGAAGTCTCGTGATATAGTTCTTTTTTCCTCCTCATGCCATTGTGGTAGTTGCTTGCACCTGATTGAATCTGAGTGAAAATTGATACATGTTCTTCTTTCATACGTGCTTCTATAGCGAAGATTACATCACTCTGGTCTTGCAGTGCTTGATTAGTATTAATGAACTAAGGCAAATAGTTTTCTCCAAAAATATTTCTATTGAACATTTCCTGGAAGGGACATGATATATAAGATTACTTGAAAATAATCATGAGGAAAATCTTTTAGTCTTTACTACGTATCAGAATTTCCTATTCTGATGCCCTCTAGATGTCTTGAATTATAGTTCCTGCTGGCTTTGTTTACTGGGGATCAGGTTGTGGAAGGCTGTTTTATACGTTGCTTCTTCCTTTGCTTAAACAAAACTCTTATAAGAAAAAAAAACCCAAATCCGTATCAGCATAATATCTTTAAATACTAGAATGGATTTTGGTTTTTCCCCTGAAGTTAGTGAACAATATATCCAGCAATTTAGCAACAGGGCCTATTGGAATGAGAGGATTCCACAGTATACCTAGATAGCATTACTTCATACCTATCCTACCCTATAATAGGATTAAGATGGCAATTTAATGCCACTGTGAATATTTTGGAAATGGAGCCTAAGTATTGGAGCTGGGTAATTTGCAAGACATAAAATTTGCTGTCTACTCTCAATGTTTTATTTAATCAATTTGATTTTTACCTTGCCCTTCCATGCCTTTAACAATATAACACTAAAAAAGTAATTAAAGATTTAAATTATCTAAAGTACTTAAAACACAAATCTAAAAATCATGCATCTGAAATTTTAAATACTTAAAGGAATAAATTACAAATAGTGATTAAAAATACTATGAAAACCATACAAACATCAGCAGTCAAAAGACAGTTAGTTTATGATGTACATTATTCCTGCAAAACCTGTACATATAATAATGCTTTTAAGTAGTGTCTAAAAAATAAAATTGAAATGCTTAGAGTTCTAATGAAAGGAAGCGTCACACTGGAGGTGCCATTATTGAGAAACCCATCCTATGCAGCCTATGCCTTGTGAGCTGCACAGCTCTGGAACAACATCCACCATGCTTCCTCAGTAGATCTTAAATTCTGAATGAATCAGTTTTGGTTCAGGCCATCTTTCGAGTAGATGAAATCCCTGAGCTGTCTGAGATTTAAATTTCTTAAATTAAGTACTGTGGCTCATTGGTAGCCAGTGCAAAGATTTCAGAATGGGTACCATATTTTCAGACTTTGCTGGCCTTGTGGGAGCCCTCTGGACCTGCTGTGGCTTCCAGGCCATTGTCAAGGGAAGTTTCTCTCCCCGTCCTAGAAGGCTATTAGAGAATGGACTACTATGACCAGATCGTGCTGGTACAGGAACAGCTGTAGCTGGTGGTGGAACAAACCTTAGCTGGCCATAAAATCTCCTCTCCCCTGAGGCAGCCTGGGCTTCCAGTGACAGATCTGGGTGAAGAAGTACTCTGAGCTACATACCTGCTCTGTCAGGCAACACCATCTGTTATAGCAATGTAAAATACCATAGTGCTGCCTTATTTCCCATCTTTTCTGAAAATGTAACTCTCACACAATGTACATTTTATTCTGTTTGCATTCTTCTCTTGGCAGGCCGATCTCTAAACGGCTAAAAGTAAAAACGAACCAACCTTACACAGTTAAATCGCCAGAACTGCTCTGGGTCTTGTATCTTTTGAAAATATATCATCTTTAAATGCTTGGGTTGTGCAACTAGTTGAGATGTGAATAAAGCAAACCATCAGCATTGTTTCTGTATGTGGAAATATGTCTGGTAGATCAGACAATGTCATGGGTTCTAATGTCTTTGATCCATGCCATATGTAAGTGTCATGTGTATATATAAGATGAGATCTAACTACCACCTTGAGTTAACACAGAACTGAAGAATGACTATGCCATAATCTGGTATAAAGTCTTCCCATAATCTGCATCCAAAAAGTAGAATTAAAGTGTTCATGCACACTACTTTCATTGTGACATCATGTGTCTTGGTTGCTTGATGGCTTCAAATGTATGCAGCCAAGCCCAAGGAGAGGTGTACAATGATATGTGGAAGTTGTACAGCCTGCCAGCCTGCCTCCCCCCTCCCTCCCCTTATTTTTTAAAATGGAAAAATGTAATATGTGAGTAGTCTGAGTAGAATGAGAAAGGACATCTGCTAATTGATATCTTTGACAAACATGCGGCACTGAAAGCATTGAAACATTGGAGGCACACACATTTTAGAACCCTTCAGGTACCCTAGATTGGGCTGCCACTTTTTATAATTTCTGTGTAAGTGAATAAAATTCTTGTCTTTCTCACTTGAAGGAATGGACCTGATAATCACACTGTATTCAATAAAGGAAGCTAAGAGTGTGTTTAAGCATACTCTGGGAAATACTTGGAATACTCTTAAAAACTGGGTTTGCATAGCCAAGTAGCAGCAGGTGCATGGTGGAAAATTTCAAATATTATGCAGGATGGGAATAAATATTGTACCAAAGCTGTTTTGTGATGGGGATGTTGCAGTGTGTTACCGAAGAGCCTCTTCATCCAGGAGCTGCACTGTGTGAAAGAACAGAGAATGAAAAAGGGAGGGAGAGAGGATACAAGAATGAGAGAAATATTGGGCTTTCAGTGTGAATTTGTACCACCGCTGGCAGAACAACAACAAACTGTATTAGCTGCTTAACAAGCATGGAAGAATATGTTAACCTTACATCTTTCCCCCATTTACTTTTTTGAGGTTCTAGAGCATGCCAGTGCAGCTAGTGTTCTTTGCAACTATTGCGACTTTACCAATAGTGTTACCTAGGGAATCAGTTCATGGCAAAGAAGCTAACCCCTGATACCATATGAACTAGAGTGCATTACTTAAAGTAATGATGTCACAGCTGCAGTCTGTCAAGTCAAGAGCATTGGCCCATACTTTGGTAATAATGCTAGCATATCACTTCTTGCCATGTTCTGTTTGAAAACCTGAGCATTCTTTTGAGCAACATCCGTGTAATTCATGTTTGAGAAAGGATTCTTAATAGAAGTCTGGATGTGAAATGAAATTCACGATTGGGGGTACCTTTAGGAGGATCAACCAAAATGCTACAGAAGCATACAAACATTTAGAGTTTGTCAGAAATCTTTGTTAGGCCTGATGGTTGGGGAATGGGAGAGAAAAAGAAAAGTCCTTAAATTGTGTTAGATTTTGTGACTGTGATGTCTGCTGCTAAATTTTGTCCCAGAGATGGAGATTGCAGACCAAATGAATCACTGGTGTATGTGTAGGTATTAGCTGATGCTTAGCAATCAATGCATATTGGGATGTAGACTCAATGATCACTCTCAGTTTCAGAAGATGTGAAGCTCAGATCTGGGCAATATTGCTGATTCTCATCCTTTCTATTTGGGCCCCAGAGCTAATTTTCCTGACAACTGCCTTTTAGCAGGTGGGAGACTGTGTGAAGGGAGATCCCAGAATCCAACACATGTTGTTGTAGGCACATGAATTGTCTTTCGTTGCAAACATTTGCTGTGCGCACTTAGAAATCTCTTGCCAAACAGCCATACACCTAGGTCTAAGCATTCAAGAGAGCTGGCCTTTGGTGTGTAAGAGTACGATCCACACAAGGAACTACGAACAGGAAGTTATTTGAGCCTGATGGCATAGATAGAACCATAGATAAGATTATGAGATAAGTCACAATTAAAATTTTAAAAAGTAAGACAAGCAAGCAAAAAACTACTTTGCTCACCCTAAGTATACAGCTTTCTGCGTAACTCATTATACTCACACCACTGCCTTGACTTAAGTCACCAGTGCCTAGAAATTTAACCAGTGCATTGAATACTATATCTGCTAGAAAAGATTGTAAAAATTAAGGCCTAAATAGTAATCCAGATTTGAATAGGGTGCATTATATATCTGTGCTGGATTGTACCTTGTAAAGGATCTTGTATATGATTTTTTCCCAGATGTAGTCTTTTTATAAGCCTGTGTGTGCAGATTAGAAAGAAGGCTAACTCACAAGTCTTCTGTAGTAGCAGAGCAGTTCCTAATTCCACTTAAAGAGGACTGCAGCATGTCATAAGTACGTTATGCTTGAGATTTTGGAAAAGGCATATTCTGCTAAAGTTGGAATTTCATTCCTGTCATGCAGCCATTTCTCTGTGACAGTCAAGATATTCTCTAACGCTCCAGATAACCCCAGAGCTGGTTAGTTTTGGGGTGCACAATAAGCAATCCCCTACTTTTATGCCCAAAGACACATGAATTTTCACATGTTATGTTAGACACTGACTGATTAGCATCACATGACAACTTGCGTGGGCCATCACAACTTAACTGCAGGTTGATGTTTAAATTCAGTATGCTAGACTTCTCAGTGGAATCTGTTTAAACATTTGACTGGTTGTTCTGGGTGGTTCACACTTCCTTGTAGCTAAAGGAGTGTTAAATTGTATCTGATAGCCATGACTTAGGCCATTTCTGCACTACATTGTTACAGTGCTATTATTCCACTTTCAACATCCTGTGGAATTCTGGGGTTTGTAGTTTACTGAGGCCAAAGACCTCTCTGCCGAGAATTCTAAATGTCCCTCCCTAAACTGCAAACCCCAGGATTCCACAGGTTGCTGAAAGTGGAATAATAGCACTATAACAGTGTAGTGCAGAAATGGCCTTACTTCAAGAAATCCTGTACAAAATTTTGGACTTGAGACCCCCTAGCTTTTTAGCAGTATTAGAATCCATAGACTTTTTTGCAGTGATCATTCACTTGTTTTATATCTGTGGTTGTAGAGATGCTATGAGTATCTACCTAGTTATGTGCTTGTTTTCTTCCTTCTCAAAGCTTTTTATCTGGCAATAAGTTCAGTCACTTAGTTTAGCTCACAAGGGATGCTAATAATTAGAGATGAACCCTGGGTTGTCAGGAGTCATTGTGGGTTGTTATCCTAAATCAGCTTTTTCTCTGGCTTCTGTATTTGCTATTGCGGTCAGTGAATAACGTGTCAAAGTACCTCTTTGTCTCTGGCTCTGCCTTAAAAAGTGATCGCTGTGGACTGTGCCCTGCATTCCATGCTGCTTCCCTGGTGTTCTGACTGTAATATTGTGCACGGCTAGTAATCCTGAAGTAGTGGGATTGGGTTGGTGTTTGGGAGGAGAAGGGGAAAGGTCTTCAATTCTGAATTCCTGCACCACTTTCATTGCTAATGAAGTGTAGGAAAGTGGAAATTAGATGTACTGGATTTGCTCGTAGAGTACATTGTTTGATCTCTCCTTTGTTATCTCCCTCTTTTCTTACATTTCTACCTGTGGCTTTCAAACAGTCTTAAGAAGTGTGTTTGTGAGCTGTCTTTGGTCCCATTCTGTGAGAAAGGTGGCATATAAATTAAATGAAATAAAAAAAAATAGATAAGGATAACGGCCAGAATTCACTTCAGAATTTAGGTATGCATTCACAACTGGTTCGTATTCACGATCTCTGTGTATTCACTCATTTAGGGAATATATAGGGACTGTGAAAGCCATCCGCTCCCCACTTACTGGGCAACAGGCTCTATGACCAACCGGGGTTTGTTCCTCTCTCAATCAGGATGCAGATTGCTGCAAATGAATGTGTCTGTGGTGATCACTTCTATTCATGAGGCTGACAGGTCTAATGCTCAATATTTGGGCATTCTGAACAGGTTTTAAACAATCCATCAATTGATTATAATCAAATCCAGATAATCAGATCTATCAATTGATTATAATTGAATTCAGCTTTTAGGCTAATAAAGCCATATTTATCATGAGGGGTGGGGAATAAGCCTCAAACAAGTTGGAACAGTTAGTTTTTGGACTGCAACTACAGCTAAAAGTTGTAGTCTGAAAAGTAACTTTCCTAAGCTCTAAACATGCAAAAGAACAGTCAGTTACTACAAGGCAAGCAATAGAAGATCAAAGTGTTCTGATTCTATATCAATATTCAGCTGCAGATTTCCAAGGTTTGACAGGAATGAATTTGTTGACATTTACAGATTCTGAAGGGGTATATAGCTTGTTCACTGTGATTCCTCCAGTGCTGAAAGCCCTTCCACGAGAGGCAGAATACTGTAATAACAAGTGGTTTTTCTCTTTTCCCTTGTTTAAATTTGCTGACCGGCGATAATATATTTTATCCACACAAAAAGATTTCTACAGTCATCATCCAGCTCTGGCAAAGTCTCCCAGATGTTGTTGCTCCAGCAGCATGTGTACCACTGGAGATAGCTTTTAATGCAGTAATTCTAATTTGGCACTATGGGAAACATGCTGGTCTTCTTTGGCTTCCTTTTGAAGTCTGCCTCAAGCAGAACAAAGCTCCTGTTTATAATACAAGAGTATAAACCTTTTTCATTCTCTTTCAAGTGCTACAGTGGCTTGAGCTTTGTGACTGAGAAGGAATTTGAACTAATATCTCTAATGCTCTGTCGAGTGTGCTACAGTGTAAAACTGCTTACAGTTTTTATTTATACCCGAAGATGCTGAAGGGAGGATACCCATAGTTCTCCCAACACTTAGGTTAAACTAAGAGGTAATGAGGGCCCTAGATACCCTAAAGGCGCAAGAATCTATCTGATCTTAGAAGTTAAGCAGGGTCAGCTGTGGTCAGTCTCCTTGAATGGGAGACTGCCAACAAATACCAGATGCAGTAGGCTATATTTCAAAGGAAGGAGCTATCAAAACCACCTCTAAGTATTCTTTGCCTGAGAAAACCCTGTCAAATTCATGAGCTTGCTATAATTGACAGGCAGCATGAAGGCACATGCACACACCTAAGAAGTAAGGACTGGCTTAAAGTTAGCCAATGAGCTTTTAAGCTGAGTGGGGAGGCAGTTGGACCATGCGTATTCCTGGTCTTTTCTAACTTTGTACTCATCAGTGTGACACCTTCCAGTTTTACTGTACTGTAACCACATCACCCTCAGCTGTGGGTGATGGGAGTTCTCATCTAATGTATCTGTGGTAGCCAGGCTGAAGAAGGCTGTTTTAAGCACTACTTTAATCAATACACACTGTCTTTCTGTTATCCTGATAGCATTAATTATTATTGAACTTGTTTAGCACATTCATCAATGTTAATTTGGAGGAATGAGTGTTTACCATTGGGTGTAGCATGGAGACAAAATTAATCTTCTGCAGTGTGCACCAATATAACTGAGGCAGACTTGGGTAAGAAACAAAGTAATCAGTGAGAACCCAAAACTAAATTCTTGATAGGAGGTTTACCACTGCAGATTTTCCTTTCTTCTGTCCCACTTTCCTGTTTAGCTGAACTTTAGATAGAAAAAAAACTCCTGACTAATAATCTTCTGTTCTGTGCATATGGATGTACCCATACATTCTTTTCAATAGTTAATAGTATTAGATGAAGGGATAGTTTATCGCTTTAATAACTATTTCTTTGCATTAGGACAAACATTCAACACTCTAGATTGCTTTGGAAATGCGTAAATTATTGTTTGGCAAGGACATTCTAAGCCTGAGCATCCCTCTTTTGAAATATGTCTGTGCCATTCATTTCTTACCACATTATGATGTAATATATGGCAGTGGGTACCACATAGAAAGGGTTGTTTCTGTCTTGGCAGTCAAGACATGTAATTTGTTGCCTCTTCTGTCTATCAGTGTTAAACAGAAAGTAGGTTTGATGGTCCTGCTTTCCCAGGTAGGGAGGATTAGAACTGTACCTCAAATCTGACATAGGTTGCATATTCAGGAGAAATGAAACTCGGGCTCTGTATTGTCTGGTGTGCAGGGTACAGAACTGGAAGTTACCTTCAGATCCCAGTTTAGTCTTTAAGCAGTTATCCTACGGGAATTGTTAGTATCAGGGAAAGGCTCTGGGCTAAGAAGGCCACTGTAGATAATGTTAATAGTGTCAGCTGCCTGGAAGAGAATAGATTCTGTAATGAGTTTCTGACTTCAAGACAGTGCTGATTTAATGCAATTTGCTACCTGAAGCAAAGCCCAGATGTTTCCTTAGAGCTAGCTCTGGCGGGGGGGGGGGAATTGCTGTGACACTCAGACAGCCTTCATCTGTCCTTCTGCTTACAGCTTTCTAAGGCTTTAGTCATCCGCACTCTTACCTCCGATTGCAGTAAGACATACTCTTAGTAGGCCTGTATAGGATCATACTATGCATTACTTTCTGTCTTCACCCCTCTTCTGCTTCTTGCCACCTCCCTCAAAGTCTGGCAGTCACTCACTAGCAGGGCTGGCCCAACGCATTATGTTATCTGAGGCAAAGGACAAGACTGTGTCCTGCTCTGTTGTTGTTGTTCAGTGCTTTCAAGTTGTTTCCAACTTATGGTGATTCTAAGGCAAACTTATTGTTGGGTTACAGAGGAGTGTTTGCCTTCCTCCGGGGCTGAGAGAGCATGACTTGCATGGCTGAGTGGAGATTTGAACGCAGGTCTCCCACAGTTGTCGTCCAGCTCTCAAATCACTACACCAGACTGGCTTTCGTTATTCCTCAGGCAGAAGCCGACTGGTTTGGTGGTTGGTAGGATATTATATTCCACCCTAGTCTGAGTTAGCATGCTAGTTTGAAGTGGGACAAGACGTATGGAGTGGTGCTTTCTCACTGATAGGAATCACTTGGAAGCTCAGGTGGGGCAGTTGGGTAGCTGCCACTGTTTTCCCCAGCATCCTCCCCCAAGTTAGTTGCCTCTCTGTCTAATGGTAGGGCTGGCTCTGTGAACCAGTTCCAGCACATTCTCCTTTCCGGTGCCAAGGTCAGTGCCAATGACCAGCATCCTCTTCCTCTGCCGTGAAAGAATGTGCCTGTGGCCAACTCCATCTCCTCAGTGTGTGTTACAGTTGTGCCAAACTGTGAGGTGCTTCCACCAATGTCAGGGTGCCACACTACCACTGGTACCAGCAGTGCTCCTTGGGGCAGGTCTCTTCCTTGTGCTGAATGGCAGGTTTGGTCTTGTGTGGAATCTGAGCATGAGGTAGCGTTGGGAAGACTCTTGGTGTTAAGTAAAACGCTGCAGTTGCCAAATTCACTCTTGGCATGGAGGACCTTCTTCATCCAGGTCCAAAAGAGGTTCAATTAAAAGAAAGGAGGAAAGGCCTACAGTAGAGAAGTAACTTCTTGATTTCAGGTATGAAAATTTCCCAGGCTGCCACTCAGTGATGGCATGTGGGTAATAACACAACCCCACAGTTAAGAGGCAGTTGTGATACTGAGGTACTCAGTAATAGTACCTCAAATGTTTCAACTGACTTTCACCTGAAACATTTTAGGAAAACTTCACTGTGGAAGGAGATCTACTTTTACTCAGAGACATCTTTTTCCACCCTAATACTCTAGTGCTGTAAGCAAGGAGAAGCTACATTGATGATGTTCCCAATATATTTGCTCAGAAGTGTTGCGGGTAAGTGCTCACATGTGTGTATAAGTGATTGAGAGTGTGTGTATAATTAAATAAATATTAGAAAATGATAATGCTGGGTAATTCTGGTCATGCCCAGTTGATGCACTCTTTTTATCTCAGCAAAAAGACATCACTGTGGCCAGGGAACCTTTAAAAGTGGAGATGGTAAATTTATGAACTTTTCCACATTTACCTCAAGACAAGCCTTTAAAGCTGTCTTAGTGAGGGGCTATTCTCCTCCTTGAAAATCCATCCTTCTCGGATAATAGGAAACTAAGTGCCTTCTCCAGCAGAAGGGGCCACCTGCCTGTTTTGAATTTTGAGGACAATATTGGATTTGCTCACAGCTGGAAGTGGGATTATTTCTCCATTAATGCTCCCTAGAGTCTCTCATCCCACTTATATATTTCAAGTAGGTTCAGTTTTAGCGAAGGAGATTCCTTGTGAACACACAGTCTAAGGGGGCCGGGGGGTAGGAGGATAGAAATCTCTCCCTTAGAATCGTGAATGAAATTCTTTTTTCTGCCCCCCCCCCGTCTCTTTTCATGCTTCCTAAAAATGTATGGGAAAAAAGCTCTCTTTTATAACTTATTCAATTGTTTCTTTAAAAAAAAAAAAGCAAAGAAGAAATCCTTCTAAAAGGAGGGAAATGCCATTCGTTCTCCCCTGCCTCCCCCCGCCCTGCTGCTTTCAGCACTTGGTGTCTTTAAGGCCTTGGTCTATTGTAAGTCCAGGACAGAGACCCTTCTGTGAGGGCTGCTCGGGATCCCTTCACTGGATACCCCCCTCCTGCCTGATCTCAACAAGCCCCGCATTCTCTTCTGAAGAGGGTCCCTCTGTCTAAAGCCAAGTAACTCTTAGGGGAGCATTTATCCTCGGGCACTTTGCTCACAAAGCTCCCTGGAGTGTCAAATAAACTCTCGTTCAGACCTGCAAAAAAAAAAAAAGAGGACGGAGGGTTGGTGGTGGGGAGGAAAAAAACCAAGACAAAACCCCCTTTATTTTCACCCCTGCCAGGAAACAAACATACTTTGTGCTGGAGAGTAGCAATCTTAACAAAACAGAGTAGTGTGTGTTCTAAATATCCCCATAATAAAATAGTTGGTTACGCTTCTCTGTATGATAACAGTGGATAAATTTGTCAGACAAGCTATAAATCAAGACTTCTTTCTTTGTTGAAACAGTTGGCAGGCTGAGTGAGGACTGTCCCTCCTCCCTGCAGTGGCTTTGTGTATTTGTGTGTATGTGTTTCTTATAGGGAAGGGGGAATTGGAAAATGACCTGCCTGTAGCCTTGCTCCGTCTTTAGGAGGGCACAAAAGAGGAATAGGATTGTAAAAGCAGAATAACTTCTGGAGTCAATGGCTTGAATTCTATTTATAATCCCAACTAGAGTAAACTCATTGAACCACTTTGATCTACCTAAGTGTTGACTCTTCATACAGTAGTTGATTTAATGCTCCTACGCTAGTTGGGTCTACCAATGGGATGTGCTGATCTTTCTTTCATATTGATGTATTCTTTGTTGTGATTGATTAGGAGACTTAATTGGATTCCCTCATCACTACTCACTGGAGGGAGAATGTGATGATACTGAAATTGGTTACTTGATGCCTATCCGTTGTTTTCATGCCAGTTTGACACATTCAGTATAATGAGACAGAGCCTAAAGTTTGGATGTCGATACACTCTGAAATAAGCTTTTGACTTTTGACACATGATCATGATTGAGGGAAGGGATACAGTCCCCTTCAATATGAACATCTGAAGAAGTGGTGTTGACAAAAGCTTGCGCTGCAATACTTTGGTTAGATTTAAGAGTGTTGTAAGACTCCATTTTCCCCTCAGTTACTCTTAGAACAGGCTTAACACATCTTGAGTTATACAACAGCAACTGTATCATTTCATGCAATACTCACTAATGCTTGCTGACCCCAGATGACCATTACAAACAAGGACCTGAGAGTATGAAGTCCGTAATAGCTTCTGGGCCACCTTGCAGGCCTAAGAGAGGTGTACGTCACAAGTCAACATTAAATCCTAATTGGACCAGTCCTCTGTGTGTTGTGGGGGGTAGAGTTGCCGAGTGAAATATGGAACAAAGCTACTATACCTTTAATGGTTCTGTAGAAAAGGGGATTTTTTTTTCAGGTCTTTTTTGTGTGACATGCAACACCTGCTGAAATTGCATCTACTACAGAATAATTAAGGGGGTAAGAGACTTGTTCCATATTTCATCTGCTTATCCTGCTGTGTGTTGAGTGGGGGAGAGAACAGCACCTCAAACCCCAAATAATGTTGGAGCTGCTCCAGCTCACCAACCAAGTCTCCAAGACTGTGTGACAGCCAGCTCAAAATGTTTGTTATTATATTGTACATACCCACAGTTCCTAATTCTTTTCTATAGGTTTTGACTTATTGCCAGAGCTCTCTGCACTTATCTCCCAGGGGCAAGGTGGTGGGTGTGGGAAAGAGTAAACTCACATGAAAACACGCATCCACCCCCCCCACCCCACACACATACATAAAGAGTGGGTTGAGATATGTTCTAGGCAAAGGATATGCTGGCTGTCAGTCATGCACTCATCATCCCCATAGTTAGGTCTTGGTCTTTGTCTGCAGTAAGGATGTAAACCATCTCTTATTTTGTTTTCACATGTAAGAACAAAGAATTCCAGGGATTTTTTTTCTTCCCCACTGGATGAGATTACAAAATTTTGAGGACTTTTCCCCCAATGGTTTTTCACACTTGAGATTATTTTGTGTGGGTAAAAAAAGAAGTCCTGAAATACCAAACCAAACAAAAAACCCCTCACAGTAATTGAATGTTATCTTGAGAAAGCCTTTCATTCTGAAGACATATAAATGTAAAGAGTAGTCCAATAGAGATGTCTTTCTCTATATCGTAATATGCCTGGCCTGGCTTTCTACCTTCTCGAACTGGAAAAGAGTGAGTGGTGGATTTAGATTTGGGTGATTTGTATGTAATTCTTTTCCCTACCTACTTTGCCTTTCCTCCTTGTCTGCCTTCTCAATATTTGAAGAAGTAAACTTAAGTTTCATGCCCTTCTTTCCATCTGGCAAAAACTGAATTATCAAGTTAAGCCTGTGACTCTTTCTCACTTTGGCAGACAGATGTTGTTATCCTGCAGGAGGAAGTGGGAAGGAGAGAAGGAGCCCTCCTTAAGGCAGGCCTGGGGTGTATATAGAGTTTCTGGCTCAGGAAAAGATGGTCATGTCTCCATCTGGTTCTCCAGCACACTGGTATGACTTTGTGGCCCCTTTCTGGATTCTCTGTTAGCTAATATCTACCCTGCTGCCCACCCACCATTCTTTTTCCAACTTCATGGAAGAAAAGCTCACTGTCTCTGTGAATGAGAAGGAAGGTGGCTCAAAGGTAACACAGAAACTACTGCCACTCCAGAGATCAATACCAGTGACCAATATTAATGGGGATCCTTGCTTGGCTCATCTGAGTCATGAAGGTAGTAGCAAGTCTGGGTTTCTTCCCCTTCTTGTCCTCAAGCAATTTTATTGAAGCATTGTGATATATGGCCATAACTGCAAGTGGAAAGGTAAATTAACACTGGCAATTGCAATCAGGAAAGGCATACCATTTAGTTGTTCTTTGTGGATCTTGTAGTTCATGAGCATGCAGCATATCGAAGGAGGGTGGGAACAAGTTGCAAACTGAGCAAAGTTGTCAGATGCGTATGATGCTCATTCTCCATGTCTACAATGCTTTTCTTGAAGTTGTTCTGCTTGTGTATTGGTGAAAGGGCTGCGGCATGTTGGCATTCTATAAATCAATGCCTAGTATTTTTGTTTGGCTTCACGTTCTGTGACCTATTGAGTCTATTGGCATCTGTTCTAGTCTTGAGAGGGACCTTAGCTGTTTCTTATTCCAAATGTTGCCACTCAGACTATGTGGCCAGATACCTTGACCAGTCTTTTGCAAAGTAACTGATGTTGCAGGGAACTCTTGTTGCATGATGTGTGAAAGAATGGGGGCTTGCATGGTGGTTGTCCTGCACTTGACACCAGCAGTGAAGCTATCCAGTTCCAGCAGGGAAAGAGAAAGTTTAATATTTTCTCCCAGGTACCTGATTTGTATGGTACTGTTTCTTCATCCTCTTACAGCAACTGAGGGCATTCCTTAAAAATGAGCAGTGTAGAGTAGCTGGTGGAATTGCTCACCTTTGCTTGACACTTAGGGAAGCCAAGCTACACTTACAGGTCAGTAACTATTTTCTTTTATGTGTGAGCTACTTTTTCGTCCCAGTCCCAAATGTTGGATCCCAAGGGCCCACACAGTCCTTCTCAGCAGCACCCATCAAACAGTGAAGATGCCAACCTAGACCTATTGTCAACTGTAGCAACATGGCCACAAAGGCAATGGTAGAAGAGATATAGAATGTTAGTTCTTCAGGGTTCTTCTGAGGGAATCCAGTTAAAAATTATATAGTGTTCAGAACACTTCATATATGATAAAATCTTTCGTATATTTGTCACACTGACTGTTTTTGTTTGTGTCTGCTTGGAAGTAAAGCTCTGCCACACTGGCTGGCCCTGGGCTCACACAGTGTTGCCACACTCACCACACAAGATCTGGGATGAGCTTCTTCCCTTGTCTTCTGGGCTCTCCTCTCTCCTTCTTGCCTTCTGGGGTCTCTGGTGCACCTATGCAGTAGTGCCCAGAGCCTCCAGTGCAGGATGAGACCCCCCCACCCACTGCCTCACTGCTGCCTTTGAGGAATGTGAGACATGCTGCACCAACTGGTCACAACTGGCCGGAACATTTTTTTAAAATATTTTTGTTAACATGTATTTAATATATAAAACAACATAAAGGGAATTACAAAGACAAAGCAGTAAAGAGACAAAGAAACTCCAGTATCTGACCTAATATTAAACTAGACTACAACTAAACTAAAAAGGGGCAAAAATACATATAAATGACTTCTAACTCACCAGCATTTGGTTCTAAGATAATCTGCAAAGTATATTTCTTCTAGTGTGTCTATCATTATCACACTACTGCCTAGTATTTAACAGTGATGTATTTAAGTCTTTTACTCCAAGTCTCAAGTCTCTATCTTCAAGTCTCAAGTCGAGTCTCAAGTCCTTGCAAGGTACCTTCAGGTCAGGTCTCGAGTCAAATCTCAAGTCTGGGAGCCAACTTTATACCCCAACCTGTATTCCAGAATTTCTGGACAGAGTCACAGAAAGTCAGTTTTAACAATTTAAGTACAGTCAGATCTCTGTTTTTGTGATTTTGCCATCTGCAGCTTCAGAAAAGGGGAGTAGGATCCTTTTTACTTCCCATTTGCAAAGCTTGCCTTCTGCTCTCAGGAAGAGTTTCAGAAAGTGCCTGCTCTATGAAGCAGGGATAGGCTGATGAGCGGACCTCAACCTCACCTCAAGCCCATTTGCTGTTTCCTCTGAGAAATGTGTCCACACTTTGGGCTTGAGACAGATTGTCATGTGACCAGTAAGTTGTAAGGTTTCTGGAGGAGTGTGTTGTGTTACTGAACCAAGTGCAGCAAGTCAGTCACTAAAAATATGCAAGTCTCCAGTACAGTCAGTGTGTAATTTTTGCCGAGTCAAGTCCGAGTCAAGTCACTGAAGTGACTTAAGTCTGACTTGAGTCCTAGTCAGTTGACTCGAGTCTACATCTCACTGGTATTTAATAGCTCTAGGCTTAACCTTCAAAACCAATAACTTTATTCCCAACAGTCTCTTAGATATACAATCAGTTTAATCCAGATCAGTTTTAAGTTTAACCAAAGGTCATTCCTTAATTAAAGTAGTTAATTTATCCATTTCTGCCATTTCCAACATCTTCAACAGCCAGTCTTCATGTGAAGGAATAACCACGCTTTTATCTTTCTGTGTATACATACAGCACTTTTGCTGCTCTGATCATGTAGTGAAAGATTCTTCCCAGTCTGTTCCCACTAAAAAAAGTTCTGGTTTGAGTTGAATCTTTACCTTTAAAATGTCTTCCATCAGTCTATATATCATCATCTGGAACTTCTTACATGTCCACCACATGTGGTAAAAAGTTCCTTCTTTTTGATCACATTTCCAACAAACATTGAGGAATCTTTACATGTTTTAGACAATCTCTCTGGCATTAAATACCATATCTATACATCATTTTGTAAAATTTTTCCGTAAGATCATAAGTCAGAGTGTATTTCAGATCTTTTATCCAAAATGTAGGTACCCTACATTTTATGCCCACTTAAACATAAAAACTTTCACTTGTTCATCTTCTGTTTCAATTTTCAACAATAGCTTATACATTTTGGCAATTAAATGTTCCTCATGAGTACATAATTGTTCTTCAAATTCAGATTAAGACATTTCAAAATCATATAAGTTCTTATCCATTTTAAACCATTCAGTCAACAGTATGAAAACCAATGCACATGATCACCTTGCTGGATGAGTTCCTTAGTTAATTTCAATTGCTCACCTTCCATCATCAAAAGGTCTTTATAAGCTAATCAATTTTCTTTAAAAGTTATTTCTCTTTTAAACAAAACTTCATGTGGAAAAACCCATAATGGCATTTTAGAATAGCTTATATTTAGCTTATGTTTCTTCCATATTCTTAATAAAGCACATCTAAGAAGGTGATTATTAGAATCAACATTAACTTTGAGTTTGTCGTACCATAGAAATACATGCCACTGACTGGGACATTTTTTAACTCCTTCAATGTGGGATTTGTGGGATGAGTGGCAACTCTACGCAGACCCTCTGTGAGGGCTCTCCATGGATTTGAGGTTAAGAACCACTGTGCTAATGTATGCCTTAATTCATTGTTGAAAAGTATATTTGTATCTGTCTCTTGTCTTTATATTATTCACTATAAATGGATTTTTATAATAAATCATTTTCACTCATATTCTACTGCTGTTCCTGCTATTTCTATACATGTTCTGTTTATCCCAAGAGGGAAATGGAAGTCAGCTTCATAGGGAACAGTTGGGTGTGGAATTGATAGATTCATCCAAGGTCCTTGGTAGGAAGCCAAATAGTTTATCTGCCTGTGAAATCTTCAAAGTGGAAGGTCCCATTAGAGCTTCTGGAGGACGAGCTACAGGAGTGTAGCCATCACAGACTGGTTTCTGGCCACTTTGAGAGGTTTTAGGTTTCCACAATGGAATATGCTGGCTCTCAGCTTGGAAAAGGTATACTGTCTTCTTTGGTTGTCCTAGTATCTACTTGACTATGGATTTTTTTTTTTATTCTTTTTGTTACACAGCTTTGATCACCATTTGCTGCTATGAGAGAAAAGTTGAAGAAGCTGAAGGTGATATTCTGCTGCCCATCCTCATATTTGTGTCCTGGAAATGTATTGTGAAGGGTTGATCTTTGAATAGGGTACTCTGTCAGAAAGGGAGCAAGCCTGTGTGTGAGAGAACACCATAGGACTACACGATGTCCAGTCTTCCTGTTGAGAAAACGGATACACCTCAGCTGAAAAAATGACTGACAGATTCCTTTCCCTTCCATGGCAAATCTTACAGGCTGTGTAAACCAGAGCTGGTAAAAGTTACCTTTCTTGACTACAGTCTATCTGGGGATTCTGGGAGTTGTAGTCTGGGAAAGTAGCTTTTTCAGAATCCCAATGGAAATCACCTTGAATTTGCTTTAACTTTTGACCCATACCCATGAAGGAGGTAAGTCAACAAACTGGAGGATTGGTTTCTGCCCTGTACGTCACTAAAACTAGACTGCCACAAAAGCAATGACCTGTTCTGGCTTAGAGTAGTTTGGTTCGTATAAAGCCTAAAAAATCAGCATTCAGATTGCCTTCTAAGGAGTGGATATTCAAGGTTCTTCTAGGTATCATTCTTTGTCAATAGCACAAATAATTTCCTAATCCTGCCTTTCAAAAAGATGTGACCTGCCCACAATCATATATATTGTATTAACCTACTAAATACTTGACAGCAGCCCCTCTCACCAGTTTCTCTGCAGTCTTCAGTAAGCATCAAAAAGCCCAGCAAGCCTTTTGTGAGCCCCGATGCATGGCTATGTTGGATTTTGGAGCTCACAAGCTGCAAGTTGTGAACTACCTTCCTCAGCATGTGCTCTTTTTCATCCTTCTGATCCAAAATTGGCATAGATGGAAGAAAAAGTCCAGTTGCTATTTTTATATGTGAACAAAACTTTGGGAGCAGTTCCCATGTGTGCTCGTGTGTGATGATATCAGTTGAAAACCTGCTTTCCACATGTGTCACTTTCTGACTGGAGGGGTGTGGCTTTTTCCAGGGATAAGAGGGCAGGTTTCTCAGTGCAAATCAGAAACCTAGCAATGCTAAAGAGAATTATCATAGAATCATAGTCGAACCCTCTGCTCAATGCAGGATCTCCAGCTAGAGCATCTCTAGCAGGTAGGTGTCCAGCCTCTTTCTGAAGACATCCAGAGAGGAAGACTTCACCACCTTTCCAGGTAATTGGTTTAATTGGCGAACTGCTCTCACTGTCGAGAAGTTCCTTCTAATGTTCAATTGAAATTACCAAAACAGGCAGGGCTGGGGCACATGCTGGCCAATCTTGCTTCGCTATGCATTAAACTGTTTTTGTCCAATATTGTTGTCCATCATCCAGATGATCATCCATCACCTGGATGAAGAAAAAAAATTCTCTCCCAGTTGTCAGTGACAGAATCATAGGGAAAAGCCTCATTTGGCTTACTCCATAATTTTGTGCCTGATCCAGCTGCATACTTTAAAGAAAAAAAAGGCAGCTGAAGACATGATTGACAATGGATTTGTAATATAGATTTCGTTCCTCAGGATACTGGGGCCACTGGGTCAGTAGGTGCTGTTGCTCTCAAGTCTTGCTTGTAGGCATCCAGGGATCTTCCATTGGCTGTTGTGAGAAGAGAATGCTAGACTAAGTATGCCTTTGCAGTCATTCTGTGCAGCTCTTCTTATGTTAAGGAGAGGCACTGCAATTGCAATTGTCGGTATTCAGACTTAGCAGTGTTCGTCTGTGGCAGTATGCAAAGGGATCTTTTAGCCTCTTTTATATTAACTAACTGAAATAAATTTGTAGCATGAACTTTTGTAGACTGGCTGTACATATCTGAGGAAGTAGACCCAGCCTACAAATGCTTCTGTTATAAGTTTCTCTCTCTCAGTCAGTCTCACAAGTGCTACAACAGCCTTTTTGCATAGTTCTAACAAATTAGGAGTCTGCCTGTATGCACAGTACTGTGGCGACCTCTGCTGGAACATCCCTGTCAGTACCATAGTTTTATGATGAAAAAATGAGTTGGTGGGAAAAGTGTGATTAAAACATCATCATCATCATCATCAACAACAGCAGCAGCAACAACAGGCTGTTCTAATAGTTTGATAAGAATGAATTTCACTGACACACAGTTCAGTGCTTGAAGATGGAGGATACAGAAGGGTGTCTCTAATCCAAGAGATTCACTGTGGAATAGGGGTCTGAGTGTGAGGCCAGGACTCGAGGAAGCTGGTCTTCAGATCCCCACTCAGCCATGGAAACTTACTGGGGGACCTTTGGCAAGTCACACTCTCTCAGCCTCAGGGGAAGCTGATGTTTAACCTACTCTGAATAAATCATGTCAGGAAAATATAGACTTGAAATTGTAAAGATTAATTTTTGGATATCCTATATTTTTCCTCAGTGCTCCTCAGAAGTGATTTGCTTGTCTTATTTCTATATAATACTGATGAGAGCTGACCTTGCTGGCTGGCTTTATGGGCTTAGGGTTACTTCTGAATGGCTGCACATTCTCTACTCCAATACTAGAAAGGTGTGGTTGTGTTGCATCATAAATGTTTTCACAGTAGAAAAGGTGAGTGTGCATTCATATACTGTGTTATGATGTAAATGATGGAAGGGGTGAAAAACTCTTTTGAGAATTCTCAAGGATGTTCTAGGTAGAAGGATTCTTTGAGGTCCCCTCTGAAATGCATTTATTTGTGTTTTGGAAACAATATTTATCTCTATATTTATTCTTTAATTCCTTTCTATCCTTTCTCTCCCTACTGAGACTCAAGACATGTTAACAGCATATTTAACAAAACACAGAATAAAACTATGCAAAATATTCAATATAAGTATAAATGTTAAACAATTTATAAAGTTAAAAGCGTTAAATACTAAAACATTAGAATTCATTAAAAGACCATATAGAAACCTTAAAAACAGCAGTGCATAGCATTACAGACCCACCTCAGTCAGTTTTTAAAAGCCTGATGGCATAAAAATGTTTTGACTTGCTGACAGAAGAAAAATGGTCATCCTAGCTTCTCTAGGGAGGGAGTTCTGGGAGCAGCCGCTGAGGAGCCCCTCTCTCTTGTTCCAAACAAATAATACCCTGGAGTTTGTGTGTGTGAGGGGTGTGTATGTTTAAGTAGATATATGTTGGTATTGTCTCAAAATTGTGGAAAAACTGGGGTCTTCCTTCTCTGTTGGATTTGGCATATAGAGATGCATTTTCTATTTTTTTTTGGCAAAAAACACTCTGTGTGTGCATGTGCGTGCATGCGCATGTGGATGCATGTGTGTGCACATGTGCATGCATTCATCCAGCAGCAGGCAGGTAGGTGTATCCATAGATACATGTGTTTTCTCAAAATTGTGAATAAACTAAGCTCCTCTTTCCTTGCTGAATTTGGCATTTACTTTTTATTTACTACTCCTGTCTGAATTATTTTTTTGATTGTATTCCCAGCGTCTGTGTTAAGTGAAACACATAATTCACAGAGGAGGAAGGGTAACTGTAATAGTAATGTACTGCCTGTCTCCTCCAGCTTAATTGCCGTTGCTGTTCTGTCATGTCAGCTTATGTGAACATAGCAATCCTTGTGGCAGAGGTTTTGCACTAAAAGTCCCATAATCCTTTACTATTGGCTATGTAGAGTGAGGCTGGTGGGAGCTGTAGGCTAAAAGGTTTGGTAAGCTGAAGAGTTGCCTACATTTTGACTTGACAAAAAATCTCAGCAATTTTCCTCCAACATATGATAGTCTCTGCTGCCCTCTGGTGACATGAAATTTGAAAACCATGCTGCTAAGAATGAAAAGTGAACTCTCCCCACCCCACATTCACTCCCACTTACTTACTTACATACTTCATGGCTTCCTCCTGCATGGTGAAAATGAAGTGCCTGCTCTCCACCCTTGATAGGTTATTTTATGATTGTATGTGGAGAAGAGAAGTTAGCCATGCCACATGGAAAAGAAAATGCATACATGGGACTGGAGAACAGGCTTGTTGGAATTGATTTAGCTGGTACAAAGTGCACCTTATGCCAGAGTCAAGAGTTTTCTGCATTCTGTAACATGCGAGATACAGTTCATGCCTTGGGTCCTGGCTTTGTAAACCATGTGAGGATTGGCAAGCCATGATGGCGGGCGCAACCCATTTGTTAGAATTGGACTGTCACACCCTCCAGGATTTCACAGATGAAAACTGGGGCCTCTTGGGCCAAGCAAGATCAGAATGTGGTCAAGATGGCAAAAGTTATTAATGAGGGAGAACACATAAGCTAGGAGAGGGTGCCCCAGTTTGCTTGTGCCTGAGCCTACAGGGAAGGACAAGATTCTACCCCATCTTTCCTCCCTGCCCCACTGAACTGAACATAAATGATTTTTTGCATTTGAACTCAGAGTTCAGCTGTTGAAGTAAGCCAAGGAGAAAGTGATAAGTGGTAGGAGGAGAGGGAAACACACACACACACACACACACACACACACACATTCACAGGTTATTTTGTATTTTTTTAATGAACAGCACATCCTCACTCAGCTTGTTGGATTTCCAACAAGTTTCCACTGCCACAATTAAATCTGTAACCTCAATAGTAAGCAGGATGTGCCCCAAGCTAATAAGTACAAACCTTATATGATGTAGCTGCTTTTGTCAGGGGAAAGACTAGGGCTGTAGCTGTGGATGCAGGCAAGTTGAGGGCATTGCCTCTGCAGTAAGAGTTCTGTGCTCCCATGAAATTTTCCTTCAGTCTCCAAATTTCTTGCATTGCAGAGAATGAGACAATGGTAATTGTTCACACATAGTACTTGTATATTTGCTGTGTTGGTACTCCCCTGGTAACTGGCAGCCCCTTTTCTTTGGGTCCCTGAGCTGTATTTCTCAATGCCCAGCTGACTTTTTAAGTTTTGCTAGTAATTTCTAGTAATGCTAGAAAATTTGGGAACTGAAGG
The DNA here is from genome assembly GCA_030412105.1 of Cyclura pinguis. Taxonomy (NCBI): domain Eukaryota; kingdom Metazoa; phylum Chordata; class Lepidosauria; order Squamata; family Iguanidae; genus Cyclura; species Cyclura pinguis. The sequence continues at coordinate 166,750,253 of CM059600.1, forward strand.
AAAACTTCATTTGATATGGCAAAATTCTGCTTTGGGAGGGCAGTGCCTTTTATTTTGACCTCTCTGTAGCTACATCCTAGAAGAGACTAACACAGTTTCTTCATTTCCATTTGCTACAAAAGAATCTTACCAAATAAAAAAGAAGGAGGTGGAAAAAGTGCCCTAGATGAACCTTTTTTTCCTAAGCTCATGCCGTGAATTGAGTCAACAGAAGGTGTTCTTAACATGTGTTGGACTAGATATACTGTCCTCTAGGTCAGTGGTTTTCTTTACTACAGACTCCCTTTAAATATCTATTGGTGCCATGGACCATCAAGACTTAACTCAAGATTTAAAATGCTACAGTGCATCAAATATTTATCTAAAATTGCTCATCAAGGGTCAATTATGACAAAGAACCTGACGCTGCAGAAATAGAACTCAACCAGAGACAAGTGCAGGTTAAAATGTTTGATAGGGTTGTGGGTGCTGTGAGAGTGGCTCAGTTTCCCTGGGGCCAAGGGTGGTAAATCATGCATCAGTCTATAGCCAAAAAGGCTCTCAAGATAGGGAAATGCTCATAACTCCTGCCTGTCCCCAAAGGGGCACTTATTGTTCTCCAGAGCAATTTTCAACATCACTTGGCACTTATAGTTGAACATGAAAAGGCTGTTATAGAAGAAGGACTGCAATGGCTTTGTATCACTGATACAGCAGTGTCACTCCAGGAAGAAGTTGCAGCTGAAGTCATTCTCCTATGTGATGTACCTGCAGTAGCTTTCCAGTTACTCTGAAGCCATTGCAGAGTCCCTCAGGCACACTCATTCAAGCATAACAGCAAGAAGCTGCGTGGCTTTTCTTTTTCCCTTTCTCTTGCTGACACAGTACCCGAAACACAAAGCTGGGTAAGGGTCACTTGGTGCATCAACCACAGAGACGGAAATGTGAAGATGGTATACCTGCCAACTTAGCGAAACACATTGCATGCATCTGGTGATGTGAAGTCCTCTTCATGGCAGCTCATAACATGAGTACCCCAAGACGTTTTGTAGTGTCGAAGCTGTTTTTTCAAAAATATTAAAAGAAAAACTCTCTGCCTCCTCTTCTTCCTCCATTCATTTATTTCTAACCAACCACCAACAGTGACTGGGAGTGGGAAAATGGATGTACACAGATACTGCATGGGCTCCATGACACCATAGGCTGAATGGGAAGCCAGTGCACGTGCAGAGTGCAGCTGTTTCTCTCTAGACTCATCTACTGTAGTAGATAGTAAAAGCAAAAGTTGAGTAAAAGGCTTTGTGGACCTCTTGTGGGGACATCCCACACCCTTGGAGTCTGGAACAACTAGGTGTTTACGCTGATGATGACAGTGTGGGGATGGGAGAGTTGGGCTATGCCACCTTATATGATCTTGGCCAGTAGTACATCCATTCTGCATGACTATTAGACTGCAACTGCTTCAAGTCTTCTTTGTGTCATCTACTGTCATAGCTTTGCCCGCTGTTCTGGGAATGTCCTATCAAAATAAAGAGATTGCCTTGCAGTGCTTGTGTTCTAAAACCTAGGCTGATGGCTACACCCAATCTGGAAATATTTCAAATCATTCTGATGTATAACCTGGCCATGAAAGACTAGTGCATGTCTATGTACTTCTAAATAGGGATAACAGACATGTAGGATAAGTAGGATAAGTAAAACCTGTTGCATGACCATGCTGTACAGTACGGATGAGTCAGTTCTAGCCTATGAACCTAATCCAGCATGTCATGCCTCTGAATCTGGCCTGCAAGGCTGTTCCTGGTCAACAGATGCACTCTTAGGCCATTTCTGCCGTACACTATTACAGTGTTGTTATTCCACTTTCAACCTCCTGTGGAATTCTGGGGTTTGTAGTTCAATGAGGGCAAAGAGCTCTCTGGCCGAGAATTCTAAAGGCCGCTCCCTAAACTGCTAACCCCAGGATTCCATAGGATTTTGAAAGTGGAATAATAGCACTATAACTGTGTAGTGTGGAAATGGCCATAGTGTTGAGTCCCCTTGTTTTCCATTGTTTATCAGAAATAGATTGGCAGGGCCAGCCCTAGCATTAGGCAAATTGAGGCAGTCTCCTTACATGGCAGATACTGAGTGGTTTGAAAGGACACTCAGTTGGAGGTCAGAGCTTTGTATTCTAGGTCTCATCCCTAAAGCATTCAAGCTAATTGGCTGTCCTCAGTTACAGTTGGGGGCACTGTAAGAATCTCTAAGTACAGCCAGAGAGTCAGCTATTCTCTTGGGATCAGCGCTGATAGGGCTGTCAATTTGTTTTTCACTTCAGGCGGCAAAATATCTTGGCCCAACTCTCTTTATCAGCTACTTCTGGAATGTGATATTTCCATTCCAATGTATTCCTGACCTCTTCTTGTAAGTGTTCCACATTTCCAGAATGCGTTAGTCTTTTGGCAGTTTTGCTTCCCTTGTTTCTTGCTAGACTTTGGTCAGGACTTCTTGCTGTTCTGGAGTTGCAGCTTTACCATGTTCCTCAAAATTTGCATTTCCATCATAGTCTTTAGGATATTAGTGACATTAGGACATTAACTGAAGACATTCGTACTTCTGATGTAACTGGCAAAGACTGCAATATTCCATTGTCTTTCTCTCTCCCCCTTTTTTTTTTTAATACCATTATTTTGGTCACAACATTTCAGTGAGGAGAGAGGCAGCTGGGATGACTGCAAATGCAACTTAGACTTCCTGGTTTTTCTTTCTTTCTTGGATTGTTGACAGCTATTGGTGCAAACTTTGCACATTTTCCAAAAGTTGCAAATCCAAATGTTGCTCTTGCCTATTTTGTTTTTACACTTGCCCATTGTGAAAATACAGTGCTTTCCAACAAAAGATCTTTCTCAAATTGGAACTGGGCCCTCAGCTAATGAAGCTTCCCCACCCCTACTTATACAGAAACATATTGGAGGACATTCTAAGATGGGATGGTGGGGGAGAATGATAATCCTTCTTTGAGATAGTAACAGAAAGAGACAACTTCTGCTGCTGAGCATGGCATGAGTCTACCTCCTAGTGGACACTAGGGTAGATACACCAAATCACTTGCTGAATGGGTTGCCACTCTTGGGTAAATCTAATGGATACATTGAGTCTACTTCAGTTGGACTAGCAGTTGGATTTACAGTAGCTCTGTAGATTTTGCTGTTGAGCTCCAATGTAAGTTAGGACCTGGAACAAATGGCTTAGCCACTGGTGAATTATAAGAGATTTTGCAGGCAATGGCAAATGCAGCCACCCTTTGGGTGGTATGTGAAAGAAGCCACATCTCTCTTCTGTGTCTCTCCTGTATTTGCAAGAAGACTGCTGTGTAAGACGATATAGCCTAGCTGCATCTGTGACAACATTTTGAGATACCTGCCTTAGATTTCCTCTCAGGTACAATGTCCTTTATACAATGCTTTGAAAAATGTGGGAGAAAGATGGGAAAACAAGTGATTTCTGCTAACTTTCACATTGGTTCAGAGCTTGACTTGTGAACCTATGAGGTCTTTGGGGCTGGTGATCCTCTTCACGGGTAGTCCCAAGGAGAAACAAGAAAGCACACCACTTGTTTTTTTAACTATGTATAATATTGTCTTAGCAAGCTTGTTCTATTTTATGGAATGTTGTTAAACATCTGAAGTTAAGATCCTTAACTGTCAAGGCCAAATTGAGGCTGAAGCTCAGTGAAGTTGCTGTAAAGGTAGCAGGAAAATTAATTTGGTTTAAAAACAAAATTTTGCCAAGAGGAGCAAGGTGCTGCTGGTGTCAAGGCTGGGGAGGAGCTCAGGAGTCTGTGATGAGAGTTGCAAAGGCTTTTTTTTTTTTTTTTGGAATCCAGAGACAGGAGTTGTTAATGACAGGAAGATTTTGATTTAATCAGCATTAGATGGCATGAGGATATGAAAGAGGCTGTTGTGTTATTGGTAGAAAAGAACAGCTGGGAGAAGTGGCAGGGAGGCTAAGTTTCAAACTGATTTCAAAAGTGCTGGCTACCTGTTTGGCTGTAGCAAAACCTATTTGGACTACAGCCCCAAGAAATTCCATCCAATATGACTAGCAGTTGGAGGATTCTGGGAGTTGTAATACCAAGGAGCAAGTTACCATTGCTCTGAACTCTAACAATAGATTTTCTCAACACTGTTTTTGGACTATTGACATGTGTAAGTGTCACTGATAGGCAGGAATGAATTAAAACCAATTAAGCTATGAATTAAAATTGAAATTTGCCAACAAAATGGGCAATTTAATATATATACTGAATGAAAATGATCCATTTAAGTTGTAATTTCACATTTTGTTAGAAATAAGTTATTAGTTAAGCTATTTGTTAATCAAATGAGCTCTAGTGCTGAAGGACAACAAAATTTACACGAAAAGTCTAGTTCTCTTGGATTTTTGCAAGACCACTTTCTAGTTTTCCTTTTGGTCCCACAGATGGAGGTATTTTCAGAGTTTAGGTCACAAATACTAAGTGCAGCATGGAAGGGTGGTGGTGTGGTCTTATTTGCAACCAGATAGTCCTTTTGTGTTTTACAGCAAATACCATCTAGATGTCCCTCCTCTGTCCCAGGAAACTGAGCTTTGAAGCTTTTACCCCTGCTAAGACTGTTGCTGGGATCTATGAACGAATCAGTCAGCTAAAGAAAGTGGAGGAAAAGGAAATGAGATTATGAATAAGGGAGAAAGGAAAAGGAGGAGAAAAGTTTTTGGTGGAGGAGGTGAGAAATAGCGTATTCAAAAATTCATGCAGCTCTTTCTTTTCTCCCAAGCTCAAAACAGGTACCAGTAGTAGAGATAAAATAGTGGATGGGATTTTCCATGATTATTCTACTAAGACTTTTAGTGTAGCAATGTAACATAAAATTAAACAGCAATGTAAAATTAATTTAAGTGTAATGGACATTTCCCTTTCAGCGTAAATACACTTGAATCAGGGTGTCGTAGCTTCTCAGTTATTTTTAACTATTGTTTTAGCTTGTTATTTAATCATGCAAATTCTTCCCTGCTAACTTTCCCATCTTTGACAAACTCTGTGCTTGTAGTGAAGAGCCAGCATGGCATAGTGGTTTGACTGTTGGACTAGAACTCCAGGAGACTCGGGTTCTAATCTCTGCTCAGCCACAGAAACAGATTGCGTGACCTAGGGCAAGTCACATTCTCTGAGCGTTAGAGGAAGGCAGTGACAAGTCTTCTCTGAATAAATTTTGCCAAGAAAACCCTATGATGGCATCGCCATCAGTCAGAGTTGACTTGAAAACACATGACAACAACAAAGCTTGTGGCAACCAGTTTATCCTTCTGTTCCAGACAATTTTCTCTTTTTGGAAAGTCGCTTAGCACTCAGCTGACGTGGCCATTTTGTCTACAATTACAAGGTAACTAAATGTGCGTCAAACTTGTGCAGGTTTTTTGGATTGGAAAAATCAGTGCAGCGGCCCAATTCACCAAGAAGAGAGAGCTGTAATTGATGTGGTGCGGTATGGACTGCCCCTTAGCACAGTGGGTGGGTACGTTAAACTTTTACTGATGGAGTAGATTTAAGCCTGTGAAAGCTTACATTGCCAACTGCTTTCTCTCAGTTTCAAAGGTGCTGCAAGATCCCTTTGTGTATTACACGTAGCATCGTACTAAGTTGTAAGCTAACTGTGCTTGCTGCAATAGTGTAGGAAATGTAACGTAATTTTATTCAGCAATACTGTACAACAATCTTTTAATTTTATTTACTATTGTGGGGAGTATACATTGAAAAATAAAGCCCTCATATCCTTAACTAGTTTGGTATTTTCCCATCACACAAGATTTGGCTTTTAAAAAGTAGCAATTTCTAGTGCTGTACTAGTGCTGCAACACAGAAACCAAAATTCCTTAACTGACTGAATTCCTCGGCTGACTTGAATCTTGTGTGACCAGCCTGTTAAATAAATAAATAGAATCCCTGTGGTCCACAGATGTGCATTAGATTTACAAAGGAAGTGTTCATACTCAGTTTGCTTTAGTGGCTGTAGCTCTGTGCTAAGTGATGGTGAGTGTGCCATTTGCTTAAGAATCTTAGATGAGCCTTGCTGGGCCAGGCCTTTGTCCTTTGCAAGAATCCCAGTGGACCGTAGAGTCTCTACAGAAACTGGCCAGTGAGTCTGCCAGCTGATGATGTCTTGCCTTCTGGCCATCTCCACCTCAGTCTTAGCTTTCATGTGTTGAGTTATTTGGAGATGAGAGAAATGACAGAGAATGGATACAATGCTATGTAGAATGAAGTGTGCTTAGGCCAGTTGGTTTCAGTGGTCTTAGGTGTTTTTTTACTTCTGCACAGGTCATGCTATAATATAAAGCCTAGATCCAATTGGTAGTTACAAACAGATTCAATGTTTCTGAATCAATATGATTTACCGTAAGGGTGGATTTACCATTCAGCAATTGGTTCAACAGGTTTACACTGGTTGGGACTAGAAATTGGACTTACAGAGCAGTCCTAGCTTATCGAGGTGTCGGAGGGCCAGCTGAGCCAGCATGAAGCAAGCTGTAACTGTGTTGAATCCAAACTCTAATAGGGATGCTGGGAATTAGGTCTACCCTGGCATTTGCCTAACTTTGTGGTGGCACAATAGTATGCTCCTGATTTGGGATCATTTGGATCTGGCATAATTTGGCTCTGTCCCTTTAGCTTTTCAGCTGCGGGAGGAGAAAGAAGTTTATTTATATATTGCCTTTCTTCCAAAACCAGGATCTCTGTTATTAGCTGGCAGGAGGGCAGATCAGCCTGCCTAATCCTCACCCTTTACAGTTGGCATATCTTTGAGTCAGGATTGCCTTCTGAAGGTTGCTTGCCGTTGCTCTTTGTCCATGCTATTCGTGCAGCTTCTAGGCCAATTTACATGACCCAACCTTGGCTTTAATGAGAGCGAAGTAGCGCCTGTTGCAGCGGGCTGCCTGGAGAAGCAGTCATCTGATTACTCTGTCACGTAGCCAAATTAATTTTCATTATGTGATGAAGAGAACTGTGTAATGTATGCCAAAATTCAACAGGTTGGATGACCGCTTCTCTCATGCACTCACTGGCCAGAGCTTAGGAACATTCCTTTGTTTGGATTACAGGTCCCAGAACTGAGTTTGCCTCTTCACTTGCATGCAGCGTTGTCCCCAGTTGGCAGGAGTGTGTGTGTGAGTAACAGAGAGAGACTAAGGCCATTTCTGCACTAGGCTGTTATAGCCTATTATTCAACATCCTGTGGAATCCTGGGGTTTGCACTTTAGGAAGGGGCCTTGAGGCCTCTCCCTAAAGTGCAAACCCCAGGGTTCCATAGGATGTTGAAAGTGGAGTAGTAGCACTATAACAGCCTAGTGTGGAAATGGTCTGAGAGAGAGAGAGACAGAGGGAAATGGCGTGAAATGATTATGAGATGTAACAAGTGTAACCATATATGCAACCATGTGGGCAAAGCTTTCCACAAACAGGTGAAGGTCTTTCTCTTTTGACAGTCCTTGGAGTACTGGTGTTTGGCGGGACAGGCTTTGTATAATGGGCAAGATTTTCTGTTTCTTATTTTTGTTGTGCTGTTGTGTCTTTTATGGCTTATACTTTTGATCTCTCTCTCTCTACTTTTGATATCTATATCTACTTCTATATATCTATATCTATATCTATATCTACACAATAATATAATCACTTTTAAGCTTTTTATGATTTTTAATCTGTTTTTTTAAAATCTGTTGTTAAGATGTCTTGAGTCCTGAACTGGGGAAAAAAGCAGGACATAAACAGATGTAATAAATAAATTTAAAAATTATAAGCAAAATAAGCATGTAGAACATATCAGCAGTTAAATGCTAGGTTCAAGAATTCTAGATTCATTTGAAACTATTATCTCTATTCAAGCCAAAACAGACTTAAGGTACTCAGTAATTCCAGTTTCCTCTCAGAGTCTTCCTTCTTGCTTTTGTGAGTGTCAGTGTTCAGCTCAGCACTGAAGTTTCTTAGGAGACTGAAAGTTTTACCACTGGTTCCTAAATTTATTTATGTATGGCACTTTAGCTGGCTAACAGTATTTTTTTTTGAAAGAAAAAAAATCCAATCATACAAAATCAGTATCTATTTTTATGCCACATGTATTTGCCTTTATGGTTTAGTCTAATGTTTAGTCAGGTCCGTGGCATTGTGACTGGTAGTTGTGAAACTGCACAATATACCGAGCTGTTTTTTTGGCTCACTCAGAATTAAAAATTCTGCTTCAGCTTCATAACTCCTTGAGTCCACAATGTATTGTTTTTGCACTCTCTCTTTTGCCCCCCCCCTTTTTTTTTGCTGCTGTAAGTTAATACTGCTCCCATTCTGCAAACTACTTAAGCACCACTTTTATAACATTTTTACTGGTCCTAATAAAGGAACTCTGATTTTTGTTTTTATTTATGAACAACGCAACTGCTTTGGGTTTTTTAAAAAGTTGCTTTAGGAATATTACAGTTTGACCAGTAACCTGACCATGCCACTAGGTGCCAGTATTGCTCCACTGTTGGATGAGGAGAGCTAGGAAAATTGTGTTGCTTGGGTACTAACCTATGAAGCCCTATGGTATCTAGGGCACTCTTTCATTGTTCTTGCTGTTCAATTGGCAGAACATTCTTAGTCTGAAATAAACAAACTTAATTTCAGTCTTGCTATTGGTAAGGTCCCTGCAGCTTATTTTCTCTTTCTTTCTTTCTTTTTTTAAAATAAGTACTCAGCTGGGAACTTCCAAGTCTTAATATTATTTTATGTATCCTGGCTGATTCCCAGGGTTCAAAACAGATGATGTGCATGGTGAAAAGGAGGTGATTTGTGAATCTTGCAGGGCTAGGCACCCGTTCTCATCTTGTGTCTGGTAGAGGACAAGCTGACGGAAAATCTCCCCCCTCCCCATTCCCATTCTTTGTCTTCCAATAAAGGGAGCCCCATCTCTCCCTCACACTCATGTTCCCTCTTCTGAGCCTATTTTTCCCTGACCTCCTCTTCTCAGACCTCTTCCTATAAAGACCTCTTCCCATCATTGTGCTGATAAAAACATGCAGCCAAAATCTCTCTCTGTCTCTCTGTCTCTGTCTCTGTCTCTCTCTCCCCCTCTCTTTTTACTAGGGAAGGGAAAAGGCTTGTGAAGGTACCCTCTTACTCATCTGCAGTTTGACTTGATGCCAGCTATTAGTGCGTTGCCTTCCTCTGAAGTCTTGTCTCCTCTAAATACATAGCAATCTAGTGCAATGCAGTGTGAGCCTGTCTGTTTGGTGTTTGCTGCAATAATGCTGGAGGGAATTACTCTGGCACTCAGAAAAATTTTTTCAGCAGGACTGCTGGGCAAGGACCATCAAGCCAGGAGTCTCTGCTGCTGGCCACAGAACAGGGCAAAGCTGGTTGTAAAGGCAGAATTTAATACAGCCTGGAATAAAGGGCAACAATGGGATGGGCTGGCAGGATTGGAGTCAGAGATTTGTAGAAAAGATGCATTCCTTGAGTTGAATAGGATTTGTGCTGAAGTGGAAATATGGGGCTGTTTTGTTTTTGTTTTTTACAAAGAGGTAAATTGGAGGCAAGTCTAATGGATACATCTCCCCCCTTTCTCTTGATGGTCTCTTTAAAATCAAGGAAGATCTGTTGTTGAATGAAGGCTGGAGAAAAGTTGCCCCTTTTCCCAAAGAGAGAATTTGTCAGTGCCCTTTGGAACAGATGATGTTGCATAAGCATTCACAAGTTAAAGTGCCAGTTTGCATATAGCTTTTAAAAATAAATAAGGGCCTGAGAGCCCTGTGTTATAGAAAATGGAGTTATGTTTGCTGTGTTGCAAGCTTCCTTCAGTAGCCATCTAGAATGGCAGGCTTTTATTTTGTTTGTTTTTTTATGTAATAGCAAGAAAAAGTTCTACCTCCCTATTTAACCATGTCATTGCAGTCTGGTGCAATGCAGTGTGAGCCTATCTGGTGTTTGCCCAGATAATGCTGGAGGGATCATCTTGCATTTGGAAAGTTTCATCAGGCTGTTGTAGGAAGACCTGCCTTTCCTTTCCCTTTCCTTTGAAGACAGCCAGAGAAAGAGGTTTGATTGAAAACAGCTGATTTATACACAGAAGGTTCCTGCTGGGGAGGTTTACAGACATGCTGCTTCCCTAGAAAACACAGGGAGGTAAAACTGAGAGTCATCCCTTTTCCACTCTGAGTTGTTTAAAGCATGAAATCTTAGTGATGTGAGTTTACATAATCACAGTATTTGTGTGTGTGCACGCACACACACCTTCAAGCTTTCTCTTGACTTACGGCAACCTCACGAATGCTGTAGGGTTTTCTTCAGCAAGGAATACTTGGAAGTGGTTTTGTCAGTATGTTCCTCTAAAACATAGCCTACAGCAGCTGGTATTCCTTGGTGGTCTCCCATCCAAGTACTTGCCAGGGCTGACCCTGCTTAGCTGCCAAGTCAGATGAGATTTGATGCATTTAGGGTATTTTAAGTCCCTATCACCCTGTTGTTGTTATTGTTGTGTGCCTTCAAGTTGTTTCTGACTCATGGTGACCCTAAGGTAACCTTATCATGGGTTTTTCTGAGGCCGAGAGTGTGTGACATGGTATCACAAAGTACTGCACACTAATTTCTATGCTCTGCTTGTTTGCTGAGCACATTTATATCCCGCCTTTCTTTTATTGTGGAGCTTGGCAAAGGGTAGTGGTGATGGTATCTCAGTCATCCCCAGACTCAAGCGTAGGCCTAACTTAGGCCTGCTTGGTTTCAGCTTGGCTGTATCACCTGCTCTACACTGTAGTCTGGGAGCTTTTCTGGGATTACGGCAGGAAATTAGGCAGCTATACTTCCATGTTTGAACACTTTTGCCTGGTCTGGGTAAAATGGCATGACTGTCTGAGTGTGTGCTTGGGGAGCTCTTTCTAGAATGTATAGTCTTCCCTCCCAACCACAGTTCTTATGACAGTACTTCTTAGTCTCCATGCCGGAGAACGTACTAATGCCCCATAAGATAACTCGTACTTGAGTGCTCTTAGAAATGACTGAGGCCATTTCTGCACTAGACTGTTTGCAAACCCCAGGATTCCATACAATGTTGAAAATGGAATAACAGCACTATAACAGGCTAGTGTAGAAATAGTGTAGAATCTTGCACAGAAGAGGTTTACTGATTGAAACTGTGGCTCTGGCTAAGCTGAAGTTGCCCCAATGTCACTGTCCCATATGCAGCTGGTATAAGTTGGGGAGCATTTGGGAACTTAGAGATAGCTAAATAGGGAACTTGTATTAACAGCAGGACTGCTTACGGCAGCTAGAGTCCATCATTTCTCTCTCCCTGCAAATTCCCCTCAATATGACAGCATGCCTTCAGGAGGTGTTTTGATAGGAAGAGTAACAGCCTCCAGCCAGCAGGGGGAGCCCATTTCTACAACTATTAGCAGAAACACCAAGACAACTAAAAATGGGTAATGACAAAGGGAAGTGAGAGGGGAAGCATTTATCTCTTGGTTCTTCTCCCTCCCAGATCAAAATAACTTTAGTGCCAAAAGCTGTCCTTGGAGAGGTTTTGACTCTGAATCATCCCGATTAGACTTCCACCAATGGTTGTGAAAAAGAAACATTTTAATTTTGATCGTGGGTTGCTCATTAGGAAAGGGCTTTTCATGTGCTGTGTGGATAATATTTGTTGATCTTGTTTCTTCTTCTAATAGTTTTTAATGTTATTCAAGGTATTTTCAACTTTTGTATGATGGAATCATCATCATCATCATCATCATCTGTATCTGTTTTAACTTTTCTAAGCTGCCATGAATCTCAGACTGGGAAAAAGGCAGGATGGTAGTATTTACAACGACAACAACAACAAGAACAACAGATAGAAAATATTGACCCAGTTAAAACAACTGAAAGGTAGTGATCATTGCAGGGCAAAGACTTCATGGTGTCTTCTGTGTGCTTTTCTCATGGAACTTGAGTGTAGACTGTTGGCAACAGAAGACAAAAAAGCCAGTGCAAAATAGGAGTTAGCGTTGTGGTGGCTTGTATTTAAATCTCTGGTGAATTAGGAAGCTCATGGGATGACCCTAAGCCCAGCTCTTGGTGAAGACTGCCTCATAAGGTCAATGGAAGGATAAAAGTTGATAGGAAACCATGTGCAGTTCCCTCAGGATCTTTGTTTTGTTTTTGGTGGGGGTGGAAGGGCAAGAGGCAGAAAGGAAGGTGGGGTGGGGGAGAATTGGATTCCGCGTGTGGGATGAAACCTGCTGTGGGCTTTCACTTGGCTGGTACTTCTGCAGCTGGCGAGCAGCCTGGTCACTTTGCATTTGCAATGACATGCTTCCACTTCTTCATGGGGAATGGGAAAGGAACGCAGCATATACTCTTGCCTTCCCCAGAGGCACTTTGCCTTAGACATTTTCCCATTTTTACCCTTCTAACCCAGTTACGCAGAGCATCTGTCTTGGGTAGGAGCAGCAGGGTAAGGAATGTCCTCGTTACACTCCTTTCAGCCATTAAAAAAAGAGGGCAAAAGCTCCCCCCCCCCACATTCCCATCCACCCTTTCTCTCTTTAAAAACAAAGCTTAAAAATCAGCCAAAGTGTCCGCAAACAAAAGAGGAAGCCAGATCTTGGAGTACTGTAATCTAAAGCAAAAATCTCCAGGGTGTTTCTAATAAAAAGAGATTTTCTTCCTCTTCTTTTCTCCGCTTCTACTTCAATGCACTGAAAGCTCCGACCTCTCCCCCACCCCACCCCGCAACAACTTTCTCCAGAAGAACAAACAGGAGCGGTTACCACTTCCTCTCAAGTTGTAAACAAAAGCAGCCCCACGTCTCCAGGAGGAACCTGGCCAAGAGACTTTCCCTTCTGATTGTTTGAGCTTTCAGGCTCTGATTAGTATTTTGTGAGCAGTCTCAGCCCTGGCTGTTCGGTTTCGGGAACAAACTGTAATTCTCACAGTTCATGTAGAAGTTCCCTTTCTCTCCACAGCTTGATCTCTGCCTTCCTCTCTCCTTGCCCAAAGCCAGTAAGCTTGAATCATAATTCCTTAGGGCTATGGGTGGGTGTGTTTAACATCTATCTTTACAATCACTAAGTCACGACCGAGAGAGAGTCTTCCCTTCTCATCTTTACTCAGAGACTTGAATTAAATGACTCTAAAGAAAAGGATTACGTGCATTGATTGGATTGTTTTTGCCTCATCCAAACTCTCTACTAGGGCCTGTTCTGGGACCCATCTAACCTTTTTGGGTAGCATTGCGTAGAAAGAAGATGACTCACATTGTACGGTGGATTCTTGGACTGGGTCTACAAAGTGGATCACTGAATTGTCATGACTGGCCAAATCCCCTAACTCTCTGGATCAGGCATAATCTTGCATCATCTTCATTGCTGGAACAACTCAAACTGCTGCTCACCTCCTGAGACAGAGAAGTGGCAGGCTCTCTGAAGAAGCCTTATTGGCACCTGTTTGCATATGGGGATAGATGTGTTTGAATTCTTCTTTCGCATTAAAATCTCTCAGCATAGAGAATGCCAAAACATTGAGGGAGTCAGCTTCTGATGGCAAGTTGTCTTTTCCCTAACAAGCAAACTTGACAGGTTCAGGGAAACCTGGCTGTATGGGAATGAAAAGTCATCTCAGCATCCATCATTTCTCTGAGGCAGTCCAGTCCAACAAAGTGGTGCCCCACACACTGCTGGTGGATTGGGGTTAGTTTTGAAAGCATTTTTACATTTCTGATGGGAGCCTTTAAATTGGCGACATAGAGACAGAAGATGTCCCAGGGCTTTGGTGTTCAATTTCTTTCCCTTTTGGCCTCAACTCCACCATTTCTTTGGAGTCCTGATCCTAATCACATTCTGCAGCCAGTATATCGGGGCTGCCACTGGGAAGTAAAACTGTTCAAAGGGGGAGGGGGATGAGCATCTTCCACCCACCCCGTGAACCCAAAGGTTACAGATGCTGCCGCTAACTCCTCTTTGACCCTGAACAGACCCTGAAGCAGGAGAATTAGAAGGAGGCTTGAGAATGCAGGCTTTAATTAAGTAGCTTGGCACTGTCTTTACAATCTGATTCTGAGTCTGTTATTGTCTGCTCTAGCCTGAGTGGTATTTATGGGGAGAGCGGAGTGATTCTTGTCCTACACATATATTGTTTAAAAATGGTTTTCAGCAGTATGTTCCCACATCATTTCTGAGCTTGGAATTATTATATATATATTTTTTTGTTTTCAAAGTGTAACATTGTTGTTCCTGTTTGTACATTATGTGCTGTAGATTATGAAATCGCCTAGTGATAACATATTATCGCAGGGCTGTGTGTAGGCGTCAGTGGTAGAAAGAGAAACTTGTGGCCTCAAAAGAGCCTGGCTTCATGCGTAAAAGCAGTGCCCCTTGTATATCGTAGCTGTTTAAGTGGGTGAAGGGTAGAGCTGGTCAAATGGCATGTATGAAAAGAAAGGTCCTCTGCGTGGCTTTCCGGTGTCTTAATACAGGTGTCTTCTGGCCTGCTACAGCTTGGCCTGTGGTTTGGATAGGATTCTTGAATAAGTAGGCTGCAATTCCCAACTGTGGCAGGGACTACTTAGCCATTTTTTAATGGACCCTTGGACTCTTTGCTTCCTGTCCATGGTTACCTGTACTGATGCTAGGCAGTTGACAGCATACTATGGCCTGAAATGTATCCAAGATGGAACAGATCCATAGAACCACTCATGGCAGTCTAATGTAATGAATCTGCAACGTCCTTGTGCTGTATTCCAGATCACAGTTTTAGTCTAGTTTTGAGTCTAGTTTTAGTCACAGTCACAGTAGACTCGTAGAAAACCAATGTGACTTAAATCATTTATGAGTGGGTCTAAATCTGAATGCAGCCTGCCATCACCAAATGATGACTAAGGACCTTTCTGCACTACACTGTTATAGTGCTGTTATTCCACTTTCAACATCCTATGAAATCCTGGGGTTTACAGTTTAGGGAGGGACACTTAGAATTCTCAGCCAGAGAGCTCTTGGGACTCAGTCAACTACAAACCCCAGAATTCCATAGGACGTTGAAAGTGGAATAATAGCACTGTAACAGTGTAGGGTAGAAACGCCCTAAGTCTGGACCCAACAGCTGTAAATCTGTTCTGTTAAACCAAGCTGTCTTTTTTACTTGCTTTACAATCACCCTACTTGTGAGTTTGGAAAACGGCTTCCTACAGCCTAGGCACAAACAGAGGTGGGTTCTAAGTGCTCCTAGGTGGAGAGCAAGAAACAGATGAAGAACACTGGCACGGAGACAGCTAATATCGAAACAACCATATCCACTCCACTCCCACAGGATGCCTAGAAACTCCACTACTGCCTGTCAGGCCAGATGATGTTCACTAATAAAGATCCTGTACATATAAGGTCTTACATTAGATTCTGCTGTGGTCTTAACTCAGTAGGGTGGCTGCGTACACACTGCCTGCTTGGCACAGCATCTGGCTGTTAGCAGTGGGGATTCAATGGAACTTTATCTCACACTGCAGTTCTTGCATTCTTAATAGTGCGAAGACCTGATTATGTATGGTTCCAATTTCAGTACTTGCTTTTCCATGGTCTGTGTCTTGAATCAGCAGCCAGACTAGGTCAGTTTAGATGTATTAAAAATCCATCTTTATATATATGTATGTATGTGTGTGTGTGTGTGTGTGTGTGTATGTATGTATATATATATGTATATATATATGTTTAAAAATAAACATTTTGTTTTGAATGCTGAAGTCTGAAGAGTCATTGGGACTAGAAAGGTTGTAAAACTCCCAAGTTGCTTGATGCAGTAAATACAATTCCACCTGTTCTAGATCACCTCGACCCTCTGCATTTTTTTAGCACTGTGTAATACCGGGACATCATTTTTATATCATACTTCTAAAAGTGCAAAGTACCATGAAGTTATATAGGTTGTTGTGGGTTTTCTGGGCTTTGAGGCCATGTTCTATAAGTATTTTCTCCTGACGTTTCACCTGCATCTGTGGCTGGCATCTTCAGAGGATACTCTGAAGATGCCAGCCACAGATGCAGGTGAAACGTCAGGAGAAAATAGTAATAGAACACGGCCTCAAAGCCCGGAAAACCCACAACAACCTACCATGAAGTTGTTCCTTTTTGCAACATTCCTATCAACTGCCATTGCCTCAAATTATAGTTAAAATAGCATGTGGATCAGTTTGCCTGTCTTCCAAAAAACATATTTCTTTCATTTGGGGAAAAAATATGTCTGAGCTGTAGAAAATAAAATGGATGGATTTGCATAGGGTAAACCATAGTTAAGCATTATAAGTAGCCGTACACACCCTATCTGTTGTACTACTCTCTCCTTTGGCACAGACATGAAGAGTCACCCCAAAAAACAACTTTTCCAAACTCTGGGTCCCTGTAAGGCTGATGAGCCCAACAAACTCTGTCTGCAACAGAGCTCATGCTTAAATTGCTCGCGTTGGCCTTGTTCAGTGCAAAGACCCCTGTATGTGGGCATCTGGCCACCAGTTTTTTGCCTACTTTCATCCTTCTTACAGAGTGTAACCTGCCTTTCTCTCATAGATGGTTTTCTGGCAGGCCAGTGTTATCCTTAGGGGCTTAAAAAAGAATCTTTTCCTGCTGCAAAATGATTAAATCTGACAAGCTATAAATCCTGCCTTCGGTTGAGAAGCTGGAGGAAGGAGGAAAATGAAGCCCAACCAATGTTTGAAAACAAAGTTTGAAGTGAATTTATGGCCAAGTTAAAAAGCAGGACTACCTTTTCCACTCCGTATCTCTAGTAAAACATGTCTTGTCAAGGTAAACTATTCAGAACTCATAAAGCAAAGGGGACAAGCTAGGTGGCTTTGGGGAGATAGCAAGGGGGAGGAGAGGAGACAGACCGTGAGATGGTTATGCATGAGGCTTCTTCTTCCATCCCTAGCCCCACCACCCCACTATTATGGTGATTATTTTGAGGGGATTTTGTATTCATTCTGATAACAGCAGACCTTTAGCTTAGGTACTGCACACTCCACAATTTGGTTCTGCTTTATCTGCCATGGTTGCTTTCCAGTGGAATCCTGGGATTGGCAGTTGACGGGGGTTAGGACTCTCAGCAAAGAAACTCCTCTGGTGCCTCTGATCAAACTACATATCTGACCAAACTACATATCCCTGACAATCCTGAGATTCCATAGGATGGAATCATGGCAGTTAAAGTGAAATCAGAGTTCTATCAATGTATAGTGTGAAAGGGCCCCAGAAGCTAGGGGAAAACCACTGTTTCACCAAAGAAGGTAGTATGGTTGCAAAACTGGAGAGCTTTCTTCCATTTGTGGAGTGCCAAGTAAAATGATGCATCCTGTCCTAAGTAGCGTCAGCCCTGGTTAGTATTTGGATGGGAGACTGCCAATGAATATCAGGTGCTCTAGGCTGTATTTCACAGGAAGGACCTAGCAAAACCACCTCTGAGTGTTCCTTGCCTAAGAAAACTCTATGAAATTCATGGGGGTCGCTATAAGTAGATGGGTGACTTGAAGGCATACGAACAAACACACAGCCTGAGTTACACCTGATGAAACACATCCATTCTGTGGCTAAATTCCAATAGACTATGTCCATCATCTCTGTTCAGTCTAGGGCCTGTGTCTTTGACCAGCACTGGCAAATTTATGTTTGGCTCTGCTGCTTTATCTGTATGCCTTATCCACAAATGCTAATACTTTCTGGGTGTTGAGAGGTTTTTGGAAAATATTCTCGTTTTCTTCATAACACATCACAGTCTTATAGATAAGGGAAGATCTTGGAAAGGCACCTTTAAAAAGTAATTTGTTGTGTTGTGCATTGCAAAGCTTCACCAAATGTATTTGTAATTAATATTACAAAGAACCTTCTGTGGAAGTGGGGAACCCATATTTGTTGTTGTTGACTTGTGGTGACCACCAAGACACCCTGCTATCTATTGCCCTGCTCGCGCATTGCAAACTCAGGGCAACCATGACTTCCTTGATTCAGTCTATTCACCTGCATTGTCTTCCTCTTTTCCTACGGCTTTTAACTTAATGGAACTTTATCGTCTTTTCAACTAAGTCAGGTTTTGTCATGATAAGATCAAAGTACAGCAGCCTCTGTTTAGTCATCTTGGCTGGTAGTGAGAGTTCAGATTTGATTCATTCTTGGACCCATTTATTTGTCCTTTTGATAGTCCAGGGTATCTGTAGAACTCTTCTCCCGCACCACATTTCGGAGGAGTTGATTTTCTTCCTGTCAGCTTTCTTTACTGCTCAGCTTTCAAAATCATACATAGAAAACAGAAATGCTATGCATGGATGATCCTTATATTTCCACTTGATTGATACTTATATTACTTACTGCATTTCTGTTACTTAATAAAAACAAACACTCTCAGACTGTCAGAAAATGGTGTAGAAGTTTTACTCATTACATCATAAAAAGGGGCTGTTGCATTTTTATGTTGCCTTTGGAATGCGACTTTTCTTTTAGGCCCTTTCTGCACGAGGCTGGTGAATCGGTTCATTCCGTTTCTTACCGGATTTTCTGGGCTCGAAACAGGGCGGACTTTCCCTCATTTCCTTCTGCACAGCTACTGCATATGTTCCATTGTGTTTCGGAGGACAGCGAGTTCATGAATCCACACTGCCTCCGCCGTGGCCACTCTCCTCACCCCATCCCATCAGCTGTGATTGACCCCCCCTTTTTTTTTGCATGGTTTGCATGGTTTAGTACGTCATTGCGTATGTGCGTAAGTCCATACTACCCCCTGGCCCCTCCCCTGACCACCAGTTCGCATTGGCGCGAATGTATGTGTCTGCACCACTGTGAAAGTACGAATTGGATCGATCTGGAAAATTGGAAAACCGATTTCTTCCGGTTTTCAAATAGTGCGCTTTACCACCACATGGGGGCGCATTTAGTTGGAATTACATGCGGAACAAAGGTAAATAAACTGAACCCAGTCCGCTCCAAGATGCAGAAGATGCACTGACCTGTCTTAATAAGTGCATGTGGAAAGGGCCATACTCTCTATACAAAAAAAAAAGGAAAAAAAAAAGAGGGTGGGTGGGTAGGTAACAAATTTCCTAAAGTCTGATGACTACAGTTCTGGATTAGAGATGGCAGGTTTCAGCTCCCACAAACCTTTACTCTTGGTGATGCTTTATAGGACTGATGGGAATGGTAAGGAAACATTTGGAGGTCCAGGGGTTCCCCATCTGTGACATACATACAATAACATCCAACAGCAAAGCAGTCGCATAGGTATGGGGGGGCGGAGGGCGGTTCTCCCTGAGCGGCAATGTTTTTGTGGCATTCTGGCCTGTAACCATGCCCCCACACTCCCACGCGCAGTGGTTGTAGCCCCCCCTACACACACACACTCCAAGCTCCGCCACTGCAGCAAAGATCGTCACTCAGCTTTCTTCCAGTGACCTTCCTTGCTCTTCTGGTAGCGGTGGATGAAGGGTGAATACAGCATTTAGAAGACACACTTTTCATACGGACTCATAATACTGCAGCTCTTTCTTTTAGATTTAGAATGAGCACATACAAATGTAGTAGGGTTGTTGGACTGAAAACTGAAGAAAGTTCCTATACCTTTAATGGTTATTTGGAAGAGGGAATTTCAGCAGGTCTTGCTTGTTAACTGATTGTGTGACAAGCAACAGGTGCTGAAATCCTCACTTCTACATGAACATTGAAGCAACAGGAGTCCTCTCTAGTTTTCAATCTGACACCTTTAGAATGTACCTAGAAATGTTAGCACTCAGTTCCCACTGCAGAGATTGTGAAAGATTTCTAGTAGTGCTGGTGACCCTTTTGTTTAGATTTTTCTTTGTAATGTTTGCCTAATCTGTAGAAGTGGATAACTACAATCACAGTAAGGTGGGAGAGGGACTTTGTAGGACAGAGTTGATAGAATGCCCTAATAATTGAATGGATGGGAGGGGGCTAGGTTTGCAGATGCCTTTAAGCAGATGTTGAGGAGTGCAGCTGGTGCATCAAGGCTGTCTCATTTTGTTCTTGCACTACATACTATGCAGGTGACAAAGGGAGGAAGACGCAAGGAAATAATTCGAGGCTCTCTCATTTGGAGAGTTTTTCCCCTAAAAATATATATCACATATGACCTATTCTGAAAATCATGGGTTGGGAAGGGAGGATTGTACCATTGCTTGCTTGCATGCTATGTTGTTTTTCAGAAAATAAAAATGCTTTTTATGTTGTAGGTTGGGGGGAGGAATGGAGGCTCTCTAGTGGCCTTCATCTGTTGCCATTAGATTGGATGAAACTCATACTGATTCATGGGAAGATTTAGGTCTTTCTGCTGGAAGTCTGTTGCATTGATTCCTTGAATACTTATCAGACTGGAGCTGGCAGTTTGCTGCAAAGCAGAATTCAATGGTAAATTTAGTGTTTTTTTTTCCCTCTGTGAGAATTCTGCTTTTCTGTTGCAGTTCCAGTGATTCAGGGGAATGGAAGGTCTACATCACCCCCATTCCTGCTAAGGTTGCTTTAAGAATGTTTTCATAGGATAAGGCTGAAGAACACTGTCACAGTGTCTAACGAAGAGGCCCTCTGTTTAATACCTAAGTGAGTTTGCAGTAACTAGAGACAGAAACTTTCTGGGGTGGATGTTACTATGGCTTCTATCTGTCTCATTTTGGTTTATCTTTGCAGATAGGAACATAGAAAGCTGGCTTATTCTAAGTCAGACCATTGGTCCATCCAGTGCAGTGTTCTCAACTAGCACCAATCACTCCCCAGGGTTTCAGATAAGACTTTTTCCCAGATCTCATCTCAAGATCCCTGGTATTCCCTGATGGTCTTCCATCTGAGTGCTAACAATGCCTGACCCTGCTTAGCTTCTGAAATGAGACAAGATCAGGTACAGGGCATGGTTGACCACTTCTCTGCTAATACTGTGGTTAAGTGAATTCTCATGAAATTCTAAGCGCTGTTGTTTACACTGTTTACACAACAGTGGGCCATCCCATGCCAAAAGGACTGTCATTAAGCTTTGTTGGCGGCTCCCCCCACTCTGTGAGTGGGGAATTTGCCACCCACATAGCCTGGCCTCAATTGTTTTTCAAGGGAGAAACAGTACTACTGAAGTAACCACAATGCAAGCAGAATAGATTGGGAAAGTAGAGTTGCAGCTATTGCTGCTGTGAATAGCTACTGCTCCTTAAAATAAAAATAAAAATAAAAATAAAAATGAAAAAGAGGTCTTCCTGATGGTAGAAAGCAGAGGTTCAGTGGTAGAGTATGCACTTTGAATGTAGACTCGGTTATCTGTCATGTCCAGGCTGAGCTATGAAAGCTCAGCCTTGCCTGGAATCCAGTTGAATCCCTGCCAGTATAGGCAATATTGAACTGGGTGAACCATTGTTCTTGATTGTAGATAAAGCAGCTTCCAGTTTTCTTAGCGGTACTGTGGAATCTTATTAGGTCCTTTCTGCACATTACCTTTTTGCAAAGTCATCCAGTGGGGATCCCAGGAGCAGTTTTGGGAAAGTACCTGGCTGCCTTGCAGAAGGAAGAGGCGTGGCCATTGCACTCCCTTCCACAGAGAGCCAGGCAGTGTGGAGGGGAGAGCTGCTCTCCCCTCCACACTGGCTGGCCCCCTGTGGAAGGGAGCATGATGACTACTCCTCTTCCTTCCACAGCACAGCCAGGTACTTTCCCAAACTGCGCTGGGGCAGGAAGTGCACCCATCACACTTCCAGGGCTTCCACAGGACAGATGAGTGCGGGATGGTGGCATGATCACAGTTGCCGATTTAATCCACGATTGCGCCACCTGGGGACAGAAGAAGGATGGGACCATGGTGATGTCATGCAGAAGTGTCATCGTAGTCCTATCCTTCTCCCATCCCCATGGTGGGATGGGAGGGTGCTGCAGAAAGGGCCTTAGATTTCCTTCCTTCATGATCTCTGTTTCCAGTTGACCGTTTGTCAAATTTTAGCATTCTAGAGAGTATGCTTCCAGGTAATCTAGGAGTGGTCAACATAGTAAGTTCATGGGGAAGTGTTCCTTTCCCTCCCTGCCATAACTCAGCATTGGCTTGCTCAGTTCTGAAGTGGCCTTTGCTGCAGTGGCTTCAGAAACAGGGTTGTGTTAGTAAATACACTGCAGCAGTTTTGTAAAACAAAGCAAAGCAAAGCAAAGCACCTATCCCTAAACTTTAGAAAGTTTTAACAGATTATATGGCTCAGTGGAACTTGTAACCATAGGGCAGCTGCAACCTGTGCATTTCAGAATCTTTTCTTGCTGTGTAGGGGGTTAGTGGGAAGACATTAAATGTTACAATAGTACAGTGGGATATTTTTTTGATGTCTGAAACCAAAGAACATCATTTGTGCTCACTGGAAATTTAAAAGATACTGTGGATTTGCAGGGATCTGAGCTGTGGCCAAACTATGTGTCTGGTGCTTCTTTTGAATTGGTAAAATATCTTTTGTGTGTGTGTGTGTGTGTGTGTGTGTGTGTGTGTGCAGGCTCTAGTCAGGTTAAGGACTACAGTCCTTCCTCCACATTTGTGGGTTTGACCTTTGCAAATTTGATTATTCGTGAGGTGTGCGCATGCATCCTCCCTGTTCTCCTCCTCCTATTCCCTTGCATTTTGCTGAGCATGGAGAAGGAAGGCAAGTGTCTGGACAAAGGGCAAGGAAATGGAGGGAGGCATGTTCACACTTTCCTTCTGCCCTTTAGAGCTCCCCCTCTTATTTCCTTGCCTCTGGCCCTGGCGTGGAAGGCAAGAGAATGGGAGGGGAATCACAGGGGCAGTTATTTGTGGTTTCTCCACTTTCACAAAGGTTATGCACCCCAAACCCTCATGAAAATGGAGGGGCCACTGTATTGGGAAGCAGTTGTTTATCTTGTCTTCCTGCTTGATGGTCACAATGAAAATCACTTTCTCTGTTCCCTTGCCTACCTGGATTTTATTTTACGGGAGCAAAGCTACCACTGGTGTACATCGTGCATCCACTATCCTGTGACAAACAGATACTTCAGATGGAGAACTGCATGGGGGAAATGCTTGGTATGGTTAGAAGGAGTTAAATCCTCCTGCTTGTTTTTGTGGCAATCCCAATATTCACTTCCCCCACTTAGCAGCCTAAGTGCTGTTCTTCTAAGAGTAAGAAACCCTCGTACAACTCCAAACTCTCTATTTAATTAAGCTACTTTGATATAGCTAGATAACCATGAGCTGCATTAAGAAGGCAATGCCACCTCTGGACTTTTAAAATGGTGATCAGTGAGGTGGAGGCCTCTTAAGGTGTAAATGCCAGGTACAGTTTGGCTAGACTTACAGAAAGTCACCTAGTGAGTCAGGGAAAATTTCTTCTTGGTGCTGTATAAAACTGATCTGAGCAAATCCTTGCCAAAAGTGTGTTTAGATTTATGGTGGGGCCTGACTGCAAAGATCAGGGAAAGCCTCTTATTTATTCTTGTAGAATTCCTCTGAGAAAAGCCTCTGTTATTCCTGTTTTGTCAGTGAGGCTGAAGGAGTGGTGGCTTCTCCTAAAGTTACTTTACAAATTAGGATTCCTCTTTGAGATCTTGTCTATAACTTTGCCCACAGAACCAAACTGAAGCTACTTTGCCTGAGGTTTTGTGTGGAGACTTTTGCCTTAATGTCCGAAGTCTTTTGTGGAGGCTGTTTGAGAAATATGTGAGAGATGCTTTTCTCCTGTGTTGCCCATAGATTGTAGAATGGCCTCCCCTTAAGAGTTCTGATCAATTCCTTCTCTTACCTGCCTTCAGGAAAAAGGATAAAGACACATCCGTTCAATCTGGCCTATTAAGCTCTTTTGATGGGCGCTGTTTATTTGTTATTCTGGTGGTGATTTTATTTTTTATTTGTTTTTAGTGAGGTTTCTTAATCAATTTGAGCACTTGCGTTTGTGTGGATAGGCAGGATAAAAATTTAATATCAAAGTAAGTAAACAATGGCCTAAATACAGAGAACTAGAGGACTGTGTTGTTGTGGGTGCAACATTGTGACTGCCCGACAGTTCTTGCTGAAGAAGGGATGCTGGGAGTTGTTACCAGCCACCGTTACAGAGATAGCAATGATTAGGGTTACCAGATCTTAGGGCCTGGACCCTCTTCTCCAGTCCTTAGGGCTAGAGGGAAGAATCTCAGACTAAGAGTAGTGTCTTGAAAAGTGTGTATGTGTGTGCATGCACGCGTTTGTGTGAATTTTCCTCATTTATTAGACTTGGTGGAGTTTTTTTTTATTTGAATGGCATACTTCATACAACTGTGGCTGATGCTTAATGTATTATGCCCCTGTGACATCATCCTTGGAATATCACCAGGATGTGCTTCTTGAATCATCACAAGGCATCATCCTTTGGTCTCAGGTATGGGCCATGATCTAGCAGGGATAATCCTGACTTAGCCCTGACCCTCAGGGTGATGGTGGTGGAAGAGAGAATGCAAAATATAGCAGCCTTTTCTGGCACAAACTAATTAGCCCATTGCCATGTGCACATTCTTAAAGGCTGCTACTCAGATGTATGATGTTAGCTTCCCATGTTTAGCTGTAGATCTTCTGCATTGGGAGAAGGTTAGTCTAGATGGTTACTAAGATGTTTTCTCTCTCTAAACTTCCCTGATTCTTTAATTCCCCTGAACTGGACTGACATTGCCCCCGCACACACACACACACTGATTTGGTGTCACAAAAGATAAAGTTGGCAAACACATACCACTCCTGTAATGACCCTTTCCTTTTCTGTGCATCTGTTCAATGCTGCAAGGATATATTATGCAGGTGTCCTGAAAGTTGGGCCCGCTTGGCATTAAAGAGAACGTTTGAATGGATTCTTGAATGAAGCTCAAATGTTAATTCCAAGTTCTGTCCTATTCACTGCTTAGCTTCACTACATTGCTGAATATCTCTGTACCTTTGCATACACCATGCTGGCACAGCTGTTGCTGAACACTGTGATTTTTTTTTCTTGTGGACAAACACATGCTAGTGCATGTCTTTGCTCTCAATTCCTTTTCCTTTGCTTCTTTGGCATGAAGCTCTTTCAAAGGGTGCCATCAAGCATTCTGGATCTCTTTATGAGGAATCAGAACGATGGGAAGCCATCCTTACGCAAGACACTCTCTCTTTTTAACTTATTCTCTTTTGGCAGCTTCTAAAGATAACAATTCCATTGATTTGGGGCATTGCGATTTGGAAGCCTGGTAAGAGCTCCTTGTTCATACAAGCTCCTGTTCCCGTCAAGATTAATGCCCAGAGTAAATGGGACTGACAGGTTCTGAACTTCTCCGGGAGGCCAAAAACACTGCACTGCACAGTTCACCCCTTTGACCAATAACTCCTGCCTCTTGGGTGCATAGATCCCTCAGCAGCTCGGTTTTCAGTGGCTTCTGGCTAGTTGCCAAAGGGCAGAAGTAGAAGCGACGCTATCTATTGGAAAGATCTCCTTGCCTTGTTTTTTTGGGGGGTGCGGTGGAGGGGGGTTGTTCCAGAGGCCTCACCCTGTCTGCTTTTGGCACCAGAAAGTGAGCTCTTCCAGGCACTGAGGTGAAAACTCTAAGGCCGCCTGAGATCCCTTTTTTGTCCTTTTCTTTCCTGTGGCTCATGTTACCTGCTGAGGCTGCTGAAAAGGTCCCTTTTTTTCCAGTGAGTCCACACTGCAGAGACAGGAGGAAAGGAAATGGAAAAAGAGTGTGCTTAGAACCCTGAAAGTAGCTATGTATCAAGGCTGGGAGGGGCCCTGGAGCCTCTCCTTTTGTTTTGCTTTTTTTCCCCTTGAGCAGTAACTTGTAAAAAACACTGTATAATACAGTGGGGAGGGGTCTCTTTTGTTTTGTTTTGATATCAAATGCTCACCCTTGAACTCAAAGGAAAAAAACCCCCTGGCTTCTGAGTCAGGATAGTAAAAAGCTGGAGAAATGTACCTCTCATTTTAAAGCAGTCCCTATGGCATTGCTGAGTCTTCCTAAGTATCCTAAAGGCAGCAGATCCCACCTGATCTTGGAAGCTAAGCAGGGTCAGCCCTGTTAAGTATTTGGGTTGCCAATGAATACCAGGTGCTGTAGGCTATGCTTAGATGAAGGAAAAGGCAAAACTACCTCTGAGTATTCCCTGCCTAAGAAAACCCTAGGAAATTAATGGGATTGCCATAAGTCAATGAGAAACTTGAAGGCACGTATGCCCACACCTAGCACTGTGAAAGGGAAGTGCCCTGGAATGCTGGGTAGTTTGGAGTCAAAGAGTAACTAAAAAGTATCCAGGCAAACATTCTTGTTTATTTCTAAGTTTTTGCTTGAGATGCCCAAGGTCACAGTAGGAATTTAGCAGCAGCCCTGGTAACTAATCTTCAATTGCAGAAGTGGATAGCAAGATGTGAAAGAGAACTTACACAATGTACTCGGAAGCATTTCAGATAGTGGGCACAGAACCATTCATTTATCTTGAGTTAGTGGGTGTTCTTAATCATGTGGGGACTCCTGAATAGGAGGGAGGTATCTTAGTCACTCTATTGTGCCTCCTTTACCATATGATGTGATCACAGGTGATTTCATGCTTGGAACACAGAGCTACAAAAAGTTGTTGTTGTTCCTGTTGTGGTGATGATGATGATGATGAAATCTACGTTCCAGATTGTTCCAGCACGGACCATATGGGCTGCACAATTTGGAGACTGACAATGTGGAAATTATTTTTTAAAGCTCTGTCAGGGAGTATACTGTAGTAGTAGTAGTACTAGTGGCGATGATGATGGTGATGATAATGGAATGTCTGTGTGTCTGTAGCAACAATAAATCATGGTAGATGCCTCAAAATGTTGTCAAGAGGTTTTTGTTTTGTTTTGTTTTTTTTGTCCAAGATGTGGTGCCGAGTTTCAAGCTGAAATTGCAAATGAGGAGAGGGGACTTGCTAGGAAAAAGGGCAGAGGGAATTTGTTGTTTTGGTTATAATCCAAGTTACAGCACTCATGATCAAGTCTGACAGTTGGAATTCCAAATGGGAGGATTCTAAGAAGCAAGGTTAGGCCTGCAATAACTCAGTGGGATATCATGTGATGTGTGTGCATGCATGCATGCATGCCTTGAAGTCACCTGTTGACTTATGTGACTCCATGAATTTCATAGGGTTTTCCTAGGCAAGGAATACTCAGAGGTAGTTTTGCCATTTCCTTTCTCTGAAATGTAGCCTACAGCACCTGATATTCATTGGCAGTCTTCCATCCAAGTATTAACCAGGGCTGACCATGTGTATCTTCCAAGATCAGACAAGATCTGATGCCTTTAGGGTATTTAGCCCCTGGATATTCTGGTAGATGCTTCAAAATTTAACAGAGTTTTCTTGGTTATTATTCAAGTTGCAGTTGCCATTTCAAATTAGATTGCAAATGAGAAGCTTCTTAGAAGCAAAAAAGGATGGCTGGCATAACCCAATGAGAAATAGTTTTTGAAAGGCTAGTAACAGGACTGGGGTCGTAGGCACTGCTGCTAGGATTTTGGAAGCAGGAGAGAATGAAGGTGCTAAGATGCTTAGATTCCTGATTTTTTTTTTTAAAGTGGAGGGGTGGAAAGGCAGAAATCCCATGGACGCTTTTGGGGGTATTAGCTACAAACTCATGTAGTACCAGGAACAGCTCAGCTAGTGCCACATAAATACCCCAGGGGCTACAATATTCTTTTTTAAAATTTGCACAGGCATGTAATTAGCAAAGTTCAAAACCATAATTTTGTTTTGACAACACCCAGTGAATTCAAAACAATGACTACACCCTGCTGATTTAAAAATGGCCACTGGTGGCAAAGTTAAACCATTCAGTTGCAAGTAATTATGGTGTAAATCCATATTTCTTTTGGCGTTTTCTTTTAAATCTATCCTAGGTAAAGCCACAGTACAAACTTAACTATCCTTTCTGTAAGTTTCTTGATGATGATGATGTTGTAGGAGACAGATCCTTGGGTATGTTCGGGGCCTGTACAGTAGCTTGGGAGAAGAGATGAGATACATTCATGGCCCTTTCTGCCGCTAAAGATGAAGGACCCATGTAATGATCAGTTCCTGCTCTGTCCATTTGTCTGGAGTTCTTTTTGAAGTTCTTTACCTTAGGGGTCACACCCCTTCATTTTTGGGATAGCAGGTACTTACATCTAAGGTAAAGAGCCCTGGTCGCGCAGTGGTTGAATGCTGGTACTGCAGCCACAAAGTTGTGAGTTTGATCCTCACGGGCTTCAGGTTGACTCAGCCCTTCCTCTTTCTGCAGGTCGGCAACAAGAGTACCCAGCTTGTTGGGGGCAATTAGCTAACATGCTTAGAGAGCACTTAGCTGATAAGCGGTATAGAAATACACATGCTGTTGCTAATGCAAAGCAGCACTCCCTATAAGTCCCAAGCCTAAAATACCACCATTTTGGTATTTTAATATTGTGTGGGAGAAACATTTCACTCTTTTACACACTGACAAAATTTTACAAACCCTGTTGTCCCCAACTGTCACTTTCCTCCTGCAGGAAATAGCATGAATGACATTTAGCCGTTCCATGGAAGAATGATGCTCCACAACCTGTATTGATTTTAGTTACCTTCATGTGTACTTTTCCCAGGGGTATGATATTTTATGACATAGACCAGCCAGAGGTGTACACAGTATTCCAAAACTGGCTTCCTTGTGGACTTGTGTATAATACCCTACTGTCTGTGTAAGGTTAGGTTCTGCTCACCACCCTCTCCCAATAATGAAAATGAGCAGGACCCCTTCCTTTGTTTTCCGCTTGGGGCTGGGAAAGGTCAGGGGGGTCTCTGCAGTTCTCCTGAGCTGTGAGGAAGTGATGCTGGGTACTGACTGGGAAAATCCATGCTCCTTCTACTTCACTGAGCTAGTGTAGATAGCTGGGGATTTGCTATTAGGGCATTGGAAGGTCCAGTGCTCTGGGCAGCAGAAGCACTGTGTAGTGCTAAAAGAAACCCCAGGCTCCCCATGAGCTGTCAAAGTTTCCAATTTTTATAGCATTATTCACATGAGGACTTGCCAAGTCACCTTTGTAATCTTTGGTGAGGACATTTCTTGTAAGTTGAAAGCTGAAGTACAAAATGTCTACTAGTTTCTCCCCCCTCAACCTCCAGCCAATCTACATGATTGTACTAGCCTCAACAATTCTGCAAAGCAGGTGAAGTAAGGCTTCTCTTTGAAGAAGCCATGGCTGCTCTTTTACAGTAGGGTTTGTTCTACTACACGTGTTTAACATCTCTAGCTTTAATAACACTTTCTAACTTAACCGTGTTAAGCATTTTATTGGAGATTGTGCTGCAGTGTCTTTAAAGTGAATTCTTGCAATTTCCTGAAAGGTTTTGCTGAACTTTTCAGTTATCAGTTCATCCTTTCTATGGAGCATTTAAGAAGCTCAAACTGTATAAAAATCAGGTAGGTTCAGGCTAAATTACCACTGGTCCCTTGGTCAATGTGTTTCTGCATTCTCTTCTGGTCCATGAACATGTACACTGCACTGTAATTGATTAGATAACTTTTACAAGAATAAATCCATGATTGACATAGCCTTCTGCCATTTTCAGTAACAGGTCCTGCTAATTATACTTTATGTAATCAGTTTTCCTAGTTTTGTGTAATTGGTTAAGTATGTGAGTAAGGTAGGAACAAGTGTGTGTGTATAGAGCAAGCATTATGGGTACTTGTAGCAGGCAGCATGCATTATTTGCTGTATTTTCTACAGGTTGTGCTGAAGCTTTGAAGAGCACACCAATCTTCACCTTTGAAGAATAAATCAGCATATTGGTGGTAGGCAAGGAAGCTTGAGTTTGGCAGTTTCAAGCACACAAAAACTTAAATGCTATCAGTTTATTGAAACCTGTCTTCCTCTTAGATAACTACAGTTTTCAATTTTTATTCTATAGAATCATGCAGCTGAAAGAGGCAACAAGGGTCATCAAGTCCAACTCAAATTTGCAGCTGTGAGCTCAACCTCAGAGCCTCATAATTTCCCTCACCTGCATTTCTCCAAATCTTTCCATGATTCTTAAAGTTGAGACAGCAGTGCAGACACTTGTAGTGGAGGACACCATTATAAAGCAATCACATGAGATGTTCTTTGATTATACAGGCTTGACTGAGATTTGTTTTTGGATGAAGGAAATGCCAAGGAGCTAGGGAAGAGTATGTTCCTGTAAATTGTTGTGCCTGCTTTGAAAGACAGAAATGATACCAAAATAATTCTTCAGTGCTAGTTGAATCAGAATCTTTTCTCAAATTGGCTGTAGTTTAGAACTACCAATTTTCTGAGAGACCAAGATCTTGGACTGGAGTAGGATTCTACTTATTTATTTATTAAATTTAAATCCTGCAACCTCCCTGGCTCAATATTGCAGAGGTGGCTGATATATTTTTTAAAAAAATACAATAAATCAAATTAGTAAAGTAATAAAAATGTAGAATATATAAAACATGATAAATAAAGAGGGCAAATAAAGGATTTCGTTGGTACTGAAAGGTTTTTGAAGCTATAAGTGCAAAAAGATCTTTCTGTGTGTGCATGCACCTTCAAGTTGTCTGTTGACTTATGATGACACTTTGAATTTCATAGAGTTTTCTTATACTTGGTGCCAAAATTATGACAGAAATGCAGGCACTAAGTGAGCTTCCCTGGGGAGAGCTTTCCAGTGCCTACTAGATACCCCAACCTGAAAAATGCATATCTGATTGCCTCCTCAAGCACACATGAAGAATGTGTGGCTTTCATGTTGCTAGACTGTAACTCCCATTCTAACTTCCCTTGCCATCAGCTATGTTGGTTTGGGCAGTGTTCTTCACTCCTGCTCCATGGCTTTGTTGCCTCCTATAAATGAAGCCACACACAGTAGTTTGTGCTATCCACATGATTCATCATCATGGTGTATAATCATGCATTGTAACATTTTTAGAAGTGGAGACCTACTTCAGAACTCAATGGGTATTGCTACTTGACCCTATTAATATCAGAGCCTGTGTACCTCTTCTGGGTTCTGTGGAGCCAATCATAAATGAATATTATAAACACAATCAAAAGTTAAGTCGCACCCACACATCAATACAACAAACTATATATTAAACTGAACACATATCTACTTTCATAAAAATTCCATGCATCCAATGAGATACCAGTGCAAGACTTGATTGCAGAAATGTTTTGCCTGTGCTGCTCAGTGGTATAGAAAACTTCTTCAGAGACATATCTGAAAACCCTTTTTTTTTTAATTTTTATTTTTACTAAAAAACATGCATATTATTGAAATCATATCATAAGATTGCTTTGTAACATCGTTGCTTCATACTGTACTATATCTGAAAACCCTAAATGAAACATATATAATAGGGTGCAAATGCATTATAAAAACTCCACTATAGGGAATTTACCCTTTTGTCGCCTCCTAAATGTGCAAAGAGAAAATCCTGCTGCCTTATTCAAGGTGAAAAGGGCCTAATCTTTATCCCTGGCAACTGTAGCTGCTCTCCTCTTCAGCAGTCTCTTTCTTTCTGAACTAAACTAGTGAGAACAGCATCTCTTTGAAGGATACTGGAGTAAACCAAGGAGGCAGACGTACCACAATGAATGAGCATTCTGCCTTTGCTACTAGAACACTGGGATACAACAGAGTTGAGTGGTTGTCTCTTTGAGAAGGGCCCAGTGGCTCTGTATGGCAGTTTGGAAGCTGCTCTAGGAATAGTCTTCCAGAAACATCTGAAACAAGATGGTGATGATGACAATCCTGCACTGTTTCCTTCCTAACCCCCAAATATATCCAGTTGATGACAGATTTGGAAAAGGACATGGAAGAGTCATGGTTCTTGCATTGTAGAACCATTTGAAGGTACTGCTGCATGTAATTGCATCTCTGAAGAGTACAAATTTTGGGACTGGAAGAGAAGAGAGCCCATGCTCAGAGTGTCTTGTCAGAAAGGCAGAGCATAAATTAACAGATTCCAGGAAAAATGTGGACACACGTGAAGCTCCCATACACACCTGACTCATTTGGGCTTCTCATTCTTTCTGTTTTGTCCACTGATGCCAAACCAGCAGTGTAGGAAGTAGTGATCTCTATGTGCCTTTTGGGATAGGAATATCTCAAAAGGGTGTCCATTCCTTGTGCTACCAGTTTATCATCTTGTCCTGTGAGGCTCATAATTTCCCTGCACATTTCATGCAGGTGGTAGAATTTATATCATGTCTCCTGCATGAAGCCAGTTTTTTTGCTTGCCTGGAAGATCAGCTCTGGCTGGTGGAGTATTATACTAAATAAGTAGGCTGCATGGCTGTGAAGAGTGGATGGACATGTTTTGGAGTTTGAAATGAATAAAATGGTGAGGGTTTACATTCACTTCCCTTACTGTGAACAGAAGGACAAGGAAGGCAATGGTATTCATGATAAACAAGAGGGTAGGTTGTGTTGTTCCCAGATATGTTTGAGCTCAGGAACTGTGTAAAGTCTGTGTAAATAAGGGTGAAGAAAATCTGGCCAGAGGCATGTTGTTGGACAATCTGATTGGCTGTTGGTTTAGAGTGCTGCCAACTTTTTCTGCTACTTCCAGTTGTAAACCTATTGGGCTGGGTGCTCAGCTTTATAGTTGCCCCTTGATCCTTGTTTCCTTGATGTGCCTTTCTGTTGCCTTTCCTGACTGCACAAAGAAGAGACGCTTGGGAGGAGAGGTTAAGACTGCTGTCCTATTCCTCGGCAGGCGCTTTCCACTCCTCCTTTTCCCCTCCTTTATTAACCTTGGTCTGCAGCCCATAAACTCTTGTCATTATTAGTTTTTATCATATACTTCATCTTTCAAAGGATTGTGTTCCTGTATTAGCACTCAGTCCCCCTCTAACAGGTGTAGCAGTGAGGGCAGTCAAAAAGTAAGTAGAGGGGGGAATGATAACTTATAACAGCTTGGTGCAGAACTTCTGGCAAGAAACTTCCTTTGCTCATCCTCAGTGACAGCTGTGTCCTCGTGGATGACTTATCTGCGTAAAAGTATGCTGTTCAGTTGACTGCTTGGAGAGCACCAGGAAAGGGAGTTCAGAGCTTTTGGAGTTGCTGGATCCTGAATCTCTACTTTGAATTTCTGTAATTCATTCCTGTCTTTGTCAGACTGCAGATACTAAGCAATTACCGGCAGGGGGCCTAGCTGCAGTGTCCTCCTCTGTGAGCTAAGAGAGTACTGCAAGGGAAGAGAAGACCACCAAAATAGCTGAAGTACTGACTCCATTTCTGTGTAATTAATCTCTGGGTGCAAGGTCTCATTTTGCACACTTGTTGAGTTGTATGAACTCTTTAGGACCTATCAGATGATTCTGTGATGCACTCTTAAAGAATAAGGCAGAGCTGGGGAAATTTGGCCTTCCAGGTGTTGTTGGAGTACAACTCGCACCAGCCCCAGGTAGCATAGTCAGTGGCTGGGGATGATGAGAGTTGTAGTTCAGCAACATGGGGGGAGCACAGGTTCCCTAGCCCTGGTAGAAGTTATTGTTTATACAATAGTAGGTTAACCAAGATGTGCATTGAGTTGTCTGGTAATCTAGTATAATTACTGGGTAGCCTGGTAATCTGTATCATTCTTCCAAGTGGTGGCAAGAATCTTGCTACTTTCTTGCTTCACCAGGTTGTTGATCAGGTGGTGGCAAAGTGGTAAAAAGAAAATCTTTTAGTAGGATGGTGATCAATAGGATGATGGTGGGAGTATAGTAAAAATTCTCTGGTCACTTAGTAGGATGGTGAGAGAGATTGTTTTCCAAGTGCAAATTTTAAATGGTGTGCATGTAATGGCAAACTTTACCAGAATTTGGAAAAGTTACTTTTGGTGCTACAGCTCCCCAAATCCCCAAATAGAATGGGTAATGACCATGTTGGCTGGGGGATTCTGGGAGTCATAATCCAAAATGTAACTTCTTCCAAGCTCCAGTTAAAAACCCCCAAAATGCATGCCTTGTGAAGTTACCATATTTGATAAATTATCTGCTCTTATTGAGATGGACATTAATCTGATCCCACAGGACATACAGCTGTATTTATATGTCAGATTGTCTCTGTTCCCATACTACCCTGTCCTTCATGTACTGTCTACATAAGGCCTTAATAGGCATATTCTGCAATTGTAGATAGGCTTCAAAGGGAAGACCTGTGGCTTTCATTTTCCAAGGGTACGAATCACAAGTTATTTAGAGATTGTGCACTGCATCTTATGCCCATAGGCAGTGGTGCAGACAAGCACTTCTGGGGCTATGGAAGTTGGGTCAGGGTCTAGCATGTGTAGTTTTGACACCCGTCTCATGAAGATGTAGCTGTGTGTGGTTTGTGACTAACTTTGCTAGGCTCTAGACTTGTGGCAATGCAGAGTAGAGATGAGTCAGATCAACTTGTTTTTTCTTTCATGAATCTTGTCATAGATTCGATCTCTAGATACTGAGGTTAATTAAGCTCATGAATGAGTGCCAATGAAGTACACGGAAATGGAAAACTATGAGATGGAAATGATAGGTGGAGGTTGCCTTAGACTGACATCCCACCCATGGTAGTTTCCTTTGTGGTGCTTGTTGCTTGACAAGGAAGTTTAGAATAAAGACAGTGACAGCAGAATTTAGATGCGTACACGGGCGCATCTTTTCTGACACATCTCCTAAATACACCAAAACTTGGTACCGCTTGGATGGAAATACGGAGGAAGAAAAACTGTGATCTTTGATATCTAAGGAAACATGGGATAAATCCCCATGAGAAAGCTGATATTATTGCCTTCAGTATATTGGAACAGTTTCATTTTTCACCTGTGTTCTCCTTTATATTCTCAGTGAGGTCATCCAATCCCTGCTTTTTCTGTGTGAGCCTAGCTTACCACCAAAGAGACAAAGCAGGCTTTGATCTATTGTAGGTGATTAAACTCCTATCATCTAGACTGACAGCTTAATATACCTCAGCGAGGCAGTACTAAATTAGTTGTGTCTGTCTTGCCAAAGTTGCTGCAGCTGAAATGCCTTCTGACAGTTATTGGCACTTGGTACCCTTCCTCTTGTTTTAATATACAGTGAGGGCGGCTGCTCTCTTGGAGATTCCAGGGCATCTGTCCTCATGTTTCATATAAACTGATCTAACGCTGCCGGAGTTACACGCTCCCTCACTTTCTCTTTTGTCTTCGTTGAGTGGAAACAGCTGCTTTTGGTCTTGCTCCCAAGAATTGGCCAGTGCACACAGCCTGCTATGGTCTTGCTTGTCCATCTTCATATGTTCAGATGCTTCTGTGGGTTATTAATATCAACATGGATTTTCCATTTAATTTCAGCAGTGTCGTTGAATTTGAGTGTTTACAAAAGCCATGGCCTTATTGAAAACTCTAGCAATAACCTAGAAGAGCCTTTCAAAATACCAGACACAATACCCTGTCTCCTGAGAGTGGCCAAATATTCTTGTTTGTGGATGTGCATCTGACAAAATTAGCAGCTGTATGTTCTGTGACTTAGAAAACCATCACTTCCAGTGGGGCTATGTAGGATGAGGAAATTTGGATATAGGGCCTTGAGTGTAATCCGTTCCACTTTGTTTGCATCATGGCAGAGAAAGGAAAAAGTTAAGGCAGAGCCATTTATCCTCTAAGTGAATTAAAAACACACCTATTTTTTGAAGTTTAGGGTGTACTCCAGAGTGACAGAGTTGTTTATTAGGGTCTGACTACCTTTATATTTCCTGCTGTAGTAGATCAGGTACCTATTTATAGCTAGCTGGAATTGAGGCAACCGTTTGAGACTTGAACCTACTACCTGCATGAATGTATCCAAATGCCTTAACCATCTGGACCTCACACCTGGATCTATGGAGAGAAAATCTTATTCTTACATTATCTTTGACAGCTTCTTTTAAAAAATGTTATACATGATGGAGATTCCACAAGTTGTCTGGGCAATATGAACCTTGTATTTATGCAAAAGCACAATATAGTAGTCCCTCCACTTTTGCATAAGTTTGGGGTGCAGAACCCTTGCAAAAGTGGAAAAACTGTGCTCTCCCTCCCAATCTCTTCTGGGGCTCCCCCCTTCCATTCCCTTGCCTTTTCCCCTGGTGTATGAGCCTTCCTTCTCTGCATCTGGGCAAAAGGCAAAGGAATGCGGGGGAGCACCACACTTCAGTGAAGGAAGGTGAACATGTGCCTTCCATCCCCTTCCCTTGCCTTTTGCCTCGGGACGTGTTCTCTGCACTGGGGCCAAAGGCGAGGAAATGGACACGAGGGAGCACTGGAGACAGAGAATGAAGGCATGTGTGTATCTTCCCCCTCCGTTCCCTTGCCTTTTGCCTGGGTGCATGTGCTTTCCTTCTCTGTGTCTGGCAAAACTCAAGGGAATGGGAGGAAGAGAATGGGGGGAAGGCATTGTATGCACCTCATGAATAATAAAATTCACAAAGGTGGAACTAGTGAATATGGAGGGAGGGTTGTACATGCACACATAAATAGACATGTCTACGTTTAAATTCCTGGGGCTAAACTTTATAAAGTCCTAAATGATTTAGCATCCATCTGTCAAAAGAATACCTTCCCTCATTTATTCCTGCCTGATTATGAAACTCATCTCCAGAAGGTTTTCTTTGGGTGCCACCACCCATAGATGTATCAGGGGTGGCTAGCAGTCTTAGCTGTAGTAGTTTTCTGTATGCAAGATATTCTTCCAAGGGAGACCCACCTGACTAGACTTGGGAGCTGGTATTTTAGAATGGACAGAATTGGATGATGGAGAGAAAGTTCACATGATGTTCAGCCATGGATGATCCTGGTCCAACTGCCATGCAGCCTAATCTACCTCATGGGGTTTCTGCAAGCAACCAGACATCAAAGAGGAGAGGTCAGAGGAGATCTGTCTCATTTTCTCTCTCACCTGTCCAGAAGCAGCTAGTCTAGTGCTCCTGCAGGGAGATTGATGGGACCATCCCCTTCTTTCCTTAAGGCATTATAATTCAAGATGACCATTTGAAATAACTTCAGAATGTTAAGAAGTGCTGAATAAGTGTACTTTTACCCCTCTTCCCACCCCATCCATGTTTCCTTGTGTCTTTTGGACTTGGAGGCTATAGGCAAGGACTTACTATGTTTTTTTCTGGTGTCATGTCAGTTGGTCTGGATGCTATTTCAACTGTTGAGTGGAGCAAATATTTAAGATAAAATGAACAGAAGTGCAGCTAATGACTCAAAAAGGGCCTTAACAGCACATGCTCCAAAGGGAAGAGAGTAACGCTAGAGTCATGTGCCTGCTTTATGGCACCTACTAGATAAAAAACACTTTGTCAAATTTTAGCTTTCTAGTGAATACGCTTCCAGGTAATTTAGGAGTAGTGAACAAGGTAAGTCCATGGGGAAGTGCCCACTCCCTTCCCTGCCATAACTCAGCAGTGGTGTTTTGTTTTACTTGTAATTAATTTCTTATTGAAATGAAAAATTATTAACTTGCTATTATGTACATTGTGCTGCAGTTGAATGTTATGAAGGATAACTTAACTTCTTCTTCTTTTTTTTTTGAAGTGTGGGTTTAACTGTTTAGTTATTTATATAGTTATGAGGGCATAGCCTCACTAAATGGAAAAGTAGTTATTTCATGTTTTGGCTTACATCAGTGACAAGATGGGTGGAAGGAGAGCATTTTGTATTACAAGCAGTGGCTTGTGACATTCTGATCCTTTTAGCTTGCATTTGTGAAAAACTCTAAAATCATCAGATTTTTTTTTAAATATAACTAAGAGAGCAACTAACTGCTGAGGGAAAGGCGACAGCCTTTGAAGTATAACCATAACAAATTATTTGAAGTTATTTCCAAGCATCAGAAAGGGCTAGAGAAGATGGTTCTTGGGATGCATATGCCTATAAGTATTACAGTATGTTGTTCTCTGGTTGGATCACTACGACTGGTCTTCCATACGTAACTACAGTCGTCCCTCCACATCTGCTAGGGTTAGGGGCATAGGACCTCTGTGAATGTGGAAAAACCATGAATAACTCTAGACCTTCCCAAACCATATTTAACAAACAAAAGAAGTATGATGAGCACATTCAACCCACCATGGATCCCTTTGAGGCATCAGGGTTCCTTCACAAGGCAGAAGTGGGTGGTCAGTGAGGCTTACTCCCACCCCCGCTGCTGCCCCACAACATTTTTAATAGGGACTTGCAAGCCTCGTTTGCAGTTTCTGAGTCTCATGAGGCTTGCAGGCCCTATTAAAAATGGCACAGGGAGGCAGCAGAGGTGACAGCAAATAATCTGTGAATAATCAAATCTGCAAAAGTGAAACCCACAAATGTGAGGGGCTGACTGTAGAAGCAACCACTGTGTGCAACTATCCAAATGGCAGCCAATACCAAGATTGAGGTCTTAGCTATTTCTGCTATACGCTTTATTCTTTCCATTGAGGACAGATCTGTCTACCTCTACCCAACTTTGAATTGGTTGGTCAATGTGGTCTCTAAAACCTTCTACTTGGTATACTGAAATATCTTTCATTTTAAATACAGCCCCCCTAGTATGCCTGTATTCGAAAATAGTTGCTCATCTCAAGGGATTGGCAGGTAAGGTGTCACTCTTTTGAAAAAAAGTTCAGTACTTAATGTGACAGAATGAAGATTTCTGTTATTGTGAAGTCTTAAGGAACAGTCTAAATTTCAAACTCAGTGTCTCCAGCCAACTTTTTTGTTCTTTTTTTGCCAGGAGCTTGGGGAAAATAACTTCATAATTACCACTTTTTAAAAGGAAGGAATCTCACATTA
Organism: Cyclura pinguis; assembly: GCA_030412105.1. NCBI lineage: Eukaryota > Metazoa > Chordata > Lepidosauria > Squamata > Iguanidae > Cyclura > Cyclura pinguis. Next base: position 166,789,006 of record CM059600.1, read on the forward strand.
AAAACAAATCTCCTGCAAGGATTATCAAACATGTGGCATCTTGTCAATTGTGAAAACATAGCTTGGGCCTTTAATTTTAGAGGATGGGTGTTTCTAGCATGGTGCATTCTAGGGCACAGACTAGCCAACAAACTGATTTAACTGGCCGTTCTCACTCAAAGAAGAACCTCTACGTCCATGTGTGTCGACGTGCGCCTATCATAAATCTCTAGAAATACAGCTTTCTGAGGCGTTGAAATGCTTGTTTTCTGGCTCCTCTTCTCTTTCATTATAGGTTAACCTATTTGGCAGCAGTGTCTAGCTTCATGTTGTATGGGTAGCCTGATACAAATAATTCCCTTTGATTTTGATTTGCTTAATAGTCTGAGAGAACACAGTAACATAACGAGGGCCTTGCATGATCAACCCAAGATCCATCTGACCCAGTGTCTTAATCCAGTTTTTGGGGCGAGCCAACAGCTCAGTGGTAGAACATGTGATTGACATGGTTAAGGCCCAAGGTTCAGCAGCCTTGTTTAGAAAGGATACTGGGTAGTTGATTTTAGAAGATCTTCAGCCCAAGACTTAATTTAAAAAGGGCTGTTCTGGATCAGACAAAAGTCATCTAATCCAGCACCCTATTGGCCAGATATGTCTGAAAAATAGACTGAGCTTTAAAAAGAGATATTTGTTGAGGATCCCTGAATCCATTCGCCATGCTTACAGGGGGCTTCTGAGAGGTGTAATCTCCCAGAAAAGTAGCTTTTCCAAGCTCTGCAAAAGGACAATAGTTCTCACCATTGCTGCTCCTGAGCAACTGGTATTTAACAGTGTGGTGTGCCTTGGAAGCTGGTTGGCACTATTGTGACTTACAGTTGATAGTCTCATCTGCTAAGGGTTTGTAATCCTTTTGAAAAGCCATCTAAGGGTCAAACTACCTGTTACTGTAAAAATGTAACTAGCAGTTGTGTTTTTCCTTTATTTAACAGTAATTACAGATCATAGGTCTGGATTGGAGCCCTCCGCATAGGAATGATGTGGGTCTAGGCCATTATTAATTTCCGACTATGGTTGCATTTTGAACAACTCACCCAATCTGGACTACATGCACTATCAAAATAAAATAAAATAAAGTCTTTTTTGTAGGCAGAGCAAGCTGCTGGTGCATGGTAGGCCAGCGCAATCCAGATTGGGATGACAGTGTGTGGGGCAAAGTGTTTCAATTGCTAAATGTCCCATGCAAGTTCTCAATCTGGAGTGGACCCCCATCTTACTTTTGACTAAAGACCACCAACCAAAAATGTAACTGCTTACCACATGGTTAATGTATGGTTTGATCCTAAGGTAGAGTCCAACACCACAACCCTTGGAAGCATAGTCTATAAATTAACTTGCATTTTGTGAAGAAATGCCTTCTTTTGTGTGCCCTGAATTCCCTGCCAATAAATAGGAGCTGGCATGGTGTAGTGGTCTGATTTCTGGACTTGGAGTCCAAGGGGATTAGGTGTCAGATCCCTGCTCAGCCATGGAAACCCACTCAGTGACCTTGGACAAGTCATGGTGTCTCAGCCTAGGAGGAAGGCAAACCTCCTCTGGATAAATCTTACCAAATAAACCATAGGACAGGAGTGCCGTAAGTCAGAGTTGACTTGAAGACACGCAACAACAATAAAGTGCAATTGAAGGCACCTAATCTCTAGGCAAAGCCATCTATGCAGAGTGAGGTGGCTGATTCGGGTGCCCGGAGGAGCAAATTTTGTCACTCCCTTCTCCTGCCACCACCACCATCTCACTTCCCTCTCTGAGCCTCATTTTTCTGCCACTGCCATTTCCTCCCTCCTGTCCACTCTACACTATGCCACTGTAACCATTGCTGGCTGGCTGGCTGCCTACTCTGAGTTCCTCTAGTGTAATGAAACGCTGGCCATACAAAAAGGCTGGTGCAAAATGGTTTTGCCTAAAGATGTGCTGGCCATGGCTGGCATTTCTTCATGGGGAGTTTCCTCAGGGTCAGGAGGCAAGTAAGAAGGTTGGTGATGGTAGTACCCGTGTGTTGGCAGCAGAAAGATGGTGGTGGTGATGACAGTGGTGGCTATAGCACATCTCCTCTCCTTCAAGTTGTAGGACAGCTCAGGTTTCCATTAGCTCTGATATTATAGCACTGCCTCTCAGTTTCACAGTCTATCAGCTGTGACTGACTGGAGTTTTGGACCCTCCGTGATTCAGAAGGAAATATCGAGATGTTCTCAGAAGATGTGGCATGTTCCAAGTAGTACTAAAAAGGAGACTAGGTTCCACGTGCTTATGGATGGTCCAAGTTTATTCTTTTAAAAAGGCCCACACTTTTCCATCTATTTGTAAATTAATTGGCCTTGTTTAGGGGCATACATCCAAACTACAGCAGAAACTTCTGAAGTTACATGGACTGATGTGCAATAAAGAAGATAAACCACAATTTTTGTGTGTGTTTTATGCAGTTCTTCCGGTCGAAACATGTTGGGCTTTTTAAAAGAATAAACTTGGAGCATCTATAAGCACACGGAGACTAGTCTCCTTTTTTCTGCTGGTTTAACACACGTGCTTTCCGGTACTTATTTCTGCTCATATTTCAAGTAGTGCCACATTTTGTAATTTTGCTATTAGGATCCCGCTATCTATGGCGATTTCATTCAAATGTTTTCTCAGCTTGCTTAGAATTACTCTCAGTGTACCTATTACCACACTGGAACCACAGTTTTTTGTTTTTTTCAGAGGTGCTGGATTTCAGTTTGTATGTAATTCATTTTATGGAATTTGTCATTTCATAACCTTTCATTTATATCCTGCTTTCCCTGCCAGTGTTGGGCCTCAAGGTGCATTACATAAATTAAAACAAATACAAATTGAAATATGTACAAAGACATCAGAAAAAAACCCATAGTAATTATTTTAAAAATGCAATTAAACAATCTGTGCAATTAAAATGATTTAAAAATCCATTAAATGACAGACAAGAGAAATCAACAAAACAACCTACCATTAAAAGCACATTGCTGTTGGATAAGAAAAGTTTTCACTTGCTGGTAAGAGGTCAACAAGGAGGAAACCATGCTAACGTCCCCAGGGAGCTGGTTCCAAAGCCTGGGAGCAACCACCAAGTATGTGAGGAAAACCATCACTGTGTTCAATTTTGTGCCTAATTTTACAAACCTCTAAAATGGTCTGAAATATGGCACTAGTACGGTAATCTTTCCTCATAGAGAGTTATTCCTGGTCTCAAATCATTTGGATTTCCCTTTTTGTTATCTTTCTTGTCTTCATGGCATCATGGCATCACAGAGGTGCATGTAATATTTCTAAACACAAATGCATCAAAGGATCTGTGTAAGAGCATTAAGATACTGGCAGTTTTACTTTGTATCCATTTCTTGTTAATCCCTAGTGTGAAATGCATCTCTACCACCTCCTCCTCCTTACAATGGCCACATTTTAGGCTGACAGACTTGAAGACCCGCCAGTTGTTCTGAACTTCATCTCCTAGAAACACCAGCCAACGTGGCCAACAAATATGGGAGCTGTAGTCCAAAATATCCTGTAAACTAAAGGCTCCACAAATGTAAAATACATCATGTGTGTGTGTGTGTGTGTGTGTGTAATTTGTTGGAGGAAGTTCATCACAAGTGCCAAGTGCATCACAAGATCAGAAGCTGAGTGTGAAGATTGTCTGTAATTTATCTGTGCCATTTAGCACTCCAGTATTATTCCTCTGAACATGGGAGTACCTTTTAACTATCAAGGCTAAACAGCAAGAGGATATAGTTTGCATAGCAAGTTTGAATGGTGGTAATGGTGGCAGGAATCCAAAGGAAATGGGTTGTATATCTTGAAAAAGAGGTATTCTCATTTAAGGTGTAGGCAGTTGGCATCTCCAGAAGCTAGACACCATGTTACTTTGTATGTTCTTTGATTAGTTTTTAATTGGAATTAACAATATTGGTATTTTTACTGAAAGGAACAGAATCAACTCATTTGAAATGTGGTGCTGGAGGAGAGTTCCACAAATACTGTGGACTGCTAAAAATACTAATAAATGGGTCTGAGAGCACAGCATATCTGAGCTCTCAGTAGAAGCTCAAATGACTAAAGCGAGGCTATTGTACTTTGGACATATCATGAAATGGCATGACTTATTAGAAAAGATGGATAATGACTGGTAAAGCTAAAGACAGTAGGAAAAGAGAAAGGCTACAACACAGGTGGGTTGACACACTGAAGGAAGCCACGGTTCTGAGTTTTCAAGACCAAGCAAGGCTATTGATAGCAAGGCATCTTGCAGGTCTTATTCGTATAGTCTCTGTAAGTCAAAGTTGATTAGACAGATAACAGCAACAACAGATTTTTATTGCATCCACAGAGGTGTTGTATTTTGGAGCTCTGAAAAAAACAGTGTTGCAAGCTAATCCTTGCAGTGTAAAATAAAATTCCTTGAAATAAGAGGGGAACCGGTTTCACAAAGTAAGATAGTTGTTAATAGTGGGCTTGTCATTTTAGGATGGTAATACTGGGATTGTGGAATTAATCGTTTATATCTCTATGATTCAAAAGGATAGCAAGTCTACCATATTGCTCTAGTTGTTTTTAAATGGCCAGCCATCAATACTGTACGCTTTTTTCAAAGCCTCTTTTTTTTTTTCTTTCACCTCAACCTCACTTGAGCAGTCCCTCCACTCTGATGACTTTGTGTGTGGAAGACGCGGTGGTGGTAGGTGAGCAGAAAGTGTACATATATGTATTGGCAGAGAGAGAGTGTGACGGGGAGAGAATGTGCATGCCAATGCGTATATATACGTGCAGCTTCCCCTGCCTGACACTGGACGTGTCCCCTCAGGGCTGATAAGTTTATGCACTCTTCTCCTCCAAAGTGGAATCTGGATTATACAGATACATATTAGTACAAAATATACCTTGGACATGGTTGGCTCTGTTGGCAGTGGTAACATTTTAAAAAGATGACTGATCTCTATGCCTTTCAAGGCTGGAGCTCTGAATGACAACTTAAAAGCATTAATCCTATATGGCACTCAGTAATATAAGCAAACAGTTTTTGGGTGGTTGGCTGTTTATTCTGGGTGCTGGTAGTGGAGGCAGGAAGATTAGTCAAGGTTGATGGGACAAGTAGCACCTAGATGATGATTACACAAGGAAGGAGGGGGAGAAATCTAATGTTTGTGTGAGGTGCAAGGGGAAAAATAAGGTATAAAGTGCTTTGCAATGAGCTAGAGCTTGTATCTCAAGTAGAGTAACCAACACTGATGGAACTCAGTGAATGGATTGGCAAACACAGGAAGATTTTCCCACAGAGTTAGCACCTACTATCTTGACCATGTGGTAAGCACTTGGTCCCTCCCAAGTTGTGGAAGCTGTATCATTCACATGCAGCCTCTAATCATGTGAGGTTACACCCTGGTGAAATGGCTGCCACCTGTGGAGGAAGAGAAAGTAGTAAAACATTTCCAACTGGCAGGTGCCAGGATGACTGAAATCCGGCCTGGGATGCGTGCTTTTTTAGAAGAACATGCCAAAATGTTAGTTTGTACAGATTTCAGTTGGGTAGAAGGATGTAGCCCATCCCTAGAATATTCCCTGTGTTTTTGTGTTAGAACAGGGTGTTCTTGTTCTGATCTTAAGGGAAGTTACTTGTCTTTTGCTAATGGAGTTGAAATTTGATTACCTGTCTTTTATTGCCCTTTGTTCCTAATCCTCAAATGGGCAAGAAGGGGAGTAGCCTCTGGCCACACTGAGAACTCACAATGGCATCTTCATTGACAACAGAGTAACATTGCAGACAAAATGTAGATCTGCATCACTAACCTCCACTCTTTTTTTTCCTGGTTTTTAACATCCTTGCCTATTGAAGAAAACAATAAAGCTTTGACAGCTTACATGCCTCACTGTTTTGTGCGTTCTGGATTTTGTTGGATTTTGCTGCATGGACAACAGAGTTACCCCTGAATATGTTTTCCTTGTTTGGATCAGTTATTCATTTGCAACATCCTAAACTGTGGACAATTTGTCCACACCATTCAGTCTTCCTGAGACCTACTGTTTCTACAGACTTCAAACCCAGTCTTGCCCTTATCTACTTAAATCAGTAGAAAGGATACCAAGAATTATGGCCCAGAGCTAAGATCCTGTGCACGCACATATATGAAGAGGGTACACAGAGAAGCTTGTGTCTGATTCAGCATCCAGAAGATCATACTGTAGATATCTTTAAACTGGAAAGCCCTATTCTTTGCTGTGATCAGTGGCGTCACTAGGGTTGGTGCTACCCAGTGTGGTAACTCATGGTGTCACCCCCATGGTCCTCCTCCCGTACCTCCCCTGCCATGGCCCCTCTGAGAAGAGCTGCTCTATGATTGAGGGGCCCCATTTGGGAAGAGGAGCCTTCCTGCCCATGCCTTCCCCCAGCACTCCTTGCTTACTAGCACAAAGATGCTGCTGCTGCTGCTTTCCTCCTCTGTCTCCTCCTGCTCCTCCTTGTGCAGCCCCCACACAGTGCTCAGCACCAAGCAGCACCCCTTGCTGGTGGCCAGATCAGAAGCCAGGGCTGGGTGAAGACGGCAGTGCAGTGTCTGGGTGCTCCACCAGTTGCAGGCCAAGCCAGGGGCCAGGAGCCCAATCAGCCAGTGGGCTAGGCTCCAAACAAAGCCCTGCAAGGCCCTGAGTGGTACTTTTATCCACTGCTTGGACACAGTGATGCAGGGCTGAACTCTGCCTTTAGGGGTGCCAAAGATGGTGGGAGTGGCTCTTCTTCCCGCAACCCCTCCAGTCCCGAAAGCGGATAAGCCAGAAGAGAGCAGCTTTTCTTCACTGACCAATGCCTCCTCTGCCTTCCTGTCTGCTGCAGGAGGAGGAGGAGTCCAGTGTGCTCAGGGCCACCTTTGGGCATGCATTTTAATTTCCCCTACCCCTGAGCAGACCAAGGGCCACTTGGAAGGGCTAAACAGATGGACATTCTCCAAAAGGAGCATCCTTTGCTATGTGTGTGGCAGTGCCAGGCCTCAGGTACCCTTGAGCCCGTTCAGTGGCATCACTAGGGTTGGTACCACCCCTCTCTGATGGTGTAACCTAGTGCAGTCTGCATCCCCTCACCCCCAGTGATGCCACTGGCTGTGATTGGCTTTTAGAACCTCATAATCAATACTTTTGTTCAGAGTGTACTCGCTAGACTCAGTGTTGTCAATCTAAAGTAATCCTCTGCTAGCCTTGCCCACCATGGAATCTCTGCTTGTTTGTTTTTTCCCGCTCTCTCCTCTTGCTTTAGGATACCCAATTCAGTTAACTCCTAAGAGCAAATTAATTGTCTTGTATTTAGCATGGGACTGACTAGAATTGCATTGCATTCCTTGTTCCTCTTCCATGAGGCTATATTACCTTTGGCTTTCCATATGTTTTTGGACTGCAACACCTATCACCCCTAGTCAGTATAGCCAGTGTTGAGTCTCAGAAACATCTGGCGGACTACCAGTTGCCATTCCTGCAGTATACCAAAATCCCTTCCTATTGACTTGCAACTAGGATGCTTTGGAGCAACCAGGCTATCCCTAACAGTAAGAGGCTAAGACTTCTGGTTTGTCCCACTGTGAGCAAAATGCATGCGAATGGCATAATTGCATGAGTGGCAAGCCAGCATCTCTGTGAATTCCATCCTTTGCAGGCAAAATATGTGGGTGGAGAGCCCGTATAGTGCAACATTTTGATGCCCAGTCCAGAGTCTACCAGCTGCACTATTTACAGCTGCAGTGAAGGTATCTTGCACTGAGATTAAGGCAAGAGGGGGAGCAACCTGTGCCACAGATGTGAAAGACCAGGAGGATGGACATTGCAGGGCAGGGGTGACTTGCTCAGCTTGTCAAGTCTGTACTGGAGAGCAGGAGTAACTGGTAGGAAGCGGGAACTGCTCTGTGACTGCAAGAGGTTAAAAACTTTTGCCCCAATGTTTACTTTAGTTGGCTGCCACACTGCATAATAATCTGTCAGCACTTCAGGTGGGGATTTATTTGTGCATTAAAAATGGCCCGGGGCAGGCGGATGCAGACACTCTGCAGCATGCTGGAAAATGTGCCTTTAGCATTTACCAAAAAAAGGGCAAGGAAAAAAAAGCGAGCCTCTCCAAATATTTCACTCTTTTAATAAGTGCATTTAATTAAAGTCATATAACTTTTTTTATTGTTCTTATTTTCATTAAGGAGGGGGGAATTTGTGGCTAAGAGCAAGGGATGGATTACAAACGGGGGTTTAAAATGCTTGTTCTTAATGGAAAACTCATCAACAGCATGTTGTGTTCCTTTTCCTTCTATCTTGCTTTGATTGTGAATATGAACTAAAAGGGAATTTCAGCTTTTATTATTTTTCCCTCAGTATGAAATGTTCTCCCTTTCAACTATGTCTGTTGTCCATGTGCACTGTAGAATTATTAATTTTTCCAAATATAATCAACATATTTTTTTTGTTATTGTTCTAACTGTTGGATGGTCCCATTTTAACACACTTCCCCATCCCGAAACATCTCAATTCACTTTAGCTGGTTGAAAGAAAATTATTTTATATCCCACCATTCTGCCAGTACAGGATCCAAGGTGGTATGGCTTAAGACGAAGTAAAACATTTAAACATTTAAAACATTAAATGTTGATATGGTAGGGAGACCTGCCCTGGCTGCATCCTGGACAGGAGAGCAAAAATATGCATAGAAGACAATATTGGCAGGTTGTGAAATTAATATTCAGTTGCACAGTGTTTTCTTCAGAGATGGTACAATAAGGGAGATGGTATAAGAAGTGTTAGATATTTCATGAGGCTGTAGGTTAGATATTGCCAGAAGTACAGTTTTTCATTTGCTCGCCACTGACAACCTAAACATATAAAACCTGTTCAGCTCTGAACATTTGCTAATTTGGAGGTGACGGAATGGATACACGTGATCCTAAATAATACAATAACAGTCAGCAGATCATTTTCTTAAAACAGGTTCAAGGAGAAGCAGGTTAGCAATGATACATATTAGAGATTCCAAAATCATTCCTTGTGGTGCATAACCCATTGCTAAAGAAAGTAGGAGCTCTTCACAGAACTGTGTGTTTTTCAGTAGAAATATCTGTATCCCTAGATGGTAAAACTGTAAACAAACCTCTTGTTTTCCCAATATGTATGCTTCTGCTTTTCTCTCATGTCTTTTGAAGTTGCTTCAGGAGCTGAAGGGAAGTCAGCTTCAGAACCAAGCTGGTGCTGAAGCTTAGTGAGTTGCCCAGATCCTTATCTACAGCCCAGAAGGTGTGCAACATAAGAAGCTGAGTGGCATCTTGACTGACCGAAGGTTTTATTCTTCTGTTGCAATTAGGCCTCTGGATAGTTTGAATTTTGTATGCCAATTAGCAGTTTTAACCAGTTTGAAAACCATAGATAAGGCAGATGCAGGAAGGGCAGCAACTAAAGTGGTTTGGTGGCAAGTGGGATGAGAAAGAATGTTCTCTTTGGCTCTGATGCGACCCTGTAGTGCCCCAGCAGGCCACAGATAACCTTCTGGATCAGGGACAGTAAGTATAAATGGCAAGAAACCACAGAAAAGTCACAGTGTTTCTGTTAATTACAGACCTCAGGGGAGCAGTCTTTTCTCTTCCTTCTAGTAGGAAAAGGCAGCATACAAGATCCTATAAAATGGCTGCGTTCTCTGAGAATACAGTTGCCAGTCTTTGGCTGGGATGAAAGACATTTCAGATAGCCTTCCAATTAATGTAGCCTCTCTCCTCCTCCTCCAGCTTTCTGTAATCTTACTATAGCATCAGGAGATATTTCCATCTGGGAAGAAGATGCTACTAGTCCCTGTTTAACATGTAGAGTCCATAACATACCATTTTGCTCCTTGGTAGCCCCACAGCACTGTTCCCTTTGTGGTCACTTGAATCTAGGTAGGAAAAGATGGAGAAGGGGGAAAAAAAATGAGCCAGGCATCTTGGCTGAAGGATTTCTGCTGAATATATTATCCAGGCATGTAGTGGGTTAGGAGCTCACCCAGAGTTCTGGCACTTAACTGCCTTCCCTTGTATTGACAAATGTATAAAGGAAGGCTGCTCCAGCATTAAGGGCCTTGCACTTTGGCCAAGCTAAACTCCCAACACAGAGACTCTCTGTATGACCTTGAGCAAGTTACAGGCAGCTTGAACCTCAGCATCATATAACTTTGTTCTGCTTCTAGCTTCCACGGTGCTCCTCCTTGCAGGAACTCTGTGATCCACACAGAAACTTCAGATCAGACATTGGCAGAAGTGGCATTTTTAAAAGTTCTTCCTTTTTTTTAATTGTTTTGTTTTCACTTTGCTTGCTATCAAGGCTAGCTCTACCTCTAGGGCAGCTGATTTTGGGTGTGTTGTGAAAGGGCAGCAAATGGGTAGTTGTTTAATTTATTCCTATTACATTTTTACTGCCAGGAACAGGGAGAGGTGCTTTTTGAGATTTTCTGTCTCAGGTGCCAAAATAACTTTGGGTACTGGATACCTTGACTTTGGGAGTGGGAGTCTTTATTGGTTACTGTGCTTCAGGACAATGAAATGTGTATAACCACAGCCAGAGGGAGAGAAAAACGGGGGGGGGGGGATTGTGTGTATATGTGAGAGTGTACTTGCAGTCCATTCACTGAACCATTTTCAAGACTCCAAAACACTGTGCAGTTCTTAGGCTAGCACACTGGTATCAGTTTAAGCAGTGTTCCTAGCTCAGGGAGTCAAAAAATTGTGTGAACCTGAGAATTCATGCAAAGTCCTCAGTCCAATTGAGCTGGACAGAGCCCCTTACATATTCTTTCTCCCTCCAGTGATGAGATTGTTCATGCTGGTTGTGGGATTCTGGGAATTGTAATTCAAATAAATGATGATTCCAAGCTCTGAGTATAAACCAGCTTTATGTCTTCATGATCTCTGCATATTCACAGGGAACACCTTGATCCATATAAGTGGCATCTTCATGGCCTGATCAGCCCATGTAACTAGATACTGGGCTATTTTCCCCAAGTTTTGGTCTTTCAAACTTTTCTTGCGCTTGGCGCTGCATGATAACTCACACTGAGTGGCTACAAGCATAAGCTCTGGTTCTGAAAGTGTGAAAATGGGCCACCCAAGGAATGTGCAGAAACATGTCAGAGGAGGCAAATGGAGCTCTTCCTTAATTTCTTCCAAGGTGTGTCTTCTTGAGTTGATGGGTTTAGGAAGAGACACTTGCCAATTTCCACCCTTCAACTCAGCAAAATGTAACAGGCTGTATTCCCTGGCCCCACCCCAATTGATGATTTATCCTCTTGGAGATTTTAAGGGTGTTTGAGTTTCTTCTGTTACATTTGAGAAGAGAGCTTGTGTCTCTCTGCTGTACAGGAGTATGTGGTCCTGACAACACATGCATCATCTTGTGAGGCAGAAACAGGAAGTCTCTGCAAATATGTCGAAAGCTGGACATGTGACATTACTATATGAGGCACATCCACCCAGGTCTTAGGGGCACTTGTGTGAACTGGTGTTGTGTGCTGTTTATTCTGAACTGCCTTCAGTGGTGCATGTGTATGCAGTTTCAGGAAATACGTACCGTTCCATGTGATCTGTTCTACCCCCAGTGATTAGTGATTCCTGTGAGTGCCCTTCCCAGAAAAGCATTCAACGGTTTTTGTGGGATTTGCTGCCAGTTGACTTTGTTTGGAAGAGGAGCCAGGTTTCATCACAGTTTCTTCGTGATTGTGAACCTATACACATTTTATAGAGAAGAATCTTATGGTGTAAACTAGGCCTAAGGAGGGATTTTTAATAGTTCAATAGCCCTGTTGACATCTGTTTTGATGAAAAAGCATTTTTCACTAGCAGAAGGTGGGCTGCCTTCCCATGGGAATACAGATGTGAGTTGGGGCTGTCTTAATACTTTTTCTGCTACTTCTAGGCACAGGGAGCAGGTGCTGTGGAAGAGTGCCTCTCAGTCTTTGGTCCTCCAGGTGTTCGAGCTTCAGCTCCCAGAAGTCCCATCCAGTTTGTTCAGTGATCAGGAATTCTGGGAGCTGAAGTTCCAAACATCTAGAGGACCAAAGGTTGAGAACTAATGCTTTCGAACATAGCTGAACACTTAGATAACAAAACCTGGACAAAGCCTGATAAGATGAATGATTAGCTATTTCTTCAAAGTCAGAAAGTTCTCTGAGTATTATTTTTTTGAACATGAGTTATAGGAAACAAAGTCAGTAAGGTACACACCTTTCTCTCTCCTTAGGTATATGAGAAGAGGAATGGAGGGCTTCTAGGCTTTCCTAGCTTCTGTGTCTGCTGTAGCTTTAATGTCATAGCCAATGTTTTGGATGATGGTGATGGCAATAATGATGATGATGATGATGATGATGATGATTTCTTACCCACCTCTCCTCAAGGCAGGGTACAACATAGATTAAAATAAAATATACAACTAAAAGCACATAAAACCATTTAACATACAACAAAGGTGGATGGATAATGGGACCATTTCAAAGCACCCTTGCCTTTCAGCCTCTCTAGGTAGAATTCTTCATGTCAAAACATGTTGAGGGATGGCCTGTCACATGTGCTCTGTCCTTCCCTCTTTTGCATCTGCACTTATATTTGTAGAAATGTTGAAGGACATCTCTTTTTACTTCTCCTTAATATCAGCTAATGAAAGAATGTTTCTCATTTTCACTGTACCCCGCTGCTGTAATTACTGATACCTTTTGGGCTGGTTATTGGAATTTTCCCCCTTATAAAAGTAAAGCTGTTACAGGCTGGTTGTTGCCTGGTATTGCTGTCATAAATTATTACCTTATAGGGTATATGCTGTAATAACTGAAGGCAGTACTGGAGTCCTGTGCCTTCAGGGGGTTAAGTTGCTAAGGGATGTATGCAGAGTGATTGTTAGCAAGATCCATGAAAAATGTGTGCCTATCTTAGCTTGCCATAGATTTTACATTGCTGCAGGAAGGAGTTGGAACTGCTGAGAGGGATGGATGAAAAATCTTAAGAGTTGCTTGTGCAGGCTGCCTTTGTTGATCAGAAAAGTACATTGAACTCAGGGTGGTGGTGGCGTAGTTCTGTTTGCTTTCAGACAAGAGTGATTTCTGGATGGGAATAATGGCAAAACCCAGACTAACCACTGAAATGTTAAAGCCCAGCTTTAGCTGATGTTCACCACCAAAGTTGGAAACTTCTCTCTTCTGTGTCATATGCCATTTAGATTTTCTTTCCATGGGCATGGTTGGGTCGCTGAGTAGTAATAACAGGAAAAATATTTAGTGACAAAGTAAATGTGGAAGAAATAAATTCTCCCCTCACTAATCGAGGAAAACATGCTTTTGTGTAAGAGAATAGGCAATTATACTTTTAAGGACGGGGATGATAGTCCTATCCTGTAGATGTTAGCTCCAGATGTAGTTTATGGCTCTAACCTGGAAATTCAAAATAGTTTAAATGCCTAAAAGATGATAGATGTTCAAACACACCCAGGTGAGAGACTTGACAGGTCCCCATGGGGGGAACTTCTCAATCTAAATAGATTTAAGCGTACTTTTAAAATAGATTGATATAATTTTATTTGACTTGTATCCCACCAAATTGCATAAGTGCTTTCAATGACATGGTTATCACACTGTGATTCCACTTGAACTGCCATATTTCCATCCTATAGATTTCTGGGGGTCTTTTTGCACTATACTGTTACAGTGCTATTATTTCAAGATCCTATGGAATTCTGGGGTTTGCAGTTTAAGGAGGGACATTTAGAATTCTTAGCCAGAGAGCTCTTTGGCCTCAGTAAACTACAAACCCCAGAATTCCACAGGATGTTGAAAGTGGAATAATAGCACTGTAACAACGTAGTGTGGAAAGGTCCTGGGTTTTGTAGTTTAGAGAAGACAACTGAGAGTCTTCTTTTCTTGGATCTCCCAAAACTACAAATTCCAGGATTCCTTAGGATGCTGCCATGTCGGTTAAAGTGGAATCATACTGCTATAATTTGCATAGTGAAAATGCCCTTTTCTCTGAGCAGGTTGTAATGCACAGAAACTGTGGCCCTTTCTGCACGAGGCGAGTGAATTGCTCTGTGCCGTTACTTACCGGTTCTTCTTGGCTCGAAACAACGTGGACTTTCCCTTAAGCCCTTCCACAGGGCTCTTCTGTTTGTTCCAGGGCGATGTGGAGCAGTGTGAGGTCTTTAGATCCGCACTGGTGAAGCTTATAAAATGGCGGCTTCTGGTTTTTTGTGGGTCTGGACCAACCGCTGAAGCTGGCCACACCCACAGCCCACCCTCCACTGATCGCAGGCTCGCATTGGTGCGAATCTGTGCATCTGCACGACTGAGCAGGAGTGAAATGGCGCGCTCCGGAAAATTGAAAGACCGTTTTTTTCCGGTCTTCACATAGCGCGCTGGAGGACCACTTGGGGGGGTTTTGGATCGGACTTAGGTGCGGAACTAAGGTAAATAGTCTGAACCTAGTCCGATCCAAGGTGTGGACGACCTCCGTGACAGGACGCCTTGGCCCGTCTTAACTTCCTCGTGCGGAAAGGGCCTGTATAAACTCATAAACATCATAAAAGTGTAAAAATGGCAAGTGAGTGGCAGTAAAAATACAAGTAAAACACCACCGTCAAACACATGCAAACACAAATCAAAAAAACAAAACAAAGAAAGCCAGCCCAGTCCAGAAGAACAATGTTTAAATCTGCCATTGGGCAATCCTTTTACTAAAACAAACTAAAAAGTCATTAAATAGTAAGCAAGCTTTCTAACTCTCCAAAACTCCTCATCAGGTTGTATGTTAACTAGTGATGCTGGGCTGGGGGAGTGTGGGGAGAAGAAAAGAATCTCTGTTAATGTTGAAATCACAAAATTTGCATCAGATTCTGTGCTCCCCACCTTTCCTACTATTTTGCTTAATTGCCTGATGAAAAGTCAGGACTGTAGCCGGGCAAAATGAAGCCAGATTATACAAACCAGTCCTCCATTTTTTCAGAGACCAGGGTTTGAAGATGGTGGGCTGCATTTTACGAGTCAGTATGTGGACCAGGGAAATGATCCTCTGGGCACTGGCCAAGTCACCTCTCAGTAAAACTGCAGTGATGCTAAAGACAGATGCTGAGTTGCCATCTTGGAGCTTTTGATTGACTTACAAGGGCGTGGCACTGGGGCTTATACAGTATTCTCTCAGATTTATACATCTACCATAACATGATTCTGTAAGCCAGTGGATCATGTGAACTCTGAAAATTTTGAAGACCTCCTTGAGCGTCTGGAATCAGGTGCTAAGGAGAATTTTGGTGGAATGTACAGCAGCATTGTATGTGGGCTTGACTGTTTGTAGCCTATAGTAGTGAAACATTCTGGACTTTGTACGTGTGTGGCAGCAAGGAGGAGGAAGCCCCAGTGTGGAAGAAGTATAGATAAAATGGTTTTACTTAAAGAGTGGTCTTATTAGCTATTCTGAAGGAACTTTTGGTTGTCTTTAGCCACAAATGCTTTCAGCAGATATGCGGTAGCAATATCTGTTGTTTATTTCTTCATGGCTTTCAGTGGTTAAATCCTGGGACTGGCAACTTTTTTTTTTTTTTTTTGGTGGTGGTGGGCTGTCAGTTCAATATTAGTCCCAATAACTGCTGCTGTGATTTTTACATAGTATTTGATTGTTCCCATTTAAGATGGGTGCAAAAATTATGGCTACTATGGGAAGTTCTTGCTGATTTCAGATTTGAATCTGTTTTTCCACGCTCAGGCCTAAAATTCTCTTAACCTATGTTTTCCCCTTAACACTTACTGCTGACAGCCATGGCGCCCTGCAGAGTTCTTTTACTGTGTTGACAGAAACCCAACTAGCTTTGGCCTCAGTACTAAATATTGCTGTTTGCCTGTGGGTGCTTCAAACTCTTGCAAGACATGAAGTCTCAATAAACCAGATATTTTCACCTTAATCAGATATCCAATTATTGGCTGTGACCACAATCAGATGGTAGTTAGGAAGCAGATGTTCTGATTAGTTCAGCTTTAACATAGAAATATAGTCTAGCTGCCTCTCACCTGCACCAGAACTTACACATGAGCCTGAGGCTTTAAGGGAGGTCTCAAGCCATCTAGTATATCTCTGTGATTGTTTTTCCCCCATATAAGGTCTTGATTTGTTCTAGGGTAGAAGAAATATGCAGCCTTGTTGCTATACATAATGCATGTGCTTTGAAAATCCAGTCCTCAAGCAACATTTTGTGTGCATGTGCCACTGTCTATTTTGCTGTTGGTGTGGCGGATTAGAATTGCAAGTGGAAATGCCAGGTGATGACAACATATCCTTCAGGCTGAGAGAGAGAAAAAAAATGGCATGAATAGGTGAATGAAGAACTGCTTATGTGGTGAACATTTAAGTCCAAGGAGTAAGCCACTTTTATGAGGTCTAGTTAAACAACTGGGTCAGTCTTCTTAGCTTTAGAAATATAGCCTCCCTACAAATGAGAAGGCACAAATGGTGTTGCAAACATCTTCATGACTGACTTTGAACAATGCCTCCTCAGCACATATACTCAAAAACCTCTCCTCTACTTATGATTTCTTGATGATATCTTTGTAATTTGGCCAAATGGAAAGCAATCACTTGAGAAGTTCCACCAGCATTTCAACAACTTTTACCCTACCTCATCCTCAGTTTGGACCAATCCACACAATAAATTCACTTTCTTGGCATCAATTTTACAATGGACTTCTAAGTACCACCCTTTTGTCGAGAACCCACTGATCTCTACACGTCTCCAGTTTTACATGCCTCCAGTTTTGACCCAGAAAACACTACCAAAATTACAGTTCATAGCTAAATGCTCCAATAGAACTGCATCTGCTCATACCGTAAGACAGAAACTCAAAACTCCTGGATTTAGAACAGACATTTCACAAAACTACAATATCTACCTAGGGAGGTGAAGAAACAAGTCAACAAGGCAAGATCCAGGAACCATCTACTGCAAGATAGACCAAAGCCACAAAATGAGAGAACACCCCTGGTTGTCACCTGTAGTCCCCAGCTGAGACTACTCAAACACATCATCAATGAGCTAGAACTGCTTGTAGCTACAGCCAGTGCTGGAGAATAACAGCTCTCTCACAAGTTTTAGGAGTAGGCATTTATTGGCCTAAAGACAGCTTCCAAATCTTAAACAACTACTCCCTTACATAACACATAACACAGGATACATAACACTGACAATAATACAGAGCAAGACTCTGCCACAAACTGAGATGCCAAATCTGTCCCCCGTATCTACTCTGGGAGCAATATTACAAGGGCCAATAACATCATCCACAACATCAGAGGTGCAATTACTTGCTCTTCTTCCAGTGTGATATATGCCATCCCATACTAGTAATGCTCCTCTACACTCTAATTGGACAAAAGCACAGTCTTTATGTAAGAGGATTAATGGACACAAATCCAACATTAAAAATGGCAATACCTAAAAACCCAGTTGTAGAACGTTTCAACCTTCCAGGACATTCAGTAAGGGATTTATAGGTTGCAGTCTTTGAACAAGGAAATTACAAAGGAAGGCTAGAAAGAGAAACAGCTAAATTGAATTGTATGCGCAAATTCTGGTCCATTAGCAGAGATACAAACAATGACAATGGCTTCATGGCGCACTCTATATATTCATAGATGATTCCTTGCTGCTGCACATATAACAAAATGAATCTTCTCAGAAGGAGTTTTGAACCCAAGGAAATGGACTTTTGGTAAGCAGAGTTATTGCTTTCTCTCATCAGCACTAACTGACCACTGTAAAGATCTGAAAGACCTGTATCACTTCACCAACCCTTTACAAATTTAGGGCAAGAGACATGATTTGCATCTTTCAGGATCATATTACATTCTATCCCACTCCCACAACTTTATAAATATACTTTGTACCTGAGTCCTTAATACCACTCAGTACTACATCTAAAAAAGGGCGTTGATATTCATATAAGCTAATGCTAAAATAAAAGCCAGTTAGTATTAAAGGTGTTGCTGCACTTGGGTTCCCCCTCCACCGTCTTCCTCCTTTTTATGCTCTTACTCTTACTATTTAAACGTGTGAGCATGGATTATATCCGGTACATTTGTGGTATCCAATTCCCTAATTAAAACTAGGCAGCGGTATGCCTGCCAGATAGTTACAGTGGAAGGAGAACACCAGCATTGGGTTACAAGCTTAGCAACTGATTTACTTAGTGACAAAATGGGCACGCTGTTGCTTGCATGTTGTAGAACTCCTCTGCTGATCATGGAAAATAAGGGTAGAAACATGGCTGTGTAGAGTCTCCTTTCATGCTCACTTGGTATGGTGGTTCTTCTCTTCTCACCTCCAGGATCTATGGTTGGGAGTCCTCTCTTTAGTTTTTGTTCAAACAGTGGGTCTTATGGGGATCCTGAGGATGATCAGCTAGTTATAACTAGTAGGTGAGTTCTTGCTGGCCCCTGGTGGGGATTTGCAAGGCTCTGTGAAAGACTCCTGCAAGGGTGGTTAATTGGCATACAGAACATGCAGGGTGGAGGGGGCTGGTACTGGGGTTTCTCTTTCATGGCTAGCTGCCAAAACCAGAAGGTAGATAAATAGCTTAGCCCTTGGACTCTGCTCCAGAAAAGGAATGTTGACTCAGGTGCTTTTTAATCCAACAAGTAGTTAGTATTACTGTTCTGCTTTGTGTTCTATGCAGGTAATAAATGTACACAGACACACTGCAGCACTCCCTGCAATGGTAAATGCATGGTTATGCATGTGAGAGTGTTTGCATGCCTGCATGCATGTGCATACTTGTATTTTGTTTGTTTTGTTGTTTGGGGAGTCTTTCAACCTTTTCACCATATGCAAAGGAAATGCAGAAAGGCAAAGGATCTTAAGCCTATCTTGGCTGTCATGTTCTCTGGTTTAAGAGCCCTTTCCTGTAGCTTCAGATGTGTGCTGGTTGTGGCTATTCGGTGATGACTTTGCAGACGTCCCAGCCTTAGTTTTGCACATACCTCAAACTTAGTTCAGCTGGCTACATTACTGAAAATAGGTTCCTCGGGCTGAACTCTGAAGATGTAATCTTGGAATATTTTAATCATTGCCTCTTGTATCTCAGCTGTCCTTTCTTATGGATGTAAGCCTAGCGTATGACCTATTATGCTGTATAATACTTTTCTCTACATAATTTTGGGCCAGACTAAATCAATGACATGATGGACCTTGGGGCTAACAGGCTATAGAAGGATCTGTTAACTCTGTCTGAAACACAGAATTTGCAGGGGTGTACACACGTGCACACATGCCCAAAGCTGTTTTATGTACAACAGCAAAAACATTGTTTTGCTACATATCTTGAAGGAAATGCTTTATCGTCATGCTTTTCCCAAAGCAAAAAACTAACCAACTCCGCCCTTAGGAAACTTAAATGCAAACACAGGCTCTTATTTATCACAGGTTCAGTTTTCACAAATTGACAGAATAGTGTCTAGACATATTCATTATCAGGTTTTGCATGAACTAGAGATGCGTTTTTGTTTTTAATATGAAATCTGATCATCCGGACTAGCACATGGGTCCCTGCAATTAAAGACTATAGGCTCCAGCCTCTTATTCTTACACTGGCCATGGCTAACTTGGAATTGGGCTATCTGTATGTGGAGAAGGGAGCTTGCCTAAGGAGCTGAGGTGTTTTTTTCAGATGACAGTCCCCATTACTAATTGTGTTGCCTGATTTCTGCAGCAAGAAGTATGAAGGGCTTCAAATATGGCTGCTAGAAGCTGTTTCCTTCTAAAGTCGAGTGGGTATGTGGACATATAAGCCAATTGCAATTAGTTATGTGGCAAATAAAAGTTACTGTCATTAAGGCAAGGCTGGGGAATCTCAAATTGGGAGCCAAGCATGACCCATTAGCCTGGCTCTTCTAGCTGACAGGACCTTGAGTCCCTACCCCTTTGAAAAGCCCTGCTCAACTGCAAGGCAGAGAGGGCAGAAGAGTGACAGAGCCGTTGTGTTAAGACCATGATTCACTTACTCTACTCTTTCTTCCTCTTCCTGAAATATGGGGACAGTGGTAATGGAGGCCAATCTAGAGCAGAATTGTGAAAAAAAACCCTGCTAACATCTCATTTATGGTCAAGACAGGCTGGTTTGACACAATGAGACAGCCTGCCAAGGATTCTGAAGCCACTGTGAGAGAGCCTGCATCCAGTGTGAACATGAGCAACCAATCACATCTTTTTATGGTTTGCAAAACTTGAGCGAAATCTTTCTGTTCGCTATTGTAGAAGCTTGGTATCTGTTCTGAACACACACCAGTGCAAAGTCTATGTCTGGCTGAAGTGCTATTTGAAGACATTGTTCTTTAGCTGTTGCCTGGGTGGACTTCACTCTGTGTTCAGGCTTTCTCAGGCTGGAGTAAAGCTCCAGGGAGTGAGCCCAGTTTCTTTGGCTACCTGCTGGAGAAACCCCACCCAGCACTCCATCCAGAGACAGGATGATATCAGGGAGTAGTGGCTTCATCCCATGACATCATCCTCCCCATGATAGGAATCTGCCGACTCCCCCACACTTCTGCATTTTCAGCCCTACAATTTGGCATTTAAAGTGCTGCTCCAGAAGCATATTGTTTCAGCTGTGTCCAGGGATACTGAAGAGGTAAAACAAGAATGAGAAAGAGAGAATGCACAGTAATATGCGTTTCAGCTCAGTGTGTGTATAGTATAGTGATAGCTTTGGTTAATATAGAAATTATTATGAATTGAGTGGCAGTGTGTTGCTTTTAAACACAAGAATATAAGAAAAGCCTGGCTGGTTGGATCTTCCCTGTCTAGTCTAGCATTCTGCCTCTTTCAGTGACTCACCAGAAGCCTTTGGGAAGCCCCATAAGCAGGAGGTTAGGGCTACAAACTTCTTCCTGTTGTTGTTCCCAGCAACTAATATCCAGCAATGTGCAGGAACAGTTGACGTTGTACATAGTTATAAATGTGAGAGATGTTGTGGAGAGCGGTTGTTAGACTTGTCTATAATGCGGAAGCCTTGTGATGATTAATTCTGTGAGAATAGCTGCCTCTCTTTCCCACATCCCTGTCCCAGATTATTCCAACTCAACTCCCATAGATCCTTGTTTTACCTTCCCCTGGCTTTGCCAGACATTGCCTTGATTCATTTTGTTTCAAGCGAATGAGCATACTCAAAAGGAGAGCCACATTCCACAGCGTAATCTTAGGCAAACAAGGCATGGCTGTTGCTTCTCCATCAATCAGCGTTTCCTCTCATCTCATTTTATTTTCCCCGGCATCTTAATCAGAGGCCTTGGCACTTTCCCAGCATCTATACAGTTGGACTAACACCTGTCCAGGTAATAAATGGTTGACTCTCAGGGCTGGTATGTGTGCTTTGGTTTTAATTACTTGGTCCATGCAGGCTACCACAGGGAAGTGAGACGGGGCTGGACGTAAAGAGGATCAAAGCCAAATGTATTCTAGCCTTTTCCTGTCACACAAAAGACCTCTGCTCCAGTGGTAGTTGCTGGTGGCTTGGGGACTTTATGTGATCCATTTTGTGTGCTCGCCCCCACTTCCTACAAGGTTTTGCCCACATAACCTCACATCCAATTAATCCTTCCTTGGAGAGGACAGTAGCAACAGAGTTGAACTGGAGCACTCTTTAGCGTATGGCGCTGTCCTTGGGGCCCAATAGAGCTTATGTTACTTGACAGACAGATAAAGGAGACTGAGCCCCCTCACTTTTTGTGATGCCTTCTTAATTACTATTTCTAGAAGGCTGTAGGGAATGGCTAAAATGAGAAAATAGTGGGGTGCTACTTGTAGGTATTATTAAGTGCTTTAACCCCTCCCCTTGAGGCCACTCCATGCCATAATCTGAGCACTGTGCCAATCAAGACATTTTACGTGCACACACACACACACACACACACACACACGTAACAGTCCCCTCATGTTTTCTTTAATTAAAAGCAGATTTTGAAGGCTTTACTGACTTCTGTTGAAAAACTCACTCCAAACAGCTTCTTTCTCCACTCCTACTGCATCCATGAGGGAAAAGAAATGGGCAACTAATTCCATTTCAGAGTAAAGACCGTATGAAGTGCTAATTCTGACTTCTGAAGCTAGTTGCCCAGGTTATTTGAGACAGTTGTGTTGCTGAATGGCTTAAGAATATTTAAGATTTTATAAGATTTCTACTGCTAAACAGCTTGTTCCAAGGTATTATAACCAAACTCCTTGTCTATGTATGGGTTTGGGGTGGTTTTGCAGTAGAAAACTGCCTGAACATCACCCATTTTTTTAAAAAAATTCTATTCTATTCTATTCTATTCTATTCTATTCTATTCTATTCCTTTACTTACACTTGGCCTTTTCTCCAAAGCTGGGACTCAAAGTAGCTTACAAAATAAAGAGAATTATAGATGAAAAGATATGTAGCTCAAAATACTCAGCAAGATGAAAGCATCAAACTGTCTATAGAATTAAGAACCATGAAAACACTGATTTAAAAACAAAGAATGAATGTAGTACAGTATACTTTACAAGCCATCATCTTGTAAAACCATCATGCTGGAATAAAAAGGTTCTCACCTGCTGCCAAAAGAACGTTAAAAAGGGAATCAAAAATTGAGGGTTCAGGGAGGGTTTTTTTGGGTGGGGAGGAAGATTCATGGACTCAAAAGGTAGGTAAGTGGATGCTTGCAGCCTGCAGTCCTCAGTTTCCCCAACCTTGGTTTAAATCTTTCTCCAACATCCAAACTGGTCCCTGACAAATTGCTAGACAACTGTACTGATATAGCTGAGTGTTTTTCTCCCACCTTCTGCTCTACTGTCTCTGATGAAAGGTACAGGAATATGGAGAACTGGAAAAGAGCATCTCCTGCTCTTCTTTACTTTCGGGAAAGCTCTGGTTGCCTGTTTTTGCTGCAGTGGGAAACAGTCTCTCTCCCTCTGGAAACAAAAGAGTCTTCTGGCATTTTAAAGACCTATTATGATATATATTACTGTAGACATTGTGAAGATCCTAGTGGCATTTCTGCCCAAGTTGACAGATTTCCTGCTTATCTGGAACTTGTGCTTTCTCTCATCTTTTGAGGGAAGCAGATTTGGTGACATTGTTTTTTGTATCATCAGTACAGTACTGAATACTGCCGAGAGTACCGTAGGAATGTAGTATAGTACTATAAGGCTACGTACTGTGGCATTACAAAGTGTAGGAGTGTAATAATCTTGATTACTGCAGGGGGGTGGGGGTTGGGAGGGATAGGCATATCTGTACAGAAGCATTCTGCTCAGACTCATGACACACAATGACTCCATTGAGCTTAAGTTCTTCATACTACATGGTTGACGAGGAATAATTCACTCCCATGATAGCGTGAGTAATAAAGCTTGGAAAAGGCATGCAGCATTTTCTGCTACAGGGTGGTCCAAAATTCATGTACCATGGAACCAATTATGTTAAATATCTGAATCACTGACCATTGGCTTGAAAATACTTGCATATGATACGTACACATGGATATTGCTTAATAAACTCATGGTTATCTTTGTACATTTGGGTCTTATTTTTTTTTCTACTCCAAATAAGGATGTGTTCTAAGACCTGAGATGTTCCCTGGGGAACTCTTTTTATAGTTCCTTCACGGAAATAAGATAGGAAGTCAAGTGCTTTGAGGTCCAGTGACCTGAATGGTCAGCCTGTGAGGCTGGCCCATCTAAACCCTTGTCAGGCATTCACCCTGATCCTAATCTCTGGGCTGCTTCCATGTGAATTGCCTCCACACACCAGTGCCCATCAAGTGTATTGTGTATTTCGAGCATTATGACTGAGGGGAAATGTAGACCATGATGTATGGCCCAACTGAGAGCTTGTTCATGCTAGATCTTTGTTAGTGATCACAGGAAAAATTCCTTTTGGGACCAAGAGAGTACTGAATTGTCCTCTAGTTTGGACAGTGATCGAGGTATCATTTATAAGCTAGGACAGGCTTTGTTATTCAGAAATGAAACTGATCCTTATTCATCTTTTGATTTCATCACATCATTTTCTAGTCTCACAGGGAGAAGGAATGCTTGATTTCTCTTCCATTTTAATGTAAGAATGAGTGACAATGAATTATGGAACTTCTTTCTTACATACAAAGAACATAAACTTGTGTGATCTGATTTCTAGCTCTCAGTCTGATCTGCTTTCTCGCTCTCTCTGACCAAAAAATACTGTTAGTCTAAATTGTTCCTCTCTTCTAATTGAGAGATCGAACTGTCTTTCATTTTACAGATTTGAGTGAAGACATTTATCTGTCTCTCTCTCCCTCTCTGTGCTATATTTTCAAGCTGCAAATAGAACTGCAAAGGAGAACTTTAATATTCTTAAATTAACCCTCTTGTACTAGGATTGGACATTTTGATCTAACAAAATTTTTGCTGTAGAATCTACGTAGAGCTAGACTTGCAATATAGGCATCCTGTGACTTTGTCATCTGCAGTCAATTGTGTCCCCAGGGTTTTTGTCATTTGGCACATACAGCCTTTTCCTATAAACAATGCAACAACTGAAACAAAAATGGTCCCTGCTGATTTTTTGCCACTGGATTACTTTTTTGTCCAATGTAATGTACTGGAACAAACAAACAAACAAAAAGTTCCATGCTAGTTGTTGGGTAGCCATGATACAATAAAACAGAAGAGATCTGCCTTTGTTGTCATCAAGTTGGCTCCAGTCAGGGGAAGTTGAAATCTCTTCCATTTGTAGGAACATTGGAATTCACTGGGGTCAGGGAATAACTGAACAGTACAAGAAGTGTGTATTTTATTTTATCTGATTTCATTTTATTTTTTATTCTTCTGTGTGTTTTCTGGCTCTGGTTATTTGGGTGGAACACAATTGGTTTCTACATACACAAAGATTCTGTGGACCTTTTTATTCTCTATAATACATTGAAATTTTCATTGGGTGAACTTCCCCCCAACCTACAAAATTCAAGATGGTTGTTTTTTTAATCCTACTGCATGAAATTTGCAAATGAAGAGGCTCTCTCTGTGTGTTCTTCAATGACCAGAATTGCTAAGCTGAGGACACCTCTTCCTTGTTGGTAGTTTACAGGGTCAGAGAGCCTTTATTAGTTATTTTGTAGACTTGTTAGTGAGGGCGGTGTTCACTCTTTTGGAATGGATGATGTGAAATATTGTGGGGTGGGTGTTCCTTTTGTTCCCTTTGTATGTCCAAAGTATATAGTTATATTGGAAATAGATAAAAATAATGGGTTCCGTTCAGCTCCATCACCTCTTTCCCTGTCCTTCCTTCTTCTGCTCCCTTTCCTGGCTGAGGCATCTGAAACATGCAAAGTGAACTTTTGAAACACATTCAAGGGAGCTAGGGTGGGATCTGTTTTGCTGCACTGTAGAAAAATGTCACTGAACAGGTAGAATTTAAGGTGATGATTATTACAGTGGTGGATATCACCTTCTGCTAGTTTTCAGACACCCCCCCCACACCATTTTACAGCCAGTTGATCTGTGAAGCTTTGGGTCTAACCCTGTCATAATCATTAGTGTGTGTTAAACTATATTTGCTCACACCTGTCCCTTCTTACCTTTGTCTTTGCCATCCTTCCTCATCCTAGTTTATTTGCCTCCTCTCCTCTTTGTTTCCTTCTCCCTCTAATGATGTTTGCATTGTATGTTTCTTGGGCAAGTGCCTCTCTCCGCTTTGGTTATGATTGTTTTTCTTCCCCTCTTGTTTCTTTGTCAAATGGCATCTGTGTGGATGGTACACATGTTTCCAGATGGAGGGCACTTGGTGCTTCTAATTAGCAGCCCGCTTCAGACTTGGCAGAATCTCTGATCCTGAAGGAAATTCTGCTGATTTGTGGCGATTCAGCAGAAACCCCAGCTGAAGTAGGGCTGCTCTTAATAGCAGGATATTTGCAAAAACTAAAGTATTTCTCCCCAATTTTTCCATATAAAGAAAAAGCCAGGCTAGAGAAGTGGGACAAGGCTGCACAAAGGGTATATTTCTGTGTTGCCTGAGGGAAATATGAGGAAAGGCGCAGCCCTCTTAGGTCTGGTATAGGACATGTAAAGCCCATGGAACAGCGGTAGCTCTCCTAGTTCCTGCACCTGTGCTTCTAAAATTTTACTTCCAGGCTGAGGACAATGCTCTTTTTATATAAATGGCCAACAAAATATGGGGAAGAGGGAAGGGGAAGCAAAGAATTTCTCAGCCGAAATTAGAAGACTCTGGCTGGCATCCTCTACTACAGTTATAGATTCCTAACCCTAAAGTTATAACTGTTCCATATTTGGTAATACTACGTGTTCTATTGCCACAATTGTAAATGCTCCCCAACCTACCTTAACAGCCAACAGCCACTTGGAGTGACAGAGTTTGTTCTGCTGGTGATGGGGGTTCAGCAGGATGATGTTTCCAGCCCCCTCCCACCAATACATGAGGCTGCAACAATTAAAAACAGGACCTCTGTCACAACCCCCCATATTACTGCAGATTGCTGGCCGGAGGAGACTAGAGACATCATCCTGCTGCATCCCGGTGACAAGCAGAACATCAATCACTTGGAGTGTCTGCTTGCTATTAAGGTAGGTTTGGGTAAATCAGGCCAGGAGATAATATTTAGTTATGCATTCATTACCAAATTGCTGATATAAGATCTCAGCCTGTTCTTCCAAAAAAATCCACTACATCTATTCATATGAAATTTTGTAAGATTTCTTAGCTAGGGTCAGCCTCCGTTCTGTATGTCATCTAGTATATAAAAGTCAAAGTTTGTCTGTAGCAGGTGCTTATATGATTGGCTGCAGGTGAAGACCTCATACGATTGGCTGTGTCAGGCAAAGACCTCATATGATTGGCTGCATAAGAAGATTTTATGGAATCCTGGGGTTTGCAGTTTAGGGAGGGGCCTTTAGAATTCTCAGCCAGAGAGCTCTTAATAGGCCACTTGCTATGGAGATGAGGCCTAGCAGCAAGGAGAAGGGGAGTATATACCCTCAGGAACCCAACCTCTGTATGTTAATAACTCTGAATACAGATTGGATTGGGAAATATGGAGAAAAGTTACAAGTATTGGACAAGACAGTTTGGGGAATTAACGACACAGAATCTCAAATCTTTCTAACAACTATTACCTATGAGAAAATAAAATCCCGGGCAATGCCAGTTATATACTCTAGTTTTTTATAACATTGTCCACAATAGAATAGAGTCTATAATGGCTGCTTTTGCACAAAGCTCCTTGCCTCTTTTCTTTTCTTTTCTTAAAAAAAACCCTCAAAATTTAAAGGCAGGTAGCATGAAACTTCTTCTACCAGCACACCCCTCAGTAATTTGGAACTGGTTTGGTATTATGCCCCCAGAAGAGGCTAGTATGCCAGAAAGTCTCATCCAGTTCTTTTGGAGAGAAAAAAGTTACAGCCATTTATTAATAGGCATGAGGATTTGGATTCCCAAATCCATATCTAGGTTCAGACCCAAGACAAACTGAGTCAAAGCTGAGCTGAATCAGACTGTTTTAGAGATCATAAAAGGGGGATCTGAACTGAATCTTGGGCTCAATGCACACACCTCCTAGCCACCAAAAGGCGCAGTGCAAATATTCCATGTTTTCTTTCTTTGATGCAAAAAACATGGAAGGTTACCAATGGTAGATTATGTCACTAAAATTCTCAGTTGCAGGAGAAAAGCATCAGTTGGAACTGCCTTATCTATCCTGCACTTGTTACCCTGACTTCTGGGAGTCCCGTGGGGGACCCTTTGATTCGCTCCAAGTTATAAAGGTTGGGGAAATTATCAGAGCACTGGCATTAGCAAAACGAGAGGCAGGGTAACCCAGCAGGATCTTTTACCCAACAGGCCAAGCCAAAAAGCCAGACAAACGTATCGAATAAATGGATTTTATTGAATGAATATATTCTCACGCACCAACGCACGCACTCACTTTCTCTCGCACACACAAGGCCTATTGAGAAGGAAACGAGGTGAAAAATGGATAGGGGATATAGCAAAGGGATTGTAGAGACAGTGATACTGCACCTATGCTGAAGTCTTTGGTCCGGGAAGTAGTGAGAAGAACGGAGCTCAGCAAAGAGACAGCTGACGGGATCACTCAACTAACAGAGTGCCGATCTGCTAGTGTGTCAGGGAGTTCTCTGAAGAGATCCTCAAAAACTAGGACTACTTACTGGGCAGAACGTACCTTGAGGGCAGGCCCTCTCCTGGGGAGAACAATGGTCACAGCAAAGGAAGGAATGCCAAACAATGGCAATTTGGTCGTTTGCATGATTGGTTTATGCTGGGTTGCAAATATTCAGGGTTGTGGTTGCAAAAGGTTGTGGTGTAAATTTATGTAGATGGACCTCGCCTTGTAGGATTTTTCCAGAATCACAGTTGCTCAACCTGGGGAAAATGCGCTAATCCCTTCAAGTTGGCTGCTCTTGGCTGAGGACCCTTTGTCTAGGTAGATGTGTATTGCCTGAGGTCTCCTTGGGCTATGTGACTGGGGATTTTTCTGGTCTTGACCTGTTTTCAGTTGTTCAACCTCTTTGGCTACGTGCCCATCCGGGCAGCCTCTCTGGCATGGTGGGCATATCTGATACCAAATTTATGGTCCCTGGGATAGGGTATGCCAGTAGGGTAACACACTGAAACACATATAAGACTTAACACACAGTGAGACTCATCTGGATTAGACGTCCCTTCTCATTTTCCTGCAGTCAAGCACATTTCTAGTTCAAGTTGGAGGTGTAATGGCAAGGCCTTCAAGTCACCTGTCATCTTAGGGCAACCCCAGGAATTTTATAAGGTTTTGTTAGGCATGGTATACCAGAGGTAGTTTTGCCAGTGTCTTCCTCTGAAATATAGCATACAGCACCTGGTATTCATTGGCAATCTCCCATCCAAGTACTATCCAGAGCTGACCCTGCTTAGCTTCCAAAGTCAGACAGGATCTGATGCTTGTAGGGTATTTAGGCCTCTTGCATTGTACTGGGCTATTTTATGTATATCTCTGCACCTGTAGGCTGGATAGGGCCAACCTTAGAGTGGGGTGCTGGATGTGGCCTGCGTGTTGTTCACCTGATTTATAAGCATAAACTTTCAACACTTATTTCTTTGGATATAGTTAGAGAGGGAAGTGATGTCATCTTCTCACCTTTCCTCCCTTCTTTCTTTCATTTTTTTAAAAATAAACTTCCTCATCTTTGGCTTTTAGGGAGAGTTCCAGATTGATTTGGTCTTGGGTCCATTCATTTGGCTTTTTAGCAGTTCAGAGTATGCACAGAACTCTTCTCCAGGACCACATTTCAAATGAGTTGATTTTCTTCCTCTCAGCATTTTTCACTGGAATTGAAAATTGAATTGGAAATACAATGGCATGGACAACCCTGACTTTATAGGCTTATCCTTCATGAATTTATCTAATCATCTTTTAAAGCAATCCCACTTGGCAGTTAACACTACACCTTCTAATAAAAGGTAGAGTAGATTGTTGGCCAAAGTAGCAAAAGTGCTGTTATTCCTTCTCCTTGTCTTTGCAAAAGTGGTTGAATAATTACAATTTAGAGCAGGGGTGGCTATGGTTAAGTCTGCAGGACTCTGTGTCTTTGAAGCCATCCAGAAGCCTCCCAACTCTCTCCAGATTATTTTTTTCCAATTCGTTTTGCCCCCAAATTTCCCCAAATGTGCCCAAACCATAATGACTTGCTTCTGCTGGCCTTCCAAAGCCTCCAAAACATACAAGAAATATTTTAAAATTCAACTGAAAATTGACCCAAATTGTGGCCAGAAGTGATACCACATTTGTTGGGTGTGCCAAAACACATCAGTGTGGCCTGCCAGGGTAGTGCAAGGTGCAAAAATGGCTCCTGACTCTGTGTACTTGTCCACCCCTGTTTTAGAGTAATTCTGATTATTTGATACTGTCCTGATTAACAGTTCTTGTGGCTTGCCCCTTCACTGCAAGAAGTAGGGTTGGTAACCTCCTCTCTTATTGTCTTCCACAATAAAAATGTGACTAACAGATTCTCATCAAATAAAGCAGAGGTGACTAGAGTATCTCCAGCTGAGTTTCTGTCTAACGCTGTTGCCATTAAAAGCACAGAACCATTGCCAGTGTGAAGAAAGAGAGCAACAGTATCAAGGGGCTCAAGTCCCATGAGGAGCAAGAGTGTTTTTAAAAGCATTAAATACCCTGAAGGTACCATATCTCGCCTGATCTTGGAAATTAAGCAGGATCAGGCCTGGAAGGGAGACCACCAGGAAATGCCAAGTGCTGTGGTCTATATGGCACAGGAAGGCAATGGCAAACTGCCTCTGAGTACTCCTTGCCTAAGAAAACTCTGTGAAATCCATGGGGTCACCACAGGCATGTGCACACGCAAGAGTATTTTGCCCTGGTTCTCTTTTTCTTTTGCTCTTCTTCCCCTCCTGCAGACATCAGCTGTGTGATCCAGTGTGTGATCACCCTCCATCCTGTTCCATTGACTGGTTGCTGAATAGGTTCATGAGAACCTTAGGACTCTCAGAGCACCCATGAGTTGCTGGTCTGGCATATACATCACGTATTTCACAGCATCCTCTTTGACTTCAGTGAAAATTGTATTCTCGATCTATTTTCCAAGACATGGGACTTCCACGCCTTTGATTGACTTGTTTTGGATTAGCTTTAGGAATATTTTCCTCTCCCTTTCCACTAACATTCTTATGGCTGTTTGTGGGTTGCTTCCTTGATGAAGAGGTATATTCAGGAATGTCTAATGGGAGCTGTGGTTCTCTCTCTCTCTCTCTCTCTCTCTCTCTCTCTCTCTCTCTCATGTGGTTCGTTATCACAGACCTATTAATAAAATTTGTGTGTTTCTTCAGCCGCCACATGGACGAGATCAGAAATATTCCCTGATCTCAAACTTTGTTTTATCATAACACCAGCATGCATAGGCATGAGCTCTGAAGCCTTTTCTTTGGCTCAGTTTCTCCTCTCTTAAATGGGTCAGGTGCTGTTTCGGATGAAGCTGCTATAAGCTGTACATCAGGAACTGTGAATGGGAGCTTTTCTTCAGCATGGCCGAGTGATGAATTTTAACCTCTGTCCCAGTGTCTCCCTCAGCTAATGGTAGGAATATGATGGGTTATTTTGTCAGGGGTTGCAGTGGGAGGTGAGGGTTAAGAGGTTAGCGTTCCAGGTGTGGCTGAGCACGAGGGGTTTATATGTTTCGTTGGTGAGAAGAGAATGCATCCTTCGTTTCTAATGACAGGACACTGCAGGTAGGGACATGATGCTCCTCGTCTCGCAGATGTGTGGTTAAGCAAAAGACAATTGCAGATGTTCTTGGAATTCCCAAACCGGATACAAAATTGCTAAGAGGATACATAGACGGAGAAGCGTTGCCAAGAGTTTTTACATAATGAGAGGATCATGTTATGCTTCTTTTGCTTAGGGGCTCAGTTTGCTCATCAGCTCTTTTCTGAATCTGAGGTATAGAGCACCAAGTGCTCTGGTTAGAATGTGTATGTATGTGAAAGTACGCACACAGGCACAGAGACAAACAGAAGTCTTGAAGCTGTCTTGAGGCTGACTGTATCTGATGGAAGAGGAATATGTGGAAGATTTTTAAAAATGGTGTAGTAAAATCAGTGGCACCATTAGGTAATTTTAAAATGCTTTCCCACTCATGGTATGTTTGAGGGCCTCCTTACTCATCCTTGGGTTGGGTTAGTGGCCTTTTCCCACAAAATCCTGTCCTGGAGAAAATTGCAAAGGAAATATCTGTGTATAGAGATTTCTTTTTCCACAGAGACTCTCCTTCTTCTTCTAGCCCACTCTTATCCTTCCTTCTTTAATACTTGCTTTATTTGTCCTTTTTGGGGGAAAAAGCTCAATTCTGTGCCATTAAAAGTGGGTTAACTTTTTTTTAAAGCTACTTGGGTCAATATTTGCAAAGTAGGTAGAGGTAACTTCACTCCTCTTCGAGGAGGGGAATAGGTGGCACTGCCACTTAGAGAACTGGCCAAGCATGTGGGAAGTCCTTTTACTTCTGCCAGTGACCATGGATGAAACTAGATGCTCCATTTCCTTCAGTTGTCAGGTGTTGGAGGTAAACATCTATGCTGCTTAGCAGCAAAACACATTTGTGTTCTTGAAGTCTGGGTGCAAAGCAATCTCCACTCTACATTATTGACAGTTATGTGTCTGAGGTTTTGTGGGGAGGAAAATAGGTGGGGTGCAATTTAGAGTTTGTTTAGATAGATTAGGTCCACTACTCTCCTCAAAGATGAGGCTCAGCCATTAGAAACAGGTTCTGATGTTTTCATTTTTATAATAAAAGGGAAATGGCAAAGCCTGGGAGAGAGGCTCTGGGGGATTACGGGAATTACAGTCCAAAAAGTAGTATTGCCAGGCTCTACGGGGGAAGGGTAGAATAATGTATACTTACTAATCAAATGTCACTGTTGCACTGTGTGTATGAATGGGTGGGAGATATTGGTGTGGCCATTGATAAGATGGGATGACAGGCTCAGTGGGCCACTGGCTGTTTTTTTTTTGTTTTTTTTTTGTAAGAATCTAAGGGGTCATTCTGGCCCAAGCTACTGACATCCATAGGGAGATTTTGTCTAAATGAAAATATCAGCTTCAGAAGAGAGGTTCAGAAGATTATTAGATTTGCAGTAGGAGAGAAAAGAGTTAACGTTGGTTCCTCCATGTCTGCTTTGATCCCAATAAATATCAGACAGACTCAGCAGATGCTGTTTGCTTTTTTTAAAAAAATGTATGTAAAATACATAGACCTGTTTGACGTCACTTCCAATTTGGCCTCCAAATACACCTTAGGTTGGCCAGCATAGGGATTCAAGAGACCTTTGCCTGTTTAGAAGCATGCACGTGAGAGCTTTAAAGAGCCCAATGTCCTTGGTTTGTCCCTCTCCTCTTTCCTCCCTTATGTGTTCAGAACCTGTAGTTGTACCAAACACATCAAAGAAGACTGGAGATCTAAACTGCCACCAGGAGGATGTAGGAGAATGACAATTACATGAAAAATGGATTACCATTACCATATCTGGCTTCAGTTAGTCTGCTGCAGCAAAACAAGCGTGGTATGATACTTCTCATATTAACAGATTTATTATAGCATGAGCGTTCATGGACCATAGCCTACTTCTTCATATCCATGGAGTATAATCTTGGGCTCAGGTACCTATATAGCACACTTGGCTGACGGCTGGAATGTTGACAGTAAAATTATAACATTAAAGGTTTTGTCCCCGATGCACATGTGTGTGAACATCTGCAGAGTAACTCTGCACTGCTTCTCTTTTTTCCCACACCTCTGAAAAAAGAGTCCAAACTGGCATACAACCTTCCTTTTCTCTAGGTAGAAAGGGCCATTGGGCTGCAATAATAGTGGGTCATTGTCTAGGATTTCTGTGTCTGAGGTTTCTGATTAATCTTGCAGCTCAGAGCACCTGCATAAGTGCTAGAGTTAGTTCTGAATACGGGAATTCTCCCCCAATGTGCCTAAAACTCCCAGATGTGCATCTTAGCAAAAGCCTGCTTGAGGGTTAATTGAGATTGCGTTGTGTTGACATTTTCAATGTATTCATTTAAGCGATTTAAATTATTGACAGGCATCTACTGATTGATGGCTATATTATTTACAGAAAACCTCAGAGTGTGCAAAATTCGATGCTTATTTCTCCAGAGCAAAGATTCTCAGCCTGGTTCCAGTGGGAGAACAGTCCAAAGTCCTCTTTTAACTGCTCAGTAGTCAGTACATTATTCCCTCTGATGATCATCTTTGTATAATTTTGTGGTCATGAGAACTTTCTTTATCAACTTGTTTTGCTTTTCTTTCTTTGCTTTCGGCTAGTAGCAGGGATATAGTTGTTGGGAAAAGTCATTTTCTGTTTAAAGCAGAGTTAGCCAACCTGAGGTCCTCCAGCACTTTGGACTCCAACCCTTCACTAGTCCCAGTTCCAGCCAGCATGCCAAAATTCAGGGATGATCAGAGCTGTAATCCAAGGTATCTGGAGCCACTAGGCCAGGTGTTTCTGATGTCTAAAGAACACTCTGTGTTGTGTACCACCCTTTACAATATTGTTCTCCCATCTCCAACCAGAGATCCATCCCTCAATCCATCCATCCACTTTATTTATATCCCACCTTTCTGCAGGCTGTGACTCAAGGCAACTTATAGAAAGGCATAAAATTACTATAAAAACACATATTGTTAAAAATATACAAAATTAAAATTAAAACAGTATTAAACAACAAGAATGTGAACCAGTGGAGACTCTATATAGCGGCACAGTGTAGCTTGGGATATAATGGAGCTGCTTGATGTTAAGGGCACATGAAATTAAGGACACCAACAAGACCCCAGCTGTACACTTAGCTTGGGCAGGTACTCAGAAGATGTTTGTGTGTTACCTCAAGAATATATACATACTTCTTGCCAAGAAATGAACATCTGCACAGTTGATACTTGGCAAGAAATTCATGTTTGGTCCCTGGGGGTAATTAAGGCAGGCAGCTAGGTCTGCCTCCCACTTTCTCAATTTCTGGCTCTCTTCTTTAAATGGGACCATCCTAAATGGGGAACATCCCATATCCATCATCAGCATAGTGAAGCATGTCTGGTTGTTAATCTGGTTCTTAGCCATGTTGTATTGTGCAAAATTGTCCCCTTTCCATTCCAGTGGATCTTGGTGAAATATTTGCCATCTTGGGGTATCTATGAATTTTTGACATTATCCCCCAGCCCCTATCCTAGTGAATGAATTTGAAACATCACAGTTGAGTCTTAAAGAACCCCCTGGGAGTGAACACTGATTTTTAAAATTTTTAAATTTATTTTTATTTATTTTTTTGCTTACAGCCATGAGTCTCCTCTGTAGCTCTCAGTCTGACAGTTTTCAAAAAGTAGCCCATACTTCAAAGCACCAAGCATCCATGATAAAGGTTTTATTTGCAAAAGAACTCTGTTCCCGTTTATCCAGCATGCTGAGCTTTTGTGACCAAACTGGGCCACAGCAGGATGAGAAGTACTAATTTGGGCAAAGGAAAAGTGTGGTTGTATCACCTAAGAGGAGATGAAATGAAAAAGTAAAGCCAGCCCTGATTGTGAGCCCTGAATGTCCTTAGAAATCAGCTCCATTTTCCTTGACACTCAGCCTGAAAATGTTCACTGGTCGTGAGAATTCTGCTTCCTTACCGCCTCTCCTCCCCGCCGCCCCGTCCTTCTGCGGCAACTGTATTGGTTTCTTGGATGACATTTGGGCTTTGAGACAATAGCTGTGCTCCTTTTTGACACACTGTAAGGGATTAAGACTTGAGTGCAGGTGGGTTTTCTCCCCCTTGCTGTCACCTGGACATCACCATGGAGATAATCCTCAGTGAAACAAAAATAAGAGTAGAACCGGTTGGACAGAAAGTGCAAGCTGAGAGAAAGAGAGAGCGAGCCTTGCTGGAGGAGGGGAGGGACGAGCGGCGGAAAGCCAAGGAGAGGGCAGTGGTGGAGGCTCACTGGGAAATGGCTGTGGCTCTAGAACTTGCTTGAGTCAAGTCACTGAGGGAACACACTGCAGGAATTAGGCAACAGACAACTGCTATCCTGTTGGGTTTAGATTGGATTATTTGTATCATAGAAGAGGATTCTGACAATTCCTGCTTACTGTGATAAAGTAGATCAGCAAGATCAGTCTCTCACTGAATATCACAGTGTGAGAGTCCTTTTAAATAAAAGGCCATCTGCATTGTTTGTACAGGCATCTTCTGGCCTAACCAGTTTTGGCAATCAGTGTTAATTCTGCAGTATATGCAAAGACTCACTTTAGAGGATTCAACCATGGCATTGTATTTGTTAAATGGCTCATTGGTAACCTTGTATTTCTGAAAGAACTCTTTTTGTCTAAGGGTGACCATTTGCTTTTATTTCTCCGCTAAACTTCCCATTCACCTATTAAAAGATCCCATGTCTGTGTATTTTGCAGTACTGCTGCTCTGCACTGACCTAACTGCAATGCAACAGAGGAAAACCCCAATACTCTGTATACTTCATTGTAAGCTCGTGCTGTAATACAAACCTTTCTATACAGATAGTCAGCTCAAGGGAGGGCATAGATGGGCACCAATTGGGGGCCCACAACTCAGTAGTGTTCTACTGAAAAGAGTACCCAGGGCTTCTCTTTCTCCTCAGCCCAGCAAACTGGTAACAGGTAACAGTGTCAGTGAGAAAGAAGAGTGGGAGACTCCAGTGTCTGTTTATTCACCGGTTCTCCCCCTGTCAAACATGCAAGTGACAGCAATGAGTCTTGTCCAGGAGGCTTGGCCTAACTCCCATCAAAGAACTTAGAGCTGATACTGCTCGTTCACGTTGATGTGTCATTGAATTAAGGCTGCATTTTAAACACTGAGTAATTTCAATTTGACATATTTCATTCCCTTGCATAGCACACACACATGATTACACTGTAGAATCAGAAGTTTTCTTAATCTGCCCCACAGTTTGGCTTTCTGCTAGGGGATCTGTCTAAGTGACATGGATGGGTTAAATTTACATCAATATCTGAACAAGTGAGCAGAACTAAATATTGTGAAAACATAAATTGCCTCCGTTCAGATCAGTGGAATAATTAGGACTTTGGGTACTTTGAGGATTGGTGGAATGGGTTAAGCCATGCCAGTCCTACATATCTGCTCATTTATTTATCTCAGCAGTTTCTAGAACTGAGTTACTTGTACTCTGCACATTAACTGTATCAGTGACCTTTTTGGGACTTTATCGAACACTAAGCCTTCAAATTCTGGAGACTTCTGATCATATAACTGGAGGTGTTT
Organism: Cyclura pinguis; assembly: GCA_030412105.1. NCBI lineage: Eukaryota > Metazoa > Chordata > Lepidosauria > Squamata > Iguanidae > Cyclura > Cyclura pinguis. The sequence continues at coordinate 166,825,872 of CM059600.1, forward strand.
CAAAGAAAAATATAATAGCAAGTTCATGTTTTATATTTCGCTTTCAAGGCTGAGCTCTCTTCTTTCTGCTCTTCTGCCATTTTGAGTATCTATAATGAATATGGTGTTCTATGCCTATGCTGGCATCTCACACAATTGTCTAGGCAACAAGGGAGAGGAGCAGAGAGTATCTTTCAGTTCCACAGTAATGATTTGTACCTTTTTGCTAGGCCTGCATCCTTCCCAGAACAGCAGATTATGAATTTCTCCCCCCCCACACACACCTTTCTCTCTTGGTTGGCTTTCTCTACCATCAGGAGAATATTTTGGGGAAAGTGCCAAGAACATGGAATTGACGCTGTGGAATATCTCCCTTGGGTGTATTCAACAGCAGAAGGGGCAGTTGATGGAGGAGGACTGTGGACTTCTTGTTCATAGGATTTGATTGAAGGTTTCTGTGGTCTGCCCTGGGGCTAGCCATCAGGGTGTGAGGATGTTTGGCATGAGATTATTACCTAGGCCACCAGCAAACTCCGGAGTACAACTAAAATCAGCCAGCAGCCTCCTACGTTTTCACATAGTCTAGGCAAATATTGAGGAATCTTTTTGAATAAAAATATGGAGGCTGGGCAGGAAGGAAGGTTCTTTGGCACCAGCAGCCATTGCTTGCTAATGGTAGCAGAGATGGAAAACTTAATCTATGTGGTATATGTATGAAGCCAGTACCTCATTAGACTGCTTGGGAGGGTGCTGGATGGCATTTAGAGGCCACCAGAAAGATCTTCTGAGGTTTCAAATTCCCCACAAAAGTATGGTTGTACCTTCTGCTTTAAATATCTCTCTGGCTCTAAAAAGAGTGTTACTTTTACGGACAAGTTTAAACAACTATTCTAATTTCACAGCCTGTTCACTTTTTTAGAAATGTCACTTGGGAGGAAAATGATGTGATAGGCTAAATGCATTTATCAGCATTTGTTCTACTGCCACTGTCTGTCCAGTCTACAAATACAATGCAGCTGTAAACGCATGTCAGTCAGTCCCATCATATGCGTCTAGCTTGAATGAAGGGGGCACACTGTCCTTGAATACTGAACCTAAGTAAAATTCCCTTTACTGGGATAGAGCATTATACTCTCTATATTATATTAGATTGCCCTGCACTTTCTGACTTGGGGTGGGATGGCAAATGAGGACAGAAAATATTGACAAAACTCCCCATTCTTCTACGTGTGGTTTTATCCATTGTTAACAGTCACAAGTCAGAAATGACTTGAAGGCATACAGTAACACAATACCACAACAATTGTGGTAACACTGGTGGCCAAGAATCCCTTTTTGCCAATGGTTTACTTTTGGTTTGTCAACAGGAACCACTTCTTGAAGTAGATGATCTGTAGTGGTCTCTGCAAGGAATTGCCTTTAAAGACAAGTCTGGAAATCTGCATAATTATTTCCAATTGCACTAATCAGTTTTTGCAAAATTTTGAACTTAATTGATAAGCATTCCTGCTCTAGAAAAAGAGAGATCTCTTGCCACTTCTTTCCTCAGCATAGGCATATCAGCTGCAAGAAACTTTAGCTGCAAGAAATTCCCATTCCTTCAAGGGAAAATTTTTTGCCCACCAAGCTGCACCTGCTGTGAATATTTTGTTAAACACAGTATGTAACTGAAAGCTGAGTAGGTGCCAGAGGGGCGGGCATACACACATACCAAGGAGTACTTTTTTTAAACAGCTATGGTCTCCCTGTAAAAGGAGTAGACTGCACTATGGGTTGTTTGGTTTAGAAATGTTAACCAGGTGGGCCGTATATATTTTAAGATCTCTACTTGACCCATTAAGGGCTTGATTTTGGGATGCAAGTTGAGCCTGAAGAGCCTGAAGAGCTGAGAAGACAATGTGATTTGGCAGCTTGGAACCCTAGGAGGATAGTGAGTCATAATAAGGATAATGAGTCATAATCTAGACTGCTTTCACACGGTTCATGGATAGTTGTGATACTGGACTGGACCTTGTGCCTTTCCAGTTTGCAACCGCTCTATCTCCCATTTCATTGCTTCTGATTAAGACTGTACATACTACATGTATATACAGGAAGGAGCAAGCATATGTATGTCCACACCAGTTCTGAACACAGGAAAGATGAAGAAGAGGTGTGATCCAGTTTCCTTCTCAACATGGCTATTTTACACTCTGATGATGTATGTACAGGTCTCCATTGGACTCATTGTCATTCTCTCTGGTTAGGGCCAGGGACCAGTCACTTTATTTTGAAATCATTCTAATTGACCAAAGTAAGTCTTTAATCATATATAAGCTGTTGTGTAATATTTCCATTTGCAAATGAACGTTTGATAAATAAGTTAATGACTTCCACCACTGCCACCATCCATTAATAATGGACCTGGAGAAAAGTATCTGGTTTTCTTTTTCTGCTTTCCCCACATTTAGATGTAGAGTCATTACATTTTAAGTGAGTGTGGGAAAAGAGCTAAGAAACCCCAGTTAACAGCCTCCAGTTTTTCTATAATGAAACCTAACATGACTTCAAAGTATAGTATTGATTGGTCTTGATACAATAGTTCCTTCTGTGTTTGGCTTTCTAGTCTTTATAGTCCAGACAAGAAAAGAGATTTGTAAGAGTTTCCTTATTTGTTTATTTGGTTTATTTGTTTTTGACAGAATGGGTGGATGCACATGTAATTATTCATATTTATTATTCCTGCAGGTGTGATGCCTTCTGTTTGAAAGCTTTTCAAGATTGTAGTTCTAGGTACACCTACCTTAAATAAGTCTATTGCACTCAGGGAGCCTAATGTCTAAGGATATATGGGAAGATAGTTCAAGTGTCTTCTTCTCTGGCAGTTATTCATCTTAAAGTTACTAAGTCTGCAAACACTGTTAAATATCTTGTCCTAATAAAAGTGTTTGCATGACTCAGAAAGTTGCAGCCAGCACTATAGATAGGTGACTGGAAAAGAAATCATCGTATGTATTCATGTATGGTGCTCTTTGTGCCATTAGGTGGTGGTAATGGTACTATCACTAAATATAGTGTTGTTCCTGGGGCACCAGATGAGGATACTATCTTTTTGTCTTTTTGTTCTCTAAGAAAAATAATACTACAGTTGGTCCACTCTAAATTGTAGTTCAATGTTATATTTACCATCTGCTAGGATATAGGACTTATATCTAGAATTTTTTTTAGCATATATTTATTCATTTGCATTATCTTTCTAGAAGAAGCATACCCAAGGCAATGAATTGCATACAGGTATAACTTAAAGATGCAATAGTTTACTATTACTGTTAAAAGAAATATATTGATATCCCTATACAGCAATCCCTCAGTATATGCAGGGGTAAGGTTCTGGGAACTCTCACAAATAGCAAGAAAGACGAATGATCACGTACTACATTATTAAATGGCAGTGACACACACACAGATGCTTCAGTGCATCAGTATTCATGTTGCTGCCATTTTATGTATAGGATGTGATGCTCCGTGGTCACTTGAAAGTGCAGATCCAGAGGTCGCATATACAGAGAGTCCATTCTATCTATCTATCTGCCCACCTACCTGCCTACAGAAGCAGAATTTATTTTTTTTAAATGCTTTCCAGAAACTTCAATAAAAGATCAGCATGGCTATGAAAATCATGAGTTAAAAACAATTCAAAACAGGTGAGTTTTCAAAGCCTTTTGAAGATTGTCAGTGGGAGACATCCCGTTACATATCTCTTGTGAAGGAGTTCCATATGGTGGGATCCACTACTCAGAAGATCCTGAAGAGTATGTCTTGTTGTGTTGATGTTGATTTAACCTGGTACTTTAGAGTGTTCAGAGTTCTTTCCACAAGTGATCTGAATTACATTTGCAACAACTCTTCATGGTAGGTCAATATTATTCTCCCCATATAGCTGATGCTGGGCTAAGCAGGTGCTCTGGCTGAATGCATGGCTTGTAAGTAAACAGGTTGTGGCAGTGATTTCATCTGGGGGATTTCTAGTTCCTAGCTCATTCTCTTTGCCAATATGCTGCTCTAGCTCACTGGAAACATCCGTTATCCCAGGCTGAGACTGTTTTAGTCATTCTGGAAATGGGGGAGAGCAGGCAGCCAGAGGGCATGTCTGTGTCCAACTATGAATAAAAGAGGGAATCCCCACAGATAGTGATCTTGATTGAGTTGTGTCCTGTGTCTTCAAGAAAAGGAATTTGGAAATGGAGAGGCATTGACAGTTGCACCGAAACCTGTGCCAAGAATCCTAAATAATGTTGATTGTTTTGTTAGTTGTAATTGTAGAAGTTGAGCAAATCCCTTCTCCTTCAGCTCTCATTTTCTGCCTGCCTGCCTGCCTGCCTGCCTGCCTGCCTACCTTCCTTCCTTCTATCCATCAGATGCACAGAGCACAGTGAATATGTGCTAAAGAGCATGCTCCTGTGGCCATCTTGACAGTGCCTGGTCCTCTGTAGCTTTTATCTGTGAACAGTCTTGAGAAGTGAGAGAGATCCTTGTCTACTACTGAGAAGTTATTTCCCTGGGGGGAAAAAGAGGCATGATTTTTCTTGGAAACTTGTACAAGGGAAAAGAAAATAGGGTGTTACATGTTTCCCCCATTTATCTGACAGTTAGGGACTGGATCACAGTCAGAAAATGGAATTGGTTGAAAAGTGGAACCCACATACTGTACTGTAGGAAGCATGAAGGACTTAGGAAGCCTCACTTGGGACTGATCCCACATGTGCTGTATGCCAAATCTCTCAGCTGGCTTAGTGCCTTTTCCCCTGTCTTAGCTCACTTTGCAAGCAGTGCCTGCATGCAAGTGATTCCAAGCAATCCTCCGTAGGAAAGAAGAAGCAATGAAACAGTAGAACCCCCCATTGAGCTAATGGAACTTGTCCTTAATTTGGGAGCATCAGAAGAGTGAGTTGTTGGATAATGGGACATTGAAAGGCAGGGCCTTCCTATTAGGAGTCAGTGGGACTCAAACCAACCAATCAGGTTTTCTAGATGTCATTTTAGAAAATTAGTTTCTAGAAACAAATCTTTGCCTTGGAACTTGAAAACAAGTCATACAAATACCTTATATCTGTATATTTGCTTCCAGAAGAAAGAGCTTAAGGTTTGTGAACTATTTATGGAATTCATTGGGTCCTCTTCCATTCTCATGTGCCAATTCATATGCTCCCCTTACTTGGATTGTGTGTTATCTGTGACAATTGCCAACCCAAGTTAAAATGAAACTAGAATTATCAGGTGTGTACAAAGCCTACTTTTATTTTATTTTCACAGGAAGCACCAGTTTTTCTTGAAGGGTTTGGTTTATTTATCTGCAGGGTTTATTTTGTTATTTTATATATTTATGGGCTTATATGTTTTATAGTTGATTGTTCAGGTGTTTTAATTGGTATTGGTAGTTGTAACTTGCCCTGTAAAGGACAGATCAGGATGTTAAATCTCCTGTCTAACTGTAGCTACACCTTTTTTTTTCCTTTGCCCTTTCTGCCTTTTTTCCCATTAGCTCAGGAGTGGAGAAACTTTTTGAACCAGTGTCTTAATTCAAATTTATGGAGACTCAGTACATATCCCACAACATTTTACAGATGAAAACTGGGACACATGCGGCCAAGCAACATCAGAGTGTGATCAAGATGGCTGACATTATTACCGAGGAGAAACATGCAAGCTTGGAGTGCCTGCAGCAGTTTGCTTTTGCCTGAGCTTACTGAGGAGGGAAAGATTTTGTCCCTCTTCTCTTTACCCTGCTGAGTTTATTGAATGCAAATTGAAGTAAGCCTGGGTTAAAGGAGAAAGTGGGAGGAGAGAGAAACTAGAATCTTCTAAAAGCAGCTGAGAAAGTAAGAAGATAGCAGAAGATTAATTAGGGCTCTCTATACTATACCAGTGGTTCTTATAAGCTTTTCTTTATCAGGGACCCCCTGTAAATGTAATTTGTTGCTGGAGACACCCAAGATTTAACCCAAGATTTAGATGTTTAAATTTATATTTAATTATTCAAATATTTATTTAAATGTTCAAATATTTGTTTAAAGTTTTTGATCAGTTGCTCACCCTTATCACTTATTCTTCCAGTAGACAAAGAAAAGGAAAGGAGGCTTGTTAATGCCCTGTGGAGTAGCCTGCTGCGATCCTTCAAGTGTCAGGAGAGTAGAATAAACTGGAATTTCCTAAAGGAAGGTTATGAATGGGAGGCAGGCCTAAAAAATAATTTCTGTTGCCCTTTCTCCCAAAGCAGTGCATGGAAAGTAAGGGTCTCGGTGCTGCCTTGGGGGAAAATACAAAAGAAATGCTGTTTTCTTCTAAAGAAGCACTGGAAGAGTCGAGAGGGTAAGTTCTTCTTTTGAAAGCACCTACAGTCTCTACTCTCTTGGTGCTCCTTTAGAGGGAAATGAGCACTGAGACTCTCACCACTTCACTTCCAAGTGGCCACAAGAGTAAAGGGACTCCCTTCTCTTTTCATGGCTGCTTGCATGTGAAGCTCCACCACACTGCCTGGCCTTGGGCTCAAGCAGTGTTGCCACATTCACCCCACAAGGCCTGGGCTGGGAGATTTCCCTTGTCTTCCGGGCTTTCCTCTTGCCTTCCCACTTTCTGGGTTCTCTGGTGCACTGGTACAGTAGCACCCAGAGCCTCCAGCCCAGGATGAGATGTCCACCAGCACATTGTTGCTGCTACCATTATTGCTACCATTTTTGAGGAATCTGGCACATGCTGCATCAACCAGCCACAACCAGCCATGGACCCCAGGTTAAGAACCACTGGTGTATACCAAGTCAGAACAGTTGGAGGGTATATCAGAAGTTGGTGAGATTCACTGCATGGGGTGTGGCCAGTGACAGATAGGTGGGGCCAAAGCAAAGTGGCCAGTCTTTAATGATTTGGACACTTACCCACCAAGCATGGAAAGCCCAGTTCAGTTCTAAACCTACCTACTCCGGAGTCAGCCTCAATGCAATAGCTCTCAGGTGCACAGTTCATTCCTCCTAAGAAATTTAAATACCCAGTTCTTTAAAGTTTACAGGCATTCCCACCTCCTCCTGCTTTTACATTTACATTTCTGATTATGCCTTTCATTGGTTCTGTTCTTCTGCATTTTGTAAGGCGTCGTTGTTTTTTTCCTATTGTTTTTTTTCTGTCTTTTTAAAAGCATGACCCAGAGATAAAGGGAGACACATGTTTTAAGTTTGATAATAACAACAGGGAATTTCAGCAGACCCAGTTTTATTCCTTTCCACATGACATGCCCACATGCCATGCTGCCCTTACTAAGATTCCTTCTTTCACAAAATTACAAAGGCACAGAAGGTTTTGCACAATATATCCTGCCTCCTCAGTTGTTTCTTCTTCAGAAATTCTTCAGAAGCCAACCAGCAGAAAAGAAAGGGGAGGAAGAGAGACATCATTGGGTGCTGTCTTTAATTCTTCACATTTAGACCTGCCCAAATAGCTAATCTTCAGAGCCTTGCACTTGTGGATGGGGACATGCCAAAGTGGGGTTTGATTTTTTAAAAATGATCATTGTCATTATTTTTTTCCCCCTGTTCCTTGGAATGAAATGTTTGGGAGCGACAGATTTGCAACATGTCCCAATACCCTGGGCTGCTGGTCCGGTCCTGCCTGCTTTTGTCTTCCATAGTGTGGTTTTTGTGGTTGAAGCCACACCAAGCTTGCAAGAGGAGGAAACCCATTAAGGATTAAGAGGTCAGTCTGCATTCTGCATAGTTTCTGTATGTGTCTGGATGCAAGTCTGAGAGGCACTTGCCCCTGTCAGCGTCACCAGGAACTCCTGGAGGGCACAGGTAGAACGTGACTCTCCCAAGCAAGCGGCTGTTCCCACGGACAGTCTCTGTTCTCTCTCTGCCTTCTGAGATGGAAGGAATCTGTTCAGAGGCAAGTATTTGCAAGCTGTGAAAGGGAGGCTGGGCAATAGACACTGCTTCACAAAAAATCCTGTCCCTTTTCGTGGGAGTACAATTGAGGAAGATAGGCTAGATTTCCCATATAAAGAACAGATTTCCACTATTAAGGATCATTGACAGGGAACCAGAAGAACTCTGGACTGCAGATGAATGGTCACAGATGATTTACGTTTGGTAACTTTACAGTGGGTTAATGAAAATGTCAAAATAGCACAAGGTTTCCATGCCTTGGCTCAGTTATTAATCAAAATGGAGATGGTAATCAAGAAATCAGAAAATGACTAGCACTTGAAAGCAGTGCTATGATAGAACTAGATAATACTCTCAAATGTAAAGTTATATTATTAAATACCAAAGTCAGGTTCATCCATGCCATAGTATTTCCTGTTTTCATATATGGATGTGAAAGCTGGACAGTGAAGAAAGCTGACGTGAAGAAATAAATGCATTTGACACATGGTGCTGGAGGAGAGTTCTGTGGCTAGCATGGACTGACAGAAAGACCCATAAACAGATCCTAGAGAAAATCAAACCTGAACTTTTATCAGAAGGCAAAATGACTAAAATCAGGCTATCATAATTTGGACATGTAATGAAATCTCGTGACTCAGTAAAGTGGAAGACAGTAGGAAAAGAAGAAGGTAACACTATGAGTGGATTGTTTCAATCAAGGAAGCCATAGCCCTGAAGACCTAAGTTGATGGCCATGGCTGTGTGTCAGAGGGTTGTCATAAGATGAAGGCAAATAATAAGAACGACAACCTGGCTAGACTTCTACAAGGTGCATTTCTGATTTTTCATGCCATATTGATGGAGGGAACCGTGATGCAATAGAAGAGCACGTGATTTTCAGGCAGAAGGCTACAAGTTAAAGGAATAAAAACAACAAGGAGCTAAATACAGGAGGCCTCCGATTGAGGACAGTTATTACCGTTCAGAGTAGATAGTGCTGGGATGTTGGGGAGGAGGCTTCGTGAAGTGATTTAAAGCAGCTTCTCAGACTGATTTCATAACTGATACGGAGAGACCAAACCAATTGCCTAAACTAGAGGATGCACAGCCATTTTTGCTGTGTGTGGAGGAACTGACCCTGTGTGCACACACAGTGTCTTGAGAACCAGTATAGTGTTATGAATCAGTATGGTGGGTTTACACTGGGGAGGCCAGCTTAAAATTCTCAAGAAGCTGTTGTGCTCTCAAGGTAAATTCAAGTCAGTCATTGTGTCTCATTCTAACCTACCTTACACAATTGTTGTGAGAATTAAGGGAAAGTAAATTGCCCTGAGGTTTTTAAAATGTAGTATATATATATATGTGTATGTGTGTGCATGTATGCACAGTGGCATAGCTTGGTGCGAGTGGGGTAGGGGTGGGGGCACATGGTGAAGGGGTGGTGGCACATGAGGGCAGAATGACAGCACGCAGGGGCAGGGCGACGATGTGCGAGGGGCAGGCAAGGAGTAGTGGTGCCCCCCAAAAAAGTACCACCCAGGGTGCTCCGCCCCCTCATCCTCTGTCCTTACGCCACTGTGTATGCAAGTGCATATTTGTGTACATACACATAAAATTCTGTCTTACCTGCCATCATGTTAAAGTGATACATGATTTCTACATTTAAATGACATAAAATGTTTTTTATTTCCTGCTGTAAGGTAATCCTTCTATGCAGGTAGATCTACCCTCACTTACAATGGACCACTTGGCACTACAAAGGAATTCTGGAACATTTTCTAGAGTGAATTCAATACACATGAGGTTTTGGGAGGCAGGATAGAGAGAGAGATTGTCATGTGCATGGGACAGAGCCTTAACTTGTGGCAGTTTGTCAAGTGCTTGCCATTGTCAAGTGCTGTTAAAAAATTGTACAGAAATGGCCTCCCCAAATTATGAATCCTGGGATTCCATAGAATGGAGCATGGGAGAGAAAGTGGGATTAGAGGGGTATTAATTGTACAGTATGGATGCAATCATCATTTGAAAGTAATTTGTTCCTGTTACTTGTTATGTTTGGAGAGTCATTTGTTGCTATTACTCTTTTTATTGCTAGTTATTTTCTCACTGTTTTTAATTATCTTTTATAAAAACACACACACAGGGATTTATAAAGGAACAGTATAAAATGTGAACAAACCCTATGAAATAGCTGAAAAATACTTTATTCTTTTTCAAAGGAATCTGTAAAATAACTTGGTACCATTACTAATTACACTAATAAAGTAACTTCCTCCCAACAACACATTATGTTACTTTTGAGATGTAATTTAGTCCTAGCCTCGTTTCCAAGAGGACAACTCATTACAGGTGCCTGTGTTAGTTGTAACTTGCCTCTTTCAAGCTTAGCTTAATGTTTAAGGACTGGTACTTAAGGACTGGTGTGATCTTTGCATTTGTATTGAATGATGCCTCCGGTGCTTTCAGACATGTTCATGAAACCTTTGGGGGACAGTCCTCTGTCCTCTGGCAGGGCCAGACCAAATATTTTTGCTGCCTCAGGCAGAGCATCAGATGATTCATTGTACCCAAAGTCACTGTCCAGGTTATTTTGGTAAATACATAAGGCACAAAGTCCCTCAAACAACTATTTTTTTTCTTGGTAGTAAAAGTTCAATAAGACTAAACTGACTCACCATTGGCTGCTCTTTCATGCCATGCCAAAAGCTGCCATTTGGAGCAATCACCTCATTCTGCTTAATGGTAATGTTGGTTTGATCATCTGGACATTTCAGTTTAGGTGTTCTCAGTATCCCAGTGACCCTCAGCTCTGTCTCTTGATGCCATTGTCCAACTTTAGAGAGGCAAGGGGAATCCTGACCTAGTGCTTCAGAACTTTCTTGGAATAGATGAAGGTGAGCAATCAGCAACTTATTTGGGATAGGATGAAAATATTCTTGGCTGGGGCTCTGATAATTTGTGTGGAAGTACGTGGTCTGTTTTGAACATTTACCACACAACCTGAAGGAGCTGGTCCTCCACATGGGAGTACTTCTTGATCAGGGATTACTCTGAGATGTTCAAGTTGGGATCATGGGCAACAGGGCCTCTGGAGGAGTTGGAGATGGCCTTAGTCACCTCTGCCCTAAATGTATCTACATTAACTACTCTAAGGGCAACAGTTTCCCTCTAATCTTGCAAGCTAAACAGGATCAGCTCTGGTTAGTATTTGGGTGGGAGACTGCCAATGAATACCAGATGCTTCAGGCTATTTTTCAGAGGAAGAAACTGGCAAAACCACTTGTGAATGTTCCTTGACTAAGAAAACTCTACGAAATTCATGGGTTGCCATTAGTCGACAGTTGACTTAAAGGCATGTACACATGTATATTATTTGGAGCTGTCCTTAAAGACGTTAGAAATAAATATGTTTGAAGTACAATGCCCAGGGATCTTTTTGGACCTAGGAGATTGAATCATATTGTGATTCTGTACTGGAGTGTTCAGGAGGAGGCTAATTAGATTATGATATCTAATTAGATTATGATATCTATTCTGTGTAAATTTAAATGGTGTTCAAACTTTTCAACCCTGTTTTGGAGTGTTTTGGGATGGTGAGAAGACTTGTTTGTTTGTTTACCAGGAAATACAAGAGCCTGTTGCTCTTATTATCTTGCAGTACATTCTTAGAAGAAATCGTTCTTTCTACTACGCTTGCAGACAAAAGGAATGCTTTGATTTTCACATACTCCCAACATTCTAAGAAGTTTGAAGCATGTGTTGTTCCCAACATGAACCTGAAGGGCTCAGAAGTACTTATCCTTGATTTCAGTACAGAAAGCTCCTGCCTTTCAGCGCCTCATTATCTGATAATTTGCTTTTTTGACACTTCCAAATTCAGGACAAGTTCCGTTAATTCAATGTGGGGTCCACTCTTTCACCAGTTCTTGCCTACGGAGGCTTGCTTGGGACCACTTGGGCACAGTCCCAAGACTTACCTACAGAAAGAGCAGATCCCTTAGTCAAATTAATGGAACATGTCTATTGCAGGCATTGAAACAGTGAGCTTCCATCAGTTCTTCTTGCCTACAGAGACTGGTTTGGGACCATTCATGTGCTGCTTGCAGAGTGAGCGTGTGGGAAGGAGGGGAGGTGCCAACCCAGCTGAGGGACTTTACAAGCAGTGTGTATGTACATTTGGTCCCAAGCAAGCCCCTATAAGTCCTTTATGGTCCCTACAGTACATGGGTTCCACTGTTCAACCATTTCTGCTTTCTGACAGTGCTCCAGTCTTTAAACTGCAAGATACACAGGGAAAGCCTATATATTGCAGAAAGTAAAGAATATGCATGGCTAATCTCTCCATTGGCAGCGTTGTTTCAAGTGCAGGACTGATGCGCATGAGCACAAAAGGAACAGCTGTTCAGCATACAGGGTTGTGTAGGTTGTTCTCAAGGGTAATAGAAGGAGCTGGGGCATAGTATCTGCTTAAATGACCAAGAGAAAAACTTGAAATGTGTGGTCTGTTTCTGGAAAAAGGTGGAGCCCACTTTCCCTGTGGTACTCTCATATTGATGGTGGGAGGCCAGCTTTGCGACACACCATGGGCTGGTGTGCCATTGTGCTTTAAAGCCTTGGCTCATGTTTGCTGCTCTGGTGGTCTATGCTGCCTCAGTGTTTCTGGTCCTCGCAAATGCACTGTGTGGATGATGATGATGTTGTTAGGGATTGTGACATTACAGTCCCAATGAGTATTTTTGCACCTCCCTAAACTTGTTCTGAGAAGAAAAGTACCTCACCTCCAAAATTCCCACCATTGCAAGGCTTATAAGGCATTTTGGAGAAATACATTGTGTACAAAACATTACATATACTTAAAAACATAGACATCTAAAATGTGCTTATGTGCAAAAAGGTGAGAAGCCCATTTTAGTTAATGTGGGCAAGCCAGGTAAAATGTATAAATCAATGCATGCCAAGGGAGGAAACATTTAAAAACATACATGAATTCCCCACTCCACCCCCTGTCTCACAACCCAATAGGAAACAAGAATGTAGAGTAATGCAGGAAAATGGTAACATTTTTTATATTCCTAGATATTTCAAACTGCTTATACCATGCTTTAGAGTAGGGGTGAGAACCACGTGGTTCTCCAGGTGGTGCTGAACTGCAGCATTCCTTACCATTGGCTACGCTGGGTGGAGTGGCTGGTAGTTGGAGCACAGCAACATTTTGAGGATCATGCAATTCCCACCTCTGATTCGGAGTGTTCCAGCTGGTTTACATGCCATTATCGCAGTCCTGTGATGCCGGGGGAACCAAAAATACTCTTGTCTGCGCTTGATTCTTCTTCTCTTACCAGCTGTTACCCTATTTCTCTCTTGCCTTTCCTCTCTAAAGTGTTAGAACTTGTTGTCCATACACGTTGTCTTTCCTTTTTGTCTCAGGCTGCTATACTTGAACCTTTTCAATCTGCATATCGTCTTTTACACTCCACAGAGACAGCTCTTACCAAAATAACCAATGATCTTCTCATAGCTAAGTCCCAGGGCCTATATTCTATTCTTATTCTTCTCGATCTTTCATCTGCCTTTGATATGGTTGATCATGCTCTCTTGTTAGATTCACTTCATGCCTTAGAGTTCAGTGGGTCTGTCCTTAGTTGGTTTTCATCCTATCTTTCTGGCCACTCATTTAATGTGAAAGTTGACAGTCATAAATCCGCTTCCTTTCCTCTTTCGGTGGGAGTTGCTCAAGGCTCTGTTCTGGGCCCTCTTTTATCTTCTCTTTATGCTCTCTCGCTAGGTAATCTTATTAGTTCCTTTGGGTTTCAATATCACCTTTATGCTGATGATATTCAACTATACTTTTCTTTTCCTGAATTTTCTATGGATATTGAAGATTGCATTACAGATTGTCTTTCTGGTATGTCTTCATGGATTCTTCATCACCATCTCAAAGTTAACATGGCGAAAACAGAATTACTCATTTTTCCCCCTAAATCTTTTTTACCTTCCACTTTTTCTATCACTGTCAACAACACACTTATCCATTCAGTAAAGGAAGCTCACAGTCTTGGATTCATTTTTGACTCCTCTTTGTCTTTTGCTTCCTATATTGAGACTGTTGCTAGGTCATATCGCTTCTTTCTTTATAACATCTCTAAGATCCAACACTTCCTTTCTCCCTCTTCTGCCAAGACTTTAATTCATGCTCTCGTTATTTCTCTTCTCGGTTACTGTAATCTTTTACTCACTGGTCTTCCTCGATCTCATCTTTCCCCTCTGGTCTTTGTTTTTCATTCTGCTGCAAAAATCATTTTCTTAGCCCACCATTTTGATCACATTACCGCTCCCCTGATTTCCCTTCATTGGTTACCTATCCCTTGTAGGATAGGTAAGCTTCTTGTTTTGACTTTTAAGGTCTTACATAATTTAGCTCCTCTTTATCTTGCTGCTCTTATCTCTCCTTACCAGCCAGCTGGAGACCTACCCTTCACGAATACTTGCCTTCTTACCCAGCCTAGAATCTCCTCCTCTTTAGCTCAGTTACACCCTTTTTCTCTCGTTGCCCCTTATGTGTGGAATCACCTTCTGGTGACCTTGCGAACTGCCCCTTCTCTTACTGTTTTTAAATCTAAACTGAAAACTTTCTTGTTTTCCAAAATCTTTGGAACATTGAACTAGTTTTATTGCTATTTAGATATTGTGTTTTATTGGCATTATAGTAATGTTTATTGCCATTATAGTAATGTTATGTTGTACTGGTTGTAATTCCATATAACCTGAATCCTTTTCGTTGTATATTTTCATTTCATTATGTATTTATTTAGGGCAACTGTTGTATTTTAAATTTGTAAAGCGCCATGTACATGGATGACACTAAATAAATAAATAAATAAATAAATAAATAAATAAATAAAATTGATGATGATGATGATGATGATGATAATAAGGCATCATTAGAAGCTAGAAGATGTATTGTAAACCACCTAGTGTTTTCATAGCAAAAGTGAGATTTGGATGATGAGCTTCCTGTTTCACACTTTGAGACCCTCACCTTACCAATTAATTGTTTATAGTGTACTCTAACTAGTTCATCCAGTTAGAGAAAGAGAGGTACTCAGAGTTGTTTAGCATGTACAGGCATAGCTCCATCAACAAAGCCTTTGACAAGCTCCTTTTTACAAAGTCTTTTTATGCTTAGCCTGACCTGGCCTCTTCATTTCTCATCCTTTCTAGCTGGAAAATATTTTGTTTAGCAGCATTAGCACTGGAAAGGAGGGCTAGAGAAAAACAGATTTTCAGAATCAGATTGTAGTAGTATGTCTGCAGTACAGAATGCAATGAAAGTGGGGAAAAATCAAAATTTTACTCTTGCTATTCTTACTTTAGCTGTGTGTGCCTACCTACAACAGAGAAGTAAACGGCAGCTTCCTCCATAATCCCTTACTGAACATGCATAAAATGCAAAAGGGGGAGAACAGATCAGCCTTACCAGCTCCCCCAGGTATGTTAACAAAAAAGAGCATAGATCTATGTTTTTTTGTCGCCAGAATGGCAATCATAAGAAAAGTGGAAGTTTTTGAAAGAAAAAAAATCGCTGGATGAATTTTGGAAGAAGCTTTTAAGTGGTCTCTAGAAGAGTAGAAATGTATTTGTTTATCTTTCTCAGCCTGGTTGTTTCATTTTATGTGTGCATATTGTTAGTTTTGGATAAAATCTTTGGTGAAAGTTACTGAACTCATCTTTTTTGTGATGTAGGTACGTATACCTGTTCCCTGTTATTTCTGCCTCGGGTACTAAAGTTTATGTTGATGTAGTAAAGCTCAGGAACACATCTACAGTCAGCCCTCCATGTTTGCAGGCTTGATCTTCACGGACTTGATTATTTGCGAGTTTCTTCAATCCCTGCCCCCACCCAACCTCAGTTGCTCCTTTTGCAGGGGGGCCTTCACTCTCCATGGCTGTGATCAGACTGCAGACCTCTTTAAAAACCTGCCTCTGGTCCTCCTCTTCCTCCACCAGCCTCTGCCTGACCAGCTAAGGATGGCTTGGAGCTCCGTTTCTCAGTGCCACAAACCCTCTGTCCATGCCCCTCGCCACTGAAGGAAAGAGATGGGCAAGAGAGGAAGCAGAGGGCCACAATGCTGACTCACACGCTTTCCCTCTCCTTTCTCTGTCCTGGTTTGGACCCTGGGTGCCTGTTCTCTCCAACATACCTCAGTCCCTTTCCCATAGACACACACACACATTTTGATATCTGGAATTTTTCCATTTTTGCAAAGCTCCTGCACCCTTAACCCTAGCAAATGTGGAGGGCCAGCTGTACTTCATTAACAGAAGCATACCTGTACTCTTCACCATAACACATGATGCAAAGCATAGTGCATGAAGTCTGGCCCTCCAGTTATTGTTGAACTGTAACTGACAGCATTCCCCACCACTGGCTATGTTGTCTTGGGCTGCTGGGAGTTGCAATCCTATAATTTCTGGAGACCTTCACTTTGCCCACCCTTACTCCAAAGAATGGTGCTTAGGTATCTGTAGCTAGCTTGTCAACCCAAAATGCCAAAAATATGATCATTTTGTATGGTTCCCATCAAAACTTCCCGCTAGCCTTGAAACTACAAACTTTTTATGTTTCAGAAAAGGAAAACAAATGTTGCTGGCCTAGTGTGGGGCCCCAAGGACAGATTGCCTCACTTGGCTCCCCCGACCCTATTCAGCCTGCAGAGGTGAGAGCAGAGCTCTTTTGGGAATATTGTTGACTTGGAAGCTGAGAATGAGAGAGGCTATTAAATGGGAATGGCCTACTCAATAAATCAAGGCACCTGAAAACTAAAACTAAAGTGGTTGTACTGCTGACATTTTCCCCTTTTCCTCAAGAAAAACAAATAAAAAAGAAGCCCGGAAAACCCACAATAACCTAAAAAAGAAACTGCACATGTATCAGTATGGCACATTGTATTAAGCTTGTAGAGATAAAAAGGTGTTTGCTGGCTTCATATGCGCAAAACTGCAGTCCTGTAAAGCTTTGGACACTTTTTTAAAAGGTGTGTGTGTGGGGGGAAGGTTCAAGTTTATGAATTCTAAAGCTGCTGAAAGGGACATGTGGTTGTTCTGAGGACTGTGCTCTACAGAGTGGTACTTTTGCTTGTTCAGACCTGCCTTTAAGTAACCTCCTGTTTTAACATTTAAAAAACAATTCTAATGTTGCGTTCAGAGGAGGATCAAGTCCTTGTGCTGGCAGGTCAAAACTTTTTTGATGTGGCTTCTATGTTTTGTTGGAACCTTACTCTGTATGGAAATTAATAAAGTTACCCATCAGAAGCAACTTTCAGACTAACTCTTCTCCTTCTCTACCTTCACTCCCAGCATGATTACTGTAGTAGTTTCCATACATGGAGGACAACGGTTTCAACTGAACTCTTCCTCCACATGCAAGTGTGGTGATGAAGTCACCCCTTGATGATTTCTTTGACCCAAGAGCACATGTAAGCGGTTGTCTTCGTTCGCTGTAGGAAATGGCTTCCTGCAGTGGTGAATCACAGCTGCTTCAGGGAAAATGTGTAGGAGTATGCTTTTTGGCTTGAGCCCGGGTGATCTGAAGAAACTCTGCCTAGCCTTCCACATGTTCTGCGTATTTTCCCTGAGAATGTTGGAGGATGCTGTAATTACGTACCCTCCAACTATCCTATTTTGGCAGGGGCAGTCATGATTAATCCTCTGGCATCTCGGCTGCTTTTTAAATGCCCCAACTCCCCCTCCCACATTCCTCTTGTTCTCAGTTTGCTTCAGTTGCTGCAAACTGAGTTCAAGGTGCAAAAGTAATTTGCACTCAATTGACTCAGCAGTGGGGAGAAGAGAGGAGGCGAGGGAGTGAAATCGTACCCTTCCCAGTAAGCTCAGGCAAAAGCAAACTACTGCAACCGCGTGTCGCTGGCATGCACATTCTTCCTCATTAATATCTTTTGTCATTTTGACCACACTCAGATCTTGCTTGGCCAGTGATGTCCTGGTTTTCATCTACGAAATGTTGGAGGGTATACCATCTTATTTCCGTCTCCTCTTCCTCTTTCTCCTGAAATGAGACTGTAAATGTTTCAAGGAAAAGGTGTTTGCACAGAGAATGATGTGGTTTCAATGCACAGCTCTAAGAAATGCACCAGAAATAGTCAAGAGAAGTTACTATAGCCTGTTCATTGAAAGGAGATGGTGGGTGGGTGGTGAATGCAAATCAGATTTTTGTAGATGTTTTTTAAGATTTTATAATCTAAATACAAATTAGTTTCCTGCTTAAAACCTTATTTTTTCTTGGTGCATTATATACTTCATCTTGTGAGAGCAGTGGAAATGTTCAGGTTTGCCTCTATCTGAAGTCAGGGTGGGGATCATTTTTGAAATGTGTTCTCCACCCTGTCTCACAGTTGGCTCTAATCCTCACCTGCGGCCCTGTCTCATGGAGGATGTGAATTAATTTCTCCTCCTGATCCACTCCTGGAGTCCGTTGTGAGAATTAGACAGTCTTTTGCTTTGCTAATTTACGGGATCAGATTGGGCAATTATCTGTTTATGGGGCTGGGTGTGATGCATAATTTTCCTGTTGCGCTTCAAAGTGTGTGTGTCTGTGTGCATGTGTGTGTGCATGTACACACATGCACAATTGATGTTTACATGATCAGAACTTGTGTACCCCTCCCCTCTTATTACTCCTGGGTGGCCTTAATAGTTAACCAATATGAAGATGCTGTGCTGCAGGAAACTTTTTAAAAAAAGATCTTGCTACACGTGGCTTGGATGAGACTTTTTTGATAGTATGATAGAGTTGCACTCTCTACTCTGCTGATAAAACAACTATTAATATATGGAAAGATGATATCTCTTCTGTGGCTGCTATTTCACTTCTATCCTATCTGATATATTTAGTGCGCTTGATAGTTTACTCTCCCTCTCTCTGTCTCTGTTTGTGTGCATGAATGTGTGTGTGAACAATTGAAACTTGGGATTAAAAAACAGGAAAAGAATAATACTGTTTAGCCTTTGGCTGCTAATTGATCAGGACAGTGAAATATACCCCACCATAGGTCCCCCCTTAGCTGCTTTTGCAGAACTATGAGAGACAGTGGTTTAACAAACATTTTTGCAACTGGTCCAGTAGTAGAATAGTACATATGTTAAGCCTGGATCCAAACCATTGATTGTACAGAAAAGCAAGGAGTTGCATATATTCATCCTCCATGGTTATAGGCTTCCTGTCTGGATATCTCAAGAGCACTTCAGCTTTTTCAGAGAAAAATTCAGGGAGAAGCCCTGCATGCAGGCTTAGCCACTTTGGGATGCATACAGAGGTTTACTTGCGTGAGAGTTCTGTGCAGACCGTTCCTTGCTAGTTGAAAACTAGCACTGAAATGAGGGAAGGCTACCTTTGCAGTGGTGATATGCAGTAAATAGATTGTGATTTTCTGTTTGCTTTTTCTGGAGGAAAAAAAAATTCCAAGAATTTAAATACAAAGTTTAGTCTAATTTCTAATAAAACATTTAGAGGGGAGAGGGAGTCACTCAGATGAACCCAGCTGGCATGCCAAGTAGTGCAGCTACTATACCTCTTGCATATAATTTATTTTTGTCTCTGTGTGTGTTCTGATACCTTGATTTTTTCTAAGGCATTTATTTTTAAAAAGTATGGGTCTGCTAATTGTTGCAGAATAGCCACAATGATCTCAATGCTGTTGGATGGATCAGATAGTGAAAACTTGCAGTAGTTAGTAGTGAGGGCTTCATGCTAAAGCTGTTAGCAGTTCGAGCCTTTCGAACTGAACATCTTCATCCTCAAGTCTAGTTTTTCTTTATTTGGATTTAATTCTTCAGAGTCTCATTCATGGAAGTATGGTGCAGAGATTGGAAGAGTTACCTTCTTGGACTACAAATCCCTGAATTGCATAGCCACTGCAGTGGTCATCGTGGATTAGTGAGTTACAGTCTCCTTCACCCCTGCACCTCCAAAAAAACTCTTCCAAGCTCTGGTATGGAATTAATAAAGATGTATTAACATTTTGCCCTCATCCCATGTGGCCTACTATTCCTATGCTCACAGGAATTTGTGTCCCTTTACATGGCCAGAATGATAACAATATTCCTACAGCTAAAACAGAACAAACTGATCTGTGTGTCAGCTCCTTTCTTTAAAACAAACTAACTAACTTTCTCTGAGGATCATAGCTATGCAACAAATGTTAATAAAAGATGGCAGTTCAAATGATTACTACAATGATATGTCATGCTCCCAATTACATTCCTTTGTTCAGTAAAATAAGACTATTTATCTTTTGTAGTGGCAGATATTTGGAAAATTCTTTGGGTAATATATCTCTTTGGGTAAGATGTATGTATTTTAAAAACCATTTCCCATGTACAGAAGGATGTTATTTTTCTGGCTAATTCAGTCTTTCCCCCAGTACAATTTCCTCCGTAACCATCTTTTCTTCATATACTTTTTGCTGAACTAACAAATTCATAACGCATGGTTTCACATTATTGAAAGATTTTCTTTTATAACTTTATTAGATACATATATGTTTTGCCTGTCCTCCTGTGAGCTCGTTGATGCGCAGAGCTCTTCTTCTCTTGCTCCCCACGTAATCCTCACTATCCAACCTGGGGAAATAGCTAGGCTGAGACTGTGGCTTGCCTACGTTCACCCAGTAAATGAATGGAATGGAATGAACCTGGCTCTCCAAAATCCTAGTCCACTACTCTAACCAGTATATCACACTGGTACTTCAACTCAATCATGGTGGCCATGGCCCTGAATTTCCCTGTGTGAACAGTGGTGTTGAGAACAGGGTGACATGGTGGTTTCTCATTCATAGGATCACCATAACTTGGAACTGAGTTGACAGCAATTAACTACAACATTTGGCATTCAGAATTTGTACAGGATCTAGAATCAATGAAGTAAGATCTGTTACCTGAAATATATTATACAACGTGCAGTCCTTCAATAGGTGTCAGAAAGTATAGAGTTTCTCCCTCCCCTCAGCCATTCTCTACCCCTTTCTCAATTATCTGAAAACCTGTGGAGGCTAAAGCTTACCGTAAGCCTTCCTTATGGTGATTCCACATTCTGCAGGTCAAATCCTATTTGCTTTTCTTGATTGACATGCCACAACCATCATAGTTGTATTTCTGGGCTTATAGACATTTTACAGGTTTATTATTCTTGTTGCCTTTCATTTATAAAGCACCTAAAAATCTTCTGATGGGTATACGGAGTCTGAATCGTGTCCTTTGTATTTGCTGGGAGATGGTTTGATGCAAATAGTTGTGGGGTCATTGTTGGGTTAAACATGAATTAATCTGGCACAAGGAAAAAAAATTCAACTGAGAAGTGAGAGGAATACTTAAGATTCCATCTTGTTAGGTTTCGTTCTGGAGCTTTTCAGGACCAATGTTCTATTTAGCACTTCTCCAACTGTTATGTACACTGCTTTGACTTTGCAGCTTCTATGCTTAAGCCAGCCTTCAGCAGTGCGGTGGCCTCCAGATGTATATGTATAGGCATCAAAGAGTATGTGAATCATACTGAGCTGTTAGACTACATGGGTACATTACAGCCATCTGTATTATACTCAGCCCCAGGATAAGGGGAGGAAGGCAAGCATCCTTTCTCGCTTTGTATTTCAGAGACAAGCAGTTCATCTTAGATTGTGAAACTTTCTGGGAGCAGTGCCTCCCTGTTTGGGATTTTCCAGCTAGCACTGTGGGGGCAGATGTTGAGCCTTTGTTAAATACCTTCAGGAAGAATTCCAGACAGGACACAAGACGTCTGAGAGATCAACAAGCTCCATTAGTTGTAGATCTTATATGCCAGTGCTTTCATAAGTCTGTCACAATCTGTCACTGCCATTCCTGTAAAAATATTCCCAATCAATTAGCTAAGGTGAGTTTTGCCTAAATGGCTGTGGAGATTTTCATTCACCAAAGTGGAAAGAACACCCATAAACTGAGAGTTAAAAGGTGAGAACCCAGGGATCCTGGCAGCAGTATTGCTTGCTAGCTTCTGATCAGCCATTTTGATAATAATCCTTGCCAAGATCTTAAGACATACTTTGTGCTTTGGATTGGACTGAGTGCAGCTACTATATTTTGTCTCATTCTGCCGCCACCGACAGTACCCTGCCTTTGGATTCTCATGGTTTTGCAGCACAGGCACTTCTGTGTCTTCAAGACAAGAAATCGTAGGATCTCTGACATGTGGTATTCCTCAGTATGAGTCCTCTCCTGACAGAATAGACAGAGAGAAAGAAGGAGCTACAGATGTGTCCACATCATAAGTTGTTGCAAAAATGAGGACTTTGCAGGATCATATTCTGTGTTGACAATAATTTCTATGCTATAATCTGTATAATGTATTGATGCTAATGTGCGTACTACAGTCATAGGCCATTTCCGCACTAGCCTGTTATAGCGCTATTATTCCACTTTCAATCTCCTATGGAATCCTGGGGTTTGCAGTTTAGGGAGGGGCTGGCTGACCCCTCCCTTAATTGCAAACCCCAGGATTCCATAGGAGGTTGAAAGTGGAATAATAGCGCTATAACAGGCTAGTGTGGAAATGACCATAAGCAAAACTGGATAACCCAGGCAAAGGCCAATGTCAAGATCACAAAGAGAAGTTCAAAGAAGAGAAAGCCTGAGCCATAATCCTCCATTTCACCAAGCGTGCTAGCAAGGAGGGTGCAACAGTGCCAGGAACAAGCCAGAAGGAGCCATAATTAAATTTGAAAATGCTAGCTGATCCTCAAGTGTTGAGTGTACTTCAGAGGCAGCTGGGACAGACTGTGATCCAAGAGGAGGGGATGCTACATCCCAAAGTGCTGTCCCTGTTGCTCAGATCATGGACTGTAAATCCAGGGCAGACCAAAAGAAAAAAGAAAAAAAAGGTAAGTCTCTTCAATTGCGAATGAGAGTTGCAATCCCAAACATCTGGAGAACACCAGGTTGCCTTCCTCTGTCCTACTTTGTGTGTACCAGCCAAAATGGGATTTCTATATGTCACTTAGAGCAGATGTTGCTTAGTTTGTTTCTGTTGTTACTATTCTGGCGATAGCTCTCTGCTGGTATTGAGTCTTATGTTGGGACAGTTTTTTATAGGGAGTGGTTGCTGCAGAACCAGAAGGTGCTAGTTTACAAACCTTACCATCTGGTTGACCTCTGTCACTGAAAAGATGACCAGGAAGACACTAGGAAGGGGCAAATATTGAATCTGTGGAGCTAGGTAGTTGGAACTTGTGGTATTTGTTATTATTCAGTGTTAAATTTACTTCACCTTATTGTAGTTCTATGAATGAGAGATCTCCAAGAGCCCCAGTCATTCACTCTCCTCCTCTGGTCTTACAAACTCAGGGCTATGGCTTCCTTGGTTGAATCAATCCACCTGTACTGTGATCTCCCTCTTTTCCTACTGCCTTCTGCTTTATGAAGCATTTATAATCTTTTCCAGTGAAACTTCTCATATCCTGCAGCCGTACATGCTGCTTTTGAAGAATACATTTATGTAACAAAATGTTCATGGAGCATAAAATTTGCAATTGATTAAAAAGGGCCTTTGTAAATTCACTTTAGAAGTGACCTTGTAAATTTATTCAATAGCCATGTGGGCTGGGAGATTCTAAGATTGTTGTACAAAAATAACTTTTTGAAGCGCTGCTTAAAATGCTGGGAGTTGCCAGACGGTGTAGTTGAGTCTCAAGCCTACTTTGCTCAGCAGGTGCCCATCTGTAGGCAAAGGAAGAGTTGTGTTGATACTGAGTGAGAAGGGTGGAGGCTGACAACTGATGGCTGGAAGGAGGTAATTTTAACCTGACACACCTGTCAAGCTAGCAGTCACAACCTCCTCATTCCTCAGAGGTGGGAAAGGGGGTTTAGTGAAGGAGCCCCAAGGTTATCTTTCAGATATTCAGGTTGAATGAGCTGTCTCCAGACCTATTGTGGTTTTAAAGACAGCTAACATCACCTTGTTGTTTGTCATCTTGTTTTAGAAACCAAGGAGAAGGGGATTTTCTTCATTCTTTCATCACTCTGATAGTTCAGATATGACACATGTACTATTTAAAGGAGCAATGGCCTTCTGAGTAATAACATATGTGGTGAATGGTGAGTTTGGGAAGAGAAGCCTAATGGCTCAAACAAGCTACTACTTATTGTGTGGAAAGTATTGATGTTCTCAATCTCTGGCAGAAAACTCCAATGGATAAAGAGATTCAAAATATAATTAAAGATCCTCAAAGCCAAAGGAGATCATTCTGGGTTCTCTTTGTTCTTAAATAAGAGGCATAGTTTTCATTTTTTTTTTCATATGTAGTTAGCCTTCTCCAGTCCGGTACTTTCTGGATATGAGGGACTACAGCTCCAGTCATCTGCAGACAGCATGACCTTGGTTGTAGTCCAACATGTCCGGCATCCACCAGGTTGGAGAAGGTTGATGTGGACCTTCTTAACCAGATGTTTTAAGCATATGCCAAACTAAAAGAGGTTGGATTGTCCCCGGTGTGTTTCGACCAAGGAAAGAGAAAGGAAGGGAAGAAACTGATCGGAAGCTGTGTGGTAGTTTTCTCTGGAGAGTGTACAGTGGCATGCCTTATGAAGCACCTGGATTTTTAGGGATGATCAACTGTTTGGCTTAAATCTTTGAATCAAAATTTGTACAACTGATACTCCATTTGATTTCCCTTTTCCAGCTTTACCTTTTTTAGCTCTGTTGTTAGTGAATCTGTATTTCATAAATACAGACTACAAATGTATACTCTTTTAAATATACAGTCAGCCTTCCACATTTGCGAGTTTCACTTTTGCAGATTTGATTATTCACGGATTATTTGCTGCCACCTCTGCTGCCTCCCCATGCCATTTTTAATAGGGACTGCAAGCCTCATGAGACTGAGAAACTGCGAACAAGGCTTGTAAGTCACTCTTAAAAGTGGTGTGGGGCAGCAGTGGGGGTGGCAGTAAGCCCCACCAGCCAGCCACTTCTGCTTTGTGTAGAAACCCTGATGCCTCAAAGGAATCCATGGTGGGTTGAATATGGTGACCATACTTTTTTGTGTGTGTGTGTGTGTTAAATATGGTTTGGGAGGGCCTGGAGTTATTCACGGTTTTTCTATTTTAGTGGGGGTCCTGTGCCCCAAACCCCAGTGACTGTGGAGGGATGACTGCGTGGATTGTATTCCTGGGAATAAGCTAAAAGAAGGGACATTGTTGTTTTTTAGTTCCTGTAGGAAAACATTTTCTCCTCACCTTGATAACCCCAACATGGAGCTATGGTTGGTTCAGAGCGTTAGAAAAGTTACCATTTTGAGTAGGGTTGGCATATAAAACTTAAACATGGCCTTGGGGAGTTAGTAAACATAAGGTACGTAGAAGAATGTGCAAAATATTATGTCTTGGAATTATTAACATTTTCATTTTTATTATGTCACTATGGGCTTCCTACCTTGCTGCATACACCCCAAATGAAAGAGAAAATTAATTTGGGAATATTGGAACCAAGTGAGATTATTGAATGAAATATTATTTCATTCCAGTTATATCCTAGTCTTCCTTCAAGAAGTGCAGGATAATGAAACTGAACATTTGTGAGTAGTCACTGAATATGACTAGATTTCTGTTCTGTATTTTTTTCTCTGAAGATATTTACTGGTTTTATTAGATGCGTTGTAGATGTATTGTTTTAATACTGTTTAATATTGTTTACAATATTTTATTGCTTTAATATTCTTACCTGACCTGGGATTTTTTTCAAAATGAAGACTAGAATGTAAATAAAAACAAATAAATAACGTATGGTTCTGGCCTCCCCCTTTTTCTTATCTGAGTGAGGATTTGAATACCTTTCTGACTAACTCTAATCTAACTAGTTCACTAAACCAACTCTCCAAAACTTGACAAATCTAGTAAGACTTTTTATGAGATGTGGCTATATTAAATATTGAAGAGGCTACACAAAAGTAAGTTTTCACTACTATCTTTAAGATAACATGATACTTGCTTTCCCCCCAACTACCCTACTATCGCATTTTGGTAACTTAGTACCAGTTTGCGATTTTATTGCTCCTCAAGAAACAAGTGCTGTATGTGGACATTTTCTATCACCCGAGGATGGTCTCGGGCATTTCGTGTCATTTTGTTTGCAGCAGCTGTCTGCTGGATTGAAGTAAGTTTTCTGGCCATTGTTGCTCTCTTTTTCCACTGCCCTTATCTAGGCTCACCTTTCCCAATCTGGTCTCCTTGGATTTGTTAGATTACAACATCCATCATCCCCAGATAGCTTGGCTATTGGGAATTGCAGTGCACGTCATCTGGAAGGTGTCGCATTGAGAAAGGCTGCTCCAAATCTGTCCTATATATGTCTCACATATTCTTGTATCAACTAAAAAGACTAGTTCAGTTTACTGCAGGATAAAGACAGAGATAGGCTATATTTCAGAGGAAGGAACTGGCAAAACCACCTCTATGTATTCCTTGCCTAGGAAAATCCTATGAAATTCATGGAGTTGCTGTTAAGTTGACAGGCAACTTGAAGGCGCGCATACACACAAAAACAAATGTAAAGTGGTGTCATAAATGACTTTAAAGACATGAAAGCTGCTATTCTTTCTTTCTTGTTGAATGAGAATGGAGAGCTAGTAGAGATAGTATGGGGAAAGGAATGAAATATAGAAGTTGACTTAAAAAAAGAAGCTCCATCAGATATGATCAGCTTTTCAGGTATTATACAATTTACAATAAATGTACACTGGGGAGTGGAATTGCTGCAGCAAGCCCTGCCCCAAATCCAGTATGTTTGTGACTAATCCCATTGTGCATGTACCTTGTATGCACATAGGTACCATAGGCCCAACCAAGGTTTCCCAAGAATTGCAGTCCTGGTATGTGTGTGTGGAGTATAGAAATGGTATGGGTTGTTGTGGCAGCAAAGCTCCTCAGTTTGATCTTACCTTCCTTCTCACATACTTTCACTGTGTGCGAGATAACAGCCTGAAAATGGTTGTGGTGGTAGATCTCACAGCACTCACCTGAAGGCACATGGGAGTATTTTGTAGTAATGCACATGAGCCTGCTAGACATCACTAGGCATTCTTAAGCATGGGCATAGTGTGTGAACATCTCAGGTTAATAACATAGTTGTTCAGATGGTTGTAAAGAAAAATAATGGAAAAATGGAAAAGACTAGCTGCATGGCATTCTTTTCTCTTCTGGGAAATGGAACTAGACAAAGAGCTTGGGAAGTAAAAAGTTCTTTGCAGGGTGGGGGAAGTTAGAGAGTTGTTTGTCACTGTGTTGTTTGTTCCACTGATCTTTATCAAATCATGAGACTGAAAAGGGTCAGGTATTTCTCTGATTTGAAACCAGTGGGCCAGACATTGAAATTTGGATGGGGATGTAGGGGAGGGAGACTATCACATCTCATCAGCACAGTTGTCAGCAAATCCCCCTGGAGGATGCTAGATAGACCTCTAGTTAATGCACCCAGGTGGTAAGTTCTGCTCCTTTAGTGTTATTTGGGGCGAGGAATCTGCTCACACTCATGTTCAACAGTATAGCAGTTACTGAAAGTGTCTTATAAGGATGCCTGTTTTGGAGCCAAGACTTTTTTTCAAGATACATGAGGTGTATGTAATAGATCAGTGATGTGTATTTAAATTTTATAAAGTTTCAAACAAATGACAGAGGAATGGTATAAGTTGTAGTGTAAACATCTCAAGCACTCACATAGCTAAATCTGTACATTTTGGCACTGATGCAAGATACAAAATATGAATTTAGAGACTGGGTTTCAAGTTTCAGTCTACCCTTCTGATCCAGTTGAATCCTTCCTGTATTTCTAGTCATTTGGAGCTGAAGCTATGTTGTAAAGCTTGATTCCCACTCATCCCTCATTGTGAAGCTTGTGTTAGGAAATGCTAGAAGAGTATGTAGAATAGTTACTGTTTCCTTTCTTCTTAAAAGGATCTGTCTTTTCCATGACACATCATTCATTTACCAACATAAAAGGGAAATGACTCACCTTTCATCCAAACAAGAACTCCTAAAGCTTAGCCGACAGCACCTGTCTGGGATGTGGTTACTTATTAACCAGTTACCAGCAAAAGGTGTCCTGGGAAATAAAAAGTATGTGCTTATTTTCCTTCAGCCTGGAGTTTAAATGGCCCTTCCTTGTTACTCAAGTTTGCTAGCTGGTGGCTTCCGGGTCAGTGGGGTGGTGAATCTGTTTTGGGGTTTAGCCTGAACTTTCAAGGAGTGGTCCCTGGTGCCGAACCCTATTCCTTAACTAGTTCACAACACTGGATGGCTCCTGTATAGTCCAGACTAAACTCCAGAATTGGTATACTGTCCCACTGGCATAGAAGCCATGAGCTGCCAAATTATATGTGGTATGGTCTTGAGGCAAGCCCATGGCAGTGAATGCATGTATCCTGTGGGTTGATGTATTCAACCTCACTCATTCGATTGCCATACACAATGAGAAAATTGACTTAGGGTGTTTACAGACAACAGTTTTGCTATGTAGTCACCCTACTTCATTCAAAGAATTTTATAGGGCCATTTGTAACTCCCCTTTTCCTGCTGCATCTTCCATTCTTCTTCTTCTTTTTTTCCCTTAGCAGGAAAAAATATCTTAAGGAAGGAAAGACGGAGTAGATGCACAGTGTCCTTTTGACTGGTAGTGCTAGGAGGCCTCCATCAGCAAGTAACTTTAGTGGGGTTATCTCTGTAGAATTCTACTAGTTGTGACTTTGTAGAAGGACTGACGTTAGAGTCAAATGATCAAAAATCTACTCACTTTTTATAGGATTGAATCTGATACTTTGGATCAAGCAATAGACAAAAAATTCATGCTGTGGCAATGCAGTCCAAAGCATTTTTATTGATATAAGTTCAGTAGAGGTAACTCCACCATTAGGATCTTTTGTGAAAGAGGTTCCTGGCATGAACCCTGTGTCAGCCCTTGAAAGTGAAAAAGTTGTGTGTTTGCGTGACATGACATACTGGCAATTGAACCAAAAAGCTGTTGATTGAATTATTGAATACTTCTACTATACTGTTCCTTATCTTAATAATAGGAAAACACAAAGTAGTTTCTTTTTGTTCCAAGATTTGCCTTGCCTCATAAGCAAATTGATCATTGCCTTTTCCTCATTACAATGTTTATTGTTATCTTTCTTCTATTGCCTAAGTTCAATCAGAGTGCTTTATCATGATGTATGGGACTTGGGTTTCTCTCTACTGGTTTTTCACCTTGATGTTAAAGATCTGTGAGGACAGTACCCTAGTCCTGTGTTGGAGGCCATCCTTCATCAGAGAACACTCTTTTATGCCAGAAGTTTCTCTCTTGAAAATGGTTGCTCCTTCTGGTCAAGGACTGCCTATTTCAAAGGCGAGATCCTGGCACATCCAGAGCTTGAAGCCTAGAGGAGGGTGGTTATTCCTCTCCCTATTGCTTTGACAGCTTCTGGGCCTGGTGTTCACTTCACTGTGAATGTCTTAAAGCAAGTCCCCCTACTCATGCCTTGAATGTCTTGTGAAGTGAATATAATTGACTACACTTCATCTGTTCTTTGCTACAGTTCTGAATCCCTTAGGGAACCAATACAGGAGCCTTCATTATGTCCTCATCTACTCCTTCCTTTCTTCATCTAGGGCTTTGGCCAAATTGGGCCAAAAGAGAAGCATGAAGAAATGACATGCACTACCTACAGAGCTGCTGCTTCACAGTATTGTAAACTTATGGGTTCAGTTTTAAAATAGACCCCAAAACACAACTGCTAAAAAGCAGCCGTGTACCTCTTAGAGATCAAAATTCTAACTTTATCTGCCAAAAAAGCAAACATGGGCTCTACAAACATTTTTACTATCTAATAAAAATATTATTAGAAGCCTGCAGCCAAAAAATTGGCTTGTTAGGCTCAAACTGGTGTGTAAATTTCTCCATCTTACTTCATTACGTCCTTGCCCTTGCTTTCCTTTTAAGATTGCCAGGTCAAACGCAACAGTGATAATAGCAATATTAACTTGAAACCACACACACTCTTTGGGTTTAACATATTATTAACAGTTAAAGGCTTTCCATGTTCATTCAAGTTCAAAAATTGGGGGAAAAAACATGTCATTAAGGCGATAAGGCTATCATATCCAATGCTGCTATGGAATCCTATGCTATGCTTAGCTCCACTTTGGAGTTTGGCTGTCACTGGCAGAGTGGTAGTTTAGGCCTTCCACTTGTGTGTATCTTGAGGAAGGCTGACTTAACATGCAGAATATCAATCCAAAGGCTCAGTTTAAGGGAAACTCTGGCCTGTCTAGATGTTCCTGAACTGCCTCTTCCATGACCAGTATCGCCAATGTAGATGAGAGTTGGAGTCTAACAGCATCTGGAAGCCCACATGTTCTCCATCTCTGATTTAACTAAAGATATTCTGAGATGTGATGGAGGGACACAAGTCCTGTATCAATGGAATAACTGAAATTTTTAACCATGGTGCAAGCGTTTACCTTTTCTTAGAATCTAAATCTTGTATTGCTAGTTGGTAGAGGGAGAAGAGTTCTGTGGCATGCATTACTACAAACTGTACCATTTCTAAAAGGGATGAAAATAGTGTGGCTGTGTAGAAAACTGAAGGGTCAAGGGTAAGGGCTGCCGTTTTGTTAAAAGGGAACAGCCAACGGGGAGCTTTTTGGTTTTAATGGCTACCAGGAGAAAATTGTATGGTTCAAACTGCCAGAATAGTTTCCTTTCCTGTTTTCCTTTGCTGCCTACACAGTTGTGCAGATAAACAAAATTCCATGTCTCAGCATGTACTCCCACCCTTCGAATCAAAAAAAAAAAAATACCCCAAATGAATTAGTCAAGAAAATATCTCAAGCACTGCTGGACACATGTTTGCCAAGCAAATGGAAGGAGGTGGAGGTAGGAGAAGTTGATGGCAAGCAGATAGATTCTAGATACACACATCATCATTTCATTCTTGCCTTTTTCACTGTTTTCTCTGGATGGAGATATCTTCCTGTCCTGCTGCTTGAGGTGGAATTTGCTCGTTTACAGCTTGTGCCCTTGTACGGAGGCCAGCTACAACTCCAGCCATTCAGGCCTCCTTCTATGGCCTGAGGGAGTCTCTGTGACTTCTTGGTTGGTGCAGAAGGGAGTGGGGGCTGGAGGGCCAGGGCTCTTTGACCCCTGAGACCCCCCCTGCTTCACTGCATGTGTGGGCCGCTGGCTGAATCATTCAGCCTCACTGTGTGTTTCTGGGAGTTTTCAAGTGCTGGGTAACCCGGTTTTCCTCCTTGCCAGAAAACAGCACTGTGAAGTGTAAGAGGATAGCTTTTTGTGATGAGCCCTACTGTACTTCCCCTATGGTTCATTTTTGATGGACCTTGGCACACATGCTGGTGTGACATTCTTGCCTACTGTTATAAATGGAGTGGCTAGAAAAGAAGAAAATAATGGCTTCATTAAAAAAAACAAAAACAAACCCTTCCTTCCTTATATCTTTATATTTACACACACTTTCTCTCTCACACACACACACAGAGTCTGTTTTTCTGTCTATTCCTTTGTCATTAGGTAAAGGAAGAAATATAAAGTGGTTTAAAAGCAAATCATCCTTATGAGAGCATGGTCATGCCAGGGTACTATGGAAAAGCACATCTGGAAAACATTAGGTTGAGGACATTTCAGGGCTCAAGTGCCGGTCTCTTCCTCAGTTCTTTTGAGCTGGCCAGCAATGATGGCAGGCTAGATTAGCAATGAGGAGCAGGTTAGATTACCTGCTGGGTTTAGGAAAGCCTATTTATCTCATTAGGTAACCACTTGTCACTAGATATCTCAAGTAAGTTAGATGAACTGTAGCTGTCCCCTTAGCATGCATTACAGATTCCTACTCTGCTGCATGACTAATTAGATGGCTTACTAATCCCAATGCTGTAGCATGCAAGAGGTAGAGTAGGCAGCTGTGCTGAAAATGAAACAGCCATGTGGCAACGCAGAGTCCCCAACCTGCCAACTGAAGAGTGCTGTGACACTGGCACATCTCACTGCACATCTTCCTCCACCCAGTCGGGAAGGGGGGGGGCAAGGAGAAGCAACATTTGTGTTTACTTCCAGGAAAGCCAGTTGGCACCTTGTAGACGGGGCATTTCAGGAAAGCTTTGATCTTCCCATGGCAATGTTCCTTCAAATGAGCCGCAGGAAAAGCAACCTACTGAACCATGAGATAACAGATAACAGCTTTCTGTGCATAGTTTTCAATATCTCATTTTTTTATGGGGCTTTGATTATGGCAGAATACTTAAGCGCCTAAAGAAGCTTCAAAACCTGCGCACTCACTCTGCACTACCTTGTTCAAAGATCTGTTAAGGGTTGTGTGTGCGTGTACGCACACTTCTTTTTCACATTAAGAGCTGTTTGCAGTAACTTAGATCACTAGCTGAAGCATAACTATCCCTTTAAGCTCTAACAGTCTCCCAATGCCCAAGCAGTGTGCGCCACAAAATTCTTTTTTTATTTATCATTTTTGTATATTATTTTAATACAAAACAAATATTTAGAAACAGTTTCTCCATCATATTTTTATCTACATACATGAAAGTTTACTGTATTTTCTTATCCTCCTACACTTCTACTTAGAATCTTAGTGTTAACATAGATGTTACCAGTTGTTTACGTACTACAACATTTGTCTTTTAATAACCTTCAATCCAGGTCCTTATGTACTGTTGAAAGTGCACCAACAGGACATGAACACAATACCTTTCACCCACTATGGCTTCCCGGTATGAAGCTGGAGGTAGCATATAAATATCATCTCTAGTAGCAAAGGGGTAGAAAATAGCTTCTTACTCTAGGAGTTATTCTAATACTCTCCATTTTAAACTATCCCAACTAGTGACTTTTCTTGCATCTTGAGACAGAGAATTTCATAAACCAACCATGTATTATGTTTGCAATTCATTCTCTTCTATTATCTGTCCCGTGTCTCCAACCAGTTGGTTTAGCTGAATGATGTTAAATTCTAGTGTTAAGGGAGAGGGGGAAAAAAACACCTCTCTAAATTCTCCATACCTTGCTCTAAGTTGTTAAGCTCTGTTATGTCTCCTTGCCTTAAATGCCTTTTCCTGAATTGAGAAGTCCCAGTTGTAGCGTTTGTTCAAGGGGAAGTTTCCCCAGTCCTCAATTACTGTTGAACTCTATGTTGCATCATTCCTAATTCTGTTTGTTCTTATTTGCCATCAAGCTGACTTCAACTTGTTGTGACCCTATGAATGAGAAATCTCCAAATCTCTTAATTAAATCCATCCATCTGCAGTGCATTATTATATTTTCCAATAAGTCATGTTATCTCATGTAATGCCCAAAGTATGACAGCCTCAGTTTGGTCATCTTGGCTTCTAGAATAGTTCAGGATTTATTTTCTCTAAGACCCATTCATTTATCTTTTTAGCAATCCGTGATATCTACAGAACTCTTTTCTAGCACCACATTTCAAATGAGTTGATTTTCTTCCTGTCCAGCTTTTGCACACATGCATAGATATCTACACCGTATCCTTTTAAAGATGTGGCCCCTTCTCACACAGTGACATAAATCTAACAAGGATGATGAACCTGTCTGTGTTTAATTAGTACCATAGGAAATACCAATTAGATCATATCTGGTTTGGGATCATATCTGAAACAATATTCCTGCACTTGCCATTGTAAGACCTATTGAAATGTAGTAACCAGGCTGCCTACATACCTTTGAATACTCTGAGATATCAAACAGCATAGAACTACTCTGCTTCCTGTCCCTTTCTCTACTTTTTCCTGTGGCCATGAACGAGGCTGCTGCAGAGTGGTGTGCGTGCGTGCGTGTGTAAAAGGACACACACACATGCATATTAGCAGCATATGCAGTAGCTGTATTTTGTCTTACTGTCTTGGCCATCTGAAAATGCAAGCACAGTGCTTGTCATCCTGTTTTCAGGATGTTTCCTCCCATTTATGTAATAGAAATGGTTTATAATCAAGTGTAAAGGTGGGAAGAGCACTGTTAATTGTTACATCCCTTACAAGGGCTTTGAGTTTCCTTTTCTTCTTTGAAAAGCTCCCTCCTGCCTTAATGACAGGACTTTGTGTCTGGGGAGTGAAAGTGGTGTGCATCTTACCATACGAAAGTGGCAGACTATCTTGAGAGAAAAAAAGTTGAGTTGCCTAAGGGCAGGCAAAATCTGAATCTGAAGGAGCTTCTTTGTTTGGCTATTGCAGTGCCACTCCTTTTGATGCCACTCTCCCACACATCAGAAATATGCACACATTTGTTGATTAAGAGCACTTTTGGTGACTCTTCTTCTATAGCCTGGAGTTTCTTATGATGTCTCTCTGGTGGAATTGCAGTGATGATGCTGAAGTTGCTTCTAGGGATGTAATTCATCGGTCCTTTCTTTAGTACCCTCTCATCTTGGCATGAGGACAGGAGAAGGGTGGCAGTGCAACAGCGCTTCTGCATGAAGTCATCGCAGTCACGTTCTTCTCCCATCCCCAGGCAGCGCAATTACAGATTAAATCATTGATGGGTTTTCCTCGTCAATGGCATGTGGTTGCGCCACCATCCCACATTTACCTGTCCTGCAGAAGCCCCAGAAGTGTGATGGCTGCACTTCCTGTCCCAGCGCATCCTGGGAAAGTACCTGGCTGTACTGCAGAAGGAAAAGGCGTGACCGTCACGCTTCCTTTTGCAGGGAGCCAGCCGGTGCAGGGGGGGGGGCGGGCTCCTGTCACACTCCCTTCCTGGCAGAACCACTGCTGGGATCGCCACCAGAAAGCACTGCAAGAAGGTAAGCTGCGGAAAGGGCCATTGCTAATTTTCTTCTTGAAGGAAGCAATACGCAGTTTCAGCAATTTTCTTCCCACTGCAGGAAAGTCTTCAAAAGCAGCAACATTTTCAAAGCTTATTAGCAGTTTGAGACTTCTTTTGTGCAAAAGTCACACACTGTTGTTTTGTGTAGAAAACAGCATTGTCTGAACACAAGGGATCATTTTCTGCATAGGAAACAACATTTCTGAAAAGAAATACTATTTTCTGCATGGAAAATGTTGTTTCCTATGCAGAAAAATGCTATTTTCTTTGCAAAACAACTGCATATGAATTTTATACAGAATTAGTCACCAATTGCAACATGTATCTGTACAGGAAATAGCATTTTATTCACAGGAAGTTATATTTCTATATTCTTTCCGTTCCTAGTTGCTCTGATACCACAAAGATAAAAGTGCTGCCGTTCAGTTTGTTGCAACTTGTCTGAAGCAGGCTATCAGACATTTAAATTACTCCTTCTTAGCCTTCCCTAAAGACCAAAAGGGATCGCTCTCCTTTTGAAGCTCTGTAAATGTTTACCCATAGAGCAATACAAAGAAACGCTATGCAAAGATCACGTTAAGTTACTTTAAGTAAATCTAACCTGGCATTCGTGGCAGAGGTTGTAACTCACGTCACTGATCTAACGGCAAGAGCCAAAAATGGTGTTGGTTTAAAACGAAGCCCCACATATTTTTTCAGCATCTTAAATCCTCCCGCAGAGGCCTACAATAAGAAACTAGGTAACTTACAGGCAACCACGACTGTGCCGGAGTGTTAATTTTTTGGCCTCTGGCCTCATGCTGGTCAAACATTGCCCAGATGCTAGAATGTATGTCTTGTTAGGCCCTAAAAGAGTAACAGAGCCTGCTTGTTTCGCCTGGGAGGGAGTGTGTGCAACGGTAATTTGTCCAGCCTAATTTCCTTTTTCACCGCCACCCATTCCTAAGGCAGCCTCCCCTCCTAGGATTAGTTCTACCCTGTGCAGTGGCTGAGCAGAACGTCTTCCCTCTGGCCTTCTGTTTATCATCTTCCATCGAGCGCATGCTGTTGCCGGGCAACAGAGGGGAAGTGCCAGTTGGAGCCACATGGTTGTGGCCAGTCATTTCGTGTTAGCATCCTGGGGCAAAGTCTCATTTATTTCTAATCTAATGTTTCTAGGGGAACGACACAGTCAGCGTGTCCCGGACGCTGTGCCAGTTTAGACAAAACCGCCTCTCTTGGTTTCTACTTTCGTTGGAACTAGTTCTCGGCAGGATTGTGTTTACTGTTTCTGGCTGAATTTTCATTGAATTCTGTATCTTTTCATTTTTTTTTTTTTTAAAAAAATCCCGTTTAATCCGAAGTAAACATCACCCTCTTTTTTTCTCTCTCTCCGTGGGTAGCGTAGATTAGGACTGCGCTCGAAAACTTTAGAACGCGTTTGGAATATCGTTTGGCGGAAATCGAGGGCTGCATTTGAGCATGTTTCAAAATTGGCCTTTTGTTTATACAAGGTGTTGGAAATGGATAGAACGATGTTTTTTCCTCTCTCCATTTATTTTTTTTTTAAAAGTTATTATGGAGTCATTCTTGCAGTCCTCCTCCTCTTCTGGTCAGACTGCATGTAAATTTAAAGACATAGGTAGCAACTTTGTTTTCATTATTTTACAAGCCATTTCTGCTCTACACTGTTATAGTGGTATTATTCCACTTTCGACAGGCTATAGAATCCTGGGGTTTGCAGTTTAGGGAGGGACATTTAGAATTCCCAGCCAGAGAGCTGTTTGGCCTCAGTAAACTACAAACCCCAGAATTCCACAGGCTGTTGAAAGTGGAATAATAGCACTATAACAGTGTAGTGAGGAAATGGCCACAATTGAGGGGAGATTGGTTTGTACTGGTTGGTTTAATCCTTCCTTCCCCAACTGCAATTCTGGTGTAATCGTGCCCCCACCGTTCATGGATATGAGGCTTAGAAAAAGAAAAGTCTACTTGGGCACCAGTGGGACCTTATCTTTAAAGTAATGTTGCTACCTGCGTATGTGTGGTAGTTACTGATAAAATCACAGCTGGAGGGGGAGCAATTAAACCTACAACCATCCTCTATATCATCGTTCAAACTCAACTAGTAGTGTTCTAAGTGCCATGAACGTTGGACTGAGGCCCATTCACACCATACAATTATTACTACTGTATTCCACTTTAAGGAGCCCTGGTGGTGCAGTGGTTAAATGCTGGTATTGCAGCCACAAGGTTGTGAGTTTGATCCTGCGGGGCTCCAGGTTGACTCAGCCTTCCATCTTTCTGCAGGTCGGTAAAATGAGTACCCAGCTTGTTGGGGGGCAATTAGCTAACACATTGTAAACCGCCTAGAGAGCACTTAGCTGATAAGTGGTATAGAAATACACATGCTGTTGCTGTTGCCATGATAACATCCCAAGGAATCCTGGGGTTTGTAGTTTGGTCAGAGGAGCTCCCTGGTTGAGGATTCTTAATAACCCTTCATAAACTGTAGAGGAGAGGCATTTAGAACTCTCAGCAGGGAGCAACTTTGGTACCTCGGACCAAACTACAAACCCCAGGATTCCTTGGGATGTTGCCATGGCAGTTAAAGTGGCCATGTGGCACTATAATTTGTTGTTGTGGGCCTAGAAGTTATTTCTGGCTTATGGCAGTCCTAAGGTGATCCTGGCGTGAGGTTTTCTTGACAGGATTTGTTCAGAGGGGGTTTGTCGTTGCCTTCCTCTGAGGCTGAGAGAATGTGACTTGCCCAAGGCTGATCTCCCTATTTGTAGTCAAACTCCAACCCACTATCCCCACTGGTGCTCTAGCACTATAATTATGTAGTGTGAGTAGGCCCTAGGTATGCCAGTCAGCTTTTTAAATGCTGTTTGCAAATAGATAGACAGAGAGACAGACAGACATTGTGAGTGGGATTACGAAAGCATTCTAGGAGTGAGACAATTTGGCATGAAATGTTGTTTTGATCCCTCCCTGAGTCTCAGGTCTAAGACAGGGGTGAGCAGCTGTCAGTAACTGAGGAGCTATATCATCCCCTGTGGGAGAGCTGACCTCCCTTCCCTCATCCCCAAATTTAGGGGTACCAAAGTAGCCTGTAGAACCCTGAAACCTCCAGAGCTTCTGTTGGAACTTTAACGCCTTTCGGGGCATTTCGTACCCCCACCGCTCTTTCAAGCCTGGACAGTCACTTCCAGGTTTGGGGGAAAAAGTTCTGTCTGGTCCTTTAAAAAGAGAAGAATCTCAAAAGCACGCCAAACACAGAGCTACTTCCCCCTCCAGTAGCTGAGCCACTACTGGCCATTTGATGACAAAAAAATTAATCCTCTAATCTGTATGATTTGAGAGGAATGGGTA
Source organism: Cyclura pinguis (assembly GCA_030412105.1). Taxonomy (NCBI): domain Eukaryota; kingdom Metazoa; phylum Chordata; class Lepidosauria; order Squamata; family Iguanidae; genus Cyclura; species Cyclura pinguis. The sequence goes on from CM059600.1 coordinate 166,863,972, forward strand.
CTCTTGAAGGCCCACATGTTGAATTTTTCCTATCACTGATTAAAGAAGACAGTGGAAAACTAGGCCTTATTCTTACCTATTATCTTAAACACAAGTAGTACCATGTCAGGATAAACCAGTTTTTTAGGGCTGTGGACTCTATGTGCCAAAGTTTTGTTTTGGGCAAAATAGGAAGTAAACAGTTTACTCTTCAGGAGCTTTGGACTACTTCTTCATTTGGATTAATAAAAGCTTCTATTTCTGGATTCAGAAACTACATTTTTTTAAAAAAGCAATTCCCCTTTTTTAATTTGCTATTAATTTTTTCCTCATGGGCACAGTTCACTCAAGGAATGATTCCCTGGTGTGGAAATCTGGCTTTTGCCAAGAAGAAGTGGGTTGGGCAAGGCTTCTTCTGAAGATTAAGAATGCTCAGAAATTTCTTTCTCATTAGAATCCAGAATGAAACCAAATGCTCTTGATAAGTATTCTGATGTAACAGAAATGGCTACATAATATGTACTACTCTGTTGAAAATTGTTCTGTTTAAAACTATATTGTATTCCCATCTTGGGAAAAAAGTGTGATATAAATTCAATAAATAAATACGTACTCTCATATGTGAACTAGATAAGTATTCTGAGTGTTCTATAGATAACATTTTAGCATAAGCCCCATCTTTTTAAGCATGTGGTAGACTCTAATTTCATAATAGTCAAGGTTGCCTATTCATCCATAGTGTCAGATCAAGTTTATTGTCTTAGGTTTTTTCCTTAAACTAGTTTAACCCAGAATTCTTTGATTTGTGTTTAATGGGAAACTCAAGCTTATTGTAGCCTGGAATCATGGCACTGAAACCTACAAATGATGGTAACAGGGAAAGAAAGGCCATTTCCGCACTACACTGTTATAGTGCTATCATTCCACTTTCAACATCCTGTGGAATTCTGGAGTTTGTAGTTCACTGAAGCCAAAGAGCTCTCTGGCTGAGAATTCTAAATGCCGCTCCCTAAACTGCAAACATCAGAATTTCAAAGGATGTTGAAAGTGGAATAATAACACTGTAACAGTGTGGTACAGAAATGGCCAAAGTCATGTTCAACCATAATACACCCAGTTTCATGAACCATGGTTTGTGAAGCTGTGTCCAAAGCACAGTTTCCAACTATTGTGGTGATAACCAGTCTGTTAGAATTCTGATCATGCCAAATTCAAAACATGAAGGTGGTGGTGGTGGTGACATTCAAAATGCAAAAAGGGTAGATGGGAAGCTCGTACTAATGCTAACCCTGAAACTGTTTTTCCCTGCTCATTTTTCTCCTGGCAGAAGTTACGTCCAGATTTGGAGCCACACCAGAGGAAAAACAGATGCAGAAGGGTACTTTCAAGGGAGAGGCATAGTCAAGAAGAAGGAGTTCAGCCATCTCCTATCCATTCCTCTTGTTGTTTAAATCAGTGAATAGACATTCAGCAGCCACTCACTTCTAACACAGTTTGGCCACGGTTGCCTCTTATTTACACCACAGCATAGGGGAGTTAAGTAACTAGTGTTTTTCTTGTTTTATTGGAATATGCTTTTTTTTCCCTTTCTTTCTTTTTTTAAGATCAGAGGGATCCTTGATGTTGACGCGAATGTCCTTCCCCAGCATGAGCCGTATACCATAGAAACAAACCAAATGTATTTTCCCTTAACCTGTGATATATTAAATACTTTGTCAGTGGGAGAGAGAATGCTTAGTTCCATCTTTCAGATTGCACACCTTTCTTTCCATAGTAAACTGAGCATTGCTTTTTTTATTTCTTTTCAGGATCACATGGCAAAAGAAAGGTGTAATTGGTGCAGAGAAGATGCTGACTGAAAGGCTGAAAAACCAAAGACCCAGCTGCTTATACAGAAGGGACTTTGCCTGGTGAAAAAGCCTCCTTTGAAATGGAAGGAAATATTCTTTACGTGACTTGCAGGAGTCTGCCATTTGTCATATCCCAGATACCTGGTGGGGAGAAGCTCTTGTCTTACATTCAACAGAAATGGAGTATGGGATCTTCAGCTAGCTCCACACTGATACCTCAGAGTCTTTCACCAGTATCTCTGTTCATGACAAAGCAGTTAATTCTGGTTTCCACTCTCTCACTTTACAGTTTTCACATGCTCCCTTCTTTGCTAGTATGACTGGATATTCATCTCTGTTATACACCTGAAAATCAGTTCAGACAAGAGGACAAGTTGACCCAAACAAGAGTACACTTTTTATTTCTTTTCATAAAGGTTTCTATTTCATCTATGTAGAGTAGAAGCAGCAGTGAATTTGAAAATGACAGCAACACACACAACCTTTATGCTCCCTGTTTCATTCTTGGTATAATGATTAAACAAAAAGTTCTTGATGTCCAAGAAGAAAAACTGGACAAGAAAAATAGATGGAAACAGAAAACTAATGGCAGTAATTGGAGAAATAAAGGCTGGTCCATCTAAGACTTTACTATAATGTGGTCATATAAAAGCTTATGGAAGCATATGTTCATATGGAAGGTTTAGCATGGTGTCATCATCTGGAATTATATAAACTTTAATTCTCCCATCAAAATGAAATTATGGTGTAATGCATACCTTTACCAAAGTATCAACCTGCGGGAACACCACCTCCAATAAATATGAGGATAAATTCAGACAAGATAAGGGGAATGAATACATTAGAACTTGTGACGAATGACTTGTCCAGTAAATGGTTTCAGAATTCCTGGTCCAGAAATTTCCAAAGTTTGATTCTAAATTGTCCCCTGGAGAAGACTTCAAGAGTATATACAGGATGAAATACATTGGGCTCTTTTTTCTTCTTTTAAACTAAGAAAACAACCATCCTTTGATCTTCTTGAGACATGATCTCAGTTTCTTCTGTGGACTTCTATAGAACTGCATTTTGAATGTGATAATAATAATTCTGTTATCCACAGGAAATAATGATGTAATGGATGTTTCTTGTATACCTTCTGAATTTGTGCTTTGTAATCCTTTACTGAGTACCTGTTCCACTTAGTTAAATCAGATGAAATTTTCTAAAAGTCAGAATTTTAAATTTTAAAATTTTAAAAAATCATGTTTAAATGGGCCACTCTTTTGAAGAAAAAGGAGCTGCAGGGGGAAAAATCTTTACATTAAAAAATGCATATGGACATATTTTAATAGACGGGAGAAAAGTGTGTGCATTTTTTAAAAAAGAGCATAATTTATACGTACATTTGAAAAAAATCCTTGAACAGTATGCACCAATTTTTATGAACATTTATACTAAATTGATATAGTGCCAAAATGTGGCACTGCTGATACATCTTTGGGCTGGGTTGAGAGCCCCTAAGATCTGTTTAAATAGCCAGCTGAGTAATAAAAGGGTGTGAACACAAAAGTAATCTCCTGGTTTTATTGAGGTTTTCTGAAATAGTTCTCTTGGCAGCAATCCTTCTGGGTATGTGGAAGAGCTTCCTTTGTGGTAGAATTATATGTTTCCCCATCAGTTATGTGACCTGAGCTTTTCATGATTATTACAAATCTGGCTGTTGTGGCTTGCTGAAGATTCTGCATACATAGGCATCTTAGTGAATATGTATTCCCAGCAGTTCATTTCAGGATGTATTTCGCTGTTCAGGAAGAAAAATGCATGGAAATGTACTGTGTGTGAAAGTACAAGTTTTACTTTCATGCATTTTAAAATCATGTATTCAGTTAAAGATGATTGGCACAAGGCTATTAGGAATGGTATGCAAGGCCATTTCATGGAATGTGTCCTGTTGGAAGTGGCATATGTAAATAACCAGATTAGTGAGATTTTTTGGATTAGTGAGATATTTTGGATTAGTGAGATTTTTTCAGTATTGCAAATACTTTTATATGTATTTAATACTTGAATATATCTATGTTACTCTTAAATTTCTTTTATTTTAAAAGGCCACAGCAAAATTCACATATTCAAAAATGAATCAGTTTTTATATGTCATATGAGTGAGGAAAAAAAGAAAAAAGAAAACCGGATGAATCTATTATCATTCATGGTCTACATCAGTGTTTCCCAAACTCTGATCTTCCTGGAGTTTTGGACTTCAACTCCCAGAATCACTTTTCATTGGCCAAAGCAGCTAAGATCTCTGGGAGCTGAAGTCCAAAACACCTGGAGGATCAGAGTTTGGAATCACTACGTCATCATTTTGCCAGTCAAGCAATAGTCTTTTGGTCAGATGCGTTGCTACAGTACTTCAAACTTTATCCTGTAAATGTCTGAACTAGAGCCCAGAACTCTGACCAACATTTCCGCACTGAGGTGGTACATATTGCCTAGAATGTTGCTGAGTTTTGCTAAACCATTGTTTGTGCTGGGTAGGCCTGAAGGAATTGCAGGTCAACTTGCATCTAGAGGAGTTTATGCCACCCATTCCTGTGGTTTGTAGAGCCTGGGGTGATCTGTTGATGTTGCTGTCATAGTGTTTAATACTTAACACAGGGCAAGATGGGTTGGTAGTTTGTTTTGTCTTTTGCAGATTATTTTGTTATTGTTGTTACCAGTGTATTTGTAATGGGAATTAAAAATGCCATGGTGGTGATACATGTAAAATTAAATGCTCACAGTATTTCTTAATGTTACATTCTTGCAAGTGAGTCTGATAATGTCAAGATTTTCTTCTGTTTAGATGAAATGCCCCTTTTACTTTCTTCTGTCTCTGAAGCAACAGTGGCTACCTCACCCCTACCCCACCCACCCACAACCTTTCTGTGATCTTCAGTCCTGGGAGGTTTCCCCATGTCCCTAAAAAAAAGCCTCCTGGCTAAAATGGACATCTGTGTTCTGGAGGCCTCCAGGAGGAGCAGCTTTGTGTTCCTTAGATTAGGGACATTCCCAAGCTTTGAAACTTCCTTTCCAAATGCAACCTAGAAATGATTGTCCAATTATTTTCAATTTTTTTTCTGTTGGGGGGAACTTTTGGCTATGTGGGGGTTGGCATCTTGCCCGAGGTTCTGAGAATAAGAATCTGGCCACTTGTCCCAACAAAGTTGTCCACTTGTTTTGTAAAGCATGGCATTGAGAGAATAATGAGATCTCCAGAACTTTAATGCTTTTTAGTGTTGCAATATTCCTATTATGGAATGTGATTTCAGTGTGGATTTCACAATGTTCCACTCTAGGCAGGGCTAGTGAATAGAAAATGGTAGAGAAACATTCTATTAGGAGTCAAAACAAAACAGCCTCCACCCACTATATTCACTGGATCTGTCTGATGTCTCATTATTTAGCAACCTGGCTTTATTCAGTGTCTAGGATGGGAAGTTACCTGGGAACACTGTGGATGCTGCTTATTATGGAAGAAAGGAAAATATGGTAATAGGTCTGACTAAATGGTGATTATGATTTATGGTGGGCATTCTGATCTGCTACTGGAGTTTGACCTGTCCAACAGCATTACAGACATACCTCTGTGAGCAAAACTTCTGAAAAAAAGAAGCTCTTCTTTTACAACGTTTTCTTGGACTCAACCACATGCCTTTTCCTACTTTTTTTGTCTATTTGGAGGTTTTGTTTTGTTTTATTTTGTTTTTAGCAGCATCAGAGTCAGGAGGATAGTAAACAAGGGCTAAATAAATACATATTTCCAGTGTTGGGTTGCAGCACTGTTAATGTAGACCTGGCCATATCAGGTAGAAGTGTATCTTATAAGCAGGGCAGTGGAGCTTTGGTGGGAAAAAACAGGATTATATTCTAGCAGATCCTTCTGTAGCTGCATGTGCCTTCGTACAACAGATGAAATAAACAACAGCTGCCTCCAGAATCCCTTATAAACATGTGTGAACAGCAACATGCAGAGAACAGGGGAGAACAGATAAGCAGCCTCACCAGGATTCAAAATCTGTAACTTTGGCAACTAAAATGGAAATCATAATAAAAATGGCGGCTAGTGAAAGAAAAAGCCATATCCCTGGATGCATTTTTGGAAAGCCTTTAGGTGGTGTCTATAAGGTTCAAAAATGTTTTTGTTTGCTTATTCACAGCTTACCCGGCCTGTTTCCATATTGTTGATTCTGAAGAAAGGGTTTGCTGAAACATCTCGAACAATTCTTATTTTCTATGATTCAGGAATGTATTCTTACTCCTGCGCTGTTATTTCTTCCTCTGGTACCACATTGTCTTTTAAAGAAATAATGCCCAGGAACAATCTAATTGATTAACTCGGGTACACTTGTACCTGATATGGCCAACTCTACTCTACATTCATACTGATGAATAAAACTGGATGATTTTTTTTTAAAAAAAAAGTTAAAAATTTATTTCCATTCAAAAGAGTTCTCAGTTACATACAATAATGTTCCAGTATAACAAAATGGAAATGTGAAAGGAGGAGAAATAAGCAGGTTAATTAAGTTTCTATGAAAGCTGACTAAATGCCCAAATATAAATCCATTTGTAAATTTTGTCTGTACATTATTCTTTGCAAGCATTGTTAGATCTTCTGCCCATTGGATCACAGGTGGAGAAAAAATATATTTCCAGTAACAAAGTATTAATCTTTTAGCAGTCAAAAGGGCATGGAAAATCCACTTCTGTTGGCCATTTGTTGATTTTCAAGAAATAATTAATTCAAAAGAATATCAAGGAACTTTCCAAAACCAAGTGTACTCATTTGATTACTTCCTCCCATAATGTAACTACCATGGTACAAGTCCAAAACATATGTCTCAAAGAAGCATTAGCAGTATTACATCTCCAACCATTTTCTGATTTAGAAGGCCCTTTCTTGAATAGACGTTGTGATGACCAATATACTCAAGAGACCAATTTCTGCTTATAAGAGGTATTTGAAGATCTATTGGTATAGTAGTTATAGGTGCTAAAACTGATGCCCACTGATTAGTCAGAACTAGGTATTTCAATTCTCTGTCCAATTTTTGCTGTAAACCTTGCGTGTCATATTTCTTTATAGATAACAGAAACCTACAGGTATATATGTATGTGTATAGCAAAAGGTATGTAACAAATGCTTCAGTTGTAAATATTGCCGTTTAGCTGAAAAGACAGAAACTCATCATCAATACCAAGTATCTGATTTAAGATAATACCATTATCAGACTGCAGCCTCCATAAAAACATTTCCTTACCAATTTTCAAATCTGGATTTCCCTCTAAAGTCACTGTGGTGTGAGCATATGGGCCAAACTGCAATTAACGAGACAATATTTGCCACACCATTCTAACTGTTGAAATTGTTGGCTAAATGTTGCACTTTTTAATAAAATAAAAAGCAACTGTTACCCATTTGAATAGAGATACCAGAAATGAAGACTCCAAGGCTGACCATGGTGGGTTACTTACTCTTAAGTGGATATATCCCAAAATTAATAAAAGATAACAGATATGCCCAAAAGTATGTAACATCTGGAAGGCCAAACCCTCCCTGTTTGATTGGAACTTGCATCTTTTTCATTGAAATTCTAGGAGATGACTCCCCCCCCCAATCTCCTAAACAGTGCATTTGGTGTTTGAAAATATTTGCAAAGTATAAGTAGATGAATTCGATGAATAACATAAAAGAATTCTAGGTATAACATTCATTTTAGTCATGTTTACCCTACTCCACAGACTCATTTTTAAGCCCACCCATCTTTCTAAATCTTGTGCAGTATCTTTTATCAGCTTATTTATACTAAGATTAAATACCTGAGAAAAGTCCCTAGAGATAATTATACCCAAATAAGTAACAGAATTTGGGCACTATTGAAACTTTGTTTTTTTAAAAAATGGAATGCTCCACAGCTTACTCTGGGCCATTCCCAAAGGGGGTATTTGATAATATAATCAAAAGTGGTAGAAGGGTTCTTCTGAATCTGACTGAAGACATATCTCTTTCACAACAGCTATCCAGATGTCTGAAGAAAGCCCACAAAGCATGACATGAGTATAATAGCATCTTCCCACCCATGATCTTCAGCAACTGGTATCCCAAAAGAAATACTTACCTCTGATCCTGGAGGTGATATAGAGATGTGCCCTTGAAAGACATTTCATTCAAATTTTATTTTCCTAAGACTTCACATGTTCTGACTGCAGATTTCTTTGAAATGTGTCTTTGGACACTTTATCGTTACTATTCAGGTTTCCCATGATATCTGCCATATTTACATCCCTTGCCACTGGATATTACATCTGAACTGGATCTTAAGCAGCTAGCAATACACACAGACAGACACACTTTGTGTAAGGGCCCCGTGTGTGGTTCTGACATTGGTATGATCTGGATGGGCACCATATCTAATTGGCATCATGGTTAATTGGCAATATACATTAATTGGCACTGATCTCAAAAACCTGAAGGTGACTGAGGGGTCAAACTGACTGAGGGAGAATTCTGACTGTGAATGTGAGAAAGAAAGGAAGGTCAGCCTAAGATACCCTGCAGGTAAGACTAGGTCATTTGTCAGGTAAATAAATGCTGTCTCTGTGGATAATGAGCCTAAGTGGAAGTGGAGTTTTCCCAGAGAACAAAATAGCTAGAAGCCCACTAGGATGCTGATTGACTTATACTCATCTCCTGTGTACCTAGACTTTTTCCTCTTTCCTTGTAGCACCCACAATAGACAGCTATTACAGCACTCATCATGCCTTTGTCATCCAAACATTGTGAACATTCCACAACTCCCATTGTTCCACACCTGGAACTGCGCAAATCTTCCACTGCGATAGGCTATTTTTCAGATACAAATACCGCTGATACCAAGCTGCCCAATACAGTCTCTTGCAGATCTGAACACCACTCTGTCTGTCTGTCTCCTGACCAAGAACTGTCCTTAAGTTCTTTACCTAAGCTGCACCAGTGCTTTTCCCTGTTCTCTGGATCTGGAAAATTGTCACCTGAATCCCTCATCAGTCTCTATTCCACTTTCCTCCCTTCTCTCTGGCTAGTCCTTGTATGATTGAGTGCTTGAACTGTTATCTGTGTGAGTGAATTTATTTCAATAAAACATATTTTTAGCTTACATCTTACTTTTGGCTGGTTCTTTTCCTGTGTGAGCCCGTGAACGTTGGTAGGAAAGGTCTCACTAAGTTGCCCCCCTCTTGCAAGCCTCCAACTTCAAGTTAATTCATTCCCCACTTTTGAATGGAGGAATTGACATTGCGAGGTGGCTCTTGTTGCACCTACGTTTTGGGGCAACATTTGCTTTCAAGCAACAAATCATAAATCATTAGGGCAGCCCTGGAGTTTGAGATCCACTTCCAAGGTCCTCCCTTCTTTGCCACAAGCCAGTTCTAAATGTGCATAGAACTGGTGTGGGCATACAAGCCATTATTTGTGTAGACTCGCTCAACGCAGATTGTGTTTTTTTTTTTTTTAATGCTCAACATTATCCCCAGCCAAAACTGATATGTGAAACACTACTGGATAGTTTGATCTTCCTTCCTCCCTTCCCTCCCAGTGCTCTTTTGTTATCTGTCAATAGCGTGTGTTCCTTCATTTACTCATGGGAACTCCAGCAAGGCACATTGGTAAGACATGCTCTCTACTGAGAGTTGCTAGTTCCTGTATATCAGTTGCATAATCTTGACTTGCTCTGCTATAGAAATCCAATGATCGGCCAGCCAAACTGTCAAGGGTGAACTGAGGAAGGGAGGGAGAGCAGGAGGATGTGGGAGCTCTATTGCTATTTACCTGTGTCACTAGGAAGAAAGGCAGCTGAGTATTCTTGTTAATAAATAAACAAACCTTTGAAGTGCAGATAAACCCAGGGGATTTATAAGTTTGTTTTTGTGGAAGGCAAATATTAACCTTCCGTCAAGTCTGTCCCATAGCTACCTTTTTGGCTGTAGTATGAACTGTGCTTTCAGGTGCCGCTTGTCTCCCATAAAGGCACAGCTCTATGTAGCTTTTACACAAACTAGATTTGCCAGCTTGAGAGGAGAATGAGTCTGCAGAAGCCAACTGAATCCTGTGCTGGTCTCCCTCCCATCATCATGACATCTATTAAGATGTATCAGTGGGGCTTCATCTAGCCTGCTCTGTTCAGAACCGGAAAACTTCCAACATAGTTACTCTCAGTGTCTCCCCTTTACAGGTTGGTTACTATTATAATTACATTTTTAAAATGTAGCTCCCATTTCTCAAAGTAACTTAATGTAAGTCATCTGACTGTGACAAGCTTCTGGTCTGTGGCACAAAGCACATTCTTCTCCTTCCTACCTAGTTACAACCTCAACATCACAGCAGAAGCCGTTATGTTGAGTAGGTGATATTCCTCCTCTACTCTTATAACTAGAAATTTAACTAAGATCTACAGTCAGATTGAAGAAGGAGTGATGTTATCTCTCATTAAGTTACAGTTGTAGGGTGCTATAGTTTGGAAGGTAATCAATTTTCAAGCAACAAGTCATATGCAACTAGTTCCTTCCAACTTCTGGCTGTATCACTCTTCTTGAACTCTGGATATCTAGCTTCAAGAACATGGTTGAGATAACTACTGCTTCTTTCACTGTTTATTTGTTTATTTTATATCCCGCCTTTCTCCTGACATGGCAGCCAAGGCAGGTTGTTGTTGTTGTTTGCCTTTAAGTCATCCCTGACTTATAGTGATCCTAAGATGAACATATCCAGGGTTTTCTAGCGCTGAAAGTGTGTGATATGTATAACAAGATAAAACAAGATGGAGCTGAAAACCTGATGATAAAAAATGTTAAAACACAATTAAACTGTCATATCAAGACACCATTAATTTTTAAAAGTAGAGTTGCCATGCCATCTGATTGGCTGGGTTTTACTCAGATTTTAGGCATGCCACTTTCATTTTTTAAAACAAGACAAAATGTGCAGTTACTATCTGTCAAAATGTTTTGCAAGAAACAAGACTGCACCTCCTCTGAGTATTTTTGCCCATTGAATGAAGTCTCATATCTCTGACTGATATTCGAAACCTGGCCTTTTTCAGTTCCCTGGGTCAGTCTAACAATTCGGCAGGGAAACCTAAATTTTGAAGGAAAGCCCAGTTAACATCTGTTTTGCAGCACTCCTCACAAAATCTGCAAAAAGAAGTGAAGCCATTTGAGTGAAAGAGCCAGAATGCAAAAAAGCAGGATAAAAGCTGCAATACAATGTTTATTATTTATTATTTAATAATGTTTATTATTTATTTATTGTTGAGAGACAGGTTTCTCTCAAAAACTGGAACATTGTTTTTTCTGGACACCTAATACCCATGATTGCCACCTTCTCTCTACCCCAATTTGCCTCTGTGTCCAATCACTGCCCTTGCTGTTATCTCTCTTACCTTGCTATATATCTCTGTTTTCCTCTGCTCCTTGTCTTGCAGCAGTTGTGACGTATCTACCTTCTTCTGCCCTCTGTTTAAAGCAGCACTGGCACCTTTTGTATAGCTGCTGCTTCTCTGGAGCTGCTGCTTCTGTAGAGGACAGGCAGAAAGCTGCATGAAATGAAGCAAGGGGTTGAGGGACGGAGGGAGGGTTGGAGGTGAAACATGGCCCAGGGGCACGATGAAGCAAATGGGTGGGCAAGGTAGAAAGTGCAGACAGGTGTGTGCAACGTGCAAGAGAAAGGTTATGTGGCAGTATGAGGAGAGAGAGGAAGGGAAAGGAAGCCTTGCAAGTGGTGAAATGCAAGCAGCAAGGAATGGAGACATGGTGAAGATATCAAGTGAGGCAAGGGAGGGAAAAGGATGAAAGGGAGGATGAGAGGTGCGGTGTCAGGCTTGAAGATGCAAGAAGTGTAGCCACAAGGTGACAAAGGGTGCAAGGGAGTAGTAGTGCCACAAGTGAAGCAAAGAGGGAAGGGAGGGTGGGTGGGAGATACAGACAGAGGAGTGCTACAAGCAAGGGAGGAGTGTTACTGCCCTGGCTAGTCCGAGCTTTGGGGATATTAAAGATATCCCTTGATATCGCAATTTGGCTGCACTTCTCTATTCCCCTCCACGTGCTTGCGAGGCCACCGGACAAGCACGTAAACAAGCTCGGCCATTAATAGCCGTAATATTCAAACAACAATACAGGCAGGCCAGAAATAGCTGACTCACTGCTTTAGGAGACCTCCAGGCAAGTACTCTAATTAAGTATGCACGCAACCCACAAAAGAGCCTCTGCCCTGCGATGGCAGCTTGATGGGTAAACTATGCAATACCCAAGTACTCTGCGTTTGCATACTGGCTACTCTATTGAGAACCACTACGATAACTCAATCATTCAGATTCTGACCTTTCGGAGGCTTTGTCTCCAACTCCAAATCTATTGTTTTCCCCCAAGTACGGCATAGCCCGCAGTCACAATTCTCCTTATAAAAACCCTTGATTCCGAGACCTTCCTCGGAACGCTCCCGAGTTTCATCCCGCCTTGCTGCCGCTTTGCTTGGCGAGCCTCCCCTCAGCTCCACGTGCTGAGCTACATCGCACCCCAGCTTCGCTCTCTATTTTCTGGGCTTCAGGACAGGTGAAGTATCACCCAAACCAACAATCCCTCTAAAAATCCCTCTATACCACTCCAACCTTTATTTTCTTTAGTTATCTTGCGTGAGTGTGTTGCATACACTGTTTTGCTTGTATTTAATAAACATCATTTATTATTTCAACTTTTGTGTTCTCCTTGACCTGACCTGACCCGACCCCGTAGACATAGGGTTCAAGATCTCGCTAAGTTACTCTGCCTCTCCTAACGTTAAGCAGTGCTCTGAGCTAATTTTCCCCACCTTTAGTTGAGCACATTCTGGTGTCCCTCCCCAGGGAACCCCAGTACACAGGGTAACAGGGGAGCATGGCAAAGGTGCAAAATGAGCCAAATAACCAAGAGAGATGAAGTGGGAGAGTGTGAGGAACAAAAGAAGTTCCAGATGTGGCAAAAGACGTTCCAGATGTGACAAAGTGGAATGAAGGGAGGTGCGGTTTATCCTTACTTTTCTCTGCATTTCCCCCTGAGAATCAGATGGCAGTCACTTGCAGGGGCTTTCTTGGATATTTTCATGGACCTGTACCTTTTTGCCATTGGCAAAAAAGCCTGGTCATTTGATGGTTCCTGTCTTATTACTGATCTCTATAACAACCCTGAAAACATGTCTGGGGGTAGCTGTGTTGACTATACAACATCCAAAATCCACAAACCAGTGATACCCTTACTGGGCCAACAAAAATACACAAAATACATCATCCAAGCTTTCAAAGCTCCTCTGACTTCTTCATCAGGCAAAAGGTGTTAAAAATCACACAGGCGAAGGAGAAAAATGATGTTAGATACACAGGCCTACATTTTGTCAATATGCTGTTTTTGTTGTTGTCAGTTAAGAGTCTGGAGGGCTATCGGTGCAGGCAAAGTCACTCCTCTCTTTGGCCACGTGCGCCCTGCGAGACTAAGGCCATTTCCGCACTAGAGCAGAGGAGCGTTTCATCGTGTGTCATGAGTGGTGTTTTTTACTCTGACTTATTCTGATTCCTATCTGCACGCCCTCTGGTTTCTATCAAAGTAAAGCAGAGAAAATCATTTGTAGTTTTTGCATCATCAATTCTCGTGGAACTCCTGTTCCCCTCCCTCCACCCCACTGCCGCTGATTGGTCAATTAAAAAAAATATATTGTTGAAATAGTTGCTACGTTTTAGCACAAGTGGTGTGAATCAACGTAACAGTTCTGCATGTAGGAAAAAATGCAGCAGAAATGGTTTGGGTGGTTTACATCAGAGTTTTTCTGTTTTTACAATACATCAGTTTAACGTCAGTGTTAACCGTGCTAAGATCCCAACTCATGCCAAACCACGGAGGACAGAACGACATCAAACTGGTTTAAAATGCAGAAGTAAAAGCGAAAATACGATGCTACTGCGATGTATCAGCCTTGTGTGGAAGGGGCCTAAGAGTCATAAAGTCCAGGCAATAAAATTTCAACTCCATCAGCAACAGAAAAAGTAACTTCTTTTGAGACAGAAACAGCCAGGACAGAAACATCCTGAAGCTAAAAGAAATTAAGTAATCCTGTATGGTTTTCAGCACTTTTGCCTGATGAAGAGGCCAGTAGAGCTTTGAAAGCTTGCCTGATGTATTTTCTGCATTTTTGGTTGGCCAAATAAAAGTATCCCAGTTTTGGATGTGGCAACAACCCTGTAAGGTAGATTTTTTTTGAAAGTTAATGATGGCCCACGGTCACATAGTAAATTCCCTGATCAAGCAAGGATTTGAACATGGGTCTCAGTTCCATGTTGGCTCTTTTAATGTTACACTATAGTATACTCTCAGAAGCAGCGTTACTATTAAAAAAATGTCACAGCTGAAACATAATGATAGGGGAAAAAAGAATCAAATTTATAATATGCATAATTATAATACTTCACATAGCATACAAATTAGATCCTCAGGTTTAAAGGGACGGGAACACGGCAACTCCATTAGAAAGTGGCCAGCAGGTTTCTGTTTTTGGGTTAGGGCAAATACTTATAAAACTTAAGAGAGTTTTAGAAGTACTGTGTGATATTACCAAGGAGACTTGCAGCTCTGGGAGTAGTACAGAGACAGCTTAAATTTGTCTACACTAGCACACTACATCACACATGACTAAAATACTTCTCAGGAAATAATTTCACAGAGTAGATGAAAACAGCTGATCATTTTTTTGGTTGGCTTAATAAAAAATACTACCCTAATACAGCTTTTGAAATACTGCAACTAGTAAGTGACAAGAATAGGATGAGTGTCATATTAATGGATCCGCAATGTTGTCTGCTAATCGTTCCATAAAAAAGTGCAATTCTCTCCCCAAGCCCGCTCCCCCATTATTCTGCAGTGTCTTCCCCCATCTTTCTTCCTCCAGCTCTTTTCTGCCTCTTCCAGCATCGTTTGGAGTGTGTTTTACAGTGACTTGTGTAGATGCTCTTCCAGTTATTTCCCCTCTGGGGCTCATAAAGCCCATCTGCTGAAGGAACCTCTGGCCAGCTCCAGGGGAATTCCCAGCCCTTCGTGTGGTCCTGTCCACTGATGATTTGCAGATTCCCATCCAGCATGTGTTCTGCTATACTGTTTGTTTTGACAGCTTAACAATGCCCGGTTCAGCAGCTGCAGGTGTGCGCCAAGATGCCTCTGCCTGGACTCAAAGGGAAGTGTATGTAACAATTGAAAAAGCCACAACCGAGATATTCCAGCCTCCTTGGAAAGTGCTTCTGCACAAGCCTTCTAGAATATTTCCCCCACCCCACCCCAAAAAACATGAATTGAACAAATGATTTCACAGGAGAAAAAGTGAGCGCTCTCACTCTGTGTGCATATGTGTGTGCACTCATGCATAATTTGGATAGAAAAAAAAAGTTAGGCTTCTGTTGCCCCTTTTTTTTTTTTAAACCCAGTTCAGAGCCTTTCCTGATTTCCATGCCCTCAACAGTATTATGTGAATGCAGAACACAGTTCATATGATGGCTATGGCATTAGGTTAAATCATAACTGTACAGTGTATCTCTGCCGGCATAGGACAGCAGCCTGTTACAAGTGGTACCAACACTCCTGTACAAAGACGAGAGTAGACCCCAAAGAAAAGAAAGAGGACTAAAGAACTAAAGAGGATTGGCAGGAGAACTTTACTTCAACACCAGTGACATGATAGAGTCCTCTGTTTTATCTGAGGACAACCGGCTTGGTTCTCATGCATAAACAGTTCTGTCCTCCAACCAAGAGGGTTGGCAGGGGTGGGGACTGGTTCAGGAGAACTGGCAGAGGGCTATTACATCAGTCCTCTCCCCTAGCATCCACCATCATATAATTGCCTTACTCTGCGCTAATGGTAGGGTGGCATAAGGAACTTGGGAGAGCATACATAGGCTGGCACCCTTTTGGTGTCATACCCTGGAGTTCCAGGGTGGGCAATGGCTCTTTCCATTTTTTTTTCTTTCGCCTCCCACATCAAAACTCAGTTGGATCATGCCTAGGATTCTCCTGCTCTCACCACCCATGTTTGGATGTGTGGGTTCATCCCGACAACCGCCAGTTGCAGTTGCATGAGAATGCAGGCAGTGAATCCTGGTGCAATAATGTGTTGTTGTTTTGTCATTGTGTGTCTTCAAGTAGTTTCAACTTATGACAACCCTATCATAGGGCATTCTTGGCAAGATTTGTTCAAACAGAGTTCTTTGCCTTCTCCTTAGGCCAAGAGAGTGTGACTTGCTCAAAGTCACCCAGCGGGTTTTACATAGCTGACTGGAGATTTGAATCCTGGTCTCCCAGAGTCTTATTCCAACACTCAAATCACTACACTGGCTCTCCAGTGCAATAATGTTGGCACAGATTTATGCTCCTCAAGAGGCAGCACTAGAACAAAATATTAAGAAAACAACAATAATGACTATATATGATTTATATAACTTAAAAGTGGGTGATGAAGATATTGAAGTAGCTAACTGTTACTCCACTGGAGAAACTCTATCCCGGGGTCTACAATTTTGATATTAAAATATTCAATGTGCCTGAGAGGTCACCCAGATGGGCACGTAGGCAGCCATGGTCAAAGATCAAAAACCAGGTCAGGCCAGTAAAATCTTCACTTACGTAGCCCCAGGAGACCTCAAGATGTGTAAACCTACAATAAACAAAGGGTCCTCAGCCCTGAGACACTGACTTGAGGGGATTAGCATGTCTGCCCCAAGTTGAGCAAATATTCCATCAGGCGAGGACCAGAAGTCACACCACAAAACACAGCCAAAGATCCTCAGACTTTGGCAACACCTTGCAATCCCATCATGCAAAGGAAATTGCCATGGTGGAGCTTTGTTATCGCTCCAACACCCATTGTTCTCCCCGGGAAAGGATTAGCCTACCAGGTACTTTTTCCCTACAAATAGTCCCAGTTTTTTAGTGGTTCTTTGGATCGCTTCCAGTCACCCCAGCTGACTGTCGCTCCGTTTGTTGAGCAATCCCCTCAGCCTTCGCTGTTCTGAGCCCCACTTCTTTGCTGCCTTCTCGGACCCAGGACTTCAGGACAAGGTGCCAGTATTACCTCAACAACACTCCTTCAATACTCCCTCTGTCTAATTTCCTCTCTTTTGCTTCTCAATAGCTCTTGGGTGCATGTGTGCGAGAGTGTGTTGGTGTGTGAGACTTATTTTAATCAAATCATTTATTGGACATTTGGTTTGGTTTTTGGCTTGGCCTGACCCCATAAAAACTGGGTAAAAAACCCCGCTAGGTTAGCCTGCCTCTCGCATTGCTATTGCTTGTGCTCTGGCTAGTTTCCATTCCCCATCACGTGGAGCACATTGAGGTGTCCCCCAAAGGACTCCAGAATTCAAGGTAACATAAATATTTTCCATACTTTGGCTTAGTCATAATCTGAAATGTAGTCTGTAATCAAGAAATCAGAAGATGATTAGTACTTGGAAGACAAGCTATGAAGGAACTAGACAAGATCGCCAAGTATAAAGCTATATCATTAACTCATGCCATAGTATTTCTCATCCTTATATATGGTTGTGAAAGCTAGACAGTGAAGAAAGTTGATAGGAATCAACTGCTGGAGGAGAGTTCTACGGATACCATGGACTGTCAAAAAGATATATCAGTGGATCTTAGGGTAAATCGAGCCTGAACTCTCCCTAGAAGCCAAAAAACCAAAACACCCCGCCCCCCCCCCCCAAAGCCTGAGACTATTTTACTTTGGATATATTATGAGACGACAGGACTGATTAGGCAAGACAAAAATGCTTGGAAAGGTGGAAAGCTGTAGGAAAAGAGGAAGTGGGTAGACTCAGTCAAGGAAGCAATGACCTTGACTTTGCAATACCTAAGCAAGGCTGTTGATTACAGGGAGATTTGGAGCTCTCCTATTCATAGGATCATCATATGTTAAAGTTGACTTGACAGCAATTAACGAGAACAAATAAATCCCTAAAGCAGCTACATCAAACATGGCAACATGCATGGTAAGCGTGATACTTATAAACTCTGGAGTATTTTGTTTCCTGACTGTCTCTACTGGTTATCTTTTAAGTTGTTTAACAAAGAGCAGATCTGAATGCTGGCCTGTGGTATAAAACATGCTTCCTTTTTGCTCACCTCACTGTCTCCTCATTACCTACAAAAAAGTCACAAGGTACAGCACAGATCATCACTTCAGCTGTGTGGTATCCTTCTTGCACTATCTGAGGCCTCAGCTATGTGGCTATAAAAGTAACTAAAAGAATAAGTATAAAAGTAGCTACAAGTTGCAGGAACCACATTATCCGTCATGATATACAGCTTAGGCATATCACGAGGTGACATGACTCACTGGAAAATATGATCATGCTTAGTAAAGTGGAAAGCAGTAGGAAAAGAGGGGGACCACGCCACAAGCGATTTGACTCAATGAAGGAAGCCATGGCCCTGTTCATAGCTGGGTCTCTTGTAAGTGTTTTATTCATACAACAGCCTTATGCTGAAGAGACTTGACTGCTCATAGCAACAAAGAGTTCTTGCAAAATCTCAGCCATGGCTTTTTCCTGTTCACCATCCTCTCCCCACTACACTAATTTCTTGTTAGGCTGAGTGATAGGGACTGGAGTTGAAGTAGAGTTTTCCCCACTCGTAAAGCACTGCATTCTGCAAGATACTCAGTGGTACATTTTCATCACTGGGCAAGATTTTCTTTCTGTTGCTTTTCCTTCCACCATTCACCCAATTGTTTCCACTATCATCGCTGCTTCTCTTTTGAGGTTCTTGTAGCCTGTGATGGCATTTTCTTTGCTTTCAAATGCAGCCTGTAGGTTCGGATGAAGTGCTTTGAAGTGCACGGAATGGTTTGCCATCATTAGCTCATCCATCATCATCCGAGCCCTGCGAGGGAGGAAAGTCATTGTTTGTTAGTCTCACCTGAGGTAGAAGGAAATGAGACTGTGGTGTGCTAAAAACATCCTCAAGTAGTCAGCACTTCAGGCACTGTTTGGCTGGATTGCAGCTGCCTAAGCAGAATTTTCTTACTGGCAAAACACAGAGCTCAGGGAAGGAATTTTCTGGGGGATCTGGCTATGCTGACAGGAGGATTGTGGGACCTGCAGTCCGAAGGTAACTCTTCCAAGCTGCATCTTGCTAAAGACAGAAGAGAAGGGCTTTTGGAGTAGATAATCTGTGTTAGACAACAAGATAGAGTTACAGGGCACCTGAGACAGAACGTAGGCCTGTGACTCTAAAATTGTCACTTTAAAAAAATCCTGTATGATTTTTAACTTTTCTGCCAGATGGAGAATCTAATGAAGCTTTGAAAGCTTGCATAACATATTTTGTGCTTTGAAGCTGGCCTAATAAAGGTATTGCTGCTTTGTGGATTTTTGATTTTGTTGTGCAAGGCATACCTCAGTTAACAAAGCCTTTGACAAAGAAGCTCTTTTTTACAAAATCTTTATGCCTGAGCCCAGCCCAGCCCAGCTCAGTCCCCCCTCCCTTTCCTTGTCTTCTGTCTAGCTGGAAGTTGGTTTGTTTTTGTCAGGGTTGGCAGGATTTAGCTCCTCTGAGCATGAGCGGAGTGCAATCTGTGAAGCAAGGCTTTGCCACAGCAGCGGGTTCCAGTGAAGCAGAAAGAATTCCAGAGGCTCATTAAGTAGGACTTAGAGGCAGAATTTATTGCCGCACTCCAAGACAAAGGCTTGGCAAAACATTCCAGCAGCAATTAAGACAAATAATAACAAGAGATAACAGAGGACAGACGGGCAGCATCTCCCCTTACAATTAGTAAACTGTCAGCGGCATGACAGGTCCAGCTAGGCTTTTCTAACTGGCAGCTGCTTAAGGCAAACACCAGCCTTTTTATGCTTCTCTGTCACCCCGAAACAAGTGGGGTGACCCAATCAGTGCTCTGTCTTTTTGCCTTCTCTAGTACACAAGTCATAGCCTAAACAGTCCTGCTGACCTTGCACCTGTTTGTCTGGCCACATTGCCTCTTCCTCTGCTGTCCACTCAGAGGAAACCTTGCCTGCCCAGCAATAACCTTGACAGTTTTGCAGTGGAAGAATGGTGAAGGATGGGTGGAGAACTAAAGACTTGCAGCGCTGGATTGCAGCACTGTGACTGCAGTAAACAATTCAAGAAAGTTTGACCAGGGAAATAATGGGATTCTATCCTAGGTGATTCTACTGTAGCTTTGCATGCTTATGTACAACAAGCAAGGTAAATAGCTACCTCTGGAGTCAGTGCTGAGCATGGGTGAAGAGCAAGACAAAGAAAAAGGAGAATAGCCTGTCTCACCAGCTACCATGGCATGTCAAAAAAGCACAAATCTATAAGTTTCATCACCAAAATGGAAATCATAAGAAATGTGGGGGCTGCTGAAAAAAATATTAATCGCAGGATGCATTTTGGAAGAAGCTTTTTCTAAAAATAAATTATTTTTATTAAAAACAAAACAGAGAGAGAAAAAGAAAATATAACACAAAATAAACACAAGAATCCACATAATATATGGTACACATTGAACTAACAGTAACATTGCACTAACACAGAAGAATTACTATAATAAACTTTCCCTAAACAACATATAATCCTACCGATTTAGACTCATCTATTCACAGATAAACTTTTAGGACCAACCTTTGAGCCTAGAAAATCTACACACACAATAAACAATTGACACAGAAAGGACCTCCCCCTCTGATGACAAAACAGCTTGATATTACCATTATGAACAAACTACCCTCCAAAAGAAAATGAGTTAGGTATATGTCTTTAAGGTTCCCAATATTCTCAGATAAATAAAAAATAAGGAAGATGCACATTCAAGAATATCACATATAATCTTAATAACTTCAATCATATATAGCAATGAATATACCATATTTACAACATACTCAATAATCACTGAACAATATTCAATCAATAATCAATATATATGCAGTTGACAATGTATATACAAAAGAAACTTTCTTTTGGAAGAAGCTTGTAAGCAGTCTCTACAACATTCATTTTTTAAAAACTTCTGCAAGGTTTGCCTGACCTGGTTGTTTCATTTCTCATGTGCGTCATGTTAATTTTGAACAAAAAAGTTTGTTGAAACATGTTCAACTGCTCTTCTTTTTTGTTATGTAAGAACCTGTCCCTATTCTTTACATTTTTTTTTTACCTCTGGCACAAAAGTTTCTGTTAAAGAAGTAAAGCTCAGGGACACATGTACTTCGTTAACTGAGTTATACTTGTATTCAGGCCTTAAACCAGGAGCAAGAGTTGCTTAGCTGTGGGGGAAGCTAACTGGAAATGCCTTCTGATGTGAGGAAATGCCCTGTGTTGTGAAATGTCTTTGCTCATGTCTTTTTGCATGTTAATCTGGAATCTTCAACAAGGAAGAATATTTTAGATAAGTAAATACAGCTGTCATCCATAGATTATCTAGTCAGGAAGATTTAGATTTGTTCTAATAGAGATGCAAGGTGATTTTTGGATTGGGGTATATTAGCATAACTTGGGTATGCTTGCTCCTTATCTGTCACTCTAGCCATTGTTTTGCAATCTCTACTAATCCATGACTATTTCACTAAATCAGATAAAGGGAAATGTGTGAGAATATGGTTGGACTGGAGCTCCCGTCAACCTTCACTATTGGCTATGTTAGCTAGGTCTGATGGGGTTGCAGCCACCTTTGCACTGCAGATCTTTGTGTTTCCGCATCACGTGAACATATGAAGCTTGTCTTCTACAGAGTCAGACCATTGATCTCAAATGTAAAAGTAGCCATATTGACCATAAAGCTGTGGAGATTTGGGGGAAAAAAGAGGACCTTTCTGAAAAAAGGACCTAGGAATTTCCCCCAAATTCTCTTAATTCTGAGGTGCCACCACCCACTGATTTAAACCCGCTGTATAGCAATGCAGTGGGACGTTGCTTGGAAATTCCTGGTCTCTTATCTTCCAAGATCCTTCCCTTTCCTCACCTCCCCCTTCTGAGGTATGAGGAATCCTATCCACACATGCACTGAGGAAAAAGGCATGGGAATGGAGAGGGAACTGAGGCTGTACAAAAAAATATTTATTTTAAACAAGCAAAGTAAGCAAAAGCTAATGCTCATGAAAGGGCACCCCCCACCCCTTCAGGTACGCTTCTTAGTTACAAATAATTATAAGTACAAATATATTCTCAGAATCAGCTAAACTGTCCAGAATAATAGGGTTCTAAAGCAGCTAACTAGACTATTCTATGCTACTCACAGAAGTTAGTCATTTTAAGTTGGTATTTCTGGGGAGAGCCAGGAGGCGGCCTTCTCTGCCTCAAATGGCTTCCCTCATCTCCCTCATGGACTCTTCTAAGCTTCTAGAAGCTTCTGTCTTTTTCCCCCCTTGATTGGCTGGCTCTGTCACGTGACCTCCAGTCAATGTAGCCTAACCCTTTGTGGGCATGAGGGAGAATTAGCTCTTAGATAATGGGGAAAACCCCATTACCACAAAAGCAAAACCCAAAGTCCATTGTATGACACTATTTTTATTAGGCCAACCCAAGATGCCCCAGAATCTTGGTGCTAGTTTTCAAAAACATGAGACAACGGTGTCTTAAACAATGTGGGTATGGATTCTGCCTGGGTTTCTTCATTTGCCCTACCCACCCAGTGTCTCCCCTTGTGCCCATCCTCAGAGGAACAGCTGCTGAATTCCACTGTACCTCTTGAAATGGGCATGGCAGATGGGATCCAGAGGAAAAATGGAGAAGGAGATTGCCCTAGGACATCTGAAACAGATGATATACTTTTAAAGCCCACTCTTTATGGCTTTCCGCCTCACTTTCCCGTGTCAGAAATGCAGTGAATCTCTTCCCTAAGCCAAATTTAACAGGCAGCTTGATTCCCAGTGTGAATAGCTCATGATCTTTGGCTTCGGTCATGAGACACAATGCAGTTGGGAATCCCTATACTTTGAATGGTCAGGTTCACCGAACCTGGAACTAAGGCTATGACAAGGCAATCCCAATTTCCATTACAGCGTGTTTCATATCTGACAGTCACGCTTCATCTGACTCTCTTTCCAATTCCTCTCCTGGCTCTGTCTCCTCCCTCTTCTCTGACAAGTGCCAAGGAAACCAAGCATGCCTTACATTTCCCTGGTTGTTCGGTAAACAACCTGTACCTGTAGGCCATAGTTGCAAACTACAGGCTGACTTTTCCAAGGAATTGTACCTGGAAACACTGACTTAGTCACAGGGGGTGTTTTTGTCTGTCAAATGTTTCTTCTGTTCACTTTTTGTTTTTCTCCAGCTTTGATAAATAAAACAAAAATAATTCAGTCTTCCTAACACAGGATTAACTATTTTTTTTCATAATCTGGTCACAAAGCTTTCTAATGCAACATTTAAATCCCCAAACCACAAGGGTTTCAGTAAAGTTTTTAAAGCATTTATTTATTTATTTTTGTCAGCATTAGACATTTTTAAAGTATTTATTGCTTCCTCAGACCGGGGCTTCAGTAAGCAAACATGCATCTATGAAATGAATCAGCAAATCTCTATTACAATTTAAAAATGTTTGTCTCTTTTTTCTCTCTCTCTCTGCTACATTTGCAGGTGTAAAGTTTTCAGTACTGTTGAAGCCTTGTGGGTGGATTTTTATCCCCAGTTATTTTCGAGGGGCGAAAATAGATATTTTTCAGAATAAAATTGAAAACTGCAAATCAGCACGCTTTACAGAAAATGGAAATTTTCAGAATAAAAATTAAAAAATGCAAATCAACTCCCGACTGAAAGTACTTTGTTACAAAAGGAATGTAAAATGCATCATATTTAACTTGGTTTGCATAAAAATTATCATGATAGATAGATAGATAGATATTGCACATTAAACTTTTTCTAAAAATTGTACCACAAATAGAACTACAAGGTTCTCAACTTTAAGGAATCACTTTGATTTTGCCACTTTGAAGAGTAGGCAACGCCCCCCCCCCAAAACAAATAGAAACAGAAACAAGAGAAACAAACAAAGAGAAGAAAATATCAACATTAATAAAACAGAGAAATTTTTCTCTAGTTCTCCACATTGTCAAGCAGAGATAAGAGACTTATTCCCATAAAATAACCAACATCAGGAAAAAAGAAACTGACACCAGGAATTACAATAATCTGATACTCTACATTATGTGACATAAAAGCCTTCCCTTAATATAGTTTTTAGAAATTATTTTGGATCACTAAATATGTGAAGACCTCTTTTTTTTCTCTTCGCTTTTTTATTATGAGTCACATGTATAATATACATTGATATAAACTATAATACAAAACTGTTAAAGGAAAAAAAATATTACAATGCTTTCCCCTGTTCCCCTCAAATGCCTAACAGAGAATCAAACATCCCATTTAAGTCAAAAATCATTTCCAGAGATATGGGATATAACCTTAATCAAATTTATCATATCTTCATACCCTGTTTTCTTTACTTTCTCAGCCACAATTCTTCATTTCTCTCTCTGTGATTTCTTATTGCTTTATCACTAA
Organism: Cyclura pinguis; assembly: GCA_030412105.1. Classification (NCBI taxonomy): domain Eukaryota; kingdom Metazoa; phylum Chordata; class Lepidosauria; order Squamata; family Iguanidae; genus Cyclura; species Cyclura pinguis. Next base: position 166,888,370 of record CM059600.1, read on the forward strand.
ACTTTAGTCTTCTTTCTGTAGGGAAATCAAAACGTGAAGAGCTTGTCTTAAAATGTTTATTCATCATTCTAAAAGAAAATATTCCATAATCGATTTTCCCCAATGTTTCTAGAAGAAAAGGCTTTGGGAAACACTGAGAAAAACTGTTTTTCCTGAGTTTTTCCATTTTTGCCCCAATTTCTAGTTCTATGGCCATTTCCGCACTACACTGTTACAGTGCTATTATTCCACTTTCAACATCCTGTGGAATTCTGGGGTTTGTAGTTTACCGAGGCGAAAGATGCACCTCGCTAAACTACAAACCCTAGGATTCCAATGGATGTTGAAAGTGGGATAATAGCATTAGAACAGTGTAGTGTGGAAATGGGCTATATGTTTCCTCAGGGGGTCACAAATCAGATGTGTTATCTGGTATTTGTATATATTTGAATGCATATTTGTGAACTGATCCTGACCAAGCCTTTCTTGGAGGTTGGAATATATATTGAGCATTTCCAGTCTGTGAACCATTCTTTTATTTTCCATATTTGCTGATAGATTTTAGTAAAGGTGTGAGTGGATTCTGAGAAAGTTCCACTCTTACACACCTGAGACAGTGGGTGCTAAGGATGGGAGAGAAGTTCCAGGCAGTGGTCATTTACCAGCCCACAAAGAGTTAACTGGGAAGAAGCAAAATCCCACATTCCACCTTGAACTTGCCACATCCTTTCTCTGTATTTGCAGTGATATTCTCCCCCACCCCTACCCCAATTCCGGCATCATTTCTGAAAATAATAACAGTGTATAAACCAGGTGCTTTGTTGCCGGGGTACAGCTCTCATTTATTTTAATCCTAATATGCTTAACTAGGGAGACGCTCCCCAGTAATGTTCTTAATTGTAATAACTACTGGCTTTTAAAAAGCACTAACTACCATGTGCGAAGATCCCGGTTGGCTACGCTCCATCCCCCAAGCTGCCCTGCTGGTTGGCGCCAGGCGTATCCTGCTCAGCTAATTCCTGCAGGGTTGGGCCCCGCTTTGCAGACAAACCAAAGGAACCTCCATGGGCCCAGAACCACAGCTGAGGTGACACAAGGTAAAGGATTAATATTCAAAGGGGGCATCTTAACTGCAGCTAAGCAGGAGGTGGGTGTGATGGGAGAAACACACACTACATACACTGATTGGCAGTAGATCAGTGGCTCAGCCAATCCTTCTAGCTCATCCTTCCCCAACCTGTTGCTCCCCCTCAAATAATGGGCCGCCACTCACACCATCCGCAGACAGTGTCACCCAGGGAGTCTGGGAAGTTGCAGTCCTAACACATCTCCACACCCTCCAATATTTCACAGGGGACAACCAGGAGACTTATAGGCAAGTAACATCAGGTTGTATTCAAGATGGCAGAAGTTATTAATGGGGAAGAACACACAGGATAGTAGAGGCTGCTGCGGTTTGCTTTTGTCTGAGCCTACTGGGAAGGGCACGATTCTACCTACTCCCTTCGTTTCTCCTCCCCCATCTGAGTTAATTGAGCACAAACTGCTTTTCTACTGTGAACTCAGTTTGTATCAATTGAAGTAAGGTGAAGACAAAAAGGAAAAGTGGGAGGAGGAGGAGGAGAGAGAAATTGTTAACAGCACAGAAGATTAATTTGGACAGTTGTAGGGTATGTACCTGGAGTGCACCAGGTTATTTTAGATTCCCTGGAACAGACCTAGGTAGAGTTACCTTTTGGCCAATGTCCATACTGGTTCGAGACTTACAGTCCAAAAAATAACTCTCTTAACCGTCGTTTACTACTATTGGGTGCAATGTGCAATCTACCTCCCAGGCCCTCTCTGTATGTCTCCAACCTCTCTGTGCTTTGCTCTTATGTTTAAAGATTATGAGAAAAACTTGTCAAAATGTGTTTTTTGTTTTTAAATGCCAAAATGTTTATTCATATCCAATTGTAAACTGGAGGGCTTCTGCTCACAGGAGTGGGAAGGACACATGTACAGATATCAGTTTACAAAATAATAAGAAGAAAACAGCATACAATATAGAAAAATGTAACTTGTCAGTAGTTGAACTGCTTAAAGACCAGGAAGGCTCCTTTCTGCAACTCACCTTTTCTCGGTGCTGGGGTGCGGTGCTTGCGTGAGCAGCATCTTGTGAGAGGCCCTCGCATCCAGGTTTCTTCAGCTCTGCATGAGCTTCCTGCTCGTGCGAGAGCCCTGCCTCTTCCTTTCACAGTGCAGCCTGAGACCTTCCCAGGCTGCACTGAGACAGGAAGCATGACCGGCCGGGCTCCCAAGGTTCCGCACGCATGGCAAGTGCACGCGGGGCCCCGGAGCAATGCACGACTGCACACCATTTTCGGCTTAAAGCCGAAAATGAAAAAGTGCGTGAGCGGTGCCTGCTAGGCCCTGGAGCGTCGCACAAATGTGAGTGCATTGTGTGGACCACTGCGCAGATTTGCGCGACGCTCAAGGAGCCCTTTTGCATGGAAAATGCCGTGCGAAAAGGCCATACACATCTAGAGCAGCTAAAGAAAAATATAGAACCATCTCTGTTGCCCCACACAATAAAACAATATGGCTAGTCACCACACAGAAGCCATTTCCACACCAGCTGGCCCCTCCTGAAACTGTAAACCCAGAATTCCATAGGAGGTTGAAAGTGGAATAATAGCGCTATAACAGTCTAGTGCAGAAATCAAGAGAGTCAAAGTAAGAGAGCAGACCTCATCTAAGCACCAAGGAATGGCTAGGATGCGTCTGCTGGCTCTTACGGGCATTTTCCAAAATTAGGATGCAACCACAGAAGAGGCCCTGTCTCGAGTAACCTTATGTCAACCCTCAAAAGCCCTTCATCTCAGCTAATGCATTCACACAGCAAAATTTTCCCCTATTTGAAAGATAAAAGCACATGAATAAGTCTGTTAGGTGCTCCAGGAATAGCAAACTGGCATGTGGCTCCAGACATTTTTTTGTTTTACAGAGACCATTGGCATATGTAAGGCTTAATGGGCTTTGTGTTAAAGCAGTTCCCAAAGTGAATGTAAAATCTCCTTTAGCCACTGATTCTATTTCCCTTTTTCCCCTTAAAAGTAAGTCCCACAGAACACAGTAGAAGTTATGCTGAGAGCAAAAAATGCCCAAATCAATTGAAGATGCTCTATTGTTATTATTACTTAATTCCCTCAGAGTCTAACTACATGCGGCAGCAGTAGATCTGCATAGTTCTTGCTTCTAATAGTATTTCTGAAATTCCACATTCAAGGCTCCATGTGTGCCCACCTTTTGTCCTCACAATAATCATTTGTGGTAGGTTCACTTTACAAGAAAATGGCTGAGCCAAGGTCAGTCACTTTCGCTTCATGACTGTGGGGGTTTGAACCTGAAATCTCTCTTATCTTAATTCATTATCCTATCCACAACATTAGTAATCTTCAAACTTTTCAAGGCTCTGGAGAACTCACCTGCAGCTCCAGCCTTCAACATGTGACCCAGTGCAGCTCTCATTGATCTGCTAAAGATCCCTGTATTACATCTGGGCTGAGGAAATTTTAGCCTTCAAGATGTTGTTGGACTGCAGCTCCCAGACGCTCCAGCCACCAAGGCCAATGGCAAGGCTAGATGATTGTAGGTGCTGCACTAAAAAACATTTGGAGATTCAAAAATTCCAAGCTCCTCTGCTCATGTCTCATAAACAGGTCTCATGGTCTTGATCCACCATAGTAAGATCAAGTAATGGGAAAGAAAAGAATCTAAAATCGTGTTTCTAATCTCGGCTGTCCTACAGTTCTCCGTCTCCTCTATCAGCTGTTTCTATGAACTTCTTCTTAGAGGTGTCAAAGACAAAGCAGGACACAACCATATCATCACTTTGATACTCTCTACTCTGCATGGAAGACATTTTATATTCCCCTTCTTACTGCTGGACTTCCTTCAGGAGTATGCTTTATCTCAGCCACTTGCAGGATTTGATCTGTTGCCATGATTAAGAGAAGAAAGCAAAATTGGCTCATTTTGCATAACAAACTAGGAATATTTAAGCACAAGGAAGTACCTCCTCCTGTTCTTTACTTATATAAATAAATCTCTCATAAATTCTACACAACATTGGGAATTCCTGGAAGAGATTTGTGCTGCAGAAAACAAAGGATTAGCGCCTTAATGAACAAGCAGGAGACCAGAATTTACTAAGCTGCGTTGTCTGAATTGCAAATTATAGTAAACTGTTTTGTTGCCAGGTTCAAAAGTTTTATAGGTGAAGTAGGTGACCAAAATCTTGTCCAATGCCTTGATTTCCTTGGCTTATCTAAGGCTGAGAATGGGTAAGAACTTTTCAAAGGTTTGGGAAGCTGCAGATTCAAGCTGCAGTGGCTCAGGGTGCACACAGTTGTTGTGTTTTTTTTTGTCTCCCATTACATTTTTTTTAAAAGCTAAACTGCTTTGGGAGGTTTTACTAGTACATCAGGTTAAATTGCAAAGGAAGGTAATGGCTAACCACCTCTGAGTATTTCTTGTCTAAAAGAACCTTATAAAATTCATGAGATTGCCATGAGTCAACAGGCAACTTGAAGGCAAATAATACACACACAGGAACACACACACACACACACACACACACACTGTACATTTGAAAATCAGTCCTTAGAAGATGTGTGGTTAATACAAATGGGTCAGATGAGCATACGTTTTGGTCGGGCTGTCTCAGGTGTTTGTCATGAGCACTATTTCCCTCATACACACTAATGCTCTCAGCTCATGTAGAATGGATTATTAAATTATTTTTAAATGAATTGCTTTCCTACATTAACAGACTGGGGGGAGCCATATCTATTGTTTTGTACCTTCAAGTCATTTGTTACTTGTGGTAACCCTAAGGTTCTATCAAAAGGTTTTCTGGGACTAAAAGTATGTAACATGCCCAAGGTCACCAAGTGGGTTTCCGTGAGGAAACTGAGCTGAACTCCAGTCTCCAGGGCTGTGGTTGAATGCTCAAGCCGCTACACCACACTGGCTTTCTGGGACGTATTTATATACCTGCTTTTAAAAAACTGCTATACTACAAGATTTCTTCAACATTCCTTGAACTAGAAGCTGCTTCTGAGTGGGTCAGTTTTGCCACTCCATTATCTGATGAAGATTCTGCTGTATTTTGTGTAAGGAAAACAAGGCAAAGAGCTCTCCTTACTTTTCTTTTATTCTTCGTAAATGGGGTTTGTTTTGCAATACTTGTAATAGGAAGTTGTTTCTATTGCTGTTGGGCAATTTACACAACCTAAGGCATTTCAAAGGTGCACAACCATAATTATTTGATCTGAACAAAGAAGGGGTGATTGTCTTAAGCAAAAGGAAGTTAAGGATGGGGAAGTGATTGCAGGAATTATTGAAGCTGTGCTGTTAAAATAATCTGTGGTTTGTTTTAACATTAGGTAAGAGAGGACAACTGCAGGTGACAGCTTCAGTTGCTAACCCTCATGGGTGGAGGTGAGGAAAATATGGAACCAAACTTCTGAAAAAACACACCAGTCTTGCCAATATAAAAATGTTTCATGGCCAGCCTCAAACATTTTCATACAGGGAGCAAAGAGTGAACAAAAGCAACTCACTACGTACTCTGGGCTGCATATGGAAAGGAAGGTTGGATACAACAATATTGTACCCTTCATAGAATCTACCTCCTAGAACAGAATTCTATATGCTGAACAATATCAAGGCCCTATCCTGGACATCATTTAATACATCAGAGCTGGGAGAGAACACTAGAAATAAGCTGAGTTTTTACTTGTTAAACATGACACATATATTAGTTGGAATGTCAGTGAAGAAATATTGGAGAAAAATACTATACATGGTGACGATGGCCCGTATTGAGTGTGCACGACTTTGGAAAAATGAAACTATACCTACTCTTGAACAGTGGTGGACAACTTTTATGGAAAATAGAAATGCGGACATTCTTACACAAAGATTAAAAGGGAAATCAGACGAAGACATTAATAAAGAGTGGAAGATTGTTATGGATTTGGGTTGGGTGTAGACAGAAAGCAATGCATAATTCATGATATCAATTACTATACAGGGTAATAATCATAGAAATATCATGTAACAAGTAAAGTAGAGAAATATAGCAGGAACTAACAAATTAAGTTTGACTACTAACATTTTATTGCGATACGCGGTATAACAAATAGAGGAAATATTAATAATTGTAATCCAGAAAGGAAAGGAAGAAGAAGTAACATTGCATGTAAACATTGCAGAGATCATTGTTTGTTTTATTTGCTGAAACTTTAATAAAATTATATATAAAAAAAAGAAATAAGCTGAGTTTGCCATATGCTTTCTCACAGCTACCCTTTTGTACGGCTACAGCCTACTGATAGATAAGAGAGGGCTGGGGAAATAGTTTAAGTAGTTAGGCCAGATCACCATGGCGGCAGTGCGGGCATTGAGGAGGAGGATGGAGACCTGTGAAAACAGCCCTTTGGAAGGAGGTATATGAAGATGAAAATAAAACGTGGGGATGTTTTATAAATTAATGAGATCCTTTTGAGATATGGGAAGTTTGGAGGATAAGTGATGCAAACCTGTGATCAGGGAAAACCAGTGTCCTTAGACTATTCCTAAGGGATTACCTTTCTACACTGCCCAACAGCAGAAGCTTTCTGGGCGGCAGGTTTCCAACATTTCAAAGCAGTGAACAATTTCCATCCCTGATGGGGTTGCTTATTGTGAGGCCTGCTTTTCTGCTTAGTAAAACAAAGCTTTGATTGAACTCAGAGTTATCTTGTCAAAAGCTTATCAGCATCACCTGAGGCAACATGGCACAGAAAGTCACCAACCGCTGGCAGGAACAGCGGATGACACAGATGCTTTGCCTTTCTGTCTACACCTTCTCCCAAGGTGAATGCTGAAAGCAGGGGGCAATTTAGCCTACGCTGCTTCTCTCTCTCTCTCTCTCTTTCTGTTTGGTGCTTCCAATCAGCCTCTTGTGATAAAACCCCTTGTGATTCTTCTCATCTCTTTTTCTTGCTAAAACCTACATTCTAATACAAGCCCAGGTAAGGAACATGGTTCAGCACCCCAACATGTTTCCCTGGTGCAGAGAATATAGAGTGGGTGGATTGCACAAATAGGGGGGAGGGCATACATCAGGGAAAAGACCTTGTGTCATTGAACTGGAAGGAGCTGGGGTGAACTTTTCAAAGCAAAGAGAAATTATGCAAAGAACAATGATGAAAAAGTGAAGAAAGGAGAGTGAATTCTTTCCCTCCTGCCCAACTAGCCAGCAAATGCTTTTGAAAAGCTGACAGGGCATTGTGCCCACCAGCAGCTACTGGAGAGGGAGACAGGATTCAGGTTTTTTAATGAGCTGGCATCAGTCACTTTGCAGCCCCAGATCTCTGGAGGCAGTCCAGATCCAAGCCTTATTGAAAGCTATCTAAGCTTCTTGGCTGAATTTAATTGGATCATTATATAAAAAAATTGGGGGTGCCTTTTCTGAGGCACTTGGATGACGAGGGCCTGCAGGCACACAGCACATTTGGTCTGAATCTGCAGGTTGAAGAAGAGCCCAGCAGTCAATCTCTGCCCTTCCAGTTTCCTGGTGCTACAATTGCAGCCACCCTTTCTGTTTCTTTGTGTCAGTATGTGTGTGTGTGGTGACAACAAAGGTGTTCTGCCAAAGCAGCCTGCCTTTCATCCTGGTGAGATTTTCCCACTTAAAAAATTTGGTGGGGGTGAGGTAGCATTGCTGTTCAGATGTCACATTTTCATCATAGGACCCATCATCCTCTGGTCAGGAGCCAGGAAACAAGAGCTTCTAATCGAAGACACTCATCTTCCTTTTCCCTCTTTAATACCTAGCTCATTGATGCTTTGGCAACCCAGGCAACACCACCAGTTCTTCAGACAGGCCTATGCATCCCTACCACAAGGCAGAACAAGTTGGTTGCTTCAGGTGGAAGACTCTTGGAGGTGGCAAAGGCATCGGAAAGGAGAACTTGGCTATTGTGCAGCCTGCCCTATGTTCCATAAACAATCCTGCTGTCTTCAGATATAGTGGAGGATGCTGTCTCATTGTGCGTGTTGAAGAATAATTCGCTTGGCTTTCCTACATGAAATAGAGAGCAAGTGCTATCTTGTTCTTGAACTCAAGCAGCAAAATGTCTGAGTCCTTTTCCACATGACAACAGTTTCCCACGTCGTCTCGTCACAATCCTGGCAGTGCCTCTGCCAGGATGAGAGCGTATCCCCAATGCTTCCCTCTGCACCCAGCCAGGTGCCTGCAGAAATGAGCATGAGAGACACGCTCCTTCCTTCTGCACGGCAGCCGGTTTCTTCCAATGCTGTAGTGGGGAAGGAAGTGCGTGATTGTGCTTCCAGCCCTTCTGCATGGCCAGTGGTGATGGAAGGCTTGTGCAACCGGGGGCCATTGATGGAGTTTCTCCATCAATGATATACCCTGCAATTGCGCCAGCTGGTGACTTGAGAAGAGCAGGACCGTGACAATGTCATGCAGAAGCATTGTTGTGGTACCACTCCTCTCACGTCCCCATGCTAGGAGGATGCTGCCCTGCAGAAAGGACCTTAGACTGCTTTGGCCTGAATTCCTTTGTTTGTCTACATCTAGAGTAGATCCATTGAATCACTGGGATTTGCTTATTTGTTGACTTACCATTCAACGATTGACTCAATGGGTCAACTCTAGTTCAGACTAGGTATTAAGATTCGGGCTGCTGTCTCCAACACCCCAGTTTTGCAATTGCATTTTTCAGCTGATAAATAACATGCAAGAAATACACTATGGCAATTCCTCCTGCCTTGTCAAAGTCATGAATAAGCGTCTCTCTCCCCAGCAGGTCTATACTGAACAACAAGCCACTAAGAGCTGGACAGACAGACCTAGTTGTACTAGCCAATAAATAAATAAAGGCCAGGTGGCAGGTCACAATCAGAGGTGATAAGGTGGGAAGGAATGAATACCTTCTGGCCAGCTTGACCACCCTTGTTGGAGGATCTGGTAAACACAAGGTGTGTGGGGTGATTAGATGTGTAGCCCAGGACTCCAGCATCTAGTCAACCCTGACGAGATTGTTGTCCAATTCTTTATTCATAACCCTGATAAAGATTGCTAGAATGTGTGTGTGTGTGTCCTGCCCTTGTGCTGTGCTTTCCAATCTCAGCCTATCATGAAACAAGATGGGTACCCACAGGAGCAAACCATTTCTAAAATGTAGTCCTTATTATTTTTTTCCCACTCCTCCTACCTCCTGCAAACTCTACTTCCCTAATTTAATGTGCCAGACATCTCTTGGGCTAATGAAAACCAGCAAGGAGGTCTAGACTATTGAAGGCTGTAAAATCCTAGGACAGTTTTATGCAAAGCAATTAAAAAGAGGTTTTAAAACTGTTAAAAAATTAAACACTAATTATTTTTTTTCTTTGGGAAGAATACCACCTTTGGCAGTAGTGTACAATGCCTGAAATAAAATAGGGGTCACAAGGGAGGCGGGGCATCTGTTTCCGAGTTGTCTTGTACCATGTTAAGTAAATTCTCCTTTGCATTTTCTGTGGGACTCGTCTGCTATCAATTAGTCTAAATCAGGCTTTTCAAATTAAATGGACTTAGAAACAATGTTGTGAGGGTCTGGTAGCAAGTGAAAGAGGGAAAAGGGACGAGAAAATCTGACTGCTAACCACAAAGTGGAAATATCTTTTAAAGAGGTGCTAGCCCATTTTTAGTGTTTTACGTATTATGTCGTCAGCACCATGGGGAGCAATAAGAAAGGGAAACTCGGTCCAGCAAGACAGGTAAAAAAATAAAAGAGAACATTTCTGTACCTATATTATGCCCATGTTCTCTCTGCCCCAGCTAGTAATGGTGTATACTCTTTTTTTCTGCAGTAGTAGGAAGAGATTCAGCAAATTCCAGAGTTGTGTCTTTTATACCCCTATATATCGTTAAGTGCTGTTAGCTACTATCATTTCGATATGATCATTTTTTTTCCTTTTCACTTGTTCTCTTGCTACACTACTCCGTTCTACAGCTAATAAAATTTAATGCCAAAAAGTGTACTAGACGTTGTACAGAACAGAGAAAACATACAGGACCTTAGAATAATAGACTTTAATGGACTTATAGTCCATTACTTGGGTTAGATTGAGGAAGAGGTCAGCAGTGGGGATGACAGGGTTAATTGGCCGTGGAGACCACCAGCACCAAGCAATGGCCAAAGGAAGAGGGCACATGCAATTCCCCATCATTACTGAAAAATAAGGCCCAGCTTGGGGTGGGGCAGACGACATGAAGAAGGTTTCCCTATGAGAAAGGAGACATAAAGTGCCACTTGAGGCAGCTGTTTGTATGCTGTTCCCAGGCACCCCCCCTCCCCACTGCTTTCTGGCCTGGGTGGGGGATTGCTGTCCCTTTTTCCCAGCTGTACAACTGCAACCAGAGTCCCTCTGTACCCTGGCCAATAATTGGGTGTTGGGGAGAGCTCTAACACTATCACACCGAGGTGCTGTCCAGGATGTGTGGGCTGTTGTTCAAAGAGGAACCGGGATACCTCCTCCTGCAATAAATGAAAAAAATGTCACTAATAGGATTCTGCCCATAGTTGCCAAGGCAACCAGGCAAAATCCCATGTCATCCCATGCTGACAGGGCTAGTGGCTGTTTGGGACATGCTAGATAGGATGCTCTCCGTATTCCAAGCTAAAACCTTAGGCTTACCAGGTGGCAAGTACAGGCTTCTGTTAGTCCAAGTGATACTTGGGGGCAATAAAAGGTGGCGGGCAGAAAACTTGTGTAAGATGGTGTATAGAAAATATCTAATCCAAAATAAGCTGTCAAAGATGGCTCACAATGCTTCAAACCAATGTTGGGGATGTCAAGATAAGGATAGCTTATATTGTAAGAAAGTAAAAAGTTAACTGGTCTAAGATTTATATGTTAATCCAAGAAAATTTAAAGGTAAATTTTGTAATGTTACCATAAGTGTTTCTGTTGGACATTATGAATAAAGAATTGGACAGTAGATATAGATCACTTCTTTGATACATTACAACAGCAGCAAGAAAATTGGTTGCTCAAACTTGGAAATAGACCGAAGCATCGACAATTGAAGAATGGATTGCCTAAGACTGCTGAGTTAGCCCAAATTACCTAATTAACATGGGTTCTAAAGGATAAGGCAACACATAGACTCTTGAAAAATTGGAAACAGTTTATAGACCTCTTGAACAGGAAGAAATCTAACAATGTAATAATCTATGGTTATGGTTATTAGTAATTAGTTGGATTATTTACCAGGATCTGCCATGGTAGAATGTATATATTGTTTCTTTTCCTTACAGGTCAGCTGTGGGGTGGGGGTGGGGGTGGGGGTCTTCAGACCCTTACTATGTTTTAGTTATATGTCTTGTTTCCTCCACTTTTCTCTTTCCTTTCCTTTCCTTTTGTCTTTTTTTATATGTTGGTTTGTTTGTGAGTTAGGTTGTTAGGGTTAAAAATCAATCAATAAAAAATAAACCTTTCTTGGTATCAGTATCAAGCTAACTAGTCTGTATTTCCCTGGGCCATTCTGCCTTTCCCTCTGCCTTTTGAACATGAAGGAATTGACCCTCTTCTAGACTATAGGGAGCTTATCTGTTCTTCAAGAATTCTCAAAAATAATAGACTCTGAGATGACACCTGCAGGTTCTTTTAGTACCCTTGGGTACAATGCTTCTGGCCCTAAGGACTTCAACTCACTGGAAGTAGCTACCTTTTTACTTCTAAATATGTACACAGTGTTTTGTGTTTAAAAGAGTCTAGTTAAAACACAATTTTATATGAAGATTTTTTAAAAATGTGTTATACTGACATTTTGATAGGACATTCTTGGAAAAGAGAGACATGAGGGGAAGCGGGAAGAGGGATGTTATAGAAAAAATCCACTATTCTATGGGGGTTTACTAAGTCATAATCCCCACTGAATTTCATGGGGCTTAATACTGGGTAAATGAGTATGGGATAGCAGCCTGAATTTTTAAATGAAATTGTTTTGGGGGTGGGGGGAGGAGAAAAAAATCCCTCTGAATTTAGTAAAGGTGTGTCTGTGTGTGGCCTACTGATGAGTATTTTGCCTTAGTTTAGAAAAGCTCTTGTTCTCCACCCTTAGGGGTTGTTGTCACTGCATCATTTCTCTGCATAGGCAAGTTCGTAAGATGAACTCCAGTCTGTTCTGAAGCATGTGCTGCTTAAAATGGGCTTAGAAACCCTGCATGCAGTACACCGGCAGCCAGACAAGAAGGATACTCCCAACAGAATAGGACAGGCTGTTTGTGAAGCCCTTACAAGTAGTTGCCTGTTAGGCCATGGGGATTTATCCTTCGTATTCAAGGACAGTCTTGTTTTGCCTATTGAACTCTACAAGGCTTAAAGAGGATGATTCTTAAATTACCCTTGACTTTTAGACTTTATGTAAGATTCCTGTTTGGATGGCTGAAACCAGCCAAGCTTCTTTCATTCACTAATTTTACTTCTAGCCTATGTGCAAATTTAATTTTGTGTATCATTTAAATGATGAAGCATTTTCAAATAATGTCCCATTTACCCTCCTCAAAAAGAAGCTTTTACTGTTTAAGCCAGAAAATGGGATACCCTGTGCTTTTGAGTGTCACTTTGGCCATTTCCGCATGGAGTAAGTAAAACAGTGCAGTGCGTCCTCCATGGAGGATGTCTGCACCTTGGAGCAGACTGGGTCCGGACTACTTACTGTAGATCCGCACCTCAGTCTGCTCCAGAACGACCCCAAGTCGTTCTCCAGCGTGTTTTTGAAAGATCTGATTTTTCCGGTCTTTCAAAATGCTGGCACGCGCCATTGCGTGCCTGCTCTCCAATGCAGATTCGCAGGCTCGCACCAATGCGAGCCTGTGATCTGCGGAGGGCGGGCTTTAGGCTGGTGAGCTTCAGCCGTTGGTCGAGACCCACGACCAACCGGAAGCCGCCATTTTGGACGCCGGAGTAGTGTGCACCTATGACCACGCACTGCTTCGCCTCACCCCGGACCAGATCGGACTGGACCACCAGAAGAGCCGGTGAGTAGCGGCAGGGAGCAATTCCCTTGCCACGTGCGGAAATGGCCTTTGATTTGATAATATGGGGAGATGGTTAGGTTTGCTCCCTTGCAGCAATCAAATAATGATCCTATAACAATCAGATGGAGGGCTATGTCTAAGGTGGTAGTACTTTATTGCTTCAGTCCTTGGATGATAGTTAAAAGAAAATAACAGGGTTCACTTATATCTGAGGTGATTTGTTGTGCATGGTTATTTAATTCAATTTAATTTGTCTGATGTACTGGATGATCCTAATGTATTATAGAGTAATTGCCCTTGAACTGGATGCTATGCTGCATTATCTACTGTATAACAGGCAAGAATTATGCAGGGGTTCCTCTAAGATGCTCTGACTGAGATGTGATCAACCTGCAGAGATCATCAGGCACTACCTATTCTGCTTTATTAGGGTAAGATCAGCCTTCTTGTGTTGACATCAACAAGCGCAATGATATGCATGAGGGCCCAGTACAACATGCTTGGTGTGGTTGAGGTTGTCCCAAGTCCTTTTCTGCTGCCCAGAACAAGATGGCACTCCCGCCTGTCCCAAGTACAAAAGCTGACTGGCGTGGCAGTGCAATCATTTTTCAGCACTGGCCATGGGGACAGTGTCCTCCTGACGGCAGCAACAGGGGACGCTGCATCGCACACAGCATCCTTCTGCAGCATGTTGCTGGTACCTTCAAAAATCTGCAACCTCAGACAATTGGTTCATGTTGCCAGATAGTAGGGCCAGCCAGCCCTTTGAATGTCTTGTGATCCAGGATCCGGCAGAGTAACAATTAGAGATCTTTCAGTTGGCAATGTGTATACATTCAGTAGGTCATATATGTACAGTGCTTTTACTTTTTTAACTATTTGAATATTCTCCCCCTTGCATGCATAATACAAACTAGCATCTTGCTCTGAAACGAGAGGCATGGAAACCATTTAGGAAGTGTGGCTATCCCCCACCCCCCAGTTTTCACACACTTGTAATTTGTGTTCAAGCATGCACATATATATGTGCATATGTGTGAATGGCTCTGTATGTGTGACCATCTGACTGTTTCAGTATATTTCAAGACTGTTGTTATAATTAATGAGATGAGTGTGATATGAATGACAAAGACTAGAGATGGAAAGAATGCCCAAAATGTTTAAATAATCAAAAAACATGTTTTCCTAGTGTTGAGAAACCGTGATGAAAAGAATCTTGGACTGACAGGAATCTTCACAGTTTGGAAATTATTTTGTGTAAAATTCACAAGTTCTTCTTCTTGAAGGAAGCAGCAGTTTCTGCGCAGGAAACAATTTTTTTTTTCTGCACAGAAAATGCTGTAATTTGGGACTTATTCTGTTCACAATTTGCAAATGATTGATTTGCACAGAAAACAGATTTTCTGGTGGTAAATAATAATTTCTGCATGATTGATAATATTTTCTGCACAATAAATTCTGTTTCTTTTGTGAAAGGTGCTGTTTCTGTGAAAAGCAACCATGTGTGAATTTTGCACAGAATAAGTCCCAAATTACAAATAGACTTTGAAAACCGGATGGCTTTTGAAGACTTTCTTGCCACAGGAAAAAAAATTGCTAAAATTGTTCATTGCTTCCTTCAGAAAGAAAATTAGTCAAAAATTACAGCCCTAACAAAGAGATAAGTGTTGTTTAAGGCAACATATGCTTTGGATGTTATGAGGTGTATATCTCATTCATATATCTGACAATTCATATATCTGACAAGACAAGACAAGATATCAAGACAAATTGGTTGGTTGGTTATTTACTTACCTCTAATTTGGTCCTGATCCTCATTATTCAAGCAAGCTTTTGAATCTAACAGTGGAATCTTAGACATGTCTACTCATGAGTAAGTTCCATTGCATTTAGTGACTCTTAGGCCCTTTCTGCAACTTACCTGCGTCCGGTGTGGTCACGTGGGGATCACGCGAGCAGCCTCTTCCGTGAGGCTCTCGCATCCCCGCTGCTTCTGCTCTGCAGGAGCTGCCTGCTGGCTGGCAGACACCATGAGGGCTCCGCCTCTTCTTTCCTCAGCACAGCCGGGTATTTTCCCAGGCTGCACTGGGGTAGGAAGTGTGAGGGCCACGGCTCCGGAGTTCCGCATGCAAGGTAAGTGCTTGTGAGGCCCCGGAGCGATGTGTGATCACGCACCATTTTCAGCTAAAAGCCGAAAATGATATAGTGCACGATTGGTGCTTGCTGGCCCCGGCAGCGTTGCACAATTGCGAGGATGTCATCTGAAACATTCCTCTCAATCGTGCGACGCTCCGGAGGCGCTTTCGCATGACGAATACCATGCGAAAAGGGCCACAGTCCCAGGTAAGGGCATCTAGGATTGTAGCTTAAGATTCAGAAATCTGGAATGATGCTCCTGAAAGTCAGTAGGACTGGAATACTTTAATTTCTTGCTTTATGTTGCTCATTCTTCCACTGTGAGCCAGCTTACTTCCTCTCCTGTTCATGTATATGCCCAATAGGCAGAGATTTGTCAGGTGATGCTTTTCCTGACAGAAAGAAGCTCGGTCTGTCAGGCAGAAAGAGACACAATACGCTTTGAAATATACATTTATTTCCCCCTTCCCCTGTACACGTACAGGCATACCTCACTTTCAGGTGCTTTGTTTTAGAGCATTTTGCTAGTATAGTGCTTTTCAGTTATATAGTACAGGACCATTTTGTTACCCGTGCTCAGTCTGTTTACAGTATTTCTTCACTTTGTGTCCCAGTGTCATATTCTGGCAAATTTTTATTTATCATTTTCACTTTGGCATCATTTTTTTGTTTAGTCCTAGTGCTATCGAGCACTTAATAAATGACAGTATGAATTTGTTTTTAGTCTTTTATATGCACTGGCAAGTGGGGAAAAAAAGGCTGTGATTTGGTCTAAGGCAATATTTGCTTTATGGTAGTGGTCTGGAAGCTAACCTGCTATATTAGCAAGGTATGCCCATATACGTAAAGACTCTTGCAGAATTATATGGCTTATAAACTTGCACCAGGAGAAACAAACACGAGCAAGGAAGAAGTCAGATTGTGTGGGAGAAGAATGAAAAAAAAAATATGTTAAGAAAAGACACTTTGTCCTTGACCCTTTTTGACTTTCTGACTTTTCTTCTGAGAGAAGAAAATTGTGTATTAACTATGAACAGGATAGAGATGATGAGTGAATCAGACTGTAATCCTGAGGATAGCAGGGATCTCATTGATCTGTAAAAGTATGCAGTTCTGTTCCACTTTTCTTTTGAATTATTAGCATTTGTCAGATATACTAACAGTTTTCAACCCAGAATAATTGTGAGTTTCCTGTGCATCGTCAGAATGGCTAGGTTTCTGCCCAGTGATGCTGAGAGCTTCTCAGACACTGGGAACAAAATGCAGGAACTTGTGTTTGGTCAAAAATCAAAAATACTTTAAAATTGCCTTGGTCCTTGCACACCTTTAACATAAGCTACCCACTCCCCCTTCCCTTCCTCTGTCCCTCCCTCCCCCTCCAGAGTCATTAGTGTTTCTGTCTAGAAAAGGTACAGGGAGGGCGGCAGGAGAGGGAAAGCAGCCGCTCAGAAAAGCCTGTTTTAATTGCAATGTTGCGACCTGCAAAGACCTGGCAGTTGTATGACCTTAATCTGATTTGGAGAGCTGAGGGCGGTATGGTGGGGTTTCTGGCTGCTGCTGCTGCTGCTGCAGTGGCTGCTGGCCTTCAGGCATTGTGTATGCGATAGGCTTAGGGAAAAGCCAGGCACAGGTTGTCCCCAGTGTGCTTTGCTGGGGTGGGGAGCTCAGGAGCCTGGAGATCTACATTTCAGTGGGCCTGAGTTAAAATGCAAGCGGCAGCTTCTTGCAGTGTTAGAACAACAAGAGTAAATGCCTCTGTTCTATTGGGCAGTGGCAGGACACATCTGCTCTTCTGGGAACTTTGAGAAAGGACTTCCCAGAGGTTCTGCTGGTCCACTTGAAGGGCTACTGATTGAAGTGGTTTGCTGGTTATGGTTTGAGAGTGTAATGTTTTAATTTACATTCTTAGATCCAGGGCCTCCAGAGCTGCTTTTAAGGTGGCGAGCTCATTTCCAAACAAGTAGTTATTATTAAATTGGCCTACCTGTATAGCGAGGGCAAATTAATTTTCCCATCCATTATCACTGAAATATCCTTAAATATCAAAACTCTTAAAGCACCATGTATATGTAGAACTTCCCTCTGTGTATTCATTGTAGCTTACTCTCAAGTTAAGGTGCGTAGGATAGATTGTAGGCAGCCTTTATTTCTTGGAGCGCTCAACAACAATAGATGTTTCAACATTTCTTAGTGCTTCATCATTTAGCATATTTCTGATACATAATTCCTCAGGAGGATCAACTGTGTAGGAATCTTCGTGGTTCAATATTTCCAGATCATGGGGGGAGTCTTCCTCCCAGTCTAGTTTTGGGGGGCTCAAACCTCTCTATTCTGTCATGCCCTGCCTTGGAGACCCTGACAGTGAGGAGGAGGATTCTGAATCTGAGGCAGAAGTTTCCCCAGAAGCTTGGTTGGGGGAAGATAACAAACAACAGCAGGGGCCTGAGCACGGGGAACAAATATCAGAAAATGAGGGAACATAGGATCTTACTGTGGAAGAAAGATGACATCAGAAAGAGAGGCTTCAGTGCTCAGCTCGTTTAAGTAACAAACGAGCCCTAATGAGGGAAAACCCTGTGGCAACATCAATAGTAAAATAAAAAGCTGCCAGCTGGTCCGTCCTTTCCAGGGTCAGGAATTGATCTTCTTGGTTGTTGAAGACCTGTATCATGTTCTGTTGCATCCTGACTATCTTGAACCTCTGCTTGTTTGATGACAATTTGGATTTGCCTTGTGGATTTGTTTATGTTGGAACCTGAACTTTGTTTGGGCTACCCCTGCTCTTGCCTTTGTGAGTAAGCTCTGCTCTGCTCGCTAATTAACTGCTTGGTCTGCCCTGGACATGACATATTCCCCTGTTCAGGGCCCATGATTCACCCTATCTCCAAAGGTCAGAGTAGGTCATAGAATATACTGCACCCCTATCCACATAACATTAGATCAGTCAAGTGAAATAAAACACGTACCAAAGACCCCTCTGCCCAGATTCCCAATTAAAATCCAGTCCAAATAGACTCAAACATTCAGGGAGAAAAAAAAGTATGTGATGTGGCCTTTGCATGGCTGTGTGATTTCAGAATTATTGACCTGAGGACCAACATGTCATGGAAAAGGATTGTAGCCTTAACTATGAACCACTAGCATTATGCATCCTGGGAGCACTTGAATATGCCACTTCCACCTGTCTCCTGAAGTGACCACCTGGTGAAGCTGGTGTTTAACTGGATAGGAATCCTGGATGGGGCCCTGCAGTGAGTTAAGATGACAGTTACCTTCTGTCAGTTAATACTGTGACTTGGCATAAACATGGTATTTAGGTTTTCACCAAAGGAGGGAACATTTTTCTCCCCTCTAGTACCCCCCACTATCTTCTTTCACAATGGATCATAATGATTTTATTATTTACACATCAAAAAAGGCATCGTGTTACCACAAAAGCTGCTCAACTCTGACCTCAAGCCCCTCTGACAAAAGCGGTCTTGTGTGGATATGTGTCTCCCAATTCTTTCCCGGCGTGCAATTTTTTAATTTTCAGCTTGCAATACTCCTTGTGTAATCTTGAGAAGGGGAGTGGGGGGCACCTTTCAGAGAGCTCTCACTCTATAACTCAGCCTTGCCTGCAGCACTAGTGAGGTATTTTACACTCGGACAAGGCAGATAATTAATCATTTCTTAAAAGAATGAGCGAACATTTCATTCTCTCTCTCCACCTCTTCTTTTACATCAGGGACTTTCCAAGGCACCCTTCCTTCCCCCCACTTAATGACTTGGTGATGTGCTGTTATGAATGAAAAGCCTTGTAGTACGAAGAACTGGAAGGCAGGGGTGGAAGAAGGGTCACTAAGCTTCTGTCAGAGAATTGCAAGCACAAGTAGTCTCCTCAAGGCAGGCGAGGGGGTTCAGTGGAGATCCCAAGGCCTGCCATCATACTGTGGCATATATGTTTCATCTAGTCCAGTCACATCTAAATAGGAATATATCCCCCCCCCAACTTAAGACACATAACCTGAAAACAAAATGCTAGGACATCATATTTATAGACAGAAGCATCCTGTTATACACTAATATATTGGGGGTAGGTGGGAGGGGGCAGACATTTTAATACAGAAAAAAAATCAATATCAGATGGCCGTTCTTCGCAAACAACTTTAAACAGAGACCTTCTCCTTCTTGTTTAAAAGTGTCTTATATACATATATGCCCTGTACATGTAGATAGGGGTGAGGACCCCTCTTTTTTTTGGCTATATGCTGAATTGGCTCTGCACAAACCTATTGAGGAGCATCACTCACACTTTTCTAACACTCATTTATTCTCACACAATGGCATTGCCAGATCTCAGGTCCCAGCCCTGAGGCTCGGGGCAAGTACCCTCTTTTCCATTCCTCAGAGTAAGGGGGAGAAATCAGAGGTTAAGGGCCCTGCCTTGAAAAGTATATGAATATATATTTTCCTAGTTTATTAGATTTGGCATTATTGAGTAGCACACTCTGTGCAGTTGTGGCTGATGCGTAAGATAAAGTGTTATCACCAGGGGCGTCATTTTGTAGTGTTATCCTGATTTCTGGGGTCCTGTGGGGACGTCTTAATGTGCTCCACGTGGTAGGGAATGGGAACTCAACAGAGCTCAAACAATAGCAATGCGAAAGGCAGGGTAACCTAGCGGGGTCTTTTTACCCAGTTTTTATGGGGTCAGGCCTAACCAAAAACCAAACAAAGATGTCTAATGAATGATTTCATTGAAAGAAAGTCTCATGCACCAACACAATCACTCACACGCTCACTCAAGACCTATTAAGAAGCAAAAGAGAGGAAACTGGACAGGGGCAATATTGAAGGGATTGTAGCTGGGGTAATACTGCACCTTTTCCTGAAGTCCTTGGTCCGGGAAAAACAGCGAAGAAGTGGAGCTCAGCGCGAAGAGGGCTGAGGGGATTACTTGATGGACGGAGAAACGGTCTGCTGGTATGACCGGGAGTGATCCAAAGAAACTCTCAAAAACTGGGACTATTTCTGGGCAAAAAAGTACCTGGAGGGCTAATCCTTTCCCAGGGAGAACAATGGGTGTTGCAACGAGAAAAGAAGCTCCACAATGGCAACTCTTTTTTGCATGATGGGATTACAAGGTGTTGCCAAAGTTTCAGGATCTTCAGTTACTTTGGGTTGTGGTGTGAATTTATGTAGATGGTCCTTGCCTGATAGGATTTTATTGCTATCACTGCTCAACTTGGGGGAAAACACACTAATCCCCTCAAGTTGGCTTCTCAATGGCTAAGTTCCTTTTGTTTACTGTGGGCTTGCACAGCTTGAGGTCTCCTGGGGCTACATGATGGGGGATTGTACTGGCCTGACCTGGTTCTCAATCGTTCGACCATTGCTGCCTATGTGCTCATCCAGGTGACCTCTCAGACACACTGAATCATATTTTAATATCAAAATTGTAGACCCCGGGACAGGGTTTATCACTGAGGTAACAGTAGCACCTAGAGGGAGAGGGAGAGGGAGAGGGAGAGGGAGAGGGAGAGGGAGAGGGAGAGGGAGAGGGAGAGAGAACACACACATCTACACATCCCTGACTGGAGGAGGAAAGTGGTGGGCAAAACACCCAGAACTGGCACATTGAAGCACAGTTTGCTGAGGTGCCACCTCAGACATGAGGAGTTGTTGTGGAAAGGAATTGTTTCTATGAGGTTGTTTGCAGTCCAGTTTGGAGAGCCTTGAGTAAATCAGGCTGGGCCAATGTGCTAGTGAATTCCCCCTGGTTGACCAGATGATGGCAAGATGCTGTGGTATGAACGCAAAGCTCTCTGTTGCTCAAATGGGACTGGCAACCGAATACTAGAGTAGATTGTTCTGGAGTACTGTTCTAGCCAGTCAGCTGCGCTCTCCTCCAGAATCCTTCATTTCACCCAGTAGTGGCCACTAAGCATGTCCAGGCCCCTTTGGTTTGGAAAAAGTCATACTTGAGTTTGGGTATCAGGAACATGGCTACAGCTCCTACAATTTCCCAACCAGCATGATACATGGCAAAAGAATAAATCAATTTTAAAAAACTCTTTAAAAAGTAGCTTACTCAAACTCTAAGTTAGAGCACTCTCAGACCTGCTGAACTGTCTCTTGTGCATGGGTGGTACAATTTCGGCTGCAGAAGCACTGCCATCAAAAATATAGAGAATAGGTATAGAGTTTCAGAAAACTAGAACGATCCATGACCCATGTCCATTTTTATTTATTTATCTTATTTACATTTGCTTTCATTCAACAGCAGAAATAATTTTCCATGTGCTGCACATGTAAAGGTATTTCCTATAGCTAGTGATGACATCTGATCACTTCATAACAATCTATCACTTGTTCAGGTAAGTAGCTTTGAAAATTGTTTCTTTCAATAATGCTTTAAGAGTGTTGTTCAATGGGCTGAGAAGAAAAGTGAGTTAGGTTCTCTGAGGGAAATGAGTTAATGTGACAGGGTGGCTTCTAGAGAGTCAGAAATTCCCTCCTGATAGGATAGCCATTTTCTTTCTTTAAAGGCACACTTGGATATTTAATTACTAGACGAGTGTGAAGAACAGCAAACATAATTTTTTTCCTGGTTTGGGATTGGCTCTTTCATCTTTTAGGCTTTCTTCTTCTTTTTGTATGCTTGATTGCACAAAGCAACTCTTGCTTGGCAACGCAGATTGTTTATCTCTGTTTTCTTAGCTATTCAATATTTTTTTTTTAAAAAAAAGACGTCAGGTGAGAAAGAACATGAACTTCCTTAGCAATGGTATAACAAGCTGGATTCCTATCACATGAGAAGCACCTCACCCCCCCGCCCCGCATCTCTGTGATTTTGATGATGATTGCCAATAAATGTGAATAGTGATGACGAAACAAAAATTAGAAAATCCCTTCAGCCTTTCACATTTCAAAATCTGAATGTTTTTTAAAAATGTCAAACTCTGCCTTTCAAGTCTGAATGCTTTACATTACTAGGACATTCTGCTTTGCTTGTATTTATTGCTATATATATAAGTTGTTTTATCCTATATTGTCTCTCAATGCTGAAAGTCTACTGGGGCATTGATTTCACTGTGCAAGGGTGGAATAAATAAACATTTCCTTGGTTAGATACTACTGACAGTGTTTTTCGGGAATGTTTCCTGATTGGCTTGCTGAATACACCACCCACTCCTGCTTTTTCAGTCTATGGACGAAGAGTGCTGTCATTTGAAAAGAGGACACACAAGAAATTTTTCAGACTAATGTGCAGGCTCAGCTCCTTCTGGCTTCCCCTGTCAGATGGTAGATTGCAGACCTCAAAACAAAATGCTTCAGGTGGGTCATTTAACCTACTCAGCCCTGCTGTCCTGCCCCCCAGTATCACATATACTTTTATCTGCATTATTTTGCCTAATAGGACTGTTTTGCCTAATAAAACATGCAGAACAACAATGTTTTAGTTTTCGGGGCAAGAGAGGGAGATTTCTTGGTGATAGCATAGGTAGCACACAATTAGGACTGGTTTCTGGTGCACCCTTGGTGGACTGCTTTCTTTAGAGCTTTGTCTAGAGAAGAAAGGCATATCTGAGCAAAGTGATACCACCTTCACTTCAGTTGCTTCTCTTCTGGAAATGTTGAGATGTCACTTCTCACTCTAGAGAAGATTTTAGTAGGTATTTTTTGTAAGCATGTTGACAGGGATGGTGTATCTAACTTTTATTGCTAAGGACACAGAACCTTAGGTTGTCCAGATATTCTTACATTCCAGTCCCCATCATTCCCAGCCAGAACTAAGTTCAGTATGTTTTATGTTTTCTGGTCATTCTAGTATACCAGAAGCTGGAGCAGTTCCAGCTCAGGTTCTATTTATAACTAAGTCTCTCTCCAGACAAAATGTGGGGCCCTTTCACACTATGGAATTGAGTCTACTTTAACTGCCATGGCTGCATCCCATGGAACTGTAGGGTTTATAGATGAGCTGAGAATTGTAAAGCTCTCCCTAAACTTCAAACCTCAAGACTCCATACAATGTTATCATGGCAGTTGAAGTGCAATCACAGCACTGTAATTGTATAATGTGAAAGGGCCCTTGGTCAGTAGCTACGAACTATTTTTATGCATTCCTTCTGCATCTTCTTTAGTAACAGGAGAACACCCCACTACTCTGAACAGATCTGATTTCATCTGATTTTGGAAGCTAAGCAAGGTTGAGCCTGTCTAATACTTTGATGGGGGACCAGCACAGAACACCGTGAATCTCCAGGTAGGGCTAGGAAACACTTCTGCCTGAAACTCTGCAGAACTGCTGGCGGTGTGAGTCAACAATAGTGGTCTAGAGGAACCTGTTGTCTAACTTAGTCTAAGGCGGCTTGTTACAGTTTAACAAGCTAAGATATTAAGAAAGGGAATGCAAGAAAGAGCTGGTTTATGTCAACAGGGCAGAAACTAGGAAGAAACCTGCACAGGACATAAGTCGTCTAGCTACAGGACTAGCATGGTGTCCCCATTGTTCTAGGGGGATACGGGGGAAATGAAACACTGTAGATTCAGAATCTTCCATGATTTATCCCCTGCATGCCAGCATATTGTATTGACTATGGACTATGTTCCTGGAGTGCAAGGTTCACTACTCTGCTCAGCCATGGAAACCAGCTGGGTGACCTTGGGTGCATCACATGCTGTCAGCCCTAGAAAACGCCATGATAGGTTCACCTTAGAGTCACCATAAGATGGATATGATTCGGAGGTACACAAAACATCATCATCATCATCAACAACAACAACAACAACAACACCCTCCTTCTTCTGGTACCACTACCAAGGTGTCAACAACCGAGCAGCAAAGGAAATGGAGGCCTCTGTGTCCACAGCAAGGAAGCCTGTGAGGCCAGACCTCCTTTTCCAACCAAGGGCCTTCCTAGCCTTCACCTACAACTTGATGAACCTCAGGCATCTTAAGACTGTAGTCTTCCCAAATGGCCTCAGGGGTAAGTATTGTCTTGGATAGTTTTCTATATTTTTACAGTTGCATGAAAAATGTTATACTTGGTGAGATCTAACAAAAGAAACATGTGACAGTGTCACCACATTCAGCATTTCTCCCAGTCCCATGGGGTCACTAATTAGCTGAGGCATGCAGACTCTGAATTCCTTGATGTCCTGCCACACATTTCTCTTACCAGACATTACAAGGGAGCTGAGTGGAAGACATGAAGGTTGGCAGATAACATATGTCCTTCCTTTAAAAATCAAATTGGGTCTTTTTGGGGGGGGGGGGGGGTCAGGCATTTTTATGTAAATGCTGCTTTAAATTTTTGCATCATTTCAACATGCCTTGTTTGCTTTAAAATTCTCTGGTTGTTTGGCGCATGTCTTATTTTAAGAACACTCCTCTTATTCAACAGTGTTCCTTTGGGTATTTTTTTTTTTTTTGGTGGGGAAAATTGGCTAGGATTTCTCAGTCATTCTCTGAAGTAGCATATAGATCATATATAGCTGTATCACAGTGACTGGTGAAGTGGTTTGAGAAAATTAGTGAGATTCTTGCTGTAGCAAGGACCAGGTACTGGAAAAGCAGGACGGTTCAAGTGCACTGACAGGTTTGTGGGCATCTCTTGTTTGGACCGCTGAGACTTTCTACAAGTCAGGACTGGGCTGTTGTAAGACAGCTATGTGTGGGTGACATTGGACCAGAACGTTAGGGCCTCTGGAGGTCATGTTTGGGGTGTGGGGAAGCTTTTAAGACAGCTGCTTGACACAGGTTGGTGTGGTTAAAGCTTTATCGAAATCCCTTTTGAAGGCTCTAGACAAGATTCTGTTAGCAATAGAGTTGTGCCATCTTAGACCTTGGGAGGGGATTAGACTTTGAACTGCTTTAGGGCTGCAGACTGTGGACAAGTTCTCAGATCCTCCAAACTGAGCATCATAGGAAGCCTTAATCTCTATGTGCCTCCAAGCAAAGAAGATGCCTCATGAAAAAAAAATCGTTAAGAGCTTGATTTCTTGCACTGCATTCTGATTAGTTCTTACTCAAGAGACCTACTGACTGGCCTGTACTAGCCTGGCTAGTTGGGGGGGGGGGGGACAGGCAATTGCTTGCCCATGAAGGAATCACCTCTTCTGGTTGGGCCACCTCTCCTGCCAGTGTGGAGCACAAACATAGCAGTCCCTATTGATAGTCTTTTTGGGCAAAACATTTTATGACAACATGGAAAGATTACATGTTAGTCTACAATGTCCAGAAGCCCTCAACCAGCATGATCATTCCCCAATATTGCTGAGGGAGTCTGGGAGTTATTGTTCAAAAATTAACTTTCCCAAACTCTGCATTGTGCTTCTTTCTCATTTTGTTTCCCCTGTATGCTTGCAGGGTGTTCAACATGCCTATAAAGGACATTCTTTCCTTGCAATCTGCTCCTTGGTTATTTCTGTTACCTACCTGACTTGGGAATATTTTCTTCATCTGATTTTGTTTAGAGAGTGGATGTGTGCTAACCTTTGGGGTCATGGGGAAGTGTATGTGTTTCTATGTTTTGTTTTCTCACCAAGTTAGCAATGTAGAATTTCATTTAAAAAAAAATAGAAATAGTTTCTTGCGTAGTCAGAAGTATAACAAATTGGCCTCAGATACTAGCTGTATTTTCTGCAGTGGTTGTGATTTCTATATTTACTTTTTATGGAGAATACCAATGTTGTGAGATTGTTGCAGAGCAATGTTTTACCTCTTGGTTCTTCCCCTGACTTGGGATGTAGCTAAGAAGGGATGAAGGAATGAATTGGAAATTTAGCAGCAATCTTTGGACAGGTAAAATACTAAGAAGTTTTTTTTAAGGTTATGGAATCTTTGGTCAAAAGCTTCCTGTTTTTTAAAGGTTTTAGTTGTTTTACTTCCTGTTCACCCTGATTTGGGATGTAGTGACGAATTCTGTCAGTAGTAAGACATCAGGATTCTGCTTGATTTTAAAATTCCTAAAAATGTTTTTTCTTTTTTTTAAAGAAAGGTTGTTGTAATCCGAATTGCCTAACAAGCAGAAATTTATCAAAGAAAGTCTTTGGGGATATTAAAAGATATCCTTTTGATATCACAATTCGGCTTCACTTCTCTATTCATCTCCACGTGCTTGCGAGGCCACCGGACAAGCACGTAAACAAGCTCGGCCGTTAATAGCCGTAATATTCAAACTACTATACAGGCAGGCCAGAAATAGCTGACTCACTGCTTTAGGAGACCTACAGGCAAGTACTCTAATCAGGTATGCACGCAACCTACAAAAGAGCCTCTGCCCCGCGATGGCAGCTTGATGGGTAAACTATACAATATCCAAGTACTCTGTATTTGCATACTGGCTACTCTATTGAGAACCGCTACGATAACTCAATCATTCAGATTCTGACCTTTCGGAGGCTTTGTCTCCAACTCCAAATTTATTGTTTTCCCCCAAGTACAGCATAACCTGCAGTCACAATTCTCCTTATAAAAGCCCTTGATTCCGAGACCTTCCTCGGAACGCTCCCGAGTTTCATCCTGCCTTGCTACCGCTTTGCTTGGCGAGCCTCCCCTCAGCTCCACGTGCTGAGCTACATCGCACCCCAGCCTCGCTCTCTATTTTTCCCTTATATGAGGAGTAGAGAGCATTTGTATTAAATTTGCAGATGACACCAAATTAGGAGGGGTAGCTTATACGACAGAGGACAGGATCAGAATTCAAGCAGAGAAATCCTGGAATTTATGTACTGAGTTTAAGAAGGGCAAGACTTTACCCCTCCTTTCTTCTTCCTCCTGCTGAGTTAATTGAATGCAAAATATTTCTGCACTTTGAATCAGTGTGAGCAGTGTGAGCAGCTGATATAAACTGAGGAAAAAAGCAGAAGGAGCATTTTAAAAGCATCTGAGCAAATGGGACATGACAGGATTAACCAGTCTGTTTCTGTCAAACTGGGACAGTTGGAAGGTGCAGAAAAGCTTTGTTGCAGCATTGTGGTATTTAAAGCAGGAGTGAGCTTTGTATTCCTACAACATCTGGAGGGCTGCATAATTTCCACCCCTGATTTAAAAATATAGTCAGAGACTTGGAGTTAAAACCCAGAAACTCCATGCTGCCTGGCAAGATAGTGTGAGGGCCACTGAATTGGTATTCCAGACTGTGCAATCAGTTTTTTTAACCTGTTATCAAAATACTAGCATTACACCTTAAGTCTCTACAGCTTTCAGCAGTGAAAATTTAGTTCATAGTTTCATAGAGAATTATGCTTATGTAACCACAGAATTAGCTCTCGTTATCCATGAGATCAAAATGTACTTGGGTTGTGGTCATTTGGTGCTAAGAACTCTGTAGGGAACACCTGTTCTCTCACTAGGGTAGGTTTAGATTGAAATCACACACACACACACACACACACACATTCAGAAGTGACAACAACCCCTGAATTGAACTAGGTCTATTTTTAAGTAAACAGGCATTGGATTAGGTTGCTAGAGTGTGACATTTACACTGTGTTTATTCTGAGTTTTTGATGTTGTCTTCAACAGGAAAACAAAGAGTCAAGGAACTGTTTAAGTAGAATGTTTCAAATGATTGTTTTGGGTCAAAAAAAGAAATGAGGAATCCAGTTCGGGAAACACAGCTGCAGAGAACTCCAACCTGATTTCTAACATGCGAATCCCTACTAAGTGAACTGTAGGTGACCTCTTTAGGAGTAAGTAGGCTAATCAAAGCTCCACTCTTCCCTCCAGTTCAGTTGCTAAAACTCTTGCATTTCCTCCTGATGGTTGCGCCTGATAAGGAAGAATTGGATTTATGAAAGAGATGAAGATGTTTGGATAAGCTACGGTACCAAAGCAAGCCTGCCTGACAAGTTAAGGCCTGAAAGGGGAAGCCAAGGAAGCCAGCAAATATCTCAGTTGAGAGAAGGGGCATGGGAAATAAGCCACCAGGAACCAGTTGGACGTGCTACATGGCAGGTGTAGCCCCAAGATTGCACACCTTAGGTTGCTCGTGTTGAAATGACGAGATCCGGAAATTGGCTCTGCTCTTCTTATGTTGCATAACGCGGTGGGGCACAGCTGGGCCATGGCAGCTTCCAGAGCCAAACTCTCAGTCACCTCCCCCTACTTGCTACATTCCTTTAGTGAACACTTCATGCTCTTTCGCTCTGTGTACATTAAGCAGGGCATGCCGGTTGTCAGTGGTGTGGCAATCAGAGATGTACACCATGGCCCTGAGGAAGACTGTGAAAGGACCAGCAGATATGATTGACTCGATGGGTATTCACAGGGTATGAGTATGGGGGGGGGGGGGAGCTGTGGCTGAAGGGTTCTGAGAGTTGCAGGTTTTTTTTAAGTACTTTACCATGTCCTGTATATTGTGGGTGAAGGGATGTAGCTGCTCATTTTTTATTAATGTCAAAATGAATGTAATTGTATACTGCAACAGAATGAAACCTAACCAATGACCAAGTATTAAATCTAAAATAGATGACTTTATTTTCTATATAGATTGGGCACAAGATACACAGTGAATTTCCTAACCAGTAGTTAAGTCCATAATATAAAAAGAGACTTGAAGATCATTTATCTACAGTTTTTCAGAGAGTTGGAAGATCTTTTTATCAGGCTCCAATTTGTTTTATCAAATTGGACCTTTAGTATTAGAAGATAAAATATATGCAATCTATACTTGGTGATTTTGTGTAATATTGTGGCCTGTTTATGCTTTTACAGCCTTTCATTTCTCAGTGCTCTGGAGATGCAAACTGGTTGTAAAGATGCCTGTACCTGGAAAGAGTGACTTGTAACAGGGCAAAGAAAAGAATGTGATTTGAATGAACTGCCCCTCAGAATGTTTTGTGACTTTTTTTTTTACATATAGAAAGCAAGACACGAAACAGGAAATGTCCCTCATGGTGCAGTAAGATTTCTATTGTAATACAATTCCATTGGTCTAAAAACCATGAAGGAATCTCAGGTTACTTCCACAATGGCCTTTTTGCTCAGGACTCACATTCATTTACTCTGATTTTACAGAAAATCTAGACAGCGTCTAGATTTTCAATCAATCCATTTTATTCCAGATTTTTCTTCCTATGATGGCTTCCTATCTTTTTTTCACTTTTTAAAAATTGTTAATTTAATTTAATTTAATTACAGTATTTAAAATGTAAAATGCAAGTGGTAAGTAAGCCAGTCCACTTTGTATTGGAAAAAAGTTACTGAGACTTCTTGGAACTACTGTCCTTTTAAGTAGTCATTTCCCTCCTAGCTACTATATGAATGATTTAGACCTTTAGTTAGTTATTTCCTGTGATGTGATATGGAGTTCCTTACTGGCTTCCTTGTTCTGAACAGATGCCACAGTTATTCTTACATGAGGAAGTCATTGTGTAGGGCATAACAGCCTTATGTACAAAGCCACACACTAAAAATTTTATTACTTTTATAGAATTTCTGTTGGCTTCCCACAAAATCCCTCAGGTATAGTCCATAGCCTTAGCAAGAGTGCCCAAATTCACTCTTAAATTTGCTTTAGGATCTGAAAGTTACATGAAATTTTGGTGGCAACACTATTTGATTACCCAAAAATGCCAGTGTTGTGGACTATGTTTGAAGTGGCCCACAGAAAAGGAAAATCCAAGTTTTGTTTGGCGGTATGGCCATGACGTTGGTAATCACAGCTTAAAAGTTATTTGTAATTAATTCCTTCTCCTAATCAGGAAGTTATAACTAATCACTTTTTGGTTACTTTTAGGGTATGCAGCCTCAGTAAAGTTTGAAGA
This sequence comes from Cyclura pinguis, assembly GCA_030412105.1. Taxonomy (NCBI): domain Eukaryota; kingdom Metazoa; phylum Chordata; class Lepidosauria; order Squamata; family Iguanidae; genus Cyclura; species Cyclura pinguis. The sequence continues at coordinate 166,918,324 of CM059600.1, forward strand.
GGAATACGATTCAAATCCTGTCTCATTTCACTTCCTCATACTTCTCTCTCATACTGTGTTGTAGGCTTTGAGGTGATGACAAAGTTGATGGGTGGAGAGTAGATTTTCTAGCACAAGTGAGTGAGATGTAGCATGCAGGTTTTTTAATTTAAAAACTAAGTGAATTAACAGTTTTAGTTACCTTTAAAAACAGGGTAGTAAATAGTTGCTTTTTGGAACAGTGACTATAACAGCAACTAATTATTCTGAGGGAATGAGAACAATGCATGTAATTACTTTTAGTAGTAACTTTTTTTGATCTCTGCAAGGGGGAGAACTGGGGTGCATGGAAAGGGCTGTGTAATGTATAAGATGATGGTAATCACAGGTCCATTCATAATTACCACTTTCTAATTCAGGATAAAGAAAACAGGCTGAGCTGTTATGCCCCTTTAAAGCTGCAGCAATGAACTGGCAGTTCTGGACTCAGAAGGCCATGCCCAACAGAAATATGTCTTATTTATTTCTTATTTCTATATTTATAGAAAGTGTAATACTTTAGTCTTTTATACAATGTGTTTTTTTTCTATGTATTAGCTGGCTTTAACGTATTGTAGATCAGCTCTTGATAATTTCTGGACATGCCTCAGTATGCCTGTGGTGGTGGGACGGGTTGCGAGGGAAGCTTATATTGTTACAGTAACAAAATGGAATAAGGAAATTCAAACCTGCTTGACGAGAATTGAATTAAGAAGCTGTTTTCCACAGTCTCGAATTTTCTGAATGGAATTCTGGGGTGGCAATCGAAGGGGTGTGGCTTCTTTGATTGACACCAAGGGTTTATGTGGTCAGGCTGAAAGCAGTCAGGACTTGCCAGCAAAGTTACACAGACGTCCAGCTGAGAGGATCATCTTCATGTTTATATCCAGTGAGACTGGTTAGCTGTACAGTCCAGACACTGTGGTGTGATACATAAAGCTATGTCAGCGCGTACTCTACATTTTGCTTTGATAGTTTGCATGGTGCAACAGTTGGCTTCCTGGATTCTGACTGTAGAGACCTGCGTCCAGTTCCCCGCTCAGTCACAAAGCTAGTCACTGTCTACCTTGCCTCTTTGTTGCTAGGTTAAAGAAGTGTTTGGATAGAGATGCCTTTGAAATTATTGTGGGAGGAGGAGTGCACTGTAAAAATGCTCCAAATAAATCAGTGAAATGCTGCCCAGCAAGTACTATTTTAAGTAATCTTACTACTTACCAGGAAGCAAAATGGCCACAGAGAGCCAGTATGATGTAGTGGTTTGAGCATTGTACTTTGACCCTGGAGATCAGGGTTTGATTCCCTGCGTAGCCGTGGAAACCCACTGGGTAATCTTGGGTGAATCACACACTCTCGGCCCCAGAAAAGCCTTGTAATAGATTCACCTTAGGTTTGGCATAAGTCAGAAAGGACTTGAAGGCACACAACAACAAAATGGCCAAAAAGATACCCTGAATTCCCCATTCAAGAGGAAGGAAGAAGACAAGTCCATGGAAACCCGCCTTGTGTCCCACTCCTGGAGAAAGGTGGCCTACAAACAAACAAACCAACCAAACATTTTGTAATATAGACATACTCTTTAAGAAGCGGTGGTAAACCAAGAACTCTGTAACGTATGTTTGTATTAAGTGCATGTTTTAAAACATCACTTCTAAAGTGCTATTCTACATGTAAAGGCATAGGCTGAATGCATATAACACTTAAAGCAGCCCTGCCTCTAAACACATCCCATTTGGTATCTGCTGTTCTCATAGTTACCTTGTTACTTCATATATTCTTAGAACAATTAAACCATTTTCCCACGAGATGTCTGCAAAGCAGCACACCATAAAGTACCTAAGAACAACAGCAACCCACAATTATATTGAATAAACACCAAGTGAACCCCCCTCACAACAAAACCTACATGTCCTGTAGCTCTCTTTTTGTGGCACACACTCATAAAACACTTTGTTTGCTTTCTACCACTTCTTTATCCTTATTTTTCTCTCTAGTTTCCTGGGTGCTTGTTCTTTCCCCAAGTCCTGCTGCTGTCCAATTACTCCTTTCTTTCCAGGGGATTTCTTCCAGGAAAGGAACCAAAAGGGGGTTCCAAAGAAAAGGACAATTCCTGGAAACACCCGGGGGAAGACGTGGAATATCCCTGCCTGAGTCATTCTGCAGTTTTAGATCATTCATCATTTAATGGTCCTTTTTGGCTTTATTACATCATGAGGATCAGAACAACAATTGAGTTTTTTAAAGTTCCTTTCTACCAGGAATTGTAGTGTTTTTAGTCCATATATTTTTTGATGGCAGGGCAGGGGAAGCTGTATACCATTTTTCTCTCTCAACCAAGCTGTGCCCAAAGCAATTGAAGGAGATTTTATTTCTTTTTGGGAAAAAAGAAGTTTTTACTGCCGCTGCAGCTGTTCTCTGAAACACTGGGGCAACAACCTTGTATTACATTGCTGCATATATGATCTTAAGAATGGGAGTGGATTGCTTGGGCATTAAACGACATGGAAATGCAAAAGGCAAATAAGTCCCCTTTCTTCTCTTCTCACTTTTCTCCCACCGCGTCGGCACTACCTTGTTTGATTATTTGCGAAGTAACTTTCTGACGCTTCGTCCACAAGGATACTTTTTTTTTTCCCTGCAGAGGAGGGGGAAAATACATATAAATCTCTTTCTTCTACTTATCTGCCCCCATTCCCCCCCCAATCTCCTCATTGTGTTCTAAACATGAAGAGCCAAAGTTGATGACATCTTTATGAGGCTGCCTCCGGTCAAGACTATTAGCATCTATTCAATCTGCTGGAGGGGATTTTTTTCTTCTCTTCTTCCTCCTCCTCCCCCCCTCCTCCCTCCGCCCCACATTTCCATTCTTGCTTCTCTCCTGCTTTCCTCTCTCACTCCCATCATCCCCCCCTTCTCTTCATCTTTCTCTTCTTGCATAGGCTGGTAGAGTGTGACCTTGCTGCTGCTTTATTTAATTCACCGCACTTCTATAGTTTTGAATGGAATTGCCCAGCAGAAAGAAAAATGCGTGTATGGCGGGGGGGGGGGGGATGACCTCATATTCTCTACAACTGATTGGCTGATCCACTTCCATTAGGGTGACATCACCCCCTCCTTTGTTTGTCCCACTCCCATCACTCCCTCCTTCCCTATGGGATGCGGTTGCCAAGGTGACACCAAGTCTTGTAGCTTGTTGTGCAGAGGCACGGCAGTTCATTATGTGCCTGACACAAGCGATGTGAGGGTGAGAGGGGAAAACTTGCAGTTAAACATGATAACGACAACAAACTCCCCGTTGTCTTTATGTTTTAAGAAATCCTGTCAAATAAAATGAGCCTAGGATAGTCCTAATGCACAGTGCAATTGGGGAGTTGTTATATGTTGTGCGCGCATATCAGTGTGAACTGGACAATGCTCTGTTTCCATTCAAAACAGTGCATTCAAAAACTGTCTCTGGTTCTTTTCCAAGTGGCACATGGTAGTCCTAGTTTTTGTACAACTTTTCTTGTGATGGCGCATAGATTATACTGGCCGTCGTAAATAAAGACACAGTGTGCGAAGGGTAAAGTTTTGAAACTACATGATTGCATCAGGAAGTTGGTCTCATTTAAAGTGACTGTGAAGGAATCCTTACGTTTAAGGAAGTTTAAGGACATTTTAATGTACTTCTAGCCTGGAGAATATTGTATTATGAAGCAGCATACAAACATTGCACACAACTGGATAGATTGGAGGTGGAGGCAGCTATGGATAAATCACCTATTTTTTCCCTCAGATTCATAAATCAAATAGGAGACTTTCCTTCCTTTGACAAACATTTCCTCATATGACATCTGTGGAGCTCCAAGTTCTCTGCAAATATTCCTTTCATCTTCATGAGAAGAAGGCAAATTAATACACAGCAAGAGGTTCTTAGCCTTGGCTCCTTTAAGTGCCCCCTCTTCGAAAGGGGATTTTGCAACACATTCTGATTACAGACAGGGTGCTCACTGACCCAGCCATTCCCAAAGACTGTTGTTATAAGCCTTGTATACATTTTTTGAATGTGCATCTGTTGAAAGCCAACATTCTGAATACAAATGATCAACTGGATTTCTTTACAATGTGCCTCTGGTTTTTGTTGCTTAGAAACTGTGCAAACAAACAACAAAGACCCTCATTTAGAGTGTGTGTGTATGTGTGTCTTTCTGTGTGCTTAGATGTGTATGCTTGATAAATAACCACAAATGAGCCAAGCGTCAAAAGATTTAAGACCAAATGTGTGATAAGTACAAAAAATGAGAAGCAACTGCTTTGCAGAATGTTGCAAAGGAAGGATAAAATATTACTGTCCTCAAACCCTCATTCTCTTTTCCAATTATTTGCAGGTCTTCTACAACCACGGAAAAACTGCTGCATGGACAGTGACAGGCATTTGAGGTGAACCCCTTCCCAAACTGGTGTGACTCTTTTTCAGGTGCTCAGGTCTTTAATGGGGAACAAGCAGCCTAGGGAGAGGTTTGTTCTCACCTCTTGAGCTGTGGTTTCTGGCTTGGCTCCCAACAAAGCTGAAGCATTTCTCGTTTGTTATATAATGGGCGAGCATGACTAACAAATAATTAGTCTAGATGTTTGTGTGAACCTTTCCATAAAAGCTCCTCTGAGCTGCCTGAAGAGATGATAATGTATCTAAATGATTTCCTGTCTCTCTGGTTGCCAAACCCTGGCTGAGCTGGCTTAGCCAAGAAAAAGCCAGTGCAATACATTTGCTCAGTGGCTGTGAGCTACTTAAGGACCTAAAAATACTTTTCTCCCCCTTTTATTTAGTTAATGCAATCCAGCTAAGCCAAGTCACAGCATTATCAACTGCATTGTTCAAAACTTACAAGCTTCCAGCAGAAACCATTTGGTTTTTTTTTCCAAAAAAAATCACCGGGAATATCAAATTGGAGATGCTCCTATTTGATAAATTCTTAGTTCCAGTTGTTGCCCAAATCCATTGGTCCTACAAGGTCTTGCTTTCTTCAAGGGAGTCTGGTTAATATTGAAAAAGCAACTGAGTCCTGGAGTGCCTTATGTTTGACAAATTTATCATAGAATGAGTTTTGATGGATTATCATCAACAAATAATCATTCCATAGTAGTTTTGTTAGACTTTAAAGTACAGCAGGGCTCAATGTTAGATGCTTCTGCTGCTACAACTAGCATGGCTAGCCCTCTGGAAATTGCTATGGTAATTCAAAATCAAGGTTGCACACTGTAAGGGCCACAGTGAAGAAACTAGTCATGCTTGCTGTCTGCATCTTATTTCTAATCAAATGGCATCAGTGATAATGGGTTTCCATTGGGCACCAAAGAAAGTTATACACATATTTAGGAAGACTGAATATATGCTGACAAATGTGGTTCGTTCTTAGTGTTGTGATGGCATAGTGTTGATCCACACTGGCAATCAAGTACAAAATTAGGCAGAAAATAGACAGGGATGTGCTGATAGGTCTCTGTGAAATCTGCACTAGAATAGTACAGATACCAGTTGTCTAGCAATACCAACAATTAACACCTCCCCAAACAACATTAGGATGCAGAAAAGAATGTTGAAGAGGGAGAGAAATGAGGGTTCTTTTTCTCACCCCCAGTCCCCACATCTACTGAGTTGGAGCCTCAGTTCTGGGCTGACTTTGTGCTCAAAGATACCCTGGTCCATAATTCTTATCATATGTCTACCCCTCATAGTCATGACTTCACTCATGGCTCCAGCTAATGAAGCTCAAGGTTCTAATTAAAAGAAAAAGAAAAACCCCACAAGCCAGAAGACTGCTTGTCTTATTTCATGCCAGTATCTTTGAACTTCTACAATTAGAGGTCCCTGGAAGTCCCCTTTATGTGAAAGATGCTCTAATATGTTGGTGCATCCCTGCATGTCCAGCAACAGCCCATATTCCAAAGACCTCCTGCTCCCTCTTATGATGGTGCCCTTTCTCTAGTGTTACTCTCTGTGTTTGGAACTTTGACTTGTAACATCTGAATGAGGCAACTTCTCTTGCTTCATTCACATTCCCTCCTTTGACTCACCTTTTCCATGAAGACTTTGACACAACCTCAGTTCCCATGCCCTACATATCATGCATGTAAATCTGAGCCTGTAATTATGGGTTCATCTGCATCACACAGACACAGCAGTTTGACCCCACTACCATCTGTTGGGAGTGCTTTGGTGTGTGTTACTCCATAGCAGGGGGTTGGACTGGATGGCCCCTGTGCTCTCTTCCAGTTCTGTGATTCTATAATCTGCAATGGAGCCATCCTATGGGGTCATGGGACTTGTATTTGATGAGGTACTTGAATACCCTGCTAGAGATCTCTGAGCCACTTCCTGTACTACAGCTCTCTGGCAGAGAATTCCAGGTACCTCACCAAACTACAAAACCCAGGATTTTGAAGAATGGAGCCATGGCAGTCAAAGTAGTATTGAATTGCCAATGGGGGCAGATGTACCTTAAGCCTCAGCATGTGCAAGTGAAACGTGATATGGCTTCCTTGTTTATTGCTCCCACTTCTACCTGTGTTGTGTTGATTTCACATAGTAAGATCCTTAGGGCAGGCACTCTGTAAAAAGCAATGAACACACTGATGACACTAGATGGACAGACAGACAGACAGACAAGCAGATAAAAGAATGGTCTCACACTAATATATGGTCACTGAAAACCAAAGTGTTAAAATGGATGAGCAAAAATATTTGTGCATTTGTTTTCCATGAAAATACAAGTAATCATATGAAGATATTTGGAAGAAGGGATGCAGAAACCAGTGTCAAATCTGCCATGTGAAAAGAAGACTTTGCTGCCATGACATCACTACTGGCAAACTATGGGTGACCAAAATGATGTGGTGAGCTGCTAAATATAGTGAGTTGCTGGTGTGGCTGATTCCGCATGCAGATGAATTAGATTCTAACCAACAGAACTGCATTACATGGTGGCTAAAAGCTGCTTGGCCTCTATGAGACACATCAAGTATGTGTGTTAGAATACTTATCTCTCTCTCTCTCTTCCCTCCTTCCTCCCCCCCCCCCTCAGTCTCTCCCCTCTGGCATGGCATTCTACAAACAAGTTAGTATTAAATTCAGTTGCCCTACTGTTTATCAATGGTTTCCTACTGACACCATCACTGGATAGATTCAAGTGCTATAATATCATTCCTATGGGACCTCACACCATTTTTAAAAAATATTTGAAGTAGGAACTCTATTTTAAATTACTGTCACTTATTCTACAACATCAGAGAGCCAGCATGATGTCATGGTTTGAGTGCTGGACTACAACTTTGGAGACCAGGGTTCAAATCCCTACTCAGCCATGGAAACCTGCTGGGTGACCTTGAGTAAATCACACTCTCTTGGCCTCAGAGGAAGGCAAAGACAGTCTCTCTCTGAACAAACCTTGCCAAGAAAACCACATGATAGGGCTGTAACAGAAACACACAATAACAAATTCGGAAATATCTAAGTGGATTTTCATGGATTGAGAGCCAGTGTGGTATGGCTAATTAAAATGCTAGGCTGGGACATGAGAGATCAAGGCTCAGGACACACAGAGCTATGATACTTGCAGTGTGACCTCAAGGCCAGTTACTCTTTTAAGGGATTTATCACATGAGGCAAGTAAATCGCAGTTATAGCAAGGTAATCGTGTGTTTGGCTGGGACTTATCACATTACCTCATTCTTCTTCTGTTGTTCTCCCAGTGGGAGGCCATTTGGAAAGCATTTCTTTTACAAAGGAGGTCATTAACAATTTTTCCTTTGTTGCTAATAAAAGAAAAACTTTTCGAAGACCTGGAGAACAACAGAACAACATAATATAAGTGATAAGTCCAAGCCAAAGACACTGTTACCCTGCTGCAATTGTGATTTACCTGGCTTGTGTGATAAAGCCCTTAACTCTGACTTTTCTTGCTGAGTGACTGTAAGGATAAGGGAGAGAGCCTTATATACGTCTTTGAGCTCACTGGACTAAAGATGGCAAATAAATGTATTCCAGGTCAATCTATCCTAGAAATGTCTTTTCTGGCTGGCATCAGTTTCCCTGGGAAACTGTTAATTAAAGGTACTAATCAAATGAAGGTGCCACTAATTACTCTCTGACTTTTTTGTTTTTGAATTGAAGATGTCAGGGGTTGAACCTCAGACCACATGGATGAAGAACTGCTAAATCAAGTGTAATTGCTCATCAAGCTCCTCAGTTGTTACGTGCCATCAGGTTAACTTCAACTTATGGCAACTCTGTGACTGAGAGATCTCTCTGAGCCTTGGCTATAAATAGCTCTGCTGAAGTCTAGCAAGTTCCAGGCCATGGCTTCCTTGACTGGGTCAATCAATTGTAAAGTAGCCTTCTGCTTTTATGACTACCTTCTCAGTGGGGGCTACTGGCTTCCATGTCAGTGGGGCAATGAATCCAAGTTTTAAGCAAGCCTACAAAAGAGTTATTCAAGATGCTGAACCATATCCCTCAAATACCCTCAAGACCATGGACAGTTCCTTCAGCACTGTTGAAAACCTACAGTGGGTTCATCTCTTCACTGACACGGGAGTCACCTCTGTGCCTTCCACTTTTCTCTGAGCATTATTATCTTTTTTCATCCCAGTATACCAAGATGAGCCAGTGTGATGTGATGTTTGAGTTTTGGACTATGGCTCTGGAGACCAGGTCTCAGATCCCCGCTCATTCATGGAAACCCAGTAGGTCACCTTGAGTAAGTCACACTCTCTCAGGCCATTTCCTTACTAGACTGTTATAGTGCTATTATTCCACTTTCAACATCCTATGGAATCCTGGGTTTGCAGTTTAGGGAGGGCCTTTAGAATTCTCAGCCAGAGAACTCTTTGGCCTCAGTAAACGACAAACCCCAGGATTCCACAGGATGTTGAAAGTGGAATAAGAGCACTGTAACAGTGTAGGGTGGAAACAGTCTCTGAGGAAGGCAATGGCAAACCACCTCCAAATAGACCTTGCCAAGAAAGCCCCATGACAGGTTCACCTTAGGGTCACCATAAGTTGAAAATGACTTGAGGACACACAACAACAAGAGGACAGAAACTCCTCTTTAATGCAGCCAGGCAAGTCCCCCCAACTACAGCAAAGAAGGGCAAGGCTTGAGTGGACATCTTTGGCTAAGCAGCACTAAGCATCTGGTGTATGTCTTTGGGCAGTGATAATTGAACTTCATCCTAGAAGGCTGCAGTCTTATACTATGTTATCTGAGAGTAATCCCCATTGAATTCAGTTGGACTCAGTAGCACATATGCACAAGATTGCACTGCCTGTATAGCCCTTCCTTTGTTGCTACATGGAAAGATTGACTTGTCTTCAGGAGGACTTAAGCTAAATTTTAATAAATGGTATGCCTCACCTTCCTTCTAAAACTATGTAATTGATACTATTGCCACCTTAGCATATCAGTTTATGGCTGTTATAGCTGGTGTACATATGAAGCAGAATGAAATGACAATGAGGTGGTACTATTCTGACATGAAAAGCTAGACTGCACTAATCCGCACGGGAGTTGAAAAACCACATTTTTGAGTACTACCTCTATGTAAAGCAAAACATAAAAGCCACTCCTTTCCTGCAAGTAAAAATCTAGCACATCAAGAAGCAAACTTTCTTGCCAATGTTTTGTTGCTGTGTTAACTTTCAGGAAACTTGATGTGAGGGAGCATCAAAAAAAGACGACATTCCACACTTGTTATTCAAAACATCACCCCATATAGTCCCACACAAGGCTTTCCATGTAATACTCACACCTCCCTCATTCTGTACTGTGTATTGAATGTTGCTTATTCTATGCAGAGACCTCAAAACAGCACCTCTCACTTTGGAAGGAACATTTGATGATCCCATGTCATGATCAAAATATGAAAGGAGAGCATCTTTAATGTTGAAAAGCAATATGGGGCTAGGGGGAGAGGACTTGGGCAGATGGTATGTTTATTCACCTGTTTCCTTCACTTCTCTTGAGTTGAGAGGCTGTTACCAGCTTCCTCTCTATTTCTTTCTTGCCCCAGAGGTTTGGTGGTGCTGGTGCTGTTAATCCTCTCTTGCTTTTCTTCTCCACCCCCCCACACCCTCTTTTAGAACAAAGTGGAAAGAGAGTGGGTGGGTAGAGAGGGCAGGCTGACAAGCATGGGAATCTGGAAGTCTATTCAGCAGTAATTATTGGTCTCAATATGGAGCAAAGCTGGGGGCCAGGGGAGAGGGGGAAACCCACAGGGAAAGGCAGCTCGAGCAGACCAGAGTCAGAGAGGGCCCCCCTCCCCCATGCTAAAAATGACAATCAGGGGATGACGAGGGCCTGCCTGTTGTAGAGCAGAGAGATGATGAGGGTAAACAGTATGCTGGGGAGAGTAGTATGGGGCTAGAGAGGGAAGCAGAAGAGACTAGGCAGGCAAGAGCCAATGGATTAAAATGGCAAGGAAAGAGATTCCATCTAACCATTAGAAAGAATGTCTTGACTATAAGAGTACGTGGAACTCTCCTTCTTTGAAGTTCTTAAACAAAGGTTGGATGGCCATCTTTCAAAGGCAATTTACTTGTGTATTCTTGCATGGGAGGGCATTGGAATGGGTGGCCCTTGAAGTTCCTTCCAACTTGATGATTCAGAGAGAAACAAGTTACATCGATTCTTCTTCTTTTTTTTAAAGAGATCAGATTTGGGGGGAAAGATTGTAAGCAGAACTGGACTGAGACATTTTGCTGCCTGAATCAAAGGGCAAGAAAATGTCCTCTTCCTAGTTCACATACTGAACATGACTGGGCCTTCTGTTAACACTGGCCATGAGACACTGCCACGCTGTTTAGGGTGTCCCTGTCCATACCGGTTAGTTTAGGGGGTTAGTTTCATATGATGTTGGCTGGGTTACGGTACAATGAGTTATGTGACATATGCAGCTCTTTCTTCCCACATCTGGGAGGAGGGGGTTAGGATAGGAATCTGCAACCATTGCTTCTTTGCTGCTCAGCTTCTGCTGCCTGATGTAATTGCCTCATCCTGCCTAAAGCCCAATAGCTAGTGTTTTTGGGTGGCATGACCTGGTGGGAGGACAGAGGGGATAGGTGTGACTCAAGGCCACATTAAAGTTCTTGTGGGCCCTGGGCACTTTTGCATTTGACGCCCCTCTTCAACCTCAATGTACCACTAGGGATATCTTCATAGTAAGCCCTAGGCAATGTGCCTCAAGTGCCTAATGGATCAGGTGATCCCAGTTTGTCTTCATAAACACAAGTAGCCTGTTGTTAAAAGAAATGTGTACATCTGGTTGCCTTCTGCACTAAATAGCGTTACCTGATTTAAGCAACCTGCAGTTATTATTCACCAGATTCTCAGCTGCTGGTCCTGAGCCTTTCCTCCCATCCCCTCTCCTTCCTTTTCTGCTTCACATGGTTACTGTTTGCATAGCAGAGCCCTGAAGGAACAAGTCACAAGCCATATTGCTATTGGTAATGAGCTGCCTTTTTGTTGTTGTTGTTGAGAATGGAGGTTTAATTCACATTTCAAAAATAATATGAGGGAATGAAGTTTCTACACTGGTGTAGAAAGTAACAATTTATAATTATGTTCAAGGTTCAACTGCTTCACAGGCTAGCTGTTCATTTCCGGCACAATTCAAAGTGCTGGTCATGACTAATAAAGCCCTATATAGCTTAGGTCCAAAATATTTCAAATACCATTTCTCCCTATATGAACCTGCCAGAGCTCTAAGATCCACAGAGGAAGGCTTTGTCTCAGTCTTGCTATTGTTCCAGGCTCACCGGGTGAGAACACGGGAGAAAGCCTTCTCAGTTGTTGCTCCCACCCTCTGAAACTCCCTCCCTGGCCCCCTCCTTGCTTTCCTTTTGCCCATAGCGAAAAACATCGGCCATTTCCTCACTAGACTATTATAGTGCTATTATGCCACTTTCAACATCCTATGGAATCCTGGGGTTTGCAGTTTAGGGAGGGACCTCTGGCCATCCTTATGTAAGTAGGCTTTTAATATGTAAACAGGTAGGCTTTGTGTCAAGATTTTTAAAGAAAAAAATGTAGGTTTTCATAATTTTATATGTCTTTTAATGTTTTTAATTGTTTTAAATGCTTTTAATATTTTAACTTTTTGGAAGCTGCCATATAAATATAACAAATAAATAAACAAATAAATAATAAGTTACCTATACAGGGCATTCTAGGCATTTTTAGAGGGGCTTTTACAAAAACTTTTAAAGATTTACACCATCCTCTCATCAATCCTGTTTTGTAGTCCAAATTTACAAAAAAGTAAGGAGCAGAGCAGTGGGGACAGCACAACATACTGCTTTTCAAACACTGCAAAGTATACAAAAATAAATGACTTTTAAAAAGCTCCACAATGAGTAAAGGGACAAATCACTTTACAATGCTCCAAACTCTTTTGCTTGTCAATTATTATGAAGAATCTTCTGCTCACATGAATGTATGTCTGAGTTAATGTCAGCCTTGGTACATCCTGACAGTCAGCTTGTGATTCAGCTTCCCCATCATCCAGTGCTGATGCAGGAGGAAACAGAGTGGAGTGAAGAAGCCTTTGTGCGTCCACTTTTACAAAGCAAAGGAGACCTGTGCAGATAACTTCTTCCCATAGATTGGCAGCGATGAGGAGCCTATAGCTATCCAGAATATGTTGGATTCCAAGCCCCATTGGCCCCAGCTAGTGATGGCAATGTGAAGATGAAGAGATCTATACTTCAACAGCATCTGGATGACTGCAGGTCCCATTCTCCTGCCATAGAGCCTTCCTTGTGATCCATTTAAAAAAAGAAGGCAAGTATAACTAGGGACAAGAAACTGCAGTTTTTCGCCAAATCCTTCTTCACTCGAAATATTGTCAGGTCATTTGTTCAGCTGAACATCAACAGCTGCACCGCTGCTGTGCTGCAGAGATTACAGACTGGCAGGTTAGAATAAGCACACTCCCTGTGCCTTTATGACCTCTGTGTTGTACGAAGCAAGAAGGAGGCCTCCTAGGCGTGAGGTGAGCTCCAACCCTTTCCCATGGAAAATTGCCTGGTGCATTCATTCCTTAGCACTGCTTGTACCTGCTAGGTGGAATGGAGCTTTTGCCCAGCAGGGACATACTGTGGTAATTGCAGCTTTGAGTCACTATCTCTTACGTGAGAAGCTTATACAGTGTATAATTAAGAGAATAAGAAAGGATGGCCAGGTTGTGTCAGGCAGCTCCATGATCCTCAGACTGAGGGAAGTGGAGGGAAGGTTGGGATGGCTTGATTGACAGTCTACTGATAGAGAAAGATAACAGCTTGTCATGAAGACTGGTACCTTGAGTAATTGGTGCTTCCAGCCACTGGGTGTTTAGAAATGACAATCAACTGTAACCCCAAAGTAGCTGACGTTAAGTTGAGGCCTTGCACAGGTGACTGATACCGCTTGGAGGGAGCGGGAGGGGTGAGTAGCAAAGAGGCATTTAAACTCCCACATGTGTGCATGCAGCTGTCTGGAAACAATGAAGATGGTTGCCTTGCACAATGCGTAACACTCCTTGCTATTATTCTACAACCTAGTGAAGAAAAAGACCAGCCCTTGAAAGTAACTAATTGCTTGTAATTGCATGCCAAATAACTAACTACTTGCAATTGTTTTCTTTCTCCAGTAACAAAGATAGAGCTATATTACATTTTGAAGGAAACTACATGAGGGATAATGTGATTCCTGCAACTTTTAGTTACTTGTATACATGTGGAAATGAGGCCACATTCAGTGGTGCAAGGGTTGGAATGATGATCTGGGCTGTGCCTTGTGATCTTTTGTGACTAATGAGGAGACCATGAGTGGGCAGAAAGAATGCTTAATATCACAAACAAATTGATCTGTTGTGTTCAGATCAGTTTTTTTGTGAAGTAACTGAAAAGGTATAGTATAGCTGCTTTCACATGGAAACCTGTCTGGTGCATTTGTCCCCCAGCAAATGAAAAAGAAGGGATTTATTTTTAATTTTTTTAAAGTATAAAAAATGAAGCATTTTCTACAACAGTAACTAATTGCTTTTCAAAGTAAACTTTGCAAACATACTGCCATGTTTGATGTAGCTGCTTTAATGATTTATATAATAACTCCATCCACTATATAGTTATGGTTGATAATGCTACCATGCTAATTCTCCATAGAAAATAACAGTAAATATTCTTTCCATCTCAAATATATATTTGGTGGGTTCTGAGTACATGCTGTGGTATTGTGTTTGTGCTTGCTTTAGTTTCCGGTATAGTCTTAGTTATTCACAACAACAACTGGGCCATCAAAAGAAGCATCCAGCCATCTTAGCATCACCAATATCTGGATACAAATATGGGGTTCAAGTGGTGCTGCTGAAGACTCTTGCTGTGGATCTTCCATGCAGATCTCCTATGTTGGAACAGGTATGGAAGGAAAGTCAATAACATGCTCAGAGCTTCCCCTCATTTCCACTGCAATTCAATGGCAATGCTGGCTGAAGATTTTGAAAATTATAGCCCATCACTAGAGCACTGTCTGTAATATACCTCCAGCATTTCATAGAAGAAAACATGGATATTTATGTGTGTGTGTAGGGACAGGAGCAGAGCCCAGCGTTATCTACTGTAAGGTGACCAGGAAGTGATGGTTTGGGCCCAAATCTAATTAATTCCCACTAGAATCAGCCCTCTGAATCACTAGAATTATATAGATATTGTCTTACCAAGTTCCCACTGATTTGAAAGGTCTGTACTAGATTAGATTAAAAATTGAATTTAGGATGACAAATGATGTGAAAACAATTTAAATGGCTGATACACTACAATCAATAAGTGTGAGTTATTGTCATGCACACAGGGCATAAAACTCCAGATGCCAAAAGCTGAAGAGGTAAGCTACGCACTACACAGAGCCAGTGTGGTACAGTGGTTTGAGCATTAGGCTATGATCCTGGAGACCAGAGTTTGATTCTTTGCTCGGCTGTGAAGACCTGTTGGGTGATCTTAGGTGCATCATACACTCTCAGCCCCAGAAAACTCTATGATAGGTTTGCCTTGGTGTTACCATAAGTCAGAAATGACTTGGAGGCACACAACAGCAATAGTATAGCATATCAAGTACAGTACTTTTGATATTATTATTAACAATAAGATCAATGACAACAATTTAAAATATGGCAACATGGTAATACTGTTGATGCTTGGTATCCTCCACTTAAAGCCACCTAAAGCAGTGGCCATGGCTGCATCTTGTGGCTATGAATCCTATAATTTAATCAGAAAGTAAGTAGATTTATTGTCATATCATAGATGATAATACAGAAGACCAAAATGCCAAACTATAGTATCCAGAATGCCTGATAGCAGTTCCAGCTTCAAGAAAATGATCCACATGAAAAGCTAATTCTGAAAGTACAATTTAACCAGTTACCTAGTATTTTTACTGAGACAATTGTGCCTTGAATTTTAAACGAGAACAAGGTAATTGCTGCTTGACATAAGGAAATGTGTCCACCAGCAAGAAGTTAATACCTTCTGCTTCTGAGCCTGTGAAGTGATTGATATCCTGATCCAATGCCCTTCCTCTTATTGCTTCATAAAATGAACAGCGCAGGACATAATGTGTCATGTCCTCCACTTATTCCTGACCACAAGGACAGAAGTGCTTCTCCCCAGGGACTTTGTAGAATTGGCCCCCTGGAGATTCTGAAGTCATAGTTTGAAAATAGAAGCTGATAAGGGCCTTTCTTAATGGTGAGCTGTTGAGTTTGACCAATCACCATGAAGTAATTTTGTTTTTCTTAAAATGTGAATGAGCCAGCATGGCGTAGTTGTTTGAATGTTGGACTATGACTCTGGAAACCAGGGTTCAATTCCCAGCTTGGCTATGGAAATCAGCTGGGTGACCTTTGGTGCCTCACACACTCTCAGCCCCAGAAAACTCCATGATAGATTTGCCTTTAGGCCATTTCCGCACTAGCCTGTTATAGTGTTATGATTCCACTTTCACCATCCTATGGAATCTTGGGGTTTGCAGTTTTGGGAGGTGCCCGCTGGTCCCTCCCGAAACTGCAAACCCCAGGATTCCATAGGATGTTGAAAGTGGAATCATAGCGCTATAACAGGCCAGTGCGGAAATGGCCCTTAGGCTCACCATAAGTTGGAAATGGCTTGAAGGAACACAGGAACAATTTCCTTTTTCTTAACATGTGAATAGCACAGAGAGGAATCAGTGATGAACCAGACCAGGGCCATTACCGCACTACAGTGTTATAGTGCTATTATTCCACATTCAACATCATGTGGAATCCTGGGGTTTGCAGTTTAGGGATGGGCATTTACAATTCTCAGCCAGGGAGTTCTTTGGCCTCAGGAAACTACAAACCCCAGAATTCCACAGGATGTTGAAAGTGGAATAATAGCACTATAATAGTGTAGTGCAGAAATGGCCCAGGATAATGATTGGCATCCTCCTGGAAGAGTCAATTTTTGGATTTGTTTGTGTGTGTTTTTGCATCCCATGACTTAACATCCTCAAATCGGGACATGGAATACAAGATATGTAACAGTCTGTTTGTCCACTGATATCCCTATCAGTAGATTCTAAATGCCCTTCTGAGGGGCTAACAAACTCATTAATAAGTTTTAATAAAATCACATGAACTCTTACCAAAACTGGGGCCAACCCTGCCTCTATCCCTAAGATGTGCAGGAGGAGTGTTCTGGGTGCAGAACCTCTCGTTTTTCTTAGAAAGCATAATTTAATTGTATACCATCTGACCTAAGCATTTTCTTGCTTCTGAACCTGTGCCAACCCTATTATGAGAAAGGATTAAAATTTTGGTTGTTGATAGTTTATGTTTGGCATATTTGGAAATCAGACTATACATACTGGGTCCATAGGGAGATTCACTTCAGTCCAGCTTTGCTCAGTATACCATGTTTTAACTGTCTAGATTTCCAGAATTTTGAGCCAAACATTGTGAAAACCTTGTTTGTGAATGTAATTAATGGAAACCATGCCATTAAGAATATTTCTCCTTCACTTTTCAGACAGTGCTGTCATCTAAATTCTGGTGATCCAAGCTCAGCAGATCCAAGTGATCCAAAATTTCCCTGTGTTTCATTTATTTCTCGATGCAGCACTGTCAACATGCAAGCAATTAATTCCTTGTGTGGTAATTTATCATTATTGTCAGTAATGAGAGAGGTAACAACAAGAATTCCCCACAACATTTTAACATTTGGTTTGTTACCAGGCTGCCTCGAGGTATCTGTAGTTTGCAACAAAGAATTAGAGACAAAATGACAATCCATCCACATATGTAGAAGTTTCTCTCTTTCCTCACACTTCCTCCAGCCAAAAGGAAATATCCTTTTACTGATCGAGGATCATATAACTAAAGTGCCAACTGTGGATCATTTTGAGCACATTTTCTCTCAGCAATTTGGGATGAGTGAGAATACACAGAGCTGGTTCCATTGGAAATGTGTAAACATAGCACCAAGGTCTGTCTGTCAAGCCATCTGGTACCCCTTCTAGGAACCAATTGTATATCTGAGTTGTTTGGGCTTTAGAAGCCACCTTTAAAGGTCCCTGCTCCCCTTTCAGATGGTTATTTTTGTTTATGCAGGTTTCTACTGAAGACTCCTCCAAAGGGATGGCTTCGTAACAGAGAACTGATCTCCAGTGATGTGTTTAAGTCATTTATTCCAAGTCTCAAGTCAAGTCTCAAATCTCTACCTTCAAGTCTCAAGTGAAGTCTCAAGTCTGGCAGCCAACTTTATATCCCAACCAAAATTCCAGAATTATTGCATAGAGTGAAATAAATTCAGTTTTAACAATTTAAGCAGTCGGTTCTTGTTAAACACGGAGAAGTACCGCCCGTCAGTGCTGCCGAGTGCGAAAGGCGCACCCAAGCCTCGCACTCAAGGCCTGCCCAGCCTGACACCTCTTTGTGATCAGAACTACACAGCCCGGGAGATCTCTGAATCAAGCCAGGGCCAGGACAAATGGGTCTGCCTCAGTTCTCCCTTTCTGAGAACTCAGTCCCTTCCTCACTTTTGTCCCCTTCCTGGCTTCTTCCTTTCAGGACTCTCCCCCTTTACTGCCTTCCCTAAATCTGCCCTTCTCCCAGATGTAAGGATCAGTAGTGATTTATATTTTCCAAGACTGTGGTACTGTTGGCACTAAGGTCCAGAGGATATTATTGGTAGCGTGTATATTCCAGGATTCAAAATGAGACTCTGTGACACTGTTTTAAGGAACGCACAACTTCAAACATTTGTTTAACACTGTTTCTTTAAATGGGTCTTGTATCCAAATGTTTATAAACAGCACACCATTCTTCTCTCCCTCTCTCTCAATTCATTCACTATCTCTCGTACACCCAATTTCTCAGTTCTCTCTCCCACAGAGCTCTTCAAATCTCCAACCTTCCCCAAACACACCACAAATCACACTCTTCTTCAAACACCCACCAGACAGTTAAAATCTGTTATTTTCCTCTTTCCACCAGCCCCTCCCCTGGGCTACCCAAGGTTCCATTTCACCAGCCAATCAGCTTAAACACTCTCAGTTGCCAAGGAGGCTCTGTTGTCAAGACCCCCTCCCATCAGGTTCGTCACAGCTCTCCACATTTGCAATTTTGCCATCTGCAGCTTCAGAAGTGGGGAATAAGATCCTATCTTATTCCTCATTACTGAAGATTCAAAAGCTTTAGAAGGAAGGATCCTTCTTCTTCAAGCCTGTTGCCTAACACATTTGTTGTTCCCCTGTGAGAAATGCAGCCTGCACTCTGCAGGCGAATCTTGTCTTTTGCTTTTAGGAAATGTTTTAGAAGGCTCCTTCGATATGCAGTGGTGACAGGCTGCTGAGCTGATCTCAAGCCTAACCTGTTTATTGTTTCCCTTTTAGAAATGCACCCACACTTTGGGCTTGGGACAGATTGTCATGTTACTAGTAGGCAAAAAGAGATGGAGGTGTTGTTCAAAGTCATAAGGTTTCTGGATGAATATGTTATGTTACTGAACCAGGGGCATCAAGCCAGTCATTAAAAATACATGAGTCTCAGATTGCTTCCAGTTTTTTGCATATGTAATTCTAGCTGCAGTGGTCATATAAAATAATAGTCTCTCATATTTTTCCCCCCACACTTCCATCCATCGCTCCCAACAGATACAATTCTAGTTTCATTTTCAATCTTATACCCAAATTTTTTTCTATTAACATTTGGATTATTTTCCAATATTTTTTAGTTTTGGGAAAATTCCACCACATGTGAAAAATTGTTCCCCTTTCCTCTCTGCATTTCCAACATTTATCATCCATAGTTTTGTACATTTTCACCAATCTATCAGGGGTTAAATACCATCTTAGATACATCTTATAAGTATTCTCTTTTATATTTTAGTTAGCAGTATATCTTAAGCTCTTATTCCAAATCTTTTCCCATTTCTCATATTCAATAGGATGGCCTACATAACGTGTCCATTGGATCATTGATTCTTTAATGATTTCCTTCTCTGTCTCCCACTTAAGAAGCAATTTGTGTATCTTAGATATAAATTTCGGTTTGTCATCAAATATTATCTGATCGAATTGTTACCCTGTGTACTGGGGGTCCCAGGAGGGACACCAAAATGTGCTCAACTCAAGGTGGGGACAATTAGCTCAGAGCACTGCTTAGCATTATGAGAGGCAGGGTAACGTAGCGAGATCTTGAACTCTATGTCTACGGGGTCAGGTCAAGTCAAGTAGCACACAAAAGTTGAAACAATAAATGATATTTTATTAAACACAAGCAAAACAGTGTATGCGACACATTCACACAAGATAACTAAAGGAAATAAAGGTTGGAGTGGTATAGAGGGATTTTTAGAGGAATTGCTGGTTTGGGTGATACTTCACCTGTCCTGAAGCCCAGAAAAAATGGAGAGCGAGGCTGGGGTGCGATGTAGCTCAGCACGTGGAGCTGAGGGGAGGCTCGCCAAGCAAAGCGGCAGCAAGGCGGGATGAAACTCGGGAGCGTTCCGAGGAAGGTCTCGGAATCAAGGGTTTTTATAAGGAGAATTGTGACTGCAGGCTATGCCGTACTTGGGGGAAAACAATAGATTTGGAGTTGGAGACAAAGCCTCCGAAAGGTCAGAATCTGAATGATTGAGTTATCGTAGCGGTTCTCAATAGAGTAGCCAGTATGCAGACGCAGAGTACTTGGGTATTGTATAGTTAACCCATCAAGCTGCCATCGCGGGGCAGAGGCTCTTTTGTAAGTAGCGTGCATACTTAATTAGAGTACTTGTCTGGAGGTCTCCTAAAGTGGCGAGTCAGCTATTTCTGGCCTGCCTGTATTGTTGTTTGAATGTTACGGCAATTAACGGCCAAGCTTGTTTACGTGCTTGTCCGGTGGCCTCGCAAGCACGTGGAAGGGAAATAGAGAAGTGAAGCCGAATTGTGATATCAAAAGGATATCTTTTAATATCCCCAAAGCTGGGACTAGCCAGGGCAGTAACAGAATTCTGTTCTTCAACTTAAAATCCATTCAAATTTTTCTCTATTTTCCATTTCTCTTTTATTTTCTTTGTTATTCTTGCTTACTTCTTCTATCAATGGATGTTTTTGGATACTTGTTTTTGTTGTGATAATGCCAACAACAACAACAACAACAACAACAACAACAACGAGTCTCAAGTCGAGTCAGTGCATCATTTATGGCTGAATCAAGTTTGAGTCAAGTCACTGAAGTGACTTAAGTCTGTCAGAGTCTGAGTCTATTGACTTGAGTCTACATCACTGCTGATCTCTGTCATCCCTTCAAACTGAGAACTGTCTTCTGTAAAGTAGGATGCATGGCTGTTTCTGTTACCCCAAAAGGTGGGAGATCCTGAGGTCTACCAGCAGTGCCAACATCTCATTAGAAATTGGAGGAATTACAGCTCAAAGGAGGCCTGCAAGAGGAAGGTAACAGCAGGATCTTTTCACCTGTGTATACCAGTACTAATTGTAGGACTCCAGTTGAAGTTTTAAACAGGGTATTTTTATTGGAAATCAACACACACACACAGACACACACACAGACACATACACAAGAAATCAAGGTTAGTGATGGGAGAAGTGAGAAAGGTTGGATAGAGAGAGATTTTGCATGTAGAGGGTTCTATTTACTGGTCCTGGAGCAGAGGATTGAAAAAGAGTGTCTCAAATGAAAATTTTAGGGCAGCATGGAGGAGTGGGAACCTGGGGTGCAGCATGATGCCCAAAGCACTAGCTGGGCTGGAATTGGGGGTGTTATACTCTGTTTCCCACCCTGACGGGGTGTGTGTTAGTTGCTTTCTGGCAGAATAAACAATAGAGGCCCAGAATGGACTGATTGTCTTACTTTGGGTGACAAAACATTGATGGGAATCCTGACAGTCTCAATATCTTCATTGGGTAAGATGAATGGGAAGGTCTCTGTAGGAAATGTACATAGCAGGGGTGCTTGCCTGCTGTACCTAGGCAGTTTCATTTGCTATTGCCTTGGTTGCCTAAACTATTGAAGGATTATTGGAAGCCCATTAATGCAGGCTTTCCTACCTAGTCCTCTTGAACTTATGACCTGGCCACGCTGAGGCCATCCTGATGTAGCCCATGCTTTCAGCCAGTGTCCTTCTTACCACATGTTTCTCGGCCATAAGTGTCCATTTTTGTGTGAAAATGATGTTTCTAGCCAATCTTGCTATTCTGCAGGATAGGGTGTGTAAGGTGTGGTAACATCTCCTTAAAGTGCCACTGTCATGGTCCACCCTGCATCAAGGTTTAACAGCCACAAGTGCAATAATTTTCTTCCAATGGCATTGTGCTAGGAGAAGAACTCGGCTAGATGGCTACTGCAGCCTTTTCCTGATAGCTGCTGTCAATGCCTGTCATGCAGTAAGCTCAGTGCTGGAGGTGTGAGGGGGTGGGATTGGGGGCGGTACATCTGGGTGGTGGCAACATGTGTGGGAAACGTCTCTTTCCCAGTGGGCCATCAAACCTGTTACTACATAATATTACTGTATAATACTATGCAGTTGAGCAAATAGCTTTTTCTCCTTGAAAGATGTCCTTAGTGCAGTATGAAAACAGGTTTGAGGCAGCAGGGCCTCACTGGGTTTTGGTGTGGGGCAAAGACTTGGATTTGGGGCATTTTCCTTAGCAGTGCTTGGGAGAAGTACTTTTTGGCCTACTAGAACTCCCTGGCTATCATGGCACCTGTGACTCCCTTGTGGCCCCCTAACCCTAGAGAGTTGCCCACCCTGACCTAGAGCCTAGATCCTCAACTGTATTTTTCATTGCTTTTGTGATGTAACAGAATTACCACATGAAGAATAAGCCCTTATTTCATCCTTCTGCCTTATGAGCACTGTAAACAGGAGGTGTGGACTGGGCACATTGTGTTCCAACCTGTCATTTCAAGCTATGCAGGTCTTGTGTTCCCCCCACCTCTACCTTTTCTTCACTGCTACAATGATTAGAATAATGAAAATCTCCATGGTTCCTCTTTGCCTCTGAATAGAGGCTTTGTCTTTGTCAAGAAATGACTTGAAACTTATCTGGAGGAAGATGATTGTTATCAGAAGGCTTCTGAACTGTTTGGACCCTGATTTTGTTACTGAGAGCTTGTAATTTAAACTTCAATCTACTTATTAGAAATATGAGAAAATGACTTAAGAATAAAAATCTTAGGAATAAATTGTGCTTCCTTTTCAGTTTCCTGTCTCTTTTTTCATAGCTTTAGCAGTCATCATTCAGTGGTTATTTTTTTCTTTGCAAAAAATGAATTTCTTTTATGATGATGGCAGCTATTTAGAAACATGAAACACAATTGTTTTGTCTAATAATTCTAACTAGTTCCTATCATCATCAAAAGAGAAACTGCATTTTTCTCAAAAGCTTAATGAATATTTAGGGGGACTAAAGGCCAGGCTCATCATCCTTTGGGATCAGGTTTAAACAAACTGATTTTGTTGGATTTCAACAAATTCATAATTACTGGGAGCAGGCTCAGCCCTTTGCAATCACCAAGAATGATCCAAACAACCCTAAGGATTCAGCCACACAGAAGAAATGAGCTAAGGTATGCAAAGATGGGGCCTGAGAAAAAAATATTTGGGGGGGGGGATTACAACTCCTACAAGAGCCAGCATGGCATAGTGGTTTGAATGTTCGACTACAACCTTGGCAACCAAGTTTCGATTCCCCACCTGGCCATGGAAACCCCCTAGGTGATCTTGGGTGCATCACACATTCTCAGCATCCAGAAAATCATGTAATAGGTTCACCTTAGGGTTTCTGTAAGTTGGAAATAACTTGAGGGCACACAACAACAAAAACAACAACTCCCACAATCTCCTGGATAATATGAATCATAGAATCATAGAATCATAGAAATGTAGAGTTGGAAGAGACCACATGGGCCATCCAGTCCAACCCCCTGCCATGCAGGAACACCCTCAAAGCACTCCCGACAGATGGCCATCCAGCCTCTGCTTAAAAACCTCCAAAGAAGGAGACTCCACTATACTCTGAGGCAGCATATTCCACTGCTGGGCAGCCCTGACTGTCAGGAAGTTCTTCCTGAGGTTCAGCTGGAATCTCCTTTCCTGCAGTTTGAATCCATTGCTCCTTGTCCTGGTCTCTGGAGCAGCAGAAAACAAGCCCTCTCCCTCCTCTACATGGCATCCCTTCAAATATTTAAACATAGCTATCATGTCGTCTCTTGACCTTCTCTTCTGCAGACTAAACATACCCAGCTCTCTAAGTCTATCCTCATAGGACATGGCTTCCAGGCCCCTCACCATTTTGGTCACCCTCCTCTGGACTTGCTCCAGCTTGACCATGTCCTTCTTGAATTGGGGTGCCCAGAACTGGACACAGTATTCAAGATGAGGTCTAACCAAAGCAGAGTAGAGTGGTACCAGTACTTCCCTCAATCTAGACACCATACTCCTATTGATGCAGCCAAGAATTGCATTGGCTTTCTTGGCTGCCACATCACACTGCTGACTCATGTTCAGCTTGTGGTCTATTAAGACTCCTAGATCCCTTTCATGCGTACTGCTTTCCAGCCACGTGTCCCCCATCCTATATTTCTGTATTCCATTTTTTCTATCTAAGTGTAGGACCTTACACTTCTCTCTGTTGAATTTCATTTTGTTAGCTTTGGCCCAGCTCTCCAATCTATCCAGGTCATTTTGAATTTTGATCCTGTCCTCTGGCGTATTAACAACCCCTCCCAATTTGGTGTCACCTGCAAATTTGATGAGCATGCCCTCTATTCCTTCATCCAAGTCGTTGATGAAGATATTGAACAGCACTGGGCCCAGGACAGAACCCTGTGGCACCCCGCTAGTCACTTCTCTCCAGGGTGAAAAGCAGCCATTGGTGAGCACCCTTTGGGAACGGTCAGTCAACCAGTTACAGATCCACCTGGCAGTGGCCCTGTCCAGCCCACATTTTACTAGCTTCTTTGCAAGAATGTCATGGGGAACTTTGTCAAAGGCCTTACTGAAATTGAGATATGCTACATCCACAGCATTCCCTTCATCTATCAAGCTAGTAACTCTATCATAAAAAGAGATAAGATTAGTCTGGCATTATTTTTGAGAAATCCTGTTGACTTCTTGTAATTACCGCATTGCTATCTAAGTGATTAGAAACTGACTGCTTAATGATCTGCTCCAGGATCTTTCCAGGTACTGACGTCAGGCTGACTGGGCGATCATTATTTGGGTCCTCTTTTTTTCCCTTCTTGAAGATGGGGACAACATTTGCCCTCTTCCAGTCTGCTGGAACTTCTCCTGTCCTCCAAGATTTCTCAAAGATTATAGCAAGCGGTTCTGAAATGACCTCTGCCAGTTCTTTTAATATCCTAGGATGCAATTCATCTGGCCCTGGAGACTTGAATTCATCCAGTGTGGCCAGGTATTCCTGTACCACCTCTCTACCTATTATATACCGCATTTCCCCTGCTTCCTCACCTGCTCCCCAACTGCCAGGTTGAGTGCTTGTATCCTTCTGGGGAAAAAACTGAGGCAAAGAAGGTGTTAAGTAGTTCTGCCTTTTCTCTTCCCCCTGTTAGTAATTCACCATCTTCTCTGTGCAGCAACCCTATCGTCTCCTTCTTTTTCCTTTTGCTGCAGACATATTTAAAAAAGCCCTTTTTATTGTTTTTAATGTCTCTGGCCAGCCTACATTCGTTCTGTGCTTTAGCCTTTCTGACCTTCTCCCTACATCTCCTGGCTACTTGCTTAAATTCTTCTTTGGTGGTTTCCCCCTTCTTCCATTTCCTGTATATGTTTCTCTTAACACTTAGCTCAGCTGAGAGTTCTTTAGTCAACCATTCTGGTTTCTTCAGATGCCTTCCATATGAACAGTGGGCATGTTAGCTGAGGAACTGCAAAAGCTATAGTTCCCTACCTCTGTTTCATGAATGTTTCCCTGCTTCCCAGTGTCAACTTGGACAAATGTGGAAGAGGTATATTGTAGCCATACACATGTGAACTGTCACCTGTAACTGTGAAGGCAAAGGCTAGATATTATTTCTCTGTGGACATCATTATTGGCATTCTGGTTTAGCATCAGGAAGACAATGTGCTTGTGTTCCCTCACAAGTAAGGCTGGCTTAATAAATAGACAAACCTAACATTCATGGTTTAATTACATGATATCTGATTGTGGCAATGTAATATTTCCCCAGAAAGCCAGAAAAATACTTAAAGGGTTCTTGGTTTATTGGCTTCTTAAGGGAAATGCAAACCATATTGACAGAATTGGATGTCACAGCAGACAAACCATGGATAGAAGGCTTGTTGACTTCTTCTAGCTGAGGCAGCATGCACAAGCACACTGTCTTGATCTTGATAAGGCAAACTGTTCATGAATTCTGGTTTCCCCCTCCCCTCTGTTGACTCAACCTCTACATAGCTGCTTTCCCTTGGTTGCTCAGGCCACAATGCATGGAAGAATTTACTGATGTCTGGACTGCCTCGTAATCTTCTTTGAAATTTACAAAGTCAGAAGTGCCTGCTGGCAATGACAGCTATTATAGGATTATAGTCCCTGTTGAAGAATTCTGTTGAATCGTACCCATTTTAACACATAGCTAGTACGTCAGAGAAGAATTAATCCATACCATATATGCAGTGCTACCCTGTGCATGCTTAGCTAGAAGTGAGTCAACAGTCATAAGTTAGTGGCTGGAATAATGTCTTCCACAAAGTTGTTGGTAGAGAGATTTTGCAGAAATCTGAAAATGACAGAACAGAGAGATCTAAACTGGAAGAACAGTAGCAAACTGTGACTTGCTCCAAATTATGCAATTAATTATTTCATTATTTATGTATGTATGTGTATGCCTTCAAGTCACTTGTTGACTTATGGTGACATCATGAATTTCATATGGTTTTCTCAGGCAAAGAATATTCAAAGGTGGTTTGCGATTGATTTCCTCTGAAATCTAGCCTACAGCCCCTGTTATTCATTGGCAGTCTCCCATTCAAGTAATAAACAGGGCTGACTCTACCTAGCTTCCAAGATCAGACAGGATTTGGGGCCTTTAGGTTATTTAGGCCCTGTATTCCGTTAGTTACTGTTCTCTAAATTTAAAGGCCTTTTTGCATGGCATTTGCCATGTGAAAGGGCCCCTGGAGCTTCACACGATTGCGAGGAGCGGTCCACATGACGCACTTGCAATTGCGCGATGCTTGAGCCGGCAGGCGCCGATTGTGCACTATTTCATTTTCGGCTTTGAGCCAAAAACGGTGCTCGATTGTGCCTTGCTTCGGGGCCCCACGCACATTTACCGTGTGTGTGGAGTTCCAGAGCAGCGGTGCTCGCGTTTCCTCCCCCAGCACAGCCTGGGAAAATCCCAGGCTGCACTGTGGAAGGAAGAGGAGGGGCTCTCACACGACCTGCTCACAAGCAGGCAGCAGCTGAGGAGCTGAAGCAACAGGGAAGCGAGAGCCTTTCGTAAGAGGCTGCTCGCGCGATCCCAACACCCCAGCTCCACAAAAAGGTAAGCTGCAGAAAGGGCCTAACTGAGGCCAATGGTCCAAGGACAGAAAGTTTCTACTCCTGTAGCTGCAGGCAGTGGCTTTTCTAATGTTGATATCTAATATATATAAGATGCACTCCATGTTGTTTGGTATTTTAATAGTTGGGTTTCAACATTCAAATAAATCAATATTTGTTAAAGGAATATTGAATATCTTTCCAATTTTTTTTCAAAGGCTAATTTGGGTAGAATTTGCCACTGTACATATACATACATATATGACCCATACGTTTATTATAGAACCACTTAATTACTAGTGAGGATACTGAGGCATGCCAAAATCCATTTTGGTTTTCAGCCAGAATATACAAGACAACTTACATATATGCATACAGAACTTATACCTCAGGTTACATATTTTTTAATATAAGGTCTATATACATATATGTAAGTTGTCTTGTTGGATCCACTTGGATGAGTAGCGCACACAACCAGAATTTGGAAAGTTTTTTTTTTAAAGTAATTAGTAGTAGATCTAATTCTAAGGCCCCAAAGGTAGTTAGATACCACTGTAGATGCACTTTAATGTATCTTTACCCAATCATTTCTAAAGTAAAGACAAAAACAAACAAAACACCCTACAATAGATACTTTTGGGGCAGAATTTTGTTACTTACATACGCACATGGAACTCGAGCTTACATGTGCATGTTTTCTTTTGGATGGGACCCCAAAGAGCTATTTTCTAAACCTCTGACTCCTATCCATTTCTCTCCCCAGGCTTTTGTTAAGGCCTGCAGGCTGCAACTGATGCTTTTTATCAGCTGGAAGGGGAGGTGAATCAGATGACAAAGATTCAGCTTGTCTGGGCTGTAAAGGGAAGTAAAATGAGAATGTGCTGCATCTTGGAGAGTTCCCTTGTTTCTTTTCTCATTGTACCCAATACTATCTGTTTCCGTCTAAATAAAGTTGCCCCCTCTCCCTTACCAACCAGGCCAGTAAATGGCACAGCAGAGCAGGAAGCTGCAGCATAAAGCATTTGAGCCGTGCTGTTATTGTTGAACATCATATAGTATTCAAAGTGCTGTTAGTGTAAAAGTAACTAAAATTAGAGTTACACTGCACAAAGTTATCTCTTGCGAACTGGGTATATATTATTGAAAAAAGGAATCAATTACAAGTCATTAGTTATGTGTAGGTAGTTAACTTTCAAGCTCTGCAACTAATTGCATGTCTTGTAGGCCATTTCCACACTACACTGTTATAGTGCTATTATTCCACTTTTAACATCCTATGGAATCTTGGGATTTGCAGTTTAGGGAGGGGCATTTAGAATTCTCAGCCAGAGAGTTCTTGGATCTCAGTAACTACAAACCCCAGAATTCCACAGGATGTTCAAAGTGGAATAGTAGCACTATAACCGTGTAGTGCAGAAATGGCCGTCGTTTTGGAGGGACTTGTAATGGCACCCACTGTGACGAAACCTGAAGGGAGGGGCACGGTAACCGAGCCTCCATAGTGACCAGGAGTGGTTTAAAATGATTGGTTGGTAAAATTTAACCCTGGGGAGCTCACGGGAGGGGCGGACCAAGGGAGGAGGAGAAGCGGAGATGCAACCGACACAGGAGGGAGGGAGTGGAAAGAAGAGTCCAGTGAGGGACAAGGAGAAAAGAGCAGTGTTGGAGAGCTGAGAAGCAGAGTGAATAACTGACAGTAAACGAGCTGAGCCCAGTGAGAGAGAGAGAGAGAAAAGGGGTGTGCTGTATTAAAAAAATTTAGTTACAAACAAGTTACAGTAACGGTGTTTCAATAAAATGTAACTTTCTGTTTTGATAAAAGCAGTCTCACGGAGTGTCATCCTACATACGGGATTGTACACGCTACCATTTCAACGTTAGTACCAAGAGTACCGCTTTCTTTTAGGATTAAAAGTCTGCTTGTTCTTATTGCTGAGAAGGGCCAGAGTTTAAGGAAAGCAGGGCGGGAGATCAACCTGGTAGGAGGAGGCCAAAGGGGGACAATAGTGCAACGGGTGCTGCAATTCCCAGTGGGGGGAGGATGGAAGTGGACCTGTGGGTGTGTGCCCTGGCTGGATCCAAAAATCTCCCAGGCCGTGCAGACCTGTGCACAAGACGTGTCAGGCTGGAGTGGCAAGAAACATCACACCCATCATATCACAGATATTGCAGGCATGATCTGAAAGTGCTAATATTACAGCCAATGTGAATAAAGGGGTGTGTGTGTCCACAATGAATACAGTGTTCTGTGTCATGACAGCATCCAAATCTTACTAACACCAGTTGCCACAGGATGGCTTTAAAAAGGGATTTGAAAAACAAAAATCACAGAAAATTCTTCTATCCTTAACTCAAGATCTAAACTGAACATCCACAGTCAAAGGCAGCATACTTTCCAATTGTGATGTGGGCAATATACACTGGAGAAATGTGCATACAATGTAGTCTACATACTTTATTCTCAGGACTTTCTCAGTAGTCATTGCTGGAAGTCAATACTGGACTAAACATCTCTCTCCCTCCCTGCTTAAGCAAGGAATACTCTGAGGTGGCCTTCTGTTGCCTTCTTGTGAATGTAGTCAGCAGCAGTAGTATTCTTTGGCAGTCTCCTCTCCACGTACTACCAAGGCCTGACCTCCTTAGTTACCTGCAGGGTATTTAGGAATAAATATGGAGGAGATTCAGCAAGATGTAATGGTTTGAGTGTTGGACTAGGATTTTGGAAACCAGGGTTCATATTCACCCTCAGCCATGGAAACCCACTGGGTGATCTTGGGCAAATCACACTCTCTCAGCCCCAGAGGAAGGCAAAGGCAAATTACTTCAGAATAAATCCTGCCAAGAAAGCCCTGTGATAGGTTCACTTTCGGGTCACTATAATGAAAAGCGACTTGAAGACACACAGCAACGATGTATACTCAGCAGTTGGCCCCACTGAGTTAAGTAGGGCTTACTCTTAATATGTGGATACAGAATTGTTGTCAGGATCTTCT
Source organism: Cyclura pinguis (assembly GCA_030412105.1). Lineage (NCBI taxonomy): Eukaryota > Metazoa > Chordata > Lepidosauria > Squamata > Iguanidae > Cyclura > Cyclura pinguis. The sequence continues at coordinate 166,948,367 of CM059600.1, forward strand.
TTTATCTTTTATCTTTGTGCACTGTAGCAAGAAGTAAGGGAATTATATTGTTGTTGCTTCTCTGCCTATGATGCGATGTCTCTCCTGCAGGTCCGACATGCATCAGATTGGTTGCTCCCCACCCCCTAAATCTTGAGATGCTCGGAGCATGACATCACTTGGCTTCCAGAGAGCTTAAGAAGTGAGATACTTTGCAGCTATTATCTAGTGCAAATAGCTCAAGGTAAATAAGCTCAGGGAAGCAATAACATTCAAGTTGTTTCCCTTCCTAATTTCCTAGATGAGTGAGTTAAGTCCTCCAGGCAACATCAGAATCTGAGTGAAAGCCAGGCTTCATATTGGGGGCACATTCTTATTAGTAACTGATGGCAAATTCCCTTGAGCTTCCGTCAGAACAGGGATGAGACTTAACTGCTCTACCTACCTACCAGGATCACCTAAAGCCTTTTGGGGTAGGGAAAACATGACCTTACTATTCTGATAGGTGAGGAGAGGCTGTAGATGATTGTCCACAACCAAGTTTTCAGGTTTGTTTTTTTTTAAAAAAAACAAAAAAGACAGTGAAGGTATCAGATGGTAAATATCTCTGCCTGACATCTTCAGTGGATTACTACTAGTTGGATCAAACAACCATAAGCAAGATAGACCATAAATCAGACCAGGGTTTGGAAAAATTACTCATTGTATTCTAATTCCCCCAAAAGGGGAACTGGAGACCAGAAAACATTTTTTCCTAGCTCTGGAACAGACTCAGCATAAGGAAGCTTCAGCTAAGTAAGGTCTGAAGAAGGGTACCTCCTCTGTGACCTACCAGCGGAGGCAATACAGAGTGAGAAGATACGGGAGAAGGTTTTCTCTTCTTTGTTGTTGTGCACCGCCAAGTCATTTCTCATCCTATGGAATCCTGGGGTTTGCAGTTTAGGGAGGGGTTGGTTGGCACAACAGTCTTATAGTGCGATTATTCCACTGGATGTTGAAAGTGGAATAACCACGCTATAAGAGTATAGTGCGGAAATGGCCCAGGTGGGCTCTTTGTAGTTTTGGGGTCTTGTATTGCTGTCCATCGCATCACACATATTGCAAGCACAGTCTGAAGGCAGCAACAGTGGATATTCCAGGTGATGTAGGTAAGGGTAGGGCTTTACCATGAATCCTCTTTTAAGGAACCCTCAATATTATTTCCCCCCCTTTATTATAAGGATTTACATACCAACTCCACACATATCTCCAGTAAAATAAACTTTAAAATGAGAAAAATACAGTATTTGCTGGTGTATAAGACTTACTTTATTCTCCAAAAAATACTGTTTGAAAATGGGGTGTGTCTTATATGCCAGTATGTCTTGTATGCCAGCAAATAGTATTTGCGATTGAATGAATAGGGTGTGTCTTATGCACAGATGCATCTTATATGCTGGCAAATACGTGATGTACCCAGAGTGACAAAAGCCATAAGAGCAGCTTAAAAGAATAAGGTTCATCAACTAAGATAAAATAGCTCAAGCTGAGTTAAAAGGAAGGAGAAGTTCTTTTATGCACACACAAAGGAGATAACTCTTCCTTCCTTCCTTTTGATGGCACCTCTACTTTGGGAATAACCTCCCCAAAAGGTGCATCAGGCACTCACATTGCAATCTTTCAGGTGCCAGGTTAAGACAGTGTTAGTTGCCTAGGCATTTGAAATGGTCATCTTGTCTCTTTCTGCTTATTCCTCTTAATTCGTGGTTTATATAAAGGCTCTTTTTATTGCATTCTATTTGATATAATAATATTGACGCCTTTTGCATATCACCACAGAATTCACAAGAATAAAATTTAGAAATCTTTTTTTTAAATTAATTTTTTTGCATTCAGACATAAAATCAAAGCCAAGCAAGCCTCTCTGGGGACTTGAACAGCATTCTAAAGTAGGAGTACCATATCACTTGTAAGTAACTAATCACAAATAACACCCTTCTTGTATTTATATCCTTTTTCCAACAATGAAGACATAGCTGTACATTTTCTAAGCTCTGAGCTGTCACCTCTAAGAAGAATTTTAGCCAGTAACACCTGGATAAAAAAGTTTCTTCAGTAAAAGACTGAGCATGGTGTAGTGGTCTGAGCATTGGACTAGAACGGATACCAGAGCTCAAGTTCAATTCCTGAAAGAGAACTGTCCTGAGGTTCTTGCCTAAGCCATGTTGCTGCTTTCTCCACTTCTCTCTGGACCAGTAAATATCACCCAAATCCCTCAAAAAATTACATTTGAGGAACTATAGCTTCTAGAATGTAACAATTAGTGTGGACACTTCATATGTCTAGTTTCTATGCATGTTGTGAAAACTGGACAGTGAAGAAAGCAGATAGGAAGAAAATCAACTCCTGGTGCTGGAGAAGAATCTTATGGGTACCCTGGACTGCTCAAAAGACAGACAAACGGGTCCTACAGCAAATCAAATCTTCCTGGAAGCCAAGATAACTAAACTGAGGTTGTTGTACTTTGGCCAGATCATGAGAAGACCTGACTCACTCGAAAAGACAATAACGCTTGGTAAAGTGGAAGGCAGTAGGAAAAGAGGAAAGCCACATTACAGAGGGATAGATTGAGTCAAGGAAGCCATGTCCCTGAATCTGCAAGACTTGAGCAGGGTGGCTGAGGACAGGGTGAGTTGGAGGTCCTTCATCCTAAGGGTTGCCATAAGTGGAAGTTGACTTGATGGCAGTTAAAAACAAATGGGTGCTTGCAGGAAATCTCTCTCTCTCTCTCTCTCTTAAATTTCTGCTAGCAGACAGTTCCTTTCAGTTGTCTCACTCCTGTTGTCTGCCTTGCTTCTCAGCTTGCTAGCTGAGCAAGATTGGATTAGGCATGGAGTGGGAGGCCTGGTGGGGCAGGGGGAGGTGGGGGAGGCGGTTTCATGGATTGTAAACGGCAGGATCACCCGCTAAGAAGCAGCCTCTGTCTATGCATGTCCCAATTTTTTCAACCACTTATATCTTCTCCTCAACCACCATGGTTTTAAATGTTGTATGTTTGTAGCATGAAACTCTACCGTGCCGAAGACGGGTGCACTTCTGATGTCATTCGTGAGCTGGTGTGTCGAGGGCTGTACAGAGCTCCTGGCCTGCGGGAACCACCACCCCTTCCCCAGCTCGCTTCACTCATAAGCGCTCATGTTGTCGTGACACCACCACACTCCTCGCTTTCCTTTGTGCACGGCTGCTGAAAGACCTTTGGAATGGTACAGCAACGGAGCTAAGCCTGTGATGGGTCCCTCTTAATTAAATTTGAAAACTGCCTGGATAAGAGGGCTTTCTGAGCCAGTCAGGCGATGGGCTCTGGGGCTGAACAACTGCCACAGGCTAGCACTACCACCCACAGCCCTGATCCCCATGACATGTGTACAGATTAGGGAGAAATCCCTCAACCATGAGCCTGCCTTAACCCCTTAGTGCTCTTGAGGTTCTGAAATACTTTCAGGAGACTGGCTCTTTTCCATAGGGGAGGAGAAGGAGAAGTACAGATGGCTGGGGGTGGGGGATGGAAGATAAGATTTTATACTAGTGCTAAAGACTTACGTTTATGCTAAGTTGTTTGCCTATTTATTTACTATCTTTATTACTGTAATTACTTAATATAAACCCTGCATCTTTGGGCCTAAAAAGAAACAGCCATAGGAGCTGCTAGTAAAATGTGTGTAATGCAGATGCAGCAGCTGATAAAAAACAATAGAGCAGTAAAACTAATTCAGCGGCATGAAGACCAGACAGAAATATGAAAGAAATGGAAATTAAGAGGCAGACACAATCCTCAGAAAGCTTATTAACATAAGAATGTCTCAAGTTGACAGCTAATCACACAGAGGCTGAACAAGATAGTGAGATCTGTACCTTAGGTCAGGAGGTGAATAATAGTGGTCCTCCAAACGCTGTTGAACTACAACTCCTGTCATCTTTCACCACTCACCAAGCTGGGAGCTGCAGCCCAACAATATCAAGAGGACCGCTGTCATCTCCAGTCTAGGTGCTGTTACCAACGTCTCTTCTTGAAGCCCTGTTCTCCATGCTTCACAAGACAGTGGGACATGTAGCAGTGCTTCCTCCTGCAATGTTAGGCTTGCATAGAAGGAGGCTGCCCTTTGCATAGCCTGGACTAAACCAGTTAGGACATTAAAAAATGATAACCAGCACTTTGAATGGGGTCTAGAAGCAACAGGGAGCTGACATAACACTGAAGTTCTTTGCTTATGGGAGCAAGGTTCCATCTGCATTCTGCCACCTTGTGCATTCAGTACCAACCCAAGCTTCTGAATAGCAATTCAAGGGCAGCCCAATGTAGAGCATTTTGAATTGATCAAGTGACAAAATGTATGAAACTTTGGGTAATATCAGCTTTCTCCAGGAAAAGTTACAGCTGAGCTGGCACAAAGAGAACAATTTTAGATCTCCACTTGTTCTTTATTTAGGAGCAGAGATCATTCCAACATGATTATGTGTCACTTGGTTTTAGAAGACCAGTTAACAATGCCCATTGGATTAACCCTGTTGTCATGTTTATCGACACTCCTTATAAGTTAGTGAGGGAGAAATACTGCCCTGAGCAAAAGTTGTATTGCCTCGTTTTCAAAAAGACTTGCCTATTTTTGTATCTTAATACCTAATAGTAACACTTTACCAGGAAGATAGGTTAAGTGAACTAGTTTGTAATTTCCCTCCACTCCCCAACCTCTTTTTCAAAATTGTTGTTACATTAGCCGTTATCTAGGGCTAATCTTAGGGATGTGTTACAAATTTTAGAAGATTAGCAATTGCACATTTGAGTTAAGAACTCTTGGATGAATACCATTTGGAACTGGTGATTTATTTGTTTTCCGTTTGTTAATAAAATCTTCATCGCTTGTCATGAGTATTTGCATCAGTTCCTCAGATCTCCTCCTGAATGTATCTGTCAAGACATGGCCATCTGTCCAATGATTTTATACAGTAAAGAAAGACAAAAAGAATTCATGAGGCTTCTCTGTAATTCCCTAGCACTTTTTTTTTTTAAAAAGTACTCCTTGAACTCCATTATCTTCTTTCTGCTTCTGATACATTTAAAGACTTTGTTATTGTTGGTCTTAAAGTTTTTAACTATATTCGAATGAAAAACCTTTTTTAAAAAAATCTCTCATTTCTTTTCTCTGGAGTTTGTGCTCTTTTTTGGCCCTTTTCGCATGGCATTTGCCATGTGAAAGGGCCCCTTAAGCATCGCGTGAATGTGAGGAGTGGTCCAAATTTTTCATTTTTTGCTCTGAGCCAAAAATGGTGCTCCGGGGCCCTGCGCGCACTTACTTGGCGTGCGGAGCTCCGGAGCCGTGGTGGTTGCGCTTCCTGCCCCAGCACAGCCTGGGAAACTCCCAGGCTGCACTGCGGAAGGAAGAGGTGGGGCTCTCGCACGACCGGGAAGCAGCTGCGGAGCTGAAGCAACGGGAACGCGAGAGCCTCTCGCTGGACGCTGCTCGCATGATCCCGGCACCCCAGCGTTGTGGAGAAATCCGGTGTGGGTCCCAGTGACAGCTCTGCTGGGAGGGGAGTATGACAGGAGCGCTCCTTCCACACTGGCTGCCTCCATGCTCTGGGAAGCATGATGGCCATGTATCTTCCTGCCACAGCACAGCCAGGTAGTTTCCCAGGCTGTGCTGGGGCAGGAAGCATACCCAGGGTCTCTGCATACAAGGGAAATCTGCGATGGTGGTGTGATTGCCAATCATTGACAGGGAAAACCCGTCAATGATTTGTGGTGTGATCAGTCTGCTGGGGGATGGGAGAAGGACGGGACTGTGACAATGTTGGGCATAAGTGTCGTCACAGTCCCATCCTTCTCCCGTCCCTACGGTGGGTTTGGAGGATGGAGCGGAAAGGGCCACAGTGCGAGCAAGGCTTCCGGTTTTTGAAGGCACTGTTATTTTTCTCTGATTGCATCCTGGATACTGAGCTTTAATAATGCTGGCAAAATCTTGGACTTTATGGTATGACTCCTGATTTGCTTTATAGATTCTAGCTGACCTTCTGATCTTGTGATTTTGGTGAACCCAGAAGCATGTAGGAAAGATTCAATCATTTTGCCTTTTACTGTCGCTTTCTTTTTTTTTTTACCAGTTCCCTCATTTTAAAGAATTTTCCTCCTTTAAAGTCAAACATGACTGCTGGATTTTCATAGCAAGCTTTCACTTACTTATAAATTACATTGTACGGTATCATGATCACTGTTTCCAGTTGATTCAACAACATTCAGATCTCTGGGTAATATCACTTGGGGTTAAGTTCACTGTTGCCTCTCATTTGGTAGGTTCTACAACCTGCTCTTCTAGGACACAGTAACATAGGGTAATCAAGAAATTTTTGTCTCTTTTTCATGATTGGAACATACATTTATCTAGCTAATTCAGGCTAAATGCAGTCATCCATCAAGCCATTTCATGACCTCAAAATAGCCAATGCTTTTTTTTTCATTCTGTCTAAAGACTATGGTGTCTAAGCAGTGAATAAGGCCTTCTATGGCCCTTTCCGCATGGCATTTTCCATGCGAAAGGGTGCCTGGAGTGTCGTGCGATTGTGAGGAGTGATCTGCATGACACACTCACAATTGCACCACGCTCCAGGAGCCAGCAGGCGCCAATCGCGCACCTTTTCATTTTTGGCTAGAAGCTGAAGATGGTGTGCGATCGCGCATTGCTCCTGGGCTCCGTGTGCACTTACCTGGTGTGCAGAGCCTCCGGAGCCGTGCTGGTGGTGCTTCCCGCCCCAGCGCAGCCTGGGAAAATCCCAGGCTGCACTGCGGAAGGAAGAGGCAGGGCTCTAGCACAAGCAGGCAGCTCTTGTGGAGCCGAAGGACCCTGGATGTGAGAGCCTCTCGCCAGGGGCTGCTCGCGTGATCCCTGCACCCCAGCGCCGGAAGAAGGTAAGGTGTGGAAAGAGCCTAAGTCCAAACTTTAATGAGATATGAGCTTTAGATATGGAAAGCCTTGCAATAGGATACACATATCAAACCACCCATTAAAAGGAGAATACTGTCCTAAGCACTAAAAATCCCATGATGTAGTTCAGGTTTGATCAAAGGTACCCTAAGATTCATTTTTTGGATTAAGGATCTCAAGCTGCTGTAGGAACTTGGTGTTGTTGTGTTGTTGTTGTTGTTGTGCCTTCAAGCCATTTCTGACTTACGGCAGCCCTAAAGTGAACCTCTCACTGGGTTTTCTCAGCAAGATTTGTTCAGAGAAGGCTTGCCAATGGCAATACCTTCCTCCAAGGCTGAGAGAGTGTGATTTGCCCAAGGTCATGTTTACATGGCTAAGCAGGGATTCAAACCCTGGTCTCCAGAGTCCAAGGTCATTTCTGCACTACACGGTTATAGTGCCATTATTCCACTTTCAACATCCTTTGGAATTCTGGGGTTTGTAGTTTATTGAGGTCAAAGAGCTCTCTGGCTGAGAATTCTAAAGGCCCCTCCCTAAACTGCAAACCCCAGGATTCCATAGGATGTTGAAAGTGGAATAATAGCACTACAACAGTGTAGTGTGGAAATGGCCCTAATCTACTGTTCAAACCACCATATCATGCTGGGTCACCATGAACTTGGTAGGCAACCAACCAGATGTCCATCTATACCCTTCAATTTCTTGTTTCTACAGGGTCAGTTCCAATTCATCCTCTGTCATCGCACTTTTTTAGCTGCTTTTAAAATGTCCCAGTTTCTCTCCCCTTTTCCCACTTTCCCTCTTTGTCTCCAGCTTCCTTTCATTTTTGCAAACTGAGTTCAAAGTACAAAAGTAGTTTTCACACAGTTGATTAATCAGGAAGAAAGGGAGAGAAGGGGATAGAATCTTGGTTTCCTCAGGAAGGCCAGGCAAAAGCAAACTGCAAAGTCTCTCCTAGCTTTGCTGTTCTTCCTCATTAATAACTTTTCTCATCTTGTCCATGCTTGGTTGGTGCTTTGCCACACGTGTCTTTGTTTTCATCTGGAAAATGTTGGAAGGTACATGCATGTGCTTGTATATATATCTGCTGAACTCCAGAATTCTGTATAAAATTACTTCCTAGTTGTGCATGCACCTAACACACAGCGGAATGGTAAGCGGATTTTAATCAGAAGCAACACTGTATTTGGCAATTGGCACTGAAACTTTGTAAATTGTGCTTGGCATGACAGGTACATCTCTGTTAATAGGAGTCATCTCCCATAGCCTCCCTTGACCAAGTGCTCTGCGGTATCTCTGGTCCCTTATTTGAGCAAACAGGAAAACCCCTAATAAAGAAGGCCTTTTATCTCTTCTGATTCCTTCATGACACTTCAGCTGTGGCCCCAATGACTCCAAAATAATCAGTGGACAGGGGGATGACTTACAAGCCATTTTGAACAATGAAGGCTTCGGTTGAAGTAGCTTCTGCCTCAGGATACTTTCAAATTCTTCTTATGAAAAGAGAGTGTGTTCTGTTTCCTCCTCCCCTTCCACCAGAATTCAGTTTAAATAGGCATCAGATAATTATTCTTCCTTTGGTCATTTGCTCTAATGTCATTAAGCATGAAGAGCCCTCTTGTTATGAGGACTACATGTGATTCCAGAATAACAAATAGCTGAGTGCTTGTCATATGACTGCATGAGATCCACAAAATTTGTGGTTAGTCTGCATGTTGCATCATACTACCAAGAGTTCAGGGTTAAGCCTACTAGTGGTTATATTAGCTATTTTTCAACTCTTTTAAGGCCATGGAGCACAATGGAAGAAATATTGTTGCTAGATATATGAAAAAAACATTTATGATCTTATTTTATTATTGTTTTTATTAATTACATCTACATTCTGACTTGCTTCTGATGAACCTGAGACAGCACACGTGGTCCTGCCTTCTTTCCACTTTATCCTCATGGAAACTCCATGAGGTAGGCTGGACTGAGAGATAATGAATGACTCCAGATTGCCCAGTGAGTTTCATGACTCTATCGGGACTTGAACATGGCTCTTCTAAGAATATTTCTGTGCAGGGGCTCTTGTGAGTCATCCCGTCACAGTCCTGGCAGGGAAGGAAGCGTGACAGGAATGCTCCCCTCTGCATTGGACCAACTTCCTGTGGAAAGGCATGCAATGGCCCTGCCTCTTCCTTCCCCAGTGCAGCTGGGTATTTCCTAGGCTGCACTGGGGAAGGAAGCATAGCCATTGCACTTCCTTCCCTTCTGCAGGACAAGTAGGTACAGGAATGTCATGCGATCATGGGCACTAAACAGATTTTATCTGTTTGGCGAATACCCTGCAAGTGCAATGCATGGGGATGGGATGGCAGTGGACCGGTGACGATGTCATGCAGAATCACAACCAGCTGACTGCTGCCATCCTGTCCCCATAGTGAGACAGCCCTGTCATGCAGAAATAGCCTAAGGCCCATTCTTTATCTGTTATGGAAGGAAGAGCAAAGCATGGGGAATGCAACACTTGTGGATCAATGAAAAGATTACAGCTGGGACCACCTAGTCTCAAATCCCCTCTTAAGACTGAGTAGTCTTAGACAAAACACCACCTAATATCACCAACTAATCTACTTTATAGATGAGGTGGTGTGTCCTACTTTATGAAGGAGAGTCCTCTGTTTTGAGGCTGCTCCTCCTTGAAGAGTTGTGTGACTGAAGTCCAATGTAAAGAGATAAAAACTTTGCGTGGAGAAGTTATCCATAATATGGATGGGGACATTTCTCCTCTGTTTTAATAATATTAGTGTTGGTGTGGAGGGGGAGATCACCTAATACAGCTGAATAGTGGGAAATCATGAAAAGATAAAGATAAAAAGGAAGTAGGACCTTCACAAATGCATTATTAAACTGAGGAATCTGCTCCTACAAGATGTAGTGATGGCTGCTGGCTTGGACATTTTAAAGAGAATGTTAGACATATTCATGGAGAACAGGGCTATCAGTGGCAACCAGTCACAATGGTTTCAGATTACTCTCCATATCAGAGGCAACATTCCCCTCTATAGTTTTCAGGTGGACATGAGTAGGAAGACAATATTGTGATCATATCCCAGTTTGCTCTTCTCATAGGCAACTAGGATCCTTTCTGCACCTTAGCTGTTCTCAAAGCCATCATGTGGGGATCTGGGGAAAGCTGCTCCTGGGAGGGGAGTGTGACAGAAGCACTCCCCTCTGAACGGGCTGCCTGCTGGATGGGAGGAAGCGTGATGGCTCCTCCCGTCCCTTCCACAACACAACCTGGCACTTTACCAGGCTGTGCTGAGGGAAGAAGTGCAGCCATTGTACTTCCTGACATTAGGCACTGAAGGTAAGTGTGGAAAGGAGGCAGGAGGATTGGGCAATTGCAGTTCATTGATGGGAGAAACCTGTTAATGATTTATTTGACAATGGTGATGGGTGGCCATGGGATTGCAATGGGATCACAATGACATCATGCAGAACTGTCATCGTGATCCAGTTGTGATCTGGTTGCCATTGTGGGTTGGGGTGGGGTGTGGAAAGGGCCCATGTTGAATGGTGTGTGAATAGAATGTTGAACTAGATAGGCCTTTGGTCTGATCCAGTGCAGCTCTCCTTGTATCTTTATGAAGTTCCTCATCAAGAGTTATCTAGATAGCAGAGTGAGCAAACCCACAGCTCTCTTGGTCATAGCCTTCCCTACTATGGTGAGATCAATGTATTGCCTTTATGTTTAAGTTATAGTAATTGTTTATATATTTGCATGTTCACTTTGCACATGCAAATGTTGTGAAACTCTGTGGCCTCTTTTTCATTGATGCATTTCCGTCTGATGGTGACTGTGCTCCTTATGAGTAGTTGAGTAGTTGTGAGCAGAAAAGTTATGTGTACATAGATGGGGAGGGAATCATTTATACTACCTGGAGCCTCTGGAAAACATGTTTGAATCTCAATACAACAGGAGGTAAGCATTGATATAATAAATAAAATAAATAAATATAGAGTAGAGGAAAAACAAGGATCTTAATTTCTCAGCAAGAATTGTTAGCATAGGAGAGAAAGCCTCTGAACTTTGGAGATTCCTCTGACTAATGGAAAGGACAAGCCCTTTGCTCAGATCTTGCCTCCCAGAGTCCAACGGGGAGAGAATCTCTTACCCATCTCCAGTTAGTGTTGACAATAGCATCAGGGATTCCTCTGGGCATTTCTCACCCTCCCAGTATTGAGCAGCACATAAGGAAATGCACACTGTTGTGTCCAGTGATAAATGGCAAGGATTCCATTCCCACACCATTTGGTCTCCCAGTTGAGATGCTGAGCAGGGCATGATGCTGGCTGTAAGTTCATTTGGGGCTTGCTAGAGTGGGTGAAACCCAACTTCAGGTCTGAGCTGGCTCCTGCAAGTGCCATTGCTAGGCATTTTGCGTCTCCTTCCTCTTCCTCAAGGAGGGAAGGGAGACAAACGGAGAAGGGAGACACAGACTTAGCCAGCACTTGTAGGAGCCAGTAGAGATTGGGACTTGACCAGCTTCTATACACACTGGCTTGAGACTTCCCCTCCCCTTCCCTGTGCCATTTTAAAATTAGAAGTAACACTATGTTTTCATCCACTGTGTGAATGAGAATTAGAGGTAACACAATGGCCCTTTCTGCAGGTTAACAGATCCTGACGCCATCCTGTGGGGATCCCAGTAGAGCCTCTCCTGGGAGCAGACTGCAACAGGAGCACTCCCCTCCACACCTGCTGCCTGCAGGAATGGAGGAGGTGCAATGACCATGCCTCTTCCTTCTGCAGTGCAGCTGGACACTGTCCCAGGCTGCACTGGGGCAGGAAGTGTGGCCATTGCACTTCCTGACCCTCTGCAGCTCAGGTAAGTGCAGGAGGGCGGTGGGAAGGCTGCGTGATCACCAGTCATTGACGTATTTTGATTTGTGGTGTGATTGTGTTGCCTGGGGATAGGAGAATGACAGGACATGGATGACATCGTGCAGTAGCATTGTCTGGGTCCCGTCCTTTTCCTGTCCCCAGTGTAGGACAATAATGTCTTGTGGAAAGAGCCTATGTTTCCATTCACTGTGTGACTGCGTTAAAGAATCTAGAAAGTCATGATAAACAGGGTGTCAGAGAGAAGTAAGTCTCTGGAGAACATATGTACTTTGTATTCCGTGTGCTTCAAGAAAGGTAGACTGAGCAATAACACATTATTTGAAAGATGGGACAGGATTATATGTATATGTATATATGAAAAACAATTCCTTTAAAAAAGGAGGGAGACACAAGCCAGCTTCAAACAACCCAGGCGCCTTTTGTTTTCCATTGTTTGGTTGCTTCTTTTCCTGGTCTCATTTCTCTTCTTGGAAAGGTTGTAAACTTTAAACAGTGTTTGATTTGTCACTGTGCCATTTTGTATGCAGTACCTGGTGGATGCTAGGTAATGGTAACCGGCTCAGCGACCAGCAGCTGCCACTTCATGTGGCATGTTGGGATACGCAAAATGAAACATTTTTTGCATACCTCTCTTTTGGGGGAAGAACTCTGTTGAAAAATAACCAGCCTGACTCACTCTGCCTGCTCCCACCCTCTGCTGTGTTAATTAGTGGTGTTGGCAGAAAGATTTGCAATGCTATACTGAGTCTGCTTCTGAAGAGAGCGTGTGAGAGATTTGGAAACTGGCTTCATAAATGGTCAGTAATTCCCTCCTTTGAGCCAAGTTAGACATGAAACATGTCACGTAGTTTGGCCTCATTTTTGTCAGCAAGTAGCTGAGCTGGATTGGGACAGTGATGTGGGAGGAGAGGGTCTTGTGTCCTTCGGGTTTTCTGACATGAGAGGCAAAAGTGGCCATTGTTGCCAGGAGGAACTTTCCTGCCATTGCCAATAGATGGAGCAGAGGTGGGGGTGAAGCGTTAAAGCATTTTTAAAGCTTGTTGCACTAATCTCCTCTCCCATGCAGATTATTTATATTCCCCTCCTCTCAAATTGTTGCATGGATTTGAGCTGTGCAATCTGCCAGCATTTTGCAAGTTTCTTGGTAGGGGATGGGAGAGAACTGTGTAAGGCTGAAAGTTGTCAAATGTCATGTCTCAGTTCTGTAGTGAGTATCTTAGGGCATGTTCATATTGCACAGTTGTAGTGCTACATTCTTCTTTCACTGTCATGGCACTGTCCCATGGAATCTTGGGATTTGCAGTTGAGAGAGGGGCATTTAAAATTCTTAGCCAAAGAGCACAACTAAGTTACCAAATTGCCAGTCCTCAGATTCCATAGGATGTCGCCATGGCAATTAGAGTGGAATATAGGACTATTAACTATGTAGTGTGAATGGGCTCTTAGAGTTAAATCAGAACTGTTTTGCTTGCAAGGAAGGAAGGACGCTATTCCCATTGCATTTGAGCAATGTTCAGAGACAGTGGAAAAGGCAAGTTCCATCTTGGACATTACTAGGAAAGTAATCAAACCCCCAAATGCCAATATCATACATTGTTGTTGATGTTGTTGTTGTTCTTGTTGTTCTTATTCTTCTTGCATGCCTTCAAGTTGCTTCCAACTTATGGCGACTCTAACGAGAACTTATCACAGGGTTTTCTGGGGGCTGAGAGTGTGTGATGCACCCAAGGTCAGTGAGTGAGTGTCTGTGGTGGCACGGGGGATCGAACCTTGTCTTCAGAATTGCAGTCCAACACTCAACTACTATACCATTCTGGCTCTCAATATCATACTACCATTACACAAAGCTATGGTGAGTCAACACTGTGTTGTTTCCAATATTTTTCCCTGTAGTACATCACCTCATGGGCTCTGGTAGGTTGGCAGGTGATATTAAATAAATAAAGCAACAGCAACACTGTATACAATTCTAGTAAAAAAAAAAAGATTTGTAGACTTGGGAAAGGTGCAGAAAAGGGCAACCAAAATGGCCAAGGGACTGAAGAAAGTCCTGGAAAGTAAGGAAAATGAGATAGAGGTGTATGAAATTATGGGTAGTATGGAGAAAGTGAAGCTTTTCTCCCTTTCCAGTAATGCCAGCACAAAGAACTAACCACTGAAGCTGAGCGATAGTAGATTTAGCAAAGATAAAAAGGAATATTTCTTATTCATATAGTGCACATTTAAACTGTTGAATTCACTGCTGCAAGATGAAGAGATGGCCATTAAAGATGAACGACCTTAAAAGTGGATTGGACAAATCCATGGAGGATGTGGCTGCTAGTGGCTACTAGTCAGTGTGGCGTATATTTTCTGCTCAGTACTAGTGGTTATCTGCCTCTGTATATCAGTTGCTGTAGATCAAGAGAGGAAGGATCCAATTTCATTCATGTCTTGCATGGGGTGCTGTCTAGAGGCAATTGCTTATCTGAATACATTTAAGTTTTGTGCCAATGTGGTGTAGTGATTTGAGTGTTGGACTACAACCCTCGAGAACAGAGTTTGATTCTCTGCTCAGCCATGAAAACCCATTGAGTGATCTTGGGTGAACCACACATTTCCAGCCCTAAAGAACCCCGTAAGAGGCTCAGCTTCAGTTCTCCATAACTTGAACATGACTTGAAGGCACAAAACAACAATGTTTCAGAGATACTGCGCTTAGTTATTAGGTGCTGGGTAGGAAGAAGATGGCGTGACTGATTATTGCCATTACATTTGGTTGACCATTGTGAGAGGCAAGGAGCTGAACTAGGTGGACTTTTAGTTTAACTCAGCTATTCTCTTGGAAGATAAGGACTCCTGATCAGAGACCTGGACCATTTCCACACTAGCCTGTTGTAGTGCTATTAGTCCACTTTCAATATCCTATGGAATCCTGGAGTTTGCAGTTTAGGGAGGGACCGACTGGTCCCTCCCTAAACTGGAAACCCCAGGATTCCATAGGATGTTGAAAGTGGACTAATAGCACTACAACAGGCTAGTGTGGAAATGGCCTTGGTCATCTTATAAAGACAGGATTAAGGTGAAAGGAGAGGACAAAAAAAGGATTAGTAAGGAAGGAGCCAGCATGGTATAGTGGTCTGAACATTGGACTATGACTCTGAAGACCAAGGTTCGATTCTCCACTCAGCCTTGGAAACCCACTGGGTGACCTTGAGTGTGTCACACACACTCATCCCCAGAAAACCCTGTGATATGTTTGCCTTACAGTCAGTATAAGTCAAAAATGACTTGAAGGCACACAACAACATCAACCACAAGTTCTGTACAGATACAACAGTCTGCACAGGGTCTGTTTCTTTTCTTCCTGGTCTCTATTCTTTGTATATAGTTGAATTAACTTAAGGCTTTGGACATGGTCACTACAACCACTTGCAAGTGGCAATAAAATGTTGTACAATGTGCTGAATCTCAGGTAGATTCCTTTGTTCCATAGCAGACTTAGGCTGTTTCCATACCTCTCCCGTTTCTGTTGTCATCCTGGCATCATCTCAGCAGTGCCTTTGCCAGGATGGGATTGTGTCCCCAGTGCTCCCCAATGTCATGGCTGGCTGGCTGTGGATGGAAACGTGAGCGATATGCTCCTTCCTTCTGCAGTGCAGCCGGCCTCTTTCTCATGCTGCACTGGGGAAGGAAGTATGTAGATCGCATTTCCTCCCATTCTGCATGGCTGCCGTGTTGCGCAATTGTGGGCCATTAATGGATTTTTTTGTTAATGATATATATTGTGATCATGATGCATGGGGACGTGTTGGCAGTGGGACTGAGATGACATTGTGCAAAGGCATGACTTGTGGACCGCTGCCAATGTTTCCCCATATGAGACAGTGACACCATGGGGAAATGGCCTTAGTCTTTTGTTCAAACTTTCACTTTGGACCCCCGTTTCCTGGTATATGTTATATGTTAGCAGTTTAGGATCCTCTTCCTCCTCCTCCTTCTCTCTCTCTGTCCATCCAGCTGAGGAGCTGATTTCTCAGACAAATTAATATTATAAGTTCCAGTAAAGATATTCCAAGGAACGCAACATTTTTTCTTGCATCACCTGTTTTTGTTTCCTTGGCCTAGAAGAATACAGAGGTGGTCTTCTAAGATGTGGATCTTCTGATACTGTGTCATGCGCATTCCTCTGCCCCCTCTTCCCGTCGCCTCTTTGTCTCCAAATTTTGGAAGAACAATACTAATTCCTCACAGGAGAACATTATCATGTGGTCATAACTTGCTGAATGCTGCAATTAAAATATTTCTCTTATTAACGGTGAGATAACGTTTCTCTTTAAATTATACCTTAGCATTTTTGCTAATTAAATTACCGGTTTCAACAAAACTCAGAAGGAGCTTCTGTGAACGAATGCTGTGTAGATCGTGTGTGGCCAGCACTCTGGATCTTTCTGAAAAGCAGGCCCTTGTTCTTCTTACGGAAGCGTGGCCCCAAAATGAGGAAATGCCTGGTTAATTTCATTTGAAATGGAAGAGAATTTCTCACATAAAGAAAGCTATGTTGCTGGCCACATTTCTGTTCATACATCCTATCGATTATGGTGGGACTTATACCCTGATCTTTAAGGTATGAGTTGGAGTAGCTACTGTTGTCAAAACACATTGTATTAAATGTGCTGTGTCAATTTGTATGCTTAATTTTCCTATTTTAAATAACAGATTTGGTGGTAGGATTGGGAGCATACATTGCAATCCTGACAAAATTTCTACCTCCTGTAAAGCTGATGCATTGTGTGGAATCAATGGCAGATTCCCTCTGAATGCAAACTCTTAAGATTTTGGCAAGGTGAAAAGTTTTCAAAAAGAGAACCCTTTTTTCCTGATTTGGCATTCTAGACTTTCTATTAAAAATGGTACTGAGACCAACTGATGGAATGTTTCAAAACAATATGGACAGATGTGTTGCTTTCCATGTGATGAAAGCAATGACAGAATACCATGAGAAGTTGAGTACTCCCCTCCTCTCAGGTTCAAGAAAGTATGGCAAGAAGGGAAGTGGTAACTCCTATTGGTAAATACAGTATGAGATAATACAGTTGCTGGTTTCTTAGACTGCTACGTGAGACATGAGGCTGCCATTCAAAACAGCCATGCTGCCTTTTTTCTCTTTTCCTATATAATGGTTTCATTCAGTCATAATATTAATCTGTGGGAAACTATGGTTTAGAATATTATGAAAGAGTGTTGGGCTTGCACACTTCTCCTTGCTCTTCTCTGGTGGATTTGTGAAGAATGGGAAACTTTCACTTCCATTTTCAAGCTAGCCATGGTTGGTTGGTTTTTGTCTAAATTCAGGCAAACTATGGTTAATCAAAGTTATTCATTGAAACTCCAGCTTCAAATCATGGTTTATGAATCATAGAATCACAGAGTTGGAAGAGACACAGGGGCAAGAACCCACATCAAACACATCAAAGCACTCTCGACAATGCACTGAATATGACTTTCTTCCCTAGAGCAAAAATAAAATTAAACATAGTTTAGAATTCAGATGTAATAATAAACTGTCATTTTCTGAGATCAAAAACCTCACAATCTCCTCTTTGTGCTGAAATGCTTATTTTGCAATAGTGTTTCATTATGACATCATCATACTGAGTTTTACTGCATCTGCTCCATTTCATTGACTTTTGCTCTCAGGACAAGAAAATTCTGAGCATGAGGAAGCTGTGTCACATGTTTTCACTTACTAGATGTTGTGGGGAGAATGAGACAGAGTTGTGGAAGCTGCTGTTTTCAGCAGTCATCCTCCAAATGTTGTAGTATCTCTCGCTCCAGCCCTCTGTTGCCTTATTTGCCTCTTGACTGCAAAGTGCACTGCAGTTGTGGGTAATTATTTCCTTTTTGGGGGATTTGAATGAGTGAGTACTGTACTTCTTGTTCTAAATGTTTGTTTATTTGTTTGCATTGCTCCCTGATTAGAAGGATGTTTGCCTGGAAGTGCTACTCATGATTTCAATAAAAGCTGATTCCAGGGGATTGTGGATTATTTTGCCAGTTAACAGGATGGAGGCAGTTTTGATTTTCAGCCTTAGCTTCCTTTCCAATGTAAGAAAAACAATATTTTCACTCATAAAATGCAAGGAAATTTTTCTAGCTATCTGCTCTGTCTATATCTATCTATCTATCTATCTATCTATCTATCTATCTATCTATGACCATTTCTGCATGAGACTGTTATAGCGCTATTATTCCACTTTCAATATCCTGTGGAATCCTAGGGTTTGCAGTTTAGGGAGGAGCCGGCCAGCCCCTCCCTACACTGCAAAACTCAGGATTCCATAGGATGTTGAAAGTGGAATCATAGCGCTATAACAGTCTCGTGTGGAAATGGCCTATCTCTATCTCTCTATCTCTGGGGCTTCATGTTATGTAGGTTACCCCCTATTTCTAACCCATGCCTAGGTATGTGAAAGATGTGTGGAGGCCCTGATCCACCTCTGAGCATTCTTACGTCCAGCTGAAACTACTTTACAGGAGAATCTATAAGTTCTGGTGGGTCCTACTGTGCAAATCATTTTGAGGACAAAATCATTTGTGACCACACTGACGTTGAACCTGCAGTTGCTACGGCTCTAGGGGAGATATGTATTCAAAGTCCAAGTGAGATTTATGGGACTGGTTTCAGCTGCGTGAATGTGATGGTGATGATCTTGACTTGTGTTTCTCATGGCTTGTTGGGAGGGATTGACTGGAAGGCCTACAGAACTGCCTTGCTGGAGTAGGGCAGCAATGTTTACTATCTGGACCTCCCCTTCCTTTGGCCTCTCACTCCCCAGCTATTAAACACAAACTTTGAAGACCCTTCATCCCATTTTTAGTACATACTTGGTATGTAGGATGACATGTATCTCAAAAGGAGACAAAATGAATAGTTACTTTGGTACTATTCCTCTTAGCTGCTACTTGAGGTAAAAGGAAATTGTACAACTGGCTGAAAAATATAAACCTTAGTGCATGCATATTTTTAGCTATGCTAAGCTTAATGTTCTTATATATGTAAGTATGTATATACATATTTATTTACTATTTTTTTATTATATTTGTATGCTGCCTTTTCTCCCAGAATGGGACCCAAGGTGGCTTCCAAAACTAAGTTAAAAATCTTAAAAACACTTAAAACAGTTAAAAATATTAAAAACATATAAAATTATACAAACCTAAAACAATGTACAAGTTTAAAACAATTTAATTAATAAATAAAGAGCTCTCCAACTCACATAAAAGCCTGCTTAAAGAGAAATGCTTTTGTCTGCAGGTAGAAGGAGAACAATGAGCGGGGCCAGACTAGCCTCCCATGGAAGAGCATTCCACAGAGTGGGAGCAGCCACTGAGAAGGCTCTCTCCTGTGTCTTCACCAGGCGAGTCTAGGACAGTGGCAGGACCAAGAGAAAGCCTTCCCTTGCAGATATTAGGGCTGTAGCAGATTAGATCCCAGTAAGCCAGGGATGTCTGGCTTTGTACAGCTTTGTCCAACTTTAACCTTCCCTCAACATGGACTTTGTTGGCCAGAACTGATGGAAGTTCAGGAATGTCTGAAGGACTACACATTTCTTATTCCTGCAATTAGCAATGCCTCCCCCTGAGAAAGGAATAGAGGTGAGGGTGTATTCAGAACAGGAAATGATCACTGCATGTCCATAGCAGCTTTGATGTTTTTAACAACAACAGTATGATTTTGGACAAAAACTTGACTACTGTACCACTTTGTGCTCTCCCTTCTGGTGTAATTCCCCCCGCCCCTTGGTTTCTTTTCAATTTGTCCCAGTACTCTTCTTTTCTCCTTCCCAAATATATTTCACACGAGGTATCCAACCCATTTGGGGATCATGCCATGGAAGAATGACATCATAGCATCATGCAGATTTAGGTATAAGATAACATCACTGAAGGCATGGGAAGGGAAATGTTTTAAAGAGAACAGCTTTGCAAGGAATGCTGGCAGAAGAAAGACTAGAAAGAGGTGTTTTGTCCAGCACTGTTAAAATATTTGTGAAAAACTTTGAGCAGTCTCAGCTCAACTTTCTGTAAAGCCTGGTGCTTGTTCCAGCAAGCATGAAATGGAATCTAGCTGTCCCATTATTTGGTAGGTTCTCCTTGCTGTGCTATTAGAAAATTGTTTCATTTTACAAACATCTCCACCAGCATTAGGGTGAAAGGTATTTAAAAAACCAGCGCATCAAAGCTGACAACTTGATCAATTCCAAGGTTTACTTTATTCCTATGAAACAGAACTCCTTTCCTGAGATTATTAATGTTTCTGTATTTATAAAGGAGAAAGAAAATTGTACATGTAACAATACTTTTAGAGTTTGTGTGTAAGCTCTTTGTCTTCATCCAGACAAAGGGCCTTTCCACACGAGATGCCAGAAACGCTTCATGGCATCGTAGGAGCGGAGTTTATGGTGCGTTTCGGCAACATTTCTGCAATGTGGCATTCCGCACTGTCCTTGGCTTGAGGCGGCGAAGACCGCTTTCTCATTCCGCACTACAGCGTTTGTCACCAGTCCCCTGCTCCGCCTATGGCCTGCCCCAACCATTTCATTGGATCTCTTTTTTTAAAAAAAATCTTGGGAAGGACGTCCCTATGCAGACACAACATCATGTATGCTGAGCTGGGCCCGCCCTGAACCCGCCCATTCCTGCGAGAATGCACTTCAACTGTTCCACATGTAATTGTAGAAACATAGTAGAAGTGGTTTCAGGGAGTGAAAACACATTTTTTCCATTGCTCAAATATGACGCTTTAGCAGTATGCAAAGGCGCGCCAGCAACTTAACGTCAATTTAATAGTGATGACATTGTGCGGATGCACGCCTCCTCAAGCTGTCGCAGCTACGCTGTGACTACACCGTGCAGAAAGGGCCAAAATTATTGTCATTGTGAGCTGAGCTGTGATGAACCCAGTGCTTTGTTGCTGGCCCTCCAGATTTCTCTCTCTTCTTTCCAGCCCACATCTGGCCCCACAGGATCTGTAATTTTCATTATTTTTTCCAGAGTTAAGGGAAAGGTACAGAGCCAGAGTTGCATAGTGGTTTGAGTGTTGGCCTAGGACCCAGGAGACAAAGGTTCGAATCCTCAGCCATGGAAACCTACGGGGGGGGGGGTGGCGGGGGCTTGGGCAAGCCACAGTCTCCCAGCCTCAGGTAAAGACAATGGCAAACCTGCACTGAACAAATCTTGTCAAGAAAACCCTGTGATATTTTCACCGTAGGGTCGGCAAAAGTTGGAAATGACTTTTGAAGGCCAACAACAACAACAATGACAACAGCAAAGGGGAAGCATATAGTTTAGAGACACACTCCACAGAAAATGAGTCATCTACATTTCAAGCTAAAACAAACACACACTGTTTGTGCAAATGTCTGACAATTACCTGTCCTTGGTTGAATCCCAAATGGGTGTTCTCTGTCAAGTTAGGTAGAGTAGTTCAGAGCAAGGACAGACTTGTGTATACATCGTCAAGGAGACGTTTAGGTAAAAGCCGCCATAGCCACGGCTCTTGTTGGGAAGTGCTGAAGAGCTACATATTATGGTCTGTTTGTCTTTTCTTCTTTTTTCTTTTTTTCTTTTCTGCTGACACTAGCCTAAGGTGATGGGAACACCTGAGCTGCTTTCCTTGGCTCATTGTGAACGTGTTTTGAAAGTCTCCTTCCTGCCTGAGTGTTTCCCCCTTCCCTCCCTCTATATAGGTTTGCTTCCAAACATGCTCTCCAGAGAACTTCAGCCAACAAAGTGACGTGGTTGGATGGAACTGCTGAGGTCTGGCCTGACTTGTGTTTGGGATTAAGGTTATTCAAATTTCTCTCTATTGAACTCTGCAGTGAAGCAGAGTCAGCCTTCTGTGTAAACTTGGTGCGCTTGCTTTGCCTCATGGAAGATCAACTTTGTAGGGAGATGGCCTACTCAGGGCTTGTTTTCTGTAGGCTCCTCCCCCCCCCCCCGGAGGCTTCCATGTCAGTGGAGCAGAGAATCCATGCTGCTCTTTAGTAGAATCTTCAAAAGATTAAAAATGCGGAGCCTGATCTCCTCCAAATAGGTTTGGGACCTCAGAGGCACCTCTAAAGTTTGGACTAAAAGTCAGAGTGTATTCACCACCCCAACTGACATGGAAGCTACTGGTTTCCACTGCTCCAGCATTTTACTCTCTACCATATCATGCAGGATAAAGCTTGCCATTGGGGAGACCGCTTAGTCCTGTGCAAGTAAAGGGAACCAGAACCTAGTTCCTCTCTTTGCAGCTGCTTCATTATGGAATGAGCTCTTGGTGTAGAAAAGCAACATTTTCCCACCGAGGAAACATCATTTTTTAAAATATTTAACTTTTGGCTTTGATATGCCATTCATTTGTTTCATTGATTTATATCCTGTCTTTCCCTCAATGAGTTTAAGGCAGCACGACTCAGCTGTTGTTGTTGTTGTTATTGTTGTTGTGTGTCTTCAAGTCATTTCCAACTTATAGTGACTCTAGGGTGAACCTATCGTGAGGTTTTCTGGGGCTGAGAGTATGTGACATGTTGAAGGTCATTCAGTGGGTTTCTTGACCAAGCAGGGAATCAAATCCTGCTCTCCAGGGCTGTAGTTCAATGTTCAAACACTTTCTATGGCTGTCCCCTTCCCCACTTTATCCTCTTAACAACCTTGGGGAGGATGAAATTGAGTGTCTGTCCCACTCCCCTCACAAGTGAGTTTAATTGTTCAGTGAGGACTTGAACTTGTCCACCTCCAAAGCCTCAGTCCAAAGCCTCCGTCCACTATCCCACATTGTTGGTGAAGACAGCATACACAGAACATTGCCCTCCAGGCACTGGCCAGACCCAGATTCTACAAGGCTGCTGCATCATCCATCTTCACACCAAATTGCCTTCATACCTCCTTCTTACCAAAATCCATGCTTGGGATGGGGTTTACCTGGTGCTAACTTTTTAGGCTGTGTGTCTCTTTTCACTAATAACTTGGCACAAGTGTGGAAAATCTGTGGCCCTCCAGATGTTGTTGGAAGACTGCAGCTCCTCTCATCCTTAGCCAGCACCACCAGGATTGAAGAACAGTGCGAATTACAGTGCAGAAGCATTGCAGAAGCATGTCCTGTAGGCCTGCTATAAACTCTGTTCAGGCCTTCAGAATCAGATGAAGCACCGTGTTGCTCCCCAGACATTGCTGAACCATACATTCTTGCAGCCCTAGCTAGCAAAGCCTATAGTGAAGTATGCTAGGAACTGTAGTCCAGCAACCTCTGGAGAGCTCCATGTTTCCAACCCCTGCAGTAAAGTAAACACACAAAGAGAGGGAACATACTAGCCCTGTCCCTCCATCTTCACTTCTGTTGCCCTCTCTCTATAGAAAGAACCCTTCTGAGGAGCAGAACCTCCTTAGTGTGATAGATGATGATGCTGTGATTGAGGAGCGACTGATTGTGCAGGGGGCAAGCCAGTGACTGAGCAAGTCAACCTGCAAACATCCCCTGCACTGGAAGGTCAAACAGAGACTGAGTTGCCCCAGCCAGCTCATGATGGAGAGGGAACCAGCAGTGATGCAGAGCAGTTGCAGCCAGTTGTGCCCATCAGCCCTTAATCACGCAGAAGGCTGAAACGGGCTGCTGAGAGGGAGGCTGCTTGGACTAGTCTGAGGAAACAATGACGAGCAGCACCTGCTCACAGGGGCTATT
Organism: Cyclura pinguis; assembly: GCA_030412105.1. Lineage (NCBI taxonomy): Eukaryota > Metazoa > Chordata > Lepidosauria > Squamata > Iguanidae > Cyclura > Cyclura pinguis. The sequence goes on from CM059600.1 coordinate 166,971,903, forward strand.
TAAGTCTGCCGGCGTGGCTGCTCCTTGCTCACAGCAAATTATTAGCAAGCCCTCACAACCTTTGTGTCTCCTGCTCCCTGAAACCCTCGGGATGGATCTCTGCCTCCTTAACCTTTGGACTGGACCTTGACCTGGCTCAGCTTGTGTTTTCCTGGTGTTTGGTATATTCAGACTCCCCAAGTGTTCCTGAACTCTGTCCTCCCTTGCTGGCTGCGGCCCGGCAGGGAGAAATTCCTGACACTTAGTCTGCAGAGACTTTGGCCTAAGTCCACCTGTTAGACACATCTAAAGTTGTTAGAACTACTAGCATTTTGCCCAGAATTTTATTTTTGTTTCAAATGATACCTGTGACTATTTCCAGAAGTTGGCTTCACCAGTGTAAAAAAGATCTTTCCATATTTATCTGGAATGGGAAGAAACCCAGGATGAAATATAAGCCAACATTAGATACAAGGCGACGAGGAGGCTTTGCAGTACCGGATTTCGGTCTGTATTATGATGCCGCTTGTTTAGCATGGATGAAACCATGGATCTTGCTGGATGACAGAAAGCTTTTGGAACTAGAAGGACATGACCTTAATTTTGGTTGGCATGTGTACTTATGGTATTGCAAGTCAAAAGTTCAGAAGTCCTTCAGAAACTATGGCCCTTTTCGCACCTTACCTTTGTCTGGTGTAGTTGTGCGGGGATCACATGAGCAGCCTCTTCTGTGAGGCTCTCGTGTCCCTGCTGCTTCGGCTCCGCAGGAGCTGCCTGCCGGCCGGCCGGCTAGCCAGCAACATGAGGGCTCCGCCTCTTCGTTCCGCAGTGCAGCCGTGTATTTTCCCAGGCTGCGCTGGGGGAGGAAGCATGAGGGCCGTGGCTCCAGAGCCCTGCACCCAAGGTAAGTGCATGTGGGGGCCCCAGAGCGATGCACGATTGTGCACCATTTTGGCTAAAAGCCGAAAATGATTTAGTGCGCGATCGGTGCCTGCTGGCCCTGGTAGCATCACACGATTGTGAGGACATCATCTGAAATGCTCCCTGCAATCGCACAATGCTCCAAAGGCCCTTTCGCATGAGAAATGCCATGCGAAAAGGGCCCATGTTATACGCAAAGCTCTGATTGCTGTCTGGGAAAGATACAAATCTCTGCTCTGCCCTAAATTACCATCATGGATATCACCCCCAGAGGCGTTTTCTATTATTGGGCTCAGAAGATATGGCTGCTGGATGACTTATAAAGATCTGTTGAAAAAAATGGGGATTCTATTTTGTTGAAAGATCAAAGTCAACTGGCAGAAGAAGGTTCCCCAATACAGTGGTTTCCATATCTGCAAATAAAAGAGAGATTAAAAAAAGATCTTCAAACTGTTGGGGTGGAGATGAGGCCCACTGAATTTGAGATTTGTATGTTAAAAAGATAAAAACACCTACTTTCAAGATTGTATAAAATGTTACTAACTTTTAACCTGGAGGATGAGACAGTGAAAGATTGCATGACAAACTGGGCAAGAGATTTAGGACATAACATTTTGTTGGAAGAATGGGAAACAATCTGGAAAGAAAATAATCCTTTCCCAGATCCAATGCTTTACAAGAGTATGTTTTAAAGATGGTGCACAGGTGGTATCTGGCACCTAATAGATTAGCTAAGATGAATAAACAAATGAAAAATTACTGTTGGAAATGTGGTAACCAGGTTGGAACTTTTTTTCCATATGTGGTGGGGGTGTGATAAAGTGAAGAAATTCTGGTGCGCTATCCGATCTAATATGCAAAAGCTTAAAATTGAGATGATACCTGCATTTTTTGATTGGGTATTTGGAGATATGAACAAAGGTTAGATTTTTTGCACTAGAAGATTAATGTGGCATCTTACTGTGGAAGCCAGAATAGTATTTGATAGATATTGGAAAATGCCCACTATCCCCACAACCGAAGAATGGCTTGAAAAAGCTATGGACATTGCTGAGATGGATAAGATGACTTACAGACTAGAAAACAATATGGATAGTAAATTTTATAAGGTATGGGAATTGCTAGTGGCATTTTTACAAAGTAAAAGGATTCTGACACCAGCATTTCAATGATGATCCATTATAACTCTACCCAGGGTCCTTTTTTTTTTCTTTCCTTCTCTCTTTTCCTTTTTTTCTTCTTTTTTTTTTCTGCTGGTTATGACCGATGATATTTTTACTAGTGTTTATTATAATATTATACTCCCTGGATATTGTTGCAGTGGGAGGATAAAATCATAGAAGACAAGTCATTTGTTGTCCTTCCTTTAGAATGATTAGGGAAGTATAAAAATACTGTTACCATTACTGTATATAGATGGGAAGTGTATGTGATCTTAAAGGTAGTAGCTTTAAGCTTACCTAGCCGATTGACTAACTAGATGTTTGACAGTAGGATGCTGGTTATTGGTGATTACCCAGGTTACTCAGTCAATGCCAAGTAGTTCTTTTCCCTTTCAAATATGGAAAGGATAACAATTTTTTCTGTATTAAGATTTTAGTAAGGCTGTTACCTTATTTGAGGTGGAAGTTTCTTTGTTTCTGTAGTAATTGTTGTGTTTTTCCTATCCACTTTCCTCTTTTCCCATGTTGTATTGAGGTTTAGTTATATGTTTATAGGATAATTTTTTTTAACCTGATGTGTGAACACACTACTATTATCTTTTGTCTTTAATCAAGCACCATCTTTTCTTGCTATGTACTAGCTGAAAAATAATTTGGACAGTGTTGATATAAATTATGATTTAGACACATGTCTGCGGCTTTCTAATGGAATTATATTTTTCTAATGTTCCAGATGCTATCTCCTTAAGATTTTGGCTAGTTCCTAAGGTGTGGAATCCACTTACACACTCTGAGATAGCAATGTCTCCCACTGATATCACATGACTTATGGGATAATATTATGCCACCCAGACTAAGCACAGATATGAGGGTAGTCATCCACTGTTACATCCACTGAAATGCAGGCAAAGAGAGGCCTGCTTTTGGCTAAAGCACATGGTTTTGTTATTAAAATTTATGAGTTGAAAGACTAAAAGCAATCTCTCTTAGGAAGTTTCATACCAGCTAGTTAAAGACCCATCACTTAAGAGTTAATTACATAGAGGTAGAAACATTACAATGTATATGTTGGGTGAAAGAAGTAAAAAGTCCTTGTCACCTGAATTACATTCCCCTTTGTCCTTCAGTCCACAACAGCTGAGTCAGAGAGTATGAAGTACCTTTGCAAGAACAAGAGCGGTTGCATCACACATTACCTTGTGGGAAGGAAGATGCTGCACCGGGTTTAGCCAAACCACCTAACCGAGTAGAAAAGAAGAAACATATATTTAATGGTGAAACAACTGTACGGTCAAGGGCCATTTCCGCACTAGACAGTTATAGTGCTATTATTCCACTTTTGACATTCTATTGAATCCTGGGGTTTGCCGTTTTAGGGAGGGGCCTCAAAGGCATCTCTGTAAACTGCAAACCTCAGGATTCCATAAGATGTCGAAAGGAATAAGAACGTTATAACAGTCTAGTGCGGAAATGGCCAGGGACTTCGACATTGTCTTCCACCACCACCCAGCTCTATTGGTATTATTTTAAGTCCGCAATGAAATATAGGTATACACAGGTATGAACAATAATAAAGCAACAATATTGGTGCTATTTTTGTTGATTTTCTGTTATTATTCAAAGATTATCTGCTTTTCTCTCTGATAGTACAGATTATAAACACCAAAGAGATTGATGGATTAGCATTATTGATAGTTAAGCTTCCCTGAATGTGAAAATTCTCCTAATTCTCTTTCACTCTATATCTACAGCTGTATCTTTTTTTTTAATCTATAGTTACGTTTTGTTGTACTGAAGCCTATGTAAAATAAACATATTGCTGTCCGTACTAATGGAGCCCTATCACTAACTGCTTTGCTGCTGATCCATGCATATAACTCTGGTGATAATCATTGGAATGTGTTATCTGATCTAGCCCTGTTCTGGTGCGCACAGATCGAGGGTTAATTATTCCAGTTTAATTAATACAGAGTAAAAAAAAAAAAAAAAAAGAAGGTACATGCAACAAATAACCAGCCTAGAGTTTTCAGACATAGCATTTCTGTCACCGTTCTCTGCCCACGGCAAGAGGTATGTTACCTTAGAAGTGTGGATGGAGCGTGGTGCTGGAGGAGTCCTCAATTTGCCTTTCATCAGGGCCTCTTTTGAATCCCTGGGGCTCAAACCTTGTGGAGGAGAGATTGTCACACAGGAGCTGAGAGACAAAAGAACTTGCTCCTCTTGCTGTGCTCAGCACTAGGGCATTTGAACAAGTGGCACTTAGATGGCATGAAAGATAACCTGTGAATTGTTAGGAAAATAAACAATAGCATCATCAACTCAACTTTCCTTCTCTGAGCAAAATTCTGGCAAAGGTAGATCTTTGAGGGAAACAGCTGTGGAAGTTTTTAACAGAGATTTTCAGTGCTAATTCTGGAAGTGGTGTGATCTCATGGCTGCATTGCTGGACAGAGACTATTCCTTTTACAGCTGGCTGCTGAGTTGCTCCAATTTCTGATACAGGCAGGCCTTGATTTATGTTGGGTTTTCTTTTTAGACTCACAGTATATATTGAGACTGACGTAAAGACGGGAAGTCAGACCCACAGCAAATCACTGAAGACCAGGGAGATACATGCTGATAGAGCCAAAGTAGCCACAAAACTAGCAATTTTCTTCAACCTGCCACCAGTTTCACAGATGTTTAAAGCATAAAACATCCCAGATTACTTTTTATAGGCTACAGAAACCCCTCCTCTCCAGATAAGATACCATTTGCTTATCTTCCCTCCATCTAAATTAGCAGAAGAAACCCCTTCCAGCTAAATCAAAACTCCAGAATTGCACCTTCTTCCTCCTACTCATGCCTTTTCTAAGTAGGCAGGCAAAGCCCCTTCTTTCCAGCAAATCCGTTTTTCTTACCACTCAAAACTCCATGCCAAATCTCCAAACCACACCTCTTTCTTGCTTCACCCCTGTCATTCTTGACATTTTCTCCCTTGCTTTTCTGCCTTGCTGAACTGCACAGGCATGCTAGGAGATCTATGCATTGTGGGTCAGGCTTTTATTTATTTATTTAGGGAGAAGCATTTAAATTTGAAATGCAATAAATTGGGGCAATACAAATTGTGACTCAATTGTATGCTTGAACCAAACATGGCTGACAAGTTGAAAGCCCAGGAAGTCCCAGGCTTTTCAATTACATGGCCCAGGTAATGCTTCAGGAGTCTTCCCTTTACAGGAATCAACTTCCATTCTTTTCATCCACTTACTAAATATTATTGTGGTCAGAAAATGGTAGCAAAATCCAGTAGTGCCTGCTGCATCGCAGTAACTGGGGTGCTGAGTATTTCAAGATTATAGTTTCGAATGTCAGCCTGGGATGTCCACATGGGATCAGATATGGTGCCTACAATATAGACACACGCTCTTCCTCTTGTAGACAACAGTCACATGAGTTAATATGACTTCACTGCATCGGCCAAGTACTTGTTGCTACCAGTTATCTGTTGTTACTCCAACTGTTGTTCAGCATATCTAACAAGCTGCACAATTCTTTTATTATTTATAGAAAACACAATTCAGAAGCCCAATAATCCATGTGCTGTTTCTCCTCTTGTCTGTATTTAACTAAGAAGCTCTGTGAATTTCATTCCAGAAAAGTGACTTTCCAAGCTTTGGGAAAAACCCATTGCACAAGTGAAGTTCTGGAGGTCCACTTGGGATGTGATCCACATGGTACACCCCCCTGCATTCATGTGTGTGTTCAATCTAACTCATACTTTTAGGAGAACTTTTCAAGGCTGCTTACATGTATGTTAAATATGTTTACTTTGAAGTCAGTCCCAGGGTGGTGTTTACTAATTAATACTTTTTTTGAGGATTGCAGCCTATATGTTCACATACACTTCCACACACATACAAGCTTCCTCAAAACAAGAATTCAGAACTCCTGATCATTTGAATTAATTATGTCTTAGTCTAATCTTAAACAGGAAATGCTCTCATTTGTCTAAATTTCTGAGCATGTTAATTTTCTTGGCCGTCTCTCAGAGCATTTAGAACACAGTTGTTCTTGAATATATTAAGTCCTGGTATTTATCTGCACAGGCAAAGTATAAAATATCAAGGTTTTAGATGATGAACTAGGTGGTTTATCAGCCCATAGGATCTAGGGCTGTGTCGATTTAAGTCTCTTGCCTCCAAGTGCTTGACAGTTGTGTTGTATGATGAAATGCATTCGGAACAACTGCTTGCCTCCAAACGATTCTGCTGGTGCTCATTAATTCCACCAGCTGCCATGCAGAACTGCCACCCACAAACACGTTACTCTTGAGGGGAAACGGAAGAAGAGAGGGAAGAAGGAGGAGGGGTAGAACTAGAACTCAGAGAATTTCATCTTTCCAGTTACTCTGTATTGAAAAGAGTGAGAGCTTTTGTCTTTTGTTTTTGTCTGATCAGGCAATGACTCTCTCCTGTGCTCCCAGACCTACTAAAGAGTGGACATATGAACTGGCAAACTTATGTCTTGGATGAGCAAAAGAACTTTGAACCTAGGTAAGAGTGGGTGTGTCCTTTATTTTTTCTCTTAGTGAAGATGTAAATGTTCAACTTTCGGAAGGGTTAGGGATGTTTTCATCCCATGCTCCCAAGGCATTTAACAGTGTGTTTTATTTGGAAGCCAAATTCTTCAGAAGCTGTGTTTCTCAACCTGTAGGCAGAAGAGGATTGTGCAGAGAGCATGTGTCACTCAAAACATATTAGGAATGTTTGTCTCCACTGCAGCTGTAAACTGAAACTTGAATCATGGGGCTGGCGGAGTCAGTCAGCTACACGAAGCTGGCCATATTGCTGTCCCTTATGTATTACAAGCAGTAGAAATATGCATGTCTTGTCCACAAGGTAACAAATGGAGGAGATGCCTTAGAACAGATTCCCCCCCCCACTTCCAAAATGGAGCAAACTTAAAACCACCCTGTGATAAATACAGCTGCTGATGACAGTCAGATGGGAACCACTGGATTAGCAAAGAGCAGTGGTTCTAGAGGACCCTAGCACTGAATACATGGTTAGATGAATTCATTGCTAAGAAAGAGGATTGGATTTCACAGACGGAATTGGTTCTTTAAGTCCTGCCGTTATTTGGGGATACTTATTGTTGCTCCAGCTGAAACTAGCTAGTAATGTTTAAATTTTAATTGCATTACTGTAGAAGAAGATTTCCTTTGGCTACTGGAGACTTTTCTCCAATCTTGCGTTGTGTTAAATTAATGCCCTGGTTTCTCAAGGACCATAGCAGGCTATATATGTGTGTGTGTGTGTGTGTGTGTGTGTGTGTGTGTGTGTATCTATCTGTCTGTCTGTCTGTCTGTCTGTCTATTTATCTACCTTGCCATCTACTTCCAGAGCTGAATACCCTGACAAAGTGGTGTGCCCAGTTAAGCTATAACAGCGGCCATTTCCGCACTACACTGTTATAGTGCTATTATTCTACTTTCAACATCCAGTGGAATTCTGGGGTTTGTAGTTTACTGAGGCCAAAGAGCTTTCTGGCTGGGAATTCTGAATGCCCCTCCCCAAACTGCAAACCCCAGGATTCCACAGGATGTTGAAAGTGGAATAATAGCACTGTAACAGTGCAGTGTGGAAATGGCCTGTGATCCTCTTCTTACCTTGAAGTACGCTAGAAGCTCATGGTACATATATTATGACAACTGGGACCTTCTTGTTCTGCTATTTATTTTCCATCTGCAATCAGCTCCTTAAAATCCCACCAATTTCCCATACCCTGCATATATTCTATCACAGGCTACTTCCATTCAAAGTCGTTTTATCTCCCTGTTATTTTTATAATTTTCTTGTGGTGTGTGTCTTAACTTTGGCTGACTTTCATTAACGTTTTTAACAGATAATTATATTGTGTTTGAATCAATTTGCAGAATTTAACAGACTTTTTTTTTTTACTGTGTATCAGTCCGAGATCTATTAGCTATTTAGGAAAAAAAATAAACAAACATTAGTAAACCCATTAAAATGAATGAGACTTGCTAGTTACAACTAAGACCCTTTTTGCACCTTACCTTTTCGCGGTGCTGGGGTGCGGGGCTCGCAGAAGCAGCCTCCGGAGAGAAACTCTCACTTCCCTGCTTCTTCGGCTCCACACGAGCTTCCTGCTCACGCGAGGGCCCCACTTCTTCCTTTTGCAGTGCAGCCTGGGACCTCCCAGGCTGCACTGAGACAGGAAGCGTGACCGGCCTGGCTCCCAAGGCTCTGCATGCGAGGTAAGTGCATGTGGGGTCCCGGAGCGATGCGCAACTGCCAGCATTTTTGGCTTCAAGCCGAAAATGAAAAAATGCGTGTGCGGTCCACGTCAGGCCCTTGAGCATCGTGCAAATGTGAGTGCATCGTGTGGACCGCTCCTCACATGTGCGCGACTCTCACATGCGCGATGTAGTGTAAAAAGGGCCTAAGTTAAGCTCTCCTGATATCAATGAGTCTATCCTCTGTAAAACTAACATTGGATTTAGCCTAAGACTGGAACTTGATCTTGCATATGACACATTGTTTTTATTTATTGACATATTTCTGTAAGAAAAAAAATCAAGGAGGGAGGGAAAGAGGGAGGACTGGAGGGAGAGCAAAATATAATGAAACAATGAATAACTCAATAAATAATGTATCGTGAAATATTGTTACAGTTTCTTAGTGGAGAGGTTTTAGACAGGAACATGAGAGGATACTAAAATACAATTCAAACTTAATCTGTTGGGACCTGCAACTCTAAAGATTATGTTCCAGAAATATAAACTGTGAATACCTTGGGATTTTAGCATGTTTAAATCAGAACTTGGAAGCTTACTTTTTAATAGTAGTTATTTACACTTAACAATCCCAAGACCCCAAGAAACAGCTGTCAATATGCTCATGGTTCTTAAAAAGGAATCCTTCACTTTCCCATTTTTCAAAAGTAACTAGAATTATTTTTCAGATAATTTAGAAAACAAGCCTCTTAATACTAAAAGCGGCTGGCCTGTTCTACAAAGCGTGTTGTCTTCCTGTCTTCCTTGTTGTCACCCCAACATCAGCAACTGAGACCATTTCTGTCCTGCACTGTTATAGTGCTGTTATTCCACTTTCAGCATCCTATGGAATCCTGGGGTTTGCAGTTTGAAACTGCAAACCCCAGGATTCCATAGGATGTTGAAAGTGGGATACAGTGTAATGGCAAAATGGCCTCGGTTGGCTTACTCTGTGCTGCAGCCTTATATTTGGTAGTAAGTGCTGAGGCAACAGGCGAGGAGAGCACAGAGATGCTGTGGAAAGAACAGGAAAGATTCCTTTTAAGGTACGGGGTGAGGTCCCTGGGGATAACACAGCATGCTCACAAACTCTATTTGGAAAATACAAGAAGAAAGACACAGGTGTGTAGGCAGAAATGAATGAGAGAAATATTGTGTCATTGTGTCTGAGTTTTTAAAAATGGGTAGAGAGTATAGTGCTTTGGAAAGAATTAGACCATTTCTGCACTACATTGCTATAGTGCTATTATTCCACTTTCAACATCCTTTGGAATCCTGGGGTTTGCAGTTTAGGGAGGGGTATTTACAATTCTCAGCCAGAGAGCTGTTTGGCCTCAGTAAACTACAGACCCCAGAATTCCACAGGATGTTGAAAGTGGAATAATAGCACTATAGCAATGTAGGGTGGAAAGGCCCTGAATATGAGGCAGAAACATAATGCACAGCACAAGACAGCACTTGAACCATGTGATATTCCTCCATCACCAGTTGTCATGGTACGGTTTCATGAACTATAGAACTACAACTGTAAAGGAACTGTAAATGTTATGGATACAATGCAGAAGTAGTGATGTTATCCATAGTCAAGTTACAACTGAAATGTAACTTCCATTATTTTTCCATTATTGGAGAAAGAGATTTATTAAAAACAGTTAACCAATTATTATTAGTTAATTCCAAAGTTGGAATAGCTTAGTTGAAATAGCTCAATAGCCTAATGCTTATTATCTATCTTACTCCATTCATAAAAGGATTAGATACATGCTGTTCCCTTAAGCATCTTTTTTTTTTAATGGAAGTTGCAGGAATGTCTTTTTAGTAATTGGCACAGTTTTATAATGAGTTAATGGTCAAGTCAAGAAAGAAAGAAGAAAAGAATCCAATAGTTAAGCTCAGAAAGGATGGTCATATAATTACAAGTCAAAACAAAATTAAAGAAGTTTTTCACTCTTATCTCAAATACAAAGAGACAAGGAAAAGCTGTTAAGACAATATTTAAACAGCAAAATGATTCTTAAATTTTGGGAGCCCAGAAAAATGAACTAAACCAAAGAATTTCTATGAGTGAAATATCGGAAACAATTAAGAAACTGAAAATTAACAAATCACCAGCACCTAACGGTGTTACTGCAATGTGCTATAAGATCTTTGAGAAAGAACTTGCGTTGCCGTTACTAAATGTGATTAATCACATAAAAAAAAATATAATGACTTAATGATTTCTGTGTAACTTATATGCTGGTGCTGGACAGGTAATTTTTTAAAAATCAATGTTACTTTAGTTCTACGCTCTCTTCTCTCTTTCAAACACTGGAGGTTTTTTTATTGAGTTAAGAGTGTTGTGTATACAATAGCTGGGAAAATAAATGGGAGACTTGAGAAGGTGTGGCTGAAAAGTCATTCTGGGTCTTCCTGGGTAACAAAGCTCTCAGGATGACTGTACTATCTGCACACATCCATATATCTGAACTGTTGGAGTGAAAGGAGTGTGGAAACATGAGGACGTTCAAATTTAGAATAAACCATTGCAAGTAATTCTCTCTATGCATCTTTACAGGTTTCCACTTGTCTTCTATAATTACAGGATATGCTGGGTTCATTTGCTGTACCCAAAATAATAAGAGGTGTTGAGGTTAAATAGCCAACGGGAAGCTGAAACCTTCTGCCAGGTCATCAAGGACTATTTTATATGAAAAGTGACACAAAGCAGGTAGGATCAACCCTGCTGTTTAATAAATCACAATAGAGACCATCCCCTTAGGGGGATTTGGTAGGATGGAGTGGGGAGACTTATTATATAGCTGTTTAAAGACCTAGATGCAACTACAGAAGTTTCTAAATGGCTAGATAGGAAAACCTTTTGTGACTAATGAATATATGTACTGTAACTGAGAGTATTTGTCTCTCTCTATTTCTCTTGCTCACAGAATCATCAAACATGCTGTATTATTTGATTATGGAACCAAAAAAAGACTGTGGTAAGGTTTTGAACCAACAATTTTGAGTATATCCCAAGGAAGCCCTTTGGATTACTGTATTTTTTGAATCTAGAATGCAAATTTGTGAATCTAAAATGCACATTTAAGAACTAGTTGATATTTAAACTTATCCCAAACATTTTCTACAAATTTGGATCTGATTGGCAAACTTTGGCTTTTCCCTGCCCAGAAAATTGGTGTTTTTTTATTTATTTTGCATGGGGTAACGTGGAACAAATATTAAAAACTGTAAGTGCTGCCAGTCAAACATTTGTTTCATTCAAGTTACAAGTCAAATCATCAACATCAACCAGAAAATTTATTGGATACATACAATACTGAGTATGTAGAATAGTGCACAATTAAAAAAAATCAATGTGTTGTTTCATATTACTATTGTTCAGGTATTGATTTTGTGGACAGAAGTCATATTTATATCTCAGCATATTCAAAACATATTCCAAAAAGATGGTAAATCATTAGACCAGTAGTGAGTGATATCTCTTATATGTGGTGATTTAACAACCTTATTGCTGCTTTTGGAAATGTTTAAATTATATTTTTATAGAAAAGGTTTACAAATTAGCTCTCTTACTGTTCTGAACAATTTGATATTAGTGGCATTTCTGTGTCAATCATCATGTGTATTGTTTTATTAATATTTCAGAAAAAAACAAGTTTGCTCAATAAAACATAGACTCTAAAAATTTCCAAGGGATGCTGTTTTTGTTTTCTTAACATAGAGCTGTTTATGTTATGTGTTATATTCTGTATTGTCCATTTCACCAGAAATGTCAAAAAATAAATAATTCTCAGACTGTTGTTTTAAATATGCTTAAAAAGCAGTAATTCCCACTCACTATGAGGAGACTTAGGCCATTTCCGCACTACACTTTTATAGCACAATTATTCCACTTTCAACATCCTATGGAATCCTGGGGTTTGTAGGTTAGGGAGGGGCCAGTAGGCCCCCACCTAAACTACAAACCCCAAGATTCCATAGGATGTTGAAAGTGGAATGATCGCGCTATAAGATTGTAGTGCGGAAATGGTCTTAATTTTGAAGCAAGATGTCTTGAATCCCTATATCAATATTTTTAACTAATAGGTTAGTGCAATAATCTTTTGTTTACTAGACTATCTTATTGTACAAGTGTCATCCTGGACATGCATGTTTTGGAATATCAGATTGCAACAGGGGGCCAGCAGGACAGGAAAAGACCATCTGTCCGAAAATACATTCAGGAAGACACATGATGTACGCACCTGTCCTAATTCTAAGAGTACAGTCCACTATTTGAAGGATGTTCAGTCCCAGGTCATATTTATGTGTTGTGCTTTAGTATAGTAACAGCTAGTTTTAATGCTAGTTTTCAAACAAAGCCCATAGTTATAGGCTTTATGGACACATGCGTTGGTCCATGTTACAAAGGAGAAATGTACTTTGACAAACCTGTCAGCATGGATTAATTGACTTATATGAATAGGCTTAAGACAGAGGTAGAGAAAGATGGATATAATGGACAAGATCCTGGCAGAATATAAGTCTCCGAAAGTGCTGTTAATTGGAGGTACTGGGAGAACCACAGGCTGCTCCCTCTGCCTGTCACAAAAAAGCCCCTAGTATTGTTACTCAAATCGGTGGGAGATGTTGGGGTCTGCCTGCAGTGCCAGTGTCTCCTTAGAATTTGGGGAAAATATAGCTCAAAGGAGGCCTGCGAGAGGAGGGTAATGGCAAGATCTTCGACTTCTGTAAACCAGTACCAACCATAGAGAGGACTCCAGTTAAAATTAAACAAAGTATTTTATTTGAATTGACAAATATATGAGAAATCAGGTACTCTGAAGAACCATACAAAGCTATTGGAAATTAAGGCGAGAAGGGTTGGTTAGAGAGAGGTTGGGTGGAAAGGGTGACAGTTACCAGTCCTGAAGAAGGAGTCACAGCAGAGGGACTCAGGCAACATCTGAGAGTAGCATGGATGAACGGTAGTCTGGGGCACTACATAGTACATACTACACTTGGCTGGAGTTTTTATACCCTGTTTCATATCCTGAAGGGGTACATTGACAAATCCATACTGGCTTTCCCATGGGACTGACAAAGGGGTCCAGAAGGGCATGATTGACAAAACATTGATGGGACTCATCACACTCTTTTAATGTTCAATCCGGTAGTATGTATAGGGAAGATCTCCATAGGATAAGATTGTGGGATGGTCTCTGACTGCTCACCAATCTGGGCAGTTTTTCTTTCATTGTATTCAGAAATGCAAAGAGCCTGGAGTGGTAAAAGGATTAGCACAAACCCATCAGCACTGTGTTTTCCTTTCTAATCCTCTCTGGACTTATAACCCTGAACATGTCTCGGGTCAACTTGACCCCAAAATATGTTCTCTGGTCAGAATGACTTCTATTGTGTTCTCCAGTCATTAATAAGTCAAACTTACGAATATTACCTATCTCATAAGAGGGGTGGTAGGGTATGGTAACAGTACAAAGCTACGGCTTCTTTCCTCTGTGCTCAAGAGCGTTGGAAGAAACCTGGCTGTACCCCAACAGCCAATTAGTGTCTTTGAGATTCCTCCCCTCACCCTGATGCCACTCCAGAGACCCAGGGAAATGAACCAGGAACCAATATCTCAGAGCCCTAGGAAGAAGATGATATGGAAATACCAAGGCAGGGGCTAGAAGCTTTATAGCCAAATAAATCTGGTGAAATGGTGAGCCATGGGGATTTAAAGGAGGCTTGTGTAACACATGCAGAAAAATGGAGTGGGGTGGTTTACAAGGTATGTTACTCATAGTGTTTTGAATGTTTGAAGTAAACATTTGAGTTGGAAGAGTGAAATGTCTCTCTCATTTTGATTCAGGAGAGAAATTTATTTTTGAGCTGTTTAGGACATGCTATTGTAAACACTCATTTAGGTGAAATTAATTTGGCTGTAGTCTCATTTATTTAAATAAGGGAAAGCTAATCACAAGCTTTAAGAATTTGTTTAAATAACTGGATCTTTATGCATGTTTATCTTCGTCTGGAGTATATCTTACATCCCTGTGTCCCCCACTACCGCCTGCTCTGTCTCTTCTGCTATTCTTCCTCCACCCATCCTTTTGTGTCAGCTACTCACTTGATCTGAAAAAAAAGTTGAAAGGGTAGGAAAAGACTGTAATCTGATTCCAGGGTGACCTGTCTAATCCTGTCCTCTGCTACAGTATGAGCTGAAATACCTGTACAGAAAAACAATGACAGAAGAACAGACAAAGCGGCAAGATGAGTATCTAAGTCCTTTTGTCTCTCTTTTGTCATTGCCTTTCACTCTTGCTGGCAACAACCCACCACCCTTTGAGAAGATTGCACAGGCAGAAGAGGAGGCCTCCACGGTGTATTATATCTGATGACAACTGATGAGCGAAGTTCCTTGGCGAGGGAGTTCTGAAATTGAGACACCGAGTAGAGTGATATGAAGGTCATCCAGGAAAAATATCTATCTGTGTGTGTGTGTGTGTGTGTGTGTGTATAAATAAAAATTACTAATGGAGTTTCTAACTAAAGCTGTGCTGTCCTAAGTGACTCATATATCTCAGCTGTGATTAGGCCTTTAACTAGAATTTGGAATTGGCACTTCCTTTGGACTTCAGCTCCCAGAATCCCCCAGCTGGGTTGGCCACCTCTCAAGCTCCAATGGTTTAATTGAAATCCTTGGGGTCAGGTGTCTTGATTATTTGTACGAAGATACATACAAGTCCAGATCTTGCCTTGTGTGTCTATCTGTGTGACTTTTTTTCCTATTTGTTCTCAGACTGTACTGGTTGACATGAATATAGAAACAGATGATGTCACTAGAGATACGAACACTAATTCTCTAGTCTGTCTTGCTCAGATCCACATTCAGGTATCAAGTCTTTGAAAATATACTGTATGGATATGCCTTTTCCCATCAGATGTATATTTGTTCTTTTATTTTAAAAAGGAGATAGACAGAGGGAGGGAGGGAGAGAAGGTGGGAGGGAATGTCTATGTGTGCGCGTGTGCATGTGTATGTGTGTGTGCAAAATGAAAAGTTACTTTGGAGTTACAGGTTAGTCATATCATTGGACCCTCAAAGGCCCCTCCCTAAACTGCAAACCCCAGAATTCCATAGGATGTTGAAAGTGAAATAACAGCACTATTAACAGTCTAGTAAAGAAATGGCCTGAGTTGCAGCTATTCAGTGCTGTGCACAGCTGGTTCCTGTTACCTATATTGAGAAATGGGCTTCCCTGAGCTTAACCTGAGACAGGAGTGGAAATCAGATGTGAAGCCCTCCCACTGTTGTTGGACTGCAGTTCCCAGCAGCCCTAGCTAACATAGCCAATGGCCAGGAATTCTGAAAGATAACATTGTAATGTTGATCATGATGAACACATTAGACTTGTTGTGTGCCTTCAAGTCATTTCCGATTTATGGCAACTCTAAGGCAACCCTATCACAAGGTTTCCTTGGCAAGGTTTGTTTAGAAGAGATTTGTTTTTGCCTTCCTCTGAGGCTGAGAGAGTGTGACTTGCCCAAGGCCATCCACTGTGTTTCCATAGCCAACCAGAGTTTCAAATCCAAGTCTCCAGAATTGTAGTCCAATGCTCAAACCACTACACCATACTGGGTCTCAATGACATCTTTCTTATGATCTATTTCTGTTTATAACTTATGTGTCTGCTCAGTATGCCCCTGTTCCCAAGTATATTGTAGCGAGTGAATGGATGATTCCAGAGAGTTTAAACTGCTGAGAAAAACATCTGAACTGGCACTTAGGCTATTTCTGGAGAAAAGAATCCTCTCACTAGCAATTAGAGAGTGTTTATCAGCTATTCACTCTTTTTCTTCTTATGGTTTTCTGCAGTAAGCAAAAAGAGCAGGAAAAAAACCCCAAAGCAAAAAGATGCGTATGCAGGATGTCATTTGTGTTCCATCCTTCTCCCATCCTCAGGCGGCGCGATCGTGCCACAAATCATTGAGGGATTTTACCCATCAATGGGCAGCGATTGCATGGTCCTCCAGCCACCCTCCTGCACTTACCTGAGCTGTGGAGGGTCAGGAAGTGCGATGGCCACGCTTCTTGCCCCAGCTTAGCCTGGGACAGGACCCGGCTGCTCTGCAGAAGGAAGAGACGTGGCCATCATGCCTCCTCCATTCCTGCAGGCAGCCAGTGCGGAGAGGAATGCTCCTGTTGCGCTTCCCTCCCAGGACACCGCCAGGATCAGGTAGAGTGCGGAAGAGGTCTCTGTATAGAAGATGTTTTTGAGGCTTACATAAAACTGGACAAATGGGGCAGTATGAAGGTGGAATAAAAGCCTTGTCTGAAACAGCTCTTAGGTAGAAAAAGAGAACAGAGGAAAAGGAAGACAAAAATGAAGATATTTTCCAGGTACACATTATATAGAATGAGATGAGAGAATTCCAGGCGAGTAATACTAGGTCCTGTCTGATGTTAGAAGGTAGTTGGTACTTGCAAGGGGGACCACCAAGGGATACCAGGTGCAGTAGGCTAGATGTGTGGCTCTTAACTTTTTCTTTATGGGGACCCCCTGTAAATATAATTTGTTGTCAGGGACCTCCAAGAGTTACTTAAGATTTACATATTTAAATACGTATTTAAATATTGAGATATTTATTTAAATATTTGGATATATGTATGTTTCTTGGTTCATTCATTTATTTAAGGCAGAACTTTCCAAACTTTTCATGTTTGTGACACGCTTTTTAGACACGTGTCATTTCCATGACACAGTAATTCAGTTTTACTAGCAAACTGGAGGTTAAATTGACCCCTTATAAGAGATATAGACATGTACATAAATTGTAATAACAAAATGTAAGGGGACACAACATATCTCATTAAAACCTTTAATATATTTTAAAATATATGATTTACAAATAATAACATAGCTTTCAAAGATTTTAGGCGGCACACCTACATACTTCAGACGACACACTAACATGTCACGACACACGGTTTGGAAAGCCCTGATTTAAGGCTTCTAGAGGCAGGATTCAAATCCCCACGCAGACACTGGGTGACCTTGGGCAAGTCACATTCTCTCAGCCCCAGAGGAAAGCAAAGGCAAATCCTCCTGAGCAAACCTTGTCAAAAAAAGCCCTGTGATGGGTTCACCTGAGGGTTTGCCATAAGTCAGAAGTGACTTGAAGGCACACAACAACAAGGTACGCTTGACAGGGGGAGGTTCTTTCTAGCCATCATGTGCCTCTTCTTTGAAAACTGACTTATGGCAACCCTAAGGCGAAATTAGGGATTTTCTCTTCGCAAAAATTTGTTTCCTTTGCCTTTCTCTGAGGCTGAAAGAATGTGAATTGCCTGAGGTCACCCAGTGAGCTTCAGTGGCGAAGTGGAAATTCAAACCCTGGTCTCCACAGTTATAATTCGGGCACACACACATGCCTGCTGCTGTGTCTCTTTTTGTTAGGGATGTGGCAGCAGGTGTGCCTGTGTGGGGGTGCAGAAACTACAATTTTAGCACCCACACACTCCCCGGCTGCTGTGTCCCTATTGCTCTGGTGGCGTTGGTGTCCACCAGCAGGGCTTCACCGAACCTCCTGTGAGGGCTGAGCAGGCCCCTGGGTAAGAACCACTGGACTCAATTTCAGAGGAAGACAAATGGCAAACCATCTCTAAATATTCCTTCTCTAAGAAAATCCTATGAAATCCAGAGGATCCAGGTAAGTCAACAAGAAACTGAAGGTACATGCATGCACATGTGCACATTTGCACAAGTGTGAGTGCACACATACAGCACCAGACTTGCGGGGGGGGGGGGCAGAGTTCACATGGTTGAAATATCATAACGATACCTACCATCCCCTTCCTATTTCCCTTTTCCTTCTAATGCCTTCTAATTCTAGTTGCAAATGTTGGAATAGGTGGGGAAAGAGGATGGATTTGTCAGTACCAGTGCATTGTTGTGAGCTGATCCTGTTGTAATGCAAATTATGTTCTGGTGACTTACACTACAATAGCATTTAAAACTCTTTAGCTTTACAAAAGACCTGTTTGGGCAGAGATGAAAACTGCTGGAAATGTTTTGTTGATTGCATTTTTGGACTTTAATTGGGGGTGTGGCTACAAGGGCTGCCCTGATGAGTGCCTGTATTTCAGAATTCATGACTATACCACCACATTCCACTCCAGACTGTAAAGAAGGGGGATGTGAAACATGGAAACAGCTACCTGCATGTGGCTGATTAGCAGGTATGCTGAGGTTTAATGTAGCTGCCTTCTCTTTGGTATGCAAGTTTAGAACCTGCAGGAATCTTTTCAGAAGGAAAAAACACCCAAAATTATAAAGACCCACTTGCTACTCACAGAGCTAACATAAAGAAATTCTGTTTTTTTAAAAAGTTTGTATATAGTCTCTTAATGAATTTTCATGGCTTTAACTTTATAAGTTATTTAATTGTCTTTTGAGTAACTTATGTTTATACTTTCTATTGATATTTTTGTATAGTTTTAATCTGCATTGTTTTTATAATATGTTGTAACCTGCTTTGAGTCCCATTACTGAGAGAGAGGTGGGATATAAATGAAAACAACAACAATAACAGCCTGTATTCTGTATCAGTTACTTAGTTAACTAAGTAGCTGATACACAATAGAGGCCAACAACAACCATTGTTGTTGTTTTTCTACAACCTCATTCTACCCACCACCTTGTTCTGTGTAATGTGTAAATGGCTCACAGAACTCACAAGAGTTTGATTATCCGTAGACAAAGCACTCAAACTACACTAGCAATGTGTCGTCAGCTGTTGCCATTTAAAAGCACATGGTAGGCATCTATGTAATACTGATGCGGTTTTACAAAATATCCACACTAGTCTTGGGACTGAGATTCTCTGTTTTATTGTGGACATTAAAAAGACACAAGACTCACACAAAATTCACCTCTCATTTAAACTGCCTTGCCTGCACATATAGCATTCATTATCTTCCCCAGGATCTACGGCCCAGGTAGTTTTCACTTGAATGTGTTCATGCTGTCTGTGTAGTGTCTGAAAGTCTTGTTTAAATATAAAGCTGCATCTATTTAAGGAACAGGGGCATATATCTTAAACTTCTACTGACTCTAAATTGGGGCCAAGAAGCTGTGCTTGTAGAGATTAAAAACATCCTGTGTTGAATCTGCCCCCCCACAAGCTGCACGATATTATCATGTCTCTTTCAACTAATATTTTGGGATGTTGCCTTTTTGGATTATAGCTGTCAGAATCCCCCATTCAACCTGGTTAGTGCCTAAATTAGCCTGGTATTCTGGAAGTTGTCTTCCAAAAAAGTAACCTTTCCGAGCTTACCTTTTAACTTGTGCTGACAGTTCTTCCCATTCCAAACATTGCTGTCCTTTAATGTGAACAAAATCTGACAGTTCCTTTTACAGAACTACAAATCCACGAGCTGCCATGTATGGCCCACCTCACAATTATATCCCATATAGCAATGCTAAACCATACTCTTAGACACTTCACAGAGGAAAACTGTGGCCAAGCAACATCAGAGTGTTGTTAAAATGGCATAAGTTATTAATGAGGAAGAACAGACAAACTAGAAGGGGCTGCAGCAGTTTTCTTATGCCTGAGCCAACTGGGAAAGGCAAGACTCTACCCCCTCCCCTCCCACCAAGTTGAACGCAAACTACTTTTGCATTTTGAACTCAGTTTGCAGCAACTGAAGCAAGCTGAGGACAAAGAGAGAAACTGCAGGGAGGAGAGAGAAACTGGGACATTTAAAAGCAGCTGGAAAAGGGGGACCACTGAGAATTAATCGGCACTGTCTCTTCCAAAGTGGGACAATCGATGGGCGTGGGTAAACAGCTTTTGATTTTCCAGTTCTAGCTAGCATAGCCAGCAGAGAGAAATGATGAGAGCTGCAGTCCAGCAACATCTGGATGGCTGTAAGTTGCTCATTCGCTGCCATATACAAATATAAGTATAAAGGAGAAATAATAGGTCATTGGGCTGGCTGTTGCCAAGTTTCATTGCAAAGAGGAGAGAGGATTTCTCATGGTGTTCATGCAAACAAGGATCTGTAATGGAAACCCTGCCCCACCTTTAATGCTATAATATTAGTCATGAACACCTCAGTGGTAATTGCTCTAACCACGCAGTAACTGCAGTTCACTTTGGCTGTAACCAAAGGAGGCATTCTCTCTGAGAGATGCCTCTAAGGCCGGATGTATTGGTTTTCCACCAAAGGTTAAGAAGGTTAGACGATGTTGGCACCCTGGGAACTTGTACAGGCCTTACAACACTTCTTATAATCTTTGTTTGATGTCACGTACTCCATCATGCACAACTGGTTATTAATTCCTATTTGACGTCAGTATGTAATGCAGAAGTCATGTTTATGACTGGGAGATACAAAACAGAAAAGAGTCACCACTGGCATAATTAGCTTTGGGATCTCACAGAGAGCATTCATAATTTACTGAGATATCGCATTCTCCCCTTTCTAGAATGAAGTTTCAACCTCTCAAAGAGGGCACTGAGGTACAATTGGGATTGCAAGCCAGTGCACGCCTACTTGGAACTAAGTGGCATAAAATTCCATGTAGTTTATTTTAGAATAAACATACTGAGGATTTAGTGGCCAGTCACTAAAGTTTCTCATGCTAGTGACTCAAGAGATTAGAAATGCTACTTTTTGGATTAAGGTTCCCAGAATCCCCTAGCCAGCATGGTCAATGTTTAGGTTTTGGATTCTAGACGGTAGAAATTTCTCAAACTTTCCAGAGAATTGTGTGGCTAGTCTCATGTTCCTAGTGGAGCTTTGGACGCATGATATATTGAACAACTAACTGCTGGCTACACCCCAGGACAAGCATCAGTGACAGCTTGGGGAGGTTTAGAAAGCTATTTGTGTTGCATTGGATGGAAAGCAGAAATTTTTTTGGAAAGATAGCCAAAGCCTTAATTGGTGCCACTGTGTGGTCAAAGTAGACTTCTGAATTAGAGATTGTGGCCCCAAATTTGGAAATGTCTGATAAAGTTTTATGCAGAGGCTACAGCTGATTTTCTCTCTCTACTGAAACTGTTGGACTCAAAAATCTGGACAAGTATTTTCATAATTCTTTCTGATTAAAAAAAATAAAAATCAATAAAAATAATCAAAATGATATGTAAAGTATGATATTCTGATGACTCATCCATCACAATGAGCATCTCATATTTGACACCATTAAAAAGAAACAATGAGGCTATGAAGCTATTCATATTTACCTGGGAATGTGTCCCATTGAATATGGATATGGATAAGACTGTGTGGTAAGCTTTCCACAAGAGTTTTGCAATATGTCTCTGAGGCTTCTCGCTTCTCAACATCTCAGGGAGAACTGAGGATGGCACCAACTAACTATCATGCTTGTCCCCACCATCAGAAGTTTGGTGGGGGTGGGGGAGCAGCTGAAGAAAGAAGCCTAAAAAATCTCTTATCTTGAAGTCACAACAGCAAAGAATAATTCTGCCCCAGAGGACCTTTGTTTATAGGAACAATCATAAAATGAAAAACAGTCTGTAGTCATAATGAAAACCAGAGCTCAACGAAAGTTCCATCCTGGGAACAACTTCCACAGACCTAACCCTGAGATACTGTTGCCTTGCAGGTTTCAGACAGAGCCTGTGCCTTGAACAAAGAAGGAGGTCTCTCTCTCTCTCTCTTTCTCTGTCTCCCCCACTCCCTCTCCACACTTCAGGTGCTCTTCAAAAGTTGCTTTTTCCTCTTAGTGGGAGGTTTTACTGCAGCCTGGCAGCTCATAGAGAGATGTGTCAAAAGTGATGCGGCGGCACCTCTTTTCACAAACAAAGCAGGCTTGCTTAATTCCCAGTGGAGATGAGGAAGAAACCTGTCTTTTTGAGACAAGTCTTCACCAGCAAACAAATGACAAACTTGATGTGTTACTCTGAAATAAATAATAGGTTGCTGCACCAAAGCATTCACCAGTGATGGGATAATTTGTGAAGGGTTGTCTGTTTTATTTATGGTGGGTTTAGTTGCAGACATGACACAAACTCTGCAACCAGATCTCACCTACGGAGGTACCAGAAGCTCCAGGGAGACCCGTCTAGGAATGCAAGCCTTGTAGGTTTAAATATGTTTAGGTCGCAATAATGTAACCTCAAATCTCAGCATCTGAGAAGACCTATCTAGGATAGGTGTGCTGATCTTTTGTTGTTTGTTTAAGCATACTTCCTGCTGCCCAGAAATGGTCATAATCTCTACAGATACTGTCAGACTGTCCCATATATGGTGGTCAGCCATGGTTGTATGCTAGACACATGGGCCATTTCTGCACTATACTGTTATAGTGCTATTATTCCACTTTCAACATCCTGTGGAATTCTGGGGTTTGTAGTTTACTGAGGCCCAAGAGCTCTCTGGCTGAGAATTCTAAATGCCCCTCCCTAAACTGCAAACCCCAGGTTTCCATAGGATGTTGAAAGTGGAATAATAGCACTATAACAGTGTAGTGCCGAAATGGCCATGGTTCTTATTCCAAACTTTAAAGGTGCTATCCAGGGTGTTGAAGCTATCTATTTTGCAGATAGGGTTCAGCATCTTAGATCTTGAAAGTCTGGAATAAAACCGAGAGCAGAGTCAACGTACCCTTTGAATGGAAGTCACCAGCCAGCACTAAAAAATGTCATCCTATAGAATTTAAATTCAAACCCTCATTTTGATCTATGGTGGCCCAGAATTTGCAGTCCATCATGAGCTTGTTCAGGGAGGAGAAACCAAGCTTGTGTAGTAGAGTTACCATACTGTCCAAACTACTGCAAAAAAGCACGGTCTCTTGCAACAGAACGCCTCAATTATTACTGGTTGGGGCTTCCTGGAAAAGCATTTTCAATCCACATGGATCTCTCCAGCCAGCAAGAAGGGGAGGGAAGATGAAGGAAGCTGGATAGGCAATTTGACCAATAAACATTTCACAAAGCTATACACAGTCATTGATTCTGAGGACTGGGGTGGGTTTGCCTTCTAATTTAAGGGTGCAGTGTACTAAAAATCTGACTGTTCTAGCATAGACTCTGTGCTTCCCCTCCCATCCAGTGAATCTCTTTTAATCTACACTAGATAATTACATTTCCTCCCCGTTGAATTATCTTGGATTTTTTTTTTTTTAAAAAAACCAGGTGCTAGATAGGAATAAAATATTTTTGTTTGTGCTGGGAATTGCCTCTGGATGTTCCGTTTAAAGGAAACATCATGTAGATTTATATTTTTTAAAAACAAAACAAAACCCAAGAACTTTAGCAACAGATACAGCAACCAACAGGAATATTTCCTCTGTCTGTTTTCCCCCACATGGGCTGCATTGTACCTGACTGAGAAGCCCTAGATTTTGATTTTAAACTGATTTTATACCAGCTTGGGGAGCTGGTATAAAGAGTCTCTAATTGTACCAGGAGCAGACAGAAAATACTCTGGGGTAAAAAAAAAGGGTATGGATCTCTAAAATAAAACTGGAAAGAACAAGAACAAAATCTGAAATGTTCTGGCCTTTTTAATCAGTCTGGATGTGCCCTATAGATTTGTCTCAATATGCATTAGGAATGGCCATGCTTGATCAACTGTGTTCTAAATCAGTGCTTCTTAAACTAGCTGATGTGTAGGGCTAATGGGATTTTTTCCCCAGTGTGCCAGGGTGTGGCCCCAAATTTGTGCCCAGTGATTACTATTATTTCTTTCTTTTCTGGAAGCTCACCATAGACTGACAACCAGTACCACTCAGGCTGGCACCATTTTATCTTTGCTTAATGGTCCATTTCTTTGGAGAGTGTATAAGCAACTCCAGAAATTTCTGGGTAAAATGTAGCCCCTAAGGAAACACGTTGGGCTTTTTTTTTTTGTAAAAAAAAAACCAAATAAACAAGTGACCATCAATTAGCACAGTGGTTCTTCACTTGGAGATCCATGGAGCCCTCACAGGGGGTCTGTGAAGTGGCAGCAACAGGGACATGGTAGAAGGGTATGTGCGTGAGTAATGAAACTGCTCCCTTGTTTGCAAACAAGGAAGCAGTTTGGGTACATGCACATGCCTGTCACTGGGTCCTTTTTATCAGGAACAAGGCAGTAGGAGGTGGGGTGCTGAGGGACACAGCAGCAGGCATACCCGTGTTCCCAAACTGCTCCCTTGTCTGCAAACAAGGGAGCAGTTTCAGTGCCCACAACCCTTCCCTCAGTGCCATGTTCCTGACAAAATGGACATGGCAGCAGAGGGATGTATGCGTCCAAACTGCTTTCTCATTTGCAAATGAGGGAGCAGTTTTGGCATCTGCACACACACCCTGTGGCTGCAAACATACACACTGCTGCCATGTCTTTGATGAAAGGGACATGGCAGCAAGTGTGCATACATGCCCAAACTATGACTCTGGAGACCAGGGTTTGAATCCCCGCTCAGGCATAGAAACCCACTGGGTGACCTCAGGCAAGTCATATTTTCTCAACCTCAGAGAAAGGCAAAGGCAACAAACCTTTCTAAGAAAACTCCCCTCATAGTTTTGTCTTACAGTCACCATAAGTCAGTTTTCAAAGGGGAGAGACCTGATGGCTAGAAAGGACTTCCCCCTGTCAGTGGCATTATGTTGTTCTGTGCCAAGTCAATTCAGCCCTAAGGTGAACCTATCACAGGGTTCTTATGGGAAGATTTGTTCAGAGGAGGTTTGCCTTTGCTTTCCTCTGAGGCTGAGAGAATGTGTGTTGTACAAGGTCACCCAGTATCTAAAGGGGGGGTTGAATCTTTGTTTCCAGAAGCCATAAATGAGTGAATGAATAAATAAATAAATATGTTTTTGAATATTTAAGTATATATTTTAAAGTTTAAATCTAAAACTAAATATTTAAATATTAAGTCTTAGGGGTCCCCAGAAGCAAGTTATATTTACGTAGGATCTCCAGTAAAGAAAAGGTTAAGAACCACTGTATCAGCATGTAGAGCGTTGTCTCCTGCTTTGCTTTTACCATTTCAGTGACCAATACTTTGAGTAGCACTGTTTTAAATCCCAGTAACGATCACTTAGGAGACCAGCAATAATCACTATTTAACATGTAATCCCACTAGTATTTGGGAGGATCAAACCAAATTGACCACTGGTTTTGAGGAAAGCATTTTATACACGGGAAGAAAGTGTTTCTAATTCTGTGGTCCAGTAATAGCGCTTCAGTTAAAAAGTGAATCTGCCTAAATATTTTCAGTTGGAAGATACTGAATAAGAAGAGATGATCAGAACCCTGGAGAGTCACCATTAGTGTCCTGTTCTGTCCTGCCCTGTCCTGGCAGGTAGAGTTAAAAATGATGCTCACCATTGCTCCAGTTACTTCAATAGTACTTACACGTGCAGGTTTCCTCTGCTTGTGATATGGCATTCTAAACCACACATGTAAGACAAACCCTTGAAAGAGACAGGCACCTTTTCCCGAGAGCTTGATTTCCTTTCCTTTCCTTTCCTTTCCTTTCCTTTCCTTTCCTTTCCTTTCCTTTCCTTTCCTTTCCTTTCCTTTCCTTTCAAGATTACATGTTACATCTTAGTTGTTACCTTTTCGAAGCCCATGTTGGCCATTGGTATATTAAGAGCAGTGTGCTAATTTTTACTTGTGTTTTTTTTTTCTTTTTTAGAAAAAGATACTTAATATTGGGCAAATCCTTCAAAAAGGCCAAACATTCTCCTCAAAGCTTTAAAAAGAACAAGAAAATGTTAGTCATTACAATCACACACACACAGAGAGACAAACATGGGCAGGGAGGGGAGAGATGTTGAAGTTACCAGACTCTACAAGTGTTTTGAAAGGACTGTTTATGCTGTTACTTCCAATGCAACTCTCCACCTTTTATTTCCAAGCTCTGCTTTTACTCCTGTGATGATCCTCATGTTGGTATCATCAGATGGCTTATGTAGACGGAATGGCATGTGTCGGTCCTCCAGTCAGAATTTTTGTTTGTTTAGGTAGATGGCAGTGCAAATGTATCTGTTAAGGTTTCCTCACCATTTCATAGTGCCTATGCATAGCTGGTACTACAGCCATATCATGCTTTTGGATAATCCCATAGTTAAGTAATTTACTCTTGAATTTCATGTGGGAAATAGATAGGTATCGGAATGCACACCACCTGTTGCCTGTTTATACAGATGTATGCCAAAGATCTAGACAGGAAACAGATTAAATATATGTAAAGATATGAATGTGCATAAATCCTTTAAAAAAATTAATTGGCAGCTTACGCAGAATGACAGGGAACTGATTTACTTTGTGAGAGAAACTTACTACTGGATGAAATGTACTCTTTTAACTTTAATGCCTACTGTAAGCACCACTGCATGGACTAAACACTGAGAGTAGGATCACTGAGAGTAGGATCTCTCAGTGTTTAGTCCATCTGTTTCAAGGCTCACCTGGTATTTGGGGTCTGTATCATAGACTGTCCCTGTATACCAGGGAGTGGGAACCTTGTAACCCTCCAAATGTTCTTAGACTGCAGCTTTCATCATTCCTCACCATAAGCCATGCTGGCTAAAGTCGCTGAGACTTGCAGCACAGTAACGTCTGGAGGGATGCATGGTTCCCACCTCTGCTATATACTCTGTAGTGAGAGATTCATGGAAAGAGCAGTGTTCGTACCAGTGCAATAACAACGGCATGATTCTCTTCAGCAACGCATCACTCCTCCTTAGAGGGATGCAACTATTTGGCTTTCATGCTTGGTTCTAGTTGTGATCATGAGAGACCAGAAACTTCAGCTGAAATTAGAAAAAAAATTAGGCTGGCTGGAGGTTTCTGGGTATTGTGGTCTAACAGAGATATTCTTCCAAGCGCTGCATCTCAGAGGTTCTCTCAACTGTACCATCATGCCAGTCTGACCAAATTTAATCTAATCTCATTTTAGAGGCTAAGCAAAATCAGGCCTGGGGCATCCTATGTTTGCTGGGAGACTGCAAGAATTCCAGGAATCTCTAGGTAGGACTAGCAAAGAATCCTGCTTGAGTCTCCCTCATTTCCACTTACTAGGCAGCTGCTGCTGCTGTGAGCGAAGGGATCTATTCCCCTTTCACTTGGGAAGCAGCTGGTTGCCATTTCCATCCCTGCCATGAGTGCTCCCTAATGTGACAGGCAGACAAGGTCTCTGTTGCAATTCCCCCTTGTGCTAGGAATCCCTTGCATGAGGAGAGTGGGTGCGAATGGCAGCTAGCTGCTTCCTAAGCAACAGGGGAATGGGCTCACGTAGATCCCAGTGGCTGCTGCCCAGTAGGTGGGGACTGGGTCATTTCCTGGTCCTTACATAGCCCCTAAACTAGGAGCAATGTGGGGACTGTGAATGTATAATAGTCAAGAAGTGTGTAACTCCAGGTTACACAGTTGAAACTGTCCAACAGGATTCCAGCCTGTGTTCCTGAATTCAACCTACTTTAAAAGGTCAGAAAATCTCTATGTAAAAATCATGCCTTTATTCAAATCTCCCTCTGTTTCTTTTCTTACATAATTTAATGTTATTAAAGTTTGTGGGGGGAGTTGCAATCAATATCTCTGAACACAAAAAAGGCAGCAAGGAAGAGAAGAAATGGGCCAGCTATCCTTAATCACCTCTGCGCTTCTGCTCGCAAGTTGTAACACTTAGTTTCATAATATCACACGCAGGCAGGTATGTAACACCCATCATAGCTTAACCTGCCATAAAAAGCAGGTTGTAGGGAATGTTGATTAATTTCTTTTTAAGTAGATAATTGGGCTTTAGCTTGGGTAATGATTTACATAAATTTCCTGGTTGTGAAGTGTAAGGTGTAGCATAATTTGATCATTCATGGAATTCTGGGTGTGTGTCTCCCCAGCATTTCTCCTTTGAGAGAAAAAAATAGTTGAATCAGTTGGGTTTGGCTACATGGGCTGAAATGTAGGAGTTTAAAGATATTTTTCTGTCACTGAGACATGAGATTTGTCAAGTCTAATTGGCTGGCTTTAATGAAATTGTAGCTGTTTGACTGCATTATTTAGGCCACCAAAAAGTTCATTAGGTTTAGTTCAATTAAATCTTTGTACTCATTGCATCTGAAAAAAGAGACACACAGTTTTGAAATGCACGTAATGATCTAAACATTTGTAAACCCATTAAATTCCATTAACACGGCAAGCAATTAATCTTGTATAAAATTTGGTCAGCCCTCCTTTAGTAGTTGGTGCTGAACACAGTCCAGCATAACAACTATGGAACCAGTTTCCCACAGTTACAGGTTCAGGTGATCTTCAGGCATGGTGGGATATGAATTATGATGCAGTATTTCTGCATCTTCCTTCATAGTGATGAAGAGGATTTGTTTGTTTATTTGTTTGTTTATTTATACATACATAACATACTTGTTCCCTCCCTCCCTCCTTCCTTCTCTCCCTCCCTCCTATGGCTTTGGGAATAATTTGTGCTTTAATAGGAATGATTGAGATAACAACAGCAACAACAACCTAAAGTGTCACAATTATCACACTATATTTCCAGTTTAACTACCTTGGCTCATTCTATATAGTTTCATGAAATATTTCAAATTCTTGGCCAGACAGCAATAGTGCCTCACCAAACAAGAAATCCCAGGATCTCACAGGATAGGCCATGGCAGGTGAAGTGGAATCATAGTGCCGTATTTGTGTAGTGTGAAAGGGTCCCAGATAACACATCTTTTTAACCAATAAAAATGCAGTCACTCCTTATGTAGAGGAGAACAGCAATCTCAGAAAATGTCATCTCAGCAGAACACAGAAAATTCAGTTTTGGGGACTAGAGTGCTGAGAGTCAACCACGCAGACCTGCCTGAGGGTTGCTGGGATTTGTAGTCCAAAAAAGTGATCCTCCCAGCTCTTCCATCTCAGTTCACTGAATCCAGCCTCCTTCAATCTTGTCTTGGCATAGCACATTCCTCCTTTACCATTTTCCTAATAATTCTTGTGATAGTTTTTCATCAGAGTTGCTTTCCAACAGTGGGTGCAGTGGGGTTTGGCCATGAAACATCCAAGATAAAATGGGAGCCTCATTCCAGATTGGGAAACAGCAAGCTCAGCTGACTTGCCAGCTCAGTAGGTAGTCCTTCTCTTTGAATAAAAGTTTTACCTACAGGACAACTTCATTAAGGTAACTTTCAAAGAGGGGGACATGGCTGTCAGATCAGGTTTATGAGAACATGGAGAGATTGCCTGGAGGAGATTCTACAACTGGGGGCAACTCAGAGGGCTTCCTAGCAAAGCAACATGTCACTTCTTCCTGGTGACCTTGAATTGAAATGCCAAGCGACACAGCAAGTGTACCTTTCTAAAGTTTCTTTAAAAGAAATTTTTATTTACTGTTCTGAAGTGTCTTGCAGCAATGATGTTGCAATGTGGGGAATGCATCGGAGAATCTTTGTCTGGGCTTCATGCTTCTGAATATATGTTACTCAAATGCATCCATGCATCTGCTACTAAGCCTTCCACTGCTACAATTCACAATTCATGAGGAAAGTGCTAAAGTAAAAAGTGAGGCTGGACAACTGCAGAGAGCCTAGGAACCAATTCTCTGCTGCTGGGACCCTTTGAGGCTGCAAAACACTCACAAAACACAGCAAACATTTAAAAAAATGGACTTCTGGTTTTCCACAAGTGATAATAATAGTAGCAGTAGTTGTAGTAGTCACAGCTGTAGTTGCTTTTGTGTTAATCAGTGGATGAAACCCATGCAATTGCCACTCCTGGATGCTTCCATGCAACATAATCCATCATTTTCTTTTGACCAGAGGAAAAGAAAATGGTCTGTTTATACCATCTCAGTGTATTTTTATGGCTGTTGTGACACAATAAGTAAAAGTAGCCCACAAAGCTATTTTTTTTCAGCAGTACAGTGACACTCTCCCCCACCTCCACGTCTATTTCTGTGTTGCCAGAGAGTGTGTAGAAGAATGGAGATGCATCTGGCTGTAGCTGGATAAACTTCTACAGACTACGCTCTAGAAACATGGAAATAGCTATGTTGGGGGAAGGAGGTGAGCTGCTGAGAAGGTAGGCTTTCAGGGCAGGGGGCGGAGATAGCATTAGGAGATGTAGCTATGGAGAGGTAAATACATCTCTGTGGCTATGTCTCCTGATGCAGAACCTTGGCCATTAAATGTCCATTATCAGTTTTGAGGTTCTTGTCTTGTCTTGTACTGAAAGAATTCCAAAATCAGGATTCAGTGTAATGGTGAGGACCTGTGGTATCCCACTTGTGGCATGCCTTCCCCTTGGAGACCTGACATCAGTTACTTTTTTGGCCCAAAGTCAAGACATGGCTTTTGATCAATGACTTTTGAGGTCTAATTTACATTTAAATATAAATATGACTCCTTAACTCTTTTAGGCTTTTAAATTTTTTTTTTAAACTTGACTTGTTTAATATGCTTATATCTTATTTACTGAATGACTTTAAGAGTTATCTGAATTATTTGTATTGTTTTGTCTGTTTGCCACTCTGAAATAAAATGGCAAAATAAAAAAAATTAATAAGTAACTAACTAAACATTCTTTATATCTAAACATTTGCCAAGAATATATAACAGATGAACTAAAAATTAAAGGTCTAGATCCTGGACAGCCATAATATAGGTACAAGAGAAACACATACAACACGTTTTTGAAAATATTTAATACAGACCATTATCTTGGGTGAACAGGCAAGATGTATCTTGTGCAACTATAACAGTTTCATTTAAATGACATTTCAATGATTCAGTTTTGTTTACACAAGCACACACACAGATGTACACGCACACACAGAGACATTTTATATTCTATTCTGTTCTATTATGCAGCTCCATAGGTTTGCCCTAACTAAGGTACGCCCATGGCACTCCATTTAAGAACCGATTCAGTGAGTCCACTCTACCTTCTACCTGGAACTAATCAATGGGATACAGGCCAAGGTGGTGGTGTAGTTGTTAGCCACCCTTCTCCCAAAACTGGGACTCAAGATAGCCTAAATTTTTTTAAAAAATACAACTAAAAGCATATAAAAAGTGAAAATTAAAATAGGATTAAACTATCAAAATGATTTAAAACGGACTTCCGGCTGCATGGCGCGTGCGAGAGGCTGTCCGGAGTAGCGCTGCGCAACTCCGAACCGCCACCTGAAAGTTTCCAGTTGGATTGGGGCCATCAAATTCCAGCTAGCTATCCCCTCGGTAAGGGGGATGTGGAAGAGGTCTGAAGGGGATCCAAATTCCAGCACCGAGTCCTCCCCGAAGGGGGAGAGTGGAGGAGCTGTGCAGGATCGCAGGACCACGACGGGACCTTCTGGATCACTGTTTTAGTGGCACAAACACCGCCGCCGACTTTTAACCAAGAGTGTAAGGCAAGATAGCAAGTAACAGCCTGATTTGGATTACAGTTTAACTTAAAACACAAGAGGTATGTACCTGTTACAGCGAATATAAACTGCAGCTTGGAGGAGACCCTGGTGGCAGGAAGCAAAAACGTAATGGCGGATTTCTTAAAGCTACAGAGACCAGAGTGGTGAGTTTGAATAAACTTCAATTTTCCTGTATTTCTCTTGGTGGATTATTGAGATTTAACTAGACTGGGCTTGGATTTAGACTTGGAGTAAACTGGAGTTGGATCCAATTGGCAAGAACTTGTTAATGATTTTAAAGTGACTGAAGACACTGAGCTTATAAATTGCTGAATGGAGACGAAGGGGATTTAACAGTGCTGCTCTTTTCTGGGTTTTTTTTCTCTCTCATCTGCATTTTACATACATGGAATTTCTTTTCTTCCTAACTGTTTGGAGTGGAGTGGACTCTTTTTTGGTGCTGGGGAAAATTGTTTTTTTGTTTGTTTGTTTGTCTGTGGGACTTGGCAAGCTGCAGGACAAAGTGAGTTCTTCTTTCTCTTTTTCCTTTTGCTCCTATTTGCTCCCATTGAAAACTCTTTGGTATTTTTATAAACTTTTGCAAATGGATTAATGAACTTGGCACCAAGACTTTGATTTGGAACTTTTAAATGGATAAAGAAGTTAAATGAAATAAAAGCAGAAATTAAGGACTTTGATTGTAACACTTTGAGTGTTTGAACTTTAAGGAACTTTATTTCAAGGAACTGATTTTGGGAACTTTATGAGCTTCTAAAATTAATTTATTGGATTTTGTTTTAAAAGGACATCTATCTTCATTTATTTACTTCATATAGTGCACTTGGTATTAGACCCTGTTGATCTGACTCTTAAAAATGAAGGCTTCTTCACCTTGAAAAACAGTGAGAACTGAAAACTCCCCATCCACGCAGACAGCGACAGGGAGCTGCATTCCTTATCCAAGGTCGTAGCTGCAGAACTGGAAAAAGAGTGAACTGTAGAGGATTGGATAAACACATTTGGGAGGGGGAATCTGGAGTGGCTGAAGCCTCAGTGGTTAAAGTAGAACTAAGATTTTTCATGGTTTACTATGTAAATAATATTGTGTGAATTCATCTAAAAAGTGGAGAATTATATTCTGTATTATTATATTTTCTATTATTAAGACACATTATTGAACATTATTATA
The DNA here is from genome assembly GCA_030412105.1 of Cyclura pinguis. Lineage (NCBI taxonomy): Eukaryota > Metazoa > Chordata > Lepidosauria > Squamata > Iguanidae > Cyclura > Cyclura pinguis. The sequence goes on from CM059600.1 coordinate 167,004,789, forward strand.
AGATAATTAATATTTCATTTATACATATGGTATTATACTGCAATTAAGATTTCATTTGTTTATATAAGTTTATGATGTTTAGAGTATATTAAGACAATTCATTGGACTACGAAATAACAGGTCTCAAGATAATTGGTGCCAAGATCATTGAGTTCATTGATTATTGAATTAATTAAGATAACAGAGAGGAGCAGAAAGAATAACAAGTAGAAGAGAAAATTTTATTCTTTAAGAAAGTTAATGGATACAAGAACAAGGAAGGCCACAGCGGCTGAAGCAGCAACAATGACTACCCAGCCAGCAAGAGGGACATCCACGGATACATCCCAGAAGCCACAAGACCTAATGTTACAAATGATGGAAGAATTGAGGAATATTAGAGAAGATATCAGGAAGACAGAGACAGATATAAGACAAGACTTAAAAGAAACAAGAAAAGAGATGAGAACAGATATGAAACATGAAATTGATAAGTTGGGAAAGAAGCTGGAAACTTTAACAAAGGATGTTTCAAAGATAAAGGTAGAGACAAAAGAAATAAAAGAACAGGTCATAAAAGTAAAACTGAAATGGCTGAAGTAAAAGGGAAACAGCAGGAAGAAGATATTCAAATTACGCAACAAGAGTTACGATATCGAGAAAGATGTCTTCATTTTCGGGGCATCCCTGAAACTAGTACGGAAAATTTATATGAGAAAATGGTACCGGCTTTGGCTGAATTTCTAGACATTGAAGAAGACAGAATGGAAATGTGCATCAATAGGATGTTTAGAGTATCCTCAAGGACAGCGAGAGAAAGAAAGCTTCCAAGAGATATTATAATAACTTTCACTAGGACTGCTACAAGAGACAAAATCTTACAACGGAGCTACGAAGGAACATTCAAGATTGAAGAAAAAGACATCAGAATTTTTAAAGACATACCATTTCAAATACTCAAGAAGAGACAAGATTAAAAAACTTTGGCAAACCTTTTGATGAAGCTTCAGATAAACTACAGATGGGAGAAGACTGAGGGCATTTCATTTTCCTACAAACAACAGTGTTACAGAATAAATACAGTGCATAAAGCTAAAGAAATGATGGAAAGATTGAAGAAAGATCTTCAGAAAACATCAGCAGAAGGAAGGGAAGAAGAACAGCAGTTGCAAGAGGAAGGAAACAAGGAAAGGATACAGATCCAGGCAGAGGAGAGTGAAGGCGTAGTAGGACAGACACAGGACCCAGAGCAAGAAATAGAAGAGAAAGGAGAACTTCTGGGAGAAGGCATACAAGATTAATTGAATCAGATTACATAAATTAATAAACAAAACAGCAAAATGGGGCTCAAAATATACTCTTGGAATATAAAAGGATTTAACTCGGAATATAAGAGAAGACAAATATTTCGTCATCTGGAGAAACAAAAATTGGATATAATTTGTTTACAAGAAGTACAGATTAGAACCCAAGTCATGAAGTATGTTCAGAATCCGAAATTAGGTAGCTGTTTTGCTGCAACAACTGATCAGAAAAAAAGGGGAGTATTGATATATGTTAATGTAAAATATGGTGTACAGCAAAAATTCTGTGATAAAAATGGAAGATATTTGGCGGTGGAAGTTGATACATTGCAAGATAAGATGTTAATAGTGGGAATATATGCACCAAACGGCGCTAAAGGAGAATTCTTCCCCAAAATTAATATGGAAATACAGAAATACTTACAGGAAACTGGAAATGCTAATGTGATAGTTCTTGGGGACTTTAACGGAGTCATAAATCCTACATTGGACAGATCAGTACAGAATTTGGTGCCCAGAAACAATGGAAAATTACCTAAAAATTTTTTCCAGATGATGGACGATCTAGATCTTTATGATGAATGGAGATATAAAAATGGACAACTGGATGGCTACACATTCTACTCGGATAGACACAAAACTATGTCTAGAATTGATATGATATTGATATCAAAAGACTTGTTATTGAAGACATTGGAAATGGACATTCTCCCCAACCTATGTTCAGATCATAATCCTATACAAGTGACACTCAGAGTTATGACTAGAGAGAGAACATGGAAGTTTAATGAAGACATATTCAAGAAGGAAAAATATATTAAACAAGCAAAAATAGAGATAAATAACTATTTCAAGGAAAATATGACACTGGAATTACCAATGAAGACAATTTGGGACGCAAGTAAAGCCGTGATGAGAGGAAACCTAATAAGGTGGTCAGCTGAAATAGGAAAAGAAAGGAAACGAGTTGAGGAAACGATATTGGAAAAGATGAGAAAGCTGGAGAAACAGTTGAGGGAAAACCCAACGGACACCAATATAAGACAGAGGTTGAAGGTTTGTCAAGCTGAACTTAACCAACTAAATTTGGGGGAAATAGAATACCAAATGCGTAGAGCGAAACATAGCTACTTTGAACAGGCTAACAAACCATCTAAACTCTTGGCAAACTTACTTCGTAAAAGAAGACTAAGAAATACAATAACGGAAATTAGAATTAGGGAAAGAAAAACTACAAAGCAAGAGGAGATAAAATGGACTTTTTTCACTTTCTATGTAAAGTTGTTGAGTAATATCTCCTCAATTAAAAATCAGAGGGAAATTGAAGATTACTTAGAAAAAAATAATAAAATGAGATTTACAGAAGAACAAAAAACGGCATTAAACAAACCAATATCGATGATGGAGATAGTAGAAGCTATCAGAAACATGAAAAATGGTAAATCTCCTGGACCTGACGGCTTTACAGCAGAATACTACAAAATTTTGGAAAATGAACTCTCAATTCCATTACAAAAGACAATGAATGAGATAAGAAAAGAAGGTATACCAAATACATGGAAGGAAGCTAACGTAGTTTTAATACCTAAAGTAGGAAGAGGCTTAACCGACGTCAGGGATTACAGACCTATCTCACTTTTAAATACAGACTACAAGATATTTGCTGCTATTTTAGCTGAGAGACTTAAAAAGATTCTTCAAGATAACATACATGAAGATCAGAATGGATTTCTACCAAAGAGAACAATGCGAGATAACATCAGGACAGTATTAAATATAATCGAATACTATGAAAGACATAAAAGAAATTAGCTATGGTGTTTGTCGACGCGGAAAAGGCTTTTGATATGGTTAATTGGGCATTTATGAAGACGGTTATTAAACAGGCACAAGCAGGAGAAAAATTAATTTCTTGGATTGAAGCAATTTATAGTCAGCAAATGGCGAGACTGATTATTAATGGAGAGAGAACAAAACAAATTGAACTTCATAGAGGAACAAGACAGGGCTGTCCGTTGCCACCTTTGTTATTTATAATGACACTGGAAATTCTTAATAATATCATAGGGGAAGAAATTACAATAAGAGGAGTCCACATAAAGAAATATCAGTATAAGCTTAAAGCATTTGCGGATGACCTGGTTTTGTTTCTAGAGGATCCTCTCAGCAGTATACAAGGATTGATGAATATTATTCAGGAGTATGGAGATTACTCAGGATTTAAGATAAACAAGGATAAGACAGTGTTCATAACAAAAAACATGAGAGAGAAAGAAGATATGGAGTTCAAACAGATAACGGGATTTAATAAAGGACAGAAAGCAAAATACTTGGGAGTTTGGATTTCCAAGAGAAACAATGAGCTTTTTCAAAATAACTATAAGAAAAAATGGAAAGAGATATCTAAAGACTTAGAGAAATGGACTCAAATGAGATTATCTATGCTGGGAAGAATGTCTGTTATAAAAATGAATGTACTACCAAAGATGAATTATCTTTTTCAAAATATTCCTATAATCACAAATGCTAAGCCTTTCATACAATGGAAGAGAGATATAACTAATTTCATATGGCAAGGCAAAAAACCAAGAATAAAATGGAAAGTCTTGACTGACATACCAAGAAGAGGAGGCTTCGGATTACCGGACTTACAAGTATACTTTAAGGCTGTGGCATTCACTTGGATAAAGGACTGGATGGATTTACAAAATACGAGAATGCTGGCTTTAGAGGGAGCAGATTTAAGGATGGGGTGGCATGCCTACATGTTCTATGGAAAAGCGACAATTGATAAAGATTTTATGCTTCACTTTGTAAGGAAATCATTATATAAAATATGGAATGATTATAAGAATAAGAACATTAGGCAGCTACCCACTTGGGTCTCCCCTCAAGAAGCTTTTTTTGGAAGATGGTCAGATACAGAAAAATGGTTGCAATTTGAAGATATATTGGAGAAAACAAATATGAACACAAATACAAATGTTTTTAAGATGAAATCAAGAGAGAAATTGGAAATTGAAGGTATGAAGTTAAGCTGGTTTCCCTACAGACAATTATCAGAAAGATTTCAGATGGACGTGAAAATTCAAGGAATCGAACAGAAAGAACAAGAGAATCTGTTGAATCTGTTGAACCTTTTACGAGCAAATCCACCTCATTTACTTTCACATTTATATCAAGAGATATTACAACAACATTTACTTTCACATTTATATCAAGAGATATTACAACAACAATGTGAGGAGGAGACAATTAAATAGCAATGATACAATGGGCACAGAACACTGGACATCCAATTCAGTTGGAATGGTGGGAACAAAGTTGGCAACGAACAAAGAGGTTCACGGTAGCTCAGAACCTTAAAGAGAACTACTATAAGTTATTTCATAGATGGTACATGACACCCGAAAAATTAAAAATAATTTATAAGACGGGTACAGGTCAATGTTGGAAGTGTCAAAAGGCACACTATTTCATATGTGGTGGACATGTTCTAAAGCAAAAATGTATTGGAATGAAATTCATAAGATAATATGTGGTGTATTGCAGGTTCTAATTGATAAGACTCCTGAAATGTACTTGTTAAATATGACACATATGTTAGAGGGAACTGCAGTAAAGAAATATTGGAGAATAATACTGTATATGGTCTCGACTGCCCGTATTGAATTTGCAAGGCTTTGGAAAAGTGATACAATACCAACGACAGAACAGTGGTGGGCAACTTTTATTGAAAATAGAAATGCAGATATTGTTTCACAGAGATTAAAAGGGAAATCAGATGATGATATCTATAAAGAATGGCAGATGATTTCGGAAGCGAGAGGGGTCTTGACAGGGAATAATACATAATTCATGGTATTAAAGGTTCTTACAAGATAAAATTCAGAGAAATATCATGGAACAAGTAAAGTTGAGTAGAAAAACAGGAACTAACGAATTAAGTAGATAATACTAACAATTTATTGTGATGCATTGATAACAGTTCAATGGAATGATAAAGATTGTAATCCAGAGAGGAAGGAAGACGGTTGTAATACGACAATTAAGAATACAGTGATAATTGTTTGTTTTATATGTTGGAACTTTAATAAAATTACTTAAAAAAATGATTTAAAACTACACTTAAAAAATAATATATCATGAAAAAGATAAAATAAATCCTTTTAAAACAATTCTGTTTAAAACTGTACAGCACCCTCAGCCCATTCTCAGCCAATTGTAGCACTGCTTTTAGCTTAAAAGAAATGATTGGGTAATGCTAAGAACCCTGCATCTAAAGCAGGTTTGGTATCATATTGCCTTCAATATAAAGCCCCAGGTTACTGAGACTCCCTGTACAGTTACTTCCAGCGGCGGCAACTGGTGACTTCCGTGTCAATGAAATGATCAATCTCTTCTTGGTTTTTGTCTGAACTTTAAAGGAGATAAAAGGAGATCCTAATCCTCAATAGACTGGATAGTTGCTTTGGAATTCAAACTAGGACCCCAACTGGCTTCACAGTCCTGCTGATATGGAGGCTGCCAGCTGCCAAGCATCCCAGGAAGCAGATGAGCCATTGAAACATGGAACTTCAGCAGGAAAACGAACAGACAAGGAAACTTCAATGTGACGGGGCCTGCTTTTTCTCCGCAGAGACTGGTATGGCAGCTTCCCCAGTCTCTGCTACAGTGTCTCGTCACTTCATTCAGCTCTGCCTTCCCCTTTAAAACACCACCTTCATGTAAAAAGGGTAAAGCCTTTCAGTTGTTGTTTAGAACCCCCTTAATGATCTGTGGTAGCATAGTTCTGTTAGGGTATCACTACTGGAAATCATTCAGCTGAGTCAAAATTTTAAAAAATATACCATAATATTTATTAAAATAACAACCATAATAAAATATTGGTTTGCATATGTATATCCAAGCTCAAACAGATCCTCAGAATACATTTAGACAGTTTCCTTATATCTTTACACCAGCATAAAGGCATAGGTCTCGCACACACAGCCTTTTGGCTACCCTTTTGCCCAAAGGTTCAGATCCCAAATCTAGGTCACGCGTTCTGACCAGATTCAAAAGTGGGTTGATTTCTCTTCTGCCTCTCTCTCTAGGCTTTCCGTGAGAAAACATATCCTCTTACTCAACCGCTCCCCCTTGGTTGACTGAGAACCTATCTGTCTGAAGGACTGATTCTTACCCCTTCCTCCATGAAGTCTGACAAAACCAATTCAGCGTGCCTTCTATATATACCTTTCCCTCTCAGGCCACAACACCTCCTTCTCACTAACAGTCTGGGTTTCTCTCTTGAGTGGCTATTCTGGTTGCCTAGCAACCTGTTGCAGATGCTTCTCTGCCACTCAGGATAGCCACTCCCCCAGACGTTGTCACGAGTGAAAACCTTTAGGCCTGGTTTCTACTTCCCTCACAGACAGTAGGCACCTATGACATTGGCAGAGATCTCTTTCATACTACACAATTGTAGGACAAGAAACTTTAACTGCGATGACCGCACTCTGCAGAACTCTGACACTAGAACTCTTTAGCAGAGAATTCTAAGTGCTAGAGAGGGAAAGAAATGTGAAAATATTTGACAAACGGTAGAAAAACGTGTTTCTCAAATGTCAACAGACCCCAGTGAGAAGAATCTGATGATAATCAGGACTTATGATAACCTTTGCTAGTCAAGACGTATTCTACACAAACTTTGCACATGGTTGTTTTGCACAGAAAACAATACTCTCTGCACAGTAAGCAGCACTATTTTGTGCAGAAATACTGTTTTCTAACCAGAAAGTGCAGTTTCCTGTGCAGAAAACGCTGTCCCAAACTATGAATCCCAATATTCCAGAGGATGGAGCCATGGCAGCTAAAGTGGTGAAGTGTGAAATGTGAAAGAAACTTTAGTGAGCTATCCAGTAAGGGTGCTTCCTTGTTCTTATGATGTGTTCCACCGTATAGGCTGAAGCCTAGGTAGGGCTAGCTCTACCTCACATATGTTTCTAATGGTGCCAGGGAGAGGAATACCCATGTTGATTTCACTGAATGCAAACACTGGGCAGTAGAACATAGGGAAACTATGTGCCTCCATACTCGCTGCTGGATGGCTGCTGCAGCATGTAGTGCCTTCTGCATTTGAACCAGCTTTTGTAGGCTGCATGTTGAATTTTCAAATCCACTCCTTGCAATGGAATGAGCATATGTGCTTGGCTGTGAAGTGTGCAGGTGCTGGGAAGTAAAAAGTGGAATAACCATATGTGAAGAAGTGCTGTGCTTCCAAAGACCTGCCAAGAAGCTTACATGCTTAATTCCTTTGCACTGGCAGATGAAAACCTACCCTTCCTCCCCAGGCAGTTCTAGAAATTAGATGAAGCCGACTTTTGCTGCTGTTTCTGTTTTATGCAATGGACTTTTATCTTTTCTCTATTTTACTGTCTGTCATTTTTGTATATTTTGAGGTGAGTCATGCAGGGTATCAAGTAGAAAGTAGCCAATAATATTATTTAACCAGCTTGGCCCATCAAGAACATCTGAGTCAAAAGATGCAATCTCTTTGGGGTGTTGACAGGTTGGTCAATACCCTTGAGATAATACTGCCCATACTCTCATCTTCCTTATTGCTTTTCTTTGTACCTCTTCTTGTTTTGAACTCATATTGTTTAAGATGGATGGACAAGTATCCCTATGTGCGAGTGAATTACAATCCAAAAAAAGGAACTTATCCAAGTTCAGTGTGTGAGAGAGGTCAGGAGGGGAAGCGAGACTGAATAATTCCAAATCCTATTGCAAAATGGGCCTGACACAACGGTTTCTTATTAAGAAGAGAATGAATGCATAGATGTCTCCCTCTTTTTCCAAAGGAAAAACTGACTGGAGGACAAAGATATGATTTTAAATAAGAATTGTTCACTTGTGCATAAAGAGTACATGAAACACAATTAAAAAACAAACACAGTTAAAAACCAACCAACCAACCAACCAACCAACCTTTGGTTGGTGAAGAGAAGAGGGAGGTGAAAACATTGTTTGTTTGTTTTCCCCTGAAAATTGCTGATAGCACCACCATCGCCCCCATTCCCCTTTCTAAACAGAGTTCTTCCTCCTGGAGGTACAGCAAGTGGAACGTTGTGGCTGAACTCAGGCCTACCTCTCGCTTTGGACCCAGCCTCACCCACCACCCTCCTCTTTGTGGAGATTTATAGAGCCAAGCTGGGCTGAGAACAAATGAGCAGACATTACTGGGAGATGTGTTCTGCATACTAATGACAAGACACTGCCTCTGTACCTCAGGGCAATGCAGGGTCAGGCCAGTTTAGCCATAAACTTTATTTATGTGCTTTATTGCACTGCAGCTGTGTTCGCCCAGGCTGGGCTCTGAGTGTAAAGATGTGTCCAGCCATAAATGTTATTTATTTATTTAAAAATACATGGGGTCAGGAATTCAGCCCTGGTCCTGAACAGGTTTACTTGGAACTAAGTAACATTGGACACTTCCAAGTAAGTATGCTTCTCGCACACGTATCTGGGAACAAGCTCCCCCGAACACTGGAGTTCATTTTGTGTAAACGGGCATAGGTTTAGACTCTTCGTTAGTGACACTTCAAAGCAATAGGAAGTGGTGAGGAAAATGAAAATGTGTTTTGAAAGGGCAAAAATCCTTCCTTTTTATGCCGATGAGAAGGTGGGCGGAGGGATTAGTTGTGTACTCCAGCGGCATTATAATACTGTGCTGTTTTTCAGTAGTTCTAGGTATGTGGTCTATGGTCCCCTTGGGATGCTGGCTTTAATTCCTGCCCATCTGAGGTTCATAACATGATTCAAAAGCGCTGGCACAACAACAAGGGTGATGTAGCCCTCCCCTTTGTTCTTGTTGTTGTTAACATTGCTGTTAATGTTTTATTGGAAGTATTTCATTTGTTTTAGAACATGCAAAACATTCCCGGCTCTTCCTCCACGCCCCCCTTCCCACCCTCCCAAATCCCAGTGCCTTGATACAGAAAACTCATGTATTTTACCATAAGCAGTGAGAACAGGAAAGTTACAATACTGACAGTGATGCATTTTGAAACTGAGGGGAAAAGGGTATATAGATCTTCTCGGCTTGTATAATCTATATCAGAAACAGAAGCATGACTTTTTTTTTAGAGCAGAAGTTTTTAAGCAGAAACTTGCCTGCAGAAGCCTTGGGATAATGCTCTGTATAATCTGGCAGAGTCCCAGTTCCACAGGGTTTCCTGAAGAAGAGACTTGAATGAGCTTTGCCTCTTTCACAGGGTTGCAAAAACAACCTTCTCACACACACCCCTCCCCAACAAGGCTCATCCAGTCTGATTGAAAAGTCCCAGATTTTGCTCCTGTTTTTCTCAAATTTATACTAGGTTACAATAAACTGACCTGGGGAGCTGGTATTAAAAATCTCTGATTGTACTGGGGGATGAGAGAAAATATTCTGGGGTAAACAAAACATGTATGGATTTCCAAAATAAAAGCAGAAAGAACAGGCCCAAAATCTCAGATTTTCTTGTCTTTTTAATCAGTCTGGATGTGATTGTTATACTTGGTGAAGCTTGAACCACAAAACAAAACAAACAAACAAAAAATCCCCAAAACCAAAAACCCCCCAAATCCAACACCTTCCACATAGTAGTAGTAGTAGTAGTAGTAGTAGTAGTAGTAGTAGTAATAGTAATAGTAACAACAACAGGAATTTTTTATTTCTTACTTGCCTGTCCCCATGGCTCGAGGTGGGGTACATCATAAATTAAAATACAGCTAAAAACACATAACCATTTAAAATACACTAATTTAAAATTCATAGTTAAAAAGTGACTGGGTAGGGCAATTGTGTTGGACTACAGCTCCCAGCATAGCCATGATGAGAAGTAGTAGAAGGCTGCTTATAGGTATATGAGACCCTGAACAACAGCTAGTACTACTGTTCTTGTTTGCTTCTGTTCTTATTACCTTAAAGATTTTACTGGTGGATGTAACTCCTGACTGCAACTGTTTCATATAGTTATTGTGTTCATTGTTGACTGCAAATGTTTCATATGGTCATTGTGTTTGTTCCTGACTGCAATTGTTTCATATGATTGTGTTTGTAGTCAGTGTGACCAGGTTATTACATGCTGGCCCATCTTCTGGTGATGAGCTTCTCCATACTTGGAAAACAGGCACCCTACTTTTGGGTCTATTTGAAGGCTTACCAGCTTGGTAAATCTGGCTGGAGCTTGTGCTCCACTGTCACAGCCTTCAAGAGCCCAGAGCCACTTCCATTCCACCACAAAGCACCAACGTTGTAGGACTTATATTCTTATCACTACACTGTTCTAGCACTTGATTCTACTTTAAATGCCCTGGGAATACCCATAGAATTCTGGGATTTTCAGTGTTCAGGGGACCATCTTGACATACCTAATTACCTTAAAGGCACCAGATTCTATCTGATCTTGGAAGCTAAGCAGGCTGAATCCTGTTTAGTACTTGAATGGCATCTGCCAATGAATAGCAGGTGCTAAAAGCTATATTTCAAAGGAAGAAACTGGCAGAAGAGATCAGGCAAAGCTGCATTTCATCACCCTATCTGTTTAACTTGTACACTGAACATATTTTATGTAAAGCACAATTAGATTCAGAAGAAGGAGGCATGAATTGGAGGAGGAACATCAGCAATTAAAGATATGAAGATGACAACATACTGTTAGCAGAAAATATTAAAGACGTGGAATGATTACTGAAGAGAGAAAGTGCAAAGGCAGGTTTATAGCTGAACATTAAGAAACGTTAAGAAAATAAAAAATAATCACCACAGATGGTTTACCCACAACTTTAAAGTAGACAGTAAAGACACTGATAATATTTAAGGATTTTCCATACCTTGGCGCAGTCAAGAAGTCAGAAAAAGACTAGGGCCATTTCTGCACTACATTGTTACAATGCTATTATTCCACTTTCAAAATCGTATGGAATCCTGGGGTTTGCAGTTGTGGGGGGGCTTTAGAATTCTCAGCCAGAGAGCTCTTTGGCCTTAGGAGCTCAGAATTCCATAGGATCTTGGAAGTGGAAAAACAGCACTATAACAATGTAGGGTGGAAATGACCTTGGACTTGGAAAGGCAGCTATGAAGGATTTAGACAAGATCCTTAAGTGTAAAGATATATCATTGAATACTAAAGTTAGGATAGTCCATACCATTCCATTTCCAATTTCTATGTATGGTTGTGAAAGCTGGACAGTGAGGAAAGCTGATAGGAAGAAAATCAACTCATTTGAAGTATGGTGCTGGAGAAGAATTCTACAGCCACTGTGGACTGCTAAAAAGACAAATAAATGGGTTCCAGAGCAAATCACGCCTGACCTCTCCCTAGAAGCCAAGATGACTAAAGTGAGGCTCTCATACTTTGACCATATCATGAGACAACATGACTCACTAGAAAAGACAATGATGCCTGGTAAGGTAGAAGGCAGTCCAAAAATAGGAAAACTGCAATGCAGATAGATAGACTCATTCAAGCAAGTCATAGCCCTGAATCTGCAAGACCTGATCAGGGCTGTTGAAGGTAGGCTGATTTGGAGGTCTCTCACAAATCAGTGTTGCCTTAAGTTGAATTTGACTTAATGACAACTGGCAAAGCCACCTCTGAGTATGGCCTTACCTAAGAAAACCCTATGAAATTCATGGGCTCACCATAAGTTGACAGGCAATTTGAAGGAACATATACACACATTTAGAATTCCCAGCCAAAGAGCTTTTGAGACTCACTAAACTACAAACCCCAGAATTTCACAGGATTTGCTTTGGCAGTTAAATTGGAAAATAATGCTAGAACACTGTAGTGTTAAAAGAATCTGTAATCCTTATCACACTACAGTGTTAAACTGTGGGTGATGATGATGATGATGATAACAACAAAGAGGTAGTATAAGAACTTTGGATAGTGGATGATACAAAAATGCAAGAAACATATTAAAACTTCCTCCATTTTGGAAAAAAAAGATCATTCTCTATTTGCCACTTTCTATCTCTTGCAGTTTTATTTCATCTAATATATAAAAGTCAAAGTTTGTGAGTTTCTCTGTCTGCGAAGACCTCATGTGATTGGCTGTGTCAGGCAAGAAGACCTCATATGATTGGCTGGCTGTGACGATTCTATGGAATCCTGCGGTTGGCAGTTTAGGGAGGGACCTTTAGAATTCTCAGCCAGAGAGCTCTTGGGCCTCAGGCTGGTTGCTATGGAGATGAGGCTTAGCAGCAGGAAGGAGGAGGACAGTGTATTCCCTCAGAAACCGAACCTCTGTATGTTGACAACTCTGAATACAGATTGGATTGGGGAATATGGTGAAAATATAGGTACTGGACAATGTAGTTTGGGGAATTAGAGACACATGATCTCAAACCTTTGTATTTCAACCACGTCTAATTCCTAAAGTAAGGTAAGGTAATTCCTAAGGTATTTCTAACAAGTGTTACCTCTGAGAAAATAAAATCCTAGGCAACGCTGGGTAAATATGCTAGTTTGTTATAAGTGGAAGTAATATCTCTTATCCTTTACACGAGGGGAAATGTGTGGCTCTCCAGATATTGAACTGTCGCTTACAGTATTCTTCATCATTGATCATGCTGATGGGAATTGCAGTTTCAATAACATCTCTGGGGCTGCAGAATTCCCTCCTCTCCTTTACATTAATGATGTGACACAGATATGAAAGACTGAGTTTTACTGTACAGTACATATTTTGCATTTTTAAATGTACATAGCAGCCATGGGTCAGTAACAGAGGGGATAGTTTTGCATGTGTAAAGTCCCAAGTTCAGTTGCTCAAAACTCCATACCAGTTGAAAAATGAAGCAACAGTCAGGCCCTGGCAATTGTGTCTGGATGGAGCACCAATTATTGACCTCCCCTCCGTCTAGCTACTAAGAACCACTGATGACACCATTTGAGGGAGAAGAAGCAACTTCTCCAGTCCATCTCTCTGACTTGATGAAACTACTGTGTTTATGTGTGTTCATGTTGCCTGTTGACTTACAGCAACCTCATGCGTTTCATAGAGTTTTCTTAGGCAAGGAAGCCTCAGAGCTGGTTTTGCCAGTTCCTTCCTCTGAAATATGGCCTATAGCACCTGGTATTCATTAGTGGTCTCTGATGGTGTAGTGGTTTGGGTATTGGAGTAGGATCCTGGAAATCAAGGTTCAAATCCCCAGTTGATGATGGAAACCCACTGGCTGACCATGGCAAGTCACACTTTCTTAGCCTCAGAGAAAGGCAGGGGCAAAACTCCCTCTGAACAAATTTTGCCAAGAAAACCCTATGATATGGTGACCTTTGTGTCGCCATTTGTTGGAAATGATTTGAAAGCACACCACCACCACAACTTCCACCTAAGTGCTAACCAGGGCTGACTGCTTAGTTTCCAAGATCATATGGGATCTGGTGCCTTTAGGGTATTTAGTCCATGGTGAACCTAGTGCCTACTATGAAACTGAATGTTCTACCTGCTGAATTTTGTCACCAACATGCGGTCTCTGAATTTGCTTTTCTTCCTCCTCTCTCACAATTGTCTTTCCCTTTGTGCCACATCTTTTTCAGTTCTGGAAAAGGACTGTCTCATTGCTGATATTTGTAAGCTGTTAAATAATTAATTAAATAAAATGGCATTAAAGAGGTCTTGAAATGTGGGATAGGCTTGGGAATGGCCTGTCTCAGTCTTTCTGATCGATCCAGCCAGCACAGAGAAGAGTGGGCTAGTCAGACCAATGTAATATGAGGCAGCTCAGCTTTGCAAGTTCAAACGGCTCTTGTTCCTATTGGGTAACAAGCTGGGACATTTAGATTGGTGTCATTATGGGTATTTTTTCCTGGAATGTGGAAGTGACCCTTGCATTCCAAACTCAAGCAGATGTTCCCAAAGGAATCCACAGGAGAAGAAGGAAACCTTGAGGGAAGGAGAGTGCATGGAAAGGAAATGAACCTAAAAGGAAGTACCAATTGCATTCAGATCCCAGTGAGGCCATGAGATAGAAAACTCAAACAAACTCTGTGTTTGTCTATGGGTTTTGTGTGTGTGTGTGTGTGTGTAGGAAAATGGAGACTGTTCTGCAGAAATGAATGAAATGAAATGGATTTTTTTTATACCCTATGGAAAAGAAGAGGGATCCACTCTGTTTTGTAAACTGGAAAGTGAGACCTTCCTTAAGAATGTGCAACTCCCCACAGAACTGCTGCAAAGAACAGGATTCATCATCTTCTGTTCCACCCCGTTTGCTCCTTTGGCAGAAGTGTTAGGTCATAATATTCCTCCTTTTCCTTCTGTGTCAGGGGCAGCAGACCTTCATGAACATCCCAGAAAAATAAACAAGAACGCAGTTGGGGGTGTTAGAGAGAAAAGGAGGGAAGTGGCCAGGGGTTTGCCTTCTTCCCCATTCTCACCCCCTCTCCCACTGGCTGTGCTGTTAAATATAAGCCCGTTGCCACCCACACTTCTGAATCCTTGCCTGGAAAGAAGATTTCATCCAGTCCTGACCCCAGCTAGGAGTGTGAGGAATGAAGCCGCCTCAAAAAGCCTTTGCTCCATGAAATTTTCAATATCACTTTTCACCTCAGATGATTATTTCCTGTCAATATATTTCTTGAGATTATATACCAGAGTGGGTAGCCACAAGTCTTTTGCATTCCCATAACATCTTACCAGAAACCATCTTAGGTGGGGCTGATGGGCTCTGCAATCCAAACCACCTGGAGCAGCGGTTCCTAAACTTTGGTCCTCTAGATTTTTTGGATTTCATCTCCCAGAATCTCTAGCCAACTTGGCCAACAGTCAGGAATTCTGAGAGCTGAAGTCCAAAAACCTGAAGGACCAAAGTCTGGGAACCACTGATCTAGAGGGTAATAATAATGTGGATGTGATGAAGCCGTTGGATGTGATTGGACAAACTAGATGAGAAGGTGGAAGATAAGAAGAATACTTTTAAACTGAAGAGGAGACCGTAGAGATACCTTGTGTCCCTTTCTGGGGTGAATAGAAGTTTTACGAGCAGGATTATATGTCATTCTGGAAAATCGTTCTGGAGGGCTAAAAAACAAAAACAAGCATCCTTTCCCACCATCAGAGTCCCAGTCTGCTCCTGCAGCATTGATCTTAAATTATGTGGAAGATTTCATCAGTGCCCCTGCCCCCAGGAATATATATATATATCTATGCAAACGCACACACAGAAAGCCACACCCTTGAGTTTGCAAGACCTGAGCAGGGCAGTTGGTGGCCAGGGATCACTGAGGTTTCTCACTTATAGAGTCATCATGATTTGAAAGTCACCTTGATGACAATCAACAACAACAACAATGACCCAGAAGACTGACAGATGCCTGCCTAGAGTAGAACGGGGGGGGGGGGGGCAATTGGAATCTATTTTTTCAGGACATTGCTGAGAGTGCAACAGGACCATATTCCTCCCTGTTACCTGAATAAGACACCAAACTCCTTGGGCAGCCTCCTCAAGGCAGTGGCCTGCAGAGATGGTAGAGTGCAACTCTTGTCATTCACATGGTGGCTGATGAATGGCAGGAGTTGTAGTCCTAAATATCTGCAAAGCAGATGGTTGGCAGGAGGGTGCTCAGAGCAGTGTGGAATGCAATTCTCTGCATCTTTACTCAGAAGTAAGTCCCCTGGAGTTCATCAGGACTAATTGCACATCAAGGCATATGCAGGAATGGGAATAATGTGGACCTCCCAGTTTTGTTTGATTGTAACTTCCAGCAGTTCTCCCAGTTGTCTAGGTTGTCTAGGGCTGATGGGAACTGCAGTCCCATGACATCTGAATAGCTGTACCTTGCCTACCTCTGGCATGGAGCACTGCAACCTTGAATTCCTGTAAACCAAATTAAACCTCTTGAAAATTGATTAATGATTTAACTGTAAAAAAAATGCTGGCTCTTTTACCTTACCACAAGCAGTTATGTGTACAAGTCTTGAATGCTGCTTTTTCTTTTTTTGGGAGGGAGGGCAGGGGGGCAACATTATTCATCAGTATATAAGACTTCCTTGATTAGTACACTCCTTTTACTGCTACATGCACTGGCATCATTTGCAAAGCAAAACAACCGCCCACTTGTCAAGTGAAACTTCAGAGTTTCTCTCTGTTCTAATCATCAGCACCCAAGGTTAATTTTTTGCCAGGATCCTGTTGAGTAATCATGACATTTCTCTGTACTTCTCTTCCCCTGGCTGTTGAGTATCCAGGGCTGCTTAAAACTGAATGGATTAGCTCATAGTTTCAGATAAACACAACCTGCAGCAACAAAGTTTTGATATTGCAAAGTAATGTATCATGATTCTGGCCACTTTGTTCCTGTTTCCTTTTTCCTCTTCACGGCTTTCTGTCCCCACCACATTCAATCAGCATTCTGACTGTGGATATCCTCGCTCAGACCTTCTACTTCAGCAGACTTTAGGGCCCTTTCCGCACTAGCCTGTTATGGCGTGATGATTCCACTTTCAACATCCTCTGGAATCCTGGGGTTTGCAGTTTTGGGAGGGGCCATCTGGCCCCTCCCGAAACTGCAAACCCCAGGATTCCAGAGGATGTTGAAAGTGGAATCATCGTGCTATAACAGGCTAGTGTGGAAATGGCCTAGGATATGCTGAATATGCTACTACCTGATCCATGTAAGGGTGGGTACTGTCATTTTGTGTACATAAGTGATGACACTTATTTCTGAAAACTGGAATTGGAAATAATAGTTCAGTATAAGAAGGAACAAAATGTTGCAGGACGCCATGTTTCTGTTCAGTGTTCCAGTCTCTGGAACCTCATTCCATTCCATCCCATTCCACCCTTCTCCATTTCCTTCAGTTTTCCATTCTCTGTCACACACGTCCCAATTATCAATAGGCTTCCTATGCCCACTGAGCACACTTCGTCGTAAACAAGCTTTTTTCCTCATTTTTTTTATAGTTCTGCAAATCTTGGGGTGCCTCCAAGTCTGCTGATACTTTCCTCGGGTGTGTGTTCTGTGTACCATTTTAGCTGCATAAGAACTGGCACTCTGAGGACTGAGATCATCTTTAGTACATCTGATAGGAACATAGGGACTGTCTTTATACTGAGTCAGACCACTGATCCATCTAGCCAAGGATTCTTGATATCGAGAGACGGCAGCTCTCTGGGATTTTAAGCAGGCTACTGGAGTTTTCTGAATGTCAAGTAAGTGCACTGCAGCCCCTTCCACAAAGGAAGCCATTGAAACAGTAAGTGTAGGGTCATCAATGGATAACAAACCTGGAAAACCAGAAGTCTCCCTGCTCTTGCCTAAGTTTGCCTTACCCAGAGAGCTGGGGAGTAACTATTCACAATTAGCTAGTTGTTGTTGCTCTGTACCTTCATGTCATCTCTGGCTAATGGCAACCCTAAAATAAACCTACCATTGGGGTTTTCTGAGGGCTGAGAGTGTGTGATACATCAAAAGTCACCCAGTGGGCTTCTGTGGTCAAGCAGAGAATCAAATCCTGGTCTACAGGATCATAATCCAATGCTCAAACCACTACACTACATTGGGTCTTAATTAATTCAATGTAATATACTTTCAAATTGTTTCCAACTTATGGAGACCCTGAAGCAAATCTATCACAGAGTTTTCTGGGGCTGAGAGTGAATGATGCACCCAAGGTCATCCAGTGGGTTTCCATGACTCAGCGGGAAATCAAACCCTGGTCTCCAGGGTTGTAGTCCAAGGCTCAAACCACTACACCATGCTGGCTGTAGTGACTAGTAAATAATTTTATTCCTAGGATGTATGACAAGGGTTACTTAATACAGCACACTTTTTGCTTCTGTGGCAGTGTGTCTGTAACTTTTTAGTCACTTTTAAGTTACAGCAGCATGGTCTTTCTAAACAGTGAAGACAGAATATCACATGGTTCAAGTGCTGCCTCATGTTATTGCCTGTGTTGCTCTGTACTGGTTATTGAAGCAGCAAGAAGATGGACAGAAGGAAATTATGTCTTGTGCCACAGCAAACAGCTTATAGCATTCAGATTTAAACATATAACTCAGAAGTAATTAATCTGGGTATGGGAAATCAAGAATTAGTCTTAAAAATTTTAATTATAATGGTTGCTAGCTACTGTTAACAGGGGTTGGTTGGAACTATAACAATAACCAATTACTTCTAAAAACTAAATTTCCCAGCTCTGCTTAGAAGTAGATTTTTCTAGCTCCTGCCTTTCATGTAGGGCATTACACGTCACATACTCGTGGGAAGGACACCCCAACTTTGCAGTAAAGCCTCTGCCCTTTTCCAGTTTGTCTTCACTCATTAAGTACAGTCAGCCCACCACATTTGTGGGTTTTACTTTCACAAATTTGATTATTTGAGAGTTTCTTCAATCCCTGCCCCACCCCCAAGTGCCTCTTTTCTGGGAGAACCTTGCCTCTTGGTGACTCCAATCAGGCCATGCGGCCCTTTAAAAACCTTCTTCTCCTCCTCCACCAGCTGCTGCCTGGCCAGCTAAGGATGGATCACACCCCGATTTCTCAGGACTACAAACCCTCTCCCAGTGCCCCTCACACACCCAAGGAAGGAGATGGGCAAGAGAGAGGAAGTATAGGGCTACCATGCTGACTCATTCCTTTCCCTTCCGTGACCTGATTTGGACCTTGCGTGCCCATTCTCCCCACCATTCCTCAGCTCTCTTCCCACAGACACACAGACACACACACTTTTGATATTTGTGATTTTTCCACTTTTGCAAGGGTCCTGAGCCCCTAACCCTAGCAAATGTGGAGAGCTGACAATATGGTTGCTACATCTCAAACTGAATGCACCCCCTGTCTCTTTAAATTTTTTTTTTAAAAAATCCTTTTAAAATGCCGTAGAGAGTTGACTCAGCCTCTGCGCTCCCTACACAACTTGTCCTGAGAGTCCTTTCCCTCAGCTTCTCCTGATTTGATGTAGTAATAGGTTTGTCTCAGAGCAGGTAGAGAAGGAAGGTGAGTGTACTGATGGAAAAGGGGAAGTCAGCTGCTGCTGCATTCTGTCTTAGGCCCTTTTTGCACGGCATTTGCCATGTGAAAGGACCTCCGGAGCGTTGCGTGATTGCGAGGAGTGGTCCACATGATGTCCTCGCAATCGCACGACGCTGCCGGGGCCAGCAGGTGCCGATCGCGCACCATTTCATTTTTGGCTTGTAGCCAAAAATGGTGTACGATTGTGTGTCACTCCAAGGCCCCACACGCACTTACCATGTGTGTGGAGCCTCTGGAGACGTGGCCCTCGCACTTCCTCCCCCAGTGCAGCCTGGGAAAATGCCTGGCTGCGCTGCAGAACGAAGAGGCGGAGCCCTTATGCTGCCTGCCAGCCAGCAGGCAGTGGCTGCAGAGACGGAACAGAGAGGACGCAAGAGCCTCTCGCAAGAGGCTGCTTGCGTGATCCCCGTGTCCCCACACAGGGAAGAGGTAAGAAGCCGAAAGGGCCTTAGTGAGGAGAAGTACTTCCACGCTGGATTCCTGCAGAGTTTCTTCTGCTTGGTGCTGTTGCTCAAGTGAGCTTTGACTTATGGTGACTCTACAAATGAGAGACCTCCGTAAGTCCTGGTCCGCAACAGTGCTGCTCAGGTCTCCCAAAGTATTCCTCAGTTGAGTCAATTCACCTGTAATATGGTCTATCTTCGTATATGGGGTTAAATGCACTATGTGAGCAGAGACTGGCAATTTTTGAAGGAAAGGAATAATACAGAGGCAGTCTGGAAAAGTGGCTTTTTTTTATTACACTGGCTGTGCAGGCTGGATTGTTCTGGGAAATGTAATCCAAAAAGTAACTTCCCCTGTATGTGGCCATTTTTTCAGAATGGTGAAGTAAACATCAGGTTCAGATACTGAAGGCCTGACTTCCTCTCAGTTCTAAGTGTACCGTTTTGCACAGCCAAGCAACAATATCAAAACAAACACAGTTATACAAATATGAGAACAAGGAACTAGCAAGAGATGCAAATAACATGGTCATTTTTCTCAGATGCAAACAGTAGCGGCCATTTAGATTCTGCACTGTACTCACAGTTAGTACGGTACAGCTGGTACCATAATGCCCTGTGTTTTCTTCTGGTGCAACTTCAAGTTGAGAATATTGCTTATAGGTCATCTGGGACATGCTGGACTATGCTTGAATGGTGTGATTCCCTAACTTTACAGTCCTTCTGTGACAAACGTGTTTCTATTGTTCTTGAGAGGTGGGATCTGTTTGTAGTTTTTTAGGACAACCACATTCTTCCAAAGTGCAGGCCAGATGTTTTGCCAGTACATGCTGCAGGTGCTCTGCTATGAAAATCTTGGCCACTGTTCGGTGCCATTTGTTTGAAGTCAGATCCTCTCCCACCCTCGAATCAGAATCAGTCCGGAATTAATCAGATTTGGTGATGTGATGAATCAAATAAAGCCTATTGGGAGCAAGGGGAGCATTTCTTCTCTTGCCTGCATTCTGCATTGATGAGGTATAATAAAGGTATCTGCTCTGTTGTGTTTTCTGTTGTGGGCCATATAGGGCCTTCAGGAACAACATTTGATCAGGAAAGCTATAGATCATAGAGGATTATATATACCAGTCCCTTTAATGGCTATGCAGTATTCTACTTTTCTCCCAAGAAGGGACGAAAAGGAGCTTTCAATGAAGTTAAAAAGCAGATACAATTAAAAACATGATGCTACAAAATTGTTAGAAAATCAGTTGAAGGAGCTATCATGTTAAAATGCCTATAATTTACAACAGTATAAAATCATTTAAAATTTGTAACATTGAAGAAAAAATGTAGAACACACATCACTTTTTTTAAAAAAAAATCCTACAGCACAACCTTTTAGTCTCCAAACCTTTGTTTTAAGAAGGCAAAAGCAGTGCAGAGAGGAGGCCAGCTGAGTCTTCCATGGGAGGGAATTCCACAGCCCTGCAGCAGCCACCAAGAAGGCCCTTTTGTGTGTCCTTTCCAGATGGCAAGACCCAAGAAATGAAGCCACATTTTCAACCAGGAAGTGAACTGGATGTCAAGCTCTATTTCATTTTTGGATTAATAAAGGCCTCCCCTGGTTCTAAATTGGCTGAGTGGGGAGAAAGATGGCAAATTTGTCCTAACACCATCTAAAGCAGCATTTAATGGAAATAAAATGGGGGTGATGGGGGTCCCAGAGACCTCAGGACCGCATACAGTCCATGGGCCACAGTTTCCCCATCTGTGCTCTGGGAGACCAGTTATCTTCGCAACAGTAGATCTGAACAAGATGCTTGGAAAAGGGGGTCAGACCTGGGAATCTTAAGGGCCCTGGAAAAGCAGACATGGAAGCAAAGCCTTAATGTTGGAAGTGAGAAGCAGAAGAGCATCACAAAACAAGAGAGTTAATATTTTTCAAGTCAGGAAATCCCCCTTTTTTGTTGTTGGACACAACCTTCCCGCACTCCCAAATGTAGTGATTAACAGGCAACTACACTTTAACCTGTGCTTTTTTTTTTTTTAATGTTTTACTTCTTTTAATTACCAGAAACTGGTTGTAATTTTTGGACTGGTTTGGCTTTCAGAAAGCTGCTTCTCTTCGAAAGCAGCCGTCTTATGATGTGTGGGTGTTTGTTTGCATGTGTTTGCCTATCACCGAAGTGCAGAGCCTAGAAAACTCAACTGGGAACAAAGCACACTGATGCAACAGGAAACTCTGTAGAACATAGTAAGACATTTGTTGCTCTTTCATGCCTTCAAACTGACCCCAGCTTAGGGCAACCCTATCATGGGGGTTTTCCCAGCAAGATTTTTTCAGAGGAAGTCTGCCATTGCCTTCCTCTAAGGCTGAGAGAGTGTGACTTGCTCGAACTTACCCAGTGGGTTTCCATGCCTAAGTGGGAATTTGAGCCCTGGTCTCATAGGCTCCTAGTTCAACACTCTAACCATCACATCATGCTGACTCCCTAGTAAAACACAACAGCAAAAGGTGCCTTCAAATTACCTATCAACTTATGTCAACCCAATGTATTTTCTAGGGCTCTCTTATGCAAAGAATACTCAGACTTGGTTTTGCCACTTCCTTTCTCTGAAATATAGCCCATAGAACCTGGTATGCATTGGTGGTCACCCATCCAATTACTTAAACAGGGCTGATCCTGCTTAGCCTCCAAGATCAGACAGGATCTGATGCCTTTAAGATATTTATGGTATATCTAGTAAGACACACTTCCAAATAAATGTGCATGGATCTGTGCTGAAAATTGTTGGTTCATCCTCCATCACTATTTAAAGGCAATCACTATTTAAAGGCTTATGATGTGTGGGTGTTTGTTCGCATGTGTTTGCCTGTCACCGAAGCGCAGAGCCTAGAAAACTCAACTGTGAACAAAGCACAGTTTTTGTGTCACTATTTAAAGGCAATTTCTATTTTATCACTATTTAAAGGCAGTTTCTATTTCACTATCACTATTTAAAGTGCACTATTTAAAGGCAATTTCACTATTTAAAGGCAATTTCTATTTTATACATTTGGTAAAATTTGCATATACATAACCTAGGGAGTGTTGGTCAGTTCCTTAGGGTTGTAATCCTATACATACTAATCTGGAAGAAAGTTTGTTTGAGCAAAGTAAGATGTTAGAGTATATCTTCCTGGGTGGGCAGTAAAGGCTTACCAGCCCACATTCCTCCAATACTGAGGAGAAACTACTTACAATTTAATTATAGAGTGGCCCCTTGACTTTGGTGAGGGCCCAGGATGCAGAACCCTCATGAAAGTCAAACAACCATGAATAACTCCTCCTTGGCCAAATGAGTGCTCCCCCCCCCATTCGCATGCATTTTGCCTGAGCACGCTACCTTCCTTGCAGGCATCCAAGGCAACAGACAAGCAAATGGGAGGGGGCAGCCAGGTGCCTGGAGAAGGTGTGCATGTGCTCCTTCCCTCCCCCTTCACTTGTGTTTCACCTGGGCATACTGTCTTCCAGGCCCCTAGGTGATAGGGAAGTGAATGAGAGGGAGCAGCCATGTGTCCGGAGAAGGCATGTGCACACGCCCTCCCCCTTCACTCGCATTCTGCCTGGGCATGCTGCCTTCCAGGTGCCCGGGCAATAGGGAAGCAAATGGGAGGGCACAGCGACACGACCAGAAAAGACATGTGTGAAGGGCTGCCCCCGCCATACATATTGGAAAATTCTGGCATTCTCTCTCTCTCCTCCCCTCTCTTTTGTTCTAGGACAAATGGGGCTTAGCTAGCATAGGGTTAATTTTCCTTTGCATGTAAAAAGCACTCTGGCCTCTCACCTGAAGTCTCAACTGTTGCTCTGTGTTATTTAAAACGATTGGCTATGGTATCCAGACCATGTGACGCAGGATACACCCTGGAGTCAGTCATTGGCCTTCCATAGAAGATCATGCCTCTCTCTTTTTGCCTTTTTGCAATCCTGCTTCTAGTACCTTCTCTCTGTATGCTAGCTTCTCCACCAAGCAGTTGGTGAGTTAAGAATGAAGCTACTATCTTCCCAAATCCTTTTCTTAGTTAGTTAAGATCTAGTTTTTCCAATACATATATAATTGTAAAGTTTCTTAGTAAATCTTGTAAGTTTGGAACCTGAAACTGCCTGCCTTGTTTTGCTTTCCAAGTTAGTCTTCTTTCAGGGAAGCCACACAGAGATTGGGACTTGCTTTTTCTGCAGCTCTGCGAAAGGAAGGCTAATTCCTTAAATTTTAGCCTTCATAGAATTTCCCCAAAGGGCTAACACCCTGGGAAATTCTCCCAACAACTTGCTTCCCTTTTGCCCAGGTCTGTCGAAGGAAGACACACGCACCAGGGCAAAAGGTAGGGGAATGGGAGACGGAGTATGGGGTGGGTGGGTAAGCGGGCGCCTCATGAATAATCAAGTTTGTGAAGATCAAACCTGCAATATGGAGGGAGGACTGTATTGGACATTTTGTTTCATGTATCTCACCTGCCCCCAATGTGCTCTGTACACACATAAGTACATGACATATAAAGTCATATAGTGTAGTTGGTGTGTGTGTGTGTGTGTGTGTGTGTGTGTATGTGTGTGTGAGTGTGAAATGACAGGTTGTTTGCCCTTTCCAAGTCCAGTTGGCTTGCATGTGTCAGGTTCTGGGAGAGCCAGTCTTCTCTTTCTTTCCAATTCTGTGTTGCATTGGAGGAACTGCACTGTAATAGGTAGTGGGAGGGGATTAGTTGTGCCATGAATTTAAAGGTCCCCCAGGCTAGCATAGAGGCAGGAGGGGCAATCCTGTGCCGTTCTTTATGAATGGCATCTGCATCTAGTGCATGGATGGACAATGGGTGGCCTTGGGGCTATATGGAGCTCGAGGACTGTTATTGCAACCCTTCACTTTCTAAATTATCCAGACCATCCTTTTATGCCCCCTCAAAAGGTGACTTTTGTATCCTATAAGACTTTCAAAGAGGCAAATTTTACCTTTTAAATAGATTGCAGCCCTCCCTGCAGCGTCGAAATTCTTGTTCTTTAAAACAAGAAGTAGACTTCCTGACATTTTTACTTTTCCTTCTCCTTTTTGGCATTTTTAGTGATTTGTGCAGCCCCCATAGCTTCCCAGAGAAGAAAATTAATCACAGTTGCTCATCTTTTTCCAGTGGATCCAAGGGCACCTCAATCATACTGTATCTCCAGAGCTTCCTGTTTTGGGACCCACCACTCCTGGAAATATGCTGACCATACAGAGCCACCTGCAAGAATTCTGAAGATTTGACTAGAAGTTTTGGGATAGATATAGGCTGCTCCACTGGTAGTGAAGCACCTGTGACTCCACTTCCTTAAATGGTTGTCCAAGAGTGTTTTGGTTGTTTCACCTAAGATCATTCTATACCCACTGAATACCTATATCTATATAACCATTGGTATAGCCAATTTATACCCATTCTATATCCCTAGAATGATCTAGGATCTTTCTATAGCCATTGAATTGGTTGGTTGTCAGATGGTACAAGCTGTACATTGCATTCTGTCATTGCATGTTTATGCACAGTGTGTTGATTCTAAAGTGGAGTTGTGTTTTAGAGTGGAAAATGGTGGTGGGAAGGGAAGCCTTCATTTCAGTGAATTGATTTGGCACAAATACATGTAGTCAGAATTGAAAGCTTCTCACTGTTCATCACAATGGCCCAGCAACAACAAGCACAACATATATGGAAGCAAGCACAGTGCTAAGATTTCCTAAAGTGAAGACAAGTCCTGGGAAGAGGTCTCCTTGTCTTTTAGGTCAGCAGAACTGTGCACGAAAGAAGTGAGTGTCTAAAGTCTACAGCATGCCAACTGGATTAAGTCTGTCCCAGATCCAGAAACAGTGATAGAAATTTCTTTGTTTTCTTCAGTGTATGGATCAGCTGTGTTGTTAATCACATGAGCTGGATAAAGGGACAGAACAAAGGCCCCAGCTACTGCTGTGGACACTTGGGATGAGCCAGCAAATGATGAAAGCGGTGACCCAGTGCCACGGACACACAGAGAATAGTAGCCAAGAGTATAATGTGTGGGCAGGCAGCCCTGTCATGTGAATGGTGAGTCAAGTTTGCAGGACAGATTTCCCTATCTTTCTTTTTCATAGTTTCCAGTATCGAATTCAATGGATTAAAAGAAATAACAGATGAGGAAAGACCCCATGAGGGTAGTTAGCTTATTAGCACAACCAGGCTTATGTTATTAATTCAAACTAAGTAGTACCTGTGGATTCATACTGACTACAGAACAATCTTTCTTCTAGCAGTATACTTCTCTGCACGATGGGGACATCATTTATGTGCCGTACAGAATGTAGTCTGTTTGGTTTGCATCCCCTTATACTTTGTAGCTCTGAAAGCCAGTGTGAGAAGGTAGACTGAAATATTGGGTATGTTGAAATAGTATTCTTAGCCAATGTACTATTGATTTGGTTTTAAGCTTGTCATTGTTCCTCTGCCTTGCCTGTCCACCTGGGCTATTGTACACATAAAATGTTCATATAACATATGTAGGTGTTTGCTTACACTTATCATCTTGCAGTTCCATTTCATCACCCATGGCCTCCAGTTGTGCCTATGTCACAGATCCAATCCGCTTTGACCAGATCTCATGTTCCTTTTTAATGGCATGGATATTTCTATTTTCTGTGTTGCTTGGCCTTTTGACTTCACTGTGTTAGCAGGGGACGGGAAAATCACCTCTTTTCCGCCCTGAGTGTATTGTATATAGGTACCCCCACTTCTTATACCTGAGATGAAATACACTGTATCCCATAAAAGTATTCTCTGTCCGTCAGTGACATGGCAAAAGGAAATGCACTAGCCAGTAAAAGATTCATATTCACTGAAAAATCTAGGTCAGAGCACATGAAGAGGCATTCACAGGCACTCCAGAATGGACCCACATTCCACCTGCATATCATCAGCTTAAATTAAAACGTGATTCCAATATTATGCGACCAGGTCTCAAATTTAACAACTAGCATTGTCAGAGCTTCTTGATTGAAGTGTTGAGAACATGTATGTGTAGCACACAGGTTATACTTTAGATCAGCATTTCCCAAACTAGTGCCTCCCAGATGTGTGGGCCTGTAATCTTTTGTTAGTTCCAATTGGAGTAGACCCATTGGATACACTGGATTTACCTATGTGCTAATTTACTAGTCATCAGTTAATTAATTGGCTCTAATTCTGTTGAGGCTAAATTACAGGAGTAAGACTTACATCACTCCAAGCAGCAGGGATGGGAGTGATGGAGGCCATTGTTTACCACATTTATTTTATTATTTCTTTAGTTAATTAATAAATTTAATTACTTTCTATCCCACCTTTCTTGTAGCATGGGATCCAACATGTTTTACAGCAAATTAAAACAGCGAACAGCTAAAATCTCATTGTATAAAAGTTTTTAAAAAAACCCAGTTAAACAATTCACAAAGATGACTAAGTTGAAAACACACATTTAAAACACAGTAAAGATAAAAGCAGAGCACACACCATTATAAGACCCTTCTGCCACATGACTTTAAGAGCCAAAGGCTTGCCTAAATAAAAAGGTCTCTGCCTGCCAGTGGAAACAGAGGGCAGGGAATTCCACAGCATGGGAGCAGCCACTGAGAAGGCTGTCTCCTGTGTCTTTTCCAAAGGTGGCTGTCATGGTGGTGGGTTTGAGAGAAAGGCCACACCTGGAGGGCACCAGCTTTGGGGAGGCTGCTTTACATTGATCGATGATGGGTATAGTTATACATGTCTCCAGGAAAATGCCATCATTTCTCTGTTTTACTTCTTTTCTTTCCTTTCCACCTCCAAGAGGCAAATTAACTCTAAGGCTCCACATCTTTTGCAGTAGTTGAGAAGAAGTTGGAGAAAGGATTCTTGGGGTTTACCCTCTGTCTAGCACCAGAAAGACAGCCGGTGCTGTGGCAAGTTGGGGCCAGGGTGGCATAAGTGGCTGCTGAGCTGACAAAAGCTGTATATCTTTTGCTGAAGCCCACTTCTTTATGCTGGACGCAGTGGAACAGTGGGCAGAGTGAGGTTGAAAAGAAGTGGGCAGGAAGTTAAACCTAGGACCTTGCTTCCCGAAAATGCAGTGAGGGAAACCAACTTGAGTGCTTCAGAAGGAGATTATGCATTAGAAAAACTCATGGAGACTAAGGCTGTCAGTGACCATTGGCCTTGATGGCTCCAACCATAGCTGGGGAAGATGAGCGGGATACTGCTGTCTTCAGATCCTGGGCCCTTTCACACTGTACAGTTTTAGCACTGTGATTCCACTTTAACTTTGCCATGGTTAAATCCTATGGAAATTTGGCATTTGTGGGTTGGTCAGAGGCACCAAAGGGGCTCCCTAGCTGAAAATTTTAAAGGACCATTCTTCAACTGCAAACCCCAGAATTCCATAGAATTGAATCGTGGCAGTTAAAATGGAATTGTAGCACCATAATTGTGTAGTGTGAAAAGGCAGCTGTTTGTAGACTTCCCAGAGGCATTTGGTCAAGTACTGTTGGTAGCAAAAAGCTGGACTAGACAGGCCTCGTTCGTTTGGTCTCGTTCAGTGGAGCTTTCTTAAAAGTTAGTTTCTGGGGGGTGAGTGGAGAGAACATGAGAAATGAACGTTTTATATTAAATTAGTTGAATGGGAACTGATTTGGTATCCCCTTCTTCACTCTGCAGCCACTTGTACATATCC
The DNA here is from genome assembly GCA_030412105.1 of Cyclura pinguis. Taxonomy (NCBI): domain Eukaryota; kingdom Metazoa; phylum Chordata; class Lepidosauria; order Squamata; family Iguanidae; genus Cyclura; species Cyclura pinguis. The sequence goes on from CM059600.1 coordinate 167,033,221, forward strand.
TTAGAAGCTTCTCTGAAAGGTCAAGGGGACTTTTTGACCCATTTCAGCAACAGCAGCTCTCCCACTCCCTGCTGTATTATTCAGAGGAACCCCCTGAGGAAGTAGATGTAGCTGGAAGGATGTGAAGAGAAGATGAAAAGCCTTTCTTCCGTGAAGTTCCTTACCAGTGCTATCTGGACCTTCCTACTTCCAGGATCAGTCAATACACTTGAATACAATAGAACTTAAGCTAAGTGTCCTTAGGACTGCACTATAAGCTAATTTATACCAAGAACAGTAAACGTCTCCAAGTGCAATGGGACTTGTAAGCGTACTTAGGACTCCAGTATAAATTAACTTATTTTAGGATTGAAACCAATATCTGGCTCTCTACCAGTCTATCTGTGCTTTCACTCACCTAAGAGACACTTTATTCCCTATTATGTTTTTTTAAAAGAATGTATATAACCAATTAATTGATTAAACATTATACAGTCAGCCCTTCATATCCACAAATTCTGTATCCATGGATTCAACCAATCACAGCTTGAAACTAAAATAAAAAAACAAACAAACCAAAAGGCAAACTTTGGTTTTGCCATTTTATAAAAGCGACAGCACCACTGTACATAATAGGACTTGAGCATCCACAGATTTCGGTATCCATGGACAGTCCTATAACCAAACCCTCGCAGATACTGAGGGCTCACTGTAGCTGTAGGTTATGCCAAATGTTTACGAGGGGGAAAAACTCCATAATAAGTGATGTGGAACATCAGTGCAATAGCATTAATGTGTTTAAAATGTTAGGCATTGAAAAACTGGGTCATGAGTGTACAGAGAAAGCTACTGCATGCATGCTTCAACGTTCATCCAATTTAAAGCCAATTACTACCTGCTTTCTTTTGGCCTGGTTCCACATTTGCGGGAACTGCCAATCAGATAATCAAAGTTTGGATAATAAATGGGTCTTCTGTATTGTAAACACAACATCTGCAAGTACCTTCCTAGTACTAATTAGCAATTACAGTTTAGCAAAGTTTGCAACCTTGTGAACAAGTTCCTCCATTTGCAGCTGTTAGCATGAATCAACAATTTGGCTGGGGTTTTGTTTACTTGTTTCTGACCCCCAAGACTGTGTTACCCTGTATTCTGGGGGTCCCGGGAGGGACACCTAAATAACCTTGCAATTACACAAATTTGGGGAAATTAGTCAAGAGCACTTGTTGGCAGACCGAGAGGCAGGGTAACGCAGCAGAATCTTGTAACCCAGTGTTTACGGAGTCAGGCCAAGTCAAGAAGCAGACTGGTTTGAAAATAATGAATGATCTTTATTAAAAACAGGCACACAATGTAAGCAACACACGCACACAAATAACTAAGGAAAATAAAGGTGTGAGTAAGATAGCGGGATTTTCAGAGGGATAGTTGATTCGGGTGATACGAAACCTTCCTGAAGTCCGGAAGAAGAAGAAGAAGAAGAAGATGGAGAGCGAGGCTGGGGTTCGATGTATCTCAGCACGTGGAGCTGAGGAGAAGCTCGCCAAGCAATGTGGCAGCAAGGTGGCCTGGAACTTGGGAGCGATCCAAGGAAGCGCTCAAAGTCAGGGGTTTTTATAAGGAGAATTGTGACCGCAGGCTAGGTTGGACTTTGGGAAAACAATAGATTTGGAGCTGGAGACAAAGCCTCTGAAAGGTCAGAATTTGAATGATTGAGTTACAGCCAAATTGTCAATAGGATAGCTGGTATGCAAACGCAGAGTACTTGAGTGTTGTATAGTCAGATCATCAAGCTGCCAGCACTAGGCAAAGGATCTTTTGAAAGTTGTGTGCATACCTAATGGAGGTACTTGCCTTGAGGTCTCCTAAAGCGGCGAGTTGGCTGTTTCTGGCCTGCCTATATTGTCTCGGAATATTACAGCGATTATTGGCGGAGCCTGTATGCGTGCTTGTCCGGAGGCCTCGCAAGCACGTGGAAGGGATATGTGGAGCCGAATTAGTGATATCAAAGATATCTTTTTATATCCCCAAAGCTCGGGCTAGCCAGGGCAGTAACAACTGTATACTCCTGATCCCCTTGTTTACTAGGACCACAAGCCACACTGATAAATTGTAAAGCATGCATCAAGTCCACAAGAAATTATCCTCCATCTCACTAGCACTGTTTGGGTTAGTCTCAGGCATGAAAGAGATCGAAAGAGCTATAATATCTTAGAAATGAACTGTTTTGGCCACAGCAGATATCCACACTCAGTTATTTTGAAATGGCAACAGAAGTGATTGTTTTAACAACATAGTCGTCTCTTGATTTCTGTTTGCTTACTGCAGCATATGATGTTGTTCTTGTTTTAATAAGGAAGTATTGAGTTGAAGAGATTGTTTAAAGCATGGAAAGACAGACGGTAGATCCACAAGGATTTCTGATTCCTGACTGTTTAACGGTAGGAGCAACAAAATACTCCCGCTCTGCTCAAATCAAGGGGGTGACACTACAGATATGATTGGACTGCAGCTTCCAGCATTCATCACCACTAACTCTGAAGGACAGACTAATAAAGAGATTCACTCTAGCATCTGAGAGGTCACATGATTCTGACTTTCACTTTGATTTTACTGCTAAAAAGCAGAACGCTGGAGGTAACCATGAGTGATGTTCTGTAAGTTCTGTCTAGTCCTAACACAGCATGATGTAATGGTTTGAATATTGAACTACAACCCTGGAGATCAAGGTTCAGTTCCCCACTTTGGCCGTGGAAACCCATTGGGTAACCTTGGACGCATCACACACTCTCTCAGCTCCAGGAAACTCCATGATAGGTTCTCCTTACGGCCACCATAAGTTGGAAGTGACTTGAAGGCACACAACAAAAACAACAACAACACTCAATACAAAACTTGTTTAATTCTGTCTCCTCTTCCTGAGGAGCTTGGACTTTGCAGATCTTGGGCCTCTCATAATAACTGAGTACTACTCAAGCCTGAAAAAGCCTCCTGCGGTGAGATAAAAACCAGCCTGACCAGAGCAACAGAACACATGGCCTTCTTTTGCTTATAGAAGTACCTAATTTACTGGCTGGTATTCTGCTGGTGTTATTGGCAGACATAAATTCAACATACCCCTGCAAATGTCTCTTTATGCCTGTTCTGGAAGGAGATATTCACCAGCTTCATTGTGCAACAAGCCCTTTACCATTGGATTCACAATCTTTTGGCCAGGGATCCTCTGACACAATGGCTGGGGAAGGGGAGGAAAGGTCTGAAAAGCAGTTAGTTATGTTCCTGTAGCTGGATACATGATGTCATCCTTGAGGACCTTCACATGATTCATGTCATCGTACATCTGGCTATAGGAACCACAGATAGACATTGGGTGGCTGTGAACCATTCTCTCCCAGCCACTAAATGGTTGTGTAGTGGGAAGGGGACAGGGGACTCATGGGTTCGGAGTTCCATCAGACCACGCAAGATCTTGGTCACTGATTCTGTCAGGCAGGTTTGAGAAACCTGTGGAACTCTAGGGAAACTACTGATGAAGTCCTGTTCCCATCATCTCTTATCATTGACTCAGATGTCTGGGGCAGATGGAAATTAGAGTCTAATGATTTCTGGCTGGACACAAGCTCCTGAAGCTTACTGTTAAGGGCCAGTTGACCTGAATCTTTTGGTCAATCAAAACATTCTGGCCTCCATATGGAGACCAAATGGAACTGGAGGTTCTGGGACCTCTTGGAATATTTTACTGACTGAGGAAGAGTACAAAATGATGCCTCCTTCCTGCTGCCTTCTTATTGAAAAACTGATAAGATTTGCAGTTGAATCAAGATTGTTAACAGGATAATTGTATTCACTTCCCCTGAGGACAGCAGGCTAGCACCATGGGCATACTGGTAATGTCGCTTAGATATACCCCTTGGCATCTTCTGCCTGAGGCAGCAGCCCCACTTAGCATGACAGAAGTGCCAAGGCCACTTCACAGTATTTTGCAAACCTTTCTGTCTGTATGGGGCAAAAAAAAGTCACTTTTAAAAAAATACCTGTAGTAATATTTTTTTGGCTGGCATCCCCATGAACATATTTGTTTATTGATTTTTATTATCCTCAATGACATAATCACATAGTCCAATCTGATTGGTTGCATAATGCTTTGACGTCATCCCATTCACTGTACAATCCCTGAGTGGGTAAAATTGCTCATGAATCTGATCTGAAAAGAAGGAAGCCACTGGTGCTGGCCAAAAGGAGGCTGGGGGAAAAGTAGCAATGAAAGGGGGAGGAGGGGGGAAAACACTGCACAGGATTGAGAAAATTCACATCTAAATCTAAATGTTCTTCAGAAAAGACTTTTTCTCTACCCATGAAAATTTTGGTTTTCATCCAGATGCTTTCAAACTGGAGCATAGTTAGTACACCATTGTTACATAGCTTTGTGTAATCACTATTAATCTCAAAAGCCTGCCATGTGAATCCAATGCTTAATTTATTCACAACATGGCACGTTTTGCTTTTCCATATAGAACGATTCTACAATGAGAAGTCTGACTCTTTTGGATGTGATGTTGCTCCTCTTAAAACATCTAGACCATAAGTTCAGTATGCTACACTTACATTTAGCTATTATAAACTTCTTAGAGAGCCAGCATGGTATGCTGGAGTGATTTGAGTGTTAGACTATGACTCTGGAGATCAGGGTTTGAATCCCTGCTCATCCATGAAAAGCCAATTGGTAAGGTTAGGCAAGTCACACTCTCTCAGCCTCAGGTAAAGCAAAGGCAAATCTTCTCTGAACAAACCTTTCCAAGAAAAACCCAGGAGAGGTTCACCTTATGGTCAATGTAAATCAGAAATGACTTTAAGATACACATCATCATCATCATCATCATCATCATCATCATCAACAACAAGACATCTTGAGAAGAATATTGAGAGAAAGCATTTGAATCACTCTGGACCTCTGAAATGTTTAGTAGAAACAATTCGTAGTAGTAATAGTATTTTCACAGCATAATTCTATACAGGACTACTTGAACTTGGTAAGTGGCTAGAGGACAGCAGCCTTAAATACTTTGACATGAATGAATCTACCTGTGTTCCCCCATATCCCCCTAGATTCCATCACATCATCCTGAACACACTCGAGCTTGTCTGATTTTGCAAAGTCAAGCAGGGTCAGAGCTGGTTAGCACTTGGACAGGGAATGAGAAGGGAATCGCAGAGATCTCCATTTAGGGCTAAGAAAGAGTCCTGCGTGAAAACCCACAGAGCCATCAGTGTAGCCAGAATGGAAGATATTGGACTTTTGACTCAGTATAAGGCAGCTTCTGATGTTCCTGCATATTACTTTCAAAGGGCAAGACTTGGATGTTCTGCATGGTTACAGGAAGAAGTTGTAAGAACCTACAGAGAAAGCATGAAAAAGGCAAAAACATCAATCAGTTGCTGTGGATCAGTTAAATCCCAGGCATTTTTTTTTTTCCTATTCCCACTTTTTCAATTATGGAACTTCTCCATCCTTCTCATCACGTGCATCATGGCAAACATCCCATCTCACCCCTGCTCTCGCTCTTTCCTGCTTCTCAGAGCAAGTCGTATCTTGGATTTCCCCAGAGTAATTGCTTCTCTGCCTGGTTGTCCTCACAGAGTGATTGTGATGAGAAGGGAGAGCCTTGAGTGCTCTCCTGAGCGCGTTGGAGGAAAAATGGACAATAAATGTAACAAACAAACAAGTGAGTAAAGGCTCACAGCCTATGAACATAAAACTCCCTGAGGGATACAGGGAACATCTCTTTCGTCCGTTTGCCCAGTTGCCTTTCCAGGCACAGCAACTCCTGCCGCCTAGGAGTCTTCCTTGTGCATCTGTGACCGAGGAGCAGGCCTGCCGAGGGGCCTGAACGCCGATTTGCCTGTTAGGTGACATTTGCCACACACCGCCACCAGCCACAATACCTCCTCTGTGGTCTGCCTTGCTTTTCCCCCAAGCTCCACCCTGTCTTGACCAAGCCCAGCCCAACAATTTTAACTTGTTTCCTTCCCTTCACAGGAAACATGACTTCCCCATTGATGGAATTCAGCAGCCGACAATGCCGAGCTATGCAGTTTCCCCACTCCAAGCTGGCCCCAGCCTAAGGCCTTGGGAGAGGTTCCCCTCCCCGCTCCCCCAGACATCTGCATGACAATGTTGCCCTCGGTGCTACCCTTTGGCTATTAGCGCCTAATGAAAATGTAACCATATTTAGCCCCCCATGGTCCTAGATTAGTGAGAAAGGGGGCCTAAGTGGATTTAATTCCTTTGTATGATAAGCATCAAACTCTTCATTTGGATTGGGCTCCCCCTCAGATGGTGATGGGGGTTGGGGGTTGGGGAGGGAGGGTGGGATGGGGAATTGCAGGGAGAGAGGGAGAGAGAGAGTCAGTACAGCTAGCGGTGTATGGCTAACTCTATCCTCTCAGCTGTCTGCTGCACAATGGGCAAAGTTATCCTTTGTGGCATTAACGGCTTTGGTGAAGGGGGGGCACTGGAAGAGGTGGAGAACAATATGTGAGAAGCTGAGGCTGCGGGTTTCCCACACGGCCCAATATGTCTCTCCGTGCCCCCCTCTGGGACAGGCAGATCCACAGCGAGCCAGCCTACAGCTGATCCCGGGCTGATTGGCTCCCCCTCCCTCCATCTTCCTCCTCTCTCCCCTGCTTTGCATTGTGCTCTCAAGGGGTGAAAATCCTTTAGTGGCATGAAAGAAGAGGCGTGCCTGGAAACCTCTTCTTCTGATTGATTGGCCATGTCATATGATGGCCAAATCTCCCAGGATTAGTGTGTGTGTGTGTGTGTGTGTGTGTGTGTGTGTGCGCATGACTGTGTGGGGAAGTGGCAGGGGAGGGTTGATGTCTGCCTGTCTCTATATTTTTCTCTGTATTGATTCTGCTTCCCCCCACCATCGCCCACCTCCCAGATGTTTATTCGTAATGCCAGCCTGTTGGCTGCTGCTTCACTGTCTGAAGGAATTTCTTTTGGTTTGTCTTTTGCTTCACATAACTATGCTTGGCAATTAAGGATAAAAAGAAGGGGGGACATCTAAAAAGCCCCCCCCCCCGCAACATCCATGTTCGTGCCCAAAGAGAAGTACTTGTCTGGGCTAGTGAAAGTAGAGATGCTTTCTTTAAGGCCGTTGATCTCATTTAAAAATAAAATAAAATAACATAACATAGAGCCCCAGGTAGAAATGGGCTGTGTTTGTTATAATTCTTCTCCTTGTGCTGAGGCATTTTATTGGAGGATGTCTCGCGGTCTTATTCGGTAGACAGAGGTTTCCATGGCAGTCCCTAAGAAATGTATTTTCTTGTACCCATTAAAGCTTATTGTAGGCTTCTGGAAGGTTTCAGGTTTCATAGAAGTGTTAAGCAGGCCTTAATTTGCCTGATGATGAATTCAGTGAAGTTAGAAGTTTCTGTAGCCCTACCTACACTGGTGGTACAGCAACAACAACCACATGTGCACCTGCTACTTCATTACTGGAAATGCTTTTGAATGTGTAAGAGCAGGACTTTGTTCCGTTCTTGTTGATGCTAATTAGTTCTTCTGATTTGTAACTTTGATTAAGAATTCAAAAACAGCCCATAGTCATACCTAGTCCAGCATTCTGTTCATATAATGGACATCTGGACATCTCTGGGCATCTCAAGTAGGACAGGAGTGAAAAAGCGTCCCTTTACTCATTCTCCTAAGGACCTAACATTGAGAGACACACTGGTTCTGATACTGAAGAGTAATACATATCATGCCTAGTAGACACTGATACACCTTCCTCCATGAAGTGTAGCTATCACTGTACCTTGTGGTAGTGAATTCCACAATTTAACCATGTGCTGTGTGAAGAATTAACTTCCTTGAATCTCAAGGCATTTGGCTTCATTGCACAACCTTGGATTCTAGGATTATGAGAAAAATAGAAAAGCTAAACTCTATTTTCTTTTTCTACAACAGGGTTGGGAAATTATTTTGGAATGAAGAAAGACTCCACCCCACACCCCCACATCAATACCTGACATCACTACCAGGAAAGATCCTAGAGCAGATCATTAAACTGTCAGTTTGTAATTACTTAGAAAGCAATGCCGTGATCACTAAAAGTCAGCATGGGTTTCTCAAAAATAAGTCATGCCAGATTAATCTCATCTCTTTTTACAATAGAGTTATGAGCTTAATAGTTGAAGAGAATGCTGTGGACCTCGTGTATCTTGATTTCAGTAAGGCCTTTGACAAAGTTCCCCATGACATTCTTGCAAAGAAGCAAGTAAAATGTGGGCTGGACAGGGCTACTGTTAGGTGGATTTGTGACTGGTTGACTGACCGAACCAAAAGGTTTGGTCACCAATGGTTTCTCTTCTTCCTGGAGAGAAGTGACTAGTGGGGTGCCACAGGGTTCTGTCCTGGGCCCAGTGCTATTCAACATCTTCATCAACGACTTAGATGAAGGAACAGAGGACATGCTGATCAAATTTGCAGATGACACCAAATTGGGAAGGGTTGCTAATATACCAAAGGACAGGATCAAAATTCAAAATGACCTTAACAGATTGGAAAGCCGGGCCAAAGCTAAAAAAATGAGTTTCAGCAGAGAGAAATGTAAGGTCCTACACTTCGGCAGAAAAAATGGAATGCACAAATATAAGATGAGGGACACGTGGCTGGATAACAGTACGTGTGAAAGGGATCTAGGAGTCTTGGTGGACCACAAACTGAACATGAGTCAGCAGTGTGATGCGGCAGCCAAGAAAAGCCAACACAATTTTTGGTTGCATCAATGGTATCTAGATCGAAGGAGGTAAAGGGTAGCACTCTAGTCTGCTTTGGTTAGACCTCGTCTGGAATACTGTGTCCAGTTCTGGGCACCTCATTTCAAGAAGGATATCGACAAGCTGGAGCGTGTCCAGAGGAGGGCGACCAAAATGCTGAAGGGTCTGGAAGCCATGCCCTATGAGGAGCAGCTTAGGGAGCTGGGTATGTTTAGTCTGCAGAAGAGAAGGATAAATGGGGACATGATAACCATGTTTAAATATGTGAAGGGATGTCATGTTGAGGAGGGAGTGGGCTTGTTTCCTGTTGCTCCAGAGACTAGGACAAGGAGCAGTGGATTCGACTTAAACCTCAGGAAGAGCCTCCTGATGGTCAGAGCTGTTTGGCAGTGGAATATGCTGCCTCGGAGTGTGGTGGAGTCTCCTTCCTTGGTGGTTTTTAAGCAGAGGCTGGATGGCCATCTGTCAGAAGTGCTTTGATGTGGGTTTCAGCATGACAGGGTTGGACTGGATGGCCCCTGTGGTCTCTTCCAACTCTATGTTTCTATGATTATATGGCCTTCCATAGAGTGGATAGTATGAAGTAATTTGGCCATGCCCACAACATCCTCAGGTTCCTAGCTGAAGTGCCAGGTGGAGTTTTCTACCAAGTGCTTCAGCTGGCTACCAAATTGCCCTCCTTTTCCCCTTTCCCTGTGTAGGGAACAGGGAAAAATAGCAAAATGTTTTCAGTCAGTGTGTCAAAGCCAAAGTCCAGGTCTATCTCATCCTCAGATAAACCGCAACTCTGCACTAAACTGTTATAGTGCTATTATTCTGCTTTCAACTTCCTATGGAATCCTTGTGTTTGCAGTTTAGGGAGGGGCCTTCAGTCTAGTGCAGAAATGGCCAAAGATTCTAAAGATTCTCACTCCCACACCAACATTCCCTACACTCCTGGAGGTGTGATACCAGGCTCCTCAACAGCTGACCTAAACCCACCCTCAGACAAAGCCTCTATGTAGCCTACCTTGGGATGGAGGATGAGCAGCCATCCAGCCCTTGAAGGTGTCAGTGCCAAAAGGTATAGGCACAGATAGTCTTTTGCCGGTGAAGCACATGCCGAAGGGCTCAAAGGTGCCAGACTCCTCAGAAGTTAAGAAGTCTCCTTGAAAACGTAGGAGTCTTTGAAGCGGGATCTCCTCAAGATCAAGGAGTCCGGAAGGCTAGATTATCTGCTTGCTGGTTTTGGGAGGGGATTTCAAGGACCAGGGTATTTCAAGCTGAGTTCTGATGTTCCAGGAGCTTTCTGAGTTCCAAGTTGGGAATGACCATGGTCTCCAATCAGATTCTGCTCCCTTTCTTCATTAGGTTGGGAGGAAGAAATTCTGAAGGGATGGCTCTTAGGGGGTTGGGTCTGGATCCTCCATAGGTTGGAGCCCTGTGTCTAATTCTTTACCATGCATAATTTTCCCTCTGTCAGTTCCTCCCTTAGTTGTTTTTTCACTAAGCTAGAAAGCCCCAAGTATATCCTTGCTCCATCTCTTTTACCTTTTCTTTCCCCCTTTCTAGAGCAGCAACATCCATTTTGAGGTGCTGGGACCAGAAATATAGGCTATATTCTAATGGTGGTTGCATCATAGGCCACGCGGAGGCATTATAACAATGGTGTCATTTGTTTCTTTTATCTGGAGCATTTTGGGGTCATTTTCTTTTAGCTGCCCTAAATCAGAAAACCTGGCCACTTCCCTTCACACCTGTGACTCCAGGTCATTCCTAAGAAATTCAAAAGCCCTTGTCCCAATGCAAGCTTTTGGGAAAACCCATTGTTCACCCTTCTCCGTTGCAAGGACTGTTTGTTCCTCTTGCTCCCTCCCCCGCTACACCCATGCTGTTCCTTTCAACTGACATTATTACACAAGGTCAGAGTAGCAGCCAAGCATCCACTTATCAGACAAGTTGGTGGTGATGTCTTACTAATGACATCTGAATGCATTTCAGGATTTTGTGACTGTATGTCATAAAGGAACCAGCACCTCTTTACAGTGCTGGGGAAATAACTTTTCATGAATCATGGGGAGACTCAGTATAAGGAAGAGTGGCTGCAGAAATGGTTGCTTGACTTGAGCACACGTTTTGACCACATAAACACACCTTGGCATGACAAAGGTGTCAAGAAGAGTGTTTATGAGAAGAATATATTGTGGAGAGCCAACTTTGGGAAAAGAAAGTAAGTGTGGAAACAAAGGTTGCAGGGGATCTGTATATGGTGTGGTAAACATATTGGTCTGAATTATATTTTTGTCCTCAGCTAAAGTAGATCCACTGAATCTATAGATTCATCTTTAGACTTTTTCACATTACAGATTTGTAGCACTATGATTCCACTTTAACTGCCTTGGCATCTTCCTGTGGAATCCTGGGAACTGCAGTTTAAGAAGGGGTATTTAGAGTTCTCAGCCAACAAGCTCTAGTCCTTCAACAAACTACAATCTGCAGAATTCCACAGGATGCAGCCATGGCAAGTAAAGTGGAAACATACCGCTATAAATGTGTAGTGTGAAAGAGCCCTTTGTGGTGGCTCACCATTCAACAATTGTTTCAGTGGGTCTACTCTAGTTGGGACTAACCAACAGGATTTAGGATATTATCTGAACTGGGTGAGGCAGGAGCTGTGAAAGATGTACTTCTGTACGAGTATCATTTACCATGCATGCTACAACAATGAGGGCTGAAGGTAGAAATGAAAAACCATTTCCAGAGGCCTGCACATATAAGGGCCAAGGGCTTAGCACTGCTGTAAGAGAACAGGGCTCATCTTTTAGTAACACAGTAGAAGGCTGGACCAAAACATTTTGCTGCCTTGGGCAAAGAGCAAGACGATGCTACTCTCCTTCCATGCACTGAAGCAGCTGGAGATTCTGGTGCATATTCTGCCTCCTGTACCAATAATGTGACAGAGTCCTCCTGCTAAAGTCAGCAGACTAGTTTAGGGGGTAGAAATCCTTGTTGCCACATTTCAGCATTTGCCACCTGAGGCAACTGTTTCGCTCTGCCAAATGGCAAATCAGGCCCCAGGCGCGCAAGAAGCTACGTTCTGGCTTCTTATTTCTGTACAGCTTAGTATAGGAGGAGTCCTGGGAGCAGAATCACCACTGGTATGCAAAGGAGCCACTTTTATGAGCTCCTCTCACATACCTTTGTCTTTGAACCTCTGACATTATTAAAAGGAAAAGGAAAGGGCCTTCCTTTTATAATCAAACCACTGACTCTAGTTTGCTATACACTTGATTTAATACCCTGGGAACCCTTTCTCTTTCAAAATTCAGAACGGTTCTCAAAATGTTGAAAGAGTATACTAAGATGACAGTGTCTTCCACAGACTGTGGCCAGGAGTCAAGCAATGAAGAATTGCACATCAGAGTATCTAAGAATGGAGTTATAGAGTTATTTTGTTTTTTTTTTTAAACACATGGCTGCAGCTATTGTGTGCTACCCAAACTCCATTATGGCTTTCATCTCTCCAGGGTAACATTTACTAATTTCGTATGAATCATAATGTACATAGGTCATCAATGCATTTTAGGATTTCAAAAATAAAGGCTGTAAGAATAAAACATGATACAATTGTGTTTGTCTTGATAGATCCAAACAGAGTCATCCTACTGGTAGAAAGAATAAGGCAACAACCTCATGCAGCAGATTTAAGGTTTCCCGGATTGGTAGCAATGTTTTAGGGAGTTATCACACCAAGGTGTCATACCGCCAGAGCAATGCGTTATTCCTGGTTTGGGATCAGTCTTGTACCACAACCTTATTGCTCACTAGCAGCTATTGAGTTGCAATCCGTTTGAAATGTCCCCTTTTTTTGTGCTGTAAATAATCTGTAAATGTCCCCCTTCCTTGCAACAATCCAGTTAGGTGTGAGAGTGCGGTTTTCTCAAAGCACTTCCTTCCATAGCTGATCTAGTATTGGGCATTGTGTGGGCATTCCCAGGTTGTCCGTCCCTCAGCTACTCTCAAGGAGATCTCTGCCCAATAACCTCCAGACCCATCATGAGGTATGGGGTGGGAAAAAGGACTCGGCAGTGATGCTGTAATGTGGAAGGAAGAACAATATGAATGATGCTACTCATTTGCAGATGTTGAAAGGCTTTAATAGAGAGCATTAATAACCTGATGACATCGTGTGGGATTCCAACAGAACAATGCAGTATTAAGGTATGATGTGATAAAGTTTTTAGTCATTTAATTTCTTCTTACTGTATTGTTATTGTCAGGGTGAAAAGAGAGGGGGTGTGGAATTTTCTGCCTTGTGCGCTCAAATAACTCGGATGTATTTAGGTACTATATGTCTTGATTTAAATGAATGTGAGGCATCATTTCATGCTGTGCCTCAGGCGTCCCTGTGGGGATCAAACTACATGTTATTTTAAACTTTTAACACTGAAAAGCTGTTGTTAATGGGATGTTTAAGAGCAGCTATGTCTTAATTTTTTGTCTTTTTTTCTCAGTGAGAATATTTTAAAAAACTAGGATTCCCCCATACAACATATAGGAAAAGGAGGTTTACTCCTTCTCTTCCCAGCATTAATTTTACCATTAATCTCCCCACTCAACACAGGTATGGAACTGGGAGTGGAAAACACCAACTGTTGCGAAGACACTAGGGAAAGATTGCAAAGAAATAAAGCAAATCCTGAAGACTAGGTAGACAAATTAGTGCTTGTTACCATTTTCTATACTGATGCAGGAGTGTGAGACCTGTTGCATTTCCTCCAGACATAGGTTGCTAATTATGGGCTTAATAACAGGAGGTGAATAATAAGAGAAAGAGAGAACCAGCATGATGTAATTAGCAGAGTGCTGGCCTGGACTCCAGGAGGACCAGGTTCAAATCCTGCTCTTACATTAAGCCAAGGATGGGTGATTGCAAATAAGTCCAGGGGTCCATTTTCTACTGTGGGTTCCTCCAGGGGTTGAAAATAGTGTGGGAAAATGAAAAAAAATGTGTGGACCCTCATGTGGACACACACACGTGAAATGGAAAGGCTGGAAGTCCATTTCTGGTTTTGGGGAGGGGGAAACAACTTTTGATGTTAAACAGTATGCATGTTGGGAGGACGAGAGCCAGTGCGGTGTAGTAGTCTGAGTGTGGGACTAGGAGACCAGGGGTCGAATCCCTACTCTGCCACGGAATCTCATTGGGTAACCTCGGGTAAGTTATACTCTCTTAGCCTCAGAAGAAGGCAAGGGTAAACCTCCTCTGAATGAATTCTGACAAGATAACCCTGTTGCCCTAGGATCGCTGTTAAATCAAAAATGATTTGAAGGCACACAGTGGTGTTGGAAGAGGTTGCAACCTATTTCAGGGATAAATTGTTGCTCCTGGAGGCTTCCAAGGTATAGTTCATGCATGGAGGGAACCAGAAAAAGAATGGTTCAGGGAGTCTGGATGAGTGAAAAGCAACATCTGGTCCCAGGGCTGCACTTTCTCCACTCCTCCACTAGGCTCATTCAGTCCACTTTTAGAGCTGGGGGAGTAATAACAGGTAGAACAGGGACATTTGCACCAGGATTAATGGCTAGCTTATACTGAAACATTGAGAATTATATTGGCAGATATCTCTCAGCCATACTGTACACAGAATCTAGGCCATTCCTTCTTCTGGGCTAACATCCTGTAATAAGGCCTCAAGGCAGTACAGCCCTTTTCTTATCCTCTCATTAAAATGTTTTACCGTTTTTCTCCAACTTGAATACTCAGTTTAATGAGATTGTACCTTGTAACTTTTCACAGATAAAACCCAGGACCTGTGTGGCCAAGCAGCATCCGAGCGTGGTCAAGTTGTCAAAAGTTATTAATGAGGAAGAACACACAAGCTGGGAAAGGCTGCAGCAGTTTGCTTTTGCCTGAGCCTACTGGGAAGGGCAAGATTCCATCCTCTTCTCTTCCCTCCCCTCCCCTCCGCTGAGTTAACTGAGTGCAAACTAGTTTTGCACCTTGAACTCTGTTGGTAGCAACTGAGGTGAACTGAGGACAAAGGGAGAAAGTGGGAGGAGGAGAGAAAAAGGGGGTCATTTTAAAAGGAGCTGAAAAAGTAGGATGGCAATGGATTAACTTGGGCTGTCCCTGCCAAATAGGGACAGTTGGAGAGTATGGGAGGTTAGAAAACCTGTCCCCTGATCTGAACAGCTCCATATGCGTACAGATCAGAAATATGGCAAATGCGACTCTCTGCATATTCTTGATGTATCTCCCTTCATCCCTCACCACTGGCTATGCTGGTGGGGACTTCTTGCAGCCTAGTAATATTGAGAGGGCTACATGTTCTCCTACTCATCATGTAGATTTTTATTATCTTGCTCTTTTCACTCAAAGTTGGCCTCAAACACCTGCACTGTCCTTCAGAAGTTGTGGCCCACCAAACTGAAAATAGCCAATCAGCCAGGTATGCAAGCTCAGTGGTGAATGTCCAAACAAACAAACAAACTAACAAACTTTTGTGATGACTGGCTAAACTGCAAGTAGCAGGGCTGCATTTGTCAAACTCCTGCAAAGCTACAACACCTTGTAGATTCTCTGGGGCCGTGCTACTGCCCTGGCTCCAGACTGCAGGAATGAATTGATGAACTGCATGTTCCCTGGTCCTAGTGTTTTCATCAAGGTGGGTGTTTAGGGCAAATATCTGTGCCAGTGACCAAACATAGTAAGGCTGGTCCATGAAGTCTGGAGCAAGCAAATATTAATATCTAAAAGAGCAAATACTAATATCTAAAAGAACTTTCTGACAGTAAAAGCTATTCAACAGTGGAATGTGTGGCCTTGGAGTGTGGTGGAGTCACATTCTTTGGAGATTTCTAAAGAGAGGGTGGATGGCCATTTTCTGGGGGGTGCTTTTAGTGTGTGTTCCTGCATGGCAGGGGATTGGATTCAATGACCATTGTTACCCTGATTTCTGGGGTCCCGTGACGGACACCTCAATGTGCTCAAAATAAGGGGGAATGGGAATTAGCAAGAGCACAAGCCAAGCAATGCAAGAGGCAGGGCAACCTAGCAAGATCTTGAACCCAATGTTTACTGGGTCAGGCCGAGTCAATAATCAAACAGAAGTAAATAATAATTGTTTTCCTTTATTTTGAGATACAGTTAACACGTATGTACGCAGCCACTCACACAGACCTAATGAAAGAAAGGTAGGAGTTGGATAGAGGAGTTTAAGAGGGATTTTTCAGGGGAAATACTACACCAGATCCTGAAGCCCAGTATATCAGAAGAAAAGTCCGTGGTATCGGAGAGTCTCAGCACGTGGAAGCTGAGGGGAAGGCTCGTTGAACGGAGCGACAGCAAGGCGGGATGGAAGTCAGAGCGATCCGATGAGACGCTCAAAATCGGGGTCTTATAGGGGAAAATGTGCCTGTAGGCTAGTCCGTTCCTGGGGAAAACAATGGGTTTTGGGCTGGAGACAAAGCCTTCAAAAGGTCAGTACTTTAGATGATTGAATTATGACAGCATTGTCAATAGTGTAGACAGTATGCAAACGCGGAGTGCTTGAGAGTTGGATATTCCGCTCATCAAGCTGCCTGCTCGGGGCAGGGGATCTTTTGTAAGCTGCGTGCATACATAATGTGATATTAAGAAGGTACTTGCCTGGAGGTCTCCTGAAGCTGCAGTCCGGCAATTACTGGCCTGCCTGGATTTGTTTTGAATAGTTCAGCTATTTTCTGCCGTGCCTGTGTGCGTGCTTGTCCGGTGGCCTCACAAGCACATGGAGAGGAATGGGTAGTGAAGGCCAAATTCTTGATATCAAATGATATCTAATATACCACAAGTCCGGATTAGAAACTACAGTAACACCGTTGTGGTCTCTTCCAACTTCTATATAATTATAGAACTGTTTGATCCTAATAGTTACCCACTAATATCTTGATTAGGCTAACCAGAAAGTGCGAAAAATGTTATGCTGGCTTTCAAAGCTCACTGTCATCTTCATCAGATAGATGAAACAGAAAAGCAACAGGGACAAAGGCTATAGAAAAAAGTAAGGAAATTCAAGTTCAACACTGTAGCAATAAAGTCTCTTCCTTTGAGATCTGTGAACACTGCCTGATGATGAAACCAGTGAGCTTCAAAACCTAGCATGAATTTTTTGCCCCTTCTTGTTGGCCGAATAAAAGTATCACTTTGTTTAACAACCTACACAGCGAGCCTTATCTTTCTGCTGCAATATCTGTTGCTCTGTATGTCTGAAAATATGTCAGAATCCCAAGAGTCTAAGAACTATGGAGGTTTGTTTTGAGTCAGACCAGAAGAAGAATGGTGACATGCACACACCCCACTCCAAGAAATCTTGGGTCTTCTTGAGCCTTGGGAGAGAAGTTCTGTTAGAGCTACAGTGGGGGGAGGACGGGAGGGAGGGCTTGGTGATTGTGTGAATGTAGCCAGCAGCATTGTTCTGGAGCTTTTATTCTCTCAGGCCTTGATGGGGCTGATTTAGAAATCCTAATCAGGGAGCAGTCTCAATGCCTTCCTGCGTGAGCCACAACTTGAGCTGCTCCTGGGCCGCTTTTGTTCCCTAATGACAGCTGACTTCATGCAGCAGTGGGAACAGTTTGAGCATAACTCCACACCGCATGGGCTGGCAGCTGCAGCCTTAACTCTTTCGTGTCCATCAGCCTAGTGGTGCCAGCAGTTGTAGTGGGTGGGAAAGTTTAAGACCAATCCCAGTGCAAACAAGGAGCAGGAAAAAAAATGCTTAGAAGGTTCAGCAGAGGCTGAGCCACTCTCTTGGCAATGGTGAAGCTGCATTAAAGAGCGGACAGAACAGCAGCGGAAAAGAAAAAAAATTTGGGCACAGGGTAGTACAACAGATGTAATAAACAGCAGAAGCATAGGCAACATCAGGAGACAATATTTGCTGTCAGAATCCTATAGCATAAAGAGATGGAACTACCAAGGCAGGCCCTACCATCAGGCATAGCAAAGAAGCAACTTCACATTGCAAGTACAAGGTGTCTTAAACAAATCATTAGGGCTTTTTGTTGTTGTTTATTGTTGCTGTATCTTTATTGCCAGCCATGGGGAGAGGTGCTTATCTGCTTCATGAACCAAAAGATCTTGGCTGGCTTTGGGTACTAAGGAAGCATCCTGACACAGGCAGCTGGCAGAGGATTGGGGACAGGCATTTGGTTTGCCCTTCAGGCACCAAAGTGTATAAATCCCGGGAACAAATCCTGGTCAAAATGCAGAGTTTTGACAGCAAATTTCTTTGTTATTATGAATGGGGTGGGACTGAGGGAAGCTTGTGTGTGTGTGAAGGAGAAAGAAGGAGAGAGAGAGAGGAATTGATAGATTGATTGATTGAGGCCACACAAGACATAAACCACTCTCAGAGCAAACAAGCAACCTTCACAGTTCCTTAAATGGCAGATTAAAGCTTGTTTACACCTTACTCTTCAAGAGATTACAGCAACATCAGAATTTCCTTCCAAGATTGCCTCAGTATAGACCATGACAGCAAGACTGTTGTACACATAAAGATGGAAGAATTCAGCTCTGCCCACTATGGAGGAATGGTTGCTGAAACTGACAGATTTAGCAAAAACGGACAAATTGTTGGGTTTGATTAGAGAAAGGTCATTAGTGACATTTCTTAAAGACTGGAAACCCTTTATATACTTTCTGTGGGAAAAAAATGACCTGATAACTTTTGGTTTTGATTATTAGAAAGAGTAGCTTATTGAAGGAAAATATAATTTGAGAGAGAGCGGGGTATGAATAACTATATGCATATATAAAATGCTGAAAGGAAGCTTGAAAGTCACTTTTCTTTTTCTTTCTTCTCCCCCACCCCTTTTAAAAAAACTTCTTTGTAATTTGGTAACTCTGCAACCTTTAATGTATTTTTTTAAAAAAAAAAACATAAAAATTATTTTTATAGAGAACTTCCTTCTGAAATTTTGGAATTATGCACATTTCTACGTGGGAGGAGGAAGTGGCATACAAATCAAAGTAATAATAATTGTCATCAACCACAGAAGTCTCATGGTCACATGTACCACATATAGCAAATTTGTGTGATCAGTTCAGGAAAAACAAACAAACTGTTGGACCAGTGTTCTTCTGACAGCTTTTGAGTTTCAAAACAGCTTTCACTTCTCTTGTCTGCATGTTTCAGCATCTCCTTCCTACCATTTCACCTGATACTCTTTGTGTCGGGTAGCCCTCCATATTTTAGCAATGGGATATGTAGTAGGAGTTAAGTAGTAGCTTGCTTGTAACAAGGTATGGGAACCAGAGACCGTTAGATAAACAAAAAGCTAGGAATGCACTGATTAGCACAGCCAGGCTGCCCCAGAACTTCAAGGTCTCTTGCCGGCGGGAAGATGAACTCTTTGTCTTTTATGTTTCATATCTTGCTAATTGCGTCCAGTTCACTCACTGAAGTCCTGCACGATGTATCATGCTCCTAATAAATAGTGTTTATGCACTGTTCTGTTTGTGTGTGTGAATTCAGTTCATGACACTTCGGCTACCATGTGCTGTCCTTAAAGGTGATGGTGGATCTCAACAGTACACCTCTTCTTGTTCTTGTTATGACAATTATGATGACAATTACTTTGATTGAGGACCTTATTATATGTATATCCCACCTTTGCTCCAACAGTGGGACCCAAGGTGGCTTACAAATTAAAAAAGAATTACAATATACTGCAGGCCACTCATAACCATGTGACCAGTATTTATGGTTTCACTTACCCATGATCCGCTCCAGGGCTATGGCTACTGCCACTAGCTGTGGTCTTTGTTCTGCACAACCAGGCTGAGAGAGGTGCATGGTGAGGCACAGCTGGGCTCCTTGTGCCTCTCTCAGCTGAGAAAAGAGACAGACACTCCTTCCTTGGCCAGAAGAAGCACAGGAAGCTCAGCTCAGAGAAACCATGCACCTTTCGTGGCCAAGGAAGGAGATGGGCACTCCTTTCTTGGCTGAGAGAGGCATGGGAAACCCAGCCCCATGAAAGCACATGCCTCTTTAGACTAAGAAAGGAGAGAGGCACTCCTTCCTTGGCTTAGAGAGGCACACAGCTCCGAGCAGCCAGGCCTCCCACTAGATTTAGCTCCCAGGGAGGGGGGCTGCTCACCCAGCCCCACCAGGAAGGAAGGCAGGAAGGGAGCGGGAGTTAGGCAGTGAAGCTGCCTCGCTCCATCGCCGTCTCACCTGGCCTGGTGGTCAAAATGTAGCATTTGGTATTATCTGCATTTTTCACCATCTGCGTTAAGTCTAGGAATGTATCTCTCATATGTACTGTATTTTAAAACATACAAAAAATAAACATTAAAATATTATTAAATTCTATACAACATTAAAACATGTTAAAACCTACACTTTAAATGGATGCAGTAAAAACCAGTCCAACTATAAAATAATGCAGCACCCACTTAACAACCCTTTCCTTAAAAACCTTCAGTTCGAAAAGCCTGTCAGATTGAAAAAGGATTTGCCTGTTGATACGAGGACAGCAAGGAGAGGGCCGTTCCACTCTTCCCCGGTGGGGTGTTCTGGAGCGGACTAGGGACAGTTAATGAGAAGGCTCTATCTTGAGGCGTACTCGTGTAGGTGGCAGGACAGAAAGAAGAACCTTTCCTGAGCATCTCAGGATTCAGGCAAGCTCATATTGGGAGATATGGTCTGTCAGACAGCCTGAACCTAAGCCTTATAGGGTTTCATACATCATAACCAGCACTTTGAATAGTGTCCAGAAACAGACCAACAGCCGGTGAAGCTGTTGGAATATTGCAGTCCTTGTGTGAAGGCTGCTGTAAATGGTTTACCTGTGATATAAACATTCAAAAGACTGTTACAGATCATTCAAAAGACTGTTACACATCCAACAGGGTACAGATAAGCACCAGCACCACACCTAGGTACATATACTACCTACTGAGCCACTTCTTCAGGTGATATGTAGGTTTCCACCTGTTGCTGCCCATGTTTGTTTGTTTGTTTGTTTCTGAATCCATGGAATTGTAACTGCTTAATGGACCAAACCCAAACGGTGCTCACCAACATCTCCTTTCTCTCTTGGAGAGAAGTGACTAGTGGGGTGCCACAGTGTTCTGTCCTGGGCCCAGTGTTATTCAACTTCTTTATCAATGATTTGGATGAAGGAATAGTAGGCATTCTTATCAAATTTGCAGACAGTACCAAATTAGGAGGGGTAGCTAACACCCCAGAGGATAGGGCCATAATTCAAGATGAACTTAACAGATTAGAGAGCTGGTCCAAGACTGACAAAATGAATTTCAACAGAGGAACGTGTAAGGTACTACACTTGGGCAGAAAAAATGAAAAGCACCGATATAAGATGGGTGACACCTGGCTTAACCACAGTACATGTGAAATGGATCTTGGAGTCTTAGTAGACCACAAGCTGAACATAAGTCAGCAGTGTGATGTGGCAGCTAAAAAAGCCAATGTGATTCTTGGATGCATCAATAAGAGTACGGTATCTAGATCAAGGGAAGTGATAGTACCACTCCATTCTGTTTTGGTCAGACCCAACCTGGAATATTGTGTTCATTCAGGAAGGATATTGACAAGCTGGTATGTGTCCAGAGGAGGGCGACCAAAATGGCTGAAGGCTTGGAAACCATGTCCTATGAGGAGCAGCTTAGGGAGCTGAGTATGTTTAGCCTGGAGAAGAGAAAGTTAAGAGGGGACATGATAGCTATGTTTAAGTATTTGAAGGGTTGTCATATGGAGGATAGAACAAGCCTGTTTTCTGCTGCCCCAGAGACCAGGACATGGGGCAATGGCTTCAAAGTTCAGGTAAAGATATTCCATCTCTTTCTAATTGGTTGACTGACTGAACCCAAAGGGTGCTCGCCAATGGTTCCTCTTCATCCTGGAGAGAAATGACTAATGGCATGCCACAATGTTCTGTCCGGGGCCCAGTGCTATTCAACATCTTTATAGACATGGATGAGGGAATAGAGGGCATTCTTATCCAATTAGGAGGGATAGCTAACACTCCAGAGGACAGGATCAAAATCCTTAATGACCTTAAAAGATTGGAGAGCTGGGGCAAAGCTAACAAAATGAATTTCAGCAGGGAGAAGTGTAAGGCACAACACTGGGGCAGAAAAAATAAAATGCACAGATATTAGATGGGTAACACCTGGCTTAACCACAGTACACATGAAAAGGATTTAAGAGTCTTTGTAGACTACAAGCTGACCATGAGGCAGCAGTGTGATGTGGCAGCCAAAAAAGCCAATGCAATTCTGGGCTGTATTAATAAGAGTATAGTGTCTAGATCAAGGGAAGTGATAAACCACTCTATTCTGCTTTGATCTGACCTCACCTAGAATACTGTATCCAGTTCCGGGCACCACAGTTCAGGAAGGAGATTGAGAAGCTGGAACCTGTCCGGAGGAAAGCGACCAACATGGTGGAAGGCCTGGAAACCATGCCCTAAGAGGAGCAGCTTAGGAAGCTGGGTATGTTTAGCCTAGAGAAGGTTAAGAGGCGGCGTGATAACTATGTTTAAATATTTGAAAGGCTGTCACGTGGAGGGTGGAGCAAGCCTGCTTTCTGCTGCTCCAAAGACTAGGACATGGAGCAGTAGCTTCAAAGTTCAGGCAAAGAGATTCCATCTAAACATTAGGAGGAACTTTCTGATGGTAAAAGCAGTTTAACAGTGGAATATGCTGTCTCAGAACGTGGTCGAGTCTCCTTCTTTGGAAGTTTTTAAACAGAGGCTGGATGACCATCTGTCAGGAATACTTTGATGGCTTATTCCTACATGGGATGGGGCTGAACTGAATGGCCCTTGTGGTCTCTTCTAGCTCTATGATTCTATGAACTCTCAAGGGAAGACCCCAGGGAAAAGAGAGAAAAAAAATATCTAAATAATGGTAAGAGTAAAAGACAGAAACAAAAATATAAAATAAAAATGTCTCTTAGCTACACATCTTCTCCAAGTTCATCCAAATGTTAACTGGAATTAACAGAGGGATTATTAATAGTAGAATTAAATGTGATCTTCACTGCTTCATACATTATGATATCAGTCTAAAATTTATTATACTTCAGTCTTGCCTTGAAGAAAAACAGAAGGAAGATAATTTCCATTGTTCCTACTGTCAGTTATCTGGCCTGCTCTAATTAGCAAATCGATCCGCATTGACTTCTTAGCACCTGTGCCCCTTGTCCTCTTTTTTAATTGACATTTCCTCGTTGCCCCACCATGCTCGGTTGATATCTCCATGGCAATGGAAAGAGGGGATGCTACACAGTCCATTTGTCACCCATTGTCACTGTTTTGTTCCCCTTGTATAAGAACTTGATTGTATGGCAGGAGAGGCAAAGAGGAGCCATCGGCCCTTCTCCGCCATCCTTGGGCCTCCTGTGGGCAGGAAAATCTGGTCAGTCAGCTTGCAGCCAGAGGGAGGGTGGGAAGGTGGGAGGAAGCTGCAAGTGGGCCTTCAGGCTGCTTCCCAGGATAACTGAGTCCAAACACAGAAGTGTTTCCAATCAGTCCTATTGAGGCATTTGTTTGTATCACTTTTGGGGGTTACAGCTGGCTGATTGGGACATTCATTATGTGCTGCATGGGAAAGATGTGAATTGCACATGTCGCGGTAAAGTCTTGGTCATACTCGGGTGATGGACGAAATGGCCCGCTGTCTCTGCAGTTCTAGTGTTCCAAGACTGCAGCATCCAGTAGATATGGACTACATTGGGCAACTACCTTGATGACTGTTCTGTCAATGTAATCCTATCTTGCTCAAATAAGATGGTAGGGTTGTCCTTCCCCATACAAATAGATTATGATGGTGGGGGTGGGGGTGGGGTGGGGGAATAAAGAGTTTCCTGGTACCAGAACTGTGGGCTACAGGTGAACCATTTTGAGAAGACTTGTGCAGCAAGCAGGGTTGCTGAAATCAGATTCTGATCCTGGTGCATTTTGTATCCTCACCACCCACTGTTCATCAGTGACACAAAATTGGGGTGGGGGGGTGGGAGCAGTGGCGCAGCTTGGACTGTGTGAAGGGAGGGCAGGAGGGGGTGTGGCCACTGTGCGTTGGGGTGTGGCCACAGTGCATGTGAGGGTGTGGCTGCAATGTGTGGGGGTGTGGCCAGGGCATACGGGGCCATGGCTATGGGCCGGGACACCCCAAAAAGTTGCCTCCCTGGGCGAACCGCTCCCATCGCCCCCCCCATCCCTGTGCGACTGGTTGGGGGGTGACTATGGGCCAGCTGGTTGGCTGAGTAGTGCCTCTGGGCTGGGTTGGTGATGGCTTTGGGCCAAGCAGAAGGGGGCTCCTGGCTGTACATGAAAGTGAGGGATGTGAGGGAGGACCTCTTCTCTCCCTCCTTCCATAATTTCTGGTGAGACACGCCTGCAGCATTCCTAGCAGCGAGGAAGCTGGTGGGCGGGAAAGTGGGAGGGGGAGAGCAAGGTGGCTATTTGGTGTGATGGGCTGAAATGTGGGAGGACCTCTGGAGCCAGGCTTAGCTGGAGGCAGGAGCACTTTCCTCTGTAACTTTCTGTAACTCTTCTCACTTTCTGAAATCTGTAGCTTTCCCATAACAAGTCCACTTTTCTCAATTATTATGGGAGTGACTCCTGAGGAGTCCAGCTTCCTTCCATGATCCACTCAGTGGCAGTTGTGAACCCTGGCTGACTAACTTAGAACCTTTACGTGGGATTTCAAATGTTACATAATCATTATTATCTTCTTTGAAAATCACCAATTTTACAGTGATTGTCAAAAAGAACAAAGAAAGAATGATACTGCTGTAAATGACCAACCATAACTGGGGTCATGGGAATCCTTTCAGACCACTGGACCCCAGTAATTCGTACTGGTAACCCACACCAGTCAGCCCTGGTAGCAGGTGTAATTTAAATGGGGTGGCAACAAAATAGGAAACTTTGGCCCTTTCCGCCCTACACTGTTATAGTACTATTATTCCACTTTCAACATCCTATGGAATCCTGGGATTTGCAGTTTAGGGAGGGGCCTTTAGAATTCTCAGCCAGAGAGCTCTTGGGTCTCAGTAAACTACAAACCCCAGAATTCCACAGGATGTTGAAAGGGGAATAATAACACTATAACAGTGTAGAGCGGAAAGCCCCCTTGTTTTCCCTCCCTCCCCCCCATTCTATTTTCTCTTTTTGTATAACCAGCATCTTTGCTGACCAAGACACCCAGTTAGCATTCAGGAGGCCCTGATGGAGGCGATGAAGAAGGGAGGAGATAGGAGCGAGGTGGGTGTGGTGAAGCCCGGCAGGTCATTTGTCCAGTGTTTGACTGGTGTCCTGTATGGCAAGCATGAATGAGCCAGTCAACAGCTGGTAAGCTAAGGTCAGTTGAAGGTTTTTGTGGTGTGGGGGTGTGAGGTGGGGGAGGACTGGTTGGATTCCCGGACTTTCTGCTTATACGTCATCCGTCACCCTGTCTAAAGCTCTTACTGGTGGCTGTGACAGAGGAATGCCTTTCTTGTGCAGTCACAAGGGATTAACCCCTGAGCTGCCAATCACAATGAGGTCTCTTGTGTGTAGCAGGGGTGAGAAGGAAAGCCTGTGAAGCTCTTGTATATAGCAAATGTCTCCTCTTTTTCCACACAGTGACAGGACTGAAGTGATTTTGTGGAGCAGTGCCAGTGGGTACGGCTTGATGTTGGTCTCAAGGGTCTGTTATTTACTTTCAGTAGCAGGACATGCAGTTGACCGTAAAGATCGGTCAAGAGAGGGTTACAGCCTGGTCTCGGATAGATTAGTTTTCTCTTCCCATGGAGAAACCATACTCACACCAGGCACAGAATAAATACATAGGCAAGAGTGTTACTGATGAAGGGAGTACAGTAAAGATTTTTGTGGCATCTTAAATGCTAACAGATTTATTATAGCAGTTAAACGTCTGTGGACTAGTGTCTACATACTGCAATGCATGAATTGCTATATTAAATTGGATCTAGAGAGAGTGGGGGGGGAGTGGTTAAAATGAAATGCAGCCTTCCCCCTGCCCCCCTCCCGCCCCCTCCCAACACATGACAGTCAACATTAAAGCTTAACCACACTTGCAGTCCTCAACATGTCTACTTAGAAGTCCCACCGAGGTCAATGGGGCTCCCTCACAGATTTAATTCATACAGCACAGAAGTACAGTGGACATTTACAAAGAAAGGAGGACTAGTAGAAGAATAATGTAGGTAAAAAACTAGAGGCCTTTCCGTACTACACCGTTATAGTGCTATTATTCCACTTTCAGCATCCTGGGGAATTCTGGGGTTTGTCCTTTACTGAGGCCAAAGAGATCTCTGGCTGAGAATTCTAAAGGGCCTTCCCTATGCTGCAAACCCCAGGATTCCATAGGAGGTTGAAAGTGGAATAATACCACTATAACAGTGTAGTGCTGAAAGGTCCCAAATTTCAATAACAACAAAACCTGACACTGAAAGGGAATTTAGTGAAAATGACTAGTTTTTCACCCCAGAATTATATATATGCCAACTGGCTTTGCCTTTCTGGACATGTCCTTGGGAATATTATGCTATGCGTTATTCCGTCTTTTCAGCTGGCATCAGCCATTCAATGCTTCCCATGGCTGCCGTGGCACTATAGGTTCCTAGCTGATGTTAACAATATATCCATGTTGGTTTTGATACTGAAGCCAGGGTGGGTGAGCAGAACATGCCTGTGGATGGATCCCGTGTTGCATTGATGCAGCACAGTCAGTCCCCTTGAGCTTCCCAGTATCCTGCCTTTACTTGGCTAACAGATGAGGTCCTTCTGAACTTCAGATACATCTTAGCTGAAGATTTTTCACACTTTCTTGCCTAGATTTGGGCATAGTTTCCACCCTTAATTTGATAGTCACTTTCTACCCCTCCCAAATCTGTAGGTTGGGGGTCAGAGGAAAAGGAATAGCATTCTTGCTGGGCATTCATAGAGATCTAGCTGGAAGTGCTGTGAATTGGTCATAGTACAGAAAAAGCAATTATAGTAAACAGTCGCTTGGAACCTGCCTTTCATGTCACAAAAGCAAGGAATCTCATCCCCTGAAATAGAACCATAACACACCTTTGGATAGTCAATCTGGGGACATATTACAAAAGAGCACAAAACTAGCACAGACCTGCAGCAGAGTGTTTCAAGGGATACCAGACTTCAGGATTTGTAGTTAACACAGCTGAATGTTAGGACAGGAAGTTAAGGAGGTGGTAATGGCTTTGAGTAATTGAAACTAGGAGAAGCTCAGGCAGATCCTGAGCTCATTAGCAAGGGCACAAGAAAGTTATGCCTGTGTTTGCAAAGAGTGCCCCAAGGCGTAATCTCCTCGAGGCAGGGCAAACACCTGTCTGTCTATGGGTTACTGTGGGGCTGCAGTATCTAGAGTAGATGAACTCCAAACATATCTTCTCCAAGAGCCAGTGCTGTAGTTGGGGGCAGAAACAAGCTCAGAAGGCAAAAGAGCTTGATGTAGTTTCTTGCCTAAGACAACCCTATGCAATTTGTGGGGTTGCTATAAATGGGCCTTCAAATTAACAGGCAATCGGAAGGCACATAATACACATACATGTTTTGACAGACTGTGGTCTTAGGTTAAGGATAACACAGCTCTCAGCGGAGAAAGTTTTGTGCTGGAAAAAATATTGAGAAACAGGGGGGGAAATGCAGCATCTCCAGTTGTGACTGCCGGTTGACTGATGGATTGATGAACGGACTGATTGGTTCAAAGCAGGGGTGGGCAAAACATGGGCTGCAGGCTGCATGTGGCTCTTGGCTCCCCTAAGTGTAGCCCTGAATCCCCCACACCATTTCTTTTTAAAAAAATGGAATAATTTTTGGGCTTTTTTTTTTTTGTCCTCAAACAGCCCCGAATGTGCACAAACCACAGCAGTTTGCTTTGCCTGAACTTTCAAAGCTCTCAAACTTCCCTCAAAAATACATTTTTTTTTAAAGAAAGAAATGGTCCACAAGTCTGTAAAAATGGTTGAAAGAAGTGATTATTGTATCACTTCTGGTGCCCCAAAATGTGCTTGTGTGGCCCGCTGGGGGTGGTGGTGGTGGTGCAGGATGGAAAAAAATGGCCACTGCCACCTGTGCAGTTGCCCATCGCTGATTTACAGAGATGGCCCAGAAATCTAGGTGTATTGTGCCTGACACAGAATTCCAGGGACAGAAAAGAAGAGGCAGGGCTGCTTCTGTGGTGATATTGCAGAAAGGGGTAACCAGACTTATAGCTTTGAGGCTATCAGTTTGTCCTGGGGAACAATTCAGACTTCTGGACATGACCTTTTAAAGCAGATTAGGATGAGACTCCTGTGTCTGAAAGAACATAT
Source organism: Cyclura pinguis (assembly GCA_030412105.1). Classification (NCBI taxonomy): domain Eukaryota; kingdom Metazoa; phylum Chordata; class Lepidosauria; order Squamata; family Iguanidae; genus Cyclura; species Cyclura pinguis. The sequence goes on from CM059600.1 coordinate 167,061,321, forward strand.
CTCCCTATATGTCCCTGTCTTTTTCTTCAGATCTTGGGAGTGGGGACTTTTCTCATGGTCCCGCTATCCGCATAGCCCTGTCTGGGGAGGACATATGAGAGGGCCTTCTCGGTGGTCGCTCCCAGATTGTGGACTTCCCTCCCATAGTAAGCTAGGCTGCTCTGTCTCTGCTGTTCTTCCACCAACAAGTAAAGACTTTTTATTTACACAGGAATTTAGTGATTAACTGGCATTAGTGGAGTATGTGTGTGTCTTTATTCTTATAATTTTTTATAATGATTTCATAGTGTTTAAAATTATTGGATAGCTAATTTAATTATTTAAGCCGTTTTTTATTATCAGGATTTTGGCTGTATCTTGCTTTAACATTATTGTAAATGTCCTTGGGTCTCATATCAGGAGACAGGGAAGATAGGCATTAAATAAAAAAATAAAAATAAAAATAACCAGGCAACAGTTTTGCCAGTGACCACAGTTGGATCATTCTTTTAAAAAAGATTTAACTTATATTTTCTAATAGATATGGTATGCCATGTAGTGATAGAGCTTTAGGATTGGAAGAGACGCATCAAGTCCACGAGTGGGGAGATTTGGTGGATCCAGAGGCCAGTGTTGCTCCAACTTTCTGACTGGCTACAAGCTGGAGAGGGTTTGCATTTTGTGTTCAAACCCTTTTACCTCCAGTCTGCACTTCGACTTGGGGGAAGGAAGAAGAAAAGAGCCATACACACACACTAAACCAAGGGCCTGCACTTTGTGACAGAGGAAAATTGGCAAGCTTGGAAGTTTGCAAGAGTGACCATTTCCTTTTCGTACATTTTTTTTCCAGCAGGGATGTATCAGGGATTGAAGCTGTAATCATGGGTAGGGAGCATACGTTCTCCTGCCCCTGTTCTAGACGATTTCCGCACTACACTGTTATAGTGCTATTATTCCACTATAAACAGTCTGTGGAATTCTGGGGTTTGTAGTTTACTGAGGCCAAAAATCTCTCTGGCTGAGAATTCTAAATGCCCCTCTGTAAACTGCAAACCCCAGGATTCCATAGGAGGTTGAAAGTGGAATAATAGCATTATAATAGTGTAGTGCGGAAATGGCCTAGTCTAACTTCCTGCTCAGTCCAGGAATCTTGCAAATCCTGGATGCAATGTCCTGTCAATTCCAGGACATTCTTGCCAGGTGACCATTCTGCTTCTGCTTAAATACATCCACCAAAGAAGACTCTGCTGCCTCCTCAAGCTGTATCACTCTCAGAGAGCATATTCCCAAAACAGTTTTCCCCCACCTAATTGTTGACTAAAATCTGACTCCTTGCAGTTTCCACTTATCAACTCTTGCCTCCATCCATTGGTTGCTCCACCCACTTGAGCAACAGAGATCAAGTTTGCTCCATCTTCTATACTAACAAGCTGGAACATGGTCAGAGGAGGACAATTAAGCTGTTAAAAGGTCTGGAAACCATGCCCTATGATGAGTGGTTTAGGGAGCTGAAGACTGAGGCCATTTCTGTACTACACTGTTATAGTGCTCTCATTCCATGTTCAGCATCCTCTGGGATCTTGGGGTTTGCAGTTTAGGGAGCAGTTGCACAGGGATGGGGGGCAATGGAGGTGGTTCACTCTCAGTTGGCAATGTTTTTGGGGTGTCCTGCCTCATAGCCATGCCCCCATGTGCTGCGGCCGTGCCCCCATGCACTGTGGCCATGCCTCCACACACCGCAGCCACACCCCTGTGCTGTAGCCCCCCCTCTACACACTCCAAGCTCTGCTGCTGTTAGGGAGGGGCCTTTACAATTCTCAGCCAGAGAGCTCTTTCGCCTCAGGAGACTACAAACCTCAGAATTCCACAGGATGTTGAAGGTAGCATAACAGCATTATAACGATGTGGTGTGGAAATGGCCTGAGGTGACATGACAAACATCGTTAAATATTGGAAGGGATATCATTTAGAAGGTGGAGCAAGCTTGTTTTCCACTGCTTCAAAGATTAGGACATGAACCTATGGATTCAAATCACAAGAAAAGAGATTCTGCCTAAACATTAGGAAGAACTGCATGTTTGTAAAAGCTATTGAACATTGAGATAGACTGTCTCTTATAGTGGTGGACTCTATATCTTTGGGGGTCTCTGAACAGAGGTTGGGTGGCTGTCTTTCTAAAAAGCTTTAGTTGTATATTCTAGGGATGTAATTCTTCAGTTTCCTTTTAAAGGTAGCAATGAGTGACTTTAGCAATTTTCTTCTCACAGCAAGAAAGTCTTTGAAAACCACACAGTTTCAAAGCCTAGTCATAATTTGGGATTTATTCTGTGCAGCATTCACACAGTTTTTTCGCCCACAGAGAAGTATTAATTCCCACACAGAAAATGCTGTTTTCTGTGCAAAAAAAAAAAAAAGCAATTTTTTTTCCTGCAAACCATGTGCAAAATTAGTGTAGTGTAAGTCTCAAACTCTGAAGATTATTGTCAATCCAGAATTCTGGTTGTCAAAGTTTCTCAGCACTCAAAAATAAGGTTTTTAAAATCTCCCCAGCAATTTGAAAAAATATTTGACTGGATACTTAAAGGAAACAGAAATATGGAAAGCATCTGAGGAAGCACAGAATCAGTTGAATAAACCAATAACAATTAAGGAGTTGGAAGAGGCTATTAAAGATTTAACAGTTGATAAAGCACCTGGTCTGGATGGTTTTACAGCATTATATTACAAAACATTTCTGAATGAATTGATTAAACCATTACAAGCAACCATGGCTGACATAAAGAAACATGGTAAGCTGGAAACATGGAGAGAATCAAATATTGTTCTGATTCCTAAAGAAGGAAAAGACATAAGAGAAGTTCAGAATTACCGACCTTTTTCCTTGTTAAATACAGATATAAAATCTTTGCGACAGTGTTGGCAAGACGTTTAAGGAAAATATTGCAAGATAAGATTAATGAGGAACAAACAGGCTTTTTACTGGGAAGACTTATGAGGAACAATGTGAGAATAATACTCAATACAATTGAATATTATGATAAAAATCCTGGGAAGAAAGCTGCATTGATTTTTCTTGATGCAGAAAAAGCATTTGATAATGTCTCGTGGTTACTTATACAGCGGATATTGAAAAAGTATAATTTGGGAGATGATTTTTGTAGTTGGACTGAAATAATCTACTGAGATCAGTCTGCAAGATTATTTATAAATGGAGGTATTTCGGCAAGCTTCCCTATATCTAAAGGAGTAAGACAAGGATGTCCGCTGTCACAATTAATGTTTATTGCTGTCTTGGAAGTGTTGCTAAATAAGATAAAAGAGGATTCAGAGATAAAAGGTTTGAAAATAAAAAAGAGAGAATTGAAAGTTAGAGCCTTTGCAGATGATGTGGTAATTTTTTTGGAAGACCTGAAAGAATCAATTTAAAGGCTGATGGAAATTCTGCAAGGATTTGGTCAGGTGTCAGGATATAAGATTAATAAGGAAAAGATGATGTTAATGACTTTGAATATGTTGAAAAAAGAACGCATGGCGTTGGAAAAATATCAGGATGCCAACTTACCAAGAAAATAAAATATTTAGGAATATCTATCACAAAGAAGAATCAAGAACTATTTGGTAATAATTATCAAAAAACATGGAAAGACATTAAAAATGATATGGGAAGATGGAGTAAATTAAATCTGTCTTTCTTGGGGAGAATTAATGCTTTCAAAATGATTTTATTACCTAAATTTATGTTTCTTTTCCAAAATCTGCTGATAATTGGAAATCAGAAAGTGTTTAAAGAATGGGAAAAAAGAAGTTCAGAAATTTATTTGGTTAGGCAAAAAGCCAAGAATAAGATTTAAAATATTACAGGATGCAAAAGAGAAAAGTGGACTAGACCTACCATCGCTTAAGATATACTACCATGCCTGTTGTTTTGATTGGATTAAGGATTGGATTTTGTTAGAAAAATCATGACAAAAGATTTGGAGGAATTTGACAATAGATTTGGATGGCATGGTTATTTGTGTTACAATAAGTTAGCGGCGAATAAGGAATTTAGTAATCATTGTATCCGGAAATCCTTATTGAAGGTTTGGCTACAGATAAAGCAGAAATATTATATAAAACTCCCAATTTGGACATCACCTCAGGAAGCGTTGAAAATTACCCCAGCAAAACAAGGAAAATTATTAACATGTTATGATATACTGAAATGGAAGGGAGACAATCCAGGAATGAAGACGGCAGAAGAGCTGAAAGTTGATGGACATGAATTACATTGGTTCCTTTGGCGACAATTAAAAGAAAGGTTTAAAATGGACCAACAATTATATGGATTTGAGAGAAAAGAAAATGAATTGGACTTACTGTTAAAAGAACATCAAAAGAAGAGAATCTCTAAACTATATTAACTACTATTAAAGAGGGAAATGGAACCCGATATAATAAAAAGGACAATGATTAAATGGGCTTAGAATGTAGATCATCCAATTGAATTAGATGCTTGGGAAAAAGTATGGAAAACAGACATAAAAATTACTCCGAATTTAAATTTAAGATAAAACTTTTATAAGATGATGCCTAGATGGTATATGACTCCAGAGAGGTTGCAAAAAATAACAAAAAATGGAGATGCGAAGTCTTGGAAATGGGGGGAGAAGGTGGGAACGTTTTTTCATATGTGGTGGACTTGTCAAAATGCAAAGAAATTTTGGAAGGGAATTCATGATGTAATTCAAAAAGTTTGTAAAGTGAATTTTGAATTGGCACCGGAATTTTATTTGTTGAATATATTAGGTCAGAATCGAGAGATTAAAAGACATCAAAAGACAATATTGTATTTCATTATGGTGGCACGGTTGACATATGCTCAGCATTGGAAAGAAAAAATAGAAATTAATTTAGAAGAATGGAAACTAAATGTGTTGTATATGGTTGAGACTGAAAAATTAGCATATTCTCTAAAAAACAAATCTGTTCAGAACTTTGAAAGAGAATGGAAATGGGTAATGGATTGGTTAAAAATATAAATACATGTGATGATTAGGCAAAAATACATTTGTGTAAAAATGGAGGATTCATTATGGAAGAGATAGTAACGACTGAACTGGGGAAGAATAATATAGGGAAGTGTGTTGGGAGGAGGGATATACCAAACATGGTGATGTATGTGTCTTTTTTTTATGCGTTGTGGAAAACTAATAAAAAAAGTTTATAAAAAAAATATGGTTTTTGATCTAAAACATTCTTTCCATCTCTACTGTATTCCAGCATGTCAGGGGGTTAGACTAACTGGCTGTTGTGATCCCTTCAGACTCCATGGTTCTGCAGAATAGCATTTGTTATTTTAAGAAAACTGTCGTTTTTCCTCCGAATCTCTTTAAGACTAAAGAAACACATTTCTTTCAGTGCTTCCTTATCTTGATTATATGATCCCTTACTGTCCTGGTTGTGCTTATATGGACCTGCACTCACATGCCTACCACCTTCTTAAAATATGGCACCCAGAACTTGATACAGACTATATATGTGGCCTGAAGGGCACAGAAGGTAGTGAAACTTTTGAATGACTCAAGCTCTGACCGTTGGTACTCCTGTGTAAGACCATTTCTGCCCTACACTGTTATAGTGCTATTATTTCACTTCCAACATCCCATGGAATCCTGGGGTTTGTAGTTTAGGGAGGGGCCTTTAGAATTCTCAGCCAGAGAGCTCTTTGGCCTCAGTGAACTACAAACCCCAGCATTCCACAGGATGCTGAAAGGGGAATAATAGCGCTATTACAGCATGGTGCAGAAATGGCCTAAGATATGTGAACAGTGTGGGTGATCTTGGAGTGTCTGGATGATAGCATTTCTTTATTTTTCCCCCCCTAACTTAGCCACAAACAGTATAAACTGGCTTTTAAATTTTTAAATGAAAAGCCTGGGATTGCATTAATTCACTTCCTCCAGCCCACATGTTATAATATCCCATGCTGCAAAATGACATCCTGGCAGCCATTAAAATGTTCTGTTCTGAAACTATTTTAAAACCAGATACAGCTGGGAAGAGGGAGGATAATGAAGCAGGTCTCTCTCCCCAAGAAAGAAATCATGTTGGTTCTTTCCTGGACATAAATGTTTTTCTTATCATGCCTTTGTCCGGTTCCCTGAATACTACCCTTCTTACTTTACCTTCTCCAGTTCCTCTTCTGCCTTCTTACACAGCTGTATTTAAAGCTTAGTTTACTGTCTTCTAAGTGAAGTTTTAGGTTATTCCCCTCCTCCATTTTTGCTCTACAATAGCTTCCTTCCAGTCATGTTCACCTTTGGGGCCTACATTGAATGCACACACATTCTTTTTGGAAAAACGGCTGAGTTCAAATGGGGGAGAGACCAGTTGCACTTGCTGCAACACATGACCTGAAGTAGAAACACTGTCAAAAGTAGAAAAGGGTGATACCATGGCATAATGTTACTTCCTCTGACACTCCCAATTTCTAGGTGTGTGCTCCATGTCTTCTGTAAAGACAGTTGGGAAACGACTTGTAGCTTACATAGGTAGTGTTTCATATTCTGCCCAATGAATTAACCAGAGCTTGGAAAAAACTATTTTTTGTTAATTAATTATGTCTGCATACCATACAGTTGTTAAGTGGTTTACTGAACCTGGCCCTACAACAATTGTGGAAATATCCCAGCCCAGAAAAGATAGTCCTCAACTCTATAAGCTGTGGTCAAGTAATTTTCCCAATATCTAGTATTAACCATATGTTGTCCCATTAAGTATAATCCAATCTCCAGAGTCCTACTCCAGTTCTTTTATCAGTCTACCACAGGAATGGACAACTCATGGTCTTCCAAATGTTGGTTACTGCAGCTTCTATTATCCCTCACCATTAGTCATGTTGATAGGTTGATGGCAGTTGTAGCACAACATCATCTGAAGGATCACACGCTTGCTCACTCTAACATAAGAGAAGCTCTTCTACAGGTGGGTGCTCAAAACTCTACCAGCTGCATATGTCCTTTTTCAAATAATAAGCCTGTTACATTATCAACCATTGTGTGAGGTCTGCACTTGGTATTCAAAGTTTAACAAACAACATTGCCTAATGCGAGGCTGGAAAATACACCACCCTCCAGATGCTACTGGACTCCAGTTTCCATTAGCCATAGTCATCCTGACCATTTGTGAAGTATGATAGAAGCATATTTTGGGAAAGCTACTTTTTGGGACTGCAGCTCCCAGAATCTCCAGGAGCAGTCTTTGTGGGAGTTATAGTCCAAAGGAGTAACAGTTCTAAGTTCTTTTTGGGAGTAGTTGCTTATCAGCCTCTGGAGGGCTAAAAGTTCCCCATTAATGGCTCTGGAATGATCTGGCTACTGTTCCATTAATCATAACCCAACGTCTGTCTCCTGCTTTTCTATTGGTCTACAACAGGAGTCAGCAACTTGTAGTCCTCTCAATGTTGCTGGGATGTTCAGGAAGCTGAATACTGTTAATTCATTGTGATTGCATACCCCACAATTATTGAGTGCAACAATAATGGAACCGGCTGAGCCCAGGAGAGCACCCTGAGGAATAACAAAGATGACATCCTTCTTCATCTGAAGAAAATAAAGCCACAACTTTTGTACTTCCTTCAGCATTCTTTGTAGTCACCCCAGTATAGTAAGTAACAAAAAGTTGAGAGAGTCTCTGGCCATCCAGATGTTGTTGGATTCCAGTTCCCATCAAGCTTTGCCAGCCTGGCCAGTGGTTGGAAATGATGACAGCAGTAGTTCATTGGGGTCCAGAAGGCCACTGGTTGCCTATTTCTGGTTTATGGCCTCTAAAGGGGTTCTCATCTCTTCTATGCTAGGCTTACAGACATTTTGGTTGGAGTTTTCCTTGTTCTTTCTTTTTTTGGGTAGGGGGAAAGAATGGAGGGAAGTGGTTGTCCCTTGTTCACAATGACATTTTTGTGGATTGTTTTAAGAAAATGGTAACCCGCTTCCATCTAGTTTTTACACTATTAAAAGCATGAAACTGCATGTGGCCTTCCAAAACAAAATAGAAATAAGAGCATAGGTCTGGAAATGTCAGCCGCTTTTAAGTAAGGAGGCTCCCAGCTGAGACCATATCCTCCCTCCACTGAGAAAGTGGAGTGGCCTCCCACCAGTATCTGTGGGAGCAGACCCCAATGTGTTTGGAGTAGGGAGGAAGCAGGGGTTGGGGGTTAGGGGATGGAGGCTGAAAGCAGTAACTTTCCTCTGATTCTTCAAGAGAATCCTTATCCCAGCTGTTGCTTTTGTCCAAGAGCTGATATCCAGAGGAACTAGGAAGACTTGGGACTGAAGGAGTTAATGTTTCCTCAGCAAGTGTTTAGAGGAGGGAAATGTGTTTTACATATATTTGGTCAGATTACAAGAGCAGCAGGATACAATTAATGGCTGTGACCAGAAGATTGCTACAATATGGGTCTAGCTTTGCCCTTGTTTATCCCTGCACTTTGGCTAAACTGTGAATTAGCAAAAATGTTCCTGTTGATATTAAAGGCAAAGCTATTCAGACATGATTCCTTTGTTCTGGCCCGAAACCAGGCAAACAGAAATTGAGCACAGAGAAACCCCCATTTCCACAGAGAGATAAATGAATCATGGTGTATTTATCTAAACATGCTTGAAGCATGCTCATTTTAACTTGCAGGTTTTTGTTTGTTTCCATTATCTGCAGTGGCCGCAGAGGTATTTTCTGAAGTTCAGCACTCCCCCTGACAGTAATTGGAGTCACACCCTCAAGGAGAGTTCAAAAATAAAAGCCACTGCCTTGATCCATATCAACAAACCAGTTCTAGGAATGATAATCTCTACTAGGAGCAAGTCTTTTGTGAAGCTGATAGATCTTAGTAGGCCACTGAAGAACATTAAAATGCTTGGCACTGCAACAGGAAGAGTTCACACCCATCTATTGTTGCTTGGAATATCCACTTCCATTAGTTAGCTGAGAATCATGGCTAAGCTTGGCGGGTCCACGGAAATTGGGGGTGGAGGGGAGGTGTGCACCATGATGGTGGCAGATCAGATCCAGTACTGTCAATGGAGGCTGCAGGGGATGGTGGTTGTGGGCAGTATTGGGTGACACCATGGGGGGGGGGTGACCCCAAAATGACTGCCTTCACCTTTTTTCTCCCTACCCTTAATGAGAGACCATATAACTTCATATAAGACGACCACCCCCTTTTTTCTTATGACTGGATGAGAACCTCAGTGCCTTTGCACACATGGAGCCAGGTGAATAGATCAGGATGTGTGTGTGGGGGAGTCCCCATGGCAGTAGACTGGGACCCCTAGCATTCTGGTTTCTAGAAGGAAAAGACTCCATGGGGGTGACATTGTGAGTTACTGCACTGGATAACACCAACCCAAGTGATGCCACTGATCAGGTCATCATTGTAGCTAAACTCTTTGGGTCTTGACAAGCCCTGCCTCTCCTACATTACTGTTCGTCAATAGTGCAGCCATCACAGTGGAGGAATGATGATCTGGAAGGAATTTGTGCCCAAGGGATATATCCCTGCAAGATGCTTTTCATTATTCAAAACCTTTAATGATGGATGTGGCTCCATAACCTTTGCTGAAACTAGATGCCTAGAGACAAGGAAGTAAGTGGGTATTTCAGATCAATAAGTGAATGTCAAGCTTCCCACTTTTTCAGCTCTTGACCAGCCTGACCTATTTTCTTTGCCTATTTTTTCTCCTAGTTTTCCTTCTTCCCTAAGTCTCTATTCCCTGTCCCATCCCCCCCTCCATTCTTTCCCCCATCCTCTTTCTTTCAGAGATTTACAGCCGGCCTAGAATAATTCTTTAGACAGCTTACAGAAAAATTGTAATGAAAACAGATTTGAAGCAAGTCTCAGTTTGGGGTGGGGGTGGGGAGATGAGACATAAATAAATTTAATAATAAAACTCTTCATAAACTTAGATCTCTTCTGTTACCCTAGGATGCTTCAAAGAAGCCCCCTTTCTTTAACCTGGCACCCCAGAATTATGTTAAATTTTACTAATGGAATCCTGTACCTAACTCTTCAGACATAATCCCCATTGCATGTAACAAAGCTTATTTCAGTGCAATTACGTAGAGGGTTGCAGTCTTAGAGGGACTCCTTATTACTCCAATTTTGCCAGGAGAACCACTTCTGCCTTTAAGTAAGATGAGGAAACCTGGGGTCTTCTCGTTGTTAATGGATTTCAACTCCTAGCACATGTAGTCAATCATCAATCATGATGAAAGTTGTACTTAAAGGATTCCACATGCCTGGCCTCTTTATACCCCCAAAGCCAAGAGCTGCCACCATATACTGACTTCTTGAAATTACTGTGTAACATCTACAAAGGTACCAAATTAGATTTCTATCAAATCCTAATCACTGCCCAGCCAGCTCTGGTGGGTTAGCATGCACCTTTGCATTAGCTGGGCTTGGCAACCAACATATGAAGAGAGAAAGCAGATTATGGATCTGAACACACCAGATGTTAATAAAAAAGAAAAAGGCAGGATTTTTTTTTTAAAAAAAGCTTGCATGATATAATTATTAGAGTGTTGAATGAGGGCTCTGGGATGCCAGATTCAAATCCCTTCTCAGTCATGAAAACCCCTTGGATGACACTGGACAAGTCACACTCTCTCAGCTTCAGAGAAGGCAGTGGCAAACTTTCTTGGAATTAAACTTGCCAAGTAAACTTCATTATAGGATTGCCATCAGTCAGAGTTGGCCTGAAGGCACATAAGAACAACAAGCTTTCTTAAAAAGAACTCAGAACCATAGAGTTTTAATCAATGAAAGGGAGAGATAAAAGTTGACAAAACAGGTTGCATGAACACCAAGGACCACTGCTAACTAATTCCAGCTGAAGGCGGTGAAGACAAGACTTGGGTGAACAATTTATAGGCCTCTTGAGTTTAAAATTGACACATTGACATGAACTGCTATAGCGTTTGGGGTGCAGGTAGGCAAGAAACAAAGGTCAACTAGTCTTGTTAACATGCACTTTTGCCCCTAGAAAGGAAAGATGACACTTTAGAGAGCAGTGTGAAAAAAGAAGTTGACTCGTAAAAGTGAGATGCATGTTTGTCCCTCAAGAAAGCAGGCAGGATAAAGTCCAAATGAAACAAAAGGCCTTTCCACCCTACACTGTTATAGTGCTATTATTCAGCTTCCAACATCCTGTGGAATTGTAGGGTTTGTAGTTTACCAAAGAGTTCTCTGGCTGAGAATTCTCAATGCCCCTCTCTAAACTGCAAAACCTAGAATTCCACAGGATGTTCAAAGTGGAATAATAGCACTATAACAGTGTAGGGTGGAAAGGCCCAAAGCTGTGATACAGACTTAAAAGCTACCTAAATTCTTTACAGTCCAAGCTATGGCATGGTGTGTTTCAGGATCCGTGATTACTCATCATCTCCCTGTGCAGTCAGCTGAGTTTGTATGCTTGTTTGTTTATTTATGCATTTATATCTTGCTTTCTCTAATGTGTTAAGCCCAATGCTCAGTATGGGTGATTGTCCCACTCTGGAACTCCCTAAGTCTTTGCTGGTACTTCATACTTGACTATTCCTGCCCACTTTTTGTTCTTAGTGGCTCCTGAGCGGAGCAGAGGATGAACTGGGACAAACTGTGAGCAGAGGATGAATTGGGTCAAAGGGCTTTATCACATGAGGTAGGTAAATCACAATTACAGCATGATAATAGTGTCTTTGTAGGAGACCTTTGGAAAGTGTTTCTTAATCCATTAATGACCTCCTTTGTAAAAGAAACGCTTTCCAAATGGTCTCCCACTGGGAGAACAGCAGAAGAGGAATGAGGTAATATAAGTCCCAGCCAAAGACACTATTATGCTACTGTAGTTGTGGTTTACTTGCCTCATGTGATAAAGTTCAAACAAACAAAAGGTTTGATTTTTGCACAGACATGTATTCCTTCACAGAATAATTCCCTTATATACTTTGCAATGTGTGAATATAGGGAGAATCCTGGCAGAAATCTTTGTGCTCTCTCACAGATTTATATCCCTGCTGATAATACTGTAAACACTTCCCATTCCCTTAAGTGGTAAGAAATTCTGAGATAGTGCTGTAGGAAATTGAGGTCACTGAAGAAAATTTTCACTGCCTATAGGCATCAAAACTATCACTTTTGATTCAGATTTTGAAAATGATAGCATACACTTCAGCAATACCCCAGGCTACTTCCAGTCTGGTTAATGCTAGATGGAAATTTAAAGCTCCCTGCATCTGCCTTCACATTCAAAACTGTTATACTGCTTCTGCTTTCTCTCTGATCTTCCTTAAATTCAGATGAGTGTTGCATTCTCAAGAGAGATTCCGACTCCTTTCCCTTTTCAAGAGAAGTACTAATGTCCAGATTGAAGTAGTAGTGCCACGCTATTCTGCTATGATCAGACCTCAGTTGAAATATTGTGCCCAGTTCTGGGTACCACGGTTCAAGAAGGGTATCAAGAAGCTGGAATGTGTCCAGAGAAGAGGAACCAGGGTGATAAAAGTTCTGGAAACCAAGCCTTATGAAGAACAATTAAGGGAAGTGGGGACATTTAGCTTGGAATACAGAAGACCGAAAGGTGACATGATAGCTATATTGTAATATCTGAAGGGATGTCATGTAGAAGATAAAGCAAACTTGTTTTCCTCTGATGTTCCAGAAACTAGAACATGAACCAGTAGATTCAAATTACAAGAAAAGAGATTGCACGTAAACATTAGGAAGAACTCTTTTACTGTGAGAATAATAAAATTCACAATGGAATAGACCACTTTGAAGGGTGGTGGACTTGCCATCTTTGGATATCTGTAAATGAAGGTTGGGTGGGCTTCTTTCAGAGGTAATTTGTGTATTCCTGCATGGCAGAGGATTGGACTAGATGGCCTTTGTGGTCTTTTTGAGCTCTTAAGATTATGGGATTCAAATTTCCTGTTCAGTCACGAAGTATGATATGCCTGCTAATCAAGGAAATTTGCAGGCAACCTTATAAAACCCTTGTGGCATTTGAATGATGTGTGCCATCTCTTCTGCTTCAGCTGTCCTTTAAAGGGTAAGAAATGGATAATATAAAGGATTCAGTATTAATCTAAGCTGAAATACAGTTCATTTGTGTTATGTTACTTAGAAATAGCCAGAAACAACAGGAAGGAGGGAACAGAGATGCACCTATGTAAGTTCCTCTCCAGGAATAAGAGCTCATAAAGGTAACTCAGAATGCATCACTGATAATATTTCTAAGTCTTGTATTTCTTGAATGTTCTATGTAGATGAATCATTTTTTGCAGAGATAAGAAAATTATTAACATTCCAGTATAAAAACACAACATCTCGTTGTTTGTGTATTAACATGTAGATGATAACAGCACTGCAAGTTCAGAGCAACTGGATTTCGCTTGAAACAACCAGAGGAGAAGAAATGGAAAAAGGGGTTATGAGTTTAGGCTTCCAAGAATAAATAATGTAATGGGAATAGAACTGTGTTTCGTCAGGAGAAGACCTTCTTTTATACAATTTACTAGCTGAAAGTGCTTGAGACCCTCTCACACTACAGAATTATAGTGCTACAATTTCCGTGGCGGAGCTTGGAGTGTGTGGAGGGGGGTGGGAGGGCGTGGGGCTATGGCACGTGGGGTGTGGCCACTGTGCAGGGACGTGGCCAGGCCTTGCAGGGGTGTGGCCAGGGCACACGGGGGTGTGGCTACAGGCCGGGACACCCCAGAAACATTGCCACCTGGTAAGAATTACCCTCCGCACCCACGTTCCTATGCAACTGTACGATTCCACTTAATTGTGGAATGTTAAGCCATGTAGTTCTATCCAGTGGAATCCTGGGATTGGCAGTGGAGGCAGGGGCATTTAGCATTTTCAGCCTAAGGCCCCTTCCTTAGGATGGTGGTATCCCGGCATGGGGATGCAGAAAGGAGCAGGACCACAGCAACACTTCCACATGATATCTTCAGAGTCTTGCTCTTCTTGTGTTGCCAGCTGGTGTGATTGCAGAGTATGTCACTGATGGTGAAACTCCATTAATGACCCCCAATCACACAAGCCTTCTGTTTCAGCCAGCCATGGAGAAGTGTGATCACATGCTTCCTTCCCCACCACAGCATAGGAAGAAGTCCGGCTGCAGTGCGAAAGGAAGAGGCTTGTCTCTTGCACTCCCTTCTGCAGGCGACTGGTCGCGTGCAGAGAGGGGCACTGGGGACACACTCCCATCCTGGAAAAGGCACTGCTGGGATTGTGACGGGGCAGTGCACGAGAGCATCATCCTGCAGAAAGGGCCTAAGAGACTTCCTCCAGTGCCTCTGACCAAACTACAAACCCCTGGATTCCACAGGATGGAACACTGGAGGTTAAAGTGGAAACATAGTATTAAAATTGCACAGTGTGAAAAGAGCCTGTGCTTTAATAGCTTTGATGGCTGGTGGCTACTACTTGCTGAATATACCCACCCACTCCTATCGGCCCATATAACTGCTTGGGTAAAGGCTGAAGGAGGCAATTGTTTAGTTGGAATGTAACCAGCAATGAAGAAGACATGAAATGGTATTTTTTTGAAATGATAATAGTTACTTCACTCTGATGACTTGTTCTTGTTATTGCAGTCCAGAAAGGCAACTCACTGAGTTACCCACCACTAATGAGTTAGCTGTTGCTATTGTACCACTGAGAAATGCAAGGAAATGCCCTCTGCTCTGTCTAAGTAGCCAACTCTGACATTGCAGCCTGGAAACTGTGAGAAAAATCCATTACAAAGCAATCCTTGCATAGCACTTGGTCCCAACCCAGATGCCTTTGACTGCAAATTCTTTACACAATCAAGTTGCAGATGGGATCCTCATTTTCTAAAATATGCAGATGATGCTGTATTTTTAGAGTTCCTGTGATTTTGAGCAGATTGCTTTTTGAGCAGCCAGCTTGGCAAGGCAGCCCTTTGCCACCCCTATACACTCACACTGACTTTCCTTTTATGGAAGCAGCAGTTGCAGTCTCTGTCTCTGTCTCTCTCTGCACTCTCTTTCTCTGGGGTTGTTGGCCTCATCATTTGGTGGAAAATCCAAAAGATTTTGGCCCTGTTTGGGTATTCAGAACCACCCAACTAACAGGGCATGGAGAAGAAGAATGGGGATGTACCTGCTGGTCTGTCTCTTTTTTGGCCTCCCCCACTAAGGCTGGACCCTGCCACATATGTTGGGAATGGAGGTCTAAAGCAGAGGTGAGAAATATGTGGCCCTCTTGATGTTCTCGAACCTCATTTTCCAGCAACCTTAGCCAGTATAACCAGTGGTGAGCAATGCTGGGAACTGCAGCCAACAATATCTGTGGTGCTGACATGATTTCCATATCAGGTCTAAATAGAGGAACTGCTCTGTCAGCATATGTTCACGCTGGGATTTGGAACCCCAAGTGATCAAGGTTCTAGAACTTGGGAAGAATCCACGTGTACAGGAAAGCCTCTCCTTTACAGAGGTCTCCTTCAAAGCATAGGTAAGAGTAGGTGGTAGGGGTTGTGGGAGTGGAGCCTCACTCCATACAAGGGGAATCATGTGTTTTGAAACTCTCAAGCAGGACTCTTACATGAGTGCAATGCACAATATGTGGATAAGCTCTGTTTGAACAGTTATAGATCCTTGGAACAGGTAAGAACCATCACTGCCTAGGCAAAGCCTAGAAAGACACTGTGTATATGTGCACAGGTTTTTCCTGACTTTCTACCCAATGCATGCATAGAGTGGAGTTCTAGCCAGTAGCCACAAATAGCATGATCCTGTTCCCTGCATACATATATTTAGACAAGCATCTAATATGCTCCACCAACTTACAAATAAAGGTGTATAATTCACACACACACAAAATGTATGAGTAATGATGGGCTGAGAGGCTAAGATTTTTAATCCATGAGTTACCTTTTCATTCAGTTAGAAAGCCTTGCATCATGTGGAGATTCTTTGCCATAGTTCTTCACCCTAGACGGGTTGCATTTATTTGTTTCTGGTTCCTTAAAATAAAACAACAAACAAAACAAATGCTTTCCTTAAAAAAAAATAAAAAGCCCAAACCCCTATACAATCTTGGAAGATCTAAATTAAAACTGTGTGTGTATTGTGTATACAAGAGCTGTGGGAGCAAAAGAATTAACTAACATGGGCTGTCTCCAAGATTTAGAACCCATACTCCCTTTAAAACTAAAATTAAAAAAAAAAATCAAATCAGGCTCTGAAGCTGAGCTTTGGTGGGACCAATTGCCAACAGCAAGGGACAAAATGACTTTCAGGGTGAATCAATGATCAAAAGCACTTCTTTTCCCAAACCTGTTTTCCTACTTGTAAAGAAGGCACATGCTGGCCTGCGTGAGTTTGTTGGCACTGTTGGGTCAGTGACAGCGGCTGTCCTCTTGGAGAGGAAATATCAAGTGTGTGAAATATCAAGTGTTTGAAGAAACAACTTTATGGTGGCAGGATTTCATAAGCACAAATCCTCTCTTGGCTAGAATGTTTCCTCTTGGGGAAGAATATGAGCAGACACCCAGTAATTAAACCAACTATAAGACTGAAGCATTCCTTTCCTTTTCCCCTCCCCAATTTTCTTCTTAAAAGACTGGTGACTCTCTCTCTCTCTCTCTCTCTCTCTCTCTCTCTCTCTCTCTGTGTGTGTGTGTGTGTAAAGATGGCATTTCTTTGTTTCCATTTTTCCCTTTGTGTCATCTGCAATGAACTAAACAAGTAACTGTCCAAGAATTCTGCCCAGGTTGGCACACACTCAGCACAGATGTCTGGGACTGTATGTGTGCTGTCCATCAACATACTGTACTGGGAAAGAGTGTATTGGGGGTGGTTCTTATTTGCAAAGGCTGTGGGAGAGGGGGGAAAAAGTGGAGAGGAAGGATTGTCTGGAGGGATCACCATTGTTATGAGTGGCAGCAGGCAAAGTTTAAAGTTTTCAACTTGCTCCATGTCTTTTGAGAAGAGATGACTTGAATGTCTCTCTTTCTCTCTCTCTGTGAGGCAGAGTACTCTCCCCTTTAAATCATTCTCC
This sequence comes from Cyclura pinguis, assembly GCA_030412105.1. Classification (NCBI taxonomy): domain Eukaryota; kingdom Metazoa; phylum Chordata; class Lepidosauria; order Squamata; family Iguanidae; genus Cyclura; species Cyclura pinguis. The sequence goes on from CM059600.1 coordinate 167,078,350, forward strand.
TTGAACCCACTTTTGGACTGCTGGCTTATACAAATGCTAGGACACTTGTTTGCTTTACATATTGAATGTAAAGAAAGCCCATAGGAAACATATTTGGATTCTTTCTTCTGATCTCCCACCTTGTCCATTTAAATAAAAATGTTTGCTTGGTGTATTTTGTTGGTTGATTTGTTTGTTTGCACTGCACGGTTATCATTCCTAAAGAGCAACACAGCTATGTGTGCATGAGGCAGGTGAGTTGATGAAGTCACTGGTGGGATTTAACTGTGAAAAGCAAGTTTGGAAACTCTGTAGTTTGCAAAGAATGAAGCAGTTCATATAGAAAGCTGCCTTATAGCAGGCCAGGGTATTTTGTCCCTTTAGTTTGCTAACCTGGGGCTTTCTCTATGGATGTAGAATAAGCATTCTTCCACTGAGCTATGATCTGTCCCTCCACCAAACCAATGTGGACAGTTCCAGGATAAGCCTAGTACCTCTCTAGTGTATGCTTTGGATACAGTGTCAACTCACCTGTTCCACTCCCCAGCTCTTCTTTATCACAGGCAGTCATATGCCATATTTCTTTCTTTCTTTTTTTTTACAAAGTGGTACATGTATATGTATATGTAACTTTAATAAAAACGGCTACCATCCTGAAGCATAGATTGCAGACGACTACAGCTGGGAAAACCCCAAAGTATTTCAACTTTCAACAAAGTATTTCAACTTTCAAAATATTTCAACAATTTCAACTTTCAACAAAGTATTTCAACTATTTAAACAACAAAGTGTTCAACCAGCCCAGCTCCCGTCAGTGCAGGTGTCCAATGCTAAAGCATCACTGTGAGGTGGGCATCAGATCTCTGTTTAAAAAATTCCATTGAAGAAGAGTCCAGCACCTTTGAGGGAGTTTCTTTTTCCCCTACAGCTCTTCCATCACGAAGCTCTTCCTAATATTTAGTTGATATTTCCTTTCTAACAATTTGCAGATTTGGACTTGCTACCTGTATCTGTAATCTGAAGTTTCCTGTTTGCTACCTGAACCTCTCTCCCACTGTTTAGATAACTCTGAAGGCTCCGCACCATGTTCAAGGCATTTATAATATGGTACTTCTTTTTGATGCCATCCTATAAGTAAATAAAGAGAGAGAGATGGAGAGAGTGCAATGTTTGCATGGGTAGGAGACATGTCATTCCATATGACCTGGTGTCCTTGAAGACACTTTCACTGGAGAGGCTGCTGTAGTTGCAAACTGAGGCCCTTTCCTCATGGCATTTGCCATGCGAAAGGGTGCCTGGAGCATCACGCACGCAATTGTGAGGAGTGATCTGCACGACGCATTCACAGTTAGACAATGCTCTAGGGGCCGGCAGACGCCAATCGTGCACCTTTTCATTTTTGGATGCAAGCTGAAAATGGTGTGCGATTGCGCATTGCTCCCGGGCCCTGCGCGCACTTATCTGTCGTGCGGAGCCTCTGGAGCCACGCCAGTCATGCTTCCTACACCAGCACAGCCTGGGAAACTCCCGGGCTGCACTCCTGAAGGAAGAGTCGGGGCTCTTGCGTGAGCAGGCAGCTCGTGCAGAGCTGAAGCAGCAGGGACACGAGATCCTCTCACCGGAGGCTGCTCGCGCGATCCCTGCACCCCAGTGCCAGAAAAAGGTAAGCTGCGGAAAGGGCCTGAGTCACAAAAGAAGCCATCAGGTATGCTATGTGGAGAGACAGTGGTACTCTTATAGTCCAGCATTCTGTTTCAGGTGAGGTTTGGCTTGAACTGAGTTGGGGTCCTACATTCTGTTGGGAGGTCACATATTTCTTATGCAAGGAAGGTGTGGATGAACAAGTGAGAGTAGAACCAAGGTCTGATATAGCCTTTAATGATGCACACACACTGTTGGCTCTATTGCAAACAGCTGCCAAGGGACACCCAGTTGATAAGCAGTGGAATGCGCACAAGCGCTCCATGTATCCAGGATTGCTGCTTAACTGAGGATCCTGATTGTGTGGATCAGTGATGGTTGGTGGCTGAACTTTGAAGAAACTTTGCCAGGTGCTTAACTCTGTGCCTAAAGCAGGCTCAGCATCTTAGATTGTTGTAGTTGTTGTGTGCCTTCAAGTTATTTATTATCCAATATATAAATGAATAAATTAATAAGGAGTTAGTATGTTCTGTGGTTCCTAAACCTGTGCCAAGATTCAAAAATCCAAAGGTTTTTTTTGTGTCTTATTGATTATCATGGGAAACACAAAAATGGCTATGAGTTTGCTCTCTTTGATTTTATTGCTTGACAGTTGTCAGTTTAGCAGGGATTATGCCTGTCAAATTTCAGACAAATAGGTATAGCAGTTTGCTTACTATGCACTGTTAATGTTTCTCTAAAAGTCATTTCCAATTGCTATTCTGTTTCTTGGCAGAACTGGAAAAAGGAGGCTTAGTAGCCCTATAGGAAGGCATTAACATCTGCCAAATTGCACACAAATGGGTATTGGGTTTTTTGTGCAACAGCAGCCTTTCCATTTGGAGCGTGTATGCAGGTGTGTATGAAAAAGACATGCTTTACATACTTTATGGTTCTCGCTGTACAACTGACAAATTGACAGACAGCTTAGATGTTCCTTAAGAAATAACGTTTCAGAAAGATATGTGCAGTAGCTCATACATCTAAAAATGGCAGGAGGGAGTGATTCATTTCTCCTTCCCTTCCCTCCATGAGGCATCCCAAGGCCAGAATGCAGCAAAGTTTTCATAAGTTTGCTTCAGTGTTTAGGGAATCATGATACCTAAAAGCCAGTTTAAGACGTTATTCATGCAGTGGCATTAGAAAGGAAGAAGCAACTGAGCAATGCCTCAATCCCTTCCCCAGAGCACAGTAACTGAAAAGTCCTTCATAAAACTTAACCAAGAATTAGAAGATGGAACTGTCAGTTACTCAGTACCACTCTCTTCCTTATTCTTCTCTTCTAATCTGGATATTTTGCATAGGAAAGGCATTGACGGAGATCCTGCATTGGGATGTGCATCTATGGAGACACAGCTACATCATCATAGGCCCTTTCCGCACCGGGGTATTAAAACGGTGCAGAGCAACCTCCCACGGAGATCGTCTGCGCCGTGGAGTGGATTGGGGCGGACTACTTTTCGTAGTTCCGCACCTCAATCTGCTCCGAAGCGACTGGAACTGGCGGCGCTGCGTGTTTTTTAAAAACCTCTTTTCAGAGGTTTTTAAAAAGCACGGAGCACGCAGCCCCATGCAGCTCCGTCACTGGGCTCTGGTGCAGATTTGCAGGCATGTACTAGTGCGTGCCTGCAGATCTGCCGGGGGCGGGCTTTTGGCTGGTGAGCGTCTCCGGTTGGTGGAGAGCCTGCGCCAGCCGGAAGCCGCCATTTTGGACACCGGAGGACTGTGGAGCAGCGACTTCGCACTGCTCCGCATGGCGGAGGACTTACCCGGCTCCATTTTCCCCTGTTTCCCCCTCCACGTGCGGAAAGGGCCATAGTTAGCTTTTGATGCTACTCTGCAAAGCCACCTTTTAAACAGTGCAGCCCCTTCCCCTTGCATGGCCCTTTCCATGTTGCTGGAGAACAGGGGGATGAGCAGGGCTGTGTCCAGCTTTCCTCCTGGAGTTGGACACACTGCAACAGTCATTAGATACTAAGGAAAATAAAGTATGATTGGAAGGAAGAAGGCTTGTATTCAGTTAATTTGGGGTAGCAGTGGTGGTGGTGGTGAATATTGTTAACTAGATCTTTTGCCCAGCTCCCTAAGAAGACAATTGGTGACCCTATGGTTGTACTTGGCAAAGGCCACAATATATTCTCATGAGATATTTTCTCAGCCCGGGAGTAGAGCATCAGTTGGACTTGTACTGTGAGAGGAAAGAGTTTTGCTATTCCAGTCAACCTGTAAAGACACGTGCATCTCCTATTTTCCAGGCAAAACCAAGGGTGATATTTAACAGATTAATTTCCCAAAAGATGTTCAGCCTCCCAGGGCTATGTGTCTGCATGTTTATAGGATTCAAAATTTCACATAACCAGCTTCCCTCTCCCTCCCTCCCATCTTCATTTTCTCCTTCCCTCTCTCCACTGGCAGAGCCTGCTGTGAAGCTGGTGACAGAGAGAAAATGACAGGAGAGAAAAACTTGAATAAAACTGTCACCTGTTAACAGCCCTGGGAATAAGGGGCAGGAAATAAATGTTAGCCACAGGATGTTCCTTGTTAATGACAGAGCCTGACACATCACTTAAGTTTAAAAGCAGACAGATGAAGCTGGATTCTCCTCCCTCTCTTTTTTTCATATGCTCCACCCAGAGAGGTCACTCAGGGTTTCAATCTCCTTCTGATGCGGTGGTGAAGTGGGTTTTTGTTGTTGTTTTTATCCTCCAGGACAGACTCATTTGCAGAAGGCAGGGGAAAAAGAGGGACCCTAAAAGCTCAAGCCAGTCTGGAAGTTAGTTTGAGGCAGAAAAAGGATTTTTACATTGTTTTAAACAAGTCCTTGGGAAAAAGGTAAGTTGCAAAGTTAATATTAGAAATTCCTGCACTTGGGTGGCAGACTGAAGAACAGCTGCAGGTAGCTGATTCATTGCCCAAATCCTTGAAGGAAAAAAAAAAGCTGCAAGGCCCCCTGCCAAAAATGAGCAATGGGTTTTCAAGCTGGAAAAGGCCTCAGAACAAGATGGATGAAGCCGAGAGGGAGGAGGGTGTAGTGGGGAAGTGGAGTTATGGAAGCTGGTGCATATTTAATAGGATTAGAGCCCATGAGTTTCAGGCTGAGATTCCTCAGACAGGGCTTGTTAAACAGTCAAATGTGCACTCAGTGCCTGCTCCTGAAGCAAAGACAAGGAGGTGTGAGGCAGAGAAGAAACAGGTCTTATTCAGTGCAACTAAAGAGGTGGCAAAAAGACATAGTGTGCCCCTGTCCCTCCCTTTGGAAATATCTGAATATTTGGCTCTGTCCTGGAGGCGAACTTCTATACTGCCTCAGAACAATGACCTCTTCAACCCAACCCACCTGCAGTGTACATGCTAAGGTGGGCACAGTGCTGGAGTGGCACAGCAGAGCAGTGATGCTGCACATCTCCAACATACAAGTCAGGGCTATGGAACTTTTGGCCTTCCAGGCATTTTGGGCTACAACTCCCATCAGCCCAACCCACCATGGTCAATAGTAAGGAACTGTGGGAACTGTACTTAATGACATCTAGAGGGTCAAAGGTTCCCCTCCCCACTGATGTAGAAAGCCTTCTGCTATTAAGTATTGGGTGACTTCTAACACATTGCCACTCCCACCCTGCAAACAGAGGATATGCATCACCAAAAAAAGGACACAATTGTTATCTGGATATGGTATTTTATATGTCTAGCTACAAGGATGGAAATAATTAGTATTGTTTGTTTGTAAATAGTATATTTCCCACCATACATAGATAGTATATTTCTCATCATACTGGAGAAGATTATGGCCTGAGCTTGTGTGGCTGCTCTTCAGTCTTTTTATCAGGTAGTAAGCCAGTGTAGTATAGTGCTTTGAGCATTGGACTATGACCCTAGAGACCAAAGTTCTGTTCCTTGATCAGCCATGGAAACTCACCAGGTGACCTTGGCACATCACACACTCTCCAGATAGGTTGCCTTAGGGTCACTATAAGTGAGAAATGAAATCACGACAACTCCAAACAACACCACCACCCTGGCTGCTCTCCATTTTGATGGTTCTTTATCTTCAAACCAGCCATGGGCTCTTCAAATGAAGGACACTACAAGGAGAAAACTGCCCTTTGAGAGCCCTTAAAACAGAGGACTGTCTCCTGTAAATTATGGCATGGGGTACCTAGAGGCACGTGTTATATGAGCTTCTGCAGATCACCTCCAGAAGCTGGCATAGGGGAGAAGCTTGGGCCCCACCTGCTGTCCACCATGCCCTTCTAGTGCCATGCCGTAGCAAAGGCATTAAACATGGGTTAGAATTTCTTCCCTCAAACCTGGGTATAATGACTTCACCAAAGGCTATAATCTAACACTTGAGCCCAGTCTCTTTTCTCAGGTTCAGTGTTTTAAAAAGAAACGGGAATTGACAAAAGCACTACCTTTAGTCAAGAATTCAGATTTGAATATTTTGTTACTGTACAATCTTCAGGCTAGCTCTGAATGCTAATAGGATAATAGACAAGCCCCTTTACATTTCTCAATGTTTATTACATCTTTGTACCACCAAGAATTTCACAGGGTTTTTTAAAGACAAAGAATTCTCAGTGGTGGTTTTATAAGTTCTTCCTCTGAAATGTAGCCTACAACACCCAGTATTCATTGGTGGTCTCCTATCTAAGTACTAACCAGGTGTAACCATGCTTAGCTTCCAAGATTGGATGGGATTTGGAGCCTTCAGGGTGCGTGTATGTCTACGTGCCTTCAAATTGCCTGTTGACTTATGGCAACCCTATGAATTTCATAGGGTTTTCTTAGGCAAGGAATACTCAGAGATGGTTTGCCAATTCCTTTCTCCAAAATACAGCCTACAGCACCTGGCATACCTTGGTGGTCCCCCATCCAATTATTAACCAGGCCTGGCCTGCTTAACTTTCAAGATCAGACAGGATCTGGTGCCTTCAGGGTATCTAGGCCCCTCATCATAATACTTCATATTGTGAGTGAAGGAAAGACAATCTCCATTACAAGCCAGGAGGTAGTCACATACACAGGAGTTCTAGCCCCTCCCGTCTGCTGACTCATGACTCTACCTCACCTGAAGCGCCTCTCTCTGGACATTGCCTTATTTAGAAGGGAGTTTGTGATTGGAGGAAACCTCATATTACCTGCCCCTCTGGACATTTCCTTATATGGATGGAAGTTTCTGGACATTACCTAATATGGGGCAGGTGGTCTGTGGTTGGTGGAAAAATGCCGCAGTGGGCGTGTATGTTGTTTACCTGGATAAAAAGGCCTTGCCAAGCCTTGGGCCTTTGTCCCAAACCTCCGGCACCCTGCTGCAGCAGAATTTTATATTTTTGTACTTTTGTGCTCAATAAATCTGGCCTTAGCCGTTGAACCAAGAAATGTCTGGTCATTTGCCTGTTTCTCTGAAAAAGCTGCCCTTCTTAAGGGCGTAGAAGGTGACAGTATCTGATAAGTTTTTCTCTCTTAAGCTATAATCTTTCTTTCACTGGAGTAAGGACACATAATAGCAAATGCCATTGTGTGAGTGAAGCACTGAATTTGGAAAAGTGGCTGTGCAGGCTGGTGGGTGTTGGATGCAGCTTGTGGGAGAAATAAGAAGCAATGGTTTCAGTTTTGACAGGTGAAACTAAGAGGAGCAGTTGAGGCTTGCATCACCTCCTCAGAGTTCAGGACAACACCAGATCTTTTCAGTTCAGTTGTTATGTTTCTTTAAAGTTAGAAGTTGTCTTGTATTCAGGAAGCTTAGTATATCACACAAGTTAAACATAGCTGTATGTAGAGCTGCTTCCCATGTTAAAAAAAATGCCACAATTAACAATAAGAAAAGTTATAAAGATTTCCATAATAATCAGTGAGATCTCACTCTCCATGTTGTCTCATGACCATATAGGTCATATATAAGTGTGACCACAATGATCTGCATTCCCAAACCATTTCAGAAACCATGCTGGAAGGAACCCTAACTATCAGATTCTTGCCTCCAATTGCAATGGAATTACCATACTGCAAATAATAAGCTAACCTACAGGAGACAGAATGTCTGAGAAGCTACTGAAATCAAAGGTTAACTTGCCTTTACCTCATTTGTCCAATTAAAATTGTGATGAACTAGAATCAGGGTATTTTCATAAATTAATAGAGGTGAACTGAAGAAGTAGCCCACACAGATCAGAATGAGGACACATGTGGCCAAGTAATCTCAGAGTGTAGTCAACTTAGCAAAACTTATTAATGAGGAAAAACATACAAGGTAGGAGTGGCTGCAACTGTTTTCCTTTGCCTGAACTCTGAAGGATGGGCAGGGTTTTACTTTTGCATTTTCAACTCAGTTTACATCTGTTGAAGTAAGCTGAAGACAAAGGCAGGAGGAGGAGAGAGAAACTGGGACATTTGAAAAGGAGCTGAAAAAGTGGGACGACAGAGGATTAGTTGTGATTGTTCCTGCCAAACAGGGACTCCTGGAGGATATGACATAGGTCCTTTCCGCATGAGGCAAGGGAATCGCTCCGTGCTGTTACTCACCGCTTCTTCTGGGGTCTGAAGCAACGCGGACTGTCCCTGAAGCCCTTCTGCAGGGCTCCTCCTTGGTCCAGGGCGAATCGGAGCAGTGTGAGGTCTGTAGATCCGCACTGCTCCAGCTTCCAAAATGGTGGCTTCCGGCTTCCAAAATGGCAGCTTCCGGTTGGTCGTGGGTCCTGACCAACCGCTGAAGCTCACTATGCCTAAAGTCCGCCCTCCGCAGATGGCAGGCTTGCATTGGTGCGAGCCTGCGAATCTGCACAAGAGAGCAGGAACGCAATGGCGCATTCCAGGAAAATAAAGACCTGTTTTTTCCGGTCTTTCAAAAACATGCTGGAAGACCACTTGGGGTCATCTTGGAGTAGACTGAGGTGCGGATCTCTGGTAAGTAGTCCGCTCGTAGTCCACTCCAAGGTGCAGACGACCTCCGTGCGAGGACGCACTGCCCTGTACTAATTGCCTGGTGCGGAAAGGGCCATAGTTGCAAACCCAGTTAATGAGAAGAGTTCCTTTATGTTGCCTGAATGCTGTAATCAGGAGTGTTCCTGCCAAATAGGAACTGTTTGGAGGGTATGTTCCCACCTATAGCTTCATTGATTGTCACATGTCTATGGGCTAGTTTTAGATTGTCCAAGGTTTGGCCTGATGGGCTGAAGCTGCTGGGGTTCTCCTCCTTCTTGTTTCTCCTTTACCATTGTCTGTTTTATCATTCTTGCTGTGTTTTTATGGGATTACTTTTATTTGGTAATGTTCTTCTCCTCCCCCTCTCTCAGCATTATGTTATTGTCATTCTATTATTTCATTGTCATTGCTTGAGTTTAGACAAAGGAAAGCAGGATAGTAAAATAAATAACAATAAAAAAAAAAAGAGCTACAGAATGCTGCAAAACTTGTTTGAAGAGAGACCACTGGCAGGACACAAACACCAATTATTGGTTCTAGAGTACGGCCTTTATGTCAGCTGCATGCCAGGACTGTTGGATGGCAGCTCTCATTGTCCTCAGACAGCGTAGCCAATGGCAAGGGATAATGGATTTTGCAGTCCAAGGCATACTGAGGATCCATACTCTCCAATTGTCCTGATTCGTTAGGGATGGTCCCAATTAATCATCTTATTCTTAAGCTGCTTTAAAAATGTCCCAGTTTCTCTCTCTTCCTCCCACTTTCCCTTTTGTCCTTGAATTTCTTCAGTTGATACAAACTGAGTGCCACAGTAGTTTGCACTCAGTTAACTCAGCAGGGGGAAGAGAGTAGAGGAAGGGGAATCTTGCAGCAAATCACCACAGCTTCTCCTAGACAATCTGTTCTTTTGCATTTTCAGCATTATCTGGTGTTGCTTGGCCAGATGCATCCTGATTTTCATCTGTGAAATCTTGGAGGGTATGACAAGCATGTGTTCCACATACTTGACTTTGTGTCTCTGAAAAAAACTGTTGGATCACACAGCCTACAGATGGAAGGTAGTGGAAAGGAAATCAAATTGGCAATTATTTGTAGAACATGATCAAGGGCAGAATGGGCATTATGACAAAGTGGCTGTGACTCTGTATCTCATCTTCCTTTTCCTCTCCCTGTCCTTCAGAAATCTAGTATGATATAAGATGTGATGCCATAATGCTGTGACACCAACCACCAGTGTGGTAAGGGATGATATGATGGATGTCAGTCACATTATATAATGTTCAGGGGGAAGCTAGTAAGCAAGGAAAAAGACATGGAGCACCAACTACTCTGTGCTTTTCCTAGTGTTTAGTTCTCCTTTAAGCAGTACATAATTGAACTTCTCTAATATGAGCTAATGACCTATACAAGTTATCTGAGAGAATGTCTTATATTACATAGTAGCTAATTTTAGGACTCTGCTTCATGTCAGATACAAATGTATGCTCATGCACGTACTTGTGTACATGTACACAGAGGATAGCTTTACTACACAATGTATAGCAGGTTGATATCAGTTTAACCATCATGGCTCCATTCCACATAATCCTGAGAGCTATAGTGTGGTAAGAGGCTTGGAATTCCCTGTCAGAGGGTTCTTGGAGGGCACTGTAGTTCTGGGAAATTTGTTTGAGAATTCTAGGTACCTCACCAACTACATATCCCAGGATTCTGTAGCGTGACAGCTAAAGTAGTATCAACTGCTTTAACTGTGTCGTATCGGGTTAATGAACTGACCCGTGTTCTCTGTATGAATAATATGGGGCAGCTCTTACCCTACACAATGTAACTTCAGACCTTAATTGTGCAACCAACATTGTCCTTGGAAAAAGTAGAATAAATGAGGTTTCTTTTCTTGCTTGGCTGCCACTGTGATTTTCAGCAAATAGTCTATTAGAAGTTTATATTATAAAATAAAACATAACCAAAAACACAGATGACTCAGAATATAGCCCATACCATAGCTCCCATTTCATACTCATTTAAGAGATGAATGCATGGTTGTATATCTAGTGAAAGCTATCTATATCATTTCCCAAAATCGCATGTGTCTGTTTGAGAATCAGCATGTGTCTGAGCACACTTGATCACCCAGAAGGGTATGGACATTATGCAATGCTGATCCTAAATGTCTCTAGAACGTAGCAATATGAGTGTGCAAGCAAAGTTAGAACAAACCACCACTTCCCACAAGCTTACTGACTAAAAGTGCTTCATGTAGGGGACCCAACTGCTTGGTAGCTGATCACCTGTAGTGAGCTCAGCTTGACTATGCACTCTGCTTTTCTGCGGTTCTGGTAGAACAGTTGATTCTGGCTCATGATATGACTGGAGACAATAGATGCCAAACTCAAGATCTAGTAAATGGCATGTCTGAAGCTATTGTGAGTAGCTTATTATTCAAGTTTGTATCTATAAAATGTACTAGCTATTGTGAATCTTGGAAGCACCAGTCCTTGGGGGAATAAAGGACTTCAGTTGAGTTATTCTTTCCATAATATGTTTATGGACAGTGATTCTGAAATAGAAGTTCCTCCAGTATTCTGTTTACCATATTGCAAACACACATACTTCTACATACCACTTAAATCAGAGCACTTGATTTGTTATTTTTCATCTTGTCTGTTGTCACTGGCTTCGGGATGCTAAATTCAATTTAATTCCAGGCTTCTGGTATAACTGATTTATGGATCGTAGCCACAGCCAATGTGTTCACCAACTGGATCTCACTAACTGGGATGCAGCAGGGGGCTCTTACTGGGGAGAATCCATGCATAGGAAAGATATGACTGAACCTGTTCTTGTCCACTGATTGTTCCCTGCAAAGGCTTTCTTTCCAGTTGTTCCTACCTGATTTTCCCCATCTGTGCTCCCAAATTGGAAGCAAATGGTCTCAATTGGACATTTCCAGGAGAGAACTGGCAGGATTGGCTGAAGGTCAAGAATGCTGATGCTTTAGGTGGCCTCTGGTGTGACACAGAACCATTTCCAGGTTTTGTGGGCTCAAAGCAAGAGATGTGAAGTGTCTCCTGCCTGCACGTAGGGGCCTACACACTCCAAACACTATCTAGTTCAGTTTGAAGGACAAGCACAGTAAAATTAATCAAAGAGTCTTCAGAAATGAGTAGGGACATTGCTTCAGGTATACCCTGCCGCTAACTCTCCAAGCACTGTGGCACCAAGGAAGATATTAATGTACGACCCGTGTGACCCTTAAATCTTCATTTCCATTTTTGTGATGGACTACAGTTCCAATTAAGACTTCTGTTTTTCTGGTCACATTTGCAAAAAAAAAAATTCTGCATTTTAGTTTTATTTCGCTTCTCCTGCTACAACACATGTACAAGTTGGGTTACCATACACTGAAACAGAATCTCATTTTACTATGAACGTTTTGCAAGTTGTACTTAATGGGCTGCCTGTCATTTGCATTCAGCTATCCTTTTAGTTCAATGTGACGCTTGCATAAGGCTTTTAAAATTAGTACCGCCTTTCAAGCCAAGAGGGCCAGAACAGAGTTTGCACGCCATAAAAAGCTTCTTATCAAAGCTTATTTCCTCAGACCTACCTTTCATCTTTTATAATATTTGCTTTGCAAATCCTTGAACTTAAAAGGATTAAACAGGTTGGGGGAGGGGAGAGGGAGCAAGAAAGACAGCCAGGATGCATTGAATTTAGATTTGTCAGTGGCCTGTAAAAATTGTAGATAAGGATAAAACAATTTAGGCACTTGTGCTTTCAGAATCACTCAAAGCTCATAGCAAGTTAGAAACCATTTCTCTGCTGTAATATTAGAGCACAAGGGATGTGCTTGCGTGAATATAAACCGTCTCATTTGTTTGACGTAAGACTGGAAAGGCCATAGCTTGGCATAAGACCAGATGCTTTGTATCCACAAAGTTCCAAGTTTGACTCCTGGTATCTCAGGGCAGGTTTGGGAAGCACTTCTGACTAAAATCTTGGAGAGCCACTGCAAGTTGGTATAAAGACAATATTGAGCAAGAGGGATCAAAGCTCTGACTAGCCATGAAAGGCCAACTTGCTGTGTTCCTATGATTACAGTTACTCAGTGTTCAGTTTATATGGTTGTCTACTGCAGTTGTGGTTTCTCAGGTACTGATGGCTTCCAAACGTGATGAGCATGTTTCTACAATTCAGTGTAACATTGGCTTCTCAGATGCTGTGTCTAATGACTTTTTAGGCACTTTCAGTAGGGATTCTCAAGCTGGAATACTGTTGGTTATTCCTAATTAGAGCATGTGCGTCTGTGCCTTCAAGTCACCTGTCAACTTATGGTGACCCTGTGATTTTTATGGGGTTTTCATATGCAAGGCATTACTCAGAGGTGGTTTTGCCAGTTCCTTCCTCTGAAATACAGCTTATAGAACCATGTATTCCTTGGTGATCTCCAAGTATTAACCACAGCTGACCCTGCTTACCATTCAAGATCAGTTGGGATCTGGTGCCTTTAGGATATTTAGACACATCCTAATTGGAGTAGGTCCATCAAGTAAAGTCTTGGATGGAGAATCAACACGTAGGTAAAGCCAACTGATCAAATCACAATTTTCTATTAGAGACTAGCGGTAGTATTTAGGCCCCACACTACTGCTTAATTAGGCAATTAGTAACATTCCTTTGTTTGGTTGGTTCCTGACCACACCTCTTTGTCTGAGCAGCTACTATTGTACAACGTTTTGAAATATGGTTACCAATTTTTGAGTTACCTATTTTATTATGCTTTAGTAGTCATCGTTTTCTGCCACCCTTGATTCTGATTTCATTTTTGTTTTGTCTATTTGCCTTGCTGTTTCTCACCATGAGATGATGTACCCACTTGCATTAGTCTTGGTAAGGTCAGCCTCCCATTCTTAGGAAACGTGATTCCTTTTGAACTGATTTTAACAGTGCTTTGTGTCCTTGTAGGTCATGTATATGAGGTAGCCACATTTCAGGGCCTGGCCCTTCATCTCCAGTTTTTGTGGGTCATCTCCAGCTGGGAGACAAGGTTGCAAATTCTCCAGGTTTCCTGGGCTCAGCTGGAAGCGAGAGGAAGGGCCGCAGTGCAAACGTCCAGATCAACTAATAGAGCAGCAGCTTGATTACAGCTTGCAAAGTTTTATTGATTTGTTGCTGCAACTTGCAAAGACTTTCCAGTGGGTCTATGTATTTACTTAGTTTGGTCCCTCCTTTCCTCCCAGTCGTTATGGTGTTAGACCTCACCCTCCACTCTGTTCTCTATCTACTTTCCCATTAGAAGTAAGTAGACTAGATTAAATGTTCCTTAGTTTGTCTCGCTAATGGAGTAATCCCTTCATTTCACCTTATCTGAAAACAGCCCCTTTGGTTAAGATTTTTGTCTTAACTTGCAAGCTGGAAAATGTGTTCTCTCTGTATGCATTTATGTGTGTGTGTTTGAATAACAAGCTGTGAGCAACTGTGGTTGGTACTTAATGTACAATGCTTAGTGACATCACGAGGGGGCATTTCTAGATTTTAGGTTTTAGACCATCCACCTTGGAGCCTGATGTGGTCTGAACTAGCAGCCCTTGTATGTGTCATTCAGGTCTAGTTCAAGTACTCCTGATAGAAAGGCCAGAATCCTGTTGGGGACTTAAATCTTTGTAAGTGGACTTAGGTATGTGGGAAGTTGAATTGCACAGTTGTGTAATGTCCATATCTGGTAGAGGGCTGCTAGAGTACTACATAGCAGAGCCAGTAGGCATGCATTGGTGCCTGATGCACAATGGGACCAGTGTATAATGTCACATTGGTCCTGATGCCTGATGTGCATTGGGGACACCAGACACTCTTGCTGGTATCCCATTACACATCTTCACAATTCAGCAAAAGGGTTCCTTGGTGCCTCTGCTACATAGCTAAACATACATAAAGTTATTTAAGGTAATAGCCCTTTCCGCATGTAGGGGGGGGAAACGGCCGAAAACAGAGCTTACCGGCTTCATTTTCCGGCTGGCCGAGTCCGTCGCCACGAGGAGCAGTGTGAGTTTGCTGCTCCGCAGTCCTCCATGTCCCAAATGGCGGCTTCCGGTTGGTGGAGGCTCTCCACCAACCGGAGTTGGCCCTCCACCAACCGGAGAAGCTCACCAGCTGGAAGCCCGCCCCCGGCAGATCTGCAGGCACGCACTTACGCACGCCTGCAAATCTGCTCTGGAACCTGGCGGTGGAGCGGCACGGGATTTTTAAAAACCGCTGAAAAGAGGTTTTTAAAAAACATGCCGCGCGACCAGTTCCGGTCACTCTGGAGTGGACTGAGGTATGGAACTACAGAATGTAGTCCTCCCCAGTCCACACTACGGTGCAGAAGACCTCAGTTAGAGGTCGCTCTGCACCGTTTTACTAGCCCGGTGCGGAAATGGCCAATGGGTCATATGGGATATGGCGGAACTTTTTGCAGATGCTTGGCTTGTTCAGGCCATGATTACCACTTGGCCCACAATAACATTATTTTGGAGTTGTCCCCCCTCTTTATAATCCAGAGTTTAACATCAATGTGCAGCAATGTGCCAGAAGTGGGGCACGCTGAATAATATAAGCCACCTTTGTTTTGTTGTATCCTCATAATTAGTCCAACCCTACTCCAGAATAATCCATCACTCCTCGTCTGAACACTCAGTGCTTCCTAAATTTGCAGGGACAAAGCTGGTACTCCTCTGATCTCTTTCAATGCAGGAATTTGAAAGATGTGTCTTTGTGAGACTGTCCTTATAATTTCTAGGAAAGAAATAGAGACTGCCCACAGTTTGGGAAACTCCTCAGATGATGTTGTGCTGCTTAATCTGCCAAAACTATGGCAAACTACAGAATCATGGTAGTCAAATCCATTTTTAGTGGCTCAAGCGTAATGCCAGAGAAAGTCCTTTGTGCAGACTCTGATACCTCTTTTATTAAATTTTGGCATGGGGTTTTTCCTTATTTCTAAAAATGCTTTTGCTAAAATTAAAGTTCTATAAATTCAACTGAATACCTTTTATATTGTTACTTTACACCACCTCTGAAGAATTTAGGGAGAACCTTATAGCCTTTTCTCCAGTGGATTGTTTTAGGTTTAATTGACCACATTAATCTGGAAGCCCTAAACATTTCCACCACCCTTAGTCTAAGAACAGGTGTGACAGCACACCCGTCTTTGTTTACAGAGAAGGATGGGGAAGGTAATTCTAGGGAACTTTTAAGGGAGCTTTGCTAGGTGCTCTGGTTTAATCATTAATCACAACCTTTATTCTTCAGCTTCTCTTTGTGCATTTACCCTCTCCTTAAAGAATGTTTTGATGTAGCCGCACTTACGGTAACAGGCCAACTGTGAGTGAAGAGAAGACTGGGGTGCGATTACACGATAGCAGTAGAGCAGGTTGTTTACTGTCACCATGCCCTTGGATGCTTGTGAATCACTCAAACCGAGGCTGGGGGAACACATGGCCTTCAGATGTTGGTAGATGGCAGTTTCTACTGTCTTTCACCATTGGCAGTGTTGCCTAGGGGACAGGGCAGTTGCAAACATTTAAATTTATAGGGCTCATCTCAACATTAGCCCCATGTATGTCATTGAAATGAATGGGATGACTGATATAAGTCTCATTAACTTTTACTGGTCTCCTCTAGATAGGGGTAAAATTGGATTTAGTTTGTGCAAAATTATCAGTTGCATAAGTGCTATAGATCAGACAAGAACTATTCAGGTCATGGAGTCTGTAAACACACAAAGATGAGAATTCTGTTAGGGACATTTGCACATGTAAGTTTCCCTTATGTGCATGGATAGCCTTCTTCAGGCTGCGAAGGGGTTGATATTCTCTTCCTTTCTCCATGGTGCTCAACATCTTTTCCTCTGGCTTGTGCCTAAAGCTGTCATGCACAGCCATCCCATGCTTCAAGACAAACAGGCAGGATTGGAGAAACATCTGTCTATATCTCCAAGGTCAGATGTGAAATCATGACATCAGTGCTGAGATCCAACAGAGTCTCCTAGGGGTAATTATTGTTTGTCGGGCTAGAGGGCCATAACCAGACACTTCTCTGATTCCACCTGCTTCCTGACAAGTACAGAATGACCATGCAGGGAGGCTTCAAAGAATTTTCAGTTAGTTGGAGGAAGCGTGTAAGGCTTAGCATAGTGTAGGTCTGCATACAGAGATCTATGGTAAACTGAGCAGAGGTAGGACTGAGGCCACAGTCAGGTTAGTGTATTTGACTGCTGAAAACACAGCAATCACAATTGCTGTCATTGAAGGATATGGTAACTGTTGGGTAGATTGTCCCACTTCCATCACTGTGTCTTTCCACATGCTGCCCAGCCTCAACAGGTTTTCCAATTTTGTTTACAACAGCGTTCCTATCCCGCATTTCCCTTTGAATAAAATGCCTAAGACAACTAATTATGTCATTTGAAAGCACTCCAATTAAACAAAACAACACACACAAGTTGAAAGAAGATTGGAGTGGGTTAAAAGATAAAACGTCAAGGGCAAGATTGCTATCCATAACCAGATTCTGGTCAAATTAAAAGTATGCTGGAACAGAAATGTCAGACGAGACAATGTCTGGATTTTGTCAGGAAAGGGACCCAACAGATCTCTAAGGGGCAAGGAGTTCTATGACCTTACATTATGATGGCGAAGGCCCTTTCACGTCACATTCATGGTTCAGGTGGAAGCAGGATGGCAAAAAAGTCTCTTGGTGGATCTCAGAGTACACACAAGATCACGTGGGAGGACAGAGTCTTTAATTGTAGAGCAAACAACTGTATATGAAGAAAATAAGAAAAGAACCAGACCAGACTCCAGTAAATGTTTCATATATGGCGTAATGGGCAGGGCTGTACAAAACATGACCGTATTGAAATCAAAGGTAGTCAGGGTAGATTTGGCTCCACCGGTAGATCTCTGGGTAATCTGCAGTAGGTAGACCAGACTTTAGCACTTCCTAACAATGGCAACAAAATTTTCCATTCCTAATCTTCTGAAATAAGGAAATCTGGGAGAGAGGGTAACTAAAAGTGGGTTTTTGTGTGGGGCAACTGTGAACTCAAGTCAGTTTTGGTGCTCCAAAGATAAATAAGCAAGCAAACAAACAAATAAATAGAAATAGAAATATATAAAAGGAATGCTCTCAAAAGTTTTTAATTCCAGGCCTGGGTCTTCTGCTTTAATTTAAAAAAATAGACCCCACAGACTTGAGGTCTCTACACTCCCGATGTAAATGCTTTGAAACAAATGTGTGTTCACACAAACACACACATATAATGTGTCTCAACAGTGAGTAACTTGGTTGTGCAATTGACCCTGCATTAATTCTCCCCTAAAAGAATGGAACCTCTTTGATAAAGCTTTGATTCTCTAGACATCAAATAGTACAGAAAGGCAAAGACTGAGAGATTTAACAAAGGATGTTTTGTATGAAACAGAGGGAACTATCTGCTTGACAAATCCTCCTTCCTGGTCCACCATCTTGTGGTAGATTGTGCTTGCCCCAGAGGGTGTTGTGCAATTATCAGTTGCATTATAGTCAGTAAAGATTCAAACCTTCTAACAGCCACATGCAGGGTCTAAAAGGGATTATTACAGTTTGCTTCGTTGCATGTCTTCTCATTCTTATGCTTACCTAGAGGATGGAAAGTAAACAGAGGTGGGGCCTTGACTAAGACCACAGCAAAAAGTTGGTGGCAGAGACAAGTAGGGAGCTGGTGCTTTCAGCAGGCTAACCAGGAAGCTGACTGTGAGGGTACCCTTCATCAGCAGGGTGGTCATTTGTATGGATTATCCTTCAAGGGACCCTTAGTGCTTTAATGCTGACTGACTTATCAATTGATTAGCTGACAGATGAAACAGATCCATCAGTTCCTGTGTTAGTTACGCTTCCTAAAAATAGCTATGCCACAGCTGTTAAGCTACAACAGTGAGAAAAGACAAGAACTGCTTTGAAGTAGAGCAGCTTTCTATTCAGCCCCTCTTGACTCACAAGCTCCCTCTGCTCCCTGCTACCACCCCAATCTGTTTGTGCAGAAGGCTTTTGCTTCTCATGTCCCCACTGCCTCTCCCTTTGGCATTTCCACTGCTGCCTCTGCAGGCAAAACACAGGAAGTTGTGATCACCATGGACATTCAAGGCCAAAAAAGGTCAAAAACTGATTTTGATTGGAGTTTCCCAATGTGTTTGCTTTGCATGCCCCATGGACCTTCTGACAGAAAGGGAGTCAGCAGCTGACCCTTCTGGTGACCCATAACTGGGCCATCCGAGCTCCTGATTGCAACCTTCTGGGAGATGCAAAAGACCTTAATAGAATCCTCTTGAGGTCACTTTCTCCACATGGAACTGCCAGAATGCCTCCTCTCTCTACACAAGAGAAATGAGACACTTAGACAAGTTTTTTTTAAAAAAAAAATAGGATAAGAAATGTAAAAAGCTGTCTGTCTCAGTCATGTTACATTCTGAGATGCTTTCAAACTAGATCCAGTATCAAACTAAATCCAGTACCTGTAAATTCTCTGCTTAATATTGAGATTTCCCCTTTTGCATTTCTAGTTTCTTCTACAGAACATTGTGTCTGATAGTGGCAACAGGGGAAATAATGTATAAGTGAAGTCCTAGATCCATGGTTCTTAACCTGGGGTACATGGACCCCTGGGTTGATCTGCAGAGCCCTCACTGGGAGTCCATGAAGCCCTGCTGAGGGACACCAACAACAGCAGCAGCAACAGAGACAAACAAGGGAGCAGTTTGGGTGTGCTAACATGCCTGTTGCCACGTCCCTTGGCGCCTGCACTCCCTGTTGCCACGTCTCTGCTGAAAGGGAAATGGCAGCATGAATGTGTACATGCTCAAAGTATGAATTTGGAGACAAGGGTTTGAATCCCCACTCAGCCATGGAAACCCGCTGGGCGAGCTCAGGCAAGTCACAATTCCTCAGCCTCAGAGAAGGGCAAAGGCAACAAATCTGTCAAAAAAAAGAAAGAAAAAAAGATAGGTTCACCTTTGGATCACCACAAGTCAGTTTTCAAAGGAAAGAGACACATGATGGCTAGAAAGAACCTCCTCCTGTCAGTAGCACTTTGTTGTTTGCCCTTTTCGCACCGCATTTGCCATGTGAAAGGGCACCGGGAGCATTGCACGATTGTGAGGAGTGATCTGCACGATGCACTCACAATCGCGCGACACACCAGGGTAGGGCAGGTGCTGCTCGCACACTTTTTCATTTTAGGCTTTCAGCTGAAAATAATGTGCGATCGTGCATTGCTCCACAGCCCCATGTACACTTGCTGTCCGTGCGGAGCCTCCAAAGCCGCAGTGGTCGTGCTTCCTGCCCCAGCGCAGCCTGGGAAACTCCCAGGCTGTGCTGCGGAAGGAAGAGGTGGGGCTCTCGCACTACTTGCTCGGGAGCAGGCAGCTCATGCAGAGCTGAAGCAGTGGGGATGCGAGAGCCTCTCACTGGAGGCTGCTTGCACGATTGCCGCACCCCAGCCCCGAAGAAAGGTAAGCAGTGGAAAGGGCTGTTGTGTCCCATCAAGTCACTTGGAGTTATGGCAACCCTAAGATGAACTTATCACAGGGTGTTTTTTTTTTTTTTTAAGATTTGTTCAGAGGTGCTGTGCCTTTGCCTTCCTTTCAGGGTGAGAGAATGTGACTTGCCCAAGGTCCTCCAGTGTCTCAGTGGATATTTAAATCCCAGTTTCCAGAAGCCTTTAATAAGTAAATAAATGTTTGAATATTTAAATCTAAATTTAAATATTTAAATCTTGAGTTAAATCTTGTGGTCCCTAATGAAAATTATATTTACAGGGGGTTCCCAGTAAAGAAAAGGTTAAGAACCACAGTCCTAGATAATTCTGTAAGGTCTTGTTAGAAAGCAAAATGGTCTTCAAAAATTCATGTTAAGAGTATATGAGAATCAGTTGCAAAATATCTAAGCCTTCAACCTTTAACTTCTAGCACCAAGCCCTACGCTATATGGACGGAACCTCTTTCTAGGATGAGGCCATTTAAATTGGTCTTAAGCAGTTGCCAGTTGATCTACTCCCCCTTGTTTTGCAGACAAATTTTACAGGTGCATTTTTAAGACAATGGATGACCATAGTGCCTCTGCTGAAGATTCAGAGTGGAAAGGGAAAGATGTTTACATCTGTTACCTGCTGCAATGGGCCTAAGAAGAAGCAGACATTGCCTGTTTCTTCTTTCAAAACAGTGACGTACAGCAGAGAGTACAATCAGAATTCACTTGTGATCCCTTAATACAATCTCAAGAAGGCTAAGTGGGAGTACCGGAATCTATTGGCTCTGCTATGTGTTGCCTCACATGCTGGGCTGATTGGCAAGTGTTGCAATACTGAACTTGCCCCAGGGAAGAATCAAAGGCTGGGATGCTCCTAAGGGTCACCATCAAAGCTTTCTTTCCTCTCTGCTCTAGCCACTGATGAGGTCCCTTTTCTGCTTTTCAGAAGGATGGATTATTGAAGAGAGGAAGAAAGCAGACATCATGTGGTGCTGTCTTCCTGGTTTGCAGCATTAGTTGGATGCACCTGTAAATGGAATCATCAGAGCTCAGTATTCATAGTTGGTGGCCTATGTTCCTCAAGAGGGTTTTTGTAATGATAGGTGAACTCTCATTACTTTAGTGGCCAGCTGAGTGAAGGATTAACTAAAGAAAAGGGCTATGTGAGTGAAGCACTCCACAGAGATTTTTTTTTTAAAAAAAGGTTTGCTCAGTTTGGACTTCACAGATGGATGTAATCCATGCATTGTGAAGTTTGCAATGCAAAGAAAGAAAGAAAAAAAAATACATGGGCCATACTGGAAGGTGTCAATGGGAAGGGAGGTTCTGGAGGGCTGCAGATTCATCACACATAATTTAGGAATTTATGGGTAACTATATGCTTTTGTCCTAAGCCGCTGTTGGTATAACTGTTATGCATTCTGACCACACACACCTGGGCTGTTGCATTCTATACTAGCTGAAGGTCCCAAACCTTCTTTAAAGGCAGTCCAATATACCATGTTAAAGTAGTGAGCCTGAACCTTACCAGGGCATGTATTATTGTGGCAGGATTTGTATCCTCTAGACAGAGCCACACCTGACAAATAAGCCAGAGGTGATAAAAGAAGGTATTCTTAGGGACTTGGGGGGCAGTGACATCAATTCTTCATGGTAGTTATTGTTGGTATTAATTTTGTGTATAAAACAGAAGTGAAACTTTCATACTCAACTTACTCATTTTCAAATAAATCTCTCTGTGTTTGATCAGACAGTTACACATTCAGCTGCTAAGGACAGCATTAGATAGACTAAGGCAACCATGACAGGCCGCCAGCCTTTCCTCCTGACCTCCGGTGCATTTCCCTCTTTTGGAGGACAGCGATGTCTGTGCCATATAGCTTCTCCCGCACCACCCTAAACTAGCTTCCTGCCCTCAAGTCTAGTATCACCAGGGTTTACATAAGATTCAGCGTCCACTCCAGTCAGTTTCTGTAGGTGGCATGGGTGAGTGGGATGTCCTTTTGTCCTGTGCCCCAAGTGGCAACATATCGCAGGCTAGCCCTTAGTTCTGATTCTGTTTATGTATTTCCTCACACTCAACATAATGTTCATGTGGGCTTTGTTGATCTGATTAAGAGGCCTGTCACACTATATAATTAAAGCACCGTGATTCCACATTAACTGCCTTCTTGTGGAATCCTGGGACTGGCAGTTGAGGCCTTTAGAATCGTAAGCCAGGGAGCTCCTCTGGTGCCTCTGACCAAACTGCAAACTCCAGCATTCCCCAGGATGCAGTCATGGCAGTGAAAACAGAATCATAATGCTATAATTGTATAGTGTGGAAGCACAATAAATGATGCAGCTTTTACTGTGGTTCGAAGTGCACCCATTAGATGTTGTGGGAGAGCAGGAATAGATCAATGCTAGAAGCTTTACTCTTCTAAAGCAATGGCTAACTTGTGGCCATACCATGTCCCCTCTCTTACCAATGTATTTTGATGATGGCTGCAAATACTTCAGAGACTGAAGGAATTATTGAAGCCAAGAAATTGCTGTCTCATGATTTAGAGTCTAAATTGTAGACACTCTGGTGTGTTTGCCCTTCCTCCAAGGGGGGGAAAATGAAATTTGAGATTGGGGACTTGATTCCTGCCAAGCAGTGCATTCTAGCATGAAGGTCAGTAGCAACTGAGCTCCATCCAGATGTCATTCAGCTCAGCTTAGTTCCATGCTAGAATCATAGTTATTTGCATTGTACTGGAAGAGAGGGGAAATCCTAGAATTCTTCTCATGATTCATCACCCAAAAAAAATCTACCAGTGGGTTTCTGAGGCAAATCCCACTCATCCCTGTGGATTTCCTACAGAAGGAAATCCTGACAGATATTCACTATTGTGTTGAAACAATTCTGTTGTAAGGGTTTGTTTTTTATTTTTTGTCATAATTTACTACGGTCATTTTTTTCTCTTTGAATCCACCTTGTGGATGGTATGTCAGATGAACTGGCTGTTTATGAATTTGCCAGGTGTTTGTGAACCAACAAAGAGAGTGCACCTTAGGACAAAGCAGCAAATGGCACTTTCCCCCACTTACCCAAATCTAAGTGCATAGTATCATAAGCCAGCCACATTATTTTGACAGTGATAGAGAAAAAAGCCCAATAACAAGGAAAGTAGCTGAGAATACGCTTTCTTTTCATGATATCCCAAATCTTCTGGTAGAAGTTGACACTTCACTCTATCTTATGGTAGCACCTGCTCTTCACACCCTACTCAAAGGTCAACTTAGAACTGTGTGAAGCAGCAAGCAATAATGGGGCCTTAGCTCCTGATACTTCACTTGCACCCTTGTTACCTGTTTCCATAGCTCTCCATGCATTTTTTAGCTGCTGCATCACACTGCTGACTCATGTTCATCTTACGGTCTACAAAGACTCCAAAATCCTTTTCACATGTACTATGGTCAAGCCAGGTGTCACCCATCTTATATCTGTGCATTTCATTTTTTTTTCTGCTCAAGTATAGTGCCATACATTTCCCCCTGCTGAAATTCATTTTTTTTAAAGTTTTGGCCCAGCTCTCTAATCTGTTAAGATAATTTTGAAATACGATCTGTCCTCCTAATTTGGTGTCATCTGCAAATTTGATAAGAATGCCCTCTATTTCCTCATCCAAGTCATTAAAAAAACATGTTGAATAGCACTGGGACCCAGACATAACTCTGTGGCATCTTTCTCTCAAGGATGAAGAGGAGCCATTGGTGAGTATCCTTCAGTCGGTCAACCAATTACAAATCCATCTAACAGTAGCATTGTCTAGCCCACATTGTAGTAGCTTGTTTGCAAGAATGTCATGAGGGAACTTGTCAAAGGTTTTACTGAAGTCAAGATATACTATGTCCATGGCATTCCCTTCATATACCAAGCTAGCAACTGTATCAACAAAGAGATAAGATTAGTCTGCAATGACTTGTTTTTGAAAAACCAATATTGACTTCATGGCATTTCCTTCTAAGT
This sequence comes from Cyclura pinguis, assembly GCA_030412105.1. Lineage (NCBI taxonomy): Eukaryota > Metazoa > Chordata > Lepidosauria > Squamata > Iguanidae > Cyclura > Cyclura pinguis. The sequence continues at coordinate 167,102,471 of CM059600.1, forward strand.
GTTTACAGATGTCTGTTTAAAGATCTGTTTTATAATCTTTTCCAGTTTTGATGTAAGGCTGACTGGGCGGTAATTGTTTGGGTCCTCTTTTATTCCCTTTTTGAAGATGAGGACAACTCCCCCCGCCTCCAGTCTGCTGGGACTTCACTCATTCTGCAGAAATTCTCGATTATCACTAGTGGTTCTGAGTTTACTTTTGCAGGTTCTTTTAATACTCTTGGATGTAGTTCATCTGACCATGGATACCTGAATTCATTTAGAGTAGCTAGGTATTCCTGTATTACCTCTTTACCTATGTTGTGCTTCATTTTCCCTATCACATTATCTGCTCAATTTTCCCCAGGTAAAGCATTGTTTTCCTTTTGGGAGAAGACTGAGGCAGAGAAAGTGTTCAGTAGTTTTGCTTACACAATTATAGTGCTACAATTCCAATTTAAAGGCCATGACTGCATCCAGTGGAAGCCTGAGATTTGTAGTTCGGTGAGGCACTGTTACCCCAACTTCTGGGGGTCCTTGGGGGACACCCAAATTTGCTCCAAAAATGCAAAGATTGGGGAAATTAGTGGAGCACTGCATAGCACAGTGGAGAGCAGGGCAATACAGCGAGATCTTTAACCCTATGTCTATGGAGTCAGACTGCCTGAGAGACAAGTCAAGTGTCCAATTAAAAGTATTTTATTTATCAGAATTGGCAGAATTTCTACACATACACACACGCACGCACACACAGCAGTCACTCACCCAAGCGCACAAGGACTACTGAGTTTGAAAAACTTAAGAGCGGGAAAAGCGGAGGGAAAGAAAGCAGCTATACTGCACCTGATCTTGAAGATTGCAGCTCGGAAAGAAGCAAGCGAAGATAGATCAGCAGACAAAGAAAAAGAGCTGAGGGGAGCCTTAAACTAGCAGCTTGACAGACACAAAGGTGGGAGTTCTCCAAAAAGAGCCCCAAAAGGGGACTCAATTATAGTGCAATGTATGCCGGGGGGGGGGCAGACCCTTTCCTGGGGAAGAACAAAAGCCAAGTTATGCAGATGGACCCCATCTTTGTAGTTCCTGCGATTGCAGTCGCTAACCTTATCCAAGAGACACTTAGTTTCTCACAGTGTCAAAGTTGCGGCCGGCCCATTTGATGTGTGCATACATGCCTTCTGAGGTTTTCCTCTTGGATATGTGACTGAGAGATATTTGATCTGACCTTTGTCAGGGGGGTTTCAGCCTTCAGACCCGGATGTCTACGTTTCTATCCGGTGAACCTCTGGCTCAATATATATATATATTAAATACTTCTCTTCCCCAAGATTGGGTCTGTCAGCAGATAATAAATATCTCACTTCTGCTGTCAGCAGATAGTGAATATTTCCCTTCTGATATCAGCAGAGGTTACAGCACTAGAGCTCTCTAGTTGAAAGTTTAAATGCCCCTCCCTCAACTGCAAATCCAAATATCCGATAGAACAAAACTGTGGTGGTTAAAGTGGAATCATGTAACTATAGCTGGGAAGTATGAAAGCACCCCAGCATTCCAAACTTCAGGGTATGAAGGAGCCTTCATGGGCAGAAAAGGCTTTTGCTGCAGATGCTGGCCCTCCAACATATGGAGGACTGTGGGGGCAGGAGAAAATGATGCGAGAGACAACATCAACGGGCTTACCCCATATAATTCTATTAGCGTCTATGTATTTCTGATATTAAGTCCTGTAGTAAAGATTAAGGAGGGAAAGACTGTTAAAAAAATGGTCAAAAACATATTTTTCACAAGTTGGGAAGTGCTGCTGAGAAAAATCCTGGATGGATAAGAATCTTCACAGTTGGGGACTTAGGCCATTTCCGCACTACACTGTTATAGTGCTATTATTCCACTTTTAACATCCTATGGAATCCTGGGGTTTACAGTTTAGGGAGGGGCATTTAGAATTTGCAGCCAGAGATCACTTGGGAATTCCACAGGATATTGAAAGTGGAATAATAGCACTATAACAGTGTAGTACGGAAATGGCCTTATTCTGTACAAAATTTGTATGTGGTTGTTTTGTGCAGAAAACAGCATTTTCAGCATATTTCTGTCTGAGAATATCATTTTCTGAACTGAAAATGCTGTTTCCAGTGCTATTTTCAGTATAAGACAACCACATGTAAATTTTGTGCAAAGTAAGTCCAGAATTGTGTATAGGCTTTGAAAACTGTGTGGAATAAAACCCCTACCATTATTGTTGGCTACCATTGAGAACAAAATCAGTGAAGAATTGTGTTTCTAGTCTGGATTGGATACTGGGCCTGCTTTCAACACAACCACCAGTTAATTATGTTATATAAAATGGGATTATATAATCTTACTGATTTCAGTGGAGGCTATCTGTAAACTAATGTTTCCACCAAAATGAAGGAAGATCATTTGTGAAAGAGAGACCAGAAGGTTTATAGTTCTGGATGCTCTGTTTGATGACAGAATTACCCCTATCATTAAGCAGAATAAAGTAAATCTCCTCAGGTGACAGATGATAGTTGGTGTTGAAAGGTAGTATTGATTGTTCCTTGGCCGCCCTTCTCTCTTGGAAGAGAGAGAGAGGTGTATTCTCTGTGGCTGCATTTGTACTCCATCCTGATCTCAGGTGTGGTAGAGCTTGCTGTCTCATTACTGATGCTGAGGAGCTGCCAATCTGGTCAGCTTCTGTATTTTCTCTCTTCAGCTACCAGTCTGGTCAGCATTGATATTTCTCTGTTCAGCTTCTGGTCTGGTCAGCTTCTAGAATTGTGTATTGGAGCAGGGGCAGGTTGTCCTGAGGCAATCAAAGAGTTTGGGACGGCAGTAAGTAGCATCTCTTTCTATAAGCAAAAGAGCTAAGAGGCTGTGGTCCAAGGTGCAGTGGCAGTGTGTCATTGCTTCAAGACTGACACCTTGATAAGGGCACAAACTTTTCTAGGCTTCAGTCTGTTTCAGTAGAGCACTGAAGAGCTGGCCCTTGCAGACATAGCTCCCTAGACAAGAAGCACCTTAAGAGTGTGTACACGTAAATACCTCAGTCAGCTTATAGCTCTCTTTTGAAAAGTGACTTACAGAGCTTTTGATGTAGTAATTTCTCTTTTGACTAGGGGCTATCACACCAACCTGGGGTCTTGCAGCAATCAATCATGTTGTTTAAGCAAACAGAAATATGGTGGTATGGAAACAAACATGCTTACATCTTCTCTGCAATAAGACTGTGGTGCTGCTTTGGTGATGCATGATCTTGCAATCAGTCTTCTGTACTGTCTCACTGGCCCACCCCACTACATAGCTCATGCAAACTGTTTTTTTACCCCATAATTGTGCAATTTCTGTTCCCTGGTATATGTTCCTTTGCTTTGCTGTAATTGTGGCATGCTGGTAAACTCCATAGCAGTGTAATTGCACATTTATGGCAAAACAAATTTAAAAAAGAAATATGTACTGGAGAATGGAGTAAAACAACATTGTTCCTGGTTTGTTTATTTGTTTGCTTGTTTGTTTTGCCACAAATGCACAGTTTCAATTCCTTAATACATCTTTCTTTCCTCCTTCCTTCCTTCCTTCCTTCCTTCCTTCCTTCCCTCTTTCCCTCCTTCCCTCCCTCCCTCCCTCCCTCCCTCCCTCCCTCCTTCCTTCCTTCCTTCCTTCCTTCCTTCCTTCCTTCCTTCCTTCCTTCCTTCCTTCCTTCCTTCCTTCCTTTTTTGATCTGCTGTGACTGTATAATAGTGGTGACCATCACAGCAGTGCAGTTATGGCAAAACAAATGCATATGTTCTGGGGAACAAAGCAAAAGCTGTGTTGTTCCTGTGCACCATACCATCCTCTTTGTCCAGTCACCAGAAGTGGAGTGCCTTCACCCTCCTTGGGGATAGGGAAGGGGAGAAGAGGAGAGCCATGCCCACTCACAGCACATGACAGCTGGAATATGTGGACTACAGTGGAATGAAACGATCGCACCAAGAAGCAGTAGCTGAACTGTAGTGATATTGGAGCCATGAATGGGTTTTTCCCATCAGTGAAAAGATGCTATCCAATAATGATGGGAATGCAGTGCAACAATGGAAGGATCATGACATTGTGTGCTAAGCAAAGATCAAACATGGAACTAAGCTGGTGCTATTGCGGAACAAATCTATCATGTGATAATGTCCTAGGACCAGGGTTCAATTCCCCCCTCAGCTGTGGAAACCCACTGGGGGACCTTGAAAAAGTCACACTCTCAGCCTGAGAGGAAGGCAAAAGCAAACCCCCTCTGAACAAAGCTTGCCAAGAAAAAACTGTGATGGATTTATTTCAGAGTCGCTACAAGTCTGAAATGACTTGAAGGGACACAACAATAACAACAACATAACGTTTACAGCATTTGTTGTATTTATGGTGTTTGCAATGACACTTCAGAGTAAAGCAGTGTTCTATTGGTTGTTATTGAGAATGAATGGAAAAATCTAGCTGGAAACTAGAAGAAATAACTTTAAAATGAGTAGATAGGAGTTTTGGCTTGTTTGGTTTTTTAATATAGTAAACTGTCTCCCAAACTATAGAAGATCTTAACTGTCTCTAGTTCTAGAAACGACATAAAGGTTATCATGGTTGGTAGCCACTGACAGCCTTATCCAACATGAATTTCTTTAATCATCTTACAAAGGTACCATATTTGTCGACATATAAGACGCACTCATGTATAAGACACACCATTTATACACTGGCAAATACCATTTGCTGGTGTATAAGACACACCGGTGTATAAGACTCACCCCATTTTCAAACCATATTTTTTGGGAAAAAAAGTGAGTCTTATACACCAGCAAATACAGTAGATAGATAAGGGCTTAGAACTCTCAAATAATACCTCCACCCACTCAATCTTTTATGAATGAATCACACTGCCTTCTCCACAAAGGAAAATAACTTAAAGAGCATGCTTTTCCTTCTGGCAGTGCTGGGAACTGTAGTCACAGACTGATGCGTGGCAGGAATTGAAGAGCTGCCTGGGATCTAGGGCATCTGCTCTGTTGGTTTCCTTGCCACCACAGGGATCCTGAGAAGGGGCAGGGGTTGCTGAAATGGGCACTCTGGGCTGTGCCTCCACTGGAACTTTCTACAGCATGCAAACCAGTGTTTGCAAAAGGCTTGAACTTCCTGAATGCTTGATTCTGGCACTCAGAAGAGCATGGATATTTGGGGCCTGAACTTTGGGATTCCTCAAGCACCCTGTATGCTGGAGTAGATGGTCATATAGATCAGGATAAGGCAGCTTGTACTCTCTTTGAGGGTACCCCTGCCGCCTTGCAAGTGCTTCTGTTCCTATTTTACTTAGAAGATACAAAAAGAATTAAATGACTTCTGTAAAAAAGTTTCTTTTTTATGCACACTGTCTGCCATTCTCCCTCCCTCCCTCCACCACTGATCTGCCTTTTCAGGCAGCTGGGATCGGAAGCATGCCACGAGTGGGTGCAAGCGTACCCAACCGTCCCCAATTAATTAATTTTGAAACTATGCAGAGGGCCAGTTTGCATTGGCTAAAACTGTGTGAGAAAGTGTCTCTCGGCATTTCTGTGTTGTCCAGGATGCAGTTTTGTCATCTGAGGCTGCTTTGCATAACAATGCGCCAAGCTCTAATTATGCACAAGGGATGCTAATAGGCCCTGGCCATGGTGTATCACCCTGGGAAAAGTATCTCTCTAGGAGAAAGAAAAAAAGAAAGAAAGAAAGTCTACCCATTGAGACGAAATCACACTATAGAGTGGAGACTGGAAGGAGAAAGGAATGTTGCATGTAGGAAATCAAGAATTATTATTGCTATTATTTTTATTGTGCAGTCAAAGTGTATGGTGCTACATAGACTAATAAAGCAAAATGCAGGTCTCTGCATCAAGAGGATTACAATATGCATTTAGAGAGTGTGGGAGACCACAGGGGGTCTATGAGAAAAAGAAGAAAGAGAGGTTAATAATAGATATTACAGAAGATACACTGCAGCTATATAAAAAAATCCAAACAAAAACAAAAGCAAATGCAAAAGAAAATGACAGACCTGAGTTTCTTCCAGAAGCCCTGTAACTTTTAGAAAGTCAAATATGCAATATTAGTTCCCTCTGAAAGCAATAGCCAATGGTGAAGCAAGATTGAAGAAATTAAAGCAAAATGATGCCACATTTTAAAATGAATAGATATTATCAGAAACAGAGGAAAAAGTGTGAGGATGTAAGACTGCTGAAAGCCACTATGGTGTAGTGGTTTGAATACTGGACTATGACTCTGGAGAGTAGGGTCTGAATCCCCACTCAGCTATGGAAATGTACTGGGTGACTTTGGGCAATTTATACTCTCTCATCCTCAGAGGAAGGCAAGGGCAAATGCCCTCTGAACAAAACTTGCCAAGAAAATTTCATGATTCATCTTAGGGTTGTCATAAAATGGAAATGACTTGAAGACACACAACAACAACAGCAATGTAGGACTGCTGAGTTAGGTGACAACTTGCATTCCTCACAATACTTAGTTCCAACTGGAGTGAATAGGTAACAAATGTAAATTCTGATGTACCCACCCTGGTCAGAGTCATTTATTTAAATTTCAGACTTATCTTTAACATTTGCTTTCTTTCTTCCTGTTGCAGTTATGTGACAGAGCCACTGCCTGTGCTTCCAAGCAAATGCTCGAGAAATGCGCTACCATCTCAGCCCCAGCAAGCAAGCTCCATCATTGGATAAATCTGCTGAAAGTGGCTGCTTATTTGTGCCAGCTGAAGGCTTTCCCATTCTTGAGAGCCTTGTTGGTTTTCTCTCCTTGGTGGCCTCTGGAATCTCGGACAAAGGCTCTTGTAGGGCTGTGGCACTTGAAAACAGGAATAAATGAGGGCAGGGAGGAGAGAAGAGGGGATGCTGGCATCTGAGAAACCATCATATATGAATGTGGTGACTCGGAGCTTCTTTTTTTATCCCCTTCCAAGAACAACAACAACATCACTACCACTGATGACAGACCAAGTTAGAAAGCACCCTCCCTCCTACTGTGCTCAGCAATGCTTATTGTTTGATTAGGCTGTGAGACAGATTAGAGGCCCCAGGTGGAAAGTCATCATAATCTGCATTTAAATGGGCCAGTTATAAAAGGTAGGGAGCCCAGGAGCCTATGGCATTATACAGCCTTCTCTAGGCTCAGTAATCGCTCTTTATTTTCCCTGTAGTCTGACCTGGGGGCACAGTTTCTAATTGCCAGGTCACTCCTGCTAATATTGTCATTTCCAGCCAGGGAGTGTGAAACCATGGCAACAACACATTTTGTTCCGAGTATCTAGAAGAATGAAATCTCCCCTCTCACATCACAGAAAATGGCTGGGCTTTTGCTCCCCCTCTTTCGAATTTCTGTATTGCTCCCAGCCCCTGAAGAGTTCTTTTGCTCCTCAGTTTTGTTTCTTATTCCACCTGCCTTGGCCAATTTTTACAGACCCCTTGTGTTGGCATCCCTGCTGTCTAGTTCTTTGACATGGCTTCTAGAAGTTTTCAAGAGACTTTATATACAGATGAAACATCAGGATGTGAAATGGAAGGGTCACCGTCTTGTCCTCTCTCCTCAGGCCGAAAAATGTCTTGGCTGAGCTCTGCCTCAGGGTGAATATTAAACATACATACACGCAGCTCAGTTGGAGAGCAGAAGAGGAGGAGATTGCTCTTATTCTATTGTGAGCTTCGTTGGGCCTCTTTTGGAGAAAGGTGGGAAATAAATTAAATAAAAATAAATGTTGTTGGCAAAGGGCATGAGATCTTCCTCTGATAATTAGGAAAAGGCTGATCATTGGGTGGTCAAAAAATCTCTCCCTAGAAATGGTGGGTTTGAAGAGTATTTTCAAATAGAGTATTTTGCACTCAAAGCTGAAATTTGGTACCTATATAATTTGAAAGGTATTAATTTCTTTCAAAATATGAGATGTGACTTTGGCCCAGAATAACATCTAACAAGTACTAAGTGAGGCCTAGTTTCCAAGAGAATTCTGGACCAGAGAGCTTCAAATTTATTTATAGTTTAGTCTGAAGGCAGGATGTTTTGGGCCAAAGAACACATTATGCTAAGAGAATCTATGATTGATCTTATTGGAAAATATGAGAGACAGCAGTGGCTTTCTCAAACAGAGTAATCAATCAGCAAGGCAGAAGTTGAACAACATCTAGTCTCCCACCCACCCACCCACCCAAACAAAGTGTTTAGAAGAGGAAAGAAGCAAAGTTAATCTACTTGGCAAATATAAAAGTAATTTTACTTACAAATTAATTATGCATACTCAAGCACATGGTGTAATGAAGGAGACAGAGGCCATTTCCGCACCGGGCTTCTGTAATGGTGCACAGCGACCTCTAACAGAGGTCTTCTGCACCGTAGAGTGGACTGGCGTGGACTACTTTTTGTAGTTCCACACCAGAATCCACTCAAAAGCGGCCAGAACTAGCCGCGCTGCGTGTTTTTTAAAAACCTCTTTTTCGAGGTTTTTAAAAAGCATGGAGCACGCAGCCCCGTGTTGCTCCGTTGCCCGGCTCCGACACGGATTTGAAGGCGCGCACAAGTGCGTGCCTGCAGATCTGCCGGGGGCGGGCTTCCGGCTGGCGAGCTTCTCTGGTTGGTGGAGAGCCTCCACCAACCAGAAACTGCCATTTGGGATGCCGGAGGACTGCGGAGCAGCGAGCTCACGCTGCTCTGTGTGGCGACGGACTTACCCGGCTTCAGGTAAGCTCCGTTTTCGGGTGTTTTCACCCATTCCCCCCCCCCCACATGCGGAAAGGGCCAGAGAGAGAAGAGTAAAAAGGCTGCATATTAGAGTAATGCAGGAAAGAGACTGAATATAGAAAAGCAAATGAGCAGGAAGTCACCCAAAATGTAGACTGTGCCTAAACTCTTATAGATTAACAGGAGAACTTGCGTTTGTAATCATGCAAAGTATAAGCGTGCAAAGCATTCTAATGTTACTGCCCTGGCTAGTCTGAGCTTTGGGGATATTAAAAGGTATCCTCTTGATATCATAATTCGGCTTCACTTCTCTATTTCCTTCCATGTGCTTGCGAGGCCACCGGACAAGCATGTAAACAAGCTCAGCCGTTAACAGCCGTAATATTCAAACTACAATACAGGCAGGCCAGAAAATAGCAGACTCACTGCTTTAGGAGACCTCCAGGCAAGTACTCTAATTAGGTATGCACGCTACTTACAAAAGAGCCTCTGCCCCGCGATGGCAGTTTGATGGGTTAACTATATAATACCCAAGTACTCTGCGTTTGCATACTGGCTACTCTATTGGGAACCGCTACGATAACTCAATCATTCAGATTCTGACCTTTCGGAGGCTTTGTCTCCAACTCCAAATCTATTGTTTTCCCCCAAGCACGGCATAGCCTGCAGTCACAATTCTCCTTATAAAAACCCTTGATTCCGAGACCTTCCTTGGAACGCTCCCGAGTTTCATTCCGCCTTGCTGCCGCTTTGCTAGGCGAGCCTCCCCTCAGCTCCACGTGCTGAGCTACATCGCACCCCAGCCTCGCTCTCTATTTTTCTGGGCTTCAGGACAGGTGAAGTATCACCCAAACCAGCAATCCCTCTAAAAATCCCTCTATACCACTCCAACCTTTATTTTCTTTAGTTATCTTGTATGAGTGTGTCGCATGCACTGTTTTGTTGTGTATTTAATAAAACATCATTTATTATTTCAACTTTTGTGTGCTCCTTGACTTGACCCGACCCCGTAGACATAGGGTTCAAGATCTCACTACGTTGCCCTGCCTCTCGTAACGCTAAGCAGTGCTCTGAGCCAATTTTCCCCACCTTTAGTTGAGCACATTCTGGTGTCCCTCCTGGGACCCCCAGTTCACAAGGTAACACTAATGAACAGATTTTCTATTTTCAGTGTTTCCCTTGGTGCCACTGGATGTGCGTGTATGGTGCTACTAAAAGGATGAGTGAAGCAGCACAGGACCTAAGGATGCTATTTGTTCTATGCCAGGAAAGCAATTGAGGAGGCACAATAATAAGTACCCTTCCCATTTACCAAACAACTAAACGGGTGAGTTTAGATCAGGAAAGTGGCACAGAGGAAAAGTTCACTTCTGCAATTCCCCATGCTGTTTTTCTCATCAAACAGCAGTCCTGAATGGAGTTGAGAGATCTATCACTGCTACCATGCAATTTGGCCCAGTCTGCTCCATCTGGTGTGCTCCAAATGTATTGGGCTGCAATGGCGATGGACTTACCGTTCTCCACATCTGGAGGACACATGGTTCGAGAGGACTGTCTTAGTGTCAAATCCCTCATGACCTGTTTACCTCTTGAGTTTGTTCTTGGTTATGATCTCCTTTTGAGTATTCTAATTTGTACTTTACTCAGTTTCAGAAGCAACACTGGAATCCCATTTGTTGATTTTCCAGTTGAAAGGAGTAAGTTAATTTTAAACTGTCCACTGAAGCTTTAAAACTCCTGTCCAGCCTTATTATTAGCAGCTTAAAATTTATGGAGTGAGACTTTACTTGCTGATAACCGCTTGGTGGTCGAGAAACTCAGTGTAATTAGTCCCCCAAACCAAAAGAAAAAAAGCCCAATTTTATAACACTTAAAATATCCATTTCAAAGCAACCTCAAGGACTGTTACAAAATATCAATGGGGCTAAATTGTGTGAAGTGTTGGACTTGTGCTGGAGGGACCTGAGTTCAAGATCATGCTGTGTAACCCAAGTACATGTTACATAGATGAGAAGTGAAGCAGTTTTCTCTCAATTTTTATTCGATGAAAAACAGCTATGGAATGCTGTGATCAGAGAAACAAAAATGCAACTAACAAGGACAAATGCATTAGACTTCATTTTACAGTTGGCTAGCTGATGTCCACTTCATAACCAGCCTCTTAATTTTGTCCTGTGAACATACATGGGTAACTGAAAGTGTCCATTGTGCAAGACAGGAGAGCTGTATCATCACTTTTTGTCAGCAAGCACAATGGCACTGAGTTGGATTTGCTACAGTGCAGCCAAATGCTGAAGGTTATTTTGGGTGGTGGTGTGAACTGAAAGGAGATTTTAAAAAAGAACAAGAAGAAGAAGAATGAGGAAATTTGAGAGGAAGAGCTTACTGAGTAATTGCAGCATTACAACCCTAGTTTGGTGACCCTTGGATGCTAGCATGTGCGTGGAGGATATTTGTACTTGAATGCCCCCATTGCTTGGGTAGGGCTTATAACACCAGTGGCTCCCCCCATGTGGCTGTATCATTCACCTTCAACAGCCTTGGACAGCATCACAACATATCACAATACATTGGCTCTCTTGAAGCAGAACCTGGAAAAGCCCTCAGAGCAGATCTGGGATTGGATGTGTTTAATAAAACAAGTGGTAGCGATGGTGGTGGTGGTGTCACTACAGAGGGTTGTCTGTCTGTCCATCTGGGACCACATTTTCCCCTGACTGCTATCTTTTTCCAATTCACATTGAGCCTCCCCTAAACTATTATTCTCATCACTGAGCCCCAGACAAATGTTGGGGTGGACAAAAACACATTTAAAACCCTACAAGATGTAAAGTCACCCAAGAGGAGCTATCTGCAATGGAGATATGGGAAACAGAGAGGTGTCTTGTCACACCACTTGCATCATCTTGATTGCTGCTCCACAGCAAGTATCTCTAACTTGGGGCAAAATTGTTTACATGTGTGATGTAAGAAGGAAAGAGAAGGCAACATTGATCCAAGCCAGCTATTGCACAGAGCTTTTCATTTCCGCTTTCCCTCTTCCTCCACCCATGACATGGTGGTTACCACCTCTTTGGAGAGGGAAGGCCCCTCTCTCAGTCCTGTCACTCTTAGAAGCACTTTTAGTGGGGGTGTGAGATAGATTTCCTTGGCAGCATCTCCCCATCTGTGGAAGTCCATTCCAAGAGGGTCTAGGTTGGCCTCCTTCTTATTGCCCTTTTGCTGGGAAGCAAAGATGTTTTTATTCAGGCTTTTGGCCATCGATGTGCTGCCAAGAAGGGGTCTTTAAACAGGGAAGGAGGTTGCACTATATTTGAAAAGGCTGATGTATTTTTTTTATTAAATTGTGCTTCAGAGTTACTGTTTTCTTAATTGTGCTTACATGTTATGTTTTTATGTGTTTTGGTTTGTGCTGCTTTTTCAATGTTGTGAGCCATCTTGAATCCCAGTCTAGGGAGGGAGGTATACTATATATCAAATACATCAATTAGGGCCTAACTGATTCATGCTAAAACCATAGATGGGACCCCACCACTAGATTCTCCCCCTTAACACTACCACTGTGGGTACAGTGTGGATGGAAAGAATATTCACTATTATTGGTTTCTTGGCTAAACAAATGGGAAACTTGATCAGGAAGATTAACAGTTGTGCTTTTTTTACATGGTATTTGCCCATCCCAAAGTGTTTCGGGAAAATATTCTGCACAGAAATATAAATGCGTTCTTTGCATGAAAGTTGTGTATGTGTGCAAAAATACTTTCTTTTGTACCAAAAATACTGTTACCAGAAAGCCAGATATAGTTTTGTGCATTACTGCTGAGTTGATTTGCATGAAAAGCCTCAATATAGCACATACACCCACTCTCATGTGGACATTTGTGTTTGTGGGTGTGGGTGTGTGTTAAAAAATTTTCTTTCTTGCTTTCTTTCTTGCTTTCTTTCTTGCTTGCTTTCTTTCTTGCTTTCTTTCTTTCTTTCTGCATTGTTCTTATACGTAGAGTTTTTCTGCCACATAGCTTGAGTTTTTGCATTCCAACAGAAATTTGTTTTGCCTTCCCAGCATACCCATATCAGTCTCTTCTTTCTTTCTTTCTTTGGTGCAAGATTGCTGTTTTTGTGCAAAAAATATTTCAGCATTCTTGCACAAAAACCTTACACACAGCTATGTGGTAACAGTGGGTTTCTTGCACAACACCCACATGATTTTTGAACAAAAAATGTATAATAATAATTAAAATTGTATAATAATTTTCTGGAAGACTTTGGGGTGTGCGGATACCAGATGAGAACTGTATAGAATAATTTGTTTTCTCTGCCACGGGGAGCAAACTCTACATATTAAACATCCTTGCTTGTTGTGAGGACAAAATAGTTGAATACTGACATCTCTACAGTAAATAGTAATGCAGACAGGGATGGGCAGAACTCACACTTTGAGGTTCTATTTCTTTTTCTCTACTGAAGCCTGAAGGTCCATTAATTCTAGTCAGGTGTAAAATAGTATCTAAAATCAGGCATCCTCTTAGTAGAACTAATGCACTTGGAAGCTTCTGGGGACATGGCTTAGGGTTAAGAATTTTCTGTCTTTATTGGAATTGAGTTTGCAAGTGTAGAAACAAGAAGAGTCGTAAGGCATTTTGTAGAGAGTAAGCAGTACTCTAATAAATGTAACACCAGTTTATTTCATTTGTATCCCACCTATGCTCAGAATTGCTCCAGATAGTATACCTGGCTCTCTCACTACCTCTTTTGAGTCCCCTTACAATCCCTATAAGCCAGGTTACCCTGAGAGACCATGACTGACTCAAGGTCACCGACTGAGTTTCACAGTGGAGTGCAGATTTGAATCCAGGGTTTTTGGGTCCAAGTAAGGTGCTAGCAGCACTGGCTCAAGACATTTTTCTACCTGAGGTAAAGGATGAATTGTTTTCCTTCTTTCCCATTCAACATACAAGAGCTGACTAGTTTGAATGTTGCTTCTGTACTGTGATCTTCTATCTGACCTGAGGGCAAAAGGACAGTGAGCACAGGTTGTGTGGCACAATCAGCTTTCACCATCAATGAAAGGGAGTGGCTGGGGACCCAGGTGAAACTTTCAAGGGGCTTAAGCTGCTGCCTCCCAGCAATTGGAACCTGAAGCAGTTGCCTTGCAGTAGAGCCAGTCTTGGTCTAGTTTAACATTCAACTCTTTCTATCATACTGGTGGCCAGCCACTAAAGCCATTTCCGCCCTATGTTGTTACAGTGCTATTATTCCACTTTCAACATCCTGTGGAATCCTGGGGTTTGTAGTTTAGGGAGGGGCATTTAGAATCCTCAGCCAGAGAGCTCTTTTGCCTCAGTAAACTACAAACCCCAGAATTCCACAGGATGTTGAAAGTGGAATAAGAGCACTAAAATGGTGTAGGGCAGAAATAGCCTAGGTCCCCACCACAGCTATTACACCACTACAACAAATAATAATGATTAAATCCACAATAATGCAAACTCCCTGAGGAGCTAAAATTATAATCTAAGGCCTTACAAGCACATTTGCAACCTCACAGCACGGCACACTGACCAAGGCCTATTGGCCAAAGAGATTCTGACTTCACTATGTCAAATTGTTAACCATGAGTAAGGGTGAACAGATAGTTCAGGGTTGTGTCTTGGAGGCAATCTTTCAGAAACTTTGATAGCTATCAGCAATATTTGCCAAACTAAGAATGGATTTTCCAGCAGTTTGTACTTCTAGACAAAAGGGCCAAGTTTGCAGACTTGCTGAATACACAGCAGCAGCTTTCAGCAAATTTGCTGTGCTAACTGCCGCACAGTTTTCTGAAAGAAATTCCAGATTGCTGGCACTCTTTTGACAATCTGACCATAGATCAGATTTTCCAGATCCAAATGAGGAAACCATTTCATTTATTCATTTAAAATAAAGTTTTCTTTTTTATTTTCTAAGTGTGAACAAAAAATGCTTTCATAAAGTAGAGCTGGGCCAGAGTAACCTTAACAGCTGGAAGAAGTGGAAGGAGAAAATATGACTGCAATCTTGCAAAAGCTAGTCATTGCACATTCTGTTCTCACTGCTATTTCTCCTCCATACAGGTCTTTTGCTTTTCAGTCAGCAGCACATACAACCAGTTCTCAGACTTGCCCTGCAAGTGTTGCCACGTACTAGATGCATTTGTACCAGATGCATTTCTTCTTTCTCCAAATCTGTCTTGCTACGCTTCCTTCCCCATGAATCGCTCTACCTTTCCTGTGATGGTGGGACTGTGTGTTTCTGAGAGGCAAGAGGCTATTCTGCTGCTACTGCTGCTGCTGCTGCTGCTGCTGCTGATAGGGTCTCCCATGTCAGACAGGCTTTTGTTGAGGAGCCAGACTAAATGTGCCAAACAGCTGCTGGGCAGCAGCAGTAGTGGGCTTTGTGTGTGTGTGTGTGTGTGTTTGTATGAGACATTGGTGGAGGATCTCTCAGAGACAAAGGTCTGTGGCATCATAGCTAACACTTGTTAGTACTGCACAGAAGGAGGCATGGTAAACTTTCAAAAGTATTTCACCATGAAACCCTTAGGATGAGAGAATCCAAAATGAAACAAGAGATAGTGCCAGAAGGTCAGACCTCCCTAGGCTGGATAACACTCAACAAGCTACTGGGGTAGAGCAGAGGATAACTATGTGTAGTGCTGTGGCTAATGATGCAACTGCACTCAGGCCAAAAGGATGTTCAACTGTTGAGAGGCTCAGAGCTGACAGGAAAGTTTGAAGCTGCACAACACAGGGACATGGAATGTGAGAAGCTTGAATCAGGGGGAGCTAGACATAGAGAAACAAGAAATGAAACATACAGAAATTGCAGTACTTGGGCTGAGCAAGCAAAAGTGGGCGGGAATAGGATATTCTGAATCAGATGATTACACAGTATTTCACTCAGAAAATGCGTATCTGAGAAGAAATGGAGTAGCAGTCATAAATAATGAGGAGAGACATAGCAAAGACAATCAAAGGATATCATGTAAAGTCTGGCCAAATCATATCAATAAGACTTTAGGGAAAACCCATCAATATGACCATAAATCAAGTTTATGCTCCAACTACAGAGGCAGAAGAAGAAGAAGATTCTATGCTGGTGGCCAGGAGGAAATTGATCACACACCAAAACAGTACTGCTTGTTAATCATAGGTAATTGGAATGCCAAGGTAGGAAACGGGGCAGAATAAAATATTGTAGAAAAATTTGGCCTAGGATCAAGAAGTCAAGTAGGAAAGCAACTGACCAGATTTTGCAAGGCCAACAGTTTGTTCATCGTAAACACTTCTTCAAGCAACCAAAGAGGTGACTGTATACATGGATAGTACCTGATGGCCAATAGGGAGATTGAATAGACTACATAATTGGAAGCAGAAGATGAAAAAGCTCTATTCTCTGTGAAAAAACAAAACAAAACCCAAGAGCTAATAGTGGCACAGACAATATCAAAAATTAGAAGAAAACTAAAGAACACTAAACGAACCATTATGCCACAATACGACATGAAGAACATCCCAGTACAGTTTAATGTAAAAAACAGATTTGCACTATTAAGCCTAATTGACTGGAAACCAGAAGAACTCTGGATTGAGTAAGGGACTTTGTCAGGGAGGATTACAAAAGGACACTATATTCAGCTAAAGAGAAAGAGAAGCCTGAATGGATGGCAGATGAATCTTTTCCAACAGGTAAGGACAGGTGAGAAGCAAGAGTAAAACTTGACAGAAATAGGGTTAAGAACCCTGAATTCAACTGTTCAGCAAGTTGTGCACAGAGACAAGGAGAACTACTATAATAATCAATGCAGTGAAATGACAACAAAAAAGGAAGAACATAGACCTGTTCCATAAGATCCTAGAAATCAAAGGGAAATTTAAACTAAGAGCAGATTGCTATATGGCCAGCAGGGAAACACATTACATGACAAGTACAAATAAAAAGATGGTGGAAAAATACACTAAAGAACTATATAAAACAGATGAAAAGATGATAGATTCATTCAAGGAAGAACCATTTGAAGATGAACCTACGATTTTAGAAAGAAAAGTGGAAGCTGTACTGAGAGCACTTGGGAGAAATAAATCACCAGGACCACATCACATGACAATAAAGCTGCTTCAAGCTACAGAGACAGAGGTCATTTCCACACTACATTGTTACAGTGCTATTATTCCCCTTTCAACATCCTGTGGAATTCTGGGGTTTGTTGGGGCCAAAGAACTCTCTGGCCGAGAATTCTAAAGGCCCCTCCCAAAACTGCAAACCCCAGGATTCCATAGGAGGTTGAAGGTGGAACAATAGCATTATAACAGTGTAGCGAGGACATGGCCAGAGTCTACTCTAGTTCAAACTAAAATCTGTCAACAAATATGGAAAACAAAACAGTAGTCCACAGATTGGAAATACTCAATATGCATTCCTATCCCTGAGAAAAGAGACATTAGGGACAACAGTAAGCACAGGATCATTGCATTAATTTCCCATGCAAGCAAAGTCAAGCTCAACATTCTACAACAAAGATTTTTACCATGTATGGAGCAAGAAATGCCAGATGTCCAAGCTGGGTTCAGAAAAGGAAGAGACACTAGGGAACATATTGCACACATATGTTGGATAATGGAGTGTACCAAGGAATTTCAAAAGAAAATCAGCCTGTGCTTTATAGATTATAGCGAATCTTTTCATCAATCCTAAAGAAGTAGATGTGTTACAACATTTGATTGTCCTGATGTATAACCTGTACTCAGGTGCAGAAGCTATTGGTGAGAGAGAATACAGAGAATTGGAATGGTTTCCAATTGGCAAGGGGATCAGGTAAGATTGCATTTTATCACCTTATCTGTTTAACATGTACACTGAACATATCGTATGTAAAGCAGAATTTATAGACTGTAACAAAGCTTTTGGTTGTGTAGATCATGAAAAATTATGGATTGTTTTAAAGAAGTGTCACAACATTTAATTGTTCTGAGAAGTAACCGACTAGAAAAGACAATCATACTTGATAAGATAGAAGGCAGTAGGAAAAGAGAAAGATCATATTGCAAATGGATAGATGCAATCAAAGAACACATATCCCTGAATTTACAAGATCTGATTAGGGTGGTTGGTGAGAGAGTGACTTGGAGGTTTCTCATTCATAGGGTCACCATATGCTGAAGTCAACTTAACAGCAGTTAACAGCAACAAGGCCTCCATCCACTTCAAATCCTGGCCCTCTCTGGTCTCTATGGCCTGTTCCACACAGTGCTGCCCTTGCCCATCATCCCATCACAATTCTGGCAGTGCGTCTGCTGGGATGGGAGCATGTTCCCAACTCTCCTCTCCACATGCGACTGGCTGCCTATGGAAGAGAGTGCGACAGACACGCTCCATTCTTCTGAACTGCAGCTGGCCTTCTTCCCACGTTGCAGTAGGGAAGGAAATTCGTAGATTGTGCCTCCAGCCCTTCTGCGTGGCTGGCTGCAACAAAAGGCTTGCGTGATCAGGGGTCATTGATGGAGTTTTTCTTTCAGTGATATAGCCTGTGATTGCATCAGCTGGCAATGCAAGAAGGGTGGGACTGTGAGGACGTCATGTGGAAGCATCATCACGGTCCCACTCCTCTCATGTCCCCATGCCAGGATACTGTCATCATACAGAAAGGGCCTATGCCTCTGCTCATACATGGGACCCATTCATGCTTACCAATTATAGTGCTACCTTCCACTTTAAGTGCCCTGATAACATCCCATGGAATCCTGCGATTTGTGGTATAGGACTGGGCATTCAGAATTCTCAGTCAGGGTGCTCCAATGTTTGACCCAACTACAAACCTCAGTATTTCATATAATGGAACCATTGCAGTTGAAGTGGAAGGACAGCACTATAACTGTATAGTATGGAAGGGCCCTTGTCCTGTCATATGAAAACTGTCCCACTCCTCCAAATTTCTTATTCTCCGTTCAGTTCAGGCCTTACTAGCAACCCCCATATTCACATTTCTGAGGTAAAGCCATTTGCTAGTTTGTTACAGCATGCATGCACGTGTGTACACACACAGTCTTGTGTCACCTCAAAGCAGAGCTTGGGAAAGCTATGTTTAAAAAGTGATTAGTTACAGTCATAGTTCAAGTTTCAAAGATATGGCTAGTTGCCATTATTGTTACAATTCTTTAAAAGTAACTCTTTACCCTTTATTTTCCAGTGTTTAACACATGTCTAGAAGTGTCATTTTAGTTACTTTCAAAATAGGTGGCCATCAAGATATTGTTGGATTGCACTTCCCAGCGTTCATCACCGTTGCCTATGATGTCGGGAGCTGCTTGGATTTGCCATCCAGGAACATTGGGAGGCCCACATGATTCTCACCCCTATTTTAAAACAATTTGAATTCTCCAAGCCATGGGCCTGTAGTATGAAATATGCTCTCCTCACCTGTTGCCTCAGCACTTACTACCAAATAAGGCTGCAGCACAGACTAAGCCAACCAAGGCCATTTTGTCACTACACTGTTACAGCACTATGATTCCACTTTCAACATTCTATGAAATCTTGGGGTTTGCAGTTTAGGGCATGTCATTTAGAATCCTCAGCCAGAGAACTATTTGGCCGCAGTAAACTACAAACCTCAGAATTCCACAGGAGGTTGAAAGTGGAATAATAGCAGTATAACAGTGTAGTATAGTAATGGCCCATGTGATAAGCCTCCTTTACTGTTTAATGAAGCCACATTTCTATAAATATCAATATAACAGTTACTCTGCAATGGGAGTGAATCTATCCTTTGTTAAGTTGCATTATGACTGCAACTAAAATATACCCTTGGTCTTGGTAAAAGGAATTAATTGCAAGCATCATGTTATTTGTAACTAGTTACTTCCAAGTTCTGCTTTAAAGTCTAAGAAGTCTGTGCCATAGGTGTTCATGGACTGAAATCCACTTCATAAAATACATGCAAATCAGACCATAAGTCAAAGTCAGTTTCAGTTCTAATTACAGTTTTACATCTGTGAAAGCTCATCCATGTCATTATACTACCTGCTCAAAGCCAGCAGGGTGGGGAGAAAGGATCCCACCAAGCTTTGGTCTGACAAGCCAGTTTACCATATGGAATGAGATTCTGTTTTGTTTTGTTTTGTTTTGTTTCAAGGTGAGACAGCATTTAGGAGTGGAACTGCCAAGACATCTACTTCAAGTGACACTGTTGGAGCTGGAATGTAATACACAAAAACAGAAATTTGTGTCTCACAGGCAGCAAGTCTGGTGTGAGGAAGCATCATTTGAATGTGGCTTCATGCAGTAAAATCTCTTGTACCAGTGCTGCCAGCATCCAGACATTCATAACTCTCCAGCAGATGGAAATATTTTGAGCCTGGCAAGGACTGTTCTGCCTTCTTTTTCTGAGTGTATACATCAGCTGTTAGGGCTCATTCACAGAAAGCACAGCCCCTGTTCTAGGCAAAACCGAATGCCTGAGGGCTGCGAGTTGTCCTGGAACACACTCACATGCTTTAATATAATAGCCCTGTTAATATATAGGGTTAAAACTAAGGACAGTATTTAGGTGGCACGTAAACCATCCCGTCAATGTCCTTGAGCACCAGGACATTAGATATTTGAACACTTAAGGTAAACGTCTGGAGAAGGCTGTGTAACTGTTTGTTTGTTTTTATTTGCCATCAAGTTGCCTTTCACTTACGATGACCTGTGGATGAAAGATCTCCATTAGCCCCAACTGTCAACAGCCCTGAAAATGACAGGTTGTGACTTTCTTTGTTGAATCAATCTACCTGTAGTAGAGTCTTCCTGTTTTCCTGCTGGCTTCTACTTTACTGAGCATTAGCATCTTTTCCAAAGTCTCATGATGTGGTCCTAACTGCAATAGCCTTTGTTAAGTTGTCTTGGTTACTGCACTAGGTTAAACATGGCTAAGAAGCTCCTGAGAGTGGGAACACAAACCTATCACAAACCTATGAGTTCCTGCTCATGGAAGCTGTGCGACTGCATTCAGCCAAGTATGGAAGCAGAACTTTCCTTAGATCTTTGCACTTGATCTGTGAAGGTTTAACTTACTTCCAGGTGCTCATGGATGTTGGGAAGGAGCAGGATTTGTATCTGCATTCATGTTTCCAACCTCAAAATTAGCCTTACCCATTTTAACGGCTAAGATATCCAAGGTATATCCAGCAGCTGTCGCCTGACTGTGACAACCCTTTAGTAAGCTGAGACAAGATTTTCTTAAAAAAATCTGTATGGTAACCAGCATGGTATAGTGGTTTGAGCCTTGGACTAAGATTCTGGGAGACTGAAAGCCCTTTTAGCCATGTAAACC
Organism: Cyclura pinguis; assembly: GCA_030412105.1. Classification (NCBI taxonomy): domain Eukaryota; kingdom Metazoa; phylum Chordata; class Lepidosauria; order Squamata; family Iguanidae; genus Cyclura; species Cyclura pinguis. The sequence continues at coordinate 167,123,511 of CM059600.1, forward strand.
CAATGGGTGACCTTAGGCAAATCACCCTCTCTCAGCCTAAGAGGAAGGCAATGGCCAACCTCTGAATAAATCTTGCTAAGAACCCTCTGTGATAGGTTTGTTTTAGGGTCTATAAAGTTGGAAACAAGTTGAGGGCATGTAATAACACAGAAATGGCAGCTGATATTATTCCCAGTGTATCTTTTCCCTCATAGAAGACAGGACATTATATAAATGAGCATGGATGAAGGATGGGCATGTCAGGCAACAAATGACTGGTAAATTTCAGAGCCTGGAAAAGTACTTTCTGTTGTGGTGACTGAAGTGGTGGTCGTGGTATTACAACTCCCAGAGTCATCCAGACAGCATGGGCTGTCAGTAAATTTCGGTGAGGGGAGTACTTAGTAGCAGAAAGAACATTATTGTGATTGTCAGATAAATAATCTCTTAAACTGTGAGTCTCAAGGAATGCAACACCAGTATAAATAGGTTTGCATGGGCATACAGTTAAGATACACCTGATTTCCCTCCTGCTGGTGGTGTGAAAGCAAATTTGGCCTTTGGTCATCACTTGAAGCTCTTGAAATTTTACAGCAGTAGGACTGACTCCTCAGATTCCCACTCATAAAATATTTTCACTGACCTTCACCAAATGCATTTGCAGGCTATATACATGGTAGCTAAGTCTGAAAAAACAAAAACAAAAACAGGGCATCACGGGCGGCCATCAAATAACAGACAGTAGGCACAGGTGTCATTGCACTGTCAAGAAAATGTGTAGCTGAAGGACACTGCAGAACAGGTGTTTTCTTCCTGCTTTCTAAAGGCTGGAATATGAATCCTTTCTCAGCCTGGAACTTCTTTAGTGTTTCCCAGACTTCCTTGAAACTGGCTGGGAAGGGTATTTCTGCATGTATGCACATGTGGCTTAGCTGGTGATTAAGTGTCAGTTCAAAATGTCATTTTGAAAGGCGAGAGATAATGCAAAGCCCTTTAACCTTTTGTGTTGAAATGTGGCTCTGATCCTGAATTTACATTTCTCAAAAACACATCCGCCAGTGTCGTCTCCCCCCTGCCACATCACCAAAAGAGAGAGACAGTTTGAGAAATCTTGGCTCAGCAATGAGGTGGCATGAAAACACACACACGTGCGCGCGCACGCGCACACACATGTTTTGGGTTAGTGACTAAACCTTCACTCTCAAAACCCAACATGAGGTTCACTGGGTTATTTGAACTGGGGAGGATTCCAGCCATCTTTCCAGGGCTGTAGGAGAAAGTCTCTTCTCAGAACTGTCCTGAGACACTTTGCTGAGGCAAAAGGAAAAGAGAATTGCTCTCTCTCCAATTCCACAGACAAAAGCCAGTCAAATTAAATCTTACTTTAGCACTTGCATTGGACTGATTTCTCCTCCATAACACCTCAGGCTAGCTTGGGAAGAGAGTACAGTATGGGACAGGCCACATAGCATGCACAGCTCAGCCCTCTAACACCCTACCACTTTTCTCTATTCCTTATACCTACTGCCTGAGACTGTACTCCTCTAGGTGGCTTACACTGGTGTAAGCACCAGTTATACCAGGCTAAGTACATTTAAAGGTGTTGAGGAAGGAACATCCTTGTACCTCCTTGTCCAACACCTTTACTGACCAGTGTGCAAAGGCAGGCAGAAGCTCTTGGATGCAGTTCCTCCTGCCTGGTTAGTGACTGGCTATTAAGCATGTAGACGGCACAGGCCTAGATAGACCAATGGCCTCACTGGCTCTTGTAACAACTTTCTTCCTACTGGTTAACATAACCAGTCATTCTTAAGCCCTATGGACCATCTGGTTGTGCTCACCCATTCTGGAGAACTGTGGCACATTTCTAGTCCTTTCATAGACAATCGTGGGATTGCATCAAACATCTGTGGTTGAGAACATGCAAATGAGGCAAGGAATTAAGAAATATAAAGTGGCCCAAATGCACTTGGTATAAAAAAGAAAATGGACAATGTGTAGGAAAAGCATGGCATGGGACTTGCTAGATATAATCTGTAGTTGAAATGGGGCCAGTGGTGGTATGAAAATCAAAGGCAAAGAATTGTTAGCAAGGCAATTTTGCCAGGTTGATTGAACTTAATGTGTAGTAATGTTTTATTCTAAAGACAGCAGTTTTCACTAAACCGTTGCTGAGACAGATCGTGGGCCAAGAGAAGTAAAACCAGACAACTGACAATTTTCTTTGTGCCAGAAAATTTAAAATTATATTTTTACTTTCACCTCGGTGTAGCCAGCTTCACTGAAGGTGTTAGTTTTCTTTTCAAGCAGCAAAGTATCTTAATTCTACCTGCATTTGAAGGGCTTAGGGTGTGACAAAGCATGCACAGGCAGCTCCTGATATGGTCATTTCTGTACTGGGATGGTGACCCTTACTCCTTGTATCAGAAAGGGCCTGTCTGCAGAAATAAACTGCACCCTCTTTAAGTAGGAATTTCCATGTGATGGCTGGCTGAACTTCTTTGTCCCATCCAAAGTTGCACTTATATTCGTAATTTCTTTTATAGCTTTTCTCTCTGTGTGTAATTTGTTTTTTGTATATTTATATTTCTCTTATTTACTCAGATTCTGCTATAGCTCAAAATTTGGAATGTTTATCCCAAATGTACAGTGTTTTCTAACAGCTTGGCATAAAAAAAAATAGTCTGTTCCTGGTAACTGTATGTCAAGCAGTGCTCATCCTAAAAGGAAAGAGAGTTAAGTGTCTCTTATCATGAATCCAGGAGATCTTGGCTGGAATCTTTGTTGAAGCCCTAGACTGGCAGCAGGCAGTGGCCGCAGGAGGGAAAAAGCTGCAGCTGCAGCGGCTATGAAAGCATAAGGCATTGGAAAAATAGGATTCTTAGACCTGGCAGATTTGGCCTGTTTTCCTTCACCATGGCTATGTGATTCTGGGAAAAGTGCATCTTCTGGGGTGGTTCGCTGACAAGAATCCAGCTGACATGTAGTGGAGGTGCATTTCACAGCTGGTGTAATGCATGATTCTCTTGCCACAGGCAGAGCTAGTATATGTATCCCTGTGTATGCATTCCCAAGGAATAATGGCTCCGTTCCTTCCTGGAGGGCTGAACGCAGAAGGTGGTGCTGGGTGACTCCTGTTCAACCTCCTGCCTTCTGGTCTGTGGGGTCCCTCACGGTTCAGTTTTGTCACCCATGCTATTTAACATCTACATGAAACTGCTGGGAGAAGTTGTAGAGAATTTTGGGGTTCAGTGTCATCGGTATGCAGATGACACCCAACTTTATTACTCCTTCCCACCACAAGCCAAGGAAGTTGTTTTGGTCCTAAACCAGTGCCTGTCATCAGTAATGGCCTGGATGAGGGCAAACAAATTGAAACTTAATTCAGACAAGACCGAGGTGCTCCTAGTCAGTAGAAAGGCAGATCAGGGAATAGGGATTCAGCCTATGTTAGATGAGGTTACACTCCCTCTGAAGATGCAGGTTCACAGCTTGGGAATGCTCCTGGATTCAACTCTCAGCCTGGAAGCCCAGGTCTCAGCAGTAGCCAGGAGTGCATTTGCAGAGTTAAGGCTTGTGTGCCAGCTGCGCCTGTTCCTTGAGACATCAGACCAGGCCACGATAAAACATACCTTGGTTACATCCTGGTTGGATTATTGTAACGTGCTGTATGTTGGGCTGCCTTTGAAGAATGCTTGGAAATTTCAGTTGGTCCAAAGAGCTGAAGCCAGGTTATTAACCCTGTAGATCACACAACATCCCTGCTGCAACAGCTCCACTGGCTGCCAGTCTGTTTCTGAGCACAATTCAAAGTGCTGGTGATGGCCTTTAAAGGCTTACACGGCTCAGGTCCAGGTTATTTGAAGGACTGTATCCTCCGCTATGAACCAGCCCGGGTGTTGAGATCTGCTGGAGATGCCCTTCTCTCAGTCCCACCACCCTCACAAGTGCATTTGGTGGGAACACGGGAGAGGGCCTTCTCAGTGGCTGCTCCCAGGCTCTGGAATTCCCTTCCCAAAGAGCTCAGACTGGCACCATCCCTGCCTACCTTCCGGAGACATCTAAAGACATTCCTATCCTGGCAGGCATTTAACACGTAATTAGTATGTAGAACGGTGCTGGTTTTTTTAATTGTCATTTGTAGGCTATTTTTAATATGTATTTTAATATTGTATTTTAATATGTATTTTAATATTTAATATTGTTTTAATCACTATCATTGCTTAATGTGTGTTTTAACTTTTGTGTACTACAGTTTTAACTATGTTCTCTTTTAAGCTTTGTAAGCTGCTTTGAGTTCTCTCGAGAAGAAAGGCGAGGTAGAAATAAAGATACTACTACTACTACTACTACTACTACTACTTTGGTTAGCTGGATTGACCCCAGAAAGGCTGCCTCTACCATTAGGCAGAGAGAAGTGATCACCTCAGGTTGCACAGGCTGAGGGTCAATTCTTTCTGACGTCAGTCTCTTTCCCTCTATTGAAGGACAGAGTAGCATGTACAATATGACTTTTCCTGGGCCCTCTAACCTAACCTGCTAGTTCAGGTGTGATGGAAGACACCACCCCATCATCAGTCAATTGTCAGTTCAGTCAGCTAAGGTACATGGACTAGAGAGGGGGCCTCCATCTTGTCTTGTGTCTCAGGCAGCAAAATACCTGGGCTGAGCCCGACTGGCCCTAACAAATAGCCAGAGAGAAGGCAAACAGATGGGGCAGCAGATTCTGAGAGAGCAGGAGAAATTATGATAATTCTTGGGATAGGGAAGGATTTTCAGTCAGCCCCAACTTTCATCCCCATCAGTCCTTTTGTCATCTTTTCTCTTCCATCTTGGCAGCTTTTCCTATTACTCCACTGGATATTTACATATTTGTCCAAAACTCCTTTATCCCAACTTTCTTTAAAATCAGGACAAGATAGCTCACAATCAAACCTGAAGAGGGGAAAAAAAAAGGCTGGTAATAGGAAGCCCCATGTTAAGCAGAATAGAAATAGCAAACTAGTACGTTGTAACAACACATGAACACAAAATGTACACACATAATCTCAAACCTAGGTCAGTAATTTCTGGCTTGAATAAGAAAAAGTTCACCTTTGTCGTTATTGATGATGATGATATTTTAACCTGCTGATGTTAATCTCTGGCTGGAAAAGCTCTGTGACTGAATGGTTCTACTACAGTCTCTGACTAGAATTCACAGCAGGGGCAACATCATGATTATGTAAATTATATTATATTATATTATATTATATTATATTATATTATATTATATTATATTAAATTGGCCTCACAACTACAAAAACAAGTGTGTGGGCAGGAAACCCACCAATGGCACATGAAAAAGAGAGACAGAGAGAATGAGAATGGAAGGGAGAGCAGCAAAGCTCAGGATTTAAAACACAGAGGTTTGGGGAATGATTTCATCTGTTTGTTTTGCTGGAGAGGACCTGAGAGTCAATATGATCTTGAAAAGCTCCCCAATTGATTCATGCCAAAGTAAACAGTCTACCTCGCATCCTTCCTCCATCCTTCGTGCTTGAACCACCTTTGACAAGTGTGCACATGACTTACCCACTTTTTTCTTTCCCAGGCCACAACTCAACATGAACGTAGGCATCCAGACATCCACTGAAATCAATGGTCAAGGCATGTTGAATGCTGTGTCTGATTATATCCCCAGGGTTGACAAATCTCTCCCATCCCTGATCTAGTTCATCTCTATATTGGCCTTACCAATCTATAGAGTCTTGTGGCACTGATTATGGCCTAAGCTTTCATGGACACAGACAGGTTCATCAGATGCAGCTGATGAAGGACTATAAGATTCATTTTTTGCTGCACCATACAAATATAGCTACTCCTCTAGAAATGATCTTGTGTAATCTTGTTGTACAAACAGGAAAGGAGGCTGCCAGACAGTGATGTGCCCAACCATAACATGGCTTCTACACTGAGCTTCAAGTGGAATCAAGATTCAAAGTCTAGGCCATCTATTGGTCCACTGGAGTATACATGGTAAAGTCTGCTGCTTGGCTTCCTGCTGTTATCGTAACCTTGGCACATTGCTTCTGTTCTCTTTCTAGATACTGAACAGCTTTTAAACCTTCCAACTTCCTTTTCAAATTGGATTGTAGATGGGGAACTATGTGTCTCTATGAAAAAGTCTACCTCCAAGTGAAACTGTTTAGTGTAAGGTTCCTTTTAAAGGCAAGGACACTTTACAGGAAGAAACTGAAAGTGGAGACATGGCAAGAAAGGAGTAGGGTGTTTAACCCTGACTACTGCTTATCCCCTTTTCAAATTATCCCTCTCCTCAATGTGGCTTTCCCCTCTAATCCATTAGGCTTGCAGGGAACCACCAATTTCTTGCATATGTTATTTGTGTAATATATACATAGTACAACTATGGCTAATATTAAAAGACAGTACATTTTGAGGCATTGTGGTACCTACATGAGGTGAATGCATGTGAGACTGAGTGGTAAACAACCCAAATTAGATTTGTCAGCCATTCCAACAGCAAATGCTCCAGTGATCCATTTTTCCAATCTTGGCCAGTCCCCAATGGAAGAAGCCAGTGGGTTGTAAATTGGTCCCATATAAGGGGTGACAACAGAAGATGACTAGAAATTTCCACCACTATGATATGAAAACTCCATGTTCCCATTTCAGGATCTGGCAACTCTCCATACTGGAGAGTACTCCCAGGAGCAGATCAAGTGGCTGTTTAATAGAGATTAGCTCTACAAATGAGGTGTGAAAAGTTCCAGAAATAAATGGGGTTCTCCTTCTATATAGGTGGACCTATCACTGAGAACACATTTGTTGGTTTTTTTTTTAGACAATGAGGCTGCTGTGAGAACTGGGTACAATTTGAGAACTGAGAAACGCAAATGTGTTTGATCATTAAGAGAGTAATATGGACTAATAGGTGTGATTGAATAAAAGATACAAATAATTGGTGTATCCTTACTAAAAGAGAGAGAGAGAGACAGATACAGAGATGAGATACCTTTGCTTCAACAACAGATACTGCAGTTCAATGAGCTCAATTTCATTTAAAGTTTAATACAATGTGTATTTATTGCAAACAATAATATACAAAAAAGTAAGTTTTACAGACAACCAAAGGGATTTGCAAACAAAAGGACACAAAAACAGTTATCTAAAACTGATTTTTAAAAGGACAGGTCTTTTAAGTTACAGAAATACTTTAAAAAGATCTGCTTTCTTTTAATATAGAAATAGAAAAAGATACCATATTATAAGAGTGCTTTAAGATTTTCTTCTACTGAATTCCCTACAAAACTGTTAACAAATATATCTTTTTTTTTAAATAAAAAAGTTGGCTACCTTTTTTTTTAAAAAAAGCGATCCATAACTGTTCAGCCACAGCTTCACTGATGTTAGTTTTCCCCCTAAACTTCCCCTTAAATCACATAGCAGGAAGAAGCAGAAGGTTAGCAGGGCATGTTGGGAGCTATCCACCAAGAACTCCTGGTCTGCAGCTTCATTTCTTTGGGGTTTTCAAGGAAAAGGAAAAGCCCTATCAAAATGTGCAAGCCCCACAGAAATGAAGCTTCACAGAGCAGCAAAGCTCAACAGTAGCACCCATTTTTGTATTGCTTCACTTGAACACATGAAGGCCTGGCCTACGTAGACGTTTGAATGAAGCAGCGAGACCTTGAGGTACCAGAGAGGGTTGTACCACTTCAGTGACGTAGTAACTTTTTAAAACCCATCCCTATGTAAAAGAAATCCCTGCATGTTTTTTTAAAGGAAAAGCACTAGGGAGGTTTTTTTTTTTTTTTTAAAAAAACCAAACCCTGGAAAGCATTCAAAAATGGCATCCCCCACCTTTAGTGGTGCAGAATATTCTATCTTCCTGTTACCTCCTTCTGCTGCTGCATGTGTAGACAGACTTAGGCCCAGTTCATGAGTCCAGAAGCACCAAGGCAGAAAACAAGGCAAATGACTCAGTGATACACTACTTTTGCAATCTTGTGTTTGTACAGTGAAAAAAAAATGAAGGGATGGGGGAATCTTTCCAGTTTATTCTTAAAAAAAAAAAAGATAAGACAGAAAGGAAAACAAAAGGAGATGTCTTTGTACAAATCTAAGACACATTCTGGAGGAATAATAATAATAAAATACAAAAAAAGAACAAGAGAGATAAATAAAACAACAGGTTATTGATTTAGACCATAATTTAAAGATTAGGCACCATATACCCTCTGTGTAAGACTCTGCCATTTCTGTTTACATTACAAGAACCTGTAATGTGGAAAGGAGGAAATGGAAGAAAAAATCATGATTAAAAACCTCTTTTTCACAAAATAAATATATATATTTCTTTCTTTTAAGTCACCAATGAAATTTGCTACAGTCAGTATTTCCCCCATTGCCACCATCACCACCACCCCTGCCAATGAGCTCCATGGCGCAGAAAGTCTGGTTCATAATGGGGTTTGTAGGGAAGGTGTGGTTTAGACTGACAAACTCTCCCTCCACATAGAGGTCCTATGTCATAAAGCAAGGAAGGTAGGTAGGTAGGTAGGTGTAGGGGTGTGTGTGTGTGTGTGTGTGTGTGTGTGTGTGTGTGTGTGAGGGTTAGGGGAATGCTGGCTTGTAGCTTTGTAACTGGGTGCTGGCAGTTGCCAAGAATATAAAAATTCAAGAAAAAAAGCTTCAGACTTTACAAACTGAGCTCTTCTCTTTTAGAGACTCATATTTTCCCCCTTGGCAATGAGGGAAATCATTGTGCAAGTCTCTTGGAAGCTATCACAGGGTTGTTCTTTAAGGCTTTTCATGAATGTTACATTAAGGCTCAAGGTGTTATTTCTTTAAAACAATTCTCCCAAAACATATTTTAACTTCCAAGTTAGAAAAATAATGTCTCTTTCCAAACCCCCATCATCACATTGAGCAAGTGACCACTGGTTAGTGAGGAAAATTTCCCCCATTGTTTGACTTCATGCACACATTTTTGCTCTCTACAAGCAAAAGACAATTATAACTATATAAAAATACTTCTGACAGCAAGTAAAAGGGCTAAAGGATATCATTTTGTTAAGTGTTGTTTTAACTGTCAAAAGCAAAAGGAAGGAACATTTTTTTAAAAAAAGTTTGTCTAAAAACATGAAGTGAAATTATATATAAATCCCCTCAAATTGGAAACGAATCATACACAGTACATACTAAAAATACTTAAAATAGAACATATTCCTCACAGAGGAATACGTTGACTCTTGTCTCTTTTTTGCTTTCTTTTATATTTTTTAGTTATCGTTAAAAAAATAATCACCAAGTCCATACCTAGGCAAACTAAGTTGGTTGCTTGACGAAGAAAAATAAAAAAGAAATTGCCTTCAAATGAAAGTTTTAAGTCCCCCAAGGTATGTTTGTTTACTGAGTAGAACAGTCTAGCTGATTTCAAAAGGATGCTGTAGTGCACAAGGCATACCGGGATTTCTTCTCTGCCACCATCCCACTCACTTATTTGTTCAGTCACGGTTAGCTTTTTTTCCTTTCGTTTTAAAAACTGTTCTAGGTCTGAGGAAGTTTTTTTTTTTTTAACTGCCATTCAAGACCTCACGGCCTGGTGAGCTGGGTGTAGACAGGCTGTTCCCAGTGCTGGGGGCTGTGGGTCTGAGGGATGGAAGGCACTCCGGTAGTGTCTGCAATGGGCGTGTACATGGGTCGCTGGGTGGGGTTCATGTACGTGAACGTTGAGTAGAGGCTGGAGCTCTGGCTTGCGGCGTGGCTGTAATAGGAGTTGGAGCTCTGGTGGTCTGTGTAGTCGTATTGTGAGCGTGTGATGGTTGGGTAGGAGGAGCTGTAGTGCTGGAGATTGAAGGAGCTGTAGCTCATCTGCTGAGGGGAGTGCTGCTGCTGCTCGCTGTAATGGCTGGGGCTAAGCTGCTCCGTCTTGATGTGTGTCCTCTGCTGGGGAGGCTGCCCTGGCTCGCTGCTCAGGGTGGTCAGCGTGTGGGGCTGTGGTTGGGGCGCCTGGGGCTGCTGAGCTTGGGATGGTGGCGGCTGCTGAGAGGGCGGTGGCGGCTGCTGGGGTGGGGGCTGTTTGGACATCCAGCCATGCCCAGGACCAGCAGGAGTTGCGGTTGTACTGCTGATCCCGTAGCTGCCGGTGTAGGTGACCTGGCCAGGCTGGCCGTGGGTGGCCGGGACGCCTGGGTGACCGTTGGGTGGGAGGTACTGGTCGAACTCGTTGACGTCAAAGGTCTCGATGTTGGAGATGACGTCGCTGCTGAGCTCGCCAATGTCCACATCACGGAAGTCAATGTGAGGCGGCTGCCTCCCTCCTTCTTGCAGTGGGCGGCCTTCACGCTTTAGGTCCTGCTTACCAGTCTGGACGTCTGTTTTGGGGGTTGTGGGAGGAGTAGGAGGCCCTTGAGACTGACCTGTAGGAGATACAAAGGAAACAACATATGTTTATAGTAGCTGTCTGCTACCTTTTCCACCTTTGAAGTTACATTGCAGGCAGACCACACCTGGGCCTATCTTTTCCTACTGATAAGGGCACAAAGAGAGTGCCATAAAGCCATGGAAATCTAATGACGGCCTTCTTTAATAAGCCAAAGGTGTTGTATTAACAGTGATAGTTCAGTTAATGGTTAACTCTGGCTGGAAGTGAGTGTAATGAGAGGCTGGAGGGTGACTCAGTGGACCACCACTGAACATCAGTAGTTAGTTGCATGGTCCTAAATTTGTCTTTTTGAAGAATCAGAGTAAGGAGCGCTTTTAAGATACAGGAAATTATGAACTACTGGGGAAAAAAAAAAGAGGACAAGAAGCAAAGTGGCTTACAGAAATGGTTTGCCAAGCAGCAAAATAGATTTAAATATTGTCATCTTTCCATATCATTTCCCCCATAAAAGATACATCCACAGCTGTCATAGATTTTTGAAGACACATCATACACACAAACGCGGGTGCGCGCGCACGCGCTACCTTGCACCTATAGCTGTCTGTACCCTGTACAATGTCCCAAGATGTATCTTATTGGCCAGTTAGCTGGCGGATTGCTAATTGCGTTGTACTATTCAGCTTTTTTGCGTGTGTCTGTCTGCCTGGCAGCGTTTTCATTTTCTTTTGCAAAGTGAAGTTTGGAAGATGGTGCACTTACCAGAATGTTCTCCAGGGGAATGAACTTCGCTCATGCTGGAGGAAGACTGAGGAGAATCTGCCTGCAGGGCCTTGAAGATAGCGTTGGGAGAGATGTGAGTTTGCTCAGATCCTTCTTCTTGCTCAGCCTGCCCGTTCTTGACTGACTTTCTCCTTCGGGGCTGGTACTTATAATCTGGATGGTCCTTTTTATGCTGCACCCTTAGTCGTTCAGCCTCCTCAACAAATGGGCGTTTCTCACTCTCGTTTAATAACCTGAATGAGGCAGAGCAAGACAGGAAAGGCCCCATGGTTATTTATGGCTATACTGCAACTAAAATCTAGATTTCTAGTATATACCACTCAGGCCAGATTTGTGTTAATTGGGGAAGTCTGTAGGCAACACTCAGCCAGGCAGCTGTGGGAGGTTAGGAATGTGTGCAAAATGAGCTACTAGTCCTAGGAAGGTCAAGATACACACAAGTATGTGGAAGCACGATATGCTGCCAAAATGCCAAAGAGCCATAATAAACTCAGCAAGCAAGAAGGCATGGGACAATGCTGTCTTTAGGCACCCTACTATCCTAGTATCCCTTTCAGAAGCAGTCTGGAGACTTCCCCTGGGATATCTGGGCACTGCTGAGAAGGGGATTTGCCTCTGCTCTGCATTGGCCCATCCTAATCCTAATCAATTTGGGATCCCTTTCAAACTTTTACTCCCAATCCACCCTGGAAGAATCTAGTAGACAGTTTTGGTGGCCAAGAAGATACGACAGAGAAAGCAAAGTAAGATGGAAAACAAAACAAAACAAGAAGCCCAGATAGGGATTCCTCCACCCTTTCCCTTAAGTAGAATTTGGTTGGAGCTGCCACCTGTCTCACCTCATCCCACCCAAGTCCTATGAATGTGAGTTCAGTACTGGCTTAGGTAACACACACTTTAGATTGCTCCCATTCCCACACATGCTGACTATAGTTTCATGCCTAAATGCAACAACTTTCTCTGCTTCACTTGCAAGTAGAGCTTAGCTTTTTTCCCCCTTCCTTTTTTTTTCTGTTTTGCAAGTTACAAGCATGGGCTGCAGCCAGGTGACTCACTTTCTCTTAATCCTCCCTCCCCTCCCCAGCCCCACTGGCACCCTCCAGCGACAAGTCATCCTCCCTATCCAGCCTTGGTTCATCCTTGCCAACTTATGCCAATTATGAGGACACTCTTTGTGTGCTCATTTAAGTTCTGTCCCCAAGCAAGGTGCAATTTGTGTCACGGCTTAGTCTTCTCCATTATTTTCTACAGCCAGGCCAAGCCCTTGGCAGGGGATCCTTGAAGTAACGCAAGAGAAATTACCCCTGATCATGTGGAGAATGCCTTTGAGTCTAACTGCAACCCATCTGCACAGGTTTCGTATATAAAAACAACAGACCTTTTGAGACATATGATCTGGTTTCCCAGCAGGCTTCTTTTTTTTTTTTAAATCAAGTTTAGCATTGCACTAGAAACTGCTTCATCTTTTTGATTGCTCTGTCACTCTGCAAAACCAGAACAGGGTCTTTTGCCTCCTATCCTAAGTGAAAATAAACTGTAGCCAATATACCTTGTCTCTAAAGTTCCTCTGAATAACTGGGAAATTTATGTCCAACTAGTGTAATATCTAAACACCCTAAAGACACCAGATCTCATCTGATCTTAGAAGGTAAGCAGGGTCAACCATAGTTAGTACTTGGATGGGGAACCACCAAGGAATACTAGGTGCTGTAGGCTATACTTCAGAGGAAGGACCTGGCAAAACCACCTCCGAATATTCCTTGCCTTAACCCTATGACATTCATGGGGTCGCCAGAAACAGACAAGCGACTTGAAACCATATGCACGCTGTACTACAGGACTGCGGGTTTCCTACGAAACTCAAGACTCCACCGAGAACTCTCACCCTCGGCTTTTCACTCTTCCTGCACCCGGGTTTAGCCCGCATTCTAAGCTACGGCGAGAAGCAGCTCCGGTTTGAAACCTCTCCTGGAGCTGGTCACTTTTAGTGCCTTATCACCTCCTTGTCGCACTCGCGCCTCACGCGCGACGGCCCCCTCTTTCCCCTGCCCGCCTGCTCTGGCTCCACGCGCGAAAAAGTTCCCCGGGGAGGCCCAAAGGGGCCGGTCGTCCACGCAAGCGACCCGCGCAGAACCCTCGCTCTCCCTCCCACTCCGTCCTCGCCCCGCGAGCCCACGCGCGCTCTCCTAGGAGCCGGCGGCCCCGTGCTCCAGCGCCCTCGGCTCCCGGACGCCTCCCGGTCTCCCTTCTCCCTCCCCTCTCCCCCGATCCCGCCCCCCGCGGGCCCGGCTCACCTCCAGAGCTTCCCCAAGGTCTTGCTCAGCTCGGCGTTGTGCAGGTGGGGATACTGGTCGGCCAGCTTCCTCCGGGCGGCCTGAGCCCAGACCATGAAGGCGTTCATGGGGCGCTTGACGTGGGGCTTGTTCTTGCTGGATCCGTTCACCCGGACGGGCATGGGCACCAGCGTCCAGTCGTAGCCCTTGAGGACCTGGCTGACGGCCTCGCGGATGCAGACGGGGAACTTGTCCTCGTCGCTCTCTTTCTTCAGGTCCGCGTCGCTCTTGGGGAAGGCGTTCTCTTGGGGCCGGGTGTTCTCGGTGTCCGAGCCGGAGCCGGACGGGCAGGGCGAGCCGCCGGCCGAGTCGTCCGACATGGTGGGGCTGGGAGCGCCGGACAGACACTTCTCCTGCTCTTCTGTCATCTTCATGAAGGGGTCGAGGAGATTCATGCGAGAAAGCGGCCCGATCAAAGGTATCGGGGGGTGGGGGGAGAAAAAGAAACGAAAATCGAGGGGTGGAGGGGGGGAGAGGGAAGGGGGGTGGGAGAAGTGGAGACACGGGGAGGGGTTAGCAAAAGTCGAGAGGGGGCAACGGCACTTAAAACTGCAGCATGAAAAGAGACGAGGAAGGCGGCGGCGGCGGCGGCGGCGACCCCAAGAAGGTGAAAAGTTTGCGGCCAAGGGTCGTTTTGTCTGCTTTGCAGACAAGCTCGGGAGAAAGTTGGGACGGCGGCGGCTGCAGATGCTGGCGCTCAGGAGATGGACATGGGAGCAGCGGCGGGGCGGGGAGGCGGTGGAGGGTCGAAGCGGCGCCGCTGGAACGACCAACGGAGCAGGCAGGGACGGCAACACCTCTGAGGTTCTCTCTCCCAATCTCTCCCTCTCTTCACCCCTTTGCAAAGAAGGAGAAAAAGTTCCTCGAAGTTTGGAGTAGAGGAGAAGAAAAGTTAACTTTCCCCACTTCTCTTGAACAAGGCTCCCGACAAGCACTCAGTTACTTTCAAGCTCGGCTCTCTTAAGCCTTTTCTCCCGGAGTCTCTTTAATAAATACTCTCCTCGGCTATTTCACCTTAGAGAATTCCAGCCAATGGCAGCCCTGCGTCTCGAGGGCTGGCACGCCGTGGATTGGCTGAAAAGTTTTTGTACTCTTCCCCCTCCCCGGCTTTGGAAAAGGAGGGGAGAAACGAGCTCGAAGGGGAGGGGGGAAAAGAGAGACGGAGCGAGAGGGGGGAGGGCGGAGAGAAGGGGGGGAGAGAAAGTTTGTTGCGCGCTGGGGCTGGCTTTGTACTGCCAGACGCTTGCGCTGCCTATCGCTCCCGAGTCAATTTCTCCTTTCTTTTTTGCCTCCTTGTTGATCTAGGCAGATTTCGGTTGTTGCTTGCGGAGGGAAGAGAGAAAAGGGCACGAAATCTTCTCTTAGGAGATACGTCATCTCGGGTAATACTGCGCAGCAAGTATTCACCCCCCCTTTTTTCTCTCTTTCTCCGTCCCAGAAAAAGCAAAGCAACAACTTTTACCGCGCTTCTCTGCCTCTGCCCTTCCCTCCACGCCCGCCCCCCCTTTCCCCGCTTTGAGGTCAGTCCGTGATTTTGTGACTCACCTATCCTATGGGAGGGTTTTGTTTTGATTTTGCTCATCCTAATGCTTGAGCCGTCCTTAAAGGTGTCAGGCAAAGGGGCGACGCCGACTTCTCCGCGTTGCGCTGCCGTTCATGGGTAGAAGGGGGAATTTTTTTGCGGGGGGTGCGGGTCGGATTCAAAACGCCCTAAGGTTATATAGATCTTTATACAACCTCTTCTGGGAACAAACAAAAATGCTCATCGATGATCTCATATTGTGAACATAAGAGAAAGAGGTCGATATGGATTTCTGTTTTTCTGCAATGATAGCAACCTCTTTCCCCCTCCAAAAAAAAAAAAAGGAAAAAAAAAGAAAAAAAATCTTGCAAAGAGATTCGTGTTATAGAAGCATGTATAGAAATGTAGGATTTCCCTGTTGCGGCTTAGAATGTCGACAGTAAAAAATCTTCCAAGAATGTTTAGGTTAGAATTCTTCCCTCGGTAGAAGTTAGGCATTAAGTTCCACTGAGCCCAACGGGTCTTATTTCGAAATAAATCCACCATAGCGTTTGGGCTCAGATGTGGATTTGTTTATTTGAGGTGGGGGATGTCTATATAAGAAGACAGTTTTCACCACTTGTGGGAGGGGGGCAGAAACTAATTTATTTAAAGCTGTATATAAATCACAGGAGGCAACAGGTTTATCTTCTTTAAGCGTCGGCCTGCATCCGAAAGACAAGACCTTAATCTGCAAATGTGGTTTATTGGCAAGCGTGTGCCGAGGCCCCGCCGCCAGTATTCCTCAAATGGACGTAGAGGATGCAGTGGAAACCGAAAGTTAGCCCTGCATAATCTCTCCCTTCAGTCAGAATAATTTTTTTCTTCTGTATTATTATTGTATTATTATTATTACTACTACTACTATTATTAGGGAGGTCAGTTCTAGAAAGGTGTGTTGCTATTTATCAGGTTTTGCGTGTTTTATTTTAAATGCTAATTCTACAAATCCTGGGATATTTCAACATCTATTGCATGCCCTGGTCTATATGCTTCTTTTTTTTAATCTAGTGGGTGCGACAGAGGAAGTTTGCCAACGAATATAAAGTTTTAGATGGAAATACAAGCTGATGAGCACCGATAGTAGAATTAGCCAGTTTAACTGTGTAATACGAAGGTCTTGCGGGCGGGGTGGGGGAGGGAGAAATAGGCATGCTTTGTGATCGATTAAGTCTTTTGATCACTCCACGTTCAGATCTCGACTGGAGACGTGATGCGTAGGTTGCCTCGTCCACCCCACGCACCGTCTCTCTCCGGTTAATGACGGCCTTCGTCGGCGGTGGGCGCTTCCCGCCCTGTAAACCCTTTTAAATCATTAGCTGTCATGTTGTCTTGCCGAGGAAGACAGACGCCTTTCCACGGCTCTGCTTTGCTTTCCGTGGCGTTTTTTCCACTCTCCTTTCAGTCTCCGTTTCTTTTCTTGGACCTTTTACAGTTACCTCTGTATAAACAAATCACCTTGCCTGCAATTCTCCTTTCCATCCAGAGGGGGCACCATCGGCTCAAAAACTGACGCGGGAGCGACCGAGGCGGCGCGAAGCTTCAAGGCGGCTGCGAGGCGGGCGCTCGCTCGCTCTCTCCTCGCGCGGGCGCGCATAGATAGGCGCACGCGGCTTAATCTGGAGATGTGATTTATCAGATGAGTCTCCCGCCTTCCCTTTCATCATCCACAACGTTTAGCGAGTCTCCCGTCGAAATCGCTTCAGAGTCAAGGCAACTGATATAAAGATATCAGCGTCAGTTCAAGTGCTGGGTTTTAAAATCATTTTCGTCCAAAGTCTGCTGCGAGCGCGTGTGTGACAGAGCATTCAGTGCTTTTAGCGCATCCTTCTATCTCCCGCAGCCTCTCTCCTCTGAACACAACTGAAGCACCCGTTACTTTTCTGTTGAGGCTCCCCCCCGCCCCGCGGTCTGAAACAAAGGGAACTAAATGGAAAGCTGCGATCCTACGCCTTGCGCACTGGACAGTAAATCTGCCTTCCTAGGAGAGGGGGACAGAGGCGTAGGATATGCTCTGCCAGGCTGCTGCGAAAAGGCGCGGAGACTAGAAAAGTTGTATTGGCGCTTCTTGTTGCGCGCCTTCAAGTCGTTTCCGACTTATGGCGATGCTAAGGCGAATCAATCTCGGGGTTTTCTGAGGTGGAGAGTGTGTGACGCGCCCAAGGTCGCCCAGTGGGTTTCCACGGCCAAGTAGGGAATCCAACCCTGGTCTCCGGGGTCGCAGTCCAACGCTCAAACCTATACCCCAAGCCGGCTCTCCTATTCACGCTTTGCTTTAGGGGTAAGCCCCATGGAGTACAACGGAGCTCGCCGGTGAAGGCTACAACTCTTACGTGGGAGTAAGTCCCACAGAGCTTAATTGCTTCCCATCTCGGGGGTGCCAGAGAATGGGGACCTACCCTACCCCTACCTCCTTGAAGGAAAGGCGTTTTACATAGACTCTTCGCCCCACACACGCTCGAAATGTAGTGTTCCTCGTTTGCGTGTCTCTCTTCCCGTTCCCGCCTTTTCGTATGGACAGACTTCAGGTTGAGCAGGTCCTTCGAAGTTCGAGGGGGACAGGAAGCCACGCGCATGCGCGAGTGCGGCTACCCGCCTTTCCCCAGGACCCTCGAGGGGACTGGATCGAGGCCGCCGCTTTTGCCTCCTCCAGGCCGACCAGAGGAGTTTGCCATCCGAGGGCTGCGAAACTTCCCAGCCCGACCGAGCCGAGTCGGAGAAGCTGGCTCTCTCCAGAGCCCGTCCGGGCTGCGGGGCTTCGCTTCGCCTCCCTTTGCCAGAGCCTCGGCCCCGAAGCCTTTCAAGGCGGCGAGGCGGTCGCCCTGGCCTTGCCTGACCGGGGCGGGAACCTGACCCCAGGCTTGTCTTTCGAGACGGTCTTTAGGGAAAGCAGCTAGCAAGCAACCCACGCACGGGGCGACGACAAGAGTACCCATAACGACTACCGCTGACCCGGCGTTTTCGCCGGTGTTTTCATTCATTGCTGTGCTCGCCCCCTGATGTCCTGGGCTGAGGGAAGAGCGTTTCCTCAGGCTCCGGGTAAAATACCTGAGTGGCAACAGAAGGGGCCAACCCTCTCGCCCACTTCCACCCGTGAATGTTGTTTACTGAGGCCTTCCGGAGGGAGGAACTGCAGCTGCGAGGGGAGTCAGGCCTCACAGTTTCTCCTTCCCCACCCCACTCCTCCCCTTCTCCGCTGCCGAGCGCTTCCCAGAGGGCCCTCAGGGTCGGGGAGAAGCGGCGCTTCTCGTCTCCTTTTAGAGGAGCGCGTTACTTTTCATAGTCTTTTATATTCGGAACGGGATGCGGGGATGCCATCGCGCCCTCTTCCCCGCCCGCTCTTCGCTGCAGAAAAGGAAGAAAAAAAAAATGAGGGCCGGCTATTTGACTGTGAAGTCCCTTTCGCTTTTCTATTTTCCCCAATCTGTTTTTTTTTATTAAGTCTTTTCCTTAAAATCTTGAGTAATCCTTCATAACCCGGCAGAACGTGAAAAGATAAGCCGGAGTGATAGAAAAAGGACGACAACCTTCACCTGAAATTATCTGGAGGCGGGGGAGAGAAATAACGTTTTCCAGGAGAGAATATAATCTTATCCTTTGCAACACTTAACGCCAAGGGAGGGAAACGAACAACGTGTACCATCCGTTCTCTTCCTCCTCCTCCTCTTCTCTTTCTCTCTTTCTTAATAAAAATCTGTTTTCAGGTTCTGAAGGGAGATGGGAAAGAATTAGCTTTCTTTTTTTTTTAATACAGGACTTTCAGACAAAACATCTCGTTTTATTTTTCCTTCGCCCGGGAAAGTGCTTTTCTGTGACGAGCCCAGTATTTTATTCTAAACATCAGGCAGAAGGGTCTTTTATATACAGAAGCAAATGTTACCATTTCTTACCCACTTTCCCTTTCCGCCCTTCCTGAGAGGGGGAAACCGAACAAAACAAAACCCTGACACTCTTCGGACATTGTAAAAAACCGAGTAGCTCGGTAAAACAATAGGTCGATCTCGAGTTTTAAGGGAGATTTCCAGGAACCAACAAAAACGAATCGTTCTAATGGGCAAAAAGTGTTTGAAAAAGGATCCGCTTTTTAAATAAGATTGGTGGAGAGAGGGTTGGAAAACAATGTTCCCCAAAAGGGAATGTGTCCTCCCTCTTGTGTGTGTTTTTTTAAAAGAGGAAAAATCGTTTAGCCAGACTATACAGTCCATTTTATGATGGTGATTCTTCCGATATCAGTAGGCAATAGAAGCGCCTTCAGTTTGCAAAGAATCATATCTCCTCGGATT
This sequence comes from Cyclura pinguis, assembly GCA_030412105.1. Classification (NCBI taxonomy): domain Eukaryota; kingdom Metazoa; phylum Chordata; class Lepidosauria; order Squamata; family Iguanidae; genus Cyclura; species Cyclura pinguis. The sequence goes on from CM059600.1 coordinate 167,142,834, forward strand.
GGAAAATACTGTCGCTATTCCGCCGCCTCTCTCTCTCTCTCTTTTTATTTTTAACCTTATTTTAAAATTCATTTTCTGCACTCCTTCCCTGTGGATGATGTACGAACAACAACAACAGCGACAATTTTAACCAGTACGGTCCATCTTTTCGAAAAGAGGTACCGAATGCATTCAGAAGTGGCGGGGAGAGCGTTGCCCCGACGGCGTTTCTCTATGTGGCGTTATTACTCCCCCCCCCCGGGGGCTCCCCTGCCATGTTAATTCGGGTCAGTGAAGGGTTCGGAGGGTGGTGGTTTGAACGGGCAAGGGCAACGGATCTCTCGATTGCACAAGCCACGGAGCAGGGGGACCGTAGCCCGAGCATGTATGTATCTGTGTGTGTTTCTCCGTCTCTCGGAAGCGCGACAACTGTCGAACGCTCCTGCCGTTCAGGGACTCCGGTGCAGGCGGTCCGGGGCTTGACCTGTCGCGCTGAGGGCATCTCGCTATAAGGCTACCCTCGCGACCTAAATACATGCAAAGATCGCTTCCTCTTCCTCCTCCTCCTCCTCTTCCTCCTCCTCCTCCTCCTCCTCTCTCTCTCTCTCCTTCTTTCTTCCTCCCTCTCCCTCTCTCTCTCTCTCTCTCGCATTCTCTCCGTCTCCCTTGCCGGTCCCGGTTTCCTCCAAAGCGGAGCGATTTCTAAAGCCCCTTTGTCACGTCTCCTTCGTCCCCCTCCCCTCCGCCTGTCTAATCATTCAACACACTGAAATTTCAGGGCACCGGCGCGGGCGTTTGCAAAGCGTGATGTCACCCACAGATGCCGGTGACGCGAAGAGAGAGAGAGAGAGAGAGAGAGAGAGAGAGAGAGAGGGATGTGATCAAACAAAAGCGGGGCAGCAAGGAGAAGGGGTTCTAGGCGGGGCGGGGGGTGAAAGAAGGGAAAAGCCAATGGGGGGCTCTTTTGTCTGGGAGGGCGGGCGGGAGGGACGTCGAGAGGGAGAAGGGTCTCTCTGCCGCTGAGGTACGAAGCATGTTTCTGACCCACCCGCCCCTTATGGCCCGAAGACCGCGGACACAATGCAATCGAATTATTCTAGCCCTCCATCTCCAGAAAGCCCTTTGCAGCCCCATCCCCAAACACAAGGGTGCGAGGAAAGGACCCTGAATTCTGATCTAGGAAAATATTCCTAAGTTAATACACGCCATAAAAACAGATCATGGACACGATCATTAAAATCTTCCAGGTGGTTCCTAGACATGCAATGGCAATTTGAAATAAATTATATAATGGTGATGATTTTTTTCCCAATGCCTCCATTTATTCTCTCCCCCCACCAATTCCTTTTTGTAAATATAATTATGATCCTCTGGTATCTCTCCTTAATGTTTTATTTATTCATCCATCAACCCCAGGGAAGCAAATCAAAACAAGCAAGTTATAAATCTCAAGGGCCCTCCTTTAGTTTTGTTTAGCTGAAGGTAGGCTTAAATGTGTCTCTCGTTCATTTCCATTTTTAAAAAGTTTAAGGGGCAGGATGTCTTAGTCCCAAGTGATTTTTAGTTGTTCCAAATTCAGATAGGTGAAGAGTATGGCATGTTGCACATCGTTAACTCATCTCTTCCTCCAGTTAGCAAACTTGAGAGGATAAAAATGTAATTGATGTTCATCTGCCTGTGTTCTCTTAGAGGCGCTTGGGTGGCTGACCCTCTCTTTCAGCTGAGAAGTTACAGTAATAGTCACTTGTGAGTCTTGATACTACATACAGCAGAGAACCCTCAGGCTAAGCTGTAATCCACCACAGTTCTACATTTTAACTCTAGTGCTTAAATCAGGGGTGGATGGGAGATGTATCTGGATCTTCTGGTAGCTCTCGAGGGGATTTGCAGTGCATGGGCAAAGGATTTTGATTCACAGTTATGTGATATTAGCAAGTGATTTGAAGTGATGATGATGGTGATGATAAATTGACACGGCCATCCATCCCACCCATAAAATACAGGCATTATGGGTGGCCTTTGACCAGGTCCTTGTGCAGCTTTCCTGATTATTCTAAGAGTTTTTGTTTAAAAATCCCTGAGGTATAGCAATAGCTCCAATCTAGATAAGACGTTTAAACATCCCATGTGTGGCTCACAGGACGCCACATGCAGCTGACAGCACAGTTCTCCCCGCTCCTAATTTGTGCCTAGCTCTGATTAGTAAATCTGGGGCTTCTAGTAGAAGAAGTTGGCTTTACAGACCCAAAGTTTGCCTACCACCAGTTTAAATATTTGTGGCTTGAAGGTAACAAGCAACACTTAGAATCTGGATATTTCATTTTTCACTCACTCTTTTGTCTGCAAGTATTTCAAAATCGCTCTCTGAGTTCTATTCCAAATGATACATCTTTGGATAGAAAGGAGAGTCAAAGAAAAGGACAAAAAAATGGATCTTTTGTCAGTGGATGTTGATTTTTAACATGTGTTTCCCAAATACTTCTCATGTAAATCATTTCTTAAAGAGGCCAAGTATAAATATAATATACACATTAAATGAAATTGCATAATTCTGGACTTTGAAAAGGGGAAGATAATTCTACAACATAAAGTGTTTGTGAAAAGGAAACTATGAAAAGCTATCTGCCTAAATTTTTCCATATATTGGATTTTCAAGACAATTTTTAAAAAGTTCTGAAGGAGATGATCCAGCTCAAAGGAAGGACTTTTCCATCCTACTGATTTCAGTGGGAGAATTAAGCCCTAACAGTACATTAGCTACATCAGAATCACACCAGTGTGTTCTTGATAACTCCATACACACTGCTCTTCTTGAAGACTCACTCTCTAGTTATTTGTGTGTGTGTGTGTGTGTGTGTGTGTGAGAGAGAGGTGAGTGTGCGGGACCAGTGGTATACTGGAAAATTTTAAGGTGCAGCACCTCATCATGACAGTTTCTGTGGTGAATCCCTTCCCTCAGAGTCCAAAAACACAGACAGCTCTGTTGCTCTCATTTACAGAGTCACTTCTAGCACTTAGCATTTCCGACATATGCAAGTCTTTTGTAAGGCTAATGGCTTTTGCCCACTCAAGATGCCTCTGAATGTTTGGGATTACAGTAAGAGGCAGCTTATAGCCATACAGTGCCTCTACACCACTGAGTGGAACATTTCTCCAGAACTATAAGTGAGCTTGTAGTTGTTCCTTGGAAATCCTATCATGTGGAAGTGAGACCAAGATCACTTGTGCTTTTCAAACATGGGCTTATTATTCAAAGAAAAAAGTAATCGTTTTAGCTTTGTTATTTTTCTGGTAGCTTTGCATACCCAATATCAGTTCCTGAAAGTGCTTTACTTCTTACTTGTTACTCTTCACTCTTCCTGCTTTTTATAACCAGTAAAAGGGATATTAAAGTGTATCAATGAAGTAGTGGATAGATTTTTTAAAAAAGAAAATAATCCTCTTTTAAAATGAAGACCCCAATTTTGCAACGAAGTGTGAATTACACTTTGTAGCAATCTATCAAGAGTAATGTTAGAGGTCCCTTAATGTTAGCATCCCAAGAAAAGCTTCAAGCCTGATCCTTACCTTTCGAAGAAGTTTGTCCCACAATAGTAAAAAAACAAAAAACAAGACATACCTCTTAAAAATGCAGTTCTACTGTATATTAGTAACAAGGATAGCCTTTTCATTTAAAGCAGCACACACAGGTAGAATTATTTTTTTAAACTGGGAAGGGATTTTTAGTTTAATTCATGCCTGTTTTGCAGAATAAAAAAGGAAAAGTTAATATGAGATTTTAAAACTACTACTTTTAACCAAATCATAAATGCATTGAGATGTTAGCTTAAAGTTCTAACATGAATCCTGTCCTCAATCTTGTCATACAATTTATTTCTGCAAAGTTGTTCAGAAATTGGAATAGTTTTTGTGTCATACTTTCTGAGTTTAGGGAAGGTTTCAGCTATTTGAATGGTTTAGGGAATATCTAGAACAGCAAAATAATCAGAGGCTCAGATAAGAGGAAATATGTTTTTCAAGGGCTTTTTGTTTTTACATGTGGTGGATGGGAATAGTGAAACTCAGGATTTTGAATAATTAAGATGTCACTCACGTAGGCTGAATCATCACTCTGTCTATTAGTTTATCTGATTTTCTGTTTTCATTTATATAAATAATAAAGCTGTCAGCTATTTACAATCTGTAGTTTGAAGAAGACTTGGTAGGGAAATTAGTACAGATAATTTCTTTCCTGGTATGGTCTAGCTGAACTTTTACAATGGCTAAACCAAGCAGCCATTTCCTATTTTTTTGATAAAGATTTTAGATGCAACCTAGCAAAATGGAAATAAATAGAAAAGATGTCCATAAATATGTCAGATTCTATTCCCCATGGGTTATAGTTTTTATTAACCTTTGTAGGACTCCTGGGACCATTGTTTCTTGAATCAGGAACTTAATTTGTACATCATAACAAATTCACTGTTAACTGGAGAAGTTCACTGTAATCTATATGTTTCCTGAGCATGTCTGTATTTTAAAAGTTATCTTCAGGCTGCATATCATCACATAGCCAAAGCTGCTCATTAAAAGCTTAAGTGGGCAACCTGCAGTGTTTCATCAAATATGAAAGTATATTTTACAAAAGTAGTCTGTAAAATTCTCCCTTTAAGGTATGTTTTTATCTCCACTTTCAAAACATTGTGTAAATGTCAGCCTCTCTCTAAGACAATCCTGGATAGTTCTTGAATCTGTCGATACGCATAACTGCAAACTTCTCCTGCAATTCCCCAAAACAATATCATGATCAGAATTTTGAGATTCAAAATCCAAGGGCAAAAGAACATGCTGACACTGCTCTCTGAATGAACAGTTAATCTTTAAAGGGTTTCTAAATATATAAACATTTTGCTCATAATTCATCTCACATTATTTATCTCTTTGGAATAGATTTTTGCACCAATCTTTACTCTTCTAAACCTCCCTGGTTCACAGCTAGCATCTGAGAAGTAAAATGCCATGAAAATTTTGCTTTAAAAAGAGGGTCGTAGATCACTTCAAAGATAAACAGTCTTTTTCAAAATCATGTAACAAATCAAAATAATTATTAAAGTATCCAAATACGTGCCATATTAAAATGATACTAGTGATAATTTGTGGATTTGTTCACAATCCATATGTGAATCGACTCACAGGAATATCAGATTCACCAGTAAATAAAAATTATTATTTCTGCTGTCAATGGATATGTTCTAGCGAGCATTAGACACTTTAATTACCGTTTCTTTGAATGAAATCAAGTTTCTCAAGTGTGGGATTGGGTTGTTTCTATTATAGCTACTGCAAATAGTAACGTCCTGATAAACTTTTGCCTGATCCAGTGACCTTTGTGTGCACAATAGAGCCAGTGCTCTAATGGAGATCATAGATGGGCAAGGGCTTCCTGATCCACTAAGTACAATAAGTACTAAGTTTCTTTGAGAACTTTCTGTGAGATAAATTACTCTGGACCTGAGAGCTTTGGGAAGAACTCCTTGAGAACTTCCTATTGTAGGGCTCCTCCCCATGTCCTTGCCCTTTCAGTAGAAATTTCATAAAACAAATTCCTAGTGAATTGCATCCCTCTACGAATCAAATGGTAGAGATTATTTACAGCGAAAAGTAAAACTTTTTGGATGCTTATGTGGAAGAAAATCTGTCTGTGTTCACTCCAGTCTACTCCTTTAGTAAATGTGTTTAGGTTTCTAGCCTTAGTTACCAACAAGACGCAAATACCTCCTCAGTAGAGTGCTCTTAAAACCGAGACTTTTCTTTTTTCGAAATGTATACAGTCTTAATGCGGTACAGTTAGGCTGTTTGAAATCTTACTGGCTTTGATCCATCCCAAAGCAATCAATTGTTCCTCAGTCCTGTTGATGCCAATGGAAACAAGCTAGTTGTAAGTGTCTTAAATTCCATTGATTTCAATACAGTGTGTAGGCACACCTAACTTTCTCTGGTTTGGTTCATTGGTTTCAGTGGTAATCAATCATCCTGATAGTAGGCAGGATTGCAGCTAAACTATAAACATTTTCACTTACTAGTAAGTAATTTGTATTTTTAATAAACTGGTCACATACAGCAAGGACAGAACTGTAACACTGAAGCTATAGTTTCTGTTCCTCAGGTTAACATTTTTGTTGCTTTATATTTTTCTTCTTACTAGCTTGATTTCCTTTGCAAGTTTAGGTTAAGGCCTTGTATTATTTGTTTTCCCTCTAGCATTTGTTTCAGGTGAATATATTATACAGATTGGATGTATTTTCTATTGGAATCTGTCCATGACAACATACAGTGCAATCCTATACATGTCTACTTAGCAAGTAAATAATACTTAGTTCAACAGGGACCTACGCCTTACATGACACAATTAGAGCCTTTCAGTACAAGGAATTCTATAGTTTCTTAGTACAAGGAATTTCATTTTTTTTTTAATAAAAAAAGTGGGTTGTGTCAGCATGGTATAAATGCTTCTGCTTTACCTCTTCCATCATCAATCATCATCATCATCATCATCATCATCGTACTATTAGTATTAATATTACTGCTTTTGCTGAACTTTTTCTTTTTTTACAAAGAATAAATAATTTTTTTTTTGCAAGCAGCTGTTTAATTATGACATCTGTGTCCAAGCTAACATGCTGTGAAAATTATACATGATGTTTCATAGCACATACAGATAAATAAATGACAGTAAGTTAAAACTAGCTGTATTCTGTTTAGGAACCGGGTTAGTTTTAAATTACTGCCAAGGAATAGTTCAAATTACATGGCCAAGCAACAGCTTACAAGAAATCCATCAGAACTGGAAGAGAGAATAGAACAGCTATTCTCTCTACCTGTTTGTGTAGCTCCTTGCTAATGCAGGACAAGCCAGACTGTTTATTTGGAGAAGTAAAGTTGTGGAAATATACTTGCAGGGTGTAATGTGGATAGCACGTGTTCCTATGAGCTACCTGAAATCTGTGTCCTAATAGTTTGCAGATGTCCCCTGGTCACTGATTTCTTGTGGGCCAAAGAGCACAGCCCCCTCCCCTCTCCTTCCAGCTCTTCAAATTAAAACGAGGGGGAGAGAAAGAGAGAGTGGGGGGGGGGAGCAGGGAAGTATTCACTTCTGGAACTTGTAAAATTGTTTGTTTGAGTTGTTTCCAACACTGCCCCAAATATTGAATCATTTGGAAATTCTAACTGCCAGATCCATGCTCATTTAGAGCAATGATTTATTTGAAAAATAGAGACATCGACTCTGGGATTGCTTGAAGTTTGCTCAAGGTGGGGAATTTATTTACACTGGAGAAATTTATTTAAAAATCTCAGTTTTGCTCTACTGCATAATAAACAAGGATTTTCAAGTATGTGGCTATACATGTGTGTACATGCACATGCAGATAGTGGTCTGAGATGAGGTATCTGTGCACAGCCATATTACAAAAATGCTTACATTAATATCTGTTAGCTGTTGGGATGCCTGTGGGTTTCTCCCCTTCCCGGCACATATTGATTTGGTGTGTGTTCATACATTAGATTTATTTTCTGCCTTTGTCTACTGAACGCATGGTAGCAGGATTGGTGCATAATCATACACAGGCTTGGACTTTCCTGGATTAATGATTTACCCACAAGGGTTTCACAATGGGGAAGAAGTGACTACGACAGAGCCTGATGCAGGTAAATGAGCAAAATAAGCATTTTCTAATCAAATATGCTGTGTATTACCACTGTCTGAAAATGGAATACTTTGAGGCCACTTTTTCAAAACTCAGCAACCAACTGATCAATATAACTGTAGTCCAGGACTTCAACAAATAACAAGCTGGCTTACTTACAAAGTGCATGTGACGGGAATTCTCCTGCTGCCCCACTACATTTCTATATGTATTTATATTAGATTGTAACCTTATGCATTCCTCTTTTAGGGAGTTCAGACTTGGTTCATATGTGGTTCTTCTTTTTCGCCCATTTATTCTCATGACAAATCAGTGTGTGTGTACATGCGTGTGTGCACACAAGGCGTTAATTAAGCTGAAAGGGAATGACCCAGCATCACCTCTTAAACTTTGTGGCTAAGATTTGCTTGGGAGAGGAGTATTTCCAGTGGTGATTAGAAGCATATTTTTATGTGCAAGATAATAGTGGCAGTACTTTCTAGTATGTGTAAAGGCATTTCTCCGTGTACATTTGTTGACAGAGTATCACTGAACACTCAGTGCTTTTTTATTGTATGCAGCAGAGATATGTAAGGAGGTTGCTTTTGTTCTCTTACTGCCTGCAGAACATGAAAATGGTCACTCAGAGCCCTAGGCTGCTTTGGGGATAGGGGAAGCAGCCATAGTACCCTGGTGTCATGCTTGCTGATCCACTCATGCACAGAAGGTGGTAACAGAAGAGAAGCTCTTTCATGACCTAGGCTATGCTTACGGTAGGACTGACTGAATCATACCCTCTGAATTCAGAAGGAAATGCAAAGGCAGACAAGTACCTGTGACTAAAAGATTGGGCATAAATATCCCATAGAAACAGCATTCTAACCCACTATGGAGCATGATATAAAAACCTCAGTCACAGGCTTTTTCATCTTTTCCCCTCTTTGGAAGCAGTTACAACTATGTCCCTGTCATTTGGGGGAGTAAGGGAAAGAAGTAGCTGCATAAATACTTATATCTTTGTTTATGAGCATATATTATGGGTGCATGGGTGTTTGCTTGCATCTGTTCATCTTGCTTTCCTTCGTCTTGCTTTCCTACATTTTGCTAAGTGGACAAATTTCACATAACCCTCCCCAACCCCACAGAGGAAGCCTTCCAAGCAGCAGCAGTAACAGCTACCAGACTTTACAGTCCGCCAAAGAGTATCATTGCACCTTTTATTGAAAGAGTTTGGTTTGTTAGAAATCTTCTGCAGAAGAGGATACATTTATACAAATGGCTTGGGAGGCATCCAAAACAGTAGGATAAGCAAGCATTTGCAACATGGGATTACATTAGCTTGAGTCTACAAAGTCAAGTTCAGATAATCAGCAGTTTGGCAAAAAAGGAGTTTGGATCAGGGAGAGTTCTATTGCATTAGACCATGCACTGTCCCACTAAAAAGAGCTCCCTATAGCAATATTCTTAAAGTATCAAAGTGATTTTGGCATAATTATGGAAGTTGCATTTGTTACGGCGTAAGTACTCTAAACAGACCAGATCCTGTCTGATCATAGAAACTAAGCAGAGTCAGCCCTGATTAGTACTTGGATGGGAGACCACTAAAGAATACCAGGAGCTGTAGGCTATATTTCAGAGGAAGGAGCAGGCAAAAACCACCTCTGAGTATTCCATGCCTAAGAAAACCCAGTGAAATTCATAACTTGACAGGTGACTTGAAAGCATGTACACACACATGGAAGTTGCAGCATGCACTAGTACCAGCTGCATTATGAGAAAGCATTGACAAATTACTACTATTGATAGACACATTCATAGCCCACATTTTCTCTAATGACCTCAATACGGTATACAATACAGTAACCCTGTGAGGTAGGTCAGGTTAAGAGTAACTGGTTTATGATCACCTATTGAGCTTCATGGGTCAGTACCAGTGAGGACTGTACCCTGGATTTCCCAAGCCCTAATCTAACACTCTGACCACCTCACCAGCTTCTAGGTATGTAGTTTTGTCCAGCACAATATTGTCAGCATTTATGCAGAGTAACTCTCACTGCGATCAGTGGAGTAAACGAAGCTTGTATTACAGATTTACATCTTTCAGAATGCTTCAGATACGCACATTCTTCCCACAGCCTGTGAAAGAGCATTGTGCAGTAGGCTACTGTTTTATCTCTGTTTTGCAGAAAGAAGAATGATAGACCCAAGGACCATTCAGTGAGTTTGTAGATGTGAGAAAGAAATCATTTTATGGGTTCACTGCTCACATTCTTAGCTTTTATACCAGAGGTGTGGAAAGCGTGGCTCAAGGTTTTTGCACAGCTTTTCTGGCCAAAAAGTGTGTGTGTGGCGGGGGTGGGGGTGGGGAGTTTCTGTTTGTAGCTTTGTTCCATTCCCCAACCAACACTCTTTTCCAGATTTCCCAGTAGGGCTACACAAAGGCAATGTTAGTGAGGTGTTAGTGAATCTGCCACCATCCTACCTCCCTTTTAAGATGAAGCATCCCTCTGAAAAAATGAATAAGATGGCATCAGATCATATATCGGGAAAGATGAAAACATACCTTGAAGAGAAGGACTATCTCAGCTTTGTTCTTGTTATTGGGAAGTTGGGTTGCTGTTTCTCTCTTTCTGTTTCTTTCTCTGTCTCTCTGTAATGCAAAAGCGTATTTGACAGGAAGGCTTCAGTGGGAGATGTTTTAAATGAGATGTTTTAAAACATGCCTAAAGACTAACTGTGATTATCCCCTTGCAAAGCTGTCCCCAGGTAGTTAACATTCACCAAAATATTGATGGCAGTCACCTTTCCTGCCAGCGCTTATCTGAGAGGGCTTGAGAAGAAGCTTGGCACGGCCTGAAAAGACCTATTGTATTCCCTTTATGTTTTAGAAGAGAAAGCTGGGGTGGGGGAGGAGAAGTGGGAGCCTAGAGCACAGGTTTAGCAACAAAGGAAGAATTTGGATCTATTCTCCCAATGACAGGGACAGGGTTCATGATGACAGTCCTTGAGAATGGCTTATTATTTTGTCCTCAGGAGTTGCTTGGCAGTGTCAAACACTGCTCAGGTTGGACCTGAGTGAAAATAGGAACTTTGGTGATGGTCTCAGCAGCCGGGGAGGAGAACTCTATATAATGAGTAAGCTGCCCATCAGTTTAATGATGGGGCAAAGCCAGGCGGGGCTGGGGGTGGGGGAGCTTGGCAGAGAGCTTGGATAGACAGAAGGACATTAATAGGATCCTCATCAGTTCAGTGTCAGGAATGGGGTTTGGATTTAAGTATTGTTTGCACAGGCAGATGTTTAGAGAAGCACAGGTAAAAATACGCAATGTGCAAATGAGCAGCACATCACTGCCAGGGTTGGCCCAAGCCATTTTGCTGCCTGCAGCAAGAGGAGCAAATGGTACCTCCTCTCCATCAACCTATGTGGAGGCACCACAGGCAAGCTATTTTGAGATTTGAGGCAGAAAAATCCCACAAAAGCCTCTTCCCATCCCTGATAGAAAAAATGCACTACTAAGAAAGAGATGAAGAATTTGTTGTCCGTGTGTGTGTGTGTGTGTGTGTGTGTGTGTCAAAAAATGAGGGAGAATTCATGTGAGGTAAGAGAGAGACACACAAAAGATCCCCAATGCAAACCATAGAGGTGGACTGTGTCATTAGTGAGATTTCTACTAGCAGAGTCTGGCTTACTCACACCACAGGTGGGAGTTAAGCCCCCATGGCAATACTGCTCACTTCTGGAGCATTTTATTATCACTGACAACAAAGAATTGGGCCACTAAAAATTCAGGGACACGTCGTTGGTGAGTAGATGGGGTGCTAAATGCTCACATTGTATTTCTAGTGCCTGGCACTAGAAAATGATTTGGGTCACCTTAGACTCTCTTTGGTTTCTAAAAGACTATATCAATAGAGTACAATCTTGTGGTAACCCCCTCCTACCAAAGCCCCACATTTTCCTGCATGCAGTCTGGTGACTCAGGAGAATTTCAGACCAGGCTTTTATTGCACTAGCAGTAAGGAAGCATTTTGCAGCTGTTTGGTCTTTTCTTTTTAACAAATATTCTGAGGTATAGGGCTGGCTTTGTCGTAAGTATAACAGCCGCCTCAGGCAGCAGCAGATTTTGGGGTACCCTAAAAAGGCAGCAAATTGTTTGTTATTAATTTCTTATGATTGCATTTTAACTCCCAAGGAGGAAGAGGGGTGCCTGTAGGATTTTCTGCCTCAAATAGCAAAACAACTTGGTTGGCCTGTAGTACTGTGACTTGGAGAAGGGACGCACAATTAGCTTTGTATGTCCAGTCTTGCTGAGGTAAGAAAAAAAATATGGAAGAAGTGAGGGAAGAAGAAGAAGGGATTCCAAGTGGAGGACAACATCACATGAAGCTCCCACAAATTCAGTGAATGAAGCAGGGTGATGCTGTGAGAGAAGTCTTGTCTACAATTGCCATTAAGTCCCACAAAGGTGAGAGCTTTCTTCAGGTTGTAGCTTTAAAAAAAACAAAACAAATGGACTTGAGGGAACAAAACCGAATAACTCCACTTGCTGTGGCTGAGGTTGCCTTTTCCGTGCCCACTAAATTGTTTCCCAGATTATGGTCCGTGTCCTCTGCTCCCCATCACCCACCACTCAATGGAAACCACTAACAACGAAGTTGAACAGACCTCCTCTTTAGTCTTGCACTGACATTGGTTTCCTGGTCATGCCATCTCTATGTGCCAAAGGACAGAAGAAGTCCAAGTCTTTCTCTCTTTCTATAATCATGGAAAAAATGAATTGCCAACATGGCCCTGAATCTTATTGCTTAGTCGCAGCTCAAGCAGAACCACTGAATCAATTGTAGAATATCCTATTGATTCCATGGTTCTAAGCTAGTTGGGGCTAATAACAGGACTCAGGCCTTTGTATTATATAGCATGAAGATCCATCCAGTTATAGTTCCCTTGAGGGATCTTAGAAACTACCTTAATATTATGTGAGAACTAGCATGGTATAGTAGTTTGAGCATTTAACTAGGACTCTGGAGACCAGTGTTTGAATCCGTGCTCGACCTTGGAGATCCACTGGGAAAGTCACACTCTCTCAAGTCCATACCCTTTCTGAACTAGTCTTACCAAGAAAACCCTATGATAGGTTTGCCTTAGGGTTGCCATAAGGTTGGAACATCCTAAAGGCACACATCTACAAATATTATATAAAAAGACACATGAAAAACTTCTCTACATGTCCACTCCCACTTTAGCACAGTTTTGCAAAGGGCATATTTTCAGTGTAAAATTGTAGAATAATAAATAAATGTAGTACATGACAGTCATTTCAGGTTATCTGATGTCTGTTGTTATGCACCTTCAAGTCTATTCTGATTTATAGTAGAGTTTTCTTGGCAAGGTTTGTTCATAAAGGGGCTTGTTACTATCTTCCTCTTTGGTAGAGAGAAAGTGACTTGTCCGATGTCACTCAATGTATTTTCATGGCTGAGTGGGGATTCGAACTCTAGTCTCACAAAGTTCTAGCCAAAAACTTAATCTATTGTGCCACGCTGGCTCTTTTGAGTTCTTTTAGAACTGGGAATGCTCACAAAGGCTATCCACTGTGGACGATCTGGCTACCATATTCTGAACCATGGATGAGTGGTGATTTGAACCTTGTTCTCCAAGAGTCCCAATCCAATGGTCAAGTCACCATACCGTGGTGCCTTTTTATCTGATACCTGTTCCTGGCATCTTGGGAAAAAATGCTATTCCTCACATTATCTTATGTAAGGACTAGCCTTCCCCACACCCAATCTGTCAGAGATGAGTTCCATATTTGTGCACATTGGCTACCAATATTTCTTTATTTCCTAGAAAACTCACTGGCAGCTGATGGCTTATGGACAGGGACTGGTCCATAGACCATTGCTGTAAGTAGCACTGGTGTAGGAATTTCAGGGTGAATTCAGCCCCTCCCCAGGATTGGCCATTGAACTAGGGATTTTGATATAGCAGATGACTTTAATGTTGTCTAAGCAGACAGCTGTCCACTTCCTGTCCTTCCTTGTATATTCCTTCATGCCTTCAGAATCTGTTGTGGACTACCCTGCAATCTTATGAAACTGATTTATGGTCCACCGTAAGGGAAGTGGGACTCTGACTGGTGATGACCATTAATACACACATGAGGAGTGTTCATCTTCTGCTATCTTAAGACATCACTGCCTTTTGAGTTGACACCTTCAGTAAACCTAGTTTTAAGCGTCATATGACTTTGAGATCAGGGCCAGAGGTAAAGCCTAAATCTCCATTTTATGTTTGGTGCCCTTCATCTGATGCATATGCTGCTTCTATAAATCATATAGCAAATGTTACATATAGATGACTGTTAACTTTCAGAGATGATGTTCATCCTGCCCATCTCTCAATGAAGTTCTGTTCACCAGCCGGTAACATGGCACAGAGTTGCTACTGTCTATGTCTTTATATTCCTCCATCTCTCGTGGAGAGTCACAGGAGCCCAGAGGTAGCTGGGTGCTTGGCTTTGCTTTATCTCTCTAAAAGTAGGAAACTGAAGGGAGTCAGAGGACGAGGCCAAGAAGGGGGAGAAGACAGAGGCATAGCATGTGGGCAGAAACACTCAGGAGGCACCCAGCTACAAGATGACTGAGGTTGCAGATCATGAAGCCAACAATGAGGTCAGTCTCCCTGCCTAAAGGGCAAAAACTGGAGAGCATCCAGTTGAACCCATGGATGAAAGAAACACATCTCAATATGCTATGAGGTGATGTTTATTATTAAAAAGACTGACATTTTTCAGCCTTTCTGATGAAAGAGCCTCTCGTACAATTTACTGGCGACTGGCTGAAATTTCTGCAGATTATTCCACCCTCCCCTTCTGTACCCCTGAAGAAGGCCTTAAAATATGAACAAGCCAAAATGTGTCAGGATTTTTAATAATAAATGCATCCTCACAGCATTGTGAGACATGATCCTTTCAGGTATGGGTCCCTGCCTGAAAGACCAGCCACAGGGCAGGCAAAAACTCACAGCAACTGGAAGTCTAACACCCAAACTGTTCTCTAAGGATTGTTCAGAAAAAGAAGAAGAAGAAAAGCCAGGAATGAGCGTTCTAGTAGGGTGTGGCCCATAAAAATTTCAGTTGATATATTTATGACTTCTCCCTGATTATTGGAGGCTTAAGATTAGGATATGTTGGGGTGCCCACTTGCATGTGCATGTGCGTGCATACACATACACACACCAAGAAAAAGAAAGGAGGGCATGCGTCACCCCCAAAAGAGGTCAAATGAGAACACCAATTTGTATAAAACTACCTAGGTGAATTTATATGCATAGATGCAAAATTAAATGTGATTCCCTCCCCGCATAATTTAAACAGAATTACAATACATCTCACCTGAGCTGTGCCCCTCCTATCCAGGTGCTAATGGTGGATGTGCAAATCCAAGGTGCATCATCTCTCTCTTTTGATGGTTCTTCATTTTCGAACAAGGCTTGGACTGGAGAACACTTCTAATGGAGGACATATTCAAAAGGAAGGCTGTTCTCTGGCAGCCCTTCAATCAGAAGACTGTCTCCACTAAAATAAAGACATTTTTCTATCCTGGGATACATAGTAAAACAAATGTCAGGACCAACCATTCCTAAGGTAAAGGGATGCTACTTCCTCAGGTAGTAGGCAGTTGGAAGTAGAAGTGGAGATATGTAGGACAGTCTGTGTGCATCACATGGTCTGCCCTGTATATCCTTGGCTTCTATGAGTTTGGTGCCTACAGGTACCAGTATTGTCATTACTACTGAAGATTTAGTTGCCAGCTGGCTATTGTATATGGAATTAGGGGTGGGGGAGAAAGCTTCCATCCTTAATCTGAGGCAGAAACACTGAGATCCTTTTGGACTCTTGCAGATATGTCCGTTTTACAGGTGGCCTCCATACAGTAGAAGCAAACATGCTTTATACTGACTGGCCATCTATCACAACATGCTGGGAGAAGTATAGTACTGTTCCTGTACAGACCTTGGGCATGATCCAGTGTGATATTATGTGTGCAAGCCCATTAATTTCAAGAGGCTTAGTCATGCTTCTTTTTGCACTGGATTGTGCCCAAGAGGCTGACCTTTCCTGCCAGCCTGTTTAGTAAATGTACATCTGAAAATGGTCTTTGGCATTTTATGAAGATTCTCACAACTCTATTTAACAGCACAAAGCTTTGTTTTGATTAAGAAGTTCTGGTCTTATCTAGTTCCCCACCAGGTTCTTCATTATCATTCCCTAGATACTGGTGAATTTCCTGTATCTTGTGCCTGGCTTAGTGATCTGAGATCATTGACTCAGAAAACAGGAAAGGTCAGTTTGACTAACATCCAGCCTAGAGGCATTATTAGGTCCCACAGCCAAAACAAACAGACATTGCAAAGGAAGCAACCTGCCAGCATATGATCCCTGTGTTGCAAGAGAAGAAGAGTCAGAATCAGGTTGGTAGTAAAGAGAGAAAGAGCAAGACAGCAAGCAAGAGAGAAAATGCGCAGAAGGATACTGCAAAAAGCTGAAGATAAAGACAAATGAAGGGATTTATCCTGAGTGACCTCTCTGTGAAGCAGATGGCAGTGGTGGTTGGTCAGAGAAGAGGGAGAGCTGGGTCAAGATGGGAAATGGTAGACAGGGCTGAATGGAAAATGAAATGAATATGGCAAAGAGGTTGTTTTTGTTAATTAAGAGAAAAACAGAGTAATCCGCCAAAGATCCAAGACACATAAAGCATCTTTGTTTGGGGCAAAAGACGTTAACTTCTAATCCTCATTGAGCAAGATGAGCCAACACCCTCCTCCTGTGCTTCTGAAGGAATGCTGGCCATCCAAACAGAGCAGAGCAGGGAGGCGGCCCAGACAGATCTCCCGAGAAGAGCAGTTCCCAGGGCTTTTATAGTATGACTATCATTTTTATGTTTGCACAGACAATGGGAATGCAGGTGTTTGCCTGAGTGGAAATGCCATGTCTGAGTTACATAATTTGCCTGGTAGAGAGAAAGGATGTGTTGAAGTTCAGATCACAGTCTTGGGCAAGACACTATGGATCAAGTTTTTCAAATGCACAATAAATACTTTTTTTGAGCATTTTATAGTCCCTATCTTATTCATCAACCTATCACTCTGGTGAAGTAGTTCATTGTTCATTCCACTTTAAATATGGAAGACAAAGGTAGAATGATCTTGGTTTGCTTTAGGTAATCCAGAACATTCTTGATTTCAATCCTATGAAGTGACACTTAATCACAAAAGCACCTGGGCTGCTCTTGAGCATGCCAGTTCATAAGAGCTGTATGGGTGCAGAGCTGTGACCTTCAGGATATAATCTCCTGTTAAAAGGTTCAGAATTACGAGTGCCAAAGTCATTTTAAGGTCCTTACAGTGTTAGTGTAATGGTATGGTCGTTGATTTCCCTCCAAAAACTGCCATAGCTCGGCTGTTGGCTTGACTTAAGCATTATTTCCTTGAATAGCAAGGATTAGCCAACAGTCCCATTGCCAGTGAACAATGCTGAGTTTCCATCAGGTAATTACAGTTTGCAAATTAATTAATCTCAAGTTATTCCTCAGTCTTCAGAATGTACACTCCCTAGTGCACGTGAGCATCACTTTCTCAAATAAAAACATACAAATTGAGAGGCTGGTTGCTCCTTGTTTGCCATAGCGATAGTGTTAAAGTGAGCTACACATCCTTCCTTAAACACCATTAGCAGTGGCAGTGGTGTGGTCCCATCAGGACTGGTAGGACAGGCTGGCCAATAGAAAAGAAGCCAAAGTCAATTAACAGCTAGGGCCAACTAACTCAGCTTTTGTTCCTTTCTCATCGCTTGCAATGACACTGTAAGAAAACCCTCCAATGTTTAACTTCTAATTGAATAGAAAAACAGCCTCTTATGTTGGTTCAGTGGGGTTTCTATACTATCATACTTCATTCTGTGTTGTGAAAGTGGAATATGTGGCCTCTGCCACTTTTTCTAGCCACCAGGCAAGCAGAAAGTAGGGGTAGTGCCTCATCTGCCCTATGGGACTGTTGTCCCCTGGTTATCAGCAAGAATGTCTCTCTGTCTCCTCAGCAGAAAGTCCCCCTGTGAGCTGTAGGAACAGTTTCAGCTGTGCTTCCTTGCCACACTGCTTTGGCAATATCCACAGCGAACAATCACGTGGGCCATGCAAATGATACAGCCTTTTCCCATATCAGCATCACTCCATCCCTTTGAGCCACCCCAAAAAGTGTTTGCCCATGTTTTTCAATAATTGGGATATTGGCTGGTCCACACAATTGCCTCCAAAAGATGCTGCTGTAGCAGCAAGGGAAGCAATCTTGCCAAAGCAGCTTCCATGTGAAGATCATGGTAACATGTGAATTGGCCCATTTTTTCACTCTCAGGCTGGATTGCTGGGTCCAAAAGAAGACAGGGTATTTACCCTTTTAATAGTTGTTTAGAAAAGGTGTGCAGGTGTCATGCAAATTGCACGTCTTGAGATGTCTTTTTATGCACAACTATTAAAGATGGGGAAGACCTATCTTCTTTTCTAGCAGACCAGCTTAATATTAGGTCAGAATCTGTGTGCTGTTCAATTTAGGCAGAGGAGCTTTTTTTTTTTTTTGGCTCCTTATGCAATCTCTCTTCTCACAAGACTGCTACAAAGGGCAGGTGTATACTCCATGAGATATTTAGTGTTCAAGGGATGGAAGGGGACCCAGGCAATATTTATCTGCAGGTAGGATAAAAGAGCAGATGTCTCCTCCCTGGATCATCAACATCCTGGGAGGGGGACAGCTGTTCTTCATTTTGAGTTCCAGAAATGCAGCCCAATGCTACTTTGAGTGCCCTGCACTTGCCCAGACACTAAATGCCTTTTCAAGCCAGGTAGAATGTCATGGACAGAACAGTGTGATCTATGATTTCAGCAGTGTGTGTGTGTGTGTTTGTGCACGCGCACACGCACGTGTATATTTAGTCAATGAATCAATCATTATTTTCTAGAGAAGCAAAGGGTATGTTTCATATTCATATGCACACATATGAGCAGACACAACTCTTAGAACAAGCATTTCTTTATGTGTGGGACAGAAAGGGAAATATCTCCTTTAAGATGCTGCTGCTGTCAACTTATGTCGATGGTAGATAGTCATATTTTCCCTTGGAAGATGTCGTTGTTGTTATTGTCATTGTTGTCATCATATTCAGTGTTCAGTGTTTATTTATACTCTGTTTTATGTTCTAAGATGAAGCCCCATATAGGCAACAGCATTACATTATGTTTCGACTGTGATAGAAGATAGTGAGACTTTTATTTTGTACTGCTCCATTTATGATTCCAGGGAGAGATTATTCTTTGTGTTATTGGTCCTTTATAGAGTTTGATTTGAAAGTGTGATAATCTGTACTTTACTACCCTAAGTGTTTTACCAGGTTCAGAGTGACATCATTCACTGTAAAAGTCAAAAAGATTCATAGCAGATTATTTTAAAGCTCTAACTGCAAACATTCAGTTAGTATAGGAATATCCACGATTGACTGGTAAGTTATATTATCTCATATTATCCCATATATATTATTTGCAGCATATATTTTGGCCCATTGCTTTTTTTCTAAGTCTTCATGAACAATGTTCCATATCAAAAATTATTATATAACAGTAGTAACATCTAAGATAATTCCTGCCACTTATCTTTTCCTTTAACCTGAATTAAAAGTAATTAGCATATTAAAAAAATCTACTGCTGCTTAATTAAGGTTTGTATGTAACTCAATGGGACCATTCAAATGCATAAATAAAATAAACAAGACATAGCCATATTAGTCTGTCTCAGCATAAACAGATAATAAAAGAATCCTGTAGCACTATGAGACTAAATGAGAAAAAGAAATGTTGTTGTTTTAATAATAGTTTTTTAATTGAATTTAATGCTTCCCCCCCCGCACACTATGAGAATGTCTTTGAAAACCACACAGTTTTTGAGGCATATTTGCAAGTTGAGACTTATTCTGCGTGCAATTTTCACGTGGTTCTTTTGCATAGAAAACAGCAAATAGCATTCTGCCTCCTCTGTGCAGAAATATTATTTTCTGTGGAGAAATGCTGTTTTACGTGAAAAACACCTGTGTGTAACAGTGAGTCCCTAACTGTGAAAATTCTCATCAGGGTTTCTCAGCATGGAAAAATGTATTGTTTTTATCATTTTCCAAATATTTTCACATATTCTTTTCATCCCTACACAGAACACACGCCACTAATATTGCTGTAGTACCTCAGTAACACAGTTATCTAGGGGTTATATACTACCGCATAGCCAACATTCACACTTTGTATTGAAATATATGGAAGTTCCTTGAATGTGACCATAGTCAGTAGGTGGATGGGTGAGGAACTTTGCTGTGGTACAATGTAGCTGCAGTTGTGTAGCTGGGGACAAGACACTGTATAAGGAGATACTGGATTTCTTCCTGGGCAATTTCTGAGAAAGCACTTATGTTGGTATAAGCCCCGGCTTCACCAACTTAAACCACCAAGAGGATTT
Organism: Cyclura pinguis; assembly: GCA_030412105.1. Lineage (NCBI taxonomy): Eukaryota > Metazoa > Chordata > Lepidosauria > Squamata > Iguanidae > Cyclura > Cyclura pinguis. The sequence goes on from CM059600.1 coordinate 167,163,027, forward strand.
TGGCAAAAGAATGCTAGAAGCAGAAATACCATTTCTGCCCCTGTTTTTGGCAGCGTCAAAGCAACTCTCAGGGGAAAACTTCATCATCCCAGGTTGAGAACATTGCCTAATGAATAATGAGGAGACAGGCTTGCTGGCATAATTGCTCCATGTTTGTGTTTGAAATGGGATAGCATGTTTCTATTACCATTCCACCATTCCAGACCATTCGCTGCCTCCCTGCAGAGATTAGATTTCTAAATAATCTGGGACATTAGAGAGAAATCAGTAGCTGATTAGCCATCCCACTTGACTGCAATCACACCTTTCAATATTAATTATCCATTCCTTGAGCCAGATGACATTGAGCATTGGCGGCAAGGGCTGCTCAGTGTTTTGCATCATCAGTCGAAGACAATGATTCAAAGGGACAAAATAACCTGGGAGGCAGGAAATGAAAGCTCATTTGCAAATGTGATTGGAGAACCCAATCAGAATCTTCAGTATGTATATAGCCGGTGGGTACCCAGCCCTATAACACCACTTTGTATGTGAAACACAGCAGGAGATAAGGTACTGTAAGTTTTGCAAATATTTCTGGATACAGCCTACCTTAGACAATTGGGGTCTAGCTCCAGGTAGTACCATCTTGCACCATTTGAAAACATGAGGCTGTTCTCTAATGGAGGAAAAAGAAAATGAACACAAGGGAATATACACAGTGCCCCCAAAGAGGCCAATTTGACTTTTTTTTTGCACAAGGACTCAATTAAAACATGACCAGAGGCTCTTAAATATGACTAAGAGCCAACAGCTGGGTTGAAAAATTATTAAAAGTTAAGTTGAGCTAGAATTAAATACACTCTGCTTTATAGACCTATTAGCGTTAAAGGTTGGCAAATTCTAATCTGGTCACACGCATGCACGTGCGCGCACACACACACACACATATTCATACAACACATATGCATAATATACTTGCCTAATTATGTCAAACTTGACCAGAAAAAGAAGTCTTGGCTAGCTGAGCCTCCTTTTCAAATTTGGTCATTTGAGACTGCAATTTTATACTCAGTTCCCTAAGAGTAAGCTCCGTTACTGACACCAGGAGTGTCTCTGTGGTCATTTCACCCACAGTGCTTCACTCTGAAGAAGGATCCCTCAGACTAAGGCATTGAGGGAGAAGGTGGAGGCAGGAAAATGGTGATGGCCAAGGAGAGGGGGATGGTGAATCTCCTTCATCCTCAGGAAGTGGGATATCTTCTGCGAGTATACTAATGGGTTGGAAGATATTTTTGATGGATATTTCATGATATCATACCACATGTGATGGTTATTCTTTAATATCATGAAGCTATCTCCCTCCTCCTCCATGTGCATTCCCATTATAGTTTATGAGATGAGATGAAACCACAGATTCTTCCATACTTTCTTCAGATTTGACACTATCCTTTAGGCACTGTGTTACTTCTGATCTTAGTAGGGAAAGCCAATATGACATATATGTTTGACCATTTGCAATGAGCTTTCTTCCTAACATGTTACAGTGATTTTCTCCGCCAAAAAGCAAAGCACTTTGTTACCCTGTATTCTGGGGGTCCCGGGAGGGACACCTAAACAACCTTGCAATTACACAAATTGGGAAATTAGTCTAGAGCACTAGTTGGCAAAACGAGAGGCAGGGTAACGCAGCGGGATCTTGTAACCCAGTGTTTACGGGGCCAGGCCAAGTCAAGAAGCAGACCGGTTGGAAAATAATGAATGATCTTTATTAAATACAGGCACACAATGTGAGCAACACACGCACACAGATAACTAAGGAAAATAAAGGTGTGAGTAAGATAGTGGGATCTTCAGAGGGATAGTTGATTCGGGTGATACGAAACCTGTTCCTGAAGCCCGGAAGAAGATGGAGAGCGAAGCTGGGGTTTGATGTATCTCAGCACGTGGAGCTGAGGGGAAGCTCGCCAAGCGATGCGGCAGCAAGGCGGTCTGGAACTCGGGAGCGATCCAAAGAAGCGCTCAAAGTCAGGGGTTTTTATAAGGAGAATTGTGACCGCAGGCTAGGTCGGACTTTGGGGAAACAATAGATTTGGAGCTGGAGACAAAGCCTCCGAAAGGTCAGAATTTAAATGATTGAGTTAGAGCCAAATTGTCAATAGTATAGCTGGTATGCAAACGCGGAGTACTTGAGCGTTGTATAGTCAGATCGTCAAGCTGCCAGCGCTAGGCAGAGGATCTTTTGAGAGTTGCTCGCATACCTAATGGAGGTACTTGCCTTGAGGTCTCCTAAAGCAGTGAGTCGGCTGTTTCTGGCCTGCCTGTATTGTTTCAGAATATTACGGCGATTATCGGCGGAGCCTGTATGCGTGCTTGTCCGGGGGCCTCGCAAGCACGTGGAAGGGATATGTGAAGCTGAATTAGTGATATCAAAAGATATCTTTTATAGCCCCCAAAGCTTGGGCTAGCCAGGGCAGTAACAACTTCTATATGTCTGTCTGTCTGTCTATCTCCTATCTTTCTCCCCATCTGGGACTCAAGACAGGTTACAATAGATTAAAAAAAAAGTTAAAAATACCAAATATAAAAGGTAGAGATATCATTATATTCATAAAATTAAAACCAGTTTTTAAAAACTGTTAAAAACATAACTATTATAAACAACAAATAAAACACAGATAGAAAGTACAGCACAGTTCTGTAGGGCACCATCCCCTTGAGTCTGCCATGGATAAGACGTCAATGTACTTCCTCGTACATGCATGTTGTTTAATGCCTATCTGACAGGCCTGGGAGAAGCACTTCATAGCTTTGGAATGAAGTATCATCCATACGCAAACGAGACTCAACCTTTTTTCCATATTTATCTCATTGGTTTGGCTCAAATTGGGCTGTGGAAGCACTCAGCAGCTGCCTGGAATTGGCAATAACCTACATGATGGCTAATAAACTAATGTACAACCCAGCATAAATGGAAGTGCATCCAACTTCTGTACAAAAACCTTCAAGAAAGAAAAATCCACCAGCTTCAGAGATGGTCTATTCCATTGCTGAACAGCTCTTACAGTCAAAACATCTTCCTAATATTTAATCAGACCTAAAGCCACCCAGTTTGATTTACAGATGTGCAGGGGAATCTGAACCAGGATCTCCCCAGCACAAGTCTCTCACTTATATCACACTTACACCATTGCACGGGCTCCAAATAATGTTCCTGAATGTACACATCCAATTACTTTTCACTCAATGATTTGATGTGGAATATGTTAATATTCCCTAAATAGAATTACTGTCTGGGAGAGTTTTATTGTGATATGGAGTAAGAAGAATCCTGGATCGTTTGTGGTTTCCCACTATTCTTTTCCTGCCACTTCTGATATGTCTTACACCTTAGCACATCTACCCTGTGTCAAAAACAGACAGGCAAATCCATGTGCAGTGTGGGGCAAATGGGACACAGTGCCAGGAATAGTCTCAGTCTCTCTCTCTGTCTCTCTCTTTTTTTTCTCTCACATGCACACAAAAGAGTAGAGATTACCATATGCCAAAATATTGAGAAGTACAGACAATTCTCAGAATTATTGAGAAGTACAGACAATTCTCCTTGCCATTAAACTTAAAATGAAAAGATAGATTTATGGTTCTTTTTATTGGCACTAAAGACCTATTGTTTTAGTGGTAGTGAATATTTTATTGTCTGATGTTAAAAAAACATTAAATGTCTGGTATTAAAAAGGCTAAAAACAACTTGATTTTATATAAATGCAGCTCCATATTAACTTACTACTGTTAATTCCTCAAGACAAGGTAGTTGACCAAGTGAATTCTAAGCAGAATTTAGAAAAGCTACTCTTTTTTGGACTAAAACTGCAAGAAAAATCCCCACCTGCATGGGCAACGACCCTCCTCAGTCAGCATGCCTGGCGTGCTGGGCTATTCTAATAGCTGTAGTCCGTAAGAACAACTTCTGCAGCCTCTGTACCTTGATTTTACAATCAACTGAACTGATTGTGCTTGGTAGCCTTGCCCAGAAAACATGGAAAGGAGAGAGGAACAGAGACCTCTGAAAAATGCCTGGAAATGGTGAGGGTTTCTCACAGATCAAGGAGAGGAAGAGACACCAGGGTTGGCATTTGGGTGACAGACCTCTAAGCTCAGGCAAGGGCATGAGAGACTTCTCAGCTTGATTTCTAACTTCTCTGTAAAAATTTGGGACAAACATTGGAGGTAAACTGCCAAAGCCATGTATTTTAAAGCCCATGCTTGAGTGCCCAGATTCCATTCCCAGCTGCATCCACCTAGAGGCTGGATGAAAAGAGATCACCCTTCCTCACTTTTGCATATTCAGGATTGTCAGTCACAGAGGGAAGGGAAACACAGTTACTGACAAAGATGCCATAAGTATTTCAGGCCTTGCCTTGGAGGCTGATGGTAGTTACAAAGATTGGCTATATAAGCTAATATTTGCACAGGGACCTTTTTCCTATAAGGGAGAGAAATTGGTTTATTAGGGTTGGAAAAGACCCAATTCTAGTCTCTTCATTTCCCTCCTTTGCTTCCCTCTCTTGGTCCCTTTTATAAACAGCATCCCAATAATTTTGAAGGACTGTTAATGGAGAAATAAATAAACTGCTTTAACAGCCCTGAAAATAATTCTGCTTGAATGAACTAAGAGCCTACTGATTAGTATTTTAAAGGTTTTCAGTAACAAGGAGCGTATTCTCCAGCCCAGTTTTACTCAACTGTTTCAGTATTAAACTATGAAAATTCATATGATACGTATTTTCATATCAAAGTAATATTCTGCCTCACAATACTGTAGTTTCCAATTGTAAAACATGGTTCTAGTGATTCCTGGAGTAGAGTAAGAAGGTCTCACAGCAGACCATCAGCTGTATGATTTTTGTCATAAACTCTCCAGTGCCTCTGCATCAACCAGCCCTAACTCTATTGAGCATAACTAATGGCATATGCACCAGCTCTAGCCAACACAGCTATTGATGAAGGAGCTTCAGTACAACAATATCTGCGGGGCCATATGTACTCCATCCCTGTTCTAGAAACTGGGAACAATGTCTATGGTGTCTTTAAGGACCACAGCAATCAACTCTTGGAAGAAGCTTTGACAGCAATCAACCCTGTTGTGAAGACAATCAAAATCCTATTTAAGAGATGCCAGTTTTGGCATCTTAGACATATCTGTCTGCAGGCATTAGTAATGTTGTTTGGAGCACTCCTTTACCTGAATTTGTGCAGATCGAAGGGAGAATATATTGTCCCCTTAGAGGCCTGGTTGGCATCAGATGGATTCACTTAGGAACCAAGTAAAAGCAAAAACTTTTAGGGCCTGTCTCTTTATAAAAGGGTATCTACCAGATGGTATCTTCCCATATGACCCTGCCTAGATCTTGAGATCTACAGGAGAGGCCCTTCTCTCAGTTGCACAACCTTCACAAGTACAATTCTTGGGAACAGAAGAGAGAGCTTCTCAGTGGCTGCTGCTAGACTTTGGAACTCCCTCCCTAGGGAGACTAAAATGGCCCCCATCCTGATGAATTTCCATTAGCACACCAAGACCTTTTCATTCTGACAGGCTTTTGGATTTGATGGCTGTTAAGGAAAGATCTGTATTGTTTTAAATTCTATTGTTAAACTGTTTTTTTTTTTTTTAAAATGTATCTTTACTGTCCTGAGAGCTCATGATCCACAGGGAACATGATGTGATACATTGGTTTTGCTTTATTCTCTACATCAAGGCATACAGAGACTGAGAACATAAGTATGTCAAGTCACTGAGCCACAGGTTTAAAACTGTGTACCTCGCCATTTTCTTCAGCTGAGCATTTTTGTTCAGATGAGTTAGGGTGTGTGTTCTTTGTTTTGTTCGTGTGTGTTTTGTCATGGCAAATTGAATTCTGCTGTATTAACAAGTTCCATGATGGTAATAAGATGTGATATGCTTGCTTGTTGCCATCCCTTGCACACTGAGAGAGAGAGAAAGAATGAGAGAGAATAAAACTTCCTTCAAATTAGGTAAGATTTATGGATTGTCTTTCACATTCCAGCTAGCAAGGAGGATATGTGTTATCGTTAGCCCCTAAGTTAAAGGAACAGTGAAAGATCTGCCAAAAGATATGGAACACTTTGTTCTGTATTTTTGCCTCAGTGAATTAATTCTTGATACTGGCACAATCTTCCTCTGTGATGTTGCTTGCCCTGAGCTCCTATGTGGCTAAATGGGAAATTGTTTGTGTCTGAGCTTCCTGTGTAATCATTCATAAAATAAGGGAAGGGGAAGGGTGTCTTCTGGAAAGGTAGAACACTGTGAGAGATCCTGTGTTTCAGTGGATAATTGGTTGGACTTGGACATCTTGGGATTAAACTCCACTACTGTCTTGGAGGTTTCTCTTAGGCTATCTCAGAATGTCTCCATGGTGCCCCCCACCTTACATTATTGACAGATGGCTTAAACCATCTTATATCCTACTGTTCATAAAATCTTAGAATTTAACATAGGGATGGGACAAATCCAGAATTCTCCAAATCTGAATCTGGATCCTGAAAGGTTCTGGGAATCCATGAATCTCATGAACCTTGAATCTTTTGAATCCTTTTTTAAAAAAGGGTTTAAAAAGCAACTTTTAAATTTTTTAAAAAAACTTTTAAAAACTTTTTTTAAACAGAACTTTTTTTAAAAAAAACCCTAATTTTTGGTTGGTGGATTTGAAAGATTTGGTTTGCCTATTTTTGCACAGGGATTCGGATTTGCAAATCTCGAATCTTTGCTGAGGATTCAAAGATTTGGTTGGCCCATCCCTGATTTAACAGTTGAAAGGGATCACCATTGAGACCAACTTCCTGTCACACAGGAATACACAACAAAAGCACTCCTGAAAGATGCCCACTCAACCTCTGTTTAAAGACTTTCAAACTGTTACAACTTCGAAGGTGCTGTATGCTTAACAATAAAATCAAGCAACTGTACAAACAAAATATCAATGAAAACCATAGCGAAAGAGAATTAAAAAAAAAAAAATTGTGAAAGAGAACCGGTTAAGGGCTTGGCCAAATAAGAAGATTTATGCCTAATATCAGAAAGATGCAATGCTTTGAAAGTTACTTTTAAAAGTCATTCATGATGTAAGACATGACAGAAGTCCAGGTAATTTGTTACTGCTAATGTATAAATCTATCTTTTAGCTTTTGTCATCATTTTTTATTTGTCTTGGGAAAAACTTTAGGATTGCCAAGCGAATGGCATAAAACATTGAAGATTCCACTCAAATTCCATTGCCTCCAAAATGGCCTTAAGAATAACTAGAAAAGATTATGCATTATACCAAAAACAAAAGCCATTCCCATAAATTGTGCTTAAAATATAGCTGAAAAGAAAAGAAAAAGTAGAGTTACAGACAAGTGCATACCTTTGTTTATGGAAATAACTCATTACTTCCATGCTTTGGAAAGACAGAAAATGTAAAGCTGGACAAGACTTCCTAGGAAAAGCACAACTTCGTTGAAGACTTTCTTTCCTTGGTTACCATCCACTTAAGCAAGGGCACCTAGAGCAGAGTCTCCAAAGATGATTTTAACCTTCAGACAAATTCATTGGGAACAGGTAGTGGTCCTTTGGATACTCAGTAGAGTCTAAGCTACACATGGCTTTAAAGATTAAACCCCACAGGATGAATTGTGCTGACAAATGGACTGATATCCCATGAAGTTATTTAAGAGGTGGAATGATATGTTACATTTAGCTGGTGCTGGCCAGCAAACTAGAATTTGCAGTTCTGATGAATCCAAGTTTCTGATTAGCATTCAAAAGAAGCTTCATTGTCGTATTGCAGCATTTCAGTGCAGATGCTATCAGAGCACTCATGGCTGCTTTGAAAAGTGGCTGTCTAAGGAGTATGGTGTCATTGTCTTAATTAAAGAAAGACAGAGGGAAGGTTATCCTTTTTCAGGAGGAGTCAAGACGTATAATGCATCACAAATGCTACTGACACCTGTAATGCTGAAGGCTTTGAAACTGTTCAAGTGCAAACTCACTAGAGGTTACCACAGCTTCTTTGTTGTCTTCCTGCTCTTCTGGTTTCCTGTAAAAAAAGAGAATTATTTGCTTATTCAAACATCTTAAAACTGTCCATCATCATTACTGATGCTAGAGAAGTGTACAAATTTTTCTAAAACAACAGAATAAAATTAAAACAACCAAAATGCCCAAAACATACCATCAAAACAAAGAAAAGTACAAACAACCATGAAAGAGGCAAGAAAAAAACCAACCAATTAACATTTCTAGACAAAGAGAAACATTTTGAAAGTGGCACAAAACCAATCACACATAGTTTCAATGTGCTTTCCCATGGGTTATTCTGAAGTTTTTTCCTGTGCTTCACTCCAAATTGACTTATTCACCATTCTTTTTTCCCCTTTGGTTTGCTCTTTTCTAATTCTCCTTTGCTCTCTGTACACCCAGACCCCCAGCATGGCCTTGGAATCCATTCCCTGTCTAGTTTTTGCCCATAGTTTTAATTTCATGCCCCCCAGCAACTTTGCAGGAATTTGGAAATGCCGGAAAGCTGGGCTGCTGCTGGAAAGATCATGTTAAACTTGTTCATGCAGAGAAAAGCAGTGCACAAGGCACAATTCTGGGTTTGCAGAGATTGAGATATACTCATACAGCATACCCCACCCTTGGAAAAATGTCCCATGTTGGTACACTGTCATGTGAAGCAACCATTCACCTTTAGTACTTTGCTGAAAGTAATTCACTTTGAGGAAGTTGGAAGGTGGATGGGTGGCTCATTTCTCCAAACCCTTGTTGGCTGCATTGCAGAATGAAAGCAGGGGTTGCAAAGCAATTTTGAAAGCATAGTTTTGGATGAGAAAGGAAAACATCCCATTGATTCAGAGTAAAGAGGATGTAATAGGTCATTTTCTCCTATCAAGACGAGATTCCTCTCTAGCGTGTCAAACCTGGAGATGGTTGTTTGCTTTCCTGAGCTGCTACATTTGGGCTTGATGTGGCAAAGGGCATGTTTTCTGAGTAAAGAACATATTTTAATTCTTGGCCAAAGCTTCTCCAGACAAAAAGGTAATGAACGTCAGAATTGCAATGAACTTTGTAAGGACCAACTGATTGTGAAGTAAAACAGTGGCTGTTGCCTAATAGTTAATAACCTAGCATTTGTATAACACTTTCAGGTATACAAAGCATTTCATATGCATGACCTTCTCAAAGTCCTTGTAATAACCCTGTAAGCTAATCCAGCATTATTGGTCCATATTGCAGAGGGAGCAAATGAGACGAGTAGAAAAGGTTCCTAAGGCTATGAGGTGAACTCCTGGAAGAGGTTCTGGCCCTGGAATAACCCAGCCTGATGCACATGTTCCAGAAACTTCCTTGACTGTCTGTCTATTCATATCTCCATGGGCTTTCTGGTTCATTGGTCACCCTCCTATACTAGCTGATAATTTGGTGAACATTATCTGCTAATGCCTGTAACAAAATTAGGGGGTGGATGTTTTGTTTGTTTGTGAAAAGATGCATTGGATAATAATAACTATATAAAGGGAAGCATGGATTTGGAATTCCACACATTAAGAAAAGTACCTTAGACTATGATTTGGCATCTTGGAAAGTGATTTAGCTAGGCAATGCTTGACCTTCCCCCGATTACTTTTCTCCTCTGAATCACTCTCCACTCAGAACATGGTTTTCTTGAAACAGCAACAACTAAAGTCCATTATATGCCCTTTTTTAGTTGGACCATCTTCTAGGGATGTAATTCTTTGGCAGTTTTGTTCCCAAGGGAAACAGTGAGTAATTTTAGGAATTTTTTTCCTTGCTACAATAAAACTTTCAAAATTTTTGCAGTTTTCAAAGACTATTTGCAGTTTGAGACATTCTAAGAAAAATTTTCATATTTTTGGGTGGAAAACTAAATTTTCTGCACAGAAAATTATATTTCTGAATAAATAGTTCCTGTATAGAAAATGCTGTTTTCCGCACAAAACTACCCATTTTTTTTTTTTTTTTGCACAGAAATAGTGTCAAACAGTAAAGATTCTCATCAATCCAGGATTCTCCTTGTCAAGGTTCCCTGACACTCAAGAAACAGATTTTTGAACCTTTTTTCAAATATTCTTTCCATTCCTCCTTGTGACACATCAGTCTTAGCGTGACAGCATCATAGAGTTGAAAGGCACTCAGAGACTTGCTGATCAACCTCACTGCTTTAAGGCAGGCCTAAGACCATGGAAGAATGTTCTAACAGGGGACAGTTTTATCTCAGTGTGCGGAGTTTTTATGCCTCCCTGTACATTTCTAGAAGCTGGGTATAAATCTATAGGAACAATTGCCTCATGTCAGGGCCAGCCCAAAGCATCCTTGCTGCCAGAGGGGGAACAGAAATACCTCTCCCCCTCAGTCAAGGTGCATACTGATTTAGGCTAGCCAAGTAATTTTGGGACCTGGGACACATAATCTCCTCAGTGCCTCTTTCCCTTCCTGGTGGCAAAAATGAAATAACAATAAATTGTATGACTAACAATTTGCTGTCCTCTCATGATATCTACAATCAGCAGCCACCTCACTCTTTCTAATTGTACCTCTGGCCCTGTTCTGCCTCGTGTGGGTTTTCTGCCTCAGAAATGCCCATGTGACTCAGTTGTTCATTCCAGAAGATGTTTGGTAATTAATCTTTTTTCCCCTTCTTTTCTCCCTCGAAAACTCTGGTTTTATTTTTTGCTTTATACACACAGTTCACAGATGCTGTTTCAGGAATAAATTGTAGCATTTCAGGTTGCCAGCCTTTTCTAGATAATGCTCTCACACATTTTCTTTTTCATCGTGAGATGAGATCCATCGTGAGGAAGTTTGTTTAAACAAACTTTGTAGAGCTCAGCCTTCAGAGAGATGGCTCATCTCTCAGCTCTTACTTCTGATGAGCTGTCTCTTCAGGCTTTCACTTCCTTCCTCTCTAAACCTGCTCTCAGATCACTGTTGGTTTTGGCTCGGGTGCCTGAGGACAGGCAGGCAGGTCTTTGGAGCAAGTGTAATAGTCAAACCGATCCCAGGGCCAGAACCTCTTCACTTGCTTCACTGTCTTGCGCATTAATTCTAAGATATGAGCACCTGGGGGTAAGAGTTATGTAGATCTATAGATATACTACTGTGTGCGTACTCAGCCACCCACACATATAAACATATATGGACTTGCTTTCTTTAAAACTGCTTGTCTTGGGGAAAGCCAGGGAAGGAGGAAAGTGGAGCTGCCAGTGTTGAAGCATTTTGGGTCAAAAAAAGCACCTTTGGCTCCATTAGAAAGTCCTTGACATGGTGTGTTACAACACTGATAAAAACTGATCTCAGAAAGTGTGGGAAAGTCTGCCAGATTGATTAGGCCTGGCCTCCTTCCTTTGCCTCCCTCGACATGCTCACCCAGGAATGCTTGCTCTGTTATTTGCACTGAGTGGTTAAAGTCCTTGTGAAGAATGAGTGGCATTCCACACAGCCCTCACAGAAGTGATAAATGAGACCACTCTCTCTCTCTCTCTCTCTCTCTCTCTCTCTGTGTATGAGAGAGATATTGAGACATGCAGAGATTGACACAGATACACACACAGACACACATACAGATTGATGGTTAAGGTGAACAAGGTTTGATGGAATGCCTATACTTCTGTTTTATTATTTCCTTTAGCTTTCTCTAGACAATGAGAAAAGGAAATATCTGAAGAAACAAAAGTCCCACACTACGAAGCTGTCAGCTCTTTCATATACTTATGTATTGTGGTACTGTGCTGGTATCATGCTTTTAAAAAGTTTATGGCATGATGTTCTATTCAATTTCAGTGTATCTATTTAACACTATAGCAATGAAAATATTGATAAGAAATGTGTGAATAAGTCTAATATTGTTTTTCACTTTGAACTGTATGTTTCCATGAACTCTGCAGTAGATGTACTCAGATTTTTTTATTAAGGAAACTACTGATTTCTTTAATAAGAGTAATTAAGCCAATAGTTATTGTAATATTAAGTATATGTGTCCATAACCAGTGTCTGGTTTCAAAAATCATAAAATGAAAGCCTTTGGGCCAGGGGTTTTGGGGATGGTAGGAGGAAAGAACATAGAAATCAGTGTCAGTGGCCAGAGGGAGCTATACTACTGATATGAGGGAAACTCCTCTGTCATAAAAAATGTAGAATATGCAACACTAATTTCAGAAATAAAACAATTGCTCATGAACTGTATGTATGGGACTACATGTATTGGTGATGAGAGGGCAGGTTGGCAGAGATACTGTCACATGCCTTCTCCTGGATTGTTTCACTGATCTCTCCCCCACTGCTCATAAGCACTGCATGTGTGTGTGTGTGTGTGTGTGTGTGTGTGTGTGAAGGCCTTTCGTTAAAAAATAAATGGGTTGGTTTTGATTCTGATGTGGTGTATTTATGACATTTTGATGTATGTCCTCCTTCCTCACACAACCTTCATATCTTTCTTCATGTGGCCATTTCCCCCCATTTTTTTAAATTTTGAAGTTTATACTTTTTAATATTTGAATGTGATGTATGTTGTGAGTGGCTTGGGATTTCCATTTTTTTAAAAAAATATATAAATCTAAGAAAAGCAGAAATACCTCCTCCCCTGTAAACACAACAATTTTAAAAACTTGCCTTAGCCTTTCTGACTCCTGTTAATAGAATACAAGGTAAACAGGCAGCTCAGACATATGATCGGAAAATTTGAGGAGGTTGGGAGTACCTTCAGACTTTGGAGTAATGCCAGCACACAGTGACCAGATGTATAAATGGTATGTGCAGAGACATTTAAAAAGCAATTATCTCCTTAAAAAATGCCACCAATGATTTCACTTTTCTGCATATTGACAACAGAGGTCTCTCTCAGATTGGAGGAGAGTGACAGTGAGGGTGCTGCAAAATGTGTTTTCTCTTTCAAGAAGAGATGTAAACACAGGCTAAGAAGAAGACAGAGTTTTACTATCCGATTTTAAAAAGCTCCAGCTCCCCAGACTCCAGCAAGCCCCAGCCCAGATCCAATTGTTTAAGATATTTTTCTGAAGAATATTGATCACTTTCTTTGGTACTTGCTTCTGTTATCAAGTTAACTGCAAAGCTTTTGTTCTGAGGAAGAAACTAGGCAGAGGGTCTAAATGCCCCAAAGGTACCAGATCCTATCTGATGCTAAGCAAGGTCAGTCCTGAGATTGGAGAACACCAATGAATACCAATTGCTGTAAGCTATGTTTCAGAGGAAGGAACTGGCAAAAACTCCTCTGAGGATTCCTTGCCTAAGAATATCCTGTGAAATTCAAGGGGGTCTCCATAAGTTGATAGGCAACTTGAGGACACATAGACACACATAGGAGAGGAACAAACCCATAGCTTTCCTCATGAGCAAAATCCATGCAGTGCACCCTTCTTACCCATGATATCTAGATGTAAGAGCTTGAGTGTCCATGAATGTGTTGTGCCCTATACCTAAAATGGCAGCGATGTGTGCATGCATGTGCTGAAGCATCCACATGCACACTGCTGCCATTTACTATAATAGGAGACCTGAGCATGTGCAAACTTTGCCATTCACAGGGGTTCCTGGAATGAAAGCCTCACATACATGAGGGTGCACTATACACTCAAGCCATTTCCACATTACACTGTCATAGTGCTCTTAGTCCACTTTCAACATCCTGTGGAATCCCAGGGTTTGCAGTTTAGGGAGGAGTATTGAGAATTCTCAGCCAGAGAGCTCTTGGGCCTCAGTAAACTACAAACCCCAGAATTCCACAGGATCTTGAAAGTGGAATAATAGCATTATAACAGTGTAATGTGGAAATGGCCTTGTGTTCATCTGTGTTCATGTGTTTGTTAATGAGAAGAGAGGGAAGGAGGGACGGAGGGGAGGCTCAAAGCTCTTACTCTGAGAAAACTGGTAGTAGGGTAAAACATCACTAATAAAAAGAACAGATTATTTCAGTAGAATAACATTCATAGGATTAAATAAAGCTGAGCTGAAATCATTTGTCCAGTGTAGCACTGGTTTTCTTTAGTGCTGAACAGTGATTCCTATTTTAAATGTTTTTAAAGCATTAATTATGAATATAACTGCATTATTTTACACCATTCTGCACCCTTTCCTCACCCAGCAGCTTCTTCAGAGCTCAGAAAACAGTCTCATCATAATCTCTGCTGCTGGTTTTAAAGTTGAATTCCCCTGAAGAAGGCCATTAAATATTAGTAGGCTGAAACACTTTGGGCCAACTGGAAGAATAAAATTGTCTCTTCTCTACATCCCTTCCACCAGATATTACCAGTCCTCATTGCTGTCAGTTTCTTCACAGCACCATTCCTCCCCCCCCTTTCCTTTCTATGGCCCTTTCTGCAACTTACCTGCTCTCGGTGCTGGGGCACAGGGATTGCGTGAGCAGCCTCTTACAAGAGGCTCTCGCATCCCTGCTGCTTTGCCTCCGCAGCCACTGCCTGCTAGCAAGCAGGTAGAGTAAGGGCTCCTCCTTTTCCTTCCGCAGTGCAGCCTGGGATTTTCCCAGACTGCACTGGGGCAGGAAGCGTGAGCGCCGTGGCTCTGGAGGCTCTGCAAGCATGGTAAGTGCGCACAGGGCCCTGGAGCGATGCGCGATCGTGCATCGTTTTCAGCTAGAAGCCGAAAATGAAATAGTGTGTGATTGGCACCTGGTGGCCCCAGCAGTGTTGTGCAATCGCGAAGACGTTGTGTGGATGGCTCCTTGCAATTGCACGATGCTCCAGAGGCCCTCTCGCATGGCGAATGCAGTGCAAAAAGGGCCTATATTTACCTTGCGTAGATGGGACAACCCATGTAAGTTTGTTGAGGACTTCAGGATATTACCACTGAACATTTGTAAACAAAACCACATGGCATTGCCACCAATCAGGTTGGATCATGGTGACAGAAAATGCAACCAAGCACATTGGAGGGAAAAGCAGGAAATTAACATCAGGGAAAAGCAGTAGGAAGGGAACTAAAAGAATATGGAAAGCATCAAAACAATTCAAGAATGAGGAAATGATCACACAACCCCTCCCAATAATTGATGTGGCAATTTCTGACATTTCATTTTTAAAGCAAATATTGTAACCTTTTATGGAATATCTGATAGACTAATTCCTAAAGGGATTACTGCTATGTCAGTGGCAAGTCCAGTTTGGTGTGACAAAAGTAGGTTATTACCAACTGCTTAGACAATGGCAAGGGCACCAAGGTATGATTTTCTTGTATTGAGGTAAATATTGTGCCATTTAGTAGTTTCAGTCTCTCCCAATCTTCTTTATTTTTTAGAGTCACTCATGTTCACAAATAACCCTTACATGTTCACAAATAACCTTTACAGAGTCTGGGCTGTATCCATCTTCCCTGCCCTATGTTCTCATTAGAAATGTATTGTACACTTTATCTTGGGATTATTTGGTATCAATTAAAAAAACACACTTCAAGCTTCAAGTGTACATATTTATAATGTGCGGTTGGGAAGGGTTTTTTTCTAAAGTCTCTAGTGTACATTATTTTCCAACCTTCCTTGAAATCAGTCCAAATCAGTCCTATGACCATATAGAAGCTGTATTGCAGTGATCATCATGCCTGATTTGCTGAGGCTGCTGGTAGTTGGAGTCCAGCAACTTCTGGAGGGGTACAGATTTTCAATATCTGTTCTAAATATTTTGGTTAGTACACTGATGTAGGCTTTTTATGTTCAGTATTCAAGATAAATGTTGGATTCTAAAAATCACTTGGTTTCATGCAAGGGCATCCATCTAATGCTATTTTAGACTGTGGTTTACACCAGACAACTGCTTAAAAATTGCAGAACTCAATAAGAAAGAAGAAAAACAAACAAACAAATAAAAAAATCCCATGGGACTGTTACTGCAATTGTTTCAACCCATGTTGATTTGTGGTCACTTCCAGTCTTAGGTGAGCTGCTGACTGCAAGATTCTGTTTTTTGATCCAAATCTAACACACTTTCAGGACAGAGTAAACATATGCAAATGTAGTTACTTTGGATTCCCCAAATGTGCAACCAACCATGCAATGAATACCAAAACCCCAAAACCACCATTGTACAATGGTCAATGAGCTCATACATACACAGTCAAAAGTTAAAGAGGGAGAGAGTGAAGGCTGTGCATATTGCTTGCACAATGATTGGTTGTACTATGGATTGCAGTTGCACACCTGCTTTTACAACTCTCCTCCTGCTCATCCTCCTCCTCCTCCTCTTGGATAGTGTAGTGTTCCAACAGGATTCTACCGTCTATCTTTTTTTTTATGCTTATAAGTCATGGAAGACTTTTCAAGTGGCCACCAGCTTTGGAGGTGGTAGGCTTTGAGAACAAGCTCTGAATTAACATCATTCTTAGTCACTGTAGTAAGTGCTACTTATTTTTCTCTTTAGAAAGTAAGTTATACCCCAGAGCATCGGAAACAGATTTGAAATTCATTCATCAGAATCCTGTTGATGTTTTAAGCATACACAAGGTACCCTATGAGTGTGGCTGAAGAGCTGTATTCAACTGATGGGTTCAGAAGCAGTTGCCCTTGGTTGTGCATTGTGCCTGGTTATTCCCTGTACATTTAACATGCAGATATATATGTGTGATTGGCTGTGCATTCAGTTGTACAATGTTGCAATTCACAAACGAGGCAAAATTATACAATGGCTGTATACCTCTGTGAGTATAAACTTATGCTCCGTCTCCTTGATGAAGGATCTTCATTCCTTTCTTGGGGCACTTATGTATGTCTTCATGCAACCTCTCAGGCCCTCACATTCCGTTTCCTTCAGAAAATGAGTGAAAATTGGACTGCATCCACACCATGATGGAGATAATTTTGTGTTGAGAAACAGTACATGATGAACGTTCAGGAGTAAGTATCTGCTGCATGATTCTACCTGTAAGAAAACACACCTTGCAGTCAGATTTGTTGTGTGTTTTCAAATAATTTCTGACTTATGACAACCTTTAGATGAACCTATCATGGGGATTTCTGATAAATATTTGTTCGGAGGGGATTTGCCTTTCTCTGAGGCTGAGAGAGTGTGACTTGCTTAAGGTCACCTAATGGGTTTAAGGTTTCTATAGCTGAGCAGAGCTTCAAACCCTGGTCTCCAGAGTTGTACTCCAGCACTCAAACCACTAAGCCATGCTGGATCTTGCAGTCAGATTAATGAGTTTGAAAGGATTCAGACGAATGCTAGAATGATGATGATGGCTCTAGAAACTATCATACATTGGTGCTTTAGGTTTAGAATACCTGTTCTAAGTAACTGGAGAGGAGTTATTTTAAAGACCTATAGATAGGATGGGAATTGGAAATTTAAAACATTCCCACCTTTCTTGCATCATTGCTTTGATGTGATTTCCTGATTAGAGACTTATCTGCTGTGTTGTGGAGACTTTGGGCATAAGTTACTATTGACATTTGGTGTTTAGCTTTGGGTAAAGTTTAAACAGGACTTATCGCAATCACGACACCTCTGGAAGGCCACAGTGGTTTAATAGTTTGTTTCAAGCCATATCCAGCTTTGAATTTTGTTTCTGTCTCCCTGGCTCTTGAGAAAAGGAACTGGAAGCGAACAGCTTTATCTCAGCAGAGTAGAAGACTGTGGGTTCACTTGCCAGAGAATGTGTGGCTCCTCCTCTCTACAGGAATATAAGTCTCTCTGATCACCTGAGCTGTAAGCCCAAATGTTCTTGTATTCCCTCTTTTAGTCTGTGTTTGGTAGCCTCTGAATAGAGAACATGCTAGATATAGAACATTGGCATTGGTGATTCTTCTCCTGAACCAGCATGTCGTTGTGGTTTGAATGCTTGACAAAGACTTCCAGGAGACCAGGGTTCAAATATGCACTCAGCCATGGAAATTCAGCCGGTGGCCTTGAGCAAGCCATGTTCCCTTATCCTAAGAAGAAGGCAATGACAAACCTTCTCTAAGTAAATCTTGTCAAGAAGATCCTATGGTAGAGTCACATAAGTCTGAGTCAACTTGTAGGTCCATAACAACAACAACAACAACAACAACAGCCTTAAGTTACTGTAAATTCATCAGGTCAGTCTCAATCCATGCTTTGTCCAGTTGAACTGGTATCAGAAGCCAGTGTCTGGGGTGAATGAAGATGAACAAGAAGATACTTAAGCCAGGTAAAATCAAGGTATTTTTGATAAGGACACTGCATGAAAGTATACAACAAAATGGTCTTTGATGGAGTTGAACACTCTCAATGGATCAAGTGCATTTGACTTGATACTAACAGCAGACCTATTTTGTTTTTTGTTTTTTTTAGAATATTTTTATTAAAGTTTACATTTGAAAATATATTAAAAAAAACCCTCCCTACTTCCAAGCTTATTTTTCCCAGTTGAATCTGCTTACTTTCATTCCATTCATACGTTGTTACAACTTATTCAGAGAAAGTAAAAGGTCTTACATTGTTTCATCTCAGCAGACCTATTTTGATAGGAAGTATTTATTTTGGGTTCTCCTAGCACCAATGACAGGCTGGTCTACAGTAATACACTAAAAGGAGGAAGTCTTTGAAGGCAATTCAGAAGCTTCAGCTAGTACGGAATGTGAATACCTGAATACTAGCATGGCCTGAATTGTACTTTGCCAGTTTATGCTGGATGCTCTTTTCAGCCAGCCTGCAGTGTAGGATGAGCAACAGCTCAGGCTCTTCTTGGGTGCCCATCAGTGAGAACTAAATTGATGGGCATCAGAGAGAGGTTATCTCAACAGTGCAGAAAGCACTACTAGCTAGGATCCACCAGGACTTGTCATTAGAGGCTTTTTAGATATGTCTTAAAACTTGTCTTTTTTTGTGTGGTTCTTTAAAAAAAAAAAGGTGTTTCAAGCTGTTGGTTTTAGCTATAATTATTTGTTGGTTTTTAGTACCCTTCCAGGCTTGATGTTTTTGGATGATATTCTAATTATTGGTTCTTACCAAGGTTTTGTGTTGATTTTTAACTATTTATTAATACTTAAATGCTTATATCCTGCTTTACTTCAAAAAGATATTATTTTTATTTGTTTTGTTCCATTATTATTACTATTATTATTATCCTCCTGCTCTTCCTGCTCCTTCTCCTCTTTATTTATACCTCGCTTTTCTTCCTGAAAGGACTCAAAAGCGGCTTACAATAACATAAAAGAGAACCTAGTTAAAACTATAGCATAACTATTTTATTTTAAGTTTGGAAGCTGAGCTGAGAGAGGCTTTTTAACCCTTAAAGGTGTCCTGTAAATCTTCAAAGTCAATGCAAGCAAACTAATAAATAGTGACAGAGAAGCCCCATAGGGATTCCTGTCCATTGAAAGCCAGAGGGCAGGTTTAGCACCTCCTGATTTGCCTTGCTGACTGAAGTCCATTGATCTCCCTCCATAGAACTTAATAGGCAACATGGAGAATCAAATTGGCTCCTAAATCAGGGGCCTGTCCTTTCCTCTTCAAGATGGCATGGGTTGATCTTCCTTGCCAGGCACCTCTTTGTAGCTGGGTGGAAAAGGACTATTAACACTGTGATACTAAAGTGAGTTGTCTTAAGATGTATTTGGCTTCATGTTGACTCAAGTCAATGGAATGAATTTTGCTGAAATCCAAACACCATGGATTTAGTCCAATGTTTATGGACTAAGGTGCAGGCAACCTGCCCAGTGCCACCACACAAAGCCATTGGGAGAGCCAAGCCCTAACGTGAAGGCTTTCAAGCTCCCAAGGGGCCACTGAGCCATCTTAAAAGCTAAAGTGTTAATTTAGTAGATGATATGCAATATAAATACAGCCGTAGTGTATTTCTCCATCATAAAGGAACACCAAACAGTGTTGAACTAATTGAATTTTATGCACCAGCTAGTATGACTAACAATGAAGAAGGCAACGGAACATAACTGCAACACCTTGGAAGCTGTTGTTGCACCAGATCAACAGTGAAAATAAGCTTTAGATATGACCGTCTGTTTATCTGACATCTGATAGGAGAGCTGTTCATTCTATTAAAAATTTGCCCAAGGGTCTTTGCTGAAAATTAACCCATGTTTTTCATCACAGGGAATGATATCCTTGCTTTGTTACCTGGCATAAATGTAGTGCCTAGGTTTCATAAGGTTAAACAAGGCAAGCAAACAGAGTAAAATAGTGTGGATCCCAATACTGAAAAAAGATTTGACTGGGAATGGATTAGATTGGAAAAGAAAGTGCTCAGACAGCAATTTCATAATAGCACCAGTTCAAATTACAGTTGGCTCTCCACATTTTCAGCTTTAACTTTTGTGGATTTGACTATTTGTGAGCTTCCCCAACTCCTGCCCCCTCACCTCAGGTGCTTCTTTTCCAGGGGACCTTTTCCTTCTTGGTGGCTTTGACCAGGCTGTGCAGCCCTTTCCATCCTCCACCAACCACTGCTGGCCAGCTAAGGACAACTTTTAGCCCGATTTCTCAGCACCACCAACCCTCTCCTGATGCCTCACACATCCAAGGAAGGAGATGGGAGAGAGACAGAAAGTATAGGACCACCATGCCAACTGACCCCCTTTACCTTTCCTTTCCCTGGTTTGGACCCTGGTGCCTGTTCCTCCCAGCATGCCTCAGCCCCCTTCCCACCAACACACATACGCATTTTGATATTTATGATTTTTCCATTTTTGTGAGGGTCCTGTGCCCCTAACCCCAGTGAATGTGGAAGACCCACTGAACTGCTCATGAATAAGCCACTTTGAAGGGAAAAATCTCTCTTTTTTCCCAAAAAAGATAGCACCTTAAAGCAGTAGATTACTGATTAGCAAAGGGTCTTTCAATACTGTTTTGAAGCAATTTGACTCTCAGCTGTTGGTATTTGTCCACTGTGTTTGAATCTTGAAGCCTTGGCTGAACTGGGCAAGGACTCCTCTGAAGTGGACTGAATCTGAACCCAGAGCCTCCCAAAACTTTGTTAGCATTTCATATTTGGAGAGATACAAAGAGTGAGACAAAGTGTGTGCAAAATATTTATTTCCTTCCATGTGTGCAAAACCTCAGGATAGCAGCAAGGGGTTTATTTTTCTGACCGATCCTTTCACTTTCTAATCACAGGAAATGCAGATATTGGGAAGTTCCTTGGAAAAGGAATTGGTTAGTTATAGTAGCAAGGGCTCCAAAGAACAGAGACTTATATTGCAGGCTTTAAAAGTAACTCTTTACTTTCTTGAAAGTAGTTAAAGTGATCACATTTTCAGCTACTTAAAAAATTATCTGAATGCAACTTAAGAAACTATCCGAATGCTTCTGGTCCGTAGTATAAAACGCCCTTCTACTTTGTCCTCACTGTCACACTCACAATACAGCATGAGACTGCAGCATGAGCCACTATGTGAACCATACAGTCTTTCTCTTCTGCTATTTAGTAAGGTCATACCCCTTCAACTGTAAAGTGACTAAAAGAGAGAAAAGTTTTCACTCCCAGGGGCAGGAACATTCAAAGAGTTTTTGTGGAGTCCGTGGTGCCTGGAAAGATGTAGCATTGGCTGCTTGCTTGGAAAATGCTAAATGTTCACATGTCGCCCCTGCCATTGTATTTTAAACATTCACTATCCATCTTGTTCTACTGCACTTACTGTGATTTTAGTATCACAGAAAACAAAACTTAAAACAGTTTGTTTATTCATCATTAACTTTTCCCCTTGAAACTTTCATTAAGGAATCTGAAATTTTGCAGGCTTCTTGCCTATGAAAAACCTCTATGATATATGCCATATTCATACAAAATGCCTTCCCAAGTCTCCCCAAAACATAAAGGGGTACCAAGTAACTTCTATCAGAAACGTGAACACCACTGTCCACAGAAATGCTAACCTTAGTCTGAATATGTTCAGGTTTCTTAACTTCTATTCAGTAAATCACTGTATAACAGTTAAACAACATTTGCCTGCCTCTCCAACTTTTGGGGAATAAGTGCCTTCTTTTTTGGGCCCCCATCTCAGTGGTAAAGGTTGCTCTTATTGACTCTCCACCCCGCTACAACTATGCACCTGAAGGGTGAGAAATTTGAATCCCTGAGAAGGGGCAATTGTTCCTAAAAATTTTATTAGATTATGCAAAGTGATTAAGTGAAAACTTAGCAGCCAAAAATTAGCAGCCAAAACATAGAAGTGGCAGCTGGTGGTTTCCATGTCAGTGAAGGTGATTGATCTCCTCTGGGTTTTATTCTGGACTTTAAAAGAAGTCTCCAAGGTGCTGAACCCATCCCTAAAAATAGGTTGAACGCCTTGGACAGCTTTAAAAAATGTAGTGTAAAATTCAGAGCATGCATTCCTGGCATGAAAACTACTCTTCACCACTGGAGATAAATGTCTACATAAAGTGAGGATGGGAGATTTCTGCCCCCCACACCCCCGGAAGGTATGAGGCAGGGCTAAAATAGTCTAAAAATGTAGAATTGCACCTCCTGGAATCTTCTGGGATGAGATCCTCCATCTTGGCACTGTATAGTTGTTTCAACAGTGCTCTGGAGACTGAAATGGATTCCATGGAAGTCTCTTGAAGACTGCAGGCTGGGCCATTCCCACCATCACTTTAAAGGCACCCATTTGTCTCACAGGTGAGTAGGTGTAATTACCTCACAAGAGGCCAGTGTACTTGCACAGTTGATCCAGTTCAGACAGTCAGAAAAAAGTAACAGCAATTTTATTGGGTTTTTTTTGTGCTAATCAGTGGGAAGCACAAAGGCTTCAATTTCCAAATTATCAATTTGAGACAAATAGAAATTTTCCAAATTCCTGAATCATGGTCGAAACTGAATTTTATGGACAGTGATCACACTCAGTATATAATAACTCACGGGCTGTGCAAATTGGAGTAAGATCATATCTGTAGTAAGGTAAGCCACATAAGCTTGCCCAGATTCTGACCTCCTCTTCAGAGGCTGTTCTTCTCATTGCCTTTTGCAGCAAGATAGGTGGTGGTGATCTAAGACGGGGCTCTTTTCTCCTACTTTGGGTCTTATTTTAATTTTTTTTTTTTAGTTATAATGCTATTGTATATCTGTGCAGTGACATTGTTGCACTATAGAACTATGATTCTAAAAAGCTGCATAGGTGAATACCTGTCTAATATAAGGAATGGAATAGTGGGGGCTCCTTTGGTAAGTAATTTTGTGGAATTCTAACACTCTATTCTGCTTCAGAAATTAAGTTTTGGGCAATAGGAAAGATAGATAATGTGAAAACTTTGTTGGGCAAACAAACAGATTTGATTTTAAAACTGAAATCATTGACACCAGAATGACTTAATGAAGATCTGGATTCCTTCCCTCTATTATAGTGAGGGCACTCTGGTTCATAAAAGGCATACCTGACTTTTCAGCTTGATAGCATCAGATGTTTTTGAAAGTTGTCTCACCACAGTCTACCCTCTACTCTCCCCTTTTTTCCTAGCTATGTGTTGAAATGTATAAATAAAAAATAATAAAAAATAATAAATAAATAATAAATGTATAAATAATGTAAAGCTAGATTTTAGATAGTTGGATAATTAAAAGTTAAATTTAGATCTTTAGATAATTAAAAGTTAGATTAAGGCTTAATACCTTTATTTGTGCAAAATTCAGATGCGATTTCAAATTAGATTATTTTAAAGAGATATATAAGATGATCTTGAGCCATACAATTACAGTGCTATTATTCCACTTTAATTGACATGGCAACATCCTATGGACTCAGGGGATTGGCAATCAAAGGAGAGGCCTTTAGAATCTTCATCGAAGCAGCTACTCTGGTGTTTCTGACCAAACTACAGAACCCTCAGGATTCCATAGAAGGTAGGCATGGAAGTCAAGGTGAAATCTTGATGCTATAATTGCATAGCATGAAAGTACTCTGATGTAAATAAAAAGTCTGAATCTGTTGTTTTTTTTTTAAGTGAAAGGCTTAAGTTGAATTTCTACTTTGCTTTTAACTGCTGCATTGTGTTGACAAATATTTCAGTAAATTCATGGTTGTATCCAAACAGTTATATGGTAATAGGTAATATCACCTTACTTTCTACTATTTAGTCCAAACATATTCTCATTACTGCAGTGCCCAGTTGCCTAAAATTATTTCTGTTTGATGAACATAATTACTTTTGTGCCTCTTTGTACAGTAGTAGTACAGTTTGTCATCTGTGGCCCTATTCTTGCAACATACTTAAGTAGACTGGATGTTGGAGTCGTATTCCACATGCTGTCCCTTCCTGTAAACTCTGTGAATTGATGCAGAGGTCTGAACACAATCTAAGGATGAATAACTGCCTGTGGCCTTTTCCGCACCATACCTGATCCCGGTGGCATCCCACGGGGATCTCAGTAGGGGTTCTCCCAGGAGGGGAGTGTAAAAGGAACACTCCCCTCTGTACTGTCTGCCTCCGTGAATGGAGCAAGCATGATGGTGCTGCCTCTTCCTTCTGCAGCACAGCGCGGTACTGTCCCAGGCTGCACTGGGGCAGGAAATGCAGCCATCGTGTTTCCAGGACCTTTGCACACCATGCAAGTGTGGGTGGGTGGTGGGAGGGCTGTGCAATAACTGGTCATTGACAGAGAAATGATTTCCAGCATGATCACACTCCCAGGCACAGGAGAAGGATGGGACCCATATGACATCATGCAGAACCATCATCTTGGGTCCTGTCCTTCTCCTTTCTCCAGTATGGGATGATGATGTCCTGTGGAAAGGGCCTGTATAGAGGCACTGTGCTTGTTTAATCAGGGTTCCTGGTCATGTGATGAGAGCTTATCTGTAAATTAACAGTGTGTGCATAGACTGCTGAAATTGTTGGATGAGTACACAGAGATCAGAAGCAAGGACTGTGAGTTGTCTAAAGTCTCCAAGGAAGATTGATGAAACAAAGTTCAACAATGAAATTGTTTATTGCACACATCAACCCAGAATTTAACTCTGAGCACTTTCCAGTCTCCATATCATGAATCTAGAGAGAAATGATAAAATTCTGAGCGCAACACTGAAAATGTATTAACAGCAACAACCCCCTGTCATGATATAAGGAAGTGTGATAGTTCTTACTGTCAACTGAAACTTTGCGTGAAGATTTATTTATCATAAAAATAAAATACAGTAGTAAACAACTTGTGAAAATGCTTTAGATGGACATGTTAATTTGATTTAAAAAGTTGTCTGATGCTATTCCTCAATTACAAACATACCCATAAGCCTAAACCATAGGGAGGGATTTTATCCTTATATATTGAAGATACTTGGCAATTGGTTTCTGGAGATAATATTTTACGCATTTTTGTGAAACATTTAACATGTAAGTTCAGCCAAGAGGCGATCAGTTTCTATTTTAAAGCATTTTTTAAAAAAATAACTAATGAAATAATTCCATATTTTTCTTCACGACAATATCTATTCCCAATATCCATTGCAGCCACTCAGTAGAATTTTGAAAACATTGTGCAGGAGAATTTATTTGTGCCAAAATATTTTAATAATGCCAGCAGTACAATTAACCTGTGAGCTTCTCTCTCATCATATATTGTACCCTCAAGAAATTACTTGGATAGCTTTAATTATGTTTGTGCCTTTACTTTCAACTTCCTTTTATCTTTTCTTCATTTCCTTCTAGGATGGGGGAAGGGTCACAAGTTCTCTGAAGGCTCTTTGTTTTCCATGCTCAGGTATTAAATTGATGGCACAACAATCTTGGAATACATTAGGTGCGCTTTCCTGCTCTATCTAAATGTAGGCCTTGTATTACCTTCCACTCCCCCTCCTTCTGTGCTCACCGTTTTCCACCAAGTGTAAATCTCATGCAGGGCACCTAAAGAATGGGCTGGAGGAATGTACTAGAACAGAGACAAATTGTTCAAGCTGTGTGAAGAAGGAAAATGAAAAGAGGAGGGAGGAGGATGAAGGGGGCAGCTGGGAAAAGAAGAAAAGCATCCCTTGTCAGTTGAGGTTCTTTGGAGATATGTGGAGAATAGCAAAGTTGATTTTTTTTTAAATGAGGAAAAAAAAGCTCCTTCCAACAAGAGCATGGCTTTGCCGGCACAGTGGCCTACACAGAGAGGTGACATTTGAGAGAACAATTGCTAGGCTGTTTCTCCATGCCTGCTGCTATGAAAGAGGCTTAAGAAAAGGTGTCCTTGGACTAGTGCTAATAGTCATCTTCATCATTCCTTCCTTCATGCGCTCTCTAGCAAACACTGCCTTATGAAATAGGGGCACACTGCTAATAAACAAAGCACTATAAAAGATCAGATGGTGGTACTCTCCAGCCTCACTTCCTCTCCGCTCGAAGGACGGTGGCAGCAGCCTGCTGACTGCCATGGCTCCTTGCATTACCATCCCACCTGCTCTGAATTGTCCCTCAGGCCTCCCTCTGTCTGCAGGATTTGTACACTCAGTTTTGTTAAGCCTGGCTTTTTTTCCAGGCTAGAGAACAAGCTTATCACAATGGCAAAACAATTTGGTAGAGAGCAGGCCTGTCCCCTGGAATAGGCTTTTGTTTTCTTTTGTTTTCTTTTGAAACTCACCTTTTGAGCATCTGTTTTTCAAAGCTGGCAATCTGAACCCTGGCTAGCAGGAAATATGCTAGGCCTAGTTGGCGTGTGGAATACTTGCTGGAGACATATGCCAGCAACAATTAGACAAGGTTGAGAGAAGAAGAAACCAACTGCATTGGCATTATTCTATACCAAAGAAAAGATCCTTACCTGTGGAGAAGTCAGGCCAACATACCACTTGTGAAATACCAAAAAAGACCAGCAGGGTTTTCTTGGAGATACAATTCAGAAGACATAAAGCATGGCTTACTTGGCCTGGATGTCTGAAATGCATCTCTCGTCTTTTCTTCAGGAGTGAAAAAGAAATTACACCAAATAAATGAAGCAGAAGGTAAGGAAGAATAGTGGGTACCTTCACAGGGAGCAGAAGAAGACTTCACGTCTGGAAAACTTTGCTGAACAGAAGATACTGAGTCTAGCTTCTGAAATGTGACTTGACCTAAGAAAAGCATTATGAGATACTTCCTGAATAAACTTTGCAGATGCTATTAATTGTGCATATCTGAAGGTTTGTAGTACTCCTAACATCATTTAATTTCTTTTGTTAATTTCACTGAACACTGACTCACAGTATTAGTATATATTGTGGATGATGATGATGGGTGTTTATTATTTACACAGAAGAGCTATAATGTTCAGGGAGTGAGAGGCAGTTGCTGTGTTAGTCTGTTGAAGCTGAAACAACAAAAGAATATTATATTACCTTACAGACTAACATAATATATTTGGCATTAGTATTTCTGTTAAATGTGTATTGACAATGTGATACCATAAGGTGAACATGTGAAATAGCCAAGTATATATTTGGGTGGTGTTAAGATGTTATTCTTTTTCTGTGATGCTGTTGCCCATGTCAAATGAAATTTACAGCTCTCCTGCACTCCATGGTGGAATGGGATTTGACCATTTATTCCGAAATATGTGTCAATAAATGCCTTGTAGAGTGACAGTTTGTTATCTTCTACCTTAAGTTTAGCCTAACTCCATAATCCTATAATTTTCCTGTAAGATGGTGGGCCATCCACTTCTCATTTATGTGAAGTGCTTGAGTTCTTGTGTAAAGTTTTCAGTTTTCAGTGTAAGGAAATCTGTTCCAGGTCAGGGCCACTTAAGTCCCCAAGGACTTGTTCAGGAGATACCTTGCGACTGTAGCTGACTGAATAGCATTAGAGGAAGGGGTGGAGCTCATTCCAGGCCACCAATATTGGTAGTGAAGAGTCAATATTTTGGGCCAATTTATTTTGCCATTTGAGAGGCACCTATTGTTAGTATGAGGATCTTACCATGTTTGGGGAACAGAGAAAATTCATCAGGCACTATATTAAACACTTTCAATCTGCCTGGTAGAATTTTGTCCAGGTCTTGGAAAAATTGCTTTTCCGGATGGTGGTTCCCCAAACCTCCAGCCAGCCAATGCTAAATAGGGGGCTTGAGGAGCTGTAGTCCAAAAGGTAGCTTTTGCAAACTTTGACTCTTCTCACATGAAGAAAGGAGATAATATTATTCATGGGGTTGAATTAAATAGTCATTTACAGGCACTGGTTAACCATATGCACAAAATGATCATTTAGTGGAAATGAGGGCTGTAGGTTTGCTGTCTTCAAGTTTTGAAGATATACTTCATACACACCAAACAGTTTCTACAGCATGGAAAAAATGCTTCTCTCCATTCATTTGTGTTAACTGAGAAAGGAAGAAGACCAGTCTGAGAAAATACAATCAGAAAGATTTGTGAACAGTGGCTCTGAATTATACTTGAATTTAGAGTAATATACTCTCCCTCATTTAATTAATATTTTAAATTTTAAAACATATTCTCACTCCTGTGCTTTCTTGATCGTTGTTAAATGGTCAGCTCTTTGTAAGAGCAATTCATTTCGTCGTTCAGATTGCTGACTGTAGCATACCAAAGTTCCCAGAAACTTAATGAAAGAAATTATGAATGGGGAACAATACACCATTCATTTAATTAACAATTGTTGATTGCAACCTATTTTTAAGAAACCAATGTCTGAAAGAATCAAGAATGGGTGAAAAATTACTGCATCAACAAAGGTTTCCTTCACAGCACAGACTAGTGCGTGTTCTGCTTATATGGCAGTTGGGTTTGCTTCGGGGGTGTGAGGATTTGAGTGTTGGTGGAGCTATTTGAAAGAGGATTGGACTGTAGCCATGGACTGTTGGCAAATAATCCTAATAATGTTTTCTGTGGTGAGTGTCTGTGCTTGTGTTTTAACGTGATAATAGGAGGACTGTGTGTTTGGGCTCCAGTATAAGACAGTTCAGGGAGGTGAGTGCGTCAAGTGGCTAGTAGGGTTTAATTGGCAGATGCCCTAGGCTACAATAAAAGGAACTGAAGCCAAAGTGTTTAAAGCCTTGGCCAAGTTATAGCAGAGCAGTTTCAGTGTTGATAGGAACTGGAATGGGAATAAGTCTGGGAGTAAATGAACAATGTACTGTGCTACTGTCTGGAAATGGTGAAAGCAAGTGAGCAGCTACAAATGGCTTCTCACACTTTAGAACTATTACCATCACTGTGTTAGAGAGCCAGTTAAACACTTTCAAAGTTAGATATTATCAGACTAGGAACAGGAAGAAATGCAGGCAGCAGACGCAAATCCCTGCTATCAATCCATGAAATTCAATGAATGACTTTAGATCTCTCCCCAACAGAATTTGTCTGCATATCATGGCTTTGGCTTAGCACTGCCTTCCCTAGCCTAGATCCTTGAAAATATTTGGTCATGCGTAAGTCCTGACTATTGCTCATGTTGGAAGCTGTGCACCCCAAGGATCTAGGAGCTTTTCCAGATTGGGGGAAGACTGTGTAGTAATATGCACAAGCTACAGTGAGTTCCCACTATCTTCCTCCAGCTTAGCTATGAGGAGAACTTTCATTTTTAGTTAACCACATTTTGTGGTGTTGTCTGGGTCCAGAATTGTGGTCAGTGGTACAACAGTTGTTAGACATCAGAAGTGCTTGTCTTGATGAAGCCGTCATATTGAAAAGGTTTATTCAGCTAGGCAAGTAAAATCTCTTCTAAATCTGTGAAGGCAAAAAGGATATTGTTTACTTTGTTGCATTCATCTTGAAAAATCACCCAGCTTCTGATAAATGATAATTAACTAAAATAGAATGTAAAAGCACCCAAACTCCTTCTAGAAATTGTTATGTATGATTTAGGACTCAACTGTCACAGCCTAACCTTCCTGCCTATTGTTTGAGTAAAACCTACAGTGCAAGGAAACATTGAAGGGGCATCCCATGTCCCATATCCCATGAACACATCCTTGATCTTCTTGAGAAAAGTCATCTTAAGGATGCCTCTGGAACTGGGAGAATATTTGTTTGCCATTTTCCAAGCAAAACCTTTAGCCCTTATGAACTTACATCTAAAATCACAAATGGAAAAGTTACCTTTAGAGAGTTACAGTTCTCAGGAAACCCCATGGGTAATTTTGGGAGTTAGATCCCCCCCCAAAAAAATTTCCCAAGCTATGCTAAAGTGGCAATCCTGTTTTAAAGAAAATTGTTGTTATCTCGTTTCTGCTCAACACATAAATGCAAAGGTTGCATATGCTCAGGTGGCTAAGAAATAAAGACCTGGATGTACATCTACTGAAAAAGCAGTTTGTTTTCCCTTTAGCTTATACAAATGGTCATGCAAATTCTTTTACAGAACAGCATCATGACCCTGCTACATCGTGTCTTTGCCTTCATCAGCAAACTTGATTATAGCTTGAGAGCTCCAAGGTTATAAACGTTTGGTTATGCAGTCATGAGATCCAGTTGTGTTACCTGAGAGGGCACCCCTGCCTCTCAACCACCTTAATTCCCTTGAACTTTCTTTCTCCTAGTTCCTGTGCAGTCCCCGTGAACAGCCAGAGACATATTTCCTTGGCTGTACCAATCAGTGGATTCAGGTGGAATAATGAGCTTGTGATGACATCCTACCCCCATTCCCTTTAAGCATGTGAATCTTCTCCTCCCAACATTTTTGAATGACAACTTAATTAAAGGAACAATAATGCAAGAAGGGAAAAAAGAAAGAAATGAAATGAACCAAAGGCCTACACAGGACTCAGCCTGGCTCAGAGATGATGGGGGGTGGGGGCGGCGGGGAATCTTGGCAATATTTTGTCACAAATTGCAGGTTCTGTGACAGATTCCCTCTCCAGGTTGGTCCCGCAGTTCCAAACCCCTAGCCTCCTGTCATTCACTTTGCCCCCTTTCCCGTCAAGATCTCTCCCTGAACTGGGTACTTGAGCCTCGAGGGGATTCCTATATAGACCAGTGGATGTGTTGTTCATGGGTTCACTGTGATAAACATGATGGGACTCTATCAAAACTGAACAGAAATGGCCAGGAACAGTTGTAAAAAAGAACAAACAAACAAAATTTTATTAATACACTGTTAAATCGTACATTAACCCCTGAACTATATAATCATTCACAGCTCCACAAAATCCTATTCAGTTCTCCCCCCCGGGGGGGGGGCAGGTTACTGTCTTATCTCTGATATAGCTTTTCCCTGTCTCTCTACAATCCTTTGCCTTTCTCTGTGCTATCTTTCTTTTATCTCTAGGCCAGAGCTTTCCAAACTTTCATGTTGGTGACACACTTTCTAGACATACATCATTTCGGGACACAGTAATTCAGTAAATAATTCAGTAAGAGGAGGCAGCCCCTCCACTTGAGCCTGGCCGGCCGCCACTGCTGCCTTCGCTGGGGTCTTCCTTGGCCCAGGGCAGTGGCAGTGGCAGGAGAGGCAGCCCCTCCACCTAGACCTGGCCCACTGCCACCATCACCGGGGTCTTCCTTGGCCCGGGGTGGTGGCGGCAGAGGCAGCTCCTTCACCTGGGCCTGGTCCACAGAGGCAGCAGGAGAAGCAGGCCCTCCACCGGTTGCATTCATGTGGCACATCTACACACTGCAGCCGACACACTAATGTATCGCGACACACAGTTTGGAAAGCTCTGGTCTAGGCCAACTTTCTCCTACCTGCCTCCTGTCAGACACAAGCCTCAGTTTTGTATCCTTTCTTCTCCATACGTCTCCCTTCACAGCATTCCCTGAGTTGTGATTCGCTGGCACCTACCAGGCTTGCCCAGCTCCTCCCTTCACAAGCAAAGTATAGGTGAGATAGAAAACCGTTGCTTACTGACATTTTGATCTCTGTTTTGCTTTCCTCACAGAGAGTCAAGGATGTGATATGTGGATACAGAAACAGCATTACTTGTGAGTTGAGAGCGATACAATGGGTGACACTTCCTGAACAGCTTGTGGATGAATCAGTTCAAAGATGATCACGTTTTTTTGATCAGTGTTTCACAGGCCAAGTCCAGTGTAGAGACAGTAGCAATACAGGTACAATACCACTAGCCCTGTGTTTAGTGTGGTTTTGCCTTTATCCTGAAAAAGGCACATGCTTGTTGATTTCTCCCTCCTCTACCCATAACATATAGGCATGTGTAACTATATTGTCTCCCACCACTGGGCCTTACAGTGGTGGAAAAATGCATGAGATCATAACATGGGTGTGTAAGCCTACATGTTACAGAGGAAAGTGGGGGCCTTGACTAAGAGTGGGCAGTGTATTTGCTACTGTAGGAATGGCAAATCATATGGTCTGGACACAGATCAGCCATTTTTCGTGCCATACCAAGGATGTAATGTTTCCTTCCACTTGAGCAGACTGTTGAGCTGGCCTAGCAGCATGTAGTTGCTGGAGAAGAAGACTGAGTGTAGGCAGGCTTTGTGTCATAGCCTTGTGCTCTACTGTTTCTGGCCAGGTCTGTAGTATCTTATAACTCATGGCTACCTGTGAACACATATGTGGCAGATCAGCTGCTTTTACTTATTATATTGTATTGGTGAATATGAAAAAGGATGCACACATTTGAAGGATGCACACTGTCCATCAGGAAGGTCAGAAAAAGAAACCTTATCTTTGTGTTTTCTTCCTAAAATCTGATGGGAGGAAGCTTGTACAAATGACACAGTGAAGTGATGAATTGCTTTATGGTTTCCCTGCTATATCCTACGTTTCTGACATTTCTGTTGAAAAGCCCTGATCTTGATAAAAGAGGAGAGATTGCATTAGAGGGTCAATGGCTTATCGAACTCAGGAGGGTTGCTCTTAATGTGCTCAAAAATGCATGTGGAACTGGAACTCTTTCTGAGGTGAACTTCCCTTCATCCAGTCAGCAGTGAGAGCAACTTAAGTGTGACTGCAAGGGAGTTTGCATGAGGCTGAAGTGAGAGGGGAGAGAGCAGATAGGTGACAGCTTGAAGCAACCAGAGTTCCTTTCTCTGTTCGGCTTAGATTAGATTTTACTCAGCAGGGTGAATTCTTAATTAGAGCAGCCCCGTCCTGCAGCTGCAGGCCTGTCCTTCGGACCCCTGCTCTGCCTTCTAAAATTTCATGAGGGAAGTTGTCATGCCTTATTTCCTGAGCTCTAATATTGGAGCAGTGAGCTGTGATTTCAATGGGAGGAAAAGACATGTAATTTAATCATCTTTATTAGAGTCTGGGTAAAGAGGAGGGCACACTGAACAGGTCCTCCACTTGCATGTTGACTTTTCTAGTAGCCCTAAAGGACACTTCAGAGCTTCTTTGATAAGGAAACAAGCCTTGAAAGCTAAATGATATCATTGGTATTTTGTATTTTTTTTTAAAAAAATAGATACTGAATATCATTTTAAGTATTCTCTTTCTTGTCATGAGCCAAATGGGTGTCTGGAATGGATACATACATCATGTATTTATTAACGCCCAGCTGTGATTTGAATGTTTGGCCCTTTGACTATGTGGTGTGCAAATCACAGTGGCCCGGCTTTGTGAGGAGATCACTCCAGAACAGTGATGTACGGATAAAAAACAGGCATGAACTCTCCATAGCCTGGCGTAAAAGTTATCTGAGCTACAGAGGGACATGTTCACAGTTTGGATGGGTGGTAGGTGATGGAGGCAGCATTTGTTTATACAACCATTTTCCAGTGGGCTCACCTGCTGATTCCAGAGGAAATGGGTCATCATCTCTGAGGGCAGCTTAAAAGAGGGAAGACAGCTAGGATAATCTGTTGGATTTTCTTACAGTTTTATGGATTGTTAGAGCATACATTTACTTCAGTTTTAGAACCATTTTAAAGACAGAAAACGGAATGTGTTTGTAAGTGGTGATGAAAGCTGCATTTCAAATTCCCTTCAGTTTAATCATGAATGGAAAAGCTGCATGGAGCTGCATATATATATTTCATTTTAACATAGGTCTCATTACTGGCTACTGTATTAGATGAATGACATTCATAGACCTCAAAGAGGTTGCTCTTCTGCCTTCTGATGAAACATTCATAGATGCACATGTATGGTTCCAGGAAGATTCAGCCCATCCTATACTCAGCATTTCTATTTCTGTTAAGCATATTATTTAAGATTGTGACTAAAAATACAACCTGACACAAACTTAGAATTTGTGAAAAGATGCAACACTTTTGGTGTTGAAAATATCTTCAGAATGAGCCAGTCTAAATAAAAATGGCATTTGCTTCCTCCAGTGTGAAATCAGCCTTAGAAGTAGCATTGTTTCCTTGAAATATTTGCAGATCTAGTTAGTATTTTGCCGCAAAATTATTTTGATGTAGTGACACAGGATTGAATGAATATTAAGGAACCCTTGGCAAACATTTTCCACCTCAGAAAAGGAAAGACAATAGAACCATTGCACACTTCTGTGTCATGTAAAAGTTGTGAAAGGTCCCCTGAAATTAATCAGAATGAATGGGAGTTACCATGCAATATCTTATTTCTGTCTACTCAGAAGTAAGCTCTATAGAGGTCAGTGGGGTCACTCACAAGTATATCTTACTTGACTGCTTTCCTATTGCTTTTGTGGGGGAAAATGTTTCCTGTTGGGAGAGGCAGTGAATAAGGACAGAATTACCTGTTATCCCACTCCTTCAGGTGCTCTTAAAGTGTGCCTTTCTCCTTTATGATATGCTGTTTGGGCTTCCAAAGTTAAAATGTCTGTGTCCATTTAATAGAGAACCATTTGCATATATTCCCACTTCTCATTTGCTATCACTAGGTGGTTATCCCTTTTCAGTCTAGTGAAAGTTGGTGAGCACCTATGTGAATATTTTAATGTATAATGCATTAATAATTTGTGGTGGCTTCAAAGTAGTTACCACTGCAGGAAGATCACAGTGTGTGAATGAAAAATGATCCTCATAGCACAGTGCCACCTAACTCAGGATAAATCCACCATCTCTAAAGACCACGATCTCTAAATCACAGGAAATATCCTAAACCACTACCATGTTACCCTAATTTTGAGGGTCCCTCGGGGGACACCTCACTGTGCTCCACTTGATAGGGAATCGAAACTAGCCAGAGCACAAGCAATAGCACTGCAAGAGGCAAGGTAACCTAGTGGGGTCTTTTACCCAGTTTTTACAGGGTCAGGCCAAGCCAAAAACCAAATCAAATGTCCAATAAATGGTTTTATTAAAGGTAAGTCTCACGCGCCATCGCACTCTTGCACACATGCACCCAAGAGCTATTAAGAAGCAAAAGAAAGGAAATTGGACAGAGGGAGTATTGAAGGGGTGTTGTTGGGGTAATACTGCACCCTGTCCTGAAGTCCTGGGTCCGAGGAGGCAGCAAAGAAGTGAGGCTCAGCACGGAGAGGGCTGAGGGGATTGCTCAACAAATGGAGTGACGGTCGGCTGGGGTGACCAGGAGCGATCCGAAGAAACACTCAAAAGCTGGGACTATCTATAGGGGAAAAAGTACCTGGAGGACTAATCCTTTCCCAGGGAGAACAATGGGTGTTGCAGTGGGCATGAAGCTCCACATTGGTAATTTCCTTGGCATGATGGGATTATTAGGTGTTGCCAAAGTCTCTGGATTTTTGGAGGTGTTGTGGTGTGATTTCTGGTCCCCGCCTGATGGGATATTTGCTCAACCTGGGGTACATACGCTAATCCTCTCAAGTCAGTGTCTCGGAGCGGAGGACCCTTTGTTTATTGTGTCTTTACATATCTTGAGGTTTCCTGAGGCTACGCGATGGGGATTTTACTGGCCCGACCTGGTTGTTGGTCTTCCGACCGTGCCTGCCTACGTGCCCTTTCAGGGGACCTCACTGGCACACGGAGCTATATTTTAATATTAAAATTGTAGACCCCGGGATAGGGTTTCTCCCTTGAAGTAATAGCCACTATTTCTTCTACTGTGTCAGCATTCAGATTCCAACTTGTTCAATCTCATCCACTCCAGGAAAAACAATTCTCATTCACTTCCACTTGCAGATCATCTAGCAAGACTTCCTCAATGGGCACTGTTCAAAACCTAGACATTCTACTTAGTATAAATCTGGTGTATTTCCTCTCTCCTTTTCTACTCTCTTTTTATTATTACAGCCTTACTGATGAACTTGCTTCACAAAAGACATCTCACTGTGCTTATAATGCAAATACATTCAGCAGACCTTACAGCCTCCATCTAATTATTTTGGGAGTATCTCACTGAAATCACAGGATAAAACATACCCCATTGCATGACTCTGTGATCATAAGCTACTTCTGCTGAGGTGGGGACAGCATGTCTTGCTCAAGCTAGATATCTCCCTCTATTACTGCATAAATATTCTTTTAGATCTTCTCTACTTTTGCTGTCTTCTCCTTTCTTCCCCTCTAGACTGATTTTACTTCATATTTGTCTGAGGTGCAGTCAGGAAACAACAATTCTGGAATTACAATTTTTGCATGTGTCTTGAAACAAGGTGTATCTTCCTTGTATTTAG
The DNA here is from genome assembly GCA_030412105.1 of Cyclura pinguis. Taxonomy (NCBI): domain Eukaryota; kingdom Metazoa; phylum Chordata; class Lepidosauria; order Squamata; family Iguanidae; genus Cyclura; species Cyclura pinguis. Next base: position 167,199,406 of record CM059600.1, read on the forward strand.
TGTATAAATAAAATAACCTTATATGATACCTGTCTATTATAGACATGTTACACATATTTTTAAAAAGTTTTTTAAACAAAACGAAACGAAACGAAAACCAAACCCTGAATTATTTAAGTTCATTTTTAAAACTCAGGGCTGATGCTAGATTACAGTGATAATGCATGGGGTGGGGTGTTAGTAGCCTGGCAATGGATGGCTGTGCTTCAGCAACCAGCTGCCCAAAGATAGCATCCTTCTTCTTAAGGACTCTGAAGGACCACAAAGAAGTCCAAGAGGATGCCTTGACTGTAATGCAGCATGTTGCTGAAGCAGAGCCAACCACTACCTGGCTGTCTCCTAGACACCAAATGCCCCTGGGGTGTGCCCCAACACCAGAACAGAAGAGTAGGAGAAAATAGGTTGTTGCAAATGGCAATGTTGAACACCACTGTCAACACAAAGCATAAAAACACCATCAGAGACACAATTATTCTTGCATTATGTTGCTAGCAGGGTTCCAGCCGAGATTAGATGACAAATGCCACCATCACTCACACAGGTGTTTTCAGATATATGGAAATGCATGCAAAGATGACTCAGCATCTGTATCTGCTGGAATGTGCTAAAGGAAGGCCAAAAAAGGGACAGCATATATGAATATATAAAGTGCAGATACTGAACTGCAGATACCTAAAATGCATATTTAAATGCATATAATGTTTTATACACCCTCTCTCTCTCTCTCTCTCTCTCTCTCTGTGTATGTATGTATGTATGTATGTATGTATGTATACACACACACACACACACACAAGTCAATGTTTGTCTGTGAGTTTGTGAGTTTCTCTGTTTGTCTGCATCAGGCAGGCAACGACCTCATACGATTGGCTGAGTGACGTGAGAAGACCTCATATGATTGGCTGGCTGTGAAGATTCTATGCAATCTTGGGGTTGGCAGTTTAGGGAGAGGCCTTTAGAATTCTCAGCCTAGAGTTCTTCGGCCTCAGGCCAGTTGCTATGGAGATGAGGCCTACCATCAGTAAGGATGCCAGAGAACATTTGGGAGGCATGTGTGAGAAAAATTAAAGTGACATCACTACACTGTCATAGTGCTATTATTCCACTTTCAACATCTTATGGAATCCTGGGATTTGTAGTTTAAGGGGGGGCATTTAAGAATTTTCAGCCAAAGAGCTCTTTGGCCTCAGCAAACTACAAACCCCAGAATTCCACAGGATGTTGAAAGTGGAATAATAGCACTATAACAGTGAAGTGCAGAAATGGCCATAGTTACAAGGTCTTCTCGCTTCACACAGTAGATTGTATGGGTTCCATATGTGAGGAATCTTAAAGCTGAAATTCAAAACAAAAAATGCTTCCAGAAAAATGTAAAGCCATTGCAACAAGGAGTAGGACAGTGTATTCCCGCAGGAACCAAACCTCTGTATGTTAACAACTACAAATACAGATTGAATTGAGGAATATGGGGGTAAGTTATAGGTACTGGAAGAGGCTGGTTGCTATGGGTATGAGTCCTAGCAGCAAGGAGGAGGACAGTTTACTCCCCCAGGAACCCAAACTGTGTATGTAAATAACTCTGAATACAGATTGCATTGCGAAATATGGAGAAAAGTTACAGGAAATGGAGAACATTGGGTAAATATGCTAGTGCACATATATCTATATCTATATCTCTCTATATATCAAAATATTCATAGCTCTATCTATCTATCTATCTATCTATCTATCTGTCTATCTATCGATCGCTATACATATTTTGGGGTGTATGTGTATGTATATGTATACATATATACACACACACACACACACACACACACATACACATATAAAAATTATATGGGGCAAATTATAGCAGTTGTATGATTCAATGTGTGTGATATGACCCAAGGATTTGGAACCATCATGGCAAATGGGCCAGGAGGTAACCATAAAGGAGAGAGAAATTAGAAACAGAAAGTGTTTTTCCCCCCATCATTACTTCAGGTATGCTGGATGTTACTTATTAAAAGAAGCGAGCCTCTGCTCTCTCTGCACGTATCCTCAGTTTTAAGAAACACCAGAAAGGAAACAGTATTTAACGGGATCTAGCCATTTTGAGAACATTAGCTCCCCCCTTCTCCCTCCTTCCTAAGAATGCAAGAGGAGGTAGGAAAGGAAAAGGGGGAATCAGGGAAGGTCACCTTACAGTGCCCTGGGAGGGTAACAAACCCCATACAAAGGTCCAGGTTGATCTCTCCAGGGTCATTACCACAAAAGCCTGTGAAAGGTTAGGAAGGAAAAGGCTTTTCGGAAGTCTTTGCCTGCTAATTGACTGAGAGGGGCGGAAGGAAGGATGTATCAAAAAAAAAAAAAAAGAGTAGGGAGAAAATGAGCCCCCTGCAATCTTTTTCTTCTTCTTCTCCTAAAATGTATGATTTTAGCAAGCTGTAACTTTACCTGTAACAGGGCAGGAGGGAAATCAAACCCAAAAGGAACAGGGGTTTCCTTTCATTCTAATGACAAAGCTGAAAGAGGTTGTTTCCTTTTACTATTAAAGAGAGAAGGGGAAATTTTACAGCAGGGACAAAGGTAAGTTCTTAGCGAAACAAACCCCAGAGATACAAACTTGCCCGAGCGGTCTTGATAACATCGACTGGTCAAATGCAGCTTGTTTGTCTAATGATACAAGGAAACGGTGGTTGTAATTGTACATTGTGTACATTGTGCCTAGGAAATTTCAGCTTCATATCTCACCTGAGGGTACTGAAGGATAACTGAGTTTTCTCTTTCAGGGGAGAAATCTAAACATTCCAGTGTTCGGATTTTTTCCAGTAATTGGGATCACTTGGACAACAGATATAGCCAATTTCAGGGGTCTAGCTCATCTTAAAGTGCCCTAACAATTTTGATACCTCAGTGAATGAGGCCTGAATCCTGTACCCTCCCCCCAAACTGGCAAATGAAGGGACTGTACTGCAAACACAGCTATAGGCAGGCACCTTATTGCAGTGCGAGGCAGTCAGTGGTAGCTGATGGTTACCCTGTCAGCTGGTTCAGCATATTTGCTTTGTGTTTAGGTCTGGACTTCAAGGGAGATGCCCAATGTGTTGAATTTGGTTTTTTTTTTTGGGAGGGGGGGAGATAAGGTTTAGCACCATGGACCTCTCCTGACAGGTTCAGACTAAAACCCTGAGTAGATTGATCATTTGCCACTGGAAACAGCCCTTGTCGAAACAGGGCCCAAAGAGGCTCTGGATAGTTCGTAGTCCAACCTTCCTTGACCATGCACCTTGGCTGGACTCAGTTATGAGGTAAACTTCATGCCCCAAGTATTTTTTTTAAAAAAATCCTTTTGCTGGCATCAATCTAGCAATCGGTGTGTTTTGGACTACATGTTACCAAATTTCTTTTCTTTTCTTTTCTTTTAAATAATGTGGTAAATACATTCAGAATTTCAGTTTTCATTGTTAACTAGACAATTACATGCATAGTATCTAGATATTCAAAGAGTAAAATTCTCTGTTAAGAGTAATGAAAATAGTTATATTGTCAGACAGATGGACGGATAGATGGACAGACAGACAGACAGATAGATAGATGGATGGATGGATGGATGGATGGATGGATGGATGGAGGGATAGATATGACTGTGGTTTGATTCTCAGAGAAACTGCAGTGCTAAACGAAAGTGATGTGTTTTATCACTGACATTTTTTTTGAACTCACATATACATTGTGTGTGCTGCGCAATCTGTCCTGTGACACCTAAACTACCCTCTGCTGTCAGGAGTAGTAGGCAGGGACTTCTACATTGCTAGCGTTGAAGTTAGGTTCAATTGGCAATCCAGTAGTTTTGCTGAATCACCATACCTCCTTTGAACACATCCAATCTTACTTGTCTTTGGACACTAAGCAAGGGGCGGTACAACTAATTATTCTTGGGTGAGGAAACCATCACGGAAAACTAAAGATTGCCAGGAAAGGCAGGAGTGAATCCTCTTTAAAATCCAGGAGATGCACTGCCAGTCAAGCGTCTACAATGGACCAGTGGTCTGACTCAACATAAATCAGCTTCCTAAGTGAGTGAATTTTTTTCCTTCCCTTGGGCAGCAAAAGGATTTGATTGAACCCAAAGTCCCACTGAATTCCATGGATCTTACTCTTTTACCATTCATCTATCAATATCCTCAATATCCAATCTTCCATGGAACTTTTAAAAATAATTTTGACACTAGATTTCTGGTAGTACATACAAGCATACCATACCAATTATCCAGTCTTGTTGTTCATAGAATCATTGAGTTGGAAGAGACCACAGGGGACATCTAGTCCACCCCCCTGTTATGCAGGAACACACATCAAAGCACTCCCAACAGATGGCCATCCAGCCTCTGCTTAAAAACCTCCAAAGAAGGAGACTCCACCACACTCCAAGGCAGCATATTCCACTGCCAGACAGCTCTGACCATCAGGAAGTTCTTCCTGAGGTTCAGGTGGAATCTCCTTTCCTGCAGCTCGAATCCATTGCTCCTTGTCCTAGTCTCTGGAGCAGCAGAAAACAAGCCCACTCCCTCCTCAACATGACATCCCTTCCCATATTTAAACATGGCTATCATATCTCCTCTTAACCTTCTCTTCTGCAAACTAAACATACCCAGGTCCTCATATGGTATAGCTTCCAGACCCTTCACCATTTTGGTTGCCCTCCTCTGGACACACTCCAGCTTGTCAATATCCTTCTTGAATTGAAGTGCCCAGAACTGGACGCAGTATTCCGGATGAGGTCTAACCAAAGCAGAATAGAGTGGTACCATTACCTCCCTTGATCTAGACACCATACTCCTATTGATGCAACCAAGAATTGTGTTGGCTTTCTTGACTACTGCATCACACTGCTGACTCATGTTCAGCTTCTGATCTATCAAGACTCCTAAATCCCTTTCACACGTACTGTTATCCAGCCACAGTTGTTGTTGTTGTTGTTATTGTTGTGTGCCTTCAGGTCATTTCCAACTTATGGTGACCCTAAGGCAAACCTATTACAGGATTTTCTGGCACTGCTGGAAGGAAAATTACACTGGCAGTTTCAATATTCTCATGGATAGACAGTCATTAAAACAGAATAGAGTCAAGTCCAGGTATTTTTTGGTGTGTATGTGTATGTGTATGTGTGTGTGTGTTAAATTTTCTAGAACATTGCAGTTCCAAATGGATGCATACTGTGCACTGGGAAGAATGCTCTTTGAAGATCCAATCATCTGGCTTTGATCTCACTTTCATACCAGAATGAAAAACTAACTCAAAAAACAGACAAGCAGCAGATTGATTATTTGTTCTACAGAAGGATGTTCATATATATTGCTGAGCACTAATTCTTTTGCCATATGTGGATCTCTAAATAGAAAAACAAATGTCTCAATAGAGAAATAAATTAACAATCGCTGAGGTGCAGAGAAGAAAGTTGAAAACAACAACAAATAGATTTGTCTGCTTTTATAAATATACAGTATTGACTCTGAGATGTTACTTACATGTACCTAGGGACCACTACTAGAATTAAATTCAAAACAATATTTTGAAAATGATGTAATAAATTCCATTCAACAAGTAACAGCTTAACTATCAGAAAATTTAACTTTTGGTGGAAAATGTCAGTTTTTGGAAGAAATCCCTGCATTTTGCTTGTGAATCTCTTTATGGTAGAACCTGCACATTTGAAACTCAGTTTCTAGAGATGAGCTTTCATGGCAAGAAAATTTTAGCCACATGGACGAAATTGGGATACTGTTCTGGACATTTTGAAAGTCTAATTTAATATATGTGCGTAATATACAAAGATTTAATGTGAGATTAGGCCCACATATGTCTTATGATTATTGAAGAAGGGAATACCCAGCACCATGATCCAAACAAATTCCCTGCATGTCCAACTAACTTTCTACTGCATGATATAGTAGCCAGTCACACATGTGAAGAACAAAGCATCCTCTTGGGCCTACTGGAGGTCCTGTGGAAGACCAGAAAGATGATGTAATTTTTTGTGCATCCAGCTGCAGGAACAGTGACCCCTCTCCTGCCACTAAAGAGCCATGTGTGTGTTCTCGGTAGGGAAATAGGTTGTTAGTACAGGGCCAGGAAGGACACAGAGCTGTGCCTTGTAGAACTATGCAGAACTGTGGTGATTAATTTACAAAATACTGTTTAACAGCCAGTGAAATGCAATATTAAATGCATTAATAGATGGCTCCCATATCATTGGGATGGTGTCTCCACTGGGGCCTTAGTCAGAACTATAAAGGAGCTACTACTGCTGCTGAACCTTAGTTAGGACGCTGGATAGCTCCTTTCAAGTTTAGACTGAAAGCCGTAGCAGAGTCACTAGGGAACTGAAATGGGAGCCATTTCACATAAATGGGAGACACTTTACATAGCAAACAGAGACATTTTACCTTTAACACTTAAATTATTTAACATGGCCAGAATTCTCTGTTGTGGTCTACCTTGTGTAACTTTATGCATACTAAGCTACATAACAGAGGCAGTAAAGAATACTGTTAGTGAATTGCAAAAATGTATAATGGGACACAAAAATGCCCCAATGTGTGTCAGACTGCCAATGCACACTGGCATTCCCTTTCTGGCATTCCAATGCTCAACTGTCACTTCGCTGGCTCCCCTATGAAGTAAAAGCAGCCTCTTGCTGCATAAAGACATTGTGAAATGGCTCAGTTCTATTTCCTGAAGAGACAAGTCCCTAAGTGAAATCTAGCCAACATCTAACCAAAAGTAAATCTTCTTCCTCTGTCAATATATATAGAATTCACCTCATTTAAAAGCATGGGTGATTGCTTAAGTTCTCTTGGTTGGGGTTACTCTGTATTTTTGCATTCATACATGCAAACCACGGCTTGATGGACCTGCCTGTGCAAAGCAGCCCTTGGTCTGAATCTGATCAGAGTCCAAATGAGATAAGAGGGACAAAAAAGTTAGGTTTTTGCATCTGGTATAATCTTGCAACAGTAGTGATTGTTGGTGGCATCCATGACAGCGAGGCTATGAATCTGCTCTAGGTTTCAATCCAAAGTGATGAACTCAGCTCCAAAATAGGCTTGGCATTTTAGATAGCTCCCATAAAGACTGAACTAAAATTTGGAGTGGAATTATTACTACTTAGTACTTACTACTACTTATCGATTACTCCACTGTCTTGGGAACCACCAGCTGCTAATGTCTTGCTAATACGATGTCAAAGTGAAGTGAAAGGCAACATGTACACTTGGTGGAGGAACATCAAGTTTAGTATGGAGCATCATGAACCAGAATAAGCAAAACAAATGAAGTTCAGGGAGGCTTGTAGAAGGAGCTCCTAAAGTTGATGTTATTATAGGCCTCCATTCCCAAAGTGCCCACATGGAAAATTCTGTTGTATATCTCCCACCATGCACTAACAAGAGAAATCTTCATGTAGTCTATAGAAAATAATTAACTGCGGTATAGTAATATCAGTTACAAGAGCAAATAAAGGCAAAAAAAAAAAAGGTCTATAGTGCTGCTCAGTGTATCAGAATATTTTGCAAAAAGGAAAAAAAATAATTAAAGGATGTATTCCCAAGTTTGACTTCCAGGCAAATGTTACAAAATGGGATAATAATGTGCCCTTTCATTTCAATTTTATACGAAGGTTTTACTTCAACTTGTAATGGAGATGGAAAAATCTTAAGTTTCTATGGCTACTGGCACTCTGCCTAATACACTCAGATCTTTTTTCCCCTAATAAAAAGTAGATTCCAGCCCCACTGCTCCCCTACTCAGTCTCCCAATACCCACTATAAAAACAGGGAAGAGTTAAGAATACTGTAAATGGTGCAGGATGTAGGATATTATTCTTTGTGAAGTAGCGTCCATTCATCCTTGCCATAGAATTAGTTCATTAGCTGCCTACCAAGATCCTAACACCCTATTATGGTCTCTTCTCTCCTCCAAAAAATCTTTTAAGTGCATTTGCAATAGCTAGTGTTGCAAAGTGAACAGCTAACTTAGTTGACTGGAGTAACCTACTAGGTGCTCAAGCCATCCAACTAGCAATGCATTCTCTTTGAAAACATTGTACTGGAGCTGTGCAAGAGTCCCATAACTCATGTCACAACCTGATTTCCTAATTTACATCCAGTACTCATTCAGTCCAAATTAATTTACTCCTGCTCTGTCATGACCCAGCATCCATATGCAAAGCAAGATTCAGTGGTCCCACACTGATATGCATTAGAAAACCAAAATGGAAATAACCATTTCCATTTTCCCCACCCCACGTTTATGTGAATTTTGGTCCCTTAACCCTAAAGACAACAAAATCCAAAATCCAGAAAACAGTAATACCTTTATTGGACCAACTAAAAAGCACAAAATACATCATGCAAGCTTTCAAAGCTTCACTGGATTCTTCTTCAGGTAAAGATGTGGAAAATCATAAAGGAGAAGAAAAGTGATGATGTTAGAGTCATAGGCCTACATTTGGGCTCAGGTCTTGCTTCTGTTGTCAGTTAAGATGGCCTGGAGGTATCTCAATGCAGGAAGAAGCCACACCCTTTCTTGGCCATGGCAGGACTGAGGACAAAGGGCAGTAAATGACAAGCAATACAATTTCAAATCCATTGACAGCAGCAAAGTAACTTCCACTGAGATTCAGGCTATCTCTGTCCTGCGTGAGGCTAACTAGTCCTTTCTCAGGCAGAGAGGATATCAAATCTAAAGAGGAGATGAAGTATATCAAATTGGGTAGAGTTTCATGGGCTTTTATCCTAGGTATGTTTGAAGTTCTCCCTGAAAACAATTTTTAAGAGTGCATATATGAAAAGTCAGCATAGCGTAGTGGTTTGAGCATTGGACTACCACCCTGGAGATGAGGGCTTGATTCCCCACTTGGCCATGGAAACCCATTGGGTGACCTTGGACACATTACATGCTCTCAGTCCCAAAAAATCCCATGATAGGTTCACCTTAGGGCTGCCCTAAGTTGGAAACAACTTGAAGGCACACAACAACAATAGACAGTTGAGGGCTCAGTCTTGCCAGTTCTGTTGCTGCTGACCTGGCACTGTCTCTTTAGTAATTGGAGAATCAGACACCTAATAACACTATGGCCTTTTGGGAGCAGGAAAAGGGTAGAATAAGTTCCAATAGCTACAATTCAGTTTATCAGAAAACATATTATACAAATTAACAAGAAAGACAAATAAAAGATTGAGCTGGGCTACTTGGCAAGTCAAAAAGCTGGGTAATAGAAAGTCAGAGGCCATTTCTGCACTACACTGTTAAAGTGCTATTATTCCACTTTCAACATCCTATGGAATCCTGGGGTTTCCAGTTTAGGGAGGGCCATTTAGAATTCTCAGCCAGAGATCCCTTTGGCCTCAGTAAATTTCAAACCCCAGAATTCCACAGGAGGTTGAAAGTGGAACAATAGGACTATAACGGTGTAGTGCAGAAACAGCCAGAGACTCCGAAAGACCCAGCTAAGACCACAAGACTCAACAACCACAAGACTCTTTCAACAGTTTGCTACTAAGAGCTAAATCTAGCAGATGAATGAAGCAATGTTGGAAATATTTGATTACAAATCTGTTCAATAAACACTATGGAGACTGGGGAGCGCTGGTCAGATTCTTGCCTCAGATTGTATGTTAGAGTAATATCACAACAACTCAGTGTCTTTCTCACATAGTCAAGCTGTAAACACACTGTCCAACTTAATTTTGTTGTCTGATTTTCTTCATCTCTTTGAAATGTGCCATTCTACTCTGGAACTGAATCAGATCAGTTTGATCTGACTTGGGTTAGGTACAAATTGACCTCAAGTGGTCTGCCTGGAATCTGGCTGAATCATTTGTGAGTTCTGCATTCTATATTGGTACAAATACTCAGCAGTCTCAGTTTCTGGATGAATACTCAAGTAGGAGCTCCTCAGACTTTCTTCAAATCTTGCCATCAGCTTTCTCAATTAACAGACCTTATTTTTACTGGAAAGCAAAATTGTACACAGAGCTGTGTGAGCACTCTGATGTACACACAAATTTGTGCATCCAGAGTGGTATACCTAGTTTCTATCCTGTTCCTTTGAGTGGAATACCAGAGAGGTGTGTGTACATGAATCACTAATGGAATCCCAATATTCATTGAAAACCTTGTAGGAATACCCCCATGGTTTGGAGGCTGGTGGGCATTATAGCTCCAAATGCTTGGAAAGCACCAGGTTGCTTATCTCCAATTCTCTGTATCTACCTTGGTGTTTAGGGACAGGGGAGTTTTTCCTTTGGGGCTCAGTACAATGCTATCCTTATCAGACTCTTCACATTTCTTCTCTGCTCTAGGAGCTCATATTTCTCCAAAGCATTGTATCTGCTGCTGTTTTGTTGTGAAGCACTTACCTGCATTTTGTGGTTTCTTCTTCTTTCTTTAGTAACTCATTTACATATGAATAGTTGCAATCCTTTTTAAAAAAGACAAGCTGTTAGATGAAAGCATATATACCACTATATATGTGTTGGGAGTGTACAAGAATCTTTAGCTGAGATTTTATAATGAGTTTTCCAGGATCTGAGTTTTTCAGGAGATTTTTATACTGAGTTTTCCAGGATCGACACCCATTGAATCTAGTAGATCTGAATTTTGAGTAGACATGTTGAGGATTTCACTGCAGGCTTTGACTGAACATTTTTGACATGCCAGACAATGGAGAGCACTAGAATTATGTTTCTGGAATTCTAGATTTGAGTCTATATGCTGGGAAAGAGGATGGGAAAGGTGGAAACTGATCTTTAAGCATTACTCATTCTGAAAGATGAAAGCAATAGGGGCTCAGTATCAGTAGTGGAAGGAAAGACCTTCCAAGGGGATGGGGGAAGAAATATAATTTCAAGACATTTGTTTGTGCTTATGTAAAAGAAAGGTAACTGGAAAGACAGGGGCTTCTGAAGAGAAAGTATAGGTGATCTGAAAGATGGTAGAGGAGTGTTGGGCGGGGAGTAGATGATACACTTCCCATTTTCTTCACTAAGTAGTATCCCTGAGTGATTTCTGGGAGTGGCTTGTTCCACTACAACATGAATTTGTCGTGTTCATAATTCTGGCCAGGCTCATAGCGGAGTGATAGGAAAAGCACTATTGAAACCCATACCAATGTGCCTCTCCTATTAACCATGGATGCTTAAGTGCAGCAGCCTACTAGATTTTACAAACAGCAGCTCTCCACAGGCAGAATTTATTTTAAACATATGTTTCTTATTTGAAAATGTTCAGATCTAAAACTTCAATCATCTCACACCTAAGGATTATTGTATATATGAGTGCATAGTTTGTTTCTGTTAAAAACTGGACCACATCCATGGAATAATGGATAAAAAGCATTGCTTTCTGTTAAAAACAAACACACAAACAAACACGTCAATTAAAAAAAAACAACTAAGAAAGCCAGCTGGCTGTTTTCTGTTACCACAGCAAGGGAAACAGATGGAGAGTTAAAATCTGATGTGTTCCAAATTTAACCTAGAAGCTTTTAGAAGAGTTTATCTTATTACATTACAGATTGCTTCCTGATAAATGTAAAGTTACTTGGTGATAGATAGTTTAATACACTTTTTCAGTTGGATATGGTATTCCTAGAATGGCTGATACAGAATTATTTTATTTTAATAGAAGTGGAGCATGAATGAGAAGCAAACTTTAGGATTGAACCAAAAATTGCCAGGGGTATATCTGTAAGTCTGTTGAAGCTTCTCCGCTGTATCCATCTCTGATCTGTAATTCCAGATATTCTGGTGTTCCACTTAATCTATGGTAAGAAAGGTGGACTCAGGTCTTTGAAAAAGTTACATTTTTGAACTATAGCTCCCAGAGGCCCCAGTAAACATGGCTGGTGGGAGTTGCATTCCAAAAGTAACTTTTCCAAGCTCTAGTCTAAACCTGTTCAGGGGCATTTTCATTTCTCTGACCCCAACCAATGATGGCATGCACAGTGGCTGGGGCATTCTAGGAACTGTAGATTAAGAAAGTAACTCTTCTAAATTGTGTTGTGTGTCCACTGTCCAGTGGATGGTAGATTTAGTACACCAAGATGTCATTACCCAAAAATATTTGTCTTGTCTAGTTGTTCAGAGGCCAAAAATCTGTTGAAACTAGACAGACAAGGGCCTCCAAAGCAGACAGGTTCTCTGAAGATGAGATGAAATGAAGGTTATTAATGGTAACATTTCCCAGTGACATCATAATCTCTTAGATTGGGTTCCTCTTTTATTTCTTCTGGCTTCTCCTACTCCAAACTGTGCAATATCACATGACAACTTGGCTGTTGAAACAGAAATATATTGGACCTGAGGACCCAGGCACAAATGACAGCAGCTTCTCTTTGCTCCACAGACATTCCCACAGGTTTGAGAAGGGGAGGCTGGAAACCCCCCTTTGAGGACAGGAAGGACTCACTTACTGCTGGTGGAATGAAGGATGTGGGAGAATTTCAGCTTAGGGGAAGGGAGGAAGAACAGCACTGGGGAGATATGCCAGTAGCTGATAGGGTAGATAGGATTGGTGGAGGCATGACTGAATCCTTATTCAGTCATTACCTGGAGGTAATGCAGGGGGAGCCAGGCAGCTCCCACTGATTAATGGACATCAGAACATGAATGCATGAAGCTAAAATAGTGAGATCATGCTGAAGCTTTTGAAAACCTAGAAGATTTAGCATTCATCAAAAGGCATCTTTAAAGAAATGTTTACTGGGTGCCCATTCTTCCATTTAAGAGGTTCATGAGTGGACGTTTTCCCACTATATCCAGTTTTAATATATCGATTGGGATAAAACTGATATGAGTTGGAATCCAGTTGGGGTGTTGACTGCTCATAAGTGGACTTGCTTCTGCAGCAGATAGAATTGTGAAGATGCACGATGTCCATATTTAGTAGAAGGCGATTGTTAGATAACTCTGGCAAAGGGATCGATGCAACAATGGGACTGGAGTGGATCAGTCCCCAAAGCGCAACAGGCCCATGATGCACATCAGGCATCCATCCCACTGCGCATGGGACACTTTTGCCAGTGACTTATCACTGCATCTTCACAATTCAATAACCAGGTTTCTTAGTGCCTCTGCCACTTAGTTACATGCACACAAATTTGCATTGAGTGAAAGGTCATACAGGGGTCTGGCCTTTATTCTTATTTAAAAAGGAGGTCAATACAAAGTTGAAAATACAGTTACACAGAGCAGTATCCTACCAATTTTATATTTTCCTGCCCAACAGGAGAAAATATCTGAATTAACAAGGAGAAAAATACTTCAAACTCTTATCAAAGCTTAGAGAAATTGTTTTAAAGACATGATTTGGAACTATGAAAGATACATTTGGGAATTATTTTTTACTATTGGTTTGCAGTATCTTGAAGAAGGCATTAAAGCAGTTGCCTTGGATCCCATCCTGGTAGAAAAGCAGGGAATAAATCCAATAAATAAATAAATACAGCAGCAACAACAACAACAACAACAAAAACAACAACAGAAGTGGGAATAATGTGGCTCATTGATTAAATTGTATGTGCCAGTATGTCACTACTGGACATCCAAAAGCCAGGATGGGCTGTCCATTTGGGTGCACAACTGTTATTTAAAACTGTATTTAAAAATGCCTTAATTTGACAGGAGATATGCAGTAATATTTAATAAATTTCCTGTGTATCTCTCTTTCTAAATTTGATCCATTTGTATATTAAATTAGGAAGCATTTCTTGAACCAATGGAAGTTTCTGATGTCAGTTAGGCAAATCTGTACCATTTCACATTGCTTGTGGGGGAACTGCAGTACAAGTGCCCTTGAAGTAGAAAAATACCTGTGCAGAGCAAATATCACATCAGAAAGACTTCTAATGTTCTCTCTGATATGGCTCGTTTTTCTGTGTTTGACTTTGTTCTATTATTACAGAGCCAGAATCTATGAAGGGGATTATGAGATCTGTCTTTATGAAATTTTCAAAGAAATAGCTGTGATAGTCTGTCACAGCATAAAAGCGTGTGTGTGGAAATGGAATCTAGCAGGATCTTTAAGTCTAACTGATCTATGATCTTTCATCACTATCAATCCATGAAATTTAGCCTAAAGTTTAATGAATATCAGTCTGCAAAAGCTCATGCCAAACAGATCAGTTAGCCTTAAAGGTGCTTCTAGATTCCTCCCTCAGTTTTTCAAAATTATGTCTTTATGAAAGACCAGTTTGCAAACCGTGTCAGATTTGCGAAGAAAACGGCATTTCTTCTTTGAAAAGTTTTGCTCTGTCACTGCCGTATTCCCCAAGCTAGCTTGCTTTCTTTGGGTCCTGATATTATAAGCACTATTGAAAGAAAACTAAAAGTGTTTTGTCATCCCTGGCCAAATGATTTCTATCTCGTTTAAAAAAAGAACTTGCTATTTCCTGAAAACCTACCACTTTTTTTTTCTTCTTTAAATACATTTTGAGCATCGACTCAAATGCAGGTAACTTGATAAGGAATGAATGAAACCAAATGAATTCTGGCACACTGGGGAGAATGACAGTTGCACTGGACTGGGGGATTTTGTTGTCTTGACTACGGAAATCCTCAGAAGTTCAGACATCCAGTTGTATCATTATTGTTTTTAAAAATTGCCAGTTTCTTTTTGTGCCAAAAAATGTGGGGAAGAAACTCTTTATGTATTTCTAATTTTCTAAATATCACCATTGTATAAGAGTGATTTTAAATGAAGGATGTGATGGAGTTATTTGAACAATGGCTTCACTGCAAGATTTTGTTTTCTCATGAAAACAACATACTGAGACCTGGCTAGACTTTTCCATTCGCTGGTGAAATTTTAAACCTGTTTCCTCATGCTATTAAGAAAGAAAAAAAAGAAGAAACTGAGCTCAGATATTCAGTCCTTAATCCTGCATCCACTTATCTGAGCCTAAGCATTACCAAATTCAGTTGAACTTACCTTTGAGTAGGACTTATTTTCCTTGGTACTTCTGTCTGGGAATAAATCTCACTGAACTCAATGGAATTTACTTTTGAGCAGACACACACAGAAATGTGTGTTAATCATGTGAACTTAGTGAGTCTTTCAGTGGGATTTTACATTTTTGAAATTTTAGGTTTTCATCTTATCCCTGTTTGTTATTAGTTGCATTTTTACATCTTTATAGAGAATTATTATTTATATGAATTATGTAATCCTTGAAATTAGCAGTGTCACAGGTACAAAGAGCCCTTTTAAAAAGTTTTAAACTAAGTGTTTGAACCTTTCTGTATATATCAATTTAACAGTTGTCTATTACTGGTCTTAGTCGCTTGGTAATGAAGTGAAGAAAAATACTTGGGAGGGAAATCGGCTTCAAAAGAGGTTTCTATCAGCTTCAACAAAGATGTATAACACTACCATGTATTTGCTCAAAAGTATTTCATGCCAGCCCCTTCTTATTAAAACTGCTTTTTGGATGGTCAAAGATGCCCCTGTAAGTGAATATACTGGCACAAATCTCCAGTTAACTTGAATGAAATATTCACCGTGCCTTCACTCTTCTTCACATATGCCCAGATCACACAGTATGTAAGTTAATGCCTTGACAAATCAGCACTCATGCAAGTGGCTTATTCACATGACTGATGTAAGCTGGAAGCTGACCGTGTAAGATGATCAGGACTACCCTTCTATAATTAGAAAAGCTGCCATTTTCTTTGTATTGGAGAAAGGAAATTGTAATGGTACAAAAGCTCATGCTAAAATATTCTACTAGCAATATAGTGGGTCAGTCTTCTCATTTTTGTGGAGCCCCAGAATTCCCAGTGGAGAAAAGAAATAGTTTGATATCAATGTAATAAATGTGATATGATTTCATGATCAAGTGATGTTTTTAACAGTATATGCTTCTTCTGTGGTTTGAGTGTTAGACTAGAGCCATTTCCGCAATATACTTTAATAGCACTAATATTCCACTTTCAACATCCTATGGAATCCCGGGGTTTGCAGTTTTGGGAGGCCCCTTGCAGTTTTGGGAGGCCCCGACTGGCCCCTTCCGAAACTGCAAACCCCAGGATTCCATAGGATATTAAAAGTGGAATAATAGTGCTATAAATGTCAAGTGCAGAAATGGCCTAGGACTCCAGAGACCAGGGTTCAAATCCCTGCTCAGCAATGCAAACCCTGTGGGTGACCATGGGGAAGTCACATTTTCTTACCCTCAGAGGAAGACAAAAGCAAATGTTCTCTGAACAAATCTTGCCAAGAAATCCTTCTGATAGGTTTGCCTTAGGCTCACCATTACTTGGAAATGGCTTGAAGTCATACAACAAGAACAACAAAAATGCTTGTTTCACACATTCTAAAGCATGAATGAGGAAAGGGTGGCCTCTAAACCTGCTCTTGTGGCCCCTGGAGCCCTCTTTGGGCCAAACATCTGAACACTTTGGGCCAAACCCCTGGACCCCCATTATAAATGCTTTAGGATAATTTTGGGGCTGATTTCTCTCCTGAAAATGGCTCCAGGTAGCTCCGAAATATCTCAGTTTACCTTTCCAGCCCCTGAACACTCATGACCCCCAACACCAAAAACACAGCTCAAAAGGGCACTGAGAAGTGATGTGATATCATTTCTGGTGTACCTGTATGCATGCAGTTGCCTACTCCATTCCAAAGAGACTTTCATTAAAAACACTGTGTGTGTGTATGTGCACACACACACACACACGTGTGTGTATGATAACTACATTTAACAAAAATTTGCAAAATGCTAAGTGCATTTTCCCTTTAGAAGTACTTGAGAAGTTTACTTTTGAGCAAGTCACTGGGTGCATTCATTTATTTCCGAGTCCTTTGCCATATTGCAGTTTAGATTTCTGTTTACCTTGGGACTTGGAAGGCTTTGATCAGAGATACGCAGCTTTGATTGGTTACAAAGCAATTTAAAGGATACAACACCCTAATATTGCACAGTAATTTTTTAAAAGCCTACCCCCCCTTTTTTTTTCAGAAGAGGTTTTCACATGTACTTTCTTTGGAATCTAGACTGGAAGCCAACAACTGAGAGCAAGCGACTTGAGGCTGTGGGAGTGGAGGGGGGTGAAGGAGATGGAGGAAATCAAGACTGTCAATAAGCGCTAAAAATATTTAGTGTGGCAGCTTCTGTATTTTCTTTTTTGTGAAATGCTGATTAATATTCAGTGGTTGGAGGTTAATGCACCATTCATTTTATTCCCTTTACATCCTTTGCACAGCAGTGGCCGTTCCAATTTTGACTCATAATTCTAGCAAGTCTGGTTCCAATCAAGATATTAGTAACTCACTGAATAAGCAGGCAGGGGTGGGGGGTGGGGGGGTGGAGGAGTGAAAAAAGAAAAAGAAAAAGAAGAAATAACACAATTGTTAAAACATGTCTTTCAATACAATCAGGAACACTCGCCAAAAGAAAAAAGGAGTACAAATGTTAAAGTTCAGCATCAGGAGAGGATGTCTTTCATATGCTTATCTACAAGGTAAAAAGACATTTCATCATTGGGTCAAGGAAACACTGCAAGAAATGGGGCCATCCAGTTTTGTCTTTCATTATTAATGCTGACACAATGGCAGCAGGAGATGAAGTTTAGGAGAAATGCAGGAAAGGGAGGGTTTTTTTTTTTTAACACAACTGCAGATGTTTTTCAATGGGGGTATATGAGTTCCATGGAAATTCAGCATCTTCTTAAGAAATGCATGATAATAAGGTGTGCTGAATAGGATATTTTAAAGGAGGGTAGATGCTTTTTACAAGGCACCTAGAGGGACTTGGGTGGGTGCCTTCTATTGATCTATCTCCCATGCTTTCCTGCCGATTGTTTTGCTAATATGTACCTGTGTTTTGTATTTACCTGCAGATGAAGCGGAGTGAAGCTTGATGTGGATAAACAGAGCGTGGTGAATTTTCAGAAGTGTAGAATTGGAAGGGATCTCAAGGGTCATGAAGTTCTACCCCCTGTCATGCAGGAATACACAAGTAAAGCACTTCTGAGAGAGAGCCATCCAATCTTTGCTTAAAGACTTCAAAAAAGGAGGCTTCATAGAGCTCCAAGGTGCCTATTTCATTGTTGAACAGTTCTTATAATCAAGAAGTTTTTCTTAATGTCCAGGTGGAATCTTTTTTTTTTCTTGTAATTTGAATCTATTCATTTGTGTCCTGTCCTCTGGAACAGTAGAAAACAAACTTGCTCCATCATCTGCATGATAACCCTTCAAATATTTAATGGTGACTAACATATCACCTGTCAGAATTCTCGTCTCAGTTAAATCTATCCATCTCACTAAGCCTAACGTTGATTTCCACATCTGTTGCTGTTGTTTGTTGTGTGCCTTCAAGTCATTTCTGACTTATGGAAACCTGAGGTGAGCCTATAATGGGGTTTTCTGGGGCTGAGTGTGTGTGTGTGACATGCCCAAGGTCACCCAATGGATTTCCATGGCTGAGTGGAGAATCGAAGCCTGGTCTCTGGGGTTCTAGTGCAATGCTGAAACCACTGCACCATGCTGGCTCTCTCCACATCTTTTACCATCAATGTCCTTCTTGAAGAGTGATGTCATAAAAGCATAGACTCGGAAGTAAATCACTTATTTGGACTATAACTGATAGAATCCCTCAGCCATCATTGCCAAAAATGTAATTTTCTTAAGATCCGAGTATAAGGATCAAACATCTAGACTGCTGGCCCTTATAAAGGATGCTCCATTGGCTGGGGGCGGGGGGTTTATTGTCTAAATCATCCTGGTTCTTTGATGGGATTTAACAGGGGTTGACGATGACACCATCTCCCATATGTGAGCTCCCTCCCAATATTTTATCATAGTTTGTCCTCACCAATAATGAAAGGGGAAATATGCAGACTGCTTTGTGGTTAGTATTGCTAGGAACTCCCAGGCTGAGTGGTTTAGGGCTTTCTGAATTCACATAAATTTCAGAGGGAAAGACCTCACAAGAGCTGAAAGCTGGTTTATATGATGGTTATTGATTATTGACATTCAGGATGACTAACCCATGGGTCTTTACCGTTTTCAGTTCACTAGGTAGGCACTGTTGATCAATTTATCTATTCTTTAGGGCCTAACATACGGATGAATTGTTCAACGGTTTATCATTTAATAGATTCCATCATTTTATAGTCATTTTACATTTACATGATATATTTTTTGGAAGTCTTTTCCAAATGGAAGTGTAGTGAAGGCTTTTTACTGAAAACAAAAACAACACACATATTCACATACACACAATCAGTGGGTTAGACTTGATATCTGCAGTGTATTTCTTTTGTTCAGTTTCTAAAGAAAAATCAAATCAAATTACAAAATAGAAATATAGCCATTTTATCAAAACTTGTTCACCCTAAGATCTTTCTCGCTCCCTTTCTCTCTTTCTCTCTCTCTCACCCACTTTCTCTCTCTCTCACACACACAATCACAAAGACTTTTATATGCACAAGATCAATGAGGTAACCATGAGATTTGTGACCAATTATTTGTTGCAATAGAAGCAGTGTGTGTACCTACCAGTGTAGGTGAGTGATTCTCCATTACTTCTAGATATATTGCTTTTGTGCATGAGATTTTCTCTGTGGAACAACTGGGGACTCCAAGTTCTCTGAACAAGCAAAAGCTTCTATGAGCTTCTGCATGAGCTGTCTAGCCAAAATGCAAAAACTGACCACAAGGCACAAGTGGGCTATGTCTAACCAAGCGGAGAATGGTGTTCAGGTCCTTTCGTCACCTTTTTTCCCTGCATTTTTGGGATGATGATTTAAGCTAGAGGCAATAGTATAGAGAAAATACAAGTAAAAAATGACTGTAAATGAATATACACTGTTTAGAGTTCTCATGCTGTTCCTTCCCCAGTCAAGATATTGTAAGTAAAGATCCCCCCTTTCTCACAACAAACAAGCACAACAAACTTGCTTGTGCCAACAAGATCATCGAGGTTTAGATTTCTTTAAGGTCCTTCACTACAACTTCAAAATGGGGTTGCCAAGCTAGAATCCAAGGTTCTCATCAAAAATTCAGAAAATATGTAGAAAGCATATATTTGTGATAATTTCAAGAGGTTAATATGATAAGCCTAGAACTGGCACTGAGTTGTACAACATAGCATAGCACTCCCTATATTGTTGCTGTTTGTTGTTACAGCTGCCATTAAAACTTTGTTTATATCCTTATTCTTCCCCAACACAGGGACTTACGGCAGCTTTACAAATTGAAATGAGTATAATACTAGATTGAAACATAAAAAAGATAGATATTGAAATGGAATTGAACTATCAACTGTAGAAAAAAATATAAAACATACAATTAAAAACAGTGACAACAAAACAATCTAAAAGAACAGCACAGTGTTGCAGCACAAGGTGTTCCAGAGGTGCCATGCACTATTAGAGAAAATCTTGGGTTTTTCCAAAGTTTACTTTTCACTTTCAAACAAAAAAACAAAAACCAAAGCCTGTAAAAAAAAATTCATCTCCAAACATGCTTGAAAGATCTTAGCAATGTCAATGTATATTAAGAACCAGTAGAGGCTGGTAGCTTCCATGGTCAGTGAGGTGATAGATCTACCTGCATTTTAAAGGAGTTCCCCGAGATACTGATGTTAGGGCTGATGGAAGCTGTAGTCTGACAAAAGCAGAAGAGCCACATCTGTATGATCTAAGACACTGTAGAGTTTTGAGTTTATAGGAAAGATGTCCACAGTCACCCCCATTGGGTGTTGTTGAAAGCTTCATGAGTTACACAAGTATGTAAGTTCATAGAAAAGTCTGTCACATTATACTTGGGCTTAAGGAATACTGTTGGGCCAATCTAGGTTGCTATTACACACATCTTTGTAAAACTGGACACAGCATTTGCTCAGTGAGGCTGGTAAGTACTGGCATCCCAGCAGGTAGGAAAGGCAGGTTTAATTCTCTCTTCCCTTGCTACAGTCTATGGGAAGGGAATCTATCTTATTTGCATTGGGGGAAATCCTCCATTGGGTCTAATGGGGGGGGTCCCCCCTCCAAAGAAAAAGCAGCTCAGGTGAGAAAGAAGGGAAGAAAGGGTTAAAGCCATGTTCAAGCTATGGCTGCTGTGATTCTCAGAAATGATCGTCCTCACAATACATGTTGTTTGCAGTTTTTAAAAGTACATCACACACACGCATAGGTACCTCTCCCACTGCATGTTTGTCCTGCTCCCTTCCTTCCTTCTACCTCATCTTCTATACACAAAGCAAGGCATGGATCTCAGAGCAATCCAGTCCAATCCTATGAAAGTAAGCTGAAGCCTGTTTTGTGGATTTAGTCAAAGAGAAATAGAAAAATAACAGAGTGGGGGGAACTGGTGGCTTCTATGTCAATCTGCTCCAGGTTTTTGTTTGTGCTATTTAGGGAATAGGATTCAGGATTTTGGATAGCTCTTTTAAAGTTTGGACTAAAACTTGGAGCAGATTCATTGCCCCACTGACATGGAAGCTACTAGCTGCAGCTACAGAACAGTAAATGCTGGAGTCATTATATTGACACTATTCATCAAGGAATATCATCTAAGGAGACAAATGAAAATATGTTATTATGTGCAAGACTTGCACCAGTACAAACTATAGTGGGATTTGCAGTTGAGAAGTTCCTAGCAGATCACATGAGCTATACCCAGCACATTTGAATCATAAAATTCTTGCCATATCACACTGATTCATCTGATGACTTGCAATTCTGGAATGTCACAAAACCGTAGATGGAGAAATGTGCTGTAGCTCCAGTATCCACTTTCTTCTCTCTCTCCTTTCCCTTCTGGAAAGAAAACATCTTGAGTATCACCCCCTGAATCCATCCCCAATTTGGGGGTAGGGAAGAAGGGGCTTCCTACTATGACCATAGAGAACTCCAAAACGAACCAGGAACCATAAGACATGTCATAACAAACTGAAAGTATGCAGTTCTCTTTAAGTTTTTTTCAAGTCCCAGAAGGCTGCAGCTAATTTTATAACAGGGAGTGGATGCTTATTTTGTGTTGTTGCTGAGGATGTCATGAACTGGCAAGTCTCAAACTAGTATCCTTTCAGTCTTCTGTGCAAATCTGGACATACTTAGCAGCACTATGGGCTTGGTTTCTCTTTCAGCAGAATGGGAGTGACTTGTGGGTGTTATAAATAGCTACCACTGAACTTGCTTCAGGACTGTGGATGGAAAACATTGGGAGTCCCTCAGTTGTTGCAGCTAATCATCCTAACCCATGCCATAAACATGTGGTTGCCCCACACCGTGCCAGACACTCTGTGACATCAGCAGCCAGGACTGGCGTTCCAGAGTGCTTTGCACACACGTTGAAGGAAACCGAAATTGATCTAACAAGCAGATGGACTTTTTTCCCCTTTGCAATTCCAGACTGCGCCAGGGCGTGTGCATGTGTTTGTCACCACAACAGGAGATCCCTGAAGAGGTTTCAGGAGACTTGCCAAGGCATGAAAACAGTGCCAGCATAATCTGATCTACAGCCTTTCGGAAGGCTGTGGCTCACAGCCTATACTGTGCCAGGCATGCTGAGTGCCAGTACAATGGGGGTGGAATGAATCTGTCACTGGTGCTTCCTTGGAAAGGCTTGGAATGCAATCTCATTCCTAAGAAACTATTTATAAAGTACATCAAACTTCTGAAGGCCTTTTAAAAAAAAAAAAAAAAAAATCAACACCCCTTTTCCTACTCCCTTACATTTTGTTTCTCATTTGCCACTACCCAGGCCATTTCTGCACTTCACTGTTATAGTGCTATTAATCCACTTTCAACATCCTATGGAATCCTGGGGTTTGCCGTTTAGGGAGCGGCCTTTAGAATCCTTAGCCAAAGAGTTCCACAGGATGTTGAAAGTGGAATAACAGCACTATAATGATGTATGGCGGTAATGGCCCCAGTTTGTGCTTTCTCACAACTTTCTTGATGTGGAATGTGAACTGTGGTAAAAACCCTAGATGTACTGTACTTACTTTAAAACACATTTAAAATCAGTGAGACTGTTTTTTGTGCAATAGCTTTTGATCTGGGGCAGGAGACTGATTCACAAGAGGAGTAGGTTTGCCACTTAGCAAAGGTTGAACAGCTTGCAACTGTCCAGAATCTGTCTGTCTACCTGTTGGGCCATACTCTTCCATATTGGCCTGTCTAGACTCCGAGATCTTTGGGAAAGGTCCTTCACTCAGTCCCACCATCCTTACCGGTCATGCTTGGTGGGAACATGGGAGAGGGCCTTCTCAGTGGCTACTCCCAGGCTGTGGAAGTCCCTTCTCAGGGGGTTAAACCGGTCTCCTCAATGTTGTTCTTCTGCTAAGAATTCCCTAAAGAAAAAAAATATCCATCAGGCTTTGGGGAACTGACTGTTTGTATGAAAGGCCTCTTAGCAGCATGTTATACCAGTGTTTGACTGCTTTTCATTTTTTTGCAGTTTTGGAAACAGATGTTTTAAATTGTTATAGTTTCATAACATTTTGACAATAATCCTTTGCATGCTCCTATTTATGTTGTGTTTATTTCAATTTTACAAATGGCCTCAAATCCCCATTCTAAGGGCAAAGTTGGGATATAATATATAAATAAAATAAAATATTTCCTCATCTCACACAGGAGGTAGACAGAAAGAAGCAGTTTCCACTATGGGTTCTGCTAGATCTGGAAATACACATGATTGGATATCGAATATTTCTGAAATATGATGTGCATTTGTACAAGTGACATCTAATATATCACACTAAAGTGGTAATGGGAGGCAATGAACAGTAGGCACTTTTTACCCTGTTTTTAAAATATCCTAGTTTCTCTCTCTTCTTCCCACTTTCTCCCTTTGTCCTCAGCTTATTTTACTTGCTCAGAGTGAGCTCAAAGTGCAAAAGTAGTTTGTACTCAACTCAACAGGGAGGAAAGGAGAGGCAGAAATGAAATCTTGCCCTCCTCAGAAGGGCTCAGGCAAAAAAATCACTGCTGCAGCCTCTCTTAACTCGTATGTTCTTCCTCATTAATAACTTTTGCTTTGACCACAGGTCACAGGCATCTCAGTTTTCATCTGTGAAATGTTGGAGTGTGTGAACATATCTGGTTTGTGCTTTGTCCTGGGTCACCACTTCCAGCTGCATGTGCATTGCTGAATACAACTATACATGGAGTTGAGTGCTTTATTTATTTAGTTAGTTTGGTTATTCCTGCAGTAAAATAAAACTACTTTCATAAATATAGAGCTTGCTTTGGATAGTTCCATATGGAAAGACAGGTTGGAGATTTTGAAATGATTGATGGAAACTTGCTGATTGAATACAGGGGAGAAGAGCAACACAGTAGTGAGAACTATTCTCCTAAAACAGAGCCACTCCTTCAAACTATCACTACTCTCCCAAGGTAAAGCTATTTTCCCAAGGTAATGAGCTTAGAAGAAAGTCCAGGCAGAAAGTGCAAAGGCAGGTTTACAGCTGAACATTAAGAAAACAAAAGTAATGACCACAGATGATTTGCATAACCTTAAAACAGATGATGAAGACATTGAAATAGTTCAAGATTTTCCGTACATTGGCTCAGTCATTAATCAGAGTGGAGACTGCAGTAAAGAAATCAGAAGAAGACTAGGACTTGGAAGTGCAGCTATGAAGAAACTAGACAAGATTCTGAAGTATCAAGATAAATCTTTGCATACTAAAATTAATATTGTCCATGCCATCGTGTTTCCCATTTCTATGTATGGTTGTGAAAGCTGGACAGTAAAGAAAGCTGATAGGAAAAAAATCAACTCATCTGAAATGTTCTGCTAGGGAAGAGTTCTATGGATACCCTGAACTGCTAAAAAGACAGATGAATGAGTCCTAGAGCAAATCAAGCCTGAACTCTCCCTAGAATCCAAGATGATGAAGGCCATTTCCACATGACGATGCTGCTGCATGTCATCTTGTTGCAGTCCTGGCACCTTTGTCGGCAATGGGGTGTGCTAGGAAGGCTCCCCTGCGCACCTCACTGGCTTCCTGTGGAAAGGAGCATGGTGGCCCCGCCTCTTCCTCCTGCAAAGCAGCCAGACAGTTTCCATTGCTGCTCTGGGGATGGAAGTGTTGCCAGTATGCTTCCAACCCTTCCACATGGCTGGGAAGGGCAAGAGCACTGCACGATGGCAAGTACACAATGGATTTTTCTGGTTTTGCGAATACCGTGTGCGTGCATAGCTTGGGGACAAGATGGTGACAGGCCGGCGATGATGTCATGCAGAAACATGACCAGCCAACCATTGCCATCCTGGCCCCACAGCAACACAACCCCATTGTACAGAAATGGCCTAAACAGGCCATTGTACTTTCACCATATCATGAGAAGACATGACTTACTAGAAAAGACAATAATGCTTGGTAAAGTAGAAGGCAGTAGGAAAAGAGGAAGACTGCACCACAGATGGATAGACTCAATCAAAGAAGACATTTCTCTGATTCTGTAAAGCCTAAGCAGGACATGGAGGGCTCCCTCATCCATAAGGTTGCCATAAGTTGAAATTGACTTGACAGCGGTTACCAACAACAACAACAATCAGTTTAGAGGCAGTACTACAATAGCAAATAGGAAATCTTAGCCCTCAAACATGGTCTGCAGAAGGTCCCTGTTTAAGTCACTGACATCTCCAGGTAAAAAGATTTTGGGTAACAATGCTGAGAAAGAACCAAACTTGAGATCTGGAGAAGCTTAAGTCAAACTGGTGGTCTCTTCAGAGAAGACACTTTCCATTGTCCACAATTTTTTAATTCCACTTTATGCTTAGGTAATTTGTCATTATGAAAAGAAATTGAAGATACTCAGATTCTGAAATGATTTCTCATATAACTGTGACACTGACTTAGAATATTTTGTTTGCGATCAACTCTGATTAAAAGTTAAGAATGTTGATTTTCAAATATGAGATTTGTATTTGTAGGTGCAGAAAAGATCTCAGTGCAACACTTTTCAGGATAAAACACTGGGTTTGGCTTAATGTTGGCACTCTATGCTACTTTTGGCTTCATCATGTACATACCTAATAAGTTAAACAGCAAGGTAAATAGGAAATAACTCTACCAGAGGAACAACTCTTGGCTTCTTAAGGCAATTGATTAAAACAATAGTTTAGCCCCAAGGGTACATAAACGGTCAGTGCAAATAGGTGTCATGGCTTGTTAAGTGTGTGTAAACATTGGTTTTAAATCATGTATTCAAACAATGCTGCCTATACCCCTTAAGGTAAACATAAATGCTGTGTAAGATTAATTCAGAGATTTTGGTCACAAAGTCTAGCAGGAACATCAAACTTCTTCTTCGTTTATTTTTCCATGTCTACTCCTGAATCTAGAAGAGCAACCTTACAACAATGGAAATTGTAAATTTACCATTGTTGCTGTATAAAGTTTAGGTACAGATTATTCTGTGTATTCAGGGTGAGACGCAATTCAGCAGAGAATACTGAAGTGCTGGTGAACTTTCAGACTGTATATACATGTGTGAGAGCAATATGTGAGTGATACCTATACATGCTGCGGGAGTGAAGGGGAAATAGAACGCTATATGTGCACACTTATGAAAACAGTGGAGCTAAAGGGAAATGTGACCATGAAGAGAAATCATGATCCGTCCCATATTCAGTATGGTTTTATTTTATGACACCATCTTATTGTCCATCTCTTATTATGGAGGAGCCATAGCCCAGTGATGGACAACAAATTAGCACATTAAGACCCTAAGTTCTTCACTGAACAGAAGTCTGCAGATATCAAGACTCAGAAAGACCTCTACCTTCCACTTCAGAAACTTCCTGCTATTTCTTTTTACCATGTTGATCTGAGGGACTGAGGGACCTCTGGTCTTGCCCAGAAATTCAGATGAGTGAAAATGCCCCATGGTTACATAGAATTCTGCATTATATGGAGTTAGATGATCTGTTCATCCAGCTCAGGGTTGACGGCTCTGGTTCTCCAGGCTTTCATGCAGGATTCTTTCCTAGCCCCGCCTGGGATTCCATAGTTTTCACTGTGGCATTCATTCCTCTACTAATCAGTTCTGTCTGGATTAGCTTGTGAAATCTACTGAGATCAGGTCTGCTCAGAGTGGCTATCTTTTGAATGCTCAGTCTCCACTCTTTAGGTTAGGATTCACAGGGAGATTTGAGTGCCTGGGATGTGTTAAGCTGGAGGGTGAAGGAGCACAAAGCTCTTAACTGACCACTTCCTTCTGGAGCTGTGCTTTTCTGAATAGGGCAATTTCAGTGGGAGAGACTTTGAGGACATTTAGGTTGGGCAAATGCAATAGAGGATAGGTCTTTTGTTTCTTCAAGAATGAGTTTTGGTAGGTATTACTGTCATGGCAGGAGTCTGAAGGGAAGGGAAAACTTGTGTTTCTGAAAGGGACTCCACTATTTACACCTAGTTGCTCTAATTGGTCTCAGTGACTGCTTCTACTGCTTGTGGAATTGGTTGTATAGTTTCTCATAGAACTCATAGGTTCCATGAGTTTCTTTCACAGTATTGGATGGTCCATGCCAGGAGAACAGGAAGAGTATAGAACTGTTGTACTGTATCACAGTATTTGTGCTTCTGATATCTTTTGTTGTTATTTGTCTCTAAGCTGACTTTGACTTATGGTGACTCTATCAAAGAAAGCTGCAAGAGCCCCTGGTTGGCAACTGCCCTGTTCAGGTCCTGCAGACTCAGAGCTGTGGCTTCCTTGACTGAATCAATCCATTTGTAATGTGGTTTCCCTCTTTTCTTACTGCTGTCCACTTTACCAAGCATTTACTGAGCATATGGAGTCTGTGGTTATCTAGAAGACTCCATTTTGTCTCCAGTCATTCCATGGCATTTGTGTGAAACCACTGAATGAGTTCATCCAGGGATCTGGACTTAAGTGGTATCAGTACTCTGGTAACACCATGGCATTTTTTTTCCTTTTTGTTAGTAAAGTTACAGAAAGAGTGGCCCCTCTGGCCAGGGAAGGTGGAGATATTTTCTTTTTGTTTCCAGAAAGGAATTATGTTTCTTCACAAAAGTAAAGCTGGAGAAAAACAGGGATTTCTCTCTCCCTTCCTTCCCTTTTATTCTCTCACACAAATCACATTGATCTAATATTTCAAGGAGAAATGGCTTCATGAAATTACTATTTCTCCAGCTTTGTTTCACTAAACCATTTCACCTGATTCATCAGCACATTGACATAGGAATGAAGTCCCATTGAATGCAAGCCAACTTTGAGGTGATTGAAATGGCTTCTCCCATTGGAGACCTGAAGAGCTTCTGCCAGTTTAGGTCAAGTACAGCCTTCCTGGTCAGTGTCAACCAGCCTTCAATAACATCTGAAGCACGTGAGAGAAACCTCTGGCCTATGTATGGCCCTTGGAAGCCTTCAGTGGGGCATGCTACTTTTCCCAAATCCAAAGTGATTTGAATGGGAGAGAGATAGTCAGCAATAAGAACCTTCTCTACATGCTGTCCTATTTACATCTCTCCACCAAATTGATTACTGCTGGTGGGCTGTGAAGGCACTATGTGATCTCAGCATGGAGGGAGTTGAAGTTTAACCCCTCCACCTTTCCATTGCTGAGGTGAGATGTTTGTGTGTGTGTGCGCGAGAGAGAGAGAGAAAGGGAGATGGGCAGTGTCAAACAGGTGGACAGGGAGGAGGGATTGTGTGGCTGTGTTTGGAAAGACAGTTGGCTGTCCACATTCACTAGGGTTAGGGTCGTAGGACCCCAGCAAAATGGGAAAAATCACAAATATCAAAATGTGTGTGTGCGTGTCTGTGGGAAGTGGGCTGAAGGCATGGTGGTGAGAGTGGGCATTCAAGGGCCAAACCTCAGGGAAAGGAGAGGGAATGGGTGTGCACAGCCTGATTGGAGTGACTGATAAAGAACATTTGCCTGGAAAAGAAGTGTTTGAGGGGGGGCAGGGGCTGGAGAAACTTGTGAATAATCAAATCCATGAAAGTGAAACCTGCAAATGTGGAGGGCTGACTGTATGTGTGTCTGAGGAGAAGGAGGCCTATGTATGTAGGAGGAACGGACAGATGGACAGAAAGACACAGAAAGGGAGAGGAGGAGGAGTATTGTGGTGGTGAGGGAGACACTAGCCCTGACTGTACTTACTTCCAGTCTGAGAGCTACTAAAGCCCATATGTGTACCTATCCCTGGTTCATTCCAGGTTAGTTACTCCATTGAATGCCATGTGGAAATGCTTCAACAGCTGTTTGAACACTTGGGCCTGAATGATTACCCTAATATTGCCCCTCTGATTTACACCATGTGGCTGATACCCAAATCCTTGCTTTAAACTGTTTGTTAGTTGCAATTCTTGGTTGGATTTCATTGTTCAGTTATTTGGGCTTTCCTATGGGTTCTCAACCTAGACAGAGTGCTGCAGATGGGAGGCAGTTCCTTGTTCATCCGTCCTCGGTCTTAAATCCAGAAATGTGCTTCTGTGTATAATTTGCATTTGAAAACAGGAAAGGAGCAAGGATGACTCTTGAAACCCAAATCCTGCTCTTGCCAATCATCCTAATTATATCTTTTTATTGGCACATGGAGGGATGCATTGTAGGCTATTTTCTGGGACCGTTTGGGAATGATTTTGACCCTACAAAAGCAGCTTCATTTTAGAAAGAGTAGACAGAGCGTGCACCTCTAGGCAAACATCTGAATTTAGGTTACAAATTATGTGATGGGTACTCCATAAATTATCCACCAGTTGTTACAGATGTTTAAAGCTTTCCATGTCAGCCTTGGATTTGGCTTCCCCCTTTTTTCCTAATTGGGAACAGAAATCCAATTAGACAATAATCCTATCTTCTTTGAAGTTCTTAACCACAGCGTCATACAATATTAAGTTGTGGATGTTGTGTCGTTGATGGAACTGGCTGCTAGGCAGCAGTTAATGACTTTGCTGATACAGGGTAGCAAAGTACAAGTATCTCCCTGGGCAGTGCTCTGCTGCTCTTGACTTCTTGGGAAACAGCAGATATTTGACGATGTGCTCAGGCTAATGCTGGATTTAAAGCCCAGAGTTCCACCCTTTGAGTGGAACCAATGCCATATGGTTTGGGGGAAAGGCTTATCTTGTAAAAATAAACACATGCTAATATATAATATCCTATGCTATTTGGAAAGAAAAATAAAGTCTACTGGCTCTAAAATAAAAACATGAAATAAACTTTACATTCAGTGAATGATTTGTAATTTAAATTTTCATTCACTACTATTTTTTTTAAAAAAAATACAATTGTTTTAAGTAAAAGGGACATATTTCATGCCCAAAGATCTTACAGTTGACATAAAAAAATAGATTTCATAGATTTCACTAGATAGACAGACAGATAGATAGATAGCATTTTTTGCCTTGAAATTCTGATTGTATAGTACCTTCAATAACTGAGTTGGGCTATCTTTTCTTCTCACAATTTGAAACTTCAGCTTTGGAAAAAGGGAAAAGAAGTATGCTGGGGATGTGGCAGCTGAGTGACAAGACATGGAGCAACTGGTGAGTTCCACTTGTAAATGTACTTTTTCAGATCTTGGAGAAGGAGATATCCCGTGTCTCCTTCTGCTAGACCCTCTAGTGCACAATAATAATATTTGGAGCTCTTCCAGGAACAGTTCCATGTCCGTGGCTACTAAATGGCAGTAGGGGCGCTCACAGAATTGTTCTGGCTGCTCTTGAGCACAGAGATAGCAGGAGCCACCTTCACACACCCATATAAGTCAGCTCTCCCTCCCTCTGGTGCTCAAGATGAGCCAGAGCAAACCCAGCTGTAACCATGCAGTTGATCATTGGCTTAGGATATGGGGCTCTGTTGGCAACTCCCTAGCTATTGTTCCAAGGCTGGGGGAAGCAACCAGGCAAGGGAACAGCCTTCATCACCTCCAAGATCTCATACAGCTGTTACTGCCCTGGCTAGCCCGAGCTTTGGGGGATATAAAAAGATATCTTTTGATATCGATAATTCAGCTTCACATACCCATTCCCCTCCACATGCTTGCGAGGCCCCCGGACAAGCATACACACAGGCTCAGCCAATAATAGCCGTAATATTCTAACACAATACAGGCAGGCCAGAAATAGCCGACTTGCAGCTTTAGGAGACCTCAAGGCAAATACCTCCATTAGGTATGCCCACAACTTTCAAAAGGATCCTCTGCCCGGCGCTGGCAGATTGATGATCTGACTATACAACGCTCAAGTACTCCGCGTTTGCATACCGGCTCCCCTACTGACAATTTGGCTATAACTCAATCATTCAAATTCTGACCTTTCGGAGGCTTTGTCTCCAGCTCCAAATTTATTGTTTTCCCCAAGACCGACCTAGCCTGCGGTCACAATTCTCCTTATAAAAACCCCTGACTTTAAGCGCTTCCTTGGATCGCTCCCGAGTTCCAGACCGCCTTGCTGCCGCATCGCTTGGCGAGCTTCCCCTCAGCTCCACGTGCTGAGATACATCGAACCCCAGCCTCGCTCTCCATCTTCTTCCGGGCTTCAGGAACAGGTTTCGTATCACCCGAATCAACTATCCCTCTGAAGATCCCGCTATCTTACTCACACCTTTATTTTCCTTAGTTATCTGTGTGTGTGTGTGTGTGTGTGTGTGTGTGTTGCTTACATTGTGTGCCTGTCTTTAATAAAGATCATTCATTACTTTCAAACCGGTCTGCTTCTTGACTTGGCCTGACCCCGTAAACACTGGGTTACAAGATTCCGCTGTGTCACCCTGCCTCTCGTTTTGCCAACCAGTGCTCTTGACTAAGTTCCTCAATTTGTGTAATTGCAAGGTCATTTAGGTGTCCCTCCCGGGACCCCCAGAATACAGGGTAACACAGCATGATGTAGGATCACTGCTACTATGGTGTCCATATTAAACTACACCAGTCTGGTGGTGGAGGCTCTTGGTCACAGTCTCTCCCTCTCTCCCTCCCTCTCTCCCTCCCTCTCTCTCTCTCTCTCTCTCTCTCACTCACTCTCACACACACACACACATTCACAGCTGCCAGCTGCCAAATCAGTGGAGATTGCTGGTTAAAGCTGTCCTGAAAGCACCAGTCAGCAATCCTGGATTGCTCCCTTGTGATGGATTACCTAAGTGTTGCATTACCTGTTTGTATCTTAAAGATTCTGGCTGTGATTCTAGATCAGCTAGTTACCTACATAACTACCCCAGTTATGCAGCTAAACAGCATCTCCCAGCCTGCCCCCCCCAGTCCAGACCTAACAGGGAACCAGCTGTTGTGAGTGATGGGAATCTGCTTCTTACCAATCAGTGCACATCATGCTCATGTTTCCACTCCCTTGCTCCAATGATCTCCAGTGTGATAGCCAGAAGCAGGATCCTTGTCATAATTCTTCCTTGTACTGGAGATCACCCATGGAAGTGGGTGGGAACATCAGTCTGCTATATCTTGATTGATAAAAGAACAGACCTTTGTTGCTTGAAATAGCTGCCCAGTAAGTCCAGACAGGTGGACTTTCTCAATCCTTACACTTTTCCTACACAATTGTATATGTAGGGATTGTGAATACATAGGGAGTGTGAATACAAGCTCAAAGTTATGAGAGAGATTGTGAATTCCAGCCAATTACTTTTAGGAGCACTGTGACTGACAGAACTTACTACATTAAACAAACCCATCTTTTGCTGAACCTGTAACATTACTAGATGTGATTGAATGACAGGATGCCATCTGCAGTATTTGGGGAAAACAACCACAGACCTGTGTACACATTTTAGAGGTCGAACATTTTAACAAGAACATTATAGCTTTTCTGATTTGTCCCTGTTTGGAAATGAGATGCTACCACATTCTAGTATTTTAAAGAAAAAATAGAATTTCTGGATCCATAGTTTCAAGATTTTCATACCACATGGTCTCAACCTAGAGGAGAATAGATCATCCACTTTAGAATATTAATGATGCACTGTTCTAAATTGTCACCTTGTAAACTGAAATGTTTTGCTACTAATCAAACAAGATAGATAGATAGATAGATAGATAGATAGATAGATAGATAGATAGAAAGATAGATAGGCAGGCAGGCAGGCAGGCAGGCAGATAAAAAATTCTTGCTGAATGAAGGATGTCCCAAATGGAAATGAAGCTGTTCTGCTGCTATTAAGTTTACGTACACACAACACATACACACCTGGGAGATTTATTGAAGTGACTAACAAACAGTACTTAAAAAATACATATCACGAGGAAAATATTTTGGCTTCTGCCTTCTTCAGCAGCCAAAGATGAAACTGAGCTGTATAGTAGGTGACAGTTTAGAACACTATGTTATCAGCAGGACAAACTTGGGAGAAGTGCTGTTGGTTTGCTTTTTAATCACCAACACACCCACCCAAACACGCACATACAAAATTTCATAATATTAACTATAAATAAATAAAACTTATCTACATTATATTATATATTATAAAATTATCTATCTATCTACCTGTCTATCTATGTCTAATCTCCAAAATAGACATGATGGTTGCAGACATGCTGCTATCACATATGCGGCTATCAAGTTTTTAGACACATACACATACCATTCATTCATATGTGCACACACACATATCCTTCCCAGTTGTGTGTGCTTGTATATATCTAGAGCTCAAAGTAGACTTGACAATCCTCCCCTCCCAATTTTGTGTGTGTGTGTGTGTGTGTGTGTGTCTCAAAGTAGGCTTAAGAACAGCAGATGATCAGCACTTAAAAATAAGATGCTCTGCCATTACATGGGGCCTTTTCATATTACACTGTTATAGTGCTATTATTCCACTTTCAACATCCTGTGGAATTCTGGGGTTTGTAGTTTCCTGAGGCCAAAGAGCTCTCTGGCTGAGAGTTCTAAATACCCCTCCCTAAACTGCAAATCCCAGGATTCCACATGATGGTGAAAGTGGAATAATAGCAGTATAACAGCATAGTGTGGAAAAGTCCATGGAAAACAGGACACAGGAGGACACCCCTTATGCTAGGAGTAGAGGCTGCTGCTGCTTCCCTTGTTGCTCTGCTAGAATGAATCCAGGAGCACATCAGTGGCCAGGGAGATGGAACCAGCTGCACCCAGCAGCCCATCCATCTACTGTTGTGCACTGGCAGAAACAGCCAGGGGATGGGAGCAGGGTCTGCTGCCTCCCATAAGTACACTGAGGGAGACTTTACATCAATGTAGGATCTTAGCTATAGTATCCATGGCCCTGTTAGCCTTTGACCATGCTGCCAACACTTGAGGACATTTAGACTACTCCTAAGAGTAGAAAAAAATTGCTTCAACTGGGAAGGAATTTTGTTTCCAAAAAGAAAGGAGGGAAGGAAGGAAAAAGAAAAGAGAAAAGCCCTTCCAGGGGGAATACCCATGTCTGACAAATGGCTTCCTCAGTATTTCCATTGTGCCTGGAGCAGCCCAGTAGGGTTTTAGACAGACTGAATTCTGTGAAATCAGAATGCTCTGTTGCTGGAGCTTTTTCCCTGTTCTGGATTGCCTGAGACCCCTATTCAGGATTTTCAAACAAAGATAGCTGAACGTGTATTTACATTTCCGCTTTAATATCAGTTGGGCTTCAAGACACTTATCTGTGACTGGATTGTGCTTTGGTGGGAGTAGCAAAGTATCAGCAAAAATGAAGGAAATACATTCTTGCATTTGAAAGAAACAGGAAAGCAGTTATGCTTTCAGTTGTATAATGAATGACATTTTGCACAGAGGCTGCAAAGGGCCAATTTTTCTCATCTGTATATCACATTGACTAATTTGTTTTAGTGCAAATTGGAAGAAGCCTAGAGGAATTAATTAAGAAATTTCACCGTTGTACTTTAAGACTGATGATGTGGACTACAGTATGTGCATGTGTGTGTGTGGGGAGTCAG
The DNA here is from genome assembly GCA_030412105.1 of Cyclura pinguis. Taxonomy (NCBI): domain Eukaryota; kingdom Metazoa; phylum Chordata; class Lepidosauria; order Squamata; family Iguanidae; genus Cyclura; species Cyclura pinguis. Next base: position 167,234,303 of record CM059600.1, read on the forward strand.
GCATTGCAGAGAGGATATTGCAATTTGTTCTCAAATATCCAGCTCATGCCATGACAGATTCTGGCAAGATCTCATTCTGGAACTTTCTGCAATAGCTTTGGATTATCTAATCATCAGAGCTTTTTGAGTGCCCAGTAGACTAGCTATGACTGAAAACAAACTTGTTATATCTCCAACTGCTTGAATCATGAATACCTTCATGTACATTTCTAACTTAACCCCATGGCTGTGAGAGAAGTGTTAGATCATTTATTGTCACAGACCCTGATAGTTGTAATTTTTTGCAGAAAATAAAAGGCATGTGCAGGTCAGGTGACATCTTGTAGATAGCTTCATTCAGAATTAGATACAGGCTTTCAGGTTACACAGAATCCTTTAGACAGTGTCTGTCTAGTGCGAAAGTGTTCATACTCGTACGCCACGAAGAATGACTCTGAGAGCAGAAAGATCACAACAAAAGCTGAGGGAAGGGATCAGAGACCTCCAAAAGAATAAAAGCAGAGTCCCAATTTCTCCTGTGCCTATCTCATGAGTTTTAAAAACTGTTCTCATTATTTTTCAGGAACAAACTTGCCCATGAATACTTGTTTTAAAACACTCCAGCTTGGCCACTTTGGATGTCCCAGAGCTGTGATTTCACTGGAGAAAGCCAAATAGTACACTTTGTAACAGCTTCCATGTAATAAACAAAATACATTAAAGTCTGATGTTGACCAGGTCTAGTGGTTGGGCCTGGAATTGAGATCGTATTCAGACTGATGTTGAATTGAGTTTGTCAGGAAAACCGAAAGCCAAGAACAGCAAGTCAGAAGCTTAGATTAGTTGCTTCTCTGTTTCTTCTCATCCACAGTTACAAAAGAAAACAGGACGTTATGCTCGATTAAATAACTACTGCTGAGCCTCTCTCATGGTGTTCTGAGGACAGCTTGCTTTTTTCTATCTTCTTCTCCTGAAGCTGCAGCTTAAATGCCACTGATAGTCTACAAACTTGAGGTTACGGCCTTCTGCTGTACAAGATAAAGTGAAAACTCAGGAAGAAAATGGAGAATTTTCAATGTTTACGGTCTTGTCCCTTTCAGACGAACTATTTCATCATAATGGAAGGAGGAAAACATCACATGTGTCTCTATTTAATGAAATTAAAATTAAGGAGAGGAACAAAATTGCATCTGCCAAATTAGTGCTTTTGGAAATGTGTGTGTGTGTGTGTGTGTGTGTGTGTGTGTGTAGATCACTTCCCAAAATGCCTACAGACAGTTCTGTAGTGAACTCTTTTTTGGTTCTGCTTATAAACAGTAGCCATAGACAAATCAGTCAGTTTTGCTTTCTCCAACAGGGGTTTGCAACCTGTTTATGAAGAAATGTTTATGTTTATGTAAATTTTGTTAAGTTTCTATCTAAAACAAACTAAACAAAATAGTCAACCATCTGCCAAGGCAAAAATCAATAGGTATAGGTGTTTCCCAGCATCCCTGCTGTGTAGCTACTGCAGACGAGGAATCTGCCAGGAAAAAAGGTGGGGACTTTAATTCAGCACGACAGAGATGTTTGAAAACACAGGGATGCAAAACCTGACTTCTAAGGAAGAAAGCATTCAGAGCCTACTGGCTCGATTAATAAATTTATCAATTTCACTTTTTTATACCTTTGATTCTGCCTCCAATCCTTATTTTTTCTCTTGCATCCATGTTCTGTTCATTTTATTTATGAAGACATTTTAGGGTTTTTAGAAGTTCTTATGAGCCAGTTCTTGTAAGCTCTTCTAAAGGTCAAATAACATCTATAAAACTTACCTTCTGCCAGGTGAAGAGGTAAGGGAAACCTTTCTCTTACAAAGAACATTTTCTTTTGTGCCAAGACCTGGGACTAGGATGACGTGTTCCATCATCCATGGGTGGGAAAATGATGCTGCATGAGCTGTTTCCACTGAGAAAAATATTCCCCAGCTGGCTGAATAGAATGCCAAGGTAAAAAAACTGGGATTCAACTTGTTTTCAAATGACCAAACTGGATGACTTAATTTTTGAGGTTGAAGTTTTACACTTATGTAACTACTATCCAGAGAGCCAGTGGGGTATAGTAATTTTGAGCGATGGACTGGGACACTGAGGCACCAGAGTTCAAATCCCCACTTGACCATGGAAACCGATTGGCCGACCTTGGACTAGTCACATTCTTTCGGCCTCAGAGAAGGCAAGGGCACCCCCCTCCCACTGAACAAATTCTGCCAAGAAAACTATGATGGGTTTGCCTAGGGTTCCTGTAAGAAACAACCTGAAGATATACCATGACAACCACCACCACCATTACTACTACTATCCCCAATAGTTTCTTATACAGTGTTTGTTTAGACTGTCGTAAAGCTTCCAGATGATATCTGGCTACCATTTCACTCCCCAACCCAAACAGCCAATGATGGACCACAGGGATATTCCAGAAAATCTCCCTTTCTCTGCCACCCAGATAGCCACTGTTGTCCCCCCATCCCAGACCTCTGTGTAAGTTCACTGGCAGAACATTATGCTCCATCAGGTTCAAACAAGAACTTAGTCTAAATGACCCTTTACTTCTCAATCTCTGAATGCCTTTAATAGAAGTAACTGAAGAATATAAATGGGCAAAAGAGCTATATTGCTGATTGTGAATATATCCCATTGAATGTATGAGATCTAATGTATGAATCCATGTCAATGAATGAATCAATTATATGAGAAGTTCTTGGTGGGTTTTGTGTATATATATTACAGAGTAAAGGGTGTAGCTTCTTAACAATGTATGGCCAAGATCCTGGTCTAGGAGATGTATTGCACCTAAGTAGCTACAATACATCTCCCATTAAACTATTCCCCCAAAACCTACCTTTTCTCTTCTGAGCTTCCTTTCTCAACATGGCCATTTCTTGGTCAATGGAGAGCAGGGAGAATGACATCATCACCAAGGAACTTTCACAGACCTCCAGGACAGTTACAACATGTCCAGCTAAAAGAAAATAGCTTGATGCTTTTCTGCCTCTCCCCACCCCCCACCAGCCAGGAGATGGCTGTGTTGAGGATGCTACAGCAGAGAAAAGGTAGCGTATTTGTGCGTGTGTATGTGTTCAAGGGAAGGTGTTTGATTTATTATGCTGTCAGTACAGAATTCCAGCTAGTGCAGTGGAAAAAAAGGTGGGTTACAATGAGGTAAATTGGACTTACACCACTGAAATTCACTAACAAAACACTAGTTCCATTTTAAAAAAATGAAAATATATGTATTTGAAGACTTACGACTTAAGAATCATTTCTCTGACTGCATATATAAGTATGTGCAGTGCAGAACTTGAAAAAGTCGCCATTTGATCTGAAATCCAATGCTATTCCCAACTAGAGTAGACCCAGTTAATCACTGAAGCTTACATAAGTATTGAATTACCAGGTTTCCATTGATTCAATGTAGCAGTCTAGTTGGGACTAGCAATTGTATTTAGGCCATTGAGTAAAATCCCCTGCGCTCCCATCTCTTGATTCAGAAAAATGCATTGGAAAAATGCATTTTTGTATGAGAAAATTATTGACACAAGGATTCTGGGATTTGTAGTCCAAAAAATAAATTTTCCAAGCTGTAGTGTCATGCAAATAGAATCCATAATTAAGAATGTGAGGCTGTTGACAAGTTAATCATGCACGTTCAAGCAATAGGAAAAACACTGTACAAAATGATCCTGGTTTAAACATTGTATTTTATTTCTAAAATGGGAAAGCTTAGGACTGTCAGTCCAGTGAACAGGAGGGGGAACATTAAACAGACTGAAAGATACATTTTTATTAATATATTCCAGGGATGAACTCTAGCATAGTAGAGAGTTTCTGGAGCTAAGATATGGTGATGCCTTGGACCCGGAATGATCTCTTCCATGTCTTTTCACACATTGGGAAATGTTGCATTGTTTTGGTTGTGTCCTTTCACTTTAGATATAGATGCCTTGTATGTGTGTGTTTGTCTTCATGTTACCTGTTAACCTATGGTGACTCTATGAATTTCATAGCGCTTTCTTAGGCATGGAGTATTCAGAAGTGGTTTTGCCCGTTCCTTCCCTCTGAAGTATAGCCCTACAGCACTTGGTATTCATTGGTGGTCACCCATCCAAGTACTAACCAGGGCTGACTTTGCTTAGCTTCCAAGATCAGATGGGATCCAGTGCCTTTCAGGATGTAGGCTGTATGCCTTATATACAAGCAGATAATTCTTATAAAATCATTTTGTGTGTGTGTATAACTAAAACTATTCTTAGCTGTTGTTCTACAAGCTGTTTTGCTTTTGTCCAGATCTTTTTCTTGCTGATGTCTGTCATTCTAATTCTGTCTGAGTTCACCATGCACAACATATCTTAATGCTGTTTCTATTCTAATTTTCTCCTCAGGACTTATGAGCAATACATTGGCTTTATCCCAAGGCAAAAGAGGTGGAACTGGCACACCTTGTGGAAGAAAAAACAAAGATCCACCCTGGTTCATTTCATCCAGAACATGGTCAGATGATGCTTGCTTGCTACCATGACGTACCCAGATGGCAGTACCTGGTGGGAGATTTTCTGAACCTGTTGCATATCCCACAGGCACTTTTTACCAGGAACATGTTCTACATTCTGCTTTCTATGTGTGGCATACAGCAGTTGGAAAGATACAGGGTAATCTCTCAGGAATGTTTGATTATGTCTCATTACAGGAGACTACACACAAAAGCATGTTCAGAGGAAGACATGATAGGGGTTTCTAAAATTATACATGGAGTGAAGAAACAGGATATAGAAAGTTTTTCTTCCTCTCCTGTAACATGACCCTCAGGCTCACCCAATTCATGACAGATTCCCGGCAAATGAAAGGAAATATTTCTTCACACAATACAAAATTAAGGTGGAGGATTTGCTGCTACAAATATGTGGTTGCCATTGGCTTGGGGTTTTTTAAAGGTGATTAGATAAATTCATGGTTGAAGAGAGGAATACCAACAACTTTGACCCTGACAGCTAAAGTAAACCAGTACTAGATGGAGCTTGAAAATAATGCTTTACAAGTAATGTTGTTAGGTGTAACAAGTTACTGGGAAGGATAAAAATGGAGAAAATTATTTCCCTATAAACCTAACGTACTACAAATGTTTTTATATGGTATTTCCCAAGTTTCATATTTGAGGGTCACTGAAGTAGAGGATTTGGCTATTCCTGGTCCCTTCCTTTATATTTTTTTTATTTAGACAGATTAGTTGCACATTATTAACACATTACCCAAACCCCTACGTTACCTCAAAACGTGGGTGACTCAGGGGTCCACCCATGATGCCAGTACCTCCATGTGACAATGGGGAATTAATTAGCTCAAAATTAGGAGGCCTGTGAGAAGGGGATAAATTAATGAGATCTTTCCACCAATGTTTACAGGGTCTTGCAAGAAAGAACCAGCCAGGGAATCCAAATGTAAACTAAAAATGTGTATTGAGAGATTCACACATGCACGCACTAGATCCAAACACTCATGCCATCACACAAGGACTAGCCAAAGGATAAAGGGAGGAAAAATTGTGGAGAGAGGATTCTAGGGTTTGAATGATAATTACCTGTCCAGAAAGAAGCAAAGAAAGTGGTGATATGACTTAGATAGGCACCTAAGGACAGTTCTTGTTTGGAAATCTAGGTGATCATGTGGCATTCAGCAAGGTGAGAGACTGTGCTGAACCACTCAAAACTGAGGGTTTTTATATCTGAAAACTACCCTGTGGGTATGAGTGTAAATCACTCTCCCAGCCAAGTGGACAACGGGAGTTGCAACACAAACAATGTGGTCCAGATGATGTTAATAGTCTTTAATGTTTAGGTGACAAAGCGGTAATGGCTGTCATGATAGCTCTGCATTGTGGAGAGGTTGGGAAGGCAAAGCAGGGAAACATCCAGGTGTGAGAGATCAGGGTTGAAACAATGACAGTTTGGTGGCAATCTCCCCTTTCTGCACAGAGATGTTCAGCTTCAGTGTAAGCCTATTGTCTCCAAAGTTGCCTCATAATCTGCCTGACAATGACTTTGGTTGCACCTAGAGGGTGTGTGGGCTGACCTGCCTTGCAATCTCATGTTTACAGTCAGTAATTTTCCTCTTTCCAGCTTGAGCTTCCAGTAACCTCAGATTCCATTTTATATCAATGACAACTAATGTAGTTGCCAATAATAATATTTGCCAATTAAACCATGTCAATTTTGTGGGGGGTTGCACAGGGCCATAACACCTATACTAAATAATATTGATGACTGAGATCCTACATCATAGATGTAGTTGCAAATACATATCTACATTTTATTTCTTCTGAACCCAGCTCCACAAACCTATCTAAACACCCAGTAGCCACACCAAGAGATGGAGATATGTCCTGCTGGTGTTCAGGGCCCTGCAGTATTATGTTTCTTGCCCTCTTGTTACCCTGTGTACTGGGAGTCCCGGGAGGGACATCAAAATGTGCTCAATTAAAGGTGGCGAAAATTAGCTCAGAGCACTGCTTAGCGTTACGAGAGGCAGGGTAACGTAGCGAGATCTTGAACCCTATGTCTACGGGGTCGGGTCGAGTCAAGGAGCACACAGAAGTTGAAACAATAAATGATGTTTTATTAAACAAGCAAAACAGTGTACGCGACACATTCACACAAGATAACTAAAGAAAATAAAGGTTGGAGTGATATAGAGGGATTTTTAGAGGGATTGCTGGTTTGGGTGATACTTCACCTGTCCTGAAGCCCGGAAAAATGGAGAGCGAAGCTGGGATGTGATGTAACTCAGCACGTGGAGCTGAGGGGAGGCTCGCCAAGCAAAGCGGCAGCAAGGCGGGATGAAACTCGGGAGCGTTCCGAGGAAGGTCTCGGAATCAAGGGTTTTTATAAGGAGAATTGTGAATGCAGGCTATGCCGTACTTGGGGGAAAACAATAGATTTGGAGTTGGGGACAAAGCCTCCGAAAGGTCAGAATCTGAATGATTGAGTTATCGCAGAGGTTCTCAATAGAGTAGCCAGTATGCAAACACAGAGTACTTGGGTGTTGTATAGTTAACCCATCAAGCTGCCATCGCGGGTCAGAGGCTCTTTTGTAGGTTGCTTGATGGGTTAACTATGCATACTTAATTAAAGTACTTGCCTGGAGGTCTCCTAAAGCAGTGAGTCAGCTATTTCTGGCCTGCCTGTATTGTTGTTTGAATATTACGGCTGTTAACGGCCGAGCTTGTTTACGTGCTTGTCCGGTGGCCTCGCAAGCACGTGGAAAGGAATAGAGAAGTGAAGCCGAATTATGATATCAAAAGGATATCTTTCAATATCCCCAAAGCTCGGACTAGCCAGGGCAGTAACACTCTCCTACCAGCAATCTGTGCTGCAAGAATCAGAAGCAGGACCCTGTTACAACTTTTCATTTTACCATAAACTGGTAGTGGGCTGGAAATGTCATCTTGCCACACCCTAATTGCCAGCAGAATAGACCTCTGTTGCTCAGTGCAGCTGCAGGCTGTTCAGGCAGGTTGAGGAGCGTTTGTGATTATGGCAACAGTACCACAGTTGGACAGAAGAACACCAAATAGTGACAAAGGCTTATGCATTTGTAACTGCCCAACAGGAAGGAGGACAGTAAGTTATAGAAAGGGTTGCCCACTCTGCCATTGTAGGGAGGGGCAGTGTTGCACTGAGCAACCTTCAAGGAGACAATTTGATCCATTCTGAACAGCTGCAGACTGAGCCAAGTCTTACAATGGTTTGGCCATCGCAAGACTTGGAATGGGATCTGGCGTGATTTCAGACTGGATCTCACTCCAAATCTTGAAAGATTTCAGTTCTTGTGAGATTTCAGATGAGAGCTGGGGGTAGAGTTATATATAGGCCTTAGTTAATTACCGTATGATGTATTTGCATCAACTTTTAACAGCCAATATTTAACCCAAATATATTCTCTGGCCTCACTGTCTTGGCACAATGTTGTAATGTTATGATGTTAGCCATCTTACCTAAGAATTCTAGATTCTGGGGGCAGAAGCTGTTATACCACTTGCTACCAGTTGCAAGAAGAGCAGGTCTAGGGAGAGGGCTCATTCTAGAGAGAGAATGGGCTTGACCAATTGTCAGCCAGTAGGCTCCCCATGAGCCCACCTGAAAGCAGCAATAGTAGCTGGGAAATCATAGTTTTATGAGGCTACAGAGCACTGTCATGCATTTGGAATTCCTGTAAAAGTTTTTAAGTAACAGCTTTCCAGACTTGGCTTACTAGCTTTTGGGATTCAGAGCGGCAACTGGCTCCAGCATGTACTGATAGTGGATTTGCAAGTGTGTGTATGTATCTTCATTCATATCCTGTTTTTGGCTTTCTTGAACCATCTGGCTGACAATTAGAAAACTGGATGCCAGGCTAGATAGATTTTGCCAAGATTTTTTCCAGCTTGGTCTGAAAAGGCCAATGGCAACACTAGGTATAGATGTATCCCTTTATAGTGGCCACAGACATGCAGAAAGCTGTCAGTACATTACACGGATTTAGATGATACAGCCAGTACAGCAGAAGTGATTATTCCGTACATCTACTCAAGGAACGCATAACATCCCAAGTAGCAAATACCTCCTCTGAAACGCTTTGTACTGAAGCTGCATCCACATCCTCACCTACAATTAAATCCCAGGGACCCCAAACAACCCAGTGTGAACCCTACCTTCAGAAAAGACAGCTCTCACCACCCCCTATTTCATCTCCTATTTCACTGAACAAGCCAAAGGATGCTCCCCTCACTAAACAGATGGGACCCCTGCTCGCTTGTGACTCTCATTTTTCAGCTCATGCTGCATTAATTCTTCCAACTTCCCTACCAGCACAGATGGAGCAGGAAGAGCGGGAACGTGATGCACTACCACATCATCCACACCAACAGCCATTGGCTAATGTGAACCAACTGCCACTGAATGAATTACCCATCCAGCCTGTAGCCTGCAGTGCAACTGCTTGACAATCAAGTGACCAGCACAAGGTTACCCTTATGACATGGAACATCACGGGCTGGCACACATCTATCAGAGACCTCTGTTTCACTGACTTCCTTGCACAACATGACATCATACTGATTCAGGAATCATGGACTGCTAAGGAACTCCTACTAAATGGCTTCCACTCATTTTCAGTTGTGGCAGAGCCAGGGAGAAAGCATGGAAGAGCAAGGGGAGGCTTGGGAGTCCTGGTTTCCACCAGTCTACGTGCTACAACAAGGTCTCTCCCCACGTTTAGAACATATGCCATGGCAGTGCTAATCCAAATTAACCACTGCACTCTGCTGGTAATTAACGTCTACATGCCTCCAATGAAGAAAAAATCCCAAATCAGAACCTTGTGGGCCGAAATGGAATCATACACTGCTAATCTCATATTGCAGAATCCAAATGCATTTGTAGTCCTGGGGGGAGATTTGAATGCTAGATTGGGCCCCAATGATCATACCCTATATGCCCACCAAAGATGCCCTCTTCCTAACTTCGAAGATGATGGAACTCACCTAACCTGCTGCTCAAAACACAAGAAATCAAATTTTGCAGGCCTCTGTCTGGCTCAGACAGTCTTCAGGTTAAGCCTTCATATTCTGAACGGTGCTCTGAAAAGTGACTGTCCAGCAGAATTCACCTATCTCTCTGGGTCCAGAATGAGCGCTATTGACTACATAATCATTTCTGGAGACCTTCTCCCCTACGCTAAGGACCTAAAAGTTCTGCTGAGATTCGAAAGTGATCATTTTCCAATTCAGCTACACCTAAGTGACTTCACTCAAGAGACACATATCAAGGACTGCTATCAACTCTCTTTAATGCCAACAGGAAGGACTTATCACCGAGCTAAATGGAGCCCCCAGTTAAATCAAACAATAAGTGAAGTATTGGCCTCAGACCACTTTCAGCATCTTTGGACTGCCCTGATATCACCTGAGTCCCCAGGTGAACTTCTGAAGACCTACAATGGTCTTACCCAAGAACTACAACAGCATCTAAGCCACCAAAATAGTGCTCATCGAAGACAACAACAGCATCACTCAAAGCCATGGTTTGACAAGGAATGTGCCAATGCAAAAAACCTCTCTCACCTCTATTATCAGGCTTATCTATCCAATACTACACCAGATGTAGCACTAAAACTGCTCCAGCAAAAGAGAGACTACAAAAAACTGCTGGTGTATAAGAGAAAAGAAGCCATGGAGAACAACTGGACACAATTTATTCACGCAGTCAAATCTAATAACTCAGCTCTATTCTGGCATATTACATCAAGTGCCCAAAGTAACGCACCAGCTATGGTGGACTGCCATATTCCCTCAGGGATCTGGGAGGATCACTTTGAAGCACTCTATAAGGACACCTATTTTGGAAGGGAACGTGCCAGCCAAAATATAGAGAACCTCCCAAAGTGGGCACCAGTGACAGCGTCAGAGACTGAGAACCTTGTACTGCAACTGAGAATGGGGAAAGCCCCAGGGGAAGATTTAATCCCTCCAGAAGCCATCAAAAACAATCTGGAATTCTGGACTTCTATCCTGGCCTCACTTTTCACCTGCATTGACAACTACGGTCATGCACCCAAGGACTGGGGGCTTGTGATCATTGTCCCCACATCCAAAAAAGGAAGGAAGGATGATCCTGCCAACTATAGACCAATCAGTCTCCTCAATACAATCAGCAAACTATATGCAAGACATTTACAGTGGAAACTCCAGACCTGGTTGGTGCAAGAAAACATACTTGCAGAGGAACAAGCTGGCTTTAGGGAAGGCTGGTCCACCATAGATCAATGCCTTGTACTCCGTCACCTTATCGAAAAATATTCCTCCTGCAACACAGTCTCTCTCTATGTTGCTTTAAAGCAGCTTTTGACTCTATATCTAGAACCAAACTGTGGGAAAAACTGGAAGCTTCCTCAATCGATCGACGTCTACTCCACTTAATACATACACTGCATGAAGGAACTTCACTCAAAATAAGATGTAACCCCCAGAGTCATTCTCACCAATGCCATCGACACTGAGAAGGGCGTCAAGCAAGGATACATACTAGCTCCACTCTTGTTCAACTTTTCCATCAACAGCATGGTGGGCCTTCTTGACAACACAAACTTCCATCCCCCGAAAATAGAAGGAAGACACATTCCAGTTCTACTTTATGCAGACGATGCTGCAATACTTTCAAGAACAGTCATTGGCCTAAAAAGAGCGCTAAGAGCACTAGCACAGTACTGCAGAGAGGATCAGCTAGTACTCAATTACCAAAAAAAACTAAAACCATGGCATTTGTTAAAAGGCCCAAGAACCATACCTGGAGTATAGATGGACAAAAGATTGAACAGTTCTCCTGCTTCAAATATGTGGGAGTAATCTTTCATGCTACTGGTAGCAGGAAAGCACATGGAGAGTATATGTGGCTGGTAATGCACAGAAGAGCTCATCAGCCATCCTCAAATTTCTTAAGACAAGAGGAGGACAATATATACCCGCGGCACTCAAACTCTTCAAAGCCAAATCAGTAGCAAAACTCCTTGCTGGATCCCAACTGGGACCCTTCCCGAAACCTGCACCATTAGAACTTGTGCAATCCAAATTTTTAAGATCAGCTTTCCAAGCTCCAAAATGCATCTCCGACACAATCTTGAGACTGGAGTCAGGTTTATGAAAGTGGAGGCCAGAGTGTGGGTAACTATACTTAACTACTGGCTTAGACTATCCTTCTTTCCCACTGGCCTCCACTAACCTTGAGAAATGACTTCTAGTCTACGTGGAAACAGACAGTGATGACTAAAATCTCATCACTGGTTTTTCCCCCAGAGCTTCTGCTCAGCATGGGATATGATACGGCCAAAGCAGCTATCAAACAACAGGGGGTAGATACAGAGCGACAACTGGATCTAGCTAGCACCTCAACATTTATTGTTTCTGACCCCAACAGATATCAAGCTTCACCTATGGCATACTTAGCAAAACTAGAAGTACCTAAACATCGGAGGGCCTTTACTTTGGCATGATGTCATGCCCTCCCCTCAGCTGTCCTCGAAGGCCTGTTACTGCCCTGACTAGCCCGAGCTTGGGGGATTAATATCTTTTGATATAAATAATTTGGCCTCCTTTACCCATTCCCCTCCACGTGCTTGTGAGGCCCCCGGACAAGCACGCATACAGGCTCGGCCGATAATCGCTATAATATTCAAACACAATACAGGCAGGCCAGAAATAGCTGACTCGCAGCTTTAGGAGACCTCAAAGGCAAGTACTCAATTATGTATGCACGTAACTTTCAAAAGATCCTCTGCCCCACGCAGGCAGCTTGATGATCTGACTATACAATGCTCAACTACTCCGCGTTTGCATACTGGCTACCCTATTGACAATTTGGCTATAATTCAATCATTCAAATTATGACCTTTCGGAGGCTTTGTCTCCAGCCCCAAATCCATTGTTTTCCCCAAGTCTGACCTAGCCTGCGGTCACAATTCTCCTTATAAAAACCCCTGATTTTGAGCGCTTCTTCGGATCGCTCTTGGCTTCCATCCCGCCTTGCTGTCACTTTGTCCAGTGAGCCTTCCCCTCAGCTCCACATGCTGAGATCCACGCTCCCCAGCTTCTCCATTTCCGACCGGGCTTCAGGACAGGTGTAGTATTACCCAAACCAACAACTCCTCTAAAAATCCCTCTATCCCACCCCAACCTTTATTTCTATAGTTTCTCTGTGTGTTTGTGTTGCATACACCGATTGATTGTATTTTTAATAAAATTCACATTTGTTATTTCACTCCGGTGTGCTCCTTGACTCGGCCTGACCCTGTAGACATTGGGTTCAAGATCTCGCTACGTTACTCTGCCTCTCGCAGTGCTAACTTGTGCTCTTTGACTAATTTCCCCAACTTGTATAATTTTGAGAGCAATTTGGTGTCCCTCCCAGGACCCCCAGAAATCAGGGTAACAGGCTGATACAAGAAAATCCCCTTCTCAGACAGACTGTGCTCTGGCCAAATTGAAACAACAGAGCATGTGCTTCTCCAGTGCTCGTACTACAGGGACTTCTCCAGTGCTCGTACTACAGGGACTTTCGCCTCAGCCTTATTTCCCCTCTCTTGCATAAATTCCAAGGATGCACTGGAGAATTCTACACTTCTTTGTTACTTTCAGACACCAACCCCCATATAACATATAATGTTGCCAGATTCTGTGCAGCAGCGGTTAAAATTCGTCAGGCACTGACCTCTGCAGTAGACTAGTTCTACGCTTGTCTTGTTATATGGAAGCTCTGCAACCTGAAGAAGAATTTCAGTGCTGTCTTTAACCTGTGTTTTTATCCTTTTATCGCTTTCTGTACCCCTTTTTACATGTGCTGGTCTACGACCATAATAAAGATTCTATTCTATTCCTTTATAGTGGTGCTGCTCCTTCATATCCAGGGCCACAAAACAGGCCACAAAACAGATCAGAGAGTTTGGACTACTTAGCAGCTCCGTTGCCTCCTCCAGTCTCTCAAGATGAGCTACTAATCTCAGTGCAGGTAGCAGAGATGACAAAAAGGACCTAGTTTATGTTACTGCCCTGGCTAGTCTGAGCTTTGGGGATATTAAAGATATCCCTTGATATCACAATTTGGCTGCACTTCTCTATTCCTTCGCACGTGCTTGCGAGGCCACCGGACAAGCAGGTAAACAAGCTCGACCGTCAATAGCCGTAATATTCAAACTACAATACAGGCAGGCCAGAAATAGCTGACTCACTGCTTTAGGAGACCTCCAGGCAAGTACTCTAATTAGGTATGCACACAACCTACAAAAGAGCCTCTGACCCGCGATGGCAGCTTGATGGGCAAACTGTGCAATACCCAAGTACTCTGTGTTTGCATACTGGCTACTCTATTGAGAACCGTTACGATAACTCAATCATTCAGATTCTGACTTTCGGAGGCTTTGTCTCCAACTCCAAATCTATTGTTTTCCCCCAAGTACGGCATAGCCTGCAGTCACAATTCTCCTTATAAAAACCCTTGATTCCGAGACCTTCCTCGGATCGCTCCCGAGTTTCATCCCGCCTTGCTGCCGCTTTGCTTGGCGAGCCTCCCCTCAGCTCCACGTGCTGAGTTACATCGCACCCCAGCCTTGCTCTCTATTTTTCTGGGCTTCAGGACAGGTGAAGTATCACCCAAACCAGCAATCCCTCAAAAAATCCCTCTATACCACTCCAACCTTTATTTTCTTTAGTTATCTTGTGTGAGTGTGTCGCATACACTGTTTTGCTTGTATTTAATAAACATCATGTATTATTTCAACTTCTGTGTTCTCCTTGACTCGACCCGACCCCGTAGACGTAGGGTTCAAGATCTCGCTACGTTACCCTGCCTCTCGTAACGCTAAGCAGTGCTCTGAGCTAATTTTCCCCACCTTTAGTTGAGCACATTTTGGTGTCCCTCCCGGGACCCCCAGTACACAGGGTAACATTTATGTCTTGCAGATCTCAATATGCATAGCGGTCCTGACTAATGTTTCCACATCATATGACTTGTGTAGGATAATCACATCCAAGTATGGTACACCGATATTTCAGTAAGAAGAAGCTTCTTGTTATCCATTTATTGACAGATCTTAAAATGTTCTTTTTGAAATGCAATTTTAATTTTATAAGTAAATATAAAGTAATTCTAAATTACTTTTAGTTCCTGCTGCTGCTACTACTACTTTACTAATGAATTTTAGCATTAGTCATTACTTACAAAAAGGCCTACTACTTTACTAATGAATTTTAGCATTAGTCATTACTTACAAAAAGGCTGAAGACAAAATCCTATTGAAGGCTGTTGGCACAAAAACCAACATAATAATGTGGGATTGCTGTGGCTTGCTACTGTATGATACCATGATACCATCTGGAAGACAGTATTCATATTACAAAATGATAGTGCTATGATTCCTCTTTAACTGCCATGGCTCCATCCCATGGAATCCTGGGGTTTTAGTTTGGTCAGAGGCAACCGACGAGCTCATTGGCTAAAGATTCTGAAAGCTCCGCCTTCAAATACCAATCTCAGGATTCCATGGGACAGAATCATGGCAGCTAAAGTGGAATTCTTGGATGCAACATTGCACAGTGGTGAAAATGCCAAACCATTCACATGATGACCATTCTGTGAGCAATTTCTTTTAACAAAAATATATTTAATACATATTTTTCCAAATGGGCCCAAATGGCAAAACAATCCCCCATAGCTCTCCAACAGCAGTTTAGAAATATTCATTTACTATCTAATTCAAATATTTCTATATGCCTCCCAGCCCACAAGGGCTGTCATGGTGAAGCACAAAAAGAAAAACTTTTAAAACAGTACAGATATTTTTAAAAGCTCATTAAAATATTATTTAAAAACTCTTACAAACAGTCTAAAACCAATCCTTAAATATAATTTTAAAACAAACCATTAAAACAGGGCAGTTTCAAACATCAGAGGTCAAGTGGCACAACACTGTTTTAGCTGCCTGCTAGAACCTCAAAACAGATGAAGCTAGGCTGACTTTTCTGTGGCAGGAAATTCCATATTCAGCCTGCTGTCACATGTGAGGTGTTGGGACACACAACATGAGGTGTTGGGACACACAACATGGCTTTCACTGAGGATCTCAAACTTTGGACATGTTTATAGGGTAGGAAGTAGTGTTTCAGATAACCTGGTCCCCACCCTCTTAGGGCTTTGTAGATCAAAACCAGCTCTTTGAGTTGAGCTCAGAAGCAAATTGGTAGTGAGTAAAGTTCCTGTAAACCTGATGTTATGTGGTCTCTAAATATACACCTAGCAGCAGTCTGGTTGCTTCATTTTATACTAGTTGCAGCTAAGAATATGTAATGTTACTTGTTACACACATATACAAAAAAGACCCAAACATGTCATTAGTCATTATGGTAATTTGTAGAAAAAGCATCATAGGCCATTTCCGCACTAGCCTCTTATAGTGTTATTATTCCACTTTCAACATCCTATGGAATCCTGAGGTTTGCTGTTTAGGGAGGGGCCTTTGAAGCCCCTCCCTAGACTGCAAACCTCAGGATTCCATAGGATGTTGAAACTGGAATAATAGCACTATAAACAGGCTAGTGTGGAAATGGGCATTGTCGTCTTCTTCTCTCCCAGAGTAGCCTGTTTGATGAAACAACATGTATTACAGGTTCAGGACATGATTTCTTGATAAATTCTGAAGGCTTGAATGAACTCAGGTCTTCTGGCACATGAAAAGCAACCGGAGTAAAGAAATATTCAGGAAATGTTAGATACTGGAAAAAAATGTTGATGAGTACAAAAAGTGTGTTGAAACTCCAGGTGTAGCACCCTGTCACCAATCCTACGGGCAGATCTGGGCAGATTGTTTAGAGTGCTAGGGCATTTGCTTTCAGCAAAGCATAAGACAAGGCAAGTGGCCTGTTGCAGGGATATTTTGATGATGGCCCTAAATAATCTGATCTGATGAATATCAGTCCCAAAACTTTCACTCCATGTCAGGAGGGTTTCTTTTCTAATTTCTTGCTTTTGCAACTTAAATTTGATGCATTGAATTTGAATTTGAACCTTCCATAAGCTCTGAAAGCTCTCAACAAAAGAAAAATAGAATCATAGGGCTCGAAGTGACCGTGTAGGCTGCCTAATTAAACTCTTCTGTCAGTGTAGTAGTCAGAGTTGGACATCTTTGAGAGGTGACTGGTTCTTCCTTGTATTTTGAATCCACTTGGTGAAGTGCTGTCCTTTGGAGCAACAGAAAACAAACTTGCTTTATCTTCATATGACAGCCCTTGTTATCCTGTTTCTCAGGCTAAACTTTCTTCAGGCTAAACGTACCAGACTCCTTCAACCACTCTTCATAGGTCTTGGTTTCCAGACCGTTACCATCTTTGTCACCCTCCTCTGGATGCATTCCAGCTTGTCAATACCCTTCTTATGCTGTTGTACCCAGAAATGGGCATAGTATTTGAGAAGGGGACATCTAATCAAACTGAAACCATGTTCTCTTATCTGAAAACTGCAGGTCTGTTGATGAAGTCTAGGGTTGTACTGACTCAGGTTTACCCCATTATCTGATAAAATCCTTTGTTCCTTTTCACACATACTCCTGTCAAGTCAGATATCACCTACCCTATATTTGTGCATTTGATTTTTTTCCCTGCTTTTCTTCTAGCCTTAGTTCATTACATTTACCCCTGTTGAAATCCATTTTGTTAACTTGAGCCCAGTTGTCCAGTCTCCTAAAACCATCTTGATTCTGTCTTCTTAGATATTAGCAACCCTTCCTAATTTGGTTTCATCTGTATATTTTAGGACCATCCCTCTATTCCTTCATCCATGTCATTTGTAATTTATAATGATACTGAACAATGCTGGATGCAGGACAGGGCCTGTAGCATCCCATTTGTATGCTCCTATGAAGAGGGACCATCGGTCAGCACTCCTTGCATTCAGTCTATCAACCTACTATGAAACCACCTGATAATAGCATCATCCAGCCCACATTTTTACTGACTTCATTGGAAGAATATAATGGGGGACTTTGTTTAAAGCCTTACTGAAATCAAGATATACTATATTTACATAAGGATTTTAACTCTGTCAGGAAAGGAAAGGAAAGGAAAGGAAGGGAAAGGAAGGGAAAGGGAGATAGAGATAGAGAGAGATCAATTGAGTATGACTTGTTCTGAGAAAGCCACACTAGCTTATGGTAATCACAGCACTATTTATTAAATGTTCACAGATCTACTTCTTAATTCTCTGTTCTAAAACCTTGGTATTGATTTCAAACTGACCAGTCACTACTTGCTGAGTTCTCTTGTCTCCTCTTTTTGAAGAGAGGGACAATATTCCCCCTCCTCGAGTCTGCAGGGACTTCATTTGTTCTCTAAGAATTTGCTAAGATTATCAACAGAGGCTTTGAGATTACACTGCAAATTTCTTTATTGCCCCTGGATGCAGTTCGTCTGGCCCTGGAGACTTGAATTCATTTACAATACATAGGATTCATCTTTTGGTACCTAGATGAATCCTAGATTGTGGGGAAAAGAGAACAGGGGGATACCACTTTGAGAAGAATAGATCTAATCTCCAGCCAAGGAACAACTCTTGTCAGGACTTTCCAATCGAGTCAGATATGCGATGTTCCACCGAGTCTCCACAAAGTGCATCAAGCTTATCTGGCATTTTCTCTTAGTACAGGAAGAGCACCGCCTTCCTTCTAAAGATGGCACATGCTGGTAGCTCATAATAAGGGTCTACAAGCTCTGTCATGTAGCCCACAGTGGAGACAGGGGGAGAAGGAAGAAACAATTAAGATTGTCTGCTTTACTCTCTTGGTCTTTGCTCCTCCCACCACCCTTGAAGTAAAACCACATGCTATGAAGTAAGTGAGAGGAACCCACACTCCGTTTCTTCTCAAAAGAGTATGATCCTGGGGCTTTACGAGAAGGAAGAATTTTAGAATGTGTGCCAAGCACCTGAACAGTGTGTCTGTGTGTGTCTTTTAGAGAGGGGGGAGAATTCTGGGGAAAATAGGACGGAAGCAGCAGATGAGAGTGTGTGTAATACAGTCACAAAGAAAAAGACATAGCAAACTGCTGATGAAACCGCAGGAGAGGAAAGAATATAATCTCACCTTTTTAAATAGCAAACTGCAAAATCTGCCATATTTCATAAAAAAAAGAATTTTTACAGGGAATTTTAGGCAATATGACTTCATTGCCTCTGAAGGGACTAACATGCCTGGAAATTTCATTCAAATGTGTAAACAACAACAACAATAGATTTTATTATCTAATAATATAGAACTACAGCTGTTTGCTGATTTTCCTCATTATAATCAGTAGGGAGAATTTGAGACTTTGGGAAGTAAAATGTGGGAGTCTATCTCAGATCTAAAGGGAAGCACAATGACAGTCCAAGGGCCTGAACTGAAACACTTCCCTGTCCAAATCAACAAAACTGGTTCTTGAACCAAGTATTTTTTTCTCCCTGTGCTTACGGCTCTTAAACCACTGGTCTCAAATATAACTACTGGTCTTCAGTTAAAGGCAAAAGAGTGCTGTTTCACAGGAAAAGCCAGAAAGGCTGGCTGCTGGCAGCTTGGAAAGACTTTGTCTGATCTTTTTCTTTATTTTAATCTGTAATGAAGAAACAGTGGTTTTAAAAATCATGAAGAAAGAGAGAGCTAGTATCTTATGTCAAGCATTAACTCAACTAGCCACTGTTAGAGATAGGAAGAATATTTACTCTTATTCATTTCCTGGCTGAAAAATGGGTTTCCTGACTCTTGAAAAACTCAGTTAGGAAAACTAGAGAGGTGAGAATTTTGCCCACTTTTGAAGTACTCAAAAGAAATTCAAGAAATTATTCTGAGAAAAAATACATTTGGCGTGTGTGTGTGTGTGGGTGAGAGAGAGAGAATTTAAAATTTAAAATTTTAAGGAATTTAAAACCCTTCACTTTTTCCAGACAGCCACCTTTCCTTCTTTCTTTCTTTCTTTCTTTCTTTCTTTCTTTCTTTCTTTCTTTCTTTCTTTCTTTCTGCAAGACTGTGCAAGACTATAGCCAAGCCTCATAATTTTCTGCAATGAAAATCTTGCACAAAACCCCAGGCGTCTTGAATTTCAAAAGGCTACTTGGTTTTTTTGTCTACGATTTTCTGCATAATATTTTTCTTCTGTAAGATTTTCTGTGCAAGATATGGAAGGAACCATCTCTTGGAGAGTTACTTAACAAAATTGTTACCATTGCTAATCAACTGACTTCCCCAATTATGTATCGGGGTGTAAATACTCACAAATTTCCTTGTGCTTGGTGAACAAAGTGGTTGGTGATGAGATTTTTCACATTCTTGGCTATTTAATTTTAAAAAAAATGTGCAAAAGTTTTTTAAAAAAATGCATAAAATGGTATTAAATGCAAAAAAAAATTACACAGAAGACTGTATGTAAAATACAGTTTTCTATGGTTTTTTTTTTGGCAGAGATCTGCTTTTTTCTCACAAAACAGGTGTTTTTGCTTGAATAAAGTTTTCACAAAAAGTCCTCAGGTATCAAAAATTACTGAGAAATGTGCAGAAACCTTCTCCAACAAGGAGAAAATTTAAAATTATTTATTGTTTCATAACGGCTGACATAAACAAAGATGTACATGCCTCTTCCTTATTTTGTTACTTATTACCTTTTCATTTTTGGAAGTGGGGGGAGGGAATATCCATTTTTAAAACTTACAAAAGTAGACTTAAATGAAAAGCCTAAAACCCTCTGAAAACAGTTTCTAGCCCACCAAAAGCAACAAGAAAAGGTTAAAAAAAAAGCATGGGAAAAGTAACAACCTTACCAGTTGTTACATTATTTGTAAAAGGAACATTGTTATATCCTCTCCCCCAGTAAGAAGTTACAAGCTCTGGAAGTAAAAGCTGGACAAGGACAAGTTCATTTGGTATCAGGGAGTTCAATGATGTGTCTTTTCAGTGACAGAGCCCTTAAAAAAAAAAATCAACATAACTCCAAGTGACATATT
Organism: Cyclura pinguis; assembly: GCA_030412105.1. NCBI lineage: Eukaryota > Metazoa > Chordata > Lepidosauria > Squamata > Iguanidae > Cyclura > Cyclura pinguis. The sequence goes on from CM059600.1 coordinate 167,254,857, forward strand.
ATCATGCCAAAGAATACTATTAAGTTTTTGAATTAAAAAGAAAAAGAAAAAGAAAATATGAGCCCAACTGCCACTTTGATGACCTTCCCAGAAACCTCTAATCTAATTACAGTGAGCACCAGCCAAAGAACCAGGTGTGCCCACAGGATCTTAGGAAGACAGACAACAGGCGGGGGAAAATAGACAAATCCAATTAAGATATCAAACCAAATAGGAATTGCTGCTGCTGGCAACCAAGGATGGAAATCTCTCCCCCCACACACTTTTTTTTTTCATTCTCACATGCACAAAGGAAGCAATTAAAAGTTTTCCCTCCACTGGGGAGAAGTATGAGCGATTTTTCACTTTTTATTTTTTTCCTTCACTTTTCAGAAGTCAGTGAAAAAAGGTGCTCCCCCCACCTCAACATCTTTGCACAGAAGACAGTGCCTTTTGCACCAAACAGAATGCTTTCTGTGAGAAAGTGTTGGGGGATATGTGTGTGTGTGTGTGTGTGTGTGTGCACATACAAAAAGCAAAGGGTTTTTTTTTTCCAAAGCAAGGTGATTTTTGTTTCTCAAAATGGATTTTTCAGGAAAATAGATCCTGAAATGGGAAAAATCTTTCACCATCTGCTGATCTTTTTGACAGAGTATCTGGATGCATTGAGATACCTGTTCTCACCATGGATGAGAAAATGTGTGAGCCCTCTTTGCACTTCTAATGGCTACTCATTGTCCAGAGTGTGCTGTGAGCTATGACTTGGCAGAGACAGTGATGCTTTCTGGGGTGAGTTTCAATCCAGAAAGCAATAGATTTGTAAACTTTCATTAAAACCATACAGAAGGAACATTTCTCAAAGCTATCTGAGAGCTTTCACATATGCCTGTCAGGTCACTTTTTAAAAAACAAAAACAAAAATGAAAACAAAAATCCACATAATTATTATCATTTCTGGAGAAAGCCTAGAAATTGTCAACTTGGCAGCTGTTTGACACCACCAAAGCCTTCAGTGAGGGCCCAGATGTGATTTAGCAAAATGGGGAATAGAGGCAGCAAGGAAACTGTTCTTAGTATTAACTCCAATTGATGTGCTGACTGAATGAGCCTGGCTGGATGTCTCGCCTTTAAAGCCTTGTCTGCAAATTTCCAGATACATTAAAATACATTTGGGACACACTGTGGGGCAAGCTTGCTCTCCACCTTTTTTCCCCCTTTCCTTTTCTTTTTTCTTTTTTTGCCTCTAAATTAGGTAAGGACTTCATTTGTCCTGAGTGTTCACATCCAACCTTCTCCACTGGTGCCAAATTCACTTTAAACCATAAAAGGAGAGGTTAATAACGAAAAGGCTATAAAAGAGCAATCACACAATTGGGACAGCTTAAACTCCAAGAATGTGGCAGGCCTGCACAATCCCATACTGCTAGGGAAAACTGAATTACACACACACACACACACAAGTACACATCCTTCATCTGTTTGGCATCAGCACAATTTAGAAGCATGTGGTAAACAATGTGATTAGTGGGAAGAACCATTTCTAATTTCCAGTACATGAGCTTGTCCATGGATGAAGTTCCTTCTTCTTCAATTCTTGGTATAAGACATATTTCTTTATTATATGGCCACCGTCCATGGATTCAACCTCTTCACATCTGATTTTGTCCACTTGGACCATAACAAAATGAAAATACAAATAGAGGCAGAGTGTCAAAGAAAAGTGTGGTACAGTGAAGAAGCGTTAAAATCCAGTGCTAGACTACCAACCATCCAGCAGCATTTCCAGAACTTCCTTCCACTCCCTTCCTTCCCAAGTGTTCCACAGCAGATTTTAAGGGGAGTCAGGAGAACCACCTTTTCCTGATTCTGCTGATGGACATTCTTCCATTAATTGAACAACTGTGTTGGGTCCATGCCAGAGTGCTTGCTTTACATGTGAGCAAACTAGGTTCTGTTACATGCATGTACATCTTAATGCTTTCTCAGAAGGTACTGAGCCTTTGCGAGCATTCCAACCAGCTCAAGCTTTTTATAGCCATTTGTTTGAAAGATATTTGCAAAGCATCCCTCTCCACTGCCTCAAGGTCCTGAAACTTGTGGCAGACAGTTCAGGGCAAAGAAAGGCAGTGGAGATATTGGGCACAGAGGTTGAACTTCTGTCTCTTTTCCCTCCAAGTCCTGGGACTTGAACAATTAGTCCCAGAGACTCCAGTGGAAAACTCAGCTTATTGATTCCTTCTTCTGGATGGTACATCCTCTGAGCATGTTTGGGATCATTTTGACCATGTTTGCAAACATCCAGGCAGGAGTATTTCCTTTTGTTTTCCTTTTCCCTCAACTGCCACATCTACAACGTGCCAAAAATAACGGCCTTCCAAATCCAACTCATTTTGTAGAGCTCATGAAGTAAGGATTCTAAAATGTGAAACAATAAAATAAGATTATTTTAGTGGCGGGGGAGGGACTTGAGAAATATTGCAAGAAGATGAACTTTCTTAGTGTGATAAAATCTTTTCCCATCCATCAAGGGTGAGAATTGTGTGGCCCTCCAGGCCTTCTTGGATTGCAACTACTGTTAGTCCTTGGCAACACAACCAGTGATAAGGAATGTCGGAATCACAGTCCAACAGGCCAGTGATGATGTGGTGGCAGTGTAGAAGATATTTGCCAGAAAGACAGACAGTGAGGAAAGACATTTGGGTTCTGACATAGCATGCAAAGGGTATGTTTTTCCCTGAGTAAATTTACCTTGCCTGTGATTGTTTTTGGAGCGGGGCCAGCCTCCTGTTGCCTCTGAACCACACAGAAACATTCTGTGTAGTGGTGGCTTATAGGTTGAGAAGAGGGAACATCTCCCCTAGCCAATGAAGGAGAAGATACCTCACTGCTTGGCCATCCTGTTTTGCTCCCTTTTAACTGGCTGAAAGAAGCAAACTGCATTTGATTCTACATTAGTCAATGCTGCTAGTTCCTAGGGATAGCATTGGCCTGGTCACCTGTACTGCTAGACATATTCCCTGTTGGCAGAGAGAATCCTACATTCAACATCCATGGCCAAAGCTATTAGCCATTAGCTCTCATAAGCCCAAGCCAATGTGGTCAATGGTCTGTGGGATTCATAGTCCAAAACATTTGCAGGGTTAAAACTTCCTCAACCTTACTGAAGAAGGCATGGGGAGGATATGAGCACTCTTTTGACTCTTTTTCTTCCTCCCCCATTTTCCGACATGGGCAACGTAGCTTTCGTGTTGGCAGAAATCCTATGCTGCCCTACTCCTTTTTTGGATGTTTTCTGAACAGAGATTTAGCAGGAAGGTTTGGCGCTATTACCACCCTGTCTCTGGTCTAGCTGTAAATCTGCTTTAGCACCAAACTGCCACGGGGAAAGTCACAAGCTCTACAGCAGTGCAGCATTTTTCCAGGGCAACAGTTCCAGCAACCCACCAGCAGTACTGTGGCCACAGGAACACACCCGATGTGTTCATCAAAAAGGAAGAGAGGAAAAAAAGAGGGAAAGCCCAGGGGCAGAGGGAGCAATTAGGCATGGTGTCTGTTCTAGCAGGCATTCTCTCCAAGTCTTCAGGCACACAGGCAAAGCAAGCATCGCTTACAGTCTCCTTGAAAAAAGAAACCACCCACTTCCTGTACACCACTTGGAGAAATTCGGATCCAGATTTAGATTGGACTTTAAATCCTTGCATTAAGTTTCAGGTTGTGCTGCCAAATGTGCTGTACACCTCTAGGCAAAAAAAAAGGAGCGAAGAACAAAAAGCGGAAACCTTTAGAGGAACCAAAATCCTTCCCTAACCTTTCAATTAGTCTCTAATCCCTTCACTCCCATAAAATCTCTGCTTCAGGCTGCCTCTGTTTGTGGATTTTCACCAGCCAAGAAAGTCACCTCCCTTCGATCCTGTCTCTGTGGTTTGAAGGGTGAGACCTCTCTCTCTCTCTCTGTCTCAGTGCCATGCACCACACCTTTCAGTAAGGACCATGGAAGTGAAAAGTCCATTTTCCCCACCCCACCCACCTTTGGCACAAAGGAATCAAGCTTCCAATAATGTCCTCCCTTCCTCTGATGCAAACATTTTCCACTGGGCAGAGTCAGATATTTACAAAACATTATAAATAATTATTCCTCTCTTTCCCATATCCCTCCATTTTGTTTCAAGGGGCCCCATTGGTGGAGATATTTTTAAAAGCATGGCCCAAGTGATTGTGACACATTCGGTGTTCTTAGTGGGTGGGTGCAACGTTATTTCATGTTGTTCTTGTCATGAAGCCCAACATTACAAGTGTGCACCTTATTAATGGAGTCTGATAATCATGTGTATCAGGACAGCCTGTTCCCAGAAATAGCACAGATTTCTGTACAGGGTGTCTGTGTACATGTGTGTGTGTGTGTGTGTGTGTGAGAGAGAGAGAGAGCGAGAGAGAGAGAGAGAGAGAGAGAGGATATGAGTGTGAAAGTTGTCCACGTAATGACTGAATTTGGTAGCGTAGGAGTATACGAGGGAACTCACAGGTTTTATTTAGAGTCGTAATGATTTCCATTCAGAGATTCTTATTTTTAAACCTGTTTTCCTTGAACCAGCTAGCTTTGTTTGTATTATTGGGTATTTAGCTGGGGGTAGGAACCAAAAAACAGTAAAACATGCCGTCATTTCTTCCTCAAGATGAAAGTACAGAGGGACTTACTCTGAGAGAAATATGTATAAGATGTCCCTTTGTCTACATGGGAGGCACAATGTGCCTCAGTATTTGCGTTAGGAAACATTATTGTCACGTTTCTTCTATTGAGTACCCTAAGATCCAAATTTGACAATTCAGCCACCCCCCTTTGGCCAAGCCCTTCCTAGGTTTCACATCATTCTTGCCCCTAGGGATGACCATTAGAGTGGTGTAAATGTTGTAGATGTCATTTAGATTATTCCATGCACTAGATGCCTAAATGTTTGTACTCAGTAGCTCAACATTTCAACTAGGTAATGAGGGGACAAGAAAACTGTACGAAGTGGCTGTTGTTGTTGTTACTGTGTGCCTTCAAGTCATTTCCAACCTACAGAGACCCTAAGATGACTCTATCATGTTTTTTTAGGAAAGGGGCACTGACAGTGTATGATGCACCCAAGGTCATTGAGTGGGTTTCCATGACTGAGAGGGGAATCCTTATCTCTGGGATCCACCCTTATCTCTGGGGTTGTAGTCAAACTCTCAAACCACTATACCATGCTAGTTCTCAGTGGCTGCTGTGCACAAATGTAAACATTTGACAAAATATTTGACAAATATAAATATTTGACTACCTGCCCATCCTCTATCCATCCATCTGAGTGTGCACAGTTGCTACATGGAAACAATGTAAGGAATCATCCACATGCTAACCATCACTCTTAGTGGAGAGGTCGGAAAATGTGGGATCTTCTAGATGTTTGGTCTACAGTTCCCACAGTCTCTTACCATTGGTTGTGCAGGGCAGGACCTCTGGTATTGAAGTTGATAAGATCTGGAGGACAAGGCTTCCCTGCCTCTGTCTTATTGGTAAGCTGTTATGAATATGTCTCACACAACAGATTATTTCTTGTTCACCTTCAGGGAAAATAGGGTGGAGTGTGTGAGAAGAAGTTGCCTCTCCTTGATCCTGGGAAGCCAATACAGTGGCCCCTCCACTTTTGCAGGTTCAGCAATGGTGGATCTGATTATTCACAGGTTATTTTATCTTACTTATTTATTTTTTAAAAAATTCTTATTCTACTTGCCCATGTCACAGAAGAAATATGTTTTCTCTAGGAATGCATAGGTCCTCCAGTGTGATTTTATGGTCCACTTCACTCAGAGAAGCATTCCCAGATTAAATAAAAATCAGCATTCATGATTTTTATTTTTGTGTTTTTTTCTATTTTTGCAGGGGTCTTTTGTCCCTGACCCCTGTGAAAGTGGGGAGCTCACTGTACCTATTGTTCACTCATTTGCACAGAGGAGTGCATGTTCAAAGAAGAAAACATGATTAAGAATGATAGGTATCTTGAAAGAGATATAGGAAATAGATCCAAACATGGAAGTCATCTACACATTCATCTTCATCAACTTGTGGAACTCCTAAGGACCTGAGTCCCATTGTGGGCCAGTTATCTTCTCTATTCTTTTCTGGTCTCAGAACATTCTCTTTGGCTTATATCAACATGAAATATTTGAAATAGTTTTCTGAGGAAGCCCTGGAAAATATCTGAAAATCTGATTACAGTTTCAAGAAAGCTTTGGTAGAGAACACCAGGTACAGAGTTTCCTTGTTTGGAAGCCACAGTAACACACCAGGAAAGAATCTTGTTTAAATGTAAAACATAGTTGTACTCAAAAGAAGCAACTTTGCCCTTTTCTTTAAGGAAACTGGGAGGGAGAGAAGAACAATCTGCACATGCACCAAGACCTTTACTCTGTGCAGCAGTAGCATCAAAGGTGATGATGGTGTCAGTGGCCAAGTCTAGCCCCCTTTCTGGTTTAACTGGCTTGAGTCCTTGAACATGAACATTTGGTTTTATAGTTCTATAAAAGGCAGCTTACCACACAGTCCTGTTTTAGCAAACTCAACTGGGTGGGGCTGGCTCAATCTCCTGAAGCTGGTACCTCGTCTCTGGTGCCGACTTTCAACCCCATGATGTCAAAGAGAAACCGGTTGGGATTCCCAGACTGCCAGAGGGAGGGGCAACACCCTTTGGCCAAGCCACCAGGGTTGGGTTTGCCAGAAACCCTAAAAGCTTTCTTGGCTTCCCCTATTTGGAGACTTTGTGCAATGCTTGGAAAGGACTCTCTGTCAACTTACTTGCCCGCCTTTACAAGCACAAGGCCCCTCCCTATTATTCCTTGGCCTACTTCAGCTTTTAGTTTCACTTTGGTCTTATTAACAAATGGGAGAACATTAGTGTTTGGCACAGAATAGGTGCAGATGGCTACAGAGTACTTTAGAGCCCCAGGTATTTGTTCAGCCTACACCTCCTTCACCATATGGATTTTGTTTTATGGCAACAAACAACCCCTTGCCCTTGGCAACTGTGCCAGATTCTTAGCTGGTGTGCTTAAATGTTGCTTTATGATCCAGCTCAAGTTGTCCCTTAGGTATTTTGATTGCCAGGGTGAAGGAGGCAAGAGGCGCCTGCTCCACAAAGGTTTTCCAGGGACCAACCTGAATTTGATGACTCTTCCTAATTTGGCACTATTAAAATGGCTTTTGGCTGCACTGGTATAAATTAGTCCTTCTCAAATGCCCATTCCCAGGGCATTCACCTCTCCCTTGGCATGCTGTTAAGGTCAGTCCTGTTATCCTTCAGTATTTTCTTTTTCTGATGCCACCTTAATGAGGGCAAGATACTGTATTCTATGGAATATTTACAAAGAGGTTCTGTACCTTCATGTTGAATTTGATTTCTAAGCCCAAGGGCTGCTTCACCTGGACATTTTGGATGTGCTGATGTCTCCATGTAACTTTGACCTCAGGGTCTCTTGTGAATTTTTACAACACACTATGAGATCGAGAGTCATTATTTCTGGATAGGTCTTATGTTCAAACACTAATTGAGACATAGTGTCTTACAATCTTGCCAGTATACCTATAAAGCTATTTTCCTATGCTAAATTTGCAGAGAGAAGTGAATTTCTGATACAAAATAGAGGGCACTGCAGACATACCTGGTTCATTAATCTTGGATGTGAAGCTCTCTACTGATAGTTAGAATGCACATTATAATGGAACAATCTAGACATGTTTAAATACTTTCAAGTCCTGTTGACACACTTAAGCACAGCTGGAATTTATGGAACACTCAGCATTATCCTGTTTTGATTGTTTACTCTGAAGTAAGAATTACTGATTTCAGTGGTGCTTTCACCTAGACAAGGGTGCAAAACATCACAGTTTCCACAGAGAATAGCAGCCAAACTGACCTGAGCAGAAAAAAAAAACCTCAGTTATATTTCAGTTAGATATTGATGCTTGAATGATACAGGAGCTATGCCTCTCCAACAACCGGAGATATAACATCTCACTTGTCTAGTATGTACAAGTGAGAATTACAATTTCTCCCCTTGCCTGTGAGAGTTTTTGGTTAGCCTTGATGTACATCTTCTTGCATGGATTTTTTTTTTTGAAAAGCATTGGATTGGTTGTTGGTATGTTTTGGGTCAATTAGCCACTCCTTCTGTGTGTTTGCTTAACTTTAGGGAAAATACACTACCGTTTTGCTAAAGTGTTTTGCATGGAATTTTTTTGCTTTGCATAGAAACTGGGCTCCATATTGTTGCAGAAGGCTAGTAAAAGTGAGTTCCCTCTACTTGGAGAAAGAAATGCAAATCGTCAGTCACTCTAACTGCTCAGCACCAGGAAAGAAAGGGATGCAAGACTCAGTTCACAAAAAGAATAGAAAACAAGTGAAGTTAGAATGTCAAATTTATACACAAGTGCATGAGAAATACTGAAAATATAATTAAGCTATTAAAGAACCAATCTTCATATTTAAATACACACACATACACACAAATGTATAACAAATATTAAAAAATATAATTAAACTGTTAAAAAATAAATTCTTCAGATTTAAAGAATATGTAGTTCAGGATTATAAACAACAATACAAGTGAATAACCATAATGCATAAATCAAGACTAAGGTAAATGGCCAAAAGATTTTGAGAGATCTTCATTTAAGTAGAAGCTAAACACATTTCAAATAATGGTCTTCCTCAGTCATCAATAAAGTTCTTATATTTTTCAGTTCTTTCATCCAGACAATATAAATTCTTATGGAATAAAAATGCCTCTTCTCTTTTGCTGCCCAAGTGTCTGGGGGGTAGGGCATCTACCCATGGCGAACTACCTATGTCCTTGCAACCAAATGCAAAATGATTACATCATCCACTGAGATCTCCAGAGAAGCTTGGCAGAGCTTAGCATATGATGCAATCATTTCGTGTCTGGCTACAAGGTCATAACCAGATGCTTCTTTGAAGCTCTCCCCCAGCTGTCTACCAGATATGAAATAGATGTGGGGATGAGCTGCAGCAACCCTATGGTATGTCCAAGGATCAGTGCATGGCCAGCTATAGGGTAGTTCCACATGCAGAAACACTACAGTGCCCTGATCCATACAGGACTGCAGCCAAAATTAGACCTACAAGGTAGATGTTATATGACATTGCCACCTGAAGAATTGTTAACAATTGTCTCAAGTTTCAACCATTTGCCAGGTGGATTGCTTTATGAAACAATAAAGATCTCTCTCATAAAATGTCTCCGATCTGGATGTTCTGGTGGTGGTGTGTGTGTGGAAGGTAAATATGACTTCACATTTCTGTTGGTTCATAGTGTGGAAAAAGTAGTTCCCACTGATAGAAACAAAGATGGGGTAAAATAGATTCATATACCTAACTGTAGCTGGGGTTTTTTTCCATTTCACGTCCTGAAGTCCAGAACTGCAGTGAAACAAAAATGTTGTATCTCAGAGGAAGCCCTGTATCAGCTGCTTCAGATTGTTTCTGGGAGTGATCACTGCTCATCTGAAGATGAAGACACTATGCTATCTGCAGAAAACTGGTCAAAACCTGAAGATAACATTCCTTCAGAGAACATGCGAAACACGAGCACAGTTGAGCAACATCTTGTGATAAAGCCTCCAGCAAACATACATGGGAAAAAATTGCCCTGTAGTGGTGGTAATCCAGATGGCAGAAGACCTAGAGGTTGGAGACCTGTAAGTGTACACTCAACTGATCCTACCCAGAAAGGACCAAGTAGATATATTGGTGTTAGGAGAGGCAGAGATGGGATGACCTGGTGGAGTCATCCACAGAAAATTCATCATATGGCCCCCCTGGGACTTTGCGCTCAGGCGGAGCACCTGGGCCTTCACACAATGGATATAATAAAGTGCTAACGCACACTCAGGCTAACCTCTACTCAGCTCACATACAGCCAATCACCCTTAGACCAACACCCACAAGCTTACCACAACACAACAGAACACTAATGAGCAACCAAGCCCTTACCTAGCTCCACACAAACAAGCAAGCAAGCAAGCAAGCAAGCAGCCAAACAAACCAGCAAGGAGGCAAACTGCCTATCAAGCAAGCAAGCAAGCAAGCAAGCAAGCAAGCAAGCAAGCAGACTAACAAACCAGCAAGGAAGCAAACTCCCTACCAAGCAAGCAAGCAAGCAGACTAATAGACCAGCAAGAAGACAAGCACATAAGAAAGCAAGGAAACAAACTCAACAGCAAACCAGCAGACAAGCAAGCAAGGAAACAGACTTACAAGCAATCCACCAAACCTTCAAGCAACAAAGCAACCACACAAGCAAACAAGCAAACAAACAGAGTGCTTCACCTCCAAGAGATCCTTAGCCAAGAAACTCTCTCAAGGCTCACTAGGGCTGGAGAGGTTTACCTCAGTAAGTTGAAGGCATACTGTTCCTTGAGAGGATATATAATGGACAACATGCTGTCAAGAAACTGTGGCATCTACTCTCAGGGTGCTGCCACTTCAGAGCAACAATGAACCTGAAGAGATTTTGTGATGTCTTGATGTCTTACAACAAGAAAATAAGAATGAAATATAGAGTCATTGATAAACTAGATGACTTTTGGAACCCATAGGCTCTGGCCTAAATCCCACTGTTAGTCTCAACTAGAGTATAGCTGTTGGAATTGATTCAACAGGTCTTCCCTGGGACTAAACAAGAAGATTTCAACCTTGTTTGCTGAGCAGCTTTGAAACTGCGACACAGCAGGAATGGATCTAACTGTGGATAAACAGCTGGCTGAATTCTGAGGTAAATATCAATTCTACCATGGGAAGATCAGCTTGGTTGCTTGGTTGACAGTATTGATTTAATCATATTTCAACACTAGGCGAAATGTGGTTGGAGACAATTTCACACCAGCATAGAAATGGCAGAAATTCCACCAATCAAAGACATTATATAGATTAGCACCAATCAATAGCATAAACCATAAATTAATCCCTCCACACACTGGACTAGAGTAGTGAAAAAGAAAGCAAGCAGATAGTGGAAAATTGGCTTACAAGGATCAGTGCAGTATTGAAATGTCATGTTCTTGTCTTTTGGCTGGCTGGTACTAAGCACAATCTCTGCAGCAAATATTATTTTATTTGTGTGGAAAATCATCATATGATACTCTTAATTTTAGGTTTTCCTGAAAATAATGGTTTAAATTCTATTGTTTATCTCAACTAGAGTAGACCAACTGGATTTACCTGTGTGTTGACTCACCACTGAACAATTGAATGGACACTCTAGTTGAGAAAAACTAACAGGATGCTAGCCAATAAGTGTTTTGTTTCAGGGTTTGTTTGATTCCTATGCGGTGGGCGGGGGGTGGGGTGGGGTTCAAAGCCAGGTTTTTGTTTTTGAATTGGAAATAATCCAGCCAAAACTAATAGATCTGGTAATCCTGATGAAATGCTCAGGCATCGGTGTCAGGGAGGGTACAGTGGGAGTTAACCAGAAGCCCAGCTTGTGGTTGACTGCAGTCTACATGGGGAAGTAAAAGGAAGAAGGAGGCCTGTTTTAAGCAGTAGCCACTCTGCTTGCATGGGGAAGAATTCAAGAGAATGCTAATGCAAGTTTATCTACATCAGCCAATAATACTTCCCAGGAAAGCCTAGGTATTCAACTACTGAAATAACAAATGTTGAAGTGTGCCATAGGAAGCAATCAGAAAGAGAGAGAGAGAGAGAGAGAGAAACAGTTTGACAGCCCTTTTGTGCATTCAAGATTTTTCTTTTTCCCAAATATAATGAGAAACTCATGGCACGCTCCAAGTATTAACAAGGTTAAAGATGGACTTCATACAGAATACATTTGTAAGGCCCACTGAAGAAGAACCTGATCCAAAATGATTGTTTACTCCATTGGTCTTCTTCAGGACCTTCAAAAGTCTTTTCCATTCCCAAACCCCCACCACGACCAATGGACTCTGGCTCTTATTTTAATGGACTCCCCACCGAGGCAGACACTAGTTAAAAGATTACTACCCAGCTGTGCAAGGCATAGACGGGGTAACAACTAAATGGCAGAGTGACCTCATATCTCATATTTATTGGCTAAATGTGGCTTGAACTAGTCACCACTAGTAAAATAAACCACAGCCTCTAATATACCAGAATACTTTATGGCAGGCATACGTCAAATGCCTTTACCTCTCCCTCCCTGCCTCCTCCCTCTCTACACACTCTTTTTAAAAGAAACTATAATGCAAAATTATAAAGTTTTGTGTCTACTGTCCACATTATGGCTTATAAGCTCTTCAGAAGCCATTTAGGAGCATGCTTGTCCTCCAAAAATGCCTCAGAAAATTAGTTGGATTTAAAAAACAACAACAACTGTATAGTTACGTGAAACATATCAGAATCTTGTTCATCTTACCATTCCAAGGCAATTAGAACAAACAAATAAAGCTTCATTGTGGACAGCAGAATGAAAGCTTCTGACCGCAGTATCTTGACGGGGGAAAAATCGTGTCTCATCTGCCACGGTTGTTACTTTGATCGCATCTTCTACATACAGATGGTTGTGGGAGGTCAGAATGAGGTGCTATGACTTGACGGTGTGTGGCCAAACAGTGGGGGTTCTGAAGCTTAACACTGATGGAAGACTGAAATTATGTCATTCGTTAGCCAGAACCAGATTAAAATAAGCTAAAGATATTATACAGCAGGAACTCCAGTACTGCTGTCCTGGTGTAATTGTATTAGGGCAGCGATCTCAAGCAGCCAGACTTGGAAGCAAGTCTGACTGAAACCAGTGGGAAAAAGAGCTTGGAAAAAGTTACTTGTTTGGACTATAACTCCCAGAATCCTGGCAGGTGTAAAAAGCAATGTTTCCAATCTCCGTTAGATTTTTTTTTTAAAAAAAAATATTTAAGATTAGGGTGGTAGTTCTTTGAGTGAAAAGAAATCTGAGGCAACAATGAGTTGCATACATTTTCAGATTTTTCTGAGAAAGTTTAACATCTGCTATGTAGCATAAAAACTGGGGTCTTGAGAATGTTTCTCTTTAATCCATAGCTTTGAAGATCTCCCCCGCTTCCCCAGTTCCTTGAGACCCATTCAGATCTCTTATGTACCCATTTGAATCCATCTCCTTCGCAAAATAAAACAGATAATACAAAATGGGAGGAGGGCCTTAACTGAGGCATAACAGACAACATGAAATAGAAATAAATGTTCAAACTTCGGGAGTGACTAGTTGTGTGTTTTTTGTTTTTAAATGGAGAATAAAGTGTTCCTGGATGGAAGATTTGGTTTCGTACATCTAAGTACAAGGTGCATATGGTTGGTTTGACAGTTCTGTTGATGCCTTTTGACAGCCAGTATAATTGAGTAGATAGAACAAATATGGGAAAATATATTTGGGATAGGTGGGAAATATGTCACTAATGGAAAATGTCAGCAGGGATTCCCTGTCTTTGCTTCTGGCATCTCAACTGATTTCTTGCATCAAACATGTGTGAGCTGGGAGAGGGGCCTCAGTTGTGTTTTCGGTGTGATGGATGGTGAACCTCAATAGTTTAGGTGAAGCCTGGACACAAAGAAAAGATTCTGCTTTTGTGGGAAAGAAGACTGAATGTAAGTTGGAGAAATCAAGATTCTGATCTCCATTCAGCCATGAGCTCACTGTGGCCTAAATGCCTGTCCCAATTAAAGTGTACTCATTGACTCAGCTAGGAAATTGGTAAATCAACACTTTTGTAAATTTAATTGATTCAGTTGGTTTATTCCAACTGGGACTAGCAACTAGGTTTAGGGTTGGATGGGCATAGATCAGTTGCTATCTGAGTGTTACAGAGATAGGATCTTCTCTGGGGCACTACTACAACAGCAAAACTTTGTCCCTGTTAACTTGTCTTGTGTGTGTGTGTGTGTATGTGATTTCAAGTTGCCTGTTGACTTATGTGGCTCCATGAATTTCATGAGGTTTTCTTAAACAAGGAATAGTCAGAGGTAGTTTTGCCAGTTCCTTCCTCTGAAAAATAGCCTACAGCACCTGGTAGTCATTGGCAATCTCCCATCCAAGTATTAACCAGGGCTGACCCTGCTTAGCTTCCTTACTCTACAGTTATTTAGGTGATCTTTGATTATTTCTTCTTCAGTGCTGCCATAATTAGCACTAGTGTGTTACACAGCAGCTTCTGTGTTATATATGCCTCCTGAAATAGATATTCTGGCTTCATGTTTTTCCTTGCCCTGATAAAGGACAAACAATTATCTAGGGCTTAATCTCCCTTACACTATTGTTGTTAGTTCTTAGCAGGAAGTCGGAATAAATTAAAATGTGATTTAACAGAATTCACATGTAAAATTTAAATCAAACACAGCTCAGAAGATTAGAGGCTATTTCTTTGTCATACAATTGAGGCATGGTGGCATATTTCTAATAATTTCTAGCTATGAGGATTCCATTCTGATGAGCAAAATTAACGTGAATGCCATAACCATTCCAAATTCCAATTATTATTTCTAATACCAAGCCAAATTTTCCTGCTTTTATGCAAATATAGCCAAAATCACACCAGCTACACACAAGAAGGAAGCAACTGCAGAGCTAGTATAATCTCAAGGACAGGAAAAGGATATTAAGAAGAAATCTATTTTTTTTGTGTGTGTGTGGGGGGGAGAATCTTAAAGCAAACCTCACAAAAATAGCTAAATGACACAGAATGTTCATACTCTGACAAAATGACATTTAGGTGGCTTAGGAATGGAATGGAATGGCTGGAAAAGGTAGAAGGAGGTTAAGACATGTTGAGATAAAAATGTTTAGACAGAACCATCACATTGCCTAAATATCTCATTTTATACCTACACAATATTATGAAATATCCCTGCCAATGGAAATCAGAGTTATCACAGAAATCAGTGGGGAAATAATGGATTGCAATGTTGCTGGAAGCAAAAAAAGAGAAAAGAAAATAGGCATTAAAAACATTCTATACTGCAGGACCCTATTTGCTGTGACAGGTCCCTGTTTTGGGGATTCAGATACCACCCTTACTCTTTAGCAGGACAGAGATATGGATGGAGGGAATGTGACACAGCGCATACTGACATGTCAGGTCTTCAAACATGACTCTGCTTACTACTTTTCTGACTGAATACTGAAGGCAACTTACAAAGGTGAACAGCTGGCTTGGAATCAAGCCATATTGCTAGGTTCTTTTTGCATTCCAGTGCTTTAATTATGGATGAAAAGCCAGAAGGGCCCTTAAATGAAATCTACCAGCTTACCCTGACTGCCCCTCATTTTACCCAATTAAAGTGCTCTTTTCATTCTTATGAAAAAGAGCAACCAAGAAAACCATTTAAAGGGGTAGGGGTACTTCTTCTGCAGTACAAGCATGGCTGACTAGTTAGAAATGGAAGTATCAGGAAGTTTCAAGCAACCTTTCTTCATAAGGACATGAGATGATAGAAGGGTCATCTTTCCAGAGGCACAATCTTTCACATTTGGTTCATCTTTGGAAGGAAGGAAGGAAGGAAGCAAGGAAGCAAGGAAGCAAGGAAGCAAGGAAGCTTCTATAATATCATTAATGATGTACTTGAATTGATTTTTAAAAAGTACATATAAAAACCAGTGACTATATCAAGAGACAGTTATCCTTGGCTGCTAACTAAGCGGGCAGCTTTTGATCAGTGTTCATTTCTCCAGTAATTGCCAGATCCACGTTATGAGGTTGTGGCATCTCACAACAAGGGGGATACTGAAGTTTTGCTGTTTCTCATCCTTACAGCAGCAGCAACCCAACTCAATGGTAACTAGTGCTCTCAGTGCCAGCGGATTGGTGAATACTGTCTGGATTTTAGTCCAAATGGTAAAGACACCTTTCAAAGTTCTAAAGCTAGGGCTCAGCAGCACCTTGGATAGCTCCATTACAAATGAGAAGTCCCACTGGCATGGAAAGTACCAGCTGCCATGGATTCCCTTCACTCTGCTTTTAGCAGATGGCTACTGTTGAACTCTAGATTTTGTGTATGATCCAGTGTTACCTGAGAGTGGAGAAAGGTCATAGCTCCTTAGGAAAGTGCGTGCTTTATATGCAAAAGGTCCCAGGTTCAAAACCTTGACATCTCCAGACCTTTGCCTGAAACCCTGGATAACTGTTGCTGGTCACTGTAAACAAGATGGACCACTGTAAATGGCAGTTTCCTATGTCCATATACTAGACCCCACATATTGTGCTATGTACACATGCTGAACTCTCACACCCCTTCTTGGTCCAGCTAATGATACCTGATATGAAGGATGGATTGAATACCAGGATGCATTTTTTTTAAAAAAATATTTTATTACATAGAATATCTCAACACATTTTGGCCAAGAAATATTTTTGTCATCTACTTCAGAGGATAGCAGTTTGAAAATCAACCTGCAGGGATTTCAAAAAAATTATGTGTTTGAAGCCTCCAGACTGGCAACTACAGACTGGCAGAGGAATTTTAGATGTATCACTGAAGCTGTCAAAACACTGCATCTTCCCATATGAGCCAACCCAGTACTAAGATCCTCAGCCAAGGGCTTTCTCTCAGTTTCAAAACCTTCACAGGGATGGTTGGTGAGGACAGTGGAGACAGCATTCTCCGTGGCTGCTCCCAGACTTCTGTGGGAGGTCTGGTTATCTCCCCACCTTCTCTTTTCACCAGCAGACTAAGGTCTTTTTATTCAGACAGACCTTTGACTGATGTAGATCACATGGCAGAATAGTATTCAAATTGTGTGTTCTGTTTTTATTTTGTATTTTATGCTCTAAATGTATTTTAAAACTGCTAACTATGTGTTTCTAAAAGAACTGATTTTTTTTAAAGCTTTTGTAATAGTATGCTTTTTAGCTAAAACTTCATTATAAATTATGTAAACCATCCTGAGTCCCTTTGGAGTAGAAATATAGATTGAATAAGTCAGTCAGTGAGTCAGTAAGTCAGTCAGTCAGTCTAAGGGAATCAGATCAATGGCAATTAGTGACCCACCTTTTCAACTATGAATAGAAATGTCTCTGTATTACTTAGAGAGTATTTCAAACAATAGCCAATGTCTTGGTGTTCAAAGGCTGCATCCTTCTCTGACCACTATGGCTTTTATGCACTGTAATTGTTTTGTAATAGCGTTGATTGTCCAGTGCTTTTAAAGGCCCTCACACCTGCTTTAGAACTTGAAATTCCATCTTCAGAGTAGAGAATAAGAAAAGTACTTGAAGATATTTGAAAATGGTTAAAAATATGTTTCTTAGTTTTGGGTAACTCTGATGAGAATAACCCTGGATTGACAAGAATCTTTGTAGCTTGGGATCTATTCTGTAATAAATTTGCATACGGTATTTTTGAAAGCAGAAAACAGCATTTTCTGCACAGGAAATAACATATATTTTTTTGCGTGGAAATATAATTTTCTTTACAAAAATGCCATGTGTGAAAATAGTTTTTGAAAACTGTAGTTTTCTTATAGCAGAAAGACAATTGTTCAAATTACTCATTGCTTCCTTTGGAGGGCGGTGGGGGGGGGGAATAGGGAAGAACTGCAGGCTCACTTCAGATATAGTCAACGCCCAGGGCTCACATCACCTGTTAATTACAGATAGGGAGATCTGATATTTTAATAACTTTTACTTTCAACTCCATCTAAAGCCCAGACCTGTGCTTTGTTGAGAAGGAACAATGCAAACCTCTATTTGTATGGCTGAAAATCATCTTTCCAGAACTGCTTTTTTCTGAGTCTTTCTAATCAATGTGATTAATATGTTTACAAATGTATATCGTGTTCTTTCCTCCCCAAGGGATATTCAAAGCACTCTCCAGTTTTCACTCTGGAAACCCTACTCTAGACTCCAGAAGATGAGTTCTCTTTTTCTGTACCTTCACTTCCACTAAAGTAGCAGTGGGCAACAGTGGATCTCCAAATGTTCCTGGCTTACAGTTCCTATCATCCATAAGCTGACTGCCTCCCACTGTGGCAAAGCCTTTCCATGGATGAGAGAGTTTTAACCTTCCATTTGGATTTAATCCTGACACTAACAATCACTGTTTGTGTTTTGAACTCAGAAGGGTTTCTGTCTCCAACTCTGGCTCTAATTCTCATCAGCACCAGGTGGTATTCATGTGAGTCAAGTGGCAAATCTGGTATGAGTTTTCATCCAAACTTTAAAGATATTTCCAGGGTGCTAAATCCTCTCCCCCAAACAGATCCAGTGGCTTGCATAGTCCTTTTAAAGTCTCAACTAAAACTTGGAGAAAAATCACTGCTCCACTGACATGGAAGCCACCAGTCACCAGTGCCACCAGCACAGAACTCTCAGGATCCCAGCAGAAAAAGGTCCATCTAGCACATTTGAGCTAACAAGTATTTTGTACTTTTAAAAGTCTAATGCTCTCGACCTGGAAAAATATCTATGCCACCACATATACAGGCAGGTTTCTGAAAAAGCATGCTAACAGATAAAAAGTTTGCCTTTTGGTGACTAACACCAGTGGCCAGAGTCCATGTCACTTTCAAAATATTGTTTGGATTGCAACTCTCATCAACCCCAGGCATAGCCAAATCTCTAGGATTATAGGAGTTGTAGTCCGACAGAATGTTTAGGGGCACAATTTAGACACTTTCATTTTACACACTGGGCACAATATGATAGCCTTTCATTTTGTCCTGAACAAAATTACATCATTTTGAGTCTAATTATAACACTAGCTAATCTGAAGTGAATTTCTCCCCCAGCCTTCTTCACCAGGAGATGGTGGAAGACCTGCACTACATTAACAGTAGTCTTGGCTCAAAGAAGGAGTCTGCAGCATTGCAGGTGTTGCTATAACATACTGCCCAAGATAACTTTTGGGCCAAAAGTGATGATGTATGTTTCCCTTTAGAGGTTTACATGCACACTGGGGTGAGGGGGTGGTAGCAGAGTGAGGTGAAGGGAGTGGAATAACAAGCATGAGAAAAAGAACAGTTTGGCACCACAAGTGGATACAGATGTTACAAATGCAAGTCCACAGCAACAGCAGCTATAAACCTGAGGTATTGTGCAAGTTTAGGCAATCTGACAATGAAATGTGCCCTGTTTCTAATACATTAATGACCCAGAAATGCTTCTGCTCACCCTTTCTCCTTCTCCTTTCCTTTCCTTTCCTTTCCTTTCCTTTCCTTTCCTTTCCTTTCCTTTCCTTTCCTATCCTATCCTATAAAAGATTAAGCTTCAACTGTTGAAGATTCACTGTGAAGATAATGCTCTATGAAGCATCTAACCATCTCCCACATCTTACGTGTAAAATGTGGCGTTGTGCAATTGCTGTCCTGGCTACCACTGTAGGACAACTGATGTGGATCACTGCTAAATGCACACAGTTGACACTCTGCTGCTCAAGTACAATGCACAGTGTGATGGGCATTGTTACATATTCAGTGTTGGGCCTCTGTGTGCTCCACAGTGGGGATATCTGTCTCCATTATAGAACGAGCAGGGGCCCATTGCAGATCACACGCGCCCCATCTGATGCCAGTCAGTACATGTGCCACATGCAGATCTCTACTTCCTTTCACAACAGCTGGATAGTGCAACATCCAATAAAAACATATTGTATGTGTAACATAACTCATGCCTGTTTATGTCATTAACTGGATGTTGGCCAATGAACCAAGAAATCTGGCTTAAAAGAGAGTAGGTGGTGTTGTAGAGAGAAAGGGAATATCCCTCAAAATGTCTTCATTTGCAGACATATCACCACTCAGTTTTTGAGGATCCTCTCCTTTCTTCCTGCATCACTCCATAAACTATCCAGCAGGGGTCTCAGATAGTAGCATCTGGGAGTGGAAGTGGAATGGCTGCTGAGGGGCAGGGAGGAAGAGGTGAAATAGTCTATTCCTACCTGTTTCCACCATATTAGATGTACTTAAGAGGAAAACAAGAGATGAGAAGCAAGGTTCACAGGCTAATGTGGCCAGCAATGGTAGAAGGACATTTTCAAATACAGAATGAGCTATTCACTGCAACTGCCTAACATGTGATAATTACAATCACAGCACTATAAGATCATGGTAATTTTAAGGCCATTTCCACACTACACTGCTATAGTGCTATTATTCCACTTTCAACATCTTGTGGAATCCTGGGGTTTGCAGTTTAGGGAGGGGCCTTTAGAATTCTCAGCCTGAGAGCAATTTGGCCTCAGTAAACTACAAACCCTAGAATGACACATGATGTTGAAAATGGAAAGTTTGAGCACTGAACTATGAGTTTGGAAACCAGGGTTCAAATCCCTGCTCCGCCATTGAAACCCACTGGGTTACCTTAGGCAAGTCACACTCTCTCAGCCTCAATGGAAGGCAAAGGCCCTGCTATAACAGTGTAGGGCAGCAATGGCCTAAGGAAATGGAATGAATGGAAGTTTCCCAGATGTTTTTCAAGGCTTGCATAGGCATGTAGATACACTCACCCACTCTTCAAATTTGTTCCAGAGAAATCAAAGCCATTGAACAATATGGAAGTAAATAAATAATGAAAGCCTGTAGTTAATATTTAGGCATGAAAAAGCAATTTATTTAAATGAAATGAACCAAGGATAATACACCTGTTTCTAACAGCTGGCTGGCACAAAGCTGGCATTGCATGGGGCACTTGATAGTTTCAGCCATAATTTATAATACAATTTACAGGAGCCACTGTAGTGTAGTGGCTTGAGCATTTGACTACAGCTCTGGACACCAAGATTTGAATCTCCACTTTGCCGTGGAAACCCACTGGGTGAATTTGGGCAAGTCACCTTTTCTTAGCTTCAGAGGAAGGCTAAGGCAAGCTTCTTCTGAACTAATCTTGGTCAGAAAACCTCATGATAGCTTTCTCTTAGAGTCACCATAGGTCAGAAATGACATGAAGACACACAACAGTGAACTAGAATTCATGGACTTTTTCCTGCTGTTAATGAGAAGGAAGGGGAAATCCAACATTTCTCTCTCCCTCCCCTCTGCTATTTTTGTGTTTTCTGCAGGAATGGGACGAATCCAGAATTTTCCGAATCTGAATCGGGATACGAATCCCTGAAAGGTTCTGGGAATCCATGAATCTCACAAGTCTTGAATCTTTTGAATTCTTTTTTTAAAAAAGGGTTTAAAAAGCAAGGGAGAGAAGGATAATCTTGGGCAAGGCACATTCTCTCAGCCTTAGCAAATGCCTATGCAAAGGCAAACCTCCCTCTGAAGAAATCTGGCCAGGACAATTGTCATAGTTTTGCCTCGGGATCTCTCCAGATTGAAAATGACATGAAGGCCCTTCGTACACAGGCAGAAAAATGTGGATTAATCCCACATTTTCCTGCCTGTGTAAACAGGGCCACATACTACAATAGAGAGATAATCCAGGTCAAAACTGGCTTTTCTTTGCATAGCTCCTTCTGGCATTGTGGGGTTGTAGTTTGATGATGCACCAGCATACTTTGGCAGAGAAGGCCGTGACACCTTGTAAAACTACAAACCCCAGAATTGTATATGAACGAGATTTGCAAGGGAGCTATGCAAAGGAATCTTTCAGGTGTCCTTGAAATCTCAAGACTGTACCTTCCAGTCAAGTCTCAAGTCTTGCAACAAGGAAAGCACTTAAAAAACAACACGAGCCTCTAGTCCAGTCTCAATTCTGCACCCTGCAGTCTCAAGTCAAGTCTCAAGTCCTGCAACAAGGCACTTAAAAAAAAAAATCCAGCCTATAGTCCAGTCTCAATTCTCTACCCTCAAGTCCAGTCTCAAGTCCTGCATGGGACTTTCAAGTCAAATCTCTAGTCCAGTCTCAATAATTCCCAATCCCTACCTCCCAGTCTCAAGTCAAAAGAACAGAGATTATTACCTTGCAGAGGTAGGAAGCCCGAGTGGGCACAGGCAGCAGCCGCGGGCACAGGCAGCCACCTCCAGCACATGCGCATGGCTTTATGACATGGTTTTCATGTGCCCAGGAGCCTGCCAGCCAATCAGGCCTTTGGCAGGCCCCGGAGGCACCAGTTCTTAAAAACAATTTTTTCCTTTCTGGTACATGTGGTTTGTCATGAGGCTTGTGAGAAACCATGACAGACATTTCACTTCTCATCCTATTCTAGCTATAGGTGTACAACCAGGCACTGGTCTTGTGGAAGGAGGGACACTGGCCTACATGTGGTTTGCCTATTTTGGCACAGGGATGTGAATTTGCGAATCTCAAATCCTTGCTGAGGATTCAAGGAATCGAGGGTTCGGTTGGCCCATCCCTAGTTTTCCGGGTCTTATTAAGCGCCTTTCTCTGCAAATCTCCTCATTTCTGTTTTGTCCCATTATTATGAGTGGTGAAAATCTAACATATACTTTTAGTATAACTCCAAATAAATGTATTATGGGGGAAGCTCCCCTTGAATTCAGTGGGACGTATGTTTTATGTAAATATGCTTAGGATTCCATTGTAAAGTCAATTTATTTTGAAGACTCACATAACTCAGACAATTCCTCCCTTCCCATAATTTTTGACTTCATTCGGTTTATCACTCACAAATATTTCTTTTACTCTGTGCAAGATCTAGTTTCCATTTTCACTTCTTCCCTGCTTTCCACAATCTGTGTTCTAGATTTTCATTCACTGCTATTCTTCCATATTGAATTGTGCTATGGCTGTGTTCATATTTGTTTTCTTTTTTAAAAAAACAAAACAGCAGCATGGAGATATAATCCGTCACCTAATCTCTTATATGTGAATTACATGACCACACTGGTAGTCAGACCATGTGGCTTATCCCTTGAGGCTGGCATCTTGCCAGAATTTCAGGGTTGTCACAGAAAGAAAAAAAAAAGCAAGTTACCAGTTTCACAGAAAGTTCTCCAAGTACGTACTTCTATGTGAAAAACTTTCTTTCTCCACACTGTGTCTAACTGTATGGACTACTATTATGTCTCACCTTTTTGTCTAAGCTAACGAACCTGAAATAAGGTAACTTTTCTCTCCAGAAGAGTTTCACCAGCTCCTTGATCATTTTGGTTGCCCTTTTCTGCATCTTTCCTATCATTACAATATCCTTTTTGAGCTGTGCAGGCCAAAAGTGTCCACAGTGTTCTAAGCATTTCCCTGTATTCTTTGACCAAAACTCAGATTTATTATAAGGGCATGATTATTATAAAGGCACTGCCAGTTAAATTATCAATTCCTTTTCTACTGATCCTTAATATGACCCCCCCACACACACACACTTCAGCTGGCTGGCATTCTTATTCTGCTACTCACCACCACCCCAAGATCTGTGTCCTAGTCAGTTGTGGCAAGCTCAGACCTCATCATCAGGCATGTAAAACTAGGACTTTTTTGTCCCCATGTCAATCATGCTGTACCATAATTACTATTTAAATGTTCACTCCCGCAATCTGGAGATCTGTTTAGATTTCTATTGTCCTTCTTTGTTCCTGAAACCTTAAACAGTTTGCTACCATTGTGAAATGTGGCCACATTTTACCTTAACTCCAGGTCATTTATAAGCAGGTTTAATAATGCCAGGCTTGGTACAGATTTTTTAGAAACCCAACCGTTCACGTCCTTTCATTTTGACCACTGTCCATTTATCCTTACTCCTTGGCTTCTGTTCTTTCACCAGTTAGCCAGCCGTAGAAAGACCTGGTCTCTTTAACCATGAATGACATTTATTTGCTTAAGAGTCTTTGGTGAGGAATTTTGCCAAACGCCCTTAGAAGGTTCAAGTAAACTGTTGGACCACCCTTTTCCACATGATTGAATAGAAAGCTAGAATGTCATTGAATTCAGAACAGGATTTACACCCCTGATCTAGGCAAATTGTTCCAAAGCGTTTGAGTGGGATTAATGAAAGTAGTACACTGCTTTTCATGGGACAGCACACTATCTGTTGGTTCCTACTAAAATTTGCTCTAGTTTGACACAATGAATAAACCAAGTCTTACTGAAAGGCTAAATCACCCTAATATTTAAACATTCCAAATGTAGCAAAAGATGGCTTTGATGTCTATAAATAACTGCCACAATCCTGAAGAGGATAAGGAATGAAATAACAACAAAACATCTAACTGTGTTACAGGAAGAGGGGTAGACATTTTATTTGGTTCCATCATGCATTTTATTCAACTTGGTTGGACCTCTTGGGCTGAGATGAAATGAGAAGCTGTAGTAGAAACTCCTTTCAAAACAGATTTTTAAAACTAAAATGAAATAAAATGAAAACAACCATCAGTGAGTTTTACTCAGACTGGACAAATAATTATCTTTTCATCTTCTCATAAAATCTCATCTGTGGTTGCTTCAAAGACGGAGACCCCAGTCCCTAAAATTCAATTAATGATAGTTTTTCCATCCATGTTATGAGATTATTCCAAACCATTACGTATTCAGCGAAAGCTGCTCTTCAGGGTAGAATAAGCCTGCCCATTCAAAGGGAAATGGAAGAGTTAGAAGTGAGGCAAGATAAAATGAGCATCAATGGGAAACTAGGATGTTAATGGAACAGGACAAAAAGGAGTCTGTTTTCAATCCTTTGCACCTTAATATGGGTAAAGAAGCATATAGAAGCCGATATCATTTCAGAAACCTCCTCAACCATGGTGTCACCAACTGATGAGAACCAATGTGTCTTGTGTAACATTTGATTTTTGTGACCTTTGTGAACAGAACCCAGAACACCTGGGTTACACAGAAAAGTTGGAAGAAACATTTCTCACAGAAAAAAGCACATTATGTGCACAGAGAATTTTGTTTTAAACAATTGTATAATTTTATTTACTATATTTGCTTTTTAAAAGCAATACATATGGCTTTGAAAAAGCAAACATAGTAAATAAAATTATACAATTGATTAAAACAATATTTCCTACCCTATATTTCAGGGCAGTATAAAATAAAATCAGTTTTTAACAGTCAGAATCCCTTGTCAGATTTATGTATGCCTAATTACCCTGAAGCCACCACATCCCTTCCAATCTTGGAAGTTAAGCAGGATCAGTCCTGGTTAATACTGGTATGGGAGACTGCCAATTAATATTCCTGGTCTAAGAAATTCATGAAATTCATGGGGTTGCCATATATAGACAGGTGACTTGAAGGCAAATACATGCTTGCAAGCACCATAGTTATGGTGATATGCAAGGAATCCCGACAGAATCTCCACTTACCACGAAGCAACCACAATGATCAATGAGGATCTGTTCCCTGTCAATCAAGAAGAAGCTGGTTGGCATTTCCACTCCCCCCCATGAGGGATCTTCAGTGTGACAGGCAGAAACAGGGTCCCTGTCACAATTCTCCCTAGTGCTGGAGATTGTTTGTGTGAGGGGACATGGGATCATCAGACATCTGCTTCCTGAATGACAGGGGAAGAGGTCCTTATTGATCTCAGTTGTTGCTTCCCAGTAAGTGGAGACTGGGGCACTTTCATGGTCCCTACATAGTCCCTAAATGAGGGTCTACCCAGGGACTGTGAATACATAACAGTCATGTGTACGTAACTCCAGGCTACACATTTGTAACTGCCATAGTGGATTCTGGCCAACAGTTTAAAAAACTTTAAGCATTAAGAATAATTTTAAATTCACTTCAAACTTATCAAACAATCTGGCAAGTTAAAACAAAGCAATCTAAAACCTGTTAAAACAATTTAAGGCAATTTAAAACCACACACATATGCAAATTTGGATTAAACCAAAAAGCCCCAAAGGCTCTAGAAAAATCCACAGCCTGTACTCTCCATCAGCTATATACTTAAGTACAGTCCCTCCTCCACGTTCACGGGTTTGACTGTCACAAATGTGATTGTTCGCGAGGCATGTGCTTGCCTCCCCACCATTTCCTCCTCCAATCCCTTGCGACTTTTGGGTGAGCCTCCCACTGCCGAAGGCATGGCCTCTCTGCCATGTGGTTGCACATTCTGCTGTGTATTGGCTGCTGATTGGTTGGGTGCTCTCTTTGCTCCTACTCCTCCTTTTTTAAGATGGCCACTGGAAGTAATTAGAACTCCAAAACTCACCTTTTCTCTGTCTGAGGGGAAACTAATGGTGAGCCCTTTAGGTTGTCTTTTTTCTCCCCTCCCCCTAATGCTGGGGCCAGAGGCAAAGGAATGGGAGGGGGGAAGCTCCAGAGGGGAATGGGAGGAAAGTTGTGTGGGAGGGGGAGTTATTAGCATCCCCCCTCCACACTTTTGTGACGGTTCTGGTGCTACAAACCCTCTCAAATGTGGAGGGGCTACTGTATACCTAAATTTACTCTTCTGTAAGTGTTTTATTTTCACAATTGCTGCTTAGTCATGATTGTGGCACTATGGCCACAATTGTAGCTCCCCCTGCCCCCCAACCTAGGCCATTTCTGCACTAGCCTGTTATAGCGCAATTATTCGACTTTCAACATCCTATGGAATCCTGGGGTTTGCAGTTTAGAGAGGAGCCGCCTGGCCCCTCCCTAAGCTGCAAACCCCAGGATTCCATAGGATGTTGAAAGTGGAATAATCGCGCTATAAGAGTCTACTGCGGAAATAGCCCTAGTTTACTAGTCATCAGCTGCATGGAGAGAACAAGATCCATTCTGCCAGTGATTAGAGAGCAGGTGAATGATGCTTCCATCAGGTTTTATTTGGGGAGGGGGACAGGTCAGGAGATGTTGCTAATAAAGAATACAGGCCCATGTTTTTACTTGCTGCTGCAATGAAACAAGTGTTGGGCTTCACACCAAACTGTCACAGCAAGGAAGGCTGTCTCTCAGGCCCTTTCCACATGTGGGGGGGGGGAATGGGCCCAAAAATGGAGCTTACCGGCAGCCGGGTAAGTCCGTAGCTACGCGGAGCAGTGCGAGCTTGCTGCTCTGCAGTCCTCCGGCGTTGCAAATGGCGGCCTCCGGTTGGTGGAGGCTCTCCACCAACCGGAGAAGCTTGCCAGCTGGAAGCCCACCCCCGGCAGATCTGCAGGCACGCACTTGCGTGCACCTGCAAATCCGCTTTGGAGCCGAGCGACGGAGCGGCGCGGGGCTGCGCACTCCGTGCTTTTTAAAAACCTTGAAAAAGAGGTTTTTAAAAAACACGCAGCGCGGCTAGTTCCGGCCGCTCCTGAGTGGATTCTGGTGTGGAACTACAAAAAGTAGTCCACACCAGTCCACTCTACGGTGTAGAAGACCTCTGTGAGAGGTCGCTCTGCACCATTTCAGAAGCCCGGTATGGAAATGGCCTCACACATTCTCTTACAGTGTTCTGAACCCATTAGAGAAGGGTTCCTCCAAGAGACCTAGGCCTAAATCCTATTGGTAGCCTTAACTAGGGTAAACCCACTGAAGCTATGGTATTTATCTATGTATTGACTCACTGTTTAATAACTGAGTCAATAGGCCTGCTCTAATTGGGACTAACCAACAGAACTGGAGCCTGCAAGTCTCAATTTTCATGATAGTAATGAAATAGGCACCCGATCCTGTCTGATCTTGGAAGCTAAGCAGGGTTAGCCTGGGTTAGTACTTGGATGAGAGTACTTGGAGAATGAACGCCAGGTGTTGTAGGCTATATTTCAGAGGAAAGAACTGGCAAAACCACTTCGGAGTATTGCTTGCCTGAGAAAACCCCATGAAATTTATGAGATCATTGTAAGTCAACAGATAACTTGAAGGCACACACATACAATGAATTTAGGACATTTCTGCACTACGGAGTTATACTGCTATTATCCCACTTTTAATATCCTGTGGAATCCTGGGATTTGCAGTCTAGAGAGAGGTCTTTAGAATTCTCAGCCAGAGAGACCTTTGCACTTGATCTTAGCCAAAAGGCCACGAAGCGAAGAGAGAGCTCTTTGGTGTCAGTAAACTACAAACTCCAGAATTCCACAGGCGGTTGAAAGTGGAATAAGAGCACTATAACAGTGTACTGCAGAAATGGCCTGACCCCCCCCCCACCCCAGAGAAAAGTTCTAGAGGTAAGGAATATAATTTTAGGGCTGAACATAATGCTCCCTATTCGGTTCCTAGCCCAGTTCAGAACTTTTGAGCCCAGTTTGATATAGGTTGATCTAGATCCAATCTGTTCTGATCTGGACCAAGATTCTAAATTAAGATTGCCAGTCCTCCCCCCATTTACTTGCACTGGGAAATAAAATGTGGCTATTTTTTGTTTGTTTCGTTACAAGTCCCTATATAATGTGGAGACATGGTACCCCGTAAAGAGGTGATTAACTCTACCAGATTTCAGACAGGTAACTCCAAGGATTTTTGTACTAGGTTTCTATAAACTTTGCTGTTTTTCTAATAAGCAGACAGTTTTCAGGCTAGGCAATTTATGCTGGTTTTATCTTGGAACTGTTCCCCCAGGGCATCAGTCAAGTAAGTTTGTTAAAACATGACTAAAATCATATATGATAATGATAATGAAATAACAGCTTGTTTGTTTGTTTAATGTCCGGCATTTCTCTTTGCGAAGGATCCAAGATGGCTTATATCCAGTTAAAACAAGGTACAGGTAAACAAAAATGTAAAAACGTTTAAAAACAAACAATTGCATTAAAAACACAAACTTAAAACAGTTTAAAACACATCTAAAGCATAATTTGAAAAGATAAAAGGACATCTTCATCGAAAGCCCCTTCTGCCACATGAATTGTAAGCAAAAGGCCTGCCTTACCCCACCCCCAAAATAAATCTTTGCCTGCTGTAGGAAAGAGAGGAGAGAAGAGACTAGCCTCCCATGGGAAGAAATTCTACAACATGGGAGGAGGTACTGGGAAAGGTCTCTCTTGTGTCCTCACCAAGAATGCCTATGATGATGGTAGCACTGAGAGAAAGCCTTCCCTTGAAGATCTCAAAACTTAGACAGGTCTATCCACTTATTTTTAAGGTCCAGATCACCATACTTCCCCAAACTCTTTGGACTGGACTGCCCTGCCAATCTGATTTCATGCAGCGCTGGTACAAATTTGTCCAAATTAGCCCAAATTATTTCCTCTTATGAAATATGTTGGTTGCATGCATTACAACTTACATATTGTGACTGTACATTTCATAACAATGAACATTCAGTCCCTGCCTGGATATCCCAGAGGCATGGGGTATGAGATGGAACCTTATGGCACTCCTCATTCATGTTCCTGGGCAAGGTCATCTAATGCTACCCTCCACAACCACTTCATCAAGCAAGATTAGAATCACTTCAAAACAATGGGCTTTTCCACACTGTACTATTATAGTGCTATTATTCCATTTTCAGCATCCGATGGAATCTTGGGGTTTGCAGTTTAGAGAGGTGCATTTAGAATTCTCAGCCTTAGGAAACTACAAACCCCAGAATTCCACAGGATGTTGAAGATGAAATAATAACACAATAACAGTGTAGTGCGGAAAGCCCCAAGGTTAAAGATTCCTGCCTTTTCATTATGCCCCTGACAGATGAATTGACCAACAATGTAAAAAAAAAAAAAAAAAATCCAATTACGCTCTTCCGGTCGCATGGCGGGCGCGAGTGGCAGCTCGGAATGAAGCTGCGCAATGGCGTAGCTCCGAGCAGCCACCCGCTGGATGCTAGCCGCTTCTTTTGCCATCTTAGAGGCGGCTAAACACCCCTCCGGTACAAGGGGTGCGGAACGGGTCCGAAGGGGACCCCACAACTGGCGTTTGGCTCTGCCCAGCTGGGGGAGCGGAAAACGCCAGGGGGGTCGAAGGACCATGACAGAGCCAGCGGGATCGCCGCTCGAGCGGCACAAGCGCCGCCGTCGACTTTTAACAAAGATATCAAGAAACAACTAAGAATTTAATAAGAAATCATGCAACCTGTTCTGGTCTCGATTCCGGTAATATCGCAGCAGTTCTGGCAGGCAACGGAGCGCAGGAGCGAAGGAATGGAGGGAACCCAGAGGCTAAGTGAGTTCGTTATGGCTGAGAGTTCTTCTTAAAGGGGCGGTTTGAATTTAAAGAAAGGGCGAGTTGGATTTTCTGCTTTCTCACGATGATTGAAGTTAATACTTTCTAAAGAGAAAAGAAAGACTTTTGATTGATAATTGGGATTTACACTGTGGGATGTCAAAAGATTGAACATTTGGATTGATGGTTTATATAAGAGTTATAATCTCCATTTGGACATTGAACTTTTTGTGCTATATTGCTTTAATATTTTGGTGGAACTGAGATGATCGGGTATTTGGCTTATTGACTGCGAATTTTGGATTCTGGAGGAATACTTCGGGAGCAAAAGTTATGGAGTTGTACGTTTCCTATCTTTTTTACTCTTGTGGCGTGATTCTTGTTTCCTGTTTTTTTTGGATTCTTGATACTGTTGAGACTGTACTGGAAGGTCATTCGAGCTAAACATCCTCATTCCCACGGATGGAGCAGCTTGGAATTTAAGTGACTATGAGAATGCAGTGAATCTTCAGAAATAGACTCCGGGCAGCTCCAAGAGGGGAGGGGGGAATAGATGGTGGATAAAGGCACAGGGCTCTAAATTTGATAAGGGGTAATGTACTTCAGCAATCTCAATTAAGCTTGCTATTTGATTGATATATTGTCATTAATATAAACAATGTGATGTCAATGGTTGAAGGGGGTTTTGAGACTGGGAAGCCTGTGATGGAAGTGATTCGACTGGAAGACCCCCACCCCCATGGACTGAGCGGCTTGGAACTTAAGCGACGATGAGAATACAGATAATCTTCAGAAATGGATTCTGGGCAGTAAAGTCCAAGATGGGAGGGGGGAACGGAAGGTTTTTGTTGGAGATAAGTACAAGTAAATACCCTCACTCTTTTGGACGGAGCAGCCCGGAATTTAAGCGACTATGAGAATACAGGAAACTTTCAGAAACAGATTCGGGGCTGCAAAGTCCAAGAAGGGAGGGGGGAATAGGAGGTGGATATAGTCACAGGACTTTGATTTGACAAGTGGTAATATCTTAGCAACTTTAAATAAGTAAATGTATTAAAACAAATATTGGGATATTGTTTAAGGGGGGTGAGCTTGTGGGGGAGACTATTCTGGTAAAATACCCTCACTCTCAGGGGTGGAGCAGCTTGGAATATAAGCGACTAAAAGAATACAGAGAATTTTCAAATGAATTACCAGGCAGCAAAGCCCCAAAGGAGAGAGGGGAACGGGATGTGGATGAAAGCAGAAGGCTCTGAATTGCATAAATTGATCTTTACCTTGGCATTGTCAATTAAGCTTGCAATTGATGATATGTCGATATATTTTAGTTAATATGAACATTGAGATATTGTTGAAGGGATGAAGGGGACTGAATAGGAACTAATTAGAAGGGGGAAACAAGACATTTTAGCATAATGGAATTTAGGGTAAGAAGATGAGGGATCGTTGCAGTAATAATAACTCAGTCTGCCAGATATACAATGACAGATATATTTAAAAACTATAAGATTTTGGGGAAGTAATGGAGAGTTAAAAAATAAATGAAGAGATAGTAGAATTTTAAAGTGATAAGAGAAACGAGAATATTTTGGAACAGGACGATTTGAGTAAAGCAGAAGGGAGTGATGAGCTGGGAACTGACTAGCTAGAACGACTGTATTATGATTGTGTAGAAGAGGGAAATGTCTGTTTGAACAGTTGAGAAAATCATTATATTGTGATGCATTAATGTAATAAGTGGAGTAAACTGCGGGAAATGTTGACCAGAACAGTGTGGAAGATCAGAAATAATTCATGTAATAAGTACAAGTTAAAGAATCTTTTTTTATTTTGTGAAACTTAATAAAATTATATTAAAAAAATCCAATTTCAAAGAAATGATAGAGTCATATTCCTCAGGATATTCTTGAGAAGTAGATCCTCAGCAAGCTTATGCTTCCATACATGCCTTGGTCTCTAAAATGCCACTAGCCTATTTACTGTATGTAGATGAAACAGCCAAAGTAACCCAAACTGCCTTTCTTCCCAAACCAGAATAGAAAGCAAGATGCTAATTATCCTGTGCAGGAATTCAAAGTCTCCACGTATTTAGAATCACAGGAGGGAGAAGCAGGTACACATCACTTGGCTTTCTCATTTCCATCACTCCAACATGCCACTCTCCACAAGTTTGAGGGGCAAATGTTAGCAATAGGAAGCAGAGCTTGGAAAAGTGACTTTCTTGAAATATAATTCCCACAATCCCCTAGCTAGCATGGCCAGTAGCAAGAGGAGTCTATATGACTTCCGAATTCCTCCAATGCATGGAAAGTATTGAGACTTGACACCAGGAATGCAATGGAGTGGAGAAGCCCAACAAGTGTGTCCTTGCTTCCTCTCTCATGGTCTGAGGAACTAGAATGACTTAATAAGATTAATGGAGCTAAGAAATTTATTTTTTCCCCAAGAATACCTGGAAAGGATCCAACAAATAGCACATCAGAGAGTTGCTTCAACCCCTAAAGGAGTTGCAGGCACTCATAAAGAATCAAAAATGCAAGACCATTGAAGTAATAGACTGTTCATCGTAGTTACCAACATCTGTGCATTTTAATTAAGTGGCCCCATGTTCATGTATTGCTTTAATATTGCAACACAGTTCAAATTTATGGCAAAGTTTCATAAATCTTCAGAGCAAAACCAGCACCCCATTTCATGCAAATACAAACCAAACTACAGCTGGGAGTCAAAAACAGCATGGCATTTGGCACCTTCTACTGTGTTTAGCTTTGGAGTGTAAAGAGAAAAAGCTAAGAGCACATACTATTAGCACACATACAGAAAAGCCTGGCTTTAAACATGAGTGGAAAATAGAGTTTGATCTGGGTTTTCAAACCCTGGTTCAAAAGAGATGTAGTTGCTATAAACCATGGTGAATATCAGTGCAGATGTAATATTGAAACGTGGTTAAAGCAAATAGGACAAAGGAAGGCAAATTTCTATCACAGTGGAAAAGAGGAAGAGACCTGAGATATTATCCCAAGGCTAGTTCACCATTTGGGAAATCACGGCTTTCCAAACATTATTTTTGCTGTTCTTTAGACCAAAGGATCATATTAGAAAGCCTATCATATATTTCAGGAAATAGTCAAAATATGTGTGATAGTGGTGAATGATAGGTATCTATCCTGAAAGCACCTTAAAAAAGAAAAAGAAAAACTCCTGACATCATAGAAACATTTACATTCACCCAGAAATTGGATTTGGAAAGTTCTTTTAAGGAGAACAAATATGATATACTGAAGCCAGAACACCATCCTATGAACACTGCTCAGTTAGGAGTGGCTTCTGCATATTATTGCCATCATTCTTGTAATTTTAAAGTTTTGCTCAGAAGTAAGTTTTGGTGTTTCAAATAGGACTTACTCAAAAAAAGGTGTATTGGTAGTTGTTTCTGCCTCATGGCAGCCCTAAGGTAATTCTATCATGGGGTTTTCCTGACAAGATTTGTTCAGATGGGGGTTTCCATTTGCTTTCCTCCGAGGCTGAGAAAATGTGACTTGCCCAAGGTCATCCAGTAGGTTTCCAGGGTCAAGTGGGGATTTGAGCCCTGGTCGCCAGAATTGTAATCCAATGCTCAAACCACTACAGCACTCTGGATCTCACTGATAGTCATTGCACAGACCAAGGACCTTCACCTGCTACTGTTATTGGAAGCAGGTGTAAAGGCTCTATAAGAGTAGCATTGTTTTAGTGGACACTTACTTTCACTT
This sequence comes from Cyclura pinguis, assembly GCA_030412105.1. Classification (NCBI taxonomy): domain Eukaryota; kingdom Metazoa; phylum Chordata; class Lepidosauria; order Squamata; family Iguanidae; genus Cyclura; species Cyclura pinguis. The sequence continues at coordinate 167,288,478 of CM059600.1, forward strand.
CCTGATTTGCTGTTGCTACAGTTTGTATCATATCCTGCTTCATTGTGGCATTCTATTATATTGTATTATATTTTGTATTTTAACTTGCCAAACTTGCTCATGTTCTCTTTTAACCTTTTGTATATTAAGAATCTATATGCTATGCTTATTTTTAACAAGAATATATAAAAGGCTATTTCTCTTTCTTTATTTGTCTTCTGAATTCCCTTTTTATTTACAACAAATTTGGTAGCAGAGGATGGTTGCCTAAATGGTTATTTTTTTTAGTCCAGCAGTCGCCTAAATGGTTGTTTTGAACAGAAGACAAAAGAAAGTTTTTTGAGGGTTGGAATTTTTCTATTTTTCTTTTTTTTTTTTGAGTTTTTCGCACAATGAAGCAGATAAATTTTTAATATGTGTTGTATTTGCCTTTTGGCCCTAATTATGGCCATATGGCCATTTTGTTGAGGGGAATAAGATATAGTCACTTTATGCTTTATACCTTCCTGTTCTTTATTTGTCTTCTGAATTCCCTTTTTATTTACAACAAGAGATCCCTTCTAGGCATAGACAAGGTCATTGTCAGGACAATTACCAGGTGCCTCTGGAGCTGAAGCTGAAGCTGTAGCATCTCTGCTGCCATACAATAGTGATAAGAAATAATAGTGATAAGAAATTCCCACCAAACCAATGATCGTTTCAGCCCTTCTTCCTTACAGCTGGACATTTCCCTTCATTGTTCCTTTACCTGTTTACCATTACAGAGCTATTATGACAAACATTAACTTTTTGTCGCCAAACACTAAGACCATTGTAACTCTGTCGGGACCCTATTGTCTGCGTTGCAACCTCCTTTGTTTACTTGGCCAGAGAGCCATTCACACCCTTGTCCTCCAGGCAGATTTTGGGTATAAAAATCCTTCTGTTTTTGTCAGTCAGATGCAATATCAGAATACCACACTGTTACTCTGATTTTCAAACGAATATTGCCCTCAGGCACAAATCTAAGCCACCTCACTGCTTTGTTTATTGCTCTCCAGACTGGTAATTATCTCCTATTCCCTAAAATTTCACTATCCACAATTTTCCTCCCCTTTCCTTTGGTTAGCTCTTGTGTGAGTGTGTGAGTGTTTGGATCTTTTGTGTGTGTGATTGAACTCTTTGATAAAACACATTTTAGCTTATTTTGGAATCTCTGACTGGTTCTTTCCTGCATAGACCCCATAAACATTGGTTGAAGATCTCATTAGGTTACCTCCCCCCCACACACTTGCAGGCCTCCTAATTGAGTTAATTAATTTCTAATTGTCACATGGAGGTACTGACATCACAGGTGGACCTCTGAGTCACCCATGTTTTGGGGTAACAGAGGTCTTGTAATTTCTTACCATTACATACTCGGACAGATTTAGATATTGCCTCATTCCACTAGACTCTAGAACATAAAGAAAGAGGAGAAACAGAGCTATTTCACCGCTTCTGTTAAGAGACAAACCAACTTCGCCTTTCCACAGCCTATTGGAAGCCATTCCATCAAATTGTTTGAGCTGTTTCCATTCCACCTAGGCATGATAATATATGTAACTTTAAGAAGCATGCCTGAACTTGTTTTATTGCTCTTTCCCCTCCTTCCTTCTTCACGCCTTTTAGACTGTAAACCTAAGGGTAAGAATTATCTTAATTATTGATATTTGTAGACCTGCAGCCTTTAAAAGGAAGTAAGCACCACTGAAATCCGCAGTTCTTATTTCTGAGTAAGTGTGAAAAGAATGTACAGTCAGCTGAGTACATTCACTAGCATTAGGGGCGAAGAACCCCCAGAAAAAATAGAAAAAAACACAAATATCAAAATGAATGTGTGTGTCTGTGGGAAGAGACCTGAGATATGGTGGAGAAAGCATCCACACCTAGCATCCATACCAGGGCAGAGAAAAGAGAGGGAAAGGGGGCAGGTCAGCATGATGGCTGGATACTTCCTCTCTTGCCTGTCTCCTTTCTCTGTTGTCTATGGCACTGGGGGTGGGATCATGGTGCTGAGAAATTGAACTATGAGCCATCTTTAGCTGGCCAGGCAGTGGCTAGAGGAGAAGGAAGACAGAATTTGTTTTTAAAGGGCTGTGCAGCCTGATAGGAGCTGCTGAGAGGGAAGGTTCCCCCAGAAAAGAAGTGTTTGAGGTGGGGGTGGCAGGGGTTGGAGAGATTCACAAATAATCAAATTCTTGAAAGTTAAACTCAGAAATGTGGGTGGGTGGCTATATTATCAGTTATTCAAGATGGCTTCCACTGTTACTCCCTAGAACTTTTATTAAATTATAATCCACTAGAAATAATTAGAACGAAAGAATTCTACATGTGATCTACTGGTCCTAATGTTAAAGAATATGCACTAAATTGCACTTACAGGAAACACATTGAATGGCAAGCTAGCTTCCTGTCCTGCAGCTCAGACAAGTGAAAGACCATCTGGCTTTCAGTATTTACAAATGAAGGCTGTATAAGCCCCATTGAACTCAGTGGGATTTACCAGTGAATACGTGTATATGATTGTACTATGAATCATTTATAAGGGGCAAATTCTTCACCCATGCAATAAAAAAGCTAACATTTATAAAAGGGTCTCTAAGTTTTACAGAATTTTACTTTGGCTCTCCACAGAGGACTGGAATAATAAAATAAAAATTAGATGGGAAAGAGGTTTTAACATGCAAAACTATTAGTAATGAAGACTCTGTAAAGCAGGATATTATACCTCACAGCATGTAGACTGAAGAGAGTATTTTCTGAAAATATTATACCAATGGCATATTACATGCCAAGTAGAGTGTGTAACATGTCGAACTGTTTAGACTGGGGGTGGGCATCTGTGGGCACTCCAGATCCTTTTTTTGGCCTACATCTTCTATCAGACATAAGCAGCATAGCCAACTTATACAATTTCCCTCTTTAGCCCAAAGCTATGTTCTCTGACTAGGCTTGCTGCTTCAGCACTGCCTTAAAAGAGAAGATGCATCACTGAAAGGAGTGTAGACTAGGACAACTATTGGCATTATATGTGAGTGTGTTTGTCTGTTTGTCTGGGAATAGATAAGTAGAGGGACAGACACAGCATAAATTACTTTTCACCAACAGCAATCCCAGGGTAGTAAGCATAGCATTTTACATAGATAAATACAATATAAAGGATATGATTGCACATTTAGAGACATAAATACTCTTGAGCCAACCAACAGTCTCTCCCCTAGATCAATTAAAATTTCAAAACCTGACTGTACAATGTGAAATTTATCATTTATTTATTAAAATTTTTATCCCATATCTTTTTTTATGAGATATTTTCATTTTGAATAATAAAACAGAGACAAGAAACAGACAAAGAAATACAATAAAAAAACCACAATAACACTATACCCCATATAAAAAATCTCAGGGCCACTTACAAATAGCATTAAAGCAGATTAAACAGTTTAAAACAGTAAAATAATTTAAATAAGCTACCAACATATAAAACAACACAATGAGTTAAAGAAGATTTAAAAATTTTCAAAGTTTTTAAAACTATGTGCAGCAGTATTTGGGATGAATTAACTGAACCAAAGAACATTGATAAACGACCAAAGTTTGACTTGGTAACCAAATGAAATGGGTGTTGGCACCAGTTGGGCCTATAGGGGGAAAGCATTCCACAGCTGGAGTTCCACAGTTGAAAAGGCCCTCTCCCATGTCCCAACATGGTGTATTGATTTCACTGGTGAGAGCCAGAGGGCCCCCCAGCAGACTTTAATCTTCAGGGAGGCACATATTAGAAGAGGTGTTCTCTCAACATGATCTCAAGTCATTTGGGGCTTTAAAGGTAATCATAAGCACCTCAAATTCAGACAAGAAACATATTGCCAGCCAGTGCAATTCTTTTAAGACTGGCATTATGTGATGTCTACATGGTGTCCTAGTCAGCAGTCAAGCTGCTGCATTTTGCAGTAGCTGCAGCTTTTGAATCTTCTTCAAGACTCAGAGTGCTTTATAATAGCCTAATTGGGAGGTTACTAGTGCATGGACTACAGAGGCTAGGTCCAGGAAAGGCTGTAGCTGTCACACCAGTCAAAGCTGGCACCAAGCACCCTGAACTACAGAGTCCACTTGGGTATCCTGTGATAGGGATGGATCTAAGTATGCTCCCAAGCTATATACCTACTCCTTAAGAGGAATGCCACCCCATCCAGGACAGGCTATTTACCCAATTCCTGGGCCCAAGAACCATCAATCCATAGAACCTCTATCTTATCAGGATTCAGATTCAGTTCATTGGCCTTTATCCCATCCATTAGCACACCCAGGCACTGGTCCAGCATCTGCACAGTCCCAGCTGACTCTGATGACAGGGAAAAATAGAGTTGAGTGTCATCAGATGGCACTCCACTCCAAACCCTCTTATGACCTCACCCAGTGTCTTCATGTAGTTGTTGAACAGCATGAGGGAATAAGATGGAATCTGTGACACCTCACAGCTTAATAGTCATGGGGCTAGACAGGAATCTCTCAACGTTATTTTCTGGAACTAGCCCTCTAAATAGGAATGGAACCACTGTAGAACAGTGCCTCCTACTCCCATCCCACAGAACTGGTCCAGTAAGATACCATGAACAATGACATCAAAAGCTGCTGAGAGATCAAGGAAGATCAAAAAAAGCAGCACTCCACCTGTCTTTCTCCCAGAGTAGGTTGTCAATTAGACCAGTTAAGGCCATTTCTGTGCCATACCCTGTTCTAAAACCAGACTGAAATAGGTCCAGATAATCTGTTTCCTCCAAGAATGCCTGAACAAGCTCAGCCTCCCCTGCTCAAGCACTATGCTCCCCCAAAGTTATTTGAAATAGGCTGGTGGTTCTTGTATACTTCTGGATCCAGGGAGGTCCTCTACAGGAGAGGGTGCACCCCTGCCTCCTTCAAGGCAGCAGGTATCTCCCTTTGGTGTAGTGAGGCATTTGCCAACCCCCTGGACCTAGCTGGTCAACACATCTCTACTGGATTTTATCACCCAAGATTGGCAGGGTTTGAGCTTACTTGTGGTGGGCTGAATGGCTTCAAGCATCTTGTCCACATCATCAGGCTTCAATAACTGAAACTGACCCCATAAAAACTGAGCAGATGGTACACTGGGCTCTGTTAACAGGTGTGGTGCCAAGTTCTGAGTGAATGAGAACAACTTTTTCCTTGAAGTAGCTAACAAATTTTTCACAGCAGGTAGTTGTGGGTAGTTGTCTGCACACCTGAGCTCTCTGGACTGCTACTCAAAAGACTACTCACCACTTAGAATAATCCTATTGGATGGGAGGTTGAATATGCAATCCTAGAGGTGAATATGACATTTTGTCCTGCCTCACTGCTGCATAGTAGGCACAATGAAGAATCTTTGCTGATTTCCAGTTGCATTCACTCTGAGACCTGCCCCACCTGCACTCTAGCAATTGTCCAGTCTGTTTCATTGCCCCAGGTCTTCAGTAAACAAAGGTGAATTACAGATTTTATAACATTGGATTGGGTGCTTAGGAATGATTGTATTGATAGCCCTTTTCCATCTTTCTTTTCCACAGTGAAGCCAAGGCCTCAACAGAATTGCCATTGCTGTCAGCCTGAAAATCCCCCAAAGCATTCAGGATTCCTTCAGATTCTGTAAGTCTCTGGGGATGGACCATCTTAGTAGGTCCCCCACTCCTGCAGGGAGGATCTGCCACTACCAAACCAAACTTCACAAGGAAATGATCTGACCATGAAAAGGGCATTGTTGCAATGCCCCCTAAAATTGGATCATCTTCCATCTGCCCAATAGTGAAAATCAGACCCAGGGTATGCTTGACCTTATGTGTTGGACCAACAATGTGCTTTGACAGCCCCACGTTTGTCACAGTAGCTATGAAGTCTTGAGCTGGCCCCGTCAGGACAGCCTCTGTGTGTGTTTTGAAATGCCCCAGAACCACAGTCCTAGGGGTTTCAAAGACAACTTCTGAGACCACCTTGGTCAGCTCAGATAACGAGACTGTCGGATCACCTGAGACCACCTTGGTCAGCTCAGATAACGAGACTGGGTGTAATGCCCACGAGGGTGGGCATTACACCCAGTCTCTCTTGCCCAACATAAGATACAAACCCTCAAAACTAGTGCCTGGGTGGGTGGATTTTCTCATAAAGAAGAAGGAATTGTTAGGGATGATGACAACTCTTCTCCCACCCTCCATTCACTGTTATAAGATGAATGGATCTCACCATGTAGTCTTGTCTCTAAATCCTGACTGTTGAGGGACAATATTAAGGCTACTGCGTTCCCTTCTGATGGCTTTTTTTCTTTAAATTGGGTTTCCTCTAGGACAGTGACAACTGGTGATTCTGTTGCTTCATGCTGACAAATCCGCACCAGGTTTTATGGGAGCTACTCCAGGTTTTATGGGAGTAAATTTTCAGCACCTTAGATTGCTTCTGTAAGAACCCACATGGCCTTAAAAACAGCAAGGTCACTGGCATTTTCTGGGCCAGGAGCCTTTCAAAGATAAGCTGCCTCCAAAGAGAGGGTTGTCCTGTAAAAGGACACATGGATCCAGAAAAGTATATACATCTGTGTATGTTACCAATCCCACCATGGCACTACATTTCCATGGTGGTGGGACTGCATGCTCCTATGATGCAAGAGACTATGCTGATGGTAGCACTGCTATGGGTAGGGTCTCCCATGTCAGACAGGTTTTTGCTGAGAAGCCAGAGTAAATGTATCAAACAGCTTGTGGGAAGCATCGGCAATGGGAGTTGATAGTGGTGGAGGATCTCTCAGAGACAATGGACATGATGCCATCTCTAACACTTATTAGTACTGTGGCAAAAGGAGGCACTGGTAGACCACTTCTTTTACCTTGAGAACCCTATGATGAGATAATTGAAAATGGAACAAGAGAGAGTGCTGGAAGATGAGGCTCCCAGGTTGGAAGAACATCTCTTATTCATAAGGTCACCATAAGTTGAAGTCATCTTGACAGCTGTTAATGAGAACAAAGGTTACCAGCAGGATGCCATATAAAGACTTTCTCCCAATAGGCAATATAGCCTGAATCCTATTGATTAGTCACACCTATAACAGAACTCTCAAATTAATTACTGAATGATGAGACAACTCCCTTTGATTCAACAGGTCTGTTCTAGTTGACACTGATGATAGGATTTAGGCCAAAAGCTGAATAAGGCAACCAAACAGCACTGTTTTTCAGCAGAACCTAAATCCCAGAGAGATACCAAAAAATTGGAAGAGAATTAATAAAATTGTTGAAAGAAGGTATTTGCATGAAAGGAAAAGTTGTTTACACATTTACTACATCTATTTTTGCACTTACTTGTTTAAAGTGGCACAGCCTAACAACAAGACACAGAGCTCTCCTGTAGCTTGCATTTTGCATGCATCAAAGTCTTCATTAAAACTACAAGCTGTCACAAGCGTATTTCAATAGTTCAACACAGCTATCATCCATATACCTCAGATGTAGAGGGTGTAGCAAATAAGAGACATATGTTATAAACTGGGCTGTGAAGATTAGAAAACACATTACAAAGGATAACGACTACTAAAACAGGGGATCGAAGTCTACTGTGGTTGGCTTTCTGCAATTCTAACTTCCAGGAACCACATGTAAATCAAGAAGAGCTTGAACGCTAAGCCTGCCAAGATTTAGTAGAGGTGTAGCAAGGTCTGGAATTAGAGCCATGTGTTAGGCCTGCATGATGATCTACTGGCAAATTCCAAGAGACCTACAGCAAGCTGAAATATGGCTTTTGCTTTCTTTCTGACCATCTTTAAAGTATCCCCTTCCTATATCGCTCTACCTGTGGCCTTCTCTTTCCCTCTGGGCTCCATATGTCTGTCATTAACCAGCCAGAACTCTGGACCTCCTCTTTGATTATTCCTTGTGGCTTAAGCAGTTGCATCTCAGAAGGCCTGTCAGAGCACAGCTGTCATGTTTTTAATTTTCATCCAGTGAAAATCATCTGGCACAAAGAGCTGATCATGTTGTGGATCTCAGTGGTTACACCAATTGACAACTGGTACTGATCTCATTTTTTTTCTTCCCAAATAGGAAAAAAAAGATAAAAGACGATTGGTTTGTTTTCAGACTTCAAAGGTTTTGATTCAGAAGCAATCATCATAGTAGCATGGTAGAGTACAAAAGAAAAGGTGTGAAAAATCCACATCATAGATAAGACTGGCTCAGATTGTTAACAATTATTTCAAGATTTTTTTTTCACTCATGCTAAATCAAGCTGTTTCAGTCTGTTGGTTTTTTGGGTGAACTGTTACAAAATCCAAAATGCTTTATTCAGAAGCAGATCTGAAAGTTTAATGGCTATCTCACGCCATATTTTGGAGAAGAGGAAGAGAGAGAGGAAAACAGAAATTAATTGTGAAATTATATGTATGTGTGATCATGTGAAAGTTCACTGTGTTTGCTGGGAGTAGACTTGCTGATGAATAAGTATGCAACCTATAGATGGGTAGGAGATTCCACAAAACTATTTTGTTTTTGAATCGTTAGATCACTTTCACTCATTTATGTTCAAATCCTCTCCAGCTATCACCACAATGTTTCTAAATGGATGTGTACTAGATTTGGCCTGTGTCCAAGCCCCATTTGGTTCCTTTGAAGCAGTCATAATGTTTCCTGAAACAAAAAGTTGCTTTTCGGCAGAACAACTATTACCCCCAAATGTGTGGGAGCTCTAAAAGTCCTCTATTTGTACCCACAATTGAATGTTAAAATGGGGAATTAATGGATTGCAAAATATAAGCTAATGGGAAGGGTAAGTTAGCAAGATCTTCCACCAGTATCTATGGAGTCACTGCTAAGGAGACCAGCCAGAAGACTCAACAGTCAATTTTAAATGTGTTTTATTGGAGGAAAATATACACACATACACATAAAGATAGTCTCTCTCTCTCTCTCTCTCTCTCTCTCTCTCTCACACACACACACACACACACACACACACAGCCACACAAGGCTGGGAAAAAAAGGGAGGAAAATGGATAGCAGAAATAGAAGGGATCAGGTGATAATTACCATCCGAAAAAAAGTGGGGAAGGACAAGATGGCTTGGGTTTGCACCCAAGGATAGTACCGGTCAAAAGTCAGAGTGACCGAATGGGTCTCTGAAATCAAAGTACTGGAAGGAGGTATCCAAAATTCGGGTCTTTTATACCCAAAAACCTGCCCTGAATGCACAATTAACACAAAGACTCTCTGCCTGAGCAAACAATGGAATTTGCAGGGTGAACAAAAAGATGGCTGGAATGAGCTGATGGTTTTAATGTGTGAAGGAAATATGTAGATGATATTGGTGTGTAGGTGACAAAGGCTTTGATAACTATCTGTGTTTGAGGACAGGATGAAGGAGTGGAAGATGTTTATTCAGGAAGGAGGACAGGAGGGTTTCCATAGGAAATACACACAGCAGGGGTCTTGCTTCTGCCTCTGAGTTTGACTATCGTTTTCTTTGAGAGGATTAGTTTAGAGCCATTAAGTCAGGTTTTCTTGGCTAATTTTTCAGTGAACCTATGACCTGGCCATGCTGAGGCTTTTGGACTGCTAATCAGCCAGTGCCATTCTCCACATGACTTTTCAGCCATAGGTGTGTATAATTTATATTTTATGGCAATTAAACATATCTACCAATTAATATATTTTGCCAATTAAACCATGTCAAAGTATGGAGGTGTATGGCTGCTAACACAACCAAAATTAAAAGGTTCCCCAGATGAAACTTTGTTAAAGTTTTTATGTTCTGGAAAGGTAGTTGTGTTATCTCTAGGAATACTGACTTTTTAGTTTTTGTTCCTGTGAAAACTCTGAGACTGGGGAAGTTGGGAAGACAGAGGAGGAGTTTGGATGATTAACAAGTCTACTGTTCAACCCTTGAGCGTGTTTTATCAGATACTTTCCAACCACTGTGTTCTGAGGGGAGATTGTAATTCAGATAACAAGATCAATTCTTGCTTCCTTGATCCTTTTTTAAATGATCTCTCTCTCTCTCTCTCTCTCTCTCTCTCTCTCTCTCTCTCTCGAGTTAGAATTGCCTTTGTAGACTCCTGACCGACTGACTGAAATGAAATTATGCTTACCATTTTCACAAAATGCATTGTGAAAAACTCATGTGCCAGCTGCACCCATTCATTTAAATGTCCAATCTGGCTATGGTGACACATGTCTTGATTACATCCTGTTTGGATAACTATAATGCACTCTATGTGGGGCTGCCTTTGGAAGCTGTTTGTAAAATTTAGCTGTTCCTCAATGGTGTGACCAGAGTGTTGACTGGGGATTGGTTACAGGGAACATATAATTTCCTTGTTGAAACGACTTCGCTAGTTACTGGTTCATTTCAGACACAATTCAAAGTGCTAGTTATGACCTAAAAAGCCCTATACAGCTTAGGTCCAATTGATCTGAAAGACTGTGACTCCCTATATGAACCCGCCTAAGCTTTAAGATCCTTAAGGGAGGATCTCTCAGTCTCAGGAATCTCAAAAGTACTTTTAAGAGGAGGGGGGCTCAAGACCAACTTGCAGGTCATTATGAATTTTGTGTACTTGCATGTATGTTTTTACAAAACAGGAAAAACACAGCATGCAGTGATAATAATAATATCAGTGGAAGCAGTTAACAGTGTGACTACAATGAAAATAATGACAAAATAATAAATGACATGTTATAGAATTTTTTAAAACATAAAATTAATATATCAAGGAAAGGGGAAAATATATAATGAATACAAAGAAGGCTATAAACTATGACAGCTTCTGATCAGTAGCTCCTGCAGGATTCAGCTACACAAGATCCCTGGGATGCTGATCTTTGGTGCCCATTTAGCCTAGCCTTGGGGAGGGGGCTCAAGACTCCCTGCATCCCCATTCAGGGTCCATGCTCAGTCCCACTGCCTTCACAGGTAAGGACGCAAGAGAGGAACGTCTCAGTGTCTGCTCACAACCTTTGGAACTCTATCCCATGGGAAACTAGGCTGGCCTCCTTCTTGCTCTCCTCCTGCTGACAGGTTAAGACCTTTTCATTTGAAAAAGCATTTGGCAACTAATTGGCTGTGCCAGTTGGCTGTGAGTCTTTGATAGGATGTGCATGCTTGTCATTGTTCTGCTCTTGGTTTTAAATGAATTTATATTTTTTTTAAAATACTGATGCTTTAATGTGGTAATTTTTAATTTTTTTAAAATTAATTTTTAATTCATGTACCTTGTTTTCTGTAATCTCTGAGACACCTTGAGTGTCATGAGCCAGGCTGATCTCGCTCCCGATTTGGACTTGGACTCTGAGCCTGGGGTGGATCCCTTGGAGGGGCCTTCTGGGGGAGGGGTCTCCTTCAGAGTCTGGGGAGGAGTCTGCTTGCAACTCCACAGCTGTCCCTGGCGTGGAGCCTGGGCCAGCACCTGCAGCAGACATTTGCGCTCCAGAGGCATAGGCTGGGGTTTCTGACTCCAGTCCGGAGTTTGCAGCAGACCTCCCCCCATGTTCCTCCAGAGGTGACTGGAGAAGGAGGCGGTCCGGAGGTCTCAGCAACTGCGGGAGAAGCGCTTGATGAATCAGCCCTGAACTCTTGAGAGGCTCCAGCTGTGAGCTGGGCCAATGGACATTTGACTGGCCTCAGCTGGGCTAAAACTGAGTATTTGAGTCAGATGCTGTTGGGGTTGGGCACGGGGCAACAACCGTGTACCAACCGTGAAACTGCGTCCCGTGTCAGGAGCTCTTGGTTCCAGTCTGACCTCGCTGCTTGGCGTTTGCCGCTCCTGGAACTTTGCTGTTTGTTTACGTTGACATTTGATGAAGTAAGCTCTTTGATTGATTACCACTAAAGCTATAAAAATCCAGCTTCTGCCTCTGTGTCTGCTTAGCCGCTACCTTGACATTGACATTGAGTCCCATTCAAGTGAAAGGTGGGAGATAAATTCAATGAATGAAAGCACACACACACACACACACACACACTTACATACACAAGTGTTGTGTAGTAATGTGAGCTGGATGAAAATGCTGGGAGATGATGGTTCGAATCCCCATTTGGCCATGGAAACCTACTGAATGACCTTAGGTAGGTCTCAGCATCTGCACCTACCCCCTGGAATTCCTCCCATGGGAGGCTAGGCTGGCCCCTTCCCTGCTCTACTTTTGCTGACAGGTAAAGACCTTTTTGTTTAAGCAGGCTTTTACTGTGTAAGCAGAGAGGCTTCTTATTGGGATGTTTTATCTTTTTAAAATTTTGTATGTTTTTAAAATGATTTTATGCTGTTTTATGAGGTAATTTTAATTGTTTTTAAATTTTAAATTAGTTGAATGTCTCCAGAAGCTGCCTTGGATCCCACTGTGGGAGAAAGGCAGCATACAAATTAAACAAACAGACAAACAAACCCTGTGATAGGTTCACCATAAATAAGAAATGACTTGAAGACACACAGCAACAACTTGCATGAATGTGCATGCATGTGTATACACACACACACACACACCCGCACACACACCTACACTTGGGCAGCTTCAGGAGAAAGAACCACATTGGCCATTTCTTCCAATCATGCCTCGAAACTGAAATAAAATAAAGAAGCTATTCATTAGTCTGATTTAAAAGAGAACAAATAAAAACCAACAAAACTGAAACCAACAACATTTAAAAGAACATAGGATAGACTCCTTTGTCCTTGCAAATCTGCAATACTTCTGTGTTGGAAAATCTCATTCATTTCTGACAAAGAGAAAATTCCCTACTATAGTAAATGACACATCAGTGGCAGAGCTTGGAGTGTTTGGAGAGGATGGGGCTACGGCACGAGGGGCATGGCCACTGTGCATGGGGGCATGGCTGCGGTGCATGGGGGCCTGGCCGGGGCACATGAGGCATGGCTATGGGCCGGCATGCCCCAAAACATTGCCACCCGGGGTGAACCGCCCCCCCGCCCCCCTGTCCCTACGTGACTGTGACATACCACTTTCGATTTCTGAATCTGGATTTGGTTTCAGTTGGTTTCAGCTGAATTAGAGACTATGATCCAAATATGCAAATTGGGGTCTAAATTAACATCAAGGCACACCCCTAGTATGAACGCATTCAAAGCTAAAATCTCTATGTCATTTTTCTCAGTTGCACTGGACATGAACTTACATTGGAGTGCAAAATCTGCACAAATCTTTAAGGAATGTTCTATGACAAGGATGAGCAGGTATCCAGTCTCCTGTTCCCTCTTTTTCATTGAGGTCATATGGATTTTGTTTAGGAAAACAGTGTTTGCATGATCATGCCTGATTAGCAGACGCTTGTACTAATTAATGGTGTAATGCCCATAGCTTTTTGTTGTTAACTGCTATCAAGTCAACTTCAACTTATGGTGACCCTAGGAATGAGCTCATCAAAGCTCAGGTCTTGCAGACTCAGGGCCATGGCTTCCTTCATTGAGTATCTTCATCCATAATGCAGTCTTCCTCTTTTCCTACTGCCTTCTATCTTACCAGGCATTAGAAGAATCCAAAAATTCAGGCTTCTGTGTTCCGTATAAACAAAGCAGCTCTAGAAGTTGTTATCACCACCAGAAACTGACTTTTGTGAATTTAATGGGTCTTATACAGCCCAAAATGCTTTGCCTTGCAACACAAGTAAGTCAAAACAATATATTGTTGAGAAAATTCCTGCTTGTTATTGTGAAGATTGCAGAGATCTGGGAAACTGAGGGTGAGGGTGGCAGGTGGCATCATCACGCCTGGTAGTTCAAATGTTGCTGATGTTATGATCTTGCAAGTCACAGCTCAGCGACTCCACAGGCAGCAACACACACAAAGTGGCCATAAGCACTTTTCTAACTACTGAATATTTTCTATAGAATTTATATCTAGTGGCAAATACTTTTGGAAAAATGATGCTGGTGACTGGTGATAGACCTTGAACCTGTTGTGTATTTTGTGTACTTTGTGTACCTTCTTTCTAATCTTGGGTAGTTTGGCACATGAGCTGGCAGGTTTCCAGTGGTGGAAGAATGGCCTTCTGTGCATGCTCTGATTTTTTTTTTAAATCTTAAGTGCTTCTAGGAATGTTGGAATTAAAAAGAACATCCCTGGAAAGACTGATCATCAAGGATAGTGGATGCTTCAAGAAATCGGGAAATCAAGGATGTTGCCCTTTGGAATGCTGCATGCCTGGGCTGTAGCTATAGGGGAGAAAAATAAGAGCACTGGGCCCCAAATAATAATTCTTCTCTTTCAAAATAAATGTTCCTTCAGTCTTCAAATTTCTAGCCTTGCAGAGAGTAAGACACTGAAAATCACTGAAGAAACCAGAATGGTTGACTAAAGAACTCTTAGTTGAGCTAAGTGTTAAGAGAAACATGTACAGGAAATGGAAGAAGGGGAAAACCTCTAAAGAAGAATTTAAGCAAGTAGCTAGGAGATGTAGGGAGGAGGTCAGAAAGGCTAAAGCACAGAACGAACTTAGGCTGGCCAGAGACATCAAAAACAATAAAAAGGGCTTTTTTAAATATGTCCGTAGCAAAAGGAAAAAGAAGGAGATGATAGGGTTGCTGCGCAGAGAAGATGGCGAATTACTAACAGGGGGGAGAGAAAAGGCAGAACTACTTAACACCTTCTTTGCCTCAGTTTTTTCCCAGAAGGATACAAGCACTCAACCTGGCGGTTGGGGAGCAGGGGAGGAAGCAGGGGAAATGCGGCACATAATAGGTAGAGAGTTGGGTACAGGAATACTTGACCACACTGGATGAATTCAAGTCTCCAGGGCCAGATGAATTGCATCCTAGGATATTAAAAGAAATGGCAGAGGTCATTTCGGAACCGCTTGCTATAATCGTTGAGAAATCTTGGAGGACAGGAGAAGTTCCAGCAGACTAGAAGAGGGAAAATGTTGTCCCCATCTTCAAGAAGGGAAAAAAAGAGGACCCAAATAATTATTGCCCAGTCAGCCTGACATCAGTACCCGGAAAGATTCTGGAGCAGATCATTAAGCAGTCAGTTTCTAATCACTTAGAAAGCAACGCGGTAATCACGAGAAGTCAACATGGATTTCTCAAAAATAAGTCATGCCAGACTAATCTTATCTCTTTTTATGATAGAGTTACTAGCTTGATAGATGAAGGGAATGCTGTGGATGTAGCATTTCTCGATTTCGGTAAGGCCTTTGACAAAGTTCCCCATGACATTCTTGCAAAGAAGCTAGTAAAATGCGGGCTGGACAGGGCTACTGTTAGTTGGATTTGTAATTGGTTGACCGACCGAACCCAAAGGGTGATCACGAATGGCTGCTTTTCATCCTGGAGAGAAGTGACTAGCGGGGTGCCACAGGGTTCTGTCCTGGGCCCAGTGCTGTTCAATATCTTCATCAATGACTTGGATGAAGAAATAGAGGGCATGCTCATCAAATTTGCAGATGACACCAAATTGGGAGGGGTTGCTAATACCCCAGAGGACAGGATCAAAATTCAAAATGACCTGGATAGATTGGAGAGCTGGGCCAAAGCTAACAAAATGAAATTCAACAGAGAGAAGTGTAAGGTCCTACACTTAGGTAGAAAAAATGGAATACAGAAATATAGGATGGGGGACACGTGGCTGGATAGCAGTACGTGCGAAAGGGATCTAGGAGTTTTAATAGACCACAAGCTGAACATGAGTCAGCAGTGTGATGCGGCAGCCAAGAAAGCCAGCACAATTCTCGGCTGCATCAATAGGAGTATGGTATCTAGATCGAGGGAGATACTGGTACCGTTCTACTCTGCTTTGATTAGACCTCATCTTGAATACTGTGTCCAGTTCTGGGCACCCCAATTCAAGAAGGACATGGTCAGGCTGGAGCAGGTCCAGAAGAGGGCAACCAAAATGGTGAGAGGCCTGGAAGCCATACCCTATGAGGATAGACTTAGAGAGCTGGGTATGTTCAGTCTGCAGAAGAGAAGGTTAAGAGGGGACATGATAGCCATGTTTAAATATTTGAAGGGATGCCATGTAGAGGAGGGAGAGGGCTTGTTTTTTGCTGCTCCAGAGACCAGGACAAGGAGCAACGGATTCGAGCTGCAGGAAAGGAGATTCCAGCTGAACCTCAGGAAGAACTTCCTGACAGTCAGGGCTGTCCGGCAGTGGAATATGCTGCCTCGGAGTGTGGTGGAGTCTCCTTCTTTGGAGGTTTTTAAGCAGAGGCTGGATGGCCATCTGTCGGGAGTGCTTTGAGGGTGTTCCTGCATGGCAGGGGGTTGGACTGGATGGCCCGTGTGGTCTCTTCCCACTCTACATTTCTATGATTCTATGATTCTATACACATCTCTTCCATTTGTTTTGTTCACATTCCCTTGGCACCTTTTCCTTGGATGTCTAAATTGTATTTCTAAATGCTCAACTGAGGTTTTAAGTTACTGCTAGCATATGCTAGAAATCTGGGGACTCAAGGGGGGCATAATTCTTATAGGGGAGGCAATGGACTCATTTTGTCCCCACATAATTACACTTCTGGTGTATGCCACTTTCATTTGATAAGATATTACTGCTGACTTGCTGCAAGTCTTTGCTGCAACCAGAAATATCTTTTTCAGCATGAGAAATTCATTTGCAGTGCAACCTTTTATGTGTCTATTCAGAAGTAAGCCCCACTGAGTTCGGTTCCACTTACTCCTTCAGGTAAGCAGCTGCTGGTATTACATCATTATGCTGCAATATTGAGAAGTAATATTGGGGATTTTGAATGGTGCCTTATATTGTCCTAGGGAATCTAGTATTAGCGTGTGCCATCATAAGGTACAGGATAAGGCATGGACAGTGGCGAAGGTTGGTATATATGAAAAGGGGGCAGGAGGGGGGTGGGGCTACAGCACAAAGGGCGTGGCCAGTGTGTGCAGAGGCGTGGTTGCAGTGCGTGGAGGCTTGGCCGAGGCATGTGGGGGCACGGCTATGGGCCGGGACACCCGAAAACATTGCCACCTAGGGTAAATCGCCCCCCTGCCCCCACATCCCTATGCAACTAGGCATGGAATTGAAATGGGGATGGTACAAAATGCAGTTTCCACTCCAACTTGGATTGCCTCTATCATTTCCTGCTGCAGGATCCTGTCTTGTAACGTTCCATGTTCTAATGCTGTCAGACTCTCATTGTAAAGAAAGATATACTTTTCCTCTGTGGAGTCGGTTGAACATTGGCAGGGAAGACTTAGACAACCAGGCTGCTCAATTTTTTAAAATGAATAATCAGAAAGCTTGGTTTGACTTAGGCATCAATTATTATAGATTCAGGAATTTGAACCTGAACTTTGTGAGATTTAGCACAACACTCTAATCTAGTCTTCTCGAAAGCGGCACTCTTCAGTTGTTTTGAACTATAGTTCCCATGGCTACTTGTCATGCTGGCTGGGGACTGTGGGATTTGCAGCCTGACAGAGCTCGAGGGCAAAAAATTGGGAGAGGAGGCAGTTATAAATGCTGTGATATGTTGCCTTTGAGTTCTGTCCTAAGGCCATTTATAACTCACCCAAAGTTCTAAAATTATTATTCAAAGTGGCATTTAAAACATTCATCTAACATCCCTAATCCTTCTGCTAGATTGGGCTGCAACTCCCGTTATCCCCTGCTAGCATGTAGCCCAACTTGTTGGGGAAGGCTGCATTAGTGATATTGTTGCTCATTCCAAAGAACTGCCCTAACATGTGTCTCTGTGGGTCTTTTCCCTCGGGCTACATCCCTGGGGTTGAAAATCTGTCCTAATATAAGCTTGCTGATTAAAAATGCTGTACCTGTGCTGATAGTTGAGGATTATTTACCCCTGTGGAATGTACTTCATTTCAGCCTAGACATAATAGTATTAATTTAATATTCCAGGCATATTATATTTCCTGTTACCGCCCACGCTGCCCACGGCGGAGGGCTACAAGAGGTGAACAGGGTTGTTCTCTAGTAACATCATCTGGCCTTGGATTTAATTTCTCACAGATTTTTTTTTCTCTTCAGTAACTGCAGGGGGAAAGATTTGTCTCTTCCTTTCAGCCCCCTTAAGGAATGGGAAATATTCTAAAATTGCTACTCCTCCAAAATCCTTTCAGATGGATTCGTTTGGTTTTGCTATGCTTTAAACAACTTCCCTGTGCATTATATTTCCTGTTACCAGTACTGAGGAAACCCAGAAACTTCACTATAGTCAGCAAACCCAAGTGCAGCCTGCACGGTTTGTAGCTTCATATGAGAAAGTCCAGGAGGAATAAGAAAAAAAACTCAAAAACTAAACAAAAACAAACAAAAACCAATCCTAACAACAGTGTAAATAAACTATGGCTATTTCTACACTACACAGTGATAGTGCTATTATTCCATTTTCGACATCCTATGGAATTGTGGGGTTTAGAACTTACAGAGGGGCCTTTAGAATTCTCAGCCAGAGAGCTCTTTGGCCTCAGTAAACTACAAAACTCAGAATTCCACAGGATGTTGAAAGTAGAATAATAGCACTATAGCAGTGAAGTGCAGAAATGGCCTATGTGAACATAAATCTGTATTTCAGGTCTGAATATTCTGTATCAAAAATTTTGAGATGCTTATACTATCATGAAAGAGAGCAACCTTCCCAAATCTATTATCCTCTGGGTCTTTTGTCCTATAGCTTTCATCACTCCTGATGATTGGTCCTAATGGCTAGGGATGATGGGAGTTGTAACCTAAACCATTAGGTTGGGCAAGACTACAGTAGAGGGGGCCCTTCCTCTTCATGTTGTATAAATTAGGTCAAGTCTCTGTCAGGTCATGTGCTGGCCCCAAGACAAAAATGAATAAGCAGTTAGTGTAGGAAGCTGCGGCTACTATAGCAAAGAAAGAATGAGAAATGTGGAATAAAGATGGCAGACAGAAAGACTAAGGCCATATCCACACTACACTGTTATAGTGCTGTTATTCCACTTTCAATATCCTATGAAGTTCTGGGATTTCCAGTGTAGGGAGGGGCCTTCGGAATTCTCAGCCAGAGAGCTCTTTGGCCTCAGTAAACTACAAACCCCAGAATTTCACAGGATGTTGAAAGTGGAATAATAGCACTGTAACACTGCAGTGTGGAAATGGCCTAAGGCAATTTTTCTAAGTGAGTAAATATAATCCCTTCAAAATTAT
The DNA here is from genome assembly GCA_030412105.1 of Cyclura pinguis. Classification (NCBI taxonomy): domain Eukaryota; kingdom Metazoa; phylum Chordata; class Lepidosauria; order Squamata; family Iguanidae; genus Cyclura; species Cyclura pinguis. The sequence continues at coordinate 167,307,617 of CM059600.1, forward strand.
AGAAGTGCCAAATACTTGAAAGCAACGTTTTAGCTGCAAAAAGGTTAATGTCAAGGAGCCCAAGTAGCAATGTGAAGTTGCAATGATGGACGAATGAAGCCATTTCCGAGTGAGGACATTTCCTGTATCACATTGTCCTAAGGGTGGCACTATGGTATGGAGTTAATCTTTTGCGGGTGGGGGGGGGCACATGAAATTGATCATATGTGGTCAGTCATATGGTCAGTCTTGTATAGAGTTGATGCATAGTGCTAAATTAAATTTGGCAGTTTGAGATTATTATGGAGGGCAAAGGAACCTATTCAGAGGAAGGGTAATAGTTCTGGTGTCACATTATCTTCCAAAGGTGTCTGGTTCAGAGGAGCAGCAAAGTCTATTTCTTTCTTGAATGGCTGTCAAGGGGATATAAAGGGACTATTACTTGAATGAGCATCATGGAATACAGACATTTCTTAGCTCCTCCTTGAAATGTTTCTGTTTAGAACAAGAAATATTTGTGAAAATGTTTTGCTATTTTTTTTTAAAAAAATAAAAATGGTAGATTCAGCTCACACCTGACCTCTAAGAAAAATAAGCAGTTTTTTGTGATCTGTGAAGTCTAACCAGAAAGACTTAAGCAAAATGTGTAATTCTCTCATTAGAATGAGCTGAACTGGAAAATATTCAACTTTGTTTGGATCCTGTTCTATATCTCTTTAAACCAGGCTTCTGTTTCTCCTATCTTATTGACACTGAAAACAACTTTGAATCTGTAATTTCATGTATTAGTAAAGTAATATTATCATTATGACTACTTATGCCAAAAGGGTGAAACACATCACTTAAATTAAAAAAAAAAATTAAAAGAAAGCTACCCCTATGTGGTTGGAAAAGATCAGAGCCAAATAACATTTGGGCAAACACAATCTCCCTTAATGAAATGTAGATTGGTCTGATTAGCATTGCCAAATAAAGTTCTCCCTTCCAAAAAAAAAAAAAGGTTTTCCAAATGTTCCTCCCCCCGCATTCTCCGCCCCTGCCTTGAATAAGTAGCAATAGCAGAAAAGTACATTGGCCTGATGAGCAATCTGGGAAACATTACCCAACTCCTGGTCTTAATGAATTGAGGGTTCTTAAAAACCAACAACAGAATGCTCCATTCAGCCTGGCTTAGACTCAAAAGCTTTCAGCCCCACTAGGATCTCAGCCAACCATTTTGAGTTTGTTTTCCTGAGGTTAGTACACCGGTATTTGTGAGGAGGTTTTGGAAAAAGCTGGATCTGAGATTCAGCAGATCAAAAAGAGAGAAGGCCTGTTGATGGCCTCATCACATGGGACCCATGAGGCTTTCCTTAGGGAAGCCACAAGGCAATTTTTCATCTGCTTTTCACCCTCTGTTTGTTTGAGAGACAAAAATAGTTTTTGCTAAGAGGATGACAAGGTTGCACACCCTGAGTCGTCCCGATGAGTCAATAATCTTAGAACAGAAGGAGTGCCTGTAAGCTGACATTCATTTTCCATCAGCTTGTGGAAGCGAGGGTCTTGATGTGACATGAAAACACCTTACTGTTTATTAAACTGTATCCAATAATAGTGTACAACTGCCAAGGGCTATTTGTGCAATTTCCACAACTCAAGACAATTAGGTTGCATTTGAAGAAGCAGGGGAGAGAATGCTGTGGGTATGAAGCCAAATGGAAAATCTGAATAACAATAGAGATGGTGAGAATTTTGCTTCAGTTCGTTGTTGATAAGAATTTACATACAAAAAATGTTGGGAGTTTCTTCATACGTAGGGAGTTTTGCTACATGTGGAGAAAGTGCTGCTATCTTATGGGAAGGATGGACATCCTGAAGCTTACCATGGGCAAGCAGCTTTAAATCATATTGGCTGGCAAAGAAGCCAGGTATGGCTTTACTATAATTTACATAGAACAGCAATTCCATTCCTTGTTCTTAGTGCTGTGCGGATGCACTGTAAGTGAATCTTTCTAATGAGTGTTATTCTATATGGTCCATACACTGAAATGTCCTTCTCACACTATTAATTACTTTGTGCCAAGAGGGTGAAACACAGCAGAAAATGAATTCCATTATTCACTAACAGAGAACTTTCCCTAAAGCTATGGATACCAGGCTTCGCAAAGATTGTTGCCAGGCTCCCCACGAGAAAAGTACATTTAATCCTGATAAATGTTGCCTCTCTTCTCCTGCCCCCTACAACACCTAGCACAAAAATAAGAGACCTCTCTGTTATTTGTACCTTAAACATATCAGCTGCCACTTTGTTAATAAATTACAATAGTGGAAGTCTGACCCACATCATTGCCATTTACTTTTATGGTTGTTGTGTAGGTCAGAAGTCTCTTTTTGAGCCCCATCAGTCTCAGTCTTCTCTATCATTTTGACCATGCAACATCCAAAAATCCCCCCTCCCCAAACCTTTAAGTAAACCTCCTCAAACCTTTTACCTTTAAGCCATTTCTGTGTTGCCTGAGAGTACGGTGACGAGTGAGGTTGCATCCAGCTCTGCATCTCCACTCATCCTCCTGCTTTCTGGCAACACAGAAATGGTGATCTCTATAGCTGTGTCTCCCAATGCAGGATCTTAGCCTTAATTTTAACATAAAGATCATTGGGGTTCATCCTCAACATCTCATTGTTCAGAATCCTTCCTTCCTTCCTTCCTTCCTTCCTTCCTTCCTTCCTTCCTTCCTTCCTTCCCTCCTTCCTTCCTTCCTTCCTTTTAATTATCTATCTTGGACTTTTGCAACAAAAAATGGAACAGCTTGCCTCAACTCAGTTTTAAGTCTTAGGGATACATGTATCCCTTGTGGGGGAAGATGTGAAGATTGATTGCTCTTTGACTGAAATGTAGGACTATGACCTGTCTGCACTGACCACATTTTGTTGCTTGTAACATCCAAAGGAGGTCTATAGTTATAAGCAAATAAACACAGACCACTGATGAACATGTGAGTTCGAAGCTTCACTGAGCCTGACTGATAAACATTCCTACCTATGGGATGTAGTGTCTTCTTGCCTCTGTAAACCTCATTGTTATGATCTGTTACAACAGGATCAATGAAATGTTGCCACAGCTGCAGCACTCATAAAATCCTGTGCCATCTCTCACTCTTGGTGTCATGAGAACTTACTTCCCCAGTGCATAAAATTAACAATCAAGTTATTGCATGCTCGCTTTGCCGCACAAGTGGTACTAGAGCTTTGAGTACATTGTTACTCATCATCCAGTGTTCTGTTCAGCCCTTTACTGGAGTTTTCTGAAAGGACAGAACCAGTTAAGCAAGGAAAGAAAGGCTAGATAAACTACTCAGAATGGATTTCTTTCTCATGCGCTTGATGTGTTCACTCACGTAAATCCTTTCCCAGAGGTATAATTAGAAATAACCTCACCTGTCTTTCGACATGTCAGGCCTGACATGGCTTGCGGTGCTGCAAACCTTTCTTGGTGACACAAGTAAACAGGCTGCTGGCTGCCCAGAGGGCTCGGTGCTCAAAGCTGTTCGTGGTACAGTGCCCTCTGCCAGAACCATGGTTTGGAGTGGCCTGCCTGTGGGTTTGCACACAATAGTCTGGAAAACCAGAGGGGATGTTTCTCAGCTGTTTGAAAGCAGTTTACATTTTTTTGCTCAGAGCCTATAACCAGGGTCAGAATTTGGGCGTAGCAAAGTGGGCATAAAGTTAGCGTTTGTACAGAAGCAACAAGGGCTCCACTCAGAGCTGAAGCAGAAGTTGTTACCTCTTTTGGCACAGAATCGTCAACTACATTATACCATTCCTGCTTTTCCACTTCTTTTTTGTTTTGTTTTTATTGTTTTATAAAGTATCCTTGGCTCTGGTCTGACATTACTAGTCTTGTTTGTCAGGTGTGCTGACAGCCTCAAGGCTTGGCGAATTGCCAGAATCCCTCAGCCAGCACAGCCAGTGGGGATTCTGGGGGTTGTCATCCAGAAAAATAACTTTTTCCAGGCTTTGTTAAGCCTGTAAGTGCAGTGACATTCAAAGAATCATCCCGAATGGTCTGGGTCACTGAGCATATGCATGTGTAAACACATGGTTTTTGTAGCCTATGATATCAAAGGGCCAATGATACATTCCCAATGCAATCCTATGCACGTATAGTCAGAAATGAGTTCTGATCTGTTCAGTGGGGCTTAACCCTGGGTAGGTGTGCAGAAGGTTGCAGCCATAGTAATTATCACTTCACAATCTATTTTTAACCCACTTCAAAGTAGTCATGCCCCCACAAACTCATTTAGCTTCATTAATGGTATACAGTTTTACCTCCACTTTTGTGAGGATTCAGGGTGTAGAACCATTGCAAAAGTGGAAAAATTGCAAATAACTCCCCTCCTACTCCCCCTCCCATTCCCTTCTGGGGCTCTCCCCTTCCCATTCCTATGCAAAAGGGAAAGGAAGGGGGATGGATGGTAGAAGGCTCACGTGAGTCTTCCTTTGCCCCTCCGGAGCTCCCCCTGCCATTCCTATGCATTTTGCCCCGGGTCCTAAGAACTTGCAAGAGCATTCCCTCCCCTCACAAACCCATTCCTTTCTATTTTCCCCCAGCAGAAGTTCTTCGCACCAGGGCAAAATGCATAGGTATGGCAGGAATTTCTCTGGAGGCTTGTGATAGCTTTTTCCCACCCTCCATTTCTTTCTGTCTTGTCTCAGCGCAAGTTCTTTGCACTGGGGTGAAATGCATGGGAGTGGGAGAAGAAGAATGAGTGGGGGGGAGACATGCACACTTCCAATTAATTAAATTCACAAACATTCACGAATGTGGAGGGAGAACTGTACTATGATTTCACCAGGCAAAAGTACAAACTTTGAACATATGAAGCTGCTTTGTACTGAGTCAGACCTTGGCTTCTTCTAGAAGTTTTCTCTGTTCTGAGTAGTATCCAATCTCCTGGGCCTCGAGTACAGATTTTTCCAAGCACTTGCTGCTAATTGAGATTCTTGAACAAGAACTGCCAAATATGAAACTGGGGCAGGTTAAGATGCCTTTCCCCTAAACAAAGTTTCCACATCACTGGAACTCAGGTCACCCTTTTCCCCTAGTGACAACTATATTCTACATCAAATGAGGAAATCTGTTTTATCTGGAGAGCTAGCAACCCATTGGGGGGAAAAATGATCAGGTCCTGGAAGTAGTGGAAGGTGAAGACAGAACCAAAAAGCAGTTGAAGCCAGAGTCAAAGCTAAGAAGAACATTGTCTTTCCTTCCTTCCTTCCTTCCTTCCTTCCTTCCTTCCTTCCTTCCTTCCTTCCTTCCTTCCTTCCTTCCTTCCTTCCCTCCTTCCCTCCTTCCACACTCCATCCTTCTGTTTCTTCTGCCAGTACTGAGAGATCAAGCCCATGAAATATGTCTACTACTGTTGCTGGCCTTAAAAAAAGGATGGGAATTGTGCACCCAGGGAAGCTGCATGTGGCCTTCAGCATTTTGTTGGGCCTTGGAAATCTCTAGTTTTCCAGCAAGCTCAGAGAATTGTGCCCCCTCACATTTTATTTCAGGATAAAATCCAGCGTATTGATTTGAACACCATACAGAAACCATGTGACGCTGGTTATAACGGAGTTGCACTGGCTACCAATATATTTCTGGTTTAAATTCAAAGAGCTGGTAATTTAAACCCCTAAATGACTGGGGACCTCAGTACTTGTGGGAGTGTCTCTTACTATAAATGCCTGCTCAAGAATTAAGATTTGTTTGAGGGGGGGTCCTCTGTGTAATGCATTGTGGGGGGCTATAGGACAGGATCTTTGTTGTTGGATCACGGTTATGGAAAACTCAGCCCTCAGAGGTCCCATTAGCACCAATGCTGCTGTCATTTCAGCATTGAGTCAAAACATGGCTTTTTATCAAAGCCTTCAGGCCTTCATTTATTTTATCCCATTTGCACATATGCTGTGGTCGCCATTATTTTAAATGATTTTAGCTGGTTTTAAATTGCCTGGCTTTAAGTGATAAATGATTTAAAATATTTTGAATCTTTTAAAATTAGTATTATTTATTGTCCTAAATTGATTTAATTGTATGCTAGCCTGAAAGCAAGACTTTGACAGTTGGATATAATGATACTCATAGCTATCCGTAACTGCATTATCAGCTGTCCTGATCTGAAATTTCCCCCAACTATATAAAAAGACTAATAATATAGTATATTTTTTTGTCTAATTTTTCCAAGCAAATATTTCAGATTTTCTAAAAATAAGTTTTAGTAAACCTTTTGCTAATTTCTAGCCCAGATGGATCAAATGTTGTGTGATCACAGCCCAGTATAGTACTTCCTTCACTTCACATCTCTCCCATTCCCTTTTAAAGATCACAGTGTAACAAACAATATGGATAAGGTTGTTATGGGGGAATTCTTCCAGATGTTTCAGACAAATTTAATTGTTTTTAAGTTCCACTAATTATATGAGAGTTATGCACATCCCTAACTCCCTTCTTTATAATTTAATAAGAGTTTAAAGTGCTCCAGTTTCTTTAGCTGATGATCTTTCATTCGAGCCAATTAGAGAAAAAAGCCACTCAATTTTAAGTATGACTGATTGGAAATGTGATTATCACCCATACGTTTCCATTCTACAACCAAAAAAAAAAAAATTGTTAAAAATCATAAACAGTGATAGTGTTGCATCATCTGCTCTTGCTTCAGAAGCAACTTTTGCGTCAGGTACGTTGCATAATCAAATATGCTTTTCCAGGATACGTCCCGAAGCTGTGTCTATACTGCTGTTTTTTGCTGTAATTAAATTATTACTTATAAGAACTGTGTTAGGTCACAAGGGGGAGTGAAAAATCTCCTAATTCCATTTCACTGTTTTCCACAGATTTCTCTGCCAAATTGGCCCGCTGCAAAAGACAACAGAATATGATTATTCAGTGCTCACTTAGAAACAGTCATTTGTTCTCTAACTTGTTTTTTTCCATAACTACCCTTGGCTACCAAAGAAGAGAGTAATCACAGGATGATGGAAACGGAGCAGTAGCCTTTGTTTGCCTTTCCTCGTGTTACAAATCAGGTTGAGAGGGGCAGGATGACCAGATGGGCATCAGGAACAACAGAGAGGAGGATGAAGACTTACTCAGGAATGCCCTGTGGCTATCTTGACGTAACACTCTTCACATTTTACATTGACATAGTGTGGGAACACTGGTGCTATTCCTTGGGGGAGGGATGGTGGAAGAATTGGATTTCAGCTCCCAGAATCTAGTGGCAGGTACACAGGCTGGTTGGACGGTTCTGAGAGCTGTAGTCAAAAAGTCACTTTTCTGAGCTCTCTGCTACAGTTACATGATGAAGAAAAGGTACTCCAATATTCAACTCATGACAACCTGGGTAAGAAGATGAAGGTGGGTTTGCTTTGATTTGTTTCCAAAGTTTATGCAGGGGGTGGGTGGGAAGACTATTACAAGAAGAAGAAAAGGAAGAGAAGAGGAAGGAGGAGGATAGGGGAAAGAAAAGGAAGTACTAACAGCAGGATGTACACAAATAAGACGCTGACCATATGTTTCCTATAACAAAGGTCAAATGCTAGGCTTTTAATTAAGAAAAGTGCATTCTAATGTCATCAAGACAAGCCACAGGCCATGGAGTTTGCTATCCAAATCATAACACTTAATTGTTTACTAGCATCTCATGATGCTTCAGAACTTCAGGAGGCATGATGTTTTGGACAGAAATTAGATGCTTATTTGAGGAAACGTCTTTGAGAGATCTGATACTGTGAGGCAAGTTCTCAAGTGTTACACACAATTAAGGGTATGGTTGCCAACTGAAAGGTAATTTGATTTTGACTTAGATGGTTTGGGGATATCAAGGATCCCTGTTGCTGAGAAGAGGCAGCCAAATTTCTCACCTGGCTGGTTGGCCTATAGATAGTTATGCATTTCAGTATTTTGCTGTCTGTTTTCAATGTGTTTAGGCTAAGCACAGTCTGTACTGGGCAGGCTGAAGTGAAAGTAATGAGTTTGCATCTGTATCATGTTAATTTCTTGGACTATAACTCTTAGAATTCTCCACTGGCCATGCTAATTGGAGGATTCTGGCAGTTGTAGTCCAAAAAATTAACTTTTCTAAACTCTGGTTGGTATGTATGCCTCCCTCCCATGTGTGCAAAATGGGAAATGGATGCCAAGAAGGAGACTGATTGGCTCCTGGATTGTTTGTTCGGAGGCCACACAAATGGTGGTAGCAAGGAAGCAGTGTGGAAAAAGACAGACAGGTGTGTTTGTATTTTGGAAGGAGGAGAACATGGGGGAGCTGTTTGACTGGGTGCCACACACTAGTTAAGTTTTACAATGGTGCTGCAGTGAACCCACTGCCACACACCAGCACTACAGGCGGTGCTAAAATTGTATAGACTTGGTCTCAGTGCAGGCCGGGTTTGTGCAACAATTATGACTGAAGTGTAAGACTGAGGGGGAAGTGTCTGTGTGCTTCCTACATTCTTGGTTCCAAGAGGATTTTATACATGTGTCACTTTGACCTAGTTTGTGGTTAACTTGGCTCACCTTCTTGAGTTCTCTGCTCTGGAATCTTTAAAATTTTGTTTTAGCTCAGTTTAGCTTTTATTCTCTGTCATGAGCTCTGTGGCAGCTCCTCAGTGTTCCCTGGGTAGTTGTTTTTTAGAGGCTTCATTCTTTGGCCATGGAATGCCTATATGTGGTTTGACCAGTTATCTATAGTTTCATTCACTAACTTGAGTCAACTCTACCACACCATCTCCCTTCTCTCTGTATGTTTTATCCCTGGGTTATTTGTCATGGACTGGTATCTTTCCTGAGTGTCCTTTGGAAAGGGACGCATAGTCTCAGGGTTTTCCGTTTGCAAAATGGATGCATGTTTTCTAGAATGCCTTTTAAATCCTTTATGTCTTTGGCTATTTCTGCACTACACTGTTATAGTGCTATTATTCCACTTTCAAACTCCTGTGGAATCCTGGGGTTTGCAGTTTAGGGAGGGGCCTTTAGAATTCTCAGCCAGAGAGCTCTTTGGCCTCAGGAAACTACAAACCCCAGAATTCCATAGGATGTTGAAAGTGGAATAGCACTATAGCAGTGTAGGGCGGAAATAGCCTTAATGTGGCTACTGGGCCCACATGCTTGAGTCATCTGCAGTGCATGCACAGAGTTATGTCTTTATGTCTTGTTCTGTCTTATGACACAGCTGGGGTCTGAAGTGTGTTCAGTGGATACATCTCGATATGCAGATGTGTATTTTTTTAAAGTGTTGATTTTTAAAAATTAGATTTTTTTTTATTTCACGAGATGGCACAGCTAATTAAAAATGGGCTATCTTTTAACTCAAACTCTGTCCACTGTATTGTGGACAATACTGAAATCATTATCAGAGAAAAAAAGTTTTCATCCTCTTTTTAGAAGATGAATTTTCAATTACAGAAATCACATGGTGATATACTTGTACTCTAAAACCAAACACAATAATTGCACTTTAATAAAGGAAAGCATTTCAATATGCAACATTACTTTTCTGTTGTGTATATGTAAGGGGGGGGGGAGTAGGAATAATTCCATCTGCAAGTTGACAAATTGTATGTCCTAAGTAGAGTGGGCCATTGAAAATTTCTCCTGAAAATCTTTGCTTGCTTGGCCTCTTTGCACACCACAGTGGTTGGATCTTTCACAGGGAGGCAAATGAAGGAATTTCCCCAAACAAGAGTTCTGCCTCCCAAATGAAATTTTCCTTCAGTCTTCAAATTGCTAACATTGTAAAAGATGAGACATTGAAAACCATCCACACCTAGAACTCTTATCTTACTTGTGTTCACTTTCCCTTGGAACCTCTCCCTGACCCTTTTCTTTGGATGCCAAACTGCATTTCTAAATGTTCATCTGAAATGTTAAGTGACCGAAACACTAGAAACTTGCATACTGAAGGAAAATTTCATCTGGGTGAGGATAATTCTTATGGGGAGGGCAATGCCCTCATTCCCTTCATTCCCTATAACTACACTCCTGGTTCTCTAAGAATGGACATACAAAGTATTGTATTGATGCAGACAGTACTTAGAATACTTTGCTAGAAAAAGTATCCCACTTTTTCTCTAAGGTGTTCACATGATGTGCAAAGGTTATGTTCAATTTTGCTTTAAAAACAACAGTTTAACATAGCTCAGGGTGAATTGCTAGGATCATCCCCTTAGGTAAACTTCATTGCTGAATGAAGATTTGAACTGGATTCCTCTGATCCACCACTACAGGTAGAACAAGGACTACCATTCCCAGAATCTCCTAGTTGTTACCCTGTGTACTGGGGGTCCCGGGAGGGACACCAAAATGTGCTCAACTAAAGGTGGGGAAAATTAGCTCAGAGCACTGCTTAGCGTTACGAGAGGCAGGGTAACTTAGCGAGATCTTGAACCCTATGTCTACGGGGTCAGGTCGAGTCAAGTAGCACACAGAAGTTGAAATAATAAATGATGTTTATTAAATACAAGCAAAACAGTGTATGCGACACACTCACACAAGATAACTAAAGGAAATAAAGGTTGGAGTGGTATAGAGGGATTTTTAAAGAGATTGCTGGTTTGGGTGATAGCACGTGGAGCTGAGGGGAGGCTCGCCAAGCAAAGCGGCGGCAAGGCAGGATGAAACTTGGGAGCATTCCGAGGAAGGTCTTGGAATCAAGGGTTTTTATAGAGAGAATTGTGACTGTGGGCTATGCCGTACTTGGGGGAAAACAATAGATTTGGAGTTGGAGACAAAGCCTCCGAAAGGTCAGAATCTGAATGATTGAGTTATCGTAGCGATTTTCAAAACAGTAGCCAGTATGCAAACGCGGAGTACTAGGTTATTGTATAGGTTACCCATCAAGCTGCCATCGCAGGGCAGAGGCTCTTTTATAAGTAGCGTGCATACTTAATTAGAGTACTTGCCTGGAGGTCTCCTAAAGCAGCGAGTCAGCTATTTCTGGCCTACCTGTATTGTCCAGGTATATTACGGCAATTAACGGCCAAGCTTGTTTACGTGCTTGTCTGGTGGCCTTGCAAGCACGTGGAGAGGACTAGAGAAGTGCAGCCGAATTATGGTATCAAGAGGATATCTTTAATATCCCCAAAGCTCGGACTAACCAGGGCAGGAACAATGTCTTCATGTTTCCATGTCCCATCCACATAGGTTATAGCTTGAAAGTCCTACAGGTATATCTAAAAAGATGTATGCATAACAGTATGAGTACAATGAAGTGCTGAAGTTCAGTTTCAGTCTAACATTGGACTCTTAAAATCTTCCCCTTCATTGGAATATCTGAATACAGGGAGAGGCCCAGCATCAGGGGTTCACGTCAGCAGCAAACACTTACATCTAGATGATGGCAGAGTTCATCAACATTAAGAGTAGATCACTGATGGCAGATCTGTCCAGTGGCACGAAGAAAGAAGACAATCCCATCCAAGGGTTCATATTGAACATTCAAATGTCACATATAGGGTCAGAAGTAGAACCTGCTCTGCTGGATGCAATGTTTTTGGTATTAAATAGAAATGTTCCTTTTTTTAGATGATAGCTTCCAAAAACTGCAGAATTCTGAGAACCATAGCCCTAAACAATAACACCTTCAAGTTCTGGTTGTAGGCGCCATCATGCTTAAAGTTGATAGAGGTCAACAGTGAGAATGAAGAGGCCAGAGTTTCATGCAAACTGAGTTTGCCCCTTCACACTTATCTCCAAATGCTCCACAAGAGGCCTTGATTGTGTGGAAGACAGCCTGGCCCAGACTTAAAATATTTGAAAACAATTGTTATTGACACTGCAAGCACTTGTCCCCCTTCTCCAAATTGACAACGAAAGCAAGAGCCCTTGTAACTGAAAAATTAAGATTTACACTGGAATTGGATCTTCATGGTACAGAACATGAGGAACACCCTCCCCACTCATGAGGCCTAACCTTATGTGAGCACCATTTCCTGGCCAGTGACTCCAAAGAAAATAGAACTCCTGGTTGGCATTTAATGGAAGTCTGCAGAAAACTTGTCAAAATACACCACTTCATCTGTCAGATGCTTGGGACAAGACCTCTACAGTAGTTTCCAGAAACTGAGCTCAATTACTTACACTTTAAATTATCTTTAATTGTCGCATGTGAGCTGCAGGGGGAAAAATCCCCCTCTGAACCAAGACCCTAGCTATTATGGATCACCTCATAATTGTAGCTTTAATAAGTGTACTGTAGCAGGTCATCAGTGGAGGTTAGCATGGGGTATAGCTCGGTGAAGCCCACTACTTAATATGAGTAAGTGAAAGTGACACATCACTATAGTTTGATCAATTACGTACGGGTAGTTTAGACTGTAAACTTTTTAGTGCATGTAATTACCCAGCCAGATGTTTTAATTTAGGACTTTCCCCTCCCTCCCTTGCACTTCTCCTGTGCCCTAAAATCTCATTTCTCCCTTTCTTCTGTGGCATGAAACATGCAAAAGGATGAATCACTGAATAGAGCAACAGTTGCCATCAAATCTCACACAAAGCAAAGCAAAGCTCCAAGTGAATTTGGATATTTTGCTGAGGAGAAATATGTGTAGGCACATCTGAAGAAAAGTCAAAAGAAGATTTTATTTAATTTTATTTGGCCAGGTTTTACTCGGCAATTGCAAGACAATAACTTGACTTTTCTTGCAAAGCATGTGGGGAACCCCATGCAAAGAGAAAGTGATTCTTGGAATAAAAGTACTTAAGGTAAAAAAGGATACAGTGAAGTGAATGGTCAATGTGAAAACAGAGAAAAGAACCTGTGGAATCATGTGATAATGCTGGAAGTAACTCCATTTATCTGATTACAAAACAGTGTCTATCTAACTCCTCCTCCCATCCAAGATGAAGACTGAGAGCCAGAGAACAAGGTCTCTTTTCCTCAGTGGGAGGCAAAACCAGCAAGATAACCTGCAACACCTCACTGCACAATAATACTGCCATTGCACCAAGGAAACAGATAACTGAGCACACAGAGATTTCACAAGGATTTCAGTATAAATATTATTTACCACTAATCTTGAAATTTACCACTGCTGTTTCTGCTTTTTTTGGGAAAAGAAGATTGTTATCTAGGTATCAGATCATGGCAAGTGTCACTTTAACAGCTACCCCTCTGTTTTTGCTATCCTTGGAACTGGGCATCAGAGAATTGTCCAGATTAGTTTGTCACAAGCATCCATTTTGAAATTCATGGCTAGAAATACACATTGTTTAGGTGTGCTTTCCTCAACCAGAGATAGCATTTAGAGGATAACAGTAGTCCAAGACAGCTAAACAATTTTGTCCAGATCCTGTAGATATAACAAGAGTAGTATTCTTTGCACTGAACCTGATCCTATAAGCATATGCTCAGAGGTCATGACTTTTTGGAGCATGATTGATTGGGGAGAACAGAGACCAAGGGGCTGAGATCAAGAAATTGGTAGCATAAACTTTCACAGGCTAAGTCTACTACATCAGATCCTCAGTGTATGAAAGCTTATGTTACCAACTTCTTTCTCTCCGGCCCTTTTCGCACGTGACCTCTGTCCAGCGCGGTTGCTTGGGGATCACGCGGGCAGTCTCTTCCATGAGGCTCTTGTGTCCCCACTGCTTTGGTTTCACAGGCGTGAGGACTTCACCTCTTCCTTCCGCAGCGCAGCCGGGTATTTTCCCAGGCTGCACTGGGGGAGGAAGTGCGAGGGCCGTTGCTCCGGAGCTCCACATGTAAGGTAAGCACAGATGGGGCCCTGGAGCACAATTGTGCACCATTTTCAGCTAAAAGCTGAAAATGATGTAGTGCGCGGTCGGTGCCTGCCAGCCCCAGCAGCATCGTGCAATTGCGAGGACATTGTCTGAAATGCTCCTTGCAGTTGCGCGACTCTCTGGAGGCCCTTTCACATGATGAATGCCATGTGAAAAGGGCCTCAGTTAGTCTCAAAGGTGCTACAAGATCCCTTTGCATACTGATCCAGACTAACAAGGTTATGTCTTTGAATTCTTAGGTCAAGTTAATTTGAAGTGCTAGAGGTACTCTATGGCCATTTCCACAGTGTTCCAATAGTCTTATGGCACTATTATTCCACTTTCAACCTCCTATGGAATCCTGGGGTTTGCAGTTTAAACTGCAAACCCCAAGATTCCATAGGAGGTTGAAAGTGGAATAATAGTGCTATAATAGGGTAGTGTGGAAATGGCCATATGTTGTACTATAAGAACCTACATGGGAGAACCCAGGACCAAAGCTCTGTTCTGTCAGAGATAGTTTTGTCTGGTATAGACCATAACAGACATCTTCCTCATATAACAGAATGTAAGGTTAGTAACATGGTGAGGGAGTTTTTTCAAGTTAGTAGAGTGACCTTATAAGGCAGTTGGGGATGGAAAAAAAGTAGGATCAGAGATTTCTCCAAGGTCAGCAGTGCACAGTGGAAATGGGAAATTGCTGCTCTAAATTATAAAGCTCTGACACAGGTTCCAGAGCTGTTTGAAGGGAGGAGCTCACATTAATTAAGTTTTTTCAATAAAAACTATTTTATAGGAAAAGCTATATTTCAGATTTAGGTGCACCAAAGAATCTAAAAGAGAAGTGGAATTGTGAGAGTAGCAGCACACAAAGGCTAGGATCCAGTTCAATGAAACTGTTCCATGTGAAGCAGGGACAACATGCCAGGGGCCGCTCCAACTGCCCTCCTGTGACTCTTTTGGGTTGTAGAGGGCATGCTGTGCTGGCCTTTAATGCGGCCCATTCCACTGCAGGTGAATCGGAAGTGCTGACACAAGTGGGTACAGGTATCTTCTAAAGCAGTCATCTAAAAGATACATCTAGGACTTATGTCAGCATAGTGCCCCAACAGGATTCTTGTAATATCTACTTTGTTTCATGTTGGTCAAATGTTTTAGGTATTTTATGTTTTTTCTCCGTTTTTATTTTGATTTATTTTGTAACAGCATATGCCATCATTGTAGTGGACCCAAAGCACAGAAGGTAAGAGTTCTTGGAGGTTTTGACTGAGAATGGAAACATCATCTGCCCCCTGCCACCTCAGGCTTTCCTGTGTCCTCTCTGTTTAGCTACTGTCTCACAGTAGCAGTTGGTGTAGGGAATGGATTTACCCAGCAATGAAATATTGTTGTAAACTGTTACTGTTATAGTGCAAAATATTTTTGTAGCAGTGTGGTCTTGAATGGACAGTTAAGATCCATTTGCTTGCCAAAGGACCCACTCCAATGAAGATGAAGGCCAGAATGCTGTCGGTGGCATTTGCTCATGTAACCAGAGTTCATGCCAGTGCGTATGTACTTTATGGAATGTTGAGGAAGAGCCTGGCAGCACCTCCTTGTGCAATACCCTCTGCCATGCAATTATATTTAACATTGCTAGGGTGTATTCTGATTGCCAGTTAATTGCTGGGAGAGAGCTGGGGAAGGGTGCTTGGGGACATGTTCAGTTGGAGTTGACCTGAAAACTGCATTGTGTTGTGGATGGAATCATAAATCCAGATAAAGTGGAGCTTTATGTTCTGCCAAGTTGCTACTGGATTTCAGCTGAAAACTAGAACTGGTTTGTTGATATGGATCAACATACCTGCCTGCAATTTTGAACTCTCCCTTGGCATGATGAGCATTAGTGCTTTCAAATTAGTCATTTTGATTTTTTTTCATTCCAGAGGTGTTTACGTTCTGCTTCTTCAGCTTGCAGACATGAACATAATTAATGAAATCCTCTAGATCTGAAATTCCAAAGTCAGTGCACATGTAAACTAATGCTTTAAGCATATATCCTAGGCTTCTACTTCACAAGCTAGTTTTCTATGGGCAAATAATTTTATGTGGAGGACCAATCACATAAGCCCTACCTACTGTCCAAAGTGGCACAGCTTAGGCATCTCTTTATCCCCCCAGTGAAATTAGAACATAAGCACTAGATTTATTTAGCTCTGGAATTTATTGAAGCCTTCAGATGTTTTGGACTTTATCTCCCAGAAGCCCAAGTCCACATAGTTAATGGGCAGGTATTCTGGGAAGCCAGATCCAAAACATCTGGTGGACCAAAGGTTGAGAACCACTGTACTAATGACTTCAGTGACCACTCTTATTGCTACAATAGGCCAGTTAGTACACATTGCAGTCTCCTCACCCCCATTCAGTTCACAGGTCACATAATAGAAAATATTTCATACCAGAAGATACTGCTAGTAGATCTTCCATACAGCTAACAATTTAGAACAGCGGTGGATAAAGTGCAGCTCACAGGCCACATGTAGTTCCCAGGACCCTCTGGGATCATTTTTTTGCAGTTAATTTTTTTTTTCATCTACCCAAGTACTCCCCAATGTAGTCTAGACAGTGTTGAAAGCATTTTGGCTATGTTTGGAGGCTCCCCAACCCTTCCAGGGGTAAAAAAAAATTAGTTCCATTTGGTTTCATTATTTGCCCCAAATGTCCTCTGGGGGTTGGGGTACATTTCCATCACATTTTGCACATCCTAGTCAAATTTAGACCCAGAAGAAACCTTTTATGAAACAGGAAGCAAACAGGAAATGACTTCTGATCACTTCCGGTTATTAATACAGGACTCTCCTGGGCCCAAAATGGCTTAGGAAGGGCCAAAAACATAGTGAAAATGCCACCATACCCCTACAGGGGGCTTGGGGATATGTTTTATTTTTCAAAAAATATCTATCTATTTATCTGTCTGTCTGTCTGTCTGCCCAGAAGCAGAAGTGATGAAGAGGTCCTCAGAGGTCTCCTTGGGGTCTAATATTGGCCCCTTAGTTTTCCCTAGTTGCCCACCCCTAGTTTAGAAAGTAGGTAGGGTGCATGTTCAGTTGTCAAGAAGTTTAATATTCCCTCATAGATGATTGGGGTTAAGCACTGAAGATTATAGAGGAATACTTAGATGTCAGACCATGTGAGGATATATTAATTAAAAGGGCAATAGAAATTCAGCTAAGTGGGCCGGTCTGCCGAAAGACTGCAGAAAGTTAAATTACTAAACACAAAACTTTGGTAGCTTAGCTGCATGAAATTCCTCTTCCTATTTTTATTAGAAAACAAGGGAAAAGAGAGAACAATATGCTGAAAAATGATATCTTGTACTTAAAACACGTATTATTAAGTGTTTGAATGTAGCTATGCAATGATTTGCACCATCTGGTCTGATATCAAAGGTTAAAACCTAATTTCCTGTGTGTTCAATTGCAGGGCCATTAATTATTTCATATTTACACTGGTTGTGATGGAAAAGTTGTGTGCACTAATAACCAAGATGCAGGAGTTTGTACTGTTTGGTGAGCAGGGATGAGCCATGCAAAGGGATCTGATAGCATCTTTGAGAATAACTGAGAGAAAGAAATTGGCAGCCTATGCTTTTGTAGACTTAAGTCCACTCAATCAGATACATGAAGTGAAGTGCCTAGAAACAGACCTTTATGTGCACGCTGTTATGTGTGAATAGCGATAGAAATGCAAACTTTGTGGGTATGATGATGATGAACGAAGGCCTGAGGAAAGATGTTGTCTCAAGCCAAAGTGAGTAGATAACTATATGAATGGTGGAGGGAGTTATTGGAGTGTAGTGTGATGCTGGCTGGGACCCAGAAACGAGATGTGATAAATTGTCCAAGAGAAACTCCATGAGGCTAGGGGGTTAGCTAGTGTTATAATATGTGCAGAGTGTTAGAAAACCATTGTCTCTGTTCAACCCACTGTTGATGGATTGGAATTTGTGGTTATATTGCAATTTTGCTGTTTCTCTTTCCAATCATCCTTTGTAGTTGTTTTGTTTTGATTTGTTTTGTTCAAGGACTGCTGTTCTGAGGTCTGAGATGGGATGTTGAGGAAGATTAAAGTGTTCTGCAACAGGTTTTGTGTATTCCCATTTCTAATGTTTGATTTATATCCATTTATCCCCAGCACAGAGACTGCCTAGTTTGCCCAATGAAGAATGCTGAAGGATGCTGTTAACGGAGGATGGTGTATATCACATTAGAGGATGAGCAACTAAAAGTACTTCTAGTATTGTGGGTGATATGATTAGTTCCTTTGATGACATTTCATGAGTAGATGAGTGGGCAGAGTTGGCATCTGGGTGTGTGACAAGGTCTTGTACCTGTCTCCCATCCATGCTGTGTGTCCTTCTGTAGGTGAGTAATTGCTTGAGATTGGGAGGCTGCCTCTAGGTAAGTAAAAGTCTGCCATCAGCCTTTGAGATGGTAGCATGATTGTCCAGAATAGGCTGTTTTTCACTGATGATATGTCTGAGTGGTCTCAGTGGAGACCTGTATGAGACCACTCGTGGGATTCTACCTTTTCCTGTCTTCAGTCTGTTCTGTAATAGATAAATCCTGGGTACAGGTCTTGCCTTCCTGATTTTTTTTCTTTTACTTCATATGGTAGGTACTGTATCTTGAGGAATGCTTGCTGTAATTCCATGAGTTTGATATCCCTGTCTTGTTGGTTGGAGCAGATACAATTGTATTGGAAGGCTTGGCTATAGACTATGAATTTGGCAGTGTGTTCAGGGTGGAAACTGGAGGCATGTAAGTACATGTAGCAGTCATGTCAGTCATGTCTGCTAAACTTTGAGCTTACTATTCATCATGTAGGCTGATGTATCCATATATCTAGTATTTCAATTAAATAAAGGCCAGCTCCAAGATTATCAATATGATACTTGGAAGTTGCCTGTTGTGGCCAGAAACTTGTTAGGCCCTTTTCGCACCTTACCTTTTCGCGGTGCTGGGCTGCGCAGCTCGTGCTGGAAGTCTTGGGAGGAACGCTGTCGCATCCCTCCTGCTTCGACTCTGCAGCTGCTTCCTGGTTGTGCGAGCGCCCCACCTCTTCCATTCGCAGTGCAGCCTGGGACCTTCCAGGCTGCACTGAGGAGAGGACATGCGACTGGCCCAGCTCCTGAGGCTCCGCACGCCAGGGAAGTGCGCGCGGGGCCCTGGAGCAATGCATGACCGCACAGCATTTTCGGCTTGGAGCCAAAAATGAAAAAATGTGTGCACGGTCCGTGTCAGGCCCTTGAGCGTCACGCAAATGTGAGTGCGTCGTATGGACCGCTCCTCACATTTACTCAAGGGGCCCTTTCACTTCAGAAAAGCCATGCAAAAAGGGCCTCAGTCATTTTTGTCAGTGTAAGGGTTACTTACTCTGAGATAAGTCATCTTTTTGACTAGTGTGTAGCAGCATCAAGGGGACATCAATGAAAACCATCTCCCTCAGAAAAGAAGATTGCCCAGTTCTCTCTCCTGATGGAGTTGCCTTTCACTGCTGGCACCTGCCGCCAGCACAACATCTCTGACTCTTTTCTTCTGGTGCTACAGCACTACCTCAGCTTCTTCCTCTACTGACCTGGTTATACCAACAAACAGAACCTTGACTGTGTTACTATATGACAATTAATTCAGATAAAAGCTGGAAATTGCTAATAAAACAGGGGGAAAGATCTTTCTTTCTGATGAAGTTATAAGTGAAGCTGGCTGAGATCCTGGATCAGGAGATATATTGCACATGTATAACTATGATATGTCTCACATACACACACCCCAACTCACCTTTTTCACTGCTTCATCCCCCTCCAACACAGCCATTTCCTGGCCATTGCAGAATGGGAGGGGGGTAGTGGCAGAGGAAAATTTAGTTATGTCCCTATAGCTGGATGCACAGCAATGATATCACCTTTGGGGACCTTCTGAGAACCTGCAGGAGATCCTAGAGGATGCCTGTTGCTATATAGGATAACAACTGGCTGCTCCTCTGCCACCCTCCTGCTCTCTACTGCTCAGAAAATAGTGTTGTTGGGGAGGAGTACAGCAGAGAAAATGTGTATTGGGAGGATTCCAACTGTGGCAGGTAGGTACAGAATTCTGACTTCAGCGATTATCACAAAAGAGAGTTAAGATATTGTAAATTGAATGTATGCCATCATAACTTTTAACATGATGCCAGCCTTTATGTTTACTATGACCTTTCTAAAACAAAGATGGGGGTACTTTTGCCTCTCAGGTATTTTGGGTTACAACTCTCAAAATATCTTATAAGCAGTCCATACCATTGTTGGGTGGGGCTGATGGCAATTCACACTCAAAACATGAAGAAGGAAAAAGGTTTCCCATCATGGTCTAGTGCAGTGGTTCTCAACCTTTCATTCTCCAGATGTTTTGGCCTGCCATAATCTATGCCCATTAGCTATGTTGGTTTGAGCTTCAGGAAGTTGCAGTCCAAAACATCTAGAAGAACAACATTTCAGAACCTCTGGGTTACTGGCATAAGGTCCCTTAGTATTTATTTTGATTTTTTTTTTAAAAAAAGACAATTTTCATTCTGCCTTAGAATGTAAAATAATTAAGAATCACAAAAGGTATGTTTGTAAGAGGATGGGAATGAAAGTCTTTATTTCCCTCAGAAACAAACCAGCACCAGTAATTAAAACCAGGAGTAGTCACATGTCTGAACAAAACACAATAAAACTTGAGACAGAACCGAACAATTATTAGACCAAATATGCATCTTTGAGAAGGAAATTTTCATACATTTGTGCCTTGACTGAAGAGGTCCTGTTTCTTCTTCTACTGAAGTTCAATAAATGCCAGGCAGGACGTCAGATATGGCTGGAAATTATGATGGGGTTGGTGGGAGGGAATGCATATATATGGGAAAAAGAATATGGAGAAGTTACTCAGCTTGGCAACACTGCATTTTTTGACTACAATTTGTAGAAACACCCCAATCCAGCCAGCATGGTCATTGACCAAATGTGAGATTGTGACAGTCTATGCTTAGTGGGGGAACTGGGAGTTGCAGTCCAAAGAAGTAAAATTTCCAAGCTATGAGGAGAAGGTAGTCCTTGAATTACCAGGTTTAAAGGCATTTCTTTTCTATAACTATGCATTGTTTCCTTTGTGTTCAAAGGAAATGACAAGGTTTAGGCAGAATGAGAAGGCCTCAAGATAGTTAAGATGATTTATCTTGGAGTCCCCTGTGTTGAAGTATGCTCCTTCTTTATATCTGGCATCGTAACTAATATATAAAACTTTTTCCTTATTGGAAGATGGGTTGGATACGTTTCTGACTTATTTTCCACAACTTATCGCATTAAGAGCTGCTTCTCCTCCCCACTTCCTCATCCCCTTTCCCCTTCCTCTTTCCCCTCCTTTCTACCTTACAGAACATTCGGATTCAAACCAAACATAACTTGAGTCACACACCCTTGGGACTGAAATGTGCAGAGAAAACAATGAAGCGGGACTGTTTGTAAAGCCTTCAACACATTAACCAGTGGAGAGGAGCCCAGGTTTCCATGTAAAAGAGTCCTGAATGGAGGAAGTGACATGGAGCCTATGGAAAATACAGAAAATGTGGAATAAGTCATAAAATCACAAATAAAACAAATACAGTAAATTGGGAATACCATTGTAACTCATAATGATTTTTGCCCTTATGTATACAAACTGACCTAATCTGTGGGAAAATATAAAGCTGCCCATTGGGAAGGGGAAAGCGTTTCTGCACAGGTGGAAGTCTTTATGGAAGGGGCCAGGTGGGATAGACAAGTTTTCAGGGAGATTCAAGTATTAACTTAGAATGAGGCCAACGGAACCCATGGAACCTTTCCAGCCAGAGGACTCCTCACCCAAGCAATCAGAAGGCACTGTGAAACAATTCCATCTTTTCCCCAGTAATGGATTTTCCAGGGTAAGACGAGGATGGAAGAAGCAGAGGAAAAAAGAGCTACATGTGGAGAATGACATTAGATGAAACCCCATACAATTCAGTGTATGAGTCAGGATGATGGTATCATGAAAAATCTTTTCTGGAACTACTCTTGATCTGGTAGTAACTGAATGGGATGTATATCTCTAGAACAACATTCCAGGTGGTTCATTGACCTCTGGATGTGTTCTTGACTTTTGCTTAATCTCTATACAAAAGGGAAGATGTGCAGTTGTTAGAACAGACATGTATGTGTAGCACAAAGTTTGGAAAAGTTACCTATCCGGACTTCAACACTTAGAACCTCCATGTCCATGGCCTTACTGGCTGAATGATTCTGGCAGTTGTAGACTTCTAAAGTAAGTTTTTCAGGCTCTGGTGTAAATAAAGGAATATCACTTTTGTCACACAGAAAGTAATGCTATCCTGTCATCCCTGCTCAGATACCTCTTCTTTACTTTCAGCTTAATGGAGAAAAGAAAAACCTAATGCAGGAGCAAGAGAATCTTTCAGCCATATGAACTAAGATATCGAAGAAGCCTATTACTTGTGCTGTGATGCATTTTTCTGGCTGGTGGTTTCCTTTAGTCGAGAATCTCATGATTTCCATAGCAGTTGGGCCACAATATATCCCATAAATATGACACATCAGGGGGATGCTATGGTAAACCATGTCCTTTCTTGCAAGCTATCACTCTATGCATACAAAGATTTCACATAGACTATGTAGCTTCATGGACTGGATCATGGTAGATTGTAGCAAATTAACTTCAAGCAACTGATGAATGGTTATCCCAAAAGGACTCAAAACTTAAGTAAGCAATATAAAAAGGTTGGAAAAACAAAGGAAGACAAACAAATAGTAATTAATTATTCTGATGAAGAGACATTAACAAGATGTATAAGGTTTACTGTTTTTGGCATACTTGTTTTTTGTTTGTTGAGTACACGTCATGTCTAAATCAATTTGCCTTGCAACTCGAAGTAGTGTTTGTGAACATCATCAAAGTACAGCTCAGAATACCAAATGAGGTAGGTTTATATTGCTGGCCTCAATACAGTAATGCATTTTTTTTTTTGCTGCTCAGATTAAATTTAAGCCAGAGAAGAATTAAAGACTTCTCACAACCCCTGCTCCTCACTCTTCCATAGCCATACCACCCTTCAAGTTCTTTGTATCCTGTTACTTTTTCTCTTTTCTAGAGCAGGTCTCTCTCTCTCACACACACATATATACCCACCCACCCACTGCATACCAGACACATGGGATGCTGGGAAATAAAAGTCTTACAATCCACTAAACCGTGCTATGGTGTTGATAAAATAACATTATCCAGCATTCTTTGTGTCTGGAACACTGCCAGAGCAATATGTCACACATTAGAATCAGGAGGGGAAAAGTAAGCTGGATCAGACCAAGTGAATTGGTAGCCATTTCCGCAGTAGAGTGTTATAGCTCTGTTATTCCACTTTCAACATCCAATGGAATCCTGGGGTTTGCAGTTTAGGGAGCGGCCTTTGAGGCCACTCCCTAAACTGCAAACCCCAGGGTTCCATAGGATGTTGAAAGTGAAATAATAGCGCTAAAACACTTTAGTGTGGAAATGGCCCGTGGCAGCTCAGCAATGAACAGACCCAAACACAGAACATTTTAATCATGCTGAAAATACAAACTAGAATTCACAGAGCACAGTGTCTCTTAATGTACCAGCTATGCACTGAATTATCTTGGGTAGGCCCATGTGCAAACTAACTGTATCTGAAACACCGAAATCCAGGTTTATAGATGATATAGTGTTTGGGTTCTGAGCCTTATGCCAATGCTATGAATTTTTGATAGTGGCTTTAATTAATTTTTATAGGTTTTATTGACATTAGAGCCAAACTGGATTTCTTAAAATCTGTGATAAAAACATTTATGTAACAAACTTTTCAGTGTTCCTGCATGGCAGGTAGTTGGATTAGATGGCCATTGCAGTCATTCCCAGCTCTCAGATTCTACAGTTCTGTGATTCTGATGTCAATGTTCTTCTGCCCAAAGACTTTGTGAACATCGCTAACAGAAACAGAACAATTCTGGCAGTGTGCCCCACTCTTCATACTCTGTCTGGGCTGATTTTCTGCTTCATAAGTGGGGCAGAAGCAGAACCCGGCAAAGTTACTCCTTTGGACTATGACTCCTGGAATTCCCCAGCCTGCATGGCCAGTGGCCATGCTGGCTGGGAGGTTCTGGGTGTTTTAGTCCTGAAAGGGTAAAAAGCTCTGGACAGAGGTTATGAAAAATTCATCACTACTAAGACACTGCCATTATTAAAAAAACCTCTCTCTCCCCCAGTGACATCCCAGGCTAATGCTGTGATTTTCCATATTGGCATGTGTATATGCTGGCAAGATTCCCCCTTTACCTGTAAAAGTTGCCAATCCCCTGAAGCTAAATCTGCATCCTATTGTTTGCTTTACTGATGGCTCCAGGGAGTTGCTGGGCTGTGGCGCAATCAGAGAACTTGTTCCAAAGCCCTCATTCCAGTCTAAGAGACACCACACATTCAATTGTGAAGGTGCAAGATAATCAGCAGAGGAATATGCTGAACCACTGCTATGTGGCTGAGTCTACCCTTTTCGAAATCCGTGAGCTTTTGCTTTCTTTGGCATGTTTTGCCACCATTTGTTTCACATTTTGTTTCAAGTGGATGTTAATTTCATGCCAGACTAATAAAGTTGGAAACTTCCACCTACTTCCCTAAACAGAATAGCCCTAGTAGATGATGTGTGAATGTAACACATGGTCCAACAGCAGGTTGTTTCTCTCCTCTATTGACAGGCTAAGGGCTTGACTGAGTGGGTTGGTGTCTCAGTTAGCTGGAGTAAGAACAGGCTTTCTGTCTTTGCCAGTTAGTTCACAGGCTCAAAACCTATTGATGATAACTTCGGGCTGCAACTTAATTTTTACTGATGGTTGAAACTGAGTTAGGCAACATGTCATCTTCCAGATATTGTAGGACTGCAACTCCCCCAGCTCTAACACATATAACAAATGAGGAGTGGTGATGGGAGTTATAGTCCAACAACCTCTGAATAGTCACATGTTCCCTATGCCTGGTGTAGGGCATCTGGATGTTTCATCAAAGGAAATTGATATGATAGAGTCGCCAGACTGAGTGTGGGACAAGGGCTCCTACATCACCTTCTTCTTCCTTACCCCTCTAACCTGCTGACCAGCTTCTGTGCCACTGATGGGGCCATTTACTCGTAAGTTGAAAATGGGAGGGAAGCAGCAGAAAGGATCCAGCTATATGCCTAGGGTTTGAGACAGAGCACTGAATAGGAAAGAGAATCTTACAAAAAGTGAAAAAGTCTGCACTGAAACTCTGTTATTTTGCACTAAAATACAGCACAGTTTGGTTCTTTTTGAAGACAAATAGACACATAATAAAGACCTCAATGTTTTAACCTTATTCCCAAGCTCCTCAGCTTTCTCCGCCCCATTAACTGTAGCTTTGGCATTAGTTTACTCCCTGCAAATTCAAGAAAGGAATTGCTATGACTTATCACCTTATTCTGCCTTTCCATTTTGTTAAGAAGGCTTGTTGTCAGTATCTCTAAGAACTCAAAATAAAAACAATTATATATACACTCATACTACGCCCCCAAAGATATATTGGTAATATACAGCTATCATAATTAGTAGGCACTAATAGCCTTCATTTGAAAAGAACGGTTGTTTCATTAGATTTTTGGATTTCCTTGAAATAGTGTTCCATCCTCTGTGAGCCATTGTCCTTACCTATAACCAACCTTCTCTTACAGGGTTTCTCCTTTTCCCTTGCAAATGGGGATTCACTGATTGAGGACTTACTAGCTAAAGAATCAGTCTTGTGCAATAGAAAATCAGAAAATCATATTGCTGTAAGGGGCTCTAACTTTTTTTTTCAGTCCCATGTTGGAAGATGGCAGGCTATTAAATGATTGAATGAATGAATGTTTGACCCAGTGCTAATTCAAGAAGTATACTGCTATAGCATCCCAGATATGTGGCCACTTAGCTTCTATTTAAAAACCTATCAGATTTACTAGCTTGGCGTCATAGCACTGGGAAGGGTTTCAGCCCCTTGGACCAATTGGCAGAGAAAACTACAGTTGCACTCTAACTGCAAATGGATGAGGAACATGCTGTTACCGCCATTGCTAGCCCGAGCTTGTGGGATATTAAAGATATCTTTTGATATCAATAATTCAGCCTTCTATACCCATTCCCCTCCACGTGCTTGCGAGACCCCCAGACAAGCATGCGTACAGGCTCGGCCGATAATCGCTGTAATATTCCAAACAAATACAGGCAGGCCAGAAATAGCTGACTCACAGCTTCAGGAGACCTCAAGGCAAGTACCTCAATTATGTATGCACGCAACTTTCCAAAGATCCTCTGCCCCGTGCTGGCAGCTTGATGATCGGACTATACAACGCTCAAGCACTCCGCGTTTGCATACTGGCTACTCTATTGACAATTTGGCTATAACTCAATCATTCAAATTCTGACCTTTCGGAGGCTTTGTCTCCAGCCCCAAACTCATTGTTTTCCCCAAGTACGAACTAGCCTGCGGTCACAATTTTCCCTATAAGAACCCCTGGCTTTGAGCACTTTCTTGGATCGCTCTTGGCTTTCATCCCACCTTGCTGTCGCTTTGTCCAGCGAGCCTTCCCCTCAGCTCCACGTGCTGAGATCCACGCTCCCCAGCTTTTCCGCTTCTAACCAGGCTTCAGGACAGGTATAGTATTTCCCATACCAAACCTCCTCAAAAATCCCTCTATCCGCTCCTACGTTTATTTCTATAGCTTCTTGCGTGAGTGTGTTGCATACATTTGTTTGATTGTGCTTCAATAAAACAATTATTAATTTCAACATCTGCCTCATTCTTGACTCAGCCTGACCCCGTAGACATAGGGTTCAAGATCTCACTACGTTACCCTGCCTCTCGCATCGCCAACTTATGCTCTGTGCTAATTCCCTCCCCATTGTTGTGAGCACATTTAGGTGTCTCTCCCGGGACCCCCATAAATCAGGGTAACAATGCTTTTTTTCAACTGTGAACCACAGGTTCACAAGGTCTCTCCTGTATGTGGTGAATACTCTCTGCCATTGGATACCATAGCCTCCAACTGTCTCAATTTGGCAGGGACAGTTCTGATTAATCCTCCATCACCCCACTTTTTCAGCTGTTTTTAAAATGTCCTGATTTCTCTCTCCTTCTCCACTTACCCCTTTTTTTTCCTCACCTTATTTCAGTTGCAGTAAGCTGAGCTCAAAATATAAAAGTAGTTTCCACTCAGTTCACTCAGCATGGGGAAGAGGAGGCGGAATCTTGCACTTCCCAGTAGACTCTGATAAACTGCTGCAGCTTGTATGTTCTTCTTTGTTAATAACTTTTGCCATCTCAGTCACATTCTGATGTTGTTTTGCTTACACACGTCCCAGTTCTTATCTGTGAAATGTCGGAGGGTACAGGAGTTGCACACTTCACAAAATTATGTACAGCTTTTGAGATTTTTTTTTCAAAAAACCCTCAAAAATGGGCAAACTAATTTATACGCAGGTGATTAAAATCTAACTTTTCTAGGAGTATTGAGTGCACTTGCAGTGTAGTCAAAAGGTCCTTTCAGCTTCACCACTAAGAAAATTCAAATGATTTTTACCTTGAGCACTGTGTGTTGTACATACCTGTACCATAGCCCTGTGGTGCAGTGGTTAAATGCCGGTACTGCAGCCACAAGGTTGTGAGGTCTAGCCTGCCAGGCTCCAGGTTGACTCAGCCTTCCATCCTTCTGCAGGTCGGTAAAATGAGTACCCAGCTTTTTGGGTGCAATTAGCTAAAAAAAACCACACATTGTAAACCACTTAGAGAGCACTTAGTTGATAAGAGATATAGAAAAACACATGCTATTGCTATTACTATACCTGTTATGTGCTTATTCCTTTTTCATCTGGGAGAAGCATTGCTGCCTTATCTGTTTTATCAGAATTACAGGAAACTGATAAAAAAAAAAGTTGTTTTGTCTGATGGAAACTGTTGTGTCAGGACCAGTGAGTCTTAATTATTGATTTTTTTTCAGAAAATCATTGTTTTCATCAATTTCATAACTTCATCTTTTTAACAACACTTAGCCCAAAGCTACCCATGCCAAAAATTAGTGTTCATGCGATCATTAAACTGCACACAAATATTTCTGAGTTTCCAGCATAGCTTCAAAGACAACTGGCTATAACCTAAGCAGATCAATATAAACAAGGAAGTTTCACAATACAAATTATTATGCTTTTCCAAGGAAGTCGGTTTAATGCTTTTGGGCTTTCACTTGGCTATCATCTTTATATTGCTGGGGGTGGGAAGTGAGTGAGGCAGGGATCTGAAGGCAATGTTGTGTAACGTCAGCTGTGCTGGTTTCTCAACCACGGGTCAAGGATGAAGGTTTAGAATGAGGCTCCTTCCTTCCAAATGACAGCTACTGCCCTCATCTCAACCTGCTGTTTTTTAGTGGTACTTCGCAGATTACTAGCAATCCCCCAGTGAACAGAAAGGCTTTTACCTCCTATGGATTCAAAACCATTCCAACAGCTGTAACTATTTCATTTTTAATTTACTTGATACGGCCTTGTCTTTGCTTAATCCATCAAGACAATTCTCCATGTTCCTAGAACATAAATTGAAAGGGAGGAGGAAGATGTAGTGATCATTGTGACAGTGTGTGGTGGGGTATCATTAAAGCAGAAAGAGGCTTTGAGAAATTGTGTCTAAATTGTAGCCAAATGTATTGGGAATGTTCTACGCAATTTTGCAGATTGAAAATGAGTTTGCTTTGCAAGTGGTGTCATGCAGTAAAGTCTGTTCTCTGTTTTCAGGTATAATACAGGCCAGTACTGGATGACACCATACATATAATATTTGCAAATGGATGAATGAATGAATAGCTTTGCTACTCAAGAATCCAAGACATGTTCATTCTGGACTGTGCAGTTTTCATCACTTTCTGCAGTACCTATGTACATCACCATAGATACATTATAGATATGAATTAACAGAAAGTGAATACAGGTATAGCCGAGTCAACAAAGCCACTGACAATGAAGCCTGTTTTTACAGTGGGCCTTTCCACACTTCACTGTCATAGTGCTATTATTCCACTTTCAACATCCTGTGGAATCCTGGGATTTGCAGTTTAGGGAGGGGCATTTAGAATTCTCAGCCAGAGAGCGCTTTGGCCTCAGGAAACTACAAACCCCAGGATTCCACAGGATGTTGAAATGTGTTTTTTTTCTGTGTGTGTGTGTGTGTGTGTGTGTGTACAAACCTCTTGTTTTATGCAAACCATGTGTCAGTACTGTTACTATTATGTGTTTGCACTTCTATATTCACTCTTGTATGGTCATGAATAACGAATTTTAACTTCAAAAATAAACCGGAAAAAGAAAGTGGGATGATAGCATTATAACAGTGTTGAGCAGAAAGGCCCAAAGTCTTTTTACACATACCCATCCTCCCTTTTCGCCCTTCTCCAGCGTCTAGCTGGATGTTTTGTTTTTTAAACAACATTGCCATTGGAAGGATGGTGAAGGAGGGCTAAAGAAACACAGACTTTTGGAAACTGGTGGCAGCAGCATGTCTATAGTAAAATAATGCAATAAAGTTTGAGCTAGGAAAGAATGGGATTCTATCCCAGCTGATCCTACTTTAGCTGTACATATCTGCCTACAGCAGGCAAGGTAAACAACAGCTGTCTCAAGAATCTCTTACAGAGCACGTGTGAGCAGCAAAATTGAGAGAAAAAGGAAAATAGATAAGCTTGCCTCATCAGCTACCCCCTGTATGTTTTTTTAAAAAAACCCATGGATCTGTAGATGATCATAAGAAAAGTGGAGAGCAGTGAAAGAAGAAGAAGAAAAGAAAGATCATCCCTGATTGCATTCTGGAAGAAACCTTTGGGTAGTGTCTGAAAAGTTCAAAATGCTTTTTCCTTACTTATGCAAGGATTACCTGACATGATTTTTTTGAATTCACATGTGCATATTTTTAGCTTTGAATAAAGAGTCAGCTGAAACATGCTGAACTGTTATTTCTGTGGTGTAGGAACATATCCCTATTCTTTCCATGTTATTTATAGCTTTGGAACCAATTTTTCTGACAAAAGAAGTAGTGCTTAGGAGCACATCTACTTTGTTAACTGAGGTATACCTGTTCTAAGATGCAATCATATTATCTAGAAATAAGATATAATCCTAGGTAAGCAGCCAATATTTTAGATAATCTTAGATTATCTAAAATAATTATAATTATATAATTATCCGAGAATTTTCAGGAAATAAGATTCACTGCACTGAGGAGGGCTTATTTCTGAGTAGATGTGCAGGAATGAAGTGTGCATTGCCCTAACTAAAGAAATCTTGAAATGTTCATATACTATGTTTCCAGCATAACTCAGTTCCCATCAGTGGAAGGGGAAAAAGTCCATTAGGTTATGATTATGAGGAATGCTGATAGATGAACTGAGAACATGCAAAAGAAAACCGAAGGGGACTAGCACATGTGATAGATTTGTAATGGATGTGGTCTTGCTGTAATCTACAAATTAAGTACACTGGTCCCAACCCTACACCTCAAAAGATCTTCCATGAGACGCCTGATATTATAGAAATGTGATATCAGATCCAATAAGGGATGTTTAAAAAGGGTTCGTTGTTGTGTGCCTTTAAGTTGTTTCCAGCTTATGGTGATGCTAAGGCAAACCTATCATGGGGTTTTCTGGTGCTAAGGGTATGTGATGCACCCAGGGTCATCCATGGGTCTCCATGGCCAAGTGGGGAAACAAACCCTGGTCTCCTGAGTCCTAGTCCAATGCTCAAACCACCATGATGTATAACAAAGGAGAATACACACCCAGACATGCACATGCTCCTATCTTGAGATTCCTCCCCGCAGTGATGTAGACTTGAGTTCATTGACTCGGACTTAAAGTCATTTCAGTGACTTGACTTGGACTTAACTCGGCAGTAAAGGATGTACTGACTCTACTTGAGACTCATATATTTTTAGTGACTGACTTGCTGCCCTTGGTTCAGTAACATAACACATTCATCCAGAAACCTGACAACTTTGAACAACTTTTCCATCCCTTTTGACCTACTGGTGGCATGACAATCTGATTCAAGCCCAATGTGTGGGCGCATTTCTCAGAGGGGAACAACAAATGGGTTAGGTAATAGGCTTGAGGTCTGCTCAGTAGCCTATCCCTGATGCTTATCGGAGGAGCCTTCTAAAACTTTTCCTAAGACCAAAAGACAAGACTTGCCACCCCCCCCCCCCAGAGTGCAGGGGACATTTCTCAGAGGGGAACAGCAAATGTGTTAGGCAACAGGCTTGAGGAGGAAGAATCCTTCCTTCTAAAGATTTTGAAGCTTCAGTAGTGGGAAGTATTCCCCACTTCTGAAAAATCCTCCAGCTTTGGAAATCGGAAGTAAGAAGGATCCTGTTTCCAACTTCAGAAGCCACAGACTGTTTTATGCTCATTGGCACAAAAGCCTCCAGCTTCAGGAAGGAGGGGGAAGAAGGATCCTATTCCCCACTTCTGAAGCTGCAGATGGCACAATCACAAATGTGGAGGGCCAACTCTGTTTAAATTGTTAAAACTGACTCTATTTAATTCTGTCCAGAAATTCTGAAATATAGGTTGGGCTTTTAAATTGGCTCCCAGACTTGAGACTTGACTTGAAAGTATCTTCAAGGACTTGAGACTTGACTTGAAACTTGAAGGTAGAGATTTAAGACTTGACTTGAGACTTGGAGTAATAAATATATCACTTCCTCCCCCTCACTAGAAGACCCAGAGAAGATAAGTGGATAATTCAATACTGGTCTCCAGGTTCGTAGTCCAATGCTCAAACTATTATACCACACTGGCTCATATATGTTCTATACCATAATTAGGTCTGGGGATTACATCAAGAATACATAAAACTCCATTGGACACCAACAGAACATGAAATATCCTTGTATATTGTACCCCAGCCAGTTTATTTTGCAAAGGAACTGAAAAATCTAATGAAGTCTTCTTATGTTTTTTTTAAAGAAATATATCTCAGCTGCTGTTCTTTAAAACTAATATATCCTTAAAGCTATAGCCTTTCAGTATCACTTTCGACTATCCCAACTAAACTTTCTGGAATGAGCTGTGTTGCTTTTATAGCTATGTGGTAGGCAAGACTGTTCTAAATCACCCTGTTGACATCAGTCTAATTTCCAATTAGCCATGAGTGAGCAACAGAGTTTGATTATAGGAAAGACCTCAGGCTATATCCTGGTGTTTTGAAAGTCTATTTTGGTGCATATCATGACCTGACAAGCAGAACAGGAACAATCAAGAAAAAAAAATGTTGAAATGTAAGGAATGTGGCTAGTGATGGAAGAATTCCATCTAGCTCAGTCCAGAATTATTCTGCCACCCCTATTCAGAAGCAGGCCTTTTGGGGCTCCCAGTAACATCAGACCCGCTTTTTCTTCCACTGCCCCTTCTTTACCACATCTTAAATTAGCAAGTGGCAAGAAGGTTTTCGAAATGGTAGGCCTCAGGATTTAGGCTTAAATGTTGCTAGGAGTATGCTTTGTAGTGTTAGTTTTGAATGAACTGTTTGCCATGCATTTGTCTAGAATCTAAGAAAATGTCTTCAACAGATCTGATGATAAAAGATAATAAAATATGTATTGTGTGAAACAGGATTTTCCATTGTTGGTCTTATAATTTGATTGGATGGCTTGATGCTAGGATTGGGTTGGAGAGAGACAGAGACTCTGTTCTTTACTCTTTCAGTTCCATCCACTAGTGTATAAATATTCTTTTCATTCTAATACCGGTGTCAGTGCTCCACATATTGTTGGATGGGAACTTCCACCAATCCTAGATGGCCAGTGATAAGAGGTGATGGAAGATTCACTGCAGGAATAGCAATAACTACGACATCTCAGACAGAATCTCAACATCTTAACTGACAACATCTCAGACAAAATGTAGGCCTGTGATTCTAACATCATCACCACTTTTTTCCTGTATGATTTTTAACATCTTTGCCAGTGAAGTTTTCAAAGCCTGCATAATGTATTTTATACTTTGGAGTTGGCCAAAAATGATGTTGCTGCTTGTAGATTTTGGATTTTCTTGTATTTTGCTGCACAGCCAACATGGCAACCACTTAATATATTTTTTTAAAACATAATTACAGAAAAACACACAGGAAGGTCTAAGCAAAGCAAGCCAGAAAGCTTTCATACTAAATACCCCTTTCTTTATGCACACTTTGTTCCATACTGTCCCAAAAGAAGATAATTGAACCACACAACAGCCCTCTGTAAACAATTTGCTCAGCACTCTGCTGATAAAATTGCTTGGATCAGCTTTGATTCGGATGCTGATAGTTGGTATAGGCCCAGTTGATATAACCTTGTTTCTTCTTTGTCCAGTGTTAATAGATATTTTTCTATTTGTACATCCCCAGGATGTGGGCAGGATCCTAGAGGAGACAAGAGTCACCACAGCCATGTTGGACCCATGCCCTTCCTGGCTCATAAAAGCAGCCTGAGATGGGCTGGTTAAGTAGTAAAGGAAGTGATGAATCCACCCTGTTTAACAAGACAGGGTCCAAATGTGTCTGAATGATCAGTTGCAAGACCCGTCTTTAAGGAAAGAAAAAATCTCTGAATCCCACTGTACTGAATAACTACTGGCCAGTCTCCGATATTGCATTCTTGAGCAAGATACTGGAGTGTGTAGCTCCATCCCAGCTTCAGAGCTTCCTGGATGAGATGGATTATCTAAATACAATTCAGTCTCACTTCAGGTCTCTTTATGGGGAAAAGATAGCTTTGGTCAACTTAGTGGATGACCTAGGGCCTTAATGCATGAAGGTGACATACCACCAGAGCAATGCGTTATAGCCAGTTCAGGATCAGTGCTATTGCACAAAGTCATTGCTAACCAGCAGCTATCATGTTGCAATCCATTCTAAATCCACCCTTTTCCAATGCTGGAAATCCATTAATGCCTCCTTTTCTATAACAATCCTGTTACCTGTGGTTGTGTGGTTTCTCAATAGTGCCTGACAGTCTTCCTTCTGTAGCCGATCCAAGAGTGGTGTGATGTAGGCATTTCCAGGTTGTCCCACCCTCAACTACTCCCATGATGATCTCTGCCCAACAACCTATAGACCACTTCTGGTTCTTTAGGGGTGAACATGTTAGGAGAAGTGGAGAGAGGATCACATGTTGTGGTAAGTTCGAAATCTATCATTGCTCTGTGTTTACTTTAAATTTCTCCTTTGAGTTAAAATTTTTATTTTTTAAAAATACATTTCTTAGAGTTATAGCACAAAAATGCAATAGTTTTGGTTTAATCTGGTTCTGTTGTCAGTAATGGATTGGATGAGACTGAACAAATCCAGACAAGATAGTGGTACTCCTGATCATCTGAAAAGATTTAACCTGTTCTGGGTTAGATTATAATTCTCCTAAAGATTCAGGGCCACAGTTTGGGTATATACCTGGATTCAGCCCTAAACCTGGATTGCCTGGAATGTAAATTGATCTGTTTTCTTGAAAATGGCTAATCTAGCCAGATTAACACATTCCTTAGTTGCCTCACATTCAAATTATTTCGACATAGTTTATATGGCCCTGCCTTTGGTGATTGTTTGGAATCTTTAGGTGGTATAAAAGTTTGCAACCAGATGGTTAACTTACAGCTAGTTGAAGGAAGCACATGACTCCCTCATCACAACAGCTCTACTGGCTATCACTGTGTTTTGAGACACAAGTCCAAGTGGTTCTTACAGGGCTATAAAACCCTACATGGTTTGGGCCCAAGCTGTTTGAAGGAGCATATCTTCCCATATGAACGTGTCCAAGTCAGCCCTTTTAAACGATATTTTCAATTATATTTTTTAAAATTATTAAATAATTAATATACATTTTATATTAAATAATTAAAACTATTTTAATTAAATGATTTTTAATTATTTAATGTAATTGCATTTTGAAAATAAAAATGTAATTGATTTTTTTTTAAGAAGAGTGTTTTATTCCAATGCATCTCTAC
This sequence comes from Cyclura pinguis, assembly GCA_030412105.1. Lineage (NCBI taxonomy): Eukaryota > Metazoa > Chordata > Lepidosauria > Squamata > Iguanidae > Cyclura > Cyclura pinguis. The sequence continues at coordinate 167,342,454 of CM059600.1, forward strand.
TTGAGTGTCTTTTTATTTTGCAGTCTGCTTTGAGTCCCAGCTTTGGGGAAAAAGGCAGAGTGGAAATAATCAATCTGGTACAATATAACACAGGACAGAGAGATGACCAAGATCAACAGGAGCTTGAGAAGCAAAGCCCCACAACTGCTAACTATTACACAACTGGGATATGTGGTGAAGAACCTCCTGCCCACATTATTTAACCTTTTATAAAAGAAGCAGGCCTATTCATTTATTTATTTATTTAGCTTCTCAGATCTGGTTTGTTGTAGCAACTTCCTCCAGTGAGCGCAGCCAAAAAGTCTATTTCTAGTTAAGGCCTCTCTCTCTCTCTCTTTCTCTCTTTCTCTCTCTCTCTCTTTCTTTCTTTCTTTCTTTCTTTCTTTCTTTCTTTCTTTCTTTCTTTCTTTCTTTCTTTCTTTTAAATAACTACAAAGTTCAAAAACAACAAATAATATCTATAAGTAAAATTACAAAATATAAGCAAATAAAGAGAAAAAGAAAAGAAAATGAAGAAAAAGTACTGTTGATCTGCTTATCAACAGTTATCTATAATAGCTTTATCTCAACTTCTCTAAGTTCCATACTGAGCTACACATTTCTTTCCATTACCGCTAAATTACTGATAGTCACATCAAAAAACAATCAAGCCATATTTATCTTTCCTCAAAAAAATTATAAGAAGTGTCTACTCTTCAAGGAATGAATCTTCTAAAACTTCATCTTGAATTAAAATGGTCAGTTTATCCATCTCAGCCAAGTCCATCACATTTCCTGTCTACGCATCTTGGTATTTCCAAGTCTTTTAATTTCTGTGGATATATCAATCTCACTGAAGTGATCATATACTGCAGTAGTCTTCTACGATCCTTTTCTAGTTGTATGTCTATTAAATTTAAAAAAGAAAAAAACCCCTCAACTTTCAATTGAAAATTCCTCTTCAACCCCCCTCTGCAACAATATATCTATTTGTATCCATTTTTTAAAGCTTTCTCACAAGGCCTCCAAGCATGATAAAATGTCCCTTCTCATTCTCCCCAGTTCCAACCTCGTTACGCATCTTAGACAATTTCTTGGAGGCCATATACCAATGATACATCATTTTGTAAAAATTCTCTTTGCGATCGTAACATAAAGTGAATTTTAAATCTTTTGTCCACGCGCACGGAATCTTGTCTCTCTCTGTGGGGCCAAGTCAAAAGAATAAGAAAAGCATGTCGCAGCCACTTGAATATTGGAAAGAGCCTCTGTAATCTTAATCGCTTCTTTGGGTAATTAAAAAGCAAAACAGAAACAAAACCCAGCCACTTATGTACTACAAGGGGCTTTCTTGAAGGGATCCCCCTGAATTGCCAATCTCTCGAACTGTGCACCGAGAGCCAGCATGATGTAGTGGTTTGAGTGTTGGACTATGACCCTGGAGACCAAGGTTTCATATCCACTCAGCCATGGAAACCCACTGGATGACCTTGGGTGATTCACACACTCTTAGGCCCCAGAAACCCATGTGATGGGTTAGCTTTAGGGTTGCCATAAGTTGGAAATGACTTGGAGGAACACAACAACATTAGGTAAAACTTGGCAAATGGTAGATGATTAGTTCTAAACTGTGGTCCAATGAAGAGTTGGAAAGAGTTTGAAGGTATACAACAACAACAAACTGTGCACCAGTCTCTCCCTCTCTCCCTCTCTCCCTCCTTCCCTCTCTCTCTCTGTCTCTCAATCTTTGTCTCACAGATTATCTGCCGTCAATGGATTTTACATTACCCTCTCTCTTTCAATATTACAAAGAAGAATTCCTCATTTGGAAACATTTTTCCTCCTACTTCAGTTCTGTTTATGGGCCCTTTCAGCACCTTGCCTTTTTCCGGCATTGGGGTGCAGGGATCACGCAAGCAGCCTCCGGCAAGAGGCTCTCACGTCCCTGCTGCTTCAGCTCCGCATGAGCTGCCTGCTTGTGAGAGAGCCCCGCCTCTTCTTTCTGTAGTGCAGCCTGGGAGTTTCCCAGGCTGTGCTGGGGCAGGAAGCGTGACCAGCGCGGCCCCAGAGGCTCCTCACGCCAGGTAAGTGCACGCGGGGCCTGGGAGCAATGCGAGATCATGCACCATTTTCAGCTTCTAGCTGAAAATGAAAAGGTGCGCAATCGGCGCCTGCTGGCCCCGGAGCGTCGCGTGATTGTGAGTGCGTCGTGCAGATCACTCCTCACAATCGCATGACTCTCCAGGCGCCCTTTCACATGGAAAATGCCGTGTGGAATTGTTTGTTTTGAGATTTTCATAAACCTTATACTTTCAGTCACTTGGTCAGTCAAGCCCTTATTACAGTCAATAAACTGTAAGGTGATGAAATAATTATATACATTCTACGCACAAGTAAACAAAGGTGTAAGCACACCATCTTTGAAAATACGAACAGTTATGTTAAAATAGAACCTATTCAACCTTTCAGTTTTAGTTTAATTGATTTTCTTCTCCCCCTTTCTTTTGATTTACTGATTGTGCACTAGGAAAGTGGCATGGCATAGGAAAAGATACTGCAATTTGTAGAGGCATTAGGAATGCTACTGTCTCCTTACACTGAGAGAGGATTCCACCCCCCACCGCAGAACAATACTCTATTTACATTTACAGTGGAATTATACACGTATCTACTCAGTAGTAAGCTCCAATGAATTCAGTGGGACTTATTCTCAGGTAAATGTGTATAGGATTGTAGCCTTAAGGGTACATCCAGACTGATTTAAAAGATCAGAAAGTTCCACATTGTGTCTCCGTTCTTTCTGATTTTATTTTGAAGACCCGTGCACATTTTGTTTGTCTTAGAATACTTTTTGTCAGCTCCTGGGCAATCAGAAAATGTTTACACCAGCTCCTCGGGTCAGTTTATTTTAACACAGTATAAAATCAGAAAGAACCGGAACAAAACCATGGATCTGGGAGAATGCTTCCACATTAAGCAGGGGCTGATAAAGGCATCTTGATTTTACAATAATCTCATCTGTTGCTGCTGCTGCTGCTGTTGTCATTATTTTATTCAATTTATGTCCTGCCAACAAGGAGACTCAAGGTGCCTAATAATATATCTGAAACTGCACAGATTAAAAACTATACATAAACGTTGATAAAAGTATAAAAAGCAATTTATCAGCTCAAAACATTAAACATTAATAATATTGAAATTCTCACTTCATTTAGTTTCTAAAAGCTTGGTGGCACAAGAAATGTCTTCAGTTGCTGATGAAAGGAGAGCAAGGAGCGAGCCATCCTGGCCTCCCTAGGGAGGAAGCAGCCACTGCTCTTCCTTGTCCCTACCAAATGCAGCTGAGAAGGTGGTAGGTCAGAGATAAAGGCCTTTCCAGATGATCTTAAAATTTAATGGGCTCATAAAGGGAAATATAGTTCTTCAAATAGTCTGGACCCAAGCCATGTAGAGCTTTATTGTGCCCGGAAATGGGCCAATAGCCAGTAGAGCTGTTGCAACATGGGGGTTATATGCTCCCTATAGCCAGTCCCAGTTAGCAATCTAGCTGCAGCTCTTTGGACCAACTGAAATTTCTGAGCACTTTTCAAAAGCAGCCCCACATAGAGTATATTATAGTAAACTGAACAAGATGTAACCCAGGTTGTGTTACCAAGGCCAGATCTAACAGGAAACAAAGCACATCTGCGCAAAGAACAAAAATAAGAAAAAATCCGCATCCCAATGAGTATATGTTGCTAGGATAACAATAGCAAAGTGGCATCTGCTCCCACATTCATATCCTTGCTGTGACATCCATATGTTTATCCATTAATTTACATCTTTCCTTACAGAGCTGCAAGTTTGGTACTTTACAAATTCACGTTAAAAATGGTGAAGTTAAGCAAAGGGAAAATTAGGGAAAATCTGTTGCATACTGGGAAGGAAGCTGAGAGTGCAGACTAGGCAACTAAACACAATTACAGGGGAGATGTCCAGACATGAAAAGTCTATTTTTGGTGAAAAGATTTTTCATTAAAATGAAGTCACCTAGCATCTATTAAGCTGCTTCTATAGTATCATTCAGTTTGTTTTTATGTAGTTAATAAATATATACCCAAATATAGAACTAGGAAATTTATTGGCCTATAAAGCTTTGTTTGCTATTCATTTGCTACAGGTCATAAAAACTGGCACATTGGGCCTACTTTGCTCTCCACCCCAGACAGAGGCCTTGCCGTCTGCAGTCAACATCTGTGGTGACTGGGGGTTATTCCATCTTAGGCCATGTTATTATATTTCCACCATTCATGGAGACAAAAGATTTGGTTGTTGTTCTTTTATTCTGTCTGCAAAAAGAATAGGCCTATTTCAAGAGCACAGGACAGTTGAAAGTGGTGTTATAGCTTGGATTCATATATTTGATATCTGAACAACCATTCAAGTACTGAAGAACTAGATCTGTAAGTCATTGGTATCATAGGTGGGAATCATAGGTAGGAAGGTTTTCTCCATTGCCGATGGATCCAGATTCAGCTGTGTATAATTAAATTGTGGACTTCCACACCGTTTCTCCCCACAGCAATTCCTTTAGATCCCTAAAATGCTACACAGAGGGCTAGAGGACTTGATGGTGGTGGTGGGGATTTTGCTGAAGGCACCTTTTCTGAGCTGAGCCTTTTTGGCTGAAGAAAGATGCTGGATCCAACCCTACATCTTCTGATGTGTGTAGCAGAATTATAGGTCTATGGAACAATGATCTATCAGTGCCGTGGGCGGGGGGAGACATCAGAATATGTAGCTGTCTAGCTTTGAGTCTAGCTATTTAGCTATACCTTTTACTACAGCAATGTATTGGATCTCTTCCACTATATTTGTGTTGTGTAATTATAAAATAGGGTTGCTAACTGCTGGAAAACTACCAGCCTAGATGGTCTGTGACATACTCAATTTCCTGTTTACACGTAGGGGAAGGATGTTTCTTTGTATGTATCTGTTTTTGCATAATGTATGTTCTGCATTAATACTTGTTGGATGAGGAGTATAGCAGAAATAGTAGGAAGTTTTGCAAACTGGCCTAGGATTACTAGAGGAAAAACTAGAGAAGGATTCTGTACCTTCAATGGTTGTGTAGAAGAAAGAATTTCAGTAATTGTTGCTTGTAGATTAGTTGTGTGACAAGTGACACAGCTGAAATTCCCTCTTCTCCACAGCTGTTCAAGGTACAGAAGGCCTCTCCAGTTTTCAGTCTGACAACCCTAAGCCTATATGATCAGAAAGTGAAAAGGCATAGTCTTGCCTAATCCCAGAATACAGCCTTGACTCAAACCTCCAAAAATCCACCCCCAGATCCAGGTCTTTTGATTGAGTGTTTCATTTCTAGGCCGTTGGCTTTAAACCCCTGTATGCACACGTGTGTTTGTGGCATTGCACATTACCAGTATAGAGCAAGTGTGGGATTTGCACATTACCAGTATAGAGCCATTGTGGTGTAGTGGTCTGAGTGTTACATTACAACTCTGAGAGACCAGGGTTGGAATCCCCACTCATCCATGGAAGCAAGTCACACTCTTCCTGAGGAAGGCAATGGTAAACCCCCTCTGAACAAACCTTGCCAAGAAAACATCATAATGGGTTCACCTTAGTCTCCATAAGTCAGAACTGACTTGAAGGCACACAACGACAACAACAACAACAACATTTCCAGGGTGTTTGGCCTTTATTCAAAGATGTTCAGCCTTTGGCGAAATGTGGCTCTGGCACCCGGTTTTCTTGTCTATGAGTGAGAGAGTAAGCAACTATCAGAATCAATACCAGCCTCTTTTGGATGGATTGCAGTCACTCAACCTTGGAGCAGAAGATAAAGGAATAGAAACCCATCATCTGGAAGCTACAAGGAGGAACGGCTGATAATGTTGATATCATTCAACGTTCCAAATCACTGTGCCACCCCACACTTCCTACCAAACCCTCCTGCGTGAATCCAAGACAACAGTGCTTGCTTGCAGGTTGCAGGGGCTAAGGTGCATTTATTCTTTATTGCATGAGACACCATGGCAAGAACCATGTCACCATGGAGTTTGGCAAAGGGCTATGGGTTGTGTGTGTGTGTGCAGTATAAGTCCTAGAGTCTCTCAGCAGAATAGTCAGTCATCATGCTGTCTTGAGGATTCTTGAGTTTGTAATCCAAAAAGGAAATTCCTCAGACTTTACTGTTATAGTGCTATTATTCCACTTCCAACATCCTATGGAATTCTGGGATTTTCAGTTTAGGGAGGAGCATTTAGAATTCTCAGCCATAGAGCTCTTTGGACTCAGTAAACTACAAACCCCAGAATTCCACAGGGTGTTGAAAGTGGAATAAAAGCACTATAAAAGTATAATGCGGAAAGAACCTTTGACTCAAGGCTTCCTGGGTGGGCTTCAGCTAGTTATTCTCCCTCATTCAAAATTATTTCATAGATTCTGTAAGGTATAAAAGGGGGAATGGAGAACAATCTGTACTATCATGAACTCATTGGAGGCCTGAGGAGTAAATACTAGCAGGCACATGTAGCAAACAAAGAATATCCAGTCAAAACCCCAACAGCACTTTTTTTACAGCACTTTTCCTTTTATGCTAGATTTTTAAAACTGTGTTTTCTCTTAATGATTTCATTTGTATTAGTGTTAGTATTAGTATAACTGGAACACTTATCCTGGAACTTGGAAGGATGATAGCACTATTACAATAAGGCTGTCAATTACTTGGTACACAATTTGCTTTGGAGAGAGAAATCCTAGACAGCTTTGATCTCTTGCCTCATAGTAATGGATATGATGCTCCAGGAGACACAAGGAGATTTTTCCTTTTGTTGTTCTTTTACTTTCTGTTTTTTTAAAAAGTTATCTTTCTACTGGTATTGTTCTTAAGGACATTTAAGTGATCACTCACCCAGAAAGTGGTAGTAAAGGCTTTTCAGTGACCTTATTACACTACTGCTCTGAAAAGCGATATTGTTGCTAAAACCCACCACTGAATTCCCTCTTCAGAGCAGAAATTTCTTCTCTTCTTTTATTGGAAGCTTTTGTTTTACACCTGTGTGGGTTGGGAGGCAGGGTTGTTTTTACTAATGGGAGCTGCTAGATTTCTGTTTCATTCTTAGAGAAACAAAACAGGACAGAGAATAATGGAAGATATATAAGGGAAAGAAGCGAAGAAGTTAGCTGCACAACAGGTGCACCCAAAATGGCTGCCACTTTCCCACACATATCAGTCAGCCTTCACTGGCCTCTGGAGGCCCATGAATTCAGCAGTCTTTGCGATCAAATGTCTGCCAGGTAGAAGTAGAACAAGGGGAAAGAACAGTGGGAGAGCAATGGGAGAAGAGGAGTGGGGTTGTTTGTGCTTTTACAGCAGGATCATTAGCATCTCTAAAGCTGTGACTTGCAACACAATCCATGTTCTTTCACTGTAATGGACGGTCACACAGTGTGATTTTTATCTGCAGACAAGGAAAGAATTGATGTTCTAACTCCTTTCCTGTAGTAGTAGATCAGCAATTCCTTTGTCTTTAGGTGGAATCAAAAATTAGCTGGCAACTACAGGGATGAGGTTGCAGTGATGTTCTTTTTTTTGTCCCTGGACCAAGTGTGTGGAAAAGGAAGGATCTTCCTCCCACTTCATTTTCCCCCTTATGTGGCTGATGTGGTGAAATGAGATGTATTCTACACTATCAGGGGATAAAAATGACTCTAAACTAGAAGCAGATACTGCTAATGTCTGGATATTTACTGAACATTAGAATGGAGTTTTCATACGCTTTGCATTTTTTTAGCTAGAAGTGCCAAATGAGCTTGGGTCAAATTTTTAATTATGCAGAAGACCTGAGGTGGCTCTACCATTAGGCAGGGCAAAATCACACAGTGTGTGCAATGTGCAACATAGATTGCACATTTGAGGGACAGCAGAGACAGCTGTCCCTTAGCCATTCTCATAAACTCTCAAGCTCTTATCTTCTCTTTGAGGACAGAGGACTTTGCACAATACATCCTCTCCTGGACTCTCTCATCTCTAGTAGGCTATTGTTCCCTTGTTAGCGCTGAAGTGAAATGCAAAGGTCAGTCCAATCTCTTTCTATGCATGTGGAAGGCAAACCATTTGTCCTTCACCTCAGGCAGAAATAGACCTTGATTCAGGCCTGCTGAGGACTACCAGTCTTTTTGCCTATTAGATCTTCAGTGTGTTTGTGGGATTATTCAAAATCCCATTTTGATTTTATGCATCCTGATTTCAGAGCTTATATTTAATGTAGCATTATGATCAGGTAGAAATAAGGGGCATATTGAATAAGATGAGCAGTCCACCTAGTTCAGAATTACAAACATGGGCTGGAAGAAGTTCTCCATATTTTTTTATTTGTTTGTTACATCACACTTTTATCCTGTGAGTGGCAGTGAAGGTGGCTACTCAGATGGAGGTTACTCATACACATATGTGGCTACTCGTATGGAATTTTCTACTGGTTTACTCCATGGATGGGTGAAGTGCAGTCCAGAGGGGACTTCCAACCTCCTGTACACTTTTTAACATTCCATCTTCTACGTAATTACTAAAGGTATATGAACATAATCCTCTTTTCTTTCTGGTCACCCTAGTGAGTGAACTGGAATCCAGGCAGAACTTCTGGTTATAGGAGAGTGTTGAATATGGGGAGTTCTGGGTGTGAAAAAGACAAAAATTTGGGAGAGGATTGTTACAGAAGACAACAGAAAAAGAGTCTATATTGGGAAGGGTTCGAACCCTTTCACCCCCACAGTACAGTACCTACTGCCACACTTCACTGGCATTTAGCCTCATCACTGTAGTCTCCCAGGCATAAGTAGCACAGTAGTTTCACTTTACTTTCCAGCTAGGGTTAATAAAATAGTACTAACTCAGGCCATTTCCACATGGGGTAATTAAAACAGTGCAGTGCGTCCTCCATAGAGGACGTCTGCACCTTGGAGTGGACTGAGTTCGGACTACTTACCAGAGATCCGCACCTTAGTCCATTCCAAAATGACCCCACGTGGTCCTCCAGCATGTTTTTGAAAGACCGGAAAAATCAGTTCTTTCAAAGTGCCGGAGCGCGCCACTGCGTGCCTGCTCCCTTTTGTAGATTCGCGGGCTCGCACTAATGTGAGCCTGCGATCTGCGGGGGCAGGCTTTAGGCGTGGTGAGCTTCAGCACTTGGTTGGGACCCACGACCAACCGGAAGCCACCATTTTGAAAGCTGGAGCAGTGCGGATCTAGACCACGCGCTGCTCCGATTAATCCTGGACCGGACTGAGGAGCCAGAAGATCTGGTGAGTAATGGCACGGAGCGATTCCCTTGCCTTGTGCGGAAATGGCCTCAGGCCCTGAGATTTCAGAGACAAAACTTAAGACCTAGGAATAGCCCCTAGCAATGTTACGAGTGACATCATATGATGACACCATTAAGCACAATATATTAAGCAACGATCACAATTGGTTGTTGCTACTGTTTGGCCTCAAGTTGTTTCCAATTTATGGTGACCCGAAGGTGAACCTGTCAAGGGGTTTTCCAGGGCAGAGTGTGTGATGTGCCCAAGCTTACTGAGTGGGTTTTCATGGCCAAGCAGGGAATCAAACCGTGGCCTCCTGGGTCTTAGTTCAAAGCTCAAACCACCACACTGGTTCTTAACTATTACAGTATCCTACCCATATTTTTTAATACCCATGTATCTAACAAAGGAGAATACACATGCAAACACACACATTTCAAGGCAGATTCCTCCCTCTCACTATGAAGCCCAGAGAAGATGAACTGGGCCCTGAGGCTCAGAGCCAGCCCTGGAGGGCCAGGAGTCCTAATCAATCTAATAACTTGGTTTAATGGGGGCATGGCAGGTTTAGCTGCATCTCAACCAATTTTTCAGAACCAAAATATCAGTAAAATTCTTTCTCCTGGTAGCTGAAAAGTGTGGAAATGCAATAGTTCTTTACTTTTACAGTACTGGGTGATGCCTTGCAAATGGATTTAGTTTATTACATAAACAGAGCCATCCACTAGATTTTGGGCCTATATTCTCCATGGAACTGCCAGTTGCTTCCTGGCTTCGACAAGCTTCTAACAAGTTGTTTTGCTAAGGGAGAAAATGCAGTTCAGTTAAATTTTTGTGTCACTGACAAGTGTCAAATTTTAACATGCAGGGGGAATAATGTTAGTTTTTCACTGGTAATAGTCTGTGTTTTTGTGGCTGACTACTGGGGAATTTTTAACATATTTCATCTTCCTGTAGTTTAAAGTATATTGGATTTTTTTTTCAGTACTCCACACACAGAACACAGAAAAGGAACTGTATTGTTTCAAAAATGAGAGCAATCCACCAAGCCTTCTTACTGCACAGATTCCAGTAATTTCAATTAAGCTTATGCTGGTTGCACATGGAGTACACTAGTCCCTTTAAAGAGAGCTCAGGCAATGAATCCTGACAAGACCATAGCCAAGATAGAAGACCTGAGAAAGAAGAGAACAGTATACAGATGTACTGTGGTAATTTGGAGAAACAACTTAAGAGGAAGGTAATTTCCCTCCAAAATAGGTCAGGGGTACAATACACGCTCAATAGACTTGAATTGTTGGCTATCAGCTAGAAAAAAAGTCAGCCTGCAACTCAGAAATGGCAATGTAGTTCAGAAAACTTGGTGGATGTCACGCCATTCTTTCTATTCCTGCTGCACTGGTTGGCAACGGATGTCTAGGCCAAACTTAAACTGTTGGTTGTTACTTTTCAAGAGCAAGGCCCTTTCCACAGGGTGACAGCATCCCGGCATTGGGATGTGAGAGGAGTGAGACTGTGACAATACTTCCATGTGATGTTGTCACAGTCTTGCCCTTCTTGCATTGCCAGCCGGCACAATTGCAGGCTATATCATTAATGGAAAAAGTCTGTCAATGACCTCAATAGCATGAGCCTTCCATCACAGCCAGCCATGCAGAAAGGCTGGAAGTGTGATCTACGTGCTTCCTCCCCCACTGTAGCAAGGGAGGAAGTCCAGCTGCAGTCCAGAAGGAGGAAGCTTGGCCATCACACTACCTTCCACAGGCAGCCAGTCACGTGCAAAGTGGAGCACTGGGGATATGTTCCCATCCTGGCAGAGGCACTGCTGGGATTGCAATGGGATAACATGCAAGAGGATCACCCTGCAGAAAGGACCCAAGTCATTTGCTTGGCACAAGGTTATTTGAAAGATCTCTTGTACTCATATGAGCCTGTCCAGCCTTGAAGGCTGGCCTCTGAGGATCTGTCCTCTGGCCTGACAGTGAATTCTTCAGGCTAGTTGCTGAAGTTGTGGTTAGTTGTGGTTTCCCCCACCACTGACGGTGGCAATTAAGTGTGGTGGGATATTTGCACCCTCCTTCTTTCTATGTTTTGTGTTTTTCTAATGAGCTTTAAAGACCTGGCAGTATACATCTATTTCTACCGATGTACAGATGTACTTCTACATCTATGGCCATTTCCACACTAGACTGTCATAGTGCTATTATTCCACTTTCCACATCCTATGGAATCCTGGGGTTTGCAGTTTAGGGAGCAGCCTCAACGTCCCTCCCTAAACTGCAAACCCCAGGATTCCATAGGAAGTTGAAAGTGAAACAATAGCATTATATCAGTCTAGTGCGGAAATGACCTATTTCTACTTTGAAACTGGCCCGGTTTTTTAATATGCTTTAAAATTATTGTTACCTGGTTTATGATTTATTGTGGATAATTTATTTTTGATTTTTATATCAATAGCTTATTTTATAATTTGGTTATATGACTGTATTGCAGTTACATTGTATGAATAGGGATGGAGAGAAATTAGTTTGGCTCACACTTTAATGGGAACTTATCAAATCCACATTTCCTAAACTTAGACATGAGCTGGATAGCAGCTCTATTTATACTTCTATATATGGTTTGCAAGTAAAAAAAAAAGTATAATATATAAGAAGACAGCACACAAAAAGGCATATATTACAGAAAAGTGCATACTTGAACACAATATTTTGTAAGAAATATTCTGCAAAAATACATCTGTTTGGAAAATCCCTACTGATTTTCATGTGGACTCTAAAAAGCAAGCTTGCAAACAGACATGGAAATGTGACAGAATGCATTTAACAGCTGAAAAAGAAGAAACCAAGCAAAATGGAGCTTGACAGACTTACCCATCCCTGTCTGTAAACTGCCTTGAGAAAGCCTCATAGACTTTTAAGTGTGGTATATACATAAATTAATAAATAAAAGTTTGTCTCCTGCATTCCCTGTTTGTGAACGTTTCTGAGGCCCTTTCCGCAACTTACCTTTTCTTGGTGCTGGGGTGCGGGGATCATGCAAGCAGCCTCTTGAGAGAGGCTCTCGCATCCCCGCTGCTTCGGCTCCGCAGTTGTTGCCTGCCAGCCAGCAGGCAGAGTCAGGGCTCTGCCTCTTCCTTCCACAGTGCAGCCGGGCATTTTCCCAGGCTGCGCTTGGGAAGGAAGTGCGAGGGCCGCAGCTCCGGAGGCTCCGCACACATGGTAAGTGCACATGAGGCCCTTGAGCGATGCGTGATCGCACACCATTTTTGGCTACAAGCTGAAAATGAAATAGTGTGTGATTGGCGCCTGCCGGCCCCGACAGCATTGCACAATTGGGAGGGCGTTATCTGAAACACTCCTCACAATCATGTGAAATGCCATGCAAAAAGGGCCTAAGTCTCCTACCTGCATGCTGTTACGTTTCAAAAGCATGCTGCATGCTGTCCACAGAAAAGCTGTTTTGGCTGACAGACCATTGGCAATTAATTTATTTAATTACCAAATACATATCCTGCCTTTCTCTCAGTATGGGATTTAAAGTGGATTACCATATAAGTGAAAACAATATGTAGTACAAAGTTTAAAAAAATTAGACAATCAATACAATTAAAATATCAGTTTTACACGTTTTTTTTTTTTAAAAAACACATCCAATGTAAAAGTAAAAAGATATAAGATAAAATATAAGATACAGGACATTCACTAAGTATCCTTCTGCCCCAAAAATTAAAAGCCAAAGAGCTTTACTTGCCATTGAAAAGTGAACAGAGAGGGGGACAGAGCCTAGCAAAAGCCACAGATAAGATTCTTTTCCTGTGTCTTTACCCAACAAGGTTGCAAAGGTGGCAGGTCTGGGAGAAAGTCTTAACCCGAAGAGTCTAAGAATTAAACAGACTCATATGGGGAGATACAAGCTTTCTGGAGCTAAGTTGTTCAAGGTTTTATAGATTGTAACCAGTACTTTGAATTGTCCTGGAAACAGCTGATGAGGGTGTTTCAGCAAGAAAGTTATATGTTTCATATAACCAGCTCTGTTAGTGGTCTAGCTGTAACATTTTGGACCCAGTGAAGTTTCTGAAGAATTTCCAAAGGCAGCCTCACATAGAATGCATTACAGCAATCTACATGGAATACAATCGAGGCATCTGTTATTGTGGCCACATCTGGCTTCTCAAGAAACAGGAACAGCTGACACACTAATTTTAATTATGCAAACATTCTCCTGGCCATCTTCAAAATGAGAACTACTAGGCTCAGGGCTGATTGTAGCAGTATGCCCAAAGTAAGAACCTGAGATGTTGGGGGAGTATAACCCCATCCAGCACACATTAAATCTCTATTCCTTGAGTATCTCTGACTTATTTGGATTAAGCTTCAATTTGTTTGTCCTCATTCAGTCTTTTCCATTCTGACAATGGTTTTTGAAAGATGAAGGGCCTTGTGCGGTAACAGTGAAGCGGCTCACCAATAGTCGTAATAGGTCTAAAAGACTCTCAGGCCAGCCTTGCTGATGCTCCTGTTATCCTGTGTACTGGGGGTCCCGGGAGGGACACCAAAATGTGCTCAACTAAAGGTGGGGAAAATTAGCTCAGAGCACTGCTTAGTGTTACGAGAGGCAGGGTAATATAGCGAGATCTTGAACCCTACGTCTACGGGGTCGGGTCGAGTCAAGGAGAAAACAGAAGTTGAAATAATAAATGATGTTTATTAAATACAAGCAAAACAGTGTATGCAACACACTCATACAAGATAACTAAAGAAAATAAAGGTTGGAGTGGTATAGAGGGATTTTTAGAGGGGTTGTTGGTTTGAGTGATACTTCACTTGTCCTGAAGCCCAGAAAAATAGAGGGCAAAGCTCGGGGTGCAATGTAGCTCAGCACGTGGAGCTGAGGGGAGGCTCGCCAAGCAAAGCGGCAGCAAGGCGGGATGAAACTCGGGAGCATTCTGAGGAAGGTCTCGGAATCAAGGGTTTTTATAAGGAGAATGTGACTGCAGGCTATGCTGTACTTGGGGGGAAACAATAGATTTGGAGTTGGAGACAAAGCCTCCGAAAGTTCAGAATCTGAATGATTGAGTTATCGTAGCGATTTTCAATAGAGTAGCCAGTATGCAAACGCGGAGTACTTGGGTTTTGTATAGCTAACCCATCACGCTGCCATCACGGGGCAGAGGCTCTTTTGTAGGTTGCATACATACCTAATTAGAATACTTGCCTGGAGGTCTCCTAAAGCAATGAGTCTGCTATTTTCTGGCCTGGCTGTATTGTAGTTTGAATATTACGGCTATTAATGGCCAAGCTTGTTTACGTGCTCGTCCGGTGGCCTCCCAAGCACGTGGAGAGGAATAGAGAAGTGAAGCCAAATTATGATATCAAGGGATATCTTTTAATATCCCCAAACCTTGGTCTAGCCAGGGCAATAACAATTACCCCCCCCCCCGAAAATGGGCGATGTTGGGGACAATATTGGGCATTTTCCAATTAAAAGCAAAAATCAATTTAGAGCCGAATAGGGGCTTGCAGGTTGGTAGCCGTATCACTCCTCAGGAAAGGGAGTTCCGGGAAGAGCAAAGGATTACTATCTTATAAAGACATTCCTAACTAAAACCTAAACCTAAACACACACACACCAATGTAAACAATAGCGCAATAATAAGCAGTTAAATAATAAACAATGTCCAATGTCCCGTCAATAGGGAACTGTCGAAACATGAGCAATGGTAGTAAAAATAGCAAATGCAAAATGAAGCAATCAATGAAATAATGTAAGTCCAATGCGTGGTCTGGCAATGAAAGCAATCCAATGTGCAAACAGTTCAATGTGGAATGAAAGTTCGTAGTCCGGGGGAGGTGAGGTGCAAGCAACAGTCTTGGCACACACACCCCCTCGCAACAGGAAAAGTCTTGTAGCTGGAACCAGCGAGCAAAGCATAAGTCCATCCAGGCAACGGAGCAGGAACAACAACAAAATGTCCAAGTCGGTGCAGCTTGGCTTGCTGCAAGTTCAGGAGCAAAGCGTCTTTGCAGAATTTGGAGCCTGGAATAGTCCATAGGTTTCCTTGGGTCAGCAAACGGTAGCAGGAACAGCAAAAAGTCCGTCTTTGCAATCGGGAGGCTGCATGGTCACCTTCCCTCACAGTCACGGGTGTCGTCGAAGAACCAGGAATCTCCAAGCCTTGGCCATCAGATGAAGCGGCAACTTTCTTCGTCACGCCCCCCCCCCACGGTACTTGGGGGCGATGGTACAACCTCGGGATCTTCCCAGTCTTCTGGATTAATTGACCTATTAGAGTTTTAACAGAAGAACTGACATGTTTATCATCCAATGTATACCATTAATGCAAATGGCCAGCTCAAAGCCTACTGGGAATGAGTTGAAACTGGGTCCTTATGACTGAAAAGCCTAAGAGTCCATGGGGACATAAATAGCCACTGAGATTAAGGCTGTATTGGCCGGAGGGCGGCTGTTGGTTGGGACAGTGAGACTGCCGGTTTGGGTCCCGCATCGGCTCATGGTTCCAGAGATGCCCATGTTAACCTCCCAGCCGCACGAGAGGAACCTCCAGCTATGAAGGTCCCATTCGCAGACTGGTCCGTATAACATGGACTTGCACGCTCGCACCCTCCTCGCTCAGACCGAAGCTGAAGCTCCAAGCCTGATGATGTTAACGAGGGCTTGGGTCGGCTAAACAACCTAGTACCGATGGTTCGATGCTAGCCCCAAATGAGCAGCATCACCATCCACAGATACAGCTGAACTCCGAAGGCAGACCTGAAGACTGGTCGCCTTCGGATTAGTCTTTTGCAACCAGACGGGACATTTAAGTAAACAATATATATATATTAGGAATAACACCACTTCCCAAACACCCAAATATAACCAAGAACTATGTACATGAGCGGGAGGTCGGAGAGTTGGCCGTCCCTCTCCGTCCCCTGCAGACAAGGTCAATTTAACCATTGTCATACACTTTGTAAATTGACGCAAACGTCTCTGACAAATTAATGGCTGGCACTTCCTTGCAACTCAAGGAAGTCTGGCAAATCATGGAGCTCACGTTGGGTCTTTGGGCACCGGGATCATCTGGCACGGGGATGACCACCGATGCAAGATCAACCGGCTGACCCTTCCATTCTTTTTGCAGGGTCTCCGGAATTACTGGCAGGAGTGGCAGCACCTGTTCCTGGTTTGGAACCCCTTTCTCCAAGTCAAGGAGGAGGCTGGTCTTGGACCAGTATGCCTCCTGGAAAACTGCCTCTCCAGATATAATGGCGTCCAAGATGGAGCCGTAAACTAGCTTGGCCCCGCTCATGATCACCAGTGTCACAATCAAGATGGTGCCGTGGCCCTTAAGGACAAGACGGCACCAGAACGTCTGTACGGAGGGGGAGACAGTAGCCAAATTCACCTCCGTGGCGCAGTTAGGTCTCACACTGGCTGAAATCTCCCTGGCTGGACTGCAGTCAAAGGGAGTGTGCATGGTCCATACAGGGTGTGCCAGGGTGAGTGCCTTAGCTAGCCTGTGCTCTGGCTGGGCAGGAACCTCTTGCTGTTTAAATCCCCAGTCTCCTTTGAGATTCTCCTGAAAGATGGCACGGAGAGGAAGAACTCTCCGGGCCAAGACTTCAAGGAAATCCCGGGGGAAACTGCTGGTTTCTAGTGGGGGGCTCAGAGCAGGGACAATGGAGAGCTTGGGAAGCTTGGGGCTGGCTTCCCCTTGCTGTGTGTCCCCACTTTCCTGGCTTTCACACACACTGGCAATGTCAAACTTGGTGGGGGCTTCCACGTCTCCCAACGGAAAGAATGGTGCTTCCTCCTGAACCTTAGCCTGGTGCGATCCTTCTAGGTGCTCTGAAAGCACCACTGTCTCAGAGGTGGTTGGACTCGCACTCGGGGCTGTGTCATGAGGAAGGGCAATCTATCTATTTCTAGTGTGCCCTGGGTGCTTGTGTTCTCTGGTGGGCTTAGGTTGGGTTCCCCCCTGCCATATCTGGTCAAGTGGATAGCGATAGGGGTGGGCTTACCCTGTCCTCTCAGGTTAGGGAGCAGCACCTTTGGCGCTGCTCCAGAGTCTGCAGGAGGGGTGGCAGGGGTCTTTTCCCTATCGGTCCTAGTGCCTGCCTTTACCCTAGATCTACCCCATCTGTTGGGCTTCAGCTGAGCCACAATCCTCTGGGGGAGATCCCGGGACCGAGGGCACCCCTATGCTTGCAGATCCAGGTTAGGGTAGTATCGAACCGGAGGTGGGCCATCAGTCACGGCCTGGACCGGCTGTTTACTTCCTGGCTGAAGCTGCTTATCTAGAGCTTCCAAAAGCTCCGATGTTGGCTGCTTATCGAACTGGCTCATGTCCAGCCCGAACCTTCTGAGCATGCCCCAGACTCTTACTCTGTCCGAGGAGTACGTCTGGGCAGTGGGATCGTACCCACCAGACATCTCCTGAGGAAAGCCCGAGTCAGAGAGCTGTTTGGGGGCAGTGGGCTGCTGCAGGGGACTTCCTGCCTTGCCGGGCTGGCTGCGGAAATCTCTTCCCTGCCACTGCCTGTTGTCCTGCCTGGGAGCTGGGCACGGAATCCAGTTCCCTCAGGGAACTGAATTTGGTGCAGTTTTCCAGTGTTGGGAATGGGGCCCATAGTTCGAGTAGGTAACCTCGGCTATAGGTTCCCAATTCCCGGGTTCCTTCCTGTGTGTCTTGGGAGATTTAAGGGATCCTGCCTCGCAGAGCAGGTCGGAGACCCGCCGGAGGTTGTCCCCAAATTCCTCCCAGTTAGTGGTGGCTGGATCCACCAAACCTAGGGCCATCTTTGTCTCGTGGTTCAAGCCTTCATACAACAGAGTCTTGAATTGCACATGGTCAAAGCTGTACCCGTGGGGTGTCAAGGGGACCTTCTCGGCCAGAATGGCAAGGAGCTGCTTCCGTGCCACGTAAGCCTCAGGGTTCTCACGGGGATCCTGTTGCTCCATGACATAGAGCACACCTGCACTCTGTCCAGGCCACAAAATCTTAATTACCTCCCTCATCCAGGCATGGGCCTCGAGCCTAACCAGGCCTCGAGCTGCCACGGCCGACTCAAGAGTAGGGAGCTCGGAAGGGGACATGCAAAGTCGGGCCAGCTGGGTTAGGTCCTGACCATTGGCTGTTGGATGAGAATGTATCACCGCATTTAGCCACATGATGCCGTTGGACCGATTTAAAGGAGCCAATTGGTCTGCAATGGCTTTGGCCTCAGTAGCAAGCCAGGGGACCCTAGTCTCGGTGACCTGCGTCTCCTGCGTCTCTTGCCTGTCTGAACTGCCTTCTCCAAGGGGGGTGGTCCATCTGGTCATGGACCATGTCTCTACCGGGTGGACTGGGACCTTAGGGTCGCTCCAGTCTGGATTGTGGGGAAGGGTTGCCTGAGCATCCTCGGGCAGTGCCTCCCCGGAAAAGTCCTCTGCAAACGTTGGGAGCAGCTCCGGGTACACAGCCGAAATTAAGGCTTTGCGCGTTTGGAGCTGGCTCTCCAGCGCAGCTATCTGTTTCTGGCAAGCTAAGTGGCTAACAGCCTCCTGCTGTTCTCTCACTTGCCCCACCATGAACTTGGCCGCAGACCTGGCATGATCCAGCTCAGCCTCTAAGGCGTGGGCTTTCTCTTCCCATGTTTGTGCCACTACCGTGATGTTATTCAGCTTCTGGGCGGATGCCTGCGCTACAGACGCAAAAGTTACCTTGTCCACACGCAACATCTCGACCTCGGCCTGAAGCTGGGCATTCTCTTTCTCCACACTAGCTAACTTCTCTCTCGTCTCTACCAGGGCACTACTAGCATCTCTGGCCGTGAGCCAAAGTCCCAAGCGGCCAAAGTGTCCTTAGATGGCCAGAATGGGTTCTTTGATTTACGCGCCAAGGCATACGCTTCCCGGAGTGTGGTAAAGGGATCGGCCGTCTGGAAGATGGTGTCCTTCCAGGGGCATTTCCCCTTACTCAACATCCACCTTTCTGGTTTACCTCAGACCTTTTCCTCCAACATGAGGTCCTTGATGGTGACCTTACTACTCTCTGCCATTTTTCACACAAACCACAACTATCTCTAACACTACCTACAAGCTACAAGCTACAAGCTACAAACCACAAACTACAAACAGGACCAGGAACTGGAGTGATGGGAAGGATCACCTAGACCCCTGGGGAACTGTAGGGAAATGAACTCTGCGGAACTTCTCTAGGAAAGAGGGACGGGAACCTATCTCCAGCCTGCCCAAATAAAGTCACTTTGGTACTCCCAAGCCCGGTTTTCCACCTCGACAGCACTGGGGACCAAAGGACGAGGAAACGGTTCAGGGACAGGGAGGTCACCTAGACCCAGGGAACCCTCAGGAGTACTCCACCTGCCTGAAGGGGGGAAACGAACCCAGTGGAACTTACAGTGCCGCCTGGCCAAGCAGCGGGGAAAAAGGGCAAGGAGCCAAAACTGAACCATCCCTAACTGGTTTTCTGGGTGAGGGGTACCTTCCTCTACCACAGGCAAAACCTCTAAACCCTAAGCTAGGTCGGGAATCACCACCAGCACCTGGTCGGCTAGCCAATCAGGACGCACCCGAAACTACACAGTGGGACGCACCCACACTTCACAACTACTAGCGGGATGCACCCGCACTTTCAAAGCTACACAACAACAACAACTGATGGGACGCACCCGCACTCTAACTCCTAACAAGGATGGGACGCACCAGTATACTACTCTAAGAGGGGGAATTTCTCCCCTACATGCTATTTTGCCTTGCCACTATGGTGTTCGATGAGTGTAGACTGTTCCTACCGTGCTAACACTCTAATACTTTGGATCCCAGCCCATGATAGACCCCAAGTTAGGGATGTGATTCCCAGGACAGCTTGTGCACACCCCTTGCTATCGGACGATGGTTCACTGCCTAGTGCTAGTGACCACGCCGGGGCGGCTGACATACACAAACCAAGCAAGAAAGGGGAACAGATTTCCACCCAAATAGAATAGCTCTAGAGCTCAAACACACAGACTTCACACACACATGTTCCGGCCTACCAGTGCTCTGACAACCTGACCGAAAGTCACCTAAGTCAGTACCAGCCTTATTTGAGGAGGTTCGCGACTCCTTCTCAAATTAGGGGTACCGGGGATGCCTGCATTGCTCCACCACTCTGTTACCCTGTGTACTGGGGGTCCCGGGAGGGACACCAAAATGTGCTCAACTAAAGGTGGGGAAAATTAGCTCAGAGCGCTGCTTAGCGTTACGAGAGGCAGGGTAATATAGCGAGATCTTGAACCCTATGTCTACGGGGTCGGGTCGAGTCAAGGAGAAAACAGAAGTTGAAATAATAAATGATGTTTATTAAATACAAGCAACACAGTGTATGCAACACACTCATACAAGATAACTAAAGAAAATAAAGGTTGGAGTGGTATAGAGGGATTTTTAGAGGGGTTGTTGGTTTGGGTGATACTTCACCTGTCCTGAAGCCCAGAAAAATAGAGAGCGAAGCTGGGGTGCGATGTGGCTCAGCGCGTGGAGCTGAGGGGAGGCCGCCAAGCAAAGCGGCAGCAAGGCGGGATGAAACTCGGGAGCGATCCGAGGAAGGTCTCGGAATCAAGGGCTTTTATAAGGAGAATGTGACTGCAGGCTATGCCGTACTTGGGGGAATACAATAGATTTGGAGTTGGATACAAAGCCTCCGAAAGTTCAGAAGCTGAATGATTGAGTTATCGTAGCAATTTTCAATAGAGTAGCCAGTATGCAAATGCGGAGTACTTGGATATTGTATAGTTAACCCATCACGCTGCCATCGCGGGGCAGAGGCTCTTTTGTAGGTTGCGTGCATACCTAATTAGAGTACTTGCCTGGAGGTCTCCTAAAGCAGTGAGTCAGCTATTTCTGGCCTGCCTGTATTGTAGTTTGAATATTACGGCTATTAATGGCCGAGCTTGTTTACGTGCTTGTCCGGTGGCCTCCCAAGTACGTGGAAAGGAATAGAGAAGTGAAGCCAAATTATGATATCAAGGGATATCTTTTAATATCCCCAAAGCTCGGTCTAGCCAGGGCAGTAACACTCCACTGAAGGCAGAACAAGTTGCTGCACCGCAAGATAAGACTCTCAAGTTCCATGCAGAAATTGTGTATCCCTGTTTGAACAATCTTATAAGAGGAAAGGCTTCTCTTTAAAATATTAAACTAGCTGTTCACACTTGTTGCTGGGACATCCTCTTTCAGCATTTAATTACTCCTTTTAAAAACGTCTGACACAAATGCATATCGTTTCTTTAAACCACTGTATGACTTGAAAGAAAGTTTTCGAAGCAGTTTCCTTCTGGGAGTAAACTGTCATTTTTTTTTCAAGAAAGTCACATTAACTTTTACAAGTTTCAAGTGAATGGAAAAATGGATTTTATTATTTTATTACACACACACACACACACACACACACATACACATTTTGCTCTGAATGTTTTATGACTGCAAAAACAGAATTTGTGGTTTTGACTGTTAAGACTCGATGCAGAGGGCTATGGAACCTTTTATGTAACCCGATGGCCTGAATAATTATCCAAATATTTTGCTTTCCACCCTTTCTAAGCCTTTGCATAAGAAAAAAAAAGTGTATGCAACCTTTTGACCACAAAATAACAATAATAAAAAGCCCCCTTCACAAAGCCTAGTCTCATTACTACAGTAGGTACTGTAAGAGTGGAAGGCCGGTAGGAAATTCCTGCAGGATGCCCTTATCAGTTACTGCACAGGAAGAAAAAGGGGCAGGAATGGGCATGGGAGACTTGCTTGACTAAATGGTGATAATACCAACCAGGAAGGCAAAAGCCACCAGCCATTGATATTGAAGCAGTCACTAGATTGGTCTCCTAGCATCTGGTTCTTCAGAGCTGCTCCAAGACACTTGGTCACCTGTCAAGGAAAGTAACATTTCCCCTTCCACTGCTTAGCTTGGGGCACCATATATTAGAAACGTCTCCTATGCAAGGCGTAAGAACATGCAAGTGCTCTTCAGTGTCTTGTGTTCATTCACTGGGGTTTGCACAAATGGTTTCTTCCTATGAGTGATTTATGCTCTATGGTCAAATCTGTCTCTCAGCTATATTGGTGCAATAAAGGCACCCACGGGCTCATTCCAGTCTTGCTATTTCCCAAGGAGTTCCAGTGACCATTTGGCCAAGTCCAAGATAACCATTTTCCTGGAGTGCCAGGCAGGTCAAGGGCAAAATCACTCCAGGAAAGCAGGGGAACTGAGGATCAGACATAAAGCTATCCTGCCCTTTGAGCACTTTGCCAAAGATCTAAAAGGAGTGGTGGAATAGCTGAAAGGCATGGAGCAAGATTCCATAAAATTTCAAAGTTCTCTAAAGCAATGGACCGTGCCTGTTTTTAGACAGTTTTTCTGCCTAATGCCAGTGTAAACTCTTTTACTTATTATTAATACCTTAAAGTGCATTGCATTTCATCAAGGAGACCGTGTCTATCTTGCTCCTTTATTAACAAATAAAATAAAATGCATTGTGTCTGATGACATGGAGAATGAAAGTTTATGGTACATATGCATGACATGATGGTATACATACAGCATGAACAACAAAGAGGCTCAGCACCTTGTAGACTAACAGAGTTTTTAGTTAATAATGTGTTAGTCTCTAAGGTGCTGCAACACCTTTTTGCTCACACTATGTGCATTGATGCTGTTCTGCCACACAGCAAGGAGTGAAAAGCAGCAGAAGAATGACCAGGATTAATAGAAAATTAATTTAGTTCCTTGCTTCAAGCCATCAGTTTCTTTAGAACAGAGTCCTGGCTTGTGGGGGCAGGGAGAAAATGAAGGGGAAGAGAGAGAGTTCAGGGATAAGATAGAAGGGCGAATCCCAATTGGATAACTAATTTGGCTTCTTGAGAATTTTTACCCTTTGGCCACAGAGTCAGTAGGAGTCATAGCTGGTTCTTAGGTTGCCACGCTCTGCCGATTATTTTTTAATTGAGACTTTTGTAAAGCTTGGAAACATCATGAGTCCTACTAGCCTGAAGGAACGTTTCCAACGCAGCAGAGGGAGACGGGTTTCCTTGTCATAGCTGGTCTGTCTCTTGATTCTCCCACCAGGTAAGCACAGTGCTGAACAATGTCTCAAAAATACCCCACAGGCGATGGCCAGGCAGTTTTCTATAGAGGAGCTGGGATCCCAGGGACTTCAAAGGCAAGAAGTCAATGGAATGCTCTGTCTTGACCCTGTGGCTTCACAGCTGGCCTCAGCCATGTGATTATCACTCATTCAGCCTGCTCATTAAAGTCATGATAGTTAAGAGGCAAGTGACTCCTCAAGCAGCCCTGGAAGGTGATTTAGATGGCAAGATGAGGCTGCAGAAGACAAGGCAGTTTGCTGAGGACAGTCTAGTTATTGTATGGACGTACATCATTAAGTGATACGACATAAAATAAGAGTTCATGGCTCTTTTATGTGTCTCAAGATTGTGTTGGGACATTACAGCATTTCTTGTCCCATTTCTTTTTCTTTTTCCTTTCCTTTCTTTTAAATATCCAGACACTGTTTCTGTTGTCCCAAACTATTTTCTGGTGATTCTGTATCAGCTGCAACATTTTACTTCCATCCTCAAGTTGTTGTTTTTTGTTTTCACAAAATTATGAGATTCATCAGAACAAAAATACCCCCCTCTTCCTCCTCCTCTCCTCTATTTATTTATTTACTTATTTTGTAGAGGTACTGTAATGCTCAAGCACATTACTTTTGCACTATGGACTAAACTGTGTGAGCAAAAAAAAAAAAAAAATTAGAGGAGAAAATTCACCCTTCAAATCATAAGCACACCTCAGAGAAAAGAAAAAAAAACTTTGGAAAAGCCTTAGTGTAGATTCAAGATGTACTTAGGGACTTCCCCCTCCAATAAAATAAAATAAAATAAAGAGTGGACAAGGAGATGAAAACAGCCAGCAAAAACTGGGAAAACTCAAGAATCTGTGTCACAAGAACTGAAGCTTCTTTAAACCAATCTGAAAGAGCCTCTTGATGAATTATAGTATCATAGAATCTTAGCAATGGAAGGGACAATAAGGGACACCTAGACCAAACCCCTGCCATGCAGAAATACCAACCAAAGCACTCCTGAAGGATGCTCACCGAACCTCTGTTTAAAGACCTTCAAAGGGTGAGAGACTGCCATCCTCTGAGGCAGTCTACTTGACTGTCAAACACCTCTTACAGTAAAGAGGTTCTTCCTGATATATAGGTAGAATCGCTTTTCCTGCAATTTGAAAATATTGGCTTATGGTCTAGTCCCTGGAGGAGCAGAAAACAAGCTTGCTCCATCTTCTCCATGGCATCCCATCAATATTCAAAGACAGCTATGTTGCCTCTTAGTCTTCTCTTCTCCAAGCTAGACATACCCAGCTCATTCCTCATAAGGCTTGGTTTCTAAACCTTTGACTACCTTTGTTGCTGTTCTCTGGACATGTCCTAGCTTGTTGATAAGCTATTTACAGTGTTCTGGTTCCTGTTCCTTGTAGTTCCTGGTACACTGTATATATGCATAAATTCATGCATCCTTTATACATTATACTACATACTAGTCATGAGATGGTGAGCAGAAGGACATGAAAAATCTCTTCGTGGGGTCCTCTCAGTCCAGGCAAGCTGTTTTTAAAAGGCTGGATTTAGAATTCTGGGTACCTCCAATGGCATGTGCTAAATTACCTCAAATCATGCTGTCTAACTCCAGGGGGACAATACTCACATAATCTTCTTGAGCAACATAGCTGCATAGGGTACAGTTTCATATAGCAATTTTTTTTGTGAAGCTGATTGTATTTAGTATTTCATGATGAATTAAGCTATTGCAATTCTCTGAAAAAGACTAGGATTATACTGGCACAACTGGAATCTACCTTACAATGTGGCACTAGCTTAGTATTTGGGAGTGTTATGCTTGACGAGAAATAAAGGAAATGTGGGAAGAAAACAAAGAAAAAATAGTGGCCAGGGAAATAATGGGGGCACAAAGCCTTTTCTTTGCAAAGCAAAGGTCAGGGGACAGGTATATATAGCAGGTGTCATCTGTCCAAAGTCAACATAATTGTCGGTCACTTGTGGGGGATTCTATTTTTCTCTGTACCAGAGGTCTGAACACACATAGGCCTGAATTCTGATGGTTAGTCCCAATTAGAGAAAATTCTTTCACTATGTTGTTGAATGGTGACTCAACACTCAAGCAAATCCCATGGGTTCAGTGGGTTTCATCTAGCCAGGAATAACCATAGGATCTGGGCCATTGTCCACTGTGGTTTATTTACTTGGACTCTGGAACATGTGGAGTCCTTATTGCAACCCAGAGATGCTGAAAGAAAGCCAATGGTGCTTTTTTTTTTTAATGTCCAGAGCAATATACGATAGTCAATATCATGTAAAACAACATAGTGGGAAACATATGTCTCACTGGTGACTCCTGGCTGTTTTTCTAGTCTTCATAGCCCCTGTTTCCAAATTTTGTGGCCCTCAGAGCTCTCATTCATTTCAGGTATGCAGTTCTAACATAAAAAGATGAGTGTTCCAACATGTATTCTTTTTCTAAGAAAATATGGGGAATCAGAAATTGGTTTTTCCCCATGTATAGTTGCTGTGTGTTGCCAAACCTTGGTTCCATCCTTTAGTGGTGGTAGATGTGTGTGGCCCATGGTGACATATGGAAGTCAGAAATTAGGCCCCAGACCTCTTAAAGCTGCCCACCCAGTAGAAGAAACAATCTCGATATTGGACTTTGGATCTCTCTGGAGGTCTTGCTCAGCCAAAAAACCTCCTGGGCAGTTTTGGGCCAGCCACTCTCCAAATCTGAATCCTAAATGGTTTCAATTACCAGTGTGATATAATTAATTAATTTATGGTTCTGAAAGACTGCAATGACAGCATTATTCACTTACTTCATTGCAATCTATGTTGCTGACTAATCTCATATCAACACCTCAGAAGCAAGCATCAGCCCCTCCAGCAGTCTGCACATTAGTCTGATTTCTCCAGAGACAACCTTTCCAGATCATTTGAACTAATTGAGGTAGTGGAGAAATTATTTTAATGCCAAAATACAGCCCCCCAAACCACCCCTCTTGTTCATTTGGAAAGACAATAATATTTATAAAGCTTCTGACTGCTAAATTTTAAGGTAGCCATGCTGTGTCTGCCAGCGTTTCATGCTCACTCTGTACCTGCATTTGGAGAAACCATGTTCTTTATGTCTCCCATTTTGTCCTCCTTAAATGCCAGGCTTTGCCTCCCTCACAGCTATAAAGTCTGACCTAACTCTTTCCATATGGGGTTTATCCAATCCCTTCTCCCCTTAGACGCTTACTTGGGTTATTACTTAACACATAACACCCCAACATTTGCTGAAACAACCGACAAAATGGAAACAAACATTTTATAAGGAACATGTTCCACCTTAATTACAGTTATTATCAAGAGCCAGAATTTACAACATCTTGTGGAAAATGATGGATGTAAAGAGTTGCAACTATACCAATGTGGTTTTGATCAGGCTCTTTTATAGCAAGATGGATTATTTTGCCTTTCTTTATTCTGCCCCACTGTAAAAGTCACACCTGCACCACAGGTAGTCCTTAAGTAAGATGAAAATCCTGGTTACCAGCTAGTTGCACGCACATGGACAACCAACTTAATTTCTTGTCCAGATATTTGTCGACCTTAAGCAAATACAAACGTATGAGATGAAAATGATCGGCTGCTATCTATATGGCATTTAGCTGTGCAGATAATAAATGCATGTTCTTTTAGTAAGAATTACTTTCAGGTTCTTAAATTCCTTTTTTTAAAAAATGAAACTTTTAGGTTTTGATATATTTATTGAGCAAAACTCAGATCAAAAGAGTATCCAAGCTCTTTTTCTCTTTCTCTGTTTTTTGGGGGGGTTGGGTGGGATCTTGTAATAATCGTACAGTGGATGGCAGATATGTGCTAAATCAGTTTATTTTATTTTCATATAAAGAGGTTCAGGGTTCTTTCCTTCTTTCTTTCTTTCTTTCTTTCTTTCTTTCTTTCTTTCTTTCTAGCTTTGGGATTCTGCAAGAGAAACTATTATTTCATACCTGATATATTTCTATGCAAACTGGCAGATCTGCTATTTGATGGTTTTTGTTGAATATTCCAACCTGGAAACATTTTTTTGAGGGGGAGGTGGAGTTGGGAATGAATAAATAAACATTTGTGTATAAAAAAAAGAAGAGATTGTGAGACAGAATGTTATAGAAAATCAGAAGCCAAGACTAAATAGTCATTCTACTTTCACGGCCAGTGATGCAAGACAGCTCTTAGAGATACACAATAGAGTGACAGCCTCACAGTGGGTACCATTTTATTGAATGTTTTCGTCTAAAACATCTTCCAGCCACTTGGTTGTCTGACAAAAAAATATTTTTCAGAGGATTTCTTTCAAAATATAGGAATTCCTGGATTTTATACACAAACACAAGAAGGCTATCATGGAAGCTTGTCATCTCCACTTAGTTCATGCTTGATATCTGAGGCAGTTGTTTTCCTTTTGTATCCCTTGGCAAAGTTGAACGTTTTGCTTCTATTTTGCAGGCCTATACACATCTATCAACACATATTTATTACCCGTGAATGCCCCCAAAGCACACAGCTCCTCTGAAGTGATAATGGCAAAACCATTTAAAAAGATTGACATAGCCAGCAAATCCCCTCTTATTGTCTTAAAGAGCTTACCTCATTTTATTAGACTTTCTCATCCTTCGGTTCGTTACCAATTTCTAGAGAGATTCAGCTGGCTGAAGTGCCAAGTGACATGTGGAATGCTTCAGCATCATGAAGAGACAAAATGAATCATCCAATACTCATGGTATATTTTTGGTTATGCTGTTGTGCCAGTCCTAAGCTTGGCTGACAATGAAGACTAAACTAAGGATGTGCAAAACCCACAGGAGGAATTCAAACCATTTTTCCCAACCTCAAATGCCGAATTTCTTCAAAAATAAAGTAAAATAAAATAATAAAATATCCACCTGACCATTCAAAATTCTATTTATGTTGCTATCCCTTCAACATTTTGTTGGCTTGTGTAAAATAGTCATAGCAATTCTTTCTGTCTAGTAGGTCTGCCAGCATGGATAACAACGTGATTCAAACCACACCAAACACAGTTTTTAAGCTGTTAACCAATAAATACTAATTGCAATAAAAACAGAATACTGTGTATCAAGAGGGAAGCAGCAATAAGCAAAGCCGGGAGCATTTTCAAAAGCAGGTGCATCAAGATATGGCTCACATTGAAAACCCTTGGAAGAAATAGCACCACCAACAGCAAGTGTCATAATCATCAGGAGCAGCAGCAGCAATAACAATAAGAAGAGCACTAAACTGTTGTTATGAAGAAACCAAATGAGTCTTCATTGGAAGACAATTTCAGAGCCACCTGCTGTACTTCAGGCTGTGGAAGGACACAGAGCAGGGCCTCAAGCGATTGTCCAGGTGCAAAGGTAGGTTGATGGAGTTATTGTTGCTCGCCTCTGGGAATGCCCTGTAAGTATGCCCTGTAATTTGTTAACTGGCAATCTGGATTTGTAGCCTCACATTCCCTTCTCTTGCAGTCACATGTTCAGATGACTCCCCCCCCCCCCCCAATACAGGCACTCAGGGCACGGAGGGAAAAACGGAATCATCTGCTCCATTCCTAGTGTCTGCCCTTCCCTCAACATTTTCTCGACACCATATATTTATTGTTGCCAAGAGCAAGGCATAGATGTGCTCAGCAGTGGGAATGAGGTGGGTGAGAACAGCTC
This sequence comes from Cyclura pinguis, assembly GCA_030412105.1. Classification (NCBI taxonomy): domain Eukaryota; kingdom Metazoa; phylum Chordata; class Lepidosauria; order Squamata; family Iguanidae; genus Cyclura; species Cyclura pinguis. The sequence goes on from CM059600.1 coordinate 167,371,567, forward strand.
CACTTACAATCATAGAATTGCAGCATTGGAATGAACTGCACAGGCCACCTAGCCCAATACCTTGCGAGGCAGCAATGCACAACAAAAGCCCTTTCCACATCTTACCTTCTTCCGGCACTGGGGTGCACGCGAGCAGTGAGCAGGCTCTTGCATCTGGGGTCCTTCGGCTCCGCACGAGCCGCCTGCTCACGTGAGAGCCCTGCCTCTTCTTCCGCAGTGTAGCCTGGGAGCTTCCCAGGCTGCGCTGGGGCAGGAAGCGCAACTGGCGCAGCTCCAGAGGCTCCGCACACCAAGTAAGTGCATGCGGGGCCCAGGAGCAATGCGCAATCGCACACCATTTTCAGCTTCCAGCCGAAAATGAAAATCGTGCGTGATCGGCTCCTGCTGGCCCCTGGAGCATCGTGCGATTGTGAGTGCGTCGTGCAGATTGTTCCTCACAATCACGCGATTCTCCAGGCGTCCTTTTGCATGGAAAATGCCATGCTGAAAGGGCCTAAGGCACTCCTAAGAGATGGTCATCCAACCTCTGATTAATGCCACCCTGCCCCAAGGATGCCTGCCCATCATCTGCCTCTTAGCAGTCTGTTCCATTGTTTAACAGCTTTTACAGTCAAGAAATTCTTCCTAATGTTTAGGTGGAATCTCTTTTCTTGTAGTTTGAATCCCTTCATCCTTATTTCTAGTCCCTGGAACAGCACAAAAAATCCTGCTCTGTCATTTATATGGCCTGCCTGCCTGCCTGCCTGCCTGCCTGCCTGCCTGCCTGCCTGCCTGCCTGCCTTCCTTCATTTAAGTCTTTGGCCATTTCCACCCTACACTGTTACACTGCTACTATTCCACTTTCAATATCTTATGGAATACCTGTGCTTTGTAGTTTAGAGAGGGGCATTTAGAATTCTCAGCCAGAGAGTTCTTTGGCCTTAGTAAACCAGAAACCCCAGAATTCCACAGGATGTTGAAACTGGAATAATAGCACTATAGCAGTGTAGGGCAGAAATGGCCTTTCTGTCTTGCCTTCTATCCCACAAGGGCTCCCAAGGTGATCAACAAGTAAACCCAAGATGACTATCATATCTCAGTCTTCTCTTCTCCAAGCTAAATCCACCTAGGGCTTGGTTTCCACACCTTTTACTTTCTTGGTTGCCATCCTCAGGAAATGCTCCAGCTTGTCAATATCCTTGAACTGTGCCCAGATTTTCTATGTTCGCACCTTGAGTATATGCTTGGAATGCTCATATTGGAGTAAAGAGTTGTCTAAATGTCCCTTAATTTAATCATACACTTGTTTTAGAAAGAACAGGCATGGGATTGGTCTTATTTGAAAAGTTATTATCAGATTACAGATGATAGTTTAGTACAGAAGGGTTAAGATATTTCAGAAATAAAAATGATATGACCATGGAAAATGCTTCTTCACAAGCATTTTAGAGTAGACCATGTAATATGTTATGCATGCTTTCATTCAATAATGGTAGTTTGCTTTTCTGCAGATTTCCTGTTTGTTTTACAACATACACTTTCTTTCTACGTTCTACATCTACTACCTGCAGCCATTTTTTCCCCTCTTCTCTCTTTTTCTCCTCCATTATACCATGTATTTTACTATGTGCAAGTAGTTGTAAGTAAAGCTACTTTGATATGTTTACAAAAAAGGCTAAACTTGCCACCTGTCTGTGCTAGACCCTGTGGCGGCAGGGGGGAGCATAGGATTGGTTATTATTCACCTTCCTTTTTGACAATTGATTACTCTGCTTGAGAGGTCTGATAATACTACAAACACATATCCCAAAAATCTACTGCTGGGCTTAGGGGACATCGTATAGTCTTCCTTTTCAGTGCTATAAACTTTCCTGATCATAAATTTAATTCGTTTCCTTTATGGATTTTAGATCCTACATTTGTGAACTAAACTAGTCTTGTCTCTCCTCCTCTGCAACTTTCAAGCACACGTTACATGTTCATTTGAAGGGATTAAGAAGGAACAGCAACAACTAGATCTGAGGTCTGATGTCTTTCAGCTTTTAAAGTTCTATCACAGGGCTTTCCAGAAATTGTGTCGCTACACATTAGTATGTTGCCTGCAATGTGTAGGAGTGTCGCCTCCCTGGGCCAACAAAGACCCCCCAACCTGAGCCCGGCCCACCTCCACCACTCTCGCCAGAGTCTTTCCTTGCCAAGGACAATGGCAGCGAGCCAGGATCGAGGGAGGGACGCCTTTCCCACCACCACCACCACCATTCTTGCCAAGGTCTTTCCTCTCTGAAATGGGGAAGCTTAAAAATGCTTGGTGACGAAATATGAGCGTCTTCATCTAATATTCGACCAAATATTGAAAAGTTGTGTTCATCCTATCAACCTCATACATCTCATTAAAATGGTAAGTAATTATTGGCTTTATTCAATTTTTTAAATTCTTCAACATATTAACTTATTTTGACTCATAAATGGCAACAATCTTGGAAATGTATGTTATTATTTATAAATGATATATTTTTAAAAACAATATGAAAGGTTTTCATGAGCTATGTTGTGTCCCCATACATTTTGTTATTGCAATTTACGTATGTGTCCGTATCTCTTACAAGGGTTTAGTTTAACCTCTGGTTTGCTAGTAAAACTGAATTACTGTGTCGCAAAATGATGCATGCCTAAAAAAAGTGTGCCACCAACATGGAAAGTTTGGAAAGCTCTGCTCTGTCACATAACCTAGTCATGTTACTACAGCATGAAGCAGAAGCAGAAGCAGAAGCAGCAGGGAGGCAGGAAGATTAAACACACATTGTTTGCTTAAGTTCTCTCTCAATTAGCAAACATCTCTTGCAGAAAGAGAGATCTAGAGATTCCAGACCCTGAAATCACAGCCAATCAGCTGCAAATGTTGCAGGCCCCTACAAGGAGCATTTTTCATCTCCCTTCACTAATTCTGGGCATTACATCATGCCAAGCACATCCTGGGAGATATTGTTATGCTAATGAGGCATCCCAGGAGACCCAATTCTCTTGCTGCCTGAAGAGACATTCCCACCATGCCCCAGTACTCCAGCTTATTGAAGCCAGGCTGAATCGCCTCCTGAGAATAAAAGGCACAGTCTTAATTAACTACTGCACTCCATTTCCAATCACAGCTTGATTGTTATGCCAGCTTTCCTTTCTGCTATAGAAATGTCAGAACCTCTGATACCAGACCCAAGTGGAGGAGAACAGAGGAATGTGTGTGTATGTGTGTGTATGCATGCGCACACATATGTGCCTACCCCCTGTGCTGGAATTAAGCTATATTCTTTGTCTTTATTAGAGGACTGATGGAGGAGTGTTGTGCCACTAGGCCGATGCCCAGCAAATCCAGCGCACGTTGAATAATCAGCAGTTCTGCTTGCTCAGAATTTTCAAGATAAGATACATTATGGACCTGAGACAAGGGGCAATCTCACGGATTCTGGGGAGTTGTCTTGTGGGAAGAAAGGACAACGGTGATACATTCTAATTTTCTCAGTATGTCTACATTATAGAAAATATTTGCTGCATAGTTTCTTTAAGGAAAATCTTTCTATACCCAATCATATTTAATATTATTTATGTATTACATTTCTATCCAATCTTGTCTCCAATAGCGGGATTCACAATTCTTCCTTTGAAAGAGTTTAGAAAAAGATTTAGGCCAGGGTCGCCCCAGTTCGGTATGGATGAGAATTTTGTTTTCATGTCTTCCAAAATGTCAGAAATGAAAACTGGGACTTGTGGGCCAAGAAACCTCAGCGTGTGGTCAAGATGGCAAAAGTTATTAATGAAGAAGTACACACAAGCAAGTGGAGACTGCAACAGTTTGCTTTTGCCTGAGTCTACTGAGAAGGGTTAGATTCTGCCCCCCTTTTCCTCTCCTCTCCCCACTATTGAGCTAATTGAGTACAAACTACCTTTATACTTTGAACTCAGTTTGCAACAATGGAAGTAAGCTGAGGACAAAGTGGGGAAAGCAGGAGGAGGAAAGAGAAATGCTGCTGGTTCATGACACGAGATCACTTAAGAAGCATTATTGTACAGTGGTGCTTCCCAAGCTATTTAATATGGGGGAATTGGCTCCCCTTTCATTGTGTGCTAAAGATCAGCACTATATCTGTAACCATCAGGACCAACGTTTCTTTATTTTTTGGAAAACTTGCCAGGCACTAGCAACTAATGGCTCAGGGACTGACAGCAGAATAGGGACTATTGCTTTGAGCAATGTTGCCCTACAGTATATAAAGAAGTTTCTGATTTTCTGACAGTCAGCTTTGGAGCACTTTCTAACCCTCATTTTAGGCTTTGGGTTGTTTTGTTTTTTTTTTGGATGATGCTTAGTTTGTGCTCAGTATGTATTTGTAATGTTGATTTGAAACATGTTTGGATGGTTTGGCATTGGACCAGATCTGGGGGTGGGGGACATGGCACAGGCATGCCATCATACCAAGTTCAAGAAGGGATCCCCTTAAGAGACCAGTAGGGGGGTTGGCATCTAGGGTCCTGTTACCCTGTGAACTGGGAGGGACACCAAAATGTGCTCAACTAAAGGTGGGGAAAATTAGCTCAGAGCGCTGCTTAGCGTTACGAGAGGCAGGGTAACATAGCGAGCAATAGGATACCAAGAAACATTAGTGGTACAAGTGCATCAACAAGTGCATCAGCAGCTGAATTATTTAATATTGTTAATTTAGTAACATTAAATATATACTAAATAGACTGACTGACTGAGTTAGTGACTTGCTAGGACCAGCTAGTAAAGTCATCATGGAGGTGAAGCCAAATCTGACAGGTCATTTTCACACATGTTTAGAGCATTTGGATATGTTACCCTGTGTACTGGGGGTCCCAGGAGGGACACCAAAATGTGCTCAACTAAAGGTAGGGAAAATTAGCTGAGAGCACTGCTTAGCGTTACAAGAGGCAGGGTAACGTAGTGAGATCTTGAACCCTATGTCTACGGGGTCGGGTCGAGTCGAGTCAAGTAGCACACCAAAAGTTGAAACAATAAATGATGTTTATTAAACACAAGCAAAACAGTGTATGTGACACACTCATACAAGATAACTAAAGAAGATAAAGATTGGAGTGGTATAGAGGGATTTTTAGAGGGATTGTTGGTTTGGGTAATACTTCACCTGTCCTGAAGCCCAGAAAAATAGAGAGCGAAGCTGGGGTGCGATGTGGCTCAGCACGTGGAGCTGAGGGGAGGCTCGCCAAGCAAAGTGGCAGCAAGGCGGGATGAAACTCGGGAGCGTTCCGAGGAAGGTCTCGGAATCAAGGGTTTTTATAAGGAGAATAGTGACTGCAGGCTATGCCGCACTTGGGGGAATACAATAGATTTTGAGTTGGAGACAAAGCCTCCGAAAGGTCAGAATCTGAATGATTGAGTTATCGTAGCAGTTCTCAATAGAGCAGCCAGTATGCAAACGCAGAGTACTTGGGTATTGCATAGTTTACCCATCAAGCTGCCATCGCGGGGCAGAGGCTCTTTTGTAAGTGGCGTGCATACCTACTTAGAGTACTTGCCTGGAGGTCTCCTAAAGCAGTGAGTCAGCTATTTCTGGCCTGGTTGTATTGTAGTTTGAATATTACGGCTATTAACGGCCGAGCTTGTTTACGTGCTTGTCCGGTGGCCTTGCAAGCACGTGGAAAGGAATGGAGAAGTGCAGCCGAATTGTGATATCAAGGGATATCTTTTAATATCCCGAAAACTCGGACTAGCCAGGGCAGTAACAGTCAGATCTACTTCAGAGGTGCTTGGCTATGGCCATTTCTACCCTACACTGTTATAGCACTATTATTCCACTTTCAATCTCCTGTGGGATTCTGGAGTTTGTCATTTACTGAGTCCCAAGAGCTCTCTGGCTGAGAATTCTAAATGCCCATCCCTAAACTGCAAACCCCAGGATTCCATAGGATGTTGAAAGTGGAATAATAGCTCTATAACAGTGTAGTGCAGAAATGGCCTAAGTCTCATTTCCAGGTGGCAGAAGTGGCTTCTGCCCGTGTGGAATCCCACCTCTGTAATTTCAGATGTCAAACCAGCTATTTCCATTAGTTGGCAGGCAAACTGGCCAGATAGGATCCAGAACCATGCTAGACCAAGCCCTTTCACCTGTAACCAATTCCACAGTGGCCTTTTCTATTCCAACAAAGAGTGCCTATGTCATTTTGGCCATGCAAAACCCATCAGCTTTGCTGTGTGATCCACAAGCAAACCACCAACATTTAGAGCTATAAGTTCAGTTGTGAAAAAGTGAATGGTCATCTTCACATATCCAGTTTTGAATGTCTCACCAAGAAAAAGGGATATGGATGTGAGGTAGCTAAACTATGCCTACATTCAAGCATTTGTTGAACTGCCAAATGGGACATTTATTGTGCAATTGCCTGACCTCATGGGTTTTTATTGGATAGTGTATATCGGAGGGGGGCATTCCATCCCTGATGATTTTCATTTATAGCCCTCACATATTTTTCTATTTTTTTCTTCCTTCACTTTTCCTTACACACACATGCGCACATGCACAATCTGTTAAAGAGGAAACAATAGAGTAGCTACACAATATCTTTGCATTTGAAGTACTAGGAGTCCTCTGTCTTGAAGCACCTTTTATAAAAATAGCCCTTGCTATTGACTTACTTTGCTTGCGCAGTTTTTAGATCATGTTTCCATCCTAGCCATCTCTATAAACAAGTGATGGGCTAGATTCCCCAAACACATGTGGCAACCTTTACAGTGCCTTGCATGTTCCATTCCTCCCTGCCCTCATTCCTTTGCTGACTTCTTACTACTAGTAGAAGTAGCTGTGGTGATTACAGAAGGTTCAATGGGCATGCAAAGGCCATGTTGTTCTCTAGTTTGTGCATGACAAAAGTATAGCACTGAGACTGTAAAGCAGTAACAGTAAAAATAAGTATATTCTCCAATGTAGAACCTGCTCTTCTAGTGAGATGTTTCTGGTTTTTAAACCTTGAATTCTTCCAGATCAAACTTTAAGTTTGCAATTGATCTATCTTGTTCACAACATTTGACCATGGGTCTGTGGTGCCTTCCACTTGTAATACTTCTATATTTTTCTGCCACTTCTATAATTTGTTTTTCTTTTCACTCTTAGGAATGGAAAAATAGAATGGCTGCACAATTGTCCAGTTGTTAACAACCATACACCCACACACTTTGATATAGTTTAATTGGCTTACAACAAAATTGATATAAAATATAAACTATGCCCTGATATGGTAGACGCCACTGCTGGATAAGAGGAAAGCTGGCCAAATAAGTGTGTTATGAAATCTAAGGTCAAGAAGAATCCTTCTAGGCACAGCCAGGTCATAGTCAGGAAATCACCAGGAAACTCCAGAGATAATAGGCTGCTGCTAGCCTTAACAACACTGCTTTCTTAAATAATAGCAACTGGGAGATTCCCACCAGACCACTGATTGGCTCAAGTCCTCTTACCTTTGTCCTGCAATCTATTCCATTATCTTCAACCTGTCCAACCTGAGCTATCGAACAACCATTAGTCCCTTTTGTCATCTAACACTAAAACCATCAGGTCATTCCGGACCTCTTTGTCCACTCTGTAAACTCCATTGTTTACTTGGCCAGAGAGCTATTCACACCCATGCCCTCCAGGTAGAAATTGTGTATAAAACTCCCCAGTTTTGATCAGCTAGCTTGCAGTACTTTGCTTGCTGGTAGCCACGCTGTCATTTCAATTTCTGAACAAGTACTGTCCTTAGGTGCAAGTCTAAGTCACATCACAGTTTCTTCACTGCTCTCTGGATCGGTAATTGCCCTGATCACCTTTGAAACCTTGCTATCATCAATTTTCCTCCCTTTCTCATTCAGCTAGCTTTGTGTGATTGTGTGAGTGCTTGTGCCTTGTGTGTGACTGTTAATTCCTTTAATAAAACACATTTTAGCTTATTTTTGGATCTCTGGCTGGTTCTTCATTGTGAATGACCCATTGCTAGAAAGATCTCATTAGGTTGTCTCCATCTCGCAGGCCTCCTAATTTTGACCTAATAATTCTCCATCCTTGAACAGAGGTACTGGTACCATGGTAGACCCCTGAGTCACCCAGATTTTGGGGGTAACACGCTGGTAGTTATTTTAGGAGACACCCAGAGGCACTCAAGGCTTCAGTTTGTTTTATCTTTTAACATAGGAATGGAGGTCTTTGCAAACTAAGTCAAAAGTGTACCTTGTACAAAAGGTCTCAGTTGACTTAAACAGGGCCATTTAAGTTAACTTAAATAGGGCTCTGCCATTAGGCAGAGTGAGACAGTGGATGAGATGGAAGTGGATGAAGTGTGGATGGATGGACAAATGAATGAATGGATGGTTGGGGGAAGCAGTGGCAATCCCTATTCTGCCCTGTACTTTCTAAGACAGTCAGTTGACCACTGGCATGGTAGATGCTTGTCCTGTCACCTGTGCTGAAGAGAAGTTCAGCTGTGACTGTGGTTGGCTTCTATATATGGAAGAGGTGCCATCACCATTCTGTCCTTCATCTCAGGTAGCAAGACAGACTCTGTGGAAATGCAAACAAAACACAACTATTTTATCAGCTATAAAGAAGAATGCAATGTCAGTGAACTGGAAACTGTCAGATTCAGTGCTGTGTTTGCAGCATGTCTGAAAACTTAACAATGGCTTTGCGAATTAATCATGGGTCAGAGGTAGCATCCGAGAACATTAAGTGTGCTGTAATATCAGCTTCTCTGAGACAGTTGATCGAGTAGGAAAATACTTGAAAAATGAATTTTTTTAAAAAAAAAATCTAAATGAAAATGGGGTGGTTTCTCCTTACTGTCTCATCTTTGTGATTTATTTTAATCCTGATATTTTGCCTGTAATAATAAACAGCTTTTTATAGCCAGAATGGCATTACTGTTTTGCAATAAATTATATGCTGGCTGGCATCTTGCTAGTGTCATAGATGATTGTAATATTAGAGCATGTCTTTTTTTTTAAATTGCTGTGATGCGAGAGATTTAATACTTGCCTTATGGAAATACACACACACACAAATTCACCTCTTTCCTTTGGGGGATCCCTCAACACAGCCATTTAGTGTCTAATGGAGAGTGGGGGCAAGGTGGCAGTGTGTAACCTTTCAGCTACATCCCTACATTGTTGCAGTTGTGTACCTTCAAGTCATTTCCAACTGATGGCGACCCTAATGTGAGGACCCTATTATGGGTTTTTCCTGAGCTGAGAGTGTGTGACATGCCCAAGAGCACCCAGTGGGTTTCCATGGTTAAGTAGGGAACTGAACCCCGGTATCCAGATGGGTAGTCCAATGTTCAAACCACTATAACCACACTGGCTCTCCATCTTATCCCTATAGCTGAATGCAAAATGTTTATGTCATCCTCTGGGACTTTTTGAGGACCACTGGAAAGTCATGGAGAACGCACTTTTTGTTCTGTATCCATCTATAGGGATATAGCTGAAAGCTTCTCCACCACCCACTGCACTCCACTGTCCACAAAATTGCTATATTTGCCCCCTGGTGGCAACAGCTGAGTCTTGTGGGAGGGGAGAGAGGGGACAGAATGGAATTCTGCTTGGGCAGAACTTTACACTCCATTTTCCCATGCAGATTCTCAGTCAGTGTCTGAAACAGCTCAGCCCTATTATCCATAGAACCAACAGAAATACATGTAGGTCTGTAAAGCTAAATAACATACTGAGACGTAGAGGTCACTTCTTGAGCAGCACAGCAGTACAAAAAAAAATGTAGTGAACTTCTCCAACCTGACTCTGTGGCAACAGCTCCCATCACTATAGCCAAGTATGCTGGTGAATGTTCTGGCAGAGGACTATGGGAGTGGAGTAAATACATTAGGAGAACACCAGTCTGGGGAAAACTAAAATAAGGCATTCAAGAGGTGCTTATGCCAGAAGATTGGGATGTTTAAAAAACAAAACAAAAACAAAAACAAAGGAACAGAGACTGCAATTTAAAATTTACACACCTTGGTTGATGTCTTCAAATTGTGAATGTTTATTCCTCTACCTTTCTTTATGTCATTCTTTTCCTTCTTACCACCTTCTGTATCACAAAAAACCTGGGATGGAAGTCCATGAGCTTCTTTTCAGTAATGGTAACTCTAGGAAGCCCCCACCTTTTGACACCTCATTATCTGACAATATACTCTTTTGACACTTCCAAATTAAAGACAAGTTCCATTAATTAAGTGGGGGTTCTACTCTTTCATCAGTTCTTATTGCCTACAGAGGCTCACTTAGAACTGCTTGCTGTTTGCAAAGTGAACTGAGAGGAAAAAAAAGGCACTAAGCTGGCTGAGAGACTTTGCAAGTAGCACACATGGGACCGGTTCCAAGTAAGGCTCTGTAAATCCATCATGCTTCCTCTAATACAATATATGGGTTCTGCTTTTCAACCAATTCTGTTTTCTGACAGTGTTCCACTCCCTAACCTGTCAGATAAGTGGGAGAAGCCTGTATGCACTTTTAGATACCACATCTGTTCATTGGTTGGGGAAAAGAATAAACAGACCTGGAAAGTATGTATGTATGTGTAGACTCTTGTACATGCTCAACTACACATTTGTTGTTCACAAATAAACCAAAAAAGCTCAGTGCTTTGCTTCATTCTTAAGCCACTTGCTTAGAAATAACCCCCAATCCATGTAAATGCGCACTTCTATGAATAAGATGTATGTCAGGTAGCCTAAGCCTATGTATGTTTGCTTGTACACACATCTGTGAATTCAGGTAACCCACTATGTATATATACATGGGTTAGTCTTCCAAGTATGGTGTTCTACAGATGTTTTGAACTAGAGATTCCATCATCCATTTGACCATCTTGGCTGGGGCTGAGGGAAAGTGTCATCCAAAACATCTGGACAATACCATATTGGGAAAGAGTAACAAACATAGATATGAGTATGTGCCTAGATTTGCATGCATAGTCAGTGGCACATTTTAAAAATAGCTGTCCCACTTTCTTCTACTAGGTGAACTCAAAACAGCTAACCTACAAATAATAAACACAACATCCCACCACATACTCAAACAATGCATATAATCATAGTATACACTCTCACAAACCAGGACACATGTGGCTAAGCAACCTCAGAATGTGATCAAGATGGCAAAAGTTTTAATGAGGGAGAACACTAAAGCTACAAGCCAACGCAGCAGTTTGCTTTTACCTGAGTCTACTGGGAAGGGCAAGATTCTGTCCCTCCTCTCCTTTCTCCTGCACAGTTGAGTACAAACTACTTTTGTACTTTTAACTCAGTTTGCAGGGATGATAGATGATTCACTGGGATTGTCTCTGCCACATTAGGACAATGAAAGGTATGGTTGTAGTGTCACCAGATGAAATATACCCAAGGTTTCAAATAAGATGTGTGTGCGCACACATGTGCACATGTGTGAACATAACGTGTGTGTGAAGAAAGTGGAAAAGAGATTTTTTCCCTCTTTTTTAAAAAATACAAAAATAAAGGCTTTGGTATAGTCTCTTTTTAAGGCTGTGAGAAACTTATATGTAAGCAGAAGCCAGGATAGCTGTAGCAATGTATATTTATAAGATCAACTAAATGTAAAACTTTGAAGATTAGGTTCAAAATATATACAGATGTTAAACTAGGAAAGAGAAGCTGCTTAAACCTGGTCCAAAGAGTAAATTAAAAGAAAACAAATCACCTCTAACAATTTTGGGGCAGAGGCTTAAAGCCATCATCGGACAATAAATCAATTTGCAGATGCTCAGTGCAGCTGCTTAAAGACCCAAGTCTGAAAGACTTTAGTTAGCTGGAGTAACTGCGTATGTTTAAGGTACAGACAGAGAGTCATGATTTAAAAACAATTTCCCCAAAGCAGCTGCTATGAAGTAAATCCTTACTAATGTGAGGTGATGAAAACTTTTTCTTCCCCCCTACTTCTGTAAGAAGAGCATGTGATGTGTTTAAAGTAAGTCACATTTATATCACAATCTGGCTTCTTTCAAGTCTGTATACTTATAACTCTGGAACACCTGCTCATCTTCACGAATAATCAAGATGACTGGAGCCAATCCTATTTGGATATCAGTGCAAGGACCTTGGCAGAATGCTAGCTGGTGTTGGAAGTCAGAGCACTTGGATTTGGTTTCCACCTGCTGTCTCCAGCTGATAGTAGCCACTAATTTTGGCCATTTCTTGAGTCACCAGCTTTGAAGTTGGCTGACTGCCATTTTAAGATGCTTAATTTGTCAGGAATATTTGCCCCAGTGACAGTGGTGCCACCCTTAGAAGCAGAGTGGCATTAAACATTAATGAAGGTAGACTTTATATTTTTTTTAATCCGCAAAAGCTGCCATTTTGGAGAGGGGGGTGAGAAAAACAATGATGTATTTAAATCTTTTGCTCCAAGTCTCAAGTCAAGTCTCAATTCTCTACCTTCAAATCTCAAGTCAAGTCTTAAACTTTTGCAAAATACTTTCAAGTCAAGTCTCAAGTCTGGGAGTCAGTTTCAGAAGTGGAGAATAGGATCCTTCTTACTCTTCACTGCTGAAGCTTCAAAAGCTTGAGAACAAAGGATCCTTCCCTGCACTCTGGGGATGAATCCAGTGGTGTTTCTAGGCCCAGCAGCACCTAGGGCAGGCGCGGCCAAGAAGGACCCCATGGCGGCAGGTGTGTGGGGGTCAACGGGCACGTGCAGGTTGGCAGTGGTGGGTACAAGGGGTGACGGGCAGGTGTGGGTTAGCAGTGGTAGGTGCGGGTTGGCAGCAGCGGGCATGAGGAGGCAACAGGTGGGCGCATGTAGGTGGCAGCAGGCATGGGGAGGTGATGAGTGGGCGCAGGTTGGTGGTTGCGGGCCCGGGGAGGTGACAGCGGGCATGGGGGTTGGTAGGTAGGAGGGTGCCCCCAGGACATTTGCGCCCAGGGCACACCTCCCAGTTGCCCCACCCTAGATCCGCCTCTGGATGAGTCTCACCTTATACTGTTAGGAAAAGTTTTAGAAGGTTCCTCCAATATGTAGCGGGGTCAGGCTGCTTAGCAGACCTCAAACCCGCCTCAAGCGTAGCACCTTTGCTGATCCCTTCATAGAAATGGCCCAAGCTTTGGGCTTGAGACAGATTGTCATGGGACCAGGAGGCAAAAAGAGATGGAAGCATTATTCAAAGTTGTAAGATTTCTGGATGAATGTGTTATGCTACTGAACCAAGAGCAGCAAGTCAGTCACTAAAAATATACAAGTCAGGAGTCGAGTCAAGTCCAAGTCAAGTCATTGAAGTAACTTGAGTCCAAGTCAGTTGACTCAAGTCTACATCACTGGAGAAAAGCTTGTCCCTCTTTCACCAATATTTGGGCTCTTTTTGCATCTGCAGGTAGCCATTTCCTCCGATAGGCTCCTATTATTTGTTTGGGGTAAAGAAAGAAGGAGTTCATCCTATATGAACATAGGAACTGCCTCACACTGAGTTCACACCATCTAGTTCATTACTCTGTACACTGGCAGCAGTACTTTGTGATTTCACTCTGGACTTTTTCCTACCTGTAGATGCTGGGAACAGGATTTGGGGATGTCACCATGAGAATAAGATGCTCCAACACTCAATTACATCCCTCCCTGCAGAGATTTGAACATGTCTCCCAGACCTCTAATCCAACATTACACCAATCTGGCTGTCATCAAGCCTCTCCTGGTTTCCAATAATCTATGTATACTATGTGTATGTCCAGTTGGATCATTGGCTTTTCCACAGTTCATAAACAGCATTGGTGGGATAACTGGATACTTTCTCTCCTTCTCACCACCATCATATACTTGTCTAGTGAGGACACAAGAGAGTCTTTGTGTGTTACGTACACTGATAGCTCATTATCCACTTTAGGCATGAGAAGGACCTTATCACTGACATACCCAGGACAGAAGGGCTGTTGGAAAAAGAGATCCACTCTGTCTAACAGTGAAGTGGCATTTCAGGGCAAACAACATTTGTATTATCCAAAGGTAGGCACTTCACCGTCTGTCTCTCTTATTCCACCTCTTATGAACATGCCACATTTCTAACACCAAGGTGTCATTCTGTGTAGGAGGATAGGTTTGTCTTCAAATAAATATTTGAGGCCGGGTGCCACCAGAGAAGCAATTAAAGGCAAGGAAAGGAAAAAAGGATGGGCTTTTCTTCCACATTGTGTGGGCAGGGAAGGAGAGAGAGAGAGAGAGAGAGAGAGAGAGAGAGAGAGAGAGAGAGCATCCACAAACTTATGCACCCACACCCATAACTACCAAGCTGCCACTATGGAAAGATTTTATGTTTCTAGGGGAGGCAGGTACATTGGGGGAAAACCTAGCATAAATCTCAGAGAAGACATCATAAAAATCATAATGGGCTGCCAACCAGGCGTGTCCACCAGCCCGCACTGTAGTGATTCATCCTAAAAGCGTTCTGCTGAAGTGTATGTTCAGTGAAGGTCTGTGGTGGCGAAGAAACACTGCATTAGAGAAAGCTGCTAACAGAGTGATAGTGCTCTGCTGTAGAGTGACTAATGGCATAGACAAAAATCAGACACATCATTTCCAGTCTTCCACTTTGGGATTGGTGTGCTAAACATCAAGTCTTCCGGGTGCAATGTTCGAGAAAGCCAAGTCTGCATTCAGAAGCCACATCAGACATTGCCAGTGACTGGAGGTCTCTTTTATTGCAGTTAATGTATTATGGTTATAAAAATGTAAGATGAAACCTGAAAGATGCAGGGAGGGAGAGAAGGTTTCAGCCAAGAGCAAAAAGACCAAACCACTGATTTGTTTTTACATTCAATGTACTCTATCCCTCAGACTTAAGAGTATTTAAAAGGGCATCAGTGACTCCATCAACTACGTGACTCTTGTTCCCATTTTTCAGGTAGAAAAGTCAGATTTAGAGACAGTGGCAGCCTCAATGCCAGCTACAAAATCGATCACTAGGTTTGAACTTTCTCTTAACAATTTTGCAGACATGCATAAAAACACACATTCTGGTGATATAAAAACAGCAATTTAGTGATAGGATGGATATTCCATGGGATCAAGGACTTGAAAAGTTCTGCCCTATTTTAAGTTGATTCCACCCTGGACCTTGAGGAAGTTACGTTTGTAGACTTCACCTCCCAGAATCCCTTAGCCAGCATGGCTGCTGCAATGGAAGTGGGCCTACCAGCCAGCTGGCTGCCCACTCAGCTGACTCCAGAGCTTGTTGAAATAACATTTCAGATCCTGGTTAGAATTTTAATTTCCTGCTGGGACCAATAGATTTGTCATTTGCTCTTGGCAAGTCTTGTTCTTTGCAGGAAATTACATTTCTGAGCATGCCCAGAAGCATCATTTCAAGCAGTTTAGGAGCTCATTTGGCAGGCAAGCAAGCAGTTATGCTTGCTGTCTTGCCTGTTTATGTGTGAGGCAGGCTCCTCCTGCTGCAGGGGAAGAACTCTTTGGCAAAGGGAACACTCCTAGTTTATTTGCAAAAGGGGAGAGAACCTATGTTGCCTGGATTTTAAAAAAGCATTTTGTGAGGTGAGCTCTGTATGTGATATGATATATGTATGTCCACCTATTCCTGAGCCATTTCTGCACTAGACTTATAGCGCTCTTATTCCATTTTCAACATCCTATGGAATCCTGAGGTTTGCAGTTTAGGGAGGGGCCAGCCGGCCTCTCCCTAAACTGCAAACCCCAGGATCCATAGGATGTTGAAAGCGGAATAACAGCACTATAACAGTCTAGTGTGGAAATGGCCCTACTCAAGTAATTCAGGGCTATATTATCGTAGGTGATGCACTGAGAAGAGGAACAAATTGGCCATGAAAGTATAAGTGAAGAACAACTAAACACAGTGATTCACCCTCTGCCCACTCCTGTGGTCTCTGTGTGAATGCCTCAACTTTCTGGGCAAGGCTAATTTCATGGGCCTGCCTCAGGCAAAGTGTGCCCCTATGTGAGCCAGGACCCAAACCCTTGAATGTTTGAATCCTGGCTTGCTGGGAGATTGCCTACACACAGAAGAAGCTCTTCAGAAGAATAGAGCTTCTTCTACTGTGTGTAAAGTCTCCAGCCCAGTTGCCGCTTTTCACACTTATGACAGAAGGGACTGAATTACCACACCCTCTCCTTCACATGTTGATTTAACCCTTCAAAGAATAGCAGAGTGAAACTAGATCAGAGCTGATATGGGGATCCAGAAATCTGTCCCCACTATGTGCTAAGGACTTGTGTCATATTAAGGCGACCGTTTCTTTCTTTTCTGGAAACTCAGCAGCAACTTTCAGCTGGTGGCTCATGGACTGGCTCTGGTCCATGGACCACCATTTTGAGTAGCACTAAGCTAGGCAGTATTAATTTGTCTGTCTGAACAACCTATGGGTAATGAACAGAGTTGTCTTTTAAAAGGACAATATCTGCCAACTGAAGAACAAAATGTATTTGCTGGCCAATAAACATCCAAGAACATAATTCAGCAAAAAGTTTTAGTCTGTCTCCAGACAGAGAGAGACCAACCATAAATTTAGCGTGAGGGTAATACCTCCTGCCTGAATCAGCTGTTATGTAGCCAGAATGGCTAAGTGGCATCGTCACAAAGCCAAGACTGATGGCAGGAAGAATTATCCTGGCTGTCAAACGTATGTGGGTGTGAAGCTGCTACATAACTCTGATTGGCTAGAACTATATTCCAGAAGAGGGTTTTTTTTATTCATTGCTCCCAATGGGAAGCAGTAAGCAAAAGTGAACAGGTCTATGGTCTCAAAAATGAGTGTTAGTCCCCATGTTCTCTCTTAGGCCATTTCCACACCGGGCTTCTGAAATGGTGCGGAGTGACCTCTGATGGAGGTCTTCTGCACCGTAGTGTGAACTGACATGGACTACTTTTTGTAGTTCCACACCAGAATCCACTCAGGAGCGGACGGAACTAGTCGCGCTGCGTGTTTTTTAAAAACCTCTTCCGAGAGGTTTTTAAAAAGCACTGAGCAAGCAGCCCCGTGCCGCTCCATCGCCCGGCTCCCTTGCAGATTTGCAGGCGTGCGCAAGTGCGTGCCTGCAGATCTGCCGGGGGTGGGCTTCTGGCTGGTGAGCTTCTCTGATTGGTGGAGAGCCTCCACCAACCGGAAGCCGCCATTTGGGACACCGGAGGACTGCGGAGCAGCGAGCTCGTGCTGCTCCGCGTGGCGACGGACTTACCCGGCTTCAGGTAAGCTCCGTTTTCTGGCGTTTTCACCCGTTTCCCCTCCACATGCGGAAAGGGTCATATTGAGAGTGTTCAATTCAGAACACTGTTTGCAGTCCTAATGGAAATACTCTTGCCAATGACCTCAAACTCTCTTTCTCTGTGAGTGTGTGTGTATGGGAAGATACATGGGCAGAGACACTGACTTATCCATAATCCTGCCAACTTGCTGCAGTCATGGCAGAAATGATGGGGCTCTTCATGTCCCTCATCTCGTCATGTCGCTCATCATTGTCAGTTGGAGGGGACAAGCTACACCAGTGTTAATGTAGACTCCCACTGGTTATGTGGGCATGCCAAAGAAACAGGAGGGCTTTGGAAGTGGAGGATCCATGTTAACATACACTGTTTTCCTTTCCTTCCAGCATATGGAACACTGGCAGGGGAATCATCTCTGCCGGCAAAACATTATCTATGCAATTGGGAAACTCAGGTGGTCTAAATGTCATCTGGCAAGAGGATGTCCCTTTCTTCTAGAGCAGCATTTGCACTACTTCCTGAAATCCTTCACCATGCAGTAGAGTAAATAAAGGTATGTTTCCTACACTTTTTGAATTGGAAGAATCTCTGCAAATACTTAGGGCTACTGAGAAGTAAAGTCTGTTTGTGAAACCTTATGCTACAAACCTCTTCCACTCAATTAACCTCAAATGTGCTATAAGATCCCTTTGCATTTAAAGGTTTGATATGGATAAAGAGACATTCCGAGATTAAAAGCAGAAACAAAGCATAGGCGTACATAAGCAAGGCCAATATATATTTCATGCTGAAAAAGGGTGCTAGGTTTCTGGGCACCAGCTGAAATCTGAGGCAGCTGCTGTTCTTCTCTGGGCTTCTAGGTAGTAAGACAAATTTCAAAGCAACATTGGTGGAGGAAAAAGTTTGATTTGTATCTATGACCCATTTTTAAAGCCTGAACAACTGTTTGCACCCTTTCCAAGCTGACACCAGGTCTCTGTGGCTCAGTGCAAAGGTTTTCTATAAGCAGTGACCTTGTGTAACACTGGTGTACCAGAAAGCCAAGGAGAAAGGGAGGGAGAGAAATGGGGATGAGAGAGAGATGGACCTATCATGCCAATGATTGCACGAGTGGTGGACCACCACAACAACTGGTGACAGTTCTTCTAAAAGCCCTTGAAAGAACAGGATAGAACAAAAACTGCCTAAGACTTGTAATGAGCTTTTGGCAAGCCACAATGTAGGTCCTGGAAAAACTCCTAATGAAAAATGTGTACTATAGGTAAAACCAAGGAGAATACAAGGAGTGCAAATGGAAGGAGTGCAAATGCAACTTTGAGTGCCTTGCTTTGCCTGCCTGACACAAAACTATTTTTCCTCATTGGTTGTAGATTGTTGCATTTAACCAAATTCTGGGCCTTCTAATCCAGATGGCCATCATGAATATTTCTTCAGTTGAAGTGACCCAGAAGCAGTTCTGGTTCACTTCCCAATCCTTGGCTGTCTTACCACTGTGACATCATAGAACCCCACACCATGACATCACAAGGCCCTGACCCATGACCTCACAGATACGTATTCTCTTATCACTAGTTTTGGCCCTCACATTTCATGGTGTGGGGTTCCATTGACCCAGCAGTCCTATACTGAAAGACTTTCACTCAGGAGGACTGTTTTAGCCATGTTGCCTCTTCATTTCTTATTAAATGTTTTCTCTTTTACACTGATTGGTAGAAAATGCCAAGAATAACGGATTATTGTTTGAAAAAGTTATTGCTGGGCCTGACCCAGGGCAACTCGTGCTGTGTCTAGAGTGGTCTTGGAATCGCAGCTCCCTTTGGATTGTGGAAACAACAAGAGCTGGTCTGTTTTTCTGAGGGCAGGCGAGAGAAGAAGGTTACACCCATTCTGCACCAGTGCTTCCTTCCTGCCAGCAGGACTGCAGAGTTTAGCAGTGATAGTAGTGAATACAGATGTTCATGTTTTCACGACCGAGAATGAAACGGCCAAATAATACTACCTGATAATCAATCAACATAAATCCTTGTGCTTTTATTCAGGAACGTATTTGCTATAATTTAGAATTCTGAATTATTACCCTCCCCTTTCAAACAGAACACTGCTGGGATTGAATATCAATATATTAAATCCTGGACTTGTATAATTTGATCAAGAAATAATTAAAAATAATATTGTTAGACTTCTCCTCTCCTTTCAGTTCTCTACCTCATTTCTATATGGTTTTGAGTCTTTCTAACCTCTGTTGACCGGTTCAGACATCTAAACCAGTGATTCTTAACCTTTCTTTACCAGGGACCCCTCTTTAAATATCTATTGTTGCTGTGGACCCCCAAGACTTAATTCAGGATTTTTTTAAAAAATACTTAAATTTTTATTTAAAATTTCTCATAAAGAGTCTTCAAATTGGGAAAGAAGAGAGAAATAAGTAAATGTGCACTTCCCTGAGAGGTGTGGATGGAGGAGGGAAGACTTTTCTCCTACTTCTTCCTGTCAGTTTAAGGCTGGGGTGGATTGACCCAGCACTGACCCAGCCAACTAGCCAGCATTTGCCCCTCTCCTTCTCCCTCTCTCTCGCATTCTCTCTCCTCTTTTTCAGCTATCCAATCAATTAGAAGTGCTCAACTACCCCCCCTTTTTTTTTGCCTTCTTTACCAGGAGGAGAGGAGACTGAGACCATTTCCACACTATACTGTTATAGTGCTATTATTCCACTTTCAACTATCCTATGGAATCCTGGGGTTTGCAGTTTGGGGGGGGGGGCATTTAGAATTCTCAGCCCGAGAGCTCTTTGGCCTCAGGAATCAACAAACTACCCAGCATTCCACAGGGTGTTGAAAGTGGAATAATAGCACTATAACAGTGTAGGGCAGAAAGGGCCTGAAACAGTCAAAGGAAGACAGGAGAGAAAAGGCAATGGGGTCTGGGGTGGCGGTGTTGAAGGCAAAAGAGTGAGCTGAAGCAACACCTCAATAAAAGATACTGAGCATGGCTCCTCACTTCCATTCATATGCTTTCATCTGAATTAAGTCATGGCTTTTTTTGCCAACAGTGATCTATCTTTCCAATTTCCAGTATCCTGCCAGGGATGACACCTGTTGCAGCAGCACCCCCTCTTTTCATTTGGTCCCATTCTGACTGGTATCCTTGATGCAGCATGGCAGCCAACTCTGAAAAAGGATAGCAGGGAGGAGATATGTATGGAGAAAAGAAGTACAGTAATCATGGATGGTAACTATGAGCTCAATAGGGGAGGAAAAACAGATAAAGATGGCAGAGGAGAAATTGAATGTAATCAGAATTGATTTTTTACTAACAATCCTAATCAGGATTATAGTGCCAATGGAACAGGCATACATTAAAGCTGAGTTGGATAAATTGCATCGTGGCAATATAACCAGAAGTGGGAGTAAAGGAAGCATTAGCTAGCTAAACAAATTGGTCTGAAATTTGGCACCTTAAAAGAGTTTGGTTCGAGTATGGCTTGTACTGATCTGTGACAGAAAGGGTGAAAAGGGGCATATTTATAGGCATTCTAAACTTCCAGCAGTTTGACAGGTACTATCTGTTCTCCTTCCTACATGATACATTTTGTTATGGTTAGATTTGTCACTTGATTTCTCCATTTGCTCAGCATCTTGGTGAAATCATTTGCTGGGTTATGTCAGGAAGAAGGTCCAGTATGTGATATGCCCTAATAGTAAACTAAGTTCTTTTAGTTAAATGCAATTTTCCAGTTCATTTTAGGCTGCGGAGTTCACATTGTTTTGAAACCCAGTGATAGTGATTTGGTGTTGGCTTACTGGATTGTGGAGCTTAGTTTTCAATTTTTTAAAAAATTTTGCTTTGCTTTGTATGAACGAATTTATGTTGTTGGAATTTGTTATACTGAGATGCTTATATATTTCTTATACACTGTAAATATATATTGACCCAGCAATTAATAAACTTTAGGATCTATTCCTCTTCTTTAGAAGAATCCAGACATGTGCTGCATTGGTAGGAGCATAACAATCTAATATAGGAGATATTGGCTTGAATCCCATTGTTAATCCCAACTAGGGTAGACCCATTGTATTAATGGAGTTTACTTATATTTTAACTCATCTTGCAACAATTGATTTGGTGGGCCTAGTTTAGCTGGAATTAACCAACAGGGTTTAGGCTAGTATTATGACTTCTTTTGCAGCAGTATCTATACCTCGCTTGAGGTGAGCTGAGTTATGGAACACCTTGCAAATAGGAAAGCCACCATGGCAAAGATTTAACTATTTACAAAGACAGACGGTTCATTAATATAAAATTATGTCAGCACTTCAGATACTGAGTCCCTTTAATAGATGTGAAGTTGGATTCCACTAAGAACACTGTTTCAAAAAAACTGCATTGACTTGCTAGCCTGAATTGTATATATTGGAGTTCCATTCCAGAAGCCCCTGTATAAAAGTACAAACATGAGTGCTCATGTCCCATAATGTTTAACACTAGTAATATGTGTGTGATGCACAGGGATGCAACCCTTTGCATGAGATGGAGATTGTGAGATGGAGGTCTCTGTATCAGAGAGATTAATATATTTTAATTGATGACCCATAAGAAATGGGGCATTAATGTAACCAGAAAACATTTTTCTTCCTGAATTCATATGGCTCAACACTTCTTATACCTAAATGTTCATACAGAGGTATGAATTATCTAGATTCAAGGGATAACCACCCCATTGTTCATTTTTAATTGTGTTCTATTATGTTTTGAAAGACTTAACTTGTTCCTGTTAACTGAAACACATCCATATATGTTTACTGACTGGGACCATATTTGGTTACAGCACAACAGTCCACCAGAGAGAGGAATCCTGAGGCAGGAGAAAGCAGAAATAGAGCCTTTCAACACTTTAATCCATTGCTTCCAGAGTGGTACTATATACCTCTAGATCTTGGTACAGAATTATTCCTGAAAGAGCAATAACAATTGCCCTGGTGAAATCAGAGTTTGTTACTGAAAGGTGCTAATTTCCCTTAATCTAGTTTTACTTATGTTAGAAAGTAACAAAATAGTAAAACTATTTCTACAAATGAAAAGATTGGCAACTGTGCAGCTACCAGAACCTCCCTGCAGGCTCCATTACCAAGATGGAAAGTGCTTGGAGATCAAATATGAGCATTTAAATCCAATTTAGAATTCTCCTGGGAAGCTGAGGAAGTGGCTGGAGGGCTTTTTTTTTTAAATATAAAAAAGCTTTGTTTTGTTTCTTTTTATTTTTATTTTAGGGAAAATCTACCACAGAGCAAGGCGGAAGGATATCTGAGCTTCATGTCATTCATTCAACTGGTCTTCAATATGGTAGCTGGCTTCTGGACATGCTAAACACCAAACCATTGTCAGGATCAAAGACTTGAGACACACACCCTAAACATCTAGTGGTGCTTTCAAAGGCATCTGAGAAATCTGCAATCTTTTTTTTTCTGCCTGTTAACTTGGGAATTTTAAGGGTAGTAATAACTTGCTTAAAATTAAAATACACAGGGGGAAAAAAAAGGTCAAGAAAACTTTAGCTAGAAGAAGAATATCAGAGTAGCAGAAACAATACCAGCCCAAATTCCTGGAACACCTAGCAGGATGTCATATGCCTCTTTCTGCTTGGTTGCAGGGGGACATTCACAGGCAGAGAAGAAGGTCCGTCACCAGCAGCCCTTATGATAGTGAAAACCTCCAACGCCACTTCCCCTTTGCTCTGACGGCAGTGACAGTGGTGGTGGTTGAGGGAAGCTGTAGATTCAACGGGCTCAAAACCATTCTATTCCCCTGAAACCCCCTCCATAAAAAAGGGCAAAGGAATTATGCCAGCCCTGTGTCATTGAGTTCCCACTAAAGTAGTTATACTCCATCCATGTGACAAAGGAAACTTGGCCCAGTCTCCCATATATAGCCACTCACCCTTTTATACAGCAGGGGTAGCAGATCTTTTTGACTGAACCAGATACAGGCAATTTTATTGTTGTTTGTTGCTGAGGCCCAAAGTAGACACAGAGATAGGATCTCTGCTTCAAGTGTATAGACCCATCCTATTCTCACCTCTTGTAAAGAGGTTTTACATATTTTGTACTTAAAAATAACCAAAAAACCTGCACATCTTTTTCAGTGATGTCTGGTGACTCCCATGACAGCGAGGCAGTGAATTTCCTCAAGGTTTCATTCTAACTTTAAAGGAGCTGTCTATGGTGCTGAAACCTGCTCCCCATTTCAACTTTGGACTGAAACCTAGAATGGATTCACTGTCCCAGCAACATGGGAACCACTTTCCACCACTGATATGTTTGATGAGAGCCCCCTCTCATGTAGGAGGAGAAGAAATTCATGGACATTTAAATGACAATCCATTGGTACTGCTGTTTCTGTGTTGGACAGGCAAGGAAAACAGGAATAGAAGCTATAAGGAAGGTGCTACTAATTAAAGTTGCAAGAGATCTTTAGTCAGTGGGAGTTCCTTTTGTAAAGCCTTTTTGTAGACAGAAGTTGGTTATGAGAACAGGCTTTACTAGAAAGCACAGCACTGCGTGATGCCTGCGTGGATCAACTCTTAAAATTCCTCTTTCATCTGACTGTAGAAGAATGATGTAACAACACTGTCAAAGGTCTCCAGAACAGAAGGTATCTAAGAAAAGCAAACAGCATTATTTTTTGCAAGGCCTCATACACTGCCTTTGCACACACTAGAATTTAAAAAGAAGGGGAAGAAGAAAAGTGATAAGAGACTTGTGGCACCTTTAAGACTAATGGATTTATTTTAGCATGGGCTTTTATGGATTTCAGTGCACTGGAGAAAAGATGGCCACACTTAGTTAATTTTTGCTAGTAGCAGTAGTTCAGAGTTCTTCCTTCTCACACTTCACCACATAAAGAAAGGGACCAAGGAACAAATCTAGTTCCTGGATAAAGCAGTAGGTGTTAAAATCCACATGGGACTTGAGTGAGGAACCCAATAACATCCATGGGCATGGGCATGTCCCTGATGTCAAGGTCATGGCCAGGTCTATTGATATTACCTGCCCCACAGGAGACTGGAAGAAGGCATCTGGGTTCCAGCTCCAAATCAGTTCTCTGAGAGTGGCAAATTAAGTTGCTTTATGGACTTCTGTTTCTTTCAGTATTGTGATTGAGCTCAGCACATACTGGTGTAAACTGGAACTGTGATTTACAAAAACGCTGGCTGGATCAGAGCTAGTGGCACCAATTGCAGTGACCATCTACACTGTTGAAGACAAGTTCAGAGAATCACTGGATTCTCTGTTGGCCCTTGGTATCTGCTAGGGTTGAGTCCAAGACCCCTCTGTGAATACCAAAATTTGTGGATGCCCATTAATGTACAATGGTGTAGTAAAAAATGTTGTCCCTTACATAAAAAGGCAAAATCAGAATCTGTTTTTCAGTTTTTGATTTTTTAGGTTTTTTTCTTTTGAATATATTCCAGCCATGGTTGGTCGAATCTGTGGATAAAGAATCCATGGATATGGAGGGCCAACTGTATTACTTCCTGTCTTGCATCTTTTTTGCTTTGCTGTCTGGTGGTTAGTTTGGAGGGGGGAAAAACTGAACAAAACCAAATTTGGATCAACATTTGATGGTGAATATCCCTGTTTTGAAAGTAGATATATTCACCATGCACTATATGTGGTTTTATTCGCTGCAGTCTTAACAGCTTACAATTAGTGAACATGTAGATGAGGGAATGGACAGGGTCAGAACAATTGTATGTGGCGACTTAGCATTTTTTTTTCCCTTTCTGCCACAGTCCTGATGAAAAACAACCCCTCCTCAATGAACAGCTATCAACTCTCACTTTGTTGCCAGTGGGAATACTATGGCTGCAATCCTGTGTGGCTCAGCATAGCGTAGTAGTTCTGTATTCAGAATCATGCTAGTCTGAGCAATGCACCACACCCAGACTTACCATACAGCCTCTGATATATCCCCCTCCCCCGCATGGCCATGCATGCCTCATGGGGAGTGAGCAGGACTGGAAAAGTATCAGACTATGTCGCTGTAGTCAGATGTAAAATGATTACATCAGGTCTGCTGGGGTCCTCTAGAGGTCTTAGTGACCCTGTAATCATTTTGCATGAGGACAGATTCTGCCTGTTCCCCAGAAGGCACAGGAATGGCTATCGGAAAGGGGCTCAGAGGCTGTACAGTAAATCTGGGGGGTGCTTTTAGCATTGAAGGGAGGAAGGGAATATCAACCTCCCCAGCACCCCAAAAAAGGACATATGCAAGTGTAAGACAAACCAGCTGGTGTGTGCTCGGGGATACCTTTCAGAGTTGATCTCCCTCTCCCAAAACAGATTTAGGCCTATGTATGTGAAGATGTGCCTGTTAAATACTTCATATAATACTTTTCATGTGTAGTTTGGCTGCAAGACACTGACATTCTTATATTTTGTTCTTTAGTATGCTAAAAAAAATACCCTAAGGGAGAATAACTCTTGTTTTGTATTGAATTATCCTTTTCTTAGCTACTCAAAGCACTATCAGATGCTGAAACGCCATACAAATAACATGCATTCTGTTTCTTCCAGCAGGAGAAATCCAATATCGCTGCTTTGTTATGCTGCTTAATTTATGTCAAAGACATAATGCATTCGCTTGCTTCCATTCTACCCCATCTACTGTTGCAGGATGTTACAGTTGCCTTGACCGTCACTGTAGCTGAGGTAACAGTAATAATAACTGTGTGATGTTTTGTTAGCCCCCTGTTAAGACGAATGTCTAGCATATGTGGAAGTTGGCAGAGCTCAAACCCGAAACTGTAAATAATAATAATTATTATAATTTAGTACAGGGTAGAGGTTAGTCTTAACTGAATAGGGTCATCAGTAGGTGGTGTTGAATGTTAGTAAAACAAGGCTATTTCCTGTTCCATTTTTCACACTAAACCTGAGGTTGCCACTGGCAGCCCGCGGTTGGGGGCCTCCAATGAAAGCTGCAAGCCACGTATTCATTTTCATGCTACTCAGCCGGTTCTGTGCCAAAAAGGAAACAGGCTCTCCAGTTGTATTTCTGTCCATCATTCAGTTGCCAAAGGGGTTCCTTTGACTTTATCAGTTCTTCTGTCTCGCTACCCTGAGAGAAATGACCAAATACTGTTAGCCATATCTAGCTAAAGAAATGCCCATGAAAAGGCAGAAGAAATGAACACCAATTAACTTTTTGTCGAAATGCAAGTAGAAGACAAGAACTAAAAAAACCCAAAACTTTAAAATAAATAATCAAGCTAGTCTTTGGATGAATTCTGCTGTGTTTTCTCAAGACGGCTGGAGAGCAGAGACCATAAATGCATGGGTGCAAACCTGTAATAAGATGGGCAGAAATACTGCACTCTGTAGAATGACTGACAACATCTCCAAACCATATTGGCAGCTACATTCAGTTTCTCAGCTGTTGATTACAAAAGAATTCCATTAAACCGTGCAGCTCAAAGTCGTAGACCATGGACCAGTGCTGCTCCATGATCTGTTGGCTACAAGTCTGCAGCAAGCCTCCAAGAAAGAAAGAAACCATTGCAGTCTCTATGCACAAAGATAGTTCTGGTCTCTGGCACACTGGGAGCAAAAAGACCCAGGTGGTCGTCCACATCAGATGGCCTGCTATAAAAGGCTTCTATAAAAGGCACTATACTATTGTAACACTAGTCACGGCTTGAACAATACACTACAGGCTACCTAATACAACTTCCACAATCTCCAGTGAAATACCACTGCTGCTTACATAGTTTCACAGCTCATCCTTACAGATAGGATGGGCCCTACTGTAAGGCAGACTAGGGCAATTGCCTCTGGCAGCAGATGCTATAGGACAGAATTCGGCAACTGTTGGAGGCTGCGGGGGGTGGGGGGGCAGCATTAGTCATCCAGGTCAACTTAGAGGGCTGCAAAAAGCAAAAAAAATTTTTTACTTCCACCCAAATGACCTGTAGGGGATATGAGGGCATTTTCACCACATTTTATCTCCCTGGTCCTCACGCATATTAGGAGAGGACTTTTTTACATATAGGAAGTTGTCAGGGCTGGCAGCCTTTTTATCGCCCTTCCTAAACTCCTTAGCTGTTTTGCTTTGTTGGTGGTCATTGCTGTGTATGCCACACAGCCAATCCTGGGCCCTCCACCTGAGGCTGCTGACTCAAGAGAAGTGATGGACACCATTCTGTCATCACTCAAGTTGCCAGTCCAATCAATTTCCATGCATAGATGGGGAGGAAGCCCCATCTTGTTCCTCACCTCAAGCATGGTGAAAGTTTGGCTCTGCCTGGAAATGGAGACAGTGAACCAGTTTCTAGAATAGTATTTGTACCTTAGCACTTGTGAAGGCATTTGCAGCTTTCAGCAGCTTGTGAAAACATGCTTGGCACCATCTTTGCGGGTTAGCTCTCCTTTCTCCTTCCCATGAATCTATGTGGTTTTCATGGGCTTGTGGAAAATACAGGAAGGCTGGCCAATTGGGTGGCAGTTGAATCGATGGGGGCAAGAATGCAGGAAGCCTGCAAGGGGCTATGCTCAGGTCAGCCTCCTACCTTTATAATCTAGCTCTCCTTCACTTTTGGTTCAGTTAGCATGGGAGCTTCAGGCTACCCACCCATATACCCACTTTCTCTATGTTTTAAGTTTTGTTAATATTTCATTATATCTTTAACTGTACCTTTTGCCACAACTTTTGACAGTTTGGGAATGGGCCCAGATCCTAGTTGGAACAGACAGGACCAGTTGGCTCAAAAAAAAAAGATTATAGGGGCTCTTTAAGTGGCCTTGGGGTTGGGTGAGGTATGAGGTCATACCCAACACAGTGGTAACGGCTTCTGCAGCTGCCCAGATGGTAGGGCTGCCACACAGTGTCTTCCACCCATGTGGTTCCCGCCTCTGGGGCTACCCTACACATGGGCTGGGGTTTTGGTCTTCATCAATAGATGATCAAGTCAGCTGATGCCAGATTGTGACTTATGTTCAGGCCAAGCCTACTCAATTATAATCAATAAAATTGTGGTCATTTGTTTTCAATTTAAACGTGTAGATGTGTTTCTGTGGGGCCAAGTAGAATTGATGCTCACTGTTACCAGGCTGTACAACCCCACCCCATGATATGGTTTAATGGGCAAATACTGATTGACATGAAATAAAAATTATATCCCACTATGGCTGAGAAACCTATTGGCAAAGAGGAACTGGCTGCACACGTACATAAGGGAATCTGATACTTCTGAACATGTTTATGTGTCCCATAGCAGTATCATGGATTTTGATGCAGTGGTACCCAAGTTTAGTACTATATGAGTCTTTTTCTCATTTGTGCCTAGCCTCATTGCTCCTGCTTATTTCCTTCCCATGCTCTCACTATCTTATCAGAAATCAGTGGTTATCTAATCTAATCAACTGATCACTGATGCATTCTTTCTTGTGAAGCTGCAGGAAGAATTTGGTCAGAACGGTTCACAAAGAGGATACTACAGTCCTGCAGGACTATACAGAGTATGTTAGAAAAGACCGTATATTTTGGAAGTTCTACCATTTTCTCCTGAAGGACTATGACAGTAAATAGTAAACTGTCATATGTGGTTACCATGCTGTATGTGGTTCCAATAGATCAGCCGGAAGTGGACAGCCTGTAGATATCTGTGAAAGATATATGTTATAAATTGGTGTCAGAGTCGGAGCTAAGAAAAGTTTTGAGGTATTTTGAATTGAAGCTCCTTTAACTACCCCTCCCCCCCAACACTAGCAAAATTCTGTTCCTACTATAGGCTTAATATTGTAATATGCTGCATTTGTCAACACTGATAGCACTGTCTTGGAGTTACCTATAAAATTTAAATATTGTCAGTGAGCTGGATCAAGAGATAGCCTTGCACATCATTTTTTCATGCAGTAAGGCTTTCTTAGTTCTTGTTGCCCACCACAGGCTCCTGTGCCTCTAAAAATCACAATGTAGTAGATCACAAGAGACTTTAGTGGATTTGCCTTGCACAAATGAAAATGCCTGTTTAGCCAAACCATTGTATCTGGAAAAGATTAGATGATAGATAGATAGATAGATAGATAGATAGATAGATAGATAGATAGATAGACAGACAGACAGACAGACAGACAGACAGACAGACAGACAGTGTGTGTGTGTCTGTGTGTATGTGTATGTCTGAGAGAGAGAGAGAGAGAGAGAGAGAGAGAGAGAGAGAGAGAGAATGTATAAACGATAGTATTCATCAGAACAGACTTTATTGAGGAACTCCTGCTTTTGTTTTGTTCCGGTTTGGAAATTTCTTTTATATTGTAGGGTTTCAAGTGTAAATGAAGCCTCAGCTGAGCTTAAAATCTGAATAAGTTCTGTAGAAGTTTGTCATAACTTTTTGCTCTAGGCATTCAATGTTACAATAAGGCATACAGTATTAACTGTACATGTTTTGATGTGTGCAATGTCTCCACAGAGACATGCTTGAAACACTATTTCTGACATGTCTGTGCCATGCATTGGTCTTCTGGAGATCCCTCTGATTCATAGCACTCCATGAAATGACCCACGGGTCCTTCCCGCAATCCATGTGGCATTCCGTTTGCTTGTATTGGCTTGGCTGAGGAAACCACAGTTAACTGCCTTCCCCAACCCACACATTCAGCAGAGAGACGAAAGGAGCAAGGGAGAAGAAAACCCAATTCCCTACAGAGCTGAGCCCTCATTAGAAGTCTCTATGTCAGGACTGCCTCTAATAGCAGGGCAATGTGTCTTGGCTGGTAAATTTATTAACCCCTATAAAAAAAAAGAGTTGGGTGGGATCAGTAAAGCAAAGGGGTCATTGTGGAGAAAGATGGGCTCAGTTTGACGTAGGCAACAGAAGTAAGGCGTTTTACTTGACGCTGTAGGTGGGATGTTTACTGACCACCAGCGGCACCTGACTGTGGCCAGCATTTTTGTGCATTTCCAAAATATCAGACTAAGGAGTATGGGACAGGGGGACAGTAAGATGGCTGGCTCATGTGAGAAATCCATTGGGTTCACCTTAAAAACTCAATTAGCACCACTGGGCATTGAATTATATTCTAGGATCAGAATGTTGTATAGATCTAGGCTTGACCTTGCTTAGTACAAGAATGTAAGTATGTTTCCTAGGAAGACATGAGGCCTGAAGACGAGGAGGCCTGTGCCTAGAAAGTGATACCCTTTACAGTGAAAGACAAATGCAAAATTCCAGCATAGCGAAATCTCTGTTGAGTGCAATGGCCTTTCTTAAGGTTCCCATTTCTATACTGTTACCTAGAAGGAGATGAGAGCGGGAAACAGAGGGTAGAGGGGGAGAAACAAAGTTCAACTGGCCTTATATCTATGATGCCAAAGAAACAACAGGCCCATCCACTCCTCCTGCCAAATGAGTTGTACCTTGTTGTGATGCCTGTGCTGCTGTTTAGATTTCTGTGCTTTCCCAGTTCCATCAGCATTGCCATGGTTTGTTATGGTATTTGAGGGAAGGCTGCCTAATGAATCCACTGGCTCTATTTCACCAGTTTTGCAGAAGCACAGACAGATCTTCAGAAGAAAATGCAGCAAGCTCAGATCTGAAAATGCAAACCTGATTTCAGTTTATTTTCTCCCTAGGTATTGGAGAAATTGAATGCATGAGTCAAATGCTATTGGAAAGTACAGTAGTTGCTCTTACATGAAATCATGGCTGTGACAGTAGCTTAATAAGCAGAGCTGGGAGTTTACCATGCACTTGGCATCATAGTTCTGGACCCCCCCCCCTTCAAAGTCCTAGCCCTTATCTTTGTAGAAAGGTACATGTAGACCATGTCTTCAATGTCTCACAATGAATAAAGATGCAAAAGCTTGGATATTGCTTAGAGAAACTCCTTTTAGGATGAATAGATAGTACCACAGCATTAAAGTCTTAGCAGGGTTTGATTTTCAGTCTCGAACTGAGAATGTCAACACAGAACTATGTGGCTGATATTTATATAACTGCAGATATAGGATGAAAATCTGAGTGAATCTCAAAATGTTTGTCATACTTAAGCCTGTCTTTTTACTTTGAGCTCCTTCACTTCCAATTTGTATCTTTTTTGTGTCTACATATATGTTCTATGCATTGCTTATCTCACACTGCGAGTAATAAAAACATTGCTTTAAAATTTTCTTTTGAAAAGGGTTCCGGATAATGTACACTACATTGATGATTTTTCTCACTTAAGCTCTTAGAACATACAGATATTAACTTAAATATTTTGAGTTTATTCTATCATATTTTTTTGGTAATTTATATAAATCCACTTATGAATGGAATGAATATGCTTTTATTTTAGCTTGAATGTTATGCCTTGTATGCTTTACCACATTCTATGGACCAGAATAACGATATTTATCATGTAAAAAAAAAAATTAAGGGACATTATTTTGCCTTCGAAATAATGCCATTTGTTATTGCCTTTTTTTTTTTTCATATTTAAACCATGGGTGGAATCGTGGTTGTTGGACTGCTATTCCCAATATTCCTCATGTTAGGTCTATTGCCTAGAGCTGCTAAAACTTGCATCTGGAGGGCTGCATGATTTCTACCTCTGATTTAAACTATGAAATGAATAGAGTCAAGATAGTTGGTTCAGGTTGTTATGCTGGTTTTTAAAAAAATAGCTTTATAATCTCCATCCTTTGATTTAGAGATGTCCAGAATTGCCAGGGTTGAACTCTTACCACACACAGTTGGTCTCACGCATGCAGGAAAAGCCTCACTGGGCTCCTCAACCCTGTGAGAAAGCAAACACGTGAGGAAACCAAACAATCTGAACAACATCAAAAACATAAAGGCTCAAAAAGTGCCAAAATCATAGCATTCTCTTGGATTATTCGTACCAGTGAGAAATGGGGCTGTTTCTTATCTGAAACTTAAAGCAGACATGCTCTCTCTCTCTCTCTCTCAATCCCTCTCAAAACAACATTGCCGAAAGCAGAGATGTTCTGAAACAAATCAAAGCACCTTGCTTTCCTTCTGTAGCAGGCTGTTCTGCTTATTATCACCTGAATGCCTATATGTCCATGCATACACCACAAAAACCACTTCATGTCATGGTCTCTGCATTAAGTAAACAAGCATAGGCACCAACCTCTCATCATTTTGAGCCTGAGTACTGTTGCCATTGACAAGCTAGAAATGACATTAATTTCTCAGATTTCTTCTGAAAAACAACTAGTTGTTAGTCAAGAAGGTTAACCTGTTCTTTTTTGTAGTTTGAATCCATTAAAGAATGGTATGCCCAATTTAAATCCACTTAGCATGCCTTTACTCCAGGAGTGCTGAATGGACGAGAAAGGGAAATCAGAGAATATGTGGGGGGAGCTGGATAGGGTCATCACTACCACCATCGCCACCATCATTATGCCCTTTTCCCATATAGTCAGTCCAAAGTGACACATCCGAGGATGAGATACATAGAAAGAAGAGTATATATCCATGTAACTCTGCAATGCTGCTAGTACCAAAGTCTCCATAGTCCAGGTTATTCTTAACTACCATCAAGTTGACTTCAACTTCTGGTGACTCTATGAATGAGAGAGCTCCAAGTCACCCTATTATCAACAATCCTGCTGAGCTCCTGTAAACTAAAGATGATGGCTTCTTTGACTAGATCTATCCATGTAATGCTGTCCTCTTTTCCTACTGCCTACTATTTTACTAAAACATTATTGTCTATTTTACTGGGTCATGCTTGTCATGATATGTCCAAAGTACAACAGCCTCAGTTTAAGTCATCTTGGCTCCTATGGAGAGTTCAGCCTTGATTTGCTCTAGGACCTTCCTTCCTTCCTTCCTTCCTTCCTTCCTTCCTTCCTTCCTTCCTTCCTTCCTTCCTTCCTTCCTTCCTTCCTTCCTTCCTTTAACGCAGTCCAGGATATTGATAGAACTCTTCTCCAGCACCACATTTCAAAGAATTTGGTTTCTTCATATCAGCATTCTTCACTCTCCAGCTTTCACAACCACATGGAAACTGGAAGTACAATGGTATCAACAATCTTAGTATTCAGTGATATATCTTAACATTTCAGGATCTTGTCTGGTTCCTTCATAGCTGCCCTTCAAAATCTTAGGCCATTTCTGCACCGAACTGTTATAGTGCTATTATTCCACTTTCAACATCCTGTGGAATCCTGGGGTTTGCAGTTTAGGGAGGGACATTTAGAATTCTCAGTCAGAGAGCTCTTTGGTCTCAGTAAATTACAAACCCCAGAATTCCACAGGATGTTGAAAATGGAATAATAGCATTATAACAGTGTAGTGTCGAAATGGCTTCAGTCTTCTGATTTCTTGACTGCAGTCTCTGTTCTGATTAATGACTGAGCCAAGGTATGGAAAATCTTCAATTATTTCAATGTTTTCATCAGCTACTTTAAAGTCTTTTAAATCAGTTGTGGTCATTTTTTTTCCTTCATGTTCAGCTGTAAACATGCCTTTGTGCTTCCTTAACTTTCTTCAGTGTTCCTTCCAAATTTTTGCTACTTTCTGCTAATAGTGTGGTGTCATGTGCATATGTTAAAATGTTGATGCTTCTTCCTCCAATTTTCACACTTCCTTCCTCAGAGTCTAATCCTGCTATGTTCAGTATGTAAGTTAAACAGATAGGATAATAAAATGCTGCCTTGCCTAACTCTCTTGCCAATTGGAAATCAAATGTTGTGGCACACACATTACTTTAAGAGTAATCGTTAGTTTTTCATGATCTACACAATCAAAGGCTTTGGTATAATCTATAAAGCACAGGCTTATTTTCTTCTGAAAGTCTTAGCATGCTCCTTTATTGAACACATGTTTACCACATAATCCCTAGTGCTTCTTCCTTTCCTTGGGATGTCTGACATCTTTCACTTCACACAGAGTAAAAATCTTTGTTGTAGAATTTGGAGCACCACTTCACTGGCATGGGAGATTAATGCAATAGTACTGCAATCCTTACTGTCCTCTTTCTTGGAGACCGGAATGTACACGAAGTGTTTCCAATCTATAGCCATTCTTTTATTTTCCAAATTTGTTGTCAGATTTTAGTTCGAGCTAGAATAGATTCTGTCTCTGTAGCCTGAAGCACCTCTGTTGGTTTTCCATCCATCTGTAGTTGATACATTTATCTCAAGTGCTCTGAGTGCAGATTCCACATCCCCTTCTAAAATTGTAGTCTGAGTCATGAGGATACTAGATGCTTATCCACATGACACTAAATTTATATTTGGATCAAAAAGTCAAGGAACTAGTATGTCTGGCAGCCACCAGCTCTTCACATCATATTTTGTTTGCTAGTAAAAGTAAGGCATCTTATAGGAAACACCCTAGATGCATTAATACCTGTCTTTCTCCCCACTTCTGACATGTAGCTACAGCATTTAAATCAGTGATAGGGAAAGTAGCTGCCTGCTGAATTGTAAGAATGTCCATAACTGTCTCTATGGAATATTTTAAATAGGCCAGAGAAGATACGTGAATCTTAGAGAGCTTTCCACCTGAGACATAAACACAGAGACCATGGCTGCTCTCAGGATCATATACAGAGAAGGAGCCTGACAGCAAGCAGAGGCGGAAGATGTTGTTTGTTTGTTTTATAGCTCCCTCCTGTACAAGAAAATGTAAAATTGGTTTATATGCATTACAGGTTAAGCTAAATATTTTAACTTGTCAATCAGCCCCATGTTTGTTGACCTAAGATGGGCAGATAGCGAGAGACAGTTTTTCAGAAGAAATAATGGAAAAAATCATTTCCCTGGCTTTGTCTCTAATATTTCTTTGGCATTAATAGTCAGTATTTTTCCCCCTGACCCAGTGAAGAAACACTGTGAAAATAAACCCACTCAGTCCAGCTCCAGCTCCTTAAAGTAACATGTGTGTGTTTAGAGATGTTTAAGTTACAGCAAGGAACTCACAGCTCTTCATTTTAGTTGCATTACTGTGAAATATCTGAAGTTTTGTAGAAGTTTACTACATAGAATTTTCTTCCTCTTTACATATGGTGTGTAGGTGCATGTGTATAATGTCAAGCCCAAGCATTTAGCTTTACATGGATTGCAATGGAATAGCCTTTAGTTTGATATAGAGAAGCCTTCCTCTCAGTCATGCAGCTGACAAAACTGGACGTATTGTGCCCTTTCCATCTGAGTGAAGCCATGATAACTTGGATCCTTAGACACACCCATTGTAATGCTGCAACCTTACAGAGGGATGTGTCTCTGCACTCCATGCCTGTGGGGTAGGCAGCTTCACAGTAGAGGGGAGGGGCAGTTCTACATCTCTGTCTCTCTTCAAACTGTGCCAACTACAAATCTGAGCTCTGTTTGGGACAGTCTGCTTCCTAGGCTATTTCCACACTGCACTGTTATAGTGCTATTATTCCACTTTCAAAATCCTGTGGAATCCTGAGGTTTGCAGTTTAGGGAGGGACATTTAGAATTCTCAGCCAGAAGGCTCTTTGGTCTCAATGAACTACAAATCCCAGAATTCCACAGGATGTTGAAAGTGGAATAAAAAGCACTATAACAGGGTAGTGCAGAAATGGCCCTAGTTACTGGAAATGGTAACTGTAGCCTCAAACTCAAGGACACATTAAAATTAATTAAAATCATGTAAAGTACATTAAAAGAACAACTATTCTCCAGTGGACATATGTAGGGTCATCTTATTATATGTGTCAAGATTCATGTGTTTAGATTTTCATGGTTTTGAGCAGTGGCTCAAGGCAGATACTATCTTTTATTAATTTTACACACACCCACAGAGAGATATGTACATGTGTGATTTTGCAGCTTGGGAATGAAAGAGGAAAATACATTTCATTACAAAATTTAAAATGAGGAAAATTGGGCCACAGCTTTAATTAAAAACAGAAACACTAGTGGACATATTTACAGCTTATTATTACAGCATTCCAAAATGTGAAGTGATAATCAGTTGATAATTCTGTCAGAAATTATCCTTGAATGAAAGACCACCTGCACTGTTTATATTTTGTCCTTGAACATCAAAGCTTTGATTTTCTATCATTAATCTTCAGCTTATTACCTCTGCGGTAGAGGGAAAGCTTATTTAATAACAAATTAAACTTAGGCCTAAAACATGATAAAATAACTACATTGTCATAAAGAGAACATTGATTTTCCTAAACCTGATAAAATAAATACAGCATCATCCAAACGTAGCTTAAATAGAATAGGAGTGAAGATACAGCCCTGCCTTATTGTTCTAGTCACAGAGCAATAGTCAAGGTTAAGCAGAAGGCCAATTTCTACTAGCAGGTGGGAAAGAGCAAGGCAAAGTACAGAGGGGAAGAAAATGATCAAAATGATCAAGAAGCTGGAACAACCCCCCTATTAGGTTATACCACTTGGGGCTCTATTTTAGGCCATTTCCACACTACACCGTTATAGTGCCATTATTCCACTTTCAGCATTCTATGGAATCCTGGGTTTGCAGTTTGGGGAGAGGCCTTTAGAATTTTCAACCCGAGAGCTTTTTGACCTCAATAAACTACAAAACCCATAATTCTACAGGATGTTGAAAGTAGAATAATAGCACTATAACAATGTAGGGCAGAAATGGCCTTATAAAAGATCTGAGTAAGGGGAGAAATGATAGAGATGCATAAAATTAGTCATGTGCTGGAACGCACTAGTCATAATTCTGGAACTCAGGATCATAATTCAGGAACTCAGGCTCATCCAGTGAATGGAATAGTGGGAGATTCAGGTAAGATAAAAGTAAGCAGATCTTCAGTACAGAGTAACAGTGTGGAATTCACTGCCACAGAATGTACTGATGGTGACCAACATGATGGCTTCAAAAAGAGGTGAGCTGGAGGGCCATCAGTGGCTTCTCGTCAGAACAGCTGTATAAAGCTGGTATCAGAGGCAGTATGCATCTGTGTATCAGTTGCTAGGGAGAGTGAGATGGAAGGTACTGTTGTGCCCAAGTCCTGTATGCAACCAATTGGCCACATCTTGAATGGAATGCTGGACTAGATAGGCCTTTGGTCTGATCCAACAGGGTTCTTCTTCTGGCTATGTTGCAAAAAGTTGTTCAGACCACAAATAACTGTTGTACAAGGCCAGCTGCCAAGTTCAACTAGACTGAGTAATAGAGTGCAACTCTTTGTCCACTATTTGGGCCTCACACTATACTGGATGCGTAGCACTGAAGGACGACCATATTGGGGCTACAGTGCTGCAGCTGTAAGGTGGATTGGGGTATGTGTAGAGGTGGCAGATTTTATGCTATGCCTTCAAGTTCCAAGATCTGTTAACTATTAAAGACAGGCCTCCTTTCCTATATTCCTCTGGGCCACTGTAGCAGGGAATGAGGTGCCAGCCCCTGCTTTCAAAGACTTGTTATGTGGTAACAGGAGGAACATGCAAAATGAAATGAAATGTAATATGACACATGAAATAATAAGTTAGACTGTTGGACTTAGACTTGAGAAATAGACATTTCTTTCAGAACGAAGCTCACAAGCTAATTTTGGTCACCTGCTCAGTGTCAGATTAACGTACTGAAAGATCTTCTATGAGTTGTCTATAAACCTACATAACAACAGCAGCAGACAACGATAATATGAAGGTAGCCACGTGGTGTATAAGGAAAACCCACAAGTCTATTTTAGGGCAATACTTGCACTCAAGGTCATAAAATAGTATGTAAGCTTTTGAATTCTCCAGAAGCCTTCATCAGGCAAAATGGAAGAAAGGGGAGAAAATAAACAAATAAACAAGCAAACAAAAAAAAAAGCTGGGGGAGTGGCTGGTGCTATGCCCTAGTTGTTGTGAGGGTATATCCACCATGCTGGCAGGGAGATTCTGGGAACTGTAGTTTGAAAAGCATTTTTCCCGATCTCTGTCTTCGGTCACTAGATAAAGCTACACAATTGGCTTTTACTAACTTTTTTAATTCCTATGCATCATTTAAAGTTATCTTCCCTGCTTCTGTTTCCCATTTACCAAGATACTTTTTGCTTCCTTATGTTTTGCCTAGGGATGGAGACAGTTCTGGGTGGAGAAGTAATATTTTCAAGCTTTGGAAACAGCTGGATTTTATATTTTCAAAACTTAGGCCATTTCCACACTAGACTGTTCTTGCGCTATTGTTCCATTTTCAACATCCTATGGAATCCTGGGGTTTGCAGGTTAGGGAGGGGTAAACTGCAAACCCCAGGATTCCATAGGATGTTGAAAGTGGAATAATAGCGCTATAACAGCTTAGTGCGAAAATGGCCTTAGTGATCAACTATTCCATTTTGCTTATCTCAGCAGCCCTTGAGAGAACCCTAAGAGCAATCTGCAGCTATCTCAGCACTGGATAGATCCTATACTGAAAATCTGCAAGTTTCTTCCATGGTCCATCTTTAAGTTTTAGTCTATAACTGTGCACACTCCATGACTTGAATAGCAGAGAAACTTTTCCTCTTGCTCAACTCATTTTTTTTTTTGATAGGGTGTTTGTTTACCATCTTGTCTCACAAAGAGACTCAAGTCTCAAGAATGCAAAAGCTTACATATTCTTCTGTGTCACTGAGCTTACCAAATATAGGTATTACACTAATTTAGATTTTTGTAACACAGCACTCATATCTCCCTTGCATGAAATCTGACTTAGTCTTTGAATTTTTGTCATACATTTAGGACAAAATTCCCTTTTTGTTTTCAACAGCTGTTCAGCTCATTCACAATGTGGATGAGAGGGGAGGTAATATAGAATATTTTGCAAAGTGGTACATTCCTTGGAGTGTAAGATATATCTAAACATATTTTTTCAAATCTTAGGATACATTTCTGTATTTTATATCCATGCTTAAAGTTACCCCCACACCCATTTTCAGGCTGACTAGTAATGAGCGAAGCCATAATGTTTTACCGT
Source organism: Cyclura pinguis (assembly GCA_030412105.1). Taxonomy (NCBI): domain Eukaryota; kingdom Metazoa; phylum Chordata; class Lepidosauria; order Squamata; family Iguanidae; genus Cyclura; species Cyclura pinguis. Next base: position 167,410,687 of record CM059600.1, read on the forward strand.
CCAAGCAGTGATTTCTTCAAGTAAAGTATTTCTGTGTGGTCTTGTACATACTGTCAAGGCACTAAGGATGGAACTATTTCTGTTCACTTTTGTGTTTTTCCTCCTGCTTAGATGGAATATTTTACAGCTGCATTTACCAATGCAGTAACTTATACCCATTTGAGAGAGGGTAAATGCAGGTATATTTTACGATTGTACTTTAGAGAAGCTGTTCTAAGTCGTAACATTGTTAACCAATCACTTGATCTGAGTGATGACTAAACCTCCCTTGGCTCAGTTTGGAACTGGGCTCAGTAAATTTAGGTTGACACACGATGACAAAAATACCATTATAAAGGACCTTAGTAATGGTGGTGAGGTCCTCCAGAGGTTTTGGAGGATGACTGACATCATGTGCTGCCTATCAGAACATGGTCAGTGATTATCCTTGGCTACCTTCTGCTCTAACCCCCAACCACTACTATGTGGTTATGTTGGAGGGTAGGATATGCTGGGGGCAGGAAAAAGATCAGCTAGGGGAGACTCCTCCCATTGCCATGAGAATACCTTTGAAAACTTCACTGTTTTTAAAGACATGCTTGCAGTGGGAAGAAAATTGATTAGATTATTCATTTTTCCTCTGAGGGAACAAATGATTTAAATAAGCATATCCTACACACGCGCGCGCGCGCGCGCAGTGCAATTTGACCAACATGTTCCTTAGTGGTGAACATTGTGCTTTACTTTAATAAGCTGGCTGCTAAGAATAATGTAAAATAAATGCCATGTGGCATACATGGAAAGAATAATTACCTTTAACCAATATAGAGTAACAAGTGGTTTTTCTTTTACGCTGGCTTGCGCTATTTTGTGTTACTGTTGGATGATATAACTTGGGGTGTGATTTTGCTGTGCTATTTGTATTTACAGAAATGTAGGTTTCAGTGTGTTGATTAGACCCATTATATTGGACTCCTTGGCTAATTGTTACCCAGTGTCTGGATAACTGCAGAACTCTTCAGAGAATAGTTTCATTTTATTGGCTGTAGCCATCAAACTCTGCAGGTAGAAGCACAGGTGTCTGAGCACAAGGAGACTGAAGGTTCCTCACCTTCCCTCTTGTGGCCCAGAGGGCTGACAACTGGGGAAAGAGCTTCAGCAACAAGGAATAGATTTCAAGGATAGGATTGCAAGGGCAGATCTGGAAAGGAGAGATCATTTTCTGGCTCTCCTTTGGAGTGCTTAAACAGTATCTCACACCAATCACTGATGTCACTGACTTAAAATGAGGATGAGTTGTAGGCAGCACCTATTAAATAATGCCACCTAGAATATTTGCATTGGGATTTCATGTTTGGGGGTCCACAGAATTCCTGGAGTTTTTCTGCCTCCAGGCTCAAAATTAATTTCCTTTTTTTTTTCTGTTGCAGTTGGCAGGATGACTGCGTTGAAGTGCAGTTTAGCTGACACTGGTTGGTGTGTTTGCGTTCTGTATTATATCTGTACATATGCCCAAAACCGTAATGTCAGGTCTATGTTATATATTTGGAGGGAAAAGGGGAAAAATGTGGAAAACACTGGAATAATTTTAATGGGAAATGTATGTGTTTTTCCACCTATGGTCACATCAGGTAAAAGTGAGGATATTGATATTTTTAAAGATAATATTAATATAGCACAAAAGCATGCAGGGGAACATAATTTAAAGGGCCAAATCCACAGTGTTTGTTTAGCAAATAAAACAGATTAGACTCCAAAATTGTCTGAACCTATATTTTAAGAGTGATGCAATCCAAATAGCTAAATAAATGGCTAATGAAATCATAGATACCCAGCTATCTTTGTCATTTTGTCATTATAATGCTGACAAAAGGGTTTCTTTTTTAGGGGGAGAGGACATTTATTTTACTGCAAGTGAAGGGCTATCACTCAAAATACCATAGTGTGTCTCAGCAAAAATTCAAGAGTTTTGTTTAGACATTTGTTTAGACATTTAGACATTCAGCTTTCAATATATGTTAGGACCCAGCTGGTAGATAACATTGCCATTGCAAATAGAATGACTGAAACTGGGAAATTTAGGCCATTTCTGCCCTCCACTGTTGTAGTGCTATTATTCCACTTTCAACATCCTGTGGAATTCTGGGGTTTGTAGTTTATTGAGGCCAAAGAGCTCTCTGGCTGAGAATTCTAAATGCCCCTCCCTAAATTGCAAACTCCAGCATTCCATAGGATGATGAAAGTGGAATAATAGCACTATTAACAGCGTAGTATGGAAATGGCCCTAGTTTGGGGAGGTACTAGAGTTCTCTGGGAGAGAATTCTAGGTACCCCTCCCCTAAACTGCAAATACCAGGATTCCATAGGATGCTACCATGGCCACTAAAGGAGAATCATAGTGCCATAGTTCTGTAGACTGAACAGGCTCCAGGTCTTTTGAAAATCACGTGGTGTTTATCCTCCATTGCTGATGTCACTACAAGCCCATCACATATTACAGCTTCCATCAGCTTCTACACTGCTGCCTATATCTATTTCTACAGCCAACAAGAAGCTTTCCAAATGATAGATATGCATCATTTTAAAATAAACCATTAAACTATTAACAACCAATTCTAGTGCAAATATTAAAATACAGATAATTATTAATTTTCATTCCTCACATTTTTTGTTGTTGTGTGCCTTCAAGTCTGACTTATGGTAACCCTAAGGTGAACATATCACTGGGTTGTCTGGGGCTGAGAGTGTGTGACACATCCAAGGTCACCTAGTGGGTTTCCATGGCTCATAGTCCAAGGGTCATAGTCCAAGGCTCAAACCACTACATCATGCTGGCATTCAGATTATAGTGCCAATAAACATGTTTATGATTTAAAACTTGGAAAAGAAGCAAAATCCCTCTTGCATTCAATGTCTCTCATGTATTTTATTGATGACATTTCTAAGCTACTGCAAAATGAAAGTTCTCTTAGTGGCTTACAATTTAATGCAAATATGACAATGAAATACCAAACAACAATAAAAAAACAAACACAAAGAATGGCATACAAAAATCAAACCATAAACCCTTTGAAACTAAAGTGGTTCCTACCGTTCCCACCATGTTTCTTTTCACCGTTTCAGTTATTGTTATCATGTGTGCCTCATAGCAATTTTGTGCCCTGGAATATTCCAGGTGATAACCATGTTAACCCTCACACTGGGATCCTCTTCAGACGCCTTTCCCCCCGATGTCCAAGGGTGAAGCTACATGGGGGCAAAATGAGGGCACTGCACCCTGTAAGGGTTCTTCCCCCTGATGAAATTTCCCTTCAATTCCCCCATTTCTAGCACTGTGGTGAGTGGGACTATGAAAATCTAGAATTCTTTATATATTCTGTGCTCACATTCCTTTGGTAGTTTTCCTTCTCCCTTTTCCTTGGTGTCTGAAACTGTATTTCTAACTGCTTGTCTGAAGTTTTAGGTTGCTGAAATGCTAGAGATTTGGGCATGAAGGAAGATTTCCCTGAGAGGGCCAAATTCTTAATTGTGGGGATCAATGCCCACCTCCCTAGCTATACCCCCAGCTCTCACTCTTGTTTGTCACATTTGTGGTGACCAGGATTTATTAGGGAGAATTAAAGGGCATAACTATGCTGCTTTACAATCAAATGGTTCACAAAAATGGCCAATAGGTACATTAAAATAAATATTTTTTTTAAAAAAATCAAAATTACTGTTAATCAAAATTACTTTTAATCAAAATTCATATCAACAATAAAATAAAGACGATGTGAACAATTTGTATAACGGTGCAAAAAGAAATGGCAACGTGAAGGACAAAATCACTGGGGCCTTCTTTACATAATTAACAGAACACAACTAAAGCCATTTCTGCACTACACTGTCATAGTGCTATTATTCCACTTTCAACATCCTGCGGTGGAATTCTGGGGTTTGTAGTTTATGCAGGCCAAAGAGCTCTCTGGCTGAGAATTCTAAATGTCCCTGCCTAAACTGCAAACCCTGGGGATTTCACAGGATGTTGAAAGTGGAATAATAGCACTATAGCAGTGTAGTGCGGAAATGGCCTAATTCTTTCTAAAGCACTATACTCTGTACCCATTTTTAAAAGCTCAGGCACAATGATACAATATTTCTCTCATTCATTTCTGCCTGCATACCTGTGTTTTTCTCATTGTATTTTCCAAATACAGTTTGTGAGTATAGTGTGTTATCCTCAGGGACCTTGCCCCGGACCTTAAAAGGAATCTTTCCTGTTCTTTCCACAGCATCTCTCTGCTGTGCTGAGGAATCACACATTTTAATTCTCACCACTCTCTCCAGAGATAGCCCTCATCTGATACAGAGGAAGAGAACTCTCTCCTTTTACACGACTTCCATCTTTTCACCTTAAGGGAGGGAAAGGTTTTTTTTAAAAAAAAAAAAGTGGGAGGAAAAAAATTGGAGCCACCTTAAATTCCATCCAGCTCCAGAAGTTCCCCACCCACCCCTTTTCCATTCCGATACACACACAGCACTCCCGGTGCTTTAATTACCCCGCAGGCCTCGACGTCATTTGCTGGACCACAGTATTTTTACTTGCTCACTGTGCCTTCTTTCTTTGAGACAGATTTGTTCTGTTGATGAAGACATGAGTTATCCAAGTAGAGGCTTTCCAAAAAAACCATTTCAGATCTTTAAAAGGCCTAAGGAAAAACCTTCGCGACGCCAATGGTGTGTTATTTATTTTGTTTTTAGAAATGGTGGCATTCCCTCTCCTCTTTCTTGCTGGTGACATTTAACTCTGCAAGTGGAAAAGGGAATCGGGAGCCAGATGAAAACCTCAACGTATTGACAGGAAGGTCAGCCGGGAGAGGAGTTTGTAGCCCTCAGGCCAGGCTGTGATTCCAAATGTAGCTTCATTGGTTCTCTCTCTCTCTCTCTCTCTCTCTCTCACACACACACACATACAGAGCTTGTTACATTGGCTTGTGGAGAACAGCCCCTGCACCAGTCCCCTCAATATGGGCAGGGAGGTTTACTACAAGCTCTCTGTGTGCTAATCCAATTACATTGATCCAGTCACTGGATTGCCCTGTTCATTTCAACAGGGAGAGGGCAGCAACTCCGAACACACAAAGACTATGTGTATACAGAGCTGTTCTCTGTACTGAAATTAATTGGGAAGCCCTTGCGTGCAAAGCTTCATGGAGGCAGCAGAATATCTGTGCTTATGAGGGGCTCCAGAACTGGAACGGTGTACTCTGTCTAGGGGTGAAATGGCCCTGGCTGGCCCCCTTTGACAAAAGACATGATGAAAAGAACTCCTTCCTTTCTGTGACTTCTCAGATAGCTGATAAAAAAGAAAATTTCTATGAGACAACAAGCCTCTGCTGTAACGATGCTATGCTGCTAATCCTTATATTGACCAATCACATCTATGTGGTCAATATTAATGGTCCATGATAGGTTAAAATTATAACAGAGAAGATTCCACCCACTCACCCTGCAAAAGCCTCATGATGTGTTTTAAGAACTCAAATCAGTATTTGCAAAAGGAATGGGAGGGGGGAAGAGGAAGAAAGGAAGGGTTGTTCTTTGTTCCTTTGGATGCGCATGCACCTTTCTGTACTACACTGTTATAGGGGTATTGTTCCACTTTCGACATCTTATGGAATCCTGGGATTTGCAGTTTAGGGAGGGTCTTTAGAATTATCAGCCAGAGAGCTCTTTGGCCTCGGTAAACTACAAACCCCAGAATTCCACAGGAGGTTGAAAGTGGAATAATAGCACTCTAACAGTATAGGGCAGAAAGGTCCAATGTGGCAAGAACATTCTGAGTTTCTTGAGCAATGGGCAGCTATTAGAATTTTTTTCTGACAAAAATCTATCTTCCCATCATTCTCCTTCTGCTATGCTGCTGATCTGCTATGGGAAATCTATGGGAAAGAAGTTTTGTGGCAGATGGACCACCTAAACGATCGTGTCTGATATGTCCACAGTCCATAGGCCACCCTTCATGCTGATCCCTGGTAAACCAAATGGTTTTGAGACCATTGTGGGTGGGAGGAGAAACCACTGTGATAGAAAAACAGCAGTGGTGATGCAAAACCTTCCCACTGGTTGCAGCTACCCTCTGAAGTAATTTTGACTGCCCAATTTGTCTTTGTTTTCATCACTTTTTGGTTGTTCTGTAATGTTCTCATTGCTGAGGGGATTTTTTTGGGGGGGGGGGCATTTGAATCCCCAAATTATTCCAGCCATAACTAATGCTAGAAATTACCATTCGCTGGAGTGAGTGGAGGGTTACATTAAGGCATGTACATATCATGAGAGCTTAGAGAAATTACTTTTTTGAACTACAGCTCCCAGAAATCCCCATTCAGCTTGGCCATTGTTAAAAAAAAGTAGCTTTGCTAAGATCCATTAATAGTGTGAACAGCATACATGCATGCATGTACAAGCCAGAAGAAAGAAGTCTTGGAAAAGAATCAATCTTCCTGCAGTCCTTGAACATTTATTGAAAAAGCTTGAAGTTTCCAAATGGACTGAGGTGAGTTTGCCTATCTAGCATTTTTTTTTAAACCTTACATTCTCTAAACTGCAAAAATGTGGTGCCCTCAAACAAACCAGTATTCAAAGCTAGCGGGGTATATTTGACATGATGGTTCACTCATTTTGGGGAGTCAGCTTGACAATTATCAGACAACATTCCCGAAAGAGTTGGGGTGGGGGGGAAACATCTGAAAAACAAACAGAAAACTCTTTGTAATCCAAGATTATTTCATAACCAGCTAAAGGTTTTCCCCTCGTCATTCTCCCTCTTTCAGATATGGTTGTTGGTTGTGGTTAGAGAAAGCAAAGGTGGAGAGAGGTCAAGAGTGAGGATATCAGCTCGAAAGAAGAACACCCTCTGAAACTGATAGCAATAAATGACAAGCCAGGAAAAGGCAGTGGCCCAAAAGAGATTGGCTTTGAAGCCTTCCAGAGGAGATAATTGCAAGTTTCAGCACGGGCTGGTGCCAAGGTTTTGTCTTTCATTCCTTTCTGCAGTTTCACTGAGAGCCAAGCGACAAAGAGAAACAGGGTGAAAAGAGGTGAATGAAAACTGGAAGCCCTGCTGAGAAAGTGGGACCCAACTTCAGACTTTTGTGTCAAGGAGTATTTTCACCAGGACCTTGACAAGGGAAGATGTAAAATAGAAGGTTCAGGTTGCTGGGCCAAAGAAGCACTTGAATGTGGTCTCCACAACACCAGAGAGGAATTTGGTGTTTGTTTTTTGAACCTACTCTATAAAATCTGAATATTCACTAAACAAATGGCACACATTTTTCACATTTTAAAAAGCATTCAGAAAGAAATTGTTAAGTTAGAGGAGGAGGAGGGAAGGAGGCAGTACGTCTTCACATCCTGATCTCTAAAAAGTCTGGTTCAAGAATATTTCTGCCCCCTCAGATACCACCAAAACCCACATGCGGTTGGTAACATAGTTTCTGTTTCCCTTGGAATTTGTTGAACATGAATGCTTGCAATAGCTTTTGTGCCTTCCTCACTAATTGGAAACATTTTGTATTAAGTCTAATGGGCTGAGCAAAGAATTTGCAATGTAACCTATCTGGTTCTCAATGTGAACTTGATTTTCTGTGACCCTGGTTGTGTCAATTAATGCTCCTCTCTAAAATGGACCTCCTATCTTCCCACATTTTTGGTCTTTTCTCATTTCGAGAAGTCATTTGAGACCTAATTTACTTAATCACCTGGAGTATCCTGGGAGAAACACTTTGTCTTAAGGCAAATACTAATATTCCAGATTTAAAATCACAAATATAAGATTACAAATCCATGATCGTACTGGCAACAGACTTTCAAACGATGAATGTATCCATCTCTACAAAAATAAATGCAAAGATTCACTTTCTTTTTTTAAGGCTCTCCACAAGTAAAACTATTACTGCTCCTCAATTGATTTATTTTAATTTTTAAATGAAGAAGGATACTGTTTCAATAGAGGCCTGCAAATTTCCTATCACATTGTGTCAACGATATGTATACAGAGAAATTTACTACATAAGTGAGTGCTGGCTAGTCCTACACCCAAATCTGAACCCATATTCTTCCCTTGGTAGATGCTCCTTTTGGTAGATGGTTCTAAGGCTAACACTTTTCTTTCTTTCTTTCTTTCTTTCTTTCTTTCTTTCTTTCTTTCTTTCTTTCTTTCTTTCTTTCTTTCTTTCTTTCTGTGTGTGGCAAGGATCCTGTGCCTTGGAAAAATGCACAACCAGCAGAAAATTAATGGCATCTCTTGCTTTTACTCTTCATTTCAAATCTCTGTTTTCAAAAGGTTAAGGAGTTACACGAGAAAAGCGGTGGAGGAATATTCACGTATCATCTTGGCTGCTGCTGACACAACACCACCAAGTGTTTCCTTAGGTGGAGCACTGGGGAGGTCTTTATTTGAGGTTAAATTTCCAGATTTCTTTCTGAATGTACCACTCTTCCTATGCCAATAGAAGTTGTGGACTGGCTTTTTTTTTTTTACTGGTTTGCTCATAGCCATCCTCACAACCATTTATTTGGCCTTTCATCTACTTTTCTTCAACCAGCTTTAAAGATGACCAGCTGATTTCCTCTTCTAATATTATTATGGGATCAAGTGCATGTTTCCCCTCTTTAGATGTTTTGTCCCCTTCCCTGAACATTACAACACAATGTGATCCATGACAATTGAATGTGCAGATACATGGATATCAATCAGCAATCAATTCAGACAGCTAACATCAAAGAGGGAAAATTCCCTCCCTTTTTTCCCCCTCTTTGGTCTGGTTCAATATGTTAAAGAGTTTGTTCCTCCCTTCCTGTGTTTGAGATTTTAATTTTTTTAGTTGAACTGAAGAACCTAACAACTTTCTCTGAAATGTGGTTGAAACTTCACAGGACTGACTCCTTACAAAAATAAGAAAAGGTGAGGACAGCTGAAACTTCATTTTAGTCTTCTTTCCTTTACAGGACCAGGGGAACAAGTTTCTTCAGCCATTGTTTCTGACAGTTAATTTCTTCAGATTAAACAATCCATTCATCACTGTGCATCCGGCAGCCAGACCTGTCTTCAGCTACAGAATTTTAGCACTATGAATTTATATTCATCAGGGTATTCGGTGTATTTTAGATCCCTAGATAGCATATTCAAGGATCAGGTATTTCTCATTCTGCGTGATAGAACTGTCAAAGTGAATGACCTTTTCCTATGGTGTTTAAAGTTATGAAGGACTCATGTTTACTTGTCTGACGAGTTTCTGCAATATAAATGGAGAGCCTGATGTACTGTGTTTTGTCCAGTACTGGCTGTAGTGGCTTTGCATTGTGGCTAGCAGAAAGCAATAGCACTTGAATCAGATGTGGACCTTGATTTTCACCAAGGTGCCTCATCCACTGTAGCCCTCTTCGCTCCCTCCCCCAAATCTGCTCTTCAGGATCTAATAGTTTCTGGAACGTTATGGGATAAGACATGAATGAAAGGAAGAAGTCATGTGAAATATTGGGTATCATGCCTTATGCAAGCCGAAGTTGCCTTCCTCTAGAGGAAATGCACCACTAAGAAATACACATTAAGGCAAAGCAAACAGTACACAGTTCATTAAAAATTGTTCATTGCACAGTACAATAAAAATTGTTTACACCTAGAACTCTAGAATCTAGAATATTTGTTGTGTTTGCATTCCCTTTGGTAATTTTGCCTGCCCCTTTTCTTTGGATACCTAAACTGTATTTCTTGATGCTCAATTGAAGTTTTAAGCTCAAAATTTGGGGACTGAAGGGAAATTTTAAGGGTGGAGCAGAATTCTTTTTTGTGGAATGGAAAATCCCCTTCCTCCCAATAGCTACATCTCCTCTTCCCACACTAGCTACCTGGTTTGCTTGCTCAGTGAAAACAAGCTACCCTTCAATGGACAGAAAAATTCCAACGATGAAATGTTAGGAATAATTAATTCATGCAGTTCTTTACCTGCACCCCCAAACAGTGAAATTTGAGGAACATTAAAATCCCTCTCTCCTTGTTCTGCATTATATTGTTTGGATCCTACTCATTCAATTTTAGTGCCTAGTTAGTGAGTTAAAAGGTTTCTCTGCCTAATGAAGATCTGCAATGTAGGTGAACTTTAGAAATGTGATCTTGGGCAATAGACATGTGCAGAATTTCCATAGTGTAGACAGATGTTTTCTTTTCATTTTCAGGGCTCTGCTTTGTCAGGACCATTGTTAGTACTCAGGCCATTGGGATGATTGGAACACTGCATCTCCACTGGAAATGAGATAAAACTGAGGTGACAAAGGGATCTTGTTTGAAAGTCGAACAAATGTATTTTTCCCTGTTGGAGATATTCAACAAAGGCTCTGCAGCCATCTTTCATGGAAACTTTAGTTGCAGGACCTTGCATCCAGCAGTCATGGTGGTGGACTAGATGCCCTACAAGCAGATTCTGGGTTTAAAATCTAAGAATTGATGAATTGATTATGGTTGTGACCTTCACATTTGGTCCATATTTACATAGCTGATGTATTTAAAAGCAATTCTGCTTCTGGAGATACAGCCTGTCTATGGCTAAGGGCTCAAACACATCCAAGGCAGTGTCATTTGGGTTCAGCTTAGAGGACTGCTTTGATTACCAGGACTTAGGACTTTTCTGCCCTACACTGTTAGTGCTATTACTCCACTTTCACCATCCTGTGGAATTCCGGGGTCTGTAGTTTACTGAGGTCAAAGAGCTCTCTGGCTGATTCTTCTAAATGCCCCCCCCCGAACTGTAAACCCCAGGATTCCACAGAATGTAAAAAGTAGAATAACAGCACTATAACAGTGCAGTGCAGAAAGGCCCTTAGTCTTAAAACCAATCAGTTTAGTTGTCGGGAAGAGTCTTTGGACCACACATTTTTGGACATCACATTTCAGAGAAAAAAAGTTACTTTTCTGGATGACAGCTTCCTGCATCCCACAGCTAGCATCACAAGTTGAAGATTCTGGGGTTTTAGACAAAAACATAACTTTCCCAAGCTCTTTTTTTTAAAAAAAAATATGGTCAGCTGGAGATAACCAGGAAAAGAGCTTTATGAGCTGTCAAGCATGAGTAAATATCTGGAGGGCCCATGGCCCAGAACCATATGCACTCTTCCAAGTTCTAAGGCAAATATCCAGTTAAAAGCCACACAGAGAGAGACGGAGAGATTGGCAGAAACATGTTCAGATATAAGATTAGAGTCTCAGGCCCTTTCCGCACCTTACCTTTTTGCAGAGGTGGGGGGCAGCGCTCACGTGAGAAGCCTTCGGAGGAAGGCTTTCGTGTCCCTGCTGCTTGGGCTCCGCAGCAGCTTCCTGGTCACGCGAGTGCCCCACCCACACCCCACCTCTTCCTTCCGCAGTGCAGCCTGGGAGCTGTTGGCTGCACTGAGGACAGGAAGCATGACCGGCCGAGCTCCAGAGGCTCCACAGGGCAGGTAAGTTTGCCCCAGGGCCCTGACCGGTGCGCAAGTGTGCACCATTTTCGGCTAAAAGCCAAAAATAAAAAGGTGCGTATGCACTGCGCATGAGGCTCTTGAGCGTTGCGTAAATGGGAGTGCATCATGCAGACCACTCCTCCCATTTACGTGATGCTCAAGGGGCCCTTTCGCTTAAGAAATGCTGTGCGAAAAGGGCCTCAGTCTCTGTCACAAAATAACCCTCCTGCTACCTAGTTACTGGCCATTTCTGCACGAGACTGTTTAGTGCTATGATTCCACTTGCAACATCCTATGGAATCCTGGGCTTTGCAGTTTCAGGAGGGGCCAGGTAGCCCCTCCCAAAACTGCAAGCCCCAGGATTCCATAGGATGTTGTAAGTGGAAATTATAGCGCTATAACAGTCTCGTGCGGAAATGGCCACAGATTAACAGGGCAGCAGCAACAGAAGTAGCAGGAACAATGTACACTTAATTTCCTCAAGCCCTTTGTGATGGGGACAGGGCCACCAACAGAATGAATTGCTAAATAGTCATAACAAGGCCAGTCACACTGGAATACGAGAGGGAGGTTTTAGCTCACAGCATGCAACTTCCAGTCGGATTTGGATTTCCCTCTCATAGTTTAGTAAGCAAGCACTGTCTACATAGATTTCATGGGTTTGAATCTCAGCTAATGGTCCATAAAACTCATTTTTATAAAGAGAAGGCCAATATTGTGAGGAAGATTTTTGTTCTGTGGAAAAAGAAGACTCCATAATCTGAAATACTGAAAATAAACTCCACACAGGGATTCTGAGACATTTGGGGTTGTTGTTTTTTCAGATTTCAAGATATTTAATACAAATCTCATGTACTTTTAATGTATGAGTCTGCGACCAGTGCTCTTCAGAAGTCAATTCTCTTAAGTGACACCATACTGTTAAGCGATCCTGTTTGTATAATTCATACTCTACTTCAGCAACAGAAAGCATTATGCCTCGTATTAATTCTATGCCACTGATATTTTTGGTTTTACTGCAATCAAGAATGCAATTATTGTCTTGAGGTGATTCAAGCAGGCAATTCATGCAGAGTAGGAGGGAACAAGAAGGAGCTACCAGTGTGGTGAACAAAATGGACAAGCTACCCTCAAGGGAAAAGGCATGGGTCATTTTACTATATTAGGGGTCCTAATCTGACTGGGGCCTTACACTATAGTGTACTTAACACAAGAGTTAATGACACTGTAGGGAACAGTCTGTCAAAGTAACAGCTCTTTGGAATCCCTGCACATGGCTGAGCCGTTGTGTGGAGGTGGACTTATTTTGCCCAGCATGTTAGACACAAGAGAGTGCTGGTCATCTCCTATTAGACCGGCTACATTGCCTCAGCAATCAGAGCCACACACAGAAGCTCCATGGAGTTGGATTCAGGTTCCAGAAACAACATCAGGTAGAGGAGCTCTTTAGCACTAAGCAAGACAGGAGTCCCCAATGGACACAAATAATCACTGTTGTTCTTGCATTGCCTCCAACTCCCTTCAATTAAGAGGGAAGGCAGGGAGAAACCTGCCTAACAAATCATTCCAATGAGACCCCAGGGTGAAAATGGAGTCTGCTTACAATTGCTAATGAGGTGCCAAGCAATTTGTTACTTCTCCTACTGTATGTTTTATTTCTGGAGGAGATAAGTTCTGACTAGAGACTCTTTTTTGCCTCATTGAATTTAGTAAGGCTGGGAGGTTCCAAAACAGAAGGGTGGACTGTTTTAAATGGAAAAAAAAAGAAAAAAAGAAAAAAAAAAGAAAAAAAAAAGAAAGGCAATGCCCTCCCCCACCCCCACATTATTCTGAAATAACCACATGGGCTGTGTTAGCCTGGTTGTTTTACATGTACGTGGAGGCTGACTTCCAAACAGACAAAAATCAAAATCAAAATCATGGAGCATTTGTGAGGATTTGAAGGTTGGAATTTACCAAAGGCAAATGAACAGGTAAGACGATTTTCAACTTACTAGCATAGTCATGTATGGACTGATGGGTGGATTCAGACAGCCACTTCTCATGTGGAGGCTTAAAAATTCGATACAGTATAGCACATTTTAGGGATAGATCAAATTCAAATTTCTCAGTGGGGTAAACAAAGCTGCCAACTATTCCTCAGGTCTCTGAGTAGTCACAAGACCGTGATGTCTTGGGCTCACCCTGTACTCAAGGGGCTAGCCCTGCTATTGGTAATATTTCTAAATAACCATCCACATTTAAAAGAAATAGTACAAGTTTTTTTTAAAAGCAAGTCTGAGAAGGTACAGGATATTTTAAAAGCCATGTTCTGTATCATTTGACTCTACATATAAATTCCATGTTGGCAAAGAATGGAGTTTAAATGCCACATCCAAGCATATAACCCCAACAATAAATTAGTTAGTATAAAGAGCTTTAGTCCTCCTATGCACCTTCTCACATGGCTAGCTGTTTTGAGGAACAGCTCCCTGGAAACTCATTTACAGAATAATTACAGGGAGCACCAAAAAGGTCTTGGGCCCATTAAAGGTTTTGGAGGCCCCTTCAGAAGCTTCATTAAAACATAAGAACATATAAAAAGGCCAAGCTGGATCACGAGAACAACGATTGTTCATGGCAAAAAAAAAAGAAAAGAAAAAAAGAAACAGGGAAGTCAAAGCATTTATGGCTATTACAACAGCTACATATTGTCTCTTGTGTACCTTCAGAACAGACTGACATTTCAGGCCAGTGTGCATTTTGGTCAGAACAGCTTCTTCTTTGCAACCTTTGGGATAAGAATTTTCTTCTTGGACCAAAGGGCAGGTCTGGGCTAGAAGAACCTATTGGCCTGGTGCTCCTGCCACAAACTCAACCCATGCTGAAAAAGCTAAAGCTTATGATGTTTTTCTTTGACTTTTTACTTGGTAAATATTTGGCACCCATTAGCTGCTAGTTGCTACATGTAACCCCTCCTCCTGATTACTTCTTTTAATGCAAGCAGTACTTCACATTTCTCCACCTTTTGATGAATAGACCTTTCCATCATACCATGGGATAGGAAACAGCCATTGCTGCTTCAACTTATGGAAGTTTTAAGGATCCTGATGTGAGAAGCAGGACCATTTTAACCCTTACAGTTGGGATACCATTTAGGAAGCTTGTGCACATGCTGCCAGAAACCTCCAATGTTTCATACCAAATTTAATTATATCCTGGAAGAACCTAGGGATGCCCAAGAAGCAAAGACTTTGCAGATTGCCTTTTAAAATGATCAAATCTCCAGTTTTTGGACTAGCCAGGAATTTTAGCTAGCTACCAGATTTCAGACTTCTTGTAACATCATGACATAATGCTTCAAAGTTCAATAACATCAGTGTGTTAATCTAAATGGGCAACTTTGAAAGGGTAAATACACATTAAAATACTATTGATTATTTTGTGATTTGCCATAAATAGAATCATAGGTAAAAACATTTGAAAGGGACACAAACCTTAAAAAGACATAGCCGGTGGCAATCCCTAGGTGGGATCTGGTGTTATACGGAGCCTTTTGTCCCAGCATAATCAGTCCTGTTGATTCATCCAGTCCTATGTTCAGTGCTATTCCGGGATGAATCAGGTCCCAGTCTTTTGAAACCTGAGATATAGTTGTGAGCAAACCCTGAGCAAGTGCTGTCCACCATAGAAAATTACTTTGCCGTTAGTTTTGCACATATTTGCATATAACAATGATCATCTTCCCACTGATTTCATGGTGAGAACTTTATGGATATAAGGTGTCATTTTAGTTTAGACATAATTACTTCCATTTTACCCTACAATGGAGACCCCAGGTGGGATGACGAGAATGAGAAAAGATGCCTTTCATTGTTGTTATCTTAGTATTTATAAAAAACAACAAAGTTTACTAAACACTGTATTGAGGGTGGGAAGAATATTTAAAAATATTCAAAAATGGTACAAAAATATGTTTCTCGAGTGTTGAAAAATGCTGATGTGAAGAATCCTAGATTAAAAAAAAATTCACCATTCAGGACCTATTCTACACAAAATTTACATGTGGTTGCTTTGTGCAGAAAACAGCATTTTCTGCAAATTTTATGCTGTGTAACTCAAATGGAGAATAGACTTTGAAGCCAAGACTTTCTTGTGGCAAAAATAAAAATTGCTAAAGTAACTAGTGCCTTTCTCTGAGCAGAAAATTAGCAAAGAATTGCATCCCGACACTGTTCCTTGATTAAAACACCCAGACTTATGATCTAGATAAATATACCTGGACTGAGTGTGTGGCAAGCTACCACGAAGACAGGCAAGCAAACCTGAAGGATGCAAAAAGCTGAAAAAGTAGACATTTGACAAAACGTCTGTTGCATCATGGTGAGGCTGTTTCTGTGCCTGTCAGCTCCTTCCTTCACAACTATTTTGGTCTCTGGCTGCAGTGCATGCACAAAGTCATTTTTCCATTTTCTTTTTTCAGAGATAAAATCAACGATTTCAGGGGGAAAAAACAGATCTCCTCCATCCCCACCAAATCAGCCTCTTCTCCTCTCTGTTCTTGTCTTTGTGTACACTGATTTGGCTGCTAAACAGGACAGAGAATGAGGGGGTGGTACAGTAGGAAAACACCAGCTCTGTGCCATACAGCACTCTGGGAAGTTTATAGAATAAGAGTTGCACCAAAAAAAAAAAAAAAAAAAAGATTTAAGAAGTGACACTTTTGAAAACCAGCCAAAGGCAAGCTATCAAAAATGGGACACTGTCTCTTTAAGTGGAAGGCTGCAGAAGCAAAGGGAAATTAATTAAGTATTGGACGCTGGTGTGGCGCCGTGGAAAGAATACACAATCTGGGACCTGCATGCCAAATCTGAAATGAAAAGGAAGGTGATCCGTCATTTTTTGCTGTTTTTTTAAGACAGAATATATATTTTTGAAAGTTGACTAAGCAATTACCCAAAATTAAAGAAACTGGAAAAGCAAACACTGGTAAAAATGCTTTAGTTCTTTTTCTTCTTCTTCTTCATTGCAAAGGTAAATTAGTTCTTTTTTTTTTAAGAGTGTGCTTTAAAAAAGATCTTAACACATAGAAAGAAAACACCTTCACACTAACTTAACTCTTTCAGAAACAGGTCCTAAAAGTAGGAGTTCGTTAGGGTGGTGGCATTAAGGGTTCTAGCAAACTGATCCTAAACACATCAGTCTACTGGAAACCAGTTCAAACCTTCTAACTAAATCCCAGTATCTCCATCACTTCCATGCTATCCTGTTTAGGTCAAATCCAGGTATCTGCTGAATATTCATTCTTTAAAGATTATGCCAGCCTATTTTGAAAAATGGCAAATACATCTTGTGTGGTAGACAAACTTAACATGATTATCAAAATTATTTGCAAGAAAACCAATTAATCATTACTGACCCAACAGGGATTCACTTGGCTCTTATAGACATCATGTGCTAAATTTCCACCATAGTTTGAAATGATCAGTGGGAAGATCCCACTGGTTCCTTTACTCCCTGGAGGATTTCTTATCCCAGACATACGTTCACAAAGGCTGACATGATCTGGCTCTCACCTACTCGAAACACAGGGCAGATCTGCCAACTGGCAGCTCTACCAGGCACCCTGATACCCATCCAGTTGTGTGTGCCAGTTGAGCCTTTTGAAGAGAGTGTTTCCTGAATGCCTTCATGTTGGGTTTAGGACTTGGTATGGCTGGTGAAAATGAATTCTTCACATTAAAAAATTACAGAGTGGAGGAAAAACAAGACTCCATCATCAGAAAAGAAACCATTCTACCATGACACTTGACAGACTAATAATTTCACTTAAAAAAAACAAGCCCTTACCTTTGCTTTCCCATAGTACATATTTAATATCTGGTTTTTACACCTCTTACATACATCAATCTGCTGAGGGGATTATGGGTTTCAGATTGTTCTCCCTATTTCTTAAACCAAAGTACTGGATGTTGGAGGCAATTCATGAGTAAATGAAATGCAGGTCTCCTCTTCCATGACTGGGTTTTTTCTTCACTTTGTTCTCTCCATGGTGCTACATTGTATAGAATATTCTTATTGTTTTCTCCTCAGTTTGAAGAGTCATATTTATGGGCCTTTGGGCCAATGATAGGCCAAATAATTTATGAATAATTTTGCTTTATTTTGAGCACTAGAAATAGAATACTATCAGAAAGCTACATATATTGGAAAAGAGACACAGTTGTATCAAACTGCATGTTTTCTAGGCAGCAGAAAAATGTACATTTTGAAGCTAAGATTTCCTAAATACTTCACTGGGGGTACATTGGCCCGGCCCCTGATCCCACAGCAGCATTTTTTTTTAACATTTACTTCCTGCTTCACTATCAGTTGAAAACAAACATACTTCTGTGACAAATTTGAAAAGCTCCAGCAGATCATATATAGTAACAACAGTACATATTTTCTCACTCTGTCTAAGGATTGCTAATTATAACAACACGGGGGAAAAAACCACCACCTGTCAGTGCTGCCAAGTGCGAAAGGCGCACCCAAGCCTCGCACTCAAGATCTGCCCAGCCTGACACCTCTTTGTGATCAGAACTGCACAGCCCGGGAGATCCCTGAATCAAGTCAGGGCCAGGACAAATGGGTCTGCCTCAGGTCTCCCTTTCTGAGAACTCAGTCCCTTCCTCACTCTTGTCCCCTTCCTGGTTTCTTCCTTTCAGGACTCTCCCCCTTTACTGCCTTCCCCAAATCTGCCCTTCTCCCAGATGTAAGGATCAGCAGCGATTTATATTTTCCAAGACTGTGGTACTGTTGGCACTAAGGTCCAGAGGATATTATTGGTAGCTTGTATATTCCAGGATTCAAAATGAGACTCTGTGACACTATTTTAAGGAACACGGAACTTCAAACATTTATTGTAATACTGTTGCTTTAAATGGGTCTTGTATCTAAATGTTTATAAACAGCATACCATTCTTCTCTCCCTCTCTCTCTTTCAGTTCATTCACTATCTCTCGTACACCCAATTTCTCAGTTCTCTCTCCCACAGAGCTCTTCAAATCTCCAACCTCTCCCAAACACACCACAAATCACACTCTCTTCACTCACTCCCCAGGCAGTTAAAATCCATTATTTTCCTCTTCCCACCAGCCCCTCCCCAGGGCTACCCAAGGTTCCATTTCACCAGCCAATCAGCTTAAACACTCTCAGTTGTGAAGACCCCCTCCCATCAGGTTTGTCACACTGATGTTTACTAGAGCTGAGCTGTAATTACTCAAGGTTTTCATGAAAACTCTTGATTCTGACAAAAGTATGTCTTCTCCTTTCTGCTACTTTCCAGCATTTTTTGGACAGGTGTGTGTGTGTGTGTGTACACAGAGAGAGAGAGCTACATATATACCCCTGACTTTTCATTTATTTTATACTTACTCTCACTTGTTCTTTATGATGTCATTATGTAGTCAAGTCTGATGTCATGATTACTTGGCATGGGTGATGTCTTTCCAGTTCTCTGTATATTCCCCAATCGACTATGCAACTGGTGCAGGAAAAAAGACTGTCTATGACATCTAAATATATTAACAATATGGTTTTTCCCCCGACCCTTAAAGGAAATGTGTATTTTGAAGTTAATATTGCAAAACCTCGTTGGCAAGGGCATGCTACCAGACTCTTTGGAAGTGACGTGTGGCTTGCTCACTGCCACACTATGAGTGCCTTGTTCACTTAATATAAACAAGCACATCTACTCTGCTCTGTCAACCATTGGAGGGAACAGTTCAGGCAGTGGAAGCAGAATCACCATAGGTGTTCATGATTGTTTCCACATTTTCCTGGAACAGTTACACAGCTGTACCCAACCCAGCTCTGCTGTGAATTGCAACAGATTTTGACCCTCTTTGATTAACTGTTGGGAGCCACCACCATGTCTGTTGGTTCTCGTGTTGTCCGCTTTGATTTGCTGCTTACATGACCTGCAAATTCAGTCATGGGCCAGGTAATGCCAGCTGCTTCTGAATTACGCACAACTCACACCGGAAAGTTCAACTAACGGCAGGCCACAGCCTACCGAGCACATGTTAACATCACATAATACAACATTATTTAAATCGAAGTTATAGCCCAGCTCTTTAATAGTTAATAGTATGCCTTCAGCTCTGCATAGAGCTATTACTTTTAGTGAGAACATTCCTCTGCTTTTCTTCTCAGTGTTAGGCAGGAGTCCTTTCATTCATTTCAAATAAATTAATTTGATTTTAGAGCTTTCACATATTTATGACAAGAGCGGTCTTGTCACAATTGTACCCGTTTATGACAAAGAGCATTCTTATAACAATGGTCTAATTTTCAGGCTCAACAGAATTCACATTCCATCGCTAGACCTAGCCTGTTTTCATTTAACTGTTTCAGGAGGATGTCTTTGATCAGATCTTTCGGATGATAGCGGCTGATCCTTGGTGTGGGAGGAAGCAAGGGCTGGGTGCTGTTCTTATGTGTTAACCATCTGTTCATTGGTGCATATGGCATGAGAGAATGTCTGCGCCCCTGGATCCTGCATAAGCCCCCCTCCCATGCATAACCTAGCCTATGCAATTTCCTGTATCATTGAGAATACATTTCATCCAAAGAAGTATACATGCTGATTTAAACAATTTTATTGATTTATTAGGTTTCTATCCCACGTTTTTCCCAAAACAGGGGCTCAAGCTGGCTCATTCCAGATTAAAAGGTGCTACAGACAAAAACACACAAAGTCATAATGTTAAATACAATGAAAATGTAATAGTGAAACATTCCTGAATTAAAAAGAAAATTGTAAACACATTGCTTAAATAGTACACCATCTACCTGGTAAAAACCCTTTCTCAGTAGTCAAAAGGCTGCCTGAATTGGAAAGGTCTTTGCCTACTGGCAGAAGAATAGGGAGAGGCCTGGGCTCTCTTGGAAGGGTGTTGCACTACCTGGTAGTGGCTATTAAGACAAAAATTCTTGAAGACCTCTGTCAGCAGGGGTGGGACGGAAGGGTGTACTTACGTGAGGGATGAGAGCGTTGCCTTCAAAACAGGAATTCTGCCCCAAAGAAATTTTCCTTCAGTCCCTCCGTTTCTAGCACTGAAGTAACATGAAATTCAGTCAAGCATTTAGAAACAGAGTTTGGGGACCCAAAAAAATGGGCAGGCAAAGGTACAAAGGGAATGTGAATGCAGCAAACAGATGAGCTCTAGGTGTGAATGGCTTGCAGCATTGCCCTCTGAAGGAAAATTTAATGGGGGGGGCACAGAATTCTTATTTGAGAGGGCTGTACTCTTATGTTGCCCCCTCCCATAGCTACACCCCTGGGGAGGGAGGACTCCTCCATTCACTTGAAAACAGTGCACTAGACAGAAGACGAAAAAGAAGATGGAGAAGGAGAAGAAGGAGACAACAACTAGGTTCGATGCTGTAGTCAGACATGTCATTTGTCTCTATAAAAGGGGATACGTCCACTAGAAAATATTCAAATATCTAATATTCCCCCTACTCTAGAGAAAGAAATGTAAATGTGTATGTGCTTAAAAGTTAAATCTCTGTATTTATTTTGAGGCTGTGATTCAGATGCTGTTTGTATATTGTTTTTTCTTTATTGTTTTGCCATGTCTCTTGGATTAGAATTGTTACACCAAATGTTATATAGTCATCAGTTATGAGGACTGTAATTGGAATCTGATTTTGCAGTTGTTTTAAATTGCTTCTTTCTCTTTCATTCTGAAGAAAGATATTTCTTCTGTAGAATTTAATCCACTACTGAAAGGATGTTTCCATGTGTTTCACAATTATACAGTACAATGTCCCCGAATGTGCAAAAGGGAGATTTCGAGCACAGACTTAGAGGCATCTATTCAGGACAAGTCTCACAAAATGAGATGCACTCCCAGATATGGTGTATTAGTATTGCATCTTTCTTTTTTTTTTAAAAAAAAATTAAATTGTAGCAACTCAGTAAAGCTTTCTGACTACATGATGAAGGCTTCAATGCACAAGATCTGGCAACTGTATGTCAAAGCTATGATGGATCGATGGGCAACGTACAGCTGCGAGCCACACATCCAGCGCAGTAGCTCACTTGTTTAGACAGCTGAGATGGAGAAAATGTTTGTCATTTAAAAAGTACTTTGCTTAGTGCGGTGTATAATAGGAGTCGCTGAAGCCTGGGAGCATGGATCAAGTCCTATTAAACCATCCCCCCCACCTCTAAGCTGGCTAGAAGAATTTTAACTGCATTGTGCCGTAATGAGCCGTGCCCAAACTACTGTTTTCTGTCCCACTGTTTATTTTATCCCCTTATTGTAATGAAACTCAGATGGCCATTGTTTATACTAGGCCAGGGCAGGGAGAACATGCTGGAATCAGTCTAATTAGCTACAAGTGGGTTTTGGAATTAGAGCATAGGAAAGAACAAATTTTTAGTAACTACGTTAAATTGAAGTCTTCATTAATTTTCATTATGGCTAGACAAAAGAAATCTAGTGTTTTCCCCAGCTACCTTTTCTACGCACAGGACCCTTCGATTCTCCCAGTGGGCGCTTGCATTCAATTTATTCCAGGCTCCCCTTTTTATAATGGGAGTTTATGGGAGAAACCGTACAAATTTTACTTCAGGAGAATTAAAGGAGAAGCAGCATGCAGGGTTACTCGTAAGGTAAAACTCATGAAGATGAAGGCATAAGAAGAATAATACTTACAGCCCTGTCCTATGCACATTTACCCAGAAGCCCCACTAAGTGATGTGGGACTTACATCTTAGCATTTATCTCACAGTAATTGTCATGTATTACCTCATACGAACAACAGTCTTGCAAAGAAGGTGTGTCTAAGCAGTAGTATCTTGTATCACATTGTCAACTGAGTTGGAATTCCTATTTAAATGTTCCTCATCTCACAGCCCAAACTAATGCTAACCCAATTTTAGCATCTCATTTACATGAAGAAAAGTCACACACCAAAACCTTCCATGAACAAATTAGATGCACTCTTCAATTTCTTTCTGGAAGCCACCACCATAGCGAGCTTGAAAGTCCATTGGACTACTGATGATAACTAAGACTACAATCATAAACACACTTATTGGGAAACAAGGCCCATTTAACATGACTGGACTTACTTTCAGAGCAAAAAATTATTAAATTGTACTGTTGCTGTACAATTTTCCTGCTTGTAGGTTTCAGAAACAGGTAGCTGCAAGTTTGCCCAGGCTAGATATTTTTTTTTAATTTGCCACATTTAATACTAATACACACAGTACAAAAGGTACTCACGGTGACACTGAAGCATTGTAAGCTAGAACTCTGAGAATGTGTCCACTCCAGGCTTGTGACTCTTTTATCTGAGGAAGAAAGCACAGTCAGGCATTTCACAAACAGTTCCTTGCTTGCTCCCTGCAATTTGTTTCTCCCAGTTGAAGGAATTAAGGCAACTACATGCACCCAAAAGGAGGAAATGCCTCCTTTTTCTACCAAATGTCTCATTTTTAAAAAAACCAAGAAGGAAGAAATGCCTCACCAAATAAAGAGGGCAAAGATTCATATGACATTTGCATATTCTAATTTATATACAGCAATGTATATTCAAAAGTAAATGTTATGGTTTAGTGGTTTGAGCTTTGGACTATGGCCATTTCCGCACTCCACTCTTATAACGCTATGATTGTGCTTTTAACATCCTATGGAATCCTGGGGTTTGCAGTTTAGGGAGGGGCTGACTGGCCCTTCCCTAAACTGCAAACCCCAGGATTCCATAGGATGTTGAAAGCGCAATCACAGCGCTATAAGGGTGGAGTGCAGAAATGGCCGATGACTCTGGAGACTAGATCCTCACTCTGCCATGGGAACCCACTCGGCAACCTTAGGCAAATCACACTCTCTCAGACTCAGAGTGAGGCAAAGACAACCCTCCCTGAAAAAATCTTGCTGAGAAAACACCCATGATAGGCTCACCTTACAGTTGTAATAACTCAGGGATGACATGAGGGACATAACAACAGCACATCTCACCCTGAGAACCAACATGGTCTAGTGGTTTGAGTGGTTGACTAAGGACTTTAGGGGACCAGAGTTTAAATTCCTGCTCAGCCATGGAAACCCACTGTGTGACTTGAGCAAGTCACACTCTCTCAGCCCAACATGGTGACAGCAAACCTCCTCTGCATAAATCTCATTAAGAAAATCCCATGATAAAGTTGTCATAGATTGGAGTCAACCTGAAGGCACATGACAGCCCCAAACATCTGACCGTAATGGGGAAGACTATGCTTAGCTGACCTACTCAGTCTGCTGAAGGACAACATCACGCTTTCTACCTTCAGGTGGTTCTTAATCTTTAAGCTGCACTAGGAACAAACACCCTTCAAGCTGAAGAGGACTTCAAGTTAAAAAAACAAAACAAAAACACAGAGCTATTCTTCAAGTAGGGGAGTGTCCTCTGTGAAAGCAGGGTATGTTTTCACCTTAATAGAGATGATATTGTGAAAACAAAACAAAACAAAACAGATCTAATATCCTGTTGGGTGCCTAAAGCCAGGAGCCACATGGTTTTCCTCAATGGTTTTACACACAGAGATAAATTAATTTTGGTAGTGGACAAGAGCAATGTGTGAACTGTTCCTAATTTTCCTGCACAGGAAAATGCAAATTTTCCAGGGTGAGTAGCAGTTCTCTAAGAAGCTGAATGTTGGTCTATGAGTTCCTTATGTGTTGTCCTTATAACAATGTGCAATCAAGTTTAAAAATGTCCTAGTGCATACAATGTGTTTTCATTCAAGCCTCTATGGGAGACAGGTCTCAAAGTACATATGGCCTTATCATACTAAGGTGTCATATTGCCAGAGCAATGTGTTATTCCTGATTCGGGATCAGTTCTATCGCATGATGTCGTTGATCACCAGCAGCTATTGAATTACAATCCATTTGAAATGTGCCATTTTTAATGATGTAAATAATCTGTTAATAACTTCCTTTCCTGCAACAGCAGTCCAGTTAGCTGCAGGACTGCCGTTTCCTCATAGCGCTTTCTTCCATAGCTGATCCAGTAGTGGACATAGCATGGACATTTCCAGGTTGCCCCTCCCTCAGCTACTCCCAAGGAGATCTCTGCCCAATAACCTCTAGGCCCATCATGAGGTGTGGGGCAGGGAAAAGGACTCACCAATGATGCTATAATGCAGAAGCACTCCGACAGAACAACATGGTATTAAGTTATGGTGTGATAAGACTCATAGTCTTTGTGGACAGTAATCCTTTCTACACAGAAATGTACAGTCAGGTTTGTCTCTGCTGTATTCCCTTTCATCTCCTCTGCTCCCCCTTTAGCTGTTTCTTTGCTCTGAACTCTGAAGAGAGCAGTGGATGTGAAGGGAGGGGCAGGTGGTCTGCCTGAATTGTGGTCACCACTGGCCTCATCCAGTAGAAAACACCTGCATCATCCTCGTGTGTGTGTGTGTGTGTTTGAATACCTGGGAGAAGGGGCTCCAGGAGTCCTGATTTTACTCACACAATATCTGTTTGATACATTAAAGGTATTTGTGAACCATTACACAGTTTTCTTTCTCTCCTTAGCAAAGAAGACAAAGCTCTTTAGATTACAGGCCATTTCTATGTCAAATAAACATCAGTGGACATGTAGGAAAGGCCAAAATAAAAATGAGCTCTTAATGCCAAGTTTCCATAACAACTTCATTAACTGCCACATCAGCTTTGTAAACCAAGAAAGAAACAGCTCTAGACAATCAGATCAGGAATGTTCACTATAATAGACACTTTTTGAAGAATACACCTTAGGCCACCATTGTGGCGATAACAAGTCCTACTAAATTCTACAAGACATAGCTCCTGAGCAGATGAATATAGGATTGCCTTGTTCTTATGTCAAACATGTTAATTTAAGGCTGCACATTTGAAATAAAAAATGCTATTTATTAATTTCCATTGATCTTTATTTGTGGCATTTATGATTGACTTAGGCCATTTCCACTCTACACTGTTCTAGTGCTATTATTCCACTTTCAACATCTGTCGAATCCTGGGGTTTGCAGTTTAGGGAGAGGCCCTTAGAATTCTCAGCCAGAGACCTCTTTGGCCTCCGTAAACTACAAACCCCAAAATTCCACAGGATGTTGAAAGTGGAATAATAGCACTAGAACAATGTAGTGCAGAAACTGCCCTAGAAATCTTTCAGTTTCTTTATTTTTCAACAGGAGCTATGTAGTGTCCTATACTGCAAACTATTTAATTTACTCCTCAGTGAGGTCTCATCTTCAGACGTGGTGTGGAGATTCGAATTGGCTGGCCCATGTTGCAGAACCTGTGAATTTATAACCACCAAAAGATACTGGAAAAAAAGGAGAAAAATATATTTTTTTAGAATATTTATCAGTTTTGTACATGACATAAACATAGACTAACATTTTTAACAGACATAAACTAATATTAAAACATTATACTAAAACTATAAACAAAGAAAAACCACCAAATAGTAACTCATTAAAACACTAACTTGCTGCCTAAATACTAAGTTACTAAAACACAAAAGGGTTCTGACACCGCCCCAAACCAAAATGTAATGAGAAAGAGAAAATAAGAAACAGCAGAAAAAATATTATTTTACCCTTACAGATACACCTAAACAAATTACTAATAACCATATCCACTAATTATTTTTATTGCTCAAAAAGTCCATAAATAGTTTCCAACCTTAAAAAAAACACTTTAATTGGCTTATCCTTTAAAACCCATTTTAGTTTTGGCCATTTGGGGTAGCTCAGAAACCTCAACAATCCAGTCTTCTGCCATCTATGCTACAGTCCATTTCCAGGTACGAGCAAACAATGTTCTTGCAGTTGTTTTCATATAATGAAGTCCATATTTACTATTCATATTCTTATCTGCAAAAATATTTCCGAAGGCATTACACAAATTGCCTTTAAAATTTTTGTGAAAAATAAAACTTGCCCTTGCCCTTCATATTTCCAGCCAGCAATGCCAATTCTAGGACTACCAGTTCAGGATCATCCCAGACAAATCTGGGAACCTAGCATTGACTTTTGGTGATGTTATTAAGCAGGTTGTCATTTCAACAGCTATAGAAAGAGAATATATCTTCCTCTTTGGAAATTAAGACATAAGTCTTAGCTAATGGGACTGTTCCCAGATAAAAGTGAAATGATCGGATTATTCCTTCTCACTTAGGAAGACGGGATAAGGGGTATTTAATCTAGTCTACTTGCTTCCATTAAAGAGGCAGTTTGGTGTAGTGATATGAGTGTTGGACTACGATCCTGGAGATCAGGATTCAATTCCCCACTCAGCTATAGAAATCCACTGGTTGACTTTGGGCACATCACACACTCCCAGCCCCAGAAAACCCTATGATATCTTAGGGTCACCATAAGTCAGAAATGACTTGAAGTCACACAACAACAACAATTAGCTTGCAGAAGGTAGATGTAGAGAAAAACGGAGCAACAATGGCTGAGAGGGAAGGAAGATAATAACTAAACACATAGACCTCCTGGAGAGTCTTTGCAAGTTACAGCAACGAATCAATGAAGCTTCACAAGTTGTAGCAAGCTGGTGCTCTACACGGTGAGTTCGAGATCTGGAGACTACCCTTTCCTCTCATCTGAAGCTGAGCCCACCAAAACTGGAATTTGCACCCATGCCTCTCAGCTGGAGATGAGACCCATAAAAACTGGAGACTTAGGGCCTAGCCAAGATCGAGCAACCCTAGCCAGTTCTCCCCAAAAGTAAATTGTGACCGCATTTGTGGCCACTCTAACTGAGGTAAAGAACAAGTTATTCTGCTCAAATTCCAAGGTAGAACAGCCTCTGATTCAATCAGAGTCTCATTTGTTCTGCTCATTAGAAAATAAAACAATTTGTCTCCTTTAAAGCAAGCGCGATGTTTGAAAAACTTTATCTTCCTCAGATTAAACAAACCCTGTAAAAGAAATTAGCTAACATATTTGGGAAAGCTACTTTGGGTGAAAGCACGTTCAGATTAAGCCATGGCATATATTATTTACAATAGATCTATTTTCCACTAAAGTTCCTGCATGTTGGATTCAGTGTTGCCAACTGTCAGTAAATTTACGAACAGCTAGTAAATTTAAGTGCTTCCCAGAGAGCTATCGGTATGTGTGTAAAATACTCAATTTGTTCCTAAAACATAGCAAAACTCTTTTTTTCTATGTATGAAAAATAAGAGAAAAATACATCCATATAGAATATCGTTAGAGTGATTAGTGATTAGCTCTTGTGAATTACAAATCAACTGCACTAATCTATATCACCAATGCTAATAAGCTGGCAAGTTTCATTTAGAGCAGAGCTGAGCAACCACAACCTAACAGATATTGGGGGACCTGCAACACCCATAAGCAATCACCAATGACTATGCTGTGGAGAGCTGATGGAACTGGTCACCCCAAAATTCAGTTGCCCGTTGCTGATGCTAAGACACTATACTTGAAGCAGAAGAATGTCATAGTAGGCTGAAAGGGCAGAATTCTGGACTTTATCACTTCAGGCTATGGATCAGAGGGTCATATTTCTCCAGGACTGCCCCTACCCTTAGCCTGGGGTCCTTTCAAACTGCACAGTTATAAAACTGTGATTCCACTTTAACTGCTGTGGCTGCATTCTATGAAATCTCATGAAAAGGCATTTAGATTTCTCATCCAGAGAGCTCCTCTAATACTTTGCTAGACTACAAATACCAGTCTTTCATAGGATACACCCTCAATAGTTAACTATGTTAACTATAACTATGCGTGTGTATATGTGCCTTCAAGTCACTCATTGACTTATGGGGACCCAATGAATTTCATAGGGTTTTCTTAGGCCAGGAATACTCAGAGGCAATTTTGCCAGTTCTTTTCTCTGAAATATAGTCTAAAGCACCTGATATTCATTGGCAGCCTCCATCCAAGTACTAACCAGAGCTAATCCCACTTAGCTTCCACCAGATGGGATCTGGTACCTTTAGAGTATTTAAGCTGCCCATTTATAACTATGCATACTTGCATGTATATAAAGAGACATACAAACACATATAGATTTACTATTTAGTGTGAAAGTATCTTAAGTGAAGAGTCCAACAAGCCAACTGAGCCAAACTAGGCCTGCTGAAGATGTGTGGACGCCAACCCTACTCAGTCTGGGGCTAGGGAGAAAATTATTTAGGACTATATTTACCTTGGCCTAACTGCGCCCAGTGCTGGTGCCAGGCTATTTTGCATCTTAGGCAAGGCTAACTACTTGAACACCTCCACCCCCCAAAATTTCTCACTTCAGTTTCCAAAAACTGATGTCTTCTAGAAAAATCGAAAAGCCCAACACCTGAAATGGCTAAATTCATTTTTAAATTGCAAGAATATCCAACTGTAAACAACATGCTATTAACTCTGAAGAATAAGAATTTTTTTCTTAACCAAAAAAATCAATAAATTTCAAAAATAAAAATAAAATGTATTTAGAAAGGTAAATATCAAGACATGATATAGATTTTTTTAAAAAATAAGACTTTATTATTTATTAAATTCTATAATACTGCTTTGTGGTTTTTATCTTGCTAATTAAAAAAATAAATAAACTGTCAGTTGCCTTTTTTAAACAAAGGAAAAAAACAAAAACACAAAACCTTAATCTGTATAAAAGTATGCTCCTCCAAGTATTCTGCCCCTCTGAGGTCTGTGCCTTGGGCCGCAATCTAATGATAGTATTGGGCTTGACTGTGCCCACGTTATTGCTGTGTCTCTGTTCTGGAAATGGTTTGGATCTGGCTCAGTTCCTCCCTTACTGCAGACCTTCTCTGACCCCTGTGCCCTTTTTTGGCTGTTCAGACTCCAGATTTTAGCTTGCCAGATAGCCCCATCTCCAGATGTCTGAGATCAGCGGACAGAAGAAGCCTTTCTTTTGGCAGAAGTAGATTTCTGCTATGAAAAGAGGCCTGTCCCTAATCCTCGCCCCCTCTAACCAGCATAGTTTTATGTTAGGATTGTTGTGCTTGATGGTCAATGTGAGGTATCATGAAATGGTTGCAAATTGTTAGTTATTCAATTTGTTTTTATGGTCTTTTGACTGCCAAGAAGGAGGAGGGATGGTTGTGGGATTTTCTGCCTCAAGTGCCAAAATAACTCGGCTGGCTTTGGGTACTGTGGGCCTTGACTTGGGTGGGTGTGTGAGGATGGACACCATTTTGGAGTGGCCCTGTAAATCTGAATTAAACCCTTGTAAAATAAATAGGACATTCCTGCATATGGTAATGTAATGCCTTGGAAAGAAAGGTTGAGGTGCCTTCTCCCTGATTGATTTATTTTGTACAAGCTTTGCCTAAAATACAACACAAAATACTGTATGTGGGAACCTTTAAAAAGAATGACTTACGAACTTCAATCCAGCATAGTCCAATCTAAAGTTCTACTGGCTCAGACTACCACTGATTCAGCCCAGTGCCCAGAATACCTTCTCCAGCACAATTCTATTTATTCAATATGAAATCCCATTGAGTTCAGTTGGGCTTTACTTGCAGGGAAACAGAACACCACAAATCCAAAAAAAAAAAAAAAGTCCCTTCATTCATGAGTCATTGGTCTTATGACAGTGACAGGAAAAAAATGGAGATAGAGAGTGCCTGATAGATTTTCTTTGCAGAAGATGGCAGGAAAAAAAAGTAACTATGGTAAAAGATAGATAGATAGGTAGATAGTAGGCATATTTAAGCCCACAACTATTTACAGCAAAGTTGGACAAAATGGGGCATTATACGTGTTGCAAGCTTCCACCAGCCTGAGCCACTATACTGAGGTTTTGCTACATGTCATGCTAATCACATTGTCATCAAATTCTGTTGATGCCATACCCTAAAGTAACTACACTAGCATAGGTGACAGTAGTTGAAGGAAAAAGACCTTGAGGACATCCATCAAGGCAGTGAGCTACTAGAGAAATACAAGATATCAGATACTGGCTGATTCCTTTCACCACTGCTGCATGATCCTGGAAAAAGGGCAACTGCTAATGCAGTATAACAACAGGATTCTGTCCACGGTGTGCAGCTGTCTCTCTGTTTTTCCCCCAACTCAAAGGTAGGTCTGGGAGCCTGGTTAAGATCAGAACTAAAATCATGTCTGCATAAATGGGCCCAGAATTTAGGTAAACCTCAGCAAACCAAGTAATATGGTAACCCAGCGCTAAGAAAGCAAAACAAAGCATTTTTTTAAAGGTCCAGCAGATGGCAAAATGCACCCAGTACCTCTAGCAGTTATGTCACTCCTTCTAGGGCTTAGATATGTCCAGATTTTTTTTCCCCCAGACCCTATGTTGTTGTTGCTGCTGCTGCTGCTTCTTGGGCTTGTGAAAGGCTTAGCGACAATCCCCAGGAAATTGCTTTGCACCAATGTTACCAGTCCACATATGGCAAGAAGGTACATAAGTTCACAGCACTGGTAATTTATTCTGTGCCTTGCTCTGTATCCACACACCCACTGTCTTCATCCTGTTTTTGGGAGCACCAAGATTGCACAAGTGAAATACCGATATAGAAACCTTTCTGCTGAACCACACAGTTCTGGCATTAGAAAAGAATGGCTTGAAAACCACCTGACATAAATAAAACATTTTTTTCTCTTCTAGATCTGCTCACTCTGAGATTCTTGTCCCCACCCAGAGACCCCGAGGCTACCCAGTGCCTTGAGTTTGGCAACCATAATAAGTACTTGCCTCATGGAAGAAATAATTATTTTCAGGAGTATTGCAGGTGGCTGAGGAAGGGAATCCTTCCTCCCATATGCTGCAGTCCCAATTTGATGCTCATGTTTCGATGAAGGAGAAACAGATAGCTGAAAGAAAAAAAAAACCAGGCAGGGTTCTGGACTATGACTCTGCACTATGGCTCTGCCATATGGCTGGACTATGACACTGAAGACCAGGGTTCAAATCCCCACTTGTAATCCCTCTGGGTGACCTTGGGCAAGTCATATTCTCTCTGACTCATAGAAAGGCAAAGACAAACCCTTCTCTGAACAAACCTTGCCAAAAAAGCCCCGTAATAGGTTGACCTTACAGTCACCATAAGCTGGAAATGACTTGAAGGCACACAACAGCTGCAAGAATTGAATGTAGTGGGTAGCATGCCTGTAGCTCAGGCCTTGCTTGCATATTTGGAAGAAGGTGGTGGAGTGGACTGAGCTAGCATTGGGCTGAACTTTAAAAGATTAGCTAAATTTAGGGTATGGTCTATGGTGAAAGTCAGGGCAAAATTGCCTTCCACTTTTGGGAGCTTGCCCGTAATGTCATGTCATGATGCAATGTGATTCCAAGGGACATACTAGGGAAGAGTGCCATTAAAGACACTCATAAAATTGATCTCCTCCCAGTCAATAACCCATATGTCCCTGTAAGCTGAAGATGAGGAGGAGGAAGAGGAGGAGAATGTAATTCAGTCCTAGACTGTATCACTTCAAATTACAGCTTGGTAAATTAATTTTTAAATGTTTCATGTTCTCTCCAAATAGAAAACCAGTACAGGTGGCAAAGGTCTTGGGCAGCACCCTTCTCCCTGCTGTGTTGTTTTTTCAATGGTCACCTTGGATCCTGAATAAGGAAAAAGGCAGGATTATCAATCAATGAATCAGTCAGTCAGTCAATCAAATAATAAAGTGGAGTGTGTGAAAAACAGTGAAAACTGGAATACCATTCTGATCTAAGCATATTACCACCACATTGTCCAATATGAGTCTGAAGACCAGCCCTACGTGACTTATGTACTGCAATACTGACAGTTAATTCTCCAGAGCTGTAGGGAAACTATTTGAGTTTAAGATAGATAGATAGATAGATAGATAGATAGATAGATAGATAGATAGATAGACAGACAGACAGACAGACAGATTACACAACAGCTTTAATAGTGGAACCTGGATTATTCTAGTTCTAAAGTGTTCCCGATGCCCCTTTATCTGATTGTACCACACTGCCAGAGTTTACTACGCTGCTGCTTGAGATATCTTCATTAAATACCTTGCTGTTAACAGACATGGCTCTTTTACCTTCTAACGCACTGTGGAATAGCAATAAACATGATTATTATAAAAAGATAAGGTTACTGAAAACTGCATATTGCCAAGCTCTAACTGACTGTAGCTTTAAGTTTTGGCTAAACAAGGAGCCAGGGAAATTTTAAAATTCAGCAGTAGTTCACTATTCAGTGGAGTTGTTCTAGTATTTGTGCCAGGAAAAACTCCAACTGAAAGCTCTAATTTATCACACACTGAGGTTACAAACCTGTGCTCCTGGTATACTAAGGCAAATGTTCACCAGGTTTTGACGCGCGCGCACACACACACACACACATGAAAAATACGGAGGAATCTCTGATTTAGGAAGTGGAAAGAAGTCAGTCCGCTGTTCTGAATAAGTAGTAGTGTTGGTTGAGGAGATATATATATCTTCACACACACACACACACACGGGGAGGGGGAATGTAGCCTGAGTAGACACAACATTCCTTTGCTACTTTGCTCCCTTGTTAAGTGTAGAGTAACTCATTTTTGAGGTCTCTGAATTTATGTCGGATTTGTTAACTTTAGGATCAAATGTTGAGTGCTTGAAGGAAATATCGTTTGGAGCCCTCACATGTACTAGAACATTTAAAGCAGACTCTGCTTTTACAAATATACATTTTAAAATTACCAGCCTTTCCAGCAGATTAAAAAGATATTTTCCACAAGGTTACAGCTAGGGTTCTATCAAGGACTTCTTGTGTCTATAAAACCCTGCCTGGGCTTTATCACCAGGTACCTAGGATTTGCTGTCTGGCCGGTCATTTATGCTGTTGGATATTAAAAGTCAGGTCTTTTCAATGGAGACCAGATAAATACTGGTGTCTCATCAAACAAAAAGTTTGGCTAGAGCCCTCCCCTAGCCCGTGTCTGGACCGCAACCCAATCTGCTGATACTTCTGGAATTCACTCCATGTGGTCCCATCTTTGTTAATTTTAAAGAAAAATGTCCCAATAGCCATAGTTCAATCATAATTTTATTAAATATTATGTTAAATTAATCCCTACTGCTCAGCTTTTGAAAAGAGTTTTGATGTTAACAATTTTCTACATTCTGTTTTTTGCAGAATTTGCTACAGTGTCTTTGGAGTACAATTTTGACCTTATTTTTTATAAATAATGTAAACTTAAGTGATTTAGGCCAAAATCCAATTGCTACTCCCAGCCAGAGCGAACTCATTAAATCAACTGCTAAATAGGAAGCCAATACTTACATAAATCCAATTGTTGCAGTGGTTCTACTCTTCATGGGCCTAGCGCTTGGATTTATGTCTTAATAAATCAATGGAAGTAAATAACTGACATTTTATCAGAAATACACTACCACACCTGTTGTAGTAGCTTGAAAGTATAGATTGTCATGGGGGTGTGTGTTTGTGGGGGTGGGTGGGTGAGAAGGTAATCATGCATTAAACTTGTCAAGTGAAAAAAAATTATATCAAGTGAAAAGTCATCTTCAGGCATTCATTGTTATACTCAGTTGGTGGGAGTTGTGACTACATGCTCTAGCTTCACCCTGCCCCACCTTTCCACTCTTCCACTCTCCCCCTCTCTCCCTCCTGTGTTGACTGGGAAGGTCTGAAAAAGAGCTGTAGCCGTGGTTGGACTTGATCACAGAGTTCCACAAAATCAGAAATCCTAATACAGGCATTCTTGTTCAGATGTTCACTAGCATGCAT
This sequence comes from Cyclura pinguis, assembly GCA_030412105.1. Lineage (NCBI taxonomy): Eukaryota > Metazoa > Chordata > Lepidosauria > Squamata > Iguanidae > Cyclura > Cyclura pinguis. Next base: position 167,444,878 of record CM059600.1, read on the forward strand.
CTAGGACCAAATGAGTAGTGGGGATATGGGAAGTAAGCCCTCAAATGTCCCCATACATTCAACAGCACCCTAGACCTTCATATATTGAATGCAAAGACCTAAAGAGGTCCCCATAACTTCATTTGACTGCACACAGCCCTAACAGGGCTTCTAATCTTGGGAGCTCTGTGACAACATTCAGACGAAAACAATTAGAAAGACTTCTTCAGACCTTTCTGTTCAGTATATCAGAGTGACAGTATCTAGGATCCTGTTCAGTGCATGAAGATATTTAGGGAATGGGGTTTATGTGCATGCCTCTACTTACTTGCATGCCATTAAGCCTTTCATGTGAGCTGGAAAATAGCTGACTATAGGGCTAATAAGGCAGGGTTTCCATCATGTGGAGCTCTGTAGCCACATTTGTTTGAATGATGTTAGAACTCCTTTTCAGACCTTCTCTGTCGACATGAAGAAGGATGACATGGAGGGCATGGAGCTGAAGCATGCTTACCAGATTGCTTTATCCATGTTCACCAAATAACACTTGAATCGGAGCTATAAGTATTTAATTATTTCACAACTGTTTCTGCCAAACTGCTGAGATATTCCAAATGACTGATATCTCCTTCTAGTTTGCTTTTTTCCGCTCTCACTCATTACCCAGCTGTTATATTGCTGAACCCAGTTTTGTATACTGGGAGGAAAGATGCAGCTCTGCAGATCACTTGTTTCACAGGCAGAAGGTCCCACATTCAATCTGTGTCATCTCCACAGTGAACTGGGGAGAAGTCCTGCCAGAAATCCTATAGAGCAACCACCATGAATGGACAAAGTGGGGGACAACAGGCTGGATGAGCCCCAAGGGTCAGCTTTGAGTACCCCAAGAGACCCCATTTCCCCACAAAATTATTTTAAATTTTGTGTTAATTCAGAATGGGTGAGGGAATAGCTATACTTTTAAAATAGTAATGATGGATGCTTTCCACTCCAGGTTGTTTTAGAACCTTTTTTCAGCAAGAAAATAAACTAGAAGTTGGGATATGTGGGTGTGAGGGGCATAGTTAGAGGGGGAAAAAAATCAGAAAATGTGAACAAAAATAGAAAAGGGAGAGGGTTCATTGGGTTCAGCCTTTCAGGATCTCATAGGGAATAATGCAGCCTCCCGCCCCTAGTAGTTGCTGAGTCCTTGTCTAAAAAAGCCTTGGCTGGATGGATCACTGGTCTGACTCAGTAGAAGACAGTTTCATATGTTCCTGGTGAAACCTATTTTGGGAATGAAAAGGTTAAAAATATTGTCTTTTTTTTTTTTTTGGTAATTTCCTCCTTGTTATAGCTTCAGGGGGTATTCCTGTTTATCCAGGGAATAACAGAACTTACAACATTGTGATATCACACATTTTGTTTCACAAGATGTTATGAGGGAGAATGGTGGAGGATCTGGGAGGGATTCCTGCTCTTTCATAACACACTTGTATCTCTTATGATATCTTGTTCCAGCCTTGTACTGACACCCCATCTTTGCTACAATGCAACTGGCCAAACATAGTGCTACTTACACAGCACAATGTGCTTTTAAAAAAAAACAACTGAAATGTTCAAGGATATTCTCTTGTTCAAGTGCCTCTTATTGTATTGTTGTTTTCAGCAGCAAAATCTAACATGAGGAACTGGGGAGATAAATAAAAGGGAAATGTTTTTTCTCCTTTACCAGTTCTTGAGAGGCACTTGGTATGTTATTGTGACTTGTTATAAAGATGAAGATTTAAAACAGAGAGAGAGAGAGAGAGAGAGAGAGAGAGAATCTACAGAATAATTTATTTTAAAAAACTACTAGACCCAAACTAGGTAATATAGGACTTCCTATAAAGAATGTGTGTCTTCTTTGTTCATTTAATGGGAAGCTAATACGGGTGGATGTGAATGTAAATCTGTGTTCCCATATAAGTGGGGGCACAGACTCACCAGTTGTACCCGCTAATGTTTTCTCAAAGCTACTTACAACTTTACTTGAGAATACTGACCTAAAACACAACCCAAGAGCTGTCATCCAGTTAAACAAAGTGCAGTCACATAATCATATGTTTTCTTTAGCTAATCAGTCCATTGAATTCATAGAAATTTGTGTTTGAATAAAAACAATTTCTTCAAAGCAAACAGTGCATTTCCTTTTCTCTAGTCTATTAACTAGGCAGAAGAGATTACATCAGGTATTTCCTCCTGCATGATAAAGCAAGCAAGCAAGACAGCCTTTTCCTTGTAAACGTTGCTATTTGCATTTCAGAGCTAAGAAATAACTCATGTTCTAACTCATTACTTTGATAAACAGTTACTTTTTAGAGTTAGAACAGGATTCCTTTTTTACCTGTAACTGTCATGCCTACAGTTCATTGTCTTTCAATGGGATAGGAACAGGCTGTCTGCTTGTTACTCATTACTGTGTGTTTGTGCTTGCTGACTGAGCAATGAGAGGGGAAGTGGCTGCCTTGGGCTGCAGCCATGGGAGATTGTTTTGTAATGCCTTTTGCATGTTTCTCTGAATTTCCAAGTGCAATATCTGAATTAGGGGAACCACTTAGGGGAACGAGAGGATGTATTTATGCACTTTGCAATTTAATAATAATAATAGCAATAACAGTAACTTATTAGCAACAAGTAACACAGTGAATTACCTTTCTGGGCTGCACTGAGTAACAAGAACAGGTAATGCATGATCTGCTAGTGATCGCAGCAATAACTAAAGAAACTTGCTCCTTTTAATCAATAAGTTTCTAAACTTTATGGCAGTTTTCAAATACCTGTAATGAGCAACAACAAGCCCTATAAGGGTGTCTTCAGGGTGTGTAGGATTTTATGGATCTCCCTCTCCATAGGTAGAGCAGTAGATCAACCCTTATTGGAAGAAGTCAACCCTTGTGAATCTGTTAGGCATCCTCTGCCCATCAAATCTCTCTCACCATTCACAGGAAGGTCTGCCACCATTGTTTCACCAATGATGGTGAAGAGAGCAAAAGGGAGACCTTTCAGGACATGTTGACAGGTGGAGCACTGATGAACGGATGGATCCAATTCCCATTCCTTCAAATTGCCCTGGAAACAAACTAGTGTATCCTGGCTTGTAATTGGTATACTTAAAACAAGAAAGAAGGAAGGAAGGAAGGAAGGAAGGAAGGAAGGAAGGAAGGATTCACCAAAAAGGAGGGAAATATTAATTGAATAAAAGATGCTCAGTCAATTCATCTAGAGTAACTGTTAATTAAACACTGCAACTCTGAAAATAGCAATAAAAGTACTGCAAAAGTGCTGTATATCCAATTGTCGTTATTGTGATTATGTGCCTTCAAGTCATTTCTGACTTATGGTGACCCTAAAGTGAACCTATCACAGGGTTTTCTTGGTAAGATTCATTCAGAAGGGGTTTGCCTTTGCCGTGCCCTGTGGCTGAGAGAGTGTGACTTGCCCAAGGTTACCCAGTGGGTTTCCTTGGCTGAGCAGAGATTTGAACCCTGGTCTTCAGAGTTGTAGTCCAGTGCTCAAGCCACTACATCATTCTGGTTCTCATATACCCAACAATTGGGGGAAAATTAATTCATTATATTGTATCATGATATGTATCATACAGACATGCACCCACAGAGAGTATTGTTTTCCTTGATTTGGGGGCTTCCCCTTTGGTTTTCCTGAACTCAGTGTATACATCCAGGCTTCCTCTGCTTAGAGTGGAAATTTTGTGTGTTACTCCTCATTAATAATTTTTGCCTTCTTGTTGCCTGACTACACTCTGATGTGGCTCAGCCACATGCATCCCAGTCGTCATCTGCAAAATGTTGGACAAATGTGGAAATGTGTCTGCTGCTCTCTGTGTTTCATGTGTTCACTTGCATGTGTATAAGAGAAAATAAGAACTTGGATAGGACTGAAGAGATGGGCATGGATGTAGTTATGGGGCAGAGAAATTAGAGTGCTCCCTTCAAATAGGAATTTTGCCCCCCAGTGAAATTTTTCATCAGTCCAAATTTCTGGCATTGCAGAGATTGAGACATGGCAAATAATTCACATCTAGAACTTGTTCTATTCCGATTAACATGGAAGCTTTTTCTGTTCCTTTTTGTTGAATGTCTCAGTTGCATTTCTAAATGCTCAGCTGAAGTTTTAAGTCATTACAATGCTAGAAATTTGGACACAAAAAGAACATGGGGGGGCAGAATTCTTATATGTTCCCCTTTGGCTACACCCTTTGGGTGTGTTTCTGAGCTGCAGAGGCTTTTTCTGTGTCTGGAGGTATCATCTATTGAAAGATCCATCCCATTACTTTACTGTGATGTGAATGATAATGTGATAGATTTTGTGTGTATGGCCTTCAAGTCACCTCTTGACTTACGGCCACCCTTTTAATTTCCTAGGGTTTTGTTAGGCAATGATTACACAGAGGTAGTTTTGTCAGTTCCTTCCTCTGAAACATAGCCTACAGCATCTGATATTCATTGGAAGTCTCCCATCCAAGTACTAACCAAGGCTGACCTGCTTAGCATTCAAGATCAGAAATGATCTGGTACCTTGAGAGCATCAGGGACCTTGAAATGATCTCATACCCTTTACTACTGGGACAGAAAACTGAGGAAGGCTTATAAGGCATATGGTCAGCCTTTCCCATTACAATATTGCTTTTCTTCTTAAATTATGGTGTGTCCCCCCCACATTTACATCTAAAGCATATAAATTAGCATGTGTGCATTTTATGCAAAACTGTGTTGTCATTTGTTCTCTTTTCTTGACAACAATCCAAGCCACCCTCCCTCAGGACCTTCCAGGAATTGCAAAAAACTGCCAACAGAATAGACACACACAATCTCAGAAGTGACCAGAAACCCACTTCTGTTTTGAAAAATAGGCATTTTCCAGCACATACCTGCTTTCTACATTAAAAAAGTCAAAAATAAATGGACATTGCTGAAGGCTTTTGGGGAGCTGGAAGAAGTTGTGATTTGGGAAATCTGGAAGAACTGAAGTCCTGCTCTTGCCTTTGAGTGAAGATGGCCCTGATAGATTCCAGATGCTGCATTTATTCCAACTGGATGAAAAGTCCATGAACCACTACTCAGGCTAGTTTACTCAGGGCATTTCTGCATGAAAATGGAGGAGCGGTTCACCATGTGTCATGAGCGGTGTTTTTTATCCCAACTTACCCCGATTCCTGTCTGCACGCTCTTCAGTTTACTTCGAACTAATGTGGAGAAGAGTGGTGACCGCATCCACAACAGCAAGTCCCTGGCCACCCCCATTCCACTCCCTCACCCCACCCTGCTATTGCTGATTGATCTGTTGTTGTTTTTTTTAAAAAAACACATTTTAAATGGCTGGGTCAAAAAACAAACATTCCCCAAATCCAGGATGAACCAAGCATTGAGAGTCTAAAAAAAATAAAATAAATCAATATCCAAAAAAATCCATGGTAACATCTGAAGAGCAAAAAAAAAAATATGCATATAACAAGAAAGTGGGCAAAGCTGTACAAAACAACTCCAAACTGGTCTTTCAACTTAAGCTGTCAAATTAAATTGTCAGTTAAAGCTGTCAAATTAAACTATAAAAATAAGTTCCCTACTTTGGTAAAGTGAAAGGATTGCCATCTGGCCAGTTGCTAAGAGGGGGGACAGCTTTGTAACATCGCTGGCTACAGTCTGGCTGCACCTCCAAAATCTGGGGTGCAGAATGAACTGATAGTCCTTAGATTCGATCAGTAGGCTGCAGCGGCGGCGATCTTCTAGCAAAGTGCTAAAAGATCGTGCCTTCCTTGCTCACACTTACAATTTCTGCGTTGCTACATTTGTGTGTAGGTACATATGTTCATTGATTTGTGGAAAAAAGCACATCAACTATCCATTTCCAGATCCACTCTCTTCCCGCTGTCCATTCAATGCCTGAAGACGATAATGATGGCAGCCTGTCCATTGATGGTTGGAGAGAGATAGGGTCAAAAATGACAGAAGGGACAGCTTGGGAACACCCCCAACTGGCCACTTCTGCCCTGTGAATCGATGTTACAGTTCTGCATGTAGGCAAAAATGAAGCAGAACCCAGTTGAGAGGTTTGCATCGGAGTTTTTCTGGTTTTTCCATACAGTGGTTTCTCATTGCAGTGAACCATGCTAGGAGCTAAAAATGTGCAGAACCATGAGGAAAACTACGAAGTTAAAATGATTCAATGTACAGATGGGAGGGTAAGAATTCGAGGTGACTACGACGTATTGACTTTGTGTGGAAATGGCCTCTGTCTCTTTCTGTTCTTGGCTCTATTGGAAGTGCTTGTGTGAACTGCAAAGGGGTGCAGGATCTTGTGTCTGTGAATTTCTGATGCTCAGGATTTGTAATATACTTACAAAACACCGACGAAGAGTCATTCTGCTTGGCCATGGTATGATTAATTGACATTATGACTGGAGCATATAGCTCATTCATAAATGGACTTTCTGTACCTGCTTTGTGCACAGGGCTATTATGGTATGTATTTTTATATAGATGAATGCTATCATGCGTACATTTCATGCATATATCACCAGGCAGGACTTTGTGGTCTATATATCAGATTCAAAATACCTACTGTAGACTCCCTGGAACCACAGGTTAAAATCCTGGCAGAGCAACCTCAAACCTCCGTCCTCCTGTGGTAGACAAAATGAGTAGAAAGACCTTTTCAGGCAGTGTATTTAAAGCAAAAAGGCCTATCTGCTCTGGGCACCTATTAAAATCCCATTATCCTTTTGGTAGGACCAGAGATTTTGCTGTGGTGTCCCTTGGCTGAAAGTTGCTTCCCACCCACATTTATAGAATACATGCCATTTGTACAGGCTAATTGCCATACAAACACACACACACCTCCACCTCCACCACTGGCTGCATTCTGGTAGGGGCTGAGAAGCAGATGGTCTTAGGCTTGCAAATAGTTTGGGATGGAAGGTGTAATGTTAGTGTTGTTACATATGGAGCGATATATAGTGTTTCTGTGTGGGCTATGACATAAGAGTTGGAATAACCACCATCTTGACTGCATTAGAGATGGATGACTTTGTGGGAAGTTTTTGTAACCATTGTTCACGCTGAACCTCCATATGGTCTTGAGGATGGCTGAGCCGACGATAATATACCCATTCCAAGACAGTGATTCACTGAATACACAGGTTCTCTTCTCTTTCTCTCTCTTTCTCTCTCTCTCTCTCTCACACACACAAAACTACACACAGAAGCACTTTCCTTTCCTTTCAGCAGCTGGAAAAGAAGATGTGTTTAAAATAGGCAATCTAAACATGTAACAGTAAAGCAAAGTCCACAGAATACAGGCTACTCATAATTTTCTTGGGGTTTATCAGGACATGAAAAATAAGGGCAAAGCGTATCCGTCAGTTTCTGAGAATACAAAATACATTTTTGCCATCTGCAAAACAACATAAGCTCCCTGTTCCTCAGTTTTAACTCTTAAAGAATGACTGGGATCTGCTAGAGGAGTCATCCTCTACCTTCTACCCTTGCAACAATACACTGCAAGGTAACATAGGAGATGGTCTTTGCTGCTGTGGCGCGACAATAAGTGAAATGCCTTTCCCTTGGAAGGCCAATTAACACCAACATTGCCTGCATTCCAGTGCCAAGTTAAAATATGGCTTTTAATTAAAGAATATGGAGCCTAACTGATTTCTTCCTATAACCTTCCAGGCAGTTTACCTTTTTAAATTGTTTAACATCAGGTTAGCCGGATCACATTATTTTTATCCTCATAAGTTCTGAATTGTTTTCAGCTATTCAAATTAATTTTACTTCTATGCTGTCCTGAAACCCCATGATGTAGGACAGCATATAAATGTTTTATGTAAACAAATAAGTAGGCATCAGGATTGTTAATATCCCACTATTTCATCCTCACAAGTGAGGACAAATAATTTCTACATTTTTCTGTTCACTGTGGTAGAAACAAATATTTCTTCACAGTTATCACACCTCCCATGCTGTTTCAGGAGGTTATTCTTGTGTCAAAATACATTTTTGCTTTTGTGGGAGAACTGTGCATGTGTGTCAGCACATGGCTGGGTTGGTCCAGATAGCTGCATGTGTTTCTTGTACATGATTCCTGTTTTCTATGCAAAATAACAGCAGTCTTGCACAACAAAAATCTTGTGCAGAAAACTGTAGTCTTGAAGAACAAACCATGTAGCTTGCATGTGTGTGTGTGTATGTAAAATTTTTTAATGTAAGAATAATTTCTTAAAACACTTCAGGATGTGTGAATGCCAAGTGAAAATAGTACAAAATTCTTAACCTTATGTTATTCTTCCTGATCAAATCTTCCCAAGTGTCGGGAAATCCATTTTTCAACCAGACAATGAATTAACAGCACATATTCTTCCCATCCCTAGTAGGTAGACATAATCTGCAGCTAATACCCAGACCATTTCTGCTTTACACTGTTATAGTGCTGTTATTCCACTTTCACCATCCTGTGGAATTCTGGGGTTTGTAGTTTACTGAGGCCCAAGAGCTCTCTGGCTAAGAATTCTAAAGGCCCCTCAGTAAACTGCAAATCCCAAGATCCCACAGGATGTTGAAAGTAGAATAATAGCACTATCACAGTGCAGTGCGGAAAAAGCGCCAGTTAAGCCTATCTGAGGCCATTTCCATACCCGGCTTCTGAAATGGTACAGAGCAACCTGTCACTGAGGTCTTCTACACTGTAGAGTGGACTGGCGTGGACTACTTTTTGTAGTTCCACACCAGAATCCACTCAGGAGCGGCATGAAGTAGCCAGGCTGTGAAAAAGCACTCTTTTTCGAGGTTTTTAAAAAGCATGGAGCACGCAGCCCTGCGCCGCTCCGTCGCCCGGCTCCAAAGTGGATTTGCAGGCGCGTGCAAGTGAATCCCTGCAGATCTGCTGGGGCGGGCTTCCGGCTGGCGAGCTTCTCCGGTTGGTGGAGAGCCTCCACCAACCGGAAGCCACCATCTGGGACACCGGAGGACTGCGGAGCAGCGAGCTCGCGCTGCTCTGCGTGGCGACGGACTTGCCCGGCTGCGGGTAAGCTCCGTTTTAGCGTGTTTTCGCCCGTTTCCCCCCTCCACATGTGAAAAGGGCCTGAACTAGAATACTAACTCGAGTTCATATTCATATTAAATAAATAAATAAATGCATTCATGGCAGTATGAGTTAGTAGTTTCACTAGCTGACTGATTTTATTTTATTCTGCCCATTTCTAGGGTAAAGTTTGTCTGATGGGCTGCCATATTTCTCAAACTCTGCTGTGGGTCTCCGTTTCTTCATCTTATGAAAATTTTTAAGTTATTTGGGCAAGAAGGTTGATACCATGCAGCTTCCTTAAGGAAAGGTCCTAGCTTTCTGAAAGTAGATGGGCTTTGTATGCATAAGGTTCCAAGTCCTATCCAAGGAATCTCTCAGGAAGCACCATAATCAGTACTAATAATTTTGAAATTTGGCTCAGTAGGTCTGCTCTGTATAAATACTAAAACTGAGGGAACATTTATAACAACAGGGCCGAATATTCCAGTCACAGCTGGTGGTTTTAATGTCATGGGAGCAGTAAATCCATTCCAAATTTTCTTCTCAACTTTAAATGGAGATAGGGATTTTGCGTAGTTACTTTCAAGTTCAGAGTAAAATCTAGAATGGATTCATTTCCCCAACTGACACTGAAGTCACCAGCTAGCACTTTAAAACTATGAGACTCCATACTCTTTTCTTTAAATTTAAGTATTTTTAATTGATCAGTTGGCCAAAAGCCAATTGTGGCTTTGGAGCCTCAAAACACTGATAGCAGCAGAGCATAGAAGAGAGTATGAATGAAAACTGCTCATTTTCCCCCCCTATGTCCAGCTTTCCTACAGTTTTAGTGAGGTATGAAATGCATAAATATGTATTTGTTTTTCACGGGCTTTTCCCAACAAGTTATAAACTTTCCTCAAGGTATTTTATGCTTTCGGTTTCCGTTTGTGGCCTGAATGACAGAACTATAAAGGCATCACTCCCAAACAGTAAAAAGATCAGCAGGACATTTTGGAATCTCAGAAAGAGCGGGGGGGGGGGAGAAAGAAAGAAAAGTTTGGGGTTAGTCTGGTTTCTGGAGTGGTGAAGATCTGATATATGCGCATTTCAGCACATGAGCAAGACAATGGCACCTCAGTTCGAGCCAGTGGTGACAACCATCCTACCTCAAACCAGACCCAGTGGAACCACCTTCTCCAATGTGGAGACTCTCTGTAGCTTGTTTGAGTGTTCTTATTCTGCCTACCCCGGTGATAATTAGTGTCAGCTGTGGTGGCGGGTTGGCTGATGTGGACGCAGATCCACTGGGACTTGGACGGAGACCACCAACTCAATTCCCAGAGATATTTTTATAATGCTACCTTTGCTCTACCATACACCTCAAGTTGTTTAGTTAAAGCAATCCTCCTAGGAGATGTGGGGGAACATACACATACCTATCCCTATACCAACACCTACACATTATATACACAAGGCATATATCACATACTAATGAGAATTTTACAGCCGATGTCCATCAAAAGAACTCACTACAGCTACAAGGTGAAGGAAGGATGGAGGGAAGGGGGGGGTCAGCTTCTGTGTTTTTGCAAGGTTGATGGGTAAGACACATCCTTTTATTAACTCCAATTATAGAGATCCCCACAAATTGATGTTAAACATTTTCAGGCTATTTTTCTGTGATGGAAAGGGGAAGAACTCCACCTTAATAGGTCAGGGCTTTTCCCCCTGTCCTTGTTTGTTTTACTATTTCCACTGTTTTCTTAATCTTCAAGAGATCAAGGAGGAGGAGGAATTGCAGTGGGGGGAAATAAGCAGGAGAGGGGGATTGCCTGCAAAAGTTACATGCCCTCTAGCCCCTGGCTGAAAGCAAACATTTGACACTGTAGGGGGAGAAAAAGGTCAGAAACAACTGTCGTGAATGGGTTGACCTGAAACTTTGGGAGGTGGGGGGAAGCCTTTTGCTGTCTTGCTAGGTGCTACAACCACTTTCAGTCCCACTGCCATAAATAGGATTGGCCTATCCATCAGGCAGATGGGGTATTCATCTGACATGTCTGCAGGTGTGTGTGTGTGTGTGTGTGTTGACTTATTATATTTCTTTACTATTTCATTGCAGTTCACTTGAGTAGATCTTGAAGGAAGCATGATGGTCCATATTGACTACACACAGTCCCCAAACATATAGCAAAAAATACTGCTAATGCTCATGTCAGTCATGGGGAAGGAAGACCTGAAAGGGAGCCTAATCTGAACTGATGGGGCAGAAACAAACATACCCCCAAACTGAGATCACCACTGGAATATGTAGTCCAATAGTTTGGACTCCAACTGGCATTGGCTTTCCAAGGTGAAAAACTCAACATGTAATGGGACAGATCTGTGACTTATGGCCTTTCTGTCTTACACTGTTATAGTGCTATTATTCCACTTTCAATATCCTGTGGAATTCTGAGGTTTGCAGTTTACTGAGGCCAAAGAGCTCTCTGGCTGAGAATTCTACATGCCCCTCCCTGAACTGCAGACCCCAGGATTCCATAGGATGTTGAAAGTGGAATAATAATAGCACTATAACAGTTTAGAGTAGAAGGGCCCTGAGAAGTAACAAAACAGCTATCTTTAAATAGCTGAAGGGGTGTCGTCTATGAAGATGAAGCAAACTTGTTTTCTGCTGCTCCAGAGACTAGAACATGAACCACTGAGTTCAAATGACAAGAAAAGGAGTTCCACCTACACATTAGGAAGAACTTCTTCACTTGAAAAGCTGTTCAACAGTGGAGTAGACTCTCCATCTCTTCATCTTTGGTGGTTTTTGTACAGAGGTTGGGCCTTGCATTCCCTTCCAACTCTTAACATTCTATGACTTACTCCTCCTGCTGCTGATTAGTAATTATAGCCTCCTTTTTTTCTGGAATCTGGAAATACAGAAGAGCATAGAAACATCCTGAAAATAAGGATGGATGAGGGAGTTGTCAAATCTACTTTGATTATCTCTTTATGACCAAATATATCTTTCACTTTTCAAGCAGGAGCAAAATACTTCTGAAAACTACAGAAAAGAAGGGGAAATAGTTCAAAACACTACATGACTGGCAAAATGGTGGCCCAAATCCAAATGTTAGTTCTGAATAGAGTAGACATGTTGGATCAATGAGATTTACCTGTGCACTGATACTCTATCCAACAATGAATTCAGTTGGTCTCCTCTAGTTGGGACTAACCCACAGGTTCATAACCTGCATTTAGATTAAAAAGGAAGGGGTGCTCAGCAAGGAATATCACCACTTCCTGTCACATTTGTTCCAACTAGAGGAGCCATTTCTGGTTTTGCTGCCTGAGATCTTTGCAGGAATCAACATGAGACTTTCTGCATACAAAGCAAAATCCTCTACCATTCCAAGTTATTCCTTCCTTTAATGCTTAATATTAGCTCTGAAGAGCAGTAGATTTTCTCTAGTGGATTTGTTTTCCAAGATCCAGGACAGCAAATGCAGAAGGAAAAGTCCTGGGCAAGTTTGTACTTCTTCATTCAGAAACAGTGTGGTACAGGAGGATTACATAGTGTCAGTAGTATACCTTGCAATGCAGATAATGGAAAATTTGTTGCATCTATTTGCAGTGCAGATTGGAGGGGGCAGAGATTAGTGTAATATGATGATGTCATAAAGCTGCATATCACACCATGCTGTTTCAGAGCTATATTCTGCTTTAGTTGCCATGGCAACATCCTATGGGATCCTGGGGTTTGCAGTTGAGAGAGAGGCTTTTAGAATTCCCAGCCAGAGAGCTCTTGGGCCTCACTAAACTACAAAGCCCAGAATTCCACAGGATGTTGGTGTTGTAGTTAAAGTGGAACAGTGTAGTGCAGAGCTTTCCAAACTTTTCATGTTGATGACACACTTTTTAGACATGCATCATTTTGCGATACAGTAATTCAGTAAGTGGAGGCACCCCTCCACCTGAGCCTGGCCTGCTGTCACTGGGATCTTCCTCAGCGTGGGGCGGTTGCAGCAGCGGTGAGAGAGGCAGCCTCGGCACCCAAGCCTGGAGCCATCAGGGTCTTCCTTAACCTGAGGCAATGGTGGTGGTGGTGGTGGTGGTGGCAGCAGAGGCAGTCCCTTCACTCAGGCCTGGTCCACTGTAGTAGCAGGAGAGGCAGCCCCTCCACCCGTTACATTTGTACGACACACCTACACACTGCAGATGACACACTAATGTGTCATGACACACAGTTTGGAATGCTCTGGTGTAGTGAGATACAATTGAAAGATTTTGAGAGAAAGAGGGAGAGAGATCTCTGCAGAATCAGGCTCAACAAACTGGGTTATTTTCCCACCACTGCTAGATGGGAAAACAGCTAGGTTAATTCTCAGCACAATTGCAAGCCCATTTTGAAAGCTGGTGTGGGTCTGATGACACCATTAGGAATCTTGCATTGTCTGATTCTGTCATCTACAAAATTGGGTTGCTAAGAAAGATGACCTTTGCAAGGGTGTTGTAAGAGATAATAGATATGATAAACTGAAAAAATTCAGGTGGAATGCTTTGAACATTCTGCTAAATACTATTGCCATCACTTTGCACAGTGGATTACCCAGGGTAATTTCATTACTGGCACTGAATAGTATAATGACCATCTGTGTCTATTAGTGCTGGTTATTTCTTACTATTTATACAGCACTGGTACTATTCAGAGCTGAAGTAGAAAGTGGGGTCTGTATAAAGTCTAACATTTATTACCAATGGGCACCAGCTAATACTTTGTGTATTTTGGTTTTCTCAACCTTTTTCTTTTTCCATCATTCACATATATTTTTTGGAACACTGACCGTATCCCAGATTCACATATTTCAGGAATCTTTAGCACCACACATTTAAAACATTATTGCTCTTGGCTAGGTAATAAATGATATTTTTATTCACTCATAAACAATGACACTTTGGGAATTATTCTCCTTTTCAAAGGCATTATGGCTCAAATTATGGAACTTAGTGGTAGGGAAGACTTGGTAGGTTAGACTGGAGATAAAATTAATACAGATGCAAGCAAAGCAACAACAAAGTTCTGCATGCTGCCCGTAAAGAAATGTGTGTGTGCGCTAAGGGGAGGGAGGTAGTGAAGAGTTGTTGAACTCAATTGTCCCCAGTTTAATCAAAGGCATTTATATGTGAATCTAACAAAGCAGATGTCAGTACTGAGAAGATCTTGAAAAGACACAACAAAGACCTGTTAGTCCATTTATTTATATGTAGTTGAACTGCTAAACGTGGTGAGTTGACCTACTCAGCAGGATAATTTTCATGGTAACCAAAATTATATTCTCTTGAGAAGGGGGAAAAAAGGAACTGATTCTTACTTAAAAATATAAAGAAGTGAAATGCCACAAGCTTGAACCAGTTAGTCTGTGTTGTGACTTTTCTCTGAATGAACCCCTCTGTGGTGAGATTAGTGATTTATCATGTCCTGGATATCGTTGAATTCTCCGGGATGTAATACATCTCACTCTGTGGGAGTCACCACACAAAAATGATGGATGAGCATTAGCATTTGGTGCTTTACCTTGTTAGATGTTATTGGTAAAACAAAATGTCGACTATACTTCACTTGCCTGGTTTCAACTGCATTTATGTTGCATGGGCATATCAGCCACAGCCCCTTTCCATAGGTTGTTCTCACCCTTTGTACATATCAGGTGAGTTTCTGAAAGGGAGAGCCTTCCCTATCTGGGGAGGCTCTCCATGCAATTTGGAAGAATTGAAAATCAACATTTAAAATTATTTGGAAAGTCTATGAATTTTTTTTTAATATGGCATTTTGGAATCATAAATGATGACTGTGGAAACCAATATGATGAGCCCATTTTTTTATAAAGTAAAATGGTCCAGAACATTCCCTTCCTGACACTCCATATCTCCCTCAGTATATCTGTTGCTATAAAAATAACCTCATTACATTGGATTAGTTTCTAGTCTTAACATTCTTGGAAGACTTGGTATGGTACATACTGTTTCCATGCAATGTGTTACCTAACACCTCATTATAGTGAGCAGACGTATATAGGTGTTTATCTAAAGCTGAAGTTCTATAACTAGAATTGAGCAGAATGCAGTTGCATCCATTCATGAAAGAAGAGGGGAGCTGTATCACATATACATCCATTTAAAACCAGTGATCTTCAATATTTTTCAAGAAGGAAACACTGTGGAGTTCCACCTTAACTGCTGAGTAACCAAATTAATCCACAGTGGGCTAAATTCTCTTTTATTCCTGATTACATTAGACCTATTTAATCTGTTTATCTATATGTTGATGTTTCATTCAGCAATTGATTGAAGGGGTGCACTCTAGTTGTGACAATCAAGAAGATGCTGCCAAATAAAGCAAAATAGACTTCAGTTAGATGTGTGAAAGTGTTGCTCCTTAACTTTGTGGCATATTTGTGCTGTCATTGCAACACTGGCCCTTTTTGCACCATACCTCAATAGTGGGTTGTTCTGTTACAATCCCAGCATTGCCATTTCTGTGATAGTGTTGGGTTAGGAACGCTCTCTACCACACCTTTTCACCTTAAGCGGATGAGTAGCGTTATTGCCACCTGTGTTCCCTGCACATTACAATATCATTGACCAGTCCCTTTCCCACCTTTTCCCTGTCCCACAGCTCCTGATTGTTTTTTTTTTTTTTTTTGGTAAGCTATACTGGTGCAGCTATATTGTAATGTCATGACATGCTGGTACATTATTGCATTTTTGTGCTAGAACACTAAAAAACGTGTTTAAAAAAATTCAAAGGAGAAATTTAAAATAAACATGGAAAGGTAGTAGATTCCAAACTTGCCAAACCATGGCAGTTACTGAGGGAGGGACAAGCTGGGCACACCCACTCCTGGATCTCTGACAGGAAGCGCTATCAAGTGCTATTGAGGAACCATGCTCACTCAACAGATGAGATCGTAGTGTTAAAGGAGGCTATTAAAGGCTTTTTTTCTGGAAATAAGGCTGATTTGCAACACTTTGGGAACATGACAGCAGCTGGTTAGCGATGACTGTGATAATGGGGCTTCCCATTATCTAGACTTGGCTGAAGGGGGATGCTTCCCTCTTCAGGTAAACCAAGGGGTAATGAGGTGTCGGGATTAGGTTACATTTTTACTGTGGGTCAGCCTCACAGGTCACAGGGGGAGAACGGCCCAATAAAGAGAAGAGAGGTGAGCATCTTCGAGATGCTTTGAAGGAGAAGTTATAAAAATCCTTGAGAGGCCATGTGGCAGGGAGTCAACAAAGGAACCTCCTGGAGATGGGATCTGTGCCAGTAGTAGGTTGCAGGCCCTGGGCCTCGCCTCCTGGCCTCGCTCTTCTCTTAGACCATCTAAGCCTGTGAACCCAAATGTGAGTAACTAGAATCAGGTAGTTAGTCGCGTTAGGGCTTTTTATTATTTTGGAGGTTGGCTGATCTTAAGAATGTATCTGTTGTTATAACTACTTGTAACTTAAGCGTACCTGGGAGGGGGGAGCCTCTCATGTGTATTATTGTCCTGTTTACTTGCATGCCTTACAATAAATGCTTTTCTGCAAAACCTCTGTTTCCTCTCCATTCCCACGCCATTCTTCGGCACATGCTTAGATAGAACTTCTCTCACTCAGGAGGAGGAGGGAAAGGAAAGGTCCTTAAGCATAGAGATTGGCAATTCACTGACAGCGTCCCACTGTCCTGCTCAGTTACAAGTATATGCAGAATTCAGTGGGTGGTGGCAGCATGCGAGATTAGTGAACGCTGGGGAATTTCCTGCTCCTTTTCAAGGGTAGAAGTGAGGCGGGGGGGGGGCTGGAAGTAAACTCAGTATGACAATGACGTTATGCAGTAGCATGGCTCCTAGACTGGGAAGAGCCTGTTACTGAGGTGTAATGAGGACACTGTGTGGAATGGGCCACTGTTATTTGTAAATCTCTGATTTTGATTAGCTAAACTGAACAATCCCCTCTCCCGTAAAGAAAAGGGTGGCTACAGAAAATTGCACACAGTACTCAGGCTTCTAAAATTTTGGAGGGCATGGGTGTAGACTGTTGTAGAGGGCTACTTGTCAGTCACACTGCCTTTTCTCCCTTGCTGCCTTAGAGCTCCTTGGCTTCTCCTTTATTAGAGCCTTTCCTCTTTGATTTATTGGGACAGGTAGATGTGTGCATGCTGTGGTCAAATAAGGGATAAGAGGCAGAAGGCACCTCTTGCTGCCAGGTTGTGGGGTGAAAAGCTCCTGAGACCATTTGTAGCCAGTCCAGGGTACATGTTTGTGGAAAGCTGTTGTCATGAGAGTAGTGAGAAAGAGGGGAAAAGTGGTAGACAGAAAGAAAGGGACGGGGAAAGGAGCACTTATGTGAGCCTGTTCAAGCTTTAAGATCTTCGGGCTTTCTCTTGTCCCTATGACTGTCACATGGGTTGCACGGTGTCCATTATTATCAGAGATGCCCCTTATTAGAGCACAAGAAAGCTTGTCCCTTACAGAGATGTCCCTCATTTGAAGGCTGGAAGATGTTTCCTTTCATATTGACTAAATAAGATACAATCAACCAATCAATCAGTCAATCAACCAACCAACAAACCCACCCACCCATATTTTAAGGTGAGAGGCAGAGCTCTCCATAAAGACAGAAATATCTTGGATGTTGGCTGATATTATTTGTAGGGATGGGACAAATCCAGAATTTTCTGAATCTGGATCCAAATCCCTGGAAGATTGTGGGAATCCACAAATCTCATGAATCTAGAATCTTTCTAATCCTTTTTCTAAAAAAAAGTTTTTTTAGCAAGGGAAAGAAAGCAGCTCTACTGAAAAGTGTTTTTGAAGCAGAATTTGACATCTTTATTTAACAAAAAACAAATTAAATAATAGTTTTCACTTTCAGGAAAACTTTCAAGTTCCCAGGCAAGATCCTGCTGGCAGTGGGTAGGAGAAGAGCAGGGAGCATGAGATCTGTATTTTTTGGTTGGTGGATTTGAAAGATTTAATTCGTCTATTTTGGGATTCAGATCCGCAAATTTTGAATCTTTGCCAAGGATTCAAGGATCTGAGGATTCGGTTGGCCCATCCTTAATTATTCGTGACTTGTTGGCAGGTCATTCTAAATTCATTCTGCTCAAAATTACTACCTTCACTGTAGTAGCCTGAAAGATCCACTGCCAATTCTTAAAGACATCAGCAGTAGATTGCAATGGCAATCAGTTGTGGTAGTTGCCATTATTATTATTGGTCTGAAGTGACTTTCATCTAGCAATTTCAGGTTTTTTTCCTTTCAATTGCGCCCTTCTTTGTGGGGCTTTCTGCACTACACTGTTATGGTGCTATTACTCCACGTTTCAACATCCTATGGAATCCTGGGGTTTGCATTTGAGGGAGGGGCATTTAGAATGCCCAACCAGAGAGCATGTTGGCCTCAGGAAACGACAAACCCCAGAATGCCACAGGATGTTGAAAGTGGAATAAGAGCACTAGAACAATGGAGTGCAGAAATGGCCTCAGTCATAGGCATATCTGGTGAGGTCATAAGAGAGGGGTTTGTTGTTGGGTGTTGCCAGGTTGTGGAGCCCCCTTTCCAGATGAAGCTTGCTCGGTCCCCTCTCTATTTCCATTCTTCAGCAGGCAAAGACCTGTTGATTTAGACAAGCTTTGGGATGTTAACTGCTTGTTATAGAAGGTCTTTCAGTGGGGGTTCTGTGCTTTTATCATCATTGTTGGATTGCAAAGATTTTAATTTTGTATTAAATTAGGATTTTATTAGGTCTATTTATAAATTGTAAATCTATAAATTGTACCCTGAACCATTTTTAGCTATATTTTGTTTTAACTTATGCTGTTAGTCAACTTAGGCCATTTCCACACGTGGCGGTGGAAACGCCCTGTGCCGGTACTTAATGGACTTCTTGGCTCGACGGTGTAGTCCAGGCTGCTCCGGAGCAGTGCGTGGCCGCTGCTCCACACTGCTCTGGGGACGAAAATGGTGGCTTCCGGTTGGTGGAGGCTCTCCACCAACCGCTGAAGCTCGCCAGCCTAAAGCCCGCCCCTGGCAGATCTGCAGGCTCGCACTGGTGCGAGCCTGCAAATCTGCACCGGAGCGCCGGAATGGAGTGGCACGCTCTGTGCTTTTGAAAAACCTGTTTAAACAGATCTTTAAAAAGCATGCTGCGCAACCACTTCTGGAAGTTCCGGAGCGGACTGAGGTGCAGAATTACAAAAAGTAGCCGGACCCAGTCCACTCTACGGTGCAGACGTCCTCTTTGGAGGACGCTCTGCACTGGTTTTTTTAGCCCATGTGGAAATGGCCTTAGTCCAATACTAAGGGAAAAAAGGATATAAAATAAATACATTCATAAATAAATAAATAAGAGTGGAGTCACCTGTATAGTGTTCTTCACTAGCAACTTGTTGCTTATTAATGAGCAGAAATAGAACTACAATCATTAAGAATTACTGCTAGGTGCTACAGTGAAAAAACATCCCTAGACAATGGTTGTTTCTTAGTAGCAGTGGGGGCTTGGGGCACAGGCAAAGCATGGAAAATAATATTGTTGCACAACAGGCACCATAATACCTTTTCCAGGCTCTAGCCATAAAAACTCAAAATCATGATCAAATTAGACGTAAAGCAGGGTGTGCATTCTCTACAGTTGACCCATTTTTCCTCCCAAAATTGGTCCTGGGAGGTACATGATTCAGCAACTGGATTTGCAGATTAAGTCTGTGTTTACCTTGCAATGAAACATCATGAGACAACATGCTAAATACAAGATATATTAGTGAGGAAAATCATGTACTATAGTGAATTGACATCTTCACCACTTGGGGAAGTTCCTACCAAAAATGGACATCTTCTCCACTTGGGGAAATCCCAAATGCCAGAAGCTGGGGGGCATAAGATCCTGCAGGACCTTGGGGTGCATTCCTCTTCCACACCTCCATTTCCTTCTGCACACACACACTCTGTTGTTGTTGTTTTTCTCCTCCCTCAATACACCTCACCAGCTTCTAGCTTACTTCCTTGTTAAAAACTTCTCCTTGACCTAAAACACCCCAGGAGAATTAACATAGCAATATGAGGGGATTTTTGATTGGGAAAAGAAAATGGTTGGAGTGGGGTCTTGATGTGGTTTACAGACTGTACTTTCCCACTGTCAATCTAATTTGATTACAACTTTTAAATTCAAGTCTTGAAGGATGCATAAATGGAACTGATATAGATCTTGATTTTAAAAGAGAATAAGTAAAAAGCATCTCAAATCTGAAAAGAAGTTCACTCATAAAATGGTGCAATAAGAAAGCTATGAACATTTCAGCTGAGCCATAGTTTGGAATAAGTATATTCTCTTTAATCATTCTCACTAGAACAATATGCACTTTAAGGGAAAAGACAATAACATTTGTCACCATTGATCTCTGACAAAAACCCTAAAATTGGCTTTGTCTATGTTTGTGTGTCTACATGCACATGTGCTTTAGCATATGTGTGCATGATATGGATTCCCCTCAGAGCATCTATTCTGCCATTCCTAAACCCACTTAGAGTGATGATAACATTTAGATTCAGAACCAGACATGGAGGGGTGGGGCGGATAGAGGCTACATAATGTAATTCATGCTGTTCTGTAAGTTTTCCAAAGGTCAGCCACTCTTGGAAACAGGGTGCTGGTCAAGACAAAACATCGGTCTGAACTAGCAAGACTGTTCTTCTGTTCTCAATTTATTAAAAACAGGTTGTGGTTTTTATTCTAAATCTTATACACTGACTGTGTTTCCTTGTATTTCAGTGTCTTGAATTTTATAAGAGTTCCCTCAAAGCTTTAGAACAGAGATGGGTCAAAGCTCAACATGTTGATCACTGGGTATTCTTCGCCATAGAGACTATTCCAGGTCAGAACATTTCATAGCACATTAGGAGAACTGTAAAGTTTAATGAAGAAGAAAAGCCATTGACTTTCATAGAAGCGTTGATTCACGGAAAAGCCGTATGACTTGACAGAGTGGGGAAGCCGAAGCATGTGGGGAGGGGGAAATGTGCTTTTCCTGCATGCTTGCCAACATTTAGTATTTCCAAACCTTGGCTTCCCAAACTCTATATAGGCCCTGGGTGGTTTTGTTCTTTAAGCCAAATGTGGTACAGAGGCCTATCAAAACAGAGCTGATGCTGTTGCACAAGCTGGGAGGGATTTGAATGTGTTGTAAACGTTTCGCGGGAGTGGTTGTCTGAAGGCCACAATGTGATTCCTCACCACAGGAGGCATTATTGCGGTTAACCTTCCGATCAATTTGCATCATATCAGCGGGAAAAAGCTGGATTAATGTTACATTATCACATAGCTCCCCAGGAATTCTGGCTTGCATTTCGGTTGCCAGCAAGGCAAGGCAAGCTAAGCCATATTCTTCCTAAAGGAAGAGCAAAAGAGATCACCCTGTAGATCTAGTAACAGAACGTGAAACTGAAATGATTAATTTTGAAGCATCTAGTTCCAAATACTAGTAACATGGAATTAATCCCTTTTTTGCACTCATTAAGGGTTACATCATACTTGTCTCTTAACAAGAGGTAACATCACTCCTTTACAATTAGGGACTTTCTTAGCCTCACTAAATGGTGAAGGATGAATTTCACTTGTGTTTGGATTTTTTTTTAAAGTTAAGTTACTTTCAAGTTTTTTTTTTAAATGGGAAAGTAAAATGCTAGTTTTATTTATTTTTTAAAAAAATCTATAATGTTAATTTCTGGAGAGTCTTTGGAATCATAACTAATCACTTTTTTAAAGTGAATTTCCAAACTCTGGACTTTGAAACATTGAACAAAAGAAAAATACATAAAGGATTTGCCTTATCTACTCTACACCTCATTTTGGAAGCTCAACCAGTCCCAGAGTTTGTTGTTGAGTCCTGTCAGGTTGACTTTGACTTATGATGACCCTATGGACAAGAGACTTCCTATCATCAACCGCCTTGCTCAGGTCTTGCAGATTCAGGTATGTGTCTTCCTTGATTGAGTCTATCCATCTGGAATATGATCTTCTTTTCTACTGCTTTCTACTTTACCAAGCATTATTGTCTTTTCTAGAATATCAAAGTATGACAGCCTCAGTACAGTCATCTTGGCTTCTAGGGAGAGTTCAAGCTTGATTTGCTCTAGGGTATTCATAGAAATCTTCAGCACCATATTTCAAATGAGTTGATTTTCTTTCTATCAGCTTTCTTCATTGTCCAGCTTTTACAACCATATATAGAGACTGGAAGTACAATGGCACGGACAATCCTAACTTAAGTATTCAATGATATATCTTTACACTTGAAGATCTTGTCTAGTTCCTTCATAGCTGCCTTCCAAGTCCTACCCTTCTTCTGATTTCTTGACTGCAGTCTCCATTCTGATTAATGACTGAGCCAAGGTATGGAAAACCTTGAACTATCAATGTCTTCATCACCTGCTTTAAGGTTACATAAATAATTTGTGGTCATTATTTTTGTTTTCTTAACAGTCAACTGTAAACCTGCCTTTGCACTTTCTGCCTTCACTTTCTTTAGTAATTGTTCCAAGTCTTTACTTTTTTCTGTAGTAGTATGGTATATTTTAAACTGTTGATGTTCCTTCCTTCAATTTTCATGACTTCTTCCTCCGAGTGTAATTCTGCTTTACGTATGATATGTTCAGCATACCAGTTAAATAGATAGGGTGATAGAAAGCAGCTTTGCTGACCCCCTTGCCAATTGGAAGCCACTGCATTTCTCTGTATTCTGTCCTGATGATAGCCTCTTGTCCTGAATATAGGTTACGCATCAGGATAGTCAAATGGCACACCAATTTCTTTAAAAGTGATCCATACTTCCTCATGATCTACACAATCAAAGGCTTTGCTATAATCATTAAGCATAGGCTGATTTTTCAAAATTTTTTTGGTATGCTCCATTATCCAATGTATGTTTTGAATATGTTCCCTAGTGCCTCTTCCTTACCTGAACCCAGCTTGGACATCCAGCATTTCTCACTCCATATGTGGGTAGAAGTCTTTGTTGTAGAATTTTGGGCATCATTTTGCTTGAATGGGAAATTAACACAATGGTACCATGGTTACTGCAATCCCTGATGTCTCCGTTCTTGGGGATTGGAAACAATAATATACATTCCAATCTGCAGACCATTCCTTTGTTCTCCGTATTTCTTGACAGAGTTTAACTTGAACTAGAGTAGATTCTGTATCTGTAGATCGTAGCAACTCTATTGGTATGCCATCTGTTCCTGGTGATCTATTTCACCTAAGTGCTCTGATCTCAGTTTTCACTTCACTTTATAAAATTAGTGTTTTGTCTTCATATGGCTCTTCCTTGAATAAATCTGTCAACAGTTCATCTCTTTTATATAGTTCTTCCATGTATTGTTTCCATTGTCTTTTTATTTCTACTTGGTCATATAATGTGTTTCCCTGCCAGTTATATAGCATCCCCACTCTTGGTTTAAATTTCCCTTTGATTCCTCAGATCTTGAAGAAGAGGTCTCTTGTTCTTCCTTTTTTGTTGTCATTTTCTATTTCTCTGCATTGATTATTATATTACCTCCCCTTGTCCCTGTACACAAGTCATTGAACAATTACATTCAGAGTTCTGAGTCTATTTCAGTCACCTTTTACTTTTGCTTCTCCTTGATCCTTAACTGCTTGAAGACCGTCATCTGCTGAGGGTTCTCTTTCTTTATAGCTACATATAGTGTCTTTTTGCATTCCTCTCTGACAATAACCCTGGCTTCAGTTCAGAATTCTTCTGGCTCCCAGTCCATTAGGCTTAATAGTGCAAATATATTTTTCAGATTATCTTTAAATTCTGCAAGGATATTCTTCAGGTTGTAATTCAGCATGATGGTTTGTTTAGTGTTTTTCTTTAGCTTTATGTAACTTTTGCAGTTAGTAGTTCATGGTCTCTGTTCACAGTCTGCCTGGTCTTGTTTTTGCAGAAAGAATGGAGCTTCTCCATTTTTTGCTTCTGACAAAGTATAGTCTATTTGATTTTTATACTGACCATCAGGTAATGTCCATGTATACAGTTGCTTCTTGGGTTTCATGAAGAATGTATTTGCAGTGAACAAACTGTTGCCCTTGCAAATTTCAGTCAGTTGGTCTCATGCTTCTTTTGTTGATCTTTGATTCTGCTCTGTTTCCTACTTTTGCATTCCAATCTCCTACAATTTGTCCCAAGAACAAAGAGAAAAACAAAGCAAAGCTGGCCAAGAAAAACTCTATATAGATAAGCAGAGATAGCTCCACACAGCTGTCAAAGCATGTCAAGCTGCAGAGAACACCTTTAGCAGCAAATGCACCAAGCCAGTAACACTCACCCACTCAGCTTGTAATCTTCCAATATGGAGGTTCTTTATTCTTTGTTACAAAATATATACAATATTTACAAAGTCCAGATGGCGATCCAGCATATCTAGCTTGCTCTTTCTGGCAGAGCCTCCAGCAACATGCATGAAGCAACATGTGCACTTGTTGGCTGGGATTGTGCTACCTTTATACAGACACCTAGCCAATCCTGGCCAACCCTTGCATTGTCTGCACCTGGTGCTCATCAGCATGACTCAGCATTACTCAACTAGAGTCACATTCCTTCCCACAGGTGCACATAACAATTAAAGCAATTAAAGCAACATGACATTTACACTTACATCATAAAGTATTTTTCTTGTGGTTTGATCCAACCTTTTCTGACACGATTAACAAGAAGTCTTCTTTGAGTGTGTGATCAATTTCCCCTGGACTCCTGCATAGAATCTTAAAGTTTCTTCCACTTCTGCTTCTGTAATTGGAACATAAACTTGGATTATGATTATATTGATGGGTTTTCCCTGAAGTCTTATTGACATGATTTGGTCAGACCTTGCATTTAATCCTTTGACTACTTTTGCTATATCTCTCCTCACTATAAATGACACCCCATTTCTCCTTGGATTTTTATTTCCTCAGTAAAAACATTGTACAATT
The DNA here is from genome assembly GCA_030412105.1 of Cyclura pinguis. Lineage (NCBI taxonomy): Eukaryota > Metazoa > Chordata > Lepidosauria > Squamata > Iguanidae > Cyclura > Cyclura pinguis. Next base: position 167,469,899 of record CM059600.1, read on the forward strand.
ATATTACTCAAAATGTCCCATTCCTGTCCATATTAGCTTGTTCATGCCAGATATTGCAATGTTTATATATTCTATTTCTTGTTTTACTATGTCTAGCTTCCCTAACTCATGCTTCTTACAATTCATTGTTCCTATAATATGCGTTGTGCAGCTTCAGACTTTCTTTTCACCTCTGAGCAGGTGAAACAGCTAAACGTCCTTTTGCTGTGAATCCAGTTGTGTCATTAACCACAGCCCTATTCATAATTGTTCTCTGCTCTTCTCTAGTGGCTCACTGAGTGCCATCCAACCTAGGAGTTGGGACACTATTTCTTGTTTCATTGTGGATTATCTCATCATAGGGTTTTCATGATAAAAGACACTGAACAGAGGTTTAACCATACCTCTTTCTGTGCAATATTGGCCCCTCCCTAAACTGCTAACTCCAGGATTCCATAGGATGTTGAAAGTGGAATAATAGCACTCAAACAGTCTAGTGCGGAAATGGCCGTTAACAAGTGTTAGCTGTGGTGCCACTTTTGTTGTCTCTGAGCGATCCTCTGTCAGTGTCCTTCCCCGCTGCTGCTGCTGCTGCTGCCGCCGCTGCTGCCACCTGGTAGTTGTTTGGCACATTTACACTGGCTCCTAAGCAAAAGCCTGTCTGACATGGGAGACCCTGCCAGCAGCACTTCTGCTATCAGCAGAGTCTCTTGCCCCACAGAAACATGCAATCTCACCACCATAGAAAAAGGGTGCCATTGGTGGGAGTCCTCAGGTACTTCGTTATCATTCTCAAGGGCTTCTAATGCCAGCCACTCATAGGGTCTGAAGTTGTTAGGGATGGGCCAACCAAATCCTCTAATCTTGGCAGGGATTCGAGATTCCAGAATCTGAATCCCTGTGCCAAAATAGGCAAATGGAATCTTTCGAATCCGCCACTCAGACAGTTTGTTGGAGACTGGGACACCTGAAAACCTGGGAGACCAGGACACCTGAAAACCTGGGAGACCAGGATGCCCGAAAAATCAGGACCAGGACAGGATCCCACTCCTCACGTATTTCCCCACCCAACGTGGGCACGGGTGATTGGCCGGCAGACCGGCATAAAGCCTCTCATGCCCTGGAGGCCGCCATTTCTCCCTCCTGCTGCCTGTGCCCTAGTGCTGCCTCTCCCAGCTGCTGCCTCCCTCTGCAAGGTAATTTTGGGATAGGGATTGGGAGGTGAGGGACAGAAGAGCAAAACTGAGTTTGTCTGGGGGTCTAGGAGCTTGTGGGAATGTCCCAGGGGGTTCCAAAGACTGCAAAAAGGGGTTCAGGGGTTCCATGCAAGCCATGCCAGCCATACTTTCCCCTTCATCAGCTTTCTTTGGTCAATTCTGAGACTAAGATTGTCATGATGCCACTTTCTCTCTTAGTTTCTGTGTCTTGAATACATGAATACTTCAGTTAACCCGTTTTGAAGCTCCCTTTTAGAAAGTCTTTTTACGTTTCTCAACCCTTTTTTCTCTTTTTCCTTTGTCTAGCTGCAAGTTTATAAGCAGCATTGCCATTGAAAAGGTTGCAAAGGAGAGCTGGAGAAACACAGACTTTTGGTCTTGTGTTGCAGCAGCATGTCTATGGTAAACAATGAGCGCCAAAAAACCTGGACTGGGAAAGAATGGGATTCTACTCTAGCTGGTTCTAGAGAAGTGTGTGTTGCCTACAACAAACAAGGTGAACAGTAGCTGCCTCCAGAATCATTTATTGAGCATGCATTAATCTGTATTATTTTTTGATTTGAGACTGGAGGGTAGGGATTGGGAATTGTGGAGACAGGCCTAGAGATTTGACTTGAGTGTCCCTTGCAGGACTTGAAGGTAGCGAATTGACTGGACTAGAGGCGTGTGTGTGTGTTTAAGTGCTTTCTTTGTTGCAGGACTTGAGACTTGACTCCTGAGACTGCAGGGTACAGAACTGAGATTGGACTAGAGGCTGTTTGTTTGTGTTTTAAGTGCCTTTCTTGTTGCAGGACTTGAGACTTGACTGGAAGGCACAGTCTTCTTGAGATTTCAAGGACGGCTGAACATTTCTTTGCATTGCTCCCTTGCAAAGCTCTTTCATACACAATTCTGGGGCTTGTAGTTTTACAAGGTGTCACAGCCTTCTCTGCCAAAGTGTGCTGGCACATCATCAAACTACAAACCCAGGATGCCAGAAGGAGTTATGCAAAGAAAAGCTAGTTTTCACCTGGATTATCTCTGTACTGTGATATGTGGCCCTGTTTACACAGGCAGGAAAATGTGGGATTAATCCACATTTTCCTGCCTGTGTAGAAAGGGCCTTGATGTCATTTTCAATCTGGGGAGATCCTGAGGCAAAACTATGACAATTGTCCTGGCCAGATTTCTTCAGAGGGAGGTTTGCCTTTGCCTAGGCTTTTGCTAAGGCTGAGAGAATATGTCTTGCCCAAGATTATCCTTCTTTCTCTTGCTTTTTAAACTCTTTTTTAAAAAAAGATTCAAAAGATTCAAGATTCTTGAGATTCGTGGATTCCCAGAACCTTCCAGGGATTCAGAAAATTCTGGATTTGTCCCATCCCTAGAAGTTGCACATATAGTTAATAGTAACTCTTTAGGCTAAAGCCTGGTCTTCTTAGGGCTACTGTGTTCCTTTTTCAGTTTTCTGGCTGTATTTATATGCAGTTTTCAGGTGTGCTTGTCCTCAAAGAAATTCCCTGAGATATATGACCTTGCCTCAGGCCACTCAGCCAGCTTCATATCTGAGAATCTCAGGATCAAGCTAAATGTTAAGAGAAATGAGTAGGGATGGGCCAACTTAATCCTTGCATTCTCAAATCATTGGCAAGGATTCAAGATTCGTAAATCTGAATCCCTGCGCCAAAATAGGCAAACCGAATCTCTTGAATCCACCAACCAAATAGTTTGTTGGAGACTGGGATGCCTGAAAACCTGGGAGACCAGACACACAAGGGGAGATGGCAAGTAGGTGAGTTTTTCCCTTGGAGTAATAATGGCCTTTGCTGATAATGTCAGAAATTATATCTGGGGTTATATTCTAAGATATTTAAATTGAACATTTAATATTTAAGTTCAGCACTTAACTGGCAGGTACGGGCTTGAGATTTCAAGGACAGCTGAAACATTCCTTTGCATAACTCCCTTGCAAACCTCTTTCAGACACAATTCTGGGGTTTGGAATTTTATAAGGTGTCATAGCCTTCTCTGCCAAAGTATGCTGGTGCATCATCAAACTACAAACCCCAGGATGTCAAAAGGAGCTATGCAAAGAAAAGCCAGTTTTGACCTGGATGATCTCTGTACTGTAGTATGTGGCCTTGTTTACACAGGCAGGAAAATGTGGGATTAATCCACATTTTCCTGCTTGGGTAGCAAGGGCCTTCATGTCATTTTCAATCTGGGGAGATCCTGAGGCAAAACTATGACAATTGTCCTGGCCAGATTTCTTCAGAGGCAGGTTTGCCTTTGCCTAGGCTTTTGCTGAGGCTGAGAGAGTGTGTCTTGCCCAAGGTTATCCTTCTTTCCCTTGCTTTTTAAACCTTTTTTTAAAAAAGGATTTGAAAGATTCAAGATTCGTGAGATTCGTGGATTCCCAGAACCTTCCAGGGATTCAGATCCGGATCCGGATTTGGAAAATTCTGGATTCGTCCCATCCCTAGAAATGAGCATTTCCTACGATTAACTCACTTTTATTCTCACAAGATTTCCTCAAAGGTATATGCCTAAGTAATCAGGTTAACAGATTAAGGGTTTGTATACCTTTTAAGAACCAATCAAAAAGCAAAGCAAACTAAATGGAAGATGCATAGGCAAGGAAAACAACATGCTATGACAAACAGATGTCTTTCACTCCTTTGGCGAGTAGATGTTCTAAAAACATGCTAAGCATGTCATCTAGTTTTACCCTCAGTGATGCAGAGAAAGCTAACTAATATTTGGATTTGTGCATGGCAGGTGATGCTGGCTTTCAAATTACTATCTTATTTTTTAGCCCTTTCCACATTTGTAAAACAACAGTAACAACATCAACAACAAAAACAGAGTTAACTGAAGACATTTTGCTGACTTAGAGCCACAAATGGCATCACCCCCAAGTCAGGGTGGATCATTCTCAAAGTCAGCAAAGTATTTTTTTTGGGAGGGGGGAGGAGGGGAGGATATGAGGCAGAACATTCCCAAAGCACTTTCCCCATCCATGACAGTAAAACATATAATAATAAAGTAAATAGCTTACAATTTGCTGCCCTTTTTGACCCCACAGATCTATCACCTAGTGGTAGAGCCGGCCCTGTTTCTGTGAATGAAGCCTAAATCTGCAGCACATGTTTCAGTTTATGACTCATGCCGCAAAGGATGTTTCCCTTTCCTACCCTGCCTGATTATGTGTAACTAAGCAATGGAAAAAAATAAGGCCATATGGGAGCAGTGCAGGCCTCAGAAGCAGATTAAGACTGACAGTGCAGCAAGTGAGTGACAGCCAAATCTGATGGGGTTCAGCAATTGCAAAGGCTGACATTTAAATTGCAGGCAGCTCATGGTCTCATTCCAGGAGCTGCTTGCTGTTGTACAATGTTTTGATCATCTAAAGGGACTGGAGGTAAGAGAGAAATCAAATTGTTCTCGGAAATCACATTTAATGTAGAAATCTGGTTAATATTAAATTGTAATCTGCAGTTTTCAAGTGAACTACTCCTCAAGGAAAAGGCTTCCTGCTTTGAGGGCTGCTAGAATTAAACGTTCCCTTCATAACATCACTTCCTAAGTCAAGCCCAGCTAGACTTCAGACTGCATTAGCGCATTGATAATGTTAATTTCAAAATTATTGTGCCATTTTTTTCTTTAAAAAAAATTCTGGGCAATATTCCAGTCATATGGATCAATGGAAATCAAGCTGTGGCCCCAGTCCAATGGAGTGTTAGGTGTGTTTACAAACATTCTTTTCAATGGGCTTCACTGAGCCCAAGTCCATACTGAGTTGTAGGCTGTGTGTTTTTGGCAACATATCAAATAGCATTTCACGTTTGAATGGGGGTTGCTAAGAAGAGAGAGGAGATGCAAAATTGGGAATGTCATACATGGAGGAAAAAATACACGTAGCAAAAGTAATGGCTGGCCAGGAGATTTACATAGCATTAAACTGGCTTTTGGGCCCAGAGGTATTACTACCTTTAAAATAATGTGCATGTTCAATGGGATGAATACTGAAAAACATGGTCATGTTCTCTCCCCTAAAATTTCTGACTCCAAGCAAGGCTTGGTGGTGTAGTGGAGCTAGGACTTGTTGGTCTGAAGTGATGATATCCAGGCAGAATTTTCCCTGAGTAACCCTATATTCCTGTGAGGTACCCCTGTTGCAATCAAAAGTATTTTGAGGTGGGCTTGGTCGTAAATAGACAATTCAGTTTTGCAAAAGACCCACTATATATGGAGAGGAACGATAGTAGAACCTCTTTGTTAATATGGATCAATACAACTGTGCCTTCACAGGAATCTCTTTGAAGGTGTGGCTGTTGCAACTGTTGTGATGGGTGCCTGTACTTCAGAGCTGAGCATTATATCACTTGGAAGGACTTTATATTACAGTGGCAGCAATAGCTAAATTAATAACTGCTAATATATTCATGATAGAGGCAGTAGTTTTTGTAATTTATACTACATTTGTCTTATGAGCTTATCACCAGTGGCTGCTTACACCAGATAAATAATAGCAATTTTTTTACCTGTGTTCTCAGATGTCTACTACTTTTGTAAATCAGGGTATGTTTCTACTTAATCTAAAGTACAGGTTGGTGTTTCATGGATAATATACAGATCCTGTCTAAATATTAGTGATTTTCTGTTTCAGAGAAAGTTCACGGGGCCCAGATCCAGTCTCCATCATTCTCAGTCCTCTAGCAAACTTCTGCTCTGTAGGATTATAGGTTTTTTTAAAAAATCTTGGCAATATTAATCCCAACTGTTCATTGTGGCTGTATTGAATTGCGTGACTGTGAGAACTATAAAATTGACAATGTCTGTACCACTTAACTTATTAGCATATTTAAATAGATAGACATTTTAAATATGTCAATGTTTATTTCTGAGGGCCTTTCCATACCACACTGCTATAGTGCCATTATTCCACTTTCAGTATCCTGTGAAATTAAGGGATTTGCAGTTTACTGAGGTCATAGAGCTGTCCGGCTAAGAATTCTAAAGACCCCTCCCTAAACTGCAAACCTCAGGATTCCATAGGAAGTTGAAAGTGGGGTAATAGAACTATAACAGTGTAGTGCAGAAAGGCCCTGAGACTATTTTTTAAATTTGGTTTAAAACCGGCCACATTTCTTTATTATTCATTTTAAAACATCTATGTCATATTGTGTAGGTCAAACTAGTCAATATGCTTAGCACACATTTAGAGATGGTAAAAGGCAAGATAACAGTGCTAAGTACAAGCATGTGCTAGATTTGTTCTTGTAGATGCTTGTTCTTAGCACTGTATCTTGCAAAGATAGGTGTTTTGTTTTGTAACTGGTCACTGGAAGGTAAACATGGCCTTAACTGAAAATCCTACTGCTGAGTCATGCATCTCTAAGGAAAGCCTGCAGTTAGAGAGGAAAAATGTTCTACTAGCAGGGAATATACATTTCCCTTAACATCTAATATGAAAGTTATGACCTCCCTCTCTCCCAGTTGCTACTCTGATGCCAGTCATTCCTTTCCTAAGCAGTTTTCAAAGAAAATAAAAGCTCCACCATTACATTGTTACACTGTTATAGTTTCTCAACCTTCCATCCTATATTTAGGGTTACATTGGCTTACAAAAACATGCATGTGGCCTAAGGGGTTTTGGTGTGGTCCTTGGGTCCTCTCCCTCCCAAAATCTATTAAAAAAAATAAAAATGGGAAATTGTATTTCCAGAGGCTTCCATGTGGCAAACTTTTACCCTGTTCACTGCTATGGATCCCACAGCACCCCCAAAGTAACTAGAAGCAATGAGAATTCAAATAGTCTAATAATATAATACCATAATAAATATAATAAATAATATAATGATATTATTATAATAAAATATAATAGTATTACATTACATTATATTATAAAAGTATAATAAAAATAATAGCCTGGATCAGTATGCAAAGGGATCTTGTAGGACATTTGAGACTAACTGAGAGAAAGAATTTGGTAGCATAAGCTTTTGTAGACTTAAGCGTATGGAAGCTCACGCTACCAACTTCTTTCCCTCAGTTAGTCTCAAAAATGCTATAAGATTCCTTTGTTTGAAAGTAACCAGAAGTCACTTCCGGTTTCATCAAGATGGCTAGGCTGTGCTCTGTGTGGGGTCCACATGATCTGAAAAATGACCCTGTTGCCGTTCAGTCTTGTTTGACACTATAAACCACAGCATGGGGATGTGGCCCAGTAGTCAGTAAAGAGAAATGGATTAATACAAACAAACAATAAACAAGTACAAAACCACAAATTGCTAAGGCCCTTTTCACATGACGATTACATCCCAGCATGGGGATGTGAGACAAGTGGGACCATGATGACACTTCTGCATGACGTCATCACAGTTTTGCCCTTCTCCTGTCACCAGACAGCATGATTGTGGGGCAAATCATTGATGAAGTTTCTCCATCTATGACCCCTGATTGCATGATGCTCCTGTCCTTTCCGGCCATGCGGAAGGTCAGGAAGTATGATAGAGGCATTTCCTGCCCCAGGACAGCATGGGAAAGAGCCTGGCTATGCTACAGGAGGCAGGCACATGTCACTCATGCTCCCTTCCACAGGGAACTGGTTGGGTGTGGAGGGGAGCATTCCTGTCGTGCTCCCTTCCCACCAAAGGCACTGCCAGGATCGTGACTGGAGAATGATGGGATCAGGTAACGTGCAGAAATGGCCTAAGAATCCCCACATCATACTTAGGCCTATTAGAGCTCCCCAGATGCAGAAGTAGTACTGACCCAGGGCATTTATGTTGCTGTAAGGGAAAGCAAATCCCCCTCTCTTCACTCTGGAACAACACTTTTAAAAGTCTTGTTTGACCAAGACAGATATCCATGTATTCTTTCCTTCACTTATTTGCCTCAAAGATAGTTTGTTTACCTGGTTATATGGCAAGTCTAATTTTTCTGGAGGCTTTGAATACTGATAATCAGAGATGTTGCTCATTGTGGAGACCTAGACAAGACACACCTGCTCAAACAAACTTGCCTTCCCCATTTCTCCTATGTAAAACTATGGTCAGACATATCTAGTTGAATACAGTTGTTGCTGCTATGTGCCATCAAGCTTGCTTCATTTCATGGCAACATCCTAAATGAGAGCCCTCCAAGAGACTGTCTTGTAATATCTCTGCTCAGGTCTTGCAAAGTCAGGGCTGTGGCTTCCTTGACTGAATCAATCCATCCACAGTGTGGTCTCCCTCTTTTCCTGCTGCCTTTGACTTTAGCAAGCATTGTCATGTTTTTCCAGTGTGTCACATGGTTTGATGAAATGTCCAAGGTGTGATCACTTCAATTTGATCTTTTTCATTTGAGCCTCTAGTAAGGATGAATATATACATCAAGGTATGACAGAATCATAGATCATTTTTTACTTAACATAATTTTGCATATACTTAGTTAAGCCACAGAGGTGCTAAGAAATCCTGTTAATGAAATCTGAAGATGAGTATTGGGACAATGGAAGAGCAACCATTGTGTAATGGGACCATTGGTGTCTGATGTCCATTGGTCCCAATGTGTTGTAGTTCTGTTGTGCATCAATCCCGTTGTGCATTTGTCCCATCGCACAATGGTCATTTTGCCAGCTCTGCTATGTGGTAACATAGCAGCAGCCCTCTATTGGACATGAATGTTATGAAAGTGCCCAATTCTAATTCCAACATACGTAAGTCCTCTTATAAAGATGTAACTTCCACACAGAATTCTGGCAATAAATGTGACAACAACAGTGCCTCCATTAACTACTGGGACATTTTATTCATTTTACCACAGTTTGGGTACGTACCTTAAATTAACTACCACATGAGGGTATTTCCAGAATATAGCCCCGTTTGGGGATTTTTTCCCCCCTGCCCCAAATGTGAATGTAGATCCTGCCTACCCCCAACCCTACACCTTGCACTGACAGGCAATATCTGCAAAGGAATTCCAACTGCCTGAAAATGAGTGCAGTTACAGAGCTCAGTGAGATCAGGAACCCTGTGGCCCTTTCACACGATAGAAATATAGCACTATGATTCCACTTTAGCTATCATGGTTCCATCCTGTGGGATGCTGGGGGGTATGTAGTTTGGTCAGAGGCACCAGTGGAGCTCTCGTGGTGGGAATTTTAAAGGCCTCTCCATCAACTCCCAGTCCTAGGTATATATGGGATCTTGCCACTGGCAATTAATGTAATAATGTAATTAATGTAATAATAATGCTATAATTAGATAGTATGCAGTGGATGAGGGGCAGGCGAGGGGTGGGAGTGTGGCTACGGCATGGGGGGCAGAGCTATGAAGGACAGGGTGGTGCTATGACAGACGGAGCAGGGCTACAGTATGTGGGGGAGAGCAAGCAAGGAGCCATGGCACCCCCCAAAAATTGCTATGGGAGGTGCACCACCCCCATTGCCCCCATCCTTACGAGACTGGTAGTGTATATGGTCCACTGCTGAGCTCGCAGTCAGAGAACTTTGTAATCATGTTCCCTTGAGCAGTGTTTCAGCTCTTCTGCAGACCGTCCCCCCCAGCATGATGGAATTGGTAACAGAAGAAACAGGGAATGGACCATGTGCTTTTCACTCCCTGTACAACCTTAGGAGGAAATAACAGTGGAATGGTTTCTATATAGATGGTAGTTCAAATGAAATGTTCCATAAGAAGATAGGCAGAAGTCTGTGTTAGCTGGAACCTGTTTGTTTATTTAATGTGTATGCTACCTTTCTCCCAGAGTGGGACTCAAGGTGGCTGTCAGAGGGAATCAAAAAAATCTTAACAACAAAATTTAAAAACAATTAAAATAAACTACATAAAAACAGTATAAAATCTTCTAAAAACCTACAAAAGTTAAAAAAGATAAATAAAACATCCCATTAAGAAGTTCTCCTGATAACACATCAAAAGCCTGCTTAAACGAAAATGTCTTTGCCTGCCAGCAAAAGGAAAATGAGGAGAGAAGCAGCTTAGCCTCCCACAGAAGAGAATTCCAGAAGGTGGGAGCAGCCACTGAGAAGGCTGTCTTTCATGTCCTCACCAAGCAAATCTCTGTTGGTGGCAGAACCAAGAGAATGCTCTCCCCTGTAGATCTTAATAAGTCTGGCAGGTTCATATGGGGAGATATGGTCTTTCAGACAGTCTGTATCTAAGATATATAGGGCTTTATAGGTCATGACTAGCACTTTGAGTTGTGCCCAGAGATGAACTGGTAACCAGTTTTAATGGTTCTAACAAAGGAGCTGTTTATATAAGGGACTTATCTGCTCCCTATAACTAGCCCCAGTCAGCATTCTCGCTGCAGTATTTTGGATCAACTGAAATTTCTGAACAGTTTCCAAAAGCAGTCCTATGCAGAGTATGTTACAGCAATCCAAATGGGATGCATGTGTCACCATAGCCAAATCTGATGTCTCATGGAATGGGCACAGCTAGTTTTAGCTGTGCAAATGTACTCGTGGCCACTGCTGAAATCAGGGGGCCCAGGCTCAGAGCTAAGTCCAGGAGAACACTCAAGCTGTGAGCCAGACATTTCAGGAGGAGTGTAACCCCATCTAGCACAGGTGGAGTCCCTATTTCCTGTTCTTCCTGTCAGCTGAGCAGAAACATCTCTGCCTTGCCTGGATTAATTTTCAATTTGTTTGACCTCATCCAGTCCGTTACTGACAACAGATATTGGTTCAGTCCTGAGATAGCTTCCTTGGAATCAGATAGGAAGAAAGAGTAGAGTTGGATGTCATCAGCGTGTTAGTGACACTGAACCCCCAAACTCTGGAAGATCTCTCCCAAGAGTTTAAAGTAGATGTTAAAAAGCATGAGGGGCAAAGCAGAACCCTGAAGGATCCCACAGACCTTCAGGCCAGGACATTGAACAGGAGTCTCCCAACATCATCTTCTGAGTTCTCACCCCCAAGAAAGATCAGAATCATACTGAAAGCTAGTGAGAGGTCCAACAGAACCAGTAGAGACACACTCCTCTTGTCCAGTTCCTTGTGTAAGTCGACCACTAAGGCAACCAAAGCTGTTTCTATCCCATAACTGCCCATAAAGCCAGACTGATATATATCCAGATAATCCGTTTCATTCAGAAACTCCTGTAGCTGGGAGACCACCTTGAACCTTGTTCTAGAACCTTGTCCAAAAATGGAATGTTATAGACGGGCCAATAATCCTGTCTACATCCTCAGACTCCACAAATTGAAACATATCCAATAATACAGGAAAAAGCAGGTGTAAGATAACATCCACTAGACCTGTCTCAATAGCAGCATTCAAGTCAGAGCAGATCCTAAAAGACCTGTGGACAGAGTTTCATTTAAGAAAAGAGTGTCCCCAATCCTCTTTACCAGAGAGTCTCTTTCCTCTTCCTACAGCAGCTTCCCCCACTTATCAGACAGGTTAGGGACTGGAGCACTGTCAGAAAACAGAATTGATTGAGAAGTTGAACCCATGTACTGTATTGTAGGGAACATAAGGACTACTACAGAGGCACACTTGGGACTGATGGCGCTTGCACTGCTTGCAAAGTCCCTAAGCCAGCCTAGCACCTTTTTTCCTTTCCCAGGTCACTTTGCAAGCAGTGTGCACATGTGGGAGGTTCCAAGTGAGCCTCTGTAGGCAAGAAGAACTGAGGAAAGAGTGGAACTCCCATTGAATTAATGGAACTTGTCCTTAATTTGGGAGCCTCAAAAGAGTGAGTTGTCAGATCATGGGGCATCGAAAGGCTACAGCTTCCTGTACTTGGAAGGAGCTGCAAGAAGGAAGAGAAATAAAGGAAGCTACCCATCTTTTAACAAGAACCTCATCTGATCAAAGGGCCTTTGGCTCACAGAACGTGTTCTTCCTTGAGCAGGAAGGAATCTCTGATCTTACCCTTTGCATGGAAATGGCTGTATATTTAGTATTATTCACTCATTGCACTGATCATAGTTAGTATGGCACAAGATCATTCAAATTGCAACCAAGCTATGTATACTCCCATTAGAGAGAACATCTTTTTATCAACATTGGCTGTTTGGGCATGTACAGATATTCAACACTGTTTCCGTATGGTAAATATTATCACATGGGCCAATATCCATATTGTTTAAATTATCTGGCATTGCTCCCTATCTTTTAGCATATTGTACAACATAAGATATATTAAAATTCCATGAAAATTGTGTATTTTCAGTCATTCTACATTTTCACCTGTCTATTTTCTGCCACGTCACCTCTATTTATACTTTGTCATTTTGGTTTTTTTTTTTTTGACAACCATTATGATCGTGGCAGTGGGGAAGTATATTTTATTAGCAAAATGGGGACCTGATCTTCAGACATATTGCTGATCTGCAAGCATATTACTTCATATATTGTTCCTCTATTTACCCCCCTGCCATTGAACTGAATGGGAAATCTGTTGCAGGTGTGTAAACTGTATTTATTGCTGCATGGCAGGGGATTGGATTCAATAGCCCTTGTGGTCTCTTCCAGGTCTCTGATTCTAGGATTCTTTCCACAGCAAAATGTATTTGAAATGAGAATGGAGAAGAAAAGCTGTTTTTCAGTAGCTGAAAGTTCTCTGTGCTTTAGTACAGATCAAAACACAGCAGAACAAGTGTGTGAGAGATTGTTGAAAAATAGGATTCAGAAGACAGAACAGAGAATGAAAATAATATTTATCTATTCTATTTAAAGAGTAACAAAGTATATATCTATATCAGAACAGTATTTAAAAGGGAAACATAGTCAAAGTATTAAAAAGAACAAGAGCAATAAGGCAAGTAAATAACACAAAATAGCAGATACCAACCAGTAAAAATACCACAATGAAGCAGGGTCAAACAATACAGTGCAAAAGAGAAGGCAGCACCAGGTAAGTTCACAGTAGAGAAAGCTAGCCTTATAGAAGCTCTACAGCCGATTCATATAACACACACAGCTGAAGATTCTTTCTATCTCAGTAACACACCATTAACCCTATAATGACCAAAGCTGTAGATCTTGTCCATATTTCAGCAGAGGTAACAGTGCTCACTCAGAAGGAATTAAAGAAGAGAGACAGAAAGACGATATCATAACTATCTTTAGATTTCTAAAAGACTGTAAGGAAAAAAAAATGGAGAAAGCTTGTTTTCTGCTACTGTAGGGGAGAAGACCTGAACAACAGATTCAATGTACAAGAAAGAAGATTCTGACTAAAATTTGGGAAGAATCTTCTGACAGTTATTGCTGTGAGGCAATGGAACAGACTGCCTTGGAAGGTAGTGGACTCTTATTTGTTGAAGTTTTAAAACAGATGTTAGATGGCCAGCTCTCAGAGGTGCTTTAATGGTGAATTCCTGCAGTAGCAGAGAGTTGGACTAGGTGGCTTTTAGGGTAACCTCTAGCTCTATGATTCCAAACAGGAGGCAGCTGATCTCTCAACTGGCCAGGAGGACAAGAAGTAGTGGTAGGGGATTCATCATGTTCTGGAAAGAAAGAAAGGGAAAAAAAACAAAAACAAAAACAGTGTAGATTGACCCTCTGGATCATGACCACTAATAGTATCATGATGGTAATCTACATGAGATCCAAACCAGGGGTGAGCAGATTTGAGGGGTCTGGTAGCCAATTTCACAAAAATGCATATCAGTTTTGTTGGGGACCACAAACACTCCCACTTCCAAAATTTGGTGACACATTGACTGAAAGTGCCCTTTCTCTTACTTTCAGTTGTTTAAACATTCAGTTAAATGTTAAAACAAGGCAAGCTGGTAGCATGGGCTCTGTTTAAGAGGAATATCATGCTTCCTGAGGTCTTCTGGGATGAGATTCTCCTCTTAGAGAAAACACGTGTACCCTATGTATATTGTTTATTAGAGGGAGCTCTTGGAGGTTGTGAAAATGGCAGTGTGAGAGCTAAGACTGAAAAATATCAGAAACAAGTTATTTAATCTGGAGTATTTTTTTTTTATCCTTCTTCAACAGCTCTGCCACCAAGGTGAAAAAGGGCACATACTATTTATGATTTCTTTTTCATATTGAAATAGCTGGGAAAGCTATTTTGATGTACATAGCAGTGTCCTGAGTTCAATATAGCAAAATAATTCTTTCAACATACATTTTCAGTACACAGAATTATATTGTGTGACATGGTCTCAAGATTCAAATACCACACTTTTTTTTTCAGTGATGGAGTCAACATTTCATATTATACTGTCTGCTGAGTTTGGGGTTCCAGTCTGTTTAACCGTCCCTGATAAATTCTGAGGGAGAAGGAAACAAATATGAAATCAATTGGCAAAATTACAGCATAATACTCTATGTCCTGCTTTGTTCTGACCTCTTCTTTTCTTCCTCCACCTTTAAGTACAAGATAAATGACAGATAATGACTCTCTCATCTCAATCTACCACACTAAGCCCAACAATCAAACCTTATTGCAAAGGCATTTGAGGTATGTAATTTTAAAAGGGGGAGTTGTCAGGAGAGATACAGAACAAAGCACACCTAAAATATAGCCAAGCTGCAATCCTATTGGGCTTATTTTTCAGTAGACATGAAGATTAAATATTTCATTATGCTACAAACTAGTGATTTCATTGATTAGTAGTATTACATTGCTTTAGCTTTCTAATTTTTTTTTTGTCAAATCCCCTCTTGAACAAGGGAGTGATTAGTTAGCTGTGTTCTCTTGTTGAGAGCTATTGTTGTAGGTATGGTTTTAATATACCCACAGTACTTGGCACTGAGGGCCATTTTCTGAATCCAGGAAATCTTGAACTGTTTATTGACTCAAGGCAAGGAGTAGAACATTGAGATGGAGCTAATTGGCAGGAGACAGAGTCCACAAGTCAGCTAAATATGTATTCCCATTAATTGGGACCCTGTCTTGCAGTTAAAAAGCTGCCTGTTCTAATCTCAGTAACTTCTTGAAGGTTCTCTCTTTCTTAAAATTAGTCAGATTTTCCATGTGTCTGACAGAGCAGCTATGCCAACTGAAATATTGTTGTCATATCACAAACTCTACAAGAGCGCCACAGCCATGGCCAAAGAAAACATCCTAGGTGTTTACTGGCTATCCCGATCATCAGCAAAAGTAAATTAATTTCAGATTTAGTACAGAGCAATGACCAGAGAGAGATAAACACATTAGACTGGCTTGAAAATTGTGTTTATGAAAGCAACGTTTGAATGTCCAAGGTGATGGAAATGCCTATAGTCAAGTTTATTGCCCCATGGTGATAATGTGTCAAAATGTTTTCCCACCAATCTCTCTCCCCACCCCCACCATGAAGTTGTTGTCAACTTGACTTTTCAAATAAGATGGAATATCTGTTATTGCATTTGGCCTGTAATTTCCCTTCTTGGAACCACAAGTATAAGAATATATACTGCTTTGGGGTACATCATATATATTATCATTTACAATATATAACAGCCTTACAACAGAGAGAATATCATTCCAGAACTGCTATTTTACATGTTTCAGTTCAAGAGATGGAGGGAAAATCAGGTCAAGACAAAGAGATTATGGAGGGCAACAGATTTCCCTTGGAAAGTTGTATAGGAAGTATGAGGAAACTTCAGTATGTGAGCAGGATGCAACTCATGGATTTCCCTATCCAACCTGTAAAAATCTCCTGCTGTTATGAGTCAATGGAGATTAGACCCTGTACAGAACTGAACTATGCTTTATAGGCATACAATTGTTAGATGGTGTTACCCCAAAATGTGGGGTAGTGAGTTCCACCTGTAATGCTTCTGTGAAACAGTGGGGAATTATTAGCTCAAAGGGGAGGCTTGTGTGAGGTGGGTAACCTTACAGGATCTTTTATAGCTATGTATACTGTTACTAGTAAAGGGACACCAGCTGGAGATTAAAAACCTATTTTTTGGGAGGAATATCACAATTACACACAGGATCCAAGCAGTCCCACAACCACACAAGGCTAACTGAAGGAAAGGAGGAAAAAAATGGATAGCAGGATGTCAGGGTGAAGTGGGTGATATTTACCTATCCTGCAGAGAAGAGATGAAGTGATGTGGCTCAGACTAAGGGTCCAAGGGTAGCACAAGAATGGGAATTGGAGCCACAGAGTAACGGCCTATGTCCAGAGTACTATGGGTTTTTTGGCTCAGACCCAGGGTTTCAATATCCTGTTTCTTCCCTGAAGGGGAAGGAGCTAATGGTTCTCTAGTAGAACAGACAATGGGAACCAGAATGACCCTTAGGATTAGGTGATAGAGCACTGATGGAAATCATGATAGCTCACTAGTGGCTGGGGAGGTGAAAAAACAAAGGAGAATTTCAGTGGGAAGAGGAAGCGGGTTGAAGACAATCAGTTGCTTTGTTAAGGCAGTTTCGGATACTATTGTTTCTGAAAGTTGAGTTGGTGAGGGGAGCTTTGCAAGCTCATTAACACCAGAACTTCCTTGACCAAGACCTGGCCATGCCCTGAGGTCTCATCTGAACTACTTTTTCACATGTTCAGCCAGTCCTCTTTGCAGTCATGGCTTTTCAGCCATAACAACATTATATTTCATGCCAATTAAATGATATTTGCCAATTATATCATATCATGGAGTATGGGTGTATGGCACAGTAACAATGGAACTGAGCAGTGCTTTTCAGACATATAAGTTGCTACATGGAGTTGAACTGCCTTTGCAGACACGAAAAATGTTGCTCTGAGGTTTACTCCTGAATACTTATCTGTAGAATTGAACTGTGTTTTTTCTTCTTGTTGGGAAAATGTTCAAATTGATAAAAATTTCACCCATGTTGTGTTGGCCTCTTGATGACTTTGTTCTTGACCTCACCCTTAATGTTGCCCACATCTATAATATGACCTGTGACACGCATCCCAAATTGAAATTTAGCCCCTGGGGGGAAAAGTCTTTCTCTACCTTGATGTACAGAATAGAGTTTGCTTGCCTTTAAGATTGGATTTATCAGTTGCTTTGTTTACGAAACTGAAATATATATGTATATCATGCATTTTTAAAAAATTGTATAGTGTTTTCCAAATCCACATTAGGGCATTCAGACAGTGTATTTCTGAATTGATTTCATGAAGTCATATATGTAATGTCTATGATAACATACACATGAAAACAGATGCCTGAACCTTCTTGTTAGTCTCTAGTAGAGGAGATGCATTGACTCCACAATACATAAATCAGTGTTGACGTACTAAGTTCCCATTGAGTCATTGGGCCTATTATAGAGGGAACTAACAATGGGATTTAAGCCAAAGCATCAGAATGAGTAATATCCGTATATTTCTAAGCACCAATCCTGTGATCAGTTCAAAGAGCTATAGTCTGAACAACAAATACTGTATCATATTACATCCCTCTGCAGAAATGTAGACATGCAAGCTCACTTACAGAATACACAAAGAGGCTTGTAGATGTGTCTCTTTTGATTTCACTCATGTTTAGATGATTCCAGAAAATCTGCTTCCTGTGATTACCATCTCTCAAATGTTAATTTACTAGTCAAGATGAATGTGCTATGGGTTTAAGAGGGCAATAAAAAGACCTCTTTTACTGGTGCAGTTCCTGGGAAGTTAGTGGAGTTGTTTCTCCATAAGTGGACCATGAATCATTTCCTTAATTGTGGGTGTTATATCATAACTAAAACTACAGATAAAGGTCACGCACAAGGCAGGTAAAATGAAATCCCACAAGGTACACAGAGTTATCTATAATATGAAGAATAATCACACCAGTGGAATATAATGCCCTTACAAATCTTGTTATGGTTCCCAAGAACGGAAATATCCTATTAGATGCCATTTACTATTTGATAGGCCTGGAAGATTATTTGCCAGTCAAAAAGGGAAAAGAGTTGATGGACTCTGACAAAACTGGGTGTGCCTTCTTAATCTTCCTGTTTTTCTTCTGGAGTTGGAGAATCAGACAGAATTTTGCAAGATGCTGTTCAGCACAGTGTGTAGAGTGGCAGGGGCATGGCATGACTTTAGAGGGAACTCCTGATGAGTGGCTGAACATATAAGCACTATCATCAATTTATCTAGACCAATCAAATCTACTAGCCAAAGTGTTGACAAGGTATAAAAAAGGAAGAATGTGTTTAGTGCAAGGGTGGGGAACCTGCAACCTTCTACTTGTTATTAGGCTGGAAGTCCCATCATGCCTCACCATTGGTTGTGCTGGATGATGGAATCTGGAGGCACTATGCTCCTTGCTTGGTAAGCAGAGAGATATATTTGAGATGAGGTCAGGCAGAGTGAGGTAATAACTGCTGATGTCACCAGTTTGCTTCCTGGTAGGTTGCTTCCTAAAGGAATGCCATTCTCCATTGCCAAGGATGGTTGGAAGCTTCCTTGCCAGCAGGGTGCTGAATCTGTTATGGGCTTTAATCTGAACTCTGAATAAGCTGTCTGAGGTGCTGAACCCGATCACCAAAATATGTTCTGTGTGTTGAATGGTTCCTTTAAAGTCTGGACTAAAACCTTGTGTGGATTTATTGCCCAACACATAGAAGCCACCAGCCACCACTGTTCTATGCATAAAATAAAGAAGAGGGCTATTTGCAGAGATGGGTCTACTCAAGATTAAAGGCTACAGCTTTCTCAGAGTGGTGCCTAGGTCAACCAGAAGCAGTTCAGGATAAGCACAAAAACAAAACAAAACAAAACAAACAACAACAAAAACAAAAAGCAAAAAAAAAAAGGGAAAAAAACTAGCAGAAGTTTGAGACATTATTTCAGTCTAATTACGCAGTTCCCATTTCCAAAATTCTTCAAATTGTACATACAGTTCAGTCCTATATATATTTCCTACATAACATTTAGTTCAGTAGCACTTAGTCCCAAGTGAGTGTGTCTTGGATTGTTGCCTAAACCATGGGTGGTAATTGGTGGGCATAAAAATGCAATGGAAGGATAAACAATGGTTAATTGCTGATTATCTTTGGGTCGAATTAGATGATGATGATGATGATGATGATGATGATATCTTTATTTAAATCACATCTTTCCCCCAAGACTCGGTCTCAAGGTGGCTAGATTGGGATTCAAGATGTGTTCAATATGTTTGATAGGCTTAGTATATTTTTAAAGGGTGTGGTAAACAAATGGGCTTTGTCATAGCACGTGATTGTCCTGAGCTATGTATTTTGCATTGAGTGTACTTTGTTTTGGGGTTGTTGCTTAGAAGGCAAAAATTGGCTTAATTTGCAAGTCTGATTGCAAAGTTATGCTTTCCAAATCACAGATTCTTGATTGCTGAAGCATATTTCTCAGAGGAAAACTTGTGAGAGGGAAAATATGCTTATTGCAGGAACTGTGCACTCCTCTTGATGCCTAATTTATCCTTTGACAGTCTTCATTTCTTCTTAACATTCAGTCTATTAAGCATAAGTTGTTTTTGTCTGTTTGCTGCTTGGCATGCAAATAGTTTTGAGCTTTCACTGGGGATTGATGTCATGCTTACTGATGTTGCAAAGGCACCAACGGATCCCTAAAACAGTGATATTCTCCTGTGCTATGAATGCTCCCAGATGGGGACTTCCTAATGGTACCAGGCAGAAAGCATGATCCATGCATTCTCTTGTTTTCTCTGTACCTTTTTGTCTGGTAAGAAAGTGGCAGGAAAGAGAAGTGGATAAACACAGGAGCGTTATATTCAGAAGACAATGTCATCTGCACTGCTTTTGACATTTTGTGAATGAAGCAGGGTATTAAAAAGCCTCAGCTGGAAACATTCTCAGTCTCACGTGAAACCTACCAGTGCCAGAAAGTCCATTTCTTATTTCTCCTTCTGTTGCAGTGAAGAGAACAGGACTGAACCACCTCACTCTGCTTTCGCTGTCATGTCCCATGCTGGTTCTCTTCCAAATATATTGTTGAAATATCTACATCAGAGAATTGAGCCAAATGTGCATAGGCTTTCCCCATGATAGTACAATTTGACTGTGGCAGACATCCTCACTACAGACATCATCTCCCAAAATGCAAGTCTTATGTAAATGTTCACCTGCATCACTGCTGGGCTAAAGTGGGGACATGGGGATCACAATGACATCATATTGTAAGCATATTCAGGCAGATGTGCATAGAAGCCCCTTTTCAGATTTTTGCCCTGAACACATAGAAACTGATCATGTAATCAGAAATGTGGGGATGCTTGGAATGGGCCATGCATAATCAATCACTCCCACCCACAGAAAAATTTCTGTGTTGCCTCCAGAAGTGTGCCTAACAGTGGGTGTGACCATACATCCCACCATCTCCTCCTTATGTTCTTGCTAGTCATGTGGAGGAAAATATCCAATACCTGAAAGCTGTTTTTGCTTTATCATATTTTATCATATTTTTTTTTCATGACCACACTGACAAAGTGATTTTGGAGGAGAGAGAACAGGCAGACTTTACAATCTTCTTGGCACCTTATCCAGGCATAACTGCCATTGGACAAATGGTTGCGCATTGTAGGATGTTGAGCAAGATGGTATCCTTGTCAGGTTAGCATATGGGCAGTTTCCACCATAGACAAGCAATCTGCCAGTACACAGAGACCTACAAAGACCTGCCAAATTTTTGCACAGAGGCGTGATCCAGCATAATGTCAGCATAACTACAGTAGTGTAACTTCACATCATGCTACCAGTGAACAGGATGTTAGCCAGACAGATCTGTAGTGGTGTGAGATGCTATTATACAAGCTTATTTCTATCCCTGGGTAGCATTAGGAAGAACTGCCTTTGGAATAGACAGTGATAAGCAGCCGACAAAATGTCCCCTTTGCCTTTGAACTACAGATGTTTCAATAGTCTCCTAAACTAAAGGGAATGCTTAGGGAGTTTGTTCATGTTTCTTAATGTCCACATTTAGAAAGAAAATGCTGCCATATTTTTTTTTCTAAATGTATCTTGAAAGTAACCATCTGCAGGAGTTCAACACTTTTGCTTATCTTTTGACCTTGCTGCTGCTATTCTGCTGTTGCTGCAAAACCTGCTAAGAAGGCAGCCCCAGAAAAACAAAGTTGCCCCTTCTCAGATTCTGGCATTTTATGTTTCACACAAAGTCCTTCCTGTTTCCTGTTTGCACTCCCACTGTTGATTCCAAAACAAAAATTCCACAGGGCTTTTATAGAACACAGAGCTGCACTAGGACAGAATGTGAACTTGGAGTTAATGGTGACTATGGAAAAAACTGACATTAATTCAATATTGAGGCAGACTAAATCTCCCTGTTTATTTCTTGAATATGCCAATAGTCACTAGGTAGACATATTAATGTTTTTTAAAATGCAGTATGGTGTGTATGTGTTTGTGTGTAGGACTAGACTCCTCCCCTTAACTTTACAGTCTCCACTCCCATCTTCTGTGCAGCCAGAAAAACAAAAACCACAACGTATGTATATTAAGGTGCACATAAGTTCAAAAGACCAAATGTTCCTGTATTTTTAATGATTTCACAGAAGGATATTTTTAAAGTTTCATCTTGCCATGAAAAGTTGGTGGAAGTGTTGCTTAGTCAATTCCCTTTTCTTAGACAAACAGTAAAAATTAAAGGAGCTCTGTCTTCCTTTGTATTAGTTCACCAAACATGAATATATTGATCCCGTCATCCTAAAAACCAGAGGGCCAAGTCAGATTAATTTAGTCATCATTAAATACCACTAAATACAATGGAGTATCAGACATCATGAATTTGTTCCACTGGTTTCAACAATTGGAGCTGATTTGCCAAATATGTATTAAACCAGCAATTTAAAGAGAGAGAGTTTCTTAAGTCTCTGCTCTCCCCCAGCATGCATGTGCGCACGCACACACACACACACACACGTTGTTTCACTAATTGGTTGTTTTGATTCAACAGCATATGTATTTGAAAGTTAGAAGACAACAGGACTTCTGGGATCTGTATGAAATTGTGTGTGTATAAGGGGGCTTGCACTGTTACTGACAACCAATTTCAGCTGTCTCAAAAAAACAGAAATCATTCTCAAAGCAGAGGGTTTTTTTAAAAAAAACTGAGTAGGCAGGGGTGCTCACATTGGGCCTGCCCATTAAATTCTTCCACAACATTGGCCCAAGCCATTTCACAGTTTGAGGAAGGCCCATCTAAGTCAAGGGTCAAAATACTCCATCAGCCAAGTTAGTCTGATGTATGTGGCAGAATTTTCCCACAAGAACACGTGCCCATCCCTAGAAGTCAACATAGCAGGTATAAATTAAATAATTAACAATTTGATGCCTTTTCCTGACAGCCCAAATCCTGAGGCAGATCCCGTGCTCTGCCTAATGGTAGGTCCAGCTCCTGACAGCCACAAGATGTGTTAGAAGAGGATGTGATCAAGTATCTTTTTACATGTTTCTGGTCTCTTTATTATTACAGTAATGCTCTAGCACAGTGGTTCTTAACATGGCATCTGCAGACGCCCCCCCCGCCGATTCTGCAATGTGGTTGTGAAGGTCTGTGAAAGGCTTGAAGGCTACTCAGCCCATCTTCTCCCAACAACAGAGTGACAAAATGACGGGAACTACGGCAAAAGAAGGCAGGTTGGCAGGTTGGTAGGGCCTACACATTGATGTTCAACCAACTCCAGCCTTAAACTGATGGGTAGAAGCAAGAGAAAAGTTTTCCCTCCCACTCCAGCCACTCTCAGGGAAGTGTACACTTACTTATTTCTCCCTTCTCTGTCAATCTGAAGATACATGATGAGCAATTTTTAATAAATATTTGATGCATTTTAGGGTAAATCTTAGGGTCTGCAGCAACAAAGGATATTTATAGGGGGTGCCTGGTAAAGAAGAGATTGAGAACCATGGTTTAGGAGTTAAGAATATTCTTTGAGTTTTCTGTACCCAATGACAATAGTTGTCGTTCCCTTCCCTGTCAATTGAAAAGCATAAGCTTAGAAAATCTAACAGCAATGTCCTTGAGAAAACTCCAACACCTATCAGTTCCAACAAGCATGACGTTTCAACAACTGTTTGTTTGCTCATTCATTCATTCAATATCCTTGCGTTCCATCAAAGATGCTACTCATGGCACCTAAGAGCAGCAAAAGAGGAGAACAATCTGGCAAAAACAGAATGAAAACACAAAGTGTGTGTACTTCCCACACAAAGAGGGGAGGTTCTGCCCCCATTATTGTTGCTTTCCTCCAAAGTATGGAATGAACCAAGCCTGAATCAAAATGCTTTTGCGTGCCTCTGCCATGCTTCTGGGAGACTACATAGCAAAGAAAATCCACTGTAACTTTAATAGCTTTGCAAAGGGAGGAGGAATGAAAAGATGGGGAGCCCAGTTGTTGGCAGAGGATGGTGGGAGTTGTAGACCAGCACCTGTGGAGGAGAGATAGGCTGTGAAAAGCCAACTCAAATTCCTACTTTTTTTAAAAAAAAAAAATCAGTCCCTTTGCAGTCCAATTCTACAAGCACATTCTAGCCATGAAAGGGGGCATTGGTTTTATCATAATCCTGGAAAGTATAGCAGTACCCAGAGGCATTTCAGTTCTGTGCCTACTATAATTACATTGCAACAGTACCCAAATGCAAGGAGGTTACTGGAATACAGATAATAAAGCAAAGACGCAACAAGTCAAGACAGCATTGTCACTTCCCAAGAACATGCAGTCCTGAGAGCTGAGAGAAAAGTGGAGCATGACAGAATGTTGACTTTCTCTGGAATGTTTCTCTTCATTGCATAGTCATATTTAGATGACAATCCTGTGCAGTTTGTTTGGGAGTAAGCCTGATTCAACTCAGTGGGATTAATTGCAAAGGAGAAAAGGCACCTGGAATTGGTGTCTTAATTAATGAAATTGTAGATGCTGAATTTGGCTAACATAAAATAAGCATTTGAAGAAGTCCCACCAACATAACTGCAGAATCAGTCATCTGAAACAGAATACATGCTCCTAAATGGTAGCATGATGTAAAATTACAGATGCTGCAGTGGTGGAAATGACTTTTAATGTTGAAAGAGCTTTTTTTTCTTTCTTTTTACTAGGCTGGACTGAAAACAGTATAGTATGATAAAGAGTTCAATTCCATCAATTCTGCAGCAGGTACTTCTGGAACCAAATGTTTTTTTTTTCTGCCTGCCCGAAGGTTAAAGGGGGCTCCTTATGCTCTAACAGTTGTATTTGTTGTGTACTTTCCAATCATTTCTGGCTTATGGTGATCCTCAGGCAAACCTATCATGGGTTTTGCTGGCAAGATTTGTTCAGAAGTGGTTTGTCATTGCCTTCATCTTAGGCCAAGAGAGTGTGATTTGCCCAAAGGTACCCAGTGGATTTCCATGGCTGAGCAGGGATTCAAACTCTGGTCTCCAGAGTTGTAGTCTAATGCTTGCTGCTGGGTCTCCAAACAGCTGCTGTGTGCGCAGCAGAAATTCAGCAGGTGAAGATTTCCTCAGCATTATTAGGGGAAGAGGTATCAACTGTAGAATTTCTATTCATGCAACTGTTAAAGGTCCTGTCAGATGAATGCTTGCAGTTGTAATCATAGCTCACGCCAACAGTTAAGAGACCACTGCAAAAAGGAATTTTTTTTTAAAAAAAAACCCTCACAAATCTAAAATTCAATATTTTTCTTTTCCTTACCATTGTTAGATCAAAACTCAGAAGGCTTTAGATTTTGTTCAGAGGGGTTTGGGGTTTCAGGTGGAAAAAGTCTGATTTTCAAGTGATGGATTTTATTCGTTATATCTTTGAACAAACCATGAGCGGATTATACTACTGAAGAAATGGTACAGATTTGGGGAAGGAGTTTTTTTTAATGATTTCCGCCTTAACTCACGTTGTGGCCTTTGCTTTCAAAGTCAGAGGTGTTTCCTCATATTTGTTCCTGCTCTGGGTTATGCAACAGCTTACATGCCATCAATTATTGTTTTAAACAAATACCTTTGACAGTGGCTTAGTTCCAAGTGGGATGATTTGATGCAACTTCACAGGTTACAGCCTGAACACCTAATTATGGGAATTCACCCCATTCCAAAGCAGAACTGGGATCACTGAGATGGCTTAGAGTAATCTCTCTTTGGATCAAAACAAAACAAGTGGAGAGTCAAGTCAACAGTTCAAAGTCCCCAAAAGAAGGGAGATGAGGAAAAAGAGATTGTACAGCAGTGGCATTTGCAGGCTAGGGCAAAAGGGAGTGGTTGAGATGGCTAGGAGTCTGGAAGTATCTTGACTAGAAACTGTCAGAAGGTTTGGAGGAAAGGTGCAGCTAAAGAGTTTGGGGAGGGCAAGAAAAGGTGTGGCCTAGGAATGAGAAGCTGTACACCTGGAAGGTTATGGCCTATCATTTTTAGTTTATTCCCTAGTGTGATATTTCCTAAGTAGAACACTTGGAAAAATACTAAGGATGTTATAAGGCTCTGGGAAAGTAAAGCCAATGGGTGGGGACCAAGCTGAAATGTTGCAAAAATCCACATAAGGGAATCATTCAGCTAAGCATTAAGATGGGAGGAGGAATCTCAGGTCCTGGGGAGCTCCCTAGATGATGATACCTTTGCTCCATAATACCACCATTGGGTGGTTTCCCAGCTCTTGTACAGGTACTTTCCTTATTCTGAAAAGTTGAAATACCTTTTATAAGGCATAGGTACTGAGTGTTATAACTTTACCCTAAAATATGATGATAGTTTTGGTCTTACCATTTTGCCATGAGCTTCACACATCACTGGAATGTGGCGCTTGAGAACTTCTCTGAGAAGCTCCCAAGTTGTGGAACTCCTTTCCTTCAGCATCCCAGCTGGCCTTCTCCCTGCTCTCTTTCTGCCCGCAATTAAAAACATCTTTATGTACTGAAGCATTTAGTTTTTCATATGTTGCAGCAGATTGAGCTTTTAATGGGAATGTTTTGTTTCAAGGTTATTACGTTTTAAATGTGTTTTTAAAATTGTTTTTCCACTTGTATTTTTAATTCGTTTTTGAAATATAAATCTGGTTTAATTGTGTTTTAACTTTTGTATTAAGTTTTTTTCATTGTACAGTTTTTCATTGTGCTTTTAAATGGTGGCAAGCTGCCTTGAATCTTGTGCTGGGAGGAAAGCAAGATATAAAACAAACAAATAAAAACAAACAAATATGAAATAAACTGAGAGATCTAGTGATTTAGGGAAAAATACTGGGAAAGTTTAATGAGGCAATATTATCATGAATTAATAAGTTAATCCCAACCTATCATAAAAATGAAATAAAATACTCAAGTTGCCATTTAGTACAGATATATCCAATAACAGCAGTGATAGCTGGGGGTTTCCATGTCAGGGGAGTAGTGAATCTACTCATTTTATTGCAGACTTTAATAAATGTAACTTATTTGTGGTTCAGCACCTTCGATAACTCCTTAAAATCTGGTATAAGACCCACAACTGGTTCACTGCACCCCTGACAAGGAAGCTTCTCAAATCCTGAATGGCACTTGTATAGAAATTCATTGCTCCTATTGTGGGGTACTTGTTATTGGAGGCAAAAGACTTGGGCTATGTAATGAAGTGACTAGTAGCACTCAAAATCTGAGCCAAGATTTTCAAATTATCAGAACTCATACAAAGGCCCTTCAAAAAGTGTTGGTTATGCCTAGGGACTATATGAATGTGACCACTAGTGTGTTCTTAGTTTAAGGACAGGACAAAATGTTACATCCATTCACCCAGATTGCACTGGACTCCTCCTCAACACTTGGGAAAAATCTCATCCTTACTGTTTGATTTGGCTCCACTTTCCTTCCACTTGATTTTACTCAATGTGTGATGGTCCTTCTGTCAGTCATTGAGTTGTCTTTCCTCATTCTTTTCTACTTACTTCATTCCACCAAGTTCCAGCCAATCATCTCCATTCTTTCATCTGAGTAAACCGCACTTTTATCAGAGTTTGCACGGTTCTTGTAATATTTGGACATCAGCCTTAACTTTAGAAGCTAAGGACTCAATAGATCATTAACCTTTCCACTGAAACAGCCTAAACATTCTGAGTACTACTTGTGATATACAATTGAGAAGAATGAGAAATGTTAGATTACTTAAATTAGATTCTCAGAACAGCCACATTCCTCTCATAAAGTCTTAATTGTGTGATATAGAAGACAGGCAGCATAAACAGTAGCCTCACCATGGGGATTTGGTTAATGGATCTTATCCATTATAAACACCTTACTGTAGAAAGTACTATCACAGGACTACATCAACTGAGATATGGTGCACTGAATATAAAGGGAAATTTGATAGGTGTTCACTGGATGCAACAATTTATTCTTATGGCTAACAGCAATTGTTGTCCCTTCAAAAGTGTAGTATATTTGAAGAAACAGCAGAAAGACCTGAAGTTACCATGTTTTTATTGATTTCAGTTTTGAACTCATAGAGAAACTTGTGTATTTTCCTTGAAGACTAGAGGGGGTCCAGAACCATGGGCTCTTTCATACTGCACGTACTACTTATAGTGCTGTGATTCTCCTTAATCTTTCACGGCAGAATCCTATGGAATCCTGGGACTGGCCATTTGGTCAGGCACTAGAGTTCCCAGGCTGAGAGTTCTAAAGGCCTTTCCTTAAACTTCAGATCCCCAGATTCTATAGGATGGATCGAAGACAGTTAAAGTGGAACCATAGCAGTAAACCTGCGTAGTGTAAAATGGCCCTAGTGAAATGGTATTTATATTTCCAAAAATGCAGAACCAAATAATAATCAGCACCCTGTTGTTGACATGCATGTGTAAGTCCAATGCACACCTTTTGTTGTTGCTGTTGTTATGGCGGTCGGTGATCAAAGCCTCCTCTCCAGGACTTACCATTTAACCATTGCAACCCCCATAAGTCATTCTGTGGTTCCTAAAATGGAGGGAATTGCAGAAGTGTCTGGCTATGCACCATAGCCAGAATCAGAGTTTTTGTGTCATCTAATGAGACTTCTGGAGGACTTCTAGATCTTAGCAGATGATATCATCAGTCTATGTAGGACTATAGGGACATAGCCATACACTTCTTTGATCACACCATTTTCCACTAGCCATTGCATTGCCATGGAGGGCAGGCTGCAGCAGGTTAAATGCTGAGTCTAGGGAAGCATGTGTTGAGAGACATAGTATAGTTCCACCTGAAGAATGATTACGCTACACTCTTCATTACAAGATCTCAGCCACTGTGCATTTCTTCATCCCAGGCCTCCTAGGTGTAACCTGAAACCTGCAGAGCACCTAATACAGCCTATTATAACTGCATCTGCAACTTCTTCCTACACTTCCTTTTAAGACTATGATCAGAGCAAACCTTATTCCAGGGACACAGAAAAGGGGGCTGTCTATATTTTGGGATTATCTGTAATTCCTGTCACCCCTTGACATTGCCTGTGCTGGCTAGGGTCCTAGGGCAAATGGGAGTTGTCTAATCTCGACACCATATGTTCTCAATCCTGCTTTGTGGCGTCAGCACCACTTTGCTTAATATCCAGGCAGATAAAGCATTCTGGAGAACTCAAAGTCTTGCTCACTTACTTTGTGACATTTTGCAAGATTTTTTTTTTAAAAAGATGGTGTATGCTTGTGAGTTTTTCAGCCTATTAAAGTATCTTTTGAATCTATTGATCTATCAGAAACATCTGACCTCCTGCCAAACACAAAGTGATTTGCTTCCTCTGCTTTTTTTCAGAGATAAAATTATTGCAGAAAAAAAAAATTAGTACCATTCTTTTTTTTAAAAAAAAAAAAATCTGCTTATTCCATGCATCGTAATTTTTTCTGAGAAGTAAAGCTGGGAAACTACTTGCCTGTAAATAAATGACCAGGTTCAAAAATAATTCTATAGGGTGAGGTTTTCCTTGGAAACTCTGCCAAAGAGAGTGGAGTTCATCAGCTTACAATCTTACTTGCATCTTGAAGTACCATGGTAGCCTACTCTACCACTATGAGATTCTGCCATTTCCTTATGCTGTATCTGTAGACCTAGACAAATACATTCGATAGCTTTTGATAGGAGCAAATTTCAGTTAATATTTTTGTTTTGCTTTGTTTTATTTTATTTGTACTCCACCTTTCTCTTCCCAAAGGACTCATAGTGACTTACGAAAATGTAAAACAAAGTCCAGCTAAAATTCTTATTTTACAAAAGTTGTTTTTAAAAAAGCATTAAACAAGCAAAAAGGCACTCAGTTCAAACAGTTTGAAACACATTTAAAACATAATTAAAGGTAACCAGATAAAAGCACAGCATTTCATATCAAAAGCACCCTTCTGCCACATCATCTGTGATTTAAGCACCAAAGGCCTGCCAGTGAAAAAGATGTAGACAGAGGGCCAACTAAACCTTGCATGGAAGAGAAATCCAGAGCCTGGGAGCAGCCACTGAGAAGACTCTGTTCCGTTTCCTTAACAAAATGTGCCTGTGATGGTGGTGGGACTGAGTGAAAGCCCTCCATTGAAGATTTTCAGACTTTGGTTGTATAGGGAGATTCAGTATTTTAGATAATCTGGACGAAAGGTGTTATATGAAAATGATGTTCACAGATACCTGGACAAATGCTTCAAAAATACAGATAAACCAACAGTCCTGACAATTGTTGCATATTTACTACGAAAGGCTGTTGAAGACAAAATAATTAGAACTGAGATTCTTGAGGTAACTTGTTTTGCTGTCTGCAGGACCCCTGGGGAGCTCTGAAAACCTCTTGTTCCCTCAGTCATTTCCCCACTTTTCCAGTTACTTTGCACTATAAAATGACTGCAATTATATTTATGTTCCTGTATAATTTGCTGCTGAACTTGTAATGGGATGAAGAAGGAGGGGACATGTATGTCTGCATGTGCGTAAAAGAGAGAGACAGAGAGACCAAACACAGAAGGTTTTGGTGGGGGGAGAAGTTTCCATTAATTTTGTATAATTATGAAATATAAAATATTTGCAGATTGTGTTTTTGTCCCATAACAAATGTGGCTGTTGAGTGCAGGGCCCTACGTGAGGCTGACACGTTTTGCAGGAACGAGAACCGTGGCGCATGTGCCGAGAGGGAATATTTATACCCCAGTGCCTTTTGATGACGTTGCTGAGCAGACACGAATAATTGTGGCTCAAGGGCTGGTTTTCATCACTCAGCTTGTTTGGAATTCCCTCTGTCAAAATTGGGTAGGGGAGGGGCAATTCCCAAATTGCTTCTACAGTACAGTTTTTCTTTCAGCTTTAGGTGAGATTTGACAAATAGGTAGGAATTAGGAGCAACATAAACAGAATCCAAGAAAGGTTTATAAATAAGAGGTGGGTTTTCAAAAAAATGAAACCAAGAGAAGAGTTCTTGCTTATGGTGGCTCAAGGCCCAAATTCTCCTTTCTGTAACATGAGGACTGAAACCACCTTTCAATGGCACAGATTTGTATCTTAAGAGTCTTATGTATTTTGACTCCACTTGTAGCAACAGAGTCTAGGGTTCTGACTTCCACTACACCCTATACTTGAATTGTCCATGAGCAAAGCAAAAGCCAGACAGTGGGGTAATCAACATATAAGGGCATTTGAGTGGAGAACTGAAAGATAGGTGTGAATCACAAGACGTAATTTATTTTCGTTTATTCTTTTTTCCTTCCTTTAATTTTTTTTAAAAAATAGGAATTCATTTTCATGAATCTGCCTTTTCTGGAGAATGGTTTGCCTATGGCTGAACATAATTTGAGAGAAAAGACATATCTAGCTTGCATCTGAGTCTTTCAGTACACATGTAGGGCCTAATCCATGGAATGGAATCATCCATGGAATGATGTGTCTATTTTCCTTTTTGTGGGTAGTACTGGTTGACTAAGTCCTATGTGTACATGAACATATGCACTTATTGCCTCCTGGTCTCATGCCATGCTCTGTCTGCTATTTGGAGAAGAAGGTTGCTCCTGTACCTTAACATTCATAGAGCATACACATGCATGCACATGTGTGCTCATATACACACAATATGTTTGTGAACCACGTGGCATGTTACAATTGTAATGACGAACTGTGTACATTACAGTAACATAGTGACACGATGGCCATTTCCGCACTAGACTGTTATAGTGCTATTATTCCACTTTCAACATCCTATGCAATCCTGGGGTTTGCAGTTTAGGGAGGGGCTTCAAGAATCCCCTAGGATTCTATAGGATCTTGAAAGTGGAATAATAGTGCGGAAACGGCCTATGTTGTGGGTACGCATATTGTCAAATACTTATGAATTTGTCGTTAATATGTATAATCTAAAGATAAATCAGAGTATGACATGCCAATGTATACCATGAAAATGATTGTCAGTAATGGCACCCGTTAAAGCTGATAAAATGTTTTCTAGAAATGCATTTGTTGTAGAAAAAATTGTTTAGCTGTGTGCATGATTCTTAGGACCCAGGTCTGAAATTACTGTCAAGTCCTGACTTTCCTGGACTACTGATTTTTTTTTGAGACTACAAATTTGAATTTCCTTGAATGTATAAGATCCTGCATTGGATTGGTATGCCTTCACCAGAGTAAAATAGACAGGAATCATAGACTCATAGCCAGAATCATAGAATCATAGACTCATAGAGTTGGAAGAGTCCTCAGGGGCCATCCAGTCCAACTCCCTGCTATGCAGGAGCACCCATCAAAGCACTCCCACCAGATGGCCATCCAGCCTCCGTTTAAAAACCTCCAAAGAAGGAGACGCTACCACACTCCGAGGCAGCATATTCCACTGCCGGACAGCTCTGACCGTCAGGAAGTTCAGAAAGTCACAATAAAAGACTTTTCTTGGGATTGATTTTCTTTTTTCTTCACAATCCCTGTCATAAATTTATAAATTTATAAATATAATAAATATATAAATATAAGGACAAGTTATCTTAAGCTTTGTGTTGTATGATCCCATGTTCTGACCTAAGTGAACTTTGAGTAAAGATATGTTGGGTGATGCCTAATGGAATGACTATGAAATACCAAAGCAAATGTTTCTATGTATTTCCATTTGTTTGATTTAAAAGTGACGACATGCACGAGTCTATGTAACCATCCATGGTGGTTATTAATAATCTATGTTCTTAAAACATGTATCTTCAGATGAGTTTGCAGCTTTTGTTTGTACAGGTATGCATGCGTTGCACAACACATAATGCTGACAGGTTGGAAATTATTTCCTCTCCCAGAACATTTGCTTGTTATTAATCAAGACATTTCAGCCTCAATTTGCTCCTTATCCTGGCCTTAGATAGCACTCCTTCATCTCCCTTTTACCCACGCCTGCAAATGACTGTTGTTTCAGACACCAGACAGACCCACACAGTCAAATTACACTTTATCTAACTTCAAAGTTTGCTCCTTGCTCCCTCGGCTTCCAGCTTCAGCAAGGATGCTGCTATTCTCCGCAGCAGTACCTCTGCCAATAACAACACACTCCTTTTCATCTCTTTTAGCTTTCCTGGGAGAAATGTTCTTGTTTTGTAACTATTTTCCCTCCCTCAGCCAATTCTGACGGTTTAAGAAAGGCCCCTAAAATCTGAGAGGTCCCCCCTTCCCTCCATGGGCCTCACAGTATTCCACTTCGAAACAAAAATGTTGAGATATGTTTTCAGCATGATGGCTTCCCCTGAAACCTTTTCACTGGAAAGCCCTTTCCAAAGCTTCAGCCCACTTGCTTGTTTAAAGCCATGGTTTCCCCTGCCAGGAGCCTTATGTACATAGATGACATACTGGAGGGAAGTAGTAGTAGTAGTAGAAGAAGAAGAAGAAAAAGAAGAAGAAGAAGAGGAGGAGGAGGAGGAGGAGGAGGAGGGGTTAAAATGAAGCCCTTTTACTTGATTGCTTGCTAGTCCCTTATTTATGCATCTCCACACTTACGTGGGCAGATGCCACATTTGAATCATACAATAATTGGCTTTGGGAAATCAGTAGCTCATAATAATAATATTGTGAGTGGCCAGAATAAAAAGACTTATTTCTTTGAATGATGGGGCAATTAATCATGTGTGTGTGGGCTAATGTAAATGTTGCCAGCCGTTGCAAGGGGAATAAACGTCTTTCCCAGCACCATGTCTCCTTCTGCTTTCAGACCCACCAAACTGGCAGACAAAACAGAGACATTTCTGAATGCATTTGTCCACACTAAGAGGGAAAATATATTCCAGTCTGTAGCACTGGGCACAGCTAGTAACATGGCTAATGGCATGCAAGCTGATGTGTCTCTTGCTTGGGCTCTGTTTTGCATTGCTTACCCAACAGTGGTGCATGTGTGTGTGTGAGAGAGAGACCAGAGAGAGAGCTGCAAACCAGTCGAATGCAAAAATTATACTAGGTTCCATGAGCAATGCAGAGACCATGCTAGCACACTTGCTAAGGCCAGAACAAGCAGAAGGAATGACTTAGGAAAAAGAACTGCTGAAATGAAAGGAAGACTATGAGAATCTGTCTGGTGTCTGAAGCAAGAAATGCCGGCATGGTAAGAGAGAAGGAATGGAATGTTATCTCAGGGTGGGATAAGAAGCAAATTAGGAATAACATGCCTCAGTTGACTAGACCATGTTGAATTTGCAGTTGTTACCATCAACTTTGAGTGTAGTCAAGCACCAGCAAAATTTGAAGTCCCCCAACAAATGCAGACTGTGCAGATAGGATGTACTGATAAGTCCCTTAGTTCTATGTGAACAGGCAATTATTTCTATGTGAACAGACAATGAGGTCCACAAAAGACGTCTGCAACATAGGTCACTCTCAAAAGTCCAGACACCCAAAGTCTGTATTGCTATCAAGACATTGGCTTTCCTGATGTTGACGTTTGTTGACTCACTCATGCATTGTTCTCAGTGTTTTGGTTTAATAAATCCACGTCTATTTTACGTTTTGGCTTGTATGTTGACTGAGGAGGAGTCTCCTGTTCACTCCTTGTGCCACTAGGTGGTGAATTTTCTGTCATGCTCTGTCAGAAAATGCAACTGTCAGGCATATATAAGTGAACACCCCAGACAGACAAGATCAGCGTTAGACACAACAAGCTCCACAAATGTTCAAGACTTTCAAAAATATGTATTTAAGGTGTGGGCAATTTGCAGACTCATGTATAGCAAACATATTAGAAGCAGGTGAGCTTGCATTGCTGTACTTTATCTTCTCCTGATAGACAATGTCAATAAACCTATATCCACAAGGTTTTATCAGTACCTCCTGGGCTGTGACCTTGAGAACTACATTCCTACTATTTGGGGAAAGTTATCACCAGCATTTAACTTCCAATTAATCAGATGTCTCAGAAAGAAAATTTCACCTTGTGGTCCAGAAAGAGAGGAGGGAGAAAAAAAAGTAGTACCACAGAGCCTGTGATACGTAGTCCCTTCAGTAAGGAGCCCTCCAACTTTGTCACACTGAATCTTTCTCAGCCAAATACAACTAGCTGAGCTGCCACAGATGTAATGTTTCCATGACATACATGTTCACAGACTCCCTGGCTCCAGTCTCTGTCCTGGATTACTCCCTAGCCACTTTACAACATGAAAGCAACAACAGCAATAACAGAAGAAAAGATCTCTTCATGATAGAAGTCTGGGTAAGATGAAATCAGTACCGAATGCAGAGAGCTTAAAATAGGATTTTAATTTCACTTGCTTGGGCCTTGGATCTGTTTTCCTGAATCTTCTCCTAAAAATGGATAGATTCTGATCATTGCAAACCATTGCCAAAAGAAAAGATGTAAAAATGCATGCACATTTTTTTATCCATCTGAAAATTTCTTAATTCTGTTAGTGGGGAGCCACTTGTACATTTGGATACTCCGAGGGGGAAAATGTCAACTACTGTGGGATTTTTCATCTATGAGTGAAACAAAAAAACCCAACATTTTTTCCTCCTTTCTTAATTTTGTTTGATGGATTTTGCCCCATGATATGTATTTTTCATGTAACACTTTTCTTCGTATATTTATTAAAGAAAAAACACAGAAGAAAGGAAAGAAAACAATTATACAATTATACAATTCTAACACAATTCGAAAATACCACACAAACTACTTAAAATAAAGGGCACGAAAAAAACCTGGAAAAACAAAAAACAAAGAATACAAAAGCAAACAAATGCAGATACCATTACAAAAAGAGGAAGATATAAGAGGAATATATAATGAATATATAAGAATAGGTCTTCTTTACCTAATGAGAGTACAACTAAAATTAAGAAATCTGAATTCACACCTCTTCTAGGTTAAAAAGGGAGAAAACTTACTTACCTGGCAGGGAAGATACCATGATTATGTAACACTTTTTATTTTTATAATATTCCTTATGCAAAACATTGCTTTTGGTGAGGTTTTTTTATGCAGCTATTTTTTTTTACAGACAGGTTCCAAATATGAAAAATCATATTAAAAATATTGACAAACTGCATCTGCTACCTTTCACTTTTGTCATATGCTTATGGTAATTTTTTACCATGACATTACCATCTCAAAAGTGCTTTGCACACATGTACTATGGGCTGCAAAAATTGTTCTCTGAATACAAGTGTATTTGTAGGTGCTTGATTAGGTTGTGACCAGGACAAAAGCATGGAGAAAGCATTTCTTCATATATCAGAACAACTGAGACTGGAACCCAGCTTCAACTTGACTCTGTCTTCTGGCAACCACATCACAAGGTCTTCTTGGCAAGTTTTATTCAGATGAGATTCGTCATTTCCTTTCCTCTAAGGCTGAGAGGGTATGACTTGTCCAGGGTCACCTAATAGATTTCCATGGCCAAGCAGGGATTCACACTCTGGTCTCCCAGAGTCCTAGGCCAGCACTCAAATGACTACATCACACTGGCTCCATCAAATCCAAATCCCGGCAGCCTTCCAAAAAGATTGAACCTTCTTGAGCAGACTCATTTTATTTGTCAAGAAAGTGGGCCTAAAATGCTCTAAAGACACCAGACCTCATCCGATCTGGGAAGCCAAGGGGGGTCAGCTTTGGCTAGTACTTGGATGGAAGACTGCCAATGAATACCAGGTGCTGTAAACTATATTTTGGAGGAAGAGACTGACAAAACTACTTCTGAATATTCCTTGCTTAACAAAAGCCCGAAGAAATTCATGGGGTTGCCATAAGTCAACAGGGGATTTGAAGGCACATACACACACGTAGGTGTTTTGAAGAAGAAAACTATTCTGTGCACCTAATAGGACCAAGAAGATCACAAGCATGTCCTATGCATCTAGCAGAAGAACTGACCAATTGAATCTGAATACTCTTATTGTCTCTGGTATCCACATTATAAAGATTAGCTGCTTATATATCAATGGAAGTGCTGTGGTACAAAAATGCCATTCTGTAACTATTACAGTGCCTACCAGCTTGGATTCTCCCCCTGCCTGCTTTTATTATGCCATTTTCCTCTGTTGATTTACCATATGAAAATTAGCCTGAAATTGCAGGTAGGCAAATAGCATCCCACCAGCATAATTAAGATGATAATGAGATCTTCTGAGGTTAACGCTCTGAAATTTTTCCCTCCGTAGGAAAATCTTTTAAAAACACAGACATTTTTATCTGAAGTAAGCCCACCAAAAAAAGGAAAAATAATGAAGAAAGTAGCCTAGAAAGACTGGCGAGAAGTCTTGAGCTGCTACAGTTTTCCTTCCTTGCAGTAAAGCATGGCTAAAACAACACAAACTCCTATGGCTTACTAATTTTTCAGGCCAATATTTTTGTATAATTTGTGTGCTTTATAAGCCTTGGAAAACCCACAAGAGACCACACATTTCTGATGTAATCGTCTTTGAATTCAACAAAGCCCATTACCATGTCAATGAGGGTGGGTGGGGGGAATTGGTTCCAAAAACCAAGAGGGGTGGTTGGTTTCGCAGAGCACACCAGAGGGAATTTTCACTACAGCTACTGAAATAATAAACTCCAGCGCCCAGCTCCCATGTATCGTCCCCCGCCAGACGGGCTGCGATAGGTCATTCCTAATCTCAGATAATTCTTTTTCTTTTAATTGTGCCATATTTTCCTGCAGTGTTATTATACATAACAAAGGCTGCCACACATTCTAACTGTAAAGTCTGTGCACGTTCGTCAGTTCAAATTCTTTTTTTTTTTAAGAAAAGAAAAGTATTTCTTTTGCAGTTTGAATCTTATGTATAAAGTTCACTGTAATTTTATCACCCATTTTTCTGTCTTTCCCAGGTTTTATGATATATTATCAGTTATTCTAGCCTTTACCAGCAAGTTTTCATTAAAAGAACTTAATCACTTGCATTCCGTTTCTAAGAATTCATTTAAAAGTCACCTTTTCTGTAAATAATCCTATTACTTTAAATGGAATTCTAAATGTAGAAAAATAAAATGTTGTTCTTTTATAAACTTCAACTCACAGTAGTTAGCTTTGGTCAATGCCAGAAGGATTCTGTCCCAAAATCTTTGTGATTATCTGGTGAAGGAAAGCAAACACAAAGCATTAAAAAAAAATGCATTAACTGTGCTAGGTGGTAAAGAAAAGTCTTCCCTATTCATGGTTTAAATGTATGGCCAGACGTTACGAAAGCTGCTTTTTTGAAAGTACATTTGCCAGAATCCCCATGCTGGCTAAAGATTTGGGAAGTTATAGCCTTTTGTAGCTCTCATTGTAAGGTGAACTAGTGGGGGAATATGTACTTAACAATGTTCACCTCTGGATAATTAATTAATCAATTAGCCCTGGTTAGTATTTGCAGGAAAGATCTCCAATGAATACTGGGTGCTGTAGGTTATGTTTCAGAGGAATGAACTGGCAAAACCACCTCTGAGTGTCCCTTGCCTAAGAAAACATTAATGAGGTTGCCATGAAGGTGACTTGAAAGTGCACACACACATGCATACGTTCTACAGACACGAACACCCCATGTGACATCCTTCTCCATTCCCTAGATACATTGACCTAGCATTTCACACACATGTAAGCATGGGAAGGGGGCTTATATGCTACATTGTAGAACTCCACAGTTGTTTCCTTCCTCCTGCTCTTTCATCAATTCCTAAATGTGAAAACTGTGTCTTGCCTAAATTGCCTGAGTGAACAGTCTCTCCCCTTCAACAGTTGAGAAGAGGGTCTCCTCAAGAGGTCATATACTTACAACCCATGGGTGTAAGGGAGGGGATGGGGGCATTGCCTCTCCAAATAAGAATTCTACCCCCCCAAAAACATTTTCTTTCAGTCCCCAAATTTCTAGCCTTCTAGAGAATGAGGCATTGACAATCACTCACTCCTAGCTCTTCTGTTGCTGGGTTTAGCTCCTTTACCTGCTCCTTTTCTTTAGATTCCTAAACTCTATATCTAAATGTTCAAGTGAAGTTTTAAGTTACTGTAATGCTAGACAATTGGGGACTAAAGGAGGATTTAATCTGGAAGGTGCAGAATTCTTATTTGAAGAGCAATGCCTGCATTTTGCCCCCCTCCCAAGAGCTACACCTCTGCCACTATTGTATAAAATAAGGCTTCTGTTGCTGAAAGTTAGGCCCTTTCCACACTGGGGTATTAAAACGGTTTAGAGCGACCTCCCACGGAGGTCGTCTGCACCGTGGAGTGGATTGGGGCGGACTACTTTTCGTAGTTCCGCACCTCAATCCACTCTGAAGTGACCGGAACTGGCGGCGCTGCGTATTTTTTAAAAACCTCTTTTCAGAGGTTTTTAAGAAACATGGAGCGTACAGCCCCGTGCAGCTCCGTCACCACGCTCCGGTGCAGATTTGCAGGCGTGCACTAGTGCGTGCCTGCAGATCTGCCGGGGGCGGGCTTCTGGCTGGCGAGCTTCTCTGGTTGGTGGAGAGCCTCCACCAGCCGGAAGCCGCCATTTTGGACGCCGGAGGAGTGCGGAGCAGCGAGTTCGCGCTGCTCCGCATGGCGACGGACTTACCTGGCTGCCAGTAAGCTCCATTTTGGCGTGTTTTCCCCCGTTTCCCCCTCCACATGTGGAAAGGGCCTTAGATATGCAACATTGCTACTATAGGCTAACTGCAGAGGAACCCCACTCAGATGCACAAAGATGCACAAACTGTCATTACAGACTCTTGAGTTCCACTACAGCCCTTTCTGGGAAAAGAGTAAGTGTTGCTTCAATCACTACAGTCTCCCTCCCCACCAATGAGGTTAAGAGAAGGCTGGCAATAACATGGTCAGGGCATTCAGGTGGCATTATTCACTATTCTCTCTCACATTCTCACAAACACCTCCAGCACTTCCAGGGCTATGCATTCAGACTGTTGATATTTGCTTATTAATCTCTCTGTGTCTCTTTCTCTTTTCTACAAATAACTTTCTAACAGCTACTGAGGACTGACCTAAATCAGGGATGTAGCAAAGTGGGAGGCAGTGAAGGCATTGTTCCCCAAATAAGGAGACTGAAGGGAAATTTCATTTTGGAGGACAGAATTCTTATTTTGGAGGGAGGCAATGCCCTCATTTTGTCCCCCATTCCTGGGACCACAGCCCTGTAACTGATCCACAACAAGTTTTATGCAGACCAGGAAAGAGTCTCTTCATGACCAGCAACCTTAACCAGAATACTGTCAACTATTTCTCTGTGATGCTTGAGTGCTGATTTTATTTTTCGTATTATTGGCCATCTTTTTAACATCAGTGTGACGAACCTGATGGGAGGGGGTCTTCACAACTGAGAGTGTTTAAGCTGATTGGCTGGTGAAATGGAACCTTGGGTAGCCCAGGGGAGGGGCTGGTGGGAAGAGGAAGATAACGGATTTTAACTGCCTGGGGAGTGAGTGAAGAGAGTGTGATTTGTGGTGTGTTTGGGGAAGGTTGGAAATTTGAAGAGCTCTGTGGGAGAGAGAACTGAGAGATTGGGTGTACGAGAGATAGTGAATGAATTGAAAGAGAGAGAGAGAGAGAGAAGAATGGTGTGCTGTTTATAAACATTTAGATACAAGACACATTTAAATCAACAGTGTTACAATAAATGTTTGAAGTTCTGCATTCCTTAAAACAGTGTCACAGAGTCTCATTTTGAATCCTGGAATATACACGCTACCGATAATATCCTCTTGATCTTAGTGCCAACAGTACCACAGTCTTGGAAAACATAAATCATTGCTGATCCTTACATCTGGGAGAAGGGCAGATTTAGGGAAGGCAGTAAAGGGGGAGAGTCCTCAAAGGAAGAAGCCAAGGGGGGACAAGAGTGAGGAAGGGACTGAGTTCTCAGAGATGGAGAACTGAGGCAGACCCATTTGTCCTGGGCCTGGGTTGATTCAGAGATCCCCCGGGCTGTTCAGACCTGAACACAAAGAGGTGTCAGGCTGGGCAGGCCTTGAGTGCGCCTTTCACACTTGGCACTGACGGGCGGTGGTTTTTTCTGCGTGTTTAACAATCAGCCACTTGAAAAAAATTACTATTACTTGGATTTTGATCAGCAACATGTTATTTCAGAACTACTTATTGGAAAAATGTGAAAAGTGTCAGAGAACAAATAGACCACTTCTGGTAGCAATAGCAATAGCAGTTACATTTCTATAATGCTTATCAGTGTGAAGCACTCCCTAAGTGGTTTACAATGTGTTTAGCTAATTGTCCCCAACAAGCTGGGTACTCATTTTACCGACCTACTGAAGGATGGAAGGCAGAATCCAACTGGAGCAGGAATGAACTCACAACCTTGTAGCTGTAGTACCAGCATTTAACCACTGCAATCTGGGCTCCAGGTCTACCAAGATTGGTAGACCTGACCTCTGAAATCTTTATACAAGTTTTTCTTCTCTGCTATTTCCAAAGGGCAGACTTAGTATCCAGACCAATGTTTTTTCACTTATAATTGAAACCCTTAGCTCTTTCCTTGCTCCCTTCACTCTATGTAATATAATAATGATGATGATGATGATGATGATGATGATGATGATAATGGCATTGAGGTTATTCACTTCAGCTGCATTCCAGCCCTAGACTTTGCTGTCTGGGTACTACGCGAAAGATTAAGGAAAATTCTCAACAGAAAGCATGATGGGCGTAATGAGTAATGTAGCAAGTAATGCATTAACATTATTTGCCTCAGCAATGGTACCCATTATCTTTTGGGACTTTGTAATCAGTGACATAATAAATTACTTTGGGAAAAAAACTCATATCTGTCCAATTTCTGTCTAGAACAACAATGAGGCTTCTCTGTGAGGTTTCAGTTCTTCTTAGCTTCAGGGGGCTAAGGGGCTGAAATGAGACTATCTAAGGTGCCAGGAACCCTGGTAAATATTTTTGACAGTAGCTGAGGTTTTCAATGCTGCCTGAGTACTTTGCAGGCACGCTGTTGTCTCCATGGAAATGACATATCCTAAGACTCCTTTCCCTAGAGATGTTATCACATAACAGTTGTCCAAGTACATTCTTAAAAAAAAATAAAAAATAAAGATACATGTTCCAGCTAAAAAATGTACATGGTGTTTGTTAACAGAGATTTTTTGTCCATTTAAGTGTTCTCAGATGAGTATTGTATATGTTTATGAATCACTTGAAAAACATATGGTAAAAAGAAAGAGCTAAAGGAAACAATCCAATTCCTTTCTGGTTTCAGTACATCAATGTATTTTCTCTGCATATGTTGCCCTAATTCAGGAAATCTGAAGCATGCAGATAACTGTGAAGTTTTGTTCCTAAATTTAGCATTCCAAAATTTGGGGCACAATCCAGCTCCTTTAAAATCAGTAGGAATTTTGCCATGGTGTTTCAATGGAAGGTAGATTGTGCACTTGGGTTTTAGCTCCAGGAAGAAAATTTTGCATAAATTTCTGACGAGGGATTTATTTTGGGTCTCTGCCGTGTGGTGTTCCGATGCCAAACTGGCAGAGTGTGTCACTATTTGGAGGCTTGAACAGGCCTCCGTGATGAATTGGCCCCCAACATGCTTTGCCCCACACATTGAAACCACTTCTGAATCTTGGCACCACTTTCTCCTAAAGCCATTTTACTTCCACAGGGTGCACTGAGAGGAAGGGAGGGAGACAGGCTTCACAGTTAGGGTTGCCAGACATCCAGGTTTGACCAGGAAAGGGCAGGCATTGGCTGGCTTGTTGAGGAAGTTTCCAGGGGAACCTTCATCCTGCCTATAAAATGGTCAGAAATAATAATTTTTTTAGAAAAATGCAGTGTTGCAGCTAAGGAGTTTAACATAGTTCTCTGCACGTTTGTGTGCTGGGGAGAGTTTTTTTTCCTTATCAGAAATTCATCCAGCGTTGACTCTTGAAGAGAAAGAGGGGCATATTCCAAGCCTTGAGGTTTCTACAAGTGGCACATTACAGGTTTGTAAAACTACTTAGCCACAACATGGTGTAGTTTTATTTCTAGTCATTTTAAAGTCTAGGTGCATGTTCCCTATGTAAAGTCAAGTCTTCTTTGCCTCATACAGCATATGTTGGGAGGAGGCAGCAAGGTGTTGGAGGAGAGAGCTGTCATGCCCCTATCCCAAGACCCAGACAGGACCCTTCCCAACAGCCACACCCTAGAGACATGAGAAGAACAATACTTAATGGCAGCCAGTGTAGGTGGAAAAGGAAGAGTCCAGGCTTCTGGCAGCGTTTATACTATAAGGACTCATTAATTAAGTCATAGATGGGTAAGACTCTGAGCCTATATAACAAGAGGTCAGAATGGGAGAAAGCTATTGTAGCCAACTGATCCTACTCGTGGTAGCAGCCCAACTTTCTTCTGAATTCCTTGCTCATGCTGCTAGGACCCTTGACCTTCACCTGGATTATGGATTTTGCCATTGGACACTCTCACTGGACCTACTGAGAACTTGGACTGCAAAATGACTAAGACAAACTTTGCCTGCTAGCTCCTAATAACAGCCCGATTAGACGACTGGAAACCTTGGCTGGCTGCTAGTACAGGACAAGAGCCCCATGTGCCATGCAGTCTGTAGTCCTCCTCATAAACTAGCCTACTGCCTTCAAGTGGGTTCTATCTCCAGCACTGAAGAAACATTCAATGAGTAACTCCCTTGTCCTTTCCATATGGCATTGGAGGGAGCATCATCTTGTCCTTCACTTATGTCCTTCACTTATGTCCTTCACTTGTCCTTCACTTATACAAAGACACTGATGAAGTGTCTTTGGCTGGCCATGGAATATATAAGGGGTGGATAAAAATTATACCTAACTGTGATGTTAGATCTCAGGATTGTTGGTTGAGGAAAATCACCGGGGCTTTGGGACTTGCAGTTGTTATCGCAAAAGCAGCACCAAAATATCTCCCAATCACCCCCAGTGATATTGGCAGAATGAAGGAAGCTTAGGAGGACTACAACTGAAGGATGTGAACTCTGTGCTGTTGTGGTATTCAGTACAAATTTCTTGGCTCAGCATTGTTTTACTCCAGCTGTTTTGCCTTTTTGTACCCCCACACCACTTGGTGGATCTCTAGGTTCTAGTGAAAAGACAAAACAGGGCCCCAAAAGCCAAGGTCTGCCTACCCATGTGTTGTTCTGGCCTACCTCTGGCTCACAAACAGTACTTCCCAATATGTTTAGAGATGCACAAACACTGCAACTTTACATACGATGCATGCTTGAACCCACTGGAGGTGTTCAAAAGGGAGGAGATGGTTCTCAAAACACCGCCATTTGGGGA
Organism: Cyclura pinguis; assembly: GCA_030412105.1. Taxonomy (NCBI): domain Eukaryota; kingdom Metazoa; phylum Chordata; class Lepidosauria; order Squamata; family Iguanidae; genus Cyclura; species Cyclura pinguis. The sequence continues at coordinate 167,513,594 of CM059600.1, forward strand.
TGGGGAGGAGGTTGAGACTAGCAGCTTGCCTGAGCAGCAGCTATTAAGGATTTATTAAGAGTATGCTTTATAACTTGCTTTCTAATAAGTCTTTTAAAGAATGGTCTGTATGTGTATAATCATTTCATAAATATGAATGCAGAATTTGGAAAGGGAGACTTAATTTAAAGTGTTGCCTTTTTTATTAGCAAGTGCATAGCTTAATTATGGTAATAAAAATATAGATTAGTTAAGCTTTTGCTGCTGTTCTTGTACCTGAAAACACAGACGCAGGCTGCCTGCCTTTTTAATAAGCAGCTTCTAAGGAGGTGAGCTAAATTCCTCTGGCAAGGAATTTAAGGGGTGGTGTGCTGAGGGTGGGGGGGAGGGATGAGGGCTTACTATTAGGAACTGGCTATATTCTTTAATAAGGCTAGACAGCAAAATGACTTTTTCTTGCTGTCTGCAGTTTTTTGGGGTGGTTGTGGGTGGGTTGAGAAATGCATATAAGTCCCTTGCTAAGCCCATGGGGAACCGGGGAGGGGGGTGTTGGCTGGATATGGGTGGTGAAACTAGATGTGAATAAACATTTTTGAAGGAAAGCTCCCTTAGTGTTTTCAGTACTAAATGTAAACTGAACGTTCTGAGGAATATATTTTAAACACACACACACACACACACTTACCTACCTTTTATTCCAATAAAATTGTGTGCTTTTGGGGGGCCTATTTTAGCATGCCAACTGGATGGGAACATTGCACAAAGGCTGTTTGTAACTTTCAAATGCACAAACACTGTTTTTTTAAAAACAACACTTCTAGTGTAGTGCTGGGCCCATCGGCTCAGGCAGAATCCACATGGACTTTCTCCCATGTAAATGTTTATAGGATATCAGCCTTAAAGCATATCATTCCCCCTCCTAATCTTTTCGTCAAATGGATTATAGCCTCCACTATCTGGAATACAACTACTGCTCTTCTGTGATGCATTCAAAGCATTCAGAATGGGCACATTCCAGGCATGACAACAGTACCATTGCTTTGATTGAGAGCACCCCTAAGGATTCAGTCCCATATACCTAGAATGGAAAAATCCTTTTGGTCATTAGGGCCACATGTGGCATGAGCTGGTTGGTTATAGACCATACATCTATGTGTACATGCACATAGATATACATGTGTATGTGTGCACACATTCCAGATCTCATTCTAGATCTCAGCATGTAGAGATAGGGAGGTTTATACCTTCTCTTCTGTGCTGAGTTTTAGGTTTGGGATTGCTAGAAGAGGAAGAGTTACTACCTTCCACCCTCTCACACTACTAGATTGTTGTTTCCCTCCAGTATATGAAAGCACAGAGATTCATATGAAAATTACTGTTTTTCCACCCATAATAGTGGTGAAACAACAAAAATCCCAGTAGCATTGAGAATACTGAGAAGTGAGCAAGGTGACAATTCCATTGCTATTGCTGTTTGTCCACTTCTGTTCAGTAGAGACTGGTGGTTTCCATATCATTGGGGTGGTAGATACTTCTAGAATTCAGTGTAAGGTCACTATCCAAGGTACTGAGCCCCAGCCACCCCCCCTCCTTCAATGGGGACATAGACTAAGAAAATTGAATATCCTGACGACTGTAGACTACAGATGGTCAGAAGTTTCTCACTCCTCAGTCCTTTAGGGGAAGGGGGTTTGAAATGAGAGGTGAATTTTTGAAACCCTCAAATTCTTTGGCACAGAACAAAATGCAACTTAGTATTGGTTTCTCTTTCATCACCATTGCCAGCCATTCCCATCCTGACAGTATCCTATATATCATCCCCACAAAAGACCCTCCCTCTTTTTCTTACTTACTCAAAAGGCAATGGAGGCAAGAGCTAAAGAGCTAGAAAGAGCCTTCTCTGCCTAGTTTCATCGTCATCACCCTTGCGGTAGCCCTCAATAGAAACCCTCAATTACCAGTGCAATGGAGAGAAAGATGGGACAGACTTTCTTTCTCCTTACATATCCCCACCACTGCTCCCACTGGTGATATTAAAGGGAAGGGTCAATGTTGTTCTGGAGATCAGGAGGGAGATAGAAGAAAGATGTTTGGAGTATGAAGAAGACTGATGGTATGTGTCTATGAAGATTATATCTGAGGCTTGAATTGTCTCAGAAAATCATCCATACTCTTTCTGATTTTATGGAGGGGGGAAGAAAAAAAATCATGTTTTTCAGGTTTTCATGTCTTTCCAAATACATCTTGTATTTACAATTCTGTGCTTATATATCTTATTAATATATCTGAAGGGAAGAAAGAAAAAGGAAGAGAATTGCCTGTCAAGGATATGTGTTTTAAATGATGTTCAGCAATTAATATTAATTTTTTGATAGTTCTGCCCTTTCTTTGCTACTCCATTGCTTTTGACAAGATAACTAGCCTTGTGCCAAGATCACATTTTAATGTATATTTTAGTTCAGTAACATAATCTGTAAAATGCAGCAGCCCAAGGGGTCTCGTAAAGCCTTCTGGGAGTCAGTAAACTCTTGAGGTAATAGTGGTTGTCATCTGACAGAGAACTTTTCAGCTATACAATTTAGGATAGTGTTACCAGAAAAAGAAAAAAAAAAGCTGACAAAGTTATTGTTCTGTTGCACTTCTTGTCAGGAGAAGACTGCAGGAAAGCCTATGAAACACCTGTGTTATATTAGAGATAATAACAGAAATTCCCTTCATGACTTTAGACATGACAGAGTTTTTAAATGTTCAAATTTCCCAGCTGCTTTACCTTTAAATGCAGAAGAATGGAAGTAGTTGGACACCGAACACGCCAGAGACTGGAACACATGGGGAACCAAGGGGCTAGATTAGTGATGTTGAACGTTTTCTTTTGGACGTTTTTGAATGCTTTTAACTTGCTTAAAGAAAGCACCAATGATGTACGGGCATAGAACCTTCCACCCTGAGTACATCTGCTGTGAACAACTTATTCCCAAGGCTATGCTGAACCCACTCCTCCTCTGCCAGCTCTTTTGGAATTGGCTAGGTGAAAAATAAACTGTATCAACCTTAGCTTTATTATAGCTTTTCACAGGTTGCATTCATTATGATATATTGGAAAGAATAACCAATGTCAGGTGGAACATACCAGACCTAAGAGTTAATTATTACTCACCAAATGTTTGGGAGTTTTGTTTTGTTTTTGAGAAAGAGAAAGAGATTGAGAAAGAGAGAGAGAGAATCACCATTTGTGAGAAAACAAAGTTCCTGCTGAAAAGGAAGTCACTCCTCACCAAGGAAACATTTCCCACTTTTGGAACCAAACCATTTTCAAGAAGAAAGTAAAGGAGGGGAATTGTATTTATACTTCATTCTGCAGATTGGTTGGCACTTGCAAACTAATACATGACAGCATGACACATGTTTTCTCTACAGAGGTATCAAATGAACTGATATTTTCATGTTTGGCATTTCATATCGGAGAGCTCCATCTCAAAATATCTTGGTGAAGGAAAGACAATGTCCTAGTAGTAGTTGCAGTTCTTCTCTACCCACTTTGATGTCCTCCAAGCATTAATGTGAGATAGCTATACTCAGGGAGCACTGAACAAGGCATTAGACCATAGATATGGATTGGCTTTTCCAGAAGACTTTGATTCTTCCGAGGGAATTCGTTGGGAGTATTATTCCAAAGGCAACAGCAGGGGAAGGGTATGGTTCTGTGGTGTACACACTGCCCCACCAGAGGAAGGCTACTTCTGTCCCATTATAACTGCTGACAGCCATCTGTCTGCCCAAGGGAATCAGAATTACTCCTTTCTAGGGCATCAGGCATTATGGGAAATGGAGCAAGCTCCAAAAGAAAAGCAGAGAAGTCCCTGCCTCACTATAGATTAAAGGCAGAGGTTTATTTCGTACATTTTGGCCCTTTCACAAGTAGCATACATGACATTGCTAATCGTATAGTAGTGTTTAAAGGAAAGCCACAGCACGGAGGTTTCTTCCAGCATCTTTGTGAATCCCTCATAGCCCCAGAACATGAGCAGTGAAGACTGAAAAAGAAAACCCCTCAAACTTACCTCCAAGGGCATTTTCCAACCAAATTGTTATAGTGTTATTATTCCACTTCCAACATCCTAAGCAATCTTGGGGTTTGCAGTCTAGGGAGGGACCTTTAGAATTCTCAGCCAGAGAGCTCTTGGGCCTCAGTAAACTACAAACACCAGAATTCCACTGGATGTTGAAAGTAGAATAATAGCACTATAACAGTGTACGATGGAAATGGCCCCAAATAATTTAACTTCCTCTTCACTGAATTTCAGATATGAATCATTATTTATGTGGTATATGTTCTAAATAACAAACTTTGTTCACCCATAAGTTATTTCTCATATCTTTGGGACTGCTACTTAAACACAGCTGAGCCCTGACTTACAGGCATACGTATAGACAGTGGCATGATCTACAGAAGACTAGTTAAAGATTTGGGAATCAAAATGCTCCTAAATTGAGCAGACCTCCACTTTGTTAGACAACCACAGGACTGACAGACCTTTCTGTACAGGCCTTCATATGCCTAGCCAAGGGCAGCCTGTGGAGATAGGCCATTTGATTTACCTCACAGTTATTCCTCACAGGATGCAAGGAAATGAGAGAAAGGAAACTAAAAGCAGACTCTATTACTGAGTCAGCATATATATATTCATATACATATGAATGAGCTGGCACCCTCCTCACTGGCCTGGCAGTGGCATAAATTTAACATGGTTAAAATCTGTGGGTTAAGTCATGGTGGCAACCATTTGCTAAGAGAACATTATCTTATGAGTGAACCAAAGTAAAGAAACTAGGAAGCCATAGCAGGATGGCAAAAATAGCCAGCTATCTGGGAGAAAAAATCCTACTCTCTTAGCGCTACCCATACGAGCTTAGGGAAGGGTCAGTGAGAAGAATCGTGAAGTTCATTTTCTGTTCTCAACTATTTCTGCATGTTTGACTGTGTTTCCTATTGCAAGTATCTTTCTAGACCAAACAGAGAAAAACAAATGTTGTATACTGTTCCCTTCGAGCAAATCTTGCCAAGAAAACCCCATGATAGGTTTGCATTAGGGTTACCAGAAGCTGGAAATGTCATGAAGGCACATGACAATACTGTCTCCCCCACTTTTAAAGTGGACATGATTGCATCACGCCAAAATAGGAAATGTACTGGTGAAAAGAGGACAAAAGAGAATGCAAATATGAGTATGCTAATTAATATGTACAAATGCAAAATTAGAAACAGTAAGTATAATTTTAATAGAAATGTAACAAATCTCATCTTAAGAAGAAAGACTGAAACCAGGTGACCTGTGACCATGCTCAGTTTGCTGTCTAGATGCTAAAAGTCAAAGGGCAATCTACTTCCCCTTCTTAGGCATAGCCTTTCAAAAAGAGGACACCAGCAAATTGAAGACTGTCCTCTGCAAAACTAAATCAATCTTACCATCTGTGAGTGTTTATTTTCAGGTTATCATTAAAGCGTCTAACGTGTCACATTGACTGGCATCCTGTTGATGACATAGGTGGGTATAGTTGGCGGTCAATAGCAAAGAAAATGCTGAGCATAGTTCCATCTTCTCAGACACGAACTGGCTATGAGATTGTACCTGGGCTTTTTTCTCAGCAACAAGGAAGGAGGAAGCAGCCTTGCATTGGGGGCTGATCATAGGAAACTACTCAGTGGCTGGGGAAATGATGCTACACCCAGCAAGCCCTTGGCTATTGTGCACTGAGGAAAGCTGCCAAGCAGAAGGAGCAGCTTCCTCTGCCTCCTCCAGTGCTTTTAAGTACACTGCTGGAAGCTTTCGTTCTGACAGCATGAGGTAGGATTTCAGACATCTTATCCCCACTGTCTGCTTCAGATTCTCATACTCCCATCCTGAAAATATCAATTCAGGCAGAGGTATCTGTACTACATCTTCTCTGGAGAAGAAACACAAGGTACAAAGAATTAATTCAGTTTCCAACAGTCTAACCACCTTGCTTGCCAGGTTTATTTTTTTACTTCTGATATAGATTAAAAATGTATTGCTTGTCTTAATGTTAGGATCAATATGCTATTCAAAGTCTTTCCCCCAATTCTCTTTTGTTCATGAGCTTTTATGTGCGTGTTTCCTCCTGTTCTCTTCATTTGGGCAAGACTTTGGGCCTTTCTGCCCTACACTGTTATAATGCTATTATTCCACCTTCAACATCCTATCCTGGGGTTTGCAGTTTAGGGAGGGGCATGTAGAATTCTCAGCCAGAGAGCTCTTTGGCCTCAGTAAACTGCAAACGCCAGAATTCCACAGGATGTTGAAAGTGGAATAATAGCACTGTAACAGTGTAGTGCGGAAAGGCCCTTTCATTTTCTGAAAGAAGACTCTTCTCTATCAGGTACCCTGAACCTCCTCATTAACTAGGCCAGAGGCTTCTTGGACCTCGCAGCATCTTTCCTAATCTGCAAAATAGATTCTCGTTCAACTTCTATTATTGTGATTTTGAGTAAACACCAAACAATTTGGAAAGCTTTGCCTTTCAGGTCAGCTTGCTTTGTCTCAAGCCTCTCATTTTAGAGAAGTTTCCCCTTTTGAAATAAATGTGACCATGTTGTTCTCTGACAATTTTTCACTTACGCATGCATTAAAATTTACTGCACTGTAGTCACAGTTTCCGTCAAGTTCAACAACACTCCCATTTCACACTACAACCTGGGAGACTTATAGGATTAGGTCCACGGTTGCCTCCAGTCTGGTCACTTATACATCCAACAGTTATACTGCACAGTAATTTAGAATATCTAGAAACTGTACCTCTTTATTGTGACTGTAACATGTATTTTATCGAGTGTATGTGATATTAATAGGAATTAACCATTCCTACAACACTGCTTCCTTTATGCACCTTCCTGATTTCATTCTCTACTTCAATATCACACAGAGTATTTCGGTAGCAGGGCCATAGCATGTCCCCAGTTCTAAGTTATTTTCAAAACCTGGTATTGCCCTAGGTGATTCCCTCTCACAGTGATTTTGTGGAAGATTTTAGTCTGTTTTACCCTTTCCATCTTTAATGTGCAGAGCAATATTTTCCCTAATATATTCCGAACCAGTGGTTCTCTCCATTCCACCAGCTTTCTGTTGCACCCTGTATATCTCTGTTTAAAGTGAAGCACTCCAGCTTCCCTGAATTGTTCCCTACTTCAGACATCTCTGCCTCTGTGTATTTTCCCTTGTGGCTGTTTGTACTCCTCGAATAACTATATATCCCACACCTCTCATATGGTGGGAGGTTGATTCCCATTTCAGCCACACAAAAGAATTTCCTCCTTAATAAAGATAGGCAAGAAATTAGTTGGCATCATTTTGATGTGAAAATACTCATTTCACTGAGAGTGTCAGCGAAACAGAAAGCATCTTGTCTCAGAATCTGCATATTGCCTGAATGGGCTGATACACTTTTTTTGAAAAAAGGCAAGGGAGACTCTACATAGAACTTTGTTGATTAGAATATTTGCATGTAAAAAATCTAGATGATGTTCAGGAGAATGAGCCAGCTGTACACCTTCCAGGGTGCCCATGTTTTAGGATGGAGGATGGGGGGGGGGAGGGAACATTCTGTCAGATCAATGAAGCCAGAACAAAATGGTCACAGATAATTTAATATGTAGCAAATGAACACCGTATTGTGTGGTGTCAGCATGCCACCAGCTTTTTCCTTAGGCAGTCCTTTTTCAAAGCAGCTACACGCAACTCACCTCAGATTCCCTTTTTCTTAGATCTACATCCATCAGACAGAGACAGGCATAATCCTGTTTGTAAGTCATTTTGTTAAAGCTTAGTATTACATGTGTGCTTGCTAGTATTGCAAAAGAGCTGGAAACCTCATCTTGCTATGCCCTTATCACTAGCAGAACTGACCTCCATTGCTTGGAGCAGCTGCTGGCCGTTAAGGTAAGTTTGGGATCTGGGCCAAGAGATGATACTTAGTTATTCATTTGTAACTAAGCAATATAGGACACCAGTCAGTGTCTTTTGCTCTGTTTGACATGAAAACACAAGGGTTTTTTTCCCCCAGGGCCAAACCCTAAGGTTTGTGTGCACATGAATCTTTCATTGATAAATCTCATTTTTAAAAAAATCGTTTTGAAAGATGCAAAAACTTTCATAATCATACCCAGTGGGGAGATTTTTTTTTTTTGAAATGTGTTGTTGTTATATGCAAAAATGAAATATGTGAAAATGTACATCTGTCTTCCTAACATAGAGAAAGAGATATATAATTTCCAGTTTTATTATTTATCACATTTGAGGATTTTTTTTTAAAAAAACAAAGCTCAAATTCTTTCCATTTTGAATATGAAAGAAATTGTTAATTCTTAGCAAAACTGAATAAAAATTGTGCCCTATTTGCACCGGAAAAAAAGAATCAATAAATGCACCCATGACCAGTTAGAAGAGGATCATTTGCCTGATATACAGCTGTTGAATATGACAAGTTTCTGGAAAAAGAGAGGCACCATTCTCAATCTGACACTGAGAAGTGTTGAATTGATTCAATTCCTGAATTCAAAACGTTGAATCAATCCCTGAATTCAAAACATGTAAGAGACAAGCATTCAGTACTCCACGCTTAGATAAGTAACTCTGTTAATTTTGGTTTCTGTAATCTCATAGACTTCCCATTCCAAGTAGAAGGAAATTTGTGAATTTTGGTAAGTTCTCACCATTCAGGGGAGGTGCAAAAAGATACAGGATAAATGACATGAGTGGAATGAATGGAAATGAAATTCTGACCACCACTAGGCACATGTGACTCTGGTCCACCATTTGGAAAGATGCAGACATCAGGGAAGGGAAAATCCATACAAAAAAACACACCTCTTTTGCATATACATGATAGTTTGGAAAGGTTGAATTAGGCTCACATTTTCAGATTCTATGTGCTGGACTGGGAAGGCTATGGTCAAACTACAATGTCGACTGTCCTTTCATGTAAACATCATTTTAGCTACTTGAAATTGTATTTTCCCTTCCACTTTTATTATAAAGCAGCAAAAGAAAAAAAAAGAAAAAGAAAACATCATTACAAAGTGGTGAAACCAACCTTTCTTTGGTACATTAACAAATGAAAGGCATCACTCCAAAGATCCTGTTAAAAGATTTTGGTGACACTTCCCATGCTAACCAAAAGAGTTAGACACTAAGTTCTCCAATAATTCATTTGCACTTATGGAAAGATAAACTGGGACAACATCTTCCTTTTTTCTTGTTTATCTCACACACACACACACACACACACACACTCCAATCTAACTTAAACAATGCTATCAAAATAATTAATAGAGACGTAATTTATTTTAATTTACATGATTTCCATTATTCTTGGTCTTGATTATACACATTTTTAAATGAACGTTTAAATTGACATATAGAGGCAATAAACTTTTTTTTTTTAAAAGTATCATTACTATAGACAGCTAGTGTGGTGTAATGATTTGAGTGCTGTCCTGGCATTCTGGGAGACTCACATTCAAATCCCTGCTTGGCTATGGAAACCCCCTGGGTGGCCTTGGGCAAGTCATACTTTCTCAGCCTCAGAGGAAGGCAATGGCAAACCCCCTCTGAACAAATCTTACCAAGAAAACAACCGTGATAGGGTCTCCAAGAGTTTGAAATGACTTAAAGGTACACACACACATACAAACATACACGCACAAAACCAATGACGAATGACAAGCATTGTTATCTGGCTGTGTTAAGTGTTGCTTTTGTTGCTGTTTTTGTGATTTGCTGTTAAGTCAGCTTTGAATTATGGTAGCCTATGAATGAAAGATTTCAAAGAGCTTGGGTTCTGAGCTGCTTTGCTCAGGTCTTACAAATTCAGGTTTGTGGCTTCCTTAATTGAATGAATCCGTCCCACTTGACCAAGCATTATTTTTTTTTCTAATGTCATCTCATGATGTGAACACACTATGATAGCATCAATTTGGTCATTTTGGCTTCTAAGGAGAATTCAGCCTTGATTTGCTTTATTTGTCTTTCTAGTAGCCCATGGGATCTGCAGAACTCTCCTCCAGCACCAGGGACTGATTCTCCTTCTGTCTGCTTTCATCATTGTCCATCTTTCACAACCATTTAGGAATACCATGGCATGGATGATTCTTACATTAGTATTTAATGATAAAAATAAAGTGCTGTTTATTGGATTGAATATTGAACATGGGCTGGGAGGATCTTGCACGGAATATCTTCATGTGAATATAAAGCAGGATAATACCATGAATGATACTGTGACTACACCAGAACAAAGGCAGCAAAAAATGTGTGAAGTCAATAAAAGTGCTCAAATAGAAGCTAAGCTGAGCTGGCTTTGTGTTTGCACTTACATTAAAGTACAAGTACACATTCAGCGTTAAGGACTGTGGACCACACGGTATGGTTCCACTCCTCCAACCACATACTCTGGATTAGTCCTGTTAACACTGGTTGAACTTCAGCAGAAATGCTCCAGAGAAAATGGTCTGAGGATTGAAAACCCTGATTGGAATATAAAGAAAAATGTCATTTAGAAAAGGAACAGAAAGAGAGAGAGATCCAGGACTCCCTTTGGATAGTAGCAATGAGCCTTTAAAGTTTTACAGATTTTTTGCTGTCATAATTATGGTCTCATTAAGATTCTAATAAAAAAAAGTCAAGAAAACTGGAAAACTATTCACTTTATTTCTTGTTACAGAAAACAGAAGTATCCACACTCAGGTTCCCTCCTAATACTCTATGCTTTTAAAATATTTGCATTTTAAATTCCTCCCTGCAAATTATTCCAAGCCAAATGTAAATATAACACTTTGATTGCTCCCTGAAGAACGGACTTTCAGCCAGTAATCCCCTGTCTCAGTTTGGAATCAAGATCCCACTCCCCACCCCCCTGGCAATACTCCATAATTTTACCATATTGAGTGCAATCTGACAGGAGATGGTGTGTTTCGAGAAGCATAAATCTGAGAGCCCCACTGGAGTTTGCTCTCTGTCAGCTCTTCTGTCAATTGATGCGGCCTTCTGCACATCCCCTGGTGGAGAGATGTCTGGTTTCTTCTGACAAAGTGACTGGGACAAAGTTCTTTGGCTAGATCTTGAGTGGATCATGAACTCCCAGGAACGAGGGGCAAGGTGTAATAATAGCCTCTGTATGAGGAGAGCCAGAGACACCATGATCCAGCCCAAGGTGAGTATTTCAAAGTCCCCTTGCTCTCAGTAGGAGAGACATAATCATGCTTATTTTTCCCATTGAAATAAATGGGATTAGAAACGGAGGCTGAATATTTGCTGCTGGATATTTTATTTTGCCATGAAATACAGGGCTTGGAATAATGCTAAAATGCCTGCCATGGAAATTCAACATCTACTTGTGCTTACCTCTTTTAAAGTGGCTGTTGGTTTGATACCTCCCCCCGTTTTGTTCTGCAAGAAAAGATATATCAGACGGACAACCAGATTCGGTTATATGATGAAATTCTATAGGACAAATTAGGCTGATTCAGAATGAGGGTAACTTTAAGCTGTGTTAGCTTCCTTTGCCCTCAGCGACATCTTCACATGGCTGAATCTGATTGGTTGGGCGGCAATGCCACTTTTTCTGAATCAAAATAAGACTTTTTTTGAAATGGAGAAGCAGCATTAATATTCAAACCCTTTTAGAGTGCCACTGCCTATTAGGCACCAGGGAGAGTTAAATGCATCCCTGAACACATTTTGGGAACACATGACAAAACTCACCTCTTGCTTTATGAATGTTTTGCCAAAAAGTGTCAAGTTGGAGCTTAGGCTTATCTAAAATGACTTAACTTTGTTTGGCTCCTCCCCAGATCACATAGATACATGGAGAGGAGGAAGAAAAGCACCCAGCATGATTTATGATCAATTATTTTATTGATATTATGTCTTTCTTACAATATAGAAATCAAGGTGGCTCACAACACAAGTTAAAACAAAATAAAGATATTTTTGTGGGGGGAAAAAAATCAAAATAGTGAAAAAAAGCAACTAAATAAGCTATACTATTAAAACGGCACTAACTTAAAACAGTTTAAAAGTATTTAAAACATAGAGATGAGGATAAAAGTACAGCAAACATATCCTATTGAAAGAACCATTAAAAGTTAATAGCCCATGATTAGCTGGTGGATGAAGAGCAGAGAGGGGACCAGCCTCATATGGGAAGGAGTTCCTCAGCCTGGGAGCAGCTACCAAGAAGGCTCTTTTTTGTGTCCTTTTCACTAAACATGTCTACGACAGTAGTGGGACTTAGACAAATCTTGCCCCAGAGGTTCTTAAAATCCAGTCAGACTCATAATTCTTGCAGGTGATCGAAATTTCCTTCATAGCAAAGGAAGTGTACTTTAGGCTGCAAAGTCACTTATGGTTTATTTCAGCGAATATCCTAACCACACCATTCCGACCATACATTTATAAAGATGTGTTTTCAGTCAGGAGGGCCTGCTCAGACTTACTGAGTTAAGATCCGAGTTGAAATAAAGGGGGATTTGTTATATGCCAATGTGATTAGAGTAGAGGCCATCATTTATCATGTGAAATAGGAATAAACATGCTTGTTTTGCAGTTCCTGGAAGATGCATTGTTGTTGTGTGACTTCAAGTCATTTGCAACTTATAGTGACCCTAAAGTCATTTGCAACTTATAGTGACCCTAAAGTGAACCAGTCACAGGATTTTCTTACTAAGATTTGTTCAGAGGGGGTTTGCCATTGCTGTCCTCTGAGGCTGAGAGAATGTGACTTGCCCATGGTCACTCCAACAGGTTTCCATGGCTGAATGCGGATTCAAACCCTGGTCTCCTGAGTCATAGTCCAGCGTTTAAACCAATACACCATGATAAGCCTGATGGAAAAACCAACTACAAAAATGCTGTGTGTGGGGGGTGGGTGGGTGGGTAGAAACTGTAATGAATCAACACTTAGAGGATCTTTGCACAGTTTGTTCTTTTTATTGATGAAAATCCCCTAAGACATATCCAGAGATATAGGCCCTTTTCACATATGGGGGGGGGGACGGGCGAAAACGCCCAAAAACGGAGCTTACCTGAAACCGGGTAAGTCCGTTGCAACGTGGAGCAGCGCGAGCTCGCTGCTCCGCACTCCTCCGGCGTCCCAAATGGCGGCTTCCAGTTGGTGGAGGCTCTCCACCAACCGGAGAAGCTCGCCAGCTGGAAGCCCGCCCCCGGCAGATCTGCAGGCATGCACTTGCGCATGCCTGCAAATCCACTTCGGAGCCGGGCGACGGAACGGCACGGGGCTGCATGCTCCGTGCTTTTTAAAAACCTCGAAAAAGAGGTTTTTAAAAAACACGCAGCGCGGCTAGTTCCGGCCACTCCTGAGTGGATTCTGGTGTGGAACTACAAAAAGTAGTCCACGCCAGTCCACTCTAGGGTGTAGAAGACCTCCGTGAGAGGTCACTGTGCACCATTTCAGAAGCCCGGTATGGAAATGGCCATAATTTCCTCTGAAATTACACTGAAGGGAAAGGTCAGAGGTTTAACATAAGGCCAAACCACCCCTCCAAATATGTGATAGAAGACTATATTGATAGAGGAGTTGCACTATCATTGCTTATTCTACATACGTGCTACCATCTTTGCAAGGAGCTCAGGGTAGCATACATAATTCTCTTCTACCTTTTTTCCTCACTACAACCTTCTGTCATAGGATGGGAGAACCAATAAGTGCTGGGTCTGAACCTGGATTATGCTAGCCCTATTCCACCCTACTACATCTACTAATATATAAAAGTCAAAGTTTGTTTGTTTGTCTGTATCAGGCAAGAAGACCTCATATGATTGGCTGCCTAAGAAGATTCGATGGAATCCTGGGGTTTGCAGTTTAGGCAGGGGCCATCAGAATTCTCAGCCAGAGAACTCTTGGGCCCATCTTGAAAAAGCTGGTTCCTATGAAGATGATCCCTAGCAGCAAGGAGGAGGGCACTGTATTCCTTCAGGAACCCAACCTCTGTATGTTAATAACTCTGAATACAGATTGGATTGGGGACTATAGGGAAAAGTTACAGGTACTGGACAAGACAGTTTGGAGAATGAGAGACACAGGATCTCAAATCTTTCTAACAAGTATTACCTAAGAGAAACTAAAATCCTGGGCAACGCCAGGTATATACACTAGTTGGTTTATATAACTTTTTGTTGACATAAAAAAGCTTTTAAGCCAAGAAGGGTTCAGTGGCATCATTTTGGACCTACTGACATGAATTGTAGAAACATAGATCACAAGGACCATTGAGTCTAACGCCAAGTGCAGTTTAGTTTCCCATGCTTTCATTCTTTAAAATAACAGCAACAACAACACAACCTGCATTTGATAGAGCAGGTAATATGCAAGTGTGTCCCCATGTTGGGGAAATGTACCCGCCACAATCTGCTGCTAGTGGATATTAATGGAGGCATGGTAGTGTGGTGTTGTGGTTTGAACATTGGACAGTGACCCTGGAAACCAGGGTTTGATTCCCTACGTGGCCATGGAAACCCACCGGGTGACCTAGGGTCTGTCACACATACCCCGTGATAAGTTTGCGTTAGGATCACTGTAAATCAGAAATAACTTGAAGGCACACAACGACAACAACATGGCGGCAAAAAGGGCCGTCACTGGGCACACGCACCTTCCAGTATCCCTCCTAGAAACACTGATCAGCAGGGAAACAAAGTGACTTTTCCCTGTGCATCAGGTGTTCTTAACACATGTGACTTCTGAATGTCCAGAAGGGGAGCAGGAATGAGAACACTAGTTGTTCCCACCCCCACTACACTGTCATCGTCCTTGTTGCCTTGTCCAGACAATTCTGTAGGTGTGTAGAACCTTCTGTTTCCATCACAACATGATTAAACCTCAACAGTAAGGAACCACGGAGAACAGAGAAAAAGCAGTTTCTGAGCCTTGCAGCCGGGCAAACTATTGGAGCTGACATTCTGTACTACAAAGGAGGCATCAACCAAACACAACCTCTGGCAAGTTTTCTTGGTTTATCCTTTGTTATTATACACACTTATGCAAATGAAAAGAAATCCATCTCATCTGTTTTTCTTTCGTTGTTTAATGAGAGACACATTTTATCCTCCAGCTAAAGATGTAAATTCGGTTCGGAGCTTTCAAAGAAAGCTCTGAGACATGTGCATGAGACATGAGACAGTTCAGGTTTTTGAAAATAGATTTATAGTCATTTCCAGTATGTGGAACCTTCTGATTCTGAACATAATTTTGAAAGGAAATATGAAAGTGCTGAAACAAAAACAGGGGAACTCCCCTCCGCACAAGATGTAGTATTTTCATCAATGCCTGTAAGAAATTGCTACACTGTAACATTGTGATCTTTCAAACTGGTTGTTATTAGAAATATAGAATTTGAAAAATAATAACAATGACATATTTTCTTTCTGCCCAAATTAGAACTGAAGTTATGTGAAGGAGAACGACTCATAAGTTCTCTAATGGAGGCAGGGTTGCCTGACATTCCAGTAGATCAAGGAGAGAGTGGAAAGGTGTTTTTTAAAGCTGCTGTGTAACTTGTTAAGCCCATCCAAAAGTCATGAAAGTAATTCATTATCATTGACACTACAACTTTATAGTGACTCATATTACTCATTACTTTTCTTTCACTTTTCATTCTTTATTTTTTAGAAAAAAAAATGTCTGTCCAAAAGGTCACAAAACAGCCTTAAAATCCTTTCTGTCTAAAAAAGAAAATGGCCTAAATTTTGAAGCAGTTTAAAATCATGAGAAATAATGAGGAAAAAGATAACACAAAAAATTGAGTGATCATAACTAGTTATGTAAGAAAGTTAAATTTTTGCATTATTTCTCAAAAAGAACATTGTCATGTCCTTGTTATTTAAAAAGGTAACGAATTATAGATAACTAAGGCCCTTTCCGCACTAGGTGAGGGAATCTCTCCGTGCCGTTACCTACCGCTTCTTCTGAGGTCCGAAGCAACATGGACTGTCCCTGAAGCCCTTCTGCAGGGCTCCTCCTTGGTCCAGGGCAAATCGGAGCGGTGTGAGGTCTGTAGATCCGCACTGCTCCGGCTTCCAAAATGGCGGCTTCCAACTTCCAAAATGGTGGCTTCTGGCTTCCAAAATGGCGGCTTCCAGCTTCCAAAATGGTGGTTCCGGCTTCCAAAATGGTGGCTTCCAGTTGGTCGTGGGTCCCGACCAACCGCTGAAGCTCGCCACACCTAAAGCCCACCCTCCGCAGATCACAGGCTCACATTGGTGCGAGCCTGCGAATCTGCACAAGGGAGCAGGAACGCAATGGCGCGCTCCAGGAAAATAAAGACCTGTTTTTTGCGGTCTTTAGAAAACACGCTGGAGGACCACTTGGGGTCGTTTTGGAGTGGACTGAGGTGCGGATCTCCAGTGAGTAGTCCGCTCTTAGTCCGCTCCAAGGTGAAGACGACCTCTGTGAGAGGACACAATGCCCCATTCTAAGTGCCTCGTGCGGAAAGGGTCAAAGTTTCTTGTAACCCTTTATTTCCAACTCTCAAACCAAAAACAGAATTTGGAATGGAAAATATAATTCTGAAGTGGGTAGGAGATTTACCAATGTGTATTACCTTCACAACATCTGGCTTCATTCATTCAGCATATGTTTTATGTCCTGCCATACAATGTATACTAGTGCAAAAACAGTTAACCAATTCTAGGACGACAAAACCCTTGAAACAACAAAATAGACACAAATGGGAATCAGCATTTATTATGTTTGTGGACTCTGCAAATAGTGTGGACAAAATATATATTACCAAAAATTTCTGGGTGTTCTAATACGACAAATAAATTGCTAACAAAACATTCCTTTCTACTTTTCTCCATTTGCAGGTGGAAATCTTTTCAAACATAGTTTTGATTAGAAAACAAAATGAGAAATGATTAGCTACACAAGGGCATTCCATTAGACAACTTCTGAAAAAGCCCAGCTACTTACATGGCAATTTTCACACCAACATAAATGATATGACATATCCCCATAATTTCTCGCTAGATGTATGTAGTGCATTTTTTGAAAACTCAAATGGCTACAGACTTGCCTGTTCAGCTGTATTCTTTAAAAAAAAATCACAAAGTGCCACAGAAAGTTTTTTTTTCATTTGCCACTAAAGGTAAGGACTACTGATGTGAAAGCAGCAGAATGTGGTCTGGCTTGGTACTACTCAAAGCTGTGGTCATGAGCCAGTGCCCATCCAAGAACCATGATCTGGCAGTCTCTGGAGAGTTTCCAGGAAAGAAAGAACAATTGGAGTGAGTGAGCAAAAATATGAGACAAGTTCTTGGCACATTGGGGGAAAAAAATAAGTGCCAGTCTGCCACATTAGATAGCCCAGGAAGCAATGCTTTAGACCATCTGAAGGGATGCTGCCACCTGAATGATTCACTGTAGCCAGGGCCCCTTTTGTGCAAAGCCATTTGAAAACTGTTCCTATTAGCAATAGTTTTTAAAGACAACTTTGTTTCCTTCTTCCTGCAGGCCGGCATGTCTCAATCCTTTTACCCTGAGGGAATCCTTGAAATAATTTTCAGGTCTCAGGGAACTCCTGTATAAAAATTATTATATCTTTTTTTTTTGTTTGTATATATTTTTATTAAAGTTTTACTCAAAATAAAAATCCCCTCTCCCCGCTTCAGAGCATCATTTTTCCAGTTGAGTTTGTGTTTACATCCCATTTATACATTTTTTTCTATTCTAAGTTTAACACATTATTACTTTTAACCTTATTACATTCAGCTTATACTTATTCTATAACATCTTTAATTTTCATTACCATTTTTTCCAACACTCTTTCTTATCTTTCCCTTAAAAATTATTATATCTACAGTTCAAAAACAAATGTATATTTTCTTCAGTCATGATCTGTCATGGAATCCCTAGCAACTTTTCACGGAGCCCTAAGGTTGCAGGGGATCTCTGGTTGAGAAATCCTGCTTTAGATGTTAAACTAGAAATGTTATATATGAATATCCTTCTTTAGACAATCAGCACAGCCATTTTACCATAGAATGGAACAGAAGATGTTCCCTTCAACAAATCAGAAGTGAGAAGTCATAACATTCAAAGTCAGAATCATACAATGAAACTAATTGGCAGGTAAAATGAGGACAGGGAATATGAAGTTCTTAGCACAGGGTGTAGTAATTTGTGGAATTTTCTGCCACAAGATGTGGTGGTGCCGATAGGCCAAGATGTCTCTAAAAAGGGATGCAAACATTTTAGCCATAAACTCTAGGGTTGGGTGAATTTCACATTCACAAGTATTCAGCTGTAAACACATTTCACCCCATTTCTGCATCAATCTAATATTAGCACATAACTTGGAAACGTTCTTGTTTGAGCTACAGTCCCAGAATTCTCCTTTTCCAAGCTCCATATAACAACTTTCCCCAAAGAGATCTGCACAAACATTCATATTTGATAGTTCTTGATAGCTGTCAAATCAACAATTTGTGAGCCTCTCTGGGAGGCTTTTTGGCTGAAGGGCAGGGTATAAATGCTCTAAATCATGTGTGTGCGCGCGTGTGTGTACAGACACACACACACACACACACACTTGAACACACTGTGGTGGCACAACACTGAAAAATAAAATCAGAAAACCTGTGTGTCACTCTTCTACATGTTCCAGGAATTGAGATGAGGCATGAATTGCTGTGTTGTATTTCAGGTCCCCTTGCCCTTTATTTAAAGGAAAAAAAAAATTGTGCTGGAAGGACAATGGCAACTGGATATCCAGTCCCATATGGTGCTTGAGGTTAATATGAACCCATTCAGTCCTGTTAAAAGTTATTCATTGTTTGTCATCTTTCAGATCCTTAGCCAAGAGGTTTTTCTGCCCATTTCATATTTAAACATTTTCCTTGCAATCTGGCAAAAATGTCTCTCTCCACCTCCCAGCAAACACATCATAGCCACCATTTTGTGCAAAACCTGTTAATCCAATGTGTTGGCATCAATTGCAAGACTCTCCCACAGTGCTTCATACTACATAAGAATTGAATACTAATGTTGAATGTTGATGGAGGCCACAGAAGAAAAAAATTGGGCTGCATTCCAGTTCCAAAACATCATACGTTTATTATGCTAATACATACAAAGTTTCTGGCAGTTGGAAATCTAGGCTAGCCAGTGAGTGATAAGGCAACATCTTATTTACAGGAGTCCAGATGAAGTATAACTACTGATAAGATTTTCACCACTGGCTAGGGGATTAGCTAAGTAAAACCTGACACTATTTGGCATATGGCAGGGGAGGGAGAGTAGACACTAGCAAAAACATAATTTTCCCCTGCATCCTAGATCACACAGCAACTTCCCTTTCATAAAGATACAACACTTCTTATATGCACCAAAGAAACAACAATGATTCTCCTTTCTTCAGTGTGTAAGGATGTAGCAAATCCAGCAATGAATCCAAGCCTGAGGTCATTCATTTATTATAATAAGACTAACAGTGATGTAAACACCTTTGACCCAGACAGTCTCTACACAAAGTTTGTGTGTCACCTTTCTGAGCAGTTTTCAGTAAATATAAAAACAAATTATGGGGTTTTTTTTAAAAAAAAGAAAAAATAGTGGGCACGTCTGTTTAATATTTAAATTTGAAATGCACATTAACACTTTTTTTAAAAAAAGATGAGAAGAGTGTTAGGATATTTGGAAAGGGAATGAGCCAGTGGGTAGCTTAGTTCCAATTTACAGATTAGTCTGGGAGGTGCAAATCGGGTTAGTTTGTGTTGGAATTTACAAAAAAACAACGCCTCCAGTATCTCCAAGACAGCTTTTCAGAGTTCAGTTTCTCTCAAGTCCTTTTTTATAATGAAGTTTATATCAGCTTTGCTTAAATCAGCACTTAATGCAAGTAAAAAAATATGCAATGTGCTTTAGATTTTTTTTCTACATATTTGTCCCTGACATAGGCAACATTCATCAATGGCTTCAAAAATCTGATAGTTTCAAGCTGTGCAACTTCTTAAAATAGAACAGTTACGAAGATATTTAGCCCTTCCGTCTGTAAAATGGGAGTAAAGGAGAATTTTTAACAAGAGTATTGTGAGGGAAAACAAGAAAAAGAGTGTAAAAGATTCAACACACTGTTTATATTACTAGGTCCATCATCATGAGTCACTCTGAACGCAGGACAGAGAATATGCAAGGAGTGTGGGGAGCGACACATGGAAATCCTGGTCTTTACATATGATGTAGGTAAAGCTATTTGCCAGTTGAACTATGTGTCCTTGCAGTTTTTTTCACCACAGCTTTATTAGTGCATGTGTGGTATAATGGTCCTTTCTAGGATCTGCAGAAACCTAACTATTTAAACAGAGCACTTAACCAAACAGCAATGGGCTAGTGCCCACAAACGCAAGCAGTTCCCTCAGGTAGGCCGCTGGAGAGGTATGCACAATGCACTTCTCTATTAATTCCCTTATGTGCGTAGCCCTCCACTCCCACCATCTGCCATCCTTCCAGGAAGATGGTTTATGGAGTGTCTAAGGATGTTTTCATACGGCTGGTGGACTGCTGTTTTCCTAAATCTGGGAATTAGAACCAGGTTTCATTTCAGGAACCAAGGTGCTAAGCCTCAGGAATCTCACCGAGAAGGCGCATGGACTGTATCCGAGATGCCAAGAAAGAGAGAACTTGAACTCCAAGGGAAACCAGAAAGGGTTGCTGCTGTTGGCTTGTTTAACTGGTCCTTTCCCCTGACTGTCTCAACGATAGTTCCTGCCCATGGTACAAGAAGAAAGAAGAGATCTCCTTGATATGTTGTTCTCAAATGAGATGTCTCTCTCTGTCTGTGCGTGTATTCTTTGGAGGTTTCCTTTCAGCTGCCCTTGTTCTTTAAGGCTAATTACTTTTGGTGACTGTCTGAAAGTATCTGTAGCTCTCCCTCCCCTTCCCTTCCATTAGAGAGAACTGATTTTGAGGCAAGGCTGGCAATGAGCTGGCATGGCTAGCCTTACTTATGCTCTTGGCATGCATACAGCAGAATAAACAAGCTCTCTAAGACCTATTCAAGTCAGTCCAGAGGTGGTGATGGGGGTGGAGAGTATTGCTTGTTTGCCCTGTTTTCTTAATTACTTTTTTTAAAAGGTGTGTTATGAGGGGGATGCACAAGAAAACAGCTAGGTTAATAAGTCTGGCACATAGCAGACAAGCAAGGCAGCCGAATGTTCCCAGCTTTTATCAACAGTCTGCAGCGTGCCAAGGAACCTGGATAGCAGTAGGTCCTCCTTTTCTTAGTGAAGGATCCCTTGAATCTGGACCTAATCACATGTAGCCTCTCTGCACCAACCTGAACCTGCCGAACCCAGAGCCCCAGCCCTTAAAAGACTCTCTTTATTGGCTCTAAGAAGTTTGCTCGGCTCACATGTACATCTAGCTGACTCTGTTCCTGACATTTAAGTTGGACGGAGCTATTATGATTGGCATAGTGCTGTTTCCCAATGAATTTGGTAATGTGTTTTCTGGAGGTTTGATGCTTTTCTGAAAGATAGTCAGATATTTACTATCTAGCCCCCAAAAGAGGGCTGCTGGCTACACTGATTATAGTAAGAGAAACTACACTGTAAAATAAGCAAGGGCATCAGAATTTGCAAACAGTATACGAATGATGAGGGGAAAAAAATTACAGATTTGCTTACAATAGCTATATTGATGTATGCACTGATATTTTCCCATGTATAAAAAATCTGGGAAAGTTACTTGTTTGACTACAACCCCCAGAATTCTTCAGACATCATGGAAATAGCAATCCAAAAAAATAAGATGTATTGCAGAAACTGTCATGCAAGAAAACTTGTATTATATTATTTCTGAAAGACTTAATTCCAAAAAGTAGTATTTCCAAGCTCTGGTAAATATACTGGATTTCCTCTACACACACTAAAATAATTTTAAGAAATGGTAAGTATATGATGAAAAGGGCCTAGCTACCCTAAAAGCATCAGATCCCATTTGATCTTGGAAGCTAAACAGGGTCAGCCCTGGTTAGTACTTGTATGGTATTTGTTAGTACTGCCAAAAAATACCAGATGCCATTGGCTACCTTTCAGAGGAAGCAACTGGCAAAGCCACCTCTGAGTATTCCTTGCTTCAGAACACCCTATGAAATTCATGGAGTTGACACAAGCCAAAAGGCAACTTGAAGGCACACGTACACACACACACACACACACGTATATGATGCACGAGAAGAAGGAATTGCAGCAAAAGGAGCAATTTGAACAATGCCACGGTGTTTACCAAATAAAAATATAAGGGCTGTTTCAAGTTGAATGTGCTTGTGCATATGCCTTCAAGCCACCTGACAACTTCTCCTCTAGTCAGGAGTGAAAGTAGGAATTAGGCCACTGGAACTTGTATTAAATGTTGAAATGCCTTCATTTCGAAAGGGCTTCACCTGACGTGGAAGATGTCAGAGCTGTTATCAGATCATTAGTGTTCTGACTGAGGATAATCCATGTGAGTGACAACATTACTCCCCTCACTTTAGCTCTCCCCATGCAAATGCTATTACATAGCGAGATGCGATTAGCTAAATATTAGCCAGGTCCTAAAGCAGAAATAACAAAGGGAAAGAATAACTATGTATGGGGCTTGGGGAGAGCGAAAGATGAATATGAAATGTTTTTTGGGAAATTAATTTCTCTCCTAAATTCCTCTGGGTTGAATCCGATGATGTCATTCCACCAAAACCAGCTTCTTTCAATGGAATTGGCAGGTGAGCATTCCACTGCCTGCCTACAGACCCCTTGGGCCCTCAGAAACTTTTCTGGATGATTGGAAAAGGCTTCAGAGGACAGGAGAACAGCAAGGAAAGAAAAGCCTATTACGCTAGTGAATTTCTACAAGTGCAAAATTAAATTTAGCCCATGGTCAGCTCCAAAATCAAAACGTTTCATGCAGCTGTTGCTTGAATCAGACACTCAAAACATTTTACAATAAAATAAGGTGGCAGTTGTCTGCTGAATTGGAAGAAGATGCTTGTGCAGGTACTTGGATGGGCAGGAAAAAGGATGGGCGTTGGGATGGCAATACCAGGAGTATGCACTGGAATTGTTGACATGTGTGGAGAAAGAGAAATGATCATGCATTAAATACGTCTTCTGTACTTCTTCAGAACTGGCACTGAAATGTATCTACAAGAAACATAATTTTATTAATGCCTGTTGCCTCTTTTGCATCTTATGGTACTCATACAGTAGTTAAACTGATATTGAATATTAAGTTCTCAGTAAGTTTCTATTTTTTTAAAAAAATGATTAAAACTTATTGAGCTAGTTCATGTATTGCAGCAAGCCAGGGAACTGTAGGAACAGTGCCTCATTGTGTGTGAGGAAGGTGTTGGTATATAGTGAGTGGCTGCTAAACAAAACATCCAGTTTTAATCTAGAACAATGTAAGTCCAGCAGCAGCATAGCCACTACTCTGGTTTGTTCCTTCTCTTCTCCAGCAGTCTTCTCCCTTCTCTAGCAACCCAGCAAAAGATACCGTGAAATAAACTGTGATTTCTTTCTCTGGCTTGTTGTGGTGAGGTGAAACAAGCCAGAGAATTAACTGAGCCCACATTCGTATAGCCTGATAAATAAATCAGAGAGTGACTGGCTAAATGGCCAAACACTGTTTCTTCTTGATAAGCCAGTGTTTTTACAGTTCCCTGGCTTATCATCACGTGTGAACTGGACAAGTATGAGTAGCATGTGGTGCAAATATTCTACTTTGGTATAATTTACACAGCTCAAATTGGAAATTACTTCCTTCTGTCAGGAAATTTTCTTAATAAGTTACCTTGTATAGTATTTTAAGCTGCTCTTATTCTTGCCTACGAGTTTGTTAGTTATTCACTGTCTTTTATGCTGTTTTATAATAAAGTATCTTGAATAGTCAATCCCAATTTGGAAATTTATTTGCATGAATTAGTCAATAATGTGTGCTGTTGTTCAACTGTTCTGATATTAATAGCTGTTAAAGAAACTGTATCTACTTCATTTTTATTCCATCCTTCTGAAGAAGAGGCAAAGAGAAGATAAGTTTTACTTCCTTTTCTCCTCTCAACTACCTTGGAGAGGAAGGCTGAGGTGAAGAGATGGTGGATGACTGAAGGGCAGTGGCAGCTGCTGGTTCCTATGCTGGTGGAAGAGTAAATTCACTCCAGGTTTTAAAGGGCCTACCCAACATGCTGAATTTGTTTTGGGGATAGAATCCAGCACACTGCAGAGCTCCTTCAAAGTTCATATGAACACCTGGGGGGGATTCACCACCCCAGTGGCATGGAAGCCACCAGTTGCCACAGTGGAAAGCACCAGTGGCCTCTGTAACTAAGTCGGGAGATGAACCCAGATCCTATCACCCCCATCTGGTATTCTTTTCAGTAGCCCATACTGGTTATAATAATACTATTTCAACCAAGATCACCATGCTGTTAATAACAGTGTTCTTCTGACCATCCCAGCTACCTCACAACCATAATTTTCTGTCAAAAGGATCTTTCTACATGCACTGTTTCTTCAGTGATCACAGATCTAGATTTATATGTCACACATCTTGGAAAACAGAAGCTACCACATGAATGCCATGAAATAGTTGAGTACAGAGAAAGCAAAGTCTGTGCCTACAAGGACTTGAAATATATCCAAACACTGAAATATGGTGCACAGCCCCTTTCCTTTCCTTTCCTTTCCTTTCCTTTCCTTTCCTTTCCTTTCCTTTCCTTTCCTTTCCTTTCCTTTCCTTTCCTTTCCTTTCCTTTCCTTTCCTTTCCTTTCCTTTCCACAGGGTTCTACAGCAGCCCTTTGACTGTAAGTAGAGGTTTTAAGAGAGGCTTTGAGAGGCAAATTTATCCCATTTAAAAAGAACTTGGGGACAGGACTGGTGGATTTTTGTTCCCTTCAAAATCTTAGGGCTAAAGGAATCATGCGGGACCTGTGACAAAACAGTCCTATAGAAAGGACTCTGGTTCAGGATTCTACTGGCCATCTCTTCTTGTAGGATACTCCATTCTGTCCTCCTGCTGGCTCTTTTAATCTCCTCAGACAATAGACACTCAGCATTCCAGGGCCATTGGGCATGCTCAGTCTTCAATGAACTGTATTTGTGTGCTCTAAGATGATATTGTTGATGATATTGCTATAACTTCGGAAGTCTGTAAAATATTAGTGATGCTATGTTTCCATGTGCAGATCTCACCCTTTTGATTGCATAATGGTGGGCACTTGGAAATCGAGTTCCCTGTCACTATAAGGAGTGTTCAACATTACACCCAGTTACAGTTTCAGTCTGCTTGTATGGGTACACAGATGGATGATCTGTGCTCATAAAGTTACTCAACATTCAACATGGAGAAACAGCACATAGACTTCTGATCTGTACACTGGAGTGTAGCTATGGATCTATATGAGCCCTAGAAAATGAGGAATTCCATACTCCAATGAAATTTATCTTATGTTACTAGCATTGCAGTGACTTAGAACTTGAGATGAGCTTTTAGAAATACAGTCTGGGCACCAGAGGAAAAGTGTCAGGCAAAGTTCCCAAGGAAATAAGAGCACAGAAAATATGAGTTAGAGCTATGAATGGTTTTCAATGTCTTCTTCTCTGCAATGCTAGACGTTTGGGAATTGCAGGAAAATTTCATTTGAGGGAAGAATTCTTATTTTGGGAGGCAATGTCCTCACTTTGTCTCTGCCCCACACACCTATCAATATACTTGTAAGTTTTTTTACATGTAATGGAGCATAGATGTGTTCCTATCAGGATTGCTGGAAAGGTAGTCACACGTTACACTCAATATGTATTGATACTGTGATGGCTCTACTGTAGTGTGAAAATAGTTGGGCAAGCAGTTGGGCTTTCTCAGAGGTAAGTGTGGTCTCTGAGGCATCCAGCTGTATTCTGCAGACTTCATTGCACAGTAGTGAGCTCCAGTATAATCATTGTTATTGTATGCCTTCAAATGGTGTCCAACCCTAAGGTGAACATGTCATGAGGTTTTCTTGGCAAGATTTCTTCAGAGAGGGTTTGTCTTTGCCTTTTTCTGAGGCTCAGAGAGTGTGACTTGTTCAAGGTCACCAGTGGGTTTCCAGGCTGAGTGGAGATTCAAACTCTGGCCTCCAGAGTCATAGTCAAACATAGTCACAGCAGCTCAAATTGCTACAGTATGCCAGCGCTTTAAAACCATGATATATAAAATAACCATGTTGGTGTATATTTATGCTATGCTAAAAAATGTATAGGATTTTGGTTTGCACATACACTGACTTGGATGTTTGTGATAATCTCTCTTATTTAAGCTACTAAATAAGTGGATGGTAGCTTCGTACTACAGGGAAAGAGAAGAAAGTTAGCCAGTATTTGTCATGGTGTGACCTTAGTTGTGGCAAGGTGCCCTTCCCTGTAAATAATACTTCTTCCCAGCCCTCTCTTTCCTCAGAGAAAGAAGGAGGGAAAGAGGGAGAGGAAAGATGGTGATTACCATTTTATATCCATGGGGGGGATGGCATAGGAAAGGAATTGCCAAACTGTGTCAAACATGACTGAACTAAAGGAAGGCCAGGACATTGCTGCTTATCAAGGAAGGTGGAAGATTGTAAATCCTGCTAAGTTCCCTCAAGTTTACTCAACAGTGCAAACAAAAATAAAGGCAAGTGTCAGCTTGGCTGTTAAGGAGGGCCATGAAAGGTGACACTGTGTCACTAATCCCTTGTTGCTATTCATTAAATACATCCTCAAGATTGTTAATCTTCACACCTTCCTTTGGGGGCCACCAGGCAACAAGCTGGGAGGTCTTGACCATGGCAGAGAATGTTAGGAGAGGCCAAAGATCAGTCTGAAAGATTGGGTGGGGGGAACCAAGAAGGGGGGTTGAAGGATTTTATGCATTCTGCATTTCTGCTTCATTTCCACACGTAACTTTGTATCATTAGAGTTTCAACTTTAGATGATATCAAATTAAAATTACAACAGCAATGGCAGTTACCTTTTCTCCAAAGGTTCATTGATCTGCAAAAAGTCTGCCATTGGCTACTGTGTTACCCAGACTGTTCAGCCCACAAAGAGCTACCATAATGTGAGGCATTATGCACATATAATGCATCACAGCAGGCTGTGTCCCATGCTCTTCCTGTAAACAAACAGAGATGTTTTGGATGCTCCACTCACATGCCAGTTTCCTCCTCTCAAATGCATTCCAAAATTAAACTCAGAGGAATGTAAGACATCTTAGGGAAAGCAGAATGGGGCCTTTATTCATACACTTGCTTATCAACATTTGCCTCCTGAACCTGTTCTAAACATAGTTTTCAGGACTATTTGTGGTCTTGGATGTAGATGAAAGACCAGTATTTTTAAATAACAGTGTTTCCTCTTTTTGTAGATAAAAAGTGGTATCACCCTGGAGAGGAGGCTGAAGAAACTGAAAGGTGTGCCAGCTGGTACAACAGAAGTCCTGTATTTAGAAGTGTCTGATCCAATGGATTGCAGCCAGTAGTGCATATAGGGAATAACTAAATTAATATGAGTGGCTTTACTGCTATACTTCAGAAACTGGTATTGGTAAGAATTGATTAGTGCTGTCCAAATCACTTCAGATTTGATTTAGATCTGAATTGGAAGCTTTGCAGTCTCTTTTACAAGGAAAGGAACATGAAAGCAAGCTCAGCAGAGATAAACCAGCTGGAACTGATATGCTTTTTAGAAGCTGTCCCTACACCCTTGGCTTGCACTTGACTTCGCAACAATTTCTAACTGACTTTGGAGTAGTTTCCTTTACAAAGAAGACACCTGGAGGTGGGCAGTGTGTGTGTGTGTGGGGGGGTGTGGTGATTGAGAACCCAGACTTGTAACTGATAAGCTTGTCTGTCAGCAGAGTAACACTTAGCACTGCCTGTAGGCTTGTGATTCTAAAGATTCCCTTCAACTGGATCCATTTCTTTCATGTCCTGTTCTTAATGTGGAGAAACAATTTAGGGAGGGACCTGTGGGATAATAACAGATCTTCTTCAGAGCTTTGAAAAGTTTCAGTTTGGACTATAGCTCTAAGAAACTTCAGTGGGCATGCTGTAGGAGGACCCAGGAGCTCTGGTCAAACAAGTTACTGTTCAAAGCTCTGCTTCTCAACTCCTGTGCACATGCAGTTTTTCAGAAGTCTTGCAAAAGGACACCTGCGCAGTCCCTGAGACTGTGACCCCCCTGCAATATTTATCGCTAAGAAACAGGTGCAAGGGAACAGACATATTTTTAAATGTTCAAGTTTGAGCATACTTTAAAATTATGATGCCTGTTTCTATGAACTTTGGCAAGCATCATCACCTCCACAGGGGTTGTTGTTGTGGCTGTGTGCCTTCCAGTCATTTCTGACTTACAGAGACCCTAACGAAAACCTATCATAGGGTTTTCTGGGAGCTGAGAGTGTGTGATCACCCAAGGTCACCCAGTGGGTTTCAATGGTTGAGCAGGGAATCAAATCCTGGTCTCCAGGGTTGTAGTCCAACACTCAAACCATGCTGGCTTACCAGCCTGCAGATTTCACTCAGTTCTATTAATTCTGAATTCACCATTTGAAACAGAAGTGGACCTATAGGTGCCCTGTTGCTCCCAGGCCCTGGACTACCCTCTTGATACCCTATGTACAGGGGGAAATGATCAATTACACCCAACAGAAGTGCCAGTGCCCTTCTCAAGTGGCAGAGCTGTGCACCCCCTGAATGGCTCTCTTAGCAGTAGCAACTCATGAGGACAAGGCACTGTAACTAGAAATGAAATCTGAAACTTTCTTCATACCTCTCATAGACCAGAATGAAATCACAACTGGGTTTTGTGTAGCGAAGTGCTAGAAAAAAGCCAAGTTAAACAACCAAGAGGAATTAAAGCATTTGAAATAATTAATAGGATTGGACCAATGAAATAGTGGGACTGGCCCTTCCAATTTTAGTTCAACACTTTGAGGTCATCTGAGATGGGGTAAAACTTAGGGAAGATACTTATTTGGACTACCACTCCCCAATTCTCTCAGCCAGCATGGGCAGTGCCCATATGAGTTGGGGGAATTCTGGGAGCTGTAGTGCAAAAAAAGTAAGTTTCTCAGTGAGATGGAAGAATCCTGTGGATTCGTTCTTGAAAGACTTTCTGGAAAAACATGGCATTCTAATATTAAAGCACACCGCTGAAATAAACACTCTTAAAACTGAATCCTGATCTGCCTTTACTTAATGTTATGACGTTTATAAATGAGACCAGGCCTGTCCGGTGCACTATACAAGGTATTTGTGAGAAAGTGGGGTCAAAGCTGACAGGTCATGTGTTTATTTATTGGTTTCATTTTCTTGTGCTGGTAGTTTCCAGGGATAATGGCTTATGGCCATATGGCCGAGAGCACAGAGTGATGAAAATGACATGCAGCTCAATGAACCTGAAAACAACAACAACACTGAAACATGCTCTCACTCGACTCTTTAAAAAAAAATTGAGACTTGGCCTCTGGGCACATGTTGAAAGCTTTGCTTTTGGTTTTCTCTCCCCCCTCTTTAAATGCAGCTATTGTAAAAGTTACAACATGAAAACATTTACAAATAATGCTGTCTCTTTTGGAGTCAAGGACTTGTCTCTATACATTTTGTTTCTTGGCTTTTAAGATCTTTCCCCCCTCCTTCTGATGACGTGTTCTCAACGTGTCTCATGACAAATTATGTAACATATTCTTAGGTTGTTTGAACACAGCTCTACTTTTTTTGTCACAGGGAAAATGAATGTTTACCTTTTATTAACTGAGTAAAAAGGCACACAGATTAACACAGTTTTAAAGAACTGCTAGGCTGTCCTTCTAAGTCAGAAGTGGGCGGCTTCAGCAGGTCTACAGGCCAATTTCACTGTCTGCTCTCATCCTGCTACAATCTGTACTTTGCCCCATGTGCTAATGAAAGTCAAAAGCAAAGTGGCAACTAGAAGTGGAGTAACCTCATTCAGATTATCCAAATACTCACTGCATTATAATCAAGTTCCCAAGAAGGCCCTGGTGTGTTATAGAGCAGTGCTTCTTAAGCTATTGCATGTAGGAGATGCAGGCAATTTTTTTTTCAATGCGCCAGAGCTAAGCTCCATATTTGGACCCATTGGCTGCAGTTGTTTCTTTCTTCCCTAGAAGCCTTCCAAGAACCAGCAACAGATTGACTCCTGTTTGGAGGACCCTTGTTTTAGCACAAAACTGTGCCTTTGCTGCACATCATCAATTACAAAGATGGGAGTGATGGCTAAATCAGCTGGAGGAGGACCAGCACCTGGCAGGGAGGCTGCTCACTCTTGTTCTGACTTGAGAGTCCTTGGAGTTTTTGAGAGCTTATATCAGTTGGGCATAGGCTGCTGGTCAGAGATGAGCTTCGTCAAGTTACTTACAGGGCTGATGGCCTTTCCTCCCTACATGTCATGGTGCTATTATTCCACTTTCAACATGCTATGGAATCCCGGGATTTGCAGTTTAGGGAGGGGCCTTTGGAATTCTCAGCCAGAGAGCTCTTGGGCCTCAGTAAACTACAAAGCCCAGAATCCCACAGGAGATTGAAAGTAGAATAATAGCACTAGAACAGTGTGGGGTGGAAATGGCCTAAACTAAGGACAAATGGTGTCTCAAAAGGCTTGAGGATTTCATTTGGTCCAAATTTAAAAGCAAGCCAACCTTGCTGTCTTTCACATCACATGATTAGAGCACTTTGATACCATATTAATTGTTATGGCTGCATCACTCTGATAGGACTCCAAATGCCTTCCATAATGGCAGATCCCAGGATTCCATAGGGTGGAATAAAGAAAGTTAAAGTGGTATCACAACACTATGGCCCTTTTCGCACGGCGTTTTGGAAGTGAGAGGGCCCCTTGAGCGTCGCGTAAATGTGAGGAGCGGTCTGTATGACGCACTCACATTTACGTGACGTTCAAGAACCTGATGCGAAGCGGGCACGCACCTTTTCATTTTCAGCTCGAAGCCGAAAATGGCGCATGCTCAGGGGCCTGGGGTGTACTCACTGCCATGTGAAGCCTTCTAAGCCGTGCCGGTCGTGCTTCCTGCCCCAGCGCAACGTCCAACTCCCAGGCTGCACTGTGGAAGGAAGGGGTGGGGCGCGGGCAGGGTGCTCGTGCAAGCAGGAAGGAGCTGCAGAGCTGAAGCAGGAGGCTTGTGAGAGCATTCCTCCCAAGCCTTCTCACGCAAAAGCCCCAACCCAGCAGCGTGAAAAGGTTAGGTGCGAAAAGGGCCTATGACTTTGTACTGTGAAAGAGACTCTGAACAACATCTACCAGAGAAAATGACAATACTCTGCATTTTACAATGCAGTTGTCACCTCAAAAGGCACACAAAAAACAGCATATTTTAAGATACACTTTCAAATGTTTGGCCAACTTTTTACGCCTACTCTTATTTCAAAGTATATTTTTGCTTTCAATACGTTGCAAGGTGTGATTTCTTAGCCCCATATCTTTATTCTAATCTGATTTTCCTCATCAAGTTTTGCTTATCAAATCTTACTGTGTCGACTGGCCTTATTCATTTAATTTTGGGAAAAAAAGGATCTAAGGGTGCCCACTCATCAGGAACTGATAATTGGATAAAATCTTTGAAAGTATAGTTGTAAATAGAATGTAAGAAGTTCTGTATCTCAGGAGGTGGGGAGTGGAGGAAGCTTAAGAATGATATCTGGAATTGTTTGCTTTAAACTCCAAACACTTCTGTTATTTGTATTTTATTTTGTTGTATATGTATATATATAAAAAATATTTTAAAAATGTGTGGCCATTGGTTGGTCTCTCTCTTTCTTTCTTTCTTTCTTTCTCATCTTTCTGATGAAAGGGGATGCAAGGTGGTTCAGAACTAGATAAAGCAAAGCTAAAACCTTTTGTACAGAAGTAGAAGTAAAAAAAAGTCTAACATTAAAACCATTTAAAACATATTTAAAGCATAGTAAAAAGATATGCCTACAGCATGCCCATCAAAAGACTCTTCTGCTACATGAATTAAGAACCAAAGTCCTGCCCAAATAAAAAGGTATTTGCCCAACAGTTGAAATCAGGGGTTTCTAGAGGTCGTAGTCCTCGGAAAAGAATTTTTCAAAATAGTGTTTGGTCCTTCTCTTTTTGAAAGGTACAGACTCCTACCTTGAGAGCATCTCAAGTGCTGTGGCAGCTGTTATTAATCCAGAAATCTATTCAATCATGTGGCATTTTATTTATTTTTTAATTTTTTTCCCCATTGTTGATGACTAGCATATTGCCATTCTTTGAGCATTTCTGGTGTGGGGAATAAATGTAATGCTGCACATATGATTTTGTTTTGTTTTGTTTTTTGTTTCTGTGTTAAAACAAATCTTCTGAAACAATTCTATTAGCAGTTCACTGTTGGCTTGACTCCAGAATGCTGTTGGTGATTCAACCTGGCTACTATGAAATCATTTAAATATCTTCAAGTGACTGAATAGACTTGTGATATCATCTGCTTTATGTTGCCAGACAACATTGCTCTTTTCTCCTCCCTTCCCAAAGCACTGTAAGGTAGAAATGTGCATTGCACCAGTTTAAATTCTCCTCAGAGGCTCAGACAGAAAGAGATGAAGACTATTTAGCTTTTCATTTTATTGTGAGACCAAAGTCATGTAATCTTTCAGATGGCCAAGAAGATTAATTCAAACCTGTAAACTGCAGAAATCACTAGCACAGCAGTATGATACGAAACTCAAGAAATATATCTTACCAAGTCAGGAAACTGACTGGAATCCTGTGCCAGAACCCTTCATTGGAATACTGAATTCACTAAATGATTTTGTGTGAATAACTGCTTATATTAGGTCAGTGATGGGCAACTGCATGAAGGAGGCAGTTTTCCACCTCTTCCCTCTTTTCAGGTCACATCTTGACCTGAGATGCATCAAAATATTTTGTTTTTGCTTTATTTATCTTTCATCACTACCACCTCCATTTTGAAGGAGGAACAGTGAGGAAAAAATGGTATGGAGGGTTCTGAGGGGCTTTGGACAGATGAGGAGCTTTCTTTAATATATTTGTACCCACTGTGGGGTTTGGTGTGCAATTTTTTGAATTTTTTTAAATGGGGGGATTGGAGGATTTGGGGGGGGGCTTCTGGAACCTTGAAATTTGAAATTTGGTCTAGAGGTCACATGTAGGTTTCTGGTTACACTTGCTCTAGTCCTGAATTAAATATGTTGAGCTATAGATGTCTGCTTCTAAACTGTTTTATTTCTTTTTATTTAGAATAATAAAAAGAAACAAGAAAGCGACAAAGAAAAGCAATATAAAAACACATAACACTACGAAAACAACAAAACAAAATCCAGAACAATTCAAAGAAATAAGCTATAAAACTGAACCACACAACAATACAATATTAAAAAAGAATTAAAAATAATAAAACTACAAATATCAAACTAAACTACAACATAACTACACATAACTAAAAAATTGGTTCCCTCCCCTGCTGACAACAGCAAATAGTAATAAGCAGTGACAACTAACCATTAGATTCTGAAATAAAATCAGAGTTAATACTTGTTACCTATTATTTATTTTAATAGTGAATCTAAACCTACAAAATTAGGTTGTTAATAACAATTTTAATGTTCTTATGAGGTATCATTTTTTCTTAAAAACTTAATAATTGTATAGCAGTTTTGATCATTGATACTTTATTCTTCTATTCTATATTAAAATTAGTATTTCTTAAAATTAATAGTCTCTATATAGTAAGTAGCTTTAAAAGCAACGATGTAAAAGCAGCAAATGAAGTAAAATTATTTTCTAATTACTCTTCTTGCAATAATAGAGATATCAAATTTAAAATTAAGACTTTAATGGAGAAAAGAAAAAAAGCTATCTTTATATTAATAAAATATCTTCAATCCCTTCATAACTTATTCCTCTAGTAACTTACAGTCATAAGCCAATTTCATGAACCATAAATCATAAACCATTTTCTTTATCAGACACTTTCTCCTTTGCTTTTATTTTTTACAAGAACTGGATCATATTTGAGCATTCCTAAGAAGACTTTTATTAAGGCAATCCTGCATAGTCTGTGTCTTTTGTCTTATACATAAAAAACAATTCTTCAGATTGGTCCCAGTTGAAAAGAACATTTCTCCTGGGGATCCATCCATTAGTAAATCCATCAGTAAATTGTTGTGCTTCTCTTTTCTGGAAAAAGGTTCTTGTAATCTCATAGGCCATTTGTCATATGTTCTCCAAAACGAAATCAATGCACAGTCCAAGTTACCATTCAATTTCACAATTGTAGACTGAGTTGTGACATCCCTTATGGTCTTCATTTTTCCATAATCAAGTGTGTATCTCCCTGCCTTGCTGAGTATTTGTCTCATTTTGTGTAGACAAGATTTCTGAATCACAAGTCTGGTCTTGCAAAGACTGTGTTGTATCTTCTTTTTCCCCAAGCTGCCAACATGTCACTTCAGCCATCTGTTGGATTTTAAACTCCTCATCTTTCTCTAAACCATCTTTAAGCTTTCATGATACTTCACCAAGCTTTTGTGACACGTGTAACAGTTATTCGGTAGGCTCATCAACCTTTTTTGAGGTAGATACGTTAATTTGTCTAAATTCAGTCAAGAAAAATATAAAGTATTTAGGTATCTCTTCAGACTTTCCTAGGTCATTTCTACTTTAAATGTCACAATGCAAGACAGAAACCATAATAAGTTCCATTCAATGTATCCTGTATTCCAAACCAATAAGGCTGTGAACTCAAAATATCTGATAACAGGAGAGCTGGAAGCTTTCCCAGAGATGTTAAAATTAGCATAACACTGCATATCTGGGCAAATCATTTAAACATTAAATGCATTAAACATTTAAATGCACAACCAGGCAAATCATTTAAACAATTCCAACTTCATAGTATTCAATATGATTGTCTTAGTTGTAAAAACAAAGTTCAATTACACAATTAATATAAGTCCAATATTATGATCCATATCCAAAACCACAAAGTAATAGCCAAACATTACAGACTGTTCAACATCAGAAGAAAGGTGATCAGTCCTTTAAAGGTCAATGAAAAAAAAAAAGTCCATAATCCATATTCAAATCCAAAACATTAAAAAATCCAAATACTTAAAAAAGATATATAATCCCAAAATAGAAGTCAAAGAAGAACAAAAACTTAAATAGTTAATTTGTTCTCCTATAATGCCAATAGCAATCCAAAAAAAAAAAAGAAGTACTGTCTCTTCACATCCAAGTGCAAGAGAGGTTTAAGGTGATAGGCAAAATCCAGCTGCAGCATGCAAAAAGCTTTTTGTTTTCTAGAAGCAAAAATATAGCAAAGAGAATTATATACATACAAGAGGTCTAGGTGCTGAAATGTAATGTCCATATGGGGAGGTAAAATACCCTCACACACACATCAACACACACCCAGTTCCACCAAAGTGAGTGATTCTCCTGGAGCCTTGGGAGCCACTGTGGCTGCCCTGTTCCTGAGCAGAAACTTCATGGGACCTGATCCTGGCTCATGAGGAGTCTTCAGGCTCCCTGTGTAAGGGGGAGTCCACTTGTTTGATGGGGAAGCCTCCCCTGTCGGGCACAGTGCTTCAGGGATACACGATCTAGCAGAGCTAGCTAAATTGCATCCAGCACTAAAATGACTGGATGCCAGAACCACCTTTTTTTTAAAGAAAAAGGGGGGTATTAAAATGGATATTAGTTCTTCCTTTGATTACAAGTCTTTCATTTTCCCTTTGATTAGCTTCATATCTATCTATCTGTCTGTCTGTCTGTCTGTCTGTCTGTCCGTCTGTCTTCCAACAGATATCTCCCAACAGTATACCTCTAATATCAAACATGTTTGAAGAGTCTTTGCTTTATAAAGCTTTATAAAACAGAGACTAAAAAAGAAGGAAGTCTCTACAGTCTTGAATTTAAAGTGCGTATGTATGTGTGCATCTCTCTCTCTCTCTCTCTCTCTCTCCCTGTGGTTGTTTAATATCTGTGAAAATAGATCCTCATTTGTATATGCAATTTATCCCTGCAAGGACAGTCCAGTGGGGAAGTCATATGTAATCGGTGAAGAAAGAGTCTTTGTTTTTTTTAATGTGGTGAATCTTCTCAGGGCAGTTTCTTTGCCTGTACTTCTCAAAGATTTAAAGATGTATATATTTAAAAAATAAGACAATACATAACCCAGCCCAGGTAACAGTAAACTGCCTTATAGTATGTTGTACTGTCTAACTCAGTATTGCCTAAACTGATT
Source organism: Cyclura pinguis (assembly GCA_030412105.1). Lineage (NCBI taxonomy): Eukaryota > Metazoa > Chordata > Lepidosauria > Squamata > Iguanidae > Cyclura > Cyclura pinguis. The sequence goes on from CM059600.1 coordinate 167,549,904, forward strand.
GGCAACAGCACACCACAGTTTCATGTAGTGGTCTTTCCAAGGCCAGCCTTACTATTGGACAGAGTTAGGTAACTACCTTAGGTGACAGATGCTGGCTTATTCCAGTGATGTAGACTCGAGTCAATATACTTGGACTCAAGTCAGACTTCAGTTGCTTCAGTGACTCAACTTGGACTCGACTCAGTAATAAATGAGGCACCGACTCGACTCGACTCGAGACTTGTATATTTTAAGTGACTGACTTGCTGTCCTTGGTTCAGTAACAAAGCATGTTCATCTAGAAATCTTACAACTTTTGAACGATGCCTCCATCTCTTTTTGCCTACTGGTCACATGGCAATATATCTCAAGCCCAAAGTGTGGGTACATTTCTCAGAGAGGAACAGCAAATGGGCTAGGTAATGGGTTTGAGGCAGGGTTGAGGACTGCTCAGCAGCCTTTCCCCGCTTCATATCAGAGGAACCTTCTAAAATGTTTCCTAAGAGCAAAAGACAAGACTCATCCCCAGGGCGCAGGGTGCCTTTCTCAGAGGGAACAGCAAATGTGTTAGACAACAGGCTTGAGGAGGAAGGATACTTCCATCTAAAGCTGTTGAAGCTTCAGTAATGGGGAGTAAGAAGGATCCTATTCCCCATGTCCGAAGATGCAGATGGCAAAATTGCAAATGTAGAGGGCCAACTCTGCTTAAATTGTTAAAACTGACTTTATTTGACTCTGTCCAATAATTCTGGAATTTTGGTTGGGGTATAAAGTTGGCTTGTAGACTTGAGACTTGACTTGAGAATTGGAGTAAAAAACTTAAATACAGCACTGGTTTTTTCTGAGGTGTAAGAGGCAGAGGACCTTGACTATTCTACTCTGTTGTAAGACAGAGTAGAATAGTCAAGGGTCTGTAGCTCTTACCCCTCAGAAAGAGCCATGTACCTGGTATGTACCTGGCAATCCTTCTGCCTTCAGGTATGGTGGAGATTGCTGTCCCATTACCAGTAATATTCAACTACGAGCCTAGCCAGTTTTAGGGATGGAAGCAAAATTTGTCATGGGATCTGCTGGTACCACAAGAGCACCTGGCCTGCTGAAATGCCTGCAAGGCAAATTATGTCCCATTCAATAGACAGTTCCACAGCTACCAAAATGTCTTAGCACTGGGCCCTAATATTACTACTACTGTTGCTTTATTCAATTTTTTCAACTGTCATGTAAAATACATGAGCTCATTAATGTTTGCATATTCTAGAACATGTGCGAAGTTTGCTTAAAATACTGGAAGCAGTTAACACTGACCTATGTTGTCTACACTAATAGTTTCCCCAAATTTTCATACTAGGATCTCCTTAAAAATTGAGACATTGAAAGCTACACTTAACAAGCTGACTAAATGGACAAATGGAGACAGAAAAAGTCTTACTTCATGTATATCAGTATTAAGCTGTTACCTGGGTAAAATAAAAAGGCAAAGATACTACATTTTCCATAATTTCTCCAAAGCATTTCAAACTTTCACAAAAATTTCTAATAATACATCATGACTTTTATAGTATTAAATGTTTGCCTCTATCAATATTTCTAAGCAGTTGTTGTTGTGTGCCTTCAAGTCATTTCCGACTTAACGACAACCCTAAGGGGAAACTATCACAGGCTTTTCTTGGCAAGATTGTTCGTAGGGAGTTTACCTTTGCCTTTCTCAGTGGCTGAGAGAGTGTGACTTACCCAAAGTTACCCAGTGGCTTTCCATGGCTAAGATTTGACATTTATCTCCAAAGTCATAGTTTAGAGCTCATACCACTACACTATACTGGCTCCCTGTTAAAATCAGTGGAACTGTCTGACTTTCCTATAATTGATTTTAAAGAAAACACTTCCTTGGTTTACTATGTTAATTGCAATAAACTGCTGGAATTTTAATGAAATTGCTACACAAACATACATAGAGAGAGAAACACACAAAAAGCCAGTGCTACATTTTCAGGGTCTCATTCGTATCTTTCTGGATGCTGCTTCTCTACTGTCTTGCTCCCTCCACCACCACCAGCTGCCTTTTCAATTCCATTTGTGTGTTGCCTTCATTTTAAAAAAAAATAGTTAGAAAGTAAAAGCAAGGCTTAAGAATTTTGAGATTTATAAACTTGGAACAAGTTAACTTCTCTCCCAAGCAGACACATGTGAATGAAGTGTGCAAGGTGGGTGGAACTTAAGTGCTCCTCATGTTTATTTGAGTTAAACAAGTCCACTTTCCCAGCGTTTACCTAATAGCATTTTGGGATGGAGAAGAGTGGAAAGGGTGATAGCAAAGCAAAGTCTGACTTACTGAAGGATTTGTGTGACAAGCAGTCACTAAATCAGACAAAATAAATTAACAAAAATTTAATTAGCTTTTATCATTTCTGTCAAAACTGACAACTAAAACATGAGGGGGAAAAGATCAAGTTTTCCCCCAGGAGCATTTTATCCCTCTGCCCCTAACACTATGCCATAAAAGCAACCTTACCTTTAAAGCCCATTTGTACCTTTCTACATGCTTTGTGGTTTCCAGCGGTTTTGGATGGTTCAAGCGTTAATGTATAGAATGAACAGCAGTTTTTCCTTCATGGAGAGCTGCATTTGTACTGCAATATATACTAGGGTGGTGCTGTCTCATACTATAGGCTTGCCTTGTGACAGACTTGCATTAAAATGGCTCACCACTTAACATTACAATACCTTAGTCCAGAGCTTTCCAAACTTTTTACGTTGGTGATACAATTTTTTAATATGCATTATTTTGTGACACAGTAATTCAGTTTTACTAGCAAACAGGAGGTATCCAGAGGCGTATCGAGGGTGGGGAAAGGCACCCCCCCCAATCCTGGCCTGCTGCCATCGTCCTTGCCAGGAAAGGCCCCAGTGAGAACAACAGCAGGGGGAAAGACAGCCCCCTCCCACCTGGTCCTTGCCCGCTGCCGTCATTCTTGTCAGGGAAAGGCCCCAGCCACAGCGATGGCAGTGGGCCAGGCTCGGGGAGGGGGTCTTTCTCGGCTGGGGAGGTGACGCACCAACACACTACAGGTGACATACTAATGTGTCACGACACACTGTTTGGAAAGCCCTGCCTTAGTCAAAGAACAAGATGGCACCTTCCTGCATTCTGCATGCAAGAGCTTGCTACTCTGGCAGCTGAATTTTCTTCATCCTTGGTGATGGGACTGAAGTTAGTAGGCTACCTTGGGGGGGGGAGGCATAGGTCAGGACATCTCCCCTCCAATTCCCTGTTGGCATCTCTCATTATCCGCTTTGTGAGGCGTGAGGCAACCATCTCACTCTATCCCATGAGAGGGATGGTCTTTCCACCTCAGCTTTAAAGCTTTTGTCTGAAAGAACGCATGACTGTGAGCACTAGCTAACGCTTTCCAAAGGGGCAATGCTATGTGGAAAAGGCCCTCAAAGGCATTTTAAGGAGATTTCTTTGAATGTGACAAAATCAGTTTCCTATACCTACCAGTTCAAAGAACTGGGTGAGGCAAAACAGGACGTTCCATGCATCCCAGGAGGAAAAGCCTTCCTGAGCAAGCCCAGGAACATCCTCTCCTACCAGTGTTTGTGGGAACTGAGGCACCCTTTTCCTTCAAATTCAGTAAACCCTGATGAAGTACGATTTATATACATCACCCGCCACTGACAAAGCAATTCTATATGTGAGCATTCTATCTGATCAAACATCTATATTGATGATATAATTTTTATTTCAAGCATCTTAGCCAAAAAAAACAAAAAACAAAAAAAACCAGCCTCCCAGAGAAGCTTATAAAAAAATATTAAACGACAGTCCCTGCTTCAGTCTTACAATTTCTGGCCAGTATTTAATGTCATTGCTGCTACTGTTGTTGTTGTTGTTATGTGCCTTCAAGTAATTTCTGACTTATGTTGACCCTAAGGCAAACCTATCAGAGGGTTTTCCAGAGGCTGAGAGTGTGTGACTTGCCCAAGGGCTTTTTAAAGAGTAAATGTGGACCATCCATAAGCATGTGGGGCCTAATTCCCCCCTTTATTTTCCTGCTGACTTGCCTAAGGCCACCCAGTGCATTTCCATGGCCAAGCCAGGAATTGAACCCCTGGTCTCTGGGATCCTAGTCCATACTCTAACCACCTCACCGTGCTGGCTCTCACAATATTGCATTCGCAGATTTGTAAACCAGAGCTATGGATCTGTGACTGCTTTGTATTTATTAATCCTACGTAGTTATATCTTTTCTTAGCAGCCCCCAGCCCACCTGAACAGCTAGCAGCCACATCGGGCGAAGGAGGTCTGTTCTGCAAGTGATTGGGCTTCAAGGAGGAGAACTCCTCTACCCCTCCTGTCAGCAAGCAAAACTGCAACCATCAAATGCAGTACCCCTTGCTTGTCACAGCCTTATTCACAGGTGGGAGGGGGCTGGAAACCTCATCCTTCTTGTGACCTGATTGCCAGCTGAACTGACCTGCTTTGCTGAATCCTGTGACTGGCTGTTAACCTGGAGCAGGGGACAGGAGATATTACTTATTTATGTCTCCTTAGCCAAGTAGTCAATCTAGGCTTTTATGTCACATGGTAGTCCTTACCCATGCAGTATTCTCACAAAAGTTCTTTCTGGCCTGAGTGGAATCACGCACTTAAGTATATGGGCCACTGCATTTGCTGAAAGCCTTCCGTGAGATGATGGCTCTATGGACTTCTTATATGGGTAAATGGTTTTGCGCATGTGGATTTGGTCAAGTTTCATTCCATCCTGAGTGTCTCTGGACTTGCAAAGACAAACAGAACTTGAAGCACAGCAGGCTATATCACTCAGTGTTTATGGGATATTGTAGGAACCGGTGCCTAGTAACTACATCAGGACAGATGGCTTTGGTCCAATTTTGATTTGATCTTATTAAGTGAATAAATTCCCCAAGTCCATGACTGTTTCTTGGACTCCAGCATTGGGTCGTATAAAAGAATAAATTCAAGAGCTTCCTGATCTATATGACACAGGCAGGAATATATATATATATGATCCGCCATCATGAATGAAGTGGTGATTTGTAACATGTCAGAACTATTTGGTGACAAAATGGCAGTGCCAAATGTCTGGAAAAAAGACATTTGCCTTTCTTGTTTGAGAGGTGGGGGCGGTGGCACAAGTTAGTAGGCAAAGACTCATTCTTGGAAACAGAGCACCATTACTTTTATTTAGAGATCTCTTCCAAGAAGGAACATTCGTAACTTGCAACCCAAAGAATGTCATATAAATAAGGGGAATAGATTAACCTCAAAGCAGAAAGGAGACTAATACTAGACCCTAAATCCCTCCCCGCCTGTTCTCTGTGGAGATATATTGAACAAAGATTTACTTAGCAATTAGGGGTTTGATGAGAAAACTTTCAGTGCAGCACTGGGCAAAAAGTCAAAATCTACATTTGAAGGCGATGTTTAAGTATTATACAATGCATGGGAGCTAATGAGATTCTTTTTTTTTTCTCCTGTTGACACAGCACTTTGTATTACGGTTATATAGATGACTAGGCAGACACAGAGAACAGAAGCAAAATGGGTATGTATTTGAGTAGGCATCCTGTTTGGCTGAGCCATTTATGATAGAGGAATCTGGGATTACCCTCTATTTGTGAATGCATCTGTGCTGAAAGTTCTCATTTTATTTCTGTTTTTTCAAGGCAAAAGTTACGCTTCTAGCAATACACAACTTTTTCTTAAACTGATTGCCTAACCAAACTGAGGATAATGTTTTTGCATTCCTTCATGCCACCATTATTCCTCCAGCATGCTGTTGCTTTGGCACCATTCTTTCCATGAATTCTCTTCCTCAGAATGATCACACGAGTGATTCCAACTGGTCAAGAATCATGCAGTGAACAGGATAGTGACTTCACAGCCTATTAAAATTGTGTGAACTCTGATGCCACCAGAGTGCCACCAGAGTTATATGAATCTGCCTTCAGGAAGTGTTGTCTCCTCTTTCAAAGAGTAAATTATCTTATCTTCTTTCAACACAATCCGCAAAGCAACCACAAAAGGAGGGTTGGTAATAGAGATTTCTCAATGTAGCTGGAAATACCTGTGAAACAGATTCTTCTTCACTTCAGCCCTACTTAGTGATGGGCATTCTAACTTAGATTTGTTCTTAACACTATCTGAGTTTTATAAACTTTTATTTTACTTAATAAGATAGCAGTATCCAACTAATACAGTTTCAAAAGTAAAGTCCCCACCTTTGCTTGGTTATTCCCACCTTCTTTCGGTTATTATTTTTCTCTTCTGTCTTTCCCATTTTTTTTTCTTTTACACAGGTCTCACCCCAGGTATTTATCCCATCTTTCCCTTTCCTAATTCTCCTTTCTGCTCTTATCAGTCAATAGGAGATTCCCTTCCAGATCTTTTGCTTGACACAATTACAGCACTATGACGTTGCTTTCATTACCTATTTAATTCTGGGGCTTGTAGTTTGGTCAGAAGCACCAGAAGCAAATTCTTTGGCAGAGAATTGTGAAGCCTTCCCCTAAATCCAAACTCCAAGATTCCATTGGAAAGGAACCATGGCAGGTAAAGTAGGATCAAAGTACTAAAACTGTGGAGCATGAAAGTGCCACTCCTCTCTCTTAGGATGGTGATATTCTAGTTTCTGACTCTTTGAAGCCATATTTATATACTTTGCCAGTCATCTGCTCATTGGGCAAATCATAAAATGGTGTCTGGATGAACTGTCCTGAAAACACTCCCTCCAGCATTAATTTTCCACTTAGAAGCATTTCTTTCAAAGTTACTTTACAGGTATGAAACATAACATTGGGTTTTCTTAGATTTTGCAGCCCAATGTGTCTTCCTTCCTTGCTTTCTGTTAACCACATTTTTTCCTAACATGGTTCCTGGGCCTTTAACAGTTGCAGAAAAGGCAGATGTCTACCCATTAAAGCTTTCCTAGAATGGAGATTCTATAGAGTTTGAGATCCTGCTTGAAGCTTCACTGTCAACATTTGCAAAATTATCAGCACAAGTGACACACACACACACAAATTTCAAACATATATTCTAGACTATTGTCAGACCCAAAGACATAATGGATGGCTAAGGCAACAAGCAATAATTATAATAATGATAACACAACAATCCATTTCAAAGATGAAATGAAAGATTATGTGTTGTTGTTATGTATCTTCCAGGTTGATTCCAACTTACGGCAACCCTATTATACAGTTTTCTTGGCAAGATTTATTCAGAGGGGGTTTTACCTTCGCCTTCCTCTGAGCCAGAGACAGTGGGACTTGCCCAAGGCTACCCAGTGAGTTTCTGGGGCTGAATAGGGATTCAGACCCTAGTTTCCCAAACTCTTCAACCAACACTCAGACCCCTACACAATGAAACCAAAAGAACAACCGTAAAAGTTCTTCACCAGTCTTCTCCACTTCTTTTGTTTTCAGCACTACGTCAGATACATTAGCATTATACTTCAACTTTCTTCAAGGACCTGTTTCTGAACACAGTTCAAAATTGCTGCCAGACACTAATTGTGCAAAAAAGAAATGTGTCCTTGGATAGATTGGATTCTGCTTCTAATCTGATGTATGTAGTAAAAACAACTTTCACATTATAAACTGAGAAAATTTAAGGATGAAAGGAGGAGTGACATGCTTCAACGAATCTTGATGAACATTACCCTTGGGTTATGAAGGAAGTCCAACTGAAATGGAATGCCCTTCATGTTGTGGTCTACTTACTCAGCTAATGTGCAGCAGAAAGACTGAACTTGTACCACTCTTGAAGCAGAATTGACATCAAGTGCTTACACAGGCTTCCTAGTGCCCACAGTTGAAAGGCATAATTAAAAAGAAGGCTGTGAACAGAAGACTTTAGGACATCACCCACCTCCCATATGTGAGGCAGTGCAGCTACACAGTGGAAGCCTCATTTGGAAGCACTATAAAATGCTTTCTACCATGGGCAAATGGGTTAATGTAGCATAACATTATCTTGCAGCATAGTAACATAGCATTATAATGTGGCACAGCCTGAAATTGCTTGCATTTAAAAAAGAAATCAAAGGTTAAAACAAAGTTAGTGTAAAAATAATCAAGATACATTCAACACAAACTGTGTGTATGTATATGTCTCTCTGTGTATGTCTGTGTGTGCAGGGGAGGGATCACCAGCACCCCCTCTAAACTGTTTTACTAACATCAACATTCAAAATCTTTAACCACCTCAGTAATCTATTCCATATACATACTAATCAGCTCCCATTTATTTAGTTTTAGAGGATGCATGGACATCTGGTTTAGGTAATCCCCATCAATATATTTATTTGGTTCCAAAAACAACTTCCCTTCCTCAGAAGTCCTCACATATGTTAGAAAAAAAAAGGTAGCTGTGTTGGCCAAAAGAAAATTTCCAAAAGAAAATGCTAAAATGTATGTTAGTGTAATACCTTCATTAATTTTTCCAGCCTATCTGAAAAACTGTATTTCCCACACAAGCCTTTCTGGACTCTGAGATCATTAGGAGGGCTCTTTTCTCAGTCTGTCCAACTTCACAGGCACATCTGGTTGTGATGTTATAGAGGACCTACTTGGTGGGTGCTCCCAGGGATTAGAACTCTCTTCCTACAGAGGGTAAACTGCCTACTTCTTGCTTTCTTTCCCTTCATAGGTAAACACTTTTTTTGGGGGGGGGGCAAATTTAAGAGACTGCCAGGACCTGATATTTTAAATAAAACACTTTAAATAGAGGTGTGTTGCACAACACTTGCTTGTCTTTGTGCATATAAATACTTTTCCGTCCATTTGGATTTTAACATTATAGTTTCCTTAACTGAATCTTACCAGTGATAGTCTATGTTTTTAACCCTTAGCTGAGATTCTAGATCAGCCATTACTTAACTAAGTAGGGCTTCCTGGTCCACGCCATCCCACCCCCCAATTCTGACTTCCTGGGCATCATCTGCTGCTAGCAACGGAGGTCTGTTCTCCTGTCAATCAGGGCACAGCAGACTGATGTTTCCACCTTTCTCCCACCGGCAGTGTCTAGCATGACAGTCAGAAGGAGGATCCTTATTGTAATCCCTCCTTGCCACAGAGATCGCACACAGGAAGGGGGTAAAAAAATCAGTCTGCTGTAGTCCAATCAACGGAAGAACAGAGCCCCATTGTTTGTAGTGGATGATGCCCGGTGAGTAAGGATATCTCCATATTCCTTGCACTGTTGTAGGGATTGTGAATATGGATCAGATATGAATGTATAACTCTAGGTTACATGTTCATAACTGTGATAGTGAATTCCAGCCTATACTTTTTTCTGTCTCTTGCTTCTTTTGTCAAAAGAAATTATCTGCCCTGAAAATTTGTATTACTTTAATGCTAATTTTTTCCTCACGGGATTACAGTTTAATACGAAGACAGCTGAGCACAGAATTTATAGATTCTCGATACAGCTCTCAATACATATCTAGAAGTAGGAACTGCACCATGAGTGTGTGTGTGAGAGGGGAGTGTTTTTAATCCCCATACTCCCTTTAGGCTGCAGAACCGTGCCAGTTCAAACACAATGCATTGAATTTGATGGCAGTTTTGAGTGGTTTGAGAGTATCTGAGGATATATTAATATGTATATTTAAAATACAGAGAGGATCTGCTATGTCATGAGGTTGCATCATGCTGTAGAATGACAGGGACAGCTGTGGTTCCAAAAAGTGATGACTTTCCCCCGCTCCACCCAATGAGCTTCTTGACCAATGAGGAACTAAAACAACACTCTGCTGGAATAACTGACATCCTACTAGTTTTTTTTTTTCTCAAAAAAATTACAAGTCAGACTTGGAAGAAGTTGCACTCTGTTATCCTAAATATTAAATGAATATTTGAAAAAAAAATGTTCTCTGAGTATCAGGAAATCCCAGTGAGGTGGATCTGGACTTCAGAGAATCTTTGGAATTTGGGACTTATTACAGTAACCCCTCCACATTCACTAGGGTTAGGGGCACAGGACTCCCATGAAAGTGAAAAAACCTTGAATAACTCTAGGCCCTCCCAAACCATATTTAACACCAAAAAAGTATGATCACCATATTCAACCCACCATGGATTACTTTGAGGCATCAGGATTCCTTCACAAGGCAGAAATGAATGGCTGATGGGACTTACTGCCACCTCCACTGCTGCCCCACACCATTTTAAAGAGGGATTTACAAGCCTCATTTGCAGTTTTTCAGTCTCACGAGGCTTGCAATCACTATTAAAAATAGCACAGGGAGGCAGCAGAGGTGACAGCAAATAATCTGTGAATAATCAAATCCACAAAAGTGAAACCCACAAATGTGGAGGGCGGACTGTATACGCAGAATGTTGTGCTTTTGAGCAGAAAACAGCAGTTTTAGTGCAGAAATCTATTACTTTCCCAGCAGAAGATCTTTTCGGCTCATACATACAATGTGTGAATTTGATGCAGAGTTAAGTCTTGAACTATGAAAAGCATTTTAAAAAGGTTTTCAAAGACTTTCTTGCAGTGGGAAGAAATGTGCTAAAATTACTCACTGCTTCCTTTGAGAACAAAATGAGCAAAGAATTGCATTCCTATATTCATTAATTTTCATTTAGAATGCCAAAGAGTAGGAATTCAGTTTTTATCATCAGGCACAGTGAAGTAGGAGGTCACAAACCTACCTGACAAAATTACTGCAAATATACTGATTTTACCAAGGAGGAATACAACTATGTTAGAGAGATTGGTAGATAGACTGACCTAGGACAGTTATTAGCTTGGAATACTCAAGGGCCCTTTCCGCACGGCATTTTCCATGCGAAAGGGCGCCTGGAGCATCACATGAGTATGAGGAGCAATCTGCATGATGCACTCACAATCGCGCAACGCTCCAGGGGCCGGCAGATGCCGATTGCACACCTTTTCATTTTTGGCTAGAAGCCAAAAATGGTGTGCAATCGCGCATTGCTCCCGGGCCCCACTTGCACCTACCTGGCGTGCAGAGCCTCTGGAGCTGCGCCAGTCATGCTTCCTGCCCCAGCACAGCCTGGGAAACTCCCAGGCTGTGTTGCGGAAGGAAGAGGCAGGGCTCTCACACAAGCAGGCAGCTCGTGCAGATCCCTGCACCCCAGCGCTGGAAGAAGGTAAGGTGCGGAAAGGGCCAAGGACATGTTCAAAGCAGACCATATATTGATCATGCTTAGACCATGAAGAAAACTCATGGGATTCATTTTATGTCTAAACATCAGCACGAGGTCTTGTTAGTTGTTTGGTCTATCCATAATGACCATGCTAATACTGTAGGTAGCCCTCTCATGTCAACATCCTTCCTCTGCTCTTGTGCAGCACAAAACCTGTGGATAAGGAAATGGACCTTTGCATGAGGTTTCTCAGAAGGCTGTTCAAGAGCCTTTTTTAAAAATTGGCAATTGGGATAACACAGCAAAGAGATGCATTGAATTGCCTCTGGGTGAATCTTATACAATGAAAAGGGAAAGAACGGCAGGAGTGGGGAACCATGTGCAAACACTTTAAACATTTTGCCCTTGCTAGTTATTTGAAGACTTCCCTAGTAAAATAAATAGGGGGAAAGTCAAACCAGGTTTCCCTCAGTCAGCACATCATCATTTTCCGAGCTATTTCTATCTTGTTAACCCAAAATCTATTAGAAGGAAATTATCTTTTTGAAAATCTAGCCCGTGTCTCAGGCTAAGTGCTTCTGATATTTTGAAAAAATAAATCCTCATGTTGTTTATAGCAGTCTTTTGGAAATTAGAGCACATAAAAGAAAACACCATTGTGGTCAACCACAAGAAACAAGGGCACAATCCACCAGATCGTTCTCAACTTTGCTCAGACCTTGAGCAGTGGAGAAAAAAAGTGGGGAGGAAGAATCAAGATCAACGAAAGGCTACAGAAAATCTTTAAAAAATTTCTTAGCAGTTTTATATTTGCAAATGGCTTTACTTGAAAACAAGCATGCAGTCTCACTTGTCTGTATTACGGTAGCTGATGGCTGCCATGTCAGTGGCGTGCTGATTTTACTCTGAGTTTTAAGTCCCAGCTTTAAAAAAGCTTTCCAATGCACTTAAGCAAAATGCAAAAGTTCAGACTAAAAGCTGGAGAAGAGTAAATATCCCACTGACAGGGAACTGCCACCTGCCACTACCTGTGCAATTAATAGGGGGTGAACCAAGGGCATGTTTGAGAGTGGACACAGCTCCCATTTAGTTCAATGGGAGAATATCCTGATGGGTTGTGTTCCTCCTCCCCATATCCCCTGGCTACAGGCTCCTCTTGGAAGTGGAAGAGTTACAGGTTTTTCTGTTGCTAGCTCTTATCAAGCCACCCCCATCAAACTGAGCAGAAAAGCACTGAAGGAGCACCAATGTTTCAGTGGCAATCAAAACCACAGTGAGTATGATTCTTCTGTCAAGAATTGAATTCCCCAAGCTACCAACCCAGTGCCTCCGCAGAGCCCTTTCTTATGCCATTTCTGCACGACACTGTTATAGTGCTATGATTCGACTTTCAACCTCCTATGGAATCCTGCAGTTTAGGGAGGGGCATTTAGAACTCTCAGACAGAGAGAGCTCTTTGGATTCAATAAACTCCAAACCCCAGAACTCCACAGGATGTTGAAAGTGGAACAATAGCACTATAACAGTGTGGGGTAGAAATGGCCTTAGTCGTTCACTTCCATCTTGGCCAACACCTTCTCTCCTCTACTTCTTTTCTATCCACTTATCTTTCTTTTAGGCCTTTCTTCCTTTGTTGAATGCCTGTGAGGTTTTGGATTTTCTGTTCCTTAGTCTCCCTCAGTTCTGGAACCAGTTCCCTGACCCTAGCTTTCCTTATGTGACTTTGTAATCACAGTCAAACTGACAAGATTCCCATCCCTCCCAAAAACTGGATTGTGTCACAGCAGCCAAGCTAATCAGTGCAAGATGCACATTCGTTAGAAGCACAATACAATGCAGATTATGTTGGTGAAATGCAACTCGCTCATGTAACATCTCATTATCAAAATCAGCCCCCAATTTCCACTCAGCTTCCCCAAATTAGAAGATGGATCTTGCAGCATTAGGTGAAACCAAGATGTGATATTTAGCAAGAAATAACACAGATGTTTCCTTCTTCTTTTTTTTTCCTTAAGCAAAACAGCACAGCAGTTAGAAATGTCTAAACCACAACTTGACTTTGCTGGCTTGGCATTTTTTCCATGGTGCCCAGCTCAGGGTTAAAAAGCAGCACCACAAACCCAACTTTTCCATCTCAGGTTTTCAGTAGGCCTTTGGCACTGACCTTCTGAAGCCATGACAGTGATCTCAGCCCCAAGTCCTGAACTGCTTCAGGCATGTGTGATACCACTTGAATAATTCCATATCCACCTCCCACAGACATTCAGTATGTACTCTACTTCTTGATCTCTCTGCAGCTAATAACAGCTTAGGGAGTTAGGAATGCGTTTTGACACAGAAGCAAAGGGAAGCTGGGGAGGGGAACAGCCACTGAAATGACTGCAAGCTCTTAGGAGATTTGCAATGCTACAAGGTGGTGTTGTTTGATTTACTTGGCTGGGAAAATCGAGCTGTGTACAGAGAAATCAGTGCCAATCACTTTATTTGATTTTCTTACCCCTCTCCCCCCAAAAAAGAATACAGTCAGGGAATGTAGAGCTGGTGGATATTTTACATTAAGATACTGTTGACTGTGTCTAATGTAGGACAGTAAATAGCTAAGATGTGGTTTTGCCTGATTATTTGCTGTTATGCCTCTTGCTTTGGTATATCCTTTTGGTTCTAACAGGGATTTCTAAGCCCTTTTGCTGCCTAAGGTGAAGAAATAAAATGTGATCTACCTCATTCATTGAAATCAAGGTCCCTAGTACCTAAAGCTTGCCAAGTTATTTTCTGCACTTGAGGCAGAAAAAAATTCAACAAGGAACCCTTCCCCTAACCTGCCAGTTAAGAAAGGAATATGAAAAATCAGAAATAAAATAATTATTAATTTGTTATCTTTTCATGTCACTCAAAATGTGCCACCTGAGATGGTTATCTCATTCTGCTGAATGGTAGGGCCAGATGTATCTAACATTAAGATGTGTGAATCTAATGCTAAGACCTTAGATGTATCTAAGGTTTGTTCAGTAATGAATGGGCCAGAAGTGGTGAATCCATTACTGATTTTACCAGTGCTTCTCCCATAGCTACTTCCAGCTGAATGATAGCCCTCCTTCTACTGAACTTCTGAAGGGACATGGTCTATCACCAGGATAGCTCAAGCTGGAACAGCTAGGAGAGAAGCATTAGTGGGAACAAGAGCAGATTTGCCACTCCATCGTGGCGGATCCACCAGCCAGCCCTAATTGCTAGTTGAAAAAGTTTGTCACTGTCCTGCTGCACTTAACAATAAGCAGATTAGTTTGGCTGAAGCTCTGCTCATTGGGATCATTGGGATCCCATTTAGGAGAAAGATGGGATAAAAAGCTAATAAATAAATAAATTTAATAAATAATACATAAGACTAGATAACGGTGCAGACTTAGCACAAGACGACTGTTATGATGAAAACTGGGGTCCTAGTTTGTGCTAGGGACAAGAAGCTTGGAGGGTAAGCAGAGCTCTAACACTGTGGTAGAACATGGAGTGTGTAAGTGGAGCTGAAGACTGACAAAGTAGAAGGGGAAGAAGGATGGAGGTGACTGATATATTAAATCAACCAGGGAGAGCGTAATTCTCCATCCATGCAGTTCTGGGTTCTCTCTCCATCTCAGCAGCTTTCAAATCCTGGGAGAGGCAGCAGCTGCTGCTGTTGTTGCTTCTCCTTATAGGTGGAGAGGGGACAGGGAGAGAAAGGCATTCCAGCAATGAAAATACATCTGGTCTAGTCTCCAGGAGGAAGGGCAAGGAGGGTCTGCTGAAGAATAGAGTGCACGTTGCTTATCCTTCCCCCCAGCTATCAGACCAGACATTTGCATCTTTGGAATTGCCTCCTTCCCTTCCTTCGCCATCGGTAAGAAGCAGTAGCTGGCTCTCATTGGGGCTTGACAGCTGCCTGTGGAGGTGGGAGGTTTTGGATGGTGCACAAAGGGCTACAGAAGAGGTCCTTGTGCCCCATTCAAATACACACGCCTGTATATCACTAACAGGATTCCAACCAATGCAATTAGGACTATGGGGGTATATTATGTTTCTCAATAGATACAGAAAAGATCTCTATACTCCTCTTGCACAATTCTCCACAGATCAGTAATTAATTGTTTGGTTTAGAAGGAAAGGAAAGGAAAGGAAAGGAAAGGAAAGGAAAGGAAAGGAAAGGAAAGGAAAGGAAGGAAAGGGAAGGGAAAGGCATTTCATAAACATAGGAGAAAACATTTGCTTCCTCCTTCATTCAAAATTTTAAAACCACATTTCCACCCTGAATATAAAGAAATTGGTGAGTATTGGAGTGACGTCTGAGGAAGAAAAAGAGAAGCCACATACCCCTCGATCGTGCATTCAAAGCCCTGCAGCTGGACAGTACTTCTTCCACATACAAATTCTCTTCAATTCAAGTTCTTTTGATTCCAAATGTAAAGAAACCTGTGGAAGGTGGTAAATTCTTATCAAAATGAAACTGAAATGAAAGTCTCAGCCATGCCTACTGACAGATTGTCATGCCAGATTTCTGTAGACAGTTTGTGCCATTTGTCCTGCGCAATTCATAGAATCATAGACTGGAAGGCATTTGGGAAAAAAGTCTTCCCTTCATCTATTATAATGATGCTACTGAAAGATTCTCCATAGTGAAGATGCTGTCACATTCTCCCCTTTCCATCTTCTTTGAATTCTTTCCCTCTTCCTTACTTCATGAAGCATCCATTTAAAAAAAAAAAAAAAAATCTTCCTGTCATCCTGATCCAGAGTCTAATCTGAGGGCCCTGCTGAAGCTAAGGCAGTTTGAGTCTCATCAACTCTATGATGGAAGATTACCTGGAAACTGCATTTATGATGTCCAGAGCTCCCTGATGGGATAATGATGAGGTTTAAATATACTGAGAGCCAGCATAGTGTAATGGTCTGAGCATTCGGCTATGACCCTGGAGACCAGGCTTCAATTCCCTGCTCAACCGTGGAAACTCACTGGGTGACCTTGGTCACGTCACACACACACAACCCCAGAAAATCCCATGGGAGGTTCACCTTAGGTTCATCGTAAGTCAGAAATTATTTGAAGGCACACAATAACAATAAATATGCTAGCATAAGAAGAAACAGGTGTATAAATCATTTGGCTGATGTTAAAAAAAGTATTAAATAGGGAGCAAATTAGGAGGGAACACATGAACCACAAAGGATAGGTGAATGCTTTCAACAGTATTGCTTTGAAGCACATGGGATTGTTTGGAGAACACATTAATCATGTGGGCTGGTCCCACTCCCTCCAGAGCCCGTTATACCTGGAAGTCTTAGGCTGCTGAACACAAGCACGTAGGAACTGCCATATAGTGAGTCAGAGTGCTGGTCTCATACTCTCATCTCTGATTCACAGCAATAGCTTTCTAGGATTTCATTCAGGATTATTTTCTACCTGAAGAACTCTGCTTTGACCCTCCACCCAGTGCAGAATAACTTTTAAAAAGTAGGCATAATTCTCATTCACACACACCACCCACCCACCCACACATACCATTTTTGGAAACCAGTATGGTAGCCTGGTTACTTCTAGTTTCAGAAAGTCATGTGTGGTGCAGCAAGAGTCAGGAAGGCCCCAAAATGCTTGTCTCACCATCCCTGCATATCCACCATTTAGAAGAACGAAGAAATGGGGAACACTGACCCCAGATCCAGTGCCTGCTCCTTTCCCGCAGCTCAAGAGATGACTGTCAATTAACCAATTAACTGGTTGGAAAAATATGTCATAACTCAGTGGCAAAGCACATGCAGTTCAATGTATGTCAGCAATTGAGGGAAAACACCTGCCCCAGACTCTGGAAAGTTGCTGCCAGAAAGTATTGGTAGCAATGGATTGGATGATCTCAAAGGTGTGATATAACATAAGGAAGCTTCCTGTCTTCCTGTGATGTCATATGCTTGAAGCCTTGACAGCCAGGTTTAGTTACAAACTGCACATATAACATTACCTGATAGGGTTTGCATATGTGGAAAATACACACACACGCGCGCGCGCGCGCGCGTGGAAATATGGACAATTCATCAAAGGTAATTGCTTAAGCCCCAATATTTTGCATGGGAGAATTAAGTAATTGCTTACTCCGACTAGGGTAGACTCATTAAATCAATAAATTAAGTACTCATTCAGCAAATTTCCATGGATTTGATGGTCTTACCCTATCATATACCAGAAGTTGGATTTAAGGCTATATTTCCATCATTGAAATCAATGAGACTGAACAGTACTTAATACTGTCTGGTTTAGGCCCTAGTTATGGACTATCTCTGTGTGTATCTTTTAAAGACAGAAATGACATTAACTTTTTACTCAGACTATACTAACAATCGGTTTGTTTTTAAAGGCTCGCAGGCATGCTGAAATAAAGATCAACTACTCCCTTCAGTATCCTTTTAGGTGGCTGTATTTCTCCCTGTTCAATCACTATAGAAATAAGACCTTTACAGTAGTAAAGGCAATGCTGATGAGATAATATTCAGTTTAAATAAACACACTCCAATGAAATTTGTAGTTGCCTGCTACTTTGTCATGTTGTGACATGCTGTCGTAATCCTAACACTCCTAAATGCTATTATAAATCTTTTCAACCTAATCTGCTTCTGAAAATCCAAGCTAATGTCTTTCATACTTCAAAATAAATTATGGACAATGTCAAAGTCAGTCATTGGGTCGAAATATCCTCTGAAATTAAGCTACACCAAACTGTTAAGATTGCAAAGGGTTTTTCTACCCTGCAAGCTCTCCGAGGAGTACCTCCTGCTTCTGTTTCTTCAGATTATAGTCTACGTTGCTGAACTATATCTTAGAATTTTCTTCAGATCAAAGTTATGTATTACGAAGGATTTAAGTCTGCCATTAGTTTCCATTTGTCCATTACATTTCCCTTGCAGAAGTGCATAGGGGAATTCATTATTTGCAAATCTTAAACGTATCTGGCATGATCTATACCTCTGGACTAATGTACCCTTTCAGATTTCTAGCTCAAAAAACAAAAAAACAAAAATCAAGATCAAAATAATTTTATAATTCATATATTAAGAGAAAACACATTTAAAATATAGATTTAAATAATATCTAAATGCATGTGCCATGCATATTTTTATGCTACAAAACACATATTAATGCAGAGAGTGGGCAGAAGAGACTTAACAGTCAACATATGGGGAGAGTGATATGAACTGGAAATTGATTTGACCATTCCTCCTCTCTAACATTCAGTTAAAGAAGACATGGAAGGGCACCATTGAGTTCAGAGGTTTCCATTCTCATTTTAATGGATTGTGGAGGAAAGACTCTGAGCACAATGACATATTATCTTTTTTTAAATAAAACAAAAATGAAAAACTAAACATCACTGGGGAGATTCAGGGAGAAGGTGCTAATGCAGAGCTTTCTAAACTTTTTATGTTGGTGACACACTATTTTAGACATGCATCGTTTCTCAACACAGTAATTCAGCTATAAATTGTAATAACAAAATGTATGGGGAAACAACATATCTCATAAAAACCTTTCATATATTTTTAAAAATATATGATTTATAAATAATAACATCCATTTCCATGATTGTAGGCAACACACCTACACACTGCAAGCGACACACTAACGTGTTGCAGCACACCATTTGGAAAGCCCTGTGCTGATGAATGGCAGCCCCATGTTTCTTGGAATGGGCCTTACCACTAATATTTCTTTACCTATAGTTTAAGACTGTTACATCTGACTGTCATGTAGCATTACTGGATGAAGTGAATTGCTTTTGCTGTTCTAATGAGAATCCTTGGAAACAGGCCACATATTTGGGGCTTAGACCTTTATTTCTGCTAGTAGTTCCTCATAACATTTCTAAACATGATATTGTAAGTAAGCTTTAGAAAGACTGCAAAAGGTTTCTCTCACAGTATAAAAGTTTTCTTTCTGCCTCAGTCAAAGGCAGCTAGTCGAGCCTTCTAAACTCAAGGG
Organism: Cyclura pinguis; assembly: GCA_030412105.1. Taxonomy (NCBI): domain Eukaryota; kingdom Metazoa; phylum Chordata; class Lepidosauria; order Squamata; family Iguanidae; genus Cyclura; species Cyclura pinguis. The sequence continues at coordinate 167,569,021 of CM059600.1, forward strand.
TGGCCAACACAGTTATACAGTGCACTTTCCATATATGCAAGGATTCTGTTCCGGGAACCTTCATGAAGAACAAAAAATGTGAATGCTCCATCCCACTATCATCAATGGACACAATGTGCACGCACCTGCACTAGCATGGGCATGCGCCTAGTGCATCTGTTGATAATAAGGGGACATGAGGCTTCATCTGACCTCGTATTCATGTCTGTGGAGGTCACATCAGCAAAGGGTGCACTGTTCTCTTTCAGTATTAGCAAGCAATGAAGAGAGTATGGAAGGTTTTAATATCTGTATTTTGCTTTACCTCCTCCTCCTCTTCCTTCTTTATATCCCATCTTTTTCCCCCAGGTTTGGGACCTAAGAGAGCTTACAGCAGTTAAAATGAACAGATTTAAAATATTAATAGTATGCGCAAGTTAAAAAGGAATTAAACCATCATTAAATTTGAAACCTGCTAAAGCAACAATAATAAAAATCTAGCACATTATACAAGGGCTGTTTCCCAAGAAAGTCCCTTCTCAAAGGTCTTGTAGGACACACACACACACACACACACACACACACACATATCTATACACACACACACACACACAAAGACAGCAAGGACGATGTGAGGCTAGCCTTTCTGGGAAGGGAGTTCCAGAATCTGGGAGCAGCCACTAAGGCATGCTGCTGTGCTTCCACCAAATGACCAAATGTACCTGTGAGGGTAGTGAGACAGAAAGCAGAGCTTCCCCAGAAGATCTTGAAACTCAAGCAGGTTCACATGAGACAGTCCTGGCAAAGGAGCTAAGATCTTGCAGAAGGTTTACATCAGGAATAGGCAAGTTGGTGTGGGCTACATCAGACACTTGCCAGCCCAATGCACTCTACTACTTCACTGAATTTGTTGCTGTACTGTGGGATTTCAGCATTAAGGAAGTAGCAAAAAGCTTCCTTTTTCCTGTCAAAATACAGCCATGTGGGAAGCATGTGCTTTGTTTCAAAGCAGAATCACATTTTTGGAGCCTACTTGAAGCATGGTTTTGCTTTTCAACTAGGCCCATGCTTTCTACATGCCAGCTTTTAATGGTTTCTGCTGACCACTGCACTGCTGAAATTTTGCAGTCCAGTCCCACAGCAAAGTTAGTGATAATGCTGGGGCTGAAAATAAAGTGGGATTGCACATGCAGAAAGCAGGTGCTTGTCTCCTACTTCAGTTTGTATCATTCAGCTCAGGTTCTCCCATCAGTTGTCAAGTAACTAAATAACTCCTGCTCTGCTTTAACAATTGGGGTCAGGTATGTAATTATTTAAGAACATCACAAGATCTTTGCAAAAGCATGAGTGTATTTTTCTTCCAGAAAAACAAAGCTTTGCTTCAAAGTATTAATTCAACAGGCCAAGATCTTTATAATGAATTATATTGCTGAAAACATTCACAGAGTGGCCCAGCTGCAGTTTTCTTTTAGATGGAGATGAAAATCTTTATTTATTTCATTCTTTCATGAAAGAATGAAAAATGTTGAACGTTTCTTCTCAAGTTTTTGCATTTCTGGATGATTTTTCACATTTATGGGAAAAACATTTGCAAATGACTTTTACACAAAAGTCATTTTTCTCTCATCACAAAATGAAATGAATTTTCTCCCAAACACAGTTTTCCTTTCTCTGTAAAAGCAACGTAGTTTTTTTTTTTTTTTTTTGGCAAAACCTTCCTTTCCAAAATGTTCACAAAAATCCCAAAATGTAAACAACAACAACAACAACAACAATGTTTTGTAGCAGTTGACCTGTTTTTTCATGTCTGTGCCAAGATACGCTTTCTTACTGAAGAGGAGACAACTTAAGAATGTTTGTTTCGTCCCAACTATCCGACACATCTATCCAACTGTGGCTTTGGTGGCATCCTAGTGTAGACAGCTACCAGTCTAGATCTTTTACATCTTGGCACTTTGTTTGTCATTTGGGGAAGATCATGCAATATGACTTTGCCCATAGTCAGCTCCATTCCCTGTTTTGCCCATGGAGAATGCATCATGCCCATCCTGGTTACTCAGAGACAAGCTATACCATCTGGTGTTAAAATTGGTGGGGTCAAATAATGTTCTCACCATTTAGTGTAATTAACTCCAACCGCCTGTCTGCTGCACACCCCAGCCTCAGCCAACACAAGCAAAGCTGGGCCAATTGAAAATTTCTCCTCATTATTAAACCCAAGTCTAAGCACTTGTCTGTCTGTAAAAACAGAGCAAAGGGAGGAAAACTGAAACCGGTGGACAAGGGCTGAGGTTTCAATAAATGTCAGAGAACGTCAAGTCTGTTTGGATTGCAAATTATTGCTGGCGGATGGTCTATTATTTTACAACTAGTGATTGCTGTCATGGAGGTGAAGGAAGCTTTCTTAAATCACTGCTATAGAGAAACAGAAGTTACCAAATACTGTGACAATGGGGGGGGGACGGTTTAATGTTTTACTTCACTTGGATCTTGTGTAAGAAAAGTCAAGCAATTCGTTTTGGCTGTCACCATTGTGAAGTCTGTTCCGCACTTCTGTCCATGACGGAGTTAAGACAGAGAGCTTCCAGTACAAAAGCAAGAAGGCTGTTTAGAGGTGCATCATTCTAAGTGAACTTGCCTAACCTGTAGTGAGTAATTTTCTACCTCTTTTTCTTGAAGGCTCCTCAGATCCTTTTGCAAGGGGACAATCTTCTCCATAGCACTGCAGTTGCTGAAAGATAGCATGCAGTCCTCAACCTATTAGACTGTAATGAACCATAATCTTAGAGTTACGTCAGGTGTTATTTAGTGTGCAAAGAACAAATGATAATAAACAAGAGCACCACATCTGATTAGATGGGAATTATTTGCACTAGGACTCCAGGAAAGTAGGACTGGAATTCCTGCTCAGCTACAGAAACCCACTGGTTGACCTTGGGCAAGTCTCACATCTCTCAACATCTGACTCAACATTGGTCAGACAATGAACTTTGAACAAATCGTCCTGAGAAAACTTGTAAAATTTGGTACCTATGTGATTCTAAGAACAGCCCAAACGCCCATATTAGATAAAACAGATAAAAATATGGGAAACAAAGATGTTCATTCAGTAGAGATGTGAAGAATATTTGCAAAATGCAATCTCAGAGAGACTGAATATCTTGATACAATAAGAACCCTCTTGGAATGTCTCTCCTTCTGCACAAAAATGAGACTATGCACTCTTTTTTTTTATAGAATCATAGAATCATAGAAATGTAGAGTTGGAAGAGACCACACGGGCCATCCAGTCCAACCCCCTGCCATGCAGGAACACCCTCAAAGCACTCCCGACAGATGGCCATCCAGCCTCTGCTTAAAAACCTCCAAAGAAGGAGACTCCACCACACTCCGAGGCAGCATATTCCACTGCCGGACAGCCCTGACTGTCAGGAAGTTCTTCCTGAGGTTCAGGTGGAATCTCCTTTCCTGCAGCTTGAATCCATTGCTCCTTGTTCTGGTCTCTGGAGCGGCAGAAAACAAGCCCTCTCCTTCCTCTACATGGCATCCCTTCAAATATTTAAACATGGCTATCATGTCCCCTCTTAACCTTCTCTTCTGCAGACTAAACATACCTAGCTCTCTAAGTCTATCCTCATAGGGCATGGCTTCCAGGTCCCTCACCATTTTGGTTGCTCTCCTCTGGACCTGCTCCAGCCTGACCATGTCCTTCTTGAATTGGGGTGCCCAGAACTGGACACAGTATTCAAGATGAGGTCTAACCAAAGCAGAGTAGAGTGGTACCAGTACCTCCCTCAATCTAGACACCATACTCCTATTGATGTAGCCGAGAATTGTGTTGGCTTTCTTGGTTGCCGCATCACACTGCTGACTCATGTTCAGCTTGTGGTCTATTAAAACTCCTAGATCCCTTTCACACGTACTGCTACCCAGCCACGTGTCCCCCATCCTATATTTCTGTATTCCATTTTTTCTACCTAAGTGTAGGATCTTACACTTCTCTCTGTTGAATTTCATTTTGTTAGCTTTGGCCCAGCTCTCCAATCTATCCAGGTCATTTTGAATTTTGATCCTGTCCTCTGGCGTATTAGCAACCCCTCTCAATTTGGTGTCATCTGCAAATTTGATGAGCATGCCCTCTATTTCTTCATCCAAGTCGTTGACAAAGATATTGAACAGCACTGGGCCCAGGACAGAACCCTGTGGCACCTCGCTAATCACTTCTCTCCAGGATGAAAAGCAGCCATTCGTGATCACCCTTTGGGTTCGGTCGGTCAACCAATTACAAATCCAACTAACAGTAGCCCTGTCCAGCCCGCATTTTACTAGCTTCTTTGCAAGAATGTCATGGGGAACTTTGTCAAAGGCCTTACCGAAATCGAGAAATGCTACATCCACAGCATTCCCTTCATCTATCAAGCTAGTAACTCTATCATAAAAAGAGATAAGATTAGTCTGGCATGACTTATTTTTGAGAAATCCATGTTGACTTCTCGTGATTACCGCGTTGCTTTCTAAGTGATTAGAAACTGACTGCTTAATGATCTGCTCCAGAATCTTTCCGGGTACTGATGTCAGGCTGACTGGGTGATAATTATTTGGGTCCTCTTTTTTCCCCTTCTTGAAGATGGGGACAACATTTGCCCTCTTCCAGTCTGCTGGAACTTCTCCTGTCCTCCAAGATTTCTCAACGATTATAGCAAGCGGTTCCAAAATGACCTCTGCCAGTTCTTTTAATATCCTAGGATGCAATTCATCTGGCCCTGGAGACTTGAATTCATCCAGTGTGGCCAGGTATTCCTGTACCACCTCTCTACCTATTACGTGCCTCATTTCCCCTGCTTCCTCACCTGCTCCCCAACCACCAGGTTGAGTGCTTGTATCCTTCTGGGAAAAAACTGAGGCAAAGAAGGTGTTAAGTAGTTCTGCCTTTTCTCTCCCCCCTGTTAGTAATTCGCCATCTTCTCTGCGCAGCGACCCTATCGTCTCCTTCTTTTTCCTTTTGCTACGGACATATTTAAAAAAGCCCTTTTTATTGTTTTTGATGTCTCTGGCCAGCCTAAGTTCATTCTGTGCTTTAGCTTTTCTGACCTCCTCCCTACATCTCCTAGCTACTTGCTTAAATTCTTCTTTGGAGGTTTCCCCCTTCTTCCATTTCCTGTACATGCTTCTCTTAACACTTAGCTCAACTGAGAGTTCTTTAGTCAACCATTCTGGTTTCTTCAGATGCCTTCCATTTTTCCTCCTTACTGGCACAGTTTTAGACTGTGCCTTCAGTATCTCCCTTTTAAGGAACTCCCATGCCTCCTGAACTCCTTTCCCTTTCACTATTCTTGACCACTGAATTCCAGCCAGCAGCTCCCTAAGTTTACAGAAGTCCACTTTTTTAAAATCGATTGAGCTTGTCCAGTTTGCAAATTGCCGTTTTGGTTCCTCTGAGCAAGGAGTCACCAACAATCAGAACTCGCCTCCTCTGAGGCTTGTCCAGGGTTCCTTGACAAGCATGTTCTTCTAGGACTGCCTGGGCATTCTGTTGAGACTGGGAGCGTTGACCAAGTTCCCGTTGCCAAAGTTGGATTCCTTCTCGTGGACATTCTGTTCCCTCCTCCTGGTGCTCCTCATCGTTCGTAAGGCCAAGAACTTTGAAGCGATTGTGTAGGTTGAGAGTCTCTGTTACCTTCTTGGACCTTCTGCTCCTACATGTGACATTCCTCCAAGCCTCCGTTTCCTGGCACAGTGTGTTGACTTCCTGATCTGGCAGCTCCTCCTCGCATTCGGTCTTCTGGTACGTCTTCTCTGCCCTATCTTCTTCTTCAAGATTTATGTACTTTTGCGAGCAGTCCCTGCACAAAACCAGTCCATTTTCTTTTTGAAGCAAAAAGCACATACACACAGCAACCGCAGTCACAGTCTGTGCAAAAATTGTTCATACCATTTGTTTTTTAAAAAGTGCTTGTTGGCATGAGTACTGTCACTGACAATGCCCCAAAAATCTCTCCATCTTACAGGAGAGAAGAAAATCTTGAAACTGCTCATTTTTTCATGCAAATATGGAATATGCAGAGTGCTTTTAAAAGGCAGGTTTCCTTTGGAAGTTTCTGTACTGCTGTTTTCTGTTGATCCTACTTTTGTGTAACTAGGTCCTTGGTTGGGATATGAAGATTTCTGACATAACAAATCTCAAAATGTTAAACCTTCAAAACTCAACTGCAGCTTTCCAAGTGTTTCAGGAGTTTATCTTCCACAGCTTCCATTCACTAAGTTGGTTATGTTTCACGGGAGCTGTCCGTTCCTAATTTAGGTCATGCCATATTCAAAGTATGTTCTATTTGTATTTTGTATCCTTGTACATATTAATTTTTAAATAAAAAAAAATGTAGGAGATTCCTGGGACCCACTGAAACTTTTTAAGGGAAAGAGAGTAGCTTAGAGGAAACATTTCCTCTGTGGCCAGTTCATACACACATGTGGACACCTTCTCTCTCTCTCTCTCTCTCTCACACACACACACACATACCCTTTAAGTTATGAATGGGTCATTTTCTTGTGGCTGAGGGAAACTACTTTTGGAAACTGCACATCTTGGAATGATAAGGGACCTTTGTTTTGAGGGACTGCTATTTTGAGAAGCTTTGCACCCATTCTAAAGCATCTCTATAGCTGTTGTAGCAAGTCTGTTAGATCACAGAAAAGGATCACGTGGCCTACAAAATGTCATCGCACCTCTCCTGGCCAGGACTGATGGAAGCCGAAGTCTGATCTGGAAAACTAGACCTTTGCTATATGGTTAAAATATCCTATTTATCCAAATCCTAAACACACATGCACATAGATAGTCTTCCTCTGGTACAAGGGAGAGTCACTTGGACAAGAGCTTCTCCCTACTAAGGATGTAATTGTTCATTAAATTAGTTTTCAAAGGAAGCATCAAGTAGTTTTAACTATTATTTTCCTCCTGGGAGAAAGTCTTTGCAAACTGTGAATTTCTCAAAAATTATTCCCAGTTCAGGATTTATTCTGCCCAGAATTCACATGTGGCCTTTTGTGTGTGTATGTGTGTGTGCGCATGTGCAAGAAACAGCATTTCCAATGCATGAAACAGTGATTTCTGCACAAAATAATGGCTGAGGTCCTGCCTGAGGACAAGTACGATATGTGCCTGTAGCTAGATCTCCTAATGCTGTCCTCAAACATACTGCAGCCCACCCCAAGCATAACCATTTTTTGTTATTGTTATTGGAGAGAGTGAGGGGAATCAGCAGGGATGCATCAAGCTATTTTTCTTTAGATGGTTGCATTGTTACAGGTATCCCGAAGGACTGCCAGGGGTCCTCAGGATGTCCCTGCAGAAAAGGTCCTTGCAGTACATCTAGATACAGGAAAATAGCTGAAGTGACCCCGCTCTGATCCTTCCACTCTCCAGCAAGACAGAAAGTGCTGTGGAGGGGGGACTACATTGCTTCCAAAGTAGATTTAGGGACCTCTACAATGATCCAAAAAGTGACTTGTGATTTTGTAAGTTTTATGCCTTTGTAGTACCCTAGCAGAATGCCAGACATTATTTTTGCATGGCAATTATTATTTTCTGCACAAAGAATGCTGTCTTCTGTGCCCCCCCCCAAAAAAAAAGAGGACAAAAGAAAGAAAACTGGATGAAAATTTTGCACAGAAAGCTCTGAACTGCAAATACTCTGCCCAGTCCATGATTCTTCGTCAGGCTTCCTGACACTCAAGAAATGTATTTTTCAACCACTTCTCAGATGTTTTCAAATACTCTTCCATAGGTACTACCTACACAAACCTCAATAATGAAGTTGAGCTCTTCTGTGTCTGAGGCTGTCCTGCTACTGAGCCCATTTTGTGAATGCTAAACTGCTTTACAGTGGGATCTACACAGACTCATCCCATTTAGCATCATGAGTCAGATGACTGAGAAACTGCTGTAGTTTTGTTGTTTTTGTTATTTAAAACCTTATGTCTTGGAGACCTTATTCAGACCTTATTTCACAAAGCTGTTTTTCATGGATCTTAGATCATGGAGCTTAAGTTTTTTCCACCAGGGAAGGGTGATGAAGAAAAGAACTTCACTACTTGGATTAGGGAAAATCTGCTTTCACTGCAAAATCTTAGCAAAACCACCATAGGCCATATTGGGAGATCTCATCACCTGAAAGAAAGAAATTGTTCCTAAGAAATCCTTGTTTCTGTTCAGCCCTAATAATGTCTTGGTTCTACTATGGAGGCATATAGAGTGCCCTCTCTTATTGACTGAATTCATTCTCTCTCTCTCTCTCTCTCTCTCTCTCTCTCTCTCTCTCTCATAGTGGCTTCAGCAATGACTTGAATGGGAGCAATCCACAACAGTAAGTGAAGCACAGTCCTCCCCAATACAGTAGAGCAGGGTGGGTATGGATAATGGACTGTTTCTTTTAAAATAGTCACTGGATTTATGTACACAATATTCCATGTTTCCCTACAGTGTGCAATCATAGACTCATAGAGTTGGAAGGGGCCCTATGAGCCACCAACTTCAACCCCCTGCTCAATGCAGGATCTCCCGCTAAAACATTCCTAGCAGGTAGCTGTCCAGACATCCAGAAAAGGAAACCCCACCACCTCCAAGACAATTGGTTCCATTGCCAAACCATTCTCACTGTTAAGAAGTTCCTTCTAATGTTCAACTGAAATCTACTCTCATGTAATTTCAAACCATTAGACCTGGTCCCACCCTCTGGGGAAGCAGAGAACAGACCTGCCCCTTCCTCTTCCTGACAGCCCATAAGGTGTTTAAAGAGTGCAATCATGTCACCTCTCAGTCTTTTCTTTATCGCACTGAATATGATGGGATCCTTCAACTTTCCCTCATATGTTTTTTCCCCTCCATACCTCTTATCATCCTTATTGCCCCTATCTGCTTCTGTTCCAACTTGACTATATCCTTCTTAAAATAAGGCAACCAGAACTGAATCCAGTACTCCAGATGAGGTCTGACCAGAGCAGAATATAGTGGGATTATCACTTCCCTCAACTGGGAAACTATGCTTCTATTAATGCAAGCTAAATACTAAATACTGCCTACTTTGATGCAGCAGCATCTTGCTGGCTTATGTTCAGCTTATGATCAACAATAATTCAAAGGTCCTTTTTGCATGTAGTTCTGCTGGTTGACATAGCCCTCATCCTAGACCTGCACATTTGGTTTTTGTGATCTAAATAGAGAATGCATATTTGTCTTCACTGAATTAATTTTATGAGTTTCTGCCCAATTGGCCTGTTTATTATCTAGGTCCTTTTGAATTCTTTTTCTATCTTCCAATGTGTTAATCACCCCTCCCAATTTTGTGTCATCTGCAAACTTTATAAGGATTCCTTCCACCTTGTCATCAAAGTCACCGATAAAAAGATTGAAGAATGAAGACCCTAGCACAGAACTCCAAGGCACCCCACACAAGACTTATTTCCAGTCTGAAGCACAGCCATTGATGATGACTCTTTGAGCGTGATTTCCAACAAATTATGTTCCATCGGATGGTGGTTTTCTCTGATGAACTTTCTATATTTAGGGGAAGAAAGAATGTATTTTTTAAAAAACAAAAAATCTAATTCCTGAATGACAGTTCAGTCTCAACAATGAGGCTTTGTAGTTTGTTGTTTTAGTGTTTTAATCTTGGACAGTGTGTGTGTGTGTGTGTGTGAGAGAGAGAGAGAGAGAGAGAGAGAAAATTTTCAGAAGCATCTGAAAACAAATACTAGGAAAATTGTTTTTTAAAACAAACATGAAAGTAGCAACAAAATTAAAAGTCTGTTCCAACTTAATTTTAAATGTTTGATAATAGCTGTGTTGGAAGTTTACATGCTTTAAAAAAGGGCTAAATATATTAAAATTGTTGTCTTTCAAAAATGGGTGAAAATCAAAAATAAAAGAGACATTTTCGTAGACTTTTTTATTTCCCCATACTGTGCTGTCTCCTCCTCACCCACACGGAGAAAATCGCTATTAAACTGTAACTTAAAATTTCACACCAATAACATTTAGAGAAAGGTGCCTCCCTGGCTCATAATGAGAGCATTCTAAATTGCCTTTATTTAGACTTGATGTAGCGCACCCTGGAAGACTGTAGACTTTAGTCTGATTTGCAGAATGATTAAATTTAAAATGTAAATATGTCCTGGAACATTATCCTGGAAGCCACAGAGAGACAAGTCAGGAGGCGGAAGCAGATGGGAATCTATAGGGCAACCTCCACCTTGCTATTTTCTATAAGTCAATCAGTTTAATTTGGTAAAATCGGTGACAAATCGGTGCTGCCAAATCCATCATGTGGGAATCCTGGGGTTGGCTCTCCAGGGAGGGAAGTGTCATAGAAATGCTTCCCTCTGCACCAGCTGCCTGCTGGAAGGAAGGAAGCATGACGGCTCCAGCCCTCCCTTCCACTTACTGGCACTTACCCAGGCTGCTTTAGGCGAGGAAGCACAGCCATTGCACTTCCTGGCCCTCTGCACAGCAGGTAAGTACAGGAGGGAGGCGGGAGGACTGTGCAATCATGGTTCATTGATGGGAAAAACCCATCAATGATTTACTCCATGATTGTGATGGGTTGCCATGGGATTGCAACAGGTTCATGACAATGTCATGCAGAACTGTTGTCGCATTCCCATCGCTGTTGTGGTTTGGGAGTGGGGTGCAGAAAGGGCCAAAGATTACTATTTATTGTTTCCTTTGTACCGCTGATGTACAGGTTGATTATCCATTATCCAAAATGCTTGGAACCAGAAATTTCATATTTCATAATGGCAGGATCTGTGGATTTCTTGCTGAGCGCTACACTTGGTTTTCCATCTCTGTCCAGTCTGTCTGTTCACAGATCCTCATATCTCTGCCCAGTCCCATGTCTCTCTCTAACTTCATGTGTTGTTTGTTCACTACTTTCAACCACAGTCATGTAATGGACAAGAGGAGTGGACAGGGGATGGAGAGTGAGGAAGACCACCTATCAATGGCTATGATAACCATTGATGGACAAACACTGCTTAGCCATTCCACACACCATGTCCTTCTGGTATGGCCATGTAGCAGCCAGCAAGAGGGGGTGAGATGAGGGAAGGAAACGAGGAAGCTCACCCATTGACAGGTATCATAGGTTTTGGTAGATGAGCCTCATTCAGTTATCCGTCTTTCTTTTCCCAGCAGTACAGCCATGGAGTGGCTGGCAGGAGGAGACAGGGACAGTTGGCTGAGGAGGATTGCCTGCCAAGGGCTATCACAGCAAGTTGTAGGCAACCCTTGGTCAGTGACTTTCCCCCACTTGCTCCCACCCACACAGCCATGCAGGGAGGAGAGGGCAGGGACAGCTAAGTAAGGTTTATGCGTTCTAGCCAGTATAGCTTCAGGACTTCCAAGGGGTCCTGGAGAAATCCTGCAGGATGATGTCATTATGGTGTGTGTCAGCTACACTGGTGGCAATTCTCCTTGCTCATCTGCCTTCAAACTTCTGCTGGCCACTAGGGGGCACTATAGGGGGGAATTAAGCAGAAGAAGGATGAGTCTAGGCTGCAGTGGACCTGCACTGAGATTCCTCCCCACTTACTGAAGTACTAGAGAAGAGGGGAGGTTGATCTGGGAACCCTATCTAGGAAGGGTATGATTCCCTATGTATCAGAAAATGAATGTTTCTATAATTGATTGTTCAGATGTCCAGGGAGAAAGATCTGGAAGTCCTTTCTTCTTTCCTGTTTCACAAAGCTCTACATAATTTAAATCACAGAATCGCTCCATATAACGATGTTCTCCCTTCCTCTCACCCCCACCGCTGTATTTTCATCCTTTTTTTTTTTTTTAGTATGAGCACTTCTCTACTTGGAGCAGCCCTCTCAAGTTAGAGTGCTTGGCCCAGGCTCTCTTCTTCACCTTTGGCTGTAGTTTTCATAGAATGATAGATTAGCAGCTCAAACTATCAACAACATTCTCTTTCTTGTGTATTGGGCTTCAGTGATTTAATGCCACTAGTTTCTAATTTGCTGGGTATAGACTAACAAGAGCATACCTCAGTTTGGTTAGTACAAGGCCAGAATAAACTTAAACAGCAGATTGCTTCGATGTGTGGTTATAATTCTGTGTATGTGTGTGTAAATTAAAATGGCATTTTCATATTGAATCCAAGTCTAAAATATCTCAAAAGGAGGTTGACAGCCACAGCCAGACTATAGGAGGATTTTTAGAGTAGGCTATTGAGGTATACTGAAATTCTAGCTATAAAAATACTGAGAACTGCTGGCTTCTTGTTATTTTGGAAAACATGAGTCTGCCTTTTGGATATCGGAATCAATGACAAAGCTACTAACAAAAGCCCATTTTTATTCCTTCAGTTTGAACGCCTGAAGAAATTAGCAGGAATGCTCAGGCCTCCTCTTAACAACTCTGTGCCTGTTAGGAAATATGAAAGATAGCACTACATCTCTAAGACAGATTAATCTAACCCACAAGGCAGAAGTTGAAGAACAACCAGTCCCATGCCCACTCACCTACATACAGTCTAACGGAGAAAAGAAATAAGCTTAGTTTTATTGTTTTGTTTTTTAAAAAAAAAACATATAAAAGTAGCTTTACTTACAAATTATTCATTCGTAGTTAAATACAGAGTGTAATAGAAGAGAGAAGGAAGGGTAAAAACACTGCAAGTTAGAGTGAGGCAAATAGACACTGGGTGTGGAAAAGCAAATAAACAGGTTAAAACATGCAAACTAGCAATTAATGAGTAAAATCATCCAAAGCTTGCTAACACTAAAAGAGTATAATCCTGGCTAGTGTGATCAGCTCAGTCTGAAGAGAGTCACTTTCTATGCACATAGCGTTTGCTTTACATCAGAGGTGGACATAGTATGTCGTCCAGATTTCCTATGGTCTATGAACCCCAATTTTGTGGCCCCTGAAGTTCCCCAAAATCTTCCCCAACCAATTTTTAAAAGCCAGCACAATTTGGGGCAATTTTTGCCCCTCAAAATACAGAAAACTCTCCAGATAAATGAAATTGTGAAATATCCCTATTCCACCTCACATGCCTCACTTCCTGTTGCTATTTTGAAAAGGATGTTAGAAAACAGAGGTATCGGGGCATGCTGTGGATGGGTGTGGATGCAGGTGTGCAGCCTGCAATAGGGAATTGCCTCTCCAGGCAGTTGCTCAGCCTGCTTTATAGGGACACCAAGCCCCATTAGCCAAACAATGATGCTATGTGCAACAGTAGGCTGTCTCCATGGATTCCTAATTACTCTTTCATAGGTTGCGTACTATTTAGAAAATCTGAACATGGCTTTAGAGGTGCTCAAGAATTTGTCTCATATCAAGATATGCTTTTAAAATCTAGACTAAATGGGCCTAGATAATTGGTATCACCCAAAGTACCTGAAGTGACACTGAGTCAACTCTATCAACAACCTTCCTTTCTGGGAAAAAAAATGGGATGATGGTGTCGATGATGATGAGTTGCACAGGAGGATCCACATTCAAGAACGTACTCTTAGGTATATCAGAGAAGAATAGAATTATTACAAATCAATCTATGAAGGAAACAAGGTGACATTGTATCAGAAAAGCAAAAAACCTCTATGGGGAATCATAGCCCAGTCCTATCTTGAAAATGGACACCAAATCACCCACAATGGCCAGCACTTTTGAAATCATTTTTTAAACTCGTGTGGGATGCACAGTTTGTTTTTTTGATGAGAATTGTGTTTCCTGGAGGCTTCTTGGAGTACATGGCTCTTGAAAACTAAAGTGCACTTACCTGTGTGCTTTCTTTATATGGAAAGGAAACTGTGATTTGGCTGCCATGCTCTGAAATGGCTGCAAATTTGGCTGGAACAAGAGTGGTGTGAAGCCCCTGTCAGTGGTTTCTGGCTGGCAGTTCATGCATTTGTGCGGATGGGTGGCTGACTAAGTGAGGGATTGTAACCAGCGGGATCAGAGAAAACCCAAATGCATAAACAGCAATAATTACCTTAGTAGTGGCCATTCAACTACTGTTTGTAAGTGGCCCACAACATTTTTGCATAGACAAATAGCCCTAACACAGCAATAAGGTTCAGCCTTACAGGACTGTTGGAAGAAGCATTAAGGCATGATTTGTAACTTTGAAACACTTTCTGCATTTAAATTGTCACAGAACAGATGCATAATGTTTACTTTAATATTTATATCTCTCCTTAAAGGGCCATGGCCTATACTTGGTTTCATTTAACAGATTCAGCTTGTTTCCACTGAACAATGAAATGGGAAAGGGGGACTATGTTCAGTCATCATTTATATTCTGTTTAACTTGGACAAAAAACAAAGGTCTCCCCCACCCCATGGTTAACTTTCATTAAAAATTACATAATAAGGAAACGCTACTGAACCTATTTTTTTTTAAAGATGTGGTATTGCATGGATGGAGCCTCTCTCCCAGGTACATCGGACTGCTAAGCATCCTGCTGTCCTGGGCCACCCCAAGCTCAAATATTATTTAATGCAGGCGTAAAAAGAAAATAATAACACTGTAGTGCCAGTGTCCCCATGGTGCCTCTTTCAAATCGCCTCTGGCCTGGCAAGCTTCTGGTAATGATTCATTTCTCCTGACAGGAGGGACTTCTTGGGTGGAGCCAAGTCGGTAGGAAGCAAACCCCAGAGTGAGCCATTAAACATGATGTGGGGCAATTGCCAGCCATTATTAAGTTAGCATAACTAAATTGCACTGAGAACTCCTTCAGTCTACTGTAGGATCCAAGCTGTCTGATCTCCATTTTGGGAAGGGGGGAATAATGTATGTGTGTGCATACTGTTCAAGTTGTGGCGAAACAAACCCCAGCACAGTCATATTGACTAGTCCCGTTACAGCAGTAACATGTTATAAAAGATCAGGTTTCAAGACAATTAGCTTCTGGCGGCAGTTTATTACCCCATTTGTGGTTTAAAATATCATTCCCCTCCTCCCTTCTCCCTTTCAGTGCATTCCAACACTCTTTAAGTGTCTAGAATGGACACTATTAGGCAATGTTGAATGACAAATATTTATCTGTGCCATGTGCTGGAGCTGGGGAATCTAGCTCTAACCAGTGATTTTGGACTGCAGTTCCCATCACTCCTCACAATTGGCTTTGGTGGTTTATGGCTTGTGGGAGCTGGAATCTAAGAACATCTGGACAATCAAATGTTCTCTTTCCTTGCTATCTGTATTATATGGAGCCAGGTTTCAGACTGTTAGAATATGACAGTTGACTCCTGCTCAGAGGAAGATTGATCTGTTACCCTGATTTCTGGGGGTCCCGGGAGGGACACCTAAATGTGCTCACAACAATGGGGAGGGAATTAGCATGGAGCACAAGTTGGCAATGCGAGAGGCAGGGTAACGTAGTGAGATCTTGAACCCTATGTCTACGGGGTCAGGCCGAGTCAAGGATGAGGCAGATGTTGAAATTAATAATAATTATTTTATTGAAACACAACCAACCAAATGTATGCAGCACACTCACACAAGAGGCTATAGAAATAAAGGTAGGAGTGGATAGCGGGATTTTTAGAGGAGGTTTGGTATGGGAAATACTATACCTGTCCTGAAGCCCAGTAAAAGCAAAGAAGCTGGGGAGCGTGGAATCTCAGCACGTGGGGCTGAGGGGAAGGCTCGCTGGACAAAGTGACAGCAAGGCGGGATGGAAGCCAAGAGCGATCTGAGGAAGCGCTCAAAGTCAAGGGTTCTTATAGGGCAAATTGTGGCCGCAGGCTAGTCCGTACTTGGGGAAAACAATGAGTTTGGGGCTGGACACAAAGCCTCCAAAAGGTCAGTACTTTAGATGATTGAGTTCTAGCCAAATTGTCAATAGAATAGCCAGTATGCAAACGCGGAGTGCTTGAAAGTTGTATAGTCCGCTCATCAAGCTGCCTGCGCTGGGCAGGGGATCTTTTGTAAGTAGCACGCATACATAATGTGGTACGTGCCTTGAGGTCTCCTGAAGCTGCATTCGGCAATGACTGGCTTGCCTAGATCGGGATGTGAATGGTTCGGCTATTGTCGGCCACGCCTGTGCGCGTGCTTGTCTGGGGGCCTCGCAAGCACGTGGAGAGGAATGGGTGCAGAAGGCCGAATTATTGATATCAAAAGATATCTTAATATCCCATAAGCTCGGGCTAGCAATGGCAGTAACAGATCACTGAAATGAGAAGGGAACCAGAGGCAAATGATCTGTATAACATTTAACATTATTTGGTTCCATGTCACTTGTACCAATTCTTTCTGATGTCGTATACCAGTATTTGCAAGAAAGATGTCAGAGGTTTCACTATGAAAAAATCCTTAATGGCAGACAAAGATCCTTGTTGTCATCACCATCATCATCAACAACATCATAGACCAGTTCCGCATTACACTGTTATAGTGTTCTTATTCCACTTTTAACATCCTATGGAATCCTGGGATTTGCAGTTTAGGGGGGGGCATTTAGAATTCTCAGCCAGAGAGCTCTTGGGCCTCAGTAAATGACAAACTCCAGAATTCCACAGGGTGTTGAAAGTGAAATAATAGCACTATAATAGTATAGTGTGGAAATCGCCATAATCTATACTTTCCCAATTTTGCAGTACAGCTTGCAACATTTTTTTTTAAAAAGTACCCCAAAAGCATGCACTTGAGAAAATAAGTACACAATACATAAAAGAAGAAAGACTCTTCTTCCAACCCAACTGCCATTGCTATGGTCTCAGAGGGAAAAAAGAATAAGTAGCTGCAGCTTCATCATGGCTAGGCCCAGCAGCTGAGCAAAGGTCCTCCATCCATCTAAACTGTGATTCCTGTGGCTTCCAGAGGGAGAGAGGAACGACCAGGCACAGCACCATCATGGCTAGGCCCAGCAGCTAAGGAATGGCCTTCCCTCCATCCCAGCTGCCATTTCCTTGGCTGGAAACAAGAAGAGGTGAGCTAATCATGCCTAAACTCATGCATCATGCCTAAGCTCAGAATCATAGGCCCTCCTTCCATCCCAAATGCCACTGGCCTGGCCTTGGAAGGAGAGAACAGCAGCCAGGATCTGCTGGACTTAACCTCCTTCCCAATGCCAACTCATTTTCTTTGTGTCCTGTCTTTTTAGACTGTAATCCTGAGGGCAGGGATCTCTCACATTAACAATTGTAAACTGCTCATGTAAGGCACTATGTATACTGATGGCACCATATAAATAAATAGTGGTGGTGGTGGTGATTTCATGATCGTTGTTATCATCATCATCATCATCATCACCATCATCATCACCATCATCATCACCATCATCATCATCACCATCATCAGGCATATACAAAAATGCATTCTAATAGGAAACACATACCAAAGACATTGCCGCACGACACTCTTATAGCGCGATGATTCCACTTTGAGAGAATGTGACTTGTCCAAGGTCACCCAGGGGATTTCTGTGGCTGAGCAGAGATTTGACCCCTGTTTGCCAAAGTTCTAGTCCCACCCTCCAACTATTATGCCACATTGGTGCCCCTAATCCCCATGAAAGTAGAAAGCTCACTATTCTGTATCCTGCCCTTCAAAAAAACCTTCTGAGGGCAATTTCCAATAGAAAGAGCAAGCAATGGACCAAGACAGCATGCTTTGTTTTTGCTGGATTTTGTCAAAGAAACATGGCTGGGGTGTCTGTGGGCTCTGCAACAAAGGGACATGGAGCCCCTGCAAGGCCAAACAATTCCTGCCTCTACCTCAGGGTAATTCTAAACAAGACTGCCAGTTTTGGTGTCTGGAAATGAGAAGAGAAGTTTCATCCTGTATTGTGGTGTAGCAAAGAGAGGAGTTTATGAAAGCTGGGAGGCTACTGAATGGATCAGGGACCCTTTCATACTACACAGTTATAGCACAATAGTCCCACTTTAACTGGATTAACTATGGAATCCTGGGATTTGGAGTTTGATGAGGCACTAGGGGAGCCACCTGGCTGAGAATTCTAAATGCTCCTCCCTAAACTCCAGATCCCAGGATTCCATAGATGTTGGTGTGGCAATTAAAGTTAAATCATAATGCTTCAATTGTGTAGTGTGAAAGGCCCTCATTTCTAAGAGAAAAAGCTTTAGAGGAAAAAAAAATTGGAGAAGACAGAGTTGAGTCTAGTCTTTTTCCATTTATTAAGTTTGTTGAGTGCAGGGGCTAGAAGCCCACCTGGTACAACCAATGTGTGACAGGTAAGTACAAGATATTCAATTCTGAAGCAGGGCTAAAATGCCTTGCTCACTTGCACAGCAAGAATTCTTTCCCCAAGGCTGAAAAAAAAAATCACAATGAGAAGGAGAATCCTTTTCAGAGATTCTGAAATTTTATATTTTTGGTTTGGAGTTCCCAGAATTCCCCAGCTACTATAACTACTATTGTGGATACTGGGAGTAATAATCTTTAAAAGGAGTACCAGTCACTCCTTTCCTGTCTAAGGGGGAGAAACCAACCCCTCCAAAAATCATCTATGAAATTCTTCTGATTCTCCTACCCCTAGATCTTGGGGGCATGTCCTTGTTATGCATGTGTGCACACATGCACACTGCCAGGAATAGCTGACTGAATATTTTTGGGTCCAGCTCAAGCCAACTTCTTGACATAACACTTTGGGTAGAACATGGCTGTTGATGTCAGTTTAGTTTCCCTCACCACCAGGCTGTTCCAAATTGACATCAAATAAGAAAGAAATAATAAAAGGGTGGGGGAGAAAAGCAGCTGACAATGGCTTTTTAAAAGGGCTGTCTATTTTTAGCGCTTTTAGGTCTTACTGGTCATTCTCCAAGGAAAAATGGTCCAATGACCTAATAACCAGCCAGTAAATGAAATTGGAAAGACTGAATCTGGGAAGCAGAATCTGTTTAATGACCTTTAAGAGCGGTTACTGAAAATAAGAAGCTTATGCCACTGTCTTAATGTTTAGCTATAATATTAATAGCCCTTAGGAGACAGCCAGCTCAGTTTTGCCAGGGACTCTCCTTTCAGTTATAGTTAAAGTGAAAGACCACAGATGTAAAACAATGGGCTTGTTTTGTATCCTTCCCTACATGGAGATTAGAAACAGATATTTGCAAAATTAGGCTGGGAAGGGGGAACATGGATCAGATAAACTGATGCTTACGAATCTAATTGTTAAGTTTGGACTTAATGTTTTCTGTCAGCCACCCTACACACAGTCTCACTTATCTGGGGACAGGGATGGAGAAATATGTCAGTTTTGCTTTCTCTCTATTTGCGTTGCTGAAAATCTCAAAGAAATCTCAAGGAAATCTTATGAAGAAATGTGCAGTGATGATTGAGGATTTTGGGGTTTTTTTATTCATGAAGAAATCTGCAAATGAAGTATTTTTTGCCCTGCTTTTATGAACTAAAGTTGTCAACTATCTGCACAGACCACATTCCACAGGAAGAGCTGTTCTCAGCTTGGAGAATGCTACGCTGTAGCTTCATTCCACATAACTCTTAAGCATGTGAGAAGAAAAAAGGTGGCAACCTTTAATTCAGAACAACAAACATGGATGAACATGCAGGGATTCAAAACCAGATAGTTTAGATTCAGCTTTAGGTGATTCTGTCAGTTTCTGAAACTTTTTTTAAAAAAACTCCAGTTATTTCATATTATTTATGAGGAAATTTATATATACTTGAAAATTAAGATCAAATAAGCCATACAAAAATCCACACACAGCCTCTCTTAGTGTCTGTTAGAAGCTACATGGATGGTGGTTTCCATTTGAAAAGAATACTGGTTCCCTGACCTTGTGTGCAACCGCCACCACACACATCAGCTTGAACCCTGTTGGCTAGTCCCAACTAAAGTAGACCCATTTAATGAATAGCTGAATGGGGCCTAACCAATAGGATTCAGGTCATCATGTGATGTTGTTGTTATATCAATTTATATCCTACCTTTTTAGCAGTTCTGGGACTCAAGATGGCTTACCTAAAACCAGAACAAATTAAAAATGTACAAGAACATCAGTATCTCTTCCTTCTGCCTCTCTCTCTCTCTCTCTCTCTCTGTGGGGTGTTTCTGTAATTTTTAAAAAGCAATTAAACAATCTATAGAAGTAAAACTCATTTAAAAATTCATTAAAAGACAGTATATAAGAAAAACCACACACTATGGAAAGCCCATTGCAGTCAATTCCTAAAAGCATGTTAGAACAGGATTGTTTTCTCTTGTCAATGAAAAGAGAGCAAGGAGGGAGCCATCCTAGAGTCTCTAGCGAAGGAGTTCCAAAGTCTATGTTGCCATGCAAAAATCTCACTCCTGTACATCCTCATGCTCACCCTCACATGAATACTCAAATGGGGCATAATTACTCAGACAGATCCTAAAGTGCAATATCTCATAAGCAGCTTCTTCTCTTTCCACACTCATCAGTGTGCTGTACACATGTGTGTGTCTGTGTGTACACGCATTTTTGTGGGCATGTCAAAATCAGCACTTAAGCATGGAGAAAGAGAATTTCCTTTCACCCATGATGGAACCCTTGCGTCTTTCCCTCTGCCACTGAAGTGTTTCTTGTTTAAATGACAGTTACGTTTCCAATAAAATCCTGTCAACCCTTTGCTTTTGACATTGCATTAGCCATATATTTTACCATTGCTGGTTACTGCAGCCTGGCTGTTTGCATTTAAACTGTCAGAAACAATTGTATAATAACAGTTTGCCAGGCAAGTAAAGTACAGATCATGGCCCTGGGAAAGCAAAAATAATTTCAGTGCATCTGTGATGAAATAATGTTGGCCAATACTGGTCTGAAGTGGCCTTTGGCACTTTACTTAAAAATAAATCATACCAAATCAGTGTATTTTCCAGAGTATTTCCAGCCTATAAAAGGGATTAAGTATAATGTAGATTAGTTATGGCAGAGGGCTCTTGGATAAAATGGTTGCATCTGCATGATTACTAACAACAATGGGACAACTTGCCTTTCCATATGCCCAGTCTTTCTTCAGTGGGACTGGAATGATGGCTAGGGATGGCTGAGGCCCTTTTCGCACAGCATTTTCCATGTGAAAGAGGGTCTGGAGTATCGCATGATTTTGAGGAGTGATCTGCACGATGCACTCACAATCGTGCGATGCTCCAGGGGCCAGTAGGCACCTATCACACACCTTTTCATTTTCGGCTAGAAGCCAAAAATGGTGCGCGATTGCACATTGCTCCTGGGCCCCACGCATACTTACCTAATGTGCAGAGCCTCTGGAGCCACGCCAGTCGTGCTTCCTGCCCCAGCACAGCCTGGGAAAGTCCCAGGCTGCACTGTGGAAGGAAGAGGCAGGTCTCTTCCACAAGCAGGCAGGCTGGAGGCTGCTCGCACGATCCCCGCACCCCAGCGCCGGACGAAGGTAAGGTGCGGAAAGGGCCTAAGTGTTCAGCCCTTGCCCCAGTATAAACCGATGTGCATGGGGCAGGGGGAAAATGCTAGGAGGATAAAGATGGCCAAGTTTATGAAACAATATTCCCTCTCCTTGAAATAGACCGCGCTTGCCTTTTTTCAGCCCAGTGCTTGAGTGAAATGAAGACAGAAATGAACAACAATTTTTTTTTCTGCAAGGGTCCTATTTCCCGTGGGCCTTTCCACTCTACACTATTATAGTGCTATGATTCTACTTTCAACATCCTATGGAATCCTGTAGTTTGCAGTTTGGGGAAGGGCCTTGAGAATTCTCAGCCAGAGAGCTATTTGGCCTCAGTAAACTACAAACCTCAGAATTCCACAGGAAGTTGAAAGTGGAATAATGGCACTGTAACAGTGTAAGGTGGAAAGGTCCTGTGTGTGGCCCTTTCTGCACCCTGCCTGATCCTGGCAGCCTCCCTCAGGGATCTCAGTAGAGGCTCTCCTGGGAGGGAAATGTGACAGCAGTAATCCCTTCCAGACTGGTTGCCAGCTGGAATGCAGGAGGCACAATGGCCACACCTCTTGCTTCAGCAAGGGTACTGTTCCAGGCTGCACTGGGGCAGGAAGCACAGCCATTGTGCTTCCTGACCCTCTGCAGTTCAGGCCAGTGCAGGGGGGCAGTGCAAGGATGGCGTAATTGCTGGTCATTGACAGGGAAAACTTGTCAATGATTTGTGGTGTAATTGTGCTGCCTGAGGACAATGACATCTTGTAGAAAGGGCCTGTGTCTCTGTGTTAATGGGGACTGTAGCTAGTTTTGGATGGTATCATAAGCAGAAGTAGATGATTCTCTTTATCTGTGTCTCACTTTTCTCTCTCTCCTTTTCTTTCATACCCTAGGGATACTGGGAAGAGTGCAGGGCAAGGAGCTCCTGCAATCCTGAGCCCATGACTTGCTTTGGACTTACTTTATGAATTGGGCTGAGGGCCCCGAGACAAGACTTTGGGCTGCATGGATTCTTGCTTTCCACGCAGGCTTCTCTCTGTCATCCTCGCCTGTAACAGTTTTCTAGCAATTTAGTCAAAGCTGATTGTTTCAGTGCGTCTGGCAAATGTTGACGGAAATGAAACAGCAGCAGCCGGGCAAATCCATGCTTGGATTATGCTGCTAACAAACTGTGGGAAAGAACTCATGGGAACATATGGCCCTGCTTTTGTGATGCCAGAAGACAACCTGTGCTAACTGAAGGTGGCATTTTCCAGCCTGATGTGTGTAACAAGCAGTCTTAGGGGGAAAAAAAATTGAAACAGTGTGTGTACAATAGCACCACCTGCTGATATTTACCACAATGCCATTTGCATTTGTTTGGTTTTATCCATTACAAGAGGAATAACTACTTTTATGTAGTGTATAGGTATGTGCATGTGTGCATGCATGTGTATATGTATAGCATAAAGAAAGAAGCTACTCTCATTGAGGAGCACCCAAGAGAGAGGATTGGCTGGTGGCACTGGCAGAGGTTGGTCTCAGCTGGCAAGATAAAAGTGTATGGTTTCTGACTGGCTATAAGCATCCTGTGTCCACTGCTATCAGTGGTCCAGGCGGTATGGTTAACTAATTAGCAATCAAATCCGTGGTGTGAAAATGATCCAAAAGTTTCTTACTCCCTTGTCTAGAAAAGGAACTGCTCCTCTACCTCCCTGGCTTGCAAATCATCAGCGAATTTAGGGTTGTTAGGTCATGACTATGCTAGGCCCTGAAATTTCAGGGCAAAAACCTGAGGCTGAGGGGTGATCTCAAGTGATATTGGTGAGGGCAGATCTTGATAATGTTACAAGAGTGATGCTACAAAGAGCAACCTTTGATGATGCCATTAAGTGTGACATCTCAAGCATTAGGCACAGCTGCTCAGAGTACCCCACTGAAATAATAATTTTAAAAAGGTATAAGGCAAATATAGGTAGATGTGTGTTTGGAGTGTCTATTCTTCCCTTCACCTTGAGGACCAAAGAAGAAGATTCAGGATCTGAGACCTAAAGCCAGATCCTAACATCTGGAACTTTATCAGTGGTGTCCTCTTCCAAGATATAGCACTTAAGATCTCCAGCTATCCTCATAAGTGCTTTTTGTTTATATAACAGAGCTTGACAGAATGATGCTTTGCTGCTACAACTCTTAGAATCTCTTATAACTAGGCTGGCTGGAGACTTGTGAAAGCTGTTGTTTAAAAAAGTGACTTTTCCAAGTTTCTTATATATATCTTAATTTCACCAGCCACAGCAACCTGGGATTCTGAGTAGGGGAAACAATTTGTGTCCCTTTCCCATCTACTCGCATAGATCTCTTTTGTCTCACTTCTGTAGTCACTCATAGAATTCTCTCTTTCTCTTTTTTGATGTGCATGAAGATTTATATTTAAATATGCATCTAAGCAGAATTTTAAAATCTACATTGCTCCATCATGCATGTTTCTGAACTCATCTTCTTTCAAAACATATATCATCTTTTGATATGTTCTTCTGAGCTGAAAACTGTGCCAGCCATTCAGGAAAAGTAGAAGCTGGTGAAAGCTGAGTTCCAGTCCACCTATAAATCTGGGTAGGTGCAGGTCCAGTCAATTGTATTGGAATTCACAGAGATCAAATTTCTTAATCCACCTTACATGGGGCCTGTCCAAGCTTAGCCCAACAACTAGAGGCCTATCTCAAAATCTGTGTGACCTTTGTTTGACCTGCAAGGATGCTGTAGTATAGATGACAGTATGCTAATCCCATTAGGGACTGTGCTATGAACCAAACTCTTAAGCTTTTCTGGCATCTCTAAAATTCACCCATCTGTCTTTAGGCAATATCCAACCTTCTGTTTGGACATATATTTCCTCAGCAATTATCCCTGCTTAAGCTCAAATCTTTTTTGTTACTTCCTCGTCTCATTAAGGAGTGTGAAGTTCAACATACTGGGTGTGTATGTGGAAAGGATACCACACCCTTACTTGGAGGTTCGTGATCATGTGAGGGTATTATTTGTAACCCTGAGAACTGATTCATTGTTCTTCACAGGTAACTACCAAACCTGTTTGGTATGGGTATTTCAAAACCCAGTGGGCTAAAGTGGCATGTCATACAGGCAACTATATAGAACTTCCCCCATCTTCTGTCAGGACTGGATTTGTGTGGGGTCTTCTTTAATAGATCCTGGCCTTCAAAAACTGGGATGCAAGCAAGGTCTTTGTCACTAGCAGCTTCGTTGTTCCTTGCTGCAGAAACACTAATTATTTTTTGTCCCTTCTCATAACATACATTCAAACCAATTATGAAAAAAAAAAATACTTGAGAAATATGAAACTATTTCCAAGATTTTTGGAATTAACACGTCTTCAAAGGTTCTTCTGAAAGTCACAGACTCTGGGATGAAACAAAATGCAGTGTTTATGAAGATCCACTTTTCAATTTCACTTTCTTATACAATCTGGTTTTATGGCCCATCGATTTAATTTTCCCCTCTAAATGGAATGCCCAGGTTTTTTAAAAAAAACAGATATGCCATCTGCCAGTTCCAGAATTTGTCATCCCGACTTTCCCTTTGCTCTGGTCAATTGCACATTTAGGGTGGTTTCCTAAGCAACTATAAGTTTCCAAACAATCTGAATTAAGGCAACTTGTCCAGGTGGCTCAGATACTTGGCAAGCTTTGTAGACCCTTCTAAAAGTTCACTAACACCTTCATCCATTCCTACTTGGAATAAGCTTGGCTAAACACAGTGGTCCTTACTTTTAGTTCTAGCCTTAATGTTAGACAAATTGAGGTGGTCACTTTAGGCAACAGATGCTAGAGACAGGGAATCAGCAGCAAGGATTGGGAGGATAAAATAATATGGGCCTTGCAACCTGTCTGGGCCTGCTTAGTTTAACTGTAGACATCAGGTGTCATGAAGGACTAGTGCTGAACAAATCACTTTGCCAATCTAGTCAATCTGTGTGTATGGCATGGGAAGGAGCACCATCTTGCTCTTCCCCTCAGGTGTCAAAATGCCTTGGCACAGCCTGATTTCTGAGTAAATTTGATGGGCTTTGAGATAATTTTAGAAAATATTAGGTTCTGAACAGAAGCTCATTTGCACCAACAAGGCATGCTAATTTTGCAGTTTAATCAGGTACCTGGTTGCACAACTATGAAGAAAGATGAGCACAAACTGGCTGCTTAATGAGGAACATCTGTATGTTTACAGATAATTGTCTTTAATTCAGAATGATGAAGTAGATTGGTTTTATATTCAGTATTATACTCCTTTGTGGACAGAATATTGGCTTAATAATCCATGTTCAAAGCTTGCCGCTCACGTAACTTTGAGAAGTCATTTTAATTCTCAAAAAACTTTCCTCACTGTTGATAGATCAGTTCCTCACAACAGTTTGGGCACTGATAGCTGTAATCTAAATTGGTTCCAAAATTGCTATTGAGACTTTTGAATTGAAATAATTATTTCAGGATTATCACTTATCCACTCATTTCAGTTCACAAGCCAAAGCCTGCATTCTTAAAAACATGCCTTGTTATTCTTACCAAGGGGTCTCTTGACTGGACATTCTTCAGTATCCTGGGGGATTTCCAAAGGAGTAACTGTGTGAGAGCCAGCACAGTGTAGTGGTTTGAGTATTAGTAGATGATGTGTAGAGAACAGGGTTCAATTCACTGCTCCTCCATGGAAACCCACTGACTGACCTTGGGTGTATTATACATTCTCAGCCCCAGAAAACCCCATGATAGGTTTGTCTTGGGATTTCCATAAGTCAGAAACAACTTGAAGGCACACAACAACAACAACCACAACAATAGCTGTGTTAGTAAGTTACAGCAAAAACAATAAAGGGTCCCATCAGTCTTTAAAGGCCAACTTATTTATTCCAGTGTGAACTTTTTGTGGACTATGCATGAAGTGTTGGAGGCTGGTACACAGAGTTAGGGATGGGGAGATTATAGACTATGGTCTAAGTCCAACTGTTGTTCCCACTAGAGTAAATCCATTGAATCAACAGAACTTACATACCTCTTGACTTACCAACTTTCCATGAATCCAGTGAGTCTTTTTTAGAGGAGATAAGAAATTGGATTGAAGGTACTGAAAAATGCAACAGGGACTGGTGAAGATGATCATCATATTAACACTGACCGTTCATGGAAATGTTGCTGACGACCCAAATGTTTTAGCATTTGGTAAGCCAGTTAGCACATGTAGAAGCAAAGCAGATGATATGCTTATCATGTATGTAGCAGAGGTACCTCTTCAAGAGGTAAAGATTTATCACGGCAGGAAATATGTACCAACAGTGATATGTCGGAACATCCTATCAAAAAAATTGTCAGTCCTATAAAAAAAATTGCATTTTAAGGGGCCAGTTTAAACATCAAATATATCTTTGCATTTGACATACATTTTTTTCCTCTTTTTAAAAATGCAATTATTTTCAGCAGTGTAGTTTATATGCGTGCACATGCATGCTGATAATTATGAGGTATTAGCTGATACGATTCACAAATTTTTAAAAAATTAGAATGCAAAGGTGCATTTCAGATCATACTTAATTTGCCCCTCGCTCGTATGGAAGATAAGCAGTAAGCTTTCAAGTTTTATATACAGTCCTCCCTCTACATTCACTGGTTTGACCTTCACAAATTTGATTATTCATGAGGCACAAGCTGCCCCCCCCCCCAATTTTCCTCCTCCCATTCCTTTGTGTTTCTTACCCCAGGCTTGCTAGGCTTTGGTTTAAAATGAATGTTTTTTTTTTCTTTTTGAGTGAGCAAAGCTCCCCTCCAACTGCTGAAGGTGTGTCCTCTCTCCCATGTGAGCGAACTTTCTGTTGTGTAATGGCCACTGATTGGTCAGCTCTGTTTGCTTCTACCTCTCCCTTTTCAAGATGGCCACCCGAAGTAACTAGAAGGGATGAACTGTGCTCTTCTTCCTTTGAGGGGAGGGTACTGGTAAGTCCTTTACTATGTCTTTTTTAATCCCCCGCCACCCAACCCTGGGGCCAGAGACAAAGGAATGGGAGGGGGGAGCTCTGGAGAGAAATCATGGGGGTGGGAGTTATTTGTGATTGTTCCACTTTCATGAGGGTTCTGTGCTCCAACTCTCATGAATGTGGAGGGGCTACTGTATATTAGTTTGTTGTGATTCTATCTCAGTTGTGTTCTGGAATGGTAAAGGGATATTTCTAAGTTGCCGTTTGAGATTTTTTTTTTTTTGTTGAGAAATTTATATGCTACCACCTTATACTAGAACCTTATACTAACCAAGTTCACATACTGTAAAAATTTACTGATAATTTTGGGTGACTGTAGAGAAGCTACAGTGTCCTCATTCCTTCCCCCACGTGATTGTGTCTAGATAATAAAACAATATCCGATAATACAGAAGGCCACCTGGGATCTGACCTATAACAAAGAAAGAGTGTCACGGCTCAGGATGTAAATCTCCCAACTATTTCATTCTTATATGTGAGGATAAATAATTAAAGTAGTTTTCGTTTCACTACATGAACATTCCTTTGCTTGCAGTATTCAAATGTCCCAAAATGTTGTACAGTAATTATTCTACAGAGAAAACACA
This sequence comes from Cyclura pinguis, assembly GCA_030412105.1. Lineage (NCBI taxonomy): Eukaryota > Metazoa > Chordata > Lepidosauria > Squamata > Iguanidae > Cyclura > Cyclura pinguis. The sequence continues at coordinate 167,596,971 of CM059600.1, forward strand.
TTCTTTTTCCTTGTGTAAAAACCTCACTGTTTTGTGTGCAGAGAAAAGGTTCCTGAACAGAGAGACTGTTTTCTGCACAGGAAGCCTGTGTATTTCTCACAGAATAATTCGTGGGCAAACACTTCAGGACGTTGAATATGGAGGAAGGGGGGAAAGGCACAAAATTCTGATTAGTCTATTATTCTTCCAGAGGGCTCTCAACTGTTGGAAACTCCATTTTTCTTCTGAAGCTAGTCTTGGCCACCAAGAAAAGATTCATGTTGTGAAGATGGTAGTGAGACAGAGTGGCATTCTGGGTAGATAGTAGGACTGTAATGGGTGAGGCTCAGCAGGTGACCTTCATTGAGTAACTCATTTACAGTCTAATCTGTCCCCTCTTTTTTTTTTTTTTTTTTTTGTGAGGATAAAACTGTTAGGGGATATGTACACCACCTTAAGTCCCTTGGAGGAAGCAGAGGCTATAAAAGTGAGAAATAAATAAAATCCAGTTGAAAACTATAGTTTGCAAACCTGCCCATGTTGCTTTCTTTCCACATCTGATTAGCCAGCATTTCCAGAACCCACTCTCTTTACAGGATGGCATTTTAGAAACACTTTTTTGCCATTCATTTAATGTAACAACATTCGCCTTAGATTTGGCAAGGCAGTAGAAGACATAAAATTTAAGAGCGAGCTTTCTCGGAGCATAAAAATCACAATTGGTCCTGCTAGTAAAAGGATAAAATAAATGTCTATTCACTGTAATTACTATCAAGTTTGCCATTTTTTGGTTTTGTTGTGTTTCCTTTCTGTGTAAGTAAAAAAGCCAACTTTTTTTTATTGTATAGAGTGCAAATGCTTACCGTATAATAATATAAATCCTGCAGAGAATTAGGCATCTGTGCATTTCCCCCCCTTCTGGCTGTTTCTTGCTTTAACTCAAAACGTCTGTGAGCCCTGGCACAGAAAAGAATAATGTGGGCAGATCTGCACTTCCCTCTTTTCCAATTAAACTTTGGTTTTTCAAAGCATCTGGTAGTACATTTGTGATGGCAGGCGTACATGTTGCATAGGGCTTCATTCCCTGCAGAGAAGAAAGAGAAGAAAGCTGATGAGTCATGCTGTATGGAGGAGGATTTTAGGTTTTCCTCATTGCCATGGTAGGATCTGATCATGATGACCGTGATAGCAAAGAGTGGGTGGAAAACCACCCATTACTGTGACTACCAAAACTGGAAGGCAAAGCTTTCGAGCAAAGCATTCAATGATTCCTTTCATGAATAAAAATGTTTCAAAGAATCTGTTTCCCAATGCACAAATCTGATTCAGACGAAGGCCATTTCTGCATTACACTGTTACAGTGCTATTATTCCACTTTCAACATCCTGTGGAGTTCTGGGATTTGTAGTTTACTGAGGCCAAAGAGCTCTCTGGCTGAGAATTCTAAATGCCCCTCCCTAAACTGCAAACCCCAGGATTCTATAAGACGTTGAAAGTGGAATGATAGTACTATAACAGTGTAGTGCAGAAATGGGCTAACACACCTGGGTCTTTGAATTCTGGCATCCACATTGTTAAAGTGTAACAATCAACTTTCTTCATGGATTTTAAAAGAAAAAATCTACACAAGATAATTTTTAACAGCTGTCTCATGATATAAAATTGTGGTTGTTGTTGTGTGTTTACAAATCATTTCTGACTTATGGCAACCCTAAGATTTACCTATCATGGGTTTTTTGAGGGGTTGAGTGTGTGTGATGTGCCTAAGGTCATTCAGTGGGTTTCCATGGCTGATCAGGGAATCGAACCCTCGTCTCCAGGGTCGTAGTCCAATGCTCAAATCAGTAGACCATGCTGGCTCTAGGCATGAGGTTATCAGACATCTTTCCACATTTTTTAAAAGGATAATTGCATCTATACTTCACCATTATATATCAGAGCTATGGCACTGGGGAGGAGTTTTACTCTTTCCATCAGTGGCAAATTGACTTCTTCCTTTGTGAATCAGCTTCATGCCTTTCAGCACTGCTATTTTCCATCTGGAGGAAAAAAAGTGCATTTATTGCATCAACTCTGCTGCACGGGGTAGGGTTGTAGGGAGAAAATATAGATCAGACTCGGAAAATTATAACCACCAGTCCAAATCGGAAGTCCCTACATCTGCATTTGCCCTTAACTTGCTGCCTCCACTCCAGAGACCCCATTATTTGTTTATTATTTCCATTTGCTAGTTATATTTTCAAGTAAATTCCCAGATCATGTGTTAGGCAATGCAAAACAAAACCCAAAACATAGCAATAATTCAACCACATTCAAATTCAGTATTAAAATTCCTAAAAGAGGAGAAAAAACCTAAATATTTCCCATGTGGTTTCACTGTCATTCCCTGTCTAAAAAATGTTCCTAAATGGAGTAAATAATGCCCAATGTTAGTCTATAGACATATACCCGCACAGAGTCTATAACCACGTAAGCATACAGAGAGTGAGCATGGTATATGGTTTGAGTTTAGGGCCAGGACTCCAAGAGGCCTAGATTTAAATCCCTACTCTCTATGGAAACCCACTATATGATCTTGCACAAGTCCCAGTCTCAGCCTCAGAGGGAAGCAATGACAAACCTTCCTCAGCTGAGAGTTACCATAAATCAGACTCACTTGAAGGCACATAACAATAACAACACAAATAGCCATAAGATTATAACTCCAAATTGAGCCAATCTCAACATTCATTCAACAGCCGTAATTTCTATACTATACTCCTTAATTGCTGCACTGTGTATTCACTACACTGTATTAAGTCCTACAATTTAACTTAGGTCATTTCCACCCTAAACCGTAATAGTGCTATTATCCCACTTTCAAAAAATAATGCTGTCATAGTGCTATTACGCCACTTTCAAAAGAGCTCTCTGGCTGAGAATTCTAAATGCTCCTCACTAAACTGAAAACCCAGGATTCCATAGGATGTTGAAAGTGGAATGATAGCACTATAACCGTGTAGTACAGAAATGGCCTAAGTTGCTGTGATAACAGGCTACATTGGAATGCTTGTCACAGATCTATTTTGCTAGTCAGAAATCCATGTTTCCCTTACTCAGAAGCTTCTGATAAGCATGGCATAAAAGCAGCCAATGGCCATGGTGATGTTGGTTGGAATTGTACTTTATCATATCTAAAGGGCACCAGGTGGGGAAACCTGGCACAAACTAAACTGCAGCATAGAAGTTATATGCATCAACATGTTTTTTTGGAGCAGATTCTCAGGAATGAAGTCCCATCACCACCGACTGCATTCTCTCTGGCAAAAATTGCACCACAGATTCTCAGACGATCCTCCTTTTGTGGACTGAATCCAAAACATGATTCGTGAGCTTGTTGAAATTTTCAGTTATTCTGCTTGAAGCTACCTTCCTGCATCTGATGGCTTCAAGTCTCAAAGGGGGTAAATTTAGAGCTCAAATGAGTTGGAGAAGTATCAAGACCCCTTTCATGTATGTTAGATATATGTTAATGTAAACTGAAAAACTAGGGCTGACTGTTTCTTGCCTAAGAAAACCCTCTGAAATTCATGGGGTCATCGGAAGTTGATGGGAGACTTGAAGAAACATGCACACAGACACACAATATGATAGAGACCTTGCCTCTGTAAAGAATATAGAGTAACCTGAGTTAAGGCTTGTTTGTATAATGAATTAGCCTAGGAAAACTTGTAAGAGTTAGGGACCTTTGCATGCTTATAGTCACTAATTGCTAGTTCACAGTTTGGTGACTTCCTGTTTGCTTGTTTTTCCACACACACTCTCTTCTTGCATCACTCAGACTTGTAACCATTTTTGCTTTTCCCTCGGTCTCCTCTCTCTCTCTCTCCTACATTTGAATATACACAAACAATTTGTTCAGTTAATCTATTTTATCTATCTTGCAAAAACTAAGCTTGCTTCTTTCCCTGCTAAACCATTTGTGGAGAGGGGCAGATGGTTGGGTGGGCTTGGGACTGGTAGTTGCTGAAGTTCCAGTTTGCCTATTTGATTACTTTGCTTGTTCTGTCTCTCACATTTCCCAACAGAACTAGTGAATTGAATTCATTTCCACCTCTCACTGGTATCTTTAAATATTTGATGAGCATTATATTTTGCTACTTACTTATTTGCTACTTATTTAAGGCTACTTAGAAGCACTTGTATAGCTCATAATGCTCTGCTGCATATTGAGCCAATAATGATTCCCTTGAAAAGGGTTATCCTGATTGGATCGTAATCTAGTAATCTTTCTCCTCCCTTTTGATCTAAAGCACTGCCATAACTGTATCCTACATGTTAGAAAGCCAGGAAAATATGGTTCTTAAGGATACCTGACTCCATACTATTGGTGCCAGGTATTCTAGAAACTATATATCACAGGGCTCTTGGGGCCTGGCAAAAAGGAGGGAGACCTCCTACAGAGGTAGTGAGGTTACAATTCTGTATCTATTATTTTTTTAAAAAATGTATCAGTTTATCAAAATTTATCAATAATTTATCAAAATTTGCAAAAGGCAAGTATGGGGAAAAAATGAAACTGACAGATTTGTGCATCTCTACACAGAGTCCTTTAGTGAATCCTTCCTGCTAGTTCTGTCACATGGTAAGTCCAAGGGAAAGGGTGTCAGGGTTTGAATCTGAATGAGGTTCATATGAGAAAGGGAAAAAAAAAATCATTTTCAGGGCCTCATTCTGGACCAATCCTCCTACAAGTGACTTGTTGAGCCAATCACTTAGTTCTTTATCATAAAGAACTACGTTGTTCTTTAGTTGGAAAGTAGGTTGCCAGTCCAACTTCTTGGGAAAGACTCATCCTCTGGAGTCAAAAGATTCAGACACAGAGTCAGAGTGCCAGTAATATACAGTTCCTGCTGCCAGTGGTCTGACCAAGTTTGAAGAACTGGGGGCTGAGGCAGAGGGGGACCCTACTCCCCAGCAGAATGTGGCAGAGGCTGGAGACATGGTACAGTGGTTTGCAGAGTGAAGAGAGAAATAGTGAGAGATTATGCCAATTTCAGCATATGTTAAATAAAAGAAGCTGACTAAATAAGCACCTGCTGCCTTGAGACAGCTGGCTATAAATTTCCCAGCTGTTCACTGATGGTTTTGTTGCTTACAATCATCTATCCTGATGATTGGCAGTGCTTTTCAGCGTTCATGTTTTCTTGACCTTAAACTGACTACTATTTACGTCTCTGTTTTTCTCATTGTTGGCTTTGTTTAGTTGGACTACTGACTTCCTCTATGACTTCTGGCCTGGCTGACGATCACCTACTTGCTTCTCACATTATCCTGCTGGATAACCTGAGACAGACCTGGACTGACTTAACTACCCATAGCTCTTGCATTCCAACCACCTGTTTCCCGGCATATTTGCTGAATGGAGCATAGGATACCATATGATCCACATGCTTCTGTCCCTTTAAATATTACATGCACACTATGGGCCTTTCTGCACTACACTGTTATAGTGCTGTTATTCCACTTTCAACATCCTATGGAATCCTGGGATTTGCAGTTTTGGGAGAGGCATTTAGACTTCTTAGCCAGAGCCCTCTTTGGCCTCAATAAACTACAAGCTCCAGAATTCCACAGGATGTTGAAAGTGGAATAATAGCACTAAAACAGTGTAGGGTGGAAAGATACTCAAGAGGAAAAAAAAATACTAGACCTGGAGTTCTTATGTCATTGCAAAACACTCCAGTTACACATTCAAGAGATGAATCACAAATTGCTATTAAGTATATTATATTCATTGCTATTATCTATTAAATGAAATGAAACCAGAATCAGTTTGGTTGACCGCAAAGTTGCAACCTATGTGTGTCAATTTAGCAAAATGCCCCACTGAGTTCACCTGACTTTATTCTTGCTAAGTGTGCCAAGAATTTGTAGCTGTCAGTTCCAATGTGTTCAGGTTTTGTGGGTTTCGATCTCCCAAGTGTGAAGAATGATGGAAGGATCCTGTAAAGCAAGTGCTGTCTTCTGCTCCCACTGAATGTGAAATTAGCTTTCAATGAATGTTGTGATGTATAAGGCATGTCAAAGACAGAAAAGAGTCAGAATGTTTCTAAGGAACAGTTATATTAGAGTGGCAGATTCTTTGAATTTTAAACTGTGTGTGTGTATATTCACAGTACAAAAACACATGGGATTGGATTGAAACTGTATTGCATTTAATTCTCACTGAATTCAAAGGGACTTAAAATGAACTAATTGCTAATTTGCCCTAGTGATTTCAGTGAGACTATCTGCAGTTAACTTAGGCCATTTCTGCACTACACTGTTATAGTGCTATTGTTCCACTTTCAACATCCTACAGAATCCTGAGGTTTGCAATTTAGGGAAGGGTCTTTAGAATTCTCAGCCAGAGAACATTTTGGCCTCAGGAAACTGCAAACCCCAGAATTCCACAGGAGGTTGAAAGTGGAATAATAGCATTATAACAGTGTAGTGCAGAAATGGCCTTAGTCTCAACTAACACTCAGGGTCTGGTTCCTATTCTCTAGTTCTCAAGAGGAAGTGAAGGAATATCCAGGTGAGAGTTCTGCCTTTAAAGTTGTGTGTGTACGTGTGTGTGTTTTCTTCATTTGTTAGACTTGAGTTTTTTCATTTGAAAAACATACTAGAGACAATTATGGTTAATGACTAATGGTTTCATGCTTAATGATATCATCAGTGCCAGCCTTCCATGAGAGCACAAGTGGTCATCTCTAGATCTAGGTTTTGGCTTTCAAATTTCAGGACCTGGGACGGTGCTACTCTGGAAGTCCTAGTCTCAATCCAACTCATAGTGCCTCAAAGTCATTATGGCCAACTTCCAAAATGGTGCATCCTGCCTTGGCAGTAAAATGGAGCCTATGAAGTTCCATAGCTTAGGGAAAATGGGAAACAGAAAAGATTGTTCAGAATAGAGAAACTAGAGCAATAAGAATTGTGAATGGTTTGCATGGTTCCCTAATAACTTTCCATTGGGAGTCTAAGGGGAGGCAGGCTTGATAGTTCCAAAACAAGTACTGATCTAGGGAGAGATACACACAAGAAATTGATGTTGGGAGGCAGCAGGAAATGAGAAGTTATGTCAAATTATGAAAAGCAATATTTTCCTGCCTGTATTAGTAGTGAGTGGATGAACCGAGTGTTCAGGCACGTGTGCCCTTCAGACACCATTTATAATGTTTTGTTTATTTAACCTTTCTTTGTCTTTTCTTTTAAATTCAGGTTTCACATGGAAGGCAAGTCTTGCTGCTTCCTCTGTTCACTAGATGCTGATGAAGAAATATATGTCTATAGGATTAACAGACAAACAAAGCTTGGAGGCAAAGAACTTTTTTTCTTCTTCAGGGAGTCATGACCAAAATAAGCTCTCTGTTAGACAGTCCTCTGAACATTATAATCTTTTGGCATAGTGCAGTTTGGATGATTTGAGTTACAAATTAATTTCTGGTAGAATTAGGTCAAGGACTGTTTGCCCAGGTCCCACACCTTCAGAGTCATAGGTCAGGCCAGCAAACGAGGGTTGCCTAGGGATTTATGGATAGAAAATGCAGCCCTGAGTTGTGATACCAAAATGCTATCCGATGTATTCACCATATGTGTGTGCTCAAACACACTCAGACTCACGAATATCTGAAAGCAAGCACAATTCTGGTAGTATGTGTTGCTATACTTAAATTGATTTGATCAATATGCCTCACAGTGGTGTTCTAGGGTAGTTTCAGCTGGTGATCAGAGGTTCTTTCATGAGAAGGCCAGTAATTAGGGATGCACAAGAAAATACAGTTTACTATGTTGTTGTTCTTGTTGTTGTGAGGATTCTCTTTTATTTTCTTATTCACCAGACATCCCAGATTTGACTGGCTAGAAAAAGACACTGGGAGTTCCTATCCAACAACAGCTTTGGTTAGACCTTATCTGGAATACTGTGTCCAGTTCTGGGCACCTCATTTCAAGAAGGATATTGGCAACCTGGAACGTATGCAGAGGAGGGCAAGCAAAACAGTGAAGGGTTGGGAAGCCATGCTCTAAGAGGAGCTGGGTATGTTTAGTCTGCAGAAGAGAAGGTTAAGATGGGACATGATAGCCAGGTTTAAATATTTGAAGGGATGTCATGTAGAGGAGGGAATGGGCTTGTTTTCCGCTGTTCCAGAGATTAGGACAAGGAGCAATGGATTCAAATGGCAGGAAAAGAGATTCCACTTAAACATCAGGAAGAACTTCCTGACGGTCAGAGCTGTCAGGCAGTGGAATATGCTACCTGGGAGTGTGGTAGAGTCTCCTTCTTTGGAGGTTTTTAAGCAGAGGTTGGATGGCCATCTGTCAGGAGTGCTTTGATGCGGGTTCCTGCATGGCAGGGGGTTGGACTGGATGGCCCCTGTGGTCTCTTCCAACTCTGTGATTCTGTAACATACGGACAGCTGCATGGTTCTCATTTCTGGTACAGATTCATTCAATTTATACTCATTTCATGTACCTTTGGGATGTCTTACTGAGCATGTGTGAACAGCAAAAGAGAGAAAAGAGGACAGCCAATAAGCTTCACCAGCTCCCTACCACACCCCACATGTTAAAAAATCATAGATCTATAAGTCGGACATTGCAATGGAAACTGTTAGAGAAGTGGAGGCCAAGAATATTTCTTGGATGGATTTTGGAAAAAGCCTTGAAGCAGTCTCTAGAAGAGTCCAAATGTTTTTGTTTATTCATTACCTGACCTGGTTGTTTCATTTCACATGTGCCTATCCTTAGTTATGCATAAAAAGTTTACTGAAACATGTTGACCTCTTCTTCCTTCTTGTGGCGTGAAAACCTATCTCTATTCTTTCCATGTTGTTTCTGCCTCTGGTGGCAAAATTTCTGTTAAAGAAGTAATGCCTAGGAACACATCTACTTTGTAAACTGAGCTATACTTGTAATAGAAAGCACCATGTAACAGAAATAAAAGAAGTGGTATTTCTAAGATTTATTGTATAGAAACAAATGCTATCAACCATACTAAAAAGAGTGCATAATAGAAATTGTATTTCACAGTAAAGTTTGCAACTGTATTCTGAAAATGATCATCAACAAAACTTGCTAATATAATTCACCCATTTTAACAAGCCACCGTTATGTAGTAATGCTCTTTTTTTAAAAAATAATAATAATAATTCTTTAAAAAAAACAGAACCATTTCTTGCTCAGACTGGGAGTCAGCAGTACACCCTTCTCTCCTGCTAGTAGGGGCTTTCTCTGCCTCCACCCTTGTTGATGCCTACTGTCAATTTTGAACTTTTTCCACACAAAATTTGTGTACAGTTGTTTTGTGCAGAAAACAGCATTTTCAGTACAGAAAATATTTCTGCATAGAAATACTATTTTCTTTACAGAAAATGTTTTTTTCTGTGAACAACAACCATAGTTGAATTTTATGATGAATAATTCCTGAACCATGAAGATTCTCATCAGTCCAGTATTATTCTTGTCAGCATTTCTTTCTTTTTTTTACTATTTTGCAAATATTATTGAATATTCTTTCCATTCCTAATGTTGATACAGTTATTTCAGCCAACAGAACTGCAACTATTACAAGTGATGTCTTGAATCCAGTTGCTAGATGTAACTAGAAAAGGCCCAACTGTTGAATCAGCTGTTGAACGAAAGGGGAATGCAAGGGTATATTGATTTACCCCATGATCGCACCAGCTGGCAACAGGAGAAGGGTGGGACTGTGACGACATCATGCAGAAGCATCATCGTGGTCCTGCTTCTCTTGCATCCACATGCTGGTACACAGTTGTCATGTGAAAGGGCCAGTTTCTCTGTCAATGACCCCCGATTGTGTAATGCTCCTGTACTTACCTGCCGTGCAGAAGGGCCAGAAGCACAGTGGAGGTGCTTCCTACTCCAGTGGAGCATGAGAAAGAGCCTGGCTGTGGTGCAGAAGGAAGAGACATGTCCCTTGCTCTCCTTTCCACAGGGAGTTGGTCAGGTGAGGAGAGGAGCGTTCTCGTCTAACTCCCTTCCCAGCAAAGGCTCTGCTGGGATCACGACCAGAAGACGACAGAGCAAGGTAACATGCAGAAATGGCCATGTAGTAACTACAGAAATGAGAGAACACACACACACTTAATCTGTCCTCAGACTTCTTGTGCTCCTTGGCATATTAAAAAGAAAAAAAAAGTATTTACAGTTGACTACAAAGACATTGTTTTGATGTACAACATAAAGGGTGGAGAAAGTTACAGCCAATGCACCTGGCTTCAAGATTCTGCAATATGAGAAAAACCATTGGGTTTAGCTTTACACAGAGACTATTATATTTTAATAAAGAGATAACACCATGTCAACTCACAGCATTTCTGGAACTAAAAAAGAAATACCTCAAGGCCTGCTTCCTGTTCCTCACTCAGGATGGCTTCAGCAGAGAGTTTTTATCACCCTCTTGCCATTTTTCAAAACCTGCCTCATTGCACTCTGTGTTTTGAAAACATGATGCTGGGAATCATTTTAATTAGAGTTCTTCCTGAAAGGCTGTTATTATGAAATGCAAAGAGATGTGTCTCAGATAACCAATAACACCCACCTTTTTTAGCCTGAAGCATGTTTGAAGTGGCATCTGTCCAGGAGTGAGGCAATATGAAGCTTTGTCAACAGGTTTCATCTGAATCATAAGGCTTCATGTCTGTGAAGGGCATGTAGTCCAACCCCAGGAAGTACTAGAAGGCCAAAAGAAGGAAAAAATTGTATCTCTGCTGGTTTCTGCTTGTTTCCATTTTCACATCAGCCACATGGAAAGCTCTGAGCTGCCTGACGATTGGAACTGACATCTAGTGAAGCCCATACACATATATCGTCCCAATCTAGTGCTTCAATGATTTTCTGTCCTAATTGCAGCTGCTCGTGCTATCTCAACTTCACCTTGAGTAGCAGTGGTCTTAAGTGGTATCATGGTTCAAGCATTGGATGGCTTGATTCCAGCTACGTGACCTTGGGTGTATCACACATTCTCAGCCCCCCAAAAACCCTGTGATAGGTTCATCTTAGGTTCACCATAAGTCAGAAACAACTTGAACCCACACAGTAACAACAACAAAGCAGTGGCCATTATTATGGTAGGGATGGGAAATATATGGCAGTCCAAATGTTGTTGGACAGTCAGTCCCATTATTCCTCACCAGTGATGCTGCTGGTGAGGGTGGGTGTTGCAGTCCAGCCAGTGGCGGAGCATGGAGTGTGTGGAGCGGGGAGGGCTATGGTGCAAGGAGTGTGGCCACTGTGCATGGGGGCATGGCCAGGGCACGTGGTTCTTGAAGGCTACAAGTTCCCCTGTATTAGGATGTCAAGATAGAAGCTGCTCCATATCATGACTTTTTGTAGCTTGGTCCAGAGTTTTTCTAATTTAATATGGGTCTTTCTACAAATGGAAGATTCAAACCTCTCCATTAAAAAAAAACAAAAAACCTAGGACAGGCAGAACCAATATTTTTCAAATGAGAGTAACCTTTTCTCCCCATTTCCAACCCTTTCTAAAAGACAGCCCTCTTGATTTTGCTTTGCAATGCACAAATATAGCAAGCAAACAAATTCAAACCAGTCATCAGTTTAAAAATTTGCTGCCCAGTTTATTACACTAATCTTTAGATTAGGTTCTATTTTCTTTTCCTTTCAGTAAAATCTGGTCTAGAGTATGTTTCCAATAACCAAAGCAAGCTGTTGCTAGACCAACTGGGCTGCAGAGCTGTAGATTCATCCCCAGCTAGGGCAATAATTCTTATAGCAATCGTTATGATACTTCCAGATGTCAGTACATGCATTAGGTTTTCCAAGCACAACTCAAAACCTGCATGTATCCCAAAACCGCATGGAAGGGGAATATTAGATCTGGGGGTGGACAGTGTCTGTGTAATTTCCTCTGGTTTCTACATTCTCTTATAACAACTACAAACAGGTGAGAAGTATTAGCTGATACTAAAAGCAACATATTTCAAGCAGCAGGCCTTTGGGGTAGGCAAGCCCGGGTCCAGAGTGAAAAACGCATGATTCATTCACTTAAATGAGCCTGGCATTGGCAGAGGTATTTGAGCCCGCTTAAGGCACAGGAAGCTGCCTTACAGATTCATACATCTTGCCCAGCAATACCCGCTCAGACGAGCAGCAATAACTCTCCAGAGTTTCAGGCAGCATCAAAAATCCTGGCTGAAGATCTCTGCTATTCCCTGGTGGCCTCATATTCAAGTACGGAACAGCTTAGCTGCCACCATTATGTGTGTTCAGGATGGCAAGGTGGTATCAGTGCAGTATACTGAACTACAGGGTCTTGAAGAAGGGAAACTTGAATTTTGTTCTGTGGTCATTAATTGGTTTTCTGACTCTTTCACACTCTCTTGTCATAGAGCACGTTGCACGGCTGTTGGCAAGAAACAATGGAAGAAAACCTATAAATGCAGAATCTGGAAAGTTACTTTTTGAAAGTGATTTTGAAGTATTTTGTTACAGTCTTTAAAAAGTGACTGACAATACTCATTACTTTGTTAATTACTTTTTTTAAAAAAAAATCTTGGTGTTATAGTGATTTCAGTGTTGGACTAGGGGTCCACGAGACCAAGGTTCGAATTCCTGCTCAGCCATGAAAACTCACTGTATGACCTTGGACACTCTCTCAGCCTCAGAAGTGGACAATTGCAGATCTCCTCTGAATAAATCTTGCCCAAAATGACAGGGTTCCAAGGTAATGTCTCAAAGGCAGCTGTATGACATGGTGTTTCAGGCTCTGTGATGATCTGTCACCGAAGACAATGCAGAATAGATGGTATAGTCTGTCTCCACTTCCTGCTGCTACATTCTGTTGCTATTTCTCAACCCATGAAATAAGTAAAAGTAAAAACAAAACAAAACCTGGGTTTCTAAACTGGCTTTTATACTCATTATGATCATACTTCTAAAGTTATGCTAAAATGTATATTACATTATATATACAGTATATAATTTTAGCACAACACTCTGTTCTCTCTCTGCCTCTGTCTCTGCCTCTGCCTCTGCTTTATGGCTGAATGACAACATTAGTCTAGTTATTTGGTCTTTGGGAGAATTCTAATCTAGCACCTCCACAAAACAGCAAACTAGCTACAAGATCTAAGAGTTGATCAATTGAGCTACTCAGGTTTGGTATGGTTGATCTTAATTAACTTAACAGAGAATTAGAGTTTTGCAAGGACAACTACAACTGAGCTGTTCAAGAAAACAGCTAAAGGAAGTTTTGTGTTTTTGTGTTTTAAATAAGGAACTGCTGTTGGCAAGAGAAACATTCAGAAAAACAACCAATGCACATCCTGCACCAAGACTATTTAGTTTATTGTGGCATGATCCAACTTTATCAGCTTCATCACAAGCAATAGTTTATGTTTGAGGGATGATATCTGTACTCTTCCTTGACTGAAACCTAGCCCAGAATCCTGTTGGCAAATTATCGTGGCAGAGGTTGGACATACACCATCACAACTCACTTCTTTTGGTTGTTGTGGAAGTCAGAATTCTTTACTGACCACACAATGACCAAAATCCCTTCTTCAAAACCTGCCTATCAAGTGATGCAGCCCCTGCAACACAGCTCTGTGTGTGTCATTGGAGAGTGCAGGGACCAATGGAGATGTGTCCAAATATTTTCTTGTACATGAACTTGCTGCAAGGATGTCACTCACAGAGACCTCCTGAGAATGCCTGGTAGAGTTCATCCAGCTACAGGAAAATAGATGTGTTTCCTCACTCTCCAGTGACACAGAAACGACTCTGGTGCAGGGACTATATTGCTTCAAAGATGGGTTCTGAGAGGACAACATCAAGAGATGTAGCCACAGAATCATAGCTATGTGCCACATGCATATCTCTCAATGCAGAATTCCAGCCCTACATTAGAATTTATAGCATACACTGATGCATTCATGCATGTACATGGTTCCAGGAATATCAGGATCGCTAGAGGAAATACAACCTTGGGCAGTGATGTAGACTCCAGTCGACTGACTCGGACTCAAGTTGGACTTAAGTCACTTCAGTGACTTGACTCAGACTCGACTTGGCAATAAATGAGGCACTGACTCGACACGACTCGAGACTTGTATATTTTTAGTGACTGACTTGCTGCCCTTAGTTCAGTAACATAACACATTCATCCAGAAACCTTACAACTTTGAACAGCACTTCCATCTCTTTTTGCCTACTGGTCGCATGGTAGTCTGTCTCAAGCCCAAAGTGTGGGCTCATTTCTCAGAGAGGAACAGCAAATGGGCTAGGCAATGGGCTTGAGACAGGCTTGAGGTCTGTTCAGCAGCCTGTCACTGTTGCATATTGGAGGAGCCTTCTAAAACTTTTCCTAAGAGCAGAAGGCAAGACTTATCCCCAGAGTGCAGGGTGCATTTCTCAGAGGGGAACAGCAAGTGTGTTAGGCAAAAGGCTTGAGGAAGAAGGATCCTTCTAAAGCTTTTTGAGGCTTCAGTAATGGGGGGTAAGAAGGATTCCATTCCCCACTTCTGAAGCTGCATATTCTTTTATTCCCACTGGCACAAAAGCCTCCAGCTTTGGGAAGGGGGAGTAAGAAGGATCCTATTCCCCACTTCCAAAGCTGCAGATGGCAAAATTGCAAATGTGGAAGGCCAACTCTGCTTAAATTGTTAAAACTGACTTCATCCAACTCTGTCCATAAATTCTGGAACATAGGTTAGGATATAAAGTTGGATCCCAGACTTCAGACTTGACTTGAGACTTGACTTGAAAGTATCTTCAAGGACTTGAGACTTGACTTGAGACTTGAAGGCAGAGACTTGTGACTTGACTTGAGACTTGGAGCAAAAGACTTAAATACATCACTGACCTTGGGTAAAATAACATTTTACATTTATAAAATCAATAGTTGTCATGGAGTTATAGATTCATACTCAGTTCAGGCGATACCCCATAAATAAATAAATAAAGTCCCAGTGTGTAAAGTTCTTACATCTGCAGAAGTAGGAAAAGAATCTTAGCAAGAAGATCTCTGCAATGAAAAGTGTCTTGAAAATGGTGAATGCTGCCTTATTATACATGAGTGCTGCATTCCTGCCTTCCATTAGGCTGTTTAAATTCCCCTGGCCTTAATGACAATGATTGTAGCATCTCCCAAGAGACAAAAGCTGTCAGACAGCAGAGTTAAACTGATGATTTTTCTGTGGATTTCTCTACTCTTTATGGAAAAAATGTCAATAGTCTCTTTCTTGTGCTTGCTTTCCATTTCTCTGCCATACACACATCATTTACATGGAAAGGGAAACCCACAGTTTTTAAATTAATCATCTACTCTACCCATCAGATCTTGACCAGGATCTATACTACTCTACTAGGTAAAACAGCCTCTGGCATATAGCACAACCTAACGCAGAACATCAATTATTTGTGCAATGCAGTCTTGGAGAGAAGAGAAGGACCATGTTTTGGGATATATCTCAGTGACAGCTAGAGGAAGGGTCTCATATTATAGAAAACAGCAAGATACAGTCCATTGCAGCACAAGAGTGGCAAAAGAAGGCCAAGTGGTGGGAGAAGCTGTGGTAAAAGCAGGCATTAAGGATCTCCTCTGTGTATTCGAAGTTGTCTGTGAAAGAAGGGGCTTGCCAGCTGAATGTATGAAGAGGAGCTGTAAAACAAATGGAATGGCATTTTTTTGGCTCAACCTGTATGTGTTTATCTGTTTCATCTCCCCACAAAGATATTTGAGTCTTCTGGTTATTAGAGGTTAAAGTCACTGGCAAGAGCTGAAAGGTGAAAGCCAAAAGGATCTTGTCTTTGGCATAGTTTTTAACAGAGGCATGGGAATCATGTGGCCCTGCAGAAGCTGTTGAATTATATCTGTCTGCATTCCTCGTTATTGGCTGTACTGGATGAGGCTTCTGGGATTTGCAGTCCAGCAACATCTAGAGGGCTGTGCTGCCACTCCACTGCTGCTCTAGCATGAAGCTTTATGATTCTATCAGAGTCCAAATAATCTAGTATGTCACAAGAAAACTGAAGCACTAAGGAGGATGAGGTTGAAGATACTCTTATTAAGGCTTTTGGCATATGAAAATATGCTGATGACTCAGTACATATTGTCTCAGAGTTGGAGGCATAGAGACCCAGTTGATGCTGTGGGGAAAATTTGCACAGTTTGGATAGCCTAACTGGAGGCACCATGTTCCTAAAATATGTTTTATACGATATGTATGAATGAACAATTGCATGCATTGATTTTTACTCTAAAATTTGTGTCCCCTAAAAATCACATCCCCTATTAATTAAGCACTTAAGTGTGGCATTCTAATGTTATTTAATATGTATTTTTCTAAGGGCAGAGGTAGAGACATTCTGAGGGTGTTGGGGGAAAAAAAACAGGGAAGAGCCAAGAAAGTGTCAGCATAATTTTCTTGGTCCATTTCCTCCTCCAAATTTAAAACAAAGGAACACGGAGTAGTTTCTTCCAAAAGGGATGTTGAAAAAAATTATTCCAGTTTTAAATATGTTCTGCATATTCAATGTGGACTGATCAGCACCATCAAATTGAAATGTAAAGTGAAAGAACAGGCAGAACATGGATAACGTACTACCAACAGACAGAGGAAAGAAATTGAATTTACACTTTCTATGACTATATTCCAATGTTAATATGTATCTTTATGTTACAGATGTCGAACGATACTCTTTGCACACAGGTGACATAGGTCAAGAATGAACCATCATGATATATAGCAGCTCTCCTTTGAGAAACTGCTCAGCTTGAACCAGGCTGGAACTGGGCTTACTGGAAAGTAAATAATTCTCATTCCACTATATGGTCTCGTTTTCCACATCTACCTAGAAGAGGGTTATTACACATGTTTTCTCTACCACTCTCTCCTAAAGAAAAGACCCATTTATATGGATAGTTCCCCAACCATTCCTTCAACTTCCAGGCAGGAAAAAAAAAAGTCATGGCTATGTTTGAGCATTGAGCTACGACCCTGGAGACCTGGGTTTGGTTCCCTTGTTGTCCATAGAAACCCACTCGATGATCTTGGGCATTTCACACATTCTCAGACCCAAGTCAGAAATGACTTGACAAAACACCACCACCACAACAACAACAAGGAACTGGCAAAACCACCTCTGAGTATTCATTGCCTAACGAAACTCTATTAAATTCATGGGGTCACCATCAGTTAAAAAGAAACTTAAAGGCACAGACACACACGCCCCTTTTAGCTGTGGCTTTATTGATTAGCTTAATGATTGATGCCATCGTGAAGTGTTGTGATTTTTGAATATTGACATTGACCCATTGTTGCTTTCCAACAGTAACAACATATACTTTGTTTATCCATTTTTTAAAACCATGATGTGTCTGAAACAGAATTTTCTGAAAGAGAGGGTAGTGAAATATGCAAAATTAATACAGAACAAGACTGTTATTTTGTGAAAAAAGTACCCAGTCTCTCTCTATGGTCTTGCTTGAAATATAAACCAGAAATTAGCTAGGGCATCACAGTGAACACATCTAGGAAGCCACCAATGTAGCAGGAACTCATTTTGAACAGGCTTATAAAGTTGTTGTGGTGTTCATATCCATTCTGGAACCATCACAAGGGCAGGTGGTACTGTCTTTCTCTATCACAAAATCATTTGACATTTATCTCCTTATCAGTGAGCTGGAGGGAGCAAGTTTGAGCAAGACATACAGTGAATGTAATAACTCCATTTGCTACCTTGCAGACTCATTTATTGATCATCCAATGATAAACATCTTTATTTGGTGAGTTATACATTTGGCTTGTATGTGAAAAGGAACAAAGCCAAGAGAGCCAAATTAAAGAGATCTGATTGAGCTGTTAACACACTAATCCCTTTCCTAAACCATGAAATGTTACCAGTTGGTTTAGACTGTCAGGGCACAGCCTTGGGAAGCATGAGATAATAATGAAGCCATGGAGCAGATTCATAGTGCTACAGATCAACATTTCAAATGGATGAGAATTTTGTTTCAGTTCATCTTTACCAAGATTTGCATGAATCTTATGGGGCTAAAAGAAAAACTGACAGATTTGCCTATCTTCTAGGATGAAGTAAACATTCTTTTTCAGTTATTCTTTTGTTTTCCCTAGTCAGAATTTACTGAAATATGCAAAAACTGAAAATAGAAGCAAGTGAAACCCTCGGGTTGCTGAACTAAGACTCTTGTAGAGTTCAAATCCCTGCTCAGTCATGGCAAAACCCCATGGGTGAACTTGGGTGAGTCACATTCTTCCCCAGTCCCACCTTCAGAGGAAGGCAATGACAAACCTCCTCTGAACAAATCTTGCCAAGAAAACTGCTTGATAGGGTTTCCTTGAGATTTCTACAGATCAGAAACAACCTGAGTGTACATAACAATTTCTCTGTTTGTTTGAAAGACTACATCCATTGAAACACAGTGCATACGTGGAATGGCCATCTTTCTGTATAGCAATGGTGGGCAACTGTGGGGAAGACAGGGAGAAATTTTTGACCCTTGCCTCCTGTAGCTCACACTGATCACTTGGGGCACACTGGAAGTGATATTGCATCAGTTCTGATTTCTGTTTGGGTCAGTTTTGAAGGTGTTGACGGTGAGGTCTGGGGGAGAAAAGGAAGCAACGTTTAGGAGTGCTTTTGGGCAATTTTTTTCTGATGAAAAATCACCTGAATAAAATTGTCAGTGTTCTTTGGGGGTGGACCAGGGATCTTTGTTGGCTGTAGAAATGAGATTCATTGCGGGCGTGTAACCTGCAGATTGTACTTTCTATATGGAGAACTGCTATATGGAGAACTGACATGCATTCCAGCAAAGAGGCTAAGGTATGATAGAACTTGGAAAAGCAATTATTTAGACTACAACTCCAAAAAATCCCAACCAGCTTGACCAAGTGTGCTGGGGAATTCTGGCAGTTGTAGTCCAAAATCTTTCCCATCTTGAGCCAGGTTGACCCTTGTTTGACTCTTACCCCTTCCATTAACTCATTAGGTGGCCTTAGGACAGCTATTATCTCTCCCACCTTCAGTTCTCTCATCTGAAGTATGAGAGAGGATAATATTGTCTTAAAGACTGTTTTAAGCATTATAGCTAGACAGTGAACTGGAAGCACATCTCAAATATGAAAGAGAATAATATTGTCCTATAAGACTGTTTTAAACATCATAGCTAGACAGTGAACTGGAAGCACATCTCAAATGTGAAAGAGAATAATATTGTCCTATAAGACTGTTTTAAACATCATAGCTAGACAGTGAACTGGAAGCACATCTCAAATGTGAAAGAGAATAATATTGTCCTATAAGACTGTTTTAAACATCATAGCTAGACAGTGAACTGGAAGCACTTGGAACAATCAGAGACATCAGTCTACAGAATTACCAACATCATCAACGTGGAAACTTTACTTAGTGAAACAAGTTTTTAACTGACAATCAAACAAAGCATGATGACATCTACTACATTATTATAACATCAAGGACTGGCATTACAAATTATCAGTTGAATGTAAAAATACCTCCAGTATATGTCATTTATTATGATTTAGTTCACAGGTGAGGAAACTTTTTTCTCTCAAGAGCCACATTCTCTAGAGAGAAGGGGGGAACCTCTCATGTGCCAGTGGTGGGTAGGGGCAGAGCCAAATGTGGGAAGAGTCCACTTCTTTCTTTTCTCACTGACCCTTTTGCTCAGCTTTATTTCTGATGTGTTTCCTATGCTGGATCTTATTCTTATACTTAAGGCCCAGGTTTTTCCTCTGCTAGTAAGTTGCCATAGCTTCGATATGCAAAGGTGTGTATTGGGTGGAGTTGGTGGGTGAAAGATTCTAATGTTTCTCTTTCTAATCTAAACACTGTCAGTTGTCTTTTGGACAATTTGGAAACATGTCTTTGTAAAATCCCTGCAGGCTGATTTTTTTTTTAAATAGTTTTGTCAGTTTATAGGAAGCCTCTACCACTTGACACCCTGTTATCTGACAACTGTCTCTTTTGATGCTCCAAATTAAGGACAAGTTCCATTAACACTATGGGGGTTCCTCTCTTTCATCAGTTCTTCCTGCCTCTGAAGACTTGCTTGGGACTGCTCACACGTGAGCA
This sequence comes from Cyclura pinguis, assembly GCA_030412105.1. NCBI lineage: Eukaryota > Metazoa > Chordata > Lepidosauria > Squamata > Iguanidae > Cyclura > Cyclura pinguis. The sequence goes on from CM059600.1 coordinate 167,617,077, forward strand.
TTGCTTGCAAAACAAGCTGAGAGGGTAAAAAATGGTGCTAAGCTAGTTGAAAGACTTTGCAAGCAGTGCAGACATGTTCAGTCCCAAGTGAGCCTTCGTAAGTCCTTCATGTTCCCCACAATACAGTATATGGATTCTGTTTTTTAACCAATCCTGCTTTCTGACAGTTTTCCAGTCCCTAACCTGCCATATAAGTGGGGGAAGCCTGTACAGAGATTTCTGACTTTCACATATGCATTTTTATTTGATAGGCTAGATTTTATGCATAAATTAACATGAAGCATAAGTGCATATGCAACTTTTGTACTTGTTCAGTTTCTATCTTGCTTAAAATTACTCATGGCTATATATTGTCCCTTTTCCTAGTCATATGGCCCTGAAGAAAATCATATAGCTGTTTCTTGGCCAAAGCATATTGGGCTAATTTTTGGAACAAAACTACCACCACCTCCCCTCCCCCCCCCTCCTCCTCCTCCATACAGAGGCTTAGGCACAGCATGCTCCTATCCTGCAGTGATGACAGAATCGTGACCCCATGGCGAACCATCATGATCACACAGTAAATCATTGACAGGTTTTTCCTATCAACGACATGCAATTGCATGACTGCCCTGGACTTACCTGCCCTACAGAAGCCCCAGAAGTGCGATGTAGGTGCTTCCTGCCCCAGTGCAGCCTGGGAAAGTACCCAGCTGCACTGAAGAAGGAAGAGGTGGGGCCATTGTGCTTCCTTGAAGATGGAGCCAGCCGGTGCAGAGGGGAGTGCTCCTGTCATGCTCCCCTTCTGGGAGAGGCTCTAGCGAGATCACCGCAAGACGCAGCTGGGATCTGGTAAGCCGCAGAAGGAGCCTCAGTCTCTCATTCATATCAGGATCTCTGTAGTGAGATGAGAGAGAACTATAACATCGTCCTTATAACATTGTTAACATTTATCTAGAGGATAGCTCCTAGTGCAGTGTGGGGTGGCATATAAGAGGGCTGGACAGGAACTAGGGAAATTGAGTTCTAGTCCTCAAGAGCCATCAAACTTTCAGGATAATCTTGAGACAGTCACCTTCCCTCTCTCCCAGCCTGACTCACCTCACAGGCTTCTTCCTGTGAGAAAAATAAAAGTTAGGATAAGGAGACCAATGTATGTTGAGTCTTTTACCTTGAGGTCCTTAGAGAAACAGTTGGATATAAATATGGCAAACAGACAAACAAATCCATATGATAAGCTCCTGATATGACATTTCTTTCCCACAAGAGATGACTTTATTCATGACAAATTGGGGAAGCTAAAGTAAAAGTCACATTGTCTATTCCAGGCATTCAGTCCCAGAGGTATGAGCTGTGGAGACATGAAGACAATTTCTAAAGATGTTGCTGTTTTGGTAAGACCTTCATTATTGCAAAAATTGGTATATCTTACAAGTCATACAACAATTGCTTCTTTTCACTGTGTTGTATGAAGTTGTTTTCTTAACAAGGCAGAAGTTACAAAATGAAAACAGAAAGACTCACCCTAAAAATGCAACTGTTGTTCCTAGCTTATTGAGCATAGATTAAGAATAACAGCTCAAGGCTTTTGAATGCACAAGCCTCTCCTAGACTCATAGGATCTTAGAGTTAGAGGGAACAACAAGGGCATCTAGCCCTCAGCTGTTGCTGGGTCTCACTCTTCTAGTGTTATGTTTTGAAAAGATTAAAGTTAAGGTAAAAGTATGAGATGCTGTAGATGATTTTAAAAATGTAAAAAGTCATGGCATTTTAAATGAGAACATTTTTTTCATTAGTGTACAAATGTAACATCCCTGAGTTCTCTATTTTTTTTTTCAAAACAGTCTTTGAAGGAAACATAGAAATGACTAGTTGGATATGTCTGCCACAAACATACATAACTCTTTCCCAATCTCAGATGAAAATGTGAGTTTAAGGCCTTCTCTGATGCTAGGCTTTGTCAACACAGCTCACTGCTGAGACTTGAAAAATTACACCCAACAATCGTCATTTGGCTCCATGGGACAGGTTCACACTCGTACCATTGACTTGCATTATCTCCTCCCCTTGCCCACCTGCTACCGTCTTATATGCCAAACCTATATCAAAATTGACAGAAATCCTTTCTGGCAGCAGCCCTCATAGAGTGGGCATGTAGGGATATTTCCAGGCTCTTCCTTGTCTTGTGTACATAGCAAAGATAGACAAGAAAGAGACATGATGTAAACAAGATTGTAGGTGATAATCCAGACTAACATTGATACAATAGACAGGGGTGTAAAAGTGAACGAAAACCTCGTGGTTTGAGTTCATATGCATTGTCTTTTTCTTCTCTCTCCCTCCTCCCCCTTTTCTGTAAGGGCCTTGGCTTACCACCTCTCTGCTTTCCTTTTGCTTGAAGGTAAAGGCCTTTTTTATTTAATCAGGTGGTTACTGATTAACTGGGGATGAAGAAAGGATGCCTGTCCTACATTTTAATCTTATTTTTTCTATTCAGCTGCTTGTTACTAGACAAGAAATAGTTAAAAACTGGAAAATGGCCAATCCATTATCTATGAATCAATGGTCCCATCATGTTGGGGATTTAGCTCTTTCAGAGAAACTGTCACAGCAGATGAGACAAAACTGGACTCAGATTGACTCAGAAATAGAACCATTTGTAGGAAGAGGATTCAGTCTCCTTTGCTTTGCAAATTGTGACACACAGACTTTCATTGTCTCCCTGCTTCTCATGGTCAAATCTGGAGTAATGTATTTTGTTGGTACTGATCTTTTACTGTCTCCTTTGGCTATATTCTCTAACTAGTGATAGACACCTTTACTGCAATTGTAAGGGTGCACTTTTGTTTGTTTTTTTACGATTCATCTTTGTATTTCATTTATGACTGCGACCTTAATAAAGTTTTTTTTAAAAAAAATAGCTGCCATTCTCTACTGCAGTAATGGATTTCTACCCTACAGATCCATAACAGTTCCATATTCATTTAAACTAGGTAGTCTTACTGAATACTCAACAGCTACAGATCCATAGAGAGTGCCAGCATGGCTTGAGTGCTGGACTATGACTCTGGACAGCAAGGTTCAAATCCTCACTCAGCCATGGAAACCCACAGGGTGACCTTGGGCAAATCACACTCTCTCAGCCTCAGAGGCAGGCAAAGGTAATCCCCACCTGAACAAATCTTGCCAAGAAACCCTGTGATAGGTTCACTTTTGGGTCGCTATAAGTCAGCAACAATTTGAAGGCATACAACAACAACAACAATAAATGGATCTTAACTCTAGGTTTCAAATCCATTACTGTGAGACTATGTAAATGCCCCTCCCAGACCACTTGAACAATCAGCAGCTACATCAGATGAAGGAAGTTTATTCATGTGACAACAGGGGCTCAAGGAAGATAGTACTTCTAGCCTCCTCCTCCTCCCAGTAAGTGTGGCCACAAGAATCAAAAGCAGGATACTGTCACATTTCCTTACTGCAATGTTGCTTGCTGGTGGGAGTGGACTGGAAACATCCTCTTCCTCCTTCAGCTGAGCAGACATACTTTCGCTGATGTGGTTGCCAAAAGGTGGGCTTGAGATGGTCCGACCACGAAGTGTTACCTAGGCCATTTCTGCCCTGAACTGTGCAAGTGCTATTATTCCCTGTGAAATCCTGCGGTCTGCAGTTTAGGGAGGGGCCTTTAGAATTCTCAGCCAGAGACCTCTGTGGCCTCAGTAAACTACAAACCCCAGAATTCCACAGGATGCTGAAAGTGGAATAATAGCACTATAACACTGTAGGGCAGAAATGACCTTAGTTAATACATACATAACTAAGTAGATGATATGTTATATTTTATATTATAAGTATTTAAATATGCTACTTAATGTAATTTTTTAATTTTTAAAATCAGGTTTTCAGCAGTATTTTCTGTTCATCATGTTCTAAATGCCCTTCATTCCTATGCTGGGACAAAGGTAGAATACAAATTATAAATAAATAAGCTGTCCAAATTTGCACTTTTGTACTACTGTGTGGATCAGGATGCAATTTCCTTTTGCATCACATGTTTTTCCAAATACTGTGATACAGTTCTTGGATCCAATGTCCCATTAAAAAAAAACATATATTAGAGAAAGTTGTATACAAACATGCATTATTATAGGGAATATGACATACAGAAATGCACATACCAGAGAAGGTTGCAAACAAAAATAAATGATCATTTTTTTAAAAAAAATTGCAAAATAATGTGGCAAAATTAACCAAAGGGCTTAAAAATAAAACAAACCACCTGTTATCTTGTGGCATAATTCAGACACCTCCTCTCCTTCACACACATACAACCTGTCATGATGGTGCCTGAAAAGAGTCACTTCGCCCTGAATCTCAATATATATGATAATCATGTTCTGACTATGGCCTTCCTTAGCCTTCCCACAGCACAGCTCTCTTGAATAAAGTACCATCATATTAATCAGCAGAGGAGATATTGTGGGTGTGGGCAGTGAGATAAATCTAGTACCTTGCTCTCCTTCTTGAAGAGCTGGTTGGTGTTGTGTAGTTTAACCACTTGAGGTTACATGAAGACAAATGCAAATAATTAATTGAATATCTGTCATCACCCTGTCCTTCTTAAGTTGTCCTTTCACCTCTTCTAAAATTTTTACTCACCCCAGCACCCTTCCTGGTTGGTCCTTGCAGTCCTGATGTATTTTTTAAAAAATGTTTCTTTCTATGTAGGAATTATAACTGAATTTCCTTCTTTTCTTACTTTACTTAATATGATATTGTCTTACCTTGAGTTAGATTTTTGGCCTAGTGAACAGCAGTGTGATCTGCTCTTTTCTTACTGTTGATTTTGTTCCTAGGGAGAGCAACATCTCATGGATGAACACCTAGTCACTAAATCATCATGCCTCAGAGTGTGGTGGAGTCTCCTTCTTTGGAGGTTTTTAAACAGAGGCTAGATGGCCATTTCTCAGGAATGCTTTGATTGTGTATTGCTGCATGGCAGAGGCTTGGAGTTGGTGGCCCTTGTGGTCTCTTCCAGGTCAATGATTCTATGAATCTATTTTTATTCCCATGGTATTCATATTCTCTTAAGCCAGGCACTCTAATTATTAATCTATATTGGCTTCTAGCATTAGCATATAAATTAACATATACATTTTTTGTCCACTGTCATCGTCATCATCATCTCAAATCTTAAAAGCACCTAAATCTGATTGTTAGTCCCAGTTAGAGGAGATTCATTGAATCAATAAGAATGTGGTAAATTAACATTTATGTAATTTCTATTGATTCAGTGGTCTACTCTAGTGGGCACTAGCAGTTAGATTTAGGCCAATAGGTACTATCCTCTGTTCATTGTGGAATAATGAAAATATTTTATAATGTTTTAGTTGTGGCTCTTGTCAGTGAATCTTTTTTTTTCTCAGAAAACAGCACTTTCTGCACAGGAAACAATGAACAGAATTCTACATGCACTGCTTACTTACATGCTTACCGCAGTTGCATAGCTTAATAGTATCCCCCAGCCCAGATCCCCCAAACCCACTTTACTGAGCATCAGACATGAAGAGAGAAGGGGGTCCATTCTGCTGGTGATTGGAGCATGGCCAAATGATGTTCCCATCTCCCTGCCAGCCAGTGAGGTTACAGTAAGGAAGTGTAACAGGGCTCCTGCTTCTGATTGTCACAGCCTCACTGGCTGGTGGGATGTGGACGAAACAGCATCTGCTTGCAGCCCAGTCACCAGCAGAATGGACCCCTTTTCTCTATGTGAGTGATGTCCAGTAAGATACACTGGGGAGAGCTGGAAATAATCTACAGTAGCAATTATGTAGGGACCATGAATACAAATCTGTTACGGATGTGTAACTTCAAGTTACATAACTATAAGTCTGATCCTAAATTCTGGCTAGAATTTTCTGCACAGAAAATCAAATTTAAGGAACACTAAAACAGTTAAAAGAAAATGAAGAAGACATATAGAGGTTCTTTAAAGGTAATTTACACAACAGGGGTCCAAATTCAACCAAAAATTTCAATGAATAAAAAGTTCTTCCACTCCCGGTCGCATGGCGGGCGCGAGTGGTAGCTCGGAATGAAGCTGCGCAATGGCGCAGCTCCGAGCAGCCACCCGCTGGATTCCAGCCGCTTCTTTTGTCACACAGAAGTCGCTAAACACCCCTCCGGTACAAGGGGTGCGGAATGGGTCCAAAGGGGACCCCACAACTGGCGTTTGGCTCTACCCGGTTGGGGGAGCGGAAAGCGCCAGGGGGGTCGAAGGACCATGACGGAGCCAGCGAGATCGTTGCTTGAGCGGCACAAGCGCCGCCGTCGACTTTTAATCAAGAAATCAAGAAACAAGTAAGGAATAAATAAGAAAACATGTAACCTGCTCTGGTCTTCATTCTGAAAATATCACAACAGAATTTGGCTTGCAACGGAGCGCAGGAGCGAAGGAATGGAGGGACCCAGAGGAAATGTGAGTGTGTTATGGCTGAGAGTTCATCTTAAAGGGGCAGCTGAATTTAAAGAAAGGGCTGTGAGGCTTTTCTGCTTTCTCACGAGGACTGAAGTTATTTAAAGGCTTTTGATTTGTAATTTGGACTTACAGTTTAAAATGCTAAACAATTAAACAGTTGATATTGCTTTAAGGCAAAAGATTGGACTGTACAAAATTTAATAATCTTCATTTGGACATTGAATACTTTACTTTTTTTATTTTAATCTTCTGGTTGAACTGAGACAATTGGGTTTTGGTTTTCTAACTCTGGATTTCGGACTTTAGAAGAATACCTGGGAGGAAAAATTATCGAATTTTGTGGTGTTTTTTTTCTTCTTCTTCTAACTCCTGTTGTGTGACTCTTGTTGTCTGACTTTTTTTGGACTCTGGATTGTTGAGACTGGTGAGTCTGTGCTGGAAGGTCATTTAAGCAAAACATCCTCATTCCCATGGACGGAGCAGCTTGGAATTTAAGCGACTATGAGAATACGTGGAATCTTCAGAAATAAACTCCAGGCAGCAAAGTCCAAGATGGGAGGGGGGAATAGAAGGTGGATATCGGCACAGGGCTCTAAATCTGACAAATGGTGATGCACCTCAGCAATATCAATTAAGTTTAGGTATTTGATTGATATATTTCATTAATGTGAACATTGTGATATTGTCAAAGGGTTGAAAGGGGTATTGAGATTGATAAGCTTATGATGGAAGTCCTTTAAGTAAATACCCTCACTTCAATGGACAGAGCAGCTGGGAATTTAAGCGACTATGAGAATACATAGAATCTTCAGAAACAAACTCCGGGCAGCAAAGTCCAAGATGCGAGGGGGTTATGATGGAAGTTGTTCAAGTAAATACCCTCACCCCCATGGACGGAGCAGCTTGGAATCAAAGCGACTATGATAATACAGAGAATCTTCAGAAATAAACTCTGGGCAGCAAAGTCCAAGGTCGGAGGGGGTAATAGGAGGTGGATATAGGCTAAGGCTCTGAACTTGATAAGCAGTAACATTTCAGCAATGTTAATTAAGCTTAAGTGTTTTATTGACATATTTCTACAAACATCAATACTGGGAATTTTTAATGGGGATGAACCTGTGATGGAAATTGCTCAAGTAAAATACCCTCACTCTCAGGGATGGAGCAGCTTGGAATATAAGCGACTAAGAGAATACAGAGAGCTATCAGAAATGTATTTCCGGGCTGCAAAGTGCCAGATGAGAGAGGGGAATGGGAACTGGATTTAACCACAGGACCCTGAATTATATAAGTAGATTTGTATTTTGGCAATGTTAATTAAGCTTCCAATTGACTGATATATCGATACATTGGTATGAATATGAACATTATGATATTGAAGGGTTGAAGGGGGTTGAAAGGGATTCAGGAGTGGAAGTAAGAAATAAGACATTATTATAATGGAATCCAGGGTTAGAAGATGAGTGATTGTTGCAGTAATAATAGCTCAGACTACCAGATATACATTGACAGACATATTTTAGAACTGTAAGACTTTAGGTGATAAAAAAACATATTGGAATATGACAATTTGAGAGAAGCAGAATTGAGTGATAGCTGGGAACTGACAAAACAGAATGACTGTATAATGATTGTGTAGGAGAGGGAAATGCATGTTCAAACGGTTGAGACAACCATTGTATTGTGATACATAAATGTAATAAGTGGAGTGAATTGTGGGGAGTGAAGACCAGATCAGAGTGGAAGATCAGAAACAATGCATGTAGAATTACAATTTAAAGAATTTTTCTTTTATTTGTGAAATTTAATAAAATTAAATTTAAAAAAAAGTTCTTCCGTTGGTACCAGAACCAGATGAGAATTGGCACCAACCATACCTGAGGGAAGAGGATGTGTCATAGTTGGTGGAAGAACCCATAGCTCACTGGTAGAACACATGTGACTTCCTTTCCTTCAGAAGGTCACAGATTCTGCCCCAGATATATTCATCAAAAATGACTGGAGGAGGAAAGACTAGGACAAGCAAATATCCTACTTAACAAAAAAAGGAGTCCTCATTTGAAGACTTGTCAAAAGTCAGTTCCTTTTTAAAGATCTTCTGTTTGAACAAAATCTTGTTCAAGGGACTTGAATTTGCCCATTATAGTTTCCACCTGAATATCACGTTGAGTGAATGTATAGGCTGCCAAGTCAGAGGCCCTTTTCGCACGGCATTTCTTAAGCGAAAGGGCCCCTTGAGCATCACATAAATGAGAGGAGTGGTCTGCATGACACACTCCCATTTATGTGACGCTCAAGAGCCTCATGCGCAGCGCATATGCACCTTTTTATTTTTGGCTTTTAGCCGAAAATGGTGCGCGCTTGCGCACCAGTCAGGGGCCTGGGGTGAACTTACCTGCCCTGCGGAGCCTCTGGAGCTGGGCCGGTCACGCTTCCTGTCCTCAGTGCAGGCTACAGCTCCCAGGCTCCACTGCAGAAGGAAGGGGAGGGGCGCTCGTGCGACCAGGAAGCTGCTGCAGAGCCCAAGCAGCAGGGACGCAAAAGCCTTCCTCTGAAGGCTTCTTGCGCGAGCTCCGCCCCCCACCTCTGCAAAAAGGTAAGGTGCAGAAAGGGCCAGAGTCTTGCCTATGATGGATATTTGAGATCGTAGTGGACCATAGTGGGCTATGTTGACACATACACACTAAATGCTAGTAGCAGCCATCAACAGTGGGCTATATAGACTTCTGCTCTATTTCAGACCAAGTCTGTTCCACAACACCAATAAAGCTTTTGTATTCTTAGCACCCAATGTTCAGATATTTTGCTAATGAAAACATTTCAGTCTCCCACCTACTACCTGAAGATATATGTCAAACTCCCTACATTTCATCCTTTTAAGTTTTGAGAGAGATTGTTTATCATTACTGTGTGTCTTTAAGTAATATTGGACTTATGGCAACCCCAAGGTGAATTTATCATGTGGTTTTCTTGGCAAGATTTGTTCAGAGAGGGTTTGTCTTCACTTGTCTTGAACACAAGTCGGCAAGTGTCTAAAGCAGCGGGTTGTTGATGTGTGGGAGCAGTTGAGTAGTCAGTCCAGTCCAGGTCAGTCACAGGTTGTCTGAATAAGATGATGGGGGAAGCATGAGGGTGGTCATTAGCTGGTTCAGAAGTCATATCAGCTGGTCATAAGTACAGGTACATGAGCCAGCAAAGAGTAAACAGAATAGTCCAAAATAGCCAGTTCAAGGTCAAGACAAAAGAGGAACACAAGAGAGTACTGCCATTTAACAAGATAAGACAGTTGTCAACATTAAGGCTGAGAAAGGACTCTTGGGATATTTATCAACAGCTTCTTCAAGGCCACAGCTGCCTAATTAGGTCAGTGTTTATTATTAAACCATCACTGGGCTTGGCATTCTCCCTCCATCTCTCAACAAAGGACTGGTGCTTGTCATCTTCAACATCTGCAACCTCGTCCAGGTCCTACTGGGGAGCAGGATCCCTTATTGCCCCAGCCCCCATCTCCTAATATTCAGAGGCACCTGAAGCTTACTGGCAATCTGCCTCCTCCTCCTCTCTATCAGACTCCTCCAGCGGGTGAGTTACAACATTTGCTATCCTCTGAGGCTGAGAGAATGTGACTTGCCCAAGATCACTCAGTGGGTTTCCATATCTAAGCAGGGGATTCAAGCCCTGGTCTCCAAAGTCACAGTCCATTGTTTAGAATATGGATATCACCACTAAGGCCCTTTTCGCACAGTGTTTCTTAAGCGAAAGGGCCCCTTGAGCGTCACGTAAATGTGAGGAGTGGTCTGCATGATGCACTCCCATTTACGCAACGCTCAAGAGTCTCATGCGCAGCGCATACGCATTTTTTTATTTTCGGCTTTTAGCCGAAAATGGCGTGTGCCTGCGCATGGGTCAGGCGCCCCATGCGCACTTACCTGATGTGCGAAGCCTCCTTTGCCGCGCTGGTCACGCTTCCTGCCCCAGTGCAGCCTACAACTCCCAGGCTGCACTGCGAAAGGAAGGGGCAGGGCGCAGGCGGGGCACTCGCGCAACCAAGACGCTGCTGCAGAGCCCAAGTGGGAGGCTTGCGAGAGCCTTCCTCCCTAGGCTTCTTGCGTGAAGACTGCAACCCAGGTCCGCAAAAGGATAAGCTGCGAAAAGGTCCTGAGTCAGTACAATGGTTGCATGACTCCACTAGAGGGCTATTAACTATTCTAGAAGATTGTTTCTGTTTGCCTAAATAAGTTAGATTTAGTAAAAGTAAAGTAGATGTTGCTAAACAGCTTTCTGATCATTTCTGGTTGAGTGAAAGTCTATAACCTATCTCTGAACCTGATTTTTTTACCCTCTCTCCCCCACCCTTTCCCTCGTGTTGTTCAGTCTGTGGGAATTATTATAGTGGATGGCAGGAAAGAACATGTCCAGTTTGACAGAGATGGAAGAGCTCAAGGCAAAACGTACTTCAGGAAAACTAGCGTGCTCAGTCAAGTACTGTAAGACCTCTGAGATTTAGGCCCTAGTGCCACAAAAAGGCATGACTTACCTTCTGTTGAGGATGATTGTGGTTACAAGAATTCCTCACCATTACTGTCTGGGAGATTCAGGAGAGTGAAAAAGAAAGGGGACTCTCCCCTGCCAAAAAAAACTTACTCTCTCACGCACACAAGGCCTATTGAGAAAGGAAAGAGGTGAAAATTAATAGAGGATTCAGCATAGAGTGTAAAGGCATTGATACTGCACCTATCCTGAAGTCTTCAGTCCAGAAAGTAGTGAGAAGAATGGAGCTCAGCGAAGAGAAATGGCTGAGGGGATCACTTGACTAACAGAGTGCCAGTCTGCTAGCATAGCAAGGAGTTCTCTGAAGAGACCCTCAAAAACTGGAACTACTTATAGGGCATAACGTACTTGGACGGCAGGCCCTCTCCCGGGAAGAACAATGGCCAAAATAGAGAGAGAAATGCCACACAATAGCAACTTCGTAGTTTGCATGATTCGTTTATGCAGATGGACCTTGCTGTGTAAGACTTTTCTAAAGTCGGAGTTGCTCAATCTGGGGAAAACCCAATAATCCACTCAAGCGCTGTTTTTGGTTGGGGACCCTTTGTCCATGTGGATGTGTTTAGCCTGAGGTCTCCTAGGGGAGTGTGACTGGGGATATTCCTGGCCTGATCTAGTTTCGGTCGTTCAACCTCTTTGTCTGCGAACCCACTCAGGCAACCTCTTTGGCATAGTGGGCATATTTGATATCAAATTTATATTTCCCGGGATGGAGTCTGTCATCGCGGTAACTTTAGGACCAATTAATCCTCTTGATTGTCATTCCAATTCTTTTTGTCCACCAAAGATTGAGGGTGAATTCTCTAAGAGGGAGACTTTAGTATTCATATAGACTTTGCACATGACACAGGACCCCATTTTTCTCTTTAAACTATAGGTAGAAACTCATCTTTATTCTTGAGGTTCTTGGTGGTCACCATCAACTGGGAGTGGCAATGCTCAAACTAAAAGTGAGCAGTGACACTTTGGCTTTCTTTCTGCCACCCTTCTAATTCTCTGCAGCTTAATGTGCCCTCTCTCAACTTCCTCTCCCCATCATTAGGGTTGGCTTTGATTGGCACTAATAAGAAGTAATTTCTATCCCCAGATTGATGCACAAAAAGAGTGATTTGGCTAAGTTATTATGCATCTAGAGTAGGTTTGCAAACCCAACTATCAGGGGCAGGGGAAAACACTTCTAATCAACATACTGCATGGTCAAGCCTCCATACTTGCAAATACACCTATCTACAGTCTTGTATTCTTCAATTTCCATCTCTTTCATTCTCCTCACTGTTTTTCTGGCTTGCAATGAGAAGAATAACAGAATTACAGAGATGAAGGCACCACAAGGGCCATCTATTCCACAGCTAAAGCACTCCTGAGACATAACCATTCAATCTCAGTTTAAGGTGCTGCAAAGAAGGAGAATCTGGGAAAGTTTATTCCACTATCAAACAGCTCTTATCAGGATGTTCTTCCTGATGTCCAGGTGAAATTTCTTTTTTCTGTTATTTGAACCCATTGGTTTGTGTCCTGGTTTCTGGAACAGCAGAAAACATGCTCACTCCATCACTACATGACATCTCTTCAGATATTTAAAGATGACACAAAGTAAAATAGGTGTGGTTCCCCACCCCTATCTCTTTAGAGATTTGCCATTTGTCAGCTATTCTGTATCTCTTCTGAAGACCCTTTTACCAATTTTTGGTCACCTGAGCTTCCAGCTCATGAGTTATGGTAAAATCCAAAGAGACAGACTTAGCATTAAGACTCCACTTAAGCATTCTTAAGTACTGGAATCCCAGGATATTTGCATGGGAGAATGAATAGGCTGTTAGTCTTTTAGGTTATTTATTATGTTCGGTCATAGATATACAAACATAGACTTTTCAATGTCTAGTCACATTACATTATATTACCGGTAAGGCATCATATATTGATTACATTCAGTGCAAGTAAGGTGTAACATTTTTGTAAGAACTGAACCTTTCTATCATCTGCATTTACTTAGCAGACATCTCTACATTTACACATAGAGGAATTCAATTCAACATCTTACACAATACTGGGGTGTTTTAACTGATATTCTGTCTGTGGAGAAACACACAAGCATCCAAGGGAGATGATAACCCTGGGCACTGCTATATCTAATAAAATACATTACAGCAAGAATGGGAATGGGATTCTCTTTTACCAGCATGGTTTGGGCCTCTATTAGCTAGGAACAGCAGAGCTGTTATTAGGAACCATGGTGAGGATAACATTCGGTCTGTCTACTGTCTCTCTCCTCTCAGCCTGTTTTATATCCTTCTCTGCCCATCTCATCCAATAAGATTAGAGACATTCATTAGTCTTAATTTATATAAATATTCATCTCACCCAATCAGGATGATGAGATCTTAGGGGTGATGCAACACTCCAAAACCATTTTGCTTTTGACTGCTTTCCATCATTTTACATCAGCCATCTGATTGCATCAGCTGGTTACCATATCCTACCACCCCTCTTATGAGATGTGCAACTATCATAAATTGGACTTATTAATGACTGGAGAATATAATTGGTGTCACACTGACTGGAGATGTGTTTGGGGTCATGAAAGTCCAGATAGGATTAGACAGAAAATCCTGACTCTGATGGGTTTGTGTTAATTCTTTCATTGCTTCAGGCTCTGTTCATTTTCGAACACAATGGAAGTTGAACTGCCTAGATCAAGCAATCAGAGACCATCTCTCAATTTTACACTGTGTAGATCTTCCCTATACATCCTACCTGACCAAACATTAAGAGATTGTGGTGAATCTCGTCAATGCTTTATCACTCTGGAGTTAAAGCAATCAGCCCATTCTGGACTCCTTTGTCAGTACCATGGGAAAGCTATTACAACTTTGTCAATGTACCCCTTCAAGGTATGAAATAGGATAGACAAATCCTAGCTTTGACCCCAGCCAATTGTAGTTCATAGTATGTGGAATGCAGTCTAGATTGCCATTCCTCCATGCTACCCTCAGACACTGGCTGAGCCCCTTCACTGTGATGTCCTTCTTCAATACTGGTGACTACCATCCTTTTCACCCCAATCTCTCTGTATCCAACCTTTCCTGCCTCACTTTCTGATAGCTTTGTATGGTTCATGGGAGTGTATGATTTCTTGTGTGTTTGTCAATTCAAATAAAACACTTTAACTGTTAGTACTGGTATATACATATGTGAAAAGATCCTCTTCTCTCACAGGCCTCCTCTGAACTATATTTCCCCCAAATTCTAAGGAGACAGTGGCATTGCAGGTGGATCCCAACATCCCCCACATCTTAGGCTAACAAGCCATTACCCTTTAACATGGAACTTTTCTTGGGTTCATTATAGGTCAACTTACTAGTATATCATTACTTATAGCTAGGCTGGCTTTACGCCCAGAACAACCCAATGCCTATATTCTTAGTACAACACATACATTCCCCATTACATGAAGCTTTCTACTTTATATTTTCTGCTTTATGACCATACTATTTACATTTCCACATCTTAAGTTTCACAAATTATAACCCAAATCAGTGCCCAGCCTATATTAAGAGTGAAAGGAGAGAGGACAACTGTGGGTTGGATGGAAGGTCCAAAGTCCAGCTAGTGTGCCAGCTATGACCATTCCTTGGGATGTCTGACTTGGCAATAGTGACACATACCTTAATTACATCCTGATTGGATTACTATAATGCACTCTATGTGGGACTGCCTTTGAAGAGTGTTTGGAAACTTCAATTAATTGAAAGAGCTGCAGTGAGATTGCTAAAAGGTCCTGGTTACAGAAAGCACACAACTCCCTTCTTGAAACAGTTCCACTGGCAATGATGTATTTAAGTCTTTTACTCCAAGTCTTAAGTCAAGTCTCAGGTCCCTACCTTCAAGTCTCAAATTGAGTCTTAAGTCCCTGAAAGATAATTCAAGTTATCTCAATCTGAGCCTCAAGTCTAGCAGCCAACTTTAACAGAAGAAAAAGTGGTGGTGATGTGTGTGTGTGTGTGCGGGGTTTAAGTTTCAGTAATTAGAAAATCAAAGCCCCATCCTGTCACTTCCTTTTCCACCCTACCTCAGTGATGCTTCAGTCAGACTTTAAATCCCCTCGCCATTAATATCAATCTTTAATCCTTCTCACTCTCTCTTGCCTGCCAAAAGCTCCATCCTGTCACTCTCTTTCCCACCTTGCCTCAGTGATGCTGCAACTAGACTTTAAACCTGTCTTTAAGTGTTTAAACTTTAAGGGAGTGCAGCATACCTATCCTGATGACTTCTTCAAGAGTAAGCAGGATTTGATACAACCCTAAACCAATGAAGGACACAAAGCACGCCCATGAACCCTCCAGCCAGCATGACCACTGGCCAGTCTAGCTCAGAGTTTCTGTGTGTTATAATCCAGGAAACTAATATTTGCATATTCCTTTCCAATGTCTATGACTACGGTTAAGTCTACTGTCCTTGGGATCCTCTAGACAGCCCAATGGTTCTGGGAAATATTGAGGCATTCTTATGCCTTGTTATGGTTGTTGTCACTCCTGCATTCAATCACCTCCTCAATAAGCTAGAGGTTTGACCTTGGTTTGTTATTGATTGCAGCATTACCCCCAGTCTGTAAATTTCTTTTCAGCCATTCTTCTCTGTCTTGAGATGTGGTGTGGGTGAAGTTTCCACTATCCCCTCTGTGAATTTAACACCTTCCCCTGTATGTGCTTCCCACAATATCCATTATTTCTCACACATTGTGTCTATTTTTCTCATTTTTTAAAAACCTTTTTATGTGGCCATAATGCTAAAGTGATATAAGGCTATACCAGTTTAATAGTATAACTCTAAAAGGATGACGGGGACAGGAATGTCCAGTCTGGTAATTGGAAATGTGATGAGGGAAAGCAGCTTTTTGGGAAACTTTGGCGGCGAAGGTCACACTTTCATTCAATATATCATAAGGGTACTGCCAAAAATATCAAGGGAAGAACTGAGACATTGAAGACTTATGAATGTCATTTACTTGTATTGGAAGCTCTTGGGACAGAAAAAAAAATCCAAACAAAACAAAAAGTTATGATGAGTACCAGAAATTCATGAGGCAGATGCTACAACAAGAAGAAAATTGTATAGATATCAGAAAAAAAAGCCCAATAAGTAGAACTATCAACTTTGGACAAATCTAGAGAAGATCTTAGATACATCACTGGGGAATATCTAGATAAACTACTCTGGACTGTTGTTTATTTACATTGTCCTAAAACATTTTACAGTGCTTAACCTCCCCCTCCCCCCCATCCTTTGCATTACTACTCCTTCTTTAAAGACCTGAAAGGGATGTAACTCCAGATCTTTGTAGAACATGATCACTGTAACTCTGGTTCATTTTGTTCCTATGGTAAACTTGGAAATAAACCACACTGATTTTAAAGGAATGTTCTTTCTAGTAAGTGATTTAGGAGCACAGTCTAAGTTGTTCGTTTGAGAAAGCCGCAATAACCCGTGAAAAAGGAAATGTTATTTGGATCCACTGGTTGACCTTACAAGAAAAGCCAAATGAAAATGGAGATGACAATCAATTATTTCCAAATATTGGCACTTCAATATTACAACTGGGGACAGTTAGGCACAGCCGTTCTGCTCTCTTCCTAAATAAAACATAAGACAACAAGTTCTAGATTATGGACTTTTAGAAAATATATAGCAGGATGATTTTTTTTTTTAAAAAAGATATAAATGTTTCATTGATATTTGGAAAATATGATGGCATATAAAACAAGACAAAACAACTCCTCCCCTGGGTTTCCAACATTTACTTTTTAACACTTATTTTTAACAAAATATATCATTCATTTTCTTCCCGCCAAGAAGAATTACAACACGGCATGCCATAGCAAATAACACTTTTATTTCCTGGCTGAAATAAAAGAAATCAGAAGCAATCAAGGGCCCAAAGTTTCAGATGAATGCTTGGATTTTCATGCAACAGCAGCTTGTCCATTAAAAGCACACTTTAAAAAGTCATACTTATTTCTGTTTCTTCAGAAATGCCATCCCGAGCTACTTTTTGTACACCAGAAAATGGACCTTTCTGAATGTTCAGGGAACATTTTGCCCTCCCCTGGATTCACCCTAATTTTAAATCCCACAAATGGCAAATCAAAACCCCCAGAACCTTCTGGAAATTGGCACGCCCTCTTCTGGAGGTTGGGCTTTTTGGCCAGCAAGATCTTTTAAAGGAACAGGAAGTGATGGGGTCCTGAAAAAGCGGTCTCTCTCTCTCTCTCTCTCTCTCTCTCTCTGGCCCTTTCCACCCAGCTCAGGAAGGAATTGCATTTAGAGGGTCAGAAACTCTAAGTGGGGGCCTCAAGGTGGAACAGGAGGGTTAGACAAGGCCTTTGGGAATATGGAGAAGAGCACTATTGTCCTGGGGCCACCTGCAGACATGGGCTGCAGACTGTGTACCATAAGATCTTAAGAAGAGACATGCTGGAATCAGAGATTTATCTAGTCGAGTACTTAGTTCCCAAAGTGGCCTATGCACCATGATAACAGGATAGAATGAGATTAAATACCACTTTCCTTCTATGCTATCCAGAAACTGGTACAGGATTGTAGCAGGGGGAGGGGAGACAACATGAAGGCATTACACTCTTGAAATAAGAATTCCCCTACATGATTTTTTACCTTCACTCCCCAAATTTCTAGCATTGCAATAACTTCAGGGAAGTATTTAGAAACAGAGTTTGGGCATCCAAGAAAAGGGGCAGTCAAGATTACTAAGGGCAGGAGAACATAGCAAATACAAAAGTTCTTGGAGTGAAGAATTTTCATTGTCTCCCTGTTTGCAATGATAGAAATTTTGGGATTGAAATAGAATTTCATTGGGACAGCAGAATAGCTATCTGGAGGGGCAACACCCTAGTTTTGCTTCCACTGTAGTCACACATCTGGTACCTAGAGGCATAGTGTCTTTGATAATGAAGCTAAAATATAGCCATAATGACTAGCAACCACTGATAGCCTTCACCTCCATAAAATTTCATACTTCGTTCAAAATTTCCAGGTTTGTAACTATAGTTCCCTGAAGAAGTATTCACCCATCTCTTTGATATTTCCACATTCTGCTTTTAAAATGGATTTATTGATTCAACTAAGTTCCCTTACGAACCAGCCTGGGCTTTGTAATATGTTGGGGAGGCCCTTCTCTCTGTCCAACCACCTTCACAGGTGAATCTGGTGGGAGGACAGGAGAGGGCCTTCTCAATGGCTGTCCCTAGGCTCTGGAACTCCCTTCCCAAAGACGTCAGGCTGGCACCCTTCCTATTCTCTTTTTGCAGTCAACCAAAGACATTTTTATTCTGACAACCATTCAATGTGTGATTATGGCACCTCTGATAAAAGGTGCTAGTTATCGCTAACTGTGCAGAATTTATGAAAGTCTGAGTTTTAATTATGTATTTTAACTTTGTTTTAATTCTTCTTTGCTTAATTTGTGTTTTAACTTTTGTATTCCATGATTTTTAACTATGTTTTCCCTTTTTTAAAATTACTGTAAGCTACTTTGAGTCTCTATCAAGAAAAAAGTGTGGTATAAATAAGCAGAAGTAAAAGTAGAACTACTACTACTGCTGCTGCTATGGCTGGTTTGTTTTCACTGACTTAACTTTTCTGCCACAATAAAAATATCTGACACCTTCACAACGTTGAAGATCTTGTGTACATCATATGATAACAATTCCTGTTAAATCTCTTTCAATTTTGTGTTATAACATAACAAAATGTGGAAAAATTAAAGGTTTGTGGATACTTCTGCAAAAAACTGTAGGAGGCCAAGGATGCAGGGCTTTTATTTGTTAGTTTTCATATTATTTTCTAAACCAACTTTTTTTTTAATTCCAAAACATTCCCTCAGGGTGGCTAGTGCACCACTGTTCAAAATGGAATACAGAAACTGCAGCCAACTGCAGCAGCCCAACATGAACATTTTTGCAAGAATCCAAAACCCCCAAACATATTAGCCAACTGACAAGTACAATTCTTAGCAATCCTCTTAAAAGCTAGCAGGGTATACTTGATTCAGGATAGAAATCTGGGCCATTTCCACACTCAAAGGGGCCTTTGAGGCCCCTCCCTAAACTACAAACCCCAGGATTCTGTAGGATGTTTACTGTGGAATAATAGCACTATATCTGTCTAGTGTGGAAATGGCCCTCATCTCTGCAAATGATCTTGGGAAATATGAGAGACAGACAGAAGTTTTCAAAGAAGCAGCTGTGTTCGTAGCATAAAAGAGAGGAGGGTGCAGGGAAAAGAAGGAATGTAGCTGCACCTTTAAGACTGACTGGCTTTTATTTTAGCATGTGCATTCATGGATACACACTTTTTCAGATGCAGCACAGAATAGTATCCAGGCCTCAGGTTATAAAGCATATGTACACAGTTGTGGAAGTGGGATGGAATGTACTAGGATTCAGAAAGATGCAAATCATGTCCCTTGCCCTAAATTTTCAAAGGGCTGGACAAAGGTCTTTCAGATCTTTACAGTGGTCGGTTAGTCTTGATTTGTGAAAGCAATAAATCTGCTTATCAAAAGGCACTTACCCTGGGTTCAAAACCTTCTCTGAGAAGATACATTTTATTATACATGCAGTACTAAGGACTCTTTTGTTAATACATACAGTTTGCCATGAAGCCATTATTTTTGTTCATATCTCTGCTGATGGATTGGAATTTGTGAATATAATGCGATTCAGCTGTTTCTCTTTTTAGTCTTCCTTTGTAATTTCCTCATTTAAGGATCTTTCTTTGAGCAACATAACAGTAGATCGCTCCAGCAAAACAATCAAATTGGCAAGGCAATTTGGCAATTGGCATGGGGGGGGGACTCAACTGCTTTTACACCCACCTAATCGCTAAGGTCTAGCAAAAAGGACAACAAGCTTGGTGTTCTTGACCAGTTTCTGTGGTGCTGTCTAAAGTGAGCATGCAATCTCAGTATGGACATTGTAGTTATGATCAATAAAGCCCTGTGTGGCTTAGGTCTAGACTATCTGAGAGACTGTATTTCCCTATGTGAGACTAAGTTTTAAGATCTTTGAGGGAGAGCTTTCTCTTGGTCCCATCACATCTGGTGAGGACTCAGGAGAGAGTCTTCTCAGTGGCTTCTTCCAGGTGATAGAACTCTCTGCCACAGAAAGCCTAGGTGGCCCTCCCTCTGCTTTGTTTTCACTGGTAGGCAAAAAACTTCTTGTTTAAACAGGCCTTCATATTTTAACCAATTAGGGTAGTGTAACTGGTTCCTGGTGTGCTGGTTCCTGATGTGTAAGAGGTTTCAATGTGTTTTTAATTGTTCTAAACTAATGTCTTTAAGTGGATTGCTATTTAAAGCTTTTTAAAAAATTTATATTACAGATTGTTTTAGCTATATTGTTTTAATGTGGGATATAAATCAAATAATAAACAAATAAATAAATATGTAATTTTACTTGTTAATTACTTTGCATACATAAAAGTAGCCTTACTTAAGAATTACTTTGCATACTTTTAATAGTTTGATTAGTTGTGTTTGAACATTTTTATTGTCAAGTTAGTGGCTTTATCTTACTTTAGCATCATTGTAAGCCTCCTTGGGTCCTAAGCTGGAAAAAATGTGGGCTGCTAAAAGGCTGAATGGCTGAATGAGTGAATGAATGAGCATTTTGTTCATAGTCAAAGACTTGGGGCCTTTCCATCTTACACGGTTATAGTGCTATTATTCCACTTTCAACATCCTGTGGAATTCTGGGGTTTGTAGTTTAATGAGTCCCAAGAGCTCTCTGGCTGAGAATTCTAAATGCCCCTCCCTAAACTGCAAACCCCAGGATTCCATAGTATGTTGAAAGTGGAATAATAGCACTATAACAGTGTAGTGTGGAAAGCCCCCTAGCTGAGCTTCTACAGCAGAGCTTTCCAAACTATTAATGTTGGTCACACACTTTTTAGACATGCGTCATTTCGTGACACAGTAATTCAGTTTTACTAGCAAACCGAAGGTTAAATTAACCTCTTAGAAGAGATACAGACACATACATAAATTGTAATATCAAAATGCATGGGGACACAACATATCTCATGAAAAGCTTTCATATATTTTTAAAAATATATGGTTTATAAATAATAACGTGTTTCCAAGATTGTAAGTGACACACCTACACACTTCAGGCAACACACTAATGTGTCGCTGCACACCATTTGGAAAGCCCTGTTCTACAGGCTTCCCTACAGGGGTGGCAATTATGAGCAGTTGCTTTGGTGCTGTCTAAACTGAACATGAAATATGAGCACTAAATATGAGCACTGTGGATCTCCTTTACTTCACCCCAAACGTTTGCATTCTCTAGCAAGACTATCTTGTTTGACTTCTACATATTTTTAAGGACTTGCGGTGATATCCTGCATTGGCTACTTACTTATCTCTGTGCAACTTAGTAACATCTCCTGTCCCAACTACCCTCCAGCTTGCCTTCAGGATAGGTGAAGGAAGTCCATTCAGCTGGAGAATGGGCACAAGGAAGATGATAATTCCATAACCCCCTGCCAGACCAGAATACAGATCAGTTACAGATTGGTAACTCTAGGGTACAAATCTGTAACTGCAATGCTGAATACCAGTCTTGATGGTGAACATTTTAAAAAGTATTTGAATAGTGACTGAAAGAACATAGCCCTCTAAAAAGGCCAGAGCATGGAAATGTTACTTTTTTGAACTAAACCTGCCAGAATCTCATTCCTGCGTGATCAGGATTCTGGGAACTGTTATCTAAAATTTTAGTTTGCCAAGCTCTAGAAAAGACAAACAAGTAATCTGGTCAGATTCTGAGAGCTTTGCAAGAGGGAAATGAAAGTCTTATGAATCTTGTGGAAGTCTGAGAAAAGATGTCTGAGAGGCTGACTAATTTGTCCATGGAGGCCAGTGTTTATATATACAGTCTTTATGTGTGAAATGTTATATGAATGCTGGGTCTTTGATAATTTACTGCTGCATTTGTCCAAGCTTTCTTGTCTGACCTTTTTTTTTTTTTTTTTACTAACTACTGAGAAATTACACAGAAATCAATTGAATGAACTGAAGGATTTGGATGAAGAACAGCAGATCATTTTCATAGGCATAAACTCTAAAAACAACAACAGTCAAAACATGGAAAGAGGAGGAGAAAGAGAGAAGAAAAACTAACAGAAAGTTCTGGAGCATGTTTCCTGCTGACTGTGGAGGTTCCCTCTTTGTTCTTCTAACCACCTTTTTGTCTCTCTGCCAAAAGCTACCACTAGCGGGAAATAATGGCAGATTTGATATCAATTTTTCTTTTAACTTAATTTGCCCCTGCCTATTTAACATCTCCGTTACCCATATTAAGTGAAGCCTGCTTAAAAAGCACAGCTAATGAAGATCCTAAACCTGCCTTGGGAAAAAAAAATAAAATAAAGCATGACACTTTTTGGAAAGCATCAACATTCTCTTCCAATGCAATGAAAGTCGATCTTTTCTCTTCATAAATTCCATTAGTATCTAAGGCACAACAGAAAGCATAAGAAGATAGAAAGCTATGTGTGGACATAATACAAAATTTGCCACAGCTAATAGCAGTCTGCTACTTTCACTAGCTTTTGGACCACAGCCCATATAAAGATTACTTACAATGTCTGTCTCCAGATGTTGTTGGAACTCTCCTTATGACCCCAGAAACGTTCTTGCATTCACATCCAGAAAAAAGACCAAGCACAGGACTTTGTCAAACACTTGATCTCAGGCCATACCATTGTTACTATTCAAGGAAACAGAGATCTGCAACAAATATTAACTTTTTCATACCTTTTTTTTCAAAGGCAAGAGCCCCAACTTCTCTTTCACATTTTATTTATTTATTTATTTGGTGTAGACAAGCACATGCTGAACTCACTTTCATAACCTTGGTGCCTTCAGAGGCAAACCAAGATCTATGTTTCTTGGTTATCTTCCCTGTGCTCTTCTGCTACTGTGACGCATTGGCCCATTATTTAGGTCACCATGGCCTGTACTAACTGCTAATCATCCCATGGTGAGCATTACAGAGGAGACATTAAAAAATCCTCTCTCCTTTCAGTGGTTTGTCAATGAACAAAAAGTCCTACTTGTCTCATTACTTCAACCATTACACTGTGGCTCAGGGTGGGCACAGAACATTTCAAATGTGTTAACAAAGAGCAGGATGTAGACTTAAAAAGCCTGGTTCAGTTCCTGGCCCTGCACTATGTATCTGGCTGTATCTGCTTGTTTCCATTCTGGTATCCAGTCTATTATCTGCCTTACATAATCCCTATTATGAGTACAGGGCTTGGGCAGAAGGAATGGAACACAGATCAAAATACAGCCACATCTACACATAGGGCAGAATGAAGTGGCAGGAATCTGTACTGCTAAGATGATAATTAGCACTATTCTATTCTCCAAGTCCAAATAGTACAAATGGTCTATTATTCAAATTTTCTGCTAATTACCTAAATCAAACACATTCACTGATGCATTATCTTCCTGATGCATTTGGGGATTTTCAATCCTATGGTAAGGGCAGGTTCACATAGCTATGTAGGACCATAGAAATATTCCATAAGAAATATTCCATATAAGGAATAACCTAGGAGATAAAGATAATACCATACGTACCCAATTAGAATTCAGAGATATAGAGTTGATGTTCTGTTTCATATACCATGTTGGCCCTCAGAACTTGCCCTCAGTCTCCTTCTAAGGGCTGTAGGTACCTTTTCACATGTTTTAGGCCCTTTGCACCATTTTGGATGCAGGTAAGATCTTTCTTTGTTTACAACAGGAAGTGATCCAGAATTTATTTCCTGTTTACTTCCTATTTTGGAAACAGGCCTATTCTGGGTTTAAAATGGCCAGCTGGGGCAAAAAATGCCCCCATGCTCCCCAGATGGCCAGATTTTACCCAGTCCTGGTTCCCATTCAATGAAAAGCAGACTTTACAGCTTCAAGGATTGACTGAATACTTTCACAGTATCTCACTGCAGCATCTCATCTACATCCTTACATTCAGTCATACCCCACAGTAGGAAATGTACAAGATTTGAATTTAAATTCAAATAGCTCAAAGGAACTTTGAATTAAGTCCCAGATATGAATTTGTAGCCATGATTATCCAAAGTGCCATCTACTGGAGTGCATCTGGGAGTCTTTCATTTTCCTGCAGGCCTCTGAACCAGGCAATTTATTTCCCAAACAGATATCAATGCATTTATGCTATCTACATGTTTTGCCTCCATTGAGAATGCTAGCCTTTGGGGAAGTGAGGCGGTAGGATCAGAGGCACATCCACTGGGGGAAGAATATTGATCTCATTAAAAATCATTTTAATCCAAATTGTTGTTAGCTTCCATTGCAGTCGGTGGAAATATCCCTTCCAGGGCTAATAGTGCCTTTGGAAATAATGTGTGTCATTTTTTGGTGGGATCAAAGTCAACTAACTCTCCCCACCTGCCATGGTTTTGATCTTGCTCTCCTATGCCTTATGGCTGCATTTGTTTAAGGATGAAATAAACATGTTAAGTGCATTCATGCAAAGACAAATGTCTGCAATCTGTCATGCAATGGTTGGAGGACCTTAATGGCTTTATCTCTATATGAATGTGTATTGTAAAGAAGCCAACTTAGAGCATTTTCTTTTGATATATGGTCACCTTGTATTAATATGTATGCTTAGCCCATGATTGTATCTTAAGGATTTTATGTATTCCTGCTTTTTATTTCTTTTTTTTAATATTTTTTTATATTTTTTTTATATTTGCTCCTCCTCTCTCCTGCCAGTAACTATTATAAAAATATTTTTTTAAAAATAAGTTCGTATGTTTTATGTCACATCTACTTTGGCTTCAATAAACAATCAGAAAAGAGTTCCATCTACACCTTTCCTAACATGTTGGGAACGTATGGAGCAAATCAAAAGGGGGGTGGGGACCTTTTCATTCCCAGTTTGTTGTAGACCTTGTAAATAGTATTTTCTGTAGACAACTGTCTAGCCATCAGTATTTCCTTCCACACTCATGTTCCCTGTACATATTACATACAAATAAAGCAAAGTGCTTAGATCATCAAAGTTTTTCATAGCTTTTTCTTATTTTTGCCTAGACTCAGAAGCCATAAGTCACTGTCATGCTTGCCAATCTGGAAACCTTTTCATTATGGGAGGTGGTGCAGCAGGGGGGTGGGGGTGGGAGAGAACATGTTGAGAAAACTTGTAACAGGTTTTTGCTAAGTATGGGTGGAGTGGAAAAAGTGATCCAGGCTTAATTACCCACGCTTAGTCATAAGCTGCAGGAACGGAAGCTCTCTTAAAAAAGTAATAAATTGGAACTCTCTCTCTGTGTGTGTGTGTGTTTATAAAGATTTTAATTTCCATCACATCATGCTATGCAAGAACTTACAATACCAATGAACAGAATTGGTGACTGATACAGAAGATAAAGAAGAGCATGGGAGCCAACATTCCTTAATTGAGATTATATCACAAACAGAATCAAGGATCCCATGCCTGCCTTATAGTAATTATTTCTAAATTACATTAGCATACATGCATTTCAATCCCTTGTTTTTTTTTTAGGTCACCTGTCACCTTTCTTTAATGATGAAGAAGTGCCAACTGCAGGGCAAGGGACTGATGTACTCACATGTGTTCAGTTCTGATGATGGACTCAATGTGCAAATAAGCCATCACTACGAAGGGATGAAAGAAAATTTGTTTGTTTTTTTAAATGTTTGGAAACATGTTTTTTGAGTGTCAGGAAAGCTTTGTAAGGAAAAGACTGAACTGATGAGAATCTTTGGAGTTCAGCACTTGTTTTGTACAAAATTCACACTTGGAACTTTTGTGCAGGAAATGTTTCCCTTGCAGAAAATACTGTTTTCTGAGCAGGAACCAATGTGCAAATTTTGCACAGAATAAACCTGCAACTACAACATTTTTGTACACGTAATTTTTTTGTCTTCTACAGAAAAAAAAAATTCCATATGTGAATTTTGCATAGAATAAGTCCTGAAGTATGAATACCCTTTGAAAACTGTGCAATTTTCAAGACTTTCCTGCAGCAAGAAGAAAGTAGTTAAAATTACTTATCCTTCCTTTGAGAATGAAATAAGCCAAAAATTACTTCCGTAGCCATCACAAACATGGTGCTACATCATGACACTTCTAAATATGTTCCAGCTGTATCCATTCAAATGTTAAACTATTTTACCTATATTCTGTATTTCTTCTAAAGTAAGTGCTTAAGATGCTGAAGGATCAAACTTAGAAGGGAAATAATATTGTAATTTAATCAGTCAAACTCATCAGTTAAGAATACTACCAACAAAACGCCAAATTTATTTGGTTGTAATGGTGTGGATGTTAATAATGCTGCTAGGGTTGGAGAGGAGCCTGCACAAGGTGCTTGCTACTGCTCCTTGTTGTTCCCCTCTCCACTGTCCAGCTAGCCTAGCCCACCTTCTTCCTCTTTATCCGACATAATTTAGCAGCAAGCTTACCACTTACAACTTATTGCTCTTTTTCTGCCTGGCAAGATGGAGGCGGAGGGGACAAACCTATAATCATCAGATTTCTTTTCAAGCAATTAGAATTGATTCTGGCCTAATCATCCCAACTTCTTTATCTCTTCCCATTTTGAAACAATTCCACACCTTTCAAATACTTTAATTCTTTTTATCTCCCAGCTTTTATCTCTCAACAGTTTACAAATGGTGTCTCACTGGTGTTCCCTGGTACAGCACAAATGTCACATGTTTATTTATCCAGGAACTCTTTCTTATTCTGAATGAAGGGTGTAAACTAAAGCCTACAGTGTATCTACACAGCACAGTTATAGTGGTTTCATGTCATTTTTAAAAATGTTACAGTTCCCTCAAATGGAATCCTGAGATTTGTAGTTTTGTGAGGCATTTATAATTGTTTTCTAGAGATCTCTAGTATTGTAGATCAGGGGACTGCACCAGAGCTCACAATGAGGAAACTCCGAATGCTCACCACTCTCAAAATTCAGTAGTATGGTGCCATAACAATTAAGGGGTCTGGACTTTTGAAACAAAGTATCCATCATTCAAAATTTGCCCTTCCTTCCTTCCTTCCTTCCTCCCTCCCTCCCTCCCTCCCTCCCTCCCTCCCTCCCCTTTTTTTGGTGAGGGGTTGTTTCTTTTGTTTTTTCAGGTAGCTTGTGGCATGGCTTGTTCGAGCAATAAGTGTGTTAGATACTCCTCATTTCTTCAGATAATGTTGGTAGCAAACAGTGTATGTAGACTCGAGTTAATAGACTCGGACTCAAGTCGGACTTAAGTTGCTTCAGTGACTCAGACTTGACTCAACCATAAATGATGCACTGGCTCAACTCAACTTGACTCAGCTCAAGACTTGTATATTTGTAATGACTGACTTCATGCCCCTGGTTCAGTAACATAACACATTCATCCAGAAACCTTATCACTTTGAACAAAGCCTCCATCTCTTTTTGCCTACTAGTCACATGAAAATTTGTCTCAAGCCCAAAGTGTGGGCGCATTTCTCAGAGGCGAATAGCAAACAGGTTAGGCTATGGGTTTGAGGTAGGTTTGAGGTATCTCAGCAGCCTGTCCCTGCTTCATATTAGAGGAGCCTTCTAAAATGTTTCCTAAGAGGAAAAGACAAGACTTGCCTCTAGAGTGCAGGGTGCATTTCTCAGAGGGGAACAGCAAATTTGTTAGGCAATGGGCTTGAGGAGGAAAGATCCTTCCTTCTAAATCTTTTGAATCTTCAGTAATAGGGAGTAAGATAGGATCCTATTCCCCACTTCTAAAGCTGCAGATGGCAAAATTGCAAAAGTGGAGAGCTGACTCTGCTTAAATTGTTAAAACTGAATTTACTTCTGTCTATCCAATAATTCCGGAATTTTGGTTGGGATATAAAGTTGGCTTCCAGACTTGAGACTTGACTCAAAAGTATCTTCAAGGACTTGAGACCTGAAGGTAGAGAGATGAAGGTAGAGACTTGGAGTAAAAGACTTAAATATATCACTGGTAGTAAATAAAATGAAGAATGA
The DNA here is from genome assembly GCA_030412105.1 of Cyclura pinguis. Classification (NCBI taxonomy): domain Eukaryota; kingdom Metazoa; phylum Chordata; class Lepidosauria; order Squamata; family Iguanidae; genus Cyclura; species Cyclura pinguis. Next base: position 167,645,167 of record CM059600.1, read on the forward strand.
GATGAGGAGGAGGAAACAACTTTGTTTTTTCCTGATGTTCTAAGACATCAGGAAGACATACCAAGCCAAGTCTGGAAGACAGCACAAAGGGCTTATCCCTTTCATTAAAAGGGGTACCTTTGAAAGACCAGTTTACTTTAGCAGATATGTGAATGTACTTATCAGCTACCTATAGTACCCAGAATTGTTTGGGAGAATCATTAACTACTGTTAAAGATCACTCACTTTTAACAGCTCTGAAGGATGACTACCTGTCTCTTCTGGTATCCAGACATTCTTCATGCCACATATCAGTTTCAGTTGCCCTTGAGAGAGCATATCTTTTCCAGACAGTTGCTAAATGTAGAACTCTGTATGAAAGAAAAAAAAAAGGGGGGTGTCACCTAGTACACCCAAAATGAAGTGGTATTTAGTTCTAATCCAACAAACTGTCCCTATATCCTTCTCTAACATGGTGCTTTCATTGGCATGATGACACTTCAAATATAATGGGAAATGTAGTCCTAAACCTGTGGAGGTCAGTTTAGGAAAGGTGATTTACACCATTCTGGCTCTCTAGTAACTGTCTTGGGGATGGCAATTTAAGGGTGTGTTCCTGACCTCACTGATTCTCATGGAAATGTAGAAGCTGAGGTTGCAGCAGCTAATTAACAGAAGGGGGCTGTTTTCAGCTGGTGTAAATCCACACTCCAATTATGCCATGAATGTTTATTTTTCTCCTTGACTGACTCTGGACACAGTTTGCAAAGGCTGCCTTGCTCAGTTTGGGTGTTGGCTCTGATCTTTTCTATGCCATTCCATGTCAGGCTTGTAAAAAATAACAATACACAGACTGAGGGATTTGTTGCTTTAAGGGGTGGGGGAATGTTATAGGTACAAGCGTCATTTGAGGTGATTGCCCTTCAGGACTCCATTTAGAAGCCAGGTAGGCATCATGCCTCAGAATCAGTGAATTGCGAGGTTGCAATGGGGGAATGAGGAGAGAGCCAATAACAACCCCAACACAAAACAGAATGCCTTATGTTTGTGAATTTTCAGGGTCTATGCTTCATTCCCCAAGCCATGACAATATTCACTATGAAGGATTTTTAAAAATTCTTTGACACCAAAATGGGCTGCAAAATATTAGGAGGTAACATGGAAAAGTGCTGCCCACCTATGGATTTTTTTTAAAAAAGAAAATAATGATTTGGTCTTCAAATGAACAACGTAATGTAGCAGACTTGTGCATAAACCATTCCATGAGTTCATGTCTTGTTCCACCACTTTTTCCCCCCTCAGTGACATTTAAAAATAAGCCATTGCCATTCTAGGGCACAGTGGTGTTTTAAACCTAGATAAGCATTGCTTCATAATGTCACTCTTAAAGTACTTTACTGACAGATGTTCAAAGTTATAGACTTTGGAGGAAAGAGCTAGCTTAAATTGTAGAAATTGACAGGGAAGGTTGGATCCATATTGCAGCTAAAACAGAGGGGGAAAAAGTCTTTCAGCACCTTAGAAATGTAAAAACTAACAAGTTTTGTTTGGCTTTCATGGACACTACCCCACTGCAGGTAGGAGTGTAATATCCAAAGTTTCCAAGTATCCAAAAAATGGTAGAAAAATGTGTTTCTGAGCATTGGAAAATCCTGATGAAAAAGATTCTGGACTGACAAGAAATTTTGATATTTGATATTTATTATGTTCTAAATTTTCATGTGGCTATGTTGCCCAGAAAACAGCATTTTTAATGCAGAAAACAGCATTTTATGCACAGAAAATTATATTTCTACACATATCTAGGCATATTATTTTCTGTGTGGAAAATGCTGTTTCCTGATCAAAACAACCTTCTGCAAATTTTGCATAGAATACGTTCTGAATTACAAATAGGATTTGAAAAATGTTCATTTTTCAAAAATTTTCTCACAGCGGGAAGAAGATTGCTAAAATTACTTATTACTTTCCTTGTGAAGAAACTTAGTGTAGACTTCCATCCCTAATGCAACGGGACTCTTCAGTGTGTTTTTTTTTTTAAAGAATGTGAATCTTCTGTGTTGGGTGTATTCAGATATGCTTTCTGGCCCCTCCTCCCCAAATACAACTAGAACTTCAGGGATTGTCCCTGAAAATACCAGGCACTGTAGTCATCTGAGATTATTGACTGATGGCAGGATACTAGCTAGTTCTGGTAAACTGAGTGGGAGTTGCTGTGGAAACTGGATGCACTAATGAGTGAATTCTTCAAACATTTCTGTTTTATGCAGGAGAAGGTTATTAAACCACTGGAAGAATCAAAAGGCTCATGATCAGAAATAAGTTCATTTGAGATAAAGATTTGTTGAGGACATTAGGTTTTTGACTGGAATGATACAATGAAATGTAGGGAGATAATGATCCTAACCGCATGTTATGTGCCTTACATATACACATATGGATGAGGATGAAAGTTAACACTGTTCCAATCTTACCTGTTAGATTAACCCTAGAAAAGAAACCTTTCACCTCAACAAAACAGGAATGAAGTGGGTAGAAGAAGTCATGTAATGTTTATTGACACAGGTGGAGGACTGTGCATCCCTAAGAAACAGAGCCATTTCAATGTGTTTTGTTGCCTGAGATGGAAAAACAAATGCCCGATGGAATGGCACATAGGACTGGGTCATGTTGGCACCCAGTGCTGAAAATTCCTGGTACCCCTCTGTCTTTCTGTCTGTCTCCTTCTACCTCTCCTGGTAGTAAACAATGACAGCAATACAACAAATATGTTGCCCTTTCATGATACCCAGCTGCCTGAGATGGCTGCCCAACCCTACCTAACGGTTAATAAACTAGTTCAAGCAGTTGTTGGAGTATCAGGCTTTGGCTGAGTTAAGTTGGTGGCAAAGTGAGGCAAGTCAAAAGGCTGAAAATGAAGAAGGAAAAACACACACACACACACAAAATCAATGGGAATCCAGCTCCCAGAACCACTGAGCAAACCTGATGAGGCTGCCTGCTCTATTAGTGCTGAGAAAAGCATCCCTGCTAGTCTGGATAAACTCCTAGCAGTCTTTGATAGAGGCCAGCTCCTTGATTGACATCTCTGACATCCCACTGCAAGCTTTATTTATATTCATTACTACAACATTTCTCCCTCATCTTTCAACAGAAAGTGCAACCAATGTGATTCATAAAACTACTAAAATAATTTTAAAAAAAAACAGTGGCAGAAAGAATAAGACAAACTTAGAGAGCAGCAGTCAAGGGATGTGGGGAGAAAACAGAAGGGACAGATATTGCCAAAGGTCCTGGGGCTGGAAGCCTTAGTTTTTGGGAAGGAGGGATTGAAATATCCAAATTACTCCCCCCCCCCCATTATCTTAGAGTCTTTGCTGGAAAATTCTAGCAACAACTGCAATTTTTAATTTCTACCCTCTGATTTAAAAAAAAAATCTGAGGAATATCAGAGAAAATAAAGAAGAAAGAAAAGAAAAGTCCAGAGGGACATATATGCATCTCTTCTTGTGGTTCAAGCTGAGTTTTTGGCCATTTCCCCAGTGATGAGTAGCTTCAGTGTTTGTATGCTAGACAGTTTCAAAAGGATAGTGGGGAAGGGTAGAAAAAAGATCCTTTTTAAAGAGAAAAAAAGGCAGAAAAACAGGATTTTTTTTTAAAGGATAGAAAAGGGGAAGAAGAGGATGAAGGAGTTGTTTTTACCTTTTCCACCATCTTTCTTCAAACTCCAGAATACAAACACTGCAGAATAAGGGCTATATCACATGAGGTAGGTAAATCGCAATCGCAGCAGGATAATATTGCCTTTGGCAGGGACTTATCACATGAAATTGTTCCTCTTCTGTTGTTCTCCCAGTTGGAGACCATTTGGAAAGTGTTTCTTTTACAAAGAAAGTCATTAACAGATTTGCGTGTGTGTGTGTGTGTGTGTGTGTGTGTGTGTGTGTGTGTTTACAAAAGAAATGCTCTCCGAATGGTCTCCCACCAGAAGAACAACAGAAGAGGGACAAGGTGATGAGATAAGTCTCAGTCAAAGATGCTGCTGTAACTGCTGTTTACCTGCCTCATGTGATAAAGCCCTAAGTAAGAGAACTCATCATTAGGGGAGTGGTGAAAAACCCAGGATGAACCACAAGAAGAGATGCAGACATATCTTTCTGGACTTTTGAAAAAAACAACAACAGAGGGTGGGAATAAAATTTGCAACTATTCCTAGGATTTGCTGCTGCTGCTGCTCCTTCTTAAAGAGTATAGAGTTATATTATCATAATACACCAATGGAATAGCATTTTTGCATTGAAATGATGTTTTACTAATTCAGTATCTGACAATAATGAGGGAGATAACACTGTGATAAGTCACACTTCTTTAGATCAGTCTGGAAGAGGCCATGAAAGTTAATATAATAACATGTAAGTTGTTAGATGTTAACTTTTAATGTATCATACAGTGTGATGCAACAATGCCATCTTCCTTGCCTATCAAATAGCTCTAGTTCCGGTTCTAGAAAGGAGAAAGCTGTATATTCCCTCCTCTGCAAAGTGTCAGCCTAGTCCATATCAGTGGGTGAAATGTGAAATGGAGATATGTGGCTATGACCTATCACAAGTAATTCAGTTTGTGTTGGGGATGAAAACTCCTTAAAAAGATCTTCAGAAAGTCTATTGTAACTGTGTTTTGTTAAAATTGTCCTTGGAAAAAGTGTTTGGAGAGGGCTTGCCTTAAACCAGAGTGGAGAACTTTTCTTTCCCTTCTTAGGGTGAGAGCTGCATTCATTCAAAGCTGGGATGGCGATTGTGCAGTCCTCCAGATTTTGTTGGACTGTAACACCTGTCATTCTTGATGATTGGCTATGCTGGCCAGGACTCATGAGGATCCAACAGTCTTACAACATCAGGAGAGCCAGATGACTCCCAACCTTGGGTAACATTTTGAGGCCACATAACAGCCATAAGTGAGGTTAACATTCGACGGAGCCAAAACTCACTCTTTCTTTATACCCTCTCCTCCTCCTCCAGGTTGGTAGGAGAGGGACAGATTACTCTAACCTTAACAGTGGTCTGAACAGATCACTTTCTTTTCCCAGCCCCGTTTCCACTGCCTTTATGATTTCAACCTCCTCTACTCCATTGTCCCACTCCTGCCTTCCCTCTAATCTCTCTTTCCAAACAGTGGAAGATTCTCCTTAAAGCAAGGGTTCACATTAGGCAGCCCTTCTATGCTATCTGACTATACCTCCCAGAATTTCTCACTGTTGGCTATGCTGCCTATAGGGCTGCTGGGACTTGCAACACAACAGCATCTGGAGGGTGGCACAAACTCCAGACGTTTATCAAATAGCACAGGGGAGGAGATACAGCCAGCAGTACTCCCGGTCACCAACATAAAGCACAGCTCCCCTCACTTCAGTGTGCTATTTCCAAGACAAATAAATAAATAAAAACCTCTCCTACTTAAGTGTCATGTGTGGTCTAGCAGTATTTAGAAAGATCTGAGTCATCTCTGCCCAACCGGTAGAGAGGCAATGGAATCACATGGGCTTTTGGAAGCAAACAGGGCATGTGGCAAAGGCCTTGGTTTGGGAAGTAGAGGAACTGATTTTCTTTTTACTTTTTCAGCTCAGTCATCTCCCTCCTGGATGTGAGTAAAGTCTCCTTACAGCTCATCAAGCACGGCCTCTAGAAAGGAATTGCTGGCAAGTGTTGTGTGCCTGAGAGTGCTGTCTGAGCAATGTTCTCCACACCCACCCATTCTCATTTTGTGTTTGACATGGACTTAATCTAAACATCTTCATTTATAAGGTTCACAAGTAAGGGCTATCAGGGTCTAAACTACAGATGCTCCAGAGAGGAGGAGGAGGAGGAGGAGGGATTTTAAAGCGATTTTATCACACTGCCTTGGAAGAATTTTTAATTTGGAAAGTGGGACATATTCATTTCTTAAATCAATAAATGTATTGGAAAACTCACATCCCTTAATCTTAAATGTCTCCCACCCTAATCTTAGATAATCTTATTTATACATGGACTCTTTTTTAACTTTAAAATCTCTGGTTTATATTGTAGCACTGGTACATTTCCTTTCCTATCATTCCATGCAGGTTGAACCAGAACAAATAATTGTCTGAACTACCAGACATATCAAGGTAAGTAATATGAATGAATAAATCGCCACATAAGCAAAACATTGGGGGGGGGGGCAGAAAACAATTAAAGGGGATAGAAGCTTAGAACAGGGGCAAAGTATCAGTTAGAAGTGTGTAACTGAATGTTCCTAGGTGAACCTCTAGAGTGTTCCCTCTGTTCACATCATGCCAATGCCTACAGGTAATAACATCAGCTTGTATCCTTTTTGCTGTCTAATCAGCAGCTGTTCAAGCAGCTAAATGACACCAATCCATTGGGGCTCATATAACCAGGATGATAATGCAATACTGTCACTTGGGCCATTTCTGCACTACGCTGTTATAGTGCTATTATTCCACTTTTAACTTTCTCTGGAATCCTGGGGTTTGCAGTTTAGGGAGGGGCCTTTAGAATTCTCAGCCAGAGAGCTCTTTGGCCTCAGGAAACAACAAACCCCAGAATTCCACAGGATGTTGAAAGTGGAATAATAGCACTAGAACAGTGTAGGGTGGAAATGGCCTTGGTCAATGAAAACTGGTTATGTGATTGCCTCATGAACCCAGGAGGGAACCTCCTCCTCCTCCCTTCAGGCCAAACCTATAAAGACATCATATAATCCAGTCATTGAAAATTATCAACACAACATTGCATATCCTCCAATATTTCACATATAAAAATTAGTATGTGTTACCCTGATTTCTGGGGGTCCCGGCAGGGACACCTACATGTGCTCACAACAATGGGGAGGGAATTAGCACAGAGCACAAGTTGGCAGGGTAACGTAGCGAGATCTTGAACCCTATGTCTACGGGGTCAGACCAAGTCAAGGATGAGGCAGATGTTGAAATTAATAATAATTATTTTATTGAAACACAATCAAACAAATGTATGCAGCACACTCACATAAGAGGCTATAGAAATAAAGGTGGGAGCGGATAGCGGGATTTTTAGAGGAGGTTTGGTATGGGAAATACTATACCTGTCCTGAAGCCCGGTTAGAAGCAGAGAAGCTGGGGAGCGTGGATTCTCAGCACGTGGAGCTGAGGGGAAGGCTCGCTGGACAAAGTGACAGCAAGGCAGGATGGAAACCAGGAGTGATCCGAGGAAGCGCTCAAAGTCAGGGATTCTTATAGGGAAAATTGTGGCCGTACTTGGGGAAAACAATGAGTTTGGGGCTGGAGACAAAGCCTCCGAAAGGTCAGTATTTTGAATGATTGAGTTATAGCCAAATTGTCAATAGAGTAGCCAGTATGCAAATGCGGAGTGCTTGAGCGTTGTATAGTCCGATCATCAAGCTGCCTGCGCGGGACAGGGGATCTTTGGTAAGTTGTGTGCATACATAATGTGATACTTGCCTTGAGGTCTCCTGAAGCTGCATTCGGCAATGACTGGCCTGCCTAGATCGGGATGTGAATGGTTCGGCTATTGTCGTCTGCGCCTGTGTCCGTGCTTGTCCAGGGACCTCGCAAGCACGTGGAGAGGAATGGGTACAGAAGGCCGAATTATTGATATCAAAAGATATCTTAATATCCCACAAGATTGGGGTAGCAATGGTGGTAACATTTGCATGTGATCAAACAACATCAGAGGCCATTTCCACACTAGCCCGTTATAGTACTATTATTCCACCTTCAACATGCTATGGAATCCTGAGGTTTGCAGTTTAGAGAGGGGCCTTTGAGGATTGCAGTTTAGGGAGGTCCCCTCCCTAAACTGCAAACCCCAGGATTCCATAGGATGTTGAGAGTGGAATAATGGCACTGCAACAGGCTAGTGCAGAAATGGCAAGAGTGTGGTCAAGATGGCAAAAGCTATTAAGGAGGAAGAACATATAGAAGAGGCTGCAGCTGCTTCTTTTTGCCTGAGCCTACTGACAAGGGCAAGATTCTGTGCCTTCCTCTCCCCTCTTGCTGGTGATTTAATTGAATGACAGCTACTTTTGCACTTTGTTTTCAGTTTGCAGAATTTAAAATAAACTCTAATTGAAGTAAGTAACAAAGGGTGAAAGTGAGTGGAGGAGACAGAAACTGGGACATTTCAAAAATAGCTGAAAAAGTGAGAAAACGCAGGATTAGTTGAGATTGCTTCTGCCAAAGAGGGACACTTGGAAGGTGTGACATTGGCCATTTCTGCACGGGGCGAGGGAATTGCCCTGTGACACTACTTACTGGACTTTAAGGCTCCCTGGTCTGGTCCACGCCGCTCCGGAGCAGTGCGTGCTCGTCGCTCCACACTGCTCCGGCATCGAAAATGGTGGCTTCCGGTTGGTCGAGGGTCTCGACCAATCACTGAAGCTCGCCAGCCTAAAGCCCACCCCAGGCAGATCGCAGGCTCGCACCAATGTGAGCCTGCGAATCTGCATAAGGGAGCAGGCTTGCACTGGCGCGCTCTGTGCTTTTGAAAGCCAGTTTTTAGCGGTCTTTCAAAAGCATGCTGGACGACCACTTGGGGTCGTTCTGGAGCGGGCTGGGATGCGGATCTACGTTAACTAGGTCTGACCCAGTCTGCTCCCAGGTGCAGACGTCCTCCCTGGAGGATGCTCTGCCCTGTTTTAAAAACCCTGTGTGGGAATGGCCATTGTCTCAAACCCAGTTTATGACAAGAGTTCCTTTATGCTGCCTGAATTGGAGCCAGATAGGAAGAATCATAGCTGTGAATATTTTCAGCCTTTTTTGTATTCTCTTGAAAAAAATGGGTGGGGGGGAGAGAAAGTTTTCAGAGTGATCAAAAATGTTTATCAAAAACATATCTTGGCTCCCCAAAATGAACATGACCTTTCCTAGACTGTTACTTACCTGATCCCTGACATACCCTTGAATGTAGTGGGCCACAGTTCATAGCTAGAAGGTCAAATTCAGGCTTGGATTAGAGAAGAAAATGTATAGAAATGGTAAACTTTGGGGAGTTGAAGAGTATTTGAGAGAACACAGAGAAATCCGCCTCACAGCTGTGTTAGTAGCACAAACTTCACAATATCCTGCATGCCGGTAGGGAAGAGACAAAGACATCAATCAAAAAGGGTAGCTTGATGTGTCCTTCTTCAACCCAACACATCCATTGCCTTCAAGGCCATTTCTGCACGACATCACTGTCCCACGATAGGGATGCGTTGCTGGCAGCCCATGAGTTGTGCTTTCATACAATGTTGTTGTGGTCCCACTGCCAAAGTGTCCTCACCCATCACGATTGCAGGATATTCCATTATTGGAAAAAAATCTGGTAATAGTCCCCAATCACATGACACTCTTGTCACCAGTGGCTGTGTGGAAAGAGAGGAAGCACAATTTAGGCACTTCCTTCCCCAGTGCAGCATGGGAAGTGGCTGGCTTATTGCAGAAGGAAGGCACGTGTTGTTCACAGTACCCTTCAGCAGGGAGCCAGCCAGGTGCAAAGGGGAGCATTTGCGTCGTGCTCCTGGGATCGTGATGGGATGATGATGAAGATGGGTAAGGTGCGGAAATGGCCCAAAGTCTCCTTAGCATTAATATTAGACAGAACTATTAAGACACTTTGAGTCCAATTTGGGAGAAAAGCACAATATAAATAAAATAAAAATAGATAAATAAATAAATTGGGATAAAAGTTGTGGTAATTGAAAAAAAAATTGCATGATTCAAGATTTTTAACAATAAATATATAAATAAACAAACTAGTCTGTAAAAAGAAAAAAAAAGTTGGTGAAAAGAAAAATGGACACAGAACCACAAACATAGTTAAATACACAAGGAAACCAGATGTTCAACAACCAAGTACCCAAGGTCATCTGCCTGGGTGAGCAAACATGTCAGTTTCATAAGTTTTTACCATGTTCAATTTACCTAATATCATCATCATCATCATCATCCCAATTTTTCCCCATCCTTCTTGTTATTGTGGTATGCTTTGGCTACCCTAAGGTGAGTTATCATGGGGTTTTCTTGGCAGTATTTGTTCAGAGGGGGTTTGCCCTTGCCTTCTTCTGAGGCTGAGTGTGTGTGATATGCCCAAGGTTACTCACTGGGCTTCCATGGCTGAGTGAGGATTCGAACCCTGGCCTCCCAGAGTCCTAGTCCAACACTCAAACCACTATAACACACTGGTTCTCTTTTTCCATCCTGTTAATGATGAAATTTGTGAGTTTGATTAGTTCTCACCAAAAAAGCAATCAAACCATACTCTACCACCTGCACTCAGCAGCTAAGGAAAATAATATTCTTGTGATTCATGCTGCACTTATCTGTATTAAGACATCCCATCCCTCATTGCTGAGCTGAGGCACTGAAAAAAGATGTAAGGACTGAGTCCACATTCAAATGAACTTCTGAAGCAGTGGGTCTCACCAATCAAACATATGGTGTTTGTGCAGTTTTAGACACTTGTTTTCTACTTAGCTTCCATGGGCAAGAATGAAGTGTCTTCTGATGATCTCTTGAAAATGATATAGTACTTACCAGTCAACAAAAGCCAAATAGTTGTGTCAGTAGAGGGTAAAATTCAATCAGTGGAAATTGGGAATGGGTGAGTCATAGATTAACTCCTCAAAATTCTCAGATGATGCTTCTCTTTTCAGGCAGCCAAGATGAATAGTTGTAAAACTTATAGGATCGGGAGCCTTAGATTGTGTGGGCTCATCTTCAAGTAATCAGACACACCAACAAGGATTAATTATGAGCAGAGATAAGGAGTCAAGCCAGGATCAGAGCCTAGAAGTCTGTACAGGAAAACCTTGAACCAGAGGATATAAAGATTCAAAAACAGGCTTTGGCTGTTGCTATGAGGTCAATCTCAGCATGACAGTGGCAGAGCTTGGAGTGCGTGGAGGGTGTGTGTGAGGGGGCAGGGTCACGGTGTGTGGGGATGGGGCCATGGTGTGTGGGGGTGTGGTGATGAGCCAGGACCTCCCCAAAACATTGCTGCCTGGGGCGAACTGCACCCTTATCAACCCCCCTCCCCGTCTCTACGCAGCATGAAAGTTAACATCTCTATGATCCCTTCAATTAATGCTGCCCATTGTATATCTGCCTATGTGTGTTTACTGGTCACAGTAAATGGCCCTCCTTATCTTCTGAGGCTTCTTCAAGTCCCACTGCTCCATCATTCATTGTTCTTCCGTTTCACCCCTGCTCACTTCTCTGTCATCACATGTGAGCCCAGATGAAGTCCAGGTGCTTGCTGCTTCCTCTCACCATACCCTCTATTCCTTTTTCTCGGACTTCAGACAATCTGTCTGAGGCTGAGGCTGGGCCAGCCCTGACTTTGTTTTCCACCATTCATCCTTCTTGCAGATCGGCTGCGCCACTGTGGAATTTTTACTGGCTGTAAATACTTTATTGGATAGATTAATATGATTTAAAGCGCTGCACACCTAGTAAATACCCTGTGCTATTTGCTTTAGCAATACCTGCGGAAAGGGCAACCAGGGGATCAGGCACGGCTGGAGCCAATGGTACAAGAGACCAGAGGGGGGTCTAGATGAATAATGATCAGCAGTTGTTCTTGGAGGGAGGTCCACCCAGCAAGGTGACTCCACTGGTGCATGCTACTGCTTTGTGTAGTTATGTTCTCCTTCACTGACTATCAAAGCTTTCGACAACCTTTCCTGCTGAGTTTTGACCAAAAGATCTTTTCAAAATGGGCAAGAAAGAGAGGGTGGGGTGGGCAAAATGAAGAAAGAAAATATGATTAAAAGTGGGGGAGAGCCAGTCATTTTTCTGGTGGTCGCAAATTTATTACCTCTGTGTTTTTTTTTTTAAAGTAGTGAGTTGCTTCTTCTTCTCCAGTTTCTTCTTTTTCTGATGTCTGTTGTTGCAGCACAAGGACTTTTCCTTACACCACCCTGTATTATCAGCAATAGAAGGTGTTTATCCAAAATCTTTTCCATTTTTAAGAAACACAAATATTTTGACATAAAGTGAAGAAAGGGGTGTGTGTCTGGAAGGCGAGAACAGTTCTCTATGGCCATTTCTTCACTACACTGTTATAGTGCTATTATTCCACTTTCAACATCCTATGGAATCCTGGGGTTTGACGTTTAGGGAGTGGCATTTAGAATTTTCAGTATACTACAAACCCCAGAATTCCACAAGATGTTGAAAGTGGAATAATAGCACTATAACAGAGTAGTGCAGAAATGGTGTATGTCTCCTCTAGAGATTTAAAGACTGCAGCCATCTGAGTGAGGCTGCTTTCCTACTCACTTAACTAAAACCAAGTCCACTGAACCAATGATGCTTACTTCTGAGTAGATGCATGAAGGATTGTATAGTTAGAGGTATAAGGATATGTGCTAAAGATATAGAAGTCTTTTTTTTTATTTCTCTCAAAAGGTGATGTTTCATACTCCTGACTCATTTTGTATTTTGTTTTAGATAAGTGGTTCTTAATCTATGGTCCATGGACCCCTGGAAGGCTTTGATGTCTTCACAGGGGGTTATGAAGACTTGAAGAAATGTTATGATCTTTTACAGTTAAAAAAGAAAAAAGGGAGGGAGGGAGGGAGGGAGGGAGGGAAGGAAGGAAGGAAGGAAGGAAGGAAGGAAGGAAAAGAAGCACATCCATTTACTTATTTCTCCCTTCTTTCCAAATTTGAAGACCCTTGATAAGCAACTTTAAATAAATATTTAAGGCACTTTAGGGTTTTAAATCTGGGTTAAGTTTTGGAGGTCCATGGCAATAAAAAATATTTAAAGAGGATCCATGGTTAAAAAAAAATTTAAGAACCACTGTTTTAGATTAAATTCATCCAGTTATCTTTTCTTTCTGGTTACATGGCATGGAAATTAACAGATAAAGCCTAGAGACATGGTGATGTTAAAGGCACAGAGCCTTTATCTGTCTACAAATATCCATATGTGAAACCTCCCTAGAAATGTTTGATCAGAATTCTTGTGCCTTGCATTGGTGTTCTCATCCTACATATAATTTGAACAAAATGTTTCAAGCACTAGGAAAATTCAGAGGCAACTCAATTCCTTGCAAGAGGGACACAACTGCTTTCCCATTTTTCCTGCAGTGAAAAAGCACCCTTTGTCTTTTTCCTTTGTGGCCACAGTCTTAACTGAGAAGACTCAAACAGGGCTGCAACCACTGTCTACAAAGTGAATATTGCTATGGGTTACAGCCAATGCCATATGAGCAGACTTCTGATGATGCAAAAGGACTTCCCTGCCACTTCTTCTCCTAAGTTACCTCCATGCCTCAAATCTGTTCCAGGGGACATTCAACCTTCTGGAGCTGTTTGACAGAAAGCAATCCAGCCAATGGTCTCTGTTCACTTGGACAGTAATGGATAGAAACCAAAACAATAGAAAGCTTTTGAGAACCCCACCTCTTCCCCTTTGTTGTTTATCATTTTGTATCTGTTTGCAACTATCTGAACCAAAATCTTTCTTGGCTGCTGCTTCTTGGTTTTATCTCATACTTCTTGCTACATGTTGTACTCAGTCAGGATTAACATAACCAGCTTCATGTCATCACTATACAATATAGCCAATTTGCCACCCAACATATCTGGGAACTTTCATATCAGGAAAGGAAATCCTAAAGCCTGCTCAATTATACTACACTGATCAGTATCTCTCTTCTATTCCTTTCACCCCATTTGCCAACATGTACTCTGTTCATTCATCCTTCAAATGTGTCGTTGGTCAGGGGTTGATAATGAGTGATGTTGAGGGTTAGTAAGCTTGTGTCAATTAGAGGACACTGGTCCACTGCAAAGAGGAGCATTAAGTGGCTGGTCAGAGATCAGTCAGTGAAGAAAGGATGGAGAAGGTTTAACTGAAAATGTTTTGAGTGCTTGTAAATATATGCTGGGTGTTTTTTCTTTCTTTCTATACAGCTTAATTACTACATTCATTGCACCTTCCCATGCACACAATAGGAATTAAATAATTAATTAAACTTAGGCCGTTTCCACACTACGTGCTGTTAGAGCGTCAGTGCGTTGTAATGGCAGGATTGCCATAACAATGTGATTTTCCTCACCACTCCATTTTAAGTGAAGGATAATCGGTATTGCCACTGGTGTTCCATTCACATTACAGCATCCTTGACCACTCCCCTGCCCTGTTTTAACCCTGCCCCACCATCTCTGATTGGCTTTTTTGTTGTTTTTGATGGATGCCATTTCTATGCAGGCACATCATTGTGTACGAATGTACTGGCACACCCACAGTCTGCCGTAAAGTGTTATGAAGCGCTATTGCAATTCTGCATGCAGCTGCCTGACAGGATTCAAGCGAGATTGGTAGTGCACAATGGATTTTTTCCATTTTTGCGATACCATACTTCAGCGATGCTTTGCGATGGGCTGGCTACAGAAAAAGGACGATGTTGTGTGGAGTCGCATCTCCTTGCCTGGCTGCGACCTGTTGCTGCTGCGGTATAGCCACCTCATGCGGAAATGGCCTAATTTAAGAAGTGATGCTTGAAGTAGTCAGGGATCACAAATTCAGTCTGAGGAATCTCCAGTTTAAAACATAAGGTTTGCAACAAGCCTGATATTCTAAAGTTAATGAAAAAAAGTGAAATTTCCACTCAACTATTTTACTGTCTCTTACACTGTACATGGTGTTTACAAGTCAAATAATGAAAAAACAGTTCCCTGCTCACAAGCTTACAATCTAATTAGGACATGACACAATAGGAAAAGAGAATGGCAGAGTAGGAAAGGATTAAGTCTAGCAGATACTATCTCTTCTTCTCTGTCTCCATGGCCAGGGCAGTGGCAGTTGGGCTTGAGGGAAGGCCTTTCATCTGCTTGTGGGCCTAGGCATGATATAGCTGTGGCCACCTCTTCCTCTCTCCCTTCAAGACCAGAGTAGATAGCTCAATAGATAATGTGGCAGGTAACTACATAACTCCTTTTGACCCATTTTTACAACACCTGAAGTTCTGATGAACAGTAACTTCCTGAAACATCTTTCAGTTTCTGTTGCTGTCACTGGCAGTATATGAAAAGATCTGCAGGACTATGTGCACTTCCACAAAAATTAGACACAGCTGCTTCTTGTACATTTCATTTCATGGTACAGTTATGCTAGCTCATATTGTTTTTCAAAAGTAGATCTGAAGATATTTTTTTTCCAGGTACAATATTTCACCAAGAAAATTCTCAAAAAGATCTGTGGCAAAGACTATTGGTTGTTTTGGTAAATACAGTCTGATGAATAGTGCCACAGTTGTGAATACAAAGCATAGCTGAATACACAGCAGTAACAGATCTCTAACTCTGGGTTATGAATTTGTAACTGTAACATAAGGTGCCAGTCAATGTTTGTATCAAAAGTTCAAGACAATCAAAACAGCCAAGGGACTGGTAAATGCATCACTGTAAAACCACCCCGAAACATCTACTTTGGCAGCCTCACCTCATAGGTACCCTCTGCCCAAGCCCTAAAGCCTCTTTACTCCACCCTCAATAAGCTAGAACATGTCCCAGGAGGAGGGACCAAGAAAGTACATGGTCTAGAAACCTATGAGGAATGGTTGAATGAGTTGATTATGTTTAGCCTGGTAAAGACAAGTTTTGGAGGTAATATGACCCTGGAGACCAGGTTTGAGTCCCCACTAGGCCATGGAAACCCATTGAGTGACCTTGGATGCATCACACACTTTCAGTTCCAGAAAACCCTGTGATAGATTTTCTAAACTTAGGGTTGCCATAAGTCAGAAATAACTTGAAGGCACACAGCAGCAGCAACAACAACAACAATGATGATGGCCATCTTCATATGTCTGAAAGGCTGTCATGTGGAAGAGACATCAAGATTGTGTCCTGTTGTCCAGAGGATAGGATCTGAGACAATGCAATCAAATTACAAAAAAGAAGATTCCAACTAAACTTTAGAAATAAAATTTCAATGGTAAGTACTGTTTGATTGTGGAACAGCCTGCCTTGGGAGATGGTGGATTTTTGTTCACAAGTGTTTTCTAAGTAGATGCTCAATAGTCACCTGCCAAGGATACTTTAGCTGTGATACCAGTGCTGGCAGGGTAATGGACTGGACAATCTTGGGGAACATTTCCTACCCTGATTCTATGGCCCTTTCCACAGCACCATCCCATCTTGCCATGGGGACAAGAGAAGGACAGGACTATGATGATCCTTCTGCATAACGCCATTGCAGTCTTCTCCATCTCCCATCCCCAGGTGGTGTGATTGTGGGTTAAATCATTGACAGGTTTTCTTTGTCAATGACCCATGATCCCACTACCATCCCATACTTACCTGTCCTGAGGAAGGGCAGGAAGTACAATGGTGGTGCTTCCTGCCCCAGTGCAGCCTGGGAAAGTACCTGGCTTGCTGCAGAAGGAGGAGGCATGTCCATTGTGCTCCCTTGCACAGGGAGCTGGTCCCATGGGGAGGGGAGTACTGCCGTTGTTCTCCCTTCCCAGCAGAGCCACTGTCGGGATCCCCACAGGATACTACCGCAAGAAGGTAAGCTGTGGAAAGGGCCTATGACTCACATCCCAGGCATAGTCAGAGCCAGTGCTGCAAATTTACGGGCTCAAGATAAATCTAAATCTTTTCCTCACTTCCTCCCTTTTTCTCTCTCTAATGGATCAAAATTTCACCAAACATGTTTTGTACTGAGACTGAAATAATTATGCTTGTGTCCTTCATAAATGTATAGAAAGTAAATGCAGAAATAAATGCACAGAAGGAAGGGACCAGGCATGTGCCACTGCAGTTTCTTCTAGAGTTTTATAAGTCCAATGATCTGGAGGATTTTAGCATATATGATAACAGTAGCAAGAATAGAATACGCCAGACTATGGAAAAATGAAGAAACCCCTAAAGTTGACCAATGGATAGCTGCATTGCTAGAAATAAAAAATGCAGATATAGTCACACAGAGGCTTAAGGGTAGGACAGATGAAGAAATAGAAAGAGAATGGGAACAATTGAAAGATTTTGAAACGGGGTTACCAACTTGAAAGAGTACAATATAAAGGATGAGAGAAGAAATATATGAGTTCATGAAAGTTTTAAAAAATATACTTGAACTGTATTAATGTTGTGTAAAAGTTTGGAAATTGTGAAAATAACATAACAATGGACTAGATGGCTTGCAGAAACAAACAATTATTTTGATGATTAATTGGTGTAGTACAGGTGCAAAATCAATAATAACGAGTTCTAGTGAGGAGGGGAAGAAAATCATGAACATATCTATGTGATGCAAACAATGTACAGATATGTAAAGACTAATAAAAAAGTATAAAAAAATAAGTCCAATGGCAAACACAGCATCCATGAAAGGTTGCAACTCCTCATCACATTCTGGGTGGGTCTGCAGCCACTTCCTTATAACATCAAACCCACATCAGATATTCAGCTTTCTGTATTTTGGAGCCCAGTCAAGTCATAAAGTTGTTTTCCTGAGGCATCAGAGAATTCAAGGTCCCTGAAAAAAATTTTTCCCTGCTACCAAAGAGTTTTACAGTATTTCCATAAAGACCCAAGCATGCAGAGATTGACAGTGGCCATTAACCTTTTGTTTCTTTAACAAGGGTTACAATGAACTTCTGGAAAGACATGGTTCCTAACGAAATCTCTGGCCTGTATCCATGATGCCATGACTAGAAATTGTTTTTTGGATGTATCAAGCTCAGGTTGAGATTCATTTTCTGTCATGAAGTTCGGAATTTCTCCTTATTTTAAGAGCCACCATAAAATGCAGGCCATCAAAATGTTATGAATAAAAACCCATATACAGTGTTCATATTTTATAGCAATTTCTCTGAAAGGGAACCCATGTGCATGTACTTCAGTGTTTAAAGACTCACACCTGACATTCATACAATATCTGTTCTGCCCTGTGAAAACAGCATTATACCTAGAGCAAAAATAATTATTGCATAAAGTAAGAGGGGGCATTCAATGAGAAGTGTTACAGTTTTTCTGAAGACATAAGGACATTGCCTCATGCACTGCCTTTAATTTTTGGATAAAGACAAGATTTTCTAGAGAATTCTCTTTGATTATAGCAGGAGTGTTACTATAAAGAGATGGATCCAAACTGTGATACGCAGCAGCGACAATTTATGACATGACTAATAATAAATGATATATATTATCCTTCTTATATAAACAAGCTGTATAGTCTCTCTCTCTCTCTCTCTCTCTCTCTGGCCATTTCCACACTACATTGTTATAGTGCTCTTATTCCACTTTCAACATCCTATAGAATCGTGGGGTTTGCAGTTTAGGGAGGGGCACTTAGAATTCTCAGCCAGAGAGCTCTTTGGTCTCAGTAAACTGCAAACCCCAGAACTCCACAGGATGTTGAATAATAGCACTATAACAGTTTAGTGTGGAAATGGCCTCTCTCTTTGTATATAAAACTTTTCTTTCTAAGAACAATGGGAAAATTGAATTTTAATCGCAATTGACATCATTCCACTAAATGTATGGAAGTTCCATAAATGCTGTCTAAGGCCCTTTCCGCAACTGATCTTTACTCGGCGCTGGGGCGTGGGGATCACGAGAGCAACCTCTCGTGAGAGGCTCTTGTGTCCCCGCTGCTTTGGCTCCGCAGCTGATGCCTGCCGGCTGGCAGGCAACATGAGGGCTCCACCTCTTCCTTCTGTAGTGCAGCCTGGGATTTTCCCAGGCTGTGCTGGGGCAGGAAGCGTAAGCGCCGTGGCTCCAGAGCTCCGCACAGATGGCAAGTGTGCATGGGGCCTTGGAGCAATGCGCAAGGCTACAAGCCGAAAATGAAACAGTGTGCAATCAGCCCCTGCCAGCCCCAGCAGCATCACGTGATTGCGAGGAAGTCATGTGGACGGCTCCTCGCAATCGCACGATGCTCCAGAGGCCCTTTCTCATGGCAAATGCCACGCGAAAAGGGCCTTGGTTTCCATGGATTGAATGGGTTTTTTTCTAGTTGGGAGGAACAGTTAGGTTTATGCTAATTCCGGTGTAACATTAGTGAGATGATAGAAAGAAGATGTCTTTCGAGCTTGCTGCACTAAATATCTGAAAGAATGAAAAATATTTTATTTATTTTCCTTTTAAAAATTAGGCAGTATCTTCCCTTTTAAACAAATCCAAGGTGGATCACAAATAGATTCAAAACACAATTTTTAAAAAGGAAAACAAAAGTAAAAGATAAGTACAAAATGAAGTACCGCATGTGAATAGAAACAAACAGAAACAGCTAGGGAACAAACATTGTACAACACTATATAGAAGCAAAAACACGGCATCATGAAGCAGCCTGAAAAATCAATTCTCCAAACCAGGCACAGAATTCAGGATTTCTATAGATCATAGTGCATTTATCAGCCCATATAAATGTACAGTAAACATCTACAAAAACTAATCGAAACATACAAATAACATCATTTAAGGTTATTGGGTTCAATGTACTTCTTTTATATTACAGGATAGTGCACTTCCTGGCAGTTACCTAGAAAATATCTTTGTATGTTTCATTCCATTGCAATTTGATAAGTTAACAAGTATCTTTCTCCAGTATTCATAATGATAATTCTTCAAAATGACATTTTTAGAACTCCAGAACTATAGAGTTGCAAGACTAGTTGTTGCATGTGTTATGAAAACAAGATGTCTTGAAATTCAGCCTTCCCCAACCCAGTGTACTCCAGATGTGTATGACTAAAATCCCCATCAACCTCTGTGAGCCTGGCCATTTCTGGACCGCAGACTGGAGATGGCTTTTATGGGCAAGTATGCACACCTGGATCAAATAGCAAAGTATATGTCAGCATCAAATGCTCTTGGCAAGACCGCCAACATGGTGCCTCAGAAACGGTTTCCAAAGTTGTCTGAAGTCACATTAGCTAAGCAGACTGACTTCATAAGCTGGGAAACTCTATGGGAGCCCTGTGTAAAAAGTTGCGGAGAAAAGTGGGGCATGAGAATAATAAATACACAAATCTAAATGGTGGATGTAATAAAGCCAGTGAAGCACATGGATTTTATTGGTAGTATTGGATTAAGTTCTAATGTGAACAAAAATATAACTAATAGTTTTATCAACAACAAAATTGAGTTTTTTAAAAAATTAAATACAGCTGTTTTTAAAGCCATCAAACTAAGACAGTACATTCCATTAAAACCTTTCCCTGTGAATTTACAGTATTTTTTAAAAAATCTAGTGCTTATTTTTCCATGAGCATACTCTTATAGGGCTCATAATATTCAACACGCTGTTTCCCTAAGGGACTGTAAGAGCAGTCACCAATGTGACATATGCAGCAATATATGATCCTGCTACATTTGAAGGGGGAGAAAAATTACATCAAAGAGGCATTTCAGATGAGAAAAGGTTCCATTATTCCTCCATCACAATGAAGAAATAGAAGCAAATTTCCCAAGGAGCTATGGGAGCAAATGGCCCCATGTTGTGCAAGGATGAGAAAATATTGCCATCTGTTGGCATCCTGTGTAAGCAGTCGGTGATGTATGAGCTATTTATTTTGCTTCCATGCAAAGGAAGAAAAGAAGATGCAACATCGAGGCTGCCAAAAGCAGTCATTCCAAGGCAAGGCAGAAAAGAAGTCAGGCGCAAACACATGTGTGTATCTGTCACATACCACTAACACAGAGAAGCAAAAAGGAGGCTACATATTCAGAAAATAAAGTCTCTCAGTGAAGGAAATTAAAATGAAAGATTTAGGGGTATAACATTCTTGGCTAAATTTATGAAGAGAATGAAATGTTAGCATCTATTAGTGTAGCAAATCAATATTAGGCTGTATGCATTTGGATGTTGAAAGTACTGTTGCACCCACCTATTAACAGTCAGTGTCAGAAGTAAGATTGTTTTCAAGCTGACATTTTAAGCAATACCCCTTCTAGTGTTTCGTCAATCTTTTTGGACTGAAGAGCATATTTGGAATGTTGAGAAACTACTTTGGCTAACAGAACAAAATGGCTGCTGTGGGGTGTGGGACCCTGGCTTATCACAAGATGGCAGAAATCAGGTCTGATAAATAAAAAAATGATCATCATGAATTTCCATCATTTTTACACAGATTCACCAGCCTCATTGCACAAAAACACAGATTTGGAGTACAGATCCTCTCTCTCTTTCTTGGAATCCCCTTACCAAGCCAGCCACAACTACAAAGACACCTCTATGTTCATTGATATGTCCTGTGATTTGACAATGGTTTTGTTGGCATCTGAAAAATCACAAAAAATATGAGGGCACATGCTTTGGCTTCAAGCTGTTGCTACTAAGTGCCAAGGTTATTATTATTTTAACATGCTATGTACAGACATAAATATAAACTTTAAGGGGAATCCTGTAAAAAAATCCAAAAGAAGGCCCATTTTAATTCCACTAAATTTAGCTTTTACCAAGACTGTGCATAAATCCGAATTCAAATGCATTTTGGTCAGATAACTGTCAACTTGCCTACATAGTTGTATTTCTGGTCTAAGTAACTATACTCAGATTCCATTCTTTCTAGAGATGGGACGAATCCAGAATTTTCCAAATCTAGTCTGGATCCCTGGAAAGTTCTGGGAATCCACGAATCTTGAATCTTTCGAATCCTTTTTTACAAAAGGGTTTAAAAAGCAAGGGAAACAAAGAACTTCTACTGAGAAGTGTTTTGAAGCAGAATTTGTTTAATGAAATCTTTGTTTAATGAAAAATAAATTAAATAATAGTTTTCACTTCCAGGAAAACATGCGCATATACTTCTTATTAGGAATTACATGTAATTTGGAAGTAGCTCCAGATGTTGGAGTTGATTCCTGGGTTGACTATTACAAAACAAAACAAGAAAAAAGGGCAAGGATAATCATGGGAAAGATACACTCTCTCAGCCTTAGCAAAAGCCTAGGCAAAGGCAAACCTGCCTCTGAAGAAATCTGGCCAGGACAATTGGCAGAGTTTTGCCTTAGGATCTTGCCAGATTGAAAATGACATGAAGGCCTTTTCTACACAAGCAGGAAAATGTGGATTATTAATCCCACATTTTCCTGCCCGTGTAAAGAAGACCACTGCAGTACAGAGATAATCCAGGTCAAAACTGGATTTTTCTTTGCATAGCTCCTTATGGCATCCTGGGGTTTGTAGTTTGATGATGCACTAGCACACTTTGGCAGAGAAGGCTGTGACACCTTGTACAACTACAAACTCCAGAATTGTGTCTGAAAGAGCTTTTCAAGGGAGCTATGCAAAGGAATCTTCTTAAGCTGTCTTTGAAATCTCAAGAACACTGTACTTTCCAGTCAAGTCTCAAGTCCTGCAACAAGGAAGGCACTTTAAAAAAACAAAAAACAAAAACATCAGCCTCTATCCCAGTCTCAATTCTCTACCCTGGTGTCCAGTCTCAAGTCTTAAAACAAGGAAGGCACTTAACAAAAACATACTAATACCAGCCTCTAGTCCAGTCTCAATCCCTACCCTCCAGTCTCAAGTCAAAAGAATAGGAAGAAGATAATAATTACCTTGCAGAGGTAGGCAGCCACAGGGGCAGGCAGCATGAGCAAGCTTATTCCGGGGCTTTCGCACCAACTCAGGCCTCCTGGCGTGCAGGAAAGCAACTCTCACTGGCCCTGCGTCGTGCCCGCGCGGACCTGATCCAGGGCTCTCGCGCCAGCTCAGGCCTCCTGGCGTGCAGGAAAGTGACTCTTGTTGGCCCTGCACACTCGCACGGGCCTGATCCGGGGCTCTCGTGCCAGCTCAGGCCTCTGAGTGTGCAGGAAAGTGGCTCTGACCACACCTGCATGCCCGTGCAGTCCCAATCTGGGTGCTTAGGCCGTGTGACATGCAGGGATTCGAAAGATTTGATTTGCCAGTTTTGGCCCAGGGATTCGGATTCACGAAACTCGAATCCTTCCGAAGGATTCGAGGATTCGTGGATTCGGTTGGCCCATACCTAATTCTTTCCCATTTCCAGTTATCTTTGAGAATGGGAGGACACCACAGGATAGAAGAATAGAAGGATGGGAGGATACCAGAGGATAGAAGCTGTTTGTTTCTTCTCCTTCTCCTTGTCCTTCTCCTCCTCCTCTAGCTGCATCTTCAGACCCTTTCCCTGACAATCTAAGAGTGGGACCCAGAGGCATCAGAGTCCAGGTGAATGAATGGCAGATATCCCACTTTACCATTATTATCACAGTTTCAATCTTTTCTCCCAATCTTTTACAGCTCCACCACTGGCATGCACAGGGTGTCATGACCATCTTTTCATGCACACTGTGACATCATGTTGAGGACATTGGGTTTATTTAGTGCCACTGGTGGGCCATCTGGTGGAGCCATCGATCCAATGGTGGGTGGGGTCAATGAACAGAGTGGTGGTGGTGGGTTGAAATTGGGAATGATGGGAGGCAATTGAGAGTAGGGCCCAATGAAGATGGAGAAACCATTTTAACTTTTAGCTGACTCTGTTTAAACTTCTGTAAGCTGCCTTGAGTCCTTCACTGGAAAAAGCAGGAATTAGTAATAGTAACAATAATAATAGTACAGTCATCCCTCCACATTTGCTAGGGTTAGGGGCACAGGACTCCCATGAAAGTGGAAAAACCTGGAATAACTGTAGGCCATCCCAAACCATGTTTAACAGACTCAAAAGTATGATTACCATAGTCAACCCACCGTTGATTCCTTTGAGGCATCAGGGTTCCTTCACAAGGCAGAAGTGGGTGGCTGGTGGGACTTACTGCCACCTCCCCTGCTGCCCCACACCATTTTTAAGAGGGACTTACAAGCCTCGTTCGCAGTTTCTCAGTCTCAGCAGGCTGTGATAACTGAAGCCCCTGTCAGAGCTGCTGAAGACGAGCAGCAGCTGTTGGCCCCTGTTGCTCAGGGTAGAGATGACAAGCAGCAGCTGTTGGTCCCTGTGGCTCTGGCTGGAGATGAGTCCTGCAGCTCAAGAGCTCCCCCTGCTGCCATGGACCAAGCAGGCTTGGACGTTCCTCTGCCTGCTCCTTTAGGGCAACAGGGATCCGATTCTGAAGATGCTTTGGAGCCTGTGTCAATCAGCCCACAAACAAGGCGGAGACTCAAGAGAGCCGAGCAAAAGGAGGCTTCCTTGATTAAGTTCAGGAAGCAGTGACTAGCCACACCTGTGTCTTGGGCTATATAACTGCCTGCCTGGAAGCTTTCCTTTGCTTGTGGCAAACTTTCTACAACCTCTCTCCTTGCCTGTTCCTTGCTTCCAGCAGCCGGCTCCTGATACCTTGGATTGATCTCTTGGCTCCAGACCCCTGGCTTTTGGAACTCTGACTATGGCTTTTGCTTGTTGTTCTGGCTTAAGTAAATGGACTTCCCTTGAGTAAGTGCTTCCTTGACTCCTCCTGGTAGGACTCTGCTAGCTCTCCCACTTCCTTCTCTGGGCTGTCTCACTGCTCGGGTCTCTGACCCTGACACAGGCTTGCAGTCCCTATTAAAAATGGCACAGGGAGGCAGCAGAGGTGACAGCAAATAATCTGTGAATAATCAAATCTGCAAAAGTGAAACCTGCAAATGTGTAGGGCTGACTGTAATAATAAAACAGCAACCCACTTTCTAAAATTCCTGATTCCATGTCTAAGGTAATACAACAGGTAGAATACATGACATTCATCAGCACTGATTGAAACAGAATGTTCTTTACTCAGAGGATAATTTAGAGTGGAAATACAGCCCCTCAGTTTTGTTATATCAATGGATGTTATCAGACAATAGGACAGTGCAATATCACATTACTAAATAATTGTATATATTCTACATTGTCTACACAGCATGCCACAAGTTAATCCCATGAATCAATTGAGGGGAGGGGAACTTGTGTACCTTTTTAACATCCATCTTGAAGAAAATAAAGTAATAGGATATGGAAAAAGGTCATAAAACCTTGAAATTCCAGTTTGCTCATTAAATTTATTCTATTCTCTCTAGAGGGGAAAATGACAGCTTGTTTCCATGAATTCATCATAATTTCTTGTCTGCTAAGGAAAAAAAAACCCTAACTGGTACAGAGAAAACTGAGGGGTAGGAAAAGAACCAAAAACTATGTGGGGTTTTTTAGTAATTATTTTTTCTATTGACTTGGACAGATATAGGTAGCGCCTGCTTCAGCATTTTCTACTCACATGATTACAACTGTATGAGAATGCAATTGCATCTGTTAGCTTTGCAGCCTCTGGTATGTCCCTATCCTTCTTCCCATCCATGATTTGGATGGGAAGACCTGAAGAAGGGAAGGTGTTCTATACACACTGACCCACCCTTGTGTTTTAGAGTCCTGACTGCATGTACTTTCACATAGGTAGCCTCGCCATGTAGTACAGCATACCCTGTCCCAATTTGAGAGAGACATTCCCAATTAATCTTCTGTCATCCCATTTTATTGGCTGCTTTTTAAGTGCTTCAGTTTCTCTCATCTCCTTCCACTTCCTCCCTTTGACCTCTTGTTCAGTTTGCAACAATTGAAGTATGCTCAGTACAAACAGACAGTGGGAGGAGCGGAGAGAAACTGAGATGTTTCTCAGAAACTGGAGAAAGCGGTTTGTACTCAATTAACTTAGCGCAGTGTAACCCTGAACTGCCTAAGTAGCAAGGGATTGTTTCTTTTTTCTGTGGACAAATCTGTCAATTTTTATTTCTACTAGTTTCTTTTTCTTTTTCCAGTTTTAATTTTGTTCCATCCCATTTCCACAACAATTTGATTTTTCTTTCAGAACTTCATTATGAAAATGCATATATTTTGCTTACTATATGTAGTTTTTACATATACTTTTCGCTAAGATAAGGCATCTTTGCATGTTGATTTTCACAGATCTATCATTTTTTGTGCACTCTCCCCAAATAAATTAATTTTTAGAGAATTTTTCATGGAGAACACTGTTGCAATATTCAGTGAATATTGGAAAGATACATGCATTTGGTTTTGTCTAGTGGTTCTGGAAGTATGAATTCCATAGGTTTGCAATAAAGTATAAATTTAAACACATTTCTTTTCCATCCTTTCTCTCTCTTTCAGTGCTGTCTATAGTGATCTGCACTCTTTCTCCTGCACTATAAGTAAACACCTCAACTGGGGAAAAAGTATTTTGTTTGGACTACAGTGACAATGCTACCTAGAGGATTCTGGAAGTTTTCTTCAAGCTGTGATAAATATTGCCCATTTTCAAAGCCCACAGTGATACACGAGCAAAGCAAGGGCTAGGAGCAGCTTTATGATCTGAAAATGAGGCTGCAAAGCTAGGGCATGTGCTTTTAGTCAGCTGTAAGAATATGTGCTCAAGTCTTGTGATCAGATCTCCTGTTTAGGAAATTTCCAAGTGTGCCCCAGCCCAAACACTTTCAGGACCACTGTGTTTCTCTCTCTCTCTCTCTCTCTCTCTTTCTCTTTCTCTTTCTCTCTCTTTCTCTCTCTGGCCTTTTCCGTACATGCTCACATGTGTCGTCCCATCACAATCCCGGCAGCGCCTCTGTCCGTATGGAAGCGTGTTCCCAATGCTCCTCTTTGCACAGGACCAGATGCCTGCAGAAAGGAGCATGAGGGACATGCTCTGTCCTTCTGGACTGCAACCAGCCTTCTTCCCATGCTGCAGTAGGGGAGGAAGCATACTGATCATGCTTCTGGCCCTTCTGCATGGCCAGCTGCCACAGAAGGCTCATGCAATCAAGGATCATTGATGGAGTTTTTCCGCCAATGATATAGCCTGCAATTGCACTGGCTGGTGATGTGAGAAAGGCAGGACTGCAACAGTATCATGCAGAAGTGTCAATGTGGTCCCGCTCCTCTTGCATCACCATGCCGGGACACCATCATCATGAGGAAAGGGCCTGTGTGTGTGTGAGTGTATGTGTGAGTGTGTGTGAGAGAGAGAGAGTGAGAGAACATGATAATTTTGTGCAGCTAGATAAAAAGGAATCTTGCAGGCACAAGACATTTTCTGCAACTTAGTATAACCCTTGACTTCATGCCTTTTGGGCATTTTTCTGAAGAAACAATGTTTTTTTTTCCCAAGCAATGTGCATTCAGAAGCAAATAGAAAATTGCCTTAAACTGTATTCAAATGTAAGTTCATCTTGTTAAGTGTGGTCTATACTTGCTGGCAGTTTCAGACAGCAGTCTGAAACAGTCTTGGCCTTACAAAGAAATACCAGGGACTGAAACCAGGGCCTTCTCTTACTAATCATACACCTTACTGTTGAGCTAATACTACATTTTCCCCTTAAAGAACCAGCTGGCTTCTGGGTAGCTACAGAAGTTTACAGTCCTTCGCTGCTTCAATTATAGATGCACCAGAGACAATTAGTCATGAGAACTTCCTTAAATGCTGTGAGACTGGTGTCTACCATGTTTAATGTTGCCATTATTCTGCATTACAGATTTACATGTTGGCTTAGTGCTTAGAAGGGATAAACATCATCAGCCAGACAGTCACTGATGACAGTGCTGGTGACCTGGGGCCTTTTAGCACTGTACAACTATAGTACTATGATTCCTCTCTAACTGCCATGGCAACATCCTATGGAATCTTGGGATCTGCAGCTTAGTGAAAGGCGTTTAGTATTCTTAGCTAGAGAGTTCTGCTAGTGCCTCTGACCAAACCACAGGCGCTAGAATACAGTGGAAGTGTAATCATAGTGCTATGATTGTGTATGTGTAGTGAGAAAAGACTCAGGGGGAATTAGTCAATCAGTACCACTGAGGGATCACTAAACCAGCATCCCTAAACTATTTCCTTTTCTTAGGGTCTCAGAGGAAAGAGCAGAGCCACAGGGAACCAGGAGAAGACTGAGAGTGGTGACTACTTTTGGAACCCATATGTGGGTTATGTCATGTTAGGGAGTTATCCTTCTTTTCTACTGCTATGGTTGAGAACTCTTAAAATACTTGCACTTGATTTTTCCTGGTCTAAGTCAATGCTCAGCAAGAGCCCACTGATTAAAATACCCATTATATACTTTAAGCAAATGTGATTTAAGCATTTTTGAAAAGGCTAAGTCTGTTTCAGTTGCCTTGCCTAATCTGCACGCATCCAGTGCTTTTCCAGCTGGGGACAGAAACTCTTGAAAGGGACAGATGGGTTGGATGTGTATTCCTATTAGGCCAACCGAATCCTTGAATCATCAACAAGATTCAAGATTCGCAAATCCTAATCCCTGCGCCAAAATAGGCAAACCGAATCTTTTGAATCCACCAACAAATAGTTTGTTGGAGACCGGGATAGCTAAAAACCTGGGTGATGGAGACATCTGAAAACCTGGGAGACCGGACACAGAAGGGGAGATGGCAAGTAGGTGAGTTTTTTCCCCTTGGAGTAATAATGGCCTTTGCTTACAATTTCAGAAATTACATCTGGGGTTGTATTCTAAGATATTTAAATTGAACATTCAATATTTAAGTTCAGCACTATTTTCTGTGCTGAAAATCAATGGCATGTATAAATGCTGGGGTCATTGCTTATCAGAAGTAGAGGGGCAGAGGGCAAGGTCACACAGTCTCATCCAGTGATTGCCACATGTAGGCCAGTGTACCTCCTTCCACAAGACCAGTACCTGCTTGTAAACCTATAGCTAGAATAGGATGAGAAGTGAAATGTCTGTCATGGTTTCTCATGAGCCACATGACAAACCACACGTAGCAGAAAGAAAAAATTGTTTTTAAAAATTGACACCTCTGGGGCCTGCCAAAGGCCTGATTGGCTGGAAGGTACAGTCTTCTTGAGATTTCAAGGACAGCTGAAACATTCCTTTGCATAGCTCCCTTGAAAAGCTCTTTCAGACACAATTCTGGGGTTTGCAGTTTTACAAGGTGCCACAGCCTTCTCTGCCAAAGTGTGCTGGTGCATCATCAAACTACAAACCCCAGGATGCCATGAGGAGCTATGCAAAAAAAATCCAGTTTTCACCTGGATTATCTCTGTACTGTAGTGATCTTGTTTACACAGGCAGGAAAATGTGGGATTAATCCACATTTTTCTGCCTATGTAGAAAGGACCTTCATGGCATTTTCAATCTGGGGAGATCTGAGGCAAAACTGTGACAACTGTCCTGGCCAGATTTCTTCAGAGGGAGGTTTTCCTTTGCCTAGGCTTCTGCTAAGGCTGAGAGAGTGTGTCTTGCCTAAGATTAATCTTCCAGGGATTCTGATCTGAATCCGGATTTGGAAAATTCTGGATTCGTCCCATCTCTAATTCCTATCTTCTGGAACACAAGCTAGGTGCCCTTCACTCATGAGCAACAATTGTTCATTTGATGGAGAAAGAGAGTATGGAAAGGTGTGAGTGGTGTCTGAGGAATCACTCTTCTTTCTGAAGTGGGCAAGGACCAAGAAACATTTTTTGGTGAGTTTTTTGTTCTTACTTAGAGGAAGAGCTGGAGATACCTTTGACAGACACAGTATATTCTAAATATCAAGCATTGGAGAAAACCCAAGGTAGGGTTGTTGCCTTCCTAAGCTATCTGTGGGTCAGCTAACAATGAATGCTAGACTAGATTAACCGTTGGGTTGACCCAGCGGAATTTTCTACTTGGGTAGTCTGTTAATAGGATTACAGAGAAATCATTTGGATTATCTGATTTTATTTAGAATATGTGCAAGAGGAAAACCTCTTTGTCAGATATTCCATATGACTTCATTGCCTAGGCTGCCAAGAAAATGTGTTTTGAATGGGGATTTCCAGTGTTCTGCTGAGACTTCTCATACAACACCTTGTTGAAGCCTGTAGAAGGTATACATAGGCAGACACAGAAAGAAAGAGAGAAGAACACACACTGTATCCTAAGGCTCTCCCACCCACATTCAACATTCCCAGAATACCAACAGTAGCAGCTGGTTAACACAGCTGCATACCACAAATGCTACTTTCTGATACAAACCCTTCCTTAATCTGTTAATATATTCATTCCAGTCCTCAAGGTATGAAACTTGGCTGGAGTTGGAGGGAGATCCAATATGGAAAAAATATTATGGATACATACATCCCCCTCCTACACATCCTCCAGGCTGAATGAAACCTACTCTCCTCGAGGCTGTACATTCCTGAGCGTTTGACATGTAAACCACAGTCCAACTGAACAGTCTGTGCTGTCTTCATCTCCTAGCAGACATGACATCTTCAAGCATGGATGCTTCATCAAAGATAACAAAGATAAGGATATCTATGAATGAATTGGATCATTTGGAAGTAGCTGCAAAACATGGAAGAAATCTGAGTTTAGCCTAGCGCAGGCCTGCCTCAAGGACTTGCAACACTTTGGATAGGCTTGTTTTCTAGTTCCTACAACTACCAGCTAGCTTGGCCAGTGGTAAGGAATCATGGAAGCAGCAGTTCACAATATATGAAAGCTAAACATTTTCCACCTTTCTCCTAGCAGGGTGTTGACTGTGGACGCAAGAGAATGGGGCTCATCTGATGCTGTTTCTGGGCACCCTGGCCTGGGCTGTTTCTGGGCACTCTTAACTTGTATTCTAGAAGCAGCTTTAAAAAACAAAACTTTAAAAAAAAACTTAAAAAACAACAACAGTAAAGACTGATTTTATTATGCCACCACAAAGTTCTTGTGTGCAGTAAATTTTGGGCACAGATTGAAAATACAGCTCTGAGAACACAACAATTATGGTACTGTTTCATTGTACATCCAAAGTCAGCATGGACTAGTGCAACAGAAAACAGAACATAGTGACAGTAGAAATTGCGTTATTAACCCTGGCCATTCAGTTTATTGTTGTTCATAGCACAAGCTACCTGGTATTAGGTAAGCCAAGTAATGCAGGTACTGTGATAAGAAAACAGCATCCAAGTACATAGAAATATATAAATAGTTGGACCATCACTGCCTAACTTTTTAGTAATATTACTTTGTGTTTCTGATTTAGCTATGTGTGCCATTTTGTGTCTGTAAATAAATTGAAATATTTAAAATATGTTCTTTGACCTTCAGTGGTTCAAAATCCACTCATTGAAATCAGTGGCTTCATTGTAAACAAAACAATAGCCATACCCAACAACATTTCACAGATAAAACGAGGGGCACATGTGGCGAAACAACACCAGAAAATACTCAAGAAGGCAGAAGTTATGAATTAAGAAAAAATCACAATCTAAGAGAAGCTTCAGCAGTTTGCTTTTGCCTGAGTCTACAGGGAGGGGCAGGGGCAGGATTCCACCTTTTCTTTCCTCCCCTCCCTACTGAGTTGACTGCTACTTTTGTACTTTGAACTCAGTTTGTAGCAACCGAAGCAAGCCGAGGGCAAACAGAGAAAGTGGGAGAACGAGAGAAAAACAAGCGCATTCTAAAAAAAAAAAAGCTGAAAGCGTGGGATGACAGAACTTAACTGGGACAGTCCCAGCCAAATCAGGATAGACAGAGGGTATGCAAAGTTCTATGAGCAAACCCACTATGGAAGTTGGAATAAGCAACAGGAAGCTTCATTTCCCTTTTTCACTTCTATATTCTTACTTAAGCAGTGAGCCAGGTCAGGATATCAGGTTAGATGAACCACCGGATTTAGCACAACCAGGACCTTTTCATCCTACACAGCCGCACCACCGTGATTCTACTTTAACTGCCATGGTTCTGTCAAATGGAATCTTGGGATATGCAGTTGAGGGAGGGGTGTATGCAACCCTCAGCCGGGAAGCTCCTCTGGTCCCCCTGACCAAACTACAAGCCCCAGGATTCCATAGGATGCTGCCGTGGTAACTGAAGTGAAATAAAGCACTTTACCTGTGTGGTGTGAGAGTGCCCCTGCTGTCTTCTGTTCTCACTTTCTAGAAATTGGTCAAATGGTATTTTGACCTGGCTTTGAACTCTAACCTAGCATTTGCAGTTGCCCTCTGTTTCTGTTTTATATTAGCTTCCAACTCTCGGGCCACTTACCTCACCTCCAGTTTTCCCCATAGTGAGCACAACTACTTGACGGTGATATGAAAAGTAAACTATCCGGGCTACTTAATGCCAACTGTTATCCAAAACCAACTACAAATACTAGACATATTCATGGGAAATTCTCAGTAAGCTGTTCTCCATGCTGTCATCTTTCATCTAAGCAAAGACTAAGTTCGAGAACAACTGATACCCTTGAGGAACTCATTGTTAGGGTGGGACATTTAAAATAATGAAGCAAAGAACATTTCTAATCAGTAGCTGTGGTGTTAATGATTGTGAGAAAACAGCCAAGGTGAATCCAGGACAAAACCAAACACCTAGCCTACTGAATAATGTGCCAGGGCATGGCATAGTTTCAAGAAAAGGTCACTTTCTCTGCACAGTCTTTTGTTTTAAAACCTAGGATGCATTTGCTGAAATGCTGTCAACAAGGATATGATTGGCAGACTTTTAAAGGCTCTGAAGTAGGGATGGGATGAATCCAGAATTTTCCGAATCCCGATCTGAATCCCTGGAAGGTTCTGGGAATCCACGAATCTCACAAATCTCAAATCTTTCACATCCTTTTTAAAAAAAGAATTTAAAAAGCAAGGGAAAGAAGGATAATCTTGGCCTAGACACACTCTCTCAGCCTTAGCAAAAGCCTAGGCAAAGGCAAACTTCCCTCTTAAGAAATCTGGCCAAGACAACTGTCATAGTTTTGCCTCAGGATCTCCCTAGATTGAAAATGACATGAAGGCCCTTTCTACATAGGCAGAAAAATGTGGATTAATCCCACATTTTCCTACCTGTGTAAACAGGACCACTACAGTACAGAGGTAATCCAGGTGAAAACTGGATTTTCTTTGCATAGCTCCTCATGGCATCCTGGGGTTTGTAGTTTGATGATGCACCAGTACACTTTGGCAGAGAAGGCTGTGACACCTGGTAAAACTCCAAATCCCAGAATAGTGTCTGAAAGAGGTTTGCAGGGGAGCTACGCAAAGGAATGTTTCAGCTGTCCTTGAAATCTCAAGCCTGTCTCTTCCAGTCAAGTGCTGAACTTAAATATTGAATGTTCAGTTTAAATATCTTGGAACACAACCCCAGATGTAATTTCTGAAATTGTTAGCAAAGGCCATTATTACTCCAAGGGACAAACTCACCTACTTACTATCTTCTGTTGTATGTCTAGTCTCCCAGGTTTTCAAGCATCCTGGTCTCCCAGGTTTTCAGGCGGCCCAGTCTCCAAAAGTCTGTTTGGTTGGTGGATTCGAAAGATTCGGTTTGCCTATTTTGGCACAGGGATTCGGAGTTGGGAATCCTGAATCCTTACCTAGGATTCAAGGATTCAATTGGCCCATCCCTACTCTGAAGCAACTGTTAAACACACACACACATATGATATACATACATCTTACACATACATATATTTTACACACACACACACACACACACACACACTGTATTATGCACATGCGCACACGCGCACACATACATACATACATGTATATATTACACAGATTCATATATATATTACATAATTATAGCATTTTGGTACTACTTCAACTGTCATGCCTCTACCCTATGAAATTCTCTGCCAGAGAGCTCTAGTGTCCCACAAAATCTGGAATTCTGTATGGTACAGTCATTGTATAAAAGTGCTATTACTGTCTAGCGTGAGTCTTAAGTAATAAAATTATACATACATATACATGTGTGTTTATGTATTTTAAGAAAACCAGGCTCCTCTTGAACTAGTCTCACTGAGGTTGTGATGATAAATCATTAGCAGCAATCCTGAGAGGAACCAAGAATCATAGGAAGGCTAATAATCATAAGTGAAGACATAGGCAGAACCAAAGAAAAAGCCAGAAGATAAAACTGAGAAGCAAACCAGCACCAAAAGGAACTGACAAATGTGGAACACACTAGAGTTGAGGAAGACCTTATGGTAAAACAGAACTACAGGAAGTCTTGCATTCCTCCCTGTCCAAAAAGACACAATAGGCAGCTTCAGTGGATGGAGTTAGCTACTGCCTGAAGGTGCTAATTCATGTGCTACAACTTGCATTTTAGTGGCTCACCACATAAGGAACCTGTCTCACAAATCCCAGAAGGTTTTGCCATCTGTCAATACACATCTGTAAGCCCAATTGAACTAAGTAGAAATATTTAGAATTGTGCTGTTAGTATTCTAAGGATGCAGTAATTCAAGATCCTCATTGATGTTGACATGGGTAATAAGGGATTTTCAAATTATTTTATTCCCCACAAGATTCATGTAAAAAACCAAAATGCATTATATCAAAATGAAACATCACAATGTTGTGTTTCCTCTTTTGTCACAACTTTTCCGCCTCTGTTTTTAAATGCTATTAATATAAATCATTTTAATATTGATGCATATTCATATAAACGAGATCCGGGTGCTGCCGTGTTAACATAAGCAAAAGTTCTGCTGAACCATGCAATTATGGAAAGAGAAAATAAGCCAAGATATAGCTTATAATCAGACTAGATTCTGTAGGTAGAAGAGTGGTTTATTTTTTTTTAATAGTTGATTTTTTTTAACAAGGTTGTAATGCAAAACTGAAAAGCCGCACACTAGTCTGGATGTCAACACACCCACTGCTAACAGGACACATCTTTTGCTGCCAAAAAGGTGATTCACTATTTTTGAGGCAAACTTGTCACCAGAAGTGTTCCACATGGAACCACAACTACACTGTATAATTAAGGTAGGACTTGCACCTTATTTTCCTCAACAAATGTGCTTCTGCTTTAATGTCAGTACATTCATCTCAGTTAGGAATGAACAGATTTGAGAGGAGACCTAAACATACAGTTCTCTGCCGAACTTAGCATGTTTTTTTGTGTGTATGCACCTTCAACTCACCCGTCAATTTATGGCAACCTCATGAATTTCATGGGATTTTCTTAGTCAAGGAATACTCAAAGATGGTTTTGCCAGTTCCCTCCTATTAAATGCAGGCTACAATACTTGATATTTGTTGGTAGTCTCCCATCCAAGTACTAAGCGGAGCGGACTGTGCTTAGCTCCCAAGATCAGATGGGATCTGATGCCTTCAGGGTATTTAGACCCCGTTAAGATTTAGCATATCTCACATGAAATGTATTATCTGGGTGCACTGGCACAACATAATTATTGTATCTGTGTCTGAAGTATAGAAAACTCAGTGAATTAGCTTGCTGCTGTTGTTGTCGTTCTTGTTGTTGTTGTTTGTGCCTTCAAGCCTTCAAGTCATTTCTGACTTAAGTCTTCTCTAAGGTGAATCTATCATGGGGTTTCCTTGGCAAGATTTGTTCATGGGGGTTTGCCTCTGCCTTCCTCTCAGGCTGAGACAGTGTGACATGCCCAATGCCCCCCAGTGGGTTTCAGTGGCTGATGGGGAGTCAAACCCTGGACTCCCAGAGTCCTAAGCCCTTTTCACAGGATTGTGTCATCCCATCATAGGGACAAGAGAAGGACAGGATCGTGACAATGATTACGCATGACGTCTTTGCAGTCCCTTCCTTCTCCCATCCCCAGGCAGCATGATCACAGATTAAATCATTGACAAGTTTTCCCCGTAAATTACTTGTGATTGCATCACCATCACACACTGATCTGGTCTGTGGAGGGTCCAGAAGCACAATGGTTGCACTCCCTGCCCCAGCGCAGCCTGAAACAGTACTGGTTGCGCTGTGGCAGGAAGAGGTGGGGCCGTTGTGCTTCCTGGATCCCCACAGGATGCCACTGGAAACAGGTAAGGTGCACAAAGCACTCTAGTCCAACGTTCCAAAAGCTACACCATGCTAGCTCTCAGGATTAGCTTATAAAGTTCTTATTTCTTATAACAAATTTGACGGCTGGAACAATTTAAATAAATTACCTTATGTTTATTTAAGAGTGTAAAGAGACCATCTTCACTGGGACAGCAGAGTCAAAAATGGGGAAAGGCAGAAGGGTTTGGATATCAGTCACTATGAAAAAAGGTTTTTGTGGGAGAAGGTTTTCATATAATAACTTCCAATTATAACTTCCAATTTAATTAGAAGTATGCTCTGACAGTTCCAAAAAGAAAAGAAAAAAAACCAAACCCAAATCAGTTTAAAACACAATATTTTCCACATGCAAAATATCTGAATAAACTAAATAATGGACAACCTTTGTTGTATAGTGGTTTAAATGTTGGACTAGGTTTCTGGAGAACAGGGTCTGAATCCCTGTTTTGCTACGGAAGCCCATTGAATCACCTTGGTCAGCCTCAGAAGGAAGCAAAGACAAATCCTTCTCTGAACAAATGTTGCCAAGAAAAGCTTATGATAGGTTTGCCTTAGGGTTGCCATAAATAGGAAACAATTTGAGTGCACATACACACACGAAATAATAGTGACTAGGAATCAAATGCATACTGTGCAAGGTATCCTGTAACTGTATAAAGTGCTAACAAAGTTCAGTGTTTCAAGATTTCTCTGCAGGCCTGTCAAGAAACTGTCCACTTAAAATCCCTTCAATTATATTACTCTCAAAAGCCAAGATTGCTAAATTCATTTTTCTCTGATGAAGCACTGAATGCCTGTATAGTGTCAGTACATGTGTCAATGCTGAGAATGATTTTTCACAGACAGCTGTAGATGAACCAAAGAGGATTTCTTGTGCTTACAAAGTGTACATACATGGAAACTCTTCCTTGAACGTGTATGTGTATGCTCTTTTAATAAGTTTGCGAAGCATTAGTGTTCGCGTTTTGCAGGATTCTGCTATCTCATGTCATTTCCTTTGGCTGCCTAAACTGTATTTCTAAATGCCCAACTGGACTTTTAACTCTCTGCGCTGCCTGAAATGTGGAGAAGGAAAATTTCATTGGAGGGAAATTCTTATTGGAGGCAATACCCTCTCCTCCATTGCTATTGTTGTTGTTGTGTGCCTTCAAGTCATTTATGACTTACAGCAACCCTAAATCGACACTATCACTGTGCTTTCTGAGGCTGAGAGTATGTGATGTGCCCAAGGTCACCCAGTGGGTTTCCATGGCTGAGCAGGCAATCAATCCTAGTCTTCAGAGTTGTAGTACAATGCTCAAACTGCTACACCACACTTGCGCTCTATGCTTATTAATTTTTCCCCATTGCATGCTTAATTGTTTAGTCAATATCTGAGCAGGAATCAAGTAGAAAAGAATTCACAAATCTTAATGTTAAGAATGACATTATTATGAGGTAAATCAAAGTCCTGAAGTAATCCATTGCACTTGGCTCTGTACTGTTATTTTCTTATGCTTTTAGGTAAGTGGTTAGGGTTAAAAAAAAACCAACAACCCCAAACTACCCTAACATGAATGAAACATAATCCCAGAAATATAATTCCCTCTGGAAAAAAAAAAGGGTTGCACCATACCAGTGATGATTGGCCACAAAAAGAGACAGTGGCCAATAACACAGGAAGTTACAAGATGCTTATTTATATCTACCTTACCAGCAAAACAAACATTTGAAAACCAGCTGTTTAAACAAGGACCAGTCAAAGGAGGCTACAAAGCAGAGGTGGAGATGGCCAGAGCAACCTAATTCTGCTACACAACAAGTTCAGTGGGTGGTAATTTTCATGTCCACTGAATGTCTGCCTCTCCCTTCAGCCTTACCACCCTTTGGATTCTGAGGCAACTGATCTACTGTGAAATATTCCATGCACTCCAGGAGCAGCTTTGGTTTTCTGAAAATGTCTTATGCCTAGATGGTGTGATGGCACCTTTGTGTCAGCTTAGTGCAGGAACATCCAGCTACCACATTCAAAAAGTATTTGGAACTTGGACAGAATTGCTCCAAATTTCAGAAAGTTCTAGGTTCATGACACTGAGTTGGAACCTCAGATTCCTTGCCAAATTCCATTTCAGATATTCAAGCAGGCATTGCCCTAGTGAGCTAAACCAAAACTGCTGGTATCTCAGCTGAGTTCACAACGTGGCCCTGCTTCCTTTTTCTCTTTCTGTTGCCAGGGTAGCAATATGCAGCTCTCCAGATATCGCTAGACTGCAATTCCCAGCATTCTTCACCATTGGCTTTGCTGGCTTTGAGTTCCTAGGAACTTTTATCTTAGCCATTTGATACCATTTTAACTCTTATAGCTCTGTCCTAGAGAACCCTGGAATGTGTAGATGAGCGAGGAATTTAACATTCTCTCCTAGAATTTAGGAGAATGAACTAGAAACCCTCTAGCAGAGAATTCTGACTAGTAGTGAGGTTTCCACATCATATTCCACATAATGCGATGATTCTCTTCCAAGTTTTAGTGTTAATCAAGAAAAACTAAGCAGAGCTTATCTCTACCCCAAACAGATTGAGCACCTTAGATAGTTCCTTTGTATTTGATAGCAAAATTACAGAATGGATTCACAGCCCTACTGGTGTGGAAGCCACACGTTGCCACAGCTAAGTACTACAGCAAACTGCACATCCCAAGAATTCATAGGATGGACCCATGACATTTCAACTGGTACCAAACTGTTATAACTGTGTAGTGCAAATGCACACTGGCCCACTTCTGCTAAATCACAAGCTGGTGAATAGCTGTTGCCAGATGATAATTGAAGGGCGATAACTTCTCAGCAAAGATTATGGTGACCCTCCTTCCCATTCTCTCTCATTCCAACCTGATAAAAAAAGTTGATGCCAAATATTCTCCAGGAGCAGCAAAATGAAATTCTCTCATGATGCAGAGTCCTTAAAATGAAGAATAAATTCAGATGAATCTTCTCAGGAAATGAACCTGTCAGAAATGTTGATGGTCCTCCTCATCCAGTAGAAGGATATGGTGGTAGTGGTGGTTGGAGAAATATTTGAAAAATCTGAAAATGTCAGAGGGGGAGATTTTCATTGGAATAGAGCTCTGAAAAATATGGTAGTCCTGGCTTGAGATGAGAACATAGAGAGTCTTCAGGAATGGTAGTAATACTAAGGCTATTTCTGTATTACTGTGCTATAACACTACAGCAGCAGGTTGTCACCAGTCCAAGAGCGATGCTTCTGCACGATGTCATCTCTATCCAGCTGTTATCCCATCCCCAAGCATCACCAAATTGTCATATTCTATTTCCAGAAAAAATCCATTATATTCCTCCTAGAATACTTCAATCTTGTCAGCTGTCCTAATGCGGTACTGATATAGTGCTTGATAGTGCTTCCTGTTATGGCAGATCCAGCAGTGGGTGAGCTGTGGACATGTCCAGATCTTCCCTCCCTTCCTGACTCCCATGGAATGGTAACTTCCTATCACCTCTCCCTGTTTATTTAAAATGTCTCCTTTGAGTCAAAACTTTTTAGTTTTTAAATACATTTTTAAACAGTATAGGGCAAAAGTGCAATAGTGTACTGGCATGTCATGCTGTTACAACATTGCTGTGTTAGTACGGCTTCCAAAAAAAGACACTCCTCCTACCAAAAATAAAAAATAAAAAAATCACCCATCCAATCAGGGGCGGTGGGGGAGGGTGAAGGCAGGGCACGGGAGTGGCCAAGGATGCTGCAATGTGGAAGGAACACCGGTGGCAATACCGCTACCCATCCGCTTAAGGGGGAAGAGTGCAGAAAAGAGCATCCCTAACCTGATGGCATCATGTGAATGGTGATGCTGTCATTATAACGGTGTAATGCACTAATGGCCTAAATTTCAATTGCAGTTTCACAATAGAAGAAAGATTACTAGGGAACCTACATGAGGAAATAGCTGAGGAGTTCCAAATCCCAAATTTTCCAAAACAAAAGAACCTATAGGTTTAGTTCAGAAGCATCTGTTTCCTTCTCTGCTAGGAAGGAAGGGAAGATGGTTGTGAATGCAAAATCTATGACAAGAAACCCAAGATTTCAGCTCTAACCTTATGTGACCTCGGATTATATCAGTTTCTAGCTCATTACTTCAATTGCTTCACTCAGTCAAATTTCATTAACTTGCTTAGTATAGTGTCATTTGTGCCTGTAAGGATATCAGGAAAAAAAATTACTGTAAGATAATCGGCGGCTTGGATCTACACACCTATCATTTACTTAGGAATGCTATTCTACATTAATATTAGGCTCCATGGCAGAGGCTCAGTTGGGAGAAGTACAGCAACATCAGAGAAGAAGAGGTTTCAGATAAATAAGATGATGATAAGCAAGGAACTAATTGTAGTGATAAAGGTCTGTAAAGGAAAGAGAAGTAACATTCAGTGTGTAAAAAGAAGGCGATTTCTGATTTTGAAAGAGATAAAAAATATTTCTAGAGGAGAGACCTTAGCTTACTTCTTGACCACATGCTTTACTGGTTCATTTCTTTGTAAGTTAATTATATGCTGTTCTCCCTCCAATGAACTCAGGGTACCATATGTGACTCTCATCCTGTTCATTTTATTATTAGACTGTCTCTGAGGCAGATCATGCTGATAAAGACAGGCACCAGGGAGTTTCATGGTTCAGTAAGGACTTTGCAAGCAAAAGTTCCCAGGTTCAGCCTATGAATATGAAAGAACTGTGACTGGGCTAGATGGACAAATAGTATGACTGCTAAAATGGTAAGTTAGGAATTTGTCCACCTTTGCGCAGTGGCTTAAAGGCTGGGCATGTAAAGGGAGATTTTCTTTTCCACTTCCACTGCACAGACCTATATATTTTCTGGCTGTCAATAGGTTCCTAAAGGTGAGAATAGACAGGCACAGTGTTGCCTCAGAAAACAAACATATGGTGGACAAGGGTTTCTCAGACCAGTCTCCCAGGGAGAGGCCCAAGAAGAGGGGTCAAGAGCACCCTTGGGGCTATGTCCAAGCCACTCTTAAAAATAGAGGCTAAGAAGTAGCCTCTGGGAGAAATACAGCTTCCACTTCAAAGCCAGAGAGAAGATTGTCCATGGACAGTTGTCTTTCAGTGGAAATGCCTCTGTAATCAATCTATTGCATGTTGCAACTCTGTTAATTAGAAATAAAATTATACCCCTTGTCAACACCAGAGATCTGTGACTTGGCTCTTCATTGGCCTTTGTTCCTGCAGTTCTGCAAAATGATTCATTTGGAGTGATATTTTCCTTCGTAGCCAGTATGCTGAATTTCCAACGGCACATTCATCAGGCTGATACAGTATACCTTGGTAAGATGTCAGAGTCTATTAATTAATTTTTGTTTGTTTCTTCATTGGAGGCCTCACCTAATATACACAGGAGTCCTTAGTGCACTCTAATTAGCAATGAGAATTTCCCATGGAAGAATCCCTGAACAATTTATTGTTAGAACGTTGGCTCAAATACTGTAACTGGTCTCTGTATTTATATCTTGGGGCACACAGTGTGATTATCAGTGTAGCTACAGAATTATTTGAACATATTCCCTTTCAATGTACTACAATATCAGCAGTTAAGACAACAGGAGCATTTGCTAAGTGCTTTCATGTATTTAACCATCCAGCACCACATCATGTCCACATATTCTTTTTGCCTTTATAGCCCACCATTGTGTAATTTCTTACAACATCCAGAGAGAAAGATTTTCAAGAGCATACCATAATACCTTGCAGATAGGGAAAACTGAATAAAGGCAATGTGTGCAGAAGGAAGGCAAAGGGTGATGCAAAGCCAGAAGGCATGGTCAGAAGGTTTATGCATAGCTCTTTTTATTAAGCTAAGCTATGAACCTCAGAACTAGGCTAGTATTTTACAAAGTGGGTTTCTAACCTCCCAGAAAGCAAATGTAGACGCTGCACTGTTAAAGTCTGTTTTGATGTACAGATGAGAGAGGAGCTACAGGTAGTTAGAAACAGATGACAACAGGAAAACCTCAAAACAATGTT
The DNA here is from genome assembly GCA_030412105.1 of Cyclura pinguis. Classification (NCBI taxonomy): domain Eukaryota; kingdom Metazoa; phylum Chordata; class Lepidosauria; order Squamata; family Iguanidae; genus Cyclura; species Cyclura pinguis. Next base: position 167,686,871 of record CM059600.1, read on the forward strand.
ATTTTTCATTTCTAATATTCCATATGAAGTAGAGTATGAGTCAGTAACCCTTCTTTTTAAAAGGACATACATTCTATATCCATGGCAAACAGAGAAACACAACCCCCCAGTAGCTGTGTTCCTGCCGCTTGACATCTTCTTGCTCTTTTGTTCAGTCTGGAAGATATCACTGCTCTGTGTAGTTCAGTAATAAATCTGTAGGACCATTTTAAGCAATCCCCTCTGGGGCTATTGGACGACCAAAATGATGATTTGCTCATCAAGGGGTGCACACTTGAAACAGAAACAAGAGCTGGCTGGAGCCAGTGGACTCAAATTCTGTAACAATTAAAAAAAAAAGTAGAGGAGGGTTATGTTTGTCAAAATCATCCGACTGCACCTCAGCCTCTCTCCAAGTATTATTTGATACCTTTTTCCCTTTTCTGAAATAAGAAGCTCACCACATGAAGCTGAAGCTTACCAGGGAGGGCTTCAAGAATTCTTTTTAAAGGTCTACTTTCAAAATCCATTTATAATCTCTTGTTGAATGTCTGATACCACTTAACTACAATTTTAAAAATGAGTTTCTCTTTCAATGGGAAAATAGTTTCATTCTATTTCATTTTTCTCTTCTAAAATGGAGTTCAGAATGGCCACTGAGAATGGGACAGTGAAAATGTTGGTATACTGATTTATTTCAAAACTTATTTAAGGATATTTCTCTTTAAGATCTTGATCTGAATTGAAACATGCTAAAATGCCATATGCTGGTCTTATCAAAGATAGTCTTTGGTTATCATGTAGAACATAATATGCTAGGTAATATCTTTTTTTTTTTAATTGAACTATAACTTTTCCACATAGATTAATGGCTACATAAACCAGGGGTGCGTAATTCTTTTTCCATTCAGTCTCTTTCTCTCTCTCTCTCTCTCTCTCTCAGTCTCTTTCTCACACACACTCAGACACGCATAGATGAACACATATTCTCTTTCAGACATCCCTGTTCTGAAGAATGTTGAAGCTGGATTGTTATAGTATATCTGCCTGACCCTAAAATCTAGGAACAGAAATTCTGTCACTTGAACTACATGAACCATTTACAGAATATGGCACTGACAAAGGGTCGACTCAGATAAAAGGCTAGAGTGGAGGCTGATGAAGTGCCACAACTACAGGGTATCATCCTCTTTTTTCCCCCTCTTGGACTGTGACCAGCTGATCATTCAAAAGTTGTGACACCTCTGTTCTTGAATTTCATTTGCAGCATGAGAAAGTTGTGCCATGGCTTCTTGTCATGCAAGCAATAAGCTGAGGACGCTAAGGCCCTTTACACAGCTTACCTTTTGCTGAAGCCACCCCATGGGGATCCCAGGGTCGGCTTTCCTGGGAAGGGAACACAACAGAAGTGCTCCCCTCTGCACCGGCTGCCTACTGGAAAAGAAGAAGCATGATGGTTCTTCCACTCCCTTCCACAGCACAGCCTAGCATTTTTCCTGGCATTTTTTGTTCCACAGCACAGCCTGGCAGCCATTCCACTTCCTGACCCTCTGCACCCAGGTAAGTGCAGAAAGGTGGTGGGAGGATTGCACAATTGTGATTCATTGGCCATTTCCGCACTGGACTGTTATAGTGCTATTATTCCACTTTCAGCCTCCTATGAAATTCTGGGGTTTGTAGTTTCCTGAGGCCAAGGAGCTCTCTGGCTGAGAATTCTGAAAGCCCTCCCTGAACTGCAAAGCCCAGGATTCCATAGGATGTTGAAAGTGGAATAACAGCACTATGACAGTCCAGTGTGGAAATGGCCATTGACGAGAAAAATGATTTACTCTGCAATTGAGATAGTTGGCCACAGGATCATGATGGGATTGAGACAATGTCATGCAGAGCCATTGTCACAGTCCTGATATGTTCCCGTCACTATTGCAGGTTGAGAATGGGCTGCGGAAAGGGCCTAAGAATCCTTTCACACTACATAATTATAGCACTATGATTCCACTTTAACTGCCTTGGCTATATCCTGTGAAATCCTGTGATCGTGGTTTGGTCAGAGTGACTAGATGAGTCCTCTTAAAGTTCTAAATGTCCCTCCTTAAACTATACCATAGCTTACGACCTTCAGGTTCAAAGATCCAGTTCATACGTGACTGTTGAGATATGGATGCTGCTGAAAATCCACTTGCTTGTATTACATTGGTCATGTATACAAGGATCAGTAAGTTTGGTTGCATTGGAAATCTAGTTGCTTCCTTCATTAACAATCTTCACAGAGCCAGATATCACTCTTTTTCAGGATATAATGAAACATGATGGGTTTGGAGCATTCAAATTACTAGATACCATGCTGTCACCATCCAAACCACCTCCTTCATTGTCCCACGAGGATCTTCCAATCAAAGACAGATTCTCATATCTTTGGGTGGATTCCCATTTGATATTTTGCTGTCACTTCCAAAGATGTTGATATAAGCTTACCCAAACACTTGCCACTTAGAATACCCCACCCTCCCAAAGTATAATGAGAAGATTTTTAGCACATCATGGCTATAGGATGCTGTTTTAAAGTCCATTTGGCTTTGAAAGCCCTTGTATATGTCATAAACATAAACTTAATCCTTGTCATGGACATTATGGGCAAATTAATTTGCAAATACATCTACAATTCACCTTAAATATAATTATAGTTATTTCTATTTTCCCTGAAAGTTGAAAGGGTCTTTTATTTTGCTTCCCTGATACTGGCAAACACATGACATATGGTCCAGGTTTTCCCTTTAGAAAAAAACATAAAGCCATGGCTGAGCCTTGGATTGCACAGTTGTTAAACAGCGGGGATTATCAGGCAGGACAATATTAAGTGGTATTTAACAGCAAGACCAAAGTTCCTTGTCAAATGCTTGAGTTAGTGCTCCTTGATTGTTAGCATCCCAACCATGAGACCTTTTGCACTGAACCATTATTCATTTTGACAACAAACCACCACAGCTTTCCAGTCCTGCCTTGCTGGAACTGACAGCAAAGTATTTTTTGTGGCAGAAATATTACTGTGTACTTGGGGGCTAAGGGCTGGAGGGTAGACATTTTTATTCCTCTCCTTTCAGAATGCAATGGCATTCCAAGCAGTAGGTGTCCAGAGTCATTGGCTGGCTAATGTATTCAGCATGATCTTCTGTCTAGTCATAACAATAGTTGGGGTGAGATGCAGTGGGGTGGGACATCAATCCTGTGAGGTGATTGTTTAAATCAAATGTAACTGTCTTCAAAAATACATCTTAATGGAGAGGTGTAGTAGGAGGTGAAGGTGGTTAAATTACCTAGTAATTTCTGTAGCATGCGTAGTGGGAGGATGCAAAATTTTGGAAGATCTCTCTCCAACAACCCCAACACTTTGAAGCTGTTTTTTTTTTAAAATTGTTTAAAATGATAGTAATCAAGGATACAAAAAAGTAGGGAAGAACATCTTTTACGGAACAACTTTAACAAAACTTAGGGCCTTTCCACACTACACTGTTACAGTGCTATTATTCCACTTCCAGCATCTATGGAATCCTTGGGTTTGCAGTTTAGGGAGGGGCATTTAGGATTCTCAGCCAGAGAGCTCTTTGGCCTCGGTAAACTACAAACCCCCAAATTCCACAGGATGTTGGAAGTGGAATAATAGCACTATAACAGTGTAGTGCAGAAAGGCTCTTAGTTTGCAGTCCTCAAGGGAAGGAGCAAAGAGGGAAGAGAATGGAGGACTGAGTTGTTTTGTTTTGTTTTTTTGAGTTGGCTTTAAAGGCTGGGCAGCCATTTGAACCAATTTCCAACAGGCATTAGAACTCTCTGGCTTCATTACAAAGATGTTTATATCCAGGGGGCACTTATGAAATAGCAGTGCACCAAAAGGCCAGGAATGAGGGAGGGGGACTGGGGTCAGATGATGAGTGCCTACACTTGGGCCCATTGAGTCATTTGGAACAGGCCTGGAGTGCAGTCTTAACGTCACATTGAGCCTTCTTCTTTAAACTCTGGGGCAAGAGCAACAGCAACAACAAGAAAAAATACAGAACAGGGGATGGAGGGACCTTCCTGAATGCTGGTGATAAGCATTTCACAAGTTGCAGCAGCAGAAAAAGCCACAGAGAAATTCCTCAGGTGAAGTATGTACTGCAGGTAAGACCAAGTGGGATACAAGGAGAATCAAGGGAAGGAACTGTTACAACTGCTCTATCCCTTCCCCCCATGTTTATCCATGGGGGAAAAGTTTCACTGTTGTTTTATTCCTATTTTATTTCCTAGGCTGCCGTTCTGTCTAGTTAATTTGATTTACTCAAATGCTGAGACATATTGGATTGGTCTCAAACCTGTTTCCCCAATGGATGGACCTACAAGTAATAGTGACTCTCCTCCTAGCCCTTGGTTACTTTGCACCTATGGCCATTTCCACATTACACTGTTATAGTGCTATTATTCCCCTTTCAACATCCTGTGGAATTCTGGGGTCTATAGTTTACTGAGGCCAAAGAGCTCTCTGGCTGAGAATTCTAAATGCCCCTCCCTAACCTGCAAATCCCAGGATTCCATTGGAGTTTGAAAATGGAATAATAGCGCTATAACAGTGTAGAGCAGAAATGGCCTATGATACCACAAGGATTCATCATAATGACACCACATGGATGTAACATCATCCTCTTGTATCAGGTTTAGGCCTAAAATCTCATTTAACTGAAATATTAGTTAATAGGCTGGTGCTGAGTTGGCAAGCCCAACCCTGCTTCTAAATTTGTGCTTTGATGAATTTCTTTGTGTACCGCAAGAAGAAGGTTTAACCACGTCCATCTTCAACTCATATATTTCCTCCTTGTATGTATAGCCCCTCACACAACTCTGGTGTGGAGCTGTTAGTTTTAGAGAAAGCCAAAACTGTTTTTGCTAGTGACAAAAATCACCCAACACCCGCACAAATAATTTTAACTGGATTTAAATATTTAGCTTGATTTAGTGAGAAAATGAAATTGGCTCATGTAGTCAATGTTTTCCTTGTCTGCATTTCTGGGAGTTCAGCAAACCAGAGGATATTCCTCCTGAGGGAAGTGTGATTCTCAACTAAACAGCTTCCAGAGAAGTGGTGGTGACAAGGTACAGAGGTGAGGAATAGGCAAGGTGTGCCATCCAAACAGTGCACAGTGGAATTGCTGTAGCAACAATCATATATCAGAATGTGTGTGTGTGTGTGTGTGTGTGTGTGTGTGTGTAAATGAGAGTACTACAGGAGCACCAACTATATTTTATTATCCTTCAGGAAACATTTATCAACTCTGAGAGCATGATGGTTGAGGCTAACAATGAAGGCTGAGGAGGGAAAGGGGAGTAGGAAAGTAAGATGGTATAGTACAGGAAGAACAGAACAGGGAGATGGAGAAAGAGGAATAGAGAGAAAAAGAGGTACTTCATTGCTTACAGTTCTAAGGAACAACATAAATCTCTAGTTTTTTTTTAAAAGTGTTCCAAACTGACATTGCATTTTCAAATCCATCAGCATATTTCTTCCCTTAAGGTAGAGAGGCTGGGGGAAAACCATGCAGTCATAGATTTCATAGACTCATTACTGATGGCTAAGTGTCTGATTTGTTTGGCCCCAAGTGCAGGTTCCATTATAAGTTCATTCTCCATAAACTGGAACTGTGTCTAAAAGCAGGATTGACCCAAGACATTTCACTGGCTGTAATGAAAGAGCAAGGCTGTCTCAAGATTGAGGTAGGTGCATATATCTAGCTAGCCCAAGGGTGACTTGGGCAGAAATCATCCAGCATAGAAAATCCCACAAGCTCTTCTCCCTAGGAGTAAAAATGCAATAAATAAAATAATCTGAGGGCCCAATAGCACTATGATTCCACTTTAGCTGCCAGGGCTGCATCCTATGGAATCCTGGGGTTTGTGCCTTGGTTAGTGGCACAAGAAGAACTCTCTGGCTGATCATTCCAACAAGACTTCATAAACTGCAAATCTGAGCACTCCATAGGATATTGCCTTAACAGTGGAATCATAGTACTATAATTTTTAGGCCATTTCTTCACTAAACTGTTATAGTGCTATTATTCCACTTTCAACATCCTATGGAATCCTGGGGTTCTCAGTTTAGAGAGGGGCCTTTAGAGTTATCAGCCAGAGAGCTCTTTGGCCTCAGTCAACTACAAGCCCCAGAATTCCACAGGCTGTTGAAAGTGGCATAATAGCACTATAACAGTGTAGTGTAGAAATGGCCTCAGTTTGAAAGGCCCGTGAATAACTAATATGTTGCTCCGCTTTCATGATATTCTGAATTAGCTTCCTAGATGACTGTATTAAGCCCTGTGTAGTGTTATCCTCAGAAAGAATAGGAAGGATACTTAGAAAACTTCTTAATGCAACAGGCAATCTTGACCAGTAGTGGCACCCTGTCAAGAAATCACCACTCTCCATGAAAATTCTCTACCTGGTGACTTCAACATTGTTACAGTTTTTCTCTTGTATGATTTTTAACATCTTTGCCTGATAAAGGAGAGCCAGTGAAGCTTTGAAAGCTTGCATAATGTATTTTATGCTTTGGAGCTGGGAAGAAAAAAACAAAACAAACCACAGTATTGCTGCTTGTGGTTTTGGATTTTGTTGTGACTGTAACCTAACTGTAACTGTTTCATATTCCTCATCACTAATGAGGCACAATTTTGACACTTTTGACACGAAGGTAACTTGCTCTCTACCCTATTTTACTGGGCATCAGTTGCGTGGGGAGAAGTGATCAGAGCATGGCTGAAGGATCAGGTTTGGAGGGGTCAGGCCAGGAGAAGTTACTTTGTTAAGTATATAGTTAAGTATAAGGTGATAAAGAGGCCCTTTCCACAGCACCCTCCCATCCCATCATGGGGATGGGACAAGGACAAGTCCATGGCAATGCTTCTGCACAATGTTGTTATGGTCCTGTCCTTTTCCCATTCCCAGGCAGCATGATCATGGGTTAAATCATTGATGGGTTTTCCCAGTCTATGAGCGCCCCCACCTTAAATGCAATCACACCACCATCCCACACTTACCTGTCCTCTGGAAAGGCAGGAAGCGCAATGGAGGTGTTTCCTGCCCGAGCACAGCCTGGGAAAGTACCTGGCTGCACTGCAGAAAGAATTGGCATATCCATCCTTCTCCCTTCCACAGGGAGCTGGTCCTGTGTAGAAGGGAGCTTTGCCATCATGCTCCCTTCCCAGGAGAGCCACTGCCGAGATCTCTACTAGATGCCTCTGCAAGAAGCTAAGCTGCAGAAAGGGTCTCACTTACTGCTCCTGCAGGCAAAGAGAAAAGAGACAAGTGAGGATGGATATCCCTAGTTTCTGAAGGCTTAAAGAGGAGGAGGCACTTCTGACACATGCTGAATCCCCACCACAGAAATGCTATGCTTGACTTTAATGCAATGTGACATAATGTAATTTCCTCTAAGGTAATACGCTGATGCAAACAAGAAGTGTAAGCAGAGCCTAGCCTAATTGGTGCTACAGCTGCTAGTATTCTAACTCTAGTTTGGCATTACAGTTTTTGGACCCAAATTCGTAGTTGACAAAGCTGGGGATGGGTTGTAGTAATCAATGCCAATTACCATAGAAACTTATGACCAAGAGTTAGCAGTTAACCCAAAATGTGACTATTTAGAAGTAATGGCTTTGCTCATGCTTGGTGGAGTTTATCATGCACAGGATTTCGTTTTAAGAGGAACAAACACAATTATCGATCAGTGCGAAACAGAATATTCCTTTTCTTTCTTTCTTTCTTTCTTTCTTTCTTTCTTTCTTTCTTTCTTTCTTTCTTTCTTTCTTTTCTTTCGTCTACCTCTTTTACATGGAAATATAAGAAAACTAGAAAGCCAGTATTCTAGCCAACTGTTTTCTGCTGATTTCTTCACATATGTTGGCAAACTAGCAAGGACTTTCAAATTTGCCGTAACTTACTGTTTCCGCCAAAACTGAATGGCAACTCTCATGCTATGCTACCACTTCAGTGAATGCTATCACTAGAGGTACTCCCTCATTATCAGCCTGCATGAGTAGTCAGTTGCAAGCTGAAAGATCAATGCAAAATTATATTGCCTTGAGCTAGAATGGAAATGAAATACATTGGGTTCACGTCTCATTTCAAAAATATCTAACACCTTCTGAGAATGGAAATGCAACAAAATGTAAATCTGTTGGTTTCCAAGACCTACGATGAACTTCAGTGTAGAAAAATGCACACAAAGCCATGAATGCCCACAACAGAAAGATGTTCAGAACTACAAATGAATATATTGGGGGGGGGGGGATTCACACAAATGTCAGTGGGAAAAATGCACAAAAATACATACGGTAGGAGAAATTTGTAATAAAATACAAACAAATATTTATATGAGAAACAGGGAGGGCTAACAACTTCCTATGGAGCTGGGAGAAGATGAGATTAGTTGTGAGATAGCGAGAAATGCAGCACAATAAAACTGACAGCTTTTCACATTCCTAGCCTGAAATGATCTAAAGTTAGCCCGGGGGGGGGGGCGGGGGGAGCATTTGTTGTTATTGTGTGCCTTTAAGTCATTTCCAACTTATGGTTACCCTAAAGCAAACCTATCATGGGGTTTTCTGGGGCTGAGAGTGTGTGATGCACTCAAGGTCACACAGTGGGTTTCCATGGCCAAGAGGAGAATCTAACCCTGGTCTTCAGGGTAATATTCTAATGCTCAAACCAGTGCACCATGCTGAATGGCACAGATGGTCCTAATATCATCTTTTTTTTTTTTTTTTTTTTTGGATGAGTGATTTCTGAAATGTCTTTATTCCATGAGCAAATGGTTGTTCTTCTGAACAGCTCTCTCTTTGGTTTTCATACTAGCTCTCACTATTTGACATTCCATTGCTGCCAAGTAAATGGGATAATTTCCCCTTAAGAGTTCCCATCCTGTCAAAGCTGTTGCACCCTTATCTTTTGCAAAGTTCTTAGCTTTGATCTTCATGCTATTCATCCTTCTGCCAGTTAAAGAGGGCCCATCATTGCCTGCCACGAACCAAACATTCCCCATCAAATCATCTCTCAACACAAGCCCTTGATCTATCAAAGCAAAAGGCTCTAATTCACCAGGTCTGCTAACAGAACCTGTTAACATCAAGCTGTAGGTGTGCTGGATGGTAAAGATGTCCAACATTCCTGCCTTTGATACTCTAGGGGTCCTCAGATAAAAGAAAGTGTCACTTCTTTGTCATCTAGGGGCTATTTGTAGAACAAAAAATATTGCAAAACAAAACTGAGGTAAAAGAATGGTATAAAGTTTTTCATTTTCATTACAGGATGAAGAGAATTACTAATATTAGCACTGCAGTCGTCCCTCCACATTCACTCGAGTTAGGGGCACAGGACCCCTGTGAAAGTGGAAAAACCATGAATAACTCTAGGCCCTCTCAACCTATATTTAACACACACACAAAAAGCATGATCACCATATTCAACCTACCATGGATTCCTTTGAGACATCAGGGTTCCTTCACAAGGCAGAAGTGGGGGGCTGGTAGGGCTAACTCCACCTCCATTGCCACCCCACACCATTTTTATAGGGGCTTACAAACCTTGTTTGTAGTTTGTAGTTTCTCAGTCTCACAAGGCTTGCAGACCCTATTAAAAATGGCATAGGGAGACAGCAGAGGTGACAGCAAATAATCCATGAATAATCATGGTGAAGTGTGAAATCTATAAATGTGGAGGGCTGACTGTATTAGGATGATACCATTTTTAGCCACTTTATTTACCAAACTGAAATATACCAAGTGACATATATATCAAACCAGAAAAGGCTACTGAAGCTTTTCCCCTCTCAATTTAACTAGAAGTATTAGAAAGAGAAGAAGAAAATAGCTTTGGTAGAGTCATTACAGGACTGCAATTCTGTGTCTTGTTTCTTGGAAGCAGGTCCCACAGAACCTAACGAAACTTATTACTGAATATACATATGCGTATGTGTGTGTGTGTATATCTTTGCACTGTACAAGGGTATCGCACTAATAGTAAAACTACTTTCTGAAAAACAAGAAAAATCCATGTGAACAGATTCACTGAGTGGGTGGAACATTCAACTGGATCATCCCCGCAGGCTGATGCCCTAAAGGGATGGACAAGCCGAGGATATTGGGAGCAAGGGAAATACACTTGGCCCTCCACATTTGTGGGTCTGACTTTCACAGATTTGATTATTTGTGAATTTCTCTGACCCTTGTGCCCCCACCTTAATGCTTCTTTTCTGGGAGAACATTCCCCCTCAGTGGCTCCAATCAAGCCTTGAAGCCCTTTAAAAACCTACCTCTGGTCCTCCTTCTCCTCCACCACCATCAGTAGCCTGGGCAGCAAAGGATGACTCATACCCTGATTTCTCAGCACCACAAACCTTTTTCTGATGCCCCCCACCCACCCAGTGAAAGACATGGGTTTGAGAGAGGAAGTATAGGACCTCCATGGCAACTCACCGCCTTTCCCTCTCCTTCCCCTGACCTGGTTTGGACACTGGGTGTCCATTATCCCCATTATGCCTTGGGCTCCTTCTCATAGAAACACACACACATTTTGATATTTGCAATTTTTCTACTTTTGTGAGGGTCCTGCACCCCAGACCCTAGCAAATGTGGAAAGCTGACTATATTGTCATTCCTCACATGTTCTGATAGACAGCTGTGACAAGGCGCATCCCTCTGCAGAGGCTGTACCACACCCAGACCTGCTTCCATGGGAACAATAATCGACACACAACAGAGATATTTGGAGCTAGTTTTATTCATTGTTAGCTGGCCTTGCATTATATATTACAAAGAAAGCACATAGGTAAACCAGTCAAATGTTGCTTTTCGTTAGGTTCATAACTCAGTCAGCTGACTGGATCAGGTAAATCTGTCATGGCAGCAAGATTGAAGCTACCCATTGGTTTGGGGGAGTGGCATCTCCTGTCAAGTTCTCCCTCTTGTACTGTATGCAATGCACCATTTCTAAAGTCTTGTCACCCCTCTTTCTTCCATTCACCTTGCCATGTGATGGCAGGAGTTGAAACTATGTCATGTTTTCCATTTGCACAAAAGCCGGGGGCTACCCTCAGCCTAGTGCATTGCTGATCTTACCTTCCTCCTCCCAGTTGCTGGGGTAAGCTGTTGGCTTCTTTCTCAAACTCAGTCTCTCAGATGAGGTAAAAATTACCATTTGCCTACTCTTTTCCTAAATCCACTGGTACTACTGGCTGTTCTTGTACCACTGAGACAGGCAGAGGTACCATTGGCCATTGTCACATCACAAATAAATTGAGAGATTAGATATACATAGTGGACAGCAATCAGGATTTAGATCTAATTAAATTTTCAATTACACCCCCCACTGGTATTGCTTGCTGAAAACAAATCAAAAGACAGCTCAGTGCTTACAAACACTTACCTTTTTACAGAATTACATTTTCAAACTATGCCAGCATCATGTTTGGGTGGAAATGATAGACATATTCCCTTGTGGTATAGAAGAGGTAGAGGGTATCTCAGACTACTGATTATACTATCATCTACATTAAAACCCCAGGAAGAGATTTCTGAGTCAGATCTTTGTACTGTTATGATGTGAGAGTCCTCTCATGAAGGCATGTTGATTACTGTTGCATTGTGACTCATATGGTACATATGAAACAGCTCTGTCTGCTAAGTCCGCAAAAACTTTTTGTGCAATCACTCTGAATATGATTGCAGTGGACTGTGGAAGGGACTAGCTGTTTGCATTTTATTATCGTAACATATATTTTATGTGGTTTGCAATGGCTTTTAGTCAAGTATAAATACACTGACTGACATTGTCATATCACCATGCTAAACCCAGAGGTATGAGTGATTAATACTTAAAGTCTGAGTTTGACTCTCTGTATGTATATCTTGCCATGTTTGTGCTGAATTAAGATTGCAACCTTCATTTTCTGACAAGTCTTTCATCTTTAACATCTTTCATGCTAGTACAACACGCTTCTCTTCATATTCAGTAAATATAGCTACTGAATTTACCCCATTTAAGTGGAAGAGAATTTATTTTCAATGTGTCTTTTGAAGAATGCACTAACCATTTGTAGACTTCTCCATAATTGGGTTGGATTTGAAAATATGAATGTAAAAATAAACAAAACTGAGAGACATTCCCATCCCAATTTCTGTGTCTGTGCGTGAAGTTTTAAAAGGTGATTAAAATAGCATGGGGTAGCTGCAGGAGTGTAACAAGTAGAAGATTATGTGCCCAAGTGTGATTGCACATTGCCCTTTTTGCAGCTTGTAACATTTTTATTCCATTCTTTCTTCCACAGTGTGGGGCAAGGTAGATTTGGTCAGACTTAAAGGGTAGAGATGTGGGTCAATGCAAATCTTACATGAGGCTCAGAAAATCCTGTTTGGCAGCCATGATAATTTATTTCGGCTCTTGTTTGTACATGGCATGTGGAGATATCAAATGATGCATAGAACCATTGCTTTGTGGAATATTAGTACAGTTTGGCAATAGCCATTGGATTTGCTACCTGTGTACATTTGTTTCATTGTGTCTTCTCAACTGCAGCAAGAGGCAGAATTTCCTTGGCACAAAGTTGTGCAATATGTTATCGCTTGTTAAAACAAAAGAACAAAAACAAGAGTTAATTTGTCTCATAATGACTCCTTTTTGAAAATCTCCTTCCTACCTTTTTGAAAAATAAAAGCTGATGATGCAAAGTATACCTTGGCTTCTTCTACTGTAACCAACCAGCTCTCTGTGGAAAGGGCTTCTTTTTTTATGGCTACATATTAAAAGTAAACCAGCTTCTGCCAGGTTTGGATAAAAGGCTATTTATTTTGACCAATTTGATAGCTGCAGTTTTCGGTAATTGAATTTTCTGTGGTTAGAGAAGCCGTAATCTTAGAAACCAAATAAATATTTTTTAATAAAATGGAACACTGAGAAACCCTATAATAATGTCAAAAATGTAGCCACTTATGGATGAATAAATATTTTAAGAAATTTACATTTCATCCAATGCTTTAGGGATATCACTTCCTAGGAAATTTAAAGCAATGCAGATTTGGGGATGTAGCAGAGGGTACAATAGAAAATTCACATTTAAGTAAAACAGTTGACAATGGGGCATTGGCTGACCGTTATCTATATGGGACAACAATAGTTCTTCACCTTTAATGGATAAGCATGGATCTTATGAATCAAAGATTTATACATCTATTATGCTTTTGTGGCATTTACACAGGAATTAATTTATTTCATGAGGCAATAATAGCAATATCCGTCCATGCTCTATTATATGACCCAGTGCAGCCAGAGGCATCCATGTGCAAGAGTAGTGTTGTATGTTGTTGGGGTTTTTGTTTGTTTGTTTGTATTTTGAATGAGGAACCACAACATTTTTTAAAAAAATCAATGTAAGAACTTTTAGGATCACATTTAGGGTCTCCATTGCTTAGCTTTCTATTTCTACCACAGACCAGAGAGGATTCTTAGTCTAATCTACTGCCTGGGATTGCTCATTCACACTATCAGCCCAATAAAACAACTGTATTAGGACATTGTGATTTGCTTAATTCTCTTTTCATATTTGTGGCAGGCCCTTGCTTTTCCCAGAGGTGTGTGGCAATTTTCAATCTGATAGACACCCTATCTTTTTCACACAGCTCTTCATCTCCACCCCCATAACACCACCTTTGTATAAAAGGGTGAGGGCCTTCAACGTTTATTTAGAACCACTTAATAATTTTATGGTAGCGTGTTTTCTGTGTTAGTTATTACTGTAGACAACTCAAGCTGAGTCAGTGTTTACAAAGATAAACTGTAACATTTATTAAGATAACAAAAATAAGTAGCATGCTAGAGTTCATATGCAGTTCAATGGCCCTTTCCGCACCTTACCTCTTTCTGGTGCGGGGGCGCGGGAATTACACGAGCAGCCTCTTGTGAGAGTCTCTCGCATCCCCGCTGCTTCGGCTCTGCAGGAGCTGCCTGCCAGTTGGCAGGCGCTATGAGGGCTCCAGCTCTTTCTTCCGCAGTGCAGCCAGGTATTTTCCCAGGCTGCACTGGGGGTGCTCTGGAGCTCCGCACACAAGGTAAGTGTGCATGGGGCCCCGGAGTGATGCGCGATCACACATCATTTTTGGCTACAAGCCAAAAATGACATAGTGCACGATCGGCCCTGGCAGTATCACGCAATTGTGAGGACGTCGTCTGAAATGCTCCTCATGATCATGCAACGCTCTGGAGGCCCTTTCGCATGGCAAATGCCATGCGAAAAGAGCCAATGTTGATGCATTTCTTCAGTGCGCTCTTCAGATAATACTAACAGTTACTCCCTGCTCAGAAACAGTTCAATTATATCTTTAGATTTTCACAAAAGGCATAATTATCATATAACAGCACTTTGGCTAGGCTTCCACCAAATGCTCAACCCCCAATCAAGCTAACATTTTCTGACCAAATCCTACTAAGGTTCAATTACTCTTCTGCTTCTCACTAGGCTTTCACTGAGAACTAAACCTCCTAAAACAACCACACTGTCTGGCTGGCTAAGGGACTCAAGTTCCTAGCTCCTTGCTAAGCTCTCACTGAAGGAATCCAAAATACTCACAGGTGCTTGACTTTATATACATCTTCTCTTATTCATAAGCCCCTCTCTCACATTACTGAGCTGGGATTCTCTCCTGAGGTGCTATTCTGGTTGTCTAGCAACCTGGTTTCAGGCTACATTGGAAGTCCAGACAGCCACACCCCTCAGAACTTCATCACAATATTATAACTTTAATAACAGCTGTTAAAAAATGTAGAAAAATGTACAAAAAGTCTCATAAAATGCTGGGATGTGTCAACTCATCTTTTCTAGTTATGGATGAGAACATATGAAAATATGTTTCACATACTTCTCATACAGTAGCCATGCCAGCAATGTCACTTCCTAGGAAGGGTGGCCACTGGTGTAAAGATAAATCCTCTAAGTGTGTTTAAGATCGCAGTCATTCTGCCCCCCTCCCTCCATGGAGGTCTTTCAGGTGACTCTGCTTCCCAGATTTTTTGCCCCCATTCATCTCTTTTTTTATTCCTTGCTACTACCTGGAAACATTTAGCACAGCAATCAGACATACACCTCTCCTCAAAGGCATCAGACAGATCCTTCTTTGATCCTTTAGCAAAATTAGTCTCCTAATCCTCCTAACACCTACTGCTAAGCAGAAAGAGAAGCCGAGAGAGCATGCTCTGTTTGAACGAACTATTTAATATCTATCTACTCACCAAGAGACGGAGAAAGAAATATGTACTCTGGAAACAGGATTATAATTGTCTCTTCTAGACAGTCTTGAAGAGACCGAGAAAAATTATCAAGCCACTTGAAATCAAAAGGTCAGTGAGTCCCTGGGTATCTTGTTCTACAAGCAGTTTCATTTGCAAACATGTGGGGTGAAAAAAGACAATATCAGCTTTTCCATTCCCATTTTAAAAAAAAACAGTCAAATTTTTGGTGGGCTTTTCTTTTTGCATTGTTTCCCCCTATTTCCCTCTTTGTTTTCTCTCTCTTGTTCCTGCCTTCTCTCTCTAGAATTTTTTCTTTCTTTTGCCTATTCTTCCCTGCATTCCTTCTTCTACTCTTCTTTTTTTCTCTTCCTCCATTCTTCCTACTCCCACTTCTGGACCTTTACTTTCTCTTTTCTTTTCCTTTCCATTCCATGTTTCTTTGGGAAGAAGCCCAACTCTTAGGTTTTCCTTTCTAGAGATCATTTATTCATCACAGGGCCACAACTAGTTGAAGCTGATAACTGCACATAGAAACAATGTTCTGTGGAACTCAACAGATTTACTTCTGAAGAAACCTACACAGGATTGTTCTGTTTCACACATATGTGCTATACATTTTGGGTGAAGAGGAAAACCTAAGAGTTGGGCTTCTTCCCAAAGAAACATGGAATGGAAAGGAAAAGAAAAGAGAAAGTAAAGGTCCAGAAGTGGAGTAGGAAGAATGGAGGAAGAGAAAAAAAGAAGAGTAGAAGAAGGAATGCAGGGAAGTGCTATAACAAAGCTACTTAAAATGTAGGCCCAGGAAGACTTCATGAGCAGGTGCTGGTTGGGAAGGGCTCAGTTCCTGCTTGGTATGCCTTGCTGAGAAAACTCCTGCTGGCCATGTCAAGGATCTTTTAGACCCTTCTGTGCTTTGGTGAAGTAATGATAAGCAGGGCTAGTTTCTCTAGCATAATGACAATATGTTGCTGTCATCTACTGCAGCAAAAAGAGATTCAGCTAGATGGTTTGTGGGCTTTTTATTTCTTCTTTGCATGTGTGCTTGTCACAGCTTGATCGATCCATTATCCAATTAAGTCAGCCCTGGCTCAGTAATTACCACCACACTTTCAGTCTGGGTCTTTTTTCTATGTTGATGAAAACCAAAACCCAGGTGGTTTTCAGCATTACGCTTGGTGGAAATCAGGTATGAAATTACCTGTTTATTAATGATGTGTCAAGAGAATGACATGCTAACAGCCAGCTTCTGCACAAGCAATGCTAAGGTAAGAATAGCAAGCAGGCATTATTCACAATATATATTCAATAGAACTATTACTCCTTGTCCACCGAGACACAATTGGGATCCAGATGTTTTATCTCAAGCCAGAGCAGAAATCATTTATAGGACTGAAATAAGTTAGATGTATATTCAAGTTAGTATTACTCCATCTTTTCATGATCTTGTGTGAGAAAATAATTATCAATCATTGTGCAAGGCATTTGAGTTAATAACAACTGTACCTCTTAAAGGGAGAGGTAAGCTGCATTCTATCTAATGGTACTAATTTTATAATATTCACTCTGATAATTCATAAACAAAAAGGAAACTATAGACAAGATAATTTCAAGTGTTGAACCACGAATCCACCTGTCAAGCCAAACTCTCTTACCATTCTAAGCCCTACCTGCCCTTTAACTCCAGAAAGAAAATCAAAGATGAAGTCAATGGATAGCTTAATGAGCCATCACTCTTCCAATTATGCCTACCCTGCTAATGAATCAAAGGGAGGACTTTCATTCTATGGTATTCCTCTAGTGCCAAGACAAGCCAAGGAACCAAGATTATTTTCCCTTTTGACCTGACAAGGTTTCCTGCATAAGCAGTGGTACACAGAACTAGAGGATTCATAACAACATGAATTGAATTAAGCCAGATTAAAATTCTTTCTCAGTCTATCAGGTTTTCAGTCACTCTCATTACATTGATGCAAGTTAATGTAGAAATAAGACAATTGTCCAAAAAAATAAGTTATGAAAGAAAATTTCGTCAAACAATTTTTTGTTCTTTAATTAAAAATATGTTTCTTTAAATTACATTAGGACTGGGAAATGAACTGAGGTTCACTGAGTGACCTCAGCCACTCAAAAAGGAGTCTTGTGACACCAATATAAATGAACAGATTTGTTCTAGGATTAATTTGTGAATCTACATATACTGTAATTCACAAATGCAGCAGGGTGTACAACAGCCTAAATCCCCTGAAAATACCAGATCTTGTCTGATTTTGGAAACTAAGAAGGGTCAGGTGTGGTTAGTACTTGGATGGGGTAATTGCCAAATAATACCACTATGATAGGCTGTATTTCAGAAAAACGCAGTGACAAACATTCTGCTTTCAGAAAACATTCTGTTGAAGATAGAGTCTGTTTTTAAAGGGGAAAAAATACCTAAATTAATCCACTGTAGTGAAATCAAGCATAGTACCACCTGCAGAAAGTTATGAAGCTGTTATATTTGTTCAAACGTCTCTTGATAGACTGGAATTTGGCAATAAAAAGGGAAAGGCGATGAAGAAGGAATCTAGTAACTAATTTATTTTAGCATGAGTTTTCATGGATATCAATCCTCAATCTTCTTCAGAAGCACTGACAGAGAAGAATATTTAAAAATAGTTAGATAGTTGTGGGAGTTGGATCAAATGTAATAGGATGTAGAAAGATGCAAATTGTCTGTAAATCTCCATGGAGCTGTGCAAGATGATAATGGTGTTTCAAGTGACAGGTCTGTTAGAATTGAGCAAAGAACCCATAAATCTACTTACCCAAAGTCTCCTTGGAGTCCAAAGTTCTTGACATATTTCTTCTTGTTCTGTGTTCAGTTGGGTGGACTTAAATATTTATACATGTGTAGTATGTCAAGAAACCATTATCTTTATTCATACCTTTGTTAATAGATTGGAATTTGTGAATAAATCCAGTTCAGCTGTTTCTGTTACCAATCTTCTTTTGATTTTTCACTTGTTTGTTTCAGAACTGCTCTTTTCAAGTCAGAGAGTGTGTGTGCAGGAAGCATGAAAATTGGTCATGTGCTTCAGTTCTGCTATCTCTTTTTCAAGCCATAGGTTCCAAACAGCCAGTCTGAGATCAGTGACAAAATATCCTGGGAGATGGAAGTGTTCTGACACTGTTTTTGCCTGTTGACATTTCTGACCTCAGGATTTGTGTTCTTTCTGTTGCATAGAGATTGTCCTTTGTAGGCTGCAAAGAGGCATTGCTGGCAGAAGATGTCATATATCAGTTTGGAAAATGAGCAAGTGAATAAATGCCTCGTCTTTTGGAAGATATTATTAGCACCTGTAAAGATGTAACCAGAGTAGATATGGGCCAGTTACTGTCTCTCACCCTAACCAACTGCGTTGTTGTGAGGATAAAAACTGAGAGGAGGATCACATATGTTTCCTTGGGCTCCTTGGAGTAAACGTAGAACATAAATGTAGCAAATAAATAAAATAATTTGTTAAAGCAGTTCCTTAACCTTCCTTTGAGAAGATGTTCCATGATATTAACTTATTTGAGGAAAATTATTTGAGGTGAATGTTTATATTTGTCTAATATATAAAAGTCAAAGTTTATTTGTCTGTGTCAAGTAAAGATCTCATATGATTGCCTGTGTCATATATTGGCTACCTAAGAAGATTCTATGGAATCCTGGGGTTTGCAGTTTAGAATTGTCAGCCAGAGAGCTCTTGGGCCTGGCTGGTTGCTACAGAGATGAGACCTAGCAGCAAGGAGGAGGGTAGTGTATTCCCTCAGGAGCCCAACCTCTATATGTTAATAACTGAATACAAATTGGAGTGGGAAATATGTGGAAAAGTTCCAGGTACTGGAGAAGACAGTTTGGAGAATTAGAGACCCAGGATCTCAAATCTTTGTAACAAGTATTACCTATGAGAAAACTAAAGCCTGGGCAACGCCAGTTATATATGCTAATTGAAAATATATTTTAAATTTTCATCAGAAAATGTTAGACTCTGCTTTGACAGAATTTTATTTAAAGTAGAAGTTTAATTTTAGTGAAGTTCAAATTCAGTGTAAAAGATGTTGTTCTTAGGTATGGGGAAAGTACCTGTAATAAAACCCTGTGCCTATGTGTGTACTTGTTTAGGTTTGACTATTCATAACCACTGTTTTCTCAGATCTGTCCTTTCTGTTGCACATTCTTCTTTCTTCAGCTCTGGCATCCCAGGCAATTAGGGACCAAGCACTGAAGATGTCAATCTTATGTTTCTAGTCTCATAGCATAGATTTGGTTGTGTGATATCAGTGAAAGCAAAGGGAGCCCTCTCACTGCTTTTCTTCTTAATAGGAGTGGTGGGTGGGGAAGACTCAGCCCATTTCCACACTGCACTGTTATAGTGTTGTTCTTTCAACATCCCGTGGAATTCTGGGGTCTGTAGTTTACTGAGGCCAAAGAGCTCTTTGGCTGAGAATTCTAAAGGCCCCTCCCTAAATGTCAAACCCCAGGATTCCATAGGATGTTGATAGTGGAATGATAGCACTATAACAGTGTCCTGTGGAAAGGGCCTGAATGTGTCTTCTTCAACCGAACAAAGCGAGCAGAGCTCTCACCAGTACTGTGCTACAGGTCACCTATCATGACACAGCTCTCGCTGTACACAGATATACATACCTACTAGAGGCAAAATATGATTAGGGGTCCATAGATGGATAAGGACCCAGGAAGAATTCTCATTGCAAAAATTAAAGCAGCAATGGTAGAAATGTAGAGTAGAATTTGTATTTCTCTCCGGAGTTCTATACTCTTCCCTCCCCCATATGTTGTTCTAAATCCAACTGTTAATCCTGGCTACAGGTGAGTAGACCCATTGAATCAGTGGAAACTCATGTCTGATCCATTGATTCAACTGGGCTACTCTAGCTGGATTTAGGAACTGCATTTTATTTTACTTCGTGGATATTAAAACGATGTTAAAAGATCACACACACACACACACACACACACACACACATCAGGATTCTGTCACTTCCAGAACTGGAAAGGCCAAACAATGGAGTAATTTCTGGTTGGAAATTTGGTCTGTCACTTTAAAAGCACACAGACACACAAAAATACTTCTCCTCTTCCTACTGTATGAGCACTGTTGTGGATTAGATGGACCCCTTTAGCCACTTCATTTGTTACCGAAACTTGGTTTGGAAATAGAGACCATTGTACACATTATGTTTAATTGTATTATATTGCTTTATTAAATAAAGGTAGAGGAAAACACTGAGTTGGCCTGGTTTTTATTTTTTGATGTGGATGTTATGTAAATTTATGTACCTGATTATGCAAATTGCTCCCTCTGTTCAGATTTTTGGCAAGCCAATATGTCGCCTTCTCTAGCATGGAACATATGTGTGTGTTTGTGTGAGTGTTTGTCTTTTCAGTTTGCTTTGAGCTGAAGATACTCCAGGCCTAAAATAGTCCCTTCAACCTAAGGGGCCAATCTATGGTCCTTATCAGCCATATGGAATGATGTTACCGAATGAAAATTCTGCTTTTCACATTTCTACTCAGCTATTTTTATTTACTGTTTCTATAAACTCTGATTCCTAAAACTCTTTCACTGTACAAAGTGCTTTTATAAATCTTATTTAGTTGTTATGAGGATTTTATATTTCTGTTTAAGTAAGCTGCTTATATAGTTGTTCTATTGTTCACTTCTAAGGAATGGGGGGGTAATATAAGGGGAAACATATTGGCTCATATTAATGTCTGCTTTAATGGAATAATACTGAGGGCAAAGTGTGTGTTCCTCATATACACATCTTTAAAACATTATAGAAATAAAGTAAGAATCTAAAGATATGAACCCTAGTGACTCAAGCACCAGTCAGCCATGCCAAATGCCCTCTCAGCACCTCAGCCACTCAGTCAGGATGTTGCTGCTCCTGTTACCACACGAAACACAGAAGGATGTTTTTGTAGTGGTCAATTGGCAAGGACTAAAAGAATTTCAGAAGTGCCTCAAATTTGGGGGGATCCAGTCCCCTAAATTTTAGTCCAAACTTAAAATGCATGTGGGGTGGGGTAGCCTCAGCCACCATTTTTAATAAGATCAGTCTCCTACCTGAAGAGTGATGCGGTGTTTGAGGAGCATTTTTACCTCCCCCTAAGGTGACAAAAAAGGCCAGACTGAAGACTTTGCAAGGAAACAATCCTCTTTCTAGCATTTATATCATGCGGCATTCCGACTGCAGTAGTGGGCTGATTTTGTGTCAAGTGGCTGGTTTTATGTCTTCCTGTTCCTTTTTGAGCTCATCTGAGTAAGTACCCAAGGTTTTCATACATGTATATTTCTTCATGGAATAATTTCCTGAAGCACTTTGGGATGTGAGAATACATGTTGAAAACTGCAGAAAATTTTGCCCTCTGTGTCATTCTTCCTGAATGGTTTTCTCAAGTGTCAGAAACCCATTTGTGAGCTGGAAAGGAAACAACAACAAATATTCTTTCCATCCCAAATCCAGGCTAAATGGACTAGAGGAGCAGAAGTGTCAATTGTCTACTAGTCTCCTTTTAAATCTATTTAAGTTAGCAGCCAACCTGATCATTAATATAAATCGTCTCCTCTGCAATGTTCACGCATGTTTGTGCGTGGGGGGGGGAGTGTATAAAAGGTATATAAAGGTATATAAGGTTGATAAAAGATCAATGGCATCCAGGTTTGTAACTACAGGAAAGCAAAATGAGGGCATTGCTCCACCAAACAAGAATTCTGTTCCCTCCCAAAATGATTTTTTTCATTCGGTCCCTGAATTTCTAGCATTGAAGTAGCTTAAAACTTCTGTTAAGCAATACGGTTTAAGCATCCAAAGAAAAGGGGAGAGGCAGAATTATCAAGGAAAAGTGAATATAGCTAATGTAAGAGTTGTAGGGGTGAAGGATTTGAAGTGTCTCAGTCTTTGCAATGCTAGGCACTTAGGGGCTGAAGAAAGATTTGGAGGCAGAATTCCTATTTGAAGGTCAAAGCCCTCATTTTTAGCACTCATGGCTAAACGTCATAGTATTGTCCCCATTTCCAGGCCTATCCAGGTCCATATGAATGCATTTGTGTATGTGCAAAATGCCCTTCCTTCTTTACAGGATTCCAGAAATGGAGGGATATTAGGTGGGCAGTGAGCTCCTTGCTGATGACATGCTTACTCTCCAGCACCCCACTGGAGAAATCACTGGTTTGTATTGAGTCTGAATGAAATCCAATCTGTGTTGAGTCTGAATGAAATCCAGTCTATCTGTTTAATGATTTACCTTAGTCTACACCTCACTCCCTCCAAATCATGTTGCATGTCTTCTTGTAATATTCTTATGAGGTCTCCAGTGAAGCGAGGAGATAGGGATGAGAAGTCCCTTGCCAAATATCAAGCAAAAAATAAAGCATTGTAGAATATAAGACAATTGAATGAGAGCGTCCACAGTCATGTCCTCTGACCTAAACCATTTGTCCTAAATATTCAAATCCTGTCAACACACCAACTTTACAGTGCTATTCTTTGAATTTACATTGTTCATTTTGCTTTTTTAAATGCTTATCTCCTATGCTGCATTTGTCAAAGGCCTTCATATTACTCGTGGATTCACCTTGACTGGTGTGTCAAGACAAGCACAGCCAAATGGCATTTTCATGTCAGTTAGAAGTTAGGAACAAAACTGCCTTGCTTCATAACAAGGGAGAAAGAGAGAAAAATATGAAGAGGCAGAGCTGGAGAGAGAGGAGGGGGAAAGGTGGTGCGCGTGTATGTGTGTCAGGCTGGCACCAGAAATATAATTTAGTGTGCATGCATTTGAATTGATAGAAAACCTGCCTTGATTTTGTTTTTGTATTTTTAGAAAAAATCTTGGTTTCTGACAAGGTCGTAATTCATGGTGAGGGGCTGAGGCCGCAGCTTGGGTTTGACGAGCCACTCCAGCCTAAACCCTTGATGGTTTTAGGTGATCCCCTAAGAGGGTAGCATGTTGCAGCTGGCAAAAAAATAAACAAACCTAAGCTCTATGCTAACAGGAATTTTTTAGATTTATGCCATGAGCCAAGGAAAAACACTGACATGTTTGTGAGCCCAGGTTTGATTTGGCCCATTCTTTGCACACAGCAATCGTTTCTTGTAGAGGAAAAGACAGACAGCACAAACTCTATAGCAGACAAGAGGAGAGCCGGCAAACGAAGCAGGCGCACAAATAGAAACCTGGCACTTAATTTTGCTTAGACCTCAGTATGGATATAATAAATGAGACAGAAAGAACTTGGAAAAGGTCCCTTCTTGGGAAGCAGCTCCAGCCAGCATGGCTACTGGCATGCTGGTTGGGGAATTCTGGGAGTAACGACCCAAAAAAGAAATCTTCCCATGCTCAGTGTAGCAGCTACAGCATTATGACATGCGCAGATATATCGCTGCATGCTCTGACCATGTGAGTCATCTGCCTAAAAGCAGCACTGGAATCAGCACTTCACTTCCCTTTTCCCATGTAATTTGGGAAATGTGTGGTTTCTGATCCTACAACAAATGCTCCATATCCACTTTTTGTGCTTCCCAGACACCCATAAGTCACTCCTATCCATAGGTACCAAGTAATTTTTATCTTCCCAGTCAAATTAGTGACAATTTCCCTCAACATTTTGTTAATGATCAATCTCTTTCTCTCTTTCCTCCCCTCCCCCTCCATCTTAATCTCATAGTTTAAGGATACTTCAAGGATTTGCAAGTGACAGACAGTCAAACAGCAGACAGTTTTCATGTTGTTGCATAAGGTATAATAAAATGGCATCTCCATAGGGATAGATGAGAATATTTTGGGTTTGCATTACAATGCAGGACTACTTTGTTCATATCCCCTGGCACCTAGCATGATTTGCAAACCCCCCCAAAAAACCCCACACCACATACCAAAAAAGATGTGCACATGTGAAAAGTGTGCATGGAAACATGGGTATATTTGCAAAATATGCATAAAAGACTTCAGTCAATGGGAATAAAGATGCAAAAGTACTGCCATAAAAAAAATGAAGCCTGTATCCCAAAATATGCGCATTTCAAAAATGCACATACAGATACAAATATAGGTCCATGTCAGAAAGAGGGGGGGGCGAGAGAGAGAATAAGGACTGAAAGCTGAAGCAGACCCATGTCACAAAGAGCTCCACAGCCATGGGGGCCAGCAGCCCTCTGGTCTCCCTTTGCAGGGTACAGCCAAACTTGACATTGTTTTTGCTGGGTTGCATTTGCTCAGATGGAAGCTATTTCCACACTACACTGTTATAGCGTGATTATTCAACTTTTAACATCCTATGGAATCCTGGGGTTTGCAGTTTGCAGCTGGCCCCTCCCTAAACTCCCTAAACTGCAAAGCCCAGGATTCCATAGGACGTTGAAAGTGGAATAATCACGCTATAACAGTGTAGTGCAGAAGAGTCTGAAGAGCACATTTTCTTCCTGGTGGTGGACGTGGAACCTATTGAATAATATCTTTACAAGAATTACGGTGGCCATCCTCAATATATGTAGACCAGTCCAATTAAAATTCCCAGCTAATGACCTGGTCAGAACAAATTAGTTCTACCATGCCATAGAACAATTCCAGTCTCATCTGATTTTGGAAGCTAGACAGTGTGGGACCTGTTTAGTACTTGGAAGAAGACTGTAAAGTAATACTAAGGATCTCCAGGTAGGGCTAGGAAAGAATCCTGTCTGAAATGGCTGCAACTCAGGACTAGATGAGCCAATGGTCTGACTCAGTATAAGGCAGCATCCTTGGTTTCTAATTCCTAAATTTGGCACTGGAATGAGATTAGGCTATTTCCTCACTACACTGTTATAGTGCTATTATTCTGTTTCAACATCCTGTGGAATCCTGGGGTTTGCAGTCTAGGGAGGGGCATTTAGAATTCCCAGCCAGACCGCTTTTTGGCCTCAGTAAAGTACGAACCCCAGAATTCCACAGGATGTTGAAAGTGGAATAATAGCACTTTTACAATGTAGTGCAGAAATGGCCTAAGTTTGACAGATTCACTCTGCATTGTGCTGGCAAATCTAAAAAATAAAAATAAATTGATATGTAGGCACGTTATATTCTGGAGGCACAATAAGATAATTTATTGCTTTATTTAAAAAAGGCATGATTTTTAGACCCCATCATTTCACAAGAGAATTTTGAAAACAGAACTGTATTGGGGATTTTTTTAAAAAAAATGTATAGGGATAGGGTCCAAATGCTGACATTTTCTAACTGCATTTTAAAAAAAGAGCATAAAAGAAGTCATGACAATATATTGAAATATTTTTAATTTCTGTTAGTTTCCATGACAGTTTGTAAACAGTTGTGTCTGCTGCACAGTAGAGAGAAAAAAAGCTTGGTCAGGGCAATTGCTTTTTTATATATATTAAAAAAGCCAAAATTAGTCAATATTCTTCTGAACTTTAAATAGATTGCGTTTTAAAACATTTTGTTACCATACCAACGAAGCTGCAGTCTTGCTGCCACCTAAAAACAACATACAAATATAGACAGACTTATATTCTTTTTCCAGGTCTTTGTCCTTCTACAGGCTGTTACTCATCCACAGGAACAGCTAAGGCAAACTGTTGTGCATGATTTTAAATGCACTTGCTTGCAAATCAGTTGAAGCCGTAGAGACTTGAGTTTTTTTTTTTGTTTTTTTTTTGAGATTTACACGGAAATATACTTGCAAGTCTCAATTTAAATTCTAAATGTTATTACAAGAGAGTAAGCTTTGGCAAAAACAAAGAGACTTACTTGCTGATAAAATGCACAGGACAGTTTTTCCCTGGTGTTATTGTCCTAGGAGTGACATTTATTTTGAGGATTTGTTGCAGGGAGTGCTAATGTCTCCAATCATCTCTTGCTATAAATCTTGTGTGAATCATCATTGGCAGACTGCTTATAATCCATCTGCTGATTTTAACTGGGCAGACAATTTAAAATGGTTCCTCAGAGTATTTGTTTATTTCCCACCATTCTCTCAGTACAAGACTCTAGGCAGTGTATAAGATAGATTCAAACAAAATGCAACTAAAAATTGTAACATTAAATAACAGTTAAACAACCAAATAAACTATCAGTTGGCATCCTGTTGATGTTTTAGTGAGGCATAGGTTGCTTGCCCTCCCACCCAAATGGCAAGGCCAGGTATAGAACTGCTGAAATAAGTCCACAGCTGTATTAACTCCAAGAATTTTCAACATGGCTGCCAATGTGATTTGCAAGCACAAATATGTATGTGCTTAAGGCAGATCTCTCAACCAGAGATTTCTGAGCTTGAAATCCAAGGTATAGACTCTGCATTTTGTCCTAGCCTGATCCTATAAAGGGATCAGACAGTCCCAAGGGATTCTTCCAGGTGGCACTTGTTGGCCCTCTTTCCTGAGAAAGTCATCTTTGGACAAGAACCCACAAGACATCTCTCCTCTAGCCAACAAGCAATGATAGGGAAATGTATGAATTGTATCACCTTGTAGTGCCAGCAAAAGCCTTCAAAGTGAGCCAGTAGAAACAAAGTGCCCACACCACACCAGTTGTTTCATATAAGCAATACTCAACCAATTAGCCAAATTGTAAACTGTAGCCAACAGGCTTTACCATTAGATAGCATGATGTAGGCAAAAAGTTCTGTTGTCAGCCAAACAGGTCATGGCACGGCTCCAAAAAAGGTGAATGGAAATTCTCATGCTACATGCTACACAGAGGTGGCCAGGTAGGGAGTAGAAATAGCAAAGAGGGTTGAGTTAAGGCAAGTGCCATCTTAAATAACGTGGCACAGCCCTGAATGATACCAGTATGAAATGCACCCTGGCATGGCATTTGGCTATGGGCATAACCACTCCTGTTATAAGGCCAGGGGATTGCACTTTTGCATGCAACAATGTCTTTTTGGTTGTGGCCTAACATCCATACTCATTTCACAGTCACGCAAATGGAGTTCTGTATGTGTGACCATTGCATGTGCAGTTTCACATTCTGGAATAGGGCATAACTTTTTGCTGGTGTCTCTTGTGTTTCATGTGATTTACTGGATTGCAGAGACAGCAAGCACATTTGTAGATATTCAGTTGGTTCCACAGAGCTGGTGTTCAGCAGAAGAAGGATTTATAGTCCAACCATGACTTAAGCATGTAGGTATAGATTTATACTGTGAGAGCATGGTGTACAGCTGTTATATTTAAAAAGCACTGAACTAAAAACAGTTTAAGAGCATTTGAAACAATAAATGAAAAAGAGGTACAGCACTTGCCATTAAAAGACTTTTTCTCAGCAACCAGTTAATGGCTAAAAGCCTATCTGACTAAAAAGTGTTTGTTCTTTCTGGCAGAAGGAGAGCCAAGAGGGGGCCAACCCAGTCTTTCATGTGAGGGCGTCCACATTCTGGGAGCAGCCAGCAAGAAAGCCTTCATTCATGTCTTTACCATACACGCCTATAAAGGTGATGGAACAAATTGAAATTTTTCCCCCTGAGATCTCAAAACTCAGTGAGGCTTGTGAGGGAGCTGCAGTTTTTCAGATAAGCTGAATCACAGGCTCTTTCCTCAGGTTACTGGATCCTGGTGGCATCCTGTGGAGATTCCAGTAGATCCTCTCCTGGGAAGGGGGTACAACAGGAGTGCTTCCCTCACACTGACTGCCTGCGGGAATGGAGAAAGTGCAAGGGCCACACCTCTTCCTTCTACAGTGCGGTGAGGCATTGTCCAAGGTTGTGCTGGGGCAGGAAGCATGGCCATTGTGATCAAGTGGGTGCAGGAGGGCAGCGAGAGGGCTGAGCGATCATTGGTCATTGACAGTAAAGCCCAGCAATGATTTGAGGTATGATTGTGCTGCCTGGGGATGGGAGAATGATGGGACATGGATGACATGGTGCATAAGCATCATCCAGGTCTCAACCTTCTCCCATTCCTGATGTGGGATGATGACGTCTTGCAGAAAGGTCCTAAGAAGAATAAGGCTGTACAGGTCATGACCAGCACTTTGATTTGTGTCTGGAAATGCACTTGTTTTAGTGCATCAACTTGTTTTAACAGGGCTAGGGAATGTTAGGAGTACATGTTACAGACTACTCAACTATTCACTCCATGGCTGAAACAAGCAATTTATATGACATGAAGAAATACACTTGCACAAAGATTATATAGTATTGAACTCTATTGATTGTACTGGTTTATTTATCCTGCAAAATTTTCTTTGACCTGAGCCTGAGGGCCTTTCCACCCTATACTGTTATAATGCTATTATTCCACTTCCAACATCCCTATGGAATCCTGGGGTTTGCAGTTTAGGGAACAGCATTTAGAATTCTCAGCCAGAGAACTCTTTGGCCTCAGTAAACTTACAAACCCCAGAATTCCACATAACGCTGTAACAATGTAATGCAGAAAGGTCCTTAATGTGACTTACAAAATAGCATACACATTTATTGTCACAAGTGAGGCCATTTCCACACCGGGCTTTTGAAATGGTGCAGAGTGACCTCTGACGGAGGTCTTCTGCACTGTAGAGTGGACTGGCGTGTACTACTTTTTGTAGTTCCACACCAGAATCCACTCAGGAGCGGCCGGAACTAGCCGTGCGGCGTGTTTTTTAAAAACCTCTTTTGAGAGGTTTTTAAAAAGCACGGAGCGCGCAGTCCTGTGCCGCTCCGTCGCCCGGCTCCGACGCGGATTTGCAGGCGCGCGCAAGTGCGTGCCTGCAGATCTGCTGGGGGCGGGCTTCCGGCTGGCGAGCTTCTCCAGTTGGTGGAGAGCCTCCACCAACTGGAAGCCGCCATTTGGGTCGCCGGAGGACTGCGGAGCAGCGAGTTCGCGCTGCTCCGTGTGGCGACGGACTTACCCGACTTCAGGTAAGCTCCGTTTTTGGGCGTTTTCGCCCGTTTCCCCCCCACACAGGGCCTGAGAAAGGGCCTGAGAGTGATAAACCAAACATACCAATTGTGCAACCAAATCTTTCTCTGAGCAACAAATTTGATGCAAAATAAGAGTTGAACAGAACTACGGATAATCTACGTTTATCCTTGTCGTGGAAGCCATTTGGTCACAGGCGATTCATATGAATGTGTGTGAGAGAAAGAGATTAGGTGTTTCTTTGGGTATCTTAGCTGGACCCAGCTCTAGGTGTTAATCAGATCTTCATATTAGCATTTTCACATGTTCGGATTCAGGCAGAGGAATTCCTGTTGGAATATAACAATAATTTCAGGCGATTAGCTTCTTCAATTGCAGCATAATGAGAAGGAATATTAATCAGTGGAAAAATAAAAAAAAAACCATGGTTAATGCTGTAATATTTCATTAAAGGATTAGCATCAAACCACAGGAAGGACTTTTGATGGTTTGCTAGTGTCTGTGGTCTGACTGAACTAAACATTCTACCCTAGTAAGTTGCCAGATGTGGAATCATCTGACTCCAAATGGTTCTTTTCTCTCAAAATGGCACTGCTTCTAGCAGAAGCATTGGGCAAAATGTTAAAGGATACCCCAATTTTTGTCTTGTTTCATGCACTTTAAGGGATAGGCAGAAAAATTTATCCCTTTGATGAACAGGGTGAAACTGCCTATGTTGTAAGAAGATCCTCATGTAGTTTCATGCAAGTGCAGCAAGGACATTTCACAACCTAGATAACATAATGAGAGATGTGAAATCCAAAATTTGCAGCCATTTCCATTAGTGAAGACTAAAATATTGCATTTCTGCTCAGCTTTGTGTCTGATCTCTGAAGAACAACTAGAGTTATCATATATATTGAGGGGCAGGGACAGTGTTGTCCATTCTGTAGTGACCCAGCTCTTCTTGGAGTAAAACTTCTATCATCCTGACCTTGAGCACAGGTCATGCCGGTTGGAGCTTAGGGGACTTAGGATCCAGCAAAAGCTGAAGAGCAACAGAGTATTTTACTTTGCAAAGAGCAGTGTTGTCTAGAGGATCTGTGATATAGTCATTCTGTTCAAGAATTTTATCTGCAGTAACTAGAAGGGCTGGGTTTTTTGTCCAGGAGGACTTTACTTAAAAATAACAGGGAGAGCTCCAGGATGAGGAAGACTGACTTGGTGCAGTCACATTTGGCAGATCCCATGAGAGTGGAGTGGTAAATTCAATCTAGTTTTAGTCCAAACTTATAAAAAACTATCTATGGAGTGGACCTCCTTTTGAGGTCACACTTCAGCACCTGGAGTAGTACCTTTCAAGCTTGTTCTTAAGTCTCAGACAGATTCACTGCACCACTGAGAAAAAAAGCCTACCAGTGCCCACTGATACTCAAAACGGCTGGGCATTAATCCCAGACCAAAACCTTTCACAACTGACTTGCTTCTAATCATTGCAAGTATATGCAAGGCAGCTGCTTACCCACAGAATTTCCTTCTCAGATGTCCTCCTGAAAATATGGATGCTCAGTGCATGGAGCCTGTAGTCAAATACTAGGCTGTAGAGCTGGTAGCATGGCTCCACTTTCCAGTAATTATGCAGAGGCCTCTTTGTCTGATCAATGTATGAAGGGGCCTATTGTCTAAAGGAGATAGTGGTTCAGGCTTTCTTATTTTGATGTACACCTCACAAACTGGGAAAATATAAACTAGCTTGGGCTTGCCTTGCCAAATACCCATAATGAAAATATGCCAACTGGAAATCTATGTTTAATAATATCCATCCCTTTATAGCCAACCAAATGGAGGAATTGTTCCCCATATATTATTTTTGACTTGATGCTGCCCTTTTCAACTGTGCATTTTTTAAAATCCTTTTGCATATATTAAAGTGTGACTTTCAAGCTTTTTAGACTAAAAATAACCAGCCTGGAGGAACAAAGGGAATACTTCAAAGTTTCCCCTTCAGTAGGAAGTGCTTTCAAGCAGAAAAGGAGGGAAACCATATAGAGCAGTGAATGGTACTATTGTCATTCAACTCATCCTCTGCAGAGACTTAAAAACAATTGCAGAAGAGAAAGGGCAGATTATCTGCAGGAAGAGGAAGACACACATTTTTGCAAAATACTCACTGGGTTTTGGACCTTTATCTGACAAATGGATGCTCAGATTGCTTGTTCAGCACATCAGAACAATAAGAGCTATGAATGTTGTTGCTAAAGTGAGGTTGGTTTCTGAAGAGCCTTTGCAATCCGTCTGTCTGTCTATCGGTCTATCTATCTATCTGTCCATCCTACTTCAAGCAAAGAGCTGGATAGCTGATTGGATGTTTCTTTTTATAAGAAGGTCAAGGTTTTCTTCAGGTCAACCATGATTTAGCTTATTCATTCATGCATTACAGCAACGAAAGAAAACAGCTACCAGATAATACAGTTGATGTGGAAGTAGCAATCAGGCAGTGTACTGTAAGTCACAGAATTAGGAATCTGTTTCATTCCTAGTTTGCAGCAAACAATAACTCTATTCAGGACTTCCTCCAAACATGAGAGTATAAACTACATGAGAGTGTTGGGCCTGCCTACTCTGGGCCTCACCTCTCCATCTCTTTGCATGCTGCCTTTGCCCTCTCCATTCCAGACTTTGTGCATTCAGACTGAAGTTTGTTGTTGTTTTAATTATTATTATTTGCCCTAATGAACAACAGGGATAGGTGAGGATTTCATTTCAGTTATTTTTATAAAGTAAGAGTTTAATGTGAGAGGACCTAATACTGACGGGTTCATCCACTCATACCAAGTGCTTTAATGTGACAATTTTTAAAAGTGTATAAGTTTGAACAGCTGTCTATTCTTCAGCTCTTTCAGTGCTGAATTAAGATTACCACCTCTTTTTTTTTCCCCCTGAAAGGCTTCTCATCTTAATACCTTCATGGCAGAGAGGTATACCATTGTCCTTTCTATGCTGGACTGCTATAACTATTGAATTTAGCCAATGGGGGAGAACTCTATTTGAGATTGTATTTACCAAAATTGGCAAATTTCTTCATAGGCATGACAGTTAGAACTTGAGGTTTTTTTAAAAAAATCCAGTTGTGTGGAAAAGCCAGGTTGATACAATAGCATGCTTGGTGCTACACATAATGTAGAATGAGCCTTGGGAAACTTTCCTTCCAGGGATGCAGCACCCAGATTCATCATGGAACCCAGCAGTGTAGACTTCATGGCATACAATAGCCCTAGGTTTGCACACTCTTCAGATGTTTACTGGTGGGCAGGTCAATGCAGATGGAATCACTACCCCACTGCTGAGTTACAGAGGTGTGAAGCACTCAAATGCTGAACCCTCTCACTCTTCATTCAGAGTGGTTTGAGTTGGAAAAAAATGGACATGTATTGTCTTCAGAAGTGACTCTTGTAGGAGTGAGGAGGAGAAAGCAAACAGCCAAACTGCCAAATAAGTCAAATGAAAAGATAAATGTGTGGTGCTTTACACCTGATCTTCACAGATCATGGGAAAAGCTAATAAAAATAATCTGGAGGAGTGGAGTAGGCAGCACTTGCTAGGGATGCACAGATGGATGATAGCCTTTTTGGAGATTATTCCATGTAAAGAGTTCAAGAATACATTCCCCTTTTCACTGCCTGAAGAGGTACAGCTCATCTGAACATTCTGAGAGATGGTGCAAGCCAAGGCTTTCTAGTGTTTGTGTGAACCAGGGTAATGCATATATCCTCAGCAGGAAAATTGAGGTTTTTGTTTTATCTTGGTCCTGTGTTTTCTAGTGATCTATAATAAGTTGCTCCTTGCTTCATACTTCCTTTTGCCTTTTTGGCTTTCTGGTTTTCACGTCACCCTTTTCTTGTTTGGCCTCTGATTTCCTTGCTACCACTAAACTTGGTTGAACCAGGTCTGAAAGTTGCCATTTTGACTTTATCTATTGCAAACTGAGCCAGCAGAAACTGTTCTTCATATTTGCTAAGAAGTTAGGTACTTTATTACAGTACTTCATTACAGTAACTCACGTACTTTTAATCTGAGGTGGAAAACATTCAAGTATTCCGTGGGTTTCATGGTATCCATAGAATACAGAGATTTTTTTTTCTTGCTACCAGATGCATAATCTTGTTCTTTCAAAGAAGTTATATTCAAAAATGCCACACTCCAACTTTTGAAGGTGCAAAAATCATAGCTAGGGAAGCATGTTCTCAATTTAATAGTTTTTTCTCTGAATCCCACCTGCATTCTCATCTTCAGAACTGAAAAACCATATTCCTTCTTCTTGTCACATTTTATTCAGGAGCAGGCTGGGCTTGCCATAGATTGGTTTCATGCCTGATTTTCTACAAAACTACCTGTCTACCTCTTTGCTGAATCTTTATCCAGGCTACCATGCATCACGATGAAATGTAATAGGCTAAAAAACAGACATACATTTTGGAAAAAAAATGAATGGCTAAAAAATATGTACAGTTGAGAAATTGTGTACAAAAATGCATGCGTTAGGAAAAATGTTTATGTTAGGAAAATATATACTGGGCTGGAAAATGTGTACTAATTTCCATACTTTATATATTGGGAACTGAGCCATAAAACTCCTCCAGCACTACATTTTAAGTGAGTTGATTCTCTTTCTGTCAGCTTTTTTCTCTATCTGGCTTTCATAATCTCACATATCCTATATAGAAAAGTCAGAGACACACAGACACACATGAATGCAGAGTTCCTGTAATCCCATCTCTTTAAAAAGAAACTGTTATGTGATTCAAGGGTCTTAAACGTGATCATAATAATAGAATGAATGCTGATAATTGAAGAATCATAAAATTAATGGTTAATCTACCAGAAATTCTTGAAGCGTTTGGGTAATATTTATTTGACTATGATGACCTTCTACAATCCTCACAGGAGTATTCTCCAACAGCTATTATCCCTGACAGTGTTCCTTGCAACAACAAGTTGCTTTTGACCTCCTCACACCTGGCAAACAGGCTTAAGCATTCTATCCCTGACCCTTCCCGCATGCGGCTAACACTGAAGCAATTATCAGCAATTTATTGACTTTATTTTTGTTAGCAGTGAATTATGCAAATAGCAGGGTCAGAGCGTCTCTTGCCTTTGCTAGGTTTCAGGGATGGTAGTACAGCTGACAGAGACAGGGTAGCTCCCACACATGGGCGCCTGTGGAGGTCTGGATGTATTAGGGAGTGTGTTTTGTCAAGTGACCTCATTTGGAAATGGTTAGTGGAAAGCGCAGTCACAGATCCATAGGTTTCAATGGTTTGAAAAGGCAAATCTGTTTAATCTACAGCAACCTCCTGTATATAATGCAAACCATAAAGTCTTATCCAAGCGTTCGTGCATGCATTTAAAATATATGCTGGGTCGTGTACAGTGTTTAGACAATAATCAGTAGCACAGGAGTTAGGAACAGAATGGCAGGCATTGTGAAGAAAGAAATAGCTAAAAGAGGCCATAATGTGCTTATCAGTACTCTGTGTGCATACTCTTTGCTTGGGGAGAGGGCAAGAGGGGAAGCTGCCTTATACTGCCTCAGTATAGTCTATGCTGGCACTAGCTTTTCAGGTTTTCAGAGAAGACTCCTTTTTTAGCTTTACAAGAAGATGCCAGGCACTGAATATGACACCTTCCATCTGCAAACCACAGCTTGAAAAATGTATATCTTTGGGCTATATGTGATCTTTTTGACTTTATGTGTCCCTGCTCATTGGGCCATGCTATGCTAAAATGCCAAGGGTGGCCAGAGATTTCCAGGTGAGTGGTGTGGTAAAACTACCATGGTAGATTTTCCAAGGTTTTGAAGCCATTCTGGGAATCAGGATTCAGCATTTTGGATACGCCATTCAAGTGTGGAATAAATTCCAGACCAGATTTACTGCACCACTATAATGAAAGTTTCTGCCCCTGTATAATGCAATAATATGACATGTTACTTCATCATACATGCTGGTAGCTCTGGGAGTTTTAGACACATCCCCCCCCCAAAAAAAGTTCAGTTTCTCAAGTTCTGATGCAAAGTATGTACTCTAAGACCATTTCCACACGGGGTAAATAAAACGGTGCAGTGCGTCCTCCATGGAGGATGTCTGCACCTTGGAGCGGACTGGGTCCGGACTACTTACCGTAGATCCGCACCTCAGTCCACTCCGGAGCGACCCCAAGTGGTCCTCAATCATGTTTTGGAAAACCTGATTTTTCAGGTTTTTCAAAATGCTGGCGTGCGCCATTGCGTGCCTGCTCTCCGATGCAGATGCGCAGGCTTGCACCAATGCGAGCCTGCAATCTGTGGAGGGTGGGCTTCAGGCTGGTGAGCTTCAGCGGTTGGTCAAGACCCACGACAAACCAGAAGCCGCCATTTTGGACGCTGGAGCGGTGTGGATCTATGGTCACGCACTGCTCCTCCTCACCCCGGACCGGACCGGACCCACAGAAGATCCGGTGAGTAGCGGCAGGGAGCGATTCCCTTGCCGCGTGCAGAAATGGCCTAAGGAGAGGAATGTCTTTCCTCCTCTCTTTCCATGTTTCACTGCCTAGATCTACCTACCTATCCATTTATCTTCAAGTGCCCCACCTTTAAAATGTGTGTGTGTGTGGGGGGGTCCCTCTGTGTAATGATAAGAGTATATTGATTTGCCATTTTTTCTTTCTCCGACATTTAACTTTTTAAACTCTCATGTTGCTTCCATCCTGATATGATGGAATTTACAAATGTGGATAAAGTCTTAATCAAACCCATAAAGAAATGAAATGCTCACTCACCTGGACCAGGTAAAGTCAATAGATGCAGCTGTTCCCAAGAAGGAGAAAACCATATCATACCTGCCTGTTGCTAGAGAGGAGAAGCATATCAGAGAAAAGGTAGTGACAGCCCTAATTTAGCAACACAAGCATAATTGAATACCTAAGGATTCACACCAGATTTTTGAGAGATAAATACCCAGATCCCTCAATCTGGATGTATGGCTGTCAGCTTCAGTTTCTCCTACATTCAAACTTTCTTTAGAGAAGAAAATGGAAATCCTTTCCACGCCAGCTAAGAAGGTGTTTGCAAGCAAACAGAAATGACACACAGATTTAAACCAAACCAAAGCAAGCCCATCCCTTCTGCTGGTGACTGGGAATATCCACTTCAGTGAAGTCTGTTTGGTGCAATCACTGCCATTTATTGGACAGCTGTCCAAGTCTGCTCCATTTACTAGTACCCCTTTTATACTATACAGTTATAGCGCTATGATTTTACTTCAAATGCCAGTGGCAACATCCTATATGCATTTTAGGGAACTCAGAATTCTTAACCAGAGAACTCTGGTACCTCACCGGACTACAAACTCCATGATTCCAAAGGACTCTGCCATGGGAGTTACAGTGGAAACTTATTGCTATAATTGCATGGTGTGAAAGGATCCCAGGACCTTACCAAACCTGTGCCTTTAAATTCTATATAGGTTAGTTGGATTTTTTTTTTTAAAAAAATCTCTGTTGTTTTGCGTTATTCATTTCAGGATTTTTGTTTTATTGTTTAAAATTTTAGCTGCATTTTAACAGGCTGTCTTGAATATGTTTTGCACTGTTGGATGCAGAACAGTCCAACTATTCTTGCAAAAGCAACTATGTACCTCAGGGGGGCAGTAGAAATAGAAATCAGTAGTTATGGTTTCCTTGTATGTTTCCTCTTTTTCTTGACAGATCTATTGCTTCCTTGAGTACAGGCACATAATTTCAGGTCAGATTTAACATCAGTTCACTCCTCCTCTTCTTGAAGACTTTATGTTAGTCATGATGTCACAGCCAGCAAACCACATCCTTCTCTATCCAAGGTATACTTTCCTTAATAAATATTTTAGCTTTCCCTTAAGATGATATTGATTCCAAGCAACAAGCTTTCATATAATACTAAGGAAAAAGTGGGGTAGAAATTGTCTAATAAATAAGATTAACAAATACAAATTATGCTATATTCTCTCTCTGTCTCTCTCTCTCTGTTATTTGAAAAGCAGTCAACCTAGCTCTGTTTATGAGAACTACATCTCATCCCACGGGAACCATTCTGAGGTTCTCCATGGTGCAGGGTCAACCAAGAGCAGTTCCAATATTGTGACAATACAGGTCTGGAAAACAAGGAAGGGACATGCCTAGAGACATGATTTTTTTCCACAAGTGTCTATGATCCCAATGTCTAGAAATGCACTCTATTTTAATCACTGAACATAAATCCAGATTAATCGAATGGAGTCTGAAATAGTCCTGGCCAAAAGTGAGTCATTCTGGCAATGTTGGGCCACTTATCTCTGATTCTTTGCTTCTTTCAAACAAGGAACCAAGGAAGGCAAAAAGTGGAAATGGGTAAATTTATGTTGACTCTTTGCATATAAAATGACCTGTTTGTGAGGGACCAGATGCTATAGGTGTAATATTGTTCCTAAGCCCTCGCACAAAAAATGCAACCCAGACAGTGTCTATAGGGGATTAGTGGTGGAGGCGTGTATTCTCTCTCTCTCAATCTCCTTCTCTCCCCTTGGTCTGCCATTTGGTTTCATGCCTGATTCTCTGCAGAGTTGAATGAAGAAAGGTGAATGAAACTACACTTGGAAACAGTTAGCAGTTGTTTTTGAGTGACTGCAAGTGACTGACTAAATGATTGGCAGGGAAAATGCCACTGCAGTTCTGGGAATGTTTGTTTGGAGTCTCTAGCATGTGACAACAATACAGATGTCTTGTGGACACAGCAACTGGAAGGAGGGAGGGAGGAAGGGAGGGAGGAAGGGAGGAAGGAAGGAGGGAAGGAGGGAAGGAGGGAAGGAGGGAAGGAGGGAAGGAGGGAAGGAAGGAAGTTAAAAAAAATTGTGACCTCTACTGGAAGAGATACAATCCAATGGTATACATTGTGAATAACTGATTAGCAATCACTTTTACCATCTATTGTCACCATCAGTGGAGAATACCCTAAATTCTCTTTAAACTAAGACTGTGTTACTGTCACTGCATTTGATACTGACAGATGTTTCCTGTACTGATTTTATTTCAGGGCACTTGATAGAGTTCATCAAACTGGAGAGGCAACCTGAGGACTGCCTCACCCCACCACTGTCCCAGCCTGGAAGCTAGAGAAGGCAATGAGTGAGATCCAGCTCCTTTCCTCTTCCTCCCTCTCATTAGTGTTTTCTTCATAAGAAACTGTTGGAGACATATTGACTTTTTTTTTCTTGAAAGGAGCATACCCTTTTTAATCTCCATATTCTCTCAAGTTGGTCCAAAACATTTGACACCAACCCAGTCTGCTCCAGATTTGAACTGGGTTGATCCAATTTGATTTGAATCCAATAGCAATCATTCCAAATCAGCCTGTTTGGTTCAGATTACAGATAGTGAGGGGTTTTTTGGGGAGGGGTGGGGGGAGAAAATGTCATAGATCAACATTTTCTAGTTATTTTCTAGTTACAATTAAAGAGCATTTTAGAGGCATTTGGAGAAGAATTCTTCAAATTTAATGCATTACTTTATCAATGCTAGTGTTTTGTTGTTGCTGTTACTTTTCTTTGCCATCAAGCCAACTTTGCCATCAAGTCCACTATGAAAAGGAGACCTCCAAAATCCTTGATCATCAGCTGCTCTGCTCAGGTCTTGACAACTCAAGGCTGTGGCTTCTTTCAGTTGAATCAATCCACCTGTAGTGCCGTTTCCCTCTTTTCCTACTGCCTCCCGCTCTACGAATCATCATTATCTTTGCCAATGGGTCATTTCATTTCTTGATATGTCCAAAGTATGACAACCTCAGTTTAACCATTTTTGCTTCCAGTGAAAATTCTGTCTTGATTTTGCTCTAATGTCCATTCATTTGTCTGTTTCACAGTCTACGGTAACCATAGAACTCTCCTTTAGTGCAACTTATCAAATGAGTTGATTGTCTTCCTGTCAGCTATCCTAATGTTCCCCAGCGACAACTGGAAAGAAGTAGTAATGAGTAATATATAACAAGTTGCAAAGTATTATTTTGGGTTATTTTAACAATAATGAATTACCGGGGGGGGGGGGAGGCTTTGTCACAAGATACATAATGAGTTTCTGTTAAAAATAACTTTTCGAGTTCTGTTTTGACCTAAATTGGTCTGCACCTGCACAGAGAGAATTAACATAAGCTATCTTT
Organism: Cyclura pinguis; assembly: GCA_030412105.1. Classification (NCBI taxonomy): domain Eukaryota; kingdom Metazoa; phylum Chordata; class Lepidosauria; order Squamata; family Iguanidae; genus Cyclura; species Cyclura pinguis. Next base: position 167,726,211 of record CM059600.1, read on the forward strand.
GAAAAAGTAAAGTCCATAAGATAGAAGACAGGCCAAGAGTATTTATTAAGCTGGTTATGTTTTTTTTAAAAAACTGGTGTACGTTTTTATAATTTTATATGTTTTTAATGTTTTAATTGTGTCAAAAGATATATATATATATATATATATATATATATATATATATATATTACTTTTTTGGGAAGCTGTCATAGGTTCCACTCTGGAAGAAAAGGCGGCATATAAATATAATAAATAAATTGCTTGCATCACCAAGACAGATGATATGGAAACGGAACATGCCAAAACATTTTGGTACTTGAAGTTAAGGACAAGACGGTATCTTTCTTGCCCTCCCCAATTCCTTGCAGAAGAAATTGATCAAAGTGATTATTGTATCTAGTGACAGGACAACCTTCTCTTCTGAAGCTACTTTGTCCTGCCTACTGGGAATTTGCATTGCTTATCAATGAATAGGCCTAATTAGGCCCTTATCACATGATGCCCCAGTTATGTAACACCCCGATCCCATCCTGGCGGTACCATTGCTGGGATGGGATCAGGACCTGAATTTTCCCCACCACACCGGTTGGCTGTCAGAGGATAGATAGTATTCGGGACATGCTCCTTCCTTCTGCAATACAGTCAGCCTCATCCTGCACTGTACTGCGGAAGGAAGCACTTGATAGCACTTCTGTCCTTCCCACACACCCACAGCTGATGGGATCATCACAGGAAAGAGGACATTACTGGATTTTTTTCCCAGTAATGATGTATAGTGTGATCACAACAGCTGGGAACATGACAGCAGTGGGACTTCAATGGCATCATGTAATGCCACGTATCCTGGACCAGCAGCAACATGTTGCCATGCTGGGATGGTGAGGTTGTGCAGTAAGGGCCTTTCTTGGGGTGGAAAAGGAAGATTTGCTACATGATGCAATACTGACTAATAGATAAACATCAATACAGGCTTATTTTCCTTCCAGTTTTTGTTCGGTGCTTTGATTGAGATGTCAGATTTTAAAAGCATCTCTTCCCCCCTCCTTTAGAAGTAAATTAAATACACACAAGCACTAAGAAAGGATAGATTTGCCTTGAGGTAGAATGACTGCCCTTCTTGCCAAATATAACGTTTGCTTTTTTTTTTCCCCTAGGCTTGGCATTATTCCACCCATGAATATATAAATTTGAATGCATAATGGTTATTGCATGTCAGGCCAGTGGGCATTTGGCTTGCACCCCTGCATTTCCCAATTCGTAGAGAAGTGAGATGTAAGACATGAGATCTGAGATGGTGTGGAAAGTGGTACGGGCTTGAGTGGCCTTGGAACAAAACTTAAGTCCCTCCCAAGCTAGGCCAGTATTTTAAGGAAATCAGCTAAGAAATGTTTTCCTTGCTTCTTTTCCATGTTTACTGGGATACACAACATTGTTACACTGGATTGCATCAGAAAACATGGAAACGGTTCTACAAATTGATCTGACCACAAGATCTCAGAGGAATTTTGCTCTTTTGTCTCCAAGGAGTTTGCGAGCATAAACAATCTGAAATAAACACAAGATTACACTAAGTAATGCCCGCGCTCCCATGGACACATTTTCAATTTAGCATGTACTAACTTTACTTCAAATTGGCAGATATTTTAAGATTATCCCTCTCCTCATAAATAGCCTATGTTCCATGGTAGGTAGGTAGGTAGGTAGGTAGGTAGGTAGGTAGGTAGATAGATAGATATAAAAATGCATGCATCTAGGTATATATACTCCTCTGTGTATGTGTGTGTGTGTGTGTGTGTGTGTGTGTTAGCATTATTACCATAATTGTGAGACTGGATTCCAAAACTTGACAATTGTCTCAGACAGGTGACAGCCCTAGCTGTGTTTATTGGATCTCTGGCCCTGGTTGAACCCAAGCAGCTTTCATTAGTAAGACAGGCTACATATGCAAAACTGGCATAAACTGAGATACAGTGCACATAAGACGTGGGAGTCAATCGGGTGAAGGATTTCATCCTTTACATCAGGAATCACTGGCATATTCTCTGTAGCTCAGATGACTACAGGCTGATACAGCAGTCAAACAACACACTGCTCAAGAGAAACCTGGGCTTCTCTTAGACTGGTATCTGCAGTACAACCGGTCTGTCCTTTTGGTGAATCTTTCACCAGGCTATCAGACATCACAATGCAGTGCATTTTAGAGAAACAACAGTCACCAAATCTCCAGTTACTAACATCAGCAAATATTTATTTCCTCTTCCCTGCCACAAGGTGATGCAAAGGCCTAGATGCTGCTAATGCTATGTTGTTGTTGTTTTTGTTGTTTTTGTCGTATGCGTGTCTTCAAGTTATTTCTTAATGGTGACCCTAAAGCAAAGCTATCATGGTTTTTTTCTTGGCAGGATTTGTTCAGAGAAAGTTTGCCTTTGCATTTCTCTGAGGCTGAGATAGTGTGATTGGCCCAAGGTCAACCAGTAGGTTTCCATAGCTAAGCAGGGATTCAGACCCTGGTCTCCAGAGTCCTAGTCCATTACTCAAACCACTACATCACACTTGCTCTTATAAGAACCATAGGCCCATTGAATCATGGTATTTACACAAATGTTGACTCATCTTTTAACAATTTAATCAAAGGATGTAAAAGTAGGATTTGGACTTCATTGTGTCTTACAGAAGATGAAGCAAACTTGATTTCTGTTTTTCGAGTGAGCAGGACAAAAAACAGTGGATAGAAATTTTAGGGAAGCAGATTGCAGATAAACATTAGAAGAGCTGTTCAATACTGTTCACAGGTTTCTCCAGAAGCAGATGGGCCTTTTTCAATGAAGGCGTTTGTGCAGAGGCTGTAAATCCATCTGTTCTTGTATCTTGCACTGTGCATCCTGCACTGAGCAGAGCGTTGGCCTAGATGATCCTTTCCAACTTCAAAATTCATAATTTTGTAGTGGAATGGTAACTGAAGCGAGGAAGGGGAGAGAGAGAAGATGAAGTGGTAAATTGTTTACTATGGTATCTGCGCAGTCTTTGGACAAAAGCAGATTTGATGCTGCCTGGTGCCACATTTTTGTCACCTGCTATGTAGGCAAAATGGCCTGTTTTCCTTTTGACGACTACTCTCTCAAAGAATGTCACCAAAGGTTCTTGCTTTCTTACCATGATCCTTAAAAAGCATTATCTACTGATGCACAAATCAGTTGGGAGAAACAAACCATTAAGCTGATTAGACAACCAAAAGCCATCATGAAAATTGAGCCTTAGTTTTAGCTCATTTGAACAAGAAGCTAACAACATTAATCTCATCCACAACAGCATAGCAAAAACCATAAATCGCAAACAAAAGAAAACAAGAAAATTATTTTCTGCTAGTTTTCCCCTAAACTTCATCAACCTACCCTGCTCAACATCTACTTACTTTAGCTTCTTTTGATAAGCTTCATGATCTTTAGGATCAAGGCATAAAAATAACACCAAAATAACAAGATGAAGGCTACCATCTCTAAGGAGTGAACCCTACAGTTGAGCTTCCCCCACAGGAAAGTAACAAATGAACTGAAATATTTGCATCAGTAGCATCCCAGATGCAGTAATAGCATTGAACCAACAAGATCTTCTGATTATACTATTTTTAACAATAGATATCACTTTATTTGATCAGTCCATGAGCCCATCTAATCCGGTAGTCTTCTTTCAACAGTGATTGGCCATGTGTTGCGGGAAGGTCATATGCAGAACATTTGCTTGTCCATCCAGAACCTAGGGATGTGTCATTTTTTTCTGTATCTGCAGGCATCACTAGACTTTTCCTTTTCCCTCCCTCCCTCCTTCCTTCCTTCCTTCCTTCCTTCCTTCCTTCCCTCCTTTTTTCATTTATTGGAAAAAAATAAATAAATCCTGCCTTTCTAATGATCACATACTGCTAAGAATGGCTAACAGCAGTAAGATATGTGTGTGTGTGTGTGTGTGATTACAAAAATGGATAGAATGGCAAAACTGTATATATATATATTAAAAAGAATACAAATAAAACATTGGGTAAAACTCTCAAAAAATGGAATGCCTCAATGAGAAAGTCTTTACCATATGGCAGTCCGAATAGGTGCCAACCTTGCTTCTGAAGGTCAGTAATTCCAGAGATTAAGTTTGAGCCAATGGGAACTACCTTTTTTTTCTCTCCAGAAATAAAGTTTGTGCCTTTTGTTTCTTCCCTTATTCATGCATGGGCAGGTGGTCTGACACGAAAGGAGGTAGTCCTTAAGAAATGGAGGACATAAGGCATTTTAAGTCTTAAAGGTCATCACCCGTACTTTGATAAGTACACAGAAACACACAGGCAACCAGTGCAGGAGAGATCTAGTGTTGTTCTTTAGATGAGTATCCATCAACATGCTTGCTGAGCTATTCTGAATTAACACAGTCTCTTAAAATATTTCAGAGGCAGCCCCATGTACAGCACATTGCAGTAATCCAAACTAGGGCCATTTCCGCACTGCACTGTTATAGTGCTATTATTCCACTTTCAACATCCTGTCAAATTCTGGTTTGCAGTTTACTGAGGCCAAAGATACCCCTCCCTAAACTGCAATTCTCAGGATTCCATAGGACGTTGAAAGTGGAATAATAGCCCTATAATCGTGTAGTGCAGAAATGGCGTAGGTGTATGTATTGTCATGGACAAATCTGATGTCACCAGGAACAAATGCAGTTGGGACACATGTCTCAAGGGGACAAGGGTTCTCCTGGCTAAATCTGCCACACGAGCATCTGGATAAAAAAGACTGGAGCACACCAAGCCTGCAAACCTCTCTCATTAAAGGATCTTTACTCCTTCTAAAATATCCTACATGATAGATGGTTAAGCAAGGATGCTGAGAGAAAGTTTACACTCTGGGGAAGACAATATTCATGGATTCATATCAGTTTACCCTTAATCTGTGATTTCTTTTCCTGGCCAACCCCCCCCCTTCCTGTTTCGCTGTCTCTCTCCTTCCCTTCCCTGACCTCTTATGTGTGCAAATGGACACAAACATGCACACACAGAGACAGAACGCATGCACAAAAGAGAAATATTGTAGGCTCTGAATGTGTAGTGCACTATCTAAAGCAGGTCTACACTAAAGCAGAAGTGGTCAACTTCTGAAGGTATGAGACCAGTTATGCCCTTCTGGAACTTGGCAGACTTATAGATTTGTAAAGTTAGAAGGGACTCCGAGGGTATTCCCCCACACTGGAATAAATTCTCCATCCTAAACAAAAGAAATGGGCTCTGAAATCCCACGAATCCTCTGTGTTTTGTTTGTATTATCACAACTCAGGTTGTGTGTCTGAGTTCTAATCTTTCTTGTACAGTTGGTTAGCTGAAGTATTGATTAAACAGCATGCCCAGGGCCAAACAGGAATTCCACCCACACACATCTGGTTATCGAGTCCATCGGCTCTTAAGTACTGGGCAGGAGTCCATGGCTAGGAACAGCTGTTAAATAGGAGGCTAGAGTGGCTGGCCTATTATGTGATCATGAGAGAGGCCCTGTCCTTCATTTCTTCAGGATGATGAAGGCTGAGCAGACCTGGTCTTTGGCAGGGGACATTAGCTATTCCCAGAGGCTGGCCCAGTGGGATAGTTAGAAAACATAACAGATACAAAAATAGCTTTCCTTGCTTCCACCCTATACACAGTGTCAGAGTTTGTCTGGACAGTTGCTTGGATTAATATTTTCACCTAAAGTGGAACACACTGTTTTCCTATTTCTTTTCTCCCTCCCACTACTGTAATCTACAAAACAGTATGGACTCTTTTAGGCAGCTTTTCAATACATAGCTCATGTCTACTTGGCAAATGAAAGAGTCCATGCCCCAGACTGATTTAAAAAGGGGTGGGGGAGAGAGAGAGAGGAGGAAGAGTAGCTTCTAAACCAAGCATCTTCTCTTTCCCACAAGCTCTTTCAGGAAGGTCATTACATTGCAGCGAACAGCAGCCTGAAAGAAATTCAAGAAGCCTAAACTAGAAGTTGAGTAAACTTGTTCTTTGCTTTAGAATGAAACCGCAAGAAAATAAAATGAGAGAATCCCTGGCAATTGTATTTTGCTTCATGGTTGTGACTGAAAATGAGAGAATGTGTTTCTTTGGACCTGGACTTGTCAATAAAATTGCAGAATGGTGGCCATCAGTTGATCCTCCTTTGTACTGGTTGCCTGTGATCTCATTATCTTCTTGCAATTCCATACATAATATACTGTTTGGTGTTCATTTTAATTGAAATGCACATTGTTATGTGTATTTTGGTCTGAACTAGTGAAGGAAATGTGAGGCAGTCTGTTCATCTAAAATACAGTCTCAATAAATCTCTTGGGGCTCATTTATCATACACGTTTATACAATTAACAAAAAGAAATCGGGGGGGGGGCAGAAAAAAGAATTAGATTTTTTTTAAAAAAATGACCTCCCAGAACCAAGCAAGGACTTAGATTCACCCTGCTTTCTACAGATAATTTACATTTCCAGGTTGTGATGCAATTTACAGAAAAAATGTGGTAGAAAAAGGTATACTTTTGAAAATTGTACACAGGGTGTATGTTTCAAAAGAGTGTGAACTGAATGTATTCTTATGAAAGGAACATGACTCTTCATGAAGAAACAAACCCTGCAACCTGATAGTGACACAAGAGGGAATGAGCCTTGAGGAAGAAATGGAAGACTCAGGATTTACAGATTCTCACATTCTTGTCCTTGAATGAAGCTTGTGGTTCATTTTGTCTAAATCCTGCTCTTGCTATAGCATCACTTAAATCAATTTCTGGCTTGACCAGTCTTTAATTCTGAAAATACTGCTTTGGCTCTGTACAAACTTCTCCAGACCATTTACATGACTCTGTCACTTCTAACCTCCTGAATTTGCTGCATCAGTTTTATTACCAACCTTTACTACTTGTGTTAAGAGAATACACTAAAGCTCATTCAGATGAAATGTGGATGGCGGTGCCTACCAATGAGTCCAAAGAAGCATGGAAACGATATTCTCTATAGTTAGGTTTCTGAGCTGCTAGACACTATGGTCTTGCATTATTTTTAGCTTTTCAAAATACAGCTTGCTTAGTTACCTGCTGTTGTGCTTCATGCCCGCATCCAATTTGAATTTTTCAATGCTCCAAAATGTGATACCTCATCACAGGGATTTCCAATGGCAGGAGAAGTATTTATAATACACACACACCCACACACACACACCCACACACATATATATTTCAGAAACAATAAATAGTCAAAACATTGTTAAAAAGGAAAGTTCTCCAAATATCCAAAGGCTGTAGTCCAATAGAGTCTACTTAACTTGCTTTCAGACATTGTATAAATCCTCTCTGATCCGGGAAAGTGATACAAGGAGAAACACTCACTAGCCAAAGTTAATATTTGTACAAAAATGTTGAGTCATATAAACTGGGATTTCCTCTCCTAGACACTTATTATTGGCATGTCATGCAGCTCTTGATCTAACTTGATAGTTCAGGTATAGAAGACTTTTCCCATTTTGGAAATAACCATTTTTCTTTCCAAAATGGCTGACCGGATCCAGGTAAGTGCAAATATGCAGGGATTGCACAGATCTGTTATGGGTTTTCATTACATTATTAGTAGTATTAATTCTGCAGAAACATTAAGGAATACGTTATGAATAGCTTGGATAAACATAGCCATAAACATGAGCCATCTGCAGTTGTACCATAAAGTAAAGCTTCACAAAGGATTGGTCGATTCTCATCTCATTAGAGTTAGGGGCAAAGCTTCCAAATACCTGAATGGTGAAAAACTGCACCCAGACTAATTAAAATTAAGGACTTACATAGCCCAGTGTTCAATAAATCTTTTTATATATATTCTATAAATAAGAACCTCAGCACCACACGGTACAAGTACAGCAATGGGCTACTGTATGAATGATTCCTTAACTGAACACCTGATCAGAATCAGGGTTGATAATAATACTAAAGGCATTCAGTTCTTTTTGAAGCCAGATAAGGCCAACCTAAATACCCTAAAGTCACCAGATCCCATGTGATCTAAGAAGTGAAGTAAGGTCAGCTCTGGTTGGTACCGGGATGGGATACTGGGATGGCAGACCACCAATAACACCAGGCGTTGTAGGCTATATTTCAGAGGAAGGAACTGGCAAAACCACCACTGAGTGTTCCTTACTTAAGAAAGACCTATGAAATTCATGGGGTCACCATAAGTTAATAGGCAACTTGAAGATACATACACACATGTATACATTCAAAAACAGTATTGTACCCTAGCTCTGTAGCCTAGCTAGTGAACTCAACTGGGTAGCAGTGAAGAAATTTATATACAGAATCATTTGAATAAATCCTTATGTCAGTGAGATCAGCTACTTGACAATACTGTGGCAAAATATTATAGGTGATTATTTTAAAAGTAATAGTTTGCTATTGGACTGCACATGATAACAAGTTTACAACATTTTCTAGATATAAAACACTTTTAGTAGGTATCAAAATAACACCATAAAATTATATCAGCACTGCTTATTTTTAAATTTTGATTTTCAGCTAATTGTTCTCTATTCTTAACATCTTAGATAATTACAGACACTTTGGATGTATTTGTATTTAGACAACTTTTCTGACATGGCTATGTGAGCAAGCAATTCTACACAGAGTGCAGAGTGTGGGATGTTTTAAATGCTATGTTTACCAAAATGTCTGTTTCTTCTCAAGTCAACTTTTCAAGTGGAAGGAGATTCCACTTGAACCTCAGGAAGGACTTCCTGATGGTCAGAGGTGTCCGGCAGTGGAATATGCTGCCTCAGAGTGTGGTTGAGTCTCCTTCTTTGGAGGTTTTTAAGCAGAGGCTGGATGGCCATCTGTTGGGAATGCTTTGAAGGGTGTTCTTGCATAGCAGGAGGTTGGACTCAATGACCCCTGGGGTCTCTTCCAATTCTATGATTCTATGATTCTTTCGCTCCTTGCAATGTTATAAAGCTGCCTCTGCACAAGTTAGCATTTTGCTAACCCTTACATCAAGAGTGGGCAACTATGACCATTCAGATGTTTTTGAACTGCCTCTCTCACAGTTCATCACCACTGAGTTTTATAGGCCAAAAAGGAAAGCTACAGTTATCCAACGATACCTGAAAACAACATGGGATAGTAGGGCTGATGTTCTTGAATGCAGGCAGCAATTGTCCCACCTTTATATGTACATACTATACTTGAAACTTAGGTTCCAATGGGTGTATATAAAAGCTCCATCTGACAAACCATTGTTAGTAGCAGTTGGTGGTTAGTAATTGTTAATGAAGTTACAAGGAATAATTATGAATTCATGAAATATAAATTAAGTTGGCATGTTCAAAGCCACGTTACCTAGTTGTGTCTTATTGTTAGTTTGAATCAAGGGGAAAATTTTGAGGGGGGCTATCCATTTGAATAAAAGAAACAAATTACATAAACTAATACTCTCTTGATTAACATATTGGGCAGAACAAAGAATGATTTTAGCAGTCACATTTGCCTCATGGCAAAGCTGTGGTAAACCACACTGTGGTGTCTCAGTGATGTCACATGTTTAGTGCATGGAAGCTGTCCAGATATCCTTCTAACTTGATATTGTGGTCATTTGTCACCAGTTAACTTTTCTTTATAGGATTAGAAATTGTAATGTGGTCAAATATTACATTGGCAGAGCACACCACTGTTTGTGATCTTGAGGAGGGAAGGAAATAGGGACAGAGGCCAGGGATATTTCAGGCCGACAGTAAAGTGAAGTAGTGACCCAGGTTGTTGGTCAGTATTAGAATTAGTAAGCTTGAAAGTAATCCAATTTATCAAAAAGATGGCAGATGTAGTTGTAATTCACAGTTATACATTGGTTGATTTGCAATTCTCCTTCATATATTATCTTTAATTTTGCTGTATGTATTCTTTTCCAGAGCTTGCCCAACTGAATGACTTTGCTCATTTCCTTCTCAATCCTAGAAACATGACATACAAAATAAAAGGAAGTCTATGATCTCTAATTCCATTCAAATGCTTTGAATGGCTTCAGTGAAGTAGGGACAGTGATCTCATGTCTCTAATAGCACTAGAATGAGTCTAGGATATTTCCTTGGATGGCTTTCTCAGAATTTCCCTCTTGGAATCCAAAATAGTTAATATTTCTTCCCAAACTACGGTTATTCTCCCGAGGTTACTTAGAAGAAACTTTGTTGGTCACAAATGGCGAATGTCTAGGCTCTGTCTATGTATAGCCAGGAAACTATACAATGGGATGAAAGTTAGAGATGTATTCATCTATTGCTTTTAGCCAGGGCCAGTCCTGCCATCAGGTAGGGCAAGGCAAGTACCTCAGGCAGCAGGATTTTGGAGTCATGAAAGAAAAGCAAAATATTAGTTACAAATTTATGGACTGCTGTGGCCTTGGAGGGAGAGAAAAAGAGGCAGACACAGCTCCATCATGTCTGGGCCCAGAAGCAGGTGAAAGGCCCTGCCTCCATCCCAGCTGGCACTGCTGTGGCCTCGGAGGGAGAGAAGAAGAAGCTGCTGGACTTAATCCCTCCCCACACTGTCATCCCCTTTTCCTTTTGTATCATATCTTAATTAGAATGTAAGCTTGAGGGCAGGGAACTGTTTTCTTGTTCTTTTACTTGTATAGTGCCATCTGCAGTGATGGCACTATATAAATAACTAGCATATTTACCTGGCATTGCCCAAGATTTTATTTTCCTCTTAAGAACTCAGCAAACTGTCTTCTCCAGTATCTGTAACTTTTCTCCATATTTCCCAATGCAATCTGTATTCAGAGTTGTTTACATACAGAGTTTGGGGTCCTGAGGGAGTACACTGTCCTCGTCCTTGCTTCTAGGCCTCATGTCCATAGCAACTAGCCTGTTCCAGTACCTGTAACTTTTCCCCATATTCCCCAATCCCATCTGTATTCAGAACTGTTAACATACGGAGGTTGGGTTTCTGTGGGAATACACTGTCCTCCTCCTTGCTGCTAGGCATCATCGCCATAGCAACTGGCCTATTCGAGTACTTGTAACTTTTCACCATAGTCCCCAATCCAATCTGTGTTGTCTAGTGACATTGATGTACTGGCTTTTGATTTTTTTGCTTTCTGTTGGATTTGTCCAATGGCTTTATGTTTTTCTGGAAGCATTTTTTGTTTTGAATTTCACCTTTAAGATTCCTCACATATGGAACCCATACAGCCTACTGTGTGAGGCGAGAAGACCTTGTAACTATGGCTCTTTCTGCACCTTATCTTTTTCTGGCGCTGGGGTGCGGGGATCGTGCGAGCAGCCTCTGGCAAGAGGCTCTTGCGTCCCTGCTGCTTCAGCTCCGCACGAGCTGCCTGCTCACGTGAGAGCCCCGCCTCTTCCTTCCACAGTGCACCCTGGGAGTTTCCCAGGCTGCGCTGGGGCAGGAAGCATGACCGGCATGGCTCCGGAGGCTCCACGTGCCAGGTAAGTGTGCAGGGCCCGGGAGCAATGCGCGATCGCACACCATTTTTGGCTTCCAGCTGAAAATGAAAAGGTGTGCGATTGGTGCCTGCTGGCCCCTGGAGCATCGTGTGATTGTGAGTGCATCGTGCAGATTGGTCCTCACACTCGCACAATGCTCCAGGTGCCCTTTTGCATGGCAAATGCTGTGTGGAAAGGGCCTACGTTGTGTATGTCACTTTAATTTTTCTCACCTGTGCCTCTCAAAAGTTTTCTGGCATCCTTATTGATGGTAGGTCTCATCTTCATAGCAACCGGCCTGAGGCCCAAGAGCTGAGAATTCTGAAGGCCCCTCACTAAACTGCCAACCCCAGGATTCCATAGGATCTTTACAGCCAGTCAATCATATGGGGTTTTCTCACCTCACACAGCCAATCGTATGAGATCTTTGCCTGCCTGGTGCAGACGAACAGACAAACTCACAGGCAAGCATCGACTTTTATATAGTAGATGATGTTGGTGATGATGATGATGATGATGATGATGATGATGATGATAACTTCCACCACCACTACTACTTTACTGCCAGGAACAGAGATAACTGCTTGTGGGATTATTCCTCCTCACTCATAACACATACTGTGTTGGGAATGGTAGCTTTTGCTACTTGCTTGGCCAAATAAAAAAAATTTAAGTCCCATTAAGCCTCATACTTCTGCTTTCAAAGTCTGATTCTATTACGATGAAGGGAGCAACTAACTTTCTATTACACTATATTTATTTTATCTGCATGCACACTGACTGTAAATAGAATATTTTGACAACCCAGAATGAATTTTGCTTGCCCAGGTTATGTGGGAAAGCACAATGGTACATATTTAAGGGAATACTTGATGAGGTTATAAAAGAAGCTTTAAAAACACCAAGTATTAGAGAATTCATGGCATATCAGTACCAGGCATGTCTTTCAAGCAAATGCATTACTTGGCAAATCATTAAGCTCATCCAAGCAAGTCTTCTTTCTTAACCATCCATCCACACTCTACATCACAAGAAGATGAGGAAAGCAATTATGGCTGCTGTGACAGCTGCCATAACGGTGGAAATTTAGGCCTCTGGAGACTTGTCAAAGTCATGTGCATTTTCCAGAACTCTTTGTTTTGACTGGTTGTTAATGGCTGGAGTTAAGTTGGCATGAGGGCAATTTAAATTCAATATAGTAGCTTATTATTGTATATTTTAGTGGGTGTTTTATTTAATTTTGTGGTATTATTGGATTGTTGCTTTGAGTGTTGTTACTCACTCCAAGGTGTTGGGCAGAATTGGTTAGAAATATAAATAAATGATCCCATTAAATCCATTAAAACTCAATTATTTTATTAAATTATTGTTTTATTCTTATGCCCACACCCACTTTGAGTACCATGCAGAGACAATTAACAAGATTTATGTTCCATTGCAATGAACAGAACTTTAAAAGCTTCTTTTTGTGCTTGTTTTATTCCTTTAAAATGTTTGTCTCTTTAACATTTATCTGGACTGCTCTCATTAAAAATCATCTGAATTGGTCCTTTGCATGCACCATCATGCATTACTGAGAACATAAGCACCTGAGGCCATTGCCGCATTACACTATTAGAGACCATTTCCACACTACACTGTTATAGTGCTATTATTCCACTTTCAACATCCTGTGGAATTCTGGGGTTTGTCATTTACTGAGGCCAAAGGGCTCTCTGGCTGAGAATGCTAAAGGTCATTCCCTAAACTGCAAACCCCAGGATTCCATAGGTTGTTGAAAGTGGAATAATAGCACTATAACCGCGTAGTGTGGAAACGACCTAAGAATTATGCTGGATCAAACCAAAGCCTCTCATGTCTATTCAGTTCAATATATACAACTGTGATAGCACCCTGCCCACACCCATGTTCCCAAGTACCTTATTAAGGTACTAGAGGTAATATGTAGACATTATAATTAGCAGTCATTCATAGTCATATCCTCCAAGAATTTGGCCAGTTCTTTTGTTAAATAAAGCCATCTAATGGCCATCCAGTCTTGTGCTGAATTCCACAGTTGAACTATAAGTGATGTGAAGTATTTCTCTTTATGTGTCCTTATCTCCTATCATTTAGCTTTAGTGGATATCCTTCAGTTCTAATATTACGAAGGAAAGAGAAAAGCTTCTTGTTCTTTGCTTTGTTCACGACGCATATTATACACTGTTTCTTTCCCAGTTGCCTTTTTTCCCCCTGAGCTAAATAGCCCCCAGATATTGCCAGATTTATAGGAAAACTGCTTCAGACCTCTGATTGTTGCGGTTTTTGCTTCCTCACCTTTATACTCTACAATATTCTCTCTCTCTCTCTCTCTCTCTCTCTCAATCTCTCTCTCTTTTAAGGTACAGTCACCAGAAATACAGACAGTAGTCAAAGTCTGGTTGCACCATAGGTTTGTATGGGGGAAGTGCAATGCTGGTAGTGTTATTTTAAATTCTTTTTCTAAGAATTCCATAACATGTAGCATAACATAACCCACATAACAAGTGGGTTAATTGTAAAATCGTCAGATGAAATGTTTAATAAATTAATATTGTATAATTTCAGAATTCAGTATGTTCCTTTTTGCTAAGTAATCCATAATTTTCTAAATGATGTAGACATGCCTCCTTGAGAACCAAAAACATTGAACTGCCTTGCTCTGAGGGCTTCCTTCCTTAGAGCAAGAAATTGTGCCATTTCTGGTCACAATTCAAAGCCCCAGTCATGACCTATAAAGCCCAATATAGCTTAGGTCTGGGCTATTTGAAAGATTGTATCTCCCTATACATACATATCAGAGCTTTTAGATCCACATGGGAAGGCTTTCTCTCAGTCCCAGACTCATCTGGTGATGGCACGGGAGAGAACATTCTCAGTGGCTGTTTGCACCATCTGGAACTCCCTTCCTTGGGAACCTAGGCTGGCCTCTTCCTTGCTCTCCTTTCTCCAATAGGTGAAAAGATTCTTATTTAAGAAAGTTTTTAATATGTAAGCAGGTGGGCTTTTAATTTATCAATTTTTTTTAACATCTTGTAGTTTTTCAACTCTTAGAAATGCTTGTGATTCATAACTATTTCTATTTAAATGCTATGGAGAAAGGTCTTCTATGCCATCAGCATCCACAGTGAAGATTTGGAAATAATGTGTTAACTTTGAATGAAAGACTGCTTCTCCCTTGTAATGACCATATTTCAGATTCAGAAGGAACTGCAATAATCTGTTTTTGCAAGGAATATTAATTACGAGGAAGCTATGTGCAAAGAAAATAATTAAAAAGTAGCTCACGACTAAGTTTTCCAGAAGATGTATTGGAGAATAGAAGCTTCTATTCCATTACTTTTTTCGGCTGGGGTCTCCAGGAAGAAGAGCCACGGTAGGATTTGGTCTGCCTGATATCCCTCAGCAACACCCAGCAACTGTCATGCCAGCCAGAAGTGCTGAGCCATCCAGAATCAACACCCAGCAGTCAGTCATTTAGGGCCGTAAGACACCACACAGTATAAGGGCTGGAAAATGTGATGGGTGACATGTTGACTGATGAGGAGCAGTGTGGAATGAACCACAGAGGGAGTCAAATACAAGCAATGCCGTGTGTTTACTTTTGTAAAGCTTACTTCCATCCACATAGCTGAGAGGTGGGTTTGAGCAAGACCTAATGTTCCCACCTGCCGAGCGATGTCCAAATTCTGGTTTCTTTGTTCCGTAGCGCAGGGACAAAACATGCTCAACTGCTGTGCAGGGCGCTTAGCAGTTCGTCACTCAATATTTTTAGCTTTTGAAAGAAGGGTCTGGTTTATATGATATGTGTGTCTACGTGTGTGTGTGTATAACTGATATTTATTCAGCTAAGAATAAGAAAAAGGGTAAACATGAGAGCTAAGTAGGAGATAACTGGAAAATAACAATCCTTTTTGTCTGAGATGCATGAAATGTTAACTTCTAAACTGTGATGCACTACTTTGACTCTTATTTTGCCTACCAAAACCCAGCTTTGATCAGTTATATTCCTAACGTGTAGAATCTTGGCCATTGCTGTCCTCACTTTGCTTAAGCCAAGCCTGTAAATATCACCAAAATAGTAGAAATTAAGATTAAAGACTGAATACTATTTTGCGTGTCTCCTAAGAACCAATGCTGAACTAACACAACATCCACAAGCCCTGAAACCATACCAACAGCCTCCCTCATGCACTAAGGCCTCCTTGAGGATAATTTCTCTCTCCTCCCTTTGTTGATGGTGGGGGGGATCATTTTAATGATGTGGTGACAACCACTAGTGGTTGAAGCAGGTGGCTGGAGCAAGGGAGGACTTAAAAGCATAAGAGCCCTACTGAATGAGACCAAAAGCCTATGGAATCCATTGCACTGCTTTCCACAAAGGCATTCCAGATGGCTATGGGAAATGCACAAACAGGACATGAGGGCAGCAGCTCTCTCCTGCTATTTTTCCCCAGCAGAAGGATACTATGCCTCACCCTGGAGATATACATACACATACACATATACCTGTGCCAAGACCACTAGAAACTGATCATCTTGTTCTTAATGGGAAAAAAATGGGAAAAGTAACATCTAAAATCACTATTTTCCCCCTACTGGACCAAATAACAGCTTTGAGTTGAGGCAATTTCTCTGGGAAAATGTTGCAATGAAATAGTTCATCTCTCTTGTCCGCTCTGCAGTTTTGTCCTCAATCAGCTTGCCTTTCTTCTCCTGCTGCTATTTTCAAAATATTTGAAGGTTTGGTTTATTTAAAAAGTTGTATATTCCTGCATGGCAAAGGGTTGGACTTGATGGCCATTGTGGTCTTTTCCAGATTTATGATTCTATGATTGTATCCACTCTCGCCCTGAGTCTTTTCATAAAAAGTGGGAATAATATGATATACAATGACAGGCTTCTTCAATCCAGTGTATTTTGTGTTTCTGATTATGCCCCCAATGCATAAAAATAAAAGATCTTCTTAAAAAAGAACAGGGAGCCTCTTTAAGCCAAGGATCAAATTAAATATCAGCCAAGTTCTTGGTGAGATGCATTACAATGATGGCATGTCCAAAGGCAAAAGGGTGAGGCCAAAGGTATAATCACATTTCCATGTAAAGCTCTTCCTGGGAGGAATAAAGCTCTGGGAGAGGCATTTCAATCTTTTAGAAAGAAGAAATATCAGTACAAAACCTGGGAAAGCCAAAACCATATTATGATAGGGAAAGGGGATGGGCCTCCGGAGAAACCCAGAGGGCCAGTCTGAGGCCCTTTCTGCACCTTACCTTGTTCTGGTGCTGGGGTGCAGGGATCGTGTGAGCAGCCTTTGCCGAAAGGCTCTCCCTTCCCTGCTGCTTCAGCTGTGCACGAGCTGCCTGCTCATGTGAGAGCCCCACCTCTTCCTTCTGCAGTGCAGCCTGGGACCTTCCCAGGCTGCACTGGGGCAGGAAGCGTGACCGGCCCGGCTTCAGAGGCTCCACATGCCAGGTAAGTGCACGCAGGACCCGGGAGCAATGCGTGATCGTGCATCATTTTTGGCTTCAAGCTGAAAATGAAAAGGTGCGCGATCAGCCCCTGCCAGCCCCTGGAGTGTCACGCAATTGTGATTGCGTCATGCAGATCTCTCCTCGCAATCGCGTGATGCTTCAGGCCCTCTTTCGCATGGCAAATGCCATGCAAAAAGGGCCTGAGACTTCACAAGGCCTGGCTTAGGTCCCAGGGCCTGAGGTTCCCAACCCCAGCTTTAAAGGAAACTGTAAATATAGTAGTCACCTGGAGCACTGTGTTAAACTGTGGGCTTCACTTTTAGGTCATTTCCATCCTGCACTGTTATAGTGCTATTGTCCCACTTTCAACATCCTATGGAATCCTGAGGTTTTGCAGTTTAGGGAGGGACATTTAGAATTCTCAGCCAGAGAGCTCTTTGGCCTCAGTAAACTACAAACCCAAGAGGTCCACAAGAAGAACAGTGACAAATTGGAATGTGTCCAAGAGGAGTGTGCTGAGGATGTAAGAGAGAGTTGGAAACCAGATTGTATGATAAATGGCTGGAAGAACTGAATGTTTAGGTTAGAGAAAGGAAGATACAGTTAAGAACTGGCAAATGTCTAGATGGCTGCCATGCAGAAGATGTAGTAGGCTTCTTCTCTAATGCTTTAAAGGACTGGACTAGAATCAGTGGGAGGAAATTGCAAGGAAGTAGATTTCAGGTAAATATTAGCAGAAACTTCCTAACAGAGCTGTGTGACAGTAAAACATTATACAATAGGATTTGGTAGCCTGGACAGCCATCTTTTAGGGATACTGCAGTGACATCCAGAATGCATGATCCTTCATTAACAGGCCTAGAAAACCTCTAAAGCACCCTTTTAAATCTATCATTCTATAGTCTTCTTTCCTCTCCAGTTTTGATGTAGAATATGGGGAGAGCGGAGGTGGGGGCATCTATTCCCTTCAGTTTTCTCTATCCAAAGGAAGTGTGATTTTCAGTCTTGTGATCTGTCTATCACATGAGAGCAAAAGGCAAATTTTGAAATGTAATTCATGATTTTCTCCCTTCTTTTATTTACTAGAAACCCCAAAGCAAGTTACTTCATAGAAGTCCAAATATCATATGTCATTGTAAATATTCTGCCTTTAATTGTCATAATTTATGCATTTAAATAGTTTATAACCTCCATCTCCAAGTGCTGAAGAAACTCCTTTCACAAAATGAATAATAAAACAAAACATAGCAATTAAAGGAAATAAGAAAAAAGGGCCATAAAATTGAATATAATCAGTAGCAACAGGTACAAAATAATCCCATGGCCCAAGCTCTAGCTGTAAGCCTTTTAAAAGATGCAGGTTTTACATCCTCTCAGAAAAAAGATCAAGAACGGTTATAATTCTGCTCTGTCAATAGGAGGGAAGAACCTCCTTTTGACTGTGTCATCTGAAGGTGGTACCAATGAAAGTTTCATTTTATGATTTTAGAGGAGAGAATAAAAACCGGTTGATTTTATCAGTGGTGAAAGCCACCATGTCATTGGTTTTGTAGGTAGCTGTCATTTTCCTACAGAAGTCCTGTCATGGTGATGGTACATGAAGAAGTAGCATAATTCTGAAGTGCACTTCAGATTAGAAATAGTCATTACTGTCCACTGAAAGTGTCATTACAGACCACAGTGGGATAAATTGCCAACATGAAGCAAAATTTGAAGTGGGGCAGAGGGAGGTGATCTGTAACCATGTCCCTTAAGCTAGCAATCCTTCCCATAAAAGTGGGTTAGGTAACAGCAAAAAGTGGGATCAACACTGACATGGGTGAAGTTACAAATGCTTGTGTCCATGCATCCACACCTAACAGACTCACACAAACATTCTTTCACAGAACATGTCTACCACACATGACAAATATGTGTGCTTCCATGACAGGCAAAGCTAAAGTGCTACATGTGGCTTGCCCATTCTCACTGTTAACTATAGGCCTTTCCACCCAACATTGTTATAGTGCTATTATTCCACTTTCAACATCCTATGGAATCCTGGGATTTGCAGTTCAGGAAGGGGCATTTAGAATTCTCAGTGAGAAAGCTCTTGGGGCTCAATAAACTACAAACCCCAGAATTCCAGGATGTTGAAAGTAGACTAATAGCACTATGACAGTGTACTGTGGAAAGCCTCTATGACCCTTTCCGAATGGCATTTGCCATGCGAAAGGGCGCCTGGAGCATCACGCAATTGTGAGGAGCGATCTGCACAACACACTCACAATTGTGCCATGCTCCAGGGGCCGGCAGGCACCGATCATGCACCTTTTCATTTTCAGCTAGAAGCTGAAAATGGTGCACGATCACGCATTGCTCCCGGGCCCTATGCACACTTACCTGGCTTGCGGAGCCTCCGGAGCTGCACCAGTCGCGCTTCCTGCCCCAGCGCAGCCTGGGAAACTCCCAGGCTGCGTTGAGGAAGGAAGAGGCAGGGCTCGTGCAGAGTAGAAGCAGCAGGGACGCGAGAGCATCTCTCCGGAGGCTGCTCATGCGATCCCCACACCCCAAAGCCGGAAGAAGGTAAGGTGCGGAAAGGGCCTATGTCTGACACTCCCCAGTTGATGCTAAAGAGACTGAAAGGGGGATGTGGAATGGTATTATGAAGATGGTTAAGTTAAACCTTTGAAGGAAAGGAGAAGAAAGTGAAGTGATGAATAATGCTTTTTGAACTCTGCCCCAAATCCTTGTGTGGATGAATACAATATTATTATCTTATTAGTCTTGGCAGAGTCTTAACTGTGGCAAAGAAATGCAGACCAAAAAGGAAAAAACAGATAAAAAGGAACAACTGATGGCAGTGGAATGGTGGGTGAGACGCTTTTTCAGACCTTTGATCTTGAATGTGTGTGTGTGTGTGTGTGTGTGTGTGAGAGAGAGAGAGAGAGAGAGAGAGAGAGAGAGAGAGAGAGACTGACTGTATGTATGAGAGAGGAGAATCGAGTTCTGTGTCCACAAAGAGACAAGAGGTCTGAGCCGAGACATGATCAAGGGCACTTTTTTCTTCTCTGGCCAATTTTCACCCTTCTGGCCTCTTCAATCACTTAGGTGTTGTCATACATCAAGGAGAAGTTTGACTGTGAAAAGAACAGGGGTCACTATTGCTTTATCCTGCTGTGTTACATGAGGAAAATGGAAAGTTGTTCATGCAGGGCTGGTGGTGAGGCTTCCACTGAGATGCCCACTTTGATCATTGCCAGTGCCAACTCCACTCCCTTTTGGCCATGCCCTTCCATTGCCTCAGTGTCAGAAGTTCTGACTAAGCAGTATGAGTTTGCAACTCCCTTCCCAAGATGGGTGAATCCTGCTGAGAGGAAGAGGTGAAGTTGCTTTCTCTTGTCTCTTCTGTGGTAATCATGTGGGTGGAAGGAAGTAACTGGCCTTTCAAAGACTGAAAAGAGTCATATGCTGTTCCAGAGGCCCCAGCCATGGAGGGCTTCAGTGTGGAGGCATGGCCACAGAGGGATGGATGGAGTCCTGACACACTGGATCTGACCCAAAGACTGGAGAATTTCCCCAACTGCTGGTCTAAAACAGGTGAACACCCCACTATAGATAAATGTCCAGGTTGTTGTTTTTATTGTTGGACAAGCTAAAGAGAAAACCAAGTAAATAATTTTTTAAAAAAGGGTAGGGGCCTTCTAAATCTTCTGGTGCATTTGTTCAGTTATTTAAAGGAACTATGTGTTTTATCCCCATAGGAAGGCATGGGTTGTTTTTAATGAATAGTTCAGGATGAAGCTATAAAAATAACTCTATAAAAACTGCAACTGTGTTAGACAGTTCACAGCTAAAAATGGTTTAGGAGGTAAATGTTATATACAAGCCAAGCCATAGAGCCTGTCACCCAATGAAAGAGTAATTAGTACACACACACACACACACACACACACACACATTTATAGGACCCTTGGCATCACCATTTTCTTCCATTTCTCTCTGTCTCAGAGCTGCATGTTCTCAAAAACAGCAGCATAAATCATGGGATTATGAAGAACATAAAGAGATTCCCTGAAACACAGAGACACACAAAGATGCACACATGAAAAACAGAACATTCTTAAGAATTATAGCACAATTTGCAGCCATAAAATCAAAATCTGAAGAGAAAGCACATGTCTGCTCATTGGTTTCAGTGGGGTTTACTCTCAAGTAAATGGGTGTAGAATTGCAGCAGTTCTTTTCATTACACATTCTAGATGATCAGGGGTGGTGCTACCATGAGGTAGAGGCAGGGACCTCAGGCAGCAGTTTCTACTGGGGAGAGGGAGAGGTGAGGAGTGAGTCACAAAAGGTGTGTTGCTCACTGCCCTCTGGTGCAGTGGGAAAAATGCTTGCCAATCCAGTTAATGACAAGCTGCATCACAGGCATCAGAATAACTACTTCACTTGGTTATGAGATTTGGGAAGTAAACCTTCCTTTGTTTCATTCCTACATGCAAGAAGGAATCATTTCAACATTTTTCTCCTTGCTGTGTGAGAAAACAACAGGTTCTATAAAGTTCTTGAGCGCTATTCATATTTTAGAACTTTGTTGGGGAAATGTCATTTGTATAAACATAAACATAAACATTTGTATAAACATAAACATACAACCCTGCGGGATATCCCATTTAACAATAGGCCATCACACAGACCAACTGTAATACATGCAAATTGCTTCCTCTCACCCAGGGACTACACAAGTATATATACTCTGCCTCACTTCCATGCCACCAGATCCTCTGAAGATGCCAGCCACAGATGCAGGCGAAACAGCAGGAGAAAATACTAATAGGACACGGCCTCAAAGCCTGGAAAACCCACAACAGTCTATAAACATTTTTGTGTTTGCAAAAACTGTTTTGAGACAGAAAAGTGTATTTTGCATAAGATGCACTGATTTCTCTACAAAATGTTGTGTTCCTCCCACAGAAAACAAATGCAGGAAAACTATGTGTGATTTTTCAGCTCGGGAATCCATGGGTATGTTAAACCACGAGCATTATGTACAAAAACAGAATATATTGTGCAAAATACATGTTTTCATTTTGTGTGTGTTTGTGTGTGTGAGAGAGAGAGTGAAGGAAAACCACGTGTTTTTTTTGTTCTGCAAACAGATTTTCCTGAAAAGAGACTGCATAAAATGCTAATAATAATAATAATGATAATGATAATGATAATGATGATGATGATGATGATGATATAGTTCTAAAGTGCAAAGAATTTTGCAGTGGGTCTCCTTTGCCTCAGTGGGGTGTGTCAAGAACCTTTGCTTTTTTCCTAGGTTATTGAAGGTGTGAATCCTAACAAGTATTCTTCCCATCCCTATCTATGATTAGAGGAACTATTGATTGGAATTTTCACTACAGAACTATTCTGTATCTATCATTCCTACCACATGTGATAGTTTTTAGTTCTGGAAAAATAATTGCTCACCATTTGAGTAAAAATGAACAAACCAACATTTTAAACAGGCTGAGAGCAATACATAGTACTAATCATGTGACTAATAATGATGAGGAATGAACATATCCATACATTTGAGGATACATCGTTGTTGTTTTGTGCCTTCAAGTTGTTTCTGCTCCTAAAGCATCACAGAGTTTTCCGGGACTGAGAGTGTGTGGTACACCCAAAGCCATCCAGTGGGTTTCCACGGCCGAGCAGGAGAATCAAACCCTGGTCTCTTGGGTTGTAATCCAGTGCTCAAAGCACTACACCACACTGGCTCCCTGAGAATGCATATCTGTATCTAAACTGGAAAGTGTTTTATTTTAATTGAATGCAAAATCTTGTAAATTAATTTAGTACAATATTCTCAGATTTTCAACAAGAAATTTAAAAGTATAATTGTAATGAAATCTTTAAAGGCATCAATGGCAATATATAATTTGTTACGAATCTTAAAAAGTGATGGTTTCATCTTTGTTTCTTGTGAGTTAGCAATTCATCTCAGCACTACTATATATTCGTGAACTAACTGTTTTGTTCTTGTTTACTAATAAGATTTTCTTCTATTTATTTTCCATCCTCTGCCTCCCTAAGGGAGAAGAAGGGCGAAAGTCACTTCACAGACCTCTTAATCACCCCCATCACTGTTCTGGGCTTCATGATTCCTGTATAGTGCTAAGATTTTTTTTAAAAAAGAACTTTTTATTGGATTTTTAAGAGTATCAATATAAGGAATGGAAGAAGGAAAAATAGAAAAAGAAGGAAAAAAAGAGATGATATATAGATTCCAGGCATCCATACCCTGGGGTATTCATGTCTTGAGTGTAGATGTTGGCTTAAGCCTTACTTAAGCCTGAAGAAGACCTTGCGAAACAGTGGAGATTCCGCGGACCTTACTGTTGCTATACCTGGATAGAGTTCTCCAGAACCAGATATTTAAGAACATTTACTTACTGTCAAGAGTCTGTTTATTAATATTTTTTAATTAGTGGAGAACTGCCACACCTAGATGGAGTTCTCCAGAACCAGATATTTAAGTACATTCACTTACCATCAGGAGTCTGTTTACTAATATTTTCGAATCAGTTAGAGAATTTGGTTATCAGGATGTACTACCCCTAAGCAGAGTTCTCCAGAACAAGATATCTAAGGACATTCAATTATCATCAGAAGTCTGTTTATTGACAGTTTGAAACAAGTTGGAGAACTCAGTCAAGATTTTGTCAAGATTTTCATGGGACTTTTCCCTATTCTTATCAGCAATGCTTGCGTAGGTGGATTAAAATTTGTATATTTAACTTCTGTTTACCACGTCCTTATCATTAGTGTTTGTATAGGTTGGTTAGCATTTGTATATGTAGATTTGTAGATTACTCATTTGTACTACTGTTGTTTAGTGATTATAAATTATATTGGTTTAAAATTGTTCTATGTATGTGTATCTATATTGCTTAATCACAGGCTTTTTTTCTTTTGTTTCTGGCCAGTCTGCTGTTTAGTGGTTGCTGATGATGACTCATCCTTAGGTGACAGTGGAATGACATGGCAGCTTCAGCCCATGTGGAGTCTGAAGTCTATCATTCAATGGCTAGCCAGCAAAGTGAGCTATGTGAACTGGGTTTCATCAGCTGGTAGCTGGGTTGAGTGGATCCAAGCCCATGTGTACCACACCCGAATCAAGAGTACACAATTTCCCTTCCAGTCAGTTCAAATGAGATATTTGGGTGCAGGGAGAGAAATTGCCCTGTCAAAAGAACCAAGGAAAGGCTTTGGGTGAGGCTTTATCAGCAGGTGGATCATATGACACTTGGATCTATGTATCATGTGAGGCAAAATATCTTCAGGGGTAACCAATAATGTTGTCACCTATGTGTCTGTGTTTTTTTACTGCCTGGGATCTGCCTTGGCACTCAGCAGTAGAGCCACACACTCTCTTCTATTGTCAGTCCTGATCAGCCCTCTTTCCCAATAAGCCTTCAATTTAAGTGTCACCAAGCACCACGATACACACATAACATAATGCTTTACATATTGCTTTTTAGTCACACAGCTTGACTTTGCTTCAGTGATGAATGACAGGCTACTGGAATCTGAAGCTCTATCTAGCCGTTGAATCCTTCAGTTTACAGGCTTGGGGCTGGACGACATTAGTGGAGGAGATTAAGTTTGTTGAGTCAATAGCAAGGATATGTTCGTTGTTCATGGTACTTTTTGGTGACCGATGCACAGAATACACATGTAGTAGAATGTGGTGGGAATGAAGTGGGAGAATGTACTACTTCAGAGTACAAAGGGAGATGGATACTTCTTAAATGTTCCCCCATGTAAAACAAAAACAGTATCCAGCTGCCTATATGTAGAACACAAGCATAGCATGAAGAAGATTGGCCTAGAATTTTACATCTCACATTTCTAGATTATTTATTTATTTATTTATTTATTTATTTATTTACTCCCACCAGTCTTTTTTTCTCCCACACAGGAGCATGGAGCTTCTTCCAACAACCTGAAGTGGCAGATATGATTTTACTATTACAAAAATTTGGTACTTCATTTTGCTTCATGTGTGGAATCTGGACTTGTTGAGCAACAAGTGGAAGGGACAGCAAATGGCACAAGGATGTTGATATTCATTAAGCTACCAAATAGCCAATGAGAGATGGGGGGAGCAGATCTTCCTAGTTCCACATGCACTTTACCAAAAAGATAAATGTGAAAACTTATTTAGCTTTTGCCTAAATTTTTGAGAATCACAGTACCAGATTCAGACTTTGGTGGTATCTGTGAAGAGTTACTTGTAATTAATTCTTTTTTTTTCTAATAACAAAGATATTAACATTATGATTGTAACTTAATGAAGGTGACTTTATTCTTTTTGCAGTGCAACTCTTTCTCTCTCTGTCTCAGTGTGTGTTTGCTAATTTTATATTTATGGACATTGAGCCTCACTAAATGGTGGAAGAAGAAGATTACATGTTTCCATTGTTGGATAGTGTTGTGCCTTGTGCCACTGTATCATTTTCTGTAATGGGTTCTCAGGCAACAGTGAAAGTAGATGGTAAGAAAATGTGTTTTGAATCACAAGCCAGCAATTTATAGAATCCAGGTGTTTCAAAAAAGTAACTAAAGTAACTATTCAGTCACTTTTGGGGAATTATTTTTAAAACTAAGCAGAAAAATAAACAATTCCTTTGTAGGTTTTATACCAACAGCTTTTTTTTTTTAAAAAAAAAAAAACTTTTTGAACTCAAGTTTGATCGAGTAGATCTCCATCTCATTTAATAATTGGATACAATTAAATCAATCGGCTTAAATGCATCATGTTCAGTGGTGGATTTTAGTTTTTGCCTCTAATAGTCCACTGTCCTTGGCAAATCCAATGTCTCCAAAAAAGTCACAAAAGAGTAAAAACAGTATGAAGATAGTAACCTGGAATGTACGGGGAATAAACTCACAAGCAAAGAGAAGACAGATTTTTCATCATATAGAAAGACTAAGACCCCAAATAACAATATTATTAGAGACTCGTATAACGAAAAATCAAGACAAATACTTATATAACTCAAAATTAGGCCAATGTTTCACCTCGCTATATAAAAAGAAAAAACGAGGACTGGCAATATATATTGATAAAAATATCCCTGCAAAGAAAATAATAGAAGATGAGGAAGGAAGATTATTAGGAGTAGAACTTGAAAAAAATGGAAAAAAATATTACTGGTTGAAGTGTATGCCCCAAATGAGAATAGAGGAAGATTTTATAAAGAAATAAAAGAGAAAATATCTGAATATGAATATGAGGATTGGATATTAGCAGGAGACTGGAATGGTATTATTGATGTGGAAATGGACAGGAAATCAACTACGAAAAAACAAGATAAAGGACAAAGAGGGAAACTTCCAAAGACTCTTTTTGAGACGTGTGAGGAAATAGCAGTAATAGACGCATGGAGACTCTTTTACCCAAACAAAAAGAATTATACATATTTCTCTTAAGTGCACCAATCTTGGTCAAGAATAGATATGACAATGGTGTTGAAACAATTTTTATCAGAGATAAAGAAGATAGAAATATTGCCAAAAATTATTTCTGATCACCATCCAATGATGATGCAAATACAAGAAACTACAAAACAATGTCAATGGAGATTGAATGATAATCTATTAAATGATGAAGAGAGATGAAGGGAGAAGTATTTTGCAATTGGTTGGAGAAGATATATCAGGATCAATCGGCAAAGTTAATAATAAATGGAGATAAAACACAAAGCTTTGAAATAAAGAAGGAGATATGGCAGCGATGCCCATTATCACCATTATTGTTTAGAGCAGTTTTAGAGGTATTACTGCTAGTAATAAATGAAGATCCACAAATAAAAGGATTAAAAACAAAAAGGAAGGAGATAAAGTACAAAACCTTTGCAGATGATGTAATAATCTTTCTTGAGGAACCACAAGATTCAGTACGGAGGTTGAAGGAAATCCTGCAAAAATATGGACAAACAGCAGGATATAAGATAAATAAAGAAAAAAACGAAGATGATGACATTAAGTATATCAAAAAAAGAACAAGAAAACTTGGAAAAGAGATCAGGATATCAAATAGTAAAGAAAATAAAATAATTAGGAATAAATATAACAAATAAAAATCAAGAATTATTTGATAACAATTACGAGAAGACATGGAAGGAGATTCAGAGCAAAATGGAAAAATGGACAAATATGAATTTATCTCTATTAGGAAGAATAAATGCTTTTAAAATGTCCCTATTACCTAAGCTAATGTTCCTGTTCCAAAATTTGCCAATAATAGGAGAAGAAAAGATCTTTAAAGAATAGGGAAAAAGGCTATGGAAGTTTATCTGGCAAGGCAAGAAACCAAGAATAAGATTTGAAACATTACAGGATGCAAAGGAGAAAGGAGGTTTTGATGTGCCATCACTGAAAATATATTATCAAGCATGCTGCTTAGAAACAATTAAAGACTGGATTCAAGTAGAGAACACAACAATAAAAGAAGTTGAAGGGACAGAAAATAGATTTGGTTGGCATGGATGCTTATGCTATGATAAAGTAAAGGTGAATAAAGACTTTAACAATCATTGTATCTGAAAGTCTCTATTGAAAGTGTGGATACAAATAAAACACAAATTTTATAGAGGACTTCTGATGTGGACCTCACCCCAAGAAGCATTTAATATTGCTCCAACAAAGCAGGGAAAATTATTGATGTACCAAGAGCTATTGAAAAAGGATGGTATACAGTTAAGCATGAGTACAGAAGAGAAATTAAAAGAGCAAGGCCATGAAATTAACTGGTTCCCATGGAGACAAATAAAAGAGAGATTTAAAATGGATCAAAAATTATACAGGTTTGAAAGAAATGAAAACGAATTGGATGTATTGATGAAAGGCGACCAGAAAAAGAGAATTTCCAGGTTTTACAAAATATTGTTACAAAAAGAGATGGAACCAGAAACTGTTAAAAATAACATGGTTAGATGGGCTTAAAATATAGGACATCCATTTGAGTTGGATACATGGGTGAGGGCATGGAAGACAGATGTAAAATTTACACCAAGTTTTAATTTAAGAGAAAATTTTTATAAAATGTTATACAGATCGTACATGATGCCTGTAAAATTGAAACAAATAACAAGAAATGGGAATGGAAAATGTTGGAAATGTGATGAGAAAGAGGGATCTTTTTTTCATATATGGTGGACCTGTAAAATAGCAAAAAAGTTTTGGAAAGAAATACATGATGAAATTCAAAGAATGTATGGTTTTAACTTTGAAATGAAGCCAAAACTTTATTTGTTGAATATGTTAGGGCAACAAAGAGAAATAAGATCTCATCAAAAGACATTGTTATATATAATAACTGCAGCAAGACTGACTTATGCTCAACATTGAAAAGAAGGAAAATATATTGATATAAGAGAATGGAAATTCAAAGTCCTGGATATGGTAGTGACAGAAAAGCTAACTTTTTCACTTAAAAATAAGCCAATCCAGGGCTTTGAAAGAGAATGGCGAGAGGTACTGAATTGGATAAAAGAATGAAATAGGGGGAAAGAAAGAAAGGCTGTGAGAAAGGAGGAAGACAAAATGAGGTGGTAAAAGATAAATTGTAAATAGTTACATATAAGCTAAAAGTAATAGTAAACAATTGTTATAAAATGGAGATAATGTACAGAACGGAATGTTTATATGGAATGGAATGTTAAACTCAGATTCAACTGGGAAAATTGATGTCTGGAAGTGGGGAGGATTTTTTTTTATTGTTTTTTCATTAAAAATTTTAATAATTTTTTTTTAAAAAAAGTCACAAAAAAGATGTGATACTAAAATTATTGTCAAGTGTTGGGCACCATCCTGTGATAATCAAAGGTATACTAAGAGTTTGGGCAAAGTTACATTTTTGGACTATTCTTGGAGGACAGGAGAAGTTCCAGCAGACTGGAAGAGGGCAAATGTTATCCCCATTTTCAAGAAGGGAAAAAAAGAGGACCCAAATAATTATCGCCCAGTCAGCCTGACATCAGTACCCGGAAAGATTCTGGAGCAGATCATTAAGCAGTCAGTTTCTAAATACTCAGAAAGCAACGCGGTAATCACGAGAAGTCAACATGGATTTCTCAAAAATAAGTCGTGCCAGACTAATCTTATCTCTTTTTATGATGGAGTTACTAGCTTGATAGATGAAGGGAATGCTGTGGATGTAGCATTTCTTGATTTCAGTAAGGCCTTTGACAAAGTTCCACAGGACATTCTTGCAAAGAAGCTAGTAAAATGCGGGCTGGACAGGGCTACTGTTAGTTGGATTTGTAATTGGATGACCGACCGAACCCAAAGGGTGATCAGGAATGGCTGCTTTTCATCCTGGAGAGAAGTGACTAGCGGGGTGCCACAGGGTTCTGTCCTGGGCCCAGTGCTGTTCAATATCTTCATCAACGACTTAGATGAAGGAATAGAGGGCATGCTCATCAAATTTGCAGATGACACCAAATTGGGAGGGGTTGCTAATACGCCAGAGGACAGGATCAAAATTCAAAATGACCTGGATAGATTGGAGAGCTGGGCCAAAGCTAACAAAATGAAATTCAACATAGAGAAGTGTAAGGTCCTGCACTTAGGTAGAAAAAATGGAATACAGAAATATAGGATGGGGGACACGTGGCTGGATAGCAGTACGTGCGAAAGGGATCTAGGAGTTTTAATAGACCACAAGCTGAACATGAGTCAGCAGTGTGATGCGGCAACCAAGAAAGCCAATGCAATTCTCGGCTGCATCAATAGGAGTATGGTGTCTAGATCGAGGGAGGTACTGATACCACTCTACTCTGCTTTGGTTAGACCTCATCTTGAATACTGTGTCCAGTTCTGGGCACCCTAATTCAAGAAGGACATGGTCAGGCTGGAGCAGGTCCAGAGGAGGGCAACCAAAATGGTGAGAGGCCTGGAAGCCAAGCCCTATGAGGATAGACTTAGAGAGCTAGGTATGTTTAGTCTGCAGAAGAGAAGGTTAAGAGGGGACATGATAGCCATGTTTAAATATTTGAAGGGATGCCATGTAGAGGGAGGAGAGGGCTTGTTTTCTGCTGCTCCAGAGACCAGGACAAGGAGCAATGGATTCAAGCTGCAGGAAAGGAGATTCCACCTGAGCGTCAGGAAGAAATTCCTGACAGTCAGGGCTGTCCGGCAGTGGAATATGCTGCCTCGGAGTGTGGTGGAGTCTCCTTCTTTGGAGGTTTTTAAGCAGAGGCTGGATGGCCATCTGTCGGGAGTACTTTGAGGGTGTTCCTGCATGGCAGGGAGTTGGACTGGATGGCCCGTGTGGTCTCTTCCAACTCTACACTTCTATGATTCTATGATTCTATGACTATAACACTCCTAATCCCATAGCTAGCATGGGCAAAAGTAACCTTTTCTAGCTCTTCTGTCAGTATGCCTGCTTAATTATCTCAGCTTTTGGCCGCTAATTTCAAATTTTGAAAATACATCTGACCTAGCACGCATCACCATGTCTCATGGCAATGAATTTCACAATGTAACCATGCCTAGATTGTGTGAGGGCTCTCCAACAAGCAGGAAACAGAGGTTACAAGAAAGGGCTGTTCTTTACCTGGAGATCTTATTTTTTATGCATGCCTTCACATGTTCTCCAATTTAGTGGCAGCTTCTAATTGCTCCATTTTTTTGAGTTTTTTTTTTTTTTTTTTAAAAAAAGCTTAAACAGTTTCCAGAGTGGCATTCCAACCTGCTACATGCCAATCCCTCTGTAAAGGAGAGCTTAATGTTACTCTTTCACCCATTTTATAAAACCATTTTCTCTCCTCAGAGTATAAGTATTTGTGTTGCTTTATTTCTCAGCTTCCAGAAATGGAGAAAAAAAAAGGGATTACCTTTAAAGGTCCAACAGGATTGCTTGGATGAATAAAAATATGGGCTGTGAGCCTAAAATACACTCTCTCATTAGCAAGTGCCATTGATTTAAATGTTACTTACTCATGAGTAGTTATATTTGAAGCTTTGGATGGTGGCTGAGGCACAGGTCTTTTTCCAACTGGGCAACCTTCACTTTAATAAATAAGATGTTATGTAGGGAGGGTGGTCAGGCCTGTTTGGAAGAAAAACATTGGACAGGCGCGACTCAGCGTTCCCTGGCTTTTTAACAGCTATGAACTGCTTGATATTCTTGGCTCGGTTCAGTTACTATTATTATTTTTTCCCTTTTAAAAAATACGAGGCAATGGGCTTCCTCCCAAGACACACTCAGGTGGGGCTGCCTCGCACTCCTGTCTTTCCCCTTGGGGCTCCTCATTTCATTTCAAGACACCTCCCCTGTGACACACTCCATAAAACTCGGAGAGCTCCTCCGTCTGTCCCACCTAAGCGGCTGCAATCGGCAGCACAGCCTTCTTTCTGACACATACTTTGTTTCTGGAAACAGTGGGGTTGGGCAATACGGGAATACTTGGTTGAAGAAATAAAGCAAGGAATCAAGTCCACTTTGGGGATTGGTAGCCAATGAACATGTTACAGCACAAGGACAGTGAAGATATAAGGGTACCACACACACACACCAGGGTCCAGAAACCGACAACAAAATTCAACCTCCAAAGCCAGTTCATATATTAATTTCTGGCTGTGAGTTGTTGGTCTGAGGAAGGAATAAGGAATGTTTGGCCATCCAGATATTGTTAGACTACAGCTCCCATCATACTTCACCATTGCCTATGTGAGGTAGGAGTTGTAGCCCAATAACTTCTGGAGGGCTGTGTACTCCCTATCCAAGTCTAAGGACGTGCTCATAAGTGGATTTCATAGAATCATAGAATCGTAGAAATGTAGAGTTGGAAGAGACCACAGGGGCCATCCAGTCCAACCCCCTGCCATGCAGGAATACCCTCAAAGCACTCCCGACAGATGGCCATCCAGCCTCTGCTTAAAAACCTCCAAGGAAGAAGACTCCACTACACTCCGAGGCAGCAGATTCCACTGCCGGACAGCCCTGACTGTCAGGAAGTTCTTCCTGAAGTTCAGGTGGAATCTCCATTTCCATGGTGCCAGTTGTAGAAATTTCTACAAAGTCTAATGGTGTCCCAACAGATCCTGTAATACTTTCTCAATAAGACTGCAGTGTTGTGTCACCAGCATGAAAACAACAGAAATTCCTATGAGAAGCCAGCCATTGGCCATTTCTGCCCTATACTGTTATAGTGCTATTATTTCACTTTCAACATCCTGTGGAATTCTGGGGTTTGTAATTTACTGAGGCCAAAGAGCTGAGAATTCTAAAGGCCCCTCCCTAAACTGCAAACCCCAGCGTTCCATAGGATGTTGAAAGTGGAATAATAGCACTATAACAGTGTAGGGCGGAATGGCCGTAGTTGGAATGTGTCTGCAACTAAGAATAACAATTCATGTGTTGTATAATTTTGTTCTACAGTTTTATGTAGTTGTGCAAAAACATTACAATGGGAATAAGTAAGAAGGGGAGGATTTCACTGTACATACATTCTGAAGTAGAAAAATTGGATGGACAGATTATCCGTAACTTTAACTCCTTTGATGAAGAAGGCAGTGAGGTTTGAAAACGAGCATAATGTATTTTTGTAATGTTTGGTTGACCTAATAAAGGTATCACCACAACGTGTATATTGGATTTTGTTGTTTTCTGCTGCATGTCCAACATACCTATCCCTGAATAAATGTACAGATTCTATTAAATCATGTTCATTTTATATTTATATGTTTTATATTATTTATTGGTAAAACTTGTATCCCACACTGCATTCAGTAAACTCAAGTACATAGCTTTCCTTCATCCTGCTTTATGTTTCCAACAACCCTGTGAGATAGGCCAGACCAGAACTATGAAGGAACTCAACTGTCTAATGAGTGTCTTTTGGTAACTATTTTTTCAGTAAAGAGACAGAGATACATTTTTGCTTGTAACAGCTATATGTATCATTTTCAATGGAATAAGTTGTTTACCTGTTACACATTACTGGGTATATATGCTGACTCAGTAAGACCAATGGAAAATGTGTGTGTGGGGAGTATCACATGGGTGATAATTTTGTAATGACTTTTTTTATAATTTGTTCTCAAAATTTGCAAGGTACAATATCTGAATTGCTCACTTGGGGGAACTAGAGACCATTTTCTATGTTTTCAAATACAGTCAGCCCTCCACATCTGTGAATTTGACTTTCACAAATTTGATTATTTGCACGTTTCTTCAGCCTCTTCCCCTCCACCACTTCTGGTGCTTCTTTTCCAGGAGAAGCTTACCTTTCAGCACTCTGATTAGGCTGCACAGCCCTTTAAAAATTGTCCTGTCATCGTCATCCCCCTTCTCTACCAGCCACTGCCTAGCCAGTTAAAGATAGCTCACAGCCCAGTTTCTTAGTACCACCAACCCTCTCCTGATGCCCCCCCCCAACCCAAGGAAGGTGATGGGCATGGGAGATGAAGTATAGGGCCACCATACCAGCCTACCCCTTTCCCTCTACTTTCCCTGACCTGGTTTGGACTCTGGGTGCCTGCTCTCCCCACCATGCCTCAGCCCTCTTCCCACAGACACATACAAACACATTCTGATAGCTGAGATTTTTCCACTTTTGCGAGGATCTCCTAACCTGAGCAAATGTGGAAGGCTGACTGTAGTGCAATCATAACACTAACCGTAGCTGGCTAGTCATAAGTACCTCAGTTTCCCTTCTGGACTTACTGCAGCAGATGACCTGTTAGGTGATCTAGGAAAGGGGTAAAATTACTTTTTAAAAAATAACAGTCCAAGCTGTGGGATAGGCACAGTCTGTGTGCAGAAAAGTGAAAAAGGGGGGGGAGGGGGGGACAGAAAAGTGACTGACTCAACGTGACATAATTAGTTTCATGGCTTAGTGACACACACACACACACACACACACACACCCGATTGAGTCTCAGGTCAATCACCTAAACAGTACAACTTTACAGGATCAAGTGACACACTTTCACCACAACGTCTGGCCAACATGTAGTCCAAGGACTAAATGTTCCTGAAGCATTCATTTCCAAACATTACCTGAATCGGTCCTAGGCAGATTCTTATTTCAGAGTCAGTGGACATGGAAAGGTGGTCTTGCTACTGCTACCAAACTAGTTCATTTTCCATGTGTCAGTCCCCTGTGACATCTGTTTCAGTACTTTCCATGTCACAGCTGCATTATCCTCTACCTGAAAGACAGATGAATGAACTTGTTCTGGTTTAGATCTTGTAAGGTCCAGTTAAGAAGAGACCATGAACAAGATAGGCAAGAAAACAAGGTTCTTACCCATTCAGGAAGTGTTTCATTGACACATGAGTCTTCTACATTCAGGAAATATGTCAGGCCATGCTGCAGTTTCTGAATCCTGAAACTCTGCTTACCTGCCTGCCTGCCTGCCTGCTTTCTTTTTTTCTTTGTTCCCTTCCTTCCTTCCTTCCTTCCTTCCTTTTTTACACCTAGACATGTAAGACACATAGTCTTTGGGCCTTCTGAAGCCCCATGAACCCTGAGAAGGGAGACAGGCCTTGACCTCCCTTATACACACATAACCTGGGGAGACTGAGCTTCCCCTGAAATGATCTGGTAAAACTGAATCACCAAGACACCTATATAGCTGAGCCTCCTCAGTCAGATGCATATTAAATGATCAAGCAGTAAGAAATGTTAAGTCAGCATTTGTTGTTGAGCCCTCCCAGGAATAATAAAAGCTGCCTGCAATCTATCCTATGCCCACTTATGTGAGAGTAAGCCACACTGAACACAGGGAAGTTACTTCTAAGTGCACATTGTGCTTGTAAGCATCTTCATATTTAAAGCCAGTGGTAATGGATGTGAAGAGTCATTTGCCTTCACCCCACAAGTGGGCAAAATTAATAACGACTTACCTTGCAATTTTGACCCATACACCAACTTTAAAAGTGTTCCAAGGTCCCTGTGAAGCCCCTCTGCCCAATCTTATATTTCAGATGCGTTGGTGCTTTGACAGCCATCATGGTGTTGGAGTTTGAGTGTTGTACTAGTACTCTGGGAGTCCAGGACTCCATCCCCAACTCAGATATGGAAACCCACTGGGTGACCCTGGGCAAGTTTCACACTCTTAACTTCAGAGGAAGGCCATGACACACCCCCTCTGAAGAAATTTTGCTAAGAAACCCCCTTGATGGGTTCACCTTAGGGTCGCCATAAGTCGGAAATGACTTGAAAGCAGACAACAACAAAGTTGTCATATAAACAGACATATTCTCCTGTGTGGTTTCCAGCAGAAATAGCACTTCTGGGAGACTCAAGGGAGCACTTTAGGCCTTTGGAAGAATGTGTGTGCACTCCCATGTCTTCTTTTAACTGCAAAAGAAAGGGAACAGGTAGGTTCCCTACTGTTTCAGAAACTTCTGTAGCAGCAGAGCCACCACACTGGGGCCCTTTTCGCATGGTATTTGCCGTGCGAAAGGACCCCTCGAGTGTTGCGTGACTGCGAGGAGCGGTCCACACGACAGACTCACAATTACATGATGCTCCAGGGTCTGGCAGGCACCGATCACACACTTTTTCATTTTCAGCTGTGAGCCGAAAATGGCGCGTGATCGTGCATTGCTCCAGGGCCCCGCAGGCACTTGCCGTGTGTGCGGAGCTTCAGAGCTGCAGCGCTCATGCTTCCTGCCCCAGCGCAGCCTGGGAAACTCCCAGGCTGCCCTGCAGAAGGGCGAGGAGGGGCTCTCACGTGAGCAGGCAGCAGCTGTGGAGCTGAAGGAACCGGGACGTGAGAGCCTCTCACTAGAGGCTGCTCGTGCAATCCCCGCACCCCAGCTCTGCAAAAAGGTGAGTTGCGGAAAGGGCCTGGGTCTTTGGGACAGGGATAATTTTGCAAATCCATGATGTTACCCTTCAGATGTAGCTGATGGCATGCAGTAACAGCTAGATTCATATTGCTCTGTGCTTTGTACACCACACTGATGCTACTTATTACCTCACAGAAGAAAATTTGAATTTCTAGAGCCAGAATAATCCTTTTTAATTATGGAAGCCCAACGGACATAGAAGAGCAATTTTTTGTGCTGCAGTGGGTATGATATCCACTCGAATGACAGTCCACTTGAAGTTAGAAGTAGGACAAGTTTGCTTCTTTCCGCCTGTCTCCAACTGTTCAGTGGGACTGAGGATCCCCCAACCTTTTCTTAATCTAAATGCATGATATAGAGACAACAATTTTATATGGCTATCTGTTTTGGCATTAAGTCCAACTTATTGTTGTTGTGTGCCTTCAAGTTGATTCTGACTAATGGCTAATCTATCATTGGGTTTTCTGGGGCTGAGAGTATGTGATGTGCCCCAAATCACCAAGTGGTTTTCCATGGTCAAGCAGGGACTTGAACCCTGGTCTTCAAGGTTGTAGTCCAACATTTGAACAGCCAGCACAGTGTAATTGTTTGAGCATTAGAACACAACCCTGGCAACCAGGGTTAGATTCCCCACTTGGCCATGGAAACCCACTGGATGACCTTGAGGGCATCACACACTTTTAGCCCCAGAAGAACCCATGATAGGTTTTCCTTAGGGTCTCCATAAGTTGGAAACAATTTGAAGGCACACAACAATAACAACAACAACAGCAGCAACAACCTCTTTTGGATATATTAGACCGCAGTCTAAAATCCCAACCACCACCAACACCATTATACTTCTATCTTTATTGTGTGTGAGATTTTTAGGAGGTTTCCCCTGCCCTTTCTTTGTATGACTCTCACATCATAAAAAATAAATGGGAATAAAGTTTGCTTCTGTTGTGACAGAACTTTCCATTCTGATTCAGGCAACTAAAATTTGACAGTTTGAGTCTAGATGAAGTGATTCACTGGGGGATTTTAAATATCACCCACATATCATTACATATGATTAATTATTATTTTATACAATGCCTTGCTTTTTGTCACAGTGAGGCCATGCTTAGGGAGTTAAAACGAAAATAAACAAGTTTAAATGCAGCTAAGGGCTGCTATATACATAATGCTTTATAGGACTGTACATCAAAACCTTCTTGAAACCATCACCTAAAAAATATGATATTCAAAGAAGACAGAAATGTGGGATTGTATCTACGTATGTCCATCTGACAGTAGAACAAACACCACGGGTAGAATGGACTCCCCTCCTTTTGAATCCCCACATATTCCTGTCTGCAAAATATATTATGTTACACCAGTGGAAATCTATTCAAACAACATTGGTCCTACAAACATATTCTTTAAGAACTCATGCTTGCTTGGAGCACTTTGGACCTGTTAAAGTATATATTCCAGTCAAAACACGTTTGCTACCAAAAAGCATATCAAAAGAGCTCCGAAGTTGACTGAATGGGAAGCTACCCAGCCTATATTCAGTCTTCTGACTGATTCTCCAGTAATTTCTCTTGATTACAGCCTTTTAGAAGGTTATGCCTCTGTAACTGCAATATTGAATTCCAGCCACCATTTCCAAGGAGATAGCTGTGTTCTCTTGTTTTAGCATTGAAAGGAAAGTTGGTATGGAGGGGGAATGCACTTTTTTTAAAAAAAATATGCCACAAACACCCAATACAACACAATGACTTTGTCTATGGATTAACATAAGTATTGCTGATTAACCATTATATAAAGAAATACAAAGGTATTTTGGTATATACTTATAAGGGAGGGAAAGTACCTGATATATCAATACAGCTGTAAATTATTTAAATAATATAGTAATAAAATAAAATGATAATATTATTAAATTACTTAATAATGCTATATATCTTTTGTACCTTTGAGGCTAACTGATATATTTCAGCATATTTTTTCACAGACTCCAGTACACCCCTTCAGAGGCATGGAGGGGAGCCTTTGTGGGCAGAAATATATGCAAAGGAAGGAAGTTGAAATGTAAGCAGAATGCAAAATACGTTGTTATGTTGAAGGAGTGACAAGTACAGTACTAGTAATAACCATAAAGAGTAATTAAAAGGACAAAGCTGAATGAAATGTAGATAAATGAGTGCAGGAACAGCTTAAGTATTATGAGAAATCAGAGACTTTACTCAGCAAGGCTTAATTGTCTATATACAAACGATGGTTTTCTTGAAGCATGGAAATATTCTGAGGAGACTCTTGTTGAATGTATAGCTGTGATTAAAACTCATCTGTCTGTCTGTCTATCTCTCTATCTGTCTATCCATCTACAGTGAGCGAGCGAGCGAGCGAGCGAGCAAGCGGGGGGTTGGCATTCTCTCAGTGGCATATTCATTATGCTTCTATATGTCCTCTTTAGGGCAATGTACAGGTTGGTCTTCCCTTCCTCCATTCACAGCACCTGGAGTGTCCCCACCCAAGCCTACCATGACTACATCTCCATAGGCAGATGTGAAATTATAACAACACTGAGACCTCTGGAGAACACTCACAGATCACAGCACTGACATAATCATTTTGTGTCTGACTACAGGGATGTAGCCTAATACTTCTCCAATCCTTCCAACAAGCCATGAGGCACAGAATGGCCATGGGAGGGACTTCAGATGCTGTGCAACATGTCCAGGGGTCAGTATATGCATAGTATAGGTCTGCACGCAGAATTATGTCACTACTGTGAGTCGTATATGAGATGAGATTGCAGCTGTTGTGTGCCAAGATACTGTTGCCTCTGTTAATTGCCAGTGTTGATGGACTGGATTTTTTTCCTCACAGAAAATGGCATTTTCTGCACAGAAAGTGCTGCTTCTTGTGCAGCAATTTTTTTTGTTGTTGTTGGAAAAAGAAGCCACATGAAAATTTTGTACAAAGTAATTCCCAGATTACAAATAGAGCTTGCAAACTGCACAATTGTTGAAGACTTTCTTGCTCTGAGAAGAAAATTGCTAGAATCATGCATTGCTTCTTTTGAGAATAAAATTAGCAAAAAGTTGCATCCCATATGTCCATTTGTCTTCTTTCATATAGACTCTCCTGTTTGTCCAGTGTGTGATGCAGAGGAGCAGTGCTGAGAGAAGATGACGTATATTACATTGGAGAATGAGCAAGTAAAAGTGCCTCTGTTGTTGAGGGTTATTGAGCCTTGTAATATTGCTGTCAGAGTAGACATGGGGACAGGGTTGGTACCTGAGTTTGTAGCAGGATCTTGTCCCTGTATTTCCATCCAAGTTGTGTGTCTTGTTATAGGTAGCTGTTTAAGGTTGCGGAGCTCTCTGTGTGCAAGTAAAGGTCTGTGAAAAGGTGGTAGAAGTCCTGTGTTGTTTTCTCTGGTAAGAGCAAATGGCCAAAGTTCTCGAATGGTCAGTGGCATGTATTTTCTCTAGACCGCTGTAGTACAAACTATCAGGGAACACGATGCTACTGTCAACAGCTTCTCTTTCACAGTGAGTACTCTGGCAACCCAGTTCTTCTAAGGCACATGTCTCCATATCCATTGCCAAGCACAACCTTTTAAGTGTCTTTCTCAGGAGCTCTTTCTCATCCCCAGACTCCTTCATATGTGATTACAGAAGGTTCTCTTCTTTTAATATCCACATGTACTTTCTTGTATACCTAGGGAATTACTCTTTCCCCACCCAGGAAAACAAGCATAGCTTGGTAGCCAATGTGACCCCACAAAATGTGCTGTACATTTTAGGCAAGTTAACCTTTTTCACCACTGTTGTGTTTCCAAAAGTGGCACTCCATGAGAAATAAGTTTTATTTGAGCTTTTTGGCTATATGTGTGTGTGTGTGTGTGTGTGTGTACACACACACACACACACACACAATGTTTGGGGTGCTGCCTTCTCCATATCTATTCATAGGTCCCACTGAGTTCAGCTGGACTTGCTTCCAGTTAAATAAATTCATTAAAAATAAACAAAGAAATCTGTATGCAGTTCCATGGAGCTGATAGTAACTTTATTTCTTTATTAAGATTATTGTTGGTCTTCCTTT
Source organism: Cyclura pinguis (assembly GCA_030412105.1). Lineage (NCBI taxonomy): Eukaryota > Metazoa > Chordata > Lepidosauria > Squamata > Iguanidae > Cyclura > Cyclura pinguis. The sequence continues at coordinate 167,766,095 of CM059600.1, forward strand.
AATAATAGAACTCAGTTATAAAGTAGGATTAACTAGCATCATAGATTGTGTTTGCGCAGGATTGGCAAGGAATGTATTAACTGGGCTTCTCATGCATGTATATACATTTATTAGAATGACAAGTATGTATGCTAATTTGCTTTACAGCCCACATCTAACTATTTCGTAGCTTTGCTGTATCAGTTTCATGTACCCTATAAGGAGGCCTTCAAAATAAAGGTAAGTAGAGATGTGGTCATTAGGAGATAACATATTGATAAGAAGCTCTCTGTAAGAACATATTTTTTTACTTCTCTCTCAGTGTCTGGGAGGAAAGAGGAAGGGGGATTACACCTCTCTCAAATTGGTGAGCATCACTTTGTAGTTGTTAGAAGGCTTATTCTGTTATCCCTTCTGTTATCTTATCCCTCACCTGGGAGGGATTTCCTTTGTCCTGCTCTTGAGAAGGGAAAATGGTGGAACTTTACTCAAGAACTTGGAGGACCATCTGGAACGAGGAGAACAATCTAACATCCAGCAGAGCAGAACTGGAGATCATCTGCAACTGAGGCTGTGCCAGAGTTTCAGCTGAAGGGGTGTGAGAACACTTTCTTTGCTTGTATTTTCCATCACTGCATTCTTTCCCCATCTATGAGTCACTGATAAAGTATCCTTTATTTAGGATACAGTGATGTACTCTCACTGACTTAGTACTACATCACTGTATCCTTTGAACCTAGATGGAGTAAGACCCAAGTGGAGCAAATTCTCCAGATCAATACAAATGTTTCAAACTGGGTTGTAATTTTCTATTACAAATGTTGAGATAGTGAAATGATGACTTGGTACAATAGTTCAATACAGAAATTAATATAACCTGCAGTTTTGTAAATGTCTGGGAGGTAGCAAATATCAACAGCAATAATGATCACTCCACTGATTCTCTTCTTGTAAAGTTTTAAGTGATTCTATTCTATTCTATTCTATTCTATTCTATTCTATTCTATTCTACTTTATATTTTGGGATACTTAGCTAGCAGGTCTTAGCAGAGCTATTTTGATTAACACAATAAAACTGTTCTCTTCTGTTCACCCCTCATTCTAATCCTAAATATGATTAAGGTTATCCTTAATTATAATGCAAAAGAATGTGCTGAAAATCACAGTTGATGCACTATGTGACATTGGGCCTTTCTGCACTATACTATTACAGTGCTATTATTCCACTTTCAGCATCCTGTGGAATTCCGGGGTTTGTAGTTTATTGAGAGGCCCAAGAGCTCTCTGGCTGGGAATTCTAAAGGCCCCTCCCTAAACTGCAAACCCCAGGATTCCACAGGATGTTGAAAGTGGAATAATAGCACTATAACAGTGTAGGGCAGAAAGACTCATAACTGGGCAGAGCACGTGCTGCTGGAATGGTCTGCAAGGGCTCACCTGCATTTGCCCCCATGGTGGTTTTAATTCCATCTGCCGTCGTTGTTTTCCTTAAATGCAAGGTACCAGATCTTCTTGTCATGATTTATTATTATACAGTGTTTTCTTTCAGTCTGCATACTAAAAATTCAGACAGCAGTTTAGGCACTGGAACTAAGCCAAAATTAAAAATATACCCATTCAGTTTATAAAATATCATAATTACATTTAAAAATTAATAAAATGTAACAAAAAGTAATAAAATTAAATTCACAATGACTCATTTAGAAACTATGCCTTCGTTCTAATACCTGCAGCACAACAAAATAAAATAAAACTTGGCTGTATTTTCAGTGGTCATAATGTTAATGTTTGCAGTTTGTGCAGGGGAATAAGTCATGAGAATTTCCTGGGTATACACAAAGCACAGAAGACACAAATGAGTTTGTGTGTCACTAACCTGGGTCCTTATACTCATAGCACTATGATTCTACTTTTAACTGCTGTGAGTAACTGCTGAAGAATCCTGAGATTTAAATTTGGCCAGAGGTGCCTCTCTGGTTGAGAGTTTTAAATACCCCTCCCTACACTGCAGTTCCCAAGATTCCATAGGATGGAACCATTGTTGTTAAAGTGAAATTGTAGTGCTAGAATGGCATAGTGGTGTGTTTATAATTTATTATTTACTACATAATTTATTCTTTATTCGCATCTTTCTATCCTGATTATATTGAAAAGAGCAGCAGCTACTGGCATTAATAAATCCATAAATATATGGTTTGAATATCACTTGTAAGCTCACATTCTGCACAAACCACTTGAGCCTGAATCTCCAGATTAGGATGTGGGCATTATGTGATTTGTGGCATTTTTTTGTGTATGGACAATCCCTCACTATTTTGTACCCATTTTCTGAGAGCATTCCCATCACTCTCTTGCGACTCCAAAGATGCCCTCTGTCCCCAAAAGACTGTGAACCACTGTTCTACATGTTAGAGAATATTCATGTATAACAGCACAGATCTGCCAGCATAATATCTACTTTCTCACATCAGTTCTTGCATTCAAGGAATCTGCCCTCGTGTTGTTGTCAGTTACTTCTATCCTGTGTTCCTCCTTAATTATGGTAAAAGTTTCAGAGAAACAGAGATGTGTGTATTGAAATGTGACATCAATGAACTTTAGAAGGGAACGTCCTTCAGTGCTCTTTCAGTGTTCCTATGACACCTCTTAACTGAAATGACGCTTCATGAATCATTACAACCTGAAACCTGCATGATACCTAGTGAAGTATAAGCCATTTAAATCTGAAGATCTTCCTTTACTCAGTTTTAAGATTCTAACCATGCAGATTTTATTACTACATTACCAAGATACCTCCCTGCATCTTCTCTCCTTGAACCTGCTTCACATAACCTCCTCTTTGATAAAGAGCTACAGAGATCCTGAAACCTTGCCCAAAATTGTGTCCATATTTGGCTGGTTCTACAAAAAGCAGTGCCAGATAATGGATTTTTTTTTACTTTTAATTACAGATCAGCTTAGCTTTCTTTGATTAATTATAACTGAAAAAAGCAATAGAAAGCAACTCTAAAGTCATTCATAAGGAAGCACTCTTTGGCCCTTTTTGTACACTACTCCCAATCTGCAAATCCCACAGGATTGCCACAGGATCACGATGACAGTTCTGCATGATGTTGTCGTGATCCCATGATGATCCCATGGCCACCCCTTAGCAATCGCGGATTAAATCATTGACAGGTTTCTCCCATCAATGACACACAATTGCTCAGTCCTCCCGCCTCCCTCCCATACTTACCTATCATGCAGAATAGCAGGAACTCCCCCAGCACAGCCTGGGAAACTGCCGGGCTGTGCTGTGGAAGGGAGAGGCAGAGCCATCGCACTTCCTCCTATTCAACAGGCAGCCGGTGTGGAGGGGGAGCACGGCAGAAGTGCTCCCCTCCCGGGAGAGGCTTTCTGTGGATCCCAATGCAGTGGCTCTGAGAAAAAGTAAGTTGCAGAAAGGTCCTTAAACTTAGGCCATTTCCAAACTACACTGTTATAGTGCTATTATTCTACATTCAACATCCTGTAGAATTCCGGGGTTTGTAGTCTACTGAGGCCAAGGAGCTCTCTGGCTGAGATTTCTAAAGGCCCTCCCTAAACTGCAAACCCCAGGATTCCATGGGGTGTTGAAAGTGGAATAATAGCACTATAACAGTGTAGTGAAGAAATGGCCTTCGTTCGTTCGTTCTTTCTTTGTTTCTCTCTCTCTCTCTCTCTCTCTCTCAACTCTCTCTTTCTCTCTCTCTATGTCTCTCTCTCTCTCTCTCTCTCTGTCTCTCTGTGTGTGTGTGTGTGTGTGACCTTGACGGATTGGAGAGCTGGGCCAAAGCTAACAAAATGAATTTCAACAAAGAGAAATGTAAGGTCCTGCACTTAGGCAGAAAAAAATGGAAGGCACAAATATAGGATGGGGGACATGTGGCTGGATAGCAGTACGTGTGAAAGGGATCTAGGAGTCTTGGTAGATCACAAGCTGAACATGAGGCAGCAGTGTGATGCGGCAGCCAAGGAAGCCAATGTGATTCTTGGTTGCATCAATAGGAGTATGGTGTCTAGATCGAGGGAGGTAATGGTACCACTCTATTCTGCATTGGTTAGGCCTCATTTGGAATACTGTGTCCAGTTCTGGGCACCTCAATTCAAGAAGGATGTCGACAAGCTGGAACGTGTCCAGAGGAGGGTGACCAAATGGTGAAGGATCTGGAAGCCATGCCCTATGAAGAACGCCTTAGGGATCTGGGTATGTTTAGTCTGCAGAAGAGAAGGTTAAGAGGGGACATGATAACCATGTTTAAATATTTGAAGGGATGTCACGTTGAGGAGGGAGCGGGCTTGTTCTCTGCCACTCCAGAGACTAGGACAAGGAGCAATGGATTTGAGCTGCAGGAAAGGAGATTCCACTTGAACCTCAGGAAGAACTTCCTGACGGTCAGAGCTGTCCGGCAGTGGAATATGCTGCCTCGGAGTGTGGTGGAGTTGATGTGTGTTCCTGCATAGCAGGGGGTTGGACTAGATGGCCCCTGGGGTCTCTTCCAACTCTATGATTCTATGATTCTATGTGTGTGTGTGTGTGTGTGTGTGTGTGTGTGTTACCTCAGACACTGGAGTCTAAGAAGAGAGGTAATATAGTATTATTGTTTTTATTTACGTCTCAAAATATTTATCGAGGAAACCTGAAACATTCAATCTTTCATTTATGCAACTCATTCTGAATTAGTATAATTTCCAAAATTGTTTTTGCCATTTCTATAAATAGTCAAACCAATCTTGGAAATGGTTTCTGTGACATCTCCAAACATCTATCATTTTCCCCTCCAAAATGCCTCCGTGGGTGCTATCATGATTTGTGTCATTTGTGGCAACATTTTCTTTCCACAATGGCCTAGAAAAATGCAAAATGAAACAAAATTAGTGCCAAAATGACCTGGACAACAACAGATGTGAACTTACCAAATAAAATGTGATCCAAATGAGGCTTCCAGAAATTAAACAAAAAAATCAAGTTAATTATTTAACAAGCATAGCCCTATACTGTGTATGGTAGGATATAATATTCTGGTTGTAGCTTCCCATTTGCTGCCCACTAAGATCTAATTTTATTTCATATGGTAGATTTTCTCATACACATTCCTCCCAATGGCAAATGAGGAAGTATGCATGGACAAGCATGTGTGCATGTGAGAGCACATGTGTACATTGATATGTCCTTGAATGCAAATTTTTCATGTTTCATTCTCACAGAATAGATTAATAGCAATGTTTTCTCCGCACTAGTCATGTTTTGAAGGTTTTAGCACATTTTTCATTTTGGGACTTTTTAACAAAAAACTTCATTTGTACCAAACATTTTTAATGCAACCCACCAATGTTTCTGTGTATAATAGTTTTCTGATTTTTTTCAACAGAGTGTCTCAGTACTATGAGAAAAACAGTGAGCATTCTTTATAGTTGCGGAGTGAACACTATAGTATTGAGGACAGTGTACTCTTTTGCTACAAGGCCCTGGTTGTGTGTGTGGATATGTATGTGTGTGCACGCACACACACATGCCTGTGCCTTCAAATTTCCTGTTGAGTTATGCTAACCCCCATGAATTTCACAGGGTTTTCTTAGGCAAGGAATACTCAGAGATGGTTTTGCCAGTTGCTTCCTCTAAATATAGCCTACAGTGCCTGGTATTTGTTGGTGGGCTCTCACACAAGGACTACCCAGGGCTGGCCCTGTTTAGCTTCCAAGAACAGACAGGATCTGGTGCCTTTATGTGTTCATGGTGAAAAAAGAAGTACTTTTTTTTTTACTGAAGGCTTCAGGGCTAGTTCTCTTTTGCTTGTTTTGAGAAGTGCTTCACTTTTGTGTGTGTATTTGAGTAGTTCCTTATGCACTGAAGCAGCTGTGGAAGAGTAACCTTATTATGGGGACATCTGTCAAAGTTATAAATGAAGGGGAGGTTCTTCTCATTTTCAGAAAGTAAAGAGAACCAACAAGTTAAGAGGTATCTGCAGTGGGGAGAGATATTTAGACACTAGACAATAAGAGTTCTCAATGAAACATTTTCAGTAACTCAGATTTGTTGCAGATAACTTTCTAAGAAGCATGCTTTGAATCCTACTTTCAAAGAAAAATATTTTCTGATCACTATATAAAATAAAGGCATTTTGAATCCCAGCCATCTCAATTAGGAATAATCTCTCAGTTTTGATTTTTCCTAGTGTCATCTGTCTTGTTTATGTCATTGTATGTATGGTTTGTCCTATTTTTAAATTTTTTTAAAAAGATTGTATGCATTTTCATGCACATTTCTTATAATACATACATTTTTAACATAATTTTACTTATCTAAGAATTTGAAAAGTGTCTTCCTAATACAATGCATTGCAGATTTCATTTTCATGAATACATAGTATTTTTGTGTGCACTTTTCCCTAATACATGCCTTTGTGCATGCATTTTTTGACTGGAGAACTTTATTGAATAACTCAGGGAAGGTTTCATTTCGAAGGACTGGATCATTTTGGTTTGTACAATGGATTGAAAGTGCAGAAAAAAATGTTGAGTTTATATTAAAGTATGAGCCAGACAAGATCTCTTTCCATGTCTTAATCTGAGTTGTTCATCTTTAATATACATACCTCTTATTCTGTGTTTTAGAATCTGAAATTCAGACTTTTGTTACCAGAACATTATTTCATTAGATGTCTGTGGAACTGTCACACTGGCAATGCTGGATGTAATCACATGGTAGGAGAGTCCAACTAATTGCCTACCCTCATAGGTAAAACACTTTTTTAAAGTAGATGCTCTATTGATGTTGGTTATCTGCATCCACCCATATTAGATATATCCATATTCAGAATGAACAGTCTTTAAGCTAAACCAGAAAAGATCCCAAGAGATGTGTGGTCAATTTCCTGATGCATTTTAAAGGCTGAAATGCTTATCTAGAAGGGCTAAGAATATGTTTTTACCAGATTGGAATTCACATGTTCTTATGCACGCAGATTATATCAACAGATACTTTAGGAGCTGGGTATCCTAAAGTGTCTACAGAACCCTTGAACACTACAGATAGCAAGATAGGAAGGTGCAATCTTACTTCTTCACAGCAAAGAAGGAGGACATAACAGAAACTAGCATCATAACCAACCAATCATCCATCCATAGCCACATGCAGTGTTAATTAACTGCACAATCAGGAAAGTACTATATTGAAACAGAACACATGAAACTACTTCTGAAAGCAAAGTATGTGCTTTCCTTTCTTCTCCTGCTTCTAGAAGCTCATTTTCTTGATGTGTGTTTAGCTTCATGGAAAGCTTATGTGCCCTGCTTTATTGGAAAGAATTATTATGCTTAGTTGGACCTAGCAACAGTTGAACATTCACGGCACATAAATGGCCAGAGTTGCCGCCTAAACATATCAACACTTCCATACATGAAGTAAAATCTTAGAGGAAGTCCTCCAGCAAAACACTTGCTTCATCTAGCAATGGACATCTTTTTCCCAGCCTGTTCTAAAAGACTGTGGGCTGTGTTCCTTAGCTGCCTGGCTTGTGAGTTTATGACAAGCACCTAGTTCATATTGTCTTTATTTGGGTTTTTGACCCCCTTATTTATCTGGTATTCTCAAATTATCTTCTGCAGCAATGTTGCCACTCCTCTTTGGTAAGTTCCTACATTTCTAATGGGCTCCCTAAATCATATAGGCTCCTGGAAACACTGGTGGAATTTATAGAAAGGGGAGTATGAACCGGATTGTCATAAATTGAGTGAGCTGCATCATGTGAAACTTTTGATTATTGTTGAGGCAATATGGTAGCATGAAGTAAGGAAGAAGAAAACATCATGAGCCTTCTAGTAGAACATCTATATCCAAATATAACAATAAAGCATCAGTGTAAAATATTCCAAATACAACTATCATCAAACATGACTAACATTAAGAGGAGAAGATTCAAATAAAAGTAACAGATATAGAGATAATAATAGCCACATCACTCAGGGTCATGCTCAGGCATTCATATATTCTCAGAAGTCCAATAATTGCCAATTCCTATGTGTCTTCAAAATTGCACACTGTTGTTTCTGAATGCTATGAAGATTTCAATGGCTTTTATTATTTTCTTCTCTTGATTTGTTTTTAATGATGCTGAGTGTTTGTGAGACTTTTTTTACTGTTACTGAAACAGTGCATTAAAATATCATAAATAATAATAAAATATACATGGGAAATGCTAGAGATTAAAAGAACAATGAAAACGATTGAGATCCAGGTGGCAACAGTAATTTTAACTGTTTTAGGACACAAGGATATATGGTCTATGAATAAGTTTCTGTGCACAGAGATAAAAAGAAGCAATGAAATTTAGTCTAGTCAGAAAAGGAACGTAATCGAGGAGACTAAAATTCCTTGGCCTTGATTTTGTAAGTACCATACAACTATGGTTCTGTATAGTCAAAAGGACTTTGGATTCGTGTACAATGTTTCTTGATCCTTCAGTGTTGCAAGACTAAAACTTTGGTGGGAGTCAAAGGCAGTTTGTGACATGGTGTGATGAGAGCAAGGAAAAGTTACTTGTTTCACTGCAACTCCCAGAACCACTGGTCATGCTGGTTGGGGAGATTTTGAAGGGGAAAGGTAATTTTTGGAGTTGTACTTAAATAGTAATAATAATAAGTTTTCAAGTTCCATGTTTGATGAGCTGATGTTCAAAGGGGGACGTGCAAAAGACCATTTGGCACACCTAAACTGAGAGTAGCTCTTTGAAACCCAGCCATAGAATTACAGAGGTGGGAAAGAGCAGAACGCCATGTAGTCCAAGGGAACCTATGCCAAAAGGTAAAACCACACCAGCCGTGCAAGCTGGACCAGAGTGTGCTAAAAACAGACAGCAGGTACACCACGGAAAACTGCCTAGAGAACAAGCAGTTCTGGATAACTCATGAGCCAAGCCACACATTGCAAGGTGAGGCAAAAAGAAAATAAGACAGGGTGGCTAGCCAGGGAGAAAAATGGTCTCCCAACTTCAGATATGGAAATCAGACACAGGGCATTTGAGTTCAAGATTTCAAAGAAGGAATGCTATTGGGAAATGGTTGCCAGTTACCCCTTGTTAGCTGAGGCACTCTATGGTGACCAAAGGAAAGGAACAGCTTAGTGGATGATACTGCAAGAAATGTCCAAAACAGTCTGTTCAGAAAGAGTTGCCATCTGCCTCATTTGGAACTAGTCGGTTAGATTGTCTTTTCATAGAGCTTTTCTTAATGCCTGTCTCTTCTTTATGACCCATTTCTTTGAGCCATTAAAAAAGCCAGTAGCTGAAATCTTACCCTGTAGATTTCTAAAGAGCAAAAAAGAGATACAGCTGAAAATAGTTTCTGTGAAACAAAATGTTAGGTATTTTGTAGCAGATTAATATTTCAGTTTTGAAAAAAAAATAGAAGACAGGTCAGTAGTTATCCACATGGCTAGTATTAAATCAAAACTTCTGACCTTTCCTTCCCTCTTTCTGTTGTTATAGAAAGCAGGAGTTATAGGATTATAATTCAATAGGTATCTTATCTGTTTAGGAAAATGTCAAGACTCATCCCACTTAAAGGATTTTAAAACTTAAACAGAAGACAATTTATGTTCAGAGTAGAAATAAATATATATTCCTTTTTTTGTTTTCCTGCTCACAACTAGGGATGTAATTCTTCATTAATTTTGTTCTCAATGAGTAATTTAAGCATTTTTCCCCCACTGTGAGAAAGTAATCAAAATCAGTAGTTCAAGACCTATTTTGTGCAAAATTAATATATGGCATTTTTTTGCAGTGAAAATGGCATTTTCTTTGCAGGAGCTGAGGCCTTATTCTACACAAAATTTGAATATTGTATTTTTGCACTGAAAAGAGAATTTTCTACACTGGATAGCACTTTCTGTGAAGATAACATTCTTTTTATGGGATTATTTCTATAATGCTATTATATTTATTGCATTATTATATTATTATTTTCTGTGTAGAAAATTGTGTTTATGTGTCAATACCATGTATGAATGTTGCACAGAATAAAAATGCAAATATTTGCATCAATCCAGAATTTTTCTCATCTAGATTTCTCAAAACTTAAGAAATGCTTTTCTCAGACATTGTTTAAAATATTTTGGGGGGATTCTACTCACAATCATTTTTAGTGGAGCAATGAAATGAATAGTAAGATGAATTTCAATTCTAGGTTTACCTTTAGAATGGCAAGGTAAAATCCAGATTTTGTAACACTTCATTTAACAGTGCATGAGTCCCACGAGAGCAAAACGGGAAGACCGCAGGGAACAGAACACCTCTGTCTATTGCAGGTAAAAATACATTTGCTGGTTTTGCCTCTGCAGGTTACAATGGTATTAAGGCAACGAATAGGTTTGTTTAACTTATTCGAAAGTAATTGAAGGCCGTGAGGTACAATTATATTTACTCAAGCCAGCCAACTTTTAGAGTGAGTGAGAGGAGGGAAGACTATGAATATGTAAATTGGTAATGATTAAAAGATTAGATTTCCCCCTTTTTTAAAAAAAGGAAATAAAAACAGCCAACAAATCTCACTTTGCCAGGCCATGCCTGTGAATTATAACACCCACCACTACCTGTTGGGCTGTGATAATTTCACTTCATTAAGTTTTAGATATAAATAGAAGAGTATTTTCTCTAAGCACCACCTTTGCTAGGCCTGGTTGGAAAACACAGGGGTTATTGATTCACTTGCATGACTTCTACGGGGAATACAAGAGACTTAAGAGTAAAGCAAACTCCTGCACCTTGTACCTGTTTGCTCAAGCGGCTGCCAAAGACAATTCATTTCTGTCAGACACATGCCAGTTTTGTGGGGGTTTTTCGCCCAACAGTTAAAGGAAAGGAAAGAAAGAAAAACCTAAATGCAAGAAAGAAGGCAGTCAGTGAAAGATGCTACGGAGTCCCTGTGCAGGCAAGTTGCAGCCTATTATTATTTATATATTTTAACTCATCTTTGTGAGAATAACAATGAGGCACATGACTTCAGGAAAATCCTTGATTACAGACATTGTGAATGCATGGAAAGGGGGAACATGTTTTTACCACTTGTAATTCCCATTCTGTAATCAAGTCTTCTGCAAAGATCCTGTGCTCATACAGCTGGATTATTCCAGACTTGGACCCCCATTCTGATAAGAACTATAATGTTAGGGACTGGTGTCTAAGCTTGTTTTCTTTCTTTCTCACCATTTTTGACCTCATGTCTGTAAGCCTGAGAGTAATAGCTGTCCTGCTATGATATTTGTAAGCTGCTCTGGGAACCTGATGAGGAATTGCTTCTTCTAGCCACACCTGAAACAAGTAAAAGACCAGGTCTGGTGAATCAAGAATCCAACTTTATTTATACTAAGAAATGCATTTCTGACCATTTCCACCCAACACTGTTATAATGCTATTATTCCACTTTCAACCTCCTATGGAATCCTGGGGTTTGCAGTTTAGGGAGGGGCACTTAGAATTCTCAGCCAGACAGCTCTTTGGCCTCAGGAAATGACAAACCCCAGAATTCCACAGGATCTTGAAAGTGGAATAATAGCACTATAACTGTGTAGGGCAGAAATGGCCTTAGTCTCCCACCCTGACAGATCACAGTCTGAAGAGAATGGGAGCCCCGAGCTCCGAGCTCATATACTCTAGTATAGTTTGTAAACGTTCTGAAGTCACTACACTTTAACCCTAATCTGGAAGCCTAAAATCCAAAAGCCTCTGAAAACTGAAGCTTTTTGCCACCAGCCACTCACTTCTGCCTTCAAGGTAGCACCTGCAGCAGTCCTGCTCTTTTGTCTCTCAGATCTTCAGTCTCTCTCCAGCCTCACATCTCATACACAACGCAAGTAGTGAATGAACAAGATATGAGGCTGCAGAAAGATACAAGGATCTTTAAAAAGATAGGAATCCAATCATTGTTCAGCATGAATCCACTCTTCCTGCCATTGCATGGATCCATGCATCTTTCTCCAGCTTTGTGCCTCTCTCCAGCTTCATGTCTTATTTGTTCATTACTTGTGTTGGGTATGAGACACAAGGCTGGAGAGACTGAGGATCTGAGAGACTAGGGATATAAGGGGCCTGATACCTGCATTCAAAATAAATAAATAAATAAAAAATACAGTACTGTACAAGAGATTTCCAGGGAGCCTACCAGCTGCCTGCTTCTGCCTTTGAGGCAGCAACTGTGACACACCTGCTCATTCATTTGCAGGATCCCTGGAAATTATCTGCACAGTCCTATATTTTATGTATATGCAAATAAAGGGTATTTTAAAATCTGTCGGGGGGGGGGGGGATCCAAAATATGAAACACTTCTAGATTTTACAAAATATTGTTGTAAAGAGAAATGGAACCAGAGATGATAAAAGACAATATGGTTAAATGGGTGCAAAATATTGGACACTCAATTGAGTTGGATACATGGGTGAGGGTATGGAAAACAGATATAAAATTTACACCAAGTTTGAATTTAAGGGAAAATTTTTATAAAATATTACATAGATAGTACATGACACCTGTAAGGTTGAAAAAAATAACAAAAAATGGGAATGGAAAATGTTGGAAGTGTGATGAAAAAGAGGGGTTCTTTTTTCATATGTGGTGGACTTGTAAGGTTGCAAAGAAATTTTGGAAGGAAATACACGATGAAATTCAGAGAATGTATAATTTAAACTGAAATGAAACCAGAATTTTATTTGTTGAATATGTTAGGGCAACAAAGAAAAATAAGATCTCACCAGAAAACGTTGTTATATGTTATAACTGCAGCAAGAATGACATATGCGCAACATTGTAAAAAAGGAAATTATATTTATATAAAAGAATGGAAATTAAAAGTTCTGGATATGGTAGAGATAGAAAGGTTGGCTTTTTCACTTAAAAATAAACCAATCCAGAACTTTGAAAGAGAATGGTAAGAAGTTTTGAATTGGATAAAGGAATGAGGAAAAGAAATAAAGAGTGTTGGTAATGATGGAAATGAAAATTAAGGATGTTATAGAATAAGTATAAGCTGAATGTAATAAGGTCAAAAGTAACAATGTAGAATAGAAAAAATGTATAAATGGGATGTAAACACAAACTCAACTGGAAAAATGATGTTCGGAAGCGGGGGGGGTTTATTTTGTGTAAAACTTTAATAAAAATATATAAGTGTGTGTGTGTGTGAGAGAGAGAGAGAGAGAGAGAGAGAGAGAGAAACACTTCTGGTCCTAAGCATTTCAGATAAAGGATACTCAACCTATACTGCAAAGTGTATGAGCTGGGAAAATGACTGCTATGTTTTTATATTTATTTTTATGCCTTTTAAGAGATTTTATCCTGTCATAAATCATGGTATTTTAATCTGAGAACTAATTTTAAACTTTGTGGTAAGCCGCTTTGAGACCCTTGTCAGGAGAAAGGCGGGATATAATTTAAATTGGATAAATAAGAAAACAAGTTAACTAACAAATAATGTTTCTCCTAATTTTGGAATACAGACTCTCTCTTTGGACTGGATTGGGACATTAGGATCGAATGATCATTTGCATGTGTAAAACAGCTGTCACAGATTGTCAGTGACTACAGAAAGAGAGGTCAGGTGTAGGAAGGACTGCTGGTGATAGTCAAAGTTAAAATTGATGAAGGCAGTATTTTGTAATCTTTTAGCTGGCTAAAGGAAGTCATTATTCTATAGTGGCTTTTGAAATTTGACATTTAAGTTGCAGAAGCAACTTTGTCTTTTGTTCTTCATGGTGTGCAGTCATGATAGTAGTATACATTGGATTACAGTCAGTCTTCCAGAGTTGTGGGTTTGACTTTCATGGATTTGATTATTTGTGAGTTACTTTGACTTCTGCCCACCCCCCCCCCACCCCACACACTTCAGGTGCTTCTTTTCTGGGAGAACCTTCCCTCTTGGCGACTCTAATCAGACCATGCAGCCCTTTAAAAAACCTGCCTCTGGTTCTCCTGAGCACCACAAACTCTCTCTCTTCCATTTTCCTGTTGAAGGAGAGAGCTCTGCAAGGGGTAAAACTCCCCTGGTTGGGAGGATGTGGCAAAATGGATCACGTTCCACCCATGTAGGCACTTGGAAAGAAAATGGAAGAGGTGCAAGAGGGCCCTGGATTCACAGAAATGGCCCTGGGGCTACATGTAGGGTACAGGACACACCTTTTCCCACCCCTACTCTAGAAGGATCAGCTCAGGCAACCAAGTAATTATGTCAATGGGAGCTCACTGCTATAGCCCACATTTGAGAATAGGGGTTTGAGAAATGCATCTGAACACCACAGAGAGCCCTCCTAAAACATTTAAAAATACTTGCACTCCTAGCACCCCACCTCCAAATAGTTCTGTTTTCATGGGATTCCCTTTCAACATGGTGACAGAAAATGACACAATGTCACTTCTGGTTGCCATTATGAGAGAGACCACAGTCTGCAAAATGGATCTGAGGAGGAAATTGGTCCCTGGTCCCCATGCAATTTCCTACCTCTGCTCAGATTTGGAATCCCCTTTCACCTATAGAAAGGTATAAGAAGTCCAACTAACAGAAGATCTTGGTGGGAAGCAGGTGTTTGTGGATGTCCTTTCTGAATGGTTTCTTTATGAACTGGTTTCTGACTGGTGTGAAAGAATGGGAATTAATATATAAAATAAAATATAATAATCATACACTGTCAGAGAATATTTTTTATTGAGCCTCTTTCATTTGCTCTCCCTTCCTCTCTCCTCCTCCGCTAAACAATCTTACTTAGAAATAGGAGGCAATACAATAGAATGGAACCTTTCCCCTTTAGCATCAATATACGATTTCACCGTTCTTTAAGGGGTGAGGGAAAGCAGCTGCAGAAATAACGTCTTAATATAGTCCAGATTAGGTGACATGCTATATTTGTAATAAAGACTCGTGTCCAGAATTGGTTGGCAGATTGCTCATATGAATAATTATCCAAATAGCTATTAGGATATGATTGCACTCATTTCCAGGCAATACGGAATTGCCAGAGCTAAGCTTGGCTGCTGCCTGGATTTTGGTTTGACTTTTGGAGAAAACCACAAGAATTTGTCAGTCATCTTGGCTGTCAGGGAGACTACTTGTCTACAGGCTATTCTCTTTCCTTATTCCATTGAAAAGGCAAAGTTCTTTTGCTTTGGTTTCAGTTAGGGTTCAATGTTTTAAAATATAAAAATTAACCTTTTTTGTTTTATTTTAATGCCAAGAAGGAAGATGGGATGCCTAAAACCTAGAGAAATATGGATCACTCTATTTTTGGTCCAAGTTATGGTCAAACTAGCTATGCACATTACCTGGATGTAATGTGTTTTTCCTTCCACAATAGAATTCCTCCAGAGAAAGGTGCATCAACAACTACTCGGTAATTAATCCTCTGTTTTCTCTCCATTGACCTATCTCAAAACAAAGTACAATAATGCAAGATAAGAGGTTGAGGAAAGTCATGAGCTAGAAGAAAAAGATCACTTTCGCCATCAGAGGTGCCACCTCCTCTAAAAACATGCAAAGCGTATTGTCTAGTTTGACTCTCATTTTTCCATGTATTCATTCATATATCTATTCTGTCCCCTTTCTGCATCAGTTTGCAATTAAAATCAACAAATAGGCATTTAAATTATATTTCCTCTAAAATATCCCTTTTAATCTCAATTTCCGTAAATAGCACATTTTGTGTGTATTTCACACATCACATGTCCTCTAAAATGCACATTTTTCATTCATTTTCTCTTGAATTAATATTTGTGTACTCACTGTTTAAAAAAACAACAACTGTGAACTGCATTGCAAAATTTGGAGATGTACAAAGCCTGACACATAACTGTGTGCCTATATGTATGTTAGTCTTAGAAGTCTGCGTTGGATCAGTTTTCTTTTAAAAATGGACTAAACAAAATAACTTAGCATACCTTGTAAGTAAGAGTTTGTAAGAATAACATCCTCAAAGAGGCAAAAAAAAAAAAAAATTGAATAAAACTTTAGGCCAACAAGGAGGAAAGTGCAATCTACGGGCTACATGTGGCTCCAATCTCCCCCATTTTCAGTCCTCATGTTTTGCTGAGACCTCCCAATCACCAGTCCACCAAAAGTTCTATTTCATTTTCAGACAAAACACAAAATATACACCATGATATCACAACAATTACCTACATGTCAGGTTCCATATCTGCTCTTCATTGCTCCATTATATTGATTTTATTACATGCATCGTCTCACAGATTTCTTTTCAAGTGATACCAATTATATTCAAATATAAGTTTTGAAAATCCACCGCATTTTCTATTTTGTACATTTGATTTGGTATGAATTGTATAACTCCAAAGATCCTGTATTTGTGCCTCCCACTGAGATAAAAAGGCAAGAAATATTTATTTGTGCTTCTTTCTTTCTTTCTTTCTTTCTTTCTTTCTTTCTTTCTTTCTTTCTTTCTTTCTTTCTTTCTTTCTTGTCTGTCTGTCTGTCTGTCTGTCTTTTTCTTGCTTTCAAGAAACAGCTACATTAGGGACCTGTAGGGATATGTTCCCCATCTAGACTAAGGCCCTCTCCTCAGCTTACCTCCATCCAGCGCAGTTGCACGGGGATCATGTGAGCAGCCTCTTCCGTGAGGCTCTTGGGTCCCCTCTGCTCCGTCTCCACAGCAGCTGCCTGTTGGCCAGCAGAAAACATGAGAGCTCCACCTCTTCCTTCTGCAGCACAGCTGGATATTTTCCAGGCTGCGCTGGGGGAGGAAGCGTGAGGGCCGTGTCTCCGGAGGTTCTGCACGGACAGTAACTGTGTGTTGGGCTCCAGAGTGACACATGATCATGCATCATTTTTGGCCAAAAGCTGAAAATGAAATATTGTGCGATTGGCAGGTGCCTGCTGGCCCCGGCAGCATTGCACAATTGTGATGACATCATGTGAAATGCTCCTCACAATCACGCGATGCTCCAGAGGCCCTTTCGCATGACAAATGCCATGCAAAAAGGGCCTAAGAGCCCTTCTTCAGGCCCAATGCTGTTGAAGGTCTTATTTCCAGTCACTGATAGCAAGTAAAAGCTGGCAAGTAAAACCACTGCTCAGTACTCAAGAAAGAATTTAGTTCAGTGTTGTAAAATTAAGTTCATTGATAACCCTCCTGTTATCAATGGTCATTGGGTGCAGCATAAAGAATATCTTAAAGGCATTACAACTTTAAATCCTCTGCTTTTTAAAACTCAGGTTTGTTCCTGAGCAGTTGCTGAGTGAGCTAGCGTACTGTAGTGGTTTAAGCTTTGGACTACAACCCTGGAGACCAGGATATGATTCCCTGCTAGGCCATGGAAACCCACTGGGTGACCTTGACCAAGTCACATACTCTCAGTCCCCCAAAAAGTCCTGTGACAGATTCACCTCAGGGTTGCCACAAGTTGGAAATGACTTGAAGGCACACAACAACAAGTTGATGAGCAAAAATATACTGAATTAAGCTCTACTTCATATGCTTGGTGAGAAAATGCCCAAAGTGGCAAGACTTAGATTGGCTTTTAACTTACCTGCTTGGTCCTTAGCCCTCTTCTTCTATATTCACTGTTGGAATACAGCCTTCTTAACTTGAAACTTGCCTCCTTGGACCAACAAAATATTCCCTGCTCCTGTGTTAATTTGCTGTGGAGAGAACTGCATTGAGACCAGAATCCTGCTGGAGATATAGGCCCTTTTCGCACCTTACCTTTTCTTGCTGCCATTGCATGGGATTGCACAAAAAACCTCTTACAGGAGGCAATCGCATCCCCTGCGCTTCCCTCCACACCAGCTCCGTGCTGGACTGAAGGAAGCACAATCGCTCCGCCCCTTCCTTCTGCAGTGCAGCCAAGTACTTTCCCAGGCTTCGCTGGGGGAAGAAGCATGGCCATCGTGCTTCCTGAGGTTCTGCATGCCAGCTAAGTGCGGGAGGGATGCAGGAGGAATGCACAATCACAGGTCATTTTCAGCAAAGAGCAGAAAATGATATAATCCACGATTGCTGCAGGATCACTACGGGAGCGCCGCGCAATCATGAGAACGTCATGTGGAACCATCCTTGCAATCCCGTGGCACTCCCGGTGGCCATTTTGCATGGGAAATGGCATACAAAAAGGGCCATATACTCCCCAAACATATGTGAGCATATGCAAGTGGAGATCCAGCATTAAACATGTAGACACAATGTCATGGCTATATTTTATCTACCCATCTGCCTGAAATCCACATTAAAAGTCAGTCAGCTGACTTGACCAACAGAGGTCTGTGCTGTTTGCAAGCAAGACACAACAGGATGATGTGTCCTGCCCCCTCCTGCCATAGGGTCTTACTGAGTCTCATTGTTGTAATATCAGTGCTTTGAACTTCTTACTATACTATCTAGGCATGATTAGTGACTTCCTACATTGGCAGAGCCCAACACAACTCTGTCCATACAGATCTGTGTCCTCCTAGAAACACTGGAAGACCAGTCTGTGGCTCTTCAAGCATTGGAGAGCCATTTTGCAGCCATTTACAGGCATGGGTGCATGTATCAGAAGGTGCCTCTTCAACATCCAACTAGAGTGTTGTGTGGAAAAGTGAAGTTGCCCTCTCAAACTGTCTGCTCTCTAGGTGCCTCCCACCCTCAGCTGCCCTTCCACAGGGAACAGTGGATTTGGCTCAAGGAGGTATTGAATATCTCCTTCTGCAATGTCCGGGGTGGGTGGGGGAGTAGAATACACTCACATAACTTTAGCTTTCACAAGTACAGATCATCAACAATTTTCCAGCCAAATGAATCTGAAAGTGCATATATATCTGTTTTAGAGTTGGGATGAAGTGGGTGCACACTGCTCTGAAATGAAAAAAGAAGTAAAACATTCTCTTGAGGTTGGCAACACCATATCATATGGATTTAGGTACAGGACAAGCACATTACTGAAATGATAGATAATATTCATGCTTTCTCTTAGTGTAAACTCTAGCTGCACCACCTCTAAGGACTTTTCCAGGAGGGTGAATAATGGAGAACGTTCTGTGTGGAAATGAGCTCTGCTGGCCCTGCTCCAAAAGAATGACTACACCAAGAATGGCTGAGGCATATCCTACCAATGGAGCATAAAATTGCTTCAAGGCTAATAGCGGTAACACCTTGCTGAAGAAAATGCCGTAATTAGCAATAAAGCAGGATTTGTACCCGTTGGGCCTCTTGAACAACCCTAGATGGTCTCTCTTACAGTCAGACACATATTAACGTAACCCCTGAATGGGGAGGTATGCCTATGTTTTGTTGGGGACATGTGGGAGAGAAAGCTGAGTGTGGGTAGAGGTAATCCCCATGCAGCATGTTAATGATGAATGTGCCATAGTTGGCATAGAGTGCAACATACATCAGCAGGAAGCCTCTTGTTCACTCAAGTCCCCAAACTACCTACATGCTTATGTTCTCTCCCAAACACTCCATGTATATTTTTAGCATTTTTATTTTCTATATATGAGAAAAACTCTGCTGTTAGGAAGTGTGTTTGAACAAATGAAATAGAGCTAGCAGGTGTATAAAAAAACACCTTTCATATTTTTTCAAGGTAAATTTAAACTACTTCATTGCTGGAAAAAGAGAGGAAAAAAAACACACCACTATGTACAATATAAATGTCATTTTCCATACCTCCCAGTCAGACCCATTTCAAGCCCCCTAAATACATGAAGTGTCAAGGTTCATCAGCTTGTTCATGCTTTTTGGCAAGTTCATTTCTCCTAGTCTCCTAAGTTAACTCTCTTGAGACTGCAAAAGGAAACAGCCCTCAGACAGACACTATAATATTAAACTTAGCTAAAATACCCTCCATGTTATGTAGAGGGAGAACAGGGGTCCAATGAACAAGTACCATAGAAAGTTCACTGGTATATGTACTAGAAAAATTGGAATAGCAAAGAAGGAGCGTTTAATACATTGGCAACAAACAGTCCAGGGGGAAGTTACTTGCAATATGGGCCATTTCCACACATGGTGGTGGAAACGCCCTGTGCTGGTGCTTACCGGACTTCTTGGCTAGACGCTGTAGTCCAGGCTGCTCCGGAGCAGTGCGTGGCCGCCGCTCCACAGTGCTCCGGGCACGAAAATGGTGGCTTCTGGTTGGTGGAGGCTGTCCACCAACTGCTGAAGCTCACCAGCCTAAAGCCTGCCCCTGGCAGATCTGCGGGCTCGAGCCTGCAAATCTGCATCGGAGTGCCGAAACGGAGTGGTGGGCTCCGTGCTTTTGAAAGACCTGTTTAAACAGGTCTTTAAAAAGCACGCTGCGCAACCACTTCTGGACGTCCCGGAGTGGACCGAGGTGCAGAACTGCAAAAAGTAGCCCGACCCAGTCCACTCTATGGTGCAGACGTCCTCTTTGGAGGACGCTGTGCACTGTTTTTTTTTTTAGCCCGTGTGGAAATGGCCATAGTCTCATCAAAAACAGTAGGATCTAAATCAGGACCAATTTCTTTCAGTGGAACCTTCAAACACCTCAGGAAACTGGAATATAAGGATGGATTAAGGTAGTTAGGGCCCTACAGCAGTTCCAAAAACAGGACTCCATTGAGGCACATGTGTGAGTTTTCCCATTTGAGGGCTGCCTTTGCATTGTGGTTGATTGGGCTTGGTGGTGCTTGCATAATGGAAACCAAGCTGCAGCCCAGTTGGATAACTAGGGCCTCAGTCCCAGAGGTTACAGCTAATGAACTGCTTGTGTCTTCCATCATATCAGAACTGAGAAATGGGGCTGGGGTAAGAGGTAAATGCTGCCATCCCTTGGGAAGGTCAGGGCAGGTCTTGGAAGGGCTATCTATAGTTCTCTCTTTCTCCGGGATACTTATCACCTGATGGAATCACAGTAAAAGAAGCTTGTACATGCAATGTCCTTGGTGCCAGCACTAACAAATGACCCTCAGGCACCGAGGACCCCAGGGCATTTGATCCAATTGCCCCTTTGATAATCCAGCCTTGCCCTTACAGACAAAATTACCCAGATGTGAAATGATATGATAGTAGAAATGCAAATTTCTACATTGTACGCAAATGAAAAGACTTCATTGCTGGCTAAGAGAAGGATTTTGTGCATATTTCCCCCATATTTTTAGCCTTTGATTCCTAAAAACATTCTCCAGTGCCAGGCAAAGATGTTTCCAACAGTGAATGACACAGTGTAGATGAAAAGATGTGCTCCACCATAGCACTCCAGTTCTTTCCAAAATACAGGTGAACCTTGATATGGTAACTTATAGCTGGGCATCCTTGCCCTGCAACTGGTTTAAGTTCTTCAGTGGGTAACAGTCAATCAGAAAGCATTCTTCATTCTAACTGTAAATGCTAAAGACTATATGCAAGCTATGTGGTCTCTTTCATTGAACTGGAATGCTTTTTGTGGCATTGTCTATTGTTATTCTTGCTTTTTTTGTTAGATGAGGTAACTACGACAGTAGATTGTTGTAATATAGGCAATAAAGCCAGATCCAGGAATAGATGGGCTCTGTTAATGGGTATTTTATCCTGTTTTCGGAGGCCTACTCCTTAACCTCCCACCACAGCTCATTCCATTCAGCAGGGGTCCCAAGCCCTCTGTGTTTCTTTTGTGAGATTATGGTGGTGGAGGAGTGTGAGGTTGCCACCAAACGTAAAGACTTCCACTAATCTCACCCATTGCCACTGATGTGAGCCCTTTCCCTTGTACCTACTTCTGTCACCAACGTAAGGAGCTCCTTCAATCCCATCAATGTGTCCCACAAACTGTAGGGATCTCCCCAATGCCACTGTGATTCCCATGGAAGGTAATATTCATCTACTATCCTTACTGGACACCACCCCTCTTTATCAACTGCTGCCACCATAGACACTGTGTCCGAATCCAAGCTTTCTAATACACAGTGTTCTCAGAGGCCAAAAGCATACAGCAACAACAAAAATTATTTATTAACAAAATTTGAACATAACACCACAAATTAATTGTTAAATACATTGAAAACAAATCTCTTTCTCTCTCTCTCTCTCCTTAGCTCAGACCCTAACTCTCCTAAACATACTAACTCTTTTTTAAAATATTTTTATTAAAACACACAACTTATATAAAGGATAAAGTACAGGACAAAACTGGTGATAAAGACAACATACACTTATATGCATAACACAAACAACTAAAGAAAAAATTATGAAGAATTAAATCCAATCTAAACATATAAGAACTGACTACCTGACTTCCAACACTGCTGAGGAAAGATCTTATGTAATTTTATCCTATACTTCCTCTAAGTTACTAACCGCTCAGACTCTTAAACCCCACTGACTAACTAAACCTGACAGATTAGACACACTAACACTGGCAGACTACTCTCCACATTTCCCTCTAATTCCTCACCAAATGTCTGTCATACACCAGTCTTATTCAAATCCGCCCCAGACATTCCACCAATCATCACTCACCCCCCAGAACAAATCCTTACCAAATAAATAAATAAATGTCTCTTAGAAATGGGAAAAAAAATTCCCCTGAACAATCCACAACATCACAAGGAGTTACCACAGTGGGGAGGTGGATGGAGGTAAATTCTCCCTTTACTAACCTCTTCTTTTAATAATACAGGACTATTTTAAACAATTTTTGATGTCATTATTTGTCTATGATCCTTTCTCTGTACTTCATGTATACAACATCAGTAATTAACAGTGGCTGTACCTTCTCGTCAGGTTTAATTCTATTCTGAGATAAATAAAAGTTGCCACTTTTGAACACAACAAAGACCAACTTATTATTTAGATAAACATGCCTCTTTTACAGAACTATGACATAAATAGATAACCATGTATAAAATCTGAACACATATCATTAACATAATTTGCCAGCTTTTTTTTCCTCTTAAACCTTCTAGTGATAGTGTCTGCTACGTTCCAAATCTGTTTGCAGCTTCGAAGGGCTCTTCTTCTGTAGCTGTTGCATGCTTTCCACTTGATGACTTACCTTATAATTGACTGTGGCCATTTCCGCACGGTGCCGCTGTCCCACAATGGGGATGCGTTGGCAGTAATCCACAAGTCATGCTTTCATATGTTTTCGTGGTCCCACAGCCAGTGTATCCCCACCCACTGTGATCGCAGGGTATTCACTTAATGGAAAAAAATCCGTTAAGTGCCCACAATTGCGCAACACTCCCATCATTGCTGGTCATGTAGAAGGGGCAGAAGCTTGATGTAGGCACTTCCTCCCCCAGTGCAACACAGGAAAGAGGGTGGCTATGCTGCAGAAGGAAGGCACGTGTCACTCACGCTCCCTTCCTCAGGCAGCCAGCTGGGTGTGGAGGGGAGTGTTCTTGTCATGGTCCCATCCTGGCAAAGGCACTGCCAGGATGACACTGGGACCATGACAGGAACCCGTAGGTGCAGAAAAGGCCTATGTTAAATCAATTCTATTTCTATGATTCCCCCTCAGCCTTTTTCTCTGAATTTGCCTTTTTAAATACCAATAAGAACAACACATGTAATGGATAACAGCTCAGCCTCAACAATGTTCAGCAGCAGCATGGTTTGGTTGGACTCCACATTTCTCCTAGCAGATGACATAAATAGGACACCAGGAAGCCAAAAAAGAGAATATGAGGATTCCACAGGACATACTTTTTATTTAATGTTTAGAAAGGGTTTTGTCAGAAAAATATTTAAAGCAAAGTAGAGTAATATATTAAAGACTGCCGACATGCGTAGACAAATTGAAAACACTTTTAAACAAACCGGGTGAAAATGCTTGGCTTTAAGCCGGTGTCATTTCTCCACATCTTGTCTTATTTCCAGGAGAATGTGGTTTGGTAGTCCCAAGCTGCCGCTGGCATTCCAATTCAGCCTTTGCCTGCCACAGCTAGATTGAGTTTGCTGTTTCTGGATCTGAGAGTTGAACAGGATGCTGGTGCCTCAGGTAGGAGATGTTTTAACAGAAAGGAAGTAACCCCCCTCCCCTCCAAACTCTAAAACCTCCTTCCCTTCCAGAATAAGAATTTCATAGCCAAGACTTGGCAAGCTGGAAGCCTGAGCAGCTTTGTCAGATGGGCATGAAGCAGACTTGTCTCTAGTACTCATTAGCTTACATGGTGGGAACATTAAATGAATCCAGGCAGCCAAAGTCTAAGCATGACATCTGAGAAGTGTGCATTAAAAAAAAAATCTAGGTAATGGACTGATAGGCTAAGGCTCCTATTGCTAATATGGGAAACACTGTACCAGGTGTGGATTTGAGTAAATGTATACTCTAAACTACATTGTCTTGGGCAGGGAAGGGGGCATTTCAATTTATTATTTATTTGCTGGGTTAATAGCCCAGCCTTCTTTCAAAAATGGAACTCAGAACACCTTCCAGCAATATTAAAGAAAAACACAATTAAAAGACAAAATAGAAATGAAATTAAAGGCAAAATGAACCTAATTTGAAAAGGCCCTGTTCAGGAAGACACAGAACCCAAATGGTAACCTGCTCCCTTCTGGTAACCAGTTGCTTACCAAAAGCCGTCCTTTTTTTAAAAAAAAACAACAACAAAACAAAACTTAACAGAACAGTCCTAAACAGATGACAGAAGGAAAACAGGGAGAAGGCCAGCCTAGCTGTCCATAAAAGCATCAAACCTTAGGAAAAGCCACTGAGAAAGTCCTGCCTTATGTACCCCCAGACATGCCTCTGAGAGACCTAGAATTGAGATGTTAATGCAAGTCCAGCCCAAGGTGTTTTACTGTCTGAAGTAAAGCATCAAATGATGTTTTCCGCCCCATTAAATACATTCAGATGAATCTGTGTGGATGTTGAAAATCTCTCCCCACCCCTAACAGTAGAAATACACACACACTCACACAGAGAGAGAGATACAAATCAGATTATTAAGAAACTCCTGTTTTTTTCACAACAGCCAAAATCTGCTCCCTAGGGTGATTTGCCTAATGGTAGAGCTTGTCCTTTGGTAATGAAGATCCCTACATTTAATTCAATGTGTAGTGGCCCACTCTTGTGGTGTTTGGAAGCTTTCTTGTCCATTCCACTGAGTGGGACTCTGGATACCTGTTTCAAAGTCTTGACTTGGTGGCACCATAGTACTGGACCTAGCAATGCAATAACATGCTACCTATAAGTATCCCAGCTGAAACAGAGCCAAAGTCATTCTAGACACATATCATCAAGTCAGTCTAGACAAAGATCACCTTTGTTAAAGTTTTTTTTTAAAGAAAATCTTCTTTTTACACTTCAAGCACATCTTAAGTTAGTGAACTATATAAGGTAGGTATATATAAGGTATATACACTTGCATAGAGATAAATACTAGTAAAATGTGGGCTGGACAGCACTACTATTAGGTGGAGTTGGAATTGGTTGACTGACCAGACCCAAAGGGTGATCACGAATGGCTGCTTTTCGTCCTGGAGAGAAGTGACTAGTGGGGTGCCACAGGGTTCTGTCCTGGGCCCAGTGCTATTCAACATCTTCATCAATGACTTGGATGAAGGAGCTGAGGGCATGCTCATCAAATTTGCAGATGACACCAAATTGGGAAGGGTGGCTAATACGCCAGAGGACAGGATCAAAATTCAAAATGGCCTGGACAGATTGGAGAGCTGGGCCAAACCTAACAAAATGAAATTCAACAGAAAGAAATGTGAGGTCCTGCACTTAGGCAGAAAAAATGGAATGCACAAATATAAGATGGGGGACGCATGGCTGGATAGCAGTACATGTGAAAGGGATCTAGGAGTCTTGGTAGATCACAAGCTGAACATGAGTCAGCAGTGTGATGCGGCAGCCAAGGAAGCCAACGTGATTCTTGGTTGCATCAATAGGAGTATGGTGTCTAGACCGAGGGAGGTAATGGTACCACTCTATTCTGCATTGGTTAGGCCTCATTTGGAATACTGAGTCCAGTTCTGGTCACCTCAATTCAAAAAGGATATTGACAAGCTGGAGCGTGTCCAGAGGAGGGCAACCAAAATGGTGAAGGATCTGGAAGCCATGCACTATGAGGAATGGCTTAGGGATCTGGGTATGTTTAGTCTGCAGAAGAGAAGGTTAAGAGGGGACATGACAGCCATGTTTAAATATTTGAAGGGATGTCATGTCGAGGAGGGAGTGGGCTCATTCTCTGCAGCTCCAGAGACTAGGACAAGGAGCAATGGATTCAAGCTGCAGGAAAGGAGATTTCACTTGAACCTCAGGAAGAAATTCCTGATGGTCAGAGCTGTCCGGCAGTGGAATATGCTGCCTTGGAGTATGGTGGAGTCTCTTCTTTGCAGGTTTTTAAACAGAGTCTGGATGGCCATCTGTTGGGAATGCTTTGATGTGTGTTCTTGCATAGCAAGGGGTTGGACTCGATGGCCCCTGGGGTCTCCTCCAACTCTATGATTCTATGAAATCATTCTGTTTATGTCCAGTGGCATGTTTACATGTGTTTACTCATAAGTCCATTGCAACTCATATCCTCATTGATCCTGATTTTAAAAAAAACTTAATAAAAAGGAATCACACTTCAATAAATATTTAAATTTGTATTTAAGGATGAAAAATCATTTCCACTGTACCTGTCAATGGGTATAGGATTACACTATTAATGTGGTTTCTCTCTAAATATAGATTTTAATGTCTTAATATAATGTCTTAATTTTAAGTGGGCAGATTCATTTTCCGATGAAATAAATGTTTATAAATATATTTTGGAATACCATTTTTATACCAAGAATGGTGCTGGAAGATTCAAGAAATACACAGCCTGGTGGATCACTGCCATCTGATCCGTACATTAGTCTGAGATGTGTGAACCAGATCATTTTCTATTAGAATCCACACAAATCACATACTTCTGTGTTTTGTGTAGCATTTCAAGATTTTCCTTCAAATTAGAAGAAAACCCAGAAAATTTAAACGGTCACGACAAAGAAGTTCCTCCAACGTTTTATCATCTGGATTACCTTTCAGTTCTTCTCCTTTCCTAGTTCTCATAGAGGTGTGGAATTTTGATTTTAAATTCTATTATACGTTAAAATATTTTACAGTATAAGATACCTTGTGAATATTGTGTCCTTATATAGTAGTAGTGGTGGTGGTGGTGGTGGTGGTGGTGGTAGTAGTAAATCTTCTAAATCTTACAACCAGATCTGGATTCCCTAAATTCCAGGAAAGAAAGTTGAAAATATAAGACTAGCAGGTGAATTCTCAGTTTCAGTTATCAATCAGTAACATGGCCTGCATTAATATACAGTGCATTTTCCCAAACTAAAGAACCTGGTTTACAAAAAATGCAACAGATTGAATATGATACACAAATTCTGTTTGCATGGATTGCTATAATATACAACTCTGACAGCTTACGTTACATTCAGTGAGATTTTAGCAGTGTGCAAGGTCACAGCCATAGATATTCAATTGTTTCAGCTCCCTTTTCCCCCTGATAGAGGGCTGCTATAGGGAGTGGGGTTGGTTTTGCATACTCCAGAAGAGTAAGCTAGCATGGGATACCATGACACAATGCATCATGATGCAACGGGTGTCGGGAGGAGCTAGCATCATCCTCTCTGCTCTCAGCCCCACTCTCTTGCCCTGTGGGTAAATGCAGACTTCATCTGGTTGCTTTGGGGCCAGGTAGGCATTTTTGGCCCTGTCACCTGACTGGCAATGTTAGGCAGGGACATTTTTGCCTACTCTCCACTGATAGCCCATGGGGTAGATGGGATCAATTGGCTGGGTGTTCCCGTTAAATAGATCACACATTAGTGAGTAGTGCTCAAAATAGGGGAGGATTAGGGCAAGTGAACACCCAAATGGCACTGTTTGGGTGAAAAGCAGCTGTCTGGACTGGCTTCTTGGCTTATATGGGGCTCAGGAAGGGAGTGGCCCTTGGGGCTAGCCCTGGCCACATCTCCCTTTAAAGCCCAGTTTTTCAGGGAATTGGGACAGGATAGATCCCATGAGAGCAAGGCTGGCCACTGTCTGACTGTGAGATAAGGTGCTGGAAACAGGGCCAGGTGTCTTATCCTTAACCTTCAGTGGATCTTGCCCTACCAGGGAGTTGGAAATGGTTAATAAAGTGTGGCCCAGTTCTCTTACCCCATCACATGTATGTAATGTCTTAATTTCAAGTGAGCAGGCTATTACCTTAAGCAAAATATGCAGTATGAGTATGCGGGGAACATATCTGAGATTAACATGTAGCCTGAATTCTCTCTGGCCATTTCCACACTAAGTGCTATTAGCACGTTGTAGCATTATAATCCTGGCATTGCCATTCACATGATGCCGTTGGGTTAGGAACATTCTTTTCTGCACCCTTCCATCTTAAGCAGATGAATAGTGGTATTGCCACCAGTGTTCCTTCCTTACTACAGCATCCTTGGCCACTCCTTTGCCCCACCTTCACCCCACCTCACCACCCTTGATAGGATAGCTTTTTTTAAAAAGCTATACTAGTACAACAATGTTGTAATGGTATGACACGCCAGTACACTATTGTACTTTTGTGCTATAATGCTTAAAAATGTATTTTTAAAAAGTTTTAACTCAAAGGAAAAAATTAAAATAAACACAGAGAGGTGATAGAGAGGGGACAGGATAGCAGTTGGATACGATGACCTCGTGTGGTAGCACGACCAGAAACAACCTGCTGCTGTTGCACTATAGCGACATTATACGGAAATGGCCTCTCTCTCTTTCTTTATGTCCTGATTGCAAGTTATCACCTAAACAGTATTTGAAAAGATTGTCTATCTTCTCTTGAAAAATATTAGTCACTGGGTGGTCTTCCACAGTGCTTTTCTGTCGGCGGTATGGATAATCCAGCTGGAACAAATGCCAGTGTTGGTTGGTGGCTCCCATCTCAGCAGGACAGTGAATCTACTCTGGGTCTGAACTTTTAAGAAAGTTACCATACGTACTAAACCTATTTTGTGATTAGAACCTTGAATAGCTCCCTTAAAGTTTTCACTAGGACCCACAGCAGATTTACTACCCTACTGATAAAGAAATCACCACCCACAACTGTAAAATTCTCCCTCTGCTGTAGCCCCATGCACTCTCAGATGTACTCCAGAAGATCCCGCAACTCTCTGGAGTGGAACTAAGATGTATAGGCATCTTCAGGGGAAATGAGGAAAGGAAACTCTTTAGGCAACATTGAACTTAATCGACTGGGGAAAAGAATGTGAAACAAATGCCCCCAAAATGAAAATCCAGTGCAGACGAGTCAATGCAATGTGAGTGTGAACGATACTTACAGAAAGGTAGTTGATGGAAATGGAGGCAATTTCAGCAAACTCCATTTCACATGAGTAGAGTCTAATCACATTGAGAAGGAGAAAGACCCTTTATTTTTGGTATAACATCCTTTTAAAAATGCAGGGAACTCTGTGGCAATCCTCAGGCTGGTCAATGAATAATTTTCATTGGCTGACTACCAAATTAGGGACAACACCGCACATGAAATCTGCTCTTTCCACCAATGTTATGCTTTATTTCCATCAGCCTTTCCATTAGATCTGTCCACAAAATATTAGATAGTCTGGGGGTTATTTAATATGGCAATGAAGACAAGGAGCCTTTTAAAGCAAAAGTAAAACAATCTCTATTTTCTCTTTAGGAGGTTTTTTGGCAAGAAAAAAAAGATGGGAAAGAGGGAATTAAAAAAAAAAGTGCAAGAAAAAAAAGTAGGACAGCGTGTCTAACCAAATAGGGATATCTGAGGACCCCCCTCCCCTGGGAACTCTGTGGCATCCCAGCTTGCAAGTCTCTTAAGATGATCATATAAGCTGAGGGCAACAGTGAAGAAAAGCATATTAATTTAAAGGTAAAGGGTTATGGGGTTGTATCCTAGCCTCATTTGGAGTGATTTAGGACTAGGGGCTCTCATGACCCTTAAAAGCCCCATTCTTGCAATCTTTTCTGTTACTCTACAACACCTTTTAAAAGAAGTTGCCAAATATCAGATCCACTAAGCCACAAGAGTGAATTCAGATTAATAATACATATGGGCAGTATTTTCCTTTCAGAATTATTCTGAAAAAGATCAAGGTAAATCACAAAGTATTTGCACAGGGATTTTGTGGAAGACATGCAGAAATCCTCTGCTATCACAGGTATATATTACCTACCATTGCATGTCAACTACAAAATCCTGAAAAATCATATGAGATCTCAACACTATAATCAAATATCATTTTGTGTGAGTTAAAAGTTATCTTTTGCACTATTTATGGAGTATTTGTTATCAATCTCTGAGGATAATTTTTGTAAGCAAATGTCATTTCTACCTAGATTCTTAGGCCCTTCCACCACAGGCTGAGACAAAATGAAAAATTCATGTCCTCAGTAGTCCTTAGGGACTGATGCCATCTCTGTATATAGCAGCTACTGCTTTATGGTTTCAGTGAATAGGTGCAGTGAATGGGTACTGATTCATTGCTGTCATTTCTTGATAATACTTACTGGCTTTGCAAAGCAAAACAATAGAAATGCAAGTAAATCTCCATGACAAAGGCAGCCTTGTCCAACAATTGTGTCTGGAACATAATCCTTTTGGCCTTGACTAAATAGATTTCTTCTCTGCCCACTCTTAATACCCGCTCAATTTAAGCACTTTTTTGCTTATATTGCTTGCAAGGTGCCACACACCCACATCCTGTCCTTATGAAAAGACTATCCACTTACGCTACTTTTTTTCCCTTTACATTCAGTTCAATTTTACCCTCCTGTAGTCTGTTCCAAAGGGGTTGCATTTATCCTTGCACTTAATACATCTATGGAAAATTTACATAAACTGTAGGTTTTCTAAAGGTTTGGGGTGTACCCCTTTCAAAAGGTTATGCAGAGGCCTGCGACTTTCTGTGAATTGCTCCCCAAATGTCTTCTTTGAATGTTAGCCAGATCTTCAAAGTCTATCAGAAAAGATAGCTGTCCATCTGGCTAAGAGGTCTGATTAAATACTTTCATAAATAGAGACTTAAACATGGCAATGTCTTCTTGAGTTGCACTGATACTGTTCAAGTAAAAATGAACACTACATATGTGCAGAAAGTACTTCACTCAATGTGCCCATGGGCCCATTTCTAGGGCCCTTTTCCCACAGTATTTGCTATGCAAAAGAGGGCCTGGAGCATTGTGCGATTGTGAGAAGTGATCTGCACAATGCACTCACAATCGCACGACACTCCAGGGGCCTGCAGGGGCTGATTGTGCACCTTTTCATTTTCAGCTCGAAGCTGAAAATGTTAAGTGATCATGCACTGCTCCTGGGGCCCGCGCACACTTATCTGGCATGCAGAGCCTCTGGAGCTGGGCCGGTCACGCTTCCTGCCCCAGTGCAGCCTGGGAAGGTCCCAGGCTGCACTGCGGAAGGAAGAGGCGGGGCTCTCACACGAGCAGGCGGCTTCGGCAGAGCTGAAGCAGCAGGGAAGGGAGAGCCTCTCAGCAGAGGCTGCTCGCGCAATCCCCGCACCCCAGCGCCGGAACAAGGTAAGGTGCAGGAAGGGCCTAGGAGAAGTTCCTCATGACACATTTTTTAAAAAATGTAGGATTGATAGGGGAAACAGGAAGTGGGAAATGGGGAAAAATGTAGGATTGATAAGAGAATGGCATCAAACCCTCAAAATTTCTGTCAAAATGTCTCTAAAAAGACATTTGAAAATAATTACAAATTAGTATTTGTTAGCCAATAAAGGGATTTTGCTTTTACTGTTTACATTTCTTCCAGAGCTCATAAAAGCTGTAAAATGAATTCTGAAATCAGAGGGAAAGAAACATTGTAAAATTCATCTAGAAAACAGAAAAGAAGAAATAACCATTCTTTTCACTGTCAAGGAAGATGTAGCTCACGCTTGTGTGGTGAAGATAAACTTCAATATGAGACAGAGAAAACGAGAGAGAGAGAGAGAAGGGGGGGGTGTCTCTTGCTTGCTTAAACAGATGGAAATGAATATTCTTACCAGGAAAGGGACTGGGAGCTGATTACTGGAAATGTTATGACACCATCTGTACATGAGACTATAGCAGGTGGCCATATAAAATTGAAGTGGAATATATAGCAATATTGTATAGTTCAGCTGAAGATCTGTGGGTTACATGGAAGTATTGTGACTGAGGCCCTTTCCGCATCTTACCTTTTGTCGAATTCGTCGTGTAAGGATCTAGGGAAGCCTCTCCTGGGAGGGGAGCATGACTGAAGCACTCCTCTCTGCACGGGCTGCCTGCTGGAGGGATAGAAGTGCAATGGCTCCGTCCCCCCCTTCCACAGTGCCACCCAGCACTTTCCCAGGCTGCACTGGGGGAAGAAGCTCAGCCATTGGACTTCTTGACATTCTGCACGACAAGTTAGTGTGGGAGAGAGGCAGTGATTCATTGATGGGAGAAACCTGTCAATGATTTATTCCATGATTGCGATGGGTGACCATGAGATAGCAACAGGATCGCAACGATGTCATGCAGAACCATCATGAAGCCATTGCCGTTGCGGGTTAGGTGCAGGGTATGGAAAGGGTCTTACTCCAAAGATTTTTCTCTGGCTTCTGGAAAGGCTCCAGATTAAAACCCTGGAGATTCTTTGCCAGTCAGAGTTGATATCAGATGAAATAATGTACAGAGAGAGAGGGAGAGGGAGAGAGGGAAAGAGAGAGAGAGAGAGACAAATGTGTGCCTCAGCAATCAAACTTACAGATTAAGCCCATGTTTACCTTTTGATAATGAATTGCGGAACAATACACACTAAATAGAAAATATATAGGTGAGGAAAAATTATGTGTTACAACGAACCATGTGATTTTTACCACTTGAGGGAGCACTACTTCTAAGTATTTCCTAAGTGTGTCATCTCAGAACTATATTTGTATCAAAATATTTATTCAAAGACATATTTTTTTTATTAAAATTCGCACTTTTTACCTACATATTTGCACTTGACATATTCCTTTTTTTTTGATGGTATAAAAGGAAAGAGAAAAAAAAAACCTTATATTTCATTATCTCTATATTAACCTTTTTTATAAATACTATAAATACTAATAATGCTTAATGATACAATCCTCCATTTTCTCTATAATTCATTTTGTCGTCTTTCACTCTTTCACTTCCTACTTTCTTTTACTTGATTATTCTTTCTATCTTATATCTGTTACCTCTATACCTAATGATACTGTTGACTGGCCTCTAACGATACACTTCTTAGCTTATATGTCATTTTCGGCTTCCTCTCTTTCATATCTTGATCAATTTATTCTTCTTGGCAAATCTTTACCCAATTATTCTCTATATATCTCTTAACTTCCATCATTTCGTTATCTTTTTCTCCCCTTCTTCCTCCTTTCATCACTTGTGATAGACTTTCCAGAGAAACATACTCTTGTACTTTCATTAGCCATTCTTCCAATTCCGGTGTTATATTTCTTTTCCGATATTTAGCATATGTTATTCT
Source organism: Cyclura pinguis (assembly GCA_030412105.1). NCBI lineage: Eukaryota > Metazoa > Chordata > Lepidosauria > Squamata > Iguanidae > Cyclura > Cyclura pinguis. The sequence goes on from CM059600.1 coordinate 167,799,507, forward strand.
GGCTGCTGCGATCATATAAAGTATCTTGTTTTTATGTTTGCAGTATTCTTTGTTAACTTTGTTAACTTGATGCAACATATTCAGTAGAAAGATCTCTGGTGTTAGTGGTATCCTTATTTGCAGAATCTCCATGATTATTTTATTAAAAATAAAAATAAATAATTAAAAAAAAAATAAAAAAAATTCAAAGACATATTTTGAGAAGACTATACAATTTAAATATGTATTTAGATGTGTATTTTGATACTATTTGTTTAAAAAAACTATCACAGATTTGTTTTGTTTTTAATATGCTCAGTGGCAATCTTTGTTATTGTTTTGAGTATATATATATTTTAAAAATACAGTAATTTAAAACATGTTTTATTCAAGAGAACAGTTAATATAGCCAACTTATTAAGGGATAACAAATGGATTCTCCTCTACTGCATTTCTATATCACCTACTTAAGAATAAGTGACCATAAAATACATATATGTGTGAAACCACAATATATTCTCCTAATCTGTCATTAAAAAGTCTCTCACAACATGAATGGGTAGAAAAGAACAAATGCAAGGGTGGAGAAACAGCCCTAAGATTATGTGACATGGACTTCCTTCCCAGCAAAGTTTCTTTCCTTCCCCACCTCCCGCCTTTCCTTTTAAGAAAACTATTTTTATTTTAAATTTATGGGAAAACTGAAGAGGCGTCTAATGTTACAGTCTTTTAAACCTCTATATAATCACAGCATAATTTATATTAACAGAAAGAGTCCATAATGTCTGAGACCGACAGTAGCAGTCACAAAGTTAATGAAGTGAGTATGAGACGTGGAGAAGTGTGATAGGCACAGAATTGAGAGAAACTGCCTTGGCACTGTCTTTGTAAACTTCTCTTGCTGAAGGTGTTTGGCTCACGATTAAGATTTCAGTTTTTCTTAGCTATTCACCAGCCTCCAATGAGTTATTTTCTATATACACACACACACACAAGCAAACAATAGCATATAGATATTTTCGTACTACACTGTGATAGTGCTATTATTCCACTTTCAACATCCTATGGAATCCTGGGGTTTGCAGTTTAGGGAGGGGCCTTTAGAATTCTCGGCCAGAGAGCTCTTTGGGCTCAGTAAACTACAAACCCCAGAATTCCACAGGATGTGGAAAGTGGAATAATAGCACTCTAACAGTGTAGTGTGGAAGTGGCCCTGGTCTCTGCTCACTGCTTTGTAAAATGCATGTCCTTTGCTCCTCAAGGGTAATCAGCTGGTAAACATGGTTATGTATCCGTTCTGAGCATAGAATCCACAGTGGACATTGGGGTCAGCTACCAATAAGAAGTTAGCTTCCAAAGAAGCAATGAGAAGCCACTTGAGAGGCTTGCAAGCATGGCTGTTAGCACAGGCAAGGTCATGTAAGGCTGGAGGGACAAGTCCTGTGTTTCTGAAAAAGAAAGCAACATCATGGCTCCAAACTGCCTGGAATCAAGAGACTCAAGCTTCTAGTCCTGTCCCAGAAATCCCTGATGTGCTACAGGATTTCTATAGTCACTTCATATTAAGCAAATGCGTTCACCTGCTAAGAACCTAACCACATATTCTGAATTTATATACTTTGGGGTGAGCCCTAGCATTGAAAACAGATGAGTTGAACTCTGGTAAGCACTGGTGCAAATTAAGCTCAGGGGAGGAAGCATGCTTTGTGATTGGGAGGGCATTAAGCTTACTCCAGGGTTCAGACTGAGGCAGCCTAGCACCCTGGCAGAAAAAGAAATGTACTCTTCAGTACTGCAAAGGGGGGTATCCATGTGACCCATGGGAAAGCATGCAGTTCTTGGGCGATTCCTTCTGGCTGCTAATTCCTTGGACTTGTCAAGGGTCCACCTGAACCACCTGAAAAATTGTAAAGAAAATGATTTTCATTCAAAGAAAATAGAATAAATAAAATAAAATGACTCTAGGAAGTCCATTTTGGCCCCCAAATAGACTAAAAAGATGGGAACTCTTGGTTAATGGAAGCGACTTCTCCTGGTCCATCACTTCCAAGCATCACTGGGAGTATTTCTGCAGCCTACCAGGATATCAAGGGAGCCAAAATTGGCCCTCCTACCCCAGTACTTTTGTGATGCAGGGTTAAGCCTTAAAAAAATAAGAAAAAAGCTTTTCTTCCTACTACAGAAACAGCTAGATGGCTGATGCTGAGAACATGTATCTCCCTGACCCACCCACCTCAATGCGTCATATTGGACAGGCATGCACAGTGCGGTAATTTTATAGCCCTGCCTCCAGAGAAGCAGAGAAAAATGTAGTATGTGTGGAGGGCTCATTGGAATAGAACCACTAGTGCTGGTAGCATACGTAGAGGGGTAATTCAGGTAATCAACTAGATGTGCTACAGTTAGAAAAAAAAGAAACCCTGATTTCTCTTGCTTCTGGGGTAGCTTGACTGCACTTTGGCACACAAAATAATGTATGGTGCCATGTTGCAGGGAGAAGAAGAATCTCTGATCCAGACCCACTGCAAGCACAATCCTGTAAAGAAAATATAGGGAAGGACAGCAAAATAGGAGAAAGGCAAGGACAAGGATGAAAGGAGAATATTATTTGTTTTGAGAACCGTACAACTGAGAAGATAAGATTACATAACTGATTATAACTGCAAATTCCATGTGGTATTCTAGGGATAATAAGTTCTAAAGCTGTCAGAGAATAGAGGTTTCTTACAAGATGGCTGCTCAGTGTTGTCATTTCATTTTGCCAGTTTGGATAACTGTGTCTGGGGGATGTTGTAGCTAGCTGGGTGCGGTGATCACGCAAGCAGCCTCTTGTGAGAGGCCCTTGCATCCAGGTTTCTTTGGCTCTGCACGAGCTTCCTGCTCACGCGAGAGCCCCACCTCTTCCTTTCACAGTGCAGCCTGGGACCTGAAACAAGAACAATGTTAACATGATCAATACAGGGCATAATTCATGGCACAATCATAATGGTCTTCTTTTCTGTGTTGGTTCTGCTATGTAAATTTTGTATGCCTGCGTAGGATTTTTATTTCCTTTTTTAAAAGAAATATTTTTATTAGAAAAAAAATGAATACATCAAAACATACATCAACATATATTCTTTTCTTTCACTTTTTTCAGCCACCCCCTATTTTATAACATTGTAAAGCCTATATTGTTTGAAACATGTCAAAGTTTTTTTTTTAACACACAAGCTGGCAGCTTCCCAAAACCATCTCAAATGGTCCGAAATTATCAGCAGCCACCCACCTTCCTGTCCATTACCATAAAACTCCACCTCTCTTCCTTGATTCTACTCCTCCCTCTTACACCCCTCTTCTATCTTCCATCATTTTGCTTTTCACATGGAATTATTAGAAAAATGAATGATAATTATTCCTCTTGTTTAATCTTTTTGTGTCGATATCACCGAATTGCTATTGCATAGTATAAACTATATTATACTCTATTTAATTTGATATTCTAAGTATCTTTGCGATTATTTTTGATGATAGCTTCTTTGCCTCCTTGTTTTTTAATACAGCATATTCCAGGATTGGTTCCTATTCTCTCTCTAATTTTAGACTAGTTTCATTCAGTAATGTCAGTTTCTGCATTTCCACCATGTCTAGTATTTTTAATATTTAATATCCAATCATCTATCATCTTAATTCATTTTGGGCGTTGGAAATAAAAATCTTATCCAAGATAAATTAAGAAATGTTTTTGGCTAATCAGGTAGCTTGCCTTAATAGTATTTTATTAATATAATATAAGATTATGAAGACTAAACATTGACCAGTGTTTAATTCTCTGGTTCTTTATCTTTTTCTCATCTATTGGTCTTCAGAAATAACCTCATTCTTGGTTAAAGCCCATACTGACTAATGCACAAAAGCATTTATCATATTATACATTTTATTTTCATGATGCACAGGCCTCAGTAAACCACAGACCCCAGAACTCCACAGAATGTTGAAAGTAACACTATAACAATGTAGTGCAGACTGGTCATCAGAGTTTGTAAAATTTAGCATTTAAACTACAAATTCCCAGAATCTCACAGGCCATACTAGTTGAGGGATTCTGGTAGTCCAGAAAAAGTAATTTGATATATTTTATCTTGAGATTTTTTTTATCCTACTTGTGTGTAAGTGCCTTCAAGTCACCTGCTGACTTATGGTTACCTTATGAATTTCACAGAGTTTTCCTATATAGTACCTTAAATCAGCTTGCCTGTAGCTGTTTTATTGTGCTAACAAGCTAGCTTTTTGTACTTCCTTATTATTTGACTCCTTACTTACTGCTCTGAGGCCCTTTCCGCACCTTACCTTTGTCCGGCTCTGGGGCACGGAGATCACGCAAACGGCCTCTTGCGAGAGGTTCTTGCATCCCCGCTGCTTCGGCTCTGCAGGAGCTGCCTCCCAGCTGGCAGGCAACATGAGGGCTCCACCTCTTCCTTCCGCAATGCAGCCAGGTATTTTTCCAGGCTGCGTTGGAGAGGAAGTGTGAGGGCTGCGACTCCGGAGCTCCCCACGCAAGGTAAGTGCATGTGGGGCCCTGGAGCAATGCGTGATCATACACCATTTTTGGCTACAAGCCGAAAATGAAATAATAATAGTAATAATAATAATAATAATAATAATAATAATAATAATATTTATTTCTATCCCGCCTCTCCACAAGGATCGAGGTGGTGCACAACATAAAATACATTAAATACATTAAAAGAGATTAAAAACATACCCAATCCTCACCATCCACCAACCCACCTAAACCAACCCCTTAAAACACACAACAATTCACTATATCAGAAAATTGCTTTTGAAAATATGGGATGATTATAAAGTCAAAAACATGAGGCAGCTCCCCACATGGGTCTCACCACAAGAGGCTTTTTTTGGCAGATGGACTGATACAGATAAATGGTTGCAGTATGATGATATAATTGAGAGATCAGCGTCCAACCATCTTAAGATGAAAACAAGGGAAAAACTAGAACAGGAGGGAATAAGACTGAGTTGGTTCCCTTACAGGCAATTAACAGAAAGGTTTCATATGGACATAAAAACTTATGGAATTGAACCAAAAGAGAAAGCTGGAGTAATTAAATGGCTTTTTGAAAATCCGCCTCACCTTCTTGCTCAAATCCATCAAGAGATATTACAGCAGGAGAGACAAGAAGAAATAGTAAAGGAAACAATGACTTTATGGGCTCAAAATATTGGACATTCAATTCAATTAGAGTCTTGGGAGCAGAGTTGGAAAAAAACCCAGAAATTTACAGTAGCCCAGAATTTGAGAGAGAACTATTACAAACTATTTCACAGATGGTATATGACACCAGATAAACTGAAAAGGATTTATAATACAGGTACCGGACAGTGCTGGAAATGTCAGAAGGAGGTCGGTACGATATATCATATGTGGTGGACATGTTCAAAAGCTAAGAAGTATTGGAATGGAGTACATAATGTAATTTGTACATTAGTGAAAGGCCAGTTTGCTAAGACACCTGAATTGTATTTGTTAAATATGACTGATATACTAGAGGGTATTGGTATAAAGAAGCATTGGAGAATATTATTGTACATGATAACAACAGCTCATATTGAATATGCAAAGTTATGGAAAACCCAGCAAATACCTACAATAGAACAATGGTGGGCTACACTTATTGAAAATAAAAATGCGGACATGGTCTCCCAGAGATTAAAGGGGAAATCAGACAATGAGATACACAAAGAATGGCAAATTGTAACTGGTAATTGCTGGGTTTTAACAGCTGGAAATACGTAATTCATGATTAAAGTTATATTACTCGGGGGTGACAGGATATATATCATGAAGCGGAAATACGAAGAATGAAATGTAAGAACTATCAGATAAACTAACAGTAAAATGTTGTACAGTACCTAAAGCTTGTAGAAATCTGGAAAATGAAATCTAGATCAATGTGGAAGATCAGATATATTTCAATGAAGCTGACAATCAAATATGTATGTTTTATAACGAGAATTTTGAAAAAAATGATATTTAAAAAAACAAAAAACAACAATTGACAAGCAGTTGACTATTAACAAAACAAGAAGACAATTGATGGGAGGCGGTGAAAATGCTAGTCTTGGAAGGCCTGTTGGAAGAGATCAATCTTGACCACTTTTTTAAAGCAGTCCAGACTGGTAATATGCTGGGTCTCCTCCGGCAGGCCATTCCATAACTTGGGAGCAATAGAAGAAAAGGTCTTCTGGGTAACTGCAGCCAACCTAGTTCTAACTGGCTGCAATAAGTTCCTCCCAGAGGACCTTAATGTGCGGGGCAGATTATATGGGAGAAGGCGATCCCGCAGGTAGGCTGGCCCCAAGCCATGAAGGGCTTTAAAGGTAATAACCAACACCTTGTACTGTGCCCGGAAACTAATAGGCAGCCAATGAAGAGATTTTAAAATTGGTGTTATATGGTCAGTTTTAGGTCTACCGGTGACCAACCTGGCTGCCATATTCTGAACTAATTGAAGTTTCTGGACTAAGCACAAGGGTAGCCCTATGTACAGCGCATTGCAGAAGTCGAGCCGCGAAGTTACCAGCGCATGCACCACTGTTTTTAGGTGCTCCAGCTCCAGAAAGGGGCGCAGCTGGTGTATCAGCCGAAGCTGATAGCAGGCACTTCTGGCCACCACATCTATTTGAGCTGTCATCTGAAGTGGCGAGTCCAGGAGTACCCCCAAGTCTTTCAGGGGAAGTGTGACCCCGTCTAGGACTGGCTGACAAATCTCCGTGTCTGGGCTAGGGCCCCTAACAGTGAGTACCTCCATCTTATCTGGATTCAGCTTCAGTCTGTTTTTCCTCATCCAGTCCATTACTGCTTCAAGACATTCATTCAGAAGCGAGATGCCACCCTCAGTTGATGCTATTATCCGAGGCATGGAGAGATATATCTGGGTGTCATCAGCATACTGATAGCACCTTGCTCCATGCCTCCTGATGATCTCTCCCAGCGGTTTCATGTAGATGTTAAATAGCATTGGGGACAGGACAGCACCCTGAGGGATGCCAGATTTAAGCTCCCTTTTCGAGGAGCAACTGTCCCCAAGCATCACCATCTGGTATCTACCTGAGAGATAGGACCGGAACCACTTAAGTGCGGTACCCCCAATCCCCAACCCTCTCAGGCATTCCGGAAGGATACCATGGTCTAGGGTATCGAAAGCCACTGAGAGGTCCAAGAGTACCAGCAGGGTCACATTTCCCCTGTCGATACCTAGGCAAAGATCATCCACTAAGGCGACCATGGCAATCTCGACTCCATATCCTGCCCTGAAGCCAGTTTGAAATGGGTCTAGATAATCTGTTTCATCCAAGACAGCTTGGAGCTGAAGACCAACAGCCCTCTCAATCACCTTGCTTAAAAATGGAAGATGGGAGACTGGTCTATAATTATTCATATCCAGGGGACCTATGGAGGGCTTTTTTAGGAGTGGCCGTATAATGGCTTCTTTTAAACAAGCTGGAAAATTGCCCTCCCTAAGGGATGCATTAATAATGTATCTTAAATAGGTCTTAATTGCAACTCCTTCCTGGACGACCAGCCATGAAGGGCAGGGATCAAGAAGGCAAGTTGTCTTTCTTATATTTCCAAGGAGCTTGTCTACGTCCTTGGTACTCACCAACTGAAACTGATCCAGTATAATCCTGTTCACGGAAGCGCCGGACACTTCACTTGTAACCTCTGCAGTAATACCGGCATCCAGATCGGCTCTTATCTGAGAGATTTTATCCGCGAAATGATTATTCAAAGCATCACAGCAAGCTACGCTAGGTTCTAACAGTGAGTTCAGGGGAGTAGGTATCTGGGTCAGATCCTTTACCACACTGAACAGCTCTGCTGAATGAGAAGTCACAGACGCAATACGTGCAGAGAAGAAAGTCTTCTTCGCTGCATTCATTGCCACTCCATAGGAATAAAGAAATTCTCTATAGCATGTCCTGTCAGATAAGAGTCCAGATTTCCACCACTTGCGCTCTAGTCGTTGTCCAACCCACTTCATAGTGCACGATTGGTGCCTGCCAGCCCCAGCAGCATCACACGATTGCGAGGACGTCATCTGAAATGCTCCTCACAATCGCGCAATGTTCTGGAGGCCCTTTCACATGGCAAATGCCATGCGAAAAGGGCCCAACTCTTAATAATATGCAATAGCAGTAGCACTCTTCCTTCTTCAAACCCTGTGTTGCTTGTGGGTTATATTACCTGTTCACTTACATATCAATCTATTAACTATTTACCAGAGGATGGTCCTCTGACTCCTTCTGTAACTGCGTCCCTTAGCAGTCCACTTCACCTTTTTCATGTCTTAGGATCATCCAGTCTCGTCATTCTGTGATTTTCTCTTCCCTACCACGGAGAGCTATAGTTCTGATCCACTTTGCTTATACCCATTTGTCAGGTAAAATATTAATCAGTAAATGATTCAGCATAATAATCCAGGCTGTCAATTACTGGATTATGAAATGATGGGCTGCACAGTGCTTAATTTATATCAAGAATTTTATATGCAGTTCAGTAGTAAGAATCTTGTATTTGGGAAATGAGGAGGGTATATCAATGGCCGCTATCTTCTGTATAGGGCAATCTTTCATTTATCATTCTGTATGTGCGTGCCTGCAAGTTGCCTGTCAACCTATGGCAACCCTATGAATTTCATAGGGTTTTCTTAGGCAAGCAATACTCTCATTTATGGCACCGTACAAACCTCAGGGCACACAAATCAGGAAAAACAGTTGACCTTGAACAGCTCAGACAAACATTTGAATCTAGGTTACAGCTGACTGAAATCCTGAGGTCTTGCTGGCATCAATCCAGTTAAAAAAAACAAAAAACTGCTCCAGCCACCCCATATTTTATAACATTGTAAAGCCTATATTGTTTGAAACATGTCAAAGTATTTTTTTTTAACACACAAGCTGGCAGCTTCCCAAAACCATCTCAAATGGTCCAAAACTATCAGCAGCCACCCACCTTCCTGTCCATTACCATGTGATTAATGACATTCCACCATTGGGGTCCACCATTAAGAATATTGGTGCCATGGGGCTACTACCTAAATAAGAACACTGAGACTTGTAAATTGTCTGTATGGCTTGCAGCTGTGTGTTATGTAGAGGTGTCTCTTTTATACTGCAGTCACCCAGCAAGAAAGGTGATACACATGCATTATGTCTTGTTCAGTAAAGAGATGGCATCAACAAAGACTTGAATTTAACAATAAGAAGCACTGAAAGGAAGGAAGTACATTGTGTACTCTTTGAAATCTCACAGTCTTGCTGTGAAATAAATCTACATTTAGCTGGTTCTTGGGGGCGGGGGGGACAAAGGAAACTTCATTGATTTTCAAAAGAATATTTTTGGTTGATAAACTTTTATTGTGTGTATGTGCCTTCAAGTCTCCGGTTTATCCCACAAATTTCATAGGGTTTTCTTAGGCAAGAAATACCGAGAGGTCATTCTGCCAGATCTCTCCTCTGAAATACAGCCTACAGTGCCTGGGTTCATTGGCAATCTTCCATTCAAGTACTAACGGGAGCTGATCCTGCTTAGATTCAAAGTTCAGACAGGATCTGGATACAGTTTGTAGATTATTTCTCTTTCATAACTTAAATCACCACTGAGAAAGGGTTGCACAAGCTATTTTCCCAGAGACCCAAATGGCGCATAGTTTAAATACATATTACAATTTAAATGTCCCTTCATTGAACTGAGCAATTCACATTAAGCTTTATTTTGAAAACTCTTCAAATCAATCCAAATCTACTGTTGAATGTTGCTGTCTGTTTAGAATGGCGACAGGTAAGCCTACACTGATATAGCCATGCAGTGGAAATCATGCATATGAGCCTCATTGGCTACTGTTAGTAACCAATGAAAAACTCCTATGAACGCAATCCTCCTCGTGGATTTGTGGTTTATATTATTTCTCTTCTGTTGTTCTCTTATGCTTTCAAGTCATTTCTGACTTATGGTGGCCCTAACAGGAACCTCTCATGGGATTTTCTTTGCAAGGTTTGCTCAAAGTGGGGTCTTCAGAGGCAGAAAGAATGTGATTTACCCAAGGTCACCCAGTGGCTAAGCAGAGATTCAAACCTTGGTCTCCCAGACTTCCACTTCAACACTCAAAGCACTACACCATGCTGGCTCTCATTGTTCCTCTTACTTTGGGCTATTATTTTTATTAGCGTGAGTTTATTGTACATTTTCTTGTTAAATTTCAGGAAGTTGTTGGGGGAACTTGTCACTGAACACTGGGGTAGTTTTTTTTTAACAAAAAGAAAGAAAGAAAGAAAGAAAGAAAGAAAGAAAGAAAGAAAGAAAGAAAGAAAGAGAGAGAGAGAGAAAGAAAGAGAGAGAGAAAGAAAGAAAGAAAGAAAGAAAGAAAGAAAGAAAGAAAGAAAGAAGGAAGGAAGGAAGGAAGGAAGGAAGGAAGGAAGGAAAGAAAGAAGGAAGGAAGGAAAGAAAGAAAGAAAGAAAGAAAGAAAGAAAGAAAGAAAGAAAGAAAGAAAGAAAGAAAGAAAGAAGAGAAGAGAAGGGGGGCAGCAGAATATCCTGAAATCATAGATACTTGGAATGTGTGATCATTCTTCATGAAAAAAAAAATGATATCAGTGGAGCTCCTGTGGTTCCATTTACTTTTAGAAAACAATTGTCAAGAATAACAATGTCAAGGAAATTAATTTTCATTGGTCCATTTGCATAGGAGGGACATGAGGGGGAGATTAACATGTCTCTAACAATGGAAATGGAGCTAATTTTGACAGGCCCTGGAAAACTTTCTTCCTAGGGAGGCCTAGCATGTGTTAGGGATAGCATTTTTACCCACAAACCCCTAAGACAATGCAACATCCAGGCAATATGGGGAAAAGAGTCAGTGGCTGGCGGATGAAAACAACTAGAATCATTACTACAAAAGTGATGAACAGTAACAGTTACACAAATAGTTAATAATTTATGTGGCTGTTACAGTTCTTCTTGTTACTGTTTCTCCTCCTTTTCCTCCTCCTGAAATTGGAACAAATCAATGAATAAAAGTTTTAATAATGGTAGCAAATACAATGTGGAAATAAAATGATCTTTCCTCCTTTTTAAAATGAGAACATTTTTTAATGCTTAGCAAATTAAAGCAATACAACTGGGTCTGCACAGCAGTGTTCATTGGATGGATCTGTTCACAGAGAAGCAAGTCCACTAGTGCTTTTTCATGATCCTGAACACCCATTTCTATGCCTCTATTTCTCTATAATCACTTATTGAAAAAGGTACCTAATCTCTGAACTAGCACAGTGTAGTGATTTGAGTGTTGGACTAGGACACTGGGAGACCAGGGTTCGATTCCCAACTCTGCCATGGAAATCCACTGGCTGACCCTGGGCAAGTCAAACTCTCTCATCCTCAGAGATGAGAGTCATGGCAAACCACCTCTGAACAAATCTTACCAAGAAAAGCCCTTGATAAGGTCACCTTAAAGTTGCAGTAAGTTGGAAATGACCTGAAGGCACAAAACAGCAATAAAATTTAGCTGAGACAGCAACAACCTTATCTCTGCTTGTGATACACTGAAGTCTAGAATGAACAGCTTGAACGTTCCATTAACTGGCTATATCCATCTTTCCACTACAGTAATAAACACAGAGAATAACATTGTTTTATAAAAAAAGAAATACAAAATCACATAAAACACCAAGTCAAAATAATTCAGTTCAAAAAATAGATAACATCTGAAAGAAGCTACACAGTGGAAACAAACCACATATAAACCAGGATTAAAACAGTAATAACAGTTTAAGGCCATTTCCACCCTACACTGTTATATTACTCTTATTCCACTTTCAACATCCTGTGGAATTCTGGGATATGTAGTTCACTGAGGCCAAAGAGCTCTCTGGTTGAGAATTCTAAAGGCCCATCCCTGAACTGCAAACCCCAGGATTCCATGGGAAGTTGGAAGTGGAACAACAGCACTGTAACAGTGTAGGGAGGAAATGGCCTAAGTTTTCTTTCCAGAAACGTCCCTTACAAAGGTGAAACATAACAGTTGAATCTGAAGTGAGTTTGGTCTTTTGCCACTTCCAAAACCCCACTGCTAACACTAGGCAGGGCAGAAGTTGTGACGGGCAGTTTTGTCAGTCTTTTTTCAAGCTGTGTACCCTGTTCTTCCAGAATATGCATCGCTCCACACACATGGAGACCAAAGGGGGGGATTTGCTAGGCTAGCTGTACACTGGGGCAGCTGCAGGCACTAATCTGGATCCTTGTCAGAGAAAGAAAAGAGATTTGGGTCCTATGAATCCCAAACCACTCTTGCTGTGTCCTGGACATTTTGAAGGTTAATACTGCAAAACTTCTAGCAGCTGTAGCTTTATATCCACAGAATTTCTCATGGGTATGGAGGACAGAGGTCATTTCAATCAGTCAGTTAGCACAGAACATTTTAATGCCTGAGAGAGAAAAACTCAATGGACGCCCAGTGGTGGTAATAATATGGCTATAAATTTATGATTACCAGCGTGTGATGGAAAGCAGGAGAGAGGGTGGTTTCTTAGGTATACAAATAAACTTAAGGTATAGAACATAACACTATGAATGCCAGTAGCTCCAGTCAGCATAGCCAGTGGTGAGAAATGCTAACAGCTGCAGTTCGGCAACATCTGCAAGGCTCATGACTCCGCTCCTGGTGTTGGGACTAAAGATGCTCTACGAATTTGGTTGGTTTGCATTCCAAAGCAAACCCACCCACTTCCTATCTCTTGGATTAATGTATCTATTGAACTTGATCCTCTTTGGAATTTGCACCCCAAGCAATCCTACAATTTATGCTTTTTAAACAGCTTTCACTTTTTTTTCTTTTAAACAGGCCATTGGAGCTGCTTCATATTTTAAACACAGGCTTCTGTTAGAAATGGCTCTGAATCTTTTGTCAAGATCTTTCATTCAGGAGGGTTGTATGAGACAAACCTGAAAAGAGAACAACCTCCCTTTTTATAGGAGGGATGCAAAAGCTAACTGTTTTCAGGGAAAATACTACAAAAGGCACTAGCAACCTATTTTTATGTACTCTTAAAATCTCCTCTAATAGAGGCAACCATTTTTATTTCCCCCAATGCGTTTGGGACAATGCTACATAATGACATAGAGCTGTTATAAACACATTAGTCATTTCATGGCAAATAAAAACTGGCAGCACTATAAATTTCCTACTATTTTATTGTTTTTGAGTTTTATAACACATTTAGTGTTACTACGTTTTTATTGTAGATATTGTGGTTGTATCATAAAATAGACTTCAACCTCTTGCAGGATAAGATTTTATATAATGTGGAGTACAAATATCATAAAATAAATTAATAATAAAACGATATTTATCTTTCAGATAGTCTTTTGGGGAGGACTTATGATATGGCAGAAGCATCTTTCCCCAAAGAAGAAGAGCTCCATCATACTCACCCTGGTGATGCCCATTGAACAGGTGGATTTCACCCCCAAGAGCTGTCACTGTGGTTCAAAATGGAGTGGTAGCCACCAACAGGAACACAAGTAGGCACAAGAGGTAACGTTAGCAGACACAGGATAGTAGGACCTGCAACAAACACATGCTTGGTTATGTTTGGCTATAATACAAGGCAAGTAGGGAGAATCCTGCCTCCTACCCCATAACTAAGCTTAGAGAGCCTTGGAAGCATAAAGTTGCAGGAGCATCTTCTCAAGTTTCACCATAAACAAACAAACAAACACACTAACTAACTAACTAACTATGTCGGAAACAGAATCCACACACAAATAGTACAAAGCATAAGGGTAACCCGATAAACTAACTCTCAGGCAATCATCTTTCCCTTTAGTTCATTGGCTACAGAAAATACACACGCAATTGCAATGAAACCCCAACAAAACCATGTTCCCTCAGTGTCTGTGTGTTGGCTCTATTTTGGGGACTTTATGAAGCAACCCAGTTCTTGCACAGCCTTGGAGGCCAAACTAGAGCACGTGGCATCTACTTCTTCATTCTGAAGGGTGTTCTAGGAAGTCATGCTCTGATGTGGTGGTAGTGGGGATAATTTGGGGGAGCTTTGTCCTTGTAAGCAAATCTTCTTCCTTGTGAAGGATGCAGGGAGGAAGTAGGTGAATGCAAGGGCAGGGACAACACAGATGAAAGCCAACACTGCCCACAAGGTCATAAGTTGTTCATACGTGATTTTTGTCACGCATAATCTTAGATTTCTGTGAGATGATACAGATCAAGTTTTATATAACAGTCTAATGACTCATTTTTCTAGCTGTTTTTTTTCTTTATAAGGACTCAGTCCAAGAAACTCTGACTAAGTCAGTTCTGCCACGTCCCAAGTGTAGCAGGGATTCCTCATAGCTTTAGATGCAAACAGAAACTAGCAATTCACCTCAGAAATAGCAAGAAAAGGCTATTCGTGGGCTGATACCCTACGCAATGATGACCTTGGCTGGGGCTACCCAAACAAAATCATCCTAAGCTCCTGAAGCTGATGCCATTGTGGTAAACAGAGTCAGTGCCAACAGGGCAACGTTTCAGGGATCTCCTGGAACAGGAACAGAGCCAGGCTGCAGCACCATCCTCACAAGCCATATTTTCTAATGACAGTCTGGCAAACATTTGGCCCCTTTTGGTTTGACAATCTAGTTCTGTGTGTCAATGTGGTTTTCCACAAATGCTACGTTTTTTCCTCAGTGGTATATGTAGTCATTTAAAATTAATTACAGGGAACTATAATTGATAATAGGGATTGGTAGCTCAGCACTTGTACATAGTTCTGACTAATGTGGGAAATATAGAGGCAGATTTTTACTATGAAATTGTTGGGAAGTTGGGAAGTATTTGCCGGGAAATGTCAAGATAATTTGGGATGGGAAGGTTGCTATGTTAGGCTATTGACACCATCTAAAAGCCCTCCTGTTTTTTTTCAACAGTGATAACATTATTCCCCTGAAGAACACCATGGGAGATAAGGAGAGAACACATCTCTGTGTGCTCCATGCATAAGTTCTCTGTTCATATCCTGTAGCACATTGCATCTTCCTTACCATTACTATTCTATTGTAACTTCAGGTGGAATATCTGCTCAAGTTCCACAGAATGGACTGATAAATAATACCTCTCTGCCTCCCTGAGTGACTTGCCCTTTACACTGTTCCTGTTTAAATAGGAAGACTTGCCTTCCTATAAATCCGGGACAAAGAATTTCTAGCCCCCAGACTAGAATGTAGGACTATGCTGTATTTCTGGCTGCTGGCTGTGATGAATGAGGTTGTTGATAATTGGAATTCAACAACATGGTGGCCCCTAGATTCCACACTCTTGTTCTACATCTAAAATCTGAGACATCTAAGGTTCAGGAACAGAAAGGAAGCTATTATGATGGCCGATTATAGAAGTATAAGAATTACAATCAACTGAGGGGAAGAAGGTTTGTGCCTGAGAATACCTTGAAAGAAGTCCCTTGGGGTATGTTTCCACTTTTAGCAAAGTAACAAAGGGGCTAGTGAGAAAGTCATGACAGAGCAGGAATCTGCAGATTCAACACAGGAATATAAGTGCTCTGATAAATCAGTCCAAAAGCCTGCTTGGTCCAACATCCTGCTTCCCAGAATAGCTAGTCATATGCTTCAGGGAAGCCCACAAAGAGAACATGAGAGCAATAGCTTTCTTGTGTTGTTATTCCTCAGGATCTGGTATTCACAGACATGCTTCCTCTGATACTAGAACCATCTGAAAGACATGCCACTGAGAGATTTATCCTCCATGGATTTACGTACCACCTTTAAAATCCCTGTGTTGGTTGTCCTCACTACATCTTCTGTTGTTGAATTCCACAATTTAACTATGTTGTTGTGAAGTACTTCCTTTTTTTTCTCTATCCAGAATTTTTCCTCATTCAACATCACTAAATAATTCTGGCTGTTACTGATGAGTAAAGGAGCAAAGATTCTCCCTGTCAATATATTTTATACTAGGCACAATTTTCTAATTTTCTTATAATCTCTACCTTTAGACACTTATTATGCACTTTTGGTCATAGGGGAACTACTTGAGCCCATTAATCATTTCAATTGCTGCCCTCTCCATATTTCTAGCTCTAAAACACTGTTCTTGAAGGGCAGTGACTTCTAATATGACTTCTGGAACTGGTACCCACATTACTCCACACTGCTTTGCTTTTATTCACTTTGCTTGGATTTCCTTCCTTCTGTGCTCCCACCCACTGTTATCCACTTAGAGAGCAGAGAAGCCACACGAGTAAGTAGTTGCCCAGAAGTTGAAGAATCAATCAGTAACCAGGAACACCAAGACAGGCAGAGGGATACACAATATAGTAGACAGGATCCAGCTCCAAGTTTCCAGAAAGGACAACAGAATGTCCAAGTTTGTTTGAGTGTCTTTCACATAGGGTGAGTGATGGATACTGTTTCTGACTTCTGCAGGGTGTTTGCAGCCTGTCTTACCTAGGTGGGCTGACATTTCCAGTGAAAACACCTGGGGCCACACTAACTGAACTGCAGGCGTGCTAAGCCCCTCTTGAAATACAGTCATCCCTCCACATTTGCTAGGATTAGGGACACAGGACCCTCATGAAAGTGTAAAAACCGTGAATAACTCTAGGCCCTCCCAAATCATATTTAATACACAAAAAAAAGTATGACCACTATATTCAACCCAACATGGATTCCTTTGAGGCATCAGGGTTTCTTCACAAGGCAGAAGTGGGTGGCTGGTGGGCCTTACTGCCGCCCCACACCATTTTTAATAGGGACTTACAAGTCTTGTTTGCAGTTTCTCAGTCTTACAAGGCTTGAAGTCCCTATTAAAAATGGGATAGGGAGGTAGCAGAGGTGACAGCAAATAATTTGAATAATCAAATCTGCAAAAGTGAAACCCACAAATGTGGAGAGCTGACTGTACTCTTTTACTGCAGGTATCTCAGTGCATATGTATTCTGAAAAATATAAATCATGGCTTACAAAGTTCACACAAGGAAATGTGATCTTTGTAGAGTCATGTATGGCAGGATAGTTCTTATCAGGTCATCGTGCTGGAGTAGAAAAAGTGTACCCTATGGACCACATGTGGACACCTTTGCAGCCCACAAATTCACCCAATTCCCATTCTGTTTAATTTTTTTAACACTAATTCTCAGGAATTTTTAGTCCCCAGGTGTTCCAAAGCTGTCTGAAAATGTGTTGCAGAACCTTATGAATATCTAATCATAAAATAGTCCCATTGAGTCCAATGGAGCATACTACCAGGTAAGTATAAGACTACAATCTTCAAATATGAAAATTTGCATCTCAATACTATCTCGAGAGAAAATACAAATTTATGTAGGTGTCAGTATTTTCATTTTGAGATTTTTTTTTAAACATTCCGGTCAGCTGCAAAAATGGAATAGAATCGCTGATGAAAAATATATGGAAATGGCATGAACCAAAAACAAATGTATTCGTCCTTAACCATCTACATGAGTCCTTCTATATATATATATTGTGTTCAGTGCAGAGTGCACACACACAATGATATTCTGATATAAACTTTCACATGCATTCATTTTAAGATTTATTTGGTTTATAGTGCTTTAGTAATGCATTAATAACAGATGATTGGAGATAAGACATCCCAAGTGAACAGAAAGAACTGCAACAAATTCTGTACACTCAGTGCTTTATAACTATTTTGCAACTAAAATATGGAACAAGAGAAGATTAATGTATCACATCTTAATCAGAAATTAAACAGGGACAGAAGAATGGGAAAACCTGGAGAATGTCCATTCTTGAACCATCACAGTAGAATAGTCTTTGTGGAATACCTGAATCTCAGCAATATAGCAGAATCAATGAAAAAGCCAGAGGAGCTAACATTTTTAGAGCTTGCAATGGTAAAACAAAACAAAACAAAACGGGATTTTGGGAAAACTTGGGAAAAAATAAAGCCCATTCCACAGTCTAAGAGAGTCAGTATGGTGTAGTGATCTAAGCATTGCACTATGATCCTGGAGAAAAGGGTTCAATTCCCTGCCCAGCCATGGAAACCCATTGGGTGACCTTGGGTACATGACACATTTTCAGTCCCAGAAAACCCCGTGATAGGTTTGCCTCAGAGTTGCCATAAGTTGGAAACAACTTGAAGGCACACAGCAACAACAACCCGCAGTTGTATTTGAAAGGAATTCCACCACCCACCTTCTATTTGGAGAGTGGAGAACAACTGTCTTTTGTTTGTATCTAAACGGTGATAAAATAAAATTAAAATAAAACATTTTTTTAAAAAATGTGTGCAGCGTCTTCCCTGTATTGACATTGCATTTGTTTTTCTTATTATTGGAACATGTTATTGCTTTTTCAACCATTTCATAACAACTCAGTAAATAAGCTTTCAGTAAATCTCTCCCATCCACTCTACTGCCAATATTCTGAGTTCTCTTCTCTCCTGACATTCATAATGGAGATATTACCTCTCCGGAGCCTCCTTTTTAGTGACCTTAAAGATAGACAATGAATAAAGCAACTGTGTGGATGCTGCAGCTCATTAATTGTTCCATTTTATATGACCAGGAGGACTATTATAGAGAATTCCCAATGAAATGCAACTGTGAATCTCTGTCAGGGACATTACATGCCACGCTGAACCAGAAAGAAACTTTCTAAAATTATATAAAATAAAATGAAAATGAATGAAGAAGGCTATCAGGAGCAGATATAAGATATTGGGAGGGTTTTGAGAAAACACACTATTCCTAAAACCATATCGTTAACAGCAGTAGTGTCTTTTACCATCTGGAAAAAGAAAATAGAAATACCGGATTGCATATTTTATATTCAATATTTGCGGAGCTGGAACAGTGATGGTATTCTGCTGTCCAATATTTTCAGCTGCATTTTTTTTCACAAGTCTAGCATTTCAGAGTGTCACCAGAGTAAATGAGCTCTTGTGATAAATGGTGGGATGCAGATATTTAAACAAAAAAGCAAATAAGTGATGGCCATGCTTGACATCTACAATCAAAGCAAGTGATTCTAATATTCGTCTTTTTTTAGTTCTATTAATAGTATAGCAGGTATGATCACCAGGGTACTATCCTCCTTGACTTTTCAGAACAGACACACAAAATAGCATCAAATAACTAGAATCTCTGGTTAGGCAGGGGGGTCTAGGAACGATTTCCATAGGTCAACATTATAGGATGGTCTGTGATTGCTTCATTTAGGCTGTATTTGGGTGTGCACGTAGCCTGCGGTCTTGATAGGATTGTCACAATCCCATTAGCATTGGTTTTCTTGCCTAATTCTCTCTGAACTTATGACCTGACCATGTTTGAGGTTCTTCTGAGCTGTCAACATGCTTACAATTGGGAAGTACTCATGGATTCATTATTATGAAGCTATCTGTGGTAAAAACAAAATATAAAACAGTAATAAGCAGGTACATGGATCCTAAACCATCTTTTGGTTGCCTGATAGATAGATGGATGGATGGATGGATGGATGGATGGATGGATAGATAGATAGATAGATAGATAGATAGATAGATAGATAGATAGATAGATAATGCTTTTTAATGTCCTGTTCAGACATCCCAGCTGTCCCTCACATCTGTAATAATAACTGCAATTGTTTCTCAGTGTGTCTGCCTGTGGCAGCCATATCTTGTCAGGAGTTATGTTGCAGGTGTAACTCATTGGTATATCACCGAGGGCACACCAGAACTCATTAAGAAATAATTCTCAAAAAGGGTTAAAAATAGGAGAGAGATGTCTGATACAGTGCAGTTGATATTGTTGATGGGATGGGGGAGGAATGCAGGGAAAGGGAAAGAGCTAAAAGAATGGACAAATGTGACAGTGCTGTCTAACATAATGCTGATAAGATTCCTGAGGTAAAAATATGCAGGAGGGTGCAGGAAGCCCAATGAACCTCTTTTGGGGTGCAGACTTGCTTCCTCCTATTACAAATCTCACCTACAATTCAGCTTTAAAAAAGATGAGGTATTGTTGCTAATATTTCTGAAACATTAAAAAGAACTGGAAAAACAAGAGATGACTGCTGATAAGATTTCTGGGGATTACAACTAGAAAATGAGTGGCATCTCTAAGATAGTGTTGACAAAATATCTGAGCTTTTTAAAAAAGGGAATCATAGAGTTGCAAGGGCCATCCAGTCCAACTCCCTGCTATGCAGGAACACACATCAAAGCATTCCCAACAGATGGCCATCCAGACTCTGTTTAAAAACCTCCAAAGAAGGAGACTCTACCACACTCTGAGGCAGCATATTCTACTGCTAGACAGCTCTGACCGTCAGGAAGTTCTTCCTGAGGTTCAGGTGGAATCTCCTTTCCTGCGGTTTGAATCCATTGCTCCTTGTCCCAGTCTCTGGAGCAGTGGAAAACAAGCCCGCTCCCTCCTTGACATGACATCCCTTCAAATATTTAAACATGGCTATCATGTCCCCTCTTAACCTTCTCTTCTGCAGACTAAACATACCCAGATCCCTAAGCCGTTCTTCATAGGACATGGCTTCCAGGTCCTTCACCATTTTGGTCACCCTCCTCTGGACACGCTCCATCTTATCAATATCCTTCTTGAATTGAGGTGCACAGAATTGGACTCAGTATTCCAACTGAGGTCTAACCAAAGCAGAATAGAGTGGTACCATTACCTCCTTTGATCTAGACACCATACTCCTATTGATGCAACCAAGAGTTGCATTGGCTTTTTTGGCTGCCTCATCACACTGCTGCCTCGTGTTCAGCTTGTGATCTACCAAGACTCCTAGATCCCTTTCACACATACTGTTATCCAGCCACGTGTCCCTCATCCTATATTTGTGCCTTCCATTTTTTCTGCCGAAGTGTAGGACCTTACATTTCTCTTTGTTGAAATTCATTTTGTTAGGTTTGGCCCAGCTCTCCAATCTGTCAAGGTCATTTTGAATTTTGATCCTGTCCTCTGGTGTGTTAACAACCCCTGCCAATTTGGTGTTATCTGCAAATTTGATGAGCATGCCCTCTACTCCTTCATCCAAGTCATTGATGAAGATGTTGAATAGCACTGGGCCCAGGATAGAACACTGAGGCACCCCACTAATCACTTCTCTTCTGGATGAAAAGCAGTCATTGGTGAGCACTCTTTGGGTTCAGTTGATCAACTTCACTTACTCTAAAATGATAAACTTGTGTACGAGAGTGTATTCTCCTGTCTGTCAGTTGCAGCCCTAAGTTACTGGGACATCATACTAGATGCCTCAAAATTTGATGGGATGTTTTAGGAAGTCATCCAAATTTCATGGTTAAATTTCAGATCAAAATTTCAAATGGAGTAGATGGTTAGAAACAAAAAGTGGGAGTTAGTCATGATTCATTAGGAAACCATAGTAGATACCTCAATATTTGACAGAATGATTTTGGTAATTATCCAAGATCCATCGGCCAAAAATAAGTGGGGTAATAAAACAGGAGGCACCACTGACACCTTTTGGGGCATTAGGTATCAAGCTAGGCAACACTGGGTTCATTAGATGGTCAATTGCCATGACATTTTTCATATTGGGTGACTTTTTTAAAAAAAAAAAAGTTTCTGGAAAAATCTGCTTGTGTAGAAAACTGTGTCTTGCACAAATTTACTTTTTCACAAAAAATCCCTCCTTAAATATCAAAAAGCATGAAGAATTGTGCAAAACCTTTTGCAACATCTCCCAGTAGGATAGTAGGATTTACTTTCCTATCCATCATACACAGGCAGTATGTGACATATATGTGACTGGGAAAATATTCACTTGTGGATAGGCATATTGCTGACATGCCAACATAAACTCATACATAGGAAGCTGAGCCTGCTTTCTTCCCATCATATATGCATTGAAAAGAAGGAAATCTGAAGAGGACTTTATCATATGTTGCTTTTATCATTTTTGATATACTGGAAGTACAGCTGCACAGTTTTATTAATTTTCTCTTTAATAAACAAGTATTGAAACAAAGAAACAAAAATCGTTTAAATCTTTTCATAGAAGATACAGAAGGCTAGAAATATATGTCTCTACCCTAAAGTACCTCTGGCTCTTGGTCTAAGCAAAGAGTGAGCCTCACTAATGAGGCATCCATGAGCTGCCCCTGCCTTAATGTGAGACACTGAAGTTGGCATCCTGTTCATGTTTTACACACATATAGATATACGTGCAGTTCTAATATTTTTGGCCATAGTGTAACATCCATATTGAGTTCACAGACAGTTTTGCACATGTTGTTGTTGTTATTGTTATTGTTTTTGTTATTAATATCCCACTTGTTCTTACTATCCCATGGTTACCACACGGTGTGGTGGTTTATTTTATTCAAGAGAGAGTGAAAGAGTTGATTTTACAACAAAACTATAAGAGCAGATTGATAATTGACAATAAGGAACTGATGATATTTAAAGATGTCCCATTTTAGATTTTTTAAAGATGAAAAGACTACATTTTTCTTACACAAAGCCTAAAGAAAAAAGGGCATACCGTACAGTTGGGGGAAGATTGAGAGGCCAGTGTAACATAGAAGAAATGTGTGCTTAACTCAGTAATGAAAGCAAGAGACTTTCTAAAAAGATATAAGGAAGATTTAGAAAGAGAACTTGGGAAAGACAATTTGAGGCATGGAGGAGAAGATACAGAGGTAGGAGAGAAAGAAGAACAGATGGAAATACAAAAAAAAAAAAAATGTAAAGGGAAAAAAGAAATAACTCCAAATATTGAACAAGTAACGAAGAAACCACAATACCAAAATCAAGAAGGAGGAACAGAATCTGAATTAGAAGAATGAGAAGAAGTAGAATTAGGAGCAGATCAAAAAGACAATTAAAGAGCAAAAACATTGTTTGAATAATATCAATTATGAGGGTTAAGATCTTGTCTTGGAATGTAAGGGGTCCTAACTCTATACAAAAAAGGAAAAAATAGTCAACTATTTAGAAAAGCAAAAATGTGACATTTTATGTTTGTCAGAAATACATATAAGAAGTAAAGATGAACAATACTTAATCATAAACTGGGTGATTTTTTTTCTGCATCAACAGATAGAAAGAAAAAGGGTGTTGCTTTTAATAGGAAATATTTTGCTAAAGAAACCATAAAAGATCCAAATGATAATAACTTAGCAGTGGAGATAGATATTCTAGACTCAAACATTCTTATTTTAGGGGTACAGGGGAATTTTGCGATAAATTGTTGGAAAATATTTGGGAATGTGATTGTCAAGAGTTAATCCCAATGGGAGACTGGAATAGTGTTATTAACCCCCAAACTGACAGAACTTCAAACTTTAACGAGAAAAGGAGTCAAGGAAAACTTGCAAAATCTTTTTTTTAATTTAATGGATAATCTCTCTCTACTTGATGTATGGAGACAATTATATGGAGAGGAGAAGTAGTACACATTCTATTTGAATTGTCATAGAATGTGGTCTTCTATTGCTATGTTCCTGGTTACAAACTCATTAAATAAAAATTTAAAGAAGATGGAAATTCTCCTTAGATTATTGTCTGATCACAGTCCCATCCAGTTAATTTTGGAAAATAAAAAAATCTCAATATGAATGGAAAATGGATGATACTTTGTTAAAAAATGAGAAGATTATAGAAAAGGCCAAAGAAGAATTACAGTTCTTCTTTCAGAACAGTTTAGATAAAGGCACCCCAATTTCAATTGTATGGGAAGCTGGAAAGGCTGTTATGCAAAGCTTCTTCATACAGCAGAAAATTCAACTGAGAAGAAATAGAAGGGATAAAATGGAGGAGTTACAAGTGGAAATCAAGAAAAAGGAAGAATTAAAACTAGAAGCCCAAAACAGGAAAATATGTAATGAAATAAAAGTGTAGCAGAAACAAGTTTCAATTTTGTCAACTGAGAAAATGAAGAAGAAAATAAAGTTTACTGAACAAAAATTTTTGAACAAGCCAACAAAATTAGTAAATGGTTGGTTTTTAAATTTTTAAAAAAGAGAGAAAAACACTTTATCTCTGAAATTAAAGTTTAAGGAAAATTATATCATAAACATAATGAAATAAAGAAATAATTTTTCAATTATTATAAGAAAGTATTTGATAAACCACTTTCAAATCCTCAAAGACAAGAAAGGATACAGAAATATTTATTAGAAGCCTGAATACCAAAAATCGTGGAAGTACAAAAAATGGAATTAAACAGACCAGTCTCAACGATGGAATTAATTACAGCTATAAAGAATTTGAAACCAGGAAAAGCCCCCAGCCCAGACAGATTCACAAGTATGTATTATAAAGTTTTCAATGATCAGTTAATTGGGGCATTGCAAAAAAATTATTAATGAAGAAGGAATAAAGGAGAAAACCACCAACATGGGGTCAGGAAAACATTACGCTTATCCTGAAAGAAGGTAAGGATCCAGCTGAAATTAAAAATTATAGGCCCATATCCCTTCTAAATGTTGACTATAATTTTTTTGCCACAGTTTTAGTGGATAGATTAAAGAGGATACTTCAATATTGGATTAAGAAATTGTAAAAGAAGGGTTAGAAATATTATTACGGAGATTAGTCGGTGACGGGAAAACTACAAAACAGGAGGAGATAAAACAGGCTTTTTATAAATATTACATGAAGTTAATGAGTACTACCTCCTCAATGAAAAAACAAGGAGAAATGGAAGAATATTTGGAAAAAATAAACAAAATGAGATTCACCGAGAAGCAGAAATCAATTCTGAATAAACCCATATCGATGATGGAGATAGTTCAAGCTATTAGGAATTTGAAGAATGACAAATCTCCTGGAGCAGATGGCTTTACTGCAAAATATTACAAAATATTGGAACATGAAGTTTCGATACCTTTGCAGAACACAATGAATGAGATAAGAAAGGCGGGAATACCCGACACCTGGAAGGAAGCTAACGTGACTTTAATACCAAAAGAAGGAAGAGACTCAACAGATGTCAAGAATTACAGACCAATTTCATTATTAAATACAGATTATAAAATCTTTGCTGCAATTCTGGCTGAAAGACTTAAAAAGGTTCTTCAAGAAAATACACATGAAGATCAGAATGGCTTCTTACCAAAGAGAACGATGCAAGATAATATCAGGACAGTGCTAAATATAATTGAGTACTATGAGAAGCACAATGAAAGAAAGCTGGCAGTGATATTTGTGGATGCAGAAAAGGCCTTTGGTATGATTAATTGGTCATTCCTGAAGATTAAACAGGCTTAAGCCGGAGACAAATTTATCTCTTGGATTGAAGCAATATACAGTCAACAACAGGCAAGATTGGTTATTAATGGAGAGAGAACAAAACAGATTGAATTGCATAGAGAAACAAGACAAGGTTGTCCACTATCTCCGCTGTTGTTTATCATGACATTGGAAATACTTAACAATGTCATAAGGGAAGACAAAGCAATAAGAGGACTTCAGATTAAGAAATATCAGTATAAACTCAAAGCATTTGCAGATGATTTGGTCTTGTTTCTGGATGATCCTCTCAGCAGTATTCAAAGGTTGATGGATATTGTTCAGGAATATGGAGAACTTTCTGGATTTAAGATAAACAAGGAAAAAACAGTAATGATAACAAAAAACATGAGGGAGAAAGAAGAGAAGGAGCTTGAGCATTTAACAGGTTTTAATAAAGGTCAAAAAGCAAAATACTTGGGTGTCTGGATTACAAAAAGAAATAATGAACTATTTCAGAATAACTATGAAAAAAAATGGAAAGAGATAATCACGGATTTGGAGAAATGGACTAGAATGCAACTATCTATGATGGGAAGAGTGGCAGTCATAAAAATGAACATACTTCCAAAGATGAATTACCTTTTCCAAAATCTTCCTATTATCACAAATACTAGGCCTTTTATACAATGGAAGAGAGATTTAAGTACATTTATATGGCAAGGGAAAAAGCCAAGAATAAAATGGAATATCCTGACAGATTCAATAAGAAGAAGAGGCCTGGGTCTACCAGATTTACAGATATATTTCAAGGCAGCAGCATTTACTTGGATAAAAGACTGGATGAATCTTCAAAATAAGAGAATGCTGACATTAGAGGGAGCTGATTTAAGGATGGGTTGGCATGCCTATATGTTCTATGGGAAAGCTGCGGTCAACAAAGACTTTGTTCATCATTTTGTAAGAAAATCACTACTTAAAATATGGACTGACTACAAGAATAAGAACATCAGGCAACTACCTACATGGGTCTCCCCTCAAGAAGCTTTCTTTGGAAGATGGACCGATTCAGATAAATGGCTGTGTTATGATGACATATTAGAAAAGACAAATCTGAATTTTTTTATGATGAAATCAAGAGAAAAATTGGAATCAGAAGGAACAAAGTTAAACTGGTTCCCTTGCAGACAGCTAACTGAGAGAATCCAGATGGACGTGAAAACTTATGGAATAGAACAAAAAGAGCAAGGAAGAATGTTGAAGTTATTGCTGGAAAACCAGCCTCATTTATTATCACACTTATATCAGGAGATTTTAAATCAAGAAAGAGAAGAGGAGACAGTCAAAGCAGCAATGATATTGTGGGCTCAAAATGTCGGACATCCAATTCAATTAGAGCACTGGGAACAGAGCTGGCAAAGGACACAAAAATTTACTGCAGCCCAGAACCTAAAACAGAACTATTATAAGCTTTTTCACAGATGGTACATGACACCAGAAAAATTAAAGAAGATATAAAATACGGGAACAGGTCATTGTTGGAAGTGTCAGGAGAATGCTGGAACACTTTTTCATATACGGTGGTCATGTCCTAAGGCTAAAAAATATTGGAATGATATACATAATATGATATGTAAAATATTGAGGGTTCAAATGGATAAGAAACCTGAAATGTACTTATTAAATATGACACATATGTTAGATGGAACTGTAGCAAAGAAATATTGGAGAATAATAATGTATATGATTACGACAGCCCGTATTGAATATGCAAGGTTACGGAAAACTGAGCAGATACCTACAATAGAGCAATGGTGGGCAACTTTCATTGAAAATCGAAATGCAGATATAGTCTCTCAGAGATTAAAAGGAAAATCAGATGATGACATTAACAATGGCAAATCGTTCTGAAAACGGGTTGGGTGTTGACAGGTAACAATTCTTAATTCATGGTAGCATGAACAGTTAGAAGTAAAAATCAGTGGAATATCATGGAACATGAAAAGTAGGGTAGAAGAGCAGGATCTAACATGTATGCTAACAAATGTAATGCGATGCATAATGTTGAAATGTCAATGAAATAACAGTATTGAAATCCAGAGAGGAGTGGAAGAAAGTTGTAATAGTTCGGTAAAATGTACAATGAGAAATGTTGTTTTATACGATGTAATCACAATAAAATTATTAAAAAAAAAATTGGATTAAGAAAGACCAAAGTGGCTCTTTTACCAAAAAGGTTTTTAAAAGATAACACAAGAAGAATACATACTATTATAGAATACTTCCACATACATAATGAGAAAAAAATAGGATTAATATTTTTAGACATGGAAAGACATTTGACAATGTTAATTGGACATTCATGTTAGAAACCTTGGAAACAATGAATTTTGGATAAAGTTTTTTTAAATTGAATAAAATCAATTTATAGAAATCAATCTGCCCATTTATTGATTAATGGTGAAAAAACAGAGAGATTGCCAATATACAAAGGGACAGATTTGCTCCCTCTCTCCTCATCTTTATAATTGTTTATTTTGAAATATTAAATAGAAAAATTAGGAATGAAGATCAAATTAGGGGTTTGAAAATCAAGTCTCAAATTTATAAACTTAAGGCTTATGCTGATTATTTAGTGATGATTTCGGAGGATCCAATTAGCAGTATGGAAAAATTATTACAAATGCCGTATGAATTTGGAATGGCTTTGGGACTTAAAATAAATAAGGAAAAAATGAACATGATTTTTAAAAATCTAACAAACAAAAAGAATTAGATCTGATTGCTAGATCAAACTTTTCAATAGTTAAAAAAGTAAGATATTTGGGTATAATAATAACTAAAAATAATTCTGAATTATTTGATAATAATTATAAAAAGATTTGGCAGGAGATAAAACATGATTTGAAGAAACAGTTTAAATTAGGGTTATGATTGATGAGGAAGATAGCAACAGTTAGAATGTCTACTTTACCAAAAATAAACTTTTTCTTCCAAAATTTACTGATAATTGTAAATAATATTCCATTTAAAGAATGGCATAAAGATATATCTAAATTTGTATGGAAAGGCAAGAAACCCAAGATAAAAGGAAAAATATTGAAGGATAGTAAAGAAAGGGGTAGGTTAAGCTTACCTGACTTAAAATTAAATTACCATTCAAATTGCCTTGATTGGATATCTGAATGGATGATTTTGAGAGATAAGAGATTATTGCAATTAGAAGGTTTTAATATTTATTTTGGTTGGCATGTGTACCTTTGGTACAATAAAGCAAAAGTAAGTAGGGACTAAATTGATCATTATATAAGAAAGGCACTGTTGAGAGTGTGGTTAAAACATAACAGGAAGATTTACTTAAAGTCACATGCATGGGTCTCAGTACATGAAGAGTTTTATGAAAAAGAAATACCTATAATAAATAAATTGGTATCATATAAGGATAGAGTGAAAATATGGGATGGTGAAATACAGTTGAAATCTAGACCCTTTTCACACCTTACATTTTCACAGTGCTGGGGTGTGGGGCTCACGCAAGCAGCCTCCAGAGAGACGCTCTCGCTTCCTTGCTCCTTCAGCTCCACACGAGCTTCCTGCTCGCACGAGAGCCCCGCCTCTTCCTTTCGCAGTGCAGCCTGGGATCTTCCCAGCCTGCACTGGACAGGAAGCGCAACCGGTCTGGCTTCCGAAGCTCTGCACGCAAGGTAAGTGTGCGCGGGGCCCCGGAGCGATGCGTGCGCGGTCCGTGTCAGGCCCTTGAGCATCGCGCAAATGTGAGTGCATTGTGTGGACTGCTCCTCACATATGCGCGACACTCAAGAGGCCCTTTCACATTGGAAATGCCGTGCGAAAAGGGCCCTAGAGAGGAATTACAGGACCAGGGTTTAAGCTCCCACTGGTTACTATGTCGGTAATTGGCGGAGAGATTTCAAGTAGGAAAACAGAAGGTATACAAATAGAGGAGAATGAATTTGACACTTTTCTAAAACCTGAAGTTGAACATACAGTTGGAAAAATTTGTAAGTTTTTATTAAAATAAGAAATGGAACAGGAATTGATAAAAGATAATATGATAAAATGGGTGCAGGACAGTGATCATCCCATATTACTAGATCATTGGGAAAAGACATGGAGGGAAACACCTAATTTACGAAAAGCAGCTAACATGAGGGAAAATTTTTATAAAATGTTATATCGCTGGTACTTTACACCAATCCAATTGGCAAAGATGTCAAAGAATGTTAGAGTAACATGTTAGAAATGCAAAGAAAAAGGGACTTTCTTCCCTATATAGTGGAATTGTAAACATGCTAAGAAATATTGGAGAGAAATTCATAGAAAGATTTGCAAAACCTTCAGACAAAATATTTTACTGACACCAGAGTTATTTCCTTTGAATATGATAAATGACTCTTTCCAACTAAACAAAATCCAGAAGGAGGAAGCAATCGGCGATACTAACAATAGAAGAATGGGTGTTACTGTCAGGGATTCAAAGCACGGAACCCTGGGAAAATGCCCAGACCACTGCAAGGCATTGCATCATACTCCAGCAGTGTGTATTGCAAGACATTGCATCAGACACTGGAGTGGTGTGCAAAGGGTACAGGGTGGTGTGCCGACCCCTGCAGCTCATTGGTTGTAAATATGTATATAAGGCAGCAACATTCGGTTCATTCTGTCGGTTGACCAAACCCGGTGCCTGGCGTAAGCCTTTGTCAATCTGTTTTATGTTCATGTGCATATCGGGACCTTGAAGCTAAGATAAAGTGCCTCCTGTTTGGAAGAAAGTTTTTCCGTGTGAGTATCCTTCTCGGGGACAGGGTTGCTGCGGTCGGTTTGCTGAGAACCTCTTTTTGCTGTGTCTCCATGGGGATTGAAACTCCCATCATTCCCCCATCAGTTAAAACTATTTGATATTATGGAAACAGATAAATTGTTGGAAACTGTAAGGGATAGAACTGGTAAAGATGAATGGAGTGTACTTTTTCCTTTATGGGAGGAGCATTGGGGTAATGTAGCAACTAGGGGAATAAGATAATTGTGTTAAAGAAGTAGCCGTAAGATTTTAAGGAGAAAAAAAATTCTTTTATTTTAAACAACTTATGTCTCCAAATATAATGTTATATATTATACGGAAAATATTTTTTTATTTTTATTGTTTATATATTTGTATAAGCTTTATATATTTAAACTACCTGGTAGAGATATATAAATCTATGCAAGCCTATAATTTAGTTTGATTGTGAACTATCCTTTAAAATGTAATTGATATACAGAAGGTATTAACAAATAAAGATACGTCAACCAATTAGGGTTAGAAGTCCAATTTTCTTCTTTTTTTAACTTTTTTCCTTCGTTCTTAATTTTGTCATGTTTAACTAACTTTTTTCTTTCTATTTTTTCCCCTTCTTTTTCTCTCTTTCTTCTTTTTTTCTAATTTCAGTACTCTGTAATTCTTTTTTTTTCATGTGTTTTTGGAACTGAAGAAAAAGGAAGGAAAAAAGGTTTGAGAAATAACATGAGTAATATATATTCTTGACTGTAAAAAGAAATATATTGAGCTGCTGTTTTATGATTTGGGGAAAAAGGAACAAAGTGATGAGTTATAAGTCTAATTTAGAATATGATTTCTGAACTAAAGAATTAAAGAATTAAAGATTCATAAGAATTATTACACTGTGATTGTAATATGGAAGATAGGTAGCATAAATGATATGTAATATAAAAATAATTAGATAATTATAATTAGTATATGTCAAGATATTGACACTGAAAGGCATCTGTGGCACACCTTTGGTAAAAAATTCTTTGTTAATATAAAAAAAAGAGGGGAAAAAAGAAATTATTTTTCAAATTATTGGAGGGGAGGATTGAAAGACTGGCATGGGGCTTCAGAGGCCTCAAAACTAGGGTTTGGGGCCATGCTCTCTCCATCCTTGATCTCAGGCCATTTCCGCACGGGGTGAGGGAATCACCCAGTGACTCTACTTACCGGACTTTCTGGCTTCCCGGTCTGGTCCAGACTGCTCCGGAGCAGTGCGTGGCCGTCGCTCCACACTGCTCTGGCGTCGAAAATGGCAGCTTCCAGTTGGTCAAGGGTCTCAACCAACCACTGAAGCTCGCCAGCCTAAAGCCCACCCCCGGCAGATCGCAGGCTCGCATTGGCGCGAGCCTGCGAATCTGCGTAAGGGAGCAGACTAGCAGTGGCGCGCTCCGTTTTTAGAGGTCTTTCAAAAACACGCTGGACGACCACTTGGGGTCGTTCCAGAGCAGGCTGAGGTGTAGATCTACATTAAGTAGGTCCGACCCAGTCCGTTTCCAGGTGCAAACGTCCTCCCTGGAGGACGCTCTGCACCATTTTAAAAACCCCTTGTGGAAATGGCCTAAATCTCTGGGGATTCTTGAGCATAAAACCTCTCTCAAATATAATACAGTTGTTGTCAATTTTTTAAAAAAAGAAATCCCATTTTTCTTTAAAAATTGTGATTCAAAGCAGCTCATAATTTAAAAGAAAAATACAACTAAAAACATACAAAAAGTTATTATCACAATTAAATTATCCATGGTATTAAAATAATTACCCACCAATAAAAGAATAAAATGTAATTTTAAAAGATACAAAAAAAATAATTAAAATGATACAGTACTCATAGCCTATTGTTTAAAAACTTTCTGTTTTAAATACATGTCTGAATAAAGTCTGCTGACTGAAGAACAACAAAGAGGGGACCTTTCTGGCCAACCTGGAAGGGAGCTGCAGAGTCTAGGGGCAGCCACTGAGAAGGTCCTCTCTTGTGTCCACACCAACCATGCTGGTGATGGTCGTGGGACTGAAAATAAGGGCCTCTCCCAGTTTGCTCAAAGACCAGCTTGGCTCTTACAGGGAACTACGATCTGCCAAATAGCCCGGACCTGAGCCAAATAGGACTTTACAGTTCATAACCAGCACTTTGAATTGTGCCCAGAAACAGACTGGCAGCCAGTGGGGCTGTTTCAACAAGAGCATAGTAAGACCTCTGTAACCTACTCCAGTTAACAGTCTGACTGGACCAGCTGCAATATCCAAACACTTTTCAAAGGCAGCCTCAAGTGCAGCACATTACAGTAGCCCAAATGGGATGCAACTAAGGCATGTGCCACTGTGGCCAGATCCATGTAGCTATGGATTGCTGGATGGTGCATAGCTATTTGTCCAATGTGCTACTCGATTCACTAGGATTATGAAAACAACACAAACATTCAGATAAACTTGACTGCATAGTGTTGGCATTTGGTAGAAGGGCATGTAGCACAACCCCCACTAACTATGTTAGCACAGATTTACCTTATGCAAGCATGACATAGGATCTGAGCTCATGTTTCATAAACACATGTTCTGGTATGAGTGAAATGACTGTGAATTAGGAGGCCATAGATGGGAATATTCAAGGCATGTCCAAATATAGAGTAGGGTCTGTAGAAATCTCCTTTGAAATATTTGTGGTTCATAGGAGCAATAACCATTCCTATGTGAGTTTTACAACATAAGGCAGGTTATAAGACTCTCTCTCTCTCTCTCTCTCTCTCTCTCTCTCTATATATATATATATATATATATATATCCATCCATCCAACCATCCACTCATCCAGTTAATAACAAACATTGCATTGTTGTTACTAAAATCAGGAAGTGACTTGTTTTCGTTCACTGAGCAACTCCTTAGACAGAGGGTAAGGTTCATTACGTCAGCACATTGGTATCTCCCAATGTCATTTTGCTCCCTTTCATCCCCAATGGGGAAAATGGTACATTCCAGGAGCACCACTGCAGAGGAAGTTGTCTTTTCAAACGCAGAAGTTTTGTTTGACAATGAACAGTTTGTTTGCTGAGGGAACAAGTCTGACCTGCTCGAAGCAATTAAGCCCTTGAATAGAAACATACAGAAAGAAACACAGCTTGACTGAGTGTCTTATCCATAGAGCAGCGTGAGTTTTATCTGTTGGCCTCCAACTTTGCCTACCCCTGGCGACAGTTTTGAAAGGGTTTCCCACTTGTTTTGTTGTTTTCATTCTAGTCAAGTTGGTGAGCAGGCACAGTGAAGAGCCTGGCTTGGCAGGTGCTCATTAACATTTGCCTTTCTTACAAAGAAAGGGAGGAGTTGTCTCTTTTCTTCCTATAAGCATGGCTTTCTCCTGCTGCTGCTGCCCTTGGTTCTCAGTTGCTTCAGAAGAGGTAAGGAATCAGTTATCATACTATGATGGGGAAAAGGGCAGAACAACACAACTTGAAGTTCACAGCTCTTATCAGCAAATCCAGATCAAAAAGAAAGCTGGGACAGCATCAAAATGGGTGCAGAAAAGTCAAGTAGGCAGATACCCTATTAGTTCTTCTAAGATACTTGGGATATGGTCTTCTTATGGAAATGTCATGTACCTTATGAAGATAACAATCACTAGGAAGACAGTAAGAAATGTAGATTTGGTAGCTAACTTAATGGTTTATGTGACAAGGTCAAGCTGTGCTTATTTTAGTACATTTTGGTCCTTTCCCGTAATAAATCATCACACTTGTGACAGTAATGGTGGCAGAAGAAGACAAAGAGGGAGAAGGAGGAGGGTGGAGGAAGAAGGAGAGGAGGAGCTTAGAACTGGGGAAAAATAATTCAGAGGTGCTACAAGATCTCTTTGCGTTACTGTGAGCATTAAGAGTTGAATTTGTTTAATTCTTTGAAGTTATCATTAGCTGACTTGTTGATTTAAATGTTAATATGGAGCCAGCCATAGGGGTTATAAAGCATGGCATGGAGGCTGTGACTTTTGAACTTAGAACAGCAGATTTTGTTAATGCCTCATTCAGGAATCCCCTTTATGTCCTTTTAAAGTTGCCTTCCTCCAGCCTGGATTTTTTTGTACCATGGACTATAAAACCCATAATAGGATTGTTGGCAGGAAGTGTTGGGGATCCATCACATCTTTGTACTGTCAGATTGGTGAAGGATCTCCCAAGGCATGGGATCTCATCTTATAACTTCTCCAGTTCAGTGCCTACATGGCTCTTTTCTTTCCACCCCGCCCCCAACAGCACATATACTTCACCCATGCTTCAAATGCCTTGCT
Source organism: Cyclura pinguis (assembly GCA_030412105.1). Taxonomy (NCBI): domain Eukaryota; kingdom Metazoa; phylum Chordata; class Lepidosauria; order Squamata; family Iguanidae; genus Cyclura; species Cyclura pinguis. Next base: position 167,833,839 of record CM059600.1, read on the forward strand.
TGTTAAAGGTTAATAAGACATGAGTTATTTCAGTTAGAGAGCACTGATCTATCACAACTACAACAATAAATGGATAGCTAAAAAGATTGTCAGAGAATAAAACGTGGAGAAGTCCTAATCTGAAATTTTGAGCTTCTTTGAGCAAGTACAGAACATTTTTGTGCAAATTGAATCAATGCATCTTTTCTGCCTTTCCACTCCCACTTAAGAAATATGATCAACAAAGATGAGTGGTGCGGCACATGTTGTGCTGAAGAATCTAACAAGCTTTCTCTTTGCTACACCCTTCTTACCTTAATTGTACAATTAAAAGGGAGTGGGTGAAAAGAAGAAGGAGGAGGTTAAAAGCAGACTGCATGGAATTGAAAAGGAAAAGGGAGAAACTGAAAGAAAAAGAAATGTGGAATGGCTTTGAGGAAAAACTTTTCACTTCATTATCCAAGTATGTAGCACAGCATAAGCTAAATTACTGAGGGATTCCTTGAAGCTCAGCCCAAATAATATATAATGATTTCATATTATATGTCAATACAGAATAGAAACCAGTCCAGGATATAATCAATAAAGAAGTTACAGAACAGAGTCACAATGCACCCTAGCCCCTACCCCGGGAGACTTCAAACACTTTTCTTCCACAGAAATATTTCAATGGTGGGGAGACATCTTACTTTCAGGCCTAAATAGCATGACATCTGAATGGCCCGTTACTGCTTAAGGACTTTAGTCTCCTGCTAAGCAAAGAAACCATCCCTCCACTTCCATTCCATTCCATCCCTTTCTAAAGCTCAGTTTTTTCCTTCTTTCTCAAGCTTATTTCTTCTGCTGTTCCACAAACATAGTTTTTCTACAATGAATTGGGCCCTTTCCACACCATACCCCGTTACAGTCCCAGCACAGCCATTCACAGGATGGTAGCTGATTAGAAACGCTCTCTTCCACATCCTTCTGCCTTAAGCAGATGAGTAGTGCTGTTGCCACTGGTATTCCTTCCATACTACAGTGTCTTTGGCCACTCCTTTTCCCCATCTTCACTCCACCCTGATTGGTTGTCCCCCCCCCCCACTTTTTGGAAGCCGTATTAGTGTAGCAATATTGTAAGGGCATGATGCGCCAGTACACTACTGCACTTTTGCACTATATTGCTTAAAATGTATTTTAAAAAGAAAAAGTTTTAACTCAAAGGAGAAATTTAAAATAAACACAGAGAGTTGATAGATTTCAAAGTTAACATGCCATGGGAGTTGCTGAGAGAGGGACAAGCTGGGCATGCCTGCACCCTGCTCATTCCTGGATCCAGGAGGATAGGAAGCACTATCAAGAACTATTGTGGTACCGCAGCGATCTGGGTGATGGAATTGAAGCACTAAAGTAGGCTCTTCATGGATTTTTTCTGGAAATGGTATAAAGTGGTTTTGCAACACTTGGGGACAGGATAGCAGCTGGGTAGTGATGACATCATGCAGAAGCACAGCTCCTGGACCGGAAACAACATACTGCTGTTGCAGTATAGTGATGTCATGCAGAAACAGCCTTGGTCTCCAGAAAGTTTTCTCTCTTCTCCTCTCCCTGTTATTTTCTGAAAGCAGTTACACAGATTAGCCTGTCTACTAACAGTGCCTTGTGGTGTATTCCCTCCATGTCTCCTGAGGCATCAAGCCTTCCTGTTTTCCTGAATTTGAAATAGAGAGAAGCATCCACCCTAATGAATTCCAATAACTCAATTTGATAAAGCAGATATTCAACTTCAGTGTTAATTGGAAAAGTTAATGAGTTAGGGGAGGTCACCAAGAAAAGCAATGAATTCATACCTTAATGAGTTAATTAGTGAGGTTTTTTTCCTAGCTCTGTATTGCTGTGACTTAAAAAAAAATCACAGCAGATTTCTCCAGCTGAACTCTGCTCCTATGTTAGGTCTCGTAGAAGTGGAGGGGACCATAAAGCTACTTCCAGATTTCCAATTAAGCATTTTTAGTGTAAACCTGATCTTGTCTCCCAGCTGCAATTAAAGCCTGCTGTCATGTTTGCAAAGATTCAATTGTCACATTTTTCAGGGAAGCGTGAGAAAAGGGATTTCTTCAGATATTTTCTGGCCATTAAAAGTTACTTAAGAGTCACTAGCCTAACACAATCTGCCTGGTTCAACCTGTTCAACTAGTTTTGTCCTCTCGAAGCATAATCTTACTTTAAAAGAAAAAAAAAACAATCAGAAGCACCAGGCTGTAATAATACACAGTTTCAAGGCTGTATTTCAACAGAAGGCTGAACCAAAGCTTACCAATTCATGCTAGGGAACTGGCTTTCAAAATCTCCTGGGTCTACAAACCAGAACTCCTCTTTCGTGCAAAACCTTTCAAGTCCAAAGCACAGTTCTTGTTCCTTGCACAAGTGTTCAGGACTGCAAATCAGAGCTCATTTGAATGCAGAATTTTTGCAAATTTCAGATCCCGCTTCACTCTGATTTCCAGCCATTGATTGTAATGAAGACTGGAACAAGTACTGCAGGCTACTTCAGAAAACTCTTGTTGAAGTTGTTGTTGTTGTGTGCCTTCAAGTCATTTCTGACTTATGATGACCCTAAGGCAAACCTATAATGGGGCTTTTTTGAAGCCGAGAGTGTGTGAGGCACCCAAGGTCACCCAGTAGGTTTCTAGGGCCCTTTCTGCATGGCATTTTCCATGCGAAAGGGTGTCTGGAGCGTCGTGCAATTGTGAGGAGCGATCTGCATGATGCACTCACAATTGCGCGACGCTCCAGGGGTTGGCAGGTGCCAATCGTCCACCTTTTCATTTTCAGCTAGAAACCGAAAATAGTGCATGATCGCGCATTGCTCCCAAGCCCCGCGTGCACTTACCTGGTATGCGAAGCCTCCGGAGCCACACTGGTCAAGCTTCCTGCCCCAGCGCAGCCTGGGAAACTCCCAGGCTGTGCTGCAGAAGGAAGAGGCGGGACTCTTATACGAGCAGGCAGCTCATGCAGAGCTGAAGCAGCAGGGACACAAAAGCCTCTCACCAGAGGCTGCTCGTGCGATCCCCGCACCCCAGCACCGGAAGAAGGTAAGGTGCGGAAAGGGCCTCAGTTTCACAGGGCCTATTAAAAATGGCATAGGGAGGCAGCAGAGGTGACAGCAAATAATCCATGAATAATCAAACTCGAAAAAGTGAAACCCACAAATGTCGAGGGCTGACTGTATCTCTCATGTTCATGATATCATCATGTTCATGTACAGTATATCTATCATGTTCATGAGCTTTTCTTTAAATCACAAATTCATAATCTATCTTTGTCTATTCAGACAAACCACAGTTTCTTGATTTGTTCACATGTTTCATACCGGTTGCTGTTTTGTATTGTTTATAGTTAAAAAAAATAAATCACCTGCCCTTTTTATGTGTTATTATAGCAACTTGTATGGTCAAAACATTCCCTAAACTGTGGTAACAGATAGCTCAGCTAATTTAATTTACTTAGTGTCCAATTATTTTCTGTTTGTTAAAATATTTTAAATTCCAACCTACGTGTGCCTGTAAGTGTATTTGCATGGAATGTATGACCTAGGGAAAATACAGAAATTGCTTTCTGATCCTATACAGAGTCCACCTCCTTCTTGGTCTATGCCAATCCAGGCCTCAGAAATCTAGGGCCCTTTTCGCATGGCATTTCTGATGCGAAAGGGCCCTTTGAGCACATGTGAGGAGCGGTCCACATGACGCACTCACATTTATGAAATGCTCAAGGGCCTGATGCGGACCACACAAGCATTTTGTCATTTTCAACTTGAAGTCAAAAATGTTGCACAGTCACGCATCGCTCCAGGGCCCCGCGTGCACTTACCTGGCGTGCAGAGCCTTGGAAGCTGGGCTGGTCGCACTTCCTGTCCAGTGCAGGCTGGGAAAGATCCCAGGCTGCACTGCGAAAGGAAGAGGTGGGGCTCTCGTGCGAGCAGGAAGCTCGCGTGGAGCTGAACAGGCAGGGAAGCAAGAGCCTTCCTCCGGAGACTGCTCGCGCAAGCCCTGAACCCCAGCATTGCAAAAGGGTAAGGTGTGAAAAGGGTCTAAGATCTTTGGTCCTTCTTTACATTTTGTGGCTTAAAAATAAGCAAATAAAGGCTCCTTCTATTACCATGAACAAGTGAAGAAATCTCCCCCACATGTGGAAAAATCCCCCTCTGACACCAGTATAATGCAGTTGATCAAATAAAGAAATCCTGTCTGATCAGTTCTAACTAATGCCTTTATAACAAATCACTGGTGTGACTGTACAAGCAATACTGTGGAGAGTTCTTGTCACCATATCTCAGAAAAGTTGTTGTAAAAAAAGGTGCTGAAAAGAACAATCAAAATTATCATTAGGCTAGAGGAGATAACCTACAAGGAAATGATCCACCATTTCCAGATACCAGGGGTGGATGTAGGGGACAAGGTAGAGGTTACAATATAGTGTATAAATGTGGATTAAGATAAGTTTGTCAGAATCCGGGCCATCCAATGAAAGGTGAGGTATTAGGTGACATGAAAAAGAGGGCAGAACTCCTGTGTTTTTAATAGTTACATAAAAGGGAAATTCAATAGGTGTTGCTTGTCATAACAGCTAGGCCTACTGGACTCTCTTCTAAGGAATTTGGAAAAGAAAGGGGGGAAAAGCCCCACCAAAGTACACACAGTTTCACACAGAATATAGTTTAATTATGGATTTTTCCTCAGATTTTCCACATGAATTTAGACAAATTTTGGAGGATGATTCTATCAAATTTGCTATTAGTTGTGATGGCTACATTTAAACTCCAAGATGATAGTGACAGTGGCTCTGTACACTAGTTTCTGGGGTCAATATTGGAAGAGTTCTGTTGCCTTCATGCCCTGCTTCTAGGCTTTCCTCAGGGCTGCTGTAGAAAACAGGGATTTGGACCATTTGATAGGCCTTTGGTCCAATCCAACAGGAGTCTTTTTAGGTTCTAATGGAGTAGGGGAAGTCTAACCCTCACCAAAACACACACTTCCTAAATTAGAATTTCAATGTAAAACAGACCCAAGGGAGTACTAAACATTTCATGAAGGGAATTTTATGAAAAAGTTAGTTGCTAAAAGAGGAAAATAAAACCTGGCTAGAAAAAGAATTTTTTCTAGTCTTTCTGTCCCCATATCTTGGCTCAGTCATTAATCAGAATGGAGACGGTGGTCATGAACCTATGAAGGAACTAGACAAGATCCTGAATTGTAAATATACATAATTAAATACTAAAGATAGGATTGTCCATGCCATCATATTTCCCATTTCTAGGTATGGTTGTGAAAGCTGGACAGTGACGAAAGCTGATAGGAAGAAAATCACTTCATCTGAAATGTGGTGCTGGAGAAAGGTTCTATGCTTATCCCGGATTGCTAAAAATTAAAATGAATGGGTCCTAGAGGAATTCAAGACTGCACTCTCCCTAGGAGCCAAGATGACTAAACTGAGGCTGTTGTACTTTGGCCAGATCATGAAAAGACATGACACACTAGAAAAGACCATAATGTTTGGGAAGGTAGAAAGCAGTAGGAAAAGAGGAAGACTGCATTACAGATGGATAGACTCAGTCAAGGATGGCACATCCCTGAAGCTGCAAGACCTGAGCAAGGCTGTTGATGAGAGGTGACTTGGAGCTCTCTCCTTCATTAGATTGCTGTAAATCAAAGTTGACTTGACAGCAATTAACAACAACAACAACCACCTGCTTTTTTATCATGTGAAGCTGATCTTTGAATTTGCTTCATTTTTGCAACTTTCATAGGACTATATTCATAGCTAACCTCCTCAACCAAACAAAGTTTGTGATGGTATTAACACTTTAGTTTTGTTTACATTAATATCCAACAAAGTAGAGATTTTATACTACTGTTTGTCTGGAAGGGGTGCAGAAAAACTCTCTTAAATGTGTATGTGGAGTTGCATGTGAACAGGAGCTCCCTGTTCTCTTAACCAATGTTTTACATGTGCTCACAGTAATGAGCTACTGTTGCCTGGAATTTCTCTCATAGAAGAGAAAGCATAGCCCTGTTTGCACAAAATGGTGTGAGCAAAGCATCTTATTTCAGCTAGGTGCTTCCAGGCATAAGAGAAAGCAATAACTCTCACAAAGTTTTTAGCATCAATCATAATAGTAGTAGTGGGGTACGTTTGGGTGTGTGCATAGTACCACCATATTTAGAAGGTGTGGTGCTTTATAAAGTAGGACAAATCTCTGCCTCAGAGGTCTTATAATCTATAATTCAATAGAGGAAGGGTAGAGAATGTAAGAAAGAGCTAAGAAATAGGGGAAACAGATACAAGTAGTTGGAAAGCTATTCTTAAAAATGTAATTAGTTACTATTCTAAGCCACCCTGCAATTAGCAGTTGTCACAATTATTTTCTTTTTAAAAGAAACTCAAAAAGTTATTACATTGTTGCTTTCTATTTATTTGAAAAACATCTCAATGCTGAAGACCATTGGCTTGGACAAAACAATACAACACTCTTCTTTTGCCCATCTCGCTGTTTCCTCAACATCCACAAAAGAACACAAGGCTCAAAGCCACAGTCCAAGTCAGCACTTGAACTGTGTGATATTCCTTCTGCACTGATGAAGCCAGGCTCAGGATTTGTAAAAGTAACTGAAATATTATTGTTGCACTGCAAACGTAGTAAAAATTATCCTTCATCAAGTAGAAATCATAATATAATGTAATAACACATTGGAGACAGGACATAAAAGCAAATAAGTTATTTGTAAGTCTGAAGATTATACATTTATTTTTAAGTAACTTGTTTTGTTCACAGAGGGAACCCCTCAATACACAATACTCAAATCAACATCGTAAAGGCAACAGAACAGGTAAATTCTGGCTCACCATACTTAAATATTTTCTCTTTCTTTTCTTTTTCCACTATAAATGTTCCCGATATTATTTTGTAGTTGAACTGTGACAAACATTATTCTGTTCTAAGTTTCTAGTAGAAACGGGCCTTTTTAGAAGGGTAGATATTTTCTGGAAATGAAACAAAGTTAGAGAATATGACAGAGTCATCTTTCCTTCAAGGCTGATTGGTGATATTTCCCACCCACAACTGTCATATCTTCCCTATCTTAAATCAGTTGTGTGGGTGATTCTGCCCAATCAAGGAACATATATTGAGCAGAATGATATCATGATACTGTTTTGTGATGTCACAGGGAAAAAAAGTGGGGACACCTAAGAGAGAATGGAATGAAAATGAGAAAAACAGGAAAAAAATGTTAAAAATCTTGAAACTACAGTAACGAGGATGCTAATTTATACCCCCAAAAGCTGTTCCACCCCTATGAAAAGGCCAGACAACCACTCTGCATTTCAGGAACATTTTGAGTATTTGAAAAAGTCCAGGCTTGCTTCAGTGCTCCAAAGCTACCCCATGCTTTATCCCAGATCTTGATCCTGAAGATCATTTCCCTCTAAACTGAACCCACACGATGAAAACTATCTTCCCTCACCCCTGACCATTGGCCAGTGATGTATTTAAGTCTTTTACTCCAAGTCTCAAGTTCTTGCAAGATACTTTCAAGTCAAGTGTCAAGTCTGGGTGCCAACTTTATAACCCAAACTATATTCCAGAAATTCTGGACAGAGTCAAATAAAGTCAGTTTTAATAATTTAAGCAGAGCTGGCCCTCCACATTTTTTGCGAGTTTGCCATCTGCAGCTTTGGAAGTTCCTTACTCCCCCTTCATGAAGCTAGAGACTTATATGTGCCAATGGGCATAAAAGAGTCTGCAGCTTCGGAACTGGGGAATAGGACGCTGCTTGCTTCCCATTTCTGAAGCTGAAGGCTTTTTCAGAAGTGGGGAATAGGATCCTTTTTAACTCCCCATTACTGAAGCTTCAAAAGCTTTAGAAGGAAGGATCCTTCTTCCTCTAGCCCTTTGCCTAACACATTTGCTGTTCCTCCCTGAGAAATACACCCTGCACTTTGGGGCCAAGTCTTATCTTCTGCTCTTAGGAAATGTTTTAGAAGGCTGCCCCAATATGCAGTGCGGTCAGGCTGCTGAGCAGACGTCAAGTCTGCCTCAAGCCCATTGTCTAACCTGTTTGCTGTTCCCCTCTAAGAAATGCACCCACACTTTGGGCTTGTGGCAGATTGTCATGTGACCAGTAGGCAAAAAGAGATGGAAGCATTGTTCACAGTTGTAAGTTTCTGCATCATATATAATATATAATGTTATGGAACCAAAGGCAGCAAGTAAATCACTAAAAATATACAAGCCTTGAGTTGAGTCGGTGCATCATTTATTGCCAAGTCCGAGTCATGGTACTGAATCGCCTCAAGTCCAACTTGAGTCAGAGCCAATTGACTTAAGTCTACATCACTGCCATTGGCCCTCCCTACCTACACCATACTTTTCAACATTTCACAGGTGAAAACTGGGACACATGTGAGCAAACAATAACAGAATGTGGTCAGGATGGCAAAGGTTATTAATGAGGAAGAACAGAAAAGCTATGAGAGGATGCAGCCATTTGCTTTTGTTTGAGTCTGCTGGGAAAGGCAAGATTCTGTCCCCTCCACTCCTCTCTCCCTGCTGAGTTAATTAAGTGCAACCTATGTTTGTCCTTTGAAATCAGTTTGTACTAACTGAAGTAAACAAGACCAAAGGGGAAAAGTGGGAGAAGGAAACAGAAGATGAGACACTTCAAAAGCAGCTCACAAAGTGTGATGACAGAGGATTCAGAGGGGCTGTCCTTGACCAATTGGGGACAATTGGAGGTTATGTGGACATGACAGCAGCTGGGACCTCTCAGGGGACTGGACAGCTGATTGGGGATGGGAGGACATTGAACCACATGTGTGGAGCTCAACTATAGGTAGTCGGCCAGAGTGTGCGTACTATTCTGAATTCAATTAACATCATTTAGACTTCCACTATCCTTGGTGAAAACATGACCAGGTTGTTTCTTTTCTTCCAAGGGACTGTAGAATTAAATACTGCTCCCCCCATTTCTGCTTTTTCAGAAGAAAAAAGGAATTGTGTTCCTCTATTAAATAACACCTCCCCCACACACACACCCTTTCTGCTTTTTCAGGAGAAAAGAGGAATTGTTTTCTTCCACCCCACCTCTCCTGAAAATGAGATGCTTTTCAAATGTTCTCAGAATTAATTTGGCAGATGAGATGCATTCAAAGACCAAACTCTGTAGGAAAAAAAAAACCTGACCACAGTTCCCCCCCCCCCATAGTTTTCTTTTCTTTTCTTTTCTTTTCTTTTCTTTTCTTTTCTTTTTTCTTTCTTTCTTTTTTAATGTCTCTGTGACATCTGCTGGAAATACTACCAGAAAATAGATCATTTATTCCATTGCTGGGAAAGATGCAATTAGGTTCTCCAGGTTTGAAAAAATAAACGCTAGTCTAAACTGTGTTGTCATGGAACCATTGGTCTGATTTTCAGTTGGATATTCAAGATTTAATTATGGCTCCTGTGCTTATTCTGGTGAAACCGCTTTCCGGATATGATGGCTGTGATTTTTCAAAGCCGACTTAAGGGATTTGGAGTGCCAGTTTCCATTAAAATTAATGGCAGCTGGGCACTGAAGTTTCTTGAGATGCACTTGGAAATCTCAACTCACAAAGCCTGCAAGGTGCTACATGAGAAGAAAAAGGCCCACTTGATCAGACCAATGGTTCATTTTTGACAAACATTTTGATATGGACTTAAAACTCTACTTTTTGAACACTTAAATTTGCACAGTACAAGCCCATTTTCGCTGGTCATTTAACACATCCCACGGCATAAGAGTGATCATAGGAAGCCTTTGCCATGAGGCAAACTGCATACATGCCAAGCTACTCCACTTCTATGCCACCCCAAGCTCTCCTGAAACAGAGCAGATGGAAATATTTGAATAAATAAGCAAAATATTTCCAAACACTTTCCAAATACCCCATGAAAATAATTTGGGATAGTGTCAAAACCACACTTGCTTTCAGGTAAGTAGGATATTCTATTTTGAAAAAAATCTCATTCATTGAGATAAGCACAGAACTGATGGACAGAACCTTTGAAAATCCTGTCTTTAGGGTGCAGAAATTGTTGGTCCATATTCTACATCACCTGCTTAGTTACACATGTCCTGTCCTGACCCAGTTCCCAGACCTACTTTACCAGGTAGTAGTTACACTGAGAGATGAAAGTATGTTCAGCTGCTGATTGGAGTGCAAGAGGATGATGTTTTCACCCAACTCCCACCAGCAAAGGAGGCTGCAACAATCAGAAGCAGGACCCCTACCATAATTTCTTGTCACAGTCTCACTCACTGGCAGGACAGAGTGATGAAAAGGTCATCCTCTTGCTCACAGACCATCAGCTGAGCAGACCTCCAATTCTCAGTGCGGCTGCTGCCTGGTTTGGGAGGGCATTTACAATTGTGGCAGTAGTGCCACAATTGTGACCACATAGGATAAGTCAATACTGAGTAGTTACAGAGCCTTTAACTCTAACTTACAAATCTCTTAACTGCAGCATACAATGCCAGCCATAATTTATTAATGACCTGTAGTTTGGAGTATAGTGTTTAAAATATGGTTGTCTTTCAGTGCTCTTCCTTACTAATTTACTAACATGAGGTGTCTGTTGGTTTCCATCTTTCTAGCTGGCTTCACCAAAGACAAACCCCTCACAGTGAAAAGGGTCAATGTGCCGGAGATCGACACATTGTTTAACGACATTGCTGAAACTTTCAACAAGCAGCAAGAGGATTGTTTAACTCTCTGGGAAGCCATTCAGGGGCTGAAAAAGGCCTACAGCTGTTCACCTGCAAGCTATCTCTCTGTATGCATGGAGAAGATACAACAAGAACATAGTAAGTCAACAGGGAATAATACTGTGAAAATATGTAGTGTAAATTTAAAAAAAACCTCTCCATAAGTTATGTAGGTTCATTTTATTTAGCATTTGTATTTCTTTTACTTGTACTCTGCTTACTCCCATTAAAGTGTCCAAACGGGTTTACAATTCAAGTTATCATGAAATTTAGTTCAAAGCAATTAGAGAGCAATTGTTAGAAAGCAATTAAAAAGTAATTAATCTATCACATTCAAACCAAACACTGAATTGAAAGATGGGAAGATAGAAAGATGGGCACATGAGTACAGCAGCCATCAAGAAGGCTCAGTCTTGCGCACTCAGCAAACATGCCTCTAAGGACAGTAGGACCAAGAGAAAGGATAACCCCTCCAGTCTCAAATTTCAGGCAGGCTTACATACGGAAATACAATATTTTGGAGAGTTTAGACTGTGAATGAATAGAGTTTTAGAGGTCCTAACCAGCACTTTGAACTGTCTACACATGAAAGCAAGATTGAATATGTTTGAGTTTCTTGGTCCCTCAGTAGTTCAGCAGGTCTGAGCCTAAAATGGGAAGGTTCGCTACCATCTCTTTCCATTTATGGCATTTTCTGTACATTCCATCAGACTCAAGTGCAGAAATGTGGGATGTTTGTCCCTCCTGGTGTTGCTGGACTACAGCTTCCCACCAGCTCTACCCAGCACAACTAGTGATGAAGGTCTATGAGAGTTACAGCCCAACAACATAGGGAGGATCTCATATTCTTCATCCCTGCTCTGGAATGCCTAGAAATAGAAAAACTAGGAGGGGGTTCTTCAGATGAATAGGCAGGACCAAGCAGAGGGAGACAGATTTGATATCCTGTGGTTGTCCTTGGCACACATAGGATGAAAATCCAACCCCAGTGACATCATTTAATGAGAAGACTTTACTGTTGCCCATGTAAGATAATGGTTGACATTCACAGCAATGTATAAGACTTCTGTGGTAGAAGAGGATACAATGCTTACCATGAAAAAACGTGCCCCAGAGATTGCTCAGTCATGGTGGAGGAGCTTCATATATCAATGTTGATATTGTCTGGAGGAGTATTGTGCTCTCCAAGCATCCTGACAGAATATCTGCCCAACATCCTACATACATGTACACCCTAGAAATATTGCTGTTGATATGATAGCTGGAAAGGGTGTATATGTGTATATGCCAGTGTTTTCTCAGAATTCCACCATATTTTAGCACCACATCAAAACAGGGAACAGGGTGAGGCAGAAGAGAGACTATTTGGAGGAAAAGGTAAGGTTTATATTGGGACCTGTGGGAGGTGCAATATATCTCTCTGCACCAGGGCTGGGAATTTTGCTAGACTGCATGTCCCAGTAGCCCTAGCCAGCATAGCCAAGAGTGAGAATTTGAGGAGCTGCAATCCAATGATATCCGGAGGGTTGAATGATTCCAAACCCTGTTCTGCACAGATACATTTTATTATTTTTTATTTTTATTTTTATTAAAACACATTTACAAAACATAAAAAGATACATTACATTGGTATAATAAGGTATCCCAAAGATCTCCCCCCCCCCAACTTCCTTTAACTGCATTTTCCCCAGTTTTGTCCATACCATACACTTACACTTTGCTTGTACAAATTTGTACAAACACCTCAGTTCAGGCCATTTTTAACCACTCATTCACCCCCTTCCACTCTTTTTCAAATTTTTGAATAGATTTATTTTGCAGCAGATTTGCCAATTTTTCGGTCTCAAACCTATCCACAACCCTTAATTTCCATTCTTCCAAGTTTATTTCTTTCTTTTCTTTCCCATGTTGGGCATATGTTAATCTGGCTGCTGTAATTATATAGAGAATCATCTTTTTATACCTTCTATTTCTATATTTGGTCCTAACATATTTCATAGATACAACTCTGGTGTCATTTCAAAACTCAGTTTACAAACACTTTGTATCGAATCATGTATCTCTTTCCAAAATTTCTTTGCTCTTCTGCAGGTCTACCACATATGATAAAAAGTTCCAGTATTGTCTTCACACTTCCAATAAAGGGCATCACCTTTTTTTGTTATTTTCTGCAATTTCTCTGGTGTCATATACTACCTATGCAACATCTTATAGTAGTTTTCTCTCAAGTTTAAATTAGGTATGAATTTTGTATTTTCTTTCCATACCTTCACTCATTTCTCTAATTCTATTGGGTGACCTATATTTTGAGCCCATTTTACCATCAATTCTTTTATCATGTCCTATTCATATCTCTTTGTAACAGCAACTTATACAATTTGGAGATCAATTTCTTATAATTTCCCTTCAACAATAAATCTAATTCATTTTCTTTTCTTTCAGATCCATATAGTTTTTGGTCCATGCTAAACCTTTCCTTCAATTGCCTCAGTGGGAACCAGTTCAGCTCATAACCATACTCTTTTAATTCTTCGGTTGTCCTCATTCTCAGATTATCACTTTCCCATGTGATTATGTCTTTATAAATGAATAATTTACCATCCTTCGTCCCAGTTAGTTTAAAAGCTTCCTGTGGTGATGTCCAAATTGGAAGTTTCATATAAAACTTTTGTTTAATTACTTGCCAGATCTTTAATAAAGTTTTCCGAATGCAATGGTTATTAACATCTCTGTTTACTGTTGTCTTATTATAACATAAATAACCATGCTATCCAAATCTATTACCAGATTCTTCTAGGTCCATCATTACTGATTTTTCTAAAGAAATCCAATCTTTGATCCAATCCAAACAACAAGAAGCATAATAGAGTTCCAACGATGGTAATTCTAGTCCTCTTCTTTCTTTAGAATCTTGAAGTATTCTGAGCTTTATTCTTGGTTTCTTTCCTACCCAAACAAATTTTGAAATTTCCTTTTTCCATGCTTTGAAGATTTTTTTGTTGCCTATTATTGGCAAGTTTTGAAAAAGAAACATTAACTTTGGAAGTAGGGACATTTTAAATGCGTTGATCCTCCCCAGTAAGGATAAATTAAATTTACTCCATTTTCTCATATCATTTTCAATCTCTCGCCATACTTTCTGATAGTTATTTTCAAATAAGTCCTGATTCTACTTTGTAATAAAAATTCCCAGATATTTAACTTTTTTTGAGATTTGAAATCCAGACAACTTTTCCAACTTTTTTTGCTCTTTTTTAATAAATACATTGTCAACATCATGTTTCCCCCTTGTTTATTTTATGGCCTGCCACTTTCCCAAACTCCTGCAATATTTCAATAATTTATAAATTGAATCTTGGGGTTCTTCCAAAAAAACAACAACAACAACAACGTGATCTACAAAAGTTCTTAATTTCAATTCTCTTTTTCTAATTTTCAATCCTTTTATCTCCTGGTCTTCTTTAATCTTTTTTAAACAATACTTCTAAAGCAGTGACAAATATCAAAGAGGAAAGTGGACATCCTTGTCTTACTCCTTTAGTAATTGAGAAATGTTTAGACGTATCGCCATTTATTACCAATCTAGCTGATTGATCTTGATAAATCTCTCTCATCCAGTCACAAAAGTTCTCTCTTAAGTTAGATTCTTTTATTATTCTCTGCAAAAATTGCCATGAGACATTATCAAAGGCTTTTTCTGCATCCAGAAATATCAAAGCAGCTTCCTTCCCAGGATTCTTTTCATAGTATTCTAAAACATCCAAGATTGTTCTTACATTATTTTTCATATGTCTGCCCGGTAAAAAGCCTGTTTGTTCTTCTTGTATGATAACTTGTAAGATTTTCTTTAACCTTTTTGTGAGTATTGCTGCAAAGATTTTATAATCTGTATTCAATAGTGAAATTGGTTGGTAATTTCGAACTTCTCTTCTATCTCACCCCTCTTTTGGAATTAATACAATATTTGATTCTCCCCATGTTTTAGGTTTCCCTTGCATCTTAATGTCCAATATTGTTGCATATAATGGTTTAACTATTTCCTCTTGTAACCTTTTATAGTATAATGCTGTAAATCCATCAAGCCCCAGAGACTTACCCAATTTCAAATCATTAATTACTTCTTCCAACTATTTTATTATAATAGGTCTATTCAGCTGTTTCTGGGTTTCCTCTGGTACTTTCATGATATTGCTTCTCTTCAAATATGAAACCAAATCTTCTTGTTGTTGAGCTCTGCACAGATACATTTTAAGTGTGTGTGTGTGTGTGTGTGTGTGTGTTAGAGCAATTATCAAACAAAACTTAATAAATAAGCAAAAAGTTTTAGCTTCTGCCTTCTACAGTTTCTGGAAATAAAACTGACTTTCAGGTTCTGTTTATTAATAACTCTAAGTATGCACGTGTGTGTGTGTGTGTGTGCTTGCGCATGTGTACACAGGCACACAAAGAGAGACACTGTACCAGAAGAGACCCTTCCTTCCTTCCTTCCTTCCTTCCTTCATTCTGTCTTTAGTGGGACCTATCAGAAGTGCTTTTGTTTGTTTTTAAGTCACACAGCCACATATATTTATCTCCTAACTGGCATGGTGGATGATGGAAAATGTAGCTCTCCAAAGGTTGGGGAAGGTTGTCCTAATTCAGATTGATCAATATTTGTCTGCTCTGAGATCTGAACATGGGAGACATTATTACATAATTTTATTTCTATCGCCAAGTTGTGTTTTGTTAAGCACAGAGACTCTAAATATTTTCTTTAAGATGAATTCTTCATCAAGTATAAAGCCAACCTTTCCATAGGGTTCAAAAAAAAGAAAAGTGCTCATCCACTGAATGGTCTGTTTTGTAGCATCTTTTTCTGTTTAACACATTTTGATTATTGCTCCCATTTGGTTTGAACATTTTTTTAATTTCATTTTATTAATTTGTCTCTGGGAGCAGTGAAATGCAGGAGCTGAGATGACAGATATGATTATTAAAAGGCAGGCAAAGACCTAGATGACTGAAAGCCTAATCCAAAGGCCTCACTATGTTTGCAAGCCAATGCTATCAATGGAGCAAGCTTATAAAACCAGATGTGCTGATGCTGCTGTGTGTTCTTATCACATAGGCAGATGTGATGCCACCAGTGCTATCTATTGTTAAAGGCTGGTGAATCACATGAATGGACATTTCTCTCCATGGCTCCTTTTCAGGGGAAAATTGGCTGCATTAATTAATTAAACTTCCTGGTTTCTGCTTCAGTAAGTTATCAAGATATGAAGGATTACAGACTTCCGTGTTGCATTGAATAAACCCTGATTGGATATCACATTACAGTGGAATGTAGTATCCAGAGGGCCTTATAGTCTTACCCCACTCTTTAGATTTTGCCTTCCTGAGTATTACCTCTTCACATGCCTTTAAATCCAATCCTTCCTATGTAATACCAGCCTTCCAAACTAATGCCAAAAGCTCAACAATGCCTTCTTCAGAAAGAAGAGCCAAGCATTTGTGAAACCAACAATGAGACAGACAAGAGGGCAAAGTGAAATGAGATTACATCAGAATGTGTTAGAGAGACTTACCCAGTACTTGATAGTTTTGTGCTAAATGAGCAATGGAGGCTAAGATTATGCGTCTAATTCATACTCTTTGCTGGAGAGCTTGCCAGTGGGGCTATGCCAGGGATTTATTTCTTACAACAATTAACATGGCCAACAAAGTGTATTATGTCTCCCTCCCCTATACATATATGTATGCATACAACTGTGTCACTGATAAGTAAAGTGGAAGTAATCAGATTTCATGGCACTGTGATACCATTGACAGATGGCTGCTACTAGAACCTTTGTTGCTTCATGGATTTAGCTTTTTTGGTACTAAAACAATTATAGCCTTTTGTTTTGGATTCACACCAAGTTGAGTTTAATCACTGCTTTGTCTTTCAGGTGACTTCAATGTGCAGGTGCACATGGAAGGATACAGGTTTGGGCTGGAGGTGAGGGAGACAGAAGTTCCTGAGAAACTGAAGCAGGCTCGGCAGCAGGTGGGGGAGCTGAACCGTGCCACCATAGGGATCATCAGTTCACACACAAAACTCCAGGAAATGATCCAGTCAGTCCTTCAAAGCCAGGACAAATTGCAAGAGAGAGTAAAAGCCACAAACTCTGAGCACTTAGATTGGATCCGCCTAGAGGGAAACCTGACAGAAAATATGGAGAAAATCCGCCTGGCCAAGCAATTCTCAAAGCAGTATAAAGAAGAAGCCAATGATGTGCTCAGGGAAATGTCAAAGTCAAGTGGCTTGCCCTCATAAGAAAGAGTTGAGAATGAATCTGTAATAGTCCATGTTTCTTATTACAATGAAGGATTAAGTGCATGTGACAGAAAGGCCTTTGGTTGTAGTTCAGCTGCATAAATTGCAGCCTGAGACTTCAGGGAGATCAAGCTCATATAACCACATACCAGAAGATGACTAGAAATGTCTCAGGGAATTGTTACATAGCTATGGTCCTGAGAACTCTACAATGAGTAAACAAACCTAAATGCCACTGAAGTACAGGTGGCTTCTAAGTGGAAAGAATGCAGAGCTGTTGCCTCCAAATAGATGTCATCTTTCTTGGTCATGTCTGTTTTAAGCATGTAGCTTCAAATCCTGTTTTCCCAGAGCTTGTTCATTGTCAATAAGACACTGCTAGTCCAGCTTTATCAGACTGATGAAAAGACCTCTGCTCCTTTTCTTGTGGGGGAAAAAGTCAATGGCAGGTATTCTGAAGGAACACTGTGTCACTCTCATTTTAAATACAGCCCTAGCACCTGGATTCTAGAAACTTCTCTGGGCAGGATATGCCAAAGGGTAGACATGCAAGGAAATACAAGAGATACAGACTTGGGACAAATGGAACAAACAGAAACGTTCTTCTTGTTCTAAACCCAAGCAAGCTCTCCAAGACATACTTCAGAACCCAAAAGCAGGAAAGCTTCATGTACTGACTGCCAGATCTGTGCTTACCGCAGCTGTTAATACTTATTTTAAAATGCATAAGTTGGGAATGTATATCCAGATTTTCATCTAAACCTTGTTCTTTTCATTTTTGCACAGTCATCATCCATGGTAAGCACACTAACAACCAAGATGTCCTCTCCTTCTTTTGATCTTAAGGAAAATCCCTTTCCCCAAGTTGTGGTCTGCATTTCCAGTCCAGCTGCAATCACCTCAAAAGTTGAACACTTAGATCTCCTTCCTCCTTTTCTTGGTTCTTCTTCCCACTCCAGCTCCACTTTTTGTACTTGAAATACTATAGTTCAAGGGAACTTAAAAGGGTATCACCACTCTTTGTCCCATCCCAGCCTTTCTGTGCCTTGAGAAAGTGTACTCCAAAGGTCAGGACACTTGGTCCTCCATAATTTTTAAGAAACAGTGTTTGTAACGGACAATTCAATATACAGTGGGCCCTCCTCTCGCACAACCTCTGCACTCACATAGATGCAAGGTCTTGCAAAGCATTGCATTCCATTGTATTCAGTGGACACAGTTGACCATAATGGAATGCAACACTTAGCGGTTTTTTGTTTTTTTTGTTTTACATGGGGGTTCCTGGAACAGAACCCCTACATGTATGGAGGGTGCACTGTACAAAATAAACTTCCGGATCACAAGAGACACTGAAGAAAAAGTCTCATTTTTATTCTCTTTGCCATGTAATTGGAAATATTTCCACTCAGTCTTTTTCTCTCTTTAATGCTTCCTTATTTCTTCACAGTCCAAAAATGTTTAGCCATGTCTGTTATCTGCATTAATGTCTTTATCATTCACCATCCTAAACAGACCCCTCACAGCGTCATCTCCTTATATTTTGAGAAGCCTCTCTTTCTCTTACCCCATCGATCTTGCATACCACTCCATCTATCCTAGTTCTTCTTTCCAGTCCCCAGATGCCTCCATAGAGTTAAATAAATAGATACTTGTCTTATTTGAGTGATGCTTGTGTGCATACTTTGTCTATGTTTGTAATAATAAACTCTATTCATCAATTATTCTAATTTCTGGCTCTGATCTCATTGCTAATTCCCTACTTTAGAGAGCCCAGTTAAATCTGTTGCTTTTATCTGCTTAAGTATCCCAGTTCCATCCTCTGTGCACCACAACTCTGGGCTAAAGATCTGAAAAGCCTATGTTCCTTCTGTATCTGCAAACATTACATATATGGGTGATGAGACACAGTAACAGAGCATTGCGGTCCCTGAGCATCTATGGAAGAATGATCAGGCATGGTGTCAAAATCTGACATGATGGCAACATATGCTTGGACCCACACACCCAAAGAGGCACACCAGGACCCAAATATCAAGCCCATAGCAGTCAATCCCTAGATATTTTTCATAACTGAAAGAGGGCAGGATGACTTTTGTTCGCTATCTGGAACACGGTGAAGATACAAACTCGCAGCATAAAGTATGGCCTTTATGTGTAACCTCTTATAGTGTCTGTTACACAGTAAATGAGTGTTGACACACACAGAAGCAGCACTGTTATGGGATGCATTCAGCTCTAATTGGAACCTGGAGGCTACTGCATTTGTCTCCTCATTGCCATAGTGATAAAATATGGTTGCCAATTGCTAACCAGAGCTCAGTAGACATTCATTCAGCTCCTGGACTTTCATTGGACCATTTTTGCTATGCCACCGCAGTATGGTACCAGCAAGGGAGGAAAGAGGTCAGGAACAGTTGGGGAGTCCGAATACACCAAACACCAGGAAAACACAAGCCGAGCCAGGTCAAGGTCCAGCCCAAAGGTTCAGGAGGCAGAGATCCATCTGGAGGGTTTCAGGGAGCAGGAGACACAAAAGTTGTGAGGGCTTGCTAATAATTTGCTGCAAGCAAGGAGCAGCCATGCTGGCAGACTTAAATAGCCCCTGTGAGCAGATGCTGCTCATTACTGTTTCCTCAGCCTAGACCAAGCAGCCTCCCTCTCAGCAGCCGGTTTCAGCCTTCTACGTGATTGAGGTGGGCACAGCTGGCTGCAACTCCTCTGCATCACTGCTGGTTCCCTCTCCATCATGAGCTCTCTGTTTGACCTGCCAGTGCAGGGGATGTTTGCAGGTTGACTTGCTCACTCACTGGCTCAGCCTCCTGCACAAGAAGTTGCTCCTCAATCACAGTATCATTATCTATCACACATATGGTGAAACCTAACTTGCAGCAGGGTAAATTAATTCTTGGGGTCTATCCAAGAAAATAACATCAGTTCAGAACTATGATAATGAAAGTAGAATGATCTTTTTATATGTCACTCTCTTTTTTTTGGATATTTTTATGCCAGATTTTTCCATCTCTTATATTTCTCCCATAGCTTTTTTTTTTTTTTTTTCAAATTGGAAAGTGCAGGCAGCAGAGGAGTGCAGGCACCATGGGAAGGAATTCTACAGAGAAGTCCTAAACCATTCTGACAAGGAAGCAGAAAAATGGAAGATATTTTCATGGGGAAAGAGCAGGGATGGAAACGATATTTGGAACTTTCTCAAGTATTGGGAAACTTATGAGGAGAATTCAGAACTGATGAGAATCTTGGTGGTCCACAGCATATTCTGTGCAAAATTTGCACTTTTTTGCTTGTAAAATTTCTGCATAGGAAATGGCATTTTCTTCCTGTGCAGTTTTAAAAGATTTTTGTGTGTGTGTGGTGGGAAAAAATGCTGAAATTACTTGCTGCTTCCTCTGAGGACATAATTAGTAAAGAATTCTATCCCTAGGGAAAAGCACTTCTGAGATATGGGAAAACATATTCTGGAGCAACATTGTTTTGAACTGTAACATATCATCCTAGATAATACCTCTACATAGGGAGAAACAACGCTAAGAAAATCTAGTGGTTAGTGACAGATTGTTGCCTCTAGTTATGGCCAATGGGTCCAGAACAACATCACAGTGGGACCCCTTAAATGTGTATTCAGTAGTAATCCTTTTTGGTTTCTACAGAACGTTCTTTAGGTAGCTATGTCCAAGATTACAGTCTTACTCACCACATGGATCAGGGGAGGCTCCAGATGTCATGCAGGCACCAAGAAGTATTGAGTAGTTCTTCCTTTTCTCTGTTCCCATTAGCATTTATTTTGCCATTTTCTCCATGTAGTCATCCCACAATTTCCTCATTCTTCCTTTTGCTATGGACATAACCAAAAAAAGAGAGCCCTTTTTATTGTTTTTAACCTTTCTAGCAAGCCTGAGCTCCTTCTGCACTTCAGCTTTTCTGACTTTTTCCCTACACTTGCCAGCTATTTGTTTGAATTTCTTTTTGGTGGTTTCCTCTCTTCTCTATTTCTTGTATGTGTCCCTTTTAAATCTTAGTTCAGCTGAAAGTTCTCTATACATCTTCCATTTTTCCTCCTCATTGAAACAGTTTGAAATTGTGCCTTCCACATCTCACTTTAAACTAAATTCTGTTTATCCTGATCCATGGGGAGGGGGGGGGTTAAGAAAAGTTGTTGTTGTTTTTGCTGTTGTTGTTGTTGTTGGAGAATCTAAAATTAAATTTCCAATTTCCATCAGGTGTTTCAATTTCTTATGTAATTCGTGTGCAGTTTTTCTCCCTTCTCTATTATTAGTCCTACAGATAGATAAAACATGAGATAAAAGTAGTTTATCCTGAGATAAAACATGAGATAAAAGTAATCTATAGTTGCATGTAGATTTTAAAAATCGTCAATTTTCGTTTTGTTTAGTTTCTCATTTTCCCATCCTTACATTTGCTTGTCCTTATCATGTTGTAATCCTTTTTTAAAAAATAATCATGCAAATTTGTATATGTTTTTGTGCGCATCTCCTAATGCGCATATTTTTAGCAATTTCTCCCAATATACATATTTCGTAAGCAATTTTAATGCATAATAAAATATTTTTACTTCTTTATATATTTGCTTACTTTTCACATCTTTCATCCATCTTTTCACTGGAGAACAAACTCATAAAATGTGGAAAATGAGTGCTGTGGTTCAGCTCATGTTTTGGTTCAGGAAAAAAGAATTAGATAAAGAATTAGATAATACAAATCCTGAGTATTTTACTTCTGAAAGCTCTTCTTTTCACATCAGCGATGTTGAAACATTTATGAAGAAACACTTCATTCTATTTTTAGCTATGGCCATCTTTTACGTACATGCATCACTTTCTTTCCTTATATTTTTCTATGTGTATTAGTAATCCTGTGTCTATTAGGCTGGCCCAAGTCAGAATCAGAAGAACTTTGGGCCCTACTGCTTCCTGGACCTGCTGGGGAAAAGAATATCACATGAAAATATCTAGATATTTCATCAGTGTTTTAAAGACCACATGCTCTCTGGACTGCCACTTGGCCTAATTACTCATCCTCCAGGCAATTTTTTTCCTGCTATTTAAAAATTAGTAAGAATCTTCCTCTTAGTCACTTAAACACCCCTTTTTAACATGACTGTTTGAGTCCACACCACCCTTTGCTTTTCATACCATGCAGAGTGGACATATTCCAGTGTAACAGCTGTCCACCCAGAAGCTCACACAGGCCAGGAGTTTATTACTTGGCAGGGCCACCAAGCCAAAACCCATAAAGTGTAGCAGGCTGGAAGAGTTTCCCATATATACCGCCAAGAAGCATGAGCATGTGACACAGCCCGCCCCTTCATTGTGACTAGGAGTGTTAAGCCTTCCAGAAAAGGAAATGTTTACGAGACTGGGAAAACAATAAAGGAGGAAACTTGCAAGAATGTGTTCCATGTCCTGCAGCTTTTCTTGGACAGCTTAGAAGGTTTTAGACCTATTACCCAAAACTTGCACCCCCAAATGCCATTTTACCACCTTGCATTTGATAGCTACCTTGTGTAGCAGAAATGAATTAAGCATATGGACAACACAGGCTTAAACTGGTTTAACAGTCAGCATATTCAGGCATTTCCTTTGGAGAAAGCCCTACTGAATGCCTCAGATTTTACTGTCAGTCTCCCAAGGGAATCCTGGGAATGCTAGTTCTCTGATGGGGATCTCTAACAGAATTCTCAAAATGTAGTTTCAAGTTTTGTTTTGTTTTTGTTTTTTTGCTGCCAGGGGGGTATATTACAGTAGAACACATATACATTTTTAGTACCATTTAGATATAACATCTGTGGAACAGTCCTCATGCTTGCCACTGTCAAAAAAGTAGAAAACTTGGGAGAAGTCAATCTTCCATTTTCATGTGGGTTATTTTTACTATTGTTATCGTCAGTTAATTGTGGGACAGATATATAGTTTTGCTTCTCTAGTGACGTAGAGAAAAAGTGAGAAAGGCAGATAGGCAGGCAGAAGGGAAGGCAGAGCGGAAAAGCAGCAGACTAAACTCTTTGAGGACTTTGGGTATGTTTGGCCTGAGCAAGAGAAAAGTCATACGCAGAAGAAAGAAGTCATGTGCACTCTTTGCAGTTTTCAGACAGAGGAAACCAGCTCCGTCATGAAGCAGATGAAGGGACTTCCCCCCATCCCAACTGTTATTGCCTGGCAATGGAGGTAGAGAAGAATCTGGCAGAGCTCCATCATTTCGAGACCCAGAAGTAGATGAAAGGTCCTTCCTCTGTCCCAACTCCCACGGCTGTGGCCTCGGAGGGAGAGAATAAGAGCAGTGTCCATTGGATTTAATCCACCACACACAATGCCATCCCCTTTTCCTTTTGTGTCATGTCTTAATTAGATTGTAAACCTAAGGGCAGGGAACTATTTTGCCAGACTTTTACTGTAAAATATCGTTTACAGCGATGGTACAACAACAATAACAGGCAACTATCAGGAATCTATGGACTCATATCAGCAAAAGACTGGACTAGATGGACTTCGGTACTTGTTCCAACTCTTCAATTCTGTGATTCTACATACTCTCTATATTATATTTATTTATATAAATCATGTGTATCCCAGCTGTTTAGTTATGCTTCTACAACAGTTTACAAGAACAAAACATGAATCCAAAGGAAAAATGATGACATATACTATAATATACACAAAAATAGGGGAAAAAATGGCCTTTCCATGCCAAAAAGTTAAAGATGTTGTCAGGAAAATTCAAGAAGCAGTTCCATAAACTGAGCAGCAACCATCTCATAGATGATGGGGACAAATGAAAGACAAAATGGAAGGAGGGAAGGGGAATCCAGCACCAAACTAGCAAAAATAGAGATGCTGCAGAAGTTCACATTCTTTCAAGCTGTCATTAAAACAATGTGGTTGTTCATTGGTTTGTGCTTCATACCAGTGGCAGCTGGTGGCTGCAGTATCTGTGGCACATTGAATTCAGGTTTTAATCCAAATTTCAAATGAGCCGCTCAAGGTGCTGAATCCTATTCCTAAGCAGTTTCAGCACCTTGGACAGCTCTTCCAAAGTGAGCAAAAGCCTGGAAATGATTCATCATCTCACCTCACTGACATGGTAGCCACCAGCCACCACTTCTCCATGCAATTGTGCAAACAGATATACTTTACCACATCTAAGACAGCAAAGGAGATCTTATGAAGGTGGCACTACAGAGGGACACTCTTATTGGCCATATCACCATAACAGTAAGCCTCTGATGAAGCAAGGGCAATTGCCTCCAGAACGGGGTCCTGCTTAAGCAGATGATCGAAATCATGGATAGAAAAATCACTCTGTTGCACCAGTTTACCATTCATATGTTGCCATGAGATGCTAAGGGGAGCTGCACAACTCCAGGAATAAGATATTCTTTTTTGCAGGATCAGCATCAGGTATGAGGACTGACACATTGTTCCTGGACTGGGATTGTGCACACAGCATGGAAGAGAGTGCTTGTTTGGTCATTTGGTGGTGGGGCCTAATTCCATCTAAATCTTTCCAGTCTGTCCACTGTCACTGACAAGGTTGCACTGACAAAGAATTCAGAAAGTTCTCTGGATTACAGTTAATAGTTTCATGTTTTAAAAATGTTCTCCTGTACTAAAAATGACTTGGGAGCTAGACTTCCCTCAGTATTGATGGTTCTACTTCTAAAAGGATAATTCAGCACAAAACCAGGTTTGAGAATCACATTGATCAGTCTGCATAGTCTAGGCCACAGAGTGTCCAGGAGAAGGCAGAAGAGCAGCAGGAGCAGCATGGAAGAAATAGAAACAAGCCATTATTCTTAGCTTACTTGGAATGGCCCAATCTGCTCATAAGGCTTATAAGGAAAGAGGAGAAGAAACAGGATATTCACTCCTACAAAAAGATGCTTCCCGGTTAGCAGAACAAGTGGTCCAGGCCACAAGTTACAGATGGAAAATGAAACATAAAACAAAACTCTCAGGTTCCTTAGGCAATCATTACAAAGATATATCCCCAAGTACAGATCTGGATCTATACCTAACTAGGCATTCACATTTCAACTATGTTTAAAAATAAGCTGTGAAGGGAGGAGCTGAGCAAACCTGGTTAGTGCCAGCCAGTTGCAGTTCAGGGAATGCTGTGAAGGGGGACTATGAAGGAGAAAGGATACAAACTGAAGCTTGTATCTGACAGAAGGCAGATAAGAAAAAGATTGCAGGCAGATGGCATAAAGATAGGAGAAAGCTGTAATAGCAAGAGGACAGTCAGGGAGGGGAAAGAACTGAATAGGGTTCTGGGAAGCTACAAAGGATCAAATAGTTCAGGGGTTACTGTGTGTTCTAACTGTTAATTAATAAACTTCTATTTGTTTATTCTTTTTTACAAGTATGTCTGGCTCTATTAAGTTTTGATATACATGTCATGCTTACCACAATGAACTCACAGAACAACTCATCCATTGGTCTGCATAGGAATCATCTTGAGACCCAAGTACCCAGTTCAGGGAGAGATCTTGAGGGGCAAGGAGGCAAGGTGAATGACAGGGGCCAGCCCCTTATCATACAAACCTAAGCAAAACTTACATCTACATAAATGACATTTTAGAGTTTATTTCACAGACTACCCTGCCATTGATCAAGATTCTGACACTGAAAGCAGAACACAACATGGAAAGAAGGCAAGAGTTTCTTGGGTCAAGGCATGAGGACAAATCACGAGGCAGGAAAGCGGACAGCAAGATTCAGAAGGCTTTGTTGGCAAAGTGCAGTTCTAGACTGATTCTCTATAATTCTATGAAATCTAGATGGAAATCAGCCACACATTCCAATGCGCCTCTAACAGCCACTGTGATAGGGTCCCACATTACCCTCTGCAATAGATAAAGGAGACGATTAGAAAAAGCAAGGACAAGCACTATATTATTTCAAAATAATACAACAGTGCATGGGTGGAAATGACCTTGACCAGGTCCTAAGCTGGATTGAGAATCTGTCTACCTAATAGAGCAGTTTGGAAACAAGACAGGGTAATTAAATGAGTTCCATCCCTTGGCACCTACCAGTAGACCTGAGGGATAGGAACAAGGGGAGCAGAGCTTCTGGGAGCTGGGAGCTGGCTGCCTTCTAATTTTTTAAAAACATTCTGAGACTTGCTGTAATGGCTGCATTTTGGTCTCTTTGCTCCTTTTCATCTGACCTTTGAACTCCAGCAGTGTATTTTGGGGGGAATTGCTTATTTTACAAGAAAAGAAATTTTCTTCATGTGTCGTGGCATTTTTATTCTTTGTTTTTAAATCATTGTTTTAAATGGTTCTAATTCCCCAGACAGTTTAGTGCTATTTTAATCATAACACTTGATATATACTTCAGCTAGATGTGTTTTTATTTGTATTTCATTTCTATCTTGTAAGTTTCTTTGAGTCCGCGCTTGTGGGGGGAAATGGAGTATAAAAAACGTAATAGAACAGAACAGGATGAAACAGAAGAGAATGTTTATCTTTTGACCAAAATCATTCATGTGTAACTTCTCTTAGAAGAACCAGTTACTCACTGTGGCCTGATGAATGATCTTCATAATCTTAACATGATAAGAATTTCTTTCTAACAAGCATTCTGCTACTTTGATCCCCCTAATGATGAAAGTCCAATAAGTCAGTGATGAAGATAACTGTTGTTATTATTCACAGAAGACTGAAGAATAAAATCAGAAGTCCAATCAGACAATAAACCAAACAAAATTGTGATCCCTCCCCCAAACTTCTCCCGGCTGCCTGCTGGCTGAGCCTCCTTCCTCCAGATGACTGGGAAACAGTAATACAAAGATCTTTCAAGAATTGCAGAAGCCGAGAAGGGGCTATGGCGAAGTGATATATTTCAGGCCTCTGACTTGTGCAGGGTGTAAGTTACTCTTGCCACTGCTGACTGTTTATTATGTTTGTCTGGTTGCCTGGGGAACCAGCTCACGCCGTTTCACTCATTTTATAACGTTCCTGTAAATGTTAGGTAGGGCCGGGATTTATTATGCACTGTCAACACCTCAAATGGAACGCGCCGTCGAGCTCCACTTACTTGGCAAAGTGCCGTCGTTCAGTCCCTTTTTTCTTAAAAAAGAAAAGAAATCTGGTGGGATGATTTTCAAAACCAGATTTCTATTCACGTAACCCAATGTTTTCTGTGTATGTTTTCTCTTTGCTTGCGTGCTTGTGTACCTCTCACCGACAATAAACAAAACCAGTGACCTTCTCAGTTGAGCCATTTGCCAAGGGAGAAATGATGTAGAAATGGGAGGACATTTATATCAGGGGAACAAATGAGTTAGCAAAACAACTAACCTAGCTGACTGCCACTGGGTGGAATCTGTGACTTATTTGTAATAGGTAAATTTTAGGGGAGGGGGAAGAAAGGTGCGGCATGTTTACTGAAAGTGTTTCTCATCCCCATACAGTGTGACCCCATCGTCATCAGTGTAACAGCTTCTGTTCCCTTGGAAGATGAGTAATGAAAGTTATTAAGACTGGAGCATGCTGGTTTTTCTTTCTTTCATGTGTTGCAAGCATGACAGAGCATATTTGACTGCAAAATTAGCTGGCACAAGGCACAACAGGCTTCTTGGGTAGAATGGGATAATTTAGCAGGGAAAAATATTAAAACAGCAATAGCTATAGGGTAACCAAAAAAAAAGAAAAAAGAGTCAGTCTTGCTATACTAAATTCATTTGAAACAAAGCCACAAGTAGCCTTTCCCTCTCACAATATCTGAAACTCAAAGGGAATTGAATGCAAGCACTTGACATAGCATCCTATGGTTTCTGACAGTACCCTAATGCCTAATTTGCTTTCAGAATTTCTGATATATACTTCTCTTGTTTTCCTTTTTTAAAATCAGTATGATGTCTGCTTTTAAAAATTTAGTTGTATGAGTTTTTCATGTGATTTTGTGCATGCGTGTGTGTGTGTGTGTGTGTCACGTAACACATCTGTTGCTTCTTTTCTTTGATCGCATTTTAATTCCTTTTGTAATCCCACTGGTAAATCTGGTTTGTTTATGAATACCTTACAATCCTGACTCACAAGAATGAGTTTGTTGTTGTTAACTACTGTCAAGCCACATTCAACTTATGGTGACCAAATAAAAGAGACACCTCTGAGTCACCCTATTCTCAACCACCTTTCTCAGGTCTTGCAAATTCGAGGCCATGTCTTTCTTGATTG
Source organism: Cyclura pinguis (assembly GCA_030412105.1). Taxonomy (NCBI): domain Eukaryota; kingdom Metazoa; phylum Chordata; class Lepidosauria; order Squamata; family Iguanidae; genus Cyclura; species Cyclura pinguis. Next base: position 167,862,094 of record CM059600.1, read on the forward strand.
AGTTAATCCATCTGTAATGGAGCCTTCGTCTTCTCCTGCTGCCTTCTACTTCACCAAACTTTATCGTCTTTTCTAGTGAGTCAGGTCTGTTTATGATACAGCCAAAGTGTGACTGCCTTAGTTTAGTCATCTTGGCTTCTAGGGAGCATACAGGCTTGATTTACTCTAGCACCGACCCATTCATTTGTCTTTTTAGCAGTCCAGGGTATCCACAGAACGCTTCTCCAGCACCACAGTTCAAATGAGTTGATTTTCTTCCTATCAGCTTTCCTCACTGTCTGGCTTTCACAACCATATATAGAAACTGGAAATACAATGGCATGGACAGTCCTAACCTTAGTATTCGATTATATATACAGAGCAGCAATACAATTAGATCTAAACAAAGATACGTACATAACTTTCATATGCAGTAAAGAATCCTATGGTCATTACTTTTAGCATAACCTGTTTGTGATGCTTAATGGATAGTTGGACCTATATGCACAGGCCCGTGTGACACGCACATTACACAGACATACTTACTCTAGCCAAAGAATCTTTTAGTCAGTATAACTCTGAGTATGTCAGGCAACCACAGTGGCAAGACTGTGTCAGCAAAATCACAGCTGCTCCTTTTAATTGCCTCCTAATTTGCCTCTGGAGCTGGCCAATTCGAACAGTTCACCTCTAGGATCCTGTGAGGTCTCCAATGCTAATTGATTTTGTCTTGCTTAATCAGAGCCGCAAGAAGCAGGCCCCACTTTATGCTGACTTCTTTCTAAGCTGAGTTCTGGCATTGGGTGATAGAATGGAAAGAAAACACACGCATTGCCGTATGTGAGCACCCGGTGGGGGTAGAGTCACCAAAGGACTTGTTGGCCAAAATCTGATTAAAAGTGCAAGAAGCCAAGGCTCTGTGCTGAAAGGTGAGATTCCACTATATATTATACAAATATATAGCTTTATGGCTCTCGAAATGCGTTATGGGGAGACCTCAAATGACTTTACAAAGCCTAGGTATATTATACACATGAAACATTTTTAAAGCAAACTTTCAGGCTTGTACTAGAGTTTTTAAAATGTGGGTTTTGAACATTTTTCTTTCTTTCTTGTTCTTGGCATCAAGATAAGATTTAATGTAAAAACAATAAAACGTTCTTTATGTACCTAAGGAAAAAGGAGGAATGAAGTATTTCATTTTCTTTCCTTTTTTCCATCTTTCTCTTTCTTTCTTTCTTCCTTTCTTTCTTTCTTAAAAAAACACAATTTACATATATAATTTAGGGGACATTCTGTTATTCAAAGTCCCTAAATTGCATCATTATTAACATATTTTTAGAAGATATAGGAAAAGAAATGGAGGAAACTGAGCACAATTGGCTAAGTTGTAAACTTAATCAAATAGGTGGAGCCTCTTCAGTTATAGTAACACAGAGACCAATAGGGCTGTTTACATCTCTGTCATTTTCCAAGCAACCCCGTTCCTTAATATCAAAGAGTCATGTGTCAGTTTTGCCTTAATTCCATTCCCAACAATGTCCGCTGGGTGTGTATATATGAACTTCTAACATTATATATGCTCCATATATCTAATGAAAGAGACTGTAACCCATGTAAGCTCATGCTAAAATAAATCTGTCGTAACAGGACAATAACAGGGCTCCCTCTCCCTCCCATGAGGCCCCAATAAAAACTTTTGGACAGTGCTATCTTTCCCCATGTCTCTCATTTCTGTTTTGCTGTAGACACAGGCAGCTCAGCTTATTCAACACTTCCTTGGCAAGGGCTATGTGGCTGATTCCCAGGGTGAGAGCAATCTGGGGCTGGTAGTTGGTTACCTGGTAATACATAAGGTTTTGCAGACACCGGGCGTGGGTGTAAGGTTCCCGCTCTAAAAGCAGAGCACAGCTGAAATTATTTCCATCACTAGTGTGGGTGCAACAGAGAAGGTTGTGTTGCACCTTTTTTTGGACCCTTCGTCCATCTAAGTCATCTGCTCCCACTGTCAGCAATTCGCTTACGTCGCGGGCAAAGATTTCCTGGAGACACCAAGGACTGAATATCCAGCATGCAAATCATGAGCTCTGCCCCTGTGCTCTGATCATGCTACCTCACAGCGACATCATGCCTTGTGTTCAGGAGCTGCATGATGAAATTAACAAGGAAATATTACTGCCTTTGTTCATGCAAACCACAAGGTAGTTTCCTCCAACAGTATGTGTTAGTTGATAGATATTCAGTGTCCATAAGTGTTTGGCGTATAATTCTGGGGTTTTGTTTACTGGCATGTGTGGTACTGGGCACAGAGAGACATGAAACTGCCCACTTTCCATATAATGCCAATTAAAACAGCAAGAGAATGATTAGGCCCGATGTCCAAAATCTATTTAATTTCAGGATCAGAACCACAGGCTAATATTTAACATTCTCTGGTGGTTCCAAATTTCTGCTGTCCATGATCAACTTGCTAAAGATTCGTTTGTTGTTGTTGTTTTTTTAAAAGAAAAGTTAGAAATGGGTCATAAGACTAGAAAGATTTATAGGACTATTTTAAAATATTTATCATTTTAAATGCAGCTGTGTTGCCATCAGCCACAGATAGACTGGTAAACTACTTAGAAAGAGAAAGACACATTACATAAAACAATATATCCAGATAGGTTTAAAGAGCTTTTGTCATGCATGGCCTAACATCGAAACATATTTTACCAAATCCCCATTTATTTTCTTTCTAGTTTTTCTTTTTTTTACTTCCTTTCCCATCATTTCTACTCACCAAGGCCCTTGTGTAAATAGAAGTATTCCCTCCTCCGAGTAATGACCTCCTAGTGCTGCAATCCGATTGAAATACTGAAATATCAGCAACCATCAGTTTCTGCTTTATACTGTTAGCTAGATTTGTATGACTCTTTAGAGATAAGGATCTTGTTTTTTTTTTAACAAAACAAAGACACAAACAAATATGAAGCAATTGTTATCCACTTTCCAGGTGTAAGTTTATAAGCAGTTTAAACAAAGGCTAGATCAGGACCTTTGAGTAGTTTACTGAAATCTTCTGAGATAGCAGAGGATATAAATATTTCCAATAAATAAATAAATAGGCCAATAGAGCTCTGACTCCCAAATGATAAGGAAAAAAGTAAAGGAAGTTGTTGAAATGTGTGAGATCAGCTTGACAAAGTATACTGCAGGTGAAGAAAGATGGAGGCCATTTCAGCACTAGACTTTTATAATGCTATTATTCCACTTTCAACATCCTATGGAATCCTGGGGTTTGCAGTTTCGGGAGGGGCCGGTTGGCCCCTCCCTAAACTGCAAACCCCAGGATTCCATAGGATGTTGCAAGTGGAATAATAGCACTATAACAGTCTAGTGCGGAAATGGCCGGAGTCATGCTTGTACAAGTGACTATGTGCCACTAGGGGGCAGTAGAGATAGTGACAGGTTTCTAGGGTTCCCTGGTGTATTCTCTCTTTGTACTATTTGTACAGTATTCCCTCTTTGTACTATACTGTTTCCTTCCTTATAGACAAATAATCCCAGTCAGGGTTGGTTGCTTGACATATCTTCCTTCCATGTTCCCCTCTCTCATCAACTTTTAACTGCAGGCCCTCTCCTTTCTCTCTCCTGAAGTTGTAGTTCACTTTAATAACTACCACTGAAGACAGTATTTTATTGATGCTTCCAAACACCAACTTGCTTCACGCAGCCTAATATCCTGTACCTTCCCCACCATTGATCTTGTTAATAGAAGAAAACTGAGAAAAACATTCAGGATACAACTCTTTCATCTTAAATCAGGAACAGCCCCCACGTCATTGCTGCTTTATTATGGATATTAACAGAAGCCATTACATTGCTTGGTGGAAGATCAACAGGATCCTATACTGCAGAGGAACAGCAGGATATAAATGGGGCATGGCATACAATGTGTTGTATTCTCAATGTATTGATCAGAGAGAGACTGTAAAGCACGAGACATTGTCCTCTACCAAGTAAGACCATTGGTCCACCTAGGTAATCACTGTCTACAGTGACTAGTGCCACCTCCCTGGAGCTTCATACATGAAATGACCCAAACTCTACCTCTAAATGCCAGGAACTAATTCACACCTTCTGCTTGGTTCACATACTTCAGAGTTGTGGGTTCTGCTATGTGATCACACAACTGACATGAACTGAGCAAGTATGAGTTCAGCAACCATGATATGATGCTCCATTTAGTCACATAGAGAGTTGTCACTGAATTACCAAACTCCCTAATGCTCTTCACAATATCGTTTGGGATCAGAAGCATCTACTGTGCATAGTACAGAATGTACAACTGGAGCTTATTACAGAACACTGTTCCTGGATATTCTAAGTATAAACCAGAGGGACTACGCCAAGGTAATCGTACATGGCAATGGCTAAGGCTGGAAGAAACTTTTCCAGCTGTTCATAGAACTTTAAATATGCTTATTGACATGTCTTTTATGGTAGATCCAAAACTCCCTAGCTTACAAATTATGTGTTAATCTAAGTTTAAATATGAATATTCCCCAGGATTGCAAGATCTCAGGGCCCATCCTCTTTCTCAAAGCTTCAGGTGAGAGGCTGAACTCTCAAAATGAGAGTACTGCCTTGAAAAGTACATGTATGTGTATATATTCCTCATTTGTTAGACTCTATGTTTTTTTATTTAAATGGTGTATTGTGTGCTTGGTGCTTAAAGTGTCATGCTTCATGATATCACCAGAGACTCCCTTCTAAAATCACTAGGGCTTGTTCTCTGTAACATCACATGGTGCTGTCCCTAGGTCCCACATTTCAGTGTAAAATCCAGGGCCTGAGATAACCAGACCTGTCAACCCTGGTATTCACTGATGATTCTGAAGGTGTCTGAAAATACAGCTATCCCAGGCACAACCCACTGTTAAAACTGTTCTGCATAATTGACAGAAGAAAATATTGCCAGTCAGCTTTAAGTGAAAAATGTCCTGTTATCAAAATTCATAGTTTTTTTTCTTCTTTCACATGGTAAAAGGAAAGACGAACACCATTGGTTTCAGTCACTATATGATTTAGACCAGAGTTAGGAATCATGTACCATGTGAGCCTTATGCAGCCCCCTCCTAAATTTCCTTCCTCTCTGCCCTATAATATTTCTGGCAAAAAAAAAAAAAAAAAAAAAGCCTTTTCCAAAGGTGATTTTCCTCCCAGACAAGGTACAACTTCATCATCCTACCCATTTGGCATAAAATCAAACACTGGAAGAAGGCTTCTGACTACTTCTGTTTTTTGTTTCTTAGGTGTGGTTCTCAGCATTTTCTGTTTGGGAAACTGGGCCTCAGAGTCTTGGAGCTTGTCCATGTCTTATTTAGATGGAAATGCTGTCACTTCAGATAGATAAGACTCATATTTTTGGGAATAAATTTCTCTATGATAGACTTACTCCAAAGCAAGTTTCCAATGTAGCTGCACTCTACACATTTGTGTTGAATCTGGTGGCATCTACACTTCATCAAGGGTGGACAGAATTGTAACTTCATAGCCCAGGTGTAGTCGGGCCATTTTGACTGAGTGGGCAGAGAAAAAATTTTGGGAGGGGTTGAAGGATTGGATTATTTGTCACTATAAAATAGATTTTTGAAACATCAGGGGATCAAAACGACAATTTGGGAGGCAACGCTCTCATTTGGTCCCTGTCATCTCCCTTACAATCTCTTCCTCCATGCCTCAGAAATGACCTCTGCTGTTTGCCAATTTAAATGTGTATCATCTATGTACTGAATTTGAAAGTCTGGTGCTAAGAGCATGCTGTGGAGAGTTACAGTAGATTCTTCTCAGCTTGCAGAAACGTCACAAGCAAAGAAGCAGAAAGAGCAAAGTCCAGTCTGTGATCACATACCTCAGCACTGACATTACACTGTAGCTGAAGCACATGATTAACATGTGCACTTCTTACAGGGACACCAGAGATAAAGGAAAGACTTGGCCCTTGCACTTTAGGAGGGGCCACCTTGCTTCTGGGTTTAGCTGACAGAGCAGTTCCTTTGGATGCCTCAGATGAAAGCCATGCAGGCCTTTAGTGAAGACAACTGATGCTCAACAGTTTTCTCCACTGCAGACAATAGAGAAAATCACAGAAGTGTACACAGAGTACATCCAACACAGTATGTTCACCTCATACAGTCACCTTTTATTAAGCTTGCCCAGTGAAATAGAAAAAGACTTAACGTTAGCAATCCTAGGATGGGGGGAGCTGGAGAGCAAGTAGATACATATTAGTCGCAAGAACTAGGCAGCTTCTCTTATTTTCTCTTGTTGGTATGTCTAATCTTTATTATTACTATTCCTCTTTCTCCTGTCCCCCTTTGGTCCTTAAAACATGGAATCTTAGTTCAGCACAACCAGACGTCTGAAAAAAATATATAGACTATAGATATTTAGATTATTTCTTTTACCAATAAACAGTGATTTTTAGCACATAAACTATTCTATTCAGTGTCCGAATGTTCTTTCTTTTTCCTTCACTGGTTATTTGTTTGTTCATTTATTGTAATTTAAATCCCAAGGATTTCCCCCCAAACACGACAGAGTGTGCAAATGCTGACACGAGAAGCTGCTGCCTAAATACTCTGATGCTTTAAGGGTGAGTCACATTCACAACGAAAAGGCATGAAGTCCACATAAAATGGAGAATGTGAGATGGTTACTAATTTCCTCTCTCTTTTTGAATTCTTGCCTCTCCATCCTGGAATGAGGACACGTAAGGCTAAATCTGGTTTTCAGGCAGAACTCAAAGTGCGCACTCTGGTCTAGAAAGCCCAATACAACTTGTGTCCAAGTCGTCTGAAAGATACTGTTGGTGTCTCCTTGTATGAGTCTTCTCAAGTCTTAAGATCTTTTGGGGAAGGCTTTCTTTTGGTCCTATCACCATCATAGACATGCTTGGTGAGACACAGAAAGTCTTTTCAGTGACTATAACAAAGGTGTGGAACTACTTGCCATGAGAGGCTCACTTGGGTCTTCCATTGCTGTCTTTCCAGAAGCAAAGACCTTTAAATTTAGACCAGGATTTAACTGTTAAGAGGTGGAGTTAGAATGTTTTTCTTTTTCTTTTTAAATGGGATCCACTACTATCCCTTTTCATATGTTTTAAATGTGTCTAAAACTGTTTTAAATCAGTGTTTTTAAATGGATTGCCTATTTAGTGGTTTTTAAAACTTTAAAAAAAGTTTGTTTAGCTATTTTTTTTTAAATATAATCTACCTTATGTCCCATGCTGAAACAAAGACAAGATATCAATGAAATAGATAGACCCAGATCATTGTCCTCATCATAATCTTTATTTATATTTTGCCTTTAACTCAAGACTGGGACTCTAGATAGCTTACATATTAAAAAGATTACAATAAAAACATACACAAAGTCAACACTAAAACGTTTTTTATCTCTTTCCACATTTTCAGATCATTGTTGTTAAATAATTCTTGGTTCTTTTTCTTTATAATAATTCCTAAATATTTCATTTTCTTAGTTAGTTGACATCCAGATCTTCTTTCCAAATCGGCTTGTTCTTTTTTAATCATGTTTAATGTCATCATCATTGTCTTTTCCTTATTTATCTTGTATCCTGCCACTTGTCCATATTTTTGCCTGTATTGATTCTTGTGGATCCTCCAAAAATATAATTACATCATCTGCAAAAGCTTTCAATTTTAATTCCTTTAATTCCTTTTTTCTTATTTTTAAGCCTCTTATCTGTGAGTCCTCATTTATTATAATCAATAGTACTTCCAAAACAGCTATAAACAGTAATGGTGATAACAGACACCCTTCTCATATCCCCTTATATATTGCAAAGCTTGTCGTAATATCTCCGCTGATAATTAACCTCACAGACTGGTCTTGATAAATCGCCTCGATCCATTTACAAAAATCTTCTCCCAGGTCATATTATCTCAGTACCCAATGTATAAGAGCCCAGGAGACATTATCAAATGCCTTTTCTGCATCCAAAAAGATAAGTGCTGCTTTCTTCCCTGGGTTTTTATTGTAATGTTCAGTCACATCAAAAGTTGTTCTTACATTATTTCTCATATATCTACCAGGGAGAAAACCTGTTTGGCCTTCTTGGATCTTATTCTGTAATATCTGTCTCAATTGTTTTGCCAACATAGCTGCGAAAATCTTGTAATCTATATTCAACAAAGAGATTGGTCTGTAATTTTTAACTTCTTTCTTGTCTTAACCCTCTCAGTACTATATTAGATTCTCCCCAGGATTCCGGTTTGCTATACTTCTCTATTTCCATCAACGTTGCTTGAATTGGTTGAATCAATTCTTTTATAAATCTCTTATAGTATAGCACGGTGAAACCATCCTGCCCTGGTGCCTTATCCACTTTCAGATCCTTTATGACCTCTTCAATTTCAGTAAGTGTTATTGGTTTATTCAGCTGTTTCTGTGCCTCCAGCGATATCTTAGAAATCTTAACTTTTTAAAAGAATTCAGACAGATTTTTCCCATCTTGATGAAGAGATCTTGTCTCATAAAACAATTTCCCAAAGTATCCTTCAAATTTCTGTTTTATCTTTTCATGTTGGGTAATCAACTTCTTCCCATTTTTCATTTCAACAATTATGTTCCTCTCTTTCCTCTTCTAAAGTTTGTATGCAAGGCATTTCCCAATTTTATTGGCATGTTCAAATTGAGTTAGTTTCATCTGTTTCATCTTCTTCTGTATTTCTTCAGTTGTAATCAACACCATCTCTTTCTGTATTTTCTCAGTCTCTAATTTTAGTAATTTTTGCAATGGGTTTTCCTTAAGTTCTTATTGTTTCTCTTGAAGTTTAATCAATAACACTTGGTGTTTCTTTCGTCTTTTTTTTTTAATTCTGAATTTGTCATTGCTGTATGAAGAAACCTCTCATTACTGCCTTTGATGGATCCCAGACCATCTTCATCTTCATATCTCCTTTTATATTTTCCTTGAAATAATCTTTTAGCACTTCTTTCGCTTGTTTTACTATTTCTTCATCATTCAATAAACTATCAATCAATCTCCATTGAAATTGTTTGATCTTCTCTTGTATTTGCAACATCATCGGATGATGGTCTGAAATGATCTTAGGCAGTATTTCTGTTTTCCTTATCTCTGATAACAAATGTTTAGAAATAAAAATCATATCTATTTGAGACCAAGATTGATGTACTTCAGAAAAAAAAGTTAAGTCTTTAACATTTGGGTGAATACTTCTCCATACATTTAAAACAGATAATTCTTCGCACATCTCAAAAAAGACTTCTGGCAATTTCCCTCTCTCTACTTGATCTTCTTTGCTCTGAGAGGTTGTTTTATCCAATTTAGCATCCAACACTCCATTCCAATCTCCCACCAAAACCCAATCTTCATACTCATATACTGAGATTTTTTTCTGGCAACTTCTTATAAAATTCACCTTTATTTTTGTTTGGAGTGTAGACTCCAACCAAAAGGATCTTTTTGCCATTTTTCAGAATTTCTACGCCCAATATTCTTCCTTCTTCATCTTCCAGAATTTGTTTTGCTTCAATGTCTTTATCAATGTAGATTACAACCCCTCTTTTCTTCTTTCCATATGAAGAGGTAAAACATTGACCTAATTTAGAATTGTATAAATACTTTTCTTGGCTTTTCTTTATGTGAGTCTCTAATAAAACTGTAATTTGAGGTCTCAGTCTTTCTAAATGGTGAAAAATCTGTCTTCTCTTTGATTGTGAGTTTATTCCTTGCACATTCCATGAGATTATCTTCATATTTACTATTTTGCTATCTTTAGTTCCCTTTTTTCTTTTTCCAACTTTTCTTCAGACATTGGACTAGATTCATCTGCTGCTGCCACTCCCATTTGTGTAGTTTTCACTGTTTTTTTCCGGTTTCTTATCTTCAGTCCTTGTTGTTTTAGATCCCATCTTCATATAATTCTCTTGGAATTCCATTGCCTACTGAACAGAATTAATCTTCACTCTTCTACCTTCAAAAAAGAAAGACAGCCCTTCTGGTATCTCCCATTTATATCTTATTTTCCAAGATTGGAGATTCTTTACCAGGAATGCATACTCTCTTCTACTCCTTATCATGCTTCGCGGTGAGTCTTTAAAAATTTTGATTTCAATTTCATCCACTATTAATTTTTCTTTATAATTTTGCTCCATGATTAAATCCCGAATCTTTTCCCTGATAAAGTAAACTATGATATCTCGGGATAGATCTCTACGCTTTGCCACTGTCGATTCAATTCTGAAAACCTTATTTATTTCATGTTCAAATCTGGAACCAGATGAATATCTGATGTAGTAGACTGGCAATTCTTTGACCCAATGTGCCAAGAATCAGTCACATGTTTGTGTCCACTGGCTATAATGGTTTCTTTCTTTCCTGGAAACTTGCCAGGGACAAAACATGCCATGGCTTAGGGACCAGCACTGGTCCATGAATTACCACTTTGAGTAGCACTGGATTAAATCACATGCAAAGTCTTTAGGCAGAGCTTTCCTTAGCACTAGAAAAGTGGGGTAGAAGCAAGCAGTAAACTGTTTTGTTTTAGGCTTGATCAAGCATTAGCCATTTCCCACATGATAGTTACTACAGAATAAGGTGAAATGCTGTGATTTAGTCTGCATTGACTAAAGGATAAAATGCTAGGCCTTGCTTGGCTTGGAATGAAAACTCTCAAATATGTATGCAAGCAGGATTCAGGAACTTTACTCATTTTGCCACCAACCACATACATTTCTTAGTGACTTTCATTTGCTTGTGGAAAATCATAATAACAGCACTCATTTTCCTAGTTTCCTTCATTTTCTTGGGTGGGCAGTTATCATATAATTAGTATTATGTCAGTTATGTCAATTAGTTTTATAATCAAAGGCCCTGGGTTAGCAATCGCTTGTGTTTATGTAGTAAGGATGAATGATTTCCCCACCCTTATCATGCCACAACAAATTAAATTTAAATGGAATAAAAGTTGACATCTTGAGCTGAATGACAGGTTCTGGAAAAATTCTGCTAATCTTTTCAGGGTGTTGTTTACCTCCTATATTTTTTGTATGCATCAGCAGAACGTAGTTTATGTTTCTCTTAGGCAAAATTCATAGCAGACATTAACCACTGCTATCTATTGGAGTCACCATGGGCAAAATAAAGAGTTCATCATAAGGAAAGTCAACTTGTTGACTTGTCTTTTGAGAAGATCCTAAGTATATTGACATAGGGCATTACTATGCACTACAGTAAAGAACAGTGTTCTGGCTTCATATGGAAAAAAACAGATGTTTGCCATGCTTGGTTCTGCACTGATAAAAAAAGTGTATGGCTTCCATCATGATCCTTTAGTAATGCATCTCACACATTGCAATGGAACATAGTCTGAGCAAAACTCAGTCTTGAAAAGAGTTGGGAAAAGAGAAAAGGCATATCTGGAGTAGCACATTACGTTATCATGTTATGGTGCTGGGAAAATGTGTGAAGCCTGCATTACCCATGAAAAGTCACTCTCTCACACATATATTACACACTTCGACTAGGAATCTGACTACTTTTGGCCTAGGAGGGAAAGGAAAATACAGTGATAACCGTTGTACAGAAAGGCTCTAATCCATTCACACTTTCATGAGAGCAAGCCCCATTGAAAATAAAAATGGGACTAACAAGAGACTGAAAAATGTAGAATCTTAAAAACATGGGAATGAATTTTGAACACAGCACAGTGAGGATGAAGGATATATAGTGGATACAGAATGTTATGCTGCCTGATTGTTGCAGGATGGCATGTGAACTAGGATGAGGCACATCTGGTTTGCTGAAATATGGAACAGAAGCACTCCATATTGCAGCAATTTGCCCAGGATTAAAAGGGGACAGCCCAAAAAGATCTCAAGGGGAAGGCTATTTCACACAAAGAAATGGAATCAAGTGGGTCATTTGATAGATCATAGATGGAAAAAAAAAGTTTGGATCTGATTCCAAGTAGGTGGGGGGGGGATGCTAGGCAGTACTCATGTCAGTCCAGTGAAGCAGCAACACATTGCACAGGGGGGAGAGAGAGAGAGAGAGAGACTACCAAGCAATATAGTTTCTACCTCAGGCATGCAAAGCAGGATGTTGTGCTAGCCTGACATCCACAACACAGTATGACCCCCACAACTCCCATGAACCCATATTTGCATTTTTAATTGGTGTTGGAGTTTTTAACTGTGTTATGTATCTATTTCTTGCTGTATTGTAACCTGTTGTTCCCTGCCTTGAACCATAGGGAGAGGTGGGTAAGAAATTTATTGGTGGTGGTAGTCTTGTTGTTAGTAGTTTCCATGCTCAACCAACAAGGCATTGTGCAGAAAGGAAAAAAAAATGAAATATGCCACACAAATTAAACTAAACAATCACTAATGCAATGCAGGGAGACTACCAGATTGATTATAAAGGTCCAGCAGCAGCAACAGCAGTCCTCAGACAGAAAAGGCAAATGGAGATGGGATTGAGAAGAAAGGAGAAAAGCATAAAGGAAAATTTGAAATAAATGGGTGAATTAAAATACATTGAAAACAGTTTGATGAGAATCCCCTTCACACACACTCCTCACCCAGTCACTATTTTTTTTTAAAAAAAGGAAATATGCCCCAGAAAGCCTAGCAAATATCTCTCTGCTAGTTCCTGTAATGTTGTTTCTCTAAAGTCTCATCTGCTTCCAAAGGATTTAGAGTCCAACAAAGAAAAAAGAAGTACTAAAAAAATAAAACTGTGCCTCCAACTCATTCGCTCATTTGTTCAGGAAAAGGAGGGAGAGAAAAGTGAAAATAAAATAAAATAAAATAAAATAATCATTCTCTTTCTTTCTCTCCCCGTCTCTACACTGTATTATTTCTGCTGTTCAAACAAGATAGGCTTCACCCCTTCAAAGTGGTTTTTGAAGCCCCAGCCCTTGATCTTTCCTGATTCCTCAGACACTACCCTTTTTCTGCCACAACAAAGAAGAGACATCATAGGAAGGATATTCACATGTTGAAAAGCTTCCATGGCTTCCTTGTAGGCCCTTTCCACACCTCACCTTTTTCCGGCCTTGGGGTGTGGGGATCGCTCGAGCAGCCTCCAGCGAGAGCCTCTCATGTCCGAGGTCCTTCGGCTCTGCACAAGCTGCCTACTTGCGCGAGAGCCCCGCCTCTTCCTTCCATAGTCCAACCTGGGAGTTTCCCGGGCTGCGTTGGGGCAGGAAGTGCAACTGGTATGGCTCTGGAGGCTCCGCACGCCAGGTAAGTGCACACAGGGCCCGGGAGCAATGCACAATTGCACACCATTTTCAGCTTCTAGCTGAAAATGAAAAGGTGCATGATAGGCTGGCCCCTGGAGCATCGTGTGATTGTGAGTGTGTCATGCAGATCACTCCTCACAATTGCATGACACTCCAGGCCCTCTTTTACATGGAAAATGCCATGCAAAAAGGGCTGTAGTTTTCAACATATCTCTTCTTTCCTCAAAATCAGAATGTCTTGTTTTCTATTTGTCCCCCCCTTTCTTTTATGGAGGGGGGCATTTTGAAAATCCATGCAGCCCTCAGAAGAACCCAGGGGAGAAAACTGGTCCACCCTCAATTTTAGAAGGACGTCTCTGCAGATGCAAGAATGCCTCCCCGCCCCCAAAAAAAGTGTTGTTGGTTAATGTGCCTGGCTGCCTTCATCCAGGCTTGTCCAGCTCCTTCTTTCACAGAAGTGTTTATTGCTGGAGCAGTGTATCTCAGTGATATACAAGTTATGGAGCAACCTGCAAGTGAATGATGCCAAACTGCTGCTGTAGCCACTCTCTGAATGATACATCTCCTTTCAGTGTGGCAGAGGATGCTATTAGGATACTGCCTGCTTCTCATATACCCAACTGATTTTAGCTTGCTCAGCTTTCCAGCTAAAAAAAAATATTACATAGACAAGGCTCTTCCCATGGCCTCATCTATTTCTTGGTCTGCCTTTAACTGTTTTTCACCAAATTGTATAAAGTTCTTTTCTACTCATCTGAGTGCCCTCTGTTACACTGTCAGGGTGACCTTTTTAATTTTCCTGGTACATAATGAGCAATGTTTGTCATTCATGAAAATATTCAAAAACACTGTGATTAACTAAGGCCCTTTTCGCATGGCATTTTCCATGTGAAAGAGGGCCTGGAGCATCGCATGATTGTGAGGAGCGATCTGCATGACACACTCACAATTGTGCGATGCTCCAGGAGCTGGCAGGCGCTGATCGCGCACCTTTTCATTTTCTGCCAGAAGCCAAAAATGGGGCATTATCGCACATTGCTTCCAGGCCCAGCGCACACTTATCTGGTGTGCGGAGCCTCTGAAGCTGCACCGGTCATGCTTCCTGCCCTAGTGCAGCCTGGGAAACTCCCAGGCTGCACTGCAGAAGGAAGAGGCGGGGCTCTCATGCGAGCAGGCAGCTCGTACAGAGCCGAAGGACCTTGGATGCGAGAGCCTTTTGCCGGACGCTGCTTGCGCGATCCCCGCACCCCAGCACCAGAAAAAGGTGAGGTGAGGAAAGGGCCTAGGTGTATGCCAAACTCTAGAGTGAGGGAAAAGAATACTGGGGCCCTTTCACTTGCATCTACTTTCTAGGAACTGAGATTGAAACATCAATCCAGCTTCGTGCACCAGGACTATCTACTCTCATGTTCTTCCAGATATTTCACACGTATATGAAACTGCTGTAAAATGTCTTTAAGAACTTTGTGATTAAGTGCCATCGGTATGCTGAAGACACCCAGCTTTGTGTCTCTCATCTGCCAAAATCCAAGGAGATGTTCTCATTCTGTCTGATATCAGTAACAGACTAGATGAAGGTGAACAAACTCAAGCTTATTTCAGGCAACCCAGAGATGCTCCTTGTTGGCTGAAAGGCAGATCAGAGAATAAGGGTCAATGGAGTTTCCCTCCTTTTAGGGACCCAGGTTTATATTATGGGTGTTCTGATACTTTCAGTCTTGCATGTCCAGATTTCAGTGGCAGCCAGGAGTGTGTTTTCACATCTACAATTAGTGCAACAATTGCACCCATTCCTGGTGGCACATATCTTTGCTTTCTCCTATTTTGATTTCTCTGTGTGAAGCTGCTTCTGGAAAACCTCTTGAATCTTCATCTGATCCATAATGCTGCAGCCAGATTTTTCCCTGGGCCAGTTACAGATAGCATATGTTGCTTTCTTACAGCTGGCTATTAGCCTGCTGTGGGCAGAAAGTGCTAGTTATAATTTGTAAACCCTCGTATGACCATTGGGTTGTTTCTGGAGAGGCATGAAGTGTTTGAATGGCATTATCACTTTTTATTAATGTATTTTAATTGTATCTTTAATCTGTTTTTATTTGACTTACAACTGTTAGCTGTCTTGAATGCCATTTTTTAAAAGAAAACCAAGAAATGAATGAACAAAGAAAATCACCATTCCAGGAGACTGTCATAATGTTGAAATGTCCTACAACTCAAAGGATGTGGATGAGGCAACACAGCTATCTCCACAACAAAGGAAATCCTCAAGCCTTTCTTGTCAGTTTATTTAACCTGTGAGGATCTCTTGAATGCAAGAAGCTTTCAATGTCTAATGCATGTTACCTGTCCTATGCCTCAGTTACAATCATGGTATAGCAAAGTTGGTGAAAGGAAGAGTGCCATTAGTAAAAAGCAATAGGGGCAAAATATAACAACGAAAGTGAAAAGTTTTGCTCTGATTTTCCTGATCTGTAAGTCATAAGTGAGATCTCCTAATGGTATTTTAATGAAGTTTCTACACCACTTCACTCCAGTGTTCACTGTTTAAAAAGGTAGCAATTATATGATAACTGTAGGCAACATGGACTGTGTCTCATTACCACTCATTTTGGAGGTGCCAAATCTATGTGGGACGCCGTCATTATTATGGCTTAAAGTTGGCTAAGGTCACCCTGGTTCATCTGTTTTTTACATTGGTAGCCTTCTCCTTATTACTTGCCAAACAAACCTTTTTATTTTTGCACACGTTTATGTTGATTTTGTGGTTTCTGAAATTGGATTCTGGCTCCTACCGGCCTGTGTTTCCACAGCAACTACAGGCCTTATCTGCTACTGCTGTTTGGCAGACAGACAACAAGGCCTTTCAGTTTACTTCTCTCTCTCTCTCCCCCTTATTTTAATGTACTTTTTCTTCTTCATCTATTTTTTTTTTATTTTTACTTTTCCTCACGCATGTCTTTTAAAAATCACATAATTAATTGAGTACATCCTGTGCCACATTGAGTTGCCATGGCTTTGAAGCCCCAACAGAACATTTTATGGAACCGTGGGTACATTTTTTTTTTTTCAAAACACAACACCTGGCGCCAGTATGAAAGCTTGTGGAATTTAGCATATCCTACTCCAGGTATGATAAAGCAACCCTGGCACTTTCTGTTTGTTTTTACTAATTTCCTTTCCAAACTGTCTTTTCAGTATATACGAAAGGCGCAGGGAGTAAAAGTTTGTTATTTTCTATTCGACCTTACTCACTGCTCCCACCCCATTACACAAACCAGCTTAAACTGCATCTTCATTTGTGGTAAGTTTTTCTTTCATTCTGGTTCTTTTTCCCCTCCTTCCCTGTGAAGTGTGGTCTGATTTAGCATCATGTAGCTGGGAGCCGTTACTGATCTTGCAGGAGCAACAGCGGCAGCAGCAGCAAGCGGAAAAACCAACAACAACCCCAAAAATCATTGACAGGCTCCATTAAAAGTTAAGAACAATAAATGATCTCATCACCTTCTTAAATACAGAGAGAAGGAGGGGAAAATACAATCCTTTACTTCAGTGAGTGAATGAGTCTGTGGGGACAAGTAGAGTGGAAGGCATTTCTAATGGCACCAGTAAGGAAGAGCTGTTCTGCTATGTTGAAATTGTTATGTCTCTCAGTAGATAAAAAAAGGGAATATTTATTAGATGGAATGACTGAGCAAAGACAGTTGAGGAAATATCCAGAAAGAATAGAGGATTAGCTAGCCATGTAATCTACATGAAGGATGAGTTACATCTTTTTAATCCTATGGTATACTGACTGTTTCACAGGATTTTGTTTTAGTCTCTTAGGACAGAAGTACTGAGCAAAGTTATCATGTGCTGGCATGAGAGCCAGATGTTGCCTCAAGGAGTTAGCGTATTTTACCAGCATGAAACTGCAAAGGCCAAGCCACACGTCTGAAAAGTTCACTACATGGTTTAGAACTATAGTACTTGTCCAGCTGTAACGTTTGTTGTCCACCTTTAAGATAACATGGATAAATTTTTGTCGGAACGTGCATGTATCTTTTAAAGCCTGGTGTCAAAATCACTCTAAAGGAAATCCACAAGATAACATACGGGAAGTATAATTGTTCTTCTTGAATCATTGTACAAGGTACTGTAGATGGCAGTCAAACTAGAATTAAGGGAAATGTGTTTTTGTGCTTCAGCAACAAGACTTGCAAAGTAAACAAGTCCAATGACCAATCATAACACAAAGCATACTAAATACAAGATGTGTAGGTAAGTTCAATCATGTGTTATAAAAAAAGATGTTTTTCTTGAGGAAGTACATCTTCTACAATTTGATATGATGATGGTGATGATGATGATGATGTGATATGATGTGTTATGAGAATAATTTCAATTAAAGGAATAATGTAGCTATTTTTGGTATTAGCAGCTTATGTATGTCCTACTGTAATAAGAATGCATTAGAAGACAAACAAATTTTAGTCTCAGATAAGTAGATGCAACACATGCCAATATGTGTTGGTCCACCAAATGCACAAGTACAATTGAATTGCTTTATTTAGCATGGCAGGGGGTTGGACTTGGTGACCCTTGTGGGTCTATGATATGAGTCTATGATTTGAAAGCAGAGAGTTTGGAGGAGGACTAATGGTGTACTGTGGCTATGCTCTTATGCATTTGCACACACTTATGCAGAGAGAGAGAGACTCCTTTACACATCCTGTGCACTGATTTGATTAAAGACATGCTTCAAACATTAGATTAGATTTAGATTAGATTAGAGGCATGTTTCAAACACATTAGAAATATTGAGAAAGCTGAACCTAGACTGAATAGAACAAGGGTCAAATTGGAACCTGAAGGAACTGTTAATAAAGATCTGTAGCTACCTGGCCAAGTATGCTGAGTGGCTATTCCATCTCTGTGTGAGGCAGTTTCAAACATATAGAGATATGTGGAAAGCAGTGCATGAAAAATGTCTTGATTTCTTTCTGTTTTTACTCTTCTGTGTTAATATCTGCACTGGAATTTCTTCATCTTCTTTATGGTGAGATGTGCAAGCCCACAGTACAGTGGTAATGTACGCAGCCCAGACAGGTGACGAAATGAGGACTTTCCATTTCAGTTTGTAAGTAAAAGCACATGAGGCAGTTGTGCTTCCTCTTTTTTCCCCCCCATTTCTAAACACTTAAAGGTGCTTTAAAAGCAAAATGAAATCAAGGAAGAATTGGAAAACAAGAGACCAAAGTGTGTGGGAGGGCATCCTTTCCAGGATATTTGAAGAATTAATTAGTATTAATATAGTCACTGCATACTACCTATCATATAGCAATTGACCGCAGTCTTCAGGGCTAGGAAACTTTTGCTTTAATTAATCTACATTCCACATCAGAAATACAAGCAATATATATTCTCAGAGAAGAATCTTTTTGAGGACATGAACTGAGAAATTGTTGTTAAAGTTAATCATGAAGAAGTTAACATACGAGAGGTTATGCTCATTCCTGTGACAGTGCTTTCAGTCTAAAGTCAAAGTTTTTCCCAAGCTGAAGTATTTTTGGATATGAAGTGACAGAGTTTAGTGTGCAGATATGCTGAAGGACCATCAAGGACAATATTTCATCCATCTTTGTCAGGGATGTTGAGGCAAAGGTCTTCAGCATTCCACCTACAACCTACTGATGACTTGACTTTCTAACTCATAGGAAACAACCTGAGCTTAGGTCCATGCAATAGGTTTCACTTTCTGAACACTGTTGTGTAATGAATAATCTTTTTTTTAAAAAAAAAAGGCTTGGCAAGTTGTCTTTTGTCTGTTTTTATCTCTAACATATTGGAAAAGCATGGCTGTGGGGAAAAGAAAAGAAAAAAAACAGAAATGTTGTACACTTAACATATGGAGTAATACACATATGGCCATCTGAAGAGGGGAGGAGGTTAGGCCATTCAGTACAGGGACCAAAGTGCACTAGTTCTACTACTACTTTTTTGCTGACTCTGTTTCCCCTCGCAAAATGACTTAAACGCATCATCAGTGAGTTACACGCCATCCTTAACAATGACTATTCCTTCTCACAGGCCGGGGAGAATAAGCCTATCCTCATGTACAGCAGCTGCCCAGTCTCAAACACCTAACTTGCCAACAATGGCTCTTTCACAGAGATATAAGTATAAGAAATAAAATCTGTGGCAGAACCTTTTGCCATTTTTGTCCCCACTTCACAGCACAATTAAAGGATGTGATAATGTCATCCTAAACACCATGGTTTCAATGTGATATATTCTATAATTTGCCAGCTATGTTCAACTTGCAGGAGTGACCTCAAGATGATATTGAACTGCAGCCTCCAGAATTTCTCACTATTCACTCTGTTGACTAAGGCTGATGAGAATTGCAGTCCAACAACAACTGGAAAGCCTCATGACTGCCTCATAGATTTCAACATGGAACAACTAAACAAGACTTCATCAAGAGGATCATCTTTGTTTCCTATGACTTGAGCAGGGAAGAAAACTATTTATTTATTTAAACGAAAACACTACAGTTGGCCCTCTACATTATGGATTTGGCTTTCACAGATTAATTTGTGAGTTTCTTCAACCCTTGTCCCTCAGCTCACCTCAGCTGCTTCTTTTCCAGGGGAACTTTCCCTCTCAGAGGCTCTGATCAGTCTGTTCAACCCTTTAAAAAACCTGCCTCTGGTTGTCCTGCTCTTCCTCTACTAGCCTCTGCCTGGCCAGCTAAGGACTGCTCACATCTCAATTTCTCAGCACCACAAACCATCTCCCAATGTCCTCCCACAAACAAGGAAGGAGATGGGAAAGAAAGAGGCAGTACAGGGCCATCATACCAACCTATCCACTTTCCTTCTCCTTTCCCTGACCTGCTTTGAACCCTGGGTGCCTGTTTTCCTCACTATGACCCTTTTCACACCTTACCCTTTCACGGTGCTGGGGTGCGGGGCTTGCGCGAGCAGCCTCCGGAGGAAGGTGTTACCCTGTGTACTGGGGGTCCCGGGAGGGACACCAAAATGTGCTCAACTAAAGGTGGGAAAAATTAGCTCAGAGCACTGCTTAGCATTATGAGAGGCAGGGTAACGTAGCGAGATCTTGAACCCTATGTCTACGGGGTCGGGTCAAGACAACGAGAACACAGAAGTTGAAATAATAAATGATGTTTATTAAATACAAGCAAAACAGTATATGCGACACACTCATACAAGATAACTATAGAAAATAAAGCTTGGAGTGGTATAGAGGGATTTTTAGAGGGATTGCTGGTTTGGGTGATACTTCACCTGTCCTGAAGCCCAGAAAAATAGAGAGCGAAGCTGGGGTGCGATGTAACTCAGCACGTGGAGCTGAGGGGAGGCTCGCCAAGCAAAGCAGCAGTAAAGCGGGATGAAACTGGGGAGTGATCCGAGGAAGGTCTCGGACTCAAGGGTTTTTATAAGGAGAATTGTGACTGCAGGCTATGCCGTACTTGGGGAAAACAATAGATTTGGAGTTGGAGACAAAGCCTCCGAAAGGTCAGAATCTGAATGATTGAGTTATCGTAGCGGTTCTCAATAGAGTAGCCAGTATGCAAACGCAGAGTACTAGGGTATTGTATAGTTTACCCATCAAGCCGCCATCATGGGGCAGAGGCTCTTTTGTAAGTGGTGTGCATACTTAATTAGAGTACTTGCCTGGAGGTCTCCTAAAGCAGTGAGTCAGCTATTTCTGGCCTGCCTATATTGTCCAGGAATCTTACGGCTATTAACGGCCGAGCTTGTTTACGTGCTTGTCCGGTGGCCTCGCAAGCATGTGGAAAGGAATAGAGAAGTGCAGCCAAATTGTGATATCAAGGGATATCTTTTAATATCCCCAAAGCTCGGACTAGCTAGGGCAGTAACAAAGGCTCTCGCGTCCGGGGTCCTTTGGCTCTACACAAGCTTCCTGCTTGTGCGAGAGCCCCGCCTCTTCCATTTGCAGTGCAGCCTGGGACCTTTCCAGGCTGCACTGGACAGGAAGTGCAACCGGCCTGGTTCCCAAGGCGCTGCACGCAAAGTTAAGTGCGCGCAGGGCTCTGGAGCGATGCACAACCGCGCAGCACTTTCGGCTTCAACCCGAAAATGAAAAAATGTGTGCACGATCTGTGTCAGGCCCTTGAGCATCACACAAATGTGAGTGCATCGTGTGGACCGCTCCTCACATTTATGCAATGCTGAAGCAGCCCTTTCACATCGGAAATGCCGTGCGAAAAGGGTCCGAGTCTTTGTCCCTTTCCCACAGACGCACATACATTTTTATATTTGAGGTTTCTCCACTCTTGCAAAGATCCTGTGCACCAAATACTAGTGAATATGGAAAGCCAACTGTATATTTGTTAGTTGTTTTATCACTGCAAGGTTTCATGTGTTATCACTCAACTATTGTGTTTTTAAATGTCCACTGTTAAAATAATGGTGACTGTCTGTACTTGCTGTATTCCTTTTCACCTCACTGTTTACTTTCTCCTATCCACACCAACTATGTGAATATATTCTTGACACTGAGAATATCCCTTCATGCATCTAACAAAGTGAACTATATCTAGGAGTCTTAATAGACCACAAGCTGAACATGAGTCAGCAGTGTGATGCGGCAGCCAAGAAAGCCAATGCAATTCTCGGCTGCATCAATAGGAGTATGGTGTCTAGATCGAGGGAGGTACTGGTACCACTCTACTCTGCTTTGATTAGACCTCATCTTGAATACTGTGTCCAGTTCTGTGCACCTCAATTCAAGAAGGACATGGTCAGGCTGGAGCAGGTCCAGAGGAGGGCAACCAAAATGGTGAGAGGCCTGGAAGCCGTGCCCTATGAGGATAGACTTAGAGAGCTGGGTATGTTTATTCTGCAGAAGAGAAGGTTAAGAGGGGACATGATAGCTATGTTTAAATATTTGAAGGGACGCCATGTAGAGGAGGGAGAGGGCTTGTTTTCTGCTGCTCCAGAGACCAGGACAAGGAGCAATGGATTCAAGCTGCAGGAAAGGAGATTCCACCTGAACCTCAGGAAGAACTTCCTAACAGTCAGGGCTGTCCGGCAGTGGAATATGCTGCCTCGGAGTGTGGTAGAGTCTCCTTCTTTGGAGGTTTTCAAGCAGAGGCTGGATGGCCATCTGTCGGGAGTGCTTTGAGGGTGTTCCTGCATGGCAGAGGGTTGGACTGGATGGCCCGTGTGGTCTCTTCCAACTCTACATTTCTATGATTCTATGATTCTATCCACAAAACTGCCACACAATTTTTTGTTGTTTTATTTTTGGGATAAAATAAATACTAATCTTTCTAGTTTCTGGCTGATAACTTGCTTTTTTCCAGTTCTTATACTTCGATACCTTTCACTTTCATCCATTCCCTTCCTATTTTATGGTTAAATAAAATACTATTCCACTATATATGTGGAGAGCTCAACTGTTCAGAATATGTGGTTTCCATCCCAAAGAAAATTCTGCATTTTTTTCCTAGTTTTTCATCCATACTTGTCACAAAATCCCTTTTAATACTGGAAATATTCATATAATTAAGAGTTTTAGGCCATCTTTATTCAGAAGCACATGTATGTATTTTGGCTTCAAAACTAAAATTATTTTTTAAAACAAATATTAAGCCAAATATTAAACAAAAATATCTATTTTGAATTGTCACTTCAAATTATGGTGGAAATTGAAGGGCCATTGTACAGCCAACTGTACATCCAAAATGGCTAGATGCTGGCACTGGACTGGGTACAGCATCCTTAGTAAGAGCAGACATGGTGAAGCCTGTGACCAGTCTAAGTGAGCTGGAAGTACAGTAAATGGCTGGCAGAGCTATGCATTTTCTACCTCCTATGAAAGGCGCTATTCATTTTAAAGGAAGAAGGTTTTTTTTTTAAGGTATTAAATTTGGATGATATTGAACACTTAATCTGCCCTTTTTCAGCTGTCAGGACTGGTCAGGTTAACCCACTCTTTCGTATTCTAGTGATGAAGTTGTGCAGTTAGTTTATGATATCTTCATCACAAAGCATCTCACCTTGACATTAAAAGACAAAATATTTTATGACTGAAGAAGATGCTCTGTTGGTCTATCAGGAACCTTAACTAAGGAACCAACGAACAATCAAATGAGCAAAGGATTTAGTTTAATCTCTCCCTTTCTCGTCTTCCCCCTCCTCCTCCCTCCCCAGCTCCCATAAAAGAAAAGTGTGAGGAAGCTGTAGCTACCACTGATATTTTAATTATTGTTCTAAATGCTTCCTGATCTCATACCAGTTTTGAAAAATATGAACTTTATGCACCTTCCTTGTCATAATTATTTTGTTCCATTCCAGAATAAACTGCATTTTCAATCTTTTCTTGATAAAACCACAAGATACAAGAAATCTCAGTGTAAATTTAGCCAAAAATCACAACCCGACTTTTCAGAACTATGTCCTTCATGGTGAAGAGTGTAATTATTGTTATGAGTCATACTTAAAAAAAATCTCTGTGAGAAAGCACAGGCACCTCCTCATACAAAACACTCAAATACTTAGCAACCATGGAGCAAACACTTACCTTTAAACAGGAACAAGTCACCTGATATTGCCATCATTTTCTTCAGATGATAATTGAGTTGATGGATTCTTCTCTTAAAATCAGAACCCAATTTTTGCTAGGCGTTCCTTACAGAGTGCCTGTAATCAGAATGTATTTGGAAAGGAATATAAGAATTTTTTGTACTGAAAATAAGTTTTGTTTTCTCAAAAAGGCAAAGTTTAATAAATCAGTTATGTTATTTTCTCTGTTTTTCACCACATTAACATAGGATGAAATGTAAAGAAGTCTTCAAAAGCAAGAGATATTAAGTTGTCCAAATCATGTCTATTTGTATGAGCTAGTTGAATGTCACCATCCCCACCCTCACCCTGCCAGGGAAAACAGTTGTCCATATTTTGTTTGCCCTTGGATCACCTAGTGCTTACAAGTTTTTCTGTTGTTTTTTTTGCCTTTGTTTTGACTTATGGTAACCCTCAGCTGAACCTATTACATGGTTTTCTTGGCAAAATTTGTTCAGAGGGAGTTTTCCTTTGCCTTCCTCTGAGGCTGAGAGCGTGTGACTTGTCCAAGGTCATACAGAGGGCTGAGGAGAGATTTGACCCCTAGTTTCCTGAGTCCCAATCCATCAGATTAGCATCATTAAAACTTAAAAATGTCTGTCTTGGCCGCAGTATGATTTATTACTCCAGCAATATTTTTTTAAAAAAATCAAAGAACAAAAACTCTCAACCAAATGGTTTTGCTTTACTAAAGCTCATTTAAACATTATTGGAGCAAAACTACCTCTTAAAAAATTTCCTTGAGCACTTAAGACTGCAGTCTAAGTACAGGGGAAAATTAATGTCCCCCGTCCCCCGCCCCAAGTTTCTGTGGTCCAGAGCAAAGAGCAGAGAAGCAAGAAATTACAAGGGGAGTCTCAGCATAAACATGAATGTCCTTTAGGTAGGAATGAAACTGCAACAAGCAACTATCACCTTTTATGACTAACTTGCTAGATATAATCATACCTCCAAGCCCACGGCATTTATTACTAAGCAATCTATGTAATCATACCTGTGGCTTACAGCAAGCAATTCAGGCACCTGCAAGAAGATCTGTAGCTCAGTGCTTTGTATGCAAGATACTTAAGGTCCAACCTTGGTATCTCTAGGCAGGGCTGGAAAAGACCTCTATCTGAAGTGATGGAAATCTGTGAGTAATAAGGATACAGAGTAATGACCTAGAATCTATTAACACAGACCCATGGTCTTGTTTGTGTATGTTATGTTCTAAATGTCTTCACATAATCTGACCATTGTAGTTAGAGCATCACCATGATGTTAAAGCGTCAGAGTGAGCAAAACTGTTTTAAATCCAGAGATTATTTCTTATGTTGTTAAAACAAAGTATGTTCATGTTTTTAAATACATTTTTTTAAATACTCAAGAGTTAACAAGTGAGCCAAAAATGGGTCTCTGTTAAAAGAGAAACAAACTATGGTGATTTTTAACATTTCCTTAAACTGCTGAATAAAAAAGTATTGCATTATATACTTAGCATAATGGAAGAAAATGGTCCTCCCTAAAACTTATCAATAGATGGTTAAAGAAAACAGAAAGCATTTCATTTTTGTTTTATAGTTACCATGTGTAGAGACTAATTTCAATATATTTTGGCTTCAACAGAGAAGAAAAATAAACAGTTTATTTTCTTTTCTGAAATTCTCTCTCTCTCTCTCTCAGTCTCTCTCCTCCCACCCCTCCCCATATGGACTGAGAAGGAGAAGAGAAAGAGAAGGGAGGGGAGACGGGGGAAAGAGTGAGTAGATCCAAAGCAAATATCTGCATGCTTGATATATTATTGCCTTTTATATATATTTTACCCTCAGGAAACATTTATGTTGTGATGCCTATCGAGCAAACACTTGGAATTGGTTAAGGAGCCAGGGAAGAGCTTCTATTTCAGTTGTTCCTTCACCATGATTCCTATTAGCTCTTACTCTTTACTTATTGTATTTCAATTCTTCGAAACAATGTTTTTGACTGAAAAACACCCACAGTGGCACAGCCATGGCCCTAAGTTCTTGTTTGGGACAACCCCATGGTGAAACAGTTTAAAATGCTCTTCCCCTTTTTAATTGTACTTTTATTTTTATTTTGGAAGTGTCCAGAAGTAACTAGAACATCACTTCTGGTGGCAACCAGGAGCAACATTGTGGCCAGTTGAGGGTGTAGCAGTGCTGAAATTTACTCACCCACCCTCAGCATGTGCTCAGCCCTCATTCAACTGAAGAAGATCAAAAGATGCCTGAAACCATGGATGGCATGTACAAAAATATTCCTCTTTTTAATGGAGTTAGACAAAATGACGTGTGAATCTCAACAGACATAGATCCATGACTGAAAACTCAGGCCTGAAGGACAATTATTTCATTTGTAACTGTCCTTGAGTCCTGGTTTTGGAGAAAAACAACGTATAAATGAAGATAATGATGAGGAAAAACCCAATAGCTTTCCTAAAATCAGGTCATAATCTTGTTTATATGTGTTTGATGTCAGTTGTTTTTCTGTAACTGTAACTACTGGGGTAAATAAAAAGATATTCAATATTCAAGTTGCTAAGACTGTATAGTTTAGATTGAAATAGTCTTCGTGCAAGCAAAATCACTTCTTCTGTTCCTGACTAGAGCAGATTTTAGGAGGGAGAAAAGAGAGCTGATGAGAACTGATGAATACCAGTAATAGCAGCAGCAAGATGTACTAAGTGGCTTCTTGAAGGAAGAAAGGAGTAATATTAACAATTTTCTTCTTCTGCAAGAAAGTATTTGAAAACGACTCAGTTTCTGAAGCTTATTCACAATGGGATTTTTTCTGCTCAGAATTCACACGTAGTTGTGTTGCATGGGGAAAAAGCATTTTCTATGCAGAAAATAATGGTTCTATTGGAAAAAAATATTTTCTGCACAGAAAATGCTGTTTCCTATACAAATCAGTCACGTGTGAATTGTACACAGAATAAGTCCTGAAGTAAAGATTCTCATCAATCTAGGATTCTTCTCACCATTTTTAAAAATCTTTTCCAATGTTATTTCCATCCCTATGAAAGGGAAGTTCTATGAACAGATGTCCATTTAGGGAATCTCTAGATCTTCTTGTGCATGGGACAGGACTTTTTTAAACTGATGAAAGGGTTGGTGATATTAAATACTACACCTCGTCCAGACCAGGACTGATTTTGCCCAAGACCTTGTTGTCTCAAGGTTTTTCTCCTGAATTACTCCTACATGGACCCTTTTTTGACAGCAAGACCAGATCTTTGTTCTGTGAGTAATTCTCTTCTGCAGTACCCTGAAAATACTTGCTTTTGTTCCAAGGAGGAAAGTGATGGAGGTTTGGTGATGGCTTTCCATTATCTGCTTCTCTCCAAGCAGCCAGTATTTAATGGCACCGCAATATGAGTCTGTCAGTGCCATTGCTTCACAGTGTTTGCCTCGAGCTAGTTTTACACACTGCTTCATGAATAATTCCTCAATAATTGAATTTATTGGGTTTTATTCTTCCTTGAATGTGTTTTATAATATGAATTCCCTGATGAGTTAGATTATTGCAAAAAGTTACAATCCAAGGCTCTTTTCCCCCCTCCCCAAAGCAACTCTTTTATAACTAGGGACCAGTAGGACTCTGAACAGCATCAGGTCTCTGTTTTCTCTGTAAATACAGAGCTACAAAATTTCAACAAGTCAGGCCTTGTGTGCCCCACCAAGAGATTGATGACAAACCACATTATTTTTCTCCTCCATATAACACTCCACAATTATAACTGTGTCTGTCAAAACACTGGTATGTTTTGTCCAAGGTAGAGGAGGCCTTTCTGCTAAAGAACTGACCTGAACTGGAATTTATTCTTCTCCCTGGCTGTCACAATAAAAGAAAAGAGTATGTTTGCCAAATCCAATATTAGGGACATAAGAAATGGCCTTCTACTAGTTCAGCTAAGACCATTGTTCCAACTAGTTCAGCTCTCTGCAGTTTTCCTGGGTGGGGGCATGGGGGTCCCAACCCAACCTGAAGATATCAAAGACTGAATTTTGTATGTTTGCATGTTTTCTCACAAATGTAAAGAATAAGTTAAATAAATTGTGCTTGATATTACAGGAATGCTTTTTAAGTCACACTATACACAAGAAGTCTTGAAAAGTGTTACAGGGAATGTACCTTCCTTGAATGCACAGTTTATTCTGAATAGGGATGCAAAGAATATTCAAAATATTTGAAAAATGATTGTAAAATGTAGAGGATTTTTTAAATGATGGAAAGTCCTTGGAAGAAAAATCCTGGACTTAATTATATATAAAATGTTATTTTGTGCGTATGTGTGCACGTGTGTGTGTGTGTGTGTTAATTTTGGCTTTCTTATACAGAAAACAGAAATTTCTGCACAGGAAACACTTTTTCTGTGTGTGCAGAGAATAATATTTCTGTATAGAAATATTACCTTCTGTGCAGAAAATACTGTAGTTGTGGACTTCTTCCAGCCAAACATCACAATCTTTTGCACAAAAAACATCAATTCTGTGCATAAAATAATATTTTTGCTGAGAGAAAATGTTGTTTTCTGCACAAAATGCCATGTTCAAAATTTGTGCAGAATACATCTCACACTGCCCAGTTGTCAAAGACTGTTTTACAAGAAGGAGGAAAATCACAGAAATTACCTGTTGCTTCCTTTGAGAATGATATTAGTGAAGAGTTACAATATTGGGACAGGTACTCATTGCAGGAAGAGAGAAGGAAAGTTTGTCATTTTGGAACCATAGATTCCTGCTTTCAGGTTTTAGACCACATGAAATTATTTCTCAGGCACTCCCAGCTTGCTTACTTAATTACTTGTTAACTTAATTACTAAATATTACTATTACTAATTTATTTAAATATTATTTTTTTATTTTATTTTTTTTGAGCTCTGGTTGCGAGGGTTATTTTTTGGATTTTTTTTTCTTTGCTGCTGTTTTCAGCTTATAGTTATGTTTTAATTATTTGTAATTGTATTGCTGCTTTTTGTCTGTGTAAACTTCTCTGAGCTACTCCTTTTTGGAATTATTTGCTTTCTTAAATAAATTACTAAAAGAATGAATGAGGCATCAAACACTTACCTTCCATGTGTGCACATAGACACACATGTAAATAGACTTTAAAATACAAGGGGTTTCTTTTCAATTTAAATTTGAATATCCCAATGAACAGGCCTTTAGCCCTTGATGGTTATGCTCTATAAACTCCTTTATGGTTCTTGCTACACTGAAAGTAGCTCCCTTATGAACAGTACATAGGTACGGGGGGCAATGGGGACAATTTGCCCTGGGTGGCAATGTTTTTAGGGTGACCGAACCTGCAGCCATGCCCCCGTGCACTGCGACCATGCCCCCATGCACCATGGCCATGCCCCCACACACCACAGCCACACACCCTGCACCGTAGCCCTGCCCTTCCCACCTCCCCTCCACACACTCCAAGCTCCGCCACTGCTTATGAATAGGAAGGGAAGAAATAGAGTAATTACTTTTGTAACTGGCTATAGAAGCAGTAATCAAACCCAGGCTTGGTAACAATCAAGACCAAGATGAAAAATGGAATTCTGTACTTTAGTGTGCTTATATTGTCTTTACAGATAAAAGGTGCCCGTTTATCAAGATACTCCGGAACTATACAGAGTTTTTACATCACTCTAGTAAACTACTTATGTGGAAGCGACGCTTTAGAATATATTTCTTTTGCTCACATTTAATTCTGCATGTTCAAAGCAACAAAAGAACTGGAACTCAGTTGTACTTGAAAATGTACACCTCTCTGAATTTTGCAATGATGTTCTCCAGTTGAGAAATACATACAAATAGTCTATATTAGGGGAAAACACACAGAAAGATGGACATGTATATGAAAATAATATTGAGAAATGACATTACATCAGGAAAATTGTTTGCAAAATTATGCATGGTAGGCAAACTTGTATAGAAATTAGGAGAAACATGCGCAATAATGTGTAAACCTTTTCACATGAACTTAAAAATTCTTAATGTTTGTTGTGAATGAAAATTTAGACTGGAAAATTAGAAATCATGAGATATAGAAATTGATAGAATTTTCAATACCTATATAGATTTTTTAAAAAAGCTTAAGTGAATACATACATCTACTTCATGCATTATCTGAATGGACTGGTTGCTCTCTCGTGTAGCTCTGGTCCAGGTACCAACATGGCAGCCCATGTTACTTTGGTAATATGAATAGAAAAATCACACTGGAGTGCCAGGACAACTGAGACATCAATGCCTTAGGGCAATACGCCACTGAGGACCAGCAGGAGTGGTGAAGTATAATCTCATTGAATCTACCTCAGGTAACCATAGATTATACAGTAAATTGGGTATATAATTAGCAGGTAACATTAGCACTAGTCCTGCAGTCCTTTTATTAAAAGTTGTCTTTAGCAGGAGGCATGTTTACTGTCCACAACAGTTGCTAACACACTGCCAGCATTCAATAACTAGGAGCAGTAGCTATTAGGGATGCAGATTTTCTACTAGTTCATTCTTGCATGCAAACATGAATAATTGACCAAAAAAATTCGCAAGCAGATGAGCTTACGAGAGGTTTGTGTATTTTTAATGATTTGTCTCACTCTGTGACCTTTTTTTAATGAAAAATTCTTTAGTGTAGAAATATGATATTTGTACAGAAACAACATTTTTGCACAGAAATCAATGCATTTTGCACAAAAACAGTGCACAAAATGTTGTATTTGATGTAGGTTCATAGATAGAGCATGAAGAAGTAGGAATCTACCTATAGAGCACCACAGGAAAAAGGGTAATTGAATTGTTGTTGGTTTAATATGCAGTCAGTCATAGTGCAGAAAATTAATATAGAAGATGCTTTGCAGGGTGGTTTTAGAGGGCCTCTAGCCAGATTGCAAGAGCTGAAGCTATGACAGAATGGAGTCTGATGAGCTGGGAAAGCAAGGTGAAAAGGGGGAAGAGCCAACATCTTATTTCCTTTTCATAGAACAGAAAGAAAGCAATAAAGCAAAAGGCATTTCCTACAGGTAGCCATTAAATCATTTAGTGTGCAGGTCTCTAGAGAAAGATACCAGCCCCTCTTTCCTTTCCAGAATGGGCTGTTTCTGACCATTTCTCATGCAGGGCTCAGTGTCTTCACCTGAGTCTCTCAGGATTTTTTTTAACCTAGACTCATGCTACAGTTACTTTTGAGATGGACCTTTCCCATGCATCACTTTCAAAGAATTTTGAATGGGTCTCCAGTGACACTGTCCAAAGTTTCTGTTTTTCTCGTGATAATGTGCTAATGGTCTGAGACCCAGAGTATATTCTCTGCACACACCATCATTTGTCAAACGCAGTATATGATGTTCGAAATGGGGTGGAAGAAAGGGGGAAGACAAAGGAGAGTGAATATGGCTCTGCTTTTCCTTTCTCTCTCATCCAGCTCTTCCTTGATCTCTAAAATATCTGATTGGAATTGGAAACATAAACAGTATTAGAGGTTTTTTCCTTCCCTTCCACAGTTTTAGGAGACCACTGAACATCTTATAAAACAAAAATAATAACAATGTAAAATTAGAATTATACAAAGTCACCATCTAAAGGGTAAGAAAATGCACCATGAAGTTTGGGCAGCCACCAGCTGATTCATATTGAGTCATAATTCTGGTTAATATTAAATGGAAAACTCCATATTAAATGGATCTAGTGACAGATCTCTTTCATGAACAGTTCCTGCAGGTAGCATCAGAAACACTTTACTAGTCCTAAGTGAGAAGGAATATGTTGCATAATAAAATGTTTACATATTCATTGATATTTGGGGGGGGGGGAAGCATGTGTATTATGGGCCTACTACCCCATAGGTAGCTACGAACAAGGAAAACATTAGTGCAAATTTAGTTACAGATTGATACATTAGAAAAGCAGAGATCATTGCTTGATCTGCCTTTTTGAAATGTATACAGTCATCCCTCCACATTTGCTAAGGTGAGGGGCACAGGACCTCTGTGAAAGTGAAAAAGTCATTAATTACTCTAGGCCTTCCCAAACCATATTTAACCCACAAAAAAAGTATGATTACCATATTCAACCCTTTGAGGCATCAGGATTCCTTCACAAGGCAGAAGTGGGTGGCTGGTGGGGCTTACTGCCACCTCTACTGCTGCCCCATCCCATTTTTAAGAGGGACTTACAAGCCTTGTTCACAGTTTCTCAGTCCATGAGGCTTGCAATTCCTATTAAAAATGCATAGGGAGGCAGCAGAGGTGACAGCAAATAATCTGTGAATAATCAAATCTGCAAAAGTGAAACCCACAAATGTGGAAGGCTGACTGTATTTTTTAAAAAAAACAGTAAGCAAAAGGTATGGTACAGTACACATTTGGGGGCAAAGATATACAGCTGGCCGTCCACATTCACTGGTTTCCTTTTACAGATTTGATGATTCATGGATTTAATTAATAAGTTCTCTCTAGGAATCTCTAGGTCCTCCAGTGTGATTCTGTGGTCAACTTCTGCTGCAGGTTGACCATAGAATCCCACTGGAGGACTCAGAGATTCCTAGAGAAGTGTTCTCTCAGGTTGAAAAAATAGAGTTTGCAATTTTTATTTATTTTTGTGGCTTTTCTGCATTCATGGAGGTCTTGCTCCTCTAACCTCTACAAACATGGAGGGACCACTGTTTTGAGCTCATTATTGCTTACTATCACTTGCTTACTTGTTGAGCCAGTACGACACAGTGGTTTGAGCATTGGACTAGGACTGTGGAAGACCAGGGTTCAAATCCCCACTCACTCATGAAAACCTACTTGGGCAAATCCCCTCAGCCTAAGAGGAAGGCAATGGCAAACCTCCTCTGAATACATTTTGCCAAGAAACTCTCATGACAGGTTTGCCTTACACTTGCCATAAGCCAGAAGTGACTGGAAGGCATTCAACAAAAGTACTCACTCTGAAGTCAACATACTCAGGATTT
This sequence comes from Cyclura pinguis, assembly GCA_030412105.1. NCBI lineage: Eukaryota > Metazoa > Chordata > Lepidosauria > Squamata > Iguanidae > Cyclura > Cyclura pinguis. The sequence continues at coordinate 167,894,900 of CM059600.1, forward strand.
GGTCATTCATCTTACAGTCATCTAGCCATTTTTTAAAACTTAGTTTGTAAGATAAAACCATACACATACATAGCCAACATTGCTGCTTTTTCAAGCCATGTATAAAATCCCTGTTACTACTGAGGAAACTAAATGAAACTGTCATTAATTGGTGTGAATCAACATGATATGAAAACTAGTTTGTAAGTGTATGAGAAATATTTCTTGAATATTAACTAGATTGCATGTGGTGAGTATCTCCTCTATTTAAGTCAGTTCTCTCAGTTGTTTTTTTGCAAATGTTCTGTGATCTAATCTTCCAAATGTTTTGAGTTACTGTGAACTCTTTTAGCCAGCACCTTTTCAGAAGGGGATAGTTGAACACAGCAGCAACATGTCTGAATGATGAAGTGAGACTTTTTAAAGGGCTGACCCTTGCAGGAAGGAACAACATTTGGGCCCTGTTTCAGGAAGCGAGTCACTATTGTTGCTCTCTCTTGTCTAATCTACAGTTGTTTGTTCCCCAATGTGTTTGTCTTTGGAATATATGTTGTTCATGGTTGAATTTCAAGCCACTATTACCACTAGCAGGTACTCAGAACAACCAACTTCAATAGAGCAATAAGCTAAGGTTACATTATAGTTGTTGCACACCAACATTGCAATAGCAGGTACCAATAGCAGTTACATTTCTATACCACTTATCAGGGCAAAGCACTCCCTAAGCGGTTTACAATGTAATTTAGCTAATTGCCCCCAACAAGCTGGGTACTCATTTTACCGACTACAGAAGGATGGAAGGCTGAGTCAACCTGGAGCCCTGCAGGATCGAACTCACAACATTATGGCTGCACTACCACCACTTAACCACTGTGCTACCAAGCCAAACCACTGTGCCACCATTGCAGCTGAAGACAGAACTTTCAGAAAACGTTCAGGTTAATTCTGCCCTTCCTGACCATTTTGATATTTAACAAGAAAACTGGTAATTACAGAGCCAATTCAGAGTGAAGTAGAAAGGAGTTCCCAAGTCACCAGCACTTATATTGGTGACACTTGTCGTATACACCAGTACATTTGTTATATAAGGTCTGAGAGTCACTTAGCATGTGAACTACTGGGTGAATTAAAGCCTTGAGAAATTTTATCCTCCTTTTGTTGAGTTTAATGAAGATGGATAGTATGGAGATAAAAAGAGAAGGGTGAAAGGGAGTGTGAGGGTAATTGATAGATTTGTTGTGGTGGTAAGAAAAAGCTGTGAAATGAAGAAAGAGTGCACAGAACTGATCTCTTCTTTGTTGTTTGTTTTCAAAGCTTTTGCAAGAACATGAAAAGGTCAGACACCTTTTTTTTTTTTTGACTGGTAGACAAGCACAATAACTTAAAGAAGCTAGATGGGTGCACAGCACAGAGTAACATACCAATAAATATTGGCATTGCCATGCAAATATCCAACCATGGACGAATGATGGAATCATAATTTTCCATTTAAGAATTATGGGTATACAAACCAGCTTTCTGATTCCTAACTTCATAGAAAAGCTATCAAGAAGCAAGATAAATATGAGCTAAACCTTATGTGTCAAGAAGGAGTCATATGATGAATGCTGTTCATGGACTTAACATAGTGCATAGTGCAAATCAGTTGGGTTATGAATTCTCATTTGTAGCCTGATACAGCAACCATTAGGCATTCTTTTAACCCTGGTTAAATAAACATATCATATTTGTGTGTATATGCAGCAGTTGAGTACATCTCCCAACCACACCTATGAGCAAGCATTGAGCGCTAAAGCAAACACTGAGATATATAGAATATGCTGTCTGGTAGAGGGTGGCTGGATCAAGTCCGCTTTATTTTCCAGCATCATCGAACCTCTACTTTGCAACACATAATTTGATTTGGACACTGAATAGATGAGCTTTGCAACATTTGTTGGCAACCCTCAAGTTTCTGTAACAAGCAAGAGAAAAGAGGTTCAGTTACACCTAGCTGTTTAGCTTTTCTTTTCTTGCATATTGCCATTTGATATGAGGCTGTGCTATACCTTAAAAAATATGATATTCAATATGAATGGTCACTCCTCACCAATATGGTAGATTTCCTAATTTCAGATTATTGGACAGGAACTAGCACTTTTTTATCTCCCCCCTCCTGCTGCCTAACAAACCAATATCTATCTTTATTGGAAATTATGGCATGAAATCAAGCTCTTTTCTCTGATTACCTATTATGCGTGAGCCCCTTCAGTTTCTGCTGGCAGTTCGCCCGTCCCCTGGCATCCTCTTTCAATGGCCTGAAGTCCAATTAGTCTTCACTTCAGGTAACTGTTCAAAAGAAAATTCTAATGATTTTAATTTGATGGGTGTTATTTCAAGGGGGAAAAACATAATAATAATAACCTTGAATCCGGTATTAACCTGTGGTGGAAAAAGACAGCCAGGGGGTATTTCTACCAAAAAGCTTGGAAACTCTTCAATGTATGGAGGAGAGAGGAAGAAGCCAGGCAGAGAAAGATGAAGTAAAGGAGATGAAGTTCTTTGCCAAGGTTGGCTTCTAACTGAATATTCATGGATGTGGTGTTGAGTTTCAGAACTCTGGCTGATAATTAGCTGCACTTCATACTGGGAAGATTGGTAAGAAACTGATACAGAGCTTTTTGGTCTTTCAATGTTCATTAGGACTGATCTCGTACTAACTGACCATGTCTTCACTGGAAGTTATTAACATGTTTAGCCCCTTCATGTCAAAATGCTTTATGCACTCTTCAATGACATTATTATTTATTTTTTATAAACTGAGAATAAATGATCAGATATTAAGGGCTTGCTCAAGGCCACCAAGGGAGGCCCAAGAAGAAAAAATATTTGAGCTTGAGGATATCTAGGTGTGAAAGCAATGCTGGCCCATACAACATATTAGCTGTTTTCCATTGCTCATTTACTCACAGTTTAACCATGCGTTAAATGAGGTGCATAATATTGCCAGGCTTATAGGCTCATTAATCTTGATTCAGTTCCCCTCCACATCATAATACTTGGTTAAAACCAGGGGTGGGGGGAATACAGCTTTTCAGTGATATGAGTCTGTATTCTAGCCTAAGGAAGGAAACAGTGCAGACAGACAGACTGTTATACTTACAGCATGAAGGGAAAAAAAAGTGAAAATAAGAATGTGTGGTACTCCTCTGGAAAAAAATGTCCTGCATATAAAATCTGGAGCCTTGTATTCCCCAGATATTCTTTTGATGTTTAGTTCAAGTAGGAATTGCCAGAGTCAAATTGAAAATTTCCTTTAGGTAAAATTATTTTTCCTCTTTCTTTTCTCTCCCCCCCCCCTTCAGAGAACTATCCAGTCTTGAGATTTCCTTTCCATCCCACCCAGATGTTCAGAAGAGATGCTTCACCCACTGCTTGTTTATATGTGCATGCATAGATATAAGGTAAGTCATGAAACACTTAGACTTGTAAAGACACACAATACTTAATGTATTCAAACCTATAAGGATACACAATACCTAATGTATTCAGACTATAGAGAATGTATTCATGTAGGCAGAAGTGCCAAAACACATTTTCCATTTGTAATATTTCCATCCCATTCTTGGGCAAAGTATTAAATGGTGTGGTGGCTTCTTAGTTCCTGGGTTCCCAGATGAGGCAAATTTTCTAGATCTCTTTCAGATTGGTTTCAAGCCTGGTTATGGGATGGAGACAGCTGTAGTCATCTTGGTGGATGACCTAGTCAGGATGGCAGAGTGTGTCCCTATTGATTCTGCTGGTTTTCTCAGGAACTTTTGATACCATAGACTATGGTATCCTTCTGTGTTGCCTCTCTGGGATGAGGCTTGGGGGAACTGTTCTATGGCAGCTCCATTCTTTCCTAGAGGAGGACTCTCAGGGTGGTACCGAGGGATTCCTGCTTGACTCCTTGGCCCTAAGGGTTCTGTCTTGTCTCCTATGCTATTTAGCATATACATGAAACCAATGGGAGAGGTTGTCTACATTTTGGGTGGAGAGAAATTAGATATCACCAGTATGGTGATAATACCCTGCTCTATTATTGCTTTCCACCTAATTCTAAGGAAGCTGTTTCTGTGCTAAAGTGGTGCCTGGGCATTTTAAACACCTGGGTGAAGTCAAACAAATTGAAGCTTAATCTAGACAAAACAAAGGTAGTCTGAGTCGGTCAAAAGACACATCTAGGAACAGGGAATCAGTCTGTGTTATATGGAGTTACACTCCCCCTGAAAACACATGTTCACAGTCGAAGGGTATTCCTGGATTCAGCTAAGAGCTTGGAGGCCCAGGTTTCAGCAGTGAGTAGGAGTGTATCTGCACAGTTAAAGCTAGTGCACTGACTGTGCCTGTTCCTGGAGAAGCTGCACCTAGCCATGGTGGTACATGCCTTGGTTAAATTCCATCTGGATTGATGCAATGTGCTCTATGTGGGGTTTCGTTTGAAAAGCTCTCAGAAACTTCAGCTGCCCCAAAGAGCTGCAGCCAGATTGTTAACTCGGGCTGGCTACCTGGAGCACACAACTTCCCTCTTGCAAAAGCTCCACTGGCTGCCAAGCTGTTTCTGTGCACAATTCAGTGTTGATTTTGACTTATAAAGCGCTATGTAGGTTGGGTCCAGGTCATTTGAAGGACTTTATTTCCTTTTAGTTCTTTCCATTAGTGCTCTAAATTTGTCTGGATAGTCCCTTCCCTCTGTCCTACCACCTTCTCAGGTTCATTTGGTGGGAACAAGGCAGCAAGCCTGCTCAGTGGCTACTCACAGACTTTGGAACTCCCTCTCTAGAATGGCCTAGGTGGCCCCATCCTTGCTCTCCTTCCATCAGCATGTCAAAACATTTTTCTGTTGTCAGGTTTCTAGAAACTGTCTAGGGTGTGTTTTAGTGTTGTGTGGTACTATTGTTACTGTTTCTATATAATCTTTTAATGAATTCTAATGTTTAATGAATTTCTAATATTTCAACCTTATAACCTTATAAATTGTTTTGTTCCTTTTATAATATAACTTTTATATCTATACTTTTATTAATTATTTTGTTATTATTATTTGTTTTATTAATTATTTTGTATAGTTTTTAATTTGTTTTGTTTTTAAATACTTTGTTAGCTGTCTCGTGTCACATTAGTGGGAGAAAGGGGAGCTATGAATGAAATAAAGAAATAAATATTATATGAAGCAATCCAAAGATGAACAATCTCTGGCAACTGTTTCATACTCATTTTAGACAGGTTGTTACCCTAAACGGTGGGGGACCTTGAGGATTAGGATCCTTAGGATTTGGGGAATTGTTAGCTCAAAGGAGGCCTGCAAGAGGAGGGTAACAGCAGGATCTTTTCATCTGTGTATACTAGTACTAGCTGTAGAGAGGACTCCAATTAAAAGTTAAATGGGGGTATTTTATTGGAAATTAATAGATACACACATTAGAAATCAAGCAATCTCATGAACCATATAAGGCTGTTGAAGAAAAAGATGAGAAAGGTTGGATAGAGAGAGATTTTGCAGGGAAGGGGTGCTATTTACTGGTCTAGAAGCAGAAGATCAAAGTGGAGTGGCTCAAACAGGTGTCTAGGGTGCAGTGTGACCCCAATGTGCTGCAGATTACCTGGGCTGGAGCTGGGGTTTTTATACCCTATTTTCTACCCAGAAGAGGTATATGTTAATTGCTTTCTAGCAAAGCAAACAAAAGGGGTCAGAAATGGGCCAATTGTCTTAATCTAGATAACAAAGCATTGGTGGGAGTCATGACAGTCTCTTAATGTCTTGGTTGGGTAAGTTAAATAGGAAATGTCTCTGTAGGATATGCGCACAGCAGGAGTGATTGACTGCTGCACTTGGGCAGTTTCATCTTCTATTGTATTTGAAGGTCAGGTCATTGAGAGGATTATCCCAAACTCATTAATATCAGGGGTTTCCATCTAATCCTATTGAATTTATGACCTGGACATACTGAGGTCTTCCTGACCTAGCACACGCTTACAGCCAATCTCATGCTACCACATATTTTCCAGCTGTAAATGTCTAATTCTATAAGAAAAATGATATTTCTTATCAATTTTGCTATCTAGCAGGGCAGAGGGTGTAAGGTGTGGTAACAAAGTATACAATAAATACTCAGACCAGTTCAGAAAAAGTTTTATGTGTGTCATTCCTGAGATAAGGCACATAGTTTGCTGTGTGCCTTCAAGTCATTTCTGACTTATGGTGAGCCTAAGGCAAACATATTATGCAGTTGGCAAGATTGGTTCAGAGTGCTTTCCTCTGAAGCTTAGAGATGTGACTTGACCAAGGTCACTCACTAGGTTTGCAGGGCCAAATGGAGATTTGAACCCTGCTTTCCCAAAGTCCTAGTCCAGTTCTGACTACACCATGGTGGATCACCTTGGTAATTAGCATTGTCTCTTAAAATTCACACAGTAGATTACAAAACAGTCTGGAGACCATTCATAATCAGTCATTGGAATGTCCAGCTGAATCATTTATAATGTTGCTGACACTGAACTGAAAGTGTAATTTCTTCAAAACAGTTTTCAACAGTATTTACCATAGCTAACAGATGTGTTTAGCTTCAGTGAGCTCCCTTCAATTACCTGTGAATATATAAATGCTCAGCAAATGCAACAAGTAAGAAATTGATCCTAAAAAAAGAGATACAATAATCAATTTACTTGCTATGTGGAAGTCCTTCAGGCTTCTAGCCACATTATAATCAAATAAAAGTCCATTGTCCCATTCCCAATATTGATCCGACTCCTTAACTTACATATCCAAACTGGAATTAGTTAGTGAAGTGATTTTTCCAAAAATGTATAGATTCTACTGAATCTATACATTTTACGTATACATTACGTAGTAGTAAGTCATACCATGTTTAGACAATCTTATACCTAGGTAAATGTACCTAGCTGTAGACTGAATCAAAATCCCTAAGACTGCACATTGGTATGTCATTTAGTTTGACAAATCTAAATTGTGAACATTCAAGGTTAAAGTAAAATTTGAAGGAACACATTATGTACCAGGCAACATTGAAAGGTGAAACCAGTAATTTAGAAATTGAAGGTATATTAAGTGGAAAAACCATGCTACCCCAAAGAGAAACCACTCCATAAAATGGAAATTGAATTGTTTAGGTGTCTAAAGCTATAGCAGTTTAAGATACAAGGCATTATTGTAACTAAACACTCTCTAAAATTATTGTGAGTGTTAGAAATTCCATTCATTTAAGAATATATTTTCTTGCCTTTAAAACATCTCCTAGGCACTTACATATAAGTTGTAAGATATCTTACAGGCCTCCCTCCATTTCTTTTTCGACATTTCTGCTTCTGACATCAATAGTCACCTTCTCTGAAGCATACAGTATATCAGCACATTTTTTGACTGTTGGGTATTTGTACAACAGAAAATGGGAAGGAAGAGGTAGAGACATGTTTTAACTTTCTGACAAATAGTTTCAATGACCAGAGATTCCAGTACTAATAAAAGAGTGAAGACAGAGAAATTGTCCCTGTTGGCAGAAGGCAGGTTTTCCTCAAACATTAGGATGAGTGAACAAATCAGAGGACCCACAACTTTGCTACTGTGAGAAAAACCACAAATAATGGGAGACACACAGATATGAAAAAGAATTATTTTCCTTCTCACTGGACACTCCCATTTAGGTTTGCCTTTCAGATACAGCTGGCCACAAATTTATGACTATTTTCTTCTCTACCTGCTTGTCTAGGTTTTCCTTCTTTCAAAAGTCTGAAAATGACATCAAATAAATTTCCTTAGTGAAATACCTTCCAAACATGTTGGACTCCCATTGCCTCAGACAACATGATCATTGGCCATGCTGGGTGTGGATGATGTGACTTGTTGCTGAACAGTACTAAAGAGTGCCAGATTCATCTAAAAGATATGATTGATGCATTGTATTTTGTAATTCTTTGTGTTTTTGAAACCTTTGTTCAGATCACCTGATTTATATTTGCTTTCGTTAAAACTTCAGAAAGTAGATCTGGCATAAACACCAGGAGAAAGTAATTGAAAATCACACCGTCTTCCACGTCCCATCTCAGCTCTATCACTGAGAATGGGACATGATGGTGCATGTGAGAGTGCATGAAAAACACCTGAAGTTTCAGCTGAATTTATATTCAGTAAAGCAAAATAGTTTAAAATACATAGGTTCCTTTAAGAGTAAACTAGTAAGTATTGGCAGGGAGGTACTTTTGATAGTCTTTCATCACTACTTTGGATGATTTAAAAAATAAAACTTGCAAAATTTTTCATTTACAATGACGTCTCTTGGAACCCTCTCTCTCTCTCTCTCACTTTGTTTTTTCCTTCAGCAGCACAGTCTTATAGAAATGCTACATAAAGTAATTACATCCAGTTTATTACTGGATCATTCATATGATTGACTCAAGAACAAGAAATACGGACCAGAAGTGTGTCTGTAGGAGGGAGGTGAGTTACTAAAGCATGAGCAGATAAATAAACAATGACATGAAGCAATTTTTTAATGTGAATATTCTCACAGTTGGGTTTTTAAGCATGAATTTATTATACCCTTTTCCCAATCAACATTGCTCATTGGAACCTGAATCCTCCAAAGTGTGCTAAGATTTAGTCTCTGCCTCCCTGAGCTTCATGCCTGACTTGTTTCCATTTCCACAGTGCCAGAAGTAGGCACTTTTTCTCTTCCCTATGGCACTTTGTGAATGCTACAGTTCCTTACACCCAAGAAGCAATTAGAGGGGAAGTCTTTCTTTTCCACTGTACAAATACTTGTATGTGTTATTTTTCAGGAGTGAGGTAAGCAGGAGAGTCTACTGGGTGTGTAGGGGAATGTCTATCGGGGAAGCCCACTGTATCAGAGCTGCTCCCCTAGGGTACTGCATGATTATAAGAGAGAGGAGGAGTAATGAACAGATGCCATTATGTTATCTTTACACTAAAAACCTTTAAAAGTATGTTAACTAACCCTAGTTCAATGGAACCACTATTTTACCTACTTTTATTCTAACGTAGCATTTACATTTACAAGATACTACTGAACTGAAAACTTCCCTAGACTGAAGATGAAAACTCCCGTCCATGATTTTGCACCTGTTTTCAGCTTTGGGTAGAAGGAAACAGCTGTATAAATTCTAGAAAAGACTGCTTCTCACCCACTCTAGCCACTGAAATGGAATAAACGAGGTTAAAAACAAATAAGCACAGGAAAGGCGCAGGGCAAAAACATGAAAAACCTTATTTCTCTACAATGTAAATTACCAGATACATTCTATCCCACACCAACATCTCCCCCAATAAAAATCAGAGCTCCTTATTCCTGATTGACAGGTATTATTCATAAGAACCAGCAACCTGAAAGAGCTATTCCCTTATTCTCAGTCTGAAATGTTTTGGAAAAGCAGACTGTTCAACATTTATACTTCTCAAAATTGTCTGTTTCCTGGGGAAACTAGCATAGCTCTGCTGCTCTTCAGCTCTTCTTCTCTGACGTCCCAGGTTCCAATGATGTCTGTGATTTCTTTCCATTTCTCAGGATATGCTCTCTGAAAGATAAAAGAGAGAAGAAGGAAGGAAGGAAGGAAGGAAGGAAGGAAGGAAGGAAGGAAGGAAGGAAGGAAGGAAAAAAGCCTAAAACAAAATTGAATAGAAAAGCACTTCACATTTCAAAACACTAAATGCATTCTTCTTTGTTATATGAAATCCAAAAGCATCTTAAAAGAAGACCACCACTCTGAACAAAGCTTACCATAGAAGGTAACTCCATATTGGCTGAGGAGGTTATATATTCATGCTATTGGGTGGCAGCAAAAGTAGCACTTCAATAGCAGGCCTTTCCCTCTCCTTTCTTAAGAATTTTGCAGGCACACCAGATATACCATGTCACACAGGCCAGTAGTGAATGGAGTGGCATGCTGGCAGCAGCAACATCTGGAAGAAGACAGATAACCTGGGTATTTCTTCCTACATAGATCTTTTTATTTCTAATCATTTTTTTTAAAAAAATTCACTTTTTATATGAATACCTGGAAAGTGCTATCAATGTTACATTAATTTTCCTGGGTGAAAAGAGTACTTTTGTTGTGGGTTAAGTTTTTCTAATATAGAATTGCAGTTAACATAATTAATACCAATGCTTTTGTTCCAATCTCTAATTTTAATCAAATAACTGGTACAATGGACCAGTTGAATCTAGCAAACTTACCAGAGTAAATTGGCTAGGATCTCTCATAACTAATAGCTCTGTAAGACAAGAGATATGTGCAGAGGAGAAATTATAGTGCCAAAAAAAGAGACCAGAGAACTCCCACAGCAACCAGTCTCACCCACGGCTGAGGCATCGCTGTGAAGAATCCATATGCTGTTTTTGATATTCATTAATCATCTGTCTAATTTGTTTTCACACAGGAGCGCTGACAGCAAATTAATGTTATTGCAGCAAGAACACAGTGCATCATCCAGACTATTATGGCAATAGCACTGATGAAAACGGCTGCTCTCTGTGTGTTTTCTGTGCACCATTCTCTGTCCCACTATAACTGTAAATATGTCTTTTTTAAAAAAAGAATCACATCTGCTGAAAGACGTAGACCTAACATATGTGGTTGGAATGATGATAAATTCACTGATGCCTATCTCAGAAACATAAGCTGAAAACTGGTCAAGGATTTCCTAATCATTTAGGGTTATAAAGCGGGACTCAAGTGACATCAATATTCTTCCCATTAAGTTCCTTCCCTCATAAATCTCTAGGAATTATCTCTGTCTTTCCAAAGTTCTGCCCATTACTAGTTTGATTATATTCTTTTCAGGGTAGCATATATTGTATATACACTACACAATTAATCAGATGCTACTTTAACTGCATCTTGAGGAATCATGCAGCATGTAGTTTTACTGTAACTTAGAGGAGAGCACTAGAGAATTCTAAGTCACTCCCAAAACTAGAAACCTCAGGACTTCATAAAATGGAGTTATGTTGGTTACAATGGGATCAAACTACCATAATTCTACAGTATGGATACTCCCTTACAAAGTGTGGTGATAGTACAAAATGCTTCCTAACAGAAAATAAAACTTGATGATGACTTAATTGGCTTTTTTCTACCAAAGCACTTTATAAAGCACTAGCGTATTTACCCGGTGTTGCCCAGGATTTTATTTTCTCATAGATAACACTTGTTAGAAATAACTTAGGAATTACCTTGCCTTACCTTAGGAGTTAAATGCAGTTGAAATACACAGATTTGAGATCCTGTGTCTCTAATTCCCCAAACTGTGTTGTTCAGTACCTGTAACGTTTGCCCATACTCCCCAATCCAGTTTGTATTCTGAGTTTTTAACATATAGGGGTTGGGTTTGTGAGGAGACTTGCTGCTAGGCCTCGTCTGCATAGTAACCAGCCTATTCAGAGCTCTCTGGCTGAGAATTCTAAAGGGCCCTCCTTGAACTGCCAATCCCAGGATTCCATAGAATCTTCACAGCCAGCCAATCATATGAGGTCTTCTCGCCTGACACAGCCAATCATATGAGGTCTTCACCTCCCTCATGCAACAAATAGACAAGAGCACTCACAAACTTTGACTTTTATATAGTAGATTTGTGTGGAAACTAATACAAATCTATGAAATGGTCATTGAGTTTGTAAAGGTACTGAAGTGTCAACAAAATATGTATTCACAGCCCTGCAAAATTGAGGGTCATAAAAACTTTTTTAAAAAATGTATGCTGTTGTTTTAGGAATCAGGCATTCTAAATCGAAAACTAATCTCGGATTTGCTCCATCATGTACATTTTTTTCACAATTTGTTTTGAAGTTTTTATGTTGAAATATGAGACCAAATGAAGTTAGTAGTGAAAAATTACCACATGAAATCTATTTTGTGGCCAGTTCTGAATATATTTATTTACAAAAACTAGAAAACACTTTAATTCACTGATAAGAAACACAAAAATCCATCCAACAGCTCTAGATGAAACTGTAATGGAACATCAGTGTCCTCACTTAATCAAAGCTAAGTAACGACTGAATTGATAAAAATACTGAATTTGTGAAAGAACTCGGTGTGGTATGACACTTTTATTGTGTGTGGAGGGGGGCTATTTAATTCAACAGCCCAAAAACATTAAAAACTGTTACAATATTGAACAACTATTAATGTTGAATATTGATATTCCAAAAAAATTGAAAAACATTTTTTATCACAGGCCTGTGTTAAATATAACTCGCATCCGTGATGGGAGGGTGAGAATTGTGTAACCCACTGAAACTTCTCTCACATTTACGGCCAAAACAGCTGTGGGAAGGTTAACCCCACATATTTTTTTTTTAAAAAAAGTCACTGCAAAGCTATTGTGTGTGGTGTCGACCTCCAGAGGAACAAGATAGATAGATAGACTGATAGACAGACAGATAAAATATATATCCAGAGGAGAAGCTGAACTCCAGGTCTAGTCAATCCCTGATTTACCAGACTAAAAGTTTGGAAGATTTGAAGACACACAGATGTGAAAACTGAATGCCATCATTGATCACTGATGGACCAGGATGCCTGGACCATTTATGCAGCAGACTGTGGATAACTATTTATACAGGTCATTACTTTGTCTTTAGACAATTCTTCTGAAAGACCCCAAACCATACCTGTTAGCTGGGAAAACACACTCGCTTAGTCCCATTGCCATGTGCCAAAAGGGAGCAGAGGTGTTGAGCACTACTGAAGTGATAACCTCTCAACCAATGGGAAAGCATTATTATTCTGCCAGAGAAATTAGAAATTTCATATAAATTTTTAGAATAAAATCTGTCACATAAAACTAAAATATTTGAAGCACCTTCTAACAGGGAGCTGCTTAGTAATAATAATAAAAAAACTAACCAAAGTGGTATGAGATTTTCTTTTCACAGGCAGGCAAAGATTTTCATTTTTTCAAAGGGGCTTTTAATGTGAAAACAGAGTCTTCTTACTGGTGTGTGTGTGTGATTTATTTTTTAACTTTTGCTTGTCTTTTAGATGACTTTGTATTGTTTTAATGTAGTGATTTTCAATTTTTTTAAATTTTATTGTGAGGTTTTTAATTGCCTCTTTATGTAAGCTGCCTTGGGTTCCTTGGGAGAAAATTGGCATAAAAATAAATAAATAAATAGTACTCATCCACTGTTAACTTTGAGTCCCATTTTGTGAGAAAGGTGGGATTTAAATCAATGTTCAAACAAACAAACAAATTTGCATTAGTGTTCCATTGATTAAATCCAGTTAAAGTTGTGAAGAAAGGTGAGTGACAGAACCCCAAAGGCTGGCATCCGAGTGAGAACCTGGGGAAGAAATCCATCCCTAAGTTGGATTAGGTCTGAGGAATATGTATGATCTTCACAGGCTATGATTTAGATGTGAAGAAGGATAGAACTGGGTAAGAACGCATGGCCAATTACTTCTGGATGGCGGTTGACATATTCTCTGAAAAGCTTGAAACAAAGGGTTATTTGGTTCAAGTGCTGCCATGGCAGGTGGAGTGGTGTAGCTATTATAGGATCTGTAAAGAATTTGCGAAGTATGTAAGTGATATGTTTTCTGCAGCGTCTTAGATTGAGTTTTATTTGCTTTCTCCATATAGAAGAACTTTTCAGAAGCTGTGTCCGTGCTCCAGCATGAGGCACAAACTTAAAATATCAGTCTCCTCATAAATATGTGCCCTTATTAATTTGATGAAAATATTTCATTTTTCAAGCACTGACAAGGTTAATGATCTTAATGGTCATTGATGTTTACATACCAATGTCTTGAGTGATTATTAGTGATGTTATTTCAAATTTGGGGCCTGCTACTTGTCCTCTTGACCCCTTTCCAATGCACCTTTTCGTGCCTTGTCAGTGATATTAGGCCATCAATAGTTTCTATTCTAAACATCTTGCTGACTGTTGGCTGTGTTTTTCCTGCTTTTAAGACAGCAGTTGTTTTTCCTCACCTTAGGGAGCAAATTTCCCTTGGAGTCTGAAGTCTTTGGAAATTGCAGACCTATTTCCAATTTAGCTCTTTCATTTGGCTACAGTTTCACAATGGGAGGTGGCTGTAGACAGCTTTGGGGTTGTTTATCAAAATGGTCTTTCTGCATGAAACACACCTTGTACGAGACATTTTATTTGTTTGTTTAAAGTCCCACCTTTTCCTCAATATGAAACCACTATATATGGAATAATATCGGACAATATAAGATAATATGGAAGAACGTGAGCTAAAACAAAGTATAGCTAAAACACTGTAGAATACAAAAGTTTAAAAAACTGAAACCAACAATCTAAATGTTTTACTTAGATGGATGACTTAAGTTTTTTAAACTTTTGAACAGTTAAAAACACATTCAGAGCATAGTAAATACACATAAAGGAGACCGTCCATATAAGCCACCTCTAGATCTGAGAATTTAAGTGATCACGGAGCATTATATCACATCCTATCCCTAAAATGGTAGCAACATGCATGTGGACATGCTGAAGCATCCATGCACATATCAAAACCATTTCATAATATGGAGCTTGAGCATTCATGATTTTTCCCATTCACGGAGGGTCCTGGAACAGAATTCCTGGAGATACAGGTGATCCACTGTAGTTGCAGTTCTACCATATTTCTATTCTGAAGATCCCAGAATTATTCTTTGAGAACACCAAGTCTGCTACATTTGCCAATGTTAAATAATTAAGTTTGGTGCTTTTAATGATTTATGTCTTCTGAGGAGTTAATTAAATGTGATGATAACTAACTTGCTATCTTTCACGTCAAGGTTAGTTGTTTAACAGTAAGATGAAGGGGACCTTTATCAGCCCCACAGAAAACATGAAGGGGAGGTTATACCCTTTTCTTCCCCAGTCATAATCTTTATTCTGTTGTACAATTAGTAAGAAGGGAGAAAAAATGCATTGGTAACCGTGGAAGCTTATCTCCCATCATTAAAGCACAGGCAAGAAAAAAATGCACATAATTGGCTGTGAGAAATTTACACCTCATGTAGTTATGCCTGAAGATTTAGAAGAATTTTGCTCCCTAGCCAACAGAGCTTGGACGGTATCCTGTCTTTCACAAATAAACTGAACAGCTCTGGATTGTCCTGCCTGCTTGTCTTGACGAGCAAGCTTTTGAAGGCCCATTCCTGTCTCTTGTTTCAGATGTGATGAGACTACATGCCCAAACCTCAAGGTGTCACGAGATGGGGCCTGGAATCTTGCAAAGCAAAGCCCAACTAGGCTGCCTCTATTCTGCCCATATAGCTAGTGCAGGCTGGTGGCTCCAGTACTCAGTGTGATGGTGAAACTACTCTGGGGTTTAATCTGAATTTTAAAGGAGCTATCCAAAGTGATGGATCTATTGGGAGATAGGTTTCAGCACCTTGGATAACTCACTTAAAATTCAGACTAAAACCTGGAGTAGATTCACCATCACAAAGATACTGAAGTCACCTGTCTCCCCTAAATGAACAGTGAGAAAAAAATCCAGCCCTGATCCATAAAAATCCACTCCATAGAGTCATAAATCCACAAAGGTGTGGGACGAATTTCATTTAAAAAGAGCTCACATTAGTTCTAAAGTTCTTTTAATTAAACATCCCCTGTTTATGGTGCAAGCATATATGAATTGGTTTGAAATGGAAAGTGGTAGCTATAAAAACAGGTAGATATAAAAAATGGATATGGATTCCCTCTCTTATATTATCAGAATATGGAAATGGCTCACTAGGTAAATTTCTTTTAAATTGTCATCCAGAGGGGACTCTTGATTATCTGTGACGTAAATGGCAAAAACTTATGGATATATTTTTGCTAAAATATTGATGTTCCACTTCTGTGAATGCTTTTAGACTTATTGTCCAAAGAGCAAAATAGGACTGAATATGTAAAATAATAAGATTTGAAGCCAATTTCCTTGTTAAGTTAGTAAAAAAGAATGATTGTATACTTTTATTAGAAGTAAAAGGTGTAGATGTTGATGCCTTAGAAATAATAGGTGTGTGTGTATGTGGAGACTATTCCACAAGGTCCTCCTACCCCAGAGATAGCTTATTTCTATGATGTCACCAGATGTCACTGTACAAGGATATTTGTTTTACCATTGTGGCTCCAGATAACTGCATTGGTCTTCACAAGGGAAAAGTTATCTCATGATTATAAGCAGCATACTATTTTTAACTATTCTCCTTGTTTTCTCAGCTGCAAACAACAACAACAATATGGCAATACCAGTCAACTTTCCCCAAATGGAAGTGGTGAGTGTTAGTGAAGAGAGGTGAAGGAAGGAGAGTAACAAATGCACTACAAGAAATGGAGGCATCAGTCTTCAGTGTGAGGTGTTATATCAAAGTTGGTCTGCAAATATTCCTATGATGAAGTTGCTTTGGGAGTGAGCTATTTGGAATGCAAGAGCAACTTGCAGGTCACTAGGCAGGTCACTAGGCAACAGGAATAGCGCTAGGCAGGTCACTAGGCAACAGGAATAGCACTTTAAGAGTGAAACCCAGTATGGTGATGTGCATGGGAGGTGCTTATGAATGAGAGGAATTATATATGAAGCAGAGATTCCATTTGGGGAAAAAAAGGAGCCTTCAGTGAGATCTTGGTCAGAGAAGGTGGCTTGTTTGTGTTTAAGCAGCTGAGAAAAAAGACACAGAGAACTGCTGAGTTATTGACATAGGCCATTTCTGCATGACGTTGATACATTGTAGCAGCATCGAATTCTTACCCTCTGGTCTGCACGTTGTACCGTTTTAGCATTGTAATTTTCCTTGTGGTACTGCACGTTTTCAGCTCTTAGAATGGTTCACTCTGGTTCACTGTGATGTGAAACCACTGTATGTGAAAACCAGAAAAATTCTAAATTTCTCAGACCTGTTCTGCTTTGGTTTTTGCCTGCATGCAGAAGCGTAGAATCTATTCACATCACACAAGTGGCCAGCTATGGGCATTCCCAGGCTGTCCCTTCCATCATTTCCATCCTTATCTCTCTCCACCCATCAAAGGACAGGCTGCCATCATTATTGTCTTCCTGTGTTAAACAGACAGCGGGAAGAGAGTGGATCTGGTAATGGACTGTTAAAATGTTTTTTTCCCCACATAACAACAAACATACATTCCTACGCACAAATGCAGTAACACAGAAATGTGTTACAAATGTGTGTGTGTTTTTCTAAAAAACAGACCAATCAGTGATGGCAGGTCAGAGTGAGGGAGGGTAATGGGAGTGGTCAGGGACTTGCTGCTGTGGATGCAGTAACCGCTTTCTCCGCAGTTGTACAATGTAAATAGGGTGTGTGTGTGCGCGCACAGTTTCTGAATTTCTGAATTCAGTTTCAGAATCAGAGTATAAAAACACTGCTCTTGACACGCAGTGAACAGCTTCTCCCCTCTCATGCGAACATGACCATAGACTGTCAGAAGTTTAAGCTGGTTAATGTATCAACATTGTACTATGCAAGAACTCTAACAAGATACTTTATTTCCACTGTTACTATAATAAATGTCACTGTTTGTTGTATAACTAATGAGTTTTCCTGAATTACCTAAAGTTCCTGATAATAAAAAAAAATGCTATCTTAAATAAACTGTTTCATTCTGAGTGAACACCTAGAACCTAGATCTGTTACACAAAGGTTGTGATAAAAGGGTGGAGTGAAGCAGAGGTGATATTAACAGGACACCTTATTACAGTGGAACTACCAAACCAATCTGAGGAGAAATAAGGGCCTGTCACAATTCCCTTACACCAGTTTTAGAAATCCGACAATAACTTTCATTGCAGCTGACTAAAGAGAGTGTGAAGCAAGCAAGCAGTATGTTGTCTAAAAAGTGATTGGGTGTTGGGTGTGTGGGTCTCCTTAAGGAATATTCAAATAACCATAATTAGAAAATCTAGTTTCCTTAAAATGGAGAGCTGAAGAGTGATATGTCATATCCCTTAGCATTTTGAGAGGTCCGGGAATGAACTGGGAGCTGCCATCTTGATTGAATCCAAAGACATTTTGATTCTGCTTGACTCAAACAAACTCTCCTGTAGTATTCTCTTCAGTGGAGACTAACTAAAATTTTACATGCAAGCACATACATAATAATCTGTAGCCACACTCATTTGACAAGCTAGTAGATTATTGTACGCCTACTTAGTGTTTTAGTTGAAATCCATCCCAAAGAATGGGAGGCAGAGAGGAAGGTGGGCGACGTGGTTGGACTTCTAGATATAGATATATATGTTTTAAAATGAGGGCAGTTTAGCTGAGCATGCACTTTGTAGGGCTGCTTACTGGCTGGTGTTAATTATCACTGCCAAAACCCCAGAAGAACTTGCAGATATAATGAGACCAGCCCTACACAGAAAGTATATCCTGGACAAGAAAGTCTGAAAGTCTTGTGGTCTTCCGATGAATGAACAAATGAATGGTGAACCGTGAGTGGATCATGTTGGGAGTTAGAATAAATAAACAGAACAGACAAATAGTGTCAAAGCTGAGAATGAATCAGACAATGTTATCCAGTACCTAGTTTAAACTTGGTAAAACAAAAATAAAATTTCCTTAGTGATGTTTGAGTATTGTTTTGCATTGCATATTGCAATAATATAATATTTGAGCTCATATTTTTAGACCTTTTTCATTGCCAAAGAAGTTTTAAAAAAATTCAAAATTGAGATTCATATAATAACCTGATTTGTTCAAATCAGCTTATTAAACACCCCCAGGTTTGCCAACACTTTGCTCTAGACCTCTTTATACAGCATGTGGAAGTATCTTAATCTTAACTTTCTTAGCATGTGAAAGGAAGACTTATGTCTGTAAACCTACTGTTCACACTTACCTAGAGATGTAAAGTAACAGAAATTCTTGAGCTTATCTTTAAAGCCTGCTTTCAAACAAGTGTCATCCTTTCTAACACTACACAGTTGACTGCAGAAGTATATACAGTTGGCCCTCCATATCTACAGATTCTGTATCCATGGATTCAACTAACCAAGGCTTGAAAATGTTCAAAGAAGATGGGATGTCATTTTACTACATCATTGTACAGAATGAGACTTAAGCATCCACACATTCTGGTATCCATGGGGGTCCTGGAACCAAACCCTTTGGAGACCAAGGGCCCACTGTGCAACAGAATGTGAAATAGTTCTTGATGTAGCCATCCCACAACATTGTACTACTGACAGAAAACACATTGGCAGAACTTTACCATCTTTTAATTTCAGTCTTTGGTTTTGCATTCCTATTGAACCCCTCTATTGCTCAAAGACTGGAAGCAGAATACTGTGTAAGACTTATTGGACAAGAAGGAAACCATTCAGAATGAGGATTTGGCAACTGTTTGCCTGTGAGACCTTTTTTTTTTTTAACTACATCAATTCAATATAACATCCATTGAATTTAGGAAAGGAGCTATAGAAATATTTTACCAATTCCTTGACAGTCCAAAATATTTCTGCTTAATAGCAAACATATCTTCCTAGATTGAGTCTTTCCCCACTCAGTTTTTGACTTCCTCCTCATTCTCTATCTATGCCTCAGGCATGCCACACATTGTTTTCACGGCATCTCTTTAAAAAATAGTAAATTTGGCCACTCCTAACTTCCCTGCCATTTGAATGGTACAAATATCCTTCTTGGCCTTCTCCCCTCCCTCATTTGGTTTTGGAATGTTCCAGATTACAGGTAACAAAAAGAAGTGAGCAAGGTGAGGTGTGCCATGTTTCAGAGCAGTATGCTCAGCCATCCTTCAGCTGTGTCATTCTATCTTTTCCTCCTTTTCATCCCACTAAAATTCAGTTAATCTGAATCATTTTGTTCAGCCCAAGTAGAGGAAACACACTGAATCATTTGCTGAATGAACGGTCAAAACTTAAGTAAATTGCCTTGATTCAGTGGGTATATTCTGGTTGGAAGTAACAAGTGGCTTCAGACTGGAGTAAGCCAACATCGGTATATTGTGCATGTGTGCATGTGTGTGTGTGTGTCTGTGTGTGCACACGTGAAGCCTCAGTTTAGGTAGAAACTATAGCACAACAATCATAGCCAGCTGCAAAAAAGAAACCCAGGCATTAATGCTAATGTAGGTGAGAAAGAAAAATTAGATTGTTTTCTCCCCATGTAGCAGTCTAAAAGTTGAGCTCAGTAGCGCAAGTGTGTTTGAGGATAATTTCCAAACTTCTCTGGAGGTTAGGTTAAAAAAGCTTTTTGGCTCCCTCTACAGGAGAAGTCCATGCACTGAAGGTTAGGAATGGTTTCCAGAGTAATTTGCGTATGGCTTTCTTCAGTTTCAGATAATATTCTACAAAATGTTCCAACATGCAGTGCTAACTCATGCAGCTTACTCATGTATCCTGCTAAAAGATTATGAGGCTGTGCAACTGCAAAGTAAGAGAAACAGTGCTAAAATGTATGTGTCTTCTGTTAGTGAGGATTGGGGTATCAAAATGCAAAAAAGGGATGGTATCTGAAACTGAGTCAGCTAAAATGTAACCCAGAAGACAGCAAAAGAAGGAATCCTTTTAATACATGTGTGTGTGTGGGATTTGCTGGGATTGAGGCGTTAAGTTTTCCATCATCACTACGCACAGACCTTAAGGTAGATTTTTATTAACTGCACTGGCAGTAATTAAGGCCTTTGCAACTAGCAGCATAGAATAAAGGAGGAACTGGTAGTTTTGCTGCAAGAGATTTACTTCAGTTCTGACAAACGTCTAGTGACAACAACTGAAATAAAATTCCGTAGCAACAGATCTGACTTAAAATGTCCATTTCATTTTCATCTTTCCAAGGTATTACATTAACTGTGGGGTTTATGCATTTTCTGAGAGTAAGAAATAAAGGGCTTTCGCCTGATCAGGACTACTGAAAGAATAAGAGACTAATTTCAAATTGTTATGAAGTTTACTCTTGCAGAATGTCAAGCAGTTCAATTGCTTTAGCTAAATGTGGAAGTTAGAGTGGCCATGGTGTAGTTGTTTGAGTGTTGGACTTAGACTCTGGAGAAAAGGATTGGAACCCTTGAAAATCCTCTGGGCAAGTCATACTCTCTCAACCTCAGAGGAAAGCAAAAGGAAACCCCCTCTGAAAATCTTGCCAAGAAAACCCCATGATAAGGTTGTGTTAAGGTCACCATAACCTGGGGTCTTTCTGCACTACATTGTTGTAGTGCTATTATTCCACTTTCAACATCCCATGGAATTCTGGGGTCTGTAGTTTACTGAGGCCAAACAGCTCTCTGGCTGAGAATTCTAAAGACCCCTCCCTAAACTGCAAACCCTGGGATTGTGGAATAATAGCACTATAACAGTGTGGTGCAGAAAGGCCCTTGGAAATTACTTGAAGGCACACAATAGCAACAACAAACAAAATGTGGAAGTTACTCAGAACAAAATGTGCCCCATGAAATAAGTTGAAATAAAATTGGTGTGATCTCCTTGAGCAGTGTTTATTAAGTTATCTGAGGTGGGGAACTGACAAGTTTCCCTCCCCCGTGTACCAAAGACCAGAACCATATTTGTGCCCATTGGATAGAACTGTTTCTTTCTTTCCTGGAGACTCTCCTAGAGACTCACTCTGGACTCACTGACAGCTCAAGAACTGGAACCCGTCCACAAACCACCACTTTGAGTAACACTGATTTCAAACGCATCATGTTACCTCTTGACAGAATGCACAGAAATCCTAATGTTTAATTCCTAGAGTGAGTGAGTTTTGTTGTTCTTGTTGTTGCTACTGCTGCTGCTGTAGTGTGCCTTCAAATCATTTCCAATTTTTTTATTACTGATTAGAGTATGGATTCTTAGCTTCTTGTCCTCCAGATGTTGTTGATTTCAAATCCTAGAACCCCAGCCAGTATAGCCAATGGTCAAGAATTAGGGGAGCTGAAGTCCAAAATACCTCGAAGGTCAAAGATTGGGGACCATTGTCTTAAAGCTATTCCATGATAACTTAGAGAGGTGAAACTGCCATAATTAGCTATCCCATTAGGCAACTACACAATGAGAAGAATCAAATAGTGACCTGAAAAGTTTATGGAGCTTTATTCATAAACTTTTGCCATTTAACTGAGCATGTGCCCTTTGCTGTGGGGTGAACTACGTTGCCACTCCAAGTTGATGTTCCTGACAAGCTTCCACAAGCAGTGAATATTCCCCAAGAGCAGTAAAACTAAAGTTGTCTTTCGATCTCCGTGTAGAAGAGACTGATAGTGACTCTGTCATGCGTATTAGATTTACAAAGACCAGATATAGGTAAGTTAGCATGAAGGTGCCACTACATTATACTAGTGCCCTTTAAAACCTAAATTGAATGTATCTATGTTGAAAAGAGGAAGTTTAATTCTGTCCTTTTAACCTACTGTTTAAATTCACATTACATTACAGCACTACTTGAAACACCCAGATGTGAAATTGGCAAGCACATTCATATGCATGTACAATTTCTTAAATGAGCCCGTAGTACTTTTAATCTCTATTTGCACAGAGTGGGCTCTCATTTGGAATAATTAATATTGCAATGAAATCCTATCACCACAAAAGCACCCAGAACATAACTTAATAATAGGCAAAGCAATTTCTTACCTTAAAGAAATACAATTTTCAAAAAACTTTCCAGTTGGGGAGATCTATCCATAACTGTTAAAATCAATACCACACTCTCTGTTTCAAGCTGAAAACAGACCTCCTGAAATGTTGGGAATTAGTTATACGCTAACAGGGCTTTTCAAATGGTGTCCTGCGACATGTTAGTCTGTCGCCTGGAGTATGTAGGTGTGTCACCTACAATCTTGGAAATGTATGTTATTATTTATAAATCAGGTATTTTTAAAAATATATGAAAGGTTTTCATGAGACATGTTGTGTCTCCATACATTTTGTTATTACAATTTATGTATGTGTCTGTATCTCTATAAGCGGTTAGTTTAACCTTTGGTTTGCTAGTAAAACTGAATTACTGTGTCACAAAATGATGCATGTCTAAAAAGTATGTCACCAACATGAAAAGTTTGGAAAGCACCAGTACATATGAAATTATACTTTCCTTATGAATCCCACCCCCATGCTTCCCCTCTTCATCTCTTTCAAATTCTCTTTCATTTTCTCCAGTGATTTTGCTATTACTCTATTCTATTTCTATTCCCATTCTATTCTCCCCATCACCATCTTTTTCTGGTATCCTGTGAATGTCCTCTTTCTCTTCAGTTTTATCTTCCCTTTCTCTCCTCTCCCTGCTTTTATTAGGTTATCCCACTCACCAATTTTTCCATGTTATTCTGTCTGACCCACACATTGTTCTTATCCCTCTTCCATGTGCCCCTCTACTCTTCCATGTATCTCTTTACAAAAAAAATGTGATTTAACATAATTAATATTAATTAATCTGTCCAAATCCCTGACAAAGACACAGGCAGAGCAGAATGGCAACTACTATGTTCCTGTGCCAGGCAACAACGCTATTTATCTTGCATCAATTTTCCAAACTGTTTCAGGTAATTTTAAGAATATATGCATCCAAGCTGCAGCCAACTCCAGCTAAGGGTCTGCTCTTTGCTTCCTCTCTTAATTCAGACCACAAAGCTGGCTCCAACTAGTTACTTCCTCTAGCTGGCACACGTCACCTCTCCAGGTTCATATAGATCTGAGAGTTCAAAGGCTAGAAACATTTTCAGCTATCAAGAAATATTCTAATGGTTTCTTTTATGTCCCTGATAATTCAGTTGTCTCGTGATAGGCCCACTTCCAGTAAGCTTGACTAACAATAGTCTGAGTTCTGTCTTCATTATGCATAAGGGTGACCTTAATGGATAAGAAAAGTACTACAGTAAACACTGAACTGTGAAGTACAAGGGAATTACTGTAAAAAACATGAATCAAAAAAGAGGAAACCTTGTGGTAGATAAAACAGATCTTGATGTAGCCTGCTGGGTTTGGAGGCTTTTGAGCCTTAGAGACTCAGAAAGCATAACTGAGCTTCCTGAATTCTCTTCTCTCTCAGACTAAAATCTGAGTCAGAGAGGAATTCCCGGGATTGCTGCAGTAGCCCTTTGGGAAATGACATTGTATCATGAACTGCTCCTCCTTAAGGCACCACCAACACATCAGATAGCAAACAAATGGAAACATCAGATCTTACTTCATTCCTTCCTTCTTGCAGCCCAAAACCTTTTACTGCTATTGTTTCTGGAAAGGGATTTTGAAACACCAGTGATCTTGATGAAATTGGGTTCAAGGTCCTGTTGGTTTCATAAAACAAGCAAGTTACTTCCGATGGTCTTGGACTTTGGGCCTTTCCACCCTATACTGTTAATAGTGTTATTATTCCACTTTCAACATCCTGTGGAATTCTGGGGTTTGCAGTTTGCTGAGGCCAAAGAGCTCCCTGGCTGAGAATTCTAAAGGCCCCTCCCTGAACAGCAAACCCCAGGATTCCATAGGATGTTGAAAGAGGAATAATAGCACTAGAACAGTGTAGTTTGGAAAGGCCCAACAGGACTAAGTTTTCTATCAAAAATGAATACTATTATTCCACAAGTAGTAATGAAATAGATTGTAGAGTAAGTGATATGTTTCTAAAATATAATTTCTCAGCAGTTAAAATGAATGTTTTACCTGGATAGTATTTCTATACAATCTAGAGAAGAGGAGTGAATAAACAGTAAACTTAACTTGATGACCAGTAGAGATATAAATCTTCAATTATTTCAGTCAGATCATGCAAAAATGAAGCATTTCAAAAGCAAAAGCTTTCCCTCTACTGTGCCTTTTTTTGATGATTCTCCGCATGTTGGGACAGGGAGCAAAAAATTCATTTGCACTTAAAACCATGTTAAGTGAAACCAGTAATAAATGTTATCCTGGTATTTCTCCATCTTCAAGGTTTGGCTGTATGACAATGAGGGGGTAGTAGTGGTGGAGCATCTTTTGTTCTTAAGACTTCATACTAGAGTTAGAATCACGTAGAAAGCAATGCGATAATCAAGAGAAGTCAACATGGATTTCTCAAAAATAAGTCATGCCAGACTAATCTTATCTCTTTTTATGATAGAGTTACTAGCTTGATAGATGAAGGGAATGCTGTGAATGTAGCATTTCTTGATTTCAGTAAAGCCTCTGACAAAGTTCCACATGACATTCTTGCAAAGAAGCTAGTAAAATGTGGGCTGGACGGTGCTACTGTCAGGTGGATCTGTAACTAGTTGACTGACCGTTCCCAAAGGGTGCTCACCAATGGCTGCTTTTCATCCTGGAGAGAAGTGACTAGCGGGGTGCCACAGGGTTCTGTCCTGGGCCCAGTGCTGTTCAATATCTTCATCAATTACTTGGATGAAGGAGTAGAGGGCATGCTCATCAAATTTGCAGATGACACCAAATTGGGAGGGGTTGCTAATATGCGAGAGGACAGGATCAAAATTCAAAATGACCTGGACAGATTGGAGAACTGGGCCAAGGCTAACAAAATGAAATTCAACAGAGAGAAATGTAAGGTCCTACACTGCAGGATTCAAGCTGCAGGAAAGGAGATTCCACCTGAACCTCAGGAAGAACTTCCTGACAGTCAGGGCTGTCCGGTAGTGGAATATGCTGCCTCGGAGTGTGGTGGAGTCTCCTTCTTTGGAGGTTTTTAAGGTCAGTTCCCTGCTCAGCCATGGAAACCCACTGGTTGACTTTGGGTGCATCACACACTCTCAGTCGTAGAAAACCCTGTGATAGCTTCCTGGAAGCAACTTGAAGGCACCCAACAACAAAATTGGTGTTACAGTTCTTTCACTGATGCCCATCACTCCCTGCCTTGATCCATAAGGAGAGGTGGGTAAATAACAACAAGAACAACAACCAAGCTCATCAGACCTAAAAGCAAGTGATATTATGGTTTGAGTATTGTACTATGACACTGACAGACCAGGATTTGAATCCCTGCTCCGTCATGGAAGTCTACTGGAATACCTTGGACAAGTCATACTCTCTCAGCCCCAGAGGAAGGCAAGGGCAACACCCCTCAAAACAAATCCTGACAAGAAAACCTTCTGATAGGTTCTCCTTAGGGGTGCTATTAATCAGAAATGACTTAAGGAACACAACAATAACAACAACAACCAGTCCAGTGCTGTTCCACAACTCTGCTGTTAGACAAAAATCCAGCTGTATTTCTAGTTAAATTTTGATCAGTAGTACCGAGAATTAGAGTGTCAGAGAATTAGAGAGAGAGTTCATGTTTGTGAAAGGTTTCCAAAGGGAATGGATCAATATTACCATTTCTATACCTATGTGTATTACAGTTCTTGTAAATATGTATGACTGCTTGTATACGATCTGGTCTGTTGACCATCATAAACAGTTTAGCAAAGATCACTTGGGAAATATGTTATTAGCATAACACTGCTATAGCCTTTAAAAAAATAAGATAAATATTTGCTGGAATTATAATCTAAAATTGGCTACTCTTTTGGAAATAAAATATTATGGAATGTTGGGTTGCTTCTGAATGATAAAGATTATGTGACTTAAAATGAAGAAAAACAAAACATTGAAAAGATATGAATGCTACTTTTAAAGATAGTTATTAAAATATTTTGATTTTATCTTTCATAGTCCACATGCTAACAAGCTTTGGTTATTTTGCATGGCATGTTATATAAATGGATCAAGTCAGGATTTTCCAACTGGATAAAATCCAGTTTCCATCAGAGTCAGTGAGAATTTTAACATTAACTATTTACAGTTCCACATTCAATAACCCATAGTACCTAAAACATAGTTCAGAGAGTGGAAAGATAAATACAGATATATCTAAACTATGTAATGGTAATAATATACTAAAATAAAATTATATTAGATTGAAGCAGCTTTGTATGAATGCTCTCTGGACATTTATACTTCATTGTTTTAATTAGGGATGGGATGAATCCAGAATTTTCTGAATCCAAATCCAGATCCAAATCCCTGGAACATTCTGGGAATCCATGAATCTCGAATCTTTCAATTCCTTTCTTTAAAAAGGGTTTAAAAAGCAACTTTTTTAAAAAATAAACTTTTTAAAACTTTTTTTAAACAGAACATTTTTAGAAAAAAACTATTTTTTGGTTGGTGGATTTGAAAGATTCGGTTCACCTATTTTTGCACAGGGATTCTGATTTGAGAATCTCGAATCCCTGCTGAAGATTTGAGCATTCAGTTGGCCCATCCCTAGTTTTAATTTGCTTCCAAAGCTGCCTAGAATGTAAACAGCAAAGTGTCACTGAGGAATGGCCCATATAAATAGGTTTTTCTACAGTAATGGTAAAAGACATTTCCATGGTTTTCTTATCTTATTTGCATTATTCAGAATGGATGGTGCAACATGCACACCAATTTATTTGTTTATTTATTTTATTCATTTATATCCTGTCTTCCTCCCAACAATGGCCATTTCTACCCTATGCTGTTCTAGTGCTATTACTCCACTTTCAACATCCTGTGGAATTCCGTGGTTTGTAGTTTATTGAGGCTAAAGAGCTCTCTGGCTGAGGATTCTAAATGCCCCTCCCTAAACTGCAAACTCCAGGATTCCATAGGATGTTGAAAGTGGCATAACAGCATTATAACAGCATAGGGTGGAAATAGCTAATGAAACTCAAGGCAGCTAAGAACATACTTGAAACAATACAGATTAAAAACACTATGGAAATGTTGATAAAAATATAAGGTTATCTAAACATTAAAAACATTAAAATTAATTAAAAGATTATATAGACCAAGAAACATTAAAAAAATCACAACATATCATTAAAACCCCACCTACATTCAATTTACAATATTTTTAGTTACTGTTGGAGGGTGAGCAAGGAGGGAGACATCCCTCACTTGGAAGGGAGTTCCAAAAACTGAGTGCAGCCACTAAGTAGGCCCTCTCCCTTGTTTCCACCAAATTAGCCTGAGAAGGTAGAGAACCAGAAAGAAGGGCCTCTCCAGATGCCCTTAAAGCTCTGATGGTCTCCTGAATGAAGATATGATCTTTCAAATAGCCTGGACTCAAGCCATATATGGTTTTATAGCTCATCACCAGCACATTAAACTGGACATGAAAATGGCAGCCAGTGGAGCTGTTGCAACAAGTTTTGTGTTTCCAGTAGCCAGCCTGGTTAGCAATCTGGCTGCAGTTCTGTGGAACAACTGAAGTTTCTGAACACTTTTCAAATGCATCCCCATGTAGAGCTCATTAAATTAAATTAAAGGCTTACGTGGATGATTTGGTCTTCTTTTTAGAGGACCCAGCCTCAAGCTCGTCTAAGTTGATCCATGTCCTAAATGTCTTTGGAGAACACTCGGGAATTAAAGTCAACAAAGACAAAACTTCCATCCTATCTAAAAATCTTAGTAAAAAGGAAGAAGAAGAACTAGTCAAGATTTCAGGGTTCAAGACTGAAAAGAAAATCAAATACCTAGTATTTGGTTATCTAAGCAAAACAACCAACTGTTTGACAATAACTATGTCAAGACTTGGAACAGCATTAAAAAAGATCTAGAAAACTGGAATAGATTAAACCTCTCTCTATTTGGGAGATTTGCGAACATCCAAATGAACGTGTTACCCAGGATGAATTTTCTTTTTCAGAACATACCTATAATTACTAACGATAAGCCATTTGCCATATGGAAAAAAGACCTGACTAGGTTCATTTGGGCTGGACATAAGCCAAGAATAAAATGGAGCATACTGACTGACTTTAAAATAAGAGGTGGATGTGGTATACCTGATATAAAAACATATTATTATGCAATAACCTGGGTGACTGAATGGATAATTTTACGAAATGAAAGACTACTCATCTTAGAGGGTGCTGACTGGAGAATGGGGTGGCATGCCTACCTTTGGTATTGCAAAGTCACAATTGATAAGGAATTCTCTTATCTTCGAAAGGCATTATTAAATGTTTGGACTAAATTTAAGAAATCTTACTACACCAAATTGCTGCTCTGGATCTCACCCCAGGAAGCCTTTTTTGGGTGTTGGAAAATTCCTTTTGATACCTGGCTCTGATACGAAGATATAATTCATTTCACTGCTCAAGTCCTATTAGATTAAAAACTCGAGAAGAATTGGCAAAAGAAAACATAGTTTGCAATTGGTTTCCTTATTGACAATTATTAGAACATTTCAAAATGGATGCTAAATTAGAAATATTTGAAAAAGAAGATGACAATAATGAGTTTGAAAAAATAATTTTCAATAATGAAATTAAGCTTATGTCTAAGCTATATAAAATTTTACTCTTGCAGGACAAAGAAGAAACCATAAAAGACTCTATGCTTAAAGGGGCAAGGAACATAGGGGAACCAGTCCAATTACAGCATTGGAAGCTGAGCTGGAAACAGACATATAAATTCACCACCGCCCAAAATTTGAGAGAAAACTACATGAAATTGTTACGGTACCTAACACCAACCAAATTAAATAAAATATATAAATCCACCTCTGGAAACTGTTGGAAATGTAAGAATGAGCTGGGCACTTTTTATCATGTATGGTAGACTTGTAAAAAAACAAAAAAATTCTGGATCACCATACATAATAAAATGTCATATCTTCAACTGCAAATTCTGTATGTCTCCAAAATTTTATTTGCTGAATATGACTCAAGATCTACCTCCAAATCTTTCTAAATTCTGTAGGATTTTGTTATATTTAGCTACAGAAGCAAGGATAATCTTTGCAAGAAATTGGAAAAAATGTGATATCCCTACACTTGAGTAATGGTCCTATGAGGTTCTCGAAATGAAAACAACGGATATGTTTTCACACATAATTAAGGGAAAAGATGAAGGAAAAATTAAAAATGAATGGTCGTTGGTAATTCAAAACTTATCTGTACTTGACCATGGGGACAACTAATTTCTAATTACAATACTTTAGTAAAGTTCTATAATACCACATTAATGTCCCACATAAAACTTTTTTACTCATAGAGTTTACAGAGCCACAGGGCTGTTAGCAATAAATCGATATCTCTCTGTATTTCTTCTCTTTAGTAGATGATTTATGAAACTAGGAAATGAAACTAAGTTGGATATCATGTCCCAGTAGCTGACTGAATTCTGATTTTTGTTTCTTTTTTTCGCTTTTCTCATTTCCCGGATGGGTTTCTACAATTATAGTTGAATGTTAATCCAACTATACTTCAGTTAAAAGAGTCAGGAGTTACTAGACTTAGAGCTACAGAGCTGGTACAGAAGCTTCTTAATATAAATATGGTTAATATGACAGACTAGTAGACCCAGAAAAGACAAGGCAGAAGATTGACAAGATATTGTTTATTCTGTTGTTGTTTGTTCTGTCAGCTGTTAACAGAATTTTCATATTATACAGAAATAGACAATTAATGTTTATTTTTAATTTAGGCTATTTTATGATAGCAAAAATTCACAGCTTAAAAATACAACAAGGTACTGTATAATATGTTCAAATATTACGTTGGTTAAATCTTCAATACACAATAGCGGAGACGGAATTAGGATGTCTCTGGTTCCGACCAGAGTCCAACATAATGAATTTGATATAATGATATCTTTTTATGATGATAATGATATCTCTCTACGTAATCTTTAAGTTATCTTACTTACCTGTTTACTCATGTAACACTACTCATGTAACTTTGTTTATTTCTTATTGTGTATACGACGTTGCTGTACATTGGGAGATATATGTCCTATAGGTTCAGATAATGCAATGCAAGTGTGTATATATTCAACAAAGATTATCAAAATAACTAAATAAATAAATAAAGTAACCCAAACAGGATACAACTAAGACATATATTATAGAAGCCAGATCTGACTTCTCTAGGAACAGATGCAATTAGTGCACTAGTTTTTACTGTGCAAATGCAATCCTGGTCACTGCCAAAACCTGGCTTCCAGGCTTGGAGTGAATCCAGGAATACTCCCAAAGTGTAAACCTGTGTTTTCAGAGGGAATATAACTCCATCTAACAGAGATTTCCAGATTGGTCTTTCAACTGATCAGGATTACCTCTGTCTTGTCTGGATTAGGCCTCTGTTTATTCACCCTTATCCAGTCCATTACAGCTGCTAGGCACTAGCTTAGCACAGAAAAAGTTTGCTTGGAAATAGGTGGAAAAGAGTAAGGTATTACCAGCATGCTAGTGATATCTGGCCCCACAATTCCAGACAACCCCTGCCAGTGGTTTCATGTAGATGTTAAATAACATGGGCGGGGGGTTAATACAGAATTCTAAGGGGCTCCAAAGGCAAATGGCCAAGGAGTCAAGGAGGAATCCCACAGTACTACTCTGTGGGAATCCCCCACCCCTGAAAATGACAGAGCCACTGTAGAAGTCTAAGCCCCATCCCAGAAACACAACCCAGAAGGATACCATGGTTACTGGTATCAAAAGCTACAGAGAGGTCCAGTGGAACCAACAGGGAAACACTCTTCCTGTCCAGTTGCTGACACAGGTCATCAACCAAAGTGACCAAAGCTGTCTCTGTCCCACAACCAGGCCTGAAACCAGACTGAAAGGGGTATAGATAATTTGTCTCATTCAGGAACCCCTGGGCTTGCAAATCCATCACTGACTTTAGTACCCTGTCCAAGAACAAGATGTTGGAAACTAGCCTATGGTTATCCAGTATAATAGGATATAGGGAAGGTTTTTTCAAAAGAGATCTTACAACAGGTCTTACAGCACTTTAGGAGAGTTGGGACCCTACCTTGTTGTAAAGAGACATTAATCATAGCCTTGACCACTCAGCTAGTCCTCCTCTGGCCTGTTTAATGAGTTGTGGGGGCTGTTACACTGTGGAATTCACGAGACCCAACCCGACACAAGAAAATTAGAACCCATTCAAAGTACAAATCTGATCATCCCTTTTGATTGATCACTAACTTTCTCCCTCTTTTGACTTTAAAATAGGATTCACTTGGCATTGTGGAGGAGGTAGCACATTTCATTAGTGGTCTTAACCTCCTATTAAAAACACATCCATGACAGATACTTAAATTGTGCCCAAAGTATTTGTTGTGCAAAAATGTTCTCTCTGTCAAAATCCATTAAGTATCATGGCTTTGCAATGCATTCAACAATGTCCTCAGGTTCAATGGCTTCATGACCTCCTCATGCCACAAAATGAGATTGGATGTGTTCTGTACAGCACTGTCAACCTTCACTGTATGATTGGCTGGATCATATTGCAGCTGAGAGAGCCAACTCAAGAGAGAGTACTAATTAAGACAATGACAGCAAAGGAGCTGCTGAAAGGGACAACTAATAAGACTGAAAATTTATGAGAAAGGTTACCATTCACAGGATGGGGGTGGTGGTAGGAATCTTCAGCCTTTTGACATTTGTGGTTTACTCACAAACATTTGGAAACATTCCATTTTTAAAAAACTAATCAAAAGAAGAAGACAATTATCCTTTCCCTTGCAACTTCAAAGACCAACTGTTTTGGTGGGCCTGCCCGACAAGAGCTAGTTTGGGAAAGTAAGGACTAAGGGAGCTGCAAAGGGGGTTGAGGAGTAGGCCAAAATTGTCTTTCCTCATCTGTCTTTTGTGAATCACACAGCTCCCAAAGTTCTGCTCTCCAGATTATGGTTTTAAACTATTAAGTCTGGCTTTGACAAAAACTGCAGTCACATTCAGTTACTACTGTTCAGTTACCTTTAGCCATGGGACCCCTCCTATGGCCATTTCTGCACTACACTGTTATAGTGCTTTTGTTCTACTTTCAACCTCCTGTGGAATTCTGGGGTTTGTCGTTTCCTGAGGCCCAAGAGCTCTCTGGCTGAGAATTCTAAAGGCCCCTCCCTAAACTCCAAACCCCAGGATTCCATAGGGTGCTGAAAGTGGAATAATATGACTGTAACAGTGTAGTGCAGAAATGGCCTATGATTCAGAATGCTAGAAAATCAGGAATTAAACTGCAGAGAGATCAGTACTGCATGACTCAGGTCCAGGTTATTTGAAGAACTGTATTCATCTCATACGAACCTGAGCAGGTTTTGAGATCTTCTGGGCTGGCCATTTTCTGTATCTCACCATTGTCACAGGTATATGTGGTAAGAATATGGAAGAGGGCCTTATTGGTGGCTTCTCCCATGATCTGGAACTCCCTTCCTTGAGAGGTCAGACTGGCACCATTCTTGCTATCTTTCCATAGGTGGGCAAAACTTTATTTTTTTTTCCCCCCAGACCAGGTAAGACTGATCGTTCAAGGGGGAAAGGCCTCGTATAATCTGCTGTATTTTTGATTTGCTGTTTTCCTTTTAATGGTTTATGTTTTAATGCATCTTATTTTTTTGATATTTTATTACATTTATAACTTTATTGTGTTCTAAATTTTTGACTATGTGTATTTCAACTATTGTAAGCTACCTTGACTCCCAAACTGGAAAAAGGTGAGATGTAGCTTCTGATATAATATAATGTTAATAATAGTAATAAATATATGTGGAAAAGGATGCGTAAAATATGTGAAGGTGTATATAATTCTACAAAAAGAATGATCAGATTTGGTAATGGATTCTTCCTATTGTTTATCTCCTACATTAGCTTCACCTGAATTTGGCCTAGTAAGATCTACATGAAATTGTGCAATTTCTGTTTTCACTAAATGATAACAGTAGCTTATTTCATGCTGTTTTCAACGAGCATCAGTTATGTTCACTGTTGGCTTTTTCTGAAGTTCTGTTACTGCTGAATTCTGAAGATTTAGAAAGGGATGAACTGATAGAATAAAATAGGAAGAAAAATATTTACTGGAATAAGTTTGAAATTTCAGTGCAAGCCTTCCCCCACCCACAGCCTTTGGGGCCAATTTAGTGTGTACTGTATTTAATCAAGATCTTGCCTCGACTGTGGGGGTCGTATACACAGAGGTCATATGCCACACACACACACACACACACACAGACATATATGTATATCAGGGTGGAGTAAAGAGCCACTGGAGCCAGGACCTGAGTTCCAGCCCCCTTTCACTGGTAATTTGTGGTTTTTCTTCTAACATTTAATAGCCACAAAGAAGCCTTAGAATATTCTGGGCAGGGCCAGAATTCCCTTTTGCTCTGTATAGAAAACACTGAGACCTTACAATCACGGTCCAGCAAGTTTTTCAAGCTGGCTTGTTGAAGGGAGAAGTTAGGAATTTTTTTTTTTTTCTCGAGAGGCAACTGAAACAAATGGTTCAGAATGAAAACAAGCAAAACCTAGCCTTCCAACTGACATTTGTAATCTGATGTTTTTAATGTATTACAAAACAATTTGAGTGATAACTTCTTTGGCCATTTCTGCACTACACTGTTAGACTGCTATTATTGCATTTTCAGCTCCCTGTGGAATTCTGGGGCTTGTAGTTTACTGATGCCCAAGAGCTCTCTGGCTGAGAATTGTAAAGGCCTCTCCCTAAACTGCAAGCCCCAGGATTCCATAGGCTGTTGAAAGTGGAATAATAGCACTGTAACAGTATAGTGAGAAAATGATCATTGTTTTCAAGTGTACCCATCCCAAGTTTTCTTTCAGCATGATCCAGCTTCATGTCATGACCCTTCTCACACACACTACACATGTCAAAAAAATGCACACAGATACAAATGCATGTCTGTGTGTGCACACGTGCGTACACACACACACACAGAGCTTCTAACTGTGAGCTTTGAGAGCAGGTTATTAAACAACATCTTATTTTATGAAACATCTTCACATTTATCTATCCTTTTTATTGACTACTAGCATATATACCCGGTGTTGCCCAGGATTTTATTTTCTCTTAGGTAATACTTGTTAGAAAAATTTGAGATCCTGTGTCTCTAATTTCCCAACTGTCTTGTCCAGTACCTGTAACTTTTCCTCATATTCCCCAATCCAGTCTGTATTCAGAGTTATTAACACACAGAGTTTGGGTTCCTGAGAGAATACACTCTCTTCCTCCTTGCTGCTAGGCCTTGTCTCCATAGCAACCAACCTATTCATGACAGACACAGTTGACTGAGGCCCAAGAGCTCTCTGACTGAGAATTCTGATGGCCCCTCCCTAAACTGCAAACCCCAGGATTTCATAGAGTCTTCTTAGGCAGCCAATCATATGAAGTCTTCACCTGACACAGACAGACAGACAAACTTTGACTTTTATATATTAAATGATACTACTAATGTGCATTTATTCAACCTTTAGTTTGTTGTAAGTTTCCATCACATTATTGTTAAATTGTTGGCAGTCAAAAGGAAAGAAGACTATAGTTGCAATCCTATACTTTGTTGTTTGCCTTCAAGTTGTTTCCAAGTTATGGAGACCCTATCATGGGGTTATTAGGAGGCTGAAAGTATGTGACGCACCCAAGGTGATCCAGTGGTTTTCCATGTTCAAGTGGGGAACTGAACCCTGGTCTCTAGGGTTGTAGCCCAATGCTCAAATCACTATGTCAAGCTGGCTCTCAATCAGTCTCTGTGTTTACCTGGCAGTAAGTCTTATTGAACTCAATAAGAGTTATTTCTGAGGAAGTATGAATAGAGTTTGAGTGGTTCTCAAATTCTGATCCTCCTGGTGTTGTGATCCTCAGTTCCCAGAAGCCCCAGCCTACTTGCCCAATGGTAAGAAATTCTGGGAGCTGCAGTACAAAACATGTAGAGGGCCAAAGACTGAGAACCACACCTTTAAATTACCTTCTAAGTTAAGGAACAATGAAATTGGGCTCTTCTCCATTTTGATCAAATTCTTTGGTCCACTCCTTTGTAAGTGCTTAAAGTAATAGGAAGCTCTCATATCTCTCTGCTGGCAAGAAGATGGGTTGTAGATGTGGCCTGAGGAATTTTACCTAAACAATGCTGTTATGCTTTGGGAATTTCTCATGGATACATCTTCCCTGGAGGTGTCTTTTAGCCACAGATCAGCTTTCCCCAACTTGGTGACTCTTTGATATTTTTGATGACTTCTGTGATCCCTCACTCACTGGCCATCTGAGGTACAGATGTTGGGAACTGCAGCCCAAAAGATCTGTAGGGCACCAGGTGGGGAAGGCTTTTAGGGTTAAAAGAACATTCATTTGTAAAAGAAGTCAAAGCTAAAATGTCCCCATCCCCCTATTTATCCCCCATCCCCATATGTATGTATGTATATATGTACACATACACAGGCTATAAAATGGAAAGGATAGGCATTTGGGAGTTTTTTAATTGGACTGTGAAAGGGAGCAATATGCGAACACTGGTTTTATATTTGGATTTCTGTGGTGTTCCTTCATCTGGCACTTCCCTTCCTCCCTGAGTAAGAAGATGGAGCATTGGTCTCTCTTGGAATGCTTCTATAACATAACCTAGGATGTAAAGTCGAAGGCTTTCACGGCCGAAATCCATAGGTTGTTATGGGTTTTCTGGATTTTGAGGCCATGTTGTATTAGTATTTTCTCCTGACGTTTTGCCTATATCTGTGGCTGGGATCTTCAGAGGATCATAGAATCATAGAATCATAGAAATGTAGAGTTGGAAGAGACCACACAGGCCATCCAGTCCAACCCCCTGCCATGCAGGAATACCCTCAAAGCACTCCCGACAGATGGCCATCCAGCCTCTGCTTAAAAACCTCCAAGGAAGGAGACTCCACTACACTCCAAGGTAGCATATTCCACTGCCGGACAGCTCTGACTGTCAGAAAGTTCTTCCTGAGGTTCAGGTGGAATCTTCTTTCCTGCAGCTTGAATCCATTGCTCCTTGTCCTGGTCTCTGGAGCAGCAGAAATCAAGCCCTCTCTCTCCTCTACATGGCATCCCTTCAAATATTTAAACATAGCTACCATGTCCCCTCTTAACCTTCTCTTCTGCAGAATAAACATACCCAGCTCTCTAAGTCTATCCTCATAGGGCATGGCTTCCAGGCCCCTCCCCATTCTGGTCACCCTCCTCTGGACCTGCTCCAGCTTGACCATGTCCTTCTTGAATTGGGGTGCCCAGAACTGGACACAGTATTCAAGATGAGGTCTAACCAAAGCAGAGTAGAGTGGTACCAGCACCTCCCTCGATCTAGACACCATACTCCTATTGATGCAGCCAAGAATTGCATTGGCTTTCTTGGCTGCCGCATCACACTGCTGACTCATGTTCAGCTTGTGGTCTATTAAGACTCCTATCCCTTTCACACGTACTGCTATCCAGCTACGTGTCCCCCATCCTATATTTCTGTATTCCATTTTTTCTACCTAAGTGCAGGACCTTACACTGCTTCCAAAGTGCCCCTTATTGCTCTTGGATGGAAGGGCAGAAGAAGAAAAGAACTGAGAGACTGCAGCTGATGAAAAGGCAAGATGTAGTGGTTGAACTTCCAAGTGTTGGATCTCTTAGAGATTTGTAACCTTGCGATGTCTAGTTTGGTACCCCAACATGCTTGTACCTCTGTAGCCCTACATCAAGGAGAAACTATAGGAATCTCACCACTATAATGAAAACCAACAAGTATTCCAGAAAGAAGTCTGGTATTCCTTTGTCTTGCTATAATTCTGCTTCAGTTGATGTGATCTTTCCATCCTTTTGGGATTTTACTGTACCATTCTTGCCAGATCATAATTTTCCAGGGAAAGTGCTACAATGACTCTATAGAGTGCTTTGATTTGTCTTGACTCTTTTTATGGGACAAGTTTGAACACTGTTGATACATGCTGGATAATTGGATGGAGATACGGAGAAGCAAACAGCAGATTAAGGGATGCAATTCTTTACTAAGAATCAGTAATTTTAACAATTTTCCTCCTGCTATGAGAAAGCATTTGGAAACCACAGACTTTTCAAAGGGTATTTGCAATTCAAGACATATTCTAAACAAAATTTTCAGATGGTTGTTTGACACAGGAAACAGTATTTTATGCACAGAAAATAATATTTCTGCACAGAAATCCCACATAGAAAATGCTGTTTGCTGTACAGTAAATGTCATTTTCTATGCAAGTTGATCACATGCAAATTTTGTGCAGAATAAATCCCTAATCAGAGTATTTTCAGAACAAGTAATAGCATTTTCTGTAGAGAAAGTAGTATTCTGTGCAGGAATTCTGTATAAGTAGATCTTAGATCAAATCAAGCCTAAAATTTTGTTGGATATCACAATGGCTAAACTGAGGCTGTCTCATATGACTCATTAGAAAAGATTAGTATAGTCTTAGCATAGTTGAAGGCAGTATTAAAAAAGACAATGCACAGTAAAGTTGGATAGATTCTATCAAGGAAGTCAAACTAAGAGTTGACATTGAGCAAGTGCAAATGCAAAAGCAGGATTGAAAGGTAGTTTGGAGATTAGTACAGAATAAGTTGTCTTGGAAAGTACATAGAAGGTATAAAACTGGAATCCAAACATTGTTCCAGTAGCTTTTCCTACAACAGTTTGATGCTTATGAACAATTTACACCCCAGGACTAGGCTGCAGATCATTGCCAGCATTCTGTTAGAAGTCTTTCTTGGGAGAAGATCTTGTGTATGAGGAGAACTCTGCTCTTGTGGAATTTTCTTCTGTGAGTAGGCACTCTTCACCAGATGAGCCCATTTCTTCAGATACTGACTTCTACAGTGTTAGCTTTTCCTTCTAAAGTAGCAATGAAGTTCCCCATCTCTTGGAGAGGAGTCAGCAGCCATCTCTGCAGCCCAGGATCTTCTTGGACAGTTTGTGTATGTCTTGGCCTGCCTTGCTACCTCACACTGTCTAGCTTGGAAAGCTCCAAATTTTCCACCACAGAAGAATTTTCTTACCAGGGGTGTGCCAGATTCAAATACTGAACTATGACAGGTTGCTCAGGTTATTCAGGGTGCTCCTCAGCATTGTTCTCTTTTACCGGCCTTTTCTTTGTCTTCTCAGCTTTACTGAACCTGGTTACTTTTCAAATAAAAGTAAAAATGATTTTTTAAAAAAAAAATCATTAGAGTAAACAGTAAGGTCTATTTCCTGTGACCTATTCCAGAAAGGAGACAAAAATCAGTTTCTGTCCATTCCCTTGAGGCAACCAGTTATTGCTTACCTGCCATAAACTGGATGGACAACTCACTGCTACTGAAAGAAAAGAGAAGTAGGGAAAGGCATAGTTGCTAGAAATAGCATAACTTCAGTGGCTATAATGCATGGCCAGCTTGCCTCCATCTTTCCATACTCCATGGGAATGGAGACAAAACTGTTGTACCTCATATATCGAACTGGACAGGAAGTAAAATTGTCTGAAATATTTCTGCAATTTAAAGAGAATTTCAGACATGGAATTAAGAAGCAGGAATACTCAGGTTATACTATAAACAAGACTTCTAATGGTGTTGCCTAGAGAAGGAGTCCTGTCTTAATATAACTTTCCAAATGATCAGGCTGGTTTTGTCGGTCGCAGGTGCTAGCATTCAGTAGGATCTACTTACCTATATTCACCTCAGACTAACGTTGCAATTCATCCAGCCTAATTTTGTGAAAGATGAGTACTGCTTTTTGTATATATTAGACTAATTTGTATATAACTTCCCTGTAGTGCTTAGATGTTAAGCAGCAATGTGGGCCACTTTGGCCTACAGGGTAGTTATAGGTGTGAAATGATCCTTAGATGTCTCAGATACTAAACTAATAAAAGATTAATCAGGTGTGACTACAGTAGGGTGAGAGAAGGAGAACAAGCTTCTTTGACACTAGGAGGATTTAGGAGAGATGTATTTGTCCGGTTTTTTTAATCTTTTTCCTCCGTGCCACCTGCTTTTTATTCACCAAGATCAACCTACAGTACAATATACCAAGGAAATTGTTTCATGAATTTGAGAAGGCAGGGAGTAAATAGCATTCCACGTCCTCAGGAAATAGTAAGGCATCAAGTAATGAACTCTCTAGAACTGTAGGCTTTAATATGTAGGGCCTCCTTTTATTCTGAAGATTGTTAGAATTTGTGTAAAAACAAAGGTAACAAGTTTAAAGTAATGACCGAAATGCCATCATGGTAACATCATCATAAGTACTCAGTTTATGAAACATTTTCATATAACTGCAGCATTCTATTTCTGTGAAACACTTAGCTAACAATTACTATGCTTTTGATTTTCGTAGGGTTTTTTTTTTTTTTTTTTTTTTTTGGCTTCTTAGAAGATTGCTTACTTGCTTTTTTAACAATTTAGCCACTTTCTTGGCAATAATGTTTATATTTTTTTGATTTCAAAATGTTTTAATTCTCTTTTCTTAAAAATGGTACTATATTCCATACCCTTCAAGATTTCACAAATGAAAATTGGGACACATGTGGCCAAGAGACCTCTGAACGTGGTCAAGATGGCAAAAGTTATTAATGAGGAATAACAGAAAAGCTAGGAGAGGCTGCAGCAGTTTGCTTTTGCCTAAGGCTATGGGGAAAGGCAGGAATCCATCCTCAATTCCTCCCTTCTATACTGTTCCCTCTGCTGAGTTGAGTGGTAACTACTTTTACACTTTGACTTCAGTTCCAGCAACTGAAGTAAACTGAGGACAAGGGAAGAAAGTGGATGGAGAACAGAAAAACTGGCTAATTTTAAAGCATCTGAAAAGGTGAGATGGCAGAAGACTAACTGGGACATCTCTCTGCCAAATCGGACAGTTGGAAGATATGATTTACCCATGATGAGGGCCATTTTCTAATGCAAGTATTTATTGGGGGCAGACAGAGAACCAGAAAACATTTACCACTCATACAAAGTATGTACAGTACAGGATGTTTTTCAGACTGTTATATATAATGCCTTAATTACATAAAAGGCCTTTTTTAATGAATTGCTGAATGACCTGACCTGATACTGCAGTATTATGGAGAGCTACTCTGTCCTAATCCCAATCCTTATAAGTGGTAGGAAAGTGCAGCCCTGGGGCTGCATGTGGATACCCCAGACTAAGGCTGTCAACTCCTCAAGAATCCTCACACATTTCTCTAGCAAAGCTTACAGGAACACCTATTCATCTTTCAAAGAAGTTACATTACAGCAGGTCCTGCAATGTTTAATGTGAAAAAATACCCGTTTTTCAAAATCAAGGCTGGACATCTCAGCATGT
The DNA here is from genome assembly GCA_030412105.1 of Cyclura pinguis. Classification (NCBI taxonomy): domain Eukaryota; kingdom Metazoa; phylum Chordata; class Lepidosauria; order Squamata; family Iguanidae; genus Cyclura; species Cyclura pinguis. The sequence goes on from CM059600.1 coordinate 167,935,910, forward strand.
TTGATAGGATGTTAGGCCCCAGATGGTTCCTGAGATAGCAAATTGTCCCTGGATCTACTGCAGTTGCCAACCCCTGCTCTTTCTGGCTCCCATTTGACTATATTACATATAACGGTATGCTATTTAGTAACCTGTGAAACTCCTGAAGGCAGGAGAAGTAAAATGTGCTTTATTTGTGCTTTTCCATGAAGTTTATCATTGTCTAGGAAGTTTCAAAATGAGAGGCTGGAAGCAGATAAAATGGAACTTTAGGGTCCTTTCAGGGATTTTATCTGTCTGTGAGACTATTCCATTTCAGAAAGAGAAATCTAGGGCTACAATCAGTGCCAACTGAGTGGATAATCCTTCTTGCAATTGAGTTGATAATCCTTCTCTGGCAGTGGTTTCTTCAATGCAGGTAGTCCAATTCGGAAGCAACCGTGCACTCAGCTGGTACCATTTCTTCAGTAACATCTGAAACTGTACTGAGTCTTCATAGACCAATAACAAAGGGAATATACTTCTTCTTTGTTTGCATTCAAAACTAGCTGTTTATTCCCCCTTCCCATGAAGCCAAATGCATTCTGGGTCAAAGCAGTACATGACTTGATTCTTACTAGTTGTATTACTAAGATGATGTTATTAACTGTTTTGTGTATTTTTGTAGCACTTTTTGAATGTCCCCCACATTTCACATTCATGATGTTACCCTGTGAACTGGGGGTCCCAGGAGGGACACCAAAATGTGCTTAACTAAAGGTGGAGAAAATTGGCTCAGAGCACTGCTTAGCATTATGAGAGGCAGGGTAACGTAGCGAGATCTTGAACCCTATGTCTACGGGGTCGGGTTGAGTCAAGGAGAACACAAAAGTTGAAATAATAAATGATGTTTATTAAATACAAGCAAAACAGTGTATGCGACACACTCATACAAGATAACTAAAGAAGATAAAGGTTGGAGTGGTATAGAGGGATTTTTAGAGGGATTGCTGTTTTGGGTGATACTTCGCCTGTCCTGAAGCCCAGAAAAATAGAGAGCGAAGCTGGGGTGCGATGTAACTCAGCACGTGGAGCTGAGGGGAGGCTCGCCAAGCAAAGCGGCAGCAAGGCAGGATGAAACTGGGGAGTGATCCGAGGAAGGTCTTGGAATCAAGGGTTTTTATAAGGAGAATAGTGACTGCAGGCTATGCCGTACTTGGGGGAAAACAATAGATTTGGAGTTGGAGACAAAGCCTCCGAAAGGTCAGAATCTGAATGATTGAGTTATCGTAGCAGTTCTCAATAGAGCAGCCAGTATGCAGACGCAGAGTACTTGGGTATTGTATAGTTAACCCATCAAGCTGCCATTGCGGGGCAGAGGCTCTTTTGTAAGTGGCGTGCATACCTAATTAGAGTACTTGCCTGGAGGTCTCCTAAAGCAGTGAGTCAGCTATTTCTGGCCTGCCTGTATTGTAGTTTGAATATTATGGCTATTAACGGCCGAGCTTGTTTACGTGCTTGTCCGGTGGCCTTGCAAGCATGTGGAAAGGAATAGAGAAGTGCAGCCGAATTGTGATATCAAGGGATACCTTTAATATCCCCAAAGCTCGGACTAGCCAGGGCAGTAACAGTGAGCTCATTAGTCCTTTTTGTAGGCCTGTAATCTGAGTTGTTGTTTTGTTCCCAAAATTGCAGACAAAAGAGTTTGAGTAAGGCTGGAAGTCAATTCATAGAGAATGGGACTATGATGGCCTATGAGTCATATATTCTCCCCAGTGCCAGAGGAAGCATTCCTCTGTAGGCTAGTAGCTCAAGAGAACAAGTAAGGGGGACCTGCTGCTTTCATGTCTCCTTCTGGGCTTCTCATAGTCACCTGGCTGTGAAGGGAATGCTGGATGACACAGGTCTTTGGTCTATCCATTTGCCTTCTCCTTATGTCCTTGGTTACTTGCCAGAAGTTATCCCAATGAATTCAGCAATGATGAAATTTGAAATTGAAACGTCTTACTTCACAGTTTCCTTTTTTTAGCTGAAAATTGTTATGCATCTTAAAAGAAGGGAGTCAGGATGCTGTATAGGTTCCACTCTTCAGATATATTGTTGATAGTTAGCTGTCTGTAGCTTATATTGAGATATTCTTTTTGATGGAAGTACTGAGAACTGGAAAATTCTGCCTTTGTAAAGCACATTTGATGCAAAAGCATCATACACTGGATATGTGGAAATGTTAGGAACACCATAGGTCTTACGGTTTGGATACCATAAAAGGGTTGGAGGAACATAACATTCTCAAGCCTTCCTTCCCTTGGTTTCCCTCCAAAAAGTCTTTCCTGGGGCTCAAGAGTCCTTGCTGAATGGAATAGACCAGTGGGGTTCCCAAACCCTGGGCCTCAGACGTTTTGGACATAAATTCCCAGAAGCCTTAGCCACCTTAGCCAATGGTCAGGGATTCTCGGAACCGAAGTCCAGAATACCTGGAGGACCAGAGTTTAGGAACCATTGGCATGGCCTTGTGTGGAAAAGGCTCAAGAGAGAACCCTGCTTCCAAGTTCCCCTGTGCCATTCAGCCACACCGTTCTAGAGGGTGCCCCAGTGTTCAGGGAGGCTTTTGGGTGGCTGCTAGATAAAAGAGAAGTGAGAACAAATATTTATCTTGCACATGAGTAAATGCAAGTTATTTTAGAAGTCTGTCTTAAAAGTCCTGGTTTAATTTGCCATTTTAAAATATCTATGCTGGCAGATTTGTTTTACAAGCTTGTGAAAGAAGAGTCTTAATGTTATTTGCATGTGTGTATGATTTATGGATATACTTAATGATGAAAGATAAAAGATTCTGTCTTCTCTCTTCCACTACTGTGGTATATCTTCTCTGTCACACTGTTTGGATGGGAGTATATGTATGATAATGGTAGAAATATATGTAATAAACTTTGGATGGTTATATCAATTTAATTCATGCTGTCTCCTTCCTTTACAACATCTGCATCAGAGCTTACACATCTTATCAGCAATAGTGGGAAATCCACCCCGAATAATGAAGTTATCTGATTTATATTGGAGTGAGGATGAATTAGTAAACTTCTGAGAAATGTCTCTTTTGTGAGTGCAATAATAGAGATACAATCCTCAAGATGGTAGTGTGGCTTCTGAGAATGCGGCTGGGAGACAGAGTAGTTCTATTTGGATACAAATAGACCCAGCTTTGAGCACTTTGGTATCTCACTGAGTCCAGTGGGACACTTTGCCATTCCTCTCATCCAAATCAATATGACTCATCTGGACAATATCGATATTTCATTGTAACTGTTTTCCTTCCCTTACATTTTAAGTCTAGATCTCAAAAAGGGTTGAGCAATTCCTCTGATGCAAAATATTGCTATTATTGTTATTATTTTTGCATTTGGAAGACTGGTATATTAACATGATACTTACACTAATTTCTGGCAAAGGGCATTGTAATTTTCAAGCAGGTTCTAACTTTAAAACCATTTTTTCTTGTCATAAGCAGTTCAAAACAAGGAAATGTCCTGATAGGTTAGGCTATTAGATTAACCAAAGGTTAGTTTGCTATTTGATCAGAAAAACTACTGTGTTATTCAAATAATGCTATATAAACCATTGCCATGTTTGCAGAATGACTATAGTCCCCCTTGCACATAGATTATGTGGAGAGGAATCAAACACAGAATGCAATTATAGGGTTGTGTCTGTAACCCATGGCTTTCACATGGCTGGCACCCACCCAAATGTTAACACATTATGTGTGGAAGTATGCAAGGAAAAACTATTCATGCACACCTCTAAATATATAAGTTTTTTTCTGCATTCTAGACTCCTGCATGATTGGGTTTCCAGAATTCATGGAACCTTTTGTAGAAGTTATGGCTCTAAATCTTCACTTATTTGATCTCAATCAATCACAAGAGCAAGGGGTTTCCAAAGTTTTGTCCCTGCTGTGGGAGATTTCAAGAGGCTTTCTACATTTTTCAATAATTTTTTGTATTTCGTTTGTGGAAAAAACCTGGTGGGCTTTTTATGCAAAACAGTGCTTTTTCTGAGTGAAAAATTCAATTTTTTTCCTCAAAAGGCTGCAAAACAAACAAACAAACAAACAAAGCTTTTGGTATTTCTTTGATGGGATGCCTCAGTGTTTGAGACACCCTTTCTTGCTAAGAATGACAGCACTTGTATTATTTTCATCCTTAGAAGAGTTCTATGTGCATAGACTTTCCCTTCCACATGTCTCTGCCAAATGCATGAATCCTGGGGACAGAGAGAAAGATGGAATCCTATTTTATATCTAACTGACAGAGCTTTTGCTTCAGAGCTAAAGTTTCACAGTTTCACCGTTGAATTATGAGTGGGAATGAATGTGCCCATTTCAGGATTAGAGCTATTTTCCAAAGAATGTATCCATATAATTGAGAGAGGGTAAAAAGGAAAACATTCTCTTTTGGAGAAGCCAGAGTTACATTTTGCAACTGAGGCAGATGCTGTCATTGTATGACATGATTAGAAATCCAAGCTGCACTGGAACTCAAAATTAAGCTTCTCTTCTCTACCCCATGATGTATCCATACCAGAGTTAAGTCATCACTCAGTATGAGTGTTTGTAAAATTTTCAGACCTTGTTGACAACCAGCTTTATTGGGACAACCACCTTTATCACAGAAAATCACAAAGAACCTGTTCCTGGTTTAAATGCTATTTAAATCCTATTTAAAACCTATTGAAGTCAAGCAGACCTATTAAATCAGTGAAATTCACATATGGATTAACCATTCAGCAAATGATTTGATGGAATGTATACTAGTAGGGACCAGCACTTGGACTGATAGCTGGAGTCTTTTTAGGCTCAGTGTAGGTACCAGCATTTTTTAAATATATCAAATATATCAAATGGACCTAAATATCTACAACCTAAATATCTACAACTTTAATATGGTATTGAAACAACCAAGTGCTTTCTCTCACTGTGTAAATGTTTACAATTTCTGCAATGTTATATGTGTGTGTGTGTTTACATTCAGAACATCTCTAGATGTAATACACTATTCCCAGCATGCATTTCAATCCAGCAAAAAGAATACAGAGTGAGGTGGCTATATTGGGACAAAATTATTCAAAAAGGCTGAGAGTCAAGAAAATTGTGAAGAATTTCAGAAAGATCTTACTCAAGATAACCAATGAAATTAAATTTAAGAAAATGCAAAGTGTTGTACATAGTCCCAGTGAAAAACCCTAATACCATGTATCTAATTGTGCAATCTGAATCCACCCAGAAATGTGAAATGTCAAAAGCTCAGTAACAATATCATCATTTCAGTCTGAAAGAGCCAGGAATAAGACAGCTCTGCATGGAATTATTAGTAAAGGGACTAGAAACCTCCTACAAGTATCACAACACCATTAAAAACAAGAAAAACCAACAACAACAAAAAAAAAAACCCTCTGAGGAAGACCATATCAAGAATACTGTATGTCATTATGGCCAGTACCTCTCAGAAAGGATTTTGCAAAGCTGTAAAAAGTACAGAAGAAGCCTTCAGGAAAATAAATATCTTCCTTTCCATGAATATCTATAATATAGGAGCTTTGTAGTTCTCACAGAAAGGCAACTAAGGAGGGATGCTATAAGGGCACATACAGTTAGGTACAACATACAACATCTCTCTGGAAAGAAATGGACCACAGCCTCATTCATCAAGAATAATGATTAATTCATTTATACTGTCTGAGATTCTAACTGAAGGATACTTAATACATAAAAAACAAAATGTTAAAAATAGTGTGAGGGAGGAGAGAGAACAATTAAATCAGTAATTATTCAATGTAAAAATATCATGACAGATTCAACAGTAAATAAAAACCAGCTCAAATTCAGCCACCAAAATTTTTCCAACATTGTCATCACCACCACAATAATTCAGCTGATTTTCTAAAGCATAAATAGTCATTAGCAAGATGAACTTCCCTCTGTAGGAAGGTTCCACAGTGAGTGTACCATTATTGGGAAGACTTTAGTTTGGTAGCCAGGAAAGTAGACATAGGTCCTTTCCGCAGCTTACCTGTTCTCAGCACTGGGGTGCGGGGATCGCGAGAGCAACCTCTTGCGAGAGGCTCTCACTTCCCCATTGCTTCAGCTCTGCAGCCACTGCCTGCTCATGAGCAGGGAGCATGAGAGCCCCTCCTTTTCCTTCCACAGCGCAGCCTGGGATTTTCCCAGGCTGCACTGGGGCAGGAAGCACGAGCGCCGTGGCTTCGGAGCTTCACACACATGGTAAGTGCATGCGGGGCCCGAGAGTGATGCGTGATCGCACAACATTTTCGCCTCAAAGCTGAAAATGAAATAGTGTGCGATCAGCACCTGCCAGCCCCAGCAGCATTGCGCAATTGCGAGGACATCATATGGATGACTCCTCGCAATTGCGTGACGCTCCAGAGGCCATTTCTCATGGCAAATGCCATGCAAAAAGGTTCATAGCCTAGAATCTATAACTAGCAACAGACAGATGTCATGCTTAGATGTGTTATTTCTGGCTGCGGAGCCTTGAATTTTGTACTTTCTCTGCTTTCTAAATTGAATTAAGATGTGAATGAAATGGTACATCCTGTGTTTCTTTGGCCATCATATCATTACTGAGCATTATGAGACCAAAGAAACTCTGAAATTGATCCACTGTCACATATTGTGGAAGATTTGAGAGTGGTTGCTAATTCTGAAGACTGTGAGATCAATATCAATTGTAAGGCTTCCGAATGCAATGCCAAGATAAAACAACACGTGAAGCACCAAACTCACATGGGAATGAAAGTTATTTTGAACCCCAGAAGAGACGGTATGAAGTGTACAGGGCATGGAAAAGTGCTCCATCGGTCTACAGTAGCCATCAAGAGGCCCTGCATCTTGTGAAGACACACTAGAGCTTCCAACAAAATGGCTTCTATAACAGACCCTTTATTTTTAAAACACCAAAATGAGGGCCAAGGAAGGTCCCTCCATACTCCTAGTATGTAGGGGAGTTAATTTTTCCCCCAAAGAAGCCACTTAGAATAAGCAAAAGAATGGTTAAATCTAGAGGAAAGAAGCCATTTTTAATCCATTATTTATTATTATTATTTTTTAATCTGGACAGTGTCCCATTTAGTTAAATAACTGAAAGGTCTGAATTTGGGCAAAGTCACACTCTTTCCAGCGTCTGCTGAAAGCTGCAAACATCAGACTGTTTTAAATGATAATAAATCAGTCTGGCACACAAACCATATATATTATGTTTGGAATTAGCAATAATAAAAAAAGAAAGCTTTTTAAGCAATATTCGGAGAAGGATTTAATGGAAATAAAATGAACCTCAACAGTCTGATCCTGAGCTTAATGTATTGTCATTTTCCAGACCCATGGCACTCTGAAAATCAGTTGAGTTGAAATGTTGTAATTATTTTCTTCATGTGCAAATTGGCATTTATGGCAGGACAGGGTAGGGAACCACGATTTATACACCCTTGATGATCTCATTTTAGTGCTGCTCTTTCCTCTTTTATGCATATACTTGCTCACAGAAAAGACATCCTTTTTCACAGAAGCAAATCTATTAGGGTTTCTCTCCCCTGCCCCAGCACACACCTTTTCAGTCTTGTTTAATCATCTTGAAGCCATACAGAATGTCAGCTAAATAAATGGGGTGCCTACCCTGTAACAAAAACAGCATTAACATATTTTTAACAGCCTGATGCTGTTTTGCTCTCAATAACTTTATATTCCTGTTTTTCCCATAATCCTAACTTTATACCATTGCACAAGACCACCCAGTGTCCTCAGTGAAATACACTGCTTTGCAGCTCCAGTAATCCAGCATAGTGGGTGCTATATTATATTTTATAAACCATTTCACTTTAAAAGGGGAGGAAAAGGTGCAGATGTTTCTCATCCCAAAGAAATGTCAATGATTTCATTTTTTTTAAAAAAAAAGTCTATGTAGCATGTTATTTAGAGAACCCATTTGTTCAAATGATTTGCCCAAGACCAGATACTGAGTCCATGGTAAGTTGGGGAAAATGTGACTATTTTGCAATTTTATATAAATGGTGGGTGCTGGAAGATAGAAAATGGCTCCAACTCTGAATACAAAAGAGAGGATGTTGGAAGCCATCAGCTAAGAGACTGTGATGCTTCCTGTGCTATACACCAACTGCAGCATAAATTATCCACCAATAAAAAATATTTCTTAAAGCAGTGATGTGTGGGGCCAGGTTCTAGTACCCTATGAAGTCTTGGGGAAGCTTGGAACAGTAACCAGTTCTAGCTCAGAATTGCAATGAAAGCTCATGTTCTCATATGCATTTTAATTGTCTTCTGAGAGTAGGTCTAGAGGAAACTGCCAAGTTTTCTGTTTAACAGATAAGGAAAATCCTTCATTCAAATAGTTAGTAGATCACAAACACATGAAGCCACTTCCTAATCAATGGATGCACCTGATCTTTTCAGAAAATCCAAAAGGTTATTACTTTCTTCTAGCCGTATAGGAAAAAGTGGAATGGATGGTAGTGAATGGAATGTGCCCACAAATACAACCAGTTTCCCTAGAGAAGGTCAGAATGGGGAATATCACTTCTCCCTTAGAGACTTTCTTCTCCACTGTCTTTCCTTTGCTTTCTGTTTGCCACCTTGTTTATTTTTTTAAATGAAAGTAGGATACGCTTAAACTACTGCGGCCTGCCTTCTTATCTTGGTTCATAAAGAAAACAGCAGAATGAGAACACAGAATATTAGAATTGAAGAATGAATTAGAACTGAGGGAGTTTTAAGTTCTATATGAAAATGACATTAAAAGGAGACATTATACTGAAGCAGTTAGCAATCAACAGCATTGAGATGAGTGGAACACAAAATGCTAAGAGCAAAACTGCCTTAGAACCAAGTCTGAACCATGTTGTTTCTTGTTTTATTTTTTTTATTTTTATTTTTTTGTTTTTTGGTGGTCATTCCCAACTAATATATTATTACAGCATTTGTAGCACCTTCAAAACAAGAAAATTATGCATTTCCTTTTTCGAACTGCTTATATCACGTATCTTTTAAGGAACAAAACTGATCTATTAAGACAACCATAAAATGAATTGCATCAGATACTCAAGGCTTCCTTTAGCTGGGTTCCAGATAACTGATATGTATGTAGGGATATACATATGCTAAGAAGGTTAACTGTGTATGAAGTCTTGACCTGCATGGGCCCAAAATGTCAAGGCTACTTCTTGGACTTTATGTGGGAATTGGGGCTGCACACACAATATTTTAAGGAACATTCAGTGGGCCCAGAAATGGGACATATATGTCTTAAGCATACAATAAATACCCTGTCATTTGCCCTGTACCCTTAGAAATTTACTTAGAAACTATTATTTCAAGGATGTGTTACTTTCCCTTAGAAATTTCTGGAAGCTTTTCTTTTTCTTCTTTTCTTTTTCAGTTTTTACTTTTCTGAATGCTCCAAATAGTGGCTTATTTGGTATGCTTGGTCCAGGAATTCATTCATTCACAGCTTCACTTCATCATCTCCTTGTTCACTCACACACCACAAACTACGTATTCCAGTCCTTTAGAATATGAGGCAGAATGCTGTTCCTGGATATCACAAGTTTTGTCCCTGGTCTTACAATGACTCCAGCTTCTTAGGATTAAAATGCTTCCCTCCCCGCTAAGAAACCAGCTCCTCTACAAGGATGCTCTTTCTACACGTGCATCTGGTGAGAAGCTCAACCATTTATTTTTCCTCTCAGTAGGCACATTTGGAACAGTGGGTGGCCAGCTCTTGTTTAAAATCAAACTAGGAGGTAGCTTTGTTCTTTTCAGGCTCAAGAAGGGAACATCTGCTCTGTATTGTGAAGAATTTTTCTTCTCACCAGATAGACTTATTTTACTTTATTCTGTGAGATGATGCGAAGATACCAAATTGGGGAATCAAAAAAAGTGGGAAATTATAATCGGAATAACTTGTTTCAAATAGGAAAGTCTTCTAGGCTCAGAGCATTAGCACTTTTGCTGTACAAATATAGCTACTTACTGGCCTGTACAGCTCAAAGTCTTCCAATGTATTCAGTGATGGGATGATATGGCATACTGTAGCTTTGTGTAAGCTTTTGGTGTACCCCCCCTCATGACATGAATCTTTTGTTCTGCTATGACAATTGAGCTTCCTATTCCAAGGAGTAAGAGGTGGTCACAGGTCCTTTCTCTTGTCCTTTTACCTTGGACTTATAAAGGGTTACCACTGGTGGAAGAGGAGGATACGACACCACCTGTCATGGCATATGAAGTGTAAATGAAGTGACATCACGGCTGGCCTAGAGGATATGGCAGAGGCAAGGAGGCAGAACTGTGCTTCTTGCCTATGCTACCTTGTATTGGTTTCCAAAAACTAGTCCAGTAAGCAAGAGGAATGACCCATTTTGCAAAGGACGGAGACTGATGAAACCTGTTCTTACCAGTTTTTCCACTGGCCTTGAGCATGCTTGAAGTGGTACCTTCCAGAATACTTCATTGAAGTACGCCAGGCTAAAACAAGGCTGCCTCAAAAAGGGCACCTTTGTCCATACAGCTGCATACACATAGACGCCACACACAACTACTGTTAAACATTTTCTGCCTCAGGTTCATTACAGTCTGCCATCCCCCACCCCTGCTTGACTAATGCTATGGAACTATTCACAAACAAAGCAGTTCTTTAAAAAGCAATTGGGGCGCCACATAATTGTGGAGTCTCACTTATGAGAGATTTTCATGAGTTTTCATCAAAAGCTCACTTCAGGCATTTGACTCATTGCACACATTAAATGCATGGATGAGAAGGCACAGATCTCTATGGGATGGTCCCACAACCACTGCCATGCACCTTCACTGCCCCACCTACAGCTGGAAAAAGGGAGCCTTTGTACAGCCTCTCTCCAAAATCAGGAAGCTTGATTATGTTGGATTCCCAACAATGATGGCAATAATTTATTTAAGGAAATTAGGGTTAGCATGGGATTATAAAAGTTGTTTTAAAAAGGAAACCAGATTTTTTTTTTTTTTTTTTTTGATACCACAGGTGGTAGGGGTGGAAATTGTGTGCCCCTGATATGTTGTTGGACTGTAATTCCCAGCATTCCTCATCGTTGTCTATGCTAACTAGTGTTGCTGTGTGCTTGAAGTCTAACATCTACAGGGCTGCATAGTTCTTATGCCTACCTTAGAATTATGAAGCATGGTTGTGTTGCTGGTGGAACTGTATAAATACAACTGAATTCCTTTGCAGGTGTTCTCGTTCGTAGTTATTTGCTAGTAACTAGATGAAAAGCTTTTAAAAAGTGAATTGCAGGTTTTGGCCTCTGAATTGAGAGAAGAACCCTGACATGGGGAGATTTTTTTTTTAATCCTTTGTGTGTGCAACACACCACCGCACTCTTGATGTGAACAGTGTTCCATTGTGCCTATTATTTCCATGAGGGGGAGCAATATCCCCTTCACTCTAATAATTGTTTTGTTCCCCACTCCACCCTACCCTAGAAAGGGCTGACACAGGGAAGAGATATTTGATCATGACTGGAGCCAGAGGCAAATTGGCTTGGAGTCTTCTCCTTCTACCACTGTGTCAAAGTTCTGGTATCGATCCAATTCCCTGCATTTCCATGTACATCTAAAGACCCTCACAGCTACAAATTGTGTATCACATCTAGCTTGAAGGCTTCTATTATTTTCTAGTAGTAGTAGTAGTAGTAGTAGTAGTAGTAGTAGTACTAGTGGTGGTAGGGAGAAAAAGAAGAAGGAGAAGGAGCAAGGCAGCAGTGGCAGTGGGAGCAGCTCTGTGGTCTGAAGGCAATTGATAAAGCAACCCTGCAAAAGCTAAAGAGCTCCCAGTCCATGCAGCAACTAATCTGAGGACAGAAAAACAACCATATAAATGCAATCTTAAGCTCAAGGAAAGGAAGGTATAATTTAATATAACTCCATATAGAGCAGAACAGACCAACCCTCATTCAAGGCTATCAGAACTCAGAGGAGGAATTATAGTTAGCCCTCTCCATTTTCAAGTTTGACTTTCAGGATCAGATTATCTGCAAATTTCTCCAACCCCTGCCCCCCTCCTGGTGCTTCTTTTTTGGGGGAACCTTCCCTTTCAGCATCTCCTATCAGGCTGCACATCCCTTTAAAAACCTACCTCTGTTCCTCTTCGTCCTCCACCAGCCACTGTTTGGCCAGCCAAGGATGGCTTGCTGCTGGGGAGGTTGCTTCCCACTTCTCTTGCTCAACTCTAATATATTTTAAATTACCTGCTTAAAAGCAAAGGAATTTACACACATCAGTTTATACAAGAAGGAAGCCTTATCAAGTAAAAGTGAGCTTAGTTGGCTGGTACTGTAGCAGCCACATACATATCAGTCCTTGAAAGAATGGTTTCTGGGTACACTTAGTTCCACATAGAAGGCTTAAAAGAGAGAGAATGAGAGTGGAATCTTTTCACCTGATTGACTCAAGGCTGTGAAATTCAGACTTCAGCATACTCAGAAGGAATTGCATTTTTTTTCCTGAACCTTAGCTAAGTGGTGGTAATAAGAGGACTCATTACTACACCCCTCTCTAACTGGAAATACCCACCCCAGTAAATGACATTTTACAGATCATTAATCTATCATCTGAATTTGAGCTTTAGATTGTTTTTCTCCCCAGTGAATCAAATGTGTTTTCTAAGTTTCCCCCTCCCCACCTGCACAATAGCCATTTAAAAATCCTCACACACTTAGAGGCATTAGGAAGTATTGTAGCAATTGTGATATGCAGTGGCTTGTCTCCTTAAGCTGCCCTTGAAAGATATACAGTGCATTTGGAGAATGAATTACGCCAAGCAATCCAATGGCTCTTACATAATGTTTTTAACATGCACTGCCCATTACTTTTGTTAGGTTAACTTCTCCCTGGAGACTGCTGTTCAGGATTGTAACAGGATAACATGAGTGGCATAATCCATCCCCAAGACAGGAATGGGGAGAAAAACACTTCAGTATAACCCCTACTAGATGTGATTGGTCTATACTGGGGAAAGGGGTAATGGGTTGAGCAATCCTATGATTCTATGGAGGGGGTGGAAGAAATTTTGTGGCAGAGGAACCAATATTGCTATTTTCTAAACTCTTCTGGATGATACTAGCCAGAGTAAATGAACAGTGGCCATATCCCGCCCCCCCTTCCAGAACGTCATTGTTGTCATGTACGTTCATGTCAGTCTTGACCTGAGTTATGTCAACCTTGGAGTGGGATCTTATTGGCAAGAGTTATTCAAAGGAAATTTGTCTTTGCTTTCTTCTGTGGCACATAGTATTCTCTGTGGAATCCCATCTAAGTCTTCACTGGCCTTATCCTGCGTGGTTTTTGAGATCAGACAGGATCTGGTGCCTTCAAGGTATACACTGGAGGGAACTTATTATGCCTTCCTTGAATAGAGCTGGAAATTCTCTTGAGGGATCCAGGGAATGAAGAGCCTAGAATCCAGCAGGTATGATGCTGGCATATCTCCTGTGCAAAACCATGGCCAACAGAGAAGAGATATACTGTCTTCTTCACTGCAAGTCACTCTTAATTTTATACACTTCTCTTGTTCCTACTGCTGCATATTTTACATTACAAATTCCTTGATAATGGTTTCCAGTCCTGAGCAAGTGTGAATTAATTTTTTTTAATTGGATTGATTTTCATCTTCTGCTGTCATTTGAAATCACTATTATTCTTGTATGCTTTGTCATATTGTTTCATACCGATTCCAAAATTGTGCTTTTAAAAATTTATTAGTTAATGCTTATTTAGTTATTCTTGTGATATAAATAAGGCCATTTTTTGCAGGTCAAAAGACATAATAAAATGTATATGTTAGGATAAATTGCACAGAAAAATGCAGATAGAAGTGTCCAAAACCAATGCTAAAATCTATACAGCTTCTTTTAAAAAAATAAAATAAAATATGCAACATCACTTTTTCCTTTTGGGCAGACAAACACTGAAGCATTCAATCTCAAAAAAAGCCCAGATACAAAGAATCATGAAACTTGCTCTAGTGCAGAATTTTCACTGGGTCATATGCCCCTTTCTACAAAGGGAACAGATATGGGGTTTTTGCATATCTTGCCCCAGAAAAGCTTGACACACTGTAGTACTCTTCAACATAGTCTATTTCACAAACGAAAATGGGGATACACTTACTGACTGCTGAAGCATCTTGGTCTTCTTTGTAGTGCAGTAAAAATGTTCCATAGCGCGGTAGGCAAGGTCTTTTGGTTCAAGATCACTCTGTCTACCTCCAGTCCAGACTTGTTGCCAACACTCTCCTTCCCCTACTCTGTTTAGGGTAGTAACATATCATGCCTGTTTAAAGGGCACAAAAATGTTTCTTATTTAGGTTCAACATATTGATGAAAAGACAATTATTCCACAATTCCTGATCAACAGTACAAAGTTGGAATCAGCATGTCATGAGATCACACTTCAGTGTTCATTTCTGAAAGACACTTACATTAGAAAAAAGGTGTTTCCATCATCAAAACTTGGAAAAGTTTGAGGGGCATTCCAGTTCCAATGGCTGAAATGCCTGTGGGATTCTGGTACTTGGAATCCAAACAATAACTTTTCCAAGTTCTATTCCACCAGCACTACTTCATTTAAATTCCATAAACCCAGGAGAATAAATCCTGAAGGATGATAGCTTTGGCAGTTCAGACTAGCTGTTCAGATGACTTTTTAAAAACAATTGAATTAATGAATTTGCAAGGAGTAGGTTAAAAAAAACATGGACCATCTCTAGTAGATAGGGGAACAAAGTTTTCCAAACAAAGATTTTGTGGCAAGTTTCTCCTTCTTGTAAGTTAATTCATATTTAAGCATCAATATATTCAGAATTTATTAAATAATAATAAATAGAGGGAAGTGGCCCTTACAGGGTTTCATTGTAAAGTGTGAGATAATTCCTATCAAGGAGCAAGATACTGGATATTTTGAAAATATATCTCCAACTCTGGAGATACTCATATTTGAAAAAAAAAATGAGGCAAGGGTCTCATTAAAGTTGGAAAAAAGATTTCAAAGATACAGATGGAAAGGTGAGAAAATCAACAGTTTGAATGGCTCACTTGACTACAATATTATTTTAGAGACTGTTAAGCAAGATCGGGAAACAAGAAGCTACACAACTTCAGGTCTGTAACAATGGGAGATGTTCACCATGTGATTAAACATTCTGAGGCCTCAATGAGCAAGGCTAGTTCAGCTAATCAATGAAAAAGAGGACAGGCAGTCGTGTAGGACAGCACAGTTCAAGATCTAGCCATTTCTCTTCAGCTGCTTCCCATCCCACAGGTGGCAATAGGAGAAGGTATCAAATTGGTGAGGAGTGGACAGCAGGAAGGGAGCAGGTGGCAGAGGCTGTGCCTTAGTTGGAGGCAGGATGTTTTAGACCATGGACAGTTCCAAGAGAAGTTACATCTTTGCACAAACCAGCTATGGGGGAGCTTAGGTTAGTCTTTGCATCTGGATGCAGGGCCTTACAACGAGTGATGAGATTGAATTTTGCTTCAGCTGCACTTTTAAGCAAACAGTTCTGATTCATACTGTCTGGATTAATATGTGTGTTAGAATATTGTTGTCTTTGGGACGTCATATTTCTCTGAATTTTCCATTACAGCTAAAAAAAAAAAAAGATACAAAAATATTGCTTTTTAAAAAATGGGTGTATTGTGGAAAGTTAGGTGTCTGAATGCATCTTCAGCCCATAGTCTGAGTTTAGCAGTCAACATCTCATTGTACTGCTATGGGGTGAGTGCAAAACCTCACTGTCACCATTTCCATCATGTGTGTAGTAGAGAAAGTTGCATCTAAATGTAAGCACACAAAATCAAATACGAATTTAGTGTTTTTGAAAGATTTATAGTGAAATAGATATGTCCCAAATACAGACAAATTGATTCACTTTGCGTATGACACCCCCTGATTTTATGGGGAGAACAAGACTTAAAGAGGCCAAATTGTAGACTTGAATCTAGTACTTCTGTGAAATTCTGTACATTTCATACATCCACACTGACATCTTAGGCCAGAATTTACACTGGAGTCTGTAGCCTTCGACAGATGGCAGGTGAATTAAGGTCTGAGCTCTTGTAAAAGGCTGTATGATATCCCGAGGAAGAGATATGAAAATCTGTCACCCCTTTTCTCACCAAGATTCTCATTTTCTCACTGGAGTTCACATTCTGTCTTTATCCTGCTTTGGACATTGAGACTTTTTCCCTTGCACAAGTATTTCTGAGTCTGTTTTTGTATACCTTTTCTGTTGTACATGGTTTGTATGCATTTTCCACTAGATAAAACATGCTTTTGTGTATTTTTATGGTGTTCAGACTGTGATGCACATTTTCAAATTTATGCATGATTTCATGTACATTTTTTCCATCCCAAATTGATCCACAAATCTCACGAATAAGACTACGGATTTCTGAACTAAGATCAGTTCCATTCCATTGGCCTGCCTCAGGAGGCACAGAATGGATATCATCACACTGAAATGTGAACCTAATGAATTTTTCATCCATCTCTACCCTGAGGCAAGGAATTGTAATTATCTGAAAAAAGACAACATATACATCTGTATCTGTTCAATGCTGAACTCTACATAAGTGTTCATCTAGTGCAGGGCATCATTCTATTAATGGATTATCCATTCTAAAAACAGCCTAAAAGTATCACTAACTGAGTTTGGAAAGGCAATTTCAATACACAGAGGGTTGCCTTACCATATTAACAATCCAACACATAAAGCACAGGATATTATTGTCCTGATACCTCTGATCTGGCAACAAATAATAGGGAAGTAGTATAATATTGTTAGGTGCTATAGTGCTACAGTGTTAGTTCTCCTCATGCCTGAATGATTAATTCATAACTTAGTTCTGAGTGGCTGCTACTCGGTAGAAGGATGAATCTTCAAAAGAGACCCTGTTGCGCATCCCACCGCCTTGTGAAGCTAAGATGTTGGGTACATATGACAGGGCTTTCTCTGTGGCAGACCCCAGCAGTGGAACTTCCTCCTAAAGAAAGTTGGGCTGGCTCCATTCTTTCCCACTTCCTAGCATTTTGAGAGATGGTTTTAGTCTGTTTTAGAAATATTTATTCATGTATTTAATTTTTTAAAAGAGTCATTGTGAATTGCCTTGGGATCTCCGGAGGGTTGGGAGGTATACACAAATGTTTCCTCCATCCATCCATCCATCCATCCATCCATCCATCCATCCAGGTAGTTTCTGGAATGTTGTCCCTTGATCGTCCACTGGATTAATACATTGCCCTTGCTCTAGCACTATAACTCTGAAGTACCATCTTCCATAATTACATGAGCAGGCCCAGCCTTCCTTCCATGAACAGAGAAAACATGAAAGGTTGAATAAGAGGAAGAATAAGAACAGTGCAAAAGCTGATGACACTATTGATTAAGAATATGAGTTATGAGCTTGGAAACCATAGGCTTATATTTCACATAACTCCTGAAGTCACTCAGAGACCATAAGCAAGCTCTGCTCTCTCAAATTTAGTCTGTGTTATCTACTCTGGTGGCTTTCTGTATCACAAGATACAGAATTTATTGTTCTCAAATTTTAAACCAACACCTTGAACTGGTCCTGGAAATGGAAAAAGAGGCAAGGAAGCTCTTCCAATACTAGTAAGTGTCTTAGTATATTCATTCCTGATTAGTAACCTAGCTGCTGTGTTCTGTGCAAAGTTTCTTTTGTTGCCTTTGTCTAGGAAGATCTACACTGGTTATACAATCAAAGCAAGGGCAAGGATTCCACTGCATCATATGGGGCCTCTAGTGCGGGGGCTTCTGACATTTTGTGTCCATGAAGTTGTCACAAAAGCTTTTGGGCCCTAATAGGTTTGGCCAATTTTTTTTTTAAAAAAAGCCTCATAGGTACATGGTTTTAATTCATTTTAAACTATTAAACTCTTTTGTCTTTTTTAATTGTTAAATAGTTTATTTTTTTTTAGTCTTTGGAAATCTTTTATTATTATTATTCACATTATTCTAAATTTAAACAAACTCATATGGTTGTTTGAGAGAATGGTGTGGATACCATAAAAATGGCTGCCATGAAGTATGGGAAGTTATTACTACTGCATGAAAGCATCAATTTCAACATCCCTGATAGCCACTATAACTTTTTTTTCCCAGTTAGACTTCCAGTTGTTCAGTTTGTGAAGGTCTGGAACTGTGCCAAGCATGTGGAGATGTTTGAAAACAGGATTTCTGTGCGTGCAACATCCCTGTGCACAGTTTTATCCTATCTGTGACAGATGCATGTCTACGAGGACCTATTATCAAATGACAGGACACAAAGCCATTTCCTTTTCTCTTGCATCAGTTTCTATTCTTCCTTCTCAAGTTAATTTTCAGAAGTGTGTTTCACTCCAGAAGGACTGGGAGATATAGAGAAAGTCTCTAAATGGTTTTATTTTGGTTAGTAGCTTTAATTCTGAGGACTATCTACACTACACTGTCTGTAAACATGGTGTTTGCTTACATTTCCACACAGAAGTAAACCTCACTGTTTTCAGTGGAGTTTACTGCAAGGTAAATAGAATCATAACCCAGGTAATTTTCATAATAAAGGTAGAATAAATATCTAAAATGGGAAATTTAGGCATATTCAAGATGTCACAAAGTAGATGGACACCGGCTCAGTGCTGAAGAGATCAGCTTGGTCCCAATTCACAGAACATGCCATTTACTAGTGTGAATTGACATTTTATGTATTGCTTCTGTGAGCTAACTCCAAAGCCACATTAAAAAACAGTACTATCCCAAGTTAGTACCATAGGTGTTAACCCATGAAGAAGGAAAGGGGATTAATTTACGTGTTAAAATCATCCTAAAAGTGAAGATGGCCACATCCTTAGTGACTTTCCAAGCATTAAACATTTCCAAAGCTTTTTTCCCTCTAGGATGAAGCTGGGATGTAGTAAGAAAAGAACCTGCTTTGTCTACGAGAAGAGACCATTTAATGAGCGGCAAGTAATGCTTCATTGCACGTTTCAAGACAGTGGCAAATTAGAAAGTATGTGATGAAGGGGAGATTTCTTCAGAGAGATACTCCCAGCCTAAGTTTCCATGGCTGAGTTTATGTTTTTTGGTTTCAGTAGGGAAGAACTCCATGGCAGAGTGTTGTTTTAGTGGTTAGTGTGTGACATAAAGTGAAAACCCTGAGTTCAAAGTGTCTGGCTGTTTACTGGAATCCCACTGCCCGAGAACTGGCAGTTGAATGCAAGATTACTCATCTGTGTTAACTCTTTGGGTAAACATTTTCCTGTCAAAGTGTAAGGCTGGTCTGCCCATTCCCTGACAAAAACTTGTGTTCAAAAATAAACAGCATGCATGCCTAAATTATGGGTTTATTTTTTGAAGACATATTTAGACAAAGGGCAGTGCTTTGCAGAACATGCACCTTCCAAAATTATGCTGATTCTCCTTCAGTAAGAAGAAATAACAGTCTGGAAGAATGACTGTAGGTCCAAAGAGCACTAATACTGAAAGCTAAAACTTGCCTGTCTGATGAAAAAGACCGGCTTCATTTGGGAACGGTGCGGGAAATTGAGTATTACTCTGTAATTTCTCCACTATCAAAGAGGATAGATGTAATTCAAACTGCTGAGATGGAGCCTCTGATGGGCAGAGATGGTGGGTATATGCCAAAGACATGGGGAACACCTTGAAAAGAGGTCCATAAAGGCCACTAGGGCACAATCAGTTTCACTTTTGATACTGTCTTTCACCATACGGAGAGGATCTAGAATGATGAGGGAGGGAAGTCCCCCATCTCTTCCAATTTGCAAAAAGCTTCCCTGACATGCTGCCTGAATGCAATTTTTTCTTGGCATATGTGATTGGGAGAATGACTACAGACAGTGCTGGTTGTGGCATACAGACACAGAGAGTCTGAGACAAGCTACTTCTGTTCACCACACTCAATTTGGTTGACTTGTGCTATTTCTGGATGATCAGAAGTAGTCCATCTGATTTGACTGAGTCATGGGCTAGGCCAGCTTGCCATAGGAGTTGGCCCTGCCATTTGAGAACACCTTTTTCTCTCGAGCAGCCATAAACTGAGTAACATCATGAGTAAGAATAAGCCTGTGTGCACAGATATGGAAATAGGGAGATCCCATTGAATCAACACAAATTTGCTTTAGAGTAAATAGCAGGCTCAGTACATGGCCCTTTCCGCACGGCATTTTCCATGCGAAAGGGCACCTGGAGCACTGTGCGATTGTGAGGAGCGATCTCCACAACACATTCACAATTGCGCGACGCTCCAGGGGCCGGCAGGCACCGATCGCACACCTTTTCATTTTTGGCTAGAAGCTGAAAATGGTGCGCAATCACGCATTGCTCCCTGGCCCCACACCTTACTTACCTGGCGTGCGGAGCCTCCGGAGCCGCGGTGGTCATGTTTCCTGCCCCAGTGAAGCCTGGGAAACTCCCAGGTTGCGCTGTGGAAGGAAGAGGCAGGCTCTCGCGCTACCTGCTCAGGAGCAGGCAGCTCGTGTGGAGCTGAAGCAGCAGGGACACGAGAGCCTCTCACTGGAAGCTGCTTGCACGATCCCTGCAGCCCAGCACCGAAAAAAGGTAAGGTGCGGAAAGGGCTCATGTGCTGAGTAACTCAGATAAAAACCAGAACTGGACAAACTGGCTGAATTTACTTTTCTGTGTGAATTTTTCTGTGTCTTCGAAGAACTGCATCCAGGTATCATGCCTCACTTTTGTATAATTCTTCTTCTAAGAACAAGATTTTTTTTTTTTAGATTACAAACTCCTTGAAGCAATCATCTGTCTTCCTGTCATTATTCTACCAAACAATCTCCCCCCTTTTTTCCCCCTTTCTCCCTTTGTGTACATTTGATGGAATATATGTGTGTGTGTTTGCATTTATTTATTGTGAATAGGACCTGTCAAATCAAAAAAAGGATGTTCTGTTTCATAGACACAAATAAAATCAGCCTGATGCTCACATGTGCTTATCTAGAGTTTGGAAAAATGCCTTTAAAGAGGTAATTAATACTTCTCACCCTTTACAGCATTTGAAAAGTACCCCGTTATCCTTATTTGTCAAAAATGTTGAAAAAAACAATTGTGTTACTTGTGGTCTACTTTACTATTACTCTTTTATTTTGAGGAGGAGACCATTTCTTTTAACTTTTTTGAGAGGGGATCTTAGATTTATTAAGATGGTAGCATAAAATTTGAAAAAAAATCATGTTAAAATGCATTTAAAATACCCTGTAAAGTATGTTTTTTGAAAGCAACTAGAACGTATTACGCCAATGATATAACTTTGCTTTGTTCATTGTGTTACTTTTGATTTGAATCATAATGTGGTTGCACCCTTTTGTGCTTGTTGTCTTTCTCCAAGTAACTTGTTATAGGCAATTGTGTTATTTGAAGCTTGTTACTTTCAGCATTGCTTTCACAGGTCAAGGTGTGCCACTAGCTTCTTCAAGGGACTGAAAAGACAAGGATCTGAGTAACAGCACAGATGTGATTTCACACAAATGTTCCTATTTGCTTCAGTTGTCTTTGCATAGGAAAAAAGTCCCTAAACATTGATAATGTAGTTGCCAGGAATATGGCTGCTGCTACTCAGGTGGTTCCCTTCAGATAACCAATGTTGAGCCACACGGACCACTTTATTCCTGACTGTCTGCCATCTGTTTCAGCCAAACTAAAAGGAAAATTACTTTCTGGCTCAATGTGCTCAAATGACCTTTTACAAAAAGCTAGTATGTTAACCAGGACTCCCAGGAGTTAAGAAATAAGTGTGTGTGTGTGTGTGTGCGTGCGTGCATGCACGTGCATGCAGACGTACACACACACATATGTACACACACACATACATACACCTCTATTAGGCTAATGAGTCCATTAAGCTACCATGTCAAAAATGCATTCACCATTTTTTCCTAAAACAAGTAGGTCTCCACTTTACTTAAAAAAAAAAAAGTTATGGAGCGACATAATTTTTCAAGTTTATTAGCTGTCTGGCTAGTACTTTGCTTCGAAATGGCTGTGCGGATGTAAAAGAAACTGCCCTCTAAATCTGCCAACGGAACTGTGTTCGGGGGTGGGCATTGGGGGTGGTGGGTTGGGTGGAAGGGGAGACTTGTGTTGCTGATAAAATGCAGTTCCACCTTGCCAAAACGTGGCACGGTTTTGCAATCGAATACCCCTCCGTTGGTGACTCATGCTCCTAATTGCCCTTCTTTGGTTTACCAAGGCTTCTATGATTAAGCCTGGAGGCCTAAACCAACACGTAACACATAACACATGTAACCAAATTCTGACAGCACCTTTCCCCCTCTTCCCCCCCCTTTCCTTTTTAAGGAAAAGTCAGTTTTGAAGAAGCCAACTTAGAGCAAAGGCGTGCCCAGGAGAGTGCTTAACTCTTCACCCTGAGCTCACATATTTGTTCCAAATCCCTCCTTCAGCCGCTTTAGCACCTTGTGACATGCTTCCAATGCCATGCTGCTCTGGTAACATTTATCAAAAGGGATCATGTAAGTGTGTCTTTCTAACAGCATTGCTGCCTTCCAGGGGATGGGCAATACTAATGTGGGACAGCGGTGTGATAATTCCAGTCTTGATTTCACTGGGTTTTTCAAAAATCCCACATGCATTCCTTTCGCTTCCCACCCTTTCTTCGTAGACTTTATTTGTTGGTTCCTCCATGACAATCTATATGGATTTGTTGAATTCATCTTCTACAGTGTACTAGTTTGTTTAGGCCAGAAGTGTGCAATGCCAGAAGTAAGTGGCCAGAAAAAGTATGGGCCAGCTCAGGAGTTGCCAAAATAGCCCTGAGGGCCACATGTTGCCTCCAGGCACACTTTGTCCACCACTGTTTAAGTACTTCGTACCCATTTCTCCCGCTGACTTGAGTGAGCATGTGAGTTTTTCAAACTTCTAGCCTTCCATAAAAGTATATGCATTTTTTTTACAACATCCAGAAGGTACCTCAAGCCTTACAAATGTGTGGACTCATTTTCTTTTATACCATGCTTGCTGGGGTGAAAAACTGGAAATCTTGGGAAGGATCTTGAAATCATCAACATTCTTTTTCCATTCATAATGGTGGAAGGGACTGTCAGTTACATTTTTTTTTGTTGCTGTCTGCATTAAAATCATTTCTGTCTTATGGTGACCCTACATGGGGTTTTCTTGGCAAGAATAATTCAGAGAGGGGTTTTCTTTTGCCTGCCTTTGAGTTGAGAGAGTGTGATTTGCCCAAGACTCTCTTGTTCTTTCCTACAGATGTTATCGTAGAAATGTAGCAATAGTTACATGGCTGGAATTCCTGAAACACTGAAGGAGCCTTCAGGCAACTATCAGCACTAAGAAGAGTAAAGATCACTGGTGCATCTGGCTGAAAGCATAAATATCTAAGCCTGGGATGGGGACCGTGCAGCCTTTTACATTTTTCCCTAGGTACTGTTCTCATTTTATGACCTTCTCCACAGGGGGACAGGAGAGGAGTGGGACCATGACGATCCTTCTGCATGATGTCATTATGGTCCCGTCCTTCTCCCATTGCCAGGTAGTGTAATTGTAGATTAAATCAGTGATGGGTTTTCCCCATCAACAACCTGCGACCACGCCCCCATCGTGCTTCTGGTGCTTCTTCAGGCCTGGCTGGGAAAGTGCCCAGCTGTGGTGCAGAAGGAAGAGGCACGTCCATCACACTTCCTTTTGCAGGGACCTAGCCAGTGCAGAGGAAGCACTCCCGTCGCACTTCCTTCTCAGCAGAAACACTGCCGAGATCACCACCAGAAGACAACAATGTATAAGGTAGAGTGTCTATCTCATAATGCTCACATTCTCTAGATCTGGTGGAAACTGCCCTTTAGTTCTACTCAGTATAACCAGCAATGAGACATAGTGTGATAGATGATGGCTCAGAAGTCGATGAGCAATTGATTGTGCCAGAAACAGAGCCAGTGTTAGACCAAACTACCTTGCCAACACCCCCAGCAGCTGAAAGACAAGCTGAGACAGAATTGTTGCAACCAGTGCCAGAGGAAGAAGGGGCCAGCAATGGTTTAGAGGAATTAGATCCACCTTTGCCCCCTAGCTCTCAATCATGGAGGAGACAAAAATGAGCAGCTCAGAGGGAAGCCATTTTTGTGAGATTGGAAAAACAGAACAATGATAAGTAACACCTGTTTCCATCAGCTATTTAAGTCTCTCGGTGTGGCTTGCTGTTTGCTTGTAGCAAATCGCTACTCAAGCCCATACGACCCTTGTGTTCTGGCTCTCTTGACCCCTTTTTAAAGGAATTTCAGCATTCTGGACCTTTTGGATTTGACCTTGACTTCGGATCAGCTCAGCACTTCTTTTGATTGTTTGTAGTGGACACTCCCCGCTGCCTTCTGCTCTTGGGCAAGTACTATCGCCTTCCTTACCTTGCTGGCAGAGAGGCACAGACTGGGAGTTGAACTCTGACACATGATGGCAAGTGTTGTGTAGCTACAGTAAGTTTGACTATATCTGTAGGGCCACACATTCCTCAACCTTGATCTACACCCACACCAATATGTAATTATACATCTCATATACACATACCATTTATTACACTCATACCATGCTCTTCCAAAAAACTTAAAGTAGCTTGTTTATTGTCCTTTAGCTTATGTAATTATATTTCAATCTGTGCTTCATGGCTCTAGGTGCCCTCAGAATACAACTTGGTCTGTAAACAAATGTGTTGTTGTTGTAGTGGTGGTTGTAATGGCTGTTTTTATTAATTCTATTTATACCCTGCCTTTTTGCTAAAATTAGGACTTGGTTTTTGTTATTATTGCTGGCAGCGTTGGAGGTGGTTATGGAGGAAGGTATAGACAGCTTTCAGCAACAGAATTGTGTCATGCCACATATAGGCAGACTGACTGAGAGAATTTCTCAGGCACTTGAACACATAAGTTTTTTGTTGACATAAATACTTGTATTGGATAATAAACAACATATTGATTTATGAACAAAATGATAGACATATGAATCTTGTCCATTCAACAATATTTTTTAGTTCAAATAAGGACAAAAATTACCATAATTGGAAGCATATCAATATTCAAGTTAATGTACCCCCTGTGTAGCTTTACTTTGTTATTCAAAATAATTCAGCAACAAAGTAGACTGGGAAAATAGTAAAACCACAGCAATTACTTGTCAGAATCTAGAAAATTCCATCTAGTAGTTGATTGAACAACTGTTTGTTCTTTTTGAGAATTTTTAGACTTCATCTATCAAAACTCCCAAATGTATTTTTTTTCAGTTACTCTGGAAGCTTAGGATTTCAATTTCACTTGTGGACAGACATGTCCTCCTCTCTTGTATGTAAGTAGTTGCTAATTACATCCTATTGTTCTTCCATGCAGATCAAGAATTAGATCTCTGATAGAATAATATAGTGCATGGTCTACATATGAGTCCTGAACCTGCCTTTGGTGGCCTTAGAAGTCTCCCAAAGGAACCTTGCCTCCCAACTTTTTTTTTTTGGAGATGATTTGGAGATGATATTCTGCCTGAAAATCACATCAAACTACCAGAAACCACTTGGAAACCCAGAAGAACCCAAACTCCTCCAAGTCCTCTCATTTTCAGATTTATCAGCCCAAATGGCAACTGGAATTGATGGATGTGCCCGTGTGGCCTGCAGGAATGAAGACTCCCCCCCCCGCCCAGTCTCCATATAGTTGCCCATTCCTTCAGTAGGCTCTAGTATATAAGTAAGTAAGTATTACTTGTAAGTACTGTTATCCCTATGTAAACAATGTTGAGACACATCCTTCTCTCTCTGCCCCCACACACAAACATACACACACATGCACATGCTCCCTCTTTCCATTAATATCTCACGCATTCCTATTCTCACATACAATCCAAATATACACCCAAACACACACCAATTCCCCCTTGTACACTCACGTATAACATATATCCTTCCCCCCCATCTGCCAGTTAAGACATGGAAAAAGTATCCTACTGAAGCTAAGATGCTTTCTGGAAATTTGACTGAAGAAGCAAACGTACAGGGATTTTATAGCCGATGATTTGAGAAATGTTCCTTGCCTCAACTCTCTGGTGCAACCACCTACCTCTTTCTCCCATAGCAATTAGACTTTGAAAAGACTCCTGCTATATTTATTCAAAGCTTATTGGGTTCAGAAGCATTGATTCAGACAGCTCTTCCTCAGACATGGAACTGAGGGAAGTACAAACTAAGTCCTTGCTGTCTCATTCCAATAAAATTAGACATTTGCATTGAGGAGAAAGAATTAGATATCTATTTTATATCCATTTTATATTTATAAGCCAGTTATCCTTTAAAATTCATACTTCCCTGAATTTTGCAAAGTTTTTCTCAAAATATTTAAATTGCAACATATGGGCAAATGTGCACAGAAATATATGTATTATAGAAAGTAACATTACAAAAGTCATATATTAAGATGATTGTTTATAAAAATGTGCATATTGGAGAAAATTATATAAAAATGTGTCTATTGGGAAAAACACACACAAAAATGTGTTTGCATTTCCATGTAAACTTTAAAACAAAACAAAACAGAGAAACCAGCACTAACGTCTTATTCTGTCCCAACTTGTTACAGATCCTTTAATAACTGATGACATTATGCACCATGAGTCCTTATTCCTTTGTCTGTCCACACTTGACAATCACAAAGATTTCTTTTAAAATGTTTAGCATTCCATCAATGTTCTCATTTTGACTATCAAGAATTCAAAATCGAAATAATCTCCCATTTCATTCTCACACATTAGAATCAAAAAGTCAGACATCTTTCCCCTGCTGGCTGAGATTATGAGCCAACGTTTCCTTTTCTCTATTTTGCAAAGATTGTTCACAAAAAATTCATTAGCTTTTTACTTTTTTGGAAAAAAAAACCTTTACATGAATCTATATCTAATTGCTAGTGTCAACTAAAGTAGACATATTGAGTCAAGGGGATATACGTAACTGGTGATCTATCATTCAGTCATTGAGTAAATGGGTCTATTCTGTTTGAGACTACCAGTTGGATTTAGGCCATTGTTGGGGGTCACCTTGATGGTTTTTTAAGAATAGGAAGAGGGTAAATTTTTTAATTTTGATGATGACTATGATGAACCCTGGAGGGGCATAGCAACAGGACCACCCTAGCAACCAAAAGGATTTAAATTGGTTGGCTGTCGAACGTTGAACCCAGGCTAGCCAGAGGGAGGAGCTAGATGGAGGGAATGAGCCCAACAGAAATTTAACTGAAACAAAGTTCCGAAGAATGAGTTTTGGAAAGAGTTTTGAGTGAGAGAGCCATCTGAGAGGTTGAGAGAGAGAGATTGTAAAAAAGAGTTAGAGAAGTGTTTGCTGGGTTTAGAGCTGAGAGTGTGTTGATGTTTGGTATTCTTAAATTTGCCAACTACCTTTTCCCTTGTCAGTGTGTTCAATAAAGATTTTGTTATATTTTTTGTAAAAAATAGTGTCCATAAAGTGCCTCTGTGCTCTTTATTGAGTGTATATGCTACCACCAGTGACGCAGTCATCTGGATAAGCTAATCCATGATTTTCCCTATATCTGCAAGCGTGAAGATTTAGGGAAAGCAGTAGAGGGAGATAAACTGAGAGAGGAAGCCAGTGGGGGACAAAAATATAGAAGGGTGCTGCTTCTCTGGGAAGAGAGAATTTAAAGCACCCATGAGTGTCATAGCCCAGGTTTGGTCCAATCTCCTGGTTCTGACAACGACAACTGTGACAATGATGATGGTTTATTCCATGTACAGGGTTACTTTTGTTGGCTTTAAATGACGATGGAGTGTTGTTTGCTATCAGATTATATAAGATTTGTAGTTAACCTTTCAACTCAAACAGTAATTCTAGCCATCATTAGCTACCAAACAAAAGCCTCATGGTGCCTTTTCCCTGTTGATGGGAGCCCCCTGCAACGTTAACAATACAAACCTAGAGATGTTTTCCTAGGTAACTCAATGGGATTTACTTCTGGATAAATATGTTTACAATGCAATATAATGCACTTTCTTTCTTGAAGAAGGGAAAGGAACAGGTCCTAAAGGAAGGTCAGTGGGCACTGGAGGTGGCAAACATACCCCATATGCCAGGCCCTGCTTGAAGGCAGTTAAGGGTGATGTTCTGCTAAAACCGATTGGTCAATGTTTCTAATACGATTTTTTTTTTTTTTAGCATCCTCCTTTTGAATACTTTGTCCACCTTTATGACTAGCAGTTCAGCTTTGGAAATACCACTCAAAACAAGTGCCTGTTGGGCACTGCAGATTTATCCAGCTAGGGAAAGTTGTGTCTCTGTGGCACAAATGGTATTTCCTGATATCCCAACCAAATATACCTTCAGGCCAACTGGGCTGTGTAAGGTGGGTTTTGCCTTGATTTAAAGTCTACGAGCTAGATCTGATCCTTTCCTGACTCCAATGGAAATGAAGGATCATGAAACGCCAAGTTATTAATCACTGTGGATTAGAAAAATCCAAGATCTCTATTAATCTCCCTGTCCAGTTCTGTTATCTTCTGAGATTTTCCTGTCATTTTCTTTAAGACTTTCCTTGTAAATTTTGCATTTTGAACTGTAAGAAAGCCATTAGAGGATGGCAAGAGGCCTGTACTTTTCTCGTAATGACTTCTCAGGTTTCCCTAGATTTTCTTATGCCAAACAAATTGAAGCCACACACACAATTTTTACATTGGTGGCTACATGAAGCAGGCATTCTTCAACAGGATCTTCTATTTTGAATATGTTCTGTCTGACAGGTTGGTGAAGGACTGTGCTTTTTGACCCATGCTGTTTTTCTAGGATAGGAGTAGAAGACTAAAAGATTAAAAATAGCTAAAACACACTTGCTATGACACAGACACTTATGAAATATACTGGGCCTGCAGGACTTAAATTATATAGCATACATTTCAGGGTCTAAAAATGTTGAGAATTAAACAGCCAACATACTTCATTATTATTTATCATTTCTACAGCACTTTACAATTCTTATCTCGGTTAAACCCTCCCTACAAACCCCTTTGGTTTTAGGTTAGGCTGACAAAATCAAGAATCACGTTAACCACGGCCACCCAGTGAGCTTCAGGGCTGAAAAAGGACCTGAAGTTGCCCTTTCCACATCTAAAGACACCATTCTTTGCTCTGTTCATCACACTATACTGTACAGTTCCCAAGTCTGTGACTTGGACTTGGCATTTGTTTACTTATTTGGAAAGGTATCCTGCTCAGTTTTTTTTATGCTCTGAGGGAACAGTAGTTAATATCAACACAGACAACATGAGGTCATCCTACAAGGCACTCCTAAAACAAAAAAAAGATACTTATAATAGAACACAATGGAGTCAGTTGGCCCTAGCTGTGAGGACCAAGAACGAGAAGCAGTTTTGGGACATTGTTTCCATTGGTATGCATGTGATTAGACCAGTTATTACCGGACAAATTCCATTGCAAGAATGGCATACTCACTTCAGCGGACTTTATGGAGCTACATCCATAGAGAACCATCCTTCATTCACCTCAAAGACTGTGTGCTTGCCTTTTTGGCCACCTGTGTCTGTGTCAGAGGTGAAGAAGTTGATTGCAGCTCTCACCTTGAGTAAGGCACCAGGCGAAAATATGATGCCCCCTGAAATCTTTAAATGTTTCCCCGAGTGGTGGGCCCCTATATTAGCAAAAGTGTTTACCCAGATTAATAACACAGGCATAATTCCAACAGGCTGGAAACAGAGTATAGTTGTCCCCATCTATAAGAAGGGAGATAAGCAGGATCCCAACAATTACCGGCCTATCAGCCTCTTGGATATTGACTCCAAGTTATATAGCAAATATCTGTTAAATAAACTAGAAGATTGGAAAACGACCAATCATGTCATTCACCCTGAACAGGCGGGCTTTAGGAAAGGTCAAGGCACCATCGACCCT
Source organism: Cyclura pinguis (assembly GCA_030412105.1). Taxonomy (NCBI): domain Eukaryota; kingdom Metazoa; phylum Chordata; class Lepidosauria; order Squamata; family Iguanidae; genus Cyclura; species Cyclura pinguis. The sequence continues at coordinate 167,965,925 of CM059600.1, forward strand.
TGTTTCACTCTCTACTGTCTAGCACAGCAAAGTGTTTTGGGTCCTACCAAACATTTATATGTCGCCTTTGTTGATTTAGCAGTCGCCTTCGATTTTATTGATAGAAACCTGTTGTGGCATAAATTGGCTAACACTGATTTAGATCCTCACCTGTTGTTCCTAATCAAGGAACTTTATTCTAATACAACTGCTTCAGTAAGAGTAGGTATCTCCGGTTCATTAACAGCTCCCATTCATATAAATAAAGGAGTCAAACAAGGCTGCCTGCTGGCTACTCTACTCTTTAATCTATACCTCAACGACATAATTCCAGCCTTGTCAGGCTCAGAATTTTTTCCACCCCCTGTTGGTTCAAAAAAGATTTCTAGCTTGTTATATGCCGATGACATGGTTCTAATATCACTTACCCGTGTAGGTTTAAAAAGGTTGCTTTCGAAGCTTAGTGTTTTCTGTTCTAAAGAAAAGCTGAATATTAGCTACTCTAAAACAAAGGTGATGGTGTTTGGGAAAAGACATTTTCCTTTCCAATGGTCTATTAATGGCCACCAGATTGAACAATGCTGAGAATTCAAATACCTTGGCGTTCATTTCACAGAAAATCTCTCATGGAAGCCCCATATTGAAGCCACCAAAGCAGTAGCCCTCAGATCTATTGGGGCAATTCTCAGATTCTATAATACTGCTGGGGACCACCTGGTTGTTCCAGCACTAAAAATATTCCAAAGCAAAGTTATTGCTCAGATTCTCTACGGTGCTGCTGTATGAGGATGGGACGATTCTCACACATCAACTGGAATCCCTCCAGAATACTTTTCTTAAGAAACTACTAAGACTTCCCCCGGGTACCCCGGCAGCTTTGGTTCGGGCAGAGGTCAGGTTTCCATCCATCAGAGCCGGTATTCAGTTGGCTGTATTTAATTATTGGAGAACAGTTAAAGATTCCTCAGTTAGAGCTTTTCCTAAGTTATGTTTCAAACAGCTACCTAGCTGTAAAGTATGGAATTCAAGATATCATAAGTTGCTTGAATGGTATCCTAGTCCACCGGACAACTTTCTCATCTTGAATTCCAAAGAGAAGCTCCGGGATCATATTTTCCATCATACTGCTCAATCAGACAGACAGATTATCAATAATTCTAATTTTTCTAAATGGTACAAATTCTACAAACTTGACCATCAAAGGGCCATTTATTTGACAAAGCTCACCTTTCCAAAGCTTAGGCAAGCTTTCACAGCTCTTCGTTTTCAGAGTATACCCACTGCTGTGATAGACGGCAGATACTCACATACCCCTTTGGCTCTCCGCTTATGCATTTGTGGGGCCCTTGAAATAGAGGATCTGCCTCACTATTTGTTTTCTTCTCCATTATATTCTGAGCCAAGAGCCAAATTTTTGGGATCTATCCTGCCCCATTTGGAATCTAATACTGTCTTAGAAAAGATTTTTTATCTCCTTGCTGATATTGACTACATGATAACTCATAAGGTCTCTCTTTTCACTCTGGCAGCTATGAAGATCCGGGCTAGATATGTTGCCGATATTGCGGTTGATTGCTCTGGAGACGCGCTCACCTAATTATAGTTTTATTGTCAATGTTCTAACTAAATCAAATTTTAAATTTCTCTCACACATGACTATTATGTAACTTACTGTATGATGTTTTTTGCTATGCTGTCTCTACATATGTATTTTATTTTTAACATTTTGTGTTATACTGTATTGTATTTTAAATACTCTGTATGCAAATGGCCTTTGGTCTACGCATTAATAAATGAATTGAATTGAACCGAGACAACATGGATATACCCATACTGAATTTACAAAATTGTTAAATCCCATTCTCCTCTCCCTTTCCCATTCTTTCTTTGTCTATTGCCACCCACTCCACATTTCATGCCTGTCCACAAAACCCCTCCTTCTAGTTCCAACTGGAATACCAAGAAAGCAGACTTTCTATCACAAAAATTAAAATCCTGCTAAAATAATGTTGTATTAAGTACAGTCCATAGTAGATAGGGATGCACCTCAACACTTGAAGCACAATCTTGTAGAAGAGAGATTTAAAAAGGAATAGGCAACAGTCTTTCCAGCAGAAGACCCTTCCCAAACTCACTGTTGTCTACTGACTTCCAATAGATCAAGAACACTCTGCAGTCATGTGAGTAATGGAAGATTCTAGTTCTAAAATGACTGTGACTATTGGCAGAACCTTGTTGGGCAGTTTAACATCTGCTTATGCCAGTGGTTGTACCATTTACATGTTTACATGTCCCCTCTTACACAAACAATTCCCCATTCTCCCAGGTGAAATAGCCAGCTTAATGTCCAGATAGTTTGCAGGTATGGCTCCAGAGCTCTTCTCTTCATGAGTGGAATGGCAATTGGTGTAGTAACTTGCAGGGCCACCAAAACCTGTTGCTTCTATAGGCAACAAATCAGCTCTCAGGTTATGTCTGTGGTGGTCACTTGCACTTTGTGCTTCCCCCCAAAAAAGAGAAAATGCATCAGCAGAATTGAGAACAAAGAACAGAGGACACATTTGTATAACATTTGGATCAGCTAGGTTACATCTATTGGTGAATTTGAAACAAATTGCCATAACTGGAATAGAAATACAACACATCTCACTGTCACAGGAAAGAGTGTGGTTGCAGGACCTGTGTGTGTCATCACAGTACAAGGGGTACTTGTGGATGGGCAACTTTGGGGACCTTATTGTCTTTTCAAACAGTATCTTTAAATCTTATTTAGAGAGACATCTTCTTCAAAAAGCTTAAAATAGAGGACTGCCTCTTCAAAGTAGGCTATACCTAAAGGATGGATTTTTAATTGTCAGGGAGCAGGATGCTACTCTGCAAATGGGAAACATGGCAAAGGTCAAGAGGCATGTGATTCCATTCTTACTGAGGAAGTGCACCCAACAGTAATGTCTGCTTCTTTCCTCTGGGGCGTCTGGAAACGAAATCACTGAAGACTACACTAATGTTGTAAAAGTCACAAAAATGTACAAATTCTGGAAGAGGATTCTGAAACATTCCCATTCTGTGTCCTTTGTCTACAACTTTGACTCCTAGAAAACAAACCCAAATCATCATCATCATCATCCACAGTGACCCTTTTCTTCTCTCCAAAAACTTTGCCAGACAGTTGTCTTGATAGCGGATGTCTCAATAAGAAGATTTCCTTTGGGAAATATCTCCTTTTAGTACAGCCAGTGAAGAAATAGTCTTTTAATATTACCACTAACAAGCATATCAGCCTTAGTTAAATAAGCTTCATATATCTTGATTGACTTTTTTATTGCCTGCAGGGATGATGTGCTTTTATATACTAGGGATATATAGCATGATTATCCTGAAAAGTGATGTTTTAACATTTGTAGAAGGACACAATGAAGGAAAACACCAAACTGAAGAAAAAAAATCCCAGTATGTCCTGCTGAAAATTGGAATCTCTTATAAACAAATTAAAGAAGGCCCTATGGAGATCACTTCATGCAAAAGCCTGTTGTATTGATTATGCCACAAGCATTTAACCCTCCTTGGGTTGTTAATCACTCAATTAGACCTAATTGTCATGGGCAGAGGATATCAAAGGGCCTCCTGCTGGAAAGAGAAGGCTGCAGCCTTTTGGTTTGATAGGTGATCCCTTCCACAAACACAATGCCACAATAGGCCTCAGCGGAGTTTATCAGCATGATGTGGACAGCAAAGGAGACTAAGTTGCAGGTCTCTGGGGGTTTTCTACAGCCTTGTTGTGCTAGATCAAAGGCAAGGAAACAGCTGATTCCAGACTGGCTGGTGTCTGTATGAGGTTTCCTCTGCTAGAGGCAAATGTAGCCCCCCCTCTTTCCCCCCTTTTTTGGATTGCTCATTTGAAAGCTGTGGCCCCGGGGAGAATGTCAGAGGGAATTGCATACTTCGAAGGCACTTGAAGAGATATGAGTAATCTGTTGCTTTTCTTGACAGACAGAACAGATAAATACATGCTGGACAAAGGAAGTCTGTGATCCTAGAGGGCTGGATCCAAAGTCTCCACTATCAACATTCCACTAAGGTTTGGAAAGTACTAAGTAAGAATCAAGGCTGACCTTTACAGGTCAGGTCTAGCTGTAATTATACAAGGGTCTTACTCTTTTGCAAATTAGCTCCAATGATAAAAGGCCATCCTGTTCTTTGTGTTGATCTATAGAGAAGAAATCTTATGTTTTTGTTTTTTGTTTTTAAAGTGCTCCCTGTGCTTTTTAGAGCTGCCTTCTTTTCACCTACCTGTAAGTTCTGTTGAACACACTGTGGCTTTTATCAGAGCAAACTCAAATACATCCAGATGGTTTGAATGGTTCTCACTATTCACAGAAAAACAAAAGCAGAGTAAGGACCAAAGAAGAAATCACCCCACCTGCTCATTTAGAACCCCACAGACATTATTTCAAAGGAAACTAGTTAGGTAGTATCTTAACTAATCTTTTTGTGGGAAGATGCAAGCCTTTTGTGTACAATGCACCCACGCACACCCAGGGCTTAAATTATGAGTTCAAATTTACAATCTCTGAAACAATTCAGTTAAGATTTGAATTTTGATTTTGGAATTCATTAGGTAAAAGAAGGAATGCTTGTGGGAAGGATTTTTAAATGTACAGTACTTGGAGGTATCAACTACCCAGCCTTCATTTTTGTACATGATACTGTTTTGTTTTGGTTTTGGTTTTTGTGCACAAAAATTGCCTCCAGAGCCCCAGAACAGAAGTATAAGATACTATTATGGGGCTAAACTGAATCACACTTTTCTTATATGGCTTTACTTAATTGCATCCCATGAACATCCCACTGTGGAAATGCTCCAGATTGACCAAATTTAATGTTACTAATAAGTGCTCTCCCAGCACTTGATATATTCCCGCTTTGCTCTTTTTTTCTTTTTTCTTTTAAAGATGTCCTTTTAATTTGCTTTGTTAATGCTATAAAATTGTTGTTTTTGCTAACAATTGGTATTGTTATTCATTTCTATCTATGTCTCTTCCTCAAAAATGAGACTTAAGGCAGTTTAAAAAATGTAAACAAATACAGTTAAAAGCATTGAAAAGACATAAGTAAAGCGCACAAAAATCTATTGTTAAAATGCAGTTAAATTTCAAATAGAACTCCACAAAAACAAAATTAAAAAAGAACTCCACAAAAGACATAAAGGAAAATTACATAATATTAAAACCCCTGGCAGTCAATTCTTCAAAGTCTGTTGGAGTAGAAAAATTTTCAGTTGTCACTGAAAATACAGCAGGGAGGGAGCCATCATAGCTTCTGGGGCTTGGGATTCATAGACTCATAGAAATGTAGAGTTGGAAGAGACCACATTCTAAAAGCTCGGAGCAGCCAAGAGGAAGGTCTCTGCCATATTCCCATCCAACATGCCTATGACCAAGAGAAGCCCCCCATTCCCAGGTCCTATAGCATGATCAGTCCTATACAGGAAGTCCTATGATGTTTGTGACAGAGCCTGGGGGTATGGTTAGCAGGACACCCCCAGCATCAGGTGGTCATCTAACCAGATTGGCCCTGGCTGAACAAAACCAGGCCCTAGCAAGAGGGAGGGGCTGGGGCTGAGACAGCAGAAGGCATATATACAGGGACCGTGAATTGGATTCTGTCTTCCTTCAGTGAGATTCTTAGAGTGAACTTTTAGTCAAAGCCTTCAGTCAACCAAAGGGGGTTGCCTGAAAAGAGGGTTGTCCTAGTGGCCTAGTGTGGGGCAAAGAAAAAAACCAAAACACTTCTGATTGGGTCAGAAAGTGGACCTTAAGTAGGGAATTACACCTTGTGCTCAGGGGAGCCAAAGATGTGTGTGAGAAAACTCTGCTCTTGAGTGCTGTGGTGCTTTGAAAAAATTAGTTAAACATCTTTAAGGAATTGTTATTTTGTTTGAATATTCTTGAAATCACAATACCTTTTTCCTTGTTTGTTGTTTTAATAAAGATTTCATCCTATTTTTATAAGTTCTGCCTCAACAGAGTATTTTCTTCAGTTTTACTTTTGTAACATGCTACCACAGTTATCAATCCCCCCCCCCCCGTTTTGTTTTTTTTAATAACCACTGATAAGCGTTGCCCTTTATCCACTGAGGCAGTGGGTTTGAGGGAAAGCAGGGTTGTGTATATGTGGAAGGGAAGGAGCCAGGGTGTGATAGTAAGATTAAAAGGGTGCTGCTACTCCAGTCAGGGAGAAAGGAAAACAGGCCTAGTTTGTTTAGGCCCTGGCTAGCCCTCCTCCACAATGTTAAATTGCATTCTAACACAATTTTTTTTTAATTTTATTTATTTATTTATTTATTTATTATCAGTACCATTTTCATCTATTCTTACTCACAGTTGTGTTATTTTTTAAAGGCCAGCCCTGGGCCTCATCTGGGGGAAAGACAAGGTATAAGTCATTTATCATTATGTGCCTTCAAGTCAAAACCTACTTATGGAAACCCTATCCAAGGGTTTTCCTGGCAAGAATGATTCAGAGAAGGTTTGCCGTTGTTTTCCCCTGAGACTAAGGGAATGTGATTTGTCCAAGGTCATCCAATGGGTTTCCATGGATGAGTGAGGATTCAAATCCCAGTCTTGTGGAGTCCTAGTACAACATTCAAAAGACTACGTTGTACTGGTTCTCAACATAAATCATATGGTATAGATAAATAAATACATTCAGAAGTGCCACTTACTTGCCATAGTGTAGTTCTTTCTGTAGGTCTCCATCTCTCTACATTCCATCCATGCCGGATGTGAAATATCCATGTTGGCAGAGAAGGAGCAGATCATCTGAATATGCCATCTCAGCAGAGTACTTTATCATCGTAGTCATAAAAGTTGAGATAAAACATTTTTCCATTTCAGTGCTATCACACATTTACTTTAATAGCCTTTCAAACATTTCAGTGCAAGTTAAATTATTGGAGAAGCAAAGAAATGCATTGCTAAAACATCACAGGGCAGTCACTTTTTTTAAAAGAAAAAAATACTTACACTAAACTTTTTTTTTCATTTAAGTGAGAATATCTGAATAATCTTTTATAACATTTAAGGAGAAAGTATTCTAACAATAGTTACCAAATAAATTAATTTGTAAATATTCTGCTAAAATAGCATTTATCAGAAAGGTAAGAGTGAAGGGAATGGTGTCTACTGTGGAATAGCTAGTATAGAGATCGAAAAATTGGTCCAAAATCAGCCATGAACAATTTACACCTTTAGAGACTGTACTCTGTTTCATTTTTTCCCCTTTAAATAAAGGAGTTTTTCCGAGTATTCAAAAGAGATGAAAGAACAGCAGAGACAGCTGAGAAGAACACACTGGTATTATGGCAAAGACATAGGTGCTTTATAAAAAGTAAATGAGCAAGGAGTGGCATTTATGGACAATGACCTAATGTGGAACCACCCTGGCCAAACTAAACTGTAGGTGAGACTTCGGGAAGGAGCTGTCTTCTGCCAGCTTCCTTGGATGGGTTTAAAGCTATGCCAAACATTTCTCTGTTAGAGGTAACAGCCGAAGCATGCCTGTACTCGGTTTGCATGTCTCAATAAGAGTTTAGGCTCATATTTTTTGCCATTTTCTAATTGTTGGTCATAGCCACATCCTCTGTCCTCTGACATCAGTTAGTCCTGCAGGTAGTCTGCTTTTGTACATCCATCATTTTGTAGTTCATAGCGTTCTCTCTCTCTCTCCTCTGTGTTTGAAGAGCACACATTACAGACCCTCTCACTATAAGATATTATGAAACCTTTATTATTTGTAATTAAAACTACTACTTCTGTTTTACAAGGAAGACTGAGTCTGCATTATTTCTCTGCTAAGTCCTGTAGTTGGGTGGTGGTATAGCACTGGTTGTTGCTCATCTTCTCTTCTTGTAAATATAAACTACTTTGTTTGTGAGAGACATTGCTTTTACATTCCCCAGCACTATCTCTTAAAGTTGCCAGGTTAAATATTGGACAGGACTCCATCAACTGTAATCTTTAAGAATTCTTGGAGCAGGGCAAGGTACTATAAAGTGTGATAAAGATCCCTGTTCACTCTCACCTTCCAAACCACAGCTGCCAATTAAAGTTGTCCATTCCCAAGACAACTACTACCTGTCTCGTAGAAAGTGGGAGAAGGGAAAAAAAGAAGCCTCCAACTCTATTATTCTTTGTTTCCAGCTTTTTGGCAATTTGCAGTGAGATGGGGGAATGTCAAAGGAGGATAGCTGTGAAAGTGGGAAGAGTGGGGCTATTTGGCTTACTTTATGAAATGTTACTGCCCTGGCTAGTCCGAGCTTTGGGGATATTAAAAGATATCCTCTTGATATCATAATTTGGCTTCACTTCTCTATTCCTTTCCATGTGCTTGCGAGGCCACCGGACAAGCACGTAAACAAGTTCAGCTGCGAATAGCCGTAATATTCAAACTACAATACAGGCAGGCCAGAAATCACTGACTCACTGCTTTAGGAGACCTCCAGGCAAGTACTCTAATTAAGTATGCAAGCCACTTACAAAAGAGCCTCTGCCCCGCGATGGCGGCTTGATGAGTAAACTATACAATACCCAAGTACTCTGTGTTTGCATACTGGCTACTGTATTGAGAACCACTACGATAACTCAATCATTCAGATTCTGACCTTTCGGAGGCTTTGTCTCCAACTCCAAATCTATTGTTTTCCCCAAGTACGGCATAGCCTGCAGTCACAATTCTCTTTATAAAAACCCTTGATTCCAAGACCTTCCTCGGAACGCTCTCGAGTTTCATCCCGCCTTGCTGCCGCTTTGCTTGGCGAGCCTCTCCTCAGCTCCACGTGCTGAGCCACATCGCACCCCAGCTTCGCTCTCTATTTTTCTGGGCTTCAGGACAGGTGAAGTATCACCCAAACCAGCAATCCCTCTACAAATCCCTCTATACCACTCCAACCTTTATTTTCTTTAGTTATTTTGCGTGAGTGTGTCGCATACACTGTTTTGCTTGTATTTAATAAAACATCATTTATTGTTTCAACTTTTGTGTACTCTTTGACTCAGCCTGATCCCGTAGACATAGGGTTCAAGATCTCACTACGTTACCCTGCCTCTCGTAACGCTAAGCAGTGCTCTGAGCTAATTTTCCCCACCTTTAGTTCAGCACATTTTGGTGTCCCTCCCAGGACCCCCAGTACACAGGGTAACAGAGATGTAGAAGATATAACCATATGGTTGACCTTTCTCTTTCTTACAAATACACATATGTATGGGTGTCTTATACCATGTTGCAGTGCTTTTTCTTCCAGAGGTTCACATCCTGAGAGCCCTTCCTAGAATCCACATGTTGCCATGCTGTGCTGTCAGTGGATTTGTATCAGTGATGAGCGATGTGGTGCTGCATGTGAAAGCAGTTTGTTTTTTTTCCTGAAGCATTCAAAGCTGGGCCTTTAGTGCTCACAGCTTATACTCCCACAGCTCTCCCTAGAATGTCCATTGGCTCATGCAGGACTCCAAGCTGGGCATCGTGAGTCCATCTAAGAAACAAAAATATGTAGTGATAAAAGATTACTTGGCCACAAGGTACCCTTAATAAAATAAGCACACACTCTTGCTCTCCACTAGCTCCCAGTCATAATTTTTTTCTTCAAAAAAACCCCAGAGTTCTCCCAGTACTTGAAAAAAAGCTGGGAGGGAAAAGCTTCTCTCATCAGGAATAAAGAAATTAATGAAAGTGTGCTTGTATCTCAGGGAGTAACACCAGGTGCTGTAGGCTACATTTGAGAGGAAGGAACTGACAAAACCACCTTTGAGTATTCCTTGCCTAAGAAAACCCTATGAAATTCATGGGGTTGCCATAAGTCAACAGGCAACTTGGAGGCATATACACACATAGTACAGCTCTAGTTGGTTTACCTCACTAGTTTAGAGCTTCAGTACAGGAACATCTGTTGTACTGGAAAGAGGGATAAGACCTTTGCCTGGTTCATAATCTCTAAAGGAATTCACAAATTCCTTTACAAATGCAAAAAAAAAAAAAAAAATTAAATCTATGTATAGGAAATCAATGTAGAAAAAGTAAAAACTGTCAAGGTAGCTGATTTGAAAGCTTAGCTCTTTACCATAGGTCTTTGATTTGTGTTCTATGCCATTTGTGAAGCTGAATTGGGGCTGCCAGCAACCTATTTTCCCTTCTCTTCCCTTCCCTTCTGGTATAGGTGGAGGCGGGTATACAACATAGCCCAATCCATACTAGATATAGTTGTATGTTTTGAATTTGATCAGTAGTATTGGTTACAATTTTATTTGGCTTATTTATTAGAAGGATTTTCCAAAATTCACCACTTTATACACAATGAAAGAAAGGATATAAGTTTTTTTTTAAATAAACAAATAAACAAACAAATAAATCATGAACAAAACTGATGCTGATTTATTCATCTCTACCAAAACATATTACACTGTACCAAATAGAACCAATGTAATTGCAGAGTCCTTCATAGAGATGTTGGCTAACTTACTTCCAGGAGTGATGGGACATTTGGGCTGAGGAATATGTATTCCTCCATGTCACTATTCCCAGTTCTAGTACTACCTGAGGCCAGGAGACCACCTCAGCCTGAATTGGGTTAAGGTGGTCATCAATATAATCCAGTATATCTCCTGAAGAGCCAGGACGATGTGCTTTTGGCTGGCCACAATCTTCCTAGGTGCCCCCTGGCCACTAACTGGCTGTAGGGCAATCCCCGGCAAGCTAACAGTTCAGCTGCCCATGTGGAGGAATTGTTGCACAAAGAGGTACTGGATAGGTTCTTCAGCAATGACCTTAAAATGAGACACACAGGCTAACAGGCATATCTACTGTGTCACCAAGAGGATTGAACCCTGTGTCTGCCTCTTCTGACAATAAGTGAAGACAGCTACATTAATTAACTGAGCAAAATCACAACTTCCACTTGATACAGGGTAAGGTAGGTAAAAAGAGGTAATAATGTAGAAGAGACAGAAGAAAAAAAAGAAACATTGCTCCAAAAGAAACAATGCTGTACCCATTATTGGAACATTCACCCACCCTAGTTCTGCTCAACCAGCTAGTGCTACACTGTCCAATCCGGCTGCAAAAGGCCTGACATCTGTTGACTCCATGGCATGTCCTTTATCAATAAGAGGCAGTAGCACACAAAGACAAAGTGTGAGGAAGCAGAGTTATGACAGAAAAGAATAAAGTAAGAAAAAATCTACAGCATTTGAGTATTAAAATATTATTGTGCATTCAGTTATTTCTAGTAGCTGTCATATTTCATGGATTTTAAAAATTGCATCAAGCGCTGATACATCATGAGTCATGTGGAAACCATGTGCCCCAAAACCCACCACATGTTTCTAATTTGTTAAAATTTCCTGGTAGAAAAAGCCCTCAGTATTGGAATTGGTTCAAAATATCTATGTATTTTTTAAAGTCAGCAACTAAAATTCAAAATGTTAGACTGACAACTGGTCAGTTAAATTTGTACCCTGCATCCTTGCAATTAGGGTACAAATTTCACTGATCACTGTCAGTCTAACACTTTGAATCTTAGTTGTTGACTCTTAAAAAAATATTGTACTTTGTATATTTGCAATTGAGAGCCAGAGTGGAGTAGTGGTTTGTGTGTTAGACTACAACCAGGGTTTGATTCCCCACTCAGCTATGAAAACTCACTGGGTGATCTTGGGTTCATCACACACTCTCAGCCTCCAGAAAACCCCATGATAGGTATACCATAGGGTCACCATAAGTCAGATATGACTTGAAGGCATACAACAAGAACATACACGCAATGCAATGTAATAATCAGATCAATATTTTGGAATAAGACGTATCATTTGACTTTGATTTAGGGATTATATAAGTCAATTTTCTTAACGCTGAAATTTTAGTCTCATGAGGGTTGCCAGCTCAGAAGTATCCAGGTATGAGTTTTCAGGGTCAAAATCTAATTCTTAGGGATGTGATGTCACAGGATCCTGGCCATGGTGGTGTGATTAAGCATGACACATTAAGCAGCAACCACAAGTACATTGAATATGCTGTTCAAATCATCATCATCATCACTGTCTAATTCTCTCTCTCTCTCTCTCTCTCTCTCACACACACACACACACACACACACACACAGATTTTCGAGGCAGTTCTTTCTTCCTGAGATTCCTTCCTTTGCCCTGAGGACTAGAGAAGACAGTATCTGGGAACTCTAATACATATTTCTTCAATAAATATTCTTTCACTCCCATTCTGAGGAACTATGAAAGATACAGCTCACAACAAAGCTATTATTTGAACGTATGTTGAACTATAAATGTCCACAGAGTATAAGGAATAATCAACTTCTGTCACTAAAACCTGAACAAAAGTACAATTCTCTTTTCAGTATGATTTTCCAGAGGCACCCATCTCCCTTAAAGGGAGAGAGAGGACAGGGCACAGAGCCCTACTTCTCTATGGTACAAATTTGAAGTACCCCAGAGTTGTATTTGGAAATTGGAAATTAAGCACATTTTTTTCTTAGAAAATGTCTGAGTTTTTTTTTTAAAAAAATCTATACAGGTACACACACCATACCCCGCCCCCACAAAAAAGACCAGATCAGGATTTGTTGGTTTGTGTTCAATCAGGATGATTAAATCTGGACTAAGACTCACTTACTGTAATAGGTCCCCAGAGGCGTCATTCATACTGAGGACCAAATACATCAGTTTCTGGCTTACTTGTTAGAAAGCAATATGTGTCAAACATAAGGCCCGCAGGCCGAATCCAGTCCACCAGGCCATTTCATGTGGCCCTCACACCTCTCCTGCAGTTTCAGCATTCCCCCCCACCTGGTGAGCCCGATCCCTACATTGCGGGCCCCCAGCTGCCAGTATTCTGAAGAGGAGCCTAGCAGCCAGCACTTGTGATCTACTTTTATTTCTGACTGCTCCTCTGCCCAAGTCTCACTGTCAGAGCATTGCCGTGGGTTATCATGGCAATGATCCATGCGGCTCACAAGAGTTGGACAGACAGGAACAGTCAGTAGTAGAAGCAGATCATGAATGCTGATTGCCAAGCCCCTCTTCAGAATATCAGCAGCCGGGAGCCCACAATGGGAGAACAGGCTCACCAGGTACAAGGGGGGGGGGGCAGAAAGAGGCACGGGTAATATTTGTCTGATGATTAAAAAAAAAACTTTTCAAAACACATTTTTCAATAAATTGTACAATAGTTGTACACTTGAATATCTGCTTGCCATTATTTTTCATAGACTTCTAGTTTCAGAGCTAATTATTACTAAAACCAGTAATGATTGAATGCAGAGGCAATTATTTCATATGATAAAAGAGCAGAAACATTAGTCTTACAGATACAACCAGCCCTTTGAGGGCAACCATAATGCTGATGCGGCCCAAGATGAAATTGAGTTTGACACCCCTGTAGAATCTAAAGGGATCTCAAGACAGCAGAGTATAATGATTCTGTTTTTTTTTCCCATCTTATCTTCTCCCAGTGAGGAATTCTTATTGTTGTTGGTAACTGCTGTCAAGTTGACTTGAACTCATGGTGGCCCTCTGGATGAGAGATCTCCAAGACACTCTGTCATCCACAGCTCTGCTCACATCTTGCAAACTCAAGGCCACAGCATCCTTGATTGACTCTATTCATATGTAATGTAGTCTTTCTCTTTACCTACTGCCTTCTACTTTACTAAGCATTGTTGTCCTTTCTAGTGAACCATGTCTTCTCACGATATGTCCAAAGTACAACAGGCTCAGTTTAGTCATCTTGGCTTCTAGGGACAGTTCTGGTTTGATTTCCTCTAGAATCCATTTATTTGTCTTCTGTCCTCCAAGAACTTACACAGAAGGGCATAAAGCTCATTTATGAGGAGAGGTTTTTCCTCTTCATAACATGCAAAAAAAAAAAAAAAAAAAAGGGAGTGCAAGCACTTTAGGCCCCATTGTTTTTTCTACACTTAAAACCACTGTTTGATGACTCCCAATCCTAAGTACAGTATGACCCTTTTCACATGGCCTTTGAAATTCGCATTAGCCATGCTTCGCTCCTCCTTGAGGAGCCGCCTTACCACATGACGTTCTCGCCAATCAGGTGCTATCCCGGCTGCAGGGAGTGCTAATCCCATTTTTTTTCATTTTCAGGAGAAAACTGAAAATAGCCAGCCTTTCTTGCAGCAATCGTGGGGGCTGCAGCCATGTGGAGCCTCCATCCAACATCCTCCTGAGAACAATCCAGGAGTGGGTGAAGTGTGGGCAGTCCCTGCCCGTCCCTCACTCAGCAACTCCCAGGAGAAGCTCCTCCCAGCCTTGAGCCAGCCACTGCCCTCGTTGTACCGACAAACACTGCAGGACATGTCGTCCAGGAAGGCCACCCCGGCTCTGACGTCACTGCCCACACCCACGATGACATCAGCCCCCAAGGTCCGGCCAACTTACAATTTAAAAAAAAAAAAGTCAGCACCACCGTTAGCACGTTAGCATGGTAGCTGGCAAAAAACAAACAAAAAAACAAAAAACAAACAAGAACAGACCAATCAGAGGTGGTGGGGCAGGGACAGGGCAGGACCTGGGAATGGCCCAGGATGTTGAGCTGTGGAACAGGCACCAGGTGCAATCTGGTGCTATCTCGCAAGCACCCAGGTGCCTGTGGATTACAAGAGGCTGCATACAGAGCCTAATCCGCCATTGGCAATCCCATAATGGCATCGGAACATCCCGCAATTGAGATATGGTGCAAAAGAGGCCTATGTTTACATGTACTTAAGAAAGGTATGTGATAGGCAGAGAAAGAAAACCCACAGATCAAACCCCACAGGCTTGATATTCAGCACAGACAGGGGGAAAAATGACTATGTCTTAGAAAATAGTTCACCCTGGGCCTCACAGAACATTTTGGGTTGGATACCACAATGGTTGTTTTTTTTTTTTAAATGACATTTTTGCACACTGATTAATCCTTCCTAGACAAACCCCACTGCTTAGCTGATGCAACCATATCCATCAGCACATAGTGTTTAGCCTTCTGAACATCCTTTTCCTTCAGCACGTTATTTTTAAAACAGGACACTCTTCTCTCACCCTATCCTAAAAGTCTCCCAGGTGACCTAATGATCTGAATTTATTTTAGTTATTTATGGTGTTTATATGCTACCCTGTCAAGTTCTTGGGGATTAATTGCCTGAAGCTGTTCAGGCTCTTGGTAATGCTCTGTGTGCTGAGAGAACCGAGGATATGATACTTGCTTCCGCCTTTCTGCTGTGCTGTTTTATTAAACAGGAGTGGTTTTAAATCCAGACTTTCTGACAAATGCGGCAGTGTGTGGAGAGAACAAATGCAGTTTTTCTTTCTCAATTTTGGGAAAAGGGCTTGAATAAAGACGGCAATAATGAGGATGAGGAGGATTTTTCTGCAAACATGAAGATCTGGATACTTGTTTCTAGGGAAACACATGCGTGTTTCTGGCTGCTATTAAAGCGAATACAACTTCTCTTTTGAGATATCTGAAATCTTCTGAGCGTTGCATTATTTTATTCTTACACTTCTATCAGCCTACGACCATCACTTGAGAGGAAGGTATTGTTTGCTCTCTTCTGCTGTTCCCCTTTGCCCCGTCCCACTGTTGGATTCATCTTCCTCCACAGGGTGAAAGACACACCTCCAGCAGCTAGACCCCTCTTGTTCAGTAGGCAGGGAATTTAAATCTTCATGTATTTTGTTCTCACATACCAAAACAAAACGTTTTTTTAAAAAATTATCCCTGCTGGAGAAGATTACAAGAGTTTTTGTGTATTTTTTTCCCCACACTTTTAGATAAAAATGCACAAGAAAAAGGAAGCTGGGGGTTGCAAAAGTGCCTCATTTTTTGTACCAAACCCCAACTTATTTGGTGTCAAAAGGGTCTGTTTGTTATTACTGCTTCTGTCACAAAAAAGAAGAAGCAGAGAAGGAGGGGTAGAAGTGTTGATCTTTTTGCTCTTGTGAAGGTAAGCCATTTTAGAAGGATTGACAATGGGGAGAGCATCTTGGCACGTGCTTACACTCTCATTGACGGAGAGGAAATTGGGGAATGTCCTTTGTATCTGTCCTGTGGGTTCCCCATAGGATTTAGAATCCTGGTAACCTGGGGGTTTTAAGTTGCACGGAAAACCAACATGAATAGAGCAGACTCCCATCCTCACCATTATCATCATCATTTTCAGGGCAGACTTCCCTGCCCTGAAGGTGACTGGCGGCTTCAATGGGTCATTGGTGAATCTGCTCTGTTTCATCCAAACTTCCAAGGAGCTACTGCATGTGCTGAATCATATACCCCAAAATAGAAGGATAGCTCCTTTATAGTCTGGGCTAATCCCTAGAATGTACTCACTGCCCAAATGACAGAGCTGCCAGACACTGCCCTGTCCCCAGTGCAGATATTCAGGCCCCAGTGCAGATATTCAGGCCCCTATCACATGAGGAGTGACCAATATATTAATGGATATGTGAGAGAGCTAGTTCCTGATCATAAGATATTCATAACACAAAGGGAACAAGAAGTAAGAGGGCCTATTTGGGCTTGTCTCTCTTGAAAAAATCCACATAGGTACAGAAGACATGAACAATGCTCATCAATCAGTGTTTAACAAATAGGAAGCAACTTGGGAGGGCATTAGCATTTATTTTGTTGCTGTGTGACTTCAAGTCATTTCTGACTTATGGCAACCCTAAAGTAAACCTATTGTTGGACTCTGAAGGACAGAGTTTAAATTCTTGCTCAGCTATGGAAACTCATTGAGTGACCTCAAGCAACTCACATTCTCTTAGCCTCAGAAGAAGGCTGTGGCAACAAAAAACAAATCTTGCCAAGAAAACCCAGTGTGATATATTTGACTTAGGGTCTTCATAACTTGGAAGCAACTTGGAGACATACCATAAAATATGTTGGGACTCTCTTTGCCTTAGAAACCAATGTTATGCAAGTTTATAGTGCACTGTTATATAAAAACATACGTCTCAAAAGTCTGTAGAAAAAAATGTATTTTTTAAAAAAATACATGATTTTCCTTTGTGTACACAAGCAGAAAGTGCCTGCTGCCAGTTTCCCTCCTCCTAGTTCTCTATGCCATGCTTGTTAACTATATGTATGTATGTCTGTGTATACATATATATATATATATATAGAGAGAGAGAGAGAGAGAGAGAGAGAGAGAGAGAGAGAGTTAGCAAGCATGGCATAGAGAATACACATACACACACACCTTGAAATGGAATAATATTTTTTCTCGTTGTCATTTGAATTCCAATATTTTATGGTGACTGCTTAAGTGAGATTTCAAACCCAGTATCTTTTCTATCTCCATTGTGTTCCTAAAAGCACAGGCTGTGGAATGTCTGTGCTTCTGGATATTGCTAGACTACAGCTTCATTAGCAGCAGTCATCAAAGCCAAAGGTAGCAGATACTAGAATTTGTAGTCCAGCCACAGTTGGAGAGCTATGATCCCTGATGTCAGTGCAATGGTGTTCACATGTGCTAGGAGGCAGCAAGACAGCACTTTCTCAAGGATAGTGGACCAATGTCTTGAGGCTTCATTTGGCCCACCAAGGAAGTTCTTACAGCCAACACCTCCTCCAGAGTTCCAGGACCACTCTGCTTCTCGCAGAAGTAAAAACAATTGGTTTTTAAATAGGTTGCATCCCCTGCAACTGTTTAGCATTTAAAAAACTGTTTCGAAATGAGAACTAGGGTTTCAGGCAGTTCTAGGTTTTGTTGTGGTATCTTTATGGATACTTGTAGCAGCCCATATGGCTGCCAAAGGATTCTGGGGCAGAAGAAACCCACTGCATTTGTTTGCTGCTGATTTGTCATCTAAGCAGGGTTGGGTGGACCAATCAAGGGTTTCATAGTCATTGCAGACAGACCAAATATTGCAGTTCCCCATCACCATCACCACCACATACCTCAGCTGCCCCATTAAGCTATCTCCTGCATGAAGATTGTTTCTCACACGTGCCCACAGTACACTTCTAAATGCTCAGTGCTAGTTAAAGAAAGATTTTTATGACACAGAGGTCTCAAGCATATATATGCCTGTGTCTCTGGATGTGCATCTATGTGAGTGGGTGGGAAAGAGGCTTCTAAATTTTAGGAAGAGAAAACAAGTTGCTCCTTACCTTAGAGGCATTAACCTTATATGTTATTTAGCACTTTTCTTCCACCACAAGCATTAAACCTTCATCTCAGGCTCCTGACGTACCACTGATTTATTCATACCAAACAGCAAGAGAATTGTTATACAGAGAGAGAGAGACTGAGAGAGAGAGAGAGAGACTTTAATTACTAGAAGAGCTTATGAAACCATGGGAGCCTTCTTCCCTGTACACTTTCAGAGGCTTAAATCATGATCAGAGGACAAAATGGCCATAAGGCAAAAGGTGGAGGAGGAAGATGGATGAAAATTTATGGTACTTCTGTTTGGTTTTCCAAGGCTCTTGCTCTTGCGGGATGCTGCCGTGATGATGTATGACAGTAACATGTCATCAGGGTGATGGGGCTTCAATTATACATTAAAGCAACAAGTCATTAGCAATACATCATCTGAATTGTGGCTGCTCGTTATGGTCCCAGGTTTTTTGTTTTGTTTTTTAATTCCAAGGAGTAGGCAGACAGACAAGCAGACAGAGAAAGATTCTTTCCAGATTACAATCTCTTTTCCCTCTCCTCACCTCCTTTGGAATTCTTTGTCTGTGTGCCTTAGATGAGTCTTGAAGAAACCTCATATGCACAGAACAGCCCAATAGTCCTCTCTACCCTTTGTTCAGTGGGGCAGTATCATATGGGTTTCCTCCTCTGAAACAGTATCTTTCTCAACTTTCTCATTAGGAAACTTAGGAATATTTTATGTAGAAATTTTACAAATTAGGGGAGAAATGAAGAAAAAGACAACCTTTCCCCCCTACTTCTCTACTTATTTCCATAAGTGTTTAATGCTCATATCTTTTCAGCTATTGATGATTTCTTATAGCTTATGGCAGTGCCAGTGGTGGCTCCCATGTTGATAGCCAGACATGCCAAGAGGAGATAGTGTGTGCATCTCTGCTACCATCCTTCTGGGAGATCTGCTGCCTGCCAGCTGAAAGAACAGCAGCTACTCCTCTGCAGGACCTGGTGCAAGACTCCAGGTACTAGGCTAAGCAGGATAACCTCCATCCTTTCCTCTTCCTTGATGGAGCCCACCACTGAACAGCTAACAGCAAAAGAGGTTGACCCTTTGAGGTAGCCTATTTGAGGGTGATGCAAGGGCCAGTTATTCTGCCAGAGAATGAACAGGAAGCACTCCATTCATCTGTGTGGAAACCAATTCTCATGGCCACCCACAAAACCTCTCCTTATTCTTATGCAATACCAGGTCAGTTAAAAATACAACACATGTAATTTATGATCTCCCAAGGTATGAGGATGCTGACCTGGTACGCTTTGCAGAAACTTGGCTGGGGGATGATAGAGGCCTGATATGGGCTCAGGCTGTCCCAGGTGGGTACTGCGTTAGTGAGCAGGTGAGGGAAGATGAGCAGGGTATGCTGGGATAACTGTGGTTTAGAAAGACCATCATAATCTGATTAGAGTAACTATTAGGAACCTAAGACACATCAAGTGTGTATACCTGGGTCTGAAAACCAGGGATAGACTGGGGATTCTGTTAGCGTACTGTTCATCCCATCGCCTAACAGACTCCCTGCCTGAGCTCTTAGAACTGGTCTCGGGGTTGTTGTTGGTGTCTTCCAGACTTCTGCTTCTGGATCACTTCAATATACCACTGGAGGCCAGTTTGTCAGGTGCAGCTCATGAGTTCATGACAAACATGAACCCAATTGGGGCCTATCCCAATTGGTTTCAGGACCTACACATTCAGCAGGTCACAACCTTGATGTGGTTTTCAGCTCAGAACATTTTCAGCTCGGATCATTTCCTGGTCAGGGCTAGCATCATAGCTACAGCCTGCCCCCTGCAGGGGTGGAGGACCCATTAAAATGGTTTGCCCTCGAAGGCTAATGTATCCTTCCAGACTCTAGGTCTTATAGGGTTTTAGGGCTGGTGACACTGAAATCCTCTTGAAGATCAGGTTTATAAGTGGAATCAAAAGCTAACCAGGGCTATTGGCATGGTTGCCCCCAAACATCCTCTCTGACCTGTTAATAAACAAGCTCCTTGGTATACAGAGACTCTCAGGGAACTCAAATGAGATGAACAATGACCAGAGAAGAAGGCTTCTATGCAACAAAACACAACATACAGAACATATTCTTATAGGAACTATATTCCTATAGTTCCTATAGGGTAGCAATATGCGCAGTGAAGAAATCTTTCTTCTCTGCACATATCATGACTATGAATTTGCATCCTGCAAGAAGTCTAACCCAGGCACCCTCCTCCCAATCTTAGAGCCTTCAATAACTTGCTGTGATGCCTTTAATGACCATTTGGCAGATAAAATCTCTCTCATCACTGCCCACTTACATGCCATTGTTGGAGCAGAAGTCGATAATGAGGTGACCAGTGACTCTGTGAGTGGGATTATACTGGATCGGTTTCAACTGGAGTGTACTGCTGGTGTGGACAAGGTGGTGGGGCAAATAAGGAGGACTTGTTTTCTCAATTTCTGTCCATCTTGGCTGGTCATCCAGGAAACAGATGCAATTACACTTCAAAAACAACATATTATTAATGCATCTGTCAGGGAGGGGAACTTTCCGTCCT
Source organism: Cyclura pinguis (assembly GCA_030412105.1). Taxonomy (NCBI): domain Eukaryota; kingdom Metazoa; phylum Chordata; class Lepidosauria; order Squamata; family Iguanidae; genus Cyclura; species Cyclura pinguis. Next base: position 167,986,662 of record CM059600.1, read on the forward strand.
GTTTAAAAGAGGCAGTGGTTAGGCCAGTTTTGAAAAAGCCCTTGCTGGATCCCCTGAACCTTAATTGTAGACCAGAATCTACTTTTTCTTTTTTGGGCAAAGTGATCATGAAGGCAGTTGCCTTCCAACTCCAAGTGGTCTCAGATGACACACACTTTCCTGATCCATTTCAGGGCAGGATACAGAGTTAAGACTGCTATGGTCACCTTAGTGAATGATCTCCATCTTAGCATCAATGGGGGGAGTGTGTTCCTGTTGGTGCTTTTAGACCTCTCAGCAGCACTTGACCATGGTATCCTTCTGTAATGCTGGGGTGGGGGTGGGGGTGGTTGGGAATTGGAGACACTGTGTTGCAGTCATTCCAGTCTTCCAGATTCCAGATGGTGGTGCTTGGGGATAGCTGCTCCTCAAAAAAGGAATTGTTATATGGCATACCATAAGGTGCCATTCTATTCCCAATGCTTTTTAACATCTATATGAAACCATTGGGAGATATCATTTGGATGCATGGGGTGAGTGTTATCAACACATTGATGGCACCTAAATATATTTCTCCATGCCTTCAAAAACAGTCTTAGCTAATGATTGTATGTCTCCTCTGAATAAATCAAATTGAAACTGAATCCAGACAAGACAGAGGTGCTTACTATTAAAGATACTAACCTGGGGTTGGAGCTGTGTCACTCAGTTCTGGATGGGGTCAAACTCCCCTTGAAAGACTTTGTTCACAGCTTGGGAGTTCTCCTGGATCAGTCCTCCAAATGTCAACTCAGATCGATACAACGGTCAGCTTCAGCTGATATACCAACTGTGACCCTTCCTGGAATGGGAAGACCTAAAGATGGTCACCTCAAGGTTGGACTTTTGCAATGTTCTTCACATTGGGCTACCTTTGTACCAAATTTGGAAACTCCAACTCTTCCAAAACATGGCAGATAGACTGGTTATAGGTACTTCAAGAAATGAACACATCACACCAATATTAAAATCACTCCACTGGCTGCCAATTAGTTTCTAGGCAAAGTACCTTTAAAAACCGTTAAAAATCTACATGGTTAGGGTTCACGTTACCTGCAAGATCACCTCTTCTCATACAATCCATTCTGTATACTCAGGTGCTCTGAGGGCCATTTATTTAAACCAGTCAGGACTAGACTGGCAACACTCACCTGGAAGTTCTTTTTGTCACCCATCCCTACACTGTGTAATGACCCACCAGAAGAGATTCAACAGCTAAACATGCTGTCTGAATTTTAAAAAGTATGAAAGACCTTTCTCTTCCATCAGGCCTACCCAGTCAATTGGTGTAAATTATTGTATTCTCAAGGTAAACGAAGGCTATACCCATCTCGTGCCTTGGGGAGAGGGATAAGAAATAGATGATGATGATGATGATGATGATGATGATGATGATGATGATAATGGCAGTGAATAGACTCCAAGTTTTTGTCCAGGCTAAACTATGAACTCTCCAAGGTGCTGAATCCTACCTCCCTAATTGGTGCAGCACTTTGGGTTGTTCCTCTAAAAATCACCGTAAAGCTGAGAGCAAATGCACCTCTCCACTGACATATAAGCCACCAGCCAGCACGGCTCTAATGGGGGATTCTTTTCCCTAACTTTTCCACCACAGGGAAAAATGGAGGAGTCTCATGAGAGCTTACTCCTCTAAAAGGAAGTAATAAATATGACTTTCCTTTGCTATAATGTTTATGAGAGCTCCTCTCATCTCAGATTAGTTAAAGAAACATAGAGTAGATGCATGCCACAAATAAAAGTCGTCAATAGTTTGTCCCTTGAACATTCAGCCAGGTAGGACAATGATAGAGCCCTCAGGAAAGATAAACATCAACAATGAAGTCAGAAAGAAGAAGGAAAAAAAAAACAGAAAAAGAGTAATACAGAGAAACAATGCTTAAATTTCAGGGGAGATCCACTGGTGTCAACAGAACCACATACTTAGGAGCCTGTGGTATAATGGTTAGTGTATTGAGCAGGGACTTGGATGATTCATCTGCTAGTTTCCACCGCGTGATAAAACTTCCTGGGTGAATGTGAGCAATCACCCTCAGCCTGACCCACCTGACATGATTTTTGTGAGAACAGAATGAGGAAACAGAAAATCATGCATGTGTCCATGAGCTCTTTGGAGTAAGGAGAAATATGTTGTTGTTGCTGCTGCTGCTGCTGCTGCTGCTGTTGTGTGCCTTCAAGACATTTCTGATTTATTGCAAACCTAAGACAAATCTATCACAGAATTTTCTAGGGCTCAGAGTGTGTGATGTGCCCAAGGTCACTCGGTGTATTTCCATGGCCGACTCTGAAACTGAACCCTGATCTCCAGGTTCAGAGTCCAATGCTTAAACCCCCTACACTATGCTGGTTCTCAAAGAAGAGATAAACATGTAACAAATAAATAAAAACATGAGTATCCATATGATAAACTATTGGCTATCTAAACCCTCAAGTATCCTAGCAGGGGATTCCAAGGCAGCTTCTGTGGAACTAACTCTGTTAGTATATTCTGTTTGCTGACTATGCTGGTAACTCAAACTGTGAAGCTGCTGTCATTGACTTATCTAATATATAAAAGTCAAGTTTTGTCTGTTTGTCTGTGTCAGGCGAAGGCCTCATATGATTGGCTGCCTAAGAAGATTCTATGGAATCCTGGGGCTTGCAGTTTAGGGAGGGGCCTTCACAATTCTCAGCCAGAGAGCTCTTGGGCCTCATTCAACTGTGTCTGCCTTGAATAGGCTGCTTGCCATGGAGATGAGGCCTAGTAGCAAGGAGGAGGGGAGTATATTCCCTCAGGAACTCAACCTCTGTATGTTAATAACTCTGAATACAGATTGGATTGGGGAATATGGGGAAAAGTTGCAGGTACTGGACAAGACAGTTTGGGGAATTAGAGACACAGGACCTCAAATCTTTCTAACAAGTATTACCTATGAGAAAATAAAATCCCAGGCAACACTGTGTATATATGTTAGTTAGAAATACATTTGATAGTATAGCATCAAGAGTTTGTTTTGAGATCCTTTATTCTTCAATGAATATTGGATGCTGTCTATTATCCTGCAGTTATATTTGATTCAAGATCTATGAACTTTTATGTTCAAAATAAAAATTAAATAAAAGGATTCTAATTGAACGTGCTGTTATGTTCAGTGTGAACCAAAACATCTAGGTTCAGTGTTTTGCCTTCCCAAATCCTAAGGGTATATGCCTTTAAACCAACATACACATTTTTGTCTGGTCAAAAGATCTAGTGTGTGCTAATCCTGTCATGCACCCTCTCACTCAATCACTCATCATCCATCTTCCATTAAAGAAACGTTGTGGAAACCAGAAGACTAAGAATTTAATCAAATGAATTTGTTGCCCCCCCCCCCGCATACCAAATGCTGAAATTGCTGTCATATTAGTAAAATTAAAAATAAGTTCATCAAGTAACATATATTTGTAGCAGTAAGTCTTTATAAAATGAAGATCTTCCATTATTTAATGATGTATAGCATGTACTGGCATCTCAAGTTTGCCTGAAAAGTTGCAAAACAATAATTTACAAAACAGTTAATTCTTCACAAAGAACATATGATCATGACCATTACAGTATTACCTGCTTTACCCTAACTGTTATATTTGAAGTCACTGTATTTGAATATGAGGGCAAGGGTGGCATAATGGTTTGAATGTTGGACTATGGTTCTGTGAGACCAGCGTAAGAGTCGCCGCTAAGCAGTGGAAACTCATTTGGTAACCTTGAGCAATTTGCATTCTCTTGGCCTCATTGGAAACCAAGGCCCTTTTCACACGGCATTTTCCATGCAAAAGAGGGCCTGGAGCGTTGCGCGATTGCGAGGACCGATCTGCACAATGCATTCACAATCACTTGATGCTCCAGGAGCCCGCAGGGGCTGATAGTGCACCTTTTCATTATTGGCTTGAAGCTGAAAATGGTGCGTGATCACGTATTGCTCCCAGGCCCCGTGCGCACTTGCGTGCGGAGCCTCTGGAGCTGGGCCAGTTGCACTTCCTGCCCCAGTGCAGCCTGGGAAGGTCCCAGGCTGCACTGTGGAAGCAAGAGCCAGGGCTCTCACGCGAGCAGGCAGCTCATGCAGAGCTGAAGCAGCAGGGAAGGGAGAGCCTTTCGGCAGAGGCTGCTCACGCGATCCCCACACCCCAGCGCTGGAACAAGGTAAGGTGTAGAAAGGGCACAATAGCAAACCCCATCTAAACAAATATTGCCAAGAGAACCCTAAAGCTGCCATAAGTCAGAGTCAAGTTGAAGGCATATAACAACAACAAATATGTTAGTGTATTTATTGCTTTCACATACAAATTCCAATTTATAGCCCCAAGAACCTTTCAGAGTTTCTGGTAAAAATAATCACAATAACATAAATGAACAGAGTAAATCAGTTATCTAAAAACACACAAAAAGGTAGCAGGTGGTGCCAATTGAACTGCTATGGCTTCATTTCAGAATTTATAGCTTGGTGAGGTACTTGGAATTCTCTACAGAAGAACTCTAGAAAAGCTGTAGTTCAGGGGAGAGTAGATCAGAGCCTTCCAGCAGAGTATTTCAAGTACAAATTCCATGTACTAAAAATTTTAGGATTCCATAGGACCTTTTCATACAGCATTTCTGATGCAAAAGGGCCCCTTGAGCGTCGCGCAAATGTGAAGAGTGGTCCACATGAAGCACTCACATTTGCGTGACGCTCCAGGGCCTGACATGGACCATGCAGACATTTTTTCATTTTCAGCTTGAAGCCAAAAATGCTGCGCAGTCATGCATCGCTCCGGGTGATGTACCTTGCGTGCAGAGCCTCGGGAACTGGGCTGGTCGTGTTTCCTGTCCAGTGCAGCCTGGGAAGGTCCCAGGCTGCACTGTGAAAAGAAGAGGCAGGGCTCTTGCGTGAGCAGGAAGCTTGTGAGGAGCCGAAGAACCAGGGAAGCAAAAGCCTCTCTCCCGAGGCTGCTCGCATGAGCACCACATCCCAGCGCCAAAAATGGGTGAGTTGCGGAAAGGGTAATAGTCCAGAGCCATGGAATTTAAAGTACAGTCATCCCTCCACCTTTGCGGGTTTCACTTTTGTGGATTTGATTATTCACAGATTATTTGCTGTCCCCTCTACTGCCTCCCTATGCCATTTTTAGTAGGGACTGCAAGCCTCATGAGACTGAGAAACTGTGAACGAGGCTTGTAAGTCCCTCTTAAAAATGGTGTGGGGCAGTAAGCCCCATTGGCCACCCACTTCTGCCTTGTAAAGGAACCTTGATGCCTCAAAGGAATCCACAGTGGGTTGAATATGGTGAGCATACTTTTTTTTTGTATGTTAAAACATGGTTTGGGAGGGCCTAGAGTTATTCATAGTTTTTCCACTTTCACGGGGGTCCTGTGCCCCTAACCCTAGTGAACATGGAGGGATGACTGTAGTTTTAAACGGATATAACCATGTAGTGCAGATATGCCTCACTTTTGTGGGTTCAAGAAGTAAGACTTCCCAGAACGAAACTGATTAGAGGAACTGAGCTCTCATACAGGCAAAGTGAGCCGTTTCTCAGTGTGACCTTAACTCTCTTCTTCCAAAGGACATGCCACCATCACTCTGATAAAGCTGACTCCTTGCAATCAAAACAGGGAGGTCCCAAAATATGCATAATTGTGACTATTAAGCCCAGGGGCATGATTGGCATCATAAGGTACCCAGAAGGAGGCAATAGAATCAAGGGAGGTATCCACACTGTAGTATTAATACACTTTGATACAACTAACTGACATTTTTCCTTTCCAGGGAATTCTGGAATTTGTAGTTTGGAGAGGAGGAACTTAGAATTCTCTCTAGCAAGGCACTAAAATGCTTGAGTGGAGAAGCGTAAGCCCCTCAACAACCTACAAACTGACAACCTAAAAGTCCCAGGATTCAATGGGATGGAGCTGTGGTGATTAAATTGGTATCAGATTGCTATAATTGTGCAGTGTGAATGCACCTAACATTGGACCTTCTTCAGGAAATGACACTTACTGATAAATTACAACAAAGTAGCACTTAGTTGGTAAAGTATAAGACTGCCTGGGAAGAAAAAGAGAGGAAAGTAAAAGACAGAAGGTGTAGAGAGGGTGGCATTACCCTACAGCATGGCTTCAGTTTCAGAGTGGTGGAAGGGAAGGTGGAATGTCAGTAAATATTAGAGCCAGCAGGAAAAGGGATTTAAAAAGGGAGAAAGAAAATAACACAATCCCTTCCTTAGAGTTCTGCTGAAAGACCCAAATAAAGAGAAATTATTCTAGGGTGCTATGAAGAAACCACAGAAACATTCACAAAAAAATTATGGAAGGTGAGAAATGCATTGGGAGAATATGTCCAGCAGCAGAGAAAAGAGGAAAATAGTCATAGGCAGGGGAAGAAGAGGCAAGAAGCCTTTGGAGAAAGACTTCTGCCAGAGCAGTAACAGAGCTGGATACAAAATAATGTTGACCCTGGAAAGATTCTGGAAGAACAGGTTGATCCAGGCACTCAAAACAAAACAACCGTCCCCTACAAATCATTCACTGGTTGTGGATTTTTGCAGCAGTTCTTGTACAGGTTCCCTTACTTCTTAGGAGTCTCAGTTACTAAAAACATAGTAGAATAAAGATGATTACACTGGGTCAGAAAAGAGAATGAGTTTTTATGATCTCAGGAGGTCCTATCTAGAGGATACATCAATAGAGACTACCAGCAAGAAATGAGCAAAAAACAGATTTTGTCCTGCACAGTGAAGCCTCAGCTTTGCTTATCTTTCTTGGGCAAAATGAAACTGCTTGTTGGCCAAGGTATAGGGGAATATATAATAAGGTGAAGGAATGTTGCTGTCCCAGAAACAGTTGCGTGCACTTAGCAAGCCAACTCCTTCAATGTATTTTTTTTTCTCTCCTTTAACAAATAGGAGCAATTTGCAATAAAAAAGGGAAAGGGAGATTAACCACATTCATAAGGAAAACATTTTCTTGTTTTTGAAAACCATTTTAAAGACATGTTGCCATGTTAGGGAATGTCTCTTCACTGGCCTCTATACTACATACTTAACGGCAAGTTTCATACCACCTTGTCATGAACCCCTTCTATAGAAACATAGGATGTTTAGGTTATTTTAGCTAGAAATATCTAGTCCTGTTACCACACCATACGCCCCCACTCTGCAGGATGTGCTATTTTCATAACTGGACATATTTATGGCTGGAACACATGTTTGAAAGCTCACCAGCTATAAGCATTTGTCAGTCAGGATAACATCAGACGTGATCATTTCATAAGTCCAGAGAGAGATAATCCTTTGGGATTGGGATAATCCTTTCAAAAACTGATACGTTGCAAGCACTTTTGAAAACAATACAGGCAGAATTGCCCAAGTGAAGCAATCAGGGACTCTACTGTGAGCATATCCTACATAGACCTTTCCTATTCACACTATCTGACCAAAACATTAACAGATTATCAAGACTCTCATCAATGTTTTATCACCCAGAGTTAAGATTTTCACCCCTTTCTGGACTCCTTTATCAACCCCGTGAGAAGCACAGTACCATTTTGTCCATGCCCCTTCTCTAAGGATGTGAAAGAGGATATAAAAACCCTAACTCCAGCCCCAGTATATTGTAGATGTAATACATGGTGCCCAGACCTTTGTTCGTTCTTGCTACCTTCGGACGCTCTGTCTGAGCCACTATGCTTCGACCTTCTGCTTCAGGATTGGTAACGATCACCCTTTCCACCCGATCTCTCTATCCAACCTTCTTATCTCACTTTCCAATAGCTTTGTGTGGTTCTTGAGAGTATCTGATTTCCCATATGCTTGATAATTCCCAATAAAATACTCTGTTTAAATTTTGACTGGAGTTCTCTATACATTTATTACTAGTATGCACAGATGAAAGATTCGTGCATTATCCTTCTTTTGGCAGGCCTCCTTTGAACTATAATTCCCCAAATTTAAGGAAAAGTTGGCATTCTGGAAATTCCTCCACCTCTTAGGGTAATGGTCCCCTCCCCATAGCTACATTTCTCACATTACTATAAGAAAAGAGGAGCCAGAGGTTGAGTCAGCTCATTTCTGAAATGTAGATAAGCATGTGGCTTCTACCAAAGCGTTGTCACAAAGGTGCTAAGAATTAAAGATCCCCATCTTCACAGGACTACAATTTCTGGTGTTTATTGAAGAGAGAAAATGATGGAAGTGGAGAGGGTCATGCCTCATGAGAAGCGCCATCGTTCACTGCTAAAGAGTATGATTTACATACATAAGGTCCTGGGTTCATTCCTCAATATTTCCAGGAAAGGTTGGAGAAGTCCCTGAATGAAATCTTAGAAAGACACTGCCAGCATTGACAAAACCTGGTCAAATAGACCAGGGGAGAGATTCAATATAAGTTGGCTGCTTATGGTTAGTTAATGTTTGTATACATGTATCACGCCTCTAAACCTACAATACAGAAATATTTGTAGAATCTAAAGCAACACTTTGTTGTTCTTATGGTGTGTCTGATGTCTCAGCATTCTATACATATAAGGAACACTGAAGTAGAAGAGACTTGGTAATAGCTGAAAAGTGGTCAGTGTCAGAAAAGAAATGGTTACATGTATCTTCAATATCCCATATCATCTTTCCATCTAGTAGTTGCAGCTTTGTTGCTTTGATGCTGAGGATTATTATGCCATTGTGAAGGGTGGTAGTGGTGGTAGTGGTGGTGGTGGGGAAGCATGTTTAGTTGCCCCAGACTTGTGCAGTCCAATTTATGTTCAATTTGCAGACTTTCAACATAGCAGCCTCACAGTTCATAAAATCAAGCTCAGCCAGAGCTAAGTCTCTGAGTAATGGATTTAGGATCACTCAAGGTGTTACCGGCAGTTCATGATAGGTAACTTTCTTGTTAACTAAGGTCCCTTTTGCCAAATGAGTTCCAGGTTTAAATCTCCACCAGTTTCTCTTTTTGTTGGCAGACATGCTCTTGAGTTGGGATCGAGGAGGGGGAAAATAAGAGGGGGGAGGTGGCAAAGGACTTTATTAGCTCGAGCGTGGAGAGCTTTTCATTGCACAGGCTGCAGGGAGGAGAGACAGGAGGGGGGAGGAGGTGGGATAAGTTGGTCTTTGTGTAAAAGGAAGGTGCTGAAAGGAAGGCTGTGTGTAAAAGCCAGGGAATCAACCCTCCGGCTCCACTTGTCTACACAGAGACTTTGGAGATGGCCGTACACACAGACCGGTGCCTTTCTGTTTCCGCAGGTAACAGCAAGCCCTGTGGGGAACAGGCCCAAGGAGAGAAAAACCACAGATTGCTTATCAAGCTGAATGTTTAACATCTTCCATCCATCCTGGGGTGTTTCCTTGGCCAATGGCCTCCATTCCATTTTTAACCACCCAGCCTCACATCAGGGCTGCAGGGGCCAAGGGAGGTTTCCAGTCATTCGTCAATTGTTGAAAATAAATTCATTTGATGCATGTCGTATTCCTACACTCTGTTGAATTTTCCAGCAGAGAAGCCATGCTGTTTAGGCAGGATGGATTAGTCTGAGGAAACCTTGCAGAAAGGGGATACATCATTTACAGAGCAAGCTTGGGGGACACACCTTGCATCCAAAACAAGCAGCTAAGGGGTATTTTTGTTGCTTTAAATTGTTCTCTTTGACACAAACTTTGCTAATGGTAGGCAAATACTATTAAAAAGCCAATAAGAAGTATTTTTATTTCCACCTATGGACTTCTGTTTTTTATTTTTTAATAACAGTTATCCCTCTCAATTCCCTTCATTTCAAGTTCCAGGCTTGTTCTGACACGCCCTGAGTGAATCTGCTTATATATACACTGCAAGATTTGTTGTTATCATCACAGTTAGGATTGAGGTATAGGGCGTACCCATATAATACAAGTATGCACTCACACCAAGATTCTATATGGAAACAGCCAAATCCAGCTTTGATTGATTTATAGTCTGTTTAGTTGGACTCAGGTCTCAATCCCAATTTCACTCCAGAAATCCAAGTCTGCCTGATCTCCATTAGAAATCATGAAAGGTCTATGATTATTTTTTGTCTATCAGAATTGCTAACATTTTTCAGGAATATTCAGGAATAAAACATAGGAGTGTATTATGACCTACACATTTCAGATAGCTATGCCAAGGGAGTTCTATGCTACATACCTGTAGATTTTATTTTATTTGTTTTATGGGGAATGGCTAGCAAGATTTTTTTAAAAAAAAAACAACAACATTTTGTTGACAGAGTTAGGTGAAACTTTGAAGATAGTAGAAGAATGTTTTGAGGTTTCCAAAAAAGACATATCCTCCTAAGACATTGGTAGTCAATTGTTACAAAAATACCATAAAGTATGTGGGCAGCATCCTGAGAATTTCCAGAACACGTGTAGGGTTATAGTTCCCTTTCCTCTCCTTCCATGCGTGTGTATTTGTCACTTTTTGAGGGGTGGGCAAAATTTATATAAAAATGTTCTATGCTACAGAGGTGCAGAATTATGATGAGTTATGGAATTAGGATAAAAAAAAATTATGATTTTGTTTTGTTTTTAGTTGGTACCAAAGGCACAAAAAGTGCATTAGGAGAGGATGAAAGGAGAAGATTACAGTGGTAGAAGCAGAAGAGAAACTTGGAGCAACAACAAATTACTGCACAGCTTCTTTCAAAGATATGATCCATCCTAGTGCTTTGCTTTCTTTCACTTAACTGCCATCATGTCCTGTTCTTCAGGTGAGGCTAAGCTGAAAGGCCTTCAGAGGCAGCATTATGTGTTTGCTTGTCTATCCTGGGATCTAATGCTTCCTCCTCTAGCTCCTTCCATTGGGGAAAAGGGTAGCGCTGACAACTCTAGACATAATGATTAGGCAGCCGTTTTGTGGACACTTACAGTATATCACTCATCAAGTTTTTTCTCTTTGATTCTTCAAAAATATTCTTATTCACAGAACACCTACAATACTTGCATAGGTGAAGTTGTGTCAGAAATCATACTTAAGGATAGACAGAATGTCTGAAAGTACCTGAACATTTTCTCATCATTTTCTCATCACATCATTGAAGAGAAAGTAGCCAATTGCCATGAGACCATTTTTTTTTAGTTGCAAAAATTCATGTGTGCAAACTAAAATCAATATTTCTGCATTAAAAGAAATCGCTGTTTTGCACAAATGGATTTTTTCACCAGGAAAAACAGCAGAATGTGCAAAAATGTCTAAAAAATCTTGTGATTTCACCCAAAAGGGGAAAAAAATGAGATTATTCATTCTTGCAAGAGAGAATGGACTAAGTGAAGATTTATATTCCCAGTTGGACCAATTTTTTTCTTTGAAGACATTTTTCTGGGAACAAATGTAGATTTAACACACACACGCCCTGCCTTAGCACCTCTTCTACTGTCCTCACCAGATTTTGACGCTGTAGCAGGCAATGGCTCCTATAGGAGTCCTAGTGAATGGCAAAAAATTCAGTAGGTGGCAAAGAAAAGACCAGGAAGATAAAGACCATGGCATGTGCCGTGCTGCAATCCATGCACATTGCAAGGAAGCAGCGGGGTGAGGAAGAAGGGATGGAAAAATGACAATATCGCTTAGTGGAGGAAGAAATAGATATAGGAAGTAAGAGGGAATGAATGAATTCTGGTCCCAGAAGAGAGGAATGTGTATAATATGCTGATCTATAGTGAATAAATGTCATAGAGACCAAGATAGGATGGGATGGAGGAAGAAAGGACACTGTAAGTGGATTTGCAGACATGGTGATAATATGGGAGAAGAGAAAGGCTTTCAAAGAGTTGACACTAAAAGAGAAACCAAGCAGCTAGGAAGAAAGAGGGGAGGAAGAGCTCATAGGTGGCCTGAGCAAAAGATAAAAAGATTCATAAAATCAGAGATCCATTTGCAGGTTAATATAATGAATTTTCAACATTTCAGCAAGGTCATCTTTGACAGAAACAGAGGCCATTTCCACACGGGGTGAATAAAACGGTGCAGTGTGTCCTCCACGGAGGATGTCTGCACCTTGGAGCAGACTGGGTCCGGACTACTTATTGTAGATTCACACCTCAGTCTGCTCCGGAGCGACCCCAAGTGGCCCTCCATCGTGTTTTTGAAAGACTTGATTTTTCAGGTCTTTCAAAATGCTGGTGCACACCATTGCATGCCTGCTCTCCAATGTAGATTCGCAGACTCACACCAACGCGAGCCTGCGATCTGCGGAGAGTGGGCTTTAGGCCGGTGAGCTTCAGCGGTTGGTTGAGACTCACGACCAACCGGAAGCCGCCATTTTAGATGCCGGAGCAGTGCGGATCTACGATCACGCACTGCTCCTCCTCACCCCGGACTGGACCAGACCCACAGAAGATCTGGTGAGTAGCAGCAGGGAGCGATTCCCTCTCTGCGTGCAGAAATGGCCAAAGAGAATTGCCTTAAAATATTTTTACACTTGCAGTTGGATAGACCCAAAGTGGATTATTTTTTTAAATGAACAGATTCTGGTTGTACCCTTCTTCCCCTCATCTAATACAATTGTTTTGCCTGTTATTAAATTATGTTTTTAGGATGGGTGGGTGGGGAGGCAACAGGAGAATTTCAGCATCAAGGCTTCTGAATATGCCCATTCAAATTGTAACTGAAATACTGTAGTTCCAACTTAAAAAATGACACATACATGTGAATACATGCACAATTATTAACATCAGCTATTTTAATAAGTGCAAGTGGATGTAGATATCTTTCTTTGCTTTATGTTCATGATTATATTATTATTATTGTTCATAGGTTTTAGAAATGAATGGATTTAAAAAGAGAATAAAAATAACAGGCTTATCTCTCTCCTTCCATGTTTTCCTGCTCCAGTTCTTGTTCCAGACATTGCACAAGAGATTAAAGAGCGATCATCCTTTGGTCTGAATGACAAGATACCCTGGTATGGCTGTAAAATGGTTGTAATCCTTATAAGCAGGAACAGGAAAGATCTGTTATATGGCCTTGTAAGTGGTGATATTTAATATTACCTATAGGGTTCTGTTGCCGTTTTTCCCCTATTTCTCACAATATTATTCATTGTCCTATTAACATTTTTTTGATTGTCTGTTTGGAGGTGTGTGTTTTTTAAAATCTTCCCCTCCCAGGGATATGCCACTTATTTAGAGATCCTTGCTGGTTTTCTGCTGTTTGTGAAATGCCATTTTTGCCACCATCCAGTAGGAACAGCCATATGTGTTGAGATAAACCCCTCAGCCAACACGGAGGCTGCTTTTTAAGGTAAGCCATGCTGGGAGTGATCTTCCCCTAGGATGTATTTTTGACTTTCATATAACAAAGCGGAATGTGTTTGCTGTTTGGGCTTTATTTGCTCTTACCTGCAAAAATGAAATACTTGAAGATGTACAACCCTATTTTCATCTATTTGTCACTGCTGGAAGCAGGCAGTGTACTATCTATCCAAATACTAGAAGTTACAGATGTGTCTGTTCCAACAAATTCCCCACCTTCAAGGATTTCCTGATCTTCACCACCTGGAAATGGATGCAGACTAAACACACATCGCATTTGGAAGTCTGCACATTTCAGAACTTAGGGCATATTCTGAAAACAGAAAAATAAATGGGTGCAATAAAATGCATATGATACATGGAAAAAAGCATACACCTGAAAAATCTATTCAAACAAACCTCATTCTACATTTTTTGTTTGCATGTACATTTTTAATATATCAAAAAAAACCCTGAAAGATTTGCTTTTTTCTATTGAGCAAATAGAAAGCAGAAATTAAGGAAATGGGTGGTCATCAAGACTGCAATTTCCACCAACCTTAGCCAACATAGGCAGTAGTGAGAGATGGTGAGAGTTGCAGCCCAGGAACACCTAGAAGGCTATAATGTTCTCCATTCCTCACCGAAAGCTTGCATCAGAATCCAAGCTACTGGCTAAACAGTTTGAAGATTTCAAGATACAACACCTGGGAGTCCTTAGAATTTTTGGCCACCTGTTGTTTTCATTTTTCTATCTGAGGCTGTTCAGATTGCGTATTAAGTAAAGTGAACATTGTCCCATATACTGAATTTGTTCCCCTTTGTGTGCTCATCAGTGTTAAGGGACTGCTTTGAGTGCCAGTTGTGGAAAGAACTGTTCCCATTATGTGGCATTTTCTTCTGTTCATTTTGTTTTATGGTTCCCAATGAATCCAATGAAGCATAACATGAAGAAGAATTAAAACCTTTGAGGCAACTTGGGAGCAGAAGGTATTTCCTAATAAGTTTTGCAAAAGGTTTAATGGAGGTCACCACATTCCTAATTTGCCACCAAGGTTTGACTCATTTCAGAATTTGAGATTAATATTGGGCAAAACATCCAATTATTTTTGCAAAGCATGGAAGTAATTTTGTAGGGAGCAATATGACTTTTCAATAAGACTGAGATATGTCTTGATAAAAACTTTTGCCTTTGGAGATGTGTTTATTCTTTAACAAATTATTTTGACTGGTAATCAATCATTACACACACACACACACACACACACACACACACACATATATATATACATACTCTATATTCTATATGTGCTCCAAAGTAAGTCACACTGAAATCTTTAAAGGCTTACTCCCAGGAAAACAGGGACAGAGTTTCAGCCTTAGTAGTATGGACATGATGGACAGGCATAAAGTCCCATTCTGAGTCTTGTTTTTCTCTTTGTAGCTTCTTCCGTTCAATTATGTGAATAAAGTACACTTGCCATACAACTACTAAGAAGAAATGTTTAGAATCCCCTCCCATTTTCACTAGTCTTATCAAACATCACAAAATCTCTTGCATGATTAACTTGAGAAAATACTTTCAAATCCTTCTCCAGAGTACCTTCAGGAGCAACCTCTGAAATTTTGCTTCCAATTTTATAGGAAAACTTTAAAAATTTGAATTTCTCTCCCCCCACTCTCTTTTCCCCCCTTTCTATGGCTGTGTTCTGCAATTGTCTCCACATCAGACTGCTTTTAAAGAGAGTCTGGCCACTACAGTTAATACCAAATGTAACCCCCCTCCCCAGAATATTGAAAATAAGATGGGAATATTATGCAGATTCTGCATAGTTGCTATGTGTTTTCAGTGCCGGAACTAAATTTAAATGCATAAATGATCTGGGACTAGATCATCTGAAGGGTCATCTTCTCCCATATGAACCCTCCTTTGCTTTAAGACTGGAATAGATCCCTTGTACTCTTGCCCTTCTTTAGGAGACATCTAAATGGTCGTCCTGATGACAGGACTTCTGTTGTAAAACTCTTTCTCCAGAGACAGCCAAGAAATCCCTTTCCTTCTCATTTTTGGGCAGGCATCAAAACCAATTTTGTTGTGGAAAGCATTTGGTGTTACTTTAATTAGATTGTTTTTGCATGTTGTAATGATGCTGCCTTTTTGTACTCTCTATTGCACTGAGACAGAAAAGCCAGACACTGAATTATGGAATAAATGTGACAGCCACAACTTTATTACATAACAGACAAATTACATCCCCAGCAAACTTGGCAGCAAAAAAAGAAAGGATACAGAGCACTGTGGATTACAGACTAGTACCTGTCCAAGCAGGAAGCAATTCAGACCAATACCTGCCCAAGCAGAAAGCAACCGTGTTCTGGTAAATATCTGGCAACATATGCCAATGTTCAATCCGTGGGGCAACCAAAACAGCATGTTAAAGTGAGCTAATTTTCAAATGCCTGGTGCTGAAAGTTAATACTTCCCCATCGGCTGCCCTGATATGCCAGGGCTTCCTTCCTCGTTCCCAATTTTCACTTTTTCACCCCATATCTGCCAGTTGTGACATAATGAGTATATATACACAAAAAAAGCATAATGACACATAGCAACTAGGCAAAGGGACTTAATACAGAGAAAATACACATAAAGTAGGACTGGAAGAATTCCTTCCCAGCCCCCAAAATGCCCGAGGATGCCTAAGCCTGAGGAATCATGTCAGTAGCATGAAGTTACAAAGGGAGAGAGGGTGGGATGTGCTAGAGGTCCCACCAAAAATGATCAGACAAAAAGTTGGCAGGCCTATGGGAGATCAAGCCCCAAAGATGTGCTGATGTCTTGAAATGACCACGTCTTTATGGCCATTGCAAGACTTCATTCCCAGACCTGAGCCAAGCAGCTGCTCAGTCACACCTGAGAATGACAGTGTCTGCCTGAGAGCTTGGCACAACATGCCTCTTTCTACAAAGGCATTGAGGGTAAGCTTATTGTGGACAGTACATTTAATTATTTTTTTTACAGGAGCTGTGCTTATAACTTTCAAAAGGGGAATATGTATTAGAAAAGTGGGATATATAAGTGTCTTGAAATAGATAGATGGATAGATAGATGGATAGACAGACAGATAGATAGATAGATAGATAGATAGATAGATAGTGTCATACAGTGTCTGACAAAACTATACAATACATAGCAATTATGAAAAATTTTGTTGCGGACAAGGTATTCCACACATTCAGTATTTCAGTGAAGGAGAGCCACCTTGGTGTAGGGGTTTCAGTACTGGACTACAACCCTGAAGACTAGGGTTTGATTCTCCACTTGGCCATGGAAACCCACTGGGAGACCATGGGTGTGTCATACACTCTAAGCCCCCAGAAAATCCCATAAGTCATTCAGGATCATTGTAAGCCAGAAATGACTTGTAGGGACACAACAACAACAACAACAACAACAACAACAACAACAACAACAACATCTCAGTGAAACCAAGCTGTAGTATAGTATAAACCAGTTATTTCATACAGTCCCTGAACAATATAGACAAATAAAATGGGTCCCTTGTTAAATGGTATATCCAGCAGAATGCTTCATCTGAAACCACTACAAGGGATTAGTATGGGAGAGAAGGGATTAATCACATTGTACAGTAATTACATGTTCTAATTTTACTCTTTTGCATTGTGTCTAGGTGTTGTTGAATAAAAACCACCACCACAAGTAACTAAAACACAAAGGACCTTTTGAACACCGAAAAAGAAATATGTGAAACTTTTGAATGCAGATGTTCTTCTACTGAACAATCAATAACCCTTCATGACCTAAAGAATAAAACCCTAAATTCTACGAGGAAGATTGAATTGAGGTACAAAGGTCATATGAGCCAGGGTAATGATCAGGGTTCCTCAAACTTCTTCACATTCCACTGAACTACACTACATGACAGCTAGTAGTGTTAGTAGTCTTTATTCAGGGGGTACATAAAAAAGCAAAACTGCTTTGTTAGGGATAAATTAATCTGTCATTTTCATTTCCCTTATGTTACTTGTTTTCTGATCTGAAATTTGGCTTTTCCTAAACTTTCAGAGGTTTGCCAACCTTAAATTCCATTCATTTTGAAAAAGAAAATTAAAAATGTTGCATTAAAATGAGTATACACTTCTCTGTGCATTCCTCCTAATATGAATTTTTATATGGATCTGTGTCTAGTACACAGTGTCTTGTAAGCAATATTTTCTATTATAATGTATTTTAAAGTCATTTTCACTACTCTATGCGTCTGGGTGTGCACTTTCTCCTTATATTGTCATTTCTATCTGTATTTTTGATTGGAGAACTGTACTGCTTAAATTGAGAGAAATGGGGCCATGTTCAACTCATATAGCTTTCAGTGTGGATTACGCAAAATCATGGTGAATAATGCTACCAATGATTACTAGCTGTGAGCTTTTCCTGACTGGCCAAGCAAGCATGAAGTCTCACATTGTAGGCCCTTTGATTTTCCCGGTTATCACCTCCGTGTATATTGTTTCACCCTTTGCTGGGCTTTTTGTAGATCTTTTGTAGACATTTCTTGGATCTACACTGGGGTTTTTCTAAAGATATTTTTTAAAAAAAGAACTGGGGTGTGGTTTGCTGCAGTGTCCTAGGGTATGAGAAGCATATTTTTTCTTTAAAAAAAAAAACCATATAGTTACAGTGCAAACGTGTGATTTCAGTGTTACACTGAAGCACTATAACTCTTTAAAAAAATAAATGAGAAGGGAACATATTTTTCCAACATGTCTAAGAATTAAAAAGAAACCCACCCAAAGTTAGGTATAAAATGGTGCAGCTTGTGGCCAGATTTGTCAGAAAATAATCTAGTACTTTAAAAAGAAAAAAGAACAAAAACTAGAGCAGCAAATTCTTCAACATCCTAACACATTTGCCCTGACTGCAGGGGCTCTGGGATGACTATATTACGCCCAGTATCTCATGCAGTGTGCTTGTCAGTATTTGTTGCCGGGGAGTGCCAGGAGAAAGGTTGTTTGTTATTCCAAAGTCCCTCTTATGATCTTCCTATAGACAACTAGTAAACTAATGTGGGAACACAGTGTTGGACTAGGTACACCTTTAGCCTAAGCCAACACAGCTCTTCTTATATCCAGGCCCATCTCTGCATGGAGAACCCGTTTCTCCATCACTCCATGCCAGTAACTACTCTTGCTTCAGTTTTCTCCATATATCTGTTTCAATTTAATTATTTTTGAAATGGAGCTACCAGTACTTCATCATGTTAAGACTCAATGGTAGATATTCTTCTGTCAAAGATCTGGTGGGGAGGGCAGCTATGTTGCACACCAAAACTTAAAATTCCTTCTGAATAAAAATAAAGTGGAGCAGCAAGGGTTGCTCACTTTAAATGTAACTACTGTTCGAGAACAGGCATGCTGGCTACTTTTTTAAATAACTTAATTGCTTTTCAAAACATTTGTGGCTAGAAGGAAACTCAGAATGAATTGGACAAAAGGTCCATTCATGTTAATGGCAATCGGCGCTAACATGGTATGGACTGTGAGGCGAGGAAGGGTGTTCACGGGGAGAAAGCTGAGGACTTGTAACCAAAAATTCTTGAATCTTAATACTGAGTCTACTACTGGGTTTCTTAACAGTGCCTTTGCCTGCAATAAGAATAACAATATTTCGGAGGTAAATGACTTTACTTTTCTTGTCATTGTTGAGGGAGGGGGTCCGGTTTTACAGTGGTATTGGAATAACTTCTGAAAAGATGTAGAAAAATATCATCATTTTGTGATTGTGCACACACAAACATGCGTATGGATATTGTTGCTGTTTTTTTGCCTTCAAGTCATTTCCAACTTATGGGGACCCTAAGGCACGCCTATCATGGGGTTTTCTGGGGCTGAGAGAGTGTGATGTGCTAAAGATTGCCCAGTGGGCATACTCAGTCAAAATTCTATTCTAAGATCTGGCACATTGTTTCCTGGAATTCTGTGACATGTAATGACATTAAATGTGACATGTGTGACTAACATCAATCAATGATAATTCATGTTTTGATTGGTCTCACCTGATCTTTTCTCAATCCGATTACTTATTTTTCATCTTCTTTGTCTCATAAGAATATTAAGTGTTATGTTCATCCCTACAAACTATCCCCCAAATCCTGACCTGACTCTCCTACAGAGAGAAGTACACAGAAATTTCACAGCAACAGTCTTAACTGAAAGATTGGAGTGCAGTTAAATGAAGTTAAGACATCGTTTAAATTAGACTTGAATCAATAGACTTGTTGCTATTGTTTTTTTCTGTCTAAGTTTCCATTTATGACAACCATGTGTATGAGAGACCTTGAAGAGACCCTGTTATTAACAGCTCTGCTCAGGTCTTGCAAGCTCAGAATCTTGGCTTCCACAGTTGAATCAATCCATCTGCGACATGTCTTCAGCCATTTCTGCATTACAGCCCTATACCAGCATGGGGACATGTTGAAGCTGGGACACAACACATGCTACCACACAATGTTGTCACAGTCCTGCTCCTGTCACATCCCCAGTTATTGTGATCATGCATTATATTACTAGCAGAAAAAATCTGATAATAGGCCCGTTTTGCATGATGATCGCATCAGCTGGGGCCATGCAGAAAGGGCAGAAGTGCTATCTAGGTGATTCCTTCCTCAGTGCAGCACAAGAACAGACCAGCTGCACTGTGAAGGGAAGGAGAGTGTCCAAAACACTACCCTCTGCCAGCAGCCAGCCGGGTGCAGAGGGCAGCATTCTGGACACACTCCCATCCAGCAAACGCACTGCCAGGATGATTCCAGGACATGGCAGGATGCCAATAAGGTGCAGGAAGGGCCTCTCTTTTTGCCTAATGCCTTCTACTTGACTGATCATTATTGTCTTTTCCAAGGACTCATGTCATCCTATGATATGGACAAAGTATGATAGCCTGGTTTAGCCATTTTGGCTTCTAGTGAGCGTTCAGGCTTGATTAGCTCTTGGATCCATTTATTTATTTTTTTGACCAAGAAGTTTACAAATTCTGGATTTTTTTTTAAATCATCTGACAAATCTTCCTTTCTGCAAGTAAAGGTTACTATAAGTTGAACCTTAAGAAATGCTATCATTAGTAAAATATGTAAATGGTTTAGACATCAACACCCACCCACTCCCACTAGTGGTAGCAAATAGCTCAGTGGTGTTTAGAGAGAGTCTAACTGTGTATATACATGAAAGCAAGCCTCAGTGATTTACCTGAAATTTCCACATAAAGGCCAATTATACCACAAGGCTTTGCTTGTATTTTGAGGCCAACCACACATACAAATCTTCAAGTTCTTATACATAGGAAAGAATTTGCATTTTGTGACTGCCTACAACTTGAATTTCCTAGATATTTTAAAATAGCCTAAATCCTATTGGTTACTCCAAACTAGAGGAGGCCATTAATTCAGTTGTTGAATAGGGAGCCAATACCTAAGTAAATCCTATTGATTCAGTGGGTCTACTCAGCCATCTTGAAAACAATAACCTTGCTTAGAGCAGAGATGGGCAACATCTGACCTTTCAGATGTTGCTAAATGTCTCCCCCAGCCAGCATGGGTAATAGACATAGCTGAAAGCATTTGTAGTCAGACAACATCTAGAATGTCATAGGTTTACCACCTTGGCTTCCAGATTTTTTTAATTAATCATGTGGCCTAGAATTATAAATAACACATTTATTTTCATCCTGTGCTTCCCCCCCTACCTCCGAAAACCCTGTTAAATCATAGAATCTTAGAGCTGGAAGGAACCACAAAGTCCATCAAGTCCCACCCACAGTAAACGGATCAAGCTCCTTAAGTTGTTCCTCATAAGGCTTGGTTTACAGCAGCTTGATTATCTTGGTTGCACTTCTCTAGACACTTTCAGCTTGTCTATAGCCTTCTTAAATGATGATGCCCAGAACTGGACACAGTATTCCAGATGAGGTCTGAGGAAAGCAGAATAGAGTGGCATTACTACTTATCTCAATATGGATACCATACTCCTGTTGAAACAGCCCACAATTGCATTTGCTTTTTTGGTTGCTACATTACACCTTTGACTTATGTTTCATTTGTGGTCTACAAACGCCCCTAGATCCTTTTTGCATGTATTACTTTTAAGCCAGGTGTCACTCATCCTATAGTTGTGCATTTCATTCTTTGCTTCCTAGATGCAGTTGTTTTTTTGCAGGGTGGGGGGGCAGGTTAATATTCTTTATTAAATTTCAACAAACAAAAGTAGTAACATAAAGAATAGCTTAATATACTTCTTTCCATCAAAATTTGACAGTAATTAAACAATAGGAAAGGAGAAAAAAAAATAAAGGAAATACTGTTCTGCACTGGTTAGGCCTCATCTGGAATACTGTGTCCAGTTCTGGGCACCTCAATTCAAGAAGGATATTGACAAGCTGGAACATGTCCAGAGAAGGACAACCAAAATGGTAAAAGATCTGGAAACCATGCCCTGTGAGGAATGGATTAGGGAGCTGGGTATGTTTAGTCTGCAGAAGAGAAGGTTAAGAGGGGACATGATAGCCATGTTTAAATATTTGAAGGGATGTCATGTCGAGGAGGGAGCGGGCTTGTTTTCTGCTGCTCCAGAGACCAGGACAAGGAGCAATGGATTCAAGCTGCAGGAAAGGAGATTCCACTTGAACCTCAGGAAGAACTTCCTGATGGTCAGAGCTGTCCGGCAGTGGAATATGCTGCCTCGAAGTGCGGTAGAGTCTCCTTCTTTGGAGGTTTTTAAGCAGAGGCTGGATGGCCGTCTGTTGAGAATGCTTTGATGTGTGTTCCTGCATAACGGGGGTTGGACTCGATGGCTCCTGGAGTCTCTTCCAACTCTATGATTCTATGAAAAAAAATTACAAACATTTACATACCAGACTTAGATTAGCGAAAGTAGATGTTAAAAAAAAAAAGACACAGTTTCAAAAAAGGTCTCTAACATACCATAGCATATCACTTATAGCCATTCTCAATCAATCCCAACTACAAAATAGGAAAAATAAAAGATTAAAAAAGCATTGTGAAAATAAAAAAAAAGAAAATAGGTGGTAGATAATGTAAATTAATAAATATATAAAAGTTAAAAAGAGGAGTAAAGACGCAATATTAGACTCACTATTTACCCCCTTTCCCCCTCCCAGACTTCCCACACTTTCAAACATCGGTTTATTACATCAAGATCAAAAAATACCCTGGTTTCTCTTCAGATCATATAAATCTTTCACCTAGATGTAGTTGTTGTTGCGTCCCTTCAGGTCATTTCTGAATTATGGAGGCTGTAAGGTAACCACATCATGAGGTTTTCTGGGGGCTGAAAGTGAGTGAGGAGTGTTATCACCAGTGGGTTTTCGTGGCCAAGCAAGGAATTGAATCCTGGTCTCCAGAGTCGTAATCCAATGCTCAAACCACTACACCACGCAGGCTCATATCTAGATATAGTACCTTACATTCATCCCTACTGAAGTTTATTTTGTTCATTACAGCCCAGCTCTCCTATCTGTCAAGAAACTAATTTTGAATTCTGACCCTGTCCTCTAAGGTATTTGCTCTGCCTCCCACATACTTTGGTGTCATCTTCAAATTTGATAAGCATGCCTTTTATTTCATGATGTAAGTCACTTAAAAGATGTTAAACAACCCAGGCCTAGGAGAGAATCCTGAGGCACTACTTATTACTTCTTTCTAGGATGAAAAACAATTATCAGTGAGCACTATCTGGATTCTGCCTGTCAACTACTTGCAGATCCTCCCAACTGTAACACCATCTAGCCCACAGTTCATAGCTGAGACCTCTCCTGTCCTCCAAGAATTCTCAGAGATTATTGACAGTGGCTCTGATATTACATCTGCAATTTTGTTTAGTACTCTTGGAGATAGTTCATCAGGTCCTGGAGACTTGAATCAAGTAGAGTAGCTAGGCATTTTTGTTTTAACCTCCTCTTTACCTCGTCTCAGCTGTAATCTCCTTACTCCAAAATTTATTCTATTTGCATCAGTTATAGGACTATTTTCCTTTGGGGACAAGACTGAGGGAAAAAGGGGCACCATTGGGCCTTTTTTCTGTTCCCTATTAGCATTTCACCATCTTCTCTATCCAGTGGCCCCATTGCTTCCTTGTTATTCTATTGGTTTTTAACATAGCCAACCCTCCCTTTTTATTATTTTTTACCTCTTTAACTAAAGCCTAAGCATATCCTGAGCTTTAGCTTTCATGACTTTTCCCCTACAAGTATTGACCATTTGTTTGTATTCCTCTTTGGTAGTTTCCACCTTTTTCCATGTATTATACATGTCTATCTTAAATCTCACCTCCTTTGAAAATTCTTTGTACATCCACACCTCCCACTTTTCATCTTCCTTCGAACCATTTGCTACAATGCCTTAAAGATCTCATCTTTAAGAAACTCCTATGCATCATGAACTCCCTTACCGTTGAGCATTTCTGACCATGGGATCTCATCCAGTATTTCCCTAAGCTTACTGAAATCAACTTTCCTGAAGCCCAGAGTGAGTGCCTGGCTATGTTTGGCTTTCCTTTTCCTGGATATAACAAATCCCAAGAGAATATGGTCACTCTCATGCAAGGATCTCACTATTTCCAGCCCACTGACCATTTCATCTCAGTTGGTTAGGATCAGATCCAAAATAGCTGATCCCCTATGGCAGCTTCTATAAAGATATGATCTTTATAGCTCAGCAGAAATTTGAATGAAGCCTTTTCTTAAAGAAGTCATGATGCCCAATCCAGAAGATCAAAGTGTGAGCAAAGTCAGGCTCACAACCTCAGTGTATTTTCCTCCGCAATACAGACACAACATTTATACTTGTTTGTTGCTGTTTGTGTTTAATAATGCACATGCAATGTGTTTACACAGAACATCATAATAATTTCCATTTGCTTCAAATAGCAAAGGAAAGAGGAATGATGTTGCTTATAAAGCCTTATTTCCATCTTCTCTGTTTTATGTAAGTTTATTTTTGTATCTCCAATAAAATGCAACCACCTCAACCAACATTTGATTTGGCTCAAGTGATGAACACAACCTAATAATAGCTTGGAAACAAATAACTAGGAAGAGTACAGCCTATGCTGATACTAAATTGAATACCAACTTTTTCCTTAATTGCATAACTGGACCAAACTCTCTGAACATATGCTCTCTGTGTGTGTATGTGCATGCTCAGAATTCTTATTTTGTCTCTTTTTTCCAAAAAAAAAAAAAAAAGGAAAAGAAATAAGCATTTCTGACAAAATACAGGATAGGTGCTCTAGACCACCACTGCTACCACTGTCCAGGCATCATTAAGATGATGCACATCATTAGTGAAGATGCACGTACTTAAGGACATGATTGGATTTTGTGGATCAGTCAAGTTTTACATTGCGGTGAGTTCACTTCCCACATTACAGGTTTGATTGATTGATTGTACTTTTAGATGCCCCCCCCCCCCCATGATCAGAGTTCTCTGATAACATTAAATAACTAGATGACTAACTTACTATAAATAACTACTATGAAAAAAGACTAGAGGTAGTACACAAAACCAGCAACAAACAGTAGAAAACACCGTAGCATATCAAATCAAAACCATAACGTAGAAAAGGACTCATATACAAAGCAACTCAAAATAATTATTATAACATCTCAGATAATAAAAGAGGTGTTCACCTGGTGCCAGAAAGACCATAGGTACAAGGTGAGCCTATGTTTAGGGGGTGCTGACACTGAAAAGGTATTCTCTTGCCTCATTTAGCAGAGGTAACTCATAGAGGAAGCTGACTGCACAAGGCTGATCCAGATAAAATTTGAACTGAGGATGGTAAGTTGCACTGCTAGAAGGCTTATGGAAAGGAGGTTGCTCTTCCTGTACTATTGTGTGCTCCATATAATACATTGTGAACTCAGCAGAACTTCCAGGGATGTTTATATGAGGAAATACTTGGACTTGTTACCTCCTAGGTTCCTTTTGCAGATATGACGTACATTTTGTCCCCTCAGCCTAAACCAGGGAACATCTACACTACATGGTTGTAGCAGCTTGATACCATATTGATGGTCATGCCCCCATTCTACAGACTCCTAGAGTTTATAGTTTGGTAAGAGTTGAGAGCCAGAGTGGTGTAATGGTTTGAGTGTTGGACCACAACCATGGAGACTATGGTTTGATTGCCTACTTGACCATGGAAACCCACTGGGTGACCTTGGTCACATCACACATTCTCAGCCTCTGAAAACCCATAATAAGTTCACCTTAGGGTCACCATGAGTCAGAAATGACTTGAGGGCTCACGACAAGAAAAGATTAGAGAACTCTGCTGATACAGTCCAGGGAAATACACCACAGCTCCTTAGGAAAGAATTCTAAGCCCTTTACCAGACTATAAAACCTAGGATTCTGCAGATAAAGTGGAATTACTGCATTGTAACTGTGTAGTGTAGAAGCAGACTGGGTTACATGAGCTTTTCTTCTGTCCCACTGCTAGATTTCTAACAACTTGAACTATAGTGTACCTTCTTGTGCTGGCAAATGTTGCCTTAAAAAGATCACTGGCATTTAAAAGGTCATTTCTTCCCCAGAAACCTCAGCAAGAAAGAGGTTATGCTTGGAAGAGCACACCTTTGCTGTTTCTTGGATTGTATCCATGCTGCAGCAAACACCTCAGCAGGGAACTTAACCAGGATTGCTGTAGCAAGGGTGCCAAGAATACTCCTTGCCTTATTAACTTCATGTTGTTTAAAAGAGCAAATTATGGAAGTCCATTTGGCATGTCGTTACATTAAAAACCACTCTTAGCTGTATCATGTTTTTCCATCGTATGGATGCTTAATATATAACCATTGCACATGTTTTTGTTTTTTTTCAAATTTCTGGATATACACCAAAGACCTATTGATTTAGAACATTTTCTTTTGCTCCCTTGTGCCCCAGAGAAATAGGCTGTATGGATTCACTTTTATAATTCTGAAAACAGGCGGCTTTAATTTCTTAGGGAAGGATCTTTGCTTAGGGAAGGGGGACTGGACTTGTTGAAATAAACTTCAAAACGAGGGGATCACTGTTTGTTTAGAAGATGGAAAAAGTAACGTTGGCATTATGATTTTAATTAAGACTCGACACTGGTAACACTTTGCTTTAAAATTGTCTCCAATTGTTTGTTTAACTCTAACTGGTAGATGCAATTGTGTTATATTTATGCCGAAAAATACTGGATTAGACCAATCTCAGCCAAACTTGCTGTGTCACTCTGCCATGCCTACAATATGAGGGTCTTGTGTTTCAACACACTCAAGTTGTCCTTGCCCCTCCTCACATGATGAATCCCTGTGACCTTTGTGGTGAGATATATCAGACCTTGCCCAAATGGGGTGGGTATTCCCATTCTGCATGTACAACCACTGAACACTAGGAAAATACCTGAGTCCAAGCTAAGGGTCACAACTGGCTCTCGAAGCTCCATGAGTGGTCCAGCAAATCATACTGTCTATGCAAATAAAAACCCTTATCGATGGCAGACTCTGGGAATAGATCACTTCTATTCACCACCAAGGTGCATCCTTGGACTGCCACAAAAAACAAAGTTTATTTTGTGCTTGTCTCCCTATCTTTCTCTATGACATGTTGTTCCATTAATTTCCAGGCTCCCATTCAATAGAGATGCAATTTCTCACTAATTTTGTTCTTGAAGGAAGACCATAGTCATTTTCTTCCTGCTGCAAGAAAGCTTTTGAAAATTGTGCAGTTTTCAAAGACTAGTCACAATTCAGGAGTTATTCTATACAAAATTCATGCTGCATTTCAGCACAGAATATAATATTTCTGTTGTGGTTATTAGCCCTCATCAAGTCAACTTTGACTTATGGTAAGCCTATGAATGAAATATTTCCAAGTCACCTTATCATCAACAGCTCTGCTCAGGTCTTGCAGACTCAGAGGCATGGCTTCCTTGACTGAGCCTATCAATCTGATCAGTGCAGTGGTTCTGTAGTTACCACAATCCCTGGTGTCTCCTTTCTTGAGGATTGGAATATATATTTAGCATTTCCAATCTGTGGGCCATTTTTTTGTTTTCCGTATTTGTTGACAGGTTTTAGTTAGAATTTGAATTGATACAGTCTCTGTTGCTTGAAACAGCTCTAATGGTATGCCATCTGTTCCTGGTGATTTATTTCTCTGAAGTGCATTGAGTGTAGCTTCCACTTCACTTTCTAAAATTGTAGGTTCATCTTCAACTGCTTCTTCCTTAATGAATCTGTCAGACTTTCATTTTTTTTTAAATGCAATACTTCAGTGTATTGCTTCCATTGGCTTTTTAATTGTACTTGATCATGTAATGTGTTCCCCTGCTGGTCCCTTTGATTTCTCAGACCTTGTGGAAGAGGCCAGTTGCGCTTCCTTTTTGTTTTCATCTTCCATTTCTCTTCATTGATTACTATGATAGTTCTCCTTGTCTCTTCACACAAGTCACTGAACAGTTGCATTCAGAGTGCTGATCCTATATTTGTTCTTTTAATTTTATTTCTCATCTGTCCTTTACTGCTTGAAGAGTTTCATCTTTCATCCACTGAGGCTGCAGATAGTGTATTTTTGCATTCATCTTCCACAATGTCCCTGGCTTCAGTCCATAATCTTTCTGGATCCTGATCAATTAGGCTTAATTGTCCAAATCCCTTTTTTAAACGTTATTTTTAAATTCTATGGGGATGTTGAAAGACATGGCCCAGGAAGGGAGAGAAAAGTAGTAGAGGTGAACAACTAGCTTGCTAGAGAGGCTAAAAACAATAAATGGGGCCATTTGGGTTATTTCTGTAGCAAAAGGGAGAACAAGGAAACAGTAAGGTCTCTTCATGGAGAAAATGGCAAAACAGAAGTATAGTGTCTAGTCAAGAGAAGTAATAGTACCACTCTGTTCTGCTTTAGTCAGACCCCACCTGGAATACTGTGTCCTGTTCTGGGCACCACAGTTCAGAAAGGTTATTGACAGGCTGGAATGTATCCAGAGGAAGGTGACCAAAATGATAAAAGACCTGGAAACCATGCCTATAAGGAGCAACTTAAGGAGCTGTGTATGTTTAGCCTGGAAAAGAGAAGGTTAAGAGGTGACATGATAGCCATCTTTAAATATTTGAAAGAATATCATATGGAAGATGGAACAAGCTTGTTTTCTGCTGCTGCAGAGATCAGAACACTGAGCAATGGCTTCAAATTTCAGGAAAAGAGATTCCCTCTAAACATTAGGAAGAACTTCTTGACAGTGGGAGCAGTACAACAGTGGAATACTCTGCCTTGGGGTGTGGTAGTCTTCCTCTTTGGAGGTTTTTAAACAGGCCTTTGATGGCCATCTATTGAGAATGCTTAGATTGTGTATTCATGCCTGGCAGGGGGCAGGCAGGAATGCGATGGCCTTTGTGGCTTCTTCCAGCATTCTGACTCTATGATTCCAGTTTATGATGATTCTTCAGGTTGTAGTTTGGCATAATGGTTGGCTTTGTGTTCTTCTTTAGCTTTATTCTAATTTTTAAAATCAGCTGCTCATGGTCCGTGCCACAGTCTGCTCCTGGTTTTGTTTTTGGAGAGAGAATGGAGCTTCTCCATCTTCTACTTCCAATTCTGTAATCTATTTCATTTCTATACTGGCTCTCATATAATGTCCATGTATACAGTCACCTATTTTTTGGGTGCTTGAAGATTGTTTTTGTGATGAGCAAACTGTTAGCCTTGCAAAATTAAATCAGTTGCTCTCCTGTTTCATTTCTTGATCTTAGGCCAAATTTTCCTAAAATCTTTGATCTTCCTTTGTTTCCTATTTTTGCATTCCAATTGCCTATAATTAACAATTTTGGTGTATGGTCAATTTCCTCCTGGAGTCCAGGGTAGAAACTTCCATTTTAGAGCATAAACCTGGGTTATGATTATATTGATGAGTTTTCTCTAAAGTCATATATGTATTATTTGGTCAGACTTTGCATTTTATCCTTTGACTGCTTTTGCTACATCTCTCCTCACTATTATTGCCACACCATTGCTTCTTAGATTTTCACTTCCTGAGTAAAACACTGTGTAATTAATTATCTGACTCAAAGTGTCCCATTCCTGTCCACTTTAGCTTGCTCACTCCAGGTACTGAAGTGTTTATACAATCCATTTCTTGTTTTACAATGTTCCCTTTCCCTGATTCATGTTTTTCACATTCCAATACTATGTGTTTTGGAGCTTCAGACTTTCTTTTTATCTCTAAGCAGATCAACAGCTGAGCATACTTTCAGTTTGAGTCCAATTGCATCATTAGCCACAGCTGTCCTCACAGTTGTCCTTTGCTATACCCCAGTAGCTTATTCAGTGTCTTCCAACCTAGGAGTGTCATTTTCTGGCACTATCTCTTGTTTCATTTTGGATTGTCTTTCAAGGAACTGTGCTCATAGTAGGCATATGAATTAATATGAATTAATTAATATATTAAGTGTATCTTATTCATCTAGAATGTATACTGAACATACTATTATTACTATTGTCTTATTAACTCATATTCCTCCTTTGAGCATAGTTCCTTAAAAGGCAGCTTAGAAAAAAATGAAAATGATGAAACATCAGAGATTTTTTAACAAAAGCCCATAAAAATAACAGTCTAAGAAAATAATGTAAAGCTTGATGTCAATGTGATATAATAAAAAAGCAGGAAAATCATGTCAGTCACTGTTGTTGCTCCTCCTGTAGCATTCCCTTTTTTGTTCATCTGTAGCTGAAGGCCAGGCTACCACTCTAAGCAAAGCACGTGTGATCACTGCCCATAGGAGAAGGACCGTCGCATAATATTGATGTGCAGCCTAGAACACCAGATTCCTGTGTGTCACATTTGCAGGAAGCATTTTAGTGATGGCCATGCAAAACAACTGTAGATACTTCAGAATCATATAGTAACAGAGAACCTTTGTCAGTATGTGTAACTTAAGATTTGTAATTTAATGAGCAAATTAAGAATTATGATAAGGTCCTTTGGGCTGTCACTGCTTAAGGCTATGTGAGTCTGACTTGTTTATAGCTCCAATTCCCATTTGGAGTTGTATAACTGTCCTTGACTACTGACCCTCTCATATCTGCTCTTTTATCACTCTTCTCTCTGACTCAGCTACACCTTTTTACAGACAGTAAACCTGTTTCGCGATATGAAAATGAATGCTTCTTCTAATCTCCCCATTTCTTTTCACTTGAAAATAAACTTAGTTTGGAACCAAAGCTAGATTAAAAATTCAGCACAGTTCAACAGTTCCCCTCCTTGTCTCTGATACTGCAAAACATGATTATTCAATCAACTGCCAAGAGAACATTGCTTCTCAATGCTGAGCTTTGTATGTGAGACGGAAAGCCATGAAGTTGAATTTGGCTATAAGAGTGCAGTCATTGCCCATTGGCCGTTCTGCTTTTTGGACAAGTGCAACTCCTTAGTAATGGTGAAGCAGTGAAGAGATGATTGTAAGATTTATCAGCAAATGGCATACAGTCACAGCCTATTTTATAATGGTTCAAACAGCAAGAGAGAAAAGCTAGTCTCCATGTTTATTGTGAATTGTCAGGCTAATAAAATGTGGACCTCACTGTTTATTTTAGGAAGAATTAATTGCTCCAAGTGGCACAGAAAATGTAGTGACTAATTTTTGAAACAGAGCTGAATGCATAATTTCATTACAGTTGAATAAACTCTTGCATCTTAATTTCCTTTTATATGTTTACAAGGTAGCATTTGTTTTGAAAAGGTCCTTCGCTACATGGCCATTATCTATAACAGAGAATAATTTCTTCATATTTCTTCATATCCAATTTTCAATCCTAAGATATACTTTTAAACTGATTCATTTATTTGGAACAGAGTAACAAAAGGGTTAAAAAAAACCATTCTACATTTTAACATAAGGTGAATGGCAAAGGAGACTTTTACCATAAGCAAAAGAATTAGACCAACAAATAGAACATGGTCAAAGATCTCAGAGCTTGGTTGGTTAGTCATGCCAACCATCCAAACTTTGTGGGAATTAAAAAAAAGTTCATTAACTCATCAATAGTCTCAGATTGAATTATAACAACATTAACCTTCGATGGAACTAAGCCAGGGCCTTCTATATATTCAAAGACTGTAAATCTACCAGGTTCAAATTATAACTTTCTTAATTTTCATCAGTTTTTACCTAACCTGAGATAATCTGGTGACAATTTAACCCATTATCCTTCACAGTTCAAATAAACGAGTTTATTGGTTTTAGCTTCTCTCAATGCTATTTCTTTGCAGCCTTTCCATTTTGTGTCAGCCAAACTTATTTTAAAGTTCATATTAAAACAAGTATGTTTGTGTGTGTCTACACAAAGTGTGACTCCTTATGCATAATTTTGACTAGCATAAGCAGTTTTTGAAAGCAACACTTCTGATGACAGTTACACTATAGTTAGCATGCATGTCTTTTACCACAAAAAAATAAAAATAAAAAAAATGAGACAATCTAAAATGAAACAAGTAATTCAACAAAATCAACACGTCAATCAAAATCAGTTAATCAGAATGTAGACTGCAATCAAGAAATCAGAAGAATATTAGGACTTGGAAGGGCAGCTATGAAGGAACTAGACAAGATCCTAAAGTAACAAGATATATCTTTGAATGCTAACATTAAAGATTATTGATGCCATTTTATTTCCAGTTTCTGTATATGGTTGTGAAAGCTGAAGAGTGAAGAAAACTGACAGGAGAAAAATCAACTTCTTTGAAATGTGGTTCTGGAGAAGAGTTTTATGGAGATTCTGGACTGCTAAAAAAGACAAATGAACAGGCCTTAGAGCAAATCAAACCTGAACTCTTCCTAGAAGCCAAGATGACTAAATTGAGGCTGTTGCACTTTGGTTATATCATGAGAAGGCATGGCTCACTAGAAAAGACAACAGCACTTGGTAAGGTGGAAGGCAGTAGGAAAAGAGGAAAATCGTATTACAGATGGGTAGACACGATCAAGGAAGCCACGGTCCTGAGTCTGCAAGACCTGAACAAGTCTGTTGATGACATGGGCCATTTCCACACTAGACTGTTACAGTGTTATTATTCCACTTGCAACATCCTATGGAATCCTGGGGTTTGCAGTTTAGGGAGGGGAACCCCAGGATTCCATAGGATGTTGAAAGTGGAATAATCGTGCTATAACAGTCTAGTGCGGAAATGGCCAGGGTGGCATGGTGGTCTCTCACTCACAGGGTTGCCATAAGTTGAAGTCAATTTGATGACAGTAAACAACAAATTGATGCAGTTATGCTGGCCACAACTTGTATGCATTTGTTGGTGGTGTTGGGGGGTGGGATTTACATAGCCAAGATTAAGACTGAAAAAAAGAGAACCAGCCTCTGAAGGATGAATGTTGTGTGCTTGTGTGTTGGGGTTTTAATACACACACAAATATGTGAAGGAAGGAATATTCCAGAGTATTCATATCATGGTTGAAAAGCATAATTATCAAGTATCAGGAAACTCTGATGAGGGGTTTGTTTGTTTGTTTGTTTGTTTGTTTGTTTGGCATACAAAACATCTTTTTCTGCACAGAAAAATAATATTTCCTC
Organism: Cyclura pinguis; assembly: GCA_030412105.1. Classification (NCBI taxonomy): domain Eukaryota; kingdom Metazoa; phylum Chordata; class Lepidosauria; order Squamata; family Iguanidae; genus Cyclura; species Cyclura pinguis. The sequence continues at coordinate 168,019,568 of CM059600.1, forward strand.
ACAGAAAAAAATGTTGCCTCTTGTACAGAAAAAATATGTAAATCTTGTGCAGAATAAGTCCCAACCAAAGGGAAAAAATGAATTTTTGCACAGAATAAGTCCTGAACTGGGAGTAGTTTATGAAGGCAGTGCAGTTTTCAAAAACTTTGCCACAGTGGGAAGAAAATTTCTAAAATTACTTGTTTCTTCCTTGGAGGATGAAATTAGCAAAGAATTACACACATATAAACTTTCTTTTAGAGTAGGTCTAAGTGTTTTCTTTACTTCTAAGTATGGTGCATAGCACAGCTACAGAAAGTTAGTTTTGAATGATGGGTACCTTTTCAGCCCTCTTTCACACTTCCACACCTTTGTGGAACCTTATGCATTAAATTCGGTTATTCTTTCCCATGTGTCTTTCAGGGGCAAAGGATGCAATAAGATTTTTAAAGGAAAACTGTACTGCTCTGCAATACAGTTGTATTCAAGCATGTTCTGTTTCCCTTCCTCCCATGTTCATCAGTGTCTTTTGCAAAGCTCTGGAGTTTTTCATACCGTCCTCCTGAAATATAAAATCCTTATCATTCTGGCTTTTATGGAAGAATATTTTTTTCTTGACATTTTACTTAATCTTTTTTTTAAAATAAATCATTTCAGGAATGACAATTTTATTGGACCCCTTTAAAGCAGATATGGAAGAGAACAATGCAAGTTCTAGAAACATAGTTTCTTGTCATCAGGGTTAATGCTAATGCCTAAACATCTGGCACTTTAGGAGGCTTGAAAGTAGAGATGGGAGATTAGCCTCCCAAGTGCCTTGAAACTGCATTGGACTTTTTCAAATGCTCTAAATGAAGTTGGATCTCAAGGAAGAGGAAAAAGAATAAGAAGGAAGGGATGAAATGCTGCTGCCATTGCCGCTACTCTTTCTCATTGCCCAAGCAAACATGCACACAAAGGAAGAGTAAAGAGGGGAATTTACCCACAGATATCTCATCACTTTCCCTGAGGGCTAACCATGCCATGCGATAGACCAAAGTGACCACCTTATATGGTAGACACATGGCGTTTTTAAAGCGTATTAGGCACGCTCCCTCCCCCCTTCACGAGCCGCCGTACTGCATGACGTACCGGCGAACCAGGTGCTATCACGGCCATGGATAGTGCTGATAGCACGTTTTCTTATTTTCACCTGAAAGGCAAAAATAACCTCCCTTTCACGCATCGGCCGCGCAACCAGAGGGCCTGCGGAGCCGTCGTCCGGTGTGCTTCCAGGAAGGACCCGGGAGTGGGTGGGGTGTGGGCAGTCCCTGCTGCCTGTCCCTCATGCAGCAAGTCCCAGGGGACGCTCCGGCCACTGCCCCCATCACAGCAGGGAACACTGCAAGACACGTCGCCGTGAGAGGCCACCCTGGGGCTGTGTTGCCACTCACACTCGAGACAACAGCAGCCCCTGTGGTCCGGCCCACTGTGTTTATTTTTTTTTAAACCCAGTGCTATCGTTAGCATGTTAGCACGTTACCAATGTAGTACGAAACAGCCTGTTGGCAGGATCTATCGTACTAACGTTAGCACGATAGCCGGAAAAAAAAAACCCACCACCGACCAATCAGGGGCGGTGGGGCGGGGACAGGGTGGGACCTGGGCGTGGCCCAGGATGCCGACATGCAGACAAGGCACTGGGCGGGGACTGGTGCTCTCTCGCAAATGCCCTACTGTGTGCGGAGTGCAAGGGGCTCTCTACTGGGCCTCTTGCGATATTTGCAATATCGTGAGGGCTCTAGTTCATCACGCTATCAAGGTAAGGTGCGGAAAGGGCCTAAAAGTAGCAGTTGTAGCTTCCTGACAATTCTCCACAACTTTCCTACTCTTTCTGATCGTTTGAGGACAGAGCTATATATGCCAAGCTCTTCCTCTCCCACCCCCAGTCTGAACTTCATCCCTCTTGTGTGAATGAAGAAGGATGCAATCAAATTGCCAGCACTGAACTGAAAACCACTTGTCACTCCAGGCGGTGAGCAAAACTGAAACAGAGGGCTGTTTTGGAATAAGCAGTGTCCATTTTGGTTCTGTTGGTGTAGTTTTGTCCCAGCAATGCCTAAAGTTTAGGGAAACATAGGGATCCAGATATTCTGTGACTACAACTGATATCATCTCAGGAAATTGGCCATGCTAGCTGATAAGGAAATAGAATCAAACAACATCAGAAATGTCACAGGTTTCCTACCTTGGTTTACATAGTTTTAGACAGCAGTACTCCCTTCAGGAACATAGGTTTGCTCATGTGACACATTCTGTGACCCTCTAGAAATATGATATATTTAGCCTTCTGGGGTAGTACTCAAAGAAGCAAATCTCTTCTAGTTCCAGTGCATATGACATAGGTTTTCCAATGCATGCCATTCTCAGTAGCAGGAATAATTCAGTATGTGGACATGAAAAACTGCATACGTCCGTGGGAAGAAGACATCTTCCAGTACTTGCTCAGTGTTGTGAAAGAGAGAAGTAGGCGGAAAGGTGAATAACGTGGGTCACTTTATTCCTTGGCACTCTGACTTCTTCTCTGTGCTTATCGGTTTTCTTTCTACCTACTTTCTGTTTTAAAGAGTTTAGGAAAATGGGGAATAAGCAGTGTAGTTATTTCCTAAAGCTATCTTATTCTGTTGAAAGTAAGCACTAGATGCCTGAATGATACAGGGTACTGTGATAAGGTTTAATAGATGTAGCACATCTACTAAATAGTATGTCTATTAAATGCAGTTACTAACTACCTAAACATGTACTTTAATTTAAAAAAAGAAATATTGAAGGTAATTTGCAGGGGCTTCTAATTTCTTATTTCCATTTCCTGTTTTTATTTTGTGTCTTTTTAATGGATATGTTTAAATTGTTTTTCTTATATAGTTTAATTATGTTTTTTTAAAATAACTTTTTGTATGTTTTTATCTCTCTCTTTATCCATTTTAATTTTTAAATCCAAGTTCTAAGGAAAAGATGAATATAAACATAATAACAGTAACAACAACTACTACTACTGCCATCTCCATAATCCCCAGTGCCTTTTGCTCATTGTAGTACTGTGCCTGATGCATCTACATTATATTTATGTCTCATGGTTATCAGCCAAGATCTTCAGATCCTTTTTTTGCTGTATTTGTTACAACTTTTGGTTGGGTTGCAGTGCCTAAAACTCCACTGTGTTATGCTGATCCATTACTTTATGCATTTCTTGTCTGGCCCATCTTGCAGAATGTCAGTGTAATCTAACTGCATCCTACCAAGAAATCCCATATAAATTCTGAAGTCTGTAAAGCTACTTGTGTTAAACATTTGCCAGCTAAGGGACTGCTGCAAACTTGACCACCTGACTCAGCAGCTTTTCTTTTAGTCTCTTGGTATTTCACCCCAACGACCTCATTTCAATTAATCTGACTTCAGAGTCCTTCTAACTAATGACATCCTCCAAAGTCCACACGTTTGCATATTGAAACACACATAGAGTTCTTGAACACATAGGTTGCCTCTTTCATTTTCATGGAGGAGTGGGTGCAAACACAGGTCAGGAATGTTTAAAGCAAGCAGCCCGCACTTCATAAGGCAAATGGTGATTCCTTGAAAAGTGTCTTCTGAGGAGTAAGAAAAAGCTGAATGCAAGAAAGAGACCAGTTTCCATTCAAATGGTTTCTGTGTGCAGTACAGGAAAGTTTAGTGAAAATGTCCATGAAAATTTCTAGTTGTCAACTATTTCCTGTCCAAAGTGGTGTGGGCTAGTTTTTAAAATTTCCTGGAAACTCTGGGAGATTTTCAAAATAAAATCCAAATTATCTGTTGGGCCTTAACTATTGTCTAACACAACAGAAAGCAAATTCCAGTCATATTCAGTTATCCCAATTCAGAGAGGCATTGTGAGGGCTCTTCTCCTTTGCACTGTGTGTAGGTCATAATAAAACTTAGGGAGTGGTCATTCTAAAGCCAGTGTCCAGTTTATAATCCATCATTAACAGCTGAGTCAACTTTACAGAAAACATTCAGTCCATATGCTGAGTTGGGAAGGAGAACCACAAGTGGGACACCTGTCCTACTTGGTGAAGTCAAACCTAACATATTACAAACCTGGCATATTATAGCACCTAACTGGGGACTAGACACCTTAGCAAGATCCATCAATGCTCCACATTTACCTAGGATCATTCTGCCACCTCCAGACACTAGTTGTGTCCTCTTGCAGTACAGTTGCAGGTATTGTTCACCACGGCCATGGTGTGACTTCAACCCAGGCATCTCCTTGGATGCACTGACCAGGCAGCAGAGTGCTATAAAGCAGTACTAATCAAAATGATAGACTCTGGATTGGCCCAGAGATGGGTACAAATATAGAAATATGGTGCTGATCTCTGACATAGAGGAGAAGGAGGAGGAGGAGGAGGGGGGGTCACCCTAATCAGATAGCCTGAGAAGCACTGTTCTAAAGGGCTTGGAGCTGAGCATAGTTCCAAATGGTAGAGGGCATTGCCACATTTTATTTCCTACACATTTTATTTCCTTCCTACACTGCCACATTTTATTTCCTACATTTTATTTCCTATACCTGGAAGATATAATGAGATGGCTTCTAAGGGCCTGCTGATCAGAGCAGAGGGACTGTTCATGTCCCAGTCTTTTAGAACAGTATTGTCAGAGGAGAACAAATCCAGTCCCTTGTTCACTTGAAGACAGAAGGAGGAGGAAGTGGCATTATTCTGCCATCACCAGAAGGCCCAAGCAATGGCAACTGTTGGGCAGGGCTATCCAAAACAGTTTGCTAGCACTCTCTAAAACCTGGAGTCAGGTTTGCCTATAGTTTCCCATCCACATGGAAGCCAAGGTAGAAACCTAAATATGCATGCATTTGAGCCTAAATCTGATTGTTATTCTGAACTAAAGTAGACACCAGTGGGAGCAATGTACTGTATGAAGACATGGGAGGGCCTTCTCACCTATGGTAGCTTAGTTTGGGACCCTCTTCCCTTTGGATGCCTCAATGGCACCAACACTGGTTTCATTCCATTGCCAACATGGGTTTTTATTAATGCCTTTGAGACTTAATTGATTTAGTTAAAACTGTACATGCACATAGTTTAAAACTATTCCACCTCTTTCAGTCTATTTAGGTGTTGTTGTTGTGGTGGTGGTGGTTGTCTTAAATTTTACATTGTTTTAAGCTGATAAGGTATGGCCATTCAGCAATGGATGGATAGGTGGAGGGATTGCTGAACGCAAATCATCTATGTGAACCCCGTTCTTTCAGTGCATCTCCTGTGGTGGAGATTATCAACTGGATTTAGGCCTCAGGGTTGATACATAGGGACATATAGCAAGTGCTCATGGTAGTTAGTGAGAGAATGCCTTGGGAGAAATTGCCACCACATTACCATAGAAGAGACAGTGGGTTCCCATGTTTAACTTTCTACTCTGGGAGGGAGCAATGGAGGCCAGTGTACCAAAGCAAATGGTGGCTAATTGGCTGGTCATCTTTGCTAATGTCAGCAATAAGCATGCAACTCTTTGTTAATTTCATTCATTAAGGAAGCAATGATTCATTTTAACAGTTTCCTCCCCGCTGTGAGAATACTTTTGAAAAGTGTACAGTTGTTGAAGGCTATTGCAATGTATGACTTACTCTGAGCAAAATTCATTTATGGGGATTCTTTTGGCATAGAAAACAGGTTTTTCTTCTCAGAAAATGCCACTTTCTGTGTAAACAAAACAAAACCCCCAAAGCAAAAGCCATGCAAAAATTTTGTGTAGAATAAAGGCTTAATCATACCAGGCAAGTAATTACAGCAAGGTAATAGCATCTTTGGCAGGGATTTATCACATGAAGTCATTCCTTTTCTGTTGCTCTCCAAGTGGGAGACCTTTTGGAAAGCATTTCTTTTATAAAGGAATTGATTGACAGAGTTTTATATTAATAAAAGAAACATTTCAAATGGTTTCCTATGAGAACAACAGAAGAGGGACAACATCACGTGATAAGTCCCAGCCAAAGGCACTATTATCCTGCTATAATTGCAATTTATCTGCCTCACATGATAAAACCTTAAGTCCCAAACTGTTAAGATTCACATCAGTCCAGGGTTATTCTTTTCAGGGTTTCCCGTCTTTTAGGGAAAAAATTGTTTTCAAGCACGTTTTTTCAAATATTTTCATTTTTTTGCCCTTTTCCCTGCTTCCATGGTATTAACTCTGTAACCTTCACATTCCAGTCACGGTTTTTCCTCCAAGAGTGGAAACACAAGAATGGAAGTCCATCCTCTCTCCCCCTCCTTGCCCCTTCCCTCATTTATATCTCCCCTTTCTCTTTGTACAGGATCCTATGTTTTAGTTATCAGGTCACTTCAGTACCTCTGTGTGGTTCAGTTAGCATGGCTAAAACTACAATATTTAATGATGGGGAGACCTGTCAGTTTTGGACTTTTCATATTTGGAATTCCTTTCTGTTCTATAATGACATTTGTTAATTTTGGTAAATGCTTCAAAAGAATACTGAAATTCTTCCCCATTTGGATCGGCTACATTTAATATGTACTGCTATTTGAAGTGTGGAGAAGACCAAGTTGCATCTACTAGGCTTACAGCTGTTAAAGGTAAGGAACCTCTTGGAAATACCTACTCTGTAGAATATGTAGAAGGGCTGGGAACCATGTTGCTTTCCAGATATTGCTGGTCCATGATTCCCAATTGTCTCTAGACAGCATCAGCAGTGATGATGCATGCTGGGAATTGAAGTCCAACAACATCTGGAAGTCCTTTGTGGTTCTCATCCCTGGTCTACCAATTTCGTAACAAACACCCAAAATATTGCAAAAGCTTAATGCAGCTAGAGAATGAAAAGAATTAATCTGATGTAGAGATAACTATGATAATGGAAACTCACTCAGTTAAAACTCCATTAACATCTCCCTTCTCTTTTGTGGCTAACAGTATTAGCTCATCATGGATATTGGTTTTGGAATACAAGCTATACATTATGGTTACTCCAAATATCAAAAAAATAAAATAAAAAATATATATATATACTGGCATTACACCCCCCCTTTTTTTTTCTTAAAAAAGTCAGGAGCATATGGTTTCAATTTCTCAGAAATATATTGGCTAGGCTGTGCTTTCAGAAAACGAGGCCAAGCATGACCTGTCAAGATATCTGAAAGTTTAATTCAGCATCTCGTATTTTCCTATAGTGAATCTTGCTAATATGGTGGGAACCTTCCCAACTGGAAAATCAAATGGGTAATTGAATGAAGACATTTCATAATGTTTATTATTCAGTTTACTGTAAATGGAAAGGAAATTCTTTCTTCTTTCCTTGGTGGATTTGCCACCGTATCATATCTGATCTTTGCATCCCTGAACCCTGAGAAATTCAATATTTTGATACCATTGATAGCTGTTCTAGCAAGCTGGCAGAACTGTTCTTGTGACTGATCTTTATCAAATGAAATACGCCTTACAAAGAAAAAAAGCTTAACAGCTACAATCACCTGACTGGTTACAGACCACTGATATATTGCTCAAGTTAAACTAACAAAATAGAACTTTTAGGTGGCCCAGTCCATTTTTCAGGGGGTTACCCTGACTAATGAAATTTATTTCCTCCTTTTCTTGTTATCTGCTTAATTTATTTTTGCCTAAAACAAGAATGATCTTGGTACTCAATTTTTTAACCCTAGGAACCACCACTTCATAGAAATGCCATGAATTATTCCCCCTTGAAACATGTTTCCATTTAGTTATAAATTTTTGAAAAAGCCTGTCTATTACTACAAGTCACATTATAGTTGTTAGCCATTTTTTAATGATTACTGTTTAATCTTTCAGTATGCATTTACAAAAGATGCACTAAAATAAAACCTAGATGTACCAGAATATCTGGACAAGGTTTGCTCTGAGAAGCAAGTACATTCATTTTGCTCTCTAGAGGATGGCAGAACATAGTACCCCCTTCCTAAAGTCAGGGTACATAGTATCTTAGGCTAGTAAAGTTGTTTTATCAGCTGAAGAAATGCCTTTTCTCCTTCCTGGCATTAAAAAATACAGTTCAAATAAAATCAGGAACTAAGAATTTGCTCCCACATCTCAATTCTGCTCATACTGCCTGATAGAAAGCCTGGTCTTGCCAATTTAGAGTACAATTCTACAACCATTTACCTGAGCATAAGCTTCATTGGGACTATTTTGCTGGAGTTATGTATAACAGTTTTGATATTTGAGTTGTTTTTTTTTTAAGGCAGCTAACATTCCTCAATGTCCTTAGATGAAATGAGGCCAAGAAAATTTGGATCGTATTAATCAGAAGCAGCTCTTTGAATTGTGTACGAATGACAATAATTAACATAGTATTAATTTAATTATTTCTGATTACTTTCTTCCTCCCCTTCTTAAATGACTGAGGGAGGTATTAACACTTCAGAAGTGTTTGACTCTAGGACCCTTTCTGCACGGACATGGCGTCCTGGCAGGGGGATGGGAGAGGAGCGGGACCAAGATGATGTTTCCACAAGATATCACTGCAGTCCTATCTTTCTTGCTTCACCAGTTGGTGTGAACATGGGGTAAATCATTGATGGATTTTCTCCATCAATGACCCCTGATCATGCGGCACTCCTATAGTTACCTGCCATGTGGAAGGGCTTGATGTGCAATGGAGGTGCTTCCTGCCCCAGTGCAGCATGGGAAAGATCCTGGCTGTACTGCAGAAGAAAGAGGCATGTCTCTCACACTCCCTTCCACAGGGAGCTGGTCCAATGCAGAGGGAAGTGTTCCTGTCATGCTCCCTTCCCACTAAATGCACTGCTGGGATTGTAGCTGAAGGACGATGGCATAAGGTAAGGAAGAGAAAAGTCCTAGGTCAAACTAGATAAAACATAGAATTATAGACCTAGAAGAATTATAGATCTAGAAGACCACAAGAGCCATCTAGTCCAACCTGCTGATGGAATACACAGCTAAAGGACTCCTGAAAGATGCCCATCAACCTCTGTTTAAAGATCTCCCAAGACAGCAAGACCATCACGCTCTGAGGCAGCCTATTCCACTTTGGAACAACTCTTACAGTAAAGAAGTTCTTTTTCATGCTTAGGTGGAATCTCTTTTCTTGTAATTTGAATCCACCACTTCCTGTTCTAGTCTCTAGAACAGTAGAAAACGAGTTTGCTTCTTCTTCTACATGACACCCTTCCGTATATCTAAATACAGCTATTATCTCTTTTGTGGAGGTGCTCCCTCCAAGTAGTGAAAAGCCTCTTCCCCATAGCATGTGATTTTCCTCACTTACAAATATTGTATTGTGTGTACTCTGTTTTGAGATTCATCGTTGAAAGGCAAACACGGGCTTAGTTTGCATATCTGATGCTGAAGTATATATCACCGGGAAATTCTCACTGCAGGAAGAAAAATGGGTCAATCTTAGGGAATATACATTCCACTTAACTTAGTTTGAACCTTTGTTATTTGCTATCTTCAGTGCTTGAATGATGAAAGCCTAAGGCATCTTTCCCCAACCTGGATCCCTCTAGATGTTTTGTGTAAAAAGAGGTGTGTCAGATTAAGTTACTATTTGTTGTTGTGTACTTTCAAGTTGTTTCTGACTTCTGATGTTTTCTTGGAAAGATTTGTTCAGAGGGAGTTTACCTTGTCTTTGTCTTCCTTGGGGGCTGAGAGTGTGACTTGCCCAAGGTCACCCAGTGAGTTCCCATGACTGAGTGGGTATTCAAATCTTGGTCTCCAGAGCTCAGTGGTCAAACCACTATACCATGCTGCCTCAAGTTACTACAACACTTACTCACTTTGGTCTGAGGATCTCTTTGTGTGGACCAAAAATGGCAGGGGTCATTGAAATCCCAGGATGTAGGATATAAGGCACCATATTCTACAGTATCCCTTAATAAGTGAGGAACATGCTGTTCACCATGGAGAGGTGATTGCTTGGAGCTATTCAACTTTATTTACCAGTATTTTATAAATTGATCCTTAACTCTGAATATCCTAAGTCCAAGTACCCTAATAAAAAGAGTACCACCTTATGAAGTCCATGGTATTATGATCCAAAAGGAGGTTACTTTCAGGTGCATGTGCTTACCATTGCAACTTCAAGCTGAAATCCTGAAGGACCACTGGTGGAGCATAAGTCTAGGGAACTTACCAGTAGGAAGGCCACTGCTTCACTTCACCCAGTTCCACAATGACAACTGGAGGCTCTAGACATTGCTCTTGCACCCACCTGCTGTGAAACTGCACCCAGGAACCATCTGACTACCTTTGTGCAGCCAAGGGAAGAGAAGCAGGAAAAGGAGAAGCAACTCAACATTGCCAGTGCTGGGGTATGCTGCGAACTGAAGTGCAATGACATCCAGATGGCCTCATTATTCCCTTTCCTGATTTAGTATATTCAGCCAGCACAGATAGGCCCTTTCCATATGATGGTCGCATCCTGGCATAGGGGTGTGAGAGGAGAGGGACCATGACAACACTTCCACATGGTGTCATCATGGTCCTACCCTTCCCGCGTCACCAGCCAGTGCAATTGCAGGCTATATCATTGACAGAAAAACTCCATCAATGACATCCTATTGTGTGAACCTTCCATTGCAGCCAGCCACACAGAAGGGCTGGAAGCATGATCCATGTACTTCCTCCCCTACAGCAGCAAGGGGGGAAGGTTGGCTGCAGTCCAGAAGGATGGAGCATGTCCCTTACCTTCCCTTTCACAGGCAGCCAGTCGTGTACAGAGAGAAGCATTGGGGACACACTCCCATCCTGGCAGAGGCGCTGCCAGGATTGTGACTAGCTGACTCAGGAGAGAGTCCTCATGCAGAAAAGGCCATAGTGTAAACTGTTTTGGTCTAGGAAAGATGGAGAATTGAGAAGGCAAACTTTATGAGCTCCGTTTTCCTGATTTTGTTCCCAGTAGCTAATGGCCATAGATGTAGCCTCATCTTTTGTCCACGTGCAATCACTATAATATCGCAAAGCAAAACTGTAGACACTATGATCACAATACCATCACCTTCCTTTCCCTGCATGCTGTTTTACCATCTTTGCCTGAAGAAAAAAATTCTGTGAGCACTGAAAGTTAGTGAGATGTGTTTTGCACATTTTGCTGGACATAGTAGAGGTATCACCACAAGATAGATTTTTTATTTTACTCATAATTTGGCACAGATAATGCTTTTCTATGTGGAAAAAATCTATTTATTTCATATCATCCTCAAAATATCCTAGTCTAAAGGCTGGAGCTATGTTACCCTTTTAAGAAGCAAATAACTCTTCCCAACTCTGCATGCATCATCTCTGTTGTGATTATTCAGACTCACAGAGTGAACACTATACAGAGGTAGGGGAAGATGACTTTTTGGACTACAACTCCCAGAAACCCTAGTGGCTATGCTGGCTGAGAGATTCTAGGAGCAGTACTCCAAAAGTCATTTCCGAGCTCAGTGCCATCATGATTTTTTTCCCCTGTGTTCTTGAACCATGTTGAATTGGTTCATAGTTTCAGTGTCCCTTTGCCTAAAGCTAATGAACTCCAAAAAGTATCAAACAAAACAAACAAACAAAAAACCCAGCAGCTTCCAAAGCCTTCTAGCTATACAGTGGTCCTTCCAAACAGTAGCACTGATCTTTAACAAGGGTATTTACTGTTCTGTCGTTTAGAAGAAGCCAATAAAACAGTAGGTTTAATTTATCTTGGGGAAAAAAATATCAAGAAAGAGAGAGGTGGTATTCAGTTCCTGGTGGAAAGACACATACTCATGTATTATGAGGCATTCTTACTAAACGTCTTTGGAAATTAAGCAAAGTTAACATGTCCAGTCTGGATCCAAGCCAGGAGGGAACAGTGGATGTTCTCTTGTAAAAACCCTGAAAACTGCAAGCAACCCATAAACAGTTTGTAGAGTGAGTCAAAATGGACCGTTTTATGTGCCCTCATGGAAGGGACAGCTTATTTGTACTTGGATTCAAATGTAACAATATGATGTCATCAAATGATTTACTGTCGGTAACAGAGCAAGAGTCAATATACAGAGGTGGATGGAAACATCCTATTCTTTCTGAAGTATTTAGAGGGAACCACCAATTTCGGAGTTTTTCTTGGCCCTCCCTCTGCTGGTGGTGAATGGAGCACAGGAAAACCTCAGCAGCTAAGTTACTGGAATGATGCGATAGGAATGTTAACCGCCAAATTAGGGTGGGCTTTATTTTAGGGCTTTAAAAGGGGATTTTAGGAACATAAGAACTGTGAACAGGAATACATCAGTGTCTCATCTGTTCTGGCTGCCTAGTATCATGACTGTTAGTATCCACAGGATACCAACAACATTGAGAAGATTTTATTTTTCATAACAATCAAGGCAAATGGCTGGAACTCCAGTCTCAATGGTTCCTTGGAATGGTTTTGCTGTTGGTGACAGTGGTGGTGTTTCAAATACTTCCAAAATGGAGTATGATCTGTGACCTGCTTCAGAAGAGAACAAGCACTTCTCTGACTCTTCATTTCTAGTGAATTAATATCAGTTTACAACCTAACAATGTTCAAAGCCCACTGCTCAAGGTCTCTGGAAACTCTTGCTGCTTGAGGAAGATACAATACCTATGTATACAATTCTTCCTAAGAGACCATAATTCAGGGATAGAAATTATACTTTGCACACAAAGGCTCTTAAATTCAATTCCTGGCATCTACAATTAAAATTAGGCTTGCCTGAAACCACAGAGAGCCTCTGTCTGTAACGGTCAATGTACCAACTTAGTAGAAAGCAGTTTCATATATTTGAAGGCACTGACCACATAGTCCCAAGGATGTACACCTTCACTGACAGTCCTCAGAGCATGGCTCATGTGCAGGTGGGAAGGAGGCAAGCTGGGACTTCATTTGGTGTCCTTATGTGAATGCACATCAGTGGGATGGCTTTGAGTCTCTACAAGCTGTGGGGCCCTTCTACCTGCCCCTCTACCTTCTACCTGCCTCTTTCATGTCTAGGTCCCACATGTAGCACAGGCTTTATTTGTTACTTTCTGCCAAGAAGAGTTTTTTAAAACTTGTTTTTTATTTGGTTCACATGGTACCCTTCTCTGCAGTAATTTCAGGGATGGGGTTACTGTTGGCATGTTTATCATTAATGTTGGAAAATCCTACTCCAGAGATTGCATGTGGACCTCTCCTTTTGTTTTTAGAGCAATGGGATGCTCAGGCAGTACAGAGCTTTCCTGTACTGCCTCTAGTACCAGCCCCACCATTTGTTGTACTGTCTCTCAAGCTATCTGTTAGCTCAGACATAGATGGTAATGCATGGTCACTGATGATCTTTTAATTGAGTAAATAGTTCATGTCATCCCAGAAACTCCCAGTTGTCTATGGCCACACAGAGATTCCTCCATCTCATGCTTTCTCTCTGTCTCTGTCTGTCTGTCACCCCTGTCACCAGGGAGTGGCCAGCCCTTGCCTGAGGAACCAATGTATGAGTGGGCTGTGATTTGGGAAACAGAGATGACTACCACTCAGGAAGACTAGCAAAAGCTGTTTATTGCTTCTCAAAACATTCCAGTCAGTTCTTGCAGAGAGGCCAGGATAGTGAAGCACACATATACAAAACAACAATGACAACAAGACAAAAACAGCCCCAAATTCACAAGCAAACCCCTGAGCCTTTTCCCCATCTTAAAAGTATGCAGGCATGGACAGGCAGACTGCCTGCTTCTCTCATGGAGACAAGAGAGAAAGAAGATAACGGAACAACAACAACAAATTTCTCTTACGTGCCTTCTCATCCTCTGCCTAGATGTGCATAATCCTAAGTCCTACTTTCTCCATCCCATCTTATTTCTGCTTTTCCTCCCCTTTATACCTTCTTCCACACAGCCATAATTTGCCTTCTTTCACTGTCCTCCTTTCTTTCCTCTCTCCTCTTACTGTCTTGCCATTATCAATTCTCTTCACTCCCCATCTTTCCTTCCTCTATTTCACTCATTTCCCTGTACATGTACTCCTGCCACTTCCCTTCTTATCTTCCAAGTCTTCCTCTCCTAGCATCCACCCATCCCTTGACTTTCTCTGTTCTCCTGTAAGTCTTCTGCTTTTCCTGAGTTCCCTACTTCCTCTGCTGCTTTCTCCAGTGCTTTCTTCCTTGCCTCATCCATTCATCTACTTCCCCTGGCTGGACACAGTTAGTCAGGCAGTCTAAGTCTGTCCATCCCTCTCTCTCTCTCTCTCTCTTTCTCTCTAACTCTTCCTCCTCCTCCTCCTCCTCCTCCTCCAAGATAGTGAGTCACAGCTTTCTGCGCATTTCCTCTTCCTGAAACTCTCTTATTTAGAATTTAGGAAACCTGAATGTATTTTTGGATTTTATATTCGGATGTAACAAGTAAATTCTTCAAGCATGTAACTGAAATGCTATCCACTTGCTTGCTGTTTTCCTGAAGTTAGTCTCATTGAGATGGGCTAGGGATTCAGTTATACACAGAAGTACAACTCTGCTGAAGAATTCAGCTTCTATTGATCAAGACCATTTCCACACTACTTTGTTATAGCGCCATTATTCCACTTTCAACATCCTGTGGAATTCTGTGGTTTGTAGTTTACTGTGGCCCAAGAGCTTTCTGGTTGATGATTCTAAAGGCTCCTCCCTAAACTGCAAACTCCAGGATTCCACAGGATGTTGATAGTGGAATAATAGCACTATAACAATGTAGTGCGAAAATGGCCCAAGTCTTGTCCCTCCTAACAGGGGCTAACACCCTAAACTTCCCCTAATCCAAAAATTTGGTTAAATTGGTCACATTTTATTTCCAGGAATGTGTGAGCTAATCAAGTTGGCTTTAGAACTGGAGGAAACTGTGACCCACCATTTCATTATTCAGTGATTTCTGAAACTTTCTGTTAAGCACTGTGGGAGTAGGATACAGGTCTCATTTGGACTAGCCCAGCTCACCCTCTCCGAGTTGTTGGACAGTAGAAGGTGAGGGTGAGATAAGAAGATCTTGCATAGAACTTGGAAAAGTTCATTTTTGGACTACAACTTCCACCTGTCTTTATAATAATAACTAAAAAAAAAAAATGGCCAGCCCAAAACCGTAATTTTTTCCAAGTTAGAGTCTAACTGCAGTAGCAATGACCACCTGGCCACTACTTCATAGGACCATCAGATGGGGGTCTTGAAGTTAGTTTCCTGAATGTAATGTTGAGATATGTCTACAGTTCTATGACTGTCTTCAATAA
The DNA here is from genome assembly GCA_030412105.1 of Cyclura pinguis. Classification (NCBI taxonomy): domain Eukaryota; kingdom Metazoa; phylum Chordata; class Lepidosauria; order Squamata; family Iguanidae; genus Cyclura; species Cyclura pinguis. The sequence continues at coordinate 168,034,800 of CM059600.1, forward strand.
GTACAGCCCTTCTTCAACTCAATCAATCATTTCTCAGCTATTTATCCCCTCCTTCAATTTTCTTTTTTTTTTCTCCTCCTCTCTCTCTCTAAAATATCACCATGTTTCCAGGTGGGCAAGCCCTGTGTTAGCCTTGGGGAAGGGAGAAAACCAGAACTGACTATAAAAGTCAATTCTGCTCACTTCCAGTTTTGTGGCATGGGGCAGGGAAGGAAACAGTTCCATGGCCTAAAGGAAGTTAAAAGGAATGTGAGGATATTGCCACACATACCCCCAAGGCACATGAGAGCCCTTTTACATCTAAAGGAAAAAAAAAGATGATATTGGGGGTATGGTGGGGTTCAGGAGTGGTGAGTGCCACCCTGAAGTTTGAGGGGGATTTGAACGGTAGTTTGCCCAGCCCTAAATGAGCACCCATGGCTGTGCCTCTGTCACCATCACTATCACTACTGTCATCATAACTATGGCATCAAGGACAGATTTTGCTGTGATATGGGGAAAGAAGATTGTGTTTCAATCTTTTAACCTGAGTTTAGAATCTCAAGGAAAGTGCAAATGCAAAATGTGTTGTGGGATATTTAGATACCATCTCAGTTGTCCAGTTCTACTGTGCATCACGTTCCTTTGAAGAAAGGAACAAAAAAAAATATAATAAGTGACTGATTGGTTTATTGTACCAGTTACTGTTGTGGATAATATCCTATTACAAAATATAGCCAAGCAAGATATGTACTGGTCAGATTCTACAATGTGGAAAATCTATCTATCTATCTGTCTGTCTGTCTGTCTGTCTGTCTGTCTGTCTGTCTGTCTGTCTGTCTGTCTATCTATGGAACGGTTTGGGAGCAGGATTGATTCAATCCAATGTCCCGATGTGAATGCAGGGCTGGGAAAATTGTCTGTGTCTTCAGTCGAAGGCATTAAAAATAAAAGCATCAATATTCTCACCTCAGGTATTCCAAGGCTAAAGCCAAGCTGCAAAGATCCTTGGTGCTGAGTTGGCCTGCAAGTATGTTTATTTAGAAATGAATGCCACTGAGGTAAATAAGGTAACTAGACATGGGATTCAAGCTAAGCCAATGACAGATCAGAAACTGAATATCTTCACTCACCCGCATAGTATCTTTAGAGTGAAGAAATTCATATTTTTCTCTCATAATAGCCAGATTTTGCCCTGTTTTCTGATATAGTATCTGATGCATTATCCATAAAATTAGATAACATCCTGCCTCCTTAAAGACATATCATTTTATGCTGTCCTTCAAGCTCTAACAACAAAGCACATGAGAATATTATTGAACTTATAACCTACATCGTCATCATTCTGAAGTATTATAGAATCAATCCAAATTTTCTAAAGATAAACATTTTATCTCTGTGATGAGGGCACTCCAAGTTATAAGGCACAGATAATGTAGGGCTAACATTTACTTCAATAATATTTTTTAAAGAAAGCCAAGACCAGATTTTACCTACCAACTAGGTATAAGTGTTTCACGAATTCTACCCACAGTTGGGAGGAAAGTAAATTGGAATGAAAAACAAGAAGCCAAGAACAGCACTGAATGGGAATGTTAAATGTTTTATTGTAGGAAAATACCTGTATCACACTTGTAAAGTAAGTATTAAAAGTTTAGGTAGGTTTTCTGTTACGCACATACATCCCAACACACTTAGTTTGCAAAATTAAAATTCAGGCCAGATCTTTCCTGGTAGCTGTACATATGTACACAGCAAAGTCTGTTCACAAATCGAGGGAATTTTTTTTCCTGACATGTTTCTCTCATATATGTTATTTACTTAGCAAGCATCCCTGTTTGCCCTTTCTCAAAATGACTACAGTAAAAGTACACACACACACACACACACACACACACACACTTTTAAAACCTTTTTAAAATCCAATACTCAAGAGACCTGACTCAATGTGCATCACATAAGATTTAATTGGCATAGTCTGACATGTGAGGTTTACATATAATTGACAACACTTGACTAAAAAGTCAAGAATGTCACCTTCCATTTTGAGATTAAGCCCAGCAGTTTAGATTTGGAGAAAGCTTTCTGACAGTGCCATCCTATTGACTGCCTATTCTATAGTACCTCCCACTGAATTTAATGAAGCTTGATCTCTCGTAAGTCACTGTGCCCCAGATTAAAACTAAGATAATCAGCTTGACATGAGGGTAAATTTCAAGGTATGGCCTATTTGGTTTGGGACAATTGCCTATTAGTCACTGTCCATTTTTCTACCTACCAGCAAGTGTCTGTGCTGTGTATGACAGAACATCAAAGTGTATAATATCTGTTACTGAAGAGAAAACTGAGGGAAGGGAACTTCTCACTGCCACTAACCTTAAAATCATGTAGTTTTATCTTTTTTCAACAGTATAGAAAATAAAGTCTGACTTCAAATCTGCCCTGAGCCCCTGGGATACAGAGGTGGAGAAATGTAAAATAAAAAGAAGTAGAAGGTGTATAATCTGTATATACTATAAATCTATTAACATACTGGGGGAAGCAGGAAATTCAGAAGGCAATTTTAAAAAAAGGAGAAAACTAGGAGAGAAAAGAATTAACCTTGACATTTTGATTACCTGTTCTCAGAAGAGAGAGATTGGAGAGAATTGCTGCTTTAAAAAATTGCATTAACAGAAATATGGAATTGACACACTGTGGCCATTCCCGCACTAGAGTGTTATAGTGCTATCATTTCACTTTCAACATCCTGTGGAATTCTGGGGTTTGTAGTTTACTGAGGCCAAAAAGCTCTCTGGCTGAGGATTCTAAAAATGCCCCTCCCTAAACTGCAAACCTCAGGATTCCATAGGATGTTGAAAGTGGAATAATAGCACTATAGCAGTGTAGTGCAGAAATGGCCTGTGTTTGTCAGCTAGCTGAAACTACATATATTTGATGACCATGAGACCAAATCCTTGAATGACAGTTTCCCTATTTTCCCAAGCTTTTTTGTCCACTGTCAGGTTGTAGTCCAGAGACTGGTATGAAACCATATGAAACAGAGAATTTAGGGTCAGCTTTGATATGAAGAACCAGGACATGATTTTGCCTAATTATATGAAACAACCTACTGCATAACATTTCAAATCTTTGCAGACTTTCTGTTGGCCCTCAAAGTTCTTGAGAAAGACCTTTCTGCACACTACCTCACTTAAACATTTCTGAAATTGAATTTAAGCAGCCACCTCTTGGACTTTACTGAAGAAATATTTTATGAAACATACACTGCATTGTGTTCTCAGCAGTCATTTCATCATTCCCAGCTTCCCTTAAATCCAGAGAACATGCAGCCCTACTGATATTATTGGACTTACATTCCCAAGCCAAGCTGGCTACTTATGATGGAGTAGTATTTCATAAACATCAGATCAAGACAGATTTCCCACCCTTGCAATGACTGTGTTAGGTGAGGAAAGTGAAAGAGGCTGTTTTAAAACACACACATACACAGGCCATTTAAGCACGATGTTGCTACACTGCCATAGCAGCGGATTATTTCCCAGTCAGGAACTGTACTACCACGACATTGTCGCTATCCAGCTGCTATCCTGTCTCCAAGCATTTCAAAACCACCATATTCTATTTCCAGAAAAAAAATCCATTAAGAGCCTCCTTTAGCATTTCATTCCCATCAGCCAGTGAGGTACCGTTATAGTGCTTGTCCTCCCAGCTCCAGGAGTGGGTGGGGTGTGGGTGTGTCCAGTTTGTCCCTCTTTCAGTGGCCCTTTTCACATGTGTGGGGGGGAACGGGCGAAAACATGCTAAAACGGAGCTTACCCGCAGCAGGGTAAGTCCGTCGCCACGCGGAGCAGCGCGAGCTCGCTGCTCCGCAGTCCTCCGGCGTCCCAGATGGCGGCTTCCAGTTGGTGGAGGCTCTCCACCAACCGGAGAAGCTCGCCAGCCGGCAGCCCGCCCCCGGCAGATCTGCAGGCACGCACTTGCGCGCGCCTGCAGATCCACTTTGGAGCCGGGCGACGAAGCGGCGCGGGGCTGCGCGCTCCGTGCTTTTTAAAAACCTCGAAAAAGAGGTTTTTAAAAAACACGCAGCCCGGCTAGTTCCAGACGCTCCTGAGTGGATTCTGGTGTGGAACTATGAAAAGTAGTCCACGCCAGTCCACTCTACGGTGTAGAAGACCTCCGTGAGAGGTCACTCTACACCATTTCAGAAGCCCGGCGTGGAAATGGCCAGTGACTCCTACGGTGTAGTAACTTTGAAATCTATCACCTTTGCATGTTTATTTGAAAGTTCTCTTTTGAGTTAACACTTTTTATACTTTAAATACATTTTTAGGCATTATAGTGTGAAAATGCAATAGTGTACTGCTGTGTTTAGCATGGTTTCCAAAGGGGGGAAAAAAAAAAACCAATCAGGAGCGGTGGGGCAGGGTGAAGGTGGGGACAGGGAGTGGCCAAGGACACTGTGGTGCAGAAGGAACACTGGTGGCAATACCGCTACTCATCCGCCAAAGGCAGAAAGATGCAGAAAACAGCATTCCTAACCTCTACCATTACGCAAGTGACAATGCCAGGATTATAATGGTATCGCGCTAATATCCTCTAGTGTGGAAATGGCCACAGAGAGAGAGAATGTTGGTAATTCACAACAGCAGCCATTGCCTAGATATCCAAGACTAGTTTCTGGAAATCAAATCAATCTGCTTTTGTAGGGACATCAATAGTTAACTATTTTATTTACATTATCTTCTCTTTCTCTCTTTTGTTAATAACAGCATATAGGTTGGGAGGGCTGCGTAAGAGTCACACCTGAAAAAGAAAGAGTTAAACATCCTGCATAGTGTAATCACAGTGAAAATTACTGCCCAACACCTGCTATTTATCTTTTTTTTAAAAAAAAGAAAAAAAGTAATGAAATTTTGAATGACATGTTTTGTATCACATCTGAGCTTTGCCTTTATATGTTTATCCTAAATCTTCCAGAAGCATTAAAAAAAATCCAGGAATGTATTTACAAAGGAAGGGTGGAAAATTAACACATGTTCGTGGGGCATCCAAGTGTGAAGGAAACAATATATATTTAATTTCCTATACATTTCCAAGTCTCGGCACAGATGAGCTAGACTGAACAGGTGGTCACTTAAACATTTATAAAGGAATAAATTTTTTACTGCTGCTTCATTATGTTGAGGATATATGCTTCTGGAACTTCTCTGATGGATTCAGCAGTTCCTATAGTTGGACAGCTACACAGGATAGGCATTCCACTGGCAGGCACAGTGCCGTAGGGACACCTGTGAAATTCTGCTTTATTGATCCAAAAAAAAAAAAAGGTGGAAGAGATTGGGAAGAATGCAAGGACCAAACTAGACATGAAGTTGTATCCAACATCCATTTGTTTGTTTTAAATACAAATAGCATTCTCCTTAGAGGTCTGCTAATTGTTCTGATGCAAAAACAATTTTTAGGCAATTTTTGATGCAAAAGCAGTTTTGAGGCAACTTTTTGTTGTGGCGAGCCAGAGAATTGAGACCAGCAGATCAGAAAACAAGAGATTATTTTACTGTGCAGGGATCTCAGTGGAATCAACTTCCAAAAGACTGAGAGCCCCGTTTTAGGTTTCAGCTCACATTTATACTTTCTAAAAAACAAGTACAGGAAATGATTACCATATATGAAAAGAGTACAGGTTACAAAAGTTTAAGTTTCGAAATGATGTATTACAGTTTCAAAAATAAAGTATCCCTGTACCAGGGAGTATTCTCCCTTGGTCACATCGACTCCCAAACTCCCTATATTCCATGCATTGCCAAGCCACATACCTAAGCTCTTGATAAGATAAGAGACGCATCTGCCTGACTTATTTTTCTCTATTTTTCTACTCAAGCAAGCAGTTTCTACAATTTAATCCCTTCAACATTTTGAGAGTATATACTTACCTCAACACCATAACATTTCCCCTCTAAGCCTTCTGTGACCCCAGATCTCCTAATTGCTACTTTTTGAATTAAAAAAAAAAAGATTGAGAGAAAAGAAGATATTGTTGTTTTGTATAACATTCATTGTTCTTAATGTATGTTCTCCTGAATACCTGTCAGGCAGATGGTGTGATTTTATGATTTTAGTCAATCCACATATACCACTTTGAGGACCTCAAAGTGATCCCCTGATACTTAACTCCCCCACCCCCATCAATGGTGTTTTCATTTTGCAGAATGGATTGTCCTTTGTTCAGAAGATCACTGTATTATAATGTAAAATGACCAGATCAAAAGAAGGTACTGACAGAGAACATTATACTAATAACTGGGATTTCTCTTCAACTTTTGAGATGTAATTTCCACCAGAATTTAGGAAGGTGGAAATCTCAGATTAAGAGGAGGGCAAGAGAAACATCCTGGCATCAGATCTATATTTTAGCAAGACAGCTTGGGGCAGGAACAGTGTGGGTGCTCTCTTGGCCTCTGTTGGCAGGCATAGGAGATTTGCAGCCAGCTGACTGGAGGAGTGACTATTTGCTTCCACTACATTGCATTTCCCAAATTTGTGTGAGAGGTAAGCTCTACTGCTCTTTTATCTAAAGGACACTAAACCTGGTTGTATTGTTCCCCATGGTGTGATATGAAGAGCACATAATGCTGCCATCAGCTGTGGAAACTGTTTCCCTGAAAAAATTTGCAAATTCATGAGAGAGCCAGAATGGAGCAACTAGTAGCACTTCAGAAAGCAATCAAGACATTCCAGCAGGAAGGCAGTTGGCAAACAGAGGTTTCACGACAGCAGTTCTATGAGGAGAGTAAAGGCCATTTCTGCACTACACTGTTATAGTGCTATTATTCTACTTTCAGCATCCTATGGAATCCTGGGGTTTGCAGCTTAGGGAGGGGCATTTGGAATTCTCAGCCAGAGAGCTCTTTGACTTCAATAAACTACAAACCCCAGAATTCCACAGGATGTTAAAAGTGGAATAATAACACTGTAACAGTGTAGTGTGGAAAGGCCCTAAAACTTGCCAGTCAAAGAAGCCCATGCTCACAGGGTCAAACTGCCAGGACACCTGGATTTACAAAGATAATGCCTTTATTTGCCACCCCTTCCCAGTGTTTTCTGTCCCATCCTCACAGTAGTTGAAGAATTAATCTGAGTGCAATGCAAAGTATTTTAGGAGATCTTGGTCCTGAATGTCTGACTGACTCACTAGATTTCCAAATGGCCTTCTCCTATAGGGATGAAAACTGCTAAAACTAGTTTGTTGATGTGGGTGGAAACAGTGCCTTCATTTTGGGATGCCCCTCATGAGCCTCGGTGTATAGGAGCTGTCAGGATGAGTATCTTCACTCCAGAAGTTATTGTTGTTCTAAGGGTACTAGTGCAGACATGCTTTGATCTTGGTACCTGTAATGTCCAGAGGCCATTACCACCTTTCCCAACAGGAAAGGAAGCTTATGGTGTGAGATTATTTCTTTCTGCTACAAAGCTATCTCAGTCTAAAACCGGAGAGGTTTTTTTCCCCAAAACTGCAAGAAGATGACTTCACCATCACATTCAGTATATCTCTGAACTACTGTACGTCACCCACGGCTGTGGAAGAAGTTAATACTGTCTACGTGAAAAGTACAGTGAGTCTGATCTCCAGACTAGCTATCCAAATCCATTTTCTTTGTGACTACATTAAACCTATATAAATACCAGTACAGTTTACTTGAATCCATAATTACTGGAATGGTTTGGATGGTTTCATTCCAGCATACCAAAAAAAAAAAAAACAGTGTTATATTTTGGCTGTCCATGGAGCCCTTGGGTTCACATAGAATGTTCCTTTCATGAAGAAAATATAGGAGCCAAAGTGGACGCGGCAAATGGAAAAACAAAGCCAGGATAGGCTCGCAGGGCTGTGCAGGGTGGAATGCTATGGCTGGAGAATTTCAGCTGGATTTATAGCAACCAGTTTGGCAGCACTTACTTTTGGTCACTCAAGCAGTATGTTTTAAACCGTTTATTTTTGCTCTACCTTGATGTTCAGGAGCTGTATAAATGGAATAAATAGATTTCTGATAAATGAAATTAACACAGTCCATTCACTTTTTAAACAATGACAAATAAGAATATAGAAAACCTGCAGAGAAGAGGTTGTTAAGATGGTAAACAGATTCATACACATATACACACACACACACACACACACACACAAAAGCATGGCATGGAATGATAACTTCTCTTCAGTGTTAATTGTTATGTGCAGTGGTACCAAGTGTCCCTGTTTGCTTGGTCTAAGGAGTCTTACAGGTGAGGCAGTAAGATCAGACCCTGAGGTACATAATTTGCAACACAGCGCCTCCATTTCAGCGCTTCCATGCCACAAGGCAAAAATATGTTTTCCTTGGCTAGGCCAGCCATACGAAATAAATTATTCTGCAGCCAGTCTGACAGAGCTGGGCATAGGGTACAGAGAACTGGACAGTTTCCTCGTGGCCTCTTGCCTAGAATTTGTTCTGAATGTGTGAAGCTGAACAGGATTTGTAGGAGACAGATGTGCATAGCATATGCTCCCATTTCAACTTTATCTTTTCATATTGGAGAAGGATAATGTGTTAGAAAGTCTGAGGCCCAGGCAGTTGAAATGACTACAGCTCTTAACTGACATGAATACTGTATATTAGATTAAAGTCTTGAGCACAACAGCAGTGCTTGTGCCTGCATTTCACAGTTAAACTTGCAGGCTGCAACGGACTTCATTGAGAGCCCTTGTGCAGGGAAAACACTTTAAGACAAGTGTTAAAGATGGGTGAAAACTATTTCAGCTAGGTTTTGATAAGAAACTACCAAAGTTACACCATTTCTTTATATCTGATGGAAAGAACTGTATGCTCTTCATGTAAGAGAAATGTTAATGCTGGTGAAGACAAAACTCAGACACATCCATCCAGGTTAAGGGCTTTTGAGTACTTAGCTCTTTAAAAAGAAATAGGTTTGAATCTCTGCTCAACCATGTTTGTGGTACTGAATTATGGGTATTGCCTCTTTTTTAAAAAAAAATAGGCATGCCATCTTTAACACCTGCATAGAAGACAAATACAAAGCAATCTTCTCCCTGCTGAGAACAGCTGAATTTATTGAATTTGCCCAGTGAAGATGGGAAAGAAATCAAAAGTTTCGTTTTGATAATCATGCACTCAAATTTTTAAACTTTTCATATGCAGGATGGAAAGAACATGAAATATTTTTCAAAAAAATGGATTATAGTGAAAATGTAATTGGAAAAAAAATCCTTGTTAATAACCACATTTGGATGATCATCTCTTTTCTTGATAAATGAGACATGGACTACCATATTGCTTGTGTCTGTAGCTCCTTCCTTCATAGGTATGAATGGACAAACTGAAAGTCTTCTTTTAACTGTAACATCATGTTTCATATGGTTTGGAAATGTTGGTTAATAGCTTTAGAACAAGCCATAATAATAATAATAATAATAATAATAATAATAATAACAACAACAACAACAACAACAACAACAACAACAACAAGTGGTTTGAGACTGGCTCAGTTAACAGCTTCTTCCAAAGTTGTTAACTATAGCTGTTCCACTTTGAACACAATTGGAAACTCTAGCTGACAGAAGGGTTTCTGATATGTTCACTTCAGTAGAAGTGGAGAAGTAATGAGCCTGCAACAGTACTCACAAATTTCAAGTTTTTACATTGACATAGGATTGTTTGACTCAGCCCAGAGGCTGATGGCTTAATCGTTGCAAGTTACAGCCATTGTTTCTACTAAATGTACGGAAATCTTACTCTGCTTATTTAAAACTCCCAGGTATGGAAGCAGGCCTCCATTCACCAACATACATGATAGCAGGTATGGTACAATAGGGTTGGGCAACTGTAATGCAAGCCAGGGGCATCTTTTACCCCTACACCCCTCTGAGTGGACCACAGTGGCACAGTTTGTACAACCAGTACATCACTTCCTGTTTCACTGCTTCACTTGCTCCCCCACCTTTGGTTTGAAAAATGGCCATTGGCAAAAATTTTTACCAGGGTTCTTGGTACCATGGCTACTTTTTTGTAGTGTTTTTTAAAAGTCATTTCAGGATGATGTTTTCTCAGCTTTTGGGGAAATTTTCCAGGTCTTAGGGCTTTGGAAGGTGTCCTGGGAAATGGGGAGGGCAACAAATACAGAATATGGACAACACTTTCCCAAACCTGCAAAATCTCTACCTACTAAATTCCAAATTGGATGCCAGGCCAGTAGATGGACTCTACAATAGGTTAGAAAAGGCCCACTGCTAAAATGCTGCCAAAATGTTATCTGTTTTAAGACAGCAGATGGCAGCTGTTATAGAATATATGTGTGTCTGCATGTCTAAATCTAAAATTAAAATGGACAAATATTTTAAATTTGCCCAATTTCTCCATTTCGATTTTGAGTGCCCAAGTTTGGCTTCAAAACTTGCCTTCACACCTCACATGTGACTATTCTTTGGCCCTTTCCGCATGTGGGGGGGGGAACCCTAAAACGGAGCTTACCGGCAGCCGGGTAAGTCCGTCGCCATGCGGAGCAGCGCGAGCTTGCTGCTCCGCAGTCCTCCGGCGTCCCAAATGGTGGCTTCCGGTTGGTGGAGGCTCTCCACCAACTGGAGAAGCTCGCCAGCTGGAAGCCTGCCCCCGGCAGATCTGTAGGCACGCACTTGTGCGCTCCTGCAAATCCGCGTCAGAGCCGGGCGACAGAGCAGCACCGGGCTGCGTGCTCCATGCTTTTCAAAAACCTCGAAAAAGAGGTTTTTAAAAAACACGCAGCGCGGCTAGTTCCAGCTGCTCCTGAGTGGATTCTGGTGTGGAGCTACAAAAAGTAGTCCACACCAGTCCACCCTAGGGTGCAGAAGACCTCCGTGAGAGGTCGCTCTGCACCATTACAGAAGCCCGGTGTGGAAATGGCCTTTGTTAATGTTAGTATTCAAGCATTTAAGACTGTTGGCATTTCTTGACTGCTTACATTTTGGCAGACCGCAGCCTTGTGAGCCAATTTTTCTTCAGCTGTCAAACTCTAATTACTACTGCATGTTATCTACCTAATAGTGTGAAAGTTTTAACTAATATTGCATGCCAGTTATGAACTGCAATATGCCAGTTGTTTTAAAGGAATAAAATAGGGAAATAAAAACAGTATCAGAAATGAAAGAACAACAATAGCATGACCCAGAAAACATGTTTTGAAAGCAACAGAGTTAAAAGGATTTAACTTGGGACTTCCTTCTACAAAGCTTCAGTTTGGTGCTTATTTAGTGCAGCAAGCTTGGCACAAGCCATTCTTCCTCGGGTGGGGTTTCAGGAGCCAGGCTGCCACCTATGTAACTTTGAAAGTTTGCTCACACCAGGTTCCGCGATTTGTCCACCTTGTTCAGTACTATTGACTCAGTTCAGGCCTTACAGGTCTGAATCAATAGCCATTAGTTCCTGTCTGCGACCCTTTCAGACTACACTTTTATAGCACTATGATTCCATTTTAATTGCCATGGGTTCCTGGGATTGGTAGTTTAGGAAGGGGAGCCAGAGAGTTCTAATACTTTATCCAACTATGAACCCCAGGATTCCACAGAATACAGCCATGGTATTGAAAATGGCTTCATAGATCTATAATTATACAAGACTAGAATATATACCCGGTGTTGCCTGGGATTTTATTTTCTCATAGGTAATACTTGTTAGAAAGATTTGAGATCCTGTGCCTCTAATTCCCCAAACTGTCTTTTCCAGTACCTGTAGCTGTTCCCCATATTCCCCAATCCAATCAGTATTCAAAGTTATTAACATCTACAGGTTGGGTTCCTGTGGGAATACATTGCCCTCCTCCTCTTTAATGCTAAGCCTCAACTCCACAGCAACTGGCCCTATTCTCTGGCTGAGAATTCTAAAGGCCCCTCCCTAAACTGCAAACCCCAGGATGCCATAGAACCTTCACAACCAGCGAATCATATGAGGTCTTCGCCTCACATAGGCAATCATATAAGGTCTTCTTGCCTGACACAGACAAACAAACTTTGACTTTTATATATTAGTAGATGAAAGGGCTTCTGACAAGAATTCACCTAAGGACTTTTTGTTCTACCACTGCACTGCCCCCCCCCCCCCCGGAAACAAGTCCCTGGAAACAAGGACTATACAGTCTCAGTTTATAGTTTGGTTTTGCAGTTGGAGAGCACCAAAGATATATCTGCACTACATATTTACAGTAGCTTGATAGCACTTTAACTGTCATGGTTTTACCTTACAGAATCCTAGGATCTGCATTTTGGGGAGGCACTTTGAATTCCCTACTACAGCGTTCTCATCCACTCCTCTGAACTACAGCGTTACAGCTCCCTGACAGAGAATTGTAGGTACTTCACAAAGCTACAAATACCAGGATTCCATAGGATGGAGTCTTAGAAGTTAAAGTGTAGTATGGATACATTTACAGATAGATCTGTAAATGATTACCAGTGATGTCCATCCAGTCCATTGTTAAGAGTCATGTTTTCACATGATATGTCCAAAGGATGACAGCTTCAGCTTAGTTATTTTGGCTTCCAGGAAGTGGTTAGGATTGATTTGTTCTAGGACCCATTTATCTGCATGGTATCTTCATCGATTCTCTTGTGGGGTGACTAAGAAAATACAAAGGAGAATGCATTACAACCTTTCTTAAATCTTTGCCACATGCTGCAGAAACCAAACTAAAAAGAGTTAACACCTGCTTCAGGTGGCTAGATAGGGCTGCTAATAATCCAAAGAAATCACCCTGAAGTACTTGAGTGTCTGCCACACAGGAAGGTAAACAATCCAGACAAATAGTAAAGATCCTGTTTAGATGGTAAATCCTAGAAAAGGCTTGACTGGCATGTTTCTGGGCAGCAAGACCTGAAAAAACTAACAAGCTCAGAGCACACTCTGGCAGTCTCAGACTAGGAGCTCTGAATGAGGTTTTAAACTGAGAGGGTGGCATATAGATTTAAATATATTTGGAAACATATGAAATAATTTGGTTAAGAAAAGAGTTTAGAAACTAAAATTAGTGGCAAAGTAAAACCAGAAATTATAGCAGGTCCACAGAGTAATCAGCTGGTTATGAGCAGGTCTCTTTCTCTAATTTATTTTGCAGACTTCTTACAAAGTGCATATGGGAGAAAATGACTTCCAGAAACCAGCTGTTTCACTAGGTCAGACAGTGGCAGCTGCCTATAATGTAAAAACATGTCTTCTGAGATTGCAGGCAGTGGAATGTAAGTTCTTTTAACTTGTGGCAGTATTCGTGTACAACTTGTTGCCAGGATTAGAAATGACACCAAACAAAATGTGTGAAATAAGGAGGATGTAAAGAGAACTACAACAAGAAATGGCCACAACCACACACTCTAGTGTTTCAGCCTTATCTCTGCAGGCAGAGACCAACAGGTTAAATGTGTGGTTCTCGTTGTGAGCAGGAGAAAGTGAGGAATGGAAGGTAGATTTGACCGTGTTCCTTCCTCTTTTTCTTTCCTCTACCTTCTTTGCCATTCAGAAATGGCAGATATACTTCAGCTGATGTGAGATGAAGGCTCTATTGATCCCCAACAGGCAGTGAATGACTGAAATCCTGTGCATAGAGATTATTTTTCCTTCAGGGGAATCTACCGAAGGTATGTGTGTTTGGGTCTGAATGGACCTTGGAATAGGAGGACAAGGGGAACTCAGGTCACCCTAAAATTAGGCTAGGAAGTCTCGCCTCACCTTGTGATCAGGGAAAATTGGAGCACCAAGATTGCTATACAGTCCAGCTCTATCATTTTATAAGGTTGTATCTCAGCAGACAAGAGAGGAGGTGGGAGGTAAAACTGTGGGAGAACAGAGTAGGAGGTACAACAACTCCACAGACATCAGTTTAGTGTCTCAGAGCATGTCATTGCCATTTCCAGGCAAGATCCAGCTACCTTCCCTGCTCTGAATTCTAAGATCAGTTAACAGTTAAGCTGGAATAAATAGATGACCAACTAAGCAAAAATTAAGCAGCTGTCAGCCTCAATAAACCACGATCCTCATGTTGACTTGGGATTTATTCCAGTGCCTTTCCCAAAAGGAAGATAATGCAAGCTGACACCACAGTACCTGCGAGAGAGTCTGCAGCCATGCTGTGATTGCAAGGCACAATGGCAGCAAGAAATGAGCTGGTAGGAGTCCAATAATCCCACTCATCAATCCATCAGGAAACTCTGGAAACTCTCTTGAGAAGGAAGAAGGGAGACAGTAGAGGGTTGTGAAATTGATGGATGGTTTTATGTTCCAGACTGGACAATGATGTAAGAATTTCCAATAAAAAAAAAGGAAACCCTACCATTACATTTTAACTGAACTCTTTGATTCAAGTAGTAAAAATAACACCAACACAAGCTTTATATATATTTATTTTCTGAAGGCCAGTGGAATCCTACGGTTTGAGACTTCAGCAGACAAAGGTTGCTACCAAAGAGCCTGGGCGAATGACAGATTTAGACAATGCAGCAGCCCCCCCCCCCCAACCACTGGTAGTTGCCCACCCTGGTTTAAGTCAGTGGAAACACTGCTGAGTCTGGGTTGGCTGTGCAGAGACACCAGTGCCACGAGCAAAAGAGGCATCCAAGAACGATGCATTGTCTGCCTCTGTCATTCAACCAGGCTCTCTGGTAGCAGCCTTCTGCTGCATTGGCCTTCTATGGAGATCTAGAGGACTTCACCTCCACAAGTTTTATTTTAATCTGCCTTTTAATAATGGCACCAAATATTCCTCACATCCTGATCCTTTTAGGTTCAACAGAGACCTTTTTAAAATAGGAAGTCACCTAGAAATCAACAACAAGTTGACCTCTTGTTTTTTTTTTAAAGCATATATGTGGCTTCAGGAGCAGAAAACACTAAAAGGGATACTGTGACAATTTTAAAATTAACAGAACTCTTTTGACATGAGGGCATCCTTGCTTTCTCTACCAAGAATATTTCAGAAGTTAATATCTTCTCCTATTACATTATGTTTTTAATATAGTAATGTACCTTTACATAGCAGAAATTGTGTTAAAAATAGGGCTTCCATATTCCACTTCTACAAATCATGGCATCTAATTTGTATATTATGCAAATCACGCTGAGGTGCATTCTAATTATGCTAAATCAGTACTTTAACTGTTCCTTTTTGCCTGCTGTTTCAGCCTTCATACCATTTTTACAACTACAACAGACATCAGAGAATCAGTACGAAGTGAAGTTTAAAGTGAGGGACGTGGCATAGGGAGCCTCAGGTTCAAGTCTCTAGTGAGTCAGAGAATTAACTGACTCTGGTGCACCACTGCCTGTCAGCAAGGTACCATACAGTAGGAATGGAATGAATATTCAATAATATTTGAAAATATTTTCAGCAACTGAGAAATGTTCATAGATCTTTGACAATATATATATATTGTAACTGTGTTGTGTATGTAACTTTAATTTCTCTCACATATGCCTCCCAAATGTTTTCTGGCATCCTTATTGATGGTAGGCCTCATCTCCATAGCAACCAGCCTGAGGCCCAAGAGTGTTCCGCTGAGAATCCTAAAGGCCCCTCCCTAAACTGCCAACCCCAGGTTTCCATGGATTCCTCACAGCCAGCCAATCATATGAGGTTTTCTTGCCTCACACAGCCAATTGTATGAGGTCTTCGCCTGCCTGACGCAGACAAACAGACAAACTCACAAACAAACTTTGACTTTTATATAGTAGACAATACAGGAAATACACATACATACTATAGGAAGCCACACACAATGGTAGAACACAGTGTGTCACTTCAAAGTACAGGGAAAGAATCACAATTTTAGATGCTCCTGTCCATCTGTTGTGCCAGGAACTAACCGGGTAAAATAAATGTAAATTAAAGATTTTCTTAAAAAAGGGGCAATTCAAGTAGTTTTGTTTTTTAACTAAAGTGATTGACTAAAGTTGGGATTTGTATATTAAAATTCTAGATCTAAGTTATTAACTACACTATAAATTAATTAAATGAGAGAATACTAAAGAGTAAAAGAAAAAGAAAAAAATCTCTCATTTTCCAGAGGCTTCTTTACTTGAAGTCTAGTTCTCTTGGATGTTTGCAAAACTATTTTTCATCTTTTCTTTGTCACTCAAGACTGGGAAACTATAATGTTTAGACCAGACAGTTCAAACCTCTTACTTAAAAGTAGTTCCCACAAGATAAAAAATGTAAACGACCTATGAAGTGTCTAATCTCAGTAGTAAATTCTCCTCCACCTTCACACCATTCTAAAAATAACAGAGGAACCATATTACTGAGACCAGGCATTTCTTTGTATCTGTAAAATCTGGACTTCAGAAAGAGGGAACGGAAGGAAATGAAATTATAAGGCAGAGAGAAGGGGTGATGAGAAATGGGGTTTCCAAAAATCCCTGTGGCTATTTACATCTCTTCTAAAGCTAGATGGCTAGGGAGGGAGTAAAATTATGGATGATGATTGGTAATTACATCACAAGAATAAAGCTGAAAAATATGGTCCATAATTTTATTCCCTCTCTCATCCAACTATTATTGTTGTTAACCAATTTGGGATCACACACGAAGGACATCAGTGTCCTAACAGTCGAATCTTGCTACGTGGGAATGTGGGAAATGAAGTCACCCCCAGTTTAAATTACTCTTAAGAGAACAAAATAATATTCCTGTTGTCTCAGGAACTGCTCTACTTTGTTAGCTAAGATGTTCCCTTTCTTGGCATTTTGAAAGCCGTGCTTTTCAAAAAAGGTACAAAAGTATTGACAAAATTCAACCGCCTCCTTTGGCTCAGCTGAAGCCAGAAAACATATTACTTGTTCTTTCTCTTTCTCAGAATTATTAATAATTAGAACGCAATAGTTCAAAAAATGTTTCAGGTTCTGCATTCCTCAGTTGCTTCACACACACAGTCAATTGAAATGTGGGTTTGGTAAAGATTCCTCCCCCCCCCCCAAAAAAAAGACACATGGATGGGTCCTGGAGCAAATTGTGCCTGGACTCTCATTAGAAGTGAAGAAGATTTAAACTGAGGCTGTCATACTTTGGACATATCATGAAATGATGTCACTCATTGGAAAAGATGATAATGCTTGGTAAGATGGAAGGCAGTAGGAAAAGAGAGAGGTCCCATTACAGATGGATCAACTCAATCAGGGAAGCCACAGTTGGTCTGCATTTCTAAGACTTGAGCAGGTCAGGTCTTTCATTCACAGGGCTGCCATAAGAGGTATAGAAGAATTCAAAGATAGTAGGATAGTTTTTATTAACTACTAGCATATTTACCCAGTGTTGTCCAGGATTTTATTTTCTCATAGGTAACACTTGTTAGAAATACCTTAGGAATTACCTTACCTTACCTTAGGAATTAGATGTGGTTGAAATACAATGATTTGAGATCCTGTGTCTGTAATTTCCCAAACTGCCTTGTCACTTTTCCCCATAGTCCCCATCCAATCTGTATTCAGAGTTGTTAACATACAGAGGTTTGGTTTCTGAGGGAATACACTGTTGTCTTTCTTGCTGTTAGGCCTCATCTCCATAGCAACCAGCCTATTCCAGTATCCGTAACTTATCCCCATATTCCCCAATCCAATTTGTATTCAGAGTTATTAACATAACAGAGGCTTGGTTTCTGAGTGAATACACGGCTGTTCTTCTTGCTGCTAGGCCTCATCTCCATAGCAACTGGTCAGAATCTCAAGAGCTCTCCAGCTGAGTATTCTAAAGGCCCCTTCCTGAACTACCAACTCCAGGATTCCATAGAATCTTCACAGCCAGCCAATCATATGAAGTCTTCTCGTCTGACACAGCCAATCGTATGAGGTCTTGGCCTGCCTGACGCGAGCAAACAGACAAACTCACAAACTTTGACTTCTATATAGCAGGGCACTTCTTACGGTGTGATGAAAATGAGTTATGCTCCAGATGAATGCTTTTCAATTGGAGGAACTTCAGTTATAGAACAATTCAATATGAGGACTTGTGATGTGTTTTGAAAAATATATTGTACATGGAAAATGGTTTCAATACATTTCTCATGCAAAAAGAAATGTTTTATGGTGTATGTTTTGCTTCTTTTAAAACAGCATTAGATATTCAGAGTGGGGTGGGCTCTGATCAAGTGGTGTTAAAAGGTTTACTTTCACAAAGGTCTGGTGCTCTGGGCGTGTGGTTTCCGCCTCTATAAATCTGATGATATTTTATAAATGCAGTCTATGAAATATATTCTGAACATGTGTTTAAATATGCTTGCAATGAAAAACAGAATATGCTTCCCCATGCTGCTTAGGTATTTGGTTAATGCCGTATGTCTGGAATATGTTAAACATTATTTTAAAGGTAATTGAAACATTTCACACACATTTGCCTGCACGCCTGGAGTGAATACTGTGTGCTGCTGATGGTGGGGAAACTTCTCCCTCTTCATACAAGGTAAGCAATGACATAAATCAGTAGAGGTAGTTGCCATGAAAGCAGGATAAGACCTTAGTTGTTCCTATCAATGTTATTTATTTATTTACCAAGTATATTTTATATATGCCACCCAGCATATTTATCCATGGCATACAATAAATATTAAAAGATAAGAACCAAATCATTTTTTAAAAAAGCTTAAACATGTTTTTAACACCCAGAAGAAAATCAGTTTAGCAGCACAAATAAAAAATAACTGTGAGACTCAGGTGCTGAAGACTATTCATTCTTCTAAAGGCCTGGCTAAACACCCTAAGGGCACCAAACTCTGTCTGATCTTGGAAGCTAAGCAGGGTCAGCCCTGGTTAGTACTTGGACAAGAGAACGCAATGAATGTCAAGTGCTTAGGCTGTATTTCAGAGGAAGGAACTGCAAAATGACCTCTGAACTTGCTTAAGAAAACCCTATTAAATTCATGGGGTTGTCAACAGAGGTCTTGCAGGCACATACGAAATAAGTTTTCACTAGGTGTTAAGAAAGGCCACAAAGTAAGTGCAAGCAAACCACTTTGGGAAGACATGCTACTAGATTGGTGCTGTGGCTGTAGTAGCCACTTGCCTCATTTCACTTGCTGGGAAAACTTGGGAGTAAGGTCTCTGAAGATATTCCTAGAATGCAGATAGGTAATTGTAGGAGGAAGTAGTTTTTCAAATACCCTGCTTCTTGTCAGCCACTCTAAAGCCCTTTTGAAACAAGCACCTGAGATGGCGAGTATAGAAAACTACAAGCAGGAGAAGAGTGATCGAGTCTACTATGGGAAGTAATGAGAAGCTTGTAAGATGTGCCTCTTTTTTTCACTGGCTTTAACACAATGGCATGTTTCCCAATTTGTCTGTAACTTAGGGCTTTTCCACACTACATTGATATAGTGCTATTATTCCACTTTCAACCTCCTATGGAATCCTGGGGTTTGCAGTTTAGAGGGAAGCATTTAGAATTCTCAGCCAGGGAGCTCTTGGGCCTCAGTAAACTTCAAACCCCAGAATTCCATAGGATGTTGAAAGTGGAATAGTAGCACTGTAACAGTGGAAATGGCCTTAGGATGTTTAACGCCTTCAAGAACTAGTAGAGTAAAATGCTGATAGGTTGAACAGCCATTTTAAATGGCAAAGAGGTTCAAAATGTTACTTAATCTGGACATCCTATTCCTTCAAGAAGTTACTATTTTTTTCTTTTTTTAATGAGAACTATTTTTCAAAACTTAAGGGAAGCTATTTTATGCAGCAGACTTGGAAAAAACTACAGGTGTTATAATTTGAATTAAAAATACAATTGTTACCACAGATAATATGTTATGTTAGATGCAGAGTCCAGAAGTTTCTCCTAGGACACATCTGAATATCTGGAATGGCTGAAGAATAGAGAGAGAATAAATTTATGCACATCTTTTTCCTCAGAAATAACTCACCAGTAGGATGTCTGCCTTAAAATAAAAGCTTCTCTTTAACTGCCTTTCCCTCATGTTCTCCCCATTCCCATATAAACCTAGCAAAAAAGTCATTTCAGATGGTGATCCTTGTAGATCCTTGCCCTCTCAGTTTCAACTGAGATTTGGGTTTTCAGCTGGAATTAAACTGGCAGAATTATAAATAAACTAAATGAGATTTTACATGTGTAACATACAGAAAAGTGTTCGTTTCTGCATGACAGCTTTGTATAAAAGCAGTTTCTTCAACTGCAATGCTTTAAAGGGAAAAAAAGGGGGGGGGAGATTATGCACCAGCCTGTTTCCCTTCTTTTTAAGCCAAAATCTGAAGATGTCTTGAAAAACAGGACTCTTTTCTCCTCACTCCTGTAAACCGATAGCATTTTTTATCTTTTGTTGTTTCATATGCATAGCAAGGGAAGTTCAAATAATTTATTTTCTTTCATTGACTGTTCATAGGTATTGCTTAATATAATACAATCTCTATGTGGCTTTCATGGGATAGAGTGGTTGTATGAAACAGAGGACAGAGTTTTGTTATTTTCAGGTTTAAGCAAATTTCCCCAGCAAGTGAATGAACCTGGTAGCATTCCAGCTATAATGTGAGTGTATCTGTGCACATGTTTTTTAAACCACTTTTAAGCTGTCCCCCATTGCAGCAGCGTTGCTTACAACAAGCCTGGCTGCATCTGTCCAGTCATACTCTTCTGCAGAACTCTTATAAGAGGAAGAGTCCTGCCCCCTATTGAAGCTGTTTGGCAATTATAATAACTTGGAACAGTGAGAGAAGAACCATTAGAACTGATTTGCTTCATTAGATGTTGACTTTCTAAGAAGAATGTACAATTGACCTCTAAACTGGAATTTTCACCTATTTTTTTTCCCAACCAAGGATCTATCATGACAGGCAGAAATTCTTCAAGTGAACCAGTCCCACTGCTTGGATCTCAGTGTGAGGAATAGCTGCATCTGTTGAATTTTGATTTATCCCCTCAGTACTAAAAGCACAGGCCTTCTGTTTTTTTAAGAAATGACAACCCAACAGTAAAAATTAATTTTGATCTATTTGTGTCTACCTTAATAGTAAGACTGGATTCCGCAAACATTCCCATTTTCTGCCAACTAACAGTATTTTGTGGTAACCAGTTTCATGTAACTCCTGGTTGCCACAGGGCTGAGGATTGTCAGCTAACTTCAGACTGCAAAATGCTTGAGTATTGCTACACTCATCGATTTTTTTTAAACCCATCAGCTATGTTTAATAACAGATAAAGCTTTCTCATGTTGGTTCAGACTGCACAAAGTCAGGAAATTTAACAATGCCTTATAATAAGGAATGGTGTTACATGCTATCACAAATTGCACTTGCTTAGAATTTGACTTACGTGCACCCATGTTTTCAAGACTAGGAAAGGTTCTTTATTTCAATATCATGCATCCGATTCTTATTACCATATTGCTGGCATATTAGAGGCACCAGCATATAAGACCCACACCACTTTCAAGGGGTATTTTTCAGGAAACTTTTTTTTTTAGTTCTCTGGTGAGCAAAATGCACAGGAAAGAAGGGGAAGGAAAAGTGTGCTGTACCAGGAGAGGAGGGGAATGAAAAGTGTGCTGCACCCCCCCTTCCTGTTTTGCTTTGGTAGAAACTCCCGGTACAGTGAAAATGCACAGGAGAGGAAGGTAAGGTAAGAAGAAACTATAGAAACATCTATCTATGTTCCTATAGATCAAGGCTTCCACTACCCCCTCCTTGTTTTGCCTGGGTAGGGAGAACACCTTGCACTCCCCCTCCATTCCCTATGTTTTAGCCGTAACGTATTTGCTGGTGTATAAGATGCACCCCATTTCCAGAGAGTATTTTTTAGGAAAAAAAGTGTGTCTTATACACCAGCAAATACAGTATATTCTTCAAATAATCAACCTGGGGTTGGCCCATGGCCTCATCAAATAGGCAATAAGTGCCAGCTTTCAAGTTATCATATCACCATTTGCCTTTTCTAAAAAGAAAAATAATGAGCAACAGAACATGGAGGTTTATAATGTCAGGTTTTTGTTTGTCGTTTGTCTTACACTTACAATCATAAAATCATAGAATCCTAGAGCTGGAAGAAACCACAAGGGCCATTGGGTCTAACTCCATTCTGCCATGCGGGAATACACCATCAAAGCATTCCCAGCAAATGGCTATTCAGCCTCTGTTTAAAAACCTCCAAAGAAGGGGACTCCATCATACTCTGACACAGCGAATTCCACTGTCAAATTGCTCCTAACGTTTACATGGAATCTCTTTTACTGAAGTTTGAACCCACTGCTCTGTGTCCGAGGCCATTCTGCACTACACTGTTATAGTGTTATTATTCCACTTTCAAGATCCTATGGAATCCTGGGCTTTGGAGTTTAGGGAGGGGCCTTTGAATTCTCATCCAGAGAGCTCTTTGGCGTCAGTAAACTACAAATCCCAGAATTCTACAGCATATTGAAAGTGGAATAATGGTGCCGTAACAGTATAGTGCAGAAATTGCCCTAGTCTCTGGAGCAGCAGAAAACAGACTTGCTCCATCCATATGACACCCCCTCAAATACTTAAATATGGTTATCGTGTGACCTTTTAACCTTCTCTTCTCCAGGCTAAACATACTCAGCTCCCTAAGCCTTTCCTCATATGGTAGGTTTCCAGGCCATATTGCTGTACTTGTTGTGGAACAATGTCCTCTAGTTGAACTAAATATATCATTCCTCACTAACCTTTGAGCTCATTCTTTATTAACGTCTAACAGACCAGATGCTTGAAGGGTAAGTGAACAGTGTGCATGTTGTCAGGAGATGGAAAGAAAAGGTATGCAGATCAATGAGGGAAAAAAAATTGTTGAACAGCTTATAAGATGATTCCATGGTTTATGATTGCCTTTTGCAATTTGATAATGTCCAGAAATGTTGGGTTTTCAGCAGTTCCAAGCAACAACAGAATTATTAGCTTTGTATTCCATCTTTAAAAAAAAAATCCAGACAGTCCATAAAACCTTCCAAAGTTGCCTTTTCAGAGAATTGGGTTCTTGTCCCTATTCCTGTGCTTTATAATCACCAATTAAGAGGGGAGCTTGGAATCAGTTGGGTAGCTCCCTGCTTGAAACATGTTTCTTGATAGTTCTGCTTCAATGTGTCACATTCCTCTAGGCATCTCCCTCCTGTGTTTTGGCATTGTCACCCTCCTTAAAGCATCCTTCATTTCTTGCCTGTCCAAGGCAATCTGTTTCACTTACTCCAAAAGAGATTCTGATAAGTTGAAGTGTAGATACATGCGCCTCAAACTACTACACCTTCTGTTTCAACAGGGAAACCAGCTTATATGTGTAGCAGGTATAGTGCAGTAGATCCTCTAGCAGGGAAAGAAATATGGCACAAATGTTTCTGGTCACTGAAACAATTCTATCACATCCATTTCATCATCTTAGATACATAGTGGCACAACTGTGCAAGTTTTCCCCTCAAGATCCCCTCCAGAATGCCCACAAAATGCCTGTTGTCTTCTTCCTGTTTCCTAAGCTCCAGAAACTAAAGTGGACTGCCTTCAACAAGCAGTGAGGTATTTAAGTCTTTTACTCCAAGGCCAGTTCCACACAAGGTTGATACATCGTAGCAGTGTCGAATTCTTACCCTCCGGTCTGCAAGCTGTACCGTTTTAGCATTGTAGTTTTCCTCGTGGTTCTGCACACTTTCAGCTCCTAGAAGGGTTCACTGCGATGCAAAACTGCTGTATCTGAAGACCGGAAAAACTCCAATGTTAATCTCCCAAACCAGATCTGGTTTGGTTTTTGCCTGCATGCAGAAGTGTACTATCAATTCACATCACAGAAGTGGCCAGCTAGGGGCGTTCCCAGACTGTCCCTTCCGTTATTTCCATCCCTATGTCTCTGTGCCCATCAAAGGACAGGCTGCTATCATTATTGTCTTCTTGTGTTAAACGGACAGCGAGAAGAGAATGGATCTGGTAATGGACGGTTAAAATGTGTTTTTTTCCACATATCAACAAACATACGTTCCTACGCACAAATGCAGCAACACAGAAATGTGTTAAACTGTGTGTGTGTGTGTGTGTGTTAAAAAACCAGACCAATCAGTGATGGCAAGGCAGGGTGAGATAGGGGAATGGGAGTGGCCGGGGACTTGCTGTTGTGGATACAGCAACCGCTGTTCTCCGCAGTAGTATGATGTAAGGGGGGGGGGGGGTGCTGACTGCACAATTTCTGAATTTCTGAATTCAGTTTCTGAATCGGAGTATAAGAACATTGCTCTTGACACTCAGTGAACTGCTCCTCCCCTCTCGTGTAGAAACGGCCCAAGTCTCAAGTCCCTACCTTCAAATCTCAACTTGAGTATCAAGTCCTTGCAAAATAATTCAAGTCAAGTCAAGTCTCAAGTCTGGGAGCCAACCTTAATAGAAAAAAAAAGTGCTGGTGATCTGTGTGGGGGGGGGGCGTTAAGCTGAGAGCAAGCAAACTTGGAAGGAAGCCTTCAGCCATGGAAGAACAGGAAAGCCCTTCTGAAGGAAACTGCTTTCCACGCTGCCATGGCTGTAAAGGACACCCTTTCTTTCCCATTTACTTGCGAGCAAGCAGGCATGGAAGGAAGGCCTTAGCCACCAAGTAACAGGAAAGGCAAACTGAAGGAAATTGCTAGATGGGGAAGGGAGAGGAGGAGGAGGATTTCATATTAACACTGATGGGACTTCAACCCCTAACCCTCTCCTCAGCCCAGATGCAGAGATCACTCCTTTCCCAAACTCACCAGAAAAAAAAGATGCAAAGCCCTGTTTCCCCCTTTTTAATTCATCCTGCTCTTTTGCTTTCCTATAAATGGCTTCTGGAGAAAGGTGGGAAACAAAAGAGAGGCAGAGACGCAGGGAGAAGGAGCCTGTGCAGTTCTGATTAGATAACATAACATAGCATAGCATAACATTCTCTCACTGTTGATCAGGGAAAGGCTGGACGGGGAAGGGGACAACAAGCTGATCACTACAAAAAAAACCAATCTTGAGCCGAATCTGTCAATCATTTACTTATGAGTCAAGTGCCGGTCAAATCGTTGAAGAAACTTAAGCCCAACTTGAGTTTGAGTTGATCGACTTGAGTCTACATCACTGCCAACGGGTCAGTGACTTAGCAGAAGCCCTGCCCTCTTAGCCCGTATGCTCAAGAAAAGTGCATAACTTACAAACAAAAACACCTACAGAAAACTCCAAACAGCTCAGTCAAATAATTAATATTGTCCCCCCGCCCCCGGGAAAGAAGCAAGCTCACAGTCATCTCTGTCCTCAGAGACCTCACATTTAAAGAGCATGGGAGTGCCCCTTCAGGTAAGGTGAACCTAATCACTCTATTGAGGCTTTATGCTTCTATCTGGCAGAAAAAGCATGGATGAGACAGACAGACATCACTTAAAATGGATTCTAATAGACTAAGATATCTAATTAATTAAAAAGTAGGAATAACTTCAGTGTCAATCAGGCAGTCTGTGGTATCCAGTCACCCTGGAGCGAAAACAATCCAGAAAATGCAAGCTCTGGACATATCTGGGGAAATGAGATGTACTGTGTGAAGGCATGCTGTCAAGAGACTTAACAGAGCTTTGGCAATATAACATTTATTGTTCTTCATTTGTAGCAAAAAATCAGTATAACAGCTTGTGCCATACCTATACATTGAAATGCCCTCACATGCTGTCATACTGGGTTTACTTCCAGCCCCCCAAGACTGACTTCCGCCCCTGAAAAGGAGCGGGAAATTCCCCAGCGTTCATTAATTCTCACGCTGCCACCACCCACTGAATTCGGAATTAACTGAGCAGTACAGTGGGACCCTGCTCAGTGGATTGAGAATCTCTATGCTTAAGGACCATTCCCTTCCCTCATCTTCGCCTTCTGAGTGAGAGAAGTCTTATCTAGGAGTGTGCCGAAGAATGACGTGGGAATGGAGAGGGAACAGAGGTTCTACAGAAAAGCATTTATTTTAAGGCATGCAAGTAAACAAGACAGTAATACACATGAGAGGCTTCCGCCTTTCAGGTACACTTAAGTTACAAGTAGTTATAAAAACAGATACATTCCTAAGATCAGCCAACCTCTAAAATAATAAAAAGCCCTAATGCGACTAACTACCTAATATTCTGGCTACCCGCATTCGAGTTCACAGGCTTAGATGGTCTAAGAGAAGAGCGAGGCCAGGAGGCGAGGCCCAGGGCCTGCAGCCTACTACTGGCACAGAGTTCATCTCCAGGATGCTTCTTTGTTGTCTCTCTGCCACATGGTCTCTCGAGGATTTTTATAACTTCTCCGTCGAAGCATCTCGAAGATACTCACCTTTTCATCCTTGATTGGGCAATTCTCTCCCCGTGACCTGTGAGGCTGACCCACAATAAAAAGTGCAACCTAACCCCAACACCCCATTAACCCTTGGTTTACCTGAAGAGGGAAGTATACCCCTTCAACTAAGTCTAGATAATGGGAAGCCCCATGATCACACATGCCATTTATTACAGGATGGTGTGACAAAGAATGGCAACAGAAGAAAAAAAAAAGCTATGAAAATTAAGAGCATTTTTCACTTTGATCCCAGGGATGACTTCTTGGAAAGATAATTCCCATTTCTTGTACATGTCGATTCTAAAGAGGGATTTGCAAAAGGCTTATATTTATACTGTGTTATTGATACTGCTGACCTTTAATTTTTGTAAGCCAAGTTCTTTTGGCATTGGGGAAGGTCATAAAATCTTGCAATATGTCATGTGTTATAATTTGGATGAATTTGATTGCTGGCTACTCTGAAAGGGGAATAAGATGTAAATGAAAATCATCCACCATTTTTCAAATTAATATGAAAACTTGTTCAGTAAATTCTTATTTTATAATTGGAAATTCTTTGTGTAAAGTAGTTATTCAAACACATACACACACATTTGCCGAATCGCTCTGGGCAGTTCTGGGGAAGTATGCTCATGATTATATTGTGACTAGCCAAGTGGTTCTTAACACATTGGCTCTTGCCCAACAGTAAAGTGTTCATGTGTTGGCAAGGGAGGAAATATAATTTCAAACTGCCTACCACATTATACCTACAATGTTATGTCTTCCTTCAGGTTATGCTCTGCTCATACCTTTTGAACATGGTGGTCCCATTTGGAATGCAAAACTACAGTTTTGGTCCTTAAAGAATGTGAGATTTCTGTTATGAAAATTAATATAACTTTGGAAGGGATATGCTATTCATGTTTGGTATCTATTCAGGCAAAATTGAACTTGTTGTATTGGAGAGTACGTGAAATAGTAGCATATCTCAGAAGCAGAGCAATTAGTATTCACAAACAAAACAAGCAACAGCCAGTCCCCATCCCCACATCTTATAGAAAAGAAATAAAAGAGTCTTCTTTGTACAAACATGTGAAGCAGGCTTATTTACTAATACTGAAAGTTTCATGATATCTCATGATGAGAGAATCTTTAACATAGTAAGGCAGCCATTTCAATGACAGAGAACTGGGTACATGCTTAATTCTTCCCACCAGAGTCAATGAGATTTAAAAACACTTAACATAAGCAGGATTGTACCTTAACCGAGTTACTAGAGGGGAAAAAATGAAAATATCTTGAAATTTACTATGCAACAGAGGTAGAAAAGAAAGGGAAAAGTTAATCTGTAACTGCAGTGGCATCTGATTATCTAAATATAATATTCATGCTATGGTGAAATTAAAATAGCCTAGATCTTGCTCTGTATATCCTGCTTGTTAGCTTGCAAAGATTTCACACTTTCTTTTTAAAGAAATTTTTCATTGAGATGCAGCTTGCCCTTCCAGTTATATAGCAAAAGTTTATAGTTTGTAGCCTACAAATTTGAGCAAACTACATTTCTATGGTAAACAAGCAAAGGTGACCACATGGGTGTCAGGTTCCCAATAAATATTATACCTGACGTAGATTGGTTTTTTTCTCCGCTCTTGGTCTACCAGCGCTATTTGCATTCCAGTAATCAAATTTTGCTACATTTTTTTTACATGACTTGAATAGCTTGATGTTGTACCTTGGCCTTCAACCACAGAGCTTATTGTGCTCTCTATTAAATGGCATGGTCAGAGACTGTAGCCTGATTCGTCTAGCTGTAACAGTGTCTTAAATAAACAGGACAATTCAGCTTGGTGTATTTATTTTTCATAATCTGGGGGCAGGGGCAGAGTGGAAAGCTAATTTTACAGAAAGAATACTCTTGGCATAATTTTCCTTCTAAATAATTTTACTGCCACTGATGTACTCAAAGGTAGACTTTGTATCTGAATAATAACCAGACATGTGTCTACAGAGAAGGGTAAAAGGGGGAGAGAAAAGGTTCCACATTAAAAGTAAAAAAGCTGCCAAGCAGGAGTCATTTTGCTCAAGCTATACACATTCAGCAAAAAGAATGATGTGCACTCACAGATGCCAAGGACCCCTCCCCAGCATACTGAAACATCCAAGTTTGCTACTACCCTTCCCCACAAACTGAGATTGACTAAGCTTGTAAAGACTTCTATTGTAAAGACTGTTGATCAGGGCCTGTTACAGGGAGCACAGTTTGACCCCCTCATCTCTACAGCTTCACTGGCTAGTGGTCTGTGTCCAGGCACAGTTGAAAGTGCTGGTCATGACCTATCAAGCAAAAAGCAAGCAACACTGGACAGCCTCCAAAGGAATCCACAGAAGAAACAAGAGACACCTCTTGAGATTCTCAAAAGATGGCTGTTTATTGTGGCTACTTCAGAAATGTCTGAACCAGGAACTCTTGAACCATTTAGAAGACAAATGTCATTCCTGGTTCAAAGTTTTCTCATGTTCCCAGTTCCAAAGTTTCTGAAGTTTGTTTTTTTTAGTCATCTACTGAAGAAGACCTTCAAAATACACATATACTAAAATGTGTCCAAATTAAAAATAATAATAAAAAAAATGCTATCTTGTGAGCATCTTGAGATATGTCTCTTGTTTCTTTCATGGCCTGCAAAGCCCTATATGAGTTGGAAGGTACCAGATTAGCTGAAGGAAAACAAAGTCTTACAGGAATTTGCCCAAGTGTAAAGAATTCGTGGGGAGGTCTTTCTTGGAGCTGCTGCTATTGGAGGCAGTTTTGGAGGAGACAGGAAAGGGGTTCAAACACTATTTGAAAAACATATGACCTTGAGGCTTGCTTTTGCTGGTCTGGAGAGGTTTGCATGCTATGACAAAGCTTCAGAATATCACTGCAAGCAGGTATGTGAACACACGTACTTTAGAAAATCCATTATCTTAATGTAGGGCTCTGGGGAATTTTGACTCAATATGCAGAACGTGTTGTTTGTGTTTAGTAAAAGTGAGGAGCAAGGGGTCCTCCAGATGTTGTTGTATGGCAACTCCCATCAGTCCTACCCAGCATTCGAATAGTTACCAGTGTTATATCCCTCATGTATACCCTTTATTCTGAGAGTTCTGAAACAGCAAATTGAAAAATAAGAAATGGATCTGAAAGAAACTCTTAAATCAGCCATCTCCTGTCATACTTTTGCACTAGAAATATGAAGGGAGGTTGTTAAATCAATTTACTGTTTTGTTTGTTTGTTTAGAACAGCCCAATGTCCCAAATATGCAGTGTCTTCAGGTGAGGTACACCCAGTTCACCTCAGGTTGTGGTCCCTGTGTGTTTGTTTGTACTTAGAACGAAAACCTCCGTGAATGAATAAATAAATAAATAAAAATGAAGTGCAACAACACACGCGATATTTGTGATTCAGCACATGGCATCAAGCCTAAGACTCTGTTGGATGCTGTTTGGATGTGCTGGGCTTCAGGTTCCTTCTGCTGGATAAGAACTCTACAGAGGGCAGAAAATCAAAATGAGAGGCATATTTTATTTTATTTTTTTTAAAAAAATCACATGTTTTTATGGGTACATATGTTGGGTCCACAATATAGATGTTTACTTGGTAGGTAAAGGGCTGCTCCTACATTGGAAAATCTAGTTTAGTTCAAACTAGTTCACTTTTTTTTCCTCCTTCCCTGTCTCCCTCAGCTTCAGAAAGGGGGATGGAAGCATTACTTTTCATATGAGTGATTCATGACGATGTCATGTGATGCTGCAGTACAAAACATGACACCACAACTAATAAGAGGCATGATGAACATCACCGACAGAATAACTAAACAAGTAGTTAAGTAATTCCCGTCAAAGTTCCCCACTTTCAATACCAAAAAGTATTGAAAACAATCCACAGCACAGCTGTAATTCAAATGGTCATTTTCTCCTATGGTCAATTCTTTAAGCCTCAAGAACTTTTTATACTGAGGAGGATAAAATGTATGAATTTTGGTAAATTCTTTAACAGCAAATTCTTTCCCATTTTCATTAACCAAATTAAATGGATAACAGCTGCTCCTGACACAGAGAAGACCTTCTTGTACCTGCTTGCTGTGTAGCTGTCAAAGATGAATAACCATCAAATGAAAAAGGTGGCAACCCCAGATCAGTGCCTTGAACATGTTTGAATACACATGGATTCAAAGCCAGATGTTGTTGATGATGATTTAAAAAATTAAGCAGATATATTCAGAAGTGCCCAAATAGAAAGAAATATGTGATGTCTATAATACGTTTTGATCGAAAATGAACTATGAAAAAAATCCTTCTCATCCCTTCATGTAATGTACTCTCAGTGAATTGTACTATAACCTTTAGCCCCTTGCAAGTTTTTTCATGGAAGCACTTTTTAAAATAATAATACAATTGACCTTCCAGTTTTGTGGGGCCTACAGGAGGAAGACCCTAAGTGAAAGTGGAAAAACCATGAATATAAATTTTAAAAATGTGAATGCTTTTTTTTCCCCCTTAGAGAACACTTCTCTAGGAATCTCCAGGTCCTCCAGTACAACTCTATGGAATCATGCTGGAGGACATAAGAGATTCCTAGAGATAACATATTAATCAAATCTGCAAATAATCAAATCTATGAAAGGAAAATTGGCAAATGCGGAGGGTCAATTGTATATGCCTTTGGAGAGTGCCATGAACCAATATTATTTGCACCATACATTGATAAGTAAATAAAGCTCATATAAAAATATTGATTGATTGATTTCTAGACAGACAGACAGGCAGGCAAACAGAGTGTATGTATTGTTTCCCAGCCCACAAGGGCTCCTGATGCAATGAACAAATAAGAACCAATTAAAACAATACAAAGGTAAAAACATTTTAAGAATGCATTAAAACACAGTTTAAAAACTTCTAAAAGCTGTCTAAAAGCAACCCTAGAATCCAGTTTTAAAATAGTTAAACAGAAATTTCAAATATTGCATGCCATGTGAAACTATAACTTCCTTGAGTAGGGAGCTCCACAGTCAATAGGAAATGCATCAGAGCCTGCTCTGAAGATCCCAGATTTCTGGCAGGCTCAGATGGGAGGAGGCAGTCTTTGAGATATTCTGGCCCCAATTCATTTAGAGCTCTATAGATCAACACCAACACCTTGAGTTAAGCTCAGAAGCAAATTAGAAGCCAGTGCAGTTCTTGCAGGACTGGTCTCTAAAATGCACCCCTGACACCAGACTGAACACTTTCCAAGGATAGTCTCATATAGTGTGTATTACAATACACTAATTGAGAGATAACTTAGGCATGAACCACTATGGCCAGGTCTGTGTTCCCCAAGAAAGAGCATAGTTGGCACAGTGGCTGGAGCTGGACAAAGAGACTCCTAGCCATTGCAGCAACCTGGCTTTCCAAGAGCAGTGCTGAGTCCAAGAGTACTCCCAAGCTATGAACCTCATATTTCAGAAGGAGTGCAATCCCTTCCAGAACAGGTGACAATCCCAATCCCAGGTTGGTTTTCATACTGACCAGCAGCTCTCCCATTTTGTTTGGATTAAGCCTCCGTCTATTCACCCGCATCCAGTCTTTTACTGCATCCAGACATCAATTCAGCACTAACACAGCATACTGCTGACATCCAAACCCAAAGCTCCAGATGACCTCTCCCAGCAGCTTCACGTAGATGTTAAAAAGCATGGGCAATATTGACCCCCATGGAACCCCACAGGCTAATGCTCAAAAGCCTGAACAACAGTCCCCAGTACTACCTTTTGGGAACATTCAGCCAAAAGAGATTGGAATCACTGCAAAGCAATGTCCCAAAATCTCATATCAACCAAATGACCCAGAAGGATACCATCAAAGACTTCTGAAAGTATCAAATGCTCCTGAAAAATCCAAGAGGACCAACAAGGACATGCTTCCCTGCCCAACTCCCAGTGTAGGTCACATCCACCAAGGCAACCAACGTTGTTTCTGTCCAACAACAGGCCCTTCCTTTACTCTCCTGTCCCTGCAGCCCTGCACAGTAGCACTAGAGGAAGGAAGGAAAATTGCATGTCTTCTCAGTTTAACTGACAGAAGCAATTCTGGTACAACAGTGGTACAACAGTGCTGGAGTCTGTCCAATGCCTATGGTGAGGCACTTAGGCCTAGCAGAATCCTGAGACATCTGTACTTTACCCATCTCATGATAAAGCCATGGATCACAGTTCCATAACCAATCAGCAGCCTGGTGTTTTTAGGTTTCATGGGGCACAATATACAATCTCTGTGGGATAAGATGACAAGGGTGAGGAGGAATACCACCCTATTGCTGTAGCTGATCAGCTATGGACTCGAAGCGCAGAGTCTTCTAATTCCTGATAGAGGAAGAAGACTGCCTCCTACCATTCTATATTACTTCCCTGACTGGATGTCACTTTCCTGTGACTGTGGCATGTTCCTCTTCAGCCACTTCTGCTTACCCTGTGGCATTTGAGACATTGTTGCCTGTGGGGTTACCTGCTGCTGCCATTGAAATCACTGCTGCTGATGTCAGAGGTGCTGCTAGGGCTGCCCAGGAGACTGTCTTAAGAAGCCCTCCTCTCACCCAAACTGGTCGTGGAGGCCCATGGCCTTCTGAATCAGAAGGGACTATGGGCAGGCCTCACAAGGCATATCCTTGCCCACAGGACTGGTGGTAGTCCATAGTGCCATGACACTGCGCAGCAACATGGTTCTTGCCACTGCAGTGTACATAATGTTAAATCTAGCAGCTGATGCTCATGTGTTCCTTCAAACCACAAGGAAAATACTGCATGGTTTGCATGTCTTGTTGCCCCATCTCTGTGACTAGGGAAAACACTCATCAGTTTGCTTTTCAACCTGGACCCTTGAAATCTCCTGTTCTGATACAATATGAATCACAGATTGCATATGGCACCTGGAATAAACTGCAAATGGCACCATAGACCCACAGCAATATCTTCTATGTGTATTTGTCAAGATCAGGGACCCGGCCGGTGAGCCAGCCCAGAGAAGGGAATGAAAGCGATAACAGAGTCAAGCTGGAACATGCCCAAGCAGAGAATTAACCAAAGAAAGTCCGTTTACCAAAGCCAGAGCAACAAGCGAAGTCGTAGTCAGAGTCCAAGATCCAGGGGGTCAGGAGCCAAGAGTTCAATTCAAGATATCAGGAGCCGGTTGCTGGAAGCAAGGAACAGGCAAGGAGAGGGCTTGTAGAAAGTTTGCCACAAGCAAAGGAAAGCTTCCAAGCAGGCAGGTAATATATCCCAAGGCACAGGTGTGGCCAGTCACTGCATCTTAAACTTAATCAAGGAAGCCTCCCTTTGCTCAGCTCTCTTAAGTCTCCGCCTTGATTGTGGGCTGATTGGAGCAGGCTCAAAAGTATCTTCGGGATTACTGTTGGATCCCTCATAGAATCATAGAATCATAGAAATGTAGAGTTGGAAGAGACCACAGGGGCCATCCAGTCCAACCCCCTTCCATGCAGGAATACCCTCAAAGCACTCCTGACAGATGGCCATCCAGCATCTGCTTAAAAACCTCCAAGGAAGGAGACTCCACTACACTCCGAGGCAGCATATTCCACTGCTGGACAGCCTTGACTGGAAGTTCTTCCTGAGGTTCAGGTGGAATCTCCTTTCCTGCAGCTTGAATCCATTGCTCCTTGTCCTGGTCTCTGGAGCAGCAGAAAACAAGCCCACTCCCTCGTCTAAATGGCATCCCTTCAAATATTTAAGCATAGCTATCATGTCCCCTCTTAACCTTCTCTTCTGCAAACTAAACATACCCAGCTCTCTAAGTCTATTCTCATAGGGCATGGCTTCCAGGCCCTTCACCATTTTGGTCACCCTCCTCTGGACCTGCTCCAGCTTGACCATGTCCTTCTTGAATTGGGGTGCCCAGAACTGGACACAGTACTCAAGATGAGGTCTAACCAAAGCAAAGCAGAGTGGTACCAGTACCTCCCTCGATCCCTGTTCCTCTAAAGGAGCAGGCAGAGGAACATCCAAGCCTGCTTGGTCCAGGGCAGAAGGGGGAGCTCTTGAGCTGCAAGACTCATCTCCAGTCTGAGCAGCAGGGACTCTGCTCGTCATCAGCAGCTTGTCATCAGCAGCTTTGCCAGGAGCTTCAACCTTCACAGTATTGTCCATGGAGAACAATATTGTTCTGCACTTGATGTGGTCATCAAAGGAGAACAAGGCATCAAAAAATGGACCATCTTGCTTTTCTCTCTTGCATAGCTTGCTCATACCCCTCCCAGAATGATCACATGCCTGTTTTCCTCTTGAAAATGATGGCATATTCACAGCTGTCTAAGAAATAAATTACAGACTGAAAGTCACTTGGCCCCAAGTCCCACTGTTGGGATGAGGACTTGAGCTGTGGCCTGTGGCCATATCACATACCAGGGTGATAGAACCATTACCAGGTATGGAGAAAGGGTACCGTTTAGGGGTGCCCCACAGCCACAAGGCATGAGCTAGCAGGTGGGCTGCCCTGGCATCCCCATTTTGGCAGTCATTATACAGACCTAGGAAACCAAGCAAACTGTAGGTCAGTGTTTGTGACAAGGTATTTTTAGTTTTTGTTACCTTCTTTTATAGAATTTCATCCGTAGTCATTACAAAAGTTACTTCTTAGTTAAATTGAAAAGTGCTTTCGATGCTCCCTGAAGAATGGGCAATAGTTTAGCAAGGTTAAGATGACTGCACACAGAAGATTCTAGATTCAATCCCTCATATCTCCAGGTACGAGTGGGAAGAAAAAAAAAACAACTCCTATCAGAAACTCTGAAGAGTCATGAGAAAGAGTGTAATGAAGCAGTAGGTCATGATCACAGTTTTCCTCAAAGTTCTGCACACTTTCAGCTCCTAGCACGGTTCACTGTGACGAGAAACTACTGTATGTAAAACCCAGAAAAACCCTGATGTAAATCTTCCGAATCGGTTCTGCTTCATTTTTTGCCTACATGCAGAAGCGTATCATCAATTCACAGTGCTGAAGTGGATGGCTATGGGCATTCCCAGGCTGTCCCTTCCATAATTTCTGTCCCTGTCTCTCTCTGCCCATCAAAGGACAGACTGCCATCATTATTGTCTTCATGCATTAAAGGGACAGTGGGAAGAGAGTGGATCTGGTAATGGACTGTTAAGATGTGTTTTTTTTTCCACATATCAATGAAAACATATACCTACGCACAAACGTAGCAACAAAGAAATGAGTTTAAAATGTGTGTTTTTTTAAAAAAACAACAGACCAATTAGTGATGGTGGGGTGGGGTGAGGGAGGAGAATGGGAGTAGCCAGGGACCTGCTGTTGTGGATGCAACAACGGCTGTTCCCCGCTTTAATACAGTGTAAATCGGAGGGGGTGCAGACAGCATAGTTTCTGAATTGAAGTATAAAACACCACTGTTGACACATGGTGAACTGTTCCCCCGCTCTCGTGTAGAAATGGCCTAAGATCAAACAGCACATAGATCCCCAGGATTACATAATTTCTAGTTATCTCCCAAAATTTGTCTCAGTCAGGTCCTTATGGCCATCTCCAATACTTAAATCTGTGTACACTGAAAAGAAGAAATTATTCAGTCTTAATTTAAATTACTTGTACTCACATTCTATTTTTTAAAGAAACAATATGAAAGAGGTGAATTTTGTATGCTTTATTCATCCACTTTATTTTTGGCAAGGTTTGTAAGAAGACTGTACTTGAGCAAATAATTTTTTTTTTCTTCCTGAAGGCACAATAACTAGACAGGAGGGAAAGTAAATCAAGAAGATAAAATAAATACATTTCTCTTGAAGCCTGCAAGCCAACCAGACCCTCCAATTAATATCCTAGAGACCACTTGTTTTCAGTATCTGAAAAATTCCACATATAACACACACACACACACACACACACACACACACACACTGATAGCCTCACTTGCATTCTGTAAAATGGCCACCAGAAAATTGTCAGTGATATAGCAATCAAGCCCAGCTCTTCAATTGCCAAACAAGTTCGAACACATTCCAAACACACAAAATAGTCTAGTTTAACTCACTGTGAATTGCACAAAAGCGATTCAGAATATATTTTATTTATAAATGAGAGCAGAAACGGAGCTTCTAAATGATTTGTTGACTAAGGATGGGAATATCTATCTTCTGTATTAAAAAAACCAAGAAAATTCATTTTTTAATATGAAGAGAAATGCACTTTCCTTTAAAAGTTGCTGTCAAAAATGCTCTGAAAGAAAATTTTTGCTCACCCTGTGGCTGGCAGATTTATGGAAAGAGGCCGTATGAAAGCAAAGGCTTACAGGCTTCAAGAGAAATGTGTTTTCCTATTTCCATGGCTCTAAGGAAATGGGTGGACTCCAAATCTGGGAGATCTTCTACATCTACAGGGGGAAAAAGATGTTTGCACCAGTAAATTGATTCCCTAACCACTTTGAGAAAACTTCTTGATGAAGGGAAGTTTCTTTCAGTGTTTCTTGAAAACAAATACATGGAGAAAACTTTTCTTTCACTTCAGCTAAAAGCAATCTTCATGAAAATTAGACAGTGCATTTATCAGTTAGTTCTGGTGGTCAACTCCCTTAGGAGGGCCACTGCCATTCCACTACTAGGGCTGGCTCTGCCATTAGGCAGAATGAGGTAGCCATCTCAAGCAGCAGTTGTTGGATGGTGATGGCTTACTGCAGATGGCTTCCCTGGGCTTCCTTTTAAAAATATCTGTCCTATCTATCTATCTATCTATCTATCTATCTATCTATCTATCTATCTTCTGGACTCACATTCCAAATATCATCAGGCAACCACAGTAAACCATCCTTTTAATTTTCATAATGCCTCCATCTAGCAACATTTAGGATCACTGTAGGAAATGTAAGTGGTTGCTAGGTCTGGAATTTATTAGACCAGAGCTCTCAGAGCTAAGTAAGCTCACTGGCACACACAGACAGACAAGGGGATCATTAGGGGACATTTGTCCAAGGCGTCATCAGATCTTAAGCCCTAGTGCTGGAATTATATCTATTTTTGATTGACCAAGGAAGGAGACCAAAGCAGACTTGTGGATGAAATCTTGATTTGGCATATTGTCAACTCAGAGACGCTTAGATGGCCATATATAGAAAAGGGAAAAGAAAGCTCTGCATTGTTTCTCTTCTTCTGTAGTCAAAATTGAGTTTGAAAGCCTTGTTATGCAACCACATTGCACTGTCCCATTTTATTAGGGCCACTGGTTTCTGGAGGTCTTGACATGGTTTTTCTTTCAATTAACACACTTCTCTTCTTTCTCCCCAGAATCCTTCCTGCTGTTTTGCATTGTAATAAAATGCCATCTTGCAAACTTCACTTTGGGGGGCTGTGCTCTGTTTCAAAACTGGAAAAGATCCCTAAAAAAAAAACTCAAGTAAGTGAAATTTGCAAGAGCAAATAAAATAAGAAACCAGTCTGAATTTGTCCTAATTGCTTTTGAAGGGGAGGGGGGGAAACTAATGTATCTATATCTTTAAAAGGGAAAGAAAGGAGTCAGCAACAGAAGCCAGACAGTAGCTGTGTCTTTTGGAAACAGGAGTAATCTAATAAAACATTCACCTTTCAGGGAAAAAAAAAGTCCCAATCCAACAACCTCTGGACACTGGTACGTCATCCCGGCAAGAAATATATTCCACTCTTGGTTTGTGTTTCTTGGACCAATGTAGCTTAGGATGGTTGTTATCCCAAGACCATGCCACCAGAGTTGGAATTAATAATATAAACCAGAAGCGTGAGCTCTGATTGACAGGCTTGATTCTCTTAATACCCTGTAGTGGGTCTTCTACCACGGTCAGAAGTTAAAATTTATTTTGACAAGCTTTCTGCTGGTTATGGAGGCTAGAAGCTTATACTGGGGTGTCCTGTGATTAAATATCTGGCATAGATTATCAACAAAACTAAAAGGGAAAAGGCAACTTAAGGCCTCTTGATGACAAACTAGATCCTGCAGAGCCTAGAACTTGGTTTTAATTAAGTTATTACCTCTCTTAATAGGAAGTAGCTGTGCCTTTTGTCCTTGTGCAAGCTGGCAGACAGTAACTGCACTTGGAATCCCAACAACTTGGTTAAGCTAAGGTTGCTTGGTGGAATGCTGAAGCAAATATATGGAGATTTCCTGCCCTGCTACAATGCCTGTGGGCTTCTGTTTCACTAAGTGGCACTGGAGTATATAGAACTTCTCAGGTGACAGTGCTGAGACCCTTTCATATTAAGCAAGAGATAAGGAGGGGCAGAGAGATAGAAGGAGTAATGTTGAGGAAAATGCTGGATACCCAACAGTTTAAATAGTGCAAAGCAACCCTAGTTTTAACTTCTGGAGCTGAAGGTATGAAGTTTCCTTATCTTATGAGACCTACATAAGGAAGCACTGGTCCACCTACACCAGAATCGTCTTTCGCCATTTCCACACTACACTGTTACAGTGCTATTCCACTTTCAACATCTTGTGGAATTCTGAAGTTTGTAGTTTACTGAGGCCAAAGATGCCCCTCCCGAAACTGCAAACCTCAGGATTCCGTAGAATGTTGAAGGTGGAATAATAGCACTATAACAGTGTAGTGTGGAAATTGGGTTTGTCTGGCAAATGTTTGAGCGGTGATCTTTCAGTCTTTTTATATGAGATAATTTAATAGAGCAGTGAGCAACTCCAGCAGGTCTCTTTTTTTTCCTCTGTGACTCCCCAGGGACCAATATGCATTGCCAGCACCTCTCCCCGACAACAACAAAAATCGAAGAATCCAGACTTCCACTTCTGTTTCTGAAAAATGGGTACCGTTCAATTTCAAAAAGTTCGGGGAGGGGGGTTGCAAACAATTTTAAAAGTCCATTTCTGCTTCTGGAAACTTCTAGAAGGGGTATTTCACTTTTTTAAAAAAAAAAAACTAGCTTCCTACATTATGTAGAGCTTTCGAAAGTCATTCCATGGTGTACAGAGGATTTTGGAAGCATGATTTCTTTCTAAAAAAAACCCCCAAAGCAGCCAGTGTATAAAACAAAGAAAACTAAGCGTCAATATAGAAGTTACAAATGTTAAAAAGAAAGAGGAAATGGTAGAAATGGCAGCCAGCAGATCAAAGCACAACCCACAGTCTAGATGTGTCATGCCTATTTGCTGCAGACCAGTTTGTGGGGAAAATGGAGGAAATAGCCTGATGATGACTGGAATAGGCACACAGAAGACAAGGTAGACCTTAAACTACCTAGATCTCAAGCTATTTGGAGTCTGAGAGGTAAAACAAACCTAGAAATCGATAGGCAACTGGTGAAAACCGAAAAGGGCAGGCGTTTTATGCTCCATCCCTCCAGTTCCAGCAGCTACATTTCCGAGGAATTTTTCAATTGTTTTTTCGAAGGCGGTCCTGTGCAGCACATCTTGTAACAGTCGATCCTAAAAGTTAGTGAAACATGAATGACCACAGCTAACCTAACTATAATTATTTATTATCCAGATATTTGGTTTCTAAAATGAGACTTACCAGCTAAAGTCACCTGTGGAAGCCCTGTTCATAAAGTACAGGTAGTGGTTTCTGCACATTTCAAGCAATGATGTCTTCTGTTTTTGTTTTTAACATCAAAGATACAGGAATTGTTATGTGTCTTTTGTTTGTCAGTATAGTATCTTAGTATCTCCTTACTCTGCTAGTGTACATACAGAAACAGATCCAAGAACTTTAGAAAACAGAGTTCCCTGCTCTTGTTCCCTAGAAAAGCAAATACTGGCTGGCATCAAGATTCAGCCCATAGATTTCATCTTGAATTTGTTTACATTTGACATTTGCATGCTGATGTCTTTGACACTCTAATGGTTAGATTTCAAAGCCCATTCTCCCCTTTTATCTGCAGCTGAATGAGACATCTCAGTAAGCAGCAGATAAAGACGGAAGTCCTTTGTCTGAAGTTGTACAGGCATGGCCAGCTGTGAAGAAAACCTGCTGAAGTTTCACAGGCGGCTTTTCTGGCTTCAACAACATGGACTATTTAAAAAAAAAATACCATTATTTTGTAAGAACAGCAGCAGAGAGGGAGAACGCTATTTTTTTTCCCCTCTTTATTTCCCTACCACATTATTCTTGGTTCTGAAAACTGCATTTAAAATATGAATGAACACTGCAACTAAATGAGGTGACAACATCTAAATCAATATTACAGAGCTTACAATGAAAGAAGAGGGCAGCACTGATGTGCCTTCATCACCAGTGTGGTGGTTTTTAGTAACCTGTGCCACAATAAACTGGCTAGTCCCAAAGGTGCCATAGTAGTGTCACCAAGAATGTCTATGCAGCTGTGCATATGAACCCTTAACATCTTAGAGCTATCTTCCCAATTCAGGCACAATTATGTATAGAGCCATATAGAAACTGAAAACAAAGCAAAGGCTTTCATAATAAGAACAGAAAAGCTATTTTCCTTGGCAGTCATGGCTCTCTGGAACTTTGCAGATTTCCAATGCAATCCTAACTCAAAGCTGTAGGAAGTCAGGATGAGGCCCAAGCCTCCTTTGCTTGCAAAAATGCTCTTCTGCTAGGAGAACCGTCTTCTGCTGTATGACTTCAGAGACCCAGTGACAGAACAATTTCCTGATATAGCTGCCCTGATTACTAATTTCTGACAGCAGAAGAGCCCAAAAGGAGGATAGCCAAAAGGAAGAGCCAGACTTCTTCCATCCTAGACACATAGCCACAATTTTGGCATAAATTTAAGCCACAGAAAGAATAAGTCTGGGGAGCTCTGAGATTAAAAACACAGCTTCAGCTGAGCTAATGTTGGCTCATCTGTCCCTTGGCTATCTTTTGTGGTTAGGGTTGCATCCTTTCTCACATGGTGGCAGGAAGAAATAGCTGTTTGCCCCATCTGCATAGCTGTACCTGTTCCTGTATTTTGTATTCTGACTTCTATTTTCTTCCTCCCAACCCCTTGGTAACATTTTCTGTAGTCTTATCTAGTCTATATATATATAAAAAATTATTACACTATTTTGTGGTCTCAGAAATTCTCATGTGCAAAAAAGTGCCTCTAGTCAGTTCAATGATAGCGAAAAGTATTTTAATAAAGACCATTTTCAAGAATGGTGGTTAGATAGTGTGTGCCCACCAACTCATGGGTACATGTGCAGTATTTCTGAAAACTAATTTGGCTATTTTGATTATGGTGATGGCACCTGTCATGATGGGAAACACTTCACATACAATAGCCAGTGAAAGACAACAGAGGAGTAAAAAATACAAGCAACAGAATGAGATATCAACAGGTATTTACATTTCTGTTTTTCCTTTGCTTCTTATATCTTTTTCAAGCATGAGGTAAAAGAAAACAAAACAGCCTGTAATCTAAAGAAGGTATAAGAATTGCCTTCATAAAATCTCCTTAGTGCTTTTATTAACTTATGGTGGGGAGCCCATACATTCTGGCCGGCCCCACATCCAATGATGATAACCCAAATGTAGTCTTCAACTTCAGACTTTCAGACTAATTTACATCACCTGCAAGCTGATTGACAAAAGTCTCAATGACTAGATATCTTCCTCCAGCTTTTGGATTTATTTATTTATGTCTGTATTTATTCCTGTTTGCATCCTGCCCTTGGATTTTAAAATGCCAGGATAAGTAAATACATTACAACAACAAAGTGCAATAAACAATATAAAAATAAAATACAATACATAATAATAAATAATAGAATACATCTCGTAAAATCAGCAAGCAGATAAATTAATGATTAACAGAATGCAGTCATTTTCATCGATCACTCAGGAAAGCCCAAGGAAACAGGTCTTCAGAAGTGGCTGGTGACCTTCAGCAAAGTGAGGCAGAGATAGGTAAATTCATCTGTCTATACTCAGTGTTACTTCTGCATGTGGTCATCTATACGGCCCTTTCTGCATCCTACCTTTTAGCGAAGATGTCTGGAGCATGACAGGAGTGCTCCCGTCCACACCGGCTGACTCCTTTCAGAAGGCAATGTGATGGCCATGCCTCTTCCTTCCACAGCTAGGTAATTTCCCAGACTGTGCTGAGGCAGGAAGTGCAGCCATTGTGCGTCTGTGCCTTCTGCAGGACAGGTAAGTCTGAGATGGCGGCATGGTCGCGTGTCATTGTTGGGGAAAACCCATTAACAATATGTGATTGCACTGTCTGGAGATTGGAGAAGGACAGGACCGCAACAATGTCATGCAGAAGTGTCATTGGTCCTATCCTTCTCCCATCCCCATTGTGGGATGGGAAGATAGTGTGGAAAAGGCCTACATCTCCTGTCCAATTTCTGCATTATTTTATAACTTAAAAAAAAAAAGTACAAAAATGCATTTAAATTCATAGTTCAAGGAGGGCTGGCTACTCTGTCCTCCAGTCCACATACAGAAGACAGCTGAACTTCCCATTGAATACTGGCAGTGAGATACCATACTTCTACCATATCTGAGAGTAGCAGGTCCTAACACCTAACAGTTTAAGTGAACAGATCAAGTCAGGCTTTTTGGCCAGAGGTGAAGAAGATATCCAAGGATTTCACAAGCAAAAGCCAAGGGACTGGTGTAACTGCAATACAGCATGCACACACATACATGCACAGGATCTGCCACTTAAGGTGGTTGCTTCTTTCTGGTTTTTAGTAGGCTTTCTCTCAAAATAAACATTATAAAACTATTTTGATACTGTGTTGGGACGCTGGGGAAATTTACAATATAGTAGACCCCAAATTCATTTTCATTCATGCTTATGTGTGTATGTATGCTCAGTTCTACACTGCAACTATACCTCTTCAATCTTTTCTGAAATCTTTCTAACTTTCTAACACTTGGGGAAGTGTGGTGAATTGCCTCTTTTTCTAAGAACCTTAATGAAATATTTGGGGCAGCCTAAGCATTGCAAGTCTCTGATAAGTTATGATTTGTGTAATGGAAATCCTGCTTTCCTTGCATTTTCATCTCAGAATGGGAAAACAAAAACAGCCATAATGGCTGGCTGTCATGTGGTTTGCTCAGATTTTCATTTGGCATAGGGTTGTTCTTCATAAAAATCAATAACCGAGAGCCTCTGGGTGCCTGCGTCTGTGGCCGTGAGTTGCACACAAGGACTTTCATATAACCCCCGGGTTCCAATCACACTGCCAAACCAAGGCCATTTCACGAGCCATTAGCTGTGACAATCAGGATGTATGGCCCCCAAAGGAGTTCTGAGGGTTAAGTTTCTCAGAGCCTGGAAAATCAGATGAGCCTGTCTCAAATAAGCTGCCTATCTGGGTAACATCAAGGGTTCCCCCATGCTCCTTAATGTGGCTGATAGTTTGCATGCCTGAAAACTGTATAGGAATGCAGTATTTCCTACTCGATGTGTGGTTTGTTCCCTCTGCTCCAGCTGTATTTTCCTTGTCATGTTCTTGAATTCTGACACCATTTCGTACAAGCTGGTTGCGGCTGCAGAAAATGCATATTCCTTGGATTTCTTTCTCAGTTTAAAAAAATTATTATTAAAAAGAACACACTACAGAGAGAAAAAGAGAAAAGGGGAGGGGGAAGGGAAGGAGGAAGAGGGGAGGAGGAAGATTAGGAATCTATTGGCGTGCTTTTCCTTTTTTGACATCTCATTTTATCAAGAGCTGGTTTGGTGAGTGCTGAAAAGAAGGAAGGATAGGACGTGGTTTGCCATTACAGTGAAAATGAGGACATAAAAACTAGACTGGATAGTTGCAGAGGAAGAAGGAGAGAGAAACAGTATTACTGTCACTGCCTTACCACACACTGTAAATTAAAGTTAGATGTAGAAAATCAAGTAAAATTTCTGTCGGATTCATTTCAGAAATATGGTGGCTACCTTTAGGCATAATGTCTTCTTGTTTTTATTCTTTGGACTTTTTTAAAAAAATACCCAAAGACATTAAAGCCAAACAGAAGAGAGAGAGAGAGAGAACATGAGAATATTATTCTTTAAAAAGATGCAAGGGGGATAGGACTTAAAAGGAAATAGTTTCAGGGGGAAAAATATTCCCAGGGTGTGATAGCTGTGTTAAGTCTATTGGAGCATGACTAAAGGCCCTTTCACATTACACAATTGTAGCACTTTGATTCCACTTTAACTTCCATGGCTGCCTCATGTGGAATCCTGGGTTTGTAGTTTGGTCAGAGTCTGAGGATTCTAAAGGTCCCACCCTCCAGTCCCAAGAATCCAGAGATGAAACCATGGTGGTGAAAGTGGAACCCTAGTGCTAATTGTATA
Source organism: Cyclura pinguis (assembly GCA_030412105.1). Lineage (NCBI taxonomy): Eukaryota > Metazoa > Chordata > Lepidosauria > Squamata > Iguanidae > Cyclura > Cyclura pinguis. Next base: position 168,079,325 of record CM059600.1, read on the forward strand.
GTATGAAAAGACCCCCACAAAGCATCTTGTAGCTTTCAGGGACTCCACCCCTCTTCATCAGAAGCATCTGATGAAATCAGTGTGGCACACCACAAAAACTGTTCGTGTTTAAGATGCCACAAGACACTTTGCTATTCTCTGAAGAGAAAAGCAACATTCATTTTGCATTAATATCGGGTTTTTTAAAAAATGACATACAGTTATTGAACAACCTTCCCATAGTTAATATTCCACCAAATTCCATTTCTCTTAAAATTCTTTTCACAGCGACATCTGCATACTTGTTTGTAGGACCCGTGTCAAGCTATATATACCTTACTTTTGATATTTAATGAATCATAGCATTTTTCTCCATTCTTCATTCAAAAAGAGTCCATTTGAAAAGCAGATTACAAAAGTAGGATGGGAGAGGATTAATCTGGATTGCATCTGACAAATTAGAATAGCTGGAAGGTATGTGTGAGCAGTACCTATGTCTTTTGACTTTTCCTTATCTTTAAACAAGACTTGATTTTGATGATACTTCAAACAGAGGATATCTCTATCCCTACCTGTCCTCATATTTATCACATCTGAAACTGGGACTGTGGCTATACCATTAAATCAAGGAGGCAATCTGTACATGCTCACCTAAAATGTCGGCATGTAGAGTCCTGTTAACAAAACTAAAAGTAAAGCACAGATTTTTATAAAGCCTCACCATCCATTACATGTTCAGTTTCCCGAGAAAAATAAGGCAATTTTATATTCTTCTGTCTCTCTCCCCCTCCCATAGTTTCCATGAGAAAAATGTCTTTTCTTATCTGTTTGACACTGAAATCCTAAATAGATTTACTACGGAATATGAGCCCCACTATTTTAGATCAAGTTACTTTCTTGGTTCTATTTAAGATGGTTGAGATCTCACATGTCTTTCAGAGTTACAATAAACTCAGTATCAAGTGCCAGTAAATCAAGTGATAATGTGCATGTGTGAAGCAACAGCCATCACTCTCTAGGTGAATCTTTTATGTCGTTGGCATCACATCCAAGTTCATTTTGCTTCCAGAGGCAAACTACCAAGTAGTACACTCCCATTATCCACATCCAGGTGCATAGTACCTACAGCCTGGAAATTCATTTCAGCCCCATAAGCAGGAAATCCTATAAGTGTATCTCCCTGCACCTTGCTAGCAGGATGTCCAGCAGTGGTACAGAATACTCATGAAGACTGATGGGCTCAAGAAGAACACTATGTTAGGGAAAAGTATCTATTGGCATAAGGCTTAGGTTGGACTGGGCTACTGAAAGAAAGATGAGGAACTTTTGGAGGCACTGGTGAGTTACAAAGCCGAAGTGAAGACAAGGGACTCTGAAATAGCTCCTTCCTTGAAGAACTGTGCAAACTTCACATTTATGCCTCGTATGCATCAATGTTATGGCCCCACATGCCCTCCATGATTGATATGGTGTAAATTGGCAAAATATTATTTAAATGGCAACTACATTAAATTGGCATTGACATAAAATGGAATCTGAGGTGACTGGAAGGTCAAGCTGGGCAGAGGAAAATTACTGACTGAACACATGTGACTGCAAAGTAAGTCAGCAGACCCCCTCTAGGTGTAGCCAAAGTCATTTTCAGGCAGATTATCAGGCAACTCCACAGACAATAGGCTTAATCTGAAGGTGGAACATCTCTGAGCATACAATGGCCAAGGGAAGTTCCCATCAAAACACTGATTGATTCAACCCTGTTTCTTCACACCTGGCCATTTCCTTGCATTGCCCCCAAAACCTCTCCACAATTACAGAGTTATTATGACAGACATTAACTCCTTGCCACCCAACAATAAGACCATTAACTCTGTCCGGACCCCTTTTGTCCATGGTGCAATTTCCATTGTCTACTTGGCCAGGAGAGACATTCACACTCATGCCTCCCAGGCACATTTTGGGTACATAAGTCTTCCATTTTGGGCAGTTCAGTGCAGTACTTCACCAAGTTGTCACTCTGATTTCCAAACGAGTATTGACCTTAGGTGTTCATCTAAGCCACATCACTGCTTTCTTTGCTGCTTTCTGGATTGGTAATTAGCACCTGAATCCTAAAAGTCCTCTATCCACAACTTTACTCCCTTTATCCTTTGGCTAGCTCTTGTGTGAGTGTGTGAGTGCTTGGATCTTTTGGGTCCATGAGTAAACTTTCAATAAAACACAAAACATTTTAGCTTATTTTGGAATCTCCAGCTGGTTCTTTCCTGAAAGAAACATTGGTGGAAGATTTCATTACATTATCCTCCTCTTGCAGGCCTCCTAACTGAACTAATTGAACAATAATTCCCTATTGTCACATGGAGCTACTGGCATCACAGATGGACCTTTGAGTCACCCAAGTTTTGAGATAACATCATCACTGCAGCAGGAAATTTAATCAACAAATTGTGGCTTGTTATTGTTAGATTATTGTGAAACCTACAAAAAAATCCCAGAACTACCTCTTCCCATTCCTGGCATGGGAAAAAAAAACCTACAATATTCAAAATTAAGTAAGTATTAATTTCCTGTCCTTTTGTGATATCTAAAACTTTGTGTCTGAGGCAGCCACCTCGCTTTACCAAATGTTAAGACCTGTTCATCTCAAATGTGAGATCCATCCATCCTTCCTTCCTTAATCTCTCCACACAAGCACACACACACACACACACAGATGGATAACGAATCAGATGCAATGTAGCTGTAGTATAAGTTTCTAACATTTGTTAGCCTCTGAACTTTTAAATTATATTTATATTCTACCTTTCCTCAAAGGAGATTGAGGTCGCGTTCTATTCATTCTATTCAAGCCCAGTCCAGCTATAAGCAATTGTGATTTAGGCTGTAATATTGTGCAGCATAGAATCAGTGTGGTGTACTGGTTTGAGTACTGGACTCCCGGAGACCAGGGTTCAAATCCTTGCTTGACATGGAAACCTGTTGAGTGAACTAGGGCAGGTCACACTTTCTCAGATTCAGAGGAAGGCAGTAGAAGGGTCTTGTATGTAAATCTTGCCAAGAAAACCCCATGGTAAGTCCACCTTAGGGTTGCTGTAAGTTGGAAATAACTTGAAGGTGCACAACAACACCAGCACAAGCTAGGGAGGTAAATCTCCACTTATAGATTAAGATTACAGAAATGTATGTGCATTTTCTGGGCATTCACAGCAAGACTTTTTGCCAAATTTTTGCTAAGAGTTGTTTGCACAAAACCTTTGTTTTTGCACAAAAATGATTTTTCCCCCAAGAATAATATTGTACTTTGTGCAAAATTGGATTTTTGTGTGTGTGTATGAGAATGTGTGTGCAGCCTCCTTTTATCAAACTTCATAAGAAAAATCTGCATAGGGACAGTTCTTTCATTGGAATGTCTCAGTGCATCAAGATAGAATGTGATAGGATATTGTTTTATATCTTTAATTCATGGCTTTCTGGGAAGAAATTCCACTGGATTCAATGGGACTTACATACTTCCCTTTCTAGGTAGTAATGTATAGAATTATGCCATAAAACACACTTCCTGGGCAGGATTAGGAAGAAACCTCACTGAATGGGACTTTCTTCTGGGCAAAATTACATAAGTTTAGACTGCATGTTCTTCTGAAAGCAGTGAGACTTTAATTGTGGCTAACTTGAGTTAGATAGGGCCAGAATCTTTCCAGCTCCCTCCCTTTGCCCACCGTAGCATTGTTGTAGACTTCATCAATCAGAACTTCCTTGATTGTCCTTAGTACCCTTGCCTGCTAACTTGTGGGAGGATTTGTCGACTTATTTATTCCTTGCCCCGAAATGTGACCACATAATGAAGAGGAGGATGCCTATCTGGCATGGAGTCTAGGAAAATGCTGGAGAGCTCTCCTTGTTATTCTTTGAGTCTGATGTTAACACAATATTTCTGGATGATGTGATTTTAACGAACAGCAGTGGTGGAGAAGGCCACTAGCTGGGTGTCTGCCCTGTTTGAAACAAGCAGCTGCACATTTTCACATCCTGTCCAGAGAAGGCTGCTTAATAACCTCCAAAAATGCTAACCTTTTTTTTTCTTGTTATTGAATAAATCTTTACTTGACCAGACAAACGTGGTCTGAAGGGTGATTTCACAGTAGACCTGCCCTTTCACTTCCTTTCCATCTTGGGCCTTTTTGAGTCTACTTATGCACTGGGAGTGATACTGCTGGAGAATATAAATAGAATAAAAATATGACATTCAAAATAAGGAAACCTTAGTGCTTAATGTTTTTTTTAATGACCCAGGCTTCTGGGAAGCCACACCTTCTGGTCTCAAAATTCTGTTCTTTTAAAACCGAGAGCTGTCAAGGGGAATTAGATTTATGAGATAGTTGGGTTCTGGACTGTACCACTTCAGTGTGCACATGGGAGAATGATGTTTTTCAATCATACCCTCCTATAAAAGATCTCCTGTGCATGATAAAGTAGAATATCAGAGAGAACTTTATCTGCTGTTGTGATAATCTACTACATGCAGTGGAGATGTTTTTATTTGCTTATATTTTCACCTCTTCTCTTTATAATGTGGGACATGTTCAAAAATATGGCACAGCATGGTCATCTACTTTCACTCTTAAGTGGTTCAGTCTTGAGAAAACTTTGTGAAAGAAGAAGGGAATCTTGGCTTTGCTTCTCCACATGTGAAAAGAATTATTGATCTGAGTCTTCACATTAGAACTAAACTCAAAGGCACATTATCCAAATTCAGATGTGATAATATTAAATTCTTCACTTCAAAGTTTCAATATTAAAATAAATCAACATTTTCAGGCTGGCCTCACATTTTATGAATGTACAAAAGTGCCATCTAACACAACCACCTGGTCCCTTGGCTTAGCTAGGGTAGTGCTTGCATCCAGAAACCTGTTTCCCACTTAAATTTTCCACAGTGCTATGGAGTGAAACAGCAGTGGTGGTAACTGTAAGACATGGTGCTATACTGAAATGGTGGGTGATTTCCCAGGACCAGCTCCTACAACTGAGAAATCCTCTATGCTGGAACGACAGATGGACAGGAAGGTTAAAGCCAGAGCTTGGAAATAACACATTAAAAATAATGATGTTACACATAGCACGTGCCTCTTTTGAATAACAGGGTACAACATTGTTGGAGGTGTTTTTGGGTTTTTTGGGTTTTTGACAGTGTAACTGTAATAGCAAATTCTCCAAATGTTTGAATGGTAACAAAATTTACTTGTTATTTCACTCATGTTAATGGGGGGAGGGTTCTTTTTCACTTTCAATTGGTCCCCCCCCCTTAATTAAGGCCATTTCTGCACTAGCCTGTTATAGCACTATCCTTCCACTTTCAACATCCTATGGAGTCCTGGGGTTTGCAGTTTAGGGAGGGGCTCCTGGTCTCCAGAGTCATAGTCCAATACTCAACCACTATACCATGCTGGCTCTACAGCTCAATTATTCCTCTCCTATGGAATTCTGGGATTTGCAGTTAGAGTCCTCAGCCAGGGAGGTCCTCTGGTGCCCCTGACCAAACTGTAAGCCTCCCAGGATTCCATCAGAGTCAGCCATGGCAATTCATTGCAGTCCTATACCTGTGTTGTATGAAAAGGCCTTTTGTGTATCACCAGAAATAATGGAATAATCACACTGGACAATATGCTAGCCTGCTGATGTTAAAACATTGCACTCAGAATACCTTTTCATTGTGTTCTATCCTATCCAAGCACAACGGTTAGCAAATCTTAACATTTTTTTTTACTTTCAGCATAGATTGAAAATGTTATGTCTTGAAAGAGGTATTAGGAGTAAATTTTAAGAAGAACCCTAAGAGAAAAAAAGAACATTTTTTTTTAAAAAAATCATGATTTAACCAACTCTGTTTTATTCCTTGTTATTGGGTTTAGCTTATTTAAATCTCCTTTTCAAAATTAAGGAAGCATTGCATGAGTGTTTGCAATAAAACTGCTCAAACCAAGCATAGCAGCTGAGAAGAAAACAAATAGGATTTTCCCTGCAGTAGTCTTACAATGTGCCAAGATATTTACAAGAGCCTCTGTAGAATCTTACTAAATTAAACCACCTTGAGTTGTAGCTTGGGGAATTACAAGAAACAGACATGTTTCTGATGACAGCACTTGCTTTTTATCTGTCTACAGTGGCCATGCTGGCTGGAGAATCCTGAGAACTGAAGTCTGAAAAGATACAGGTCAAAGGTATGATTTATCCTTCAGCACAGTCTTTTTTAATATGCAGGTATAGCTCAGTTAACAAAGTAGATATGTTCCTGGGCATTACTTCTTCAACAGAAGACATACTAGGACCCTCATGACCTGATGCTGAAAGGAAGGGGAGAATTTGCTGAGTCCATGAGCCCCTGTGTCCAGTGGGGGGTGCCAGGATGTCTTATGTGATGGGGGTGTGCAGGTGGCCATATAAGGCCAGCTTGCCCTCCAAGTGGCCTCTTTTGCTGCTGCGCTTTGCTGCCCATCCTCCCACCCAGAGTTCAGTATGAGAGTAATCTGGTTGCCTCAGGGCTGGCTAAGAATTGGGGAATTGGCTTGAGTGGAGTCAATAAATAGGGAGTCACCCAGCAGGTAGTGGGGGAGGAGATAAGTCTCCAGTGGACACCTTTAGCATCCCCTATTAGTGTAGGGTAACGCTCTGTAACCTCCTCTTTAGGATCCTGGGACTTAGGGGATAGGGAAAGAGGATACCCTTGAGGTTTACTCAGAACATGAGCTCTCACATGTAGGGTCCTGGGACTTCAGTGGGAGCCTACTGGGTTGACCTTCCAACTAAGGGTGGCTGGGGAACAACTGAGAAGGAATGGAATGCCCTCAGTGCTCAGGTGTTTTGCCCAAAGGAAGGCCAAAGAGGTCATCACAGAGATGACACCTGGCAGCAGCTGGTCCTGAATCAGATTCCTCCCCCTATTTCACTCACATCCAGGTCAATGCATAAATAGGTCAAATAAAGAGGCCCTTATAACCCCAATATCTTGTGTCTGGTCTCGTTATTCAGGGATTGGGCAGCAAAAATTAGTATCAGAAGCAGAGATTACATGGAAGGAGGAAGGATAGGCTCCTATACCACGGGAAAGAAGAACACTTCAAATGTTTCAGCAAACTTTCAGAACTAACAATAGGCACATGTGAAATGAAACTAACATGTCAGGTAAGTACTGCAAAAGTAAACAAAAATGTTTGGAACCTTCAAGATACCACTGAAGTAAACAAAAACATTTGGAAACTTCTAGGCACCATTCTTCCAAAATCCACAGAGGACATTTTCTTTCACCAGCCTCCACTTTTCTCAGTGTTTCCATCTTACTGAATTCACTGCTTTTCATGTACACTTTAAAAAAAATGACAGGGGTATCTGGTGAGGCAGGGTTAACAGCCCTCCCCTCTCCTCTCTGTTCTGCTGTTCAGTAAGAGATTCTGGAGGCAGCTGCTGTTTGCCTTGCCCATTGTAGGCAGACCCACACAGATACTGTAGGATCAGCTAGAGCAGGCTCATAATCTTTCCCAGTTCAAGCTATATTGCATTATTTACTACTAACAGGCTTCTAAAACTCAGCAGCAACCATCCATATTTCTCCAGCCCTCCTCCACCACCACCCTCCCAATGCCAATGTTGCTTAAACACAAACACAAAAACAAACAAACAAAATGAGGGATGGGATGAATCCAGAATTTCCCAAATCCGGATCTGGATCTGAGTCCCTGGAAGGTTCTGGGAATCCACAAATCTCACGAATCTTGAATCTTTCAAATCCTTTTTTAAAAAAGAGTTTAAACGGCAAGGGAAAGAAGCATGATCTTGGGCAAGACACACTCTCTCAGCCTTTGCAAAAGCCTAGGCAAAGGCAAACCTCCCTCTGAAGAAATCTGGCCAAGACAATTGTCATAGTTTTGCATCAGGATCTCCCCAGACTGAAAATGACATGAAGGTCCTTTCTACACAGGCAGGAAAATATGGATTAATCCCACATTTTCCTGCCTGTGTAAACAGGGCCACATACTACAGTAGAGAGATAATCCAGGTCAAAACTGGCTTTTCTTTGCATAGCTCCTTCTGGTATCCTGGGGTTTGTAGTTTGATTATGCACCAGTACACTTTGGCAGAGGAGGCTGTGACACCTGGTAAAACTTCAAATCCCAGAATTGTGTCTGAAAGAGGTTTGCAGGGGAGCTATGCAAAGGAATCTTTCAGCTGTCCTTGAAATCTCAAGCCTGTAGCTTCCAGTCAAGTACTGAACTTAAATATGAAATGTTCAATTTAAATATCTTAGAATACAAGCCCAGATGTAATTTCTGAAATTGTTAGCAAAGGCCATTATTACTCCAAGGGAAAACCTCACCTACCTGCCATCTCCCCTTGTATGTATGGTCTCTCAGGTTTTCAGGTGTCCCGATCTCCCTAGTTTTCAGGCGTCCCGGTCTCCAACAATCTATTTAGTTGGTGGATTCGGAAGATTCCGTTTGCCTATTTTGGTACAGGGATTCGGATTCGGGAATCTCGAATCCTTACCCAGGATTCGAGGATTCAAGGATTCGGTTGGCCCATCCATAAACAATACTTTCCAGATAGTCAGAGGAAGGGGAGGAAAAGGAGAGACTAAGTGGGCACAAAATGACTTGCAGAAAGAAGGGTCTTTAAAAAAAAACCCAGAGGCTCTGTTAATTGTGGTATGATTGTATTTCACTTATTTTATTTTCTGCTGTCTTTCTGCCAAGGGCTCTTACATCTTTTTGCAATCTCTCACACGGTTAAGCCACATGAAACTGTTGGGTGATGCCTACCCCTCCCCAGCCAACTTTGTGCCCCTTGTCCAAGAGTCTTTATTGCTACTGCTACATTTGACATGGCAATGACCAAAAAACAGCTGCTTTGCTGTGACATTTTGGAATCCTACCAGAACTGCTGACTACAGTGGCCAGATCCCAGCACCTGACACTGACTCTCCTGTTTTTGTGAGTCATCTCCAGGCAAGAGGCAAGAATGCAAAATCTCCAATTTTGGTGGGATTAACTTTGGGCAAGAAGATAGGACAGTATGTAAATTTCCAACAGAGCTAGGACAGCAGTAGCTTGTTTCAGTTTCCAAGGATTAATTGATCTGTTGTCGTAACTTGCAAAGACTGTGGAATGGGGGTGCTCGACATATTTACTTAGTCCGTCCTTCCTTCCTTCCTTCCTTCCTTCCTTCCTTCCTTCCTTCCTTCCTTCCTTCCTTCCTTCCTTCCTTCCCAACCATAGTGACTCAGTCTCACCTTCCCCTATGCATTCAGTCCAGATCCTGGATAGAAAGAAGTAGGCTAGATTAATCATTCCTTGTTCCATCTCCTGAAGTAAGTGAGAAGGAATAATCTCTTCCTTTTACCTTTGTCTTTGAACACCACCTTTAATTAAGATTTCTGTCTTAATTTCCAAACAGGAGAATATATTCTTTCTGGGTATGTTTGAATGACAAGCTATGAACAGTTGTGGGTTGGTACGTAATGATATATAACCAGGGGACATTTCCCAAGTCTCAGGTTTTGGCCAGGAAACCTCAAGGTCAACCTGGAATTGGCAGCCATAGTGCTGACTGACTTCAAAACATGGTGCATGTTCTCAACCTCTCCTCTTTAAAGTTTTCAGGTAATGGGGATGTCGTGCTGTCAGTCTCGGCATCACTGGAACCATGGCTAGGCATTGGTCGGTTGGAAGTGGATCAATGTGACCCTCAAAGTACTTAAATAGCCTATCCCAATCTAGATTCTCAATGGTATCAGAACTATTCCTATGAAGAATGAAGTGACAAAGTGAGGTCTCTAGATTCAAGGCTCTTTTAGATCATAATTCAGATGGACAGTGTGGTGGCGGCCATTGTCTCCGTGAGAAGTGATATGTCATCCCCCTGCTTGTTTGTGTGAGGTTTCAAAGAGAGGGAGATACCCAAATGCTGTGAGAGGTTTCTTTTATTTGTAATGACAGGAAGTTACAAGGTGAAGCAATATTCTCTAAAGGCACCAGTTGACCTTGGCACTAACACTCCCTGCTGTTTCCTGTCTTGGTCCAGTAATATCGGCTTGGCCCGTTTATAGGAACTCTTGGGAGTGGAACTCAGAATGACAATAAGCACTTTTAAAATCTGAGTCAGACTGCTTATGAGCATCTATGGGATCTGATTTGGAGTTACAATAATACTTAATCAGAATACAGGATGGCCACAGGATAAGAATCAGATGGATGCTAGGTTCCCAAAATGTCAGACTTAGAAAGCTGAGCAAGACCAATAGGATTAGGCTCAGTTCAAGGGAAAATACACACCTCATCCTCCATCCAGTTTGTGTTGGATAAGTGGTAGATGTGAGACTACCCCCACTGTCAGGCTGTCTTGCTGGTGTGCCATGATAGCTGGTTTGGCTGGAGTGGGGTCAAGGGGACCATCTGTAGCTCACTCAGTGCTGTCTCATTCTGCTTTCTTTCATTTCTCCCTTGCTGTCTCTTGAGATTTAGCTGCTGCTGAAAAAGACCCTCCCCATTGTTCACTGATAATCTTCAGAGATCAGGGCAAGAGTTAGTTATTGCTAATTAATATTATTAGTTAGTTATTGTTAATTAATATTATGTAATTTTATATTAATTGTATTAATATAATGTTGATTTAAATGTTGATTTAAACATTAGGGTGGTACACCATGGCATTTGCACAGGATGGCATAGAGGTTGTCACTGTTGACCTTAGAATGACACATTCGTTACCAGCTCCTTCAGAGGTGCTGTTTTTGTTCTGTTAAAATTATCTTCTTCCAGCCTAGAATTTTTTCCACACCTGGACAGCAAAGCCCATAATAAGACTATTGCCTGAGCATGGTGGGAGTCCAGCACATCTGGCAACTGGCAGGTTTAGACAGCCTATCCCAAAGTATGGGATTTCATGTTACAGTTTCTTCAATTCAGTTTGTCTCTCGTCTACATATCTCTATTTCCATCCCTACCAACATATACAATGTCACTGACCCATCAAATAACTTGTTTGTCAAAGATCAATATGAAATGAGCTAGTAGGCTGCACTAACCATTGCAGCTATCAACAATAAGTAGTTAGCTATAAAGATCAGTCAGCGAATCAAGAATAGAGGGTTTTAATCTGATTTTTTTGTCTCTCAGCATATGCAGAACATTTTCTGAATCTTTTCTCCCTCCCAGCTCTCACTCAAGAAGAATCATCTGAAAATATCCTTGATAAAGCACATGCTTTGCTCACAAGGAGACACCGGTCACAAATTCAGTCTGTGGATTCTTCAGTTTTAATGACCAGGTATCCAATAAGTCTACAGAATTCTTCACCCTTCTTACGTTAATTGTATAAGGAAGAGCTAGAAGGGGCAAGGAAGCAGCATGGGAAGGATAGGAAGAGACAGAGAGTGGAAGAAGCCAAGAAGGAAATGGAAGATAGGTTTCAGGAGAACATTTCACTTAATTATCCAAGCACTATGCATGCAAGATTAGAAAGGGATTCATTGCAGCTTAACCCAAGTAATGTTATTCATTATACAATCCAAACTGATTTAATACTTTCCTCAATAAAGGAAAGAAACTATTGAAGAGAATCACAATGCACCTCATCTCTCCAGAAAGGCTCCAAGCCTTTTCCTTCCTTACAGGTCCATGAGTGAGGAGACACCTGTCCTTCAGGCCTAAACAGCCTGACATTCTGAAAAATTTCTGGCTGCTTCAGGGCATTGCTCTTCCAACAAATCACTCCCCACACACCAGTCCTATTTCATTTCAACACTCACTTTACCATTTCTTTTCCATTTTTTGATTGTTGTTTCTTCTGCTACTCTTCCTCAGACTCCAGAAAGTTTTCTTTCTCTTTCTAACAACAGAAGCATGAATTTGTTAATGAGTTTTCTTGAGTGCAAATACAACTTCTGTTGATATAGCAGTTGTTTTACTGAATGTGAAAAAGGAAGAGGCAACCACCCTAATGACTTTTAATTAATTTTCAGATCTAATAATAAAGAAGCCTAGAAAATTACACAAAATCACTAGAAAAATCTAGTGAATTAATAACTTAATGAGTTAATTAACCAGAATTCCAAAGTCCGGTTAGTTATGTGACACAATGTCATTTTCATGTGATGTCATCCCTAATTAGAGCAGCATCCAGCAGCCATTTTTGACCTTCATCAAAGGCTATGGAGTAAGATATGGGCGAGATTGCCCCCTGGGTTAGTGGAGCGCCGCTATAGGCCATGATTATTTTGGTTTAAAGCACACACACATACACACACACACACACACCACACAAACATTGAGGCCAATCTTTCTTTCCTGTAAAAAACTATGTACTTTTTTACATTTATATGAGATTAACTATTCTTGAAAACCTTTATGGGTTGGATATCTATGTTCAGAAACACTTCCCATTCCTTCAACTCTTCGTATTTGTTCAATGATAATAGGAAATCTCAGCACACATGAAGCTCTGGACTGTAGCCCCACAGACATAAAAATAGACTTGCATTACTTCAGATGCATTGAGAGAAAATGCCATTGACTGCAATTACCTCAAAATTAAAAAATGAGCATTTGGAATTTGTGCCTGTTCCAGTTTCTAAATCTGTCTCAGTTCAAAAATGTGTTGTGACGAAAGCTTGGCCAATTTTAATAAACACAGGTATTTTACAGAGATTTGGTTTCACCAAATGTCATTTGGCGGAGTCCTGTGGAATGTTTAATACGACATTGTTCTTATCAAGCAGCTCAGCCTGAGACAGCTCCTTGGAAACTTTGCTTGCATTTATTAAAAACCTTTGGAAGGTTGCACATGAGAAAATAAGGTCAGACATAATAACATCCATATTTTGTTGGAGGAGCTGCCTGGACTTTCCCACCTGCTGGATAACTTTAATGGGGCATATTTTGCCCGTTCTTACTATAACAGGACTATCAAGAAGGGCTCTCAAGCAAACAAAAACCTATCTGGCAGCTCTTCTAGTCCAACTGGGAGGTGGAATAAGCATTTGAATATTTTGCCTGTATTTGAGGGATGATGTACAGATACTACTGCTACAGCTAGTTAACAGACTGAGCCAGAGGGTAGAATAAAATGTCATTTTTTCAATTTAAAAAAAGTGTTGAAGGGAGAGATGTAGTTATATAGAACAACGCCTAGCTTGTAAGTAGATGTGAGTAGTTTACTGTGGCAAGCCAATGTACTCCATTGAGCAAAATTGGCCTTACTTCCAGCTAAGTTTTGGAGTGTAGGATTCCAATTTTAAAGTATTGACCATTCAGCTAGGCTTATTTGTGGTGTGATGATGATGACAGTGATGATGATGATGATGGTGGTGGTAGTGGTGATGAATATTCTTCAAAACACTTTATATTCATCTTTAGAATAAGTAGGTAAATTGTTATCCATGTAATACAGGAGGGAAAGATGGCTCAAACGAAGGGATATTAGTTACCTATTCTATATGCAGAATAAGTCCTGAACTGAAGATTTTCACATCAGTAAAGAATCCTTCTGCCAGGATAAACCAGCACTCAAGAAATATATTGCTTTGACCATTTTTCAAATATTTGCAAATATTCTTTTCATCTCAACATATCTTTCTACAAAGTTGACAGGCCATTAATCCTAGTGTAAACGCTTGGGACCACATTGTTATGATGGGCAGGGCCTGGGGGAAATGCACAAAATCCCATGACACAGTCTGTGAGCTGAACAGTACTGTGGATGAGCAGAACCTTGCCTTCTACCATTATCTTTCCTCTCCCCGAGGAGCAGCTCATCTGGGAGTAAGCAAACAGCTGAGCTGCAGGGGAGAAGGGAACTCAATAGCCTGCATTTTACCAACCCTAGCTGTTTTCCAATGGGATGTGGTCTGGCATGGATGTGCTCATGGACTATACAGAAAAGATCCTTAGGCCATATCCAGCCCATGGCTAGAAGCTTCCCTTATCTATATATTCACTTTCCTGGGAGGAAGCCCCAGTGAGATTTAGGTTAGAATAAATGTCTGTGGCATTCTGCTCCAAACTGAGTCTCTGTAGCTACTGCAGAGTTTGCAAAACTAGCTGTGTGAAAAACAGCACCAGAAATCACATTATTGCTTTCTCACATCAACACTTACTCACCACTGTAAAGACCTAAAGGACCTGTAGCATCTTATTCAACCCTTTGAAAATTTTGAGCAAGGGTCATGATGTGTAACTTTCTGGATCCTGTTACCCTCTATCCTACTCCTATGACTGTATACATGTGCTTTATACCCAAGGTCTTAATACCACTCTGTACCATATCCAAAGAAGTGGCTTTATATCCATGAAAGCTCTTGCGAAAATAAATAATAAAAAAATTGTCTTAAAGGAGCTAACACATTTTTCCTTCTCTTTCCTTCTTCCTTTTTTACGTAAGAAATCACAGTAACAAAATCCATATTGCTGATATTTCTTGTGTTTTCCACTACCTGTGTGAAGTGTGAAAATATGATGTGCATAATATAATGAATTCTATTATATGATAGTTTAAGTGAAAGTGATTGATACATACATATACATATATATGTGTGTGTGTGTGTGTGTGCGTGTATGCAAAAGCCTAAGGAATAAATACATTAAAGTTACAACTAATTAGCCTGAATTTTTCCCAGTATAGCCCTCTCCTGCCACCTGGAGGAAGGGAAGGATAATGCATCCCCTTGTTATTGTTTCTACTTTTCACAGTTGTGCAAGAATGGCAAGTTATGGCTACCTTCTTGTTAAAATATTTTTCTGCTTACTTTTCGTATGGAAGCTTTATGACATTCAAATGGTAAAATATATTCATTCAACTAATGTCTCATCAAGGCCAACATTGCCCTGTATCCATCTGTGGTCAGGAATTTGGGGCGGCCAGGAATTCTATATGATTTTTGCTTGAGATTGTGAAAATGACGGTATCTGGAAAGACAGAGGCCCAAGGAGAAAAGACTGATCTGTTTACTTTTAGTTCAGCAGTTTCACAGGCTTACTGTCCACGCATATCAGTGTTTCAGTATGTAGGAGCACATGGCCACACTGGAATGACCCTCTTCTTCCTTGAAATTGCCCTGCTGATCTTTGCTGCAAGATTCTTTTGTCTACGTTCATTCTACCAGGATCCAATCTCATGATAGTTGCTATTCCTTTTTCTGCTTCTTGTTGTCATCCTGCGCACTGATGGTGCCATTCAGCTCTCATAGACTTAAAAACACACATGTAATAGAGAAAGCTTAATCATTTTTTCCTGACAGTAGCCATCACACCAGGGGGGAAAAAATAAAGAGTACTTGAAGTACAAAAAATAAAGAATTCTTGAAGTATTTTAGGGCAAGGGGTTAAAGTCTCACCCTATTGATTTTTAAATTGTGTGTGTGTGTGCCTTCCTGGAACTTGTTGGCATATGGTGACCCCATGACTTTCATAGGGTTTCCTTAGGCATGGAATATATTGAGGTGGTTTGCCATTACTCTGTCTGAAATACAGCCTACAGCACCTGGTATTCATTGGTGGCCTACTATCCATGTACTAAATAGGGCTGAGCCTGCTTAGCTTCCAAGATCAGATAGGACCTGCTGCTTTTAGAATATTTTAGTCCACTTTGAAAAGGGCAACTGGTTTGTTTCTGGTCCACTCATCTTAGGGCCCATGCTCAAAGACTGGAAAGCTGTTATAAAGAGAGCAAAGAGTTTTACAAGTTGGTTAGATGAAGGCTTTGAGTTAAGGATTCATATGCACAGAGAGTTCCTATGGCACTCTCTCTGCTTATCCAGTGCTGAAGCTGAACTACAAACCAAAATAATTCCAAGAGTTGAGTCCTTTTGTCAGCCAGGGAGGATGGCTGTGTTGGGAGGTTTAATTCTCAGTGGAAGCCTAGTGAGAGGCAGAAGACTAATTGAATCTTAGTAGAATCTGGTCAGATAGTGTGACCTAGATTGGAGGTTGAGCCTTTGGTGGGAATGTAGCAAAAGGGCTGTTATATGATCCTTGTGCTTTATATGAGAGTCTAAAGATATAGGTGAACTGTCTAAAAAGTGCACTGGGGAAATATATCAATCTTGACCTGTATTTGAAATATGAAATGTGACTTTATTCTGATTGTTATTTTAATAAATGTTACAATTTACTTTTGTAAATACTGACTTGACTGTGTTGCATATAGTATATAAAGGAACACAGAAAGCATGCTATCTTAAAACTATTAAGGGGTTCTAAATAAACATTGAAACCCCTCACTCTTTTACACAAATGTGGAGTTATAAGTGAAGAGGCAGAACTGTGTGGTAAAGACAAGATGCCTTATCAGATTGGGAACTGCCACATCAATCGGGGAGAAAGAAGGGCCTGTCACACTTACCCATTCAGCAAACAGTTCGGTGGATCTTCTATAGCTAGGACTGGAAACTGGATTTAGACCTTAAGAGGTTGGGAAGGCAGCAGAGTCATGGAGAGAGATGTCTCAGAAAGAAAAAAAGAATCTAAACACACATGGTCAATTTTCAATGATAGAGTGAGCTGCAAAATTCCATTGAAAGAAAGTGAAAATAAATTCGTAAGCATCCTAATATTGGATATTGAAATATGAAAGCCCACTTTGAGAAGGAGCAACAACTTCAAGAAGCTGGAGGGAAAATTTAGGAACCGTGTTATCTTATTGTTCAGACATTTTATTTACTGGACTCATTAGAGTTTATCATCCATATAAATCAGATGTAAGCTGATGTGCTTGCCTTCATTTCCCTTTATTCAGCCTTCAGGATGAGTTCAGGAGGTTTTGCTACTATTTGTAAGAAGCTACAATTCAGAAATGTGGAAAATGTGGCTTGTTTTAGCTATGGTTTAATGAAGCAACCCAGCATCAAACTGCCTTGTTTCCATAAAGCATAGTTGAAATTATCCGCAGTATAGAGTTCAGACATAATACTTAACTGTAATTAATTGAAAATAAATGTGGAAGCTTCAAAACTCCCCATCATCACCATGCTGGTAGGAGAAACCTGAGGGGAAACACACAAGCCTGAAACTCGTTCATGTAACACTAAACCAGAGTATCACTAGGTCCAATGAGGCCATTAAGTGCAGATTCATTTTCTCCAACCTACTGCAAAAACAAATATCTCCTTCCAGTGAGTCAATAATTTTGCATTTCACTTTTTAAAGAGTTTTCTGTAAGTAGAAGCCCTAGTACTAATCACTACCACTGTAGGATAAAAAGACCATTTGTCACATTATGCAATAGAATGCAACTCTGCATAACCAGGGCTGCCTTCAAGTTTTTGTGGGCTAGGTAGCAGACCTTCAAAGATCTTCTCCTCACCTGCCCTTGAAAAGTATGCTTCCATACAAACTAAATTCTTTTGCAACTTTTTGAAAGAACAATAATGGTGGCCACTACTTCTTGTGTATCACAGCTGACAGATAACAATCTCTCCTAAATCTTTCCTGAAATAGATTTCCCTGAGTATTATTTTTTACTATGTTAAAAAAATGGCTATACTCAGTGTCCTGAATTCTTTTGGTAGTTCCAACTGGAGTTGACTCACTGAATCAATGAGATTTATTTAAGTTTACCTATTTAAAAGTTGATTCATTCTAGTAGGGACCACCTATAGAGTTCAAGCCAATATTTGCTATGACTTTTATGTTATCATAAAACATAATGGCTATAAATATTTCCATATTGTTTCTGATTCTTGTTTGTGATACTGTTTTATATGCCAAAACCAACAAACAAACAAACATCAAGAGGAAGAGAAAGAGGAGAAGTGGTGCTATGACTCCAAAAGTACTGGGCCTTTATTCAATGATTCAGCTTTTTTGGCAAGGTCTCATCTCTTTCCTTCACATTGGAGTAATGTATAGTATTAGCAGCCATATCTGATATTGCTCTATGGTAGGAATGTAATTCTTCGCTGATTTTCTATGACTAATTTTAGCCATTTTTTTCTCACTGTGTGAAAGTCTTCAAAATTGGTGCAGTTGCTGTTTCTTGTGCAAAAGAAACAAAACAAAAAACAAAACAAAACTGTTATCTGTGCAAAACAACCATGTGCAAATTTTGTGTGGAATCAGTTCTCTAATACAGAATTTTCTGTCCCATCTGGAAATAAAGAGACCAGTTACAATCCATGGGTTTCAGATAAGGCTACATTATTTAAGCTGCTTAACTCTATGACTTTAACATGACCTGCATAAAAGGGGTAGGAACACCTGGTGTGGGATTTTCTGGGGCCAGGGTCACCACCAGACACCCCCCCCCAACAACCCACTTGGGCAATGCACCTGAGCCCCAGAAGCTCTGCAACTTATTGCCTTACTGCCCAGCCTGGCCTGTTGGAAGGAAGGTTCACTCAAGGATCTTTCTCCCTCAAGCTTAAACTGAGGATGAGCCTCAGACAAACCTTAAGTATAAATCTCCTTCTCACTGTCTGGGTTCAAGAACCAAAAAGGGCAATTCCAGAGACCTCCCCTTCAGCAAATGGCGCTTTTAGGTACTAACTAGTATTCTTCATCATTCTCCCTTGCACTACTACCTACTTAACCTCATTGCTATGGCCACTTGTCTTGTATGCCCATACGATACAGTGCAGGGTAGGTTGGAACAAAATCGTGAGAAAGAGGACAAAGATGCCTGGCTAATCCCAAAGTGGCCAGCAAAGCTTACACTGCACAGCAAAATGGGAGAGTGAACCCAGCTTCTCGAATGAAAGAGGGAATCACAAGGGTAGACAGAGTTTAAATAACATTTTTCCAACCCCTTGATCCCATGCTTCGTCAGCCTTAATCCCCAGCACACTTCCTCCAATCTGGCCACCAAGGATATACCCTCTGTTCAGCCATGCTGACGACCCCAGTACAAGGACCAATTGAGCACAAAGCAACTACACTATGCCTTCTTCTGGCATGACATCTGCATGCATGAATGCAAGATCACACAAAGCATGATGTCTGAGTATAGTTAATGGGTGCAATGGGCACACAGGCATGTACACATTGCTTTCATTGACTGCAGTGGGACACAACACTCATGTTCTTTTGTTTCACACAAGGATTTCTGGAATGGACTCCCACATATACAGCAGGCACACTGCATGTTGAATTTTTTAGTAGAATAATTCCCAGACTGAACATTCTTGTCAGTCCAGAATTCTTCCCTTCAGCATTTTTCAATACTTGAGAAACACATTCTTTTTTTCCAAATATTTCCAAATATTCTTCCCATCCCTCACCTACAACTCTTAAAAAAATGATGAGGCTTGTGAATTTCAAGGAAATTCAGGTGGAATAGCAAACAGAGATTTACTGCTAATTCCCTCCTCAGGTAATCTTGCACATACTTCCTGGGGCTTTGAATGGGGAAAATACTATGGTGGCCACTTTCACAGCTTTGGAAAGCTATAATCAGAACCACAGAGTGGAAAGAGGGCTGGGAGGGCTCAGCAGTAAGTGGGTGATCTTAGTGCATGACCTGTAGACACAACACCTTTGCCAAGGCAAAGACATATATCTTCATCTGGTTAGTGTCTCAATGGGAGACTGCCAGAGAATATGTGTGCCTACTTTAGTGCTGCACAAAAAGGACAAGACATAAACATGTTTAAGGAAAATATAATTTGACAAATGACACAGAGCAGGAACAGACTTTGAATGTGATTATATCATTTCAACTCTACCTTTCCCACATCACCCTGATAAACATGTTATTGCTGATTATCATCAACTGGCCCTTAGTTTTCTTTGCCATGGGCAGGAATAGCTAGAAGCAAATGGCATGCAGTTTTGCACACTGAAACGACAGTTTGGAATATCAAGATCTAAGGTCTAGAAAAATGAGAACTCAGAGAGATTGTCTAAAAATTTGATTCTGTTCTTCAAACAGATTCCATGCTGAGCATGATTCCATGAGACTGTCATGATTCCATGAGACTGCCATGGAAAAGTATCCTTTCAATGAGTAGTTATTGTACACACTCTGGAGGTCCAGCATGGTGTAGTGGTTTGAGTGTTGATCTATGACTCTAGAAACCAGGGTTAGAATCCTCACTCAGCCATGAAATTCCATTGGGTCACCTTGGGAAAGTCACACTCTGTCAGCTTCAGAAAAAGGCAAAAACAAGCCCCCTCTGAACAAATCTTGCCAAGAAAACCCTGTGATAGGTTCACTTTAGTGTTATCATAAGCCAGAAATATTTCAAAGGCTCCCAACAACAAATACATACTCTACACTACAGAACAGCCCTATGCAGATATGTAAACAGAATAAGATTCCTCTGCGAATTTTTCATATTGATATCATGACCTAGATTTAATCATTAATGCCAACTAGGATAGATACATGAAATTTATGAAATTTTCGAATGTGAACACTTATGTCAGCTGCATTCATTCAGCGGGGCTGGTGGAGACTAACAATTTGAGTTAGGTTGAAGTTTACAAAATTAGTGTCCTTTGCTTGCCAGCAATACGATCAAAGGGCAGAAACATTCTAGTTTAATAAGAATGACATGATGATCATTCCAAGAAGTGTTACCATACCCTACCACCCCACCTACAAGATATGTGTTTTTTCATAAATTGGACTTATTAATGACCAGAGAGCATGATCAGGGTCACACTGGTCAGAGAACATGTTTAGGGTTACTCTGACTGGAGATGTATTCAGGGTCATGAAAAGATAGGCTTATGTGGAAAACCCTGACACTGATGGGTTTGTGCTAATTCTTTCACTCCTTCAGGCTCTTGGCATTTTTAAATACAATGAAAAATGAACTGTCCAGATTGGTGATCAGTCAGAGACCATCTCTCAGTCTTACCCTATACACCGTACCTGACCAAACATTAAAAGATTGTCATGAGTCCCATCAATGTTTTGTTACTCCAGAGTTAAGCAATCAGCCCATTCTGGATCTCTTTGTCAGTTCCGTGGGAAAGCCATTCCAGCTTTGTCAATGCAGCCCTTCAGGGTGTGAAATAGGGTATAAAAACCCTAGCTTCAAGCCCAGCCATTTGTATGATGTTGTACATTGGGCCCCAGACTGCTGTTCCTCCATGCTACCCTAAGACATTGTCTGAGCCACTCTGCTATGATCCCTTCTTCTAGACTGGTAATTATCACTCTTTCCACCCAATTGCTCACTGTCTAATCTTTCTTGCCTTGTTTTCTGATAGCCTTGCATGGTTGTTAAGAGTGTCTGATTTTTCATGTGTTTGTCAATTCAAATAAAATAGTTTGTTAACTTTAACTGGAGTCCTCTCTACAGTTAGTACTGGTGTACATAGGTGAAAACATCCTACCATTACCCTCTTCTCATAGATCTCTTTTGAGCTTTAATTCCCCAAAAAAACTAAGGAGACACTGACATTGCAGGTGGACCCCAATATCCCCCACCTCTTAGGGTAACAGAAGATTCTGGGGCCTTTCTAAGTATTCCACAACAGTGATATGATCATGTCCTTTGAAGGCGAGAAATAATATAAAGACTGTGTGGCATCTGTAACATCAAGTACCTAGTCATCTGTAGAAAGTATATGTGTTGCATGGGGAGTTGTTGCATCTTTCAAATAAAAGTATAATAAAAGGAGCTTCCTGCAGCACCCTTTGATTCATGTGCTTTTCTGCTCTCCGTATTTACACGTTACATGTTTACATACTACTTGTGGTTGTTGTTTTTGCTATTGTTGTGTAGCTTCAAATCATTTCTGACTCATAGAAACCCTAAATTCTGCCAAGAGTTTTCTTGGCAGAATTTGTTCAGAGTTGGTTTGTTTTTGCCTCCCTCTGAGGCTGAGAGAGTGTGACTTGCCCACAGTCACCACTGAGATTCCATGGCTGAGCTGGGATTCAAAACCTGCTCCTCCAGTGTCCTAGTCCAACAGTCAAACCACTACATCATGCTGGTTCTCGTTAATGATCACGCTTATCATACTTACTGGCTTTCAGAATGGCGAAGAGATTCCACGATGACCAGTCCCTTGCTTGTTCAGCACTGTTTGCTGAAGCCAAGGGGAAAAGCATTCCAAAGCAGGAGCAGCTTTATGGCCACGAGTAGCTTCAATACCTCACTGTAAAGAATTGTGACTCAGCAGTTCATGCAACCTTTTAAAAGATTCTGGAATGCTTTGTGCTTTTTAGGATGCTTCAGTCTTTGTGAAGTCTGCCATTGATCTGCACATCCTGGATTAGTTTGTGTGGATTGGAACACAAGCACTCTTTTTAATTTCAAGGAAGCCTGGAAGATGTAGATAGATGATATAGGCCCTTTCCGCATGGCGTCGTTAAAATGTAGTAGCTGTGGGTTGTCCTCATTTCAGGGGACGCAGTTCACACTACGTCGTAGCCATCCCATAGCCATCCCATCTAAAAACATAGCTAGGATGCATTATTTGAACTACAGAAAATATCTGTTTTTCGCTGCCTCATCCGCATATATCCCATGTGCCACCTCAATGAGGAAATGTTAACTCTGCTTTACTGTGCATTAAGAAAATGGCAGGGCTAGCAGGAGGCCAAAGTGGGACAGGGCAAAGGCAGGTGAGGGGAGTAGACTAGGATGCTGCAATGCAGAAGAGACACTTCGCTTCAATTCGCATTAATGCTGAGAGGTGCAGAACATAGCGTCTCTACTGCATTTCAAGAGAATCTGACTTAACTATGGTATGCTGCAATACTACCCGCTTTATGTCGTCTTGTGCAGAAAGGGCTGTACAAGATATAGATATAGATCATTCCTCCAGCTTCACAGATGCTTTCCGATGAACAGTTCCTGAGAAGAATTCAAGCATATTTCTAATTATATGTTCCTGCATTTTAAAAGCTTATCAGCTACCATATGTCTAACCTGAAAAGTGGGCCAAACATACCTTTTATAAGATATAAATAATTTTGATACTTTCCCCAATTTTGTGGCTTCAGTTCTCAACACAAGAAGTACCACAATGCATAAAAATGTATATTTCAAAATAAAATAAATTAGAAATATTTATTTTGTGAGTTTGTGATAGTGATGGCCATTTTATTCATTTATATCCCACCTTTTTTATATAAGAAAAGTGGAGTCAGATGAAAGAAAAAGTGATTCCTGGATTCATTTTGGAAGAAGCCGTCAAGCAGTTGCTAGAAGATTTAAAATGCTTTTGTTTACTTATGCAAAGCTTCTCTGACCTGGTTGTTTCATTTCACATAAGCGTATTGTCAGTTTTGCATAATACTTGTCAAACTTGAATGCAAGTTTAAAACATGTTGAATTGCTCTTCTATATTGTGATGTAAGGAACTTTCTTCTTTCCATGTTATTTCTGCTTCTGGTACTAAAGTTTCTCTTAAAGAAGTAATGACCAGGAGCACACCCACTTCATTAACTGTATGTATGTATGTATGTACTCACGTACACATTACACACACACACACATGCTACACACACAATATGCAGACAGACAAAGACAGTGTGACATGTATCACAGTAATGAAGAAATACAAGAGAACATTATGAATGAGCACATTTGAAACTAATTTGAACTGAAAATAGAAAGATACATTGAACCCTGATACATTTTCTTGGCTTATGCTATGGTCCACTATTTGAGCTAGGTGGTGGAGATGTCCAGCCATAAGATTTACCTACTACTATAGAGCTTCCTATGTAGTTCAGCAACACTATCCTAAGTCCAAATAATGGTGGCGCCTCTATTTTGCTATTATGTTTTTGTGTGTCCTGCATCATTTCAAAACACTGGGGCTTGCAATCAATCACGGCTCCTTTTCCCTTTTGCTTGATACTTGTTTGCTTTACTTCTTAGCTTCTAATATGACTTTACGAGACCAGCTCAGATGTTAGTGCCAAAAACTGCATCATGTTGATAGGAACAAAACCCTTGCAAATTGACGCTGGCCCTCAAAATCCATTAGTGCCCTAGGAAATTCAGGAGTTGGAATCCTAGCAATAAGAAGGTTTAGATTTTGGTTTACATATGTTGACATGAGAATCTCAATTGCACCAGTTATGAGAGTAACCGCTCATGGTGATGAGTGAGTAGGTCCTCTAAGGGGGAATGGAAAATCAGAAATGGACTCTGTGCGGGGAGAAATACGCAAAGGTGCTGACAGCTTAATGAATAACTTGACTGTTATGACAGTAGGACACCTTGCAGTTCCAAGAGCAAATATTTGAAATAATATGCAATGCAGGAAATGTATATATATATGTAGAGAATACATGGCTTGCCTGTATCACTAACAGATGGGTTATGGTTTGGACCGCTCTTTTGCTGGGTGCTGAGTTGTAACAGTTTTGAGTGATTCTACAGCTTATGGCTACAACACAAAAGAAAGCAATCTAGCCACCTCTTTTTTTGTTGATTCAAAAGGTTGTCAAGAAGACATAAAGAAACATGTTACTTATATATCTAGTCTGAGAGTGGGCGAAAGACAACCATTCATGTCTTCTTACAGTTTGGAGCAGCCTTTCCCAGCATAACCAATTGTGAGAAAGCTGAGAACTATAGTCCACCAACTTCTGGAGCAGCATGCTTACCTCACCCTAGATCTAAATCTTAAATCCTATTGATAATCCCTACATGACTGCATCTACTGAATCTATTACTATATAAGTCAGTCAACACTTAAATAATTCAAAGGTGCTACTTTAGTGGGAACTAGCAATTAGATTTAGGCCCTATTATTCCCCAAACAGTTGTTACCCCAAAATATTGGTGACTCAGGTCCACCCGTGATGCCAGTACCTCCGTGCAAAGGTGGGGAACTATTAGCTCTGCGAAAGGGGGCTGGCCTAGCAAGATCTTTCCACCAATGTTTACCGGGTCGCCACAGAGAGAAACCAGCCAAAGACTCAAAAGTAGACTAAAATGTGTTTTTATTGAGGAAGATTCAATCACACACAATACCCAATCAGTCAAAGACTCACAGAAGGCTAAATGAAGGAAAGGGAGGAAATAGAGAGATTTGAGAGATACAGAGAAATTTGAAGGCGTAGTGGGCAATATTTACCAATCCAAGGAGTAGAGAAGCAGCAGCAACATGGCTTAGGTCCTTTCCGCATGTGGGGGGGGGGGGGAACGGCCAAAAACAGAGCTTACCGGCTTTGTTTTCCAGCCAGCTGAGTCCATCGCCACGAGGAGCAGTGCGAGTTTGCTGCTCCACAGTCCTTCGGAGTCCCAAATGGCGGCTTCTGGTTGGTGGAGGCTCTCCACCAACTGAAGAAGCTCGCCAGCTGGAAGCACACCCCCGGCAGATGTGCAGGCACGCACTTGCGCATGCCTGCAAATCTGCTTTGGAGCCGGGCTCCGGAGCAGCACGGGGTTGCGCTCTCCGTGATTTTTAAAAACCTCTAAAAAGAGGTTTTTAAAAAACACACCGCGTGACCAGTTCCGGTCGCTCCGGAGTGGACTGAGGTATGGAACTACAGAAAGTAGTCCACCCCAGTCCATTCTACGGTGCAGAAGACCTCTGTTAGAGGTCACCTGCACTGTTTTACTAGCCCAGTGCGGAAATGGCCTTAGACTCATGTCTAAAGAGAGTACATGATCAGAAATCAGAGTGACAGAGTGAAAATCAGCAAGCAAGGTACTGCATCTAACTCATTAAAACTAGGGATTGTCATACACAATTTGTGCCTGGAGGGCAAGGTTGTGAATGGCTCTCTAGCCAAGTAGATAACGGAGTTTGCTGAGTGGACAATGAGGTCCAGATTGGGCTAATGATGTCAGCATTAGGTGACAAAGAAACAATGGCCATTGTGATAGTTATGTAACGGTTGTACAACTGTGAGGACAATGGAGAGATTTACAGGTTGGTGGGAAGAAGGGTTGAAACAATCAGCAGTGTGGTTGGAACATCCCTATTGCTATTGTCCAAAAGCACAGTCATTAAGGGTAGCTTAAACCTATTATCTCTGGAGTTATCTGGTGATTTCCCGACAATGACCTGGCTGTGCCTGGAGGGGGTTGGTGACTATTTTGTGATGCATGTGTTCAGCCAGTGTCTTCTTCTTGTCCAACTTGGCCATACAGTCACATCAGGGTACATATTATATTAAACCCAATTAATACACCTTGCCAATTAAATCATGTTTTGCCAATGAGGCCATGCCAAAGTGTGGAGGTGTACAGCTTGCTAACACAGTAGGCGAAAAGCCACCAATGGTCCAGTGGTATCCAATTTGGTTGTAATGCTAGTGATTGCTGACAGGACCTATCTAGAGCTTAGAAAAGTTATTTTTGCATTGCAACTCCCAGAATCCCTCTGCCAGCATGATCACTTACCATGCTAGCTGGGAATGTTAGTTCAAAACAGTGATTTTCCCCAGCTCTGGACCTAACTCATTCTAGGCAAAGTTTACAACTTAATGCCAGATATGAGCATGGGCCTCACATGTGGCAGCTTGAGAGACCAATTCCAGTACCATTATGCAGGAGAAGCCAGATCTCCAAGTTTGAGCACATTTCACATTATTTTATGTTTGTTTTCTTTCAAAATGTAATATCATAATTAGGCTGTGCAATGTGTGATGTGTAATATACATTATGTATTTGTAATGTGGCTGACAGCCAGGAAGAACTTTTTTCAAGGAATCATTCATCTCACAGCTGCATGAGTGGTTGGTCTCCTTTTAAAGAAGCCCTCAAAATGTAAAGATACCTAATATAACATCCCCTTTATCTATATCTGTGAATTTAGGGGATACCATTCATTCAAAAGGATATTGGTTAGCACAACTCAAAATTTCAAAGTTTTTCCAAAAACATACAACAAAATTGTCTGCATTTTATTGATTTACCAGATATAATCAACATATCTAAGGCTTTACACCTATTTTGGCTGAGAAAAAAAAATTAGACATGATGATTATTATGCCAGTATAATAATTAGTAAGTTTGCATGAATCAGATCGAGGGCAGAGACAGCAGTGTTGATAAAAGTTCTTTCTCGGTCAAAAATGGAGCAAAGCAAACAAAATGAGCTGTCTCTGAGGCTCTGAAGCTACTAAAAATTAAGGATGTAGGTTTTTTTTACTAAGTTTCTTATTGAAAGTAGCAAGGAATAATTCCAGGTATATTTTTGCTGTTGCAAGAAAGTCTCCAAAAAACATGGAATTATAAAAGGCTTTTTTGACATTCAAGACGTCCTGTGAACAATTTCCACATAGTTGTTTTGCGTAGGAAACAGCATTTTCTGCAGAGGAAATAGCATTTTCTATTTAGAAAATAATATTTTAACCAAGAAATATTAATTCCTGCATAGAAAATGCTATTTTCTATACAAATCATTTCTATGTGGAATAGAATCATTTCTATATGGAATAAATCTCCCACTGCAGCATTTTCTGTGCAGAACACAGCATTTTCTGTGCAACAACTAATATTTCTGCATTGAAATATGATTTTCCATGCAGAGAATGCTGCTTTCTGTGCAAAATAAGCATATGAGAATTTTGTGCAGCATAAATCCTGAAATACAAAGATACTTTTCAGTCCAGGATTCTTCTCATCAAGGTTTCTCAACAATCAAAATACATGTTTTTCAACCATTTTTTTAAAAATGTAATATTTTTTTCCATTCCAGATGGAGACATCCTGTGTTACTTCATAAAAACAGACGAATGGATGCATGCACACAGACTAACTTGCACCAGAGGCTCTCCTTATATATTCCTACCTTATTGCTCAGGTCTGTTGTAGGGATTCTCTTGTTTGTCTCAACTGGGGGTATAATGCACTGTGGCAGGGCTTGGAAAAGGGCCTTCTCTGCTGTGGAACCCTTATTGTGGAACAACTCCCATCAGAAGCCTGATTGGTGCCAACGCTGGTGTCATTCAGGTGGCAAGTTAGAACACTGATTTTTATTAAAGCCTTCAGGGCCTAATTGATTTTATCCAATATCAACATGTGCCGATTATTTTTAAATTGTTTTTGCGGGTTTGAATTTGTTTTATGTGATAAACCATTTGATAGAATTGAGACTTTTACAAGTATTGTTATTCTCAATTGTCCTAAACTGATTGTACTGCACATCACCTTAAAATCCTTTAATATAAGCCATCAACAGAATAACAGCATCAGGTAATGAGAAAAGGTTACAAGGTTATAGATAGATGATTTAAGTTAGTGCAAAACATGTCTAAATTTAATTTTAAATTATCAGTTTCTGTCTTGAATTATGCATAGTCCTTTTTGAACACTGTGAAGTTCCAGAAGTGTGTGTGTATGTGTTACAGTTCTTCACCTTGTAAAAAAGTTCAGGTAGAGATGAAAGGACAAGAAGAGATGTCTCTACAATGTGGCTTGGAATTTCATAAAATGTTCTTTTTGCTCATACAACTTTTTGAAATACACAATTTTTTTATATTGAAACACAATTGAGCTATATGTTATTAATACGATGACTTGGCATGGCTTTTAAGGGAGTGTGGAGAAAGGGGAGATTCAGTACTGAGATGTTAATGGTTTTTATCTGAATCTCTCCTGGCTCTAAATAGGGACATGCAGCAAAACACTCATATACCGTCTGTTGGGCATCATTGATACTAATTCAACATAAACATTTTTCCTCTACTGTCAGACATACTAATGGGGAGAAGGGACAGCCCACCCAACCATATTTCAAGTAGGTGACATTTGTCTGGGTTTCCATAATGCATGTTTCTGTTGAACATACAAAATTTGCAGTTTTTCCCCTTATTTTCACTTTCAGTCTGCCAACTTTCTTCTTTCTAATAGTATGTGTTTTTGAGCCCCAAAAGAATATGAGAGCCCTTTATGTTCTCAGATATTGGTGATGGTTAATAATGCCAGTTGACTCTGTGCATAGTGTAAATAGAAGAATTAAAGGAAAGAAGACATAAAGCAGAAGAACAATAAAAGAATAGAGGAGGAGGAGGAGGAGGAGGAGGAGGAGGAGGAGGAGGAGGGGTAACAGAGAGAAGGGGCAAGATCCATGAAAAAGCACGCAATGGATTAAAATAAAAACCTGCAGATGTTTTCCCTCTCTCCCCAAACAAAACAGATATTGGTGGGGTGTAAAATCTTCAGTGTGATCTTTCACCTTTTTTTACTGGCAAAGTTCTAGTGACATAGTGTAATATAAATTTAAACACCAATTCAGAAGTAATGTAAGGATAATAACATAGGCTCCAAGGTAGACTCCAAAGCTATGTTTTTTCCTCAGCCACTTGATATTTAACTCACCTGGAGTTTAGCTGCTGGTGTCAAAAAAAGAAGCAGATAAACAGGTTGAACTGAGCTCTGTTGTACACTGACTTTTAACATGGTGTTCAGTACCTATTATGCTACTGTGCTGCTATAAACTGTTCTAAAAATGAGTTTGAAAGCATACTCAGAAGAGAGGTGACAATCATATTGAATTAGAATGGCCAGCCTATTATGCAAAATAAGATACATCCTCATTTTGGTAGAGAAGGCAGTTGATCCTTTGGAATAACAATGTTCCCCAAATTGTTACCGCACTGTTTTAGTTTCCCTTTGTTTTTTGGAAAGTGTGATCAAGAATCCACTTGTGGCACTTCAGCATTGTGCTGCATGAACAATGTCCAGCCATGCGCGACTATGGTGACACAGCCAAAGCTAGGGGCACAAGAGGCATTTGTCTTCAGGTTTGATGGAGCCCAAGGCTGGGCAAAGAAGAAAACCCTTGGGAGGGGAAAAGTCCCAAAAACAGCAAGGATTGAGCAAGCTGTCTGTTGCAGAAAAATGGATGGCATATTATTCTGGGAGAAAACAAGGCTGATGAAATACTGTGTGGGATCACTCCACTGCAACATTTCGTTGCATTCCCATATGTGAGTCTAGTCATAACATGAATGCATCTATAGAAGAGAACCAGCAATGAGCTCACCATACCTCCTGCAAGTGGAGACAAAAGGGACTAAACCAACTATGACCTAAATCCACTTGCTTTTAATCCATGCATTTAATAGGCCTCATCTAGTTGTGAGTAACAATTTGATTTAGGCCTGTGTGTGTGTGTGTGTGTGTGTGTGTGTGTGTTATTAATTAAATTTTGCCTTCACTATGCAAAGTACTGGGGAGATGAAAGAGAGAGCAAAAGATAACTGAAGGCATAAACGTTCTGGATACCAGCTAAGATATTCCCTTCTGGGCATATGCACAGCTTCCCTCCATGCACAGATACATTTACTGCTGTATTATTTATTTCTTGAAACAGAAGAGTAGGGGAGAGAACAGCTGAAACTTTTAGAAATATATTCTTGCAATAAAAACCAATCAGAGCTTGTCAGTACAATGTTTAAATGAACACAGACCCTCTCATTTAGAAATTAGAAGTGAAAAGAAGGCTACAAACCTGGGTGCCTCAGTCTGAAGGGAGGAGAGCATAGTTTATGGTCAGTATTTATGGTGTCGCCATGTCAGCTGTGCATTCAAAGTATAATAGCCATTCTTACCTCAACTGCCATATCCTTTTTGCACTTCTGGCTATTCTCTTAACCTAAAACACAGACCAATGATAACATCACTGAGGGGCTTCAGGAGTGCCCACACATGTTCCCTCTTGACTAGAGACAGAGGAAAAGTCAACGTTTGTCTGGAAAGGAATTGAACTCTAAGCTTGTCTTATCTCCACACACCCACAACCTCCTCATGTGGGATTGCTACTATCACCACACAGCATGCGGGGTGAGTTCTGATTCCCCTTTCAGAGGGCTGATAAGCTGGGCTTCATGAATTGCCCTTTTCAAGTGGACCTTGTGCTGTGCAGCCAATCTTTATCGCCAGTCTCAAGGAAGGGAAATCAAAAGCCAGCTAAAAGCTTTTCTTTCCTTTGCTCCCTGATATTCTGTAAGTCACACTGGGAGCTTAATATTGCACAATGCCCCCCTTTGCGCGCGCGCGCGCACACACACACACACACACCACCAGGCAATCCATTGTGAAACACCAGCCAGATAAAGGGCAAACCAGAAACAGATGTACAGGAAGAAAGAGTTGTGGTATCCTTCAGCCAGATTTTGCCAACATCCCACTACCTTCCATGGTTGCTGGAATTTACAGGCAGTCACAGTCCTGGAAAGAGAATAATTTCCAGAATATCAGAAATGTCTTAATGATTCCCATCACCTCTAACCAACCAATGACAATAGCGAGGAATGCTAACAGTTGCAGTGCAACATCAGGGGAGGGCACACTTCTCCTACTCCCAATGTGAGAAATCACAGAGCCTGTGCTTGAAACTGGCATGGGTGGCAATCTCACATGGAAATATTTCCTTGCATGTTGGCCAGGCATTAAAAACAAAGGGAAATCGTGACCAGACATGGCATGAAGTAAAGTATACTCCTGTTGAAACATGACCATCCACATACCATTTTTGTTCTTTTTCTCAGACGGTAGCACAGACCTGTGCTTGATTCAACATATTTACTTGTCACTTTTCTTCTAGTGACACACTTCTGTCTGAATACACATGTTATATGACTGCCAAACGAGTCACCTAATTATGTCCATAATATAGATGTGGGAGGCCAAGGCTGAGCTGTAGAAGAAATGTTGTCTTTCTGGAGTTGTTCTTTCTTCATGCATCTGAAGACATGACTCTCCAGATTTATTTGACTCCCATGCTGACATTTTGCCATGCCTGTTTTCATGCAAGGGTTAACTTCTATAACAAAGATAACTCTTAGAAATACTGTGATGGTGTTCTTCTGAGGGGAGGAGGGAAAGCATGCTTAGATTATTCCAGAGGAACTCTACTATTTTTTCCCTCAATAACACTTGTTGTTTTTGAATACTGTCCCCTAATCTTTGTATATGGTATTGCAGATGAATATTGAGCCTAGAATCAGTGGCACAACAAATAAGTTAAAATTGGATAGGATGTGGATGAGCATTTTCTTTATAATGCCTTGTCAAGTTAAGTGAAACATGTCGGCCCGGATTGCAATGAAAAGACAGGCAGCATGGCAGCTTCTACAAAAGAGTGTAGAAGGACAGATAGTGCAAAGGTCAACAGAAAAAGCCAGCAGTATAAAAGAGAGATTGAGAGAGAGGAAAAAAAATTGCCTGTGAGGGCCCATCTAATTGAGGAATTTCCTAACTTTCCTTAAAGTAGCCAGTTCACAAGATGGATGAAATCAAAGCTGAACAAAAAAAAGGGAGGTTTAAGTAACATCCAAGAAAAAAAAATCAGGGATGGGAAACAGCTATTCAATGAGCTGGTTGACAAAGGAATACCTCAGACTAGGCTCACCTGGGATGAAGGAAGACTAAAAGCACGCATAGTCACAAGGGCAGCCACACTGTTCATAGAATCCAGAGGAAGGGGATCCTAAAGCATGTTCCTAAAGACCACAGGACTGAAAGTTTGTGAGACATTCAATTCACCACGAGGAAAAGATAAAGTGTATCCTTCCTCTCCATCCATCAGACATGGCAGGTGAATTCCAGAAGAACCTCTCCTCCCTGAAGGATCTAATTAGGGACTATGGCTTCTCAGGCTGTGTTCCATAATGTATTACATACCACTGTTTGTTTGTTTGTTTGTTTCACACTGAATTTTGTTTTTTTTTCTATGTCTTGGGTCCCATGTTGGGAGAAGGTGGGATATAAGTAAAATATCTACATACATAACTACATGCATACATATAAAGAGTTAAATAGACACAGCGATTTCATGCTTGAAATATTCGTTCTTTTCATTCTTTTATTTGAAATGATTGCCACTTATTCCAGAGGGAAACAAGATGGCATGGATACTGCTTCATTCGAAATGCTTACTAGCCAATGTGACAACACTAGAAAACACTGTGGTGGTGGTTGTTCAGTACTTCAGGCTTCTTACTGCTTCTACCAGGTTCTTCATATTTTGTGTGCATTGAGAAGCCTGTGTGATATGGTAGAGACTGTATTGGACAGTGGATCAGAAGATCCAGGTTTGAGTCTGAAAAGGCCACCATATCCAATGGATAACCTAGGGCCAATCACTCTCTTCCTTCTTCTAGGAGGAGAAGAACCATTCTGCTTTGAGCTAAGTAGAACAATGATGTGAGATAAAATAAATAAACATATTATTTCAGCAGTTATGTAAGATGGCATATAATCATCAATAAAAGGGGTGAGAAATTGTTGCCCTCCTGGTATTGTTTAGCTGTAACTCTCATAATTCCTTGTCACTGTCTATGTTGGGTAGGGCTGATGGGAGTTGTAGGCAATGAACATTTGGAGCACAGCATGTTGTCTGCTTTGATCTACCAGGTGCTTCTGAGGCTGAGCAATCAAGACTGGGGACACTGTTGATGAGAGTGATGAATCTGCAAGGAGACTGCCCAGTTTACTGCCACATTCTCTTCTAAACTCAAACAGCTGGCTAAGGAAGATAATTCGTATTTTATTCAGAATCCCATATAGGTTCACATGCCAAATCTAATAAACAAACAAAGAAACAAAGAACTCTACGGTGTATAGGAGCAAAATATGCAGGTAGGACTTGCTTCATAGCTTCAGGTTGACATGTTTAGCTGTTAATGGCCAGCATTAATGGCCAACTGTCTTCTGTCTGTTACCTTTAGTCTTCTCTGTCATCTGTATCCATGATCTCAGCCGTGGTTTTCTCTTCTTCTTCCTTTTCCCTTCCTATGTAGAAGACCTGTTTTCTTTCTCTTCCCTCAATACACTCCATATATAAAAGTATCCTGTATGGGAGAGATACTGCATACAAAACACCACAACATGTGCTGCTCTTGAATGATGTCTGGATGGGAATGCTTTGGATGTGTTGAACTGCAAGTCCCATACTCTCCATACAGTGACACTATACTACACTGGTTGTGCAGTTTGGGGAATAGTAGCCCAACAAATCTAGAGAGATGGTGCAAAGAAAGACAATAGAGGTTAACTATTTTGTCAAGTGAAAAGCTTTATACTTAAAATCTAGTTAATGCAGAATTTTTCTAATGAACAAGTCCACATAAATGATGTGTTCAGGATATGTAAGGCAACAAGATCAGGTCAGAAGAAGAATTTATTTTGGCCAGCAAACTATCAGAACATGACAAGCAGTAAAGTCTTTGGAATGTAACCTTAGAGTTACTCTCTGTCTGCATCTTCCCAAGAGTTTATAGCAGGGGTGGGATGCATGCAGTTCATGGGTATATATGATCTTTCCCACATACACACTGATGTGTGTGTGTGTGTGTGTGTGTGTGTTTGCAGCATCTTCCATTACCCACACTGTTGTGGTCAAATTTTAATGCCATGGTAGCCAAAAAAAACACATTTTTCATTCAAATCAAGACATGTGATAAGCATGCACCTTGTTTTCCAACTCAGCCATATCTCAGGTCTTCTGAACTATGTGATTCTATTCTGAAACCAAGCACATGATCTCCAAACATCTTGTTTTAATGGAAAACTGTGGCTTATTTTGGCAATACAACAGAAAAATCAGCAATGGTGGGTTCAGGGGGCCCTAATATTCCCCACTCCAAGACTGCTTTATGGTAATAATGTAAACTTTGTGAAAGGCCCAAATCTCTTACTATTCTGAAAATATATTGATTCCTCTGATTCTAACTTCATGTTCTGTAGTGATCTCAATTTGGAGAGAGAGGAGAGAACAATGAAGTAGTTCCTTCATTGTAAAAATGATAAATCTGCTTTTTCAAATTATATCCCAGAAGCCACAATATAATTTTCTCAAATGAAGCTATTTTGAAGGGGTATATATATATATCCATTTCTATCTCTTTTTTTTTCTGGGCAAAATGCACTATAAACCTCCTTCCTGCTCCAATAACAAGTGACCTGCCATTTACCTTTGACAGCAATACAAGCTTCTTGCCCTTCAGCTCAATTAAGGAACCATAGTGTCCAGCATGCAGGTTCAACTGCATTTGATTCCATTTTAAGCAAAACAGGCAACTGTAGGCTCCCCAGGGTGCTTTTAATGGGTCACTTAACCGTCAGGTGAGGTGGCTGCTTGCCTGTTTGCCCTTTGTGAATTGTTTCCATTTTTATAGCACTGCCTCCATTCACATCTCCCTTGAGAAACAGCCAACATTTGACTAAGGATATTTTCAGATTTCATTCTCTCCTTTCCCCAGCTGTCAGACTTTGTGTATTTTTCCAGTGTCAGAAAGACTTTTTGATAAAGGGAAAAGATAACATGATGATAAAAAGGAAAAGTGGCATTTTAAAAGTAGCTGTGGATGAGAGCTTGGGTCAGCAGATGTGTCTGGCTCCAATAGCCCCTGTTTTTAAAAGATGGATATTTTGTTTGTTTATTGACCAATTTTCAGATTGACTCCTATTAATGAGGCTTAATCTGTAATGGAACAGTACAAGCCACAAAAATTGTATGTCAAAATTCAGTTCAGATATAAGGGGGGGGGGGAGTGAAATTTAGTAGCTAAAGTACTTAATCTAAAAATATTATAGCATCAGCAACAAATATTAGCAGGGCAAAACATTATATAAATGTATAACCTGGCAGCAAAACTATTTAAAAAACAATTTTTCAAAAACAGCAAGCTAGAACTGGCAGCTAAAAGAGCAATTTTGGGGAAAAACATGACAGGAACTACTCAGGAAAGGTTAAGTATATTTCCCTACAGGGCATCCATAGATGATCCATAGGAAATACTGCAGACTGCTCAGTTCACAAAATGCCCCATCGACAATAAGAGCTAGAAAGCAAGGCAAAAGAGGATTATATAAACCAAGAAGTTTATTGCTTGAGTAATATAGTCAAGTGTTTCTCTTTACCATTTGATAATTGGAAGAACAGGGTGCATTTCGATGACACATTAAGACAGGGTTCCAGTAACTGTGCCTTACTGTGTTGTGCAAACCAGACCAATGGGTCTGAAATTCAATTTTGCTTTCCTACCATAAATAATAGTCATTGATGCATCTATCATACAGGAATTTGTCTGGGTTTTTTAAAAGAAGACTCAGCTTACCATCATGGTCTCTTGTTATAACAATGTATTCCAGAAGTTCATTATATATGGTATATAGAATTTTTTCCTGTGATCTGCCCATCAGATATACAGAGTATCTTGAATTCTAATTTTTTAAGAGCTAGTGAGTGAATAATTGGTCTTCATTTACTTCTTCCTCACTGTTCATCACTACAGCACGAGTGATATTTGATATATGACCCCCCTGAAAATATTTTTTTAAATGTGTGTGTGTGTGTGTGTGTGTATGTAGGTGTGTGTGTGTGTGTGTGTGTGTGTGTGTCTTCATTCACTAAGGCAGCTTCCAGGAATTTCTGGCTTCTTCAGTTAAAGCAGTTGAGACATGATCTCTATGTCTAATATTTTGCTGTTGCTCTGGAGTTTTAGGAAATCCATTTGTAGATCAAGGGACAAATGCAAAACAGAAAAAAAGAACGTATGAAAAGTACATGGGAAGTACATTGCGTGCCCTCTGTATATGTAGGGGTTCTATTTCAGGAAGCCCTGCCTAAAACAAAAAACATGAAGGGTCACATCCCATTATAGTCAATGGATACAGTGGTACTCTCCCGTGGCAGTGAAGCCGTGCACTTGCTGAGTCCATTGTCTATAATGGGATAGGACACTTTGTTCAACCTCACATTCATGTGTGCAGAGGTTTCAGCAAGAAGGGGCTCACTGTAATTGAATGGACATGAAATTTCTGAGCAGCTGTTGAGTGGGATGTACAGGGAGTGCAAACCAGGCCTTTATATACATTAGGAAAAATAATCATGGGCACTTCATATCTGTGGCACTTAGATGTAAGGTTGCACACACACAAATGCACATGTGAATACAGAGGCTGAACTTCTCTGGCCACAATGGGACTTAATGTCTGAATAAGCCCGTGCAGGCCTGCACTGTGAACATGCTGTTGGACCTTTCTCATTTCATCACATATATCTCCTTTAGTTTCTCCCCAGCCAGCTAATAAAATGTGATTTTTATTCTTCCTTTAATGGCCTCTGCTAATTAGGCACGGTGGCCTTTGACCTACAAGTGCCTTCATTTATGGTTAGCACATTCCTTTCAACAGCACTGTATCAGCCCGGTTTACAGGATGCTGCTGCCAAACATGTCATTCTAGCCAATAAATGTTTCAACCCTCCTCCCTTACTACCACCACACACACTTTTATAGCATTTGCCCCTGAAAATAAGAGCAAGACCTGATAGCCACAAAAGCAAGATTAGGCATTTTCTTGAAGTTTAGAGTTTTGTTTGAGTAAAAACATCAGGCAGGATGGGAAATGGATGAACTGGATCTGTCGGTGTCTTGTCAAGGAAAAATGTTAAAGTCATGCAAAGAGTTAATACAGTCCCTATGACTGAACCAGGAGACAAACATTTAGTCCATATGGTACTTTTCCCTATGTGTATTTTGAGAGATGGGACTGGGGAACAAGTACAAATAGTAGATTAATTGTTATACACTTATATGAAAGGTACATACAAGTGCTAGTTTTTTGGCTCATATTTCAGGTCAAATATTTATTCCCTCTGGTGGTGTTTTATGAGCTAACATAAACCTTTCTTTGAAATGTCAGAAGAACCCCAAAACAGGAGATCTTCCAAACTTTCATAATGGTGGTCAAAAATAGATGTGCCTTATATATAGAACCTTGCCCTCCATTTCAGAACTCTGGATTATTCAGATTTGACACACAGGTTTTGAACTTTGCTGATATTATTACGACTTCCTTTTTTCCTCCCAAAATTGAAAACAATTTCATTTTAGAGAGATACTACCTTAAATCCAACCCCCATGACAGGCAGCAGAAACACCAAAAAGAGTTAGTCTATTAATATTATCGCTTCTGGTACTCTTGAGACAATTTAATATTCTGTATTGTCTGTATTGTATCTGGATGGACTTCTTGAAGGAGGCACTGCATTGTAATGGGATGTTATACAATCTATCAGAGATAATGTTTGCTGAGTGATATTTCTTTGATTTTAATAAGTCCCCAATGGAGAGAAGAGGAGGAGAAGGACGCTAGCAAAATGCAAATGTCTCAAATGTCTGTCTAGGTGTTGTTCAGCAGTAGCAGAGTTTTGATGATAAGCCTTTAAGCCTTTGGGTTATTTTTCTTGAGAAGCTATCTTCCAGCTTTCCCATTCACCACCTACACTGTCTTTCTGCCAGCTCTCCAAAAGAGAGGCCATTTAGTTGCTCTGTTGTCAATGCTTTCGGACACCTTGTCAAAACAACATAATTTCACTTTGTAACTTTCTGACACTGGTATTTATTGCACCTGTCTTTGCTCGTGATTTATGACTTGTCTGGTGAATATTACTCCACAGCTTTGAGTTTACGATAGGAGATAAGTGAAGCATTTGGAGTCCCGCATGGGCTACAAATTGGTAGAAGTAGATCCCCCTCCCACTCTCCAAAAGAGAAAGTGACATGAACTTTTCCTCTCAGTTCTTCTGGGTGGTAACATTTGAGATAGTGCTTCAGTACAAAAGAAAATAAGATGTGGTTGTTAATACCGTGTTTTAGATCGCATATTCTAAGCTCATCACCATCATTATCATCATCATCCCTAATTACTCCCTGTAAGAGCATTAATATTAATGTGTAGCTATTACTGCTGCATCTTATTAGCAAGATTTTGTCTCAGGTATGGCTTAAGAAGGAAACATGCCAAAAATTGGAATCTGGCAGTGGGGGGAGGGGGCAGGATTGACACAAAAGCAATTCAGGATTTGGTACTGGAAGCGCAGCTTGCATTGCTTGTCCTACCTGAAACTTTGCACATTCTACTGTTCTTTGATAACCTGCCAGTGACAATACTGAGCAGGCGTCAGCTGTATGGTTGCTATGGATGCCTGGGAAGCCCTGACGGTGACAGCAAAGATTGTGATCAATAGCCATCAACAAAAGCGTTGATTCAGAATTTTTGATACCTGGGATAGCCTGAGCTTCAGGACAGTGCAGGGATCAATATGGTCTCAAATTTGCTCTTGCAAATGCTCTCGCATAGTTACAATCTGATGCCTACCTTCTCTGAAGCAATCCCCTGGAAGACAATGAGGCTACATTTAGGTAAAACATTGAGTCAAAGCTGTTAAGTGGTAATCAAGTACAGTTTTCACTCGTGTCAAAGACATGAACAATAACATGGGAGTTCTGTTCTCTTTCAAGAAGCACTCCCTCACCTCTTTTATAGATATACAAGATAGCAAGGTCTGATAAAAACTCAACATTAGCTAACATCCCCATGCGCAGGCACACACACATTTGCAACCCTGAAAAGAGGAGAGTTTACAGTTCATTTTACAAAATAAGGACAGAAGAATTTTAGGCTGCATTGAGGGTAGAAGGGAGGCAAATCAAGAGGAATTATTTCAGCTGAATGAGGACAGAAGAATTTAAAGGGTTTTTTTTTAGGAGGAAGGAAACAAACCTAGTGAGTTATTTCACTTGAATGCATGCAACAGTTCTTTGTATTTGAATGAAACTTTTGTCAGATAGTAATGAATGTAGTCTCTTTCTCTCTTTCGCTCTCTCTCCCCCTCCAGCACTCCTCCTCTCTCTTCTTGTTGCAACAAAAAATTACTTTCCTCATGGTCATCATTTATTTTTCCCTAAATGCCCTAGCTACATCCCAAACTTCATGCCCCCGCAACTGCGTTGGACTATAGCTTCCATCATTCCTAGCTGTTATGGTCACTGCAGCACTTATTATAAACATCAGTTGGTACAACAATTGTAGCCAACAGCCATTCCTGAATAGGTTAAAGTGGCCACTGTGATGCATGTATAGTTACCCTTCTGGCTAGAGTACTGCAATGCTCTCTATATAGAACTACCCTTGGAACTGACTCAGAAGCTGCAGCTGATACAGAATGCATCAAGCAAGATAACCAGTGGACAGAATGTCTGGCTATGCACATGAGCTGAAAGAACAACACTGGTTCTTAGCTACCGAGTTATGCTAAAAGATCTTTATTAGCATACAAATTCCTGAAGAAACTCAGGACCAAGTTTTTAGAAGAGATGAGTTTGTCAGTATAGACCCATTAAATCAGAGGAGGGCAAAGGGTAGCCTATCTCGCACATGTGGCTAAAGGAGCATTTTTTTAGCATTCCTGAACTCCCCAAGCCACTCCTGAAGCCTCCTCCCTCACCAATGACTATTTTTTGGGTGATAAACTCATGTTCACTCCTGGAACTCTCCAAGAATGCTGGCTTTGCCCTACTTCCATACACAGTCTCATGCAACTGCCCAAACCATAAAACCAGAAGTGGATGCCCAATGATTTCCTGTTCTTATATTTTCATTTTCAAAATGGTATTATCAGGGGAGGTGTAGCCTGCAGCTGGTCCTGGGGTATAAAACTGGCATCTGCGTCCCTGAAATATGTCCACTCTCTCCTGTAATAGATCATTTTTGGGAGGAGGGGTTAATGATTGGGCCATGACCTACAGTCTCATCTGGCAACAACATGGTGGCAGGCCTGCTCTGTGGGGCTGCCTTCCCTCTGGAGTAACTTCCCCACTGTTGTTCAGGAAATGCCAACAGCAGCACACTCCAGATGACTCTTGACATACCTCCT
Organism: Cyclura pinguis; assembly: GCA_030412105.1. Lineage (NCBI taxonomy): Eukaryota > Metazoa > Chordata > Lepidosauria > Squamata > Iguanidae > Cyclura > Cyclura pinguis. The sequence continues at coordinate 168,119,881 of CM059600.1, forward strand.
TGCCCTGGGATTCTCTGATAATTCTTATTTCATAATCCTATGCTTTGATGTATGATTAATACGCTTTGTGTTGTATTTTTTGTATCTTTTTTTTAAAAAAATAGTAAGCAATATGATTTTTAACAAACATGCAGATAAGTAAATATAGGCTATGAACTGATATTCAGATCATTTAGTTGGGAGAAAGTCAGTTGATTTTTAAAGCATGATTTCAAAACGACTTACACTGGAGGAGTGCCACTAATGTCTGTTTCCTGTGCTTAAAAATAGATTTTTTGTTCCCAACTCAATTCACTTCAGGACATAGTTTTTTCTTTTTTATCTTATCTTTCTTCCCCTTTCCCTTTTTGAGTGAAAGTAGCCACAGAGTGCAAGACAAACATAAGCACAGTCAGTGGAGCTTCTTCTTCCAACTTTCAGCTCATCCTCAGTGAACTGGCTTTACCAGGGAGTTGCCAAGACTCTGACATCACCACTGGCAAAACATTCACTGTAAGATTAGAAGTGCCTTGATGACATCATCCCTCTGGTTCCTATCTAACAGATGGTTTCTGTATATTGTGCAGTTTGAGGTCATTATTCATCCTTTTGGTCAGCTGAATTCAGGAAACCAATGACCTGCCAAGAAAAACCCAACCTGGAAGCCGTTCAAAGACAGCCTAATAATTTTATTGATTAGACTCCTTGGTTTTCATTTTCCAGCCTAAGCCATCATGAATCATCAATACATGATCATACCTGTGCAGCTTTTGTGGTGTGTGCAGAATTAAGTGCTTGCAAACAAGGTGAGCTGTTAAAATATTAAAGCTGAAGGTCACTTTGGGAAGAGGGAGACAACTCCCCTCCCCAAGATAACTCATGGAAGGTTTTAAATAATCCATTAGCTATTTACTTGAGCCAAATGGTTTGTTTGAATCAGATTTTGTTTATTTTCTTTTTATTTGTATCGACTCCATATCCCCCTTCAGCTGGACTCAGAGGCACAGGAGAGGCATGCTTTTCACCAACATGAGCCTAGGCCAGAAAGGAAGTACCTTGTAAGAGGCCTCATTCAGGCACTGGACCAAGACTGAGATAAAGCATCAAGTTGGCAGGAAGAACTAGAATTGGAGTACAAGGGGTGAGTGAGAAAGAAACCTGAGTGAGGCAAGGAGAGAGAAAAAAAAAGCCTTTTGAATTAAAAAAAACTTTAAAAGGCAGGGGAGCCATGCAGAAGCCTTCATGTAACAAATACACAGAAGGGAGTGATGAGTGATACTCTGCATAATCCAATCCCTCATTTACATGCAGCATTCATAATAAAGGTAGAGGCTTGCATTTCTCCAGTGGAATAAGTAAGCCTGCTTCTGAGGCAAAGCATAAGTAAACAACTCATGGTTTGCATGTTGTTCAACTAACGGTGCTTTTTCGTTTTTCTTTTTTTTTTTAAGGTAAAGTTGAATGTAGATCATTTATCCAGACTGTCTTCTTACAGTGATTTAGTTCTTTCCAGTGCTAATTGGTTTCCATAATCTCTACTGGCATATGCCTTAAAGAAAAGAACATTTTCTTCCCCACACACTCCTACTTTGGCTTCACTGTATGCTGTAAGTAGACAGATTACACAAAAGCCCCTCAGTTTATGCAATGTCAGTTTCAGAATCTGAAAAAGTCACTTTTTGGGACTACCACTCCAGAATTTCCCAAATCTGAATCTACTTTTTCCAGGCTCTGAAATTTTAAAAACTACTCCTTCAAATGTGAATTTGCTTTCATACAGGGATAAAGAGATAATAAGTTACAGGCCATTTCCGCACTAGCCTGTTATAGTGCAATGATTCCACTTTCAACATCCTCTGGAATCCTGGGGTTTGCAGTTTCAACCAATGAATTCAGTGGGTCTACAACATCTGGAGAACCACACAGTTCCCTGATTTAAAGGGACTGAGGCTTTAGCATAAGATTTTAGAGAAACGTTCAACCCTCGTAAGTCTGTTGAACTCAGCCAAATCCAGAAGAATCCTGGCAAAATGAACTCTATCCCAAATCAGAGGATTTGGTGATAGGGTGGCTGGTTACACTGAGATTCTTAACTCTTTGGATTTGCTCTGATGAATTAAGTGCAGTGCCCATGGAAGAACCTAAAGTGCCTTGGGGTTTATTTCTGTTGTTTTCTTTTTTTGTTTGTTGTGTTTTATTTCATTAATTCTGCACCTCTGGATTGTTCAGAGCTTTTCACACATATGTTTTCAATCAGACAGAGTTCTGTCTGCAAAAGTGTGCAGCAGGCTACAAAGACCAAACAAACAGAATTCCATCTAGCAGACATTTGGATTTTGATTGATTGCGTGATGAGTTGGAGGCTGTCAACACAGTTTTGGGGAGGAGCAGGAAAGGCTGGTCCACTTGGAGAAAAACTAAGACAATCTGTTTAGGAAACAGAGGGAAATGCTGCTTTATTAATTTTTTTAAACTTTTTTAAAGAACTTCCCCAAATTTGAAAATTTCTTCATAAATAGCATGGGGAAAAATGAAAACTTAGAGCGTTCGAATGTGAGAAAGAAGAAAACTGATAGATTTGTCCATCCAGCGAGAGAACCTTAAGCTTGTCCAAGTCAGACATTGAATTCCTGTGTGTTGAATGATTTTCACACAAGGGAATTTGGGCCTACCTTTCTTTCTTTCTGTCTTTCTTTTTTAGCAAGAAGATCTTCATCTTTAATCCATATGAAGTGGGTAGGTAGAACATGACCTTGGTCCATGCTGGAGATAGATTGAATTTGGTGAGTGGAGTAAAGATGATTTAGAATTGGTTCTTTTAAAAAAAAAAAAAAAACCTCCTCCTCCTCCTCCTCTTCCTCCTCCTCCTTCTACTTAGTTCAATTTGTATTCTGCCTTTCTCCCAATATAGGACGCAAGGCAGCTCATAAAATGAGTGAAAACAAAATGAATTAAAACAAGGAATAACACAAAAGTTAAAAAACAATGATAAAAACATTAATGTAAAAGTTGGTTCTTTTGAAAAAGCTATTACAATGATAAAAATACGATTCAGCTCAACTAAAAGGTTTTTGCAGTAGATTGTTAACACTCAAAGGTCTGAGTAAACTGAAAGGTCTTAACCTGCTGGCAGAAAGAGTGCAGAGAGGGCTCCAACCTAGCTTCCCCTGGCAGGGAATTCCTCATGCTGGGAGCAGCCACTGAGGAGGCCCTCATGTGCATCCTCACCACATATACCTGTGAAGATTTTGAAACCATGCAAAGCCATCCCTCAAGGACCCCTCAAGGATCTTGAAACTCAGGCAGGCTCATATTGGTGGATATGATCTTTTAAACAGTCTTGAACCAATGCGTATATGAAATTATTGATCATAACCAGCACTTTGAACTGTGCCCAAAAATGAACAGGTAGCAAATGAAGTTGTTTAAACAGTGGAATCATATGTTCTTTGTAACCAGCCCTGGTCAGCAGTTTGGCCACCACATTGGATGAAAGACGGCCCAGAGACACCAGGTGCTGTTGGCCCTATTTCAGAAGAAAGAACTGGCAAAACTACCTTTGAGTATTCCTTGCCTAAGAAAGCCCTATGAAATTCATGTGGTCTCCGTAAGTTGACAGGCAACTTGACGGCACACAAATTCATGCTTGCACACACACACATACACACACACACACATACACATATTTTGAACCCACTGCAGTTCCCAAAGTGTTTCCAAAGTACTGAACAATTGTTTTCACTTTTTTCAATTTTTTTCCAATATTTTGATTTTTTTAATGTTTATTATTTTATTCTTTATTATTATGTATTTTTTGATATTTTCAATATTTTTCAATAATTTTTTCAAATATTTTTTCAAACATTTTTTAAACTTTTTAGCTTGCCAAAGTATGTAATATGCTCTTATGCTGTTAAAATGACTCTTATTTTAAGCTGCTTAAATATTTTTGTCATGTGCCTTCAATTCATTTCTGTTTTATGGAGACTCTAAGGTGAAACTATCATGGGGTGTTCTTGGCAAGATTTTTTCAGAAGAGGTTTTTCATTCCCTTCTGTTGAAGCTGAGAGAGTGTTACCTGCCCCAGATCTCCCAGTGGATTACCATCGCTGAGGGTGGATTTGGATCCTGGTCTCCAGAGTGATAGTTCAATGCTGTAACCACTCCACCACATTGGCTTTCATAATATGTGTAATACATGTATTTTATAAATATTTTGATAAATAAATAAATAGAGCCACCAGAATGTCCAATGTTTTTCATAAATAGAGTAGAAAGAAAAAGTCATGTTTTGGAGAAAGTAGAATGGCTAATTTATTCCTATCTATAGCCATTTCTGCACCAGACTGTTATAGTGCTATGATTCCACTTTCGACATCCTATGGAATCCTGGGGTTTGCAGTTTCGGGAGGGGCCGGATTCCATAGAATGTTGAAAGTGGAATCATAGCGCTATAACAGTCTAGTGCGGAAATGGCCTATTCATCTGACATCTCTGGGATACAAGAATCATTCACTGATAAAAGGATATAGTAATTTACTGAAGTGTATGAGGAATTCTATTATCTACACTAAAATATAACTATGATAAGAGAATGGTCTGCTACAGCCTTCCCCAAACTATGCATGTTTGGCAATTCTTGTCACCCAAGTATGCTGACTTGAAATTATGGAAAGTCTCATCCAACACATTTGGAAGACAGTTGGTTAGGTCTACTGATCTACTGTATTACAAAGCTTTGTAAAGTCCATAGTTTTCCTAAACTAGCAGGATTTTTTTTTTTTTTTGGTGAATTAATATGACTTGCTTTCATCCCGTCTTCAAAAGGATCATATTTCAATGTGTAAGAATGATCTTCTCTCCGAGTAATGATTGATACCTGTATCTCCTGCCTTTGGTAAAGAGAGCCAGGGCCTTTCCACACTACAGTGTTATAGTGCTATTCTTCCACTTTCAACATCCTGTGGAATTCTGGGGTTTGTCGTTTATTGAGGCCAAAGAGCTCTCTGGCTGAGAATTCTAAAGGCCCCTCTCTGAACTGCAAATCCCAAGATTCCATAGGACATTGAAAGTGGAGCAATAGCACTGTAATAGTGTAGTGTAAAAAGCCCCCCGATTGATGTAGTGGTTTGAGCACTGTGTTACTGCCCTGGCTAGTCCGAGCTTTGGGGATATTAAAGATATCCCTTGATATCACAATTTGGCTGCACTTCTCTATTCCTTTCCACGTGCTTGCAAGGCCACCGGACAAGCACGTAAACAAGCTCGGCCGTTAATAGCTGTAATATTCAAACTACAATACAGGCAGGCCAGAAATAGCTGACTCACTGCTTTAGGGGACCTCCAGGCAAGTACTCTGACTAAGTATGCACGCTACTTACAAAGGAGCCTCTGCCCCGCAATGGCAGCTTGATGGGTAAGCTATACAATACCCAAGTACTCTGCGTTTGCATACTGGCTACTGTATTGAGAACTGCTACGATAACTCAATCATTCAGATTCTGACCTTTCGGAGGCTTTGTCTCCAACTCCAAATCTGTTGTTTTCCCCAAGTACGGCATAGCCTGCAGTCACTATTCTCCTTATAAAAACCCTTGATTCCGAGACCTTCCTCGGATCGCTCCCAAGTTTCATCCCGCTTTGCTGCCGCTTTGCTTGGCGAGCTTCCCCTCAGCTTCACGTGCTGAGTTACATCGCACCCCAACCTCGCTCTCTATTTTTTCTGGGCTTCAGGACAGGTGAAGTATCACCCAAACCAACAACCCCTCTAAAAATCCCTCTATACCACTCCAACCTTTATTTTCTTTAGTTATCTTGTATGAGTGTGTTGCATACACTGTTTTGCTTGTATTTAATAAACATCATTTATTATTTCAACTTCTGTGTTCTCCTTGACTCGACCCGACCCCGTAGACATCGGGTTCAAGATCTCACTACGTTGCCCTGCCTCTCGTAACACTAAGCAGTGCTCTGAGCTAATTTTCCCCACCTTTAGTTGACCACATTTTGGTGTCCCTCCCGGGACCCCCAGTACACAGGGTAACAACTGGACTATAAACCCTAGACACCAGCCTTTCCGCACCTTACCTTTTTTTGGTGCTGGGGTGCAAGGATCGCACGAGCAGCCTCCAGCAAGAGGCTCTCACATCTCTGCTGCTTTAGCTCTGCACAAGCTGCCTGCTCCCAAGCAGGCAGTGCAAGAGCCCCACCTCTTCCTTCCTCAGTGCAGCCTGGGAATTTCCCAGGCTGTGCTGGAGTGGGAAGCACAAACATGGTGGCCCCGAGGCTCTGTATGCATGGCAAGTGCACGTGGGGCCCTGGAGCAATGCACAATCACACACCATTTTCAGCTGAAAGCTGAAAATGAAAAAGTGCACGAGCGGCACCTGCCCTACCCTGGAGCATTGCGCGTTTGTGAGTGTGTCGTGCAGATCACTCCTCACAATCGCGTGACACTCGAGGGGCCCTTTCACATGGCGAATGCCATGCGAAAAGGGCCTTGGCCATGGATACCCACTGGGTGACCTGGGTGCATTATACCCTTAGCTCCGGAAAACCTCATGATAGCTTCACCTGAGTGTTGCCATAGGTCAGAAATGACTTGAAGGCACCAACAAGAACAACAATAGCTGCAGAAAAACAATAAAAAGTGGTTTCCAAGATGCTTTTGAAAAGCCATATTTCTCCCTAAGACTGAAGTCTTATTCTACTTGGGGGAAAGTCCAGTTCAGCTGAGTGGGACTTACTGTTAGTGGGAAGGACTTGTTCACCGTTGCAAGCATGGAGGGACCTGTGTCTTTCCACAGGTGGTTGTATGCTGATCACTGTCAAGCCCAGTCAGCATGGCCAGTAGTCAAGGAGATGTTTTCCAACAAGACTGGGGCCACTCTTACCCATGATCCTAAAGACCCACTGGGATGCACAGGGAACAAGATCTTAGAATAGTACTTGGGCAACCAAGGGAACACTCTGCCCCATAGTGTTTCTAAGTGAAACTCTTCTGGCTGCTCACATTTGCCAGTGAAAGCAGGTAATGCTGTGGCTCTGATCAAATAAACTTCACTGGGGGGAAGAGCAGTGGGTGGCTGGAAGGAGGCAAAGCTGGAGCAATGAGTTATGGAGAGACACAGCTGGATAGAGGAGCTTAGTTAGTACCTTAAAATGTAAGGTCCCAGATATTCCATATCATATCCTGTTAAAGGGCTAAAGTAACAGATAAAGTAACAGGTACATGCAAATCTTGTGCTCCCCAACTAAGGCAAACCCTCCCCCACCCCAAATTTTGTCTGCTAAGGAAAGTCAACGGGATTTAATATAAAATTCCTTTCTTGGGACATCAATACATATGTGAAGCAGGCATGGGAAACAACTTCCGTTTGTTTTAGACCTCAGCTCCCATAAACCTTGGCCAGCACAGCCAATAATAAGAGAGTATGAGATTTGCCAACATGGGGTAGTGGTTTGAGAGTTGAACTATGACCCTGGAAACCAGAGTTCGATTTCCCCATTCAGCCACGGAAACCCACTGGGTGACCTCAGGCATGTCACACACTCTCAGCCTCAGAAAACCCTATGATTGGTTCACCTTAAGGTTGCTGTAAGTTGGAAGTGACTTGAAGGCACAAAACAGCAGCACAACATGAGACACGTAATCCAAAAAATCTTCCACAGCTGGAACAGGCAGTATTGAGCTAGACAGTCGAGTAATATGTCCTAATACAAAGTAACACTGTATGTTCCCCCTTCTCAGGGGTAGATACTTTGGACACCTTGGGTCCTTTAATTGTTTATTCTTCACACTATACTAGTATTTTACCTTAGAGAAAACCAGAACTTTTGTAGTGACCATAGTACACTGACTGTTGTAACTTGACTATTATGGAGTTAAAATTATTATAATGGGTTGGAGCAGGATTCCACCCTGAGACCACCTTCCTGCCACTGGGTTATTTCTGTCTTCTGTTATTCTCAACAGTAAGCAATCTATTTTGTTAGCCTGAATAGGAATTTTATTTGTCTACGAGAAGATAGACAAATAAATATAAAATGCATATATGGAAATGACTGATATAGCTTCTGATTTTTTAAAAAAATAAAACTGCCCATGTTATTTCTTAAAGAAGACATTTACAAATTGTATTTATTTTAAACAAAATATATACCTCCAAATGTATTATTTTTGTTCCATAGAAACATATATCCAGACTTCTGAAATCCAAATAATCTCGTCAATTCCTTATGTCTGCCTCTTTCTCGTCTGTGTGTTAATGATATCACTTTATTCCCTGTCTGTTCCAGAGATGCTTATACATCCTTGTAGTGTTTTCAAAGAAGATACCTTTTTAAAAATTTTCTTTTCTGCATTTTGATGTATGTGTGTTGTTTTTTTGTTTTTGTTTTGTTTTGTTTTTTGCTGTTCAAATATAGCAATAATCAAGCTGGCATAATCCATATGGGGAGTGATAAGGTTCAGGAAAGGAGGCTTATCTGGTGATAGCTGGAAGAATTCATCCCAGGAAAGTAGATATCATACGGTGAATGGAAATTTTTCTCAATTTAATGAGCCTCCCAAATGCAAGGAGGGTGAGAATGAATTAACTTCTTCTTAGTACTGGGGTAAGCAACCAACCTCGTCCCCAACCAGCATGGCCTGTGGCCTGAGCACCTATGACCTGAGTCCCCTCCTTCTAGGTCCATGAACCACCGATTGCCAATTATAAGGGATGGTGGGAGTCCAACAACACCTGTAGGGCCACAGTTTGCCTACCTGTACCTAAATATATAGAAGCTTATGGATTAGCCATTTGCTGGAGATTTTGCAAATGTCTGTTCAGTTGAAACCCCAGCCTTACATAATGCATCCCATTGTGGAATACAGAATATTTCTCTTATCAGGCATATGAGGATAAGTGTAGGATTTCTGCAGTATATAGCATGCCTCATTGAGGAGACAGCCTGGATTTGGAGCGGGAAACATATACTGATAAGGCGTTTCCTTTGGCTGCTTTGGCCAAATCACGAATGTGGGTTGACAAATTCTTCCTTAATCTTCTGTGGGTTTTTCAGTTTTTCTTTTCTGTGCATTTCGTCTTCATCAGTTTTGCGGTCATGAAGTTTAGAGTTAAAGACAGAAGACGATCTATGGGCAAATTCTTTCTCCCTCCCTCTTCTGGTCCCCAATAAATTGCTCCTTCAGCAAACTGATGAAATATTGGCCAATCCTTTGCGTGCATGTGTGTGTGTGTGTGTCTGTATGTGCTTCCCCAATCTGACCCTTAATAATGTGTACAGAGATATATTTGTTGGAACCCAAAGGGAGCCCTCTGTTCATGGAATCCCTTGAAATAAATTAGTTTCTTTTTGCTAGTTTGGACTTGATTGAGTCATCACAGGTCACTGAAGCCTCATGTGGATAAATATTTCCTTTGAAAAACGTCAGCCTTTCAAAAACAGTGCAATAAATTCCTGCATGCTGGGGGCAACTCAAATTAGCAAGACTTTAATGCTAGCAGCTGTTCTAAAGGGGAACATGTTGCAGGGGCACATATTCAAGGATGTAAACACACACACACAGAAAGAGAGTCATGGTCACACACATGCAAACACACTCACCAGCTCCTTAAACATATTACTATTTGATGTGAATAGGCTTTTTACTTCTTCAGAAAACCTGATAAAGCAGATTTTGTTTAATCTTATTGTTATTATTGCGTGCCTAGGGCAGGCAGTCCCATCCTAGTGCCCTCCCAGATGTATTGGATACTACAACTCCCTAGCCAATGTGGCCTTGTGTGGTATCTAGGGATGATGGGATCTATAGTCTGATGCATCTGGAGCGTGTCAGGTTGGGGAGGGCTATTTTAAGGATATAAAGGAGATATTAAAGCCGGAGTCTACCAGACATTGTGGCAGGCATTGGTGAAATTTTACTCATTGGTCTGGATCTCCATTAGGTTGGAGAAGGCTGGCTCAGAGAGAACATGCCCACAGAAAATAAGTTCTATGCTTTGACATCGATGATGGGGTAGAGGTGTGCTGCCTTCACTGGAATGGAGCTCTGCTGGCAGGAAGGCTCTGTTCAAATGGGACACTTTTGTGCTTCACAGTTATAGCTGTATGACCCCATTTTAACTCATATGGTTGCATCCTATGGAATCTCAGCATAGGGAGTTGAGAAGGGGCTTTAAAATCCTCAGCCAGGGAGCTCTTCTGGTGCCTCTGACCAACCTACAAACTACAGGATTCCATAGGATTAATCCATGGCAATGTTAAAGTGGAATCACAGTGCTATAATTGTGTAGTGGGAAAGGGGCATAAGTTGCACTTGCAAAAAAAAAAAAAAAAACTCTGCAGGCAGAAGGATTCTACTTGCATTATTCCCACCAATAGTAGCAAGTATAAGGCCCCAAGCCAGTGCATTACAGGAAAGGCTGAAGCCATCATTGGAGCTGCTCAGTCCAAAGCCACTCCATCACTCCATTCCCTCGTGGGGGGGGCACCCTTCCCTGCTTCCGATAGAATTAATGTTTAAAATAAAGTGCACCATTGACTGAAAAGCCTAGCAAAATGCCTTCCACAGAAATCTTCTGCCTGGTTGGCACCAACTGGCTGGGTCTAGGATGAAATGATGGAACTGCCACTTTGCTCCTCCTGGACCTCACTTAAGCTTTTGCTGTTACTTATTTAGGTGTTTTGCTTACACTGTGAACTTGAGAAGAACCTGAATAGCGGTTATGGATTTGTAATGCAGTTGAGCAGTACTGCAAGCTAGGATGAACTCTGAGCTGGTTAATGACAGACTTCAGTGGTGCTTAAGCTTTGGAACTCTAGATGGTTTGGATTTCATTTCCCAGAAGCATGCTTCCTGACTTAGTGGGAAGTAAGTTTGTGCTCTGGGAGCATGGCAGAAAGGTGACACCATGTCAGCTGTAATGCAGAGCTCAGTTTATCCCTTCCAGAAGCTCTCACATCTTCAGGCAGGAAGTGTGGACAACACCAGCAAATGTAATCAAAGCTACTGATTGGCAAGCAGGACTTGAGAAAAGTGCTGACAGTTTTCATTCAAGTCCAGCACCCAGGTATTTAAGTAAGTTCCCCAGAACCAGGGCCTCAATCTGTTTGGAAGTTTCATCCGACCCATTCTCCCCAAGTTCTTTGTACTCGTCTTACTTGTATACAATTGTCATGACTTTGTTTTAGGCAATTTTGCATGGGGTCTGGATCCAGGAAGATTGTATGTGGGAAGTTGGGAGGCCCAACAATGAAGGGATCCTCTTACAAGACTGTGGGGGTGTGGACAGCAGGAGGAACTCCTCGCTGGGAGAATGTTAGCTTCACAGAGGAAACCACAAAGTGGCATCCACCCATGTGGAATCCTGCAGCTGTCATCCCTGGAGTTGCTCGGTAGGTTCTGGGCACAGTTCCATGACAACACCAACCTTTTCTGCAGCTGTAATCAATGAAGTTGTGGCCTTAATTTTCTCCATGAAGGTGTCTTGTGTGTTTTGTTGGCAGCGGATCTAAAATGGCCCCTTGAGATCCAGCTGATGTGGCCAGCGCACAGGAATTCTGGGATTTGAAGTCCCAAATATCTAGAAGACTCAAAAGTGGAGAACCACTGCCCTATACAAAGCCTCACAGCTCACTGATTAAAGTAGTACACTGTGTTTGTGCACTACTTTATTTGAACCCTTACACTTATTAACATCTGCTAGTTTTGGTGAAGTTCTGATGATAGCTTGGCTCATTTCCTTGACACAACTATTCCATGATTATTATTATAGTTGTGTTGTTGTTGCAGCATCATTGATGTATTTTACAAGTAAAATAACCAAAAACAGTTGATCCTGCCAAAGGCTTGCAGTCTAAAATATGTGTATACACATACACACACAGAGGGAAAGAAGGAATAATAATAATATAAAACTATACAATACAATTGCAAAACAAACTGTCCAGGTAAAATTAAAAAATCAAATTTAATATAAAACAAACTCACAAATACATACAATCAAAATATACACTATTATAAATCAATACTCAACAGAAATTCCAAAAGCTTTTGGGAAACAAGAAAGTTTTTAATTGAGATTTCAAAGTAATGAGGGAAGAAGCAGTCCACAAATGTTCAGAGAGGCCATTCTAAGGCCATTTCTACACTAGCCTGTTATAGCGCTATTATTCCACTTTCAACATCCTATGGAATCCTGTGGTTTGCAGTTTAGGGAGGGGCCTCACAGGGAGGGGCCTCAGAGGACCCTCCCTAAACTGCAAACCCTAGGATTTCAAAGGATGTTGAAAATGGAATAATAGCGCTATAATAGGCCAGTGTGGAAATGACCTAAGAGTATGGAGCAGTGAGCGAAAAAGGACAAAACTAAGCCAAGGAAGAGGGAACTCTTGGTTAGGGAAAAAGTCTAGAGTTCCCAAAATGCAGATATCAAGCAGGCTGGTGAAAGATAGTGGAAAGCTAGGTTATGTAGGCCTTTGAACATCAAAACGAGAAGCTTGTGCTGAATCCTAGAAGAAATAGGTAAACAATGAAGAGATATTAACAGTTTTGTAAGATGGTCAAAACAATGGGCTAAAAAGATAATCTTAGGCCCTTTTCGCATGGCATTTCTTAAGTGAAAGGGCCCCTTGAGTGTCGCGTAAATGTGAGGAGTGGTCTGCATGACGCACTCCCATTTATGTGATGCTCAAGAGCCTCATGCGCAGCGTATACGCACCTTTTTATTTTTGGCTTTTAGCCGAAAATGGTGCATGCTTGCACACCGGTCAGGGGCCTGGGGCGAACTTACCTGCCCTGCGGAGCCTCTGGAGCCGGGCCGGTCATGCTTCCTGTCCTCAGTGCAGCCTACAGCTCCCAGGCTGCACTGCGGAAGGGAGCGGCGGGGTGTGGGCGGGGCGCTCGCGCGACCAGGAAGCTGCTGCAGAGCCCAAGCAGCAGGGATGTGAAAGCCTTCCTCCGAAGGCTTCTCATGCAAGCGCTGCCCCCTACCTCCACAAAAAGGTAAGGTGAGGAAAGGTGTACAGTAGCAAAATGTTGGATGGAAACCATAGGACTAAGGTGAGATAATGGAGGCCCAGTCAAAAGAAGATTATAGTAATGTAGGCGGAAAATGACCGAAGCATGAACTAAAGTCTTAGCAGAGGAAGCAGAAAGAAAAGGTTTGACTTTGGCAATGTTATAAAGAAAAAAGTGGCATGACTTTGCTACAGCCTCAATATGAGGAACAAAAGACAAAGAAGAATCAAAAATAAAGCCAGGACTAACTGCTTCCTTCACAAGATGAATGGAAACATTATTAACAGAGATGGAGAATGTATGTTGTAAAGTTGTAAAGTACAATAAGTAGTCCGGTCTTTGCCATTTGAAGTGTTAAGTGACAATGAAGCATCAATGCTGAGACAGCTGAAAGAAATACTGTAATACAACGTTTGATGTCAGAAGAAAGTTCAGGAGTGAAGAAATATGGCTGAGTATCATCAGTATAAAGATGATATTGAAAACTATACAAACTGTGGCCAACTTGCTATTAGTAAACAAAATGTAAGGGCAGAAGTATTACTAAACTCTTAGAAAGCATGGTTCTTACTAAGAGGAACCCTGGATGTTCATAGACTTTATTTTCAAGATTTCAAGGGAAATGTTTTCTGAAGCAGACCATATGTCCCACGTAGTATTTATCTTTCTCATTTCTGAAGCTCTAACTAGAAGTAGAACAAACTGGTTTCACTACATTTTTTTTTTTAAATCCTCTCTTGCAAGAAAGTCTAGCAGCAGGGTCTTAATCATTCTGGTACTGGATCAGCTGTCCTCAGGAACTTGAAACACAACAGCTGTCTTCAATAGCCTGAAATATATCCCTGAAAAGAATTACGCTTGTAGTGGCCTACTAAGAGAGGAGATTTAACATTGGCCATGAGCTTTTCCATCTTTTCATGGGTGAACAACTATCAGTATGGATCAATCCGATATTATTTTAAAGAAGGCTGGGTTGCACACCCAACAACAAGTTCTGGGTGGTGAAATTCAGTAGGAGAAGCATTCTGGTAGGTGTTTGGAGGGGGTGAATTTAGGGACTTATGTAATCAATTTACCCCCTGCAGAAGTATTGTTCTCATAGTAGTTCTCTGCTTGATATAGAGCTGTTCCACACTACCCGCCCTCACAGCAGCTACCACATGGAGTTTCAAGCCCTGTTTCAAGAATGCCTTAGATTAGTTCATTCACTAGACAGAACATTATTCAAAGCCTGGTTTCCCTTCTGTAGGCTTCCTTCTTTGTCCAGAATGCAGTATGAACAACATAATTGCAGAATACTTGGGAAATAAAATGGAGGCCTTCAGCTGACTGAAGTGAGAAGTAGTTTCCATTCCTGACTTTGATTGTTTAGTAGATAGTGATATTTATTCACTTGTTTTGGTTCTTATCAGTTTCCATCCTATCTTTCCAAACACGTCACTTGAGTCGACCTTCAGAAGCATCCAGATGCATGAATTAAAAACAGGACTGGTCTAGTTGCAGTGATCTATGCAGCTTAGGTGGTGCTTTCGCCTAGACCCTCCCTGTGCAGCTGTGCTGAACTACACAAAGAGCTTTTCATGGGATGAGTGGGAAAGACTTTTTAATCAAATCCTATACACTGTTTATTGGCCAAGCGTTCTTGGCACTTCAAGCAGGAGGGAGGCCACAACAAGCCCTGTTACTCTTGTACAAAGGCGAATATATGGCAACTGGGGCAGGATAAGACATCCCTGCCCCATTAGCCATAAACAGGATATTACTTCAGCTGCCCTGGGATAAACTATAACGTGTCCTTCAGCAACTAAGGCTGATCCAGAGGACGGAGCTGCCTGAGAGAAAGAAGTTCAGCTTTCTAGCACTCGTTTGGGGTGTAGATTTTTTTTTTTTAAGGACTTTTCAATGTTATCTTTCTCCTACTAGTTCTGAAAATGTTATGCTGCTGAATGCAAAGAAGTGTATTATAAGATCATAATTAGCAGGCAGGAAACATATTCTTTGCCATTCTCTACTTTGAGTGCATTCAATTAAACAGAAAGAGGTAGCAAAAAATTTGATTTTTGTGTAGCTGTACATGCAGCTGTCTTGGGTCTCTTGAATAAAAAAAAAATCAGAAGAGAAAAAAATTGCTGTCCATGCAGAGATGGAACGATTTAATATATTTTAATGGGCTTTGCTAAGGTAAACTGAGTGTGGCAGTGGGTTTTTAAAAAGTATATTTGTCCATTACCTTCAAAGGCACGTATTGGACGCATTTCCAAGAACCAAGTAATGGTTCTTTCCAAAGTCATTAGCTATTCAAGATACTTGACTCTCTGGGTGTTCGCGGAAGGGCCCGTGTTCATTTGTAAAAGTTGTCGTTTACTGTTACGCCAGCTTAGGAAACCGTGATGGCGCATATCTGTGGAAAGGAAAGGAAAGACGGATCTGACTTGTACCTCCATAGACTAAACAGTGACTCCTCAGCACTGCCCAGCTCTAGGTCGGTCAAAATCCTTGGCAGGCCCCATGAATAATAGTTACCTAAGAAATGTTAACAGCCTTCCCACCCATTGGGATGGCTAAAAGCTGAATAGCAAAACATTCACATTTGCCAAATCTTCACAATGCCAGCTTCTTATGCGAGAGGATCTTTGATGGCTCCTGACTTACCGGGCTTTCTTTTGTGTGTGTTTGTGGTGCGTGTATGCGTTTGTTATGTAGCTCATAGCAACAAAGCACAAAGACCTCATGCTGGCTTCTCAAAGAAACTTCCTACTGCTGGATGGCTTTGTCCCAGATTTACTACTTTGATCCATAACCCAAATCAAGGAAGGTTTTTAAAAAATACCTACCCTAATTCAGTGCAGTACTTGTTATCCAGGAATCAGTCAGTCTTCCAAATCTGCTGATAGGGATTTCAGCATGAAACAACCTTCTACTTGTAACAAAGGAGTGGGAAATTGCACTCTATCACCCCCTCTCACACACATGCTTTTATTTTATTTTATTTTATTTTATTTTTAATTTGAATTTTATTAGGATTTTGCAAACATCATGTTTTAGCTTTTTGAAATCTTGTCTTCTAGTCTTCTTAGTTGTAAGCTATGTGATAATATAGATGTGTAGAAGGAAAAGAAATAAGTGAAAAGGCCAGAACCACCCCTCTCCCATGCACAAATAAGATAAAGCCTTTCTGTGAAAGTGTACAGTGCATTTCTCCGGCACAGAAAACTATGATATACTTCCTTGCATGTTACAGCAGAAAAATGAAACACAAATGGACACTTTACTTCAATTTCAGCTGGTGCAAAGAAGTGAAGCCACACTGTTAACTGTGGCTGATTACAGGGAACACACAATTCCCTTGTTACATCAGCTTCTTCATTGGCTGCCAGTGTGGTTGTGGGCACAGTTAAAAGTGCTGGTGATGAGCTATAAAGCCTTGCACAGCTCAGGTCCCGGTTATTTGAAGGACTATATTCTCCCTTACAAACCAACTCATGCCTTGACATCTGCTGGGGAGAACCTTCTCTCTGTCCCATCACCCTCACAAGTACACCTGGTGGGAACATGTGAGATGGTCTTCTCAGTGGCTGCCCCCAAGCTCTGGAAATAACTTTCCAGAGAAGTTGACTGGCACCCTCCCTCCTTTCTTTTTGCAGAGAAGTAAAACTTTTCTGTTCCAGTTGGCATTTGATAAGTGATTGGATAAGGCCTATCTCACCCAAACAATGTGTTGGATCTTGCTAACTATGGAATCCTGGGGTTTGCAGTTTAGGGAGGGGCCTCTAACTATAACAGTCTAGTATGGAAAGGGCCTATATGTATGTGTGTGTGTGTTTAATTATGTATGTTTTTATCTGGTTGCAATGTGTTGATTGTTTAATCTTATTTTAACTTTTGTATCTTGTGAATGTTTAAGAGTGTGTTTTTTAATTTTCTGTAAGTCATTCTGAGTCCTAAGCTGGGAAAAAGGTGGGATAGTAATATAAATAGTAGTAATAATAATAGCAGCAGCAATAACACTAATACAAATATTAATACTCATAAATTGCCCGTCTGATCTCTGCTGCATCAGGATGCCTGAAGCATTCCCCATTTTCCTATCTTCTACTAAGGGAATTGCTCATACTTGAGTTACAGAAGTTAATTTGACTTCAACAGGTCAGGAGAAGGATCTGGCCCGTCCTTGTAATTGTAGTAACCGTGAAAAGCTCCTGAAAGGTGTTGAAGGGACTTCAGGGAGTGTGACAAACATGAAAGACTTCTTTGCAGCTGGCTCTTTTCTCCTATCGACTGTACAAAAATGGGGAAAGAGTGGGGGGGGTGAGCAAGAGAGGCAAGATGAAATGAGATTATAAAAGAGACACGCTTTCCATCCACGTTCAGGAAAAGACTGAGACCAAAGGCACCCAGCAGCAGCCACATGGCGAGAGAGCTTCAGAAAACAAGCTGCTTCCTCTGTTGTTTCCTCAGAGTCCCAGGATCCATCTCCTGGTTTGTTTTTGCAAGGAAATAATTAAAGGCATGGATCTGGGGAGAAAAAAATTCCTTAACAAAAGACACATAAAAAGCAAGGGTAGCTGTGCTGGCCATAAGAAAAAGGGTAAAATCCATTGTAGTGGATTATTAGGCCAAGCCTTCAAGAAGAGATATCCTTCTTTCTTTGTCCTTGTCTTTTTAAATTAAAACCAATTGGGGGAAGGGTTTCCATGAGTAACTAATTATAAAGAACTATTTATAGTTAATTCCTTTGGCCATAGTTCATTGCATTGTGATTGAAATTTAACAATAACTGCCCTTTTTCTTTAGAGTACTTGCTAGCTTTTAGTTGTTTTATATTTATGGGATGTGTCCTCATCAATGGTGGAGGAAGAACATCACATGGGTCAAGTGCTTGTTCTACTTGTGCTGGTATTGAACTGAGCCTTGTTTTTCAGCTATGGCTTTTGAGGGGGCAATGCATTGCTAGATGCTGAACCTGAAGCTGGCATACATATCAGAGGAAGAGCCTCACTCAACACAGCAGAAGTCCACGTTTCTCTGCTAACTTAGAACAATGACAGAAGAGGTGGCTTTGAACCAGAATGTCAACATTTTACATTTCAGCCAACTCTATTGTAGGGAAGGTGTTCTGGTGATCATTATGGGGTGTGAGAACTTTGCAGAAGTTGAACAACATTTATCTCAATAGAGATCTATTGGGTGCTGTGGAACCAACTTCTTTTAAGCTGCTTAGTGAGTCTCCTTTATTGAATACCTTATTGTCTATGACATGTTATTTGGAACAGTAGGAATGGGAAGAACATTTCTTTATATTCCCAACCTCTATTTTAAAAAAAAGAACAACAACAACAACAAAAAGCTTCTCTGGGCAGCACTCAGAACAGTCATCAAGAAAAAGGAGAGCTGATGCAAGTTTCTCCACACAGCACATAACTATTTTTCTGCAAAAATATGACTTACAAACAAGGAACATATCACCTTCTCTCAAAACATGGTGTCTGCACTGTGACACCATGTGTACTTTTTGCACACATGAATTTTCCTGAACGTATGCAAAGGGCTTGAAACTTGTTCAGGAACACTTGCATTCTTGCAAAGTAGGAACAGAGGTGGGGTGAGCACTGAAATTATTCATTCTTTCAGGGAGGAATGAAATAAATGAATTCCTGCACTCAGGACCAACTGAAATATTAATTTTAGTTCAATTCTTTTGTTTTACATACATTTTGGATTTGGTAAAAATATCAAAAGATTATTAAATCATAGCAGTTGAGCATGATGATTTGCTTCTCTGAAAGTGCTAAAGACAGATTTGGTTAGTAACTTAAAGTAAACCTAACACGGAAGGAAAAGATTCATGCATATCAAAGATTTTCGGATTCTCTCTTTGTGTTACCCATTTTTGCTTCTGAGCCATATTGGGCAGTCTTCTATGTTTCTGCTTTCTCCTTTTACCTACTGCTGTGTCCAATCTCTGGTTACAGTACTCCTAAGCTCTTCTGCTCCCCAAACTGGTTGCTTTTAAATGAATTCAGTCTGGTGGTATTGTTGGACTGCTGTGCCCATGAGTATCATGGCAAACTTTCTGCCTAGTTTCTCAATTTTAATTAATCTCTCCTCTTAATATACCCGCTACTGCTGCTACGTTTTCATTACATCACTGTGTTCTATGAATACATATTCTTAAAATCTTCTCAGAATTGATACAAAGAGAATCAGCAGGGTAACCATAAGACTGTGGTGAAAGCAGAAGGATGTCTTAGCCATCAGTACACAAACTCATTAGTTGCTCTAACTAAAATCAACAACCTGAGACAGGTGCATCTAAGCAGACAGTGGTCTTGTGCCTGGAAAGTGGTGCTGAAGCTCTCTGTATCTCTCCCTTCCCTTGATGATTACTGGGAAAATGAGAATTCCTCTTCCGGCTACTTTGCCCTGCCACATTCACCAGCAGGTCCCATTGGTAAACAGTTTCACCAGCCACCACTGCTTGTGTTATTTTTATGTTTGTGAGTAAAAATTTACCAATGAATGTAAAATTTTAGGAATGTGCCCTTTTAAATTCCCTAACAAGGATACAGTGGGGCTAAAAATTACCTATAGGTCATGCAGTACCAAAACCTGTTTTCCAATATCTTGAGATTTTCCTTCTCTATGAAAGGGGCTTTCCTATTTCTGCCTTATTCTCAGGGCCTCTTAGAATTTATTTTGCATTCCTTATGGTTGTGTTTTTGCTTATCTTGTCTTTGCATGGTGGCCAGAGGTGCTGGGATCTTTTCTCTATTATCCATCTCTTCCTTATTCTGCAGCCTCCCTGGCTACCCACACTTCAGTTCTGAATTCCTTGATCTGAAATGAAACCCCATTTGGAGGAGTTACTTTTTGATTTTTTCCTGGGCATTGAATGGAAATATTCTCAGGGAGGCGATAGGGTGCCAGAGACACTAATGTACAATGACATTCATACAGGGCTCTTCCAGATTTGTCTGAAGAAGCGCAAGTTCTCACAATATAGTTTCTTATAGTTCAGTGGGTGTTACCAGATATTGTCTCAGTGTCTGCTTGTTCCATTTGTTCCATTCTTATGAGGGGACTGTTTTTGGAGATTTCTTGGATCTCCCTGAGGGCTGTTCAAGTTTAGATAGATAGATAGATAGATAGATAGATAGATAGATAGATAGATAGATAGATAGATAGAGACAGATACCAATTAGAGAGAGAGAGAGAGAGAGAGAGAGAAAGATTCAGATTATCCCCTCTGCCCAGGAAAAACTGGCCTTCAAGCCATAGAGAAGCCTCAGCAAACTAGGCACACACACACACACAAGCAAGCACGCGCACACACGCACACACAAATATATATATGGTTTGCTGAGGTTCCCCTACAGTTTGAATGCCAGTTTTCCCTGTGCAGGGGGGATAATTCTAAAACCTGGCAGCAATGACTGAAAAGAACCTCTTCCATGTACCATCAACTCCTCAGGTGACCACCTGTGCTTGCTCAGAGAAGAAGAAATATGTAACCAGTCCTCTAAAAAAGAGAGAGAAAGAGACAGAGTGAGAGAGACAGAGAATAGTGTACTCTTTAGAAATTGACAGACAGAGGCCCTTCCTGCATGATGATGGCATCCCAGCATGGGGACATGAGAGTAGCAGGAACCTGACTTCCTCATGACATCGTCATGGTCCGCACCTTCTTGCATCACCAGCCAGTGCAATTGCAGGCTGTACCATTGACAGAGAAACTCAGTCAATGACCTCCAATTGTGCAAGC
Source organism: Cyclura pinguis (assembly GCA_030412105.1). Classification (NCBI taxonomy): domain Eukaryota; kingdom Metazoa; phylum Chordata; class Lepidosauria; order Squamata; family Iguanidae; genus Cyclura; species Cyclura pinguis. The sequence goes on from CM059600.1 coordinate 168,140,649, forward strand.
CTTCCATTGTAGCCCACCATGTAAAAGGGCTAGAAATGCGATCTACATGTTTGCTCCCCTACTACAGCATGGGGAGAAGGCTCACTGCACTCCAAAAGGATGGATATTGTCCCTCGCACTCCCCTCTGCAGGCAGCTAGTCATGTGCAGAGAGGAGCGTTGGGGACATACTCCCATCCCAACAGAGGCGCTGCTGGCATTATGATGGAACAATGCGGGAGAGTATCATCATGCAGAAAAGGCCAGAGAGAGACAAGCAGGCACAGCTCTCTCATGCCTAGGCCCAGAAGCAGATGAAAGGCTATCCATCCATCCCAACGGCCACTGTACTGGTCTTGGAGGGAGAGAAGAAGAGGTGGGCATATCGCCATCATTCTTAGGCCCAGAAGCAGACGAAAGGTCCTCCCTCCATCACAACTGCCAATGCCCTGATTGTAGAGGGGAGAAGAAGAGACAGGCACAACTTCATCATGCCTAGGCCCAGAAGCAAATGAAGGCCCCTCCCTCCATCCCAATTGCCACTATGCTGCCCTCAGAGGGAGAAAAGAAGAGGCAGGGACAGCTCCGTCATGCCTAGGCCCAGAAGCAAATGAGACACCCACCTTCCATCCTAGCTGCCAATGCCCTCACTCTGGAGGGAAGGATGAATCAGGCACAGCTCCATCGCACCTAGGCCCAGAAGCAGATGAAGGCCCCTCAAGACCATATTACTGCAATTGTCACCCACCTTCTCTCATAGGAAAGAGCAGAAGTCTCCAGAGATGGTTTGCATGATTGTTACCTCAAACTGAAGGATGTGGTCTTTCAAATATCCCAATCCAGAATAATTTAGGACTCTTAGGGTCACTCTGAATTGAACTCAGAAATAAAACAAATGAAAATGCTCACATATTGGATTTACATACTCCTCATAACTGACTACTGCTGCTGCATTTTGGACCAACTGAAAATGTGAAACACTCTTCGAAGGCAGCCCCTCATGGAACACGTTACAGTAACTACATTTGGATGTCTTTAAGACAAGGGCCATTTCCTCACCTTACCTGTGTCCCGGCAGCATCTGGTGATGATGACGGCAGTGGATCTCCTGGAAGGGGAGCAGGATGGAGCGCTCCCCCTGCAAGATCCAGGAAGCGCAATGGCCATGCCTCTTCCTGTAGCAGCACAGCTAGGTACTGTCACAGGCTGTGCTGGGGCAAGAAGCACAACTGTTGTGCTTCCAGGACCTCTACAGGCAAGGTGAGTGTGGGCACATGGTGAGAGGGCAGCATGATCACCGATCATTGATGGGGAAAACCCATCAATGATTTGCAGCGTGATCGCGCCACATGAGGATGGGAGAAGGATGAGACCCAAATGACACCATGCATATGTGTTGTCCAGGTCCTGTCCTTCTCCCTGTCATGACCTTGCCCCAGGACCCAGACTCCCAGGACCCAGACACGTCCTTTCCCAGCAGCCACACTCCAGAAATATGAAAAGGGAGTACTTATGGCAGCGAATGCAGGAGGTAAAGGGAAAGTCCAGGCAGTGCTTATATGAGAACGGTTCATTAATTAGGACACAGCTGGCCAGGGGGCTAAGGCTTTGAACCTTGGACCTCGACACTTTGCTTGGATTGTCGGTTTGGCTTTGGACTATTCCTTTTCTGGACTATTGTGTTTTTTGGAGAATTTACTTCAGCCTTGATGCTGTTTTATAGAGCTGCTGTTATCTAGCTCATTAGGTAGCTGAGGAGCCTTGATGGGCTGCCAAGCCTAGGACACTGCTGTCCCCAGTGCAGGTTGGGTGTCTCAAGCAGAAAGGGCCATGAATAATTGCAGCTCAGCCAGATCACATAGAAATGGACTCCGGTCTCACATTTCCTAAGACCATATATTCTCAGATGTACAGGAATACCAAATAGCATCTTCAATTCATCCTAAAGATTTTTCACAGGGGAAAAAAACACAGTTGTCATTGGTTTGAGTTTATTTTCATGAAATTATTCTACTATGCATCCATTGGGAATGGTTTATGCTAGATATTCAAATATATAATACAACTGCATAAAAATTTCCCTAAACAGTAGCATCAGCATTTGGATTCCTTCTCTTTCTTTGGTCTTCTTGCTTCTTGCTTATGGTACCATCTTGAAAAAGAACAAATTTGACCTGAGAAAAGCATGAGTTCACATCTGATAAGGTCTGTGCATACCTGTGTGGTCTGATGTCAGGGAAATATTTTGGAAATGGGAAATCAAATGAAATTAGCTGATGCTTATCTTTTTGCCTCTCCCCCACTAAGGGCACATGTTATGGATTCATGAGTAGTATGGGATGCAAGATTTGGGGAGGTGGGGCAGTGCAGTCACTGAAGCGTTCAAAACTTTTAACAGAAATCAGTAAAAGGTTCCAGTCTATTTAATAGCCATGCAAACTTCACATTTATTTTCTTAAAGAAACCAAAGGACAAAGTCTAGGTGATTATTTTTCTTTACTTAGCGAAAGAAATTGTATAGCTTTCAGGAAAGGGTTAAATAATTTCCTCTTCTGCATGCTTCAGATTTACTCGTGTGTGTGTGTGTGTGTGTTCATATTAGGGAGAGGTTCCCCACTAATCACAGTTCTGTGTAAAAGGAAATTAAAATGAAATAAACTGAGCATGCTGGGACTTCTGACTTCAGAGACTTATAAAGCAATATCACTTGTTTAAATTGATTGTCACTTTAACTGCCTGCTGCTACTCTTCAGGAGGAGAGCTTAAGGTTTTTACTATTCTTAACGGGGTCGTATCCCATTTTCCAATGGCTGAATTTAGGCTGTGTTGATATCCTGCTTCAAAAGAAAGCTGGCCTAATTGAAAAAAAAACCCCATTGATTTTATAAGAGGCAACTGTGCATCATTGCCTGGAAAGCTATAAGAAGTTGCCCAATGATTGCTCTTGAGTGATATGCTAACACAGCAAATTACCATGGGATATTTTTGTGATGAGGGCAGGGGGAAAGATGGCCTTGAACATGATAAATGCATTATAAGAGTGGGAACTTTTCCATGGGACTGGAGCAATAGTTTCCAGAAGCAGAAATGGGGTTGCTATAGCCATCCAAATGTTCTTATACACTCCTGATCCCAACAGCTTCACCTAGCACAGCAGGTAATCAAGGACAGTAGTTGTAGTCAACAACACCATGAAGACTGCATGTTACCCATTCACCATATGTAGCAGGAAAAGCTATCCTAATATTTTAGAGGTATATTCAGTACATTTTCAGTGGACCCCTTGAACCTTGTGCAGGTATTTTTGTGTCTGCTGGAAAGACAGATTACAAGAAGCAAAAAATACAGTGCGCTGAGCAATAAAATATATTAAGAAGATGCCAGGAAATTAGACAGCTAAAATGGCAGCAGCTAGAACATGGAAGTCAACATCAAATCATCTATTTAAAAGTGAAGAGAATGAAAGAGTTTTAAATATAAGCTTAAAAGGCGCCAACAGAGGCAGCATATAAAAGCCATCAATGGGAGTGACATATATAGTGGCAGGGTGAGGCAAGTAGGGTACATGCCTTGGCCTAGGGGCCTCAAAAAAGCTGTTCCAGATAATTTAGAGGAGGAGGACAAGGAGGAGGAGCGGGAACGTTGCCCTAGCCACTGTTTAAGCTAGATATGCTACTGCTGCCAGGGAAGGGGGTTATGTAGAACCACAAGTGGAAAGGCCTTTGCCCTGCTAATGATAAACCATGATGGTGTGTGAGGGCAAGGCCCATGCAGAGTTAATTTATTTTTCTTGTACTTAAAGTAAATATATCAAGTATTCTACAATCTCTAGGTAAATTCTTAGAGCAAAAGATCTGACGCATTTAGTTTTCAAAAACCCAATCAGTTTAAACCTGTGGGAACTGGACTTTTTGTTTGTTTGCTTCTAAGGCCATTTCCACAGGGGTTGAATAAAACGGTCCACAGAGGACGTCTGCACCTTGGAACAGACTGGGTCTGGACTACTTAGTGTAGATCTGCACCTCAGTCCGCTCTGGAGCTATGCCAAGTGGTCCTCCAGCGTGTTTTTGAAAAACCTGATTTTTCAGTTTTTTCAAAAAGCCGGCGAGCGCCACTGCGTGCCTGCTCTTCCATGCAGATTCGCAGGCTTGCACCAATGTGAGCCTGTGATCTGCGGAGGGCGGGCTTTAGGCTGGCAAGCTTCAGCGGTGGGTCGAGACCCACGACCAACCGGAAGCTGCCATTTTGGACTCTGGAGCAGTGCGGAGCGACGGCCACGCACTGCTCCAGAGCAGCCTGGACCAGACCAGGGAGCCAGAAAATCCGGTATGTAGCGGCATGGGGCGATTCCCTCGCCCCATGCAGAAATGGCCTAAGATGAGGGTGTTTTCATATATGGCACATTTTTTTACATGTTTGGTGCCAAAAGTCAAATCCTAATGGACCAGCTTCTATATTCCGTTTTTTAAAAGCCAGAATAAAGCAAAGGACTCTGACCTCAGAGATGAGTGATCCACGCTGGGATGTCTCCTTTCCATGCCCTCATAGACATTTGCTCACAATGGTTGCTTCTGCTCTCACTTCTCTTCAGTCTCTGATACATAGATGGCTTGGCTCACCAACCAGTAATCTGTAAGCACAAGAACCCCGAACAGCTAATAACATGTTGCTGTTGTACGCTGTATCAGAGAAGGATTCTGCATGTATGTAGCTACAGAAAGGGTAAAATGATGGCATTAGCCCACTTCCAAACAAGAATTCTTCTCCCTCAATAAAATTTTCCGTTAGTTCACAAATTTCTAGCATTGCAGATGGTAAGCTATGAAAAATTGCCTATACCTAGAACTCTTCTATTAACTGCATATTTTGCATTCCTTTGATAGCTTTGCCTGTCTTTTCTTTCCCTTTGGATGCCTAATCTCTATTTCTAAATTCTCAACAGAAATTTTAAGTTACTCTAATTCTAGAAATTTGGAGCCTGATGGAACATTTCATTGAGGAGCAGAATCTACAACTACATTTTGCACCCCCAGCCCATAGCTACACCTGGGATTCTGCTATGTCATGTATCTGTGTGCATGTTTGTATATAATGTTGTGAGCAAGCACAAGGTGACACTTGTTCTGTTCCATATACTTTGACATTAAAAAAAACCAGTATTTGATTAATTCATTCAATCTTGACATGCTGGTTTAATCCAGAACCAAACTACAACAAATATTACTTCCACTGTTGTTGTAACAAACCAATTAGTTTAATCTTTGATACCTTCAGAGATAATGCTTATGAGCCAGTTTTTACATTTGTTATACCTCCCAAGAATTTGTGCTTATGTGAAGCTTTCTCCAGCACGAACTTGAACAATAATATTGGTATAACAGAAAACATTGTCTGCCCTTGTCATAAGAATGGCCAGCTCACAACTATGTAACACTGATGAAAGTGACATCATAGATGTTTTTCAAATGCATAGTTTTATGGACTTTTGTAAAGAAAGAAGTAAAGCTTTTTTCAGGATCCTTGGGGCATATTGAATACATGTTCTTTCTGGCTCCTAAAAGCAGCCAAAGTGGGGACTGGCTGAATGGGCAAGGGAAGTTAATTGTGGCAAAGCAGGTTACCATCCTGCCTAAAAAAGACTATAGTGTGCTTGTTACTGAAAAAGTCCTCTATACCTGAGAAAGATATACCAGCTGTGATTTCATTCCTGGGACCTAGGGAAAACAGAGAGTTAAAACATGCATGCTAGTATGCACCATTACAATTAACTATCATATCTGATTTTTCTCACTTTTTGAGTCATGATGGAAAGCAAAGAACATACATCTGTTGCCTTTTATAAGAATATATGAGAATCTGAGAGTGGTATAGTGGTTTGAGCATTGGCCTACAACCCTGGACACCAGGGTTTGATTCCCTGCCTGGCTGTGGAAACCCGCTGGGTGATGCTCACGTCACATACTCTCTGCCCCAGAAAACCTTATGATAGGTTCGTGTTTGGGTCACCATAAGTTGGAAAGAACTTGAAGGCACACAACAACAACAACAACAACAACAACAACAACAACAACTGATAATATAGTTTTCTTGAGATGGTACTTTTCTTTTATTCTGCCAGGATTCCATCTGGTGTAATTAAATGGTGCAGCATAAGGAAGTAGGTGGTGATGAGAGGATGCTTTACTAGCAGTGCACCTGATGAGATCCCTCTGAAGAATCTCCCAGTCTTTCTTAAGGCATTTGATTATCTGGGCTGGCACTGGAAATATCCACCTTGTGGTCCCGTATTTCCATCACCCTTAGCCCTTCTGTTGTTGCCTACCTACATTCAGTCTGCATTTATCTATCCTTAGGTACACCTAGGGGATATATATTACTGATGTGTAGATGCCACATATTTGATTAAATTAGACTGATGGCGATATGTAACAGTAATAGTAATAGGACTATTAGGGTTGAGGAAAAAACTAGGATGTTCAAAAAGTTACATTCAAAGATAAATTAAAAGAAAAGTAAATTACAAAATTCAGATATACCAAATGGTAATCAACAACTGCCCCCACCATGCCTCTTATTAGCAGCTACGTCTAGCAAACAAATAAAAAGATGCAGGGTATTTTCAATTTATATAGAATTCCATCAGATGTAAAAGATATGTTCGGGATGGTCTGGTTTGGAGTCTAGGTAACGTGATTATTCATTTCTTTAAAATGGCTTAACAACTTTCCATCTATAAGTTTGTGATGTCTGTTTGGGGTGGTCTGATGTACGACATAAGCTGGGGAGGTCTGCCGGGGCACCTAACTAATCTGAAAAATAGCTGGACAGATTTCCACCAAATTTGGAGGGTATGTTTGGGGGTGGCCTGACTTAAAATACAGGCTGTGGCAGAAACATAGATGGAGAAGAGAGAAAATATTAATATGAGGTGGACCATCACAAACATATTTACACTATATTTAAAAATGGTTAATGATTCTCCTGAGCTACACAAATTAATTCAGCTATTGTCTTTGTTCTCGAAATAATTTTAAAGGGACACCTGAATAATTAACCTAAGAAAGTGGAGTTCTTCTGCTAGTCATCTATATAAATTCAGTGACCTTGCATGATCCATTTCAATAAGTAGTGTGATTGGGAAATGCTGGTCAGATTCTTGCCTTATATTGTATTTTAGAATCATCAATGAGCAAAGACCAGTTTCTTTCTTCCCTTTCATACCAAACCACCTTGGAGATTTCCTTCTATAGTTTTGTTGAAGTCACGCTGTCTGTTTTTAAACCCCCCTTCTCTCTCTCTCTCTCTCTCTCTGTCTCCCCCCCCTTTTTTTTATTGAACATCTGAATTACTCGATCAATCCAAATTGTATCATACCAGGTTGTTTTCCTCTGAAACTAAATCGGGCCACTCTGATTATTTTGGAGCTGATACAAATAGTCTGAATTGGCTCATTTCATTTTAGGATTTGACCAAATCAGTTTCATGGCCCTAAGTAAACCAAGTATAATTGTGTACCTTAACTTAGCTTTAATTAAACCAAGTAGACTTAAACTAAGTAGCTTGGTTTATATTCCCTGCAAGGTACATTCCTCCAAAAATTGCTTTTAAAATTCTGCAAACATTAATACGGATAATAAAAATCTCAGTAGAAATATAGTCCTAACAGCTGTAATAATATAAGTTCTAGTCATAACAACACAACAACAACTATTAGCCACAACAATATCACAATTGCCAAAGTAATAGAAATTGCATGTATTTCTGAGAATATTTCATATATAATGTTGAAACTGAACAATGCATTTTTTTATCCCTCATTATATTACAAACATGGACACACACACACACACACACAGGAAAAAATGTTAAGAAGCTAATATACATGCTTGTAAACACAGACAATGTCTTAATGCTATAAGGAATCTAGGAAGGTGATCTCAGAATAATCTTTGTCTTATTGAAAGAGAAATATCAGGACAGCAGAAAGGGTACACAGTTCACAGCAGAGGTGGCAGCTGTTCATTTTCAAATCAGGTTTAGTCCACTCCAGATGCATTACAATCATATTCTCACAATATGCTTTCTCAAGAGTTTTAGCATTTGTGGGAAGCCCTCTGTGCTACCTTTTGTTAAGACATATTCAGTTAATAAAAAGACATAGACAGAAAACCAGAGACATTCTTCTGAAATGCTGTGCCTGCCTATCCTAATTGCTAACAAGATTGTGGTCCAAAAGGACCACAATGGGGCATGAAAAGGATATGAGGAGAGGATGTGATTCTAAATCATATTCTCCTTTCACAGCCCATTCATTGATGTAATGTTTTATCAACTACTTCGGTGGGCAAAATATCCTGTTGAACTCAGTAGGGATTAAAAAGGAACAAGCTGTCTCCACCCCCATCTCCCCCACACACAGATGGACCATGGATTTCAGACTCATCCTACACCCAGTCACAATATATCATGAACAGTATTGTAACAAAGGCCATCATTCTGATGATAGCATGAGTGTCACTGGGTTATTTTAGTCATGCTTCATACAATGCACATGTCAATTATGCAAGCAGGGCCTTTGGTGAGGTGAACTGTGAAAGAAGGATATTTTTCAGGCAAGCAGGCAGGCAGACAGGCACACACAAACTTCAGAAAATCAGATGTCAGAACAGCTATGGGGAAAGTGCATTGTTAACCCTGCCTTTCCTTTCTCCAGCTTGATGTGTTGGACTAAGGCCATTTCCATACTACCCTGTTTCCGCCCTACACTGTTCCTGTTTAGGGAGGGGCCTTTAGAATTCTCAGTCAGAGAGCTCTTTGGTCTCAGTGAACTACAAACCCCAGCATTCCACAGGATGTTGAAAATGGAATAATAGCACTATAACAGTGTAGTGTGGAAAATGCCTAAGCTTTCCATTTCATCCAGGAAGTATGGCTAGGTCAGCTTTTAGTTTTCCACACATTCTACACCCAACAATTACTCTCATATTAAAAATGGGGACACACTACCATGTAAACTCTTGTGCTAGGAGTACCATACTGATGTTACACAGTGATGTTATACCAACAAAAGCAGCCCACCAGCACAGCAGATGACCTGTTTAAAGTCAGTCTTAAAATAGAGAGGGGGCTTTATTTCGATTTGTGGACATTTATAGTCTTGTCCTGATGAGATAGCACACTGTTCAATTTCATTTGCTTGTGGCTAATTCTCTTCTTTCTTCCCAAAGGAAGGAAAAAGAGAGAGAGAAGAGAAAGAAAGAAGGGAGGGAGGCATAACATGTAATTGCTACTTTCAATTCTCCTCTACTGAAAAAAGTAATTAAAATCCTAGCTGCCGACTGTTCCCCCCGGGACCAAATTTTTACTGGAAATGAAAAGGAAAGGTGGTTCGACAGTGGAAACATTTACCAGCTGCAGGTATAATACTGTGTCTGTTGTCAGAGAGAACATTTCATTGGTCTATTTCTGGAGGATTATTTAGAGGGCTGTGGTCTTACATCCAGGCCTCAAGAAGAAGAAGAAGAAGAAAAAATACAGCCTATGAGGTGTGCCTCCTCACTGCAGAATAGTGATTTGTTATGTGTTTGTCTGAGTTAAATATAGCAGCCAGTCATTTTGCACGCTCCGATATTTTATCCCGCTCACTCAGAAAAGAAACTTCTTGTTTGGATAGATGAAAATGTCTAAAGAAAAACCCACAACTCATGAGTCTGCTTAGCAGACAATTTGGGGCACTTGACATTCGAACATTTGCCAATCAATCAATAAGTAACTCAATAGGTTTGGGCAGCTCCAGTGATCTCATTTTGATTTTCACTTTTGATCGCCAGCTTGATGGTGATTAGGGCTGTTGCCACAAAGAACTTTTCTTTCAGAGATCAGTTTATGCCAGATTTAGGTTCCATCCAGTCACTTCACCCCCTCCCCCTGCCATCTCCTGCTACCTTTCCATGTTACTCCTGAAAATAAAATATATTGATCTCTTGGGAAAGATTAAAATCCTCCTAGCATGGTGAATGGTTCACTGAATATAATCTAAGCTTCTTACCCTCACTTGATAGATTTGGAAGTGAGAAGAAGGAGAGAAACTGTGTACCCACTTAGACTTTTGCTTTCTCATTTGCTCATTTGCAGCTTGTCAAAACTAGGTCAGCCTAACATTACCTTGTGCCTGAAATCACTGCCAAGTATTGGGGATTTGAGACTACAGTTTGCTTCCCTTTCCTAGGAAGTGGGTAGTGCTTCTGTTGGCAGGAAAACATCCCGGTAACTGTTCCCAAATGGTGGAGAAAAGGGGTCTACCAGTTGATATAAAGCTTGTGGGTGGGTTAATGAATGCTGGGTGTTGAGGACAGCCCAGCATGACAGACTGAGCTAAAGCTGCCAAACTATGGACTGCTGCCTGCTCTACAGAGTGCTAAAGAGATGGATCACTGTTAAATTAGGAGTCAGCCACTGCATGCAGAGCATAGTTATTATCTTCAAGTAGCAAGTGTCAATTATTCTGAAGAGTACTGGAGAGAGATTTTCTTGCTCTTCCAGATGGAGAGATGCCTATTTCAATCTGACCCAGATAAAGTTAGCTGTATTCTCAGTGGTACATCCTGACCAGTTTGTGAGACAATTTGGACATAACAGTTGCTCATATCCATCATAACTTAGACACTGCAGTTACTGCAACTCTGGTAGCAGAGATATACAGAATCCATTGGAATCCAATTGTGTTGGATGAATTTCATTTATCAAGGACAGAAGAGGCATACAAAATATTTTGTTATATTAAGTTATCACCTGCATATTCAACTGTTGTCCTGCTTGGTTTGTAACTTCTAATGAGGAATTGGCTGACTGGCTTCAAGAACTTTTACATCTCTTTGGTAGCAGGAGGGGCAAAAGCAAGATACCAGTCTCCTTGATATTAGTTGTCATCAGGTTATACTCGCTGGAAATCATTCATAATTCATTCCCAGGAGATTATATGGGCCAGGAGGGCACTGTATATGTGTCTGTGAGAGAGAAAAGAGGAGGGAGAGAGAAATTCTTTTTGTTTCTGTGGACCTTCCAATAGCTTTCAGTGTCATTAACTGTCGTGTCCTTTGGGAAAAGCCATCTGAATCAGGATGTCAAGTACTGTACTGCAGTGGTTCCATTCCTGCTTGGATAGCTAATTTCAGAACCTGCTTCTTTAAGAAAGAGGCAGAAAGGGGATCTGTTTCCCAGAAAATCCAAAAATGGGAAGGGGGGCCAGGAGGCCATGGACTCCAGCCTGGAGGGCCACATGTAGCACACAGGCCTCACTTTCCACATCTATGGTTTAATCTGCAACCCTACATGGACATTCATAAATTGGTAACCTCCCCTTTGGATGACGATAATGTGTTACACAGTATAGAAGTCTGACTTCAAGCATGGTTCAGAAAATTCTACTAGTCTAAGATGTGACTGATACATTGCTAATGAAGACTGGGTGATATAATCATTTTAAGGCTATACTTGATCATCTCCATTAGTTGCCAATTCATTTCCCAGGCCCCATTCAAAGTGCTGGTTTTAATCTTTAAAGCTCCAGTTGACTTGATCCCTTTCTTTTTTGGCTGGTCGTCCAAGGAAGGAGATGCAATTATTTAAATCTAATTGCATTTCCTCCCAATATATTATTAATGCGTCACTCAGGGAGGGAAGTTTTTCATCATATTTGAAAGAAGCACTGGTGCGACCACTTCTTGAAAAGCCCTCCCTGCATCTCAAGAATTTTAACAACTATAGACCAGGATCAAATCTTCCTTTTCTGTGCAAGACATTTAACAGGGCCGTTGCCTTCCACCTTCAGCAGTCTTGGATAGTACATGTACCCTAGACCCATGTCCAGCCAGCCTCAAAGCAGGATATGGAGTTGAAACTGCTGTGGTTCCCTTAGTGGATGATCTTTGCTTGAGCATTGACAGGATGAGTGTGTCCCTGATGATGTTTTTGGACCTTGGTAGTGTTTGATACCATCGACCATGGTATCCTTCTGCAAGGCCTAAATGTTTGTGAATCAGAGGCACCGTACCTTAATGGCTCTGGACCTATCTCTCAGGCAGGTTCCAGATGGTTGTTACCCTGATTTCTGGGGTCCCTTGGGGGACACCTCAATGTGCTCCACATGATGGGGAATGGAAACTAGCCAGAGCATGAGCAATAGCAATGTGAGAGGCAGGGGAACCTAGCGGGGTCTTTTTATCCAGTTTTTACGGGGTCAGGCCAAGCCAAAAACCAAACAAAAATGTCCAATAAATGATTTTATTGAATGAAAGTCTCATGCAGCAATGCAATCAATCACACACTCACTCAAGACCTATTAAGAAGCAAAAGAGAGGAAACTGGATAGGGGAATATTGAAGGGGGTGTAGCAGGGGTAATATTGCACCTTTTCCTGAAGTCCTTGGTCTGGGAAAAACAGCGGAGAAGTGGGGCTTAGCATGGAGAGGGCTGAGGGGATTACTCAACAAACGGAGAAATGGTCTGCTGGGATGACCAGGAGTGACCAAAGAAACGCTCAAAAACTGGGACTATTTGTAGAGGAAAAAGTACCTGGAGGGCTAATCCTTTCCCAGGGAGGACAACGGGTGTTGCAATGAGAAGGAAGCTTCACAATGGTAACTTGCTTTTCATGATGAGATTACAAGGTGTTGCTGAAGTCTCAGGATCTTCGGCTGTATTTGGTTGTGATGTGACTTCATTTAAATGGTCCTCGCCTGATGGGATATTTGCTCAACTTGGGGCAAACACATTAATCCCCTCAAGTCAGCTTCTCAGGGGCTGAGGACCCTTTGTTTATTGTGGGTTTGCCCAGCTCAAGTTCTCCTGGGGCTACATGACCGGGGATTTTACTAGCCTGACCTGGTTTTTGATTGTTCGACTGTTGCTGCCTATGTGCTCATCCGGGCGACTTCTCAGGCACATGGAATCATATTTAATATCAAAATTGTAGACCCTGGGATAGGGGTTTTCTAGGGGAGTAACATGGTGGTGCTTAGAGATAGCTGCCCCTCAAAAAGGAGCTGATATATGGCATACATGGTGCCAATGCTGTTTAGCATCTACATAAAAGGAATGAGACAGATAAACTAGAGACATGGACCAAGTTGCTATCAGTATGCTGATGACACCCAAATATACTTCTCCATGTCTTCAATAATAGCATTCACTAAGGACCATGTGTCTCTTTTGAATGATTGCCAGTAGATAATAGTCTGGGTGAGGTAAAACAGACTGAAACTGAATCCAGACAAGATGGAGGTGTTTACTGTCATGGGTGCTGATTTGGGTTTGGAAGCATATCAGCTAGTCCTGGATGGGGTTACACTCTCTCTGAAAGAATTGGGGGTGTTCCTGGATCCATCACTCCCAGTGACAGCCCAGATAGATGCAAAGTTCAGGTGTACTTATTATCAGCTTTTCTGTTACACCTGCTGCTCCCCTTCCTAGAATTAAAGAACTTAAAAATGGTAGTGAATGCACTGGTAGCCTCAAGGCTGGACTTCTGCACTATGCTGTACATTGGACTACGTAGATACCAAGTTCTGAAACTTCAGTTAGTTCAAAGCACGGCCGCCAGATTGGCTACTGGTACATCTAGGTGTAACCATGTTGCACCAATATTAAAATCAATCCACTAGCTGCCATTTAATTTCTGCGCCAGGTATAAAGTGTTGGCTATTACCTTTAAAGCCCTACATGGTTTGGGTCCAGGTAAACTACAGGATGGCCTTCTCCCATATAATCCAACCCATGAACTCAGATTCTCTGGAAAGACAGCTAAAACTAGACTGACTGTTCCCAGGAGGACATTTTCTTTGGCCACGCCGAGACTGTGGAACGACCTGCTGGAAGAGATGTGTCTGCCTGAGATACTGTTTGAGTTTAAATCAGCAGTAAAGACCAGTCTCTTCTGCCAGACCTATTCAAATTATTTTTAAATTATGGTTTTTAAACTATTTATTGATAGATAGTAATATGTATTGTTCTATATGCTCTTTTAAATGATGTTATGTGTTCTGTTGATCCACCACCTTGATCCACAAGGAGAGGTAAATGATGATGATGGTGATGATGATGACGATAATGATGATGATGTTATTTCCTTCCACAGGTTTCCCCACCAAATAAGGTAAGATAGATGGCTACAAGACAGAAAACTTTTTGGGCATCTGGTGTAGAGCTCTTTACTTTCACAGGCATTTCAAGATCTGTTTTAGTGCTTTCAGAACACAGCACTATTTTCTTCCTACCAGTAGTTTTGAATTTGCTTTTCTTCTATGATGAATTGTTTTATCTCTGTGGCTGGTTTTATCTTTTACCATGTATAGTTTTACCACTATTGTTCTCTTGTATTTTATTTGTTTAATGTATGTCTATACTACATAGATAGTTTTGATTGTTCAGAGTTCTAAAAATGCAACAGATAAATACATCTGATGAAGGAGGTACTGAGGCTCAAAAACATGCAGGATCCTCTGGCTAGAGTTCTACGGGTGTCTTACATGTATGTGAAGTACCCTATGGTAGAGGTTGGACAACTGTTGGAGGGAAAGAGGCTGCATCAGCTGCCCAGGAGACCTTGGACAGCTGTACCCCCCTCACTATACACCCCCCAAAATAATAAAATAATAAAAAATAAAAAATAATTTCCTGGAGTGCCTCTAAGTGGCCTGTGGGGATGTGAGGGCATTGACTATGGAGTCCCTGGGACATTTTAGCCCCAGGAGGGGAAATTTTTAGCAATAGGAAGTGACCTGGTCTCATTCACTGTTCGCTATCTTTTTTCAAAGGCCTTTCCTGGGCCTAAAATGGCCCAAGGGCCCCAAAAGGTGTCAAAAAATGCCTTCATGCCCACTTAGAGGCCATTTGGGGCACTTCAATGCAAAAAAAAAAATCTTTTCCCATTCTTTATGCCTGGGAGATGGAAGGGCACAAAAGCAGCCCTAAGATCTGTATGTAGCCCAACGGCTGCACTTTGCCCCCACCCTCAACACCTCACTGACCCTATGTAAATGATGGGATTTTTTTTTCTTACATACAACATCCACATTCAGATCAAGGTCATAGAAGCATATTGATATGCGATTGTGCATGCAGACACATGTTTTAATGTGCATATGGTTGCCCATTGATTGTGCATGTGGTTGCACAGCTGTTTGTACTGTTATCAATCAGCACAAGAGTTAAGTAACACAATCAATATGACGCTTGGTCTGTGAAGATTTGCACCAATCAACTTTGTTGTATAATATCAACCATAGTCTGGATATGATGGAAGGATTCTGTACTGAGGATCAGAAACAATGTCTTCTCCAGGCAGTTTTCAAAGAGAATATATCAGAATTTGCGGAAAGACTATAAATGTGAAATGGAGCTAGAGACAGAGAAGGGGCAGTCGTCCTGGAATTATAAGAAGAGAACTGTAGAAATTCACTCTGTGCGTGTACATGTGTGTTTGTGTGTATTTGTATGCATATATGTACCTGCTCGTTTATACACAACAGAAGGGAAGAGAAACGAGCAAGCTGCTTCAAAAGCAAACTTCATCCCTGGTTTGACATGGCAGAAAAAAGGCAAAACATTTCTTGTATGCTCCCAACACATTTCCCTTACAACTTTAGTCACCCTTCAGGCACTCAAGATAACCATTGAAAACTTTAAACTTCTCTTCCAAGACCATCTTGAACAGCCATCCCTCCTTAGCATATCTGTTATGGAAATCCTTTAAAAAAAAAAATAAGAAGAGATGACAAAAACTGTTTCAGAAAAATAAAGGAAGAACAAAAAATTACAAAGAAAAGGGGGATCGGTTGGACTACTGTTGAAAATACAAATTTCTTCTTAGCTGAAGATATTCAGAATTTTGCCAGAACAGCTGAGTATATGAAGAATGTGTCACATGCACCCCTTCCACGAAAGAAGAATGAAATTGTTGGGGGACTATTTCATTACCCCAAGGTCCCTGATAGACACTATATACTACCGTATAGGGAATCCCATCAGCTTTAATCAGTATTTCAATGGTAAGGAATGCTGGGAACTGCAGCCCCAAAACATTTGGATAACCACAAATCTCTCACCTCTCGTATAGTGGGCCATTCACACACACACACACACACACACACACACAACATGGAAAATTTAAATCTGTACATTATCACAGTAACAAATTGTGAAATTCAGAGGCAGTAGGAACATCCAAAAATTACAGCAGATTTGTAAACAGTTAGGCTGCATACGAAGATAGCAACAACAAAAATAACCTCTCAAATGATATTGTGTGATCTGATATTTTAGAACTTGGTCATTATGCAGAACTCTGTTGTGAAAAACGTAGCATTTATTGAAATAATCATTTCAAAGCAATAGAGTAACTGGGATAAATTGATAAATACAAAGAAAAGGGAAAGTTACCAGAATCTACACTGTCATTCTATACTATAGTACATTATAGTACATTATATTATTATACTTTTTATATAGTAAATCAAACAATCTAAGATAAATACTATCCTATTTTAAACAAAATTTTGAGTATTCACTTTTTAAAATTTTTTGGAATCCCCTAATCACTTAATGAGTGAGACTGCGTATTGCCTGACTAGCTCCTTAAGTAGTGGCATTGGCCAGTCTTATAAACACGATGCTATGTTTTGCAAATATTAACCCTATAGGGGGAAAGGAACACACAGTTCTAGCATTCAGGGTCGCACAGTAGCTTCTTTCATCACAGTTTTATTGGTGGTGAATCTATTAAATTAACACCAACTTGTGGCTAATGTTTCAGTACCTACAGGGTTAAGGAGTCATATGGACACTACCCTCTTGTTTTCTGTGGGATGTGGGGAATTCTCCTCAATGTTTTCTCTTCAACTTGAACATGACTTCTGTTTGGAATGGCTGCTAATAGCCCCAGGTGTAGGCACTGTGAGACATTAGCTGCAAGCAACAGCAAGCATCATGAGGAAATTCTAACTCAAGCCCAGTATCTCTGAAAGACATCTAGCAGAGATATTTATTTTTCCTCAGCAAGGTTTCACTTGGCGGTGCTCCAGACTCATCCCACCCACTCACCTTCCCTTGAGATTTCCAGGATCTGACACAGCAAAGTTCCCTTCTTGATAGAGAAGGAATTGCTTGTCATTCATCACACAGCGTTCCCCTTGAAAGAGACACCTAACAAGATCCCTAGCAGGATTTCCTTTTCTTGACATTTTAGTAAGGAATTGTGGTGAACATTTGCTGGTGGTAGGGACCAATAGGGAATGAATGTTGAGTACAGTGGGTCAGGACTCTAAGCTTTCTTCCATGTGGTAATAATTCTGTACTTCATCCTGCTAATGAGGAGACTGATTTTCTGCTTTCTTATGTTATGCCGCCAGTCTGCTTTATGCTAGAGACAGGTGAGATAGTCATTGGGTTCACATTCATATACATGGTTTGCACCCCCTAGAACTAGAACATGAATGTATGTATAGAAAGGTAGATATACTCACTATTCACATCCCTATTGAAAAAGGGGGTGGCTTGGGACTTAAGACATACTGCCAAGGTAGAGGAGACCAGCCATGAGACTCCTCACACTTCAGGACTTCACAGGAGAAAAACTTCTTTATGCAAATCTAGAGGTGATATCCCTGCATGGAAACTATGTTTTAGGGCAAAAAACATGTATTTTACACAAAAATTCATCAGGTACTTGTGCAAAAAATATTCACTGATGTCTTGCGTCAGCTATTTAATTATGAATGTGTGACTAAGCAATGTTTCCTGGCCT
Organism: Cyclura pinguis; assembly: GCA_030412105.1. NCBI lineage: Eukaryota > Metazoa > Chordata > Lepidosauria > Squamata > Iguanidae > Cyclura > Cyclura pinguis. Next base: position 168,158,427 of record CM059600.1, read on the forward strand.
AATCCCCAAGACTCATCAGCAGCCACATCAAGCAAAGGTCTGTTCAGAAGCCAATTGGGGTGCAATAAATGTGACACTTTCTGATCTTTATGCTAGTGAGCAACACTACAGTGAGGAATTGCAACAGGAACCCTGCTTCTGATTGTCTTACCCTCACTCACTGGTGGGAGGGAGCTGGAAACATCACCCTCCTTGTGCTTCGATCAGCATCTGAACAGACCCCCTTTTCTCAGGCCCTTTTCACATGGCATTTGCCATGCAAAAGAGGGCCTGGAGTGTTGCGCGATTGCGATGAGCGATCTGCACAATGCACTCACAATCACACAACACTCCAGGGGCCTGCAGGGGCCAATCGCGCACCTTTTCATTTTCATCTTGAAGCCGAAAATGGTGCACGATTGTGCATTGCTCCCAGGCCCTGCGCACACTTACCTGGCATGCGGATCCCCTGGAGCCAGGCCGGTCGCTTCCTGCCCCAGTGCAGCCTGGGGAGGTCCCAGGCTGCACTGCGGAAGGAAGAGGCGGGGCTCTTGCGCGAGCAGGCAGCTCATGCAGATCTGAAGCAGCAGGGAAGAGAGAGCCTCTTGGTAGAGGCTGCTTGTGCAATCCCCACACCCCAGCGCCAGAACAAGGTAAAGTGCGGAAAGGGCCTCAGCGTGGCTGCTGGCTCTTAAGGTGGGTTGCAGGGACATTTATGATCATGGCAATAGTGCCATGATTGTGACTACATAGTGTTATTGAATACAAAGCAGTTATGGAACCATAACCCTTAAGTTACAAGTTTGTAACAGCAATACATAATGCCAGACAATGTTATATCTTAAGAGTAGAAGCTACATATGGTTTTTCTGCACAAGAATCTCTATGTTTACACAAATTGCATAAGATTATTTCTGTGCAAAATAATATTCATGTGCAAGAATCAATGTATTTTGTGCAAAGTATACATTTTCTGCCCCAAAACAAGCTTTCTGTGCAGAAATACCATGTGTATTTTGTGTAGTTTTTCCCCTGAGTACAAAGTCCTGAAGTAAAAATAGCTCTCAAAAATTCCACATAATCCCTCGTCTTTTCATAGGGAGGGAGAAAAGCACTAAAATTGTTAATTCTTGCATGCAGGAATAAAACAAGTGAAGAATTACATCTCTACTGAACACTATTTGTGGCTAGAATTTAATACATTTCTGAGCTTCTAGTATGGTTCAGCAAACAAAACAAAAATCTGTTAGAACAGTAAATATTTTTTTAAAAAATAGGAAAGAATGCGTTCATTAGAGAAAGCATGCAGAAACATGGAAAAAATGTTCTGTTCTTCCTAAGAGTTTGTTCTTTTATACTTTTTATTAAATTTTAAATTTGATGCCAGTAGTTTGGAAATAGAATCCTACGGGGAGAAGTTGGAAGATCTGGGTATCTTTATCCTAATAAAGAAGAGACTAAGGAGAAAGGATGTGAAGACTATTCTCATATTTTATTGCCCCTGAAGATAAAGAAGGCCTTTGGGGTGAGAGACTCAAGCACCACTAATTTTTCACATTTTGAAGGTTTTATCAAAGGAATTTTACACAAAAAAATTAGCTAGACTCTTATGTAGAACTTATATATACATAACTTTCCTTTCAGAAGTAGTTGGACATTTTTATTCAATGTAGAAGTTCCATGCAACCGGCTTGATGTTGCAATAGTGAAGTAAGAGAGAGAAAGAAAACATTTTGCAGAAAGAAACCCCATGTTTATGCACAAAACTTTGATTTTGCACAAGGACTGGGTTTTTTTCACATGAACCTTAGGAAGCTTTTCACCAAAAAAAAAAGACTTCAAGTCCCCACCCACCCCAAAAAAGATAGAATGAAAAAAGGAAGGAGGGAGAGAGGGAGGGAGGGAAGGAGAGAAAGACAATAAGTGTATCTTACACAAGCCAAACAGTAAGAATTATTCAACACTGGTAGCTATTACTTGAGTGGGAGGGGATCTTCCATAGAAGGTGTTCAAGTAACAAATCCGAAATCTTCCGTTGACAATACTCTATCTCTAAATTTCCTGAAATGCATAGAACGTTGAACTAGATAGTCTACAAGACCCACTGCACATCATATATTATCCATCATTCATAGAAACCCACACATTTGTGGTTCCCTCAACTGGCCCTCCATTTAAATATATCAGTCAGAGCTTGAAATTCTTGGTTAGTCCTAACTACGGTAGGTCTTCTCATTCAATTGTTGCATAGTAAGTCAGTACCACTGAATGGTGAGTAGATCTCATTAGTTCAATAGGTCTAATCTAGTTAGGACTGGCAACAGAGTTCAGGCCAGAATCAGTCAATGGGCACTGACATATCTTAATCTGTTGAATTAGCATAACAATAACTGTGGCTGGTCTTGCCATCACATCATACACAGTCTTGTATGACTGTGTAGGTAGTAAGATCAGCTTTAAACATTTTCTGCCTTCAAAAAGCAACACGTGGAATCCATATTGTAAAGATATCACAGGATGAGTCAGATTCTTCTGTCAAAATGACAATGCAATGAAAATTTAAGCCAGCGGGCTTCCGAGTATTCTTCTTTGTTTTTCTTTCTTTCTTTTTTTTTTCCTTCCCAAATAGTATAAGTTAGTTTCCTTTACAGAAGTTTCCTCCCTCATTTAAAATATCACCTTTTGCATTTGAATCTCAGAATATATATATATACACACACACACTCTTTTACACACACATTTTATTTCAATTTAGACTACTTTTTTTTCCCAGTGCAGAGTGTCTTGTACGTAGGCCACACTTACCATGAAACAGAGAGCAAATATATTAGCATCAATTCAAATATTTGGCTTGTAAGATGCAAGATGTAATTACATTTCCTTGATTGCACTTACACCCGGGAAGCAACCCATACTTAAACAGGAAAAAATAGTATTCAAAGGTGTTTTCATGGTTCTGGGGGAAAAGTAGTGTACTTTCTATAAATAAAATTAATTCTACTCCCTGAAAATATATCCACGTTTTATATATTCCATTTCTGATCCTATAATTATGACCAGCCACTGCAAAGAAGCATGCCACTAAATTAATACTTTGAGGTTCATAGAGACCTTTTTTCATTTTTATTTTTTAGCAGGGACATACAAATCTTTTGAGCAGACATAGGCCAAAAAAGATCTGTCCATTTTTTATCTTTAATAGTCTCCACCTTCTGATTTCTACTTGCATATAAACATTTTAATCTCCTTCCACATTTAGGAAGAACCAAACTGGAGATTGTATATCCATTTTATTTGGGCATTGACTCCTTTTTCAGAATATGGCGGTAGAACTTGGAATGTTAGGTCTGGAAAGTAATTTAGTAAAAGGAAGAGTGGGGGACTGGAAGGTTAAATAACAAATAATTGGAATTCTTTATTTGATTGGATTGTCATTGACTAATTCATTTTTAAAATGTGGATTTGCAAATTAGGCTATGGAGTTTATAGAGAACTAGCATACTTACCCGGCGTTGCCTAGGATTTTATTTTCCTCTTAATAACTCAGTCAACCCACTTCTCCAGTACCTGTAACTTTTACCCATATTTCCCAATGCAATCTGTATTCAGAGTTATTTACATCGCCATTTGGGTTCCTGAGGGAATTCACTGTCCTCCTTCTTGATTCCAGGTCTCATCTCCATAGCAACCAGCCTATTCTAGTACCTGTAACTTCTCCCCATATTCCCCAATCCAATCTGTATTTGGAGTTATAAACATAACAGAGGGTTGGCTTCTGAGGGAGTATGCTGGCCTCCTCCATCTTGCTGGTGGGCCTCATCTCCATAGCAACCAGCCTGAGCTCTCTGGCTGAGAATTCTAAAGGCCCCTCCCTCAACTGCCAACCCCAGGATTCCACAGGATATTGAAAGTGTAGTGCTGAAATGGCCTGAGCTGAAATTAATTTAATGATAATGGATATCTGTAGAAAAACAACTTGGGCATCTTCACAGCCAGTTAATCATATGAGGTCTTGGCCTGCCTGACGGAGACAGACAGGCAAACTCACAAACTTTGACTTTTATATAGTAGAGGGCAGAGATAGTCACTGTTGTCTGGCAGAGGCATATTTTATTATCAGCACTATCGAAGGAAATATTTTTGTCTGACTCCAACCTGGACCTTTTCCCACATGGACTGAAAAGCTCAATAGCTGCCTGTTGATGGTGGGATTCTAACATGTCATCAAACTGGTTGGGAAATACTATCCTAGAGCACGGAAACACATTGTACAATCTGTTCAATTATTATTGTAATTGTTATTATTGACCCCCCCGCCCCATTTTCTCCACTCTTGTTAAACAGCTTGGGTCTGGTTGCTGAGCACCACAAGAGATAGTCTTCTCAGGCCATTTCCGCCCTACACTGTGATAGTGCTATTATTCCACTTTCAACCTCCTATGGAATCCTGGGGTTTCCAGTTGAGGGAGAGGCCTTTAGAATTCTCAGCCAGAGAGCGCTTTGGCCTCAGGAAACTACAAACCCCAGAATTCCACAGGATGTTGAAAGTGGAATAATAGCACTAGAACAATGTAATGCAGAAATGGTCTCTCTGGCTGCTCCCAAACTCTGGAACTGGTAGATTAAGACCTTCTTTATGTTGACCTGGCCTTGACTGATTTTAATCACATGACAGGACAGTATTCAAAGTGGTTTGCTCTGTTTTTATTTTGTATGGTTTTAATTATGTTTCAAATGTATTGGAAAAATGCATTTTAAATTGTTTTTTAACGATGTGCTATTAATATAATTCAAGTACTCACAACCACTGGGCTCTAGCCAGTGTGACTTCATACCTTTCAACTGAAAAATAAGTAAGTCCAACAGGAGGTGGACTATATGCCTATGAGCTGGACAGTGTACTGCTTCTGAACTTGTAAAGCTTACAAGGCCACATTCCAACACATCCTTTTTCTGTTTGGTGAGACTCCCAGTACATACACAGGATAGAATTCCACCTTATAGCAACATCCTGGACCTGTTTCTTTATAGGTTGGTTGTTTTTCCTTCCCTGTGAATTAAGCAAAATGTTCTAAATATTAGGAGGAGAAATAAAAGAAAATAATCAACAATTTACTTCACTGCTAAGGTTACATATTTCTGTCAATCAGGTTGCAGAAAGCCACCACCCCTCAAGAACAAGGCAATGTACATAATTAGATATGCATGTATTAAACATACTTTCTTTGAGTGTTTTCAAAATGTCAGCATTACTAATAGCACATATAATCAATCTCAGTTCATATTTCATTTTAGGTTTCCCATTAGATGCATAGCACTGCTATGTATAGTCCCCTTCTGTAATGCAGAGATAGGAAACCTGTGGCCTTCCACATCTGCTGGATTCCAACTCCTGTCAGCCCAATGGATGTGCCCATTGGTCAGGGATGATGGCAGCTTGAATCCAACAACATCTGCAGAGTCACAGTAGAAATTCACAACTTCTATTGTAGTGGATTTGAAATGAAATATGTAATTTTTAGTAACTAAGGTTATAATGTTAGATTCATTTGTGTAGAAGCAAATGCATATGGCTATAAAGTCATATCAACAGATGTCCTCTTTTTCCTTCTTCCATTTCCAGTCCACACGCATGTCTGTTGTCTTGAGTGAGAGCTGCCCTTCGTTGTTTTTCTAAAAATACATGCCTGTTTGTTCACATTTTAAATTATACACATTGCTTGAACATATTGCATCCATTGACAAAGTTGTGAAAAATAGAAAAATACTTGATATTTCTCATCTTTGATCCCCAAAAAAAGGGGGGGTATCTTTACACTTGGGACTCTCTGCCAAGAAGACCAGTGAGATTTTTCATACTTTGAGATTTCATTGGGGAACAATCATGTACACTTGTACATTTGTACACAAATATACACTGTTTTCCTATGCAGAAAATGTGTTTGGGATGAAAAAGCCCCCCCCCCCCGGAAATATACTTTATCTTATGCAAAACATGGGCCCTTTCTGCATCCTACATTTTCTCAGCACTGGGGTGCAGTGATCGCACGAGCAGCCTCTTGTGAGAGGCTCTCGCTTCCCTGTTTCTTCAGCTCCACATGAGCTTCCTGCTCACACGAGAGCCCTGCCTCTTCCTTTCGCAGTGCAGCCTGGGACCTTCCCAGGCTGCACTGAGACCGGAAGTACAACCAGCCTGGCTCTTGAGGCTCCGCACGCCAGGTAAGTGCGTGCGGGGCTCGAGAGCAATGTGCAATCACGCAGCATTTTCGGCTGAAAGCTGAAAATGCAAAGGTGCGCGATCATTGCCTGCCAGCCCCTGGAGCCTTGTGCGATTGTGAGGGCATCATGCAGATCGCTCCTAGCAATCGCGTGACGCTCCAGGCCCTCTTTCGCATGACAGATGCCTTGCAAAAAGGGCCATGGTTTTTAGCAGAGAAAATACACACAGGAAAACATTATTTTCCTGTACAGAAATCTGTGAGTATATGGAAATTGTGTAAGTACCTAGGTTACTGTGCAGGAAAACCATGCACATTTTTGCATAAATGATTTCTCCTCAACAAGGTCCAGAATTATGAAAAGTGTTTTAAGATTGTGCAGAAACCTTTGCATTCTCTCAAAGAGAGGAGAAAATTGCAGAAATGATTTGTTCTTGTGTGGGGGAATGAGATAAACAAAGATTTACATCCCAATACTAAGATATGGGTTCAGGTGTCGTTTGCATGAATTTTTCAAATGTGCACGTTTTTCCCAGATGCTTCCACGAAGTAGGTGAGTAGATGGTAGCAACCAAAATGTAAAGGGCATCATCATACTGATTGTCTTAACAGTGCTCATTAAACTGTCATTAGGAGGTGAAAAGGACCATGGAAATGGAAATGAAAAGATAGCTTTTTAATTAGGATATCCTGCAAATCCATGCTTGGCCCTAACAAACTCATTATTCCAATGTGGATTTTGGTTTGGTTTTCTGAAGGGCCAGTTGTTGTTACTGCTGCTGCTGCTGCTGCTCCTGCTGTTATTTTGAACAAAGAAGATAATCATATCCAAAATTAGTAGTTTGACCCTCTAATTAGTTGACATAAAAATCAGCTGAATTTAATGAATATAAATGGAACACCAGTGTAAGAATGAAACTAGTCTGTTCAGAATTTGTTTTAAATAGAACTGTGTGTGACAGTTCTGGAAAAATGCATCAGTTCCTTTCAGCATTTTTTAAAAAAACTATTACAATAATTGCAGCTTATTAGAAAAAGTGAAGGAGGTTCCAAACTCCACATTATGTGTCTACAGAACAGGCAGCTTGCAAGCAAGTGAGGATTCATTGAAACTTTACTAAAACTAATATATTCTGGCAAGTTTTCCCCTTTTCCAACTTTGCCCTCTGCCTATTTCCTGAAGTTCAAATATCAGACTTCCTGCTTCATCATTTTTAATGGTTAATAAATGATGCGTGGCAGGTCACAGGGGCCCACGTCACAGCCAGCTCATGGAAGCCCCAAGTGACCTGCTCACTGAGGTTTGTAGCTGTATTTCCAATTCAGAAACACTTAGGCTGAAAACTAGATGTGGTGTGGTATAACCCAAACCAGTTTATGCTTAAGTGCCACATAGTGAGGAGGGATCACAATGCCATGGGTGGGCAGCAGGGAAGGAGAACAAACTCTTCTCCCAAACTCACTTCTCTCCTTGGGCCTGATATTTTTCCCCTTTATTTTTCTTCAGGTAACTCAAGAGAAAAGCAGGGTTTTTTAAAAAGTGGATAGAGTAGAAGTTCACAGACAGGAGAACAATTCAGGTCCCCTTCCTACTCAATAATAGTATGCTTTAAATCCTCCCCCCCCTCACCTTGGGTTTGCAGAGATGTGCCGACACATACCTCCAGCCATCTCACTTTATCTGCACCTTGGCAAAGACTCACAGTTCTAATGCAAAGCCATGGAGATATAGCTTATACAGTAAGATCTTCCTCACCAAGACATTCCTTGTCAACATGCACGATATTTAAAAGAGAGAGAGAGAGAGGCCCTTTCTACCCCACCCTCACAACCCACCATAGGGATGGGAGAAGGACGGGACCATGACAATGCTTATGCACAATGTCATCGTGGTTCTGTCCTTCTCCCATCCTCAGGTGGTGCAATCGCACCACAAATCATTGATGGGTTTTCCCTGTCAATGACCTGCGATTACACCACCATCCCACCATGTGCCCACATTTACCTTAGGTGCAGAGGCCCTGGAAGTGCAATGGCTGTGCTTCCTGCCCCAGTGCAGCCTGAGACAGTACCCGGCTGTGCTGCTGCAGGAAGAGGTGGAGCCATCGTGCTTCCTTCTGCACTGAGAGAACCAGAGGGGAGCACTGACATCTATACTCCCATCCCAGCAAAGCCACTGCTGGGACAACACTGGGATGACTGAAGACCCAGATAAGCTGCAGAAAGGGCCTCAGAGAGAGAGAGAGAGAGAGAATTATTAGTTCATGGAAAGACCATAAAGATGCCCTATGAGGATAGACTTAGAGAGCTGGGTATATTTAGTCTGCAGAAGAGAAGGTTAACAGGGGACATGATAGCCATGTTTAAATATTTGAAGAGATGCCATGTAGAGGAAGGAGAGGGCTTGTTTTCTGCTGCTCCAGAGACCAGGACAAGGAGCAATGGATTCAAGCTGCAGGAAAGGAGATTCCACCTGAACCTCGGGAAGAACTTCCTGACAGTCAGGGCTGTCCGGCAGTGGAACATGCTGCCTCGGAGTGTGGTGGAGTCTCCTTCTTTGGAGGTTTTTAAGCAGAGGCTGGATGGCCATCTGTCGGGAGTGCTTTGAGGGTGTTCCTGCATGGCAGGGGGTTGGACTGGATGGCCCATGTGGTCTCTTCCAACTCTACATTTCTATGATTCTATGATTCTATGCTCATGTGTGCTCATACTGCATAAGACAATCTAAGCTACACATATTCATACCTGATCTGTACACAAATATGTCACTCATTGGTTAAACAGTACATTCTCTGGGGATTCATATTAGAAATGGAAAATATGATGAGAAGAATATTGAATTGATTGGAATCTCTGTAGTTTGGGGCTTATTTTGCACAACATAGGTTTGTTTGTTTGCAAAGGAAATATTTTTCAAGAGATAAGATGGAACCTCCCAATACCATTGGAATAGATTTTCTGGTTCAGTGGAGGGCCAGTTCAGAGGGTGGTTTGGTAATTCAGATCTGAGCCTGATTGGATCCCAATCAATTCAAACTCTGAATCTGACTCAAAACCTTGAATGCAAGTCGAGAATGGAAAATCCTTGTCCTCACCCCTTTCATTCCCTTGCAGTGGGAGACACAAGAAGCTATAATTTTGTGATTACTGATAGCTCAACATCATAGGATTGTGGCATGTGTTTATTTGCAGATCTACATTTTTTTTTACAGCACAGTCCAGCACTAAATTACCTTCTACATGCAAGCTGAGAGGTCCATTGCACTGAAAGATAATTATACGCTTGCTCTCTTCCCTGGCTTATTTCTGCAGCATCCACTTGTCTGTGTTTCCCTTTTCTACATTGCTTAGGAAATCCCTCTTCTTTCTTTTATATTTCCTGTTTACTTTCTTAGTCTGTATAGGATAAAGAGATAAGCCTTTTCTTAGACACTGGATTTACTGGTCCAGCCCATCCTTTCCCACTTAGGATGCAAGGTAATTTATGATAAAGGGAAGAGCTCCAGAGGGACCTTTGAGCATGTTCACCTCAAATTGTTCAGAAAGCAATCATCTGTTGTAGGCTGCACAGCAGGAGGGCAAAATGGTGCAGAGCCATGGCCTCTAGAAATAGGCAGGAAAGGGATTAGTGTCTATTTCTTATGCCACAAGAGGTAAATAATTATCTACTACATATCTACTGTTGCCACCTTCCTCGAATGAAATGACTCCATTCTCCTTTCCTTCTTATGGCCACACAGCTGCACAGAAGACTGGTTTTTCTCACCTAAAATACCTTTCCAAAAATATTTATTCCTGAAGGCTGTGGTTGAGGATTTCTCCTCATCAGCAAGGCTGGGTTTAGGCAGCAGATGCTGAGAGGCAGCAACAGCCTCCCCCTAGCCCACTGTGCCCTCTGAATCCTCCTGGTTACCTTTCTGTGTGCCCAGTTAAGTACAATTGCACTGCAGAAACTCATTCCATTGCCAGTGTTGACATTTCAACATTTCAATAGCCATTACAGGAAGAGTTTGTGTGTGGGAGCCATTCTAAGTGGATTTTGTGCATGGGAGGGGAAGAAAGAACTCTCTTTCCCTTTTTCCTTCCAGGCAGTGGGGGTAATAGTGGAAGGAGAAGAGATTCCTTTGCAGAAAGCACAGAGGTCTCCTGGATGTCAAGACATGAAGAAATAAACTATAGGAAATCTAGTTCTCTCAAGAATAGTTTCCACTGTGATCAAGTATCCACAGAGTTTGGGATCATGGTGGATCTAACAAATCAAGGTTTGGGAGCTGGAACACTGCTCCCCACCATACCTCATGTGGTCCAGCATGTTCAATACAGTTACATCTCAAATAAGTGTCAGCTTTTCAGGTATCAGGACAGGTTGTAAGAAGAAAAAACCAGCCAGCCATTTCTGTAACATATAAATCACCTTGAGACAGATTATGACTAATCTGATGGAGTTCTGTGGCATTCATCTCAAGTATGGGACTTGGCATTAGTAAACATTTAATGCCTTCTACTCTTTGGGGATGTTGTTTGTTTGGCATTGATGGTCTGTAGTTTAACAACATTGTCCCTGGTGTTGTGCATGTTCTTTTGAGCCAAATGAGCTTAAAGCCATTTCAGATGTAGAATTGCTTGGAGCACTTAAAATACCATTGAGGGCATACAGTTTTGCAACGGTTTTTAAAATTGCTATCAGCTGCTGCTTCTAGAGACCTAGAGACAGGTTTAGATTCATATTAGGAGATGTCACCAACCCTCAGTCCCATGTGAAATGATAGTTTGAAGTGGAATGGGTGATAGGGATAACAGAAAAGTCAGAAGCCTTAAATATTTAGGTTGTTGTGGGTTTTCTGGGCTTTGAGGCCATGTTCTATTCGTATTTGCTCCTGACATTTTGCCTGCATCTGTGGCTGGCATCTCCAGAGGACCTTGACCCTCTGAAGATGCCAGCCACATATGCAGGTGAAACGTCAGGAGCAGATACTAATAGAACATAGCCTCAAAGCCTGGAAAACCCACAACAACCTATGGATTCTGGCCGTGAAAGCCTTTGACTTTACACCTTACATATTTGATTGTCATTTTTCACATTATGAGAGTAAATTGGCATTCTGCTCTAGGCCCTTCTCATGAATGATGGCCTCACGTGTCCATACCTCAGCTTTCTAGTTCAGATTTTTGTACTGGGCTTCTTACACGTATGCTTTCATACAAGGTTGTGGAACCTATGTGCTTCCAGATATTGTTGGACTATAACTCCTGTCAGCTCCAGCCAATGAACAGGAATGGTGGGAAGCTGTAATCTAGCAATTTTTGGAGTTCCACAGTTTCCATGTCCTTCATGTATCAAGAGGACTGTTCTCTTATCCCTGGAGTGCAGGTCATGATTCATGCTAGCACAATTAACTTGGTTAAAGAGGAGTACTTCTGAATATGAAAAAAATCACTCAATGTCTTGTCTTCTATGCATTGACTTTCCTGATGTGGTAGCATTTCTGGAGGGTGACCAAAGCAGTCTGCCCTTTTATGTAGATTATTTCCTCCCTAAAACTCAACTGCAGCACAGTACTTGCAAACAACATGTTTGAATTCATGAATGAAGTTTACTCACATAAAACTGAAAGATAAAGGGAGATTTGGCAGGATATTGGTTTCAGGTGCATTTGTTTTAAATGTCACATATGCACCCATTCATTTAAAAAAATTCTGAAACTGTATTTTAATCCTTTAAAACATTTTCCCTTATCAAAATAGCCAAACCGTCATTAACTAAAATGAATGCTGAAAAGGTGCAAACATTTATTTGGATGGAATTTCAACTCTGAAACCCCAGTGATTATAATTTCCATTTTAAAATGAAGTGTGAAACCGCTACAGAATTGAGGCATCCCACCGATCATATCAGTTTCTTGCTTTTCACAAACATACGGCCCAAGTTTTCTAGTTAAATGTATTATTGCTCACTAAGGAGCACTTTTCATGAGGTTTTTCTTTCTTGAAAGAAAGATAAAACTTTTTCTGAAACACCAAAAAGCAAAAACATGGGCTTGTGGTCAAAATCTTTGACTGGGGGTCCAACACAGTGTATGGTGTTAGCTAATTGTAAGTGTGCAGTGGTGACACAGGTTCATTTGACACGGGAATATCAAGTGTTAGCACAAGTTCCTGCAGCTGTGAGTCATTATTTCCAGTGGCAGTGGAAAACCATTGAGACATCTCCAGGGAAATGGTGGGGAATGTTGTGGCAGGTATAATATTAACCCTTGCCACTGCTTTCTCTAAAATGTTCACCAAAGGCCAAACTTGAATGCCTTGAATGGCTGCCAAGTCTGGGGGAAATAAAGACCAGTAGCACCAAAGGCAAATTCCAAAGAAAAAACAAAGAAAATAATAGATCCTACATATGAGTGAAGCTCTTAAACTTCTGATTCAGAAACCTTAGCCTATAAATAGTTCTGTGTCATATGCAACTGCACATCTTATGAGAAGAATGCATCAGGGTACAATAGATGGAACTGACAGATTCAGTATTTAGTGGTTTTCCAAACTTCCAGAGATCCTTTTCTTCTACACACATCTGACACAGAAGGCCCCATATACTACAATTAGAATGGAGGGGCATGTTCTAGGGCAGACAACTGTTGCAGGACAAGCTAATCAAGGATGCTGGGCTTCACTAGGCCTCATCAAACAAAATGAAACAAAAACTGTTGTTGTTTTTTTTAAATGCACTAGTCATTCCTTACAGCTGTGTATTTCAGATTGAAAATAGTTGGCAAAGCCATCTTTCATAAAAAGGTTGCTTGCCGGTCGTTTTTTGTTTTTTGTTACAATGTACTACAGACACATCCCTTTTCCTCTCCCAGAACAGCACCTATGACACTATCAAGGGAGCCCAGAGTCCTCCAAAATACACCTTGAAACAGTGACAACAGAAGGCAGCATACCCTTCAACTGTCCCAATTTGTCAGGGACAAATTAATCCTCCATCTTCCCACTGTTTCAGCAACTGTCCCAGTTTTTCTTTCCTCTTTCCTCCTTTGTCCTCAATTGCTTCAAACAAATTTCAAAATGTAAAATAAGTTGGCACTCCATTAGCTCAGCAGGAGGGAATAGAACAGGAGGCTGCAGAATCTTTTCCTTCCACATAGACTCAGCCCATTTCCACAAGACATCACATAACCCCACATGAGTTTCTGCAAAGTATGGCTGGAGTTCACTGGAGCGGTTAGATATTAGTATTCCCTATGTATTTCCTTGTTTAGGTGATATGTAGGGATCATGAAATTCCCCTTATGCTCACTTAATGGGCAGCAGTGGCTACAATCAATGAGGGTCTGTTCCCTGTTCATTGGAAAGCAGAAGACCGATATTCCCAATTCCTCCTTGCATGAGCAAGGGGAAATTGCAATGTGGGTCCTGCTTCTGCCTGCCACTATGGAGATTGCTTATCCCTAGATAGATGAGATCCTAAATTGATAAATGATTTATTGGATTCCATGTCATATCTGTTATCCTATTCTACATACTAAATGGCATGATTATCTGCCTTATTCTTGTTAATTCTTTCCTTCTTATTAAATATAGTATTGCCATAAAATATTTTTGACTTTCATTAACATTTTTCTTTGGTTCTTAAGTTTGAAAGTAGTGGTTTAGTTGCTAGACTTTTTCAAAAAAAAAAAATGCTCAGCTGGACTACTTTTATTCTTAATGATTGAAGTTACAACATTTCCAGAGAACATAATCCTACACAGATCTCTGCTGAACACTTCAATGCACTCCTACATATAGTAGTATCCGTTGTTTTATGAATAATTGCTTATATTTTTAAGCACTTACACAAATTCCATATTTCTTGTTGTTGTGTGCCTTCAATTTCCAACTCATGGCAACCCTATCACAGGGTTTTCTGTTGCTGAAAGTCAACCAGTGGGTTTCCATGGCCAAGCAGAGAATCATACCCTGGTCTCCGGGGCCACAGTCTAATACTCAAACCACTAAACCCATGCTGGTTCTATTGATAATTTATCAAAATGTAATACTATAACACCAATAAAGATCATTCACACTTTGGGTACAGAAGTGCCTTCCTCAGAGCATAATGAGTTCTCTTCTGAAACTCTGTATATACACATTTATAATCCACCACATGTGAATGACAGAGTATACACCTTAGCAATTTGTGCACACATGTTGAACATTACATGTGAGTACTGAGTACAGATCAGCAGTGTATATACACATGACAGATTGTGCATAGGTTGAAATAAAACTTTGAATACTCCAACAGTTGTAGGTGTGCATTGGCTGTTTCTGGGGAGTGTGTGGCCTTTTATTCCATATCACTTCATAACTCAGTATCGGAAAACCTACAGAAGAGTGTCAAAAGAGTGAAGAATAACCCACTGGAGAACATTACCATCCTCCTTCTGTTCTCTTGAAAGTTATTTAACAGGCTGTTTAGACTGTGTGGAGGAACTGGAATTGAAAGTGGCGAAAGGTTCAGGGCTCTTAAATTTTTAAAAGCTCTGTGGGAGGGTAAGCATCCCTATTGATTGATCAGGTGATTGACTGTACATCTTGCGTTTCCACTAAAAATAGTGCTGAAACAAGCTGCATGGTTAATTAGTACTTAAGATGCAATAGAAGTCAAAACCTAAAAGAGTAAATATGGATCAGAGGAGACACATATAATCACTGCTCGATTAGGTTCTAAAATTCAGCAGTTCAGGGAAAGGAAGGCAAAGAGAAGAGCCCTCCAAACAATTACACTGACACCACGACATTGTGTACATAGATATTCAATGCCTTCTTGTGCTAGAGGACTCCTTGGCTGCTGGATGAAGGGAGACACAGCTCTATGCCCTCAGCCAAACAGCCAGTGAATGGCCATAGGATTATATGAAGAATGCTGCTGCTGGGCAGGATTCCTCTGTCTTCAGTCCAGGTTCCACATAAGGACACCAACTGAACTTTAGACTCCACCAGCTTTATATAGGACCTCATCCTCTCCCTGAGAGAGTGAGCAATCAAATCTGAGGCAATAGCTATAAAAAGCCAGCCTAGGACCTATTAGCATCCCGAAAGTATTTGGTCTGGCTGGACTAAGTAACATCTCTATCTGATCATAATCTATTTGGAACAGTAGGACACCAAAGGCAGGTTAACAGTTCTCTATCTTAGAAGTGTCCTGGGAAGAAAGTAAGAAGTCTGGTTATATTACACTGTAGATTTGTAGAGACTCTTTGAAAACCCTTTTCACACCTTACCCTTTTGCAGAGCTGGGGTGTGGGGATCACGTGAGCAGCCTCCAGCAAGAGGCTCTCACGTCCCGGTCCCATTGGCTCCGCAGCTGCTTCCTGGTCATGCGAGTGCCCCATCTCTTCCTTTCGCAGTGCAGCCTGGGACCTTTCCCAGGCTGCACTGCACAGGAAGCATGACTGGCCCAGCTCCCGAGGCTCCGCATGCAAAGTAAGTGCACGCGAGGCCCCGGAGCGATGCGCGACTGCGCAGCATTTTCAGTTTCGAGCTGAAAATGAAAAAATGTGTGCGCAGTCCACATCAGGCCCTTGAGCGTCACGCAAATGTGAGTGCGTCGTGTGGACCGCTCCTCACATTTATGCGATGCTCAAGGGGCTCTTTCGCTTTGGAAATGCCATGTGAAAAGGCAGTCTATCTCTCCCTGTCATAATCAGGGGTCTAGTCATGAGTGGGGAGCAAAATAAGAGCATTTCCCCTTCTAAATAAGAATTCTGCCCCCATGAAGTCTAATGAGAGAAATCTCCAAAAGAGGGTGTTTGCTCAGAGGTCAAACACAGAGACACTGGGGGCCTTTCCACACTACACTGTTATAGTGCTATTATTCTACTTTCAACATCCTGTGGAATCCTGGGGTTGCAGTTTAGGGAGGGGCCTTTAGAATTCTGAGCCAGAGAGCTCTTGGGCCTCAGTAAACTACAAACTCCAGAATTCCACAGGATGTTGGAAGTGGAATAATAGCACTACAACAGTGTAGTGCTGAAAGGCCCTGAGTATGAAAAACCCACGTTTATTAATGCACAGGTAGAGCTCAGAGCAAGCAGTTACAAAGAAGTAGTGGTTGCAGGCTCCTGAGTCATACATGGAATTTTCTAGAACATCCCAGCAAAATCTTCCAGTAACTGTCAACCACAAATTAGTTATATTAGATGGAGGCAGGCCTCCAGCCCTAACCAATAGCAATATTTTACAACATTAGTTCAGGCTTACATGTACATCACCATTTTCCATCAATATTCAACTGAGTTTAACCCTTTCAGGCCTAGTTGTCTTAACCCTCATGAAATTTTCCTTCAGTCCTCAAATTTCAAACATTGTAGTAGTAGTAATAATAGTACATTGTAGTATTATAAAACATCAGCCAGTCCTTTAGAAATACAGTTTAGACATCCAAAGAAATGGGGTAGGCAAATCTGCCAAGGCAATGAGAACACAGGGCTAGTCCACTTCACCCTCATGAAATTTTCCTTCGATCCTCAAATTTCAAATGCTATAATAGTGTAAAACGTCAGCCGACCCTTTAGAAATACAGTTTAGGCATCCAAAGTAAAGGGGCAGGCAAAGCTGCCGAGGGAACAAGAACACAGCAAACTGGAGTTTTAGGTGTGAACAATTTTTTGTGTCCCACTCTTTGCAGTGCTAGAAATTTGGGAATAATATCATTTGAGAAGAGCATTCTTATGAGGAGAGAAATGCCCCCATTTTGCCCCCTGCGTCATAGTTAGTAAGTTCATTTGTTATGCAATCATTTGAGACTAAGGCCATTTCCACATCAAACCTCATTGCCATAATGATCTGTGGCAATTCTAGCATTGCCAGTCACAGGATAGAAGTGGTTTTACACCGCTCCTTCTCACCTGCACCCCACAGCGGCAGAGGAGTAGCAGCATTAAAGCTGCTGCTCGTTCCTTATTAAGGTATAAATGGTGACGCCTTCTCCTCACCCTTTCCCCGTCCTGTGGTGCCTGATGGATCGCCTTTTGCTGGGGTCTTTTTTTCTGATTGGTCTGTGTTGGGCACACGTGTGTGTCTGTGCACTAGGCTCTCGGATTGACCACAAGAGCTGGTGCAATTGGGGAATTGCATACAAACAGGTAAGAGGTCATGCAATTGGGAGTCACTGATGTGGGCTGGACAGAGCTACTGTCAGGTGGATCTGTATCTGGTTGACTGACCGTTCCCAAAGGGTGCTCACCAATGGCTGCTTTTCATCCTGGAGAGAAGTGACTAGCGCGGTGCCACAGGGTTCTGTCCTGGGCCCAGTGCTGTTCAATATTTTCATCAATGACTTGGATGACGGAATAGAGGGCATGCTCATCAAATTTGCAGATGACACCAAATTGGGAGGGGTTGCTAATACGCCAGAGGACAGGATCAAAATTCAAAATGACCTGGACAGGTTGGAGAGCTGGGCCAAGGCTAACAAAATGAAATTCAACAGAGACAAGTGTAAGGTCCTACACTTAGGTAGAAAAAATGGAATACAGAAATATAGGATGGGGGACACGTGGCTGGATAGCAGTACGTGTGAAAGGGATCTAGGAGTTTTAATAGACCACAAGCTGAACCTGAGTCAGCAGTGTGATGCAGCAGCCAAGAAAGCCAACGCAATTCTCGGTTGCATCAATAGGAGTATGGTGTCTAGATCAAGGGAGGTACTGGTTCCACTCTGCTCAGCTTTGGTTAGACCTCATCTTGAATACTGTGTCCAGTTCTGGGCACCCCAATTCAAGAAGGACATGGTCAAGCTGGAGCAGGTCCAGAGGAGGGCGACCAAAATGGTGAAGGGCCTTGAAGCCAAGCCCTATGAGGATAGACTTAGAGAGCTGGGTATGTTCAGTCTGCAGAAGAGAAGGTTAAGAGGGGACATGATAGCTATGTTTAAATATTTGAAGGGATGCCATGTAGAGGAGGGAGAGGGCTTGTTTTCTGCCACTCCAGAGACCAGGACAAGGAGCAATGGATTCAAGCTGCAGGAAAGGAGATTCCACCTGAACCTCAGGAAGAATTTCCTGACAGTCAGGGCTGTCCGGCAGTGGAATATGCTGCCTCGGAGTGTAGTGGAGTCTCCTTCCTTGGAGGTTTTTAAGCAGAGGCTGGATGGCCATCTGTCAGGAGTGCTTTGAGGGTATTCCTGCATGGTAGGGGGTTGGACTGGATAGCCCGTGTGGTCTCTTCCAACTCTACATTTCTATTATTCTATGATCATCAATCAATGATTTACTCCGCTATGGCACCAGCAGCAGCTCGAGAAGGACAGGATCGTGGCAACATCTTGCAGAAGCATTGCCATGGTCCCCCTCCTCTCGCACCCTCATGCCAGAATGCAGGTCTCCTGCAGAAAGGGCCTAACTCTCAGCCTCAAAGGTGCTACAACATCCATTTGCATACCGATCCAGGCTAACACAGCTATGTCTTTGTGTTTGTTAGCTTATTTCCCACCACTTTTCCAGCATGAGACCCAAGACCCAGAGTTCACTTTTTAAGACAAAGTTTTTGAAACAAGTTCAAAGTCTTTACTTTCCAAAGTATTAAAAAATATAAATAAACAAATTGTATTAAAATGTACCTAGTTATAGCAGTTAAAGGACTTTTTTTAAATAATTAAAATTAAACTTATATTTTAATGATTTTAAACACTATTAAGATAACAGCACAGCTTGTCACTTTGAAAACACCTTTCTGCGGCATGATTTAGGAACCAGTCCTGCCTAATCAAAATAGTCTCCAGCTGCTGGTGGAAAGAAACAAAGAAGGGGCCAACAGAACCTACTATAGTATGGAGTTCTACAGACTGTAGTTCCACCCTCAGTGCTGTAAATGTTATTATGTAACATTATAACAGAAGAAGCTGTACCTCTTCTGTATTTAATTGCCATACAATGGTTTAAAAAACCAAGTCAGAAGGACAAGACATTTTGGTACCTGAAATGGAGCACTAATATTGTCTTTCCACTATGGCTACCAGTCTTGGCATCATTGATCTCATCATCACTGTATCTTCTTTTCCTTTTCATCATCATCATCACCATCATCATCATCTTTATTTATATTACACATCATTGATACTGAGATAGATTGCTTCTCCTTTTAAATAGCCAGGCTGTTTTTCAGAACTTACCTCGACCTGCACAGTGAACTATGCTGTGGGAGAAAGTAACTATATGATGGTCTCCATAATAGAGACCAGTGTGATTGGTGACTGGCACTTGGTGCCAGATCACAACATGTTATGGGGTGGGAAAAGAGAGTATTTAGGCCTGATTGCCCTTTCACATTCCCTCTTTGATCTTCACAGCATGACCCAGCCTCTCGCCCTGAGTGCAGTGTGAGATTTGTCTGGTCACTACAGGGCCAGATAGGAATGTTTTCCACTTTTGCCTGATCCCTCTCCCATTCCATAGTGTATCTGCAGGAACCTGGACAATTGGCTTTGGGTGCTATCTTTAAATAGGCCTTCCTCTGGAAGGTAGTGGGGAGTGGGGAGCATATAAGACTTTGGTGATCACCTGTTGGCATCTTTTGGGTTTAGAGTAGGCCTCTAGAACTCCCTCATTAAGGTCCTGTGTCTCAGAGGGTGGGAAAAGAAGCTACCTTCAAGGATAATCTGGGATTTTGGCTCTCGATTATAGGACCTTGTGGCTCAGGTGGGAGTATGCTAGGTTACCTTCCAGTCATGCCAAGCCAGGGAGCTGTCAAAGTATTTTGGATTGCCCTCTGGGCTAAGGTGTGCAGTGAGCCATGGGAAGGCTGAAAGACTTGTGGGGTGACACCTGGACGTGCATCAGGTTGATCGCCTTACTTATTCCTTTTCCAGGCCGACACAACTACATAATACAATGGCCCTTATTTAAACCAATTTTCTGTGTTTGGTGTCGTTATTTCATAGCTAATCATAAATGACAGCTGATACCAGTAAATCTGTAAAATTGTTTTTACAATCAGAATAGCTGTGAAGTAGTATTAGACAATTATTAGGGTCTCTTAGGAGCTTAGAAATTTAGGATAATCTTTTTCATGGTCTATGTTTTTGAAGAATGGTGGTTATTGATGTCTTTGATCTGAACTCCATCAACTTCTAGCTGCTTCCATTGCAAGATTTAATTTCTTTTCAGTTTTCTTGACCCCTACGGAATGTCTCAGACCAAACTTTTTTTTTCTTCTTTTGGTTATTTAGCAGTTCAAGTGCTTTTCGACTATCATCCCCACCCTGCTTCTTTGATGCTGTCTTTCAGCTCTTTGGTTCTATAAATGGATCATCATCAGTCCAGCAACTCAGTTTTAGTTTCTGAAGAACTTTCCTAGGCTTCTCAGTATAACTGAAACTATTCTCTGCATGCCTTGAAACCACTCCCTCTCATCCAGTACATACCCAAAAGGCCAACTATATTATTTGTAATTCCAATCATTTTGGTCACCACATGGTTTTCTTGTCAATATTGCAACATTCTAATAGCTGAATCACTTAATTTCCAAGTGGTGAATCACCCAATAACATATTATAAGGACTGATATTCTAAGCAAATGGCTGGTATAGGAAGCACCTATGATTCCCTGAGGACAACGTTATGTGAAGTTCGGTATGCAAAGCTAGAGCACTACTTGTATTCTGCTAGTTGTTTACAAGAAGAGACTTCACTCCACTGAAATGGAGTCATGTCAAGCTCACTGAATATCTTTGTGTTCTCATGTTTGCTTACATCTTTGCTACTGACACTAAGATGAGAAAAAACACTCATATGTCATCACTTTTAAGATGTTAGGCATTTTATTTTTTATGAAATAATGAAATAAATCTATGATCCAGCTCTTCTCAGATGAACAGTGTGCATAAAATGAACACGGAGAGGGGAAGCATAGCAGCAGACACCATCCTAAATCCATTGTTAGTCCCTAGTGAAGAAGACCTGTTGACTAAATATGGAACTTCCATAAGTGTTGACTTATCAAGTTCCCATTGTTTCATCAGTTTGTTCTGCCAGACTAGAGGGTTAGTCCTCAGCTTAGGAGTATTTCTTAGACTGAACACAGTCCAGGAGTTTACATAAGTCTTTTGCTGACCAACCCATGCAATGATAGTACCACACAAGGCTTGGGTTAAAGATGGGCAACTTTATATTGCCTAATTATGCTTAACTTCTGAGAAACGGAAGTGAGGGAGACCTACTTCAGGAGTAGCTAAAGCAAGTGGTCTCCCCAAGACCTGTCCCCCGGCTTCCATGGGTGAAACACCAAGGTCCTAAGGTGAACCCATGAAACTAGGTTGCTACCTTGGCTGGCCATTTTCTGGAAGGCAGGTCTAAGGATATATCCCTCCTTGTCACAGGACCCAAAGTGAGTAACCCCTAAGCCAGCCTCAAGGACAGCCTCCAAGTCTCAGGATATGTTGAGGAAGCTCCAGAGACTTATCCTTCACCAAATGGGTGCCATAGACATTCACCGAATTCCAAATTTCTCCTCCCCCTTTACCTACCAGTGAGGAGGAAAACTGGGGATTAAAAGCAGACAGATAATAGGCAGAGGTATTAAAATAAACTTCTTCAAGCATTGTGTGTCAGTTGCTCTTGCGTCTCACAATCTACGTCCCCTTAACTTCAAGTAAACTTCCCAGAGTGAGTAGAGGCGGGGCAACTCAGCATTAAATGAGCTCTTATGCTCCGCCCCTGGTCCCATCATCACAGTGCTATGCACCTTGATATCAACAAGTGGCCTGTCTTCATGTGAGGCCAGTAAAGGCACTTCCGCTCTGTGTTGCTGCGAGACACAGGGTGGTGGGAGGAAAGCAAACTGGCTTTGAAGGCCACATTTGGTGTTGGTTGGGACACATGTGTGCATGTGTAGACACATACACATTCTCACCACACACACCACATACACAAGCTCTTGTGTGAACTTCAGAATTCTGCTTTGTGCAACCCTACCATGTGTAGAGGCCACATGCCCGTGCAGTTGTATTCATATGCAGCCCACTTAACATTTAGTTGCAGGGCAGGAACAACCATTCTACATGTTCCATATACCCCTCACACACGTGTGTGTGTGTGTGCCTAAACACATATTCATTATACACATTTTGATCCTTTAGAGAAACATTATGTGTATTACCTTTATTCCTAGAACTGGACAAGTGAGCTGACTGATAAAATCTTTACTGATGTTCAATTTTTCTCACATTTCACTTAACAGCATGAACAGGGACTGAAAGTAAAATCAGACTTCTGTTTGGGCAAACTGCTCTTCCTAGACATGACAGAGATACTTATTACAGTAGTTACTATTATAATTTTTTTTTAAAGATCTTTACAAGCCTTCAATTTTCATATCATTAATAAAGCCAAATGGGAGAGGTGGGGTCACATATGGTGTCAATGAACTTTAATTAAGTGTAATAATTCCTCTTTTCCTGAGGTAGATGTGCTAAGACAGATTCCTCTTTTGAGACTTCAGAGGTGCTGGCAGTAAGTCTCCACAGTGCTGTTTGGGTTCTTTTGTGGAATACTAGTGCCCTCTTTGGGAAGATCAAAGTATTGTATATAACAAACATGCTCCCCAGTTGACCACTTATTGTGAAAGTTTAGTAAAATAATACTGATGGCCTAGTTATGTTCCTGACATCAAATAAAAATTCACTCTCACACATATGGAGAACTGTCAGCACCAGAAAGATTTTCACTCTTATTTTAATGATAGAAATAAATTGTTCATTGTTTCTAACAGTTTCCATAACAATATGCAGGGATGCATGTATTTATTGATTTCTCTGCTTCTTTAAAATCTAATGCTTTGTGTCTTCACTGCAGATTAGACAATGGTTCTATTATAATATGAGAATCTCCTGTTTTTTGATTACTCTGCTTGGCAAATCGAACCGAATTTTCTGTTTTTACCTTGTGTCCAGAAGCACATTACCATCAAGATTCCCTTTAATGTTTAAGAAGAAAAAAATGTTTATTGATTAATTCATCCATCTTATAATAATTTTACAGTGTGGCCTTATACCACACTGAGTTTGGATGAATTTCTTTCTCTGTATTTCAGAGCTGTGCTGAACTGCTGCAAATATCAAGAGGGTCTCTATTTCATCAAATAGATCTCTATTGTAAGCTTAACAGCAGTATTTTTTTTTTCCTTAAAGGAAGAGACTGAAAAAAGATCCTATCATTCATTGGAAAGGAGTTCACTCGTCTGTAGTAAGCTAAAACCTCCGGCTCAACTTCCGTTCAACATCTGGTTTAGCAATTCTTTGAAAAACAACACAATATTCCCTGCTGATTGCAGTACAACAACATAAACTTCTCCAATACAGCCCAATAGCAGGAAATACCCTGCAGAGCTGTAGACCTTAACCCCATGTACATTCAGTACCTTTCTCCCATGCCAGTCCATGAGCTCTCTCCATTGCACATTCAGTGCTTTGAAGCTGTGCTCCTGGGATCCTCTGGAGGAAATTTTGCTGAAATAAGGAAATCTACAGGAAAGTAGGAGACAGATAAGCTTGATGCTTACAGTGCAATAAGTTTTTACTTCTTTCTTTCTTTCTTTCTTTCTTTCTTTCTTTCTTTCTTTCTTTCTTTCTTTCTTTCTTTCTTGTGATTGATACAGAATATATATAAAGCAAGACCTTGGGAATACATAAAGATTACATAAGTGACAGAATATAGATAAGGGAGGCAGGAGTACATAACCTGTACTTTGTTGTCAACAGTAACAAGAGTGGTCACAGAGACAGGGTTCCAAGTTTCTCAGAAAGAAATCACCTGTGTTGCAGAATCACAATGAGATCAAATCACTGTGAGACTGTTTTTGCTCTGGGGCATGGCTGGAGCATGGAAAGGTAAGCCTTATTCTCAACTAGGGACTAATACTATTTCCACACAATGACGCTCTTCCACGTTATCCCATCACAATCCCAGCAGTGCCTTTGCCAGGAAGGGAGCACAAAAGGAAAGCTCCCCTCTGCAACCAGCTCGCTGTCTGCGGAAGGGAAGATGAGTGACACATGCCTGCCTTCTGCAGCACAGCCAGGTTCTTTCCCGTGCTGTGCTGGGCAAGGAAGCACCTCCATCAAGCTTCCTATCCTTCCATGTGGCTGGGAAGGATGGGAGCATCACATGATCATGGGTGCTTAATGGATTTTTTCTGTTAAGCAAATATCCCATGATCATGATAGGTGGGGGCAAGATGACAGTGGGACCACAACAACATCATGTGAAAGCTCGACTTGCAGACTGCTGTTATCCCATCCCCTTAGTGGGACAGCCCCATCATGCAGAAATGGCCTCATTAATGGGAATTTGATAGGTCAAGACTTGTGTAAGTTCTATTTACTCTATGAGTCTACTCTGGTCTGGACTAATTTTTAGATCTGTCCTTACATTTAAAAATTTTTTAAATAGTTATATTATTGTTCTAAGACCCACAAGGAGGTATCATTATGGTCATTCTTTTTACAAAATGGCTCTTTACTTTCTCTTTTTCAATGGTAACTAACATAGATACTATTTCAGTTGCTTGAAACAGTCTTCATGCTTCAAGCTGCTAGCATTTGTTTCCCTTGTCCTTGCTTCAGCAACCCCCAGCAGGACATGAAGCAGAGTGAGAGCCAATGCTTTAGCCATATAATATTCTGCCTCTTCCATTTAGTGAGGCCTACTTTTGCACCAATGGCTTTGTATCATAATGATAATTCTTGAATCTGTTTTGGTGTCGTATTTCAGCTCCAACCCCATGATTGAAAAAGTCAGGAGCCTTCTGTGCCCGTAGCATGAACTTCAATTGAGAGAAAGAGGAGCACTCAGAATGCAGCTGATGAGAGGCAACTGGAACTGAGAGGGGACAGGAATATTCAGCAGAGGCCATTTCTGCCCTATCCTGTTATAGTGCTTTTATTCCACTTTCAATATCCTATGGAATCCTAGGATTTATCATTTAGGGAGGGGCATTTAGAATTCTCAGCCAGAGAGCTCTTGGGCCTCAGGAAACTACAAACCCCAGAATTCCAAAGGATGCTGAAAGTGGAATAATAACACAATAACAGGATAGGGCAGAAATAGTCTAAGTTAAGGTGAGGGGGCAGAATGTGAACAAATGAGCTCAGAATCTGAGTGAAACCTGGCTTACCAATTAATATGACAACTTAGAATATATAACATGACAGAAAATGTATCTGCATGTCACAATGAGCCATGCTGTGATTTGCTGAAATCTGGCTTGTGATGTGTAAACCTGCCAGCAAACCACAGTTTGTTAGCCAGCCACAAAACACCCTCTGAACCACGTGGTTTATTATTGGTTTGTGAACTCTGGCTTTTTAAAATAATGCCTGAGCCACAAAAATGTTTGTCCCTAGTTTCTCCCTGAGCGGTCAACCCTGAAACAGAAGCTGACAAAATAGATGGGAGAAAAACAGTCTAGAAACAAATCAGAAAAAGTGACCCATAATCTATATAATTGTTTCCATGTTTCTACTCATTCTTGTTTGTTCGATTTCTTAATAAATCCCTATTTATGTCTTTTTTTTTTAAGAGAGCAATTCCTCTTAGAGTTTGGAAAAAAATTACTGTGAACTACAGCCCCCATTATCCCCATGTTAACTGCGCATTTCCACCTTTCTCCCAAAACAAAACTTAAAGTGACTTTGAATATAAGATGAAGACCATAAAAGAATTTTCTCTAGGTTTATTCAAGCTACACATTTAAATACTCTTGTACTATGGGTTTTAAATGTGTGTTTTATGTCAACACACACATTCAAAGCTGTAGTTAGATATGTTTAAACTGCTGAAAGTAAAGTCATAACATTCAGAAAATCGTAAAATTTAGCAACTAGCTAAGTCCCAACCTGCACAATAGTTCAAGAGAAGAAGATCAGTTTATTTTGTTTTTAAGATATGGACAGATTTAATTCTTCAAGCACATCTAGATTGGTCTGAAAGCTCTGTTCACCAGCATGATGGAAATATGGAACATGATGAAATGACACACTATGAAACAATCCTTTTTTTGATCAAAAATACAACTAGTGCCATCAAAGCGTGACCCTTCAAACATCTTTTCTATGTCACACATACTCAGCAACTCATGTGTGTGTATGTGTGCATGTCTTGAGCACAAATGGAATGAGCAGAGTCCAACTACAATCTGGTTAAACTAGGTTGAAATTTCTGCTCAGCCATAGAGGTCAGTGGCAAGCTTTGGGCAAGTCATCATCTCTATATCATCCAAGATTATGGGGAGCAAAAAATAGAATAGCTTAATGTACAGTGACTTAGAGTCCTTGGAGGAAGGAAAGAATAATATCATTAATCATACTATTAATATTTATTAGCACTACTGCTATCAGGGCTACTGCTGCTGCTGCTGCTGCTGCTGTTGATGATGATATCAATCAAGAGGTAGAAGAAGAAGACGTACAATCAGCAGCATCTCTTTGCAGATTCTCCGAGGTCCTGGCTGTTAGATTTTCCTCCAGCTTGCAACTCTACTAGAAATACAGACCTGATTCTGCAAGCAAATCACCTTTGCTGGTTCAGAGTAACACAATCTTTCTAACTTTCTACATCTCTTTTGGAAATGGGATCTGTTTGTTTTTACTGGGAATTAGTTTTGCCCTTGACCGTAAGATACTACTGGAGCTACTGAAAGGTTTGTCTATGAGGGTGATAGGTTGGGAGGAAAAGGCTGCCAAGGCATTTTGAAAGCACACTGGAGGTTCTGTTTGTTTCTACATTCTGAGAGAGAAAAAAATCATAGCAGAAAAGCAGAAATAATCGAGCAAACATGCCATATATGCAAAGCGGTAACACAAATAAATAAACACACTTTCAAAGAGAAAATTAAAATCCCTGCAAAAGTGATAAAGGAATCCAGTTTGCTTCTGAAGTAATGCTGTTGTTTCCACCCAACCAATCCTTTGAAGTGTCAATGGGCAAATGTTGACCCTCCTCTCAAGCAGGCCAGGGTTCCTGTATTTTAAAAGATTGAAAAATAAAAAGGTCAACACTCAACACTTGGCATTTAAAATGCTGATTTTTGAGGTAGGAATGGACAAAGTGTAGCCATTCAGATATCATGGGGACTGCATCTCTTAGCATCCCTCACTAATGACAATACTGGCTAGGGCTGATGGGTGTTGCAAAAGCAGCAGGAATGTTGCATCATTTCCCCCAATGTGTTTTAAGGAGTACATCACCACCTGCAAGGACTGTAATGGGTCTTAAGGCAAGCAGAAAAAGTACCATGAGTCTGTGTGGTTAAAGTATTGGACTAGGGCCATTTTCGTATGGCGTTGCAGTCTGACCATGGGGACAGGATGGCAGCAGTACATGGATTGTGCTTTCACGTGGTGTCATTGCAGTCCTGTTGCCATCCTGCCCCCCATCACTATTGCAGGATATTTGCTTAACGGAATATATCTATTAAAGTGCCCACATTCACAGAATGCTCCCATCCTTCCCAGTCATGCGGAACACCAGGAAGTGTGATGGAGGCACTTCTTTCCCCAGCTCAGCATAAGAAAGAGCCTAGATGTGCTGCGGAAGGCAGGCACATGTCACTCACGGTTCCTTCTGCAGGGAGCTGGTCAGGCGCAGAGGGGACCATTTTTGTTGCACTTGCTTCCCAGCAAAGGTGCTACTGGGATCATGACGGGAGGACAACAGGATCAGGTGACATGCAGAAATAGGCTAGAACTTGGGACTTCAAGTCCCAGCTAAGGCATGAAAGGCACTGGATGATCTTGAGTTAGTCACCTCCCTCATTCAGCCTGATTTACCTCACAGAGTTGCTATGAGAATAAAGTGCAGAGGAACAGAACTATACATGCTGCCTTGAGCTCACTGGAGGAAAGCCAGGAGGTAAATGTAATCACACAGAGATAAATAATAATATATTGTAAGACTACATAAGGCATGTCAGCCACTTCTCTTCATCTTATATATATTATCCAAAAGGTGTAGCATTTGGTCTTTCTTTCCTTATTACAATTTTCCTAGGTAGCCTCAAATAATTTACATAAGACTTCTAGCAGTTTCCCACCCGGGCTTGGATCACCCAGATCTAACCCTAGAAGGAGGCAGCCTTCCCCAGGTGGTCAATGCAGAGATGCTGCATTGAGCAGTGAGGTTTGAGAGGACAGAGTGCTGTATGCCATGTGGACTCCCCTGTACTCTGTTACCTAGATTGCTCCCCAGGGCCTGGTAGAGAATTCTGCGTCAACACCAATGATGATGTGAGATTCAACTACAGTCAGATCTTCACCTGGGCAACATCTCTTCATTCACTTGCTAGATATAGCTGTTAGTAGCAGATTGTTGAAAAAGCTTGGGTGAGAGTTTGAGTAGACATTGGTTATCATTTCACTTTGGTCTCTCTGAGTATCTGTCTTTTAACTATTGAATATTCTACCTTAATAGTCTATCTTGATCTTTTCCTTTCTTGTTCATTTGTTACTTTTAGTAACAATGATTGATATCATATTAAGTTTATGAGTGTGCATGTATTTTATGTATTTAATGTATTTTATGCATTTATATATTTAAGTTTATGAGTGTGCATATATTTTATGGATAACCTTATTCTCCCTCTGTGCACAAATTGACCCTAGCTGATAAGTGTCTGATTTGTATTCCCAATGTGATACACTGTATATTTGCTGTCTTCTTGTGATTGCAACTTTATTCTATCAACAGGTTTATTCAATTTACAAAACAACTCCTATTCCTTCTCCTTCTCTGAATCCACATGGTGCCTTTAGAGATAGAAGAAGGTAGCTTACTTTCACTACAGTAAGACTTGTAAAGGCCAGTTTTTGATGGTAGTGAGAGTAAATATGCTTCCACTCCAGAAAGTCTCTGAGCTGTGACAGAGATGGAAGGCAAGCAGTTTGAACCAGCACAGATAAGGCACAGCATTATCTTAGGACCAGCAGGCAGCCTTTCTATATGTCCTCACTGTAGATAGCAAAAGAGCAGGAATAATTGTCAAGGCATAACAGTACCACCAGCCTGCTCAAAGACTTTAAGTGGACACACAGTGGACACAAGAGGGCACAGAGAGAAAAAACCCAGCACCTAGACAGCAGGGGCAAGAGCCCCAGGGCAGAAGGAAAGAATTCCCCCCACAACATGAGGCTCACATGGACAACTAAGGAAAAGACGCAGTGAGTGAAGCATGGCGTCATGGGATGGAACTTTCCAACTCCAGCAAATCATCCTGCAGTTTATCAAGGGAATATCATTGACTGGAGTGCTAATAAAGCATCTTCTCATCACCATCTGTAGCCTTATACTGCATCATTTAAGTTAATCAAATAAGCTGTTACTTCATTATCATCATCGTATTTCTCATAATAGATTGATGGTCCTTATTTGCCATTGTGACTCAACAAGTGAGAAATATCTAAAGACTGGTCCTCTCACTCTCTGCCTGCTTGCAGCTGCAAATACTCCTGCCTATATGCCTGCCTGCCTGCCTACCTGTCTAGCACCACACTGCCTGTGTTCTTTTTCAGTGCAAAACTGTAGAGGTTTTAGATCCTCTAGGTGCTGTAGGAAGGTGCCCCACTATTAGTGAAAATGCTGCATGAGAAGAGCAGCACAGGTTGGCAGGACTGAGCAGTCAACAGCTTTTAAAAGGGGGGTTTGTGTTTTGTAAATCAGCAGATTTTATAGATGCCTAGCACAAAGCAAACCCTGAAGCCATCTATTCAAAATCTGGCTGGGTTGATCCCTTCAACCATACCTCCAAATTTTATGCACATGTTTGAAAAACTAAAATCCATCATCGTCGTCATCATCATCATCATCCCTTTTTCCTTCCCTGTGCATAAAGAGGATTGGAAATCTGAATTTGTGATTGTTAATTTGGATTTGAGGTCTGGATTGGATCTCATCTGGACCTAACTGGGTCTAGATCCAAATTGCTGAACTGGTCTCTGAAGCAAATCAGCAGCTCTGTGTCAAGCTCTGCTTTAAAGAATTTTTGTAGAACTTAAACAAACAGGATTAGGTTACAGCGGAGCATTTAAGTGGCAATGCTTATAGAGTAGAAAGTGCCTGTTAGTACTCTAAGAATTTACAGAGATTCTTCATTGTGCCTAGTTTATGAGATTACTAGATTTTTTAAAAAAGTCATCATCATCATCATCATCATCATCATTGTCATTGTCATTATCATCATCATCGCCGCCACCAACACCATCATTGCCTTTATATTTTTTAAGGGGTTAAGAAAAAGCAGCTGACTTAAACTGATGTGATGAACTCAATGGCTAAATAAAGATTTGGTCTCCTTTGCCTGGTCTGACACTTCAACCACTACACCACACTGGCTGTGGAAAGAAATGCCTACTAAGAAGGGCAAGTCTCATATGAGCAAATATTTTGATAATGGGCACAACTTTTAAGGAGTTATTTCTTTTGACTTGGTAGATAACTTCAAAAATACACCAAAGGATCTAAGAATGTGTTTAAGGGGGAAATAATTGGATGTAGGGGATGTGTGCTTGGAAACAAAAATTAATGAAGAAAATAAATTTTTTTCAATATTTATTGTAAATGCAGTAACAGACCAGATAACTTTCATTTGTCTCCGAAGATGAAATAAAGCAAAGGCATAAGTGGAAAATATTCCACACATAAGTAAAGCAGAGCAGATGCCTATTTAGGAATGACAGTCATTTTACCCACTCCTGGGAATTTAAGCATTAGAAAGAAACTGTAGCACTTGAAAATAGCTGAGCATTATCATGTGGTAAATGTGCTGTTTAAAGTGGACAGGTTGCAGACAACTTCTGACTTAAATTAGTATTAAACTATTTTGTTTCAAGGACAGCCATGATTAAAAAGTATCTTCTGTAATTACATCGTGGCTGCATTGGAAAAGCTATTTCATTTGTTCTAGATGCTGGAGATTGTTTGGAGACAGGGAAAACAGGCTTCCAAAACTGGATTAATTTTTCAAAGCCATTTAACCTCAGTATGAAATTTTTACATTCAGGGTGCAAAAGAATGCTTTCAAAAATGACTGAGAGCAATGGGCTTCAAAGTGTTCTCCATATTTTCCTGATGTTGAGGTGCATTTAAAAGTGAACAACATTTCATAAAATGGTAGCTATAACAAAGAACAGAGAGACCTGTCAGGAAGGTACAGGAAGGAAAGAAACTGTCAGTGCATTTGGATCAAAATGCTATGGAGATTTAATTCACAAAGCAGGAGCTGAATGACAATTTGGTCCATGATGGGAAATCAGGCCAGCTTAAAAGTCAAAGGGGCTTTATATTAGAGTTTTGTTATTGTTGTGTGCCCTAAAGTGAACCTGTAACAGTGTTTTCTTGGCGAGATTTGTTCATAGGAGGTTTGCCATTGCCTGTCTCCAAGGCTGAGAGCGTGTGACTCACCCAAGGTGGGTTTCCGTGGCTGAGCGGAGATTTGAAACCTGGTCTCCAGAGTCATAACCCAATGCTCAAACGACTACACCATGCTGGCTCTTGTATTAGGAATGCAATTTACTAATATCATTTATGAAGGAAGCAAAC
Organism: Cyclura pinguis; assembly: GCA_030412105.1. NCBI lineage: Eukaryota > Metazoa > Chordata > Lepidosauria > Squamata > Iguanidae > Cyclura > Cyclura pinguis. Next base: position 168,190,192 of record CM059600.1, read on the forward strand.
AATTTTGGCAATTTTCTTCTCACTGTAAAAAAGTCTTTAAAAACTGTACTGTTTTTTAGAGACTATTTGCAGCTCAGGACTTATTTCTGCACAAAATTCACCAGTGTTGTTTTTGGACAACCTCTCTCCTGGCATTTGCTGTTGAGGAAACAGCATTTTGTGTGCAGAAATGTTTACGGTGAAGAAAATGTTTTGTCCTGTGAAGAAAATGTTGTATTTACCACCAAATTTGCATGTGATATTTTTTGCACAGAAAGCAGTGTTTTTGTCATGGAAAGCACAATTTGCTACACAGAAAATGATATTTCTGCAGATACTACATAAGAGAAATATCATACGATATTTCGGCAGAGAAAAATCTTTAGCACAAAACATGCTGTTTCCTACACAAAGTGCCACATTTGTGGTAAGTCCTGTACTGCAAATAAATTCTGAACTGTGAGGATTCTTCCCAGTGCAAGATTTTCCTAATCAGGTTCCCAACACTTGAAAAACACATTTTTCAACCATTCTTAGGATATCTCCAAATATTTATTTTATGCATACTTTACATGATGTTGGGTAGACGGTGTGATACTAAGGTACAAAATACTCAAGCACCCAAACCCCAGCTACCCATTCCCTTGCAAGTGTGAAGTGTGAGGGTATATGGAATACAGGGGCTGTGGAAAGGGGAAGGAAATGGTCAGCACAGTTTGTGCAATACAGATTTGGATGTGGAAGTAGGAGGTATTAAACTTCTGCCTGCAAGTCAAGTCCCAATAAGTGATCAGGCATGATGTAGTGGCTTGAGCATTGGCCTGCAACTGTGGAGGCCAGGGTTCAAATCCCCACTCAGCCATGGAAAACCATTGGGTGACCTTGGGCAAATCACACTCTCTCAACCTCAGAGGAAGGCATAGGAAACTCCCCTCCCCCAAATAAATGTTGCTCAGAAAATCCCATTTTGATAGGTTTGCCTTATAAATAACTTGAAGGCACACAACAACAATAAAATCATTGGTGAAAATATTTCTCCTTGGGATAGGAACTTTTTTTCCAATGCCCATTGAATACCAGGTGTTATTTAAATGTTTCCAATCAAGTAAAAAAAGTAAAATATAGTTTTCAGTTTGCACTATACACAGTTAGAGCTCAAAAAATAAATCATTTTAGTGTTATGCAATTTAAAATTCTTCCCACAGACCAGCAGATGTTGGGTAATTCTGTCTACAGTCCACAGTTGCAAAAAACTGACAAGAAATGTAGACGTTCTAAAAGATACATGTTTGTCAACATTAGATTGATGTTCCCAGTATTTTCTTGATTGCTAGATGTTTTCTGACATCATGGATCAAGTATATAAAGAGCCAAAGATATAAAGCCCCTTACCCCACCCTGCCATGTTAATATCCTTCACTTGTTTTGCTCCAAAAGACTGATTTCTATGGTAGGAAAAAGGCACGATATAAATTTAAATAAATAAATGAATCTTGCACAAGTAAGCAAGGAGCAAAAACCCAAGCCCAGTAAATGGAATAGAAAACAAAATGACATAAAATATAATATTTATTTATTTATTTTAAAAAAGGTCATTTCAATATCTGTTACAGGCAAATAGCTTCATTATGTTGACTGACTGTCAAGGAGATTTAATTCCAATACTTACAGAGCCACTGCCATTCACAAAAGCATTTATATTAGTGAAAATTGTAATGAGTAGGGTGTTGCTACTGCCTGCAACTCATGCTCCTTCATTTCCTCTAATTTGATATAATATAAATAAATACTCAGTGACTCCTGCAGGCAACTGCAAAGCTCTGGATTGCTGATCATGTGTTCTAAATAAAGCACCTTCTGGAAGTCCCAAATGGCCCAGCCCTTTCGGCTAAGGAAGGTAATTGTCAGTTGCCAAGGAGAGGTCAAAGAGAGCAAGTGGGCTTTTTCCTGTATTTGTCTAGGAGAATAAGCATAAGGATGGGAATGCTTCACTAGGATCAAGGACTAGATCTTCAACAAGCCAGCAGCATGTGGGAAAGAGGTGTTTCTGATTTTAGTTCATGGAAAATCAAAACAGTTCTGTAAGAAAGCTAAGTGGGCTTAAATTGTTTGTGATTGGAGCATCGGAAGACAGACAAAGAAGCTTCACAAACAAGCCATCAAGGGAATCAGGAGATGACTGAGATTTTGAAGGAAACCTTTGCATTTCAGTATTCACGGTAGAATGTCAGGTTCTCCATGCCTGAACCATTTCTTTCAGGGAGGACATCTGAAGAACTGAGAGTGTGTGGGGGTAGATATGAAAATGTGACAAATGAACCCAAAATAGTGAGTCAAAAATTGCTGCAGATGAATCTAAATTCCAGGCATTAGAAGACACATGAGAAAATATAATGAAGGCTGGTAAAGAGATCAAGAGCTTTTAATATCTGTATTTGCTTTCAATAGCTTTATCATGTCTTTTGATACTGAATAGATCAGCGTATGCTCTGTATATTATTTTACTGTTGGGATTACTGCTACTAGAAGGGTTGCCAGCAGTAGCTAAGAATCACTTGAATCAGATTTTAAAAATAGCATTTATTGTATTTAGGTAAAAAAATGGCATAGTATCCCTATTTGTTTTCTCTCAGTGAAGGGATTGTTTTTCTTTATTTACATTTTTCATTGACGATGTCCAAAAACTTTTATAAACTTTAAATAATGGATAACTCAATCAGACAATGAATTCAGTTTTCTTCATAATGGTTTACCTGGCCAGCTTTCTACTGTGAATAATCTTTATTCAATTTTATATTTAGTAAATAACAGCCAAAGTAAACAGGTGAATTCACTGTATACAAGTTTATCTTCCCAATTGTTCCTTGGGCAACAGGAGAGGTTGCTGAGACACTGGTACTGGTAGACTCTCTGTCTCTTACACTTCTCTCAATGACCTTCATATGTAATTGTAAACTTTGAAGCAGCTGAAAATGGGACACAATGTGTAAATGCATTTATGATCGCTCCAAGATCCCTGCAAGTAAACAGAAGTACCTCGAGTTAGTTATCTGCAAAAAATTAGAAAACAAAGGAAAGGAAAGGAAAGGAAAGGAAAGGAAAACTCTTCCTCAGGTCTAAAGGGTAGCATCATTTGCTTCCAAATCCTGAACCAGCTCCCAGCTTGCCAATTTGCACAAATACAGAGAATTGTCAGTAATGGACAGTCTCCACAGGCAGTTCTGTATTCATACCTCATTTAGAGTGTAAAACCTTGCTTGTCTCATTCTTGTACACAAGAACAAGAAACAGCAGCATTTCTTTCCCCACCTATGTATTTTTTTCCCTCATTGGTCAATGTGAATTTATAACTTTCACAGAGTTTATGCAGCTCCATGAAAGTGTCCCACTGATGTCTTGTTGCATGAACTATTTAAAAAGATGGTTAACCTTTTTTGGATAGTCAACTCTTCCTTCTATGCTTACTTGTGCCCTCTCTCTCTCTCTCTCTCTCTCTCTCTCTTTGCTTAGTTTCACAAGGGAAAAAGATAATAGTTTTGTGCAGATATTTCTGCACAAAATGTAGAGGACACAAGGCAAAGGAAGTATCATTGTGTTGTTTTCATGTTGAGGAAGAGAGCTCTTATAGGGATTAAATTTGTGATGGACTTTCTCATAGTGTTGAGACACCTTGCCTCATTAAGAACATGACAATACTACCTAAAGTTGAAACTACGACACACAGGTTTCCAGACTCCACAATGCACGTACAGCAAGGGAGGCATAAACAGAGAAAACAGGTCAGGCACCAAAATATGTAGGGTAGGGGAAAGCCTCATCCATCTGCCAATAACCCCTGCATATGTAACCTAGTGGTTACTTCTCCTCAAGCCTCCCTTTGAACAACATTAGGATTTGGGCACTCTCTGCAGGATGTCATGACCCCACACCGGGGGCAGGAGAAAGACGGGATCTGGACAACGATTATGCATGATGTTGTCCATGTCTTGTTATTCTTCCATCCCCAGGTGGCACGATTACACTGCAAATCATTGATGGGTTTTACCCATCAATGACTAGTGATCACACAGCCCTCCTGCTGCCCTCCTGCACTTACCTGAGCTGCAGAGGGTCAGGAAGCACAATAGCTGCCTTTCCTGCCGCAGTGCAGCCAGGGATAGTGCCCGGCTGAGCTGCAGAAGGAAGAGGCATTGCCATCACATTCCCACAGGCAACTGGTGCAGAGGGGAGTGTTTCTGTCACATTCCCCTCCTGGGACAGGCTCTATCAGGATCCCTGCAGGATGCCACAGGATCTAGTAACCTACAGAAAGGGACTCCGTGTTTTTCTAGAGATGTTATTGAGAGAAAATGGTGCCCCTACTTACTGATGTCATTCCAAGAAGACCAGGGTGGAGGCATTTGCCACAAATTGACACTGATAACAAAAAGCAAGGAGAAGCTGCTGTACCCATTGCTACCCATTAAGAGTCCCAATGCCCATCTGATGTTTTTTTCCCAAGTATACCTCATGTTCGTACCTCTACAAGACCATCTCTTAACATTCTTAGCCAGAGGTATAGCACAGGGCACTGCCCATGGGACTTTGGTGAAAAAATGTAGGTCACAGTCTTTCCTGCACACAGGTACCTGGGACTAAGCTCCACTGAACTCATCAAAGCTTATGTCTGAGTAAACATACATAGGTTTATGCTGTTAGTCTTGGAAATACCTCCAGATAAATTTGGGAAGCATAAATGGCACTCAGGTTACCAGCTGTCATTACCAATTCATGGTTATTAGGTGCTGTATCATCTGTTTTACTTTCTGGCAAATGAGACGTTTGGAAAAGTGATAGCTCTCAGTATCTTCAAAACTTAGAATTTAAAGCCTCATTCTAGTTGCTTTGCCTAAGTATAACTTTTATAACAGAAAGATTATTCTCTCAGCAGGTCGCTTTAATGTATCCTTTCCATCAGCATTCCCCTTAGTTCTCATATTAGTTACATGATTTCCTGAATCTGACCTCCATTATTTCCCTTGTTGATATGTGGTTAGTGTAATATATTCTAATGAAGTGTAGGTAAAAAGGGATTATAAACTTGATCTGGGATGTAATGAGCCAATAGTTATCTCCTTGGGAAACCGATCAGGTAACAAGGAATTCAAGCTGATTGATAGGTTGCTTAACCCAGCACTGGCCATTACAAACAGAATCTATGCAAATCATGAAATCATTCAGCCTGCGTGTCCCACAGGGTCTAAAATAAAGCACTGCAGTAGATAATAATTTGCTAACAGATGTCACACTGGATACACCAATCTCTTCTGAAAAGTCATTATTATTCTAGGGAAGGCTTTACACCCTGGTGCTCCACAGACTTAAGTCTTTCCAACAAAACTGAAATATTATAAGCCCACTGATTTGCATGGGCTTGCCAGAGCAACAAGCCAAAAAAATGGACTGAATTACTCTTAAGGCAAAAAGACTCTCCTGAGTAGGGATGGGAAGAATATTCAAAAATATTTTTTTCTCAAAAAAAGAATAGCCTCCGAAAAGTGTTTCTCAAATGTCAAGAAATTGTGATGAGGAGAATCTTAGGCCCTTTTCACAGGACGTTGTCATCCCACAATGGAGATGGGAGGCGGACAGGAACAAGATGATGGTTATGCATGATGTTGTTGCAGTCGCATCCTTCTCCTGTCCCCAGGTGGTACAATCATGTAGTAAATCATTGATGGGTTTTCCTGCCACAGTGCAGCCTGGGAAAGTGCCTAGATGCATTGCAGCAGGAAGAGGCAGGGTCCTTGTACTTCCTGGATCATGGAGGCAGCCAGTACAGAAAGGAGCATTCCCATTGCACTGCCCTCCTGGAACAGCCACTGCTGGGATCCCCACAGGATGCTGCTGGGAACAGGTAAGGTGCGAAAAGGGACTTACACCGACTATACTCTTGGTAGTTTGGAATTTATTCTATGCAAAATGCACACACAGGTACTTTGCATAAAAAAACCCAGCATATTCTGTGCAGGAAAAAAAGAATTTCCTGCAGAGAAAATATTGTTCACAAAATGCTATTTTCTGCAAAAATACAATATGTGTCCGTAAGTTGTGTCCCATTCATTTCAGTAGAGGAGCTGCTTTTCAATGTGTGTTGCAAGAAGCGTTCTCTCCATTGACACGAATGAGGCCACCCTTTCAGCTTGTGAAAAAACCAAAGCTGCTGAACCGCAAATAAATATTCTTCAGACTGAATAAAGACTTTTATAACTTAAGAGATGCAAATATAATTCAATCAAGTTTACTATTCAAAAAAAAGCCAGAATCACTGAGTAGTGTGATTGTATAAAGCTTTTCACTTTAGTTTAAGCATTTACAAAACTCATAAGATAATCTCTACCATTGCGATAGGATTATTACAAGTTAAAACATAATGCCAGAAAAGGTATGTTTCTTATTGTAAAATGCATAAGATAGCATGATTTTACATCTATTTTACTTTGCATTCTTTAAAAAAGTATTCAGGAAAGTGCAGAAATTTTCATCTTTCTAGTTTATGAGTAGACTGTGGTTTTCACTAATTTCCCAGAGTTTTGATAGAAGTACCCCTGAATGTTAGGAATGCAGATCTTTCCTTATTTCTTTCTCTTGTGAGATAATGTGGGAAAATCAAAATCATTTTGGCAAAATTTTCAATCTTTTCCTTTTAGGACTCTTATTCTGTAGATTTTGTGAAGTGTTTTTAATTTTTAAAAAGTTGTTTGCACAGAATATTTTTATTATTCTTGTTGCTGCTTTGGGTAGAAAGAGGTAATGGATCTTTTCACTCTCACTCAGAACTTTAAAATATCTTTCAGTGGTTGACAAATTTTTGGGTCTCCACATGCTGTGACCCTTTTTTTCATCAAAGATAGGACAAACTGAAAAGATTCTTTAGATTCCTACTCAGTACAATAAACCAAATATGGGTCAAAGTCTGGTTTTACTCTACTAGAGGAGAGAAAGGTTTGTCTTTAAGAATCATATAGTATTAAATCTCATGTACACTATAAAAAATGCATCTATCTCATTTCAGTCTATGGAACACTGTGTACTGTTTGCCAATGGATCTCTGAAGCAATTTCATTTTAGAATATCAAAATGTGCTGATACTAATGAAGAAATTAGGACTTAGTGGCTATAACATTGCCCTGTACATTTGACAAACCCTAATCCTTCAAAGAAAAGTAGGTAGCAATAGTAAAGTAGTAAAGTAATGCTATCTTTGAATATTTTTATCTTTTGTGGAGACAGCAGGATTCAGTACTAATTCAGAACTGTGCCAGAAAGCTAGCCTAGTTAGGGCTCAAATTGTGGTAAATACTCAAATATGTACAGATTTTTAAAAAGGAAGGAAGGAAGGATGGAAGGTTACTGTTACAAAAGTAACATTTTCTGCATAGATAAAATGAAATAAATATATTTACTTCTTCATATTATCCTCACTACAGCCCTGTGATGTGGGCTGGACTGAAAGAAAATGACATGCCCAAGGACTCCTAGTGAGCTACATGGTTGAATGATTATTTGAGTTTTATGGGCAATTTAAAAGCACACTCAGATACAGTTTAACTGTTGTTTAAACTAAATGGAATTTTCCACTGTCTGTTTTTACTTCTCTCTCCTGCCTTACCATCTGTGACCTTTCTGAAGCATGGTGTTAGCCCATTTCTTCACAAAGCAGTTAAGAAGAACAAATGGGAGTTTTATTTTGTTTTCTTCATTTAAATTCCAATTTCTTTTCACTAGAAAAAGCTGGAACAAAGGGAATCTCCTTCATTTTATTTTTCATTCACTGAAAATTGGTATGCACCAATTTATTGTAGCCCCCCGTACACCCTCATCTTTACATGATCCCCAACAGACTGAGCTATGGTAGCTTCTAGGGAGACAATTCAGGTTAACAGAGGACCAGACTAGAAATTCCTAGCAAACATCTATGCTAGCCAAGAGCTGTGAAATTAATGGAGAGGAATTTTAAAAATACTGGAGGAAACCAGAAACTGAAGTATCTCAAAGTGATCTCCTCCATTGGTTGTTAGGTTGATGTTATGTGCCTTCCAGTTGACTCCAACTTACGATCAAAGCCCATCCTAGTGTTTTCTTGGCAAGATTCAAAGCAGCTATGCCATTGCCTTCCTGTAAGGCTGAGAGAGTATAACTTGCCCGAAGTCACCCAGTGAATTTCCATCACTGAGCAGGGCTCCAGTCCCTGGTCTCTGGGAGTCCTAGTCTAAAGCTCAAACCACACCCCCACCTGGCATTTGGTTCCCATTACAGATTATCTTCTAAACAGAAGATGATTGTAAACGTTCCTATAACGGCTTTAACCAAAGGACTGTGTTTTCCCTCTAGTTTTTTCTGCCAGTGCCATCTTAGATCTACTGACTTTTTCCCCCCTTTTTCTTTGGAGCAGTTTCATTATTCTTAGTTATGGCTCAACTCAGATAGACAAATAAATCAAGACCTGTCTATTGCCTGACTCCAAGTCTGAGTTAGAGCTTTCCATGGACCAATACTCATATTTTTGTTTTATCATAATTTAATGATTTCTTGAATATTTGCCCATTTTACCAGCAAATAGAGGATCTGTCACAAATAAAACCACATGAAATAAATTTATGTAAAACTGCTTGACATAACTTCTCTACATAATGAAACGTTTATTATGCTTAAGACAACAGAATTATTTTTTGCAACATTTCAGTGGATAATTGAGGGCCATCTAGTTAGCAGCTTCCTGCAGTTTAATGTTCTCCTTAAGCACAAAAACATTAGAAAGTATCTCTTTAACCAAGCAATTCTGCTCATTTAAAGAAAAAAAAGGAAAGAAAGAGGAAAAAAAGAAAATGGTCTCTTAGTTCAAACCGAGTCTGACTCTCACCTGGTGAAAAAATGATGTGCCTCAGTATGTGCGTGTATGGATGTGCATGAACTGGCATAGCATGAAGGGACCTATATATACATAGGCCTATTCTAATATAATACTGATAGTACTATTTATACTTTCACCACCTCCCCCTGTAATCTGAAAACATATTCTGAAGGGTTTCCTAGCCCTCTTGAGTAGGGCGTGGAGCACTGCAAGATGGAGGAGAAATTATGGCTTCCTTCTTACAGCTGCTTCTGCAGCTGCAATGACAGCATCATAAACCAGTGTGGTGTACTGGGCCAGTGTGATGTAGTGATTTGAACACTAGACCAGAGCTCTGGGAGACCAAAGTTTGAATCTCTACTCAGGCACAGAAATCCATGAAGGAGGTGCCTTGGGCAAGCCACGCTCTCTCAGCCTCAGAGGAAGGCAATGGGAGATTTCCTCTTAATAAATCTTTCCAAGAAAACCCTACAATAGGGGTTCTAAAAGCTGGAGTCAACCTAGAGGCACACAACAGCAATAGCAACATTTTAAAAATGGAGTGGCTTGATAGTTTAAAATGTCTTCAAGTGTGAGACAATTATTCGATATTAAGTATGGAAATAGCCATCCATCCACCTATGTATTAATTTATTTATTTATTTATTGCATCCTTATGCCACCTTTCTCCCAGACTGAGACCCAAGGTGAATTCCAGAATAATTTTTTAAAAAATTACAATAAAATTTAGAAACAATCAATATCAACCACATAAAAATAGTATAAAATCATTTCTTAAACATACAAAAGTTAGACAAATAAATAAAATCCCAGTAAAAATAAAGAGCTTTTCTTCTTGAACGTTAAAAGCTTGCTTAAACAAATATATTTTTGTGAGCCCATGAAAGGAAAGCAGAGATGGGGCCACCTTAGCCTCACATGGAAAAGAGTTCCAGAGGGTGGAAGCAGCCACTGAGAAGGTTGTTTCCCATATCCTCACCAAGTGGGCCTGAGAAGATAGCTGGACTGAGAGAAAACCTTCCCCTGCCAGCAGAAGTGGACCATAGAACTGTACCGGAGGATTTAGAGATTCCTAGAGGGACCGTATTTTTTTCCATAGCAGGGCCAAACAGAGTAAGATTTTTAATAAATTAAATTAAACTACTCATGCATAATCAAATCCACAAGTTCTGAACCCATAAAGGGGGAGGACCTACTGTATATATAAATGTTTTTTTTCCCCCATAACCCTAATTCTTTATAAGCATGGCTGAATATAATCTTACAAGCTAAGAACTCAGAGCCCTCTGACTCAATAAGGTAGTTTTACATTCTTCCATATTCAACTTTTTTAAAAAATAATTTTTTACCCTGCCTTCATGGGTTCAGGCATAGAACACTGGCTTCATTTGTCACCTCAATGTATGTTAAGTGCCTTCTGGTGAGAGCTTCTCTAGTCCTCTGTTGCATGAGATCTTTTTTATATATGGTAGGATAGGCATATTTTAATAAACAAACATACAAACAGAAGAGGGAATAATTGCAGGAATGTTTCTTTTCCAGCCACCACAGCACATAGCAGGTGGAAGTTGTCTGCATCTGGACATTTCTTTTCACATATAGATTTTTCCCATTTTACTCTACCATATAGTGTTTTCAATGTTGTTTATATCATTTAAAGGTCCAGAATGCTTCCCCCCCCCCACTTTATTTACATTCATTGAATACACAGATTCTTATTGGTTTACAATTGAAACTAGAATAATAGTTATACATACATATCAGAAGCAAATATAAAAAGTAAATAAAACAAATACTACAACTAAAATCTGTTCCATCTAAATCAGATCAGTCTCTATAAGCTATTAATGAAGAGTCTCCCCATTTTTGATCCAAATATGTAATTAGATCTTCCCAGTCATTTCTGCACTTATCTAAAGACTTGTCATTTAATAGCATTGTTAACCTGTCCATTTCTAGTATTTTATAAATATCTACAAGCCATGAATCCATACTAGATGTCTCTTCTTTTTTCCAATCTTTAGCATAGAGAATTCTAGCCTTAGTTATTAAATTGAGTATCATTTTTTTATGTTGCCTCTTTATATAACTCCCCATCAAACTGAACATATTCAATAAAAACAATTCTGGTTTCATAGAAAAGTTTTTCTTTACAATCTTGGTGATTTCTAAATGAATATTCTCTCAGTATTTTTTTTTTTTTTTTTTGGCCTTCATACAATTCCAGCAACAGTGATAAAACAAACCTCTTTCTGATTTACATTTCCAACATTTTTCATGACCACCTTTATATATCTTAGCAATTTTAGCTGGAGTTAGATGCCATCTATAGAGCATCTTGTAGTAGTTTTCTTTAAGTGATTGGCATGCTGTAAAATTTAAATCTTTCCAAGTTTGTATCCAATCATCTATTTGAAGAGGGTGGGCAATATCCTGAGCCCATTTGATCATACTAGTTTTGACGGTTTCTTCTTCTAATTCCCATTTTAACAATAGTTTATAAAATTCAGCTGTTAAATGTTTATTGCCTGATTCTAAGATGAAATCTAACTCCAAGGGGAAATTCTTTACTTGTTCTTCTCTCATATCTAATTTGAACCTGTGGTAGAGTTGCATACATAAGAACCAAGAACAATTCATCCCTTGCATAAGTAGTTCTTCTCTAGATTTCAAAGTCGGGGTGATATCCTGAAGCTTTAACAATTTATAATAAGTCCACCAGTTTATTTGAGAATTATTCGGAATATTAAAAAAAGCTTCTTGGAGGTCCAAAATGATTTAAAAAACAAAATAAAATAAAATAACAAAATAAAAAATAAAATTTAAAAATATATAAATAAATAAATAAATAAATAAAATAAAATAAAAATAAAATAAATATATATAAATAAATAAATGAAAATGAAATAAAAATAAATAAAAATAATAAATAAATAAACAAAATAAAAATAAATAAAAAAGTTTGTTTAGACTACAACAAATATTGGGTATGTACCATATTTGCTGGTGTATAAGACAAGCCAGCATATAAGACACACCTCATTCATACTATTTGCAGGCGTATAAGATGCACTGGCGTATAAGACGCACCCCATTTTCAAGCAGTATTTTTTCAGCAAAAAAAGTGAGTCTTATATGCTAAATAAGCCAGTGTGGTATAGTGGTGTAGCTGGACTATAACTCTGGAAACCAGGGAACAAATCCCTGCTCAGCGTACTGGGTGACCTTCGGCAACTCACACTCCTTTAGCCTCAGAGGAAGGCAAAAGCAAACCCCCTCTGATTGAATCTTGCCAAGAAAACCCCATGACAGGTTTGCCTTACAGTTTCCAGAAGTCAGAAATGACTTGAAAGTCACACAACAATAACAACAACAACAAGAACAACAATTTAAATGGCAATCAAGCCATGTTATGGTAAAACCATATTTGAAATTGAATCTGGCAGTTTGTCACTGAGAACCATGGAAGCGTGGGCTTGAAGAAATTAACTTTTCATTCTGAGCAACATCATGTGGTCTCTTTGGCCTTCTAAGGAACCTCTGCCTTCACATTATGGAGCAAAAAGTCTCCTAAAGTGCTAGAAAGTATCCCAAATGCCCTGCCTTATGGTCTGAGAGCATAACTCTATATAGGTAGTTATCAAATGTATAAATGAATATATGGAAGGAGGAGTTACAATAAAAGACACGAGCCATTTCTGCACTATACTGTTATGGTACTATTATTCCACTTTCTACATCTTATGGAATCCTGAGGTTTGCAGTTTAGGGAGGGATATTTAGGATTCTCAGCCAGAGAACTCTTTGGCCTCAGGAAACTCCAAACCCCAGAATTCCACAGGATGTTGAAAGTGGAATAATAGCACTATAACAGTGTAGTGTGGAAATGGTCTCTGGCTGTTGTCCAGCGCTGAGGTCAATAAAAGGGGGTACACTATCCTGAGGGGATAGAGGGGATACACTATTCTGTTTGCCTAGTAACTTTCTATAGGGTTGCACTGGCTCCCCAGAGAGCCACAGCCCCAGAACTTCATTACAGATGCTTATTTTGAATGGAATCTAGTAGTAATAGTAGTATTACTATCAGTTTCATGGCAGAGAAGGTCTCACCAATTGGAATTTTGGATCGTCAATGATTTGGATTCTGTCCCAAAATCTAGAAATCAGTGAGATATCATTGGATGATGGCACATTTCCAGCAGTGTTGCTTTTTGTAATTGTGTTATTGCGATGCTATCTATAACCATTTCATTCAAGTGTTTTGTCAGCCCATTTTAAATTTGAACTTTGCACAGGGATTCTTATGCTCCTTAATTTATCATTAACATTGGTTTCACGGTATACCAGGTATTATTGACTGGAGTCTTGGATCATCAATAAGTTAGATTCCACCAGAAGATCTAGAAAACAGTGTAGCATGATGTTACTATTCTTGTTTCATTCATATTCTGCTTTTTCCCCAAAACTGGGATTCAAGCAAACTTCCAAATTCATACAGCTTCCGTCTGAATTATACAGTTGGTAACTGAAATACTTTGACTGTTGTTGTTGTTGTTGATTATGATGATGATGATGATGTTATGTGCCTTCAAGTCATTTTCAACTTAAGGCAACCCTAAGGTGAACCTATCATGGGTTTTCTGGGGCTGAAAATGTGTGACACAGCCTAGGTCACTCAGTGGGTTTCCAGGTCCAAGCGATGAATTGAACCCTGATCTTGTGTGTTGTAGTCCAATGCTCAAACCACTAACACCATGCTGGCCGTACCTGGTGCTAAGTGTCTCCAACAAAAATGTTCTTCAGTTTGTGATTTGGGATAAAGATCTGCTATTAATTTTTTAAAAAAAAGTTTTTAAGAAATCTCACTGGCCACATGCAGGACCCTGGGCATGCCTAAAGTAGATCTTTGGATCCCGGCCATTCTAAGTAAGCAATTAGTTTTGGTCTTCTGACTTCTGATATATTTCCCAGGTGGCCTTTTGAAGGGCTCAGCAAATTGCCTGCCTCTGGTTTTGTACATGAGGTGCTGCCTCTTAAGCTCCATCCAGAGTGTTAACTATAAACCAAGTGGAACCCACACATCCTGTGATCGATGTTATTGTGAGTTGCGCTCAACCCAAGAGCTGTTATTGTAAGTTGAATTCCATTAAACACGGTGGATTTCAGTGTCAAATGGGATGAAAACAAAAGCACCATTCTGAACTTCAACCCTATAAAAAGGAAAGGTACCAGATATATTTAAACAAATACCCACAGAATGCTCATAAACTAAACAGCTGTGTGGAAACTATGCACATCTTTAACTCAAGTTCCACCCATTTCAAGAGAAGAGAAATGGGGCTTACCCTATTCCATGAAACAGCTTGATTGGCCACAGACCTCCTATTAATTAGCTGGAACATCAATGATTACAGAGTCTGGCCTCTATTTTGAGGTGTTACTGGCTACCTTTCACTCAGGGTGTCTCCTCATGCTCAAACGATGACCTTATGGATTAGGGATTCCATAAATCTGTTACCACATCCCTCTGATAAAAATTCCTTCAGGCTGTTTCGTAGAATTGAACAGGACAAGGAACTGCCAGTAATACAAGTGTCCAAACTAACATCCATCTCTGATTTTATGGCAATCCTCACCCTGCCTGACCGGCTTCCCAAAGATCAAGATTTTCCTGTCACCTGGCCTGACATCATCATCATCATCATCATCATCATCATCATTATTGTAAACACAGATAATTGTGTACATGATGAAAGTGAACAAAACAAGGAAGTCCTAAGCTTATCTTATACACACCAGCTAATGTCCAATGAACTAAGAATATAGCAGGGATGGGAAACTGTAGTGGATCCATGGACCAGACTGACAAAAATGTCAAAGAACAATAAACAGGAAATGGACAACAATTTACTTCTGGTTTTGAAAAACTGGTTTTTTTAAATGTTAAACAGCATTGCAGGGGAGGAGTACAATGTATTTAAAGGTTAATTGTTCCTTCAAATACAACCACCCTCTCCCAACACAGGTTTTGTCCCCCTGGTGAAGAGAGTGGTGGAGAAGATGCAGGCACCAGCAACAAGCCCAGGACTGGGTGCTCTTCCAAATCTCTTCCCCCATTTCTCCCCCAGGGAGACAAGAGCCTGTGTTGGTAAGTGATGCTATGGCTGAAGGCTGGAGTTTGGAAAGTAAGAAAGGACAGCTACCTTCATCCTGTTGACAGAGTATTACAGTTGCTCCACGACATATTCAGGATTAAAATTACAGCAATCCCATCCTGTATCCAACCTGGCAACCATATAGGCAATTCAACCTTTCTTTTTGTCCAGAAAAAGAGCAGCCCAAGAAGTCTGGATGGGTTGAGTGTTGCAGTAAGAACCTTACAGGCTGCAGATAGTCCTAGGGCTAAACTTTGCTTGCCCTGACCTGGAAGGTATTGGTAAGTTTTGAAATGGAGGCCCTCTTCATGATAGTCCCTATAATAACGTTCCTGAAGGGTCCAAAATGTGGGCAGCCGTGTTTTGTCTACTATCTATGCTTCTATCAGTCTTTTTTATCTATATAAATCTAGTAGTTTTTATGTCTACCAAGAGCAAAGCTTTTATACACTAATGGCCCTTGCCCACTCAATATCAAGCCACCCCAAAATACTTTGGATTGCAACAAGGAAAACTTGCAAAAATATACTGGTATTGGGTGTACACATTTGCCCTCCAGCTACTGTGAATATTTAAGCTAAACTCAGAATAAATGCGGGAGCTTAAGGGGTGGCAGACAAAATCATAGTCCTTGCTAATCAGGAAGTCCAGGGGCTTTGACCCTGTGAGCTCTATCTCCACTCCCCCATTGTCCCTGACACCATGGACTTAGCCTAAGTAATTGCTTTCCTCTTGAATATTGTCATAAACTATTTGCTGATTCTTGCATAATCGAATAGTGTCTCTATTCGTTAATTCGTTAATTCTGAACTGTATAATCTACCTGTATGGCTTATCCAGAAGAAATACTTCTTCCTCACTAAGTTTGGGCGGGAACGTTCATTTAGTTCACAGTGTAACATGGACATCTCAGACTAATTCATGAATCAGATTACCATTATCCTGAAAGCTATTTTGCAAATTTCACAATTCTCTTTAATTTTTTTTAAAAAAAGTATTCAGAAACATATACATGGAAGGAAGTATAAAATGGAATATTGATTATAAAGAATCCATAAATTAGAAGAAAAAGCATAAAAACATGCAAATTAAGTGAGATTCATGCAAATTTTCATTCAAACATAATTTATTAAAATGTCTAGTTAACCAAACTTGTTGACAGATGGGAATTTAGTCTTCAGTGAGAAGCTACATTGGAAATAGAGAATGAATCTGGATGATGGCTATTCAAACTAGGTACTCCAAAAATACATAATTGGAATCCCACTGGATATTCAGAATATTCACAAACAAGGACTGAGACCTCGCATAGGGAAATGTATTCCAGTATGGTAGTTGCTGCCCAACCCTCCACCTCATTCTTTCTCTGCTGTAGCTCCCCAATACAGCAATTTTTTGGACAGGGGAGAGTAAGAGAAATAGCAGGGAAGAATCCATTTTTTAAAACCTATAGTTGGATGTTAATCAATGATGTCATCTTCAGGCACTTCCAGAGGACATCCTGGGAGAGCCCAAACAATGCCTGGCCATTTCCATATGATAATAGTCTCCCATGTTGTCCCATTGCAATCCCAGCAGCTCCTCTGCTGTGATAGGAATTTGTCCCCAACACTCCCCTCCACACCCAGCTGGCCACTGGTGGAAGGGAGTGCAGGGGACATGCTCCTTCCTTCTGCACTGCAGCCAGCCTTCTTCTCATGCTGCAGTGTGGAAAGAATCATGTGATTGTGCTTCTTCCCCTTCTGCATGGCCAGCTGAGATGGAAAGCTTGCACAATTGGGGGCCATTGATGGAGTTTTTCCATCAATGATATACCCCACAGTCGCACCAGCTGGCGATGCAAGAAGGGTGGGACCACGATGATGTCATGCAAAAGTGTCATCGCAGTCCTGCTCCTCTCATGTCTCCATGCCGGGAGGACACTGTCTTCTGGAAAGAGCCACTGTGTATTTAGTATTTAGTATTGCATTTCAGTCATTGTGCAGTTGGTACAGAATTCTAACCTCTGCGACAACCAAAACAGTTATGCACATACATTGTACTTAACACCATCATAACTCACTAGAAGGATGGCAGCAAAGGATGGGACAAAAAAGAAAAAGAAAAAAAAAAAGAGGAAACCTAATGAAATTGACATGTAAAAATCTTTGTGTAGTCAGGTAGGGGGGCACTACTTAGTTTCTTCTCAAAGGTAGCAGCAAGCAATTCCAAAAACACAGTTGTCAAAAGCTATTTGCAATTTGAGATTTATTCTGCACAAAATTCACACATAATTGTTTTGCACAGAAAACAGTATTTTCTGTGCAGGAAACAGCATTGTCTATGGGGAAAATAATATTTCAACACTGATAGATTAATTCCTGCGCAGAAAACATTTTCTTCTATGCAAACAAACCAAGTGTGAATCCCTCCCATAAAAGCTTTTAGCTTCAGTGCGTTTGTCCTTCTGTATTGCAAGATGCAATGGTCTCTGAAGAAATCCCCTAATAGTTTCAGCAGGGGAAGGTCAAGTAATACCAGAAACATACTGGAGTTGAACATACCACGGGAGTTTGCAAAGTGCCTCTGTTATTTGCCATTGTGTTTGAAAACTTTGCCTCTAGTAAGAGTTCAGGCTTGATTTTCCCTAGGATCATCAATTGTCTTTTTAGCAGTCCATGGAATCCATAGAATGCGTTTCCAGCTTTTCTTCCTGTCAGGATAGTGGGGAAAGAACAGTATTTGAAATGTTAACTAGTGTACTAATATTGATATCTCAAATTTGTTTGGGACAATTAAGTTGTTTTTTTTAATGAATTGTGCTCATGTACAAATATGGCCCAGAATGAACACTTTCTCAGCCTAAATACCATATTAGTTCCCAGTTGGATTAAACCCATGGAATCAATGGAAGTTATGCGTGTTGATTTATCAAATTCTCACGATTCAATAGGCTACTTTATTTGGAAGTAACAACTGATTTAAATCTTAAGTTTTGAAAATGGTACTTATATTTTTCCAACTTGGACAAGGGAGAGGAAGGAGACTAGAAATAGATCTGTTCAGTATATAACTCAGAATCATACAGTTCTTGTAACCTTGCAAACCTTGAGTAAGAATTATTTGACAAAGAAAGGAGCAGATACATCAGGCTTAAATATACATACAAAAATAGAGCCAAAGGGCAGTACCTACAAGATATAAATCAAATAAATCGGATCCGTTTGTATGTTTTTCCTGACACATAAATCTAGCTGCAAGCAGAATGGCATGAATAATAGAGGAACAGAGCTCCCACAGTGAATAATCATTCACTGAATCTGGACCAATAACTTACTCTCAGAAGTGGACTTTGGCACCACAGTGATGTGACTCAGGAGCTTCAAACTTCAATGGGAGGTGTTTTCCAGGTATTTGTTGGGGAAAAGCTACACAGTTGCCGGTTGGGCTCTGAAAATCTGATTAAGGATGATACTTTTATTTCAGAAAGTGGAATAGACAGTTAACATGGTCAGATGTTTTATTTCTTGGCCACAGTCTAGCCAAACGTGCTTTTGACTTGGTCCCACTGAGCCTGATGGGTGGTGTTACTCATGGACTATAGCTACCTTAAGGCCCATGACTTTCAGTGGGGGACTCACAGATTATCCAGATGAGAACCCCACTTGGGACAACAGCGAAACAGTTGAGAATGTGGTGATTGACAACTTAGACCATTTCCAGTCTACACTGTTATAGTGCTATTATTCCACTTTCAACATCCTCTGGAATTCTGGGGCTTGTAGTTTACTGAGGCCAAAGAGGTCTCTGGCTGGGCATTCTAAAGGCCCCTCCCTAAACTGCAAACCCCAGGATTCCACAGGATATTGAAAGTGGAATAATAGCACTATAACAGTGTAATGCTGAAATGGCCTAAGCTGAAATTAATTTAATGATAATGGATATCTGTAGAAAAACAACTTAGGTAAAAAAAAAAAAAGGGAAGAAAAATAAGACAAAGTTAAGTAAATTCACACCCTAATGATTTTAGTGGAACGTGTAGTTTACATGCTTACCCAGCAGCACATTAAAATGTAAAGGTTTCTTGGATCAGACAGGTCTTCCACACAAGATCACAATGTGGCTGCTTCATCTGCATAAATTGCAAAATGTTCCACAAAACTAGTGGTTGGTTGGCTCATGCTTGGCTATCCCTGCCCGACAGTACTTGAAAAGGTATGAATATGACCACCTCTATGTTATTTTTTTCCAGTTGGTAATCCTAGCTATAGATCCATTCTATCACCTTAATTGTTGTTTTGTGCCTGCAAGTCATTTCTGATTTATGGCAACCCACCGATGAACCTATCATGGGGTTTTCTTGCCAGAATTTGTTTAGTGGAGGTTTGGCCTTGCCTTCCTCTGAGACCGAGAGGGTGTGACTTGCCCAAGGTCACCCACTAGATTTCCATGGCTGAGCCCTAGTTCAACACTCAAACCAGTCCTGTTGTGGTTCTAGTTGCATTGGTAGAGACACTCGTAGATTGATGCTGAACCTCCCTCCCATATTAGGACTGTGGTCTACTACGAAATGGTCTCCAATCCCAGAAACTGAATGTGTTCAATTATTTAGTGATGGAGAATGCACTAAGGATAAAAACTGATGTGTTGCAAAGCTTCAGCAGAACCTGAACCTGAGAGGTATCCACTGTGAGAATTCAAGCTCTGAATCACCATCAAGCTGTAGTCAAAGGAGGGAATTACACCAAAACTGTCCAAACCCACGATGGACATGTTTTAAAAGGAGTAGACAACTGCTGATCTTATAACCATTATAAAGGGTTTCCGACCATTCCTCATTCATCTGAGGAATTTTGTAGCTTTCCTTTCCAGTCATAGATTTCCTTTGTCTTGCCATCCTCTAGCACTCTCCACAATGTGGGAAAAGCTTAGTTCTTAATGGCTTTCCTTAACTTGTCAAATCATTGTGGGTACATCATCCAGAATATGTTGGACTTCTCTGCTCACTTGATACCGTCAGCACATGATGTGACTAGAGAAAGAGAGTTATTAGAAAAGGTTTAAAGCGTTAGTTAATTGTTAATAAGCATTTTTAAAAAATCTAATTCAGCCACATTTTTTTCTAGGAGGGGGAAAGTGAACTTTTATGTTCAATTGCCTTTCGAATTTATTAAAAACTGCACTGAAAACTTTATCTGAATGAAGCTGGAAAATGTCATCCATGATGATTACTGTTGTATTACGTTGTTCCTGATTCCCCCCAGCAAAAGTACTAGAGCTAGAGCTTTAAGATTCCGCTTCCTAGGACAGGTGAAGTTTCTCCATGTGTTGTTTGGTATAGAACACAGGAGGGCTACGTGAATGTGAAAAAGAACGCCACTCTTTCCAAGCTGCCCTCAGCTTAAAATCTTGCTAACTTTGGAATTAATCAACCTATTGTAAAATTGGTTGGCTCTTCATAGTCTCTCATTTAATTAATTAATTAATTAATCAATCAATCAATTACATTAATTAATACCGTAATTATCATAACTCAATAGTCTGATGAAAGAAGAGAAAGATTACCAACAAGCTGCAGCTCCTTCTGAATGCAGGGAGATGGGGGCTGGGGCAGTAAGGGATCCTGCTCCCCAGCAGGACTTGGCAGAGGCTGCAGGTGCTGAAGATGACACGCCCCCATCCTTTGTTGAGAAATAGAGGGAAAGACGCCAAGCCCAGAGCCAGTTAAATAACAAACACTGACCTAATTAAACACTAATGATCAGTGATGTAGACTCAAGTCAATCGACTCGGACTTAAGTCTCTTCGGTGACTTGACTCGCACTGAACTTGTCAATAAATGGTTGAAAGACTTGACTTGACTCGAGACAAATTTTTTTTAGTGATCGACTTGCTGCCCCCCTCCCCCTCCAGCCTTTCCCCAATCAGCGGTGAGGGAATGTTATGCTGGTGACCCAATCAGAGCTGCACAGGCTCCTTTATCCCTGCCTTTCTGCCTCTCTTTTGTTTCCCTCCTTTCTCCAGAAGCGGTTTATAGGAAAGCAAAAAAGCAGGACAAGTTAAAAGGGAGGAAACAGGGCTTTGCACCTTTTTTTCTAGCGAGTGTGGGCAAGGAGTGGTCCCTGCATCTGGGTTGAGGGGAGGGTTAGAGGTTGAAGTCCCATTAATGTTAATATGAAATCCTCCTCCTTCTCCTCCTCTCCTTTCCCCATTTAACCCCTCCCTGCTCAGACAGAAGCAGTTTCCTTCAGTTTGCCTTTCCTGTTCCTCAATGGCTGAGGGCTTCCTTCCAAGCCTCCTTGTTCATGCTTGCTCATGAGTAAACAGGAAAGAAAGCCTGCTTGCTCATGAGTAAATAGGTAAGAAAGGGTGTCCTTTACAGCCATGGCAGTATGGAAAACAGTTTCCTTCAGAAGGGCTTTCTTGTTCTTCAACGACTAAAGGCTTCCTTCCAAGCCCGCTTGCTCTCAGCTGAAACTGCTCCCCCATGCACAGATCACCAGCCCCCTTTTTTTCCTGTTAACATTGGCTCCTATACTGGAGACTTGACTTGGGACTCAACTTGAATTATCTTGCAAGGACTTGAGACTCAACTTGAGACTTGGAGTAAAAGACTTAAATACATCATTGCTAATGAGGCAGCTGTGGCCTTGAAGAAACTGTTTATAAATATCCCAACATTCTCTTTCAACCTTAGTGCTGACAACTGTCTTATCTGGTTGACTGGCAATACTCTCTTGCATTCCTGTTTTGTCTTGACCTTGGACTGACTATATTTGGACTATTCTGTTTACTCTTCATCTTGCTCAGATAGGCAACCACTTCTACACACCAACAACTTGCTGCCTTGGGCACTTGGTGACATGTATGTTGAGGTGTTCAACAGTAAGTGAGACTGACTCAGAGGATGATGGACTCTCCTTTGTGGAAGCCTTTGAAGGGAGATGTTGGACAGCCATCTTTTGAGTTTGGAAAATGGATTTAGATTACATGAAAACAGATTTCACTTAAACATTAGAAAGAACTTTTGTACTAAAAGAGCTGTTAAGAGAGGAATTGACTACTTTGATGGTGGATTCTCCTTCTTTAGACGTCTTTAAACAGAGATTGGATGGGCATCTTTCTGGATTACTTTACTTGTTTATTCCTGCATGGCAGGAGGTTGGGTCAGATGGCCTTTGCAGTCCCTTCTTACTCTATGATCCTTGTAATTAAATCAGTTCTGGAGTTGCAACCCAAATGCAGTGGTTGCCCTTTTGTAGGTAAGTTTCCATCTAAATTGATCATTTATTCAATTTTAACCAGTTACTTCCCATCTCAGCATATGATGCTATAAGCATCCATAAGAAAGTCAGTAGTACCTGAAGCCCATAATGTCTTATCTCAGTCCCAGCACCACAGCTGATAATTCAAACAAAACAAACTGAATAGCTCCCAGCTCGTTACTTACTTTTATTCAGTAAGCACAAGGTCAAAAATGAAGTCCAACAGAATCAAAGGCAAGCCAGTCCAAATTCAGTCAGGGTAATGCAGAGTCAAGCACAGAGTTCAGCAACATGTCCAGCAAACAGAGAGGTCAGATAAGCTCTGACAACTCTTCGAGGTGAAGGGCGGCAGCTATATAGGTCAGCAGCCTAGTGTAGCTGTTGCCTGATTAATTCTGGCTGGTTATAAATTCTCTGGAATCAATGTAGGTTTTCTCTTTGTTGCCCGCACTTGGCAAAGGTGGGTACTGGTAAGTTACCTCCTATGTCTGAAGGGGAAGGATTGTCTGCTGGAGCTCGCACTGCCCCCTGTTCTGTTTGTGGCACTGTAGCCTCTCCTTGTACAGCAGTTCCTGGCATGTCCCCTATTTCAGACTCTGAGTCAGAGTCCATGTTCTGCTAGGAGGCCATGACACCTGATAATCATGTGCAACTACTTAAGTGGAGAACCATGCAAAAACATTTATGTTTGGAATCGTGCTTGTAATAATACATGTTCAAAAAGATCCAAAGGAAAGAAAGGGAAAAGAGAATGAGTTATAGCACAGTCCTGTACATGCCTGATCAGAGATAAATCCCCCTGAGGTCAGTGAGACTTGTTTTCAGATTTCAGCACTGAAGCTCAGGAACTCCCATTAAATTCATGTCACTTAGGGCTTCATTTTTAAGATGAATCTAATAAAACTAATTTGCCATTAATGCTTATTTCTTTAATGCCAGGACCTTTGACCCACCCAGCTTATTGAAGATTATTGTTCCTTGTAGCAATCTGATTTGTACATGTTCAAAGCTCATTCCTTTCATTTTGCTCTTTTTAACCATGTTGAAGCAGGCAATTTCAACAGGCAGCGTCTAAAGGAATTAGATATCACAAGTGGTTGATCCTAGTAACTCCATCCAGTGCATAACTGAGACCAAGATGAACCAGAGCTTGCTGACAGAAATGTTATCTTTCCGGCTTAGCAAACAGGAGTTGTTTTCACAGAGATTCCTTGTGTTTCCAATAAGATTGTGCAAATGGGGAAGTCAGAACTAGGTTTGATGCTCTTGGCTGACATCTGACTGGACCAAAGAAGCAAAATGACTACACAAAATATTATTAGTGATAAAATCCACAGTTTTTACTATGCCAGAACATTAGTCAAGTCACATTGCTGAAATCCTACTTTGACTGATGGGGTGGTTTCTCCCACTTTAAACACAGTCACAATTTTATACTTACAGCTAAGCTGGCAACATGGGTGTTTTTGCAGTTGGTGTTGGTAAAGCATACCCAGGAGTGGTAGAATACTTTCTACCCATGGAAAAACACATTCCACCAGCCCCACCACTGCTCCAGTTCCAATCACCTTTTCCAAATGGTACACTCAGTAGGAAATCCTGATGATGTTACAGCTACTTGAGCAGAAAATCTGGCTACCTTAATTGGTCTTGCTTTTTCTGATATATGACATATTCGAAATTTCAACTTTTTCCAGTTTTTGTCTCCTGTCCCTCATCTCCTAGTGAGGTCCTCCCGGTGCTGTATCAATTCCATTAAAACCTACCTTGGAGTTTTGGGGAAGCGTGCAAACAGGCTGCATAATAAAAGAAAATGGAGGTGTTCCTCTAGAGTATATTAAATGGTGCATTAATGCTGAAAGACAGAACAGTGGAGCTGGAGGAGGCATTAAACTAGTCTGCAGAGTTGTGGAGATCAATGCGACAGTAGATTTACAGGTAGTGGTGTTGGGTGGCAAAGTCACAGAAGTATCCCATACATTTTGATAAGTGCTGCTAAGTGACCGGAAACTATAATCAGTTTGTTCTGCTTTCCATGCTTTTTGCTGGAATGAGTACTCTTCTGTTTCGGCAATCGGACCTTAGAGAGCTATCTATTTTCCTAGAAGGTAGGTTGGTAGCTTGTTAGTTTGCATGTGCTGACTTATTTAGATGCATGCAGGTGGCATTATCGGGTACCATTGTACTGATCTACTATGTAGAAGTCAATGTTTGTCTGCACATTTGTCTGTTTGTCTGCGTCAGGCAGGTAAAAACTTCTACGATCGGCCTCAGGCTGGTTGCTATGGAGATGAGGCCTACCATCAGTAAGGATACCAGAAAACTTTTGGGAGGCGTATGTGAGAAAAATTAAAGCGACATACACAACATAGTTAAAGGGTCTTCTCGCCTCACACAATAGATTGTATGGGTTCCATATGTGAAGAATCTTAAAGTTGAAATACAAAACAAAAAATGCTTCCAGAAAAACATAAAGCCATTGCACAAGTTCAACAGAAAGCAAAAAAAATCAAAAGCCAGGACATCAATGTCACCAGAGAACACAGATTGGATTGGGGACTATAGCGAAAAGTTACAGGTACTGGGATAGGCCGGTTGCTATGGAGATGATGCCTAGCAGCAAGGAGGAGGACAGTGAATTCCCACAGGAACCCAACCTCTGTATGTTAACAACAACAAATACAGATTGGATTGGGGAATATGGGGATAAATTACAGGCAATGAAATAGGCCGGTTGCTATGGAGATGAGGCCTAGCAGCAAGGAGGAGGACAGTGAATTCCCACAGGAACCCAACCTCTGTATGTTAACAACAACAAATACAGATTGGATTGGGGAATATGGGGATAAATTACAGGCAATGAAATAGGCCGGTTGCTATGGAGATGAGGCCTAGCAGCAAGGAGGAGGACAATGTATTCCCTCAGAAACCCAAACTGTGTATGTAAATAACTCTGAATACAGATTTCATTGGGAAATATAAGGAAAAATTACAGGTACTAGAGACAGTTGGGTGAGTTCTTAAAAGGAAAATAAAATTCCGGGCAATGCCAGGTAAATACACTAGTCAAAAAAAATAAAAAATAAAAACACTCAAAGTAAAATGGTTTAAAAAAAAAAAAGCAATGCTTTCTAAGGTCCATTCCCAACCATGACAGATAGTATATGTTTCTCATCTTGCGTTTCAAGACTTTTAGTCAATATATACTGGTTCATCTCTTAAACTTGAGAGCCAGTATGATGTAGTGGTTTGAGTGCTGGATTGCAACCTTGGAGACCAGGGTTTCATCCTCAGCTCGGTCATGGAAACCCACTGGATGATCTTGGGCACATCACACACTCTCAGTCCCAGAAAATCCTGTGATAGGTTTGCCTTAGGGTCACCATAAATTAGAAACAACTTGAAGGCACACAACAACAATGAACCTCATACGCTCAACCTAATTAAACAGGACTGCACTCAAAGCGTACAGTAAAGAATATGGAATTATACAGGGTAAAGGATTCTGTCCATGAGATCTGCATAATAAACTATCCCGTCGCAATCACAGGAACCCATGTTCAGCCTTGTGTACTTCAGTTGATTATGGTCAACTACATTGCCAGGACAGGATTACCAACACCTAACATTCCTGGATCGTGTTCAGCTACTTGCTCACTTTCCCCAAACAATGTCTGTTAAGTAATTGTCAGCGGAGATCCACTCATTTGTTTAGTTTCTGGAAGGAAGAGAAGAATGGCCAAGGAAATGTTTTTCTACTGGCTGAACCTCAGGAATATTTGGGGCTGTCTGCAGCTATTCATTCCGGGCCATCCATTAGTTGCCTTCTGGGTCTGGATTTAAAATAATATTACAGATGAGAGAATCTAAGAAACTCAAGCTTCTTAAATTTATCTAATTGTCTTTCCAAAATTCACAAATACTTCCGTGTGCATTTTTTAAAAGAGCATGCATATTTGTATGTGTTTTTCAATGTACTTGTATTTCCCAGGTCCATTTTTAGAATGTCTATATTCTTCTAAGTTGTGTGAGAAGAAATCACAGGGGACATTTGTAAATGTGCAGATTACAGACTGCCAGTGGGGTCTGGGACCCAAAAGGAAGGAAAAAACAATATTAATTGTCTCAACAGTCTTGAAAACATCTCCCAATATGTTTTGTGAGAAAATCCAGGATCCAGAATATTTTGCCAGACTTATAGAGCAGGTCCCAGAAAGTAAACAGTACATCTACTTGAAAATATAAATGGCTAGAATTGTTCAGAATTGGGGGGGGGACAGAAAAATAGGCTTGACAATAGCATAAATAAAGAGTAAATGATAAGATTGAAGTGTTCTGGTGTAAAATGTCAGTGTTTGGCTTATAGGATTTATAGCAAAAATTAAATAGTAGCTAACAGGGTAATGAGACTTTTTTTGTCACAATTCATTTTTGACAAGTGTTTACACAAATTTGTAGATTTTGTCCATGTGATCCAGAACCCTAAAAATCAGTCGTTCTGATCATGTGAAGGGGCTGCATATATAGGAGACACTGTCATCTTTGGCGTCTCTATGCAAAGAAAGCAATCCTCACTTTCCAAGCAACATGGGACTAGTCTGCTCCCTTTCCCCATATGCTCAGATCAAACTTTTCTTGCATGCCAAAATAGGGCATATGAAAATCGATTAAAGGGGACCCCCTTCCACTGCTCTTAGACCACTGTTTTCCCATTCAGTCAAGAATATCAGGCCAAGAGAACGTGCTGCAGAATGTGTTAGAACAAACATGTGCTGATAGAGCCACAGGACTGTCATGGTAGCCATGGGAGTTCCAGCAAGGATTTTGAAAGCCGCTCAGACATAAGGGTTTTTTTGGATTGAAATCATGCCAAAAATCACTCCAGCTAACACGGCCATGGAATCTCATGGGCTGTACAATGGTTAGTACAAATAGCAACATCATATGGAATCAAATATTTGGATTTTTTTAAAAAATTTGAAGGAGAGTAGACTATTAATAAACTTGGTACTTGGTAGCTTGGTACAAAAAAATAGAAATAATGGATTAATTAATGCAGATTCTATAGAAGTGCTTAAGTTCTCAGACTTAACTATCATGTACATTCTTCTATCAGGAATACAAAAACACTATTCGTATTTCTAGAATGTTCCTACGAGCAGTACAATGAGAATCAGTCAGTCAGTCCATTATCTATATACCTGTTACATAATCTAACCATTTCCCTGAAGAACATTCAAATTAAAATTATTAACAAAAACAAGTACATTTCACTATGAAGCAACCTCCATCAATTCATCTGTGCCAAAGCTATCATTATGTAAGGGTAATTTGAAGGTTCTCTCTCTCTCTATCTTTATCTCTATCTATCTTAACAAGGTAAGTTGCTATTTCTAATGGGAAGAAAATGAATTTCAGGTCATAGTCAGGGCAACTCAGGATGAAGTCATAGGTTGAATGGAGCAAAGGGTGAGTTGAAGATTAATTTGATTAGGATTACTTAAGATAATATTTGGTTTTATGTGGGGTTTAAAAGCAACCAGGTCCGTTAGTGGAATCTTGTGTCAATGTTACACACAGTTGGTGGGGTTCAGGCTATGTTGACAGTGACATGATGCTTGAAAAATCAAATAATGCAGCCAAAATGAATGCCACTTATAATAAGAATCTGCAAACTGTTAGCAGGTTAAGAAGTAGTCAGCCTGATCCTTTACAAAACTGAAGGTAATTTGAACTTTGAGGTAACTGCTTTGCTATGATCCTCCAGTCACGTACCTACTCAAAATTGGATTATGGGATGTAACAATTTTGTATTCTTGGATGGAGTTTGTTCAGTTTAAATCAAATAGCAATGCACAAACTGGAAAGGGTTCATCCATTGATGAATTCATAAACGAAAAGGAAAAAAAGTAGAGAGTAAACCATTTACTGCATAACTAGTATCTTGGACTGGAGTTGTAAAGAATCTTTGAAATGTTTCTCATCCCTGATGAAAAAGAGCGTTTTCACACTCTGAGATGCCCCGTCAAGAAAATGATCAACTGCTATGAGATTTTGTGCATCTGGTGATCTTGTTTTACCAAAAATTGTGTAAAAAAGACTGGGGGCTGGTGAAAAATGGCAATTTTCTGAAAACCCCAATTTGGACAAAACACTATATTTTACACACAATGTGTTGTTTGGGAGGGGGAAAATGATTTTGCAGAAAACAATTTTTTCCAGAGAACTCCAAAAGTGTGAGAAATTATGAAAAAAGGTGCAACAACTCCAGTAATCTCACTCAGTGGGGGAAAAAACTATGAAATTATCAATTCTTTCATGTAAGAACAAAGTAAGTGAAGATTTATGTTTCTGTCTTGGATCTCTTATGACTTGTTGAACCCACATGAATGGAAATATAACTGATGCACCTGAAATCTTGGCATGAAGACACTATATATTCTGAATGTGATGAAAGTGGTTTTGATGAATGTTCCGTGTACTGAACATAAATGTCTCAGAAGACAGCAAATATGTGTCAGAACTAGAAGTAAGTGAAAATGGTCTCCCAATTTCACCACAACATTCATTCCTCCCCACCACCACCAGAAGCCCCAGAAGAGAAGCACTACATTTTCCTCTACCTTCACTGATGGGAGGAGGATGGAAAAGAAAAATACTGGCTGCAAGCTAGGCCGTCTAGCCAGGTGCGTGGAATGTGTGGTCCTGCAGATGCTATTAAATTGCAACTCCCACCAGCCCTGGCAAGCATAGATAAATCTACTAAGGGAAGCTGGGAAACTGCAGTTCAACCAGGGTCAGCCCTACCATTGAAAGGCAGAGTTTGCTGGCTGACTCAGGCAGTAGATTTTGAACATTATGAAAGGGCAACATATTCTTAGTTATTTAATTTACTGTGATTATGTTTCCATTGCCTAGATTGAGGAAGTGAGGTGGCTCTGGAATCTTCTATCTTAGGTCCCAAAATTACTTGGCTGGTTATGAATATTACAGTGCCCCTTACCTTGAGGGGGGCACAATTCTCTGCTCAAGGTTCGGCAGGACAATATCTGAGACTGACTCAAGTTGAACAACATTTGGAGAATTAAAGGCTCCCTAACACTGCCCAAGTTTTATGCCCTATTGGGTCCTTCCCCACAATCATGAAATCCAGCCCAATAGTTCTTTCATGAAAACAATTGACTAGACACCAGACTAGAATAGAAAATATTTGAAAATACTTCCACAAAGATTTTGAATGCATGTCTGGCTTCATTGTTCCTGCTATTTATCAGAGAGTTTTATATGATAAACTAACACAACTCCCATCAACTCAGTCTACTCTGAAGCAAATCCCTCAGTTTTTCACTTACTGAAGAAATGGTCTATGGTTTGTGGCATTTATAGTAAAATATAGCTCAAATCCAGATCTGACTGAACAGAAGGAAGCTATGAAAAATTGTTCCATTTACTCTTGAAGGCCTAGAGGAATGAAATATCTTTATAACTCTGTAAGATGAAACTCTGTATAGTTTCATATCTGTATATGAAGGATTTGTGATGCTATGAAGTCAATTTTGTAATGTTCAAAGGTTCCATCTCTGAATTTGGCTCATATCAAAAGGCGGAGTTTGATTTGAATGGAAGCCTCCCTCATTTACTCCTCTTCTCCTTGGAACACCTACTGCTTGACTTATCTAAGACAGGTGGTGACACAAAGCATTTATAGAAACCATTAGATCAAATAGGAAGAGAGAAGATGAGGAGGAGAGAGATTTCCCAAAGTCTGGTCAAGCTGTGTATATTCATAGTAGCAACCAGGCCTGAATCCTGGGGCATGCATTTGTCATAGGACTGCCATACAACTGTTGCTTCCCACTGATAAGTCTCAGAAAGGAAGAGCATGGTAAGAAAGACTGAAGAAAGAGAAGTTCGTTGTGCTCTTACTGATGTCTTCACAAGGACTGAATTCAGAGTAGGGCAAATTAAAACAAATTACCTTAGAATGTCCTGTGGACATTTTTCAGCATGATTCATTTTAATCAGGACTATAGTTGAGATCAGCCATGGAGTGGCAGTGCATGGAGTTCACTCATCACTGTGAAGAATGTTTTTTCTTTTCCTATCTAGCAGAGCAGGCCAAATGCAAAAGAAGACATCACTAAAAAACATTCCTATATGTTTCAGATGTAACATGTTTCTGGATATCAGGCCTTGCTGAAAGGATTGAATTATCGCCCACTGGCTGGTGAAAAAGCACATTATGCATGCAGGGAAGACTTTCAGCTTGTGATTTATCTCATTTTAAAATGATGACAATTAGTCAACAGCTCTAATGAAAACTACATGCCACAAGAACATGAAGAGACAAAAAGATATTTCTTCCAGGCATATTTTTGGTGACACATGTGGTTTCTTAAGTCAACAAAGCTAAGCAAAGATGTTTCAGTTGGATAAACACGCAGCACAGGTTTGCAGACATTCAGCAAAGGAAAAGCAGAAGGATATGGAAGATTCTGAATGGGTCTCTTGGGCATTCCTCTTAAGGATGGACTTTGCATGCTTGAGTTCATCTGAGACTTAAGGAAATTCAGGTACTAACAACATTGAGGTTTACCCTTGACTGTGTAATGAGTTGACTCTGAAATAATTCCTTGATCCCAGCCTTCCCAAATGATGGGCCACTCAGTACCTGGTGTTTCATAGTTGTGAAAATGGAAGGTTCTCTGAGGGAGACATCAGAATAATAGCCCCTCATTTATCATCATAAGTTATCCCACAAGTTCCTTCTGCTTTACTATGACACCTTCAGATCTCCAGAGTCAGCCTCTGGAGAAAGCCTCTTATTGGTACCTTCATTGTGGGAAATATGAACTGCAAGAGCAGATAAGAAGGCCCTCCTGATCTGTGGAAACTCCCCTCAGAGGTTTAACAAAGGCTGAGAATCTTCCAGAAAGAATGCAAGACAGTATTGTGTACATGTGTTTGGTTATCGAGAATGAGCCCGAGAAACTTTCAGAGAAACATCTTTTTGTTTTCATTTTTCAAAGGATTGTATATGATGTCATGTTCTACTCAGGATGTTTCAAGTTGTGGGTAACAGGGGTCATGCTTTCACTGTTAAAGAGGGGCTGTACATGGCACATTTTCAGAGCTTACTTTTTGGACTACTGCTCCCAGAATCGTCCAGTCAACATGAAAATAGTGGAACAACCAGGAGGCTGAAGTGGATTGAGGTGAAGGAAGAAAACATAGCAAGACCGAGATGAGGTACCACAAGGGGAGGAGTGGAAGGGAAGAGGAAGAGGAGGAAGAGCAGAGAAAGAGAATAAGAGAGAGAGGGAACAACTTGCAACCTTGCAAACTCCACCCTCTTGGGCCTCTGTCTGTCTCCCTGGCCATTTCCAGCAGAATCTCCCTCAGAGATAGGAATTTGAGATTTGACAGAAAGAAGATTCTCTTCTCTGTCTTATAGATTAAAAATGCATCATGCCCTTCTCTGCATATGAAAGGGCTGTCTTCTAACTATCATTTGCATATCGTAACATCTTGTGCCATGGCATGTCAGTCTCTCATACAAAGGAGAAAATTAAACATTCCCCCAAAGCATGCTCAAGCCCTTTGAATATCACTAAAGCATTCTTTGGATCATATCCCAAATAGTCATAATATTAAAAGAAGAATATAGGTACTTCATACATTGCTGTTACCACTGGCTATGGCTTAGTTATTCTTTAATGGAAGCTCACTGTGTCACTGTTTAAGAATCCGTGTCTTCAAGGATGCCTTGTAGCTTCTACATATGAGGTGCAATGAATCCGCTTTTCACTTTATTCCAGATTCATGAAGGAGCTGTCCAAGGTGCTCAAACTGTGTCTTCCACATAGGTTTGCCATCTGAATATCTTTGTTAAAGTCTGGAATACAGCCCAAGTAAATTCACAGCACCACTGCCATGGCAGCCACAGGACACAGGTGCATGTCTTACTACAGCCTTTCCAAACCCTACACTCTTCAGGTATGTTGCTGTATACCTCCCCTCGTCATCTCAACCAACACAGCCATAGGATGTGGATGATGATGCCTGTTGTCTAACATTTCTGCTATGCTGGGGAAATCTGTTTTAGTCACTCTGTAATATTCTACTTTGATATTTGGAAATGTAACAAAGAACATGAAGAACAATTTAAAGTGTTTCATTTTTTTACATGCATGATGCTTTGGTAGTCTTGGTCCTAATTTCACTTAGGGTTGGGAGGGGCGTTCAGAAAAAACACTATGGGAATCCAAACTAAATATGGGTGGAAGTCTGTCTAATTAATTGTACTGGCCCAAAAGTCAATTTGCTCATCCTTAATTTTGTGAAAATATTTGCAATGTAATTCCTGGGCCAACTCAGAACTGCTTCAGTTTATTAGGGAAAGAATATCCAGAACTGTTTTCCAATATGTATTGGAAAAGCCAATATGTATTAGAAGGCTGCCATCCTTGTTTAAACCCTAGAGTGATCTTAAATAGATGAAAGGAGATAAATAAAAGTTGTTATACAAGTTGCTATATTTATTTATATCGCACTTTTTCCCCAAAAAACTTGGACTTAAAGTGGTTCACAATTTAAAAGAACAATACAATTAAACTCATCAAAAAGGACATTAAAATAGAATTAAACCCTTTACAGTATTAAAACAATTCACAGTGTTAAAATAATTCACACTTCAGCGAAGGAGTAAAATGCCATTTAAAAAGGCAAAACCACTACTTTAGATAGTAGCAACTGATCCCTGCCTGCCTAGCTTCCTCAGAATGCAGTACTTTTAAATGTACTTTTCAGTACAGCCATACTTGCTCTCTCTATCACATAGATGATCTTACTGGCTCTAGTAAGGTGCCTCCAGTACTGGGATGGGATGGGGGTGGTTTGCCCACTTGGAAATAAGGTCTTTTCTATTATTCTCTTTACACTGTTATTGCTTCCTTTACATCTTTTTTATTCTTCCAAAATCCAGGAAGCAACATCAACTGGCAAGACTGAGCACTCAGTACACTTTATGGTTTGAAGAAAGCTAATTTAAAGGCGGATAGTACAAAAACCAGAGAGCCAGCAATGTGTAGTGTTTTGAGCATTGGACTATGACGCTGGAAACCAGGGTTTGATTCTCCACTGGGCCATGGAAACCTACTAGGTGATCTCGGGTGCATCACATACTCTCAGTCCCCAGAAAACCCCATGATAGGTTCACCTGAGGATCACCATAAGCCATAGATGACTTAAAGGCATACAAGCACAGCAAATACAAAAATCACTGGAATTCACCTGTCTTCAATTTGATAGACATTATTTGCTTTTAAAGTACTACCATGTATCAAACTTTTGTACATTTGTGTTAAACGTATAGCTGTTTTGATTTTCCAAATAAGCATTTCCTAACGATTTCCTGGTGCCAGTCCGTGAGACACCAAGCAAGACAATGGGAGACCCCATTATTTTGATTTCTGTATTTCGATTCAGACTTGGAACCCAAGGTGACCCAGAGTTGGTCCAAATCAGGACCCAGCTGAATCTGATCCCAATCCAAATAGTTGAATCAAGTTCCAAATCAAATAGAGGATGCCTTGTTCAACTTTGCTTGAAACAAGGGGATAAATCAAACATTGTGTTGTAAGTGTTGCCACTTTAGTCCCTTTCATTCCCCTTGGAGCTCTCCACAGTGCCCAAAAAGAGCTCCAGTGAGCTACTCAGAAACCTGGGGCCATATAGAGTGTGCAGAGTTAGCAGGACACATGAGGAGAAGGTACCCTCCTGATTCCACTGGCATCTGCTGGTTTGTGAGCACCATGTTGTCGTTACTAATAATCTTTTGAACCAGAAATAAAATGGAAGAAATTTCAAGCAAAAGAGAAACAACGTTTCATGTGCAAGGTTCTCATAAATGAAATGGTCACTAAGCTTTATCTCAAACAAAATTTGGAGCAAATCCTGAAAATTTTCAAGGGAAGTTTCAGGAAGATTAGTACATTTTCTTGTGGGTAGAAAGAGGATTAGACAATAGATCCTTCATTTTAATTTCATGCTCTGTGACTTTCTTAGACTCATTAGGGAAGACAGAAACTTAAAGCCTTTGCTAAAATAAAGACTTATTTAGGAATGCTTGCATAATTTGATGTTTCCAGTTCTTGTATGAACTGAAGTGGTCTGATGGGTAGACTGAAATGTAGCTCATTGTCAGATTTTTCCCTTCTTCAAATGGTGAAACACAATTTTCCTTCAAATAAACTGCACATATCAAAATGTTAAAAATGCATTGTATTTTAAGACTTATTTTCTCTCAAAATATGCATATCAATATTTCTGTTTTTTTTAATTATCAAATTAATATGGAAACAAGATGAGAATGCATGATTCAGTTTATGCTAATTTAACATGGACTGGAAACAGACTGTGCCCTTCCATCCCTAGATCTATTTGCAGAATTTGAAAAAGTTACTTTTTTGGAACATAGGTCTCAGAAATCCCTAGACAGCAGCCATGCCAGCTGAGGGATTATGGAAATAGTAGCCCAAAAATCAACTTTTTTGAAGCTTTTCAGGGAACTGGCCATACAGATAGGGGGATTCCATCATCTGTAGTCAAAAGAACAATTTTTCCAGGCTTTGCTTATTTATAATGTTTGTAGCATGCATGTATCTTGTTGGCCTCTAGAAAAATCTTTCAAATCACTAAATTTCTAAGTTTATAGTCCATTTTCTGTTGTAGTCATTTTACTTGTGAATCACAAATACTTAATTTCTACATGCATATACAGTTCCAAGTATTAATCTACTCTTTGCTTTTCATGTGTTTTCAATGACTTCACATGGGTGCCAGATCCAGGTAGAATGTTTGAAAAAAAATCATACTGCTTGAGGGAGATCAAAGATGTAATGCAGGTTTTTATGGTCTGTAACAGTTTTTTGGAACAAAATAGAAGCTGCACCACAAATATTTGGCTGTAGCGATTTCCATGAGCCCATCCAACATGCTTTTAGCCACAGGACTCACCGACTCCATCTAGTTAATATTCATACAATTCATTATGTAGCTACCAAGATCTGTCTGAATGTTTGACATCAAGGGACCTTGTATTTCCAACAACTTAGCACTCCATCACCTTTAAAGAATGATTGTGATTGGTATCTATTATACATTTCATAGCTGAATTATCTTTATTAAAAATAATTTCTGACAGCACCTTTTGTACATTATAATGAACTGAAAAAATAAAGCACAAGATTAGAACAACATAAATGACACCAAACAATGGAATTCCAAAGAGACCAATTTATTCTAATGCTTAACTTACTAATTCCATCTTTTCTGAAACAGGAGATTGTAAGACTTATATCATATTTTATTAATTGGGCACAGACAGCACAAAAAAAGATGTAATTATAAAATGTGATATTTGTTCTTAGTTTCTGCCTCCTTTTAGAAAAATCAAAAATACAGATTTTGCTCTGTTTTCACTTTTCTTTGTAGTGGATTTTTGTGGCAACTTGATTATCTCTTAGTGAAGAAGGTATGTCTGTTTATTCTAAGCTTATACTGAATGTTTTCTCCAGTTTCCAGAAAGCTGTCTTGTCCTGCAAAAGAGGGTTGAGGAGCCATTGTTTTCTGCATCATGCTCATATCACTTCAGAATTTCCTTTACATTTTTTTAAAACTATCCTCACCATGGATCATTAATGTCCTTTACCATGGATTACAAATTGATGTATGTACTGTATGTTTTTCTTTACTCTATTATACGTCTCTTGATCTCAGTCTCCTGAAGTTCTCTCTGAGATTTGATTGAATCATAGGAAGCCTTTGTGATTACACAGACTGCACAGTGAAAGACAGAATACTCACATGCATTGCTTGCCCAGCTCATAACTAAAGCAGAGGACTCTCATACCCGTCCATGGATATTTCACTAACATTTTCTTCTCATTAGAGCTCCTTCCCCTCCCCTTCCATCAATTTTGCTTTCTCTCTCACATTAAATTAGACTAGACAGGAAAAACATGGAATGACACCACACTAGTTCTTCCCTTTGTCTTTATCAGCCCGAACTGTCCCGTCCTATAACGTTTACTTCTTCAGCTCTACCAATGCTAGCCACTGCTAGAAATCACTTAAATACCTCCTCTCTATCAGTTGTACTTTGTCCTTCCTAAATTACCAACATAGTGCAAGGTTTCTCTTCCTCCAGCCCTTCCCCAAAGCCATCTTAGGCACAGAACCTCTGTCTTAATTCTTATTCCCAAATATACATGTAGCTGCATTTGATCGGCTGGATGGCCGTATGTGTGAGAGGGATCTAGGAGTCTTAATAGACCACAAGCTGAACATGAGTCAGCAGTGTGATGCGGCAGCCAAGAAAGCCAATGCAATTCTCGGCTGCATCAATAGGAGTATGGTGTCTAGATCAAGGGAGGTACTGGTACCACTCTACTCTGCTTTGGTTAGACCTCATCTTGAATACTGCGTCCAGTTCTGGGCACCCCAATTCAAGAAGGACATGCTCAGGCCGGAGCAGGTCCAGAGGAGGGTGACCAAAATGGTGAAGGGCCTGGAAGCCAAGCCCTATGAGGATAGACTTAGAGAGCTGGGTATGTTCAGTCTGCAGAAGAGAAGGTTAAGAGGGGACATGATAGCTATGTTTAAATATTTGAAGGGATGCCATGTAGAGGAGGGAGAGGGCTTGTTTTCTGCCTCTCCAGAGACCAGGACAAGGAGCAATGGATTCAAGCTGCAGGAAAGGAGATTCCACCTGACCCTCAGGAAGACCTTCCTGACAGTCAGGGCTGTCCGGTAGTGGAATATGCTGCCTCGGAGTGTAGTGGAGTCTCCTTCCTTGGAGGTTTTTAAGCAGAGGCTGGATGGCCATCTGTCGGGAGTTCTTTGAGGGTATTCCTGCATGGCAGGGGGTTGGACTGGATGGTCCCTGTGGTCTCTTCCAACTCTACATTTCTATGATTCTATGATTCTATGATTCTATGATCATCATTCATCATCATTCATCAGTGTACCTGTTTCCTTACCATCTCGTTTACAGGTGACAAACAGGTTTTAAATATCATTGTGAACAATATTTTAATAGAGTTTTTAAAAAGCCGGCGCTTCCTTGATATTATAATTAATACGTGCTGTTCTGCTACAATGAAGAAGTTTGTCCATTAATTATACATTAATCACCCATTCTTCTTCTTCCTTCTCCTGATGAGCTCTGTTTGGCATCATGCAAATGAATCTTTGCTCATGTAATGGGCCTTCTCCCTTCTATCTTCCCCCTCACCTCCTCACACTCTGTCCACATTTGCTCTGGAGGGTCCCCCAAACCTCTGCAGTGAAATGGAGGGGACAGAAATCTATTTCACTGGCAGTGTTCATTCCAGTGATAGCATAAGGCTAACTAGAACAGACTGATCTAATCAATGGAATTTTAAAAAATGCTGACTTAAAGTTTGTTCCATGTGTCTGACCTAGCATTAATTAACAAATGGATTTAGACTAGGCAATTGGATACAACTTAAAAAAATATTTTGCTTATATGCCACTTTTCTAAATCAATGTGTAACCAAAGCAGCTTACAACTTTTCTTTATAAAACAGTAAATGATAACACTGCACATGAGAAGAAAATGACTATTTTAATATATTTAGCCTAAGACTAATATGTGTATATAAGAAGATTGTAAAATAAATGGATCTATCCCTTTCATTCTCTCTTTCTCTCTCTCTCTCTCTCTCACATACACAGAGCTCTTCCAACTATAACCTAGACCGTGAAATATTTTTTTTACTCAAGACTCTCCCTTCACTCACTCAAGTTCTTTTTTTACACACACACACACACACACACGCACACACACATGTGTATATATATGTATATATGTATATATATTAAAGAAAAAGAACAGTACATAACAGAATAAAACAAAAACACCACATGAATAACATAAAGGTGAAAAAGGGGAAAATGACAACACAAATAGCTTACATTACTATTTCTCTCCAGATCCTTTATCATCTTATACTTGTTCAACAGATTATGTATCACATTGATTATATATTTTTATTTCATGTATCTAAATCTCTTTCTCCTTGTACTCGTTATTGCTATAATAATATCATTCTTAAATCTATTCTTTTCAACTATATTTAACCTATTGCTAACTCTATATATGATCCAGTTATTAACCATAAATTCTAACCTTAAATGTGAGCCCATTCCCAGAGCCACTTATATTTCAGCTTACTCTACTTTCCAAAATTGTAATTTTTCTTGTGGAGGTGTGACACTTCCCTCTTTTATTAAAACCTTTTCCACAAATATTTTCCATATTGCTTCAAAGTCATTCCTTTTCATTATCCCTTTTTTAACCTTAATTTGACATGTTAACTTATCATTAATCACAATTTTCCACACTTCTTTATAACAATCCTTTATTTGAAGGTCTTCTTGAGTTTTCCATTGTCTCGATATAATTAGCCTTGCTGCAATCAATAAATTTGTAATTAATTCCTTCATTGTCTGGGTACAATTAACTTTATCAAATATAGATAATAACGCTATACTAGGGCATATTTGTAAACCAATTCCTGTTATTTCTTTTTTCTCTTTAAACACCATTTGCCAAAATTTCTCTACACCTTCACAATTCCACCAGATACCAATATATGTGCCAATCTCTTGGCAACCCCTTCAACATAACCTTGAATAATTCTTGTCTATGTGGTTTAACCTTACTGGTGTTAGATACCATCTCCAAACCAATTTATAATAATTCTCTTTTATCCTTATGGATAAAATTTTTAAATGACGCTGATTCCAAATTTTCCCCCAATCTTGAATATCTATTTTTTGTACTAATTCTTCCTCCCATATTCTTCTAAGATATTCAACTTCATCTTCATCTTTTGACAGTATTTTATATATTTCTCTTGTGGTACCTTTCAGTATTTCATTTTCTTCCATATCTTCTCTTTGCTTAATCATTTGTTCAAATCTGGTGTATTCTCTAAAATCTTTGTTATTGCTTTTCCAATTCCTTGTCCACTGCTCCAACTGAATATAATTAAACTATGACATCTTAATACCCTGCAATGTCTTCTTTATTCTATCTTTATTCATCATTATATTCATCCATTCATTTAACTTATATATTCTCTGCTTTTTTAATTCCTTCTCTAATTCATCCCTCAAATTTATCAGGAATTTTTCCATCATCACTACTGGAGTTAATCATGAGATAGCCAGCATTACTTTTCCCTTGTTTTTCTTCCATATTTCTAATATATTCTTTAATAGGGGATTTTCTATTTTTTTATTTCTCTCGTGACCAGATTCCAAAAAAAATATCACCAAAGGAGATATACATTGAACTCTATTACAAAAGCACAGGATTTTGTAAAAAGGCATAAAGAAGAATTGAGTAAAATAGAGTCAGTAAATATAGAGGCTCAAGAAAAAGACAAAATAAATGATGTTAAGAAAATAAGTGAAGGAAAAGATTTGGAATTAAATAAGGAATCCAAGATGATAGAACAAAAGAAAGTCCCTAGACATTCAGAAAATAAATTATTGGCAAAAGATTTACAGAATAACCCAGACCCAGATTTACAGACCCAGAAGAAGAGGAAGAAGGCATTCTTGATGAAGAAGAGGAGGAAGAAATAGATAAAGAATTAGAAAAAGAAGTAGGTTAAGAAAAATAAGAAAAAGGAAATAGAGTTAAGAAACTTGTTGCCCTAAATTTGAAGAGCTATAGAGATAATGAAGATCATTTCATGGAATATCTGAGGATTAAATGCACCAATTAAGAGAAAAAGAATATTTCATCATCCAGTAAAACTGAAAGTGGAAGTAATCTGCCTACAGGAAACACATATAAGAGACAGAGATATTAAGTATCTAAAAAACCCAAAACTAGGATTAGACTTTTCTTCAGTGTGTGATTAAAAAAAAAAGAAGTGTAATGATCTATGTTAGCAAAAAGTACAATGCAAAGGAAGTGTTTACGGATGATAAAGGGACATTTATAGGAGTGGAGGTAGGTTTAATACAAAATAGAATACTATTTGTTGGGATTTATGGATTACAACAGAATAAAACTTGCTACTTTGAGAAATTACGAAAGGTAATAGCTGAGTATGATTATCAAGAAATTATAATTTTGGGAGATTGGAATGGGCTTATAAATCCCACCCTTGGTAGAAAATCAGATAAGAGAACTAAATTAACACAACAGAAATAACCAAAATCTTTTTTTGACCTTATGGATAATCTATCTCTGCTGGATGTATGGCAATATTTATATGGAAATTTAATAGAATTTACTCATTATTCTGAAGTCCATAAATCATAGTCCAGAATAGATATGATATTAGCATCTAAAACTCTGAACCAAAATATCAAAAAGATGGAAGTTTTACCAATGATATTCTCTGGTCACAGCCCTGTGACAATGATAATAAGAGAAAGAAAATTGGGTTATCATTGAATATTAAAAGAGGAGCTGTTAAGAGATGAAAAAGTAGTGGCAAAAGTAAGATCAGAATTAAATCAATATTTTAGAGGACTCAGGAAAAGGAATACCAGAGAGAGTAGTTTGGGATGCAGAAAAAACTGTGATAAGGGATATCTTTATTGAACAGGAGATTTATAGAAAGAAGAGGAAAAAAAAGTCACCAAAAAATTATGGAAGAACTTAAGAAAAAAAAGATAAGCTTAAAGAAGATCCACAAAATGTAAAGATTAAGAATGAAATAAAAACTTTACAGAAACAAATTACAATCCAGAACACAACTGAATTGGAAAAGAAACCGAAATATGTAAAGCAAAGATATTTTGAACATTCCAATAAGGTAGGCTGGCTTGCAGGCTTAAAATAGAAAGAGAGAAAAGATTAATTTTGAAAATTAAAGAAGGAAAAAAGATATATTAACACCAAGATAAAATAAAATTAGAGTTTCATAAATATTTTAAGAAACTTTTTGATGATCGGAGTCATCCAGAGTTACATAAAAATATAAAGGAATATTTGGAAGAAATGACAATAATGCAAATCAGCAAAAAACAGAGATTAGAGTTGAATAGGCCAATTACAAGAATGGAAATCTTAAATGCAATTCAGAAGCTTAAAGTAGATAAAGCTCCAGGCCTCGATGCTTTTATATCAAGTTATTACAAAATCCTTCAGGACCAACTTGTGGGACCCTTGCAGAAGGTTTTGAATGAAACTGACTATAGGAACTGCCCCGCCTCTTGGAGTGAGACCCTAATCAGTTTGATTCCTAAAGAAGGAAAAGACCATTTGGATATCAAAAATTATAGACCAATTGCATTGCTTAATGTTGACTATAAAATATTTACCGTCATTTTAGTAGAGAGATTGAAAAAAATATTAAAGGAATGGATATTTGATGGCTAAAGCTGCTTTCTCTCCAGAAGATCAATAAGAGATAATATGATAATTCTAAACATAATCGAATACTGTCAGAAACACAATGAGAAAAAGCTAGGTATGATTTTCTTAGATGCAGAGAAAGCCTTTGATAACATTAATTGGAGATCTATAGAAGAGACACTAAGAAAGATAAACATTGGAGAAAAGTTCATTAATTGGACAAATACGATTTATAAGGATCAATCAGCAAACATACTAATAAATGAGGAGACAAAATCTAAAACCGATATCAAAAAAGGGATAAGGCA
The DNA here is from genome assembly GCA_030412105.1 of Cyclura pinguis. Classification (NCBI taxonomy): domain Eukaryota; kingdom Metazoa; phylum Chordata; class Lepidosauria; order Squamata; family Iguanidae; genus Cyclura; species Cyclura pinguis. Next base: position 168,232,179 of record CM059600.1, read on the forward strand.
GGGATGTCCTCTTTCCCCTTTAATTTTCTTGATTATTATTGAAATATTGAACATACAAATAAGGAAGGACACTCAATAAAAGGGGTACAGATTAAAAGTCAGATGTTTAAAGTTAGGGTGTTCATTGATGACCTTGTCATTCTTTTAGATAACCCAATCCAAAGTATAAATTGAGTGAAACAAGTTCTACAGGAATATGGAAAGGTGTCACGATTTAAAGTAAATCCAGAAAAAACAACCATGATAACCAAAAATATGACGAGTCAAGAGGAAATAGAATTAGAAAGTGAATCCCAATTTAGAGTATCTAAAAAAGCAAAATATTTGGGGGTTTATTTAACTAAAAATAATACAGACCTATATGATAATTATAAAAGAGTTTGGCATCCTGTTAAGGAGGACTGGAAGAGATGGACTATATATAACTATACTAGCTATATCATTGATGGGAACGATTGCAGTAATAAAAATGAATGTTCTTCCTAGAATGATCTTTTTATTCCAAAACCTTCCCATAATAGTTAATGATGTGCCCTTTAACCAATGGAGGAAGGATCTTTCTATATTCATATGGAACGCCAAAATAAACTGAATAAAATGGAAAAATCTGAAGGATGTCAGAGAAAGAGGTGGACTGGGATTACCCAACTTAAAATTGTACTATCATACTAGTTGTACTGAATGGTTGACCACCTGGATTAAATTGGATAATGAAAGGTTATTAAGCCTAGAAGGGGCAGATCTACCCTTCAGGTGGCACGTATACTTATGGTATGAGAAAGCAAAAATAAATAGAGAGTTCAATAACCACTTCATTCGGAAGCCCCTACTGAGAATTTGGCTACTGTATAAAAAGAAACTTAATACAAAATTACCATTATGGGTCTCAGCTCATGAAGCTTTCTATAGAAGAGAGAAACCTCAATTGAATAAGAGGACTGTATATAGAGATTTAGTGAAAATCCAAGGAGATAGGATACTATTAAAAAGTAAAGAAGAATTGATAAAATGTGGACTTTCTATGCACTGGCTGCTACACAGACAACTTGTAGAGAAGTTTAAGATGGACCAAAGAATAATAGGAATAGAAATTAAGGAAAACAACTTTGACAAATTGCTGAAAGCGGGAATAGAACATCTGATTGCGAAGATAAATAAATTCTTACTGAGCTTAGAACTAGAGCAAGAGATTAGAAAGAAGAACATAGTAAAATGGGTACAGAATATTGGACACCCAATTCAACTAGAAAGCTGGGGAAATTCTTGAAAAGAAATATCTAGACTCCTCAAAAGTGTCTCTTTAAAGGAGACCTATTACAAAATCTTTTTCAGGTGGTACTATATCCCAGCCCAGATAGCAATAATAACAAAAACTAATAAAAATAATTATTGGAAATGTAGTCAAAGAGGAACTCTCTATCACTTATGGTGGACTTGTATAAAGGCAAAAAAGTTTTGGAAGCAAATCCATAGTAACATATTAAGAATCTTATAAATAGAATTCTCAAAGGATCCAGAAATATATTTGTTAAATATATTTGAGGGAATACAACAATTTAAAAAAAGATCACAACGGAAGAAATACCTGAAGTGGATGAGTGGTTAATAAAACTATATGATGTAATAGAAATGGATAAATTAACAACCATATTAACAGAAAATTCAATAGAACAATTTAAAGAGGATTGGGAACAAATTTTACCAACATTTGAAGCCAAATGGGGGAACTTAGCCACAAAGGGGATAAAAGAATAAGCAGTGCTATCAGTAGAAATCTCTAACGAGATTGGATAACAGAATATTGCGATAAAAGGTCTGGATGAGCAGAGAGATTAAATTATATGTACTGGCAAAAAGATGCAGTGAAAACAATATAGGTGCCTTACTACAATTAAAATAGTTGAGAAAAGGAAAATAATAAGAGATATAATTTAAAGAGAGAGACCACTCAATGAAAGCAAAGATACTAGGGAGAAGGTACACAACCTTGAGTTGGGAAGCAAACCATAGTATAATAGATCTAAGAAAACTATATGTAGGTAGAGTTCTATTGGAAGAATTGTATATAATAATTTATCGTTGGTAAATACTAACTATGGAATAACCAATGTGTACAGGAAAAGAGAATAACGGAAGGGATTTTAGGAGGAAATAATTACGTAGTCAAATACCCTGTAATTAATTAAGATAGGATATGAGGAGCTAAGTGATAATAGGAGGAAATAAGAAATTATATAAGAAGGTCTTAGAAATAGTGATCTTGTAAGACTATACAGATTTATATCCTTTCTGTATAGACTTTCTAGGTTTATCTCTTTTTTTGGAAAGGTTTGTTATTTATGGCTTTATACAGATAACTTATATTGTTATTACATTGATTGAATAAAAAGATTTGAACACCAAAAAATATGTATTTTCTAATCTCCCCACAATTTCTATTGTTTCCATTTCTACCCATTCTAAATCCCCTTTTCCTGAGACTCCATCTATAATATATCTTAATTGATTTGCATTACAATACCATTTTAAATTTGGGAGGCCCAATCCACTTCTTTTTGGGATCTGTACCAAAATTTCTTATTAATCCTTGCTTTCTTATCCCCATTACAAAAATTGTTCAATAATAACTGCCAGTTTTTCAGTTCTATTTCTGATACTTTTATTGGTAACATTCTAAATAAAAAATTAATCTTAGGTAATATTTTCATTTTTACTAATGCAATTCTTCCAAATCTTGATAACTTAATATTTTTATATTCCTCTAATTTCCATTTCACTTCTTGTCTTAATTTATTATAATTTTTTTCCTCCAATCTTTGCAAATTTTTTGTAATGTTTATTCCGAAATATTTAATTATTTCTTTTATTTTAGTATCTATTTTTCTTTCCTTTAAAAAGTCTTGCTCTTCTGTCTTGGTATAGTTAAACAACATTAGCTCCAATTTTGCCCAGTTTATTTGTAACCCTGTCATTTCCCCAAATTCTTTTAAATGTTCATTTATTCTATCCATTTTCTTTATTGGAACTTGGATTGTCAACAAGGTACCATCAGCAAATAAACTCACTTTATTATTTTCCTTGGTCCCAATTCCTTCCAAATTTTCAACATTTCTATAACATTTGCCAAAATTTCTATAACAACCGCAAACAAAATCAGAGATAAGGGACAACCTTGTCTTGTACCTCTAGCTATTTGAATTTGTTTTGCTAATCCATCGTTCACTGTCACCACAGCTGTATTATGTGAATATAACTGATTTATCAACCCTCTAAATTTTTTGCCCAATCCTAATATTTTTAGAGCTATTTTTAATGCTGGCCATACCACACAATCAAAGGCCTTGTCTATATCCAATGCCATTGTCCCTGCTTTTTGTTTATTCCTCTCAATTATATTTATTTTATTTATTTATTTAATTTATTTATATGTTATTTATTTATTAATACTCTACCAATTAAATTTGACATCTGTCTTCCTTGCACAAAACTACTTTGATCTTTTTGCAAACATTTATAAATAAACTTATTCATCCTTTTTGCCATTACTGCTGTCAATATCTTAGCATCTTGATTTATTAATGATATAGGTCTATATGACCCTGGATCCGTCAAATCTTTATCTGGTTTTAGAATCAGTATTATTAATGACTGTTCCCACGATGGCGGGATCCTATCTGCATTTACTATTTTATTATATAATACTTTCAACTTAGGTATTAATTTCTTTTTAAATGTTTTATAATATTCTGGTCCCAACCCATCCATTCCCGGTGATTTTTCTCCTTTTAAATTATCTATGACTTCTTCTATTTCATTTTCCAAAACCAGTTGTTCCATCAATCCCTTATAGTCCCCAGTTATTTATATTTTCCAATTTTTTTTCTATATGTTCCTCAATATTCTTCACTGATATTTTCCCTGCTGGGTACAACTCTTGATAAAATTCTTCAAATATTTTTATTTTATCTTTCATTATCCTACATAACTCACCTGTTTTATCTTTAATTACACCAATCATATTTCTTGCCTTTTTAGACTGTGCAGATCTGGCCAGCATTTTCAAATTCTTATTGCTGTACTCAAAGAAATCCCTTCTCAAATATATCAAATTCCTCTGAACCTCGTGAATTTCTGTTTTCTCCAATTCATTTCTTTTTGCTTGTAGTTCTTTAGGAATTTTTTTACTTCTATCCATTATATATCTATTCTCCAATTTTTTTATTTCCATTTCTAATTTTAATTTCTTCTCTCCTTGTTGTTTTTTATAAATTACGTGATTCCTTAATACAAAGCCCTCTTACAACTACTTTCATCGTGTCCCATAACACCGCTTGAGAAACCTACCTATTATTACTATCCCAAATCTCTTGCCATTCCTTCTCAATCTTACTCATTGTATCCTTTAATTAAGTACTCTAGTGTCTAGCCTCCATCTTTTCACTTCTTTGTAATCCTTCTTAATTACCATGTCCATATTTATCAAGGCATGGTCTGTGACTTTTATCACTCCTATCTCTGTATTTAATAACCTGAAGACTGTATTCTTTGAAACAAAAATGAAATCTCTCCTAGAATAGTTTTTATGAACAGATGGTCATTTTCTTTTTTGACGGAATAGATGTTTCAGTGTTTTCTATGACCACCTTGAAGTACTAGAACAAGGGTTGGACCAAACATTAGAAGTACTGGAAGCTACCTTATACAGAAACTTGTTTTTATTTCCCTTTATCAGCCTCCAAACATCTTTTAACCCATTTCGGTTCATCACTTTATTCAGAGTTGTAATATTATTCAATATATCTCTTATTGTCGGATCAGATTTATCTTTCCACTTATCCATAACCATATTGAAATCTCCTGCCATAATTATGAGGTCTCCCTGTATATCCTCCAACTCCTTAAATATTTTATCGTAAAATTCTTTTTGTTTCTCATTTGGAGCACATAGATTAACCAATACATACATTTCTTCCTCCATTTCCCCTTGTATAATTATAAATCTACCTTTTTCATTTTTTTAAACTCTTAATACATTAAAATTACATCTTCTAGATATTATAGTAGCTACTCCTCTTGCCTTGGAGGTACCATATGCTTTTTCATAAATAGCAGCCCAATTAAGTTTAAGTTCATTTGTTCGTTCTCGTGTTTCATGTGTTTCTTGTAAAAAAATTGTGTCTGCTTTATCTTTTTTCAACATTGACTCTATCCACTTCCTTTTTATCACAGACCCCAAACCTTTAATATTCAATGTTATCATCAACTTCTTAGCCATATTACATGGTTCAAAAGTCCTTCCCTAAATCTTAATTGGCTCTTTAGTGTAGTGCTCCCAATCCCCCCTCCCTTCCCCTTCCTCCCCCCCTTCCCTCTTCCCTCCCTCCACCTCCCCATGCCCACGTAAACAGCTTTCCCCCCTTCCTTCCCCAAGGTATAGATACCTGAACCTTTCTCACGGCTTTAACAAGCCCTCGGGGGGGGGGGTCGGACAAGAGAGAGCCATGTTCTCCAGCACAGAAGCAGGTTCCTCCTCCCACTTGTTTATTATATTTATCCCTTCTAATGTAACCTTTTTTTCCATTGTTTTTGTTATTATTATTATTATTTCCTTCCCATTATACATGTGTACGCACTATACATTTATATGTATATACATTATACATGTATACACACACACACACACACACATTTCTTATCAATATTGTTGTTCTTTTGTATTCTCTACATCTCCTTAGCTCTCCAGCCATGCCGATCTGCATAGATCCTTCAGCTACACTTGCTTTGTCCTTTTCTTCTTGCTGCATTAAATTCAGATCTTTCAGAAGTTCTATTCCCTGCTGTAGAGAATATGTCCTGTATTGCTTGCCTGCCCTCTGGAATTTCAAAAAAATAGGGTACCCCCAACTGTATCTTATTCCAGCTCGTTGCAAAACTGTGGTACAGAGTTTGATGCTTCTTCTCCAATCAATTGTCTCCCGGCAGAGATCATTAAAGATTTCAATCTTAGTATCACCATGTTTTAGTGGTCCTGAAAGCTTTCTAATTGCTTTCATCAAAGTGTCCTTTTTATTAAAGCTTGATATTCTCATGATTACATCTCTGGGACTGAGGGCTCTCTTTATTGCTGTTGCTATATGAATACGCTCCACATCCTGTTCATCCCAGGTAATCTGAGAAACAATGCTTTTCAGCCATTTCAGGACTTCTTCCTTCAAACTTCTTGCAGTTTCATTCAAAATCTCTGGAAAACTGCAAACATGAATGTTATTTCTGCGGTTCCAATCTTGTAGATCGATAATTCTCCATTCCTGCTTATCCCATCTAGCTATAAGTTCCAATATTGCCTTTTGTTGGGAATTTTGCTTTTCTTGCAGGGTATCAACTTTCTTATCCACTGTTTTAATTTCTTTTGTTATCTCCTGAATGGATTCATTCATCTCATGCATTATTTTAGTGGCTATTGTAGTTGTAAGAACTTCATTATTCTGAGTCAAAGCCTGTAGAAACCATTGTTTCATATCTCCATTTCCTGTTTGACTCTCTCTCTCTCTCTTCTGACTATTTGCTTGAAGTTTTAGGTCTCACAACCATTTCTAATGCTTTGGTAGATTCTTCTTTTTTATTGTTATTGTTAGACATGAAACTATCATTTGACGTAATTTGTTTTAATCTTAGGTAGATCTTATCTGTTGGTTTTTTGGGGTTTTGTCTCTCCCAAACTACGACAGTCTGTTTAGATTTTATTTTCTGAGCTTTTTGTGTTTTGGACATACCCGCCAACTTGCCGAGCCACAAGCCAGCTACTGAGTTTAAAATACAGCCTATTTTCCTTTTTCCCAAATCCAAACTTTAATTAGACTTCAATTAATCAGTTTTTATTCCTTCTCAAAACCTTCCAGTGAATGAATTCACAATTTAAAGTTTTACTTTAATGTTCTGAGACTTTTGGAAATCTGCCAGCTTTGTCTGATAACAGACCGTCAAAATCGAAAGTAAAGTTTTTCTATCTTTCTCTCAGTTTAAACTCCAATTAAACCACTCTGATTCATGCCCCAGTTTTTTTGCTGTAAATATTTATAATTACTCACTGTCTTCTCTCCATTCCGGTAGGATTATTTAACTCTTTTAATCATTGGCTTGTAGGAGACACATTTCCAGCCTCTTATGCCATCTCCATGGCTCCTCCTCCTCACTCAAGTTCTTCCAGCAGTCAGATGGAACTCTCTAAAACATCTCCTCTTCTTGTTTGTACCCAAGATCCATTCACCTGTATTCCTCCTGGAACATGAAATAGATGATCCACTTGTCTTTTTTACAACATTGAAGGAGCAACCCAAAGGAGTGACTCCAGCTTCACTGTTGCTCCCTCAAGGTAACATCCAATGGGACTGACCCATCACTAACCCCAGAGGACATGGTACCTCCCACTGACAAATGTCGTCCTCCTAGATTGTCATCCCTTCTCAGAACCAAAGGAACATTGAGAGGTACTTGAGGAGAAACTAATGTTACCTGTCATCTTTCCAAATCTCTCAGATATATTGGTTCCCCTCTCTGTCTCTCTCTTTTTCTCTCTTTCTCTCAGCATAGGTGGAGCCACATGGATGATAACAATGTAACATTTCACCATTCAAGCTTCTCCAAGGACAGAAACCCTTCTCATTCTTTGGGGCTTTTTCAGGGACAAAGGTCCTTCTATTCTACCTGACCAGTGTTGGTGTCTGGCTGCTCTTTGGTGCTGGACAGGAAATGAGAGCAATTTTTTTCTTTTTTGAGGGAATAGATGTTTCAGTGTTTTCTATAACCACCTTGAAGTACTAGAACAAGGGTTGGACCAAACATTAGAAGTATTGGAAGCTACCTTATACAGAATCAGACCACTGGTCCATCTAACCCAGTACTACTGATAGCAACCAGCAGCCATTCTTCAAAGTTTCAGACAGGCGTTTTTCCAGTTCTACTTGGATGCCAGGCATTGAACATGAGATCTCCTACAAGTATCCTGGTTTTTTCTACTTAGGCAAAACTTTGCTAGCAAGCAAATATTTTTGGTAGAAAAAAAGAAACTTTGTGGTAGATGTTTTGACTCCCTTTGTATTATATTGTATTGTATTGCATTGTATTGTATTATTGTCATAGTTTTGTTGCCCCTCTTGCGCCATCTTTATCTATAGAAGCTCCCCCCCCCCGGTTCATCAAGGGTCATCCTGTAAATGGAATGGTATCACATTGATAAACAGCTATTGAGATTTGGCATGGTGACATACTACATGAAAATATAGCCAATTCCAACAGAGGGCTATACTTAAATCAATGACTCACTAGGTGGGATGTCATCTGGAGAGGAAGGTGCAAGTAGATACATCTACAGTAGATACATCCACAACCTCATAAATAAATTGAGCAGAAAGTTACATAACCCTCCCTCTAGCTCTCTCTCTGTCTCTCTGTGTGGTTGTGTGTAAAACAATTTGCATTGGTTCTAAAGAGGAATGAGAGCAGTATGGCTGTGTTTCAGGGCAACCTTAATTCAAAGGATCATACAAACCATGAGAATAGGAATTTCTTCGGAACCTGAAAGTTGTGGCATATTGCTTAGTGGTTTTCTTTCTGTGTGGAGGGGGGAATATTGAATGCCAAATCTGACAAAAGGCAAATTGGATTTAAGAAAAACAAAAAACAAATCTTGTTCTACTGTTATCCAAAGATATAGAGAAAATTCAGTGAAAATGTATCAGTCATCTAAAATACTTTAAACAAAAAAAATGAGGTGTAATAAAGCAATGTCAAATATATACCCATGATACTGTGCAGAAATGTTCATCTGTGTATGAATGAACTGCTTTATTTTTGTCATAAATTTGCATTAATAATATAATGGAGCAAACAAATCATAGAGCAATACAGAATTCATATGCTGCTCTTGGTAAAAATGAAGAAGTGAGATGTCACAACTTCCAGGAACAGTCTTTGAAAAAACATATATGAAGACGTCTCCAAGCAGCTGATAGATTTATTGCTTGGTAAGTCTTGTTCTCATTTTAATTTTGAAAAAGAAAGGGAAAATAGAACAAGAGAAGGGAAGTGAGGAAGTGAAACAAGGGGGTGAGGGAAAGTAATGAATCTTGCATAGCCAATGCAGACTCCAAGGGCACTGGCGCAGCATGCAAGTGCCCAAGCATTTGCATGGCCATTGCAAATGAAAAAATAAGCAGCGCCAGACCCAGATGTCAATTAGTATTCTAAGATCGTCCGAGACCCAACACTGGCTTCTGCAGAGCCAGATTTTTATGCTGCTGGAGCCAACTGCCTGATGACTAACAGCTGAATTGCCCAGCAGTTGGGTAGCTAGCTTGATCAAGCTGCAGGCCCATTCACTGAAAGCTCATTTGCTCTCGAGCAAGACAGGTTGATTATGAAGGGGAGGAAAACTGAATGTTTTGTTTTCCTGCAAAAAGGAGCTAATAAAAACAATTTTAAGCAATTGGGGAGTGATAAGCTGAAGCACACTGTGCTTTCTTAGCGGTGTTTAATTCTGCAATGAGACCTCTCTTTCTTTCCAACAGGTTTACTACTACCCGCCTTACGTCAGGACATGATTTAAATGCAATAACAATTGTTTGGCTTGCAACCTGAAAGGAACATGTGGTACCTTTAAAAAAAAACAAACTATTTTTATGAGCTAAATTACATTGAGGGTCTTTTTTTTTTTAGGTGGGAGAAGGGAAATGGTTAGCTTAGACTATCTGTGATTCCTAGGGAGAACTTGGAACTGAGATTTTGACGGCTGCTTTGTTTTTTATATCTTGGATGGATTTTCTCCTTTGAGTTGTTTTTAATGGTTTGCCTTTTAACACAAGTCCAAACAAAACCATCTTGATTTTGTCACCAACACTCATAGCAACTCAAATGGGTATTAAATTACTGGTGTCCTCCTGGCTAGCTGCCATTAACTCTACAACATCAAGTTTATGGAAGAGGCAGAACATAGAAATGGTAAAAAATAGATTGTACATTTACCATTTTATTAATGTAAAATGTGAATGCAACAGGTGAATCAACCCCTCTATACCGCTAAAGATTCAAATTACAAATATATCAGGAACAAAGATTCTTTATAATAAAATGTAGCCAAGATTTTAACTCCCCCACCATGAAAGATCTGATGCACTGTCACAGAGGATCTTAGCTGTAGTTGACATACAGCAAACTCAGGCTATTTCTGCACTAGACTGTTATAGTGCTATTATTCCATTTTCAACATCCTATGGAATCCTGGGGTTTAGGGAGGGACCTTTAATGTCTAGTATGGAAATGCCCGCAATGCAATAAAATGATTCTGAAATCTTCTTTAAAAGAATTTAAATTCTGAGATTTCATACACTTCCTTCAGATAAGTGAAAAACTTTCTTGCAGAATGTCTATTGAATTATTTTAGCCCTCACTAGTAAAACATCATAAAGTAAATTAGAGGGAGAAATTCTAAACTACTACTACTTTCATCATTAGGGGGTGAAAAGGATCATCTTGAAAAGGAGGAATGAGATGAATAGTTTATTAATTACAGATTGGATGGTGAATCATGCAAAAGTATTCAAGAATGTGCATTTGTGTAGGATCTCCTCTCCCACCCTGAAGAAACAAAAACAAATTTGAAAAGCAACGTTTGTTTTTCTCTGTATTGCGCCGAGTATACTTAGTGATTGGAAGCAGTTTGTCAAAAGTTTTTTTAAAAAGCATATCCCTTTGTCTTTTCCTTTTTTAAAACAAAAGGAGGAGGAGAAAGAGAATATTCTACTCATCTTTGTTTAACTTGTCATGCACTGTTCACTGTGTGTTGTACCATCCACTTGTTTTATCACTTTTAATTAATATAGCAACTCCAGGGGCCCATTCACCCTACAGAATGCTATTATTCCACTTTAAGTGACCTGCTTCTGTCTTATGGAGTCATGGGGACTGTAGTTTGGTCAGAGGTACAAGAGGAGCTCTATGATTCAGAATTCTAATTGGCTATCCCTAAAATGCCCATCCCAGGATTCCATGGGATGGAACTATGGCAATTAAAATGGAATAATGGTGCTACAATTCTGTAGTGTGAATGTCTTCTAAATATCACATTTCCTTTGTATTTTGATACACTGCAAGAATAGATTCTATGCACAGGGTCTCTGTTACTACATGTGTGTCACAAGTTGCTGCTACAAGTGTAGGTTCGTGACTAAAAAGACTAGAAAGACTTTATTCCAGAGATCAGCATAATGCTGCATTTCTACAGTTGTTCACCCACCAAGTCTTTCTTGACTAGGGAGAGTGAAACTCACACTGGATAGTACTTTCTAGTCTCCTACTGTTTAAGGGTTCAGTGTTATATAAACCTCACATACACCTGCATTTCCCATTGCCTTTAAAGCAGATGCTCCATGCAAGGCAGAAGTTTCATGCTACACACTATGGCTAGCATCCTATCGGTTATTTCCGACCAGAGTAGACCTATTCAGTCAACTGTTGAATACAGGTAAATCCTGTTGATTCAGTGGGACTAGCTTAGTTTGGAGTAACTGTACGATTTAGCCCATATATATTCAAGGATCTCATGCAAGAAAATCAGAACTGTCCTACCTCCTTCAATTTCTATAGAGCCATCAAAGACTGCTATGTCACATCTTTTCACTTCTTTTGTCATTTATTAGCCAATTTTGGATAATTAGACAGAAATAGAGAGTGCTTGACTAATTAGCTACTGCAACAATTCCAATGCTTGAGAAGTAATTATTCTCATAGTCACCATTTTAAAAAAGTAACTCTTTATTTTCCCATTTCTTGCAAGTAGTTACAGTAGCAATTTCTAAGCTATTTTTTAAAAAAATTCTGAATTCTGAAGTTGAAATGGTACAAAACACTTTGAGCTTGTCTTCCCCTTGTGTACAACAGTGCACAAACCAGCATTTGAATCATGAGATATTCCTCCTCCACCATTTAGTTAGATTGCATTCCACAACTGTAACAATAACTAAGAAAATCACAGTTACATCATGAAACGACTGGAATTATCCTTTGTTAGCCTTCACTTTTTAATGCAGTTTGGTTATGGTATCATTACTGAATACAGGTATTAACTACAAGTAACTATTTATTTGTAACTAGTTGCTTTCACACTCTGATACTATGCCCATTTTATCAGGGGAGACTGACAGTGAAAGAGACTAGCTTGTCATTAGTTGAATAGGGATTCAAAGCCAGATTTCCTTGAAGTTAACAAAATATTATACAGCCCCAAATCACAATCTTCTGTTTCTCAAACAGATTTTGGAAGTAAACCTAAATATTTTCATTTCTTCTGGCTCAGCCTGTCTGTGTTGTCAAACTGTGTGTGTTTGTATGTGTATTTGCATGAAAGTGTGTCGGTACGTAAGTAGATAGAAATAGCTACTGCAAGTGTATTCCATGTGACTGAGACATTTTAAGGAATAGAAAAATTAAACCCCAAATCATAACAAAAATTAGCTCACCTTGTTATTAGTGGTTAGAGAAGGAGAAGCCATATAATATTTTGATCTGATGTGGTCCCACTTTCTTATTTCTAAGGATTAAGGGGTATTTTTTGTAAGCATGAGAAGGAGCGTGCTACTTCCTCCTCAGGCTGATGGGTCCTAAAGATCTTTAGTGCCCTCTGCAGCCACATAGCCACCATGTTTCAAAACAGTGGATTAGAGTACTTTCTCATATTCCCATTCTCTGGTTCCTAATGCACAATCCTTTAAATGGGCTTTCAACAGAGCATTAATCACCTGCTTTAATGGGCAGATCCTGCTATTTTTCCTAGGAACAGATTTGCGTTTTCTTTATATAACTGAATTCAAAGTACAGTCTGTGAAGCAGGATAAATCAGTATTATTTCACTTCCAAGCTATCCACACAACGTGTGGTTTATCCTCCAGAGGCAGATATAGAGAGTACAGTTTTCTATTTCTACGAGCACCGAGACCACATCTTCTTGGCATGCAACCAGCTACCAACTAGCTGTGAATAAGGGCTAAAAAGAACATAATTAATCTGGAATCTGTCAAATTATTTGAAGAATATTTTGCATTGAGTAAGGGAAGCAGAGGTGTTTTTGCCAATAGAATAAGGAATACAGTAGAGAAGAAGAAACATTTGAGTCCCATAATCACATTCACCAACTAGGATCTTAAAGATTATTAGAAGCTACTTCAGCTCCCTTATTCATATAAATGGGCACAGCAAAGACTACATAAACCCCTCCCTCCCATTGGCTGTGGGATTATGAGATCACCTTTCTGTTCAGCCATTTACTGCAGCATCTTCTTTTAGTCTTTCCCTCTATTCTTATACCTTTTTGTAGTTCTCTTCTCTACCATCAGGCCACCAAATGTGGCCAGATCATTAAAATGGGCTGTTAAAAAAAAAAGAAAGAAATGATGGGAGGAAGAAGTGGACTCTTTCTTCAGCTACTGTTACTAAGTTAGATTTTTCACTTAGGTTATTTCCACAGTATGCTGTTCTAGTGTTATTGTTCCACTTTCAACATCCTATGGAATGCTGGGGTTTGCAGTTTAGGGAGGGGCCTTTAGAATTCTCGGCCAGAGAGCTCTTTGGCCTCAGTAAACTACAAACCCCAGAATTCCACAGGATGTTAAAAGTTGAATAATAGCACTAGAACAGTGTAGGGCGGAAATGGCCTAAGTCTGCATCCTGTGTCCCCTAGTCAACCTGAAGTTCATTCCTACAGTCAACAATAATTTTGCATTTACACAAAGCAACTTCTCTGGGACAACAAAGTTTCGGCTGTTATTTGGGTTACAGGTTGGAGAAAATAGAACTCTTGAACTTTCTGTCTCCCCACTCCCAATTCCAGGTACTCTAGAATGGAATGAAAGAAGCTATGGACATATGTAGTGTGATGCCTGGAGTGTGTCCAGAGGAGGGCGACCAAAATGGTGAAGGGTCTGGAAGCCATGCCCTATGAGGAATGGCTTAGGGAACTAGATATGTTTAGTCTGCAGAAGAGAAGGTTAAGAAGGGACACGATAGCCATGTTTAAATATTTGAAGGGATATCAGGTCGAGGAGGGAGTGGGCTTGTTTTCTCCTGCTCCAGAGACTAGGAGAAGGAGCAATGGATTCAAACTGTGGGAAAGAAGATTCCACCTGAACCTCATGAAGAACTTCCTGATGGTCAGAGATGTCCAGCAGCGGAATATGCTGCCTCGGAGTGTGGTGGAGTCTCCTTCTTTGGAGGTTTTTAAGCAGAGGCTGGATGGCCATCTGTCGGGAGTGCTCTGATGTGTGTTCCTGCATGGCAGGGGATTGGACTGGATGGCCCCGTGGTATCTTCCAACTCTATTATTCTATGTTTCTATAATTCTATAACAAGTGTTCTTCAGATATACCTCTTTAGAAATTCACTCAACAATCCTGTACATTCCTACTCAGAAGTAAATCCTATTAAGGACAGTAGGACTTATTGTCAAATTTAGTCTGCAATCCTAGGCGCATATTTACCCTGAAGTAAGCACTAATGAACTCAGTTTGAACACTCTTAAGTACTACCTTCAGAAGGAATTGTGTGTACAATGGGGGTATGAGTATGAAGAATTGCAAGAGAGAATGATGGAGCAAGAAAGCAATGTCTTATATATATCTTCACCAGGAGAGACAGAGGCAAGAAAGACACTAAGAGGAAGATGCCAATCCAGGGCTTTCTAGGTCAGCAAAATGATTTCTCCTGGAAGATTTTTGCTAAGAAAAGTAGCTGCAGCAGACTCTGAGGTAAATGCCATAAAGGTTCTGGATGGAAGATTTGAGACACCTGGAAACAGAACTTGAGGAAGTATCGAAAAGTTTGTGGTTAGGAAACGTTGGTATTCTAAGCTACAGAGGTGGAGAATTCCAACAGCAAATTGGGCATGGCTTAAAAGAGAGACAGGGGCACAAAAGCTACAGACTTAAAAAGCACAGCCCCGTATAATTTAGGATGCTTCTTGAAATTATCTCAGACTCACTCTATGTCACGGTGGTGAATGCAATAATGGTATGCCCTCTGCACGCCAGCAGATGAAGCCGCTAACACCTTCTGCTGTCCAGGCTAGGAAAAACAGCTCTGTTTGTATAAGCTTGGGCAAGAGATACTGGGAAAAATAAATTTGGAACCAGAGCTGCAAGAAGACACTAACTGAAAATCAGACTAAGTGTTCAGTGATATTATTATTCTGCAATAAATTAGAATTTGTTGTGATTTTGGCATAGCAGACTTACGCCCACATGCAGATGAGATTGGCTTAAAAATGAGAACTTTTTGCCCATTTTTAAATAAAGAAGAAATGCTCCATAAAGCAGATTTGTTTAATCCAGCTGGGCCTTTTAAAAAAAATGTTAATATTTTATAAATATTTTAATATTAAATGTTTTCTGCTAAAAACAAAAAAGCAAACATTAAATATCAAAACATAAGCCAATGCACACACTGAGGGAGTTTATTTGGTTACATATTTTAAAAGTCATGGTACTGACAGAAGCAGTCCAGAGTTCAGAATTAATTGATTCTGTTAGCCAATAACAAATTGATATTTGACTGTAACTTAATGAGGGATAACTTCACTCCTTTTTCAAAGGCCCTGCAAGTTTTTATTTATTTATTTATTTATTTTTACACTGGCGGAGATGTGTCCTCACTAAAAGGTAGAAGAGGAACATCACGCGGGTCAAATAATGCCTCATGCTGCTGCCTCGTGCTTCAGTGTGGGTGTTGAGCAGACGATGAAATGAAGAGGAAGGCATTTTATACCACAGACCTGTGGCTTATACACTTCTTTTTTTTTTTCAAGAAACTAAAACGTATCTATTTTTTGCTGCTTTTGAGAATCAGGAGACTAAAGAGTTGCTTTGTATGACCTGCAACTATCTTTTTTTTTTTAAGTGAAACATCTTTTTTCATAAATGGTAATATTAAAAAGAAAGAAGGGATTGCTTGGTTTGATAATTAATTTCTCTTATTCCTAAAATAAAAGTGTAAGTTTGATAATGGACCATGCATTGCAAATGTGACCTTTCACCAGCGTGTGGTGTTTCTGGGTAGGTAATCCAATCTATTGTATTTTGGGGTATGCCATCTCTCGTACTGTAGATGTTGTTGGCCTACGGCTCCTTTCATCACTGTTCACTGTCCATTCTGGCTAGAGCTGATGGAAGTAAGACTACAACAACTTCTATAAAGCTAGAGATTTGACCCTTGTTCTGTATACTGAAAAAGGTATGGCTCTCCCACCCCATCTTGTTATGGAGGGATTGGGCATACTTTGCTGTTTGTCTGCAGCATCCAGCCAGAGTTCCTTCTCATTAACTATTTTGGTCACCTGAGCTCCCAAGCTTCTAATAACAGTACTGCCTAGCAGGTAGGCTGACATCACCACTTCCCTTAGGAATCTATTCAGTTCTGAAATTACAAGATATTTTATGATAACAGAACGAGCAGGTAGTTAGTATCCTTTCTTGCTATTTGTTAAGCAAGCTTTTTTATACCTTTATACACTCTGAGAAGAGAATCATTATCTCACATAGACATTTCATTGTCTAGGCATGTTTTTTATGGAAGCTGTGCAGCTTTTGTCTTCTGTAGACATTACACTGCCGTTGTCCTGTATGGACTTCCCGTTCTTATCTAGACTTCTTAAACTTAACTATATTGTCTCTATTGTCTCTATAGACCATTTATATCCTCCACAAGGAGCATATATATAATGCTTATATGGCTGGGCAATACATTATATATCATTGCATATAAGGAACATATATTAGCATACGATAACTATACCCATTTTATAGAGAAGAATACACTCCCTATCGACCAGCATTCTAAGGGCAGGGTGCACAATCTGGGAGATAGCCATAAGAGGCAGATATATGAAGCTGCTAGAAGCAGTTGTGACAGTTTATTTCTATTTTTCATAAGGCCAGTTTTGAAGCTGTGGCAGGTGTTTCTGTATCTAATCTTCAGCCAATTAGTTGAATGAACATTTATTATTTATCTCATGTTGTCCAATAAATTCACTATGCTTAAATGGAATCCAGAATTAAGTTTGATTAACTCTTAATTTTGCTCTCTACCATCATGCATGATGAAGGTTGTTTGTACCAGGATGTGTTTCTGTTTTGTTTTGTTGTAAAATACAGAGTTTCTCTGTTTAGTTATACAGTATGCTTATCTATTTATAGTTAGTGGGCATTATGGCCAGATAACATTGAAGCACTACATAGAATAAACTGACTTAGCCCTATAAAATCACTACCCATTAACCACTGTATAATTACTGCTAACTTTATCAAATTTGACCATTAATAACTCAGGCCATTTCCATCCTAGACTGTTATAGTGCAATTATTCCACTGTCAACGTCCTATGGATCCTGGGGTTTGCAGTTTGGGGAAGGGCCTCAAAGGCTCCCCTAAATTGCAAACCCCAGGATTCCATAGGATCTTGAAAGTGGAATTGCTCTGTAACAGTCTAGTGCAGAAATGGCCTCAGACTTCAGGGACTGGAATTGGCAAAATATATTGGCCAGCTGATAACAATCTTCAAGTTTTCAAGACTCCTTGACTGATTACATCTATCATTACAGGAATAAACTCATTATTGTGGGTAAGCATATCAAACATGTCAGGATCCATATAGTGATTCGGCAGCCACAGTGATATCTAAAATCACCATGAAGACATATATAGTTCCCATATGCAAGAAGGGGTGAGGAATTTATTCAGTTCAGTTTTTGAAAATAACCACAATTAGTTGAATTATTCACAAAAATAATAGACACAAATTGAGATATTAAAAAAAAATCAAACATGGGCAAAAGCAAAACTGACAAATTTGCCCAGATAGACAGAGATCACTGAGTGCTTAACTTTTTTCCTTTTAAGTGATTTTATTAAAGTTCCAACATATAAAACAAACAATTATCATTGTATTCTCAATTGTCATATTACAACTGTCTTCCTTCCTCTCTGGATTGCAATCTTTATCATTCCATTGAACTGTTATCAATGCATCACAATAAATTGTTAGTATTATCTACTTAATTCGTTAGTTCCTGTTTTTCTACACAACTTTACTTGTTCCATGATATTTCTCTGAATTTTATCTTGTAAGAACCTTTAATACCATGAATTATGTATTATTCCCTGTCAAGACCCCTCTCGCTTCCGAAATCATCTGCCATTCTTTATAGATATCATCATCTGATTTCCCTTTTAATCTCTGTGAAACAATATCTGCATTTCTATTTTCAATAAAAGTTGCCCACCATTGTTCTGTCGCTGGTATTATATTAATATTCCTCAGTTCTTCCATCATTTGTAACATTAGGTCTTGTGGCTTCTGGGATGTATCCGTGGATGTCCTTCTTGCTGCCTGGGTAGTCATTGTTGCTGCTGCAGCTGCTGTGGCCTTCCTTGTTCTTGTATCCATTAACTTTCTTAAAGAATAAAATTTTCTCTTCTACTTGTTATTCTTTCTGCTCCTCTCTGTTATCTTAATTAATTCAATAATCAATGAATTCAATGATCTTGGCACCAATTATCTTGAGACCTGTTATTTCGTAGTCCAATGAATTGTCTTAATATGCTCTAAACATCATAAACTTATATAAACAAATGAAATCTTAATTGCAGTATAATACTATATGTATAAATGAAATCTTAATTATGTTATAATAATGTTCAATAATGTGTCTTAATAATAGAAAATATAACAATACAGAATATAATTCTCCGCTTTTTAGATGAATTCACACAATGTTATTTACATAGTAAACCATGAAAAATCTTAGTTCTACTTTAACCACTGAGGCTTCAGCCACTCCAGATTCCCCCTCCCAAATGTGTTTATCCAATCCTCTACAGTTCACTCTTTTTCCAGTTCTGCAGCTACGACCTTGGATAAGGAATGCAGCTCCCCGTCGCTGTCTGCGTGGGTGGGGAGTTTTCAGTCCTCACTGTTTTCAAGGTGAAGAAGCCTTCATTTGTAAGAGTCAGATCAACAGGGTCTAATATCAGGTGCACTATATGAAGTAAATAAATGAAGATAGATGTCCTTTTAAAATAAAGTCCAATAAAATAATTTTAGAAGCTCATAAAGTTCCCAAAATCAGTTCCTTGAAATAAAGTTCCTTAAAGTTCAAACAGTCAAAGTGTTACAATCAAAGTCCTTAATTTCTGCTTTTATTTCATTTAACTTCTTTATCCATTTAAAAGTTCCAAATCAAAGTCTTGGTGAAGTTTATTAATCCATTTGCGAAAGTTTATAAAAATACCAAAGAGTTTTCAATGGGAGCAAATAGGAGCAAAAGGAAAAAGAGAAAGAAGGACTCACTTCGTCCTGCAGCTTGCCAAGTCCCACAAAAAAAAAAAAAAAAAAAAAAAATTTCCCCAGCGCCAAAAAAGAGTCCACTCCACTCCAAACAGTTAGGAAGAAAAGAAATTCCATGTATGTAAAATGCAGATGAGAGAGAAAAAAAGCCCAGAAAAGAGCAGCACTGTTAAATCCCCTTCGTCTCCATTCAGCAATTTATAAGCTCAGTGTCTTCAGTCACTTTAAAACCATTAACAAGGTCTTGCCAATTGGATCCAACTCCAGTTTACTCCAAGTCTAAATCCAAGCCCAGTCTAGTTAAATCTCGATAATCCACCAAGAGAAATACAGGAAAATTGAAGTTTATTCAAACTCACCACTCCGGTCTCTGTAGCTTTAAGAAATCCGCCATTACGTTTCTGCTTCCTGCCACCAGGGTCTCCTCCAAGCTGCAGTTTATATTCGCTGAAACAGGTATATACCTCTTGTGTTTTAAGTTAAACTGTAATCCAAATCAGGCTGTTACTTGCTATCTTGCCTTGCACTCTTGGTTAAAAGGCAGCAGCGGCGCTTGTGCCGCTAAAACGGCGATCCAGAAGGTCCCGTCATGGTCCTGCGATCCTGCACAGCTCCTCCACTCTCCCCCTTCGGGGAGGGCTCGGTGCTGGAATTTGGATCCCCTTCGGACCTCTTCCGCATACCCCTTACCGAGGGGATAGCTAGCTGGAATTTGATGGCCCCAATCCAGCTGGAAACCTTCGGGTGGCGGTTTGGAGTTGCGCAGCGCTACTCCAGACAGCCTCTCGCGCACACCATGCGGCCAGTGCTTAACTTTTGAAACATTTAAAAGTTTCAGTTGCCTCAGTATTCAACCATGTTTCCATGAACTATGTATGCCATGGTTTCTCCCCAAAGTCTGCTCATTTTTAATAGTATCTAACTTGGATATCTTTCACACTACAAAATTATAGCTGTATGATTCCACTTTAATGGCCACGGTTCCATCCTCTAGAATCCTGAGATTTGCTCTCTAAGGAGAGGTCTTTAAAATTATGAGCCAGAGAGCTCTTTTCATGCCTCTGGCCAAGCTACAAACCTCAGAATTCCACAAGATGAAGCTATGTAGCAGTTGAAGTGGGATTATTGTGCTATAATCGCATAGTGTAAAAGGCTCTATAGTACCTTCAGTGCTGGGAATAGCTTTGCCTGTTGAATTTGGCCAGTGCAAATGGCTGAGAATTTTGTTTGGTTTGTCTTACAGAAGGAGTTGCCAAAATTCACAAATTTCTTCATAAATTGTATGGAAAGAAACTGAAGTGATAGGAGTGGAGATGAATGCAGAAGAAAGCAAAACGAAGAGATTCACCCATCCCTCATCACAAGCCAGATGTTTAAATGCAAGTAGGGCTCAGGAACAGTCCTGATATACTTCTAAAGCGCCTCCCAGGTTGAATTGACTCTCACATCTCAGACGTTTTCACTTTCTTCTTGTTAGAAGGTTTCTTTATATTTATGCTTAAAGCATCATTCTATTTTTCTCTCACTCGCTGTCATCCACCTCTTTGTTTTATGTCAGTCCTCTGGGAAGCATTCAGTTCTGAAGTAGGAGCTATTTTCTCTCTTTACATTCTTCTTCAAGATACTCAAGTGAATGCCATTTCTTAAGTGGAAAAAGATTGTGGAAAAACTTGCACTCCTCAGTAGCCATGATGCATTTCTACTTCGGGAGAGATATGAATGTACATCCCTGCACATCTTTTGAAACAAGATACTAATGCAAGTCAAATCAATATTCTGCAGACCTTGATTATTCTTCACTCTACAGCTTTTTATCATTGCTGGGCACCTGTGAAAATTTATAAACAACTATCAATAAAAATGCATTTTGGCAGTCTTCGGTGATCGTTGAAGTACATCTAATTTTAGAAAATCTGTAGAGGGCTGAAGTCACTAGTGAAATTGTTGGAAATGGCAAAAATGTCTGAATTCACAATAATAACTTCTGCATAATTTATGGGGAAAAAACCCACAAATAACCAACTTGTTTAAATATTAAATTTCAAAATACAATTCAAAGACAAATCTCAGTATGCTCCTACTATTTTATGATTATGGTTAGCTTTGGTTTTCTTTTCACTTAGAATGTAAATATACACAATTTTACTTCATTGCTATCATCACCCATCCACTCACCCATCCTAATCCTAATCCATGCTGAAATTTTTTAATTCCTGCACAGAAAATGCTGTTTTGCTTGCAGAAAAAGCAAATCAACCATGTGCAAATTTTACACAGAGCAAATCACCAATTACAGTTATTTTCTGCATGAAAACAAACATTTTTAACACAGGAATTAATATTTCTGCACTGAAATATTATTTTACACAGAAAAATGTTGTTTCCTGTGTAAAAAATGCTGTTTTCTGTGCAAAGCAACCATGTGTGAATTTTGCACAGAATAAATACAAACTGTGACAATTCTTGTCAGTCCTTCTTGTCAGGGTCTGACACCTGAAAAAACATGTCTTCTGACCATTTTTCAAATATTTTTACATACTCTTTCCATACCTAGGTGGTGGGTGTTCACCAACCATAAGCCATCTAAATGTTCACATCCCTCTTCCATCCAAATGCGGCCAAATCAACATAATATACAATTAATGTCCCTGACAATGAACCAAATTAGGCCAAAATAAACTGATAAAAAAACTGTAATTCACCTTTCAATCACACTTCCCACTTTGTTCAGTACAAAGGAGGTGAAAAAAGACCCTCACTAGATATATTGCGCATGGGTGGGGGATTTCTGCTCAGCCCTGAATTAAGCACATAGTGCCTAAAGGGAAGGTGGGTTGGTACACCTTTTCAGTGCCAGCCAAAAATGTTATTTGCCTAAGCATTTTTTACTTCTGCTTATTTGCATTTTCCAAAGAACACATTTTTCCATATGTATTTTTCCATACATTTTTCACACATATTGCGGGGGGGGGGGGGACAATATGATATTGTAAACAACTCGGCCATTTCTGCGCAATGTCATTGTAGCTCAACAGCTATAACAGTCCAGTAGCCATGCTACTGCACAATGTCATCACTATTCAGCTGCTATCCCACCCCCAAGCATTGCCAAACCACCATATTCTGTTTCCAGAAAAAATCTATTAAAGCCTCCTTTAGTGGTTCAATCCTGTCAGTTGTCTCAGTGCAGTACTATTCTAGCACTTGATAGCACTTCCTGTTATTGCAGATCCAGCAATGGGCAGCATGTGGGTGTGCCCAGCTTGTCTCTCCCTCAGCAACTCCCATGGCGTGACAGGTTTGGAAGCTACTACCTCTCCATGTTCATTTTACATTTGTCCTTTGAGTTATTTTTTTAAAATACATTTTTAGCATTATAGCACACAAATTCAATAGTGTACTGGCATGTCGTAGGGTTACAACATGGCCGCACCAACGCATTTTCCAAAAAAAAAAAAAAAGCCCAATCAGGGGTGGTGGGGAAGGGTGAAGGCAGGACATGGGAGTGGCCAAAGGTGCTGTAATGTGGAAGGAACACCAGTGGCAATACCAGTACTCATCAGCTTAAGGCAGGAGGGTGCAGAAAAGAACATTCCTAACCTGATGGCATTGCACAAATGGCAATGCCAGGATTGTAATGTTGCAATGCGCTAATGGTGTCTAGTGCAGAAATGGCCTTAGAATTTACACATTTCTGGATGTAGGCTACATTTACCTCTGTATTGAATTATGGGGTAGTTACTAACTGAGTAAGCCTCTATAATTTTCAAACCCAAAAACATCTTCACTGGCCCTAATACTGAGTTAGTCATTTTCCATAAACGTCTATCGGTGGCTCTTCTGCAGAGATGGGCAACAAGAGGTCCTCCTGATGATTTGAATTGCACCTATCCAAATCCTTTATTGTTGCCTGTCTAGGGTTTATGAGAACTATAAGCCAAAAACATCTGGAAGACCATATTATGACTTATACTTTGGTAAATACTAATTGCAAGTAAAATTTGATGCATCAGGAAGGGAGTTTCCTCTTGCCATAATCTGCACATTTGCAGGGTAGGGCAATATGCAGTTGCCTAGACCTCATGTCCATCTTGGAGAAATCAGGTCTCATGTTGCAAGCTGGAAATTTTCCCACCAGCCCCCTCTCCTGTGACAAGGAGGAGCTCCCTCTCCTGCTGGGCCCTTGATGTGTTCTGGAGAATAATCAGTACTTAACTAACTTGTTCACTTCCACTGAATGGAAGCCCCGCAAAACTGTATCAGACTGGTATAATTCACATTGTAAGGTAATGTACATCATCCAGATATGTTGGGAAATTCCATCCAGATTTGAAAGGAAGCAAATGGCTATGTTGGCCTGGCTTTGTCCTATGTGTATGGAATCTATTGTTTGCATCTCCTCTGACAACATAAGAGTCATTACTGGTACCCAGAGGGTAATAAGCAAAGGTTATATTCAAATCTAAACTTTTCAACCTCTAGAATATAACATTAAGGTCCTGTTAGCCCTTCCTAGAAGGCAGATGACAGCCCCCAAGTTAGGAAAGGGTTAAATACAGACACACAGAAACTTGGAGAGCCGACTGCTTCCCCTAAGAGAAGAAAAGTGCCTGCTTGCAGACACAGACTCGCAGGCCTGCATCCCAGACAGAAGAATGCTGAAAATAAGGATCCTGGAAGAACACTAGAGGACAAACTTCATTGAGACAGACCAGAAAGAGCCTGGAAGAGTCACAGAAAGTCTCCCAAGAGAAAAACCTGCTGCTTTGATCTTCAACCACTCAGCCAACTGGACTCTTCTTTCCATTGGAGGGTGAGAGAATCCATGTGTATGTTTGGCTTCAGTTCCTTAAGTTGAGCTGCAGACGTTTAGCCGTCTTAGTTTGGTCAGGTATACGGTTTTTAGCACCTGTGCCATTCTCCCCCTCTCTTTTCCTTTGAGAAACAGCTTGAACTGACCACAGATTGTTCTGTTGGGCTTTTCTGGTGTTTTTCTTTCTTTTAATAAATAAATAATTCCTTGTGTTTCAAAAATCAGCTTGTCTTCAATCTGATTTCTTTTTCTCTCCTTGTTTTTAGAATTACTTTGGTTAATTGTCCATTTTTAAAACCTATAGCCTGTATGGTTCTGCAGAGAGAGAAAGATAGTAGTGCCTGGGAGACCTTTTCCCCAAACCAATAAACCCAGTACACAGCTCTCAGCACAAACTGTGGTCTACATGGCAGATTATTTTTTCCCCACTGTGTGACATGAGAACTATTTAACTGGAGAATGTAGAAAATGAAGCTGAGAAATCCAGAGTGCAAAATAAATGTTCCTCTGTCACAAAGTTACAATCTTCTCTTTTCAGCTAGCATTGCTTAGATTCTAAATTGCTTGGCAGGGGGGAAAGGAAGGAATCTCAAAAATGAAAAATAGGTGTTTAGCACAATCTGATTTTATAAGAAAGCAACTAGTGATGACAACTGCCTTCTAGTCAAGGTACATTTCAGATGATGTTTTTCATGGCTGTAATGTAATGTCATAGTTTTTGCAGAAATGGAATACACACACACACACACACACACACACCTTCAGTGCTTTTGTGGTGAAGACAGACAAATGCCTTCCTGCTGTAATTCCCTAGTGGCCATAGCATGTTCACTGACATTTCAACTTGATGTTTTAATTGGCTGATTTGAATAAAACTCAGACAGGTTATGTTGCTCCATTTTATTTTGTCCCGCTCAGCACAGCAGCCAAAAAGAAGAAGACAGCAGGACAAGGAGGGGCAGTGACTTTTCACCTATCAAGTTCTCCCAGTGTTTTGTTTAGTCCTCAGTGTATTTAAATTCATGTCTTGTTAATTTAGAAATGCATCGTACCAGATTTAGAACTACTCTTCCAAAGTCAGATCCTTTCTGGACTCTCCTACATATCCTCTATTTTCCCAAAATGTCCTTTTTAAAATAAATAAATAAATAAATAAAAGGATTTCATTTTTTAAATCTAAATTCTAAGGTTCCCTTAATTGCATGTGAAGTTGTGTTTGTGCAACAACGCAAATGTCAAATAAAAAATATGACTCTCCTGGCTCTAGGTACAGCTTCCATATTGAAAAGGTGACTTGACATGAATGTGAAAACCACAGAACCACAGAATTATGAGAGAATTTAGAGGTCGTCAGTTCTAGTCTTCTATTCAGTATAGGATCCACAATGTCAGATGTAGCTCCTCTGGTTTATTTCTTCCATTGATGGAATACTTACCGCTTCTCAAGGCAGAATCTTCCATTGTCAAACAGCTCTTCAGGAATTCTCTCCTAATTTCCTTCCACTGGTTCTTCCAATGTCCCCTGGAGCAACAGAAATCAAATTACCTCTGTCTTCTGTAAGATAGACCTTCAGATACTTGAGAAATTTAAGCTTTAAAAATTAGGCTGAATGTTTCTCGTTAATCTCCTTATGTTTGGGCTAAATACATCTGCCCCATTGAACTTTTCTTCATAGTACTTGATTCTCCTGGCCCCATCCCATCCTGGCCATCTTCCTCTGGATGCATTCCAGTTTGTTAATGTCTTTCTTAAAATATCTAAAAAAAAAACTTAAAATTTCTAGATGTAAATCACTTGCATTGATGATAATGAAAAAATTAACAGAATGCGATGGTTGCTGCTATGCAAAGCACCCCTGCAAAATTTGTCTCTTGGTGAGACTTTCCCCTTGAAATACTTCAAAATGTGTAATCTACCTGATGGAACCTCTAAATTCATACCTGAAAGTGCTTCTTGTTGGGGAATTGAGAGATTTTTAGTAACAAGTCTCCCTATCAGGAGAGTATTTTGTAATGCATAGGCAGAAGCTGAACAAATTACTAGTCCCACTTTATCATCTCCACCCCAGACACACTTAATCTAGCTCAAAATAAACACAGTTTGGTTAAAAATATGTAAAGTTTACTCACAAAATCTTGTGCATGGTTCAAATTCTTGAAGAAAGATAAGATGAAAAGAAGAACTCACATGCTTACAAGAAAGCATGCTTGCTGGAGGATTGAAGACAACATGCTAGCAGGAAAGCTGAAGAACAAAAAAAGGAAAGAGGAAGAGAACATGTAAGGGGAAGTGGGTGTTGTCCAAACAACAGGAAATTTACTTTAGGCAGTCCCCTCTATGCCTACAATAGACATGCAAACTAACTAGCCAGTTAATTAGCATGCAAAGATTGCTACTCTCAACACTTTCTTATATGTTTTAATCATTGACTGGTTAAGAGAGCAAAACCTTTCTTAATAAGGATCCTGGCTTAATAAATCATGCTCTATTAGCATGAGAAAAAACAGCGGTATTTACCTCTCCCTTCTTTCCCTTCTCTCTCCTACATAGGGCTTCAGCACTACTGTCATGGTTTGTTTCAACTGCTTGATGGCTTCAGATTGTGATGTAGTCCAACAAGAAACTATGGCTTATACAAATCATGATTGATGTGCTAAACCCCTATAGGAATTATTAATTTGCATTAATGACATTGTTGGAAACTTGGAATTATCGTGGAGGTCTGAAACTGGGAAAAGATATGATGGCTGAGGATGGACTGGGAGAGTTAATTTTTCTTTGTTGCTAGCCTGCTTGCACAATTCTCATAGCTATAGGGAAGGGAGAAAGATGGTTCATGCTTGTGCTGTTTGATTTTCTTTACTTGGTTCTGCACTGTATAACTCTTGGGAGCCCATTTTTCATCTACCTCAGCTTGGAAAAGTGCATCCCAACCCGGGCACTCCACATTTTAACCAGCCATGGGAAACTGAATTGTCAGCGAGGGATAGTCTGGCTAGAATAAATCATTTAGAAAGCAGTTTTGCCATTGGCTATGGGTGGATGCTAGACTTCATCAGTGAAAGCACTGGAATTATATCAGTGTTATATATACATATACATGTATACACGTACTATGGGTGTTCACCAAACAAAGTCTTGGGGAGGCCTGGAAGTACACCCAGTTCCTGGTACAGAACACTTCTCAAGCATATCATCGTATTTCACTAAATCAATTACCAGACCATCTTTTACCAAAATCAGTTATGACTTGAAGAAGTCTATTGGTGCCCTTGAGGAATATGTAACTCTCAGCAAAACTCTTTCTACTCTACCTCAGCATTGCTGAGAAGATTAGCCTGAAGAAGAACCTCCCACGTTTGCTTTGAATTTCACTTAAGGCCAGAAGAAAAAGAAAATATCAGTGGAATTACTGAGAGTGAGTTAATATACACTTTTTTTTTTCACAAGGAAATGTCAACACAAGGCAACAAATCCTGGCCATTTTTACATGGTGACTCACTTGTTAAAATCCATTCCTCTGTGGTGAAACTGGAATGCAAACCATGGAAAAGAAACTGTGGATGGATTGATTTCACATAGTTGCACCTCTGCTTCACCACATGGGGACACATTTATAAATTCTAGAATTCCTGAAACCATATATTAGTCCAAGGGAAGAACTCGACATAGCCACAAGTATGTTGTAATGATAACTGGTTTGTGGATACATAACCAAAGACAATTTTTCTTTTAATAATTCATTAGTACATTGGAAAATGTTCCATACAACCTTTAACTGATAAAATGAGATAAAATGTGAATATTTTTTTTTTATTTTATTTTTTTTGCTTAATTACCTGATGGTCATCTATTTTCTTACATCAGTTCATGATTCCACATAGCCACACACGTGCTCAAAGTTGGATTTGCCCTTGTTTGGAAAGATAGATCATGTAGAAGAGAGGAAATTGGACTTTGTGATATTGTTTATCTTTCCCTGTTCTTTAATTTTCTCTTTGTTTAATTTTTCAAGGGAAGGCATTTATCTTTCCAAGGGATCAAATAAGCTGGGTGGTAATGCAATGGATATAAGATTCGTAGGGAGCAAAGACTAGCATTAAAAGGTAGATGGACAGATAAAGTTTCGAAATCCAGTAATGTGTGATTTGCTATCACTGTGCCCAAAGGGGATTGTTTTGAAACTTAAAAACTGAAAAGAAATATAGGAGGGGTTTTTTTTATGTTACATTGCAACATGGATTGACTCTTTCTGTGAAATGTGATATAGATCTTAACAGAACTATATCTAGTTTGAAGTAAGACAGTTCCTTCAATCAAGATTATAAGCAATGAGCATAGACTTTTCTAAGCAGAAGTAAGGAAGCAGATACTCATTTATTTATCTATTTCAAGTCTCTTCACCTTGCTCTTCATCTGGAAAGACTCTGAAAGCAGCTTACAGAGACTAGACTTATGACAGTTCATGTTTCTTTGTCTTGCAACCTAATGTGCATAAAACAAAAGGAAAAAAGAAGGTTTGAGGAGGAAAGAATAAAAATGCAGAGAATGATTTTTTAGTAATAAAATTCAGCAAAGTGTGATTCAGCAGATCACCGGGCTGGAACTGGAGCTGGAATTAAGCAAAATTGAAACGTCCTTCTTCTTCCTCTTCATCGTCCTCTTCCTCCTCCTTCTTCTCTCTCTCTCTCTGTGTCTCTGATAGCATTAGTGATTGCTGCAAGTAGTTAGAAGGACTGAGCTTTCAGCTGGCGTTTTATCTAAACAGATTTTTTTTCAGCTAAAAACACTACCCTGAAAAATCCTATGTTTAAGGAAATTTCTTGTGAATGTGATCTGTTCACATATAGTAAACTGAATCATTTTCCTAGTCACAGTCTGATGCCAGATCAGCCAACATAGGAACAGGAAAATTTTAAGAGACCCACACACTTTCAGAGCTCCGGCTCTTAATTTTCTTGAGTATTTTGTCTAACCGCAGGAATATATTTTCCCTATGAAATCATATTTAAATATTTATTTTTAAATGGTGAAGAGCTTTTGCATAAAGGCATGAAAAAATGTTTGATTTGGCAATCTGACAGTTCAACAAAATACTTAAACATGATTCAGATATTGACATTTATTATTTTTCTGAGAAATACATGTACCCTGAGAGTGGAACTAAAATATTGATTAATTTTTAGGGCTTGAGATGGGATAGAAAGCCACCTCCAGAGATGCTGACGTTGTCTAATATCTTATGAAAACTCAGAATTGGGTAGGTGGGTGAATAAATATGTAGAATTCCTCCAGAACTTCTCATTGAAATGGGTCGGATGATGTACTTCTTTGGTTTTGATTAGCAGGAGTTCTTCCATTCATATCCATGTTTTCTCAACATGGGACAAAATGCTGGCTTGGAATGC
The DNA here is from genome assembly GCA_030412105.1 of Cyclura pinguis. Lineage (NCBI taxonomy): Eukaryota > Metazoa > Chordata > Lepidosauria > Squamata > Iguanidae > Cyclura > Cyclura pinguis. The sequence goes on from CM059600.1 coordinate 168,261,784, forward strand.
TCTTGGTCAGTCCCAGTAAGAGTAGTTCCAGTCAGTAAAATGTTGCATAATAAGTCAACACATAGGTAAATCCCATTGATTCATTGGGTCTACTTTAGGTAAGCATAGCAATAGAATTCAGGTCATTAGATTTAACATGGAATTAGCCACAGAAGCAGGAAGGCCTGCTTTCACATTCTCTCAATTCTCACTTTAGCTTTTAGATCAGTTTATCAGTGTCTTCATATATTTTTCCTGAGGTGCTCTCTACTTTAAAACATTCTGTGTAGCTGGCAGAAAGACAACAGAGATAATTTTACCTAAATGTTTCATATAAGAAAGTCAGAACAATATAGATCCTTTTCTATGAAAGTCCTGTGATTCCTCAACTATGTCGATATTGTGCAGAAAGGATGCCTCAAGATGTGGAGACAGTCAAGAAAATGGATAACTGTCAAGAGAGCTTGGTACTTTTTATGAACAAGAAATTGTTAGTGCAATAAATTTTGGAGGGTGGGTCAGAAAAAAAACAATGTTTGGCTGCAGAAACTGCATCTTTTGGGTAAAAGAGACTGGCTGGTATCCTCTTGACTTATTTGGGTGTAATTTCAAATTATACTTGGCTCTGTCATTTAGCACTTCTCTCCACAGTGACCTCTAGCACCTCCCTCCACAATCTTAGGATCCAAGCCTAATTTGGAGCTACCCCTCCTTTCCCAGCAGCCCAGTGTGCCCTAAATCATGTTGTTCCAAAGGACGGTCAGCTCAAACAGAGGATTTTGTGCCTGGGCTAGGCCACTTTATCTACCTGGATGAGGCTAGGGAGCTCCTGGATACCTCTGCCCAGTCCACTCACTTCCATTCAGCCCATAATCACCTGTTGCTGCAGCTAGACTCTGTAGCTACTCAGTCATATGTTTTGCTCTAGTAAACACTAGGCTTCTTAAGGAGCTTGAGACTTCCTGGGATTTTGACAGGTCTACACATAGGCCAGCTGACTTCCTGACTGGCCATTCTTGTCTGGATCATCAGCACATCCCATCCTCCCTCCTTTTGTATCATCTTGCTTCCCGCACAATTCCCCAGACTGAGGCTGTTTGCCTTCAGAGATTGGAAAGGAATTATTTTTCCATATTATTGCAGTATAACCTCCTCCTCCATCCCTCTGTGCCTCCCTCCCTCCCTCCTTCCCTCCTCTGCCTTCCATGAGGTTTCACCTGCTTTATGTGGATTTTTCTCCAGACTAGAGCATACAGATGTGCATTTGCAGCACATTGTTAGATTATTGTACACATGTAGCTGCTTGCCAGATATGGGAGATAGATGTAAGGTAAGCCCTTGGGCTCCAGAATGATTGGTATGTTCATGGGAATAACCTGCAGGTTTAGGCAGCAGACAGTTGCCCAGCTGGGCTACTCTGTTTGTCCCATAGATTGGCACATTTTGGCAAGCATTTCCAGATGTTTACTGGAATCTAATCACTTCCTGCTGTGCTTGGGCAGGTATTGGTCTGCAATCCAGAAAGCTCTGCACCATCCGTCTTTTTTCCTGCAAGTTTGCTGGGATATGATTTGTATTTCATGTAATAAAGTTGTGGCCCTCACATTTAACCCATAATTTGCTGTCCAGCGTCTCTTTTTCAGTGCAGCGAAAGGAAACTGAGATTCAATGAGACCAAATTGGATGACAAAAAAACAACCATACACACCTGCCTCCCACTATTTGTCCCTATAATGGGAAACTGGATGATATTAGTATATTTTTGCTGAAGATCAGGAAACGGCAAGGAAAAAAAACATGTTACAACAAACAGACATCTTTTGACATTTGAGAAACACTTCTTTTAAATGGGTTATAAAGGTATTGCCTAAGTTGACCCTCTTTCTAGCAGTGGGGCAGTTTTCTACTGTTTAACAGTATTTCAAACATGTATTTTGAACCTTGCTGAAGTAAAAGGTGCTTTTTTGATGAATGGGATATAAAGTAGAAAAGATGTTGATGTTAAGCAAAGGAAAGATGTTTTTAAGGAAAGATGTTAGGCAGCCCATCAAATGTGCATGCACTTCATTCATGTTGACAGCCTTTGAGAACCAGAAAGAATCAGAAACACTTGGCAGTACTGTATGGTTTAGAAATGATGTGCAAGTAAAGTGATATGTTTCTCTTTCCCTGTGATTCTTCTGTTTCTGAGGACTTTCCTATGTCATTCTTTCCAGCTCATCTCAGCTCATGATGCAACACAATCTCTAATGTTTGGTTTCTTTTGACCCAAAATTAATTGGAAAAATACCGCAGCTAAGTGATCCTCCATGCCTTGTGAGGTCAAGGAGTCATGCTGATGCAGTCTTTGTGTCTGTTTTCTAGGGAGCTTTACATCAAGCGCTTAAAAATGAAAAATGACAACGTAAGAATTTCTTATTTATTCTGGAGGGGAGATGGGCTTTTGTTGTAGCAGTTTTTCTGGCAGTTTATAATTTTATTAAAGTTTCAGCAAATAAAACAAACATTTATCTCTGCAATGTTTACATGCAATGTTACTTCTTCTTCCTTTCCTTTCTGGATTACAATTATTAATATTTCCTCTATTTGTTATACCGCGTATCGCAATAAAATGTTAGTAGTCAAACTTAATTCGTTAGTTCCTGCTATATTTCTCTACTTTACTTGTTACATGATATTTCTATGATTATTACCCTGTATAGTAATTGATATCATGAATTATACATTGCTTTCTGTCTACACCCAACCCAAATCCATAACAATCTTCCACTCTTTATTAATGTCTTCGTCTGATTTCCCTTTTAATCTTTGTGTAAGAATGTCCGCATTTCTATTTTTCATAAAAGTTGTCCACCACTGTTCAATAGTAGGTATAGTTTCATTTTTCCAAAGTCGTGCATACTCAATACGGGCCGTCGTCACCATGTATAGTATTATTCTCCAATATTTCTTCACTGACATTCCATCTAATATATGTGTCATGTTTAACAAGTAAAGTTCAGGTATCATCCCAAATTGAATCTTCAAAAATGAACATATTTTCTTACGTATTTCTTTCCAGTATTTTTCTGCTTTGGGACATGACCACCACATATGAAATAGTGTACCCGAACTCTCTTGACATTTCCAACGTTGCCCTGTACCCGTCTTATAAATTGTCTTTAACTTTTCTGGTGTCATGTACCATCTATGAAATAGTTTATAATAATTTTCTTTTAAATTTTGAGCAGCGGTAAATTTCTGTGTTTGTTGCCAACTCTGTAGCAGTTTTTCTGATGAAAGTAAATATTATGTTTGCTCAGAACTTTTAAAACACCTCCTTTATAAATTTGGGTTAGTGAGGTTAGCAGGGAAGCCTGCGGTAACAGCCATGCTATCAGGATACAATTCTTCTCTTCTTTATCTTAACACGTTCAAGCTGCCATTTGGCTGCAATTCTAATGATACTTATCTCGGAGGGAATACATCCCACTGAATTCAGTGGAACTTACTTTGAAGCAGACACACATACAATTGCATGGTCAAAGACTGCTTACAGCATGTACAAGATGGTTTGCATCCTTCCTTAAGAGTTCTATTTTTTAAAATGTATTTTAAATGTCACACTCAATTTCACAGAGAAAAATAATAGTCATCATCATGTCTAGAAATGTATCAGGAGATCTGACTCCGCCATGGCTTCAGGCAATCAACCTTACGTTGACCATTTTGCTTCATAAACACACATCCGTACACACACACAATCTGTCCTTGAGGCAAAATTTATTGCTCGTATCTGGAGCTCATATGGTAGAAAGATAACTGTAGGAGGTCCAGCTTTTGCTGTTTATCTGGCTGAGAAAAGAAATTCAGTGTGTATGTCATGTCTTGCACTGCAAAGGACTACTTTCACCTTAGGTTATGATCAAGGGACATATACAGTCACATGACACATGTGGGGAAAATGAATGTGGGAGAGAGGAGAGAGGATTGCCCAGGTTGGTTTCTGTCCCAGACATTCATGTGACTAGATATAGAAAGCTTAAATGTGTGTAAAAAAGTAACACATAGCTCTCTATGAGTAAGATTCTGCTTGCTAACGGGAGAGGGGGGAGCAAAATGCTCCCCAAATCAGAATTTTCTACCCCCTCCCATGAAACCTACCTTCAACCCCAAGTTTCTAGCATTACAGAGAGTTAGATACTGAAAATTGTTCACAGCTAGGATTGTTATATCTGATGTGTTTTCATTCCCTTGTTAACCCTACCCTTCCCTATTCTTTCAGTGCCTAAAATGTATTTCCAAATGCTTAACCAAAGTTTTAAATTACTGCAGTGCTAGAAATATGGGGGCCAAAAGAAAATTTTGTCAGGGGCAGAATTCTTATTTGGAGGGCAATAGTCTCGTTTTGCCCCCATAGCTACACCTGCTTTTATTTATACTTCCTAGAAATATGGTGGCATTAAATCAAGTGATCCCCAAGGGCACTGTGGAAGTTTTTCAAATGTTGGCTTCATGACTCCAGGCCCTGATTGCAGAGAATCCAGGGTGAGGGTCTACAGCTGCCTGAGAATGTCATGTAGACGACAAACCCATCGGAACTTTGGGGGAGTACTTTCTGCTATGCATTGGTTTGATTATTATGTGGATCTACAGCTGAAAATACAAGGGAACAGCAGAAAGAGTTAAGTTCCCAAAAATGGTAAAAAGAAGCGTGCAATTTCAGATGTGATTTTTAATGGCCCTTGTATAACCAATCTTAGATTTTTTTAAAATCGTTATCAACAACAAAAAGCCATGCCCTGTTGTGCTACATCTTACTTGTAAAAGGCTTAAAAATTGCTGCTGTATACTTTTTAAATCAAAGGAGGAAAACCTTTTGCTCTCTGGATATTTTAGATTTCACTTCCAAGAAGCCCAAGACAATATGGGCAGCGGTAAAGGATTATGCACTAGATCTGAATGGTCCACAGTTCCTCACCTTATGGTAAATGATGCCAAGAGAGATAAACAAGATGTTTTCTTCTGGTGTTCCTGGTCTCCTTTCTCTCCATATAGCCATCATCACCCACTGGATTCCTATACCATTATGGGATGTCTTTACTACTTCAGAGATCATTTTAAAATGTAATTCTCTATCAACCTCATGCCATCATATCTGTAAACTTGACCACAGACTAAGTAGATAAAGAAGAGCTTTGATTTCATTCTGATTTTGATTCAGATAAATATCTAGTTTTGATTTCATTTGCAATACATTGAACAGAATCTTCTTGATGACATACACAAGTGTAAACTCCTGTTACACCTGCATATATCATTTAAAGGCCCATTACAGAAGGACATATCCAGTACCTCCTTCTCATAACTTCCCACTAGCACACACACCCTGTAGCCATGTGCTGGTTGATGGAGGACAGGAGCATCCAGGCAGCCTGGATGCATGAACAGGGCAGCATTCTTCAGCATCTCCAAAGGACTTCTATTGGTCCTCCATATTTCTTCTTTTAAGTCTGGAGACTCTCCTGTCAGCCTGGTCTTGTCTGGTACGCGTCACTAAATTCCAGGCCCCTTCTTTTAAAAATAAGATATAATGATATTCTACATCTTTGCATAAAGAATGGAATAAAAATATTTAAATATACTGAGTTATGTCTGACTAAGTAACATCATCTGGCCTGGCCCCCTTTCCACAATCCACAAGAGCCAGCATCTGGATTCAGTGAAGGAGATCCTTTGAGCTTCTGATGGGCACAAGCATTTCGACCTACCTCCCATCAGCAAGTGAGGAAGTGATAAGGGTTTGCAATGGGGTCCTGCTTCTGATAGTCACTGGTAGGAGAGGAGTGGAAACATCATCTGTCTTGCACCTTGGAAGCTGACCAGACCTCCTTCGCTGAATCCAGCTGCTGGCTCTTAAGGTAGGCTAGGGTGGCACTTACATAGATCAAGAGTAAGACTATATAGTCATATTGAATACAGAGCACTCATGGATCTGTAACTGCAATCTGAATGCCAGCCATTTTTTTTGATGCATTACTTACAAGATCTTATAAACTGTCTTCTCCTCTTAAAATCTACCTCATCCTTTCCAACCAACCGAGTTCTAACAAATCCAAAGGATAAAGTAGACGCAAACACCCATCCATTACTAAAAAAGAAACAGGAAACAACTATACAACACTTTCTTTTCTCTTAACTTTATACAAACTTAGATTTCTGTTTCAAATAGATGAATGTGCTCAAATCTGGCTGAAGAGATCAAGAGTGACATTTTCAAAGAAGCTGCATTCTTGTTGTAAGGCTTTAATGAAGCAGCCTGCATTTTCTCCTGTGTCTGGTGAGGAGTTCACCCATTTCTCCATGGCCAAAAACAGGCCAATAAAAGTGACAGCAAAGACCACTAGAAGATAGTCCCAGGTCATGATATATTATAAATTACACAGCATGAGGTCTGCCTGGCTGACACGCTAAAAGTAGGATGGAAGTCAAGCTGAACTAAACACCACGGCATCATTAGCAGCCATGAAGCCAGACATAGCTGTCTGCATGCTAAACTGTTTTGCATTTCATTGTTCAGGCAGGGGGGCTATTTAATCCTGCAGAAAATGAGAAAGTAGCATGAGAATCCCAGGGTCATTGGCTCTGTCCAGGCTTATTGCACCTCTTTTGGTGGTGGTGGAAGGAAGGAAGAAATGTGAGCACATTCACAGGATGACTGTGAAGGATAGCAAGCTACAATATGAGCTAATTACAGAATTTAGAGATGAGAAAAATGGTTTGGCAAAAAGATAAGCTTCTCTATAAATATAGTTAAATCATGATGTTTTATTGTCTTCTCTCAGTATTTTGAAATTCAGTAAATTTAATGCTGCTCTTGTACATTGTTAGCATCAGATAAATGCATCTACCAGAAAACATAATGTTATGGATAATTAATCTGATGCTCATGTGATCCTTCTCTTGCAGTAGAGGGAATAAATACTGGCCTGAATGCTGTTACTAGTCCCAGCTAAATGGACTAATTGATTTCGTCTAATTGATAGAATTATTTATGTGTTGACTCAACATTCAGCCATTGATTCAATGCATCTACTTTAATTGTGAGTAATCAGCAGAATTCTTGTTGTCATCTAGAGGAACTTAAATAGGCCTCAATCCCATTGAAATCTTAACACTACACTTTTGCTTTTCAGAAATTTGCTGTACCCATCCTACCTGACTTATTCATCTTCAGTTTACAGAACTATATTTGACAGATTTCTGCAGGCTTTTCTCTGCTGAGTTCCCTGTTTTGTGGAATGCCCTCCCCTTGAACCCTTTCCACACCTTACCTTTTTTCGGCACTGGGGTGTGGGGATCGTGTGAGCAGCCTCCAGCAAGACGCTGTCGCATCCCCGCTGCTTCAGCTCTGCAAAAAAATCAGCTCCTGAGCAGGCAGGGCAAGAGTCCCGCCTCTTGCTTCCGCAGCGCAGCCTGGGAGTTTCCCAGGCTGCGCTGGGGCAGGAAGTGCAACCGCCGTGGCTCTGGAGGCTCCGCACACACGGCAAGTGCGCGCGGGGCCCTGGAGCAATGTGCAGTCGTGCATCATTTTCAGCTGAAAGCGGAAAATGAAAAAGTGCATGAGCGGCACCTGTCCTACCCTGGAGCGTTGTGCGATTGTGAATGTGTCGTGCAGATTGCTCCTCACAATTGCACGACGCTTGAGGGGCCCTTTCACATGGCAAATGTCGTGTGAAAAGGGCCCTTGGTGTTCCAACTGACATTGATTTCATACCAGCTCCAAGCTAAAACAGCTTCTTCTCAAAGCCCTTGAGGCCTGATTTCTTCCAAAATGTCCTTATCTATTTAATTTTTAAGATAATCCAACTTTAATTAAGCTATTTCAACTGTTAAATTGTTTCATTATTAATTTAATATTCGAATTGTTTTAAATTCTGAGTTATTTCAAACTGTTTAAACTGGTTTTACTTGTACAGAAAATAGGATCCAAGGCAGCTTATAGCCTCCACATACAACCCATAATTTTGTGTCCAGCTTTTGTGTCTTGGCACAATGAGGTTCTCTTTAGCGATGGCCCTTTCTGCATGATGACTGCGTCCTGGCATGGGGATGTGAGAGGAACAGGACCATGACAATGCTTCTGAATGATTTTGTCACAGTCCTGCCCTCCTCCTGTCAACAGCTGGCGTGATTATGGGATAAATAAATCATTGGCAGAGTTCCTCTGTCAATGACCCCCAATCGCACAATGCTCCTGTGCTTACCTGCCATTCATAAGGGCCAGAAGCGCAGCATGGGAAAGAACCCAACTGCACTGCAGAAGAAAGAGGCATGTCCCTTGTGCTCCCTTCCATAGGGAGCTGATTGAGTGTGGAGGGGAGTGTTCCCATCTCACTCCCTTCCTGCCAAAGGCGCATCCAGGATCATGACAAGAGGATGACAGCATCGGGTAAGGTATGGAAATGACCTATATCCAGGCAAATTAAGGAGGAAAGAAATGAGCCATGAGTGAACATTCCAGACTGTTCTAAATGTTGTCAGTTCCTTATCATTCCTGTATACACCAATCCTGGGAATTTCCTTCCACTGGTGTTTACCCCAAAGTTAGTGTGTAGATAGGACTGAACTTTATATGCTGTCCAACTGTCCCAGTTTGGAAGGGAGAGTCCCAATTAATCCTCTGTTGTCCCACTTGTTCAGCTGCTTCTGAAAGGTCCCAGTTTCTCTCTCCTCCTCCCGCTTTCCTATTTTGTCCTCAGTTTACTTCAATTTCTGCAAACTAAGTTCAGAAGGCAAGGTAATTTGCACTCAGTTAACCCAATTAGGTGGAGAGAAAAGGAAGTAGAAGAATCTTGCCCTTCCCAGTAGGCTCGGGCAAAAGCAAACTCTGGCACTCTCCCCTAGCTTGTATGTTTATGTGCTTATATGTCATTAATACCTTTTGCCATCTTGACCACACTCTGATGATGCTTGGTCACATGTGTTCCAGTTTTCATCTGTGAAATGTTGGCATATATGGCATAAGATATTATGAAGGAACTGCTTCTTTGGTCTTAAAGAGAAGGAACTGCTTCTTTGGCTACTGCATGTGTTACTTGAGGGAAGGACCAGGATAACAGGCCTCAAGTGTACGTCTCTGAGGGGATGGGCAATAACCCTCTGGCTTTGTTGCCTGGGTGGGCCCAAAAATGTCTGGAATGCATTAGTGTCCGACATTCAGCTGAACCAAAAGATTAATTCTCCTGTACTAACGCTGGTAAACCAAGACCAGCTGAAAGTTAATCAGGCACTGATCCATTCCCCAATCCTTCTAATCACACCCAGCTGCTTTGCAAAACTTTGGCGGACCAACAACCCCGGGCCAATTTCATAAGAAACTTAGAAAGTCCTCTCACCTTTAGAAGGGCAGAGGGAAGTTAATAAAATAAAAATTGATGCTTTCAATCAAGGAGCTGTGGAATAGGTTAGGGAAGTTCTAAAGCTTCCCAGATTAATCTCTTCCCACCTCCCTTAGCAGCCTGTCCCTGTAATACATTTGTTTTATACTAAAATATTTGCTCATAAGTTTAACCCAGGTTTCCTTTCCTCCTGGAGTGTACATAGGCTATGTGATTCTTCACACTCTGTGTGTGTGTGTTTCATCCCTTGCATTCCAAGTGTCCCTAAATCATTACAAAAACACATGCCATGCCAATGGAGTTTACATTGGCTGAACAATCTTGTCTCCTGTTACTTTTCATAATGGCTACAACAGCCATTTGCTCATGTCATCATTTTCCTAGAAAAATGTTGCCTTCTTGGGCAATTCGCAATTCTTTGCTCACGTATATTCAACAGGAACATCTACAGGAGTGGGAGGGCAGCTCCCACCCCACTCTACCACTTCTAGCCTCTGGTTATGAATTTATTTGCTGTGATACCCTTGTTAAGAAGTCCTGGACATGATAGGTACAAAGTAAATGCAAAAATGCTAGGATTTGAGGAAAACCTGTTTTCTAAGTTTTTGAAGTTCTTTTGGTCATGATAAGGAAGACCAGAGACCTCAGTAGGCCAGTGTGAGATACAAGTTTGAATTTCAATGCTCTCTTACATTATCATCTTCTCAGAACAGCAAATGTGTGAATTTGTGAGGCTCTCAGGGAATTGGTCAGGCTGCTTTTCTGGGGTAGGGCCATGTGGACAGCTGGTGAGAGAAACTGAACTTGGAGCATTTTAAGAACTGGGCAGAACACTGCGGTTTAAGGATCAGCTGTATTAATAGCTTATGTTTGGCTTCAGGAACTTGCAGAAAAGTAACAGACAAAGTGGGTGGGGATGTCTGCCCACAGCACTGGTGCCTGCCCATTCCAAACAGCTGCTCTGTGGTGCTATCCTGGTACCTGACACTGGTGAGAAAGGGAAGAACAGTGTTGCCTATTGGAAACAATGGCATATATTTATATTATACAAAGGGAGGCCTCTAGAATATGTTTGTGCTCTCTATCCACACAGAAACTACTCATTTTACATTTGACTGTTTTCCCTGTAGTTAGTGTGAAACAAGTGGGGGAAAAAAGTATAAATGACACCTGATGACACAGTAGGAAATGATTCCTGAACCACGTTTGATACCCACTGAATTCCAAAGGATTTCAGACTGGACAAGGCGTGTTATGTTGAATTTCGAAGTGTAGGTGCACATTGTGAACTCCACCCCCATAGTCAAGCTTCCAAATATAAGCCAAAAATGCAGGCGGCTATGTTGATCCACATCACTTTTAGGAGCAGGTCTTTTCTAAAGCTAATGAGTCTGGCCATTCAGGACCAATGCATTACAAACTAGTTTGCATTCATACAATGACAGCTCATACAAATGTTTCTTTTTCCTGGAAAAATTTCTGTCTTCCCAGGTACTGTGAGGTTTGCAATTAAATTCAGAGAGAACCAGAAAGCCTGGGACAGGAGATAGCAGCCAATGTCATTGCCTCTGCCAAGCAAAAATTTCCAGGTCTTTCACTCATTGAGCCTTGTCTCTATAACACGACTGGTATTCCCAGCTTTTTCTGAGGAAAGCCACTATTTATTATTGATCAACTGATGATATTTGTATGCTCTCTTTTTCCTCCAAAGTTCTTTGAGTCACTTAAATATGACTCCCAAGCAGTTTCTCATCCAGACAATGGACCTTTCTGTACTATACTGTTATAGTGCTATCATTCCACGTTCAACATCCTGTGGAATTTTGGGGTTTGGGTCCAAAGAGCTCCCTGGCTGAGAATTCTAAATGCCCCTCCCTAAACTGCAAAGCCCAGGATTCCATAGGATGTTGAAAGTGGAATAATAGCACTATAACAGTGTAGTGCAGAAAGGCCCAATGAGACACTACACTCCATTAGTTTCAAAGCATCAGGACCATACTTGGAATTGGGCATTATCTTTCTAATTTTAGTTTGATTTTTAAGGTGTCTTTCATAATCAACAGCAGAGTCAATAAATGTCTCTTTCCCGATAACCATCTCCTTTGTAATGGCTTACAAACTATTCTGTTTTGCTGCTTGCAAATTAATTCTTAATGATTAACAACTTGTGGAGATGTGGCACCCTTAACAACAACACCCACAAATGCAAGAGACAAAAAGCTCAGTTTAATTGTTAGTCCCAGCTAGAGGGAATGGATGGGAACATGGTAAAACAATAGTTATATAAATCTCATGGATTAAATGGGTCTACTCTAGTTGCGTTGGACCAAATAGGTTTTCTCCTAAAGAAAGAAATCTTTGCTTGTATGAATGTGAAAGAAAGTGTGGATTTTCAATCTGCATCACAGAGACCATGTAAATACAAGCTACACTGATCAGTGCTTTGACTCATGGGTCATTCAGCCTGACACCATCCAGCATGAGTTTGTGGTAGGCTTCTAGGAGAGATGACCTAAAGGCAATGCATTGTGGCGTTTCCTTCTGAAAATTATATTGTGAGATCAGTTTGAATCTTTTGGTATGTTAGCTTAGCAATGCTTCTGTGTTGATCTTGCAGTGGGCAAATGAAAGTGGGACATCCTTAAAATGTAAAACATCTTGCTATTTTAATAATCCCTTGCGGTATGTTTTCACTTTAGCAATAATTGTATTTTCTTTCTGCGTATTTTATTTAACAACATGGCAGGCCTTGCCTAATCTTTTCCATGTGTGGGGAGTGCTGCGTCCTACAGAGAGAAAAAAACCTGCTTATTATTCCCAAGAAGTCATCACAGACCCTTAAATTATTCATGGTGATGAGCCAAAGGGTAAAACGCGCACAAGACCTTTTGGTGCCACAAATAGCTATGGTGGTGGTGTGATCTTGAGAATTCACAAGTTGGGAGTAAATTTACAATTCAAACATTTGTAATTCAATAATAGGAGGTAATCAGAAAGAAAGCAGAAAAGGACAAGCCACAAACCAATAGCTGTTTTGCTAAGGCTGATGGTGACTTGAGATTTGTGGCTGGTTTCTTGCTTGCTTGCTGTATGGTGGCTTTCAGATATTATGCTGCCTTTTGTTATGAAGAAAGTGTGACTATCGATAACATCAGTGTTTTAATACAAAATGAACTAGTTAAGCTAAGGGCTAGTTGGTATGGCTACTGAGAGAAGGACTGGTGCCTGAAAAGCCTTCACAAGCAAGTTCTGTACCTAATAATGCTGCCAATAGTGTTGCCAGAATGAAAACTATTACAAGTTTACAAGTTTATTATTACAGCAAAAAGCCAGCAATAGAATGAAAACTGGAGGTGGCTCCTGTACCTTTAATGGCGTTGTAGAAGAGAGAGTTTAAACAGGTGTTGCTTGTTGCCTGGCTGCATAACAAGCAATATCTGCTAAAAGTCCTCTTCTACACAACCATTAAAGGTACAGGAGCCATCTCCAGTTTTCATTCTGGCAACTTTAGCTGCTATGCATGCCACCTCAAGCATTATTTTCAATGGACAAATAATGCATGCACACACTTATATCAATTAAGCCAGCTTGTCTTTCAGCAAAACCTATCCATTTCCTCTCTTCCCCCACGCTTAGAAGATACTTGTTGTTTCTGGTTAATGAAAGTACACCTTAACAAGTCATAAAGTCCTTCCTTTCATAGTGTAACATTTAGTTACAATTCAAGTTGCAAAATTGTAGCCTCATTAAATGATGTGGGGAGGAGGAAATCACATAGTTCAAGCTTGTCTCATAGTGAACCTCCCATGGCTGCATCCAGATTTTGAAATAATTTAAGTGTAACTAATTTCATTACATCTGAGGAATGAAAGGCAAAAGAGTTACTTTTAAAATGTAACTATGACATTTATCCCTCCTTGGAATTCTAACGGTAACTAATTATGTGTATGAAGTAATTTGTGGAGCTATGCAAAATACCATTTCATTGATGGCAAAGTTCCTATTTACCGGTATAACTACATCAGTGATGGTAGAGGAGGCAGCTGAGATGGTGCTCTTCTAGCCAAGGAAAATGGGCTGGTGGTACTGCAATGACAGGGTGAAATCTATCCTCATTAAGAGATAAAGCTGCCCTGACAGTTATCACGAGGGAGCTGCTAGGACTACTTTATCTCCTCATAGGGATGGCTTACATTGCTATTCCCCCAGTGTTACCAAGCCCCGGTTTGAAAAAAAAATGATTTACATAAGCATAACTGAGCTTTATGCTGGTGTAAGTTATGAAGAGTATTCCAGCCCACAACATCAGTCCACCTTACCTGACACCCCTAAGAAAGTTATTTAAAAAAATATTTTGAGTTGATCATATCCCACATGTTGCCATACAGTAATAATTTTACCTCACCAAACTCTCAGGAAGGAAGCCAATTTCTTATTGCATGTGATAGTTGATTTCCTTAGCTTCTCCAAAAATGGCCTCCCAAGCAGGGGCACAAAGAGTGTCATTTTTTATCAAATGTTCATGTATTTTATTCTTGGTTGAATGGCAGGAATGCAGGCCGTTGTGCAAATCAGGGATTCAGCTTGTGCAGTGAAGCTTGCCCAGGGGAATACTAGGATGGTAAATCATGCCCGACAGGCCATTGTCCTCCTGAAGAGCTTTGCTTTTGTTTCAGTTGGCACTAGAGTTGGGCCTTTGTATTCTGGATACTGTAAGCAAACAGCAGAAACGCCACACAATGAGCTGGCGGGTGGGGACAATGCGAGTACTGTAAAGATTGTTCTAAGCAACGTTGTGGTTTTGAAAATGCTATAGGTCCTTTTTCCCAAGAAAAGACTCTATGAAGCTGCTACCTATGTATATATTATGTATGGCCGCAGCACATGTGATGTATTCTACTCTTCAGATCCAAGCCTCAGTAGCAGCAAGGACCCTCAGACAACTGTAAAGGCCCCAGGGGCCATGGGGCCTGTGAGCCAGTATTTTTGTGGGGCAGACTTCATTTTGACTTGTCATATTGCACTAGAGCAATGGGAAATATACAATCGAAGTTTGCAGCTGCCTGACATTTTTACCAGGTGACTGTGTGGCCCACTGACATAGTATTGTCTCCAGCAAATACTTTTAAGGAAGACGTCCTCAGAGTTGACCTGTTCCTACAGATCAACTATGGAAAATTGAACAAGGCTTGGATAGGGCTACTATTGCCTGCATGGCTAGTGTGTGGGCTTCCTGTAGGGGTTAGGATGGCTACCATGTGGACAGAATGCAGGACTAGCTGGGCTTTGGTCTTATGCAGCAGGGTTAACTTTATGTTCTTTGTTGTTTCTGAATGGCCTCTTCTTCAGACACTGGCTAGTTTGGACTTGCTGTTTGGATGGGCCATGGGACAAGAAGGCCATTTCTGCACTACACTGTTATAGTGCTATTATTCCACTTTCAACGTCATATGGAATCCTGGGATTTGTAGTTTAGAGAGGAATTTAGAAGTGGGCCTCAGTAAGCTACAAACCCCAGAATTCCATAGGATGTTGAAGGTGGAATAATAGCACTATAACAATGTAGTGTGGAAATGGCCAAAGATACAAAGAAACTTGAATATTGAATCGAGGATAATGCTGCCAGGTGTTCAAATAGATGCTAGATCTGGATTGAAGCCAATTCAGAAATGAGTAATTTCTGAATCATTCACTTATGAAATCAAAACAATACTACCACCCTGTTGGTGACTTCAGGAAGGAGATTCAGTACTAATACATCGCTAGTAACACCAACAGGGAGGTGATGTATTTTAAGCATTTACTGCTGTCTGACCTGATTAAAGTGAGTTAAGGGGTAGTCTGAAGGGGAAAGATATTCATATGACTGTCTCTCCCATTAGGTAAAATGTGGTAGGCAACTAAGGAAACAGGGTAGGAATGTAATTCTTTGCTAATTTTTCTTGAAGAAAGTATCAGGTAATTTCAACGGTTTTCTTCTTGCTGTGAGAAAATCATCAGAAATGGCACACATTTTGAAGACTAGCAGTTCAGGACTTATTTCATGAAAAAAAAAATTCTGCACAAAATATTATTTCCGTTGAAGAAAAGTCTGTTTCCTGCACATGAAATGCTGTTTTGTGTGCTAAACAATCAGGTAAGAATTTTGCACAGAGTGAGTGCTGAACTGCAAAGATTCCCATCAGTCCAGAGTTCTTCTCATCAGGCTTTCTTGAAACTTGAGAAATGTATTTTGCAACAATTTTTCAAATATTTTCAAATATTCTTTGCATCCATATTTGAGTGTTTTGAAAAGGTAACAAATAGTTTTTATTTTATTTATTTTTAATGATGTTTAACTAAAGGAAAAATGTGTTTGTAAGATACCTTCAGTGTCTTTTTCTCATACTTGCAAGGCCCTTCTCTGTTGACATATGTATAATGGTATCTTTCACATTACATGGCTTTAGCAATGTAAGTCCACTTCAACTGCCATGGGTCCATTCTCTAAAATTCTGGGATTTGAAGGATAGGAAAGGGCATTTAGAATTCTTGGTCAAAGAATTCTTCTGGCGTTTCTGACCAAACTACAAATCCAAAAATTCCATAGGATTTTGTCATGCCAGTTAAAGTGTGATCATAGTACTATTACTGTTGGCCCTCCACATTTGTGGGTTTCACTTTTGGCAATTTGATTAGTCATGGATTACATGCTACTCCCTCTGCTGTCACCCCAGGCCATTTTTAATAAGTATTGCAAGCCTCACGAGACTGAGAGATGCCAACGAGGCTTGTAAATCCCTATTAAAAATGGTGTATGGCAGCAGTGTAGGTGGTAGCAAGCCCCACCGGCTGCCCACTTCTGCCTTGCAAAGGGATAAAAGTGGCATCCATGGTGGGTTGAATACACCGATTATACTTTTTGGTGGGTTTAATATGGTTTGGAGAGATCCTAGAGTTATTCATGTGTTGTTGTTGTTTTCATTTTTGTGGAGGTCCTGTGCCCCTAACGCCAGTGAATGTGTACTGTGTAGTGTGAAAAGGGCCAAGAAGTCCCCTTCTGCTCTCATTTCACTGATGTTTACAAAATGTAGAAGTGTATTGTGTTCTTACAATTATAAGCAAAGCATAACTCATAAATATGTGTTAAGAATCATACTGCAGTCTCTCTTGCCATTTCCGCACTATACTTTCAACATCCTATGGAATCCTGGGTTCTGTGGTTGAGGGAGGGGCCTTTAGAATTCTCTGCCAGAGAACTCTTTGGCCTCCGTAAACTACAAACCCCAGAATTCCACAGGATGTTCAAAGTGGAATAATAACACCATAACAGTGTAGGGCAGAAATGGCCTCAGTCACTTTGCTAATGTCAGAAGTGGAGAGAATGAGGAAAGAATGTAAGAAGGACTATGTAGAAATGTGCAAATAGTTTGACTCAGCACAAGAGAGCAAAAGTGCAATCTATGCTGTTTCAAAACACTGATTTGGGTCTGTGTGCAATGAAAGGGTATACAAGTACATGAGATAAATGTTAAGATTGGAGGAATCAAGGAAGAAATGAGAGCCAAAGAGAACTTAAACTGTGTTAAACTGCTAGTGTGAAACTGACAATATATTTGTTCATTCATTCATTTATTAACTTTCCCAATTGATAGTTCTTTGGGGAAAAAGAAAAAATAAATAAATTACCCAAAATGTCAAGTATTGAATTGATGTAAGGAGAGCCCAAAATAATTACTTCAAAATACCATCACTGATATTTATTGAGTAAAAGAATGACTCCCCAAATTGCTGCTGAAATTTTGATGAATTAGAGGTGACACATTAATTTTAATAAATTATGTCTAAGCTCTGCAGTGAAAGAGAAAGGATGAGAAAATCTGTGAGGCTAAAGATAAATATCAAAGCTCTGGATGAGAACTCTGGGTCACAGGCCTTATCTACAAGAAACTCTGATACCCGGTGAGCCACAATTGTTTCATCATGGCTGGGCAACTTCAGTGAACCAAGAGACCAAATTACTGCTCCCTGGGACCTACTGGGGATCCCACAGACTTTCCAAATACGAAGGAAAAAAAGAAGCACCCAATAGTGTGCTTCCGGTATTGAAAAACTGTTTTTTGTTTTTTAAAAATGTTAACTGGTACAACCTGTTTAGAAGAGGAAGTACTGCTCTTAGAAATTTCTAGAAAGGCAATACATCCTTCTGGCCAGAAAAAGGGTCCAGAGCTCTGGAACCAGCCTTAGGAGCCATGTGATAGCACATAATGGTGGTAGTACATTGGCAGTCAGCAAATCATGTTGGTTTGCTGCTGACCACAGACATGATAAAGTGTACATGCAATATTTACATGGGCAAGAGCTTCCCAACTGTGGCTCATAGCAACAAATAGGAAGGAAGGGCGGGGGGGGGGGGGGCTTTGATTTTCATAATGGCACTTTTTGATTTTTGTTCTTCGGTCACTAACCAAAGGGAGTGGCTTTTAGAATTCCTTTGTTTATAACATTGTTGCAACTGAGTTGTAAGTCATCCACTGAGGCACTATGGTTTTCCTCTGATTCTTAAGTGAATTGATATCATTTTTGTTCATTTTTGGTCACAGAGTGGCCCTGTGTTCTGCTTTACAGAGGATAGATCTCCATTTCAAGGACTTTCAGGGGACAGTCTGATAGTGTCCTTTTTTTGAATGATTCTTCACTCTGAGGCTGGTTTAAAGCTCCAACACCACCAGAACAGACAGCAGGAACCTTGAAATTGTTCACCAACAGTGGTGAACATTGAATTCCATGTCATGGTGCAGGAAATCTGTTCCAGGTTTTAGTCTGGACTTTACGGGGCTTTCCAAGATGCAGAACTCAATCCTCCAAATGCATTCAACACCTTGGATAATTCCTTTAAAGTCTGGGCTGAAAACCAAACCATGTTCAGCACTTCACTGACATAGAAGCCACCTGCCACTACTGACCTTGTACAATCAGAACCTGGGAAACAGAATAAACAGATCAAACCACACAGGTCATGGTTTCTTCCACTCATGATGAGATATAGTGCATTTCTATTTAAACTATTGTAATTTCTGAATCTGCATCTACATAATGAAGTGTAGACACAATTTGGATGCAAATCAGTATCTTTTTCTCCTCCACTTTTAGCATTATATAAGGAGCTATCAATAAAAAGCTTGAAAAGCCTCTCATCTCCATGCAGAAACTGTTCACAATTGCCAGTTATAATGGGCAAGCCAAAATGATTGATGGGTCAAGGATGATGTAGCTGTAGTGGGAAAGCAACCTCTTCTGAAGAAATTAAGCAGACCATGGTTTGTGTCTGTGTCCTCAAAGGCAACAGAAAGAAAGAGGTACTGCTGCAAAGCTGGCTAGCCTCCCTGGAAAGTCTACAGATCTTTGCTTTCAGTACAAAGCTAAGGCAGTAAGCCAAGCCCCTGAGAAGTTAAGCCCTTATCCAAAACTCCTTTTCCAAATCTCCAGCAACCGCTCCATTGGAATCATTTTGCAACTATTCAAGAAATAGGAAAAGCCTAAGTGAATGTTGCTTTCTCTCTCCTTTCTTCATCAGACTAAATTTTCCCAATCCAAAGAAAACTTCATATCACTCCTCAAAAGAAAAAAAAATAGATAATCTTCCTGGATAGGCAGACCTAAATCTGGTTTGTACAGATCCCACAGTGAATACATTTCAACCTTTCTTCACCTTGTTTTCTTTTTCAGGAACTTCAAATTATGTATCTTCTGTCATACAAATCTGTCAAACTTTAGCACATCATTTTTGCAGCAGGGCTGATCTGTGTAGATGAACTACAAAGGTTTGCCTATCCTATCCACATAGAAAGTTCAGTTTTTGTCAGAACTCACATAGTGAAAATATTTCCAGAGACGCAGATAACACTAGCCTGTTGCAGGATGTGCAACAAAGAGTCTTGTTTCAATCGTTAGTGCTTAAGCTTTTGTGAACTTTGTGCAGTCTACACTGATTTATGCAGTGTTCTGTTAAAAACTGCAGGGTGATAACAACATGCAATTTACTGCCTCTCTGTAATGTTCCAGAAACTAAATACCTGACTACCACTAAACAGAAAATGCATCCATTCTGCTTTTTCTGCTTTGTCCCAGTATTTTTTAATATTGCTCAAGACCCAGTGGTCTGAAGGACTGTTATCTCACAACATAAGCCTGCTCAGGTTTTAAGATCTTTGAGAGACACTCACTGCAAGCAGGAACAAAGAAGACGACTTTCTCAGTAGTGGTTCCTAGCTTATGGAATGTACTTCCCCAGGAAATTAGCCTAGCTCCCTCCTTGCTTGTCGCTTTGCCATCAGGAAAAGCCCTTCCAATGCAGGCAAGACTTTAACAGTTGACTGGGTTTAGGTGATATGGTGACAGCATTTTAATGTATTTATTAAGGTGGTGTTTTAAAATATTTTAATGACAGTTTTAAATTAAGTCTTTTAAGGTGTGTGTGTTTGTGTGTAATTATATAATTATATACTATACACATACACACAGGACCCTTACATTCATGAGGGTTTGGGGCACAGAACCCTTGCAAAAGAGGGGGAAAAATGAATTACTCTCCCCTCCTATAATTCTCCTCCCATTTCCCTTCAGAGCTTCCCCCCTTCCATTTGTTTGCCTCTGGCCCTGGCCGGGGGGGGGGGGGGAGAAAAAAGATAATTTAAAGATTTACCGGTACTTTCTCCTCAGAGAGAAGAGAAGAGTTTTGGAGTTCTAATTACTTCCAGTAGCCATCTTGAAAAAGGTGGAGTAGGAGCAAAGAAAGCATGTGACCAATCAGTGGCCAATTCACAGCAGAATGTGCAGCCACATGGCAGAGAGGACATGGTTTCATCAGTGGGAGGGGTCTTTGCTCACCCAAAAAGGGAAAAATGTCAACTTTAAACACAAGCTTCATAAATCTAGGGTAAGGAACAGAAAGGGAGGAAAATGGGAGAGGAGCAAGCACGTGCCTCACAAATAATCAAATCATGAGGATCAAACCCACAAATGTGGGAGGGCTACTGTATGTTAATTTAATGGTTGGGGTTTATGATTGCAGTTACAAATGCATAACATAGAGTTACATATTCATAACTGATTCATAACTGATTCGTATTCACAGTCCCTATGTATTCAATAGTTTAGTGAACATGTGCCCCAATCCTGATTTACTCAGCCACTGGGAGTGACAGGAATCTGTTCTTCTGTTGATTGGGGCACAACCCTCCCGCAAGAGATCTCTCGAATGAGGAGAAATTGTGACAAGGATCCTGCTTCTGACTGTTGCACTAGAGATCGCTCATGGGAGGAAGTGAAAAAAACAGTCTGCTGCTCCCCAATTGACGGGAGAAAAGATGCCTGTCACTCACAGTGGCAGGTGCCCAATAAGTCAGAGCTGTGAAGTTCACTTCAGAAAACATTATTTAGTTAAATATACAGTCCTCCCTATACATTTTCAGGTTTGACTTTTGAAAATTTGATTATTTGTGAGGGGCATACATACCTTCTTTCCCCACATTTTAGATATTTCTTAAGATCTGAATAGCATTCTTTGAATATCCGTGGTTGATACTTAACGTATCATACTGAATGACATCACGAGGAACCACCAACCTCTCTCTCCCCTATGATATCATCTGATTTGGGCCCTCAAATCTGAGGGTCTGAGTTAGTTCTGATCTGGTAACCTTAATTCTAGGTCTGATCTGCTAGAGCAAACAGGATTACTTGCCTAGTCTTGTTGTCTCTTCCTTTAACTGGAACAGGATGGTGATATCTAACATTCTTGAAGTCACCACTCGTGATCTTGTTTTTTGGGGAACCAAAACATTTGTCAGTTATAGGTGTCAGTGAGCACATAAAGTGCTGCTTTTTAAAGTACAGCCTTCTGCCTTAGCATTAATTTTCCTATTTATTTAAGCAGTATATTTCAGTATGAAGTATGTCTGAATAGTAATGACTGATACCAATGCATAGGCTATTTAATATTAAACATTTTTTTTGAAATAACACAAGTCAGAAAAGGAATTTTTAAATGCCCATCTTGGGCAGTTTCTGTGGGATCTAAGCACCCGAGCCAATGTATATGTCTCTTTCCATAGCACAAGACCAATCCAAACGTAGAATTTTCTTAAATACCTCCTTTGGTGCTGCCTTTAAAAATTCTAGAAACTCAAATGCTAATTAAAATGGGATCCATCACAGAAATAAAGAATGTCTGGCTTTCTGAGATGCCTATAAAAAACATCCCTACTGGTCAAAGAAGAGAACAAATAAAGAAAAGAATTACCGGGAGGGAAGGGAGATGGCAGGGGAAGCATGCATTCAGTTTTCCCCAATTCTGTGAAAAGAAGAGGGGAAGATGTGCCTTTGTGTCCTCTTGTAATGGAACCAGACTGAGGATTTTCAACCACATAAACAGAGAGCAAGCTAGACTTCCGCTCAGCAAAAGGCTGATTAACAAATGCATCCAATTCCTTGTGTCACAATAACAATATCTGGACGCGAGTCCCCACGAAGACAGCATTCAGGGATTGGCTGATAGAAGCAGGCTTTCTCTGGTGTGGCACACAGCTGAATTCAGCATCCAAGCAAATGGTGTGGGTCCTTTGTCTCTGGCTGGGAGACCTGATGTTTTGATTGTGCAAAGATAACAATTCTGCTGCCCATGGAATCCGTGGGCCCTACGATAAATAAAAGGTGGGCATCTCTGTTGTGGTGTGTGAAATTCACTGCCTTGTTAAAAAGGCGTCTGATTTGCTATTCTCTCTATTCAGAATGTTTTGTCCTCTGTAATGCAAATTGGCATAACATTAGAGGGCCTCCGTTCTGCACTTTGTATGCAAAGCACACCCAGCCACTGAAAGTATTCCACTGCCTGCCTGGTTTGTGTTTTGAGGCAACTTCCCTGTATCCTTCACCATTAACTTCAAAAAGATGGGTACTATGGAAGAATTCCAGAAGGTGCAAAATGTCTCCTACAGAAACGTAAAGCACTTTTGTCCTGATCTTTTGTATATTTAGAGCACTCTGAGGCCTTGTATTTTTTTCCTGACATAAACATTAGAATAGGGATACGACACACCAGGAGATTGAAAGGGCTTTTCCCATGTGTACCAGCGACTGGCATCATAATTCTGACCATTGGCTACATGTTCGTTTGTTTGTTTCCTGGAAAGTCTCCACAGATCAGCAGCCAGTGGCTTATGAACTGGCACAAGTCCAGGGACCAGCACTTTGAAAAGCATTGACATTCAGCAGGAAGAATCATGAACTTCTGCCTTCCACATCCAAGAGAACTGAAGTACATTCAGAATTAAATGTGTATACTTCTTATCATGTTGCTCTCAGATCTCAAATTCAGATATTACTGGGATAGGATCATGAAAAAGAGATGTGGGGGGATGGCATTTGAAATCATTAGGTCTGCAGCAAAGGTGCAAGGCAACAGGATCCTGGAGACCTCCAGCTGAGCAAGTTCCTCCACAAACACCTGAAGCCAGACTAGAATGGAGAAAATTAAGTCCATGAGCCACATATAGCATACAGCAGTGGTTCTCAGAGTTTTTACTCTGTGACCCTCTTTAGTTCTACATGCAGATGTTGTACCCTTCACTTGACATCATGCCTATCCTATCTCTCTCTGTTTCTCTCTCTCTCTCTCTCACAGGCCCTCATGCTCCACCTGCCCTCCATCTTAATGCTAAGTTCTGATGCTCTCTGCTTCCTCTCTTCACTTCCCCCTACCTGAGAAACTGCCCTATGGTCACTAATGGGCGTGTGCCTGGTGTGCCAATGACAGAACATTCAGAGAAGCTGAGTGGGAAAAGCATTTTAAAAAGGGAAGCCAATTTAGCTATATCCAAGATTGGAGGAAGGTACAACAGAGGAAGGCACTTTGCATCACTCTTTGCAGAGACCAATCAGTCCTCAATGGTGCGCGCACACACACACGCACACGCGCACACACACACACACACACACCACAGAGAGAGAGAGAGAGAACAGTTTGTTCCTTCTTTTTACATTTGCTATATTGGCAGACTGACTCTTCTTGTCCCCCCCCGCCCCCACTTGAGCAACTACCTCCTTAGGGTCCCAGCACACAGTTTGAGTACCACTTGCCCACAGATTGTTTTGAAGACCCAAAGGCCCCCTGGGATAACACAACTAATTTGGGGCCTCCAACTTTCTCTTCCCTCAAAATCACACTTAGCACTTTCTTAAACTTCAGTGATTTTTCAGGATCCTTCTCCCTTTTTTAGGCCTGGGTGGCGTTTTTTTCTACTATGTGGGGCAGGTGGGATGGGAATGGCCTATCTTGATCTTTAAAAATTAGGGTGTGAAAATGACTGAACGTTTGGTGCAGTGTCCCACAGTTTCTCATCAGTAAGGCCTCAGCTGCACTGTGAAACAATTTGAGGCACTCACAGCTACCATTTTAGAGCCTGGGCTTGAGGCTTACTGGCAACTTAGACTCAGGGGTCTTTGATTCCACAGGAATGTCCAGGCCTGTTGCCTCCTCTTTTGGCATAACTTGTTCCTCAGCCTCTGGCTCTGCATCAGCATCAATGCTGTACTGTGTCATTATGACACCTCTCCATTTCATCTCTGCTCACTCCTCCGAGTAGCTTCCACTGGATGTGAGGTTTTGCCACCTAAAGGGGTATTGGCCTAACATTGTGGAAACAAAAGAGTAATATGAAATTTTAGCTTCCACATCCCTGGTACCTGCAAAACAGCCATGGCAATTTTTCAAGTCTCAAGAATGGAGGAAGAATGACAGAGGAATAGGAGAAAGTGGGACAAGAGTCTGGGAAATGGAGAAAAGTGACTTCTTTCCCTCTTTGTTGGCAATATGGGAGAAGCTCTAATGGTAGCACATCAGCCTAGTAAGGGTGTTTTGGGCTTCTGAGAATTGGGGAAGATACTCTATTGCACTGCTAATGATCTCGGCAAGACCCTGGTGGGTTTTGAATTAGGTGCGAAACTAGACACTGTTTTCTGATTTTTCTGGACTGCAGGTTGGTTTGTGTTTGGTTTATTGAGCCCAGTTTGGCAGTGAATCAGGATGGCATGAGGCAAGGTAACAGCTACAAAATGCTTCTCCATATGAACTGGTATAGATTTTTTTTTTCCATGCAGTGCACAATAGCCACACAACAAGATGCTATACACATTACATCCATGGCCTAGGAACCATCCCAAAATGGAAGCTGTTTCAGCTGGTCTCCATGTGGCTGCTTAACATGTAAATTGGTCCTCAGTTTCAGAGGCTCAGACAGATTTTCCTCTGACCTTTCCCTTCAATCAAGGCAGGAGCACTAAGTGCTACAGCATATGGCTCAAGAGCTTCCTGCTTGGAGATTCCAGCCCAACACTGGTTCTTCGTGCTTGACTGCACTGCCAGTGTGGAAGTTGGACATTTTGTCTGTTAAGTGACAACATCTGCAGCAATTCTCTTCACTTTGGCAAGTACAGACAATCATGCTTGATGCCAAAGTAGCTGGGCAAGGTTGTGCACTGATTACAAAAACATGCACACAATGTAATTGGAATCTCAGCAGCCTACCAAGAAGGCTGTTTGGGTACCATATGTTTAGAAAACATGGAATGTTGTGAAAATGAATGCATACCATGCAGAAATCAAGCCAGATTATGAAACTGAATGCTATAATGGAAAAATCAAACCATCAATAGAGTTCAGAGTCAGTAACCTGGAAGCCTCCAGAAAATCTAATCACAAAAACTTCCTATGGATCATGATCTTTCTTTTGTTTTCCTTCAAGACATCTGTTCCCCCTCCCAGTCAGTTATATATCTACCTTAAAGAGTACCACTCTTCTTCATGAGGTTAACCAGTGGCTTGTTCAAGGTTCACAAATTTTGAAAAGAATAATAACATCAGTAATGGGGAGGGGGACAAAGATTGTATTTGTTGCTTCAGTACATATTGTTACCACATGTTCTGTATATGTTAGCATATCTGATCATGCACATATATCCATGCCAAAGCAAATTAGGTTATTTAACCCACAGTCACACTATATTGTGGCAATAACTGGAGCAGAAAGGTAGAGGAAACAACTGATAACCAGCATGAGATTAAAGTAAATGAACATATTGTTTATTGCATAAATAAGTAGAATGTGTAATGCATACAGAATTTCAACAGGATTGTCACCTGTTGGGATTATTCAATGGAGAGGTTTGACAGGTGGAGGAAGAAAACTGAGAAAGAAAAGGAATTTTTTTCAGGATGAGGAAGCAGAGGCTTGATACCTAACAGGGAGATAAGAGAGTGAGGAGAGCAAGATAGAAATGTGCACAGCGCAACTGGGTAGAAGATAGGGACCCGAATGTAAATGATTTGCCTACTTGTGCATAGCTACCTTTCTGAGAGCTGGGGAGAATATGACTTGCCTGAGGTCACCCAGTAGGTTTTGATGGCTGAGTAGGAATTTGATCTCTAGTCTCCAGAGTTGTAGCCCAGTGCTCAAACCACTACATTATACTATCTGTCTTTGAGCTCCATATTACCTGGGACTAATAAAGCAAAAACAAAACCCATGTTCTCTCACTGAATGCTCAAAATTTGGTAAAGTGTAGGATGCAGTGGTAAAAGAAGAACTTTTGCACAGCAGTAGGAAACTTCATAACAAGCATCCCTCTCAAACATGGGGAGGGATGATAAACTGACTTCTTACTCAAAAACATTACCTGTTAAAATACTCCTCTGTGAGTTTTTCCAAAAGACTGAAACAAGTAGAAAGATAGAAATTTAATATGGCAGATTATGTACATTTCCTGCTGTAAGTGCTTAAGACAAGAGTGCAGAGTAAAAAAGAAGAGTTGTATGGGTCCCTGATGTTGGTGTTTTCCTCACTAGAGTTCTAGGTAAGCCAATCAGTAGGTTTGTCTAGATAGCTTGATTGCATTAGAAACTGGAAAGAGAGCATCGCACTCTCAAAATCCAGAGGCAACATCCCACAAGAACACAGTGAATGTCACACCAGTTAGTGGATGGTGTCTGTGAGCATAGTCTACACTTATCCGGACATAGGATTCAGGAGCTAAAGGAAATATTCAAAATGTTTGAACCTCTTGCTGACAATATATCTTCTTTCTACATATGGCTTCAGGCAGCAAAATGTCTTGGGGAAGTCTGCATTTAAGGACCTTAACAACTGTGATAATTACAATGAAAATACAATATAACAAGGGAGATTAACTTGCTTTCAAAATGTGGCAACATCTACCACATTGTAGCTGTGTGGGTCATACCTGAACAACTAATACTTTGAGAAGATCAGAGCAAACATCTCAAAAGGATACCTGTTTAGAAGACAACAGCTCCATGCAGCATATTGTTAACAGATTTTATTATTAATGTACACATCTGGCAGAATTAAGAATGAAAGCTCTCTCTCTCTCTCTCTCTCTCTCTCTCTCTCTCTCTCTCCACTTCTTGAATGAAGACAAGGGGAAACAAGCTATGGGGAAAAAAAAACCTCATCTCCTGCCACAGCCTTAACTGGCTTACAGCAGGCATATTGTTTTTCAAGCAGCGAGCTAGCTGAAAGGTTATAACTTAATAACATGTCTAGCATTTTCTGCACACTACTCACATTCTAGAAAGGAGAAGCAAAGAGGCTCTGTCAACATCATCAGTCCCATGTTGATGAGCTACCAAGGTGAAAGGGAAATTACACATCCGTCAGGGTGGTAAGCAAGGAGAGGTAGAGTTCATTTAAGATATTTTGGCACCTGAGCCAAATGGTGTTTGTTGCCCGCATCTTTCTGTCTAAGGAAGCTATGTAACTGGCAGTTGGATTTTACTTCAACAGTGGGAGTGATGGGACAGGCTCTGTGGTAAACACAGATCAGTTTTCCAACATGGGGGAACAGGTGGATAACTCAGGAGGAATGATTGGGGTGGGATAAAACTGTTATCCCTCAGGATCTATTTCCTCAGACAGTTGCCTCACTCTGACTAATGGTATGGCCAAATTTGGTGGAAAATTAGTTTTATATTCCATTTGAAGTTTTTTATATTTCCTATCCCTAATTTTAGCTAACCATGATTTACACTGTGGACTACAGTAGACCAAGGATGTGGAACATTTGGCGCTCCAAACATCTACAGCCTTGGGGCTTCCAGGAGGTGAAGTCAAGAACATCTGAAAAGCCAAAATTTGTCCATGTCCCTCTCCCGCCAAAAAACATAGATGAAATTCCTATATTCCTATGTAGTGATGTCTCTAATTGAGACTGCACATTCATCCAGCTGACTGTACTTTGTTACATTATGAGCCAGGTCTCATAGGTCTTCCTCAAAGTTAAAAATGAGATTCTGCTTATGCACAGTCAGTCAACCAGGCACTGACAGTCAGTGTTTTGAAAGTGTTTGTGCACAGAATGGTGCTTGATTTTGTTTTTTAGCCAGTTATTCTAAATGAAATTAGTCTTGATAACTATGATCAATACAGCCAGTGTGATTTAGCGCTTTGAGCAATGGGCTACAACCCTGGAACGCCTGGAGGGTTCAATTCCCCACTTGGCCATGGAGTGACCTTGGCACCATCGCATACTCTCAGCCCCAGAAAACCCTGTGATAGGTTCACATTAGGGTTGCCTAAGTCAGAAATGACTTGAAATTGCACAGCAATAAGCTACAAACAGTGCAGTATCATCTCATCAGCAAGCATCCTTTTGCTTGGGTATCTTTCCTCTTTCACATGGTGGTTGCATTCAGATTTAAAAAGCAAGACAACAACAGCAACACGCCATCCTTTCTTTCCAGCAGTTGAGAAGGTCTATAGAACAATGGTAAAATTTCCTTGTGGAGGTATTATGGGGTGGGGGGGAATGGGGCATTTGTCCCACCACCACCTTCCTTACACACTTCCTCACTCCTACATTTGGGATCATGCATCAGATGAAGTAACATGTGGTTTCTCCTGAGAACAGAAATAAAAGTGCTATAGCTGGTGACATGGTTCTCCTTGTGGCTTAGTAAAATGTACAGTTTTTCTAAACAGAGAAAAGACAATGATGATGACTCTTAATATGACAAAAAAAGAGCAAGTGGAATTGGAGAGAAGATCCGGATATCAACTGACCAAGAAAACAAAACATCTAGGAATAACTATGATGAAAAAGAATCAAGAACTATTTGAAAATAATTATTCAAGAACATGGTAAGATATTAAATGTGATATAGAAAAATGGAAAAATTTAAATTTGTGCTTCTTGGGTACGATAAATGCTTTTTAAATGTCTTTACTACCAAAGCTTATGTTCCTCTTTCAAAACTTACCAATAATAGGGAAAGAGAAGATATTTAAGGAATGGGAAAAGGCCCTAGAAAAATTTATTTGGCAAGGGAAAAAACCAAGAATTAAATTTAAAATGCTCAAAGATGCAAAAGAGAGAGGAGGACTTGACTTACCATCACTAAAAATCTATTACCAAGCATGTTGCTCAGATTGGATCAAAGATTGGATTCAATTAGAAAACACAACCATTAAAGAGTTAGAAGAAATAAACAATAGATTTGGATGGCATGGATATCTATGTTATGACAGATCTACAGTGAATAAAGAGTTTAAAACCATTGCATCCGAAAGACATTGTTGAAGATTTGGGCACAAATAAAGCAAAAATTTTCTGCAAAACTAGCAGTATGGATCTCACCACAAGAAGTTTGTAAAATCACCCCAACAAAACAAGGAAATTTACTAACATATCAAGAGTTATTGAAAAGGGGGGGGGTGACAAACCAAGAATGTGTACAGAAGAAGAATTAAAGGCTGAAGGGCATGAACTAAATTGGTTTCCATGGAGACAACTCAGAGAAAGATTTAGAATGGACCAAAAACTATACGGATTTGAGAGAAAAGAGAATGAATTAGATGTACTGATGAAAGATAACCAAAAGAAAAGAATTTCTAAATTTTATAAATTATTGCTGAAAAGAGAAATGGAATCAGAAGTAGTCAAAGATACAATGGTTAGATGGGCACAGAATTTGGGACATTCAATTTAATTAGAAACTTGGGAAAGAGTGTGGAAAATAGATGTAAAATTTACACCAAATTTAAATTTAAGAGAAAACTTTTATAAAATGTTGTACAGATGGTACATGACCCCAGAAAGACTACAAAAAATAATGAAAAATGGGAATTCAAATTGTTGGAAGTGTGATGAAAAGACAGGGTCTTTTTTCCATATGTGGACATGTAAGATAGCAAAAAATTTTTGGAAGGGGGTACATGACGAAATGCAAAGAATTTGTAAGCTGAATTTTGAAATGAAACCGGAGCTTTATTTGTTAAATATGCTAGGGCAACAAAGGGAAATAAGAAGTCATCAGAAGACATTATTATATCTAATAACTGTGGCAAGGTTACCATATGCGCAGCACTGGAAAGAAAAGAAATAAATTGATATAGAAGAATGGAAGTTAAAAGTCCTGGATATGATAGAGGTGGAAAAATTAGCATTTTCTTTGAAGAATAAATCTATCCAGAACTTTGAGAAAGAATGGAAAAGAGTATTGGATTGGGTAAGGATATAAATGTATAAGAAATCAAAGAAGAAATAATGTAACTGTTCTCTCTGTATGAGGGAAATTATGTTTGTAATGGAATGGAAATAAGCAATTTCAACTGGAACATGTAAGCATGGAAGTCTGGGGGGGGGCGTTTATTTTCGAGACAAACTTTCAATTAAAAAAATTATTTAAAAAAAATGTACAGTTTTTCCAAAACAGAATTTTGGTTACTTCAGAGATGTGAGTTGCTTATTAGGAGGGAGGGAAGGAGGGAGGGAGGGAGGGGGCGGCAAAAAAAAAACCCCTCTGCAAAACGCCCATTTTTTGAAAGTGAAAATGACATGGCTTCAAAACATCTCCCACGTTCTGTTTTGCTTGATCTGGTTGCAAAGTGGGGAGGAGGGTTTGGAGAGCTAGTCTATTCTGCACTGATGCTTTTAAGAAAGCTGCGTATTTCTTTTGCCCTTGCCTGTTCTAGAACATTAAATATTTAACACCGTATGCCAAGTCAAAATAGAATGTTAAATGGATGTAAATACATAACAAATAGCACATTGCTGTAGAAGAGTGGGGGAGACACAATGGAACGGAGGTAAAGCCACCAAGCATTATAGTGTTTTGTTTTGTTTTGTCACGTCGTCGTGGAAGACAGCGACAGTGAAAAAGCACATGAAGGAATAACTAAAGAGACCCAGCAGCCGCCAGCCTTCCTTCATCCTTCTTCCTGGAGTTCAGCTGGGGTTATTTATTTATTTATTTGCCCACACACACACACACACACACACACACACACTTATTTTCTCAAGGCGAGAGGCTCTGATGCCAAGCTTATTTACAAAAGTTCAGCTGGGGGGTCGTGGGAATTCATCTTTGTACGCAGCTGCTGGTTTTATGCTCCATTCCTTTCATGGAAACCTTCTCCTCCTGTTGTTATTATTTCTCTCTCTTTCTCCACCCACCCTCCACCCTTGTTGTGTGTGCATGAGGTCGGAGGAGAGGAAGAGGGGGAGAGGGATGGAAAGCCAGGCTAACCAGGGCCTCATAGCCCGGCGGCAGCAGCAACAACAATACCGCATAAAGGGGGGACAGGAAGGAAGAATACTTTTTGTCATTTGTTAACTCGTAGGTGTCATATGTCTGTCTTTTTCCTTACACCACATTCCCTTAGACATAATGACTGAGTCCTAGTTAGAAAGAGAGGCATGTTTATCTGTTTTGCCATCTTTGCTTTTGTGGTCCAACTTCTTTAGGACTATTTTGGCAGGTGGAAATAATGATCCACTTTTCAACTAGATTTTCTAAATATCATGAGGAGAGGAGTTGGTCACTGCTTTCCATGGACAAAAAGGATTGCCCATTCATTTTATTTCTTTGGCTTGTTAACACATGGTAGTATGTGCCATCTCATAGAAAGCCACTCATGTGTAAAGTGTGGGTAGCTGGTAAGTCTTATTCTACATTTCTCTATCTGGTGCCACACTACACCACCCCAACCCATATACCTTCCAGAAGCATTTTAGACAGACAAGACTTTAAAAATAAGGTCTCTGTTTAGTAGTCAGTGGCACTTTGGGGAATGGATTATTGGCAAGGTGTGGCCAAGACATGTTGTCCCCCCTGACACATCTTAGACTCTCTGTGTGTTCACAATCTTTCGTGTGGACATGCCTTTAAGCCGCCTGTAGACTTATGGTGACCCAGTGAATTTCATAGGGTTTGTTTAGGCAAGGAATACTCTCAGTGGTGGTTTTGCCTGTTCCTTCCTCTGAAACAGAGTCTACAACACCTGATATTCATTGGAAGTCTTCCATCCCATTACAAACCAGGGCTGACCTTGTTTAGCTTCGAAGATCAAATGGAAACTAGTGCCTTTGGGGCACTTAGGCCTGAACCCTGGAAATTCAAGGTGCATGCATTATAAACTCAATTGTTCGGCCACAGGAGGGAGAAAATCTTTCAGACATAATCCAATAGTGAAAAATAACTTATAAAATAACTAATGATTTTTTGCCATTACATGATAGCTAAAATCTGCTGCCTAAGATGGCCACTGCACTCTGCCTAATAGAAGCATTGGCTCTAGTCATATTTCTGAATTTCATGTTCACTGACATGTGGGCCTCTTGCTGAGTGGTCTCTGTAGTACAGTGGACAGTGCTGGTGTCAGCCTGTGGCTGGGCAAGGACCACACGGTGGTACTGTACATACAACCTCTGGTTGAGTGCTGCCCAAATCAGGGCCTAGCGGTCTCTCATGTGTTTCTGAGGCTGAGAAGTGAGGCTGACAAGTGTGACCCAGGTCACAGCTGACTCAGGCCATGTCTGCACCACACTGCTATAATACTTTTATTCCACTTTCAACATCCTGTGGATTCCTGGGGGTTGCAGTTTAGGGAGGGGCATTTAGAATTCTCAGCCAGAGAGCTCCTGGGCCTCAGTAAACTACAAACCCCAGAACTCCACAAGCTGTTGAAAGTGGAATAATAACACAATAACAGTGTATTGTGGAATTGGCGTCTGATTTGTGTAACCTATACATGATGTTTAACAGGCAAACACGGCACCTGGAAGATCAGTAACTCACATAAGACATAACACAGAGAGAAAGTGTGTCACCAAAGCACTGAACATAGCTAAATCTGCGTTGCACAAAACTGGAACCATGTATTCCATACATACTGTGACAACAAGCCCTGCCATTATCTTGGACAATGCTACTTAGGGGCATGGACTCACCTACCAGTACTTGAAGGCCTAGTGACACAAGGGTTAGATTACATTTATTAGGATTAAGGAGGATTAGCAGAAACAGTGAGAAATGATCACTCAGTGGTGATGACCTCATTGTAAGATGTTATCCCATTAAGATGAGAAGTCATAGAACATGGTACCACAAGGTGCAAGGGAGATCTTTGGACTGATGGAGGTATAGGAGAGGTGTTGCTTTGGGAAGCCTGGTTGTTCACTGGACAAGGGTCATTTCTACACTACACTGTTATAGTGCTATTATTCCACTTTCAACATCCTGTGGCATTCTGGGGTTTGTAGTTTCCTGAGGCCAAAGAGCTCTCTGGCTGAGAATTCTAAAAGCCCCTCCCTAAACTGCAAAACCCAGAATTCCATAGGATGCTGAAAGTGGAATAATAGCACTGTAACAGTGTAGTGTGGAAATACCCAAGGAGACTCCCAGTGTCCGTGAATATCTGTAGACTCAGAATACCAACTGCATTTTTAGTATAATAGGAATGTTTAGTTAGTCCCATTAGAGTGTATGTTTTTTTTTCAACTTTGGATGAATATGATTTAACGGTATTTTTTAACTTGGTAACTGCTCTGAAGTAATTCCTGAAGGAAGGTCCCTTCTTGTACCTGATGTCCTTTGCTAATATAAGTTAGTGCTTGCTTAGAATAAAGCTTTCTTAACAAGATCTCCTGATTTCCTCTCTCTCTCTCTCTGTGCCTTAGAGAAGTATGTGTGCATAAGTGTGGATAAAACCCCCATTTTCTGTGGATAGGGAAGGGGAAGTCTCTGCAGAATCAAAGGTGGAAAAAAGGCAGTTTAAATCCCACAGTAACTTCACACTAAGTCACTGAATTTTGAGGTGCTCATTAGCTGGTGGTGGCAAGGGATAGAATTTAGGAATTCCCCTAATACTACTCAAAAGTAGATGAAAAGAAAAACTGACCATGTGCACTCCAGAAGTAGACCAAACTCCATCTTAGAAATCACTTGTAAACATATTTTTTTAAATTCATGTAAGATCTTGTATTTATTCTATTTTTGGAAGCAAAATAATACAGTGCTGCTCCCACCCCTCCATCTCATAGGAAACTTCAATATAACTCTTTTGCAGAGCTTGGAAAAATTGTTTTTGAACTACAGGTCCCAAAGCCCTTCAACCAGCATGAGGCATGAAAGAGCAGAAAATTCTTCATTGTTCATAATTGGGATTTGGGCCATTTCCACACTACAGCCCCATGGGGATTCATTGAAGCCAGTCTGCGACATATGCTATTGCATGACATTGTTGCGATTCTGCTCCTATTGCATCCCCAGCCATCATGATTTCATGTTATACTATTACCGGAAAAAAAAAACTGGTAATAGGTCCCGTTCACATGACAATCATGTTGGCTGGGGCCATGCAGGAAGGGCAGAAGCACTATCAAAGTGCTTCCCTCCTCAGTGCAGCACTGGAAGAGGCCAGCTGCACTGCAGAGGGCAATGGCACTGCCGGGATGATACTGAGATGTTGCAGGATCCAAGTATAATGCAGAAAGGGCCTAAAGAGCCCATTCACACAACTTACAGTGCTGTTATTCAACTGTAACTATCATGGTTCCATCTCATGGAATCCTGAGCTATATAGTTTGGCTGGAGGTGCTGTAATGCCTTTCTTTCAGGAAGTAGACAGAGACTATGACTCAGAGATTGCAACCATGGAACCTGCTGAACAGAAGGAGGCACTACCACCTACCCCAGCAACAGAACAGGGCCAGTGCCAGCTCCAGCAGAGAGCCCTGCCCCTTCTGACCACAGAAGATAACTCACCTATACCCACCTTTGCTGAGTGTAGACATCAAAAGGAAAGTGTACGCAGATCTTAATAAATTTATAGCAGACAGCAGTTAATTAGGCAGCAGCTGGGTTAAGCTGTGGACATATAAAAGCCCAGCCATTCCCCTCCAGAACTTGTTGGTGATTAACTGACTATTTCTCCTGCTGTGACTCTGAACTCTGACTTAGAATTGTATTGACTGTGCTTTGATCTATGGATGTTGCTGGGGATGTTGCAATGTTTTGTCTCTAGTCTGTTTGCTTACTAGATTAAAATAAAGAAACATGTTTGGAACTGTTTGCTTGCTGCTGGCCCTTATCAACTGGTCGTTGGCTGACTGCCTGGACTGAGCATGGACAGGTACCACAGGAGCTTTCTAGCTGAGAAGTCCAAAGGATCCTCCCTAAAATATCAATCCCAGGATACGCTGGGATGGAACCATGGCAGTTAAACTGGATTCATAGCACTATAATTGCATTGGAGGAATTGGTGATAGGACCTAGGACAGTACTGGCAACCTTACAGAGTTATTATGAAGATTAGTTGGATTATTCTTGTGAGGCACTTGGATCACAAAAATGCTAAAGGTGTTTACCATTACTCTTTTCTACAAACAATAATGAGGCTAAGAAAACCTTAAAGCTAAAACCTTGTCTATCCACTCTTGTGTTTCTTTTTCCATACAGAATCACAGAAATTTGACTTTCTATTATCACTCAGGCACGCATTGCCATAAGTTAGGAAAAAAAGGCACACAACAACAACATTAGCATTGAAAGCTAGTGTGGTGTAGTGGTTTGAGAGTTGGATTATGAGTTTGAATCCCTGCTCCGTTGTGGAAATTCATTGGTTGACCTTGGGCAAATAACACTGTCCCAGCCTCAGAGGAGAGCCAAGGCAAACCCCATCTGAACAAATCTTGAAAAGAAAACCCTGTGATAGGTTTGCCTTATGGTCGCCATAAGCCAGAAATGATTTGAAGGCACACAACAACAACATTAGCATTGGCTGTTATGTCCTTGTCAGTAGGCTGGCAAATCTACTCTAGGTTTCAAACCAGAATTTAAATGAGCCATCCAGTATTCTGAATCCTGTCCTGAAAATAGTTTAATCTCCTTGGTTTGGTCTTCTAAGGTTCATACTAAAACTCAGAGCAGATGTACTGCCCCAATGATGTGGAAGCCACCGTCTGCCAATGATAGATGTTCAGAGTAATATCAAACCTTTACTTTGTTAGGATATGATTTTTCAAATACTACCAATCAATTTAATGACCAATTAAGGTGCATTTTTACTCATATAAAACAATTATGTTGGTACATTAAGATCAATGGATTGGTGATGAACACATTAAGGAATTATGGTTTAATCAATGTCCTCTCAGGCTTCATTTTTTTTAAAGCAAAAAAGTATGCCTCATGAGAAAGAACAGTAGTCTTGATGCTTTGTATTTTGACTCCTGAGTCTTTCACAGGGTTCATTGTCCTCTAAGAACCAAGACCACCATCTCCTCCTCCTCCTCCTCCTCCTCCTCCTCCTCCTCCTCGAATTAAAACAGGAGAGTGTTGAGATTTGCCTAATTTAGCCTCACGTATATGGCATAAAATGTAACAACCCCAAGCTCAGGAGAGGGGACAAGTCTTTCAGAGATTTGGCAGGCTGAACTCCCAGCACAATGTGAGGTCAAGTTGTAAATTGTTCGGCAGCGTTTGTTTAGTGTAGCTTTAATGGATCAGCAGCCACTGCTATTTGGAGAAGGGTTCCTATTTGCTCAGATGGTTCTGGAAAGGGGAGCAGCGTTGTGTCCTTGGTCAGGGAAAGATATCAGTGCTTGGGCTGCTCTGTTGCCTCTGAAACAGACAGACAAAGTCAGGACATGGTGCATGCGCCGCTCACCTCCAGAGCATCAAGTGAACCTGAAAGCCTCCTAACATCTGGCGGCAGCTTGCCTTTGTTTGTTTTAGGCTTTCCACACACAGACGACCACCCTGGCTGTGACAGCAAAGATGGACAGGGCTTCTTCACGCATGGCTGGCAGGATGTGCTGAGTCTGTGAGCCAGCCGTTTCTTCTTCTGAGGTGAATGCAGAAGTGAGGTTGTGTGTGTGTGTGTGTGTGTGTGTGTGTGTGTGTGTGTGTGTTTCTCTCTATGTGTCTTTATGGGGAGGAAAAAGGGGTTAGAAATTGGTGGTGAGGCTCATGAAGACTTTCGCTTGCATTACCAAGCTGAAATAATTTTCCATGACAACCAGCCCATCACTGCCATATGACGATGCATTGCCAAGGTTGTGAGTGACTTTCTACAATCTGTCAGCATTTCTCTGGAGGATTCCAGAAAACCAATACACAACATGGTTTCTCAATGTGCAGATAGGCATTTAGAAGAAACCAACTCAGAAAGCAAGACAGAACCAATGCAAGCAGGAGACTCCGTCAATCATTGGATATATACTGTGTAGATATAATCAGGCGTATGGATGGATGCTAAAGAAATCGACACATGTATTCTCTATATGACTCTTCTAACTGTGCAGAGCCTTGGAAACTGGAGCCTGAACAACCAGTTGAGTATTACGTTTACTGAAATGAAAAGACAACAGAGGAGCAAGACTGGGGCTATTTTCTGCAAGGCAGTTAAGCATGCCTTTCTCTGCTGTGGTAAAGTCAATGGTGTAGTGCTTCAGATCAATATAGGAAATGGGGGAAATTCCTCACCACAGATCTCTCTTTTTTGCCTTTTCTGCCAAAGCAATTGGCTCGGTAAAGGGAGCAGTGCTTTTAATGACGGATGAACAGTAGGCACCAGAGGATGTGCTGTGGGGGGGGGGGTAGGCAAAATGAGGATATTACCCCTCCAAATAAGAATTTTGCCCCACCCATTAAACTTTCCTTTGGTACCCAAATTTTTAGCACTGTGGTAACTTAAAACAGTTCAATTAAGCATTTAGAAAAGCTGTTACATATCCCCCCTACCCCCCCAAAAAGAGATCAGGAAGGAAGGAAGGAAGGAGGGAGGGAAGGAGGGAGGGAGGGAGGGAAGGAAGGAAGGAAGAAGGCAAAGATACCAAGGAAATATGAACTCAGCAAATAGAAGGATTCTAGGTGTGAGCAATGTTTGATGTCTCCTCTCTTCAAAACTAGAAATTTTGGAACTGAAAGACATTTTCAATGGGGGCAGTATTATTGTTATGGGGGGGCAAAGACCTCACTCCCCACCTGTTGTAGCAATACCATTGGTAGGCAGGCAGAGAGTGAAAAGGTAGAGTCAGTCTTACTGCTGGCTTAGAGAGCAGGTGACTTCCCAGGGCTGAGAGGGCCTCATTAGGCCCACATACACACACACACAAACACAGAGGGAAATAGCACCGAACGTGCTGCTGCCAGCCCAATTACCACCTAAATGGAGCAGAAACTAAGGCAAGCTTATTACTGTACAAAAGGAAGATTGGAAATAACCTGGAGTATCTTGGGAGACAGAAAAGAAGAGGAAGAGAGAGAAAATGCAGGAATGCAGATTTTGTGTGTGGTGTGTGAGAGAGAGAAAGAAAGAAAGAAAGAAAGAGAGAAAGATTTCAGTAGTTTGGGTTGTGGTTGGGTTGTGATTTCACTAGTAGTAGACACGAAGAAAGACAGGAGTCGTCCAAGCCACACATTCTATACCCTTGTGGTAGATGGTCATAAATGCAAATACTTTCACAATCACAGCAGACTTTCTCTTTTGAATCTGCCTGAGATCTGAATGTTTGTTGCTCAGTTTGAGCAGAAGGGAAAGGAGAGCATAGGAATCAATAATTAAGGAAGATAGCAGTTTCCTTTACTTGCTAATCACCTCCCAGACCCTTTTCGCATGGCATTTGCCATGCAAAAGGGCCTCCGGAGCATCGTGTGATTGCAAGGAGCGTTTCAGACGACGTCTTTGCAATCGTGCGATGCTCCCAGGGCCGGCAGGCGCCGATCACGCACTATTTCATTTTCGGCTTGTAGCTGAAAATGGCGCACGATCACACGTCCTTCCAGGGCCCCACACACACTTACCATGCGTGTGGAGCCTCTGGAGACGCAGCCTTTGCGCTTCCTCCCCCAGCGCAACCTGGGAAAATGCCCGGCTGCGCTGGAGAAGGAACAGGCAGAGCCCTCACGCTGACTGCCAGCCAACAGGCAGCGGCTGCAGAGCCGAAGCAGCAGGGACATGAGAACCTCTCTCAAGAGGCTGCTCACGTGATCCCCACACCCCCCCGTGCTGGAAAGAGGTAAGGCGCACAAAGGGCCCCGATCAGAGCTTTGAATGTTACTCTGAAGAAGAATGAGTAGAATCATAGGATGGTATGCTGAAGCCATTCCTAAAACAGAATGATATGCTGGGCAGCGGTAGCACGACTGAAAAAAGGGTCCTGGGTCCCAGAATACCATCCTACCTCTACACAGGCTATTTCCGCACTACATTGTTATAGTGCTATTATTCCACTATGGAATCCTTGAGTTTGCAATTTAGGGAGGGGCATTTGGCATTCTCAGCCAGAGAGCTCTTGGGCCTCAGTAAACTACAAACCCCAGAATTCCACATGATGGTGAAAGTGGAATAACAGCACTATAACAGGGTAGTGCAGAAATGGCCTCAGTTATGGTGGCCTCAGTATTTTCATGATATTCATTCTCTTCTAATGCAGCTTTCAAACCTCTGTGCCCTTCCACTCAAGGGATGTAATTATTCATTTATTTTATTCTTGAAGGAAGCAATGGATAATTTTAGCAACTGACTTCTTGACACAGGAAAGTCTTCAAAGGCCTTGCAGTTTTTGAAGCCTGTTTGCAACTTGGGACTCATTCTGTGCAAAATTCATCTGTGGATCTTACAGAAAGTAGTATTTTCTGTGTATTTTCTCTACACAAAATGCAAAACAAACAGGTGATAATTTGTGAAGAATAAGTCCCAAACTGTGAAGATTCTCATCAGTTGAGGATTCTTCTCATCAGTGTTTCTTGACATTTGGAAAAAAATATTTTTGACTTAAAAAAAAAGTTCAAATATTTTTTCCATCCCTGATCTATTCAGTGGGAAAGAATAGCGTTGCTGACTTATTCTCATGTTGCTGTTTTCTGTGCTGGCATAAGCACTTTCTGGAGTAGGGTAGAGATGTAGCTAGGGGCAACTGGTAAAAGCCTTCACCATCAGCAGAGGAAACTGCCGTGCTCCATCCTGCTTGGAAACCATCAGAGCATCTTCTTCTGATGAAAACAGTGTTTTGTGCCACTACCACCCTTAGCTGTGTCAGTGCCCATGCCCAAATTATTTCTGCTGCTCCTGCTCTTCCTCACCCAGCCAAGTCACTCTGCCCAGTAGGGTTCTTGGAAATGTTTCCCTGATAGGTCCACAAGTCACATGTGAGTCAAGGCACCTATAATCTGAGCAGCTGAAAACTTACCTTAAACCTTGGAAGTGTTTGTGATGTGTTTAAGCCACTGAAGCATACAACAACACTTAATAGGGTTATAATTCTTTGCTAATTTCCTTCCTGAAGGAAGCAACAACGCTGGAATCCTCTTGGGAACTTACGTCTTCATAAGTGCAGGAATTAGAAGTGGGCAGTTTCATAACATTTGTATCCACTAAGAGCTGCTATGACAGTACTATATACTATATAGCAAAGCAGGCAAAGTGACCATCGCATAATGGGAGTGATACACAATGCAAATGACATCATTCGGTCCCCTTGTGCATCAGCACCAATCTGCATCAAGGAGCTCTTGCCATTTTTCCAATAAACATCTTCTCAATTCACTAACAGGGTTTCTTTGCACTTCTGCTACTTTGCTAAGTATGAATAAAGTTATGTTAAGTAAATGGTGATACAGGACTTGGGTGAACTATTTTAGCATTTTTCTTCACACTATGAGAAAGTTTTTGAAAACTGCACAGTTTTTAAAGGCTATTCACAACTGGGGATTTAATTTGTGCAATATTTGCATCGTGTTTTGGGGGCCGAAAACAGAATTTTCTGCATAGGAAAATAATACCACTGCACAGAAAATAATATTCCTGCACAGAAAATTATGTTGTTTGGGATTATTCAGCACAGAATTTACATTTGGATTTTGTATGTGTGTGTGTGTGTGCAGAAAACAGCCATTTCTGTGCAGCAAGCCACACTTCCTGTGCAGGAAACTGCATTTTCTACGCAGAAATATTATGTTTCCACAGAGAAATAGCGGCTGAGATTCTGTTGATGACTGACAGTACTGTAAACCAATTTATAATTGTGCTGTTTGGAACTGCAGTATTATGCAAAGGTCATGGTCCCAGAAGTAGAACGCTATTGTACCACCGGACAAGTGGAGTGAGCAGCATGGCTATTGCACAACAATGAGGAAAAGTATATCCCTTTTGGGGGGAGGGATGAGCTGTCCTTGTGCACAGACAGGGCAAGGAGCAGGGCAACAGCCCCAACAATTCCACAGGCATTGGTAATCCAGAAAAGAAGGCAGTGGAATGTCATACGTGCTCAGCATCTAGATGAAAACACAACACATCCCAGTCGTGTAGGAACAGGGGAGAGGAAGCAGTTCGCCCAGGGTGGCAATATTTGGGGGGCATCCTGGCCTGTAGCCACGCCCCTACATGGCCTGGCCACACCCCCACACACCACAGCCACCCCCACGCATAGTGGCCACATCCCTCATGCCGTAGCCTTGCCCCCTCCCGCCGCCCCTCCACACACTCCAAGCTCTGCCACTGTCACCGCCTTTCTCAGAGCCCCAATTTGTAGTGGGAGCATTTGTTGCACAATGGGACTTCTTGTGCATTTTCCCGTTGCATATGATGTCAGTGACATAGCTCTATCATCATAAAGTTACACGCTGCAGCATTTAATGTTACCTTCAAAGAAAATGCTTTTTGCTGTGGGAAAAAAAAGTGTGAATTTTGTACAGAATAAGTTCTGAACTGCAAAGATTTTTCTTAGTCCCAGATTTTCCCTGCCAAAGTTTCCCATCACTTAAGAATGTTTTTTTTTTAGTTTTATTCCAAGTATTTTGAATATTCTTCCCATCCCTGTTAAACAGCTATGTAATTCAATGAATAGTATTGACTGAAACTGACCATTTTGGCTTGATCACTTGTTCGGCCTCAGTTAAATGTCTGTAAAATGGAAACAATGACATTACAAGGGGTTTTCACACATTAAATAACGAAAGGCTATTGAAGTGCTTTGTGCCATTAAAATGCCTGGCAGCCAACTGGACATGTGGTCAGACAGGATGATATGACCTTGCCATTCAAGGACAAGAGAGGTAGAAACTCTTAGTGAAACCTCTGGCCCCCTGTTACTGATCATTATGGTTTGACTAATAGCATTTGTCATGCTCTTGTTTTTTGCTTTCGTGGGCAAGGACAGTCAGAGACATGGGTATCTGAGAGCTATACATTGAGCCCTGCTTCCTCTTTCTCTACTTCCTGGTCTTGACTCTTTTCCATTGTTTGTTCTGTCTTCTCCTCCTCTTCCCTTTAGCCCATATGTTATCCCAAACCTTCTTTGTTTGTTTATTCAAGGCATATTCTATACCCTGTTTACAGCCTACAAAACTATAGACTGGCTAAGTTATTTAAATACTATTTAAATATTATTAACTATTAACATAATATAATATAGTCAGTATAATATATAATCATAATATAATCAGTAGCAACAGAGAACAAATGTCCATAAACCAGAATAAAACCAGTACATCCCATGTATTATCTAAAAAGACGAGACAGGGTGGGGAAGCCTTCACAAATGCTGATGAGGTAGCAGTCTTCCATGTCAGTGGGGCTGTGAATTTTCTCTACATTTTTGTCTGATTTTTAGTTATAACTTGGATAGTCCCAACGGGCCTTTCCACACTATACTCTTATAGTGTTATTATTGCACTTTCAACATCTTGTGGAAGCCTGGGGTTTGTAGTTTCTGAGGCCAAAAGACTGTCTGGCTGAGAATTCTAAAGGCCCCTCCCTAAACTGCAAATCCCAGAATTCCATAGGATGTTGAAAGTGGAATAATAGCACTATAACCGTGTAGTGTGGAAAGGCCCTTCATCCAAGCCCTCCAACATACAGAACTCTGACCCCCAAACAGGCTGAACCCCTTGGATAATCCCTCCAAAGTTTGCAGTAAAACCTAGAGTTGGTTGCCTGCCCACTGACATAAAAGCCACTACCACCACCAATAGGAATATGACACCTACCTTAGAAACAGATATCTGAAAATGAGTTTCCAGCAAGTATCATAAAAATAAAAAGACACTGGAAAGGTTCTAGAAAATTCATTGCAGCTACTATAACACAAAGGCAATTCTTTTGACAGGAGGGGAATTCTTCCTTAAAGACATATAGGCCCTTTCCACATATGGGGTGTGAATTGGGCAGAAATGGGCAGAAATGGAACTCGCCGGATTTTTCCTGCGACCGGGCGAGTCCGTCACAAAGAGCAGCAGCACAAGTTCGCCGCTCCGCAGTTCTCCGGCGTCCAAAATGGCGGCTTCCAGTTGGTGGAGGCTCTCCACCAACCGGAGAAGCTCGCCAGCCGAAAGCCCGCCCCCAGAAGATCTGCAGGCACGCACTTGCACGCACCTGCAAATCTACTCCGGAGCGTGGCGACGGAGCTAGACGGGGTTGCCCGCTCCATGCTTTTTAAAAACCTCAAAAAAGAGGTTTTTAAAAAGCACACTGCGCGAACAGTTCCAGTCACGCAGAACTGGACTGAGGTATGGAACTACAAAAAGTAGTCCACAGCAGTCCACTGTATGGTGCAGAAGATCTCCGTGGGAGGTCCCTCTGCACCATTTTAAATACCCGGTGCGGAAATGGCCATACACGTGTTTCTAAGAAGGATATCTTGGGATGTTTTCTTTTATTTCTCATTATTTTTGACCTGTCCTTTCACTCTTTGGGGATAGGATTTTATCAAGCAAACTGAAGCTGGAATAATAAATCTCTTTTTTTTTTTCATTAGTGTGATTCCAGCTCCCTCTTGTGGGTGTAATAAAAATAGTTCTGGATCTTTTTTCTATATGATAGGTGCATGTAGTTTCTAACAAGTTCCACTTTCAGGAAGAAATATAGAAGGATGGAGGAGGGGAATTATATCTCATTACTGTTTACACTGGGAGGAAAATGAGCCCTATCTAGTTTTAGACACTGTTCTTTAATGCGTTCTTAGAAAACTTCAAAGAAGAAGGGTTCCATTTGGGTTAAGATGGTACTGGGAGAATACTTTGGCTACTCCAACACATACAAACACATACTAGTGCAGTACAGAACGTTTTGCATGCTAAGGTAGTGGAACCTCCTATCACAAACTCACTGAGATTAACTACTGATTTAGATGCAAAGTATCTCATTGAGTTGAAAAGACCCCAAACAGGACAGGACTAAATTATCTGAGAGACTGCAATTTTTGCATTCTAGTCTATTTACTCTGATGGGGAGGCCCCTGTTCACCTTATTGCAACCTAGTGAGGTTCATTTGCTTCAGGTTCATGATGCCCACTACATATTGTTATCTGACCGTTACAGTTAGCAGTGATGTATTTAAGTCTTTTACTCCAAGTCTCAGGTCAAGTCTCAAGTCCTTGAAGATGCATTCAAGTCAAGTCTCAGGTCTTGGAACCAACTTTATATCCCAACCTATATTCCAGAATTTCGGTACAGAGTTGAATAAAGTCAGTTTTAACAATTTAAGCAGAATCAACCCTCCACGTGTGCAATTTTGCCAACTGCAGCTTTGGAAGCAAGGAATGGCATCCTCCTTACTTCCCATTTCTGAAGCTGGAGGATTTTTCAGAAGTAGGAAATGGGATCCTTCTTATTCCCTGTTACTGAAGCTTCAAAAGCTTTAGAAGGAGAGATCCTTCCCCCTCAAGCCCACTGCCTAACACACTGTTCTCTGAGAAACATGCCCTATGCTTTGGGGACAAGTTTTGCCTTCTGCTTTTAGGAAAAGTTTTAGAAGCCTCCTCAAATATGCAGCAGGGATAGGCTGCTGAGCAGACCTCAAGCCCACCTCAAGTTCATTGCCTAATCTGTTTGTTATTTCCCTCCAAGAAATGTACCCACACTTTGAGGTTAAGACAGATCATCATGTGACCAGCAGGGGAAAAGGAGATGAAAGTGTTGTTCAGAGCCATAAGGTTT
The DNA here is from genome assembly GCA_030412105.1 of Cyclura pinguis. Classification (NCBI taxonomy): domain Eukaryota; kingdom Metazoa; phylum Chordata; class Lepidosauria; order Squamata; family Iguanidae; genus Cyclura; species Cyclura pinguis. Next base: position 168,306,416 of record CM059600.1, read on the forward strand.
CTGGATGAACCTGTTCTGTTACTGAACCAAGGGCAGCAAGTCAGTCACTAAAAATATACAAGTCTCAAGTTGAGTCGAGTCAGTGCCTCGTTTATTGCTGAGACAAATCCCAGTCAAGTCACTGAAGCAACTTAAGTCTGACTTGAGTCTAAGCCAGTTGACTCTAGTCTACGTCACTGCCAGTTAGGTGGTCTCCCAGCACTGAGTGTGTTCATTGTCAACTGAAGACTTCTTTACCCAGGCATTTTCCAGATCTCCTTTCCTGACTGCTAACACTGCCAGTCACCTCTGGTTTTAATGAGTTGCTTTGTTTTCATGCCTTTGTTATTTTTATTATTTGGTTTTATTTTATTTTGGTTTTATTTTTATTTGGTTTTTATTTTATTACAGTTATTAATCTATTGTCCTTTTTTTGAAAAAAGAAGAGCAATATAAAATCTTAAATCTGTACTGTAATTTGAAATGTCTGTCTGTCTGTCTGTTCTTCTATATCAAGAGGGCCAAAGTGCTGCTTGTGGGCCACATGTGGCCCTCAGGGTCATTTTGTGGCCCTTGGTGGCCCCAGGGATTTAAAAAAAACAGAAACACATCTGGGGGCATGAAGAGCATCTTTGCTTTGCCCTCCCATCCATTTTAGGCCCAGGAGAGACATTTAAAATACAAGAAGTGAGCATGAAATATCTTCTAAGTCATTTATTTTTTTACCAAAGGACTCTCTTAGGTCTAAAATGGGTGAGGGGGCCTAAGGACATGGTGAAAATGCCCTCCCCCAATATCTTCCAGATGGTATTTGGGAACATTTGAGGGAAAAGTAGTTTTTTTTTTGCAGGGTGATTCCAAGTGTGGTCCTCCAAAATCTCTGGGAGGGGAGGAATGTGCCATCCCTAGCCTCAAACTATTGACTACCCTTGTGCTATACAAATCTACGTGTTTCATCACAGGGTCACCAAACTTGAGCCCTTTCCACAGCTTACCTCTATCCTAGCAGCATCCAGTGACAATAGCAGCAGAAGCTCTCCTGAGAGATGAGAGCGATTAAGCACTCCCCTCCACACTAGTTGTCTGCGGAAACCAGGAAGCGTGATGGCCTCGCCTCTTCCTGCTGCAGCACAGCTGGGCACTGTCCCAGGCTGTGCTTGGGCAGGAAGCGCAGCCACTGAGTTTCCAGAACATCCACAGTGAAGGTAGATGCAGGCACATGTCAGGAGGGTGGTGCTGATGGGAAAAACCTGTCAATGGTTTGCGGCATGATTGCACCACCTGGAAACAAGAGAAGGATAGGTCTGAGATGTCATCGTGCATAAACGTCATCCCAATCCTGTCCTTCTCCTGTCCCCATGGTAGCTTGGGTGGTTCGTGCAGAAAGGGCCTTGGTGTGTTATCCAGTGGAACCAAGCCAAAGAATATAGCAGGATTTGGGATTTAATCAGTCAACTGCTTTGAGTTCCACCCAAAAAACTTCAGATTGCTTCATGTTTTGTTCTGGGTGCTCATTTATGAACTAATTTTGACCAACTTTGATACTTATACTTAAGGTACCAGGCTTCTGTGCAAGCTTTTGAGGAGAAATTGTTAGATTTTGTAATTTTTGCATGGAACTTGGTATGAAGCAAATTTTTACAGATTCTAGGTGATACCAGTCACAGTTTAATGATTTTATTATTACACTCTGTATCAAGTATGATCAAATGATAAAGTGATGCAGTAATATTGAACAATAATCTACTTAGTGAATTTTTAAAATTTGCAGTAATAAATAATTTGAGTAAACCATCTATCCAGATGAAGTTGTATATCAATTTTTCAAAACTCAGGTGAAGCCTTATTATGAATCTCCTCCTCCTAAGGTTTGATGGATTCTAACTGTTTCTAACTTAATAACATGTCCTAAACTGCTTAGCAGGAAGAGGATTGACTATTTTTCTTCAGAAGTATTATTTTAAAAGCAAAATGGAGCAGGAGAAATGTCCTGGTAAATGCTCATTTCACCACAAGATGGTAGCATACCATTGCATTTTAGGCAAGATTTTTTCTCATTTTCTTTTCCTTCAGCTTGCAAGACGTCTCTGCTTATAGGTAAAATACTATAGAAACAAAAGATGCTCAGCTGTGCCTAATTGCTCTTGCCATTCAATGGCTTCTTCCTTACATTTTTATTTTTTTTCTTTACTCAGGGAAACAATTTAACAGTCAGATGAGCTGGACTGAAATTCATGTTTCTTCTTTACAAGAGAACTAGAAGTGTATAGCCAAAGACCTGGGTAGTTGGTTTGAATAAATATGTGAATGTTAGCTCTCCAACTACTGTGTATTCCTCAAGGATGCTAACAGTCCTTTCTCACTACACAGCTATAACACTGTGATTCCACTTTAGCTATGATGGCTGCATCTTATGGAATCCCGAGATTTGTAGTTTCAGGAGACGCTGGAGCATTTTAACTGAGAAATCTAAAGGCCCCTTGCTAAACTGCAGCAATCCGTCCAGTGCAAAGTTAAGTATACTAAGCAGCTGATCTAGGATCTCAGCTGATATCCATAAAAATAAAAAAGTACATTTAAAATACTGAAAAACTATGAAATTTAAAAAACATATAAAAACACTAAGCACCCACCCACCCACTCCCATTATGGGAGCATTAAAAGAAGTATAAAAATAATGTAGGAGTGATAATTTTCAACAGTAGATCACTGTGTTTTGTCAAAAAAAAAAAGGTAAAAAAGAAAGCTAGTTGAATTTTTTTTAAAAAAAAGTAGAAATAGAGGCAACCAGGAAGAATTCAACAGTCTTAGTGCCCCCAACAACCAAAGCTGCTCTGGACCAGAATCCTGTTGAGGAGTTACAAATGCTTAAGCACCATACTCAGTGACTCCCACCCCAATCCCTCCAATATTGCTCCCTTGTTGATTGGGAAACAGCTGGCTGACAGTTGCAGCCCCTCCTGTGAGCAACCTCTGGTCTGGCAGGCAGAAGCAAGACTCCATCCCAATTCCCTTTCATGCTAGAGATTGTTTGTATTAGTGGGGGTGAGACATCAACCAGCTGTTTCCAGATCAGCAGGGCAACAGACCCCATTAATTACAGTAGCTGCTGTCTGGTTATCACAAATTGGGAAACTTGCATGGTCCTTATGTATCCCCTAAACTAGGGGTTATGTAGGGATCATGACTACAAAACAATTACAAAAGAGTGACTCTAAGTTATGCATTAACTGCCATACAGGATTCTGGCTCCCCTTTGTACCTTTCCTACAATAGTCTGTAATAAAGGAACAGAAAACAGAGCAACTGAGGCTGATCTTAAGGACCAGGCAGATAAATATGAACAATGGCTGTTTCTGCAATAATCTAGTCCAAGGCCAAGGATGAGAATCATGCAGCCCTCCAGATGTTTCTGAAGAGCAATTCATTGTTGTTCTTGTTAACTGCCATCAAGTCGACTTCAACTTATGGTGACCCTATGGATGAGGGACCTCCAACTCAACCTGTCCTCAACCACCTTGCTCAGGTCTTACAGATTCAGGGAGGTGTCTTCCTTGATTGAATCCATCCATCTGTAATTAGATCTTCCTCTTTTCCTACTCATTCTACCTTACCAAGCATTATTGTCTTTTCTAGTGAGTTATGTCTTCTCATGATATGGCCAAAGTACAACAGTCTTAGTTGGGTCATCTTGGCTTTTGGAGAGAGTTCAAGACCCATTCATTTGCCTTTCTTTAGCAGTCTGTGGTATCTGTAGAACTCTTCTCCATTACCACATTTCAAATGTATTGATTTTCTTCTTATCAGCCATCTTCATTGTCCAGTTTTCACAAGATATATAGAAATTGGAAACTCAATGACATAGAGAATCCTAACTTTGCTATTCAATGATATATCTTGACACTTCGAGATTGTGTCTAGTTCCTTCACAGCTGACCTTCTAAGTCCTAGTTTTCTTCTGATATTTTGACTGCAGTTTCTATTCTGATAAATGACTGAATAAAGGTATGGAAGGTCTTGAACTATTTCAGTGTCTTCATCATCTGCTTTAAGGTAAAGTACATTATCTTTGGTTATTATTTTTGTTTTCTTAATGCTCAGCTTTAAACCTGCCTTTGCACTTTCTGTCTTGACTTTCTTCAGTATCGTTTCAAGTCTTTCCTTTTTTTCTGTTAGCAGTGTGGTGTCATCCACATATTTTAAACTGTTGATGTTCCTTCCTCTGATTTTCATGCCTCCTTCCTCTGAGTCTAATCCTGCTTTACGTATGATATGTTCAGCATGCAAGTTAAACAGATAGGGTGATAAAATGCAGCCTTGCCTGATCCACTTGCCAAGTGGAAACCATTCTGTTTCTCCATATTCTTTTCTAACAGTAGCCTCTTGTCCTGAATAAAGGTTAGGAAGCAGGACAATAAAATGTTGTTTCACATCCATTTCATTAAGAACATTCATAGTTTTTCATGATCTACACCAGTGTTTCTTTTCCTGGGGTCCGAGGAACCCTGGGGATCTGCGGAGCCCTTACAGAGGGTCCACAAGCCCTGCTGCTGGACACCACCACCAGCAGTTGCAATAGGGATATGGCAGTGGGAGGGGCTGGTGCTGAAACTACTTGCTCATTTGCAAATGAGGGAGCAGTTTGGGCACATACACACACCTGCTTCCATGTCTTTTTCATCAGGAGCATGGCAGCATGGGCTATGGACACCAAGGGTCACAATGGCAGGTGTGTGCACAAACCCAGACTGCTCCCTTGTTTGGAAATGATTGAGCAGCTTTGTCAGGGGCATGGCATCAGGGAGTGGGGGCATTGAGAAGCATAGCAGCAGGCATGTGTGCATGTCAAACTGCTCCCTCATTTGCAAATGAGTGAGCAGTTTGGGCACACCCAACCCACCCACTGCTACATCCCTGACAAAAGGTAGTCAGCAGCAGGTATGTGCATACCCCCAAACTGCTCCCTCCTTTGCCTTCTGCCATGTCCCTTGATGCCAGCACCCCCCACTGCTGTGTTCCTGAGGAAAGGGACACAGTGGCAGACCTGTGTGTGCACTCAAATTATGACACTGGAGATCAGGGTCTGAATCCCCACCCACCTTGGCAACTTACTGGGTGACCTCAAACAAGTCACATTCTCTCAGAGAAAGGCAAAGGCAAGAAATCTTGCCAAGAAACGCCCCATGATAGGTCCACCTTAGGATTGCCGCAAGTCCATTTTCAAAAGGGAGAGGCATGACGGCTGGAAAGAACCTCACCCTTGTCAGTGGCACTTTGTTGTTGTGTTCTTTCAAGTCACTCCTGACTTATGGCAACAGTAAGGTGAACCTATCACAGGGATTTTTTGGCAAGATTTGTTCAGAGGGAGGTTGCATTTGTCTTCCTTAGACTTGATGGCCCTTATGGTCTCTTACAGCTCTATGATTCTCAGATTCCTCTGAGACAGAGAGAATGTGACTTGCCTAAGGTGAACCAGCAGCTGAGCGGGGATTTGAATCCTAGTCAGCAGAAACTGTTAATAGATAAATAAATCAATATTTGAACATTTGCATAAATATTTGAATATTTAGATCTAAATTTAGATATTTAAATCTTGAGTTAAGTCTTGGGGGACCCCGGGCAACATATTATATTCACAAGGAATTCCAGTTAAAGAAAAGGTTAAGAATTGGTCTTCACAATCAAAGGTTTTGCTATAATCTCTAAAGCATAGGATAATTTTCTTTCGAAATTCTTTGGTGCCTTCCATTACCCAACATATGTTTGCAATATGATTCCCAGTACCTTTACATTTCCTGCACCTAGCTTGGATATCTGCCATTTCTCACTCCATATATGATAAAAGTCTTAGCTGTAGAAGTTTGAGCATGACTTTGCTTACATCGGAAATTAATGCAATGATCCTGTGGTTAAAGCAATCCCTGGTGTCCCATTTCTTGGGAATTAGAATATATATTGAGTGTTTCAAATCTGTTTTGCTTTCCACATTTGTTGATAGATTTTAGTTACAATTAGAGTAGATTCTGTCTCTGTAGACTGAAGCAGTTCTATTAGTATGCCATATTTTCCTGGTGATTTTTTTTCTTCTGAATACTCTGAGTACAACTTTCACTTCAGTTTCTAAAATTGTAGGTTCATCTTCAAATGGTTCTTCCTTGAATGAATCTGTCACCTCTTTTATATAGTTCTTCAGTGTATTGTTTCCATATTCTTTTTATTTCTACTTGGCCATCTAATGTATTTCCCTGCCGATTGTAGAGCACCTCCATTCTTGGTTTAAGTTTCCCTTTGATTTCTCAGATCTTGTAGAATAGGTCTTTTCTTTCATCTTCTACTTCTCTGCATTGGTTATTATAGTATTTCTCTTTGTCAATGCACAAAAGTCACTGAACAATTGCACTCAGGATTCTGATTCTATTTCTGTCATCTTTTAATTTTGCTTCATGTCTGTCATTAACTGCTTGAAAAGTTTCACCTGTCATCCACTGAAGCTTCTCTTTCTTTTTGGCTGCAAGTAGTGTCTTTTTGCTTTCATCCCTCACAATGTCCCTGGCTTCAGTCCAGAGTTTTTCTGGATCCTGCTTAATTTGGCTTAGTAGTGCAAAGGTATTTTTTTACATTGTCTCATCATAGAGTTTTCAAAGTAGAAGGCTTCAGGAGTGATTTACCATTGCCTTCTTCTGCACAGTACTAACAAGTGTTAGCTCTGGTGCCACAACCATTGTCCCTGAGAGATCTTCTGTCAGTGTCACTCCTCACTGGTGCTGCTGCCCAGTAGCTGTTTGGCACATTTAGTCTGGTTCCTCAGCAAAAGTTTGTCTGACATGGGATACCTTACTAGCAGCACTGCTGTCATCAACATAGCTTCTTGCTTCATAGGAAGATGATAACCCATCACTGTGTAAAGATTTTGCCATTGGTGGGTCATTCCATGTAGGGATGCAAAAACAGTGACAAATGTTCTTGTCCTCAATAGTAGACTGTATTTTGTGGTATCAAGACACCCTGTGTTAAATCACAAAAATAATACTTCTTTTGTCGGTTTTCAATTGCACACATACACAAAATATGTTCTGCACAGAAAACATTGTTTTCCGGGGAAAAACATGAAAATGCACAAAAACTTGCCCTAGTAACCTTTCTCAATGGGGATAAAGTTTCTGATTGTCCTCTTTGTTTTGTTTTGATACAACGTGTAAGAAAGAAGTAAGTGAATATTGGCATTCCTAGTTCCATAAATGGAACAGCCCTGTTGGATTCTGCCTCTCAACTATACCAGGAAACTGTTTCAGAGTGCTTTCAGATTACTTTAATTGAAATGATTGAGAGCTTCAATGTCCATAGCACAAACACACCAGGTTTTTTTTCCAATTAATGGTGATTTGTCCGCAGTGCCAGCCACAATCTATAAATGGAAATGTATTTGATAGCCCTCCCTTGAGGTTGAGAAGATCAGCCCATGTCCTAAGCTTAAGTGTTTTAAAATTATTTGTTCTGTATTAATTAAGGTGGTGTGAATATGTCTGTCTGCCTGCCTGCCTGCCTGCCCGCTTGCCTGTGTTTTCCTCTAGGTACTCTGTGCCTTGCCCAGAAGAAGTCAGACATGGACACTTTTGAAACTCCAAGAATAGATCATATATAAATAATTTCTTCTGGATTCCTTCCAGTCACCTTGAAGCAAGTGTTTTTGGCATGTGCTTCATGAGTCTTCTAAGGAATTGAGTTACCCACAAGCTGGGCTTCTCAATTCAGTGGGCATGTCTACACATGAAACAGAGATGGGCAACCTCCTCCTGTTCCTTGTGGTATCACAAGGTACAAGGAGGGTGTTGGATGACAAGGAGAAGATATAAATATAAAACAGAGCAGAACTGTTGCGGGGAATATCTTTTGCAATCAGTGGAGATAGACAGGTTTATCTGTTTTCTTCTCAAATTCTGAACTTTTTTTCAGGACCATCAACTTAGTAATTAGATTAAAGGAAAGTAAATGTGGAACCCCTCCCTTGACTCACAGATATCATATGAAATCTGAAAATGTTAAAAAGTTGTGCTTCAGATATTTAACATTTTGCCAAAGTTCTATTTTGTGCAAAATTATTTCTGTCCCCCAACACAGTCCTGAACAGTGAAAAAGTCCGAGCGTTAAAAATAATACTGCTAGGAATTTACCCTCTGTCAATAATCTAGATTCGTAGTAGGGGCAAGGTGGACTGTTCTCAGTGGACACACCAGATGCATCTATCCTTTTTGGGAAATAATGGCCACATCAGCAGGAAACACTTGATGGTTCTAATGGTGAATGTGGCAAAGAAGCCCCAGAAGGGAATCTATTGGGCAGCAACAATAGTGGGATGCAACCATGGCAGAAAATCTCTTGAAGACGGTAGCAGAGGCACTGTGTCAGCACTGCACAGTTTTCAAAGACTAATCACAATCATAGAAATCATAGAAATCATAGAAATGTAGAGTTGGAAGAGAACACACGGGCCATCCAGTCCAACCCCCTACCATGCAGGAATACCCTCAAAGCGCTCCCGACAGATGGCCATCAAGCCTCTGCTTAAAAACTTCCAAGGAAGGAGACTCCACTACACTCCGAGGCAGCATATTCCACTGCCGGAAAGCCCTGACTGTCAGGAAGTTCTTCCTGAGGTTCAGGTGGAATCTCCTTTCCTGCAGCTTGAATCCATTGCTCCTTGTCCTGGTCTCTGGAGCAGCAGAAAACAAGCCCTCTCCCTCCTCTACATGGCATCCCTTCAAATATTTAAACATGGCTATCATGTCCCCTCTTAACCTTCTCTTCTGCAGACTGAACATACCCAGCTCTCTAAGTCTATCATCATAGGGCATGGCTTCCAGGCCCTTCACCATTTTGGTCACCCTCCTCCGGACCTGCTCCAGCTTGACCATGTCCTTCTTGAATTGGGGTGCCCAGAACTGGACACAGTATTCAAGATGAGGTCTAACCAAAGCAGAGTAGAGTGGTACCAGTACCTCCCTTGATCTAGACACCATACTCCTATTGATGCAGCCGAGAATTGCGTTGGCTTTCTTGGCTGCCACATCACACTACTGACTCATGTTCAGCTTGTGGTCTATTAAGACTCCTACATCCCTTTCACACGTACTGCCATCCAGCCACGTGTCTCCCATCCTATATTTCTGCATTCCATTTTTTCTACCTAAGTGTAGGACCTTAACACTTCTCTCTGTTGAATTTCATTTTGTTAACCTTGGCCCAGCTCTCCAATCTGTCCAGGTCATTTTGAATTTTGATCCTGTCCTCTGGCGTATTAACAACCCCTCCCAATTTGGTGTCATCTGCAAATTTGATGAGCATACCCTCTATTCCTTCATCCAAGTCATTGATGAAAATATTGAACAGCCCTGGGCCCAGGACAGAACCCTGTGGCACCCCACTAGTCACTTCTCTCCAGGATGAAAAGCAGCCATTGGTGAGCACCCTTTGGGAACAGTCAGTCAACCAGTTACAGATCCACCTGACAGTAGCTCTGTCCAGCCCACATTTTACTAGCTTCTTTGCAAGAATGTCATGTGGAACTTTGTCAAAGGCCTTACTGAAATCGAGATATGCTACATCCACAGCATTCCCTTCATCTATCAAGCTAGTAACTCTATCATAAAAAGAGATAAGATTAGTCTGGCATGACTTATTTTTGAGAAATCCATGTTGACTTCTCGTGATTACCGCGTTGCTTTCTAAGTGATTAGAAACTGACTGCTTAATGATCTGCTCCAGGATCTTTCCGGGTACAGACGTCAGGCTGACTGGGCGATAATTATTTGGGTCCTCTTTTTTTCCCTTCTTGAAGATGGGGACAACATTTGCCCTCTTCCAGTCTGCTGGAACTTCTCCTGTCCTCCAAGATTTCCCAAAGATTATAGCAAGCGGTTCCGAAATCACCTCTGCCAGTTCTTTTAATATCCTAGGATGCAATTCATCTGGCCCTGGAGACTTGAATTCATCCAGTGTGGCCAGGTATTCCTGTACCACCTCTCTACCTATTATGTGCCGCATTTCCCCTGCTTCCTCACCTGCTCCCTAACCACCAGGTTGAGTGCTTGTATCCTTCTGGGAAAAAACTGAGGCAAAGAAGGTGTTAAGTAGTTCTGCCTTTTCTCTTCCCCCTGTTAGTAATTCGCCATCTTCTCTGCGCAGCGACCCTATCGCCTCTGTCTTTTTCCTTTTGCTGCAGACATATTTAAAAAAGCCCTTTTTATTGTTTTTAATGTCTCTGGCCAGCCTAAGTTCGTTCTGTGCTTCAGCCTTTCTGACCTTCTCCCTACATCTCCTGGCTACTTGCTTAAATTCTTCTTTGGTGGTTTCCCCCTTCTTCCATTTCCTTTACACATTTCTCTTAACGCTTAGCTCAGCTGAGAGTTCTTTAGTCAACCATCCTGGTTTCTTCAGATACCTTCCATTTTTCCTCCTTATTGCCACAGTTTTAGACTGTGCCTTCAGTATCTCCCTTTTAAGGAACTCCCATGCCTCCTGAACTCCTTTCTCTTTCCCTATTCTTGACCACGGAATTTCAGCCAGCAGCTCCCTAAGTTTACAGAAGTCCGCTTTTTTAAAATCTAAGATGAGTGTCTGGCTACACTTATCTTCTCCTTCCCACTGAATGCCAAATTCCAATAGGGCATGGTCACTCCCCCCTAAAGATCCAACCACTTCTACCTCATTAACAAGGTCATCCCTATTGGTCAGGATCAGATCTAGAATATTTGATCCCCTTGTCGCCTCTTCCACCTTCTGGACCATGAAATTGTCTGCAAGACAAGCAAGAAACTTGCTGGACCTTGCTGTCTTGGCAGAGTTTGACTGCCAACATATATCCGGGTAATTGAAATCTCCTACTTTACTGTATCTCTCCTTTTTGAATGCACGGTCATTTGGTTGAGGAAGGCGTCATCAAGGTCCTCAGTCTGAGTTGGAGGTCTGTAGTAAACCCCCACCAGAATATCCCTATTGTTTCTCGCTCCCTTAATTCTTACCCAGATACTCTCGACCTGGCTTTCTGAGTTTAAGTCATGGATCTCTTCACAGGTGAAAACATCCTTGACATACAAGGCTACTCCTCCTCCTTTCTTGTTTGGTCTATTTCTACAAAATAGGCTATACCCCTCTATTCCTACATTCCAATCATGAGACTCATCCCACCAGGTCTCAGTGATGCCTATCAAATCATATTTATTTTGTTGTACTAGGAGTTCAAGTTCATCTTGCTTGTTTCCCATACTCTGTAGAGACACTTAAACCCCCCGGCCCTTCCTGCAAGTCCTGTACTATAGTTTCTACTCCTCCCACCATTGGACGCTTGTACTACTTGGTCAATATCATTTGGGCCTTTTCCCCCTGCACTCGCCGAGTCCTTGCCCTGAATAATATTGTCTCCCTCCCCAGCAGAACTTAGTTTAAAGATCTCTTAATCCTCCGTGCAAGACTGTTTGCAAAAACATTCCTGCCAAGTTTCGTGAGGTGCAGCCCATCCCTTGCCAGAAGCCCACATTCATGGAAATTCAGACCGTGTTCCAAAAACCCAAACCGTTGCTGGCGGCACCATGTGCAGAGCCAGTAGTTGACCTCTGCTATTGCCCTTTCCCTTTGTGCACCATGTCCTTGAACAAGGAGGAGAGATGAAATGACCACCTGCGCACCAAGGTCCTTAAGCTTTGTCCCCATAAGCTCGTAGTCGTTTGCGATGTGGTAAAAGCTGCTCCTCGCAGTGTCATTGGTTCTGACATGAACCACAATGAGGGGCTTATGGTCAGTGGGCTTGACCAGCCTGGTTAGCCTCTCCATTATGTGGTTGATCTTGGCCCCAGGAAGACAGCAGACTTCTCGATTGAACTTGTCGGGTTTGCAAATTGCTGGTTCGGTTCCTTTGAGCAAGGAGTCCCCAACAACCAGAACTCACCTCCTCTGAGGCTTGTCCCAGGCTCCTTGATGAGCAGGTTCTTCTAGGACTGCCTGGGCACTCTGTTGAGGCTGGAAGTGTTGATCTAGTTCCTGTTGCCGAAGTTGGATTCCTTCTTGTTGACATTCTGTTCCCTTCTCCTGGTGCTCCTCATCGTTCATAAGGCCAAGAACTTTGAAGCGATTGTGTAGGTTGAGAGTCTCTGTTTCCTTCCTGGTTCTCCTACTCCCCCGTGTGACATTCCTCCAAGTATCCGTTTCTTGGCCCAGTGTGCTGACTTCCTCATCTGGCAGCTCCCTCATGCATTCGGTCTTCAGGAAGGTCTTCTCTGCCCTATCCAAAAACTCCTCAGCTTCCCTAATATAGGTCTTATTCTGCACAAAATTCACACATGATTTTATTGCACGCAAAAAAGGATTTTTTTTTTTTTTTTTTGGCACAAAAATCAATATTTTCTGTATAGAAAATGCTGTTTCCTTTGTAAACAATGCTGTCATTGGGGACTTACACTTGGATAAGCTCTCAATCTTTTTTCACAGAAAACAACAGGAGGATGAGGAACTCCTGATCAATTTTACTGCCCCCAACATCTGCTTCCTCACTATTTCTATATATAGGGGGAAGGAGATGAACCAAAATGTCAGCTGAGATTACAGCTGAGTTGTCAAGCTAATCTCTCTCTACATTCAAAGCCATTTCTGTTTAGATCTTCCTGAGCCTACTTAGAACTTCAAGGTAGCATTTTTGTCCCCCACTTCCATTCATAGATCAGAAGATTTTTAAAATAAAATAAAATATTTCTAGTGTTTCTATCTACAATGAAAAGTCTTTGACTTTTGATAGCCCTCTCAGCTGCTGTTATATCCCCTTCCCATGGTAGCTTGTACATTTGGGAAAGCAAAGGATGGAGAACTGGTTGGAAAAAGGGCTGGCACTGATGGAAAATGCAGAACTAGGACAGGCTAGAAATTATGGAGAATTGTTTTTAAAGCAAATTTTTGTCAGTTCCATTGAGATGTGGAAATTCTCAGTCTACATAAAATTATATCAAGGGAGATTTCAAATGATGGTACTTTCTTCCCATTTGCCACTGGACAACAAACAATATATGGAGAAAAAACCCCTCCATGTTGTTAAAATGTGCTCTCAGGATCATAAATGGTCATTTGGAGAAAAAATGAAATGGCTCCAAGGCAGATGGCTATCTGGTTATTCTAGAGGAGAAATCTAGAGCTAGAAGTCCTTTGAAGGCACTACTTTTTATATCAGTATCTGGAGATTAATATTCTTAATCATTTGGCAATGGCAGAAATAATGATGTAACAACAACAGCAATAATAACAATGGCTAGTGCCTCCCACTGTGTTCCACTCATGTCTTCATACTATGTGGAGACAGGGCAGAGGGCCTTCTCCATTGTAGCACCTAGATGTGAAATGTCTTTCTCCTGGAAGTCTAGTTACTACTAATGTTGACTTCCTTTTTTGACAAGTTAAAACTGAGCTCTTCACCAAAGTTTTTAGAGCCCAGGCAACTGGGTTCTAGATTTTGCCTTAATGTACATGGTTTTATTTTACTTTACATTATTTTAGATTATTTTTAATCTGTGTGAAGCAGCCATCATTCCAGCTTCCATATAGATTCTCTCAAATATGGAAAATACTTTTTTTCTTTTTCTCTCTTTGGCCTAAGAAACAAATAAATTGTGAAAGTGAATCATTCAGTATAAAATGGTGCTAATAATTTTGTTTTTAATTTAGTTTTCCTTTCCCTCCAGCTTGTGATTAATTTTGTAAACATTTATATGTTTGTTTTTTATTGAACCATTCATTCCTGTAGGCAAAAACAAAGTCATCCTTTTTGATCTGGAAACTGGGGTAGGAGAGAATATCTCACTCAAAATCTTTGACTCATGTGCTTATTAAACATATTAATTTATAACAAAGCATAGAAAGTCATTTTGAGGCACAGTAGTCTTCTAGCTGAGATATGAGGTAATGTATTACAAGAAAGATATGTATTATTATGAGTTTTTAAGTTACTTGAGACGTATGAGGCAGAATGCTCGCTTCATTGCAGGTGCACATAAAACATTTATGTCATGCCTGAAAGGTCAGATGAATAGTGGAGGACTCCTTAATTGCAAAGAACATTCTTTGCTCACAAAGAACTATTGCTGTTCCATAAGGTCCCAATCAGAGAAAGGTAGTTCTTCCTAGTACTGAGATAGAAAGAGCCCTCACCCTATCATGCATCCATGTACCATACCTCCACTAGACCGTTTTGCTTATTTGAGAGGAATGACCATTAGAAGCTGACTTAAACCCACTCAATGACTTGAATCCTCTTTATGACATAAGCTCTATAGCCTCCAGTCATGCCAGTGTTTGGGAGGGGATGGCATTTCAGAAGGAGTTAGCCTGTACCTCCTTCCACAGTGCCTCTTACTCTGGGTGTGCAACAGCAGCTACCAGATCTTACAGGTGCAGCTCTCTGCCCCGACCAGTGCTTGGCTGAGGGTGTGCAGCCAGGTACGTTCCTTGTACATCTTAGGAAGAAGGAGAAGCCTTCTGCCAGGAGCAGAAGAAGAGGGGAAGAGGGTCCAGTCTCCAACCCTGGATGATGTTGAAGGATGCTGCAAGAGACTTTTGCACTATCCATCTGCCTATTGGTTCTTGGTCTAAGTGTCCATCTAGCCCATTATTATCAACTCTGTCAATAGGTTCTTGATATCTCCATTAAAGATTTTCCTCATATGTGCTGTTTCATACTTTGCTTGATTTCATGCAGAAGTAACGTCAACACAGGAGCTAACCATTATCCAACTATTAAGAATCAAGAGCCATGCCTCTTCGGCATAATCCAGTGTTCCTTTCTTTGTTTTAAATAAAAGAAAGAAGAAATGCTCAGAACTGACATTATAGATTAGAGACAGGGGGATTCTTCTCTGCTCAATTTGGAATTGAGTTCTTCAGACTGACCTCCCACAGCATCAGCAATAGGGATGTGGCATTCTTATTCATTCTTATTGTATTTTGCAAACTCTTGCATTCTCACCCCATCCTAGTTCCATACTGGGATGAATTTCATCTCCAGCCCCAATTCTATACAAAAATTTATATATATGTTTTGTGAATCTTTTCACCACATTGTACAGATCTAGGCACTCATTTTTCTCATGTATACTCTAGAGGCAGTGGCAATGTAGTATGTGGGGCATATAAGCATTGGCCTCATAAAATGGAACTGCATAAGAGCAGCCAAACTAGTTATGCACTGCGAGCTCCATATAGGCTCTGCAGTCAAGTGGGCAGAAGTGTCCACAGTTGGAATATGACATGCACTTATAGCAAGACAAGGATTTAGCAAGGCACAGTGGAGATTTAGTGCGGCATATTTCTGATAGTTTCCTGCTGATTAAGGATCTTATCCCAAATGTTTTAGAGCAGGGCTTTCCAAATGGTGTGCCGCGACATGTTAGTGTGCCGCCTGAAGTGTGTAGGTGTGTTGCCTACAATTTGGAAATGTATGTTATTATTTATAAATCATATATTTTTAAAAAATATATGAAAAGTTTTCATGAGATATGTTGTATCCCCATACATTTTGTTATTACAATTTATGTATGTGTCTGCCTCTCTTATAAGAGGTTAGTTTAACCTCTGGTTTGCTAGTAAAACTGAAATTACTGTGTCACAAAATGATGCATGTCTAAAAAGTGTGCCACCAAGATGAAAAGTTTGGAAAGCTCTGTTTTAGAGTCTAAATTGTAGAAGCTAGTCAATAATATGGATGGTTAAAACCTCAAATCAGTAGTATTTCCAAATATTTCTTTCAGAATAATTTTGAAAGACTGGTTTTTACACCAGCAAAATGAGAACACACAGCAGTTTTGGCAGTGTAGGCAGAGAGAGTGGGTAGTGCTGAAAATATAGCCAGACATTTGTGGATCTCAGAGCTATGCTGTCTGGGCACGTGCCATCCACAGTGACAATGAAAACTATAATTTAAGGATTTTTTTAAAAAAAATAATACAAAAGAATACTTCACAGTAGGAGGGCTTCCTCTTCTTCCTTTGCCTCCCTAATTTCCAAGCACATTAATGGAGAAAATTGTTTGAAAAAAAATATTGACAGCATAACTGGATGACTCAAGTAAATACTATTTAAAAAGTGGTACTGAATGATCACAGGTTGCAGATGTGTTTTGTGCTTATTGCATAACTCACTCACATGGCTTGGCATGACATCACATACAGTTGATCCCCATCTTGAGCTGTCAGAAATAGCATGACTATAAATCTGATTTGGAAAGCAAAGAGATAAATTGAATTACATTTTTTTAATAAAATCATTAGCTTGCTCTGAACCATAATTAGCCTTGCCAAAGAACAACATAACACCTGAGCTATGTAGATAGCAATATTTCCAAATAGTTGCACTTTGATTTTAAAAATCCCTAGAAGAAAGAATATGTGAATGGAAAACTTTGTCACCTAGAGGAAAGAAAGAAAGAGAAAGGAAGGAAGGAAGGAAGGAAGGAAGGAAGGAAGGAAGGAAGGAAGGAAGGAAGGAAGGAAGGAAGGAAGGAAGGAAGGAAGGAAAGAAAGAAAGAAAGAAAGAAAGAAAGAAAGAAAGAAAGAAAGAAAGAAAGAAAGAAAGAAAGAAAGAGTACCTAGTGTCAGAAAAGAAGAAAAAGGCTGAAGGAAAAATTGTGATATCACGTTCAAACAACTACTAATGTGATTCCTTTTCTAATTTTTTAATAGATGCAAACAGGAAAAAAAACACACACACACTGTTTCAGCATGGCTTGAACAGTTTATTCTGGTCATTTTCTCCTGGAGATGCCAAAGAAATTGAAATGGAAATTAACATTTTATCACTCAGACTTCTGGATTTCAGAGCAGTGCTATTTTTACCAAGATATTTTCCACAGAAAAAATTTCATCCCACTCTGGTCTAAAATATTGGAGCTGCTGAGTCTTTTTTTTTTAAAGTCTCTGTCTCAAGAAACACACTACCCATTCTCTCTCCTTCCCAGAAAAAGGTTGCCTCCAGGTTTTCTGGACTTCAGGCACCAGTATGTTCATGCCTCCCAAACCCACATCCTATGAACACCAGAAAGAAAGGGCATTGCTGGCAGAGACCAAAAGCAAGCCTTGTGGTACTTTGGATACTGCTGCAGATTTCCCATTCCTGGTGGGCAGAATTGCAATGAAGCATCCAATTGGACTAACAAGAACATGACACAGTTGTGCTTTCCTCCCTGCAGTATCCACTTAAGGATACAGATCCCTTCAGAAGATCATACAGTCCAGAGGATATGAGACTGCTTGAGAGGATCATATAATCTTCTGGGCAACCTGTTCCTTTCAAGGTCTTGCGTGGATCAATCATCCAAAGCATTTTATCAATGATTCATTTAGAAACACTCTATCCAGTTCTTCTGTGGCATTACAGTCCTGGTAGGGCTAAAAGGCTCATGTGACAGTTGTACTTATCATCTTCATAGAATCATAGAATCATAGAGTTGGAAGAGACCCCAGGGCCCTTCGAGTCCAACCCCCTGCTATGCAGGAACACCCATCAAAGCATTCCCAACAGATGGCCATCCAGCCTCTGCTTAAAACCTCCAAAGAAGGAGACTCTACCACACTCTGAGGCAACATATTCCACTGCCGGATAGCTCTGACCTTCAGGAAGTTCTTCCTGAGGTTCAGGTGGAATCTCCTTTCCTGCAGCTTTAATCCATACATGCAGTGTAATGTAATGTAATGTCTATACATATTACTTAGCTTGCTTGAATCCATTGCTCCTTGTCCTAGCCTCTGGAGCAGCAGAAAACAAGCCTGCTACCTCCTCGACATGACATCCCTTGAAATATTTTAACATGGCTATCATGTCCCCTCTTAACCTTCTCTTCTGCAGGCTAAACATCCCCAGCTTTCTAAGTCTATCCTCATAGGGCATGGCTTCCAGGCCCCTCACCATCTTGGTCACCCTCCTCTGGACACATTCCAGTTTGTAGATATCTTTCTTGAATTGAGGTGACCAGAACTAGACACAGTATTCCAAATGAGGTCTAACCAAAGCAGATTAGAGTGGGACCATTATCTCCCTCAGTCTAGACACCATACTCCTATTGATGCAACCAAGAATCACGTTGGCTTTCTTGGCTGCTGCATCACACTGCTGACTCATGTTCAGCTTGTGATCTACCAAGACTCCTAGATCCCTTTCACGCGTACTGCTATCCAGCCACACGTCCTCCATCCT
Source organism: Cyclura pinguis (assembly GCA_030412105.1). Lineage (NCBI taxonomy): Eukaryota > Metazoa > Chordata > Lepidosauria > Squamata > Iguanidae > Cyclura > Cyclura pinguis. The sequence continues at coordinate 168,324,614 of CM059600.1, forward strand.
ATATTTGTGCTTTCCATTTTTTCTGCCTAAGTGTAGGACTTTACATTTCTCTCTGTTGAAATTCATTTTGTTAGCTTTGGCCCAGCTCTCCAATCTGTCAAGGTCATATTGAAATTTGATCCTGTCCTCTGGGGTATTAGCAACCCCTCCCAATTTGGTGTCATCTGCAAATTTGATCAGCATGCTCTCCACTCCTTCATCCAAGTCATTGATGAAGATATTTAATAGCACTGGACCCAGGACAGAACCCTGTGACATCCCAGTAGTCACTTCTCTCTAGGATCTTCAGCCACTTCTCCTACCAGGAAATAGAAACATTTCCCAGAAGCCCTTGGTTTCTTGGTTTCACTGCAGCTGAGAATATCCAAATATCAAAAGTCAGAGCCTTTGTGTAGTAGCTACCCAAAATCAGTACAACCTTTGAAATCTTCTTTCTGCATTGTTTGGCATTATTGGGTGTCAGGATATTCAAAGTGAATGCAGACATTGTATTCTAAGTGGATGGCAGAAGTGGAGTGATGTGGCCTTGGGCACAGGTGCTAGGTTGTTATGACTAGCCAGACCCAAAAGATCTTTTGCCTCATCACCAAGTGAAGGTTGCCAAGCGGGAAAGTGATTGGATCATCCCACAAGGTCTGCAATGGTAGCAAGCCCTGAAAAAGGCTGGAGTTTGCCCACCTTTAAGCTTTTAAGCCTTTTCCTAACTGGTCATGGTATCTCACTGAGAGATTTATGCTTTGCTGCTCGGCATGCTGCCGGTTCACTTGCTGATATCTTTGCTGATTTACTGCTGTACCAATTGTTCTTTGGTATGCGGCTGGTTGAGTTATCTGAACCTCAGTGTGCTTAAAAAAACTAACAAGCACTGAGCCTAAGTATTGAGCTTTCAGAACTGTTTTTTGTTCCACTGAAGTTGGCTGGTCGCAGCAAGGCGAAACTTCCCTGTCAGGACTTTGTGTAAGCTCTGAGGAGCTGTTTCACATCAACCCTGACAAGATGAATATCAAGATCAATGCCACAGCAGTACTGTATAGACTGTGTCTCCATGTGAACCACTCCGAAGCACACCGAAGGACACACCCAGCGGCGCCATTTGTGGGGTGAAGCGTGGGCGGTAGGTAGATGGAGGCCCTTCCAGCCTCCTGCAGGCTGGAGGGGCGGGCCATTTCCGGGGAGGGAGGGCCTCGTGGGGATGCCTGGATGCCTGCAAGGCAGCAGCCAATCGGAGCGCACCTCCTGTGTTCTGGTTGGCTACCATGACCTGGTGGGCAGTCGTAGGGGATTGCATCCCCTGCGGCCACCTGGGAGTCCAGCACTCTGGGTCTGTGCTACTTCCAGGCTTCTCGTTCCGTGCTGCTCCTGGGCTCCTCGAACTGTGGCAGTGAGCAAGGGCAGGAACGAAGGCAGTGGATGGCGTGGCCTGCCAGTGCAGCCTGGAGGTAGAGCAGGTTGGCCACTCCGGTTCGGCAGCGGCGGTGCTGGCGAGTGGGCCTCGGCGATTGTGTGGCTCCTGGCAGTGGCAGCAGCAGCAGCTGTGGTAGCAGCAGCAGAGAAGTGGGGCCACTGGTCAGACCTCATGGCAATGAAGCATTGCTCCGGAACAGCAGCTGGCAGCGACGGCAGCAGCTGTCAGGCAGCGGTAAGCAGGGAGCACAGGGATGGTTGGGCCTGTCGGTGGGGCTCCAATGTGGTGAGGTTGGTCGGGGTCGGGCCCTCACTCCTCTTGGGCCTGGGGGGCTTGGGCTGCCTGTGGGTGGCAGCGGTGGGGGCCGGTTGGCTGTTCTGGGGCAGCAGGGAGCGGAAGCTTTGGTCCCAGCCAGTCCTGCGCCTTGCAGTAGTGGGTCATCCGGACCAGGATGTCACCTCAGAGTGGCCTGCTGGCGTCTGCCCCTATCACCACCGCCTCGTGTTCCTTGGCTGCCTTACCCCCCTTACCCCTGCCAGTGCAGTCTTTCAGTCCCTTCGTCCCCTCCCCTTGCTTCTGCTAGTGCCGCCATCTTCCCTTGTGCTGGGACCCTTCATGCTTGCAGCTGTTGAACATGCTTCCCAAGCATGTGCCTCCTGTACAGGAGCCTCTGCCTCGCACTCAGAGCCAGGCTGGGTGGCAGAGAAAATCCTGGGCCAGCATGGCCCCGGCCCCTAGGCGGACCCAACCTGATAAAGCAACCAGATGCTCTTCAGAAGTGGGAAGGGACTCTGCTCCACATGGAGATGCAGTCTTGGCTGGTCTTGCGCAGACCATTGAGTTATTGGTGGAGAAAGTGCAATGACTGGAGATGCGGTATCTGCCTGCCCCCCTGCCCCCTGAAAACTGGAGTGAGGCTGCCACTCCTTCTGAACAGCCCTGGGCACGGCAGCGCCGTCAACAGCGATCCTTGTCTTCATCACCTTCCAGCACCTCTCCCTCATCAGACTCCAGCTCTGATTCCTCCAGCTGGGAGAGGCGCAGTAGGAGGAAGAGAAGGAACAAGAACAAGTAGCACAGAAGGAGAATCAGAGGGGATTCAGACAACAGCGGGGCGTTGGGTGAGTCCTCAGCTGACGGGCATTGGGCTCCAAACTACTGGAAGGCTGCAGCCCATGTGCTGCAGCTCCCTGCATGGGCCATTCACAGGCACTTGAATGAGAATCTGGAAGGCGTCAGGCCTAGGGCTGTGTGGGACGAATCATCAGGTACCAGAGGTGGGGGCCCTCCTGCTACCTTCGGTGTTCACGTGAAACCTGGGATTCATCCTGACAAAAAAACTGAGGAGCGTATTCTGGACGTTTTTTCTCTCCTCAAGCCCGAAGGAGAGGAAGGGCATGTACCCAGATCCAGTAAATAGCATAAAAAGGAGGAAAAAACCAAGTTGGCTGAATGCTCATTCAGCAATTGGCTGGCAGGCTACAATGTATTCATGGGCGTAGTCTCAACGGTGTATCCTGAAAGAGGTTGGCACCTTTCCAACCATTTGGGTAACATACTCAAGGCCAGGTCTCTTGTGGGGGACTCAGCAGCCATCAAATATGACTGCGCCTTCCACAAGCGAGCCTCATAGAGCGAGTCCATGCGCTGGGACTTGATCAATGACAAGCTCTGGCTTGTAATTGTTGGTCCACACATCAAGGGCAGAACGGAGGGTAGCAAGCTTTTTCGTGGGCAGGGGAAAAAGGATTTGATGGCTGGTGTGCTGGGAGTTCAACCAGGGCAAGTGCCAATGGGCTTAGTGCAAGTTTGAACACAGCTGTGAATGCAGGGCAACCCCAGGGCATCCTGCCCCCACCTCGGAGGAAACCAGTTATCTCACCCAGGCCAGGGTGGGGGCACTCATCCCAGCAGGAAGGATGCTCCCTCATCAGTTTTCCCCACCGGCTGCAGTGCAGGGACCGCCAGGCATTATTTTCACTCCCTCCCATTCCCCAGTCTGCCTGCCTGTGCTGTGCCCCCTCCTGGCTCTTTATCTGGACCAGAGGGCAGCTCATTTCATTGAGTGTGGATTTACAGTGGGCTTCTGCATCCCGGCCATGGGGCCTTGGTTGGCTTTTGAGTCTGGCAACCTGAAATCTGCCCATGATCTCCCACAGGTGGTTGCCAATAAAATTGCTAAGGAGGTGCAGGTGGGCAGGGTGGCAGACCCCTTCTCCCCCCTCCTATGCCTAATCTCAGGGTGTCTCCCCTTGGCGTGGTCCCCAAAAAGACCCCAGGCAAGTTCAGGCTCATCCATAAAGTGTCCTTCCCGAAGGGTTTGTCTGTTAATGATGCCATTCCCCACAACCTTTGTTCGGTCTGTTATTCCTCTTTTGATCAGGCCGTTGGCCTGGTGAGGTCATGCGGCCGGGGGGCGCTTATGGTCAAATGCGATATCCAGTCCACCTTCAGGCTATTTCCGGTTCATCCGGATGATTACTGTCCGCTGGGATTCAAATTTGGTGGGTTTTGGTATTACAATAAGGCCATGCCTATCGGGTGCGCTGTCAGTTGTGCTGCCTTCGAAACCTTTAGCATCTTCTTGGGATGGGCAGTCAAGCACAGGGCGGGGTCCTCCCTGGTCACCCATTAGCTCAATGACTTTCTGTTTGTGGGGAAGAGCGGGTCTGGGGATTGTGCCAATTTGTTGGAGGTGTTCCAAGAATTGGCACGTGAGCTTGGGGTTCCTTTGGCACAGGAAAAGACTGAAGGCCCTTCCACATCACTTTCCTATTTGGGCATCTAGCTTGACCCAGTCCTGGGAGTGTCCCGCCTGCCAGCTGACAAGCTTGTGGGTATCAAGGAGCTCATCACTTCCTTCATGGAGTAGAGCAAGGCCTCCTTGAAAGAGGTGCAGATCTTGTTGGGGCACCTCAATTGTGCCTGCAGGGTCATTGCCCCCAGCAGGGCTTTCTGTGCCACGTTAGCAAGAATTATGCCAGGTGTTAAGGCCCCCCATCATTGCATCTGCATCACCAGGGTTGTTGAGGAGGACCTTGAGGTATGGCTATCCTTTCTTGATAACTTCAATGGGGTGTCAGTTTGGCAGGACAGACTTGAACCTGGTCAGGTACTCCAGATGTGGTCTGATGCAGCTGGGTCAGTTGGTTTCGGAGTTTTCTTTCTAGGGCGCTGGTGCGCTAGGCATTGGCTGCAGGCATGGCTGGCAGGAGATGTGGTTAGAGACCTCACTTTTTTGGAATTTTTTCCGTTCCTGGTGGTGGTGTCTATTTGGTCTGAGGAGCTCAGCAATAAGAAGGTCTGCTTTTGGTGTGACAATCAGGCAGTGGTGGCTGTTATCAATCACCAGTCATCCAAGTCCAACAGAGTTATGAGACCGGTTAGGAGGTTTGTTCTTGTCTACTTGTCCACTAACATATCCTTCTCAGCTAGATTTGTTCCAGGGTTGGACAATATGATCATGGACTCTTTGTCTTGCTTCCAGGAAGAGAGATTTCAATCCTTGGCCTCAGAGGTGGACCCCTCGCCAGCGGCATTTCTGGAGGAACTTTGGGACCTTGGGAACAACAAGTAATGGAAGGGTTGTTCCAGTCCATCGTGCCTAGCACCTTTCGGGCTTACTGCAAGGCATTCAGCAGGGCTTTCATTGGCTCCAGGGGTGTCGTCTTGTGAGCAAGATCCCTGAATGGCACTTGTTGCACTTTATGGCTCACTTATGGGACCTTGGACTTTCTCCCCATTCGCTGTTGGCTCATCTGGTGGGAATCTCCTTCTTCTGCAAGGCTGTGGGGTGGGGAGACCCCTGTGCATCCTTTCCGGTCAGAACGGTGCTGGCAGGCTGTGGGCGCTCACGTCCCCATCCCAGGGACACCAGGAGGCCTATTTCATCCAACCTGCTTGGGGACTTGATCTGTTCTCTGCCAGGAGTTTGCCGTTCCCACTTTGAAGTAGCCCTGTTCAGGGCTGCTTTCACCATTGCCTTCTTCGGCACATTCAGGGTGAGTGAGCTGATGTGCAGCTCTAAATTGGACGCTTCCAACAGGGCATTCTTGGGTCTTCTCTCACCTTGCAGGTGAGGCATTCAAAGAATGACCAGCAGGGGCACGGCACCACCATGTGGCTCCATGCATGGCATGGGAAAGGCCCTTGCCGGCTCAAGGCCTTGACCAGGTACCTGTGGATGAGACCCAAGGGCCTGGGTCCCCTGTTCAGCCAGCAGGACCCAGTGAACCTTGCCCAAAGGCCTTTGGCTCCGACCCACCTTTTTTGGTGATCACGTGGGTCTTGGATCCAGGTGGGTCGGAGCCAAAGGCCTTTGGGCAAGGTTCATTGGCCCCTTGCACTTTGGAAGGGGGTGCAAGGCAGTGGCGAGCATGTCCGGCTCAGGGGGACATGCCTTGCTTGCACGTCCTGGTGGCAGGGGGTTCTGGTGGTGGGATCCCCGGTGGCCATTAGTGATTCCGGTACCGAATTGGAAGCTCGGGTACATCGGTCAGCAGCGGGCTGATCGATGCAAGGATCCAGACCCATGTTTTTGGCCAACCCATTGTATGCTGCAGCCAATAAAGTTGTGGCCTTTGTTCCCCAATTTCGGTGTGTTGTCTTATTCTGAAGCCCCATCACCCCTACCCATGCAATATGGATGATTAATCCATGAAAGCTATTGAAAGGAAGTGGTTACCTTTAGCAGAAAGGTTCTCTCAGGGATAGTTATACTTGCTACACTGAAAGTTAAAACAGAGCTGAAAGTGGTATCATACAAGTGTCTTTTCCTGTTATGTACTCAGTTTTCCTTTAATTAACCAGAGCCAACAGAGAGATAAAGGAAAACTGTGTGCATAACAATTTGCAAGTCTCTGAAGAAATACAATAGCTATGAACAGTTATGATAATGAAGTGAGTCAGGTATATGAAATTGCTGTCAGCGATGCTTCTCTCATCAGCACTTGAATGTGGACAGGATCTCTCTCCGATATAAGGATATGACCAAATAGCACCTTCCTAGGCTGTTGGTTGTGAATGATGGAAAATATCTTTGAGAGGCTCAAATAGTTCAAACACAGCTGAGAAACCTTAAGTAAGCAATACAATCCATGCTGACCCATCTCTATTTACAAATTTGAAACCACAAATCACCTACCCTTTCTGTGGCTCTTCACATCTTTTCCCACAGAAACTCTGCATGAAAGAATCACATATGCTTGCAGGTAAATTGGTTTATTCCCAACGTGCACTAATAATAGTCCACTTCTTGACTTGTTCCAGTAAGTACAAAGTTACAACCTTGTTTAGCAATATAACAACCCTGTCCTTGAAGGCACCTAACAAATATGAGACAGTTCTGGGGTCTTATCAATAGCTATCTGCTTCTCCCACTGGGTTTCCCCTTCTTTAACTCCAACTCCTTCAAGGCCTCATTGACCCACACCACATCTTGGCTAGCACTCAGAAAGGAAGTCCTTACTAGAAAAATGGAGCAAAGCCATGTTAACTGTTTTCAGATACTTATGAGAATATTATAAGGCAAATAGCAAATAGTGTTTCACCTTACTGACTGGTGATAGGATCTAAGAACTTAAAGAGAATTTCAGCAAGTTCATGTTCATGCTGCATTGCTGCTGGGAGGAAGCACTCCACCAACTTTCCAGAACCCCTGTTGTTATTGTGTGCCATCAAATTGCCTTTGACCTAAGTTGCTTCACTGAAGAATGATCACTGACCTATCAAGATTGTTGGAGTATATGATGTCTTTGACTAGATGGCCTCTTTGTCCCTGTCTTGGTGTACAATTAGGTGGCTCTTGTAAATCTGGAACGCTGTATACCTACTTACATGGATTAGCTTCTAAAGGACAAAGAATAACAAACCTCAGTATAACATGACTAGTTCAAGTAACTTCAAACAACATTATTCCTTCTCGTATCATGGAGTATAGCTCAAGAACATGTCTTTGCCCTCTTGCTGTGGAAACATCTAATTTGATGATAACATTCTGGTTACAGAAAGAAGTTTGGAGTTCAGTGTCCTTTGGATCAAACTAGGTGAGAGCTGGGGGAATGGGTAGCAAAATATGGTTTTTCAAATATATGTTAGTGCCTAAAAAATATCTATTCACTTAGGCTATTTTGAAAACTGGATATTGTACCCTGTTTTATTATTTGCAGTTCTCTTACAAGATGTTGTTGCTGGCACTGGTATTAGGGTGCAAAGTTGAAGATGCAATGTCCTTCTTCGTATACATCCAAAATCAGCACCAAAGATGGCAGATTCACATAAACTCCTTTGAAGGGTGAGGTTTCTTTTAAAATAATCAGGATTGGACTTCAGCTTCCATCAGATCTAGTCATCTTGCCCAGTGATGGGGCATGATAGGATTTGGAATCTAACATCAACTGAAAGAGGCCAGGTTCCCCACCACCCCTGTTTTGAGCCCTAGCTTAAAGGATTCCTTTACTAGCCATTACTACTACTACTATTATTATTATGATTATGATTATTACCCAACTCTCCCAAGGCTCAACATAGTGTAAAAGTGCCCAACATTAGAGTGTAGGATCTTGTGAAAAGAAATGGAAACTAAAGTCCTCCCAGTACCAAGACCAGTATGACTCATTCCATACTGACTCCGTACTCCATACTCATCCGCAGGTACCATATGTCAGTAAGATAGAAGCAGGCAATGTTTGTTTGTTTGTTTAGAGTATTTATAAGCCATCCTTAAACCACAAAGGTTCCCTGAGTCACTTACAATTTATTAATATAACAGTTCCCTGACCTTAGGGTTACAATCCATGATACATGTGGAAAGAGGAATAGTTGGGTAAGACTTAAGGCTGGATGTTCTCCTTCTCCCTCAGAGTCCAGAATGATGGCAGCTGGAGTGAAATGTGGGCCTCTCATTAGTCCCTGGACCCTGAGTAAGATGGCTCTGTGCCTGGTTGTTCTTCTCACCCTCTCAGACCAAAGCAATGGCAGAGGAAGGGGCTGGTCTTTGTCATTGTTGTTTTCAGAAAATTGAAAATGGTACAGAAATGTCATTGTTTCCCACTCAGAACAGAAATAGCCTGGATCTCAAGGGAAGTTAATTTTCCTGTTGCTAATGGAGGTGAAATTTTAATACCTGGATTTTATGACTCTTTGTCTCCCAGGGCCCACGTGGCCAAAGATAGGAGGGACTTCTCCCAGCATTGATATCCCTCCAGACCATCTTAACTGACAACAACAACAACAACAACAACAACAACAACAACAATATCTTGACAAAATATAGGCCTGTGTCTCTAACATAATTTTTCCCCTTCACCTATGTGATTTTTAATACTTTTTATCTGATGAAGAAACCAGTAGAGCTTTGAAAGCTTGCATGATGCATTTTGTGTATGTTTGGTTGGCCCCATAAAGGTATCTCTGTTTTGTAGATTTTGGATGTTGCTGTATTTTGCTGTATAGCCAACAAAACTACCCTTGAATATTGTTTCCTATAGTACATATTCATTCCCACTACTGTCCTAGTTCATGAGTCTTGGAAACGGTCATGGTACTTTAGATGTCTGCAAAATCTCTTTGACCAAAACTGCAAGTGGGACAAAATAAATAACTGCGTACACTGCTGGAAATGATCTATTGCTCTATCTTCTTTTGAAAACAAATATATTCACTCTCCAGCCCAAGAGCCATAAATAAATGTGCAAGCACTTTTTCTTCCACATTGATTTGTGTACCATTTTGTCCACTGAGATATCAGCTCCTAAGAAAACATTGCAATTTTGAAAAACCCAACAAATGGGAATTTTTAAAAAGCAGATATGCTTGAGGTAAGCTCTGTGTGACACCGAATGTATCCAAATGCAAGGTTCCAAAGTAAATGAGAAGATATTTTAAAAATAACACTCTAGAGAAAGGACAGGAAATCTTCATAGCTTTTGTTAGAAAAGATCCCCACTGCTACACAAGGTAACCTGAGGCACATTCCGTAAATGACTGGATGTCCTAATGTTAATAATCTCCTCATATTACTGCTTAATGACTTTTCTGCTTCTCTATGTTTAGAGGTGCAGTCCACAGACAGAGCCAACAAAAACTAAGTGAAAATAACCTTTTGTTCATCTCTTTCTTTCCTTAACCTTCATCATCCATTTGGAGATCATTCCAGGAGGTAAGAATCCTGATGTTCCCGGAACTCTCATTGGTTTCTAGTGTGACATTACCTTTTGGCCAGATGCACTGGAATTAAATATCTTTCTTTCTTTAGAAAAGGGGGAAAAAAGGACTTTCATGAATTAAGCAATAAATATGTTTCATATCATTTATAAAGATATGAGACAGCAGTGTCCACCACATTTGGCATCATAAATGTAGACCACCCTTTGTGTGAGCAATAAGTAAAGAGGGACGAAACCACCCAGTTTTGCTCTGGAAAAGATCTGTGAGGCCAGATGCCAACTGAGTATTTTCTTAACTTGATATCATCCCCTTTTGGAATACATTTTAGATTACAGAACTTCACTTTAAATCAGCTGGATTTATTCCCAATTAGAGATGTGGGACTGAGACTGAGAGAGTGGGTTATTTGACTAAGGTCCTTAGACAGTGCCATTCCAGCATGGAGATGAGTTGCTGCTGGTCCACAATGCATGCCATTGCATAACATCACTGCAGTCCTGCTGCTGTCATGTCTCTAGCCACTGTGACAGCACCGTATACCATTACTGCGCTTCCTTCCTTCCATGAAGAGGCGGGTTGTACTGCAGAAGGGAGCAGCATATCCCGAACACTACCCATCCTCCAACATCCAACTGGCATGATGGGACATGTTCAGGTCCCGATCACATCCCAGCAATGGCATTGCCAGGCTCACAACGGGATGATGAGGGATTGCAGCATGGTGCAGTAAAGACCTTTCATGGTTAATAGAAGATGGGCATGATGGACAGCTCAGTTCAGAAGTCACTCTCTTAATGAACAGGCTATAAACAAAGGACAACTATGAGCTTGCTCTTTATGTTTTCAATTCATAGGGATAAAGAAGGATCATTTATTATAAAAGGAACCTGTGCTGTCACTATCAAGAAAAAGGCCCAGCAAAGAAAACCCCATGCAGCAGGATTAGGTCTTAGTTCTCAGTGGCTCCTGCTGAAGTTTACAGGGAACAGGATGTCATGGGGCCATAGTTTGGTATGGAAAAGGAGATCCTATACCTTGTTTACTTGTTTACATTGGAACAACCAATGTCAGGTTGTTATACACCCAGCATATTCATCAGTGGCTTTCATTCATATATCCTGAAAAAGAAAATGAAAGGGCATTCTTGCAAAAAACAGCACAGTGGGGAAAGCAAGAAAAGCTGAAACTCTGTGTCCTCAAGATTGTTGTTGTTGTTGTTGCTGCTGCTGCTGCTGCTGCTGCTGCTTACCTTCAAGTCATTTCCACTACCCCCCCCCCCCAAAAAAATATATGAAACTACTGGGGTTTACAGCTAGCAACATTGAAGGTCAGCAAATTCTGCCCCCTTTTTTTCTCTCTCCATACATACAGCACGACCATTGCTTCCTCCTCTTCCATTTTCTTTTAAATTTCTTCCATCCTCTGGAGATTCTGTAACAGCAATTTTAAAAACCCCTCCCAGATTTAAAGTAAAGGTCAGCAGCAATATTGGACTATTTGTTGTTTTCATTGTTCACATTCACATGTGGAGAAAGGAAGGAAGGCTCAAAAATGCATTTCAGGCAGATTGCACCATTCGTCTCCAGAGTGTTTCAAATGTCATTAGGTGGAAAGGTGCTTTACAGCTTATTGTCCAAATGAGCCAGAGAATGAGGACAGTATACAGCTTCACCTTACGGCCTTTAACAAACTCAGTATCTCTTTTACTGATATAAAAGGTATTTTTATCTCACAACATGGGTAAAATGATAGGAGTCTGCTTACCTCTTAAAAATTTTTGACTCCCTTCCGTAGGGCCTTTGTAGATGTTCAAAAGTTTGGTTTGGTTTGTTGTAACAGCAGCCAATTCTGGCCTTCACATTTCACCATTGTTCTTATAAACAGTTGTTGTTGTTCATTAATTTGTGGCTTTTAAAATTGTTTTACATTTGATCATCACTTGTGTTCTTGGTTACCCCAAACATAGGTGCCACAAGGGCCACCCCTCAATGCCAGATACCTCTTGCGAAAGTGAGGAATGAATTAGCTCAAAAAGGAGGCTTGCTGGGGGGGGGGTAACCTAACAAGACCTTTTCTACCAATGTTCACAGGCTTATGCAGGAAAAGAACCAGCCAAAGATTCAAAAGTAAGCTAAAAATGTGTTTTTATTGAGGGGAATTTACTCATGCGTGCACATAAGATATACACAGTCAAACATTCACACATAAGCTAGCTGAAGGATAAAGGGAGGAAAAAATTAATGGATAGAGAGGCTGAGGGGTTTGGGGGGATTTGTAATTATCAGTCCAGAAGAATAGTGAAGAGCGGAAATGTGTTTTGGCTTAGGTAGGACGTAAGGACAGTTCTCATTCAGGAGCCAGATGGACAGAGTGATGTGTAGACCTTCAAGAGACTGCACTGGACATCCTATTTGTACCCCAAAAATAGCCTTTGGCAGTGGAGGATCCAGATGCAAGACAAAGGGAACCAGTTGTCGAAAATGGGTCTTTTGCCTGTTGATGGGCTTAGTGCTTGATTGACAAAGACATGATGGGTGTGTGTAATAGCTGTCTATTGTGGGTGCTACAAGGAAAGCGGAAAGAGTCCAGGTGCACAGGGAATGGGTATCTGTCAATCAGTGTCCTGCTGGGCTTTTCTCAATTGTGTTCCCTGGAAAGACATTCAGCTTCTACTTAAGCCAATCATCCACAGGAACAACAGCTACTGCCTGGCAAATGACCTAATCTTACCTAGAGGGTGTTTGGGTTGACTAGCCTCTCTTTCTCACATTTACAGTCAGATTTGTTCCCGCACTCAGTTTGACCTCTCAATCACTTCTCAGGCTTGAATTTGATATTAGAGCCAATTGAACATGTGTTGCCAATCCAATATGATGCAAATTAGATATGGTGTCCATCTGAACCATACTGACATTGGGGGCCCTCAAAGTAAGGCCTTACGTCTCTCTCAAGAAAACAAGCAGAATTTCAACAGTTTTTAAAAGAGGAGGAGCAGGAGGAGTGGGTAGTAATAATAGCTACAATTAATCTTTCCATGGAATTAATGGCTATGGCCAAAACAGGAGCTGCATCTAGCCCATCACCTGTTCCTTTCAGGACGTACAACACTGGATTAGCCAAGTTCTATGTGAACTGTTGGGAGGTTGCTAAGAGCTAGGAGGTACTGTATGCTATAGTCCTAGTAGGCAAGTTGCTTAGGAAGTACTGTAAACAAGGAGGCATTGTATGTAAATTCCTAGGAGGCACTGCATGTGCCTCTGCAAGATAGCATGCCTAGTACAGAAATTAGTTTATTAGCAATGTTTTCTATGTCTTATGCACCATGAACTGCACCACAGAGGGTCAAGCTAAGCATTCATGTGTTCATACCCTGAATTGCTCTTCTGATGCAGCTGAGCACAAGGCACTTCATTGAATGGTCTCTGTGGCTTACCATTTACTTTGCACTGTTCTCTTTATAGTTGCCAACTCAGTAAACCAATTGCTTTACTGATTTCCATCTTAGCAAATGATTTTCCAGTCTGAACAACCAGGGGAGTTTCTTTATTTAATATGCTGGAAAATGAAAAGACCGTGTTTTCCCAAAAGACAAAACAGCTGTGCAAACTACATTTGCTCTTAATTTGACCTAGCTTCCCTCCCCTTGTCTTGTACCTGCTTCATTGCCTTATCGCAAACTGGTCAGAAAATACTTGACAGCTAAGAAGAACAGATTGCCTAGATTCAATTTAAAATAAGACAAACTGAAACATTACCATCCATCCATCCATCCATCTATCTATCTATCTATCTATCTATCTATCTATCTATCTATCTATCTATCTATTGCGTTGTCAAAAAAAATCTGTCAACAATGTTGTTCCTCAAAGTAACTTACAAAAAAGGCACAATCAACTAATCAAGCTGCTGGATGAGTGGTATGTGCAGCTCCTGCTCACCCACATGTCCTCCTCTGCTGCAGAGACAGAAGTCACAGGAATGGGTTGTGGGTGCTGTTATAACAGCTGCTGTGATCTCAGTCACCAATGGCAATCATCCGAACTGGGCTTAACCTCTTGGCTGCTTGCATCAACACTGAGTCTGCCAAGATGTCAATCAATGAAGTCATTTTCAAGCAAACAGAATTTAGTGGAGGTCTTTAAAATGTTAGGTGATGTGTCTATTGCCATTTCCAACCTCTAGTCTCACTATACATCTTTATATGTGCATATACCACCAGCAACATATTTCTGTCTTTAGTCTAGAGCTGATCCTCCATAAACCAACGCCCTCCATTTTTATGGTGTTGTTTTTTTGTTTTGTTTTTTAATGCTGGGATCATCTGGAGGTGTTACACCTGCATCATGGCCCATTCTGCTAATAGTTGGACTGACTTTATTTTCATGTAGGCAGGCAATGTGGCTGTAGTGGCAATAGGAAGAAAAATTTGACAGCTCCATACTACTTGTCTCCCAAATGCTTGGTTGGGGAGAAGCACAGAGCCAAGGAACTATGGAAGATCTTGGGCAATAAGATCCCAGCTGGGGACTATGACCCTCACCAGTCTCAGCCAATATTCCCAACAGTCAGGGACAGAGGGAGTTCTAGTCTAAAACATCTAGGAAGTATCAGCTTAGGGAAGGCTAGCCTAGAGTTACAATGTGTCACAGGAGGAGGTGGAATGTCCAAGTGGAAAATGAGCAAAAAGACAAAGAGAGAGTGTTTTCACATAAATTTATTACAAATTACTGTGGGAAAAAAAACAAAGGGAAAAATATGTATGTCAGTTATCTTACCATGAGCAGTGAGAATAAAAGTACAGAGAAAAGGGGAAGATATGTGTGCAGAATCTCAGTGACAGTCAGCTAATGAGGACTGGTATATTTGTGTATTCCTTGGCAAGAAGCCTTGGCCTAAAACTTTCCTTGCTAGGGCTCCAGAATGGCAAACTGAAGGGTGTATAAACTCAGGAATTGCAAACTGTATGGGATGTGCCTCAGAGACCTTGATTGTATTATGTACCTGGCAGATAGGTGGCATTCTATATGGGGCTCACGTATCTCCAGAATAAAAAGTTATAACTCTTCCTGTTGCATAAGGTAAAACCAGTACACCTCTGGTTTGTTCTTCCACATGCTGTATTCGCCCACGTATAAGATGTACTCGTGTATAAGATGCACCCCATTTATACACTTGCAAATCTATTTGCCAGCATATAAGATGCACCCCACTTCAAGCAATATTTTTCAGGAAAAAAAGTGAGTCTTATATACCAACAAATACAGTATGTAATCTTTTGCTTTATGTACATTTCCTGGACAAATGGAGGTTATAGGAGCCAAAGTGCTAGGAGATAGCATTTGGACTCCTGGAACACTAGGAATAAAAGGTTTGATGTGTGCTGTTGTCAAAGAGACATCCATGAGCATATTTTGCAACTGAAAAAGTGCTTTTATCCAGGCAAATAGGAATAATTGTTATAAAAAGTCAGTGGGATTTATTCCAGAATCCTTATGGGACATTATGCTAACATATCCTTTGGATACACTAGTAGACCTGATTTTTCAGATATTGCGTTAGGAGCTTTCTGATACCTCCTTATGCATCAATTTTGCTCAGCAGCCCAACAGGTGGCCAGTCAGTACCCAGATGCATTTCTATTCCTTCCAACCCAAATGACCACTGATTGGCTGCAGGACTTCACTGAGAAATACACCTCCTTTGGACTGGTGTATTCTGGACTACAATGTAGGTACACTAGCAGAAGAGTCATTTGCAGCACCCCATGGGTCTGCTATTCTTTCCCAGTGTATAAAGGTAATCGTGGGAAGGCTCCTCTCCCTTCTATGACCACACATTCCACAGTAGAGGTGAATCATACCACATTTTCCAGGAGAAAAATAAAAGAATGGAAAATCACAAAGCTTACTGATGATTTAAAATTGATGTCATCTTGCAGCTAGTAGTAGAAGGCCATGCACCAGAAGGTGGCAAAGTGGCAGAGCAGAAGGTTCACTTAGAAGATCTCTGTGAGAATAACTTATGCCAACAAGGCCTGAAGCTCAGCTGACAGCTTTTCTGGCTCTTGGCCAAAGCTACCCTTCACAGACTCCAGCCCTTCCCAGAAAGCGGGAAACCAAAAAGATAAGCGTTTGACTTGAAGCATAGCATTTCTTCATTTGCTCATGGTGAACTGAGCACTGGTGAACTGGCTTCAGGGATCATGGGGGTCTTAGAGGAGAGTATGGTGTGCCAATATTGGAGCTAGGTGCAGGTTCACCAGTGTTGCTATGGGCTTGTGAATCTTTGACAATTTGGGTTCACAGCTGTCTGACCTTTCACTGCTGCTTAGATCTGGTACCTTATCTCCTGGCACCATTAGTTTCTCAAACTTTAACTCTGTGTCCAAACCACTACTGGACTCCTGACTCATGATGCTAATGTTCCCAACATTTTCTCCCTTCTCGTATTAGCAGATGCTAATACCTTTAGTGTCATTGCGTTGGCGAAATCGCTCTGGTTTTTAGTCTTCACTCTAAAAGAGATATCCAAGATATTGAACACTATCCCTATAAGAGGTTCAAGAAAAACTTTGGATGTTTCCATTAAATTCTGGACCAAAACCTAGAGTGGATTCACAACCGAATGGGAGCCACTATCCTATATAAACACTTACATTTACATTTAGGCCCATGGGCATTGGAATGGTATTTAGTGTTAACAATGCTCAACCTAGAGAAAAGGGGAAAAAATGCCCCCTCCAGATGTTTTGACTAATACTCTCATCAGCCCCACCCAGCATAGTCAATGGTAAGTGATTGTGAGAGTTGTAATCTAAGACATCTGAAGTGTCAAATGTTCTTCGTGCTGATTTAACACATGTTCATTAGTTTGCCAGCTGTCAGTATATATTTCTAGTTCATTTCTCTTCAGCCTAGACACCAGAGTCTTACCATTTCTGTATATGAGGTAATGTAACAGGGATTTTGAACTGGACCTCTTAAAGGGTCAAAATGTGTCCTAATCAGCACCAATATGTCTGATGCAACCAACTTTTAAGCAACAAAAAGTATATGTTTCATCCTGACCTCAGCACACATTGATTAACTACCTACAATACTCACTATAGTCCCAGCAACTTTCTTGCATCACACATAAAACCTCTGCATCTTAAATCATCTCAAGCTGTCTACAACATACAGGACAATTAACGAGAGATCAAAATAGAAGACTTCTAGCCAGAAAAGTTAAGAAAGAATTAGTTGTAAGACCAAGTATCCTCATTTCCCTCTAGTATCCTCAATAGACTACTATATTTCACATGGGAACTTGTGCTGATAAAAATCCATGAAAAGTTCTCTGTTACTTCGGTGAGAAGACATAAAAGGGAGTATTCCATGGAAACCCTTCCAATATTAGCAAAAATATATGACTGGTTACTTTCTTTATGAACCGGGATCTGAACCTAAAATCTTGCTGGCTATAATTCTGTCCATGTTCCTGTACAAGTTGTTCCGGGAAAGGAGGATTTAGGATACCTCGATACAGTTGACTGTATATAGATAATAAGTTCACATAAGGCTAATGCACAGAAATATGCATATGTTTTTCAGTTCAGGCGTAGTATGCTGTCAGGCAGATCATTTCTGCAAAGATCATTTCGTTGGACTTGACGCTTTCCAGCTATAGGCTGGAGTCCACTATTTTTATTTGACACAGATATCTCTCCTTCTCTTCCTATATCTCCTGGACATATGATGATGAGAGATTTCTGATGTTTAAAGCACAAGTAGCAACATTCTACTAATTTGTTGATATCACAAAAGCACATTAAAAATAGTTTTCCTCCTGTTGGTAGTCAGCAGTGAGGGAAACCAAAATGAGGGCATTGTTCTCTCAATAAGAATGCTGCCCAAGTGATTTTTTCCTTTAATCCTCAAATTTGTAGGCACTGCAGAGAGTGAGACACTGAAATCTATTCATACCCAGAACTCTTCTATTTGTTGTGTTTTCATTCTCTGGGTAAATGTGACCTGTCCCTTATGTCTGGATGCCTAAACTGTCCTTCTAAATTTTCAACTGAAGTTTTAGGTTCCTGCAATGCTAAAAATTGGTAGACTGAAGGAAAATTTCATGGGGGAATGAGGTCAATGTCCTCATTTTGACTCCTACCCCATAGCTACTCCCCCGTACCTTTTAGAATAGAATTTCTCCCTGCTCATGATAATCTTAACAAAAATCAGATGGTGTTTGTGCGTGTGTGTCGGTGTGTCTGTGTGCATGTGTGCGTGTGTGTATGCATGCATATGTGTGCACACACGCTATTAGTGGGGGGGGGACACCCTGATGTGGGTCACAAAACAAGTTCAGAGTCATTAGTTTGGCTCTTCAGCATTCTTTTTGTGGTCCTCTAATTTGATCTTATCATATTTGATCATTTTATGTTCATTTTTACTTTTTGTCAAGTACTTTGGAAGGCTTTTATTTATTTATTTATTTCACAAAGGAGATGGGATAGAAGGGTTTTAAAAATAGAATACAATAGATCAAGAAATGGAAAGCATTCACAAATTCAGATATATATTCAGAATATTCAGAGTATAGATGGGTTCACTTACAGTAATGTGGCTTAAGTAAAGTTTATATGAGTAGGAGGAGACATCTTACAGTGTTCTTAATTAGAACAGATCCATTGAATCAATATCAGTGCTATGAGTTACTAGTGATGTGAGTCTAGCTGTTGACCAATGGACTAGACCAATAGAATCTAGTGAATGTTTACTCCAAAGTAAGTCTCTTTGTGTTCACTAAGGCTTATGCCCTTCTAAGAGTGTTAAAAATTGGGTCTTTAGTGTAATATATAATCTGCATGTCCAGACCTTCTTTAAACACAGTGAAAACTGAGTGCTAAACTCAAGAGTATCTATCCACTTTAGTGAAAGTCACAACACAGAAAAACAAAGATCCAACAATATTGTAGTGCTAATAGAATCAGTTCTGTCGGTGGAACTGGGAACTCCATGTGCTTCTTCAAAATCTGTTCATGACAGCTGGAAAAGCTTAGGGAGGCAATTTTTAGGTGACACGCAAGGTTTCAAGAAAGTAGAGAGATTCATACAAGAAAATGTTAGCATTATGATTCCATTTAAATTGCCATGGCAAAATCCTATGGAATCTTGGGGTTGGTAGTTGGATCAGAGGCACCCATGGAGGTCTCTTGAGCTGGGAATTCTAAAGGCCTCTCCCTCAATTGCCAATCCCAGGAATTAATAGGCTGGAACCATGGCAGTTAACATGGAATAATAGGACTATGAGTCTGTAGTGTGAATGGGCCCAGGGAGGCAATCCTGCTGTGATAATGAAATATATAAGCACAACTGTTCCAGAGATACAGACTCTTAGGCAAGCAGAATCATTAATAATAGAAATAAAGACAACAAAGACATTTTTTAAGTTAATTGGTTTAAAATACAGATGTTCTCTCCTTTGTTTTTGAGGTACTGTTGTCATCATAACTAAACAAAGCAATCTCGAATTTAATATTGTTGAAAATATTTTGTCAATATTTAAATTTCACGTTATCAATGTCCAACATTATAACAAACCACTTTTACAAAGGGGGGGTGTTACCCTGATTTCTGGGGGTTCCGGGAGGGACACCGAAATGTGCTCACAACAATGGGGAGGGAATTAGCACAGAGCACAAGTTTGCAATGTGAGAGGCAGGGTAACGTAGCGAGATCTTGAACCCTATGGCTACGGGGTCAGGCGGAGTCAAGGATAAGGCAGATGTTGAAATAATAATAATTGTTTTATTGAAACACAATCGAACACGTGTATGCAGCACACTCACACAGAGAACTATAGAAATAAAAGGTAGGAGTGGGATAGAGGGATTTTTAAAGGAGGTTTGGTATGGGAAATACTATACCTGTCCTGAAGCCTGGTAAAAGCAAAGAAGCTGGGGAGCGTGGATTCTCAGCACGTGGAGGCTGAGGACAAAGTGACAGCAAGGCGGGATGGAAGCCAAGAGTGATCCGAGGAAGTGCTCAAAGTCAGGGGTTCTTATAGGGAAAATTGTGGCCGCAGGCTAGTCCGTACTTGGGGAAAACAATGAGTTTCGGGCTGGAGACAAAGCCTCCAAAAGGTCAGTACTTTAGATGATTGAGTTATAGCCAGTTTGTCAATAGAGTAGCCAGTATGCAAATGCGGAGTGCTTGAGAGTTGTATAATCCGCTCATCAAGCTGACTGCGCGGGGCAGGGGATCTTTTGTAAGTAGCGTGCATACATAATGTGGTACGTGCCTTGAGGTCTCCTGAAGCTGCATTCGGCAATGACTGGCTTGCCTAGATCGGGATGTGAATGGTTCGGCTATTGTCAGCCACGCCTGTGCGCGTGCTTGTCTGGGGGCCTCGCAAGCACGTGGAGAGGAATGAGTACAGAAGGCCAAATTATTGATATCAAATGATATCTTACAGTCCCACAAGCTTGGGCTAGAAACAGTGGTAACGGGGGAGATTCTCTAATGCCAGATTGTTCTGGATAACAGAAAGAATCAGGAGAGCAGCCTGCTGTGCCAAACATCCATTAGGCCGAATATGGATTAAAGCCAATTGGGGCAAAGCAGCTAAAGACAGTTAATTGTCTAGATAATTCATATTTACTCACGTTACATTGCACATGATCTGTAAGGGCATCAAGCAGAACCTCAAGAGACAGATCTTGGGAGAGAAATTATTAAAAGAGAGCAAGAACATTTTTTTTCTTTAATTGGTCCTTAAAATATAGCTTGCACATTCATGTTTTTTTTTCCTCTAGACACGCTCTTTCAAAAGGGCAAAGTTGCATGGGCAAAAATGCTTTCACTCTCACAAGTATGCCAAGTAATATTTATTCTTCTTTTGAATTGTTCTCTCTTCCCTGCTAATAGAAAGCAGCATGTGAGAAATCCAGTCCCTGCATAAGGAAGAAAATTTGCTGCATGTGCATATTTTTTTATACATCACCCATTTGTGCAAACTGATTTTTTAAAAAGAAAAAGAAAACATGTAGTAATATAATGATTCCAAAGATGACAGGGAGGGCTGCTGGAACCTGTAGATGTGTGAACAGATTACAGTTAATCAGCTTCATACACCGAAGTCCAAACAAATGCTGCAGTTCAGATTAAGGACGTCATCAGACCGAGAGGGTCTGGAAATATCCCTTGCTCTGCACCACCACACTTCATAAAATCTGATGGCAGCCTCTCCATTTTTAATAAGATGGACAGACTAAGAAATGTGTCTGGTCAGTGAAACTGGAAATTCTAGCAGTTGCAGGCTCTCCACAATTATAGCATCCGTGTTTGTGACCATTTGGTTGACTGTGGATTGGCTGGCTTCCTTTCCTGGCTTGTAGACTGTGACAATGTATTTCAACTGTAGTTTTCCCTACAGTGCACACTCCAAATGTTGGGCTGTTCCAAATTGGTGCAAAGAACTGAGAGATTTTGCAAAACAGAACAACAAAAATCCCTCATAATTATTGTTGGCACCTCTTGATGGTGGTTTTGCATCCATAAGATCTTCTCATGCAGCCAGGAGTTGGAAGGGGACGAAGGAAGCTGTATGACACTATAGGCAATTGGCCAATAATTATTCTGCTCTCATGACACTGTGGGCTATTTGGCTGATCATCATTCAGAATTTTTCAGGACCTTTGCTCACTATTGACTCTGAGTGTTGTGAGATCTGTAGAGGCATGCCTTCCTTTTTAAAGGAACAGTGTTTTTATTTTTTAAAAAAATCTTTATTATACTGTCACAGAGATCTCTGGGCCCTCCTCCTATCCAACAAATAGAAATGGCAAAAAGAAAAAAGAAAAAATGGAATAAGTAGCAAGTATTGAACCATGCAAGTCCTTTGATGTTGTTAAGACAAGTATTCTCACACTGACATATCATATGGCAGTTCCTGACAGAAGAGTATATGAGATTTTCAGGAGAACACTTTTTTTTCCTGATTTCTTAGAACTACAGACAATGTTCCGCTGGCAGTGCTTTCCCGGCAGTCCTCCAGAAAATCCTAAAACCAGCAACAGAAGGTTTCCTGGTCCTTCAGGACTTTAGGGTTTGGGGACAGAAGAGGGAACTGCAGTGGAAAAGACTAATTGCTCCCTACTGTTCCCCTATATTTCATCATTCCACAAATGGAAATCACCCATTGAATTCTGCCACTAATTTGCATGTTAGTTCTGAACCTAACAGTAGTCCTTATCATGCCCTTTCATTCAAAGTAGGGCTGGGCAAATGGTAGTAGTTATAGAGCTACAGTGGCCCTCCAGGGGACCTTGGAAAGGGATGTCTCCAACCTCCAACCCTGTTTTTAATTATCGCTGTTGTTTTTACAGTCAAATATTCCCTATGCCCCCCACTTTTTTTTACCACATCTTGCCCCCTCCCCATGCCATTTTGGACATTATCTTTACTAAATTTCTTCTAGAAAGATACAATGAATAATTTTAGCAGTTTTCTCTCTGCTCTGAAAAAGCCTTTGAAAAATCACACAGTTTTGAAAGGCTATTTACAACAATTAACACGTTGTTTTGCAGAGAAAGCAGCATTTCTACATGGGAAACAGCTTTTTTTTTTTTTTTTGCTTTTTTAAAAAAATAATATTTAAATGCAGAAATATTATTTTCTGCACACAAAAATTTGCTTTCTGAACAGAAAAAAGTTGTAATTGGGGATGTGTTCTGTGCAAAAATTGTTCTGCACAGAAAACAATCTTTTCTGTGTAGGAAACAGCATTTCTGCATAGAAAACTGATATTTCAATACAATTCTGTGCAGATTTTTTTTCTGCACAGAAATTAATATTTCTATTTTTGAAAAATATTTTTTTCCATACAAAATCCTCTTTCCTGCACAGAAAATACTGTTTTCTATGTAAAGCAACCACATGCAAATTTTGCGCAGAATAAGTCATGAACTGTGAAGATTCTCATCACTCCAGGAAACTTCTCATTAGGATTTTTCTGCACTGAAAAAAACGTATTTTTCATCAATTTTTGAAATATTTTTTGAAATATTTTCCATCCCTATGCCAGTCAGACTTAATATTACCAGGCTAGATAAACCATATGTTTCTATGTTCATAAAGGGCTTCATTGTAGAATTTCCAGATCTCAGGGGCTGACCCTCTTCCCCAGCTCTCAAGGCAAGGCGGAGGAATCTCAGGGCAAGACTTCTGCCTTGAGAAGTGTTGTATACATGTAATTTCCTCATTTGTTTCACTGCTTCTGATCCTGCTCCTTGTAAAATCACGCTTGTGGCTTCACCAGGGCTCAACCCTTTTGACACCTAGACCTCAAATTTTGACCCTGGAATCACAAGGCCTGGGATAGTCTTTACCTGGCACCCTATGCCTATACCTGATAATTTCACTTATCAGAAATTACATTTCAGAAGCAGCTGAAAAACTGGAGAAACATCACAACACGTCCCTGGTCCGTGTCTGTAAAGCTCCCTGTGTTAGTTATGAGGCATGCAAAGCAAAGGAAGAGAAGTCCACTAGCTCCTGAAAGGTTGTCTACTTTGGATAAAAGTAAAATCAACTAATAAAACCATAGCAGTAACTCAAGTGCAGGGTAGCACTGGGCTTCTTAAATACTTTGAGTAGATTAAATTCTTTCCTTTAGAAAAGAAAGAAGAAAGCTAGGCAGGCAGCAAGACAAGATCCTCCTGCAGTTAAGGAGCAACAGAAATTGCTGAGCAGAAATTTTAATATGTATAAAAAATGGCTCTTGGAAATAGGATTGAAAAAGTTACTTTTTGGGACTACAATGTCGGGAATTTCCTACTGACCGTGCTTGTCTCTACTACTATCCAAAGAAGTAACTTTCCAAGCTTTCCTGTGCCTTTCCTGAGCCTTATAAAAGCTCAAAATAAAATAAGTAGGACTTAGTCATGTATATAGGAGACACCCCCTCTCCTCCCCCCACCATGGTGCTCCTAGACACAGAAGAGACTTGCCACCTATTACACTGTGTTTAAAATTCCAAGATTCTCTAAGATGGAACCATGGGAAAAGTGTGATTTCAGTCTGCTATACAGACTGTGGAGTACAGATTTGCTCTTAAGCCAGAGGAGAAAGCCCTAGTGTGCTAAGAGCAAGTAAAATTACTCATTTGGGGAATGGAGGGAATCAGGGCATGGTTTGTGGTACCAAAATCATAACTGAAATCCAATTAAGACTGAAGGTCAAAGAACATACAAAGTTCAGCTGCCTGCTCTGGAATGACTTGCATGCTTTTAAAGTTCATTTCAAATTTGCTGAGTGTTGTGATGGTTGTATTTTCCTCCCCCTTCCTAATTCTGAATCAACGTATGAGAACCAGAAGCTTTTCAGTAAGACTTAGGCAATTCCTAGAGGAGAACATTCTATCTGCAAGATTTTTTCAGCCTGTCATGGCACAGCTTCTCACTTAGAGCCAAGGGAAGCAAAAAAGAAAAATGTGGAGTAGAGTGAACTTATTACAACAAGCAAAAGGGACTGGATCAGCTGCTGAGTGCCAAAAATCCCTTCCACTAAAGTGCTAGAGGGGGAAAAAAAGTGACACCAGACCAACAATAAAAATGGGCCATCTGGGGTCATTTGAAAAGGGTAAATTGAAAGGGTTTTGCTGTGCACATTGCTGGGACAAACTGACAGGCAGTAATGAGACTGTGCTCTCTGTTGCAGGGTCTTTTTTGATACAGTGCCAAATCAAATGCCCTTATGCTCAGAATCCAGAAAGAAATCAGTGAAGAGTGATACGCTAAGCAAAGGATTTAGCCAGGGCTGATCATTTCACAAACAAGAGATTTGATCTTTGTTTTTATGTTCTTGTTCTAATGAGGCATGTTTTGTTTACTGTTGATGGCAGATTAGCACATCTCAGACACATGTGTTCCTCTCATCTATTATACTATGAGCCAATACTGCTGGCCATGAAATGTGGGCTACTTAATTTTGCTGATCTCTGTTTTAGCCTGTTCTATTTACCACACTCAGACTGAGAACTTAAAAGCTTGAGTACATGCTAGTTTGGAAATCTGTAACACCAAGCTCTTTAAGTGCAAATTCATTCTCAGAAGCAAAGTTTCTGAAGAAGCATAACCACAATACTATTAAATGGAACAGATTAGGTACAGAGACACTCCCTGGCTCTCTGCTTGCCTCATACGCAGAGGCCTAAATCCTATTGTTTTCTCACCTACAGTACAGCCATTAAATCAATTGGATTTATCTATGGGCCTTTCTGCATTACACTGTTATATTGCTATTATTCCACTTTCATCCTCCTTTCATTCCACTTTCATCCATCTGGGGTTTGTAGTTTACTGAGGCCAAAGAGCTCTCTGGCTGAGAATCCTAAAGGCCCCTCCTAAACTGCAAACCCCAGGATTCCAGAGGATGTTGGAAATGGAAAGATAGCATTATAAGAGTGTAGTGCAGAAAAGCCCTATGTGTGCGCTCACCATTCAACATGGGTCTACTCTAGTTGGGACAAACTGACAGGATTTCAGTCAGTATGTGCGCAGGTAACTATGTGAGTAAAGCTATTATTACTATTAACTTTATTTATACCCCTCCTTTCCCCCAAAACTGTGATTCAAGTAGGCTATAAAATACTGTCCCTGTGTCTTGGCTTTCTTTATTCCTACCATTACTTCAGTGGCTATGTTGTTGCTCAGATTCAAACTGCACTGCTCCCCAGCTTCTCTTCAGTCCAAATGGATTCAGAAAAGGTACAGTTCTCCCTCCACATTCACGGATTTCACTTTTGCAAATTTGACTATTCATGACTATTCGCTTGCCCCCTTCTCCCCCTCCCATTCCCTGGGCTGGGCAGGGTGCAGTAGGGTGCAGGAAGGGTGATTGCCCATTTTCCATTCTCCTTCTGCCACAACCGGTGTGGGAACAGCCTGGGCTGGTGGTAGAAGGTACAAGGTGGGCGATCACTCATTCCCCGTGCTTCTTCTGCCATCACTAGTATGGGTGAGCCCTGGACTGGCAGCAGAAGGTGCAGGGTGGGTGATCGCCTGTTCCCCATGCTCCTTTCACCACTGCCGCCCATGCAGGCATACCTGTACAGGCAGCAGAAGACGTGGGGTGGGCGATCGCCCCTTCTCTGCACTCCTTCCACCGCTGCTGCTGGTGTGGGCATGCCCTGGGTAGGCGGCAGAAGGTGCAGGTGGGGAGGGCACAGGAGACAGCCAGTGGGGAAAGAGCTTCCACACTTGGCTTTCTCCTCATCCCACCCACACCCCCACAGGTGGGGGTGAGGAGAAAGCCAAGCGGGGAAGCTTATTCCCCCTCAGCTCTCTCCTGCACCCCCCACCCACATGATCATGATTGCACAGGTGGGGGCCCTGCAGGTATTCACATTTTTTTCATTTTAGCCAGAGTTCTCTTTCCTTATCCCCCACAAAAGCAAAGGGCCTACTGTATTTGTGAGCCTAAATCTATTACTAAGGACTGGTTTCTCTACACATTGGCAGCTCCTTCATGGGTGTGGGTGGATATTAGGAGAAGATCCCCCATACACACACACCTTGCCATTACTGCCTGGGTCTTAGAACTCTCTCAACCTTCATTAGTGTCCTTCTTTGAGTTAATAATTCCTCACTCTGGACCAACAGGATTTTATTAGCTAGGTATTTGTTTTATGAAGTCATTGTTTGACATAGGTGACACTCTACCCTGTTCTCCAGCATAATATATTTTGATTTTTTGCGCGATCAGTAAAATTCCATTTTTGAAAGGGGCGCATGCATATTACTGGGACCAATATGTATAAAGTGAACTGGTGTCAGGGATTAAGGGTCCCTTGCAGGCATATATACTGAGAATGTGGGTGCTTTCACAATAGATTACCATTCAGGTAATTCCAGGTTTGCAGGCTGACAATTTTATACATCTTGGAGAGCATACCTAAGGGTCAGCAGTTAGAATTACGGCCAAGCAATATAATTTCTCTAAGGGATACAAACACATACACACTCATGATCAAGTGGCAGGGAAGAAGAACTGAATAGTAAAAATGGTTCAAGAAAGGGCAGTTAAAACTAGCCTAGCCTGGAAAGTAGAAGACCTAAAGAATAGAAGGACAAAGTGCTTGGCCACTGAAGAAAGTGCAGCCTATGAGAAAGTGGGCTACAGTGAGGTTGCATATAGCAAAAGGCTTTATATATTTAGCAGAAGTGGGACAGGAGACAGAAAATAGTTTGCAGCTGGGAGGGAAACTGAAAATGGAGCGGAATGACAACCAAAAGGAAAGACAGTGGGTTTAAAATCCCACCTGAAGGAGTTTGCAGGAGTCAGGGCCTTTTTTAAGTACTACTTGGCTATCACAGGATGACAAAAATAAATACATATATATAGAACAGTGGAACAAGAGCACTGAGAGTTAGGGGGAAAGACTCAGGCAAGGCCTATGAACAAGATTAGATGTATTAGGTTGCCAGGATTTAAAATAATCTTAATATTTAGTACATTTCCATTAG
Source organism: Cyclura pinguis (assembly GCA_030412105.1). Classification (NCBI taxonomy): domain Eukaryota; kingdom Metazoa; phylum Chordata; class Lepidosauria; order Squamata; family Iguanidae; genus Cyclura; species Cyclura pinguis. The sequence goes on from CM059600.1 coordinate 168,351,694, forward strand.
ATCCTTTTTCCAATACCAGGCAAACTGGGAAATTTGTAGACTGGACAGCTGTCAGTCAAAGACATGGTGGCTGGTGGCTTCCATGCCAAAGGTGTGGCACTCCATGTTTTACTCCAGACTTTAAACGAACTATCCAAGTTACTGAACCTTATCCACAAAACAGAATCCGCTCCTTGGATACCTGCTTTAAGCTCAGATTGAAAAAAACAGAGTGGATCCAGCGCCACTGACACGGGAGCCACAAAGAAGCTCTGGTCAAAGTGATTGAATGGATTGAGGGTTAAGTTGGGCCTATTTTCATCCACTGATTAGAATAACCTACAAAAATATTTCGGTCAGATTTTGTGGGCTGCAAAGCTCAAAATGTTTAGTTAAGAGTATTCAGTGTATGCGCATTGGGTACAGATAATTGTCTAAGCCAGCAGAGTGCACCCTGGTGCTCCTACAGGGTACTACTATGCAAAGGCCATTTCTGCACTACACTGTTATAGTGCTATTAATCCACCTTCAACATCCTATGGAATTCTGAGGTTTGCAGTTTAGGGAGGGGCATTTAGAATTCTCAGTAAACTACAAACCCAAGAATTCCACAAGATGTTGAAAGTGGAATAATAGCACTATAACAGTGTAGCACGGAAACAGTGAAAGTGATAGCTCAGAGACTGGTGCTACTTCAAATGTTATCAGCTGCTAGTCCCTGGAGAGTTTGCAGGAAAGGTAGGTTAAAGAACACTGCTATAGAGGCACACGGGTTCTTGTCAAATGAAATGAAATTACTGGCACTATTAATGACCATATTTAATAGACGTAGGTTTTTGTTGATTTAACTTGTTCCCTGAGGCCCAAATAATATTAGTTTGACGGGTAAATGAGCTATCCTATATTTTGTTGGAAAGTCCACAAGTTCTGGGCAGGGAGAAAGCATTGGTTCTCGATAATGCGCTCCCCAGGAAAATCCCTTCATACTGCTGGAGATGGCTGAAGACGAACATGGATAGCTACCAAAAGAAAACAAAAGCAAGAAGCTGGGAATTTCCAGGCATTATTAAACTGATACACTTCATCAGCATTTGTTTTCTACTGGGTCAAGGATTCAAGCTGTCTCCGTGCATCCTTAAGCAGCCAGTAACATGTCCTAGTCACAGCCATCAGCTGAAGTGGTCTGTTTACAGATTGATTCTCCTCTCCTCCCCTGCTGTATGTGTGTCTCTTGTGTATGTATTTTCCTCTGCAAATTCTGCCTATGAAATTAGTTCAGACTGCAGAATAGTGGCATTTAATATTGACAAGTGGTTGTAAATTTGCCCTTCAGTCAGCAGAGGGCAGTGGTTCTTGCCATTCCAATTAGAATAATGACTCACATGCTGGTGGTGGAGTTTTTCTTTAAAATAATAGAATTTCAGGTTTTCTCCTACCAAGGAATGAAAGAAACAACTAATCAATATCAGTCCAGTTACATTTCTCTGGTGGTGGATGTACATGCCAGCCTTTTCTTCTTTTGTCTGTGTTTGAAACCTCCCTGGAAAAGGTAATCTATTATGGGCTTTTTTTCCCCTCCTGCAAAAGATTTCAGGAATCTAGAGTGTCTTTCATGTGTCTCAAGGATGGGAAGACAAATTCTTTGTAAAGCATGTTTTATAACAAAAGTTAGTATATCTAAAAATCTCTTCCTTACTAGATAAAATACATTATGTACCAATACACTATTTATCTTTTCTTTTTTTTTACAAAAAAAATCTGTGGCTGATGAGTATGTCCATCAGTTAACCTCATGGGGGTATCATTTCTTAAGAACTGATATGCCTATACTATCTTTTGCCTTGTTTTGTTCATTTTTCCCAGTCCAACTTTACATTAGATAGAAAATATGAAATATAACATTACTATAAGATTTTATTTTTTCATTTTCCTACACTTGTGTAACCTCCTAAAGACTCTGGCTTAAAAAAGGACAGGTAAGCATCAATATTTGTGTCACTCCAGGGCAGGTGGAACAGCCTCTAGCTATTTGTGAGAACAGAATGTAAGTTAAATCGTGTCCCTCGCTGTCTGCTAGTATTTATTCATTACTTAAAATATTTATATCCCACCCTTCGGTTTAAACAAATTCCCAGGGCAGCTTTGCAGTTGTGGTATGTCTTAAAATCATTTCCAACTTATGGTGACACTAAGGTGAGCCTATCACAGGGTTTGGAGGTTGAAAGTGTGTGACATACTTGAGATCAGCCAATGGGTTTCCGTGGCTAAGTGGGGAACTGAACCCTAGCGTTCAGGGTCATAGTCCAACACTCGAACTACTACACCATGCTGGCTGTTATATATAATCCAAAAACAAATGTATCACAAGATCCCAAAGGAACATCAGTCTGGCCTTACTGACAGTGGCACAAATAGCTTCAACAACGCCTAGGGCAAGCATGGAATTTCTGCCCCTATATGCTGCTTCTCCCGCTGCTACCACCCTGAACCAAGGACGACCCTGGCAAGGGTGGTGGTGGTGGTGGTGGTGGTAGGCCAGGCCGGGGTGAAGGGGCTGCCTCTCCAGCTGCTGCCGCTGCCCAAGGCCAAGGACCCCAGTGAGAGCAGAGTCGGGCCAGGCCCAAGTGGAGAAGCTCCTTCTCCTACCACCACCAACCCAGGCCAAGAATGACCCCAGCAAGGGCAGCACCAACAACGGCAGGGAATGCTAATGCTCTCAGGGTGTACTGCTGGGTCGGCTGTGCCAAGCAACAAGGTTGGAGGCGCATGGGTTTTTTGTGCCCCACTGGCATTGGTGCCCAGGGCGTGTGCCCCACTTACCCCACCCTAGATATGGCTCTGCCTACTGAAGTGTTATAAAACTATAACTATGGATAGGACATGGATGCATACATTAGTTCTGCCCCAACTCAAACTACCTGGATTGAATTAGAATGCTTAAAGAGAAATTATAATTAAGTAGATGAACAGAAGACTGTAAAAGACTGGAGAGACTGGAAAATATCTTCACATCTTTTGGTTCACTTTACCAAAGTCAAGGTATAAGAGATGGGAGCTTATGAATTCCGTGACATCCCATAATTTGCCACAGGTAGAAAAATTTCTTAGGCCAGTTTTCCTGTTTACCAGTTTGTTTATAAGAATGTATACTTTCAAAATCAGGGCAGACTGGGCTGCCCTATGCAGCTGATTGCTATGGACTCTTTTTAAAGCTGCCTTGGGTCTATTTTATGAAGAAATGTAGGCTAGAAACAAGGACATTGACCTCCTTTCCATCCATGGATGCATGAGTGGATGGAGGTATTACTGATGTTTATTTCATTATGACTATGACCATTTCTGCACTACACAGTTATAGTGCTATTATTCCCCTTTCAACATCTTGTGAAATCCTGGGGTTAGCAGTTTAAGGAGGGGCATTTAAAATTCTCTGCCAGAGAGCTCTTTGGCCTCAGGAAACTACAAACCTCAGAATTCCACAGGATGTTGAAAGTGGAATAATAGCAGGATAACAGTGTAGTGTGAAAATGGCCTATCACTCTGACTGTTAGAAACATTTCTTTCTCTGCTGGCAGTTACTAGGGAGGGAGAAAAAATCCGTTCATTTTGTATTCTAATGCAAACTTAACTAATTCATATTTTGTAGACTGATACGCAAACCAAAATGCAGTTGTACTTCAACATTCACTTTTCTGAATTTTGGATGGAGCTTGTTGGTCGTAAAATGTGTAGGAAAATGTGCATATAAGAGAACTGTGTACATGGGCAAGCATATTTTTTTAAAAAATGGCATACAAATTCACATTAGATCTGGAGAAACTCCTTGCAAGAATGTATATAAGAAATAGGGTAGAACAGTCTTTATGTTAGAGAAGTGTGTATGAGTGCTCACAGAGAGTTTTTCACAAATTGGTGGGAAATCATGACAAAACAAATGAGAAACCTAGCAAAACCAAAATCCACAGATTCATCCATCTCTATTGCTCATACCAGGCAGAACCAAAAAAACTTGTTCACCAGTATTTTAAACTAAATTGATTCTGCTTACTCTTGACAATTCACATTTATGTAGTCCTATAGTCCTGATGTGGGAATTATAGCAAATTTTCCATAGCATTTCTTTTTTTTTTTTAACCTAGCAGTCACAGGTGAGTGCACAAATGAGCCTATCTGGATTGTTGACAGATCCTGCTAGATTGACAGGTGGCTGGACCAATCTGAGGCAATCATATGGTAGCAGCAGTACAGACACCTGCCTTCTTGTCTGTACTATGAGGCATGAGAATGGAAAGTGATCAGGATGATCTTTAACAAAGGCAGCTTGGTGAGCAGACTCAAGTATTTGCCAAGCTGATAAGGATGAGTAAGAGACGTTTCATCTTTCTCTTGGGCTAGTGGGAAATTTCCTTTCCTTTCCTTTCTTTTTTTTTTTTTTTCCCCTTCTTTTTAATGAAACTGACATAGTCACAATGCATTGGAGTAAGGCGAAATGTTTGGAAAATGAACACAGCTATTATCCTGGCAAAAATCCAGAGGGCTATTGCAGGGTGTTCTGGGAAATGCACTTAAGAAAGCAACATGAGGTTAATAATCTGTTTATGATATTTAAATTTCCCTTGTTTGAGGAGGGCAAGAGGAAATGGGTACTGCTGCCAGCTGCTGCTTCTTACATCACAACATGGAATTTTCTCTCCCGCTGACATTAATAGCAGCGTTGTGATTTCCCAAGTGGATGTTTTCAGGAGCAATTTATTAAAATCATTTTAACTCTGCAAAATTCCCGAAGCCCTTGGGATGCTACCTTGACATAGCATATATTTCCCGCAAGTGACAATAGGCTGCCATACTAATACTCTAAAACTATGAAAGTGGACAGTTAGGGTTTGTTTGGTTTTGGGGTTTTTTTTTTGTTTTGTTTTGTTTTTTTTGTTTTTTTGGCCAGTGACACTAGTGAAAAAGAAATCATACAAGCTTCATCAGCAGCTGCAAAATCCAAGCTGCTTGGCTGAACAAAAGCAGACTGGAAAATTGAGCAAATGCTGATGCTCTTGATGTAAACCATGTATTGGTTTCCTGCTTAGGTGATTGATGGATCATCATGGCCAAATCATGTCACACCATTTAACATTGTTCCTCAGTAAGTACAATGCAGGTGTACCATAAGAGTATTTGCTGCTACACTTGGATCAAGAGGTCTCAATGTACAGATACCTCTAGTTTTGCAGGAGGCCAGGTGATTCATATCATTGTGGCCCACCAGAACCCTGTGGCTTGCTCCAGTGCTTGTGTCTCTTTTATGAATGGTTATGGTATTCTTGTGTGCTGTGTAGACCACACAGCAGAAGTACAGTGTTCTGATACATGCTGCACACTGATTGGGATTATATTTGTGACATTTAAGGCCTGGAAATGTAAATACTTTGTTTATAAAGTATCAAATATCAGTGATGTATTTAAGTCTTGTACTCCAAGTCTCAAGTCAAGTCTCAAGTCTCTACCTTCAAGTCTCAGTCAAGTCTCAAGTCCCTGCAAGATACTTTCAAGTCAAGTCTCAAGGCTGAGAGCCAGTTTCTGAAGTAGGGAATAGGATCTCATTTCCAAAGCTGGATGATTTTTTGGAAGTGCTAAACAAGATCTTTCTTACTCCCCGTTACTGAAGCTTCAAAAACTTTCCGAGGAATGATCCTTCCCTGCACTCTGGGGGCAACTCTTACTTACTTTTGTTAGGAAAGGTTTTAGAAGGCTCCTCTGAAATGCAGTGGGGACAGGCTGCCAAGCAGACCTCAACCCCACCTCAAGCCTGTTGCCTAACATATTTGCTGTTCCCCTCCAAGAAATGGCTCCAAGACAGATTATCACGTGACCAGTAGGAAAATAGAAATGGAAATGTTGTTCCAAGTTGTACAGTTTCTGGATGAATGTGTTATATTATTTGAACCAAGGGCAGCAAGTCAGTTACTAAAAATATACAAGTCACAAGTCAAGTCAGTGCATCATTTTTTGCCAAGTGGAGTCCAAGTTGAGTCACTGAAGTGACTTGAGTCTGACCTGAGTCCGAGTCAATTGACTCAAGTCTACTTCACTGTCAAATATTAAGTGGAAAGCTTTGTGTTTTGTGGAATTGGTGTATGTTACTAAGACACCAGGTAATTCTGAGCGTAACACCAGCATAAATATAAACAATTATATGAAAAGGAGAACAGTGAATTGACTAATAATAAACCCAAGACAGATGTTGCATTAAAGTGAATAGTTGATGCAACTGTAATCTAATGAAAGGCAACCAAATGTACTCAGTAGATTATGTCATCTTAAAGAACCTGATTGGAAAAGATATATTTATATGAACAGGGTATAGTGGCCTTCACTAATCTAGGCTGGGAAAACTTAGGCTATCCAAGGCTTCCTAGGCTAGGAAAGTTAAAGATAAGGCCAAGAGAAGACAGATGGGAGGTGACTTGAGTATCAGCCTCCACCATATGAAGACAACTATTCATAAACAGGTTGTTCCTGGATAATAACTGCTCAGACTGTGCTGATGAAGACAGACTATGCTAATAAGAGACAGAATTTCTGCTCTCAGCTAGACTTTGCTAAATATATATATTTCCCATTCTGGTTATAATGGATGCCAGTTATGGATGTTTATAGATATATAATGGGTGCTGCTATGTATATAGCAACGTCGAGGAATTACCCCCTGTATGCTCAAATCTAGCTGCAGATTTGAAGCTTAATGTCCCCAAGATGTAACAATAGTGAAGCATATTAACAAGATGCAGATGGTATGAAAGTTCAGCCTTTATGAAAGTGTGGCATCTTATCTGTCGTGTAGTATAATGTAATGAATGTAAGATGCCTTACATGCAGCATAATGTAATGAATGTAATATGTTTAGACATTGAAATGTCTATGTGTCTTCCTAAGGAAAGAAACACAGTCATTTCAATGTCATAGAATCATAGAAATGTAGAGTTGGAAGAGACCACAGGAGCCATCCAGTCCAACCCCCTGCCATGCAGGAACACCCTCAAAGCACTCCCAACAGATGGCCATCCAGCCTCTGCTTAAAAACCTCCGAAGAAGGAAACTCCACTACACTCCAAGGCAGCATATTCCACTGCCGGACAGCCCTGACCATCAGGAAGTTCTTCCTGAGGTTCAGGTGGAATCTCCTTCCTGCAGCTTGAATCCGTACATGCAATGTAATGTAATGTAATGTCTACACATATTACTTTCATTACATTACATTGCATGTAAGACATCTTACAGGTTATCTAACAGATAACCGGCTCATTCCCCCAGACAGAAATCCTGGGCTCCATTACTTAAGAATGCTTAAGTGGAGTGTTAATGCTAAGGATGGGAGAAATCCAGAATTTTCCGAATCCAGATCTGAATCCCTGGAAGGTTCTGGGAATGCACAAATCTCACGAATCTCAAATCTTTCGAATCCTTTTTGAAAAAAGAGTTTGAAAAGCAAGGGAAAGAAGGATAATCTTGAGCAAGACACACTCTCTCAGCCTTAGCAAAAGCCTAGGCAAAGGCAAACCTCCCTCTGAAGAAATCTGACCAAGACAATTGTCCTAGTTTTCCGTCAGGATCTCCCAAGATTGAAAATGACATGAAGGCCCTTTGTACACAGGCAGGAAAATGTGGACTAATGCCACATTTTCCTGCCTGTGTAAACAAGGTCACATGCTAGAGTACAGAGATAATCCAGATCAAAACTGGCTTTTCTTTGCATAGCTCCTTCTGGCATCCTGGGGTTTGTAGTTTGATGATGCACCAGCACACTTTGGCAGAGAAGGCTGTGACACTTTGTAAAACTCCAAACCCCAGAATTGTGTCTAAAAGAGGTTTGCAAGGGAGCTATGCAAAGGAATCTTTCAGCTGTCCTTGAAATCTCAAGCCTGTAGCTTCCAGTCAAGTGCTGAACTTAAATATGAAATGTTCAATTTAAATTTCTTAGAATACAAGCCCAGACGTAATTTCTGAAATTGTTAGCAAAGGCAATTATTACTCCAAGGGAAAACCTCACCTACTTACTATCTTCTGTTGTATGTATGGTCTCCCCAGTTTTCAGGTGTCCCGGTCTCCAACAATCTATTTAGTTGGTGGATTTGAAAGATTCAGTTTGCCTATTTTGGCACAGAGATTCAGATTCGGGAATCTCAAATCCTTACCCAGGACTCGAGGATTCGAGGATTTGGTTGGCCCATCCCTAGTTAATGCTAACTCTTCCTGTCTGGATTTTCCTCTTGGTCACAAGTTGGATGCCCAGGTGACCAGATGGTGATATGGGAACCTCCACACAGACACAGATTGTCTAAGAAATGGCAAAGAACCCTCAGGCCCTTAGTCTAAAGAGATAGGGATGTGAAACCTTTTCTCGCCTTTTTTCAGTTTCCCAGAGAATGACAAGAGAAAAATATATCTTCTCCTTACCCTATTTCCCCTAGGAGATTTCTTCAGATAACAGCTGCTTGTTATATGGCGCTACTCAGTTTTTGCTCTCAGTCTTTGGATCAGGCTAATGAACTGAACACACATGTTACCCTGATTTCTGGGGTCCCTTGGGGGATACCTCAATGTGCTCCACGTGATGGGGAATGGAAACTAGCCAGAGCACGAGCAATAGCAATGCAAGAGGTAGGGTAACCTAGCGGGGTCTTTTTACCCAGTTTTTACGGGGTCAGGCCAAGCCAAAAACCAAACAGAAATTTCCAATAAATGATTTTATTGAATGAAAATCTCATGCAGCAACGCAATCACTCACACACTCACTCAAGTCCTATTAAGAAGCAAAAGAGAGGAAACTGCATAGGGGAATATTGAAGGGGTGTAGCTGGGGTGATACTGCATCTTTGTCCTGAAGTCCTTGGTCTGGGAAAAACAGCAGAGAAGTGGGGCTCAGCACAGAGAGGGCTGAGGGGATCACTCAATGGATGGAGCAATGGTTTGCTGGGATGGCCGGGGGTGATCCAAAGAACCACTCAAAAACTGGGACTATTTGTAGGGGAAAAAGTGGCTGGAGGACTAATCCTTTCCCGGGGAGAACGATGGGTGTTGGAGCGATAATGAAGCTCCACCATGGCAATTTCCTTTGTGTGACGGGATTGCAAGGTGTTGCAAAAGTCTCATGATCTTCGGCTGTGTTAGTTTGTGGTGTGACTTCATGTAAATGGTCCTCACCTGATGGAATATTTCCTCAACTTGGGGCAGACACGCTAATCCCCTCAAGTTGGCTTCTTGGGGCTGTGGACACTTTGTTCATTGTGGGTTTACACATCTTGAGGTCTCCTGGGGCTACGTGACTGGGGATTTTACTGGCCTTACCTGGTTTTTGATCTTTGACCATTGCTGCCTGCCTACGTGCCCCTTCAGGTGACCTCTCAGGCACATTGAATCATATTTTAATATTAAAAGTGTAGACCCCGGGATAGGGTTTCTCCAGTGGAGTAATACATAGTACTGCTAAAATTTAGCACCAGACAGAATATAGAAGAGTTTGGCTTTTCATAAAGAAGAAGGGAGGGAGATTTAGTAACTGTTGTGTTCCATAAACTGGATTTGGCTATATGCTGAGGTGGTTGTCAGCCTTGCCCTGCCTGTGCATGTTCCTGAACCTCTGAATTCTTCAAAAGTCAAAGAAAAATCTTTCAGTATTTAGTATTTAGTGTTTAGTATTTAAAGAGAGCAGATGGATCAGGCTTTGGTGTGAGACAAGGCCAAAATCCTTTGCTGCAGCACCATGCTAGCATAAAAATCATAGTTCAAGCCTGCATCTGACTGGTGGGTCCCAAATAGTCAACCCACTAAGTAAATTGCTGAAAGCTGAATCAACAAATAGGTAAATCCAATAGGTTCAATCCTTCTACTTTATCTGGGACTAACAATAGGATTTCAACTAGTATATTTGTATATTTGTATGAACTTTTTTTTTCCACAGAGCAGCTTTCTGACAAAGACAATCCAGATAATCTATTCTGCTTGCTTGCCCACTCCTCTTTTTATTACTGAGTATGACATCATTTTCCACACAACCTCGTGACCTCACCATTGCATCTGTGCCCTTTGTCTTTGCAGGGGTGGTTCTAGAGTATAATGTGGCTTTTGATGCACCTCACAGTTTTAGTAAAACTGTTTTACATCAACATCATGCCTGTGACCTCCATTTCCAGCAAGATTACATATAATTATAACTATCAAAGGGCTGAACACCTTTGCATTTAGCAACACTGCTTTTAAAACACTGATTGCTCACCAAATTCCTATGGAAACAGAATTATCGATGCTCATTTGCAACCCTCTACTTGTTACGGTTACTAGGAACAATGCAGTCACCATGGCATCTCTTTTCTTTCCTCAAAATAGCTGCCTAGAGATACACAGCACAGCAGAAGGAATGACAACAAAGTTCTGTGAGTCACGGCCTAAGGGGTTGCCTTTGAAGAATATTTGTGAACTGCCACTGATCTGGAAGGCAGGATCTTGATTGTTAGCAGGGGCTGCATACCAGGAGTATGTGATTCCCTCCCGGATTTCTGTCATGGAAACACCTGCACTGACTCCCAGTCTGGTTTTTTTGGGGAGGGGGCAATTTAAAGCATTGGTGGGGATTTTTTGGAACTCAGAACAGTTTAGAACTAAGATAGTTGAAAGAAGGGTTTCTCCCATATGAGTGTGGAGGTTCTCAGCAGGGGCAAGAATTGGAAATTTATTTATTTATTATGATATACACCAACACACATCCTGGTAGTTACCAAGAGGTTTGAAGTGACTGCTCCTGTTGAGAGTCTGACTGCTAGAAGGAGACACAGAGTGTTGTGCTGACAGAGAGCTTTACTAGTCTTGTAGACATCTCAAGCAAATGCTGCTTGCTCCTTATAAGAATCACTAGATTTACAGGAACTGGACACCCTGGCAATACAGCGGAAATATGTTTTCATAAGCAAGATCTTAGTTTTGGTGTAAATCCCTCCAAAGAAGAATTCTGCCCCTCTCCACAGAACATTTTTTCAGTCCCCAGTTCAGTTTCAGTTCTTGCATTACAGGAACTTGAAACTTCAGTTATTGTACATGTACAAGGACACTTTCTACATATATACATCTTTTTTTTCTTTTTCTTTTTCTTTTCCTTTTGCTTTACTTTTCTCCTACAATATTATTTCCCTGCCCTTACCGTTTCTTTAATTTCCTAATTCCTGTGTGGATTCCAGCAAAAGTCCCAGAGTTAAGAACTTAAAATTCAGTTTCTTGGGATAGATGCTGTGCCTATATGCAGTGTCTGGTATAAAAAAACCCAAGAGGGCCACCTGGATGCAAAAAGACTACTTTCTTCCAAGCTGGTTTTGCTACTTGGCAGTTTACAATCTTCCAGTCACTAACGATTAATGAAAATAATTTTAAAAATTCGGTAACCATTTCCATTTGTATTGGTTTGAATCATCTGACCTAAACAGTAGAATTCCTCAGCCTTGAGGAAGTAACAAAAAGCAAGAACAATTTTTTCAAAATCCAGTAAAGTTAGAGGAAGCTCAAAAACCAGCAGGGAAAAATGTAAAATTTGTTGATTTTTAGCACAGTTTCCCATTTAACTGTAGTAATTTAACAACTTAATTCTGGAATTAAGTTAGTGCTGAAATGGTTGTTCCATCTGTTGGGTTAAAAATGTCATTAAGTCACCCCTTTCATTAGAAAATCTCTAACTGAAATGATAAGTTAACTGGTTTTAATTAGTTGCTTCTTGTCACCACCTTTTTGGCTCTTTCTGTTACTATTAGCAGCCCCAACATTTTAACATCTGCCCTCTCCTTTTAATATGTATTTAGGTGATCAGACTTAAGACACAGAATGCTGGACAAGATAGAGAGCTACTCTGACCAACAATGGCAGTTCTTAAGTCCTTGAGTTATTATTTTGATGCTAGCCCCCATATAATCCATTATTGATTTATACCTTCCTTAAGACAATATTCAACACTGCTGTTAGCTCAAGTAATTAAATGAAGAATGTACTAGTCTAGGATTATTTATTTATTCATTTAGTATTCGCTATATGATAAAATACTTTTGGTAAGAAATGCATGGGAAAGGCATAAGAGTGTCTAATTGTAAGCTGATGATAAGGTACAGAAATGTTGTTAAAGTTGTGAACACTTCAGTGCCAACAGGTGGCTGATATATAGCTATGAGCCTGAGGAAAACAGAGATGGATGGGCTGAAAGCAAAAGTAATTCTGAAGCACATCTGAGTTGGACTATGCAAGGAATTCACTGTTGTACACTTTTTTCAGACTTTGCCCAGTCATGAACTCTCTTGCTCCCCAAACGTCATGTTGATGGATGGCTGTGGACATGTCTGAAATTTTTCAGCAAATTTAAAGGTGCGTAGAGACACATCAAAGGCATCCAAAATGCAACTTATTCATCATTTACACAACGAAGGAAATACATCGAAATCAATGGTACAATTTCAATATGTACCCATTTACAGAGAACATGGTGAAAGATGTGGAATTTTGTCCCCTTAAAAGAAATATACTCAGAAGTACCATAAAAAAGTTTGGGTCATATATGAAGACTGGAAATGGAAGAAATACATGGAAGACAGCCTTTATAGATGTGTGCATCCCTACTTAAGGGCAATTTCTTTTCTCCATGGCTTTGGATTTTACTTTAGAAGGAAATCAGCTTCCCATACATCAACCAAACCGATGCCCTTATATAGGAGACAAGTCTTTTAAAAACTATTGATTTTATTTAAACATTAGCTGTTAGAGTGTGTTCTATTGTTAGACAAACAGAGGCTGGAGGGATGGGGATTCTGACTTGCGTAGGAAGTGATGCACTCATTAGCATTCTGTCTTCATCTCCTTCAACAGATCTTTAAGAGTAATGCACACACAACAGGTCTTTTGCCCCAACCACAGCTAACAAAAAGAGCGTTAAAAACCCAAGCAGCCTTTATCTGTACAAAATCTGGAAGAGAAATGAAGGCCTCATTTTTTTTTCAGTCATTCCTGATCGATAAACATTAGCAAAACTTGAAACATCTGCACATTGTTATTTTCTTTGTCAATTTTATGTGTCCTATGGAAGCAAACAATTACAACAACAATTAATGAATTGAACTATGCCATTCTGAACAATCAGTGGGTTAAATTGATTTCCTCAACATGTGTACACATCATTTGGTTTCTGTTTTCAGAATTCTACCACCAAATGGTACACAGATAATACAACTCCTGTTGTTGTGTGCCTTCAAGTTATTTCCAACTTATGGCAACCCTAAGGTGAAGGTATCGTTGGGTTTTCTTGGCAAGATTTGTTCACGTAAGATTTGCCATTGCCTTCCTCTGAGGCTGAGAGAGTGTGACTTGCCCAAGATCAATCAGTGGGTTTTCATGCCAAGCAGGAATTTGAACACTGCTTTTCCCGATTCATAGCCTGATGTTCACACCGCATCATCTCTCTGGCTCTCATACCATAACCAGAATATGTTGAATTATTTTCATAGAAGTATTTGAATATACATAGGGTCTGATCCTGAAGGATAAATCCATAACTGGGTTGTAGGATAAATAAGCAAATAAAACATAAGTGAACTTGCTATAAAGGTCCTGCTCTGTTTTTATTCAGCTCCTCCTCTTTCTCCTCCTTTTTCTTCTTCCTCTTTTCTATATTCCACCTATGCTTATACATTTGCCCATTCATATTCCAAATTATGTTTTCAATTCACTCCAGCCTTACGGACGCACTATTTGTTTTATCTCAGATGTGATCAGGTACTATGATAACTCAAAGAGCATCTCTCATGGAGATTCATTAACAGCAAGAGAAGAATATGGACAGCATGGGTATTTTGAGCTTATAAATATGTATCTGCACACCAATATGTAAAATATTTCTATGAGATTTCTCCTTCCTATTTTTTTTTATGGTAAAACATATGCCACTGTTTAACAGATGTCAGGCAGATCCGAAATACCTCTCCTGCTTCTTTTTTAAGTTAAGCAATAAAATACTGTAGCCTATAGAATGACCTACTTTGTGTGTGCTTTCTGTTCTCCATGGTCATAATTGCCTCATTTATTCAGTGTACAGGCAGACTAATGTCGATGCCATATCTGTTTTTAGAAAAGAATGAGCTTTTTAATTTTGCTCTAGTTTCTTTGGAAATAGACAAAATTATCCTGAAGTTGTCCTAATTATGTTAATTTGGCTGGAAGTAGATTTGAATGATACGCTTGGGGCATATTGTCATAATCTATATAGTACTGGGTTTTAAACTGCATTTGATGGCATACCTTAGATTTTTAATAGTTCATAAGTGACTTAAAAGCATTTCCATGGGTAGAAATAGCAGTGAAACAGGAAAATGTTTATTTTCAAAGTTGCTTCAAGTCTGCATAGCAATAAGAGCTGGATACTATTAATGAGGAAGAGTAGGGCATTATTCATTGATTTTTGCCAATAAATGGTGTGAAGTTTTGGATCAAAAGAATAGAACTTTTGATTGCTTGTCCACGCACGGAAGACAATGCCATGTCACTTGATACATTCATGACAGTGACTGAAGGTGGTAGCATACATTGGTTCAAGGTTATCCTAGAGGCTAGCACTACCGGGAGACATTATGTATCACCCCAGATGGAATGTTCTTCAATGGAACCCATTCACAGACCAAACTAACTGTTATCAGGACCAAGGTCACACATGCCACTTGATAATACTTGAATATCCTGATAACTATGCCTTTTGGAAAATGTTTGTATTTGGAGTATGTGTATTTGCTGTATGTGTTGATATACCTTCAATGGCTTACTCATATCCAGGCAGAGTTACGATTATCAAGGGATAAACATTCATGTGTAAAACACATTTGCAATTTTATATGTTGAAAGAACACAGTGTAACACTAAACAACCCTAAAGCTTTGAAGAAATGCATTGTGGAATCTATCACTGTAAATTTTAAAGGCTTGCGAGGTATTTACCTATAAAGAACAGTTATAGCATGAGGTTACAGTATCACCACATGCACAATCAAATCTCCCCGTTTTTAGGGAAAAAATTCAAACCCAGTGTTGGTAGGGTACTTTGCCAACCCAATAGAGTTTGGAAAACATCCAGTTCTGCCTATTACCAAATACAGCAAGCCTCATAAGTTCCGAGATGCTGCATTATATAGGTGGAGCGTAAAACTTCTGCAGACAGAATTATACTACCTCTTGTGTTTCATCTCCCTATAGACAAACTTTTTTCATGCCCCTGCCCACAGCATAGCCCTATGGCAGCAAGTGGAGAGTGAGGACATCTGGAAGCTCACAGTTATGTCTCTGCAGGTTAGTGAATGCTTCCTCTGGGACCATTGGGGCTGCTTCCACTGCATCAAAGATAAGCATGAGTTCTCACCTCATTCAGAGGCTGAATGAGTGCTGGAGGTCTTTGGCATATCCTATTATGCTGTTACTCTTTTTGTTGCTTTCAGATTCTAGGTTATGGCCAGAGAGACACTGAGTCCTCATCTGGGGCCATAGCAGGATTTATTGGGTGGTGCATCAGACTCACAATTGCCATTTTGAATCCCATCTGAGATTGACTGACCTGGCCAGAGATGAGTGGCTGTGGAAGAGGGACCTTTGTTGGCATAGCTTCTGCCAATGTCATTTAAGGAACACAAGGGGCCTCTGCCACACATTTTTGTCATTTACCTACTGGGTAGTGACCTAGGTTTGTTAAAGGGCAAGGGCCTGATTATCCAGGCCACTCATGACATGATAGTTATATAGTCCACGTGGCCCAGGGTATCCATACTGTGGTCCACTATTCTGTCCTGGAAATACAGCAGGGGGAAGGGGCTTCATGTAATCTTGGTAGGGTCCGGAAGTGGGTCAGTAGTGAAATTCATAATGTTTAATGAAAGGATTGAGTCACTTTTTAGATTCCACCCATAGATAGTTTCTCAGAAGCCTGAATTCTGCATCGCAAAAGGCATTTGTTTGTCCGAGGCAGGCAATCTGTTTTTCCTGCGAGATCTGGAACAGGGTGTGGGCATCATTTTGGGTGACCTGGTGAGGGGTGTTGCGGGTGCCAGCTATCTGTGTCAGGCAACAGAGTGCAGGGTCAACAGGAGGCCATTCACAGTCAACAGAGACACTAACAGCCAGTACAGATTGCCTGTTCACAGTTTAGAAACAATCCAGTAGTCCAGGAATCCAGCAGGCAACATGGTCAGACAGTCCAGGGTCAATCACCATTAAAATGATTACAGTTTCCTCAGAAATTATAAAAACAAAAGAAGAGATGTGCCAGATGATGGCAAAAGTCCAGTATTCTGTTCACACAATGGCCAAAAAGAGGCCTATGGGAAACCCGTGAATTGTGTCCATGAATGTTTGAGTAAAACAACACCTTTCTGCCTGCATCCTCACCAGCAGCTGTTATGCAGAGGCATGCTGTATATGTGTGTGTGTCCATCCCGACCAATAGCCATTTGGCTGACTTCCACTTGCCTTCATGGATGTGTCCAATCTTCATTTAAAGTAATCCAGGTTGAAGGACATCACTGCATCTTGTATTGGTGAATTTCACATTTGAACTATGAGCTGTTTTATCCATGGATAGCATCTGGAGTTAGTATTTACCTTGACAAGGCATGATGTTTCTTAACAAAAGCTTTTATGCTCCTTTTGCTCATCTCAGAATCCGAATGACGTTGGTCATCATTCTTCATGTCAAACAGGGGGAGCTGATTCTGGCAGAAGAGAGAAGCATGCCCAAAGCTACACACGGCTGAGGGATGACCCCAACTTCCCAGGTCCTAATCTACAGAATTTTAAGTTCCTTTTCTCAGCTTAGTCCAAATACTTTTGAGTGATTACCACCGCTGCTAGAAGCCATTTTCCTCTTTCTTGTCAAACATTAGCCTTTTGTAAATAGAAACATGCAAGTGGTGTCTATAGCAAATTTTAATGGAGCTATTATGATAACACCTTTGTCCTTCCTAGACTAGCTTTAACATTCAACATCAATCAAAAACAAATACAATACAGGCCTAATCTCAGGTGAACAGGTCCCAGGCCTTTTATTTAAACAAGTACAGCATAATATGAAAATAAATATTAGTGTATAAAAGACAAAGCCCTTTATGTGCCAATACAATAGGAGCAGGAGCCAAAGTAATGTCTGGGACAGTATTCAAAACTGTGGTGCAGTTATGAGTAACAGAACTAGAGGGCAGTATGCAAAGCTTTTCCATTCAGTCGATGGCTATTCATTGACTTGGTTACAACCGCTGAGATTGGCAAGAACTTCTCGCATAAATGAAGACAAATGAACATTAATTAAACTCCAGAACCAGAATGATGTGTATGTTTATTTACCTCTCACCCTTTTTTTCCCCAGTTTGGGATTCAAAATGGCTTGTAACAGTTAAAACAAACATAGCTAAAAATTCAAGGCATACAAAACTCACAAGTGTAATTAAACTATTATGAAAGTAAGACCAGTTAAACATAAACCATTAGAAACAAAACTACAAATAGACTAACCAGCACACGATGTAAAGCCCATTGTTGTTATTGTTTGTCTTCAAGTCATTTCCAACTCATGGCAACCCTAAGGCGAATCTATCACAAGGTTTTCTGGGGCTGAGAATGTGTGACATGCCTAATATCACCCAGTGGGTTTCCATGCCCAAGCAGAGAATTGAACACTAGTCTCCCAGGTCATAGTCCAACATTCAAAACCATTACATTCCTTGAGTATCAAGTCATCAGTCCTCAAAAGCCTGCCAAAATAAAAGGGTCTTCACACACCTGCAGACAGATAGCAAGGAAGGTGCCAGTCTGACCTCTCTGAGAAGGGAGTTACAGAGCCTGGGAGCAACCACTCATGTAATTGTTTGAACATGGAATAGAACTCCAAAAGACCAGAGTTTGAATCCCCTCTCAGCCATTGAACCCCACTGGGTGACCTTTGGTAAGTCACACACTCTTAGCCCAGGAGAAAGGCAATGGCAAACTTCTTCTGAATAAATCTTGCTAAGAAAACCCTATGAGGGTACCCATAACTCAGAGTTGACATGAATGCATATAACAAAAATTAGTAATGTTTACCAACAGTAGTAAATACTCCACATGTAGAACCAGGGTGGTATAGTGGTTTGAAAGTTAGACTATGACTCTGAAGATCAGGGTTTGATTCCCTGCTTTGCCATAGAAACCCACTGGGTGACCTTGGGCAGGTCACACACTCTCAACCCCAGAAAACCCTGCAATAAATTCACCTTGGGGTCATCATAAGTTAGAAAGGACTTGAGGGCACACAACAACTCATCACATAATGTAATACCAGTGAATTATAACATATCAGGGGAAAAAAGTATATCTAATCCCAGAACTTTTATGAACTAGAAAAGTATCTTAGAAACAGGCATTTATGAATCAATTATTTGAAAGGAAGAGCATTTTGGTATTTAAAAGTTATTTATCACAAAAAATGAGAGTATTAAAATAATTTTGCCCCATTTTTATGAATTTTGAAGTCTTAAACTACTTCAGAAGTAATTCTATCAGTCTGTCACAAAAATGTGTGCTTGGAATGTTTTATTTGTGATTGTAGCATGCATTCTGTGGTAATAACAAGGAACTGATACTGGGTCTTTCATTCCTTCCATGAATAATATGCTTAAACAAGGGCTTACTTAAATTGCCTTGAGCAGCTTAATAGACAATTGTATGAAATCACAGTAGATGGAATAGCTGTCTCTCTCTGTCTGTCTCTCTTCTGGGTCTAAAATGACTGGGGTTCCAAAACATAGTGAAAAAACTCACCATGCTCCCTACAGGTTGTATGGAGGCATTTGTTGAGGGTGCTGGGGCCCTTGAGGGCCTCAAAATGGCCTTGGGACCACATGCAAGTCACAAGCCACACTTTCCTCACTCCTGTGATATGCCATGATGCACAACACACATAACCCTAGAAGTTTAGAGTGAACCAAAATTCACACATATATATTGACATGTTAGTGAACACCATCCAAAATAAATATATTCTTTTTCTTCACAACAGATGGCATGGAATCCCATGTGTGTGAAGCTTGTTTACATTTGACTATACTTGTGCACAGCCTGGTTGAGCTTCAATACTTTGCACGCTATGTACAAGTTTGTCTCTTTGCATTAAGCATACTCTCCAATGCTTCACAGGTGAAAACTGGGACACATGTAGCCAAGCAACATCAGAGTGTCGTCAAAATGGCAATAGTTATTGATGAGGTTGAACACACAAGTGAGGAGAGGCTGCAGCAGATTGGTTTCTCATGAGCCTCCTGGGAAAGGCAAGACTCCAACCTCTCCTCTCCCTTCCTCCCTGCAAAGTTAAAGGAGTGCAAACTGCTTTCAAACTTTAAAGTCCTTTTGCAGCTGTGACAGAGTTTTGGGAGGTATGGCTATCCTGATTGCCAGAGTAACCTAGCAACAGTTTGCCAGGCAACCAGAATAGCTGCTCAAGAGAGAAACACAGCCCATTAGTGTGAAGAAGGGGTTAGAGGCTTGAGAGGAACATACAAAAAGGCATATACCTTGGCATTCCTTCAGTCAGAGAGAACTCTGGAATAAAGTTCCTCAGTTAGCTGGGGGGGGTTGTCTGAGTGGGAGGGTTTATTTCTCAGGGAAAGCCTAGAGAGAAACAGAAGAGAAGTTCAGCTGTTTTTAAATCTGGTCAAAAAGTATGACCTAGATTTGAGAGGCGAGCCTCTGGTGATCATGTAGCCAAAGGCTGTTTGTGTTACTGGTACTTATATGAGGGTTTCAAAACCTAAGGAAACTGTTTAGAAGAACTTTGAGGAACTGTATTTGCTTCACTCTTTACATGAACTCCAATTCTTTATTCTGTTTACTATTTTAATAAAGATTATAGTATATTTTTATAAACTTTGACTCAACCAAGTAATATATAGTATTTCATAGAATCGTAGAAATGTAGAGTTGGAAGAGACCACAGGGGCCATCAACACCCTCAAAGCACTCCCGACAGATGGCCATCCAGCCTCTGCTTAAAAACCTCCAAAAAAAGAAACTCCACCACACTCCGAGGCAGCATATTCCACTGCCGGACAGCCCTGACCGTCAGGAAGTTCTTCCTGAGGTTCAGGTGGAATCTCCTTTCCTGCAGCTTGACTCCATTGCTCCTTGTGCTGGTCTCTGGAGCAGCAGAAAACAAGCCCTCTCCCTCCTCTACGTGGCATCCCTTCAAATATTTAAACATAGCTATCATGTCCCCTCTTAACCTTCTCTTCTGCAGGCTAAACATCCCCAGCTCCCTAAGCCGTTCCTCATAGGGCATGGCTTCCAGGCCCCTCACCATTTTGGTCACCCTCCTCTGGACTTGCTCCAGCTTGACAATGTCCTTCTTGAATTGGGATGCCCAGAAGTGGACACAGTATTCAAGATGAGTGTGATAACTGAAGCCCCTGTCAGAGCTGCTGATGACGAGCAGCAGCTGTTGGTCCCTGTTGCTCTGGCTGGAGATGAGTCCTGCAGCTCAAGAGCTCCCCCTGCTGCCATGGACCAAGCAGGCTCGGACGTTCCTCTGCCTGCTCCTTTAGGGCAACAGGGATCCGATTCTGTGCCTGCTCCTTTGGAGCAACAGGGATCCGATTCTGAAGAGGCTCTGGAGCCTGGTTCAATAAGCCCCCAATCAAGGCGGAGACTCAAGAATGCTGTGTGAAGGGAGGCTTCGTTGGCTAAGTTTAAGAAGCGGTGACCAGACACACCTGTGCCTGGGGCTATATAATTGCCTGCCTGGAAGCTTTCCTTTGCTTGGGGCAAACTTCTTACAAGCTCTCCTCTTGCCTGTACCTTGATCCCAGCACCCGGTTCCTGATACCTTGAATTGATCTCTGGGCTCTTGACTTTGGAACTTTGACTACAGCTTCATTTGGTGCTCTGGTAAATGAACTTCCTTGAGTAAGTGCTTGCTTGTCTCCTTCCGGCTGGACTTTGCTGGCTCGCTCCCCAGATTTCTGACCTTGACAATGAGGCCTAACCAATGCAGAATAGAGTGGTACCAGTACCTCCCTCGATCTAGACACCATACTCCTATTGATGCAACCGAGAATTGCATTGGCTTTCTTGGCTGCTGCATCACACTGCTGACTCATGTTCAGCTTGTGGTCTATTAAGACTCCTAGATCCCTTTCACATGTACTGCTATTGAGCCACGTGTCCCCCATCCTATATTTCTGTATTCCATAGTATTTAAACCCCAAATAGAAAACATGCCACCATTAAACTCTATAGAGGGTCCAATTAACCATTAGAACAGATCACCCTTTATGCAGAAGGAGGGTTTAAAGGGGAATGTATTGCTCTGTGTGTGTGTGTGCGTGTGTGTGTGCGTGTGTGTGCATGTGCACGCACGTGTGCGAAGTGACAGGGTATTTCATCAGATGGGACCAGGGAGCTGCCACCCATCTGAGAGTGAAGAAGCAAGCCTGCTCACAGCAGCAACAATTGACACAAGATGAGGATAAAGAGAGAAAGTGGGAGAAAAAGAGAAAAAAATGGGCATAATTTAAAAGCAGTTGGGTGAAAGAGGGCTGTCCTTGCCAAATCAGGAGAGTTAAGGCATATACCCTGGGGTCTTGCGTAGCTTGGTCCTCAGTTTTCTGTATCTTCTATGTACTTTGTGTGTTTGAAAACTGGAACTGAATTGGACTGAAGATGAAAGATATTTGTATTCCATAGCTGAAGCAAAAAAAAAAGTCAGTTTCAACAGCTTTAATGGTTAACCTCAACCGTATAAGAGTGCAATGCCAAATAAGGTCTTTATGGACTTGAAGTAGTATTTTTTAAAAACAAACATAATAATCCATATGATTTAACTGCAATATTTTCAGTAATGATGCAGCAAGAAAGGAAAGAGGGAGGGAAAAAAAGATCTCTGTATATCATGTGTGGTTGTTGAGGATTTACCAGATTACCTGTAATCCATCTCTCACAGTCAATATAAAATTATTAAATCCTTTCTTCTTAGAAAGACAATGTGCAGAATAGCAGTCACTAAAGTTGGAAAATTGGCACAGTCTGTGATCAGTGTCCTTAACAGCATTTTCGTCTTGATGAGATAGATCCTCAGGCTGATCCACCACTCTACAGAGTTGGCTCATGTGGCAAAATGTGTTTCCCCACTAGCAGCGGCTGCTACTCAAGACAGATGTACATATTTCATCCAGCAAAAGAGCTTGTAGGCGGAAGGTTCTGTTCCATCGGCTTACAGAGCTGTGTGCTAACACATTTTTTTTCTTCATTTCTGGACAAAACATGCTCCCCTCCCGGTGGATGGGGAGGGAGAAAAAAATCATTATCCAGCTACAATTCATTTGTGGTTTGGGAGGTTCAGTGCATGTTTGTAGGTTCAATTTATGTTGTAAGAAGCCAAGCTTGGTTTACTTTTGTCCTCTGCTGTAAGGGGTCACATAAGGAAAGTAGGTTGGGAAATGAAAGAAAACAGTCCTCCCCACTCTAAATACAAACTGAATCCCGTTTCTAACATCCTTACAATGTATTCCCAGGCATTTCTAAGAAATGGATTGGCTATGAAGCCTGAAGAAGCAGAAGTGATGTGGATTAGGCCCTAATCCCCTCACTAGTTTGCTTACTAGGACTACTAGGCTGAGGGAGAGGATGGGAAGGTGAGGGAAGGTTTTCTCTGTGGTTGCTCTCACGCCCCTGCCTAAGAGAACTGGGATGGCTCCTTCTTTGTTGTCCTTCTGGTGGCACGTTAAGACCTTTCTTTTTCAGCAAGCCTTTGGAAACTGGTATTTAACAAAAGGGCTTTTGTTATGGTGCTGTAATATCATAGAATCATAGAGCTGGAAGACTCTGCAATGATCAACAAGTCCAGCCCCCTGCCATGCAGGAACAAACACTCAAAGCACCCACACCAAATGGCCATCTAACCTCTGCTTAAAAACCTCCAAAGAAGGTGACTCCATGACACTCTAAGGCAGCATATTCCACTGTCCTAAAGTGATCAGATCGCATCTGACCTTGGAAACTAAAAGTCAGCTCTGGTTAGTACACCAACAAATACCAGGTGCTGTAAGCTCTATTTCAGAGGAAAAAACTGACAAAACCAGCTCTGAGTATTCCTTGCCTAAGAAAAACCCTATGGAATGCATGGAAGGTCATCATAAGACTACAGGTGACTTGACAGCACATATCCACACAGATACTGATTTTATTGATTTTTGTTTGAAAATAAGTTTTTAAATGGTTTTTCATTTTGTTGTTATATAAAACTAAAATTTAAACAGTATTAAATGTTTCGAACTATAGGTGTTTTTATTGTACTTTATGTCTTTTTCTAAGCCACCTT
Source organism: Cyclura pinguis (assembly GCA_030412105.1). Taxonomy (NCBI): domain Eukaryota; kingdom Metazoa; phylum Chordata; class Lepidosauria; order Squamata; family Iguanidae; genus Cyclura; species Cyclura pinguis. Next base: position 168,375,061 of record CM059600.1, read on the forward strand.
GAGTCTCAGCAAGGGAGAAAGCCAAGGCAAAAATAAAAAGAGGGAGGGAGGCGAAACTGCAAGATGTTCATCAGCACTAGACTTGTCCTGTCCCTGGATAGCAGGCAATCCCAGGTGTTCAACATCATGCCATTGCCTGCTATTTAGCTCAAAGCTCTCTTGCAAAGTTTGGGAGTAATGTGTTGCAAGAAATGGAGTCAACATGCAATGTTGCTTCTAACTCAGGACTTTTGTGGGGGAGTAATGACAGTGTAATAATATCTTTTTTTCCCCCCAAAGACAACAGCTGTAATATCGATACTTTTTACAGTGTAACTAGTAACATTTACTCACTTCTCAGGAGTCATTTGGTGAATGATTTTGCTTCTGTTTCTGTTCTTAAGTATAGAAGAAGAGAGGGGGAGGACAGAATGTGTCTAAAGCATCAAGTAATGAGTTATCTCTTTTTTTTTTTCCAAATAACATTCTAAGCTCTGGTCTATCATATTTGCTCACTCTGTGGACCTTCATTCTGAATTCAGATGGAACAATCTTATCAATTCACTTTTTCTTTCCCCTATGAAGCTTGAGTTCTGCTCATTCTGTTTATTATCGAATTTGTGAATTTGAGTAAAATTCCTCAAAACTGAACTGAAACTACTCCACCAATCTCCACAGTAGGCAACGTCAGTAAGGCAATGTCTTCTCTAGCATGGAGAGAACCTGTTTGTACCCGCCTGCAAGATGGGTGTTGAAGACTAATTGTTTGAATATACAAATATTCAAATTCAAGCCTTTATGACTTTACCACTCAAAGCCCTGAGCCTGGAGGAATTAGTCTCATTTTCCCTCATGTAGGATCTGCCATGAGATTTTAAACCTCAAGGTAATTCCATCCTGAATCTAAAGAAATTTATGAATATTGACAAAGTCCATTCAAAAGGAGAAAAAAGCACAAGAAGCAAAATTTTGCTTATGCTACCTTTCGCATTACTTGCTTCTTTTGATCCAGAAGCTTGGTATCTCACTAGCCTCTGAGGCAATCTGGTTCAAGATGGGGATGATGTCTGTTTATTCTATTTTTTCCCCCAAAGTGCCTTTTTAATCTGCTGCATGTATATATGTGGTCAGCATTATCAATACAGAGAAGCATTGATTGCCACCTCTTTTCCTTTCTTTCTTTTTCTTTTTCATTTTTTTTTTGGTAGAATTCACGGATTTTAGTAGAATACATAAATATGATGAAAATGAATTGTTGCAAATGTCAACCTTAGTCTTAATCATCTCTCCATCACAATCTGCTCTAATTCTTCATTGGTTTGCAAGCTTTTGTCTTTTTTTCCCCCTCATCATTGTAAATTTGTGTGTATTTAAGCTCACATTTTCCAAAATGGGCTTCTTTTGTGCACATGTATGTATTTTAATGTACTTTATCCATTGAGTGGCATGTCTAAGATGCACTGGCTACAGGAAGCTAACAAACCTTTTCTGCCAGTATAATTGCTCTGTTGGCTAAGCTTGCTCAGCAGAAGAATGAATGGGAGCAGAGCATAGGTGGGGGGGGGAAGCAAAATTAGACCAGATCTAACCCACCTCAGTCCCAGGGACACAACTGAAGTCTTGGCACATATTTAGGACAGGGTGAGGATAATCCCAAGTAATTTCCAGTGCCACTAGATTGGGAGGGATCTGGATTCAGCACAGCTTCAGCTGGCTAAGTATCAGCTCAGGTGGTCCTTGATTTTCTTGGCCAGTTAAAATAATTCTCTAAAGTAGAACTTTCCAAATGATGTGCTGCGACACATTAATGTGTCACCTGAAGTGTGTAAGTGTGTTGCCTACAATCTTGGAAATGTATGTTGTTATTTATAAATCCATATATTTTTAAAAATATATGAAAGGTTTTCATGAGATATATTGTGTCCCCATACGTTTTGTTATCACAATTTATAGTATGTGTCTGTATAAGGGGTTAGTTTAACCTCTGGTTTGCTAGTAAAACTGAAATTATTGTGTCATGAAATGATGCATGTCTAAAAAATGTGTCGCCAACATGAAAAGTTTGGAAAGCTCTGCTCTAAAGCATGGTTCTCAAAAGTTGGTCTTTCAGGAGTTTGGGACTTGAACTCTCAGAATTCCTGACCATTGGCCATACTAGCTGACACTTTGTGGAGAAGTCCAAAACACCAGGAGAGCCAAGGTTTCAGAACCCCTGCTGTAGAGCATGTTTCTGCTTATTTTCCAGATATATACATTGTTCTGTGTCTATGTGAAGCATGACTCTTGAGATTCTATTTTCTCCAGTCATTTGTCGTACTTGAAGCTTTAATTAGGGTTCTAGGAAATAAGGCCTTTATTCTGAAAATACTGCTTCTATCATTTTTCTTTCCACAAAAAGAAAATGTTAAGGAAGAAAATATGCAATGCCTTTTGATTGCTAACATTAGGAGGCCTCCATCCAGAAGCACTGTTGGTCATATCAGCTAGAGCTTTCTCAGTGGCCAGTCCCAGGTGATGGGACTCCCTACAAAGCTAGCAGAAACCTTTTTATTCAGCAGCCATTACCAAGTGAGATGGGTGCCTGTAAATGAGGACTTTTAATAAAGGCTGGTGTTGCTTTTGGGAGGAAAATGTCTTTATCTCCATTCTTCTCTTCGCTTCACTGTAAGAACCTTCAACAGCTGCCTCCAGAAAGGTGGAGTACAAATCTAATAAACTAACAAATGCAGAAGGCTGGAGAAGGATTCTAAACAGTGAGAGCAACATGCATGTTCTGACTGAACTTTGCATGTGTAAACCATGGTTCCATAGAACTGGTCATGTTTTCTCTGATGTTCTCCCTCCTGGCTTTTGCTGAGCTCTTTCTGATGCCTGAACACTGGTCAGTGATGCTCATAGATCTGTCAGTGCTGTGCTTTCTCCACCCTGCTTTCCAAGTAAACATACAAGAAAGCTATCTGGTGAAACAGTCTTCCCCTCCAGTAGAATACAACATTCCCATCACCTTCTCCTAGTTCAGCTATCCATCATGTTGCAGGAAGTCAGCACTATAATTTGGCCAAGGAAAATACGCTGAGGTTTACAGAAAGCAAAAAATATCTGTTAAACAAACACGAACACTCACAGTCAATGTCGGATAGATTTCTTGGCAATATCTCAGCCAGTTTGAAGTTTTTGGACTGTGTTTTAGCCCTGAAGTTCCTTCTCTTGGAAGGGTTAATAGTCACATAGCTCCTTCAGAAGTTGTTTCCTTTGCATTTCCCCTTTAAAGGGACACAACAGTGGGCAGCACTAAATAATCAAAGGCCAGCTGTAGCTACTGATCCCTTCTAACCCTTTTTTTCCCTCTTAGTTGTAATTTTGACTATAAGCTCAACAATAAGCCCCATCTTTTAATCTCAGCATGAACAAATGGAATATGGTCAAATGACGCACAATTTTAAGCTTCTTGGTGCATAAATTAGACAGAGTGCGTCAGTTCACTGGAATACGCTGACCTTTTCTCCTTAAAAAAGTATAGGAGGGAAGAAAGATTTGGACAGAGTTCTGGCTTGAAAATCTTCTCTGTTTACAGTGGAGCACTGGATTGGCATAAGGTGACAAGCATATACAGAAGCAGATGCTTAAGACGTGCTGAAAGATGTAAACGGGTAAGCAGACATATTGCTGGCGCCACTAAAACCTGGATGATTTAACATTCACAGTGATGAAATTGGCCACTACGTTCACACATCTCCTCTTTCTTCAGCCAAAACAGACAGTTGCTACAGTTATAAGGTCCCAGAAAGACCTGTTACCCACTTAATGAAGGAAGGATAGAGAAAATCCAGGGTCTTGCATTGTAATATACAGGAAATCAACAAAAGGACCAGTCTTAAATTGAGAAGTGTATGAGTTTGAATGTGTGTACATGTTCATCTTTTGGGTAACAGAAAATAAATGGGAAACACTAGGCTCACTGACTCTATGAAATGACTCTTCCGTTTTCATTTTCTCACCCCTTTGGTGTGCAGATGTTGTGGAAGAGCTATGGACATGTTGTCTTGATCTCTACTAACTTGCAATTTCTATTTGCCTATGTGGCCTTATTCTGAAAGGGGCTTCAGTTTGACATCAGTTCTGTCAAGAAATGACAGTGAAATCTACTTGGTTCCATATTGTCAGGACATTATTTCTGTCCAGTGTGTGATCACTAATTGGTTCAGATTATTTAAGAAAGAAACAAATGACTATCAGAGCAGCAATGGGAGAAAATATGGCTGAAAGAAATAACAAATACAAAGAAGTTGTGGTAGAAAGGCCACACTGCCAGAATCATTTCATTCAAACTAAAGAGTGCATGTGAGAAATATTCAGCTGATTAATCCTACCAGACCTTGGATTTCTTTTGGCTATCTCAATTAGGAAAACATAAATGTGCAAGTGCTACTGATGTAAAAATGCCCAGTTGCTACTGATATAAAAATGCCCAGTTGCTACTGATATAAACATATATACTGATATACGTGCTCACTTAAATCCAATTTTTTATTAGCATGCACAGTTCCTGACGAACTGCATGCACTCAGATATGGCATCTGAGAGAAAAAAAAGTTAAAAGTTTACAGGGCAGAATTGAGGTATCTCACAGATTTTGATTACTTACTCTTTGTAAATGAATTAGGATTTTTTTCCTCAAGTAATAAAGGAAATCTAAAGAATGTGTATTGTTTATGAAGACCACATTAATAACCATTGTATGTACACAACAGAAAAGAACAGCATTTTGCCCATGGGATTTTTACAAATAGGTGTTATTGTAGACTGTTCTGTGCAGCTGAAAGCCTTTATGTTACTTCCTGCCTGCCTTCCATCATTAGGACTGAAGGTCATAATTAAAGTAGAGGAATTAAATAATCACAACACATGTCATTTCAAAATTAAAGCATATTTTATTACAGGCAACGTATGCATGTACTTCCTATACAATTGTCCAGGCCAAAAGCAGGTATGTCCAAAGCATGTCACCTTAACTCATAGTCTTCACCGCTTCTTGATTCTGTTATTGTGCAGCAATCAGTTCTATTCCTATTTAGTCTGAATAAATTGCTAGAAAATCAATAATGCATTTCTTTATGCCCTTACTTTAATAGCGTTTAACAGAGTTTTCTCCCAAGTTCAAGAAAGATTAAGTATGTATGTATGTATTTACTCCACCGTTTATCTGACTGTACCTGTTAGTGACTACAGCTTCGGTACATCTAGGCAGCACACATCAAAGGAGAAAGTTTCCAAAAGGCATTCTAAAAAGGACTGTATGGGAAATCCCACCTTTCTGAATTCTCAAATGAACACGACATGATATGAATCAGCCTCTTGCACTGAATTATGTGCTGGATGGAACTTAGGTACTCACTGGCTTTTACTTTTGGATGCTCTGACCTTGTCTTTACCCCCCCTTTCCTTCACCAGTCTCTATTGTGACACTTGGAAGTAGGATCCTTGCCACAATTTCTCCTTGCATCAGAGATCACTGTCAGGAGGGCAATGAAAACATCAATATGCTGCACTCTCCTCGATAGGAGAACAAACCTCCATCACTCAAAGCTGTCCAGTAAGGCAGGATCAGGGGATTTTTGTGATCATGACAGTAGTCCCACAATCATGAATACATAAGTACTGTGAATACAGTTACAGGTGCATAACTCTAGTTTACTGGGACAATAAATTCCAGCCAATGTTGAGATACTTACATTGAGAAAGGGAAACTTTGAGAGGGAAGTTGTATTAAACTGCATATTTGAATGGGAGTTTTTGAGGCATTTCTTTAGAATGCAGATGGATCTGGGAACAAGATGGAATGGATATAAGAGTAAATACACATGAAAGTATCATGGAAATAGACTAGTTGCTCATTCCTCTATGATAAAAATTTGTGATGGCCTATGAACTAGAAAATAGGAACCATACGCCCTTGATCATTAGGGAAAGCTACAGTTTAGTTATGAAGTTCCAGATAATCAGTGAGAAGTTAGGAATATAACCATGGCTGAGCAATTTGTGCTTCTCATTTCTTCTGTACTTCAAAAGGCTCATGAGCTGAATCTAAGTATGTAGCTAGGTGTTACTAAATCATAGGACCACAAGAAACAAACACAAACTTAGAAACATTCTATAGTAAGTTTGCGAACTGAGGTAAATGTGGTGACTTCCAAGCAGTTAGGTGGCAATGAAGTTGGGTGTCCTTTGGTTATATGATGGCTTCCAATAATCCATTTGCTTGACCAGGGCTCTAAATTCAACAGGGAGCCTCACCTTCTCTTTTCCTCAACTCCCCTGCCCCTGGGCAATGCTTGAAAGGCTACATGACCAATCAACAGAGGTGCAAAAAGTGGGAGCAATTGTAGCTCTGTTCTCTCTCCACATACAATGGAGGAACATATCTGAAGAAGAGACTTCATAAATCATTGGAACCATACTACTACTTAGAATTATACCTGCCCATGAAAACATGGTACAAAAAAAATCACTCTTATTCACAAGCTGATGCCAAATTATTATTATTCTTTTAGTTATTATCATAATATGATAAAAAATTTACAGTATATACATCAGTCATGTTATCTAACATGCAGGACTCTTCCATGCTACACAGTTACATCACTATAATTCCACTTTGACTGCCATGATTCCATCCTATGGAATCTTGGGATTTGCTGTTTAGGGACAGCAATTAGAACTCTTAGCCAGAAAGCTCCTAACCAAACTACAAACGTAGTAGTGGTAGTTAAAGTGGATTCATACTGTTATAATTGGGTAGAGTGAAAGGGCCCATACATGCCTTCATCCATGCACAGCAGCACCTCCTTATTTATTTGTGGGAAGTATCTCTTCTTTATTTTTCATGGAGGGCTTAGGTTGTGTTACCCTGTGTACTGGGGGTCCCGGGAGGGACACCAAAATGTGCTCAACTAAAGGTGGGGAAAATTAGCTCAGAGCACTGCTTAGCGTTACGAGAGGCAAGGTAATGTAGCGAGATATTGAACCCTATGTCTACGGGGTCGGGTCGAGTCAAGTAGCACACAAAAGTTGAAACAATAAATGATGTTTTATTAAACACAAGCAAAACAGTGTATGCGACACAGTCATATAAGATAACTAAAGGAAATAAAAGTTGGAGTGGTATAGAGGGATTTTCAGAGGGATTGCTGGTTTGGGTGATACTTCACCTGTCCTGAAGCCCAGAAAAAATGGAGAGGGAAGCTGGGGTGCGATGTAGCTCAGCACGTGGAGCTGAGGGGAGGCTCACCAGGCAAAGCGGCAGCAAGGCGGGATGAAACTCGGGAGCGTTCCGAGGAAGGTCTCGGAATCAAGGGTTTTTATAAGGAGAATGTGACTGCAGGCTATGCCGTACTTGGGGGGAAAACAATAGATTTGGAGTTGGAGACAAAGCCTCCGAAAGGTCAGAATCTGAATGATTGAGTTATCGTAGCAGTTCTCAATAGAGTAGCCAGTATGCAAACGCAGAGTATTTGGGTATTGTATAGGTTACCCATCAAGCTGCCAGTGCAGGGCAGAGGCTCTTTTGTAGGTTGCTTGCATACTTAATTAGAGTACTTGCCTGGAGGTCTCCTAAAGCAGTGAGCCAGCTATTTCTGGCCTGCCTGAATTATCCAGGAATATTACGGCAATTAACGGCCGAGCTTGTTTACGTGCTTGTCCGGTGGCCTCGCAAGCACGTGGAAAGGAATAGAGAAGTGAAGCCGAATTGTGATGTCAAGGGATATCTTTTAATATCCCCAAAGCTCGGACTAGCCAGGGCAGTAACAGTTGCCACAGTATTCCTCCTGAAATACAACAATATTAAATGGAGAGGCAGTGGATGGCTTCCATGTTAGTGGGGCAGTCAATCTGTTCTGTATTTTAGTCTGAACTTTAAATGGGCTATCCAAGGAGCTGAGCCTGAACCTCTGAACAGGTTCAATACCTTGGAAACCTCCTTTAAACTTCAGACTAAAATCTGAAATGGATTCGCCATACTGTGTCATAGGAATCACAAGCTGCTGCCACTATGTGGAGGAGCATATTCACACAAGATTTAACCAGGGTGATCATATATATTTATGCTTTGTCAAAACTGGAAAACACTACATTGTTACAGTGCTATTATTCCACTTCAACTGCCATAACATCATCATATGGAATCCTGGGATTTGCAGTTTCAGGAGGAGCATTTTAGAACTCTCTGTCAGAATATTCTTGGGCTTCACTACATTACAAACCCCATAATTCCACAAAATGTTGCAATGGCAGTTAACGTGGAATAGTGGTGCTATAACAGTGATGATTTGCTACACTGGTCTAGTGCTATTATTCCACTTTCAACATCCTGTGTAATTCTGGGGTTAGTAGTTTCCTGAGGCCAAAGAGCTCTCTGGATGAGAATTCTAAATGCCCCTATGGAATAAGAGCACTAGAACAGCGTAGGGAGGAAATGGTCAGTGTAATATGATAAGGCCTTAAAATAGAGGTGCAATGCTTCTCACTCCAGTGGAGAAGACTGTAAACAACATCCTGTCTGTGCTTCCTTCCAAAAGAGGACTTTCTTGTATAAGATAGGACAGTGACCACCATGACAATGCTACTGCTTATACTCCTAGCCCTAAAACTAACAACTCGTGATGCATTTCTACTGAAAGAGGTAGTGTGGCTCAAAATATCCCAAACCTGTAAGCGATATCCAGAGCCTAGAATAGAAGTAAGCAGGTAATTTGGATGAGAGAAGCCAAGCAATCTCAAAGGAAAACAGATTTTTCCATGGAAATCCTTCAGCCTGAGCCAGGAAAATATAGAGTTCATAGTCTTTTACACATCCATGGCACACACACTCTTGAAAGACTTTTTTTAATTTCATAGAAAAAGAATAGAGTTGCTAGCTTCAAAGTCCAGATGGTTCTTCAGGAGTTACTAATAAAGGAGCATTTAATCTTCATCTCTCACCACTACAGGGAACATATAACTCCCTTGTTGAAACAGCTTTACTGGCTACTGGTTCATTTCTGGGTACAATTCAAAGTTCTGGTTATGACCTATAAAACTTTGTATGACTTAGGTCCAAACAACATGAAAGACTGTATCTCCATATATGAACTTGCCCAAGTCTTAAGATCTCAGAGGAAGTCTTTTTCTTACAGCCATGCGTTCAATATCTTTCCAAAAAAAGAAGGGGGGGAGGGAAGCAATGATGGTTGTCCGCAACAGTGCCTGTGGTAGCAATGGAAAGAATCAGGAAGCCTTCACAAGGTGCCCCTGGCTGAAAGCCATCTTGCATTATAGGAACAATCTTTCCTGGCCTAGTGAACTTGCCCAGTGACCTCTAGCCTAGCATAGAGAAACAAAGAAGACAGCAGGGGAGGGAAGTATAGCTGCTGGTATATTGGGCAATGTCCTGCAGTATTACCCAGAAAGATCCAGTGTTTGTGAGTAGTGTGTATGGGGGGGAGCCTTTGGAGAGTCTCACACACCCACACCTATACATGATAAACATACATTAAAACTGCCTCTCCTGGGGATATATATATACCTTACTAGCTTAGAAGTAAACTGGGAGCTTTGCATGTTGGAGAGCATCAAAATGCTCTTATATGTATTCAATCCTGGCTAGCACTTTAAAGAGAAAATCCTGTTTAGTGCCAAGCTTATTTTGGCATGAAATAATGTTGAATGGGTAGAAGCAGCCGCTATAGTAGTTCTTCATTTTTAAGTGGTTAATAAACAGAAATATGAAGCCAGATTGCAAGAAGCAATCCAATAATGTTTTAGAGTCTAAAGCATTATAGGATTGCTTCTAGCAATCTGGCTTCCATTCCTCAGAGGGAGAATCCCTCAGTCCCTCTCTCCCTCCTCCTCTCTTTCTCTGTATTCTGAAGCTCTCTAAAGTTTAGATAGAAGATGGGTGGGTGGGTGGATGGATGGATGGATGGATGGATGGATGGATGGATGGATGGATAAATAGATGGGTGAGAACCCTCTTGCTCTCCTCTGTCTAGGAAGGGAATTGGCAACTGGCTGTGGTCAGTAATATTGCAAAACAGCTTTGAACTGTGTTGTTAGCATGGAATAGATTTAAAGTAAAGAGGGAGCTAATCCTCTGATAGAAATGTTTAAAACTAAGGATTATTTTTGTGTAAATGATGAGGCATGACTTTCAACACCATAAGAATCTTCTGCAGTGTCTGTTCAAGGGGCCAAATCAGGAAAAAAGAAAAAGCAAACACAAATATACACACAGAGGGAACATTTCAATGCTTTTGGTGATTCCCCCAGCCCCTGCTTCAGTGTCCTGAACACACACAAAAATCCTAAAATCTATACTGGAAGATCAGGAAAATTACTGGTGCAGATTTTAAAGTGGCGCAAAGAATTTCAGGGGCAGGGAGGAAAGGAAAAAAGTCCTGCTATACTATCTATTAGTGCATCGTTGGATTTAGAAGAAGGAAGGAAGGAAGGAAGGAAGGAAGGAAGGAAGGAAGGAAGGAAGGAAGGAAGGAAGGAAGGAAGGAAGGAAGGAAGGAAAAATTAACTACTGAGATGCCCTGCATGAGAAAGTGGTGCAATGGGTTGTCAGTCCTACATGAAAAAAAGGTGTTGTACCTGAAAGAACATTAGAGAATGTGTTTTATGTGGGATAATAGTTTCTCTCTCTCTCTCTCTTTCTCTTTCTGTCTCTCTTCCCCACTCCCACCCATACGTGTGTGTAAAGGGACAGGAAAGGGACTGGCAGGTGAGCAATTTAAAAATGGGGAAAGGTTGTTCCAGCAACACCTGGCTAGAAACTCAATATCATGTTTCAGGGTATTGGGCATGTAGCCTGGAGTGTGAGCACTGAAGGATTTAAAATGCACAGGGGGTTCTTATCCAGATTTATTTCCATAGAGGGGCCATTGATTGTAATACAATTGTATTTTTGGTAGAGGAATAATGCAGAGAGAGGAACTGCACAGGCTGGCTGCCCAAAGCCAGAGTGCTGCCTGGCTCCCATTCAGAGCTCACATGATATATTTGGAAAGAAATCTTGGAACACTTGGTGGAAAGAAGGACGTTCAACAAATGGGGAGCACCATTCAGAAATAACCTAGTGGTACAGTTCTTTCTCAAATCACATATTAATCCCTCCTCATTGCAAAACAGGTGAATTTCTTGGTTTACCATTTCGCGTAACAACTTTCCTGGGCCATTCATATCATTTGGATTTCACTCTGTATTAGATGTTATTGTCACTGTGACCAGTGTTGCACCTTGTCTATGATAACAGTCAGAGAAGAAGTTCCCTTGTTGAGATGGAATTAGAACGAGCAAAACTGAATTTATTTGGTGTGCTACTGAGACAGCCAATGTTCTACTTTTTCTCTATGGTAGTTTTACTAGGAGATGTACAGCTGAAGAGCTATCTAGTGAATCCAAATCAATATGAAAAATTTAAAATGTCTCCCCCTTGCAAGTAGTTAGTTTTGACCTTCTGTGTCCTTTGAAGGGAATAGATAAGAGGTATTATAAGATATTTTGTCCTTCTCTCTGCCTGCTTTCTTGTTGTTGTTTGTAATGCATGGCATCATGTTCATAGAACTCCTACATCTTGTCCAGTTTGATCCTCAAGGCAGGGCCTCAATGGAAAATCAGAGCAAACCAGGTCTATCCACCCTAGCAAGTGGAGTCATAGTCCATAGAGAATAGTCATAGCAGCACCAATGTCAATGGCTCCCTGACAATTGTGGTGTTACCCTGTATTCTGGGGGTCCCGGGTGGGATACCTAAATAACCTTGCAATTACACAAATTGGGAAAATTAGTCTAGAGAACTGGTTGGCAAACGAGAGGCAGGGTAACGCAGCGGGATCTTGTAACCCAGTGTTTACGGGGTCAGGCCAAGTCAAGAAGCAGACCAGTTGGAAAATAATGATCTTTATTAAATACAGGCACACAATGTAAGAACACAAGCACACAGATACCTAAGGAAAATAAAGGTGTGAGTAAGATAGCGGGATTTTCAGGGGGATAGTTGATTCGGGTGATACGAAACCTGTTCCTGAAGTCCAGAAGAAAATGGAGAGCGAGGCTGGGGTTCAATGTATCTCAGTACGTGGAGGTGAGGGGAAGCTCGCCAAGCGATGCGGCAGCAAAGCGGTCTGGAACTCGGGAGTGATCAAAGGAAGCGCTCAAAATCAGGGGTTTTTATAAGGAGAATTGTGACCGCAGGCTAGGTCGGACTTTGGGAAAACAATAGATTTGGAGCTGGAGACAAAGCCTCTGAAAGGTCAGAATTTAAATGATTGAGTTAGAGCTAAATTGTCAGTAGTATAGCCGGTATGCAAACTCGGAGTACTTGAGCGTTGTATAGTCAGATCATCAAGCTGCCAGTGCTAGGCAGAGGATCTTTTGAAAGTTGCTTGCATACCTAATAGAGGTACTTGCCCTGAGGTCTCCTAAAGCGGCGAGTCGGCTGTTCTGGCCTGCCTGTATTGTTTCGGAATATTACGGCGATTATCGGCCAAGCCTGTGTGCGTGCTTGTCTGGGGGCCTCGCAAGCACATGGAAGGGATATGTGAAGCCGAATTAGTGATATCAAAAGATATCTTTTTATATCCCCAAAGCTTGGGCTAGCCAGGGCAGTAACAGTGGCATCTCCCTGTCTCATTCTTTCTCTCTCTTAGATGGGGCAGGTTTGTTTTCTGTTGCTCCAGAGACCAGGATATAGAGCAAGATATGCCACCTAAACATTGGAAAGAATTTCCTGATGGTAAGAGCAGTTCAACAGTGGAATACACTGCCTTGGTGTATGATAGAGTCCATTCTTTGGAGGTTATTATGCAGAAGCTGGGTGGTATCTGTTAGGAGTGCTTTGATTGTGTATTTCTACACAGCAGCAGGTTGGACTGGATGGCCATTGTGGCCCCATCCCTATGATTCTATGATCTATCTATCTATCCATCCATCCAAGCGCCTAAACTCTACAAATGAAGAGCAGGAGCAAGGAAGAAAGCATATCCCTACCTCTTCCATCTCCATTTTGACTACCCTCTACCTGTGGATGATAGAAATGGAGGCCCTCTCCACAATTTAGAAAACTGGAAAATCAGATTCCTATTTTTTTTGTGGATTTTGGATTTTGTGGACTTTGGAGTTTGTTGTATTTTGCTGTATGGCCAGCACAGCTATTCCTGAATATGTTTTCTAAACTAGAGAGAGAGCCTCCATTGTTAAAGGAGCATCTCCCCCTGCATATAGTCACCCTCCACAAGTACAGAGTGATGAAATGCATGAAGTGGAATGAGCACATTTACCCCATTCCCCTTCTTCACATGCAAAGTTTACACCTGGGACAAACTCTTCCAAAGTCTCCCTCTCTCTAACTCTTCATCCATCTACAAAAATGGAAATCTTTCCCATTAATCTGACATCTTTAGTGAGGAAAACATTCAGTGGTGAATTTCTTCCTCTAGTTCAGGAGCCCTGCTTGAGAAATGGTTGAAACTACATACTGTATAGCAACATCTTCTAATCTGATACTCTGAAGATATTTTGGATCAGAACTCCCATAATCTCCAGCCATCACAACCATTCACCATAATTTCAGGAGGCTCTTTCAAAAGTGACCAGATTAGACATTTTGCAAGAGAGATCTATCTTCCCCCATAGTCTCCCACATGGAGACAGCTGCTGGGGGGGGGGGAGAAGGGGAGGTCAGAAATACTACACTTGATCTTAGCCAAAGGGCTGAGATATGATGGATCAGAAATAGAGAGAAGAGAGGTGCTTAGAAAGCAGGGAGGAAGTGGTTGTGTCTCAAATTGACAGGAGCACTCCTGATTAATCCACTTCCATCCTACTATTTCAGCTGCTTTTAAAATGCCCCATTTTCTATCTTTTCTTCTTGCTTTCACCCTCTGTTGTCAGCTTACTTTAATTACAGCAAACTGAGTTCAAAGTGGAAAAGTATGTTTGTACTCTGTTAACTCAGTACAGAGAAGACGAGAGCAGGAGGAAGAGCTTCCCCCTCCCCAGCAGGCTCGGGCAAAAGCAAACTGTTGTAGTCTCTCCTGGCCTGTCTGTTCTTCCTCCTTAATATCTTTTGCAATCTTGACCAAACTCTGATATTGCTTGGCCACATGTGTCGTGGTTTTCATCTGTGAAATGTTGGAAGGTGTGAGTAGCTGCAGGCATTTTAACATTCACTCCTACCTTCCATTCTACCTCTAACTGGTATGCAGTACCCAATAGACTGGACTGAAGGGAATGTGATCCTCAGAAAAAGCTTCCTCACCCCCAGTCTTCTTTTCCCTTCCCTTCCCTTCCCTTCCCTTCCCTTCCCTTCCTCTTCTCTCCTCTTCTTTTCTCATCTCTTCTCTTCTAATTAAAATTTCTGTATCCCATTGTATGGGATCTCAGGGCAGTTTACAATAAAATCGATTTATCTAATTTAAACTGTTAATGATAATTTAAATAGATTGAAGTCATGTTAAACTGTTTTAAGTTCTTAATTGTTTAAAACCAGTTAAAACAATGTAAGACAATTTAAAACCGCACAGATACAAGTTTGAATGACATCAGTTAAGAATGACCAGCAGTAAGCTTTATATCACTTTGGCTCAAGCCGCACAAAGCCAGACAGATGCCTTCCAACAAGCCGTGCAATGATGAACATCATATAAAGCTACAAATTATTTCCTTACAACTCATTGTATGGCAGTATGACATGCTAAACAATGTACAAATACACAAAAGTGGATATTTTGTGGTCACACTGCAATATTCTTTGAAGAGAGGCCAGGAATGCAACAGGAGCAGATTTTCACAGTTCTAAAGATCATTAACCTCTGTGGGCTTGCCATTTGAAAGCAGCTGAGTCATGCTAGTACTACACTCGTTCTAAGATCCCAGAAGTAATATCATCTGTCAAGGAGTAATAAATCCAAACTATTGCAGCTGGAAAAGATTATAAACAGCACTGGATAAAAACCCAATAACCAATGGTCTCCAACTTTACTGGTGAGCTAGTTCTCAAGACTAAGGCCCTTTTCACATGTGGGGGGGGGAACGGGCGAAAACACGCTAAAACGGAGCTTACCCGCAGCCGGGTAAGTCCGTCGCCATGCGGAGCAGCGCGAGCTCGCTGCTCCGCAGTCCTCCGGCGTCCCAGATGGCGGCTTCCGGTTGGTGGAGGCTCTCCACCAACCGGAGAAGCTCGCCAGCCGGAAGCCCACCCCCGGCAGATCTGCAGGCATGCACTTGCGCGTGCCTGCAAATCCACTTCGGAACCGGGCGACGGAGCGGCACGGGGCTGCGCGCTCCGTGCTTTTTAAAAACCTCTAAAAAGAGGTTTTTAAAAAACACGCAGCGCGGCTAGTTCCGGCCGCTCCTGAGTGGATTCTGGTGTGGAACTACAAAAAGTAGTCCACACCAGTCCACTCTACAGTGTAGAAGACCTCAGTGACAGGTCGCTCTGCACCGTTTCAGAAGCCGGGTATGGAAATGGCCTATGTGGTGGTACAGGGCAGGAAGGAGCTGCCACGTTCCTTTGTCACATGACCTTATTCTTCCCAGAAGCACAAGGACTTTGTGCAAGCTTTGGAGTGATCAACCAATCAGATAGATATATGATGCATGTGGGGGGGGGTCCTTTTTATGTGGAAATGAAGTCGCAGGTTTTACTCAGGCCAACTTGGGGGAATTGGTATCTTGCCACTCCTTTGGCAGTTTGGCTTCAACTGCTTTTCCACCCATAAAAAAATTGTGATTTGTAATATGTGTTATGTGTTATGGGCTATGGTTTATGTTGTAGTTTCTTGTTACAACTTTAGTGATGTCACATGGGCTACTATGCTTTGTTGCCTCTCCCTGGAAGTCCTCTTAAGAGAACTTTAGGGCAAAAGAGTTAGGTGCAGGCCCAACTCAGGGACTGTTGAGCACGCTGTACCACCATGTGGCACATAACCACACAATGGCAGTGTGCCCACATAGATTCCATCACTGCCACTCTAGCAGCCAGGCTGGAGGAGGGTGTTATTGCATAGCAGGAAGGTTATTTGATCACTGGATCCTGACTAATGCCAAGCCAATGCTATACAGCTGTTATGAATAAAATAGTAGCTTTTTATATCCAAACAACCTGTGTGTTTGCCTTAACTTCCCCTTTACCCACAACACCCTTTCCACTGGAACGGCAAGCATTTTTCAAACTTGCAGTGGACATTGAGGCAAATGGACAATTTTACTCTTGCCGTTTGTAGAAAAAGAATGGATATATTTAAACATATAGACTTGGCATATCCATTATAAGCGTTACATATTGGAGCAAAAGCAGACACTTGTGATATTGTCCAGAAAGCTAGTGTTGTGAGTAAAGTGTTTGCAATTTGGGGTCCAAATGCCTCTTCCAGCAAGCCAAACTTATTTTCTTTTTCAGGATTACTCATTCTCTCTTCACCCTTGCCCCAATCCCAGTTTTTCATTTTCCCTGCCACGTTAATCAGGCAGCATACCATCCCATTATGAGTGAATATTTCACTGCAGTTTGATACAAATTTAACTGCCATGGTGCCACCCTATGAAATGCTAGGATTCAAAGTTCGTTGTTTGGTAAGAATTCTTTAGTGCATTTGCCTAACCCACAGCACTAGAGCTCTTTGACTGAGAATTCTAAGTACCTCAGGAAACTACAAATTCCAGGATTCCCTAGCATGGATCCATGGCTGATAAAATTGTACAGTATGGATATACCTCTTGTAAGACTGAGGTGGGGGGCTTCCTTCACAGGATCCCTCTACCCCTCATCGGTATTTGAGTCAGACAACAGTCCTCACTTTACTGATGAATGGGACTTACCCTCATGACTGTATGTATAGGAATGTAAACTTATGCACTAGGTGAGTAAACTGTGAGTAAACTCTTTTTTTTTCCTCCCCCCACCACCCAGAACTGAAAATTTTGTGGCAAAAACTCCTTGTACTAAAGACTGGTGTGCCCAACAGTGAGATTTGGATACTTGTAAGGGGTGATAGAGGCTACACATTTCCCCACTCAGTACCCAGTACCCAGTAGAACAACCCAGAAGAACAACACAAAATCCCTCTGAGCCAAAGTAAGACCATTTCCACATGAGACTGTTATAGCTCTATGATTCCATTTTCAACATCCTATGGAATCCTGGGGCCGGCCCCTCCCTAGACTGCAAACCCCAGTATTCCATAGGATGTTGAAAGTGAAATCATAGTGCTATAACAGTCTCGTGCAGAAATGGCCTAAGACATTGTTCTTCAATGTAGATAATAGCCTGCGTACTTGTATCTTGCAAAGCAGGACATTGGGCAGAAAACTACATGTCATTGGCTCTACCTCTGGTGATCCTACTGTCTACCCTACCAATCAGAGCCACTGCTATGGAGCTCCCTCACCACCCAGTGATCCATAGATAACTGTCTGACAGCCTCCTCCTTCAGGATAAACTATTTTTTAAAGAAACCATAATAATGTGCCTTAACTGGAAATGTTGTGAATCAAAATTAAGTTTTTAGGTAAGAAAACAGAACAAAGAGATAATGGAGCATATTACAGATTAATTTACCAAGTATAAAGCAGTGGTGTGGGACAATATGAGGGGAGAAGGGGAAAATGTATGTCTGCTCTCCTTGTAGTCACATAGAAATAAACTCAGTTATTTCCAAATAAAGACAAGAAATAACTCAATTTATTTTCTGGACTGATCCTAAAATCAGAAAATAACTCTTACTCTGATCCTGCCAGTTCCCACTGGCCCATGAACAATCTGGAGATAATAAAGTTCATGTCTTACTTTGAGGTGGTTTTTACTAGCTCCCAAGAGCAATTATGGAAAATTTCCCCAGCATTTCTGATTATGAAGAATGAAAGATATTTTAGTCAGATTTCATGTAATCATTGTTATGCGTGCCATTCTGTGGAACTTTAAAAAAAACTTTGTTTAGTTTGTGATAGAAATTTAAGATTAACTAAAAACTTCTGAAATATAAGAAAATTTGGACGCTTAATTCTAACAGATAAGGCTTTAACCCATCTGAATTCACATCTTCAAGAAATTTAGATCCACTTAGATTCAGTCACATTCCCTGCCCAAATTATGCACCATGACAAAGCTTACAGGGGAAAGAAGGTCACCTGTTCTGTCCTGGGAATAAGCAAAGAGGAAACTAATCACTGGTGGAAAAAATAGCTGCCAGGCTAGAGATAACTTAATAAAAATATACTGCCAACAAGCAAGCACAGCTGCAGCAATACATGCTGCTGTCGAATGGAAAATATGTTTACTGTAAAACACATGCACTAGGAAAGAGAATTCCACTGTTTCCCTGCAAATGTTACAGTACTCAGAGAAAACACGTAGGCAGCAATAGTGATGATCTGGGGCAGGGAGTGGGAGGACCAAAACACCAGATACATAGCTTACAGTTCTAGAGGCTCTTCAGCAAAGGAGTAAATCCTCACTAAAAACACTGCAACTCTTAAATGGAATGTGCCTCAACTAAACCAAATCCAACAGTCTGTGCCCCAAAATTTGGGGTGGGTGTGTTGAAAGGGCAAATTTTCAGAGATCCAACATTTGGTGGAGTTATTTTTATTAAATGAGGTAGTCTTTCTTCCCCTCTCCTTTGGAAAAAAAGAGTCAGTTTCAAAAGCAAGCCTCTGCTCTGCAGTACCACAGCTGCAGATTTACATTTTGGAACCACAAAAGCCACTGGAAATGGCAGGAATGGGTTAAACAAAAGAAGATCTGCATTTTCTCTGGAAATTGGTCACAGATCTGTAGGGATGGGGGTCATTTCATTTTAAGAAACTGTTGCCATAATCCTCTTGTGGATTTGTGCTAGTATAATCCCAAATTATGCTAGCGTAACTATTTCTCACAATGTTGTTAAAGGAGATTTCCGGTACTTCCTTCTGCACATATTGTTCTAGGCAGCTGGAAGTGCCTGGGCCTAGCTCATGCCAGCTCAAGCAGCCATTGATTTGCAGTGAGGTCATGTGAGGAAAATTCCCTTGAACAGCCACCCACTTGGCCACCCTCATTCCCTCACTAGTGTCCAAATGTGCATGTAAGCACATTGGTGGAACTTTACATTCAACCAGCTGAAGATGAGGGCCGTTCACACTACACAGTTATCAAGCTATGATAATGGTTATGATTGCCTCCTATGGAATCCTGGGACTTAAAGTTTGGTCAGAGGCACTAGAGAAACTCCCTGACTGAGAATTCTAAATAACCTGTCCTAAACTACTAATCTCAAGAGTCCATAGGATGTTATCATGGGAGTTAATGTGGAATCATAGTACTACAAAGTCCCAGTCTCTTAGACAAAATGGACACTCCCTCCTACTCCGGCTACCTGACCAAACTAGTGTTCTACAGAGTAACACTATTGTTTCCTGTCAGTCTTGAATATTAATGTGGTGTGGTTACTTGAATTTGGAAGAAAGATGAAAATGACTAATGACTTTAAAAGAAAAAGGGGAAAAATGCTCATCCCTGAATTTAATCAATCCTAAAGTGAAGGTAATAACACTTGGGAAGAATAATTTGTAATTTAGTCTTAATTGACTGAATCATTTCAGTTGTGTCACTCTTAGTTTCATGCTCTTTTATGGAAAAATCAGCGATCTGCCCACTCATTTATTTTGTGTAAGTGAATGTAATATCTGACGTTCTAAGGCATTTGTTTCCTTATGTAATCACTTGGAGTAATTCCATGCTGAAGAACCACTTGGAGAAAGATCTGTCTTTTCCCCTCTTCTTCCTGCTATAGAGAACAATACATCAAACCCACTGCCTTCAGGACAAGGTAATGAGTTGCTCTCCAGAGGCTGTTTGACAGCCCTTCCCATCATCCATGCTGGGACAGCTGATGAGCATGGTAGTTCAAGAATATCTGAAGGGCCACAACTTGTCATCCCTTAATTACTAGAAAGAACTTGTATTTTAACCTAGCCCATAGCTGAACAAATAATTATGTCATTCCTTAAATGGAAAATATTAGTACCATCACTAGCATCTTGACGGGCAAGGCATCCTTTGATACAGTAATACTTTTCAACTGCACATAGAGTAAATCAACAACTACAATGTTTATATGTAGTGGACTTCAAGGTGTGATATTAGCCTGTATAAGGTAATGGTCATTAGTGCATTTTATTTTGGCAACAGGCTGGGGAGACCTTCTGTGGTGCCAAAGAATGGGGCAGATTGTCTTCTGTGCCTGTGGAAAACAGTAACTCACAGGTAGAACAGGATATTAATACCTACACTCTTCATAGTGTTGAAAATGACAATTATTACCACTCCACTCCTGGTACTGTCAAAAAAATGTGTCAGAATGAATTTGAGGACAGCCCCTCATTCTACTGACAGTCTCCCAGAAAGAGGAGGAAAGTATGCAAGCCCTGGAGTTCCTATTTTTTCTTCTCCTGACACTGCCCTTCTATCCCATGACTGCTGACATGACTCTAGAAGGGTTTAGGGTTTAGTGGCTCTTCTGCTACAGATTGTCTCCCTTCCATCCACTGCATTGCTCTGTGAACTTCAACAAGTCACTGAAATTCTTGTCCTTAGTTTTCCTACTTCTGAGTGGCATCTGAAAATGTGGCCAAGATCCTGCCTGTGGGCATGGAAATTGCACAGAGCCACTTGGACTATCCAGACCTAGGCCCTTTCCACACGTGGCAATTAAAACAGCGCAGAGTGACCTCCAACGGAGGTCGTCTGCACCGTGGAGTGGACTGGGTCAGACTACTTTTCGTAGTTCCGCACCTCAGTCCGCTACGAAGCGACCGGAAGTGGTCACGCAGCGTGCTTTTTAAAAACCTCTTTTAATCCGTCGCCATGCTCCAGCACAGATTTGCAGGCGCACACTAGTTCATGCCTGCAGATCTGCCGGGGGCGGGCTTTAGGATGGCGAGCTTCTCTGGTTGGTGGAGAGCCTCCACCAACCGGAAGCCACCATTTTGGACGCCGGAGCAGTGTGGAGCGACGAGCTCGCACTGCTCCTCGTCCTGACGGACCCGATCAGACTCACGAAAAAGCCGGTGAGTAGCGTTTCTACACATTTCCTTCCCCACGTGTGGAAAGGGCCATAGTGTTATGCCTGACATGGTGTGTCCAATGCCAGGTCCTGGAGCTACTGAGGACTCACTACATCTGACGCTGGCCAGCTCTTCTTGAAAAGCCCTGAGGAGGATCCAGAGGTATTGGAAGATAAGATAGCTGCATTCTTAACACAATCACTCTGCCACCCCTTGATTGCCCCTCCCTATCTACCAAGCATATATTAGAAACAACTACCAGCAGGACAGGAAGAGTACCAGAGAAGGTAATGCCAAGAGCTACCTCACACTTGGTACCAGCTGTGTAACTAGTCATCTAAGCTAGTGGCATCTTGTGCCAGCAAATTTCAAATAATCAACAAATTAACTGGTAGATTTACTTAATTATGTAATCCAGGAAAAAGAATCTGTTTGTCCTAGCTAATAAATTCCTCAATATTCATTACTTTCATTAATGTCAGTCAACACCAAGGAAGAATAGCACTGTAAATTTTAATTTTTTTAGCAAATGATTTAGAATCTTATGCAGACTTATCAGAAGCAGATCTAGGCTGGGGCAACTGGGCTGTGTGCCCCAGGTGCCAATGTCAGGGGGGGTGCCCCCCACAACCGCTCACCCCACCCGCTTCTGCCCGCCAATTGCTCTGCCCCCACTGCCACTCGCCCTGCCTGCTTCTGCCTGTCACTCACCCCGCCCATCTCCACTTGCCCCTCCCCTGCCTGCCACTGCTCACCCCACCTCCACTGCTGCTTGCCCCATCCACCTCCGCTTACCCTCCCCTACCCACCGCTGTTCACCAAGCCCACTTCTGCTGCTCACCCTGCCCACTTCCGCCCTCCCATCCTGCCCAACTCTACTCACCCTGCCCTTCCCTGCCCACCGCCACTTGCCATTCCGACTCCTGCCATTCGCCCCACCCAGTTCCATTCACCACTGTCCCCGCCAACCTCCACTCACTCCTCCCCTGCCCACCACCACTCACTCTACCCCCAGTGCCGCTCACCCTGCCCACTTCTGCCTGAGGCTCTCCCTGTCCACCTCCCCTCACCTGTCCCCTGCCTGCTGCTGCTCACCCCGCCCACCTCCACTCATCCCTCCCCACCTGCTGTCGTTCGCCCCACCCACTTCCACCACTCACCACACCAACTTCTTCTCACCACTCACCCCGTCCACCTCCTCTCACCCCATCCCCTTGCCCTGGGCACTGTTAAGAGTCAGTACGCTACTGACTTACTGACTTTTTGAAACAAAAATGCTTTTGCCGTATATGACTTCTTCCTTCCTCCCTTCCTTCCTTCCTTCCTTCCCTCCCTCCCCCTCCCCATTCTTTCTTCCACTTTTCTCCTAATACAGCATCCAAGGCAACTTACATTATAAGTTAACATCAAAATAAAAAACAATGTATAATACAAAATTGTAAAATAGATAGATAGATAGATAGATAGGTAGGTAGGTAGGTAGGTAGATAATGCTATTAAAATTAATTTAAAGCATTTAAAAATATTTTAGATCATAAAGATAAAAACTCAGCACACCCCATAAAAAAAATTCTGCACACCCAATTATAAATCAAGGAAATGACTGAAAATGGTCTTTGCTTTCTGGCAGAAAGAGAACAGAGAGGCCACCAACCAAACCCCATGTGAACAATTTCCACAGCCTAGGAGCAGCCACTAAGAGGGGTGTCTCCCATGTTCTCACCAAACGTGGGGTGTGATGGTGGCAGAACTGAGGGAAAACCCCTCCCTAAAGATCTCAAAACTTGGGCAGTCTCATACAGGGACATACAGTTTTTCATACTTCAGTTATATGGTGTTGGTATCTAAGGCCTTTTCCACACTTTGTATTTGCAACAGGGCAGAGCGTCCTCCAGCGAGGACGTTTGCACTTGGGGGCGGACTGGGTCCGGACTACTTTGTGTAGTTCCGGACTTCAGCCTGCTCCGGAACGACCAGAAGTCGTTGCTCGCCGTGCTATTGACAGACCGCTTAAAACAGGTCTTTCAACAGCGCGGTGCACCCCACTCCGTGGCTGTGCTCGGGTGTAGATTTGCAGGCTCACACCAGCACGAGCCTGCAGATCTTCCAGGGGCGGGCTTTAGGCTGGCGAGCTTCACCGGTTGGTGGAAAGCTTCCACCTACCGGAAGCCGCCATTTTCATCCCCGGAGCAGTGTGTAGCGCGGCCACGCACTGCTCCAGATCAGTCTGGATCCTCTGAGGGAGCACGCCAGTCCGGTAAGTAACAGAAAAGGGCGTTTTCTTTGCCAAGTGCAAAAAAGCCCTTAGTTATGCAGTTCAGGAGGTCAAAAGTACAGTTTCATAGGATCATAGAATCATAGAGTTGGAAGAGACCACAGGGGCCATCCAGTCCAACCCCCTGCCATGCAGAAACCCACATAAAAGCACTCCTGGCAGATGGCCATCCAGCCTCTGCCTAAACACCTCCAAAACAGGAGACTCCACCACACTCCGAGGCAGCATATTCCACTGCCAGAGAGCTCTGACTGTCAGGAAGTTCTTCCTGAGGTTCAGGTGGAATCTCCTTTCCTGCAGCTTGAATCCATTGCTCCTTGTCCTAGTGTCTGGAGCAGCTGAAAACAAGCCTGCTCCCTCCTCGAACTTCATGATTCTAGAAGTTCTTTGCAAATGTAGAAGACCTGAGCACTTTTATCTAAAGTATTTTATTCAGTTACAGTATAATTCTAGGACCCCTCCTCTCCCTTTCTTTTTTGTTCTATTTAATGTTGTTATTTAGAACCCCAGGTTCTGATGACCCGAACAATCACCCATTACTCTGTTCATCAGCAAACATATCATTCCACTTCTTGGCTGACATTCTGCTATTGACCTGCAAGGACATAAGTGCCTTTTTGAACAGGGTACAAAGGGTTATTCTCTTGCCCTTACACTTGATCCAAAAAATTCCCATTACCTGGCAGATATCAAGCCCCCCTCCTGCAGTTGCTTACTAGTGGAGAGAGGAGGGAAGTGGGAGGCAATTCAGACCAAGGGCTTGCCTGAGAGGGAAAAGGTGGTTCACTCCAACTGAGAGTGCATCATCATCTCTTCCATCTGACTGATCTGACAGCAGTTGCTTCTGTATGATCTGAATTACTTTCCCTCTCCTTCCACTTCTCACCAATAAGTGACAGCAGCTAGGGCCCATCCCAGGCCTTGATAGCATCTGAGTAGTGGGAGGATGTGGAACTCTGCGTGTAGAACTATATAGATATAAGATCTAGGTCAATACGTGTCAACGATGTCTTCAATAAGTCTTCCTTCTTTTCATGATTGCTCTGTTCTTCCAGAACAAGGGTGGGCATAGTACAGCCCATGGGCCGCATGTGGCTCTGGATTTTACAACTGTGGTTCCCTAAAGCCTTTCATCAATCCCACAAAGCCCACTAACCCACTGTATCGTAAAGAAAAAGAAATCAACATGATTTCTGGATGCAGAAATCCCCACAAAACATGAAGATACACAGAAATGTCCCACCTCACTCCCACAAGTATTCAGAATCTTGTATTACATGATGTTACTTCCTGTTACCATTTTGAGAAGGACTGCAAAGGAAAAAGGAGAAATTTGGGCTTGCTGGGAGAAGGAAGTATGGCCCGTTGGCCGTGGGTGGAGGAATTGGCCTCTGGACCCCATGCATTTACCCACCAATGTTCTAGAACAAGTCAGCTTTTTTTGTACTGAATTAAGGTCAGAATTATTTCACTGTGGGTTATTTTTCCCCTAGAACACCAAATGGTAATATTAGTCAGCATCGCTGAAGAGAACAGCACCAGCTATTTTAGAAGCTCACATGTTGGCAGTTGCTACCATACTTTCAAAGTCTTGGGAAGCTTTTGTGCAAAGCTGAAAGCTGGTAAAATAAATCCCACCATTGCTGTTTTGGACCAGTTTGGTCTTCCAGTGTTAGCAAATAATCTTCCAATGACAGAGATTGGGCATAAAACATCCTATCTATTTTTTTAATTTATAGAAATGTTACAGTACCATGAAAATAAATATACATATAAGTAAGCAACATTTGCTAGCTGAAGGAAAGGCTTCTCTAGCACCATTACATTTTATTTGTAAGAGGAATTGGTTCTCTCTTTGCCAGAATAAGCCATGCAGTGGGGAAAAAAAAATAATAAAATGAGATAAATCAGGTGTTACAAAAGAGATTTGCAATTGTTCAGAGAGCATGCTTGTAAAATAGCAGTGATATGTGTATACTCATTGTAAAATGGGATAATCATAAAGACAATTATAGCAATGTTTTGGCCAATGTTGATGGCAGGTGTTATACAGAATTCTTCTAGTTTAGTTTCCAGTCTCTTTACTCTGTGTAGATCATTGTGTTTTAAAGTAGCAATTGACAAGGATAATACCCCTACAAGGTTTGCCTATTTGCAGTACAGTTGGCTCTTCACATTCACTAGGGTTGGGATGCAGGACCCTCGCAAAAGTGAAAAATCACAAAAATCAAAGTGGGTATGTGTGTCTGTGGGAAGGGGGCTGAGGCATGGTGGGGAATGGACACCCAGGGTTCAAAACAGTTCAAGGAAAGCAGGGGGAAGAGGGGTAGGTCAGCATAGTGGCCCTATATTTCCTCTGTCACCAATTTCCTTCCTTATACTTCCTCTGTCACCAATTTCCTTCCTTGGTTATGTGAGACATTGGGATAGGATTTGTGGTGCTGAGAAATTTAGCTGTGAGCCATCCTTAGCTGGCCAGGCAGAAGCTAGTGGAGGAGGAGGACAACCAGAGGTGGGTTTTTAAAAGGCTATGAGTGTCATGCCCTGCCTTGGAGACCCTGGCAGTGAGGAGGAGGATTCTGAATCCGAAATAAAAGTTTCCTCAGAGGCAGGAGTTTCCCCAGAAGCTTGCTCAGAAGAAGATAACAAACAACAGCAGGGGCCTGAGCTGGGGGAACAAATATCAGAGGATGAGGCAACACAGACTCTTACCGATGATGTCAGAAAGAGGGGCTGCACCGCTCGGTACGTTTAAGTAACAAACAAGCCCTAATGAAGGAATACCTGTGGCAACAGCATCAGTAAGATAAAAGGCTATCAGCTGGATCTTTCCAATCGTTGCAGCCCTACGCCATGTTCTCTTGCATCTAGACTACCTTGAACCTCTGCCTGTTTGATGATGACTTGGATTTGCCCTTTGGATTTGTTTACTCTGGAACCCAAACTCGGCTTGGACATCCCTCTGCTCTTGCCTTGGGAGTAAGCCCTGCTCTGCCACTTGCTGGTTAAGTGCCTGCTCTGCTCTGGACACGACAGCGAGGCCTGACTGGAACTTCCACTGCCTCCTTCTGTCTTTCACACTACTGAGTAAATCCTGGGAATTCTTTCTCCATTCCATCCAAAGATAGCCCTAAGTCATCATTCATCTCGAATGCCTGAGGTCAAAAGTGACTAAGCTGAGTAGAAAATGTATTCAGCATATACTTAGAAGCATCTTCCTCATATCCATTATTTCTGCTAGTCATGCACACATGCAGGTGCGCATAGGTATATGCACACATATAAGCACTGCAAGTATTTATGTAGGCAGTAGGGACTGGTTTGTCTCTGGTTTGAGCCTGTGTCCCCTATGTTTAGATGGCTCTGCACTTTTCCACATCCATCTGCAAACAAGCAACTGAACGTTTTTAAAAATCATCACATCAGCATCACATCAGCATCGACATCACAACAACAATAACAATCAAAAGCATTTTCTATGAAAATATGCATTTCTAAATGCATTTTGAGATATCATAAGTGCTGGTAACTGTGGCCATTTCCACACGGGCTTAAAGAAACAGTGCAGAGCGTCCTCCAGGGAGGACGTCTGCACCTGGGAGCGGACTGGGTCAGACCTACTTACTGTAGTTCCGCACCTCAGCCCACTCCCGAACGACCCAAAGTGGTCGTCCAGCGTGCTTTTGAAAGACCGCTTAAAACAGGTCTTTCAAAAGCGTGGAATGCGCCACTCCGTTCCCATGCTGTGGTGCAGATTTGCAGGCTTGCACCAGTACAAGCCTGCGATCTGCCGGGGGCAGGCTTTAGGCTGGCGAGCTTCAGCGGTCGGTCGAGAGCCTTGACCAACTGGAAGCCGCCATTTTCATCCCTGGAGCAGTGGGGAACAATGAGCACGCACTGCTCCAGAGCACCACGGACCGGACCGGGGAGCCAAGAAGTCCGGTAAGTACCGGCACGGGGCGATTCCCTCGCCCCGTGTGGAAATGGTCTGTGTCTCAACAATTGGAAGTGTGAGAAATCTGATGTCCAGCTTCATTCTGATAAACACATTCATCTGAAAGATTAGTTCTTAACTGGAGCTTGCTAAGAGTGAATTCCACAAGTGATCCAAGTAACTAGCCACCTTTGCTGTGCATTTGAGCAACAATAGACTTAAAATGATGCCCTGCTGAAAAGTCTCCATTGGCTCACTTAGACGATAGTATGGGTGGCTCTGAGAATAGAAATTCTCTTTCGTTTCCAAGTTCCTTCTCATACATGGTCAACGAGAATCTTGCTGTACAACACATCAATTTTCCTTCTCGATATGCTTGATGCAATATATGCAGTTTATTTTTATTAGAGGATCCTTTGTTTCATTTCATTCCCTCATTTTATGGTTTGTTAGAGCATATGATCCAGTAACTAATGTAATAACTGCGAGTCTTTGTAGCACTGAGTTGCTCTGAATGCATGATATTCAAGCCTTCTTGTAAACATTCTCAGTGATACCTCTCAGTTCCAGTGTTTCTTTAGGAGCTGCAACTTGTTTTAATAACAACTTGTGTTTATTTGCAAGTGAAGGCTAATAGATCTAGTTATGCCTATAGTGTGTCTGCAAAATGGAAATTGCTAGAATGAAAACCTTTTACCTTGAATGCTCTGACTATACTTTTAAAAGAGGGAATTTCAGCATGTGGTGTCTCTTACCTGATTGCCTGACAAGCAACATCTGCTGAAATTCCCTCTTCTTCTACACAACCACTAAAGGTATTTTGGGCAACATCTTTATTGTGCAACATTGCTCTTTTTTTTTCAACCTAGAAAACAAGTTTCAAATTCTTGAGGTATTGGGAACTCCAAATTTGACCACAGTCAGGAAACTGATGAATTTCAGCTCCATCCCTAGTTCCTGGTGAGACTTTATTTTTTCCAGGTGAATATGGTAACAAAAATTAGAAGGAACTAGTTCTTTGAAAATGTTGCCAGCACCAACTACCATACCTCCTTGCTCTATAAAGACATTAGGGGCTTTTGTTTTAAATCCAAGATTGCCAGGTTGAATACAAGATAGCAGGAGGATCCAAGTATAGGAAAAGTAGACACTCTTTATAGTATATTCCTATATTCACAGGAATGTACTGTGTTCCTATATTCATATATTCATAGCAGTGTAGCTGGATTCACAGGACCATGCTATGGGTCCAGCTGTAGGAATGTGGGTTTTTAGATGATTGATGACATGAAATAGGATTTGATCGTTATGAGGGTTCACCTCTTATTAAAATCCAGCTTTGCTTCTACCATATCATTCATAGCCACCTTGAGTCCTGTACTGGGGAGAAGGTGGGATATAAATTAACATTAATGAATCAGTGAATAATATTGACGACTTTTCATACCTTGGGTAGTTGAAAAGGGATAGTACTTAGAATCATAGAATCATATAATTATAGAAATGGAAGAGATCATAGGGGTCATCCAGCCCAACCCCCAGCCATGCAGGAACCCATGTCACAGCACTCCCGAGAGATGGCCAGCCAGCCTCTGTTTAAACACCTCCAAGGAATGAGACTCCACCACATTCTGAGGCAGCATATTCCACTACTCAGCAGCTCTGACTGTGGAATCTCTTTTCCTGAAGTTTGAATCCATTGCTTCTTGTCCTAGTCTCTAGAGCAGCAGAAAACAAGCCTGTTCCCTCTTCGATATGACAACCTTTCAAATATTTAAACATGGCTATCATGTCCGCTCTTAACCTTCTCTTCTGCAGACTAAACATACCCAGCTCACTGAGACGCTCTTCATAGGGCATCGCTTCCAGACCCTTCATCATTGTGGTCACCCTCCTCTGGACACGTTCATTCCAAATTTCATTACTTCATTCAGTTTCATTATTTCATTCCAAATTTGTCACATACACATCTGGTTTTTTTTCCCTGTCAGGCTACAAGTTGAGTCCTCAGCAAGACAATGGAGCATGTGCCTTTTTTTCTCCTACAGACATTATGGCCATTTCCACACAACGGAGCTCTGGCAAGTCTTTCCATTGCAGCCCAGCAGGGAGGGGAGTGCACCAAGAATGCTCCCCTCCACACCTTGCCGGGTTTGCTATGTAGGGGAGCCCACTGTCCACACCTCTTCCCTTCCACAGCACAACCAGGCACTTGCTATTGCTGCGCTGGGGAGGGAAGCATCGCCAGCATGCTTTCACCCTTCTGCATGACTAGGAAGGGTGGCAGTGCCATGTGATGATAGGTGTAAAACAGATTTTTTTTTCCATTTTGCAAATACTGTGCACATACACCACTTGGAAGCAAGATGGTGGCAGGCTGGCGACAATGTCGTGCAGAAGCACGACCAGCTGATCGCTGCGATCCTGGCCCCAGAGGAGCACAGCCCTCCCATGTGGAAAGGGCCTATCTGCTTATGGATTATAAAGTGAATGGAGGAGGAGGCTTTAAAGGTGCTCCCCAATGGCCATTTATGCCAGGTAGGAACAAATAATCTGTCTTCTTTTCCTGAGTTGGAACATGCTGCCTTCTGCTGTAGGACATGGCAGGGATCACATTTCTCAGAGCCTTTTGCATTTGAATATGTATAGCCAAGTTCTGTGTGATGTTGTCAATGTGCAAATGTAGGAAGTCCAAAGATATTTAAGTAGCCTGAGCATGTAGCATCCCAAAAGAGTCAGGTCTTGTGTTTTGCAAAGCTGATCTAAGCTAACACCACATCTGCCTTTTTTCTTTTCAGAAAACATTCCTTAAATAGGTTTTCCCTCTATTTTTGAGGGTTGGTTTGTTGAAACCTAGGATGGCTTTTCTCTATCAGAGAATGATTATGGTTCAAATCAGTCTCCTAGTCTGTTAACAGTTTTATTGTTAAAGCTGTCCCCAAAGCTGTTGTCTATTAGCTGCTTTCTAAGCATGTGATCATTTTGTAGAAGCTAGACTAAATAATGATTACGGGGACTATTGATGTGTATTGGCACCTCGGAGTTATTTTATGGGTCTCTTTTATCCTCCCTAGCATGCTATTTTGCAGGCTTTGCCCTACTGGAAAAAATGTAATCCCTCAGGGCACTGCTATGGCTATTCCTTTCTTCCTGATGACAGTATGCTTAGCAATGAAAAAAATGAAGATTGTCTGTCAGCAAAGAGTGTCTATCTTAGCACAGGTGAAAGAGATGCAGTTGCTGCTGCCCAGCTGCTCACATGTTACATTTTGTGCCAGGAGCTGATCTCAATACACACACCCAAACACACAACATATCCCACACACATATACATCACTCCCACCACTTGCAGTTTATTAGTGCCTCAGTAACAAACCTCTCAGTGCTTTGTAGAGATTTGGGAGTGGTTCTTAATATATAATTCTTGAACTCTTACAGGGATAGAAAGCTGTTTCCAGAGCTATGTTCTGTGGGAAGAACAATAACAAACTTAAACTGAAGGAGGAGCACACACATGCACCACACAAATCCACTGAAAAACAATCAGTCCTACATTTCCAAGCTGCTACTCCACGATTGTACTCATGAGATCTAGTTCACAATTTGCGTCTGTGTCGTCCTTTAATGCACATTTAGCCCTTGGCTGTTGATATTGTCTTTCAGGGGAGCTGTTTCAGGGTAGTTGTTGACACACCTCCAAACCCAGGCCAAGAGCCTTAACAGTAAATACCTTCATCTTATCTAGATTCAGCTTCAGTTTGTTTTTCCTCATCTGACCCATTACCTCTTCTAGGCATTCTTCCAGAAGAAACACACTATCCTTAACTGAAGCTACTACTGAAGGCACAGGGAAATATATCTGGATGCCATCAGCGTACATATAGCACCACAGTCCATGTCTCCAGATGATTTCTCCCAGTGGTTTCACAAAATATTAAACAGTTAAGACCAAACTGCATTATAATTGTAGGTAAGATCTAACTGTGTCTCCTGCCTAGATGACCAGCCAAGGAGGACAGGGACTGAGAGGACAAGTTGTCTTCCTAGTAGCTTGTCCACATCTGCTGTACTCACCAACTGAAACTGATCCACTGTAAGCTTATTTGTGGAGTTGCTGAACACTCCATGTTCAACTTCTGCTTTAATGAAGGCTAGGTTGGCTCTTATCCAAGAGATTTTATCTGTAAAATTATTGTTAAAGGTATCACAGTGAACTGTTGAAGGCTAGAATCAGATTCGAGGGGAATGTAACTGAGTTAGACCACTCACTACCCTGAATAGTTCAATTGGATGCAAATTCATTGACAAAATATTTCTTCACTGCACACACAGCTGCCCTACAGGAACAAAGATTTTCTTTTTTCATGTCTTGTTGGGTATAAGGTGAGTTTTATTCCATCTGTGCTCCTTCCTATTTCGGCTTCCTGCAGTCTTCTGTAAACCAAAGAATTTTTACCATAAGAGGTGAGAGACATTGGGGTCCACCCACAATGCCAGCATTTCCTTAGAATTTGGGGGAATTATAGCTCAAAGGAGGCCTGTGGGAGGAGGGTAACGGCAGGATCTTTTCATGTGTTGAAGTTAAGCAAGTCCAAAAATCTAAGTGACTCCAACATCTACTTAGAGGCCAGTTCTGTGAGCAAAGTCAGGAAATTAAAAAGGCACTGGGGTGGATACAATACTAACAGAATCCTCGGTCTATCCCTGGTCTTCTGGCTCAAATACACACATTCAAAGTGGTTCAGTTCCCTAAGAGGTAATCTGGTCAAGTTAAAATTATCTTTATAAACCACAGATAATCTGCCTTCCCTACCATTTGTCCTTGCCTGCTCACTAACACAATTCTCTGCTGAGACAACCTGAGCTAAAGTTACGGCAACTATCATCTCCCAGTCACGTTTCTGTAAAACATGCCAGGTCAGTCTCCTCATCCACAAAGTGATCATAGTTTATACTTATTGTCATGCCCTGCCTTGAAGTCTGTGGCAGCGAGGAGGAGGAGTCTGACTCTGAGGCAGAGGCTTCCCCAGAGGCTGAAGTGTTCCCAGAAGCTGGTCCAGAGGGAGATAATACACAACAACAACAAGGGCCAGAGCCAGGGGAACAAATAAAGGAAGACATAGCTGACGCACCTACCTTGCAGCAGAGACACCGTGAAAGGGAGGGCTTGTGTCACTCAGCCCGTTTAAGTAGTAAGCAAGCCCTAATGAGGGAACACCTGTGGCGACAGCAGCCATAGATAAAAGGGGGCTCCAGCTGGCCTTTCCTCCCAGGGTCAGTAACTAGTCTCTTTGGCTCTGAAACCCTGTACTGTGCTCTTGGATCTGGTTGTCTTAGAACTCTTCCTGTTTGGACTACGGCTTGGATTTGCCCCATCGGATTTGTTTGCTTTAGGCTGCCTTTCTGTTTGGACATTCTTTGACTCTCACCTCATGAATAGGAGCTATGCTGTTTGTGAATTACTGCCTGCTCTGCCATAGACATGACACTTATTTTGTTCTTAACTGATCTGGCACTAATCCTGGAAAACCCACAAATTGCAAACCTCAGTCTTCAAGAGAAATATAACCCTATCCACTACAAGTTGAATACCCACTCTCTTATCTGCCTTTTTGTGAAACCATGTATACCTCTACCTTGTATGGATTAAGCTTCAATTTGTTCACCCTCATCTAGTTAAATATCAGCATCAGACCCTGACTCAGAAATTCAGCAATACCAAAAGATTTAGATACAAAGAAGAGCTAGAACTGGACATCATCAGCATACTGGTGGCAGAAGCCACACAACTCTGGACAAGCTCTTGCAAAGGGTTTGTTCAAAATCATGTTGAAGAGTCACAGTGTTGGAAAAGATTCCTCCAATATGAAATTCTGATGTTACCATTTGAAGCGTCAGTGGAACTATCACAAAAAGTTGGATCCAAGTCCAAGACAGATGATCCTAAAGTATAGCATTGTGGAAGGTATCAAAAGCTGCAGAGGGATCCAGGGAAGGAAGATGCAAACCATCTTCATCCAAATATAAATGTTTTGTCAAAGTTAGGCCCTTTCCGCATGTGGGGGGGGGGCGCCTGAAAACAGAGCTTACCGGCTTTGTTTTCCGGCCAGCCGAGTCCGTCACCATGAGGAACAGCGTGAGTTCGCTGCTCCGCAGTCCTCCAGCATCCCAAATGGCGGCTTCCGGTTGGTGGAGGCTCTCCACCAACTGGAGAAGCTTGCCAGCCGAAAGCCTGCCCCCGGAAGATCTGCAGGCATGCACTTGCGCGTGCCTGCAAATCTGCTCCGGAGCCGGGTGACGGAGTGGCACGGGGTTGCGCGCTCCATGATTTTTAAAAACCTCTAAAAAGAGGTTTTTAAAAAACACACCGTGCGACCAGTTCTGGTCGCTCCAGAGTGGACTGAGGTATGGAACTACAGAAAGTAGTCCACCCCAGTCCACTCTACGGTGCAGAAGACCTCCGCTGGAGGTCGCTCTGCACTGTGTTACTAGCCCGGTGCGGAAATGGCGTTACCAAAAAATGGTCCTGTCTCATCACTAATTCTGATGCCCATTAAAATGGTTCTGGATAACCCCCTCATGTGGAAATGCCCAGAACTGATGAACTGCTGCAACCTATACCAGTGTAGCCCAGTAAAAATTATTGCCGTATATTGTATGAGGGACATCTGATCCAAAATTACAAGGAACAATTCAGGATAATTTCACTCACCCTGTAATGCATTGTTTTGATTCATCTAGGCTTGGGATATGTTTATGATGACAATCAGACTTGCAGCAGCATCTTCCAAAGTGTAGTCCTTGCCAGCTACTCTAATTACTTCATCAGTCAGCAGAAGCGAAAGTGTGTGTAAGGCAGAGGTGTCTCATTCTGTTTGCCTGCCTGATAAATGCCCATCCAATAAAAGTCTATTGATTGTAAATATGGGACACAGTTCAGCATTCATCTTGATGAAGTCTTATCTATCGTGCATTTCCTAAACCTAATTCACTAACCAGAGCTCAGTCATGCTTCCAGATCCACACATTTCTGAACACTGAGATCAGATCTGACATTGAAAAGAAAAAAATCTAAAGAAAAGGATATGTATGACAGAATTCAGAAAGCTGTTCAAACAGCAAAACTTAAGCATATTAGTCACAAAGTGAATCAGCAAAAGAAAAACTGATTGGAGACAATTTCCTGAATTTTTTTCTCCATGAATTGCTGGGTCGGTGTTATACCTTTTTGAGTGAACAACTGTTTTTCAACAACCTTGATATGAAGTACTTGTGATTTATCCTTTCTTTCTCTTTCCCATGTCAGTTTTTTGTAGGAGAAGAAACCACAGCAAAGAAACCGTACTTTATAATTTGGTCATAAGTAGCATGATAGTAAAATCTGAAATTCATAAGTTCTCTTATGTATCCCAGTAAAATGATTTCAATTAGTTTATGTTGTGCACAACTCATAGAGTCATTTAGCATAACATTTTATTGCTTCCGCAGACTTCACTGCAATCCCACTCAGAACAGTTAAGGAATCACAAAAGTCTCCAGTTTGCGTAGTGTAATATTAATGGAAAATTTGAGGCCATGGAAAGAAATGCTTATTCTCTATCCTGTATGTCAATGATATTTACTGTTTGCCAATTCTCTGACATTTTCATCAATCACTTTATTTCCCAGTAAATACCAAACAACACAAGTTGTCTACAGAGGAGTAGATTAGAATAGTACAGTGGAAGAGAATTTTCACATGAGCCAAAGCAGCTACCTTGGAATAAGCATGGGTTCTGGAGAGCCATTTTTGTCAGCCAAAAAGATGGGTAAGGTGGTCTGATGGCAAGTACAATGGTTTATGCTGTTCCATCACTTGTACCAAAGCGAGGTAGTAAGTAGCCTGTGCAGTATTTGTGGGAGGTTTTATTCCTTGTCACCATAATCCAATTGTAATACAGATCAGAGTTCAGAAAAAAATCAGAAATCATGCCAAGGTATTTTTGGCTTGCAACTCCCAGAACTTCCCAGTAGCCCTGGTTGCTGGGAAATTATGATAGTTTTATACACACACACACACTTTTCCAAGCTGTAGTTCAGATCACAACCCTTCAGTGGACACATAGTATTGAAAGATGACATCAGTTCTGTGCATCCAGCTATAGACATATGGTCATGTTGAATAGAGGTGCAGCAGCTAAAACATGACTTGGAGAGATAAAGGAAGAGATGCCATATAGTTCTCTCTGGAATAACCTTATGCTGCATTTTTCTCCATTATCCCCTTCTGTTGCTTGTGTATTGTCCCTGGTTTACTTGTTTGTTACTTTTTTCTCATTATGCAGCTGTACTTTTTGCTATGCACGTTTAGTACAACTCAATAAATGTAAAGTCTTTGCCCAAGCTTATTTCTTCCAGTTTCCTATACCAAATTAAGCTTGTCGTACACCTTCACCTGTCCTATCCTATCTCTGTCCTATCACCACAACAAGCCACTGTAAGGATACACAGTGGAAGAAAGCAGAAATGCAGTGGTAAGCTGGCTAATGTTATTGTGGGAAAATCATCTGCAGACAATAAAATGCTTTGTATCCCAAGGTAACAGAATTTGCGTATTCTCTGGTTTCTGGAAAACAGCATGCATGCAATGTTCAAACATCATTAGCAAGTCAAGGATGAAGAAAGTTATCTGAAGTGGCATGGAAATGGGTAAACATTTTATTAAATTCTTAAAGGGCATAAATCGGCCCAATTCATCCATTAAACAGAGCTTCCACGGGTGAGAAGTTAGCTTAACATTCCTTTCATTAACATGAATCAAGAAATTGAGAGATGTGACAGCATGCCTTGGTGCTGAGTCAACAGTGAAAGACCATCTTTTCATATGCATTAGTTTTGCAACCATGACAACTATGTAGGTACGAAAAAAGAGAACTCTTAAAATAGCTCTGTGCTCCAAGTTGGAAAGAGCTGAGAGCACACATGTGTGGTCATCTGAGAAGAAACAGGCTAACTATTCTGAGTTGTTCTGCCAAAGTGTTTGCTGCTGGTCTTTTGGACTGGGAATCCCAGTGACTTCACTAATAGAATGGGACAATGAAAGCCTAAACTCTGCATTCTCTGTTGATTGCTTGGGGCAAGGGGAATGAACAAAGCTGAAGTTGTTTCTTGAACACTAACAAACTGGCTTGTTCTTTTATTGTTTTCTTGAATATAACTTATTAAATAACTCACCAGCCACTTCCACCCACCTGATCAAGGAAGCCTTCTCAGCTGATATTTGTTCTGTAATTAAAATGTCATTTACATCATGAGATTCTTCTGATTCTTTACAGTGGGCTTTCCAAAGCTAACTAATTTATTATTTCATCCTTTTACTAGGAAGGTGATACATAATTTGCTTATGATGACATGATATCTATGATAACAGGAGAAACATTAAAATATTGATTTTATTTATAAGTGTATGATGGAATACATTTTCTTATGTGGTTGTTTTATGTTTACTTTGCTATGTAAAACTAATTGCCTCAGACTGAAATCTTCTGAATGACAGAAAAGAAGTGGTGTGTGTGTATGTGTGTGTGTGCACACCTATAGGTGATATACATTGGTATAAGTGGGGGTTGCACCTGCATATGCATTTTATTGTACCTTGCAGAAGGAGATATCCTGTACTTCCTTCTGCAGGTGTGCATCAAAAGCTGGGTGGGACAGTAGGGCACAGTCCAACTCTCTGACTACTCATTGGCTGTGAGTGGGGCTTCTGGGCTTGTTCTGATGGCTCTTGAGCACCAAGGGATGGAAGTATTGGCATAAGGAAGATCAGCCTTGCAGAGATTGTTCTCTTTCCCCTTTGTGCCTAAAATCAGCTGGAATGAGCATGAGTACAACCCAAAGCTGATGAGGGGCTTGAGGAAATGGAGCTGTGCCCAGCATACTATGGTAGCCTGGGGAAAGAAAGCAGCCACTGCCATCTCTTCCAGGATGATGCAGGATCTTGGCCATAGAGGTCTATCATAAACCCTGTTTAGGTATTGTCACTTCCATTTTGTTGACTTGAGAAGCGGGGGGAAGGGATCCTAGCCCCACTCTCTTCCATCCCTAGGTTCTTAGTCACATGGAAAGCCTCCATATTAACAGAAACATCTGCTCTTCAGATATATTGCTTTCCATGTTGAGAAAGCAAGAACAGAAAAGGCAGGGGATAAGCACTCACCTGAAATAATAAGTAACTCACCCAGAAAGAAGAAGTAAGTGTTGGCTTTTACTGATAGGTGGCACAAAAAGGAATGATGACCCCCTGCCTTGAATCATCCTGTCTTCCGCAGTAGTCAGTTACATGCCTCTTCGAAGACCACATTCAGGACATGCCTTCCAGAGTTGCTCTCTGGCAATGGTATTCCATGACTTTTCATAAGAGCATAAACTATTTTTGCTAATAGCCATTGGTAGATATTTCCCATGAATTTATCCTGTCCAACAATGTATTGGATGCCCCTTTTAGTGTTTTTAAAAATGATGCTGTATGTCTCTTTCTTTCTTCACATCAAACACAATTTCATATACAGCTGTCACAATAATCCATAGAAATAAACAAGTAATTTACAGGCAAATTTAGATGCACTCGGTTGGGTATGTGTTGAGTTAAGTGGTAAGCGTGTGTAGAACTGTTCTGTAAATGGTTTCATTAAAAAACACACCATGAAGCATCTGTCACAGAATAAAATTACTAAAGGCGTCAACTCATGTTACATATTTTCATTGTGGGGTCAGTACCAGAAGCCACCTGTCTTGATTAATTTAGATGTTATGGGTCATGAGTCTTACTTGCTAAATTTTGAAGCAATGAGTGGAAAATGTGTTTCCTTGCATTTTTTTTTAATGTAATTCAGAGATCTAACTTTAAAACATGCAATAGTGGTTCTTTCATTATCTAAAGTCATGCTAACAGTTCAGAAACATAAAAAGCATTATGTATAACTAAGTTAGTATGTAGACTTGGTTGAATATATTAATAGCACACTTCTTTCAAATAGGAATTTAGAAATTTTACTAACTGAAATTCTTTTGACATGCTTTTAATTTTCATAGAAATGGAACATACTGAAGTCTAGGAATCCAGCATTTCTCCATGATAAGTAGTGAAAATTGGAACAAATGCCAATGCTATCAGAAAAGAAAGAAAATTCTGTTTTCTTTTCTGAATGTAGGCTCCTTCTCAGTATCACTTGGACACAGAAGTAGTTCCTTTTCAGAATGCATGCTGAGAAATAAAAAACCCAAACCCATTGAAAAATAATTTTACTCCATGAATCTTTGTTTAACTGGTATCATTTTCCAACTCTCTGACTCTACAGAGTACTGGCTATGGCCTTCTATCAACTTTTCCCAGTTAGCTCTTAATGGAAGGAAAGTCCTCTAGCCCTGGCCTAACCCATCCCTATCCTGGGCATGCTACCCAACTTTTCCATTGTGTGTGTGTGTGTGTGTGTGTGTGTGTGTGTGTATTGGTCTGTCTGCCTGGGGACAGACACAAAGGATATTGAATTTTGGCACTATTGGTTACGTGTTACAATTGCTAGAACTATCTTTCTGGCACTTATGTCTCACACACCCTGAGCCCTCATGCTAGAGTATCAGTGGTTTACTTTTACAAAGCACCTCCTTGTAATTGATTAGTGGTCAAAATCCACACCAAGTAGTTATCACCCTCTACAACATTTCCGAACCAATCTATCCTGAAACAGATGCTTAAAATGCAATAGGACCATCTCTCAAAAAGCTACTATTTCTTTGAGCAGTGGGCTAAAATGTTAGTTCCATTCTCTTTTGTCTGAACTGGCCAAAATCTGTATCTTCCTTCATAAATTAGATGGAAAGAACTTTTTTCTGTTCTTGCTTCATGAATTCAAAAAAAAGAAGAAGAAGAAGAACTGAACTAAAATTCTAACCCCTCTCAGCTAAATAGTAGCTCTCTGAAAGAACTTTAGACTTTAAAAAAAAATGAATATGAAAGAAGCCTAAACTGACAGAATGCTTGAATGTTTAATACTTAGAAACATGGTTTGAATCCTAGTGTGTTCAACCATTTCAGTGCTGATTTAGGTTGCCTTGTCTGCATGTTTCTCTCCCCACTGCAAATAATGGTATCTATTGAGCTTGGCAGGTGCAAGTGGGTGAGCATTTTCTCTCAGCTTTGATTACCAAAATCCACAAATTTCTTCATATTTAGGGTGGAAAGAACTTGAGAAACATGAATGAAGGAGAAGGTGAGCTGACTGACTTCATCTATCCTTGCTGTCAAAATTAGCCCATATCAGTCACACTGCTTAAAGAATTGTGCACAGTATTGATAACAAAATAGGCAGAAAGAGAAAATGCGAGCATCTCGTAGTCGCGAGCACATTCAGGATATACTTCATATTAATTGGCGACTTTTATTTTTAGGAAAATGTACATTTGCATTCTCTAGCTGCATTAGTTAAGTAATTATTCTCAAAGTTTATTGAAAAGCTATTTTTAGTGTCTCCCCCTCGCCACACTTTCCTCTGTTACAAATTAGAGTCATCATGCCTGTCTAAAAATAAAACATTCCTCACTGCTAGCCCTTTTCTAAAAGGCCATAAGCAACATATGTGTGAGATGCACAGCTGTTTTGTATGTGTGAGCTCCAGAACACATACTGTTCTTGTTCTTTAAGGATAAGATAGGTATCCAGTAAACTCTGCTGGACAGCTATATTATCCTTTAAGAACTGGAACATTCTGCGTACTAAGTGCAGGAAAAAAAACACTTTTTTTTCCATATATGAAAGACCCTAAACATAATCTTTGAGGTATTCTATAGTCTGAATCTAATTTGTTGCAAAAGACCTTGAACAAGGGATGTGAAAATCTCTCGGTCTCAGCTGCATTATGTTTATGCAAATTCCATCTTCATTTGTTTCCTATCTTTTTTTCATGTTTGATTGGATCTGGGGCAGTAAATGAAGTTCGACTTCCATTGGCAGAATACCAAACTGAAGTAAAATCAGGATTGCCCTCCCCCCAGCCACTGCATTCCTTCATGCACCCCTCAAAATTGGCTGTGGAGGGCTAGGAATGTTTTAAAAACCCTCTTAAAGAATTCTGATTGCAAGGGCAAAAGAAAAAAAAAAGACTATAAATTTTCCTCCATAAGTATACACAATTTTTCTGTACCTGACTGTTCATCAGACCTGACAGATATTGAGGCAAAAATACTCATGGGGGAGGCACTGTAAACTGATTGTCAAAACATAATGATAAATGTTCTCAATATGACCAGCCTCCTGCCTCCACCTTCTCTCTGAGCTATGGGGTACTCAGATACCTGGAGGGATGTACAAAAGAGACAAAGTCTCAGGGTATTACAAAAGATGATTTTATTCTTTCTGTTAATATGTTTTGGCCTAGTTGTATTTAA
Organism: Cyclura pinguis; assembly: GCA_030412105.1. NCBI lineage: Eukaryota > Metazoa > Chordata > Lepidosauria > Squamata > Iguanidae > Cyclura > Cyclura pinguis. The sequence continues at coordinate 168,415,757 of CM059600.1, forward strand.
TATTTCATATTTAATTATCTGTTGATCAGTTGCCAGACATAAGCTTGGAAAACACTCTTCTTAGAATCCCTGCAGGCAGTTTTAAAGTTGCATACCCTGAAGAAGGACATTAAACATTACCAGCTGAAAATAAATTGGACTAACTGGAAGAATAAAATCATCTTTTTAAACATCTTTAGACTTTGACTCTTCTCTGCGTACCTTCTAATGGTGTTACCAGTCCTCTTTGCTTTTCGTTCTCAGGAATCTGCCAGCCAAAGGTGCTGTCAGCATTGTCTGGAACGACTTCCATTATCTGTAAAAGGGTAAGCGTATCTAAATAAGTAGGTATAAAATAATTTTCCATAAGCAGGTCATTGTTGTTGCTATGTGCCTTCAAGACATTTTTGAATTACAGGAACCCTAAGGCAAACACCAGGTTTTCTTGACAGAATTTGTTAACGGGGGGGGGGGGTGCCCTTGCCTTCGTCTAAGGCTGACAGAGTATAACTTGCTCAAATGCATTCAGTAGGTTTCTATGGCCAAGAAGGGATTTGAACCCTGGTCTCCTAGTGTCCTAATACAACATTCAAACCGCTACATCATGCTGGCTCTCAGCAGGTCATATCATCTAGAAATCAGCCAAGTGAAGCAGATTGTTATCAGTGAATTTATTGCAATTGATCACCTGACTCTAAACTGATGTGCTATGCTGTAAGATACTTTGTCTTGATATTCTTTAAACACAGTTGAAAGCTATCCCTCTTATTTAATTGTTCAAGCCAAGAAACTCTGGGGAGACAGACACCTTCCAGTTGGTACATTCTCCCCATAAAATCTCTTTTCCTCAGGTCCTGTAGGAGTAAGTGCCCAGAATTTCTTTCCATCATGTTCCATGATCACCTGATTTAGTTCCCTATTATTATTAATTAATAAAATAAGCCACAATGTACTGAGGCAGTGAGGAATGTGTAACCTAGAATTACACATCTGTGACTGGTTTATATTCACAGTCCCTATGTATTCACTGCTTTAGGGAATACATAGAGACAATGAAAGTCCCCTAATTCCCACTTACCAGAGAGCAGCCACTGCTAATATAGGTCTACTCCCATCAGTTGGGAAGCAACCCGACTGACATTTCTGCCCTCTTCCCTCCTGTCACAATGGAGATCAATCATAGGAGGGGCTGGAATCATCAATCACCTGCTTCTGGAGAACTGACCCCTGTCACTAATGGCAGCTGCTGCCCAGTAAGTGAGGATCGGGGGGCAGAGGAGAATCAGGCCAGGAGACACTACCTAGAAACATAAATGCAGTGATTACATAGCTATGTAGCTGATAGAGAATTCCAGCCCGCAGTCTTTAAGATGTTGAACTCATTTTGCATTTCTTTTAGCCCTTTTAAATGCCCTTCTGAAATTAGAGTTGCTATATTCCAGTTCCCCAAATCCAGACAGCATACGTTGTATATTATGTAAATGTATATAATAAGTTAATAAAATAGATGACATGAATGTTCATATTATTTCAGTTAAGTATGTCAACTGTAGCACTGTATCTCAGTTTCCAAAGCAACTAGATAATTATTTTTTTAAAAAATAGCTTGAAATCCCAAAATCCAGCTAATTGTCCAAACAGTACTAGGCAGCATTTCTAGAATTAAAGTAAAATGGAGCTACCCAGGAAACATGACAATCCTTTCTATGATGTACTATTGTTACAAAACTGAAATAACAACTGAAACAGCAAGGCAAAAAAATAAATAAATAGTTGAAGTGTTGAAAATATACTATTTTTCCAAAACAGAAAAAAATGTAATGTCTGAAAGAATTAAACATTTTTAACTGGACACTTATGAAATAATAGATTGAGCACCAGGTAATCGGCTTTGGAAAAAGTGATCCATAATTGAGGTGCTTCAACTAAGAAACCTCTTTACTTTTTGCCGTTTGATTGAATTCTCAGGACGACTGTCACTCTAAGAAAGGCCTCAGTGCCAAGAACCTGGCACAGCTTTGGAAATGTCAGAGGTTCCATCATCACAGCGTTTCTTTATTAGAGCTTCTTCTTCCTCTTAGTACTGAGGGGTAAAGGCACCTGCCAGCCCCAAACTGAGCTCCATTAATGTCTTACAGATACGTAGGAGTGATTTAAGCATGTGCCTAACTGGTTAAGCAGGAAACCAAGAAAAGGTGTAAACTAGACTTCCCTATGCAGTTTTACTTAGGATAATTTGATGTCTGCTTTAATAACTTTCATCCATTATGCGCCTGCTCTGATTTTTATCAGAACTAGTCTGTACTCACCTTCTTCTTTCTGTTCCCTGCTGATTAAAATGCCCTACACAAGTTCCAAGTGGACAATATGTGTAATATGTTGCATGTATATTCATTATTTCCATGGTTCCATTGGACAGGAATCTTTGAGCAAGAACTAGCTAGCTTCAGCTGGTCAGATTTTTTTTAAAATGGCTTTTATAGCTGTTCTTTAGATAAGATTAGCTAATGAATTTTCTTTGGCATCACCGTTTACCCACTGGATTTTTACTGCTGGGAAGGCTGTAGGAACTTTTAAATCAACAGCCTATGGGAACATAAAGACTACGCTTTAAACTTATAATAAGAAAGGTTACTTGGGTCTTTCACATGAGAGAGATGAGAGACAGAGATGAGAGAGACAGAGAGAGAGAGAAATAGATAGATGACAGATGGACAGATTTAGCAAATATCTATACTTTCTGTCTGCCAAAGTAGCATTTATTGTTGCCCACATGAATTGCTGAAAAAATCAAGCCACAAAAAAGATCACAAAGTAAAACACTGTAAGAAACAGCAGATAGCAGGAGGTTAATATTGAAACCAAGAGTGTTTCCGAATGAGGCGTGTGTGTGTGTGTGTGTGTGTGTGTGTGAATGTGTGTTCTATCATCCTACTTCATTCACAGAATTTTGTTGGGGGGAAGAACCTCAGGTATTCTTGTCTTCAACTGGTAATCTTTCCACTGCTTCTTGTTTGTGTGTGTGTGTGAGAGAGAGTGTTTCTCTTCACACACACATAGAAATCTACTTAGAAGCAAAAGGTGGGATAGCTGCACCATTCCTATTTGGAGGAGGGTGGAGCTAATCCAATAAATTGATTTCCTGTCTGTCTGCCTGTAACCTAGTATAACCTAGTCAAAGACCTTGCTGCAACAGAGGGGGTAGGCAGGTTAGCTTTCCTTTGCAGACTTTTTCAGACCCTGGGACAAACCACTGAGAAAGCTAGGCACTGTGTCATCAAAGTGTCTCCAAGGACACTGTGTCCACCAAACACAAATATGTGCCAAACAGATATGGCCATGACCCTGCCTCCCATTTCTATCACATCATCTGAAAGCAGGCACAGCAAATCCTCTCCTCACCCTCAGTTGTCATTGGTCTTGACTACAAAACTGGTAGGGATATAATTCATCACTAGTTTTTGTTCTTAAATGAAGTAATGAGTAATTTTAGCCATTTTTCTCCTTGCTGTGAGAAAATTTTCAAAAGCAGTACAATTTTTGAAGACTATTTACAGTCCAGGACTTGTTCTGCACAAAATTCACATGTGGGTATTTTGCAAAAAATACAGTATTTTCTGCAGAGGAAACAGAATTTTCTGTGCAGAAATTATTATTTAGAAATACTATTTTCTCTTCAGAAAATAGTTTCCTGTGGAGAAAATGCTGATTTCTGTGCAAAAAATTGCAAAGTTTATTCAGGATAAAATTTTGTCAGTCCAGGATCCCTCTTATCAAGGGCTTCCCCACATTTGAGAAACATATTTTTTTACCATTTTCGAAATATTTTTCAATATTCTTTCCACCGCTAGTCACTGCCCTACTGTTTCCAGTCCATATTATATGGTGCATATAACCCATCTGGTTTCAGCAAAAAGAAGGGGAATGCCCCTCATCCCTGATAAAAAATCAAAATTCCGAGGAACAAGAGATTGACTAGGTGTATACAAACTTTACTATGGTGTTGGTGAAAGTTGGCCAAAAATAGATTATATAAGATAAATATAAGAAAAGCTTACGCATATTTGGAGTACTCATTGTCATTTAATGAAGATCAAAGGGAAAGCAGCATGTAGCATCTTAAAGATACAAGGGTATATGCATTTATAAAAACAGCAGCTGCATGAATCCTGTTCATGAGGTTGCCTGAACATTTGTAAGGCCAAATGAGATGTGGGTAGCGGGTTGCATAAATAAGTCCTACTCTCCAAATATCCTTGTGGACCCAGAAGCATCAGAGACATACATGTCTGTGTTCAGCTAAATGTTGTTACAGAGATCCTGTGATTTCGAGCCCCAGTGAGATCTGGTTCTCCGTGTTGCAAGTTTCATGGAAACGTAGTGGTAAAGTAGTGTTCACATGTATGACCACATCTCCACCATCCATTTAGGCCTCCAAGCTCAGCTCAGCTGGATGCCTGAATAAGGCTATGGAATTCATCAGAAACGTATGTCCTGGTAGGCCACAGATTATGTAAAAAGCTAATAATCTACGCGCCATCCTCATACATGTGCAGTTTTTGCATACATGTAATAGCCACAGTGGGATTGGCAACTGAATACTTTAGAGACCTTGGAAATAGTACGTTTAATGTTGTTACGTATTGGGATTTTTTAAAAAAATAATGAGCACCAACACCATTTTTTAAAGTGTTATAATGATTTAAAGAGTTATAATGTTTATTAATATTAAACTGGCTTGTTTTTGCTTTTTTTTTTCAAATTTGTAATATACATTGCAGAAATGAGGCATTTGGTAGAAATTTAGGGATGGCCATTTTTAGTGATTTCAATTTATAAAATGTTAATAATTAATTAATAAATGACATTGTAACTCTGTATGAACTACTTTCCAAATAAGGCCAAGATCCTGCATTGAGAGACATAGCTACAATGAGGTAGCTATGAAGGTATAGCTGCATTCCTCAATGCTGCTTCTCCCCATCTACATTTTTTAAGACATGCAGCTCTCCCAGCAGAGGAGTTTCTGAGGTGATGGAGGCCATGGAAACTAGCAATGATGCATCCAGCTCTCTCCTCTTCCTGTGGGGTCCTGTTGAAGCTGACTATCACATTGCACCCACCTGTGGAAGAGAGCTAGATGCATTGTTGCTTATGGTCCCACTCAGAAATTCATCTTGGGGGGGGGGGTGGATGCCTTAAAATGTAGATTTGACAGAGCACTTTTGGTCACTGCAAAGGTATAACAACCATAAAAGTGAATTTGCATAATCATAATCAGACTTACAACATCATAATTACTGAATAGCATGCCAAACTACATTTCCAAATTCTTGTGCATTGTTAGTACTAATTTAAATCACTGAGGCAAATCCCAGATCCCCAGATTGCTTTACAGCAAATTGTCTCTGACATAGGAACCAACTATTACAGCTACCTCATGTAGGATTGAACCACTGAACCCTATAAAGTCACAGTTTTTGTGCCAGCTTAAACATTATTTTATGCCAATACCACAACTGAAAGGAAAGACATATATTACTGAGCATATGGAAGTCTAGCTTATGCTTATAGGGTGGGAAAATATTATTTAAGCTTTAGGAGAAGTCAGGTTCATCCAGAAACCATGTATTCTTAGCCTGGATGCTCTATACATATCAGAGCAATGATATAATCTCAGCAACGTCTTCACCCTGAAGGCCTTGTTTAAATACTGGAACTGTTATACATTTACAAGACACTTTTGGCAAATATCTCAGGCCAGGCCTTTAATTGATAGCATTTTAAAACTTAAGTATTATGAAAACACGCTTTTAAAAAGTGATGTCTCAGGCATAGTTGTTTAAAAGATGATGAACTTGTAAAATAATAGTGAGTTCAAAGAAGGAGAAAGGGTTTTTTAAAAAAAGAAAAGACAAAGAAAAAAGTGAACTGGTAGGAAATACAAAGCACATACACAAACACTCCACCATTCTCCTTCCTCCTCTCCCAGTTCAAGTACTACTAATCTGCTATCCGTATTCATGGATGGGAAATTTAGCAGGAAAAGCTGGCTGCATTGAGTTCACTGTTAACATGACTTAAACAACCTCACGGTCAAGGTACATATACATCAAATTAATTTTTTATTGGCATTTAAGTTTTACATTGCATTATATAGCAAGAGCCTTACCAGAATGAAGTGAAAAATTACACTGATGCCTTCATTCCTCTCCACATTTTGAGCTTTGATAAGAAAAAAACAATTGTATACATTTTTTAAAAAAAACATTTCTCACCCATCTCACCAAAATGTTCTCTTTCTCTCCCACCTTTATACTATCTCAGCTCTTTATACTATCCTTCATATACTCACGGGGGGGTGGGGGAGGAATGAGGCCCTCTTTCAGTTTGTTCTGACTACTTATTGGTTCAAATATTTTTCATCTTAGAATTAAGAAAAAAAAATTGCACTCTAAAGATGAACTTCCAAAAAGATTTTGACAGCCATTGGAACTTATTAAAATACTTAATGGTAAAATTAATAAGGCATATATGTGTTTATGATTCTTAAACTAGAACAATAATATTTCTAATACTCATTGGGATGATGTGGACTATTTGTAGTTATTACTGCACTAAAGTCCTTTTAAAATTGTCTTCTGGAAACAAAATCCTTCTTTGGAAAAAAATACTTACATATTTGGCAATTTCTAATTTACAGTTACACATCACCTTTCTGCTAATTTGCTCAAGATGACATGTGTGTCTTTCCTGTTCCCCACTTTATAATCCAAACAATCTTGTGAGGTTGTTCACAGTTTCTTGGCTCTATGGGAATATGAATCTGGATGTCCTAAATCCCTAGTCCAACATTGTACTGTATTTTTATTTTATATCAAATAAACACTTTTCAAAATTCATTTTATAACATTTTTCAGTTTTTCAGTTCCAACTTGTCTTATCATTTGAGAAATCATACTTATGGTGATTTCACATTTTACTTAAGCAAACATTAATATGTTCATATAAACAGATCTCAGATAATAATTACCTCAAATTTGGTAAAACCTAAAATATTCTTGTATCAGGAGGATTTTAGTTTGGATGTTTAGACAGATTTATCTTTGAGACAATTCGTGTTTTCTAAAGGACAATGTTTTCTGAAATTATGTTTATAGTATTTACTTTCTTTTTCTCATTGCTATACATAGATTGTAAGCATTTCTACAATGTTCTGAAATACTTCAGATGATTGATGATAGACAGACAGACAGACAGATAGATAGATAGCTTCTGATTTCAAAAATATGAATTAGTTTTAGAAGACAGGTAAGAGCACAGAATGATCAATTGCTGATACTGTTTGCACAAAAAGCTCTTAACACAATTCGTGCCACTGGACTTACTCTTGGTCTATGACTTGAATCTTCTGGGCTAAATCTTGTATTTCCACAGTCCTGAAGAACTAACAAAATCATGTGGAGTATATTAGATTATTTACACAGGCACCTTCCTGATTATCTTCTTAACTCTATCTACTACCCTTGGTTTTTAACAAATTGGTTTTTTTAATTTTGCTGTTTTTATTGTTTCTTCACTTTCTTCTTTGAGTTACTCTTTTATTGTATGTTGCCAATATTCTACACCTAGTACCTAGTTGCAAATACATAACGCTCCTTGGCTGAAACCTCTAAACTCACCTTAACTGCTCGCAGCCACATCAAGTAAGGGAAGTCTGTTCAGCCGGTGATAACAAGCAAGGAGGAGGATGAGTTTAGACCCCTCCCATCACTGAGCAAGGCTGTGACAATCAGAAGCAGGACCACAGTCTCTCATCACAGCCTCACACACACTGCTGAGAGGTGGCTGGAAATGTTCTCCTCCTTGCGTTCCAATCACCAGATGAACCAGCTGCACACAATGCAACAGCTGGCTATTAATGATATCTAGTGTCATCGGAGAAAGGCCTGCTTGCTGGCCTCCAATGAAAGAAAGCCACAAACTGTGTGTTGTGGTGCAAAGCACCAGGATGGATAGTGCAGAGGACAGAGACAGAGCAGATATAAACTCTTGCCATTACCTCTTATGTCTCTTTGCCATTATCATTTCAACCCACGCTCCCACCTCTGACACAGTATAAGTTTGCTCGTCACTTCAGCATTTGGGTTCTTCTTGGAGCTCAGGTGTTCACTCGGGGAAAACTGGAGAGGAGACCTGGAAGAGACATTAGGTTGCTCCCAGCCTTTTGCACAGTTCAGAGGATGAGCTTAAATAGGTGATAGTTTAAATAAAGTGGCCCATATTTCAACCTAAGTTCTTGTATGTGATCTCCTTATTTCCTGCCTTGGTCATAAATGTCCTCAATTGCAGCACATTCTACGCAAGGAACAGGTTGTTTTTTTTTCTGTACGGAAAGTAATATTTCTACATAGAAACTTTTTTTGTGCAGAAAACACTGTTTCTAGAAAAGAAAGTGCTGTTTTCTGTGCAAAACAACCACATGCTAATTTTGCAGAAAATAAATCCCAAACTGCAAAGATTCTCATCTGTCCATGATACTTCTTATCACAGTTTCTCAACACTTGAAAACCATGTGGGGGTTTTTTTAACACTTTTGAATGAATTTGAATATCACTTCCTTTCAGCATTCGGAAGGGACTGCAGATTGAAAAATTGAACTACGTGGCTTGCTGTGGGGGGAGGTACAGCCTACAGGGTGGACTGGCCTCCATGTAGTTGCTCACCCTGATTTAAACCCAGACTTTCAAATGTCAAGATCTCAATTACTAGGGTATAAATGAATTAATCTGTTGGTCTGAGTTTCTTCTGCATTCCATGTTTTAAAAAATTCTCAATTTCTTTCCATCCCAATCATGAATACGTTGGAGAAAGACTTCTAAAAACTGAACTGAAATAAAATTCCCGTGGGTCACTATTATTGGTCAATGCGATTGGTCTCATAGATTTGACTGGCACTGTGGACAAATCAGGGAAGACAAGTGGCAGGCAGTCTACACACTTTTTGGCCTGGCATATCTCCCGCTCTGTCTTTTGACCCAGGTCAGGTCAGAAATAGCATCAAGTGACCTACAACCGTCTAGCACTGGGTGGGAACAATGGGAAAGAAAAGCCGAGTTCTTTCAGATCGCCACCAGAAATATGTGAGCTCCAGCTTATAGTCTTTAACCTCAAAAATTTGCTAATGCTTTCATTTTGGCAGTTCTGCCCACAAAGTGGGGTGGGGAAGACACATTTTAAAAAGCACATTTCAGCCACAGCTGTTTCCTACTTCCTTCAGATAGTGATTTAAACACCTTGTAACTAAGGGAGGGGGGAAATGGGGATTTTCCAAATAAAATATCTCCTGTCTGAAACTCCTGCTATAAAAATGGTTGTTATTCACTAAGATAATCTCTCAAAATTATCAGAGAACAACTTGGAACTACATATAAAATATATTTCCAAATGAACTGATCTTTCTGAAAATTTCCACAGTACAGAGACAAGAAGGTGTGCCTTTTTTTTCCTTTTCTGTTTTTTTTTTTATCCCCCTTTTTGGAGACGGATAAAGAAAATAATATGCATCCTGTAGGAAAACTGAAGAATAGTACTGGAAAATCAGAAGAGGGAAGGGAGCAGGGGCATCAAGTACTGTCTGGTGGCAATTCTAAATATAATGGCTGCCATAATATTCAGAAAGCCGTCTGAACTTTTCTTGTGCAATATGCACATAACATTTTCAGCTCCCTGCACTTGAATTAATGTTGGAACAAATGGAGATGGCTTGGGAGACAGCTAGTTGAAACATCAACAGAGAAACAGAAAGGCTTTCTCTGTACCATTAGATGCTACTTGACAGGTTTTCTGTTAATTCACATTATTTATGAGGGCTGCCACCCCTGCTTGGAAAATCTATGAATCCTTCCTCTATAGCATTGTAAAACATCACACAGGTTACATGACTATAAGTAACATCAGCATTTTTCTCTCCATCCCCATTACCCTGTATGCTTTCTGCTAGATGAAGAAATCAGGTCTTCTGGTTCTGGTGCTGCTGCTGAATGTCAGAGTGAGCCATAAGAAGACAATCATCTAATAACTTGGTTGTGGATGAAGGGGCTGACCTGGTATTCATTACAGAGACTTGGGTGGATGTGCTTATCAGAGTGGACCTGTCCCAGTTTTATCCAGCAAGTATAAGGTGCAGCATCAACACATGTTATCCTAATTTTCTGGGGTTCCCTCAGAGGACACCTAGTCTGACCCCAATTTTAAGGGGATTTCCAAGTTGCACCAAGCACACGCCCAGCACACACAAGAGGTAGGGTAACCTTGCGAGACCTTATACCCAACTTCTACAGGGTCAGGCTGAATCAAAACCCAGACCAAAATCAAATTATAATTATTTTCTTTATTTAAAACCTAAGTCACTACGCACTTACACACCCACTCACGTAGACCTAAGAAAAAATAAAGAGAGGAAAATTGATAGGGGATTTTAAAGAGGGTTTTCGGGGTGATACTCTACCTGATCCAGACGTCTGGGAAGCCGAAATAGAGCCAGAGAGTCGGGAGTGGTGAGGCTCAGCACGTGGAGGCTGAGGGGAAGGCTCAGCAAACAGAGCAGCAGCGAGGTGGGGAGAAAGCCGAGAGCGATCCGATAAGACACTCAAAATCAGGGGGTTTTATAGGGGAAAATGTACCTGGAGGCTAACCCTTTCCCAGGGTGGACAATAGAGAGAAGGGCTAAAACAAAGCCCTTAACGACGGACATCTCCGGCTTGATGGGTTTTAAATGGCTTTGATGGATTCTGCCGGGGTTAGACAAAGGCGTCAGCAGTACATAGATTGCCCTTGCGTGGCAGGCTGATTGTCAGGAGCGCTAATCCTGTCAAGCAGGCGTCTCGGGGCAGAGGACTCTTTGTTGACTTGTTGGTTCGGTGTGTCTGGAGGGCTCCTGGGGGCTACGTAACAGATTGAGTCACTGACCAGACCGGGATTTTCCTAATTGCGGCCGTTCGGCCATGCCTGTCTACATGCTCGTTCAGCATCCCTGTCAGACACATGGAATGATTTTTAATATTAGCCACGTGGAGATATCAATCTGGATGTTGTGAATTAATAATTGTAGACCCCGGGCTCGGGGTTATTCACCATAGTAACACACAGATTGGAGAGTGGAGTTGGGGATAAATTGCCATAATCCACAAGGATTCCATCTTACTCACAAGGAAACCCATCTTCTTTAGCACCAGCTTTGAGGGTTATAACTTGTGTTAAGCAAAAGAGACAGAAAAGTGACGCTGCTGGCGAATCATCCCCTCACCACGCAGTCTTGCTACCTAAACTAATGCTCTTGGAAATGGCGCTGGAAAACCCTAGGAGACGTCTGGAAAATTTTGGGGGGACTTCGGCATCAGTGCACGGGTTATTGTGGTGGCTACCATGGCAACCATGGTGATGTCTCAGTACACCACTGAGCCATTAGTAAATCACTGGGTTGTGCTACTGGGAGTAAGGGCAATGATCCAGTGTTGGGAGTCAGATCACTCCCTTGTGAGGCTTGATTTAGTGGTACAGGGCCCTCCCTAAATGGATGGTATACTGATGAAGAAGGTGCATTTCCTGAGATTTATGGAATCCAGAGAAGTCCTAAGTGCCCCAGGAGATATTCTGGTTGATAAGGCTGGCAATTCAACTGAAACTTTGACCTAACTATGAAACAGTGAGATGGAAAGAACCACCAGTACAATTACTCCTAAGTACCCATCTGTAATACACTTTGGCTTACAGAAAATCCATGAACAAGGGAACAGACCAGGCAATAGCTAAAGCACAGGTGGCTTAGGTCATAGAGCAACTCCAGCTGAAAATTAGGATTCTTTGTTTTGCCTACAGTTTGACAATGAAGTTGACCAAAAAAGAAAGAAAAAGCCCTGTTACGTTTCTGCTATTTCATCCTCAACATACCATCCAGCAGAGTTAGTCCAAGTGGCGAGAAGTCTGTTTGGATCAGGCTTAGAGAAACCAGAATTGAAACTCTTGGGTGCCTGCTATGATAAATTTGCCAGCCACTTCTAGGAAAACTTTGCTTGTGTTAGCATAGAACTTGAAACCACAGTTATTGCAGAGTCTGAGGAACTGTCCAGTGTTCCATCTGGTCAGTTTCAGTAACTGTGGCTGGTTGATATGGGCAAGAGGCTTGAATAAGCCTTTTCTTGATCTGATCTCATAGGGTGGAATGAGAGGTACTTGCTGCCTTGAAGAGGCTGTAGCATTCTTTTGAAAAGAATCTCCCAGAACCCTTAGGTATGTGAGAACTACTTCCCTATTGCTAATATTCCCTTTCTTCAGCAGGTGCTAAAGTGTATGGTGGCTAGGTAGCTTCAGACCTTCTTGGAGGAAATACACACATTCCAATCAAGGTTCAAGCCAGGGTATGCTACTGAGACAGCCTCAGTTTCCCTGATTGTTAACCTGCTCCAAGTGAAACATGTTGAAGTGCTACCCTGTTGATTTTCCTGGATCTCTCAGCAGGTTTTGAAAACACTGATTGTGATATCCTACTGGACTTGTTCCATCAGACGAGAAAAGATATGAAGAACTCCTTGTGTCTCACAACCTTATAACAGGCTGCTCATGACATGGAATAATTCCACTGGCAGACACGTTGAGGATGAAATAATGGAGGGAAAGTCATGCTCCTTGCTAATCTTCAATCATACTTACTTTGAGACCTCTTCCACCTGCACTCTGCCATCTACTTCTATTAAATGAGTAAGTCTTTCTGTGTGTGGATTTCCAGGAAATGGCAGGCATTCAAGGTAACACAGGAAAGGATGAACGTGTGCACAGATGTATGATTTCTATATTCTATTGTTGCTCTGACTGTAACCAGTATGGCATCATATCTCCCTGTTCCACTGAGCTACAGTAATAATCATTCAACTACAAGTTTCCTTTTACTGTTATAAATGCATTGACAACTGTTCCGGGAGAGTTGGCCAGGAAGATACTTTTCTTATTGGCTTTCGGATTCTGGAAGACACTAGTTAGTGAATATATTTCTGTTCCAAGAAAGAAACCAAAGGAGAAAAAGCCCTTTATTGATAGCTTGATGGTATTTTAAAGTATCTTCCTGTTACATTCTTTCCATGTCTGGAAAACTGATATCCTGAAGGTTTCCTTGAAAACAAAGTTTCCTTTTTTTGCAAATAGGTTGTGACATAAAACAGGTATTTATTAATCTTAACATGTTGTTTTTCTTAGCAGGCTGAGCTACAAGGAATTCCTATAATCACGTATAACTTTTCTTATTCACAACAGACACATGCAAGTAGCTCTAACGTTCGATATGCTTCTAGCAGCTTTTAGCTCATATTCCATTTTACTCTTATTGTAGCACATAAAGACTGTTGGAATTAAAAGTTACTCCCAATAATTTTGCTTTAAAAAAAATGTAAATTCAAGATATGATTTGCCAAAAGTTGGATACTGCATACAAGACTACATTTTAGAAGTTCTTGCTCTTCATGTCAGCTTCCATGTATTTATTTATCCAATGGCATAATTATTTATATCTATCTATACACATACACGCACATCACATTTAGTAAAATCTTAAATATAGATCCACCTCGTCCTCATCTATAAATAAAAAATGGTATTAACTTATTATGATGGGTAGTCAAGCATTACTTATGTCAGCTTACAGATGCAGTGGAAAGACTGCAATTCTCCCCCATAAGAAATGCAGAAGAGACATCAGAGATTTTTTTCTTGGTTGGCATACGCACCAGTACCACCTCAAGAAGTTATGATACCTGAGGCAAAAAGAGCAAATTGGCCAGTCTTTTGTCCTTTTTTCAACAATGTCCAGCACCACATTTGAGGGCGTTACACTATTTTAGGGGATGTTGGATAGGCTGAATGGTGCATACAGTTTTGTCCTCCAGCAGAGGGTTATGGGTGGGGTGCCTGGGAGAAACAGACAGGAAGTTGTTGCTTTGGTCATCTTTACACCTTCCACCTGCTGCAGCTGTCTGGTGCTGCCCAATGATACGACTGACCTTGGTGCACACTCATCCCCTACTGTCCCTGTTCACCTCTTCTGCAGGCTGCTGTAGTACTTTGGTGACCTGTAAGTTTATTAACCAGAGATTACAGAGGAAGAGAAGTAATGAGCATACATGCTATAGAAAACAATTGCTTTTTCATATCCCTTTCAGTTCCCTGGGGGGAAAACATGTTTCATTTCCAACTCATGATTCATTTGCACAGGACTCAAGACTTTTTTTTAAAGTTTTTCTTTATTTGTTTACTTCGATCCCACAGTCTTTTAGAAAGTTCAGCTTATTTGTGCCTCCAGAAATGGATCAAGTCTACACACTCTGAGAAAAACCTTTGTTATGATATCCAGGGATCTTAGACCAATAACTCTATCCATTGCAGTGAGCCCCTATTTCCATTAACAGATCACACTGTTCTCTTGTTCACCTCCAGCTTCAGAGTAATATCTTATTCTAAGGGCCTTTCTGCCCTACACTGTTATAGTGCTATCATTCCACTTTCAACATCCAATGGAACCCTGGGGTTTGCAATTTAGGTAGGGACATTTAGAATTCTCAGCCAGAGAGCTCTTTGGCCCCAGTGAACTACAAAGGCCAGAATTCCACAGGATGTTGAAAGTGGGATAATAGCACTATAACAGTGTGGGGCAGAAAGGCCTTTTGTCCTGTGAGTTGGTACCTATTTTGTACCTAAACAGTCTAGAACACCTAGGCCCTTTCCACACAACAGTGGTGTCCTGGCATGGGGACACGAGAGGAGTGGGACTCTGACAATGCTTCCGCATGACATTATTGCAGTCCCATCCTTTTTGTGTCACCAGCCTATTCAATCACAGGGTACATCATTGACAGAGTTTCCCCATCAATGACCCCGGCTGTATGCTGCTCCCATCCTTCCCAGCCATGTGGAAGGACTGGAAGTATTATGGAGGTGCTTCCTCCCCCAGCGCAGCATGGGAAAGAATCTGGCTGTGTTGCAGAAGAAAGAGGCGTGTCCCTTACACTCCCTTCTGCAGGGAACCAGTCGGCTGTGGAGGGAAGAATTCTCGTCGCACTCCCTTCCTGGCAAAGGCACTTCCAGGATCATGACCAGAAGACAATGGGGTCAGATAAAGTGTGGAAATGGCCCTAGTCTCTTTGTATCATTCTGTTCCAGGCTTATAGCAGAAATCAAAATGAAAGTCTTCAGAACAAAACATTCTTCCTCATCTCCTTCAACAGAAACTGGTGGGGTGCTATCTAAAGTTACAGCCCATCATCAAACATGGATCCAGGTGGGAAGCCAAAGGATATTTGACAGCCACAAAAAAAAAATATGAACCATTTCCCAACGTACAGCTGCAAAAAGTATTTTTCGGTAGGAACAGTTGTACCCCTTAATGAGTGTTGAGCCTGTGCACTTTTAACTCTCATAATCCTTTTTCCTACAACTTCTCCATCTTGTAAGAATCAACTTGCAACTGCAAGCATATTTTCCAAGTACTCACATTCCTTTGCCATATATTAATATCAGTGGAAATGTGGCAAGAGAGGCAATATAAATACCACAACTTCTAGAGGTTGGGGTCGGGTGGGGATGGGGGAGGTTTTCCCTAACAGTTCAGACATCACAATCACTCACATTCAGACCTTATTCCAGACCTAGCGGAGTCTAAAGAGAGGTAATATTTAGGACTGCACAGCTGAAGCCTGTCTTTTTTTCAGAGACCTGCCTTTAAAAGAAATGTTAAGAACAAGGATGGGCAAATATGTGAGTTAGGCTTTTCCCACTTCCATTTTTTAAATTAAAAATATCTCATTTTTTCTGTCCCATTAATGAATAAAATTGTGATTTTGTTTCAGTTCATTTAAAAAAAAAACAAATTTTTCAGCAACCTATATTGGCTCAACTTAATTTGCTGCTATCCTCAGTATGGACAGAATCATCTTGCACTTGCCTGTCATGTACATTTTTAAACTGAGGAGGCTACCAGGGGCAAAAAAGAGATGGCATCCCCAATTCAGCATCATAAAAATGGTTGAATAGTGATTCAAAACCAGACTTGTGGGATCTGAGCAAGGAAAGCCATCTTTCTAGATGGCTAAATCTGCCCACTTTTTTATATTTCAACTTTTGTTATGTCTTAATGATATAGAATTTTATCTGTACTTGCTTTACAGGCAAGGTTCAGGGCTGAGGAAAAGGTGGAATATAAATAATGAATTAATATCTGGGTTTCACAGTGTCCCAGGTGTTGCTCACAGGAGTTTGGGGTTATCAGTTATTTGGATTCTATCCAAGAATCCAAGGGCTCTATCACACAAGACAGGTAAATAGCAATTACAGCATGATAATAGCATCTTTAGCTGGGACTTATCACATGAAGTTATTCTTCTTCTGTTGTTCTGGTGGGAGAGCATTTGGAAAGTGTTTCTTTTACAAAGGAGATCATAAATGGATTTTTGTGGTTTTAAAAGAAATGCTTTCCAAACAGAATCCCACCAGTAGAACAGAAGAGGAATGAGGTCACTTGATAAGTCGCAGCCAAAGACACTATTATCTTGCTGTAATTGTGATTTAACTGCCTCATGTGATAAAGCCCTTGGAATCAATGAGAAATAGAAAATTTAGCATATGAGAGCCAGCATGCTGTAGTGGCTTGAGCATTGGACTATGACCCTGGAGATCAGGGTTCAATTCCCTACTCAGCCATGAAAACCCACTGGATGATCTTGGGCATGTCACACACACTCAGCCCCCAGAAAACCCTGTGATAGGCTCACCTTAGGATTGCCATAAGTCAGAAATGACTTGAAGGCACACAACAACAACAACAACAACAACACATATTCCAAGTAGTGCAACTTTTGTTGCTGCTGCTGTTGTTCTATTATGATCCTATATATGGTGATTTCATTCAGATTTTATATCAGTCCATACAGCATTTTCCCAAAGCATCTATCACCTCTGGAACTACACTTGTTTTCTTTTCCCATGGGCACTGATTCTCAGTTTGTACATCTTGATATTTCATAATCCTTTCCCCTCTATTTCTTTTCAGTTTTGCTGTCCCATGGAATTTGCACGTCTCTAACTCAAGCTTCTTCTTTTCTCAACAAGCACCATCACAACAGTTTCAAATTCAAATTTTAATCTCAAACTCTTTCTGTTAAAGAAATGTGAAGCTACTGAGAAGTTATTATCTAAAATCTCAGAGCAAATAAAATTCTCCCCTGTCCCTGACTAACCACTACCAATGGAAAGTGTTGGGGCCTATACTAAATATGAAGATACATTTCTCCTTTACATAGCAATGTAGCCTCAGCCGCATTTGAGTTATACCAGCATTTCCTACTGTAAACATATGAAGTAGGCAGTTAAGGACACATGCCAGAAAACCTTGACTGGCTACAGTTCCACAGCATGTGGCCACTGAGAATTTAGGAGTTGGTGCCTTAATTCGCATTTAGATGTTTGCTGCATGAAAGAGTTGTCCTGCTCAGATGGCAAACGTGGTTGTTCTACTACATGACCTTTGTCCTATGGAACCATACGAGGAAAGTGTGCTGTCACATGTGAAAGTTGTACAGATGCCTATTTAATCATCATTATTGTACATCTTTGGGAAACCAAAAAACAACAAAGAAAAGACATTTTAAAAAGTTACCCATAACAGGCTGCACACAAGATCTACACAGTATCCTAGAATGAATAGCTTCATAAAATACACTGTTGCCTAGAGATGCCCTAACATCTGTTGAGAAGGCAATCTGTTCCAAGTTATGATTAGTATTTTTATTAATGCCCACCAAAGCCTTGTCTCTTCACCTCTTCCTTCATCTTTTATGGTGAATTTCAATTTTTGCTTTCTCTCTTGGGGACATTTTCCTTTCTTTCTTCCTTTCAAAGGTAATATATTCCAGAAAGTTCAGAAGTCATGTATAGTTTCAGGCTAGGTTGTAAAAGTTTACATCTTGGCCTCTATAATAAAACTGAGCAAGAGAGTTCCACCTAGTTCAAAAAGCAGGCTTCAACTGGCCATGGTTCTGGCCTGAAGCACATTTCATAATCCCACTGCGTTATCCCACTCTCTGAGCTATTTTGTTTTCTTTGTCACTCTTTGTTCTCGTGAGCTCCAAAGACTGTGATATGCATAATAAAAACTGAGAATGGTGTACATACCTATGTTTCTTCTATACAAGATGAAATTGGAGTGATGGAATACATAGTCTCTGCCTAAATTGGAGCAGCCGCAATACATTGTCAAAAAGAGATCGTATGGATTTTCACAAAATGTGCAGATTTATGTATTTAGATTCTCACTTGAATCTAGACCCTTGAAAAGGCCTATTCCAGAAGGGTCAAAGCATCAGGAGACGGGGTGTATTTGTAACTGAACATCCAGCCTTTTTTAAAGATCCGAATGATGTTTTACCAGTCCATGTGATGTTTCAGGCTGTTTCCCTTCCTTTCCCCCAATATCCTGAACGATTTTATTCCTAATCAAACAACAACATATTAGATTGTTAGATAACTTAAGATAATCAAAACTGATTTATCCAGTCCTCTTCCTGTTTTTTTGGGATGTCTCAAATTTCTAGTTCCCTTCTCCCGCGCCCCCATGCCTCCTTTTTCTGAAAAAAAAAGGGGGGAAAATTTCTCTATAGCCTTAGCATAAAAACAGTGTGCTCAAAAGTATCAATAACCACACTTACTAGTAGTAAACTAGTGTTGAATATGCACAGTTCTAAAGGGGCATTGTTGGAAACTTTCTCCCACTTAATTTCTCAGGTTGACTAGTGCTATGCCTGTTCCTTGAGACATCAGATCTGGCTATAATGACACACGCCTTGGTTACATCTCAGCTGGACTGCTGTAATGCACTTTACATAGGGCTGCTTTTGGAAACTGTTTGGAAATTTCAGCGGGTTCAAAATATGGCAGCCAGGATGTCGACCAGGGCCAGTTATAGGTAGCATATAATTCCTTACAGCTTCATTAGCTACTTGTTCATTTTTGGGTGCAATTCAAAGTGCTGGTCATGACCTATAAAGTCCTGAATGGCTTAGATCCAGACTATTTGAAAGACCATATCTCCCTATATGAACCTGCCAGAATTTTAAGATCTGCAGGGGAGGGCTTTCTCTTAGGCCCTTTTCACATGTGGGGGGGGGGAACGGTGTAGAGCGACCTCTCACGGAGGTCGTCTACACCGTAGAGTGGACTGGCGTGGACTACTTTTCGTAGTTCCACACCAGAATCCACTCAGGAGCGGCCAGAACTAGCCGGGCTGCGTGTTTTTTAAAAACCTCTTTTTAGAACACATGAACCAAAATGTGTTGCCTTCCTACTGAAGTTCAAAAAAAAAAAAAAGCCAGGAAAGCATTCAGATGGGGAAGAGACAAGAAACCTCAAGAAGATATAAATCAGCAAAAATCACCCCTCTTCATAACCCCCAAAAAAGAAACATAATGTAGTTTAGGGTGAGCAGAGACATCTCATCCTAATGTGTACCTGCTGGCTAGAGCTAACTTTTGATGGACAATGTGAAGGTCCTTTCTTCCTTAGACATTTCTTAAAAAAAAAAATCTTTAAACTGGACAAGGACTGGAGATCCCTCAGACAGAGCAGCGTCCTCTGTGAAGCAGACCAAATGGCCAGGCAACCTCAGTCAAAATGCTGAGTAAGCATGGGGAGGCTGACACACTGGTATATTCCCCTCTCCTCACTCCAGTCTGTAATTGACTCTTCCTCTGCATCCCTGATGAGCAGTCAACCCAACCCAGATCCCAAGAGGCAGAAGATATTTTTCCAGCAGCAACAGCTGTCTTCTTGGCTGCTTCCTCTGGCAGTTGCCTCAGCCACTTTGAAGCTGTCTCCAAGTCTGTCATGTGTTTATAAGGTTGTTGATGAACTGTTTGGGCTGCTTCAAGGTCTTGTACTTTCCCCACCCCCTTTGACTCACCTTTCAATGCTGAGGAATTTATGAGAAATTCCTTCTTGGCCTTTTTTGTTGTTGTTGTTAACGCTGTGAAACAAATAGGAACTTGACACCCAAATCTTGTATGTGTAAGGTGGGTGGAACAGCAAAAGAAAAGGCAGACATCTCCAACTTCTTGCAGATGAAACTAAATTTGGAGTTATTTCCAAGCCAAACGCATAGCTTGCTCAGATGATTTCCAGAACCACACATTCTTCAGAGGCAGCTCTGGAGAAGACTGGTTGATCATCACTACAGTTTGCCTCTGTGAGAAGGTATATACTTCAGCATCTCTGGAAGAAAAGGGTGGGGTACAAGTTCAATAAAAAAAAATTGTAAGCATTAAAATGCAGCAAAGAGATGGATAAATTGCACAGGGCCATTCAAGACATCCTGGCACCTGAGACAAAGCAACAGCTGATACTGCTTCCCAAGCAGGGCGCACAAATGTCTTGGCTGTTCAAATTATTTTGGCACATGAGACAGAAAATCCCACAAGTCTCTCACTCTCTCTATCTCTAGCACCAGAAATAAACAATAACCCCCCCAAAAAAATATGTAAAAATAGGATGTCCTTTCATGAACCCCCAAGCCCAGCTACCTGAGGTAGCTGCCTCCCTCTGCCCAACATCAGGGCAGGGCCCTGTTGGTGAGTTAATTCTATATGTCTGCCTTGGTGAGTATTTTGATGTTAAGGACCTTTAAATGGACTCTGTTCTCTAGAATCCAATGCTGCTTTTAAAAAAAACCTCTTTATCCTTGAAAACTATGTTGAAAACAAACTCTCAAGGAGAAACATTTGAGTGAGCCATTAACATTTACACTAGATTTGCATTAGATGAATTGGGCTGCAGTCCACTAAAGCGTCTGCCAAATAATCTTTGCTATTCTTCTAGCCACCGGAAGTCTCTACATTACCTTGAGAGTTGCCAGATCTCGGGGTCTTTCCCTGAATCTCCAGTTTTCATGAGTCATCTCCAGACAGAAGATGGAGGTTCAAACTCTGAAAGTTTTGTAGGATCTGCTCTGACCTATATAAAAACTCCAGCTGGTGGAGCTTCTCGCCAGACACCTGTCTGTGTCCATCCTTCCGTCCTTCCTTCCCCATGCTCTGTTAAGAAAGCTCTGTGGTGTAGCTAGCTGTGCAGTTTCCAATTTTTAACTGATTTCAGCTTCCAAATGTCAATCTTGAATTGGTGCAATTTGCACATAAGTTCTCTTTTAGTATTAAAATATTTTCTTATCCATTCTCCCTACATAAGGAGTAATCCCCTTGCTTCACCTTGATCTGGTGTAATAATAATAATAATAATAATAATAATAATAATAATAATAATAATAATAATAAAAAAAAACAGACCCTTAGTTCTGTCTTAATTTCCAAACATAAAAATATTCTCTCTGAGTAAAATACATTCTCTGTGTTGTTGTTGTTGTTGTTATAATAATTACTACCACTACTACTAATACTATTATTTCTTATCTTATTTCTCCCCAAGGCTCAAGATAGGATACAACATAGATTTAAATACAACTGAAAGCATATAAAGCCATTAAAAATACACCAATTTAAAATTCATAGTTTAAAATTGACTGCTTAGGCCTGCCAGAAGAGATAGGTCTGTAGTTGTTTTTTTTAAAAAAAAAAAAACACACACAGTGTGTTCAGTGGTGAATCTTTTCCAGCAGGTCATTCCACAGTCTGGGGATGGCCAATGAGAAGGTCCTCTGGGTGACCGTTGTCAATCTAGTTCTGGTACATTTAAGTAAATGGCCCCCAGAGGACCTGATTGTATGGGGCAGATTGTATAGGAGGAGGCAAACCTGCAGGTAACTTGGACCCAAACCATGTAGGACTTTAAAACTAATAACCAACACTTTACACTTTGCCTAGAAACTAATCGGCAGCTAGTGGAATGATTTTAATATTGGTGTGATATGCTCACTCCTCAATGTACCTGTAACTGATGTGGCTGCCATATTTTGGACCAGTTGGAGTTTCTAAACTTGGTACAAAAGTAGTCCCATGTACAGCACATTGCAGAAGTCCAACCTTGAGGTTACCAATGCATGCACTACCATCTTTAGATCTTCCAGTTCTAGGAAGGGATGCAGCTGGCATATCAGCTGAAGCTGATAATAAGCACTCCTGACCATTGTAGCTTTCTGAGCTGACATTTGGAAGG
This sequence comes from Cyclura pinguis, assembly GCA_030412105.1. Taxonomy (NCBI): domain Eukaryota; kingdom Metazoa; phylum Chordata; class Lepidosauria; order Squamata; family Iguanidae; genus Cyclura; species Cyclura pinguis. The sequence continues at coordinate 168,437,933 of CM059600.1, forward strand.
ACAGACGCAGAAGCATTCCCAAGCTGCAAACACAGTCTTTCAGGAGCAATGTCACCCCATCCAGAACTGGTTGACATACCTCCAACACACCTCTAGATTAGGACCCTTAATAGTAAGCACCTCTGTCTTGTCTGGCTTCAGTTTCAATTTGTTTTTCTTCATCTAGGCCATTAACTCCTCCAAGCATTCATTCAAAGGAGATATGTGTGCTTGTGTTTGAATGACAAGCTGTGAGCAACTGCCACTGGTGCTGAATACATAACACTTAATGACATCATGAGGGCCCACCTGATGACATCAACAAGGAGCCATCTCTGCCTCTTAGATTCTAGCTCAGAAATCTCAAGACCCAGGATAATCTCAAACATAGCTCAACACAAGAAAATAAAATAACTGCAAAATACAGTAACTTTGCCAAAAGAATACCACCCTTGTGACAATGTCCCTTATGCACTGTATCTCCTTAATACTGTGCCTTCAGTTCTCATGTGCTAAGCTTTTATTGCCCATCAGTTATGAGTATATCAATCCAGCGTGTGTGAATATAGTCACATGTTCAATATGGAAGCAGTTAGTAGGTGAATTTTAAAAGCAGTAAATACCTTATGCAGTAGATGCCTTATGGAAAATGCATAAAACACAAACTGTTTATAAACAATTTTGCTCAATAATGGTAACTTTATGAGATTTTTCTATTCTTCAATTGGAGTTGATAGCTTGCTGGAATTTGGCCAGGGTGGAGAGAAGAGAGGCCTTTCCTTCACTCGTGAAGCTCAGTGTGTGGTCTTCACACTACCATTTAAATTTTGAACTGTTTGTTCTCTGCAAATCCGTGCCATTTTGGGGGGGAAATGCAACACACATAATGTATAACACAACAAGGGATATATTGCAGTACAGTTAAGCAATCTCTACCATGTGTGTGCTCACCCAGTTCAGATTGAAAGTTCCCTCAATTAAATCTGTTCCTTGTGTGGCTTGTGAATGATGGGGATTTGAAGCGATCTCCAACAAGCAGGTATTTCAGACTGTCCACAAGACCACCAGTGTAAGTAGTCAAGAGAGAAGGGGAATACATGTGAAACTCCAGTGGGAGCTCTATGTTTATTTTATTTATCCATTTATTTACCATGCAGTCTTGTAGTCCCTGGGACTGCATTCCACAGAGCTAGGACACACTCAGAGCCACTCTGAGCAGACAGAGAAAAAAGTGAACAACTGAGACAAAAATAAAAAGGTGAAAATCTGAAGTTTCCCACTGAGAAAACTTCTGCATTTCTTACTTCTCTGATGGTGAAGAGAAACTAGGGTTCCCATATCTCAGGAGTTTAAATTCCAAATATGGTTTTAAAATTTTATTTTAAACTAGTGTATTTACCTGACGTTGCCCCGAGGTTTTTATTTTCCTCTTAAGAACTCACCAAACTGTCTTCTCCATTTCCTGTAATTTGGCTTCATATTTCCCAATGCAATCTGTATTCAGAGTTATTTACATACACAGTTGGTTCCTGAGGGAGTATATTATCTCCTCCTTGCTGCTAGGCCTCATCTCCATAGCAACTGGCCTGAGGCCCAAGAGCATTTGGCTGAGAATTCTAAAGGCCCCTCCCTAAACTGCCAACCCCAGGATTCCATAGAATCTTCACAGCCAGCCAATCATATGAGGTCTTCTTGCCTCACACAGCCAACCATATGCTGACATGGACAAACAGACAAATGCACAGATGAACATTCACTTTTATATAGTAGAAAAGAAAAGAAAAAAAGCTGCAGTCATGGTTTCTACCATTTTCTGTTCTATTATGCTAATACATAATGTAGCCCTTTCTGCACAATGCACTCAACCTGCCGGGGAATGAGCAAAGGACGGGGACAGAACGATGCTTATGCATGATGTTGTCCTGGACCCATCCTTCTCCCATCCCTAGGTGGCACAACTGCACCGCAAATCATTAACTGGTTTTCTCCATCAATGACTGGCAACCTCGCTGATGTGCCCACACTTACTGTTAGAGTCCAACTCCCTACCTGCACCTCTCTGCCAGCTAGGGAGGGGAGGTGAAGGTACTTGCCCAAGAGGACGAAGAGCCAGTGGGAAGGGTCCAGTACAAACAACAAGTGGAAACACTGAGCCAAGCCAAGTCAAAGTCAAATCCAAAAGGTTCAGAAAGCCGACGGTCCGTCCAGAGGGGTCGAGGGAGCCCGAACACAAGGGTCATGACAGCTTGCGTAGTAATTTGCTACAAGCAAATAGCAAGCTATGCTGACAGACTTAAATAGCCACTGAAAACAGGTGTTACTCATCATTGCTCTGTTTCCTTAATCTAGTCCAAGCGGCTTCCCTCTGAGCTGTTCATTTCAGTCTCCTTTGTGATTGGGGGCTAAGGGGCACTAAATCACTGCTGGTTCCTTCTCCCTCTGGAACTGGCTGGGGTGATTCTGTTTCTGCTTGTCTTTCAACAGATGGGGATTTTGCAAGCTGGTTTGGTCAACCACTGGCTCTGTTCCTGACATAATAAGTTACTCCTCAACCTCAGAGCTGTCATCTATCACACTTACCTTCACTGTGGAGCTCCTAGAAGCATAATGGCTGTGCTTCCTGCCCAAGTGCAGCCTGGGACAGCAACCAGTTGTGCTGCAGCAGGAAGAGGCATGGCCATCATTCTTCCTGGTTCCTGCAGGCAGCTGCTGTGGAGGGGAGCACCACATCACACTCCTCTCCCAGAAGAGCCACTACTGCCATTGTCACCAGACACTGCCAGGACAGAGGTAAGCTATGGAAAGGGCCTTTGGCTCTTTGATCGTGACTTTTCCATACTTTTCAAGTTTCATGATTTATGTAATAAGAATCATATCATGATACAGTAATAGAAATAGCCATATCTTTCTAGAATTATGTATTGGAAAGTACTTGCACAATCCTAAACAAGTGGCGCTTGCTTTATCACTAGAGCAAATAAAGAGATTAAATAATGTATTACAGAGTAAACTGTGTAGCTGCAAGCACTGGATTCTCAGAAGAATAACACCTTCCAATATGTATACCTCATTGGAATAATCTCTATATGTGATAACAGTTATCAGGTTTCCTTAAGTGTTCTGAGACATTGTTACACTTTATGTTGAATGGTTTCCCTAAAGGGAAAATGTGTTCTTAATGTGGAAGCTCAGATTTACTCAAAACTGGCTGTCTTTTCCCCCGACCTCAATTCTTTTTAAAACTGGTAACTTGAGTCCCAATCCTACAGTCTCTTAGAGGACATCCATGGGCCACATTATTTTCTTAGTCCCCTTGCCCACACATTGAGAGGGAACTCCATGAGTAGACCCGCAGTTGGAAGTGTTAGAATTGGAGAAAGGAGCAAGAGTGCTTTCACTTAAGAACCATACACCTGCAAGTGATGGTAGAGATGGCGAAAAAGAGTCAAAGCCACAAGAGAGATAGTTAGGGCTGCTTCTTGCCTATATTCAGATTCTCACAGATAACTTCACTTCCTTCACTTCACTTCCTTTCCTTCTCCTACAGTGTTCTTTTCAATCTCGCTACCAACCCTGAAGTTACCCTAGCAGTAGTAATTCTTGTTGTATGTGCCTTCAGATCATTTCCAACATATGGATTGTTGTGGTGCTTTTATACCTTCAAGTCATTTCCATCATATGGCAACCCTAAGGCAAACCTCTTTCAGGACTTTCTGGGGCTGAGTATGTGTGATACACCCAAGCTCACCCAGTGGGTTTCCATGGCTGAGCAGGTGATTGAACTCTGGTCTCCAGAGTCATAGGCCCTTTTTGCATGGCGTTTCTTAAGCGAAAGGGCCCTTTGAGCGTCGTGTAAATGTGAGAAGTGGTCTGCGTGACGCACTCACATTTACGTGACACTCAGGAGCGTGACGCGCAGCGCATACGCACCTTTTTATTTTCAGCTTTTAGCCGAAAATGGTGCGTGCTTGCGCACCGGTCAGGGGCCTGGGGTGAACTTACCTGCCCTGCGGAGCCTCTGGAGCCGGGCCAGTCACGCTTCCTGCCCCAGCGCAGCCTACAGCTCCCAGGCTGCACTGCGGAAGGAAGGGGCGGGGCATGGGCGAGGCGCTCATGTGACCAGGAAGCTGCTGCGGAGCCCAAGCAGCAGGGATGTGAAAACCTTCCTCCGAAGGCTTCTCGCGCGAGTGCCACCCCTCACCTCCACGAAAAGGTAAGGTGCGGAAAGGGCCATAGTCCAACACTCAAACCTCTATACCATGATGGCCCTACCCTAAGGCACACTTATCACAGAGTTTTCTTGGCATATTTTTTTAGAAGGGGTTCCCACTGCCTTTTTTGAGACTGAGAGGATGTGACTTGCACAAGGGCACCCAGTAGGTTTCCATGACTGAGTGGGATTTGAACTCTGGTATCCAGAGTCTTAGAACACTCAAACAATTAAATGCCACACTGCTTCTCAAACAGTAGGGCCCAGTTTATCTTTCAGTCATATTGCAGGCATTCCTACAATAAAGCCTTATTTTCTTTCTTCTAAATTGCCCTTTGTTGCTTAAGGAAAAGCCCACATATCACATCTTAGGACCTATCATTGGAACTCCAAGGGAAGAAAGTGCAAAAGGGATTAGTCTTCAGTTTTGGAAGTTTTGGGTCAACACTTTGAATGTCCCCAGGACTAGAGAAAAACTAAGCCCAGCCCTATAGTTAGCTTTGTTTAAATCTTCCCACTAAGAAGGAAACTTTTTTTTAGGTGGTAGAGAAGAGGTAGAGGGAGCAGGAAATGCTGTACCCCTCTTGTGCCCTTCAGGCACAAGGTTAACACGGCTTGGAATGAGGCCTGTACTCTGCCGTGGTTTTTTTCCTCCTTGGACCAGGTAACTTCGCTTTCATATGCATTATAGGCCTAAATCCACTTCTTAGTTCCACCTATAATAGACTCATTAAATCAATGGTTGCTTAGTATGTCAACACTTACATCAGCTACATTAAATTCAATGACTCAGCTTTATTAGGGACAAGCAGGTGGATTTATGGCATAGTAGAAAAATACCAAGAAGTAGGAATGTGTATAGAAACAGAGCCTTAAAGACGGAGTATAGCTTAGTGTCAGTCTCAGCATACTTTCTCTTCTGCTTCTAGCCCACCTAAGCTTCTTTTGCCTCATGCTTCTTCTACACCTCTCAGAGGGCCAATTAAGATAGGCCCCTAAGGATTCATCAGCTAATGTTTGTTAGACAATCAGTTATGCTGGGTGCAATGAGCATTCTGAATCAACCTGCCTTTCTAATATTTTGTGATGCGTTGAGAGAAATTGTTTCAGTCTTTGGGAACTTAATTGTATATTCAGACATAAACTTAGTGAAATGGTAGGAAGCAATGCTAAAAAGATAATTTCATCCAAATGAGTATCTTCACCTCAAAGGTCACATAACAACAAATGCTTTCCTGAGAATCTCAAGAAGAAGATGTATGAAGTTTTCCGGTAATAGTTGTCCCACTCAAACTTAGTCAATATTGTTCACTCAGATTCTGGAGAGAGAAAGAAAAGTGTGATCTAGATATGTGGAACCTGGTTTTGTTTAGGCCATGAACTGGTGAAAGAACATGGCTTAGTATGTGATGTAAGATATCTCAGTATCTTTTACGTGGCTGCATGGATTGAGTAAATGCATCTTCCGCACGGGTTATCTTAACCATTTCTTCTCAGAAATCCCAGTCATATTTTCATTTACTTTTATTAAAAGATGAATATGTGAAGTCCCTCTGAAGACATTGTTTGACATTTTTATTCACCCAAGGGTTACATTATATGGAAATGGAAAAAGAACAGGCTGACATGTTAATAGTGATTTATCACTGATGAGTTCCATTTTAAAAAGATACAGTGTTCTAGCCAGAAACCATTCTTTTGATCATATCCAGTCCAGATTCTGCAGGTTACACAAATGAAACAGATGAAACTGCCAAGTTTAACATTTAAGGCTTGGAAAATCAGGTTGGGTTTTCTTTTACTATTCCTTTCCAGCTTGGGGTGGAGCAGGATGAAGATATTTCCTCCCCCATAGCTTTCATAGGATACAAACCTAAACTGAGCAAGAGGCTGGAAATCTTACCTTTTTTGACTATGCAGCTAACCTTCAAGATTTGGAGATACTAGGAGCCAGAGGCCAAAGCAAAAGTAACATTTCTAGGCACTGAATACAGATGTGAGACATACATTTTCACAGTTAGTGATGAAAACACAAAAAAACACGCGGGATCCCGCCCCCCGCCGCCCCCCGCAAGATATCATTGGAGATTCTGGGAGATATAGGCCAGTGAAGTTATATTTGCAGGCTCTTCTTTGAGCATGGATGGGGAAGAGACACAACCCAGCCCCACTCTCCTGAGTTTCACATCAGTCTAGAGTCCATCTGGCTACCTCGGAAAGAAAGAAAGATCCCACAAAAAGCTGCAAAATGCTTACAAGAAACATGAAGTGCTTTCAAATTACCACAAAACTAACAAGCCCTTTAATGAAAAACAACATCAGTCCCAGCCTTCTTGCAGAGCACTGCCATAGACTGTGACAGCCAACCAAAGTCTACACATCCCCCCACCACTAGCATGCATGTGTGTGTGCACCTTTACTCAAATGGGGAGAGGGGCCTGCCCTTGGAACAACACATGTCGATAAGCAATTCTTTGGGCAGCTGGAGTCCACTCAGGAGTATATCAAGGACAAGATGCTAGCCCCACCCCCACCCCCAGAACCCACTACCTTGCATCATGGACCCCATACTTAGCTATGTACAATAAGCAAGCAATCATGCTTGCACTGTAGGCACTGCACGCAGATATGCAAAGGAGACAAGAATAGAAGTACATAGCATGTATTACCTGAAGTTGTGGGTGATTTTGAGGTCCACCCATGATGCCAGTGCCTCCTTGGAACAATAGGGAATTATTACCTCAAAGGGAAGCCTGTGGAGGGCGGGTAATCTCATGGGATCATTCTACCTATGTATACCAGTACTAATGCAGGGATACCAGTTGGAGATTAAAATTATGTTTTCTTTTCTTGGAGGAATATCACAATCACGCACAAGATCCAAGCAGTCTTACAACCATACAAAGCTAACTGAAAGAAATGAGGGAAAAACCAGATACTGAGAAGTTAGGGCAAAGTGAATGATATTTACCTATCCTGCATAGAAGAGACAAAGCAATGTGGTTCAGACTAAAGGTCCAAGGGTAGTACAACAATGAAAATCGGAGCAGCAGAATGACAGCTATGAATTGTCTAGCTCAGAGCCAGGGTTTAAATACTCTGTTTCTGCCCTGAGGGGGAAAGTGTTAATGACTCTCTGGCAGAGCAAACAATGGGGTCTGGAATGGGTTAATGACTAACTGACAAAGCTGACTAAGCACTGGTGGGAATTAAGATAGCTCCTTAATGGCTGTACAGGTGAGGAAACAAAGGAGAATTTTGACAAGAAGAGGAAGTGGGTTGAAGGCAATCAGTTGCTCTGTTGAGGTTGTTTCAGGTGCTATTGTTTTTGGAGGATGAGTCATTGAAAGGAACTCACTGAAGGGAGCTCACAAGCTCATTAACACTAGAACTTCCCAGTTGATCCCTTGACCATGACCTGGCCATGCCCTGAGGTCTCATCTGACCTACTTTCCCAAGTGTTCAGCTAATACTCTGCCAGCATGACTTTTCAGCCACCACAGTGTAGAATTTATATTTCGTGCCAATTAAATATCATATCATGGAGTGTGGGTGTACTGCAAGGTAACACATGCCCTACAAAGCTTTCCAAAACTGATGATCATTCTAATTCTATCAGGGCATGGGACACTTGCCTAAGAAACAGGCACACAAATCTCAGAGAAAATGTGTTCAGATCCCCATTCCTACTACAATAACAGCACCCAAGAGAAATATAGCAGGTACCTTGCGAAGCGCCACATGGCTGGAGCCCTGGGAGAGGCAAATGGGCACAAGGAATGGACATTTGACATCCCCCAGAGGAAATATCAGAAGAATGATGGAGTAGCCCAAGCAGAAATTGTCAATGCAAAAGGAAGGGTAAAGGTGGCACTGACAGTGCAACAGTGCTAAGGGACTATAATTGCCCTACCCTGAAAGCAACTGTGCAGTGTATGATTATTGTTAAGTTGAAAATATGTATGTATTATGATAAACAAGCAGATACAATTGGAAAAAAAGAAGGAAGTGGGGAAGGGGGGATTATCTCTTTTATTTTTATTGTAAAATTTAATAAAATATTTCAGGGAAAAAAAAGAAAGCAACTGTGGGATGTGGGTGGGGGGAAGCAGACATAAAGAGAGCAGGGGGGGTTGCAAGAAACAAAACATGCCTGGCAAAAGGGCATAAGAAGATGGTACAGAACCAAATGCTTCCTGTGATGTGCCAAAATGGGTACAGGTACAAGAAACCTCCTTTCAGTTCTCATTACTTCTGGTAATTTTTCAGGAGGAACAGATTGTACAGCTTGCATACCATGGCCACAGTACCACACACTGGAGGCCTCAGAAGGTTATCTCTGACCAGTAGATACCATGTTCCTCCTACATATTTTAGAATTCATTAAGGAATGCATCTCTAATACACATGTTCTGGATGCTTTTTGCTCTTCTAATCTCACTTGAGAGGAAACGGAAACTTCTTAAATGTTTGTATAACCCACAAATATTTAGCTGCTGTAAAAAAAAAAAAATGAGGGCCTGTGTCTTCCCAAGTCTGTAAAATTGTAGCTGTGTTGACTGTGAATGTTTTGGATTAAGATCAGAAAATCAACAGAAGTCAAAACTTAAAAACTTAAAAAGATGGCAGACATTACATGTTTGTGGAAATGCAAATTTCAGTTTTCCATTCCAGATGACAAATTGTACAATTTTTGTCACTGTTTTTCACAGTAGATACTAGCAAGTGTTATCTGACTGAAACAGAAAACCCCTGGTTTAAATTCTGGACTCAGGAATCTCCACAAATTATCTAAGATCCTAAAGCCTCTGCTATTAAAGTAATCTTAACATTTCAAGAACTGAACCTATCCTTTTGGAGATTTCTTGCTCAGGACGCCTCTATGGCCTTCATCGTTTTCAAACTGTCCTACCTCAAATGCTTGTTGTTGGTATACAGTCCTTCAGCTGCTATTCATGGTAGCTATATATTATCTCCAATAATAGAGGCAGTAGGTCTCAGAGTACCAGTTGCTGTGAACATGGGTGCAGAGGTATAACAGCACCCACGACCAGCAGCTGTCCATTTGGCCACTGTAGGCATAGAAACCTGGACCAGATATGGTTCTGTTGACGGCTAGCAAGTCTTACCCACCAAGTCAAATATGTTCCACCTGCAGTGGCTTGGAGTTCATTTAACTTCATGCAGCTAAAGATTGGGGGGGGGGGGTCATGTTATGAATGTGGAGAAATTAACATTAACTGAACTTTTATAGAAATCTATCTGATAGAAATTCATGTTCTGTGAGCCTATTAATGAAAAAGCATGTAGAACCAGCATGGTGTCGTGGTTTCAGTGTTGGACTGAGGCTCTCTCCACTTCGTCCATCATCGTCCTGCGATGATCTCAGCAGTGCTACTGCCAGGATGGGAGCGTGACCTGAAAGCTCCCCTTTGCACCCAGCCAGCTGCCTGGGGAAGGGTAGCATGAGGGACGTGTGCCTTCCTTCCACAGTGCAGCCCGCCACTTCCCATGCTGCACTGGGGAAGGAAGCACCTAGATTGCGCTTCTGCACTTTCTGCACAGCCACTGACAATGGGAACATCATGTAATCAGGGGCCATTACTGGATGTAATGGAAAATCCCATGATTGCGATAGCTGGGAATGTGTGGGCAGTGGGACCACGATGATGTCGTGTGAAAGCACGACTTGTGGACCAGCAGGAACACATCACCATTCCAGGACAGCACCATTGTGTGGAAATGGCCTAAGACTCTGGGAGACCAGTGATCAAATCCCCACTCAGCCATGGAAACCCACTGGGTGACCTTGGGCAAGTCATAGTCTCCCAGCGTCAATGGCAATGGTAACCCCTCTCAGAGTTAACTTTGCCAAAAAAAAAAACCTGTAGCGTTATGATCACCATAAGTTGAAAAATGACTCGAAGGCACACAACGACAATCTTTCTATTTCTCGTCATTGGACAAAACATGAGGGAGTTGGAGTTTTTCTTTTTCTTTTTTAAAAATTATACATGAGACAATCCATACTACAAATGCATATTTTTTTTAAAAAAAATAAACAGGTACACTTTATCCATTGGGGAAAAATGCAATATAAATATGTATGTTAAATAAATTATTTGGAGATGTGTACAACCAAATATCTATGAATTTTTATGCAGGAAGGAAAAAAGGGTCATGAAACCTAATTTGGGAATTAATTGAGGATCCGTCATTTGCAGACATGTTGCTGAGGGGATGGAGAAAGTGGCTGTGCCCCTGCTGGTGGTTACTAATGCAACTTCCTCACTGGCACAACTCTAATCCCATGGGACCACATTTTGCCCTTAGGCCAGATCCACTGTTGGGGCATTAAGTAATTTTGTCAACCCCAAGTGAGCATTTCCTTAAGAAATCAGGTGGCGAGGTCCAGCTCAAGGGCCTGTGTGTTTGCCTCAGATCAGATGGTGCTACTTTTGGTACTGCTTGAGAAGCCCAGCAGTTCCCATGAAAGTGGAACTCATTCCTCATAGTCTCCCAGCAGATGGCCTGAGTGGGGTTCTAGTTGGCCTCATGCATCACTTTCAAGTCACCAATGAAGTTGTGGCCTTTTCTTCTCCCAACAGAATGTGTGTATCCTGTAGGTCCTTCCACTCCATGTTTCCTTATGTACCTGCCATCACTGGGATGCCAAGAAATGCAGTGAAACTGAAACTGACTAGTTTTCTTATTCTTATTCTTATTCTTATTCTTATTCTTATTAATGATTGCGGAAACAGGTTGTTGTCAGTTCCCACCAGGTACTAACATTCATTTTGTTGAAACAAAAGCAATAAAGAATAAAATGTGTGTTTTGGTTTCCCTAGCTTGTGCTGTAGCTTGCCTCTTTTCATTTGCTTCGTTGCTGCACAAAGGTGAGATAGGTCCTATCCATGGGGTACATTTATGGCAGGAGGAGAAGACAACCATTCAAAGACCAAATGTCAACTTGAACTTGCAGTCCTCTTTTCTCTGTAGCTATTTGTCCTCTACTCACTCACACGCAAATGTACCTGACAATGCAACCTTCCTTTTACCATCTAACTGCAAAGTGCATTACTGCCACTTGGCTTTGTGAATCAGGCTGGACGTGGGATAACTGCCAGAAATCTTTTGCACAGTGTTCAGGAAAGTATCTGGTGCTCTCAACAACAGCAGGAAATGGTACTCCATCTTGAGGGAGACCAAAACAACCTGTGGCAGCCAGGAAGAAAAAAAAGGCACTTGGTTGTTGCCAATTTTAAATAAATAAGCAAACAAGCAAACAAAAAAGCAAGCAAGGTTAAAGAAAGCTCATAATAAGGGTAGCACAGACAAAGTTGCTGCTTCCTACTTATAAACACAAAGGGTAGGGTAACAGGGCTGGGATGGGGGTAGTAATAGCTGTGGGATAACCTTGAAAAAGAGGGAGGGGAGTTGGGTAAGGGAACAAACAGCCATGCAAAGCTGTTTTCAGAATGATTCATGGCTGGCATTGTGTGGTTGAATGCTCTTCCTACTAAATGAAGCTTTATTGTTAGTCCGAAAAAAACAAAAAACAAACCCACACCTCAACATGAACAAAGAGTTCTGCTCTCAGGGAAATACAAGCCAATCCACAGCTTGATGGCAACACCTGCTGTATTTTCAAAAGAAAATAAACTACTGAATGGGGTAAAGTGCACCTATGTGTCTAGGAATAACCAGATGGTGTCAGAAGAAATTGAGAGAATTTGCCGGTTTGAGTTATATGAAAAGCATCCATAGTCAGAAAAAGAAGAATTATTATTTCAGGGTTAGTTCATTTTGTTTTGGAAAAATAGACCTCAAAAGTCTGAAAGCGTACAAGAATAAAGGACAAATTTCACTAAGTATAACGTTTTATACTTTTATACTTTGAGGGAGGAATTAATTTTTTTCCATTGCACTCAGTGGGACTTAACATGGGATGAATTGTGCCATCAGTCATTCATAACAGCATTTATTACACAAACAGAGGTTATAACGGTAGAGGAAATGTCAGTGACCTGTGAATCCCATCTTGCACTTTTGGCCTAAAGGGAGATTTCAGATCTGATCTCTTTTGAAGAAAAGTGTTCTATAAATATCCAAATAAATAAATAAACGCGTCTTATATCTGGGTAGAAAGAATTCAGGCTTGCAACACTTACTCTGTGTGAGTGTGTTTTCTTTCACTATAATCTCAAGAACCAGTCATCAGAGCCCAGTGTAGGGAACACATGCATAAAATTAAAGAACTAATTCAGAACTGAGCAATGCTCACAAGTTTCCCATGGTTCTAGTTACCTCACATTCTTTACAGTTAAATAGTGTAATTTTGAGCAGGGGCAAAATATTTTGTTGCTGTTATTGTCAGTGATGTAGACTTGAGTCGATTGACTTGAACTCAAGTCAGATGTAGGTTACTTCGGTGACTCCCCTTGGACTTGACTCGGCAAAAATTACACGCTAACTCGACTCAACTCGAGACTTGCATATTTTTAGTGACAGACCTGCTGCACTTGGTTCAGTAACATAACACATTCATCCAGAAACCTTACAACTTACTGGCCACATGATGATCTGTCTCAAGCCCAAAGCGTGGACACATTTCTCAGAGGGAACAGCCAATGAGTCAGGCAGTGGGCTTGAGGTGGGTATGGGGTCAGCTCAGCAGCCTGTGCCCATTAAATATAAGGAGAGCTTTCTAAAACTTTTCCTAAGAGCAGAAGGCAAGACTCATGCCCAGAAGCAGGGTACGTATCTCAGAGAGGAACAGAAAATGTGTTAGGCAATGGGCTTGAGAAGGAAGGATCTTTCCTTCTAAAGCTCTTGAAGTTTCAGTAATTGGGAATAAGAAAAGATCCTATTCCCCACTTCTGAAAAAGCCTCCAGCTTTGCAAAAAGGAACTAACAAGGATCCTATTTCCCACTTCCAAAGCTGAAGATGGCAAAATCACAAAGGTAGAGGGCTGACTCTACTTAAATTGTTAAAAGTGACTTCATTCGACTGTGTCCAGAAATTCTGGAATACAGGTTGGGGTATATAGTCTTGAGACTTGACTCAAAACTTGACTCGAAAATATCTTGCAGGAACTTGAGACTTGACTTGAGACTTGGAGTAAAAAACTTAAATACACCACTGGTTATTGTTAAATAATTAAGAGTCAGAAACCTCTGTAGACTAGTACAAGTCACTCAGAGATCTAGACCACCGCAATGTACATGATGGGCCCAATCTAGTTTGTTTCCATATGAACCAGTTTCCTACTAGATCCGTAAATACACAGCACACTTTCTCTGTAACTAAGCAGCTCTGGATTGGTACCTAGCCATATGATCATGAGGAAACATGATGAAAATGTTGCTCTGAACTCCTCAAAGTAAGGGATACACGTGAAATCAAGAAGTTAATCAAGGAACTGGCTTTGGTAAGCTGTACTGTTTTATTTTAGTTTTTTTTTTAAAAAAGTTGCAGTAGTTTGACATCTGCTGGAGATTCAGCCTTTTCCTCAAAAGACAGGAAGAAGTTGATTTTATGCAGTTTACATATGTTAGGGCTGTCAACATATATATATATTGACAGGAATAAAAGAAGAGAAAATAATGTAGATGCTTCTCTCCTAGGCAAACAATCAGTCTCCACCCTGTAACACCCTTCCGGACATTTGCTCCCATTAAATACTGGCCGCTTCATGTGGGCTTTGTTGCTCATTTGTGTTCTAAGAATGTAAGAATAGCCCTGTTGGTTCAGACCAAAGGTGTCTCTAGTCCAGCATTCTGTTGTCACAACCTGAATGGGAAGCCCACAAGTAGGGCATAAGTGCAACTGTAACCTTTCATTCATGCTTGCCAGTAACCAGTATTCTTAAGTATCCTGTTTCTGATAGTGGAGGTAACATTTAGCCATTTTGACAGGCTTTCCTCAGTCACTTTGCCTGTTCCCATCACTGCATTTTTATTGCAACCAGTTCCAGAGTTTAAGTGTGAGGTGTGTAAACAAGCACTTCATTTTATCAGAATTAAATATCTTACCACTCTTCGTTCAACTACAGTAGATGACCCTGGTTTCTAGTTTCATGGAAGAAAGAGTAAAATCTATACCACGCATAATTTCATACACCTGTATTCTGTCTTCCCTTATACAAGCTTTTGAAAACTAAACAGCCCTAGATATTGTAATTTTTCAACACAAGGCAGTTGCTCTGGGCCCCTGATTATTTTAACTGCCATCATCTGTATGTTTTCCGGATCTATATATTATTTTTGACCAGCTATGATCAGAACTGCAGACAGTATTCCATGTGTGATCACTGGGACACTTTCATACCACACAATTATAGTGCTATGATTACTTTAACTGTAACTGCCATCTCGTAGAATCCAGGGGCTTGTAGTTTGGTGGGGTACTACTGCTGAGAATTCTAAGTACTGTCCCTAAACTGCAAATCCCAGAATTCCATAGGTTGCAGCCATGGCAGTTAAAATGAAATCATAGTAGTCTGGGCAGTGTGACAATACCCCTAGATTCTGTGAAAGAGTCAGCCTCTTTAACAACTTCTAGTTTGTTTGATACCACACCCCCAGGTTTCCATGATGCCTGCTCTATCTATGCTTCCACTAAAAACCAGGCATTCAACTTCTATTTTAATTTTGGTAGTTCTGACACTAACATAGAACACACCTATACACATTGTCTCTCTCCAAATGTCTCTGGCACATACATTTTTCTGGTTTGGCCTTTTGGCCTCTATCATTTTTTACTATATACTCATGGCTTATTTCTACCCCATTCACATATGGACTATTGCATTGTTACATTCCTCCTAAGGAATGATTCAACCAGACCAGATGTTCCACAGGCTCTTTTCAGCTTTCCCTGTGAGTTTAATTTAAAAGTTGCACTGCTACCTTTTTCATGTTAAATCCCAGCAGCTTGATTCCATTCTGGTTCCAGTAGGGCCCATCTATTTTGTGCAGGCTCAGCCTGTCCAAAATGTATGCCAGTGCCTTATAATCTTCTGCATTCTTCTCTGCACCGCCTTGTCATCGAGACATTGAGATTCTTCAGCTCCACTTACCTAGCTGGCCCTCCATGTAGAATAAGTTGCATTTTACAGAAAACTACCATGAAGGTGCTGGTTTTTCATATCTTACTTAGCAGCTTAATTTGACTTCTAGGACCTCACAACTGTTACCCTGATTTCTGGGGTCCCTTGGGGAACACCTCGATGTGCTCCACATAATGGGGAATGGAAACTAGCCAGAGCACGAGCAATAGCAATGTGAGAGGCAGGGTAACCTAAAGGGATCTTTTTACCCAGTTTTTATGGGGTCAGACCAAGCCAAAAACCAAACGAAGATGTCCAATAAAATAATTTTATTGAATGAAAGTCTCACGCACGAACACAATCACTCACCCACTCAGTCAAGACCTATTAAGAATCAAAAGAGAGGAAACTGGATAAGGGGAATATTGAAGCGATTGTAGCTGGGGTAATATCGCACCTTTTCCTGAAGTCCTTGGTCTGGGAAAGACAGAGAAGAAGTAGAACTCTGCACAGAGAGGGCTGAGGGGATTACTCAATGGACAGAGAAATAGTCTGCTGGGATGACCGGGAGTGATCCAAAGAACCACTCAAAAACTGGGACTATTTGTAGGGGAAAAAGTACCTGGAGGGCTAATCCTTTCCCAGGGAGAACAATGAGTGTTGCAACAAGAAAGAAGCTCCACAACGGTAACTTCCTTTGCATGATGAGATTACAAGGTGTTGCCAAAGTCTCAGGATCTTCGGCTGCATTGGGTTGTGGTGGGACTTTATGTAAATAGTCCTTGCCTGATAGGATTTTATTGCTATCGGTGTTCAACTTGGGGCAAACACGCTAATCCCTCAAGTTGGCTTCTCAGGGGCTGAGGACCCTTTGTCTACTGTGGGTTTGCACAGCTTGAGGTCTCCTGGGGCTACGTGATGGGGGATTTTACTGGCCTGACCTGGTTTTTGATTGTTCAACCATTGCTGGCTACGTGCTCATCTGGGCGACTTCTCAGGCACATGGAATCATATTTAATATTGAAATTGTAGACCCCGGGAGAGGGTTTTCCAGTGGGGTAACACAACCACCTTTGACCACATGATTCTACAACACAACTACTGACCTGTACTATCTACAGGTCTATCTAGACAATGTATAACACATGCAATCTTTACAGTAAAGAGAAATTCACGCAAGCAAACCAATCAATCAATTTAACTTTGGATTTGATACCATGCAACAGCCAAGAAAGGAAATGGGAAATCTGTGAATTTCCAGATGTTGCTGGCCTCTGCTCAAATCAGCCTCAGCCAGACAGCTAGTTATCAAGAAAGAGGCTGGTTGTAGTTCAACGGCACCCTGGGGACTGTAGGTTCCCTACCTTAGGTAGAAAGAATTAGTCAACTGAATTTTCAGAATTTCTTCTGTATCATAATAGCATTTTTCCTCCTCCACTTACTGTTATGAATTCAATAGCATTCATAACAGAAGACAAAGTTCACTGCGACACTACACTATTATAGTGTTATTATTCCGTTTTCAACATTCTGTGGAATCCTGGGGTTTGCAGTTTAGGGAGGGGCATTTAGAATTCTCAGCCAGAGAGCTCTTTGGCCTCAGCAAGCTACAAACCCCACAATTACACAGGATGCTGAGAGTGGAATAATAGCACTATAACAGTGTAGTGCGGAAATGGCCAAAGTGTAGTTTTTCTTGGCTGTTGGTGGTACTGGAAAGATGAGGCAATAGAGATTCTGGAAGTGTCCTTACAAGTCTGCTTTTTTTTCAGCTTGCATGTGGAACTCCTTGTTGTGAGAGCTGCTGTTTGGGATATAGGAATTGTGGCTGTGTTGCTTTCATTTCTGCGCACTCATGTATGTAGATATAATACATTTGCAAACAAAACACACATAATGAAGGTTAATGATGGATCATAGCTCATGATATCGTGACACACATGGGTGGGAAAACATGTGCTAAATATATGGTGTTCTCAAACATGGTGTAGTTCAGTGATACAAACACACTAAAATCAGGCCATATTCCAGAAAGCTAGGAATCCAGAAGAATTTTCATCCAAATATATACACCAGAATTTGTGAGTCAACTGCCAGATGTCAAATCATGTTGAGGTCAGTTCATCCATCATCACTTACCCTAAGACAAGACAAGATTTTTCATTAAACATTGTTAATTGCTAATTAATTTATTCAAAATAAAGCATGATAACTTCAGTTTAAGATCTGAACAGCAGTAGTTGGATCAAATGCCTTGTCAGTGATGCTGGTTAATTTAGAGCATTTGGTGCATGCCAGATTAACATGACTGTCTGCAGCAGATTCTTTTATTCTGCCTCTACTCCCACACTTCATATGTTTTTTCTTAATTATGAGATCATGATTCATCCGAATGCTAGTAGGTACCACTTTGCTTGGGAAGGCTTACCCTCAAGTCAGTGAGCCAAAAACCGCACCATTAATGAGCAAGAAAGAACATATTCTAAAATTGAGTCCATCTCCTAAGTAGAAACATGTTTCATGTTTGTTTTTCCCCCTGAAAATCACGTATCTTCAGCGTTAGCCTGGAAGAGATATGAGTTTGCTGGAGAAAGTTCATATTTATTCCATGACCTTGGGGAGAACATTTCTTAGCCTACTGAAAAATGCATAACCTTTGCAGTGGATAAGCTTTGTACTTTCAAGTGCCACATCCCCTCAGAGGTTAGTTCATAGGACTCATATGTTGCTAGTGGAAAAGATACTTTTTTGACTGACACTTTCCAGAATGGGAAATTCTGGGAGGTACAGTTTTTTAAAAAAGGAACTTTTCTAGAGTCAAGTGAGAAGCCACATATATGTGAGCAAATCTTTTCCTCTTCTCTTTCTAGCTCTACTTCTCTTTCACTTTCTCGTCCTGCCATCATCTTCCATGCTGTTATGGAGGCTCCTGGGGCAGGGACCAATCACATTTGGATAGGAATGGAAAGAATATGCAAAAATATTTGTGAAACATGCCCAAGCGCGAAAGCACCCAAGCCTCGCCCAAGGCCTGACACCTCTTTGTGTTCAGGCCTGAACAGTCAGGGAGATCTCTGGATCAAGCCAGGGCCAGGACAAACAGGTCTGCTTCACTTCTTCCTTCCTGAAAGCGCGGCACCGTCCTCACTCTTGTCCCCCGCCCTCCGCCTTGGCTTCCTTCTTCCAGGGTCATCTCCCTTTACTGCTTTCCTTAAATCTGCCCCTCTCCAGATATAAGGACAAGCAGTGATTTAACTCTCCAATGACTGTGGTACCATTGGAACTATGGTAAAATGTCACTATTGGTAGTGTGTGTACTCCAGGATGTAGAATAAGACTCTGTGAGACTATTTTAAGGGAAACAGAAAGTCAAACGTTTATTGCAAACACTGTTACTTAAATTTGTTTGTAACTAAATGTTTATGAACCAGCACACCCTCTTTCTCCCCCCCCCGCTTAATTCATTGACTGTCTCTCGTACACCCTATTTCTCAGCTCTCTCTTCACCTCTCACCCAAAACCTCCAAAACCAATCAACTCAACAGTCAGTTAAATTCCGTTATCCCTCCTCTCCACCAGCCCCTCCCCTGGGCTATCCAAGGTTCCATCTCAACAACCAATCAGTTTAAGCACTCTTGGTTGCTAAGGAGGCTCTGTTGTCAAGCCCCCCTCCCCATCAGGTTCGTCATAATATTCCACAAAATATTTCTTAAATTTCAGGAAAACCTGAGAAAAACAATCCTGGCCTTATCAGAATATTTGCAGTTCGGGACTAATTCTGCACAAAACTTGCATGTGATATTTTTGTGGAGAAAACTGGATTTCCTGCACAGCAAACAACCAAGGAAATACATTCTCTGCATAAAAAATCCTATTTCCTGTGCAGGAAATGTTGGTTTCTGTTTAAAACACCATATTTTATGCCCCAGAAGTCACCAGCTGCCATATTTTCTGAACAAAAAATTATAGTCATGGAAACACTGTTTTCTGTGCAAAAATACTACAGGCAGATTTTCCCCAGAGTAAGTCCCCAACTGCACCATTTTCAGCACATAAAATAATGACTAGAATTCAAGATCACAGTTACGAATGTGTAATCCGGAATTACACATCCAGAACTTGATCCATTTTCATGATCTGTATATATTCAATGGTGTAGGGAATATGTAGGAATTCCCTTATTCAATAGTATAGTGTAAATAATACATAGGAATCATCAAAATTCCCCCAATCCTGCCTTACCAGACATCAGCTTCTGCAAGGTATGAGGGTCTGTTCACCTGTTGCTCAGGGTCCTGCACACTGATGTTTTCATCATCTTCCCAAAAGTGATCTGCCGTGTGAGGAAGAATTGTGACTGAAAGGCCCTTTCTACACGAGGCACGAGAAGCAGTTCACACTGGTTCTTACTGTATTCAAATAACATGCTTTTCCCTGATTGTTTTCCACACAGCCCCTCATTTTGTTTCATTTTCCTGCAGAGGAATGCAAGTTCATGCATCCACACTACCTTGTCGCTGGCCACTCCCCCGACTCTCCTCACCCTACCCCAGCGGCTATGATTGGCTTATTTTTTTGTCCTTTGGGTTGGTATGTTTGTATGTACCTACGTAGGTACCTAGTACCCTATTTGCCAGCATATAAGAGGCACTTTTTCCCCAAAAAATGCCTCCTGAAAATGGGGTATGAATACAGTAACTCCCCCCACCCACTCTCTACGCTAGATCGCCACCAGCACACACCTCTCTGCATGCGCTTGCCAGCCCCACACACCTCTCTGCACATGCTCGCCACCCACACACATCTTTCCACACCCGATCGCCACCCACACTCCACACAATTGGCTGGGAAAGGTGTGTGCAGGTGGCAATCGGGCACTGAGAGGTGCAAGCGGGTGGTGAGCGCACATAGAGAGGTGCGTGGGGCCGGTGAATGGGTGCGGGAGGGGGTGGCTAGCCGGCATGGAGAATGGAATAGGGGACAGGGGTACTAAAAAATGCGGTGCGTCTTATGCCAGTGTGTCTAATACCAGCAAATATTGTACATACTACTTCCCGTTCCCACAGCCCACCCACCACTGCCCACCAATGTGCATTGGTGCGAATGTACATTTCTGCATCACTGCAAAAATCCGAATTCGCTTGGATGTCAGAATGTGAATAGGATTTTTTCCAGTTTTCAAACGGTGTGCTTTCCTACCACATGGCGGTGCATTATCATGGAATTCCGTGCAGAATGACGGAAAATAAAACCAAGCTAATTTGCTCCCACGTGCAGAACAGTTCACTGCTACAATGCAGTACCCCGCGGTAATAACCCCGTATAGAAAGGGCCCAAGATCCTGCTTCTGACTGTCACATTGGAGATGATCACTGTTGATTGAACAATGCACTAATCACAGTTTATGAACCATAAGTTATATCAGTATAAACACTTAGAAACACAATTGGCAGCATGAATTCCGGTACAGTTTGTCTCAGGCCTGTTTGTCTCAGTCTAAAAGAAATTGCTGTGTTACGTAGACATATCAGAGTATCATATGAGCCTGGGATCCTAGGATATGTGAGAACTATAAGAATCAAGTCCGCTTAATAAGTATATCCAGCCACTGGACATGTAAATCTAGATGTCCTTTGGATCAGAGGTGGACAACTTCCTAGAGTTGAGGGAAACACATTTCTTCCTGTTCCTCGAGAACTCTTCAAGGAGCACACTGTTCTTCTGCAGCTAACAACCTGAGACTGCCAGTTTTTATTGCTATTGCAAAAATCTCAGGGATTCTTCTTTGGGGTGAGCACGTGCCTGGGTCAATATCCAACACAATCCAGATGACCTTCCCTGAAGCACAACGGAAGTCCTAGCCCTTGTGAACCCTGAAAACCTTAAAGGCCTAACCTGGATGCTGAGAAAAATAATTGGAGCAAATATTCATCGCTGGAAAGCCATAAAGAAGGGAAGGGAATAAACATGTTACCAAAACCAAGATGTGGGATTTAGGTTCTTGATTCCCAACTGGGGTTTTTTGTAATGGTGGCAGATATTCTGACTGTGTTGGTGAGTACAGTGAGTTTGCCACAGATGTCCAGAGAACATATAGAGCATGAGGCTTGTGTAGAAACTCCTGGTTTGGAGTTATAGCAAAAGAACATTTCAGCTGGAATGGCTGGGGTGGAGGGCAGTTTCTAATGGAATAGAAAGTCTTAATTTATCAGGAAGAATCCTGTGACAAAGTCTTGGGTTGGGTGGAGAAATTTGGCCACTCTCCAGAGCAAATGTAGGTTTTCTGACCCTTAATCCTTATTTTGATCTGCACATGCTTGCCCTTTCCAGTTTGGAACTGATTCACCCCATTGCTTTTTCTTTTGCTGTAGCCACCACACTATTTTTGTCCATGCCTGGTATTTCCCTAAACCCTTGGCCAAACTCCAAGTTGGAATTACTTGCAAAATAAAATTGATCACCAAATAGATGAGACGGAAAAGTATTTTCTTTCCAGCACATACTCGACTTTGAGAATTCAAGGAGTTAACGAGTGGTGGAAATTTGCCACCTTTGATAAAACGTCAGCAAAATTTCCACAACTAGGACTGCTGGTCCCTCTCCCTCTGTCTCCAAAATATCTGAGTTCGAAATAGAGGAGGTGGCAGAGTAGAGAGGAGAAAGGAACATGTATGTCCTGAAGTTTGCTTGTCCCCAACAGGTGAACTCTAAAAAAAAATTAGTGGGAGGAAAAAATAGGGACATATGAAGAGCAGCTGCAGGCCTGCTGGAGGAAGTAACTGGGTGTGATTTCCATTGACATCTGTTTTGTTTGCTCAAGAGCTTTTTATAAGAGGTGCAACTTATATTTGAAGAATTGATTTATTATTATCTCTCTGATTTTAGACAGTATAGCAACAGCTTCTTTTATTGCTTCCCAAATCCCCCTCCCCACTCCAATCCCATACGCTGACATACTTCTATAAACAACAACAACAACAACAACCCTGGAAGATTAATATAGATGAGAGGATTAGTATAGTAGAGCTAAGAGAATTTTGGAAGATCTATTAATCTCCTGTACCAGCAACAATGGTATATAAAGTTCTGTTCTATTCTTTCTCTCCCCTGTTCTCTTCACTTCTCTTTCCATATGATATGCTTTAAATAGTGCTGCACTTACTGGCACTCAGAAGTAAGCCCCACTTCATGGGGCTGTACATGAATAAGTGGTATACAGGACTGCAGCATAACTTGTCCAGGAAAGAATTCTTGAAATGATGGTAGAAAGATCCCTGAAAATGCCCACTCTGCATTATTTAGGCAAGCTAGGAAAAGTAAAATCAACATCAGGTAGGACAGGGAATGAAATTGAAACAACAGATCAATAACACCATTATTTTGGTTCATGAGGACTGTTCAAATGAAACCCTGTGGTTCATACACCCTATGCTGACTGTGCCTACTAGCTTCTCCCCCTTCTGCTAGCCCCAGATGTTTGGTATGGCATCTGAAAAGATGTAGAAGAGATGCACAAGTGTTGACTCAAAAAAGCCAGCTGTGAAGAGCTTTCTGATGGGGAGAATGTACGTGCAGAATAGCTGTCCTTTCCACAAGTTCCTCTTTCAGACATTGTGCCACCCCAACCAATGTTGTGAGCAGATCTGCAAGGAACACAGACTGTGTGGATATTTCTTCAGTTGTTGCGGGGCACGGGAGAGTTAAAACAATTGATAACAATTTATAATTGTTTTAAGGCTGGCCTTTTTTGCAGCTGTGAAATCTCTGGACGTAGGGATAGAAAATATTTTAATAAAATGTTTAATCAAATAAAGCAAATGAAATTACAGACAAGACGCTTTGCCCTTTAGAAATGTAACATTTAGAAGACTCTGGGAAGAATGGAAGAATGACAGATAGAACTGAGTCAAATTTCTCCTGGGTCTCCAATACCTTTGCTGCTGAATTTGCTCTGGCAAGAGTAGGTTTGCAGGGGTCACACAGATTGTTATTAAGGAGAATCAGGAGCTGGTTGTGTGTAGCCTGGAGAAGAGAAAGTCACAAGGTGACATGATAGCCATGTTTAAATATGTGAAGGAGTGTCATATGGAGGATGGAGCAAGCTGTTTTCTGCTATTCCAGAGACTAGGGCACAGAGCAATGGCTTCAAACTACAGGAAAAGAGACTCCACCTAAACATTAGGAAGAACTTCCTGATGGTAAGAGCAGTCTGACAATGGAATACATTGCCTGGAAGTGTGGTGGAATCCCTTTCTTTGGACGTTTTTAAACAGAGGTTGGATGGCCATCTGTTGGGAATGCTTTGATGGTATATTCCTGCATGGCAGAATGGGATTGGACTGGATGGCCCTTGCGGTCTCTTCCAGTTCTATGATTTTATGATTCTATTTACAACATAATATGCAGTATTGTACACAGTACAATATGTCATACAGATCTGAAACACTAACAAAACATGTAGCTCCAGTTGACTGGAAGGAAGCAGAATAAAGACTTTTGAGAGACCTTAGATTTGGTTATTAAATGAATCATGTTACTTTTCATTTGATTTGAAGTACGACATCCTTTCATTGCAAATATCAAACAATACATTTTAAATGTATTTTGACACAGGCTTTCTAAAAAAGTTAAAAAGCTGAGAACTGTATTGAAAGTACAG
Organism: Cyclura pinguis; assembly: GCA_030412105.1. Taxonomy (NCBI): domain Eukaryota; kingdom Metazoa; phylum Chordata; class Lepidosauria; order Squamata; family Iguanidae; genus Cyclura; species Cyclura pinguis. Next base: position 168,461,832 of record CM059600.1, read on the forward strand.
TGACTAAGGCCTTTTCTGCACGGTGTAGTCACTGTGTAGCTGTGATGGCTTGAGGAGGCATTCATCCGCATGATGTCGTCACTATTAAGTTGATGTTAAGTTGCTGGCACACCTTTGCATGTTGCTAAAGCGTCGTATTTGAGCAACGGAAAAAATGCGTTTTCACTCCCTAAGACCGCTTCTACTACATTTCTACAACTACATGCGGAACCATCGAAGTGCATTCTTGCAATTCTTGGGCATGTTCAGAGAGGGCCCGACCTGGCACACCGTCATTTCCCAGGCCGATTTGTCCTTGCCCACCAGAACAGAGGCCGCCGCCTTTTTCCTCCATCGTGAAGAAGTCAGCAGGCAAGGTTTTTGTAAGGTTTTTATACTTTATATTTTCTTCTTTTATTTCTTTTTCCCATTCCACTAAATCCTTCCTAATAATTCATTGGAGAAGTGTACAGTATCACCACCTAACTATTTTTAAGAGTGAATGGTGGGCTGCTCAAACTGTTGTGGGAGTTTTGAAGCCTTCCTCAAGTGAAGGGTTCAAAGCCTCATGGGACTTGCATTCACTCAACCTCCCTTCCCACAACCACTCTCCAGCCTCCCTCGCCCCATGGCCCAAGCCTCCACTGGCAAATCTCCCTAGAAACTGCCTCTAGAGGGTTGAAAGAAGGCACCAGCAAACTTCTGGCCAATGAGGTCCTGCGCAGCTTCGTCACTTCCTGCACACACCACCAGGCGCGATACGCACCATTTTGCATCTATAGGCACACCATGTGGAGCAAGTCTTGCAGCACCAGGCTTGGCCAGTGTTTTTACATATTCTGCTGCTCTGCGTTGGGTTCTAATGGAGCAAGACAGTTCTGAGAGGAGCCAGGGAAAAGGTAGGGCCTTGGAACGGCAGAGATTCAGGACCTTTTGGACATTTGGGGGGAGAAGTGAATTCAACGGGAACTCAGGACAAGCCAGCTTAACTTTGATATTTTTGAGGGTGTTTCACGGGAGATGAGAAACAGGGGCCACCAACACTCTGCTAAAGAATGCTGATACGAGAGCAAAGCAATGCGTCTTGAGTATCAGTGATGCGTCGCTGCAAACTCAATGACCAGTAGGGGGAGGATCACCTGTCCCTACTACAAGGAGCTGGATCGGATCCTTTGGGGGGATGTGAGCGTGGTACCAAAACGAGTTTCCAGAAGCCTCCACCTTGCCCCTGAAAGATATGATGAAGACGCCCATCGAGGACATGTGAACACAGCAACAGAAATACCTGTCCTCATTGCCTTGCAGCCTCGGGCTGCAAGTCCCAGCAGCTCCGAAGGTATGAGCATGTAGCATCGTAACCTGGGTAGTGTGTTGTTTTGCAAAACAAGGTAGTAGGGAAATGAATGCAATGCAAATCCTGTAAAGTATTAATGAACATCTTCACCACTTTTTTGGGAAATGCAGTCAATAACCTTGGTGGGAATGATAAGTTACTTACATGTGAACTCTCCCCTTCCAGCCACTATAAGCAGTTAAGCCTTCCTTCTCCTGAGAGGCATTACAAGTATATACCTGGGGGGGGGGGGGCAGGTGGACTATGCATGCCAGAGAATGCTGTCAAGAGCAGGATAACTCCAGCATCTACCCCAGGAGTGGCCAATGCCTGGTCTTCCTATAGATCCTGGAATGCACTTCCAAGCTCCTGTCAGCATCATCCTGTTAGGCTGCGATGTTTAGGCCCCTCAGGTATGGTTTACACAGAAACCCTAAGTACTTTCTATTTTTACTTCACAGCCTCCTCAGCAATGACTCGCATGATGACAGACACTCTGGACATGCTTGACGAAAGCTCCATGGATCTTTTTGATGGCAGTAGCCAGAGATCAGGGAGGTATGCACTGAGTGCTATGGTTCCCTCACATGTTAAGTCCAGGTGCACTCCTGTGCAAGTACTGCAAAAATTACTAGACAGTTGTAATGGCCCTTTTTGCTTTCCTTTCCAAGGAACAAGGATTCAGGGGAGGGAGGCCAAGTAGGGGAGACTGTAGAGAAGCCTAGCACAAGCCCCTGCTCATCTGAAGCTGGTGAGTATGCCAGTGGAACAGAAGCTAATGTGTTGTTTTCAGATACAGTGCATGGCTTCACTGCTGGCACACTGGCCAGAAAGCCACACAGTTGTTTTTACAGCTTGAGTCCTGACTCTGCTTTCAGAACGATCCGATACTGGAAGGAGATCCCCAACCACCAGGCCATCGCGGCACTTTCTCCAATGTCCAGGCTAAGGCAGGCCAGGGCACAAGACAGATCTGGAAGGAAATCCAAGGCAAGTGCCATTGCTGTGGTGATGATAGAGCACTTGAAGGAGCAGCAGGAGCTGAATAGGACAGCGTTCTTAAGGGAGATGCAGAACGGCAACAGCGCATTGAGCACCTTGGTTGAATTGTACAAGAGGGACCTTGAGTCCAGCGCAGAGGAAAGAAAGGAAGTCTTGACCCTTTTGCACGTTGGCAGCAGGGTCATGAGTTCCATGCTTGAAAATATGGAGAGGTCAAATCCCAACCTTAGCAAAGCTCCCACCCACAATAATATTTCAAGCAGTGGGAAAGACCAGGATACCACTGAGGGTTCAGAGACACAGCTTCCTCAGGGAGTCTCACAGGCTGGGCATATAGGTGGCAAACCAGTGAGGGCAAAGAAAGCTCTCATCCGCTACAGCCTCTAAGGAATGGGCGCATGTGTTCAAAGGATCAACAGAAGCAAAGTTGTACCTCTGTTGTTCTTTGTTGGGGAGAAGCAGTTGAGGTGAGTCCCAATTGTTGATTTTGCAAAGTTGGATTGCAATTTTAAAAGTTCTCATAGCATGGCACCAAGGCAGGGATGGGCAACTGGGCAGAAATGCTGACAGTACAGCTAAATGGCAAAAGAACCTTCCATACTGATGTTCCTTTCTCCTAGCCTTCAGGAATGTTATGTGCCATGTAAACTGACAGCTATGGCAATTTCTGCACTACAGTGCTATAGTGCTATGATCCCACTTTCAGCGTCCTATGGAATCCTGGGATTTTCAGTGTGGGGAAGGGCCTTTGAGGAGAAGGAATTCTTCCGATTGATGAACTCCTCCCCTCATCCCTTGGGTGGTCGAACTTGGATGTGCATTCCATCCACTTCACCAATGCACTGGGGCAATCCCATCTCCTGGAAGCCATCCATCATCTGTGGGTGGGGTTGAGAAAACATTAACACACTAAGTTAGCACTCCAGAGCCGGCAAATTTCAAAATGTGGATTTCAACTAATGTTTGATCCCGCCACCTTGCCCCCCACTGAATGCCCATGCAGCCGTAGGACACTAGGCAGTCAGATGCAGATCCCACTTCACCCCTCAGGAACTGGGAGGGCAGCGCCAAGGACTGGAAATCCCACGGTGCTGCGCTCTCTTGCCACGGGCAGGCAAGCAGCCTCCCACTCCTCCCACACACACTGCCTTCTTTCATCACAAAGTTCTTCCGTGGGCCAGCAATGGGCTTATCATGGCCTGGGCAGGTAGCCTGCATGGCCCTAGAGTGAGGATTCAAAATAACAGATCCTTTCAAACTACAGATCCCAGTTCCCCATTGGGAAATGACTTGGAGGGGATGAAAGAGGAAATGAAATCCCATGGTGCTGTGTACTCTTGACATGGCATGGGCAGGGAGCCACCCACTCCCCTAGAAGCATCCATGCTGCCTCCCTCCCAGCATATGCCCAGCATGCCCCAGAGCACTTCTTTGCATCAGGAGGGAAACAGGAATGGCTCACCCTGCGACAGTCACCCAAGCACACCGTCAATGCCAGGAAAGCATGCTCAATAGCAAGGCAGACTTCAATCGTGATCTCTGCCACCATGGAGATGTCCAAGCTGAAGGTGTTTGCAGTCTTACGGTATATGAGTGGGGTTGTGAGCCACCATACAGCTATGGTGACACGCTTCTCCACAGGAATGGGATCCCACATAACGGTGGGTGTACGCTGAAGGTGAGGGCGCAGGTGCTCAGCAATTTCAAATAGAGTGGCATAAGTCATACGGAAGTGGTAGAGCCACTGGTCATCATCCCTCATTGACAAGACCTCCATGGTCCACCAGGTCCTGCACATTTGTTGGCGCACTCACCATCTGCACGGCCGGGGGACCCTTATAAAGCTGCCATTGTGCAGGGCAGTGAAATAGCTGGCATCCAGGTCACCTGCCAGAGAAGCAGCAAGAAGACAGTTCGCCCGCTGTGTGTGATGGCTGGCATCCAAAAGGCTGCGTCTAACTGCCCGCTCCCTCCCCCATTGCCTTTGCAGGAATGCTGCAGCCAATGCGAGGATATCCATATATGTACAGAGCGCTCGCAGCACTGTGGCAAGCGACATCTCATGCTCCATTTCGCCGGTAAAGAGTGAAAGGCAGACAACCGGGACCTGTGGTGTGAAATGCCGCGTGGCCAGAAGTCACATGACGTTGTGTCTGTGTAGGGATGTTCTTCCAAAGATTTAAAAAAAGAATTAAAAAAAAACGATCCAATGAAATGGGCTGGGGCAGGCCATAGGCGGGGGAGGGGAGCGGTTACGAATGCTGTGGTGCAGAACAAGAAAGTGCTCTTCGCCGCCTCAAGCAGACGACAGTGCAGAATGCCGCGTTGGTGAAACGACACAGAAACACAGCCATAAACTCCACTCCTACAATGCCATGAGGCGTTTCTGTCATCTTGTGCAGAAAGGGCCTGAGGCTAAGATTTCGTTGAGAGCTGATATAGAAAAACACTACACCAGCATAACTCTGGCAAATTGCAAGAAAGCCTGTCTGCTTTTCTAAGATCACCACAGATTATTGTGCAACCTGGGGGATGCTTGCATAAGGAGGTCTCAGAGACCTCTTAGAGACTTCCTTACACAAGCTGGTAAAAAGTCCTGTCTCTTGTGCCACTGGCTGGTTATGCAAGTGTTAGACACCAGTAGGGTTCAAGCCTCATTTTTGATCTGCACAGTGGTCCAGGTCAGGTCAGTTCATTTAAGGGTTCATTTTAGAGTTCATAAATTGCACATTCATTGGAAATAAAGAGGTGAGACATAGGAGATGAATTTAGGGCCAATTTTTTAAAAAATTATTTACTTTCTAAATCTAAAGTGGAGCCTCCTTTCCATAAAACTGAGTTGAGGCAGTGATCTTACCATTGCAAGCAACCTAGATCTGATAGCAGGCTGGATGCATACAGTCTGTTATCAAACATCCAGTCCTATAAGATCCAGGAGATTCTCCCAGGGCAGTCACCCTTCTCAAGCCCTGTGACTTAAAAGGGATGCAGCTTTACATCAGTCCCAAAGGTTATTCCCCTCCCAGCACTCAAGCCCCTCTCAGTCCTAGATGCCAGTTAGCAAAATCCATTCCACCCAAAGAGGCATCTGCTAGATGCTTACTGATGTTGCTGTAATTTCCCTAATCCTTCCCTACCCACCAATGTCACCATCTATTTAAAGATATAATTCTGGCCAATATTCTCAAATTCCCATCAGCACCCGGTGCAGTGCTGGGAAAAAAAAAACTTTCCTATCATTGTCTATTTAATAAGGCAATCAGACGACAATGGCCAAAACTTTGCACTGAGCCTCTAGGCTGGGACAGTAGGCAGAGCATACTAGGACAAAGAGGTCAGTGCTGTGGCAGGGTGAGCTTATAAGCCCTCCTTCTCCTTGATCATAGTGCGAACATATCACAATGCAAATGTTACTACAGTGGGCCATCAACTTTCATGGGTTCAGCACTCTGAGACTTGATTATTCACAGGCTATTTATTTTATTTTAGTTATTTTAAAAAATCCTTACTCTATTTGTCTCACTATGGAAAAATGGATGTTCTCTCTAGGAATCTCTAGGTCCTCCAGAACAATTCTGTGGTCCACCTCCACCAGAAGTGGATCATAGAGTCATGCTAGAGGACCTTGAAATTCCTAGAGAGAACATTTCTGTAGGTATTGCTAGGTCTTCCATAGTGATTCTATGGTCCACTTCTGTTAGAGTCACACTAGAGGACCTAGAGATCCTGAGAGAAGTGTTCTCAGGTTAAAAAAAAAAGAATAGTATTTGTGAATGTTATTTTTATTCTTATTTTTCCACTTTCCCAAGGGTATTGCACCCCTAACACTATGAAAGTGGAGAGTTCACTGTATATGACTGTGCTTTGCTTCCCTTTCCAGGTCATGCAAGTTCATCCCATACCATAGGCTATGGTGGCCTTGCAGTGGGAAGGTGGAACAGGAATTCCTCAAGTATCCCAAGTCATTTGTCTCCATGTATGCTTCAGCTGCTACAAATTTGACATCACTAGTCATGGCTTTTGGATCAGTAATCTGACAGTCCACTTCCTCACATTTCTGCTCTCTTGAAACCAAATTGTAAACTAGCAAAATAAAAAAGAATGCATCTTTTTCAAAAACCAAAAGCAGCAAATGCTCAGTTTTTCCTAAACACAGAGACTCGCAGGCACACACCCCAACAGCTTGGTACCATCCACACAGTCATGGGCTGTCACTCAGAACACTGCACAACCAGGGAGAGCATTGCTCATTGTGAACAGATGTCATATGACATCTGTTATTTGAAACCTTAAATTATACATTGGTTATATATCACTTTACTTGTTGTACCATATGGAGCAGGATACTGCACCCATACAAGTGCCATGTACCCAAACTGCTGAAGGTTATGCATCATGGTTGTTACACATTTCTTGCCAGCTCTTTATTCTTTATTACAATCCTCATTCAAACACCATCTGTTTGCTTGCTCATCTCTGTAAAAGCTTAAAAAAAACACACTAGAAATGAATGATGCCCCAAGTCTATGTAACCTGTGTCTAGATAGAAACGATACCTCCAACCAGCATTCAAGGCAAGTATTGACATTGTGCCCAAAATCTTCTGTTATATTAAAAGCATTCCTTTCTTCTATTGTGAAGGCAGAGCGTGGGGATTTTTTTTTTCCTTTAAAATAACATTTTAACCATTACTTTTTTAAAATGTTGCTAGCATTTAACAACACACTATTTTAGTCAACATTTATTTATTTTTTTAAATAAAAAATTAAACATAACGTAATAGGAAAATGGCCAAAAATCTACCCAAACAATCCCATTTTATATATGTTAGATGTAAAAAGTAAGTGTCACTCACTACATCAAGGTGTTACCAGTAGTTGTATTATTTGCAAAAGGAACATGGATATTCGCACCTTGTCAGAAATCGTCTGCACAAGGTAACACCATTATTTCTATCATGCTATTTCCAAGCTCTGCGTCAAGGTCTCTGTACATGTCCAGTAATCAGAACTGTGCTATTGGTTTGCACTATTTGAATTAATTCATACGTAAATAATTATTCTAACAAAGTATTTAGAGATCTATTGGAGGGGTGTCAGAGAAGTTGGCTTTCTAGAACACTTACAGTAATAATGTCCAACTGTTGATCACTTTGGGAAAGAAGTTCTGGATTTACTGCGTCATGTAGGGATGGGGGGCACAGAGGGCAGTTCACTCCAGGGCAGCAATGTTTTTGGGTGTCCCAGCCTGTTGCCACAGCCCCGCATGCCCTGGTCACGCCTCCACATACCACAGCCACATTTCCACGCACAGTGGCCAAGCCCCTCGTGCTGTAGCTCTGCCCCTTCCGCCACCCTCCCCACATTCCAAGCTCAGCCACTGGATTGACTGTCACATATATAATGAAACCATACATTTTAACGGTACTCCTTCATTATTTTCAATCTCTGACAGATAAAATGAGAAACTAATATACATAATCTCTGATTTCCATGCTGCTAAATGTTGACAGATTGGTGATTGCTCAGTGTTGGAAAAATCTTCTTTCTTTATTGGTTTATCAAAGTATGGTTTATTGTGCTTGATGAAAAACTGACTTATCTTTCTAGACTGGCAAGAGGTGAGGTAAAAGAAAACAAATCTGAAATAAGCTGAGCTTCTGGCAAAAAAAGATGTTAACACAGTTATAATGTATTTCTCAGTCAATCTTAGCCTTTGTTTCAGAATTGTCATAACTGACAAGTTATAGAAGAACAACATGAGCTGTGTTACACAGCACTTTTGGAGTCATCTTTGGAGTTGTAGGGGGGAGGGTTAACAATATTGTATTATCTGCAACTTTTACCATGCTTAAAAGTTTTAAAATAGAGAGCTATTTCTAAAAATGCTGCTAATTGTGAGGATTCTTGTATAGCTGCAGCTGTGCCTCAGTTAACACAGTAAATGTGTTCCTGGCCATTATTTCTGTAAAAAAAAAATGTGGTAGCAGAGGCAGAAGTAGCATTGAGATAACAGAGATAGGATCCTACACCACATGGGAAAGTAAATAAACAGGTCAGGTAAGCCTTGCCTGAGTCTGCAAAAACTCTTTGAACCTTCTAGAGATCACTTGAAAGCTTCTTCTAATATGTATCCAAGGGTGATCCTGTCTGGTGGTCAAAATAGATCAATGTGGGGGGTAGCTAGTATTGTAGGCTTACCAATTTCCTCCTTTACTTTCTGAGTTGTTGTTGATGAATGCTCAGTAAAGGATTCTGGGGGCAGCTGCTGTTTACCTTGCCTGTTCTGGCCAGGCATGCAGGGATACAGTAGGGTCAGCTAAAGTAGAATCCCATGCTTTCCCAGATCAAACTTTATTGCATTGTTAACTGCAGGTATACAGCTGCAGCCTGATAATCAGAGTTCTATGTTTCTCCCATTTTCTTTCACCATCCTCCAAGTGCCAATGCTGCTGAAAACAAAAAGGAGCTTCTTTGTCAGAGGCAAAGTACTGTGTTCCAGTTTGTTGTATTCATTTTGACACTTTCTCATTTTATTTTTAGTTGTTACATTTTTATCCCACCCTTCCTGAAAGGAGTTCAGAGAAGTGTCCATGGTTATTGCCCTCCTTTAGTTTATTGAGTCAGATCTAAACGCAGCAAAGAGACTTTCTTTCTTTTCCCCTCGCTTCCCTTCCCCACAGCAGCCTTCCTGCTACCTGAAAATGGTACACAGAGGGTCAGGGGGCCCTTCATAATTGGGTGAATTGTGGTGCACTGAAGGAAGAAAGAATCTCCAAAAAACCAGAGGCATTGTCTGCAATCAGAGCTTTTCTGTCTATGGAAGGCCAATTTTCAACCCAACCTCCTGTCATGATAAATTCTGCCATGTAAATTAGGCAGAAGAAGAGAATGACTGGTCCATTCAGCCTTCTGAATGGTGATCCAGGAGCAACAAAGACAGCCTGGTCACCCCCCCCCCCCAGCTCAGCATTCCAGGAAGTACACAAACTGTCCTGCTATTCGTAGCCACAGCTTTTCTTGAACTGATCTAGATAAATGGAGCCTTTCTAGCTGCTGGTGTCTGTTTCATGATTGATTTGGACAATGGTCAGTTCCCTGATGTTCTGGAGATTATGCATCACATGGTAAATGAAAAGATTTGTTTACTAAAAAAGAATCTGTGTATGGTAACTTGGTTGTATACTGGATCTAAGAAACGCTTGTTCGTGTGATTTATTTCTGGCCCTTTTTCTGGCAAAGGACATGCAACATACAGGTAGGTACAGAATATCTCTCATCACGTGCATGGATGTGTCTAGGCTGAGCATCAGCAAAGCATCTGTGAACATACTTGGAAGAGTATTTGATGCAGTCTTTTTCTGTAAGACAGTACCATTGTACCCATCAATATTTGGCAGAAGAAGAAAGGTAGCTACCTACACATGATTAAGATGACAGTTTGAAATCTGGGTTGCGATTAAGAATAGATCCTGGTTGTAGTTGTTTCCATGCTGAAGCTGTTGACAGTTTCAGTAACACTTCAGCCCATATTTACTCTGCCACCACAGAAGCCAGAATGACAAATGAATATGTAACTATTACATAAAAACCTTTAAAATATACAAATAAGTTGAAGGACTTTGTTAGAAGAACACAGGCAGCTTGTCTCCATGGCAAAGGACTGAAGGGTTATTATTCCTTCCACTGACTAAGAAAAGAGAAGAATGGGGGCAATGCATACAGGCTTGGTCTACAGTAGCCATGTATCCTATTTATATAGCGATGTCATTGATCTAAAATGCTTTCAGTAGATAATCCTCTCTGCCCAAAGCTACCCCATATTAGAAAGGCTGTCCAGTCAAGGTCTGGTTTTTAAAGAACTGTGAGCTAAGAGGTTGCAAGGTAACTTCAGATTTTGGCAGTATTCCTGCACTCCAAACAATCCTTGCAGATTTCCTTATTACGACCAATTGGTAACACTGTTGTTCCACTTCACCCAACAGTCTCATCTCTTTGTTCCATGTGTGTGTGTGGAAGCAAATAATCATGTCAAGCAAGACAATAAAAAGAAAGTACATTGACTGAGCAACAGCGATGGTGGGCCAAGCCAAGAGTGTAGGCTTTCACTGCCCACTCTTGGTTCCTTCACATTAATCCAGCAAAAGTGTCAAAATATTTCATCTTTCTTTTGAATCTTTCGGTGCCCTCATATAGATAGGAAGTCAAGCTAGTTTCCTGTCCCCTCTGGAGTCAGCACAAGTTTCACATCCTGCAAAATTCTCCATGACCTTGCCTCTCCCTATCTCTCAGCTCTCATGCCCAGATATATTATACATTAGAACGAAAGGCTTTCTTCACAGTAGTGCTTTGAATTTGCAAAGTCAGGTGATGATTTTGTTTTCTTTTTGGTGCCAAATGAAAACATTCATCTTTGTCCAGCCATTTTTATTTTTAAATGAGTGTTTTGATTCTTAAAAATCCATTTCTTGTTGTTGTTTTTTCTTAGCTCACTGCTGGAAGAGTTTTTGTTCTTCTTAATTCGTAATTATACTGTTTTATATTGCATTGGTTCATTTCAAACAGTCCTGTGAACCACCCTGAGATGAAGAGATTTATCAATTTTTAATAAATTAATTAATTAAAATTTATATTTTGTCCTTGTTTTCAGAATCACTAACTCACAGAATGAGCAGAATGCTTTGCTCTGGAGCCCTCTGTGTGCTTTGCTCTGAATGCTTTGCTCTGGAGCCCTCTGGAGCCCTCAACAATGTTGCAAATAATTTACATCTTGTGATGTCAGCTCATTCGCATGAAAGGGCATTGTAAGGTTGATTTTCAGCAAATTTAGTTTACAGGGTTTCTATATAAATAATACAGACGGTTCATGTTCGTACGTGCATGTGTGCACAGTGGTATTCAGTACTAATGGTCATTAGGTCAACGCTAGGGCAAGGCCCTACAACTGGAGATAAAAATAGATGTTCCAAAGCACCCCAGAGCCAAAATGTGCAGTATCTGCTAAATGGATGCTCAGACATAACTGACATAAGCAGTTCTGTAAATGTGTGCAGGTATCCAGCCATTCCCCCAAGGGATCTTCATAACATAACAGACTTTCCACCTTGTTGGAATGGTATGTTGTTCTTCTTGTTGTTGTTTTTGTTGTTCTTGTTGTGCGCCTTCAGATCATTTCTGACTTACAGTAACCCTAAGGTGAAACTATCATAGGGTTTTCTGGGATTGAGAGTGTATGATGCACCTAAAAATCACCTTTTTCTTTTTTTTTCCTTTTTTTTAAAAAATATTTTTTATTATTGGATGAAGACACTAGTGAGTTCAATAGAGTCTGCTCTTGTTGTGCGTCTTCAAGTTGTTTCTGACTTATGGCAACTCTAAGGTGACCCTATCATGGGGTGTTATGGAGGCTGGGAGTGTGTGACCTGCCCAAGGTCGCCCAGTGGGTTTCCAGGGCCAAGCAGGGAATCGAACCCTGGTTCCCAGGGTCATAGTTCAATGCTCAAACCAGTACACCGTGCTGGCTCTCTGGAATGATATGCACACCTCTAATCCTTGCATACAGTAGGTATTGCATCTTCTTGATATGTATCAATGCCATCTTGGAGGAGAGGAGAAGAGGGGGATGCTTATATTAGAAGGATCACTGCAGAAGGGGAAAAGATGCAAGAACAGAAGACTGTAAAAGGAGGACACACAGTATGTGTAAACACAAAACTGACACTCAGGTGGTGGGGCAATGGGGGAGGAAAGCGTACTTATGCTAGAGTGAAAGCTGGAGACCTGACAGTGCTCACATGCACCTGCGTAGCTGGCAAACAGTGCTTCAGGGAAAAGTAACTGTTTGATGATCTCCATGAGAGAGACCAGTGTGATTGGTTCTTGGTGCCAGATCACGGCATGTGACGGGGGTGGGACAAGAGACTATTTAAGCCTGATTGCCCCCTTCTTGTGCCCTCTCTGATCTTCACAAGTCTTCACAGGTTTGATTGCCTTCATTGATTGCTTTGACTGCCAGCTTCAAGGATTTTCTTCTCTCTGATTTGCTTGGTTCGGTGGCAATGATTGTGTAGAGGGCTGAGCCACATGCTCTGCCCTTGCCAATGGATCTCTTTTTCTTATCCATTCAGATTTGCACGACTGGTCTGATTTTCCCTCATTCCTTCTATCTGAATGGTGGTGATTTCTGCCCCCCATTCCTTCTGTTTGAGTGTCAGATATATGTTTGATTTATCTTCCTCGTTTCTTCGGTTGGAGTGTCAGCTATTTTCTTCTCCCCTCATTCTTTTGGGTTGAGCACCATTGCAAGCATGAGATTCCCTGAATTACCTTCCAATTACGCTGGTCAGGGGAGCAAACAAAGTATTTTGGATTGCCCTCAGAGCTCAGGTGTTTCACCCATTGGAAACCTGATGAAGCAGTTATAGGGTGACACCTGGCCTCAGCTGGACCCACATCAGGTTGCTCTTCAAGCTTATCCCTTTTCCAGGGCAGCACAATTTAAATAGGGAAGTTCAAATAAAGTGGCCTTCATTTAATCCAGTTTTCTATGTCTTGTCGGGTCATTTCATGGTTAACCTTCAGAAGAAGAGAAACTTCTAAAACAAGAGTTGGAGCTTAGGGTCTGTTTTATGTCCCTAGCAATTTCTGGGGCAGCAAACAAACTGCCAGAAATGCCAAAAAAGGAGGGGAAAACAAAAATAAAATCAGAAGTGTCCAGAAATTGATTTCAGGTGTGGAAAGGGGGTTATTGTTGATGTTTCAGTGTAGGGGCTTGTTTTTAAGCCTATTTAAAAGGAAAACTGTTGCTCCTGCATGCTTCTAAGAGAGTTAATTGGGCCTTAAATCTGAGCAGTTTGGAAGGTTTGGGCATTCAAAACAGCCTAGCTGTTTCATGTAACCCCAGCAATTCAGTTTATCCCCACCTATCCTGAAAAGATGCATGTGCACACACACAAACACACACACATAGAGCTCAGCTGCTTTGGTGCTTGACAAGCAGCCTTTGGTCAAGTCATAGGACACCCTTTGATATGCAGAGCAATCCTGACAGATGCCATAGAGTAGGTGGCCATCCTAGACCCTGACAAGGGAACTGAAGTCAGACCTGAATCTAGCAAACAAAACATCTACACAACATATATTATAATATATATAATTGGGAGAAGCTAGACATACTAAAACAAGAAATGTATAAATATTGCAATACTTGGGGTGGGTGAACTAAATTGGACAGTAATGGGACATTTTGAGTCAGCTACACAATGTTTTATTCAGGAAATGAAAATCTAAGAAGAAATGAGGTGGCATTAATAGTGAGGAGAGAAGTAGCAAAAGCAGTCAAAGGATATCATCTAAAGTCTGACTGAATCACATCATTAAGACTTCAGGAAAAACCCATCAAAATAACCATAATCCAAATTTATGCTCCAGAGGCAGAAAAAGAAATTGAAAGATGCTGTGCTGGAGTCCAGGGAGAAATGGATCACACACCAAAACAGGACTTCTTATTAATCATAGGCAACTGGAATGCAAAAGTAGAAACAGAGCAGAATCAAAGACTGAAGAAAAATTTGGCCTAGATTCAAGAAATTAAGCAGGAGAGTGATTATTGAATTTTGTGAGGCCAGTGGTTTGTTCACCTTCAAGAAACCAAAGAGGTGACTGTATACATGGACATCACCTGATGGTCAATATAAATATCAAATAAACTACATAATTGTAGTTGCAGAGAGAAGCTCCATTCTGTCTGCAAAAACAAGACCAGGAGCACAGAGAGATTATGGCACAGACTACTGTTATGAAAAAATAGAGTAAAGCTAAAGAAGAACATTAAACCAATCATGGTGTTAAAATACAACCTGAAGAACATCCCAACAGAATTTAGAGATAATACAAAAAATTGATTTGTACCATTAAGCCTAATTGACCAGGAGCCAGAAAAACTCTGAACTGAAGCCAGGAACATTGTCAAGGAGGAATGCAAAAAGACACTATAGACACTATCTGCAGCCAGAAAGAAAGAGAAGCCTCAACAGATGACAGATGAATCAAGCAGTTAAGGACAGATAAAAAGCAAACGTAAAAGATGAAAGAAACAGAGTCAGAACTGTGAGTGCAACTGTTCAGCATCTTTCGTGGAGGGACATGGAGAATTACAATAATAATCAATACAGACAAATAGAAGATGACAACAAATGAGGAAGGACAAGATACCTCTTCTACATTATCTGAGAAATCAAAGGGAAATTTAAATCAAGAATGGAGATTCTCTATGACCAGCAGGGGAACATTACATGACCAAGTAGAAATAAAAAAAAAAAAGATGGAAACAGTACACAGAAGAACTATTTAAAAAGATGAAAGGACGACAGATTCTGTCAATAAAGAACTATTTGAAGATGAACACACTGTCTTAGAAAGTGAAATAGAAGCTGCACTCAGAGAATTTGTGAGAGTAAATCACCTGGAAATGATGATATATCAATCAAGCTGCTTCAAGCTATTGAGACAGAATCTATTCTAGCTCTAGCTAAAATCTGTCAACCAATATGGAAAACAAAACAATGGCCCACATATTGGAAATGATCAATAAACATTCAATTCTCTAAGAAAAGGGACACCAGGGAGTGCAGTAACTACCAGATCATTACTTTAATTTCCCATGCAAAGCAAAACAGACCATTACATTAATTTCTCATGCAACCAAAGTGTCCAAATTTGACAACATTTACCATATATGGAGAGACAAACGCCAGATGCCCAGGCTGGGCTCAAGAAAGGAAGAAGCACTGGGGTCATATTGCAAACATTCATTGGATAATAGGGAACACCAAAGAATTTCAAAAGAAAAACCACCTTTACATATTATAGCAAGGCCTTTGATTGCGTAGATCATGAAAAAGATTGGATCACTCTTAAATAAGTGGGTATGCCACAACATTTGTTTATATGCATAGGCTGTTCCCAGGACAAGAGGCTATCATCAGGACAGAATATGGAAAAATGGAATGGTATCCTGTTGGCAAAAGGGTCAGGCAAGGCTCCATTTTATCACCCTATTTGTTTATCTTGTATGCCAAAATATATCATATAGAAAGCAAGATTAGACTTGAAGGAAGGAAGCATGAAAACTAGAGGAGAAACATCAACAATTTAAGATATGCAGATGATGCCATACTACCAGCAAAGCCTTGGATCAATCACTGAAGAAAGTCAAGAATGAAAGTGGGAGGTTTACAGCTGAACAGCAAGAAAAAAGAATAATGACCACAGATTATCTATATAACTTTAAAGTAGGTGATGAAGACATAGAAATAGTTCAAGATTTTCCATACCTTGGCTCAGCCATTATCAGAATAGAGACTGCAGTCAAGAAATCAGAAGACTAGAATTTGGAAGGGCAGCTATGCGGGAACTAGACAAGATCCCAAAATATCAACATATATCATTGAATACTAAAATTAGGATTGCCCATGCCATCATATTCTTATGCACGTTTATGAAAGCTAGAGTGTAAAGAATGTCCATAGGAAGAAAATCAATTCATTTGAAATGTGGTGCTGGAGAAGAATTCTATGGACACTGTGGCTTGCTAAAAAGACAAATGAATAGGTCCTAGGGCAAATCAAGCCCAAGTTTTCCCTAGAAGCCAAGATGACCAAACTAAGGCCCTTTCTGCACAAGGCAAGGGAATCGCTCCGTGCTGTTACTCACCGCTTCTTCTGGGGTCCAAAGCAACACGGACTGTCCTTGAAGCCCTGCTGCAGGGCTCCTCCTTGGTCCAGGGCAAATCGGAGCAATGCGAGGTCTGTAGATCCGCACTGCTCCGGCTTCCAAAATGGTAGCTTCCAGCTTCCAAAATGGCAGCTTCTGGCTTCCAAAATGGTGGCTTCCAGCTTCCAAAATGGCGGCTTCTGCTTGGTCGTGGGTTCTGACCAACCGCTGAAGCTCGCCATGCCTAAAGCCCGCCCTCCACAGATGGCAGGCTCGCATTGGTGCAAGCCTGCGAATCTGCACAAGAGAGCAGGAACGCAATGGCGCGTTCCAGGAAAATAAAGACCTGTTTTTTCCTGTCTTTCAAAAACACGCTGGAAAACCACTTGGGGTCATCTTGGAGCAGACTGAGGTGTGGATCTCTGGTAAGTAGTCCGCTCCTAGTCCACTCCAAGGTGCAGACAACCTCCGTGCGAGGACGCACTGCCCTGTTCTAATTGCCTGGTGTGGAAAGGGCCTTAGTCTGTGGTACTTTGGCCATATCATGAGAAGACATGACTCGCTAGAAAACACAATAATGCTTGGGAAGTAGGAAAGCAGTCAAAAAAAGAGGAAGAATGCAATACATACGAAGATATTGAGTCAAGGAAGCCACAGCCCTGAGTTTGCAAGACCTAAACAAAGCTGTTGATAGCAGGTTACTTGGAGGTCTCTCTTTCATAGGGTTGGCATAGGGCAAAATTAACTTGATGGCAGTTAACAAGAAAGTATTCTCCATTAATTTGAACATCCTAAGATGTTGCAGGAATCATTCTCTGGAGAAAAGCACATTTCTTAGCGCACACACAGACAAAATTCTTTTTCAGCACAGAAAACATTGTTCCCTGAGCAGAACACAAAAGAGTTTTGATCCCTTCCCCCACTCCAAAAAAAGCCACCATTTTTTTTTTCTAGACAGAATAATTGACCTGCAACATTTTGGGGCATTCAAATAAAACCATTTCCACACTACACTGTTATAGTGCTATAACTCCACTTTCAACACCCTATAGAATTCTGGGGCTTGAGGCCCAAGAGCTCTCTGGCTGAGAATTCTAAAGGCCCCTCCCTGAACTGCAAACCCCAGGATTCCACAGGAGGTTGAAAGTTGAATAAAAGCAGTATGACAGTGTAGTATGGAAATGGCCATAGAGAGAATACTGTGGAGGAATATTAGGCTTTGTTTTTGTTTTGTTTTTTTCACAGTGGGGAGGAAACTAATGTTGTTATTCATCTCCACATTCAAGTTAAGGATTTTCATCCTAACAAGAGAGATCCTATGGTGGGATCAGAATATGAACATCAGAATTCTCATTTTACTACCCCAATAAGCAGCCTCAACATTTTGTTTTGTTTTGACCTCACCACCATTTGATTCTTAAGCCCATGTATCACTAGTTTTGTTGTGTTTATTCCGAAGTGCCCAGTATGGGTTATGAGAACGAAGTCAAAATTTTAATTAAGACTAATAAGAAAAAATGTTGCCAAGAGCCGGTATGAGAAGTAACCTGTATTCAGTTAATGTGCTTAAGTTCTCTTTCTCTTTCTAGAAACAAACGACTTGGCAAGATTTATAGAACTGGCTGCTGCTTCATGCCTTATCTTCCTCCTTCTTGGCAAACTGGTTGGAGGTATTATTCCTCAGCAAGCAATCTTCACGTTGCAGTCAGGTGGGTGGCACGCTGTGTTGCCATTTCACTCCCAAGTGAGCCATAAATAGGAACTTTAATGGAAGAAGCTAGTCATTCTATTAATCATCATTATCTCCATTAATCTCCCATCATTTGTTACTTTTTCATTAATGGGAAGTATATTTCACATTTGACCTATCAGCATTTCTAATTGCGAATAGAGGAGATGGCACAGGACCTATCATTGTGAATGTAAGAGTTACTGGCCACCCATGTAGGCAACGTGACTCTATTAGGCCAACAAGGCAATGACAGAATGTTGGTCTTATTGTGTGTCTCCTGCTTCACAGCTTTACTATACCAGTGCATTTAGAAACAGCGTTGATTGTTCATGATTTTCCAAAACAGGTTTCCTCCCTCCTGTTCTCCTTAATTGCACTGTTAAATTATTTTCCTAAACTGAAAGAAGCAGGGAGGGGGAGCATTTGATGGAAAGACAAGAGATGGAAAGAATATGCAAAAAATTTTGGTAAAAGAACAGGTTTCCTGCTGAAGAGAATCCTATGGCTGAGAATCTTTGCTATGTGGGACTTTTCTTTGGGAAAAATTCATATACTTTTCTGTCAAAAATGGCAGATTCTGTATGAAAAACAAGTTCCTTAAATAGAAAATTGCATTTACTATGCCAAAACAGCATTTCTGGCACAGAAAATGCTGTTTTCTTCCATAGTCAATTTGTTTTCTGTTCATTTTTTTTAAAAAAAAAGACATCCCAAATTGCAAATAATCTCTCAAAACTGCACAGGTTTTGACAACTCTGTCACATCAAGCTGACAAATGGTAAAATTATTCATTCTTGCCTGGGAGAATTAAATTCTATTACAATTTACAATGCTAGAATGGACTAATGTTGTTCTGTTTTGTTTTTAAATCCTCATGGCCCAGTACTGAGGTTGCATAGATTCTGCGGAAGAATTCTCAGTACATGACATCTCTAATTACCTATAATTGTTACTTTTGCATCTTGGCCCTGTGACTCTAAACAGTAATTGTTGCAAACAGATTGCATTTTGGCATTAGAGTTGGTGTTGAAATCTGTGCAAAGCAATACCTTTGCAGATGTTACTCTGTGAAAAAATAAGTAGGTCCTATCAAATGAAGCTGCTTTCCTCTTTCTTTGGTATACACATCATCTCTCCCGGGAAAAACAAGAAAAGGGAGATTTATTAACAATGTCTGGCTCACAAAGAAGCTATTTGCTGCTACGACTGTTGGAAATGGTCACTAGCTTTATAAGGGAGTGGGGTGGAGTGGACAAACTTGTAGCAAGAAAGTCCACTGATGGTTACATGCAGTCATGACAATTGTACACAATACGCATATCTAGAGACAGGAGGCCACTGGACACCCATTACAAGGGAACAGCAGTGGGAAAGGGCTTTTGCAGCCCGTCTTCCCTTCTTTCTCAGTCATTGTGGGAAACAAGATATTGCACTAGAGCAAGAGGGGAAAGCACACAGCTGTGCAGATGTTGTTACATTGCAACTCCCACCATCCCTAGCCAAGACAACCAATGGTGAAGAATGGTGGGGGTTGTAGTCCAAAAACACCATGAGGCCACATGATTCTAAACCTTGAACCAGATGGATCCAGTAGGGCCTTCTTTTGATGTAAAGATTTTTCTAAGAAATCTGAGGAGGACTATTTCAGGGATTCTGGGAGGTTCTGACAGACAGTGCTTGAAATGGGAGACTAAAAGAGAGTGGAGTTGGGTTGCTTGATATCAAATTCTGTGTATGTGCCTTCAAGTCACCTGTCAACTTATAGTGACCCCATAAATTTCATTGGGTTTCTTAGCCAAAGAATATTCAGAGGTGGTTTTGCAAGTTGCTGTATTAAATTTCCTTTTTTGAAATGAAGTGAATTAATTTCAGGTCTACCTGAGGTGAAAGGAGAAGGCATCTGACCATACCTAGGTGTTGAAAGAACCATGCTACAAATAAAATAGTTACCAGTAATAAATTATTTCATGGGAAATGAAGCCACGGTTCAAAAGTAATACAGGGAAAAACTGAATGTGTTGATCAGATGAAGAAAGTTTTCTACTTGTTTGCCGAAGTTACTTTTAAAGGGCTTTTTTATGCATTTTAGATCATTTTTTCAGGGTTTTTTTCATTCTCTTATCCACCTGAAGTTTCTCCCCCTTCACAGAAGCAAGAAATGTGAAGGAAAAACATGAAGCAATATAGTGAGTAACGCAGCAATTTATTTCTCAAATTATACAACAAAAAGCAACTCACTTCTGAAACACTCTAACAAGGAATGGGAATTAAATACTTTTTAAAAGTAACTTTCCGAGCTTTCACATTCTACTTAAAATACTGGTGCTGGTAGGTCTTCTGAACATCTATCAGCCATTTTCAGCATTCCTCAAGTGCCTGGCAAAGCTACCAATGGTAATCCTAAACTACAAAGAACAGCCTTTTCCTATTGTTCTTCTGCCCTCGTGAATTTTCTTTTCTATAGAGGGCCTTACACTTCTGTCCAAGCAGCGACCAGAGGCTCCTAAAGATTTCACAAGTAATCCGTGCACCTGTTAGCATCTCCACTCTGTTTTAGATAACTTCTAACCAGGAAGCCAGAAATTTAGGGGACATTTTCTGCTCCATATTTTCTGGCCTCTTTGTCATTGCTTCTTTTGTGGCAGAAGTGCTGCTTTAGGTAATAAATGAGGCCAGCATCACTCTCTAGAAATAACATGTAGGCCAGGGTTGTGTGTCTTATGATCCTACACATAATGATGAATTACTACTGTCCCATCATCTGTTGAACAGGCTGATAACAGCTAATAGGGATTGGAATACACTGGCTTCTGGAGGACAACAAATCTTGGACAGAGCTCTGAATAACTAGTTACAAATTGCTAGTTATTTGTTTTAATTAGTTTTCCCAATAAGTTCGATATGCCTAGATTACCTTGACATTATAACTTTTAAAGTGTTAAATTGTACGTGTAACTTTAACTTTTAGTTGATTTTATAGATACAGAAGTTTAGAGTCCCTAAATAGTGTCAGGGAGATTCCTTACGGTCCAAATGAAGGTTTATGTTATGCCTCACGCGATCCCCTTGTGTTGCGGATGTTAAGGCAAAGATGATGCAAACAGGAAGAGAGTGTATTTTATTCCACAGACCAGTGGCTTGTAGCATTCAGATTATTTTAGAAAGTAACTACAAACATCTATTACTAGGAGGATTTGTTGATCACTTTCATCCCACCAGGTGACCCCAGAGTTGTTTATAATAAAATAGATTTTAAAAAACATTTTGAAAATTGAGTAAAAACCATTTTAAAAAACAATTTGGGTTGGAAGCACAGCAAGGATGGTGCTGGCCTCACATCCCTTAGAAGGGAATTATACAACTGAAGTAGTGTTACAGAAAAAGATCTTTCTCCTTTATTCTCTGGCCAAAGCTAGTCTACCTATCCTAAAAAAAAGTAATCATTTTAATTATTTTGGGGAATGGGGAAACCAACTGCTACATTTGTAAAACTGTGATCTTAAGAAAATCTAACTACTTTTTGTGGTCCTGGAATGATAATTGTAGCCAATTGCTTAATTTAAAAAAAAAAAAAACCTCTGCCTTTGGAAAGCCTACCAGTTGTTTAGATAGTGTGATGATATTGTGGTTAGCAAAATTGTGATGATTTTGTGGTTACTAAAACAGCCTATAGATGAATGTCTTCTGAAGAAGTATTGGTTGTCTCAGGGGAAATATTGGAATGTGCTCAAGGTCTATAGAAAAGTTTAAGAGATGACTAGACAGCATGCCTAGAGCACATATCATTGACTGCATGATTTTTTATTACATAATTACAGTCTAATTTGTTATATGAAGTGTTGGACGAAGACAATTAATTGAAGGAACAATGGAAAAAACAAAACATACAAAGTTGCGTTTAAAAATCCAGGCTTTGAAGAAGTTATGCCTTGAAGGACCTGTCTGGAAAGCTACCAGTCTTGACTTCGTGGAAGGAAATCAGATTAGTGTGCTGATAGAATCAACTCCATCATCTATGGGGACTGATTGAGATGAACAGCTGAAGAGCAACTGAGTTTCAGAAGTAAACAGCAAGTGGTTATTTTAGTGTAGTGGTGATCAAGATTGGTGTTGCAGGAGGCAGCCCCACCAAGTGCCTGCTGCTACCTTAGTAAAATCAGTGGCAAACCCCTGGATCATGGTGGTCTGTCTTTCTGTCACTCACCTGTCTTCTCCAAGAAAGGTGGCCAGGAGAGGAGTGAGAAGATGGTGGTATAAGCTGGGATACAGTGGTCAATCTGGGAAGTGCAGGAGCTCATCCAGATAGTATACATATACACACATGAACACAATAACAGAAGGGTGTAAGCATAGTGCCCAGTGCATTAGGAACCAAACAACATGGCTGCAGTGCTATACACGTGTATTATGCATTCATTTATTAGATTTATAGCACATCTTTCTTTCTTCAAAGAGGACTCAAGGCATAAGTAGAGCCATCATGGTGTAGTGGTTTGAGCACTGACTTACAACCCTGGAGACCAGGGTTTGATTCCATGCTTGGCTATGGAACCCCAAGGGTGACCTTGAATGCATCACATGTTCTCAGTTCCAGAAAACCCCATGATGGGGTCACCTTAGAGTCGCCATATGTCAGAAACAATTTGAAGGCACACAACTAGAAGAAACTGTTGAACTAACTGGAGTCTTCATCCAACAGCACAGGTTGAACTGGTAAAACACATCTGTAATTTGACTAAAAAAAAAACAGCCATTTGTTTTTGAAATGTATTTATGCCTAAGAGGAATGCAGTGTCCGTCTTCACTTTAATTATGTTCCCCAATCTTTGATTTCCTTTTGCCACAAACAAAATAGGGATTGGATTTATGATCCACAACTAGCTGTGGATCATAGATCCAATCTCTTTCACTGTCGTAGTGCCATCATATGGAATCCTGAAATATGTAGTTTGGTGAGATATTACAGATCAAATCTTTACTTATTTAATTCTCACCTTCAGGAACAAAGAATTTCTGAAGTGTTTCTGACCGTTGTGTTAGAGAACAAGTGTCTTTTCTGCCTTCTTTTTTTTTTTTTGTGAAAATATTGTGAGTGGAAAAAAATAAAAATCTGGTTGATCATTTTTTCCAATGGTTGTCTCAATGTCTTAAGACTCCCTTTATCACTGAGCATGAGAAAATTAATAAGTATTCTTTGCATCCCTATCAGGTACTTTGAATTCTCTGCTAATGAGCTCTAGTTCACTCCTATGAAATAGAGCACTAGAGCTCTCTGGCTGAGAGTTCCAAATAACTCTCTTACACAAACAAACAGGATGGAGCCATGATAATTAAAGTGGTATCAAATTGCTGTGGGTTGTATAGATACTAGAGCCTGCATGGTATGGTAGTTTGAATGTTGGACTAGGACTCCGGGAAACCAGAGTTCAAATCCCCACTTGGCCATGGAATCCCACTGGGTGACGTTGGGCTAGTCATGCTCTCTCAGCCTCAGAGCAAGACAAGGGCAAATCCCTTCTGAAAAAATTCTGCCAAGAAAATCCTATGATAGTTTCACCTTAGAGTGGCCATAATTCAGAAAAGAGAGCACAAGATAAACAAAAATAGAAGGTAGACAGATGGCAATGTTATAGTTCAGAATATATTATGTTTGATTGTATATTAGAAAGAAGAATTGAGTATATGGGTCAGTTGAAAGGAGGTGATTGGCTGAGGAAGTGGAATAAACAAATAGAAACAATTAAAGAAAAGGAGGGGTACGAAACTATAAAAGATACAATTAATACAGTTCTCCACATCAAACAAAAGGGATTTTAAATAAAAAACTAACTTTGTTCCCTAAGCAGGTAGAGGAGAGAGGACAGGAATTGTTATAGTAGTAGGAACGTAAATACATATGTTATATTTATATAAATATATATATTTATTGGCACAATTAATTTGTTAGTCATATGTGAAGTACTAATGGTTTTGTATTAATTTCTGGAATATCTTCTCTCTCCCTCCCTCCCTCTCTCCCTCTCTCTCTCCCTCCCTCCCTCTCTATCTCTCGATACACACACACACACACACACACACACACAATGAATATGTATAAGAATGACCTGGCATATGACTACAAGTACAAATATACTCAAGGAGGCTCCAACAGCTAAACAGGCACTCTAACAGTATGCATCACCAGCGATGCTCTAAAAGAAGTCAGTGAAAAATAGACCCATTTTATTCCAGGAGATAATGCTGACTGTGTTCAAAAAGATGAGGTAAGTGAATGGATAGCTGTGAAAATAGAACAGGCGATCATTTGGTAATCACATTCACATATTAAAGGCTCCGTGTGTGCCAATTGTAGCCAAACAATTATAGTTGAAAAACATGCTAAAGATTTCTCATCAGCGTAGAACTATATTTTGCTATTTACACTCATTTTTCTCTATTTTTTTTTAAATCTTAAAGGCATGGTTTTGAATAAAATGACATGTTTATGATCATCCAGTGTCTGATGTTCTATTTTCAGACCATAAAGAATAATATTTTCCCCTCTGTTTCTTGAGCACCGGAAACCCATGAGAAATAATGCAGACATGATGCCCTTTAAAAAATCCTAAAATAAGTACTGGCTCACCTTAGCACACCTTGGCTAGGAATGACAGTAAATTCATGCAAACTGCTAGTTTCTGGGAAGTTGTTAGTCACAAACCACTTTTTAGGTGAAACTATGTCCACATCTTTCAACACAACTCCTTTGAGTAGCAATTTTCAACCTTTCATTTAATCTGTCTCCTTCCTACTTTTGAGCAATATCTACTGTAATATTTTTACTTTCTTCTGTTGAGTATGCAACAAATTGTTCTTTTCAACAGTGTTATCAGATGTTATAGTCCATAGTGTATGGACACAAGATAGCCCATTAAAAAAAAAAAAACTTCATGGCAAACGCTAAATGAGATGTTTATTTTATGTATATACTAGTGTATTTACCCAGGGTTGCCCAAGGTTTTATTTTCTCATAGGAAATACTTGTTAGAAAAATTTGAGTTCCTGTGTCTCTAATTCCCCAAACTGTCTAGTCCAGTACTTGTAACTTTTCCCCATATTCCCCAATCCAATCTGTAGTCAGAATTATTAACATACAGAAGTTGGGTTCCTGAAGTAATACACTGCCCTCCTCCTTGCTGCTAGGCCTCATCTCCATAGCAACCAGCCTATTTGAGACATACACAGTTGACTGAGGCTGAAGAGTTCTCTGGCCGAGAACTCTAAAGGCCCCTCCCTAAACTGCAAACCCCAGGATTCCATAGAATCTTCTTAGGCAGCCAATCATATGAGGTCTTCACCTGACACAGCCAATCATATGAGGTCTTCACCTGACACAGACAAACAAACTTTGACTTTTATATTTTAGATATACACACACACAAAAAGAAAACCACTGTGATAGTTTGCCTTGTTGTTGCTGTGTGCTTTCAATTTGTTTCTGACTTACAGTGACCCTAAGGCAAACCTATCACTGGGTTTTCTGGGGCTGAGTATGTGTGACATGTCCAAGGTCACTCAGTGGGTCTCCATGGCTTAGCAGGGAATTGAATCCTGGTCTCCAGGGTCATAGCCCAGTGTTGGAACCACAGCGCCATGCTGGCTGTCAGATTTGCCTTAGGGTCACCATAAGCCAGAAATGACATGAAGGCACACAAAAACTGTCTTTACCAGTTTTGCAGGTTTGAATGACAAGAGCAAATTTCCATGGAGACTGATGTTGTTAATTGTATAACCTTCCTGTTTCATTTGAGCAACTATTCTGAGCCATATGGCAATATTTCAAAAAGTAAAACAATAGTCAATGCCCAGCATTCTCTCTCTTTCTAACACTTTAATATTACACTTTAGAATAAAAGGGAGAAAAGAAAGAACCAAACCTAGATCAATGGGAAGAGTTTGGCAGATATTGGCTTGCTTGGTTATCAGTGCCTATTTTAGTTCTACAGAACAAAGCAAGTAGATTTCAACCAGAAGAAGGACTAACCCAAGACATTTTGCTGTCTGAGGACCATAGGATGTTTCTTTGCCATTCCATGTGTAGTAATGGCTGGAGACTTATTCATTCATCTGCAGAACATTCAGAGAATAGCAACCTTGCACTGCTCTTATCTTCCCCATGGAAAGTGATAACTCTGAACAGGAAGGCTTCCCATACATGTGAGCATACTCCACATAATTAGGAAGCCTAGAAAATTGAGGTTTCCAGTGAGGCGGAGAGGATATACATGTAAGGGAAGCTTTCCTGCTCAGATTCATCACTTTACATGTGAGGAGATTGGAAGAGGTGGAGACAGAGAGAGATGGCACTAGGTTGCTCCCCTCTTTGTGTGTTGATTCAGCACACTTGCTGCACAAGCAAACAGAGCTTAGATCGCCAGTTGATGTGATGGCATCCTTCACTACCTGTGAGGCATTTGTATACCTGGGAGGATTCAAGAAAGGCCACACAACGCAGACTGCTCTGCGTTTCGGCAGAGAGGAACACATGGGGAGCTCGGTAGGAATGGTTGGAGACCTGCCATCATCCCCTCCATATCTACCGACTAAAATTGTTTCTTCACTCTGACTAATGATAGGACTGGCCCCAACCAGAAATAATTTGCATAATTTGACTTCTGGAAATCACAGTGAGCAGTTTTAGGGGACAGGAGTAGACCTCCAACCCAGTGAGCCAAACTTTTACTTTGTCTGATGTATATACATTTACATTACATTACATTACATTACGTATAGACACATTTACATTTTCTCAGCCTGAAGAAGCCCCCAGGCGAAACAGCAGAAACACCGCAGTCCTTACTGTTGCTGTGTTGGCCGTGCTGTTAAATTTGGGATCTCAGAGCATCTTCTTTTCTTCGGATGCCTAGCTATTACATTTGGGTGGAATCTCTGGCTACCAGCTATTTAAGAATTTCTGTTTATCACTGGATATATACTGCATGAATATAATTGCACCTAATACTTCTCAAAATTAGCAACCCAAGAAAATTCATCTACCACTGGAAGTTTATGGACCATTGTGAATGGGTTGGAGTATTTGATAGATAATTTATAAGCCTTTCCTATAATACAGGATTATAGGATTCCTTCACAGTTTTGTTTACAGTATGTGTTGTTATTAAGTAAACTTTGTACCATCATTTCGCTCTGGATAGTGTTACTATACATTTTTGTATTGCTTATTCAGTGCCTTTAGTGTTTGCAGTTGTTCTTAGTTGTGTGGTATAGTTGTTAACAGCAGAGTAAATTCATTTCTATATCGTCTACATTGGTATATATATCATTCAATTTTATTTTATATGTATTAACACACACTAAGGCATCAGAAAGGGCCAGGGAGCTGGACCTTTCTTTCCTCCTGGTCAAAAGCAGAATGCAAGGAAACAAAGCGTGTAGAATATTTTTTTTTTATTTGAAAGATGCTATAAGAACAGTACCTAATAACTTAAAAGCCCTATTGACCAAAAAAAACCCCAACACATCTACTATTCTACCTTGGAACATGGCAGCATGAAACGTCCAGATGCACTTGCTTTTAACATTCATTTAGCAATAAATGTTCCTACCAGTTTTTTATTAAATTTGCTTACAAATTAAGAAGGATGCTACAGTGCACCTAGTGCATCCTACATATTAGGAAGAATTCTCTGTTATTTTGCCTAACACAACGCCCGCATGGAAAATAACATTACATAATGCATTTGTTGCATTCAGGGCTTAATTTCATCCCAGGGCCTGCTATGATGCTTATCCTCCATGGTTCAGACCAAGAAGCTATCAACCCATTCTTCTGCCCCTTCTTCATTAGCATGGGCAGTAGAATAAATTGCCTATCCCAAAACTGAGAAAGTGGTGTGCACCTTGTAGAACTATGTGGCAGAAAAACCTCTTAAACACATCTTCACCATAGAAAAGAAAATGAAAAAACATTCTCTCAGTTACTAAGGATGGGGATGACGCTGTCTTCCAGCAAGCCTGTACTCTCCCCAACAGCAACAGCATTATGGAAGAGAGTGCCACAGGGAATGTGCAGAGTGCTGTTGTTGTTCTTCCTGACCAGTAATTATCCAAAAGCAGATCTGGGACTGAGAGCCACTCTGGTGTAGTGGTTTGACCATTGGACTAAGTAATCCATGCTTACTATCCAGTTCTTTATTCATATGATTGTTTGAAATCTTGAGAAACAAGGATCGCTTGCTGTGCTCTGTCCAGGTGGAGTGCTTAATCTACTAATATATAAAAAGTCAAAGTTTGCTTGCTTGTCTGTGTCAGGCGAGAAGACTTCATATGATTGGCTGTGTCAGGGAAAGACCTCATATGATTGGCTGCCTAAGAAGATTCTATGGAATCTTAGGGTTTGCAGTTTTGGGGGAGGGGCTTTTAGAATTCTCAGCCAGAGATTAGGCTGGTTGCTATGAATATGAGGCCTAGAAGCAAGGAGGAGGGCAGTGTACTCCCTCAGGAAACCAACTTCTGTATGATAATAACTCTGAATACAGATTGGATTGGGGAATATGGGAAAAAGTTACAGGTACTGGACAAGACAGTTTGGGGAATTAGAGAGACAGGATTTCAGATCTTTCTAAAAAGTATTACCTATAAGAAAATAAAATCCTAGGAAATGCTGGCTATATACTCTAGTATATTAATATTTGCAAAGTGCTATGGGTTCCATGAACTGTGCACCATCAGTGAAAGAGACTTTCTTGGGTTGGCACTTACCTTACCCCTCCATGGCAGAGGAACCAGAGAAGAGCCAGCAAAAATGACCTCAATATACAAGCACGCTCATAGCAAGAAATGGGGTCATTACTACGGATGCTACGGAAAAATCTAGAATTTGGATAGTGTGATTAATGGGGGCATGGTTGATGGTTGCAAAATAACAGTGAAGTTCTTGAGGTTTTCATAGGAGAAGATGCCAAAATATGTATGGATTAAATGCCTGTTTTTCAACCATGTGGTGAAGTTAGGAATGGAAGATGTTGTTTTCAAAAGGGCATTAATCTTGCTTGCCATTTCTTGAGTCTCAGAACCTCATGGAATGAAGCTTGGGGGTGGATTTGCTTCTTATCTGCTTGCGGCATTAAAAGCAAGAATTTACCCAAAGTTTATTACCCTCAGACTACTGGTATCACATGAAAGCATAACTTCTGCAAAGTTTCAAGAGGCATTCCTCAAAGGATTAGAAACAAGTTTATTTGCACGGCCGTACCAAATTGTTCTCAAAACGCTTAGGGGCACAGGGGAGATTTTTTTGGAGTTACCCTTTCATTGCTATACAGAGTTATTTGCAATCATATGTAACACATTCTGCTATTGCTTCAACGCCATTTCTTCATCTACAGTAGGGAGATGAAAATTTCAGCCTAATTTATAGGGTTGTTACAACAAGGTGATGTGTATTATTTCATGCTCTGAGCATCCTAAAGCATTATATGTTGTTGTTCATTCTGTTTATATAAGAGGCAATCTACAAGAATGGGAGAAATTTTAGAAGTGGGAGTAGAATTCCCTCCCAGTTTTGCATATTGCCCCCAACACCAAGGGTGCAAACAAAACAAAAAAGGTGGCATTTCAGCATCTTTTAACAGGGCTAGGAGAAATTCAATGTATCATCAGAGCCAGTGGTGTGGTGTTACCCTGACTCCCGGAGGTCCCCTGGGGGACACCTTGATTCACTCCAAAAATGCAAAGACTGGGGGAATTAGCAGAGCACTGGCCTTGGCAGAACAAAGGGCAGGGTAACCCAGTGAGATCTTCAACCCAATTTTTATGGGGTCAGACCATGCAAAAACCAGCCAAACATATCAATGAATGAATTTTATTAGCAAATATGTTCACAAGCACAAACATAGTCAGTCACTCACTCACTCATACACACAAGGACTATTGGGAAGAGAAAGAGGTGAAAACTTATAGGGAATAAAGCGGAGAGGGTGTAAGGGCAGTAATACTGCACCTGTCCAGAAGTCTGCAGTCTGGGAAGTGGTGAGAAAGAAGGAACTCAGCAAAGCAAGGCACTGAGGGGAGCACTCGACTAACAGAGTGCCGATCTGCCAGCTTAGCGGGGTTGTTCTCTGAAGAAGGTCTCTTAAAGGGGAAAATTTATAGGGCACAACATACCTTGGGGACAGACCATTTCCCAGAAAGAACAATGGTCAAAACATAAGGAGAATACCGTGCAATGGCTACTTGCATGATTGTTTCATGTAAATAGACCTCACCCTAGTAGGTTTTGCTGCTGCAAGCTTTTCTCAACAGGGGAAAACTCCGTAATCCCCTCAAGTTGGCTTTGTGGCTGAGGGCCCTTTGTCTGTGCGGATGTGCCTGCCTGAGGTCTCCTTGGGGAAACGTGACTGGGGTCTTTCCTGGTCTTGACCTATGTCTGGTCACTTGACCTATTTGTCCACACACCCACCTGGGCAACCTCTCTGGCATAGATGATATTTTTGATATTAATTTTATATCCCCCCAGGACGGAGTCTGCTAATGGGGATAACAGTGTCTCGTTTAAATCTTATTTTCCTTTAACATACATTTACCATGATACTCCAAGGTAAGGGACTGTGGGTCACTTCCTCTAATCTCCCTTAGGAAGTTTCTCTCCATTGCAACAGTCACTTTAAGGTCAGAATGTCCTGGAAGTCTGAAGTGTTCTTCAACTCTATTTGGAACATTGCTAATTTTTATGTCAGAACTTTAATTCTGCCTCCAGACGACAGAACAACAATGAAGATTTCTTATCACATTCTCTGTGTTAAATCACTTGGATTGGATTGGATCTTAAAAAAAGACTGAAGGAAGCAATAGAAAGAATAAAAGAGGTCACATAAACAAAAAACAACTACCAACATAAAAAAGTCATTTTTGTGAAAATTACTCTTTTTGCTTCTCCCAATAAATAAGCAGACAATGAACACATGGCAAAGAAATATCAGAAACAGCTTTAGAGGGACATTTTTCTACTTCATTCTACCATGTGGTCAAGTTATCCCATGACTGGACAGCAGAGCTATCAGTCACAAATCTGTCGGTAAAACACCCTCCTCTGCCTTCTTCTTCTTCTGTGATGGGATTTTCCATTTGTAATGAACCTAGAAAAATAAATCACACTGGAAAGTAAAGGAGCAGGTCGAAGCTCCCTTCTGAAAGTTCTTAAGCCTTACAACCAGCCTGTTTGTATGTCTTATCTCTGAAGCAAGTGAACATCCCTACCAACCTTTCTCAGGAGTGCAGCATGGAAGGAATATGTTAAACTCTCCCTATCTTCATTTATGACCCCCCCCCCGCATCTATTTCTATTGTGCTCATTAAATGCAAAAGTGCTTTTAATGCTACATATATTTTCACTGCAAGCCACATGTCATATCAGTTACAGCTTCCAAAACAAATGTCAGCATGTGTCCTTGAAGAAATTATGGGTAGAGAAAAGTTGACACGTTTGACTTGCAAATAATTATGGAGTCAAGGTGTGGCATCCCTGGTGCTGCCTTGAAGTGCTATTAATAAGAATACAGATACATCTAAGGGCCTTTCCACACTACACTGTTTTAGCGCTATTATTCCCTTTTCAACACCCTGGTGAATTCTGGGGCTTATAGTTTACTGAGGCCAAAAAGCTCTCTGGCTGAGAATTCTAAATGCCCCCCCCCCTTTAAACTGCAACACTCAGGATTCCATAGGATGTTGAAAGCGGAATAATAGCTCTATAACAGTGCTATGGCAGAAAGGCTGTATGTAATACTACTTCTCTTTAAATGAAGGCCTCACATAACTGGCATGCTGAATAACAGTGTTCTCCAACATGATTACATGCAGTGTTAGCTATTATGTACTATACTACACTATACTACAGTATACTATTGTCACTATCACGTCTTCAAGAAAAAGTGTCTGCACTTGTGTAACCAGAACACTCATACATAAGAAGGAGGTATCTGCACAGCTGTGGGAATACATGTGGCAAATTCATGAATAAAACTTACATACTTCAGGGTGGGGGCATTGAAAGAGAGACTTTTAGAATGCAGAGCCCCTACCATATGTTAGTCTGCAAGATAAATATTGAAATAGTGCATTGTAAATATAATGCCATAACTTCCATAGAGTTAAACTAGTATGCTACAAAATATCTGGTGTTAATTGATTATTGCAACAATGTATCCACTGTACTGTTACAAACTATCAGTTGGTTAATTGCTTTATTGCCTGTTGCTACAATATATCCAGTGAGGGTGACAAGATCGCAGCAGGTAAAAATGAAAGTGTAAAGTAGAGTATTTTGGGAACTCAGAGTGTCTAAGATAAGGGGCAGGAAAATGTTCCTGCCCCAAGGATGAGAAGTGAGAAACCAAATGTGGGCCTGAGAACTGTCGAAAGATGTGGACTAACATTAGATTTATGATCCTCTCCAATCACAGCACTGTGTGCCTAAAATCTGCTACAAATAAAAAACTAATGACTATGTCAGAGTGACATTTGTGGATTGAAAGTTATCCAGAGATCAATGGGTACTGAGTGTGGGCAATGCTGACTGACTATCCAGGGACAGGGGCAGGTGTGGAAAACCTGGAGGAAAGTTAAGCGGAAGGAGGTATCCTCAGCAGGAGTACCTCTAACATACAAGGAGGAGGCTAAGGAAAACTCTAAGGCTTGCAGAGGTAAAGGAAATTACAAAAGAAGTTTAATAGGTGGGAAGTCCCCAAAAACAGCCCAAGGAGAACTGAACACACTCAGTGGATGTGGAATGCAGAGTGGCTGCTGGAAAGAAAGGGTCAAGAAGTGGGTAGGAGCTGGAATGGGAATGTGATATGGGATGTGGGAGCTGGCCAATCAATTGAAACACTGACCATTTCCGCACTAGACTGATATAATGCTATTATTCCACTTCAATGGCAGAGCTTGGAGTGTGTGGAGGGGGGTGGCTACAGCATGAGGGATGTGGCCACTGTGCATGGGGGTGTGGCCAGGGCATGTGGGGGCATGGCTACAGTCCGGGACACCCCAAAAACATTGCCACCCAGGGCAAACCGTCCCCCCCCGCCTCCCCGTCCCTACGTGACTGTTCCACTTTCAACATCCTATGGAATCCTGGGGTTTGCAGTTTAGGGAGGGGCCTTTGCAAGCCCCAGCATTCCATAGGATGTTGAAAGTGGAATAATAGCACTATAACAGTCTAGTGTGAAAATGGCTACTGAAAAGGAGCACTCCAAACTACAACTCGTCATTGCAGATCCCCTTGTACTTCTTCAAAGGCAAGTCTCCACTGCCTTTCAGAAATATTCTTGCATCGTTATTTTTAATATATTTATTTTCATGTACCCTTGTTATACCTAAAATGAATATTAGCTGCTTCTCTTAGAACCATTTTTTGTAGGCTGTTAACATTTGTGTGCAGAATTTATTGCTTTCATTAGGAAACACAAGGCAAACATGCACTTTTGTCTGCAATTCCTAATTAAAAGGATTGACAGATGTATTAAGCTGCTATTTTTAATGACGCCCCAGCAGATTTTATAGCTTGTAATCACAGCAACCAGGAAGTGACATCACTAGTTGCCTGG
This sequence comes from Cyclura pinguis, assembly GCA_030412105.1. NCBI lineage: Eukaryota > Metazoa > Chordata > Lepidosauria > Squamata > Iguanidae > Cyclura > Cyclura pinguis. The sequence goes on from CM059600.1 coordinate 168,495,195, forward strand.
GAGAACATGAATTATGTTTAACATTTTTTTCCCAGGAGAACAGTTCAGTTTTCATTTTGTGTGCAAATAAAAATGTTGAAGAGCCATTGAATGATTTATTGCACTGAGTGCATTCAATTGGCCTTCCATCCCTTCTACTTTGGTGTGTGTGTGTGTGTGTGGTCATTGCTCAGTTTCCCATGGTAATTCTATTAAATGAACATACAGACAAATTGCCCTTCACTGAGTACAGGATCTACTTATTGTGTACCATGCTAGACAAGTTCCAAATAGTCCAAACCTCTCTCTTCAGAAGTAGAGCCAGATTCCTGTGTGAAATACACAATTAAGGCAAAGCACCGTGTAAAAACTAAGTGGCCAGTACAGGTAGAAAAGAGCCAGGGGGAAATCCTATCCTTAATCCAGAATCACTAGCTTCTGGCATCTCTGCTTGCTACTCCCAGTTTCTCTCACTCAAATCTCAGGCAGGCCAACAACTCAACCCAACAATGACTCCTCCCCCATCTCATTTCTATCACATCCATCTCTTAGCAAATATGTACAGGGGGATGCCCGGGGCATGCTTACTTTTGAAACACCTAGCATAGAGCAGATGCTTAAATAAATCTTCAGCTGAACTGACACTAAAGAGTGACCCTTGATTTAAGCTGACAGCCAATCAAAATCGAAAGAGAGGACCTACTCCCATCTCCACTAATTCTCAGTTCCGAATAGTGAGAACTGAGTCGGCAGTAAACAGAGTCGCAGAGAACATTCTGATCTTAAATATCTGAGACAGTATGTCTGCCTGGCCTAAGGTGATGCGATTGGCCAGCTACATGTGCTCACATCATTCATGCAGTAGTTTGCATTTTACAGTGAAGATTTCCACACCCCTCCGTACCTGCTTCTGAAAGCAGCTAACAAGCCAATTTGCAAATAATGTTGGTTTGTATGTTTCATGCAGAACTTGGAAATCTGCCTGTTAAAACTAACTAGTTAAGTTAATGGCAATCAGTTATCATTGCATGACCCCTGAAAGTAACTTTGTACCAGTATAGTAACATTTTATTGTAACTCATCACTTTCTCATTATTAAAAAGTAATGAGTTATTTCTAGTTTGGTTGTTATGATATAGGATTTCCTTGGCAAGATATATTTGGGGGGTTGCCTTTGCCTTCCTCTGAGGCTGAGAGAATGTGACTTGCCCAAGGTCACCCAGTTGTTTTCCATGGCTGAGCGGGGATTCAAACCTTGGTCTCCCAAAGTCATAGTCTACCACTCTGGATCTCTATTTCTAGTTACTTTTGGGGAAGTCAACTGAATGCTACAAGGTACTGGCATGGTGGTACAAAGTGTATAATGCTACATACAACCTGTAATGATAGAACTGTGCCTCCCAAAAGAGCTACATATACCACAAAAGGAATATTATTCCTTTTACATTACAATCACAATGTAAATTAGTTACACTCATATTCTGCAAAAAAAGAATAATTAATGGTAACTCATTATTTTAACCTCCAGGCTCTGATTTCAATCTTCCAGTCCAACAATGACGACACACGTGAAAAACTACTTCAAATTCCTGTGAATTCTGGGGAGGAAACACAGAAACTGTTAGCTTGGTGTGGGGCTGAAGTTCTGTTAGCTTGAATCTTGCCTTCTTGCTTGCTCACTCTGAGAGCAATCACATCTTCAGTAAGGTCAGAACAGCTGGTAACACACAGGAACCTGGAGTGAAAGCTGATCTGCTGAGAAGGGAGCTTATTTTGAATAGCTTTTTAGAAGGTACTTAATCTCTGCACTGTTCTTTAACCCTTTCAAATGTGTCTTCCCTTTTAGTGGTATGTAGCAGAGCTGTGTTTACATCCACTGCAATGTGATCCCACAGCAGCAAGGGATGTGACGCTGGCAAATTCAGCAGAGGGCACTCTTCCCTTTGAATCAGGATCTGTTCTTTCAACCTCATGTTCTGGTGCTTTCCACCCAAACAGTCATCTAAAAGACAGATCTCCAGAGGGTCTGAACAGACATGGTTAAAGAAGAAGCCTGCCATGGCACTCTTTCTTATAAGAGTGACGACACCCCATGCTCCCTCAATAGCACTCCCTTCTAATTGTGGAAGGTCAAATCAAATTTTATTTGCATGAAGTCAATTGCAAGTGCAATTTACAATGTGCTAATGAACATAACCAGCATAAAAATGCACTGTCTCTGACACTGATCACTGGCATTTGCCTTATCTCCTTTCCTTCTCTAGAGAAAACGATCATCTCTTTCAAAATTCTCAACTGCTAGTCAGCGCAATTGTTTGCTGCTGAGATGCTTTCAAGCCCATAAGGTACAAGATACCTATTTCAGCCACAAGAAGGGAATGCAAAGGCTGAGACAATTGGCATATTATGTCCCCAGGCAGATTCTTTCTTTCTTTCTTGTTCCCAACAAAATTCTCTAGGTTTGTTCATCATAACATCTGTGCTTCCTTTAGGCCTAAATAATAAGGGGCTATTAACTGTGTGGTATGTAGAGGTGAGGATAACAAATCACAGCCATAATCATACTTTGAACATGGTGTCTCAATTGCATATCTCCTCTTCTGTGGAGTGGTTGCCAGCATGTTTGCCATTCATCTGTGCCACCAAGTCAGGCTGGATGGCTCATTATTATACAGCCAGTGTCGTGTAGTAGTTTGAGCACTGGTTTGGGCACTGGACTACAACCCTGAATACCAGGGTTCATTTCCCCACTCAGCCATGGAAGTCCACTGGGTGACCTTGGGTGCATCACACACACTCAGCCCCCCGAAAACCCCACGATAGGTTCACCTTAGGGTCACTATAAGTCAGAAACAACTTAGAGACACACAACAACAATTCACCATGATATTCACTGTGGTATGAAGGTTCAGTTATTTATAATGATAAATGAGCAGTGGAATTCTTGTCTAACACATCTAACTCTGCAATATCTCACCTACAGATTCACGATATTACTGTGGGGATCATATATACCATGGATTGGCAAAGTATAGCCATCCAAGCTTTGTAAGATCACAACTCCTAGCAGTTCTAGCCAGCATAGCTAACAATGAGTAATGCTGGCAGCTGCAGTCCAACAATATCTGGAGGGCTGCACAGTTCTCACTCTGATATACACTAATGTCATTCCTCCATATGCCAGTCTTTATGTTGTCCAAATAGTGCCATCTGCACACACAAAAGAGGTGAATCAGTAGGCTTTGAGAGACCCTCCCCACCAGGTCTGCAAAAGGACACAAAAATCTTACATGGAGAAGAACCCCTAAAAGCTGCCCAGCGAAGTCTCATCATGCCCAGTGGCCATGGTATGCTGACTGACAGGTAGACAGCTGCAAGCTTTCGAAGCTCCACTGGTTTCTTCATCAGGCAAAACACGTTCAAAATCATGCTTGCATTAGGTGTTTTGTGTTTTGCACATTTTGGTTGTTCAATAGAGGTATCACTCTTTTGTGCCTTTTAGACTTTGTTTTATTTTGCTGTATGGCCAACACAGATGCCCCTGAACATATTTCCTGAACTTGAAGATACTAGATTTACCTGCAACAGGGGACTCCTACACAGAAGGGAACTAAGGACTGGGACATAACTCTTTCGAGCTTCTACCTCCAGCAAAGGTGATTTTTTTTTCTTTTGAACTACAATTGGCTGGGTCTTACCCATACAGCACCTAAAAGTTTTTTTCCAGATGCAGCAGTACAGAGAGATTTGAGAAATTTAAGAAAGGAGTCTGTAGCTTCACAAAAGACAGAGACACCCTGGATCCCAAGAGAAGTTACTTTACTGCTGGTAATGGTCTCTAAATTTTGCTATCCTTTCTCTCAGTCCCCTCATGGCCAAGAGGGGAGTGGCCTCTTGATTGAGATCCCTGCAAACCAAATGAACAACAACAGAAACAACATCTAATCCAAATATAGGCCTGTGATTCCAGCACCATCGCTTTTCTTCTTCTGCATGATTTTTAAACATTTCTTATCTGATGAAGAAGCCAATGGAGCTTCAAAGGCTTTCATGATGTCTTTTGTACATTTTGTTTGGCCAGTAAAGGTACCACTCATTTGTGGATTTTGTATTTTGTTTTATTTTGACATATGGTCAACACAGCTACTCCTATATATATTTACTTAAAGTACAGTGTCTTTTTATCTGAATGGCTGGGACTTAGTGTTTGATTGAAAGCAGGGACCATACACAATCTGAAACACATACTTGTATTAAACCACTGGGAAATGGCATGTGGTGTAGCCATGGCAGTGCTTGTCTAGAAATGGGGATGCTTTCTGGAGTACTGTTTTCCCAGGCATGGAGCTCACCCGAAACTTCCTTTTGAAAGCCACGTTAGATACCAAAGGAAAGAAATGTCACACTTCACAGGAGATATATCTTGAGCAAACAACATATATTGCAACATTGAACCTCACTTCTCACACCAGTGTGTAACAACATTGTAAATTTAGCCAAAGTCAGCTGGAAAACCTTTGATCCTCCGAATGTTTTGGATTACCACTCTCATTATCTTTACTGTTAACCACATGGGGTGGATCTGGTGGGAGGTCAAAGGATCTGGAAGATCAAAAGTTCTCCACCCCTGGTTTGGACTTTTCCCTCAATTCCAAATTTCAAGAGGATAGGCAATAGTACTGCCTGTCCATCATAAGGTACAGGTCTTCTGGAAGGAGCAAATACGGGCCTTAGGAAAATCCTTGGAAATAAGTATTCAGAAAAGAGCAGTGATATAATGCAGATACAGAATGGAATACCACTGTTGTAAAGAATAGACCAAGGAAAATCCTGCACTGTAGACATGACATAAACTTGTTGCATTTGAACTTTTCTTGTTTTTGTTTTTGTAGGCACACTCATTCAAATAACCAAAAATAGCTTTCTAATCACATTTCAGCACTGTCAGTACCCATTTCCGATGTCACCATCTGTAGGCTTTAAAAAACAAAGAAAAAATACCCCAGTTATAATGGAAGGCATGTGCAGCGTGCTTTGCACCACACGCTTCCTCTAATCCCATGCCCTTCTGACTCATACTGAATCCCACCTCACATATGGCACTGTTATGTTCAAGAACAATGAATACAAAAGCAAAAGGAGTGTTCCTTTCTATGAATGCAGCAATGAGGCTATAAAGAGAAAGATGTATCGAAGAGTGAGGTACTTGAAACTCTTGTGTGAGTTAGTCCAGATCAGCGTTCTAAGGAAATGACATGAGAAAGATGCCGTTGTAAGACTGTACCATGCTGCTCTTATGGCCTACTATGGTAAGTACGAATTGCCTCCTGGCTTTTCTTTTAGACCTGCTGCCATTGGAGCCACAGGAGGATGCAAGAGACAACCTTTCTGGTGGCCTATTCCAAGCTCATCTTATTTTCTGCCGAGGGATGGTTAGTTGATCCCTCTCTGTTGTTCTTCTCTCACAGGGCAAAGATGACTCCCCCTCCTCCTCCTCCTCCTCTATTATTCAGGCAGGTCTTTAGAATGTAATATCTTCTGGTGTGAAGAAGGCCTAATCAGTTTGGTCTTGGACACATTTTTTTTCTTGATGAGTTTTTCACTGTGTTTTTAATTTATTTGTTAACCATGTTGAATGCTTATTTTGAGAGGCAGGTAGAATATAAAGCCAACCAACCAACCAACCAGGCAAGTTTCTCTTGCTATAAGGATGAGAAAACAAGGTAGTGCTTTCATTCTCTCTTCTTATTGGAGAGCTACCAACCAGAGAATCCAGATATTGCTCTTGGATTTAGAGGCTAGGGATATAATTCTTCACTAATTTCATTTCTGAAGGAGGAAATGAGTAGGTTTAACAATTTTCAATAATTTTTCACCAATTTTTAAAAAATATTTCTATCCCTACACCTAGGTTTTATCTTAGGTGTTTGCTTAGAACTGTCGCTATTGGAAAAAGGTCAGATGTTCTGAGGAAAGGAGAGTGATTTAAGCACACAAATAACAGCTAAGTTTGAGGTATGCACATTCTTCCCTTTCAGCCTCTATATTGCAGAGCTTTGCAGGTTTAAAGAAACAGCAGATGCAAGCTATTGAACACAGTAGAGGAAATGATAGTTGAACACAGCAACAGTGAAGAAGACCATCCTCCAATGAATCCTTTGTGTTTACTTAGATCTTGCTCTTGGTAGGAAGCACACTTGGGGCATGGAATAGAATACAAATATGTATATATGCATGTACATATGCACACATATAGGTAGTTTTATATCCTGTTTCCCTCTCCTCCCTCCCCCCAAAAAAATAAAAATAAAACCTGGAATTCAAAACAGCTTTTATTTTTTTAAATGGGTACAAGCAAAACCATGAACAGTTAGAACACTAAGGCAAAGTTAAACAGAGTAGAGTATTAAAGCCAACACTGAATTAAAAGCAATTTAAAAGCACATCAATGAAGTACAGCGCACCTCCATGAAAAGGCCCTTCCTCAGCAGCCTCTCGGTTGTCCAAAGTGTGCCCTTAGGTCTTTCCCTGCTAGCAAAGGGACAAAAAGGAGAGAATCAGCCTAGTGACCCTTGGAAGGTTGCTCAACAGCCTAGGAACAACCACCAAGGATTCCTTGTGGAAGGGAAGGAGAAGGAGAAGGAGAAGGAGAAGGAGAAGGAGAAGGAGAAGGAGAAGGAGAAGGAGAAGGAGAGCAACAGCAACAGCAACAACAAACAACTCTGACAATGGGGGAACCATGAGAATGTCTTTTCCTGATACTTTCTTTCATCAGGACCATACAGGACGTGGTGGTGGCCAGTCTGCCACTGAAATCACAATGAAAGAGTGAAAAGGGGTCAGATTTTAGGAGCAAAAGAAAGTGAGCAATGCTGAATCCATTGACCATTCACTACCTCCCTCTCTACAGTCATGTCTTCCATCTCCGTTCTCCTGATCAGGCTCGCATTTGGTGCCTCTTGGTCTAGATCAGGCTTGATGTTATCTCTGAGCACACTGGGACATTCACTTGAGTCATACAAGACACTTTGTCTACCAGCACTAGCCCAGTCCATACTAGCATCTGGTCTTCAGCTGTGTTCTTCCAGCCACCTTTGCAATCACAAGTGGCCAGATCTGGCAGCAGCTGTGTAATGAGCCAGGAGGCAAAAGCTGCTCTGCTTTCCATTGCTTCCATGAAAAACACCAGTTTGTGGGTGACCATGAGAAAGGAAGTGGTGACTCAAAGAGTTCTTTCATAGTACTGGAAGTGGAGATCCATGCCAGTGGTAGATATCAAGTGAAGATTGCAAAGTCTTTACTATTAGCACGGTCCAGATGGGAGAAAAATAGTGATAGAAGCCTCCTTTCATAGAAGTAAAGCAAAGCCAGGGGGGAAATTCTGCAGTCCTCATCCACATACCTCTTTTGCTCTCAGATCAGACTACACACCTGTTTCCTTCATGTTTGTGGGAAATCCAGACTGAAATGCTTAAACATGCCATCCTCACATCTAGTTTGGTCTTCCGTAAAGCAACTTTGTGCCAACAACTGAAATAAGCATTTCCATAGAATTGCTAAGATACCACATAAAAGTGAGAGCACTAGTAAAGATGTTAGAAAGTAGGGTGACATTTACAATCTATTTCAACAGAATTATTTTCAACTTGAATGAATGAGAGGATTGTGAGAAAATTGTAGGGGCTTTGCAGAAATTACTACAAAATCTATTAACATTGATTTAAGGGTAACAAAATTAGCTTAGTCTAGCACCATGCCCATTGCGTAGGGAAATAATATCATACATGTGGACAGTAAATATCATTGCAATGGCTTTTATTTTTATGTTATTCTCCAAGTGGGTATGTCCAAAAGGAACTGGATGCAAACTAGCCAAAATAGAAAATATTGCTACATTGATGACCGCATTCCATTGAGTTCAGTACATCTGTCTGTTCACCGCAATGAATGCCCAAAGGAATGCATTCATCAACTGAACCTGAATCTTTTTTTTTTTTTTTATTTTCTAGGCCTTTGGTAATGCTCCAGTGACATACAAAATTTCCTTTCAGGTGAATTTGGGAATTCTTCGCCAGGTAAACCAGCTGAAGAATTTTGACTAAAATGAAAAGAGTTTCAATAAAGCTCTGTGCGTTCCCTGGGTTGTTTACCTAAATAAAGTCAAATTTGAAGGGAATACAGACATTCCTCCTCAGTTGAAACGTATGATGAATTTTGAAGGATTTTGAAAAGTGTTGGAGGCCAGTGATAATTCTCAGGGGGCAAGATTTTGGTGGGTAGAGGAATAACATTCCTGGCATTACATTCTGCATAAGACTGTTTTGCTGTTTTATCTGGCTTCCATTCATCTCCCCTACTTTTATTCATTTCCTGAAGGATCATGTTGTCTGAAATTTTCTCCTGTGCCACGATGGCATCAGGCAAACAAGAAATTATACTTTTTGGTTTTGATTCATGCTTGAAGCAATTTGGTTTATCCATTTAGTAAAAATATTGATTAACGCTGTGAAGAATCCTATGTGAAACAAAACTTTGTCTTCAAGTTTCTGCCATTACAGCTTAGTATTTTCCCAATGACCTCCTCTCCACCATGTTTCAATCCTTTGACTATTCATGTCAGTTTTCATACAATACACACACATACACTTTGGCTATTTCTGTCCTAGACTGTTATAGTGCTATTACTCCACTTTCAACATCCTGTGGCATTCTGGGGCCCTTTCCGCACTACAATGTTATAGTGCTGTTATTCCACTTTCAACATCCTGTGGAATTCTGGGATTTGTAGTTTACTGAGGCCAAATAGCTCTCTAAACGTCTCCCTAAACTGCAAACCCCAGGATTCCACAGGATGTTGAAAGTGGAATAATAGCACTATAACACTGTAGTGTGGAATGGCCTGGGTTTTGTAATTTACTGAGGCCAAAGAGCTCTCTCTGACTGAGAATTCTAAAGACTCCTCCCTAAACAGCAAACCCCAGGATTCCATAGGATGTCGGAACAATAGTGCTATAACAGTGTTGGGCAGAAATGTCCTTTGTTTCCAAAGATCCAGTTCAAAGTGTTCGTTTTATAAAGCAGGAATGGGCCACATATAACCTCATGCCTCTTACAGCCATTTTTGTACAAGGATCCCTACAGCTGCTCAGTTTCGCTGCAATAAGGACAGGCGGGGAGGGGGCTAAGGCCATTTCCACCCTACACTGTTATAGCGCTATTATTCCACTTTCAACCTCCTGTGGAATCCTGGCATTTGCAGGTTAGCGAGGGGCATCTAAAATTCTCAGCCAGAGAGCTCTTTGGCCTCAGTAAACTACAAACCCCAGAATTGCACAGGAAAGTAGAATAGCACTAAAACAGTGAAGGGCAGAAGTGGTCTGAGAGAGAGAGAGAGAGGAAAGCAAGACCAATTTGGGTTTAAATTTCCTGAACCAAAAGCTCTTTAAAATGAGTCCTTTGACTTTAAAACAATGCATGCAAGGAGCAAGCACTGTGTTTTCAAGCTGTAAGTGCTATCAACTTCAAAACAAACATACAACTCTATTCACACCTTGTTTTAAAGCAGCAGTACTCATTCTGAAGGGGAAGGTTTTTATCATCCTCCTGAATTTTGGCAGTGCACTAGCAGTGGTGGCCCCAGTTAGTTGAAGGGGGCAATTTAGCCCCTCTGAGACCCAAGATTTGCCTCTGAGACCTCTGTCAAACACTGAGGGAATTAAGGGCAAGTATCTCTGAAAGATTTTCTCCAACGATGTGAACCTGGCTGTAAGTCGAGGTAATACCTGAGGTTCTGTTATATGCTACATCACCAAAAAGTTAGTAAGAATGGGAAACAATATTGTCCAATTTCTCCACATTTCTCCACATTTCTGTAGGATGAATTGGCTAAAAAACCATACCAGAGACCCTCTCATTCTCACAAATATTGCATTATGTTTCTACTTTAGTTGCTTTGCTTTCTTCTTATGAAATCCTGGGATATGCAGTTTAGGGAGGGGAAATTGGAATCATCAGCCAGTGAACTTTTCTGGTGTCTCTGAGAAAACTGAAAGCCCCAGGATTTTATAGGACCCCTTCATGGCACCACAGCATTTTAACTGTGTAGTGTGAAAGGACCCCAGAGCTTCCCATTCACCACCACCAGAATTAATAGAACCAGCTCTATACTAAATAAATAGCAAATTTATTTCTTCAGTTATTCTTTCATAATTATTAAACATGAGCAGGTCGGAACTCTTCTTGTTTCATACAAACTGCATATAAAAAGCCTCTCCCCATTTTTTCTCTTATGTCTGTACTAAAGCAGTTTTGCCTCAGACATTGTGATTTGCAGATCCATTCCTGGCCTCCTTATTCTTCACGTCCTTAACTTCAAAAGCAGATCTTTTCCTCTCCTGTAAGGTTTATTCCCATCCAGAATTTGTTGGTCTCACAATGTGTACCAGAAGTTACGGTGGCTGCTCCTCTATGGCCCTTTTCGCACGGCATTTGCCATGCAAAAGGGCCCCTGGAGCATTGCGCGACTGCGAGGAGCAGTCCACATGACGCACTCACAATCGCGCAATGCTCCAGGGTCTGGCAGGCACCGATTGCACACTTTTTCATTTTCCACTGTGAGCCAAAAATTGTGCACGATCACGCATTGCTCCAAGGCCCTGCGCGCACTTGCCGTGTGTGTGGAGCTCTGGAGCCACGGCACTCATGCTTCCTGCCCCAGCGCAGCCTGGGAAACTCCCAGGCTGCACTGCGGAAGGAAGAGGAGGGGTTCTCACATGAGCAGGCAGCAGCTGTGGAGCTGAAAGAACTGGGATGTGAGACCCTCTCTCTAGAGGCTGCTCATGTGATCCCCACACCCCAGCTCTGCAAAAAGGTGAATTGCGGAAAGGGCCTATGTATTAAAAATTTCAAAGGATAAGCCCAGCAGGAATATATGTTTTCATGTCTGAATTTTTCCTTGCAGTATTAAATTTTTCTTTATTTCTGTAAAGATTCAGGTTTCAGGATGAAGATGCTTGGAAATCTGTACTCATTTTCATACAAAAATATATCAGTAGTCTGGTATATGGCTAAGATATCTTAGATATGGCCAAGATATATGAACCATTTTACTGCATGGCTTCACACCTCCTGGAGGTTTTGCAAAAAATTTGAGTGAGTGCATTTTGCATCAAGATTTGTCTGTTTTAACATCTAGGAAGTGCCACTGTCCCAACACCATCCCTTATATCTTACCCCTCTGTAATTCCTTTAGCCCCTCAAATTTTTCTTTTCTATTTTTCAATTTTGGCTTCAATTTTTTTGTCAGATTATTGAGAATCTTCCTTGCCATCACTGGGACTCCTCTCCTCATTACTCAGGACATGTAGGGATGCTGTGTGCATGCACATGTGCATGTGTATGTATGTATGTATCTCTCCCCCCGCCCCCCAGTGTTATGTGGTAAGGAACCTTGTTTTTGTTGTATGCCTTCAAGTAATTTCTGACTTGTGGCAAACCTATCACAGGGTTTTCTGGGGCTGAAGGCATGTGATGCACCCAAGGTCACCCAGGGGGTTTCCATAGTCAAGCAGGGAATCAAACCCTGGTCTCCAGGGCCATAGTTGAATGCTCTAAGCACAATGCTATGCTGGCTCTAGGTAAAGAACCTACCTTGGTTCAAATGTGTATTCTAATATATTGCCTTTCATTTTTGTATTGTTCTTGTTTGTAGCTTGTGTGTTCTTTAGTTATTTGTATATTGACTTTGAATTGGTGCTCCAGCCCAACACTCATCTCCAACCCTATCTGATAGTACACACACACACAGGTTTTCAATGTATGACAGTTTGACTTGAAGATCTCAGCTTTACCTTTTGTCATCTGGTCATCTTTTTCCATTTTAGTTTTGTTTTGTTTTATAAACCATGTGGTCCAAAAGTGGAATAACAAGTGCTTCTGTAACAATAAAATAAAATATATGACATACATCAGAAAGTTTCAGAGAATGAGATCCAGAGAGAGGAAACCAGGGGAGAGGGAGGAAGCAGCAAAGCCATAAGCAATTGTTCCTGCTACTCTTCTACCAAGATGCTTTTCTTGTAGTCCTTTGGGGGAATAAGATCTGTGTTGCTTTGTTTGTTTACTGTGGGAAAGCACTAGACATGAATCACTGCAACATCTTGATCTCCTGGGAAGCACAGAATGCCTTTGTGAGCAACCTAGGTCCACTAGTATCCCATATCTGTGAACCAGTATAATTATTGAAGGTTGTGTAATGTAGAAATGAAACATTATTTGTGAGCCCAAGAGAGGAAAAATAGGAAATTGAATTATTTCTGTTGGCATAACTCACCTTGCACTACAGCTCAATTGAATTTCATTGAGAAAGAACAGTAGCAACCATAATTATGAGCTATAATCAGTTGCTGGTAGTACCATTTGTAGTGAAAAATAAAAGGAGGGAAATCCTTCAGAGGAAAGGAAAGAAGCTCTGAGGCCACCAATCATGAGCTTTTCATCCAACAAACTGTTAAAGACTTTTTCTTCCCTCCCCGCTTCCCTAGAGTACAGGGACACATACTTCCAGATTACTTCCCTTAGAGGTATGGAATAGATATTAAATAGCATGGGGGCACAATATGGCACTCAAAGCCATCCCACATGTCTAAGTCCCCAGGGCAGAATAAATCCCTACACCACCTTTTTGGGGCTGCCCTCCCAGACCACTATAAAACCATAGTTTTGAAGCCCAACTCTGCCAGATTACAGAGGATGTTTATGAAAAGGATTACACAGATTTATGGAGGATAGATTCATGAATAGGTAGTTGTGAAATTTCAGTGGGACCTGATACATTAAGGTAATGCATTAGAATACTAGAAACTGAAGAGAATTGAGAGAGTAGAGTTGAAAAAGAGCTGAGAGAGGAGAGAAGAGAGTTCCGTTCATGCCTTGTTTGTTAACAATTTGCAGACCATTTGACAAGACTAAAGGTGGGGAAAGTTTGCCCTATGTGGGTTGGGCTTTTCCCCAGGCCACTCACCCATCAGCCCGTTCTTTTCAGCCTGTTCCTTTTTCTTTTTCTTTTTCTTTTTTTCTTTTTTTTGGGAAAAAAAACCCCAAAGATGGTCTCCAGTAACCCTTAAGGGGCACAGAAGCCATTAGGTGGAGGGTCAAAAAAAGTGTTAAAAATGTCCAGGGAAGTGGGATCTGGCAGGGGGTGCAGCTCTATTTGGTCCCACTGAGAGCCAATGTAGCTCTCTAACCCTTGGCAATTTCCCATCCCTGGTAAAGCTAGACCCTGAACTCATAACATAGCTCCTACCTGTGGCAGAAATATTAAATGGCCCATTTCCTATGACAAGAGCAAGCGAGAGAGTGATTTCTCTTAACAAAATAAATCAGCGTACGCTTCTTTATAAATATGCCTAAAATGCAAATTAAAATATATGAAATCCCTATATTTGCCCCTGCTCTAAAATATTTCACTAGGATTTCTATTGCTACCTTATGTCCAAGAAATATCTATTCAATATTCATCCAGTCATCTTGGAAAGCCTTATAAAGTTCACGTCCCACTTTTATATCGCTTCCCCCAATCAGCAAACTTGGATGTAACCATGTGTACCTATTTAAAAACAAATCCCATGTAAGTCTGCCTATTTACAAGTAATTCCTACACAAATCTCTATGTATTTATGAAAGGTCAGACATGAAACTTAATTTATTCAGGACAGCAGCTAATAGCTTTGCAGGAGCACCAAAACTGGCAGCTTGAGCAATTTTTACATTGCAGCTAAAGTTAAAAGAAATAAATAATTTTAAAAAATCTACCGGTTATGTCTGCCACAGTAAGGAACTGCCTTTCTGTCTGGTATTCCTACTGCCATGAGGAAGTCCTCATTATTTGTGCAGTTTGTGATTAAGCTTTAATTCCAGTGAAACAGGTTATATAATAAGGCTTCACATTATTTGCTAAGCTACCCAGACTTTTTTTCTCTCATCAGAATGAAGGATATGTTTTTCAAATGGCCCCTGTTTTTCTAGGCAATCTCAGATCTTCTTTGTTATTTAAGCTTCGCTTTGTCTTCACGTGTTGGATTTTAACACTGGGCCCGCACCTACACCTACATGTTTATCTTGAATATTTGGAAATTAGTGAGATTTTGTGGCTTTGTTGGTTCCACGGGTGAAAAAAAATCATAGGGCTTCTTGCCCCATCCTATAGCTGCAAGCCATCCTCCCTCAAATGTAGCCCCCAAGAGACCTTCTCTCCCCACTCTCCCCATGGGATGGAGAAGAGTATGATGATAAACATGGGAAGAACATAATGATAAACACGTGATTCACTTAATGCACTTTATTTAGAGCCACCCTTCAATGACACTTGTGAACTTGAGATGGGGCAACACAGTGGCAGAGCAGCTAGACTAATCCTTGGTGCTTGCTTTTTGGACTGTATCAGCCCTCCCCCTTCCCATCATCTAGCTCATGGCCATGTTGACTGGGGAGTTTTTGGAGCTGAACTTAAAAATAAAAAAGTAACTTTCTGCAACCAAACCACACAGGAATGTGCTGTGTATACTGCAGGGATGGATACTTCCCAATGGTCCTCATTGTAGGATGTCAGTGGAGGCTGGAAGTGACATTTCCAGCAACCAAAATTCAGTCCCAGTCCCTATTTGACACTTTTTTGCCCCAAACATCTCCTCTAGAATCTATCTTTGGCCATACATGATGCCCAAGTTGTACAAATCTCATTCCTGTGTATTGTATGTCTGTGTAGAGACTGAATTCATTACAAAAGGCCACAGAAGAATAGGTGCATGGGTTTGGGAGGAGACAGTGTGGTGTGTGAGTGGGTATGCACAAATGCACCATACACATATGTGTGTGTATACACCTTTGGCTTTAACTGGACTCTAACTAAGGCCCTTTCCACATGTGGGGGGGAACGGGCAAAAACGCCCAAAAACGGAGGTTACCGGCAGCCGGGTAAATTCGTCGTGACGCGGAGCAGTGCGAGCTCGCTGCTCCACAGTCCTCCGGCATCCCAAATGGCAGCTTCCGGTTGGTGGAGGCTCTCCACCAACCGGAGAAGCTCGCCAGCTGGAAGCCCGCACCCGGCAGATCTGCAGGCACGCACTTGCGCGCGCCTGCAAATCCACTTCAGAGCCGGGCAACAGAGCGGCACGGGGCTGCGTGCTCCGTGCTTTTTAAAAATCTCTAAAAAGAGGTTTTTAAAAAACACGCCGCTCGGCTAGTTCCGGCCGCTCCTGAGTGGATTCTGGTGTGGAACCATAAAAAGTAGTCCACGCCAGTCCACTCTACTGTGTAGAAGACCTCTGTGAGAGGTCACTCTGCACCATTACAGAAGCCCGGTGTGGAAATGGCCTAATTTTGCCTTCTAGAATAAATTTACCGAGCCCAGTGGTAGCCTGCAGGAATTTGCCAGAGAAATAATGTGACTTTCCCTTATTTAGTTTAAGACCCGTTCAGTTGCTCTTAATCAATGGGAAAGAACCTGGAATAGATGAATGACATATACTGCATGCCAGGATATAAGGGAAAATATATATAAGATGCATTATAGGCAGTATCTTTCTCCAGGTAAATTACTTAGGATGTTAAAAAACTATGATAGTAAAAGCTGGAAATGTGATACAGAAAGAGGTACTTTCTACCATCTTTGGTGGTCCTGCAAAAGAGTTTAAAAATATTGGAAACCATATATATTCAAACTGGGGAAAAAAGGAATTTATCTAGAGATGAAATTAAAATTATATCTACTAGGAATGATAGAAGATATACTGGAAATAACATGATTGTCAAGCATAAAATATTGACTTGCACTGTTAACAGCATTACGCAATCTTTCTCATTTTGGATTTATTGGGAGGTTGATTCTTGTTATGTCTGAGTACAGTTAACAGAATCTGCTAGTGCCTAATAGGACTTAATCACTCTGAATAAACAGGGAGGCAAAGTAATGAACCCCCTTCCAAATTGGATTTGTCTATGGGAAGCAGTGCAAGCAAAGCATGTGGGTAGCACCAGCTGTATGTCTGAGACCCTTTGGCTCTCTGCACCTCTCCACAGATGACATAAGAAAAGGGCTGTGGTTTTTCCCCTTTAAAAAAAAAAAGCTGATCAGAATCCAGGAAACAAGCTTTTTGCCACAAGGATTTATTAATCCAAGCAAGTTTAAATACAGCACTGTGGATTATGTGTGAGGATGCAAGCTCCAGTACTTAAAAGATAAGAAGGAAGAACAATTACTTCCCAGTGTCTTTTTATTCCTTTCAGGGCAGTTTCAGTGAAGCAAATAAAAAAGGGAGTCCATTGTGGCACATGCTACCATCTTGATGATCTGGGAGCAAATTTCAGAGGAGGTTCCAATAAGCCCACTGCTGGCCTGTTCAGCCACTTGTCTGTGAAGTTCTCCTCAATTTTGGCCAGAGAGATGAATAAATACTGTTGCTTTTCTGAGGCTGTCTGACAGGTTAGGAACCAGATCAGGCCAAACAGATTTGGCTGAAAAGTGGAACCTATGTACTGTACTGTAGGGAGCATGAAGGAGGCTCACTTGGGCCCGACCACACATGTGCTGCTTGCAAAGTCTCTCTGATGGTTTAGTGCCTTCCCTCCCTCCCTCGGCCATTTTGCCAGGAGCATGCACATGCAAGTGATTCCAAGCAAACCTCTGTAGGCACAAAGAACTGATAAAAGAGTGAAACCCCCATCAAATTAATGGAACTTGTCCTTAATTTGGTAGTGTCAAAAGAGCGAGTTATCATATAACAGTGTTGAAAGGTGGTGGCTTCTTGTAAAGAATTTCACCCTTTTAGTCTTACCTGACATATCCTGCTGAATATTTTAAGGTTTAATTAGAAAAATCCTTGCTGATGATTGCATTCCTCTCCCACGCACCACCTCCTCTTTTCAAAATATGGATCTCCACCACCTCAGACAGATTATCTCCAAGTCCCTTTTCTCCTGAGAGCTACTGTTACATAACTGCATGCACACAAACTCACACCCCCGATACCCTCCACACTTTTCACACACAAACACACAAACTATGATATCATAATAATTCAAGCTGCAGATGTTACCATCTTACAGCAAACTCTACACAGATTCTGCCTTCCTCTGGTTTATTCACATCATTCTCAGTCTATGACACTGTCACATTTGCAAAGATTTTCAGCAGCCTTCCAAGCACCATATCACCATTATGCGTGTAGAGCAATTAAAGATTTATAAACCCTATTGGATTAAGCAGCAAGGCACAATAAGTCACAAAACCCCGTATAGTCAACATTATTTTAGTTGCAAGACAAACATTGCTCAGGAGAAGGCTGTGTGTATAGTGACTCTGATCACTTGATCTGGGCTTATAATGAAACCTTTGGTCTAGGTCACAGCATTCTTGGGAAAAGACAACTTATCAGAAGCAAAATCTTTTATCTAACTTTGGATTCTGGCATAATCTCTCTGTGTGTATTCACACACTTGATATACATACATACACACAGTGAAAAGGTGGCAGTTGAGGGAGGAGTAAAATGATTAAAGAATAATAAAAGGTATGATAATTTAAACATTTTCCCATAAGAAACCAACATCAACAGAATAGTTTAAATTTTAAAAAGGCTGACTTAAAAGCCTCTGTCACACTCCAGATTTCTCTCCAATTCTCTCCAATATTCTCTCCAATAAATATTTTGAGTCCTTCTCTCTCTCTCTCTCTCTCTCTCTTTCTCTCTCTCTCTCTCTCTGTATTTATTGTTCTATGACTTCAAGTTGACTATGACTAATCACAACTCTTTCATTAGATTTTCTTGGAGTTACCTTCCACAATTCTGTGGAAGACAATCCTCTACCCATATCTGCTGATGCAGGGCTTTTTGTAAACAGGTAGATTTTACTTTACAAAGATTAGATGGATGGGGTAGCCAATGAAGCATGTTGAATTTGTTGATTGCCATGTTTTTAATCATAAGTCATTTCAGTCTCTCTGCAAATTCCAAACAAGTCATCTTAAGGACTGTACTGAAATGCATGGTTTAATATATAATTATTAAACCTTTGTCTTCTTCTGTGTCCTTAAGTCAAACCAAATTATGGCAACTCTCATAGGATTCTCTTGACAAGATTTTTTCAGAGGAGGCTTGCCATTGCTTTCCTGAAAGGCTGAAAGAGTGTGACTTGCCGACGCTTACCCCACTGGAGTTTAGTAGCCAAGCAGGGATTTGAACCCTGATTTCCAGGTTCACAGCCCAACACTGAAACCACCACACTACATGACATTGGCTCTTCATATGCATGTGTGTGCACATGTATGCCTTCCAGTTATTTTCAGCTTATGATGACTATTGTGAATCTGTCATGGCAATATTTGTTCAGAGAAGATTTGTCTTTGCCTTTCTCTGGGGTTGAGAAAATATGGGTCTGGTCCTTCTCTCGTCTTTAATGACGTCCTGCAGAAAAGGTATGTCATACTTCCACATACCATGAGAAGATATGACTCACAAGAAAAGACGACACTTCTTGATCTAGTGGAAGGATGGTTTGAGCACTGGACTAAAACTCTGAAAACCAGGGCTTGAATCCCTCAGCCATGGAAACCTACTGGGTGACCTTGGGCAAGTCATACTTTCTTAGCCTCAGATGAAGACAAAGGCAAGCCTCTCCTGAACAAATCTTGCCAGGAAAACCTCACGATAGGTTCACCTTAGGGTTGCCATAAGTCAGAAATGACTTGAAGATCCACAACAAGAAAGGTAGAAGGCAGTAGGAAAAGAGGTAGACCACATTACAGATGGATAGACTCTGTCAAGGAAGCTACAGCCACGAATCTAAAGAGCCTGTTGATGATAAGGTGACGGAGATCTCTCATTCATAGTGTTGGTCTAAGTTGAAGTCAACATGAAGGCACTCGACAACAACAACAAAGCCTAAATTGCAGGTTGTCTAAGTGAAGCACAGAATAAATGCACTCCAGCATCTGTCAAAAGATCCTAAGTCCAGCTTACAATCTTGTTTGAGATGGTGTGAAAGTATCAATGAATTTATTTGGAATTAGGTAGGAGCACTCAAGCAGCAGACAAGAAGAATAATTCAGTCATCCAGAGTAAAATGCAGATGGAGGCAGCAGTTATTGAAAACCAATTTGACTGAACAGCACAGAGGCTGAGAGGGATGGAGAAAGAATGAGGTGGTATAATTTCTGCTTGTTAAAAGACTCTGCTTGCTTTAAAAAAATATGACTGCTGCTTGATTTTTTACTAGTAAGAAATGCAAACAACCAAGAAGTGATATGAACATTCTGTCTCAAGCTTTTCCAGTTCATATGTAAACTAGCCTTTATTTGGTTGATAGTGATGTGCATGAATTAGAGATGGAAGTCTTTATAAATTACATTCTCACCAGTAAAAATGAATAATTTTACTATCTTTCTCTTTTTCTTCTGTGAGAAATTATTGAAAACTGTGCAGTTTTTGAAGACTCTCTTCAGCAAAGTGCTTAGTCTGTGGAGAAAAGTGCACATAGCTTTTTTGCAGAGAAAACACCGTTTTCTGCACAAAAATGTTGTTTTCTGTGCAGAAAAAAAATGTGTGTTTTCCAAGCACACTTAAGTTTTGAAGTATGAAGATTCTTGCCTATCCTACAGTCCTCCTCCTCAGGGTTTCCCAACCATCAAAAGTAATTTTTCAACCATTTTTCAAATGTGTTTAATATTCTTTTCATCTCTAGTATGAACCATTCCTGTTGAAAAATATTGAACCTGTAGTTAATCCTGACTAGAATAGACCCATTGAATCAATGGGATTTATCAAGTGTTGATTCGATATTCAACAATTGATTGAATTGTAGAGAGAGAGGTATGATTATATGTATGTGTAATTGCCAAAAAGGAAGTTGGAATCCACTTTTTTGTGTGTCTGTGTGTCTGTATTTCTTTCTATATCCTATTTTTCTTTTTTCTTTTTTGCTTTCCATTGTATTCTCTTTTTTCAAAATATCTGTAATTTTTATTCTATTTTGAAAATCTCTTGATAAAAATTATATTTAAAAAATTGATTGAACCGGTCTTGTTTAGTTCGGATTAACCAACAGGGTGGCAGTCATTGTTTCTGTCTGTGTATCTGTCTGTCTGTCTTGAGTAGGACTGGGCAACCTCACTAAGTTTAGGAGCCAATTTTCTCCCCCGGGATGCTATAGGGGTTTCACAGATAGCCAAAAATATCAAAAAGGAGAGGGAAGAAAGAAGGCAGTTGGAACTCCATTTCTGGTTTTGACAGAGCATATTATTTTAGGTTAAATCTTGGGGAGGGCTGGATTCTGGTTAAAAGATGATTTGCCACTTCTGGAAGCTTCTAGAAGTGATACCATTAACTCCTTTTCTGGTACAGTCTAGGGGAGTCTGTAGGGCCAGGGCTGTAAAAGTAGCCACATGCACACCAAGGAATGTACTTTTTATGACCCTGTTTTAGATCACTTATGGTCCATTTTTTCAATTTCTAATACAGTTTCCAAACCTTTGTACAAGAGATCCAAAGTTAAAAAGCTTTGTCTGGAATTCTTTTGCTATCATGGCCTCTCATTTGCAAAAGCTGGCCATTTAACAGATGCTATTGCAGTCATGAAATGAGAAAAATCCTTTTTGAAACTAACTCTGTCTTTTGGTATGCCATTTTGTTCACCTTGGCCTCACAATTCCCACTTTCTCACTGGTGGAAACAAAAAGATGGCAAATTCCTTGCAATGCCTGTGCATATCTTAACTCTGTCATTTTCCGTAACAAGAGAACCCAGAGCCAATATATTATTGCTAGGGGAAAAAAAGAGAGCCCTAATCACTTAAGAACTTATTTACCTCAGCATTA
Organism: Cyclura pinguis; assembly: GCA_030412105.1. Taxonomy (NCBI): domain Eukaryota; kingdom Metazoa; phylum Chordata; class Lepidosauria; order Squamata; family Iguanidae; genus Cyclura; species Cyclura pinguis. The sequence goes on from CM059600.1 coordinate 168,516,043, forward strand.
CAAATCCTGGCAATACTTTATTTCAAATAAAACCTTTGCCCTTGAATAAGGCTGCTTGTTTTAAATCTAGTGCAATTTTCCAGTAAGCATGATAAAAAAGAAATATTGATATAGACATAGTGACTGATGGATAAGCGAGATGAAAATCAACACAGTGGGATGGAAAATTATGCAGAGAGTGTTGATAGCACTGTGCTGTTTGTGCAACCATAGCTAAGTACACACATGTGGTAGTCTATTAAATATTTTCACTTAGTGCAGGAAATTACTGCTCCACTAATGAGTACAACCCCATTTTTAAAAGTCCCAAGGTCGTATGGTCCTCAAATGAAAGTGTTGATTTACTTATTATTGCTAGAATCCAATGCACTTTAGCCTACACTATTTTTCCATCTTTCATGTTCAAGGGCACACTTTCCACCTGAATTTGTGATGACAGAGGATTCTGGGAAGTGTTCTAAAACACATAGTTGATTCAATTGGAGTGGTTGTTGTTGTTGTTATGTGCCTTCAAGTCATTTCTGACTTGAACCCTAAGGGAAATCTATCATAGGGTTTTCTGGGGCTGAGAGTCTGTGATGTGCTCAGGGTTACTCAATAGGTTTCCATGACCGAGCAGGGAATCGAACCCTGGTCTCCAAAGTCATAGTCCAACATTCAGGTCACTACAACATGCTGGCTCTCAATGGGGATATAAATCAGGAACAGTGAAGCTCACCATCATTCCATATGAAAAGAATGCATCATTTAGAGAAAATAGGATGGAATTCCTGTGTAGTTGTGTCTTGTGAGGAAAGGTTTGATCATACCTTCTTTCATAGAAGCTAGCCCACCATGGATGAAAGCATCAGTGAGGAATCCTGGTCAAGCCTCTTTGTTCCAAGACCCCCATTTGAAAACCACTGCACTAGGCTTTCCAACTAGTATTAGGTAAAGGTAATTAAGTACCAGGAACCAGCATGCTGTACTTCTTTGGGTAATCCAAGTTCACCAGGGTTTGAATCTCTGCTCAGCCATGGAAACCCATTGGATGACCTTGGGAAAATCACAATCTCTCAGCCTCAGAGGAAGGCCTCTCTGCTCAGCCATGGATACCCAGTGGGTGGTCTTAGGAAAGCAACCATCTTGGGAAAGTCACTATCTCTCAGCCTCAGAGGAAGGTAAGGGTAAACCTCCTTTGAACAAATCTTGCCAAGACAGTCTTGCTCAGAGATTGCCATAAGTTGGAAATTGCTTAAACAATAATAAATTAAGTGTCACTGTTAGCTATATTTCTATATAAGCCTAACTCTGGGGAGATCGGGGAACAGACTGAATGAGCCTGAGGGGTTGGCGAGTTGGAAACTTGCTCCTGAGTACTAAGCAGCAAATATTGCAAAACTGCATTCTGAGATTCGTGTTTTTGGGTGTACAGTCGTCAGGAGGCATGGCCAAATTCCAAACACAGAATCAGACGCAGATGGTACCAATCCGAAAAGCAAAATGAGAAGTGGTCAGGAGTACATTTCTTGCTTTGTAAATCTGAGATAGGGGGCGCTAGGAGCAAAACAAAGCATAGTGGAGTCGTGCGAGCTGTTTTAAAATAAAATGCTGCATCTGACATCTTTCAAGTGTAGAAATTTATTCCCTTTTTTCCCCAAAGATTTTATTTGGAGAGTTTGGGAGTCCAGGAACACTGTGGCCCATATGATTCCAACCCCTAATCTAGTGAGCTATGTCTATATTAGGAGTGGGACATCAGTGGGCAAGATACAAAGCTGAAATTCCCCTGATAAAATTCTTTCTGTCAGAGAAACTGAGATAAGATTGATTTCTCATACACTCTGTGAGCACCATGTGCCTTCTAATCCTTTTGCAGAGGGATGGGAAACCTTTCAGAGCAGTTTTCTAGGTGACACAGAGAGTTGCATGGGGGCAGGGAGAAGAACAAAATCCCATTACATTATTAGCCACTAGTGTGATGCTGGATTTCAAGCAGTAATAGTACAATATTGCACATGTTTTCTAAGAAGTAAGGCCTGGCGAATAAAGCAAGATTTATTTCCAAGAACGCATAACCCTAAGTGTCTTTAACCTTCCCCCTCCAAAACTCTACAGGTTGTTTGGGTACAGAGTATAAAAATGAACTTCCATCAATTAACTTTAAACCATGTGTATTTGCCAGTTTTGTACTTCCAGTTTTATGCCAGTTGCTGTATATAAAAATCAGAACATGGCTATCCTCATGACACCACTTATTTGTCCAAAACTCTGTTCATCCTAGGCCTGGCCCTAGTCATACATGCAGGAACGAGTGAGGAGAAATGTTTAAACTTCCCTCCTCCATTTTCTCCATATAATTATTACACAGTCACAAGACGTCACTTCACCATTATTATTATTATTATTATTATTATTATTATTACTACTACTACTACTACTACTACTACTACTACTACTACTACAATTAAGATGACTCCAAAAGGCTAAAAATTAAAAAAAGAAATTATTTGATGTTAAACCATGCAGTGGAACCTTAAGAACCTTCTTATAAAAAGGAAATCACCACTCCTGGTCCTGGAAGCTTCCAGAAGAAGCAATTCACCCTTTCTTGTTTGATAGAGAAAGGGCAGTGTGGAGAGAGGAGGTTGGAGCTAACCAAGAATCAAAAGATATGTGAGGTATCATTGGATAGTGTGGTACGTTCCAAGCAGTGCCGTTTTTTAAAAAAAATAATCGTGCTATTGTGACGTTATTTACAGTGATAACATTCATATGTTTTGTCAGTTCATTTGGAATTGCTCCCAGGGCATCTGTCACCACTGCAACCACAATTGTTTTCTTTTCCCACACTTTCCAAGTTACTTTTTCCAAAGAATTTCAGTTTGTATGTCTTGATATTTCATAATCTTTCCCCTCTCTTTATCTTTGATTCTGCTGCCCCTGGGAAAAGCTACTGATAGTGTCTCCCATATCAAACAGGCTTTTGCTGAGGGGGGTGGATGAAAGGTGCCAAAACCTTAATGAATATATTTCAAAAATAAACAAACAAACAAATACCACATACCTGATCACTGATCAACAAGGACCACAACAAATACTGGAGTTCCTGGACATCAAATGAAAAATGGACTACAGGACTCAGCATCTTTTGCTAGCCAACCAGGACAAGATACTGTGAAGCTACTGGAAGGCCTGCCAAAGCAAAAGAAATGTACAACAACAGAAAACACAATAATGGAAAGCTATTGTAAAGCAAATCTACCAGCACAAGGTCACCAAAAGAGAATGCATATCATCTGGGGAGAAATGTTCTCAGTCTCTAACATCACAGGTAAGTGTTTATCTGGCCAAAGATGAGATGACATAGTGGCTATTACTGCACTACACTGCTTGATGCTATTTTATTGCCTGTACCGTGCCCCTGTATCTTAGGGTGAGCTATAAGGATTTTAATTAATAAATAAATGCTAGATGTCAAAAGATATTGAAAGAAATGGGAGGAGCTATCAAATGGCTCTGCAAGGGAGAAGCCGGTCAGCCTCACTAAACCTACGGTGCAGAAACTTAGATGGGGTCATCTTAGATATTCAACAACCGTCCTTCAAAAAGGAAACATCAGAAGTCTAGTTCACAAAATTGCACAAAAAAAATCAACAGTTCTCTGCATTTATTGCTAATGGATCTGAAGCATCAATGATTTCTCCATTCTTCAAAGCTTCCTGTTTTGTTTTGCTCTGTTTTAAATTGGGGAATGTGAGAGATTTTAGTGGATCTATCAAGCAGAGTATATAAATGTGCTAGGCAGAAATTTGAAGCATTTCAACCCATGCCATGCCACACATAGTAACTAGCAGAGAAAGAAATCAAACTCAGGCCCTTACTATACAACATCGCCATCCTGGCATGGCAACGCATTGCTGCCGGTCCAGGATGTGTGCCATCATGCAACATCGTTGCAATCCCACTGCTGTCATGTCCCCACCCACTGCTGTTGTTCTGTATACCATTACCAGAAAAAATCCAGTAATCGCCTTTTTTCCCATGATGATCATGTCAACTGTGGGTGTGAGGTAAGGGTACAGTGCAGGAAGAAGCAAGGAAAGGGACCTGCCATTCCCGCTGTACTGCAGAAGGGAGAAGAGTGTTCTTAAGTGTACCCATCTGTCGGCAGACAACTGGGTGTGGTGGGCAGCATTCCGGTCCTGATCCCTTCCCGGCAATAGCACCACTGGGATGGGATGGAGATGAAGTGCTATGGGGCCAGTCTGCAATAAGGGCCTTAGTCTTTCTCATAAGGTGTATAAAAATAGTTCTACTCAAAAATACTTGTACATAATAGACATAGATTCTGAAGAAAATAAAGAAATAAAGAGCATTGCATAGTTTCAGAAGTGCGGGAGCCTCTCATCCAGAGAGATCTCTAAAAGGGCACATGCTTCGTGGTGAGCAGACTGGGAAAAACAGATGAGAGCAGATGAGAGCCAAAGAACAAAAGGAAGGTGTCTACCTGATACCGGAAGAGAGTGGATGGAATTAACAAACAGGAAGCAGCCATCACCATGCTGTGCCTAAACACCTAGAGAGTAACATGCAGCCAAACTCCAGTGAGTATAAGGCATGCAAAGGTTGCAACATCCAACATCTTAAAATTTTATTTTGTTTCCTTATTTCTGTAACTCTTAGCACAGGAATCAAGTATTTGTTATCACTCTGTTGCAAGCAAGCAAGTGAGAGTGCTGGAAAGTTTGAGTACTTAATAAAATGTATTTAGGGGGAAATGGAACTGCAGTGATCTTTACTTAGAGTTTGGAAGTAATAATTAAAAGTAAAGCAGTTACTTGTAGCAAGTCAGCTGCAGAGATAATGAGGATGTAAGGAAGCCATGTCAAAAGTAGCTTAATGAATAAGAATAAAGATACTGTCAGAGCATTCAGAATGTGAGTGTGATGTGCCCAAGAAGGTTTTTTGGTGGACAGAAAAATGAGATAATTTGACCGTGGAAGCACAGCTGCAAGGTTTGCTATGGCTAGCTTGCCTCACAAGGTCCTGCCTCGTGAGAAGGCATCCAGCATGGACAGAATGTATGCTGTGGATGCATTGGATCACCGTACGTATGCCTGGGTGTGGTTAAGCCCGTAAAAGGCTTGGGTTTTGCTCTGTAAACTGCCTTTGGCCACCTCTGATACTGCCATACTTTTTGTCTATCTTCCATGCTGTTTTTGTACCTGTTGCTTTGCTTCTAGCCATGCTGCCTGAAGCCCTATTGCTTATCTTGTGCTTTGCTTGAATAAACAGCACTTAGCCTTAATGCAATGAGCCTGCGTGGCTATTTTTTCCCGTCTGGAGTAGCTGGCAGCAGTTTGGCACTGCTTCCTACTTTCTGTACTCTGCATATGCACTGAGGTGACCTCACACCCTGACAGATACTGTGTTGGTAAAATGACTAACAGTTTGCAGTTACTTCCAAATGCTACTTTTAAAAGACTTTGGCTATTTCTGCACTACACTGTTATAGTGCTATTATTCCACATTCAGCATCCTATGGAACCTTGGGATTTGCAGTTTAGGGAGAAGCATTCTCAGCCAGTTCTGAGTTCTTTGGCCTCAGTGAGCTACAAACCCCAGAATTCCACAGCATGTTGAAATAATAGCACTGTAACAGTATGGTGTGGAAATGGCCATTCTGTAGGCATTTTGACAATGGCCCTTTTCACATTGGGGGGGGGAACGGGTGAAAACGCCCAAAAACGGAGCTTACCTCCAGCCGGGTAAGTCCGTCGCCACGTGGAGCAGCACGAGCTCGCTGCTCCACACTCCTCCGGCGTCGCAGATGGCAGCTTCCAGTTGGTGGAGGCTCTCCACCAACCGGAGAAGCTCGTCAGCCGGAAGCCCGCCCCCGGCAGATCTGCAGGCACGCATTTGTGCGCGCCTGCAGATCCACTTTAGAGCCAGGCGATGGAGCGGCACGGGGCTGCGCGCTCCGTGCTTTTTAAAAACCTCTAAAAAGAGGTTTTTAAAAAACACACAGCCCGGCTAGTTCCGGCCGCTCCTGAGTGGATTCTGGTGTGGAACTACGAAAAGTAGTCCACGCCAGTCCACTCTACAGTGTAGACGACCTCCGTGAGAGGTCGCTCTACACCGTTCCCCCCCCCCACATGTGAAAAGGGCCAATGATTTCCAAGTTTTATACCTTCCACTTAAGGCTTTTTTCTCTGAAATAGGCAACACAGAGCAATAGAAAAGTAAGGACCTGTGTGACATGTTACTTTCCAGCATCATATCAGTGATAAATTCATTTTCTGGCATTTTAGCAAGTAATTGCGATGGGTAACTTTTTAAAAGTAACTTTCCAAGCTATTGATTCACACTAGTGATTTCTAAGTTCATGCTTATAGCCACTACACTATACTAGTCACAAAAATGTTAAACATTTTTCTGATAATTAAGTGGTGCTCTTTAATTTGGTGTTTTTAAATTATTTTTACTTCTATTGCTTCAATTAATGTTAATTTTCATAACAGTTCCACTGGAATTTCAAGTGAATTTGAAATTTTAGTTGAATTAGAATGTTTATAGATTGGTTTCATTTATCCTTTGACTACTGCTCATTTTGTGCCATCTTAATCTTTATTTATTTTCCTAGAACTTTATGATCGTATCTTCATTTTTCCCCTGACACCTTTTGTTTCAAGTACAATATTTTATTTGTTTGTTTTCTTGAAACTGCCCCTTTGATTAAATAGCAAACATATAATTCCAAAGTAATTAACATGGATGTTATTGGATGTACGCTGATGATTACATTATAGGACTGGTTATCAAAGGATTACAGCTAAGAGGTTTAATATTCTCCAGCTGATCCCACAGCAAATTAATCTGGCCTGACCTCTAATGTTCTTTGTTATGTCACCAAAGTATCATTTCAGCTGTATCATCCCTTACTTGTTTAAATAAAAAATAGACACACTTTGTAACATCAGAACACTATTTTTAGAGGAAGATGTAGTTTGCTTTGTTTGTACTGATGACTGAAAATATGGGGAAAGCTAACAATCTGACTACTGGAAAGAAACCTGGGCTTTTCCTGCAATTGGCACACTATGACAAAAAGAAAAAGAATAATTCAAAATTGCATACAAGTCCAAAATGTTCTTTCTGGAGCTAAAATAGAACCTAAGGAACACTGAGCAGTGGATGTACATTCATCACTTGGAGAAAAGAGAAAGTAGAAGCGTTTGCCCATGAGAAAACTTTGGGAAGTCCTGAGGCTCCTCTCCTCCTTGAACATAGTAGAACTTTTCAAGATAACAGGCATGATCAAGACACAGTTATTTGCAGCTGAGTGTCACTGGAGTATTCTATACAAAGGAACTCAGTAGGAAATAGGTCTTCACAGGCGGATTTATCACAGGGAATAGTGTAGTCCTGGCAATGTTCTTGGACTACAAACTGCAACATTCCTCACCATTGGCTATGCTGACTAGGACTGCTGGGAGTTGAAGTCCAACAACATCTAGAAGGCAACATGATTACTGCCTGCTTTATCAGTAAAACATGTAGGTTTACTCATAAGAAACTCCCACTGCATTCAATGGCAGTCATTCTGTACTGAGAGTATAATGGGATTATAGCATAAAACTCCTTGTGCTGGATCCAGACCTAGCCATACCTTCAACAGGTAAAATAAATGAGATACTTTGTCATGATCTAATTCTCAGCCATCTGGGTAGGTTCTTCTTCTTTCTTTTCTTTTCTTTTCTTTTCTTTTCTTTTCTTTTTTTTTTTGTATATGTGTATACATATATACATATAAAATAGGTGGTATGCATATGTGTATATGAGAGCCAGCATAGTGTAGTGGTTTGAGCATTGGACTATGATTCTGGAAAGCAAGGTTCAGTTTCCCCATTCAGCCATGGAAACCCACTGGGTGACCTTGGGTACATTACATACTCTCAGCCCCAGAAAACCCCATGATAGGTTCACCTTAGGTCACCCTAAGTTGGAAGTGACTCGAAGGCACACAACAACAATATATGCATATATGCATGCCTGCCCATGAACAACTCTTTGTTCATCAGTGTTTGGCCCACAATGCAGAGCTCAATTCTGTGCCTCTACTACCTCAACTTCTTGGCCTCAGTTCCATCAACAGTTGGTTGGTCTGCAAAGCAGAGCTCATTTCCATGCAAAGGCTTCCAAGTCTGAAAAGCACAGCTCAGTTCAATGCAGGGGGTTTAATAAGGAGTATATCTAATATTTAAGTACCTTTGAATTGAGTGACTGAAGGTAGCAGCTGAAAAACCTGGCAGACCATATGTATAACCACCTTGGGATGCATTTAGCGTTGCCAGGTTTTCAAAACAGCAATCAGAGGCCATCAAAATTCATGACATGCAGGATTGACAATCAGGAAGTAGCTATTAATAAGTTTATGTTCCACCTAAATACCAAATGCAAGCATTGATTTCAGTTAATCTAGCCATGTATTTCTCTGCAAAATTAATAAATTGTCCACATTCATAAATTACCTGATGCACACATCTCCATCTTTATGAAGGGTCCCCATGCACCAAAATACAAGATGGCATCTCATTCTGTCTGTATAAGTGGTAAAGTTTTTCTAGCCGCAAATAGAGAACATCTCTATAAAAAGGGATGACTGTCAGACATCTAAAACACAAGGTCTCTGGTCCGCAATTAAAGGACATCCCTCATAATGGGGACATATGGCAACTCTAGCTGTGTCCAGATTACAGTCTGGAGGTTCTCTGTCTCTAAGATATTGCAATAATAAAATAAATTGCTTAAATATTGTTACCTAAACAGAAGTGTTGTGAAAGATTAGTCTGCTTGGCCTCTTAGATCCTCAGTGAAAATTTTGTTGTCATTGTGCCAGGCCAGGAGGAGGAGTACGGAAGACAGAACTTTCTCTGTAGTGATACCTCAATTGTGGGACTTCTTCCCCCAAAAACATGAAGGTTTTTGAAATTTGCCATTGCTTTCAGTGGGCAGACTGCACTGCTTTGTATGATCATGGACCTTTTTTAAAAAACAGAGTTGGCCTGTTTGGAAAAAAAATGATTTATTTTGGTTTTATTGCACATTCTTATTTGCTGTTCCTTGTCTCAAGACCCTAACAGGCTGAGAAGTAATAAAGTAATTTAATTAATACAACTAAATGAATAAAAGTCACAGAATGAAATAGAGCTGTAGAACTGTGATAGCTAAATTTAAGAAAAAAATAACAATTCAGAATTTAAATTCTTTACCGGGCAACAACTGATGGATTGTTAGTACAGAGAACCGGCAATCAAAGATCCTGGTAAGGACCTGGCCATAGGTCTGAGAATGATAGTTTAGGATTCACTGAGCAAAATAAATAGCAGTGTTATGTCCACATCTTTAAGCTTGCCACTTCGTCCTGTATTAGAGCAAGTGACCAAAGTATGGAATCAGTCTCATGACTGTGTTATATAAATGTGAAATACAAACAACATGTGACTTAGGGCACCAGCCTCATTGGAATTCATGCAAAGCATCTCACACTTCACTCACCAGACATGGAATGCTGACGGCTGAGCAGCTTGGGAAATATTATTAACACTTTGAAGCATGCTGTTGAAACTAACAAAATAGCCCTTCTCTCAAACAGTGCAGTGTACTCATAACGGAAATTCTGAACTAGGCAAGTTGAACCATCATTCGGTGATTCAAGAGTAATAATGGCTACGGATTCGTAACTGGAAATTGGACCATTTATCCTTATATCAGGGGCAGGCCAAGTGTGGCTCTCCGGACACTGTTGAACTGCAACTCTTGGCGTCCCTAGCCAGAACAACAATACTGGGAGAGACAGTTCACCAAAAGCTGAAGGCTACTGATGAACTTTGCCCATCCTTAAACATGTTGGAGGAGGAGGAGGAGGAGAACTGGATAGGCCTGCTGGAAGAGATAAGTCTTTAGTGCTTTTTTGAATTCGGGCAGCGTATTTTGCTGTCGGATCTCTTCCAGCAGGGCATTCCACAGTCTAGGGGTGACCGACAAAAAGGTCCTCTGGGTGAGTCATACAGATGAACTTCATTATTACTGGAATGACTAGCCGGCCTTTCCATACTAAACAATAAACGCAATAAATGCACTAGTTTAGTTTTTTTTGGCCTCAACTCTGGCCTCTGTCTGGTTTTTAAACCTATGCTGGGTTTTTGCGTCTGCCTGTTTTGAAGCACTGGTGTTCTGTGGGACATGTTCACGCAAAGCATGCCCCCTGGAATCCCCGAACGACAACAAGAAAATCACAGCTCTTCACAGTAAAGCATACAATTGCAATTTATTATTTTAATGCATATCATAAATATTAAACGTAGAACAAATAAAATTCTTGTACTCTGAATTGTGCATTCAGTTGCCAAATGGCAACTGCATCCAGCAATAATAGTGATGAGAAAAGATTATATCAGATGATCCCTCTGAGTTTACCAGTTTTTATGTTTATTACGCTACATCAAACACAAAGACTGATGGGGGACTTCAGAATATTAATACTGCTGATTCTAGGGATAAAAAGAATGTTCTTATTTATTTTATTCATTTCCAGGTTGAAAAACAGGTTTTCCAAGTTTCAGGAAACTCCCATGAGAAAACTAATAGAGCATCAAAACTTTCGCTCAGTTTTCTTATGGTATTTCAATGTTTTAAAGTGTTGCGGAAGAATTACTGTATGAAGAAAAACCTGTGAAGTTTCTGTGCAAGGAGAAGATGTGGTTTCTATACTGAAAGGCATTTCCTGTGAAGAAAACCTGGTTTCCTGCACATGAAACACATTTTCTGCAGACATGTTACACGTCAAAAAAGGCATGTGTTTTTCTGAGAGCAATCATTCCTCTGAAACACTTCAGGACATTCACATATTGGTAGGATTGTTGTTGCTGCTGCTGCTGTTGTGTATCTTCAAGTCATTTCATTTTTTGAGTAATGTTGTAGACAAAAGCATTTTATAAGTTTCTAAGTATAACATTACAGCATTTCCCAGTAAAAGAAGAAAGGAAAAAAAAACCAAAACAAAGTGAACACTTTCCCCATTCACTTGTCCTGGGAGACTGGTCTGTTAAAATGTCATGTATGAGTAACTGGATGGAAGACTGCCAGCAAATGCCAGGTGCTGGAGGTTAAATCTCAGAGTAAGGAACTACAAATCCACATCTGAATATTCCTTGCCTAAGGAAACCCTATGAAATTCATGTTCTTTCATTGATGTTGTGTGCCTTCAAGTCATTTCTGACTTATGGCAACCCTAAGGTGAGCCTATCATGAGATTTTCTTGGAAGGATTTCTTCAGAGGTAGGTCTGCCTTTATCTTCCCCTGGGGCTGAGAGAGTATGACTTGCCCAAGGTCACCCAGTGGGTTTCAGTCATCGAATGTGGATTCAAACTCTGCTCTCCTGAGTTCAGTGCTCAGACCTCTGTACCACGCTCATGCTGGAGAATACGGCAGAGAAATATTTGCCTTTTCCCACAGCAGTGAGAAAGCTACAGCCACTATTTGTCATGGCATGCAAAGATATAATAGTCAAGAACTTAGATCCCATTATATTAAACAAGGAAACAAACTGTAACTTGGGGAACCACTGGGAAATTCACATTGACCAAGGGAAATACTCAAATTGGAGAAATTACATGATTTTGCTTTTTGCTGCAAAAATCTTAAAGTTTAGCAGAACTAAGGACGAAGAGCAGTGAAAGGAAAAAGTGAAATGGACACAAAAAACATAATCCTAGTTTTTCTAAATCCAATTAACTTTATACCCCATTGCTTTCCATGGAAAATCACCTGTCAGATACCAGAAGCCAGTAAGTCTGCTTTAGAGCAATTGCAAATATGGGATTGAGTGAGCAGTCAATGAAAACTGAATAGGGAAAGGCCCACTGACATTTCAAGATCTTTTGGCAATAAGGGCTGAGAAATGATGAAGTGTTGGTGTTAATTTGAAAATCAGACATTTTCTCACTTTTCAAAAAGTGAGGTTGTTGATTTTTTTTATCAAGAGCCCCCTCCTTTCCCACCCACCGACCCACCCGCATTATTGCAAGCATTGCATGTATACTGCTTGAAGCATCACTTCTATATGTTATCATCTTATCAACCATGTTCTGTCCACTGTCCCAACCTTAAGTGCTCCCCTCCATTCATTTTCTTCCAAGCAACAATGTGGGGAAGGTAAGCAGTGGTGCACCCACGTGAATGGATCGTCTTGAGCCAAAGGCTGAGGCTTCCTAGTTCTGGAATTAAGCACCACAGACTAATCTTTTAAATCAATCTATGATGCCTTAGCACTTGAGTGACAGAGCACAGGACTGGGCTATAAATAAGGCTGAAGACCCATGTTTGTTGACAACACTATAATGAAGTCTCATTAGACTAAATTCTGGCTTCATTTATATCAGTTATTTTTTAAAGAAGCAGACAAATAGCATGCACTTTACTAGCCAAATGATTGCATTAACATTTCATTCCCGTTATAATTTCAACAGCCTGAAGCTGCTGAAAAGCAAGATGGGAATCCAAATTGTGTTACCGGCAATAATTATAAATATTCCCATTGTTTGTGCCTATACACTGCTGCTCACTTTTGGGATTTATAAAAATATTTGTTTCATTATAATTCAGAGCTAGTGCTTCTCAACATTCTAGAAACATATCTTTTTAAAAATATTTTTAAATATTTTTTCCGCATTTTTTCCATCCCTATCTACTGCTCATGTCAGAACATCCGGGGTGACAGCACTCTGGCTATAGAACTCAGGCTAAAATTCAGCCATCTCTCACACTGCTGTTATTTAGCTGCCACTTACAAAATATGCTTATTTGTGCAGGCTGAAGCACTGTTCCCTTTGTTTTTCAATTGATTGTTATATTACATATAAGTGATTTTCAAGTTTTTGTAATTGCATTTTACTGAGATCTAATCAAGTAAAATAAACAAACAAAAAATATTGTAAACTCCTGAAGTGATTTACCATGACATTTGTATCAGAATCACGCACATTTCTTGGAAGTTATGAAATCAGAACACATGAGGCCCAAGAAGAGCTGGTGACAATGTGGGGCCTCTCTCTTTCTCTCTCTAAGATGCATCTATGCTGATGGTGTATATATTATGTTGATTTGTTTGTCCTCCAAGTAGCTTGGAAGAAGTTTCCCTATTAGAGGCATGGTGGGTGTGTATTTGATAAGACCATTATAAACGGGTACAAAGTTAAATCTGGACTTGTGATTTCATCATATTATCAGCATTTCAATTGCAGCTACTTGTTGCAACTGACATTTTAGAATTCTGACACCCAGAGGTTTGTCTCTGAGCATAATGTCCTCCTATGCACCTAGCCTAGCCTTGGCAGATCCATTCTTGTAGCTTGTGATTTTCTTCATTCTAAACAAATTATCCATAAGAGAAGGTTAAAGATGCATTGCATTCCTTATTCTAGCACATGGATAAATTTTCTAGGGTTGGGGGGGTGTTCAGAAGCAATGGTGTTAGTGGGATTTGGGGGATAGAGACTTGAAACATGAAACTAGTGCTGTGGCAAAGTTACTGGAGTCACTGTTAATCACTACACAGTTATCATCTTCAAACTTCAAAGCCTTGTACTGGCACAGTAGCCACTGAAATGAATGTGCCTTTTACTGGTGTGCCATTTTGAGAAGGACAGTCACAAGTGGAGCCTAAAATTCCCTGAAAATCCAAAGAATGTGAGTTTTTCCAAGTGGTCCTCATGGTACTCCTCGATATAACTACCAACTGAGGAGGGCACCTTACTTCTACCCTGAAAATAAGATCTCTGTCCCACTTATATCTCCACTTAGGCCATTTCCAAACTAGACTGTTATAGCGCTATTATTCCACTTTCAACATCCTATGGAATCCTGGGATTTGCAGTTTAAGGAGGGGCCCTTGAGGCCCCTCCCTAAACTGCAAACCCCAGGACTCCATAGAATACTGAAAGCAGAATAATAGCACTATAACAGCCTAGTGAGGAAATGGTCTTAAGCCTGCTTTGTCATTTAAGCTGAAAGGTTTTATCACACATACTTATTGTGTAAGCGAGTAGCAAAGCAACTTGTGTGGCTTTAGTGAAAATATCTGCTAGTTCTCAATTTTATTTGGCACTGAGTGTGGCTGAGCTGATATCTTGTCTTGCCTTGGCTCTTGCATTAAAATATAAATTCCCATATGACAACATTGGTTAACAAAGTCAGAAAATACAGTAATAACTAGAACTTGGAAAAATTATTTTTGGGCTACATTCGGACCGGGAACTGTGAGAGTTGTCACGCAGGAAGTAATTTTTTCCAAACTGTGATATTAAGACAAGAATGCTGCAATGTTGAACTGCTACTTCAGAAATTCAAGTTCAAAGTGAGTCACGGAACTCACTCAGTTTCTCTGGCCAGTCACCTGTTCTCCCATTTTGACCTGTACAGGGTTGGTGTGAGGAAAAGGTAGGAAATAGAAGAGCCATGTACGCTGTCTCGAACTCATAGGAGGACAGGATATAAATGCATGGCTTGAACATATTTTGCCACGCCTTTCCATTTCTTCACAAACAGTTGAATGCCCCAGAACAGAAATGAAAATAACCATGTTCAAAAAGATTCCAAGGCATCATCTGACGATGATGATGTAATGACTGTAGTGAAGATAAGTAGGTCTCTTTTTGGTTACTAGTGCCTGAAAATCTTATGTATGCTACTGTGAGTGATATGGAACAAATAGGATATACCCTTGACCAGTAAAATAAAAATGCATGTCTCTTGAACATACCACAAAAAAAGACAAATGCATGGGATGATGTGGCCCTTGCATATGTGGAAGACTTGTGCTTCTTCTTACCCAACAAAGGAGGAGGGTCACTGAGTTCTGCTGATGCAGCCAGCCCTACCTGCAGCTCCTCACTCCACACTCTATATCACCACAAAGGAACTGAGACAAAATGAAGAGAAGAGAAGATGTTGTTGTTGCTTGTATAAGTAGAACTTCACTGACAGAGCTCTGATGAATCCTACCCATGAGGAATCAACTATGCTTTGATAGATGGTTGACAAGGCATGAGGAAAAGTCATATGGTGGCAATACTGACATTCCATTGAGAGGGTTTGTCTCTGAGTAACTGTGTGTGTGTGTGCCCTCAAGTCACCCCTCAACTTGTGATGACTCCATGAATTTTGTAGAGCTTACTTAGGGAAGGAATACTCAGAGATGATTTTTGCTAGTTCCTTCCTTTGAAATATACTCTGCATCATCTGTTTTTCATTGGCAGTCTCCCACCCAAGTACTAACAGAGCTGACCCTACTTAGTTTCTAAGATCAGACAGGATCTGTTGCCTTTAGGGAATCTAGACCACTTAGAAATTGTGAAAATTCAGGGTACCGTCATTCTAGTTTCAAGGAATACCTGTTATTTCTTTGATGCTCAGACACACTTGGAAATGTTCATGTCTTAATTCTCCTTGCTCATCTAAATACAAAGCTCAGGAGTGGAAATGTTAATTAAGACTAGAGAAGTCCCTCTTGCCAGGAGTGATGACAGCTCTGTTTCTTTGGCTCGTTTAAAACATGTTTCCTTTCTGAAACTAGAGCTCTTGAACAGATTTGTGTTACAAGAGTAACATTCCCTTATCACTAATTAATTGATCACTTCGTTAATCTATTCTGTGTGATGCAGTCACTTAGACAGCATACTTTACAATCTCTTCTCAGGTGGTTCATGACCAGTGACTAAATGCATGCTTGATATTTGCTATTCAAGGAAACAAACCACAGAAATGAATCCTGAAATGTCAAGGGAATAAAATGTGAGGGTTTTTTTCCCTTTAGATTTTTTTTTCCTTTTGTATCCCTTTTATGCAATCTTTGAATGCCTCCATTGCCAGAAGTCATCCCACAAATTTGCTATGCTTACAACAATATTTTTTATCTTCACAGGGCACAGAGTTAAAGCAGGACACAGTCTCCCAGGCTGTTGAATAATCTTTGCAGTCATAGGAGAAGAGAACAAAACTTCTTTGGTGGAGGAGGTCTCACAATGGGGATTATTTATTTATATTTTTTTATATCCCACCTTTGTCCCAATATGGGACCCAAAACAGCGCAATCAAAGTCAAGACAAACAAATAAACAAAAAGGTAAATCCATCTGTGGCTTTAAAAGGCATTAAATTATCAATCCATTTAAAATGTTCACTTTAAAACTTTGTTTAGAAAATTAAAACACATTGAAGTTTCCAGTGTCAATTATGTTGAGGTCAGCTACTTTCAATACAGATGTGAGTTGACCAGGAGCCTATCAGGATCAGGCTCATGGAAAAGCTGAGAAAGGATAAATAAACAGATGGGTTTCTCAAAGATCTGCATGTGCTGGAGCATACAGATGGGTACACAGTAGGGTTGCCAACTTTTGATGGACCACTGGAACCCTTTGTATCATGGGAATGGAACGGCAGGGAGAACTGTTCTTATGTAGAGTCACAATAGTTGACAGCAACTACCTCCAACTTGAGGATAGGCTACTGCCAGCCCATCAATTGGGCTAAAAGAAACATCTAGATCCAGCTGAAGAAAGGCAAGACAGGAAGAGCACTACACGTAGGCCCTTTCCACACCAGGTAATTAGAACAGGGCAGTGAGTCCTCGCACGGAGGTCGTCTGCACCTTGGAGTGGACTAGGAGCGGACTACTTACCGGAGATCAGCACCTCAGTCTGCTCCAAGATGACCCCAAGGGGTCTTCCAGTATGTTTTTGAAAGACCAGAAAAAACAGGACTTTATTTTCCTGGAACGTGCCATTGCGCTCCTGCTCTCTTGTGCAGATTCGCAGGCTTCCACCAATGCGAGCCTGCCATCTGTGGAGGGCAGGCTTTAGGCATGGCGAGCTTCAGCAGTTGGTCAGGACCCATGACCAACCGGAAGCCGGTATTTTGGAAGCCGGAAGCTGCCATTTTGGAAGCTGGAAGCTGCCATTTTGGAAGCCAGAGCAGTGCGGATCTACAGACCTCGCACTGCTCCGATTCGCCCTGGACCAAGGAGGAGCCCTGCAGAAGAGCTTCAGGGACAGTCCGCATTGCTTCAGACCCCAGAAGAAGCGGTGAATAATGGCACGGAGCGATTCCCTCACCTCGTGCGGAAAGGGCCTTAGACTATCCAGGACCATGATAACAAGACTGGAAGAAGCCATCAGGAAGTGAAAGCAGATGAGTCAGAGGAGAATTGAATCAAAGGTGGATTGGCAGGCCAAGAGAGCGTACATTCTATACCTGACAAGTAGAACTGTACTAGAAGGTTGCAAAAATCCCTCTCTGCTTCAGACCTCTGCCTTGCTGTGTTCCCAGCTGAGTGATGCCTTATGGTGATGGAAAGCTGCTTTCCAAGAAAGGAAGTAATGGATGGAGTAGAGCTCAAGACTAAAGCACGTGTAGCTCACCAAACCAAAAGGGAAACAGGAAGTGGAAGCCTCAAGAACCAAGTAATGGAGTAAGGTGAACTCATTGAAGAGAAGACTGGGTATAAATACACCTAACAATATTTGAAGGACAGTCCTGCTCTGGTCCCCCTTGAAAGATAAAGACCTATTAGAAGGGATGCATTTTTATCCGATCAACAGTCAGATATCAGACTGAACAGAACACTAGTCTTCCTCCCTAAGACTACTGGCCTTTCCTCTTGTAAATCTGTATTTATACATATACATTAATGTATGAGATTTTTATGCAAACCCATATATTTTTCCCCTTTTCTTTTGGGCAAACTATAAGTGTCCACACCAACTCCCTAAGACTAGGGCCATTTCTGCACTACCCTCTTATAGCATGATTATTCCACTTTCAACATCCTATGGAATCCTGGGGTTTGCAGTTTGGGGAGGGGCCAAGTGGACCCTCCCCAAACTGCAAACTCCAGGATTCCATAGGTTGTCGAAAGTAGAATAATCACGCTATAAGAGAGTAGTGCAGAAATGGCCTAGGACCTAGATTTTTACTGAAGGTAAAAAATGGCAGCCAGCCACTTCACACAATAAGAGTAACACACTGAAATTAGGTGTGAGATGTGGTAGCACGTATGAACTTGAGACTGTAGGCAGGGCAAATACACTACAATAGATGGAAGTAAGAAAGATATATTATAGTAGTAGAAAGAATCCAGTTTTCATTAAAATGAGCAACACTTCTCATGGATATGTTGGATAGAATTAAATTAAATTAAATTATAAACTAGATTCAAATTCTAGGAATCACGGCACTCAACAAGGTAAGCTGAAGTAAAGCATGAAGTCAGTGCAGGCAGGTGAAGCAGTATGTGACGAGCATTAATGATAGATGAAGGAATATACATTATACCCTAATAGGGGACATGTAGATCATATAGAACATCAGAACAAATCAGTAAGTACTCTGTATGTTTTTTTGGCCAGTTCTATACTCTCTAATATTTCACAGATGAAAACTGGAATACATGTGGTCAAGCAAGATCAGAGTATGCCCAAGATTTACACATGTGGTAGGAGAGGCTGCAGCAGTTTGTTTTTGCCTGACTTTGCTGGGAAGAGCAAGATCCCACCCCCTCCTTTCTCTCCCTCACATGGAGCTAATTGAGAGCAATGGAAGGAAGCTGAGAATAAAAGGGGAAAGTGGGAGTAAGAGAGAGAAACTGAAATATTTCAACAGCAGCTGAAAAAATGTAGGATGGCAGGAGATGGTTGGGTGATATATAGTTCCTTAACATACCAAGTTTTTAAAATGACAGGAAGAAGCCAGTGGGAATTCAACTTTCCTTGGAACAGGCTAGTTTTTAAATACTGAATTAAATTGATTTTTTGATTAAAAAAATAGTCAAACAAGGTCTGCAGGATGACACAGAAGGTTTGCTGCTATAAATAATTTTGTCATGATGATCTGTTTGTGTGACCTCTGTGATCCCAAACACAGCATAATAGAATGCAGACATAACATGCTGGGCCTACATCCAATGGCTAATCCCAATTAGACTCAATCAATTGCTAAATGGTAAGTCAAGCCTTATCTAAATCCCAAGAACTCAGTGGGTCTACTCTGTTTGAGATTGGATTTACATCTTGGACTCCATGTCAGTCTTCCTGACCTTTTTTTCTCTCTTTCTTCTATCTAGCCTGGTGAGGAAGATTAATCTGTATTAAACAGTATTTAGCCCTGTTATGAGAATCCAGAAAACTCCCACAGTTATATATGGATGTCCAAAATAGCCACCAATGCCTCTGCTACATTTTAAAATCTAAAAGGAACTATCAGAGTGCTGTCCTTTAAATCGATCTCTTTCAAATAACAAGAGTCAATTTCTCAGTTGGAGAACATGGCTGTTAAAACAGGCCAGTTTGCATTTGGCCTCTTCCAAAATCTAAACTCTTCCATGCCTAAAATCCCTTCAGATCCATTAAAAGTTGTAATCATATGCACACTTCCCTGGAAGTACATCTCATTAAATGTAATAGGGCTCACTTCTGATTAAGCATATGCATAGGATTGCCACATGTCTCTGTTATAATTAATCTTAAAAGCATTAGGGAACAAATGTTAATTAGGAATTTTCAGCTCTTGTACATTAATAGCAACAGCCTGATTGATATACCCCATTTCCACATGATGACGGTCCATCACTTCATTTCATTGCAGCTCCGGCAGGGAAAGGAGTGTGCCAGAAACACTCCCCTGTGCACCTCGCCAGGTTGCTGCGGAAGGGAGTGCACTGGCCCCACCTCTTCCCTTCTGCAGCCGGGTACTTGTCATTGCTGCCCTGGGGAGGGAGGGGTCACCAGCCTGCTTCCACCCTTCTGCATGGCCAGGAAGGGTGGCAGTGCTGTACAATGGTAGGTATAAAATGGATTTTTCCATTTTTCTAATACCACATGTGTGCAATGCACGGGGACAAGAGGATGGCAGGAGCACACTGATGTCATGCAGAAGCATGACCTGCAGAGCGCTACCATTGTGTCTCAACTGCAGGGCAGCCACACCATGCAGAAAAGGTCATAGTCTCGTAGACATGGTAATTTTGACTGCACCTTCTCATTTTCTGCATATGCAGATCTTCAAGACCCAGCATACAATCCACTCCCAGTGTCTCTTCTCCTTCTTTGCTTCTTAGTGATCTCTAAACACGTGTGCCTTCTGGCCAGTTCTGTGGCACTTCCACAGCAAACTGGCCATTCCAGTCCTCCAGATGGTTCTGTTGGTAGTAACTGAAGCTTAGTGCAACAGAAACAAAATTGTTCACATCATTTCTGTTTTACACAGTTTGCATTATATCAGTTCACAAAAGTCAGGAATAATATTCAAAAGGTAACATACTTTTTAAAAAATAAATACATGCACACATACACCAAAATGGATAGATACATTATTGTATGCAACCTTGGATTTCACCCAGTAGGTAGAAAAGTGGATTACAACAATAAAACATTCAGGCACAAATAAAATAAGCTCCCTTCTCAGTCATGGAGACTCACTGGGTGACCTTAGGCAAATCACATTCTCTCAGCCTCAGAGGAAGGCAGTGGCAAACCCCACTGGACAAATCTGGCCAAGAAAACCCCATGATAGGTTCCCCTTAGAGTTGCCATAAGTTTGCCCACACAGAATTGGTACAGGTGGTGCTCAGGTGGTGGTACAGGTGGTTTGAATGGTGGTGCTCAGACGTGAGCATACAACAATATGTTGTGTGCTCACGTTTGAGCACCACCATCGGAAAAGGATGTAGACAGAGAGTAACAGGTTTAAAGGAGAGTAGCAAAGATGGCCAGGGATCTGGAAACCAAAGTTGCTTAAAAGGAAAGGTTGAAAGAAATGGGTATGTTAAGCCTAGACAAGGAGAATAGCGGAGGGGACATGATAGCACCTTTCAAATACATGAATAGCTGTCTAATAGAAGAGGAGACATATTCATTGTCTCTCACCAAGGAAGTAAGACTGAACTGAATAGGTTAAAGTCAGAGGAAGGAATATTTTAGAGAAACAGTAGAAGAAAGATATTCAGAGTAATTTGGCAATGGAATCAGTGAACTAGGATATAAAGGGTTGCTGAAGGTCTTCAAGCAGAAGTTTCATAGCTATCAAGATCTGGATTTTTTGCACTCAACAGCAAGTCGACTCACATGACCTAAGTACAAGATTTCTCCATCTCTATGGTTCTAACTTTGAATGTGATCTAGGCAGATGCACAGATTGGGTCAAAAGTCTTGCTGCATACTGAAAAAGGCAGTGAAGTTTCCTGCACAGCATGGCAACACAGAGACAATCAAGTATGTTGCCTTGGGAAAAAGCTTCCATTCAGTCTTCCCTTTGCCTGGCTTGAACATGCAATAACGCTACCACATAGTTAAAAGTAATTGGCTCTAACATACCAATATATAATTCAAGAGAAATGAACATTTGAATATCTGTATTTAAAATTTAATAAATATTTAATTAATATGAGAAGCATCATGTAGAAGTTTGAGTGTTGGACTCTGCAAGACCAGGGTTCCAATCCCCACTCAGCCATGGAAACCTACTGGGTGGCCTTGCGCAAGTCATACTCTCTCATTCTCAAAGGACAGCAAGGGCAAGCCTACTCTGAACAAATCTTGCCAACAGGGATAGAGTCCCTGTAAGCCAAAATTGATACAAATAAATCAAATTGAATTATGTGCAAAAACCTGGAAACAGGCAAAATAAGCATGTATCAACTGGCTATCATATCCATTTATGGTTTTTTTGTTTTAAGTAAAAATTACCTTTAAAAAACAGCAAATCCTAAAGGGAAAGATTCAACTCAAACCTGAGCTTTTTTTATTGGGTCTGAACAAGCTGATACGAAGTTGTAAGCACAGAAGAAGAAAAGTGTGGCTCTTCCTTCACACGAAGACTGGTTCTTAAAGGTGCTGGATTTGGCAGAAATTAATAAATTAACTATTTTAATTAAGGAAGGTCTTCGGTTAAATTAAAAAATGATTGAGATTAATTGATTGTATACCTAAAAGATTCTTAGGGGAAAAGTCAATTACTGGTTTTCAGGATTAAGCTTAGAGTTATTAAACACTAGGCAGTTGTGTGATAATGATAGACACACTATAAGAAATATATCTTATAAATTATCTTAGAACCAAAAGCTGGTGAGTTAAAAGTCATTTATATGGATTTTTTCCCTCTTTTTAGTTTAGTAGTAATCTAGTTTTAGCTTCTTTGTCTGTTTACTTACTGTTTGTCTTTTTAATCCCCTGTATGTTGTTTTATATATTAAATATATGTTAATAAAATATTTTTAAAAATAGAAATAAAAAAAACAGCAGATGTCGGCAGAGGGTATTGAGATCAGAAGTCTCTCCCCTTTCCCAATAAGGAAGGGGTTTTTTATACAAGAACATTTGCAGTGAAAATAACACCTCATGAAAATATGGTACAACACTAGTGTGGGCATGTCAATTTTCACTAAAATCTAGAAAGTTTTAGAGAGAATGCCAATTTTCAGGATAATTCATGACACATAGAGGGTATCCCACCAAGTAATCTCACAGACCTGTTATTTCTGGGATGGGAATAATCAAGATAATTTTCTAAAGCAAACCAACTAGATAGTACACTCTCTTGCAAGTACCTGGAATAACAGAAAATCATTCAAAGGATCAGACATATAAAAGACTTTACAATATTTTAAAAAGAACAGCAATTGCTTTTTTTTTTTTTTAGCTTGAGTATTAACCAAGTTTTATGTAGGATAAACATGGAGAAAACGGAAATTTCTATCAGGTAAAATAAATCCAACATATGGTGTGCTTCCTTCATGCTTAGTCAGTTCACATTTTGTGCATACAAAAGACAATACAAACGATGTGTGTATCCCCTTTCTTTCCAACTGTGACTGACCTATATTAACCCGGCTATTCAATACCATGGGTTTCACCTTTCCAAGACAAAGATTACAGAGGTCCACTCCCTTGTCCCACTTTCTTATTCTTCCTTTTAGCTCTGTGTTGTTTGGGAGAATGGAACATGCCATTGTTTTTCCCTAATGATGCCTCTCCAAGCTGATCAAGTTAACTGTGGGTAGCAGCTGGAGTTTAATTTGTGAGTGTACAGTTGAAAATTATACACTTATTGGATTACTGCACCTCACCAAGATGTTGGCCTACTGCCTGGTTTGCTTGAAAAAATAAAATTCATCAAAGGTTTAAAGGAGTTATTGGAAATGATGCTGAAGTTTGTTACTGTAGTGGCACTTGCTCTCAATACAGAAGTGTTTGGAAGAGAATTGTGTACATATTCTTAGCAAATGGAACTTCAGGCTTTTACATTTCTATATAAAGAATAATTTGTTGTTTATCTCTTTCCACTCCTGGATATTGAGCAATAGAGACAAAGATAAAATTCTTATCCTTATTCCCAGAACGAGAATATCTCTATGGTACAGGTAGGCCAAAGTGGAAGATGGGTGAGAATAAAATGGAGAGAAATGCTTAAGTCTAATTTCATTCTAGTCTGCCCCAGAATATGAACAGATTTCTCAAGTTTCTACCATTAAATTAGGAGTAATGTTTAAGCCATGATATTCAGTCTCAAACAGCCAAAGAGCAATGCTGTGATTTTTCTTGTACATGTTACAACAGCATTAACAGCAGTCCTACCCCAGGACCGTACTCCCCCCAACTGACTACATGTCCCAACCGAACTTCCGTTTTCTCCATCATCAGTCAGCAAGGGGAAGACTAAGGTAATCATTTAGGCTGCAATCCTGCACTCACTAACCTAACAGTAAACACCATTGAACTCAACGTGCTTTGCTTCTGAATAGACAGATACAGGATAGCAATTTTAATTGGTTAAGTTAGGGGTGAGCAACACCGTGGCTCCAAATTCACCCCAGAATCCTCTAGGGGAGACCACACCATGCTGTGCCACTGATGGCGAAACAAAACAAAATTTAAGTAAAAACAAGGCAAATGAGGAAAGCATGCCTTGTTTTAAAGCAAAACCACACTTCCTGATAGTTTGCACAAGCACGGTTTTAACGATTATGCTCCCCCACGTGTTTTCATAGGAAAATGAACTCTGTTTTTCTACTCTTGCAGTACAGAAATTTGGTCATTCAGGAGGCACTGGACCCAAAAAGGGTGGGACATATGAGAAGCCCACAGCCCTGGGCATTATCTACACTTGGACACAGCTGCTGCTGATACCTCATGGTCCTCCTCTTCCTGGTCCTCCTATTCCGCTGTCCTCAGGTCATGTTGCAAGCCTGCATTGGATGTAATCCTTGCCTTTGCTTTACCTTCCTCTTTGAATTCTTATTTCTTTGCATTCTTTTAATCTTTCTTCTTAAAAAACAGTCATAATCATCTGTGAGACTCAGTGAGTCATCATAACCTAAATATTTGTTTTTGTTTGTTTTTTAAACGATATATGAACTGACTCAGTTGTCCCAATAGTTATCATAGTAAAGACAACATTCCATCAGCTCCCACATGACAGCCATCAAATCAGCAGTTCAGAGTGGAAAAAGCAAGAATTACTGATGACAAATGAGACTTAAATTGATTTTCTCCTAATACGAGGAGGGCTGTACTGAAAGTAATGCCTGTTATGTCAAAACTCCTTTATTAACAACATGAGATATCCAACTACATATATGGGTAAAGGAGCTTTTGTCTACAACATGGTACTATTAAATATAGGCCATTTCTGCACTAGAGACCATTAGTGCAATATACCATCACAATTGCGGCATTGCCACTGGCATGATGCCATCGGGTTGGGAACATTGTTTTCTGCACCCTGCCACCTTAAGCAGATGAGTAGCGGTATTGCCGCCAGTGTTCCTTCTCCACCGCAGTGTCCTTGGCCATTCCCTGTCCCTGCCTTCACCCTGCCCCACCACCCCTGATTGGTGGGCAGTTGTTTTTCTTCGGAAGCCATACTAAACATGGCATTACACTATTGCATTTTTCATACTATAATGCCTAAAAATGTATTTAAAAAAATAAAAAGTTTTAATGCAAAGGAGAACTTTAAAAATAAACATGGAGAGGTGGTACATTTCAATGTTACCATACCATGGGAGTCACTGAGGGAGGGACAAGCTGAGCACACCACAGCCCACCCACTGCTGGATTTGCATTGACTGGAAGCACTATCAAACGCTATAACAGTACCACACTGAGCCGGCTAGTGGGATTGAAGTGCTATAGGAGGTTCTTAACAGAGTTTTTCTGAAAATAGAATAGGGTGGTTTGGTGACACTTGGAGATGGGATAGCCGCTGGATAGCAACAATGTCGTGCAGTAGCACGGTTCCTGACCAGGAAACAATCTGCTGCTATGATGGTATAGTGGCATCTTGCAGAAATGGCCATAGTCTCTACCAGTGGCACAATGATTTGTACCACCTTTGAAACCACTCATCAAATCCACTTTGGAAAAACTATTTCGAACACACCCTGGTTTGGTGTCTGATAGTGTCTTCCACTTTACCTACAGCATCAATGAACCATCTTCAAAGGCTTTCCTTAATCTGACCAAATAAACAAAAACCTGAAAGCACCAGATTGGAACTGCAAGGTGGATGTGGCACCACTGATCATTCTATTTGTGCAATAACTTGTGGTATTGCCAAAGAAGTAGATGGTCATGCATTCTTGTGGTGTAACTGGATTGCATTCAGCTGTTCCCATGGTCTTTTCTAATGAATGGCTCCTTGAAATTTCTAGAGTGATGCAATGTAACAACACTGAGCAA
This sequence comes from Cyclura pinguis, assembly GCA_030412105.1. Classification (NCBI taxonomy): domain Eukaryota; kingdom Metazoa; phylum Chordata; class Lepidosauria; order Squamata; family Iguanidae; genus Cyclura; species Cyclura pinguis. Next base: position 168,541,815 of record CM059600.1, read on the forward strand.
AATAACCTCCTTGTCATCCTAAGATCTTCTGTGCTGGGTGCTGGTTTCTGAATTTCCTTGGTTTAGGGGAGGTAGACTACCTTCACTCCACAGATTGATTCTTGGTCTCTGGATTATACAAGTATGCCCAGGTCTCATCATCAGTGCAAACACTCTTGAAAAACTGTTGTCCTCATGGGCTTCAAACATTGCCAACTGTTCCAATCATGCATTCAGTCTCTTCTCTTTGAACTCACTTGGCACACAGTTCTCTGTATCCAAGTTTGTGGATAATTTGTTCAACAGCACTGTGACCATAGCAATTCCTCGGACAGTCATATGCTGATCTGCAATCAATCTTGTCATCCATCCTGTTTCAGTTTTCATCAATGACTGTTGCTGATGAACTTACACTATGTGGTTTGTCTCCAACACTGGTTACACCTTCTTTAAACTTTTTTACCCATCTTCTCACATTACTGTCATCAATTGTCATAGAATCATAGAATCATAGAGTTGGAAGAGACCACAGGGGCTATCAAGTTCAACCCCTTGTTATGCAGGAACACCCATCAAAGCATTCCCAACAGATGGCCATCCAGCCTCTGATTAAAAACCTCCAAAGAAGGAGACTCCACCGCACTTCCAGGTAGCATACTCCACTGCCAGACAGCTCTGATCATCAGGAAGTCCTTCCTGAGGTTCAGGTGGAATCCCCTTTCCTGCAGCTTGAATCCATTGCTCTTTGTCCTAGTCTCTGGAGCAGCAGAAAACAAGCCCTCTCCCTCCTCGACATGACATCTCTTCAAATATTTACACATGGCTATCATGTCCCCTCTTAACCTTCTCTTCTGCAGACTAAACATACCCAGATCCCTAAACCACTCCTCATAGGGCATGGTTTCCAGACCCTTCACCATTTTGGTCGCCCTCCTCTGGATACGCTCCAGCTTGTTGATATCCTTCTTGGATTGAGGTGCCCAGAACTGGACACAGTATTTCAAATGAGGTCTAAGCAATGCAGAATAGAGTGGTACCATTATCTCCCAATATCCCAAATTCTACTATCATTCAGCTCTTCTATAAGTATTTGTTCATCTTTCAGACTGGGAAGAATACAGGTTTTTCCTTATAAGAATAAAAGGAAAGCCAGTGAAAAGGAAAACACCAGATATAATTAAGGTGTTCCTAATCATGTTTAAGTATATATTTCAAAGATTCCCATTATCTCTACCATATGAGAAAACTGGCAATTACTGCAATCATATCAATGATCGCTCATCACATGCATGTTTTCTAACAGAGCTTTATTTTTAGAACTTCATTTTTATTCCCTTACATCTTTTCTCCTTTCATACATGTTTACTAAAAAAAAAAAACTAGTGGGATCTCATATAATATGATAGAATTCAGATTTTTAAGTCATATCTATGATTAGCAAAGAAAAGACAGAAACACAAATGTGATAAAACAATGTGAAACCTGTAGGTCCAATTCCAAAGATAACTGCAGTGTACATGAAGGGGCCAGTGTTACCCTGTGTACTGGAGGTCCCGGGAGGGACACCAAAATGTGCTCAACTAAAGGTGGGGAAAATTAGTTCAGAGCACTGCTTAGCGTTACGAGAGGCAGGGTAACGTAGCGAGATCTTGAGCCCTATGTCTACGGGGTCGGGTCGAGTCAAGGAGCACACAGAAGTTGAAACAATAAATGATGTTTATTAGATACAAGCAAAACAGTGTATGCGGCACACTCATACAAGATAACTAAAGAAAATAAAGGTTGGAGTGGTATAGAGGGATTTTCAGAGGGATTGCTGGTTTGGGTGATACTTCACCTGTCCTGAAGCCCAGAAAAATAGAGAGCGAGGCTGGGGTGCGATGTAACTCAGCACGTGGAGCTGAGGGGAGGCTCGCCAAGCAAAGCGGCAGCAAGGCGGGATGAAACTCGAGAGCCATCCGAGGAAGGTCTCGGAATCAAGGGTTTTTATAAGGAGAATTGTGACTGCGGGCTATGCCGTACTTGGGGGAAAACAATAGATTTGGAGTTGGAGACAAAGCCTCTGAAAGGTCAGAATCTGAATGATTGAGTTATCGTAGCGGTTCTCAATAGAGTAGCCAGTATGCAGACGCAGAGTACTTGGGTATTGCATAGTTTACCCATCAAGCTGCCATCGCGGGGCAGAGGCTCTTCTGTAAGTGGTGTGCATACTTAATTAAAGTACTTGCCTGGAGGTCTCCTAAAGCAGCAAGTCAGCTATTTTCTGGCCTGCCTGTATTGTCCAGGAATATTACAGCGATTAACGGCCAAGCTTATTTATGTGCTTGTCCAGTGGCCTCGCAAGCACGTGGAAGGGGAATGGAGAAGTGAAGCCGAATTATGATATCGAGAGGACATCTTTTAATATCCCCAAAGCTTGGACTAGCCAGGGCAGTAACACCAGTGAGCATAATTCTATACCTTATATGAAAAAATGGTCTGGTTTTGGTATAGTTGGTTAGCACAAGAGAATTTATTCAGACTTTCAACTGTATACACTTAAAAAAAATAGTAATATGTGCATTCAGGGAGGAAGTCTAAGTAGGGCAACATATAATAAGGCTAGGGCAAGATAGTGATGCTATCAATCTCTATACTGTTTCCCATATCTAATGATATCTCAGTGTATGACCTACGTGTTACTACCTATACCATCTGGATCCTCAAAGCCTGCAGCCCCATCTGAATCCGAACAAGGAGGAAATCTGGCCATTTTGCTTTCTCTTCCATTCACATTTGTCTAAGACACCTCAACTTCTGTACATCTCAACCGTGAAGACATTTGCAATTTTTCATAAATTATTTACAGATCAGATAAAATGAGACTCTCCCCCAGTGGTACTGGCCAAATTCCATAGGTAATTATTCCCAGCAAGGAGAGGTCCATGTTCTGGTTGAGTGCCATATAACATAGAGGGATTCTATGGAAAAAGGAGAGATAGCAGCACTAATTCACTTCTTGTTATGTGCCTTCAAGTCTACTCTAATTTACAGTGATCACATGATATGGTTTTATTGGCAAGATTTATTCAGGGTATATTTGCCATTCACTTCCTCTGAGAGTGAGAGAGTGTGATTTGTCAGGGTCACTCAGTGGGTTTCCTAGGCCTCAGTGGCTTAATCTCTCAGTTTCATTTTCTCCTACATTTTAATTTTTAAAATCTCACACTCATTCTGCACCAGATATGGAGAGATTTGTTAATTTTCATAAATTCTTCTTTTAAAAATTAGGCTTTAAAAAATTATCACTCTCATTCTTACTGCCCACTATGCACATTCATGACATCAGCAGCCTTTCTGAGTGACTCCAGTCTGAATGGAAATAATTCTTCATAAATTTTAGGGCTTTTTAAAAGGAGAGATATTTGTCTGCCAGGATTGTGTTAAGTACAGGACAGCCTGTCTTGGCCAGAGGAGAAAGGTGAGGAATATGCCAAGTCTAGGATCGAGAGGAATAAATGTGCACTGGGATATTTTTCGGAGAATCTCCCTTTCACAAATTTTCCTTGGACATTCTCAGTGGAGTCCCACAAGTATAAAAAGCAGTTAGTTTATTTTTGAATTTATTTGTCATCTATCTACCCTTAAAAGGAAACTTATGATTTGTTACTTTGGGAAATCCATTTAGGGACAGGGCAAGAGGAAAGCCTCCCAATTTATTTACAGATGCCTCTAAAGCTGGTTGTCCACATCTATCTCTTTAACTAAAATGAAGGAACAAGAGTAAGTGAAGACTGACTTCAGGGAAGAAAGAAACAAGAAGTTCCTTGGAGTAGCAATAGGGAACACAAGTCTAGTAAAGATGAGAGGGAAACTCACACATGGACTGTTGCCCTCCTCCCACTTCTTTTCTTGCTATGCACATTCGTGCGCTAACAATTTCATGGCAGCATCAGAAGCAGGTGGACCAGGGCAGACAGCATTACGCAGACCCAAAACTGCTGATTGACTAGTGGCACCAGATGTGCAGATACAGGTCAAAGCAGATCAGTGTGTAAATCAGACCAGAAAGGACATGATGTCACCTTCTGCGACCATACCACTTTGATAGCCTCTACTGTATAGTTTGTACATTGAAATATTTCAGTCACATCCTTACCTTCCACCTGCTCTGGTATGTTATTTCATTTCAGAGCAGGCAGAGAAAAATGGTTGCTGCAGTGAACTGTCCAAGCACTAGCATAATAGGATTACCAGAGTGATAACTGGGGATGGTCCATGTACCTTTAATGGCTGTGCAGAAGAGGGAATTTCAGCAAGTGTCACTTGTTACCTGGCTGGATGACAAGCAAAACACTGAAATTCCCTCTTCTATGCAAACACTGAAGGCACAGGAATCCTCTTTAGTTTTCACTCTGGAAAGCCTAGGCTGAAGCTTCTATCTATAGTTTCTCTGAGATCATCTCATTATCTTTCATTGAAAAAGTTCAGTACATATAGAAACGTATGCACACTCATCCTGGCACAATACTGTGAGGAATGTCTGGCTGAGAACTAGTGACTTGGTCAATGGCACCTATGCAGTCAATGTGGGATATTGGTGAAATGCAGCGCCCAAAAGCCTAGCCATTTGAGCCAATGGGGAAGAATCCTGGGAGCTGCAGGCCAATGACATCAGAGGCCAGCATAATTCCCCCCTTACACTGTGCCATAAGGGCTCTCTGTGAAGAGTTATTGATACTACAGGCAGATTCTCTGATTTAATCTATTATAAGCTGTAGTCTGTTACCCCAAAAGGTAGGTGACTCAGAGGTCCACCCACAGTACCAGTGTCTCTGTGGAATGATGGAGAATTATTCGCTCAAAGAGAGGTCTGCAAGAGGGGGGCAAACTTACAGGATCTTTTACACCTATGTAAAAGGTGCTAGTGCAGGGACAACAGTTGGAAATTAAAAGTATGTTTTATTGGGGAATATCACTATCACACACAAGATCCAAGCAGTCTTGCAACCACACAAGGCTAACCAAAGGACAGGAGGGAAAAATTGGATAGTGAGAAGTTAGTGTGAAGTGGATGATATCTACCTATCCTACAGAGAGGAGATGAAGCAATGTGGCTCAGACCAAGGGTCTGAGGGTAGTACAAGAATGAGATTCAGAGCAGCAGAGTAACAGCCTTATGCCCAGAGGACTATGATTTGTCTGGCTTACAGCCAGGGTTTAAATATCCAGTTCCCTCCTTGAGGGGAAGGTGTTAATGGCTTTCTGGCAGAGCAGACAATGGAGTCCAGAATGAGTCAATGGCCTTAGCATTAGGTGACGAAGTACCAATGGGAATCGTGATAGCTCCTTCATGGCTGAGCAGGTGAGGAAATAAAGGAGAAATCTGGCAGGAAGAGGAAGTGGATTGAAGACAATCAGTTGCTCTGTTGAGACAGTTTCAGGTGCTATTGTTTCTGGAGGTTGAGTCATGGAGAAGATATTTGAAAGCTCATTAAAACTGGAGCTTCCTGACTGATCCCTTGATTATGATCTGGCCATGCCCTGAAGTCCCATCTCACCTACTTTCACATATGTTCAGCCAATCCTCTTTGCCGGCATGGCTTTTCAACCTTAACAGTGTATAATTTATATTTTATGTCAATTAAATAATGTTCATTGCCAAATAATATCACAGAGCAGATGTGTACGTCATTGTAACAGTCCTAAGAAAATATGTGCTTTATATGTTGAGAGTCAAGATGAGTTTGGAGTTCAACTAATACTTTAATACAGAAGATTTTGGAAGTTAATATTCAATTTAGACCTGAATTCTTTTTACCGGGATTGATGGACAAACAAATATATGACCATGGCAGCAAGACTGATGTACATAGAGAAATGGAAGAGTGAATTAATACCAACAAAAGGGAACTGTCTGATAAAACCGAATGATTTAGCTGAAATAGACAAATTAACTGCTTTGATCAGAGAAAAATCATTAGTAACATTTTTGAAAGACTGGGAACCTTTGATTACCCTTCTACAGAAAAAAAGCGAATAAAATGATAACTGTAGGCTTTGATAACTTGTAGATTTGATTTACAGGATGAAGTTTATGAAATATCTGTTAGTTGTAGAAGAAAGATTGCATATGCTAAGACCTATAGCCCTCTAAAAAAAAGTTGGAAGTCATGTTTATTTTTCTTTTTTGTCTTTAACTGTCCCTTATTTTAATTTGTCTTTTTTTTCCTCTTTCTTTTAATTTTATCTCTTTCTTTCTTTTTTGTATACATTCTTTTAATGTAGATGTAAATTTTTAATAAAAATACTTCTTAAAAAGAGAGACAGTAGGCCTCATCACCAGTTAGCTCGCATAAAGTAGTAAATAAGGAGTCTGTCTATTTCACATTTCGAGGCTATGTATTTTTGATCAGCAATCCGATCAGACAGCTCGTGCAAACAGGTTCCTCTCGCGTTTTCAGCAACTGAAATTCAGTAGCTAATGAAATGAAAAGCTTTCGTATAATGCACCTGCATTATAAAATATAGACTCTCTTACTAATAGTTCACTAGCTGTTTTTTTTTTCCCTTGAGGGTATATGCCTTTTGAAACATATGTTGCTATTCTGATTCAAAATGCTACAAATATACACACACAGATAGATGGATATATTTATATCTACAGTAATCCTTCCACATTCGCTAGGGTTAGGGGCACAAGACCCCCGTGAAAGTGAAAAAAACGTGAATAACTCTAGGCCCTCCCAAACCATATTTAACACACATAAAAAAAAATATGATCACCATATTCAACCCACCATGGATCCCTTTGAGGTACCAGGGTTCCCTCACAAGGCAGAAGTGAGCGGCTGGTGGGACTTACCGCCATCTCCATTGCTGCCCATTTACACCATTTTTAATAGAGACTTACAAGCCTTGTTGGCAGTTTCTCAGTCTCAGGAGCCTTGCAGTCCCTATTAAAAATGGCATATGAGGGCAGCAGAGGTGGCAGCAAATAATCTGTGAATAATCAAATCCGCAAAAGTGAAACCTGCTAATGTGGAGGTCTGAGTGTATATAGATATATATGGAATGCTGTGGAATGCAAATGATGCAAAATCCTTTCCTTACAGAAGGTATTCCGTCTCAGACCAACCCTGCCTTACATGCAATGTGCTAGAATTTGAGAGCACACCGTGTGACCGAAAGCAGTACACTAGATCCTCAAGGGGTTAATTTGTTCATATAGCTTTTCCTCTAAGGCCACAGATCTTCTTTTCAACAAGCAACAGACAAATATTCCCAGTGAGAGGCAGAGAAGACACACACACAAATGTGGTTTTCAGTTATATGATTGGGTGCATTCAAGGAAGGACGGGGGAAGGTGGGAAAGAAAAGGAAAAATTTGATACACAAGCTTTTTTGAAGAGGAAATGTCTTATCTCATCCCATCCTACAGGAAATTCCCTTATCTGATCATATATTCAGGTCATGAGTCCCTCTCCATTCTTCAATGAGCTCTGAAGATCAACAGCCATAAGATGAACAAAGTGGATATATAGTGTTCTCATTTTACTATTCCAAAGGCTTTAAAAAGGGGGGAAGGGTCATTTCTAAGTGAATCCAACTGCTAGTCCCAACTAAACTTGGCTCACCAAAGACACCCAGCATGGTGTTATAGTTTGATCTTTGGACTACAATCCTGGATACCAGGGTATGATTCCTCATTTGGCCATGGAAATCCCTGGGGTGACCATGGGCACGTCACACACACTCAGTTCCAGAAAATCCCATGATAGGTTTGCCTTAGGGTTGCTGTAGGTCAGAAACTATTTGAAGGCACACAATTTCAACAAACTTTGCCAAAATCTGTAAATTCCTTCATACTGTAGTAAAAAAAAAGAACTTGAAAATAATTTTAAAAATTCAAATGTGGTAGAAACCAAAACTGAGGGAGTCATGCATCCAGTTACAAGGCTTTGAGTGCTTACCTGTAAAAGGGCCAGGCTTGTATCTATAAGTATGTATTCTTGTTGCCAGCTCTTTTTTTCCTGAGAAACATCCTACCTGCTCTGAAGATACTACATGGTCCTCTCAGGACTGTGACAACTTGCACCTATTGAATTGGTCCACTGAAAAGAAGGCAGAATTAAATTTCAGTTCATTTTTGAACAATTTACCCAAATTCACAAATTTCTTTATACATCAGGTGGAAAGAATCTGAAGTCTGAAAAAAAAAATGAATGCAGAAGAAAGTGAAACTGATGGATTTCCCTATCCCTAGGACAGAGGGAAAGTCAGATGTTGCCAAACTCCCTGGCAAGATCGTAAGCTCCAGCTACAATTTATTCATGCGCAAATGCCAGCTGGAATAATGAAAGGGGTCATCAAAGAAACTCCTGTAGTAGTCTGGTTTCAATTACAATTATCTTTATATAGCCCTTTAGAGCACAAACATTTCTTTACAGACTTTTTTCCCCCTTTATTGTCCTGCCTGTTGCGAAGTCCAGAGCTTGATCCAGAACTTTCTTCAACCCCATGAAAAAGTATACAGGAGTCCAACTTCAATTGCCCGTCAGTTGCAAAACAGAATGAAGCTTCTAGAATGGTGAAGCAGCCTCATATAAACAACCAGAGCCTGTATTTCCGTCCTTGCCTGGTCAACAGAGCACTTCCAGTCTTGCTGTTCTTTCCAGTTCCTCTAACAATCTCTCAGAGGTTGCAAATAACTAAGAACAAATAAGTTACACACTAGATACTGATGGCTTGTTGTTGTGTGCCTTCAAGTCATTTCCTGGGGGCTGAAAATGGGTGATGTGCCCAAGGTCACCCTGTCATTTTCCATAGCCAAGCAGGGAACTCAACCCTGGTCTCCAGAATTGTAGTCTAATGCTCAAACTACCACATCATGGTAGCTAGTTATCTTTAATTATACCCTTTGCTAATAGAGCAAACATGTGTTAGTTGTAACTTAATGAGGCATAACATCACCCATTTGGTGGTATAACTATGACTTTTCAGTGTGGTCTTGGTTTCTGCTGAGCATCATGCTGTTGTCTGGGGCTTCATTGGGGATGAAGTACATAAGATAGAAAGTGTTTAGTACCACAGGCCAGTAGCCATATTTAGACTTATATGAAATCAATGAAGACTATCACGCTCCTATTACACTTAGCTTTGGAAACTTTGGAAAAGACTATATATCTTGTTAAATAGTCAGGGGCTGGAAAAGTTACTGATCGGGGATTCTGGGATTTGTAGGCCATAAAGTAATTTTCCCAAGTTCTGCTGTTTGTACTGTTTCTGTCAAAATGGAATTCTTTCTAGAAGAGATCCATGGACAATTGATATAGCACAAAGTCATATTCTGGGTACCCATTGCAAGCTTTTATAATCTAGCCTACATCTGTTTTGATTAATCATATAGACAAAAGGGAGATTTTAAAAAATTGGTTTCTGTCATGCTAGTTTGAACCAAATATTTGTATGAACTTGTCTGTTCTACAATAAATGCTTTCTAACACTCCCTTTTAAAAAATATGGCATTGTCTGTTCTCTTTCATACTGTCTATTATCCCAACAGTTTTAATATTAAAAAGATCAATGCTTTTTTAATGTGGAAATTTTGTACACCAGTCTCTCCATCCATTCAGCCAATTCCCATTTTAAGTTTCCTAAAGATTTATTTACTGATGGATTTTTGGCCAACTGATGAGTTACACAATGTTGTATCACAGGCAGAATGTAACCACTGCTTTCAGATCCTTTAATTTTTTGTGTCCTGTGTAGCCAAAGAAGCATTATTAATGTCACACTAACTTACTTTACTGGGCATTATGATTTAATGTGGTTTTTACTTCTTAGTGAGGAAAACATTGGTCTGGTTTTTTTTTTCTTCGATGACCCTTTACAATTTTCCAGCCAGTGTTACACCATGAATCTAAATTTTGTCCTTCATCCTAGGATTTGAATATTTGCTCACTCAACAACCACCAAAATCATAATAAAGAAATAATTAATACATTTCCTCCGCAGTGTTCTGATGCTAATGTGAACCTTCCAAACAAAGTTTTCTCTGTATTTGCTCCACTTTGAACTACTCCACATAGTCAGTGGGGATATATGTATGCCAGGACTGGGCTATAGGTATGGCAGAAGCCACAGAGTGAAGCAAGGGGCAGGACAGAACATGGAAAACTGGAATGAGGTTGATAATTCCCAGGTTCTTCATCCTAATCATGACAGCTGAGAGATTCCAGCAGCTGTATTTAAAAAATAACTTTTCTGAGCTCTGACCAAGGGTACAGGAACATGCTGGAACTCAGAGTGACCTCGTTTCCCAAGCATAGCTCAAGTGGGACAGAAAATGCTCTTACAATCCCTCCTGCCCAAGAGGATCCAGTGGCTAGCCTGGGCGGGTATTGGGCAGAGTCTATACAGGTTTAGATTATTCTTCCTTGAGAAGGCTACCAATTGCAGTTCAGTAGTTCACCACATGGGGCAGCAGCAAGCAAAGCAGCTCCGTCAGTATAAGTGAGGCTTTTGATATCCTCTCCAAAACCGCAAGACTGGAACTTGAATCTACGTAATGCTTTATACCAATGTTGCATGGATGTTACAACAATAATTTCAAAAATCCATGTGAATTGTCACTCGTTCTGGATTATAACCACACTTTGATTCATTTCAAAGTAGAAATGGTATTCCTCTGATACTGGCTACACCTCAGCTCACAATTAAACTGACATCACAGAGTTGAAATTGTGCAGTCAATCTTTTATAATTATGAGGGATTTTAATTTCTACATTTTCAAATTGAGCAAAGTCCATCTGTGAAACTGCCATTCCTCCCACAGCGGGAGGCATTCTCACTGTTTTGCGCTCTGTGTAGAGCTCAGGCAGTCTAATGTTCTTCTTGTTTGAAACCCCTGAAATAAACCGTGTGGTTTTACACAGCAAATTCTTTCTTTTCATTATAAAGAAACATTGTACTTGACAAGCCCTTTATTTTCCTGCCTAATTACGAACATCGATCCTGCTCTCTAGAGACAAAACCCAAGAACTCAAGGCTGCTGAAAACCATTGCGTTAACAGAATTTTAATGGAGCTTGAGAGCGTGTGTGTGCTTGTCTGCCTTTACAGTCCTAATAACCACATCCTTATGAAAAAATGATGTCCCTATGAAAAGTCCTATGGTTATAAAAACTGAATAATAAAGAAAACTGACAGAAAGATCAACACATTTGAAACGTGGTGCTGAAGGAGAGTTCTGTAGATACAATGGCTTGCCAACAAGAGTGGGGCCTAGAGCAAATCAAGGCTAAATTGTCACAAGAAGCCAAGATAACCTAACTGAAGCTGTTGTACTTTGGACATATAAGACAATGTGACTCATTGGAAGACATAATAATGCTCAGTAAAGTGAAAGGCAGCAAGAAAGGAAGACTGTATTCCAGGTGCATTGATTCAATGAAGGAAGTCACAGCTGACCTAAGTTTGCAAGACCCGAGCAGGGCTGTTGATAACAGAGGCACTTTTAGGTCTCTGAGTCATACAATTAGTGAAGCTAATCTGATGACAAAAAGAAAATATAAAAAGCCAATAAGCAAACCATGAATGGAATAGCACACTTCTCTTCCTGTTCTCCAGCAGCTGCCTCTGGTACTAGAGGAATACACATCCATTGTGATTACTAGCCATGGATAAGTCCATAATACATGAATTTGTGCAGTCTCTTTTTAAAGCTGCCCATGCTGGCAGGGTTTTGTTTTGTTTTGTTATTTATTTTGGGGGGTTTTTTTGTTGTTTGTTTTGTTTTGTTTTGGTGATAGCGAGTTCCAACCATGCACTGTAGGAAGTATTCCCCTGTATCAGACCTGAATCTCCCATCATTCAGTGGATGCATCAATTCACACCATGTACAGATTTTTACCCCCACCTCCACCTCTCCCACTACTAGCATTCTTAGCTAAACAGCCCCAACTACTGTAACCTTTCCTCCTAGGAGATTTGCTCATTTTGGTTGCCCTTTCTTGCAATTAGTATTGTGCTCTCTCTCTCAGGAGATGGCATACCCCTTCCACCATTGTGATGGGGTCATGTTGCACCAAGCCCCTTAGGGGGTCAGCACTAGGTCCTTTACCTGCTCGGAGCAGCAGCTTGGAGCAGTCTTGCCCAAGTCATGAGATTCAGAATGGGATGCAGCATGATTTCATACTGGCTCTTGCGGGAAATCTTGAGAGATTTCAAAATGCTGTGGGATTTGGGCTGAGTCTTCGCAGGCCTGTTGGCGTGCCAGACAGCCATTGTCGTACCTCCGACAGAAATGAAAATGGAAAACATTGGCTAAAACTGCCAAACTGTAGATTGTATCTTGTAGAATTTCCATGATGTTCACATGTGGATTAGGAAACAGTTCACCGCAGTGCCTAGATTTGATTTATCATGGCCAATGGGGTACCTTGTCCCAGTGCAAATAGCAGGGGCAATTTTAAGCCAATTCCTCTTTCCTCATCTGCTGTAATCCTTATAATTAGCAATACCACCTCTTCCCCCCAGCAGCCATTATTTATATTTTTATAGGACATTTTAAATGAAAAGATATTGTAACAGTAAATGTAGTTTGACATTGATTTTTTCCCCCTTAGAAAGATATCTGACATAAGTGTTTCTTTTCTTTTTTTTAATCATTTTATTCAAATTCAAATATAAAACAAACAATTATAACTGTCATCTTATTTGAAATATTTCTGATCTTCCACACTGATCTAGATTTCATTATCAAGATTTCTTAACATGCTTAAAATATTGTACTACATTTTAATGCTATTATTACTTATTGATTCTTGCATTTCCATCTCCATATTCCCGCTTCATGATATATAACCTGTAGCCCCCTCATAATTTATCTTAAATCATGAATCACAGATTTCCATCTGATGGTACCCAGCAATTACCCATTATAATTTGCCATTCTTTTTGTATCTCTTCATCTGTTTTCCCTTTCAATCTCTGAGAGACCATATCAGCATTTTTGTTTTCAGTAAGTGTACCCCACCATTGTTCTAATGTGGGTATTTGCTGAGTTTTCCACATCTTTGCATATTCAATACGAGCTGTTGTTATCATGTACAGTAATATTCTCCAGTACTTCTTTATACCAGTACCTTCTAATGCATCAGTCATATTTAACAAATACAATTCTGGTAACTTAGCAAACTGTACTTTCATTAATGCACATATTTTGTTATGTATTTCAGTCCAATATTTCTTAGCTTTAGGACATGTCCACCGCATATGATATATCGTACCAACTTCATTCTGACATTTCCAACATTGTCCCGTACCTGTATTATAAATCTTTTTTAATTTATCTGGTGTCATGTACCATCTATGAAATAGCTTGTAATAATTCTCTTTCAAATTCTGTGCTACTGTAGGTTTCTGTGTTTTTTTCCAGCTCTGCTCCCAAGACTCTAATTGAATTGAATGTCCGATATTTTGTGCCCATGAAATCATTGTTGCCTTTACTGTTTCTTCTTGCCTCTCCTGATGTAGTATTTCTTGATACATTTGGGCAAGTAAATGAGGCGGATTTTTGAACAGCCATTTAATTACTCCAGTTTTCTCTTTAAGTTCAATTCCACATGTTTTTATATCCATCTGAAACCTTTCTGCTAACTGTCTGTAAGAGAACCAACTTAATGTTATTCCCTCTTGTTCTAATTTTTCTCTTGCTTTATCTTAAAGTTGTTGGACGTTGATCTCTCAATTATATCATCATATCGCAACCATTTATCTGTATCCGTCCATCTGCCGAAAAAAGCCTCTTGCGGTGAGACCCAGGTGGGGAGTTGCCGTATGTTTTTAGTTTTATAATCCTCCCAAATTTTCAGAAGCGATTTTCTGATAAAGTGATGTGTGAAGTCTTTATCTATTTTTGCTTTATCATAAAACATATAGGCATGCCACCCCATTCTCAGGTCTGCTCCCTCCAGTGCCAACATTCTCGTGTCTTGTAGGTCTACCCAGTCTTTTATTCACGTAAAACCGCGGCCTTATAGTATATTTGTAAGTCTAGTAGTCCCATTCCTCCTCTACTTTTTAAATCTGTCATAGTATTCCATTTTATCCTGGCTTTTTTCCCTTGCCATATAAACTTAGTTAGTTTTCTCTTCCATTGTATGAAAGGTTTCATGTTCGTTATTATGGGAAGATTTTGGAACAAAAAGTTCATTTTTGGCAAAACATTCATCTTTATTGCAGCTATCCTCCCCATCATTGACAAACGTATGGAGGTCCAACTTTCCAAGTCTATTGTTATTTCTTTCCATTTTTTTTCATAATTATTTTGAAATAACTCATTCTTTCTTTTGGCTATCCAAATACCTAGATATTTTACCTTTTGTCCTCTATTGAATCCTGTTTTTTGTACTAATTCCATCTCTTCTTTTTCAGTCATATTTTTGGTTAAGAAGACTGTTTTTTCCTTATTAACTTTAAAACCAGAGAATTCTCCATATTCTTGAACTGTAGTAATCAATTTTTCAATACATTTCCCTGGGTCATCCAGTAAGAAGACCAGATCGTCAGCGAAAGCTTTTAACTTGTAATGCTATTTCTTAATTTGGACTCCTCTTATTTCTTTATCTTCTCTTATGGCATTGTTAAGTATTTCCATTGTCATGATAAACAGCAGAGGAGACAAGGGACACCCTTGTCTCGTACCTCTGTGCAGTTCTATCATTTGTGTTCTTTCACCGTTTATGACCAGTCGAGGTTGTTGTTGGCTGTAAAATGCTTCAATCCATGCAACAAATTTTTCTCCTGCCTGCATCTGTTTAACCGCTGTCTTCATGAATGGCCAGCTGATCATGTCAAAAGCTTTCTCCGCATCTACAAATATCATGGCCATTTTCCATTCATTATGCTTTTCATAGTATTCAATTACATTTAAAACCGTTCTAATGCTATTTCTCAAAGATCTTTTTGGTAGAAAGCTATTCTGGTCCTCATCAATTACCTCTAACAGCACTTTTTTAAGCCTTGCTGCTAGAATTGAAGCAAAGATCTTGTAGTCTGTATTCAAAAGTGATATTGGTCTATAATTCTTTATATCGCTCAAATCTCTTCCTTCTTTTGGGATCAGCACAACGTTAGCTTCTTTCCAAGTATCTGGTATTCCTTCCTTTATCATTTCATTTATAGTTCTTTGCAAAGGTATTGAAATCTCATGTTCCATAATTTTATAATATCTTGCAGTGAAGCCGTCAGCTTCCTGGAGCTTTACCGTTCTTCAAATTCCTAATAGCCTCAACTACTTCCATCATAGTAGTCAAGGTTGATCTTTGGTCTTCATTAAATCTCATTTTATTCATTTTCTCCAGATATTCTTCCACTTCTTGTATTTTTTTCCCCTTTGAGATCTTACTCATCAGCTTCACGTAGTAATTATAAAAAGCTTGTTTTATTTCCTCTTGTTTTTTAATTCTTTCTTCTCCTGTTCTAATCTGGGTTATGATATTTCTGGACCTTCTTTTACGCAGCAAACCTGCCAAAAGTTTAGAAAGTTTATTAGCTTGTTCGAAGAAATTATATTTCGTTCTATTTATCTGTTGCTCTATTTCTTCCAAATTAAGTTGATTTAATTCAGCTTGCTTTACCTTCATCTGTAAACTAATCTGTTTATCTGACGGATTTTGTCTCATCTGTCGTTCAGTTTCTTTCATCTTTTCCAAAATTCGCTGCTCAATGTTTCTCTTTTCTTTTTTAATCTCTGCAGTCCATCTGATAAAGTTACCACGCATCACAGCTTTACTTGCATCCCAAATGGTTTTCATCGACAGCTCCAACGTCAAGTTCTCATTAAAATCATTAATTATCTCTGTTTTTGCTTTTGCTATGTACTTCTCCTTATTCCAAATCTCATCATTCAGTCTCCATGTTCTTTCTCTGTCTTTAATCCTTATCTTTAATTGTAACGGACTATGATCAGAGCATAAATTGGGAAGAATGTCCATATCTGTAGTTTTTATCAAGAGTTGTTTGGATACTAACATCATATCTATTCTTGACATTGACCTATGTCTATCCGAATAATATGTATGTCCATCCAGTTGCCCGTTCTTGTATCTACAAGTGTCATATAAGTTTAAATTGTCCATCATATTAAAGAAGCTCTTTGGAAGTTTGCCGTTGTTTCGGGGAGTTAACTTTTGCATTGTCCTGTCAACTTGGGGACTGATTACTCCATTAAAATCCCCCAAAACAATCGTGTTGGAATTACCTGTTTCATTAAGATAACTTAATACCTCTTCCTGTAAAGGGAAGAATTCACTTTTAGCTCCATTTGGTGCATATACTCCAACTATTAATATTTTATCCTGTTTCAAAGTAACTTCAACTCCTATATAACGACCATTGCTATCCTGAAAGATTTGCTTTGCACCAAATTTTGAGTTTACATATATCAAAACTCCCCTCTTCTTTTTATCAATCATAGCTGCGAAACAGCTACCTAGTTTCAAATTCCTGACATATCTCAAATCTTGAGTTCTAATTCGAGCTTCTTGCAGACATATTATATCTATATTCTGTTTCTCTAGATGGTGAAAAATTTGTCTTCTTTTATATTCAGAGTTAAACCCCTTTAATGTTCCAAGAATAAATCTTCAAATCCCTTTTGTAGGTTATATTAATATTTTATTACTGAGGTTTAGCTTATCCCTTCAGTATGTCTCCGTCTACCTCCCCTTCTTCTTGTTCCACAGTTCCTTGCACTACTTCTTTTACTTCCTCTTGTTCTCCATCTTCTTCTTCTCCTTGTAGTTGTTCTCTTTCCTCCTCTGGAGGTAGCTGTTCATGATCTTTCTCTCCTTCAGAGGTGTCCTTTTGTAAGTCTTTCTTCAATCTATCCATCCTTTCTTTTGCTTTGTGTACTGAGTTAATCCTATATCTCTACTGTTTATAAGTAAAGGACAAGCCTTCAACCTTTTCCCATCGATAATTAATCTGACGCTTTTGCAGAAGGTTGGCCAACGGTTTATATTCTTGTCTTTTCTTTAGGATTTGGTAAGGTATATCTTTGAAAATTCTAACGTCTTTATCTTCAATCTTCAGTAGTCCATCGCAGCTTCGCTGTAATAGTTTGTCTCTAACCATAGTCCTCGTGAACGTTATAATAATGTCTCTTGGTAATTTCTTCTCTCTCGCTAATCTGGAGGAAACTCTGAACATTCTGTCAATATATGTCTCCATCTTTTCTTCTTCAGTGTCAATGAATTCTGCCAAAGCCGGTATGATTTTTTCGTACAGATTCTCTGCTGAAGCCTCTGGAACACCTCTAAATCGAAGACATCTTTCCCGATATCGTAACTCCTGCTGAGTAATTTGAAATTCATCTTCTTGTTGCTTCCCCTTCATCTCAGTCATTTCCTTTTTGACTTGTTTAACTTGTTGTTTTATCTCCTTTGTTTCTGTCTTTACCCTTGTCACAGCCTTTGTTATATTTTCCAATTTCTTCCCCAGCTTGTCTATTTCTTGTTCCATGTCAGCTCTCATCTCTTTCCTTGTTTCTTTTATCTCACTTCTTATATCATCTTTCATGCTTTTAAACTCTTCCATCATCTGTAACATGAAATCTTGAGGTTTCTGGGGTATATCCACTGATGTCCGTCTGGTTGCCTGGGAAGCTGTTGTTGTTGCAGCTGCCGCCGCTCCTCTTCTTGTCCTTTGGTCGATTTTTGTTTTTTGTTTTTTGTTTTTTGTTTTTGTTTTCGTTTTTTAGTACCTAATGCAAATTGCTTTTTTGCTTTTTGTTAACTTAATCAATGTCCAATATAAAAATCAATTCCTCATACCTATATTTTTTACAATTAGCACATAAAAAGCTTACTATTTATAACCTTGTAGTTTTCAAATTCTAATAAAATTCAAATTGTTATATCTATAATTCCTTCACATTAGGTCCAATTCATTGCATGTATAAATCAATCACATATATCCTTAGCTTGAATTAATTATTTTAAATTGAAATTAACACTGCTACCCAGTCACTATATCAATGAAATGGAAATAAAAATAGCTGTATATATGTAGATTATGCAAGTATCTTATGTATCAATTTATATATGTAGAATTTGTATAGCTATATAGGGGTGTGTGTGTGTGTGTGTGTGTGTATATATACACGGATGTATAAATTTATTCTATAGGATTATATATAGCTATATAGAAAAGACCACTTATTTTAAAATCTAGTACATTGTATTCAATTCATTCATCAAATTCATTCAATAAAATCATACAGTGAGTTCATTCAGTATAATCAGTGGGCTGTGCCTAGGCCCAGTTCTTTCACTTCCCCCTCCCAGCGAATGCTGAGTCTCCTCTCTCTTCTGGAACTGTTCCCAGACCTTGACTGTGAGAACTTCTCCTCCTTCTCCTCCAATGTTGATAACAGGAATCTGAGCTGCTTCGCTGCGTGGGGGCAAGAGTCTCTCTGTCTTTCCTGTCCTTCCAGCACAGCCTCAAAAAACACTCCCTTATGGATATTTTTAAATCCCCAAATTGTTCTCAAAAGGCAAATGGACAAAAAATAAAGGAAACAACGCAGTTGCAAGGCAAAGTCCCCGATTTTAAAAATCAAACCACAATCCAAATGTCACAGTCCTGAATTTCAATATTCCATGTTCATTGTTCCAAGTTCAATGTTCAATGTTGTTCAATAGACCAAAAGAAGAAAAACAAAAACAAAAAGGACTTCCGGTCACATGGCGCACGCGAGTGGTCGCACGGAGTGAGCTCCGCAACTCCGTGATATCTCCCGCTGGAATCCAGCCACTTTTTTTCATCTGATAAGCGGCTAGACACCCCTGCCCCTGGTAAAGGGGGTGTGGAAGATTGCTAGAAGGGGGCTCCGTAACTGGTGCCGAGCTCCTTCTGATAAGAGGGAGTGCGAGGCTTCAGGGGGGCCAAAGTGCTACGATGGATCCAGCAGGGATGCCGTGTTTGCAGCACAAGCGCCGTCGCTGACTTTTTAAAAAAGAAGACACGATTGAGACACTAAGCATCTGATCTAGTTTTTATTTCATTGATACTGCAACAATTTGGAACTTGCAGCGGTGAACAGGAGTGGCAACACGTAGTGACCCAGCAGACTCTAAGTATGTAATGGTGGATAAATTTTTTTTTTAGAAGACTACAACTTCCTAAGATAGACTGTATACTAAGAATGTAATGGATTTCACTAGCAGTTTTGATTAAAAGAGCATAAGCGGAGAATTACAGAGACGGGATCGAAGTTTGTGCTTTTTTTTTTGCCTTTGCTTGGTATGAAGAGACTGGACTGGACTGAGAATATGGTTACCCTTGGTTTAAACTTAAGCTTTTGCCTTTCTGTTTTTGCCCTCCATTTTGATTGAACTGACTTGGAATTTTGGAATCTTGGTACATAATTGATCTGTGTTTGTTTGGGACCTTACATCTGTGTTTTCGGGAGTATAGGATTTAAGACATGGCTGCCGAACTCTTGTGGATTATAGTACCTTTTTTGGTGACGAGATGGGACATAAGTGTTTCAAACAGACCTCTCTCTCATAAGGTGTTAATTAGCCATGTAGCTCTTTATAACACTGAATCTCCTTTCAGGAGGTAAGATGTGGCAGGTGAATCTTGTAGGACTTTATATGTAAGAAAATATAAGGAGAGAAGACAACAGAGGAAATCACAACACTTGAGCACAAACTGCACTTATTCCTTATTTGTGCTCCATTTCCTCAGATTCACCTGGAAGGAAGTTCCACTTAATTGAGTGGGATTTACTTCTGAGTAGGCATGGCTAGGATTTCACTTTTTCACTTATTTATGCCAGGAACAGGTTACTGAAGGCTCTAAGTGGGTTGTAGCATAACTGTCACTCAACGATGACGATCAGTAGTAAAACAAAAAATGAGCAGGTAGGGCTATGAAGATGAGATCTTTTGTAGTCTTTAGATATGTGTACCTTCCAATATCTCAGAGGTGAAAACCAGGGCACATGCGGCCAGACAACATCCGAGTGAAGTGAAGATGGCAATAGTGACTGATGATGAAGGACACACAAACTTGGAGAAGCTGCAGCAGATTGCTTTTGCCTAATTCTACTGGGAAAGGCAAGATTCTGCCCCTTCTCTCGCCTCCCCTCTGCTGAACTTAGTAAATGCAAACTACTTTTGCACTGTGAAATCAGTTTCCAACAACTGAAATAATCTGAGGACAAAGGGGGAAAGTGGGAGGAGAAGGGAGAGAAACTGGGACATTTTAAAAGCAGCTGAAAAGTAGGGCAGCAGTGGATTAACTGGGACTGTTCCTGCCAAATTGCACCACTGGAGGGTACAGATTTGAAATCACGCTGTAGAAGCCAACTATGGAGTAAATGATAGGCTATCATTCAGCTAAGTTCTTGCTTTTTTGAAAAGATTGTTCTTGGTAAAATGAGTATGAATAAAGTATAAAATATCAAATGAAACAAGGACATGGTAATGCATTGTTAAGACCAGTCTTCGTTACAGGTGAATGTCAGCAAGTGTCAATTGCATCAGATGTTTGGTATTCATATACTTCCTCCTCTACTTTTACAGGGTACAAAAAATTCCATTCGTGTTTCATTCTGTTTTTCTGACACTTAAGAACCTGGAAAGAGACTGACTATTTTCCCAGGATGTCCCAATCACATATTGAGAAACAATAGAATCTTTCTGTGCTCGAAATATTACAGTCATAACAGCCCTAACCCAGAAATTTATGTGAAGATCAACTGTTACTCTATTCCACTTCTGAGTTTGACTACTGCTGCACCTACCTTTAAGCCGAATGGTAGTTTTCTTACCAGAGGAGAGGATTTTAAAAAAAAAAAAAACAGCACAATGTGTGCTTAAGAACCTTTTTTAGGACTAAAGGGGAACAAATCAGTAGTTTTTTGAGAAGTTTAAAAGCAGAGAAGCAAAAAAGGAAGGAAAGGAGAAACAGAAACTAGACGAGAAGCTGGTAAGAATTTGGATGCTGGTCTCAACCTAGAATTTTCCCAGTATCTACTGTAAATATACAAATAGCTAGTGATTATTGTTATACAGTTGGCCCTCCACATTTGCTAAGGTTAGGGGCATGGGACCCACACAAAAGTGGGAAAATTGCAAATATCAGAATGTCTGTCTGAAGAAAGGGGGCCGAGGCATGGTGGGGAAAGCAGGTGCCCAAGGACTAAACCAGGTGAGAGAAAGGAGAGGGAAGAGGAGATGGCTCAGCATGGTGGCCCTATACTTCCTCTCTCTCAGCCATCTCCTTCCTCGGGTATGTAGGGGTATCAGAATATTATTTCTGGTGCTGAGAAATTGGACTGCAAGGAATCCTTAGATGGCCATGCAGCAGCTAGAAGAGGAGGAGGAAGAGAGGGAGGATAAGCAGGGGCAGGTTTTTAAAGGGCTGCATGGCCTGATTGGAGCTGCCAAAAGGAAATGTTCCTTTGGAAAAAAAGTTCTCGAGGTGGGGCGGGCAGACACTGAAGAAATGTGTAAATAATCAAGTCTGTGAAAGTCAAATCTGCAAATGTGCAGGGCCAACTGTATGGTTCTATGTTTTCTGTAGAGCAGAGCTTTCCAAACTTTTCATGTTGGTGACACACTTTTTTAGGTGGGTATCATTTCACGACACAGTAATTCAGTAAGTAATTCAATAAGTGGAGGCAGCCCCTCCACCCAAGCCTGGTCCGCCACCGCAACCAACCCCATTGGTGTGCTCCTCAGCCCAGGGCAGCTATGGCAATGGCAGGAAATGCAGCCCCTCCACTCGTTACATCCGTGTGACACGCTTACACACTTGCAACCAACACACTAACGTGTCGCAACACACAGTTTGGAAAGCTCTGCTGTAGAGTGACAACCAGTTACAAAAAAAAGAAAAAGGGCTTCTGTGCTTTTAATATCCTACGTATAAGAGAGTTTTTCAGTAGTGCAGATTTTCTTACCCATCAAGGGCCATCATAACAAACTAGATTTCCAACTCACAGAGTTCCCAGAGCTCAGAGAGTGGCCTTTAGTTTCACAACTTGGAGCTGCTTCTCCAGTTCTTAGGGCTAAGGGATAGAATCTTGGGATACTAGCACTGGCTTGAAAAAATGTGTGTGCATGTGTGCTTCCTCCTTTGTGATTTGGGTCATTTTTTAAACTTGAATGACATACTCTGAGCAACTGTGGGTAATACTTAATGTACTTGATGATATCACTACATGGCAGCTGCCTCCGCTGATATCACCAGTGGTTGCTCCTTGGTCTCAGGTTTTGGCCCTGAAATTTCAGTGCATGGAGTGGTGCTAACCTGGTAACCCTATTTCCAGCAGATAAAAAGGCAGTGTGCAATTTGGGTCAGGCACATACTTGTTAATAGAACATGATCCCTGTATTAGTTAATCGATGCTGTGGCAAAAACGTTATAGTCTTACAGTGATTGTGTTACCCAAAATGTGTCTCAATGATACACAGTTTCTGTGTGATGCCCACATATCATCACTATCATCATCCCCATCACCTCCATTTCTGTACCCTTTTCCATATCTAACAGTATTTCGAAGAGAAACATGCAGATAAAACCTGTTTGTTTGCTTGTTTTGAAGTTCCCCAATGTGATATCTTTTCCATTGTGACACTTCTAATCTTTGATGTCTCATAGGCAGGAAGGATATTAATAGACCTGCATTGTGCTGAATTCTGTCTGAATCAAATGACAGCCTTGTGGAATCAACTTAATTGGATGTGCATTCTTCACCTCTCTCTCTATTTCTTTGTTCCTCTTTGTAGATCACCAGTAGCTTAAACTGCAACCTGAACATGGTTGCTCAGCTCCCTTTTCAGAAAGATAAGTCAGAGAGATAAAGAGACAGATAGATGACTGCTTGGCTTTTCCTGAAAGAAAAAGAGTATAGTTAATTTGCTTTTGTTTGTTTTTTTCTGTCAGCAAATCTATCTGCTGATTCCTCGCATGAAGATGTTATACATCCCATTCTGGGGTTTCTGAATGTTAAGCTTATTGCATTTTCATTTCAGCTCTGCACATCACAACCCACCTCGCTGTTTTTACGCAGAGCTTTTTATACTCCTCATGCCTATAAACCTTTTGCTTCAAAGATGGCGTGAATGCTTGGATCCTTTGCCAGCATCTGAAAAATCATGAAAATCTGATATTAGAAAGCAATGAAGCCTTGTCATCTGCACCAGGAATGAGGATCAAAAGTTGCTGCACTGCAGCTTCCTCCCTCCCACATCACTGGGTATGCTGGGTAGTGCTGACGGGAGCTGCAGTCTAACAACATTTGGAAATAGCTTCCATCAGCTCTAACAGCATCTCCCAACACTAGTATATTGAATCACATTGCTTGCTACCTTGCTATGAAATCACCCAGGCCACTGAGCTTCAGAAGCTTGGATGGACGTCATATATGTGTTACCTACATTGGACTACCACCATTTATATGCTTTCTTATTTTCTCTTTTTTAAAGAGGAGCAAACTGAAGCAGAGGAAGGAAAAGAGGAGTACCGTGGGGAGGAAAGGGGAGAGAAGGAAGGAAAAAATGCTGTACCCTTTAAGAGATGTGGATTCTATGTTGCACAAGTTTGGGGCAACAGGTGAGTTCAGTTTCTGAAAAAGATACTGACTGAGGACACTTTACCAAAAGATAAGGCAACATCCCAGTTCTGCAAAACCATTAAATATTGTTACTACAATTAGTTACAACAATAAAGAACAGAAAGAATCCACAGGACACTAATTCCAGGTGACAGAGCCAGCTAAGCTCCAAATACCCCAAATAAGATCACAGACTGAAACCTGGGTATACATGCACAACGTCCATTCAGTTTAAGCAATTTGACTAAGCCTCTGACAATTTCATCTTACCCTGAGGCAATCCCTCTCTAAAGCAAGAAGGGCAACCCCACCCCCTAGATGTATATCTTCCTTGGAAATCAATCATCAGAATGATCTATCAGAGCAGTTTCACGTAGTGCCCTGAATTCTGTTACAACTAAAGAAGATCCATTAGATCAATGGGATTTGTATTTGCTGTGCCTCACTATTTGGTTATTTGGTTATTAATTGATTATGCTCATTCTTGACAAGGTCACCGGGAGAATTCAGGCCACTACGATTCCCACATGCATGTGCATGATATAATACATGGGGGGGAAGTGTTATTGTGCTGTGCATCAGCATGTGAATGCCACTCATGCACCTAGTGCATTATCATGTGAAAATCACCCGTACAGCTATTTCATCATAGTTTCTAATGTGAAATAAAACAGACATGTGCACACATTTCACAAAGGATTATAAACAAACACACAAAAGATGTTTTCTTCCTACACAGAAGTAGGGGAAAATGTGATGTATGAAGTAGCTTTTAATGAGAAAATGTGTGAGAAGGGAATGAACCACCCCCAACTTTACCTCTTTCTTTACTCGGCTACCTGAAAGGCAAGGAAGATGTTTGATGTGTGGGAGCAAAAAGGAGGCTGGGACCAAGAACAGATTAATTTTGTCAAGCAATAGGCTAAGATGCTGCATTGCTTTTTGAGACAACGATCTTGGAGCAGCCTAAACAACCTTTGGCATATTTGTTCAGGCACAGAAGCTGTATGTTGCAATGCCCATGCCTCAGAACCAGGAAGCATAATATCCTCCACCCTGGTCTCTTCCATTGATGTGCTCAGTATCTCGGAGGTTTACTCATCTCTCAGCTGTTCTCCTTCCTTTCCCACCTTTTATCTGTCTAGAAAATTTATTTTGTACAAGATCTGCAGGACAGTTAATGCCTGAACAAAATATAAACAACACAATGTGTTTGTTTCACACAATGGCATTGCTGTCCAGTAGGGTTCCTGCTCTCCCCAAGAATAAATAAAAGCATCCTGCTTCACTTAGAAATGTTTCACAAACACCACTCATTTAATTAATAATTTAGCCGTGCTAGTATCACTAAGTATTAACCTTATCACAACAGAAACATGTCCTTCCACGGTCATCACTGGTTGTAGATCCTGGATTCTGTTCCGGAAACAGATTTGGAAATTTCACACAAACTATCACAGTGCCAGCTGCTGGTGTGGCCACCCAATTACCATCCTTAACAAACCAATGCTCCATTCTTTTCTTTTCTTTTTTTAAGCTAATACAGTAGGTTTCCAGGGGTATTCAGGATGATAACCTTTCCATTTTTAATAATGTCACTAAAAATATAAAAGCCAGGCAGAAATAGTGAGTGGGCTGACAGCAGCAGCAGATGATGATGAGCTGGGACTCTGTGTAGAGAGAAGGGAGCCTGCCACCCACCCCAAAATTCTGAAAACAGTGAGATTGTACAAATCAGAGTCAACCTGAGATATACTGCTGCCTACAGCTAAGGCTAGGATATCAACCATCCTTCCAGTTCTCCATGCAGAAACTGACTGGACTAACAGCTGAATCTCGCTTCAACAGTAGCAATGGGTTCACATCCTCCACTGTATTTGAGGACGGCAAGCTTCTTTAGGGAGTATAGGACAAGCAGTGTGGCACAGGCAACTCTGTTCTCCAGGAGTTCTCCAGAATGACTAGAGGCTTCTGGAAGTGTTGCTGGGGTCTGCTACTATTGTCCTCCAGCACCTTTGGCCCAAGGTGGTGACCTCTCTCTACCTAATGGTAGTGTTGGCCATGATGTAGATCACCAGACAAGCTAGGAGTAAACTCTGTTGCAACCTATAGCTGAATGATCCTCCTTATTTTCTGACTGCAGTTCTTTATGGAATACTGCATGGAATTTAAGACTTTCTCATCTGCCCCACCCCCTCAACAAAAGCAGTCAATGCTCCGGCTCAATTTTAAAGCACTTTCTTTTAAAAAATGCTTGTAATATAAGGGGACCTTGCCTTGAAATACAGACCTTGTCAGCAGGCCTACCAGTCTATTTTTAATTATGATGTATTTTAATTATGATTTTAATTATGACATATTTGTATTGATTGGTTTTCTGTTTTAGTGTATTTTAATTATAATGTGTTTTTAATTGGTATACTGCTTTTAATTGTATTTTAACCCTTGTTGTAGCCTGCCTCGAGCTTTGAGAAGAGGTGGATAACAAAATAAAATTTATTATTGTTTATTATTATTATAGTTAAGTACCACATACTGAGGGCCAATGTGATGTAGTGGTTTGAAGATTGGACTACAACCCTGGAGGCCAGAGTTCAATTCCGCACTTGGCCATGGAAACTCACTGGGTGTCCTTGGGTATGTCACACATTCTCAGCCCCAGAAAGTCCCATGA
The DNA here is from genome assembly GCA_030412105.1 of Cyclura pinguis. Taxonomy (NCBI): domain Eukaryota; kingdom Metazoa; phylum Chordata; class Lepidosauria; order Squamata; family Iguanidae; genus Cyclura; species Cyclura pinguis. The sequence continues at coordinate 168,568,085 of CM059600.1, forward strand.
CAGGTTCACCTGAGGGTTGCCTTAAGTTGGAAATGACTTAAAGGCACACAAAACAACAACAATTGCATACTGAGTAAATCCATATATCAAGCCCACTACTTCTTAACTTCAAATCCATCATTAATCTAGACCATCGGGGCTTACAGTTGTCCAACCACCTATATATACTTGAGAAGAGTTAGTTAAAGTTAAGAATGTTCTTCTCATCTTACAGACACACAATGTCAATTGAACTCAAGCAGGTGTCTAATGTCTCAGTGACTGATCTTATTTCCCTGAACATGGGGTTCTGCATTAAACAAGTCATCCCAAACATATCACTGATCATCTCTGTATTATTCTGTCTGGGCAGAGGTAATGTTTTATAGGTCAGGCTCAAAATGGCTTCCTTATACTACATGCATTTTTTAGCAAATGGTGACACTTTGGATCCTGGTTTGGAATAAAAAGGTATATTTTCTTATTTGAACTGTCCTCTCAGAACTGCAGCCCTAATCCAGCCTCATGATGCTCAGTCTGCCTCAGTAAAGGCTTTTTTCCCCATGTTTAGTTTGGGGGAATCAGCTTTGCTCTGGGAGCCTTTAAAACCATTGAAAATTCACTTAATGATGAGAGTTTGGTCTTTGGGCATGCCTGGCTCCAAATGGACATGTTAAATGAAAAGACAGGAGAGGTCCTCCAGTCTCTGTCTTCACCCCCATAAAATGCATAGGCCCTTTTTGCATGGCATTTGCCATGCAAAAGGGCCCCTGGAACATCACGCGACTGAGAGGAGCAGTCCACACAACACACTCACAGTCACGTGACACTCCAGGGGCTGGCAGGCGCCGACCGCACACTATTTCATTTTCGGCTGTGAGCCAAAAATGGTGCATGATCGCGCATTGCTTCAGGGCCCCACACACACTTGCCATGCGTGCAGAGCTCCGGAGCCACAGTACTCGCGCTTCCTGCCCCAGCGCAGCCTGGGAAATTCCCAGGCTGCACTGCGGAAGGAAGAGGAGGGGCTCTTGTGCGAGCAGGGAGCAGCTGCAGAGCTGAAGGAACTGGGACTTGAGAGCCTCTGGGAAGAGGCTGCTCACACAATCCCCACACCCCAGCTCCACAAAAAGGTGAGTTGCAGAAAGAGCCATAGAATCATAGAGTTGGAAGGGATTACAAGGGCCAGCTAGTCCAAATGCAGGACTCCACAACTAAAGCATTCTCGAAAGATGGCCATCCAGTGGAAATAAAGTGTCTTGATAGAGTTCAGTTACAGCACAGCATTGCTACATTAGCAGTTAAACTTCTGACAGACATTTTCATTTCATTCCTCCTTCAGAAATCAGTTCCCTGTATCTTTTCCTCAGCTGCTTAATCATAAACCAAATCAGCTTCTCTTTGGCTAGTTCTAACTGAAGGCTCAAAATACACATAGTCCTTTGCCTTATATAGAATTCCTCTCCTCCATAAGCCCCTCCCATGCATACCACTGTGCTGGATATCATTTTTGAGGTGCTATTCCTGTTGCCCAGCAAACAGCCATCAAGTGGCATTTGCACTCCGAATAGCTTACCCCCAAAACAACTTCATTGCAAAAGGGTCACGTGCATCAAAAATGCTGTTCTAACTAGCAATAAATGACGTTTTCTGTAGTGAGAGATCTACTTTTTTGGCAATAGTTTGGGTAGGCCCTTGGTCACCCTTCTCTGAACATGTTCCAGCTTGTCCTTCCTGAACTGTGGTATCTAGAATTCTTGTAATTTGAATCCATTGGTTTGTGATCTAGTTTCTGGAGGAGCAGAAAAGAAGCTTGCTCTACAACATTCCTCCAACAAGTTCACTCCATCTTCTGTTCTATTCTATTGGTTCCAATTCTATCTTGGAACCAATCAGACTTCCTTTCTCTTTCTCACTCACACTCAGGCCATCCTTGTATCTTCCTCTTTTCAACCAGCCACAGTCCAATAGCTGATTCAGTTCAGTGGGGCAACAGCACAGAACAACATTTAAACATGGATTTACCACGTTATGATTGTTTGTATAATAAACTGATAGTTTCTTTTACAAGAGGGTAAATAACTTTATACCTATGCTTATCTGTCATAGAGCTTAGGCATGAACCAAAGCAATACAGGTGTACGTATGGATAAACATAGAAATCAACTGTAAAATATAAACAGGTCTTACCATGGTAACAAAGATATGACCTGGAGGTAAGTCCATTTGCTAGTCCCAAGTAGAGTGGACCCACTGAATCACTGGATAACAGTTTCATCAATTGGATTTAGGCCCAGGCAGACTATGCCTGCTGAGCCACCTGTCCAGATGCTAATGGTTGATGGTTGGCTGCCAGCCTCAAGGTCCTGCTCTGGACAGTATCAAATAAAAGACTGTCCTTTGTATAGTAGAACATGTCTTCTCTGGGGGAGTCATTCTGTGCTGAGGACACCATTACTAACAAGACTTTATCTCAAGCAATCATTTGCTAAACCTTGGTGTGTGGAGAGTTATGAAACAAGAGCTCTGAATGGTATATGGAAGAAAGTGGCCTTTAGGGTAACCAGATACCATGTTATTTAAGACTTCAAAGATAAGAACATAGTAACCAAAATCTGCTATACTTGCTCTCATCAAAGGCATGTATAAATCCATGTCCTGGAAAATTATGTGTCGGGCAGGATGAGCATAGATGAGTAGTGCAGACATGTATAGCTTTCTTTTGCTTCTCACTGCTGGGGATACTAATATTTTTCAAGGCTCTGACTTTCATCTCACTGCTAAAAGGCCAAGGCATTTCAGAGGAACAAGGAGGCAGATTATTAAAAGATTAAGAAGAGATGCTGAAAGGGTTTCTTTCAAAACACAAAGCACCAGCAGAGTAATCTTCACAATGGGCTACAGTACAGGTGTAAGATTTCTGTGACTAAGCTCGTGCTGTTGGCACTGAGAAAGAATTTAAACAACCTAAGGTGCTTAATTACCAACAGTGATATTGAAACACTAGTAAAGAAGATACTAGCAATTGTAGAATCATATCTTACTCACTATAGACTGTGGAGTCAGGGAGTAATTGTTCTCAACTGCCTCACGTATAGTTCCTTGCAGTTGGGATCAAAGTAGATCCTACGTGTTCTTCCAAACAAAGCAACCTTTTCTTTTTCTTTTTTCCATCAAGTACATTCTGCTGGCAATAATAGCTGTGGGAAGTAATTGAGTTGTGAGGATGAAATGTAATTGTACAGAATTCTCTGCATCTCAGATTAAGCACACAATACAAGTGGTCATCTGTAAAGAGCAGAGAGGGAATTAAATGGTTTCTACATTCAGTGGCTGTATGTTCGTGTAGCGCTACTTTCATTTTTTGCCCAGAACAGACAAAGCACGTACGAAGGAGTAGGCTTTGCTTATTGAATGAAGATATTGATTTGCCATCAGCGTAGCCCACACTGAAGATTTTAGCATTTGAAGAGTTAGGAAGCAAACCAGTGCTTAAACTATTTGATATGTCTAAAGAAAGCAACATCTTAGTTCAGATTTCTTTGACGGGAACTTCGAACTCAATCTTGCAGACTTAACTAAGGAAACCAAAGCCTGAATCCAAATTGTCTGTCCCAACTAGAGTCAGCACAAACAGTTGTGTAAGTTCAGTTGATTCAATGGCCCACATATGTTTCATCCAGAATTATTTTGGTATTATTTATTTATTTATTCTTGCTTTAGCAACACTCTCATTTCTATGACACATTTGATCTGCAATCTCCTTACACACCAAAATGAAAAAAGAATGTGTAACTGGCTGTTGTATTTCAGTCTGGAGTATGTAAACTGTCAGAGACGTCATAACTGACCAGACAATGTCAACAAACACATCTATTTCTCTGCTATTTTTCTTTTCTGCTGACTACCCAGGCCTGAAAATATCAATTGGCTCCAAATACTTGCAACATTTTACAGCTACTGATCGGTCCAATGAAAGACCTCATTTCCTTTGCCCTTCAGCTCCCTTGCTGGATGGGAGGGAGGGAGGGATCGTACAGTCTGGAACCTAGGCAATCTGTGTTTTAAAATAAGTTCAAATCACACCTGAAGTATCTGCTGATTGGCATGTTTCATTGTTCCATTTCCGTTCCCACGCACAAGGAAAATTAGTATCTTGCCACCGCTAATTAAAACTTTTTCCCCTAACATCCTAGTGTTCTTTCCAAGGAGCAGTTTTCACTGAAGAAGCACACAAACATGCACTGCGCACACAACTCTCAAGTGGAGTGTTGACATTTCTAGTAAATTCTGTGGTTTGCTTGAAGTGATCCTTCCCAGTGGGGAAGAAAGTTTTCAAGTGAGATCAAATGCTACACTTTTCCCATTTTTCTATCTGCCACTGGAGCTGATTGATAAAGTTAAGTCTGTGCATGAGCAGAGTGGAAGCTGCCCGGTCTCAGCAGCTTAATGTCTTTCCAGACAAAGATTGTACACTAGGCACCTGGCTACATGCCAAACAGTTGTTGCTGGGAGTCCTCCTGGCACTCCATTATTGCTCCACAGGCTGTGCATTCATTTAGAAGCTTTCATCACTGAGTGAGTTAACTGTAAGACTGTCCAATAGGCACCATACTATCATAATCGGGGATTTTGCTCTGATGCTCTTAATAGTGCTGGCAATGCTTTGGGAGAACTTTCAGGTCACACCACCTTAGAGAGACCTAAAATAACAATATATGATTTCATTTTCACTGTTTCTGTTGGCTTAGTCTTCATCTTTCCAATCAAAACGGCTAACTAACCTAAGCCATGTTTTTGATTTTATGACACGTAATCTGCTTGAGATAAACTCAAGACATGGGTCAGGTTTTTTTTGTTTTGTTTTTTATAATCATTTTATTCAAAATTCACATATAAAACAAACAATTATAACTGTCAGCTTAATTGAAATGTTTCTGATCTTCCACACTGATCTAGATTTCATTATCAAGATTTCTTAATGCTTAGAATATTGCACAACATTTTACTGCTAATATTACTTGTTGATTCTTGCATTTCAATCTCCATAATCCCGCTTCATGAGATATAACCTGTAGCCCCCTCATAATTTATCTTAAATCATGAATTACAGATTTCCATCTGATAGAACCCAGCAATTACCCGTTACAATTTGCCATTCTTTTTGTATCTGATCGTCTGTTTTCCCTTTCAATCTCTGAGAGACCATATCAGCATTTTTGTTTTCAATAAGTGTACCCCACCATTGTTCTAATGTGGGTATTTGCTGAGTTTTCCACATCTTTGCATATTCAATACGAGCTGTTGTTATCATATACAGCAATATTCTCCAGTGCTTCTTTATACCAGTACCTTCTAATACATCAGTCATATTTAACAAATACAATTCTGGTGTCTTAGCAAACTGAACTTTCATTAATGCACAAATTTTATTATGTATTCTAGTCCAATATTTCTTAGCTTTTGGACATGTCCACCACATATGATATATCATACCGACCTCATTCTGACATTTCCAACAGTGTCCGGTACCTGTATTGTAAATCTTTTTTAATTTGTCTGGTGTCATGTACCATCTATGAAATAGCTTGTAACAGTTCTCTTTCAAATTCTGAGCTACCGTAAATTTCTGTGTTTTTTTCCAACTCTGCTCCCAAGACTCTAATTGAATTGAATGTCCGATATTTTGAGCCCATGAAATTATTGTTGCCTTTACTGTTTCTTCTTGCCTCTCCTGATGTAATATTTCTTGATGCATTTGGGCAAGTAAATGAGGCGGATTTTCGAACAGCCATTTAATTACTCCAGTTTTCTCTTTAAGTTCAATTCCATATGTTTTTATATCCATCTGAAACCTTTCTGCTAATTGTCTATAAGGGAACCAACTTAGTGTCATTCCCTCTTGTTCTAATTTTTCCCTTGTTTTAATCTAATCTTAAGATTGTTGGACGGTGATCTCTCAATTATATCATCATATCGCAACCATTTATCTGTATCAGTCCATCTGCCGAAAAAAGCCTCTTGCGGTGAGACCCAGGTGGGAAGCTGCCTTATGTTTTTAGTTTTATAGTCGTCCCAGATTTTCAAAAGTGATTTTCTGATATAGTGATGTGTAAAGTCTTTATCTATTTTTGCTTTATCATAAAACATATAGGCATGCCACCCCATCCTCAAGTCAGCACCTTCCAGTGCCAGCGTTCTCGTATCTTGTAGGTCTACCCAGTCTTTTATCCACGTAAAAGCCGCTGCCTTATAGTATATTTGGAAGTCTAGTAGTCCCATTCCTTCTCTACTTTTTAGATCTGTCATGGTATTCCATTTTATCCTAGGTTTTTTTCCCTTGCCATATAAACTTGGTTAGTTCTCTCTTCCATTGTATGAAAAGTTTCATGTTCATTATTATGGGAAGATTTTGGAACAAAAAGTTCATTTTTGGCAAAACATTCATCTTTATTGCAGCTGTGCTCCCCATCATTGACAAACGCATGGAAGTCCAGTTTTCCAAATCTTTTGTTATTTCTTTCCATTTTTTTTCATTATTATTTTGAAATAACTCATTCTTTCTTTTGGCTATCCAAATACCTAGATATTTTACCTTTTGTCCTCTATTGAATCCTGTTTTTTGTACTAATTCCATCTCTTCTTTTTCAGTCATATTTTTGGTTAAGAAGACTGTTTTTTCCTTATTAACTTTAAAACCAGAGAATTCTCCATATTCTTGAACTGTAGTAATCAATTTTTCAATACATTTCCCTGGGTCATCCAATAATAAGACCAAATCATCAGCGAAAGCTTTTAACTTACATTGATATTTCTTGATTTGAACTGCTCTTATCTCTTCATATTCTCTTATAGCATTGTTAAGTATTTCCATTGTCAAGATAAACAACAGAGGAGACAAGGGACACCCTTATCTCGTCCCTCTGTGCAGTTCTATCATTTGTGTTCTTTCACCTTTTATGACCAGTCAGGCTTGTTGTTGGCTGTAAACTGCTTCAATCCATGCAACAAATTTTAATCCTGCCTGCATCTGTTTAACCGCCATCTTCATGAACGGCCAGCTGATCATGTCAAAAGCTTTCTCCGCATCTACAAATATCATGGCTGTTTTCCGTTCATTATGCTTTTCATAATATTCAATTACATTTAAGACTGTTCTGATGTTATTTCTCAAAGATCTTTTTGGTAAAAAGCCATTCTGGTCCTCATCAATTACCTCTAACAGCACTTTTTTAAGCCTCGCTGCTAAAATTGAAGCAAATATCTTGTAGTCTGTATTCAAAAGTGATATTGGTCTATAATTCTTTACATCTCTCAGATCTCTTCCTTCTTTCGGGATCAGCACAACGTTAGCTTCTTTCCAAGTATCTGGTATTCCTTCCCTTATTATTTCATTTATAGTACTTTGCAAAGGTATTGAAATCTCATGTTCCATAATCTTATAATATCTTGCAGTAAAGCCATCGGGTCCTGGAGCTTTATCATTCTTCAAATTCCTAATAGCCTCAACTACTTCCATCATAGTAATAGAATTGTTCAAGATTGATCTTTGATCTTCATTAAATCTCATTTTATTCATTTTCTCCAAATATTCTTCCACTTCTTGTTGTTTTTTCTCCTTTGAGATCTTGCTCATCAGTTTCACGTAGTAATTATAAAAAGCTTGTTTTATTCCCTCTTGTTTTGTAATTCTTTCTTCTCCTGTTCTAATTTCAGTTATGATATTTCTGGCCCTTCTTTTAGGCAGCAAACCTGCCAAAAGTTTAGAAGGTTTATTAGCTTGTTCAAAGAAATTATATTTCATTCTCCTTATCTGTTGCTCTACTTCTTCCAAATTAAGTTGATTTAATTCAGCTTGCTGTACCTTCATCTGTAGTCTAATCTGTTTATCCGATGGATTTTGTTTCATCTGTCGTTCAGTTTCTTTCATTTTTTCCAAAATTCGCTGCTCAGTGTTTCTCTTTTCTTTTCTGATTTCTGCAGTCCATCTGATAAAGTTACCACGCATCACAGCTTTACTTGCATCCCAAATGGTTTTCATCGAGAGCTCCGACATCAAATTCTCATTAAAATAATTAATTATCTCTGTTTTTGCTTTTGTTATATATTTCTCCTTATTCCAAATCTCCTCATTCAATCTCCATGTTCTTTCTCTGTCTTTAATCCTTATCTTTAATTATATTGGATTATGATCAGAACATAAGTTGGGAAGTATGTCCATATCTGTGGTTTTCAACAAAAGTTGTTCAGATACCAACATCATAACTATCCTTGACATTGACCTATGTCGATCGGAATAGAATGTATATCCATCCAGTTGTCCATTCTTGTATCTCCAAGTGTCATATAAATTTAAACTATCCATCATGTTAAAGAAGCTCATAGGAAGTTTGCCTTTGTTTCGGGGAGTTAACTTTTGCATTGTCCTGTCAACCTGGGGATTGCTTACTCCATTAAAATCCCCCAAAACAATCATGTTGGAATTACCTGTTTCATTAAGATATCTCAATATCTCTTCCTGTATCGTAGGGAAGAATTCGCCTTTAGCTCCGTTTGGTGCATATATTCCAACTACTAATATTTTGTCCTGTTTCAAAGTAACTTCAACTCCTAAATGACCATTGCTATCCTGAAAGATTTGCTTTGCACCAAATTTTGAATTTACATATATCAAAACTCCCCTCTTCTTTTTATCAATTGTAGCTGCGAAACAGCTACCTAATTTCAAATTCCTGACATATCTCAATCTTGAGTTCTAATTCAAGCTTCTTGCAGACATATTATATCTATATTCTGTTTCTCTAGATGGTGAAAAATTTGTCTTCTTTTATATTCAGAGTTAAACCCCTTAATGTTCCAAGAATAAATCTTCAAATCCATTTTACAGGTTATATTAGCATTTTATTACTGAAGTTTAGCTTATTTCTTCAGTATATCTTCGTCTACCTCCCCTTCTTCTTGTTCCATAGTTCCTTGCACTGCTTCTATTACTTCCTTTTGTTCTCCGTCTTCTTCTTCTCCTTGCAGTTGTTCTCTTTCCTCCTCTAGAGGTAATTGTTCATGATCTTTCTCTCCTTCAGAGGTGTCCTTTTGTAAATCTTTCTTCAATCTATCCATCCTTTCTTTTGCTTTGTGTATTGAATTTATCTCTGCTGTTTATAAGTAAAGGACAAGCCTTCAACCTTTTCCCATCGATAATTAATCTGACGCTTTTGCAGAAGGTTGGCCAAAGGTTTATATTCTTGTCTTTTCTTTAGGATTTGGTAAGGTATATCTTTAAAAATTCTGAAGTCTTTGTCTTCAATCTTCAGTAGTCCATCGCAGCTTCGCTGTAATAGTTTGTCTCTAACCATAGTCCTCGTGAACGTTATAATAATGTCTCTTGGTAATTTCCTCTCTCTCGCTACTCTGGAGGAAACTCTGAACATTCTGTCAATATATGTCTCCATCTTTTCTTCTTCAGTGTCAATGAATTCTGCCAAAGCCGGTATGATTTTTTCGTACAGATTCTCTGCTGAAGCCTCTGGAACACCTCTAAATCGAAGACATCTTTCCCGATATCGTAACTCCTGCTGAGTAATTTGAAATTCATCTTCTTGTTGCTTCCCCTTCATCTCAGTCATTTCCTTTTTGACTTGTTTAACTTGTTGTTTTATCTCCTTTGTTTCTGTCTTTACCCTTGTCACAGCCTTTGTTATATTTTCCAATTTCTTCCCCAGTTTGTCTATTTCTTGTTTCATGTCAGCTCTCATCTCTTTCCTTGTTTCTTTTATCTCGCTTCTTATATCATCTTTCATACTTTTAAACTCTTCCATCATCTGTAACATGAAATCTTGAGGTTTCTGGGGTATATCCACTGATGTCCGTTTGGTTGCCTGGGAAGCTGTTGTTGTTGCAGCTGCCGCCGCTCCTCTTCTTGTCCTTTGGTCCATTTTTTATTTTTTTTCCTCTTTTCTCTCTCTCTTTTTTTTTTTAGTACCTAATGCAAGTTGCTTTTGCTTTTTGTTACCTTAATCAATATTCAATGTAAAAATCAATTCCTTATACCTATGTTTTTTACAGTTAGCACAGAAAAAGCTTACTATTTATAACCTTGTAATTTCAAATCCTAATAAAATTCAAATTGTTATATCTATTATTCCTTCCCATTGGATCCAATTCATTGCATGTATAAATCATTCACATCAATCACATATATCCTTAACTTGAATTAATTACTTTAAATTGAAATTAACAATGCTACCCAGTCATTATATCAATAAAAAAGAAATAAAAATAACTGTGTATATGTAGATATGTAGATTATGTAGATTATATGTAGATTATACAAGTATCTTATGTATCAATTTATATATGTAGAATTTATATAGATATGTAGATATATATATGTATATAGATCTATAGATTTATTCTATAGGATTATATATAGCTATATAGAAAAGACCACTTATTTTAAAATCTAGTACATTGTATTCAATTCATTCATCAAATTCATTCAATAGAATCATACAGTAAGTTCATTCAATATAATCAGTGGGCTGTGCCTAGGCCCAATTCTTTCACTTCCCCCTCCCAGCAGATGCTGAATCTCCTCTCTCTTCTGGAACTGCTCCCAGACCTTGACTGTGAGAACTTCTTCTCCTTCCAATGTTGATAACAGAAATCTGAGCTGCACCACTGCGTGGGGACAAAAGTCTCTCTGTCTTCCTGTCCTTCGAGCACAGCCTCAAAAAACACTCCCTTAAGAATAATTTTAAATCCTCTAATTGTTCTCAAAAGCCATGGACAAAAAATAAAAGAAACGACACAGTTGCAATGCAAACTCCCCAATTTTAAAAATCAAACCACAATCCAAATGTCACAGTTCCAAAGACCACAAAAAGAAAGAAAAAAAAATCCAAAAGGCAATTGTCCCTTCTCATCACCAAAAAAAGTACTATAATCTACAAGAGTTCGGTAGCCACATACAGAGACGTAAGGTCCCAAACAAACACAGATCCGAAATGTACCAAGATTCCAAAGTTCCAAGCCAGTTCAATCAAAATGGAGGTCAAAACCAGAACGGCAAAAACTTAAATTTAAACCAAGGGTAACCGTATTCTCAATCCAAACCAGTCTCTTCATAGCAAGCAGAGGCAAAAAAAGCACAAACTTCGGTCCCGTCTCTGAAACTCTCCCTTTATGCTCTTTTAATCAAATCCGCTAGTGAAATCTATTACATTCTTAATATACAGTCTATCTTAAGCAGTTGTGATCTTCTAAAAAAATTTTCTCCACCAATTCATACTCCAGTTAGCTGGGTCACTTCGTATTGCCACTCCTGTTCACCACTGCAAGTTCCAAATTGTTGCAGTATCAATGAAATAAAAACTAGATCAGCTGCTTACTGTCTCAATCGTGTCTTCTTTTTTAAAAAGTCGGCGGCAGCTCTTGTGCCGCAAACACAGTGTCCCTGCTGGATCAGTCGTAACCCTTCGGCCCCCCTGAAGCCTCCCACTCCCTCTTGTCAGAAGGAGCTCGGCACCAGTTTTGGAGCCCCTTTCGAGCACTTCCACACCCCCTTTACCGGGGGGGGGTGTCTAGCCGCTTATCTGATGGGAAAAAAGCAGCTGGATTCCAGCGGGAGATAGCACGAAGTTGTGGAGCTCACTCCATGTGACCACTCGCGCGCGCCATGCGACTGGAAGCCTTTATTTAATTCCATTTATTTAATTCAGATATAATTCAGATTTAATTCCATTTATTTAATTCAGATATAATTTTCTGTGTGTGTGCGTGTGTGTGGGTGGGTGGGTGGGTGGGAAAGGATAGCCCACTCCAGGAAAGAGCTCAGTTCAGAGGTGGAAATGATGCTCATAAAAACCTGATCCCCAAGACATGGGTCAGGTTTTTATGAGCATCATTTCCACCTCTGCACTGAGCTCTTTCCTGGAGTGGGCTATCCTTTCCCACACACACACACACACACACACACACACACAGATTTCTAAACTTTTAATGCCTGACACTCAAAAGAGAGGGGGAGGGGGAGGGAGAGAGAAAGGGAGGCCACACATCCTATCTAATCAGGAGTGATTCCCAGCACGTCATCCATAGATCAGCTGTTGATAAAAGTATTTGAGGCAAATCTGGATCCATTGTGAGAACATTTTCTGTTTGGTGGTATTTCTCTTGCATTTGATGTAAGACAAATCCTATACAGAAAATTATATCTGAATTAAATAAATGTAAGAGAAAAAAATCCAGATATCTATCCAATGCATGTGGTAGTAAACCCCGCCACCCCTCCCCAAAAAAACTCAATGAGATCTTTTTTTCTGAGTGCATGTGTACAGAACTTTTACAGGAAGTTACACAAAAAGAGAGGAATTTGATAGTGGGAGTGCTCACTATGGTAACTGGGTTCTCTCAAGCAAACGTGCTGGAAGTTTCCAAGAATGCCTACTAAAGGCATTAATAAGTACCAAATTGTACAAAAATAATGTCAGAACTGGGAAATGACAAACAGTAAATTTGGATACATGAGCACAACTTTATATATCCCATCTATGTCCTTCCATGGAAATCCATCACATAAGAGAGTGAAAAATAAAAAAAAATCACTGTTACATCATAAGTATACCTACAAGGTGAATGTTCCTGAGTTTAGCTTGATGTACCAAAGACACACATACACGTATACACACGCGCGCACACAGGCACACACAAAAGATCCACAACATGATGGTATTGTATAGTTTTGTTGATAGGCATTACTGTTTGAATGGTATGGCTCTGGAGTTGTGTTGTCGAACATTGGTGCTTCACTACAGTTAAGTAATCTTCACTGCAGCTAAGTAATCACATTCCCTGCAGTTCTCTTAAATTACAATGAAAATGCGAAAGGAGGGTGGGCTATTTTTCAGTGAAAAATCTTTCTGTTCTCTGTGCTTGTTTATTATAAACATTCTTGAGATCCATCCTCTGCCATAGCATAAAAGCCAAACACTCAAGCAGTAGTTCAGAAGCATCACCTACTAAAATCTGCTGTCCAAGTAGGAACAGAACTACAGCACACAGAACCTCCACTTCCCACACATTCAGCCTATTTAGAAATACACCATGGTTATTGGTACTGGATGCCTCCAACAGATCTGGGAGAATCAGTAGAGTCACACATGTCTCTTTCTTCCACCAAAAGTCTCAGGCTTTGTCACACAAGGTAGGTAAATCATACGTTCCTCTCCTGTTGTTCTTCTTTCCAAATGATCTCCCACTGGGAGAACAATAGAAGAGGGGTGACGTCATGTGATAAATCCCAGGCCAAAAAGAAAATCCTATTATCCTCCTGTAAGTGCAATTTATCTGCCTTGTGTGATAAAGCCCTCAGTGCCAATTTCTGGAAATAGTTGTGAATAGAATTTCACTTACCCAAAGGGAATTTTCTCCTGCTCCTCTGCCCTGCTCCCCTACCCACACTCATACCTGCAAGTTACTCTAAACCTCAAATTCAAATATGAGGGGGGAAGAACAGAGCTAGGAAAAGTCTTTTTTTTTCCAGTCATGCATTTGGGAGATTCTGTGAGTTGTAGAGAGGGTAAGATGGAATTCAAACTGCCAGCAGTGTTTGTTCTGCTAGCAAAAGGACACTGTTGGATAAAACCATACATTCATATCAGTCCAAACTCTCCCCCAACCTGAAGTGGGAAGGAAAACTCTACATACAACATCATGTTATAGGAGCATCCATCACTACCACAGTCCTCTTTAGGAGGAGAAAGACGCAGCTGTGCCCCTGCCATAGGAAGAAGAGGACAAAGTGGTGAAGTCCCTATCTCTCTGCCCTGTGACAGAAGAAAGACAATGTGGTGTATTGCCCCCACCCCACACCTGAGAAGGAGCATATGGTAACATTTATGGTTCCATGCCCAAGAAGGAGGATTACATTGGTGGGATTTGTGCCCCCTTATGTCCCCACCAGACAGTCTTCTGGTCATGCTTACCACAGGGTTTGGATGTAAGGACCAGACACTTAGGAAGCAGTCTGTTCTGGAAGAGCTACGCGAAGTGGCAGAAAAGGTCCTGCCAGGATAGAACTGGGGAGTACTGATTTGTGGCTTCCCAGTACCCCACCAGCTGATGTAGGATGTCTTGCTCTGCCAATATATCAGCAGTGAGGCAGGAAGGACACAGTCATCTAAGAACATAGCATGTGCATCAATAATAATATATATATATATTTGGTGAAAGACTCAGAGATGTAGAAAGATTTCACAATACTTTAAAAGATTTGTCCATCAGCTCCAACTTTGTTTTTAAAAAATCCACAGAAATCTGGAGACCTGTTTTGTTTTCTATTTATTCATATTTCAATTATTTTCATATATCTACTTAGATGTAAGCCCCATTGATTTCAGTGGAGCTTGCTCTAAGGTCTAGGATTCCTGATCTCTCTCACACACACATTATGCATACTATTCCCCACAAAGGAATAAAAGGCTTTCTTTTGTGTTCTAGAAATATCTTTTGTCACTTTACCTATTCTTTCTTTCTTTTTTAAATGATGTGTCACAATAGTCTGATTTGATGTGAGATAACATAAAAGTCTACAAGTCTGTTTAATGGAAACTCCCAAATGTGGATGATATGGAAAAAGGCCTTGGGCTGTCAGTCAGCTAAAAGGAGAAGGTCAAATAAAGTCAGTGCCATAACCCTGTCATTGGATCTTAAATCCAGTATTTCACATTGATTGTCAGCATTCACACTGGGATCGGCTGAAGCCAGTGACACAAAAGGTGACATCAGCATGATGAAATACAAGCAGTACACACGGAGGTTGCTAGGCTTGTAGCATTGCTGCAATACTTGAGAGGAAATTCACATTCCTCTCCCATCTCTTTGGCTGGATGAATTTTCCCCCCTGCAAATCTCAAAGCTAAGCACTGGCTAATTTTATATTTTAGTATATAATGATCCACTAATCATTGGTCAATGGATCATAGTGATTGATCGGCTTCCTATCTTCTGAACAAATAGTGAGCACTGCAGATTTGAGCAAGCCAGTTTACAAATGACACTTACATATGAAATTAAATATATATATATATACAAAAAAAAAAATTAAAAAGCAGCTAGACGATTAACATGAAATAAATTTCAAGTAAACGTAAGGATTAAAGTTGGTACTACAAACAGATATCCTCCAAAAATTATCCATTAATCTTCAAACCATGTGCCCTTTAACAAGTACGCTGAGAAGGTGGATGAAGTTTGCTAAAAAGCTGTATTTGTGATGTACAGTGAGGAGCTGAACAAACTTTGCTAAAGAACTTTGGCAATAAGCTTATAAATGGCAAAATAACCTTAACAAATCTTCAAAGCATATGTTCTTCAACAGTCAAAATGAGAAATATAATGAAATATAACAAAGAACTGTTATGCTATAATGAAGAACTGTAAATGTAATATATGATTAAAAAAATCGAATGAGCTTCACTGAAGAGCTGTGACTGTGACCATTTCCACCTGTTACCTGATCCCATCATCCTCCCATCACAATCCTGGCAGTGCCTTTGGCAGGAAGGGAGCACAAAGGGAACACTCCCCTCTGCGCTTGACCAACTCCCAACATAAGGGAGCATGAGAGACACATCTCTTCCTTCCACAATGAAGCCAAGCTCTTTCCCATGCTGTGCTGGGGCAGGAAGTGCCTCCATTGTGCTTCCTGTCCTTCTGTATGCCCAGAAAGGATGGGAGCATTACACAATCGGGGGTCATTGATGGAGAAACTCCGTCAATGATTTTGGTTGTGCCAGTTGGTGACAGGAGAAGGGCAGGACCATGATGACATCATGCAGAAGCATCATCCTGGTCCCACTCCTCTCACGTCCCCATGCCCAGTGTCTTTAAAGTGTCTTTAAAGACACTGGAGGATGTTTGTATTTGATTAAGTGTTCTATAAATGGACTGTCCAAAGTGCGATTCCTGATTGTGCTCTTACGTTCTGTTACTCTTGAATTCAAGGATCTAGATGTTTGGTCAACGCATATTTTAGAACATGGACATAAAATGATATGTATCACATGATCTGAATTAGAATTAGTGAGAAATTTTAACTGGTATCTTTCCTTAGAAATGGGCTATATAAACCATCTTATCTCTAGACATTGTAGACAGGAAGAACTGTGTCCACATCTAAAGTGTCCTAATGTGCTAGGAATTACTCAGTCATAACAAAGAAAATTTAATGTGTCTTGTAAACTGGCAATCCTGTGTCACCTGATGATAGGAAGTTTGGCACAGCCAGGCACGTTTTGAACTAAATGCAATGTTTAAAAATGATTTGCTTTATCCTGGTTGGAAACATGATTGAAGGGTAGGTACCAAAGAACTCTATTTTGTTATTCTTTTTTAGCTGACTGAAATAAGGATGCTCTCTCTATTAACACAGCCCTATTCTTAGCCATAAAGATAATATGATTTGGAAAGGCCCTGTCTGCAAGTTCTTGTACAAGCTGCTCAGCAATTGCTTCATAATGCTAGACATAGCACAACTTCTTTTAAATCTCAAAAATTGGAAATAAGTCATGTTTCCCTTTAAATGGTAAGATGGCAACTGAAATAATGGAAAAGTAAATTTCTGTCAGTAGTTTTTAAAGGTTGCAAATTCCAGTTCTGGAATCGTGTGTGTGTGTGTGTGTGTGTGTGTGTGTGACATCCAGGAATGGTATTTCATGAATGCTAAAATGGTAAGTAAATATTATATGGGGATTAATTGAATTAATCCAACTGAAGAATTGATTTACTAAAGCCTCCTGAAGGGGAAAAAAAAACAATAAATACATCATCAATGTAATGACCATAAAAATCAAAATACTTATGGATTGAGTTTACATCAGAATCAAGAATATGGGGGGATCTAATCTGCCATATAGAGATTAGCTATACTAGGAGCAGCAGGGTTACCCAAAGCCTCAGTTCTGATTTGGAACCAGAACACCATGTTGAATCTAAAGTATTTTTTTGCTAGGATTACATTTAAAATATCCATTGACAAATGAGTGGGTGGTCTGAGGTTAGAACAAGAAGGTAAGAAGTTCCCATTCCTTCCTCTAATTTCCAGATGGGTATACAAGTATATAATTAATTAACATCCAAAGTAAAAAGACAAGTAGATGAATCAACTTGACTGCCCTCTGCATGTTGGTTAAATGATGTTTAGCTTTAATATAAGGTTGAGCAAATGAAACAAAAGTAGACAAAAAAGAGTCAAGATATTTGTGGATTTAAAAAAAAAAAAAGGAAAAAAAGTGTTTGTGAAATGGTTCCAAAAGAGACCCAAAACCTGACAATGTAGGTCT
This sequence comes from Cyclura pinguis, assembly GCA_030412105.1. Classification (NCBI taxonomy): domain Eukaryota; kingdom Metazoa; phylum Chordata; class Lepidosauria; order Squamata; family Iguanidae; genus Cyclura; species Cyclura pinguis. The sequence continues at coordinate 168,585,403 of CM059600.1, forward strand.
ACCTAGGGGTGGAAAACCTATCTTGTGTATTTTTGGTAAAATGTGAAAGAAAGAAAAAAGGAATTCAAAGATAATTCCTAACCAAAAATGATGCCAAAGAAAAGTCTACCAAACCTGAAAATCTGATATATGACAGAGGAGTGTACACAGAGGTACATCATATCAGAAGAAACCGTAAAAATATGCATAATAGGAGAACTGTGTACAACATTCATGTGGATTTTCAAAGAATTGGAAAAATGAGAAATCAGATGGAACTCAATAGATTCATATGTCTGTAGGTGCATTATTTAAAATACACCTACACAATGAGATTCTGTATGGTTACTCTCATATTTCACATGGAACCATTGATTTATCTGCTTGTTCAATGAGTGGATGCACTTAATAAACCCAATAGCTCCACTGTTTGATCAGACATAGCCAGCTGCTCTAGAAAATAAGTGGGTTGTTCAGGTGCAGACAGATAACTCTACATTAAATAGATATCAGTCTTAACTGTAACGTTTCATGCATACCGGCAAGACGTAGCAGACTTCCACAAAGAATAGCTCAGTAGTAAGAATTATGAGAACTGAAAAGGGGAAACATCATCTCATCACCTCATACTCCTTGTTTTGATCAGAGCAGCTTGCCCTCATGTTGGGTTCCCGGAAAACAAAGCATGGGGCATATTTTGTTCTTTAGCAGCCTGCAATTAAATGCAGCTCCCTCTTCCAAAGTCTGAGCATATGTGTCTGGGTAAAAGAAGGAAAACTGATATTTTACTTTCAATTTTCTCTTAAATCTTTCTATTAATATCTCAAAACATTGTACTGATATTCCTTCAACGCCCAATGCTTAAACTAATCTACAGACCTTCCCCACCAGCAGCCCCACCGGCAGTGAGGGAGGGGGGTGAGGAATCTGTTGCCTGGCAGAAAAAAAATATAATGCCCACGAATTGACTAATTATAGAACTCTATTAGAACAACCTGAAAGCAGAATGTTCCAGTTCCATCTTTCTACAAAGTCTCTCTTGCACAATTCAAGGCACCTGATTCCAAAAACAGATGCAATAATGTCAGTTAATCATTTGTGCCTACAAGGAGGCAATTTCAGCTCTTCTAAAACCATCCATGTTTTGGCACTGCCTCAATTTTCTTTCAGTACTATCTAACATTTTTATATAACTTGTAAGGTAAATGTTTCTTAAGCAGCTAGATTAGGTTCGACAGGGTCAGACATACTATGATGAGGTAATGAGAGATAGCCACCTCAGGCAGAAAATGCTAGGGTGGGCGGGGAGGACAGAGAGAGAGTTTGGGCTGAGGAAACAGAAGACACCATCTTGCCCTTCACCTCAAGCCAAAAAAATATCTTTGGGTTGGCTCTCTATTGCAGTGACAACAATTAATTGTGCAGCAGCACCTCAGTGCAGAGACAGGGGGCTCGTGGACCAAGCCAGGGGGAGAAGGGCTTCCTTCCCCTCAGTCCTTGAGTCAGCATTTCATGTAGGGCAAAGAAAACTAACTCTGCACCCTTTGCTATGCATTCCCTGGACTAGTAAGCAAGCGCTGTGTCCCATTTCTGGATTGAGGCTTGGTCAAAATTATTTGCATATTTCATAAGTAGATTGAATCAACATGTTTGGGTGTGTGTTGAATCAACATATTTTCAGAAGTCTGTCATTTCTTGAATTTTAAGTGGTTTTCACACGATAAAATGCTTAATAGTTTCTAAATAGTAGGTATGTGTGCATACTGATATTTTTGTATGTTTTTAATATATGTTAGTTTTAATAATTTTTAAATTGCCTTGAGTCCCAGTATTTAGGAAAAAGGTGGCATATAAATGAATAAAATATCAACAATAGCAATAAGATGTAAGGAGTGGAATATACCTGCATTGCCTTCCTGTCTATAATTCCATTATTCTCCGCATGTCTGAACAGGAGAATTTCCTCTACATATGGATGCTGTCCAGGTGACTGGGAACCAAAACAAATTAGGTTCCTTGGCCATGTGAACAGCACCAACATGTCACTCTCTATATGAGGAGACTGACAGAAGTCTAGATGGAGGAGGTTGTGACCGAGCACTCCCATCTCTATGTGTTGATTCAACAGACTTACATAGAGAGTGAGCAGGGCTGCACAGTCTATAAAATGCCATGCAACCAGAATAGATCTGTGATGCTAACCAAAAAAGGAAAGAAAGAAGGAAAGAAAGACCGAAAGAAGGAAAGGAGGGCAAGGAAACAACTGTAGTTAAGCATTGCATATCCCATAGATTTAATTGAAAAAATAAGTGCATTAACTATTCCCTACTGATATTACTGGATGTAATAAACAAAGCTCAAATATCTCTGAAATTGTGCTCATTCATAAGAAAAAAAGAGACCTATTTCCCCCGGGTTGACTTTTCTTTTCTTCTGACTGCCAAAAATATTGTCAGTCAGTTTTGGTCTCTGCTTCTAATCATTAGGTAATTCCTCTTTATTGTTTGTTTTTTTAAAAAAAACAAATTAGAGTACCTGATCATCTCACAAACCACAATTTATTTTTGAGCCCACAGAAAGCTGTCCTTTTTGCTGCTTGGCTTGTAAAGCTATTATCAGAATATATACGCTGGCATTGTCAACACAGCTATCCCTACATGTTTAATTATTTTAAGAGTACTGAATGTAACCACTTAGCAATGGAATCCCAAAGTGGAGCAAGCAGATTTTATACTACCTTAAACTGGGATCTGATTTTCTGAGGAATTATTCTCTGGTGAAAAGTGAAGCTAATGAAAATGGGCATATATTGACTTACTTTGTGCGATCCCAACATTCAGTTCATCAGCATCCCTGATAATACAGAGACTATCTGAGAAACCCTCTAAATTCTAGATAGGGAGCCTTGAGCTTTGAATCTTATAAAAACTAATTCAAGGTTTTAGAGAGATTTTTGTGTTCTGAAATAGGGGAAACAAAATGTATGGCTTTGCTTTTATTGCCTTTCTACATCCAGATAAAATCAGAGGCATTGTGTGTGTGGTCTTTGGATGCTAGTCCACAAATATTTCCTTAATACCATCTGAAGATAAAATGTAAAACAGTGATGTAATTTTTCATTAATTTTCCAGAATCAGGCAACAAGTAAATATGGCCATTTTTTCCCCTACTGCAAGAATGTTTTTGAAAGCCACACCATTTTCAAATCCTATTCACAACTCAGGACTTGTTTCATACAAAATTTGTATATGGTTGACTTGCACCAAAATAAGCTTTTTCTGAGCGGAGGACATCTTTTTAATCAATCAATCAATCAATCAATCAATCAAATTACATTTCCTGCATAAGAAACAGGAAATGTTTCATGTATAGAAAATGCTGTTTTCTCTGCAAATCAACCACATGAAAATTTGTGCAGAGAAAGTCCCACAGCATGCTCTGTGCAGAAAACAGCTTTTGCTGCATATTCAAAAATATTATTTTATGTGCAGAAAATGCTGTTTCCTGCAGAGAAAATCCTGTTTTCTGTGCAAAATAGATGTCGGTTAATTTTACCCAAAAGTCCCAAACCACAAAGATTCTCATCTGACCAACAGTCTTCTCATCAAGTTTTCATGATATTCAGGAAAGCCATGTTTTTCTACCATTTTTTGGATTTTTTAAAAATGTTCTTTCCACCTCTAGATGTGAACTATGTGACCTTGGCATGACCATTCTCTCTTTGCCTCACCAACTTGCCCCAGCTTTCTTTTTAAAACCTCTGTGTCTGAAGGGATATTGGTGCCAAATGTTAACATCAAGGTTTTTGTGCATTTTTGATGGCCTAATAAAGGTTTTCAAACATATAGTGAGTTGGACCATTCATCCATCTAGTTTAAAATTGTCCATAGTGATTGGCAGCAAGTTTCCAGGATTTCTGATAGGTTTTAGCTAGTTTTCTGGAATACCATGGATTTAACCTGGGTCTTCTACATGCAGAGCACAAGCTCCATGACTGCACTACTCTGTTATAGTGCTATTATTCCGCTTTCAACATCCTATGGAATCCTGGGGTTTGCAGTTTAGGGAGGGACATTTAGAATTATCAGCCAGAGAGTTCTTTGGCCTCAGTAAACTACAAACCCCAGAATTCCAACGGAATGTCGAAAGTAGAATAATAACACTATAACAGTGTAGTGTGGAAATGGCCTCAGTTACAGCCCTTCTCTCAAATCAGCAGATCCCTTAGTCAGAAATGGTTTTAGCCATGTCTTTGTGGTGTATCAGTTCTTTCCTCTAATTCAGGCAGCATTTTATTAGAAAATCATGAAGGAATTTCCTCATAGTGCATGGAAATCTAAAAGGCCCCAAACATTAAGCAAATAAACCCTCTTGGGATTAGTTAAGCATCTAGGTGGTAGTGGGGATAAACAACAAAAACCTCTAGGCCTTGCGCCTATTAGATTATCCACAAGGAGGCAAAAGTTACACAGATAGCTCAAACATCCACAAAAGCAATTAGGTTAAAATAGCTGTTGTGGTTTCATTTGGTGCCAAATCAAACTCCTGGTATTCAGTTAGTATTTGTTCAGTCCCTGAAGTATGTTGATCTTAAGGGAAGGAAGGTCCACATGGGATGTCCCACAGTGGTCAGTGTGCCAAGAGGCCAACACGAGCAATACAGTTTCCGCCACAGCTTGAGAAAGATACTGGAGGATGTTCCCCATACATCTGGAAGCGGAAGGGACTGTGAAACAGCCAAACACGGTTCTTATCTCATGTAGCAGTGGTGCAATATCAAAATGTGCAGAAAATGATTTTTCATTCTCATTCATTTGTTCTCCCTAGACTAAAAGGCAGGAATAACTATAGCTCAATGGTAGAACACAAACTTCACACATATGGACCCTTTCTGCCCTACACTGTTCTAGTGCTATTATTCCCCTTTCAACATCTTGTGGAATCCTGGGTTTTGCAGTTTAGGGAGGGCCCTTTAGAATTCTCAGCCAGAGAGCTCTTGGGCCTCAGTAAACTACAAGGCCCGGAATTCCACAGGACATTGAAAGTCGAATAATAGCACTATAACAGTGTAGGGCAGAAATGGCCATGGTCTTAGCTGTAAGCACTGGAATTTGCAGGTGGGGAGGTTTTCAGGTTCAGTATCTGATATCTCTATGCAGGACTCTGAAGACTCCTTACTGAAATCCTAGAGAGCCACCACCAAACAGTGAAGTCATTACTGAGCTAGATGGTCCAATAATCTGGATCAACACAAAGCAGCTTATTATGTTCTAGTACATTGTATTGAACATATTCACAAATTAAAGAAACCCCACATTTTAGGTAAGAAGCATCATAAGGTCAAATTACAAAGGAGAACGTGTATTCCCTGCAGTTAACTCATTTCCTATCCTTCAATTGAATATTGTCATTAATAAATGCCTAAGTCATCACACTTGCAAATTAAGCCCATTTTACCTTCCAGTGACCAATCAAAATATAAAGCATGCTAAACGCAAAATTCATGGGTGATGTCAATAACTTGTGGGGAATACTCTTACCCCACAAAGGTGATAAACTTATTGTTTATTTCAGGTGGGACATTTCCTCAGGATAAGGTAAAACTTTTCAAGTAGGTAACATGCTAAGCAACTGCACGCTCAAAAGACAACATGGCCTAAGGAAAAAGGAGCAGCTTATTATCATTTTTACTAATACATATTTAATATTTATGTTTTGTCATAATGCAATTTCTTAATATTAAGAAATAAAAATTTTCTCCACAAATCCACTTAGACTTCAGTGGTGCAGTAGTCTGAGCATTGGACTATGATCCTGGAGATCAGGATTCATTTTCCAACTCGGTCATGATACCCATTGGTGACTTTGGACACATCACACACTCTCACCCCCAGAAAACTTGTGATATGTTCATCTTAGGGTCACCATAAGTTGGAAGCAAGGGGAAGGCACACAACAACAACAATAACAACAACAACAACAACAATTATTATTATTATTATTATTAATAATAATAATAATAATAATAATAATAATAATAATCATAGAATCATAGAATCATAGAAATGTAGAGTTGGAAGAGACCACACGGGCCATCCAGTCCAACCCCCTGCCATGCAGGAACACCCTCAAAGCACTCCCTTCAGACACATCATCATCATCATCATCATCATCATCATCATTATTATTACAAAAGATCAGGTTTAATTTATTAAAGTTTTTCTCATCATTTTGTACCCTAATCCCCTATGACTAAAGATTAATTAAAGATTAATTGACAAAATTGATCTGTCTAGGCAGATGTTTTAGCTCTTCAAAGTCTGCCATTAAAGCCTTTCACATTCAACTATGTGTGTGATGCTGCATTAAAGTTTCCATTTCTCTTTTTCTGACAGATTCTGTATACTTAACAACAATATGGAAAACAAGTAGAACATGATTCTTTTGATGCTGAGAACTGTACCTATTGTATTTGGTCATGTAGTTAGCAGAGAATTTAACTCAATAAATTTAGAAGAAAATTGCAAACTATGTCATAAACACAGTGGGTAGAACTTGAAGGTTTTTTTAAAAAAATGGAAGTGGGACAAAGCAAAATTAATAGATTAAAGCATCCGTTGAATTTGAGATCTAAAAAAGAAATGAAAGTGGACAGAAACAAAGCTGGTGAACTCAGCCATCCCTTCCCTGTACATAATCATCATTCACACAGTGGCTGAGATCCTACATGGCCAAGCATAACATAAGAAACACATTCAAGGTTAGCCATATTGACCATAGAGTAAAATAAAACAAAATACAAAATTCACAAAAGAGTGATATTCTTATTGGCCATGCAAACGTGATTCTTGGTTGCATCAATAGGAGTATGGTATCTAGATCAAGGGAGGTAATGGTACCACTCTATTCTGCATCGGTTAGACCTCATCTGGAATACTGTGTCCAGTTCTGGGCACCTCAGTTCATGAAGGATGTCAGCAAGCTGGAATGTGTCCAGAGGAGGGCGACCAAAATGGTGAAGGGTCTGGAAGCCATGCCCTATGAGGAGTGGCTTAGGGAGCTGGGTATGTTTAGTCCGCAGAAGAGAAGGTTAAGAGGGGACATGATAGCCATATTTAAATATTTGAAAGGATGCCATATCAAAGAGGGAACAGACTTGTTTCTGCTGCTCCAGAAATCAGGTCAAGGAGCAGTGGGTTCATACTGCAGGAAAGAAGATTCCACCTGAACCTCAGGAAGAACTTCGTGACAGTCAGAGCTGTTCAGCAGTGGAATATGCTGCCTGGGAGTGTGGTGGAGTGTCCTTCCTTGGAAGTTTTTAATCAGAGGCTGGATGGCCATCTGTTGGGAGTATTTTGATGGTGTATTTCTGCATGACAGGGGGTTGGACTGGACGGCCCCTGTTGTCTCTTCCAATTCTATGGCCCTTTCCGCACCTTACCTTTTTCTGGCGCTGGGGTGCGGGGATCGCGCGAGCAGCCTCCGGAGAGAGGCTCTCGTGTCTGTGCTGCTTCAGCTCTGCACAAGCTGCCTGCTCGTGCAAGAGCTCCGCCTCTTCCTTCCGCAGTGCAGCCTGGGAGTTTCCCAGGCTGTGCTGGGGCAAGAAGCGCAACCAGCATGGATCCAGAGGATCTGCACGCCAGGTAAGTGCACGCAGGGCCTGGGAGCAATGCGCGATCGCGCACCATTTTCAGCTTCCAGCCGAAAATGAAAAGGTGCGCAATCGGCGCCTGCTGGCCCCTGGAGCATTGCACGATTGTGGGTGCATTGTGCAGATTGCTCCTCGCAACTGTGCAACGCTCCAGGTGCCCTTTCACATGGCAAATGCCATGCGGAAAGGGCCTATGATTCTATGATTCTAAAACATATCATGAAAGCTTTTGAAGCTCCACTGGCTTCTTCATCAGGCAAAAGATGTTTAAAAATCATACAGGAGAAGAAAAATGATGGTGTTGGAGTCACAGGCCTACATTTTTCTATCAGGTGTCGTCTCTGTTGTTGTTCATTTCGTTTGCAGGGATCTCATTCAGGAGGCCACTCCTCTCCTGACCATGTGGGGACTGAGACAAGCAAAACTTAAAGACCACTAGAGCAGTAAAGTACCTATTCTTGAGATCCAGAATGTCTCTGTCTTTTGTGAAGCCACAGGCCCCTTTTGTAGGCAGAGAACATTAAATTTCTCAAGGAGTCTCTCTCATGCTACATCTGGAAAAACTTTTAGGTGCTGTATAGGTAAAACCCAGCCAATTTGGTCCAAAAGGGAAAAAAAATACTTTTGTTGGAGGTAGTATAACAGCTATTCATGCGTGACTATGCTATGACTACCCTGTCACCATCCCCAGGACTGTGATACCACCACCACCACCCCCGAAATTCTGTTGCTGGTGGAGACTGCAGGGGGATGGAAGTAAGTAAAGCCAGGGTGTTTTGGTTTTCATAGCCAAAGAACAAGGACATCTTCCACTGAGATCTTCCAGGGTTGCCTGGATGTCTCAGTAGATACTGTCATCAGTCTGTGTCTGGCTATGGGGAAAAAAGCCAGACACTTTCCTGATCCCCTCTACTCTCCACCAGCAACAAAATGGTCGGGGGGGGGGGATTTCCCAGCACAACAGTGAGTCCTTGAGGGGGCCCTTTGGGTGTTATAGAGGGTAGAAGAGAATATCAACCTACATAATGATACCCCCACCAAAAAAAATGCACAGGTGTAAGGTAGACTCATGCCTATGTATGTCACCAATATGATGCCAGCAATACACTTAAACTGTTGAGTAGGAGGATCTGGATCATTAGTGTAGCTCTCTTTCCAAATTCTACACATTCTAGCAAAGCTGTGAGAATAAAGACTATGCAAGTTCTATACATATAGTGTTTTTCTGTGTGATCTGGGGCATTTTAGAAGACAAAGTTTTGAATTACATGTGTACAGTATTTGTGCTTTCAGCAGTATATGCATAGAGCTCTTCAATATTTTGGCTAAATAGACGGCTATGGGTTCAACATTATCCTTCCCAATGTTTTATAAAAATGGATAGTACATTCAAATGTGTAAAAGTACCCAAAGAAAACTATCTAGAGGAAGAAAAACAGCAGTTATCAAATGCCTGTCATGTAATTTGTACAGACTTTTTTTTATCAATTTAAAAGAAGTGTGGGAGCTGACAACTGAATAGAAAAAAAATGAGAATTTCTTAATGTTTTACCCATGACTTTCTTACTGGAACAAGCTATACTGTACTTATAACAGGGAGGAACAGGGGAGTTTTGTGGATATGAAAGCAAAGGCTTCAAAGATTATTTATGTATTTTTGTAGAAAGTTAAGATCATTATTCAAAACAAGTAGAAAAGGGCATCTTAATCCTGAATCAAGGAAGAATGGGAAGATAGATGCTGAAATAAACTGATATTTTGGTTGCCAGGTACAGAATGATAAGTACAGCTTTGTAGAAGTTCATGTAGCTCTGTGTAATACCATGAAAATCAGACTAAATGAATCCTTCAAGTAGATGGAAACCTGGCCTTTATTTTTGGATGGAACCATTTTGTTACTGCCCTGGCTAGCCCGAGCTTTGGGGATATAAAAGATATCCTTTGATATCAATAATTCAGCTTCACACATCCCTTCCACATGCTTGCGAGGCCCCCGGACAAGCACACATACAGGCTCAGCTGATAATCGCCGTAATATTCCTAGACAATACAGGCAGGCCAGAAAACAGCTGACTCGCCCCTTTAGTAGACCTCAAGGCAAGTACCTCCGTTAGGTATGCAAGCAACTCTAAAAAGATCCTCTGCTCAGCACTGGCAGCTTGATGATCTGACTATACAACGCTCAAGTACTCCGCATTTGCACATCGGCTGCTCTATTGATAAATTCGGCTCTAATGCAATCATTCAAATTCTGACCTTTCGGAGGCTTTGTCTCCAACTCCAAATCTATTGTTTTCCCCTAAGTCTGACCTAGCCTGCGGTCACAATTCTCCTTATAAAAACCCCTGACTTTGAGCGCTTCCTTGGATCGCTCCCGAGTTCCAGACCGCCTTGCTGCCGCATCGCTTGGCGAGCTTCCCCTCAGCTCCACGTGCTGAGATACATCGAACCCCAGCCTCGCTCTCCATCTTCTTCCGGGCTTCAGGAACAGGTTTCGTATCACCCGAATCAACTATCCCTCTGAAGATCCCGCTATCTTACTCACATCTTTATTTTCCTTAGTTATCTGTGTGTGTGTGTTGCTTACATAGTGTGCCTGTATTTAATAAAAATCGTTCATTATTTTACAACCAGTTCGCTTCTTGACTTGGCCTGACCCCATAAACACTGGGTTGCAAGATCCTGCTAAGTTACCCTGCCTCTCGTTTTGCCAACTTGTGCTCTGAACTAATTTCCCCAACTTGTACAGTTTTGATAGTAATCTGGTGTCCCTCCCGGGACCCCCAGACAACAGGGTAACAATTACACTTTCAAACAGATGATTGTTTAACCACCCACATGTATTATTTGATGCTATTATAATGGTTATGTTATTCTAATTTCTCTTGGCTGGTTGGACTAAACCGTTTTCAATTGTATTAGTGAATTGTATATTAATTGTATTAACTTCGTTTATTTTTACTCACATCTTTGTATTAGCAATTTCAGTTCCAACTTTCACAACAGCCCTGATCCAGGACATTCTACAGGATTCTGTCCAAACCTGTGAATGTATCACAAGACAACCATGAAATTCAGAAGATTTGCAGTTTCATTGAGCTAAAAAACACCTGTGTTGTAAGCATCAGATGCTTTTTGGAACCAAATCATCAGAGAATGGGATATAGAGTCACATCAAGCACACTGGACATTTTAAAGGAGCCCCATGAACTGAAAGTATTATCCACACGTAAACCTCATAAAAATGTAGAGTGTGCACGTACAAGTAAAGCTGTTCACAAAATGGCCTCATGAAATTCTCCAGCCTCTTTGAGGGCAGAGGAATCAGGGAGTCCCTTGCATTTAATTTCTTCAAAGGGGAGATAAATTTTCTAGCCCTTTCTCAGAACTATGTCTTGCCATGAACAGTGGCAATAACATAGCTTCTTTCTCTCTCCATCTGAGATTTGGGAGGTTCGCTGATATCATAAGTAGCAAGAGCAAGAACAACCATGTTGGTTATATGGCCACCATTTTTCATTCACCATCATGTCTTGGACCTAGCATTGTCCCAGGTCTTGGCGCGGGTGGGGGCGGGAGTGTGAAAGACTATCACAAAAGGTGGAGGGAAGAAATACACAAACAGAAAATTCTGCAAAGGGGCCTTTTTTTCTCTATGGGATGAGGTAAGAAAGAGGAAAAAAGTCAGGAATTTTTCTACATTATGACAAATTTCAGCTCACCTTTGCATGAAGATCACATGAAGGGAAGCTCCTTATGAGGGAGAAAGATCAGACTTAGAAAGGGAGAGATTAAATTTGTCTACTCAGCTGCATTAATACTAATGCAAAACCAGTACAAAAGGCACTGAAGTGTAATACACTGTGAACAGGTTTAAACAGACAAGATCACATGCATAGCAACACTGCATGCTTTCTCAGCCTGCTACCCCATTACATAACAGCTTATGCCCTGGCATTATTTTAGATGGAGCGTCAGCATGTTGGCCTCATTGGTGATTCAGGCCCTTCAAATGTGCTTTAAATAAAAGTTATCACAGATGATAAATGGTATGATGAGGCTCTAGGTGTACTGAAAAGTTATGAAGCTGCCTTGTCTTTGATTCCAAATGGAATTAGATGGCACATAACAAAGTAGAACCTGTATCACATTCTGATTAATTGCCTTCTTGACTCTGCTTTGCAGCTGTTTTTCAAAACTAAGAATTAAAGACCACAATATTTAATGTATATTTTTTATTTAAAAAAAAAAATACAAAGGGGGATTTTGTCACTCAAAAAAAGAATTTGAAAGAATGGAACAACTGGGAATACTCGAAGAGCACACTGTTTGTACACAGAAAGTCCTGTTCTTAGTCCCTGGTGTTACTAAAGAATCAATAAACACATCCTATAAAAGGATCAAGAAGATTTCTGTCTGATACTGAGAACATCCACTGCCAATTGAAGCATTCAGTGATGGGCTAGATGGACAAATTTATGGTATGCTCCTGGCCAGATTCCTCTTGGGCCAGTATCCACCGACTTCAAAGTATTGTTTCTGCTATACAGAAGTACCTCTTTGAGAGACACACCCAGAAAGCACATGGCCTGTTAGTAGGCCATGTTATTTTCATGTTATTCATGTTATTTTTATGTTATTCATGTTTCATATTATTTTCCTGTGAGAGAGGGGGGCAGGTGCTTACAGCAGTTGCTGCCTGCATCACTTCAGTGGACAGGACACTCTGGGTCTGTTCAGTTCAGTTTTATGTTTCTTTCAAGTCAGATGTTCTGTGTTTCAGGATGTTTTAATACATAATTTTATTGAAAACATCTCTCTATGGCGTTATATCTCATATATGCTAGTTTTCAATCTGACATAGTCATATATAAAGATGTGTACTTTGGTACCATTGGACAGATTAATCTTACCTGAAATCACACTCATATCAGTGAGCACTAAGCTCAGCTAACTTAGGCCATTTCCACACTACATTGTTATTAGTGCTACTATACCACTTTCCACATCCCATGGAATTCTGGGGTTTGTAGTTCACTGAGGCCAAAGGGCTCTCTGGCTGAGAATTCTAAATGCCCCTCCCTAAACTGCAAACCCCAGGATTCCATAGGATGTTGAAAGTGGAACGATAGCATTATAACAGTGTAGTGTGGAAATGGCCTTAGTCTGACTACATTACATTGGGTTTAACAGGACTGCAGCCAAAGTGTCAACAGTCTCTCTAGATTGATTTTTGGAAACTTGCTCAGTTCACATTATGCTTAAGGTTTTTTTTTTTTTTAAGAAATATATGATTAATTACAGGAAAATCTGGGGATGGAAAAAAGAATTTTCAACATTTCTTTGGGCTGGGAAGTCTGCAAGAAACATTTGTAACTTTCTGTTTGCCCCCTCTCAGCCCACTGGTCTGGCTTTGCCTTTTGTATACTCCTATTTAGATGTACTTCATATCAAAAGTGAATGCAAGAAAACATACAGCTTCCTTACTAAAAACTGAACTAGAAACTAAGAAGGGCTATATATGTATGGTTGTCATTGACACATCACCTAAAAGAAGGAGGGGAGTGGGTGGGTCTGCATAACATTTACATATGATAATTTCTATGCATGGATGCTAATGTAGAAATAGTTACTGTGATTTAATACAAATCCATTTCACTAAGGCCCTTTCCGCACGGCATTTGCCATGCGAAAGGGCCAGTTGAGCATTGCGCGATTGTGAGGAGCGATCTGCACGACGCAGTCACAACTGGGCGACGCTTCAGGGTAGGGCAGGTGCTCATCGCACACCTTTTCATTTTTGGCTAGAAGCCGAAAATAGCATGATCATGCATTGCTCCTGGGCCCCACGTGCACTTACCTGGCGTGCAGAGCCTCTGGAGCCGCGCCGGTCACACTTCCTGCCCCAGTGCAGCCTGGGAAACTCCCAGGCTGCATTGCGGAAGGAAGAGGCAGGGCTCTTGCACGAGCAGGCAGCTCATGCAGAGCCGAAGGACCCTGGATGCGAGAGCCTCTCACCGGAGGCTGCTCGCATGATCCCCGCACCTCAGCGCCAGAAAAAGGTAAGGTGCGGAAAGGGCCTAAGAGAAAAAGACTGTCTGCTTGCTGGCCCTAAGGCTGGCCCAACTCCAAGCCCCTTATTTCTCCCTTTTTATAATTCTCCCTTTTTATAGTCCATTTTTATAATTTTATACTGCTAAGATTCCACTTCAATACTTTAACACAATCATAGCGCTGTGATTCCACTTTAACTACCATGGCTCCATCTTTGGGACTCCCAGGGTTTATAGTTTGCTCAGAAGCACCAGAGGAGCTCCCTGGCTGAGGATTTTAAACACCTCTCCCTCAACTGCAAATCCCAAGTGTCCATAGGAGGTTGCCATGGCAATTAAAGTGGAATCACAGTTTTAGAAATGTGCAGTGTGAAAACACCCAAGCTGAACAAGCTGTAGATGTCATCTAGTTGAAGACATAGTCTCTTCTTCAAAGCCTGCCCTCTGACTTCTGTAAAGAAAGGCGTCATCCCATCCTTGTTGTGTTCTTTCTTCATTTCACTTTGTTTATATTTGCAAATTTCACTTCAAATTTCAAGACATTCAAGAGGTCAACTGTCACCCATACCTTATACATCATCATTATGCAGGGCCAAGTTATTTATTTACTATGCATGCATTTAAAGTAGTGCAGCTAGACTTGGTTCTTGAAGCTGAAGTCCTGGGCCCCACAGATTACACCTCCAACACACACACACACACACACACACACACACACACACACACATATATATATATATATATATAAAATTACCAAGCAGAGAACAACAAATGATGAGGGTGATGGAAAACAAGGCAAGTGTCAGCATCAGAGCTGGCATGGGTGTGGCAAGGCCCAACAGAGGTGATATTTTTTCACTAGTGCCTTTCAAAATTATTAAAAACCAGTTTTCACCCTGCACGATCTTCTAAGACTCCAGAGGATCTCCCTCCCTCTTACCTTCCTGCCTCTCTGTCCTCTGCATTTGCTCTAGTCTCTTCCTTCTCCTCTGTTTCACTCCTCCTGGCTCCCCTTTTACCCTCCCCAGCATCTACCTCTTTTAACAGTTTTTAGAATCAGTTTGAGGGAAACTGCAAACTGGCTGAATGACATCACTGTGTTGCTGTCTCCTGCATCCTTTTCTTCTTTCTTACATTGAAAACCATTTTGGACTTGGGGGATGGCAGGGCAGGCAAATACATGGTTACAGAGGCTTATTTTATCTTTTTTTCCCCACTTTAAAATATTTTGCCACTTTTCAACAACAAGACACCATCTTTAGCATTAGGGCAGAAGATGCAAATACTATTCCATGTGCGCAATCCTATTGATGCTGTGACTTAAATAATAATGCTAAAATGTCACTCTCCTCTTGTTCAGTATATTTCTTTCCTATCAGATGGTCCGTCAGGCTCTTCAGTTTCTTTTTGATCTGACATATCAGGAATGCAGAAACATATACACAGCATGGGAGTAAGGGGGCTGGATAGGTGGCAAGAGATTTGCCAACTGTGTGCTTCACAGCAGAAGAAATGGATATGACCATGAACAGCAATGCTATCCCTGCCCCACGCTGCATTTAATCAGGAAGAACATTTTTAAAACTACCCAGTTCCACCACTGCGTGTTCCTCAGCCAAAGGGGTTCCAGGAGTGGTCACCAAAGTATAACACAAAAGCAAGGCTCATCCAAGGAGAAGATGGTGCCTACTCCACTCCCTGCACAGAAGCTGACAGGACTGGCGGGTGAGCCATCCTTCTAAGGCACCGACAGTGGAGGGAAGTCCTTCTCCATATATGGACACTCTGAGTGACTGGGTATATATGTCTGCCCTCCAAGGCAGAAGAAAGTTCAGGAGGCTCAAGAAAGAGCAGCTGGAAGCATCTGCTGCTTGAAGTAGTTGCCTCACTCTGCCTAATGGGAGGGCCAGACATGTGCCAAGGGGGAAAAAAATGGACAGAGAGGAAAGTGGAGGGGGAGAGTAACTATTCTTTCAGCAGGGAGGGTAGAATGGCCCTGCTTCTCTCTCTCTGCTGTAGCCTGCTGCAATGGTGGGTGGCAGGGCTAGCTGAAGGTGTATTCCCACATAGACATTCATGAATCCTGAGTCACAGAGACAGTCAGGGGCACGGAGAGACAAGGGGCCATTTAGAGAGAGGGACAGCATCCCCTTCTATGTGCCATTTCCAATGACATGTGGCTGCTCCTCAGGAATTTCTGAGGTATTCATTTTTTTTTAAAGGTGAAACCAACCAAATGCACTTGAAAATTGAACTTCTTTTTTTCCCCCTTCTTTTCTTTTTGTGATTTAATCTTGATTATATCTAAAAGCCTTGGAATATATCTAAAATCTCTGCCCCTACCCAAGTGGCATGCACAGACACAGAGAGAAACATGAAAATGCCCTTGGTATTTGAAACTGGTCACCGGTTATACCTTGCCAAAACAACACTCATGTTTTATATTGCCTCCCTATTAAGAAGCCTCAAGAAGTGACCTTCTTTCCTTGAAATCTTAAGGGAACTTATACCCAAGCCAGCAGAAACAGATGCACGGCTTCTTCTTTTCTCTCACAATGCCAAAGGGGAGGCGGGCACCATCTTTCCTGTAGCAATGGGGTAGTAGGAGCTCTCATTTCCACAGCCTGGCACTGAAAGGTGACAGTTAAGCCCTGCGGTCTAATCTTTACTTAGCAGGAATGAGGAGAGAGAGCTGAGGAAGGAATCAGGGAAGCTGAAGGAAGACTTCTATGGGACAAGCATGGCTTCTGTATGGCAACGAACTGAACAGCTGAAATTACCTCCGGATTTGTGACCTGACTTTTTGCAAAAATTATGGGAGTAGACATGACACTCACCTATTGTAAATACCACAGGTTACTATGGTTCATTATACTTATTCAAGAAACAAAACAAAAATATCAGTTACTGAATTTTCTGGCGGAGGTGAGATGGTAAAATCTATTCATTTCATTAACTATTACACCCAGATTTTTTTAAAACCTCTGTCTCTCTTTCTTTCCTGAATACAAAGAAATTTACAAATTTGGAGAAATCCTTTAAAAACAAACCAAAATAAAATCCTTTCCCATGTGTGCTAGAAAAATTTAGTAGCTTTAGCTGTTTTTAACATGGAGGTATCCACATTGTACATGACTGACATATAGGTATCATGGATGAAGAGGCCATTAGAAAAAAAAAACGTGGCAACTCTAACTCAGTGCTAAAAGGGTAGAATGGCATATCCAGGAATCCAAAGAGAATTATAGAGCTAAGTACTCAAAAAGCCCTAGGACTAAATGGGGAAATCAATCAGTTTCAGTTATTCCTACATTTTCTTTAGATACAAACATCTTTTCATCCTTAATATGGAGAAATTTGAAACATTTAGTACAGCCTTATGAAAAACAAAACCAAATAATATTCTCACCATTCCCTATTCCTATCTCACCCACCTCATCATTTGCAAATGGCAATTTTTCTTTGATTTCATGCAAAGTTTAAATATGAACAAGTCCATTTATAACTATTGTAGTGAATGGTAACCAGCCGTCTTGGTAAACAGATGTTTACAGTATTTCCATAGCGCCCCAGCCAAGGATTATCACATAGGGTTATAGGTAACAAAAAACTCAGGGTTTTAAAAAAAAGAAAAAACTGAAGAAAGCAGAGAACACTGAGAAGTTATATTAAACTATCCTGGACATGCAACTAATGCATTGTAAATTCTGTTTTGGTATGGGTGGGTGTTGTAGGGGGACTCCCACCTCCGCACTTCTGTAATTTTAAATGTGGCTAGAATCAGGAGAAGCTACTCTTTCAGGGCTCCTAATTATATGGACCTTTGTGCCAAAAGAAATAGAGATAGCTTGCCAGACCTGTGCAGGATGATGCCATTTTTAGGGTGCTGGCACTTAACAAATATTCTTAACATACAATAGTTAATATCTTTCCTGATTAAGGATGTAATGGAAAAAACAGAAGGTGTGCCAGTCAAGGACTTCTTGACCCCTGAAACCCTCAGTTAGCATTAATAAAGTTGCAGTGCAGAAAGGTGCAGGCGGCATATTGAACAAAACACTCCGTGCACTTCTTTGGTCCAATTTTCACTGAAATAATTGAAGGTTTTGTAGCCTTCTTCCATAGTAGCGTTCACAACTGCAATTGGGTATAGTGTAGCACTCCCTGGGTAGGTGGGGCACCCAGCTGGACTGAACTTTCTTTAACTTCTCTGGCACATACATCTACTTGAAAATCCTGGGCAAATATTGCTTTTCCTTTGAACCACGTCATACATGTCACGAAAGATCTACGATTTCATTCATTATTATCGTTTTACTTCCTTTTAGGAGTTTACTAGGCACTGAACAGTCTGAAAAAATGTTAGTGTACTTATTGGAGAGGGCACATTAACCCCTTGTTTATTTTCATAAAATAGATGCGGTGTTGCTATTTATTGTGGTCCCTTTCACACTACACCATTATAGTGCTATGATTCCACTTTAATTGCCATGGCTCCATTGTATGGGATTTGTTGTTTGGTCAGAGGCTGCAGAGGAGTTGAGAGTTCTAAACGCCTCTCCCCAGATTGCACCTCCCAGGAACCATGGCAGTTAAAGATACGTTCCTTTCCTGTTACCTTAGGCTACGACGGAAATGAGTGTGGTGGATCTAGAGAGGTGTAGCCTTGTAAATTCAGTTTCTTGAGAATATCTGCAGGGTTCTTTAGTTCAGACCCACCCATGAGGTGGGATGAACATGCACCTCATAGGGCAGATGGGAAAAGCATGGTGGGTTGGATCACTCTTTCTCCCACTTGTGTCCCACACTGCTCCCGCCGCTCATAGGCCCAGGTTGATAACTCACTTCTCTGAGTGGGGTGTTTACAGTGGTGGGCTCTCCCATTCCTGGAATGCATATATAGAAAGACCCTGCCACTAAAACAAGACATGATCTCTCAGATTTCCTCCAACAAATAAGTACATCAGAAAATGTGGTAAAGGTGTTTGTTTGTTTTCAAACTGCGTGTGTGTGGTCAAACTAAAGTGAAAATGTATCTTGGAAAATACAAGAGAGGAAAGAGGCTGAGTGAAGTGAATGGATGGGGGAAATGTAATAATCACCATGATACATATTCATGATTTGGTTTTTGTATATTTCTGAAGCATAGTGGTAACAACAGAAGAGGTTTTGCTTATTGAGTGGCTATGCAAAACTGTACCTCAGAGATAGAAGAGAGCATCACTGGCAGAGATAGCTCCGTAAACCGTGCAACAGTCATCTGGAAAGACAATACCGGTCTGTCTATCAGTGTGGCCAAAAACACATGCTGTCTCTATGTTCGCAATTAGTGTTGGAGATCAAATGCTTTCACTGCAAAGATTATTGATTTTCTACAGTTCACAAATGCAAGTGGCCTCGTCATAAGAGGAGACAACAAATGCATTAGACAAGGCTGACATTTGAACAAGGGGCAGCTCAATAATGCAGATACAGCTTTACTAAGGCCTTCAAATACTATAAATGATTATCCCTCATCACACTCAGGTATCCCTTCTTGTTTATAATGCAGGACAGTTAGCTGTCACCCAACTCAAGCACAGTCTCTTCTCCATGAATGCATGCCATACCTCAGACAGCATGGCTGAGAGCATGGTGCTATGGAAGTTCTAGTTTAAAGCATCTTGAGTACCAAAGGTTCTCCATTCCTGCAATACGTGCGCAGAAAGATCCTGTCAACAAAACACAATTCCAGATTTTCCCCATCTACAAAGTACACAGAAAAAAAATTAGATAGATTTCATTAATTGGGAGGAGGGCAAATTCTACTGAAATTCTGTTCTGGAAGATATAAGAGAGGAAAGGGGCCTAGGGAAAGGAATCAATATAATGTGTAGTGAAGCAAATTGCCACAAAGGTAACTGAATGAATACCTTCTGCGTGTATAGTAAGTTCTTCTATATTTTTTTCCTTTTTAGATCCTCATATATATATATATATATGCATGCCACTCACACGCACACATATGCTCACGTGCGCGCGCATGCACACACACACACACATATGTATATATATGAGAGAATGGTTTTTCTTGATGACCTTGCTCTTATCAAAGACTCAAAATTAGCCTTATATTCAGAGAGAGCTTGGGAAATCCCTTTTTAAGATTATTATCAGAATTCCTGAGCCAGCATGACTAGTTCTTCCCCCCATTTTTTGTATAAGCTCTAATTTTGCTATTTTGAGTCTTATTATTACTTATTATTAATACTCACAACTCCCCCTACAAATCTCCATACCTTCATGAGTTTGTCACAATAAGTAAAGGACATGTGCTCTTTGCAAGCCTAGCTCTCAGTGACTTAATGTCCACAGCATGCAAGTATCTATCACTGGGCACTTCTTACTTCATTCCAAATCTCTCTTGAGAAGATTCATTTGGCTATGATATGAGTAGCTCCTATAACGCCAACGTTATTCCCTGGAAATATGGGTTCATCACAACATTCTTTCCTTTTTTATCCTGAGGAATGTGTGATTTACAGATGCTGCAGGAGAGCTCAGGGAAGTACTATCACCTAGACTTTGCAAACCACAAAACATATAATGGCCATGGAGACGAAGGCCATTTCCGCACTACTCTGTTATAGTGCTATTATTCCACTTTCAACATCCTGGGGAATTCTGGGGTTTGCAGTTTACTGAGGCCAAAGAGCTCTCTAGCTGGGCATTCTAAAGGCTGCTCCTTAAAGTGCAAACCCCAGGATTCCATAGGATGTTGAAAGTGGAATAATAGCACTATAACAGAGTAGTGAGGAAATGGCCTAAGCCAATTTAACTGATCTGTGGATTACAGTTTAAGTGGTTTTCTCCTCTTCATTCACAACTCCAAACAACAGAGTATACATCTGCCACTCCTTTTCAAGTGATGTTATCAGCATACCAGAAAGTTGGAAAGCCAGAAATAAAGGTGGACCTTCCAAGCCCACAATCTGACTTAATATTTTGTCAGTTATTGATTGCTGTAGTCCCACATTCTTGCACAGACCAAAAAAAAAAAAAGTAACTTATCTGTGAAGGTTTCCCCTCCACCCCATACTTAATGGCACAGAATCCTGTTGGGGACACACATCTTCATAAGCAGACTTATGTCTGCAGGAAGTAGAATAGGACAGCTCCATAACAACCATATTCAGTAAGGGGCTGCTATTACATTACATAGGGCAGCCAGCAAAGCACAATGGGACTGATGCCAGTGTCCTGTTAGCATCTTTGCAATTCAGCAATAGGATTTCTTAGTGCCTTTGCTACATAGCTATGCAGTATATGCAAACATATGTAACACAGACAATGATAGAGGATTCTGGTACAATAGCCTGCACCATTGCAAGGCATAGCTTTTTCAGAAGTGGGGGAAAATGCTTATACAACCTCTGAGAGGTGAATGTCACATACTTGTCTTTAAATAATTATAGCAATATTGAGGTCGGATTCATACTGCAGAGTGTGCAGGTGTGCTAAGCTGAAGCAAACTTTCCCACCCCATCCTTCCTACAGATTCTCCATGAAACAGTGGGGGAGCTTGGAGTCTGTGGAGAGGGGGTGGGGGTGGGAGAGGGCAGGGCTACAGCACGAGAGGTGTGGCCACTGCATGTGGGGACATGGCTGCGGTGCATGGGGGCTGGGGCAGGGGCAGGGCACGCAGGGGCATGGCTATGGGCTGGGACACCCCAAAAACATTGCTGCCCAGGGCAAACCGCCCCCTGCCCCCCAACCCCCCATCCCTACACAACTGTCATGAAAAAGTTACACCATAGGGCTGCAGGGATCCTAACAAATGGGATGAGCTGTGGTGCAGGGTCCTGAAATTCTGCTAGAAGCACTATCCAGAAAGGACGCCACTCCTTTGTGTAGACAAGTCTGCTAAAGTACAGAATTTAGGTGGGGTCTTCTGAGAGGGAAAGCAGGATATTCTGGTCATCTTCCCAGTGTCAGACATATATTGTGAAAGCACACTGTTCTGACCCCTCAGGAGGGAAATGTGTTATTATTGGTAGGAGGCATATCACATTCTAGGGAAAAATTGCATATCCAGCTTCACATGAGATACTAAATCCGGATGTAAGTGCTTTACAGGTTCTCGTATTATTATAAAGGATTAAACTTAGTATATGCTCTATCTTGTTCTGGCACAAGTTCACTCTTTAAATAAATACGGTATGAATAGGCCCATATTTGCTCTGGAACAAACAAACACGAACACCTGCACGCAGGCACACAAGAAACAAGGGAGAAGTTTCACTAGGGCAGCATCTGAAATAGGAGAAAATAACTATAACCAAGATCCCTGGAAAAACAGGATCCATCTCTTGTTGGCTTTTTCACCCCACACTTAACAAGCAATACATAAGACTCCCCATTACTACAAATAGAAGAAGCTGCTACTGTAAGGGATTCTGTACCTATAAAATAAAGACAAGTGATCATTTAGACACACTGACTCCTTCAGAATGTCTTCAGAATTGTATGAGGTGTCCTACTCAAGCTGGATTGACAAATCAATGGCTCACTAGATGTTTTTGTATCATTCTTGGTCACTGACTGTGTTGCTGGGTGCTGATGGGAGCCGGCATCTCATCTAGATCAGGAGGCCCATCTCTATATTAGAGAGTGTGGAGCAATCTAATTTTGCTACACAAACTACTTTCACATCCAGAAAGAGCACAGTTATGTATTTTGTTGTTGTTAGGTACCTTCAAGTCATTTCCTGCTTATGGCGAGCCCATCATGGGGTTTTCTTGACAAGATTTGTTCAGAGAGGGTTTGTCAGCCTCCTCAGTGGCTGAGAGAATGTGACTTGCCCAAGATGACCCAGTAGGTTCCCTGGTCAAATGGGGATTTGAACCCCAGTCTCCTGGAGCATTAGTCCAACAGTCAAACCAACTTGCTCTATAGTTATGCATACTGCAACCAAATGTGACCTCTTTGCTTTCAAGAGAGCGGACATAAAATGTGCAAGAATACTTTATTTTTTATTTATTTAGAAATAATAAAATAAGACATAATATATATATATATATATATAAAAATCTGTACAGTCCATGATTTGTGCAGTACATTAGGAAGACTTAGATACAAAAGGCTGCAAACAGGAAAATAGTAAGGGAGAACGATTGTCGAATGCCTATTGGTTTGTTCACCTTACAAACAGCTGCAGGACAGAAAATCCATTTATGAGAAGAGAAGAAGAGAGAACTCTCAGGTTGCCTGTGGGATGGCAACTATGCAGCACCCTCTTATCTTGAAAATGGTGAGCAGCAGCCAGGGTTTGTTTTTGTTTTTGTTTTTTAAAGACATTACAGTACTTCTCAGTTTTACTTTGTAATCCCCCCACACACACACACACACACAAAAGGACACAAAAGAACAAAAATAGCAGACTCAGAACCCTTTGTCTTTGCCGAAAGCATGTGTGACTGAATGAAGAGCAAATGAAAAAGATGACTTGTGATTGCACTGTATACCCAGAGGATACACACATGCGGTGATCTTATTAACTCGAAAACTCACACACCAGACCACCAATGAAAAACAATACAGCTGCCTAGCCTACCTTGGATGTGCCTTGTGTAAGACAGTTCCATATAAGAAAAGGGCCCTCATTCAAGTATTTTTTAGGGAAGAGGAAAATTACTGCTTGTGCCTTAACTCATATTTGTGGCTTGAGGACTTAAGTATGCAATCCACATTCCAGTGAAGTTAGTGGGAAATTTCCCATCAGCATTAAGTGGTTGACGATTGCACCACCAAGCTATACTTCTCAACACTTTGCACAATTATTGTTATCATTTACTTAAAACTACTCAATTTCTGTAGCTTCCCAGTGATCATAGAACCTAGGATTCTTGGGGTTTGCTTTAAAAGAATTATGAAGATAATTGAGGGCAGGTACCATGGTATCTATAAATATGAAAATTGCTTCCTAACAGTTTCCCTATGCAGAAGCAAACAAGTAACGACAAAGGCCTAAACCCAGTTGCTAAACTCAACTACAGCAAACCTATTCAGTCAACTGCTGAATGTTAAGTCAACACATTGATCTGATGAGTCTACTTTAGCTGGGACAAGCAACTGGATTTAGACCACAGGGTTACTTGAAGTGGGAGAACCTAAACAAAGAAAGAGTTCAATGGATTATCCACTCTCATCAAGTTCTAGCAATTGCAAAGCAGGAATAAAAATGCCAATATTAAGGAAAAAGCACAATCAAGTTAAACATCCATGCCTAAATAAATAACAACAAAAAACTCATAGCATTAGAAATCCCATAAGGCTTGCAAATATTTGCTAAAAACCATGCTAACCAGTAGCATTGTAGGTTCTAACTGATGCCATCTTGGCCTTTTCTCTTTCTGTCTTTTTCTTTTCAAATGGACTACTATTTACATTTTGGCTTTAAATATGAAAATACTTGATAAATTTTATGAAAGTGTACATTTCTATTTCTTCTCTTTTTAAAAAAAAATATGAAAACACAAAACCCTGCATCTTGGAAAAGGAAAAAAAATCAACAATCAACTCTGCCTCAGGGAAAAAGAGTAACAGATTTTAAAAAGAAAAATCCCTTTCTGTGTGTGTTCACCTTTAGAACAAATATATTCAACACTTTCTCCATCCCCCCTTCCATTTAATGTCTCAAGTCTTGCAAAATGGGAGCTTTGTGCATTTTGGAGTAGCTTGCTCCCCGTTTTTTGTTTTAACATGTCACTAAATACTCTTTGGTTTGCACTTTATTTTTCATTGCAAAAACATATCACAATAGCAGCACAAGTCAGGTTCAGTTGCTTTCATTGCTTCTCTAGCCCAGAGACTCACCAGGTCTCCATAAAAATTTAGCTTCCCCATTTTTATAGAATCAGCCTCAGCACATAGTGCATCAACAGTATCTGCCTTAAGAGGAAAAGTAAACAAACCTGTTTACATTTACAATATCCAATTTTTGCAGCCTGGAACCCACTCATTCTGCTTAAAGTTAATTCCATCTTCTGGGAAATGCCATATTGCTTCCATTTGTCTCCTCTAAAACCTCCCAAGATGTAACGGAAAACAACATTAGACCCAGAACAAGCTATTTTTAATGGCATACAGTGGGATCAAATACTGTAAAAGAGTTTCAGGTTTGAATCCTTGGTGACACCTCAATTCCTTCCTGTTGGAAGGGTTTGCATGTGTTTAACTTATGGGTGCAGCTGAAATGGTACACTTGATCTTAGAGGCACAGCGAATCTTTAAAGCATTCTTGGCAGGGGATCCAAAAATACCATTAAAGTCATGGTTCAGCAGAAGGTCTCAGTAGCTGTTCAAAAATTTTGGTACAGATTTTGCATCCACTAACAACCCCACCAAGGCTGATCAAGTCATTAAAAACAAGAAGAGGGAACTCTTTTACAGCATTATTCCCTTCAGACTAATGATCCCCTCAACAAACAATCTAGACAATAGTAAAACAGATCCACTTGCTGCCACCCTAGTCCTAGCAAAGAGAAGGGATCCCACCAGATACAGAAGCCACTGAGATCCTTCCTTTAGATTTTACCATGCCAGTTTCACCTTCCTGGGACCAGCCTGTTGCTTCATTAACAGACATCTGCTGCAGTTAATTCTAAGCAAAGGCTTTGCCAATGCTTACCAAACATTAAGCAGATTGAGCATCAGATGGATCCTAATGATTGCCTTGGTTGCCTTTGAAAGCTCAGTCTCTCAAAATGCCAGTCCACTTGTAACAGGGTTCTGCATTACAGAAGCTGCTTTGGAATGTAAACATGGCTTAGCATTTTACTTTCTGCCATCATATGAGCTTATTCCCCAAACTGAGGTACTGGAAGGAAAAAGAGCTTTTAAATTTATCCTCAGCTTTACTTTTGGAATAAGGTGCATTAGAAAATACTCCAGACATAAAGGATCTTAGGGGAGGAAAAACAGTCTGAAAGCAGCTTGTTCTATTTAAATAAATAAAAAAAAATCACTGTGCAAAAGTGTGCAATTTTTTTTTCCTCTTTGGTATTCACTTAGGTAGTTTTGAAATTAAAACATATTTCAGATGAAAAATAAATCTCATTCCATTCCCCAACACATTTTTTAAGGGGGGAAAAAATCTTGCTGTAGGCTACTGCCTGGCCTTGTGTTACATAACATTCCTTATGTAACTGGATACTACTGAGAGAAATTGATTCTAGCCACCAAACTACTGGCCTCAACAAAACGTTCAGCTTCCCTAGCATCACCAGCCACTTTGACTGATAGCCAGAGCTTTGACACTAGCAAGTTCAGCACTGAGGGTCTCCCTTCCCACCACCACCTTATTTGGTTGTTGTTTAAACGGATATATGAAAGAAACGTGAATACTACACTATGACAAAAAAATAATTATAATTTGTGTTCATGTAGTTAGCAGCAACTTTTAAAAAAACAGTAAGGCAGTCTCTTGCCTTTGTTATGCCATTAAAAACATTCTTGTTCCCAAGACAGAAGCATTTCGAGAGAAAAAGAAAGGGAGAGAGAGAGAGAGAGAGAATAGATGACAAACAATACAACTCAACCAAAGCTTGCCTGCAAGTTCAAGTTTTGTAAAAAAAAATATACATTAATTTATTCTACAACATATATGTGCCTTCTAGTCATGAGCAGACATAGTGCTTCTTGTTCCAAATTCACGTTTTTGCTGTCTCTCCTCTGAAGACAGCACTTAAAAACCAGCCTAGGTTAACGCCTCAGGGCTGTAATGCCCGTCTCTTCAACAGTACCATCATCTGAAAAACTGTTTCCAGCCGCTTCTCAGAGCAGTGTGCCAGTTAACTGAGAGACAGATTTCAACCAAAGTGGAAATCATTTCCTTCAGTCATATTTCAGATTCTCGCCTTAAAGGCCTAGGCTCTAGGGGCACTCCTGCTTGGCTGTGATGGTCCATGTCTGGGTGGGTGTCCGTACTAGTGCTCTCAGGCACCCCATTGTCACTGTCCTCTTCCTCTTTGCCCGTTAGGGCCACTTCATTCTCATAGCAAAATGAATTTGAGTTAGAGAGGATGTATTTTTTTTCTGCTAAGTCTCTGGCACTGCAGAGGGGTGTATTCGGCACTTCATATGTTTTGTGGAACCTAGAATAATCCACTTTGTAGTAATTTTTCTCTTCAAATAGTACAGGCTCATAACGGTGGCCCCAGAGAATTTCACTTGCCAGATATGAGCTACGGCACTGAGTGGTCATGGCTGTGGCTTCCACCATGCCTTCTAATATTACTACAATTTCAAAGTCTGCATTGTCCATGTCTTGCTTACATAAGTCATATAAAGGGCTTTCTTCATCTATTTCATGGACAATTGTAATGGGCGAAACCAAAAATATACGGTCTATTCCACTGTCAAACCCAACATTGATGTCTATTTGATCCAGAGGGATGTATTCTCCTTCGGTAGTGATTCGGGATTTGAGGAGTTGGGCTCTCACATGTGCTTCCACCAAATGGCTCTTGCGCAGATTCCCAACCCGCCACATCAAGCACAGCTTTCCATCCCTCATGGCTATTACAGCATTATGGCTGAAGATGAGAGTTTCGTTTCTCTTTTTTGGTTTAGCCATCTTAGCCATGACAGCGCCAATGATGAAGGCATCAATGATGCAGCCAACTATCGACTGGAAAACCACCATGAAGACTGCAATGGGGCACTCGTCTGTAACACACCTAAAGCCATAGCCAATCGTTGTTTGTGTTTCGATGGAGAAAAGGAAGGCTGCAGTGAAGCTGCGCACTTCAGAGACACAAGGTCTTTCCCCATTCTCTAGGTCCCCATGCAATAAGGCAATCAACCAGAACACACAACCAAAAAACAGCCATGACAGGATGAAAGCCAGACAGAAGATAACCAACATCCACCTCCAACGGATGTCGACACAGGTGGTAAAGATGTCTGCTAGGTAACGCTGGCCTTTTTCACCCACATTAATGAACTGAACATTGCAGTGGCCATCTTTCTTGACAAACCGGCTCCTGCACTGCTGTCTGGTGTGTACTTTGCTCTTCCCATTTCCAAAGCCATTGGCAACCGCCATGGTTGCCAGCTTCATGCCGTCCTCTTCTGAGGAAACTATGCTGTAGCGGTTGGTTCGCACGCTGCCCATCGCTTCCGCTGTGGACTCTGGTGCTTCTGCTTTAGAAAACAGTCTGAGTTTCTGCAGAACCCTTTGGAGAAACAGTTTTGAATGCTCTAGTGGAACACACTCAGAGGAAAAAAAAGGAGAAGCTGGTGTCTCCGTCAACCCTTGACTCTGCCAAGGAGAGATTCTTCTGATATTTAGAGCTATTTTAGCAACTAATCATCTGCCACGAGGAGACATGGCCTGCAAAAAGAGGGAAAATATTGTCAGCAAATCTTGTTAGAAACATCCCCCTATATTTCTGAGTCCCCGTCCCCAATAGTTTAAAGTGTGGGTTCTAGTCTTGTCTGAGCAGCCAACACAACAAATTTTATTCATTCTAAGACTGTACAGTTGACTCAATGGCAGCTCAACATGGCTGGAGTGTTAAGGACCCTCATCTTAAAAGAAAGTCACACTGTGTACCTTGAGTTTCTCTATACCGTACATATAAATATAGTCAATATATAGGATGCCATCAAGGATGAGTATAATGAGATCATGCTAAAATTGGCAACAGAGAGGTTTTCTGGAACGTCATCAGATCCGCATGCAAGACCTGAATTTGGAAAAATTACTTTTTGGGAATAGTGCTTCCAGAATCCCCAAGTCAGCATGGCATGGCTATGTGGTTGGAGGCTTCTGAAAGTTGTGATCAAAACAATGGCCAAACTCAGCATAACATAAGGAAATAAAACAATGCTTTCCAAATTGTCCAACAAGACAAGATCTCAGGCAGCATTTTGTCTTTAGGGTTCACAGTCAATTCTTTCTCATGATTCCTAGATATCTTTCCAGGTGCCCAGAGGGAATTTCCTTTAAACCAAGGATAAATACATATTGGCCTTCCTAATTTCATCTGACTCTATCTTCCATAAGCCCTAGCTAGGATAATAGGAGCTGTAATCCAGTGAGATCTGAGAACCACAGATTCCCCAGCTCTACTTCAAGACACAGTACTACTTTGCCACCACTACCCACTGTCAAAAGCTACGTAGCACACAAGCTGATGACCGCACAACTAATTTAAGATTCTTAGAACAGAAAATCCTTGAAGCAATTTGTACCAGTTTAATGTTCTTGCATCTAATTAAAGTGTACTCTTTAGCCACATTTGCCTCCTTGTTCAATGCAAGTTTGTAAGAAAGCATACACTGGGGATTGCTTTTATTGTTTCAGAGATGAGTTAATGCAGCCGCAACACTGACAGTAAATTCAAAGCTATTTGATGGTAAGTATTTAACATAATGATGGTGGCTGCAAGTACTACTTATTGCCAGTGGAGTAAACATGAATATAAACTTTACGTAAATCCGTGTGAGTTTTGAAGGACAGGAAGAAGACTGAGTTCAGTAAGTCCAGAAAGTATAAGTGAGATAACTATCCATTCTGCTAGAGTTTGGGAAATTTAATTCGTAGCATTACAATTCCCAGAATCCATCAGCATGTTTAGTTGCCATGCTGGCATCCAAAATAAGTAACTTTTCAAACTGCTCTGCTTCACAGCCAAATATATGGCAACCCCTGTATTGTGAATGTGTCTATGAAGAGCGAATGACGTCAAGGACCAGGAGTATTTAGTTAGCAAACAAAGCAATGGCCTCGATTTTCTTCTGGTTATGAGCAAGCAGCCATGTGCAACAATCAGGGAAGCTAGAAGGGGCAGCTCATTCTTACCCAAATCAGGAGATGCATCCAGCTAATCAGTAGTTAACACACATATATGTAGCCTACGCACTTAAAAAACTGCTTCCTCATCCATATCTCCCTTGCCAGATCCAAGAATACACTTTGGTTAATGTCAAAGTCTATAAGGTGAATAAAACTATTAGCCACCCAAAACAGGCTTCTGCAGAACCACGGCTACTGGTTTTTGAACTACAGAGTTAAAAGGTTGCCGTTTATAATATAGACTGGCCCATGTCTTCATTAAGTTGCTTGCAGTTTTCTTGCTTAAACACACACACACACACACACACACAGCAGCCAAAAAAAGATGCTGATACATCACAGGCATGTTTATGTTTATCAAAAACTAAACCCCACTGTGAGTTCAGGGAGCTTTGCATTAAGGCAAGACTACACAGGTTTGCCACTGTGCAACCCAATATTAAGTATCTTTGCTCAAGAGATAAGCACCATTGAATTTCTTGGGACATGCAGTGCAATCCTATATCCATTGACTCAGAAGTAAAACCCATTGAGGCCAATGGAATTTACACCTAGAGAAGTGTAGATAGGATTCCAGATTTCTCTTTCTTTATGAAAGCTGGATATTTGAAAGACTGATCAGTTTCTTTTAGCAAAATGAAATCTATCCTTTCTCATCTTCCATCAATCCATAATAATCCAAGCGATTTAAAATGGTAGCAGAAAACATGAGCTAGAGTCATGCTGACCTGATTTATTGTTTTTTAAAAAAATTATTTCTATTGAGATGACTCAAGTCGACATTTATAGACAAAAGTAAAGCATCTTCTTGTAAGACATCAAATGTAAGGCATCCACTTTACTCTTAAATTAAGGAGGCACACAGATCTTACACCATATGAAGTCCAACCCATGCTGGGATTAAAAAAAAAAAACCTTCATTGGTTCAAATGAAAGGCCAGAGCTCATCCAAAAGTAAAAAGTTCCTATCCAACAAACATCTGATTGTAGTATACTTAACCCCAGAAGTCTAGCACAGCAACAAAAATAGAACTGGATTTTCTTAGGCCACATGATCTCCAAAGCACAGCACCAGATGATGCTGTGCAAAGTTTTGTGTAATTTTCTGGGTCACAGCTGCATAAAGTAACCTTATATGTTAGGTACTTTACCAGATAACAGAAAGCAGATCTTCTCAAATGGTTGTAAATGGAAAGTCTAGCCAGGATATATTAGAGCTCTTTGCATGGGCGCTGAAAACAGTTTTTGATAGGTAACACTCTCCAGAAATTAGTCATCAGTATGCTTTTCATTTCATCCTGTCTTTTGGCAACTTCCAACAATTCAGTATTCTACAAATGTCCACTGCTTCTCTGGCTACAAGACAATATTACAGGCCCATATAATTTATACCAATTTGATTTAGAGATGGTTTACTTTCTCCCATCCCCCACAATTCAAGTTCTTCTTGTCATGAATACAAAGAATTTTGCAAGGGGGGGTATCACCATAAGTTGAAGCCAGCCTGATGGCAAATAACAACAACAATTCATTAAAAATAAAATTAAATACAGTTCTTCCCCATCTGCAGTGGCCAGGTTCAATAGGGGCACATCTTCCCAGTACAGAAAAGTCCATGCTTCACTTGCATGCCAGCCTGGTGTTAAAGATAGGGTGCATCTAGAAAAAGAAGTGGCAACTCTAATTCAGTGCTAATTCAGTGGTTGAATTCACTGGGATTGAAACAGACATTTTAAGAGTGAAAATACTAAGTGCCCTGGGCCTGGATAGACAAATCTATTGGCTTTTTCTCCCACAGTTGATTAAAAACAACAGCCAACTCAAGTTCTTTCCATCCTGAATGTGAAGAATTTTTCAATTTAGCTAACTCCCTATCAAAGCTGAACTGAAAGAGGATTCTCACCAATCCCTAGTTTGAATTTTGCTTTCAAGGCAAAAGTTCATTTTTCCAAGAACCACTTATTTGGTTTCTAGTTCAGCCAATATCTAACCTTATAAATCAAAACTACTTTCAGGGTTCAATTTACACTATTTTACTGTTGACTTATAAATAAGATTAAAAGAGCTGCATAAGAATAAGTCAAATTCCTATTAATATATCCCATCCCAATTAAAAAGTTAACTAAAGAACAGATTTATTGGTCTGTGGATTGCTCCTTGCCAGCAACCACATCCTATAATCACTATCATGCTGCACCTACATGTTAAAATTATTTTTGTATGCCATGCTGTCTGGGGTTAATTTTTCTTTGGATTTAAAAGAGGAAAACAGGCTGGTTATAAAATCTGAAAGGATGTCTATATGAGACTTTCCAAAACCACCTTGACCTCTGGGCGCTGGATCAAATTCCAAGCATCACTCAAACATAATACCAGCTTCCTATGAAATGCTTGCTCAATTTAGAAGCCTTGAAATAGCACTGAGTACCTATTATTGGCAGATTTCCATTACCAGTAATAGTAATTGTTCCATATGTTGTACATTTGCATGGTATTATTAGCTAATAGAGTTTCACCACTGCATGGATTATGCCTTTGAAACCAAAACTTGCACACAGATTGGTTAAACGGTTCTTTAAACAAAGAGCCTGGGCTACAGCTTTTTCCATTATTTATAGACTGCATCTAGAAGTTCATGCAACAAAGCTCTAGCCTACCCCCCCCACACACACACACACATTTACACACGCTACACCAGTCTTGGTTACAGGATAACTATCTTCTCTATTTTACATGCACAAATTACCTGTGTCTGCTTTAAGTAACTAGGATACGAGCAGGAGAGGTGGAGCGCAGGTTAACAATCACAGTGAATCTTCAGGCAAAGGTGATCATTCCACACAAGCAGATGGAGAAATCAGTCCCACAAAGTACATGGTGGAATATCGTCTAGTTCTCCAGGTCTGGAAATATCTGGAAGGTACCTGCATCCCTTTTTTACACTCTTGAATTTTCTGAGAGACGCACAGACAAAAGTGGTGCCACAATCACACACAGTTTTAATTCCTCTCCATACCTGCAACACAGCCACAGAATCTGGAGTGAGACAGCCCCTTATTTAAAAAAAAATGTTTTGCCAGCCTATAGCTATAGCAGTAAATGGATCCTTTTTCAGTCCCTAGAGATTCTAAGCTCTTCCTCCCCTTCTCCGCCATCTGTCTGTCATGCACTTGTGCCTGCACACACAGACCTTCCAGTAGAAGTGTAGATAACCCATCAGCCCCCCTATCCAAAGCGAACATGCACCACAGCCATGAAGGCTTTCAAATCAAATCACGTGTGTTTACCAAGTACCTTGCAAAGCATCCAGGGCCTGCCCTTTTCGCACAAAACAAGTTCATAAGTCCCCAGCCAAAGTCTGCATCTCCACACATCCCTGCTCTTCCAACCTGTTTTTACATCTGCCCACCACCAGTCTTCCCACACCCTACTTGGAGAGAAGACATAGTGATTCCATCTGCTACACTGTATTACAGATCAGGCTCCCCCACACCCTTAATCCTAGACTAGTTGCGCCTGGGAACAAGTGCAGAGCCAGCTATGTATTTCCTGAAGAAGCTCAGTGCCTGGTCTTTAATTCTGTTGCCTCTTTAACAAAAGAAAAGTCAACCTTGTCTTTTAAAAATATATAGATATTGCCTTTTTTTAACCAATAGAACCGGTGGGGGTGTGGGAGTGGGGGTGTTTTGAATCTGAGCAGGCTCCACCTGGATGGAAACACTGGAGCATAAGAAATCTCCTTCTGGGAAAGGCACTCATATTGAATGATTGAAAATGACACTAATGAAAGAGTAGGAGACAAGCAAGTTAAACATACACATGCGATCTGAGGAGTCAAAAGGATTGAGAGAGGAGTGAAAGAGAGAGAGAGAGTTTGTTAATGAGAGCATAGCAGTTATTCCCCAGTGGACACTACACACCTCTGCTGAGGCTGTTCAAGGCACATGTTGCTAAGGTGAACCTAACTGCTACCTGCCTGTGTCTTGGGTAAATAGAATGGCTGGAAGCCAGAGCACAAATCAATGATCAGAGCATGCCCTGTTCTTCCATTTGTTCAGCAGTCTTTTCAGTCTTCCATTACTGAGAGGCTATTAATCTCAACTCTGCTCCAGTTTTTGCTCCCTACTGGATTCTGTTGAGATGCAAGCCACAGAATCCTCTAGGATTTCACTTTGATAGAATCCAAGTTTTTTCTTCCCAACAGATAAATCATTAAATAAATTGGTCTGGATTTGAAAAAAAGCCAACAAGCAAGAACAACAACAAAAGAATCTGACAGAGGAAATTTATGTGTGGGGGAAGGGAAAGGTTTTTGCTCTGAGATTTTGATTGCTTGCAGAAGATGGCAAGATATTTCTAGATGGTGACCAAGTATCTTAGAAATGACAGAGTCCTCATAAGGAGGTGTCACTCACTAGCTACTAAGAACGATGGGAAAGCAAAGGAGTGCAAAAAAAAAGAAGAAGAAGGTAAGCGGCAGAATACATAAAATATACAAAGCTAGAAGTGGGGAGGAACCCTGGGAAAGTGAAATATTGGAATGAGCAAGAATGATATGGAAGAAATATCCTTTTTATTTCTCACCATGACTGCTCAGCTGCAGGAGCTGCTAACATTCCAGCCACAGCACAAACTATTTTCAGATGGCAAAGTCTCTGACAGGCTACAGCAGAGCCAAAATGATTTGTTCTTTATTTTATTTTATTTTTTAAGAAGAAAAAGAAGAAGGAAGGAGAGGGGGAGGAAACTCTGACGAATCAAGCTAAAGTGATGCAATCTCTCCCAAACCCTCACAAATCTTTTAATTCCAGTTCTTGCTCTTGGCAAAATAGAAATAACAGTAACTCAACCATATCTATATCTATATCTATATTTATATCTATATGGAGTAGGAGGAATCCACAAGTG
This sequence comes from Cyclura pinguis, assembly GCA_030412105.1. Lineage (NCBI taxonomy): Eukaryota > Metazoa > Chordata > Lepidosauria > Squamata > Iguanidae > Cyclura > Cyclura pinguis. The sequence continues at coordinate 168,619,835 of CM059600.1, forward strand.
GCTTGGGTGCATCTTGGAAAAAGAACAGTCAACATGTGGCATTTCAGGCAGTTGGGAAAGATGTTTGAGAACACTTTGTAAGGACCTAAAGGTCTAGATGATGTGACCTTTTCCTGACTCACCAACATAAGCAAAAGGGGGGGGAAAGGAAATAGCAAAAATAACCCAGAGCTCAGTGTAGCTGGCAGCATTCTTTGCTAACTTCCAATCCAGAACAGTTCCATTGCAAAGGCAGCTTGAGACAGTGAAAGTTAAGAGCACACAATAACACTCAACAATTCCAAACAAAGCTACCTGGAACTATTTCAGCAACTACGGAGGTTGAAGCTTGTTGAAACTCACTTGAAAAAGAAAAGGAAGAATCAAAAGATTTGGTGTCTTTCCTACTTCTAGGAAGCCACAAATTTAAAAAAAAAACAAGCACCAGACATCCAAATATACCGATCTTAGGAACTATACTTGCAGTACAGCACAGCAGCACTTGAATCGCTTTTTTTGGGTGGTCTGGTGGTACTGTTCCCCTAGAGAAAGCTTTAAGGGTTAGGCTGAAAAAGAAAAATCTCTCCTTACCTGTCGGTGAATTTTTAAGCTAGGCAATTAACATTGTTTAAAAGAGGGTAAGATCCACGGGCGGAGGGTGAACCAAACCATGCCCAAGCTCCCCTAGACTCAGCCCGCCGCCGGCTCCTGCTCTCGCTGCACCCTTTGCAAATGAAACAACTGAAAAAGCCACTGCCTCTCTTTTGAGGGCGAACCATGTGATTTTTTTTTTTCATACCGGCTCGCTTGTCTCCGCCCACGGGAGCCTTCCTGGGCCAATGGGAAGCGGGGGGCTGGCCCTGGAGCGCCAGGGGCTGCGTAGCCGTCCCTTTCCTCGGGAGTCTTGGAGGAGGCAGCGAAGAGGACGGTGGTGCTGGGAGATCCCGGGGCTGGGGAGCGCGATGGGCGGGAGGACGTTGACTTGCTGGGTGGCGGGGACGGGCGGCTCGGGACCTCCAGCCCCACCGCGGCGCCGGTGGTCGCGTCCTGTCCCATCACGGAGGGAGGCCGGCTGGCTGGCTGGAGCTCTGCGAAGGCGGGTTGTCCTGATCCCAGGGACCGTGCGAATGCGCCGGCTGCGGTGACTGGGTGGGGCGCAGTCGGGGCGAGGGTTCGGCACCTGCGTTCTTCCCCTCTCTCTTTCTGACACGCATACACGCTCTCTGTCACCTATACAGACGCACACGCGTTTCTGGCTTTAGAAATGGGGAGCTTGCTGCCGCTGAGTGCAGGACGCGGAGCTGCCGGCTTTTGCCAAGCGGGTGGCCGGGAAGGCGAGGCGGCGGGAAAGGGACCGCAGACTTAAGCCTCGCCTGTGGGCTCGCCGGACGCCTGCGCGCCAGAAGACGGGGGGCTCCCGCCGCGGCGGCGGGTGGGGCGAGGGGTCGGGCGAGGCGAGGGGCGGAGAGCGCGGCTGGCCGCAGAAGAGGATGGGGAACGGGACAGAGAGACAGGCGCGTCTGGAGAGAGAGGCGGGAAAGGACTCCTTCCTCGCCCTGGCGAGCAGCGGACGGTCCCCCCGCTGAGAGGAGACCACGGAGCCTGCTGGGGGCAAGCTTGCTGCACCCCTGGGCGGCCCGGGGGTGCTTAACGGGGCCCGAAAAATGACACGGGGGGAGGCTGGAGTTGGGGGACGAGAGAGCGCAAAAACTTGAGGGGACTTTTCTGTGCGTGAGGACGGTACTGGAAGGAATATCAAAGAATTGAGGCTGTGGGGAGTTGAGGGTCTCTTCCTCGTCTTCTTTTTCTGACAGAGACGCTTAAGCTGAAATTCCTCAGGCGTAGCTTTCCCTGCCATAAAAGGAGGGGGGAGAGACAATGGTAGGGAGCACAGCAACCTGTTGAATTTCTACCTGTCACAAAGATATAGATTCTATGCTTTTTCTGGACCCCTGGGGGCCACAGATACGGCCACTTGCCTGGCACAGAACCTCTTTTGAGGGAAATGTGACAACCTTAGGTAAGTTGGGGGCGGGAGAGAGAGGGAGTGATGTGGGTAAACAGAGCAAAGATGTCTTGAGAAGATTGCCGGGGAGGGGGGGGATGAAGTGTGGTTTGTTTGAAAGGGAGAAGTGTGGTGGGAATAAAGGAAGACCTCTGTGTTATGCAAAAGAGCAGCTGTGGGGAGGAGTTGAGGTTGCTTGTTGAGGCTGGGGGTGTAAAAGGGCAGGCTTGAAGGGCTTGTAGGGAGAAAGATAATTAAAAGGGTGGAGAAAATTGAAGGCAAGAGACTGAACTGAAGAGCAGTAATGTAGGCAGAAAATGAGAGTGATTTTCTGGAACAGTTGGGTTGTGGAGGAGTGAAAACACTGAGAGGGCTGGTTTCAGGAATGAAAGGTGTTGTTAATGTGGGTGTGAGAATCGGAGTGCCCTGTCATGGGAAGAATGGAAAAGCTGGATCATGGTTAACCTATAAATTTGCCACCGGTTAAAACCAAAGCTTTATACCTTAGGTCCATAAAATCACTAAGTTATAGCTAAATAATTAGACCCTTTAAACAGGATTTTTTTTTATTTCAGGCACCCTGATTTATTTTTATTCCTGTGAAGTACCGTCAGACACCAGTGAATAAATCACTCTTTTGACCAGAGTTGTTGTGATCAAGTGTCATAGAAGATGTGACTCTTCTTCCTTGCAAGAAAGATGAGATGGAAGATTTCCGTGGGAAAGCCAGTGTTTTCTTTAGCCTTAACCCACCTCTAGCAGAGCTGGAATCATGTTCATGTTAATAGGAATTAATTTGGCGTGTGTGTGTGTGTGCCCTCAAGTCACCTGTTGGCCTATGGCAACCATATGAATTTCCTGAGAGCCAGCATGGTGTGGTGGGTTGAGCATCAAACTACAACTCTAGAGACCAGGGTTCAAATCCTCATTTGGGCATGGAAACCCATTGGGTGACTTTGGGCAAGTTATACTCTCAACCTCAGAGGAAGACAAATCCCCTTCTGAGTAGATTCTGCTGGGAAAAGCCCGTGATAGGTCACTTTACGGTCACCATAAGTTGGAAACAACTTGATGGCACACAACAACTTCAACATGAATATCACAGGGTTTTCTTAGGCAAGGAATACTCAGAAGTGGTTTTGCCAGTTCCTTCCTCTGAAATGCAGCCTACAGCACCTGGTATTCATTGGCAGTCTTCCATCTAAATACATGGGAATTTAACAGACCAGTATCCTGAGACATATGGATGGGGGAAGTGTTCACTTTTTGTTTTTGTTTTTTTCCTTTACTGGGAAATGCTGCAGTATTGTACTTGGAAACTCATCAAATGCTTTTGTCTACAATATAATCCAATATGTGTATAGCTGATTACTCTTACCTGAGCATTTTGCTTCTGATGTCCCAAGCAGACATAGAAAGATGTGGTGTTTTTAATACTCTGCATCATTTCTTTTAAAGTGCTTATATATTTAGATTGACGAGGCATGCCTTTGAGAAAGAAAGAAAAAAAGGCAAAAAAACAACAACATTTCACACAACAGGAAATCATATGCCTTCTGTGGAAGCTATGTGTGAACCTGAAATAGCCGATGTGCACAAAATTAAAAGTGTTTTCAGGAGACTAGACATACCTACATCTGGTCTTGTGAGGGAAAGAAGACCATGATCCATATTCCATATCACCTTCTTAGTTATGAACATGTAACCAAACAATGTCTCCCGGCCCAACTACCCCCCCCCCCAACCAAATTTACCAGGCAGCAGCTGCTCTGAGAGATGGAGTTTGGTTCAGGTGGTGATCAGAGCTCAGGAAGATTGAAGTTTCCAATCCCTTGCTAGCACACAAGGCTATAACAAGGAATTGTTATGGGCCTGCATTGATTGCTGGTGGGAGTGGGGTGAAAATATCCTCCTCCTACACCCTGATTGCCAGCTGAACAGACTCCGTCACTTGATGTGGCTGCTGACTGGTAATGTTATTGTGGGAGGACATTTATCATTGTGGCAATAGTGCCACAATTGTGACTCTAAGGTCAGTGTGGTATAATGGTTTGAGCATTGGACTGCGACCCTGGGGACCAAGGTTCAGTTCCTCGCTTGGCCATGTAAACCCACTGGTGTGACCTTGGGAGTGTCACACATAGCCCCAGAAAACCTTGTGATAGGTTCGCCATAGGGTCGTTATAAGTCAGAAACTACTTTTAAGCACACAGCACATTAGTGAATGGAGAGCTAGCATGGTATAGTCATTTAAATGTTGGACTAGGACACTGGGAGACCAAAGATCAAATCACTGCTCAACCCCAGTGGGTCAGCTTGTGCAAGTCACACTTAGCCTCAAAGGGAGAAAAGGGCAAACTCCCTCTGAACAAATTCTACCAAGAAAACCCCATGATAGGTTCACCTTCGGGTCAGAGGTGACTTGAAGACACACACAACAACAACATTGGTGGATATGGAGTATTTATAGATCCATAAGAAGGTTATGAATCTGTAACAATACAGAATGCCAGTCCATATGTGCATGATTTCATCACATGGTTGCACACATTTGACAGATGTCTAAACAAAAGTGTCATTCATGGCATCACCTCTTCCATTCTCAAGTTATGTGTACAAAAGGGCATACTGTTTTGGGGCATCAAGTGCTCTACATGTGAGGGAGAGCACTTTGTAGGTGCAGGAGAGGCTTGACACATACACATAGCATGAAGATGCTTCCTTAGTGCTAGCACCAAGAGAGATACAGAAATAATGGGAAATTTCATCTATCCTGATATTTTTTGGAAGTTGAACTCTGCCAAGAGTAAGAGGAGCAACAAATGTCTCACTTGCCTTACAATTTCATAGTCCACAAGGGGAGAGAACAAGGAGTATAGCTGTTTTAGATCTGATCCTAACCAACAATGATGATCTTGTTAATGGGGTGGAGGTGTCAGGATCCTTAAGTGGAAATAACCATGTTCTCCTGGAATTTACTATACAGTGGAAAGGGGAAGCCGAGCATAGTCAGACATGCGTTCTATACTTTAAAAAAGCTGATTTCAGTAAGCTCGGAGAAATACTGGGAGTGATCAGGGGTACTTAAAAAGAAGGGAGTTCATGATGGATGGGAGTTTCTTAAAAGTGAGATACTGAATTTACAATTTGTAACAATTCTAATGAGGAGGAAAAATGGGAGGTGTCTAAAGAATCTGGGATGGATGTCTAAAGAACTTTAACTGAGTTAAGATTTAAAAGGAGTATGTACAAGAAGTGGAAAAGCGGGGGGGGGGGTTTCAAACAAATAGCAAGTGTAGAGAGAAAGTCAGAAAAGCTAAAGTGCAGAATGAGCTCAGGCTTGCTGAAGAGGTTAAAAATTTAATCAGAAGGGCTGTTTTTGATTATATCCATAGTCAAAGGAAGAACAAGGAAATGGGAAGGCCTCTGCCTGAAGACGATGGTGAAATGCTAACAGGGGACAGAGAAAAGGAAGAACTATTGAACAGCTTCTTTGCCTCAGTCTTCTCCCAAAAAGAAAACAATGTTCTACTTGGGGAAAATGCATCAATGAAGCAAAGCATAGGTAAAGAGGTCCTACATTTAGAGTAGTGGCTATTCTAAACGAATTCACGTTTCCAGGACCAGATGAACTACATCTAAGGGTAGTAAAAGAACTGGCAGAAGTAATCTCAGAACCCCTGGCAATAATCTTTGAGAATTCCTGGAGAATGGAAGAAGTTCTGGCAGACAGGAAGAAGGCAAATATTGTCCCTATCTTCAAAGGGGGGGGGCCAAACAATTGCCACCCAGTCAGCCTGGCGATACTAGGGAAGATTCTAGAACAGATCATTAGACAGACTCTGTAAGCACTTAGGAATGCTGTAATCACTAAAAGTCAACATGAGTTTCCAAAAAACAAGTCATGCCAGGCTAATCTTATGTCTTGTTTTTTTATAGAGCAGTTTTTATAGAGTTGGTAGATGAAGGGAATGCTGTGGGACATAGTGTATCTTGATTTCAGTAAGGGCTTGGACCATGATATGCTTGCAAACAAGCTAGTAAAATGTGGGCTAGACAGTGCTATTGTTATGTAGGTCTGTAACTGGTTGACTGACCAAATCCAAAAGGTGCTCACCAATGGATCCTTTTCATCCTGGAGAAAAGTAACTAGTGGGGTGCCACTGGGTTCTGTCCTGGGCTACTCAACATATTTATCAATGATTTGGATGAGGGAATAGAGGGCATTCTTACCAAATTTGTAGATGATACCAAATTAGGAGGGGACACTAACACCCTGTAGGACAGGATCAGAATTCAAAATGATCTTAAGTGATCAGAGAGCTGGGCCAAAACTAACAGAATGAATTTCAACAAGGAGAAGTATAAGTTGGGCAGAAAAAAATGAAGTGCACAGACATAAGATTGGTGTCACCCGGCTTGACCACAGTCCATATGAAAGGGATCTAGGAGTCTTAGTAGACCACAAGCTGAACATGAGTCAGCAGTGTGATGCAGCAGCTAAAAAACAGATTCTGGGTTGCATCAATAGGAGTATAGTGTCTAGATCAAGCAAAGTAATAGTATATTCTGCTTTGGTCAGACGGCACTGTGTCTAGTTCTGGGCAGCATAGTTCAGGGAAGATACAACCTGGAACATGGCCAGAGGAGGGTGACCAAAATGATAGAAGGCCTGGAAATCATGCCATATGAGAAGCAGCTTAGGGAGCTGAGTGTGTTTAGTATGGAGAAGAGAAGGTTAAGAGGTGACGTGATAGCTATGTTTAAATATTTGAAAGGATGCCATATGGAAGATGGAGCAGGACTGTTTTCTGCTGCTCCGGAGCCTAGGTAGGAAACAAAGCAATGGCTTCAAGCTTCAAGAAAATAAATTCTATCTAAACATTAGGAAGCACTTTCTGATTGTAAGAGCAGTTCAACAGTTCAATATGCTGCCTCAGGCCATTTCCACACAACAGTTCTCTTCCACGTCATCGTGCTGCAATCCTGGATCCAGAAGGGAGCATGTCAGCAATGTTCCCCTCCACACCTACTCGTTCCATACAGAAGGCACCACAATGGTGCCACCTCTTCCTTCCACAGTGCAGCTGGGCACTTTCCATTGCTGTGCTATGGAAGGAAGGGTCACCATTGAGCTTCAATGGCTTCCACATGGCTGGGAGCAACAGGAGCACTGCACGATCAAAGGTGTAAAACGGATTTTTTCTGTTTTGCGAAAACTGTATGAGCGTGACGCTTGGGGATGGGATGGCAGTGGGCCAGTGATGATGTCATGCGGAAGCACGACCTACTGACCACTGCCACCCTGTCCCAGAAGCAGCAAAGCCTCATCCTGCAGAAATGGCTTCAGAGTGTAGTGGAGTCTCCTCCTTTGGAAGGTTTTAAAACAGATGTTGGATGGTGATCTGTCGGGAATGCTTTGATGGTGTATACCTGTATGGAAAGGAATGGACTGGATGGCTTTTATGGTCTCTTCCAACTTGATGACTCTGTGATTCACTCAAAGATTTTCTTTTTTCTTATTCATGTAAGAAACCTTTTCTGGGAAGATAAAAGGTGGAATAAGCTGTGGGGAAACATTGGGAAGTTATTAATATGTCATCTGGATCTCCCACCCAGTAAAATTCTGTGAATGAGGCAGCAAGATTGCACGATTAGAAAAAAGTAACTGTAAGCACCCTTAGTCTACATGTGAAGCTATGACTTCTTATGCTCTGCTGTAACTTCTACTTTAAAAAAAAGAAACATGAAGAAAACATGACATATATTACACAGTAGATTGTCCATGAAATCAAAATACAAAGTCCATGAAATCAGATTGATACACTGCATGAACTGCCCTAAAAGCTCACCACAGTACTTCAAACACAGGTGCCCCAAAGAACTGAATCACTCAGAAAGAAAATCAATGAGTAACCCCATGCTTTGCTTTTCATTTGTTTTAGTTAGTTGCCCTTTAAGTTACAAGGAATATCTTTCATACACAGTGGCAACATGTGGATTCTCTAATCAGATTGGCATGATTTTTGAACAGGGCCAGATTAAACTGCTGTGCTTCCAATGCAGTAGAGTTAGAATCACAGCTGTCATGCAGTTCTCTGAGGATGAAGGGAGACATACGTTTGGCAGAATTGGTTGTGCACGTGCTGCGTTCTAGGGATATAAGCGTTCATTGCTGAAGCTTCTTACTTGTACTGGACTTAGCATATATGTCTGATTTTGACCTGAGAGAATCTCAAGCTCTCTGGAGGATATTTTCATTCTGTTAATTATCTTTGTAGCAAGGGCCTTCAACCTGCAGTGATTGTTTTCCTTTCCTTTGGCATATGATAAGGGAACCCAGAGCTGTGGCTAAGTTCCCAATCATGGGAAGTTGGCAATACTGGTATAGTGTGACACCATGCAGGTGCAAGTTAAATGTGTTCCTCTGTGAAGAGAGAAGTTAGGATACATAAACATCAGAAATGTGCAGAACCCCAGAATACATTACACAGAAGTCATCTTTGGGTGATGACTGGGGGGGAGGGATAGTTCTTTTCTCACCCCCCCCCATGTGTCTCAGTCCAGACAGCATCCTTCCTAACAAGCACTTACATTGTGGGCTGCTTTGACTGAAATCCTGCTGCCCTGGCCCCTAGAGTACCTCCTCCCCCAAAAGTAGGGGGGGCTGAGCTCCCTTGAAACAACCTGGCGAAATGGGGACACAAACATTTCTGTATAGCTGAGTGTTCTCAGGAATGCTCAAGAAGCTGTTGCCATTGAAGCCTCCCACAAACAACAAAGGCCGCCTGCAATCTGTCCTAGGCACACTTGGGAGTAAGCAACACTGATCACAGGGAGGGCACTTCTAAGTACACATTGGGTTTGTAAGAATCTACGTATTTCAGGGATGTTTGCTGGAGGGGAGAGTAATTTGCGCTGTCCCCCCATAAGGACCTGCAAGTAAGCAAGTTTAGTAACCTACCTGCCAGTATTTGCACACACACCCTTAAAAACAATTCTGGGATGCCTGCTTGCTGTCTACTAAGCCATTAATTTGTATCCCAATTAATACAGCACGCAACACACATCTTTAATCTTGGACTGCTTTGAGTGTATCTCCTTATGTACATAACATGATTTGCCCAACATGAGCTGCTAGGTGTTTGTGTCTCCCTGACTATTTGAAACTCTTTCTCACATCTATCTGGAGATATCTTAGGTCCATCCGAAGGCTCTGGGATGGTAGAATGTATTGTTGCCACCTGTGTCACTTCTTTTCTGTGAAAAGTTTCAGGTTTCCCTGTCTCTTGCAACTCGTCAGCTTACCTGTGTCCGAGGCCGACCACAGAAATAGGTTGAGAACAGAGATAGACAGAGGCTGCATTTGAACTAATCACAGTTTAATGTTACAGGAGTGAACCTGTCCTACCCCTCTTCCCATGCCCCTGTGCTTACATACCTCCATCTTCTGCATGGCTATAAGGAGGAACTGGGATGTTACTATTTCCATTTTAAATTAATCACAGTTTAGTGTGTTGTCCAAATGATCAACTGTGGTTAATCTTAATAATGACTAGTAAAAACAAGCCAGCTAAATGGAACTGTGGAATATAAACAGAAGTGAAGGTTAAAAGAGGAGGAGTGTGAGAAATCTGTACCAGTGCAAAGACAGAAGAAACATCTGTGGGGTGTTAAGAGGAAAAAGGAACTTAACAGAAAACAAGCTAAAACACAATTGTTTAAGAAAAATACTTTTCCACGTTTAATGTAGCCCTTTTGATACGGGGCCCTCAGAATTCCCTGTGTATTGTATATCCGGGATTGCTTGCAGACCTTGACACCAGCTACGTATGTCTCCATGCATTTATACACATCTATACTGTACCTACACACAAACCAGTTTATATATCTGTTGCTCTCAAGTGCAATTAAGTATTATTGACATAACACAGTCCAAGCAAGACGCGGTGTTCCAAATGTTGCTAGGTCTTATAATAACCAGTGTTCATGTTTTTGTTTTACAGATTGTTCACACAAGATTTCAGTAAGTACAATTGTGATTTTAAAGCAAATATTAAAAAGTGCCTACCACATATCCTTCCCTTTCCTTTCCCCTGCCTGGTCTATAGCATCTGATAAAGAAAACAATAATATAGTGGCCTGCCAAAGGCTCTGAAGGAGCAAAAGTGAACTTGGTGTTTGCTGTGTTTGCCTTGTGGCTATGCTGTGTTCAGCTTCTTCCACCAGCCACCTCAGTGTCATTCTGCGAAGCGAAAGCAAGACTGTTGAAAAGGGGGGACTACTGTATTCAGCAATTGATTGATTAAATATTCTCTAGCTGGGCGAGCCAACCACTTTTATTTAGTATCTTAATATTTTACTCTCTAAATTTTAGCTTCATATTAAGGGTTGTTTTTGGTTTTTTTTCAGAAATAGAGTACATATTGCATGCTTCCTGATTTGTGGTTTAAAAAATGTGGTTCAAAAACTTTATGTTTTGAATACGAAAGAAGCATGGGCTTCAATATTCAAGAATGATTGTCTAGTTAATTTCCAAAAAGATGAAGCCATGAATGTGCCTTGTGTATTTTCATTACAAAAGCAGTAGCAAACTATTGCAACACCTAGTCCCATATGAAAATATGACACACCGTTTGGGCAGACTGAAATAACCAAGGTCAAACGTATAAATCTTTTTGTTCAAATGATTTCAGTACAAATAACACCTAAAATCAAGTGTCTTGAACTTCAGGTCATATATATCAATAGTTGATTGTTTGTAAAATTAGCTTTCACCAATCTTATATTTCCTAACCTTTTTTTAATCAGAATTTCATTAACTTTTTTTTTCTTAATAAAAGAGATTTTGTTTGGTACTGTTTGTATGTAGCAGCTTTCTTGGGCACAGGGCAAGCACAGGGGAAACATTCTCTTTCCTGCCTGTTGATGAAGCAGAACCTCAGAATGAATCCAGTTTTTCATGTTGACTCAAACATATTTGGGAGATACCGTTTTCTGTGCCACACAGTCACCCCAACTGGGAGAACATCCTTCCCTTTAGGAGAGGGACCAGATTTTAATGGCACAGAACCTGCTTTGTGTGCATAATACTCTGGATTCAATCCCTGGCACCTCCAGTGAAAAAAGATTCAGTATGTGCTGATAGTGGGGGGAGGAGAAACCTTGAATTCATTCACACTAGACAATTACAGCAATCTGATTCTGCTTTAACTGCCATGGTTCCATCCTATGGAAACCTAAGTTTGGCAATTACAGCATGGGGCATTTAGAATTCTCAGCCAGAGAGTATTAGTCCCTCACTTGACTGCAAATCCCAGGATTACATAGGCTACATGACAGTTAAAGTGAAATCATAGTGCTATAATTAAGCAATGTGAATAAGCCCCTTGTCTTCTGTTCTAGATCTTGGGGACCTGTTGCTGAATGGGCAAATAACATGACTTGGGATGGCAGTTTCTGTATGCTCCTGGATGCCATTTTCTACCAATGTGGAAAAGCTGGATCCTAAAATCCATTCACTTTCTACCAGATACTTGGAGTAGGGGAGTATTTGATGCAGAGAGGAGCAAACTTGATTTGTAATGAACGGGTAATAGATATAATTTCTATCCTTATGGTATTCCTGACTGCACCCCTCTTTGTATCCTGTATAAACAAATGGTGTAATTTTTTTACGATCAGGAAAACCACATACAAACAGTCCCCCTGTTGCATCATTACCTTCCTCACCAATGCAGGACTGCAGGGGACTTCTACACTCTTCCTCCCTTTGAAAATATTAATAATCTAGACTCTGGATCTGAGTGCAGAAAGAAGGAAGAGCACTCTTCTTGCCTTAAGAGAAGAGGAAAGCATTTCTTGGGATATGAAAGCCCTGTACAGCTGGAAGAGGGGGGACAATTAAGGCAGAGCTAGGTTCTTAAAAGCAGGTTCTCATCCTGTGCTTTGCTCATGCCTTTTTTTTTTTTTTTTGGTTACTTTTGTTTATTTTATCAACCATCAATAAATAACATCTAATACAAATCCACTTGTGCTGCTTAAATGCCCCTGATTGAAATGGGAGATGTAAATGTACTTGAATGATTCCCCTTTTAGCTGGATTATTCTCAGAGATAGACTCTCAAGTTCTTCTTATTTCAGTGGGTTTTAAATGAATGCAAGTACGTAACAGAATGAAGAGAAATTCATGAAAGCAGCATTTCATTCATTTATTTAATTTCTATTATGCCTTTCTCACAAATGGGACCCAGGGCAGCTCATGCATAAATTAAAGCATGGTACTTGATTTAAAAATTAACAGCATCTTACTCACTAGAAAAGACAAAAATGCTTGGTAAAGTAGAAGGCAGTAGGAAAAGAGGAAGACCTAATTATGGATGAATGGACTCAATCAAGGAAGTCATGGTCCTGATTCTGCAAGACCTGACCAGGGTCATTTCCACACTAGACTGTTATAGCACTATTATTCTGCACTAGACTATTGTGGCGCTATTAATTCCACACTAGACTATTATAGTGCTATTGTTATTATAGCGCCCCTCCCTAAACTGCAAACCCCAGGATTCCATAGGATGTTGAAAGTGGAATAATAGTGCTATAACAGTCTAGTGCAGAAATGGCCAAGCACTTTTGATGAGTCAGTGACTTGGAGCTCTCATTCATAGAGTTGCTGCAAGTTAACAACAAACTATCTTATTTATTTGCTTGTTTATGTAAAATATTTTAAATTTGCCCTTCCATCAAAATGATTCAAGGTTGATGAATGAAACTATTCATACTGGGAGCTGCAGTCCAATTATATTTGGAGGACTGGGATTCCCACCCTGGCTATACCAGTTATGCAGAATCAAACGGTTATGAAGAATCAAAAGGAACTAAAGCTTCAGAACAAACAGGATGAAATAGCTTCCAAAACACCTGAGCATCTAAAAAGATCTTAAATTCCGGTACGGGTGCTAATATATCCCTTTCAAGGGAGCATTTCACAGTCAAGACAACACCAAAGAAAGGGGAGACGAAACTGGAGTACAGAGATGAAACAGTGATGGAGGTCAACTTGTATTACACAGTGACATGCTGCTCCCTTGGATTATCTTCTAACAATGCTTTCTAATAGACTCGTCCGAAATAACTTTTGCTGCAGGTATATGCATGCTTCGTCTGCCTTTCATGTTATAAGCTAGTAAGATTGTGCAAGTTTAAAAAAAATATTTGAGTTATTTTATTTTATTTTATTTTTGAAATATTTTTATTAAGATTTAATTGCAAAAATAAAAAAGAAACGAGTGGGTGTACACCATTATTAGATGTATCCCACACACACACCCCACTTCCAAGCTTGTATTCTCCAGTTGAATCTACTTTGTTTCTGTTTACACAAGAGAAGAACAGTTACATTTCCATTAACAAGAGAAAAACAGTTACCTTTATATCTTTCTTTCATTTCTTATACATTTATATCTTTAACCAATCCAAAACTCCTTTCCATTCGCTTTCAACGTTCTGGATAGGTTTGTTTTTCAAGGAAAACGCTAATTTTTCTATCTCTACCATATCTAGGACTTTTAGCTTCCGCTCTTCTAGATCTATATCCCTCTTTTCTTTCCAGTATTGCGCACACATCAACCTTGCACCTGTTATCAAATATAACAATATCTTCTGATGACTTCTCATCTCCCTGTGTTGCCCTAACATATTTAACAAATAGAACTCCGGTGTCATTTAAAAATTCAGATTACAAATTCTTTGAATTTCATCATGTATCCCCTTTCAAAATTTTCTTGCTCTGCTACAAGTCCACCACATATGAAAGAGGGATCCAATCTTTTCATCACACTTCCAACACTTCCCAGTCCCGGTTTTAGTTATTTTTTGTAATCTTTCTGGAGTCATGTACCATCTATGAAGCATTTTATAAAAATTTTCTCTTAAATTTAAATTTGGTGTAAATTTTATATCAGTTTTCCATGCTCTCTCCCAAGCCTCTAGTTCAATTGGATGTCCCACATTCTGAGCCCATCTGACCATCGAATCTTTAACTACATCTGATTCCATTTCTCTTTCCAGCAATAGTTTATAAAATTTAGAGATTCTCTTCTTTTGATTTCCCTTCATCAATAAATCTAGTTCATTTTCTCTTCTCTCAAATCCATACAGTTTTTGATCCATTTTAAATCTTTCTTTAAGTTGTCACCATGGGAACCAGTTTAACTCATGTCCTTCGGCCTTTAATTCTTCTACTGTACACATTCTTGGTTTCTCCCCTTCCCATTTCAAAATTTCTTGATATGTTAATTCATTTCCTTGTTTTGTTGGGACAATTCTATACACTTCTTGTGGTGAGGTCCATATTGGAAGTTTTGTGTAATATTTCTGCTTTATTTATAGCCAAACCTTTAACAGTGTTTTCCGGATGCAATGATTGTTAAACTCTTTATTCACTGTTGATCTATCATAACGTAAATATCCGTGCCATCCAAATTTATTGTTTCTTTCTTCCAATTCTTTTGTAATTTTTCTCTCTAATTGAATCCAGTCTTTAATCCAATCTAAGCAACATGCATAATAATAAATTTGCAGTGATGGTAAATCAAGTCCTCCTCTCTCTTTTGCATCCTGAAGTGTTTTAAGTCTTATTCTAGATTTTTTGCCTTGCCAAATAAATTTTTGTAAGCCCTTTTCCCATTCTTTAAATATCTTCCCTCTTCCTATTATTGGTAAATTCTGAAAAAGGAACATGAGCTTAGGTAATAGGGACATTTTAAAAGCATTTATTCTTCCCAGGAGAGATAGATTTAAATTTTTCCATTTCTCCATATCATTTTTTATCTCTTTCCATATCTTCAAATAATTGTTGTCAAATAATTCTTGGTTCTTTTTCATTATAATAATTCCTAGATATTTTGTTTTCTTAGTTAGTCAACATCCAGATCTTCTCTCCAAATCAACTTGCTCTTTTTTAGTCATGTTTAATGTCATCATCATTGTCTTTTCCTTATTTATCTTGTATCCTGCCACTTGTCCATATTTTTGTAAATTTTCCACCAACGCCTGTATTGATTCTTGTAGGTCCTCCAAAAATATAATTACATCATCTGCAAAAGCTTTCAATTTCAATTCCTTTTTCCTTATTTTCAAGCTTCTTATCTGTGAGTCCTCATTTATTTCTGCACTACACTGTTATAGTGCTATTATTCCACTTTCTACATCCCGTGAAATCCTGGGGTTTGCACTTTAGGGAGGAGCATTTAAAATTCTCAGTCAGAGAGCTCTTGAGCTTCAGTAAAGTACAAACCTCAGAATTTCACAGGATGTTGAAAGTGGAATAATAGCACTATAACAATCTAGTGCAGAAATTTTTCAAAGTCCTAGACTGAAATTTTAATTTTTCAAAGTCCTAGATTGAGTCTTATTTCTGCAATAAAACAGTTAAATTGCTGCGGTGTGTTTCCCTTTAGTTTTGCAGATATAATAATAATAATTCTAAAATGATTTCTTATCTTTCTGTTTGTCCATACCAGAACAGATAAAGGCGGCTGAAAAGATCATGCTGTACAGTTAAAATGCACAAACAAATGCTAAGCATCTTAACAATTTTTAGCAAAATAGTAAGCTGTTCTTCCTATTAATATCTTTTCTTAAGAAAAGAGTTCTAACTGGAAAGCAAAAGAAAAATAATCTCCCAGACATACAGGCTGGATTGTAGCAGTAAGGTTGCCAACATTTTTATCAGTTGCTGTTCCTCAGCCTTTAGAATTGCTTGATCTATTGCTAGCAGATCTTGCCACGAAAAGCTTCATCTGCAATTTTATTTTTGCAAACAAAGCCATGGTTAAAGATACAAGAGCAGGATAGGTATGGTTCCCTGTTCATGTTCTCCACTCCCTGATGCACTTTTGTATTTTGCTGCACAACACTCTGGTCTGCACCTCCAGTTCATAGCTTGCAAAGTGAGATAGTGGTAAACTTTAACTTTTGCTTTAAATTGTTTTGACATATAGGAGCTTAAGTCTTGGGCTTAGATGTGGAAATATAAGCTGAAAATCCTTGTTCACCGCATCAAAACTTGGTTAAGACTTGAGCCAGCTCACTATCTTGCAGCTGAACCTGCATGTACATATTCTCCAAATGTGTTGTTTTAGAAGGGACAATCCCAATGAAGCCTTTGCTGTCCCACTTCTGCTGCTTCTAAAATGTCTCAGTTTCTCTCTTCTCCTCCTGCTTCCATCCTTTGTCCTCAGCTTGTTTCAACTGCTGTAGTTCACACTCAGTTAACTCTACAGAGGGAAGCAGAATCTTATCCTTCCCAGTATGTTCAGGCAAAAGGAAATTGCTGCAGCCTCTCCAAGCTTGTGTGTTCTTCCGCATTAATAATTTTTGCCATCTTGACTCTACTGCGATATTGCTTTGACCACCCATGCCCTGGCCTACATGAAATATTGGAGGGTATGCTGTCAAAATCGCTCTCAGGCTTCCACTGTGTTACTCTGAGCTTCTGAAGGAAGGAGAAAATGCAACTATAATAAATATGTAAAAGCTATTGTCAGTCACTTGTAACCCATGCCTCTTCTTGTATGAAAATGACTTCTGTAGACTTTGTTTTCCTCAAGAACTGCAAACCTAAGGGCCGCTTTGGCACTGCAAATTCACATGCAAACTGTTTTTAAGTGCTTAGCAAACCCATCTGTTTGAAGACAAATGTTTCCTTAATGACCAGCGCACAAGGAAGTTGATGTTACATTAAAAGTTTGTTAAAAAAAAAACTTTTCCTGTTGCATTACTTGCCGAAGAATGAAGGGGTGAGATACAGTTGAAAAGTTAACCCTTACTGAAAGGTGAAGGTTTGTTTTCTGCCAGTTACTGGCTTTCTAATTTGTCATTAATCCATTTGTTTTAAACCAGGGATGGAAATTATGTGGCCCTTCAGACGCTGATGAACTGTAGTTCCCAATCACTGGGCTAGTGCTGCTGGGATGTTCAATCCAGCAAATATATATGGAAGGCAACATAGTTTCCATCCCTGTACTAGAGTATTAGAGATGTGCATCCACTATACTCTAAAAATACACAGTATTCTGTTTCCTATACATCTAGAATAGGGCATGCATGTTAGCCCTTCTTTCTTCCACATTCTTTGTGTGCTGTGCAGTTTGGAGTGGACTTGTGCCAGCTGCTTTTGACAACATTGTGTAATTTGTTTTGGGTTCAAGATCACACTAAGGCTTCAAAAGTAGCTTAATGAAAAAGAAAGTGGCCATTTGACCATGTTGCTGTCACTTTAATAGCCACTTTATGGACAGAAGCGGGCCAGGACTTTCCTCGTATGGAGAGAGTTAATAGGGGTAGGGTAGGTATTACCTGCCTAATTTTCTTTGTGTCTGTCTTCTTTTTTTATTACTGCAAACTTTACAGCAATCAGATTTAGTTTTCTCATATGTTTAAATACATAAAATGAGATAAAACACACACACACACACAAATAGAAATATTGAGTCTAATCTTCATAAATGGAGGCCTTATCTACATCCTAAGTAGTCCAATTTCTAAATCTATAATGTACAAATCTGTATCTCTTATTGTTTTACATATCTCCCATTTACTGTTTTTCTTTGTGAGAGATATACTTCCAACCTTCTTTTGATGGATTTGATTCAAATCACTGAATAAAATAGGACACCTCTATCATCACACCTACCAAATCTAACATTTTTCAAAGCTTATTACTGTAATCTCCAGTATTCTGCCAGTATATAAATTCTTTTTCTTTACCCACACTCACTGTCCCAACTGATTATCCAGTATCTCTCAACAACCATTCAAACGTTATTGAATAATGTTTGAATGGTGCCTGTCTTCTCTTAAAGATATGGGACCAGGGCCAATAAACAGCAGAAGATGGCATAGATTTTCAGCTAAGAATTATTTGCCAAGATGAACAGTGAACAGCGAGGCCAGCTTGGTGTGAAACACATTCTGATCCTGTCATGCCCATGGTGCGACTGGTTATTGATCCCAGCCTATCGGAAATGATTGTACATAGGAGGGGGAATCAAGTTAATGAATTGAAGGAAGATGACATTTCTGCTGTAGTAGGGAGATTCCTCTCCCCCCTAAACTGACAGAGCTGACAATTCCTGGAAGGAAAAGGGTTAAGAGCCAGCAATTTACATGCAGCACAGTGCTTGAATAGTCTTTCATCCTGTTCCTTTAAAAACTTACATGCTTTTTCTGCTGTTCAAAGAGGTTTCATAAAGATGAAGAAACAAAGTGGAGACGAAGGCAACTGTTATTTGTCTTCTGTTGGTCTGCACAGACCCAACCTAACACATTTTGCTGCTGCAGAAAGAACCACAAAATGGTATCCTCGCTATGACCCCAGCCAAACAGAGATGAATGGTACCTGATGCAAAAGGACATTATTTTGGCACCTGACACAAAGTATCAGAGTATGACCTCTCCCTAGCCTTGGCAGTAAAAATACAATGCAAGTCAATTAACAAGTTGCTGCCCTTTCATGCCACCCAAGGTCTGGTATATGAAGTGATTACATCACTCTGCCTAATCTCAGGACATTACTTGGATACATCTTACCTGAACATGAATACAAAGAGGATATAACCGCCTATGTTAAAGCTGTACACTGGCACTTAAAGTACTCAGAAGCTTGTGGAAATAAAGCCACTCTCTCAAATAGGGCAAGTAACTCAATTAACTGTAGGTATGAGGAACCTGTTGCAACAGGAGCTGGTATTTTTGTTTCAGTGCTTCTGCCAGGAGGGAACTTTACCTGCTTGATAAAAAGGCACCGACTCTGGCTTAAATAACACAAGTGCTTAAACAATAGTTATGGCCTGTTGATTTACAAAGAAAGCTTTTCACCTCAAGGTCCCACCTCAAACATCTTGCACCATCTCTCATATAATCCCAGAAGTATTCAGAAGAGCACATCTTTTCTTTCCCCAACACACGTGAGACCTTCTTCTTTTAGACTGATAGACTCACTGCAGGGAACTGTAATTGCCCTTGGTTCCCTTTTGTGTGTCCTGCACTCAAAAAACCCACCCTCTGTTTCATGTAGCAGACTGCTCTGTTTTTATAGTTAATTTTGTAATGTCCAATGTGGTGTGTGGCCCCACTAGCTTTATCATTCACAGATGCTTTGATCTGTTCCAGACAGTCACTCAAAATTTTCCATTGATTCATTTTTATTTATTAAAATATTTGTATCTTGGATGGTGCATGTATAAAATCAATTTAAAACAGCTTGGAACAAATTCACTTTAAAGCCATTAGGAATAATTCAAACAGTCTAAAACATATTAAACAACTTAACACTTCAAGCCTTAAGCGTTAAGCATTTTAACAACTAACGTAGGACCTTTCTGCCCTACACTGTTATAGTGCTGTTATTCCACTTTCAACATCCCATGGAATCCTGGGGTTTGCAGTTGAGGGAGGGGCCTTTAGAATTCTCAGCCAGAGAGCTCTTGGGCCTCAGACAACTACAAACCCCAGAATTCCACAGGAGGTTGAAGGTGGCATAATAGCACTATAACAGTGTAGGGCAGAAAGACCCACAGATTAAAGAGTTAAAAACCTATATCGAATGGGGCAAAATGCCTGGGGTTTGACACATTTTACCCAGTTCCAGACATAAGCCAATGTTTGCTGACAGGCATCCAAGGGGACAGTGTTCTACATGTCTCCCATATTCATTGTTCCCACTGGTGGGGCAAAAAGGAGAGACCTCCCAGCAAATGCCCTTTTCAGGCAGATATATATAGGGAGGGTCTCTCCTTCAAGCATCCCAAGCTCCTTACAACTTTAAACATTGCCACCAATCCTTTGAATGTAGAGGAGAAATGTATTGGCAGCCAATGCACTTCCATTAAAATGAGTGTTAACAGTTTCTGTATGACGTTACCGTTAGCAGTCTACTAGTTCCATTTTGCACTATTTGCAGTTTCTGAGTATCTTCAAGGACAGCTGAGGGCGTCACAGTAATCTAATTGGGAAGTTACTAGGGCATGAAGTATTGTGAACAGGTCATCCCAGCCCATAGCTGGCAGACCAGTTAATGCTGAACCCAAGCCCTTGAAGCCACAGAATCTATCTGGGCCTCTAGTGACAGATCCAGGAGGAGTCCCAAGTTACAGGCCTGTTTCCACAGGGATAGTGCAACTCCATTTCCCAGATTTAGGAACTGCCAATCCACATACCTTCCATTTTATATGATTCAGGTTCAGTTTATTAGCCTTTATCCGGCCCATTACAACATGCAAGCACTGGCCTGGCACCTCCATGGTCAATGGTATCAAAAGCAGGTGGTCAGTCAGAGTGAACAGGCCTGTTTCAGTACCACACCATATCCTAAAGGAAAAATGAAATAGGTACAGATAATCTGTTTTTTTTTCAAGGGAGTCTGAACTTGTTCACTTACCACACACTCTAGCACCTTTGCCCAAATGGGGACACTGGAAATTGAGTAGTACTAGTGTTCACATACTTCTGAGTCCAGGGAGATCCTCTTCAGAAGAGATACTACTGCTTCCTTCAAAGTGAGGGTACTTCTCCCACCCCTAAACCTACCTGATCAATCCACCTCTCCTGGATCTCATCAAACAAGATAGATAGGTGAGACATGGTAAAACAGTCCAGTTCAAATACTTTGTTCTCTTCATCAGGATGCAGCAACTGAAATCAATCGCAAGGAACCTGAACTGATGGACATTTCTCCAGGCATGGCAATAACTGTAGTGTCAGGTTCTGATGAAATGCATATTGTTAAATGATAGTCCTGGCTTTTATCATCAATGACACAAGGTTCTATCAAACAACGTAGGAGAGGTGAAGGACAGCATGGCTCAGGAAAGGAGGAATTTGGAGGCAGAAAGCGAGCTGTGGTCCATGAACACACCAATATAGAAATGGCAAATGCTATAACAGATTTAAGCAACTACAAATATATCTGCCTTCATTGGTGCAATTCATGAAGCGCATTTAAAAACTCCAAGCTAGCATTTGAAGTGAGTTTTAGAACAAAGAATTGCCTGGGTACCAAAATTGAAACCTTTCTGTGGAGTTTAAGTGGGCAAAGTCTTCTCCTCATTCTTCTTTCCTTTCAGTAATTAGGCTGCGCATACGTATTAATTTCTTCATGCCACTTTAGAGGGCCTCAAACAACTCCTTGAAGCCAACTGCAACTCTTCTAATATACAAACAACATTCTTGTACCTTTGGGTGACTGCCATGTCCCCACAGCAGTATTAGTTTGGTAGGAATATTAAGAATAGAATATTAAGACTAGAACCATACTATACCAGACCAAAAGTCTATTCATCTAGTCCAGCATTCTGTTCCCACTGTGACCAATCCGATCCTTCTTGGAATCCCGGAAATAGTACATGAGGGCAAGAGCACCACCCAGTAGGATAGGTCAATCTGTCCAATTTACTTTTGCTACATTTCTCAGATGTCTGGCATCAAGTTCATTTCTGCCTCGCTTCAGCAGAAACAAAAAGCATTTTCTTTTTAAAAGTCCATGCAAAAATAAATGTTGTTTATATGGATTTTAGCACAGCATTTGATAAAGTTCCCCATGGTATTTTGATTACCAAATTAATTAAATGTGAAATAGATGGAAACACTGTCGGATGGATCCATGATTGGCTGGAAAACTCTGTTCAAAGAATAGTCATCAACAGTTGTGCTTCAGACTCAGGGGAGAATAGAGCAGAGTGCTACAGGAGTCTGTCCCGAGGCTGACACTCTTCAACATCTGTTAATGATGTATATGATGGGATAAATGGAATCCTTATGAAGTTTGCATATGATATAAAATTGGGAGGGGTAGCCAATACATTGAAAGACAGGAGTAGAATTCAAAAGGGCCTTGATAAACTAGAAAACTAAGCTGAAATTGATAGAATGAAATTCAGCAAAGGGAAATGCAAAATGCTACAGTTAGGCCACAAAAACCAAAACAAACAGGTATAGGATGGGGGATACTTGGCTTAGCAGTAGTACATGTGAAAAAGACTTTGGGATTCTTGTTGATCATAAGTTGAACATGAGCCAGCAGTGTGATGTTTCAGCAAAGAAGGCAAATAATAGTTTATCCTGCAATAATAGTATCATAGTTTCCAAGTCAAGGGAAATAATAGTCCCACAAATTCTGCATTCGTCAGGCCTCATCTGGAATACTATGTTCAGTTCTGGGTGCCTTATTTTAAGAGGAATAAAGACAAGTTGGAGCAGGTTCAAAGAAGGGCAACAAGGAAGATAAGAGGTATAGAGAACAAAACATATACGGGAAGGTTTATCGAAGTGGGCATGTTTAGTCTGTGAAGAGAAGACTCTGCTCTCTCTAAATATCTAATGGACTGTCACAAAGATGAAATATCTAAAGGGCTTTCATGTTTTCTGTTGCCCCAAAGGGTAGGATCAGGTCTAAAGGTTTTAAATTACAGAACAGTAGAATTTGATTGAACATTAGAAGGAAATTTTTTATAGTAAGGCCAATTCAGCAATGGAATTATTTTCCTAGAGAAGTGGTGGGGTTTCTTTTTCAGGATGTCTTCAAGCTGGCCTGCTATTTTCTGGGGATGCTCTAACTAAGTTCCTTCAATGAGCAGAGGGTTGGACTCAAAGGCCATCCAATTCTATGGTTCTATGATGCTATGGTCAGTACATTTTTGGTGTGTACTTCTCCTAATATACACCATTTTGTTGGCAGTTTTTTTTTTCCCAAATGTATGCTTCCTCCCTAAATCCCGTGTATGGTGGTTTTGAATATATCTTTTCCCCCTCTAAATCTCATCGTTTTTTCTGGATCTAAGAGAGCAACTGCATTCCAGTTAACGTATAAGTTGGAGGAATGTAAGTTAGGTATGTTTATATCAAATTGAGAGCTGAACACAATCTCCCTTGTCCCTCCTGTTCATGTTCCATAGCAGTTAGTACTCAGACTAAGGTTCCCAAATCTTGGGGCCTGACCCGGAGTCTCAGAATCTTTTTTGATCCTCAGAGTGACAGAGAAGAATCTCAAAGCAAGAGCATTGCCATGAAAAGATGAATCTCAAGGTGAGAGCACTCCTCTGAAATTTTCCTTGGTGTTGTTTATTTGAAAGGCGTATTCTTGTGCAAATGTGGTCAATGCTTAACGCATCATGT
The DNA here is from genome assembly GCA_030412105.1 of Cyclura pinguis. Taxonomy (NCBI): domain Eukaryota; kingdom Metazoa; phylum Chordata; class Lepidosauria; order Squamata; family Iguanidae; genus Cyclura; species Cyclura pinguis. The sequence goes on from CM059600.1 coordinate 168,642,993, forward strand.
TTAATGACATCACCAGGAATTCCCTCGTATAACTAAACCTTGTAGCAACACTTGGATATGCCCCTGTAACATCACAGAGGGTTGTCCCTAGGTCTTTGGTTTTGGCACTGAAATCTTAAGACGTAGGACAGTCCTAACTCAGGGACATGTTGCCTTCCTTACTGGAGATAATCTATAGCCACAATGACTATTAATCTATATAAGCCTTATCCTACAAAAGGAGAAGAACATTACCAATTGCATTTTTTAAATTAAAAAAAGGGGGAGGGGCCTAAAAAACATCATAGGAAATCCTATCATTCCCTAATAATTCACTGAGCCAAGAATTAATAGACTAGATCTTTTCTTCTTGATGGCACAAGCTATAGGGAACATGTTGTACTTCTCAGACTGATTCAGTTGTGTACTAACTGCGATATGGATCCCATATTTTAATTTAAGGATTAACTTTCTTCTTTTTACTGATCAGCTTTCCCTCTTCAGCAGCCAGCAGGCATGAACCAGCCATTAGTTTTTATAATCACCTTAATAATTGAAAAGTCAGCATTGATTGTCTAATATTATTTGTGCCAATGCCCAAATCTTTTTAGCAACTATTGTTGCAAAGGCTATGTGAAATATTCAATTAAGTTCTTAGACATAGCAGTCACAAAAGCATAAAACATCTTGAGGCAAAAAAGGCACTAAGCATATTTCAACCTTCAAGCATTAGCAAAGAAATTGGGAACCTCTGGCTGCCCAGATGTTGGACACAAAATCCCATAAGTCCCTTCCTGCACGGCCAAGGGGCAGTGGTTCTGGAATTTGCAGTACTGCAGCACATAGAGGAGCATGGTTTCCCCACTCTTCCTCTGCATTGGCAATCACAATGACAACATTGTTCCATTGCTATGTTTTCTTTTCCTATTATACTAAGGATAGTGGATCAGAAACAGAGATCAGTGGTAGGAAAAGCAACTGCTTCATTTTCGCTTTAAAAGAGCTATTTTTATTCCTCTGAAAATAGCTCTTTCAATCCTTTCTGTGAATTGCTTTTAATATTTGCAGTGATCACAGTGGTGAACACAGAAGTTTTCAACTAGATATCAAGGGCAAGATGAGCACATCAGAACTAACCTTTGTGTTCAGCATTTTGAAGTGGCAATTTTAGGTCTGTGTACTCAGTATCTGGTATCTGGTATTTTGATTTCCTAGTGAATGAAAATGTATAAGTGCTATCTAAAATTAAAATATTTATTTATTTATAACATTTATATGCCATGTTTCTCCCAGTGTTTGACCCAAGGTGGGTCACAAACAATAGAACAAAAATCCCTGGAAACATAACAACAAAATTAAAATGTGATTAAAAGATTGGCATTTTGAACACCATAAATTTTAAAAAATGTGTGTGTGTGTGTAAAATCATTTTGAAAAGTTAAAACTAGAATACCTTCCCACCCACATAAGAAGATTCCCTAAAGGGAATGCTGCTTTCAGGAAACAGATTATCTGTAATGTTCTTGCAAAGCATTCCAACTAAGGAGTGACTTGGATTGCACCCAGTGCTGAATCTATGTTAATGTGCCTTGCTGATCTCTTGCTACACTGACATTTTCTTGTTAGATGAAATGTTCTTAATTCCCCATTAATACAAAATGAAAGTGCTCATAGATGTAACCTGAGGTGATGAAATGTAAATGCTACTTACTAACAATTACATTTATTTTAAAAATGCATTTTAATTTTTGAGACTAATTGTTTGGTTGCTAGTTGGTAAAGAGCCTCAATAACATTCTAGTTCATTTGTATACAAAATTTGTGATTTTATAATGAGACATGTTGTTGTTGTTGTTTATATCCCACATCTTTCTCAATTCAGGACTCAAAGCAGCTTACAACATTTAAAACAAAAAGTGATTAAACTTAACAATTAAATAAATTAATCAAAAAATTAAAACCAATTAAGACACAAGCCATTAAAAAGAAAAAAAAACCAGAAAAAATAAATATTATAGGGAATAGCAGTAGTAGAAGTAGAAAGACAAGGGAGCGAAGATGGTCTTTAGTGGTTTTTTCTTTCTGTTTATATCTTGGTCTGAAATTCCACATTTATGAGTTGAGACTATTTCTAAAATACTCAGTCTAAATTCTCTCCAGTTCTGCTACTCGACCCAGTGTTCTCTAAAACCTCCCTTGTTCTCCTCACAGGCTCCAAAGATATTTCTTGCTGCATTTTTATTCACATTCACTTTGCCTTCTGTCACCCACCAAGTACTCTCTCCACAACTGATCCCAAATTAGTTAGTTTACTACCTGAGGCAGCTTAGGAGACAAAATGGCAGGGCATATACCAGGCACAGTTTCTCTTCGAACAAGATGGCACCACTCTTGGGTCGCTCTGTCCACTTGCTTGCTGCCTTCTCCCGAACAGTGCAAGGCATCTGGGTTGTCTATCACACGAACTGCACATTGCGTGTATGCATGCAATGCGGGTTAGACTGCATTTCTGGACCAGCTGTTTCTGGATTTGCACACTTGGTCAGACTCCTTTTTCCTTCCCAGTGACTCTGTCTGTGATGCAGCAGGAGAAAGCAACAATTTGAAGCAGCCAGCCTTGTCTAGCAACAACAAAACATCAGTGTCCTCAGGACACCAGCTCAGAGGGATAGGAATAACCATAACATTCAGGAGAAATGTCCAAGGTAAAGTGGCCTTGGCCAATGCCAATCAAGTACCCATTGCATAGGATGGCCATTCCATTCTGGCTCATGGTAGAGATGGCTCTGTCCTCAAATTGTCTGCCAGCTCATGGATACATTTTTAAGGTACACTATAAGGACATGCAATAAAGATCTCAGTTAGATATTGTAATATTATTCCAACATTAAAAGGAGGGGGGAGAAAAAAAACATTCATTTTTCTTTTTTCTTTTTTTTTCTTTTTTTTAATTTTTATTAGTGAATACAGACAATATATAATACATAACACAAGTGCATAAGATAACATAAAACAACTCATAGCCCAATACAAGTACATAAACTACCTAAACTACCTAAACAACACAAATACACAAACTAATCAACGATACTAAATACCAGGACAAAAAAACAAACAACAATACAATAAATACATTAAACATATATCCCCGTTATCTAAATATGGTGGTGTTTCCATATATCATAATTCAATATAATTATATAATATTTGATAATTTTATAATTGTATATAACCAAATATACCATACAAAATAGATATTTCTGCTAAACCTTCTTAATTTTCTATATTCTCTATGATATATTCTTACAGTTTTATATTTTCCATTCTACATAATGTTAAAAAAGAAAACTTCATTAAAAAATAATAATGCTAATACCACCATCTCCACCCTCTTAATCCCCCCCACACCGAAATTCAAGATACACATGCTCACTTATCTATATTTTTCCTTCTAATAACAAAATCTATTTATATATTTCATTTTTCATAGATTTCAATGAAAGCAGGTTAAATATTTAACTATAAATCCCTTTGGAAGTTGTGTCTCTATACCAGTCTTTCAAATGTTGGAAGCATTGTTAGGTCTTCTAAGCACTGAATCTAATGGACGCTGCTCTGAAAATTATATGGAAAGTTTAGCTGTCAGGGCCCTATTTCCCTGCATTCAAACTATCCCTGCATGGCACTTTTCTGAGTCTGATTTCACTTTGTGTATACAGGAATCACAAGCAAGATGGTGCCTGACCAATGAATGGATATGAGCAATATCTATCACACTGTTGTAGAACTGCCTGCGGTGACATCCTGCCCACCCATCTACCGCTAACAGCATCTATTTTATAGTGGTGTTTCTAGGCCTTTCTGCTCAAGGACCTCCAAAGTGGCTAATAAGAGAAACAGAAAGAAAGCCCAGAATATATAAAGATAACAAAGGCTTAGCAGCAAGAGCGTTATGGGGAGGGAAAAAAAACACACATAGTGAAAAGTCAGTTCAGCAACAGTTGCTAAAGAGCAAAAGACTGACAAAATGCAGTGGATTATACAGGCCTATACTATACTCCATTTAATGGTCATAGGATCACATCCTTAATCTGGGATTGAATGTGTACAGACTCTTTTAGATAGGGTTGCATATGCCCTCAAGGACCAAATTTGAGTTTTCAGCAAACAAACAAACAAACAAACAAAAAACATAAACAGTCCTGAAAAATAATTTGAAACCACACAGCTAAAACAGCCAAAGAAATTTCAAGGACCAAAGGCCATGTGGAACAACACTGTCTTAAGCCATTTCCGCACTAGACTGTTATAGCACTACTATTCCACTTGCAACCTGGCACCTCCTGAAACTGCAAATCCCAGGATTCCATAGGAAGTTGCAAGTGGAATAATAGCACTATAACAGTCTAGTGTGGAAACGGCCTCAGTGGACCGTCAGAAGCTGAGAAGATATGAAACTAGCCTAACTTCCCTTGGCAGGGAGCTCCACAGTTGGACTGTTGCTATATTCTTCCAGGTTATCTTTCACACCTGTTAAAAAAGTAGACAAGGAAATGGACATTCCACATTTCCCAGTTCCATATAGTTGTCTGAATTTTCAGGAGTCTTTAAGCACCCTTAGCTGTGTTTGATTATGGCCAATAAATATAAAATGTGAAAAATTGGAGTATAGTGCAAAGTGGCCATGTAAGCATGTCCAATACACCTATTTTTCTGTAGCTCATTGTATGTACAACCGTAGGAGAAATGTGCTCCATGTGGCTGTTAGGCCATTTCCACACTATACTGTTATAGTGCTATTATTCCAGTTTCAACATCACATGGAATCCTGGGGTTTGCAGTTTAGGGAGGGGCCTTTAGAATTCTCAGCCAGGGAGCTCTTTGGCCTCAGGAAACTACAAACCCCAGAATTCCACAGGATGTTGAAAGTGGAATTATAGCACTATAACAGTGTAATGAGAAAATGGCCTCAGTGAGCTGAAAATCTCTGTTTAAAAAAAGCATTGTTTGGCTTTACTAAAAGGACTGCTTTAAAAGCATTGAAATGTCTTTTTCCTCTTCTTTTTTTTTTATCACAGTGCACAACTATAAGTGGACTGGCAGCTCTTAGTTTCTTGTAATGGATACCCCCCTTGGCGTAGCTATGTCATGCTACAAATAGACTCTTGCTGTCTTTGGGATGTTCCTTGCAGAGTGCAACTGGTATTAACTTGCTTATATCCTTAGCCTGGCCAAACAACACCTCCCCTCAGTCTTTTGCTATAGAATGATATTTAGTGTCAACCAGGGGAATGCAAGACTTGATCTTTGTAGTATCACCTACTTAACTAAATTTAATGTGCTATGTGCTGACAGTTGACAGTGCACAAGGTATTGGCTGAAACTGATTGTCTGATTTTTAAAAGAAAAGCCAAACCTTGCTTTCAAATGTAATAATGTCACACAGTTGTGACTGGTTTAATATCAGTTTAGTATGTGCCATAACTATTTATATTATATAAATTTAAAGTTCAGTGTTTGCCTCTTCTACGAGACAGAGGGCACCCTGTGCTAGATGCAGGCTCTGTCTATTGTGAACAGAATTTCTCCACTCACAAAAAGGGGTCTTTCTCCAATTTTTCACCAGAATTAATTCAACAGGATCCCTGTGACCCTCTAAGTTGCATTTTAAGGAGTGTGGGGGAGCTACCATGAGGAGGAAAGGCAAGGATATCTGCCTCTCTCAGTCTAGGTGCATGCACCTAAAACTAGATCTAAGCCAATGGCTTTATTTAGTGCCACTTATAACCTGACAAACCACTGCATAGTCAAAAAACACCAGAACCCTGATCTGAAGGATGTGTGCTTTGCAGGCCAACATAACCTCCATTCCTTCCTTAGCTTACTAGGTAGGTCAGTCCTTCCTGGTGTTGCCTGCTCAGTGAAAGGTTGCTAATCTTGTTGAAATTACTGTAGCTTCCACAGACTTCCTTAGAAATAACTGTCTTAAAAGCCACGAGACCTTTCAAATTTGCATTCATTTTTGGTGAGATCTAGTGTCTGTTTGGAGAGTTGTGATCTTTCTGATCCCCAAGAAAATATGCAAATTTAATCAAAATTTTTAAGACTCCTTTAAAACAGAGCTGAGAATTCTGCAGCCTGTGGGGGTCTCCTTTGTGCCCTGAAGCCTTCCTAACTGCCAGGCAAATCTTAGAAAATCAGGGTACCATGCCTTCAGAAGCCTTTGGGCGTGCAATTCTTAGGAAAAACCAGTCATGGGTCTCCTAAGCACACCTTGTTTTATTCTCCCCCTCCCCCAAATTCTTTCTACAAAGGCAAAATATGACCTTCTGGTCACTTCTGGTTTTGTTGGAAATGGGGTACATCCCACAGGACTCTGGGAAGTTAGGATAGACGTGACCTCCCATTCCCCAGCCCTGCAATTAAAAAAAAAAACTATAGATGTTTTACCTCCAGCAGCACCCCCCTCCAAAAAAAATATAGCAATGGGCAAGGGGCCTTTGGTTCATCCTGAAAAATCAATCTGGCTTTTCAGAGGTTTCTTCCGAATATTTGACAAGCCTGATTGAGAACCCTTACATACATACATACATACATACATACATGCATGCATGCATACAAACAAACATATCCTTTCTCAGGCTGTGCAATGTTGCTAATGTTGCCAATGTTGGCAGCACTTTAGCCATTTGTGTTGCACTACAGCCTCCATGATCCCTAGCAGAAAATGATGCTGCTAACCATATTGTTATCTGGGGAGTTCTGGGAGTTGTCAATCAGAAAGTAACTTTGAAAAACAGCACAATCTACCATGTGTTTGAGAAAGTGGCAACGAGAAGAGGATCAGATAATCTATTTTTATATTCTCCCTTTGGGAGCAGCATATGGGAGTTAAGCTGGTTTCACTGAACTATGCTTACCGAAAGTATTGGATTAGATCTGTGTTAACAGAATGCAACCAGTACTTGAAGAAATGCCTGCTCTTCACACTCTTTCTGAGTGGATGTTAAATCTGGATGAAGCTTTGAATTTTGCTGTTGGACAACCGGCCATTCTGTATTTGAGTTCAAGTATCATGATCACAGCACTATCCTGATGACGAGACCACTGGCACTGGGCTGAAAAAAATCTGTCTGTTTGGCTTCTTTCACATTTTTCTTCACTTGCAAAGGTATATCCACACTGCAGAATTACAGTAATTTGATACTAACTTACATGCCATGGCTTCTTCCTATAGAATCCTGGTAAATGTTGTTTGGTCAGAGGCACCAAAAAAGCTCTCTGGCAGAGAATTCTTAAGGGCCTTTTCTTCAATGACCAATCCCAGGATTTCGTAGGATGGAAGCACGGCAGTCAGAGTGGAATAACAGTGCTATTAACTGTGTAGTGTGGATAGATCTCGGTTGGTTCCATCCTGAATATGAAGAAGTGTTCTATATTCTTTATTAAAAACGTGAAATTAAACCCTTTCCCATCTATTTTGCCCAAATTCAGCAACTGTAGCTATTCTTAGGATAGAGACAACCAGATTGTACCAAGCAATTAAAAACAGTAAGCTCTTGGAGGGGGGGTGAGGGGTGAGTAGCAACCCTGGTCCAGTGCTAACATGATCGAAAACATAGGGTTCAAAGCCAGATATGTGAGAGTTAAAAACTCAGCCTGAATGGAGAAATCTGTCCCTTCTGGATTCTCTCACATTGATTTTTCCATCCTGTATATAAACAAATTTGCAAGTTGTAGTAAACTACTATCTAAGATGAACTGAAATGGAATTCTCACTCATCTTTAACTGGCATCTTAAGGAATATGAATTCCCCTGAAGGCAAAAAGCAAGTGATTTTTTTCCCCCACTAGTAAGTGTTGCCCAGCACTGCGAGACTGAACATCTCAACCACAAGCATGAATCAAACACAGAGAACAGTTCCTGTATCTCTTTTGCAGCCACAAGGTGGCAGAATGATGACCCCAAATATCCTTATCATAGGTAGCACAGCTGGGACAGCGCTCAGGTTTCCAGACGGGCACTTTACTTCTGTTCGGTTGCATTTGTGTCTTTTTCACTTGGTGGAGCACTAGTGTGAAACCTGAGATTCAGGGTTCCCATAGAAGTGGGTAATTAACAGTAATTATGCTTTGAAAAAATCCCAGAGCAACACTCAGAACCTACTGATGCAGTGTAAAACTAGGGATGGTAAAGTTACTTTTTTTAAAAAAATTAAAACTCTCAGAATCCTGCAGATTGCATACCAGTGACTAGAGGATTCTGGGGATTAGTTTAAAAAGAAAAGCTTTCCTACCCAAAGCTGTACAAAACAATAAAACCAGAGGTTCCTATCATACATCAGAACTTTGAGAAACTGAAGCTTTCCCCTTAGGATTTACTTTAAGCATAGGGAAAGAAAGCCAGGTTGATTTGTTCTGAACTTCAGTTTCCTCTTGAAGCTTTTTAGATTTCTTTGATCTTCACTGGACTTCACTGCAAAGTTTTTTAAAAAGATCTGAGAGTTTTAAGGAAACTTATATTTCAGAGTGGGCTGTATGTGAATCAAGGAGCAAGTGGGAAGACCTCAATAACCAGTACTCTTACTAGTATGAATCTGCAGAATATGGTATGTATTAAATCTACATCCCATTCAAACACTCACAAGCCCTTTGGGGGAGAATGTAAGATGCCAAAAGGAGTACTTGATTCTCTCAGCTGACTGCTGTCTGCCTGCTGCCCAAAGGAAAACATTTAGCTTGGGACTTGGCTGACGTAGCTACAATCTCTTGAGATGTGTGTAAAGGCCACAGAAGTCTTCCCTTCCCGCCACCATGGCCAGGCAATGACTGCATTGTCAGTATTTGCCCCTCCTCTTTGATGGGAAGAAATCTAACCTTACTTTGTATATTTTTGTCCACATATTTTCAGCTATGTGCACTGCTTATATGCATCCGCCCGTCCCCCCCCCACCAACATTGACTAAAACATGCTTCAGTGATTTTTTCTGCACATTTGAAACATAAACGTTTTTCTTTACACTGTGCATGGATGCGTCCACTGGCCCTCATCCAGAAGTGGCCAGATTCTGAAATGCAAGCTGTGTCCTGCCCATAGGTATTCCTGGAAGTGGACACTGAGGCCATTTCCGCACAAGGCTGTTATAGCGTTACGATTCCACTTTCAACCTCCTATGGAATCCTGGGGTTTGCAGTTTCGGGAGAGGCCGTCTGGCGCCTCCCGAAACTGCAAACCCCAGGATTCCACAGGAGGTTGAAAGTAGAATCATAGCGCTATAATAGCCTCTTGCAGAAATGGCCTGAGACATTGATGGATTTGATGGATTGATGGATGAATTGATGGATTTATTTTGATTTATTTATATCATGCCTTCCCCCCTACATGAGACCTGAGGCAGCTCACAACATGGTATAAAACAAGGTCTATCTAAAGCCCTAATGATAACAAATTTAAAAAACAACCCAGTACCTCAAACTAACATAGATTCCTCACACAGTCTTAGTGATAGTGCATTTGAGGGACCCATTGGACCTCCTTTCCTTCTCCCACAATTGTTTGTAATGTGGAGAAGACACTGTCAACATTCCTGACTGTCCTAGAGGGTTTAAGAGCTGCCATTAGTACCTACTGTACTGCCTGGGCATGGATCTCAAAATAAGGATCTCACCACATTTTCCCCCATGCAGGTGAGAAAGCAGAGAGCAGTATGATCAGAATAGAGGCAGGTGATCCACTCACCTCAATTCTGCATGGAAGAATTCAAGCAGGGCTGCTGTCTGACGCAGGTACCCCAGCCCACAACCTGTTTAGATACTCTGAAAGTGAAATGCAGAGTTGTACCTATATATCTCACATTAAAAGATGCAGCTGTCTCCAAACAAGGCATCTACAAATATAATTTTGCTCCACAAGATGGAGGAAAGGCTGACCTGGTGGCATAGTGTTCTATACTGCCTTGCTCACACCTTCTCAGTGGCAGCAGCAACTGCTGAACAACAATTTGGGTGGAGTATGTGTACTGATGGAGAACAATAGAAAACTCTGTGCAGATTTGGCCTCATCCACCTCAAATGTCAGTTTCTTGCAAAATATTAGAAATTTCTCACTGCTAACCAGCACGATTTAGTGGTTTGAGTATTGGACTATAACTCTGGATACCAGCGTTAGAATTCTTGCTCAGCCATGGAAACCTGCTTGGTGACCTTAAGCAAGTCACACTCTCTCGGCCTCAGAGGAAACCCCCCTGCGAACAAATCTTGCCAAGAAAAACCCATGATTGGTTTGCCTTAGGATCACCATAAGTCAGAAATGACTTGGAGGCACACAACAAGAACAACAACAACAATTATTACTTGTGGAGTTTAAAGGTTTGCACATGTTAAAAGACCAAACCTAATCCTGCAGTTGATTAATAAGAGGCCAGGAATCTACTTGTGTAGCAAAAAGTATAAATAATAAGCATAGTGTGTACTACTTTACCTAGAACTATGATTGCTTTCTAGTATAGCTACTACTTCCATTCAGTGGTAAGCAAGAGCCATCTACAGGAATCTTATCTTCACCAGTTATATCAGGGATGCACAAGCTTTTCAGTCCTGAGGGCCACATTTGGAGTATGACAGGGCCACATGTGCAAATGTTCATTCTCACGCCCACTCTTTCTGTCTCTCTCTCTCTCACCCACACACACACACGTGCATGCACACTCAAATGTAATTGTTCACAGTTTGTTTTTTTTCCCACCGGGCATACAAAATCCCATTCCATTTGCGTGAGCAGAGGCGAACGCCTAGCTGATAAAGCACAGACAACCAACTGGAGGAAAAAGGCCACAACTTTATTGATTCCAGAGCACAGAGGGTTTGGTGCCTACATGGGTCTGGATTCAATCATTGATCAACCCGCCTGTTGATCAATAAGCCAAGCTTCTGGTCCCAATACTGGAATCCCGGGGAATGGCAGGCCTAGCCCATCAGCTGGGAAGCCCTGGGGGCGGGGGTGCCATACAGTGTGTGACTTCCTGAGCTGGCCACTCCCTAAACCATCTAGAACCCTCCCAAAATACCTGATGTACCAACACCAGCAGGCCATTGGTACCCACCAACCTGAATCCAAGACCCATGCAACCGCCCCAAAAGTTGTGAAAAAATTATGAACTTTAACATTAAAACCTGGGGGGCGGGATTAGGCGGGGAGCAGCTGGAATGAAAAGAGGCCCTATCCAGCACGGTGGGGGAATATATATTCCCCCACCTGATGTTAACCGGGCATGTGTGGTCCCACCCATGCCCAGCCTGGCAACCAATGGGACTCCGCCAGGCCTCCTCCCATTGGCTGCAGTGTTTGCGGGCATAGAACTGGATCATCCCTCCTCATCTCCTCCCCCAGCCACTGGATGGAGGGCCGATGCTGCTCCGTCGACCCGCCTTGCAAATGGTGCCACATGGCCAGGTAGGTCGCGCAGCATGCTTTATGCACGTTTGCTTAAAAGTGAGCTCCAATGCAAAAGGTCTCAGGCATGCAAAACAGAACTCAGTTCTATGCATGGCTACTCAGAACTAAGTCACAGTAAAACAGGTTTCAAACATACATGGCACTATCAAATCTTGGTATTTAATGCCTTGTTCTTGAAATACATATAAAATTTGAGAGACTAGATATTCACAGTTTAAGTGCCTTTAATTAGCCCTCATTTCCAGTCATTGATTCCCTGGTCAGAATTCTCACCGAGAATGGAATCTGAATCGCTGTAGTGGTGGCCTTTACAGCCCAGCTGATCACATGCTTAAGGGGAAAATGAAACGGAATTGTGTGCTGCAGGATGTACGTCCATAAATTATATGGACATCAGTATACTTTAAAGCAATAAACAAGAAATGATTGGTGCCATCTCTCAGTGTCTATATATTAAGGTCATCCATGGAGCTCAGTAGAATTACAGGCTATTGTACTATAGACTGCAAAATATAAAAAAGTTTTTTGGTTTGGTTTGGTTTGGTTTTTTTACACTCTAGTATCATGAACCCTTCAGTTATCAGAAAACAACCCCATGCTTCTGTTCAGGGTACCTCTGCTTCAGTTCTCATTTTCAGCCTTCTTCCAGTATGTAGTGGAGGCTTCTACAAGGGAGAATTGTTCATTATAGCTTTAAAGACATTTCTTCCCATACATCTCCAGCTAACAGAATCAAACCTGTTGTTTGCTCAGAAAGGTGTCAAGTAAAATAATGTGCGATCAAAAGACTGCTGCAGTCAGAGCTCCTGACAGAGTTTTTAAGACGCAAAGAGGAGTAATCAAAAGTGTTATACATTATCTCTCATGTATAGTGATCTACCGTATTTGCCAGCATATTAGACACTGGCATATAAGACGCACCTCACTTTTCAAGGGGTATTTTTCAGGAAAAAATTTTTAGTTCTCTGGTGAGCAAAACGCACAGGAAAGGAGGGGAAGGAAAGGAGTGTTGCACCAGGAGAGGAGGGGAATGAAAAGAGTGCTGCACTACCACCGCTCCCTTCCTGTTTTGCTTTGGCAGAAACTTTCAGCGGAGTCAAAATGCAGAGGAGAGGGGGGGAAGGGAAGGAAAAACTGTAGAAACATCTGTCTATGTTCCTATAGATCAAGGCTTCCACTACCCCCCCCTTCCTGTTTTGCCTGGGCAGGGAGAACTCTTTTCACTCCCCTTCCCTTCCCTATATATTTAACATTACCGTATTTGCTGGTGTATGAGACACACCCCATTATCAGAGGGTATTTTTAGGGGGGGAGTGCATCTTATACACCAGCAAATATGGTGCTTCACAAGGAATAAACATTTATGATTAACAAAGGAAGGCATGGTAATGGATGTAATGAATGACAGTAGGTGGATCTAGACAAAGACTATGGTCCTTAAGCACACTATGCTATTATAGCACTATTGTCCCACTTTAACTGACATGACAATATTGCAAGGAATCCTGGAGTTTGCAATTTAGGGAGTGGCATCTAGAAATCTCAGCCAGAGAGCTCTTTGGCCTCAGAAAACTACAAACCCCAGAATACCACAGGATGTTGAAAATGGAATAATAGTACTATAAGGCCATTTCCATACCGGGTTTCTGAAACGGTGCAGAGCGACCTGTCACGGAGGTCTTCTACATCATAGAGTGGACTGGCGTGGACTACTTTTTGTAGTTCCACACCAGAATCCACTCAGGAGCGGCCGGAACTAGCCAGGCTGCGTGTTTTTTAAAAACCTCTTTTTCGAGGTTTTTAAAAAGCACGGAGCGCGCAGCCCCGTGCCGCTCCATCGCCCGGCTCCAAAGTGGATCTTCAGGCGCGCACAAGTGCGTGCCTGCAGATCTGCCGGGGGCGGGCTTCCGGCTGGCGAGATTCTCTGGTTGATGGAGAGCCTCCACCAACCGGAAGCTGCCATCTGGGACGCCGGAGGACTGTGGAGCAGCGAGCTCGCGCTGCTCCGCGTGGCGACGGACTTACCCGGCTGCGGGTAAGCTCCGTTTTAGCGTGTTTTCGCCCGTTTCCCCCCACACACGTGAAAAGGGCCTAAGAGTGTAGCGTGATGAGGACCTATGTGTTCCTGTTATAATTCAGTAACAACTTCAGTAATAACATGTGAGAACCTAACATTTCTAAAAAGATAAGTCAAGGTGGTCAGGCTTTGGTAGGGCTATTAGGTGGTGTATGGAATGTCACCATTTTTTCATTTATTTTCTTATGTTCTGTTACAGTTATGGTTGTCACCTGCTTTCCATTGGCTTTGAGCCTGTCCATTTCACAAAATTGTGAAGGATGTGCTAAAATAAAGTTTCTGCTAGGGCTGGAAAGAATATTCAAAAAATTCTTAGAAAGTGATTGAAAAACAAGAACACTTTGGTTAGAAGACTCTTGGACTGGTGAGAGTCTTCACACTTCAGGATATATTCTGCATATAATCTGCAACTTGTTTTGTGCAGAAAACAAAATTTTCTTCCCAGGAAACAGCATTTTATGTGTAGGAAATAATATTTACCCATTTTAACTACTACTAGCCATTTCCTGGTAAGGATTCATCTTCTGTTATAGCAGGGATATCTTCAGGGTAGCCTCATGTTCACAATTATACTGGCATGCTCAAAACCCAGGGTCTTGATTACTATGTTCACTCCTTCTTATGCCTTTGCTCCTGCTAGATTCTTACTTTCACTCTTTGGATAAGTCTTTGATGACAAGGGGATATATTCCTCACGATGTCATGTAGATGCTGATCCTGGTGTGGTGTTCATGTACGGTACTCTGGTTCATCCAGAAGATTCAGTCCCATATCTTCCCAATCACCATCAAATGTCAGTGTTGGTTGCCTCCAAAACATATTTGGGCCTTCTCTGTGCACTACATGTGTTTTCTGCTGCTTCCTGGTTGTATGTTTTTCCTCCATTGGCATTTACGAAAGATGTAAAGTATTTTGCCTATGGAATGGATCAGATCAACAGTATATTAAATGTTTTTGTCAGTGGAGAGTCCCACAGGTCCTTTGACTATCCTTGGGGCTTCTATCTGGTTCTGGTAAGTTGAAGACATGGCAACATGGTAAAACCATGTCTTCTGCTCAGTGAGCACGAGTTGGCTTCTTCTGATCTATGTGGGAGTATTTCCTAGCAGAGTTCCTTACCGGTGGCCCCAGGCAGTGCTTCCAGCTTGGGACCAGGCTATTTGACAGAGTCCTTTCCGTACAGATGTATGATAGATGATCTACCATAAGCTGTATGGTGTACATGTAGGACACAGCTGTTCCACTAGTTAGTTGCAGTTTACCTATTCATGTGAACATTCCCAGGCACTGATATTTGTTATCAGCTTTCCTGAATGTTGAATACCTTTTTGTAAGCACTAAATACTTATAATCAGTAAAAACTATATAGCATTCTAGTTGCTTAAGCCAGGGAACAAATGTAGACTCAAGTGTTACCCTGATTTCTGGAGGTCCTGGGAGGGACACCTTAATGTGCTCAAAATTATGGAGAATGGGAATTAGCTTAGAGCACTAGTTAGCAATGCGAGAGGCAGGGCAACATAGCGAGATCTTGAACCCAATGTCTACGGGGTCAGGCCGAGTCAATGAGCAAACAGAAGTAAATAATACTAATTGTTTTATTGATGTACAGTCAAACACGTGTATGCAACACACTCACACGAAGAACTATAGAAATAAAGGTAGGAGTTGGATAGAGGGATTTTAAGAGGAGGTTTAGTATGGGAAATACTACACCTGTCCTGAAGCCTGGGTAGTCTGAAGACGAAGTCCGTGGAAGTAAGAATTCTCAGCACGAGGAGCTGAGGGGAAGACTCACTGGACAAAGCGACAGCAAGGCGGGATGGAAGCCAAGAGCAATCCAACGAGATGCTCAAAGTCAGGGGTTCTTATAGGGGAAAATGTGGCCACAGACTAGTCCGTTCTTGGGGATAACAATGAGTTTCGGGCTGGAGACAAAGTCTCCGAAAGGTCAGTACTTTAGATGATTGAATTATTCCAGAGGTGTCAGTAGAGTAGCCAGTATGCAAACGCGGAGTGCTTGAGAGTTGTATAGTCCGCTCATCAAGCTGCCTGCTCGGGGCAGGGGATCTTTTGTAAGTAGCGTGCATACATAATGTGGTACTTGCCTTGAGGTCTCCTAAAGCTGCATTCGGCAATGACTGGCCTACCTGGATTGAGATTTGAATGGTTCCACTATTTTCAGCCGTGCCTGTGTGTGTGCTTGTCCGGGGGCCTCGCAAGCACGTGGAGAGGAATGAGTAAAGAAGGCCAAATTATTGATATCAAATGATATCTAATATCCCACAAGCTCAGGCTAGAAACAGTGGTAACACAAGAACTATATAAGCAATAAAGTCCAGTCACAGCAGATATTATCTAAAATTAGCATAAGGCGGCTCTGGCAGAGATCCATTAAATCTGCTTATCGGTCTCCTTGTGTGCTCTTCTTACGTTATCTAGGAGTGGACAACGGCAACTGAGGATACTTCAGAACAAGTTCTTCTTCCCAGCCACCAATCAGTGGTGGAGGGCCACTTGGATGCCTTCTGACGGGCTCTGAGTACCGGGTGGGGGGAGCAGGCTCCATCCTCAATGTAAGAGTGCTCCTTTCTCTTTGAATGCTCAAAGGGCAGCTAGAATGCCCTGTGTACTCCTGCAGCTATTCTCAGGAGCCTCCCTGGCTGCTGCTGCAGACCTGAGGCGAGGGGCATGGTTCAAAGAGGTTTTGGATACCTTCTTGCACAACATCCCTAGAAGTACATATACTTACATAATCATAGCTTAAGCCAGCATATTTTACCAACAGAAGATAAAGAAAATGGTCCAATTGGAGTAGGTAGGAAAGAAAGAGTAAAGGAAACAAGCCAAATAGTGGGAAGAAACCTTTTTATATATTGAATTTTAAAGCACACCATTACACCATCCTCTTTAAATTACAAATCATTTTTTCTAGATATGCAAAATTTACAATCTTTAAAGATATTCTCCACACAGAATGATTATGAAAAAAGACTAAATAGAATTCCTTAACCTTTAAATCTGAGCATTGACCTTATCTTCCCACATAAAACAAGTAGCTATTAAAACATTAATTAATGTAAGTAAAATGCAAGCAAAGAAAGTATCCTTGAATTGTGATCTTGGCAAGATTAGCTACTTTTTTCAAAGTGTGTAACAATTTTTTTCCCCATAATTTATGCAGGACTCAAAGTGTTTTATCTGAAACTACAAAAAAAAAAAACCCAACAGAGAAAGATACTCAAATCTGAGTGCCTTTATAAAGAGAAATACATTTCCTCAAGAGATTCATAACATGGTAAGGAGCATCCAAAACAAAACTGTCAACAGTTTTAAAAAAAAGGTATGCTCCAACACACATGTATATATATTAAACTGAAGCTACTAAAATTTAATTACTTACACATTACTCTTAAACATGCTTAATCGAACAATTCAATATTAATTCACCTAAATAATATGATTATATGAGACTGAGAATGAATCTTTTCGGATTCATTTCTGTCAATATATTTCCACTTCTGTTGGTAGTGAACGTTACTAAACACTCTTTTTAGAATTATATTATTGGCCTACAAAATTCTGTAACATCCAAGGAAAGGTAATTTTAAAGAAAATGAGTAGCAGTAGAATTATTTATTAAAAATAAATACTCATTAAAAGGAAATCTTAAGTGAGTTGTGAGTTGTTTCTTGCATTTATGATTTCAGGACCAGATCCCTCAATATTTCAGGGAAACTTGTGCGTTTGAAAAATGCCACCACCATGCAAAAAGATCACAACACCTGTGACCACAAATTGCTAGATCTGCGATTCCATTGAGATTCTACTTAAAGTCACCAGAGCCCTCTCATATGGCAGCTCCATAGTATTGCCTTGATTAGAAACTTTGGCCGACTCTTCTGATGTTTCAGAATGAATGATTAAAGCATCAGCACTAAATGATCGCGATCTGAGTCCTGATAATGAGGAAGATGTTCCAGGTTCTCCATCTGAGGCCTTTTCAAATGTTGTGTATTCTTGTTCCTTCCTATCTAGGTGCTTTGCGCTACAAAAAGGAGCATAAACCTCTGTGGTTTCTTCAAATTGGAGGCAGTTAACTTTGTAGTATTTTTTCTTCAGCTGCAGAACATCATTGAATCTGTGGCCCCAAAGGATTTCTCGGGGAACGTATGAACTCCTTGACTGATGTGATGTCCCTGTTGAATCTCCGGTGTAAACAAATGTCACCAGGATCTCAAAGTTGTCTTTAGCCAGAGCCTTCCTGTCCAGTTCATACAGTGGGCTGTCCTGGTTGATTTCATGTACAATGGTCACTGGAGTAGCAAGAATGATCTGGTCATTTAACAGCTTTAAATCTTTGTATTCCATTGCCATTCTCCCCAGTCTGTCTTGTACGTACCGCAAGAGCTGGGCTCTCACTGTGCCTTCCACCATATGATTGGGACGGAAATCACCCACACGCCACATGAGGCAGAGCTTGCCATCCCTTAAGCCTATTGTGGCATAATAGCTGAAGCGGATTGTCTGAGCTCGCTTCCGTGCAGTTGCCATTTTGGCCAAGGCAGCTCCAATGATGAATGTGTCAATGATGCAACCCAAGACTGATTGAAGAACAACTGTCAGGATTGCTGCAGAGCATTCTTCAGTGACACAACGGGATCCATAGCCAATGGTTGTCTGTGTTTCGAGAGAGAACAGGAAGGCCCCTGTGAAACTATGGACGTTATCAATGCAAGGGGTCACTTCTTCATCAGGTGACAAGTCACCATGCTGAAGTGCAATCAACCAGAAGACCAAGCCAAAGAACAACCATGAAAGGATGTAGGACAATGAGAAGATCACAAACATATGACGCCACTGAATGTCCACTAAGGTGGTGAAAATATCAGTCACGTAGCTCTCCCACTCCCCAAAGATGTGTTTGAAGTATACATTGCAGCTTCCATCTTTTTGGAGAAATCGCTTTTGCATTCTTTTCAGCCCAATTGAAGTTGTTTCTTCATAGCTATGTGAGTGTCTAAGTTGATTTGCTTCCATGCTTATCAGTTTATGGCTATCTCCAGGCTCAGCCATGCTTCTTGAGTCTGCACACTGATAATTAGTCACGTTTAAAGATACCAATAACCAGCTGGTTTCTCCCTCTCTTCATTTATAGCCTACAAAAAAAACCAGAGAGTAAATATTTGAGATTTGGATTGTATGCCAGGTTAGATTTTAATGACCATACATAATAGTTAGCTAAATTAAGTGGGAGGGAGAGAAGGAGAGAGAACAAAGTAGTATGTTTGCATCTTATATCTCCAGCTCCTTTATATAAAACTTAGTTCTCAACTGGAAAACAGCTTTAGAGCTATTGTTTTTTATATGTCTTGCTTTCCTCAATTGATCATCAAAGGCTGGTGTGTTCACTCTGAATAGGTACAAGGACATAGTTCAGTGGTAACATTTTATATATTCTATTTGACCTTAAACATCTCTGATGAAGTGCTCTAGGATGAGGAGAACTAAAACTCTGACAGTGTTCTTGAACTTTCTACAAAGCATATAAAAAGCAAAAATTGTTGTGCTGGTTCATTAAGGAGGAAAAGCTGCTGTAAAATGACTTTGCACCTGAAGATTCCTAGGTGCTTATCACATTAATTAGCTGTTTCAGATCTTTCCTCTTAAAATCCATTTTCCCCATAAAAATAGGAAACCCCAATTGCACAATTACAAAATGATGCTATTATGAAACACCCCATTCCCTCATTTCCCACACTGATTAGGAAGATGAACTCCATCATACAGCTTCTGCCATTTTAGTCTATGCTTTTTCTATGCTTTTTTCCCACAAACCAACACCTGCCCAATTTTGCTTCTGTATATTATTCTTTAAACTTACTTCTTTAGTTACCCCTGCAAAATTTTCCTGAACCCTGTAGTTTCTCTGGGCAACAAGGCTTAATAAGATTACACTGGACTTCCGCTGTTGCACTACACTCCTTATTTCAAAAACTATAATTTAAAATAATGTTTAAAAATATGCTAGAGAATAGGAAATGAAGGTACAGACTTTCTCTTGGGAACTTTTGGAAATTCTGGTGTCTTGCCAGCCCAGCCACCAGAAATACAGTCAGGTTTCCCCACTGGAGATCCCAATAGAAGCCGTAAGGGAAGAGAAATGAAACTATACCCACATTGTATCCACTATACTCTTACTATCACAACAAAATTAAATGGGATATTTGCAACCAAAGCAGTTGCTAAACTATTCCTCCTGTCGCTTTGCTGTTGTTGTGTGCCTCCAAGTTGTTTCAGACTTATGGTGACCCCAAGGTGAACCTATCATGGGATTTTCTGAGGC
The DNA here is from genome assembly GCA_030412105.1 of Cyclura pinguis. Lineage (NCBI taxonomy): Eukaryota > Metazoa > Chordata > Lepidosauria > Squamata > Iguanidae > Cyclura > Cyclura pinguis. Next base: position 168,662,850 of record CM059600.1, read on the forward strand.
TGAGAATGTGTGACACACCCAAGGTCACCCAGTGGGTTTTCATGGCCAAGCGAGAATTAAACCCAACATTCAGATGCATAGGAGGTCATAAACAGATGATTTCCAATAGGAAAAAAAGAAATCAATTTCCAAACAAACCAACAGTCATCCAGAATGGTGATGTAGCATTCAGAGAGCCACAATGTCATGTGATAAGATACAGGAAAAGATGTAACTAATACAGTGCAATTGTGGTATAACAGTGCCATGTGATACGCTCTCTAGTCTTTCCATCCACTAGGTACTACCTCTTAATTTGGTGTCAGGTGGCTGTTTTATCTAGCTCACCTCCCAAAATTAGCCTCCCACTTTGTTAGTATAAAGTCTGTCCTATTGATCTTCACTTGTGCTCTTCACCTGAGCAGCTACCTGTGTGTTTTATGTAAGGGTATAAAAGATCTGTGCAAAAGCTGAACTTTATGTTGTCAGAAATGGGGGCCAAGCCTTCTTTCTTCAAGAAAGAATTTCTAGAGCAACAGTATGTGGCACTGGTCTAAAGGAATCCCCTGTCATTGTTAAAAAACAAATTGATACCAAGTACAATTATTGCGGAATGGGTATAATCTGATCCCATAGTACCAGTACCTGTGGTGTTTTTTTTTTCATGCAGGATGACTCAGAATTGAGAAGCAGTACAACAAGAAAAGTGTTACACATACATGCACTCATACTTCACACTGTTGTTTTCATCTTACTGGAAGCCCTCTGAGCCTTTTAAAGCAAAAGATGAAAACAATGCATGATCTTAACACTGATTTCCCATGTCATGTATAATTTGGAAATGAAGAGTCAGATTCATACAATGAAGTAAAAGATGGAAGGAACGCTAGACCTATGTCTTCTCCAGAAAGTGGAGTACAGTGGTCCCTTGGTATCTGCTGGGTTTGGTTCCAGGACCCCCAGTGGATACCAAAATTCATGGACTCTCCAGTCCCATTATATACAGTGGTGTATAAAATGGCATCCCTTACATAAAATGGCAAAATCAAAGTTTGCATTTTGGAATTTTTAAGAAATATTTTCAAGCTGTGGTTGATTGAATCCGTGGATTCAGAATCTGTGGATATGGAGTGCCAACTGTATCCACATTCAATGAATGCAACCCAAATATCACCATACAAGTGTACAAACCTTCAAGTTCACTATCAGGCTGGATGGTACAGAGGACTGCTGCTTGGGATAGAATATGTAGCCCTCCAAATGTGGTAGAATTTAAATTCAATGACTCTGCTGGATATGGCTGCTAGAAGCTACAATTCAAAAACATCTGAAATGCCCTCCATAAGACTGGAGTTCTGACTTCATACTGGAAGTCAGGCCATTTCTGCACGATGACACTCTCCTGCATCATCCCGTCACAATCCTGGCAGCACCTCTGCTGGGATGGGAGCATGTCTCCAACACCCCTCCACACACAGCTGGCTGCCTGTGGAAGGGAGTGCCCCTTCCGTCTGCACTGCAGCCAGCCTTCTTCTCAAGCTGCAGGGGGGAAAGAAGTGCGTGAGCATGGAGATAGAAGCCTTGTGCGATTGGGGGCCACTGATGGACTTTTTTCCATCAATGATATACCCCACGATTGTGCCAGCTGGGGATGTGAGAAGGGTGAGACCACAACGATGTCATGCAGAAGTGATGTGGTGGTCCTGCTCTCTCACATCCCCATGCCGAGAGGTGCATCTTGAGGAAAAGGTCTCAGAGTAGAAACTTCCATGGTGTCTGACAGGGGCCAGAAGGAAGAATCTGAAATCAGATCTCCCCCTCCAAAGCTGGGACTTCATGACTGACCTAGGTGAGGTGTCCATCAACCCTGCTACCCAGAAACTTGCAATGTAAGACAGGTGTCACCACAGCTAAATCATCTAAAGAACAGAAGCAGCTGGCACACCAACTGTGGCTCAACTGCAACTGTGGCTGAACTGCATTTATCTGGGCATCCAGATAAAGAAGCCAGATCTAGGAGTACTTCAAATTGTGAAGCTCAGTTTTCACAGGGAATGCTACTCCATCCAAAATGAGGAGAGTACTAAAGTCAAGCCATCTCTGTACTGTCTGAATTCAGTTTCAGTCTCCATCCTTAACAGCCTCACGCCACCCATTCTGAGTATCAATAGTTCCCTTAGTATCTGGTGAAAAAGAGATATATCCTGGATCCAAAGCCACATATGATTTACAAGCATTGAAAAGCCAGAGACACTGAAAGAGAGCACGAAAGAGCTAACAAGTTGGAGATGGGAGACTAGTATATAGCTCACAATGACTGATTCTTAGAAAATAAATCCTGGGCTATACTGTAAGGGAGCAACATTTAAATCCACCAACCTTTTAACCATATCAAATCTTTTATTCCACTGTGTTCTTATTCTAATTGGTACCCATTGCAAATCATATGCCATTAAAAAAAAAAACAGGGCTAAGGAACAACTTGGATCTGTTCTTCAAGTGACTTCTACTGGATGGAAGATACTGAACAAGGCCTCCCTGAGGGCAATTGTTTCTACACTATGCCAGCATTCTCTTCAGGCACTTTTCTCGTGACTTGTCCAAATCAAACGAAGAATTTCCGTGACATGATCAGAAACCACCAGGAATGTGGACTGCTGGTATGAAAACTTTCCACACCATTTGGGCAAATGATGGCTTAGTCTACCTATACCACAGAATTAAAATAACTTTAGGTGGGACAGCACATAACTGAATGTTTTCCTAACACCCTGCAAATAAAATCCAGCAGACAAAGGAGGCCTGGGCTACAACTAGAGCTGAATCAATGTTTCTCAGAACACATTTACCTAAGGAAATGGAGTATGTTACCTCAACAAGGCAGCCAACTGAATATCTTCCCCACACATGGCCTAAACCCCAAATAAAGTCTAGTTAACCAGTGAATGGAAATCCCATTGATTAATGAATCTACTCTAATTGGAATTGGCAAGTGGATTTAAGCATAAACTTTCTCCAATGTTTTTGTTTCATTTTTTGTGCAGAAGCAGCCATTTTTAAGTTCACACTGGACCTGGAACGATATTAGGTCTGGAACAATATAGAATAGGATCTATATGGTTGTCCAACTATTTCTTGTTGTTTTTGTCATATAATAGTAAAACAACAGTGTAAAATGAAAGAAGCCATGCGTCACGGCAAAACCCATGGGACACTGTTGGAAACTGTCTGATGGTGAACTGATCCCTGTAACTCCTCTGCCCAATAAGGTAGAGAACTGAGAGATCATTTCACTATGGCTCTAGGGAATCTTTCTTTCTCACACACTTTTTTTGTTGTTGTTGTTCCTAGGCAGGTTTTACTGTTATTGGCAACAGTTAAATGAGGCATTAAGAAGTGATGTTCGCTACCTGTACTCTGAAGGAATATAGTCTGTTCTACCATTTCAATATGTTCTGCTTCATGTTGAGATCCAACTCCTTCCAAGCTATTACAATGAACAATTGTAAGCTGAAAGTCCCAGGGTGGAAACAGCAGCCACTGATTTCATTTCAGTACTTTCCATCCAGGATCAAAACTATCCCAGCTCCTAAGATTTCTGCATCAAAATCTGAGGCCTAGGGACAATCCCTTGTGATATCATAGGAGGTGGACCTTGGGGACACTACAAGGGTAATATTACAGTGTATCATTGCAGTGAGAACCTCTAAAGAGGTCATAAGCCACAGTAGCAAAGAGGATGCCATTTTTTAAACAAAAACACCAGGTCTATGAGGAAATGAGGAAAATAAATATAAGCATGCTTTTCAAGGCTGTGCTCTTGCCCTGAGATTCCTTTCTTTCACTCTGCCAAATTGCCCATTCTTGAATTTGGAGCCAGACCCTGATCTGGGAACCTGAATTAGGGGTGGGCAACTCTGACATGCCAAATGTTCACTCACATACCCCATACTGTCCATCTGACCCAGTATGGCAGAGACAGTCCTAATTAATCCTCTGTAACCCTACTTTTTCAGCTGCTTTTAGAATGATACACTTTCTCTCTCTCCTCCTCTTCCCACTTTCCCCTTTGTCCTCAGCTTCAATTGCTGCAAACTGAGTTCAAAGTGCAAAGGAGATTGCATTCAGTTAATTCAGCGGGGGGGAGAAGAGAAAAGGGAGTGGAATCCTGTCCTTCCCAGCAGGCTCAGGCAAAAGCAAAGTGCTACAGCCTCTCCCAGCTTGTCTTTCTTCCGCATTTATAAATACTGCCATCTTGACGGCTCCATGACATTGCCTGGCCACATGTGTCCCCATTTTCATCTGTGAAATGTTAGAGACTATGGTCCCTCAGCACCCACAATGGGCTACGTTAGGCCTGAAAATAGATGATGAGACACTAAAACTAGGGGAGAAATTTTGGGGGGTTTGGGAGGATTTTTCGCCTACTTCCTCCTAACACCAAAAAACATTTCTCCTTAGGCCTCCAGGAATAGTGAAAGGCAATTTTTCACTGGGATATCCTGGGAGGCATCACAGGCTGGGCTATTTTTTAAAAAGGCATTGTGGCCCTATGCAGCCTCTTGCCAGCGTTTTGCCTGTTTCCACCCACTCTGTTGTACACACGCATATACTTTGCTTGCATGCATAATTTTCAGTCATGAAAATGACAGGTTAAACAATTGCCCTGCCCCAAGCTGTACATTGTGCAGGGTCCGTCCTGTGAAGTACATTGTGATGTGCTAAAAGAGCAAAAATCCCTCAGGCACACAAAGAATAATGTCAGCCATGCAAAGACACTTTTCCAAAACACTTAAAAGCCGAGCATACTTTCCTTTTCTTTTTTGGGACGAGAACGAATGTGACATATGGTGTCGTATCCTCAGAATGTGGCCTTCATTAAAAAACACAACATTCATGCTTCCAAAAATACTTCTTGGAACACAGTTATTGGAAATATTCATATGACTTGCTGTTAACTGTGGCTTTAAAAACCCCTTGCCATTTTCGTCCATTGCTCTCTCATGAACTGAGAGTTTTCATAAGCTGCCTTTGAAAAATAAGCAGCAATTGGAACCTGTGGTAAGATTTCAAGGAGCTCTACAACAACAGGTGTGAAAGCGAAGGGAACTACAACCAGAGACTGGTATTATTCCATTTAAAAGCCTGTTGGGGAAGGTAGTGTAAGGATTATTTTTATTTTTTGTTGACTAGATCAAACAACAGCTCATGCATAAGCTATAAACAAATGTTATGCAGGTGTGAGTCACTGCTCGAAAGATGAATAATCTTACAAGGGAAGATGCTCCAGGTAAGGCAGATGCTATGGGAAAAAACTTTTGAGAGCAAGTATTTATGACGGGCTTTCGGAAAAAAAGACTGATGGGACAAAAGGGACCACAGAAAGATGCTGGGCTGTCACAGGGAATCTACTCAACTACTCATACAGCAGGTACATAAATGGTATAAAGTGTGGCCTAAATCCAGTTGCTAGCCCCAACTAGAGTAGACTACTTAATCAATGGAAACATGGTAAGTCAACTTTGGGATGACTTCTGTTGACCCACTGTGGCTAGGCCAGGCAACTGGTTTAAGCCTAAGGGCCATATAGGACCCCTCCACAATAGAGTTATGACATACCACCAAATGTCAGCAGCACTGCACAGAAATGGATGGTCTTTTAGAGATAAAACAAAGGGTGTGGGGGTGGGAGGAGATACAAGAGTCTTCTTTTAGCTCTACAATATGGTCCCAAGATTGCAGCCTGTGGTGGGAGACAAAGAGCTGAAACTGTCCTCTAGACTTGGCGAAATTTCCCGTCTCTAGTACATCTTAAACCAGAAGGTGATATAAATGGATTTTGTTGCATAAAAATTTGTGTTGCTGCCTCATAAGTACGTCTAGTCAGAACATGGGAGAGGGCCTTCTAAGTGCCTGTCCCTGGGCTCTGGAACTCTCTCCCAAGAGAAGTTAGACTAGAACTCTCCCTACCTTCTTTTCACAGACATGTAAAGAGTATGGGTTGTTTTATGTGTTTTCATGTTTAATGGTGTATGTCCTAATCTGGTTTTAATTTTTTGATTGTTTAATCTCTTTTTAACTTCAGTATTTTGTGAATTTTTAATTATGCGGGTTGGTTTATTTTTTTTCAAATTTGTTTTAAGCCACTTTGAATCCCAAACTAGGAAAAAGGTGGAATGGAAATTATTATTAATAATTATTATTATTAACAATAACAACAATAACAACAATAATGTTCTTACAGAATGTGATCATCTTACATTATTAGTATCCTGTTTTTGTAATTCTTTTTAATTTTGTAAATCACTTTGAAGAAGTCATCTGCCTGGAAAAGAAGTATATAAAATGCATTAAGTAAATAAAATGAATAATTTTAGTCAGAAGCCTACAATGGGAGCCCCTAGAAATAATAAGAGGATAGAGATGTGCTACATCAGCCTTTCAAACTAACAGGCAGTATGATTTCTCCAGATCATCCTTACCTGGTGCCCTTCAGTTTTGTTAGGCTACAACTCCCATAATTCTCCCTTATGACCAGTCTGTATTTTCCCCTATGAACCAGCCTGGGCTTTGAGATTTGCTGGAGAGACCCTTCTTTCTGTTCCACCACCTTCACAGATGTATCTGGTGGGAACACAGGAGAGGTCCTTTTCAGTGGCTGCCCTCAGGCTCTGGAACTCCTTTGTGATTTGTTTGTGTTTTTAAATATGTATTTTAAATCTGTTTTAATTACTATCTGATTGTTTAATTTGCATTTTAATTTTTGTATGTCATGATTTTTTAACTATGTTTTCATTTTTAAAAGTATTGTAAGCCACTTTGAGTCCTTCTGAGTGAAATATACTGCCCCAGAAGGTGATAGACTCCCTGTCTTTGGAGATCCTTAAACAGAGGATAGAAGCCAGTGTGCTGTAGTGATCTGGGAGTTGAAGCAGGACTCCCTGAGACCAGGGTTCAAATCCTCACTAGGTCATCAAGCCCCACTGAGTGAGCATGGGCAAGTCACATTCTCACAGCTTCAGAGGAAGACAATGAACAAATCTCCTCTGAACAAATCTCACCAAGAAAACCTCATGATAAGTTCACTGTAGGGTTGCCATAAATTGAAAGCAACTTGAAGGCACACAATAACAAGAACAAAAACAGATGTTGAATGTCCATCTTTTGGGAATGCTTGCACATTTTGGCATGTTAGGTGACTAGAACAGATGGCCCTTGCAGTCTCTGCCAGCAATGTGATTCAACCTGCAAGGAGAACCCTTGGTGAGTTGGGTTGGCCCAATGCAGACCCTATTCCCAGGAGATTTAATTCTATAGCAAGCTTTGCTTGACCCCCCCCCCCACCATCACTCATTTATGAACAGCTGGTGAGACTTGTAATAGGAATAGAGCGTCCCGTCCTCCTGGGCTCCCTTTCAGTATTTGGTGGCTGCAGGTACCCGGTGTTGAGATGAAAACTAAAGCCTATTGGTCCTTGAAGGATTATATAGAAATCCCTATTCACATTCCTACATCTTTTTTAAGACTCATCAAGAAACCAATGCCAATCACCATGAGTTGCAGCAAAAATGAATTTGAACTTAATCATACATTAGTCAAGTATCTAGTCATAAAATACTATGAAAGCAACAATAAAAGTCCATTTTCTAAAATACTGCTAATCTGAGAATCTGGATTTAAAAAAAAAAGAAAATATCCTGGGATTTTGCCTGAAATTGGGGCTTTCCCTCCATAATCTCTAAAGCATGCAGTGAATTCCACTCAAGCTTCAGTTTAGTAATCGCATCACAGTTTCCTATTACCCATCAGTGAAGCTCTGGAAAGAGATTCAGGGTTCTGTTTGGGTTTGGGTTGTTTTTGTTTTTGTTTTTAAGTCCTTTCTTAAAGTTGTGCAACTTTGAGAGGTTTTCTGTTTTGAGACTAAGAAATGAAAAGTGCTGGAACATTTTGAGTTGCTTGGGAACTGAGACATCTATTGGTTAGTCTATTGTTATTTCTTTTCGAGAAAAGTCTTTGTTTGGCCAGCAGACTCTTAAAAAGAAGCCTTTTTCTCTGATTGGTTTCATAAAGACCTGAAGAAGTCACAAAGACAAAGGCCCTTTTCACATGTGAGGGGGGGGGAACGGGCGAAAACACGCTAAAAAGGAGCTTACCCGCAGCCAGGTAAGTCCGTCGCCACACGGAGCAGCGCGAGCTCGCTGCTCCATACTTCTCCGGGGTCGCAGATGGCAGCGTCCGGTGGTGGAGGCTCTCCACCAACCGGAGAAGCTCGCCAGCCGGAAGCCCCCCCTCCCGGCAGATCTGCAGGCACACACTTGCGCGTGCCTGCAAATCCACTTTAGAGCCGGGCGACGGAGCGGCACGGGGCTGCGCACTCCATGCTTTTTAAAAACCTCGAAAAAGAGGTTTTTAAAAAACACGCAGCGCAGCTAGTTCCGGCCGCTCCTGAGTGGATTCTGGTGTGGAACTACGAAAAGTAGTCCACGCCAGTCCACTCTACGGTGTAGAAGACCTCAGTGAGAGGTCGCTCTGCACCATTTCAGAAGCCCGGTATGGAAATGGCCAAAGACTGAAGTCCAAAGAATCCAGCGATCGCAGTCCTACAGGTTCAAGGACTTCCCATTTTGTTCCCACTCTATTTGCATGGAGACTGTTCACAACCTATAGAGATCAAAAGGATTAAAAGACCAGGTGGCCTTTCACACTACACAGTTATAGCATTGTGATTCCACTTTGACTGCCATGACTCTCTCCTGTAGAATCCCTGGAGTTCATAGTGGAGGGGAGGGTCTTTAGAACTCTCAGCTAGGGAGCTCCTCTGATGCCCCTGACCAAACTATAAACCCCAGAATTCCATAGGATACAGCCAAAGCAGCTACTCTGGAGTGCTATAATTGTATGGTGCAAAAAGGCCCAAGGTCCCTTTCATTCCTTATATTTAAATAAAGAAGCCAGTGTGGCATATAGAAACAGTAACTCTGTCATTTAGTCCTTGGAACATGACCTTTGAGTCATTGTAGTCTTTTGGTGAAGGACAGACATCCTCCTTGAGAGATGCCTTTCCTGTGTGTTTCATATTCTCAGCCTCATTTGTTATCTTGTCTTGCCCAACATTCCTTCTCAGTCAAGTTTGTCTTCATGTATGATCTTAACTTTTTTTCTTGGCAGTACACGACAGCTTCAGAAATTAGTTTGGCAAAGTCACTAGTCACTAGTTACTGCTATAGTTACAGTTCTTTTTTTTAAGAAAAAAAAACAAACACTGAACCCTATGAGCTCTTGGCCTGTAGTACAAAACACACTCTTCTTCTATCTCATTTTCTTCACAATCCCACAACAGAGAACAAGGCAGCAGTACAAGGCCCAACAGAAGCCAGGAGATGAACCTTGTGATATTCCCCCAGCGTTTAGTAAACCAGCACTTGAATCTTGTGATGTTCCTCCTCCTCCATTGAGTGAGGCTATAAAAAAAGAAACTAACTAATTCTGGTTATATTGCAAAAGGGGTTTCTCTCAGACAGTTCCAGTTGGCTCCTAGCTGCTATACAAATTGGCCAACTTGAAATATAAGATGTATTGCATTGCATCTATTTTATATTCTTGCTACAGACAGAGATGCTCATATTTAACAAAACTAGTACCACAGTTCTGTAAATAAAGAAATAATAACATGGACTGTCTACCATTTATCCAGTACAGACTATGGATGGAAACAATCTGCCATTAATAGCACTGTCACCACTCAAAAGCATGGTGATTCTTACCATGTGGACAGCCACAACCACATGGTTGTTTAAAAAAAAGAAAAAGAAAAAGAAAAACATTTCAACACCCCTTTTTTCTTTTTTGCAATAACCCTTGCTTCAGATGCCACTGGCGCCTGCACACAACTTTGATCCTCAAGCCGAAGAGTTTCAGTGGATGACCCCAAGTTCTGGCACTGGGTGCATGAGAGAAAAACGTGTCTCTGCTCATTGTCTATACACCATTCCAAAATGTGAAAACCTCTGCCATGCCCCTGACTTAGGCATCCTTTTTCTGAACTAAAGAAGTCTTCAGTTTAGCACCATTTTCACAGACTGTAAGAGAACTGGACCATTCCCAACTTTATGGTGTCTTGTTTGAGAGAGGGAAGATGGAACTGCTTATAGTATCTTGTCTGTGATCACACCACCAATGATATATTGTCCCTTGCATTCAAACAGTGGATTATTTACTATTTTTCACTGGTGATACATGCTGAGGTAAATGCATTCAAGGAGCATGAAACTTTTACCTGAAGGGCAATCAAGTCTGGATGCTGCTTACAACAGCTGGAAGAATTTCCCTAGGGCTATTTCTGCACTACACTGTTACAATGCTATTATTCCACTTTCAACCTTGTACGGAATCCTGGGGTTTGCAGTTTAGAGAGGGGCATTTAGAATTCTTAGCCTGAGAGCTCTTTGGCCTCAGGAAACTACAAACCCCAGAATTCCATCGGAGGTTGAAAGTAGAATAACAGCACTAAAGCGGTGTAGTGAGGAAATGGCCTAGGTCTTAGAGGCCTCGTGCTCTGTTTATATAGTTCTGTGTGATCTGCATCAGCACAGGCAAAGTCTTCTGCTGCCACCGCAAATGGAGAATCTGCTTTCTGTAGGCGTAATAATAGATTTTCAAAGCCCGCATGCAAGTTAACACCAGCGTTTGCAACTTCATTACAGTGAATGGAAATCTTGGATAGTTAGTAATTGTCTCCAGCAGTCTTCAACCTCATCATTGCCATGATATGTGACAACTTCTAGCACAACAGTAGCCAGCAATCAAACATTTTTCTCCAAGGTTGCTCCTTGGCTCAGAATTAATCCCACAATCTGTAGTTGTTATAATGGGTGTGCCGTTATATTTGGCCTAAGACTAAATGGCTAAAAGGCAAGATTTGCTTGCAACTAAAAGAGATCTTCAGTCTTCTACTTTTTAAAAGAAGCTGGGAACCCAATCATGTCAATTTAGTATTTGCATTTTATACACAGAGAGTTTATATAGAGAGAGCCAGAGTGGTATAGCGATTTGAGCACTGACTCTGGAGACCAGAGTTCAAATCGATCCTTAACCATGGAAGCCCACTGCCTTTGGCATGTCACATACTCTCAGCCCCCCCCCCCCCCCCCAAAATCCATGATATGTTCTCCTTAGGCTTGCTATAAGTCGGAAATGACTTGAAAGGACACACCAAAAACAGTTTATACATAATGAGCTTGATTCAGCTTTAGTCATACATGGAGGAGATACACTGAAATCAGATTTCACTGGGTCAGCTCAGAGCCATAACCGAATGCTAGAATTTGAATGCTACAGTAAGTATTCAATGATAATTTGGGTATAAATTCAAGACGTAGGGACATGTGAGTACATCCTCAAGACAAAATAATTTCAGAACATGCAGATAAAATACATTAAATCTTTTACCCACGGTCTCCTTCTGATAGTTTGCCTGAAAAACTAGGACTTCCTCTTGTTAAATACAGAGCTTTTTTCACTTTTTTTCTGTCTCCATTCAACTGTGTATCCAGCTGGGGCAGTCTGCTTAATGAGGCTACAGTTTTGAATGGACAAAGGTGGCTGCCCAAACAGCAAGTGGGTGATCTGGGCAAGAGGGTGAGAAAATAAAGTTTTTCCTACAGTTTGAAAGTTTATTTTTAAAAAATTATCAAACTAAAACTTTCTACTTAAAAAATGTGAAGTACAACAATTTAAACTTGGAAATATAAATATGCTCAGAATGGGCTGGTATTTTTGTTTCGTGGGGGCATAATACTACATGGATCACTGTTTCAATAAAGAGAGGTGCCTTAATATGTCAATATAAAAGTGTTTATTAGAAAGGAAGACATAAATAGCACAGAGCAGGAGGCTGTTATGCAGACTTGAATGTCATGCAATGGGTGCTGTCATCCACACTGGAACAGCTTATAGTGACATTTAATTTGTCTAAGTGAAACCAGACCCTATAACAAGAAAGAAAAGGAGGTACTTGGCCACTCAGAGTTGACAGGAGGACAGAGGGAGGCCATAGCAGACAACTAAAGCTAGTTCCTTCACAGCATAAATTTGTGGCTTCCAAAGCCAAAAGGGACCATTCCTCTCACTTGACATGACCTCCTGAATAAGATAGGACATGAAACTTTAGTTACTGGTTTTGCTTTAAGATGAGAAGTGGAGATTAACAGTGAGCATTCCTACTTAGACATAAGTCAGAATGAGTAAGTACACCTAAGACCGCAACCCATGTTTGCTTTTTGTGATCTCCAATCTGCGTTCATTAAACAGTTAGCAAAGTCTTCATTTTTAGTAGGGCACACTAGATAGGAGATCCAGCATTGTGTAATGGTTTGAGCATTGCCCTACGACCCTGGTGACCAGGGTTTGACTACACACCCAGCCACTGATTGACTTTGGGCACATCACACACTCTCAGCCCAGAAAACCATGTGATAGGTTTGCCTCACAGTCATCATAAGGCACACAACAACATTAGATAGCCAGATCTCTCTGTGTTGAAAATTGCTGCCATGATTAGAGCTTGTCTCCCTTCCTCCTTTATTCCAATCAACTGTGAGGACATTTTTAAATTCACTATTTTAAAATTGTTTTCCTCCTCCCTTACTACATCCTTTCCCCCCAAAGTCTATTTATGTGCCTTGCTGTTGGAAAACTCTTTAAGAGGCATGGACTTTTATGGAAATTTTGTTAGCTTTCCCAGTTCCTTGTACAGAGGAATATACTCACTGGAATAACTGAACAATCCATGTTATGTACATCATCGGGATCACCCTGTGTAGTAGGTAAGGTTGCTAGGTCAGAACAAGCCCAGGGCTTCAGATTTCAAGACCAAGACTGGAGACCTAAGTATGACATACATGCACACACCTTGTGATATCACAGGGGACAGGCCTGGTGATGTCATTAAACAGAATACCTTAAGCATCAACCAGTTACATGACACATGCCTTTCAAATTTTTTTAAAAAACACCAAATCTAAATAATGAGAAATACATACCTACACCCATAGCCACTCACCCATCCACACACATTTTTCAAGGCAGTGCCCTCATCCTGAGATACCTCCTGCTTGCCCTGAGAATTGGAGAAGAGTGCCAAGGCCCTGAGATCTGGGAATGTTATACAGAGTGTGTAAGCGTACAAAAGACAGACAGAGATAGACACAGAGATAGACACCTATCCTCCACTTGGATCTCTAGATGGATAAACAGATATTTTCTCTCATCACTGATTGCAGATTTTGTAGTGAGAAAATGAAGGACTTTCCCCAAAACATTATCATTCTATCCTATCATTCCTTTGGCTGGTCTATATTGCCATACTATCATTACCAGTTTCACCTTATGCCTGTTTATGTGAATTTGCCCTCCTTGTGTGCCCTTTCTTTGTGTGAATTCTTTCTCATGAATAAGAGAAAAATTTTCTCATACAAGTCATCTAAGCTTTCAGAAGTGATGACGGAAAAACAGATTACAGCTTAGGTGTCATAAACTCAATTAGTACCAACTTCACAGTGGAATCGGAACAAGGTACATGATGGGTGTGAAGCATCCAATGGCAGAAGCAGGAGGACTTAAACATCTGGCATTTTCCAAGCATGTGCCAAATGCTATACCTTCTGATCCTGATCTTGGAAGAGATCACCCTCACAACCACCACCACCACCACCACCCTGAAAAAACAACAACACTGGATCAGTCCTGGAAGATATGACTTCAATCTTCCCCTAAAGCATTGTATCTAAAGGAGGTTGGCACAACCATTCACTGTTATTAGAAATGGGAGCATCCAGCCACAAAACTATACTTCCTCCTCTTCTCCCTCCACCAGCCTGTTTCATGAAGAACTTGAGAAATCTCACTTTGTTTGCAGACATGCTTCCCATGCCACTGTATACCTCTGAATCCAACTTTCTAACAAATCTTCAGGGATATTCTGATTCAGATTTGATCCAGTTCCAAGGAGTCTTGCTTCAGTTTGGACATCTCTCAAATCTGTCCAGATCAGCCTGGCTGGGTTCACAATCTGTCTTAATCTAATCACATCTCTATTTCTGGCTGCCTGAATCCATTCTGGGGTTTTGGCAGAGTTGAACTCATTTATTCTCTGAGCCAAAGCATTTTGGAGAATCACCCATCTCTACTTCTTGGTCAATTAATTCACACATTATTCAATTTGTAAGCTTAAAGATTTTGAGTGTCTCTCCAGATTTCTAATCCCAAAGAACCTATGTTGCAGCTTCTGAAAAACAGAAAATCCAAATTCTTGCTCCCAGCTCTTGCTGGCAGAGAATAATTGAGGCTCTAAATAAGACATGATGTAATCCAATAATACACTCAACAGTAGGTAAAAGGCAGCTCACCAACAATGGCAGGATCAGGTTAGACCACTTTCTGGCAACACAGTCCAACCTCTCTTAATATTTTTAATTAACATTTAATTTAATTAATTAATTTAATTAATTTTTCTTTTTTTTGGCCATTTCACACAACAATGCCTAGTTACCAACAGTGGGTGGGAATGGATGCTGAGAGGCATTGGTTGTGCAACCATATTGTATAACCCAAGTTAGAAAATGCAAACACTGTAGATTATTTATACATAATGTACATATAATATGCCCACCACCCAGCTGTTCAGAGCAGAAACATAAGCAGTCAGTGCAAGAAAATATCTCCTTAGTAAGAGTGCTTCAGTTCAGTATTCCAGCAGAAGTTTTGTAATGTCTCTTTGGGTTTATAGATTTAGAAGTGGTATATGAAAAAAAATTCTACATTGTAGAATATTGCATTCCCATTTTGAAATTAGGCTAGACCAAAGTTGTAGTATGTCTGGCACTGGGTTAGACACACCAAGGAGAGATGTGTCCAATTCAAGTGCAGGGAGGATACATTTGATTTCTTTCTTTAGATGTTTGTAGGGTCACCTGCTGAATCAGGATCGCATGCAATTTGACAGTGTGCTTACTCCTGATAATGTGTGCAATCTACCTGGGCAACTAAAGGTCAGGAGGCAGCCATCCCTTCATCACACTCTGAAAAAAAGATAGCAAAACTCATCTGTTTGGCTGGGAGATTCTCTTATTTATCATTTTTATTTATTTAAAATATTTATGTATCACCTCCCAGTCTATAAGGTTTCCTCAAGTGATGAACAAATAAAAACCAATCAAAGCAAATCAGAATCTTAAAAAAAAAATTAAACACATTAAAAATCTCTTTAAAAACTCCTTGGAACAGTCTAAAAACAATCCTAGAATCCAACTTTAAACCAGTTAAAACAGTAGTCTTAAACAACATATGTCAGGAGCAACAGCACTGTTTGGCTGCTCACAGAAGCTTAAAAAGATGAGGACAGCCCATCTTCCTTGCCTAGGGAATTTCACAGTTGAGGCACTGCTACAGAGAAAGCTTTATTGCACGTACCCACCAACCTAGCTTTCCGAGGTGTTGGGACACACAACATGGCCTCCTCTGAAGATATCAAATTTCTGGCAAGCTCATGTGAGAGGAGGCATTGTTTCAGATAACCTGGCCTCAAGTCATTTATAGATTTATAGGTCAACACCAACACCTTGAATTGAGCTTGGAAGCAACTTGGAAGCCAGTGCACTTATATGGCCTCTAAAATGCACATCTGGTTCTAGTCTGGCTCCTGCATTTTGCAGCTTCCAAACACTTTTCAAGGGCAGTCCCACATACAAATTAGCAAATGGATCACAGTTGTTCTAAATTCTAGGATGAAGAAATTTCGATCAAATATGCCATGTCTGGCTTCCTGAGAACTTCTACTGAATTCAGTAGAAGTTGCTGAAGAAACCTGAACATAATTTACTTCATCACCAGGGATGGAGAAGAAATGTGCACTAACTGAATTTTTAAATGAAGTTATTCAGTTCCTAGTCTGGAATACTATTGATTAAAGGGGGGGTGGCTTTTGGTTACCATTGGGAGAAAACCATGAAAGTTTTCTCCCTTTTTCTTTTGAATAATATGCTTTAAATAAATGTACACTGTTAAAAGTGCACCTCTTGGGAAAAAATGTGTACAAGTACATTTTAGATAATGAGGAAGATGCATATCTTTGGAAAAAGTGGGGACAAACAAATCTTAAGCACTGGAGAAAATGCAAAAATATGCATACTGGAGGAAAAGTGTATAGCAAGATACACTTGAATTTATTTCTACACAGGAAGAAAACACACAGTCTTGCAATCTGATAACAAACAAGGATATGATGAGAAAGCATGTGAGGTCTGGAGAAATGCTACAAAATGGAAACTAAGAGATCTCAGCATTCCTATATATCACTTCCCCCCTCCGACATCCATGGGATCCTGATTGTGTGAATTCCTCGACATTAACCAGTGATGTATATCTGCTTAAGATAAAGGTTGAATGCCAAATTAAAGTGAATCGCTTCAGATGCCTTTGGACTACCTCTAAAGTAAAGTAACTCTTGTCTTCAGTGGTGGGAAAGAGGTTTTTCCTAGAGCTTCAGACTCACTTACAGATTATGAAAGCTGCTAGCTTCAGGTTTGCATATTCCCCCAACTGATACAATTGACTGTAGCAAGGATCTCCAATTAAAATGCTTTTTCTTTTGAGAAGGTAACTTCTCAAAATATTTCCCAATATTTATTGTTTAGCTGAAACTCTGGTCCACTGCAGCTACTCTGAACTCATGCACACAACTTATCTGGGGAAAGCTTTTATGGTACATACCATGTGTATACAAATTACCCACAGAAAAATAACAGAGAAGAGAGGTCTTTCTTTTTTGAAAAAGAAAAGAAAAAAAAACAAGATTTAAAGGTTGTTTGCACAAAAACTCTTACACCTGAAATTTGGCAGACTTCATCTGGTCAAAACAGGCTGCTTCTGCCCCAAGCTTACTCATTCCTGTCATAATACATACAAATTATAGCCTTTTGTTGCCTTCCGCGTTATAGTCAGTGGGAAAGACTTCTGAACATAACCTTAAAGTAGACAATGAAGACATGGAAATAGTTCAAGATTTTCCATACCTTGGCTCAGTCATTAATCAGAATGCAGACTGCGGTCAAGAAATCAGAAGACAAGGACTTGGCAGGGTAGCTATTAAGGAATTAGACAAGATCCTTGAGTATAAAGATATATCATTGAATACTAAAGTTAGGATTGTCTGTGCCATTGCATTTCCAATTTCTATGTATGGTTGTGAAAATCAGACAGTGAAGAAAGCTGATAGGAAGAAAATCAACTCATCTGAAATGTCATGCAGGAGAAAAGAATACCACGGATATTCTGGACTGCTGAAAAGACAAACGAATGGATCCTAGAGAAAATCAAGCCTGAACTCTCCCTAGATGCCAAGATGACTAAACTGAGGCCATCGTACCTTGGCCATATCATGAGGAAAGACGATTCACTAGAAAGACAACACTGCTTGGCAAGGTTCAAGGCATCAGGAAAAGAGGAAGACTGCATTGCAGATGGATAGACTCAATCAAGGAAGACACATCCCTGAATCTGCAAGAGAAGAGCAGGGCAGACACTGACAGGATGACTTGAAGGTTCTCCCATAGGTTCCCTGTTAGTCAAAGTCAACTTGACAACAGTTAAGAACAACAAAGTGGGATTCTTTTTTGAATAAACACATGCCCAGAGGGTCAGACTGAGGACCTCTACTATTTGAAGGCATGAAGAAGGTTCTAAGGTATTTTTTTGTTGCTCACTCATGATAATCACCCTGACTTAAGATGAGCTCTAGTCATCCAAATGACAGCATGCTACAAAGGAACTGACAGAAACTAAACAAGGTACCACAGAAGACATACCAGCCACATGTGGTATATGGGATAAAATAGTTCAAAGCAAATATGAAAAGGAAATATGACAGGGCAAAACTAAACAGCGTCAATAACGTTATTCAATAAATTGAACAAAAGGGAAAACATCTACTAGTGGCTTCAGATGCAGATAAGTTATCAACACTACTTCCAGTTGTGGAGATCCTTAATAATGAAAAATCATATTCTGCTGTGTGCCATCAAGATATGGTTGGTAACATCTCTATGTATGTAAATTCATGCAAGTTGGGGGCTTCCTTGAAACCCAGAATACTCAAGCCCACCTTCCCATGGGACAGCCAATGTTTCTAAGCTATCTGTAGAAGAGGAGAATGTTCTGAGGTAGCTGAGGGGGAAGAGTGAAAAAGTAACAGCAGTCTTAACTGTGGGTTAATATCGGCTATGTCCAATCGCTAATGTCTTCCAATAATTATATACATATATTTGTGTGCATACGCATGCTTGCATGTGTGAAAAAGGACCAGTATGGTGTGGCGGTTTGAGTGTTGGGTTAGAACTCTGGGAAACACTCCTCAGCCATTGATTTTACAATCTGAATCACTGTTCAGCTGTGGAAACCCATTTGGGTGTCTTTGGGCTAGTCACACACATATACACACTCAGCCACAGAGGAAGGCAATAGCAAACCTCCTCTGAATAAATCACACCAAGAAAACCCTAGGAGAGGTTCACCATAAGTCAAAATCAACTTGACAGCACATAGCAACAACAATGTGTGTGTGTGTGTCCTCTTTAATACACCTCCATCTGTAACTCAGCTCTTTGTAATTCTTGACAGACTGCTGTAGCAAAGGAAGAAGCAAGCCAGGCAGTTGACCCTCATGAATAAGGGGTTCTTGTGGGAAATTACTGTTACATAACCACACTTCATTTTTTTTTTTTTTTTTGGCTTTAACGTCTAAAAAAAATTAATTAAAATGTATGCATTGTGGTTGTACCTTTATTAAGTCAACCAAAAGTTGCAAAATATATCATGCTAGTTTTTGAAATCCACTGGCTTCTTCATCAGGCAAAGACAAAAAACATCATGCAGGGGAAAGGAAATGGATGGTATTAAGAGATAAAGACCTGCATTTCATTTGAGGTATTCGCTCAAAGTGGTTGAAATAAAATTTATATAATTTTCAATTCCTGGACCTTTCTTCTTCCTTTTTTTTTTAAAAAAAAAAATGAGCATGCAATTGTGATACTTGGATCAGGTTAGAGCTGGGCAAAATTTCACAGATTTTCTCTGAGATGTGTAAAAGCATGGAATCTAAAGCTGGAATTAATGTGGATCCTATTTTCCATGTCTTTTTACTCAAATGCCAATAAGTCATAAGTTTCATGTTTTGGAAAGTCCATGGGCAGTGAGTTCCCATTAGAATTTTTTCCTTCCTTCCAGTTGTCTATTTTTCACTGTCAAAATTGTACATATGGGGCCACAACTGAGAAATGTGAGTTTGTAGCTGCAGGCTATGCGCACATGAGTCTGCAGACAACATGAGCTGGGTTAAATAGAGAGAAAAACATGAAGAAAAAAATTGCACAGAAAACCCTAAGGAAATTGTCCTTAACACCTTTCCTTAATACATTTTAAATACCTATTTTAGGAAATAGCCAGACCAGCACAAAATAACCTCAGAGAAAAGAGCTAATGAGGTATGCTGATTATGCAAGCTACCCACAGTATTTACTGGAACCAGTTGTGGAAAAATTAGCCAATAGAGATGTACTTGGAGCCTGGGAGCTGCAGTGTTCATCAGACCAAGAGACACAGTGTCACGCAACTGGAGGGGAGCTGAGTCCTCTTCCAGCATGGAAAGTGGCGCTGAGGTATTTGGACCAAGAGGGTGAATTGAGTGTTTCAGGTCATATGGCAGGCTGTGGTCAGAACCCAGTGAAGGGAAGCTGGTAATGTGGCTGTGATAGGAGATATGGGAGCAGGATAAGTGAGAGACCAGCTGCTGAAAGTCTTGGGAGGATCCAGAAGAAGAGTAGGAACCAGGGAGAGAGCAAGACAGTCAAGCAGGACAGTTGCCTTGCTGAATGACAAGGAATCCAAAGGAGCAAGTTAATAAGGGGAGGGTAAGGAGAAGGCTTCAGGCATGATGACTGAGTAGGGCAGAGAAAGGTGAGAAGTCAAGAAAGCAACTTTGATCAAGGAATTTCCCCTAAGCCCAGCAGATGAACAGAAGTGCAAAGGTCTGGGTTTAAGCCACTTGCTTCATGCTCATGAGCTCCAGGACAGTCCAACCTGACCCCCTTGTGACTATTTACTGTTCTTGTGACTTCCTCCTCTTTCAACAGCCATCGCCCTTATCTACTGTTCCCTTCCACAACCTTTTTTACCACATCTCTCTCTCCTTCCACAGTTCCTCTTATATGTTGCTTTTTCCTTGCTGCTCACCCCTTCCCTTCCTAGTCTCAGAATCTTCCCGCTTTATTTTCCCCCATCTTCAACCCTGCGATGTCCAAGAAGAAGCCCATGTTTTGTATGTCTATAGATCCAGTTCTTACCAATGCCCACTTTCTCCTCTGCCTGGCAAATTAGATCTCTATGGCTGCTTTCCTTTCAGCCTATACACAACCCCTTCAGCTGCTCAGGAACAACATGTGGTCACTGACCCTCACTCAGATTGCCTTGCTTTGTAGGGAAGCACAGTACTATTAGCATTCTGAGCTTCTGATCATTATCATGTGCAAATAAGATTTATCCTCCTTTGCACAGAGAATGGTTTCTTCACTCACCTGGGATCTCTCATTACTTCTGGTGTATCAGCTTTAGAAATGAAACCCAGATTACTCACAGCAGTTATCAGTCTGGATGAGTGAACTCATTTAAATCAATCAATTAATCTATCAATCCTAATTTTTTAAATTCTTTGTCAGCTTCCAGTTACTGAATTATGCAGGGGAGAGAGATTAACCCATACCGACCATTTGCCTGGTTTCATCAACACAAAAGCACCAACATTCTATTCCTGCCCAGCTATGAAGCTGGTCTTTTAAAGGCAGCCTATGATATGTCTTCAGCTCTAGGGTCCCTCGTCCACTCACCAGTTTGTTCGCCAAGAGGGCAGCTACCACCACCAGCACCAGCGTTGCTTGCTACCTAGCTAGAACCACAGCAATTACTGAAATGGAACAAAACCGTGTTCTTCTTAATTTTCTCATTTATGTCCCCACCCCATCCCAGAAAGCAACACAGCTCCGCTAGCCTTTTCTGTCTTGAGGTCTTCATTCTATGGGGTGCTAAGCAACCTTGGCTCCCACAGCTCATTGAGCATGTAGGGCAAACGGGCACTTCACAATAGCCCTGGCAGTCATTCAGACTTGTGTTTCCGCATTAAGTGTTAGATATTTCCAAAAAGCAAAACAAAACAGAAAGAGAGAGGGGGGGGGAGGGAGGGGGGAGGGGGGAGGGAGAAAGTTAAGGTGTAAAAGGTCAGCTAGGCTCAGATTATTGTGGCTTTGCTAAATCCTCCAAACAGTTGCTTTTTTTTTCTTTAATTGGATCTTCTGCCTAAACTTGCTTCTGATGTTCTGCTTAATTGTGTCTGTTTTAACTTTTGCTAGCATTTTAGCACTAGCTTTTTTAGATTTTGTAAGCTTTTTGTGGTGGTTTAAAAAAAAAAACTAAACAAAAACACCATGGATTGAATTTTGTTGTGTATTTCAGGCAACACTTCAAGAGTCGGTTTGACAGAGGATGTGACTTACAAGTGTTTGAAATAAATAAATAAATTTGGAGTTCTAAAAATATACAGACTGCCAGCCTTTTAGGAGGCAGACAATTAAAATAATCTGTGTGTGTGATTTGTGTGATTTTCTGCTGCTACATGTGACTATCCCAGGGGAGAGTTTCAGTGTTTCTCCTGCTTCTGATTAAAATGTGTCCTAGACCTCAGTTTATTCAGCACTGAAGGAAATGAGAAAGGCTGAGCTGCAGTTGATGATGTGGGAAGAGATTTGGGGGAAGAAGCCTGTTCTGCTTCAGAACTAATTAAGAGGAGGGCAGCACAGAAGTGGGCTAAAAGTGTATTCCCATTTAGGAGTAGGACAGGAAACTAAAATCTAAATCTACCCAGCCAGATCCAAGGATGTAGCCATGGAAGGGGCAGAATGAAGGCACTGTGCCCCAAATGAGAATTCTTCTCTCTCCAAAGGAAAATTTCCTCCAATCCCAAAATTTTTAGCATTGCGGGAACTTAAAATTTCAGTTGAGCCTCTAGAAATATCATGTAAGCATCCTAAGAAAAGAGGCCATCATGGTATAATGGCTTGAGCATTGGACTACAGTGCTAGAGACCAGGGTTTGAGTCATTGTTCAGCTATGGAAACCCAGTGGATGATCTTGAGCAAGTCATACTTTCACAGCCTCAGAGGAAGGCAAAGGCAAACCCCCTCTGAACAAAGCTGTCCAAGAAACCCCCATGATAGGTTTGCCTTAGGATCACTGTAACTCAGAAAAAAAAATGAGGGAACAACAACAAAGAAAAGAAGCAGACAAAGTTACCAAGGGAATGTGAACACATCGACTGTAAGAGATCCAGGTGCAAACCATCTTCAGTGCCTTACTCTCTGCAATGCTAAAAATTTGGGGCCGAAGGAGAATTTCATGGGGGGGGGGGCAGAATTCTCATGTGAACTTCCATGTCTTTGTTCATCCCATCCTCATAGCTACATCCCTGCTCAGGTAGATGTATAAAACATAGGGAATAAAATTGTCACCAGTATGTTTCAGGAACAGCATGGGCTGCATGGAAGTTCCCTAAGTGTGGCAGCCATGGCAGCATAGAAGTAGAAATTTTACTGACTTACCAATTCCTTCTTTCATCATGTATGACTAACCAATTGACTAACTGATTGATTGCATAAATGCATTGCCTCTCAGCCTGCTAGGTCCCACAAATCTATGTACAACAGATGAAAACATTAAATGCATAGATTCAAACTTTTTAAAATAAACTCACAGTACCGCTTAACAAAATAACGTACAACCACACAATTTTTAGTCTGAATTTACCTCCCACAAAATATTGGGGGTCATTAAATTCCCTTTAAAATCCCACCAAAATATTCTCCCGTGGCAACATTTATCAGCACTAGGTAGTCAGTCCTCTGGCTCTCCTGAACTAAATGCCAGCACAGTTGTCGCAGTGGCTGCAACAGTCACAGCAATCACAAGTAGAGGAAGGGAAAGTATCCATGACAGCTCTTGCTCAGTAGACTATTGGTTCTTTCTCATCCTAGGCTTCTAAAGCAGAGTCCTGCTCAAGATCACTGAGAGGCAAGGCTCTTTTATTTTAAAGTCCCCCCCCTCTCTCAAGAAACAACCCTTCCCCTCTACCATATGCCCTTCCACTGTGAAATGCTTTCCTTCTCAGACTGGGGGTGCAAGATGGCATTGCTTGGCAGCAGCGGTAGTGTTCCTTGATTCCTCAATCTCTTTATTTAAAACATTTCTTGAAATCATTTCTCATTTCTAGAGTGGTTTACTCTAGAACTCACAGAACACACTAGCCCATGGAGGTCCTATGCTACGTGATGGTATTAGAAGCTCATCTTACCTTCTTACCTTGTTGGTGATACTCAAGTGATGAGAAGAAGAAAATCCTCTCCACTCACTGATCTTCCCTTTGGGCAACTTCCAGATGGGGCATTTCATTCATT
Organism: Cyclura pinguis; assembly: GCA_030412105.1. NCBI lineage: Eukaryota > Metazoa > Chordata > Lepidosauria > Squamata > Iguanidae > Cyclura > Cyclura pinguis. Next base: position 168,686,378 of record CM059600.1, read on the forward strand.
CAAAGTGCTGGAACATCATGGCACAAAAGTTCTGCCCAGCTAACCCATCTGTATTCTAATGATCAGCTGTCTTCCATCCTACCCTGTTCTGCCCTTCTGACAGGCCTTCCTGAGTGTCTTGTTACCATTCTCCTTGCCCCCAAGCCATCACAAAGGATGCAGTGTTTCACTCTGCTTCTTTTAATACTGTGCATGCAACTCACATTCTTCCAAAACAGAGAACTCAGCTTGCTGGTCAGGAAAGAAATGTAAAATGTAAGGAAATGCTCTCACAGTGAGGAAAGCCACAACAACTTGCCCTCAATTGATGATGAAACATCTTGTCCCTATCTGACTTTTTTTTTCATCCATTTGTCATTTTAATACTTCTGAATGCATTATGAACATAGCCACAACATTTTCAGTTTTACTACTGGAAAGATCTCGCAATTTGATATTTAGGGAAGCCACTCTGAAATCTAGAATAATTACTAAAGCTAAAAGCAAACTAGAAGTGTTGTGATAAAGTGCTGTGAAAATTTTAGCATGATTCTATTCTCTGTTCCCTGTACCAGTGCACAGAGGTGTAAATAAACATTGTGCTCCAATATGTTGTAGTGATTTGACCATTGGATTAGTTCTCTGGGTGTTGTTGCTTGTTGTTGTGTGCCCTCAAGTCATTTTGGACTTACAGCTATCCTAAGGTGAACCTATCACAGGGTTTCTGAGACTGTGCCAAAGTTCATCCAGTGGGTTTCCATGGCTGAGTGGGGAATCAAACCCTGATCTCTAGGGTCATAGTTCATTATTGAAACTACCATACTACAGTGGCTCTGGGAGGGCAGGATTCAAATCCCTATTCAGCCACAGAAACCCAACTGAATGACTTTGAGCAAGTCATATCACCCTCAGAGGAGGCAATGGCAAACACCTCTGAACAAATCTTGTCCAGAAAGTCTGTGAAAGGGTTTACCATACATTGGAGTTGACATAATGACAACAGTTTCTTGTGCTGGTTTTACAAAAAGGTTTAATCCTATGTTCATTGTTCATAGTCCAGCTGTCCTGTAGAGAGAGGATTATCATTATGAATTTCATTGGTAAATAAACCAAAATATGAATAATAAGCCCCATATAAACCTTTGTAAACTCATTTTTACATGAAAAGAAGGTGTGTGTCTATTTCGCCCCATGTACAAGTATTTGGATCTCATTACCAAAACAGATGTATCTACATTTTTAATACAGGACAAAAATGCAGTGGACTGGTTCTCTGGTTAATGCCAATATTCTACTTAAGACTAATACAGCAAGAAGCACACTGAGGTGTCTCCATCCCCATGCAATGCAACATCAAGACACCAAGCCTGTAAATTTGTGCAAAATATATTTTGAGTACAGCCTCCCTTTCTCTCTTCAAAACTAGTGTCTTTTTCCCTCTTTCCCTAAGCACAGAGAGAGACTGGTAAGGAAAGAAATTCAGAGAGAGAGAGAGAGAGAGGGTTGATTTATCATTTAAAAAAAAACACAAACAACACTTCCAGTAAAGGAACTACAGGTTTGTTTGTTTGTTTGTTTGTTTCAATTGCCTCCAAACTTCTCAGGAAAATGCACACATATTCTCAAGATCATCTCCCTCAAAAGCCTACCATCATACTGAGGACCAAAGTTTGCTAAGTCATCTTGCTTATTCTGCAAGGACAAAACAAGTACACAAAAATAATAAACTAACCTACATAGTACAATATTTCCCCAAGGCTACAGAATCCAACAAAGTGGCTGAACCATGAGTAACTCATCTGCAGCAGGAAGAGGAGAATATCTATGTCTGTCCACAGAACAGAGTAGGGCTGGGCAACATGTAGCCTTCCAGATGTTCCCATCATCTAACAGTGAGCAGTAGAGAGTCCAACATCTGGAAGATCAAACATTGTCTACCCCTGCCATATATACAGTAAGACTGGTCTGGGTCTCCAGAACTGCACTGTGCTTGAAACTGAAAATGATAATAGTAAGGAAGTTTTCTCACTGTGCTCCCTCCATAATGTTTAGCTTAATTAATTTAGGACACTGTCCTTATCTATCTTTCCTTGGAAGTAACTTCTGTTTTGATCAACGGGACATTTCCCTAGCCTTTTTCTCTAAAGTATTGACAGTTATTGGGGAGGAGAGAAAAACTGAAGGAATAACACAGGTAAAAGTCCAAAGTGTTGTTACAGGAAAACAATAATGGAAACATATAGCGCTTTATAGACTGGCAAATATTTTCATGGGCCAAAGCCCATCTCTTCTGACAAATGAGCTTTGATCTATCAAAGCATATGCTGCAACAAATTTATTAGACTTTATGGAGTTCTTCATCGAAATAGTACTAATATTATTAAACTCAGCATGGGCTACCCATTGGCATCATCCATGTGTTAAACATACAGTGTAGCTGAGCCCCATCAGAATAGGAATACGTAGCCCTTTTTTAAAAAAAATGGTACAGCTATCATTAGCTTAAGACTTGAAAAAGTTACTATTGAGGGCCTCTGATCACAGGATACTCCAGTTAACATGGCCAGTGGCAACTTCCCATATCAGGAGCCACTGTGGTATAGTTGTTTGAGTGCTGGACTAGAACTCCAGGAGACCAGAGAGTGAATCCCTGATCAGTCATGGAAACTCACTAGGAGACCCTTGGTAAGTCTCAGCCTACGTGGGAGCAATGGCAAACCTCTGAATACATCTTGTCAAGTTGGAATTCCAGAGTCTAGCTTTTCCGAGCTCTGTATAAGTCAAACAATATTGTAGAGCATCTGTCACAGCTGAACTAAGGCCCAACTTTTATATTTCCTAAGCAATGTATAAATATTGCTTAATATAATACTAAAATTAAATCTGTTTTAAGTTTCATCTCTTAATCCCCAAAGACAAAATAAATCTTTTTACAGTAACTCACATAGTGGAGACTGGATTCTGTAGTATACATAATCATGTCATAGTCTCAAATGCCATTAAAAAAAAATTCCTCAGCTGACACTGGACAGCTGAAGGATTGTTCAAAATCTGAAGCTGTTTTCATTCTTCACTTACAAACACTTTCAAGGTTCCATGTTTAAAGACTGGGATCTGTTCTCTTTGATTCTTATTTCATGTGCTGTGTGTATTTGTAATATTTTCCACAGAGAGTGAGATCAGCGGTGTTATGTCTATAGTCAGATCTATGCGGAGCTACAGGTGATACATTTGAAATTGGGAGAAAATACTTCTTGAATGCATGAGGGAGTGCAATCATATGTCCTGCCTATGCTATAACATCAACTAAATTTTAAAACGACCCTTGTGTACCTTTCTCCAAATGTTTCCAAAGCAAGATTTAAACAAAGTATGTTGGAATGACAGGCTCAGTTATAAAGACTAAGGTTTCATTCCATTAGCTCTGCAGACAATTTTCCCTCATAAGGTACAACCCCGGTACACAGTAAAATGCACTTATTTTGGGGAAGACATGCTGTCTTCATTGGCTATTGGGGCAATGTCATTTCAAGTGGGCAACCCTCTGACAAATGAAAAAGGTGCTGGACTACTTTACTGCAGCTCACTACCCCCGGAAGTTGTGGGAAAGGTTTTGCTTTGTTTTGCTGTATTCTTTGTTAAGAGGAAACAGTTTTTTAAAAGGACAGTAATCACCACTATGCCACCTCATTTTAACTAATGGTAACTTGTAATCTGCTGTCAACATGGTATAGTGCAGTTTTTCTCAAACTTTTTATCTCCATGACCTCCTTTACATCAGCATGCAGACATTGCCCCTCCACACACACTCGACATAGAGTGTGTGTGTGTGTGTGTGTGTGTGTCTATAGATAGATATAGATATAGATATAGATATAGATATAGATATAGATATAGATACCTAACAATACAGTCCCTCAAAGTGGAGAATCACAAGCATTGTCCAAAAAGGGATTTATGCACATGGAAGACAATAATTCTGCTCCCCAGAAGAGACAGATCTCAAAGAACTGTCCAAAAGGAGACCTCTCCCATCCCTCTGTTGTATCACCTTTCTCAATTTCTCCCTGCTTCCTCCACCTCCTCCCATTCCATTTGCTGTGCCCTCAAGTGTGGCTGTGACTGCATGGTCTGCATTACATTATGGAAGGAGGGACGCTTTGCAAGTGGCAGTTGGTAGAGTCAAGATTCCTGCCCTACCAGCAGCTCAGCTACCATTGGTGTAGACTCTTGCCTCGCAGGAGCATGCAATCCCGTCACCATAGAAAGGTAGTGCCATGGTAGGAATGTCCCTGTTGCTATAAATTTAACAAACAGCTTGCACTTCTGTTGGATATGAATGGAGGAATCAGCTGAGCAAATATCACCTCAGCAATTGATGCAACATTTTTCTCTTCTTCTCTTGAATCTGTTAGTCTAGGAATGTCCAAATGAAGAGAACCATTTAATAAGAATAACAATAGCAAGTTTAAGATGTTAGATTAAGCACAACCCAGAAGTACAGAAGTATTAATTGTGATTATGTGACTGAGCTTCACATTATCACAGTGATACAGTGGCTGAGCTGATAACCATCTGGGTAATGTGTATTAGTTGTAATCTACATTTCTACGAAGACTGGATAGTTCTTAGTGGTCCCTACACCCAGTTGGGTACAATTGTTGTCTCAGAGACAGCCTGGATTGAAATTCCTGCTGAGCTATAAACATCTTACTGAAAACTCTTTCAAGCTTCAGTACTATACATACTATTCTGTATGTTAAATCCCACTGAGCTGAAGGAGATTCACTTCTGAGTAGATATTGATTGTACTGCAATCTCAGGATCTGAGTAGATACTGATTGTACTGCAATCTCAGGATCTTTCATTTCACAATAATAGTTGTCATGGTGGGATATGTACTGACCCTGCAGGAAATCCAAGATACAAATGTAAATAAAAAAACAATGGAAACAAATTTGTAAAAGTAACAATGTCTGTGTCAACCCCATAAAGTATAACTGTTGGGTTTTGTATTGAGTAAATACAGGTTAACATGCCTCTATGTCTGTTACTCAATTGCTTCACACCTAATTTATTTTGGTTTGGAATAAGTTTGCTTTATAACGTTGTTATGCCGGTCAGAGACTCAAAGGCAAACATAATGAAATGAGTGAATAGATCCTTATCACAAAGACACTAACTGAGCTATCTAAACGAAGTATATGAAACAACAACAGGTGCATGAGAAGTCAGCCTAAACTGGCCTTGGAATGGTTTTATTGCCATTAAACAACTCTAGAAGAATGTTGGGGGGAACAAAACTTTCTTGGCCTTATGTATAGATACAATTGACCTTTGAGAAGTTAATGTATTACAGTCTCAACATTTTACAGTCTACACTGTTTATTGCAGGTTAAGAGTTTAAACATGTGAGTGGAATTTATGCCAAAATAATACCTTTAAGAATCAAAGTTTAACTCTCCACTGTAGTATATAGAAGAGGTGAAGAACTAAGACTGATCCAAAGGTTTCACCATGAGCTTTGGGGTGAGTGTTGGCTGGGCCATGGGGCTCATCAGTGTGCCCTCCCACTAATGCTGCCAGCAGAGGGAAGGAACGCAACTCCTTTCAGCCCTAATAAGCATAGCCAAGGAGAGAAATGTAACATTTACAGTCCAGCCACACATAGAGGAGCAAACTTTGCCCACCCCCTGCTCTAGAAGAATGCTATGTCATGGTGTTGTTCCAGATGGGGTGTAAACATGTCAGCTTGCCTGGCTCCCAATTGTTCTTTAAAGTGGAAAGAAGGGCAGAGGAACATAGCTATGAGAGCCACTTTCATGGGAAGCCCCATGCCCCGAAATATCAAGACCAAGCGTGATGAACATTTGCCCCTTCAGTTTATCTAGGGTACAGCTTCCGCTGTCTCTTACCAGTGGCTATACTGAGTTGGAGAGAAATGGGAGAATGCAAGGTTGTAAATCAAAATATCTGGAGGACCAAAGGATCTGCCCCCTCATTCTTCACATTTCGTTGAGCACCTGCAAAAATTCCCAAATATACTCTCCTTCTTCCACAGCCTATGCACTAGACAAGAACAAGCCATTTTTCCAGCCTTCCTTTTGCTGCAGTACTAATCCTACATTAAACCATTATATTGTTGTTGTGCTCCTTCAAGTAATTTCTGACTTATGGTGACCCTAAGGTGATCCTATCATAGGGTTTTCTGGGGCTGGCAGTGTGGAATAAGCCCAAGGTCAGTGGGTTTCCATGTCGGAAATCAAACCCTGGTCTCCAGGGTTGTAGTCCAATGCTCAAACCACTACACCATACTGGTTCTCAGGCCATTATCACTAGACAAACACACCAAAAAAAAAATCAGTTCCGTAAATGTATGTTCTTTGATATTGCTCTGCCATTTAGATGACCAGTGGTCCCTCTGGAGGACAATATGCTGTGTTCTCTGTAGTGAAAGTAATCCATGTATAAATGGTTTCTTAAGATTCCCAGGTAGCAACATTTATTTTATTAGTTAGGCATGCAGCTCACCTCATGAATCAAAGGCAGCTTGCATCCTGGTTTAAAAGATGGTACATTAAAAAAAACTTAATGATAAAAGTGTTAACAGATATTTATACCATCATATTAAAAAATGAAACATTAAAACCATATAAAATCATTTAAAAATATGACAATGACAATAAAAGTACAGCACAGGCATCTCATTAGAAGACATAACTGGTCTTTTGCTAGCCAGTTAGTCAACCAAATCACTTTGCTTGTTGACAGAAGGAGAACGAGCTGGAGGGGGGCAGCCTAGTTTCCCCTGGGAGAGAATCCCATAGCCTGTAAACAACCACTGAGAAGCCTCTCTCCTGTGTCCTCACCATCTGTACCTGTGAGGGGGGTGTCACTGAGAGAAAGCCTTCTCCCAAGAATCTCAAAAGCTGGACAGACTCATATAGGGAGACAGTTTGGACCTGAGGTGTATACGGCTTTATAGATCAGCAACAGCATTTTGAATTGTGTCCAGTGAAGCTGTTATACCAGGGGACTTATATGTTCCCTATAAGGTTTGCCACTTGCATTGAAAACGTTACTCAATGTTATACCCACTTTCTATGCTGTGGTAGTAATGGACACCTCTAGAAAAAAATAAATAAATAATGGTGGATGGCGTCCTCTTCAGTATTCTCAAGATTGTACACCATAATTAAGATCTCATAACTTTGGGGATTCATGTTTACAGTGATTAATGACCAAACATGGTCCCCCAAACCCATGCTTTTAAGTCAGGCAATATCTCAACCAAATGCACTGGGAAATTATGACTGCAGCACTCTTCCCATCTCAGGGTGCAGTGAGTCAAGAGGCTATGGCAAGACCTCTGAGGAGTCTCTGCAGCTGCCCATCTCAATGCACCCTACAACTGTAAGTGCTACAGTTGTCATTTCCCTGCACTCTAATCTGCAGTCCTTCAGAAACCCTTCAGATAGATTGCTACCTGGTTTAAGAGGTAGGGTTTTATTGGGGAGTGACATTATCAGAAGTAGCTAGGACAATGAAGCTCCATCATCCTAGCTCCATCTGATGATGTAGAATCTCATCTTTAGATTTAAATAAATTGGTCTTATGGACAACTTGTGATTACAACAGGTTTGGGTGCTAAATATGTAGGCATATAGACAAATTCAGGTATGTTGTTTTGTTTTGTTTTGTGGTTCAAACAAAAAGTGTCACGGAAAATGTGTGATGCAAGAATCAGGTACCATTAGGAGAGTCCAGAAGAATGTGTCATCCTTTAGACATGAAATATGTCCAGTGTATATCGAGTCATCTATTCCAACGAAGGAATTAAGTGGAGAATATAACTAATGCTGAATCTCTTCTGCAGAGGATAACTGTCTTGTTTATTGTAGTTTACACCCTATGCAGGAAGCACAGATAATAGACAACAATTTGGAAGATAGCCAGTAATGTTATAAGAAGTGAAAAACAAGCTGGTGGCAGTGACATCACAAAACATCCTGAGGAAAGCAGAAAAGAGAAATCTTTGCTGCCAACAAATGGTAAATCATTGTTAGCAAACATTCTTTAAGGACACAGATCTCTCTGTCCTCCTTTGCAGTCCAACCTGAAGTGGAGCAGCACGCAACAAGTGCAATCAAATGTTATGACATTATGGGTCCTTGGGACTTAATAACAGTCCCTGAATCTTAGCATGTTTTTCAGATCTGAAATGCAGATCCCTTTGTTCTCTTATAAAGCTCCACTCAGGGAAGACTCTTCCCATACACACCCTGAAATGTTTATGAAGCTTTCACTATCATCTAAGTCCACATCCCACTCAAGAACAAACAAAACAAAACAAAAAAGTAAGAATTTACACCACTGTCTAGCTCAGTTGGTGTTTTCATTAGTGATAAAATGAATCCAGGGAAAGGATAATATGGACCACAGCATTACCTGTCTCAGAAATTCAACAATTCAGGGATGGTGGTTGGGAGCCTTGTATCAAAACAGAGAGGGTGGACTCAGGTATATTTACAAGGAAAGGTGACAGGCCAGAACTTTTATTCAGTTCCAATACAGAAAAAAATATATGATATACTTTTTGGGTGCGAGAAGGAAGAAGCCATATGTGATATTGGCCTCAGAATATATTTACCTCAGCAATGACACATCCAGGCAAGCCAGGTAGCTCACACACCTCCAATATGCTGCTGGAGGCCATAGTCAATCCATTCAGAGACCAGCCAGCCACATGGGATAGACTATAACTGCAGTTGCTTGAACTTGCACAATATTCCCCCCTCTACATCTGTCAGCCCCTCCAGATTTTTCACCTGTAAATTCAAAAGATTTTTTCCCCCAACCTATTTTATCCCCCTTTACCTTCATGCCTGACACTTCTGACAAAGTATCATGGGGCATGTGTGATGCAAGAATTATAAACTACCATGGAACCAGGAAAATCTCAGAAGCAAAGCAAACTTCAATGGACTTGGAGACCTCACATCCTCAGGGAAGGATAAAAAAAAAACCAAAATGATAGGGAAAAAGCCCTCAGATGGACAACCTGTGAAGTGAGGAGTCAAAGGGAGTGAATAAACTTCTAGGCAAGGAAGCTGGATTGTGCTGAAATCTCATGAGACTTGCAGGCCAACATAAGATTGGGCACATCTCTCTAGTCCCTACAATGACAAGGAATCAGTTTGGCTACTGCGCCAGGGAGGGGGACATTTTTTGTAATCCTCTCCACATCCCTGATAGGCTGCATCACACCATTGCATCAAATCTGGAAACTATGTGACATAGCTTCTGGTTTCATTTCTGGACTTTTACTGGACTATTGGGTGGAGAGTTCTAGTGATTTTGGCCCCTTTTTGACTTCTGAGGGACCAGATTATTTAATTGAGTTTTGGGGGACTTGCAGGTGTGTCCTGAAGGCACCAATGGCCACCAAAAGGAATTCAAGGGCCATATGCAGCCAGCACCTTTTCCACTCTGGCCAAGAACTGCAAAAATTGCAGTTCCCAGTCTTCCATCAAACAGAACTGAACCAGACCAAGCAGCAGAACCACTCCTGAACTGCAGCTCCTCCTGATCCATATTCACAGTGATAGTGGACATATTTTTCCTCTGTGAGGCTCATTACAAGGCTTCCCAGTTGCCCAGGCCTAATAAGACATAAGTCAATCTAGATTACATCCTTCCTTGAATTCTAATAATGATTTAGTCCAAAATGTAATAGTAATGTGAAGGTACAGGCACATTCATGTTGAACTTTGGACCTGCCCACTCTTCCTTTTCTTCTCCTTCTGTAGGGCATCTGCAAAGAGGAGATAATGAGAATTTGCATCCACTTAACCTGTAATGGGGGAAAAATACTTTGGCAAGGAGCAGGGGAATTCATGATTGCTGGTTCTTCTTCCATCCAAGAGTACCACTGCCACTGTCTACACTGTCCTAAATGATCACCCAAGCTTCAACAACAGGGAGTGCAGGGGAAAGGAAGAAGCACCAATAATGACCAAGCAACTCTTTCTCCTACAAATGAGTCCCAAGAACGTACAGGTGCTTGTGAGTCAAAACACCAACCAGAGGTTGCAATTTACTATCCTCTTCCTGTAAAAATCTTTATTTCAGAAACTTGAGACCTCCACCTAAGCCACATTGAAATAAACCTCAGGATTTAGATTCATATAATTTTCCATCCCACTCTCATGCTCGTCTCTTGATATGTTAGAAGGCGCCAAAGTCCAATAAGTGAGATAAGGTATGAAAATGACAAACGGGCTTCATGGAGCAAGGAATAGCATCCTTATTCAAAGAAAAGGAGCAGGACTGAGTCTGACAGCACAGCATAGAGTCAGAATAACTCAGCAGAGGGGTTTAGGTGATGACCTGACCTGGGCCATTTCCGCACTACACTCTTATAGTGCGGTTATTCCACTTTCAACATCCTATGGAATCCTGGGGTTTGCAGAGGCCAGCCTGTCCCTAAACTGCAAACCCCAGGATTCCATAGAATGTTGAAAGTGGAATAATCATGCTGTAAGAGTGTAGTGTGGAAATGGCCCTGGTCTGTTGAATTCTGAGAGGGCCTTGCATGTCCGACTAATCTGTTTGTCATTCCTTGCCACCCCTTTTGTCTGGCTATCAGGGAGTGGTTGAATCCACAAGGCCACAGGTTCAGCATATGCTCTGACAAACTCTAGAACAGGGTCCTCCAGCCATCACAGCCTGTTCATTCACTTTCAGTACAGATTGGTTGGAGTTCACTTTTGTTGTGCATAGCTCCATAGCTAATATGTATTCTTTGGCTAGGTCAAAAACCAAATCAAAAGCTAGTCATTTGTTATAACTTATTTCACCAGACACTTGATTTAATTCTCATTAACAATTGCCACCATTTCAAAAACCATGTTATCCCAGTCTAAAGAGACACTGTAAATCAGAGGCAGCTACCACAGCTATGCTGGTTTTTATTTTTCCATAGTAATTAAAATTCTTTGAGCTGTTGCAACACCTGTAGAGCTGCATTCCGTAGGTTGCTCAAAGGTTCTGATTCCATTTTGTATTATTGCTTTGGCAATGATGCAACCCTCCTGGACCCACATAAATAAAATGAAAGACAGCCGAAATATTACATTCAAAAGAACATTTATTCATGAGCTGTCTGGAGAGAGAAAAACAGGAATAGAGAACAGCTGTCTAGTATCCTTTCACATAACTGAAAAAGTAGGGGGTACTAAGCAGTGTGAAGATAAAAACAATTTTGAAACAAACAGAAGGAATTTTGCTCTTATCCATATCACATTGATCTGTGGAGGAAAAAACTTACCATGGGATAAATGGATGGCCAGTAAGACCACTAAGAAGAACTAGAGAAATTCGTGAAACAGCAGAACAATAACTCTGGATTTCATTGCAAATGAAAGCAGCAGGCTGAGACTTAAGCGTTGCCCAGGTGTGAGAGGAAGTGGAACAGTTTGTTCTTTATTACTTAAATCTTTACATGCATTGCATAAATGACAAAATGATTTAATGCATGATGCCTTATAATTCCTGGAGGAATGATCAGGTCTTTGAAATAAAGATATAATCAAACAACCAGAGCAGGCTAGCCCAGTAACAGGAGATCCTAGTGCTGATTTCTCTTTCTGACAAATTCACCAAGAGACAAAATATGGACATCAGAATATTTACCATGTGTTTGTTTCTGTCATAAAGGCCAGGTATAAGAGCTCAGGTCACAGTAAATTTGTTAGTTTTTAAGGTGACCAGTTTTGGTTTTGTCACAGCCAACAACTCATAAAATGGCTATTATCTAGATGATGAACACTTATTTTTCTATTTATCTATGTACACCTAAGAAATTGCCCTGTAAATCACCAAGCAAATAAGGATGTTAAAGTGCATACTAGATATCACAGAGAAAAGTCAAGAAGAGAGAGAGAGAAAGAAAGAAAGAGAGAGAGAAAGAGAGATGTTGAATGACGGAGAAGCACATCAGCCTGTGAAGTGTCATGGGAAACTGGTAGAAATAACTCTTCACAATTTTTTCCAACATGACTTTTGCGCTATGTGGTTATAGCAGTAGGCAGTTTTTCAGTGTCACATAAGTCATCACTATATTCTGAAACTGTTGGCATTAGGAGAGAAAATATATTGAGCCCTTCCCTACTATTGGGAAGAGTGAGGAAGTGGCCCCACATTGCAATGCTATGCAACCTCCCTTAAATTCCCCAAACTAGACTTTCTGACATTGGGAACAATACAATATTCTGTTAACCTATAACCAATGTTTAGGTAAAATCCAACTGCCAATCCAGTCAGTTTCTTTAAGTGAAATGGATGACTGATACCATCTCATCTCTTGCCTCAGTCAACAAAATATCTTGGTCCAGTTTTCGATAAATAAAGATTTTACTTCTGTTCTTTGACCACGAAACGGTGACCATCACTGGATATAAACTGAGCTCAAGGAGCTTTCAATAATCAAAGTTTAGGTTATTGAATACGTGCTCAGAAGACTGGTCTCCATACCTAAGAAGACAAACTCTTCCAAGACCTGAGGTGTGCATGCTGAGGATGCAGTCAGGTTCACAGCTATTTTACTTATCTTCTAGCAGAGTGGTCTGCTGAAAGACAAACCATTCAGGCTAAGCTTCTTTGGGAACCAATGGAAACAATACAGTCTTTTCAAAGAGAAAAAGTAAAATACACTTCAAAGTACCCTTTCATTTGCAAAGGAAACATATTTAACAGCAACAACAATGAAGTAATTGTAAAGTCAAATAGGTCTGAAGCAGCAGTTGCCGTTTTCATGGAAATACGAAAAGTGTTTTATGACAAGAGAATTGGGTGTTACCTGATGCAGGACGCCTGTAGGGATTTCTAACGTTGTTCTCTGGTCGAAAAGGCACAGGTCCATTTCTCTAGCATTTTGATGCAAAGTGTAATCCTTCTCACTTTCCAATTGTAAAACAAACATCACATCTCTGGAAATACTCAAGAAATTTTCATGTACAAATTATTCTTCCAAGTAATGAGGCTGAAGAGTACCAATGTACTTAACAGGCTGACTTTACTTATGCCCAGATTCAAATTCCTGATGAATAATGGTCTTGAGAAACTTAGATTCATTTTTTCTTCTGTACAATGGAAATAAGGTAACAACCCTTTTTTAAAAAAAAAAATTGTCATGTGATTCTGTAGAAGCAAAACAACACAGCATCCTATGACTCCTTAAAGATTAACAAGTTTATCCAGCCATGAACTTTCAGTAACTGTACATAGTTACTACGTTTCTTGCTGTCATTTATATATATGTAATTATATATATATATACATATACATGTGTGTGTCTGTGTGATTTTTTTATTTTACTTTTTATTGCATAATATATCAATAGCATATGTGTGTGTGTGTGTGTGTGTGTGCGCGCTATTCATATATTATGCAATAAAAAAGTAAAATAAAAAAATTACATACAAAGATCATAACATCTAAATAAAATATAAAACCAGCATCAGAGGATAAAACAATATACTTAAATTCACAGTGGCACCAAATTTTAACTCCAAAAATAAATTCTATAAATTGCAAAAGAAGGTTTTAAAATTTAAAAGCAGAAGAAAATAAAAAGGCCCTTGTCTGACCTGGATAAGACAAGAATTTACTGCCAGATAAACTCTCTGCTGAGAACTTTTCATAACAGAAGGACAACTTTTTTCTAGTAGCCATCACCAACCATATTTTCTATATTTAAGGCAGGGCTGGAACTGTGTGGCCTTTTGGCTTTATTGTTGTACTATAATTCCAAGTACTCTTCACCCTTGGCTATGCTACTTAGGACAGTCTGGAGTTATAGGTCAATAATATCTGGCAGGCCACACAATTGCTGCTCCTAATTTAAGGAATATAAGGAATTCATTGTACCTTCTCCTAACTGCAAGGTGCTACACAGAAGGAAACTCATAAGGAAAATATGTGTAGTATATTTAGAACATGGAAATTTTACCAGATGTAGAGGTCAGCATACTGCTTAAGCAATATTAGAGGCACACTGGTGGAAGATGTAGCCTAAAAATCCGGTCCTCTGAGTCTATGCTCTATTGTAACAGTCCATCATGAATAACATGCCTGATGTAGGATAAGAGATTCTACTTCTAATGGTACAGCAGATGAGAGATTGGGAGACAAAGCAGAGGGGGACACATTGTCATAAATGAGTCTGAGACCCTAGGCCCACTTTTACAATCCTCAGTGTGTGTGGGAGGAATCCCAGGGCAAGAGTGTTGCCTTTAAAAGTGTTTTTGTGCATTTTTTCCCTAGTTTCTTAGACTTTGGTGGTTTTATGTGAATGTCATACTCTTTGTAACTATGGTTGATATTTAATGTAATATTCTTAGTGACATTACTAGGGGCTGCTTCTTGTAGCAGCACCCTAACAACAACACCAGCACCCACTCCCTGTGACATCAGGAAGACCCAGCCTCCTCTGAAATCACAAGAAGTTAACCTTACATTTCAGTTTGGCCCTGAAATCTCAGGCCCTGGATAGTTCTGACCTAGCAACCTTATATAAACTGTCGACTTTGTCCAGTGATAATTCTGCTTTGTATTGTTTCCGTAGCTGGTGAAATACATATAATTAAGCACACATTGCAGATGATACCAAAGTGGTCAGTATTTTTATATCCTTTGATTCCTTAGTAAAGCAAACAGGGAGTTCTGTACAGATAATTTGTGTAAATATTATTTAAAGTTTTTGTGCCAATACACGCTACCAAGCTGGCCTCTTAAAATCATCAAAATTAAAAAGCCTTGGAAACGGCATTTTCTCCAGATTTTAGAAGCACAGAATCAGACGTGTAGGCAAGACTGGGCAAGCTATATCACCTCAGACACAATTGTTTACTGCAGTTACTTCATGAATCCATTGTTAGTCATCAAGAACTAAGTCATCTAATGATAAGAAGTGGAGTGATGTACGTTTTTCCCTATCACAAACCTTAGTTCACTCATTATTTCTTCACCCTCCCTGAAACATCCTCATTTACCCATTCCAGTCTGCTTCAGAATGTCTGAATGTTGCTCATTTTTCTCCATCCTGCATTCTTTGAGAACCTGAATTTTATAGGGATCGCATGCGGACAACATGTTCCATTAGTTGGGTTTACAGTGAAGTTTATAAAGAGCTATGCAAACAATCTATGCTGCTTTCACAAGGAAGAGGAAGGAACAAGAAAAGATTAAAGTTATGAGCAGAAACTTATATGGGGGATGAAAATCTTGGTCATATCATCCTTGCACACAAGAACAAATCATTCCTGTAGTTTCCCATTACAAGAGAGAATGAAGCTCTTTGCAGAGAATTGTTACCAGTATTCATACCTTGAGACTCATTCCAGGGAATTATTCTGTGCAGAAATACTTGTGGTCTTTCTGTACAGAAACATCCTCCATTTTTGTGCAGAAAAGGCACGTTTCATTAGAAAAGACAATAATGCTTGGTAAGGTAGAAGGCAGTAGGAAAAGAGAAGGACTGCATTACAGATGGATAGATTCAGTCAAAGAAGCCACCTCCCTGAGTCTGCAAGACCTGAGCAGGGTTGTTGATGACAGGTGACCTGGAGCTCTCTCATTCACAGAGTCACCATAAGTCAAAGTCAGCTTGACGGCAGTAAACAACACAGCAACACCCCAGATTTGGCTGCATAGATATAGATTTTGGGTTCCTGCTCTTCTTCTGATGCCTAAACTATCTTTCTAACTGAAGTTTTAGGTTACACAATGACAGAAATTTGGGGAGTGAGACCAAATTCTAAATTTGAGAGTTAATACTCTCAGGCCCTTTTCACATGTCGGGGGGGAAACAGGCGAAAACGCCCAAAAACGGAGCTTACCTCCAGCCGGGTAAGTCCGTCGCCACGTGGAGCAGCGCGATGTCGCTGCTCCACACTCCTCTGGCGTCCCAGATGGTGGCTTCTGGTTGGTGGACCCAACCGGAGAAGCTCGCCAGCCGGAAGCCCGCCCCCGGCAGGTCTGCAGATCCGCTTTAGAGCCGGGCGACGGAGCAGCACGGGGCTGCACGCTCCGTGCTTTTTAAAAACCTCTAAAAAGAGGTTTTTAAAGAACACACAGCCCGGCTAGTTCCGGCCGCTCCTGAGTGGATTCTGGTGTGAAACTATGAAAAGTAGTCCACGCCAGTCCACTCTACGGTGTAGACAACCTCCATGAGAGGTCGCTCTACACCGTTCCCCCCCCCCACATGTGAAAAGGGCCTCAGTCACATTCCCTGATTCACATGAAATTGAAATATAGAAAAGTCATGCAAAATTTACTAGCTTCAACTGCTCAACAGTAAGGTTGCCAGCAATGACTAGATGTCTAGCCAACAGGTCTGTCACGTGAGGAAGCTATTCCTAGGAACGTAAAGTAATTATTGGGTTCATGTTTTCCCACAACCTATTCTTTAGATGTGGAAGAAGATAATATTCCAAGTTCATTAAAGGTCTAGAACAGTGATATTCATTGTGCAGGAATCAGGGTCATTTCAGATTTATAGTTTTGAAGTTTAATGAGAATTAAACTGTTTATTATCTGTTTGTTAACATATTTATCTGTTTATTAACATATTTATATCCTGTCCTATAACACAAGGTCACAGAGTGGTGTCAAGTTAAGATTGTCTGTTTTCATGTGTTTCTATTGCTTTCTAGCACAATGTTGAAAACAGAGACTTTCCACAGGTGTAGATTTGATATATATTGAGGTGGATCTTTTTAATATTGAAATTTAATATAGTTACAGAGATTTAATATTTACCACACATGTATGACAGTTTGTAAACACATGCCTGCCTAAAAAGCTTAAAAAACTGAGAATAAGATACAATATAAAGATACAACACAGTCAGTAAAATAATTACTCAAAGTGGAATGTATGAGTAACTTTGACTCAGAGGCCATTTCTGTATGGGGCAAGGGAATCGCCCCGCACCGCTACTTACCGGATCTTCTGGCTCCCCGGTCCAGTCCAGGCTGCTCCAGAGCAGTGCGTGATCGTCGATCCGCTCTGCTCCGGCATCCAAAATGGTGGCTTCCGGTTGGTCGTGGGTCTTGACCAACCGCTGAAGCTCGCCAGCCTACAGCCTGCCCTCGGCAGATCGCAGGCTCACATTGGTGCGAGCCTGCAAATCTGCACAAGGGAGCAGGCTCGCAGTGGCACGCTCCGTGCTTTTGAAAGGCCGGAAAAATCAGGTCTTTCAAAAGCACACTGGACAACCACTTGGGGTCGTTCCGGAGCTGACTGAGGTGCGGATCTACACTAAGTAGTCTGGACCCAGTCTGCTCCAAGGTGCAGACATCCTCCATGGAGGACGCACTGCACCGTTTTTATTACCCCGTGTGGGAATGGCCAGAGTCTTCAAAAAGAGCATATTTTCTGTATTTTAACAGTAATGGCCATGAGAGAATATGAAGTAGAAATGCTGCCTATATGACTTAAAACAAGGTAGCAAATGTCTGTCTGTAGCCTCTTATACTCAGGAAACTTGACAAGTTTTTGCACCTAATAACTCTAATTTTTATGTTCATAAACAATTATCTGCTGGAGGAGTTCCTATCTCAGCTGGCTTCATTCAGGCACATTATCAGATGCTTTTTTTAAAAAAGTAACCTCTGAATGCAAAATACAAACTACCTCCTTTGCAGTTTGGTCAGAGGCAGTGGAAGAGCTCTCTGGCTGAGGATTCTAAAGACCCCTGACTAAACTGTCAGTCTTAGGATTCCATAGCCTGGAACGGTGGCAGTCAAAACGAAATCATCGTGCTATATTTCTATAAAGTGAATGGACACCAGGTGATCTCTGCAGAAAAAATTGTTCCAATCAAACTGTTGGCCAGGGTGAAAATAATTGAGACTATAAGTATTATTACTGGAGCTGTGGGAAAGGCTTGGAGTTGAATCAAGTCTCTATTGAGGAATTAGTGGAGAAGCGAATGTTATTTCCTTACTCATCTTCCCATATTAATGAATATGGAAAGCACTAGCAGGCAGAAAGGAGGGAAAGAAGGAAGGAAGTTTTGGATATATATTGCAAGGCAAAATGAAATATGTTTGCCTTTTATTTATTTATTTATTAAATGAAATAAGGGCAGCCCAGAAAAGAGGCCCTTCTATGAAAAGGGTCATTTTTTTCAATTTTAAGTTCCTCCATCAAAGATTATTCATTGTGGAGGAAAGTAAAGTGGGGCCAAAAGATAAAAAGCAACCTTTCCCTCCCTCCTTCCTTATCCCATCCCCTTCAGCACCCCCTATATGTTCCCACTGCTGAATAAATAAAAGAGGGGAAAGAGAGTAAATTTGTTCAAAAACCTGAAATTTGGCTTGCCTTCAACATGTCTTATCAAAGGAACAATTTTGCAGACCTTTCTGCCTACTCCATATTTCACAATGAGACAGATGTCAGACCAGCTTGTTTAATAAGCTCTTATCCTTAGGAAAGCCACTTTTAAAAGTAGCCAACTTGTAACCTGAGGACTGTGGAAAGCCAGGTATGGCTGTAATGTATTACAGATGGCAATCTGGCTCTGTTTTGTTCTCCATCAGTATAACTTTCTGGTAAGAAAACAAAACAAAATGTAAGAAGGGTCTTAAGTCAGAGGGAAACAAGCTGTTTCCTTCCTTGCTTTTGATAGGCATCTCCCTGCCATTTCCCTTCCTAAAGGGAAGGCACAGCACTGCTGTCATGTATTGTACTTGCTCAGACTTTTCATTTCATTAAAGGCAAGAGGAAAGAAATGGTGTTGTAAAAAGCGACAGGTATATTTATATATAGGCATGGTATATCTGTTGTGAGCAATGGAAGAGAAATCATTTTTTGCTGGGTGGGGGTGGGGATAGGAGAAAAAATTTCGACAAGCTGTTCCTCCCTATCTTCCACTCTTCTAGGAAAACCTCAAGATCTCTTGGAGCACTTAGAACTAGTCATAAGATGGCCCCACCCATCTGGCAAACAAAAATTGCTTGGTGGTTCTCCACATTACAATGACACAATAAAGTTAGAAGAACACCTCAAACCAAACCAAACATAATTCCATTTACTTGTTTTCTGGGTTCCTACTGAGGAAATTTGTGATCACTATGAGATCCTAGTAAGGTATGAGATATGTTTGTCGGCCTCACCCAAATAATACAGTTGTTGAGGGAGAATGTGGTTCACTTTAGTTCTAATACCTTTTCAGGTGTGAAACCCACTGGATGGTCTTTGGCTTTGTGGCTTTTTGTGAAAATAAAATAGGGGAACTATTCTGAGCTTCATGCAGAAAGGGCAAGACACAAATATGGGATAATATAATACTTTTATCACGTGTGCGCACATCCCACTGCTTTTGGTTTTTCCTCTCTATTCAAGGAGTGATACATTATTTTTAAAAAAAGCCCAGATCATACTTCTTTTTATTTATCATTCTGTTGTATCTATCTTTTAAAAGCTATTTATTTTATAGCCTTTTCAATTTGTGCAACTTTCTTTTTAATCCATCAGAACTTTGTGGGCACAGGCTGTGAAAAATGAAGTGGAAATATGTCATTGACATTTACCAATAAGATCTAATTTTACCAAGCTTCATGTCAACCCGATATAGGTGTTGACATTCATCTTGCACAAGCCATTTAGCAGTCTATTGGCTCTAAGGAAGATTAACACTTGGGAGAGTAAGAACAACAGTTGCTATATTATACACGAATATCATTTCAGTTCTGTGGGTGGATCAAACCACAGAAAGATAAAGGATAAATCTGAGTGAGCATTTTCAACAGCTAGAGAATCAAAAAGAGACGAAGGGACAGAAAGAAACATTCTACATGTTCAGTGAGATGGAATTACTTTTCACAATGGCCTATTTCTGTTCAATAACTCTTTAGACAGAATGGAGCAAGGATGAATAAAATGAATATATTTAGGCGGTACTGTAGATGTTAGACTATAACTTTTCAGATTAATTCTATTTCCAGTTTAGATATGCTATTTTTAAACTGCATGTCTGAGTTTATTTAGAGGATTAATTCACATGACCATTGTTTGCCTTATTTTCTGTATGTGGTGATTTTTTTTTTTAACTTACATTTTCATCTACACAGAAGGGCAAAGACCAGCCATGTCATTTGTTAGCCCATTGAAATCAATGGATTAAATCCAGTTGTTAGTCTCAACTAGAGGAAACTTTTTTGATCAATGGAAATTATTTGTCTCCTCTAGTGGGATAGATAATTGCATTTAGGCCAATGAGTTTCAAAGCTGATTGACTCTGAAAAAAGTACTCTACCATTACCAGTAATATAGACTGAAGTGCTAACTATAATCACATGTACATTACATAATTACACTAATTACATTAAAAATTACAATTACATAATTACACTACTTTACCTTACTGTACACTGGATGGATCAGTCTGAATTAGTTTTATATTTGTGCAGTCATAAGTCTGTTCCATTCTGTTTTCTACAGTTAACAAAACATAGTCATTTTTATATTCAGTTTCTCTAAAGTATGTATAGGAAATTCTAAAAAGAGGGCTATATTTGTTACAAATTCACATATCAGTCTTAGAGGTACATTTATAGAAAGCAAGCATGGCAGGAAGGAGGGAGGGAGCTTTTGATGTGAAAGACTATTTGATGCTCTCTCTCTCGCTCTCTCTCTCTTTTTCTGCGTGTGTGTGTGTGATTTTCTGTGTGTCTTCAAGTTGTCTGTTGATATATGGAGACTCCACGAATTTCATAGGATTTTCTTAGGCAATGAGTACTCAGAGGTGGTCTGCCATTGCCTTCCTCTGAAATAAAGCCTAGAGCACCTAGTGGTCTCTCACCCAAGTACTAACCAGACCTAACCCTGCTTAGTTTCCAAAATCAGCCAATATCTGTTGCCTTGAGGTTCCTTGATTCTCAGTTCTCAAGAAAAGTCTTTATCATATGATTTTTCTGAACTTCTAAACTGACCTTACAAAATCAAAGCCTGGAGAAGAGAAAAGAACTGATTTTCTTTCAAGAGCTAATTCCATGTCACTGAGGTTTTTTTTTTAAATGTTTTGCTAAGGAAATAGGTGCTGAGAGCCTCTGAATCTTTTTCCCTCATATAGATGATGCTGCATGCTTTAGCAAAATATTGCAACACACAAGCCAAGGCTGTGGCTTTAGTTGCACTGCAGAGGACCTCTTGGCATCAGAACATACGATAGAATATATGTACCAGGCTGGAATTATAACAAAGGTTCAGTTTACTTAAGTAGATGGGGTAAGCTGAATGCTTAGTGATTTCTGAGTCTAATGAAGGCTTTAAAAAATAAAAAAGCCCTGACAGTTGTTTTTCTAGAGTAGGCGCTATCCTTTCAGCACCCCTGTAGCAAGTCATGAATAAAAATAAACAGAACACAGGACCATACATTATAATGTGCAGATTTCTTAGCGAAGCCACAATCAGGCACTGAAAAAAAATTAAACAGGGAACAACACTGAATCTCAAAACACTGTTTCATCCTTGACAGTGCTTTTTTTAAATGCACATCTGTGCCGATATAGCCATTGACTGTAGTAAAATATTGCAAAGAGAAGGAGCAGCAGCAGCAGCTGAATGAAAGTGTATGTATGACCTGTCTAGGACGGATAATTTCCAGAGTTTTATCAGAGCATATGTAATATTAGTGATGTGGAAAAGGAAGTGGAGAAGAGAAATGCAAATGAACTGAAGGGATTGAAAACTGTGGCATTCTGAAATCAGTTTTAGAACTTCTCCTGTATCCACCAGGATTTAGAAGGAAGGGACAGCTGCAGATGAGTAAAAAAATAATGGAAACAGGGAGGTTTGTTCTTCTCTTTTCCACATCTACAACTGTCATCTGTGCTACACAGGATAACTACATAAGGATTTCGATTGGTCGGACTTTGACAGTCCTGCTACCATATATCAAGCATGAGTCAAGAAGAACAGAAGTGTCTTCCCCCTGTGTAAGTAACAGACAGAAATAGCAGAACTTCACAGGAGGCAGGGGGTGCTTCATGCTATTTATCATGGATCACAAACTGGTGGATCCTTGCCCAAATCTGAACTTACTCTCAGAGCTCCCACGCACATCCTATTTTCTTGCAAACCAAGAATTAAGAGATGTGTGAGATGTAACGTCATTATGGCCAATGCACTTTTGTAGGTGTAACAAGGTAATTCTTTCAAGCTGGGAAAGGAAGAAGCCAATATGAATGAACCACCCAATCCAAAGTGCTGCCAGGCTCATGCTGACACAGCATACGGTGAAGACAGGAAAGATGTGACATTCTTCCTTTGGTGACTTTATTTTGTGCTTACAGTTTCCTTCCAATTTCTCCAGCAGGCAATAAATCAAGATAGTGCCAGGCCAGCTTCTTGGGAATGGAATTCCAAAGACAGGATTGTATAATTGACTTAACTTTAGATTGGGGGGGGAAGGTTTCTGAGGCTCACAATAATTGGGCAGATTGATGCAAAAGAAGGATGTCCTGCAGGTACCCCAGTCTCAAGCTGTTTAAGACTTTATAAGTTGAAAGAGAGGGGCTGGCAGCCAGGGCTGCCACTTCAAAACCGATATTATGTGTTCCATATGTTCAGTTACAGCTAATACCTGTCATATAGCATTCTATACTAGGTGAGAGCCAGCACTGTATCGTGGTTTGAGTGCTGGACTAAGACTCTGGGTAACAAGGATTTGAGTTCCCACTCAGACCAATGAGTGACCTTGGGCAAATCATACTATATCTCTGCCCAACGAAGACAATGACAAACCCAATACAGGGTTTCCATAAGTTGGAATTGGAGGCACATAATAACATGACAATTCCGTACTAACTTAAGTTCTGAAGCAGTCTTCAAGGGCCACCTTGAATGAAACACATTAAAAAATCTAAACAAAAACTTACTGTCACATACCAACCTCATGTAATGACAGATGCTTCAAGCTGTGAAATATAGGGCTAGATTGTTAGGATCTTTTAATTTTAGAGAGCTGTAGAATGGGGGACCCAACTGTTATTTCTCTGTATTAAAAAAAATGAGTATCTAGATGCCTTACATCTTTTCTTTTCAGTATAAGAACAACCCAGTCCAAGACAGGTTGACTACAATCTCCTAGTCCATACATAAATTTCTGGTTCACTGAACCTTTATGTGTAACTTGCATAATATCAATGTTGGTCATTACTCTAACTCAAAACTCCCATCCCCTGGAGTCTATCCCCACCTAGACCAGTTGTAGAGCAAGGGATATTT
Organism: Cyclura pinguis; assembly: GCA_030412105.1. NCBI lineage: Eukaryota > Metazoa > Chordata > Lepidosauria > Squamata > Iguanidae > Cyclura > Cyclura pinguis. The sequence continues at coordinate 168,709,652 of CM059600.1, forward strand.
TAAAGATGAGAATTAAATGCAATAGATGAAAGTGAGAACAATCAATATGTGGCTTGCCAGTATGAAGCACTACCCCATTCAAGATATGAATTAAGCTCACATGAGTGGGTCTTATTACATTATGATTGTTATGGTAAGGTAAACATGTGCAATCAAGAACACCAGGTTACACAAGGCAGTTAAAAGTGATCTAATCTGTGTTTAATTTTCCTATTTTCCATATGCTATTGCCTTGTAATGAGCCATGCATGAAATGTGATTGAAAAACCCCACTGGGAGATGGTTCAGGGGATATGCTTTAATAAGTCGTTTTCTTATTTACAGTATTTGGGGTCGGGAAGGAATTTTCCTCCAGTAATGAGCTGAACAGCCCTGTTCGTTTGCCTGGAGTTTTTTTTTTCCTTCCCCCTCCTATGTAAACACCTGTATCTCTGCATGCATATGCGTGGGGGCAGGGGAGTAAGCAGCCTTGCTTTATGTTTGTGGCATGTGCCCCTCTAAGTTACATAAGCCGATCTAATGGATCTGAAATGTTATTGTCTGTGTTTTACTGCCCTTTGTCGCTGATCCCCACGTTGCCAAGAAGGAGTGGTTTCTGCCTGCACTGATATCCTTTTAGACCATGTGAACTGACAAGAGAAGGAGCATCTGAGACAAAATGCAAGCCTGTGACTCTAACATTGTCACTCTTCCTCTTTTGCCTGGTTTTTAACATTTGCCTGATGAAGAAGCCAGCGAAGTTTCAGAAGCTTGCAAGATGTATTTTGTACTTTGTACTTGGCCCAATAAAGGTATCATTGTTTTGTGGATTTTGGATTTTGTTGTAGTTTGGTGCATGACCAATATTGCTACCCCTGAATATATAAGCTGGTCTGTAAGTGGAGAGGTCACTACATAGTTCTGCTTTTTAACTAGATGGGGATTTGCCAAGAGATATTTTTGCTTACATTCTAAGATTCTTAATAGAATCATTCCAGTTCTTTGCATCATTCTCACAAACATGATCTTCTCTACCGACAAAACAGGATTTTTTAAAATTTTTATTATTATTATTATTACATATTGTGAAATAGCCATGGGCAATTTCTAGAAGTAGATATGAAACATTAAAGTAGTATTCACTTTTATAAATTGTTTCCTAGAATCAAGGAACAGAATGTGGTGGGAGTAACTCTGCCTATTTGAAGACTGGACTGTTCTGTTTGTGTTGCCATTCAGTCAATATAGATAATTTCTCACTTCAGATAAGACTCTAGATTGTCATGTTGAATACTAGTTCTGTTTGTGACACAAGTATCACAGATTTTGTAGTCATATGGCTTTGTTGTTCTTGTGCACCTTCAAGTCATTTCTGTCTTATGGCAGTCCTAAAGCAAACCTATCATGGGGTTTTCTTGGCAGAATTTGTTCAGAGGGGATTTGACTTTCCCTTCCTCTGAGGCTGAGAGAGTGTGACTTGCCCACGGCTTCCCAGAAGGGATTCAAACCCTGGTTGACCAGTGTCTAAAACTCAAACCACTACAGTGTGGTCATATGGCTGCAGCCAGCTAAAACAGAGAATCCCTCACAGAAATTAGCTCCTCTTGTGAAAAGGAGCAATTATAAGAATATGGTCACTTTGTTGTAAAGAAATACCACATAAATGCAGGTGGCAGGATATGAAAACACTGAAATGTTTGGAAAAAAATGTAAATATCACAGAAATACACGAATGTCTTTCTTTTATTATTAAGGATATTCTACACTTTCCTCAGGGATCTAAATACACTAAAGGCACCAGATCCCATATGATCTTGGAAGCTAAGCAGGGTCAAACCTGGTTAGTACTTGAATGAGAAACCGACAACCTATACCATGTGCTGTATTTTAGAGGAAGGAACAGGGAAAACTACCTCTGAGTATTCTTTCCCTAAGCAAATTCTATGAAATTCATGGTGTCACTGTAAGTCAACAGGTGACTTGAAAGTGAGTGCACACACACACGTGCGCTCACATACACACACACCTACCTCTTCCTCTAAGGAGCCAAGCTCCACCGTTTCATCCTCAATTCAACCCTCTCAAATAGACTAGGCTTAGAGATAGTAATTTTCCCAACTTCTCTCAGTGACCTTTCAAGGCCACATGGAAATGTGGCCATTGGCTTTCCACAGAGGTTTCTTGTTTTTTCTCTCTCTCCGATTTTCTTCTCAAAGGAAGCAGTGGATAATTTTAGCAATTTTGAAGACTATTCACACTTTGAGATTTATTTATTGTTTTGCACAGAAAACAGTACTTTTCTGTAGGAAATATTTTACACAGAGAAAATAGAATTTTCTGTGCAGAAAAAAAATTCTGCAAAAATTTCTGCACTTTTTTTTTTTTTTTTTTGCACAGAAAAACTCTGTGTAAAACAACCACATGTGAATTTTTATGTAGAATAAGGCCCAAACTGCAAAGGTTCTCATCAGTCCAGGATTTTTCTCATCAGGGTTCCCTGACATTTGAGAAGCATGTTTCCAAATATTTTCAAACATTCTGCTCCAGCTTCCCACTACAATATAACTTGTCAGCAGATTTGTTGAGAGCATGATACATTTCTGAATGACATCGGAACTGCAAGTCTAAGAACTGTTCCACATATAATATCACTTTTTTTTTATTATATATATACATATATAACATTGAAGCAGCTCACACCACACATTACATGACACCCTTACAGTATCTGTACACTCAGGTAAAATAGCAACACATGAATATGACAATGGTGGCTTTTGTCTAACATGTATTATTAGCCATAGTTATTGGAAAGCTGCAGTTGTTTGCATCTCACCAGAAGTACCTTTCCCAAAGCATGGAATAGTCACAGTATGATGAAAGCAGTGATACAGGCAGTGATATAGTTAGTCCCAACTAGAGTAGACCAATTATATCACTTACGTAAGTTCCTCTGATTCATCCAGTCTGCTCTAGCTGAGACAAACAATTGGAACTAGGCCATTGTTACCAGACGGAGCAGTTATATGAGGATGAGGAAGGCAGAATCCAAGCTGGAGAAATCATCACTTCTTAAGGCTTGCAGGGCTCATGCAGTCAAAGGCAAAAGATGGAAGGACGAGGAGTTCTTTTTTTATTTTTATTTTTTAAATACCCCTGACTGGTTTGAAAGGAAAAGGAAATAGCACTACTTCTAGGACTGACACAGCTATCTACCCATTATTGGGACAAGTCTAGGGAATACAGCACCCACAAGTCCACCCACCAATGAGCAAAGCTAGCCTAGGAAATACACCGGCTTCCCCTAATCCACCCACAGCACACCCCTTTTCACTCCATACTGCCACTGAGGGAGGAACAGTAATGCCAAAAAATGTAGCGCATCATCACTGTGGTGATAAAGGTCACCAGAATTGAAGACACCCACAAGGATGTGCATCCTTGTGATCAGTTCTGGACCATAAAGAGGAAGAAAACCTATTTTTGCCCACGTAAATACTAACAATAAGGAATCAGTTTTCCACCTCCTGTTTGACTCAACTCAAATGAATAGGGCAAGAGAGTATATGATTCATTGGATGGTGCAGAACAGTCCCCCTTTACTTGAAACAGCACAGTAAGGAGCTATGCACCATTTTTTCAGAACTCCTTAAATGATCTGCTTTTGACTGGGCACCATGTTTTCTTCCTTAAACCCATGGGGGGCAGGGTTTGGAGGAATCTGTTTTAGCACTGACAGTCCTGACTGAGTGGTGGGAAGAATGAAAACACCATTTATTTTAGTATAGGTGGTGTCCAAGAAACATACGGTTATGTGGGACCATAAATAATCATGCACAAAATTCAACTGTCATTGACAATGAAAATTAAACCAAATAAAGGAAGAACTCAGTAGGTACCAGAGTTTCACAACTTCCATACAGTCCAGGTACCATTAATATCATTCCAAGTATTGAAGATTTGAGAGCTTCAAGCCTAGTGCAATCCTTTAGAATCAGAAACTATCCTTGTTTTATATTACTGGAAGAGTCTTATTTTAATTTCATAGGAAAAGCCCTACAAACAGTGTCAGCTACTGAATTTTCATTATTGTGAAATCATACAAGTAAGAAAAATATATTTAGTGATGAGGAAAATTAAATGCAGAAATCCCCCCATTTTTTTTTCCCCTGAGAAGATTGCATAACAATTTTCTTTCACTGGCAGACAGTAATTTCATTCAGAATTATGACTGTCTGCTACTATCAAGGAACAAACAATGCTGCTTGGATTCATTTGTTTTTTTAAAAAAAAAATGGAGCCCTTCTTGTGAGACAATGACATTCTCCATCCAAAATTGTCCTTTTGTCTAGGTCAAAAGCTGCTTGCAATTGTGGCAAGAAGATTGTTTTAAGCTGAAGCATTTGTTAGAAAAGGTTCATATGATACCCAGTAAAAAGCTAATGTTTACCAAAGAATGTGGTGGGATTTGCTGTCCATCAGAGCTAGAAGGTACATGACCAGGACCATTTCCTCAAGAGACTGTTACAGTACTATGATTCCATCTTCAGCATCCTACAGAATCCTGAGGTTTGCAGTTTCGGGAGGGGCCGGCAAACCCCAGGATTCCATAGGATGTTGAAAGTGGAATCATAGCGCCATAACAGTCTTGTGCGGAAATGGCCCAGTTTTCACTGAACTTTGGAAGAAGACCATCTACCCACAAAAAGAGGAATCTCCATATAAATTGGCTAATCTATCAGGAACACCCACCCACAGACCAGATCCTGCCTATGAAACATATTTACCTGGTGCTCAAGAGCTCCACAAAGATTAAACCCTTTATCAATATTGGATAAAAATATGACTGTATCATAAGCCTACTTAAAATGAGAATGAGTGTGTATGTTGGGGTACATAAAGGACACTTTACAGAAAATTTGGAAAGTTATGACACTGCAATTTGCCTCAAACATAGCATGTATGTCAGTGTTATTAACGTGAGAAAGGACATTTGGTATCTGACCTTATATAGCCTTACTAGACAGATCATTTTGCAAGCCATCTGTCACACGAGGCAGCAACTGTTCATCAAATTATGAGCATTCCAACTGCTAAATATACCTCTGGAAAACAGCTAATGTGAAATCTCATTTCTTCAGCGTTGACTTGCCTGCCTACAGCTCACTAGGGATATAAGGAATATTCAGAAATTTTCTTGTCTTTGGTGAGAAAGGTTATCTCAGCAGGTCAAGCTTCCCCATCAAAACAGTGAACTACTGCAGGATTTTTCAATAAAAAAAAAAAGACCAGTGCTTCACCCTTCCCAGTGGTTTTTGTGCAGAAAACGTCTTGTGCCTGTAGCACCTCGTATTTCTTGACAATCTCTCATCCAAGTACTAACCAGAGCTGACCCTGCAAATGAAAATTTTGCCAAAAAACAAAATAAAAAAAGAATGAGGAAAATGTGCAAAAATTCTCATATGCCAGCAAGGAAAAACCTTTAAAATTTCTCCCTTCTCATGTGCAACAATTAAATAAAGATTTCTATCCCTACAACTCATCTATTAAATCATACTTGAGAGGCACCTCAGAAGCAACTGTGTATTTATAATTTTAATGATTTTAAGGACCATGTTTTCAGTGATAAAGAAGCAGGCCTACAAACAAGGCACCAGGCTATCTCTTAGTAGTGAATTTGATGTGACACATATGTATTAAAAATCATATTTCCATAGGTGTTAACAAAGGATCTTGGGAGGCATACTGATGGAAAGTGTGGAGCACTGAAACCATCCTAAAACGAACTCCACAGTCTACCTTCTGTATCCCACATTTCCACCAAGACGTATTGCCACAAGTATTGTTTGTGTAGGTACTCAAAAAGAAACGAAATTTTCTACTGTGGTTGTATGAAAAATTTCATGCAGGAGCAAAGGAATCTGATTTTTAGATAATAAGGACAAGCAAATTATAGGAGGTAGATTTGAGAACATGTGATTTATTTCTCTGTAACTTGCACTTCACTACATCTTTTACTTCTGTCCAGAGCTGTACAAATTTTGGCCTTCCAGGTATTGTTGGGCTGTGACTTCTACTAGCCCTAGTCAGCATAGTCAGTGGCATAGAAGACTGGGAGTTGCAATCCAACAAGATGTGGAGGTCATGTTTTTCCCACCCTGATTTATTCTGAGCATTAAACTTCAGCCCATTTACAGAATTCTGGGGCATGGAGGATGTGACATAGAATGTCCTGTGCTTCCTTGTGTTTCATAACAATTCCAAGAAAATCTTCTTTACAAATAATTTTACCATAGACTGTTTTAAGTGAAACAATATTTTAAATACAGAATTTGGAAGAGGACATTTGCTTATTGTTGCTCAACAGAATTTTTGTTCTTCATGTGGAAGACTTGATCTACTTCTACTTCTTTACAAAATTCCTATTGGCTGCCAGGTCCACAAATCACCCACAAACACAAGCAGCCTGTGATCTAAGTATCTTACCACAGTGGAGGGAGGTCCCCCACTCAAAGCATGGGTTGCCAGTGGGCTCACTAGCAAATGCTATAAAAGCTAGTGGAAGTACCTAGATGGCCAGTGGAAGAGAGAGAAAAAAACTTTGGTCTGATTCAGCAAGCCAGTTCTTACATTCAGCTTGTTGTTATTGTTCCTTGTAAACAAATACCATCAAAAAGTATGCAAGACCACAAAAAGATTATGAAAGGGACACAACATGGTCAGCCCTTATTATACTGGGGTTCTATGTCATGTGACAAGCCTCCATGGGTAGGAGAAATGCACCCCTCCTTGCATACTTCAGAAGTCTGTTCTGAGCAGAAGGGAGAAATAAGAAGAACAAGAGAGGGGTTATCATTCACTTTCTCATTCTTGGTATTAATGATTCTCAGTCCCCAAACATGAGATAGTCTGTACCTAAATGCATCCAAATCATTTGCACTCTGACATTAGTCTGGTCTACACATGTGACAGAATGAGATACTAGAATCCTAAGATTCTGGATCATTTAGGAGACAGATGGGGGATGCCACTTTTATAGCAGTCCCACCTACTAAGTTTCCTGCCAAATGCTTTTTTAAAAAAACGTTTAACAAAGCATTTCAAGCAGAAAATCTCTATCCTTGTGCTATCTTTCCTGTTGTGCTAGTTTTCGGGTTACAGTGGATTTTTTTGTTTTTTAAAAAAAGTATGAGATGTGTTAAAAATATGATTTCCTCATGCATAGTCCATTGCACCACATGAAGATATTGCAAATACTTTATTAGCACCTCATTCTATATGTACACCTCAATGGAAAAGAAAAGACATCAGAGCTTAAAGAAGCAACCAGAAAAGAATACCTATATCTATATACCTGGAAGACTTGCTGAACTCATTGTGACTTACTTCTAAGCAGACATGTTGCAGGTCAGATTCCATGACTAGAATTATACCATTGGGTTGTGATCCTATGCCCATTCACCTCAGGTAAACAACAGTAAACTCAGTAGGACTTAATTCAGAGTAGATCAGTCTAGGATTACTCTGCCACAATGCTGAGTGAGACTAAGATGGTTCAGAACTAAGACTGCCAGTGAAGAAATGAGAAAGGCTCAGAAGCAAGGAGAGCCAGGCAATTTATTGCTGAAGGGGCAGCTTGGTTTTACATGAGCACTCCAGCTGCTGGATCTTGTTATTTCCAGCAGAGGTTTGGCAGTTTGGGTAAGCTGAAGCCATTGGAGGAGGAGTGGCCATAAAATCAAGAATGGATATGCCTTGCCTCAAGCAATAGATCCATGGCCAATCTCTCCTGATCACCTTATTTTAAAGTAATCCATGCTAACCCAACAATAGATAGCAGGAATATCAGGTTGTCATGATCTGATATGTCAAATTCAGTCTCTTCAGTCTCTAGCCCAGGAAAGAGAATTTTATTAGAACTATATTAGTAGTATTTTTAAATTAAACTTCTAGAGATGAAGAAAACAGATCTCTAAATGTCTGCTTTAGATTAGAAAAAACAGTTTCCCCACAGTTTTTATTAGATACTATTGTGTATTTAATAGCTCATTTATGCAAATCCATCATGACTAAAAAAACCTGCAGTCATGATTGTCACAGCAGGTAAGCTCTTATCAGAAGCACACAGCTCCTGAGTCAGTCAAACTTGGGGAAAGAACCGTTGTGGACAAACAACTCTTCTGCCCTATTTCCTTCCCTTCCCTCCAACCCAAAATCATGCTCATTACCGCTCTAGTTCTTGACCTCTTTAACTGCTGTGAAGATGAAGTCACAAGTTACAAAGGACCTCCCTTACCTGCACCAATAGTTATCATCCAGGAGGGAACAATCCACAAAGGGGAGTGAAGAATCATCAAGAACCTCTCTTGCAACTCAACTATGGTGACTTTTCAAACTTAACAAAAAATTGCTGAAGCCATTGCTTTGAACAAGCAGAGGAAAAGATGAGTAAGTTGAGAGTGTTGTGCTCTAATAAGCAAACAGATTTATGTTCTGTTCTAATAAGTTGTTCTGTAGAGCTGCCTAAGAATTGAAATACATTTTGAGCGGAGAGATGCTGAAGGTTGAGCCTGCCTTTTAATAGCAGATAATCCCCCTTTCTGACCCAGGGGTCTTGACCAAGGAATTCCCCTCTCAGACCCAAAAGTTGTGACCTTACCAAGTCAGCTGTTTTCAAATCCTGTCTGCATCAACCTGCCTTCCAAGGGACTCCCGCATGTTGAAGGGAAAACATGCAGAATGGGTTCAAGAACAGAGGCATAATGAACTGAAGACAGCAGTTTATTTAACAATACATTGATGGTCCAGATTCAGTTGGTACTAAATCTGAGCAATCAGGCACCAAAGCATTTATGCACCTTCTCATTTATAGCAGTTTTGGAAATTCAACCAGCAACAGTATGCAACAATAGACAACAAATCCATAGAAGGATACTGGAGATATACTAGCCAATCATGAAACAGCAATCATTAAGCCATAATGGTAAATTATAAAGCAAACATCAAGTAACAACTGTTCATGGAGAACATTTTTCTCACATTTCCGATTGTTATTGTTGGAAGTAGGTAGTGTGAGTTAATAGGGTCAGAATGTTCTGGTAATGCTTAATCTACTTTTCCTTATGACTGTTTAATAACTCTGCAGCTTCTAAATTTTTTCCTTGGTTTTGCTTTGCCATAGCTGTATTTTATTTTGGCCCTATGGGCAGCTCTGACCTTTCTCTTTAATGTCCAGCACAGGAATATTTTGGGTCTTGTTCTAGCACATCATTTGTGACCTGCCAAACACTGAAATTCAGCTCTGGAACCTCAGCCAGTATGGTCAATGGAGAGAGATTTGGGAAGTTGAAAGCGAACAATATCTGGAGCCTCCCTGAAACACTACCCTAGGACATGCCCAAGAAAAGATATGGAGACATATTAATACAGAGAGGATTGCTTGAAGACAGAAAGCATGGGAGCCACGTCAGCCAAGATGGATGGGTGCTGCTGTGTGTTTTCCACATTACTTTTAATGTATTTTATATACGAACATTTGCTCTAGACCACAGGTTATGGGGTCAACACCCAGGAACTCATTTGTAAAAGTGCTTGGCTTTAGAAGAAAAATGTGTTTCACATGTGCACATGAGTGCATGCATGCATACATGCACATGCACACAACGCTAACAGGAATTCAATATGTGTGCTTACAAGCAAGGGAATGAAACCAAAAGTCATAAAACTGAAGATCAAGCATCTGCAATGAAGAAAGAAGCTCCCTGGCTGTCACCTTCCTAAGAGCAAGCTAAATGAAAATGAGTGATTAGGAAAAAGCCAAAGTGTACTATGTCAGGACTGCATATAAGAATTTCTTTCCAATATCCATAAATATTTACAGTCAACTAGTATTCCATGCTTATACACATTGGATTTCATAGTCTGTCACCCCTTACCAACAGCAGAGTTCTCCCTTGGCCTTCTGGTCTTCATGAGGCACTGGTTGGACCTCACAGGGTAAACCTACCATCTGGGACCATTTCCTTTCAAGACGACAAACCCCGTATTCTTTCGAACAAGTTTTTCTAAGCAATAGTTTCTCCCTTGAGCCTTGCCTGGGGCCCATTAACTGCCCAGTCTCCAGCCATAACATATACAAAAGTGAAAGAAGGAAGGAAGGAGGAAGGAAGGAAGGAAGGAAGGAAGGAAGGAAGGCAAGCAAGCAAGCAAGCAAGCAGGAAAGAAAGAAAGAAAGAAAGAAAGAAAGAAAGAAAGAAAGAAAGAAAGAAAGAAAGAAAGAAAGAAAGAAAGAAAGAAAGGGCTTGCATTGCAATGGAACATTTTTGCTCCATGGAAAAATACCTACAGAGGAACACATATGGAAAATGTTACATTGCCATTAGGATCTCTTTTGCATGGAGCCCTTGTTTTAGCATCACATCAAATTCACTGTGATTGCTTTCCTTTCATTAGATTAGATTTCCTGCTCACTCCTGATTATGAATCTTTCTGAACCCATGTGGATTTCATATTCTAACAGTCCTCAAATAAATTACTCCAAGGATATTATGGGGCAGGGAACATTCCTTCAGAATCAGTCCTATATTCTTAAGAGCAACTTACTGCCCACCCTGTTGCTCAGTTGTGAGTGCATCTGTGTTTCTCCTATACTGTGTTAGGATTTCAAACCTTATAAGACCAAGATCAGCTCACACACAAAAGAATTCCTTATCACAATCATAAACTGCTCAGCTTGAAGATTCTGATCAGTTTGGCCAAAGATACAAATTCTTTTGCATGCTAAGGAAGTCAAATAATTTACACCCTTAAAATCTTTAGTGTCAACCATGTGTCCTGCCCCACATGTTTCTTCTCCTTCTCTAAAATATTTTTCTTGTTTCTGAGACAATGTGGACACAGTGTTGGTGTTCCACAATTTCCTTGCACAGAAAATCAGCCTGACTCACTGATACTGGTGTTGACATCAAATGTATAGAAGTAATAACAATACTGAATATAAAATCACTTACTGTTGTTCCTTTGCTACCTTCATGCCTTCAGTCAGGAAACTCTAAGGCAAAAACAAGGGTTGGGTTAAGAATAAGTTGAATCCAAAGCCACAAACTCCAAAGATCCCGGTTAAACATTTACCCCAGTTTGGAGCTGCAATCGAGTTACAGGAATCTGCTTAGGTAGCTGCTGGCATCTTGAGAATCAGGTGACAGGCAGTTAGTTTGCTTGCCACCATGTCTGCCCCATCAAAAGTGTGCTGAAACATGCATAAAAGCTATTGAAACACTTCCAGGCCAGAATTTCAACAACAACAAGAAGGAGGAAGATTTACTGGGTCAAAAAAAAAAAATCCTATTTAGAACACAAATATTTACTATCAAGGCTGGTTAAGTAACGCATAATGAAATGTTGCTAAGAGAGAATGACATGGTTTTCTTCTTTTCCCCAGCCTTAGTTCCCCATTTGTCTTACTGGGTGGAAATTTCCAGAGAAAGAGAGAGCGAGGGGCGAGACTTCTATCATGGAGAAGCATTATGCGCTGGATGGAGATAAGTGTTAATCTGTGTTAGACAGGAGGTAAAGAGGTTCCAAAAAGGAACATAGTGTCTTACAGACACATAGACTTTAATTGCGACATTTTGTGGTTCTGAAATGTTAATTATGGGGTATGCTTGAGACATATTCCTTGGCAGAGATCAGCTAGAACTTTGTAACCTTTTTGTGCACATTATCTAAGTGCTAAACTACATGCTACGGGAAGTGCAGATGAACCTCATTTTCTTCTTTGACTTATAAATAAGCACCCAGGAGATTAATCTGGATTTGAACTATGCATGGATAGGAGAGAGTTAACTTCGCCCAATAATTTACCCCCATAATTCCAAAACAGATGAGGGCCAAACCTCCCCTCCATGAGTGGCAATGGAAAGGAAGATTAGGTCCCATGTAGTCGGAATGCACAAATCTGGGGGGAAATGGACAACATAAAGTGAGTAGTCAGGAGGATATAATCTCTGTTGATTTCAATTTTGTTCCAAAGCTGTCTATATACACACCTTTCCTCCTTCCCTCCACCATATATACACTTAATGCTGTGTCTCATATCTGCATAAATTACACACTTCTCCATGAGTAGGGTACCTAATACAGCTAACCCTTCATGTGAGATCTGTACGAGATACAGTTCTAGGAAGAAGGAAGCTCATTTTCAAATTGCTGACCAACATAACATATCTGATTTCATCAGCCTATAACAGAACTGTCAGTGTACTTTCAAATCTCCTGTGTACAATTGGATTTCATCCTTAGGTGATGAAAACAGAAGTCAGCAGACTTGCAAGGCAATTCCACACACCCTGCACACCAGCTGCCCCTGTCATGTTCATACACACAGGAAACAATTGTTCCTTTGTGCCTTCAAGTAATTTCTGACGTATAGTGAATACTTGCACAAGCCACTACTCCATACTGTTTCCCTGTGGAAAACACTAAATGGTAGCATTTGGCAGCATTTGCACACCTACACTTAACTACCTACACTTCATGTTTCTGTTCAGCTTATTCATTTAAACGCATCACGAAACAGGGAACTGGAGCAGCAATAACTAAGAACCTTGTAGAAAGGGAGGGAGCAAAGCTGAGGCACTTACAGGTTTGAACCACAGACTCACTGCCCTCAAATACACCACTGAACATACTGTCTTTGAACAAGTCACTTTCTCCATAATGAGCAGGAGGTATCATTTTCCTCAGCTTATACACAAACATACACATCCATAACACACTTGATCACTTCAGGCTGCAAGAGAGGATTACTCGATGGATCTATGTCATGACTTATATGTTATTGTGTGTACTAGTCATGTCTGGGTGTCTGGTAGTAAGCTAGGAGGCAGCACAACCAGAAAAGTAGTGCCAGATAAGAGAAGGCCATACAAATCCCATAAAGAATAAAGAGCGAAAGGGGAATGGCAGTAAAATGAGATGTGCAAGTGGAGGCAATAAGGAGGAAGAGCAAAGCCACATTGGCCAAGCCATGAGTCAAATACCCCATTCTGCAGCTGAAGGACAGCATATTTATGAAGGAAAAGATTGTTGATTGGAGAAGCAATTATTCTTCCCTTCTTTTTCTTTTGAAAGGACACTTATCCTAACACCCATCACCTCATCTATGATCTGCCATCACCTCAATGGATCATCTTTCTCCTCAAAATGTCCCAAGGAACACATTCTGTGGGAAGCACCCACATGTTGATGCTGGCCAGATGACACAATCCTAGAATAACGCTGACATAATGGTGCATGGCAGCCTCTGGCTTCCTTTGGAAGTAAAGTATAAAACAAGCATGGGACAGATACTTAAGTTTTGCTCATTCCTGCGTGCCTAGCTGTTGCCATTTCCTATACAATGCTCTTCTAATCTAAATGAAGCCCAAGGAGGTATTACAATTACAAAGACACATCCAGTTCCACACACCCAAATGAAGTCTCATGTGTAGAGTAAGGTTGAAAATCTTGCAGGCAAGAATGAATTTCATTCTCACAGACAAGAATGAATAATTGTACAGTTTTTCTCTTCTCTGTAGGAAAACAACTGAAAACTATTTGAAAAAACTATTCCTAGCTCAGGACTTATTCTGTGCCAAAAAAGAAAATAAGACCCTTTTTGCAGAAAATGCCATTTTCTGCAAAGAAAACAAGTTCCTATCCAGAACACAGTGTTTTCTGCACAGAAGGCAGGTTTTCTGTACAGAAAACAGCATTTTCAGCCATAAATGTTATTTTCTGTGCAGAAAACTTCTGTGCACAAATCTTATTTTCTGACATTTTCTTGTCCAAAACCCAACATGCATTTTTCATGCAGAATAAGTTTCAACCTTTGATACTACGATTCTCTACTCCTCTCAAGGTTTCTCAACACTCAAAAACACAGATTTTCAGCAATTTTTTAAGTATTTTAAAACATTCTTTCCATTTCTAGTGTAGATGGTTTATGGTACTGAAACCCAGAATACAAGTGAGCAAAGGGACCCTTGCCTGTTGCTGATAGCCTGTGGTGCCTTCTGGTGATTGGTTATACATGAGAGATTAACGTGTGAATGACAAATACAAAAAGAAAGAAATGGGAAATAATCTACATTGCTATTCTGCTCAACCTCCACATAAAAGTCAAGAATGAGAAGCATAGGAGGGATATTACTTTTGGCAGCAGAAATCTAATCCTTCCGATCTTGCTCAGCATAACCAAAAGAGAGAAGGGGAGAGGGCAGGAAGCACAGGCCAGGAATTTTCCATTCCTGGATGCATGCACATGTGCACTCTCTCTCTCGTGCACACACACACACTTATATATCAATAGACACATATTTCTTCTCTATCAGGTAATTTTTTTAACTGAGACGTTTCCATCCTGTCTATACATCTTGTTTTGTCTAGGACTCTTCTGTGTTATTTAAGACCCTTTTCACTGCACTTAGGATGTTGCCTTTGTGCAGGTTGAAACTTGAGAGCACTCAAATCTCTGCAGGCAACAGAGCTGAAAGCTAGAGGCCATGCTAGTGGAAAGTCAGTCCCTTAACAAAGACAAGGTGTGCTCGTGTTTTCTGCAAATGTTAAAACAATAGGTTTAGTCTTTTACCCAGGGGATGGGGGTGTCTACTTTCTCGATTGAAGCCACTCTTAAATTTAGTGCTTCAGTTCAATTTTCTAACACATAGAGGGTTATTCTCTCATCACGACCACCATAATCAAACATCAAATCCTGCTTCTCATCCCAGGCCCATGATACAGCTTGATTTATGCACATTTAGCACAGGCAAGGCTCAAAAACAAGCTAATGTCTGTTTAATATTTGGGGCTCTGAAAGAATGCATTGGCCGTCACTGTTGGCCCTCATGGAATGTGTGGCTGTGTCTCATGTGGGCAGCCTGAGTCAATACTTTCAACATTAAAACAAGTCATAATTAAAATATGCATGCTTTACAAAGGCTTTAATTACCACGCCAAGCCGGGTGCCTTTCCCTGGCAACATTGCGCCTGTAGGAAAGACAAGGCTGCACCACTACAAAGGCAGTGCGAACGACGACGCACGCAAGATATAAAAAGAATATAAGCTCATATTGGAAAAGGGGAAACTGGAGCAAAAGAAAAATATATTGCACAGATGAATATCCTCATTTTGCAAGCAGGAGCTTGACAGCATGTGCATAACATGCTGCTTGTAGAACAGATAGTTGTGCGATTGGTTGTCAGTCAGATTTTCTCCAATCTCTCTCCCCTTCTCTCCCCCTATCCCTCCCTTCTCTCCTCATCTCTTTCTACCTCCCCCACCCTCTTTTTGCTCCTTCTTTCTTTTTCTCTATGCTTAGGAACCAGTAGGGTTCATTCCCTTGAAGGAGCACATAGGAAAGAACTCATGAAGCTGCTCATTCTGAAGTCCCTCAAACCAGTCTTGATGAGGACAAATTCCTAATTAGATTCTCCTCCACTTTCCCCCCTCATTAAGCAGTTAATTAGCTGCTTTGAGAATGGATATGTTGGTAACATAGAGATATTTAACTCTCTCCAACCACGCTGTTTTCCCAAGGTAAGGAACCATTGCCACTGAATGAGGATCTGGACACAAAGTTCTAGGTGGGATATTTCAAACACCTGGGTATGTTTAGATTGAAGAAGAGAAGATTAAGCAGAGACCACACAGCAGTGTTCAAATATCTGAATGAAGATGGCATAGCATTGTTCTCTCTTGCCATAAGGGTCAGAATGAGAAAGAATGACTTGAAATAGCAGGGAAGCTGACTCTGGATATGCATTAGGAGAAACTTTGTATCAGTGAGAGCAGCTCATTACTTGAACAGAATGTCTGTTTTTCTTCACTGGAGGTATTTCAGCAGAGGCCATCTGTCAGAAAAGTTGTAGGTGCCTTCTGCATTGCAGAATCTTCAAACAGCAGAAGGTTAGGCTAGACCAGTGCCATTTCTGCACTGCACTGTTATAGTGCTATTATTCCAGTTTCAACCTCCTGTGGAATCCTGGGGTTTGCAGTTGAGGGAGGGGCATTTAGAATTCTCAGCCAGAGAGCTCGTGGGCCTCAGTAAACTATAAACACCAGAATTCCATAGGATGTTGAAAGTGGAACATTAGCACTATCACAGTGCAGTACAGAAATGGCCCAGGAGTGAGCAGCAGGTGGCCCATGACTACTACCCCACCTATTTTTTCAGCCCCCTCCACCACTGAAATGGATTGATGTAGCAGTAAATAATGCCACGTTATTGCAGTAAAACAAGGAGAGTCATGCTTTTGGAGGCCTGATTCTCCACAGAACAAGGCTAGGCAAAGTACGATCTGTGGAAACAATACAGCCTGCCTAGCCCTTTGGGGGGACCCCTGGGTTCTTTTTTTTAAAAAAAAAATAGTTGTCCCAGATGGCTGGAAACACTCACTAGGGGGCATGGGGACAATTATGTCACATTTCTCCACACAGCTCAGGTTTTGTCAGGCTCAGAAGAGGCCTTTTGTTAAAAGAGAATGTGAAATGGAAGTGATTTCCAGATATCTTCCTGTTACTTTTTTAAAACTTTCCTGGGCCTAAAATGGAACAGGAGAGCAAAATAGGATAAAAATGTTCCCCATGCCTTCCCAAAGTGGATCGAGGACCAAAAAAATGAAATATTTTGCAGGGTAAAACAGGGGTGTGGCCCACCAAGATTTCTTGCCAAGGATAAAGTGGACTATTTTTGTGTGCCTTAACAAAAGTTAATTTTTGTTTAAAAAAAAGAAGAAGAAAGCAGGAGAGCAGATTTCCACTGCATCAACACGCAGTAGGATGTGAGATAGTCCACAGCAAGGGAACAGGCTCCTATCACACAGAAGTAGCCCATCTGCAGGCTAGATTATGTTATCCTGTGTACTGGGGGTCCCGGGAGGGACACCAAATTGTGCTCAACTAAAGTTGGGGAAAATTAGCTCAGAGCACTGCTTAACATTACGAGAGGCAGGGTAACGTAGCGAGATCTTGAACCTTATGTCTACGGGGGTCGGGTTGAGTCAAGGAGAACTCAGAAGTTGAAATAATAAATGATGTTTATTAAATACAAGCAAAACAGTGTATGCGACACACTCATACAAGATAAGTAAAGAAAATAAAGGTTGGACTGGTATAGAGGGATTTGTAGAGGGATTGCTGGTTTGGGTGATACTTCACCTGTCCTGAAGCCCAGAAAAAATGGAGAGCGAAGCTGGGGTGCGATGTAGCTCAGGACGTGGAGCTGAGGGGAGGATCGCCAAGCAAAGCAGCAGCAAGGCGGGAGAAAACTCGGGAGCGATCCGAGGAAGGTCTCAGAATCAAGGGTTTTTATAAGGAGAATTGTGGCTGCAGGCTATGCCGTACTTGGGGGAAAACAACAGATTTGGAGTTGGAGGCAAAGCCTCCGAAAGATCAGAATCTGAATGATTGAGTTATCGTAGCGGTTCTCAATAGAGTAGCTGTTGTGGCAAGCCAGAGAATTGAGACCAGCAGATCAGAAAACAAAAGTTTATTTTGCTGCGCAGGGATTTCAGCGGAATGAACTTCCAAAAGACTGAGAGCCCCGTCTTAGGTTTCAGCATACATTTATACGTTTTAAAAAACAGGTACAGGAAATGATTACCGTATATGAAAAGAGTACAGGTTACAAAAGTTTAAGTTTCAAAATGATGTATTACAGTTTCAAAACTGAAGTATCTCTGTACCAGGGAGTATTCTCTCTGGGTTGCATCGACTCCCAAACTCCCTATATTCCATGCATTGCCAAGCTGTATACCTAAGCCCTTGATAAGATAAGAGACACACTTGCCTGACTTATTTTTCTCTATTTTTCTACTTAAGCAAGCAGTTTCTACAATTTAACCCCTTCATAGCCAGTATGCAAACGCAGAGTACTTGGGTATTGTATAGTTTACCCATCAAGCTGCCAGCGCAGGGCAGAGGCTCTTTTGTAAGTTGCATGCGTACCTAATTAGAGTACTTGCCTGGAGGTCTCCTAAAGCAGCGAGTCAGCTATTTCTGGCCTGCCTGTATTGCAGTTTGAATATTACGGCTATTAATGGCCCAGCTTGTTTACATGCTTGTCCGGTGGCCTTGCAAGCACGTGGAGAGGAACAGAGAAGTGAAGCCGAATTGTGATATCAAAAGGATATCTTTTAATATCCCCAAAGCTCGGACTAGCCAGGGCAGTAACAGTTATATACTAGGGATGGGCCAACCGAATCCTCGAATCTGATTCACGAATCCAAATCCCTGTGCCAAAATAGGCAAACCAAATCTTTTAAATCCACCAACCAAATAGTTTGTTGGAGACCGGGACACCTGAAAACCTGAGAGACTAGACACACAAGGGGAAATGGCAAATAGCTAACAATTTGCTAACAATTTCAGAAATTACATCTGGGGTTGTATTCTAAGATATTTAAATTGAACATTTAATATTTAAGTTCAGCACTTGACTGGAAGGTACAATCTTCTTGAGATTTCAATGACAGCTGAAAGATTCCTTTGCAGAGCTCCCTTGCAAAGCTCTTTCAGACACAATTCCAGGTTTTTTAGTTTTACAAGGTGTCACAGCCTTCTCTGCCAAAGTGTGCTGGAGCATCATCAAACTACAAACCCCAGGATGCCAATAAGGAGATATGCAAAGAAAATCTTGTTTTGACCTGGATTATCTCTGTACTGTAGTATGTGGCCCTGTTTACACAGGCAGAAAATGTGGCATTAATCCACATTTTCCTGCCTGTGTAGAAACAGCCTTCATGTCATCTTCAATGTGGGGAGATCCTCAGGCAAAACTAGGACAATTGTCCTGGCCAGATTTCTTCAGAGGGAGGTTTGCCTTTACCTAGGCTTTTGCTAAGGCTGAGAAAGTGTGTCCTGCCCAAGATTATCCTTCTTTCCCTTGCTTTTTAAACTCTTTTTAAACAAAAGGATTCAAAAGATTTGAGATTCATGGATTCCCAGAACCTTCCAGGGATTCGGAACCTTCCTTCCAGATTCGGAAAATTCTGGACTTGTCCCATCCCTATTATATACCATATCTGATTCTGGGGATCTTATTTATCACAGATCTCCTATGTCATGTCAGGTTTGGTCCAATCAGACCATTGTTCAATCTAACCCATTATTACATACTGTTGTTTACCTGAGTGTTGTGTGCTGTGAATACAGATAGCACAGAGGTCTTTGGGGAATGCCTTCTTGGGCTGTTGCTTGTGATGTACTTAAACTAGTAGTGCCAGGGAGTAAGTCTGAGAACTCCCAAATGGTTCCAGCTGAATTCACTCCAGAACTGTAATATTGTGTGTGTGTGTGTGTGTGTGTGTGTGTGTGTGGCCATTCTAAACATTTCATGTGCATTTGGGGAGAATTTTAAACTTCTTTTAATATATGCTGGGGTATGTATAAGATCAGAGGCTGATCCAAACGAAGGCTTTCAGATGCTAAACATCTCAAACAAGTTTAATGGATTTGACAGCAAAGGCACTGTATAACCTGTGGCTGCATATCTGGGGGCATAAGTCATGATCTTGTATCCACACCTCTCACTCTCACAGGGATAGGAATAATAATTTCAATTTCTTGGCTGAAAACTAGGTTTCCCAACACTCAGGAAAACCAATTGGAAAAAATAACACAGCAGCAGTTTTCACCCAAATGTTCCCACATCACAAAATGTTTTGGAAAAATATCTTTTACTGAAATATGTCTTTGAGTGGTTTTAGGTGAATATCATGGCTTTTGTTGGGAAAAAAAAATAACATTTTTCATTCACCCTCCTCCCACTTCCAAAAACTCAAGTAGTTTTTGCGAAGAAATCTGTTTCTTTGTACTAAACCAACGATTTTTGCATGTAAAAATGTGTGTTTCTGGAAACAGTGGGAGGTGCAAAAATGTTTTTATGCCAAATCTTCACATTTTTCTATGAAAAATCACTGTTTTGCAGAAGCACGTTTCAGGTTTTTGGTGGGAAAACTGGGATTTAAAAAAAAAACTCCATGATTTTTTCACATAAAACCATATGTACTTCTTAAATTGTTTTTGCACAAAAACATATTTTTACAGGAAAAGTATTTTTATATATACAAGACTCACACTGTTTCCAGAAACAGAGTGGATTTTTTTTCAAGTGCAAACCATAATTTAGCACACACACAAAAAAATCTACTTGTGTTTCTGGAAACAGTGCTTTTGGTATAACACAAAAGCATCCATAATTTCACTCAAAACGTGCATTTCTATACAGAATAATTTACCAAAATATATCAGTTTGTGTGATTTCTGACTGAAATGTTTATATGGAGGGCAGAATATAAATTTCATAATAAAAGAGATAAGTACTAGTGTGCAAAATTTTACAGAAATTCCCTTCCCATAGTGGAAAGAAAACTGCAGAAATAATTTGTCCTTGCAAATATTTATATCACTTAAAACAGTCAAAGATTTACATCTCTGCTGCTGAATACAATTATTTGCCATGGCATCTTAAGGCACAGTTGGTTCCTATAATGTAACTGTTAGGGCCATTTCCACACTACACTGTTATAGTACTTTTATTCCACTTTCAACATCCTGTGGAGTTCTGGGGTTTGTACTTTACTGAGGCCAAAGAGCCTCTAAATGCCCCTCCCTAAACTGCTAATCCCAGGATTCCACAGGATATTGAAAGTGGAATAATAGCACTATAACAGTGTAGTAGAGAAAAGCCCTTAGATGACTAATCTGGGGATGTGCAGCACCAGCCAGGCTAATGAAAAATACAGTCTGGAAGAAAAATTACATAATAGACACGCAGTGACACGGAGGGAGAAAACAAAAAATACACCAAGGACATACGTGCTGCTGGATGTAAAGCCACGCTTTAAGAGGGAAAAGAATTACAGTAACTAAAGCAAATAGAACAAAGAAAAAAAAGAGCCCGAAGTAGGCCTGAGAAGGCTTTGCCTTGTCCTTTGTAAAGTTCAATACCAACAAGCTTTACACCTTGACAATGAGGACAGATTCTAGGCCATCGTTGATGTCACTGTCCTCAAAACTGAGTGAGCTCTCAGTGCTTCATTTACTGAATTTTGCATAGCACCTTTTATAGTCCTGCGTCTGGATGTATTTATAATTTGAGTGCCTAAGAGTGAATGGCTAGATCAAAGGGTGCCATTATAAATGCAGCTCTTCTGCATTTTATTTTTTCAAGAGATATTGATAACCACAACTTTTCCAAGAAAGCTGAATGAAACATCAGTACACAAATGAAACAGGTATGTAGAAGGAGTGGGTTTATATTGTTTAGTAATACTTTATAACTGGAGATGAAACATAACCAAGGAGAAAGTCATAATGAGTGAGGTTGTGATCAGGGTTCAGAGTGCCATCTGGACCTAAAGAACTGATTCTGGTCCCCCCACTTCTCTACCCACACATTAATCTTTTGAGAGAAGCTGTAACAAAGGCCATTTCCGCACTACACTGTTACATTGCTATTATTCCACTTTCAACATCCTGTGGAATCCTGAGGTTTGCAGTTTAGGGGGGGGGGGATTTAGAATTCTCAGCCAGAGAGCTCTTTGGCCTCAGAATTCCACAGGATATTGAAAGTGGAATAATAGCACTATAACAATGTAGTGTGGAAATGGCCATAGACTTTTGCATTAGCAGGAACAGTATGATTGCTTCATCATGAACCCAGCCCACATACTGGCCCCACCGCAGTTACAGTCTCTTCAACTTTGTAGTGGTCTCATAACTATGAGTGGTATTTTGAGCTGAAGCCTAGAAGAAAGCAGTACGAAAGCATATAACTATGGTAAGAAAATAGTGGCTGCTGATTTATTTCTTCCTCATGTTCTGAATATAAAGCAAAATCGTTATGAACAGAAATTGTAGGGTTATGTCAGGACTCAGCTTAACAATCTGATTTCCTACTGAAGCTTGTTTGTGAACAATCATTGTTTTTCTTCCTTCCATCAATTTTTGAGACTTGTTAAGAAGAACCCTGGTAGTGCAGTGGTTAAATGCTGGTACTGCAGCCACAACATTGTGAATTTAATTCTGCAGGGCTCCAGGTTGACTCAGCCTTCCATCCTTCTGTAGTCAGTAAAATGAGTACCCAGCTTGTTGGGGGCAGTTAGCTAAACACGTTGTAAACCACTTAAGGAGTGCTTCGCACTGATAAGCAGTATAGAAATGTAACTGCTATATTACTATTGCTATTAAGAAAAGAATTGCTGATTTAATCCTAACAATAATTATATCTTTCAGTAATTCCTTGTTACTAAACAGATGCTGATTAATCGATATTGGGTAGCACCATGTAGGCCGTTTGATGACATAGATGGAGATACATTTATTTAGATCCGAGGTGGACTCTTTTGTCAAAGGCCAGACAATGGGATTAGCCCCAACCACAGGAGACCTTGGAGGGCTGCCACCCCCAACAACAACTCCCACTACAAAATATCCAAAATTTGCCCATCCAAAATCTTTGCCATATAGCAGTGGTTCCCAACCTTTTCCCACCCCCTCTCCTTGGCAACTCATTTCCATCAATTGTAACTTTTCCCTGCCAGCCAGGCAAAGAGGAACAGCACAGCCAACCCAGGTCTCGCCCCCAAAAGGGCTAGGCTCAGCTCTGAAGAGGCAAGCAGCTCCTCTTTGCATGTGTGTCCTCCTGCCCCCATGAGAGAAAAGCAAATTTGAGCCTTTTTCCACCATTATTACATTTTTGTCATGTACCCCCAAAATGTCATGGTGCATACCCCAGGTTGGGAACAACTGTCTTAGAGGAACACCCTTTGGGGGTATTCTTGCCATATTTTTGGATGTATCTACTCAGAAGAACATTTCATTCTGTCCAGTTGCATTTACTACCGGTTACACAGGCATAGGATTGTGGCTGAAACTCAAAGAAACAGCACATCAGTTTTTAACAACAAAATCAGATACAATCCCTGGAGGTCATTTACTGCTAGTTAGAGAACATTACACAATACCAATGGCTGCTATGACATTTTGCTTGCAATAGGTCTGATTCCCAAAGATGAATGCATTTTTTTTCAGTCTAAATAGATCCCATGCACATGTCCAACAGCTGAACATTTAGAGGTACATCATTGTGAAACCTACCTAAGAATGTCCTTTTGGACTTAGTTTTTAATAGACGTGGACAGAATTGCACTGTAACTGTGGTTAAGATTGGTAGAGCAGTGCTTCTTCTCGTCTCTACCACGGTTTAGCATTATAACTGCACTGATACTAACTATGGCCATTTCCACACTAGACTGCTATTATTCCACTTTCAACATCCTATGGAATCCTGGGGTTTACAATTTATCCATTAGTGAAGTGGTTTGGGCCTTTTAAAGGTTTGTTGTTGTTGTTGTTGTTGCTGTTGTTTTTGTTGTGTGCCTTCAAGTCATTTCAGACTTATGGTGATCCTAAGGTGAATCTATCACAAGTTTTTCTGGTGTATATGTGATATTCTCAAGGTCACCCAATGGGTTTCCATGGATGAGTGAGGAATTGAACGCTGGTCTCCAGGATTATATTCCAACACTCAAAAGACTATACCTTGATAGGTCTCATTTTTATATATATACTTTTTATTAGAAATTATAAAAAGTAAAATACACAAATAAACTGTCAATTTACAAAGTACTGCAGCTCATTTCAATATCATAAAATCTTCTTCCAATCTTTCCTAGAATCTGGTATTATGCATAGATCAAAACTTAAACATACTACTAAATAAGAATTTACTTAAATTGTTTGTTTCTTAATAATCACATCTATCAAATCTATAATTTTAGTCCAAGTGACATATTCATCTTGTTTATCATAGCTATCAATTTTTCTCTAACTTGCTAAATCATATGTTCAATTCTATTTCCTTCCCCACATTTCTAATCGAAAGGTTTGTTACCTCGTTTCAAAAGATTATCTCTACATAATTAATTTAAGAAGATTTGTCAATTAATTTTACATTTATGGATTTTGGAGGAATTGTTTCAAGGGAGCCTATTCCTTGTCTATTTTTTCATCTGTCAGACCTCTAAGCCTTCAAGATAAAATATCTGCTGTTTTTATTTCTGACAGACAATATAGCCACTGATCTACATTTGGAGTCCCTTCATTTTTCCAGATTCTCAATGCTGTTATCATATATAACAATATCCTCCAATGACTTTTCCTTGTATTTTGATCAATTGTATGGAGCATGTTCAATAAGTAGATTTCCAGGGACTTGTCAAAGTCAATTTGCAATATTTTTTTTAATTGTTTTGTGTAGAATATTCCAAAACTCTTTTGCCTTATTACAAGTCCACCATAAATGGTACAACATAACGGCCTCACTCTGACATTTCCAGCACTTTCCTGTGCCAGTGTTATAGATTTTTTAAAATTTGTTTCGAGTTATGTACCATCTGTGAAAAACCTTGAAATGGTTTTCCTTTAGGTTCTGGGCAACTGTAAATTTTTGAGTCAGTTTCCAGCTATATTCCCAGTGTTCCAATTGTATTGTATGTCCTAGATTTTGAGCCCAATTAATCATTGCTGCTTTAATAGTTTCATCTTCTCTCTCTTTTGGCAATAGTAACTTATAGAATTTAGCCAACAAATGTGGTGGGTTTTCAAACATAAGTTTTATCAAATCATCCTTCTCTTTCATATCAAAACCTCACAACTTCAAGTCTATATGAAATCTTTGCACCAATGGTCTACAGGGGAACCAGTTGAGAATTATACCTTCTTCCTCTAATTTTTCTCTAGTTTTAATTTTCAGTGGTCCTATAGAAGGTTTTATAATTATATCTTCATATCTTAGCCAGTTTGGTGTACTTCTCCATCTGCTGTAAAAAGCTTCTTGTGGCGAGACCCACATTGGTATTGACATGTAAGATAGATTTTTATAATTGTTCTAAATTTTTAACAATGCTTTTCTAATATAGTGATGAGAAAAATCTTTTGTCTGTTTTAGCTTTGTTATAACCAATATGGGCATGCCAACCGATTCTCAAGTCTGCACCTTCCACGGTCAACAACCACTCACTTTGTAAAGTAATCCAATCTTTAACCAAGTCATTGCAGCAACTTTGTAATATAGAGGTCGGGGACACCTGCTCCACCTCTGGTTTTCAGATCAGTGAGGATCTTCCACCTGGTTCATGGTTTATAACCCTCCCAAATAAATTTAGATAGCTCTTTTTGCCATTTGCAAAAATAGTTTGCTATTAATTATAATAATAGGTAAATTTTGGAATAGAAAAACCAGCTTGGGTAGTATGTTCATTTTTATCGCAGCCAATCTGCCCATGAAAGAAAGTTGTAGTTTCGACCAAGTCTCTAGCTCTTTTTTTAATCTCTTTCCATTTTGTTTCATAGTTATTATTAAATATTTTGTTAGTACATCTGGAGGTCCAAATTTCGAAATATTTAATCTTCTTAGTTATATTGAAGCTCAATATATCAGTTAAGGTCTTTTCTTCTCATTCCCTTATATTCTTTGTCAAAATTGCAGTTTTATCTTTGTTCACTTTAAATCCGGAAAGGCTTGCTGTTAACTTTTAAGGCTACTGCAGTTTTAATTAACATTTGTCTAGTAGAAGTGGTGCTCTTGGGGTTTTTTGTGTGGGTGTTTGTTTTGGTTTTGTTTGTTTGTTTGTTTGTTTCATAGTTCTTGTATTACTGGTGAATAATCCCTTAACTGGCCAGCTTCTCCTTCATGAGAACAGAGCTCCTCACTTGCCCCGCTCATAGCTATTTTTTAATTCTAAAAAGAAAGTCACTAATTAAATCCTCACTTGCCTGCTATGAAAGGCAGGGGACTAACTGAAGGGCAATCAAAATCTTCTTCATAATTTGCTGCAATAAAATAGGCAGAATCATCAGGATGCCTTTGCTGAATGGGACCTTCTTGAGAGTAAACCTTATAAAGCAGCACTCAGGCCATGAGTTATGTAATTTTTTTAAAAAAATGTTGCTTCTGGTTTACTGTGTAAACACACTACTAGAGGACCAAAGGACCCTTGTCAGGAAGCCATCATAATTTCTATCACATGTATTTCTTGACCCATCATTTAAGAGATATATTCCAAATCAGAAAGTCATAAAATATAAATATTACCCTAATGAGACCTTTAATATAAATGTAATTTCAAATGTTAAAATTTTGTGAATTTCATAAAAGAATGAAAAAAAACCTATTTTTTCAGCCTATGCATTGCCCAATTTTGTGCAACAGACACATACTGAGTCATCTGAGGTTTTTTTTATCTTATCTTATTATTTTTTATCTTATCCTAACTGCACTGACCTGCCTGTTGTAAATGGATTGATGCCCTCCATAGGTAATAAATCAAAACAGACCGATTTTTCATATCAACCACATCTTAGAATTTTTTTTCTTTTTAAAATTCATTTATAAGAACAGTTAGCAATTATTCATAATTTTTTGGCATAAGTAATGATGCTTGGCAATAATCAGACACCTACCTACCAATTCTGCATTTCTCTGAGAACACATATCAACTCAAAAAGTGCAATATTGTTTAGTTATGCTAACTTAAAAAGTGTATTTCCAAAATATTATATGACTTCTTGGTAAAAGGAGCATCTCTCTTTGTAAATGCAATAAACAGAAACCAGCGGGGATTGATGTCCTCCGTTGTCTGTTTTAGGTGTCCTTAGGTTACACATCAGTTTCTCTAGTTTCTCTGCTACTCACCCAACCCTTTCCAACCAAGGATGTACAGTAAAGCCTTCCAGTGACTTCCAGCACTTGCTTGTCTCTGGACAGATTACTTACAAGCATTGAAATGACAAGTTCTTTATGCAGTAGTTTGTCGCTGGCATAAATAAAAAAAGAGACAACAACAAATCTCCCCACAGTGTTTTTATCAGAGGGTTTGTTTTCAGTGTTAATGCATTTATCACTTGTATCCAAAAGGTAGAGACAGCAGGATAGTTCAGCCACATTTATTCATTTATTTTAAGTATTCATTTATCACTGCTCAGTCAACTACAGCTGCCTAAACAATCTACATAAAAATTATCAACTTATCTGTCTGTCTGTCTGTCTGTCTGTCTGTCCGTCCGTCCGTCCATCGGTCCATCTACCTACCTACCTATTTTTATTTATTTATACCCTGCCTTTCTCCCAACGTGATGGCCATCTGATAACACAGATAAAACAAAGTACAACTAAAAGCCATAATTATAATTGCCTCGGCCTCAGAGGGAGAGATGAAGAAGCAGGCACAGCCCCATCATGCCTAGGCCCATAAGCAGATGAAAGGCCTTCTTTCCATCCCAACTAGCATTGCCACGTCCTTGGCGGGAAAGGCAAAGATACGGGCCCAGCTCCATCATGCCTAGACCCAAAAAAATAGGCAGTAGCTGCTCACCTTATCCCCCACTGCCATTCCTTTTCTCTTGTGTGTCATGTCCTATTTAGATTGTAAGTCTGAGGACGGAGAATTGTCAAATTAACAATCTGTAAACTGCTCTGAGAGCCTTTGTGGCTGAAGAGCAGGGTATAAATATTCTGAATGAACAAATAAATAATTTTTTAAAAAACTTCATTTTCAGAAACTATCTTATTGAAAACTGCAATAACTTAAACCAGTTTTAAAATATTTAAAATGTAACAATGAGAATTAAAATGCAACACCTTCCCTGCACTGAAAGATCTTTCCGCACTAATCAATTGATAGTCAGAACCCTGTCTAAATGACAGCAAAAGAAGAGCAGAGAGGAGGCCAGCCTAACCTCCTGTGAAAGAGATGCAAATACTGAGAAGGCCCTCTCACACATCCTCACCAGACGTGCCGATGACAGTGGTGGGACTGAGAGAAAACCCTACTCAAAGAATTTTAATTAGGGCAGATACAAATATGTAGCGCCAATTGGTACAGAGCTTTATAGGTCATAACCAGCACTGGAAACAGACAGACAGCAAAGTTGCTGCAACAGAGAAGCTACATATTCCCTGTAATCAGCTGTAATCTGGAGTCTGGCTGTTTATTTTATTTTATTCCTGTCTTTCTTCCAATATGGGACCCAAAGTGGCTCATAATTTGAGTTAAAACAATACAGCTAAAACAAAAAATCTCATAAAAGTTTAAAAAGCAGCTTTTGGACCCATTGAGGTTTCAAAGATTTTTAGAGGGATCTCCATGTGAAGCAAATAAAGACATGACAGTAACAGGAAAAAAAACACTGAAACTTTAAAATACAGAGAGAGGCCCTTTCCACATGTGGGGGGGGGGAACGGGCGAAAACGCCCAAAAACGGAGCTTACCGGCAGCCAGGTAAGTCCGTCGCCACGCGGAGCAGCGTGAGCTCGCTGCTCCACAGTCCTCCAGTGTCCCAAGTGGCGGCTTCCGGATGGTGGAG
Source organism: Cyclura pinguis (assembly GCA_030412105.1). NCBI lineage: Eukaryota > Metazoa > Chordata > Lepidosauria > Squamata > Iguanidae > Cyclura > Cyclura pinguis. The sequence continues at coordinate 168,738,039 of CM059600.1, forward strand.
GCTCTCCACCAACCAGAGAAGCTCGCCAGCCAGAAGCCCGCCCCCGGCAGATCTGCAGGCACACATTTGCGCGGGCCTGCAAATCCGCGTCGCAGCTGGGCAATGGAGCCGCACGGGGCTGTGCACTCCGTGCTTTTTAAAAACCTTGAAAAAGAGGTTTTTAAAAAACACGCAGCGCGGCTAGTTCCGGCCACTCCTGAGTGGATTCTGGTATGGAACTACAAAAAGTAGTCCACGCCAGTCCACTCTACGGTGTAGAAGACCTCCGTGGGAGGTCACTCTGCACCATTACAGAAGCCCGGTGTGGAAATGGCCAGAGAGAGAGAGAGAGAGAACGAGAAAAAGCCACCTTGGTTTTAAGGACCAAAAGCAAACAGTATAGTCTTGGCTGCCTACTGGATGCTCAGGAGGGATGGAGTCAGCCTGATTTATCTTGGGAAGAAGTTCCTCAATTAGTTTGCCCCTACCAAGAAAGCCATATCTTGTATTCACCAACCCTCCCTTTGGGATTGATGGGATACCCAGCACAAGCATCCATAGAAGTTCTCAAGTTGTAACAGAGTCGCTTTTTTCCCCACATACCTTCCAGCAAAGAGATAATATCCCTCTATTAATCCAGGATAATTTAAGATGTGTAAGATGCCCTTGGTGGTTCATTTCGAATGCATAGTTGTATAGCTGCACAAACACTGAAATGAATACATGGGAGAGGAGAGAGCGATATCCAAAGTTAATTGCACTGGGAATCTGTGAAGTATGTTTTAGCGTCCATTTCCCATGCTAGCCATTTTACCATAAGTCTCTTCTATTAACCAGCTATAAATCTTAAAACTTTGCCCCTTTTTGATTTTGAAAGTGGCAACTCAAGTCTCTCAAACTTAGTGAGGCCGAAGCAGTTAAGCAGACTTAAGTTTAGGTTAGACAAACTTAAATAGCCACATCTTCAAAGCCAGTTTAAAGAATCACAGCAAATGAGCCAAATTTCTTGTAACAGGGAATTCCCTAATTATGGAAGCCGTCAATGAAAATGCACTATCATCACAGCTCACCAGCTTGATGGATCTCACTAGCACATTTGAAACTAGAGGATCGGAGACTGAACTTAGTAGCCAAGCCAGACTAATATGGGTAAAGCTAGTCTTTCAGGTGATCTCTTTCCATGCAATTTAGGCTTCAAAGGCAATGAGCAGCGCTTTGAAGTGAGCTAGCAACCAATAAACTAAGTACAGAAACAACACAGTACACTCCTATTATCTGGTCCTTGTAAGCCACTAGGCAGCAGTATGCTTCAAAAGCACACCACTACAAAACATACTGGAAATGGAAAGAGTCTAGGTGTAGTTACTGCACAGACAAGAAATTGCTTTCTTTACAGAGCTTTTTTCACACAGCAGCACAATCAGTGAACCAATCAAAGTTAATAAAAGGTACTCTTGGGTCTGGCCGCTGACTTCACCTCACCCTGCTGGAGACACCCTTTCCTCCCCAAAAAACTTACTCCCTTGATCCTTCAAGAGAACAACCACATCAAATGTTGTTTGTATCTATCTGTCCCATTTTCTCCACCAACTCTCTGTATTACCTAGATTATGGTTTAGCTTGACTACACTCACACATCTGAGAAGTGCTCCTAAATTCTGGTTACATTCAGAGCCTCACTGAATGTACAGATGGAAATAAGAAGTACAACTGTGTGTCATCAGTGTATTGATGGCAGTTTAGCCCATATCTTTGGATGTCTTCTCCAAGTGAACAACATGGAACCTTCAGATACCTCACAGATCAAAAGCTATCAGGTGAAAGAAGAGTCTCCCACCATTACCACCTCAGTCTTTGACCCCAGGAAGGACTGGAGCCAACATCAGCCAAATGACTCAGATACTATGGCTGATAGCATCAAAAGTACTCAGAGGTCCAGGTGAATTAACAAGATTAAGTTCTCTCCACCAGTGCCCTGGCATAGGTTATCTATCAGAGAGACCAAATCCATTTCTGTTCCAAAACCCAGGTCACCTAATCTGCTTCATCCAGCTTTACCTGAAGACACAATCTTTTCCAGTATCCTGTTCTAGAATATCAGACATGGCAATGGATTATAATTATGCACATCTTCAGGTTCAGCAAGCTAAATAGGCATCACAACATGACTGGATAGTGTCCTAGCTATATCCACCACTGGCTCTATTAAAACTATGGCATCTTAGTTGGATTGAATAAAACAAAACAGTTAAAATATGTAGATCCTGTAGCTCTGCACTAGCAACACCTTTGAACATTTAAGAAAAGATCAAAATGATTCTTGGCAGATATCATCTGGTACATAAAAAGAAATGATTATGCTGTGCTTTTATGCAGCAAGTCATTTTTCTTGTTAGACCTTTTTAAATAACAGATGTCAAAATTCATGTGCAAAACATCAGAAGGAATAGTGTGAAAAAGCTTTGGAAGTATAGCATCTAATTGGAATGTGACATGGATCCAGTCCTCAGACTGAAGCACCTCGTACTTTTAATAAATAATTTGTTTAAATTAATCCAAATGCTAAGCTTTGATGGGATTAGCAATTCTGTTCAGTGGCCCAACAGGTCTTTCTGAATTAGGTGATATATAGTGTTTTATACAAAATGATGTATTACCCTTGGACAGACATTTTGGTTCTCTGTATTGAACACAGAAACATGAGACTGACATCTAATATGTAAACAAGAATGAATGCTAGTGGAAAATATCTTAAGAATTCTAGGCAAGGTTCCTCATTGTTCACTCAGATATTTATGATGTCTTTTAACAATGAAGTCAGTGTTCCCAAAAAGTAATGCTAGTTGTCCTTTCCACTCTAGAAACATAAAATAACAAAGTTCACTTTTATCTAATTTTAGTAGAAATTATTTGGACATTGTTGCAGCCTAATCCTAAAATCCATTCCACACACAAGCAAGAGTTTACAATGGGTGCCACAGCCACTGTAAATGCATAAAACATGGCTTGACCACCTGCAGAACTGGGTGTTAACTGCAACTGCCATTCTGGATAGATCAGTGACACTTTGAAAGGTATAGCCAATATAGACACCATCTAAGCCCATAAATGAAATCTTATTCTTAGAAACAATCAAGGAACAAGATTCAAAGACAGAATTGTAACTGCTTTTTTACCACCAAAGAGTCAGCTGCACCATCATCAAGACATGTTCCTCCTATTTGTCTAGGATCCTGGCCATTAGGGAGGAATAAATATTGGGGCTGTCACCTATTTCAGAGGAACTCAATTAAAACAAATAGGCCATGTTGGATACATATTCAGATCTTCTCTAACTTGTCTAGAGCTATCTAAGATAAAGTGTATAGTTCTTCAAGCTTTGAACTGAGTTTGAAACTTTGGAAAGGTAATTTTCTTTTCTCTTTTTTTTCTTTTTTCTTTTCCTGGCCAATGTATACATTTCTGAACCATCCACAATGTAAATGTAAGAAAACTAAAGGGAGAGAGAGGGGACAGTGTTCTGAGAACAACTTTACTAAGGATTTCCAGTGATAGAACTTTTGAGAGGAACATTGAACTAACATACCAAATATCATTCCAGTGTTTCAGTGCTTTTCTGCAAGTGACTCTCCTAGGAGCAACAAGACTAAAAGAACTGGGAAGTTTTGATGGCTATGATTTGCTTGTGTGATCCATTTATTCCAGTCCAGACCAGTCCCCTCCTAAAACCCAGCCTCTTGCATCCTAGTTGTTATTTGTTTTTTCTATGGTTTTCTGGATTTAAACTTCCCCTGAGTGATTAGTAACTTTGTTTAGATAATTTGCTTCCCTTTACCTCACCACATTCTGACCCTAGTTGCATTTGGCTTAAATTGTGCTAATATGTATAGGTCTGTGTGTCTCTGAGTAACAATGCAATATTTGTCTGACAGCCTGTTGGGGGAGAGATATTGTGATGATAGTGTCCACAAGTTCTACATTAGTGTACACATTCAGATTTTGATAAACTTTTATCTGCACCATCAAATAAGAAGGAAGAACATGACAAAAATCTGTCTTGCCCACAAGACAATTTCTGGGAAGCAAAACATAAGCAGAAGTAACAAAGTGTTTCTTCTCCCCTTTCATCTTCATATTTTGGAGGTGCTTAACACAAAAATGTCAGTGCCCATGGGTCTGAAATTTGGAAGTGATAAATATTGAGCGAAAATGAAGATGCGATATGATGATGCCTCTTTAATTTACATTTGAATACTCAGACTCTGAGGAAGGCAACGTAGGATAGTGGCTTGAGTGTTGTACCACAGCGCTGAAGACCAGGGTTCAAATCCCCACTCGACCATGGAAATCCACTGAGTGACCTTGGGCAAGTCACCCCCTCTCCCAGCTTCAGAGGAAGGCAAAGGCAAAGGCAAACCTTCTCTAAACAAATCTTGCCGAAAAAGTCCCATGATTGGGTCATTTTAGAATCACCATAAGACAGAAATGACTTGGAGGCAAATAACTGAAACTCTCCTCCAGCACACTCAAAGAGCATAACCATGGAGCTGAACCCCATGCCACATAAACATGCACGCAATAACTGTGGAAAACGTTTTGTCCTTTGTGACAAAATGGCTATTGTCTGTGTAAAATAGTTTGAATCTTCCCCCAACGATTTCTATTTAAAGTTGTGGCATACAAGAAATTAATGAAGGCTCTTCAGAAAACGACTAGGCAAACACTCCATAGCTGTTGCTTGTAAGAAAACGTTCATATATTATTTACAATACAGACTTGAATAAGGTGCAAGATACAAACCTAATAATATAGTCATATCCACAAATTCTGCATCCACAGATTCAACCAGTCATGACTCAAAAATGTTAAAAAAAGGCAAAAAGCAAACCTTTGAGTTGCTCACCATTTTATATAAGGGATACCATTTTACTACACCATTGTATATAATGGGACTTGAGCATCCACGGATTTTGGCTTCCATGGGATATCCTGGATTCAAACCCCAGCAATACTGCAGGCCCATTGTATAAGCATATTTATTATCCTTGAATTTCTCCGAAGATCTAATGCCCATTGGCCTACCTGTTTTAGTCAACAACAACTTTCAGGCTATTAGGACCAGTAGCTGAAGCCTTGTTTCAATCTGAGACTGCTTCTAAAATGCTTTCTCTTTCCTCAAATGTTGCCTCTTTCCAAAGTCTGTTCATTTGAGATAAGCATTTTTCAAGGCTTAGTTCCCTTGAAAATAGATAGAACTCAGAAAGCTACTTTAAAAATAACTTGTTTAAAAAGCAATTACTTTTTCACCGTTGAAAAGGAACATCACATTGTATGCTCCCTTTTTCATTAGTTTTGATACTTTTTTCACAAAAAACAAATTTTGGGGACTTACTTTTTTAAAAGAAAAATGGCATAAAACTTGAAAAAGTCTAATCAGAATGTTTCAAAAAATGCCCGCTTATTCACCTGGCCCCACTAATGGTCAGGAGGAAGTTGGAAAAGCTGAAGACACTGAAATCAACTGTGTCTGGCAAAACAGCAAGGTGTCACAACATGATAAAACCAGCTTCCATGTCCATCAAGCATCAACTGAAAAACAATGACAGCAAAACATTTTCACCAAAATGCCCAACACAATATTAGGTATAGACCATGTTGCAAGTTTCCAGAAAGAGTAAAACTGGTTTCAACCATTAGTGTGACCAAACCATCCCTCTTGCAAGAGTATGGAATAATTTACCAGAATTAGACAACTGAAAAGCAATCCTACCACAGCAAGAGTGTAACAACACTTTAACACCTGTGGAAAATGTGCAGAGTTCCTTTATGTAAAACCAAGGCCAACGGAAACTAGGAGAAAACATTGGCGCTTTCATCTTGAACACATCACCACAAAGAAACCAATTCTAAGCACATCCTTGTTTCCTGCAAGAGTAGTTATGAGTAGCATTTGCCTTTTCCATGAACAGCACAATTCCAGTTGCTTATTAAGTTCAGTTATGTCCAGTTACATAAAAACTGTTCCTTTTTGACACAGCCTAAAATGTGCTCAGCTCCATATTAGAATACATCATGGATTCAGTTGTCAGTCATATCAGCTTCAAACTGTGTGTGTGTGTGCGTGAGAGAGAGAGAGAGGGAGGGAGGGAGGGAGGGAGAGGGAGGGGGGAGAGAGAGAGAGAACTTGCATTTCTCCTCAGGCAGCAAAATGTCTTGGGCTAGCCTTCTCTTTCTCAACATGGCCTCCAGCCACAGAGGCAGAACAAGAAGAAATAGAAAAATTCTGTGATGGAGTCCCAGCGGAAATTGACCAGACATTAGGGAAGAACTTCTTGTTAATCATGGACAATTGGAATGGAAAATTAGGGAACAGAGCAGAATCAAAGACTGCAGAAAAATCTAACCATCAAGAAATGAAGCAGGAGAGTGACTGACAGAATTTCATGAGGCCAACAGTTCATTCATCACAAACGTATTCTTTAAGCAACCAAAGAGGCTACTATATCACTTGATGGCCAATACAGAAATCAAATAGACTACATAATTGGAAGATGAAGATGTGGAAGCTTCATTTTCTTTGCAAAAATAAGACTAGGAGCAGATTGTGGCACAGACGATGAATTGCTAAGAACAAAAATTAGAGTAAACCTAAAGAAGAACACTAAACCAAAACATCATGCCAAAATATAACCAGACGGACATGCCCATAGAATTTAAAGATAATACAAAGAATAGATTTATGCTATTAAGTCTAAGTGACCCGGAGCCAGTAGTCAGGGACATTGTGAGGGAAGGATGTAAAAAGATACTAACTGCAACTAAAAGAGAGAGAGAGAGAAGCCCTAGTAGATGACAAGTGAAAATCTTCAAGCAGTTAAAGATAGACAAGAACAAAAAGCAACAAATTGTCAGAAACAGTCGGAAGTCTGAATACAACTGTTCAGCAACTTGTGTGCAAGGACAAGGAGAGCTACTATAATAATTAACAGAAAGAAATAGATGGTGAACAGAAAAGGAAGGACCAGAGACCTCTTCCATAAGATCTGAGAAATTAAAGGGACATTTAAACCAAGAGTGGGGATACTCTGTAACCAGCAGTGGAGAACATTACATGAATAAGTAGAGATAAAAAGATGATGGAAATAATACACAGAAGAGCTATATAAAAGTGATGATAGGATGACAGATTCATTCAGGAAGAACCATATGAAGACGAACCTCCAATTTGAGAAAGGGAAGCAGAAATTGCACTCAGGGCACTTGGGAGAAATAAAACACCAGGAGGAGATGGCATATTGATAGAGCTGCTTTGAGCTACAGAAAGAGGAACAAATATGGAAAACAAAAGAACGGTCATAGATTAGAAATGCTCAATATACATTGCAATCCCTAAGAAAGGAGACCCCAGGGATTGCAGTCACCACAAGACCATTAATTTCCAGTGTAAGCAAAGTGATGTTCAAAACTCATCAACAAGAGACTCCCATATATGATGCAAAAAAATGCCAGATGGCCAAGCTGGTTTAGGAAAGAAATGGAAGAGGCACCAGAGAATATACTGCAAACATACTTTAGATAATGCAGCACACCAGAGATTTTCAGAAGAAAATTAGCCTGTGCTAATATAATAAATTAATGCAAAGCTTTTGATTGGGTAGGTCATGAAAAACTATGGACTGCACTTGAAGAAATGGGAATGACACAACATTTTATTGTCCTGATATCTAACCTGAACTCGAACAAGCAACAAGGCTATCATCAGGACAGAATACAGAGAAATAGAATAGTTTCCAATTGGCAAAGGGGTCAGGCAAGGCTGCATTTTATCACCCTATCTAACTTGTACAGTGAACATATCATTTGTCAGGCAGGATTAGACTTAGGGGAAGATGACATGAAAATTGGGGGAAGAAATGTCAACAATTTAAGACATGCAGATGATACCATACTACTAGCAGAAGATAGCAAAAGCTTGGAATGACTACTGAAGTAAGTCAAGGCAGAAAGTGAAAAGGCAGATTTGCAATTGAACAGTAAGAAATCAAAAATAATGACCACAGATGGTTTATATAACTTTAAAGTGTATTATGAAGATATTAAAATAGTTAAAGGTTCTCTATATCTTGGCTCAGGCATTAATTAGAGTAAAGAATGCAGTCAAGAAATCAGAAGATCAGAACTTGGAAGGGCAGCTATAAAAAAACTAGATAAGTTCCTGGAGTGTCAAGTTATTTAATTGACTAATAAAGATAGGATTGTCCATGCCATCCTATTTCCAGTTTCTATGTATGGTTGTAAAAGCTAGACAGTCAAGAAAGCTGAAAGGAAGAAAATCAACTGATCTGAACTGCGGTGTGGGAAAGAATCCCATAGATACCATGGACTGCTAAAAACACAAATAAATGGGTTCTAGAGCAAATCAAACTTGAAATCTCCTTAGAAGTTAAGATGACTACTTTGGGTATATGATGAAAAGACATGACTCACTAGAAAAGAAAATAATGCTTGGGAAGTTAGAGGGCAGTAGGAAAAGAAGAAGGCTATTATAGATAGGTGGACTCAATAAAGCAAGCCACGTCCAGGAGTCTGTGGGACCTCAGCAGGGCTATTGGTGATAGGGTGACTTGGAGATCTCTCATTCATGAGGTCTCCAGCAATCAAGGTCAACTTAATGGCAGTTAATATCAACAAAGGCCAATTGTGCACCATACCTCCTTCTGTTATCCTCCTGTCACGGTGGTGGCAGCGCCTTTGCCGAGAAGGGGGCGTGATACGAACACTCCCTTCCACATCCAACTGGCTCCCTATGGAAGAGAATGTAAGCGACATACACCTGCCTTCTGCGGTGCAGCCAGCCTCTTTCCCATGCTGCGCTGGGGAAGGAAATGTATGATTACTGTGCTGCCCCTTCTGCATGGCTTGTGGTGATGGGAGTGTTGTGTGATCATGGGCACTTATTGGGTTTTTTTCCGTTAAGTGAATATCCCATGATTGTGACAGGTAGGGACAAGCTGGCTGTGGGACCACAATGACCTCATGTGAAAGTATGGTTCATGGACTGCTGCCAGCATGTCCCCATTGCAGGACAACAATGCCATGTAGAAATGGTCCAAGTCTTGCACTTTCTTCTTCCCTTTCATATACTGTTGTATTCAGAGTCATGGTCTGTATGAGTTTTTCACCTGGGTCTGGTGGCCCTTGTATAACTTCCATTAATAGATCAAAATGGGGAAAGTCCCAGTGAACGGGCTTCTAGGAAGCAAGAGAAAGGATTATGAAAATAAACAATCAATGATGACAATTGTACTGCTGTTCAGCAATGTTCTATAATCCTTCCTGCCAAACAAATAAGTTTGCATGCATGTCTTTGAAACACTTATATAAAACTCTTATCCTTGACTGAATTAGTTGTCAGCATTCTCATTCTATAGCTCACTTGTTTGGGGCACCCAGCCTTCAACCTGCTTTCTCAAAGTGGTCTTCCAAAGACCGGGAGGAATATGTTTAACAGATGCATTTTATTTGTATAAAGCTGCTATTTGAGACAGCACAATCTAACAGAGTAGGGAAAATTAGATGAAATAATTGAGGCAGATTATTATTTCATTAATTCTGGGTACCACTGAAGCATTGTCTGTCCTGGTCAATTACGTCAGACTTGTATTAATGATACACAGTAAATAATACACACATTGGGATTGAATTACAGTTTCCACTCTATAACTGCCATATGGACACATTGGATCTTGTATTTCAAGAGAGGTTATTACCCTTCAGAGAATGCATAAATTGTTCACCCTTTGGCCTTGTAACACCAGAGCAGTGCTTCACTAATCCTCAGGCCTGCAATGCCTGTTGCATTTCAGTCACTTAAATAAAAAACACATTTTGCATTTATACTCATCTCCATTAAAGATCGCTGGAGTAGGAGAAGCCCGAGTGCTGAGTCTAACAAAAAGGAACATGTTTGGAAGCATATTAGTCTTGTAACTCTGGCACTTTTCTGTAATTCTATGCAAATCACCACTGGGTAGCTGTGATTAGCTCTTTTCCAACGGCTTTCTTTTTGTTAAAGGGAAGATGCATTCATTTTACTGGAGTACAGAAATAAAACAGGTCTGTTGGGAGTCTTCCAATTCTTTTACGTACTGCTTTTAGATTTGGGATTGCATAAAACTACAGATCATAATATTTGGTCTGTATTATGGACCCACAGCAGAATTATCTTTAGATAATGTATGTGTTTGGCTGCATGTAATAACTTCTTAAGAGCCAGCATAGCATAGTGGTTTAAGCATTGGATTATGACCCTGGAGACCAGGATTCAATCCCCCACTTGGCCATGGACACCTACTGGGTGGCCTTGGGCATGTGATATACTCTCAGGCCCAGAAAACCCTATAATAGGTTCACCTTAAGGTTGCCATAAGTCAGAAACAACTTGGAGGCATACAACAACTGTAACAATTGCATATGGAGTAAATCCATAGTATCAAGCCCATTACTTCTGAACTTCAAATCCGTCACTAATCTAGACCATTAGGGCTTACAGTTGTCCAACCACCTATACACACTTGAGAAGAGATAAGGTTAAGAATGTTCTTCTCATCTTACAGGCACACAATGTCAATTGAGTTACCATGAGTCAAAAATGACTTGGAGGCAGATAACGACAACAAACAGCTTCTTTACATCCTTCTCTTGACTGTTTCTGGCAGAAATATTGTTTGCCTTATTTCTGGAAAAAAATGTCCATATTAACTTGTGCTTTGTCTGTCTTCATCTTTCATGCTGGAAAACTGGCATCTACTCTACCACGCATACTTGGAAACAAATCTCTGTGTTCTATGGAATGTTCATCTGAGGAGTGCAATGCAAAGTGATTTAAGTTTTCTCAGAAGTCAGCCCAATTCTATTTAACGGGGCTAACTCCCTACAAAGTACCTGTACCACTACAGTCTCACAGCACAATCATTTACATGCCAGCTCAGATGTCCTACTGTGTCCAGTGCTAGTTATCCTGAGAGGATAGTGTAGGATTGCCTACTTCTTAAAACTACAACAAAAAGCTCCACTTTCCCCTAACCATTTATCTTCCCTGCTGTCCCTACTTGACAGAGCTAATACTTCTGACAAAAAGTTGATGAAGTTGATCGTAATAATGTTACTGACCAACTACTGACATCAGATTCCATCCTCCTTTGTATTCTGTATCATAGAAAACAGAGCAAAGTGTGATCAGACACTCACAGCATTTACCACTACTTCAGTCAACCAGCAAATCTCCATCTACACTAGACCATTATAGTACTATTATTCTACTTTCAACATCCTATGGAATCCTGGGGTTTTTAGTTTAGGGAAGGGCCTATAACAGTCTAGTGTAGAAATGGCCCTCCATTTCATGGCTATGTCAAGTCCAGCCTATGGGCTGCTTGCACCCTTCCAGCATTTTTTTTACACTCCATCTGATCACAGAAAAAGAAATTAAATTGTACAGAACTGATCAGCTACCAAACAGCAGCAGCTGCCAAGCTTCAGCTGTACAGTTTGCCACTGAAAATTTGACAGGAACCCACTAGATGCACTAACACAGTGCAATGTACCAACACAGTCAATTACCTGATCAGTTGCCAGTCAAGCCCAAACCTTGATTTTGAAAGCATTTCAAACCACTTCTCCAATCGACTAGAATAAGAATAGACTCAAATGTACTATCTCCCAAAGACTGCTAGAGGACAACCCTCTTTTTGAAGCTGTCATCTATTTGAAGGGTTGTTCCCTCCAATCCTGCGTCTGACCATTTTTATCTATGAGATATCTTGACATGTCAAGACACTATTTCTCATCAAGGACAAGAAGATATGCACATATTCTCTGCATCTCTTCTCTGGAGCAAAGAGGAGAAAGGGGGAGGAAGAACTGGAACTCCATGCAGTGAATGATGAGATACAATGGCCATCTCTGTGTTGGGGACAGCTTGCACATTTGACACTATAGGCAGGCTGCCTGTCAGCCGATGCTCACCTACCAGTCAATTCTCTCCACTGAGCCCATATCTTGAGAGATCAACAGAGTGGGAAAATGTGAGAACCTATCAAATTACTGTCATGGGCCTGGATTCAGCTTCCTCAGGTGAACAGTAGCCTCAAAGGCAGAGACACAGAAGCAAGTGCAGCAGTAGCTAATCAGACTGGGATGAGAGCCAGCTGACTCCAGCCTTCTTAAGGAAGGCATAGGGTAGTAGCTCAACACCAGAAACAGCTTGTGTGTGTCATGTGTTCTTAAGATTCCCTGCTTATTGCCTGCCTGGATTTTCTGATCCTGGACTATCTGACCATTTTACCTGCTGGATTCCTAACCTTTGGACTGTTTCTGGATGACATTTCTTCCCACCCTGAACAGGCAAGCTGTCCTGATTGTCAGTATCTCTGTTTGACTGTGAACAGCCTCCTGCTAACCCTGTATTCTGTTGCCTGGCACAGATAGCCAGTGTCTGTGACAGTTGCCTCCTGACACCTTGAAGAGAAACTGAAGGTCAGCTTTGAGATTTTTGCCCCACAATCCCATATGGGGACCTCCTTTGGCAAGCAGGTAATGATACTCACACTTAGGGCCAGAAATGGATCCAGAAACAGAGCTCCCAGCAGACTGTGCAGCCAAAGGGACTGCTGAGTTAGTGCATCATGATCACAGTGCAGAACAAATGCCTTCCCACATCTCTGCACCTAGCAGTGAGTTCAGGGACAGATAAGGAAGATTGCAGTATTCCTATATCTTCTGTTATTCTCTTCTTCCATATCAACTGGAAAACTGGTACTATTTCTTTGATCTATAAATCTAATACTCTTGAGTCGTTGTTAATGTTAGCCAATATTTATAATGAGGTCCCATTTAGTGACTCCAGAACAACATCTCCTCCAGGTATCATCAAATTTGACTGCTTAAACTTCAGCTGCTGACTGTCATTCAGGGTCAGCAGAATTTGCTATCCTCCATTTTATTCCTCTCATCAGTTTCAGTTCACTGTGGCTGCTTAGATATGTACTGAACTCTGCAGGTTTGCTGGGGAAGCGGTAGGGCCAAACTGACTCTCATTTCTGCAGTTCAGAAACCTCACCCCTACTTAGCAGAGATCATTCTCTGTAACTTCTCCGTAAGGAGGCCTGGTGGCGCAGTGGTTAAATGCCAGTACTGCAGCCACAAGGTTGTGAGTTCGATCCTGCTGGGCTCCAGGTTGCCTCAGCCTTCCTTCCTTCCGCAGGTCAGTAAAATGATGAGTACCCAGCTTATTGGGGGCAATTAGCTAACACATTGTAAACCGCTTAGACGGCACTTAGCTGATAAAGCGGTATAGAAATACACATGCTATTGCTATTGCTATAACTAATAGAAGATACAGCAAAAAAATACACTAAGATTTTCATATGCTCATGATTAACACAGATCACATAATTCTCAGTGCAGAGTTTGCTTTCTTTTGTATAGAAATTTTTTTTTAAGCATACACAGTCCAGACAGTAACACCAATCTTGGATTTTCAACAGAGTCTAGTGGCAGCTGAAAGACTAACATATGATGATAAAACTGAGTTAGATTAGACAGCGCATGTATTACAATGCATTATGGGCAGTTACACATTTTGAAGAACTGTAATTGCAAATCTTTACTGGGAGCAATTCTGAGTTACTGAGGAAATCTAAGGTACAATTCTTCCCTTTATACTTTGTACATCCTTGACATTTAGCAACCCCATTTCTTCTCGGGGTGAGTAAATGTTTGAGAATAAGAGTGTGAGTATGAGTGTGAGTACTCCTGCCAGGTAAGGCAAGTCCTCTGAGGAAATGGGGTTACCACATAAGCTTGCCAGTGAAGTTTATGCCGTAGCATATTGGTTAGAATTGGTTATTCCCAAGAACTCTTTGTGCTACTGCTACTGCTGCTGATGAGGTCAGTAGTGGTGGCGGTGATGCTCCTTTTTCACCCAAAACTGCACAAAGGGAGGGGAAAAAATGAGAAAAACAGTGCATTTTTTATTAAAAGCATTTAGTTGCTCACTGTCCTTTCTGAACTGGTTGAACTGTAGTTATTACACAACCTTATAAATGTGTTTCGAGGAAGCATTCTATAGCAAAACATTTGCTTCTATCCAAAATGGTATTCACAGAACATGGCACTCTTCACTGTTAATGCTGCTTCCCCTAGTTTACTGGGCATAAACTGAAATTAGCCTCTGTGTTAAGCCCCAGAGCTACATTAAGACGCAGCCACTGGGTACCTAATGGATCTTGGTGACAGCATTCTGTTGGCTTGAACAGGAACACATAGCAAACAGTAGTTAACATTCAAACACCTGTTAAAAGTCTGGCTTTGACAGGATTAGAGTGCTCTTTTAAAAGTAATGGACTTTTCCTTCAGAAGGGCGTGATGGATAAAGGTAAAATGCTTCTGATTTTGTTTGTTTGCTGGCTTGTTTGTTTTTCCTGCAGCAGAGACCCCAGAAAAGAAATACAGTTGATCCTCCATATCCACAGATTCTGTATCCACAAATTCAACCAACCATGTCTTGTAAATACTTTTTTTAAAAAAAAATCCAAACAGCAAACTTTGATTTTGCCATTTTATATAAGGGACTCGATTGTACTACACCATTGTACATAGTGAGCATCCAAAATTTTGTATCTACAGGGGGTCCTGGAACCAACCCCTAGCAGATACCAACTACAATGGGATGGGTGGGGATTATAAAATTGGGTGAATTCTGTTGAGTACAGAAGTGCAGAAAACCAAGCTGTATAAACATGCAATGTTTACTGGTGGCTCCCATATCAGCAAGGGACTAATCACCAGGCATGGGGAACATTTGACCCTCTGGATACTGTTGTCCCTCCATCCTCACTATTGGCTAATGAGCATTAGTGATGAATATCTGGACAGCAAGATTTTTCTCTGCTTTACATTCTTATCTGGCAGTTAAGTCCCATTGGCTGCGGAGGCAGGTGTAGAACTGAGTTGTGAAACTCCTAGGAATAATAGCTGAAGTCCTGGTGCTTTCAACACACACAAACACACACACATGCAGAGAGAGAGGGAGAGGGAGAGGGAGGGAGAGAGAGTGTTTTAATTGAATAGCATGAGGCTACCTCTGTTAGCTTGCACAGTTATTTTGTTTATCTTCTGTTTTAAAAAATGAAACGTGTGATTAGGGAATGGGGAGAAATTTGTTCAGTTCACATTTCAGCAAAAGCCTATCTAATCGATACTTCCCAAAGCAATATGTGAACTGAACAGTGTTGGTAATTAGAATGTAGTTCTCCAATTAAGCAAAGATTTGTATCCTTGAGGGAAACTGTCATTAAAATGTGTACATTTGAGAACATAGCACTCACGTATTACATTAGAATCTTTGAAGCACATAAGTATTTTTCACCAAATATCTTTTGGCCATCATACTTCCCTGAATTTTGCATTTTAGCACCTTTTATTATTGTGGGGAAGGTTTCAAACACTGAAGCATAGACAGGGCAATGAATTTCTGAAACAAGCAAACATTCATTACCAACTACTCTTTGCTAATCACATTTCTCTGAATTTTGCAATGCACTTCACCAATCAAGTAATATGCACATTTTTTCCCCCATTGGAAAGAAAGTGTAGAGAAAATTGTATATATTTGAGAAAATACATTTGACATTACTTATAGATGGAGATTCTGTATGACATGTTCTGAGCATAATACTGTGGACAGCATTCTGTTAGGGGTATACGTATGTGAACATTGACCATATGCATGCTTATGTTTACTTTGATCACTAGGGACATTGGCATTTATTTCCCTCCTCTGCAGCTACCAGCTTCCCCTAGACCTACTGTAGCCCCACTGAATCCTCCCCATGGCCAATCTGTGCTTGTCAGGGAGTGAGGGCACAGCAGCATTTGGCTACATCTCCACAGCCAGACATAGTAAGCTGCTGCAACTTCTAGAGGACCTCAGGATAATTCACTAGCTGAGATAACCTCTTTGCCAGACACTACTGTGACCCCTTCTATTGCATACGAATTGGTTATGGCAGGGGGAGCTTTAGGAGGTCTACAGTAGGTCCAGAGACTGGTAAATGGCTCAACATAGTGGTAGCTTCACATGCAGAACTATATGCTACATTAGAATGAGGCCTTTGTGGGCAGATCTAAACTTTCTTTTTTTGCAGAAGTTTCCAAACCCTGTGATACATTGCCACAGCTATTAAATGGCTGAGGAGCAGGGGATAGAAGTAACCTCTCCTCCCTGCTTCAGCTTTTGATGGAGAAAGGAACAGGAACAACAACCTCTTTCCTCTTCCCTTTTTACAGAACAGCTGTGGAGAAACCAGGCAGTTCCACCTGCTTGGTTAGCTCTTCTCCTCCAGCTGTTTAATGAGCATAGCGGTGCTCCATGGGTGTTGGTGGCTACCAGAGGAGGTTCTGGATGGAATCCTAGGGACTATTACAAAATCTCTGAACCCCTACTCAAACAAGACTTATATGCATGTAACCTCAAGTTACATGTGTGTATGCCACTAGCAGGATTTTGGCCCTAATGAAAATAGCATAATTCCATGCATGAAGGAAACACAAATATGCAAATATGCAAGGCAAACTGCATACCAAACTTGTGAGTATGGAGAGAAATGCCCATTGAAATGCATATGAGTTTTCATTCGCATGTGTCTAAAAAAAAAAATCATACGAGTAGAGGTATTAAGACCAATGGAAAAATGGAGCGCTCCCACTTCACTGGGCAGCATTCTGTCTATTCTTGGTGAATGGAAACAAAGCACTAAGTGCAGGAACTGCTTAAAGGCACTTGGATGGCAGTGTGTTATTCACAAGTGCCTTCTCATCTCACTCTGTGATCAAGAATGAATGCAGATAACACAAACAGCTATTTTCCCCTTTATTTCAAGAAGAAATGAATGACTCCTAAAAAAAAAAAATCTATCACAGCTGACACACATTCTAGCAGCAGCCTGCCCCTGGAAAGAATTTTTTCAACAACATCTTTAAAATGAAAGCCTGCCTCATAGAAGAATTTCCTCAGGTGCCAAATGCAAGAAAATGACCACTGTTAAAACCAGACTTTCATTTCACTAATTATGTCTATGGCTCCTCTCATATATATCAGGGCATAGTAAATCCAAGCCTTGCTGATTTCCCAGTCCTCTACTCCAGCATTTTCTCTTCATTCTTCATAACACTGTGACATCAGCTGTAATCCTATATACTAGTGTGTATATGTGAGTATCGCATAGGTTTGGATTGTTACTGTTGTGGATCCTGAAGGTTCCTTCGTCAGAAATAGCTCAGTCACATTCCACAACTGGTAAAAGCTGATATCATTTTGCCAAGAGGGCTGGTAACTTATCCTGTTCAATGTTGATGATTTGTTCTTTCCTACTTTCAGTGATCACTTCAGGCATGTTCCTTCTGTCAATTAGCAAGTGTGGTTTTCAAATGCCCATGATGGAGGCCTTCCCTTTCGAAATAAGGATATATGGACTGACATATCATTCTCAATATCATAGGGAAAGGTTCACAG
The DNA here is from genome assembly GCA_030412105.1 of Cyclura pinguis. Classification (NCBI taxonomy): domain Eukaryota; kingdom Metazoa; phylum Chordata; class Lepidosauria; order Squamata; family Iguanidae; genus Cyclura; species Cyclura pinguis. The sequence goes on from CM059600.1 coordinate 168,755,593, forward strand.
GGAATATAGGGCAGAGGACTTGGGAAGCAAGCAAGCAAATTCCACTTCAGAGCAACACCCTATTCAATTATTCTTCATGGAGGGAACTGTGGGACCATATTAACCCTACCCATGATATTCAAATACCTTGTGGCTACCCATGCAAATTTATCTCTGTTTGGCAGAATGTGTCAAAGGTAGAAGAAATTCCTCTGTTACCTTTTCTCTTGATAACTAGAAGCTGCAGCCTGTCCTGAATGACAACCCAACTCAGTTATGGCTCATCTCTTCCAACAGCAGATGGTGAATCCAGTCTGAGTTTTTGCCCAGACTTCAAAAGAAGCACCCAAATTGCTGAAACCATTTTGGGAACAGGGTTCTAAATCTTTGATAGCAACTTTAAAGTTTGGACTAAAATGGAGAGCACATTCTCCACCTCACTGACATGAGAGCACAAGCTGTCCCTAGCCTGAGCATGGCTGAAATGTGAACTGCACACCTTGAAATTGACTTGGGCCACTACAAGAGCTGTTTCAGAAGGAGTCACCTATAAATGGCACAGTGCGTAGTGACTGTGTATTGTTTGAATGAGGCTATTTTGTTTTTGTTTTGCTTTTGCCACATGATTCTTGCTTCTAATCTTCTGCCCTTTAACTATGACTAACACAGTTACTATCTCTACCTTCAGACTAGAACCTGGAGGAACTCCTTAAACTAAATTTAGAAATTCTAAAATGCTGTATTTACCCCAGCTAAATGCTTAGGCTGATATACTTTGCTGAATAGACCCCGTACAGATACCCATGCACTGGTTACATCCTTTTCAGACTATGGTGTGCCTTTGCAAATGCTTCAGAAACTTCAGAGGTGTTACCACAAAAGGTGGGGAACCTTGAGGTCTAACAGCAGTGCTAAGCATCTCCTTAAAAAGGTGAAGAATTAAAGCTGGAGGGGTAACCACAGGACATTTTCACTTGTATATACTGGTACTAACTGTGAGACACCAGTTGAGAGTCAAAAGAATGTTTTATTGGGAAATTCACAGACGCATACAAGAAATCAAGCAGTCTCATGAATCATACAATTCTAGTGAAGGGAAAGGAGAGAAAGGTTGGACAGAGGGAGATTTCTGATGCATAGGGTGATACTTACTGGTCTTGGAGCAGAGGTGGCTAAAATACCAAAGGGTGCAGGCAGCACAGAAAAATGAGCGTGGGATACAACATGATGCTTAAAGTATTAGCAAAATATCTGGGCTGGAGCTGGAGCTTTTATACTCTCTTTCCAATCCTGAAGGGGCAAGTGTTAGTGGATCTCTTGAAATGTAAACAAAAGGGGTCCAGAATGGACTGATTGTCTTACTTTCAGTGACAAAACATTGATGAGAGTCCTTACAGCCTCTTGTCTTGGTTAGGGAAGGTGAATGAGGAAAGTTTTGATAGGGAATGCACTCAGGAGGGGTGTTTGCCTGCTGCATCTGGGCAATATCATTAACTATTGTATTCAGGTGTTGGGTTGTTGATGGGATTACAGGAAATCTATTTACTCTAGGCTTTCCTGCTTAACTCTTCTTGGCCTTATGAGCTGGCCATGCTGAAGCCATGCCGATCTAGCCCAGTCGTACAGCCAGAATCCTGCTTGCCGCATATTTCCCTGCCGTTAAGTGTCCAGTTTCTATATGAAAATGATATTCCATGCCAATTTTGCTATCCCATTGGATGGGGCATGTAAGAGGTGCTAACAGGGCAACAAGACTGTTAACAGAAGCAGGCTGATGCAATTATTGTGTACCATTCCATTGTCATGCACACTGAATTCCAGCTCATTTCTGAACCCAAATCAAATTGTGGTATGAACTGCTAAAGTCTGAATGGATTGGATTGGATTGGATTGGATTGGATTGGATTGGATTGGATTGAATCATCTCTGCCCACATGTACTTGCCCAGACTGTAATATCATTATGCATGAAGCAAGTAGGTAGTAATACTTGCAGTGACCACCAAATGCAAAATTCCTTCCCAAGGGGCCTTCTCAGTGCTAGAGAAAGACCTTTTCATTCCAGTTTACTATTTTTTAGTTTTTCTATTGTTATTATTTGTATCTTTTTTTTTATTTCATCTTACTGCTTTTTTTTCCATTTGGCATTAGATGTCATGTTCATATTTCATTTTGTATGATTCATGGTTTTTATATTCATATAAATCCCCTCAGAAACTGTCTTTTTAATTCTAGGCTATGTGATCACAAACATAATTGTTAGCTGCCTTGTGTTCCTATGAGGAAGGGTAGGTTATAATGCAAATAAATAAATAAATACAATTTGATTTAATTTATTTATTAATTTTATATCCTGCCACATCACTACACATTGTGTTTGAGGATAGCATACTAATTATCAAGCATTCCCATAAGTCAGAAACGACCTGAAGGCACACAACTACAAGAACAACAACAATCTTATATCTTTTCCAATAAACATATGTTTCCAAGCTGTGCCAAGTCATATCAAGTAATGCCTAGGCTAAAGCTGTGACACAGGACAAACAGAAGGGATTAGGGCCAATTGATATAATTTGGTGCCTGAACTTTTATAGTATTCAATCTGAGCCTAAACAAGTGCACTCAGACCCAAGAATGCCAGGGTTTCATAGTAAGAATGTGGTCACAGAGACTGCCAAACACACACACACACACACACACACACACACACAGAGAGAGAGAGAAAGAGAGAGAGCACACACACATATACATGTACACCACTAAAATGGCTTTCTTGCTTCAAAAAACTATGATTATTTTTCATGTTAAACCATATAGGAGGGCTCTGCAGACTATTTGAAAGATGAATGGCTGCTTCTGAAGGCTTTAAGCAAGGCAACTCATTCCTTTGGGGGCAGAAAAAGAATGGTCAAGAGAGGCTCAGCGAACATCAGGAATGCAGCTCCATGGGTGCATTTTGCCCACTCTTCCTTTATGCTAACCTTTTGGGTTCCCATCAGGCCTGAATTTCCTTTAGGTATCAGATCCCATCTGATCTTGAAAGCTAAACAAACTCAGGCCTGGTTTGTACTTGGATGGGAAACCACCAGGAAATGTCAGATGCTGTAAACTACATTTCAGAGAAGGCAATGGCAAACCATCTAATGGATTCAACATAAGTCAACAGGTGGCTTGAAGGTATATAACCATACAATCCCATGTGGCTAACAAATAGGTAATTTTATAGGATACGTAAAATAGGAAACTTAAAGATGCAATCATAATTCAAAGTGTTATCACTGAAGTGTAATATGTGGATCAGAACTTCAGACTAATATCAGATCAGAACTTCGCTCTCTGCTGGATTTTGCACCTCTCCAAACATTATGGCACAGCTGTGGGCAATGTATATGACATCCAATCAGGGGTTATAAGTAGTAATTTTAAGTAATTTAAGTAGTAATCTTAAAATAGAGGCATATTTTGAGGGGGAAAATACACTAGTATGCAGTGATGTATTTAGACTTTTACTCCAAGTCTCGTCAAGTCTTGAGTCTCTACTTTCAAGTCAAGTCTTGAGTCAAGTCTCAAGTCTGGGAGCCAACTTTATATCCCAATCTGTATTCCAGAATTTCTGGACAGAGTTGAATAAAGTCAGTTTTAACAATTTAAGTACAGTCAGCCCTCTACTTTTGTGATTTTGCCATCTGCAGGTTCGGAAGTGGGGATCAGATCCGTCTTACTTCCCATTTGCAAAGCTGGAGGTTTTTTCAGAAGTGGGGAATAGGGTCCTTCTTATTCACTATTCCTAAAGCTTCAAGAGCTTTAGAGGGAAGAATTCTTCCTCCTCAAGCCCATTGCCTAACACATTTTCTGTTCCCCTCTGAGATATGCGCCTTGCACTCTGGGCACAAGTCTTGCCTTCTGCTCTCAGGAAAAGTTTTAGAAAGCTTCTCCTATATGTAGCGGGGACAGACTGCTGATCAGACCCCAAACCCACTTCAAGGCCAATGCCTAACGCATTTGCTGTTCCCTCTGAGAAATGTGTCCACACTTTGCGCTTGAGACAGATTGTCATGTGACCAGTAAGTTCCAAGGTTTCTGGAGGAATGGGTTATGTTACTGAACCAAGTGCAGCAAGTCAGTCACTAAAAATATGCAAGTCTCGAGTCGAGTCAGTGCGTAATTTTTGCCGAGTCAACTCCGAGTTGAATCACTGAAGGGACTTAAGTCTGACTTGAGTCTGAGTCTGTTGACTTGAGTCTACATCACTGCCAGTATGCTTATTAAAGTAAATAAATATTCATGTTGGGAGGATTTTGCTTTTTAAAATCAGCAGAAAAATACAGACAGAGCCTGATAGAATTGTAGACAAAAAGTGGCCTGAGCTAGAAACAGATGGATTTTCTGGTCATTTCTTCAAGATCCTTTCAGTCTGGATGGGGAAAAACAGACCAAAATTCTCTCCAGGTACTACAGTCACCTCTCCCTCTGCTTTAGTTTTCTTTCTAGCCTTTCTTCTACATTCCTAAAAAAACAGCATTCTTTTTTTTTTTTCCAGGTTATAGTCAAAAGACAAAGATTGTTATGTAGTCCTTAGACTCAACATTTCCTTTACAGCTGTAAATCCACCAGCTTTTCAGAGTAGGAAACCTTGTCTGTTTTCCCTCAACCCGCTTTGTGCATGTATGTGTGTGCGCTCTTTCTCTTCTCTCCCCCGCCCAGGCCCTACACTTTCTCCCTCTCTTTTTTTTCCCTTTTGTGGCTGAGCAGCCTTTTTATAACAATGTCCCAACCCACACACTCAGCTCCAGGTGGTTTACATTATGTGAAAAGATCTGGATGTTAAAACAACACAAAATGCTGCAGCACTTATATTTAACATGGACACAATTCTCATATAGTGTTGAACTTTACTACCTTGACCTAAGATGAATTTTCTTTTTAAAAGTTGTATGTTTGTGTGTATTCAAGTTGCCTGTCAGCTTAGGGACCCCATGAATTTCATATGGTTTTCTTAGGCAAGGAGTATTCAAAAGTGGTTTTGCCAGTTCCTTCCTCTAAAAAGCTAGTTTTAGGAATCAAACTTCATCAACCAGCCCTTTATCTAAACTGATATTTAAAATGTTCTACACACTGTGTTATATGAATCATAGTCAATTAGGACTTGAGATGAAATGCAGGCAAGTTCAGCCATCTTTAAAAATGCTTGTATGTCCCTATGAAAAATGTATCTCCTTTGGAAATGTTTCAGGGGCCCTAAACAGAAGTTTTAAATAATTTTGTGCATTCCAAATGAACGCAGGCAGAAGTGCTTTCATCCTGAATTAGTTTTCTGACATCATCCCTTTGCCAAGTCTACCCATGTGGCAATGTGACATCAATGTAGCAGTTACAAAACTGATCAGGATCATTAAAAAAAAGTCTTAAAATGGCACTCCAGAGGGTATAAGGGCAGCAAACAACAGCAAAGGATTTGGAAATAGATTTTGATTTTTCTTCACTTTTTTATTTGCCAGAGGAAAAAAACAGCATCTCTGCACTTTCAGCACATCCTTAGCAGCCAACAATTAATCCTTTTGTTTTCTGCCTATCCATGTTTTAGCTAAGCTTTGCTGCATCTTCATCACTATTGGTGTCTTAAACTATTGGGCTTCCTGTCATGATTCTCAAGTGATTCCTGCCCTAATATTCTGCTCTTAAACTATTCTCCTTCATGAACAGATCAACCATAGGTGGCATCCACTAAAGACTGAAATATACCTGGGAGAGGAAAAATAATCCAGAACTGCATGATTTCACTGGAAACTTCTGAAAGTATCGGAAGCTGTTTCTTGACTGGAAAACGTTGAATAAAGTGGAAGGCATGTGCAATATGCATAACTATGCTGTGCCAGTTCAGTAACAATCCGGAAGTAATGCGTCATTTAATTTTAACAAGGTAGTTAAAGTTGCACTTCGTCCCCACATTCATTGCCCCTTTATTGGCTGTCAAGCGTTCACATACATACATACATACATACATACATACATATATATATATATATGGCTAAAGTCAAATCCCTAAACCAGCTGGGAGGGGCAGGGAAGGGATAGGAAAAGAAAACATGAGCACCGAAACTGTTTTTCTCTTTAATGCATTTGTAGACAACTGGTTACTAGCATCCCTTTGTATGCTTTCACTACTCCAACATTCACTCCCAAGCACTTGGGCCAGTTCACACAACCAATTATAGGAGTCATTGGATCATATGTTTCTCATTTCAATAGATCTGTAGCTACTAAAAGATATTAAGGGAGAGTAGAATGTTGAGGTCTTGGGAAGTTGTCCCAGGGGCCATGGGATACTGTGGTCCTCCCACTCCAGGGCGGGGGGCGGGGGGGGTAATAGGGAAGTCTGCCTGCTGAAAAGGAGGTCCTTCCTGGAGGTCCTTCTTTGACTGCAAGCAGCAAGCACTTCTCCCTTTGGTACTCTATTGCCATCGATCTGTTGGTGGTGTGGGGAAAAGTACTATATGAGCTTCTATTGCTGACTCTGACTGGCAGTACTTCTCCAAGAGAAATGCTGCCCATTACTGGCAGCCTTATCTGTTTAATCAGAGTTGCAAAGGGTTGAACTTGTTCTGAATGCAAACTGTGTGCTCAACCACTGAGCTACAGTCCTTTCAGCAGTTTCTCTAATCAGGTTCAGTTCCTTGTGTTAAAATTTTTGAAGGGCGATATGACAGCAATACTATCTTTGTCTTTTCTTTCACTACTTGTCTGCAATTTCTTAAGAATGCTACATGCCACACACTTTTTCAGTCTCTTGGATCAAACTTGCAGCTGTCTTTCAGTTTTTACAGAAGAACTGGATACATGGAACAGAAAAGAATGAATACTCCACTGCACAGGACCCCAGAGCTGATGTCAAAAGAAGATGTAAATAAAATAAAGGCTGCATCTTAAAAACTAATTAAGAATGATGTAAGAAGCAAGAGTGATGTAGTGATTTGAGTGCCGGACTATGAGTCTGGAGACCAGGGTTTGATTCCCCACTTGGCCATGGAAATCCATTGGGTGTGTGACACACTCTCAGCCCCTAGAAAAACCTATGACTTGAAGGCACACAGCAGCAATAACAACAACAATGAAACAAGTACCTAAGTGAAGATGTTGCCCACTCTAAACCTATAATGACAAAACAGATTAAGTTGACACTGGAACCAATAATGCCCCAAGTTAACATCTCATAATACTAGTATATGAGACACAGAGGTCTCATGCTTCCTTTTTCTTTTGTGTCAGTATTTTTATGGAACTCCTGCTGAGTTTGATAGTGACTTCAGGCAATTCTTTTAGCAACATTTTCTAACCAAGTACTTATAACATTTTTTTTCTAGTAGTTATTTTGTATGAATAGCAACAAAAAATATGTCGCAGCAATAAAACTAAGGCCATTTCTGCACGGGTTTAAAGAAACGGTGCAGAGCGTCCTCCAGGGAGGACATCTGCACCTGGGAGCGGACTGGATCAGACCTACTTAGTGTAGTTCCGCACTTCAGTCTGCTCCGGAACGATCCGAAGTGGTCGTCCAGTGTGCTTTTGAAAGACCGCTTGAAACAGGTCTTTCAAAAGCACAGAGTGCGCCACTCCGTGCCCACGCTCTGGTGCAGATTTGCAGGCTCGCACCAGTGCGAGCCTGCGATCTGCTGGGGGCGGGCTTTAGGCTGGTGAGCTTCAGCCGTTGGTGGAGAGCCTCGACCAACCGGAAGCCGCCATTTTCGTCCCCAGAGCAGTGCGGAGCAGTGGCCACACACTGCTCTGGACCTGCCTGGACCCAAACGTGGAGCCAAGAAGTCCGGTAAGTACTGGCACAGGCCGAGGGAATCGCCCCGTGCAGAAATGGCCAAAGTAGTCTGAATTCTGTTGTTAGTCCAAATTAGACTAGAGCTAGTGAATCAATGGAACATTCTTAAGAGCGGACCACGGTAACATTGATTCAGTGGGTCTACACTAACTGAGACTAATAATAGGATTCAAGTTTACATCATTAATATCAGTCAGAAGAAGAACTGTCCACCAAGCCTAGCCATAAAACAAGGGTTGGCAAAGAATGGCCCACGAGCGATATTCAGTCTTTCAAGCCTTCTAGAAATCTCAAAGCCCCTAAAGAGTCCCACCCCAAATTTAACTTTTTATGTGTTTTTCAACTCCCCCCCTCAAAACAGCTCAAAATCAGTGCAAAACATAACAGTTCCTTCCCAAGCCTCCAGTACTCCTCAAAAGCAGTGACAAAAATAGCTGAAAATTGGCCCAGCTTGAAACCAGAAACAACACAATGTCATTTCTGCTTGGGGCAGGTGATCCAGTGCAGCCCCATTGTGGGACAGGGCAAAAACTGGCCACCCTATTCCTCTGAAGTTGCCCACCCCAGCTATCGAACACGTTTTATTGCAATCAGTTTCCATTTTCAAAGACCAGATGAAAGGAAGAAGCTTTCACAAAAGTTGATCAAGCAGAACACAGCACAAGTTCCATTTGGAGAAAAATGCTAGGTTCATTATGGCAGTAGAGGCCAATCCAGCCTCTCCATATATAGCAACCAGAACTAGAACAAAGGTGAACAGAACCTCGATCTCATGGTAGACCTCTGGACTTTTGAATTAGATTGTAAAGAATTTCTAAATACTGATAGTTTAACAACAGCAACGAAACCTCTTACTGTTATGACCCCAAACAATACTGCTGAATGTCTGGAGTAAATAAGAAGAGAGTTATCAAATACTGTGAATTCTTATAGTTTGTGGAGAACAATGGAATTCCTCAGCACAGAATTTTTAAATGTGCAGTGTTTGCCTGGCACCTGTCTTTGATTCTAATAGGAAAGCAGAGGCTGAGACCCAGCATGGGAGGACATAGCATAACCAAGGTGGAACTATGCTCCATCTCTCTGATCCCCACATGCAGGGGTCACTGTCCTCCTTCCAGGGTCCACTTGACACAGCCATGCAGTCACTGAGATAGTGGAATGGGAGCTGAGAAGTATCCAGTTATGTTCTAATATCTGGCAGCACAATGATGAAGTCATCTACCAGCACCTACTAGGAGGGGAAGGGGTCTCCAAAGATCCCAGAGGATGACATCATTGTGTGTCCAGCTACCAGAACATAACTGGACACTTCTCAGAAGCCCACTGCTCTCCCTAACTACTACATGGCTGTATTGGTGAGAGGCAGTGAATCCAGTGGTCAGGGTTGTTGCACAAGAGAGGTAGTGAATTCTTCCCTCTGTGATGATCATAGCAAGGCATATATAGCAATAAGTTGGTTTTGGCCTGCACGTGTCACTAACAGGATGCCAGCCAAAAATAGATCCAACAAGTCTGATGTCTTGCCAGTTCTGAAACAGAACCTTTAGAAGTAGAGAAAAATCATGCACAGTGGCCCTGATAGCGGACTTGCAATCTGATAATACACAACATATGTAATGAAAGGGGAACTAGAGAAATGAGTATTGATTCAAATCCTTAAATTCAGAGTATAACAAACAGGTTTGAATACAAGTTGAAATCCTTTTGACTTTGTGCACCTGTCAGAGGGAGTAGCATTGTGGCTTCAGTTTACCTAAGAGCTGCCATAAATGAGAACACCTTTCATGCATAATCCATTTCAAGTGCAATTCACACAGGAAAAGGAAACTTTCACACATACTGTGGATATTTCTCACATTGTTAGAAGTCTTAAAATCGTTAGTAACTGTAACAAAAATTATCAGCTTGGAACACCAGCCTCATGGTGTTTACTTTACACATTCACGCTGTCTGTGTACACACAGACACTTGACTCTACACTTATGAGCATGTTGCATTGATTTTTTTCCCCTCCAAGATTAACACATACTACCTCCCCCTCAAGCAAGATGTTTAAAACCAAAGCAGCCCACAAGTTCACATGGAGAAAATGGGACATGCAGAAACACATACAGACAGCTAAATTTAGCCTGCAAACCAAGCAGAACAATCCAATAGTATCTAATAGTCACCTGTGGATAGTTTATGGCAGCGTAATGCCAGTGTAGCCTATTGTGGGTTCTATGTACTCTCAAGGGGAAAAAATGCAAGAAGAAGGAGGAGGAGGAGGAGGAGGAGGAGGAGGAGGAGGAGGAGGAGGAGGCGGCGGCAGCAAGAGGAAAAAGGACTTTGGAGGGAGTATATAGATACTCTTTAAAAAGTAGACTCTAGCCATGAAACTCTATAGATTGAGGAAACACTTTCCCCACACCCAACACTGCAAGTCAGAGATTGCTCATAAAGAGAAAAGTAGAGAAGCTTTGCCAACTTTTGCCATGTGTAAGAATGTCAAGGAGAAAACAATTACAACACATCAAATAATAACCAAGCAACTGTGCTGTAGAAAAGCCAGCCACATTGTGAGTTAAGTATCAGTACCAGCTTGAACTTTACATGCTTGTTTCCATGAAGACTGAATTGTAGGGATGCTCAGTCTGAGAACTCTGGCCTCAGGAATTTCAGAGTTCAGGCATTTTGAAGAATGTATGAGGATTACATTTCGAGAGAGGTGAATGGGAAAGTAAACTAAAATGGCTCCACTTAGGCTAACACAGAAGAATGCTTGCATCCTTTTAGAACTGTGTGCCTAAGTTTCAGCGGATTTTCATCCAGACAAACAAGCTGACAAAGAGAAGGTTACACCCACCATATCTCATTCCATAAGTGTCAGGGGTTTCCTGATAGCAAGGAATTAGGACTGGGTTATTTCCATGAAAAGAGATCATAGATGGCTGGCTTGATGCCTGCCCTGAATGATAACCAAAGCTTCCAGCAGCAATGTTACCTTGATCGAAATTTATTAGTACATGCAGTCTGCAGGATTGATGTGGCAACTTTGGGGAAATTATGTTAGAGTGTACAAACTGTGAGCTCAGGGCTCGCATTCTCACACTCGGGGCAGATTCTGGTATGGGAAGCTATGAGACAGAAATGCATTTGCAAGTCATATCCTTGATGCACCAGCCTGGCAAATTCCCTTCAGAGGGATGGCACTGTATGTAGTAGCTTGATTACCACTGTCATCGTATATACCTGGTCTCATCCTTTCATTCTCTGACCAGTGACATCTGAATGAAAGTTCTATGGTTTACATGGTCTCCACGTGTGCAGAGCATTGTATTTCCATTTAATTGAAAGTGGACCTCACCACTCCACATCATGCTCAGGGAATGAAGTGGGGGGGGGATTGGCGCACACAAGGACACAAGGATGGACCAAGATCTCTGTCCCCACATTTACTCATACCAGAGCTTTCCGTATACCTGAAGAGGGTATAACCCAATCTTGTAAACATTTTCCCAAATTATTTTTTTTAAGTTTTACCTTTTTTAAAACTGTGTATTTTAATGTGTTTGATTGTGAGCAGGAAGCACCATGAAGCCAGTTTTACAGCTTAATAATTTTTGCTACAGTTATTATCACTAAAAAAAAGTCCTAACAAATGTGAGGAATACAGCCATTGAGTCAGTTGTATTTATCTAGACTGCAGTTTATCACTGTAGTTTACTGTAGTTTTATTTTAACAGCCATAGGGCATCCACATACGAAATAAATGAGTAGAATAAAAAGTACAACGTGGAGTAAATCGCATATAGCTAGAATACGTTAAAAATTAAGTAAGATTAAAACACATAGAAAGTGAACAGTTACATTGTTTGTATAAGTACATCCCCAGAACAATCAACAGTGATGCAATAAATTTTGCCCAACTTTCAATTGTTCCCAGGGCAAAAAGAGAAATTTTATGAGTTGCCATAGAGTTGGTGTTTGAAGGAAGATTTTTTTAAAAAAGATCTTTTCTGAAATAGTATTAACGTATAGGCAAGATAAAATACAGCTCAAAAATTCAGTTTTCGGTTTGGAATATATAGAACATAAGAGCAAATAATGAGGCAAATCCTCAGTGTCTGGAGCCCCAGAATAACATAAATGGAGAGCTAAAGGAGTAGAAGAATATCTGCTGTGAATCATGGCTGTAGGCAGGGTTTGGAAACAAAAGACTGTAAAAGCCATCCTAAGATTTGGAAAAGTAAGCTTTGCAAGTAAACAGCCCTTTGGTGCTCAGATTTAGAGAGTCTATACTGTTTTGACAAATTTGAGTTGTTAATAGCTTGTCTGTCCAAAAATGTACCCACAGAGCTTCTCTTTTGAATTCAGGATGGAAAAATGGTGGAGTAGCTTAAATTGAAAGTCTAACTTGAATATTTACTTACCTTACTTCACTTACTTCTCAGCAGTTGATTCAATGGGATGGGATTAATGAATAGCGTTGAAACCTGGGCCTCCAGGCTCAGAGCTGAATCCAAGAATACTCCCAAACTGCAAACTTGCATTTTCAGGGAGAGTGTAACCCCATCTAACACAGGCTGAATCTCCATTCCTACATCTGTCTTTCAACTGACCAGGAGCACCTCTGTCTCATCTGGATTAAGCTCCAGTTTGTTTGCCCATTCAGTCCATTACAGCTTCCAGTCATCAGTTTAGCATAGGAACAGCTTCCTTGGTATTAGGTGAATGGAGTAACAGAGCAGAGTATCACAGCATATTGATGTCTATGTATTAACTTAGGTTATTTCCAAACTATACTGTTATAGTACTACTATTCCACTTTCAACATCTTGTGGAATTCTGGGGTTTGTAGTTTACTGAGGCCCAAGAGCTCTCTGGCTGAGAATTCTAAATGCCCCCCCCCCAAACTGCAAACCCCAGGATTCCATAGGAGGTTGAAAGTGGAATAATAGCACTAGAGCAGTGTTAGTGTGGAAAGGCCCTTACTTTCCTTCTTTTCTGCCAGTCATTACACCGTCAGGACTTGCTCTCTGCTCTCCTCCGCATCCACCTTCTGGCTAAAAGCAAGTAGGCTGGATTAAACGGTTCTTATCCTATCTCCCTTAGCAGGTGAGAAGGAATAATCTCCTCATTTCACCTTGTTCTGGGAAGAGTCCTTTTAGCTAACATTTCTGTCTTAATTTCCAAAGAGGAAAATATATTCTCTTTGTGTGTCTGTTTGAATGACACGCTGTGAACAATTGTGGTTGGTACTTAATGCACAACGCTTAATGAGATCACTAGAGGCCATCTCTAGGGCCATTTCCGCACTACACTCTTATAGCGCAATTATTCCACTTTCAACATCTTATGGAATCCTGGGGTTTGCTGTGTAGTGCGGAAATGGCCTAGGTCTCAGGTTTGGGCGCAGAACCTCAGAGCCTTGTGTGATCCTGACCTGGCAAACCTACAGAGTGGGTGTTGTCACTGCCCCCCTCAGCCCAGTATCTGCCCCCTGATGTAGTTGCCTCAATCTACTTAATGAAAGGCCAGTCTTGCTGGGAAGCAGGTTGTTGTTTTCAGTCCATTAGCCTTACTTGACCATGTTCAGTTTCAGGTACTAAACCTTTAATTTGTGCTTAATTCCAACTTTCAGAAAGAAAAGGCTGGAATTTCTTAATCACGGTCTCTTTCACCTTATGCAAGATGTCTGTGTGTCGGGAAAAACATCTCAGCTATTAATGTTTTTCCAACAAAGAAATCTTGATCAAGTGGAAGAGTACATTGTGCTTGAACAAAACTTTCCATTTTAAGGAAATACATTTTTCTTCTCTGGCAGAACAGGAAAAAGAGCATGTCTTCAGATGACAGGAAATCGTTTTTCACCATCTCTATAACAAATTCTTGCAAAAGGGGAGCCTGGCCCAGGTGGGTTCATCGAGATAAGAATGAAGAGTCTGACCTGTAGGGCTGTCAGATGCTTTTTCAACATCTGTCTCAAGGTGGTTCCACACAGAGCAAAATCCCAATATGTGAGCCTCTAGGAATGCAACTTAGCCCATTGACGCATTTTCAGTACCATGACCCATCTCTGGAATGTCACTACTGCTGGCCTAAGATGTTTTCTTGTCTTGAATCAGAGACCAAATAGTGCCACTGTCCCTCACCCACCCCACCTTAATGTGACCAATGCACTGTGTAGACAACAATGCCCACCTTTATCTCTCTCTCTCTCTCTCTCTCAACACACAGACACAGAGAGTGGTGCTATCTGAAGGAGCTCAGTTCACTTTGTTGCAAAACATAAAGTTTTGAAATTATTGCTAATTGTTGTTACAGATAGTCTTACCTGTTTGTTTGCTTTTTTCCACTGTAGCAAGTGCATAACAACTTTGCATTATGATTGCAATATAACACAGGGCATTTTCACTCCTATTATAGGGCAAGTGTGACTCTTTTTAGTTACTTTTCTAATCTGAACTATAGAATGTGTGTGTTAGTGCCACAATCGCACAGCATTCTAATCTCAAGTAACTATTTCACTTCTTTCTGAATAAAGGAAATATAATCAGAATGGTAATTAATTACTTTGGTCGTCATAGATTATAACCAGTTACTTCTAAAAACTAACTTTCCAAGGTCTCATATGGCAGGGAAAACTCTGGATGTAATTTCTTTAAAAACTGCACAAATGCTGCCTTTTACTTACCATGGTTCATAAGGGAAGAATATTTGAAAATATTTGATATTCTCAATTGTAGTCAGTATTTTATTAAATAATGGTCAATAATATTTCTCAAGGATTAAGAAAACTTGAACAGAAGAATCCTGGACTGATGAGAATCTTAACAGTCTGAGACTTATTCCATCCAACATTCACACATTTTCTTTTGTGCATAACACAGAATTTTCTGCACAGAAAATAATATTTTGGCACAAAAACATTTGCTGGCATCCTGTTCAATATTTACAGAATCATCAGCTGGACTCATGATCTTGTAACATATGGGATTCACGATTATGGTTGTAAATGGCCAAACGTGATCTGAAAAAAACTACCTCTTCAGCCAAGCATTCCCCCCTTCCAAAGGGTTTCCAAAGTGTTACAGACTGAAGGCTGGAAAATGATGGCTGCAGTCCTTGCCTGGCCACAGGGTACAGTGAGAGAAGTAGACATGGCAGGATCCATTTTTTGTTTTTTTGTTGTTGGTTTTTTGTGTGTGTGTGCTGGACACACCATTTTCTGAGCAGAAAATAAGATTAGTTGGAATCCAATAGTGCTGTTTTCTGCATACAAAATGGGGACTGGTTTGTTAATAAGTTATAACGCCCTAAGTCTGCCTTATGACATTGTAACTTTCTTTTTCACTCAGAATTTTCTTTCTACCATCCAATGACCAAAACTCCTCCCCAAAACCCACCTAGTAAACTGAGCACCCCTCTCCCCAACACAGCCAAGTTCCATGTTGTGGAAATGCAAGAGGACTGGCAAAAACACATTCATCTATTTTTCTTCAGCTGGATGCAGTGTGACAGGCACTGGCAAGGGCCTCTGGGGGTCCCTGAGATGTCCACACAGATGGCATTCTTGCAGTGCATCCAGAAAAAGCTGGATTCATCTCTGCTGATCCACTTCCTCTCTGACAGTCAGGAAGTGGCCATGTCTAGGTTGTCAGAGAGCAAGAGAATCAGCAGCAATTCATCCAACTATTTTTCTTTAGCTGGATGCACTACAAGGATTTCATCTGCATGAGCATCCTTGAGGTGCATCCACATCTGCACAGCTTACAAGGTGGGTTTGATCGGATGTCTTTGGGAGGGGCAGCTGAGGTGACATAGCTATGTGAGTCATATATGGGCCTTTCCACACTACACTGTTATAGTGCTATTATTCCATTTTCAGCTTCCTGCAGAATTCTGGAATTTTGTACTTTACAGAGGCCAAAGAGCTCTCTGGATGAGAATTCTAAATCCCTTCCTTAAACTGCAAACCCCATGATTCCATGGGATATTGAAAGTGGAATAATAGCACTATAACAGTGTACTGCAGAAAGGCCCATATGTCTCCTCATGCTGCATCTCACCCAATGTTCTTTGCACAGATAATGTTTTCCCTGCAAAGCAACCTTTGTTTTCAGTTTTCAAAGACTTTTCTCAGTGAGAAGAGGGAAGAAAACTGCTAAAATTACTCATTGTTTCCTTCAAGAATAAAATTAAGGAAGAATTACATCCCTATGGTTCATAACCTTGGACTAAACTTAAACATTTGATATGTAGATAACCTGGAACTAACCCTGGAACTTTTTTTTTATTTGGAAAAAGTGGTGACTTTTTTCTTCTTCTCTCTTTTTAAGTATTGGATTGATATTGGCTTTTTAATGCTTAGCTGTTCTGTTCTTCACTACTAATAGGGATCTCATACTAAATTAAATCCTGTTTCTGTGGGCTAATTATGAACCCTCTAATTAAAGACTTTTGTGCTTTGATATCGTTATTGTCTGAAGCAGACCCCATTCCCTGAACTGATAAAATATACATGTTTTTGTTCCTTTCCCTTAGCAGCCTGTTTTGCATTCTGCCTCACTCTCAATAAAATTAATTAATGATATCTCATTAGCCTACTGATTCACAAGAGACCTTGCCACATGGAGCTGTAATCCATCTAACCAGTAAAATGCGTGGTGCAGGTAGAATTATTGTCCTGCATCCACAAATTTTGAAAACAGGAAAGGGAATGGAGCCCCCTGTTAGGAAGTTGATTTGCTTTTCAACAACAGCCTGAACAGTTTTTACGGCACTTTATCATGCTGACACTAACAGCAGCAACATTTCTGTTTGGGAGCCATAAAAAAGATCAAGTTAGGCAATACTAGGTAAAGTCAGAAGCCTTCCTAGAGATGCTGCTTTCATGTGGCTACCAGGAAGTATTGAGGGGGGAGTGATTTATGAAAACAGGAAGCTACCACAGTGAGTCAGACCATCTAGATCTGTTTTGTTCATTTAATGCTGTTAGAGTGGAGTTTTTCCTCAGGTCTATCTACAGATGCCAGAGGCTTCACACTTCATGTATGCAAAACATATACCCCACACCACTGATCTTCGACCCTTTCCTTGGCGCTTGGGCGGCGCTCTCGCGCGAGCAGGAAGGAGCTGCGGAGCCCAAGCAGCAGGGAAGCAGGAGGCTTGCAAAAGCCTGCCTGCCCAGGACTTTCACGCAAGGCCCACACTCCAGCAGCGTGAGAAGGTAAGCTGCGGCAAGGGCACAAATTTTATGCAGAATAAATCCCCAATTCTGGCACTTTCTGCACAGGAATTGAAATTTTTGTTTTGAAACATTTTCCACACAGAAAATGCTGCTTCCTGGGTAGGAAAATGTTGCTTTCTGTGCAAAACAACCTCATGAAGATTTTGTGCAGAATAAGTGAAGAGTTAGAAAGATTCTCATCAACCAGCATCAATCAATTGGGTTTCTCATTTCTTGAAAAGTTTTTCTACCATTAATCATACATTTTTGAATATTCCATACCATTTATGTAATAGTTTCAAATATTTCTCCCTAGAAGAACCACACCTGTTTCAGATAAGATCCCACATGCAATCAGGATGCACAGCCCCAAGATAAAGAGGATAAAAACTCTGGCATTCTCTCTATGAAACTCACTGAAGGACTACTACAGATTCTAATGCACATTACCAGCAAATATATATGCTGTTTCCCCCTACTGCCAGCCCCCCTCCCCTGGCTAGGGCTGGGTTCTTCTCAGTTAGAGAGCCAAATTCATTAAATCAGCCTCTATTACTAGAGCTACTCTGCTGGCTACACTCCCAGGCTCTGTCACAACAAATATCTACCTTCATTTGGTCAATCATTCAATCAGACCAAACCTATATGGAAAAACAAAAGGGATGAACAATAAAGTTATGAAGGAAACAATAATCCAGATGAATCACACTTTAAAGATTTGGCCATTCATAGAGCACTTCACTATCTTGCTGTGTTTTTAAGCTTCCTTCCCCCATGTTAGGAGATAACTTGTTAAAATTAGGTCTGTGGCAAACTCTTACCAGTTTCCCTGTTCTGCTGGAGGAGTGGCATTAGGGGTAGGTGAGAATTTCCTTTCAATGCATTTTTATATGATTTTATCAGATTCCACACATTTGTTCACATTTGCATTGGAAATAACCTGAGATTGGGGTAAAAAAAATCAAACTCAGGAGATAGAGAAATTGGCAAATTTCCCTATCTCTTTGTGTCATTTTTTTCTGTTGCAGTAGAGGATCCAGTAAGAGCCAGTAAGCATAGTGGCATAGCATCATTCTCTACCAGCCAGCTTACACCATAATTGGGAGGAGCAGAGGATGTTCCTTTGTAAAACCAGCTGGGAGACAGATGCAGTTTTGTCCCTACAGCTGTCAACCAGTTGTGGGGTGCACCCAAAAGCATTCCAGCTGCTTATATGCACCCAAAGAAGACACAGCATCCCATGTCCTGAATATAAAGCTGTTCTTCTTCCCTGGGTGATTGAGAACACGCCCAACCACTTCCCTATAGCTGATCAATAGCAGCAGGGGGCAGGGGGAATGGAACTATTGTCTAGCTGGAGGAAGGAGTACTGTAGAAGGAAGTACTAGGCTAATAACAGTGAATGTATTCTGCAGAAATGCATACATTAGTGTTATATCAATCTATGCCACTTACAGGATGCTAGTTTATGTGCTATTTTCTTCATTTTTCCTCCTAAAAATCATTTCATCAATTTGGGATCCTAGCCTCAAAATCAACAAAATAACACACCAAATAAGTCACCTACAAATTTGGTGGCAAAATTTAGAAGTAGGAGAGAGTATTTCGGTTTAAGCCTATGTAATCTCCAAAATTTCTCCTCAGAGATACAATTGCCAATGTTATGATTTAAAAAAGAATATATTTTTCCTACCATAGGCCCTTCAGATAATACCTTGGACATAACAGATACTGAGACAAAATTTATCCTCACAACGCTCCTACATATTTAGGAATAAGTTTTCAAACACGTTATTCTGGTGCAAGAAACATTCCATGTATGGTTCCTGATGTAATTCTATAGTAACTGCTGAACTTGTGTATTTGAAAAAGCAGAATAATACATATGCACATTAAAATGCCACTGAATAACAACCGACATGGGACATTTTTATATGTTTCCAACACAAAATATGAAACTATGAAGAAAAAAGTGCAAAAGCCACATGCAGTCTTCTCATGTTCCATAACCACATCTGGAAGTCATGGCTACACATATGCACACATACACACAAATATACCCAAGCCAGAACCCTGTTTACAACATTGACTGGGGATATTACAGTGAGTGTAGGTTTGGGGACACTGTGTATGTAAACTTAGGGCCACCCTCACATTGGCCAGCTCTCATCCTCCTGGCCAGTAAAAGGCTTTGGTGGGGCATGCTCCCACAATGCAGATGCTGCCTTCTTCAGAACTGTTAGGCAGCCCAATAGAACCATAGAATAGCATAGCATAGCATAGCATAGCATAGCATAGCATAGCATAGCATAGCATAGCATCCACAGGGACATACAGTGGCAGTATTGTTGTTGTTTTGTTGTTATGTGCCTTCAAGTTGACTCTGATATATAGTGGCCTTCTCATAGGATTTTCTTGGCAAGATTTGTTCAGAGGAGTTTTGCCATTACCTTCCTCTAAGAATGAAAGAATGGTACTTGCCCAAGGTCATCCAGGCATTTTTCAGCAGGTTTTCAAACCCCAGTCTCTTAAAGTCTTAGTCCAAAACTCAGATCACTGCACCACAGTGGCTCTCAGTAGTAGCATCAATCAGGAAAATGAATTGCAACCATCTGTTTAAAAAAAATGGAAAGAAACTTCCTTTTTATATATGTTTTTCCAATATTTAAAAAATATTCATGCAAAACAAACGTATTTGACAATGACCCATCTCTACTCCTCTTTGCTATTGCGTTCTACTCTGCTTTCTAGCTTCTGTCTATCATATTCTTATTCTGCATGAAACATGTGTTTCATCTTTTTATGAGATCTGTTTGTGGGAGGAAAGGTGGGTGGAATCTGTTGGCTGGGATTCATTTTCCAGTACTTTCACCTCAGAGCAAGTAAAAGAAACCACTGAAAAAGAAAAGAGAAAAGGCAATATAGACTAGAAAGACAGAAATAATCCAGGCCTCACAGAAGCAAATGTCATATATCTCCTTTTCAAGATCTGAAGACAGAAATCAGTTAAAAGTGAATCAAATTTAACATTTTTACTGTAATATAATGTTTTAAACAAGAGCCAGCATGGTGTAGTGGTTTCAGTCTTGGACTACAGACCAGGGTTCAATTCCCTGCTTGGTCATGGAAACCCACTGGGTGGCTTTGGGCACATCACATACTCTCAACCCCAGAAAACTCTGTGATAAGCTCACCTTTGGGTTGCCATAAGCCAGAAATGACTTGAAAGCACACAACCACCTGTTTTAAAATGAGTATTGGGTCTGCCACTGTACAGATTATAAAACATCTTCTGTCTGACTTTACATATACTGTGATTACTGAAACAGTTTCAACTGGATCCTTGTAATTCAAATATGAGCCATGTGTAGTCTTTCAGAATTTGTAAGATCTCAAATCCCCTTATCACCTGTGATAGACAAGGCTAATGGAAGCTGCAATCCAACAGTTTCCAGAGGAATAACCACCTTGCCCACCCCTGTCTTAAACAAATAACCTTTAGCCAAGGTTGGAGTTCGGTGGCCCTCCAGAGACTGTGGAACTGCACTACCCAGCAGCCTCTAGGCAGTATAGCTGGGATTGAGACAAGCTGAAAATTGCAATTCAACAACAAATGGAGGAACTAATTATTCCCATTCTTGGTGAAAGCCACAAGAAATTTCTGACTACACATCTGCTATTCTAAGTCCTCCCCAGGGATTTCAAAGAGAGCTAATATAACTTTGAGCAGAATGGCCAAGCTAGCTTCATCTCCTCCACTCTTTCTCTCTGTGTATAGGGAGCAACATTCTGAAAGGAGACCTTTCACCACATGTAGAGGATCTTCCACACAATCAGAAACTCTGTTTGCATAGGGCTACAGTGGGTTTCAGTGTTTACATGGGGGAAAAAAAGAGAAAACACTGCACTGGAATTATTTGATTTGGAAACCAAGAAAGGTCCTACTTAAAGTACAATCTTATAGATGGTGGTGGTGGTGGCGGTGGTGGCGGCGGCGGCAGTGGTGCCTTCAAGTTCCTTCCAACTTATGGTGACCCTAAGGTGAACTAGTGTGGTCTAGTAGTTTGATTGTTGTACTATAACCCTGGAGACCAAGGTTTGATTCCCCACTCAGCCATGGAAACCCACTGGGTGCATCACACATTCTCAGCCCTAAAAACAGTGATAGGTTAGCCTTCGGGTTGTCATAAGTTGGAAACAACTGGAAAGCACCCAAGAACAAAAGGTGAACATATCATGGGGTTTTCTGGGGCTGAGAGTGTGATACATGCAAGGTCACCAAGTGTGTTTCCATGGCCCAGCAAAGAATCGAACCCTAGGTTACTAGGTTCAAGCCACTATACCACACTGGCTTTCAATGTTGCTGTGTGCCTTCAAGTTGTTTGTTCCCTAAGATGAACCTATCATGGGGTTTTCTGTAGCTGAGTGTGCGGGACACACTCAAGGACTACAGTGGATTTCCATGGCTAAGTGGGAAGTCGAACCCTGATCTTCAGGATCATAATACAACACTCAAACCACTATACCAGGTAGATCTCAATACTTACCTGGAAATAAGCTTCATTGACTATTGGGGGTGAAATTCAGTCTTGATTTGAAAAAACAAACAAACATAAGGTTGCAGTCCAATCATGTTACTTACCAGGAGCGGGGGAAAGAGTGTTGTTTTAATTAAAAATATACTGAAAAATATTATAATTGCCCCATAACGTTATTATATTTAGCAGCTCTAACTGAACTTTGCCAGCTGCTGCAAGTGCAACAGCAAGCTGTGCAGAGATTTATTTATATTGTTTGAGCTCCTTTGCGTGAGTAGCTTTGGAGACCTTTGGCATAAAAGCAGCATTAAAATAAACTACCTTATTTATTGGTAGTATTATCTTGATGCTATGCAGCATAATCCTGTGCATTCTAATTGGAAGGAAATCTTCATGAATAAAAGAAACTCAGGCACAGCATTTTTCCCAGATGGGAGTAGACAGCAGGTTCTGCATTTCTGTGCATGCACAAGCCTGAACATGCGAGGAAGTCATTATGTATCTCTCTCCAGTCCAAAGGTGGGCTGCTTATGATCCTCCAGATATTGTTGGAATAGAAATCCCATCATCCCTCACTATTTACTAAGGCTGGTGGCTAGGGCTGATGGGATTTGAAGCCAAAGAATATATTGGGCCATGTGTTGTCTTCCCTTACCTGGGAGACACCGAGGGGACAACACCAAGACCACTTGCAGAACAGTGCAAATTAACAATTTCTGATGCTGTTGTTGTGTGCCTTCAATTCATTTCTGACTTATGGCAGCCCTAAGGTGAACCTATCAGGAGGTTTTCTGGGGCTGAGATGTGTATGATGCACCCAAGGTCACCCAGTGGGTTTCCATGGCTGAGCAAGGAATTCTATGGTCGCAGTGCAATATTCACACCACTATACCACACTGGCTCTTTACTCTCCTTCAAAACAGGAGCAAAACAGAGGTAATGGTCTATCAGAATATGTGGACTCAACTATTCCTAGTAAAAATGAACATAAATTGTGGAACATGAAGAAATGATTAATTTGGACATTGAAGCTTAGCTTCTGATTCCCGTTCTGTGCCTCCCCATATGCTGGTGAGCCATGTATGGCTTTATACTTTTTAATAATACACACAGCCCAATGAAGCAGATCTTCTCTAAAGAAAACTAGGAAACTTTAGGGAAGAAACAAAAGGCAAGGTGTCTCCCTGCCTCCATGGTAAAGAAGAAAGAACAAAGAAGAACTATAGGTCTGTTTGATAGGCAATAGCCAGTGGAAGTTAGTACATTCAAATTCTAGAATTTAAGTTTTACCTGGTTCACCATCCATGTACAGAATCAGCTCCTGTGAAATACTCAGACATAGTTTTATTCTCTATAATCTCAGGTGAATCAAAGACAGAAAGTAATGATAGGAAGGTAGGTAGGCAGGCAGGTAGGTAGGTAGATGATAGATCAATAGAGTGATAGATAGAGTGGTTAGCAAATACAACCTTATAAATGAATTAACATAACATTTCAGCTTCTATTGGCATAGATAGACGGGTAGATAAACAGACAGAAGGCAGGAGTATGATCTCCCAAATTATTTGAATTCATATTTGTAAATATGGCTTGCACAATTTGCAATTTCCAGATTTGCCCAGCCAATATGGCCACTAGCTAAACTAGATTGGGGATTCTGGGAACTATAATCTAAAAAAGATTCAAGCTCTATGATTCTTATATTTCTGAGTTTCATTGCAAGGAAGAGTATTTCTGATAATTTCAACACCAAGAAGGGTCTGCTGTGAGTAACATTGTGAAGGGCACATGGAGATTGCTTGCATTTAACTAACATTTTGGTTAACATCCTTTGCCACTTTTCTATCCCTCTTGTGAAAGTGCATTCGCTGTTAACTCCCTTTTCCTCAAGTCATGCTAGCCTCTCGGCTGATGGGTTGCTGTTTATCCAGATCAATGTAGGCTAAGCAGGATTATAAAATCAGATTTATCCGGGACCCATAATTCTGTCATGCCAAGGAACACACTCTTGTGGGTGTGAGGTGCTTAATCTTACAGATTTACTAGAAGGATCTATGGCTTTAGAACTGCCGTTTTGCGTCATGTCCCCAAAGCTGCTTTACAAACTGGTTGGGAAGATCAAAGAGGTAGAGATTAAAAAAAAAACTGTTTCAGATCGTAGGTTCTAAACACACAAAACCAAGGCAAGGGGAGTGACCTTTACCAGTGTGCCTTGATTACAGTTCACCCTTGTCCTAGTGGAGTAGGACTGATTGAAAAAACTGATTGAAATGGCATGCTTTCAGGAATTGATGGCTAAAAATGTCCCAAAGGCTTTAATGAAGAAGATATAATGGATGCCCACTGAAGTGCATGGGCTGCTAGGAGAGGGTGTTGGTGAACCAACATTCAATAATCATCATTGTATTCCCACCCTTCCTCCAACAAGTTTAAAGGAATGTCTTCACAATAACCCTGTGCAGTGGGCAGGACCACATTAAGGTTTTCGGAGGCCCTAGGCACCCTTGTATTCAGCTCCCCATCTCACCTTGATGGAAGAGTGTTTCTGTAAGCCCTCAAATCCTGTTTTCATAGGCCCTACAATTCCTGTAGGCTCTAGGCACTGTGTCTAAATTGCCTAATGGGTAAGGTGACCCTCGCTTGGGTAAGACCAAGTGACTAATCCAAAGTCACCCAATAAGTTTTAAGGTTCAATCTACATTTAAAAGGAGAAGTTGCGCTTTATTACTTTTATTTTTATTGGCTTCCATTGTACAGTTTCTGCTCAGTGTCACAAGAACATAAGAAGAACCATGTTTCAGACCAAAGGTCTATCTAACCCAGCATGCTTTTGAACCTGGAATTAATACATAGCCATTCAACCACAAGGTCCTGAATGTAGGGACTAGATTCCTAAGAGCTCCTGCTTAGCACTTCTGCCTTTTGTTTTCTTCGGGGTAGCACTGTTTCGAAGATTTACCTTAATAGTTCAGAGAAGCCGCCCACTCGTATGGACTTTTCCTCTCCACACATACATACTTTTCCCTGCCCCCCCCCCCCCCTAAAAACAGGCATCAGATTCTGGAAGGCAACGTTATTGATAGGAAGAATATTTAAAAATAGTCAAAAAATAGTCAAAAATACATGTTTCTTGAGTGTTGGGAAACCCTGATGAAGAGAATCCTTGAATGACAAAAGTCATCACAGTTTGGGACTTAAATTCTGCTGACCATTTCTGTTTGTCACACAGCATTTTCTATGCAGGAAACAGCATTTTCTGCACAGAAAATAATGTTTCTCCAGAGAAATATCATGTCCTGCACAGATAACACTGTTTTTTGCACAGAAAGTGCTGTTGCCTGAGCAAAAATACCATGTACAAATTTTGTACAGCATAAGTCCTGAACTGTGGATAGTCTTCAAAAACAGTGCAATTTTTAAAGACCCTCCCACAAGAGGGAGAAAACTGCTAAAATTCCACATTGAGAACAAAATTAGTCAAGATTTACATCTATGAGCAAAGCTTAAAGCTTCCCTTCCAGTGGTATAGTGCAGTGAGGACTGGTAGGATCAAAACCTAGGGATTTTTAATTTTTATTTTATTTTATTTGGATGGATAGTGACATCATATGTCACCACAAACCCCAGATTCCCCATTTCCCTGAGTATCTTGGTTGGCAACATGGAGACCACTCAACAAAAGTGACTCCAGCACCTGCTGAATGGCTTACCACCAAATGGGCAATTTAGGCCATCCAAACTGAGCAAGATAACCAGATGGTCCATCCTGAGCATGACATTGCTTGTCCCTTATCTTCCGTTCTCCTTCAACAGCTACCACAGCTGTTGTTGCCACTGCCACAACCAGTGATCTCTGAGAGAGAGAGAGGGAGAGACAGAGAGAGAGGTCATGGTAATTTCACATGGAAATCAGCCAAATTATCTGGGAAATAGCTTGGCTAATTTTTTAGTTAACTCAATGTTTCCCCCATTTGGAACATTTTACCATGTAAATGCAATATTTTGCTTGTTTGCTCATTCATTCATTCATTCATTCATTCATTCATTCATTCTTGTGCTGTTTATATGTGTAGTTCTTTTTTTCTGGTTCTGCTTTTAACTGCTTTTTATTTTATTGATATTTTAATCATATGTTTAATTTTTGTATGATGTACATTTTCAGCTATATACCCATTTTAACTTTGTAAGCTGCCTTGAGTCCCAGAGTGGGGGGAAAACAGGACATAGTGATGATCATGATCAAGATGATATGATCAAGGGCATGTGTCACTGTCGCCAGAACTAACTTTTCCAGAAAGAGCCACAGCTAGCACACTGTTCCTAACTGCACAAAACACTCCTGCCTGCCACTAAAACCTGGTTATCTAGGCTCAGAATTGAGTCTGGAAACACCCAAGCTTGACATTTCAGGAGGGAACATAACTCTTGTTCTCCACAGGCTGAATCCCTATTCTCTGATCTATCTTTTGACTGATCAGGTGTTCCTCTCTCTTATCTGGATTAGGTTTCAACAGAGAGTTGTAGTGGTGTGAGCAGAGGACTACAACCTTAGAAACCAGGGTTCAGTTCCCCACTCAGCCATGGAAACCTACTGTAAACCTTCCTTGGTCATGTCACACACTCTCAGCCCCACAAAATCCTGTGATAGGGTCACCTTAGGGTCTTCAAAAGTTGGAAATGACTTGAAAACACACAACAACATGTTTACCCTCAAGCAATCTATTACTGACAGCAGACACCAGTTTAGTACTGAAACAGCTTCCTTGGAATCAGATGAAAAGGAGAGGTAGTGTTGGTCAGCATACTTGGGACATCAATCACATGTACAGACAGAATCACTCCTAAGTATCCCTTCCCATGGAGTGGAGTCAAGTGAACCCCCTTGTTTACTGGAGGTTTGATGGTAATGAAACAAATGGATCAGAGATTAGGTGGAATGATGGAAAATTCAAAGTGAGTCCTACTGAACACTGGCTAGAGCCAACTGGAAAGGCAATGCCAAGGCAGTCATAATGGTAAGGACATCTTTCTTTTTTGCCACCGCTGTATCTGTACAGTGTCATCTGGTGAGCTGTTTTAAGTAGTCTGGGGCCTTTTATGTTCTGTGAACCAAGAGCAGCAAGTAGACCAACCGGAAAACTGCTGTGAAGAATTCGCATGGTATTTTGCTGATAAAATTGCTCCGATTCAGATGCCGTGGTCCATACAGGCTCAGTGAATGTAATCCTGGTTTCTGTTTGTCCTGTGTTATTGCATGCATTTGAATTTGTGCAGCCTGAGCATGTGGACATGATCCTTAGGCAAGAGAGAGCCCTGCTGAAACAGCTTCACTGGCTACTGGTCTGTTTCAGGCAGAAGTGCTGGTTATGACCATTAAAGCCCTATGTGGCTTGGCTCCACACTATCTGGAAGACCATATCTCCCTGCATGAGCCTGCCTGAATTTTAATATCTTCAGAGAAAGCTTTCGGTCACACATGTGGTGAAGATCTACTCTCTGGAATCCCTTTCTATGAGAGTCTAAACTGATCCCCTTTATCTGTTCCTTTTGCCAGCAGATAAAGACCTTTTTTAGTCAGGCAGGCTTTTGGCTTATAATTTATGTGGCAAAACAGCTTTTAATAGGGTGGTGATTTTATTTGTTTTATCTTTTTTTTTTACTATGTTTGATTGATTGATTGATTGATTGATTGATTGATTGATACTCTGCCTTTCTCTCAATTTCTGTGGGGCAGAAATTATGTTTTGAGTATTTCTGTATATTGTTTGAACCTTACCTTTTTAAGTGAACTGTTATTCAACTGGATTTTTTTTAACTTTTGCATTTTTTCTTAAACTATACTCTGTTTTTTAATATGTTTGTAAGCTGCCTTGTATCCTGTTTAAGAAGAGAGATAGGACATGAAAGAGAGAGAGAGAGAGAGAGACTTGACTAGCATGGGTGACAGAGCTGAGCCAATGGCCATGACATCAAAGAGGAAACCCTCAGCACCACCTTCTGAGTTCACCTCTCCAGGAAGCCAATGTGTTGACAGCTTGGTTACCATTTTACATTTCCACAATACTCATAACAGCTAGGGGCGTTTTAGATATCTGTGTATGTATGTGTTAGATGGAGAGGTTGATGGCTGACACAAACAAATGGAAAAGAATATTCACCACTATACAAAAAGATGTGGTACTGACATAAACAAAAATAGCAGAGAATCATTTTTAAAGCATTGTTTTTCTTTTTCTGGGTAGGTGAAAAGAAAAGAAAAACTGTATGCTTTTTCTCAGGAAAAAGAAAATTGGCTCAGCTATAACCTTACTTCCCCTGCTTTTATTTTCATCTGGTACTTTTTACCCCCACAAAACTTACAGTGAATCAATAATTTCTATGGAAAAGGGGCATAATGAGATGTCGTATTACGTAGGTCACTGGGACAGGATGAAACATGACACCAAATAAACTCATTAACGAGCACTTTTTCCCCTGCCTACTAAGACTATGTAATCTATGGTGCAAAGAACTGAACAATAGCCAATCAATACCAATATGGCAGAATTTGCATCATCTAGCTTTGGAAAATGTCATCCCACTCAAAAGATCACAGGGGTGATCTAAGCAAAGCTTTAACTGGAGCTCAGTGAAGAAATGAAATATTGACTTTTCCAACATACAAGCACAGTTTCTGTTTTCTTGAAGGAATAAGTAGATTTCTGGGTCATCACAGTAACCAAAGTGCTGAGTCAATCTGGATACTGCGGGAAGTCCCAAAAGAATGCTTCTTGACCCACTTTTTAAAGCAGATGGGTTCTTTATGGATTGTTGTGATAGGATGAATGTAACGAGAAACCCAAAGTCAGCAACAGCTGTTGTTCTTAGCATTATTATCCCCACTATGATGCAAACAAGCCACTTTCTTTAGCTAGAGTCATCCACTGTTAATAGTGGCTGGCATTCTGTATGTCAGAGTTACAGATCTGTAACTGGTCCATATTCAGTAAGACTATGTGATGTTATTGAAAGACTATGAAAATGCCCACACACACCCCTCAAGCCCACTGTAAGAGCCAGCAGCCACATTGGGTGAAAGAATTCTGCTCAGCTGTCAGTTGGGATGCAGAACATGATGTTTCCAGCCTGCTCCCATCAGTGAGAAGCTGTGACAATCAGAAGTAAAACCCCGGCACAATTCCTTGTTAAAGCTTTGCTCACTGGTGGAAAGGGACTGGAAATATAATCTTCTTTGTGCCCTGATCAACAGCTGAACAGACTTTCTATATGTAACTAAGTAGCCAATGTAGTATATTGGCAAAAGGTTAATTTAGGTAATTGGATAGAATTAGAACTCACTTCCTTTCTTCTCAATGTTCCCACTTAGTTCCACAAAGAAAAAGAAAAGGTATTAGTAGACCACAGTTACTCAGTGGATATGTGTATAACATAAGCAAAGGAAAATCTCTCAGTTCTTTAAACTCCAGTTTCTTTCCACTTGGGATAGGAAGAAATTTTGGTAAATTCTTCTAAAATGATCTGAAATAAAGTTCTCTCCCTTCTGCACTGGCCAAATTTAAAAGGTAAAGTTATTCACAACATGAATAACCA
Organism: Cyclura pinguis; assembly: GCA_030412105.1. Taxonomy (NCBI): domain Eukaryota; kingdom Metazoa; phylum Chordata; class Lepidosauria; order Squamata; family Iguanidae; genus Cyclura; species Cyclura pinguis. The sequence continues at coordinate 168,784,744 of CM059600.1, forward strand.
TGTTGTAGTAGTTGCCTGTCATATAGATATAAAAATTGAAGAGTCTCTCAGAAAAAGAGAGAGAGATCACAAACCTAACTGAATGCTAACATCAACAAGTTCAAACCCAGACACAAATCCAGATTCACAAATTATGCACTTACAACCTGAACAGTTGAATCTGTCAGATTTGTTTGCCCCCCCTCCCCCCCCCAGACAATAGACAGACAGACAGGTTGTTTCAACATTTGTTGTGATGGGTCACCCATAAGTGTCAAATGGTCACAGGGATAGCTGAAGAGGGAGATAGTGGGAGATACTAAAGGAAAGAAAGAGCTTGGAAATGTTAAATGTTAACTCCCAGAATCCCTCAGCTAGCATGGCCATTGGGGGATTCTGGGAGTTGTAGTCTAAGGTCTACATTCTAGTCCTAGTCCCAACTTGAATATACTCATTGGAAGAATGGGATGGACATAAATATTGATATTCAATGAGTTTATCTTGTTTGGGGCTACCAATTGGATTTAGGCCATGGGTAAGAATCCTGTGAGCTTCCAGATGTTGTTGGTCTACAGATGTCACCATTGGCTATGCTAGCTAAGGGTTATAAAGCATAACAGAGCAACAACATCTGGAGGCCCACATGTTTCCTACCTGTAACTTAGACCATTTAATGTCCAGCACATTATGATGACTATTATTATTATTATTATTATTATTATTATTATTATTATTTAATCTGGACCAAACAGTACTCCAGGAAAAGCTAAAGGACCCCTCCCTCTTCCCAATCATCCTGCATCCACAGAAAAATTACATTCTTCACAGCTGATAACTCTGGTAGGACCATTTGATGTCAATCAAAAAGATTCATCAAAGAAAAATATAGCCAAAATAACATATCTTTAAAAAAACAAGCTTTATTGGTGTTGAGGGAAGGAATGAGCAGATTAATTAATGGCTAGACATATAACTGGAAAAATTCTCTTGTATTTTATCACTTTCTATTATGCAAAAAGTTAAACATTGCCGCTAGTCTAACTCTAGGACAATAAGGAAAACTCTCTCCCTTTTTACTTCAGAGGTTTCTGAAAATCATATGTTAGTTTTCAGGTGAAGGCTGAATTCGGTTTTTATCATCCACTAAACTCTTGGTGGAAACTTACACAGAAGCAGAAATGATTAGCTTGACTGGTTTAAAAGACATACTTCTTTTAACTATATGCAGTTTTCCATGCTGAATCTTTGTAGACTATAAAATAAATTTTATACTACTTTGAAGTATCCATGTTTTAAAAAAAGATAAAATCAGTAGTAACAGATGATGCCTTTTTTAAACAATGTCTTTGCATCGGATTTGCTTAGGGGAAAAAAGGGAGGGAAACACTACAAGGAGATAACAGCAGGGTACTGTTTGTGCTTCTCCAACCATTTTCCCCTTTCCTCTGAACAGATAAAGCCCCACGGGTGACCTAAGGCATCTTCTCGTGCATGTCCTCACACGAAAATGGACCATGTCGAAGGAGTAGCAGATACCACTGTCAACATTCTACGTGTTACTAGAGGAAACCATTCCAGATGGAAAAGCTAGTGGATTAAGAGTTTCTGTCATTTCCTGTCGCTCAATCATTCAGGTATTGAGGTGATCTTCTTTAAAAATTGGAACTATAAATAATCAAATAAAGACAGGGAAAGTCCAAGACTTTTTGTGGTCTAAAGCAGAGTACAAGATTACAATACTTAAAAAAGAAAGAAAGAAAGAAAGAAAGAAAGAAAGAAAGAAAGAAAGAAAGAAAGATTACCCTATTTGCTGGCATATAAGACTCACTTTTTTCTCCCAAAAAATACTTATATGCCAGTGTGTCTTATACATCAACAAATAGTATTTGCTGATGTATAAATGGGGTGTGTCTTATATGCTGATGCGTCTTATACACTGGCAAATACGGTAGGTACCTTCTTTCCACATATAGAAGGTTGAATTTTACTTCAACCCTGACAATAAGATATGTGTCCTCCAACACAACTGAGAACAACAAGCCAATTTAGGGTAAGGACAAACCATCCCTCTCTCTGACTCTTTCTGCACTTACCTTTTTTCGGCACTGGGGTGCAGGGATCGCGCGAGCAGCTTCCAACTAGAGGCTTTCACGTCCCTGCTGCTGCAGCTCCACACAAGCTGCCTGCTTCCAAGCAGGCAGCACGAGAGCCCCACCTCTTCCTTCCGCAGCACACCCTGGGAGTTTCCCAGGCTGCACTGGAGCAGGAAGCATGACCACTGCAGCTCCGGAGGCTCCACATGCACGGCAAGTGCGCACGGGGCCCTGGAGCAATGTGCGATCATGCACCATTTTTGGCTGAAAGCCAAAAATGGAAAAGCGGCACCTGCCCTACCCTGGAGCATCGTGCGACTGTGAGTGCATTGTGCAGATCACTCCTCACAATTGCGCGACGCTCCAGGCACCCTTTCGCATGGCAAATACTGTGTGAAAAGGGCCTCTCTCACACACACTCACACACACACACGAGGGATTCAGGAACTGGGACAACTCTTCCTGCTACTGCCTTCCCCCCATAGCTACTGTTTGGAACAGTTCCTCACCCTGCATAATAGCATGTCTTGCTCTAAATAGAAATCAATAGCTGTGAGGCTGTCACCTCCAGAAGAAAAATTTTAGGCCAGAAGGTTGATGAAGTAGGGATGGATGATTTTTAGACTGCTGGGACTCAATCAAGACAGGGTGTCACTGGTTGTTACTGAAGGCTGAGCTCTGTGCACATACACAGAATTTTTGTTTGGCTGCTCTTTCCTTTTTTTCCTTTCCCCTTCCCCGTCCTTTTCTTCATCCATTTTAGTAACCATTGCAACATTGTTAACTTCAATGATTTACAGCTTCCTATTTGAGTAAATGACAGCCAATTGGTGATGTGGAAGAATGGTAGATAAATGGAAGACAGAATATATCAATGTCCCTTCCCACTGCCTATGGGTGAAAATCAGCTTTAGCCCCCATTAATGTTACAGCAAATTCACCTTGTCCCTTAAGAGCATGCCTAGATGCAGCCAGTCTCTACCTGCACAGTCTTGCCCTTGGTTTCAATCTCTGGTATGATGCTATGGTGTAATGGAATTCTGTCATCTACTCTTACACGTACTGATAAAGAAGGTTTAAAAAAAAAACTTTGGTACTGGCACAATCTGAGCACCAAAATAGTAAATTTCCCAGAAAAAAAGTCAAATAAGCAAAATGCTAGGTCAAAGGATACATTACAGAGGAGCACTACTGTTAATTTCCATATTTGAAAATGAAAATTAAAGATTACCTAATAAAGATCTTGCAGCACTGTTGCTAAGTGCTGAAAGAGTAGAAAAAGTGAAATCATGTAAGACATTAAAAGATCTTTCAGTACAAAGTGAATAAATGAGTATAGTCTATAGCATTATCAGAAAAACTAACATATAAGATGAAATCAGCAAGAGGAGAAATTAAATTTGAAGAAATTTGGAAACCCTTTATTACTTAGGTTCCTCATGTGAATTCTGATTTTAATCTATCATCAGACCAAAGTTTCTATTGGAAAAATGTATTCTGAATAATAAAAGAACAATATATAATTCAATTGTTGCTACTACAAAGATACATTAGATGTACTGTGACATAATTTAGGTTTATCAAATGAGATGGAAGGGTGAGAGAAAGGAAGGGAGGGAGGGCAAAAACAATCTGAGTATTGCAATATTGATGTAAGTTAATAAATTAAGGAAAACTTTTTAAAAAGCATGATCTGAGTGATTTCCCTAGAACTTTAAAGCTGAACTCTATCAGTTGCTTTTTGTGTATCCTTGTACTTGTGCTTGTGTGAGTGAGTGAGGAAGAGAATTACTCATAGGTAGGGATGGAGAGGATGTAGTTGCTGAACTGCAGCACTCATTTTCTCCTCCACGATTTGCTATGCTAGCTAGGGCTGATAGGAACTGCAGTCCAGTAATATCTGGAGAGTCTTTCCCATCCGTGGCAGTGCGGAAATGTGACCATTGAACCTGCTGTTTTGGAGACCGACTTTTGTTATAAGGTGATAAGGATATAACAAATACCCTTTTTAAAAAATTCTGAAGAAATAAAAGCATATTCTTTAAAAATATAAGCAGTAGCTTAAAACGGCCACCTCTGCCCTAATGGGTAAATTCAAGCAATTGGAACATGCTGTTAAAAATGAGGGGATTTACTTTTTTAAAAAAAATGCTGATTTCAAATCACATTGCAAAGAGATACTGATCATGGGAGAGAGGTAAATGCATTCTCTGGTGAAATTGGTTAATGGTGACAGCAATCTTGCCCCATGAAAAAGGTTATAAGGAAGCCTGGACAAATTTTTGAGGGATCTTGAGATGTAATCAGTGTTCTCATTGTGAATTGTTATTATTGTGCACCTTTCCTTTCACTTCACTTTATGATAATTTTTACTGTAAACCACCCAGAGATGACTCTATAGGCATGAAATATAATGCCCAGCTTCCTACTGGTGACTTAATGCAGGTGTAAATTGCATTGTGAATGGGAGCAGTTAACATTGCATTGGAGCTGTATTCAGCCAATGGCAGCAGAAGCAGAGTTGCACTTGCAGAACTTTGTGCATGCAGATGTGCAGAAGGGAAACAGCACAGGTGCAATGGATAGCCAAGCATGCCCATTTCTGTGTGTGTCTTGCACATGTTGCTATTGTATTGGAGGGGGATGCAAAATGTAAACATGGTATCACTCTACCAGTGGCTATTTACACTACATTAAGACAAAGTAGGATCTCAGCCAAAATATGAATACCCAAATGAATGAGTGAATGAATCTCCAGCTCCACCCAAACAGTGTTCCTATCTCAGTGGCTCCTGTAAATCTCTTTAGGGCTCAGGATGGTCTTGGGTCAAGTGGGATTCAGTTTCTGAGAAGAGACCAGACAACTTTTCTACAATTTCAAACAAACTTTAATCCCAGAAGGGTGCTGGAGCAAGATATCATACTGAGAGGGAGAACAGAGACAAACAGAAGAAAAGACAAACCAGTGCTTGGTTTTTATTTGAGAATCACTCAGTTGTTTTGCAAAGACACTGGAGCCACACACATAGCTTCTCACACAATTAGTTGTATGGAAAATCAGCAGCACATCTGAATGGAATTACCCCTTTAAGGACTCCCTTTTATTTAGCTTTCCCCACTGCAGCTGAAGAAGTTATTAAAGAGCACTATGGAAAAATTATAATTGGCTACAGGTAAAGTGTCCTTATTTTACTTTAGCATACAGCAGACTAAATGGCAGCTTGTGCATACCCCACTGCATGATAACTGAATCATCCACTCCCAAATATAATGCCCATTAAGCATGCATGGAAGGGTGTAGAATGCTTCAGGAAATGGAATATCATCACAGAGGGTTCATGCTATAATAAAATCAGAGCTTGGGAAAGTTGCTTTTGGGAGCTAGAATCTTTCCCTGGACATACACAGACATACCTGGGGGTTATGTCCAATGTATGGACTTTTTCAGACCATGCAAAGGGAGATATCCAGCACCTCCTTCTGCAGTGCCTCACGCCATTCAGAGCAAAGTCTGTTCTTTCTTCTCTCGGTGCTCAAATGCAGGCAGAATGAGCCCAGGCACACCTCTGGAGTCATCAGTAGCTGATGAGATGGAACTGTGCCTGGCAGACCCCAGCTGTTGTTTCTCCCTTGGAGAAGCAGCCAGGCATACAGAACAGCCTTTGCCACCTCTGCCACCTCCCTAAATATCCTGGCATAGACTTGTACTCTACCAGTGCAATGTAGGGATCTTAGTCCTGGACTAAACTCTGAAATAAATTTGTTAGTCTTCCAGGTGCCACGGGACTCTTTGCCCTTTGTACAACAAAAGATAAGCACAACTTGTTTTGGTTACTGTATGCCTTCCAGTCATTTATGACTTACGTCAGCCCTAAAGTGATCCTATCACAAGGTCTTCTCGGACTGAGACTGTGTGACATGCCCAAGAACACCCAGTGGGTTCACATGTCTGAACAGGGAATCAAACCCTCATCTCCAGGATTATAGTCCAATGTCCAAACCATTACACCATGCTGGCTCTCTAACACAACTACCCCTTCAGAAAGGTTGAAGAGCGATCGGTTTCAGAGAGACTACAGAACATAAGTGTCAGCCTTTCAAGATTAACAGGAGCAACAGCAGGAACAGCATGATTTAACTCTACGTTTAATACCATTCCCCCTGCTTTTAACTCGCATGTTGAACAGTTAAATGAAGCAAAGCCTTACCCGAACCCTGCAGTCTGAAAGACTACAAAATAAAAAGAAAATGATTGCGGCAAGACAATGAGGCTAATAGTATGACCAAGTAAATAGTACCAGAAACATGCGGGCTTTGAGATGTTTCTTGGAAGTTATAATGGCTCCAGGGCATTCTGTCAATTTGAGAACCAGTGTGTTGCAGTGGTTAGAGTGCTGGATTAAGACCAAGGAGACTGGGGAGCATATTTTGCACACACACACCACAATTTATTCATGGTACAGGTATTTTATGGCAGTTTATCCTGTAACATGATATGAAACTCACTGTGCAACATTGGGCTAATTATATTCTCTCAGCCAAATTGACACTGCAGGTTTGTTGGGAGTGCAAAATGAATAGGAGAATAATATGTACTACCTTAAATACTTTGGAAGGAAGGGCAGGATAAACATGAAAGTGATTGAAACAAACAAAATATCAGGCACATTAGAGTTGCCAATTTAAGCCAGAAGTCACATTCCACTACAACATAACTTTGCCATCTATACACCAAAACCTACAGGGTAAATTATAAAGGTAAATTGTCAGCTAAGAGCACAACCTAGCTTTCCAAGCCCATGAGTTACTCAGCTTCCTTCCTGTCTCCACTTGTATTTGTTTATTTCTAAAATAACGAGCAAGTTTTGAACACTTAAATCAGGTGGAACCATAAAAGTTGTCCATTGTATGAATAAGGTGTGTGTAATAACATATTTCTGTATATTCTGTTATATCTGTTCTGTAATCAAAACACTCAGTTTGATTCTTTTAGCAGATAACACAGTCTCTGATTTCAGTGGAGCCTTTGACGTCTAAGGTGAAGCAAAGCCTTACCCAAACCCTGCAGTTTGGAGAAACTATAGTAAGTTTCTCCAGAACCTCTGACATGATCCAAATAGGCCAATGTTCCCAGAGGTGCTGTTCACAAATTCAGTAAATGAGATCCATATTTCAATAAATGTGTCTTTACTTTCTTATTGGAGTTAATTTCCCATTTAAAGAGAGGTCCCATGCCTTTCTCCACCATATCAATACATATAACTATTAGCAATTCTAATCCTTAACGAGAGAAAAGGACAATAAAACAACTTTGCAGTGTTTAAGGGATGGTCACTATAGTCCTAATGTCGCCATGTGTCCAGTTTTATAAAGTCCAAGCCAGCTCAGTGATAAGGGATTTTAAAAAAACGGCATCAGGTAGGGATGGAGGAGAATTTTGAATGGCTAAAGGATTATTTTTAAAAAAGGAACTGACCAATAGTCACAATTTGGGGACAGAAAATGCCACTGGCAGGCGCATCCTTTCCTAATCACAACACTGATGCCTCTGAGGGAATGAAACACTACTTGGACTAAGTTGAGTGTATGTTTTGCACATTCCTGGTGGACAGCCCACTCTGCTTGACCAGCCATTGCAGCAGTCTCAAACATCTAAGGACTAGCACAACTTGAAGTATGCTTCCTGTGCTTGTGTTACTTCTACCAGGTGAACGCCCATTATTATGGCATATCGAATTCTCTTCAGAGCAACTATGGCCATTTCCACACCGGGTTTTTAAAACGGTGCAGAGCGTCCTCCAGGGAGGACGTCTGCACCTGGGAATGGACTGGGTCGGACCTACTTAACGTAGATCCGCACCCCAGCCCACTCCGGAATGACCCCAAGTGGTCATCCAGCATGCTTTTGAAAAACCTGTTTCTTGAGGTTTTTCAAAAGCACGGAGCGCGCCAGTGCGAGCCTGCTCCCTTATGCAGATTTGCAGGCTCGCATTGATGTGAGCCTGCAATCTGCCGGGGGCGGGCTTTAGGCTGGCGAGCTTCAGCGGTTGGTTGAGAGCGTCGACCAACCGGAAGCTGCCATTTTCGTCTCCGGAGCAGCGGCCATGCACTGCTCCAGAGCAGCGTGGACCGGACCGGGGAGCCCAAAAGTCCGGTGAGTAGCGTCACGGGGCGATTCCCTCGCCCTGTGCAGAAATGGCCTTTGTTTTTAAAAAGAACTGAAAAGTGTAATGCATTACTAACCTGAGAGCAAGAACAACAGGTAAGAAACTCAAGATCCCGAGATTATATATATTATCTATATCTATAGATATGATATATAATACACACACACACACACACACACATATGTATGTAAGTGCACACGCGCGCATACACGCACACACTAGGAAATTGGGATTGTTAAGACTACATTGGACAGACAGCTTTAAAAATCCTGCCATGGTGTCCCATAGTAATCTTGATCACCTGCACGATCTTGGTGCTTTAGAACTTAAAGCTATGTGTACTCTCTGCCTTTTTTAAAAAAAAAAATGACAGTTTAAACTGTGCAAAGGCAACCCAATGCTAGATTCTGCAACACACACACACACACACACACACACACATATATATATACATATACATATACATACATATATATATATATATATATATATATATATCATCCAAAACATATGCCTATTTATGTAAATGTCAACTTTGCTGTGGAAGTCAAAGAGAGGAGCAAAGATGTCCAAGAGACACAAGATGCCCACCCACTGACAAGATTCAGCAGATAAGCTCCCAAGCAGCCCCAATCTTCAGAAAACTCCATAGGCACAGCTCTACTGCCAGTGGCAATTCTACTGGTGGGAGCCCCTGAAACGGAACATTCTGGGGAGAAAGTCCTTTCATGCCTCTAAGAACTTGCAGGATTGGGTCCTTCAGCTCTCCTAGCCTGGAGGTAACATACATATGTCTCTTCCACAGAAACTAACAGGAGCCAAAATTAAAATAAGAACAAACAGACTGGTAGGGGAAACACTTTCCTGTTGATCCTTTTATGATTTCTTTATTGATTTTGTGGAAAGACGTACTATATTCTGCATGTTCTGTTCCAGTTATACTGGGGCATGTTCTGTCTCAATTTATTCATTAATACAGATGCTCTGCCTTGCATGACTTCATAGCCTCATGAGGTGGTTTACAATAAAACAGTCATAATACAAACAAGTGAAAATATAATGTGTTGAGTTGTCTTTATCGCTCTTAATGGTTTATGTTTTGTTTGGTTTTTTTACTAGTTTTAAATTTTTGATCATTTAACTATGTTTTTAACTTTTGTGTGCTGTTAATTTTTAGCTATTTTTGTTTTAACCGTAGTAAGCTGCCTTGAGTCCCATTCTGCAATATAATCTGAAACCAGCAATAATGCACTATCAAAATAAAATGGAAGCAACAGTGAAAAATGATCACTTAAAGTCCTGGGACCACTTTAAATAGACTGGAGAAAGGAAGGTATGAACACTCTGATCTTTAACTCCATTTTAAATCATGGAAAGAGAGAGCTGAAAGAACCCTACCATGAGATCACCCAGGGCTCCTTTGCTTGTTCTGTTTGGAATGATTTTACTACTTATATATTGGCCCAGTGGGAGGACCAACAAAGCATTCACTAAACCCCATTTCAATGAGCACAGACTCTAGCATAGTAACCTGCTTGTTCAAGGCCCACTTTGGATTTGTGCATTCCACATGAATGTGCCCTGATACATTTTACAGTAACCAGTTTGCAGGTACAGTTTTCAATAACCAAATATCAAATTTTTTATACTTATTATTGTAAAACATTTATATTCCACCTTTTTCCCCTAGCAGCTCAAGTGGCCAACATCAATACCAGCAGATGAGATGATGATGAAGATGATGATGATGATTTTTTCAAAATCAATATAATCATCCTTTCCCTAATACAAAAATCTTTGCTGCTGCTGCTGCTGCTGCTGACTTCTGGAAATATGATGGTGTATTTATCACAAGATTTTCTTGGCAAGATTTGTTCAAAGAGGATTTGCCATTGCCTTCCTCTTAGGCTGAGGGACAGTCTGTCTTGCCCAGAGTCACCCAGTTGCCATGAATGAGCAGGGATTTGAATTCTGGTCTCCCAGAGTCCTAGCCTAACACTCTAACCACTTTACCACAGTTGTTTCAGTTTTCTGAACCGGATTACTGGGAGCTGATAAAATGGAAGAACTTGAAGGAATACATGTGTGATTGGACTTGTTCCTCATCCACTTTTCTGTCAATGCCAACACTTTGCTTTTGGTGTACTGTGACCTGGCTTGTGTATAGGTAGATCTTACAGGCTAGTGGGGGAATGAACATGCCATTGAAAACAAGGTACAATCAGGGAAGTGTGGCTGATGGTTTCCATGTCAGTGAAGCACTGAATGTGCTCCAGGAGCTATTCTAGATGCTGAATCCCATTCCTGTGACAGATTCAAGACCTCAGACAAAATCCCTGAGTGAATTCATCATCCCACTGCCATGGGAGCCACTAGTTGCCACAGCCATCAAGCCTTTCGCCTCTAGTATTGTGTGTCTTTTGCAACCATCTGTAGGCATTTGGGCCTACCAATGACCTAATTCAGTGGTTGCGTGGAAGCTTTGCTGTGCCCTAGACACAATGGGCCCTGTAACACAGTCTATTATTGGACTCAATAGACTCTTAAGTGGCCTGATAATTTCCAGAAGAAGTCAGAGTTGTGACATTACTCATCTTGTCTGAAGGACTCAGCAAGTATTTGCAGCAGAGAAAAAGAAAAGTTCCATTTTTGGCAGAAAAGAGTGGCTCCACATGAATTAACTTTCAGAACTGATATTTAAGGATTTTTTATTAGTCTGTAGGATGTCTCTCCAAGTCTTGCTGGAGTCAATGTGCTGAAAGGCTGTAGACTCAGTTGTAATAAAAGGGACATTATTTTTAATTGTTTCCTCTCGGTATTATCACATTGGAGTGTGGGTGAGTGGAAAAGAGAGCTTTCAGAGCTCCAGTCCGTCGCCTTCTGGACTGCTGAATTGTTCCCATTCTGGGCTGGTTAAGAGAGATGGAGGAGGAGAGTTTGAAAACATTTGGCATGTGAAATGGAAACCAACCAGAACTCATTCCCCAGATTCACTTAGTCCTAAACTGTGGAGAAAAGCAGCACAGATTCAGTACATCTGTGAAGAAAGAGGCAAAGAAACTAAGAGCATAGGAATGCTCACAGAGAATGAAAGAACCTATAGCAATCTAATTTAATTCTCTCCCTGTACCCTGGGGCCTGCACAAAGTTATTTGGATAGCCATCTAATAATGGTATGATGAGAATTCCATTGATTTGCCCAGTTTCAAGAGTTCTCTCCATCCTGTGAGCTATCTGAAAATATTGTTATTTATAATGTTAACACTTAAGCACTGGCCAGAAAGAGCTCCAAACAACTCTACCTTATGCCTTCTGTGGTTGATGCTGCAAACAGTCTACAAACCAGCAAGCCAAGAATCTTCACTGCCTTGCTCAGCAACTGATTGCATAATAGATCTCTCAGCTGAGTTACCAGAGGAAAAACAACCAAGTGTGTCTGTTTCCTTGTGACTTTCCCTAGTCCTGAGATTGTTGATATACAGGAAAACAGTGTGCCAGAGAGTCAATTGCACGTAAGAACCAGTGGCCTTTACAAATTGTCTGAGAATCTTTTGTGAAAGTAATTGAAATTAATGGCCTAAATCCAATTACTAGTCCCAATTAAAATAGACCTGTTCAGTCAGTGGGATTCACAAAAGTGTTAGCTTATTTAGTAATTGATTTAATGAGTCTACCCTATTTGGAACTAGCAACTGGATTTAGGGTAACATAATCCTGTACTGAGCTAAAATTCAGTGTGTCCATCTCAGCATTTTAGGCGTGTTGCGTAGTTCTCTTGGACAGAAGCAAATGCTGACAGATATTAAGTGATATGCTATCTTCCCCACAGCTGAACAAAGCATGAAAATTATAGGACTACAAAGCAGGTGGAATAAGAATGGAAAAATACTTGGGAAACATGGATAAGGATGTTGCAGGAGTCTCAGGCCTATTTCTTGCTACTGACCAAACACCATTGTAGATGAGCCTACCAATGAAGGGCTGGCCGACATCAACTGAGATGAGTGCCTCAGGTGGAATTTGATCTGGGGTTTACTACTGTTGAGTTATATGCACACACACACACACACACACACACACACATGCACACAAAAGGATTTTTCCCTTCAGATGTCAAAATAACTTGGCTGATCTTAGATATCTTGATTTGATGGTAGTACCATTTCCTGTTCTACCTCAGGCTAACAAATTGTTTTCAGCCAGCTCTGGCTGGAGAACAAGAGAATCCATCAGTGAGGATGTGAGTCACTGGGGCTGCCTCAAAGTAAGGAGCAAACAAGAGCCAAGCATCCCAAAGACAGTGTGTGGGCCAAGGTAAGCACCTTCTGAAGCAAAGACAGTGGGTTGGGCTTGCCAGATTCTAGCAGAGTAGCATAACCTGGTGACAACAAATGTAGTCAGCATGTCTACCTTAGCTTAAGATTCACTATCTGTTCAAAATATACATAAGACTCACTTGCCATCATGAAAACTAGGGGCCTTTCTGTAGTACACTGTTATAATGCTATTATTCCACCTTCATCATCCTATGGAATCCTGGGATTTGCAGGTTAGGGGGGGCATGTAGAATTCTCAGCCAGAGAGCTCTTTGGCTTCAATAAACTACAAATCCCAGGATTCCATGGGATGTTGAAAGTGGAATAATGGCACTATAACAGTGTAGGGTGAAAAGGCCCCATGGTAGCATCTTTGGTGGGTATGGGGGCATTTTGTTTTCCACTCACTACGTTCTCGGGATGGCACAGCCTGCCAAAACTGAGGAGGTAAAAGTGGTCAGCAGTCCACTTTCAGTTTTGAAAAAAGATGTTTTAATTTAAAAGTTCAATGGGGGAAGGTCCTTATTATTTAAAAAGAGAATTCCCACTTATGGAGGCTCCCTGGAGAGGCAAATGACCCTTTTCTGACAGAAAAAGTACAATCCAGGGGAGCTTCAGGGGAGGAAGCTGGAAAAATAGCACTGGGAACTACATAAGTCCCATGGCCACGCTTTGACCACCCATGAGGTAAATAAAATGACTCCGCATTCTATTCCATCCCCTATTAGAAATGAGAAATGAATTCTGGATTCCAACAATGAACATAATTTGTCAACTTCCTTGTTTTTACCCCTTGAAATGCCTTCTCTATTTGCCTGCTGTGTCTGTGTTTTATCCTTTTTCTGACAGGAAGGCCTCCCTGTAGGTAGTACATCAAGTGCCATTTTTGGATGTCAGGCCAATTTAACTAAAAGATCTCTGTGGAGGAAGGGGTGTCTCCTCTCAGCCATCCCACAATTTGTCTGAAATGAAGCTACTGTTGCTATTAGACAAGCCAGGAGATGCAGCTTGGACAGCTGTTTCATGGTGGGCTCCAAAAGTGTCACATGTAGGTAGCAATGGGCAGTGTGGAGACTTCAGAGGCTGACTATGTAACAGCTTAGGTTAGTTCAAGACATTAGCTTCTTAAATACACATACTGTCCTCTGCTAAATGATCCAAGATCTTTACCTCTGCCATGTCCCAAAAGTTAAAAGTAACAACCATTTGCCTTGCAGCAGTGCTCTATTTGACCTGTAGTTGTTCCTTGCTTCGATCCTCTCTGGTGCAATTTACAGCATTCCACCACCATATTATCTTTAGGCATGACAGAATTACCAGAAGAGTCAGAAATTTATCACCCACAACCAGCAAATTATAAAAAGACATGGATTCCTTACCTCACTGTGAAGAACCAGCACATCAAAAGGACACATTCCAATCCATGAAGGAAATGGACTCAGAGGCTTACATGAGTCTCAGAAGAAAGATGATGGCAATGGTGGCCTCAAAGCTAGAAAGGCTATGAGCTTCCTTGCTGGGAGAAAGGTAGGATATAAATCAAATAAATAAATAAGCCATTCTAGTTTCATAACTATAGCATTGTATGGATTCCAAAACACCGGAAACAAACACTTATAAAACTTTAAAAAAAAATAAAAACCTAAAACAAAAGCCAACAGAGCAACTCCCAATGCACTCTGATAATATTCTCCATTTCTGCTTCTTCCCAGCAATTTCTCTTACATCTCCCAGCATGCAATTCTCCTATTAGAATACCACATACTTTTCTTCTCTCCCATGTTTTCAACAATCTTAACAGACCATGGAAGCTATTAAACTAAGGTGAATATAGAAGCAAGGGTGGAAATACTAAGTATAGTTCTCCCTCCACATTCGCTAGTGTTAGGAGCACAGGACCCCTGTGAAAGTGGAAAAACCATGAATAACTCTAGGCCCTCCCAAACCATATTTTAACACAAAAAAAGTATGATCTCCATATGCATCCCACCTCCTTTGAGGCATCAGGGTTCCTTCACAAGGCAGAAGTGGGTGACCGGTGGGGCCTGCTTCCACCTCCACTGCTGCCCCACATCATTTTAAATAGGCATTTACAAGCCTCTTTCACGGTTTTGCAGTCTCAGGAGGCTTGTAGTCCCTATTAAAAATGGCACAGGGAGGCAACAGAGGTGGCAGCAAATAATCCGTGAATAATCAAATCTACGAAAGTGAAACCCACAAATGTGGAGGGCTGACTGTATAAGCATCAGTTTGGAGAAACAAACTGCTTTCCAAGAACAGAAGGATTCCACTCACAGAAGGTGCCTTTCCCTGTTTGGATAGCAGGATTATCCCCACCTTGCCCAAAGTTGACCTCATACACTAGTGCCCACCAATCCTATCTGAGGTATTTTCAGGGACCTGGAGGAACTGCCATGAAGTGGAGGAGTCATAAATCTGTATCCATGAGCCTAGCTACATGTGCCTCACACTAAGCCAGCTATGAATTCACTGCCTTAACATTTAACACTCTTGCCTTAGCATTAACTGGCAGGAGTTAGCATCAAAGATTTTCTAATTATTATTTAATGAAACATTTATATCCCACCCTGTCACCAAGGCTTTCAAAGCAGCATATAATAAAATCAGTTTAGGACAATAAATAATACCAAAAATAATTTTAGACTAAAAACATATGCAATCATTTGTTGCTTATAGCCCAATAATTTAAAATAATGCCAAACACAGTCCATGAGCAACTTGGGTGAAATCAATTGGATCCTGAAGGATTTAATAGATAGCCAGAATGACGCTATCATTGGTGTTTATCAGGCCTCTCAGGGGAGGGTATTCCATAATTGGTGGGGGGGCACAGCAGAGAAGGTCTACTCCCATGTCTTCCCAAAATGTGTTGTCCCCACCAACAAACCTCAGTTCTGGAGCTGGCATATATATAGGGAGAGGCACTCCCACAGGCATCAAGATTCCAAGTCATTATCCCTCAAAGTCAAGATAGTATGATAAAAATCTGAACATGTCAGACATTCAAGATTTCACAGGTATATGTGCAATTGTATTTCAGACATTTGCCATACACATATTTTACCTCATGTGGTTTCTTTAAGTGCTGGTAGCTGGGACTCCTGCAATTTTATGGGGCACAAAGGTGGCGAAAGTCTTAATGCATTTCCTGCTTTTCCAGTGTTTGCTCAGGTTCCATTCCGACTCACACCCGAAACTATTCCCTGTCCACCCGTCTCTCGAAAACCTTTCTGAGTTTTGGCACAAAGGTTGGGCTGACCGTGAAATAGCATTATAAATTCTTTTTCTCTACCGACAACAGGAAGGGAAAGGAACAGGGAAAAAAATTATGTTTTAATATTTCCAGAATGTTAAAAGGCCCTTTTAGTCATATTTGCATTTTTTAAATTTTTCATACTGTTATATTTGTTTAGGAAAAAAATACATCTGGGTTTAAAATGAAAACAAACTTGTTGAGGAAAAAGCACCATGTTTATTAAAGGCATTGACATCATATCCAGTCTATTAAATAACATTCCTAAGGGAAAGTCATTTACAAATAACAAGAAAGGAAATAATGGTTTGTCTGAGTTCCCAAGCCTATTGTGAAGCTGAAATAAGCCAAAAGGGATGGCGGGGAGGGAACTTACCCTATCCATAGCTGTTTAGGTCATCCCTTTCAGGAACTAAAAATCAGAAATAAATTAATTTGCATTCAGATAGGTTATTTCCTTCAAATCTGCCTGAAGTAAACAGAACTGAATTGCACTGGCTGGCTGGTCAATTGGCCACACTTGAGAGTACATTGTTTTTATGCTATGTGGAAGGGCTGGATGTGTTTTGGTGTGTGGCTTTCTAAAGCATGGCCTGACTCATTGGAAAAACAAGCAGGCACACACATAGTCACTATTTCATGTTTATGCTCTACTCAGAATAAAAAAAAAAATGAGTACACTAATGACACTCAACTCTACAGACCCTGCTGTCAGAGATGAGGCTGTGCAGGTGCTGGCTCAAAGACTGGACTATTTAGTGGATTGGATGAGCGTCAATAAGCTGAAGCTGAATCCTGGTAGGATGGAGGCTACCTGCCATTGTCATTTTGCTTGTTCAAAAGTTTGAAGAAAAGAGAGTTATCAACCTGGAAAATCAGAATTCAGAATCTCATGGAGAGCCTTTCAAGATGCTGTCTGCTTCAGACACCTTATATTTTAGATGAGCAAAGGTATAACAGAATAGGGAAGCCTAGCACCCTCTCTGCCTCACTGATTGTCTTGTTGTTGCTGCTGGTGCTGTTATTGTGGTTGTTTGTGCTTTCAAGTAACTTCCAGGTTATAGAAACCCTAAGACAAGCCTATCACAGCGTTTTCTTCGCGCAATTTATTCAGAGGGGATTTGCCTTTGCTTTCCTCTGAGGCTGAGAGAGTATGACTTGCCCAAAGTCACCCAGTGCATTTCCATGCCCAAACAGGGATTCAAATCCTGACCTCGCAGTGTCCTAGTCCAACATTTAAACCACTCAACCTTTCTTCCTAAAGAAATATCTCTCCTCCTGAAGCTCTGTCATTTTCTTCCTTGATATTGCCTTGTTGTGTTTGTGGGTTTCCATGACTGAACAGCGATTCAAACCCAGCTCTCCAGAATCATAGTCCAACACTCAAACCACAACACTATGCTGGCTCCTTGTCTATTTAACCCCAATCTACTTCTCTCTGTTGTCAGATTGAGATGTTTGGGAGTGATTCCAGAAAAGAGTATTATATAATTGTCCTGCTTCAATTATGGTCTTTAAGGAGGAGAGCGTTCCAGAAGACATCAGGTTTCCGTGTGTTCCCCCCACTGCTTTTCTTTCTTTTCTTTTCTTTTTTTTCCTTACAGAAGAAAATCCATTAAGGAAGGAAAGTTGAGTATGTGCACAATGAACTTTGACAGGTAACACAACAAACCATCCATCTAGATGCACTTGCAACTTTTGAGTGTGCTCTTTGACCATGAGTCTTGAAAAACCTGATTGCTATACCCCAACTGTAGCCTAGGCACCAGCCAAAGCACCATGTTATGCCACATTCTAGACCAATGGTTTATACATGAAGCTAGGTGAAAAATGTTCAGGCAGCAGAATATGTGAAGGATATGTGTCTGCAAGATCCTTCTGTTAGGGATAAATCTGCAGAACATGAGCACAGTTACATTTAAATTCTTCATCCTCTTTCTGTTCCTTTTGTTTCCTTTGCTTTTATCTGGGCACAATATTTTCCCTTCAAAAATGACAAATTACAACCGACAGCAGAGAGCCCTGAGTTATCATTCCCACAACAGAATAAAAATGGGCAAAGATGACATGAAGCAGTATCAAAAACGGCCACTTTTCCTTCTTATCTGGACTCCCTTCTCTTGATAAAAAGGCAGGCACTGGTAGCAAGATGGGATTCTAATGCCCAGTGATCTCCTTTCCTAACAGAATTTATCACTCAAGGTTAGAACTCTAGTCTTTGATGTTTTGCCACCGAATGATCAATGACAGTGTTCAATCAAGAAGCAGGAAATGCCCATCCTAGCAAAAGGGTGGTGCTCGCATTTGTAACATCTTAAGTGTTGGCAGACATGGTTTATCAAGAAGTAAACACAAGGCTACTGTGACTATTACAGCTTCAGTTTATATTTTCAGTTAAGCAAGGAGAAACTGTGCATTGTTCTAGAGTTCACAGCTGTTCTTCAACCAGCAGGCAAGGGCCATTTATTCAGGTGGACTTTTGGGAACTGACTGGGTATGAAGGGAAGGGATTTTAATGTGTGGGTGAGGTATTTTTCTTCTCTACTGAGCATGTAATTGTCTTTAATTCACCTTGAATATTATATATTTTGTGCTGTATCTTCTAAAAATTGAGAACTGCCTTAAATATCAGTTTGAGGAGAAAGGTAGGATTTCAATAAAATGATGGAAAATGAAATAAACAGGGAATCTAGGAAGTTGGTTTATAACGGATCAAACTGTTTGTTTATCGCACCTGGCATTGTCTGCTTTGATTTGCTGTAGCATTCCAAAGTCTCAAGGAAACAGAGGTCTTTGTTGTCACCTCAGACTTCATTCTTATTTACTTATTTCATTTATATCCTTCCTTTCCCCCAGTATGGGACCCAAGGTAGCTTATAGTAGTAGTGAAAACAAATCACCTAATTAGTTAAACTAGGCTAAACCTTTAAACCTAAAGAGGCCGTAAGATTTTACCAAATACCAGAGATGCACCAGTTTGGCAACTTTCTCTTACAAGCTAGGGAAAGAAAGAATATTCAAAAATATTTGGATAATGATAAAAAAACATGTGTTTTTCAAGCACTGAGAAACCCAAAGAAAAAGAATCTTGGACTGATAAGTATCTTTGTAGTTCAGGACTTATTCTGTGCAAAATTTGCACGTGGTCGTTTTGCACAGAAACCAGCATTTCTTTCATGAAAAATAATAGCTAATGAAGAAATGTTAATTCCTTCACAGAAAATGCTGTTTTCTGCATTGAAATATTTTTTTTAATGCAGAAAATGTTTTCTGTGCAAAACAATTGTGTGCAAATTTTGTGCAGAATATGCCCTGAATTGTGAAAACTATATGGTTTTCAAAGAACTACAGCAGCAAGAAAATTTTTGAAATTACTGTTGAAATTCCTGAAATTACTACTTTCAAGAAGAAACTTAGTGAAAAATTACATCCCTGGTACAAGCCCATGTTATGAGTTCATGAACCTGCTTTAACCCAAGCTGTTAAATGTGACTGGCAAAAAAGAATCACAGTCTTTCACACCATAGCTCCTTTGTCTGGAGAAACCAGGTTTTGATCCTGAAACTGTGTGTATACAAAGTCTCTGCTCTGTCATCAATCTATAGCTTCCCCAAACTCAACAGTCTAAATCCACTTGTTAGCCATCAACTAGAGTAGATCCAGTTAATCTGTTGGCAGTCCAGTTTGGCATCTGCATGTATGCAGATTCAGCCCTTGTGAAGTATCAGATTAATTAATGAGCTTGTTTTTCCTGGAGTGTAATCACACTAAACCTTCTTTCTTGTTTAAGAAAGCTAATTTTTATTAAGAGTTTCACACTGAGTCAAATATAAGAGAAGTCTTAGGTTAACTAATTAGGCCAAACAGATAGAGAGCTGTGCCTTCCTCCTGATCTTGGAACTAAACCAAGATGTCTTCTCCCTCTTCTAGAACTGAGAGAAACTTTGAGGGGATCCCTCTTAGAGGATTGAGAGAAAGCTGAGAAGTTGTGAAATTGATGTCAGCAACCCTACATCTATCTTGGTAGAAAGAAGGTCAGAAGAGGTTGAGAACACCTAGGAACTTGAGGAGGTTCATCTATCTAGTCTCACCCAACCAAATATGCCTTGAGTGTAAATTCATGTTCATCTCTGTCATCTCCAGCAAATTTAAAGGCAATCGCATTAAAAATTAACGTATCCAGTTCCCACTGATTCAATTGAAGCCAATACGTGGGAACTACTTGTTGGATTTAGACCTATTGGTAATTTCATTAATGTGTAAAAAGATCATTGTCGTAATCTTAGCCTTGATTAAAAGAAGATGTTGACTCATAGCTAGATTTGTATAAGGGCTAGCACAAGGCTTGAGAGTTTCCTCAGCACAGCACTATAAATCCACCCCAAAAAAACTCCCATAACCAGTCTCCACCATCACAACAGTGTTAGTGCTGTGTCCTGACACCACTAGGACATCCAGTAGCATAGGTGACGATCTCCCTGTTATCACAGCTGCTGCCAACCATCACCTCTTCCATTGGGGGCTTGCTAGGTGGCACTGCTGTCATGGGCTGAGAGCTAGGTATTGCACTGTGGGATAGAAAAATATGATAGCCCCTGGCATTGATCAAAGCTAAATAGCCATTTGTCCTGTCACTGTCCTGCTGCTGGCAGCTAAGCCCACTCAAGAGAGGAAATGGTTGCAGCTCCATTTCAGTAAGGACTGGCACAGGACATTTTGATGCTGGAGCATGTGCTTCCCAGCCATGAGTACATCTGGTCCTGGTGTTCCCCTAACCCGTATGATTAGGCCTAAATCCAATTGTCAGTCCCCATAAGAGCTGAGTAGTATGATGACAAGGAGTCAGTGTCCATTCTCATTGAAATAACCGGTTGGATTTAGGCCTAAGTGTTAAGAATAAAAAAGCTATATTTTCAGCAAGAATCATTTTTGATATTAAAATTTGGGTAGAAATGGGTTCCTACACACACACCACACAGTGTATATGCTCTGAGTATTTTTCACAGTAACAAAACTCCCACTTGCTTTCCACTAAGCCTTCTCTTTATCAGTAATCTCAGAGGAAAATATGTTGGTAGTTTGTCACAGAAGATGCCACGGTTGGCCTATGAGATCGTGAATGATGGTGCTAAATTCACTCTGCCTTTTCTAGGGACAAGTAATGCTCCCCTAAAAGCCAAGTCAGCTCTCCATATGTTTCTATAATCACTGTACAGGTACTGGAGATTAGATGCTGAATGAAGCTTGAGATGATAAAGGATTTAAGTCCACCTGATCATGGTAAGAGTTTGCAGGGAGGTTTGTTTCTTACATATTAAATGATGCAGTGATGGGGCCAGGAGCCTATGTTGCACAGCAGTGTTCTCTGTCATTGCTGCCTGAAACTAAGGACAACACGATGTCTCTTCCTAATTGCTGTACAAAACCCAACCAGGCTGTGTGTTGAACTTTACCTAGCACTGGTGAGAGGAACCAGGCTCTTCTACCGCTGCTACTGCTGTTGGCAACAGCAAGATAGTTTAGGGGGTGCAAAGCAGCCCCCTATGGCACAAAGCTCTCTCCTCCAAAATCTTGTGGCTGCTTCTCTCTGCTGCTCTGCGCCCTCACATCTGTCCCTTGAGGCTGATACCTCACACTGTATAATGATAGGGCCACCCCTGCCTCTGCAACAGAGATATCAGCTGAGGTTTCTCCTAATTTATTCTTGTTATAAGAGGTACCCAGTAAGAGCTGAGAAGTGAATACATGAGCATGCCAAGGAGAAGGATCCATTGTCATCAAACTGAGTTTTGCTGATTTTGTATGCATCTCCCATTTTGTTAGCTGCTTTGTACATTTTTGGTTAGGGAAATGATATAACAATCAAATCAAAGCAGTTTAGGAAATATCCACAAACTCTGTCATTTTCCTACCACAGGCTTGTTTGTTGTCCAATCTCGGTGTAAAATAACATTGCGAGAGACAGGATATATCATCCATCCTGATTCATTATTTCCTGAGGACACTTTCACTTAGCAGCAGTCAGAATTTACTTTCTCTCATCTCCTCTCTGCTGCCATAATTTTAATTGCCTACTTTTAATCAAGCCATGTCCATTACCCTTGATAAGCTACAAGCTGAAACAAATAAATAAAGCATTAATACAAGAGACAATTATAGGGTTCAAATCATTTTGAAGGTATTTCACATTTTCAGCTTCTGGTACTGATATAAGTGGAGGAATACTTGTGGTTTCCTACTTGCATGAAGTGGAAGATTTCCAAGAGCTGGTGGTAAACTTTGCAAATATATATATATATCTCCTAATGAATGTCTGCCTTCATCAGACACAACAAAGATCTCTCACATCTTGGGAGGTTAACTGTTTACATGGATACAGTGCCCGAATGACACAGTGTTACCCTTCCAGAAACAACTCCACATGACCGTGTAAACTTGCCCTGCCAATGTATTAATCAAAAATAAAAAGTGCAAGGCGGGGGAGAGAGAGCCATGAGATTTGGTTAGCTTTGTTTTGCTCTGACATTCAAAATATTTAGTTCTCAAATCTTTGTTTTGGTACCCAAGTTTCTTAATACCCAGCAGTATGTATCCTATGCGGCTTAAATATATACAGACGTGTGTGCAGCCGTCTTCTGCATTTGCAATGCTCAGTATATAGAGGATTCTTTTTCTACTCTACCTTCTGTTTGCCATTTATTTTTCCACTTTATAAATACTTATTGGAAACTTCTTCTTGGAAGGACGAAATATTGTGGATTGTAAACATCAAGGAATTAGATTGTTTAGGATACAGAAAAGAGTGGTGGGAACTTGCCATGGAGGCGAAAGAGAGGAAGGAAAATTTAGACAGAATACAAGGGCACACTTCAAAACCTGAGACTACATCCGCATATGGAAAATTCTTCCCCGCTAAAGCAGTGAAATCCTGACTTTTCTGAAATTGATAATTTAGCTGAACATGCTCATCCTTCATTATTCTTGCAAATAGTAGCCACAGAAAGCGATAAGTGTTCACTCAGTATTATAAGGTGGTCCCATGAAGCTGCCTTACAACAAGTGAGGGCACTGCTCCATCTAACTCAACATTGCTGACCATGGCAGAAAGTAGCTCTCCCACTCTGCTATTAGCCATACTTCAGGCTGAAGATGGTTGATTATATATTTTGGTGCTCTCTTATCTTAATGCCCCACCAATATGTATATATGCAACCTATGGTAATCTGGAAATGCCAGGGAATGAACCTGAGATTTTTTGCATGAGAATAAAAAGCCAAGAATAAAAGGAAAACAACAGATGCACCAACACAATACCAGCAGAACTTTAGGCCTCCACTGGCATAATTCTTAGAACAGATGAAGTCACACTGTATAATAACCAAAGCCAACTTCTTACAAAACACTAAACCTTTTATCATATATCTCTATACAGATCTATTGTTGTTTTGTGCTTTCAAGCCATTTCTGACTTATGACAACTCAAAGCTACCCTATACTGGGATTTTCTTCGCAGAATTTATTCAGAGGGGCTTGCCCTTGCCTTCCTCTGAGGTTAAAAGAGTATGACTTGCCAAGGTCATCCAGTGCATTTCCATGACCAAGCAAATCCTGATCTCCCAGTGTCATAGTCCAACACTCAAACCATTCAACCTCTCTTCTGTCATGGGCTTCCAGGACCTAGACTCAGACTCAGAGTCTGAGGCAGCAGAACCTGCTCTGAGCCCTGACACAGACTGCTACAGCAGAACCTGCAGAGCAGAGAGTACCACCACCCACCCCAGGGACAGAAGTGTCAGCTCCAGCAGGGAGCTCTGCTCACTCTGACATAGAGAATGATCTAGCCATACCTACCTTTGCCCAGCATAGACACCAAAAGGGTCTCCTGCATCGCTCCCAACGAATCTATGCCAAGCACCAATTAATCAGGCATCACCTGCGCTGACCCTGGAACCTATAAGAACTGAGCCTTTCCCCTCTAGCCTTTGTCAGCAATCAACTGACCATTTCTCCTGTGCATGCTTCTGTTTGCTTCCCTTGCCTGTGTTTCTGCCTTTGACTTGTGTTTGTTTTTGCCTGCCTCTGATTTATGGACATTATTGGGACCCTTATTGCTTCGCATTTGCAAAGCTGTTTCCTTTCTTCAGTAAACTGACCACTTAAGTTACTGCTGAGTTTCTGACCTGTGTTTGTTATCAGCTTCTCCTGGCTGCCAGCCCAGACCAAGCTCAGACATCTTCCTAAAGAAATATCTCTCTTCTTGAAGCTCTGTAATTTTCTTCTTTGACATTGCCTTGTTGTGTTTGATGAAGAGCTTCAAGGAGGCCTTTTCCATTGGACCCTAGGCTCTGGCTGTGAGGCACAACTCCATCCCTCCAACCACAGATTGTCTATGGAGGTATACACAGGAGCTGTCCAGCTGTCCTTCTGATCCCAGGAATGAAGACTCAGCTTCCTCTCTTCTCTAGGCATCCACAGCTCCTCCTCCTTCTCCTCCATCTCCATGTAGCCAAGGGCAGTCAGATGGAAGTCAGAGCAGTGAGGGAGTTTCACCAGCCCTTGTTCAGCCAGAAGGGAGAAGCAGCAACTGTCATCCCCCTGAGCACATCTACTGGACCAATAGGATCTTGGCCTTTGAATGTAATATTGGAAATTTTATGGCCTCACACTCCCCTTCTTATCACACTGACAACTTCACATGAGCTACATCCTTTGACATGACCTATATGCCTTCACCTGACCTTCACACCTTCTCTCTTTGTTTCTCTGATTCTCTCTCTACCTTCTAGCATCTTCAATGGTCTATCTGTGCTCAGTCTCTCCCTTCTTCTTTCCTGCATCCTTCTGATGTGATCTCTCTCTCTCCCACTCCTGCTCTCTTCTCAACACCAGCACAACAGCTCGCCTCAAGCCTGTACAAAGGGCACAAGGCAGTGGCATTTTAAAAGGAACAGCAGCTCATAAGATCTTTATTTGCCTTCCTCTTCCACCACCATTTAGTGAATTGTCAACACTTGTTGATGTTGTATCACTTTGTCCTGTTTTCAGCTCTTGTTGTGCTGACATCCAACTGTTGCATGGTAGTTAGCAAAACAAAACAAAAACATTGAATCAAGATAACACCGTAAAATGTAACACATTATTTCCAAGCTGCGCATTTAAAATCAACTTCTGCATAACTTGAAGTGCTGAACTGTACGAATGTTATTTTAAAACTGCACATTTTGTGTCTGGCTCCACACTGCTATAAAAGCATTGCTTCAGATAAATAGGCCCCTGCAAACAAAAGCTAGTGCAACACAGAGGGCTTTAAAACAGTCAATCAATCAATCAATATAAAAAATAAAAATAGAAATGACTGTTCTGGTTTTGTAGTACCAGAGGGTTTTTAACACAGAAGAGGATTCAGAAGTGTGATCACCCACATGCAACCTGAAATGATGTTTCTACAGCCACATAGTTCTGCTATGTCATTCTGCTGTATATCTAGATCTAATGCTAAGGTATGTTAAATGAATAACAAGAAATAGAAATGATTCTAGGAACTGTGTTGTTGGAGTTGCTGTAGCTTCAAGTCATTTCCAACTTATGGCAACCTTAAGGCAAACTTATCACAGGGTTTTCTGGAACTGAGAGTGTGTGATGTGCCCAAGGTCAACCAGTGGGTTTCCATGCTCTCCAGGGTCGTTATCCAATGCTCAAATTATTATACCATACTGGCTCTCCTAGGAATTGTAGCAAGGTCTAAATAAAATCATCCAGGGTTAAGAAGAAGCTAATGAATCCTTCAACTCAAAATAATGTTTTTCTTTTTTTAAAAAAAGAACAGAGTTCATTGCTTACAAATCGTGCATATCAGCAAAAAGCAATATGTTCTTTATGCACTTTAGTTAAACATACAAACGTATAAAGGCAGAGTCTTATTTTCCTCTGGCTTTAGATGGTCTGTCTAGTCCATAATTCTGTCCTTGGCATTGCTGGACAACAAATAGCTGGTTGTGGTAGCAGTAAGCAACAGAGCATCTGCATATAATAATACAATTGCAATATCTAGGGAAGTATGGCAAATGAGGTCATTGCCCTCCAAACTGCTAGCATTGCAGAGAGTGAGAAAGTGAAAATAGTTCACACTTAGAATTCTTTTATTTGCTGTGTTCACATTCACTTGGTAACTTTGGTTGCCCCTTTTCTTTGGATACATAAAGTGCATTTCTAAATGCTCAACTGAAGTTTCAAGCTACAGCAACACTAGAAATTTGTGGACTGAAGGATCATTTCATTTGAGGTGGCAGAATTCTTACTGGGCCTCATTTTGCCCCTCCCACCATAGCTATATCCCTGGTACTTGTTCTCAAGTATGTAGGCTGCACGGGTGTACACAAGCAGTGCACATGTCTGGAAAACAAACAGCATTTGCTTCAAGTACTCCAGTGCTCCAAGGCTACAAACCAGAGCCATTTGTATCCTCTGTTAGACATTTTGCAACTAACCCCCCCCTTTTCTTTTCTTTTTAGATATTTTGCAACTACCCCTTTCATTTCCTCGCTCCAATTGTCTCCACAGGTGTGAGGTATGTCCTAGAGTGGCAAAGGAGCCACAATCAATCTATGCTTGTTGAAGTAATATTCAAGCAACAAAAGCCATGGGCTGTCATTTTGAACTAGCCCAAAATTATAGCCATTTTAACTAGCAAATAAGCAACAAAACAGCACTAGCCTGCCCATTACTTACAGTAAGACAAAATGCCTAGGCAGCAATGTTAGTCCTCAAACCATTCCTCCTGAATACTCTGGCCATTCCCTTCCATTGAAAGACAGCTGTGTAGGTCAATATTCTCTCTCTCTCTCTCTCTCTCTCTCTCTCTCACACACACACACACACACACACACACACAGACTCCACAAACTGCCTTCAAGCATGATGGAGGATTCCATGGACAGCATAGGAGTGAGATTCCAGTGCCTTAGGCAGTCAAATGTCTTGAGTCACTTCTGCAACAAATTTTTAAAAAACTACAACTATGGTCATGCCATCACTTGACATAATCCAATAGCACTGTGCTACAATATTCTTTCCATCATAATCATAGAGGCATCATTAAGTTCTAGTGGAAATTCCTTCAAACCACAGAAGATGTAGGGTGGGAAACTGCTGATATATTTGGTTAATTGTATCCAACTACATTTAACTGTCTACAAATTTCTACCAAGATTTCTGTGAGAAGGTCTATCTAACCTATCCCTGAATTGCTGTTTAGACAAAGTTCAGTGGCAGCCCAACCTCTGATGCAGAACAGTTGGTAATCTAAGTCACTCCACTTCTGGCTTACTCCTGAGCTATTGCAAAAAAAAAAAGAAAAAAAGAATCAGCTAAGAGTGGAAAATCAAAAACCTCCAGGAGGCAGAATGATAACCATGCAAATCTGAGCTGGCAACTCTGGCCATTCCAGTACTTTTGAGCTGAGTGGTGTGCGCGTGGGTGGGAACACTAACAATCACAACTGATGCTACACATCTTGACTGCAAAGATCAGGAGCCATTGAAATGGCACTCCTGGCCCCTAAAATGAGATCCATCTGGACATACCCTCAGTCTAATCAGTTTACTGGCAGACAGTACAGACGGAATGCATCTACTGTAACATCGTTTTGTCCCTCTTCTTTCCATCAGTTTTGACCCAGATCTTTTTCCTTCTCTCTTCTGGTTTCTTGAGGGCTGCAGGAATTTTCCATTTTCTTGGCCTAAAATCTTAGCTGCTTATACACATAGACCACTTGTTTCACTACATAGTCACTGCTGTTGAAATAATGCTGACCCTGTTTCTCCCGCCCCACCCCCTGGTTTTAAAGATCAAATCAGGGTTTCCTGCCACAATGCTCTTCCCATTTCCTTGGAAGGGGGGTATAAAAACAAAATTCCCAATGGAAAGACCACAAGGACACATTTTCCATTGAACATGCCACAACAACAGTCTTTCCATTGAATATACCACAGAGCTAATGCTTTTGAGGTATCAAAATGCTAAGATGAACTCATAATACTCATCTTGGATTCATTATATCCAGAATTGTGTTGTTTATTTTATTTTGCAAAAAGTCTGATGAAAACATATTTTTCATTCAGTGTAGACTGTGTACTCTGTGTGTGCGTGTGTGAGTGTGAAAGACAGAGAGAGGAGACAGAGAGCATAAAAACAAGACTTCAGTGGTGCCAAGGTAATTTTGCACTTGCTTTGCGAGTAAAGTATAAATAGGCTTAGTGAGTTAAAAAAAATTCCATTAAATTGCTCAAAAATGACTCAACAGCTGGAAAAGCAGAATTTTTGATAGTATTTAAAGCTGCTTAGCAGCTGGGGAAGAAATGGCTGTAAAAACACTTAACATTTACAGCTATTCAGTGGCTGGAAATGCAACTTATAATAAAAGGATTTTAACAGTTCAGTGGCTGGAAACTGCATTTGTGCATACGTTATTTATGCACATTAACTCTCTCTGTGTGTGTGTGTGTGTGTGTGTGTGTGTGTGTGTACCCACACTATTTATGGACATTTATGTAGATATATACATAAAATTATAGTGTATTGAGCATAATCTCAAATGGAAATGCTGAATTTTAGCAATGTGATGTCCTTGTGCTCAGATGCACCTATAGATTGTACCCTGTGATCAGAAGATACTTCCTCCCTCATGTGTCTTGGACTTGGCCCATGATTAGAGAAGATTTTTGTCAAAGCCTGCAGGTATGCTCTCCTTTATAATTATATCATATGCCTCAGAACTGAGCCCTGGCATTGAAAGTCCATTGAAGGCTTTGATCTTGGCTCAGATTAAGCAACAAAGTTAGGTGTCTCTTGTAGTTACTGTTGGAGGGCATGTGCAGAAACCTTGGACAGGGCACACACCCAAGGCAAACAATTTTGCTTTGGAGATACGGGGACTGCCTTCAAATATGAAGAGACTCAGATCCAAAGTGGTCAGAGGTAAAATAAACTGGTCCCAAAGTTTCAGACCCATAGAAAAATTTGGAATGTCCTTTTTTGTTTTTATTTTTGGTGGACAAACTGCTTCAATTTTAAAACTTCCAATCAGAGAATGACTTTAATGTTGCTTTCCATTTTATTTCCAGCCTCAGTGCTTAGGTGAGGGAACAAACATGTCTGCTGTTTTTATATCTTTTCATGACTTTTGATAGCAGTAACACCAGCAATACTCAAGATTTCCAAAGAAAACTGGGTCATGCTTAGCTGGTGGTCTCTGGGCTGACACCAACCTCCCAGTCAGGTATGAAGATTTCTATTAGATCCTCATTACCTGAAACGAACTGCCCCTACAGGTTCTCTTCAAGTGCTAATAGTGCTGAGAAGATGGGCACCTCCTGCCTGCTAATGGTAGAAACTACACAGCTAGCTAATTATAATATGGAGCCAGAAAAGCAAGATTTCTTAGAGTTGGGCTTCTAAGCTCTAGAACAATGGTTCCATCAGATAGTTTGGACTACAACTTCCAGAAGCCCTAGCCAGTATGGCCAATGCTCAGAGCTTCTAGGGGCTCCAGGCCAACAACTTCTGGCAACCCAAGTTTGAGAACTGCTGCTCTCAAACAAAGTGAGAGAAAAGGATGTCCACAATATTCATGAAAGAACAGGGCCCTATTTTGTGAGATCTGCTGGAGCCAATCAGAATAGTGTTAGAACAAAACAAGCAACAGAGTCTTCACAGTATGTAACTGATCTTCTCTAGGATGGAGAATATAAAGCTGGTGCAATTAAATCAGGATTTGTAACTTGAGAGATATACATTTATGCTTGCCTGTCTCTCAAGAATTATCAGAGTTCCTTGTGCAGAGAGAGCAGGAAAAGATAGTTATGTCTTCACAACCCTCTCCCCACAGATTAAAAAAAAAATAAAAATGTGCAGCCATTTGTTGATAATTCCCAATGCAGGCCTTGTAAAGCAAGGTTAGGTTCCATCTCAGTTCTGAGACAAAATGGCAGCTCACTGCAGGATAATGGGAGTAAATGCCTGCATCAGGGACATAGACCCAGAGGCAACAAGGAAGGGGCTGATTGGTTTGCTTTGTATTTCCCATGTTACTGCACCAAACAAAAATGGTTCTGTTTTTTGCACTCTTGGGGGATTTCTTGTTGTTAATGCTTTTGTGTCTTTACTCTAGAATTTCACTGAAGCGTACAAGCCCTTTTTTTGTCCAGTTTTACAACCAGCTACCAGATATATTGGAAATCCAACCAAGCATTCTGCAGCCAACTTCCATGGATCTGGAAAGGGGAAAACCCACCCAAGTCTGGGAAGCTTTAATCTGGTTTGTGCTCCAGGAGAATTATACTAAGTCCAGATTGTTGATGCCAGCTGATAACATAGTCATACCACACAAGTCTTTGGTTTCTTGAAACCTATGTTAAACCAAGGAGCAGTAAGTTTCAATCTGGCTAAGCTCTGGACTTCTGAAGGATGAAACAGGCATCTAGTTTATTTCTAAAACCAGTTCCTTCTTCTTGTCTAGGTTATATGATTTAAACATACAAAAGAGCAGTCATCTTTTACCAAACTTTGAGTCAACAGGTAATGAGTTCTCATCTTCCAGAGTAGAAGAAAAGTTTCAAAAACCTTAATAAATAAATCTGCATTTTATTTACCTGCTGTAGGCTTCACATCAGACCCACAGCTGCCAGATCTCAGGGCTTGGCTGTGAGTCTCCAGTTTTTGTGAGTCATCTCCAGTTAGGAGACAAGCATACAAATTTTAGTTCTGGTGGACGCAGCACTGAGCAAGAGGAAAGGGCTATCTGCAGATCTCCAGCTCAACTAGGAATGTAGCAGCTTGCTACGATTTGTAAGGCTTAATTGATTGGTTGCTGCAATTATCAAAGACTCATCAAGGGATCCATATATTTTCTTAATTAGCTTCCACCTTTCCTCTCAGCCTTTGTGGGTTCCAGGCCTCACCTCCACTCTACTCTGCATCCATCTCATCTATAAGTGAGTAGGCTAGATTAAATGTCTGCAATCCCATCTTCCTAAGTAAGTGGGAATGAATAATTCCCTTATTTCACCTTGATTTGGGAACAGTCCTCTTAGTTAAGATTTCTGTCTTAATTTCCAAGCGGGAAAATGTGATGTATACATGTGTTTGTGTGTGTGTGTTTCCATGACAAGCTGTGCAAAACTGGCTGGTACTTAACACCTAATGTTTAATAAGATCACCAAGGTTGTCCATACATTTCAAGTTATACTTGAAAATCTTAGGGCCTGGGATGATCCTGAACAGGCAACCAAGAATGACAATGCAGGAAATATAGGTAATGAAACGTGTAAGATGAGAGCTGGGAAGGGACAAGAAGGCCAGATCAAGCAGACTGGGGCTCTATGTTATGTTTCAGTATGACTATAGCATTTGAAATAAATTGAAACTTCTTTGTACTCACCAAAGCATGAATGCTTGTGGCCAACCCAATCTTCTCCAAGGCCATTTCCGCACAGGGTATTTGAAACGGTGCAGTCCGTCCTCCAGGGAGGACACTTGCACCTGGGAGCAGACTGGGTCCAGACTATTTAACATAGATCCGCACCTCAGCCCGCTCCAGAACAACCCCAAGTGGTCATCCAGCGTGCTTTTGAAAAACCTGTTTCTTTCGGTCTTTCAAAAGCACGGAGCGCGCCAGTGCGAGCCTGCTCCCTTGTGCAGATTTGCAGGCTCGCACCAATGTGAGCCTGTGATCTGCCGGGGGCGGGCTTTAGGCTGGCAAGCTTTAGTGGTTGGTCAAGACCCACAACCAACCAGAAGCCACCATTTTCGACGCTGGAGCAGAGCGGAGCGACGAGCACGCACTGCTCCGGAGCAGCCTGGACCGGACCAGGGAGCCATAACACCCGGTAAGTAGTGGCACAGGTCGATTCCCTCGCCTCATGCGGAAATGGCCCAAGGCTAGTTTGCCAGCATGGATCTTGCATTCCTAGCCATTGCCACAAACCAGAAGTGGGGCCAGGCCTGCCATGAGACAGAGTAAAGCAGCCACTTCAGGAAGCAAATACTGGGAGGAAGGCAGTAGCAGAAAAAAATGGTGAAGGACAGGATTCTGTGGGCCGTGTGGCACGTCCTGTGTTCTTTAAGCTAGCCTGCTGCCTACAGTGGGGGATGCTGTCTCATCACCACTGTCAAAGGAATATTCAACTGCTAACCTTTATTTCTTTCTTTAATTGTACATGGAATGGGAAGGGGCATCATTTTCCCCTCGGATTCAGGCATCAAAATGTCTTGGGTCAGCTCAGTCCAGAAGCAGGGCCTCATAAGAATAAGTTATTTGAGAGCAAACCTGTATGTTATGGAGGTGTGCATTATTATCTAGTGTCCTCTGTATACCTATCCAGAGATAAACAGATCTCCTTCCTTCTTATCAGGAACAAAAGTCTCTGTCACACGACACAGGTATAGCGCTATTATTCCACTTCAACTGTCTGGCTGCACCCTGTGGAATTCTGGGGTTTGTAGTTTGCTGAGGCACTGGAGCTCCCTCACTGAGAATTCTAAATGCGTCTCTCTAAATTGCAAATCCCATGATTCTATGTGATATTGCCATGGAAGTTAAAGTGGAATAATAGTGCTATAACGGCGTAGTGTGATAAGGCTCAAAGTTTCCAAGTGTCTTTTCCTACATTTTCTTCTTTGTCATAGGGTTAAGGATGTCATTTTTTTTGGCAATCAGCCCAAGTTAGCCAATAAACAAACAAGCAAACTGGTCATTGTTGTTGTTGTTGAGTGCCTTCAAATTGTTTCTAACTTATGGTCTCACGGTGACGCTAAGGTGAACTTATCATGGGGTTTTCTGAGGCTGAGAGTGTGTGACACACCCAAGATCACCCAGTGAATTTCTATGGCTGAGCAGGGATTTGAACCCTGATCTCCAGGATCATTCTCCAACACTCGATCCACTACACCCTGATGGCTCAAACAAACTGAACTTCTCATAAAATCCTATCCAACAGACATGCTCACTGTCCCACAATGACCTTTAACTGCTGGACATTCATAAGACATACAGTAACATTAACAGTCAGCTACAGCAGTCAATGGAAGAAGGGAGATCTGTGAGCCAAAGTTAGATATGGAAAATAAGAGGCTAAGAGAAGGCATGAAGGGGGTGGGTGAATCAGGGGATTGGATGGGAGAGGGTCCTGGAGACAATTGTGCTTTGGCAAGATCCATGGAAAATAAAAGTACAGAATAGTAAACTCCTTTAAGTACACTCCATGATCTCTGGCCAGCTGCACCAGTTTGAACTTCAGAGCTGTATGAGAGCGGATGCTGTTTGCATTCTATGGGCTAGCAACAAAGCACCTTGCAACCCATTTTCTGTTCCTGGAAACACAACAAATATTAAATCATGGGGAAAGATCTGAGTCTGAAGCTGGAGAGTAAGACACGATAAGGATCACACTGAATTACTAAGTTTGGGAAAGGGTAGGTGCTGAATGCGTGGATGCTTGGATAAGCCAGGGAATTTAATAGTATTTTTGAGAGGACTTTGTTGAAAAAGAGAGAAAGAGAGGAAGGAAGGAAGGAAGGAAGGAAGGAAGGAAGGAAGGAAGGAAGGAAGGAAGGAAGGAAGGAAGGAAGGAAGGAAGGAAGGTGTCAGGCTTTCCTCTTTATTTTTATTTTGAACATAGTCCCCCAATACAGCTTAGAAAATGGATTTACTAAGGTTTGTTACTTTTACACACAGATCTCAGCTTACGTCCTTGTAGTAAAAATGGATCATAATTAGCACACACACAAAGTTCTTCTTAAAATAGAGACAGATGTTCATCCTTCAACCTCTTCTAGAAGAACTATTTCACACATATTTATTCTTTCAGACTCTCTTGACACTTGAACTGACCTTTGGTAGGTAGGGATCCAAGCTGGATTGCAGTCTCTTGCCACAAGACAATAGTAGAGCTTTGGAGTGATTTAAAAGCTAATACATAATGCTGCTCAACATGAGGGCTGATCCTTTGCACTGCTTGCCATTCTTCCTCCTACTTAGCTCAACTTGCATTTCTTGAAATTCAGACCCTGACAGTCAGGGCTGTCCAGCAGTGGAATATGCTGCCTCAGAGTGTGGTTGAGTCTCCTTCTTTGGAGGTTTTTAAGCAGAGGCTGGATGGCCATCTGTTAGGAATGCTTTGATGGGTGTTCTTGCATGGCAGGAGTTTGGACTCGATGGCCCTTGTGGTCTCTTCCAATTCTATGATTCTATGACCCACTAGTTTTGGTCCAACCCTTTAGAGCAAAAAATAAATAGATACATAGATAAATATGGCTCCCTCATGTATATGAAAGCCTCTTGGCCCTCTCTTTCTCAGGCTGACATCCCCCATTCCTTCCACTTTTCCATCAGGTGATAATTCATCCCAGCTCTCCTATCTACCTGAGGACATAGGATGCTAGAGAGCTGGGCCCTTAATGCAGGAACGGTCTGCATGTAGCCCCAGGGGCCTTTTTAAGGGTCCCCCTGGCTTTCCCAGACTCCACAAAAGCCCTCTTACTCCATCTAGTATCTGAAAATATTTCTGATGTCTTTCATCCCCAAATGCTCAAACTGCCATTCCAGAAGGATTCCAAAAATGGCAGGGTGAATATAATCCCACCCAGTTTCCCCCCACAACTGCGCACGCGCGCGCACACACACACACACACACACTCTGACCAAGGAACCCAGAAGTCACAACTGAAAATGACTTCTAGTTGCAGCTCTCAGTTTAAAATGGCATGGTTTATTTCCCCACGGGAAGGTGGCCAAGGGCAAAAACTGTTCCCGACACTCACTGCACCTGCTCATCCCTGCCTTTATGCTTATGGAGTAATGTTCTGAAAAATGCCAGAGGTATCTTTGTCTCATCACCCCCAGTTGTAATATCATCTCACCTTAGACCAGCAAGGACTTTTACTCCCAAAGTGTCCTATTGCCTTTGTGTCAACATTTATTTTACAGTACATACCATGGAGTGAACATTTTTCTTCACACAAAAATACCATGGAGCTATCACAGACAGGAAAACTACAGGTTTTTAACTGATGAGGGAATCAGTGTCAATTGCCTTGTGTATTCATATTTAACTGTAGCCTGCCTACTGGTTTACTGCTTCCTTCATGAGATGTACCACTAACCCTATGTCATAAAAATTTTGCTGTCCCTGGGAAACATTTCCATCCATATTCAAACACCCATTTCCCTATACAGAAGATGCACTTTCTGTTAGGCCATCCTTGGCTTGTCTTTCAAAGTTTCCTGGATTCCCAGGCTGTGGTTCTCCTCACCATCCTTGGAAGTCTGCTGAAACCCGCCCTTTAGTACTTCCATATTTCTAGATGAAAGAGATGGCAGATTGGCAGGTCTAATATTTTGTAAAATAAGTCTGAATAAATTCCAGCTGTTACAATATGATCAGTCTATTTTGGCAAAAATAGATATGCAGTGCTTCCTCCAGGGAATATTTGATTTCACCATGAAAGTATGTAATTTATGAAATTAGAAGACACACCTATTGTTATTCCAAGCCCTTTTAAATATACTGTAAGCTTTTAATTACCTCGCAGTATGTTATTTTAGTACCTCCTTTTCCACTGACTTTGAGAATGAGAGCTCCAGAAAGTTGTACTTCCACAGAAAACTTAACACAGAAAAAAAATGTCCACCACTCACCAATACATCAGCCACTACGTATTCATTCTGATGCAATTGTTATTCAGAGCTAACAGACAACCAGTGTTCCAAATCAAGTGGTTTCCTTTATCTGTGTTAAAGAAGCCATACACAGAATTCCCACCTGTAGCATGGCCTTATTCAGCATGGTGTAAAAAGTTCAGGCTTTCAAAGTTTTTGTGAAGACAGTCAAGCTATGTTCTATGTCACGACAGGCAAGGCAAAAATCACATGGCTGGACAGGCATATGGGGAACTTTTTCCATTTGCATTGACAGACAACCAATAAAACATTCACAATCCTGCCTCTTTTATTACCAGTGATGATACTCCATTGTCAAATCTGATCAGTTATGGAATGCTGGGACATCCTTTTACAGACAGCCCTCAACATCCACAGGTTCAAGATTCACAGATTTGATTATTCACAGATTATTTGCCAATGCTCCCACGGCTGCCCTATACCATGTTCCACAGGGACTTGTAAGTCTTGTCTCACATTTGCAGTCTCTTTGCAAGCTTCATGAGACCACAAGACGGTGTGAGAGAATCTCTGTTCAGCCGTGGAAGCCCACTGGATGACTTTGGGTAAGTCTAGTATGTCTTTATTAAAAATGGCGCAAGGCAACTCTCTATCAAAAACAGCTGATTAGGAGGTGAACACAGAACTAGCTAACTGGCATGCTCCCCACCATGGATTCAAATGTAATGTGTACTGCACATTTGGGGCAGGGGATTGCATCCACTCTGTTCTCCTTTCTTTGTGTGTTAAATATGGTTTAGGAAGCCTATAGGTATTTGCAGTTTTTCCATCTTCACGGGGGTCCTGCACCCCTAACCCCAGTGAATGTGGAGGGATGATTGTGCTCCCTTTATGGTCTTTAATTTCATATGTGACATTATGCCATTGTCTTACAATATGGTCTCTGCCTACAAACAGATGAAAAATATACCAGCATTATGGGAACAAGAGGAACATAGTGACTGAAAATAGTATCAAATATTTAAAGTTATCTCTGATAAGGGTTGGCTTGCTTGCTTGCTTGCTTGCTTGTTTGCAGGGGATGGGATTTTCAAACATATGCTTGTCACGATACCAGGGTCTTTCACCACAGTCCTGTGATGACACCATGCTTGGTGAATCAGCATAAAACAGCTGTGCAAGTGGCTGTACTTTCTCATGTAAGTGCATCTCCTAGTGCAGCTAATCATTTTATAATCACACACACACCACTCCTCTCACTTCTGAATTGGTGGGTCAGCAACTAATACACCATTGCACAATACTCAAGACTATAGTGCTCACTGCACAACTGCTTGCATATTCATGAATATGCACAATTGGTGCATATTCATGCTACACTAATCTTATGTGGTATAACATCCTGGCCCTTTATGTTGTGTGAATTCAGAGGAAGTGAGATATTGAGGGAAGGAACTGCCTTCAGAGGTTGCTCTGGATGCTACTCCTCCTTCCCTGCACTCCAGGACTTTTCGGGCAAAAGGATCCCCATACCGCCAGCATCTCTACAGCCAGATCATGGTGCCCTCCTCTCATGCCAAGGACTCGTATACCGAAGGCCCCATGAAACTGCAGTCTTCCTTGTTTTGTTGGAGTCTATGCCTATTGAGGCAGGCTTGGTCCTCTTAATGGAAAAGACATTCTTCAGGGGAGATGATGTTAACCACCATGACATCCTGTTTAGGGATCTCTGTGGAATTGTTGAGAGACAGTATGGTGTAGTGATTTGAGCATTGGTCTAGGACTCCAGAAGATCAGGATTTGAATCTCTGTTCATCCATGGAAACCCACTGGGTGATTTAGACCAAGTCACACTCTCTCAGTCTCAGAGTACAGCAATGGCCACCCTCCTCTAAACAAAACAAAAGGAGATTCCACTTGAACCTCAGGAAGAACTTCCTGATGGTCAGAACTGTCCGGCAGTGGAATATGCTGCCTCAAAGTGTGGTAGAGTGGAGATTTTTAAGCAGAGGCTGGATGGCCATCTGTTAGGACTGCTTTGATGTGTGTTCCTGCATAGCAGGGGGTTGGACTCGATGGCCCTCGGGGTCTCTTCCAACTCTATGATTCTATGAAATCATGCCAAAAACCCCTCATGATAGGTTTGCCTTGGGGTTACCATTGGCCAGAAATGACTTGAAGGCACATAACCACAACAACAACAAATGGAATTGCCAGCTGCTAAAGCAACATTTGATCTTTGCTCCAATGAGCATCCAGCTTGAGTTTCCAAAGCATTCTCCAGGCTGCTAACTGTGTCCCAGACTCCTGCCTTGCCTGTCTTTACCAGAACCTGATCTAGCCTTGCCTTAGTTGGCCCTGCCTTGCATCACTGAAACTGAGCTTTGCCTGGCTTGCCTCACCTTTTCTAGATCTTGATCTCTGATTAAAAATCACTGGGTCAAGAGCTCTCATACTGCTGTGTTCATTACCTGGAACAGAACAACAATCTCAAGGATTTTCTCCCTAATTTTTCACCAGTGAAAAATTTAATGTAACAATGACTTTGACAACCATGTAAAAATGCTTTACATATTCCTTAAAATGGAAAGTTTTTCTTTAAAAAAAATGAGATGAAACTTCAGGGGATTTTTTGTTTTGTTTTTGCAAGTCTTTGATGTGGATGGAAGTTAGCTTCTGATCTATATCTGTGGAATCTGTGAATCCTTTGCCAAAAAAAGTCAGAGAATATGCCCAATGGATCCATATTCAGCAAAGTAACAGCAGTCAAGTAGCCCTGCCAGGTCGTAACAAGAAAACTGGTGTTACAGTTTTAAATGCATCAGTGAAACGAAAAGCAAAAGATCTATGCTGGACACCAGAAATATAGAGGGAAATCAGAAAAAGAGGACCAGAGAAGAAGGATGCCCTGGTGAGTGACTACTGTAGAAATATTATATTCCAAATATCCATATCATGCCCAAGAAGGATCCCAACAATGAAAAGATTGCAATTGTGCTAAGAGCAAGTCAATTTTATTAGTATGTCTCAGGATCATATTAGTGATTGTTATGTGGTTCATCGTTGATCACACTTCTTTTCCCAAGGTCCTAGAAAACTAAGGTTGCTGTCAGAACTGCCCCTTCCTGAAAAGGCTGCTGCAGGTGAGCTTTTCCAGATGGTGTGCCTTCAGGAACAGGTTTCTGAATACTACATAAATGTATATCATCACAAGTGATAATAGAGCAGCACTTTGCCACACCAATATCTGATCTCTCTTCCAAAACTCACAGAACCGCAACCAGAGGGGAAATTACTACTGGACAGATATTCAAAAGTCAAAGCACTAACCCCAAGAAAACATCCTCAGTGCATGTAAACATTTTTTCTCTTTTCTGACTTTTTTTAGTAGAGTCAACGAAAACTGTATAAACAGCTCTGGTTTACTTTGCTCAGCCTTCACTTCTGAACCACAAAGTAGAAAGCTCAGTTCAGAAGCCAGTACATACTGTAACTTTCTTCTGATCCATGATCCAATACAAATACAGAAACCGAGTAATATTTCCAGCTAGTCAATCCAGGTCCTCAGAGAAGAAAAGAAATGAGGAGATCTTGGTTTTTCTGAGACAAAGCAATGCCAAGGAATTCACAAAACAATGCCTGAGCCCTTGGGAAATGCCCACTCTGTCAACAAACACATATACAAACACACATTTGCATGTTTCCAAACTCTGAAGAAACTTTGTGTGCTTTCCAGTTTCTAAAATATAGATCCACTAAGATAATACATGCATTCAAAAATAATATGAAGCATGAATATGCAAGCTTTGTATCTTAAGTAGTATTTTTTTTCATTCCATCCATTTCAGGATCCTCCTTCTGACAACCGCCAAACACATTCACAGTGAACCATTTCTAGTATGTTCATCTTCCAATTTTCTCCTCATTTTCTTCATAGAAAATTCTGATCAAAACTTATTGCAAGACATTTCTGGGGATGGTTGTGTCTAACAACACATTAAAGAGCAACATGTTTCCACTCTCTTGCTCTCTCTACTCTCCATCTCTCTGTCTTTCTGCCCTTCCCACCCATTTTTCTTTCTCTTCTGTCGTGTAATACTATATCATGTACACGGGTATATCCTCCAGATCTGGTTTAGCAACTCCAGATGCCTAAGGATACCACAGCACTAAAAAACATCCTTGCAAGAAGCTTGTTGATATACTACACTGGCATGGCAACATCAATGCAAGTCATGGTGGCGCTGTTGCATTCATGAAGGGATTGAGGAAATAGACTATGCAGAACTTTCGATTTTGTCTGCCTTTCCTCGCTATGACTCTGCAGTCCTTTAAAAAAATGAAACTGCTAGCATAGCAGACTAGAATAATTCCAGCCCATCACTGCCCTCATTAATCTGGCAATGTTTAAGGAGTTGTGTATATGTGTGTGTATATATGTCTTCAAGTTACCTGTCAACTTATGGTGACCCTATGAATTTTCCATAGGGTTTTCTTAAGCAAGAAATGCTCAGAGGTGGCTTTGCCAATTCCTTCCTCTAGCTACAGTACCTGGCATTCATTGGACGTCTCTCGTTCAAGTACTAACCAAAGCTGACCTTGCTTAGCTTCCAAGATCAGACAGGATCTGGTGCCTTTGGAGTATTTAGGCCCCATTTCAGGTGTTACAGAACTCTTATCATTTTGGCCACCACAAGCAAACTTATCTGGATTTCATCTAGAGATGCTCCCACAGAGGGAAAGGGAGAGGATCTGTTCTACATTGTTATGGAACACTAACGATTTATCACATGATAGGTTAGTTGCATGATTGCACTGGCTTAGTTCTGTGCTTGATCTTTCCTTTTCACACAATGGCATGACTATCCCATTGTTGCATGGCATTTCCATCATTATTGGATCACATCTTTTCACTGATTTTGGGAGGGACCTTTAATGGCTCCAATACCACTTTTGTTCAGCTATTGCTTCTTGGTATGATATTTTGTTCCACTGCAGTTCCAATATTCCATCAGTCACGTAATGTAACTGGGTTTGGTTCTCTGCTACTCCACTTCTCTATCTCCAAGCAGGGTGAAGTTTTCCACTTCTGGTGTCTGGACAAAGAGGACATCATGGTGCACAGGAGCAAAGTTGCTTTTACTCAGTTTCCCAGCACATATTCCTTTTTAAAATATGTTTTGCTGTAATTGCACAATTGCACTTGTTAGTAGGTTGTACACCCCCATATTTTGATCTGGTTTAATTGGCAAAATATATATTTAATTGGCAAATATTAATTGGCATAAATCTAAAGTATACCCTGCTATGGCTGTTGCATTCATGAGAGTAGCTAAGAGAGTGCACAAGTGCATTGCAAATTCAGGTCAGAAGGGACCTCAAGGAGTAGCTAGGTCATAGTCAGGAAATCAACAGGAAACTCTAGTGATAATGGACTTACAGTTAGCCTCCAATGACGCAACCTTCAAGAGAAAATAGCATCCAAGATGTTCCCACAGGACAGCTGATGTTACCTTCTCTGACCAAGAAAACTTCCCT
Organism: Cyclura pinguis; assembly: GCA_030412105.1. NCBI lineage: Eukaryota > Metazoa > Chordata > Lepidosauria > Squamata > Iguanidae > Cyclura > Cyclura pinguis. Next base: position 168,825,786 of record CM059600.1, read on the forward strand.
TTTGTCCCCACACCTGTCCAACAATTAAAGAACTATCAAGGCTACCATTAGCCCCTTTGTATGATAACTGAAGCCCCTGTCAGAGCTGCTGATGACGAGCAGCAGCTGTTGGTCCCTGTTGCTCTGGCTGGAGATGAGTCCTGCAGCTCAAGCGCTCCCCCTGCTGCCATGGACCAAGCAGGCTCGGGCGTTCCTCTGCCTGCTCCTTTAGGGCAACAGGGATCCGATTCTGAAGATGCTTGGGAGCCTGCTTCAATCAGCCCCCAATCAAGGCAGAGACTGAAGAGAGCTGTGCAAAGAGAGGTTTCCTTGGCTAAGTTTAAGAAGCGGTGACTGGACACACCTGTGCCTTGGGCTATATAACTGCCTGCTTGAAAGCTTCCCTTTGCTTGTGGCAAACTTCTTACAAGCCTTCCCCTTGTCTATTCCTTGCTTTCAGCACCTGGCTCCTGATACCTTGGATTGATCTCTTGGCTAGTGACCCCTGGCTTTTGGAACTCTGACTACAGCTTTTGCTTGTTGCTCTGCCTTAGGTAAATGGACTTCCTTTGAGTAATTGCTTGCTTGACTCCTCCTGGCAGGACTCTGCTAGCTCTCCCACTCCCTTCTCTGGGCTGGCTTGCCTCCCGGGTCTCTGACCTTGACACTTTGTCAACTAACACTAAGACCATTAGCTTATTCCAGACCCCACTGCCCACTCTCTGGACTCATTGTTCACTCTGCCAGAGAGCCAATAACACCTTCATCCTCCTGGTAGAAGAAGAGTATTTAAACTCCAGTTTTTGGCCAGCCAACTTGCAGTATACCAATTGCTGGTTGCCACTCTTCTGCTCCAATTCCTGTTTGTGTATTGTCCTAAGACTTGCATCTAAGCCACATTGCTTCTTTGCTGCTCTTCTGGATTGGTAAATATCACCCATTTCTCTGTAAAAGTCTCACTATCCAAAACTTTCCTCCTTTTTCCTTCTGTTAGCCTTGTGTGATTTTGTGACTGTGTGTATCTTGTGTGTGACTGTAATTCCCCCAATAAAACAAATAAGATCACTTTTGGATCACCAACAAGTTCTTCCCTGCACTAATACTAGTAGACATAGGTTTATAAAAGATCTCAAAGTTATCCCCCTGTTACAGACCTCCTCTTTGAGCTAAGATTCCCCACTGTTTCACAGAGGCACTGGCTTCCATGTTTTGAGGTGACACACTGCAATGGCAGTCACAAGCATGCCAAAATTATGTAACTGAAGCAAAAAAAGGGGAGGGGAAACAGTGCACATGAGCTACGTAGCACAGACACAGGTCAAAGATGCACTGTGGAAAACTGATTGCAGAAATATGCCTCACCAAAGTGTCACCATAATGGTATTACAGAGAAGGTATGAAAGTGATTGTTGCTTTACTAGTATGCTTCCATTTGCTTAAATAACACGATTGCTGAGAGACAACAGGCTGGTGTGATAAAGTTGTAAGAAAGATCATGCTGGTGTATTCAAAAGGAGAAAGAATCAGGAAAATATCCCCTGCATGCACACTCACCCACACACACTTTCTACCAGTAGTAGCCTTAAGGAGCTGCTGGCTGAAATTCCGTGGTCAAGAATAGCGAAAGAGAAAGGCGTTCAGGAGGCATGGGAGTTCCTTAAAAGGGAGATACTGAAGGCACAGTCTAAAACTGTGCCAATAAGGAGGAAAAATGGAAGGCATCTGAAGAAACCAGAATGGTTGACTAAAGAACTCTCAACTGAGCTAAGCGTTAAGAGAAACGTGTACAGGAAATGGAAGAGGGGGGAAACCACCAAAGAAGAATTTAAGCAAGTAGCCAGGAGATGTAGGGAGAAGGTCAGAAAGGGTAAAGCACAGAACGAACTTAGGCTGGCCAGAGACATTAAAAACAATAAAAAGGGCTTTTTTAAATATGTCTGCAGCAAAAAGAAAAAGAAAGAGGTGGTAGGGTCACTGTGCAGAGAAGATGGCGAATTACTAACAGGGGGAAGAGAAAAGGCAGAACTACTTAACACCTTCTTTGCCTCAGTTTTTTCCCAGAAGGATACAAGCACTCAACCTGGTGGTTGGGGAGCAGGTGAGGAAGCAGGGGAAATGCGGCACATAATAGGTAGAGAGGTGGTACAGGAATACCTGGCCACACTGGATGAATTCAAGTCTCCAGGGCCAGATGAATTGCATCCTAGGATATTAAAAGAACTGACAGAGGTCATTTCGGAACCGCTTGCTATAATCTTTGAGAAATCTTGGAGGACAGGAGAAGTTCCAGCAGACTGGAAGAGGGCAAATGTTGTCCCCATCTTCAAGAAGGGAAAAAAAGAGGACCCAAATAATTATTGCCCAGTCAGCCTGACGTCTGTACCCGGAAAGATCCTGGAGCAGATCATTAAGCAGTCAGTTTCTAATCACTTAGAAAGCAACGCAGTACTCACAAGAAGTCAACATGGATTTCTCAAAAAGAAGTCATGCCAGACTAATCTTATCTCTTTCTATGATAGAGTTACTAGCTTGATAGATGAAGGGAATGCTGTGGATGTAGCATATCTCGATTTCAGGAAGGCCTTTGACAAAGTTCCCCATGACATTCTTGCAAAGAAGCTAGTAAAATGTGGGCTGGACAGAGCTACTGTCAGGTGGATCTGTAACTGGTTGACTGACCGTTCCCAAAGGGTGCTCACCAATGGCTGCTTTTCATCCTGGAGAGAAGTCACTAGCGGGGTGCCACAGGGTTCTGTCCTGGGCCCAGTGCTCTTCAATATTTTCATCCATGACTTGGATGAAGGAATAGAGGGCATGCTCATCAAATTTGCAGATGACACCAAATTGGGAGGGGCTGCTAATACGCCAGAGGACAGGATCAAAATTCAAAATGACCTGGTCAAATTGGAGAGCTGGGCCAAGGCTAACAAAATGAAATTCAACAGAGAGAAGTGTAAGGTCCTGCACTTAGATAGAAAAAATGGAATGCTGAAATATAGGATGGGGGACACGTGGCTGGATGGCAGTACGTGTGAAAGGGATCTAGGAGTCCTAATAGACCACAAGCTGAACATGAGTCAGCAGTGTGATGCGGCAGCCAAGAAAGCCAATGCAATTCTCGGCTGCATCAATAGGAGTATGGTGTCTAGATCAAGGGAGGTACTGGTACCACTCTACTCTGCTTTGGTTACACCTCATCTTGAATACTGTGTCCAGTTCTGGGCACCCCAGTTCAAGAAGGACATGGTCAAGCTGGAGCAGGTCCAGAGGAGTGCGACCAAAATGGTGAAGGGCCTGGAAGCCATGCCCTATGAGGATAGACTTAGAGAGCTGGGTATGTTCAGTCTGCAGAAGAGAAGGTTAAGAGGGGACATGATAGCCATGTTTAAATATTTGAAGGGATGCCATGTAGAGGAGGGAGAGGGCTTGTTTTCTGCCGCTCCAGAGACCAGGACAAGGAGCAACGGATTCAAGCTGCAGGAAAGGAGATTCCACCTGAACCTCAGGAAGAACTTCCTGACAGTCAGGGCTGTCCGGCAGTGGAATATGCTGCCTCGGAGTGTGGTGGAGTCTCCTTCCTTGGAGGTTTTTAAGCAGAGGCTGGATGGCCATCTGTCGGGAGTGCTTTGAGGGTGTTCCTGCATGGCAGGGGGTTGGACTGGATGGCCCGTGTGGTCTCTTCCAACTCTACATTTCTATGATTCTATGATTCTGCATGGAAGAATGAAGGATTCCTGCCCCCCATAGAACGAAGCTAGATCCACATTCCTACGTTCATACACTGTGTTGTGTGCTCCCTTTTTACTAACTATGGAAGGATCGAGAGTTCCTGTATGCTCACAACACCTCTGCCTACCGCGGCCACCAGTAGGAAGCTGTGCCTGCCAGGAAGTATCAGTTCTTTGTGAAAATGGCAAATGCTTCAATGTCGTCATACACATTTTAACATGGAACCTTTTTTACTTAGGCAAGCGTTTGACTTAAAACATGTGGCAAAAGGGTCTTTTTATGGTGGGTACTGTATGTTTATCTTTCATCTTTTTAATTATCTTTTAATACACTTTAAACTTATTAACCATGTGCTTTTTTTAAGTAGAATTGTTGTTTCATTGTTCCTTAACTTTTGTAAAATAAGATTTTAGCTGCATTTTTGTTTTAAATTTTTGTGAGTGACTTTGGACTCCATGTCAAGAGATGAGTATTGCATAAATTAACTAAGTAAGTAGAGAACCAGCATGGTGTAGTGGTTTGAACATTGGATTGTAACCTGGAGACCAGGGTTTGATTCCTTGCTCAGCCATGGAAACCCACCAGGTGACCTTGAGCTCATCACACACTCTCAGCCCCAGGAAACCCCATGATAGGATTGCCTTACAGTTGCCATAAGTCAGAAATGACTGAAAATCACACAACAACAAATAAGTAAACTTTTCTAGGTGTGTGTTGTGTGGGCATGCAGTTTATTTTTTATTTTTATTTTTTCTTTAAAACCCCTCTCATGCTCAGGTTGATACTCATCTATGAGCATCTCCTACAATCTTCTGGCTGATGTATGACTCATATACCAATCAGACATAGAAAAAAGGACTCACACAAACTAATTGCAGTTGCAATCTGCCCAACAGACAAGAAAAGAAAATCACTCAAGACAGGTAGTGATTCCAGTTTCAAGATACACAGCAATTCTGCAGAAAAGATTAGAGGTGAATTTTCATATTGTAGTTCCTGGGAAAACATAGTTTGCAGCTGAACACTGATTTTATTACCGGTCAGTTTAAAATATATATTCCATCTCTATTCTGGTTTTCTTCACATGGATTGCTCCACGGGGAACATATGTAGAAAGTCTCTGGCATCTCCAGATAGAGCTGAATAAGTCTCCTGTATGAAATCACAGGAAATCACTTTCATTCAACACAAACAATGTGAAATGAAATAGACCAGTGATCTGACTTGGTACCTTACCTTTACACGCTTCTAACTCAGTGACCTATTTGTCACTTTTCTGTGTAACACAGAGTTGTTAAAATACCACTTTTCTCTGCCAGTGAAGTTGCCAAATGATCACAATACCTGTTTTAGCCAAGATAGTAGTCTACAAAAGCAAAATCATTTGCATAAAGCTTCAGCTCTGAACAAGCGAACCTGTCAGGTTTGGCAAAATATGAGGCATCTTGCAACTATGCAAAAGGGCTAAGCCTGTTCAGGCTGTTTCTTTCTAAAATTATCATCAGGCTATTGCCCTAGGGTCTGTTCAATTCCTTTTTCAGACATGGTCTTTCCTGGACACAAAATGGCCAGGGAGAAGGTAGTTTTGCAAAAACAAAATGAGTCAGGAGGGCAGAAGGCCTCTAAACATGGTGGAAATGTCCTCCACACTGCTAGATGTTATTTAGAGGGCATTTTGGAGCAAAACAAATCCCTCACCCAAATTGTTGATTCCTGGTGGGTCCATGGGCCACAAAAATGGCCCTGTAGGCCACGTGCTGCCCATGGGCCATAATTCCCTCCCCCCAGCCTAGACAGATGCCTATTTATATTCTGAGGCATCTTAATATCAGACTAATAAAAATTCAAGGTAAAAGAAAATCTGGAACAAAGAAGGAAGGCTTTACACTTCTAGGATTGTGCATGTCCTCCTTCTGTGTTTCATAGAATCATATAGTTGGAAGAGACCCCAGGAGCCATCCAGTCCAACCCCCTGCCATGCAGGAACCCACATCAAAGCACTCCCGACAGATGGCCATCCAGCCTCTGCTTAAAAACCTCCAAAGAAGGAGACTCCACCACACTCCGAGGCAGCCTATTCCACTGCCGGACAGCTCTGACTGTCAGGATGTTCTTCCTGAGGTTTAAGTGGAATCTTTTTTCATGCAGTTTGAATCTATTACTCCTTGTCCTAGTTTTCTCTCTCCTAGCTCTGATCTTAGATTTGGAGTCTTTCTAAGGGAAATGCATGGAAGCTTTGATACTATTATGAAATTTTGCAAAATAAATGTGAGCATACTGTTGAACAAGAGTCCTGTAAGTTAGCAGATGGACTCTGGTCCAACGGTGGATTTAGGCCTGGAGAAACTGCAGGTACTTACTGTTTCATTCATCCAAATCAGCAGCACTGCTGGAGTTTATTCGCACCTCTAAGATCAATGTGTTACCACTTCAGGAACAGAAGGCTGCCCTTAATGGTATACAAGCCTAGCAACAGTAGCCAATAAAAATAACCATCTCCCTTCTCAGCAGAGTGTTTGACTGACTTCTGTGAATGAAACATAAATATTGCACAAGGTATTTTTAGAAGTTTAGGAAAAGACTTGCAAATATTATCTTTTATATTACATGTGTCTAATTGGAAGAGCAACCTTCTTTTCTTTTGTCTCTTTTTTGTATTCACCCCCTACCCCAAACACACACACCCAAAAAAAGAGAAGTTAATGTTTATAGCAGCTCTAGAGCTGGAAAACCAACTCAAGAAATGCTTAATGTTTAGATCTACTTAGTGGTTGGAAAAAACAACTGCTTTAATGCTCCAGTAAGTGGAAACATCAACTCCTTGTAAACAAACCTTTAGCGTGAAGATATTTCTCAGTAGTGGAAAACTCTGGTTGCATGGAGGAGACGTTTCAGAGACTATGCAAACTGATCAAGGGCTGAGAGGGTAACCGCGTTCTGCCACTGGATATGACACCAATCTACCAAAATATTTTCCATAGAGGATGTTTGCTTAACTCTAGTGCGTTCCACTAAAAGGATATATGTGGAAAGTATAGAAAGTACATAGATTAGAAATGTATGCTGTGTTTAACTCCAGTAATCCTAGGTAAGATAAATCAATAGAGAATGGAAGTCTCTTTTAAAATAAGCACTGTCTACCACGTTCTTGTGATAGAATTCTCTTGCCCCATGTGCTCTTTCCTAAAAGGTTATCTAGATGTTTTATAATTTTCAGGTATATTGAATAATCTTCCCTGAAATGTTCCACAACTTTCAGCCAGAGAGATTGTCAGCCATTAAAAAGAAGCATACATTCCTACCACAGAACTTTGAACGTGAATATTATGCCCTGGAATTTATAAAGGCACTACACTGCTTCAACTGCCTGTTGTACCAGCAGTTGAACTTTTCCATTGCTTGCTCAAGGAATTGTCCAAGACCTCCATGTGCAAGCAGCAGCAGTGGCAAGGAAGAGTGGTCAAGGGCAGGGAGGTTGAGAAGAAAATGGCCATTAGACACACGCTTCCTCACAGGCTGCCTCTGTCCAAAGCTGTCTATCACTATATACTGCTAAGCTCTGAGGGGCCTCTCAAATCTGTGAGACTATGGAATGGCTGTCTTAAGAAATCACTTTAAAAAAAAAAAGGCACAGGCAAATGTTTAAGCTACCTTTCTCATAATACTGTGTTTCTTATCTCTCCCACCCCTGTTTGCCAAAAAAATATACCCTGAAAACCTAACATTGAAGACATAGGCAGCTCCAGAAAGAACCAGTTTCTGTCAGGAAACATGTGACAAGTGATTCTACCAGCAGAGTGTTACAGTCCACAAAAACTGAGTAGGTTCTCAGCATGGCACCCTCGTGCAGCCTTATCTCAGCATTCCATGTCCACCACAAAAAGCAAAGCAGAGGTTTTCTTTCCCTAATATCTCATGTGTTTTTATTGGATATGTGGCTATATATCTATGTACATCTCCTGAATAACTCCACTTGAGGTCCACATGAATACAGGGAAAATTACCAGCTTCTGTCATTGAGTAGAGTTCTGCGTACTGGACTTTAACTACACAGAATTATCATTATGGCCTCCTTATTTCTTATTCCATGTTGCAGCATGAGTCTGAAAGTACAGGACAGAATTAATCTTCCTGAAGCTAAACAAACATAGATTGGTACCTATCTGAAAAGGAAAGTGTACTGAGAATTGCCTCCTAGAGTACTCTAGTGGTGTAGCTGAAGAGAGTGGACTACAGCTCTCAAGGATAGAATTCAAAGTACCTCATGAAACTACACATCTCAGGATTCCACAGTATGAAGTCATGGCAGTTTAAGCAGTAGACTGTTATCAGTGTGGATAAACTCAGAGGCCATTTGGAAATCCTGTATTACCTGGGGGCCTAAATACCCTAAAGGCACCAGATCCTGCCTGATCTTGAAAGCTAAGTACAGTCAGCTCTGGCTGGTACCTGGAAGAGAGGCTGTAGGCTACAGTACAGAGCAAGGAAGTGGCAAAACCACCTCTGAGTATTCCTTGCCTAAGAAAACCAGGCGAAATTCATGAGATCACCATAAGTCAAAGGAGACTTGAAGGCACATACATTATATGCCACCCTGGGTTTTCTTTTCAGTAATAAGCCTCTTTGAGTCCCAATTTTGAGAAAAAAGTGGGATACAAGTAGTAGTAGTAATAATAAAAGCAACAACTTGAATTGCCTAGGATCCCACCTGATGAACTTAGAACTCCACACTGGTTCCTATAGCCATCCTATACGCCACACTGGTTCTTATACTTTTATTTGGATAATATGGAAAAACTGCTGGGACTGCCACTGTACCTATTATCTCACCTAATCAGTCACACAATATTTGCTTAAGGTAGGTGTGAGAAGAACTTTATGGGGTGACTTCCCCATGTCCATATGTAAAACTGTGCATTTACATCTCTACTTCTGTCAAGCTGTAAGGCTGTGTTATCCACAATCCAAATGTGTTATAAGAATTAGTCATCTCACAGATAATTGGAATGGGAATCAATGAAGTTATCATACGTATTAACCATCCTGCAAATCTGCCTACTTTTTGCTTAGACTGCTACTATATCTTCAGCTAATCTTCCTTCTCAAATGTGGATGTCTATTTGATTAATGACATGATAAAAAGACTAAAGCTGGTCAAAATGTTCTTCCAGCATTTTTTTCCACCCCTGAGATTAAATAGAAGCTATGGCTTTGTTAAGATTACAAGTTAGATGAGCAGCAGACACAAACGGAACAGTATTTGGTTACAATGGAAGCTGTCTGGTGGCTTCTCCTCATGTGCAGCAAAGCTACTTGGACTGCAGGCGGTAAAATATCTGCCCACAGCCCTGCTGACAACATCTTTAGATACTGAAAAGACCCTCCCAACTCACTATCCCTCTTTTACCTGCTTCAAAACCTCAGCAATGTAGAAGATCCTTGGTCATCATAAAGGGCTCAGCGCACTCTCCAGAGAATTTCCACTTCTATCGCTTAGACCTAAGAAACTGTAGTATAGTGTAGGCAAAAGAATACCGTTATTCAGTTGAGTCAGGCTGAGGAGTAAAATGTTCATGACAGCCCCAAAAGGACCAATCTTCCCTATCCTGTTACCCCCAACACAGAAGAGAAGAGGCCATCGCTAAGCAGTACCAGAAATCTTATTCTGCGAGGATGAATCTGTAATTAAAGAGCAACTGGACTCCAATAGTGCAACAGCTGCCCACCACACAGGGAGGAAGGGAGGGAAGGGGTACTAGACCAGGCAGCTCAACAACAGAAAACACGAGAGCAGATGAGGCCCCTGGAGTAATCTCCTCATGCACAAAGTCAGAGGAGGAGGCTGAGCAGCTTGACAAGGCCTGGGAGCGCAGTGGCATCACAGGTAGTCTCCTGTCCACAATGCACATGCTGAAGGGCAAAGGAACATCAGGTTCCTCAGGACTGAGATGGCTCCACAGAAGTTGGAATTCTCCCCAGGAATTTCCTGTTTGAAAATGGAATTAAATTTCCTGTTTGAAAATCGAATTAAGTTTCCTGTTTGAAAATTAACAGAAATCTTGACTAAAGGGGCTGTTCCCAGATCAAGATGAAATGAGAGATTATTCCTTCTCACTTCCCACATTCTTCCTCAGGAGACAAAAGGCCCGTTTATTCTAACCTATTTGCTCTCACTCAGAAGGTGGATGCTGAGTGGAGGGTGAGTCCTAGCACAACGATGACTGGGAGGGAAGAAGCTACCTAAGTAAATACACAGACCACCCTAGAAGAATATCTGCAAGCTGCAGCAACAAATAAATTAAACCTTACAAATTGTACTGAGCTATGGCTCTCCTAGCTGAGCTAGAGATTTTCACGCAGCCCTTTCCTCTTGCGCAGAGCTGAGCCCATCAAAACTGGAGAATTTGCACCCTTTTCTCCTGCTTGGAGACAATCCATGAAAACTGGAGACTCAGGCCAGACCCTAAGATCTGGCAACCCTACCTCTCCCATGCCAACTCCATTCATAGTGAATTGGACTCCCAGGGCAAGTTGAAATAGATTTAGGAAATCACACACCCATACACACCCAGCTTCAAAAGTAAGGGTCTATGTGATTTCAGGAAAGGATCACAATTTGATATGAAAAGTGCATTTCCTCTATGAACCAGCCATAATGCTAGTAATGTACTCCCAAATTCAGTCGGCTGAGTAAAGAAGGCTGCCCTTTTCTTTTCAAACTTCCATATTTATAGTTAGCTAATTCCTTTCTCCCAATACAATCATTTCCTCTCTGGAAGGGATGTGATATACCCTATAAGAGAATCATTTCTGCTCTGTCACTGCAACCTCTCCCCTAAAAGCCGAAGACAACATTTTGATACAGTGCCCGTGTGACCTAGGCACAGTCACCGTTCCCACTGGTTCATTTCTGAATACATTTTACATGCCATACTCCAAATGAGATGCATACTACAGCCAATGAGCTTATTGCAAAGGCAAGTCACTAATCCCTGCCTCTGACTAAGCCCCAGGAATAAGGTTAGGTAATTTCCTAGCATAAATCTCTATTTTTATGGGGATTTTAAAACGGGCGATAGCAGACAATGAGACTGCTTGTATAGCTATAGCTTCCTCCGATTTGAATTTCTTGCTCCCTGCACCTCTCTCACCATAACCTTGTTCATAGACCGGCACTTTCTTTCTTTTTTTTTCTTTTGTTTTTTTTTTGAGTGATAATAATCAAAGTATCAAAGGCAATTTATATTACTCGGAGGCACCAGAAATGTATCTCAGTTACAGATGAAGATGAGGATGATCCAAATTTATCTGCAGAAAGTTGTTAAAATGCAGGAGGCTATTAACATTCCACAAGGTGCTAAAAAATTACATTTTTTGCTAGTGTCTAGTTCAGTGTTCATCAAGCAGGTACACTTAAGAATATGCAGCGATGTATAGGCTGCCTTCACATGGATCATCAAGCACAGCAATTCTCTTCCCACAGCCACCATTCCAATAACCACAACTAAAAAGCTGGGCATAAAGAGGACACCATTGCTGTTTCTTTATTTCCAACATCAGTATTTAATTCAGCATTGTGCAACCTGGTGCCTTCCAGAGGGGCTGGATTGCAACTCCCATAATTCCTAGCCAATAGGCATTGCAGTCTAGTACATCCAGAGCTTGCCAGACTGGGGAAGTGTGATCTAAGTAGGTGAAACTGTGGGTATCCTTTATTGAATTTCCCAACTCCTTACATTTTTTTCCAAGAAAAAATATCATAGAGAAATTATTTGGATCAGGATCTTACAGCTTTGTGTGGGCTTAACTCTCCCCCTCCTGCCCCTTTCCTAAATATCATCCACCCAGCTACTAAGATGTCATGTTTCCTAAAGGAAACATGCAAATACCTATCATTTTTCTCTAACTTCTGATTATTCCTTGTCTAAGCAAACCTTATGATGTTTATAGAGGCACATCAACAAGTGACCAGAAGACACAGAGAGAAAGAAAAAGTGAGAATGTGTGTGCAACTTGGGATATGGGAGTATCCATTAGGAAACAGCACAGTGGGGTAGGAATGTTAACTCTACCTCAACAAAGCAGGAGAAATCCAATCTGAATTGGCCCTGTGAGGTCACTCCTTGGGAAAAAATATCTGAAAGAAACGAACTCCTGTAATTCTTCCGGTTTGACCTAAGAATATGGAAACCACATTTTAATCATCTTTGCTTAGATAAGATGACAAGCCAATCCTCCCTAAATTAGTTCTCAATCTTATAAAAGTTATTGACCATCACTGTTATCTCCTTGTGAAACAAAGGATGAGATACTACTGTTACCAGGCTGTACACACCCACTCCTTCACACGGTTTAATCAGCAAATATCATTTAATTGGCAAAAGATATAAGTTATACAATGCTATGGCTGGAACACCATGGTGGCAAGAGAGGATTGGCTGAACACATGCAGAGCAAAAGTAGGTCAGTTGGGACCTCAGGGCATGGCTAGGTCATAGTCAGGAAAGCTCTGGTGATAATAATTTGCAAATGTCCATCAACAACTCAACCTTTTGAAACAATAGTGCCTGAGACTGCCTTCACAAAGCAAATTATTGTCCTTGACCCTCTTCCTCTGTCCATCAAAATTCCCCTTTTGTCCCCTCACCTGTTCTGCCATTAAAGAGCTATCACAATTCCTATCAGTCCTTTGTCACCTAATTAGCTTGCTCTGGACCCCAATGTCTACTCTGACAGAGAGCCATTAACACCTTTCCCTCAGGGTGGAAAAAGAACATTTAAACCCTGGCTCTGAGCCAGAGAGCTCGTAGTACTCCACATAGGCCATCACTCTGCTCTCTGATTCTCATTCTGGTACTACCCTCAGACTCTAGTCTAAACCATAGATAAGTAAATATCACCCATTTCACCCTAACTCTTGCTGTCCAATTTTTCCTCTCTTTTCCTCCTGCTAGCCTTGTCTGATTGTGAGATTGCTTAGATCTTATGTGCATGTGATTGTTAATTCCCCTAATAAAACAAATATTCTTTGACTCTCCAGTTGATGTTCCTGCACTAGTACCAGTATACACAGAGATAAAAGATCCTATAAGGTTACCCCCCTCTTGCAGGCCTCCTCTTTAAGCTAATATTCCCCACTGTTTCACAGAGGCACTGACATTGCAGGTGGACCTCTGAGTCACTCACAATTTGTGGTAACACTGGATCAGGTGAGCAGAGCATAATGCTCCACCCACACATCCTTCCTCTGCTTGTCCTAATAGCCTAAGGGATATTTTGAATATCTTCACACTGGTTAAGGAAGCACATTGGTTGGAAACCTGTTGGTAACACACCCAAGCATAATTCTGGCTTATGCATACATATATTTTCTTTGGACAGGATGCAAGGGGCTACTGTCTTGCCCCTTGTGCCCTGTTCAGTACCAACCCACCAGCAGCAGTCAAGCTTCTGCTGTCATTAAACAGCAAGGGGAGGAATGGGAAGGGCCAAGCAGTGGAGATTGCCTCTCCTCCCTGCTGCAGTTCTCTAGGCATAGGTAAGCAAAACAACAACTCATTCCAGTTCCCTCTGTCTTGCAAACTGCAATAAAGATGGAAGGTATGCCTCACTGCTTGGACACCTTTCTCCTCCCCCTCAGTCAGCCTTACTCTCCTTGGGAGGAGGTCCCACAGTTGGGGTGTGGCCACATGTATCCATCAGCCTAGCCCCATGGGGTAGTAGGATGCTCAGCACAGCCTCTGCTGGGGAACTTAGGTTTAGAGGAGACTCATAAGGGACAAGGCAGTCTTTCAAGTCTCTTGACCCCAAGCCAGCCGTGCACTGAACCCAGGGTTGTTTACATAGGAATAAAGACCCCTTTAAATCATAGAGTCCCAGAGCTAGAAGAGACCACAAGGACAATCATGTCCAGCCCTCTGCTATGCAGGAATACACAGTCAAAGCATTCCCCCAACAAATATTTAACATGAATTCTTAAAACACAAGAGCATTGATTCAAACCTATTGGAAGGATTTCAGAACTCAAACTAAATGTATGAACTGAGCTTTGCAGAATATTGGAAGGAATGTATCTCTTTTAATCTGGGATCTTTTGGTTTGAGATTCTACATGAGAAAGAAGACAGGGCTACTATACTACTAGCAGCTGTACCAAAGAGGGAGTTTCAGCAGGTACAGCTTATAACTCAGTCTTCAGCTGCTAAAAGTCCCTCTTCCACACAACTATGAACAAAGCAGTAGCTCTGTGCTTTTCTTCATGCGGGTTCCCTAGGCTCCACAGTACTTCTTGTTTCCCAAAGAAAAGGCCACTTTCTAGGGCTCTGAGATCATAGCAACGGACTTCTTTCATGGGAAAACAAGTTCATTGCCAGGATAACCTTTTCGAATAACACCCCAGGCCCCAAATTAGCAAAGAGACAACAAAAAATGGCTCCCTCAAAGGGATTTGACTGCCATGGTGTAGTGGTTTGAATACTGGACAGCAACTCTGGAGAACAGAGTTCAAATCCATGCTCAGCCATAGAGACCCACTGGATGAGTTTCAGAAGAAGGCAATGGCAACCATTTCTGAACAAATCTTGCCAAGAAAACCCTGTGATAAGTTTGTCTCAGGGTCACCATAAGTCAGAAGTGGCTTGAAGGCATACCACAACAATACATGGATATAACCAATCAGCACTTCAGAGATGCAAAGTCATTGGAGCAGTTTAGCTGATAATATGCAAACACTTACTCCCTCACACGCAAAGGATAATCTTGCCAAAGAAACAAACACAACAGAAACAGCAAAACTAGCTAGCATGTCCCTGCATTCCTCCAATGCAATTCTAAGTTCTAAGCATAAAGAGAAAAAAAATACCTGCACTGTTATATAGTTGTTCAGCATAGATGGTTCTCCTTAGCGAACTGAACTCTAAATTTGCAAACAGCAGATACAAGGAGATCATATTTTGGTAATATACAACTAGCCAATCTTATCTTTCCTGAGGTCATTCACTTTTTTATTTCCACAGGAACCAGATTGTGTCTGTGGCATTAAACAGAAAGACATCTGAAGAACTTGTTTTTGTGCTACTGATTACAGCTAAATGAGCCAAGTTACCAGATACTCTTCTGTCTCTGCTAAGAAAAACTCATCTGGCTCTAAGCACAATATACACAAGTGTGTTTTCACCACATGTGCTTTAGTCAAGATGGCTTTCCATGCTGTTGTTTCTCCTACACATCAGTTCCTGTTTGGCATATCTCTAAAAAGCTACCCTTGAATACAAAAGGAGTAAAATTAATTTAATGGCAAACTTCCCTGTGAGTCACTATTTGGCTGTTATTTTGGTTTGTTTCAGCAACCATTATGGATCATCTTTTGCAATGGGCAGTTTAGATGTCAAACTACAATCTGATGGACAGGCTAGTATACAACTTCAATTAACCTGACATGTCATCTTGGTATAGCTTCTAATTCAAATAGGAGGTAAATACCAGTGATGTATTTAAGTCTTTTGCTCCAAGTCTCAAGTCAAGTCTCAAGTCTCTACCTTCAAGTCTCAAGTCGACTCTCAAGTCCTTGCAAGTTACTCTCAAGTCAAGTCTCAAGTCTGGGAGCCAATTTTATACCCCAACCTGTATTCCAGAATTTCTGAACAGAGTTGAATAAAGTCAGTTTCAACAATTTAAGTAGAGTTGGCCCTCTACTTTTGTGATTTTGCCATCTGCAGCTTCAGAAGTGGGGAATAGGATCCTTCATCTTCCCACTTGCAAAGCTTGAGGCTTTTTCAGAAGTGGGGAATAGGATCTTTCTAACTCCCCATTACTGAAGCTTCAAAAGCTTTAGAAGGAAGGATCCTTCCTCCTCGAGCCCATTGCCTAACACATTTTCTGTTTCCCTCTGAGATACATGCCCTGCACTCTGGGCAGAAGTCTTGACTTCTGCTTTTAGGAAAAGTTTTAGAAAACTCCTCCTATATGTAGCGGGGACGGGCTGCTGAGCAGACCTCAACCCCACTTCAAGCCTGTTGCCTAACCCATTTGCTGTTCCCTCTGAAAAATGTGTCCATGCTTTGGGCTTGAGACAGATCGTCATGTGACCAGCAAGTTGTCAGGTTTCCATGCTGTTGTTTCTCCTACACATCTGTTGTGTGGACTGTTACGTACTGGACCCAGGGCAGCAAGTCAGTCACTAAAAATATGCATATCTCAAGTCAAGTCAAGTCAGTGTGTAATTTTTTGCCAAGTCAAGTCCAAGTTGGGTCACTGAAGTGACTTAAGTCTGACTTGAGTCCGAATCAATCAACTTGAGTCTACATCACTGGTAAATACAAAATCGGGAGCCATGACAGGGGCCACTGCTGATCAGAGCTTGCAGGAGGCAAGGGCAGACCTCACTAACTCTGGTATGGGCTCACTGAGAAAAAAGAACTGCATTTTTTATTTCTTACAACAGCTGACACTACATGGGAAGGTTGCCCGGCTCATGATGTCTACTACCCAGCTAATGGAAAGTTAGTGATCAATCTTCCGAATCTTCTGCAACAAGCAAGAATATTTTGGAAAAAGAAACTGAAGTACACAGAACCAGAATGTTAGAAGGGAGACTTGTGGTCCATCTATTCCAATCCTCTGCTCCATGTGAGGAATCCAGAGTCACAGAATTCCCAACAGATCACTGTCCAACTTCTGCTTAAAGATACTGAAAGTAATAGTGGTCCCTCTTTTCTATGCCCATGTTATCCTTCTTAAATCAGTGGATTTAAATCAGTACCTATGTTGGTTACCCCTGGTGAATTATTGATGAGCAGCAAATGAAGCAGCGGCAGGTGATGCTTTTTTACCATGTTCCAAATTAGTATTTATGGGATATTAAAATTGTGAAACCTTCAAGCAACTGCTAGCAATGATCCAGGTGTCATAAAATGGAAATTAAGAGATGGTCCAGTTGAATCCCCACAGATTTTGAAGCACTGACACCATGCCCACCCTCCAAAGTTCTTTCAGTTCATGCAACTCATCCATGTCATACCAATTGAAGAGGCCGGCTCATAGTCTTTTGTTTAGATCCCTTGTGTAGATTCCCTATAACCTGATAAACCAGGAGTTCTTCCCTTTCTTCTAGAGTTACCACAGGCTGTGCAGTCCACCAAACAGAATCAGGATAGGCATCTCAGGTGGTTTAGCCATTGACGCTTCAGTTAATATCTGACAACAGTCACCTATGACTCACAATACACAAAGTAGAAATGGTAGATGAAGCAGCAAACACAAGATAATAACCCCCAATTAACTACTTTGATGACACCTCTTGGCTTCCAGGGTCACAAAGAACATCAGAAAATTATGAAACAGCCCAGTGAATTATTGATAAACCAAAGTGTCAAGCTGAATCTATCGCCTTCCAGGTATCTTTCCAGTCTGCTTGTCTCAATGACTCTTGCTGTTTCAACTGGAATAACAAGCAGTGCTCAGTATCCAACAGAGCCACCATGTGCTCTCTCATTTTCTCAGATGTGTTTCTGTTACAAGTCAAATGATCCCACACATAGTCTACACACTGATTTGCAGCACTTTATTAACCAAAGATGAACAACTCGCAGTTCAGGGCAACATAAGGCAATTTTACTTGATCCAAAGACCTTTGTTAAAAAGCAAAAAAACCCTAACCATTGCAACAGTCAAGACCTCATCCGAAGTGTCTGCACATTACAGATGATGGCAAAAAATCTTACAAATCTTACACAAATGTGATAATGGATGTAAAATTACTGGATCCAGAATCCTCTCATGCACGACTTCCACATTGAGAGTTAAGCTCTCCCAAGTGGTGTGCCGTACTTGCGCTAAAGAGGCAGGGTGTTCCAAAGATTCCGGGTAGCGCTCTCTCAGCAGGCCCTGATCTCCGGGTGCATTAATCCCATGAGGCTGGCCTGAATCACCTGAGCAGCGAAGGTAATTATGTTGCTCTGGTTGCCAAAGAGGAAGAGGCTCACAATCTACAACTACAACTATAACTAAGACAAACTATATACACAAAAAGGGGAAACTTTGCTGGAGTGTGTCTCTTTAAGGTGGCTGCCAGCCCATGAAGGGAAGTAAGGCAGTTGCCTCGCTCTTCTGCTGCGCAAAGGAGGGGGTTGCCCAGTCTGGGGGCTTTCCCTTCCAGTCCTTTGATTGTGTTTGTTGGTGGGTCTCTGAAATTAGTTGCAAGAGCGGCAGTGCCAACTCATTGCTTGAGACCCTTTTGTCCAAATCAAAGGGGAGGCTGGTGTCTGACCCAAGTGCCTCCTGAAGTAAGGTCTTTAATGCATTATGTGGCGGAATGGTGATCGAGACAGAGCCAAAGACTGTCTTGGCCCGTCTCAGGATCACCAAAGTAAAAAGGTATTGGGTACCGCTGAATATGAACTTAAACTGGCACCAGTATAGCTCTGTGGAGGGGAAGGCAGCAGCCACATCTACCTCCGTGTGGTATTTGGGACTCACAGTCGTGTTTGTTAGGGTCTCCCCTGATGGAATGCAGTTAACGGGAGTATGTATGGTCATGTCAGGGTGTGCCAGTGTGAGTGCCTGTGCTAGCCCGTGCTCTGATTGGGCAGGAGCCCCTTGCTGCTTGAATTCCCAATCCCATGTGAAATTCCTCTGAAAGATGGCATGGAGAGGAAGGACTCTCCTGGCCAAGGCTTCAAGGAAATCCCGGGGGAAACTGCTGGTTTCTAGCCGGGGGCTCAGAGCAGGGACAATGGCGAGCCTTGAAAGCTTGAGGCTGGCTTCCACTTGCTGTGTGCTCTCCTTTTCCTGGCTCTCACACGTGCTGGCAATATCTGGTGCTGGGTGAAATTTGGTGGGGGCTTCCTCCTGAACCTTAGCCTGGTGCAATCCTTCTCAGTGCTCTGAAAGCACTATTGTCTCCGAGATGGTTGGATTCACCCTCGGGGCTGAGTCAGGAGGAGGTGCAATCTGCCTGGCTCTGGTGTGCCTGGGGCGCTTGGGTTTTCTGAAGGGCTTGGATTGGGTCCCCCCCCCCCATACCCGGTCAAACGGATAGCATTGGGGTGGGCTCACCCTGTCTTCTCAGGTTAGGGAGCAGCACCTTTAGCGCTGCTCCGGAGTCTGCAGGAGGGGTGGCAGGTGTCTTTTTCCTATTGGTCCTAGTGCCTGCCTTCACCCTAGATCTACCCCATCTGTTGGGCATTAGTCGAGCCACAACCCTCTGGGGGAGATCCCGGGACCGAGGGCACCCCTATCCTGGCAACTCTAAATAGCGGCAGTATCCAGCCAGAGGGGACCGTTGGTCACCGCATTCACAGGCTGGCTATTTCCAAGTGGTAGATGCCTGTCTAGGGCATCAAGGAGCTCGATCATGGGTCTCCCATCGAACTGGCTCATATCCAGTCCGAACCGTCTAAGCATGTTCCAGATCAGAACTCTATCTGAAGAGTACGTCTGGGCAGTGGGATCGTAGCCTCCAGACGTCTCCCTGGGAGGGTTAGAATCCGGGGCCTGTCTAGGGACATAGGGCGGCTGTGAGGAGTGCCTGGGCTTGTCAGGCTGGCCTCAGGAGTCCCTAACTTTCCACTGTCTGTTGTCCTGTTTAGGGCGCGAATTCCAATTCCCCTTGGGAACCGAATTCGGAGCCGATCTCCTGTGCTGGGAATGGGGACCATAATTGGAGTATGTCACTTCTGATATGGGCTCCCAGTTCCCGGCATCACGTTTGTGCGGTTTGGCAGGAGGTTTCAGAGAACCAACCTCTCGCAGCAGGTCTGCGACCCGCCAGAGGTTGTTTCCGAATTCCTCCCATCCGGTGGTGGCAGGATCCACTAATCCCAGGGCCATCTTTGTCTCGTGGTTCAAGCCTCCGTACAACAGAGTCTTGAACTCCACGTGGTAAAAGTTATAGCCAGCAGGAGTTAGGGGAACTTTCTCCGCTAAAATGGCCAACAGCTGCTTGCGCGCTACGTAAGCCTCAGGGTTCTCTCGAGGACCCTGTTGCTCCATAACGTAGAGTACACTGGCACTCTGTCCTGAACAAAGAATGCTTATCACCTCCCTCATCCAATCGTGGGCCTCGAGTCTTACCAAGCCTCGAGCTGCCACGGCTGATTCAAGGGTAGGGAGCTCGGAAGGGGACATACAAAGTCAAGCCAACTGGGTCAGGTCGTGGCCATTGGCTGTCGGGTGAGAGGGTATCACCGTGTTCAACCACATGATCCCGGTAGACCGGTTTAGAGGGCCCAGTTGGTCCGCAATGGCTTTGGCCTCTGTGGCTCGCCACAGGACCCTAGTCTCTGTGACCTGAATTTCCTGCATCTCAAGTCTCTCTGAACTGCCTTCGCCAAGGGGAGTGGTCCTCTTTGTCATGGACCTAGTTTCTACTGGTTGGACTGGGGCCGTGTGGTCGCTCCTGTCCGGGTTATGGGGCAATGTGCCCAGAGCATCCTCTGGCAGTGGCTCCTCGTGGGACAACGAGGGGAGAAGCTCAGGGCACACCACGGAGATCAGGGTTCTGCGGGTGTGGAGCTGGCTCTCCAGAGCCTCTATCTGTTTATGGCAAGCCTCATGACTGACAGCCTCATGCTGCTCCTTCACTTGGCTCACCATAAACTTGGCTGCAGCTTGGGCGTGGGCAAGCTCATCCTCTAAGGCATGGGCCTTCTCCTCCCAAGTCTGAGCCTGCAAGGTGGCAGCACTCAGTTTCTGTGCGGTGGCTTGTGCGACGGACGCGAACGTTACTTTGTCCGTGCGCAGAGCCTCCATCTCGGCATGAAGCTGGGCATTCTCCTTTTCTACCTCACCTAGCTTGGCTCTGGCCTCAACCAGGGATTTTGAGGCATCTCTGGCGGTCAGCCAAAGTCCCCAGGCGGCCAAAGCATCCTTTGACGGCCCGAACGGGTTCTTTGTCTGGCGTGCCTGAACGTACGCCTCCCTTAACATGGCAAAGGGATCTGTCGTTTGGAAGCTAGACTCCTTCCAAGGACGTTTCCCTTTGCATTTCCACACAAGGTTGATACATCGTAATAGCGTCAAATTCTTACCCTCCAGTCTGCACGTTGTAGCATTTTAGCATCGTAGTTTTCCTTGTGGTTCTGCACATTTTCAGGTCCTAGAATGGTTCACTGTGATGAGGAACTGCTGTATGTAAAAACCAGAAAAACTCTGATGTAAATCTCCCAAACCAGTTCTGCTTTGTATTTTGCCTACACGCAAAAGCATATCATTGATTCACAGCACGGAAGTGGCCAGCTATGGGCCTTCCCAGACTGTCCCTTCCATCATTTCCGTCCCTATCTCTTTCTGTTCATCAAAGGACAGGCTGCCATCATGATTGTCTTCATGTGTTAAACAGACACTGCTGATAGACAATGAGAAGACAGTGGATTTGGTAATGGACTGTTAAGACTTTTTTTTTACATATATCTACGAACGTATATACCTACGCACAAACGTAGTAATGCAGAAATGTGTTTAAAATGCTTGTGTCATTTTTTTAAAAAACAACAGACCAATCAACAATGGCAGGGTGGGTTGAGGGACAGGTGACCAGGGACTTGCTTTTGCAGATGCAGCAACCACTGTTCTCCAAGGTAGTATGATGTAAATGAGGGGGTACAGACAGCACAGTTTATGAATTGGAGTATAAAAACACCACTCTTGACATGTGATGAACTGCTTCTCCTTTCTTGTGTGGAAATGACTCTAGTGGGAAGCAATGAGAACTGGAAACTTACTTTTGTTGTATCAAAGTTCAGATACTCCAGAATTCCAGAGGAAAACTGTCTTATAAACTCCAGTGCCACTGGATCATGAAAAGATTGCCATGATTTTAAGGAAAACACTTTGTTTACCTTCACATTAAATAGATAGTGTTTAAAGAGGTTCAAATTCAGTAATGAGAACTGAGATTAACACCTCTATTTCTTTTCTACTGATCACTCATATTATCTTAAATTCTTCTCTCCCTCTCTCTCTCTCTTTCTTTCTCTCTCTCTGTCTGTCTATCTATCTATCTATCTCTCTCTCCCCCCTGTTTCCTCTCCTCTTCTTTCTACATCGATAGACAGTTCTAAAGGTTTGGACAATGTGCGTTTTTGGCACAGAAAACAAAATTTCACAGTGTTCCCAAGTAAAAGAAATGCTCTCACCTGGTTTTCTTTCAGCAGTTTTAGAAGTCATCATTTTGCCCAAATTTACATCTGTTATGTGTAAGAAGAAGGAGATTAAAGTTTCAAGGTTATTGTTGTCTTCTGGAGACTATTTCACATCCCTTTGTTTCCATGATGTCATTGGCAAGATTTGACTATTTCCCAAAATACAAAATGGTAGTGATTTCTTCAAGCTTTGTTCTGTCTGTCTAGAAAGTGAGTTTTGATTCCCAGTCTCTCATGCTGATCAATATAGACAACAGAGAAAGATGAAAAATGCAGCCACTCAATGGAAACATCAGTCATTTTGATGCTTGGGCACACATTCATAGGAGAATTTGGAAGTATTAGTATTACTTCCCTACTTGAATTAGAGCTGAATCCCATCTTGATGTTAACATCCACAAGATTATTTTCTTGTCCCCACATATATCATCTGCTATGCTGAAAATGCTGTTTTCTATGCAAAACAATTATATCTGAATTTTACATAATATAAGTCCCAAATTGGGTGAATTTACAAAGTCCCAAACTCTGAAGATTCCCATGAGTCCAAGGTTCTTCTCATCAGCCTTTCTCAACAGACAGGAAACGTGTTTTTCAACCATTTTCAAATATTTTGGAATACTGTTCTTATCCCTACTAATAACTGCAATATTTTTCAGGCACAAAGCCTCAGCCGGAAATATTAGGGCCACAGAAACCCATGGTGGCTTTCAACTGATAAGATTTGAACCCTAGGTCATCTGGTGGGTGCCAGTCTGAGGAAGGAAAATGGGTTTTGGAGACTGTTTTGATATTTGTAGGCACCAATTACGTGATCAGAAGATGCCAGTTCATCTAAAGCATTCACATTGCAAATCATGAAGGGACAATTTAACATTCAAATTTCAATTTCAAATAGTAAATTCAAAATTTGATGTTCAGAAGACAGTTACATTGGTTGCTTCATTTCTTTCTTCCTTTCATATAAAAATAAGACATTTTTATATTTTATGTTTGAGGGGTCAGCAGAGAGACAGCAGTGTACCACTGTAACTCCTTCAATCTGTGAATATCAAATCTAGGGCCACAAGTTAAGTATGCAAAACTGAAAGTTTCTACTTAGATAGTTCTCCACCAGGTTTTGGAGTTGCTAGGAGACACTGTTAGAATTCTGCAGTACTTCCTTCTGCTTGTGTTTCATAGTGACAGTCAGAACAGAAAAGGAGTTGCTATGTGTTTTTTTGAAAATAAATCTGCAGACCTACAAAATCTACAGGACCCTCCATTTCTCCATCTGTTCTCCACTTTTAGAACTTGAACAAACATTTGTTGCAGGCTACTCAGTCAATAAACCATCATAAAATAATGTTTCAATGGCTTAGTTTCAGAGGAAAAAAAAAAACCTGGGAACACTATTGTCCCAATAAAGAAGTGATATATTAGAGGCTTTCCTGTTGCTATTCTTTGGTTTATGAAAGAAAACTCATTCCTCACTTGAATTCCTCTATCCTAGCAGTTCATAACCTCGAGTCCATGGACTCCAGAGGACTGTGGTATTCTCACAGGGGGTTTGCAAAGGCTTGAAGAAATGTTATGAGCTTTTACAGCTAAAATAAAATGAATGGATGAAAGGAAGGAAGGAAAGAAGACAAATGGATAAACAGATAGACAATCATACATTGATCTCAAAGAGTAGGAGTCTTTTGCTAGTGACAGACATCATTTATACAAATTTTATTGCATTCAAAAATTATGAAAATGTTTGATAGCAAAAATGTACACACCACTTGCTACTTCCGCATATAGTGAAAACATGCAAGTGAATGATGCTGAGTGGCTGAGAGAAAACACGTGACATTTCTTGCTACCACACATACAGCCAGAAGCTGCCTTGAGTTCAGTCTTGGTGGCCCGTGGCAGCAAAAGATATTTAAAGGGGGTCCATGGTAAAGAAAAGGTTAACAACCACTGCTATGTCCCATTGGACCACAGGCCATGTTTCAAATATCTATAAATGGCTAACAAGTGCCACCAATGGCAGAATGTCTGAACTGAAGGTAGATTTCAATCCGAACTTCATACACAAACAATGGGAACAAATCTGAGCGTTCCTCTCCCCCTCCCAATGAAAATCATGCTCATGAAAATCAAGAAGACACATTCAATGTTACCTCAATGTCATTTCTGCCTATATAATTTGTGCCTGTTTGAACTCATCTGCGTGGCATAACCGGTGAGCAGTGGCATTCTCTTCTACATATATGGCCAAAATATCCCCATATTGCAGAATTCTGGAGACCACTGGTGGCTGATGACTTCCAGTTTCCATGTCAATGGGGCAACTCTGGGATTTAGTCTGAACTTTAAAGGAGGAATCCAAGGGATTTTTCCCCACATGGATCACCCATCTTACCATTGCAGTTCTGGAAAAACACCTTCTAAAAATTCAGAGAGACTTCATAGCTGGTTTGGTAGTCCAGACAGTAAGCATGGAATAAGTTCTGCAGGCAAGAACTTCCTTGCACTATATAATCCTGTGTAAGTGCCCTTACAGATACCATAGATACAGTTCTGATAGTGAACCATGGGTCTTTGAACCCAGACTTTTAAAAGCCATCAGCCTGAATTGTTGAATCTGTCAGTTTTGCTTTCTTCCATATTCAGCTTTTTAAAACTTAAGTTCTTTCTGTCACATTTATGAAGAAATACATGAATTTTGGAAAGTCTTTATTTTTTAAAAAAAGCATTTATTCTCCGTCCTCATCCAGGGTCAGGGCAAACTTGGGACTAGATGAGCCAGTAATTAGAAATCATTTTGAGTGAAATTACACTCATTTCTTTTCCTTCCATCCAAGTTTTCCACTTGAGACATTTCCCAGTGAGTCATAATATCACTTACTTCAGTTTTTGGAAGATATCTGATTCATTTTCCAGCACTTAAGAAGGTTTCTTTTTTACTACAACTCCCAGCATCCCATAGTCAGCAAAGTATTGTCCATAATGACTAGAAATGTTGGGAGATACCATCCAAAACAGAATTTTTCCAAGCTGTGACATGCTCACAAATACACTCTTGACTCTAACTGAGAAGTAATTTCTCAATATGCATCATCCCTCATGCTCTAATTTGTTCCACCTTTCTTTAGGCTAGTCTGATGGACTGATTTAGGTAGGTATATTCTTAAAATAGGAACATCAGATTTACATTTTGTCTGCTCTCTGCCCTGCTTCATGGCGGGATTGTGATTTTAAATAACTATCAACCAAGATTAGTCAGGACTAAATTATGCCCGGAGAAGCCAAGCTTTTATACACACTTGTTTGAAAAAACAAATGGGTGTTTAAAAAGTAGAGGAAAATTTCAGATTAGTCTATTGGGGTAAACTAGAACAAGTTGTTTGCTTCATTAGGGGCTGATGGATTAGAAGCTCTAAAATAGCCATCCACAGCTTAGGGAGAGAGGAGGAATATAGACTAGCTGGATGGCATCTGTCCAATTATCATCAGTCAGGATTTAATAATGCAGAGCATTAGTAGTGATTGACCCTGTGGTGATGAGATTGTCTTTTTAATGGGGAGGTGAATAGGTCAGGCATTTCTACCACAGCTATTATTGTTCAGCAAGCTAGGAAGCAAAATGGGATTTTTTTTCCCTTTAATGCTATTTTTACAATAAGCCTGTGTGACAGATAAAAAGAAACAGAGACTGCCTGATAATGGTCCTTTCCACACAGGGCAATTGAAACGGTGCAGAGCGACCTCCAACGGAGGTCTTCTGCACCGTAGAGTGGACTGGGGCGGACTACTTTTTGTAGTTCCACACCTCAGTCCGCTCCGAAGCGACCGGAACTGGTCGCACAGTGTGCTTTTTAAAAACCTCTTTTTAGAGGTTTTTAAAAAGCACGGAGCGCGCAACTCCGTGTCGCTCCGTCGCTGCGCTCCGGTGCAGATTTGCAGGCGTGCACTAGTGCATGCCTGCAGATCTGCCGGGGGTGGGCTTTAGGCTGGCGAGCTTCTCCGGTTGGTGGAGAACCTCCACCAACTGGAAGCCGCCGTTTTGGATGCCAGAGCAGTGCGGAGCGACGAGCTCGCACTGCTTCTCGTCCCGACGGCCTCGCCCGGACGCTGAAGAAGTCCGGTGAGTAGCGTTTTTGCTCGGCTCCTCCCCCACGTCTGGAAAGGGCCAATATTAGTGACTATGTAGCACACCAGATATAAAAGCCCAGGTCCTCCTCCTAATTACCCATGCATAAGTCCCATAGAATCTGATGAGATTTGCACATGCTTGACTGATAGTAAGGTTATGTTAAAAAGCTCTTAAGCATAATTCAGAAATAGTTGAGTTAGGAATGCCTAACTGACATTGGCACAGAATTGTTAGTCATTTCAGCACCTTTTTGAGATGAGATAACTTTTTCTGTTGTTACACCTTAGGCCAGTCTTAAAACTTTTTGATCCAAAAGCATGAACTAATTCCACAGAGTTCAGTAGAATTATTCTGGGGCAGAAAACAACTGATGTGTGGCAGTGTGGTTTAGGAACTATGTAAAGAACGCACACCAAAAAAAGAAGGCCTTGGGGCACTTTTACACTACACGTTTAAAGCACTATGATTCCACTGTAACTGCCATGGTTCCATCCCATGGAATCCTGGGATTTGCAGCTTAGGGTGGGGCATTTAGATCTTCCAACCAAAGAGCCCCTGTGGAGCATCTGACCAAAAGCAAACCCCAGGATTCTATAGGATGTAGCTATGACAGTTAAAGTGGAATAAAGCACTATGATTGAGTAGTGTGATAAGGCCCATAGTTACTCTACAGGAAAAAGATTGAAATTGGATATGTTCTTACTCACTGCAGAGCCAAACACATGGCCCTGAACCAAGAAAGAGAAAGATAAAACAATATGGTGAGTGACCTGGCACCTGTCTCATCTCAACAATCTTCAGTGCTGGCTATGAATGTCACCAAAATACTCAAGCACATAACTAAACAATAAACATGTGGGTTACTTTAATAGACAGTTGCTAACATGGTTATAAAAAGAGGATCAGGAACAATCAAAGGTATCACGCAGAAGGCGGCAATACTGATATTCTTATGGGGCATTAAAAAAAAAAGGGTAAAGTGTTTCCCCAACTGTGTAATCCATCTGCATTCGTTGGCTGCTTTTATCACTGGTTCCCAATGGGGCATAGCAATAAGAAGATTAGGGCAGACGAATAGCTATTGGCTCAGGATGAAGTAATGTTACAAATTGAGAAGAATGAAGTTTTCACCGCCTTGGCGCATGAACATGTTCCTTTGCTGACTAGGAATCCAAAGCTCAGTGCCATGGTGCTGTTTCATATCAAAATTTGAAAAAAAAAGAAATACATTATTACAAGCTGCGTAGGTATTGGAGGTGCAACCAGATGAAGTTTTCTTTGTTGTGTTTAGCCCATGGAAAATGTTGCTAATGTCCTGTGTCAAGAGAGGCTTAACTGACCCCAACTGGCCTAAGTTGTCTGGCAGTGTTTTCACAAGCCTGACCCATTAACTACTCCCCTTTGTTATTTCACAACAAACTAGCTCTTTCTTTCCTTTTAATTGAAACTTTTTGATGGTATGAAGCTCAGTTCAGGCAAACGAGACATTCCATGACATCATTTGCAGGTGGGCTGGGGAGAGATATCTTTGCCTGTCAAGTTTTTATTTTATAAGAATTTACCCAAAGAGCGGGGGGGAAATAGACCACAGGCTCCTTTCCAGCTGATTTTCTTCTGAACACCTACTAAAGCAGAAGATGAGATATTTGAACGAGAGCCAGGGAAACTGGCTTCTTTAACTTGATCATTTCTTACATCTTGAAATTCAAAAATATGGCCACTTCTTCAGAAGTGTCTTTTCCAGGGCAGAAATGTAGCAAATTGGGAAACCAAAACTGTGATGAGTGGAGCATCTCACCTCACACATCAGTCAATGGTACACTTGTTATCCTCACATTAACTACTTGTAAAGAGTTACAAGTTTTTAAAAAATGAGCATTTCATAGCCAACTGATCTGGGAAAGGGGGAGGTTTAGATGGGTCATACAGGTCTAAAACCATAAGAAATTAGAGAAAACCACTGTATACTGGCTCATTAGAATTGAGAGGAAGCCTCTGTATACTGGCTCAGATAATTCATCCATCTATTCCAATATCGCCAATTTGCATCAATGATGCTCCAGGGGGTCAAGCAGGATTCTTTCCTAATCCCACCTGGAGATCTACGGTGTTCTCCAAGCTAATGCTAATTAGGCTCAGCCTTGCTTAGCTTTCAGAATTGAACAAAATCAACTGTGCTCTGTTTTGCAAAATAGGTGCTCCATAACAAGAGGAAAAATTAATTTGGAAATTCAAGAGACAAATAAATAAAAGCGTGGATATCATAGGCAACTATGTGTTTTCTGCCTGCCGTGTTGCAGGAGCAAACTTGATATGCAAGAAC
The DNA here is from genome assembly GCA_030412105.1 of Cyclura pinguis. Classification (NCBI taxonomy): domain Eukaryota; kingdom Metazoa; phylum Chordata; class Lepidosauria; order Squamata; family Iguanidae; genus Cyclura; species Cyclura pinguis. The sequence continues at coordinate 168,854,082 of CM059600.1, forward strand.
CGGTACTAAAAAGTATCATACATGGCATTACAATCAATATTTTGTACAACAGAATTAGAATTCTGTAGACTTAGAATTAATAGTCCTAATGTAGTAAAAGTTTGAATTCAAACTATTAGAATTAATAAGTCCCTTGTGGAAGGTTTCTTTGTGAAATACTTGTATTGCTTGAAGTGATCACTTTCTCTTAATGCTGTTTTGATGTCATTATTTCCTATGACTGCCATTCATCAATGTCATTTTAATCATGTTTCCTACTTCTTTGTCTGTTCTAGTTTTGCCAGCCAACGATCATGAAATCAGTAGGGTACAGCACCACCACACTATTTAACCAATCAAGTTTAGCAGGAGGGAAATATTTATTAATTCAGCACAAACAGAGAGAGGAAAAAGTCCTAAAAGAGAGTCAATTCCTGTCAAAACTTCACAAAAAGCAGCTAGCACTAGTTATATCTGTCTGTGTGTCTATATCAGAAAATGCATAAATATCTAGTGTCTTTCAGTTATTATACCTTTTGTGTGTGCCAATAACTATCGTTAAGGAAAACTGCAGTTGGTGAATGTCTGAGGCATAAATTCCATTTTCCTTCTGCATCTTGTCCTGCAATTGGATATTTTCAACTTTGGAGGAAAATAGTTTTCATTAGCCAGAACCAGCTTTCATTCCCACATGGCAAGAAGTTCCTGAAGAAGCTTCACTCTCAGTAGACCTCTGGTGAAACAATTGTTTACTTGCTACTGTAAACCTAGCCAGAGGTGACAGCAACATAACATAGGACTCCTTTACTCCCAGCTGTAATTCGGAGTTGAAAAAGCTTTTAAAAAACCCACTGTTAAGATACAAGCATGCAACAGTTAACAAAACCCCTGACAAAGAAGCTGTCCAGACCTTTCTCCTCTGTTCGAGTGGAAGAATTTCAGCATAAACAGCATTGGGAGGATGGGGAAGGAGGGCAGGTGAAACACAGACTTGGGTACTCATGTAGCATGCCTTGGTACACAATGTAATAAATTCTGAGGTGGGAAAGACCAGGATTCTACCCTAGTTGATCCTATTTAGCGGTGTCTGTCTGCCCACAACAGGCAAAGTAAGCAGCAGCTGCCTCCAGAGTCCCTTAGTGAGTATGCACAAACAGAAAAACTTGAAAAGAAGAAAACAGAAGAGCCTGCCTCACCAGTTCTCCCCAGCAGTTTAACAAAGCATAGCTCTGTCAGTTTGGCCACTGGAAGGAAAATCAGAAGAAAAACAGAAGCTGGTAAAGGGAAAAATAAAGGCATCGTCCCTTGAGGAAAAGTTTCCAACTGGTCTCCACAAGATTCAGATTGTTTTTGTTCATTTTTGCAAGGCTTCCCTGACCTGGTTGTTTCACATCAGATGTGCATATTGTTAGTTGGGGGTAAAAAGTTTGCTGAATCATGTTGAACTTCTCTTCTTTTTTGGTGATGCAGGAACCTACCCCTGTTCTTTCCATGTTGTTTCTGCCAGTGGTACCAAAATGTTCTGTTAAAGAAATAATGCCAAGAAATACATTTGCATCACTAGCTTAGGCCATTTCTGCACTAGACTGTTATACTGCTATTATTCAACTTTTAACATCCTTAGGCCCCTCCCTAAACTACAAACCCCAGGATTCCATAGGATGTTGAAAGTGAAATAATAGCACTACAACAGTCTAGTGCAGAAATGGCTTAAGATAATGTGGTGTCTTGAGTCTGGTGTTATTAAACTGAGGTAACACCACTGGTCCTCTGCTTCTATTCTAGTGAGTTAGAGAGAGGCATGTTTAAAAAAAAAACAACCTCTCAGGCCAATATTCTATTTAGGCTTGCCAGAGTGAAAACTAGAGAGGGCTGCCCTACCTTTACCAGTTGTGCAGAAGAAGGAATTTCAGCAAGTGTTGCTTGTTACCTGGTTGTGTGCTAAGCACCACCTGCTGGATCTCCTTTTACACAGTCATTAAAGGTACAGGAACTGGCTCCACATGTCAATCTAATCCTATTGCTAGTTCCAAGCAGAGGAGACCCACTGAATCAACAGTGACACACAGTTTCAACACATATACATATATATCATTGATTCAGTGAGTCTACTTTCATTTGAACTTAACAACTGGCTGCAGTCTCAACTTTGTTATATTTTTCAGAATCCTGCCTGCCATCCTTTGTTTGTATTAGAGTGCAAGTTTTTTTTTTCCTTTATTGAATGGAAAACAGTCCACATATTCTGTGTGCCTTTCCTGCATTATCCGAAGCAGGGCAGTAGCTACCGGGGGAACAAAGTGAGGGCTTTGCTCCCTCATAAGAATTCTGCCTCGCCAGACAAAATTTTCCTTCAGTCTCCAAATTTTTAGCATCACAGACAGTGAGACTTTGAAAATCATTGACACCCACCCCCTAGTACCTGGAATCGTGTTTTTTGTGGACGAGGGAGCTCAACAGTGGCAAGCACATTATTATTAATTTTGTTCTCATGCAGTACTTACAGGAGAAAAGCAAATTGCTACTTTTCCTATTCAAATTGTCACTTCATTATCCATAAACATGAAGACAAGCACAAAGTGAACTTAAATGTGACCTTCGTTTGTTCAGTGTCACATATTTCCAAGTAAGGGTGCACAGGACACTGTGGCACTGGGAGGGCTCAATGATCATCTCTGCCTTAATTTTTCTGCGTACTCAATCATTTAGTAAACTTCCAATTGATAATGCCTGAGGAACCTCAACTGCACAGGACTCTCAGTGGTCTAATTTTTACAAATCACTTCATGTGAGGAGGGAGAGTGATCCCTTTCTGCCTGCCTGTCATTCCACATCCATGCCTTTTATGTTTGTTCTATTCACCTTTGGTTGCTACTTCTCTTTGAATGCCTAAATTCTGTGTTTAAATGATCATCTGAAGTCTTCAGTTGTTGCATTCTGAGAAATTTGGGGACCAAAGGAAAATGTCATTTAGTGTAAGTCATTACGGAAGGCAGGGCCCACATTTTGCTCTTCCCCTCCCCCTGTAGCTACACCTCTAGTGAGGCGTGTTTGTGTATATTTTTCAGTGGCACATGTTTTAGCAATTTGCATTTTTAAAATCTATGAATGATTTCATGTGTAGTTTCTTTTGTCTGAAATATACCACAAGCCTTGCAACAAGTGTGTGTTTCTAAGGCAAGGTGCACTTTGTTCCTCAATTTGTCAAGGGAGAATAATCTCAATAAGAATCTCCTGGTGATCAAAATGCTTTTCCATTCCTAATTGGTAGTGTACAAATAGTACATATGCAATGATGAGCTCAATAGTATAGAAAAGGTGCAGAAGCATCTGAGCACATTCTCAACAGTAGTCTGGGTCAGCATCAGAGGTTGCTATAATTCAGTATCTGTTCAGCCCCATCTGCCAGCAATTCGCTAAGGTAAAACAAGACTGGAGGATTTTTCTCATCCCCAGCACTGGGTTGAATCTCAAAACTTTTTAGGGACCAGATTCTAGTGAAGGAAATGGCAAAAAGGCAATCGCATAAGGACGGGGGGGGCAGTTCACCCCAGGAGGCAATGTTTTTGGGGCATCCTGGCCACGCCCCCACATAGAGTGGCCACGCCCCTTGCACCTTGGCCCTGCCCAGTCCCACCCCACCCCACCCCCTCCACACACTCCAAGCTCCACCACTGCAAAAGGGTGGGACCAAAGTCAAAAGGGTGAGAGCAAAAATAGCACATTTTAGTTGACGGGCCTGACAGCAAGCTTGAGGAAAGTATTTCAGCCTTTTCAAATGGAGGCAGTAACTCATTTAAAGACTACTACCAAATAAGGATATCATGGGAAAGGGGGCAGGACTACCTGGGGAACCCTAGCAAGCCACACTGCGAACCCAACTGTGATAACTGAAGCCCCTGTCAGAGCTGCTGATGACGAGCAGCAGATGTTGGTCCCTGTTGCTCAGGGTGGAGATGACGAGCAGCAGCTGTCGCTCCCTGTGGCTCTGGCTGGAGATGCGTCCTACCGCTCAAGAGCTCCCCCTGCTGCCATGGACCAAGCAGGCGCGGATGTTCCTCTGCCTGCTCCTTTAGGGCAACAGGGATCCGATTCCGAAGATGCTTTGGAGCCTGTGCCAATCAGCCCACAAACAAGGCGGAGACTCAAGAGAGCTGAGCAAAGGGAGGCTTCCTTGATTAAGTTCAAGAAGCAGTGACTAGCCACACCTGTGTCTTGGGCTATATAACTGCCTGCCTGGAAGTGTTCCTTTGCTTGTGGCAAACTTTCTACAAGCCCTCTCTTTGCCTCCAGCACCCAGCTCCTGATACCTTGGATTGATCTCTTGGCTCTTGGATTTGGACTCTGACTATGGCTTTTGCTTGTTGCTCAGGCTAGGTAAATGGACTGCCTATGAGTACTTGCTTGCTTTGACTCCTCCTGGTGGGATTCTGCTATCTCTTCCTCTCCCTTCTCCAGGCTGGCTCGCCACCCGGCTCTCTGACCTTGACACCAACAGATCCTGAATCAGTCCCAGTTCCTGTGTTTTCCCACTCCTGCCCTGCAGCTTCTTTAGCCCTGTTGCTCTTCCTCCTTACTCAGGTCTCAGGGCTTAGTCCCTGTTCTTTGGTTACCAGGAAAAGGGAGGGTGAAAGTGTAGCTTTTAAAAGTGTGTGTACATCTATATCCCTCAGTTATCAGACTTTATGTTTTTAATTTGGATGGGGCACCCCATGTAACTGTGATCAATGCTTCGTGTTTCATGCTTAAGGACATCACCAGGGGTTCACCTTTTAACATCACAAGGGTGATATCAACAGGGCCTTGCCCCTCCTGTGACATTACTAGGAGGGTCAACTCTAGGTTTCAGTTTTTCTTCCTGAAATCCAAGGCCTGGGGTAATTCTGACCTGATCAAACAGTGACAAGACTAAAAAATGTACATGTAGGTTGTCTCTCCTTCTCAATCTGCCTGTTGTCCACCTTTTTCTTTCTCATATCATCCTGACCCAGAAAAGAGCTAAACAAATGGGTAGTAGCAACAGCATAGTAGACAGATGAACTTAGGCCCAGACAGGAAGGATTGCCCCCTGCAAACTTCACATCCACAGACCCCCTAAAACCTGGAAAAAACTAAAGTATTATAGTTTAAATCACTATGGAAAATCACCTTGAGTCATAGATCCATAAATCTTGAACAGTTGTAACATTGTCCATAATTCCACTACGTCTCAGTGCTTCAAAACTTATTTTAAGAAAAAGGTTTCACTCAGTGTTGTCTCCACATGTTAACTCACAATCAATTGTGGAATTTTCTTAGAAACAAGATAGAGAAAAACATCAAGACAAAACAGACTTGACCTTTCCTCAAAAAATTCTGGGGTTCATTATCAGTTAGCTACTGACCTTTCCTTCCCTAGCTAGTTCTGAAACAAAGAGAACTGAAAACAGATGTTGAACTTTGACATAGCCTTTACCAATGAAGCACACCTTGCAAGGGGAAAAGAAGGGGTGTCTTATGTAAGGAATTTTAACCTTTCTAGCTCAGGGCAGCTGATTGTCTTAATAACCTTGAAAAGTGCCTTACTTCCAACCATAGTGCTCAGAAGATGCATGGTCCTTGCTCAACACTAAGGATAACACAAAGTTTCAGTTTCCTTACCAAATTCCATCTGGGACAGTAGTGGCAAAGGTGTAAGGTTTGGCTGCATTCAGCCTTAAGCCTTACTTCAGACCCAACGTCCCCCCCCCCCGGTCACCCCCCCAGCCCTCTTTTTTAAAAATGACTATTTTTCTGGCAATTTTTCACCCAAAACTGTCTCAAACAAATAAAAATTGGCTACAAATGCAGCTATTCAGTTCTCTCTCTCTCTCTCTCTCTCTCTCTCTCTCTGTCTTTGTATCTCCCCCCCCCCCAGCCCGCTTTTTCTTTTCAATTCATTTCAGTGGAAGATAAAACAAGAACATCAGTTCCCTCCTTCCTGCCCCATTTCAGGGACATGTTGGGACAGAGGAGAGGTTTAGATCCATGAGGTTATCACACTCCAACTTGGTGGAGTCTTGGAATGTTGCCTTTTGTGTTATTACTGCCATTTATTAATCTAACAGTGGTTTGGATTTTTGTATTTCTGAGGTTTCTAAATGTGGACCTTTTTCTCCATTTACTGAAAGATGTGGCCTTTAGGATGCCCTCCAGCAAACTAAAGAACTGCTGTCCTAGATAATTGTTTATTAAAAAATTAACCTACCAGTTCAATTTTCAGAACTTTGTACCTGATTAGAAGTAAATCTAAACCAGGTTTATTTGTTTTGGGTTTGAGATGTTTGTTTTTTTAGAATATGAACATATATGTCATAAAAGGCTTCAACTTAAAAGAAGCATTCCCTCCTATGTGGCAAAAGAGGGAATGCCTCACTTGAGATGTGACTTTCCATCAGCAGTATTTATACAAACATACTTTTAAACAGATCTGCTGCTAAGTTAATGATATTTGAACTGGTTAAAACTCTTTTATTAAATTAATTGGACTGATTACTCAGTTTAAATGTTGCAGCCATAAAAGACAAGAGAGGAAAGGATTGCCAAGGTTGCTATAAAACTTCTATGTCACAAAATATCTACAGGAGCACTTCAGTCATCCACCTTCAGTTCCACAGAAGGAAGGTAGAATACCCACCACTGATTATCTGCACACATGAATCTAGTAGGGCAGATAAGATAAATACAAGAATACAGAAAGCAAACAACTGAGCTTTTGTTTCAGAAAAAGTTTACTGCAGACAACACGTTGCTCTTTCTTTTTTTTTATGGGCCAGCATGGTTCATATTGCCTTATTGTTCATGATTATTATTATAATGGGAAAGGAAAATCAAAGTAACTCAGCTAGAAACCACGGAGGAAAAAAAAACCCACCGTAATGGGAAAAGTAAGAATGGAGAGGATGTGGTACGTGTCTTCTTCTTGTTCTTGTTCTCCTTTTTCTCTCAAGCTCTATAGTTTCTCCATTCACTTCCTCACACAAGGCAGATACATTTGATTTTGGGGACAGATCACTTTCTGGCTTTCAACATTGCATGGAATGTAGAATGTTGGCAGATGAAGCTTCTCTTTGGCACCTGCAGCCTCATATGGGAAAACCTGCTCTGAGTTTCTTGAAAGAATACTACAGGGCTGTCATGTCAAGTTTGTAGAAGGAAGGAATTTTGTTTACCAAAATAATCTTCATCACTCTCCCCACTGCACAAGAGTTCACCAAGCTGACCAGGACAGTTATTTCTCAAACAAACTCAAATCACCACCACCACCACTTTTAGAGCACAAAAAATACTAGTGGGACTAAACATGACAAAAATAATCTTCAATATTCTTGATGTTGTATAGATAATTAAAATGTTTCCAGGAGAAACAGAAAGATGCACACATTCAAAAGATGTGAAAATGTGACGACAGCCCTGAATTCACCCCAGGAAAATAGTGTATCTGCACAATTCAAGTGGCTAATTGCATTTGAAAATATGACATTTAAAATGCCCTGGCATAGGTTCTCATAATGGCACTGCTATGAGGATTTGTCCACAGCTTTGAGTCAAATGGTAGACTGTCACCTTCTAAAGAAGCTGATGCTGCCAGGGAGTTGCATCACTGACTCATCACGAGACATGAAGTTATAGATATCTATTTCCTGGAAGCAAATGTAGTTTATAGCCATTTAAATTTCTCAAAAATAAATATGCTTAATTCACATTTATGTTTAACTAACACAGACTTGTCATGTCCAGCTTGTCCCCTACCCTTGAAGCAGCCAGCAATGAGCTGATACCACATACCTGCTTTAACTGAAATTTACAGAACCAAAAGAAAGAAATGTGAGTCAACAGCAAAATCAGCAAGAATAAGTTAGAGGTGTGTACCAAAGAGAAGACTTGCTTCTGATCCTGCTTTGTCACATCCAAATAAAAGTTAATTTGTCTTAGATCACTCTGGAGACCATTTGCTGAATCAGAACCTTGCTTCAAACAATCTGATGCTTCCTGCCTCTCCATTGACCGTTATGGAGAAAACAATAAATGGCTACAAGTTCTATAATTTAAAAAAAATATATTGGGTTCCATTTGCAAGTACATTAGTCTCTTCTGAGCAAATGAGGCCTGTCACATTTAGAACAAATAGGTGGAGGGTGTTGTGGGGATTTTTCCCAGTGATGTATTTCCTCTTTTACTTCAAGTCTTGAATCTCTACCTTCAAGTATCAAGTCCTTGCAAGATACTTTCAAGTCCAGTCTCAAATGTGGGAGCCAACTGTAACATAAAGAGATGGTGGGGTGTGAGGGGAGGATCAAGGGGCTTACAAGGGTCTGTAGCTTCAGAAATGAGAAAGAGGGTCCTTCATACTCCGCAAGCTGGAGGAATTTGTGTCAATGCACATAAAAGAGTCTGCAACTTCTGAAGCAGGGAATAGGATCCTTCTTACTGCCCATTTCCAAAGCTGGGCAAAAAGAGATGAAAGTTGTAAAGTTTCTGGATGAATGGGTTATGTTACTGAACCAAAGGCAACAAGTCAGTCACTAAAAATATACAAGTCACAAGTTGAGTCAAGTCAGTGTGTCATTTATTCCAAGTCAAGTAACTGAAGCAAGTTTAGTCAAACTGGAGTCCATGTCAATTGACTCAAGTCTACAACATCGATTCCCACCCCCCTTTATGCTTTGAGCTGTTTCAAAAGGGAGCTTTCTCTGGTTGTTTATCTGTTTGTTATTGGCACAACTGGAAGAAATTTTCAGGCACAGTTGACCTTTCCAGGGCCCTGAAACCTGCTAAGCCTCAGACAGATAGGTGGGATGGAAGGAGCAACACAGGGAAATTCTTATTATCTTTTTTAAAGGAATGAAAAACACTAGACACTAGGTAAAATTATTGTCCAGCTGGAAGTTGGAACTATCAATCACAAAACTGTACCTCCCTCTGCCTTCCCTAGCATTTTATATATATAGACACCTGGGGGGGGCATTTTTGCAGACACACTGGTGGGAATCCTGCATGGAATATACATATGCATAGACACTATACTTATGGTACTGCACAGTGAATCCTGACCTGACCATTCCAATCCCCACTAATGGGCAGCAGCCACTGTAATAGATGGGAGATCTGTTTCACTGTCGCTTGAGAAGTAGTTGACTGGCGTTTCCACCCTTTCCCATGATTGATTTCCATTGCAACAGGCAGAATGAGGGTCCCTACTGCAATTACCTCATGCCAGCATGCAAGGGGGATGGGAATGTCAGTCCACTGCTTTCCAACTGACAGGAGAACAGACTCCCACTAGTCTCGGCAGCTGCTGCCCAGCAAGTGGGGACTCGGGGGCTTTCATGGTCCCTACATAGCCCCTAAACTAGGGATCTTGAATGGGTAATAATCACTAGTGAGTAATTCAAGGTTAAACTTTCATAACTGCCATAGAGGATTCAATCCCTAGTCTATGTTTCTTTACCCCTACCTCTTAGGCCCTTTCTGCAGTAGCCTCCCATCCCAGCATGGGGACATGAGAGGAGCAGGACCGCGACAAGGCTTCTGCATGATGTTGTCACAGTCCTGCTCCTTTCCCATCTCCAGGCAGTGCAACCGTGGATTAAATCACTGCTGAGTTTTCCTTGTCAATGACCCATGATCACACCGCCATCCCACACTTACCTGTCCTGTGGAAAGCCCAGAAGCATGATGGTGGTGTTTCCTGCCCCAGCACAGCCTGAGAAAGTACCCAGCTGCACTGCAGAAGGAAGAGGCATGTCCATTGTGCTTCCTTCTGCAAGGAGCTGGTCCAGTGTGGAGGGGAACACTCCTGTTGCACTGCCGGGATCGCCACCAGAGGAACACTCAGAAGGTAGGGTGCAGAAAGGGCCTTACTCTCCAAATCATTCCAGAACCTTTGGAGGGACCCTAATTTGGCTTAATTTGTCTCTGGAGGACACCTGCCTCATTTCAGACAAGCCTCACATCTCTTCAGAGTTAGACAGTTTGGTTTGAGTCCATCCAAAGCAAATGCTCATTCTGAAGCCTCAGTCATAGTGCTTGGCTGCTGAGTGACTTCAACAACAAAATGCAGGTTCTTCCCTTCCCACCCCCATGTCCAAGGCCAATGGCTGCACCTTTGCATGACACACCTTCTGCAGGGAAATCAGCTGTCTTCTGGCTCATGATACATGTCCATTAAGAATTTCCCTGCATAGTAGGTCAAAAGATCCTACTGTGGTAGTTCTCATTTAGGAAAAGCATACTTGTGAGTATTTCTCCTTCATTCAGCAAACTCATTTGAAAAATGAAATTATGTTGGACTTCAGACCAGACACAAAGAAGTGGAACCTTCTGTCACTTCTGTTTTATGACAACTTTTGAAGACAAATCACTGGGAACTGGATTCTCTTGAAGTGATGCTACATTGGTTCTTTCCTTGTGTATCTTAAAACCATCAGAGATCCCTTATTCTAAAGTGTCTCTGCAGCTACAAGCCATTGAATAACAAGCAGTGAGATATTCAATTTTATCACCTTTGGGCACTGAACTATCAATCAGCTGCATTTCTCTTTCATAGAGTAGTTGCAGCTGTGACATGTATGCTGGAATTCACAAAAGAGGCACCATTCTTGTAAGTGTTTTTCCCATGCGTTAAACTGAATTACAGTTATTAAAACCAGATCCCCTTTTTTGCAATAGCTATTCCAGACAAAATTGTTCATTCAAGCGTTTTCTTTGTCATATCCTTTACATGGGCAACAGAGACCAGGAAGCGCTTGGATTGTTTGCCTTGTGAAGTTTTGCCACCTAAGCTTACAAACCCATCACACTTTATCCTTTCAAGGTCCTTTTATTAGAACTGAATTTTGCAAGTTGTCCAGTTGATGGCTTTCTGTACTGGTACCCTCACACAGTACTTAGAATTTATGAAAACAAATGAAGATTCAATTATTTCAATTTTCCCTGACATGTCCCCATTCCTCACCCTCTGGCTAACAATATTCAGCAAGGTTTTAGTGTACATCTATATTATCAGTTATAGCCATTTGAAACCACTCTAAGTGTCATGACTCCAGACTGTGGAATCCTGGAATTGTTAGTTTAGTGAGTTAATTGGACTTTTCTGTCATAGTTCAGGAAGCAGAAAATTCTTTCTAGCAGTGAATTCCAGCTAGCACTAATACACTTTGATACAGTCAGAGAATTAGACTTATCATTCAGTATTTTTGATATCAGCACCTGTCTAGATTTTCAGACAGGATTTTGGGGGGCAGGGATAACCCTTCTCAGAGATTTCAGGAAATGAACTAGGAATCTTATGTAAAATCAAGGCTAGGTGGCTAGGGCACTACTGCTAGGGTATTTGGGAAGAACAGAATGGTCTGACATCAAACAAGAGAGCTTCCCATACTCTCCATAATCTCAGTAATCAAAATATCTGTGTGAATGAGCAATACCTTCATATACGGTGCATGTCAACATGTGTGTGTATTTATATCACCTGCATTCTATGGATACCATCTCATTAACATGCTTGAGCTTTTCCATCGGAGCAGTGATAAGCCAATGTCATGCACTGCCAGTGTTTCTTGGATCATTTTGATATTTGACACAAAGATGATCGTGGGAATCTCTGGAGCACAATGCTCTTGTAAGATCTGAAAGCTCATTTTGCAAATTTAGATGGTGTAGCAGGTGGGTATCCTCTTTAGATCTATCTGTGCAGTTGGGTAAAAATAAGATCAGCCTCAGAGCTTTTGTTTAGAAGGTATGTCAATAATCCTGACCTCAAATGTGCATCCCCACATCAAAGCACAGGCAGATTGCTGACTTCCTATTAAACAAAACAAGGGGAAAAGGATTGTTTTGGTGTTTATTTTAATGTGGTTTTCCCATTTGATTGATTTTGATGAAATAAGCCTGAAGAAGAGATGACACTGTCAGGAAATCAGAGGGACAAATACTTCGGCAATCAGGGTCTCAGCCTGCAGCTGCAACTTGAGGACTCAGATTATTACTAGGGCATGATTAACTTTACCATTAGACAGTGAGAAAACCATCTCAGGAAGCACAGCTTGGCTGAAATCCTGTAAGGGTCCAGCTTCTGGAAGAGGGTCCCCATTGTACCAAACACTCAGGGACCCTGGAAAAGAAGAGTGGCTGTCTGGCTGGGCCAGTAGTATTTTTGCTGTGATAGCCACACCATGATGTTTTGGGACCTGTCTCCAGCCAATCAGAACTCCAAAAGTCTTGAGGTTGAATCATGCAGTAGATTCAGAGTGGGAACTTCCTCTTTCTGATCTACTTTAGGGACCCAGTTTTACCCCTTGTTGGACTTAAGCCAGTTTTCCTCCTACCTTTCCTGAAAAAGAGGGCAGGAAGGAGAGAAAGTCTGTCACTGGAAGGAAGGAAGGAAGGAAGGAAGGAAGGAAGGAAGGAAGGAAGGAAGGAAGGAAGGAAGGAAGGAAGGAAAAAAAATAGGACAGAATGTTAAAATAACTTGGGTATCAATGCAATCCTGTATTTGATGCCAGACAGGGATGCTGCTGAGGGAGCAGGAGCAAGTGAAGACCGGCTCCTAAATAAGAATTTTCCATCAGTCCCCAAATTTCCAGCATTATGGAGAGTAAGACAGTAAAAATTGTTCACACTTTCAACTCTTACATCTGCTATGTTCACATTCCCTTGGTAACTTTGCCTTCTCCTTTCCTTTGCATGCTGAGACTGTATCTCTAAATGCTGAACTGCAGTTTAAAGTTACTGCAGTGTTAGAAATTTGTGGAACAAAGGAAAATTGGAGAGGGGTCTTATTTGAGAGGGTGATATGGCCCCTTCCCCCATGCTGGGTGCAGAAAATCCAGGGTAAGAGAAATCTCAACAGATGATTGTCCAGTCTTTCCTTGAAGATCTTCAGTGAGGGATAACCAACCTTACCCTGCTTAGGTTACCCTTACCCTTACCCAACTGGTCTATTGTTGAAACACTATTGCTTTTCATAGTTCTTTCTCTTAATGCTCAATTCTGCTATCCTATTGCCTCTAGAGAAGCAGAGAATTTGTCTTTGCTCTCTGAAACATTATAACCTCCCCCACCTCAGCTTTGGTCTTCTCCTTTCCTGGGTAAGAATACCAGTTCCTTCAAGCTTTCATAGTAGGACTGATTTTCCATACCATAGTTATCTTTTTTGTCCTCATCTGAACCCGTTCTAATTTGTCTACAGCCTTTTTTAAAGTATGGACAGCACATGTACAAATACAGCTTTATTTTAAAAAATGAACAGTGGTAAGAAGCTGGTAAAATTACAAGCCTATGAAAATGAAAAATGAAGGAAACTATCATTTCCTGAACATATTGCAACCAAATACGCTCAACAACTTACAGCTGAAGTGTGGAAATGGTAAATAACCAGTCAGATCACCAAATAGTTGCATGGTAATCTTTCAGTCTTTTTTGGTGTCTTGGATGTAAAGAACAGCAATCAAATTGCTTCAAAGTTCAGGAGGTTGCTGAGGACTGAATTTCTTTGCGCTCTTTAGGGGAAAGTACATAAATTACATTTTGCCTCTGTGAAAAATCAAGCATCTGGTAACTCCCTGAATGGGGTTCTCTGAAACTTGATTCCAACTTTTTCTTTCCCTTTAAAAAAAGAACTGAAGAAAAAGATAATCATATTCATTTGGTTGTTTTCTTCTCCCACCCCACCTTTTTCTTAATTTTTTTTTATTTTATTTTTGCTATATTTTAAGACCTATGCTGATAAAGAACTTCAAATTTTGTAATGTAAACCACTGAAAGAAGACTGAAGTCTTCACAGACAACTAGGAAATGCATTACATAAATGGAAAGAAGGAAGGGAGGAAGGAAGATGGTCAAAGGTACAGCAAAGTTAAATATGCCAGCAACATCTCACTTGCCTCTCAGTGCCACATTAGTCCTTTCTACAAACTTGCCTGACATTAACAGTACCAACGGCTAGGGCTGCAAAGTAAAATGAGGAACAGGGTTCCTGTCCCTTTTAATGGTTGTGTAGAAGAGGCAATGTGTTGTAGTGGTTTGAGAGCTGGACTATGACTCTGGAGAACAGGGTTCAAATCCCTGCTTGGCCATGGAAACCTTTCGGGTGACCTTGGGCAAGTCACATTCTCTCAGCCTGAGAGGAAGGCAAAGGCAAACCCCTCTGAATAAATCTTACCAAGAAAACCCTGGTAGGTTCACCACAGGGTTGATAGGGGTCAGAAATGACTTGAAGGCACACCAAAACAAAAAGAGGAAAGTTCAGCAGGTGTTCTTTGTCTGCTGACATTTCCTCTTCTACACAGCCATTAAAGGGACAGAATCCTGGTCCTGTATTTCACTTACCCCGCCCCCCCGAGACATGCACATTTGTTCCAGTATCTCATTTTATCCCAACTGGCATGATCAGATGCAAACAAGAGATGCCCTTGAAGTACTTAAAAGGCTGAGGCTGAGCAGGGGCACACAGGGAACAGGGACTTCTCAATCACAGCACCATTGTTTTAAAATACCCTACCACAATCAGGGAAGCCTGCCTGCTTGGCCTCAGCACTGTTAGCATTTTGCCATTCAATGAATTTATGATTATTCCAACCGGACTCTCGCTCGTTATTGTTTGATCACGTTACTGTTGTTCTTATATGAGATTTTGTGTGTGTGTGTGTTGACAGGATTCTTCTGTTTAATGGTTTCCATTTTTGTTTTGTTGTAGTGGGAAAGTTTTATTTTCATACTGTTAACCACGTAAATGTTCTTAGAAAGGACAGGACAGGAAAGGCATTCTAGAACAACCTCATACATGCGTGCATGCATGCATGCATACATATACATGCTGCTTTACTCCTCCTTCAGTGACAATCTTCATCTGCCAAATTGTCCTATTTTATAATTTGTTTAAGCAGGATCAGTTCCTCAATAAGATGCAATTAGAAACTAGACTTCTATATAGTCCAAGAGATGGAATGTAGATGAAGGAATGGGACTATTTGAAAGAATTGTTAATCCCAAGTAGAGTAGATCTGTTGAATCAATGGAATTTACCTTAACTTGTTTTATCAAATTCCCATTAATTCAGTGAGTCTAGTCTACTTGGGATTAATGATTCAATTAGGCCTTTGGTATTTTCCAGGAGCTTCCTCATTGTTGATTCCCAGGGTCATTCATAGAGAACAGTGTAGCCATGACCTTAAAGAACAGAGCCAAATCATTACATCATAGCATCATATAATTGCTTCCTTCACACCCTTTGGCCTGATGAAGAAAATCAGCTCCGGAACACTCACCTCTGGGATGGTGGTAATAAGGCATTAAGGAAAGTTTCCAGTAAATTCTGTTCCCATGTCGAAATACCCAAGTTATTCTCAGTTGTACAATAAACCAACTGAACCTGTCATTGTGTGAAAAATGAATAACAATTCCTGTGCTGAATGGAAGGGAAGGAGCAAAGCTGACTCAAACTTGGAAGTGCTGGGGATCTGAGTTGGCAGAGATATACAGAGTGCAGTGGAACTGCTGAGGGCTGAATTCTTTCTACTTTTCAAAAGAATGGTCACTGCATCTTGGCTCCTCCTTTGGAGCCTCTCACATGATCACATTGGAAGCCTCCGTATCTTGTTTATATGCATACTTGCTCCAGTTTCCATAATGGACTGTTAATCTTGGGTATTCCAAAATGAAAAATCCTATAGCCACACTAGTACCAGTGATTCTTCTCTTTGTGCCCAACAGTTAGAAGCTGGCCTTGCTTGGCTGTTACAGTGAGGCAACAGGGAGGAGCATCAGTGCTCTGTATAAAGGGAAAGCAGACGTCACAGGTACACCACTATAGGACTTTTTATAAACCGGTCTTTCAAGTCTATATAGAACTTTCTATCCACAGTATCATATGGAGATATATTGCTTTAAGTTTGTGATACTTGGGACAGGCTGGTTTTTCTTTCAAAACATCCCCATCCTCAAAATATGATGGACAAATGTTGTTTCAGATTTCTTTCAGTGCCACATCACCCCACAAGACACACTTTCAGTTCCTTTCACACTGCACAAGTATAAAGCTATGATTCCACTTTAACTGCCGTGGCATCATCCCATGGAATCCTGGGGTTTGCAGTTGAGGGAGGAGCCCTTAGAATCCTCAGACAGGAACTTGTCTGGTGCCTTTGACTAACCTACAAACCCAGGATTCCACAGGATTCATCCATGGCCGTTAAAACAGAAACACAGCACTACAACTGTGTAGTATGAAAAAGGCTCTTGTATTCTAATAATTTCTGGAGACTGAATGGCCAAGATCCAATGAACACACTGTTGGAGCATAAATGCCAGAGTATCTATATACAGCAAGCAAAGGCATGTTCCAACAGAAGAAGGATCACCTTCTCTCTTCAGCCAGAATAGACCCAAATATACCCCTGTCACTGACCAGCAACCAAAAAGATAGTGTTGTGCCACTAAGCTGCACAGCTACTCTTGTGCCCCAGGAGAAAGAGCATTGCGGAAGGAGGTACAGGATGCCTCCTTCCACAATGTAAAAAAAAAAAAACACTGCCATAACAGGCCACAACCCATGTATGTCAGCAAGAGGATTCTATATGTCAGGGAAGGAGGTTTCTACTTCCAGATGGTTTGGACTACCACTCACATAGTTCTTTACAATGACTGGGGCTTCTGGCCCAAGATATCTGTGGCCTTGGTCTAAGTTTTACAAAGCAACCCCAGAACAGCAGGATACATGCAAAGCTACACTGAGCTTTCAAGCACCCCTGCACATATGATTTTCTCCTTAAACAGATTACCAGGCATGCAGGCAAAAAGCATGCTCATAAAAACATGAGCATGAAAAAACTGTTGGATACTGAAACTTGCTATCTCATTTCTGAGACGTTCCAACAGATTCCATATCCTCCCTCCCCAGCATAGATGTGCTTGAAATTATATACTCATGGATGTGGTTCTATTCACTGAGCTCAGGGCAGTCTGCAAGGACCAGATGATAACTGGCTGGGTGGCCTTGCCTCCCATCTTCACCTTGTGTATCAGAAAGAGTTAATCCACTTAGAATGCACTGTGCTGGGATATGTCTCCTGGGTTTGCTGTGAACAATTGTTATCAGAGCTCCCCACATGATAAGGGAGGTAGTCTAGCAAATGGTTTATGCTTATTTTTCATGGCCCCTTGGGCTTGATATAGATAACAATCTTTGTTCTTGTTCTCAGTTATATTCTTAATAAGAGAGAGGTCAAAGCCATTACAGAAAAGCTGCTGCCTCCAAGGCAGTATAAAATGTTGGCTTTTTCACTGAAGGTTTAAATTGGCTAGCATCTCTTCCTTCACATGAGGTCTGACTGTCCTGTAACTGTACTGATAAAGCTCAGATTAATTAATTTGTTTTTTATTCTGAAAACTGCAGATACAGTTAGCTTGATGGGGTATTGGCTTTGACGCCTCAAACTAGGATATACATTTTAAAAACAAAAAACACTAGGCCATTTCATGCATTCCAAATCTGAGGACACTGAATGTATGGAGCAGGGAGAGAGATAGGAATACCGTTGCCTTTGTTCCTAAACTCAGATGGAATGGGGGATTATTCATAAAAGAGCCATAAGTACACCGACATCAAGAGCAGGAATAGTGGGGATAATCCAGGTGCCTTTCCAAACGTCCGGTTCCCCAAAATGTTGACTGTGTGAAGAGAACTTGTGCACCTTTCATGTATATCCTTGCTTTAGACTGTCAGGTGTACCTTGTTTTTAACAAACTAGTATCAGATTTTACTGCACTGGGAACTTTGGAAACAGATGGGTGGATTACCCTAGGTGAACTGTAAAAATTACCAAAGGAACAGCAAGCTACCAATGTGCAGTGTCTTTTCCACTCCTGGTTTACAGCATCAAACTAAACACTCAGGTCCAGCCCTACACTTAGGCAGAGAGAGACAACAACCTCAAGCAGCTGATTTTGGAATTTGTGAAAGGGGAGCAAGTTGTTTTACATTTTAATTTATAAAGGCAGTTAGGGGGAGAGCTTCTTGTGGAATGCTGTGCTTCAGATACCAAATGAATTTGGCTGGATTTGAAGATTACAGGTTTCCCCCACTGGTCTGACAAGTGAAGGACCAGAGCACTGTCAGAAAGTGGAAACGGTTGAAAATCGGAACCCATCTACCATAGGAAACATGAAGGACTTATGGAGGCTCACTTGGGACCAACCGCGCACTCATATTGCTTATAAAATCTCTCAACTGGTTTGGCACCTTCTCTCCCTCCTCCGAGCTATCTTTGTGAACAATGCACACATGGTCCCAAGTGAGCCTTTGTAGGCAAGAAGAACTGGTGGAAGCCCACTGTTTCAGTACTAGCAATACAGACAGGAACCGTTAATTTGACGAGGGGATACTCTCTTTCCATAGGCAAGACATGGAACCATGCATGCATGCAAGCAGTCCCATGCAAGCCTCAGTAGGTAAGAAGAACTGACAAAAGAACAGACCTCCATGTTGAATTAATAGAAATTGTCCTTAATTTGGAAGAACTGAAAGAGTGAGTCATCAGATAATGAGGCATCAAAAGGTGAGGGCTTCCTGTACTTATCTTGATATGTGATGGAAACAATACGCTGCCAACATTGCTTATATGCCATCTCCACTAGGACTGACTGTACATCAGATGCTTTGGGGGAAAAAACTTCAAAGAAAAAGTTTAATACGTTTTCACAGCAGAAACTGAAAAATCAAGTTGAGAAAGCACATATGAAAGAAAAACTGGGGGAAAAGGCTACAGATCTTCTTAAAATGTTCTCCTTTTCATGGGCAAGGCTTACATCATCCCAACCTAAAAATCCAACACCGGATTATTTAATGACCTACTCCAAGATTCTAGAGAGTGAATAACCTGATGGAAGTCAAACATTAGCATTCAAGACACCATATATACAAACTGTCAAGACACTGTATATACAAACATGGAGGAAGAAGCCCTGAGGAACAATTATCTAGCATGCAATGACTCTTCTAAACATTCCTCATCCCTATCTCCAGTCATTATTTCAGTTTATTGGTAGGGATGATAGCAAGAGGACATGGTTGTCCAGTGTATAGGGTATGGTAAGAAGACATTTTAATGAAGAGATGGGTTAACATGTTCAATTTCCCTCCAGGTGTTTTACCTCTGGCCAGGGGGTCTTTTGGCTTGCTTCCCTGCTGAGCTTATGATATGACCTTGAAATCTGAGGGTATCTGGCTAGACGAGGTCACTGACACTAATATGTTGCTGATGACCCCTGGGAAGTTTTCAAAACACAGATGAGAGTCAGTAGTCCAATCACAGAAATAGATGTGAGTAAGTAAAATGTTTGTGCAAACATTCATGTTGTCCAGGAAGACTTTTTGTATAAGTATGGCCCTCTGAATTTTGTCCAACAAGCTGCAATTCAGACCTTGACTGTGGTAGTGCTATGCATCTGTTGGGCAGCAGGGATTGTTCTGTTTCCACTTGTTTGGACTTCTTAACAACAGAAAGGAGAACACAAGATCTCCACTCAATAACTTTTTGGTATTCTTTGTTTTCCTTGCATGTTATCTAACAAAAAGCTTAAAGCTTCCTCTGCTTCTGTTGCTTTGGCCTTTGTATCCTCAGAACCTGTTAACTTAAACAAAACATCCAGGCTGTGTTTTCAGAGATCCCACTAGTCTGCAGATTACATGGAGGCCACATAACTGAATGAGACCAAGCATGTGATTATGAGAGGTCACCCAGATGAGCACATAGGCAGCAACGATCGAATGATCGAAAACCAGGTCACGTAGCACCAGGAGACCTCAAGCTGTGCAAACCCACAGTAGACAAAAGGTCCTCAGCCCCTGAGAAGCCAACTTGAGGTGATTTACATGAAGTCACACCACAACCCAATGCAGCTGAAGATCCTGAGACTTTGGCAACACCTTGTAATCTCATCATGCAAAGGAAGTTACCATTGTGGAGCTTCTTCGTCATTGTAACACTCATTGTTCTCACCAAGAAACGATTAGCCCTCCAGATACTTTTTCCCCTACAAATAGTCCATTTTTGAGCGCTTCTTTGGATCACTCCCGGTCATCCCAGCTGACTATTTCTTTGTCTGTTGAGTAATCCCCTCAGCCGTTTCCATGCTGAGCTCCACTTCTCCACTTTTTTTCCCAGACCAAGGACTTCAGGAAAAGGTGCAGTATTAAATGTGGGCTGGACAGAGCTACTGTCAGGTGGATCTGCAACTGGTTGACTGACCGTTCCCAGAGGGTGCTCACCAATGGCTGCTTTTCATCCTGGAGAGAAGTGACTAGCGGGGTGCCACAGGGTTCTGTCCTGGGCCCAGTGCTCTTCAATATTTTCATCAACGACTTGGATGAAGGAATAGAGGGCATGCTCATCAAATTTGCAGATGACACCAAATTGGGAGGGGTTGCTAATACGCCAGAGGACAGGATCAAAATTCAAAATGACCTGGACAGATTGGAGAGCTGGGCCAAGGCTAACAAAATGAAATTCAACAGAGAGAAGTGTAAGGTCCTACACTTAGGTAGAAAAAATGGAATGCAGAAATATAGGATGGGGGACACGTGGCTGGATGGCAGTACGTGTGAAAGGGATCTAGGAGTCTTAATAGACCACAAGCTGAACATGAGTCAGCAATGTGATGCGGCAGCCAAGAAAGCCAATGCAATTCTCGGCTGCATCAATAGGAGTATGGTGTCTAGATCGAGGGAGGTACTGGTACCACTCTACTCCGCTTTGGTTAGACCTCATCTTGAATACTGTGTCCAGTTCTGGGCACCCCAATTCAAGAAGGACATGGTCAAGCTGGAGCAGGTCCAGAGGAGGGCGACCAAAATGGTCAAGGGCCTGGAAGCCAAGCCCTATGAGGATAGACTTAGAGAGCTGGGTATGTTCAGTCTGCAGAAGAGAAGGTTAAGAGGGGACATGATAGCTCTGTTTAAATATTTGAAGGGATGCCATGTAGAGGAGGGAGAGGGCTTGTTTTCTGCCGCTCCAGAGACCAGGACAAGGAGCAATGGATTCAAGCTGCAGGAAAGGAGATTCCACCTCAACCTCAGGAAGAACTTCCTGACAGTCAGGGCTGTCCGGCAGTGGAATATGCTGCCTCGGAGTGTGGTGGAGTCTCCTTCTTTGGAGGTTTTTAAGCAGAGGCTGGATGGCCATCTGTCAGGAGTGCTTTGAGGGTGTTCCTGCATGGCAGGGGGTTGGACTGGATGGCCCGTGTGGTCTCTTCCAACTCTACATTTCTATGATTCTATGATTCTATGATACCCCAGCTACAACCCCTTCAATTTTCCTTATCCAGTTTCCTCTGTTTTGCTTCTTAATAGGTCTTGAGTGAGTGTGTTAGTGATTGTGTTGGTGCATGAGACTTTCATTCAATAAAATCATTTCATTGGACATCTTTGTTTGGTTTTTGGGTTGGCCTGACCCCGTAAAAACTGGGTAAAAAGACCCCACTAGGTTACCCTGCCTCTCGCATTGCTATTGCTCATGCTCTGGCTAGTTTCCATTCCCCATTACATGGAGCACATTGAGGTGTCCCCCAAGGGACCCCAGAAATCAGGGTAACAGCAGGTCTGCTCACTGGATACTGGATTAGGTTCTTG
The DNA here is from genome assembly GCA_030412105.1 of Cyclura pinguis. Taxonomy (NCBI): domain Eukaryota; kingdom Metazoa; phylum Chordata; class Lepidosauria; order Squamata; family Iguanidae; genus Cyclura; species Cyclura pinguis. The sequence continues at coordinate 168,875,707 of CM059600.1, forward strand.
AAACAATTTCTCATGAAGCTGGCAGACAGGTATCTGATCTCACTTATATTGGTTTTGATTTCATAATGATGAAGATTATATTGTTGATGATGATGGTTAGAGGAAGAGCAGGAGGAAGACAGTAAAGAACTTGCTCTGCCCTTAGAGATGTTGTTGTGCCCTTTAACTGAAATCACAGTGTGTTCTTTTCTATTACAGGCTGTATAACAGCAACAAACAAAATGCTAGGCAACTGATATTTCTTCTTAGAGGTGGGAGCAAATGGGAGCATCATCGCTTAATTCATCATGGATTTGATTCAGTCTGAGCCACACAGAACTACATAATTTAAGTCATATATTATAATGATAAGATGAATTATTTAACTTTGTTTCATCACCATTTGCTCAACATTTCTCTGATGATTTCCAAATCTCCAACCTCATGTGCTCTGCATCTGATTAATGGGTATGACTCAGATTGCTAACTAGCACCTGGGTGTTTGGGGATATAAGCCTAAAGCGTTGGAGACCAAGATTGGGTCCATTTTTCACACAAGGAATGGCAGAGCTGAGAGGTGCCCCAGCTGAAATGCCACTGAGCAATTTCACTTTGAACCCAAAAGCAGGAGATGGCTGAAGGGAAAAAAGTATTTGAGGAAAGACCTCTATATGGACCTTAGCAATTGAACATCTAATGTAATCTGGGGGTGAGATTTGGAATTAAATTGGAAGAGTTTATTTTGTTACTTTCTCCCTTTCTTCATTCCTTCCATCTCTTTCCCTTGGAGTTTTGTTTGGATAAAACTTGTTTCAAAATTTAATTTATCTCTAGTCCTAATGATGCTCCATTTCCTTCTCTATCTTCTTCTCCTTATTCATGGCACGACAAGGATCATTACTGGTTTTAATAAGAATACATCTGACATCTGTATTCTTTTCAGAGGTTATTTTTCTTAATTGTCCTTAAAATCTGCTCAAATGCATACAAATTGTTTTAATATTCAGAGATTTTTGAAGTTAACATAGGTTCATAGATGATAGTAGCAAGATGCCACATAGACCAGGGCAAACTATAATAAGCTGCATCTCATTTGCTTAAAATTAAACTGGTCTGGGGGCAGATCATGTCTGGGCCTTACTAAACCCTGGAGACTGCTCAACAGTAACCCTGAAGTTCATTAGTATGAACCCAGGCTTGCTGTTTTACAAGTGGAGGAGTTCCATCCACTCACAGAAGCACTCAGGAGATCCACTGGAGGCTCCAGCTAGAAGAGCTTTAGAATGATTTTCCCTGCAGCCCCCCACATGGCCCCAGAAGGTCCTCTGATTCTTCAGTGGAGGTATTCAGGAGGCTGCAGGAGGAAAGAGGCACCACTAGCATAAGCAGAAGAACTCTGTTGATGGTAAGACTGGATCCAGCCCATTGAAATGAGCGAAATGGAAAGTATGATGTGGACTACAAATGACATTGTCCAGTTAGAATAGCTGTCTTAGACAGTTTAACAAATAAATGAGGCACTTGCTTTTGATCTTTAGAAAAAGAATAAGTTGTTCCATTAAAAGGGTGCATTTACAACGATCAGGCTGGAAGAAAAATACTTAAATTGGAAGTGGATATTTGCATGCATCTTACCCTTCATCAAAATAAGGGCAGTGCTGCAATTTTTTTCCCCACTAATCTGCTTTTCAAATTGTTTTAAATTCTGTTGTGTTTTACTATTATAATTTGCTTAGATGAGTTTCTGTATTAAAACTTGTGTTTTTATGTGTAAGAGGTTTCTTAGTCATGTTGTGGGCCTGTGGGCCACCATGGATCCCAATTCAAAGAGAAAGTTGTACTACAAATCAAATAAATGTGTCAATAAATACATAATAAAATAATATAGGAAAAAGGAAATTCTGTAGGTGGATGGTAGATTCCTGCAACTTCCTGGACCTTTTCCCAACAGCATTCCATTTTTGAATCAGATTCTCTCCACTTAATTCTCTTTACTGTGACACACTGATATAGATCAGATGGACCAACTGACACTTGACATAGTAATGCTAATGACAAAACTAGATGCTGTTGAGTTGCTATCTCCTTTTCTTTTCCATATTCATGGAGGCCTCCTCTTACAGCAAACGGAGTGTTGTTCTTTTGAACAGAGAAAGAACACTAAATTCTATACTCCATCCAGAGTTGTGCTAAGTGATGCTATTATTTTTCCTAAGAAAACATATCTAGGGGCTCTTCTTTTACCTCCCCCATTTAGTAGAGTTTTATCAATATGCTATCGGCTTTTTGTTGTAGTTGTTGTTTGCTGGTTAGCTGCATTTTCCCAACCCAGTACTAAATCAGGAGTACTTTTACACTACCTTGTTATAGCACTATCATGCAATTTCACTGCCACAGTTATATCCTCTGGCATCCTAGGGGATTAGCAGATTGGTCAGAGGCACCAGAAGAGCTCTCTGGCTGAGAATTCTAAGTGTTCCTTCCTAAACTGTGGATACCCAAAATAAAGAGGATGGAATCATAGTGCTATAATTGCAGTGTGAAGGGGCTCAGGGGCATTGTGGAGGATGCATATCAGAGTTCAGGTGGATCTAGGTTTGATTTCAAATTATAATAGAGGTATCCTAGTTGTTGACTCTATTTATAGGTCTATCACATCCCTGACATGGATTCCACTCAGCCACCCTACTTGCAATGGTTGCTGCTGCTGCTGCCGCTGTTGCCACTTGCAGCGGCAACAAGAAACACCTCAGAAGATGGGGGGAAAAGAAGTTAATGCTACTGCTGTTGCTATTGGCTCCACTTTTAAGAAAGAGCTGGAAAAAATTTTCTCGGCCTACAGAAACATGGTGTGATGATCTCCTGATTGTTTGAACAGAGCTAAGGGCAGACAATCTCAAACCATAATTACAGGCAGCTCTGCTTTAAGACACTCACAGCTTCCCAATTTCTTGAGCTGTAAAAAGTTCCAGGGACAATCATGTATAAGGTCAGCCTTGTTCTGAAAAAAAAAATTGTGGAGATCTATGGAAATATTGAGATATCTGCTTAACACACAAATATGCACACTGAGGACAGAGAAGCACAAAAATTCCCAAGCAGATAGGGCTTGTAAACAATATCAGTTCTCACAAATTCAAACAATGTATAATCCTCGCAGCTTGTGAGCTTCCACCCCTTATTCTACCACTTTTCTGACCAGATATAAGATTCTGTCTTAGGGCCTTTCCATCCCACACTGTTATAGTGCTACGATTCCACTTTCAGCATCCTGTGGAATTCTGGGGTTTGTAGTTTCCTGAGGCCAAAGAGCTCTCTGGCTGAGAATTCTAAAGGCCCCTCCCTCAACTGCAAATCCCAGGATTCCATAGGAGGTTGAAAGTGGAATAATAGCACTAGAACAGTGTAGGGCAGAAAGGCCTTAAATCACCTCTGCCACCATACGTAACACAATCTCACTGCTACCACCAGCAGTGAGGGGTTTCCCTTATCCCCATTATTTTCCCCATTATAAGGACCTCTTCCTGTCCCACTGCTATGGCCACCACTGTGGGGACCTACTAGGTTCCTACACAGAATATTATGCAACGTCTGTCTCTACAGGATACCAACTCTTTTGATCCTCTGCTGCCACCACAGACACCGCAGCTGAACCCAATTCCAGAGGCCAAAAAGTAAATAATACCCAAAAACAATCCTTAACTGAAGTTGAACAAAATAAAACAGATGAATAATTTAATACATTTAAAGCAAATATTACCCTATTACTCACACACTTCTCTTAGCCAACTCAGACTCTTAAATCCCATCTTTAATCTCTAAACCTGACTGAGGCCATTTCCGTACTAGAGTGTTATAGCACTATGATTCCACTTTCAACATCCGATGAAATCCTGGGGTTTGCAGTTTGGGGAGGGGCCTCAAGGATTCCATCAGATGTTGAAAATGGAATCATAGTGCTATAACACTCTCACGTGGAAATGGCCTGACTCTCCAAACCCTGATCCTCACTCATTCACACCACATAGCACTCCAGTCTCAAAACTCCAACTGCCAGACCAACTGTCCATTGCAAACCTTATTCAGGTCTCTTCAAACATTCCACCAGTCATCTTTCAGCGTCATTCCATTCATTCACTTCCTCTCGCCAGCTCTTCATCTGATACTGCTATTATACAATGCATACAAAACCAAATTACCATACTACATAAAACAATATTCTATCCCCAAAGTCCCTGATATCGCATAGCTCTCCTAGTCAGCTTCTTCCCAATGATACACGAGACACAGGCCATTGTCTCTTCTCTGGTTCCAGTTCAGCTGCAAAATGATTTTTCCAGCCCCCATCCATGTATATTGAGTGTGGAAGACATCATCAACCATCAAAAGTTGAAATGAAACTTTCAGAGGCATCAAAAAAACATAGAGATAGTCATAGGCCCTTTCTGCACCAGGTAATTAGAACGGGGCAGTGCGTCCTCTCACAGAGGTCATCTGCACCTCGGAGCGGACTAGGAGCAGACCACTTACCGGAGATCTGCATCTCAGTCCACTCCAAAATGACCCCAAGTGGTCCTCCAGTGTGTTTTCTAAAGACCACAAAAAACAGGTCTTTATTTTCCTGGAACACGCCATTGCGTTCCTGGTCCCTTGTGCAGATTCGCAGGCTCGCACCAATGCGAGCCTGTGATCTGCAGAGGGCGGGCTTCAGGTGTGGTGAGCTTGAGCGGTTGGTCGGGACCCACGACCAACCTGAAGCCGCCATTTTGGAAGCCAGAAGCCGCCATTTTGGAAGCCGGAAGCCGCCCTTTTGGAACCTGGAGCAGTGTGGATCTACAGACCTTGCACTGCTCCGATTCGCCCTGGACCAAGAAGGAGCCCTGAGGAAGGGCTTCAGGGACAGTCCGCGTTGCTTCGGATCCCAGAAGAAGCAGTGGGTAATGGCACGGAGCGATTCCCTCACCTCATGCCATATACTTCTTTTATACAAAACAGTAGCATTATCATATACTTATCCTTATAGAAAACCAAGTGAATGTTGATGTAAAACTCAGCTTCTTTTTTAAGTAATTGAGGCAGAAGGAAAATCCCATTCACCATAAGCACGTAACTTTCAGGCATTAGCCCTATGCCAGTGTTCAGAAAGGGTTTGATTGCACAAGGAAAGGGCATGGGATGACCCTCCTTCTCCCATTTTTGTTCTCCTGATAGGGATATGGTCGGAAGAAGATAACATCTCTACATAGACAGCATCTCCATGTGATTGGGAACTCAGATTATTCTGGATCAGGTGGAGAACCTCAGCTCCTTTTCACAGGAAGAGAGGAAAGGTAGGGCAGACAGGATAGAGCTGCTATCCTCTCTTTCCTAACACATTCTGGTTAACCCTATCCTCAGTGCCTGACTACAGCTACAGAGGTCCATGAAAAGGGTGCTTTGGGAGACAAGTCTAAGCTGGATGTGTGAAAGATTGAATTGGGGTCACAATGTTCAGCTGAAGCATCCTGACAAACCTCCACATGTTCAGCTGAATGTCTGAACAGAACCCACAGATCTGCAGCTTGTGTGTACGTCACCTGTGTAGGCTCAGCTGAACATGTTATGATTAGTGCATTCATACAAGGGGGAGGTGTGCACATAGCTGAAAAGAGCCATACATAACATCATATTGCCATAATAACATAGACACTCTATGATTCACCTCAAGCAACCACAATCACTTTAAACTAGGCCAACTCAGGCAATTTACATAATATGTGGTCAGTTTTCTTGTGCACAGGTTTTGTTGTCCTTAAATAGCAGCCATGAGTGTGCCCAGTGTGCCAACAAACGTTGACAAATTTGCCATATTTACCAGGTTGAATGAGAAATGTTGGATTTAATGTTCAATTCCATCCATCAAAGCCATCTTTCGAATGTGAACATTTAGCTTCAAAAGTCTGAATGCCTCTCTTGGTGGCTTGGATTTTGGCAGGCTTTAAATAAGGAATCTCATAAACTGCCCAGTGCTGAGTGCTGTCACTTGCTAGCTTCCTGGCTGCACACCATTTATTCTGTTTCTAATGTTTAGGCTGTAAGTTCCTTTGCTTACTCAGCCAAAATGCCACCACCCACTGACAAGATGGAGATATCAGCCAACTTGTGGAAGCTTCCAAAACAAGAAGAGGGAGGACCCCAAGGATGGGGTCTAAAAATAATCCAATGAGTACTAAATATGATCATTGATGATTAAGTCCTAACTTTTGAAAGGACACAAAACTTGGAAGGGGTAAAAATGAAATGGAGTGGCTGGAATCCTGAAGCGCAGCAAGCCATGCTGCAACATCTTAATGCCAATTTCACGGCATCAATCAGAACAGTCAGATTTTAAAATTCTGTTATATATCAACTATGAGATATAATTGAATGCCTATCATTAAGAACAGACAAAATATCACATAACAGTGTTTCCCAAATTGTTTCCTGGGGAGTTCTGGAATTTGAAAGCCTTACAGAAGGGGTGATCTGTCATATTGAACAAGCTTGCCAATAAGACAGCTTTCCCTCTAATGATCATCTGTATTGGATTTGTTATGGTCCATTCTGAGTTCACCAGGAGTTCAACAGTTTAACTGTGCCCCATATGAACCAAACGGATGCCCCTGAAGAAGGCTGGCAGTCTGGTGCTCTCCAGATGTTTTGGGCTGCAATACCACCAGCACCAGCCAGATGGCCAATAGTCAGGGGTTATGGAAACCGTATCCCAAAAATATCTGGAAGGCAACATGATGCTTAGTCTTGACCAGAGAAGATGTCCCAGAATCCTTTGGAATGTACAAGGGTGCTTTGGCAAACAAGTCCATATAGAAGCTGCTGGAAAGTGCGGAAGTTTAAAAGGCTGAAAAGATGCTGAAAAGTCTGCAATCAGCTAAGTCAGCTACTAATTTCCTTGCATGTCAGCTGTCCAGTACTGCCACACAACAATGGTCAGCTATCAAACACACAAACCAAATAGCCCTGAGTATCAGATAGAGGTACACAATATTCTGAAGGGAATGATTTTTGGACAGTCCAAATTCAACATCCAGGGAACATATGACAGCAGAATTCACAAAATAGAATTTTAAGAAAATTCACATTGTTATCTTCTTCATTATATGGCAGAATTCTACTACACTAACAAACTATGTTCCTTGTGTGTTACCTAAAGGTGTTATAAAAGGCTGCTCACATTTTACGTGTTAACGTTCCATGTTAGGTTTCCAGTCAGAACTCAGAATAGCCACATTTTCCCAATTCCTTAGTGCTCAAGAGATTGTTAAACAACTATATTCAAATAAAAAGAGGTATAAAATAGTGCTTTGTTTTATGCAGCAACCTCAACCTCGGACAAAGTCAGACTGTGGCTATCTGTTTCACTCCAGCTTAATGGTGACTTAAGGGACTCCAACAGCTCCCTCTTTAGGCTATTACACAGATATTTTCTTTAGCCAAAGAAAGATTGGGGAATTTGAAGCACCAAATATCACAGTCTTCATTAGTGAGAATGAATAGGTTTCTCGGTAGCAGCATCTGAACAGATGGTAGAACATAAACACCTGGGAGCTTTACCTGAAGAAAATTACCATTGTAAATGTTTTTAAGAACTACATTTTTGTTGAATTAGGAAGAACCTTGTTTAGATGGTACCCATGTTCAGTGCATGTGTGGAAGGATGAACTTGGATCATACTAGGCCTTTTTCACATGTCGGGGGGGGAAACGGGCAAAAACGCCCAAAAACGGAGCTTACCTCCAGCGGGTAAGTCCGTCGCCGCATGGAGCAGTGCGAGCTCGCTGCTCCACACTCCTCCAGCGTCGCAGATGGCAGCTTCCAGTTGGTGGAGGCTCTCCACCAACCGGAGAAGCTCTCCAGCCGGAAGCCCACTCCCGGCAGATCTGCAGGCACGCACTTGTGCACACCTGCAGATTCACTTTAGAGCCGGGCGACGGAGCGGCACGGGGCTGCGCACTCCGTGCTTTTTAAAAACCTCTAAAAAGACGTTTTTAAAAAACACGCAGCCCGGCTGGTTCCGGCCGCTCCTGAGTGGATTCTGGTGTGAAACTACTAAAAGTAGTCCACACCAGTCCACTCTACGGTGTAGACGACCTCCATGGGAGGTCACTCTACACCGTTTCCCGCCACACACATGTGAAAAGGGCCCTAGCTGACCTTGCCTCATCTCCCACATGATTAGCAGAAGGTGTGAACAGAGACTGTTTCTCTGAGCAGGCTGCACATGGCCCACATACAGGCTGCCAGTGGAAATGCAGCGCATCTTGCCCTAGAAATCTATACATTTCCAAAATTTGTAGGGTTGCCAGGGTGTCTCTGATTATAAGAGGCATGCCTTATTTGAGGGTTAGAAAGCATGTCCCTTCCAGGACTGGTAGGTATCCCTTATTATGAGAGACGTCCCTCATTAGAGGGCTGGAAAGCTTTTTCTTTTATATAGACTAAAAAGATGCAAAAAAAATCCCATGGTTTTTGTTTTTGTTTTTGGAGGGGGATTGGCCCTTCCTAAAGACATCATGTAATTTACAAATGTGGAAAATATGTCACTTTTACGAAGAAATACATGGCTAGGTTAATTGAAATCAATACTTTTGTTTGATATTTCAATAGAGCACAATCGCTCCTTCCCGAATGTTAACCCTGAATGTCATGAATTTCAACTGTCACATGTTTCTGTCTTGAAAGCCTGGCAATATACCTGGCATCTGGTATATTTTAGCCAGGAGGGAATGCCTATAAAATCAGGTGTGCATTTTCAGAATACACATGATTTTAAAATGTGCACTACTGAAAAATATGTGTTAGTATGCTAGTTTGCTATAGCTCACAAGGGGGGAAAGAATGCAGAAATATATACACATCGAACAACTAATGAAAATGGCCCTACAAAATTCTGATGCAGGTAGAAGCTAATTCTTGCAAGCCGACACATGGAAAGAGATGGAAAGAGAAACCCAGTGGGACTGTGAATGAAGTAGGGATGGAAAGAATATTCAAAATATGGTCAGCTGAGAAACACTTACAAGAAGATTCCTGGATTGAGGAGAATCTTTGGAGTTCAGGACTTATTCTGTGCAAAATTCATACGTGGTTGTTTTGTGCAGACAACAGCATGTTACGAATGGAAAATAAGGTTTCAACACAGAAATACTAAATCCTGTGCAGGGAATTTCATTTTCCCAGGGAGAAAAAACTGTGGGATTTTATTCAGTGTAAAAATCGCACATGGTTGATTTGCATAAAAAATAGCATTTTCTGCTCAAAGAACAAAACTTCCTATGCAAGAATAACTATTTCTGCATTGAAATATTTTTAGTGAAAAAAAATGCTACTTTTTCCTCAAAACAACCATATATAAATTTAGTGCAAAACAAATCCCCAATTTCAACTTTTTTTCTGCATTGAAATATTATTTTCCATGCAGAAGATGCTGTTTCCAGGGCAGAAAATGCTGTTTTGTGAGCAAAATAACTATGTGCTAATTTTGCACAGAATAAACCCTGAATTGCAAATAACCTTTGAAAACTGAATGGGTTTTGGAGACTTTCTTATGTCAGGAAAAGAATTGTTGAAATTAACAATTACTTGAATGTAATTGCTACATTCAAGAAGAAATTTAGTGAAGAATTGCACCCTTAGCATGGCAGACTGGGGATCAAGAAGAGGGACTGGAAGGATTGGAACAATTGTCTCTTCCTCATCCAATCCTAACAAAACAAAACCAACAGAAGACTTGTGAGGAGGCAGGTTCAGCAAGTACTCCTAAGATTATGGCAAGCACAGTCCAGTGGTAGCTAATAGCTTCCATGATGAAGGGGTGATAAATCTAGTCTTCATTTTAGTCCAAATCTTAATGAAGCTCTCCAAGGTACTTATCCTGTGTTAGGGATTGTGTTTAACATCTTGGACAGCAACATTAAAGTCAAGACTAAATTCAGCACCCCACTGCCATGGAAGCCACCAGCTGCCACTAGGACAGTTTATGCAAAGCTTATATTACATGGCCCATTTGAAACCAGAAACATCAGACTGGAGGATAAAAGCAGTCACACACAGAGATACTTCAGTACCTGTGACAGAAAAAAGGGAGCAGGTAGTTTGTTCTGAATGATAAATACATCCAGGTGGGCCCACCAATGCTCCCTGCTCCCTTCCTAAGGAGTGCTTAGCCTTAGAATGGTAGCCCTTTTGTCAGTTACAAGGCAGGTTATAGCCTATCAGATGTACTGCCTATTCTGGAAAATGATCAGTGGAGAACATGAGGGCCTTGATAGTAAAGATGCTAGCCATCATGGGAATATAGCTTTGAGGAATCACATAATGTAAGAGTTGGAAGGGACCACAAGGGCCATCAAGTCCAACCCCCTGCCCTGCAGAAATATACAAGTACAGCACTCCTGAAAATGATCTATCCAGCCTTTTCTTAAAGTCTTCCAAAGATGGGGAACCTACCACCCCTAAGGTAGCATATTCCACTGTTAAATTGTTTTTACAGTAAAGAGGTTCTTTGTAATGTTTAGATGGAGCCTGTAGAAAACAGCATCTACAGAAAATGTTGTATTCTACATTTTAAAAAGTGTGAATTTTGCACAGAATAAGCTCTGAATTGTGAATAATCTTTAAAAACTGTGCTGCTTTTGAAGGCTTACCTACAGCAGGAAGAAAATTGCTAAAATTAATCACTGCTTCCTTCAAGAATGGAATTAGTGGAGAATTATCATTTTGCTGTGTCCCAAATGCTCAAGAGTTGGTCTGTTGAGAGCACAACTGGTGTCTGCTCTTCCTACTCTCAATAAGTTAAAAAAAATGTAGAAAATGCTGTTTTCTGCACACACTACAAATCAACGTGTGAATTTGCCCAGAATAAGTACAAAACTGAAAATTCTCATCTGTCCAAGATTCTCCTGATAAGGCTTTGCCAACACTCAAGAAATACATTTATTGACCTTTTTTTGAATATTTTAAAATATTCTTTCTATCGCTGCATGCCAAATACTGCAGGGATCTCTGTGCTGTGAGCACAGCAGGCATCTACTCTTGCTGCTCTCAACTCTATGGGTCCAGGCAACAGATGGGAATAGCATATGAGGCACATCTATATAAAGGCTGCCTCAAGTTTCATAAGAGGGGCTTTTCACAAGAAGTCCAGGCTCCTGTTTAATATCCAATCTCATTGGAGCCTGGAATTCTTGTGGAAGGTCCTCCTTTTGTGCGACTTCAGGAGGAATTTATATAGGATCTCCCCAGGTATACCAGCCAGTCTTGAGCTGCCTTAGCATCAGAGGTGGCTGTCTTGTATTGCTCCTTGAAATACAGGATAATTCTAGCTGCAGGACTCCTCCCCCCCCCCGAAAAAAAAGTTTTCATTGGGACCTGCGCTTGTTCTCTTCATCCCTATATGGAACAACAGAGCAAAGAAGACACTAGTAAAAGGGAAACACAATGCCCATGGAAAAGGGAAATTAATTCATTTAGAATTTCAGCCCAGTCCCCTCCTCCTCAACCCAGAGATACCAGTTTTCTGGCTTTCATTAGAGTCTCCTCCACAAGCATAAACTAGAGACCTTTTTTAAAAAGCTGGAAGATGATAGCCTACTCCTATTCTAATGATTTAACTTGTTGTTGTGTGCCTTCAAGTCATTTCTCACTTATGGTGACACTAAGGCAACCCTATATGGGGTTTTCTTGGGAAGATTTGTTTGGTGGAGTTATCTTGGCCTCCCTCTGAAGCTGAATGAGTATGACTTGCACAAGGTCACCCAGTGGGCTTCCATGACTGAGCAGGGATTCAAGCTCTCGTTACCAGTCATAGCCCAATGCTCGAACCACTACAGTACACTGGCTCTCAATGATTTAGCTACAATGATGTGTGTGTGTGTGCGTGTGTGTGTGTGTGTGTGTGTACACTCACATATATATAGACAGGATGCTTTAACAGACCTTAGTTCATCAGTGATGTACTCTGTTAAAAAAAACCCTGTGGTGAACAGATAAATCTGCAAACAGTCTGGCGGACAGTGTCACTAAAGAGACAAGTTTGGCTTAAATGTGAATGTTTATTTGAATTACCAGAATAGGTGCTAGATTTACTATTGCAATTCCAGATGTTTGGAACACAATGACCATATTAGAGACTTTCAGGGAAGCAGCCTCAAATGTCAATAGGTAATGTCTGTAACAAATGAAAATAATAATTGCATATTTCACGGAACTCCATCCTTGTATCCTTAAACTATAGCCAGAATATACCAAAATTACTAGCTCTAGTGATACACAATGTAGAATTTGAAAGTGAATTATTATAGGTTCTCAGTTCCAGAGAAACCAACTTGCTTCCTTTCTTGGTTGAGTCTAGTCCTGTGGTTTTAAAAGCCCCATTCTTTGGCCCCATTATTAGTCCATCTTATTCACTGAGATTTCCATTCACTGAGCCCATTTCTTCAATGGTTGGTGTCTAACCAAAGCTTGTGAGCTTTTGAGTATGTTTTTTTGTAAGACACAATGTAATATCCTTACAACCAAAACCCTCTGTAGAATGAATTGCTTCCTATTCAAAGTGATACTTGACATAAAAACTTTATGAGGAAAAAATGTGTATTGCTGATTTCAAGGAAATTGAAGTACATTTTGCATAGTCCACAAAGTTTCTGTCATGCTGAGTAGCACTGATTTGGACGCAAGTCTGTACAGAAAACATCAACTATTACATCAAGTTAATTTTTTTTTCCTCCCTGGAAACAGCCTTCACAATCCCTAAAAATCTGGGAAAAGTAAGAGGTGGCATTGAACCAGTCTCTGAAACACAAACATAATAATCTTGTAAAGCCCAGTTACTCAGAATATAAGGAATGTTCTCATACTTTCCCATCTTACATTAACAAGATTATAGACCTTCAGAGGTTGATGGACTGCACCCCACCATTGACTATGCTGGCAAGAGCTGATGGGGTTCATCAGTATCTGAAGAACTGCATTTTGCCCACCCATGCAGTGTAAACTTGTTGATAGCTAATTGATAGTGAAATGGAATCTGCACATTAAGATGCAATGTGGGATTCATATATACATATGAGAAAGCTTGTCTGTATACAGTCCACCTTGAAGCTATGGAATTCCTTACTGCAAAATAAGGAGATGGCCACCACTCTGAAAGGCTCTTTAAGTTGTTGTTGTTGTTGTTTAATGTAGCAAAAGATGCTGTTACACACTACTTGTCATGATGGCTATACATTGCTTCCAGTATTGGAGATGTGAGCGTTCTGGTATAGCCAGTCCTTGACCAGAGCCCTGGGTAAATC